>CM046668.1:31425185-36425185 GCA_025594165.1 Tamias sibiricus
TCTTTGCTTCTGGGCCATGAGGTGAATAGTTTTTCTCTGCCATGATGGGGCACTTCACCACAATCCCCAAAGCAACAGGACCAACTCTTCAAGGACTGAAATGTCTAAAACTATGTGCCAAAATAAACACTTTTTTCTGTATAACTTGATTTATCTCAGATATTTGTTATAATGATAGAAATCTGACAGCACAATAGTATGCTTCTGAAAAAGTCCATCATTATCTTTAACTATTGGATGTTTTGAAACAAAAATATTACAAGAGGTAGAGTGGTATTAAATTCTTCAATATGTCTCAAAAAGCTCTTTAATGCACAAAGAACCTTTTTAAAATATTCACTAACTATTAACCCCATTCAGAACATACAATGAAAAGTATTGCTTTAGATATGTTGAAATGTCTTCTTGGACTAAACTCTAAGCATAGGAAAATGTGCAAATGAATTACATTAATTACTGCCTGTTCCCTCCACCACTCCATTCTGTAACTCTTTGCCCTGAATTGTTTTTACTGAATTGTACTTTGGAATTATGCCCTTGGGTCACATAGAGGATCATTAGAAGAAACAGTCCTGAGAAACTCATTATTTTATTTACTGTAAGAATTTCATTGAGAATGTTGTTCTCTGCATTGCCCAATAGACACCTTGGGAAAACCCCCAGGAGAGATATATCTCAAGGGGCAGTACCAGAATTAGTACTGTCCTTCCTTAGCAAGTGGGTTGTTCATAGACACAGAGAATCACAAAACCGAATGTTTTCTCCATTTGCACTGGAGAATAGACTGTACAGAGTAATTCTGGGCACATTTCTACAATTGATACAGAATATTGTAGATTTTTTCATTCTCTTATCGCTACCAGATCTTTCCTCCTATGTTTCCTTCACTGTGATACATTAACCTACTTAATTATATTGAATTTTACAGTACAACTCTACATGTGAAACTTCTTTGGAAAAAGGTGGAGAGTATAAATAAGCCAACTGCCTTTCTAATGTGAGACCAAAATAACATTGGGAAGTCAAAGGTCTGGTCTTTAATGAAGAACTCAGGGGAAGATTCTTAATTACCATGACCATTAGCCATTAAGTCTCCCAGTGTGGAAGTATAGATGAAGATAGTTGTCCTTTGAATCAGAATCCATTGGGATAACACCTATGCACAGGTATGTTTTCAGGGGCTAGTAATTATTACGTGTATTATCAGAAGAATGGCATTTCTGGCAGAAAAATGACATGCACAAATGCCCTGAGAGGGAAGAGGCTTGGCATGGTTCAGAGAGAGCAAACATCTCAGCATAGCTGTACCCAAATGAGAAGAAAGGAACAATAAGGAGGTAATATGGAGAAGAAGACAGGCCACATTTTAGGTAGAGCCTTTTAAATCATGACATAATGGTGTTTTTTTTTTTAATATAATGGAGGTACCATCAGTTTCTTTGTTCAGTAAAGTTCATTGAGGTATAATTAGCTTACAGTAAAATTCACTCTTTTTTGTGTATATTTCCATGAATTTGTAGCCATCTCTACAATCAACACACAGAACACTTCTCTCATGGTCCATTATGCCCCTTGGAGCAAACTCATCTGTTTGCTTCTAATTCCTGGTAACCAGGGCTCCGGCCTACGTCTCTATCATTTCCCTTTCTGGAATATCTTATCAATGTGATTATAGTTTTAAAACTGGCTTATTTCATTTAGCAAAATGTTTTTTGCCATTCATTGAGGCTGTTGTGTGTATACCAAGCAGAGATTGATTGATATACTTATTTGTGGGCTGAGAATCCCATCATGGCTGTTAAGAGGTGATTGTAGCAAGTTAGGTAAAAGTGGGATGGTGGCTTCCATGGGTTGCAATAGCAGACAGAAATGCTGAGATAGTTGATAGGGGAAGGAAGCACTGTGAAAGCTGGCCTGAGAGGAGTTCTAGCCATTTAGATATGTGTAGAAAAAAGAATGATCCTCTTGGGAAATAGTATTTCAGACAAATTAAAAAGTTAAATGTTAAAAATAAGAAAAGTACTAAATGAATTCTTAGGGGACTTTAATGTAATTTTAAGACAAAGAATAACTTCTGAAGCAAAATGAAACTTAGGAAAGTATTTGCGATATAAAACACTAAAATGTGTATGGGTCAAGGGTTACCACAAAGTTATAAAACTAATATCAGCAAGGGAGAAGCATTATTAACCTGTATAAGCAAACGTGAGTGTAGACATATAATAAGTAGATGCCAATCTCGTCAACAAACAACCAAAAAGAAAAATGGGCAGAGCAGAAAAGACAATCTACTGAAGAAATATAAATGTCCAATTACATATAAAAAGATGATTATTCTCATTGATTCAGTAGTTCTACATCTGGGAATCCATTCTATACCAAAATACATATGTGGGCATAGATTGTTTTGCATCAACAGGGAAATAAATATGTAAAGTGTGATTCATTGGCACAATAAAATATTATGTAGCCATTAAAAAAGTATGAGCTAAGTCTGTTTTAAAAGAATGAGCTAGATCTCATTTAAAAAGAATGAGCTAGATCATGGGGAGTTCTTTGTTAAATAAAAAAGTTACAAAACAGTTTGTTCAGCATGATTCCATTGGGGGGGAAAAAAAACTTTTGTGATTGTGCATGAGAGAAAGAGAAAGAGAGAGGTTAAGACAGAAAGATAGGGAGAAGTAAATGGAAATAAATACCAATGGATGCACATTTAAAGCTAAACGGTTAATAGCAATTCACATCCACAGCGAATTGTGGTATTATGTTGGGTATATAGGGGAAAAGAGATATCCTTCCTTTTCTACTACTAGGTTCATGGCTTAGGTCCTATGACAAAAGACAGCTTAACAAGGGAGAGGAATTTCAATGTATTAACTATGTTTACATGACACAGAAGCTGTTGGTAATGAAGAACCCCCTCACCCATAACAAGGAAATGTGTATTTTATGCTTGGGAATTATGAAGAAGTAGGTAGTCAGGGAGAGGTGAGATTGCAGAGAGGAGATAAGATCGAATGGGAAAAAATGGGGAATTTAGCAAGGCCTTCAGATCCTTCACTAGGTCCCATGACCCAGTATCTTCAGAGATAAAGATGTTTCTCTCCTTCCAAGTACTAGGTAGTGTTTATTGAATGGGGGTCTTGGGACCTGCTTCAGGACAGAAGTATGGAAATGGTCAGAGCAAGTTTCCTAGGTTTTATAACCTGTATCAGGGAAGAAGGGCAAAGAAAGAGATCAGAAAGACTTTCTCAAATTCTTTCAACTAAGCATATTTTGGGGTTGTTTGTGCTAAACTACATCATGTACGATTATAAAATCTTTTCATGTTCTTTATTCATATGCTTTGTAGAGTTTGACTCTATTTAATTAAGATTTAAAATAATATTCTTGTAAACATTATTTTAATGATTATTCATATACATAAAATCTTGGAAAGGTGCATCAAGGGTTCCTCTACTGTGGTTTAATGCTTGTCCCCTCCCAAACTCATGTTGAAATTTAATTGCCATTGAAATGATATTGAAAGGTAGGACCTTTAAAATATAAAGAGATGCTTAGGTCATGAGTATTCTTCCCCTTTGCAAATGTGAAAGGGTACTCAGTTATTCCAGTTTTCAAAAGCCATCATAACCAAGTAGCACAAACTGGGTAGTTATCTGTTTCAGAATTCTTGAGTCTGCAAGTCCAAAATCAGGATGTAAGCCGGTCCAGGCTTCCTTGAGAAGGTAGGAAAAGTCTCTCCTAGCCTCATCCTAGCTTTTGGTGGTGGCTGCCATTCTTTGGTGTTCCTTACGTGGCAGCTGTAAAAGTACAACCCCTGCTTCCATTTTTCACATGATATTCCTTCCTCTGTCTTCACATTATCTTTTTATAAAGACATTGGTCATATTAGATTAAGAGTCCAACCTGCTCCTGTACAGCAACATCTTAACTAATTACATGTACAACAGACTTATTTCCAAATAAGTCACTTTGAGAGCTACTGAGGGTTAGCATTGCAGCATAATTTTTCGGGTGACATAAGTCAAGCCCTAACAACAAGAAAAGAAACTAAGGCTTAATTATAAGTTTCAGGTTACATTCTTGAATTTGGTTGATACTGACATTTTTTAAATTCTGAGTTGTTATATATGACAGCAGAATGCATTACATTTCATATTACACTTATAGAGCACATTTTTACATATCTCAGTACACAAAGAAGTTAAAGTTATTTATTTATTTTTAATTTTTTTTTTAGTTTAGATGGACACAATACCCTTATTTATTTTTATGTGGTGCTGAGGATCGAACCCAGTGCCTCGTGCATGCTAGGTGAGCACTCTACCACTGAGCTGTGTATATCCATATTATTCTATATGTACTTTCTTCATTTCTGAATTGTATACAATTTAAGAAATTAACATTTATTATCATGTAGTGAGATTTTATATTTGTAGAGCAGTGTCTTTTGAAAAAGAGATTTTTAAGTATCACTCCAATATAGAGATCAGTGGCTAAAGGCTGTTTTCTTTCCTGAAATGCCTATTCCAAATAGCATATAGTATTCAAGTAAAAAAAAAATTACTGCATAAATGACCTTTTAGTAAAGTAAATTGTAATAGAAAGTCCTGCAAGACCAGGAGATCATATAGGACAATCTGTGGCCCCAGTATGTTTTGTGTTCCTTTTTGTTTAGTTCTATTCTGTTTTGTTTTAAAGGTGTTTTGAATACACCTTTCAAAATTCTTCTCTGGCTGAACCAAAATTGTTTTTCTCACGCAAAATGATTAGCTCTCTTCCTCACCTTGACTTTCTGCCCTGACTTGAATAGAAAACAATGCAGGAGTATCTAAGTAGGAATCAGACATTCTTGGGAAAAGATGCAAAAGACACAAAAAAGCAAACAGATTTTATTCTTTTCTTGAGGATGTTCTCTAAACTGCAAAAGCTGAAGCACCTGGGAAGGTCTGGTGACACAGGCAGGAGGAGAGCAGTAATGGGAAATGCTTTTCTTGTCAGCTTAGAGGGCTGGGAAGCATTACCCAGTGTGATTGAAGTGTGATCAAGTGAAATGCAAGGAGAGAACTACGTAGCATAAAAATAAAATGTAGGAAACAGAAGAGCGTGTATGCTTGTCCTTTGGGGCAGAAAGCATCTGTTTTGGAAAAAAAAAAAAAAAAATTACCTATGCTTGTTTAGAGAATTTAAAATGTGCTTTTTCTAAGTGCCTTTTCTTGTGATTACTACAGTTCCAAATCAAAGCTCACTATAGAAACCCAATGCCTGTGAGAGTGTGACTGTCATAAATTGTGTGTTCAACAGAGCCAGAGTATAGAGTAGCCTTCTATAGATTATTCAGGAAAAGAAGACATTGTAAATACACCTTTCAAAATTCAGCTTCTTTTTTTAAAATATTTTTAGTTGGCAATGGACCTTTATTTTATTTATTTATATACAGTACTGAGATACACTGTATATTTACTTATATACAGTGCTTGCCACATGCTGGGCGAGTGTTCTACCACTGAGCCACAATTCCAGCCCTTCAAAATTCAGCTTCTTAATAAAAGAAACGATAGCTGACATAGATGTTTCAGTATAGAAAGTGAAGCACTAAGTCTCTGCTGTGTTCCTCATATTGCTAGGGATGGGATCCCCTAATTTCCAATTGAGCACTTAAGATGATACTTACAAGCATCCAATGTCCTGACCCACTCTTCATTGGTTATAGTATGCAGCGAGCAGAGCCCTGGGGATGGGGGTTTGTGCTTAAATATTGCAGTTGCAAATTCACTAACATGCAAGAATTAGAGTGTAATTAAATCCCTCCAAACTGTAGAAGCCCTGGAAGATTTTCTTTTACTCATAAGTAGCAATGAATTTGATACCTGCAGGAAGTTAGTTTGTAAAAATCAAAACTTCATTGGTCACAAATTTTGAGGGTTTTTTTGAGGTAGAAGATGGAGAGGGAGGTAGGAGAGGAGGTAAAAAATAAATTCATCCCTATAATTAAAATCGGTGAACTTTGTCAGAATCCATTATCATTAAAATGCTATAAATATTACCTTTGTCTTATATAGACAATGGCAACTATGTGTCTATTAATAAATTCTTAGAGTTTAGCACAAACTTCATATAAGCCTTATATAAGCATATACAAGGATGCTAGGTGTCTGGTTTGTTTTCAGGTTGACTTGTATTTAAGTGAGATCTGTGATCTGCTATTAACTAATTTCAAACTAAACACATATTCTTGTAAGGAAAGTGATGTTTATGTACACTAAGTTTTAAAACTCTTTCTTTCCCTTCCTTCTAACCAAATTATTGTGCCTGGGGTCCATCATACTTTCTCCAAGCGTAATTATTAGCACTTTCATTTTCTCACATTGTATAATTTTGAAAGAATCCAAAGGTTTTGTTTGGGACTCTGAACTAGTTGCCAACATCTTTTTTATCTACATTTTTCTTGGCCTTGGATTTTCTTTCTTACTTTTGTCTTTTGTTTTCTTCTGCCTTCATTTCCCCTTTCTTCACTTTTTTTTTTTTTTTTTTTTGATTAGGTCAGTTTGTTGCTGATAGTGATTTGTTTTAATTCTGATAAATTTCTCATTTCTAAGAATATGACCTAGTACATTCTCTAGGCAATGTTAGTAGTTTAACATGTTATAGTCCTCCATTTTCTTTGAGGCATCTTCTTTGGCAATTTTACAACTGTTTACGCTCATGTGTAATTAGAACCCCAGTAACCAAGTCAAATTTACTTTTGTAGGGTTGCCAGATGAAACAGAGAATGCCCAGTTGAATTTGAATTTTAGACATGCAAAAATGGGTTTTCCTTAGTACGGGGATTTCGGTTTTTTTGCATGGTGTATGCCTGTACCAAAAAAGTAATTTTTATTCATCTGAAATTCAAATTTCTATCCAGCAATGCTTGAGAAAAGAAGTATTTGAAAAGCTATTAGATAAAATATGGTAGGTATTAATAACATATCAAGAGGTAGCAAATCCAATGTGTGCTGAACATTTTCTGACTCAGAGAGGGTGCCTTCTACGTGCCCTTACATGGTGGAAAGGAGGGTCAGGCTCCCTTCAACCTCTTCTATAAGGACATTCATCCCAGTTGTGAGAGGGAGTTCTCATGAACTAAGAGCTTTAGTTCTATAATTTGGGGGATTGTGTCCAACATATGATTTTGAAGGGACACAAACATTCAGATCAAGCACTACCTTTAAAAATATGTATAATTGACTGAATTGTTCTGGAAAGTTTGAGGAAAGTGTAAATGTACATTTAGGATCTTCTTAATGTTGATTTATTCATTTATTTCACAAATGTTTGCTGAATGCTTTAAATATTAGGTCTTAATGAATAATCAAAACAAACATGATACCTGCCTTAATGGAGTAAAAAAAAAAAAAAAAAAAAACTTAATGAAGAACATTAATCAAGTAATCTCTCAAATATATAGCATGCTTTAAGGACAAAGGAGAAGTACACTGACCATACAGTAGGGGACCCAACTAACATATTGGAGTAACAGAGTCAGTTAACATTTTTTTTTTTTTTTGAGGAAGTGAAATGAAAGTTAAACTGTTTAAAAAAATCATTCAATGATAACTTGTTGAAGTATGTAAGATACTTTATTCAGGGCCATCACTGTAGGTACAGGGGTCATGCAGTGGGATTTTGCAATAGGGGAGATGTTGAACTAAACTACAAACACAGCATGAGTAATTGGGAATTTGTAGCCAAGGAGCAAAGTGGGGTTTAATGGAAGCAAATTACCAAGAGGGAGCCTCAGTGGTGGTGGGATTCTGGCTGGACCAATGTAACAGGATTCTTGCTAAAGACAGACTAATGTAGGGGATGGTGGAGGTGAGGCAAGGCTGGGCATCATGGTGGAGAGCATGTGGAAGAGCAACGCTGCTCACCTCAGGGTGGCCAGGAAACAAAAAGAGAAATATGACAAGACTAAGATGCACTCTTGGAGGGCATTCACCCCAGTAACCTAATTCCTCCAGCTAGGTCTCACATCCTACAGTTTTCACCACACCCTAATAGTCCATTCGATTTTGAATCCATCAATGGATTAATCCATTGATTAATGGATTATGAGCACTCATGACCCAGTCATTTCCCAAACTCCCACCTCCAAATGTTGTTTTGTTGGGGACCCATCCTTCAACATGGGAGCCTTTGGTGGATGTTTTATATCCAAACCATGACAGAAGAAGATGATATCAAGGATGGGAGTTCTTGCTAAAACTGAATTTTAAAAGTCTAGAGATGAGCCTAGAAGGAAGTTGAGTAAAGTATATTAATGAAAATGGTCTTTCTTTCTTTGTCTTTTTAAAAATTTTATTTGTTCTTTTCAGTTATACATGACAGTATACTGCCTTTTGACATGTCATATATACATGGAGTGTAACTTCCCATTTTTGTGGTTGTACATGATTTGGAGTTACAATGGTGGTGTATTCATATATGAACATAGGAAAGTTATGTCTGATTCATTTACTGTCTTTCCCATTCCTATCCCCTCTCCCTTCCCTTCATTCTGCCCTGTCCAATCCAATCTTGTGAACCTTGCTCCCTCCCCATCGACATATTATAGAGATCATTAGGCCTTTGGTTTTATGGGATTGGCTTATTTCACTTAGCATGATAGTTTCCAGTTTCATACATATACCAGTAAATGTCATAATTTCATTCTTCTTTATGACTAAATAATATTCCATTGTGTATATGTACCAAATTGTGTATATGTATCCATTCGCTGTTGGAGGGCACCTAAGTTGGTTCCATAGCTTAGCTATTGTGAATTAAGTTGCTATAAACATTGATGTGGCTGCATCATTATACTATGCTGATTTTAAGCCATTTGGTATAATACCAAGGAGTGGGACAACTGGATCAAATGGTGATTATATTCCAAGTTTTCTGAGGAATCTCCATACTGCTTTCCAGAGTGGTTACATCAATTTGCAGTCCCACCAGCAAGTATGAATATGCCTTTTTCCCTACATCCTCATCAACATTTATTGTTGTTTGTATACTTGATAATTGCCATTCTAACTGGAGTGAGAGAAAATGTCTGTATAGTTTTAATTTTCATTTCTCTAATTGCTAGTGATGTTGAAATTTTTTTCATATATTTGTTGTTTATATTTGTTGACCAATTGTACTTCTTCTGTGAAGTGTCTGTTCAGTTCCTTAGTCCCTTTATTGATTGGGTTATTTGTTTGTTTTTTGGTGTTAAGTTTTTAGGTTCTTTATATATCCTGGAGATTAATGCTCTATCTGAAGTGCTGGTGGCAAAGATTTTCTCATATTCTGTACACTCTCTGTTCGCATTCTTGATTGTTTCCTTTGCTATGAAGAAGCTTTTTAATTTATACACAAACACACACATATATTTTGGTTGTCGATGGACCTTTGTTTTATTTATTTATTTATTTATTTATTTATTTATTTTTGTAGGAAAAAAACAGTTTTGTACATGGGATGAAACAATATAAAGTCAAAACTTACAGATAAGGGTTAGCTCTATCACTCATCTCTTTAAAAAGTTTTATATGAACATCCAGTCAAAACCAACAGGGTATATCCTTCGAAATGTCATCTATAAGGATTTCCAAGTAGACCACAAGACTGTATACTGTCCTGGAATGTCCTCAGAAAGCTCTGTCACTGAACAGGTAACAGAGTTAAAAACCCCAGAGTCCTTTCTTTCAAATGGAAGAGGGAAAGATGTGGTGCTGAGGATTGAACCCAGTGCTTCACATATACTAGGCAAGTGTTCTACCACTGAGCTACAACCCCAGACCCCCATATATTGATTCTTGATTTTACTTCTTAAGCTTTAAGAGTCTGGTTAAGGAATTCAATTTCTAAGCCAACATGTGGAGAGTTGGGCCTACTTTTTCTTCTAGTAGACACTGGGTCTCTCAGCTAATGCCAAGGTCCTTGATCCACATTGAGTTGAGTTTTGTGCTGGGTGAGAGATAGGGGTCTAATTTTACTTTGTTACATATGGATTTCCAATTTTTCCAGCACCATTTGTTGAAGAGGCTATTTTTTTCTCCCAATGTACGTTTATGGTGCCTTTGTCTAGTATGAGATAACTGTATTTATGTGAGTTTGTCTCTGTGTCTTCTTTTCTGTACCACTGGTCTTCATGTCTGTTTTGGTGCCATTACCATGCTGTCTTTGTTACTATAGCTCTGTAGTATAATTTAAGGTCTGGTATTGTGATGCTTTCTGCTTCACTTTTCTCGCTGAGGATAAAGCAAACAGTGTTTTCATGGACTAAAACCAAAGCCAATGTGACTAAAGTAAGCAAAGACCACGTAGAGGAAAGACAAGTATTTCCATGAAGATGGAACATCTCAAGCACAGGAATTGAAGCATGGTAGTTTTGGTTGACCCCAGTGAAATATGGATTACTAGAAAGAGTGCAAAGGAAGTCTGTACCCAGATAACATAGGATCCAACAAACATTTTGATCACATAAAAGAGTATAAACAAACAATGGGAAGATCTTGCAAGGTTTTCAGAGGGGAACAAAATTTGTATTTGAAAAGAAAAATATAGCAGCCTAAAAAATGTTAGTATTAGTGCTGATGGAAAGTTCACAAACCATTTCTTGGGTGGTCTACATATTCTTCCAGCCAAAAGATCATGATAAGTCAGTGTACATCAGAGGTTGTCAAACATTTTCTGCAAAGGTCTAGATAAAAAAAAAATCTGAGGATTTGAGTGGTGATAGAGTCTCTGCTATAACTACTTAATTCTTCCTTGTAGCAAAGAAGCACCCCACAGATAATACATAAATGCATAAGCATCACTGTTATCCAATAAAAAAATTACCTACTGATAGCAAAATTTTAATTTCATTTTCATTTTTATATGTGAGAAACAAATTTCTGTTGTTTATAAGCCACCAAGTATATGGTATTTTGTTATAGCAGCCAAGACAGACTTAGACACCCCCTCTAATACTTGTGACTCCCTGATCATACTCTGCTGTTTACTGTTCAACATATCCTGCACTTTAGATGAGAGACCACCATGCTATGGTATGATTATATTTCTGTGTGGATATTTACATTAAAAAGCTACAAGCAAGGAGCCCCTGTTCAATTCTTCACTGAAATGTGTTTAACCAGAATGAAAAATCAGTCACAAGTATCCATTTATTGAAGTGACAACTGGAATATTTCTTTATATTTGAATACCTTTGCTGTGCAGCGTCTCTTCCATTGGCTCCCTTACCCCACATAATAATGGTTAATTTCTAGTTCATATTGAAAACCATCTCCCATTTTGGAAATGATAATAACTCAGTAAGGTTAATAATTGAGCCCTTGATAGTTTTCATAGATAAGTAATAATAATAAAAAAGGCATTCAACATGAAAAAATTAAAGGTGCTATGAAGATGCCAAGAGACATATTCTTCATTTTACCATAGAAATATTGGGAGGAGATGAAGAGTTCCAACCTTTATAGACAGGCAATATCAATTTTCTCTGGTTCCATGGGACATACTATGCTTAGCAACAAAACTGTGTGTAATAAACTTTGTGGTTGAAATATTACCTCTAGCTTCCAGAACTTGATTCTGTTTATCCTCTCAAAGGGATTCTGCTCTCATGTTAAATCTTAGGATGCTAAAGTTTACCCATGTCTGACAAGCCCAGAGGTTCTTTATATGAATATTTGAATAGTGATCTTCAAAACTTTAGGAAATTCTTTAATAGAAATAAAAAACAAGTTTTTGGATGATATCTCAGTTTTATAGAAACCTAATTGTTCTTCCATTTAAGAATATTCACCCATGACATTACAATAGAAAAGAAGTGTGCATTTAATTAATGGCTTGGTATTTTTGGTGTTTTCTGCCTTAAGTGAATTTTCTATTAATGTAATCATTTTCTTAGCACAGTCATGATCTATCTATAAATTGTTTACTTATTAAGTAGATTCTAGTCATAAGCTTTTCAAGAGCTTAGTCTATAACTCTTCATCTACTTAATTTTCTATTTATATTTTTTCAATACTAAATTTTCATTATATCCTATTTTCTAATGAAAATCTTTAATGGGATCAAATACATTGAATTCTTTGTCTTTAAAATGAAAAACAAAGGTAACTATCCCAGTGCACATTTAAAGTTTATTATCTATTCATATGCATTATATGTGCATATGTCTGCATAATGAGGAAAATTATATGAGCATATATTTTTGAAAATTCGATTCATATGTCAGGTTTTGGAAATCTGAGATGAGTTTGTTTCTCATATGAGACTGAAAAAGCAGAAAAATCGTGAGCATTAAATATGTTCTTTAGTGGTCAGTAGCTATATGAAATTGCAGGGATTGTGTGCTTGTTAGTGAATAGTTCTCTGGATATACTATACTTAGTGTTATACTCTGGTGAATATACTAATGTTATAGACAGGATGAAATAAAAATACTAGGCAATGTGCCCACTTGAGGTCCAAACACATTTTTACATTTATCTGTTCATACTTCCAGGTCTGTGTTCATTTTATGTACTATTTATATCTTGTGTTCTTTATCTTTTGTGACAATATGAATATATTTAGCTACTTATATTTGAAATGTGAAGATCTTTCCTTCCTTTCTTAAATTAATTAATTAATATGACAAAAAGTTCTCAGTGTTCACCGTAAGTATCAAGGTTGGGACTTTGTCTTACATTTAACAAAGTTTATATGTACGTATACATGGAGAGTATTACCTTTTGTCAGAGAACACCCATCAAATCACATTAGTTTATTCATTCAAAAATTATGTATTGGGGCTGGGGCTATGGCTCAGCAGTAGAGAGCTTGCCTCACATGTGTGAAGCCCTGGGTTCAATTCTCAGCACCACATAAATAAAATAAAGGTATTGTGTCCACCTACAACTAAAAAATATTTTTTTAAAAAAAGTATTTAAAAATAACTATGTATTTACCACCTACAGGGTGTTAAAACTTAGTTCCACAGTACAGTAGCAGATTCTGGCTACAGTCCCATCATCATTGATGTTTTCATAGTATAACATGTAAGAGGTAGAGACAGCACCCTGCTCATTCAGGAAGAGCAGCTAGAGTGGTGGTGTAGTCTGTGTCACCCCTGAGTCTAGCTACAGCACACTGGGACCACAGTGAGGCAAGCCCTGTGCCCAGAATGTAGTTCACACTCTGGGTCTCACAAGTGCTGACCCCACCCTCAGACGCCCTTGGAGCTCATGTTCTCTTTAGAGTAAGGTGTCTGGAGTACAAACTTTAATGAAAGCTTCACTCTTAGAGGCAGATAAATGCACCTGACATTTTGCAGCTCAAGTGCCTTCCTTGGGACTGTGGAAGTTTCACAAAATGTGTGCCAGGGAGCCCCACCCTGAGTCACTGATCTGTAGGAAGGAGTAGAGGAAGATTCCCAGGAATGGGGAGAATCTCTTAGAAAGCCAGCAACAGTCATGTAAAACTTCAGGTGATTCTAGCAAGTGTGCAAATATAAGCCATAACTGGAATGATGTAGGGCAAATTGGATACTTTCGTAATAACGAGGTCCCATTCTGGTACTGTGCTAAGGATTACAGCTATGTGCTCTTTATAGAGAGAAAGAAGGAAATTTACCAGAAGTCACAGGGAGCTAAAATCAGAAAGGGGTGCTTCAGGAAAACTCAAAGGACAATTAATTCTACAAGATCACAGAGACCCAGAAGAGCCATACTCACCTATAGAAAACAAGGGGATAAATTCTTCTCCCGATGGAAGGTTTATGAACTCTTGATGTGGATTTCTTGAAGGATATTGGAATGTCCATTGGAGTAGCTGATTCAGGTTTCTGTAAACACACTTAGGACAAATGAAATATGAGATCTCCCAGTTACCAAATAGTGCAGTTTTCTTTGTCCTAAGTGTTACATTCTCATGAGAAGCTTTACACTGGCCTATCCATTTGCATGAAAAGATGGCTATCTGTGGTCAATATACTTGTCTTTAGTGGTCGGTAGGTGACAGCGATGGCAGAAAAGGGTCATACACACATAAACCCATTATTAATCACTATCTAATGAGTTGATTCAGCCATTTCAGAACCTCCCAAAACATTGTATTTAAATCTATTCCATATGCAACGATAGGGATGAAAGTCAGATTAATCCTGGAAAGATAGAATGCACCCAAATGTCTGGCACTGTGTCTGTGGACATGGCTGTGTACCAGGGGAATGATGGTCTGAAAAAGGGTCCCAAGGGGAGCCATAATTTAAAGCTTGGTATTTCATATCCAGGGCACAGTAAGGTTTTGAGCTCTAGATGTATATAATCACATTGTTGTTCTTAGTGTGTATATAGAAGGTAATAATCATACTATGCTGCTCAAAACTGAGTTCAGAGTTTTGGTACATCTCATATTACATTGCAGTCTCTTTAGCAGTAGACTGAGCCTGATCACCTCTCAGGATATTGATGGGAAAGATCACTCACTGTACAGGCAAAAATATGTGAGTTCTGACCTTCCAAGGTATTGAAGTGCTTTCTTAGTTCCCTCTCTCACTCTGTTGCAATAGCTTTTTATTGCCTCCTTCCTCCTTGAGCTCATTGTAACTTGATGCTTTATAGGTTGGTATACTAGTCTTGCCAATGGACACATCTCAACTTAGTTCTTATGGAAGACTTTGGTTTAATCATGGTTCAGCAAACAATGGGCACATGCTGAGTCCGACACACTGCCAACTTTTCTGTACAACCTGTGAGCTAAGAATGGTTTTTGCAGTTGTACATAGTTGAAAACAAATTTAAGGAAGGATAATATTGTGAGACACATGGACTCTTCATGAAAGTCAAGTGTTAGTGTCCATAAATAAATTTTCTTCAGGACACAGACATTTGCATTTGTTTCTGACTTTTGTGCTACAACAGCAGAGGTGATAAGAGACAGAGTTGGTAACAAATAACTATATGGTCACCAAAGCTTAACATATTTACTATCTACACCATTACAAGATGTCTTCCTTAGATAGCCTAGGGAAATAGGTTGAAAGTATTCAGAAAAGCTCTGGCGTATTTTCAGCTTAGTGTATTTCAGACAATTAGGGGTCAAAGTTGTATTGTGGCAGTGAGTCTGGGAAAAAATATCTTTTATAAAGAAGCTAAAGGAAACAAAAGAAATGACTTGGGGTGTCTATAATGTCAATTTTAGCAATAAATTGAAATATAAACTTCCAAATTCAGATTTATTTAATATCCCTTAAATATGTTTTATGTGTCAGGAACCAAACTTGGTGATTTCACATATATAATTATATTTATGAGAAAACAATTGAGCACTAATCCATACATAAAAGTCATCTCAAACATAAACATGTACTTTTCTAAATAATTGTTTATTTCAATGAGTATGATTTTTCCTATGTTTTGGGGTATTATTGTCTAAAGCCAACATTCAAAATCCATATCTTTTTTTCTGTTTCTCCTCCCTCTATCTCTATCTTATCACTATCTCTATCTCTAATCTGGACATTGTAATCAGATATGCTTGGATTTCAATCCTGTCTTTGCCTTAAAATAGATATTAAAAAATGGGCAGTTTTATTAATAATAATGTTCTCATTTTATAAACTCACATGCTGGAGACACTTAAGAAACTTTAATCATGGGATCCATAGCACTTCATATATACATAGGATTGGTAACAGGTAAATCTTGGTTCTTCTGATATGATTCTTCTCGTGAAATTATCCAAGAGGAAAATGATTCCCCCAATAAGCTATATTAATACATTTTAAAAACCTCAAAACACAACTCTGTCATATAGCAGCCATATAACATTCTGTTCATATAGAAGTTTATAAACAAATTGGTAACTATTTTAGTTAACAAACACAACATTTGTTTAATCATTTAGGATGGAGTTTCGTGGAGCATAAATGAGTTGCCATTAAACACTTCCATTTACCACATACTAACTAATAACTGAATTACATGTTTAAGGCAAATCCAACAAATTTCTGTGAAGATGACTTATTATAAATAATAGAATATCTTCATTGTTAATACTTATAAGTAATTAATATATTATAAATGGTTCCCATCTAGGATCTGACTTGGGTGGATAGGTGAATAACTTGAGCATTCCCCCAGTTGTTGTTGTTTGTTGTTGTTGTTGTTTTTCTTTTTCTTTTTGGTATTGGCATTGAACCCAGAGGCACTCAACCATGGAGACACATCTTAC
Organism: Tamias sibiricus; assembly: GCA_025594165.1. Classification (NCBI taxonomy): domain Eukaryota; kingdom Metazoa; phylum Chordata; class Mammalia; order Rodentia; family Sciuridae; genus Tamias; species Tamias sibiricus. The sequence continues at coordinate 31,441,422 of CM046668.1, forward strand.
CCCTTTTTATTTCTTTATTTTTTTTATTTTGAGACATGGTCTTGCTAAGTTGCTTAGAGCCTCAATAAGTTGCTGAGCTGGCTTTGAACTTGTGATCCTCCTTCCTCAGTCTCCTGAGCTGCTGGTATTACAGGCATGCATCACCACTGAATCGGACAAGCATTCTACTTTTTAAGTATAAAAAGTCTTAATCCATATTACTGAGTCTTTATGGTCTTTCTGTGCATGCCCATATCTATATAACAAATATAGAAGGTACACACTATATAAAAGAAAATAAGAAGAAAAAGTGGGAGGGAAAGAGAAAAATGGAAAGAGGCAGTGATGGAGGGAGAGAGTGTAGCTAGGAAGGACAGAGCAAGAAAGAAAAAGAAATAAGCAAGAAAGAAAAAGAAATAAAATGTCCAATTTATGCTATCAATTCCTACATCAACAAGATGCTAAACAGAAATGAAATTCACAAGTCAATAATATCTCTATTCTAAGAGTTATTAAAATAAGCCTTAAGTTTCTTTCCATCTCTGAGTCTGATCCTAAGATTTCTCCCCAAATGACATTTTAATGACATTCCATGTCATTTATAAGTTTGCAGGAGAGAAGGAAACAGGTAACAGTGTCCCATGCTAAAACAGAAAAGTTTTAATCTCTTGGACAACAGATAATCTTGTTTCTGCATAAAACCTGTCAGTAGTAAATGTATAAAACTCTGCTGCTCAAAACCATAGAATAATTGTTTCTTCCAACTTATAAAAAACAAGTATACTACTCTTACACAAAATGTAAATTAAAGCTGAAATTCTGTTGTCCTTAAGTGGAAATATGCAGTTCTCTGACAGTAGAGGGGATATCTTCCTGGGTACTTGTACTTTGGGTGAAATTGTTATCACTGGATTTGCATTAAATGCACTTCCTTCCTCTTAGGATAGGATGATTGGCAGGGATTAAGGTTGTATTACTAAGAGTTCTAAGCCAAGCTTCTCTTTTTCATGAATAATACCTACTCCTTTATTTATTAATGGTGTTTTTGACAGTTGACAGTTCAAGAAGTATATGTGCTACTGCATTGACTATTAAATTTCTTTGTTTAGATGAAGTGGAGATGGCATATACTTTTTCCTTTTACCCAACAATTTATGTGAAAACCATGGATTGCAAAAGGCATGTTTACAATTTAATTTATTTTCCTTAGAAAGGACAAACCTGTATTAATTAGAGGAAAAATTTCCGCAGATTACCAACTCATATTTAATTATACCTTTTCTTGTATTAGTTCTTCTAATGATTTATTTATATATTAATGATGGATTAACTAGATAAAATGATATTACCTCTGGAGTTAATTTTAGATTCTATTGAACTTAAGTAGTTCTTTGTAAGTATATGTCTATATATCTCTGTATCTATCTAGTTAGCTAGCTAGCCAGCTATCTAGCGATTTGGCTTAGTTTTACTTATATTAAAAAAAGACCTCTGAGCTTTGTTTTCCATGTATTAATATTATATCTTCCTTGCAGGAGTTTCCTAGCATATAAAGAAATTATACTCCTTAAAAATAATAATGTTAATGTCAAAATTGTGAGTGAGCACAGAGCGTGTCCTGTCAAGAGAATTACTTCTCTTCAGGATAGCTGCCTCCTGGTGAAGGGGGAGCCGAAAAAACACACATTTTGATTGTGTGGATCAGAGAAATGATAGCCGCCGGCAGATCTCTCTGCAGGGAAAACGGTCACAGTGTGGGTTTATCCAAAGGAAGGAGGTCACCTGCCCTGCCTTGCTCTTGTCTAGGCCTGCATTTGGCATTCTCATCCCCTCTCTGATCCTACAACAGCCTTAACACCAAAGAGGGTAAAAGAGTGGAACTAAAAAAAAAAAAAAAAAAGAATCTGAATACCTTCTTCATTATTGAAAGCCATCTGTGTCTTCTATTTGTTCTTTTGGTGTTTTCAAGAAAAAAATATTACAAGCATAGAAACTGGGTTTGAATCAGGAAGAAAATAAGGAGTTGGAGTGATTAGAATAACTTCAGTGAAGAGAATAAATTAAGAGATTTTTCTTTGAAACACATTATGGTTAAAAAGTAAACAGCAGTGTCAGCAATTTATTTATTTACTTTTAATTAAGGATTTGTTGGCCTTTTTGGAGTCTTAAAGAATTGTTTTTGTTTTTTTTTTATGATTACAAATATATTTATTCTTTAAAACAGAGTTCCAAAATACATGGATAAAAACCAGATATAATTGAAAGGAGTTATCAGTCCAATAACAGTCGTGGACACTTCAATATACTATATTCAATACTGGATAAAACAGCTAGTCAGAGGCCTTCAAGGAACATTTTCTAGGAACAAGATTCAACAAATTTTAAATATTTGAAAATATATAAATTACATTCCCCAACCATAATAGAATAAAATTATAAATGAATAGTAGAGGATAATTTGGAAAGTTCATAAATATGTGAAATTAAATAATACATTATGAAACAACCAATAGGTCAAGGAAAAAATTACAAAGAAAAATGTCTTCTTTATAAAAATCATCTTTATTAAGATACTTCTGTTATATTAAAATGTTAGAAACTCTCAGTGATTTTTTTAATTCCTTGTCTAAGTTTATCTCTCTGTGTCCCTCTCTTTCTCTCTCTCTTAAATTTAATTTCCATGGTTCATGTTTAAAAATGATCTAGATCTTTGTAGCCTAATAATATTTGCATGATTTGCTCTGTATAAAACTCACTTTTTTCTTGTATGAAATTACAATTCTGGTGAGATTTACTTTTATGTATAATTGAAAAATAAATATTTCATTAAACCTTTTATAAACTAAATTTTATTTGCTTTCTTTTTTTTTTTTTCTTTTTGAAAAATATATTTTTAGTATGTCCTGCAGACATTGTCTTTCAGAAAACAGGGAAATTCAGAATGCGCTACAATGTTATGCCAATAATAGTACTGTAGCTTGGATTTTTAGGGTTTGTTTGGACGGTTAAATGACAACAATACATAATTTACTAATTTGAAATTTATTTTTGAAGACAGTAGTAATCCCATTTCTTGCTGTAAAAACAACAACTTTCTATAGTACAACTACAATCAGCTATCATTTTTTTCTACATTTTTAAAAATTATTTATTTACTTATTCATAATGCACAGTATAGTATCTTTTTACATACAACTGCTTGTATACAAAGTATATAAGTACCATTCAGATCTTCAATCATGCATTTAGGATAATGATATCCATCTCATTCAACCACCAATTTTTTTTCCTCCCTCCCTCCCCCCTTGCTCCCTCCCTTCCCCTCCCTTTCCGTTGACCATTCTAGTGTTCCTCTGATCCTATGTACCCCCTTCCAATAACACTGTGATCTAGCCTCTTTATATCAGAGAAAATATTCGGTATTTGGATTTTTCAGATTGACTAATTTCACTTAGCATTATATTCTCCAACTTCATCCATTTACCTGCAAATGCCATTATTTTATTCTCTCTTATTGCTGAGTAAAATTCCATTTTGTATATATACCACATTTTCTTTATCCACTCATCTACTGAGGGACATCTAGGTTGGTTCCACAACCTAGCTATTGTGAATTGTGCTGCTATAAACATTGAAGTGGCTGTGTCACTGTAATATGCTGTTTTTACGTCTTTTGGGAATAGACCCAGGAGTGGGATGGCTGGGTCATAGGGTGGTTCCATTCCCATTTTCCCAAGAAATCTCCATACTGCTTTCCATAGCGGTTGCACCATTTTGCAGTCCCACCAGTATTATATGAGTGTGCCTTTTTCCCCACATCCTCTCCAACATTTATTGTTGTTTGTGTTCTTGATAGCTGCCACTCTGAAAGGGAAATGATGAAAACTACCCCATTTACAATAGCATCAAAAAAAAAAAAAAAAAAAACTGGGAATCAACTTAATGAAAGAGGTGAAAGACCTCTATAAGGAAAATTATAGAACACTAAAGAAAGAAATCATAGAAGAACTCAGAAGATGGAAAGACCTATCTTGCTCTTAGATAGGTAGAATCAATATTGTCAAAATGTCCATACTACCAAAAGCATTATACAGATTTAATGCAATTCCAATCAAAATCCCAATGTCATTATTCAAAGAAATAGAAAAATCAGTCATGAAATTCATCTGGAGAAATAAGAGACCCAGAATAGCCAAAGCAATCCTGAGCAAGAAAAGTGAAGCAGGGGGCATCACCATACCAGACTTTAAATTATACTATAGAGCAATAGTAACAAAAACAGCATGGTATTGGCACCAAAACAGACTGGTGGACCAATGGTACAGAACTGAGGACACAGAGACTAATACATATAATTTCAGCTATCTTATATTAGACAAAGGAGCCAAAAATGAACAGTGGAGAAAGGATAGCCTCTTCAACAAATGGTGCTGGGAAAACTGGAAATACATATGCAACAAAATGAAATTAAACCCTTGTCTCTCACCATGCACAAAACTCAATTCAAAGTGGATCAAGGACCTAGGAATTAGACCAGAGACAATACGCCTAATAGAAGAAAAAGTAAGCTCCAATTTCCAACATGTCAAATTAGGCCCCAAGTTCCTTAATAAGAATCCTGTAGTGCAAGAACTATTACCAAGAATTAATGAATGGGATAGATTTAAACTAAAAAGCTTCTTCTCAGCAAAAGAAACAATCAGTGAGGTGAATAGAGAGCCAACTAATTGGGAACAAATATTTAATACATGCACATCAGATAGAGCACTAATTTCTAGAATATATAAAGAACTAAAAAACTTAACACCAAAAAAGCAAATAACCCAATCAATAAATGGGCTAAGGAATTGAAAAGACACTTCTTAGAAGAAGATACACATTTAATCAACAAATACATGAAAAAATGCTCAATATCGCTGGCAATTAGAGAAATGCAAATCAAAACTACTCTAAGATTTCATTTCACTCCAGTCAGAGTCTTAAAGAATTGTAGTTAATGGAAAGTATGGTCATTTACATTTCTATAAACTACTGTTACTGTACAGTATAACTTAGGCCTATGCTTCCTTAAAGTTTCTATGAATTTATTTTCTAGGTGTTTTTGGTGTGGCTTGATTCTCAGTTTGATCTTCAGTTTTGATTTTCAATTGTTCTTTAAGTATTTACTCTTTTGGATTAGAATATACTTTGTGGCCAGTTTACTAATATAATAGCTAAAATGTGCTGACAGAATTAACCTTAGTATCATTGAAATTTAAATTTTGATTACATCCTTACTATAAAGTTCTATTCTTAACCAAAAAAAAAAAAAAAAAAAAAAAAAGCAACAATATTTGTCTTCATGGTTCAGTCTTTGAATTTCACTAGAAAAGAGTATGTCAAGAATGTCTTTGAAACTGTCTTTTTTTCTGTACATTAAGATACGTACTAGAACTGAAATGTTTTCTTGGGGCCTTTTACCTTTCAGTAAAAGATCTATTCAACTTGCATTCATTTTGCAATGATAATGGGATGTCTTTTTTTTTTTTTACTTTTGTTTTCTTTTCTGTAATATCAAGCAACTGTTATATAAATAAGTAATAACAGAATTTTAAAAGAATGTATTTTTCTTTAATTATAAACATTGTAATTTTTTAGATTTGCAATGTAGAATAGAACACCAAAAAAGCAAATAACCCAATCAATAAATGGGCTAAGGAATTGAAAAGACACTTCTTAGAAGAAGATACACATTTAATCAACAAATACATGAAAAAATGCTCAATATTGCTGGCAATTCACCTTGAATGCCTCCCAGATAATGTTGTTGATTTCCTTTAAGATGCTCTCTTATACACTATGACTTAGTCTGTGGTGACTAGTACATTTTGGTTTAATTCTTCTATTTCAACTCTTTACCATTAATATCTCAGTTTGAGTGTGAGTTTTGATAATTATACTGATGAGTCATCAGATATGAATTGGTGTCAATGGTGTGCAAAAGAAGGTTCTCAACTGTTTTCTTTCATGCACACACATTTACCATTACTCTCATGCATTTATCAAGAAACTTGGCATAGACTGATAGGTAGTCCCACCAATTTCCTACAGCTTCTCCCTGTTCACACTCCTCACAGCATGCAAAGGAGTAGTAGTTAATGAAGTGCTTGGTAGTAGCTCAAAGTACCTCACAAGTGCCCAGTGAAATCAGCTATTCTAGCAATACAAGCTTCTAGCCAGAAGAAACTAAGGAGGCCTAAGAGGCCAATTCCAAATAAGACTTCCTTTTAGAAACAGAGCATCCTTATCTTTGAATATCCCAAGTCTCTTTGTCATCTATCTGAAGGGAGTTGGGCACTCCAGGAAATATTCCCTCAGGGACATTTCCTTATAATCAACAATAGCTGATCATGCTATCTATGCTCTTTTAGAAGGTAAATGAACAACACAATAGGTACTATTTAACTTTCTTTTTGTAAAGTCTATCCACATGAGGCATGAGCTGAAGCTCCTCCTGCTTTTGTATCAAGTTTAAAATATCACAAGCCTATACTGAATTTAACTAGGTGCTCAGTTCCTGGAGGCCTTTTATTTATTTTATTTGTTCTTTCTAGGTATGCATGAGAGTAGAGTATATTCTGATGTATTATACATACATGGAATGTAAATTATTCTAATTAGGGTTCTGTTCTTGTGGTTGTACATGATGTGGAGTTTCACTGGTCATGTATTCATGTATGAACATGGGAAAGTTGTGTCTGATTCATTCCACTATCTTTCCTATTCCCATCCTTCCTCCCTCCCCTTCATTTCCCTATGTCTAATCCACTGAACTTCTACTTTTCCTGCCCTGCTCCTATATGGTGTGTTAGCATCACATATCAGAGAGCACATTCAGCCTTTTTGGGGGATTGGTGTATTTCACTTAGCATGTTTTCTTTTAGGGATTGGTGTATTTCACTTAGCAAGATACTCTAAGTCCATTTACTGGCAAAAGTCATAAAGCCATTCTCTTTTTGAGATTCCTTAGGAAACTGGGAATGTAACCACCATTTGACCCAGTTATCCCACCCCTCGGTATATACCCAAAGAACTTAAAATCAGTATACTACAAAGATGCAGTCACATCAATGTTCATAGCAGCTCAATTCACAATAGCAAAGTTATTGAACCAACCTAGGTAACTGTATAACTGAATTGAAATATATAACTGAAGGCCTTTTTTAACCACTTTCCTGAAAAGCCTTTCGTTTTCTCTCTAGGCTGGTTGCATTTTCTTCCTATGTATGCACAGAAAGTTCAGCTCTTAATTTGCTTTGGACTTGCTAATTTTTAATTACCTGTGTATGGCATACATTTCTCACTTCACCTCCTCCAGATTACACAGTAACTCTCTTGAGGCTACAAACTCAACACTAGCATGGTGTTTCACTTATATAGATTAAGTTCTATACACATATATTGAATGGATTTTATTATATTCAATCACCAGTCACTTTTCCAATTTTACCATTTCTACCATTCAGTTAGTATAATTGTACTTGTCAGGAGCATTTGAATTTAAATGCCATATCTTATTGAAAATAATCTGACTACATCTATGAGAGAATGTCACCCAAAATTATTTCTTCATACTCATGAAGGAGGAATTCCTAGGCCAGCCTTATTTACTTAGAAATCTGATGTATTTACAGTAAAGTTTTTGCTTTTTAACATTATTTTTGCAGTGATTCAAGAGCCTGGCCAGAAGCTTATTTTCTTATTTTAGAGTTGGAAAAAATAATGCTAAGTGAAGTTAGCCAACCCCAAAAAACCAAAGGTCGAATGATCTCTTGGAGATGAAGATATTAACTTATAAAAGCAAAGGAGTGGGGATGAGAGGAATTAAAGAACTTTAAAAAGAATAAAGAATGGGGAGGGAGGGGAGAGGGCAAGGGGATAGAAATAATGGTAGAACGAGTTAGCCTTCTTTACCCTAAATACATGTATGAAGACACAATTGTTGTAAAAATATATAAAACCAGCAACTTGAAAAATTGTGCTCTTTATATGTAATATGAAATGAAATGTATTCTGCAAACATGTACAACAAATTAGAATAATAAAAAATTAAAAAAATAAATGAATAAATAAAATTGAGGATTTTGCTAGTTCCATTACCTTTCTACATGGATCAGTAGTCAAAAAATTAGCATGTACAGTATGCTGATCTAGCAGAAAGAATGGTGATGACACATATAAATAAACTTATTTATGGGTACATTTCTAGTTTACATAGTTCCTATTTCTTAAAAGTGTAAGATTTTTTAAAATTATTTAAAAGATTACCCATTAAATGTCTTTGGACCAATAAAAAAAGAAAAAGAAAATTATAATTTTATATTGTTTTATTATTGTATGTAAAATAAATACACATGAATTAAAATGCAAAGGTATAAAAGAATTAACAGCAAAATTATCTGTGTCATCTAGACCATACAGTTGCTCCTTCTAATGGCAACCAATGTTATAGTTTCTTGGTTATTCCCTCTAAAATATTTTATGAACATATAAGCAACTACTTATATAAAAGGTGCATTAGTTTCTACTCTTTTTTAAAACTAATATCAATATATATTATAAATTATTTATTTATTTTAATTAGGTATATATGCAGCAGATGCATTTATTTTTGTAAAGTTCCCGCACAACTTTACATTTCTGTGGTTGTACATGATGTAATGTCACACTGTACGTGTAGTCATACATGTACCTAGGGTAATGATGTTCATCTCATGCCACCATCTTTCCTAACCCCAGACCCCCTCCCTACCCTCATTCCCCTTTGCCCCATCAAAGTTCCTCCATTTTTTCCCAAGTCCCCCCTTTATGGATCAGCATCCACTTATCAGAGAGAACATTCGGCCTTTGGGTTTTAGAGATTGGCTTACTTTTCTTAGTATGATATTCTCCAACTCCATTCATTTACATGCAAATGCCATAATTTTATTCTCTTTTAACACTGAGTGATATTCCATTGTGTATATATACCACAGTTTCTTTAACCAATTCTTCTATTGAAGGGCATCTAGGTTGCTTCCATAGTTTAGTTATTGTGAATGGTGCTGCTATAAACATTGATGTGGCTGTGTTACTATAGTATGCTGATTTTAAGTCATTTGGGTATAGACCGAGGAGTGGGATAGTTGGGTTCAATGGTCCAAGTTTTCTAAGGAATCTTGCATTTCACTTATAGAATACAAATCCCTCAGACATTTACATACAAGTCAATAATGTCCTGACACCATATGAAAGATATTAGAACATGATCCACAAGAAGCCTGTTTGGACATTATTCCATGTTGTTAAAGTGTCTTAAGGTAATTAATTTATTGTAATGGTACTAATATATCTGATTTAATTGTGGATATCCATATAAAAAGGAAAATCCATAATTTTTGGTAGTCAATCCTTTATGTACCTTACCTACCCTTTGCCATTATATCGGACATAACAATTCTTAATATAAGTGACTAATGGCGGTAGTTGTTTAGCCTGGAAGTAAAAGAATGTTGTTTAGTACTAATCAGCAAGATAGCATCAGGTGTATGCCAGAGGTGGGGAATAATTTTTATTTTCTCTGCTCTGAATCTGGAGTTTCCTCTTTGTAGTAATTTAGGTCACGTCTATGTTTACTGAAATAAAACATGATCTGTTGCATTCTCTATATGGTGATGCCAGCTAAATCTAGTTCTTCAAAGTAGGACTTTGGAAAGATTAATAATTAGGGCTTTTTTAAAAGATAGTATAGGCACAAAATTAATGACTTTTTAAAAACACAGTATAGACATGATTTGTTCCTTATTTAATGTTCAAAGGGAACTAACATTTTTTGACAATTACTCTAGTCTTATTGCAACTTCATAGTTAACTATTGTTCTCCCAAATTTGAAGATGCAGCTGATGTATAATGAGAACTGTCTCTTTGTCAAGTATTATTGTAAGAGACCTACTTGTATTAACTCTTGAAAATCCTATAAGATTAGTTTATGTTTCCCTCCTCATTTTATAGAACAAAGACATGAAGGAGCAGAACTTAATAATTGCCTGAAGAAGACAGCAGAAACAGGACAAAGTAAAGACAAAGTTAAAAACAAATAACAACAACAAATAGGAAATATGGAACCAGTGTCATTACTTTTTACAACTAAACTTATGTAGCCTCCTAGATGAGGAACTGTAATTCAAAAAAACTCTAAGCTATGAATCTGCTATGTGGGTTTGCACTCAAGCCTGACACCAAAATCTACATAGTCTTATTCTTTGCATAGGTGAATAGATTTGGAAAACCATAGGTATAGACATAAAAATATAGATAAGCATATTTGCTATTGGTTATGTGATCATTAGATAAATGACTTTTCTCCAGTGACTTTACTGAAACGATGCCAGATTTGTTGAACTGTTTTATAATTTCATGCCATGGATAGTAGTACAATTACTTCTGCATAGATGTCTGAAAAATCTCTAATTTGTTCAATTACTGTTTCTTCTGTGACGCCTTCTCCAACCCAGTATGTAAAAAAATCAAGGTTATCCCTCTCTCCTTGGTATCAGGGTATCTTTTACATAGTTGACTTAAGGTACTTACTGACACTTTATTATATGCATTTGTTGATATCTGAGTGTCTTTTGTTAATCCCTGATAACTTTAAATAAAGCTTGATGACTTGTTTCTTTCTGAAGCATGTAGCTTGTTATTCTGGTCCTTATAGGTGCTCAACAACAATAGCAACAATCACAACAAAAAATTAAAAATAGATGATTCATACTGCCCTACATTTGTCAAACTTAATATTTACCTAAGTCATATAATGACTTAGAGTAATAAGAAATGGGATTTTGTTTCATAAAGTAAAATATGGACTCTTTGTTTTCTTGATTTGGGTTAAAATTTTATAAATATTATCTGAAATGATTCTTACCTTTCTTCATAGTACATGAATCAATCCTATTATGCATTTAAACTCTGGTACTTTGGAATTTCTCTTCTTGACAATGCTACCTCTTCTCAGTGCTCTCATTCACTTTGGTGGAGACTGGTCTTGGCTAGGTCAGGTTCCCTCCCTATTCATTCATCAGCCCTCTCCTAGGCTTGATGCTCCAAACTCATACACTAACTGTCAGCTCCAGACTCCATTCGCCTTCCCAAGTCCCCTGAGAACTTCTCATCCATTGTTAGCTTTCACCCTCCACCTCTCAGCTCACGGAATATGGGTGGTCATCTGTCTTTTTATCCCCAAGGACTAGCAAAGTTATTTGGATTGTCCTAAAACACTCAGGAAGGACTTAATGGATCATCACTTCTAAAGCACTCTTTCTATTTTGACACTTTTACTTTGTACCACTGTGCAATAGAGGAGTAAGTGCTCATATTAAATGTATGAAACAATGAACAGTTATCAAAATAAATACCCTCGATGAGCCACATTTCTTGCAACCAGCTCCAAGCCAAAAATATCCTGATTTTTTGGAAGAATTCACACTAATACAAATTTTACTTCAGAAGATCAAACACTCTAGCAACGTGGCTGTCTAAACATTTCCTTATTGACTGTCTTCCTATTGGAAGTGTGACAGCCTTGACCTTGCCTGTAGTAACTTTATGGAATGCAGCCTCATTATCTGGTGCTCTCTGTCATAGAGAAAGAGGCAAATGGAATGGTTGAGGGAAAGGTTAAAGACAGTTGACCAAAATGTAACATATTTAAGGATTTTTTTTAAACTAAGAGAAGAGAAATAAATCCAAAAGGAGAGGAACAAAACTCAAAGGGTAATGATGAAAATGGCAGCCAGGAATTTTTTAGAATTCAAGGATTAATAGAATGGGCAGTACTTTTTGTTCTTACACAACTCTTAGTTAGCTAAAGTCTCTCTTCTCTCTCTTTCTCTTCTTTCTCCTTCCTTCCCTTCTCTTTCTTCCTTCCCTCCATTTTCTCACAGGAGCATTACAGAGATGATTTCAGGGATGAATCTGTGTGAGAATGAATGTCTCTTTCATTTCCTTCACTGACTAGTACATTCATAAGTGGCAACTGTTTTAACCCCAATCTTTGACGCCCTTCCTGATCCCCACCCTAGCCCCAAATTCAAAGAGAATGAGATCACAGAGTTCTGTTTCCTTTTAACCCTTGAAAAAGAAACTGCCATTTCCACGTTTCTTCCTAAAGCACACAGTTAGAATAATTAGGACAATGTCCTTACATTTCCTGTTTCCATGGAATCTATAGAAAGTCTAAAGTATCCAGGATGCCCTGTTAGCCCATAAAACCATTATCAGATTTCCAGTCTCTAGAGCCTAGCACAGATCTTCAGAAGGATAATGCAGGGCAGTTTTCAACAGAGAAACTCTGCATGAAGGGCCTTTTAACCATTAGCTTCTCAACTTCCAATATCCCTTTGATGATTTCACACTCCTGCTATTTTTGCATCTTCCTGACATTTGCAGTTCCCTTGAGGCATATATTACAGCACACACACTACCCATCTTTAGATAATCACAAGTTTAGATATTTGTGAATATTTAGGCTCTGAAGAAGAAAAATGACTGCAGGCAAGGGTACTTATCAACATAATCATAAAAAATCTCAAAAAAATTCCATTTGCATGTATCCACATGTGGGAGTACTTAGGGGTTTTCCCTCATGATTCCTCTTCTTTACTTTTGCTATTGCTATTTTGATCTGTTTGGAATGTCCTTATCTGTTCATTAATTTTTAAGTCAGAGAAAATTCATCATGGAGATTTTCTAATTTGTTGAGTGGTGAAAATGGGGTGAAACAGTGCTATTCAATATGAAATTAGTTTTCCTACAGAGAAATTTAAGGGATCTGAAAGATGCAGTTATTAATCCCACCACAATAACAAGCATGAAATACTCAAGCAAATTTTGTCCTTGATACTTTGCAAAAGATTGATCTCTGGTGGAATAAAAAACTGGGAGGACATACCAACAAATGTCCATTATAAAAATAAAAATAAAGCTTGTTTAGCTCTGAACTTTTACTTCCCAAGTAAATGAATAATAGCAGAGCCGCCAAGAGAGAACAATGTTGTATAGTAGTACACTAATCCCACAGATGGAACTGAAAAAATAAATGAAAACTCAAATTACACTTTGTGATTGAGAGTTGAGATATTTTAATATCCCTTTTAAATACCATTAAAATTTTATTCTAACTTATTCTAAATTATAACATTGAATTATAGCAAGTTTGCTCTCCTTTAAAATAGAAAAGATGACTTTCTTTCAGGATTTCTTCCCTCCTTGCTAACAGGCCAACAAAATAATTTTACTGTGACTGAGCACTTAAAATTGATGTTCACTTTTTTCTTTCATCCTCTTTTACAGATTTAATTAATTTGCAAGTTTCTGGTTTCTGGAAAACATAAAATACACAACTATTTGCATATGTATTTAAAATCATAACATTTGAATTACACTCTTAATTTTTATTAATAAATTTTATTTACTTAAGCGAAAATAATATTACATTGTATATAGTTGACAAAAATGAATTCTAGAACTTCTTTTTAATGGTGTTTCTCTGAATATGTTTCATCTCAGTTTTCTCACCTGTACAGTGGAGGTAATAATAACACCTAAGTCAAATGGCTGAAGATTAGATACTTGTTGCAAAAAAGCTTGGACCTCTATAATGAAATAGTTATTGTTATTTTGCTTCTAGGAAAAGTTACACAGGAATTGAAGTAATTTATCAGGAAATAAGTTTTACTTTAATAGTTTTGCAGCTTATTTTCATTTTTATTAGCTTATGCATTTTCTTCTTTTAAACTCATGAATGGAGTGAGGACTTGGACTTGTAACTGGAGCCAGCTGCACCTATGATGGCTTGCACAGCAGGAGTATGGGTCACCCTCTACTTGCTCCAATGTCACATTCTGTTCATCCTCTTACCCACCACACTACCCAGTCACTAACTCATATCGATTCCTCTCTTCTCTCAGGTCTTTCCACTTTACTGTTCAACCTTTACTTTAGTTCAGGCCTTCCTTACCTCTTCCCACTATCACAGACACCAATGGGGCCTTCCTGACTTATCTGTCTATAGCTACAGGACATTTTAAATATTATGTTTTGAAGAAACAATCTCATAATGTGCTTTTATCCTTCAGTGGTGGCCACAACTCCTCTTCCTGTGCACTTTGTGTGGTTTATGGCTGCCTCTACTTACCATCCCTCATCCTGCATCTGTTTTTCCTTCTGGAACTTCATGGCCCAGCCACACGGAACCAGTTACTCTTACCTTCTGGAGCCTGTGCTTCTCCTTCATCCCAATGCTGCTATCCAGGCCAGTTCCTCTCTTTAGAAGTCTCCATTGTTCCCCTTCTCCTCACATCTTGCCCACCCAATTGTTCATGTTCCTCCCTTGAAGCCCCATGACTTCACAACTTCTCCCACAAAGCCTTGCCTTACCCCACAAGAAACTGTGACTTACCCCCAGATTTGACTGAATCCCAAACCTGTGCTCAGCCAACTTCCATTCTTCCCCAACAGCATTCTCATGTGGTCCCTGGACAAACAACATCATCACAACCTGCAGATTCACTGGAAATGCAAATTCCTAATCATTACCCCAAACCTATTAAATCCAAGAGCCTCCCAGGGAGGTCTACTAATTTTCGTTCTAACAATCTTTCCAGGTAATTCTGATGAACACTGTAGTTTGAGAAACAATGCTCTCGTAACATCAGTTATGCATGGATTTAATGCTTTAAATTATTTTAAATATATTAGAATAATACATAAAGGTTAAATATAAGCACAATCCTTATGTTAAAATATTTTATTTTCTGACATTTTCACTTTACATTGTTATAAATTTAAGAAACATTTTTTTATTATTACATATAGCGCCATCTTTTTTCCTTCATTTTAGCTTGTTTCTTAAATTGACAAATGAAGTTGTATATATTTATGGTACATTGAAATCATTACTTAGTCCTGTACTCATTGGTATTGAACTTCAAGGCCTATTATTATACAACTCAATTTTGAGTTGAAAGTTAACTAAGCTTTTTTGTTTTTTATATTTAAATTCCTAAAGGTAGATATACAGATTTTCATCTAGAAACAAATTCAGGAACTCTCTTCTCTCCTTTGCCATGGAGGAAAAGGGGATTGACTAGGTACCACCCAAGGGAATCTTAAGATTTAGGGTATCTTTGTTCACTCCACTTCACCTTCACATCCTTTTAGCAGAAGAGATATTCTCATCCACTATACAATCTTTAATATTTCATAGGCTTTTACCACTCAGTTTTAGTAAAATTGCAAAGATGACCTCAACTCAATCACTAAAAAAAAGAGAGGAGATTTCTCTAACTGTATGCATTTGGGGAGGGAAGAGATGAAATTTAGAATACTTAACTGAATAAGTTCTATCAACAACTTGAGAAATAGGCTGGGCACAGTGATGCACACTTGTAATCCCAGTGCCTTGGGAGGCTGAGGCAGAGTGTAAAGCCAGCCTCAGTAAAAGCAAGGCTCTAAGCAACTCTGTGAGACCCTATCTCTAAATAAAATACAATGTAGGACTGGGATGTGGCTCAGTGGTCAAGTGCTCCTGAGTTCAATACCCAGTACCCCCCCCCCCACAAAACAAACAAACAAACAAACAAAACAAACAAAAAACCTTGAGAAATATTCTGGAAAGAACAAAAATGAAACAGGCTGTCCTGACAATTTCACATGTAAGGTGTTACAAATATTTTTCCCCAATTTCACATGTAAGGTGTTACAAATATTTTTCCATAAAAAAAAAAAAAAAAAGAAAGAAATAAGGGTCAATAGATTAGTCTACCCTTGCCTTCAAGGGATGCATTGCAAGGCCCTCAGTTGATGCTGGAAATTGTGAAGATTACCCAGTCTTATATGTGTTTTTTCCTATAAATACACACCTATGATTTAGCTCAAAAAATTAGGTGGGGTGAGAAATTAATAACCATAAGTAATAATTAAATAGAATAATTAAAACAACATATTGACTATAACATAGGTTACTTAAATTTTATGAATTGTTTAGTTCTGGAACCTTATACTTAATATTTGACCATGTTAGGAGTACTATAGTACTTTTTTGTATATAACATGCAGTTATCATTAAATCTAAATGAAACATGGGTGGAAATTAGTGATAAATTATTTCCCAGAGTGCTAAAATATGTATCAACTCAAACACTAATATAGGATATTTGTTATGCCAAACTGAAATATATTGATCAGTCTCTCCCAGATATGCTGATAATGCTTGGTGCTTGATGACTGTGTACTGGCTCACACTGAAGTTGTTAACCAAGAATTTTCTCAGCAGGTCTGTTTTCTGATGTTGCAATCTGTGGAGCTTTAATGACTCCTTTTTATTGAAAGTAGTTTTAAAGGAAGTCCAAGACAGAAGGTTCTCCTAAGTCCTCTCAGGTAAATAAACTAGCCCTCTATCTAAATATAAAGAAAAGTATTTTTCTTCTCTTTGTGGAAACAATGAATGATAGCCTTATAGTCACCCATTGCTTATAAGGTTGTACACTGTTTGAAGATACAGGTTGGGCTGCATTGGTCTGTGGCCCTCTAGCTAGTCCTTGGCTTGAAATGCATGTGATGCTCATAAATGCCATTTTATTACATAAAATCATAAATGAAAGAATAAATATAAACCTTTAAAAATCTACATCACATTCTCATGTTCCTTACAGAATCATAAAGCATAAATAAGATACAATGAGAATTTGAGTATAGGAATTGGAAATATTGAGATGTAGAAAATGATTATAGATTTCACTTATACACCCCAAATTTGAACTTTCTAAACCTTGTTCTGTTCACGCCTACCTTTCTAAAAATTTCCATGATTTCAAAGCAGTGGGATTCATTGCGCTGTTAACTATTTCTAGGAAGCAGTGCCATTCTGTGGCAAATGGAAATACTTGTGTTTCTTAGAATCCTGGCTGTGTTGTTCCAAATGTGAAGTTCATTTGTTTGTTTGTTTTTAACTTTTATCAGAGCATCTGTGAGTGATTTTAATCAGTAACATGTCATGGTTTTAATATTCACAGCTATTATCATTTTAAATCTTTTCAATATCCTGTTGTAATGTCATCCATGTGACTTTTACATGGTAGTGCATAGATCTAGAAAACACATGTGGAGATAAACAAATTTAGAACCAAGTTTAGCAATGACAAAAAGCTCAGAAAAATCTGTCTTGATATAGCTGAGGAAACCCAACCTGCAGGCACCATTTATACTATTCTTATAGAAAATTTGCTTGAATTATGCAAGTTTTCTATTCCCTGAGGTCTTTGAATATACCCCTCAAATGAGTGAGACACACTCTCTAATAATACTCTCAACTATTTGACATCTGATCATATAGATGAACCTTGTGTGTTCTTCCTGGTACCAGTGAAAACATTTTGTTGTAGAGTTTAGATGACTTACCAAAACCCTCAAAAAGTTGAGGAATAGGATTTTCCTATCACATCATTTCTAATCTTAAATCTAAAGGTAAAATCTAACAGTAGCAACAGCAATAACAGCAGCAAAGAGAAGCAAAGATATGAAATACTGTCCTGTAAAGTGAATTTGCAATGACATTTATATTTTATTATTCTAATCATAGCTAACATTTATCCAGTGCTTTCTGTGGATAAACACACTGTGCTAAGCATTTTACTTGAATTTCATTGTTATGTTTACAGGAACCCTCAGAAGTGGTTATTAATATTTACTCTATTTTATAAATGAAAAAAAATATGGCTTTAAAAGAAGTTTTAAGTAACGTTAAATAACCTTCTTAGCTAATAGATGTCCTGAAATTGATTTGAATTCTGACTTGAGCTGGTTCTCATTACACATCTTGGATTTTAGTTTACAATGTCTTCAAGACTAACTTACTGTTGATGTGTATCAAAGAGCTATCTATTCTAAACCAAGAAAAAAGAGGGTGGAACTCATAATTTTCTAAAGCACCCAGAAGATATTTTGTATCTTAGCATTTTAAATACAGGAGTTCAGACTACAAAAAATCAATCTTTAGAATAATTTTTGCAGAATTTCTTTTTGTGTTATATCAGATACAATTTAGTGACATTTGGGAATCATAAGATATTTTTAAAAAATATAACTGTTAAAGTCAGGATTAATTTTTCAACTTGATTATTCTCATGAATTAATTTTGCTTGATCAAATAGGAAAAAGGTGAATTCAAATATTGAGATGTTTTGTATTTTTTTTCATGAAAATAAATTTAGTTTGTCCTACTGATAGGGTACAGACAGATATGAATGGTGGGAACACGAGGTTAAGGGAATAATTCTATAAAATGGGCCCACTGTGCTGACCCCCACTTTCTTTCTTTTCCAAGAAGCAATTTACCTGTAGCCCTAACTGGCTTATGTGGACAGGATATCTCATATTCCTTAACAAAGTACCTATTATCTGTAGGAGAAATGCAGTTCTGAAATAATGTTGATAAGAGGAACCCAAGTTACCTTGGGTAAGGGAGAATTTCATGACCCTTTTCACAGAATTTCATGACCCTTTTCACAGAATAAATATCTAACTCAGGGACATAAGGATAATTTCACAGAATAAATATCCTAACTCAAGGACATAGGGGGCAAGGATAATGCCCCCTAACCAAAAATCTGTAAGAATTTATGGTTAAGAATCCAATTTGAACCAGTCAGCATGGGCCAATGTGACATGGAGTTATCATGGCAGTAGATACTTGAAAGTCTGATATCATCCTGCTGTCAGTCAAAAATCAAGAGGTGAACTTGTGTGGGACTCTTTGGAAATGTTTCTGTGATTCCCTAGAATGGTGAAATTATGGCATTTGAAGTAAATGGTTGGAGTTGGAGAATATCATGCTAAGTGAAATAAGCCAATCCCACAAAATCAAAGGCTGAATGTTTTCTCTAATATGTGGATGCTTATTCACAATAAGGTGGGGGAAACTAGGAAAAAATAGCATTAGATTAAGTAGAGGGAAGTGAAAGGAGGGGAGGGAGGGGATGTGGGGATGGGAAAGATGGTGGAATGAAACAGACATTAATTCTGTATGTATACATGTGACTACACGACCAATATAATTCTGCAACATGTACACTTTGAAAAATGAGAAATTATATCCCATCTATGTATGATATATCACAGTGCATAAATGCATTCTACTGTCATGTATAACTAATTAAAACAAATTTTAAAATTAAAAAAAAAACTGGAGTGCAGGAGAGACAAACAATGAGAGGACCCACTCTCTCCCTTGAGAATGCCCCCTTTCCCTTTTCCTATCCCTTCAATAAACTCAGAACTGTTACTCTAGAGAAATGTTTGAAATATTTCTGACTTGATTGCAAAAATCAGCATTTGAAGGGGTTTCATCATGCTGCCTCAGTTTTCCAGAAGGCTTCAGCCCTGAAGCACTTTCACTTTATCCCTGCCTAGTGGTATGATGTTTGATGTTTATAGGAAATTTAGTTACATTCCCTTAATAACTATAAGCAGTCCAAATTTAGTACACACACACACACACACACACACACACACACACATACACACACACTAATTTACTAAAAAGTAAAAGGGTACAGGCTACTCTTCTCAGTATATGTCAAATAGATAAAAATATATTTGAACTTTTCCCCTCTTCTCCCTCCTTCTCTTTCTTCTGACTTTTCTCCTTTATGTTCTTCATTATTTTTAAAATTTTATTTCACTTCTGGCTTTTCTCAGTTTTTCAAAAATTAAGGATGGCTTTACTATATTTTTCATATTTAAAAAGATTTGTGTATATAAGATATACAGCACAATATTTTCATGACTTCTCTCACAATTAATGCCAGGTTCCAGTTTATGCTTGATTAGGAGTGCTGCGTCTTAGGTATTTTATCATGGCTCTTCAATTTGTGGCCTTTTACAACCACAGATAATTGACTGTAAATCAGGATGGAACCTTAACATACTAATAAAACCTATTAAAAACTATCTTAAAGAATCTTGTTCTCTAAAAGCAATTCTGAAAGAAAGGATTGAGCATTCTAAAGTATAGAATATAAAGCAAATGCAGAGTTTAATATACAATTGTTTTTAATTTATTTTTTAATCTCCTTCCCCTTCCACAGATATATGCTGCCGATGCAGTAGCCAGTAGTTACATTTGCTTATTCACATTTAAAACATATTTTAATAAAAAAATAGCTGCTCGTTTGCTATAGCCACATTTTAACTGGTCAATATCCTTATGTGGATGGTAACTACTTTATTAGCACAGACTTGGAACAAGTCTATTTTCACAGAGAGTTGTACTGATCACCACTGCCTTACAGATATGGGTATTCAGCTAACCAGGAGAATCAGAAGCACTAATCACCCTTAAAGTTTAGAAAGTATGTTGCCTTAGTCTGTTTGAGCTACTATAACAAAGTACCATAGAGGAACTTTATAACACAAATTTATTTCTCATAGTTCTGGAAGCTGGGAAGTCTAAGATTAAAAGGACAACAAGTACAGTGTCTAGTGAGGATCCAGGTCTTTCTTGCTAGGATCTTTGTTGCTGAACTCAGGAAGGGCAGATGCTGTGTTCTAACAATGGAAGGTATGGAAGGGCAATAGGCCTAAGCTAGTTTGCTCTGGGCCTTTAATAGGGTCCTAATCCATTGGTGAGGGCAGAGCCCTCAAGACTTGATAACTTCTTAAAGGCCCAGCTCTTAATACCACTACAGTGGGAATTAAGTTGCAACAAGAATTTTGGAGAGAACACATATTCAAACAATATCATATTTTACTTACATATTATATTGTATATTTATAAATATATAATTATTTTCTTTTTCTTCCTTTCCTCTTTCACTTCCTTCTTTCCCTTTCTCCCTTCCCTTTTTCTCCTTTCTCTTCCTTCCTTCCTTTCCCTTTTCCTTCTGTTCTTGAATTTCTCTTGGAGTACATTTACTTTTAACCTAAGTCATTAACCTTTTTAAAAACTATTTCAGCAAGATCATGTTGGCTTAGCCACATTATATTCACATTGGTCTATTTTTAGTGAATCATTTGCAACTCCTCTGGATGCTAGATCTGGATGAGGATTGTATTAGTTATCTTCCTATTACTATGACTAATGCTTAAGCTGATCGATTTACATCTTTTTTTAAAGGTTTATTTTAGCTCATGGATTGGGAGATTTTAGTCCATTATAACTGGCTAATTGGCCCTGTTGTTTGGGGCTTGTAAAGAGGCAGCTCATGGTGGCTGACAATGCAAAGTAAAGCAGAACTCCTCACCTCCTGACCCAGATTTCAAAGATGGAGAAACAAGAAGTGGCTGGGGTTCCCATCCTCTTCAAGTATATATGCATAATGACCTGAAGATCTTACACCAGGACCTGCCTTTTAAAGTTTCCACCATCTCCTAATAAAACCACTCTAGGGACCATACCTTTAACACATGAGTCTTTGGAGTAATTCAAGATCCAAACTATAGCAAGAATAAAGAGCAGAGATATGTTCCTCCATTCCACCAAAAGACTGGACAGAACTTCAGCCTGAATCCTAATAATTTCACACACAAACACTAGACAACAATTTAAATAGGGTTCTAAAATTGTGACTTTATCGCTAAGGGTATGATAAGCTCAATGATCTTTGAAGAGAAGAGGGGTTTTACTGAATACCAATCTTGAAGCTGGGCCATCTTTAGGTAAGTAGGGTCACTGAGGTGAGGATAGTAAATCCAGTTCCTCAGGTTGCTTTCTGAGTCCCTTCTTCCACCTCAGCCACATAGCTTGGAGAAAAAATAGGATTCCTATTTTACTTTATAGATAAATGGTAAATTGGCTAGAGTTTTCCTGTAAAATCTGGGGTTATGATATTAGAAAACTTCCAATACTTTGACATATATTTTTTGTCTATGCCTTCTATAATCAAAATGTAGTATGAAGAGTGACCACTGTATTTTAAAATAACAGGGAACCACTTACATTTTAAAGGCAATCTCAATTACCTATCAATATGCTGTGAGCACCATATTCAATATGCACAATATTAAATAGTTCTTATTGGGATTATCATCCTGATAAACTCTCAATATCCCAAGAGTTCAATGCATATCTCCCGTTTCCATCTGTCATTAGAAACTTTCAGCTGGGTGTGGTGGTACGTGTCTGTAATCCCAGTGAATTGGAAGATTGAGCAGCAGAATCTCAAGTTTGAGATCAGCCTGGGCAATTTAGCAAGACCTTGTTACAAAATAAAACAAAAACTGTTGGGGAAATAGCTTAGTAGTAGAGCACCCCTTATTTAGTCCCTGGTACTGAAAAAAACAACAATAAAAAGAGAACCTTTTTCAGCTTATAGATAGTGGGTATGCTTTCCCTCTTTTCCTCACACTTTCTCGATATGTTCTAGTTCCTTCAGATTCCTTGTCTATGCTTACCTTTGTGACCCTGCTGAGAGTTCTTTGTCAAATAGATTAGAGACCACTGTGTCTCTGCAGAAGACATTAATCTCATTTCCAGAGTCTCTATTTCTTGTTGGACACCAAGGGTCTACATTTTAGAAGACAATATTATATCACATTGTATTGTATTAATTAATTTATTGATAGTGCTCAGTATAGAAGTAGAAATTGAAGAAAGAAGAAAAAACATTTTCCGGGCTGGGGTTGTGGCTCAGCGGTAGAGTGCACGCCTAGCACGTGCGTGGCCCGGGTTCGATCCTCAGCACCACGTAAACATACATGCATTGCATTGTGTATAACTACAGCAAATAAATAAATATTAAAAAAAAAAAAAAACATTTTTCTAGAAAAGGGCAAAAAGTAATTTGCATTTACAATTTGCAAAAGTCAAAAACAAAAGGCATTATTTTGTAAAGTGAGAAGTCTATGTACCTTAGATGGTGTGGACCATCTCTTTTGTTTTCCAAGATCTACCACCTATCCCTTCAAATCCCTTGAGATTTTGTCTTTCAAAATTTTAACTTTAGCCAGGCCATGCATCACACATTTTCATCTGCGGAAGAAATTGCAATGTGAAATAAGAACTGCTAACAAGGCAATATTTAAGAAGAGCTTTCAAATCAAGTTGAAGTTTGGCATTTATTTTGGAGGTCTACTCATCTATTCTTTGATATAATAAATTATATTTAAACCATTAGTAGCTACAGTAATGAAGTTACTGTGGATTATAGAAAATAGGTATTGCTATTGTGATTCAATATGTAACTTTAATAGACTCTTTTTGAATTGCTAAAATTCAACCTATTTGCCTCTGTCAGAAGAACTTGAATGTTCTTGATTGTGCAAACTTTGTTTCTGCCACCCTTGACAAATCCTAATAGGGATTAATTTGGTTATGGGTGACAGAATAAACTGCAACAGTTTCCCAGCATTCTGTCATGCATCCAAACTAGTTTTAAGCTTTTCTCTCCTCACTGCAGGCAGGAATTTGCTAAATCTACAATGAACACAATAATACCTGCCTCTTCTTTCTCTTACATGTGCTTATTTCACATAACCTCTTTCTTTGCAGTGTGGCCCAATTTAAAATTATATATTGTGGAGGTATTTGAAATTGCAGTAATAAATATGTGTTCTACACACTTTTAATCACTTGCCACTCTGCATTAGCCTTTTAATTATTAATAAAGTGAAATCCATTGATTTCCTTCAGTTGTTCGAACATGAGTCTGACCTAATCCTGCCTCAGGCTTGAGGGGTTCTGAGATGAACAGCAAATCCTTGAGCTAAACATTAATTTTGTGGGATTTAAACATAGTACTTTTTCTTTTATTCCTAAAGGACGCCACTCCTTTGTCTTCTTGCTTCTGAATTTGCAGAAGTATTATGAACTTTGGTCTGTTTCATGTTATACATGCAAAGCAAATCTTGGACAAAACAAGTTTCTGATGTCACTAAATTTGACCTTTCTTATTATTTTGTGCTAATATTCGAAAATTTGCCATAAATGTTCTTAAAGTAGCAGGTTCAGAAGACTTTAACAAAATTTTAATTTAAATTGAAGCATCATTCACTAATAGATCATTTTTATATTTTCAGTAGTAGGAAAAGCTTGTTTTTGTAGCTATATTTTAAATAATGTTCAATAACACACTTGCATTTATTAAAAATGTTCTTAAGGGAATCTCATTTCTTTTTCCTTTGTTCATTGACATCGTATCAGCTGACATATCTTTATTTTGTGTACCTGTAAGAATTGCATGATATCTCAATTTTCCTTCTTGATCCCCTTTTACTTTTGAAGACACGTGAGGCAGGATGACAGCATTGTTTTCAAATGAAAATTTGTACTTGGGCATGTTTGCTGATTTTTTTTTGTTTGTTTTTTGGGAAAACAGTTTAGAACTTTGAAAGCTAGTGAACACTATGAGCTAAAACTTCTCGAACACAAGTGTAAACACTTTATACTATTCTATATGCTCAAATTTTGTCAAAGGTAGAAGAAAAATTGCCTTATGCCTATAGTACCACACAATGACTAGTTCATAATAGGTTACCTATACTATGTGCATAAATTTCTGAATGTATTAAATATCATAGTCTATGGCAAATTTCTCCATGATGTTTGATGCCAGGACTTCACATAGTTGAGAATATTCAGATCTAGAGAAAATTCATTACAGTTTTTACATTCTCTGTGGCCTCATTCAAATGTCATATATTATCATTCAATAGTTATTAAATTATGATGCATATACCAGCTGTTGAATATTTAACTTGATGAATTTGGTAATTCCTTGCACCCAAATTTGGAATTCTTTTATTATAACAAGCTTCCAGGATTTTGACTTATTTGCACGTATTAAAGTCTAAACTAGATTTTATTAAACTTAGAGTTAATATAAATATTTATAATTGAAACCTGAAAAATGGAAGGTGACAAGTACTTATTTCTCCAAACAGTGGCAAAAAATATGTTGATTTTTGTGTGTGTGTGCATTCTTGCCCCATATAGTGAACCCTTATAACTGCTTCTAATCCCAAATCTCAGGGAATTTGTTTCCAACACCATAATAGTCTTTCAAAAGCAACTGTGATTATAGTAACTTCAAAGCAGCAAGCATCTGTACTTGAAGATGGGCCAATGGAGGCTAGCATCCGTCTTCCATAGAAAAGCAATCGTGCTTCTCCCTGCTGCCACTTAGAAGGGCTTCCTTGGGGACCTTGTTAGATGCTTTCATGTGAAGACCATTTGACCCACTTCTGATTAGTGTGCAGGTTTTCACTGCAGTGGCTTCTGGGAGGGAGATGCCGTTGGCTGGTCGCCTCCCTGTTCTTGAAGTGAAAGAAAACTCTCAGTGGAATATATTAAGGATAATAAAGGAAAGAAGAAACACCAGTTAAAAGACGAGCCACAGATTGAACTGCTATTAAAAAAAAATCCAATGAAAACATATTTCTGTACTGATTGTTAAGAAAATAATAGAGCCAACATCACAGTGTCCTATTTTGTGTTCAGGAGAGTTTTGCTTCTCCACTTCTTTTTCTTGCAATATTTCAGAAATATGTGCTTTAGTGAGGCAAAGAGTAAGTGACCGTAGCTTATTTGCCTTGGGTCTATCAGTTTTCCTTTGCCTGAATACCCATCTTGACATTTAGAATAACACTGAAACATTTTTTAAAGTCCCTAAAAATAACAATAAAGATGTCAAGAATGTCTGAATTATTAATATTTCTGATAATTAGTCAATAGGTTTCATAGCTTTATATATCTTCATGCACAAATTAGGTTTCATGTAGTATACATGTCACCAAGTGTTGGCATCAAGGTATCAACATCCTTCTAACAATATAACAATATGTTTGAGTTCAATGCCAGTTCTTCAGTACTATCTATTATTTGCTTTACAACCTAAGTTTCTACTTGCCTAAAGAAGTCCAATGCTTCTCCATTTCTGCAATTAACTGGATGCTTACATTTGTATCATCGAACTATGGAGAAAATGTTTTCTTAGTGTTTCTTTTTTTTTTTTTTTTTGGATTTTTGTATATAAAATAATTGACCGCATAATTCATCATTTGCTCTTTTCTACCCTATTTTTCATACATAGGATTGCCATACTTTACTTTTGCATTAGGATAAGTTAATTTTAATATAATCTTATAAATATGAAAGTAGGTTCCACATCCAGTGTTCAGGTACTCTCATTTTAAATTTCTCCTGCTTTAGTCCTTTAAAAACCACAGCTGTTGCTAGCATAACAAAAATGATGTTGAATAACTGCTTACTTTTCCACTTTCCTGAAGCAGTGGGGGAACAGCAGGTAGCATAGCCTCATCCCCAAACCAGATGTTACTTTATTAAAAATTGAACATTTTGAAAGGAGTGGGAGGAGATTTGTGCTTCAGAAGAGCAGTAAAATTAGAAGAATATGAGTTGTTCTAATTCAACTTTTAAATTCAAGCTTTGCTTTTATTTATTGTTAACATTTTAGTTGAATCAAAATTTTTTATGTATCTCAACTTATAAAATGCTTGAAGTCCAATCTGACACTAGGTAATGGCTACATTAATTAGTCCATTTACCAAATTTTTTCTAGTCTTTTCATATAAAGATCTTACGTAAGTTCTGTGGAGGACCTAAATGTAATAGAATATGATAAGATACAGCTCCTGCCTTATAAGAAATGAAAGTGGTAACATTTGGCTTAACTGTTTAATTGTTACTGAAATTGTTAAAGAAATTTAATATGTGATACACTATACCTTAATCTACAAATTCACTTCATTTTAATTTTGGATAATAGTTTTTGTAGATCATTTCATACTTATTTAAAAGAACAAAAACATATTTCTAAATGTCTAAGAAACAAATAAGCCATAATTTTGAAAGTATTATAATTTTGTCAATATTCAGGACTCTTTTATTCTGATTTATTCTGGAAGCATTAAGAAAATTTCAACAAGTAGGAAATAATTCTATAATAATTTAATCTTTTTGAACTCCAAATGATCCATTAAAATTTATGTTTTTAAATCTACTTAAGAGTTTCTAAATTACATCTGAAAATCTTCAAACAACAGTTTTGACATTCTCATTGTCATCCATCCATTCCACAGTTAAAATTCTGAAGATTTCTGTCTCATTTGCTACCTGGACATACTTTCTCTGCTATATTTACATCTCTAATTATAAGTTATTTTGATAGGTGGTGTTTTTCAAATACCATACAAACAAGAAAAGTTGTAACTTGTCCGAAAATTATACAAAAATAAATTGGAATTCTTAAGCTAGGCAGTCTGTTATGCACATAATTATTTTTTTTTATTTCTTACTGTTCCAGTTATTTCATCTTCAAAAAACCAAATTACTAAGATCCTCCTAATTAACTTCCAGTCTCAGTGTAGTGACAAAAGAGAGAACACATGAAGCACTTTGATCTTCAAATTATTATGGACCTACTTTGTATTATTGTTGTTACCATGGCCACTAGAGACCAATTGAGGGCAATTATGCAGAATCATTGATTTTTAGTTTATTGTACTTAAACATTGTGTCTCTTTCTAGGTGTTGGTATCTGTTATTTTATTTCTTCTCACAGTGCTAAATATCTTCTAGACAGAACCATCCTGTTAGATTCTGCCACCCTAGTAGATTGCTGTTGTTGAGCCTCTGTTATGTAAGTCCGTCAGCTCCCAATGAGGATGAATAGTTTAAATCTTGCAATTAGTCAGTCAGCAAAAATGCATCAAGTAATTTGTCTTAATCATGTCAATTTCATTTTATATCATTAGATAAACAAAGAAAAGGAACACACTTATCTGGTCTACTTACTCCATGATTTTCAGAACCTATGAATGAAGCAATTAGTAGTTTTTCATTCTGAAGGAAATAGAGAATTAATCTTTTGAAGTCTATGGTAAAGGTCAATAAATGACAAGTTTTAGATTAAATATAAATATATGTGAAAATGTCCAGTTCATAAATACTTTAAAGATATTTAAATATATTACATATCTGAATTCCAGATATGTATGAACTGTATAAGTAGCACACATAATTATCATAGGATCCAGTTTTTCAAAGCAGGTATTCAAAGTGTCAATGTAAGATAAATCATGTTTCTGGAAAAACATTGTCGCCCTTACCCAAAAGGAAATCCATCTCTACATGTTGGAGATCTGTGACCAAAAGGCTGAATCAGTGAGTTTTATCATGGCCTGTCTGTATGTGTTGTACCCCACAGAATGAAGAGATTCTGTGAATTCAACTGCATAAATTTACACAGCAGAAACTTTCTTCATGAAAATTCATTTATACCAACCATTCCTAAAAGCAAGAATCTTGGGGTGTTAGTTGTTAAATCAAAGTGGAAATGCATCCTCCAGAACATTCCTGTCTTTAGAAGTTCCACCATAATGTCAACACCTACCCAAAATGATATGTCCATCTTTTGTTTGACAGTCCAGGTTGGAGAAGAAGCCTTACAGGTATGAATGCAATCAGCCACTTTGGCTGAAATATCCTGAATAAGTAAGTTCGTGATGCACCCTGTGTATTTATTTAGTAGTCACATCACTTGTCAAAGATGTAAGTCTTTCTTTTGGCAGTCTATGATATTTGTCTATAAATAAATGTCTATGGATGTTCACTATCACCCATAAAATGTTTGTTGCAATGAGTTGGACTTTAGAAAGTGCATTTAAAAAAATCTTCCTTCCTTCCTTCCTTCCTTCCTTTCTTTCTTCTTTTTTTTCTCCCTTTTCTTCTCTGACTCTTTTTTCCTTAATGTCACCTAGTTATAATATTTTTGGTCTCTAAGTTATTTTAGGGTAGAAAAAAAGCTTGAAGTATTTTTACAAGTTTTATATGTTAGGTTCTGAATTCACCTGCAAACACTTTTATTTACATTATTTTAGTAATATATGTCACTTTCAAAAAATCAGGAAGAACAAACAAAAAGGAGTGAAAATGAGACCAAGAAAAAGAAAGAAATTTGAAAATACTTTTAATCCTAGAACCTAAGCAGAATGCTTAACATTTAAGGGTAAGTATAGTCTTCGTGTAGTCGTCTACATATTTTCTAATATGAGAATTATCAAGTACATTGTAAGTCCTTTATAATATAGGTAATTTTATGCAAATTAATTGCTAGTATTTATTTCAGTAATGGAATAAAAAGCATCATTTGTAAATTAATTATATGAACGTCTGTGCTTAACTAAATTTTAAATATCTAACCCTTTTCAATATTTTTTGACTCAGCAAAATTAAAATAAATGCTTTTTAAGGAATATACAGGTGTTATCAAATTTGGAATGTTTGGTGGCAATAATTGAGTATTAGGGTAAATAGGTTAGGTTATGCGAATGATGCCCAGCTGGACAGCTTATACTTTATTAACTCAAGCAATGATAATATTTTATTCTTGATTATTTAAAAAGTGAGGGAGAGAATCAGACAAAGGGGAAGGAGCAGGTAGATGTTCATTCTGTATTTTCTACAATGTACAATCATCTACTTCAAAAAATTATCATTCACTTTGTTGAAGGTCTTTGAGTCAAGTCTGTAGACAACATATATATATTTTTTTTTGTTGTGGGGTGGATACCAGGGATTGAACATAGGGGCACTCAACCGCTAAGCCCCACCCCCAGCCCTATTTTGTATTTTAGTTAAGAGACAGGGTCTCACTGAGCTGTTAAGCACCTTCTGTTGCTGAGGCTGGCTTTGAACTCATGATTCTCCTGTCTCACTAGCCTCTGGGATTACGGGCAGGCATGTGCCACCATGCCCTGGTGACATCACATATTTTTTCTAATCCTTTCTCATGTTCTTACTAAAGACAAATCTTGCAAAGCAGCCCATTCTTTTCCTATTATTGTTTTCATTCTACAAGTGGCAAATTTCAAGCTCCTATTTCGGAAATTAACAAGAATTTGTCATTACCTCTCTATAGCTGATTGCTTACATATGTTTTTGAGAGCCTCTTTGAAAAGACAGGATGAATTGTCAAGTTTTTTTTTTCTTTTTTTTTTTTTCTTTTTTCATATTCCCCTTCCATTTCACAGTAGATGTAGATTTCAAGCAAATATTTGAATTAACAGTAATTAATGTTTCTAGAAAGCCTCCTAAAACAATTAACAACTAGAGCATCCTAGTTAAATGCTCTGAATGAATGATACAGAGAGAGAGTTAAACTGATTTAGTACATTAATTCCTTTAATATTTAAACTGTTCTAGAAAAGCTTACTAAATAGTATGCCCCAATGAACACATTTTTGGTGACTGATATTTTTATCCTGACCTTTTTATGGAACACATTTTTATGGAATTTTCCTAGTAATTTTTTTTACAATATTTGGCTTGATAAACCAATAATTTTGTTTTGGGTTTCTTTTTATACCACAATTCAGTCCAACTTCAACTACTGAATCTGGGACCTACAGTTTGTTCTGTAGCACAAATTTCAAATCATGCCTATTATAGCCTCAATCTAAGCAAATTCTAATCCCCTAAATTCCTTAATGTTGACATCAGGATTTAATGAGAATTAGAACATATATCCAAAAGTAATTTGATTTAAATGGCCAGGATAATGACGGACACTTATATAACATTTAATGGTAGTAAGTAAAGTTCATGTATCCTTTTAAGAATCAGAATACATATGGTGTGCATATGTAAATGTGTACTATCTCTCTCCCTGTCTTTCTAAAGACTGTAAAGAATGGTACATCTATCTAAAGTAGAAACATGCATTATTTTTCGGAAAACTGAGTCCCCAGAACCCTAAGCAACCTGCCCACATCACACACCTATAGGAGTCATGTTGCTAACACTGGAACCCATCAACCTGGCATGAGGGCAGGTTGAAATGTACAGTGTATAGTTTTTGGTTAGGCTGAACTGGGAGGTATTTTTCTGTGTGGATTGAGTAGGAAAAGGGAGGTAGAAATGGGAAAGTGTGGCTAGGTTGGAGGGAACAAGAATGGTCAGGCAGAAGAAAGCATGGAAGTAGGAGAGGAAACATTGAAATTGATTTCTCAATTGTTTCTAAATATTGTAATGTTGTGATTATTCTAATCATGTAGCTTGGCTTTTTAAAGAAATCCCTTATTTCTGTCCCATGATGTCATTGTGGATCCAAAAATTAAGGCCTCAAAAATGAGAGGCTTAGCTAAAATGGCATTGAATGGGTGTTGGGACTTATCTGATTTGGTAAATTCTAATTGGTAAAGCGATACTGTTAAAATGCTTCAGTAAGTTTAAGGACATCTTGAATAATTACTGGAAGTTAATATGTCTGAGCTATACTAAGTCTGTTTCCTGATATTTTATCAGTGATTCATAGTGTACAATCAACCACGGATTCTTCTTGAGTTTCTCTTTGAAGGACTTATTCAGTAAATTAGATATTGGGGTAAATAGTTCTAAAAAGAAGCCAGTCAATTCTTTTTTTTTTTTTTTTTTTTTTAATAAAAATAGCAAAGTTTGAATCCATCCCATTCATTAATTCTAAATTTTAATTCTTGTGCAATATGAGTCTTATTAAGGAAGTAGGAGCCTAATCCAATATGATGAAGGTTTGGGCCTACTTTTTCTTCTAATAGCCGCATGGTCTTTGGTTTAATTCCTAGGTCTTTGATCCACTTTGAGTTGATTTTGTGCATGGTGAGAGATAGAGGTTCAGTTTCATTTCATTGCATATGAATTTTCAGTTAACCCAGCACCATTTGTTGAAGAGGCTATCTTTTCTCTAATGTATGTTTTTGGCACATTTATCTAACATAAGATAGCTGTAGTTGTGGGCATTAGTCTCTGTGTCCTCTATTCTGTACCATTGTTCTACATGTCTATTTTGGTGCCAGTACCATGCTGTTTTTGTTACTATTGCTCTGAAGTATAGTTTAAGGTCTGGTATTGTGATGCCCCCTGCTTCACTCTGCTTGCTAAGGATTGCTTTAGCTATTCTGGCTCTCTTATTTTTCCAGATGAATTTCATGATGGCTTTTCCTATTTCTATAAGGAATGTCATTGGGATTTTGATTGGAATTGCATTGAAACTGTATAACGCTTTTGGTAATATAGTCATTTTGACAATATTAATTCTGCCTATCCAAGAACAAGGAAGATCTTTCCATCTTCTAAGGTCTTCCCTAATTTCTTTCTTTAGTGTTCTGTAGTTTTCATTATAGAGGTCTTTCACATCTTTCATTGATTCCCAAGTATTTTATTTTTCTTGATGCTATTGTAAATGGGGTAGTTTCCATCATTTCCCTTTCAGAGGATTTGTCACTGATGTACATAAATGCCTTTGACTTATGGGTATTGATTTTGTATTCCACTACTTTGACAAATTCATTTACTAGTTCTAAAAGTTTTCTGGTGGAGTTTTTTGGGTCTTCTAGGTATATAATCATATCATCTGCAAATAGTGTTAATTTAGTTCCTCTTTTCCTATCTGAATCCTTTTAATTTCTTTCTTCTAATTGCTCTGGCCAACATTTCAAGTACTATGTTAAATAACAGTGGTGAAATGGGGCATCACTGTCTTGTTCCAGTTTTTAGAGAGAACTAAAAAGCTTCTTCTCAGCAAAAGAAACAATCAGTGAGGTAAATAGAGAACCTACTAATTGGGAATTAATCTTTACTACACACATGTCAGATAGAGCACTGATCTCTAGAATACATAAATAACTTAAAAAACTTAACACCAAAAAACCAAATAACCCAATCAATAAATGGGCCAAGGAACTGAACAGACACTTCTCAGAAGACATACAATCAATCAACAAATACATGAAAAAATGTTCAAGATTTCTGGCAATTAGAGAAATGCAAATTAAAACTACTCTAAGATTTTATTTCACTCCAGTCAGAATAGCAGCTATTAAGAACACAAACAAAAATAAATGTTGGAGAGGATGTGGGGAAAAAGGCACACTCATACATTGCTGGTGAGACTGCAAAATGATGCAGTCATTATGGAAAGCAGTATGGAGATTCCTTGGAAAACTGGGAATGGAACCACCTTATGACCCAGCCATCCCACTAGTGGGTCTATTCCCAAAGGACTTAAAAACAGCATACTACAGGGACATAGCCACATCAATGTTTATAGCAACACAATTCACAATCGCTAGATTGTGAAATCAACCTAGATGCCCCCCAGTAGAGGAGTGGATAAAGAAAATGGATTATATATACACAATGGAATATTACTCAGCAATAAAAGAGAATAAGATAATGGCATTTGCAGGTAAATGGATGAAGTTGGAGAATATAATGCTAAGTGAAGTTAGCAAAAATCCAAATGTCGAATGTTTTTTCTCTAATATAAGGAGGCTTATTCACAGTGGGGTTGGGTTGGGGAGCATAGGAATATTAGAGGAACACTAAAAAGGTCAATGGGGAGGGAGGGGAAAGGACGGGGCATGGGGTCATAAAGGGGAAAAAAAAAAAGATTGTAGAATGAGTGGATACCATTACCCTAAATGCATGTTTGAAGATATGAATAGTATGAATATACGAATAGTATGAATATACTTTGTATACAATCAGAGATATGTAAAAAGATGCTCTATATGTGTATTACAAATTGTAATGCATGTATTGTTATATATACAACTTTGAATTAAAAAAAAGAATAGCAAAGCTTATTAGAAGGAATAGGAAAAGGGGAAAAACAGACAAGAGAAAATGTGATTCATTTTTGATATTAAAAATTATTCAATGTATTTTGTTTTTCAAAGCATAGTGCTTTACAAAATGGTATTCCCCCTAATCTGAAATTTTACTTTCTGTGATTTTAGTTATCTGTGGTCTAATTAAAGCTCTCCTGTTGTAACAGGAAATTTTCAAAAATTAACCATTTGTAAATTTGAGACTGGTTACCATTCTGAGCAAACTTACATCATTCTGGTCTGTCAGTTCTGGAATATGAATCATTCCTTTGCACAGTGTATTCATGCAGTATTCACTGCCACCTCATTAGTAGTTATCTTGCTTAGCCAATTGACTATTACAGTTTCATGGCCATATTTGGTTTGTCACTATTCTGAAGTTTCAGTCATCCACTATGGGCCTCAGAACATATCCCCCTAGATAAGAAAGGGCTACTCTAATTGTTTTAAAACATTTAACTTGCCTAGCAGTAAGAGATAAATATGTTCAATTTTTCCTTCTGAGGAGCATGTCTTTTCATAAACTGTACTTGTTTTGTGATTGCTTTGTTATAGTTCAAAAACATATTTATACTGTCTAGTAGATAGA
Source organism: Tamias sibiricus (assembly GCA_025594165.1). Lineage (NCBI taxonomy): Eukaryota > Metazoa > Chordata > Mammalia > Rodentia > Sciuridae > Tamias > Tamias sibiricus. Next base: position 31,475,669 of record CM046668.1, read on the forward strand.
TTATTATGAATGCAGAAGTAAGCTGATTATAGGTATATATAATGTTCACAACAGCTCTCTGGGGTAAGTATTATGATCTCCATTCCATAAATAAAATAAAATGAAATAGAACCCATATGAGTGAAAATTCAAAATTCTACACCTAATGAATTTCTAATTACAATTCATATTTCTAAGTACACAACTTTGCTCTTCACTTCTATTCTTTATTCTGTTTCAACTAAGTTTTAACATATTAGGACAGTTTTTTTTTTTTCCTACTCTCTTGGGATGGTCCTAAATAAAAAAATATATTTTGTGGGGTTTTCAGAATGTCCTCTTTTCTTTTAGTCATTTCTTCCATAGAAGCCATGGGCATGAAGGATATAAAAGCATTTTAGAAGGAAGTAAACAGGTCCATAAATTTCTTGCCTTTGTTTACTTCCTCATCAGTCCTTGCAGTTTATTGAAAAGTCCAACTCTGGGTGGATGGATTATGAGTTTCTACTTCGTTTCATTTCAGTTCATCATGGGCTACGACAGAGGTGATTGCTTTTTTTTTTTTTTTTTTTTTTTTTTTAACTTGAGAGGGAGTCTAATCCTTACAAGCCAAAAGGACTCTGTATCTTTGTAGCATTCACACAGTTTTACAAATCTTCTCTTGAATCCAAGTCTCTTCTTCACAGCTATATTTTAAACTTTTTCAGTGCAGGGACAGGATATTTTAATACTGCTTTGTATATATGCTGGATAAAACTCTGAATTTTACCAAATGTTTCTTGAATTAGATTTCACATGCTAAATTCTTTTGAAGACAATCCAATCTCTTTAAACAGGGAGACACAGATTTAAACCTATTGAATATACAGTGGGATATGCACTTTCATACTTAGTGGCAGAGCCTTGAGATATTAGAATAAAAGCTCAAAGGGACATACTCTGTGGAATTAGTAAACAATGCTAGAACAAACATTTAAATAATTAATTGGTTAAAATTATACATGTTTATGGTATACGGGTATACAACATGATGTTTTCAAATATGTGTATATTGTGGAATGGCTAAATCAAGCTAACTCACATATGTATTGTCTCATATAGCTATCTTACTTACTCTTAGCAATTTCCAGGCATATAATAACACTAATCACTGTGTTCTACAAAAGATTTCTTAAATATATTCTTCCTGACTGAAATTTTATATCCTTAGACCACCATCTCCCTAATCCTTCCCATGCCCCAGCCCCTGATAAACACCATTCTATGCTCTGTGAGTTTGACTTTTTATATTCCACATACAAATGAGATCATGCAATATTTGCCTTTCTGTGCCTGGTTTACTTCACTTAACATATAATGTTTACTAGGTTTAACCATTCACCATCCATATTATCATAAATCACAGTATTTTTAAAGATATATGTATATGTATGTATGTTTACATTGATATTCTTTATCCATTCATGTATTGATGAACACTTACATTGATTCCATATCTTTGCTATTGCAAATAGGCTGCAATGAACATGAGAACATGAGTGAAGCATACTGGTTTCATTTACTTTGTGTACATATCCAGTAGTATGATTGCTGGATCATGTGGTCTATTTCAGTGCACCAAACATTTTAATGGAATAACAAATCCAAACAAGAATAGTGGAGTATAAATCAGAGCAAAGTGGCAAGATTTTTCAAGATGTTACTTTGTTTTCAACCCTGGATCATCTGTATTTGGTCAGTGTTTCATACTGGCAATATACTTTAAAATGGTTGGTTTTTCAAATGGTATTTGTTAGAATAAAACAACACTAGCAAATGGACACATTCAATTAAATGTGTCCAAATATTGCAGCCCCTTTATAGCTGGGAAAAAAACTTGGGAGGATAAAATTCCTTGTATGAGGAATTTTACATGTGACATTTACAAAAATTACATGTCACAGTCGCTTTATATATTTTGTCATTATTAATGGGTCCTCAGTTTTAAAGTAAGCATTGAGCATAGGGAACTCATTAGTTGGAGCAAAGTCTTATGCAATGTAAAGTCTCATAAGTAAGTTTGTGTACATAGTCCCTCTACATAAACATTGTGTGTATGTATAAAATGTAAGGAGACAAAACTTATAGTTGTGTTTATATAAAACATAATTTTATGATTATATTTCTTATTCTGTGTCACAGTATTTCTTCTCACAGTTGTTGGACAACATGCTTGGACATTTTAAGAGCCCACAGATGTCATAATTAAATTTAGTAATCAGTCTAGAAATCAACATATAAATAACAAGGAATCATAAAGATCAGAAATATGGCAGGGAATAAACAGAATCCTTGTGCTTGTTTTTAACGTAAAAAATGCTTTTTGTAGTTCCAGGCATGTCATTCTTTGCATATGTTCAAGCAAAATATGAAAGAAAGAAAAATTCTCTCCAAATGATTAATGTAATGTTTTGCAGGGGCCATATGGATGCTCTTAGAATTTAATGGGGGAAGGGGAACTTACCTGGAATCAATTATGGGAAATTTGGCAAAATGAAAATGAAACATTCATTTGCTCTTCTTATTATAATTACATTTGTTATAAGTTTTTTTTTTAATTCAGAAGAATAATATGACAGTAATTTCAGTAAATGGGGATTAATTGTATTCAAATAATAACATGATAAAAAAAAAAAGATGCCCTTAGGTTTTGGAATTGATTATGAAGGACAGATTTCAGTGTATGCTCAGTAATTTTTAGGGCTGATGTTTTTTCTTCCTTGAAATTCACTCAAAGCCTCCCCAAGTGATGTTGCTTCTCCCACATCTTATTTTCTTTGCAATCCATACACATACACATACTTCCCTGAAAGCAGAAATTACAGAATTGTGTGTTGGCACACCAATCCCACCAGACTGAGTTCCTAGAAAGCAGTGGCCTCTCTTACAATGCACCTTTGCATTTCTGATAATTTTTAGTACACCATGAACTTCCTATTTCTTATGCTGACATTTTACACCTGAGAGTACTCAGTAAATGATGAATAAGAATTCCAATTTATAATAAATGAAAAGAAAAAAAAGAATGAGTGAATCAGTTGGTGCATTGATGTTGCACAGACATTTTAGCTTATTTTAAGATGTTCTACTTTAATTACAATTTAATGTTAAGATTATCCTTTTTCATAGGGATAAAGCACTACGGTATGCTTTCGTTATAAAAGATAATGTAATTTATTTCAATATTGGAGATGTGCTTGATTCGTAAAAAATTTAAATTACCATAATATAAATCACATTCTACTTAAAATCTTCACATTCTACTTAAAATTAAGTCTTTAAAGTGAATATGCAGTAGTGTTCTACCCTAAATTTATTTCCAAACATGCATATTGTTACCTACAAAGTTAACATTATGCAAGTTTTGGAAATGTGTACAAGTTAGAATTGCAGAAGTTGGGCATAGTAGCACATGCCTGTAATCCCAGTAGCTTGGGAAGCTGAGGCAGGAGGAATTCAAAGCCAAGCTCAGCAACTTAGTGAGTCCCTAGGCATCAACTCAGGGAGAATTTGTCTCTAAATAAAATATTAAAAAAGGACTAGGGATGTGTCAGTGGTTAATTGCCCCTCAGTTCAATTCCTGGTACCAAAAAAAAAAAAAAAATGCAATTACTCAATCTACTTATAAATATATTTAGTATAATGTATTTACTCATAAATAAATATATTTATGTATTTCTAAATGAATATACATATGCATACACATAGAATAAATACAAGTCACAAAGAGTATAAACTGATAAATCTCAGTTTTTCTTAGTCTATCAAAGCATTAAAAGTTTGTAGCAGGTTGGTTGTGGGAAAGAAGGGGGAGATAATGACTTGCAGCACATAATATGATTTGATGCTGCAAAATTCAGGAAGAAGGTCCCATGAACCATAGCCAGCAAAATAGTCTGTCTAATCCTTTACAAAAAGTTTGGTGAGCCCCTTATGTCATCTATATGCCCAGAAAAGATAAATTTGAATTTGATATGAATGTTGAAAATTAGAGGTATTAACTATGTTGGAATTCATACAGAAAAATCTGCAATGCTATTGTATATACAGTTATGCATCACATAACTGTGATGGGATACTTCTGAGAAATAGATTGTGAGACGATTTTATTGTTGTGCAAATACTACTACTTTAGTAACTAGATAGACTGGTAAGTCACCAAGTAGTGTAATCATATTTAACCCCAGGAAAATGTGTGGTCCATCCTTAACCAAAACATCATTATATATACATGATTATGCTAACTTTTACTTTTTAAATAAAAGAGATAAAATCAGTAGAATTAGAGAATAAGGCATTAATTATATTTCTTGGTTCCTAGACAAGAAGTTTCGGACAACCAATGTTTTATCAGTATTGCCTATTATTAGTTTAATGATTCAATGTAAATTGCTTACTGGAAAGCAATTATGATTAGTAATTGTTATTATATGGTTAATAATAAATATTAGCAGTGTCTTTTTTTTGCCCTCTGGCTTTAGAATATATTTATGTATAAGTTGAACATTAAAGTAAAACTTTGGGTGATTCATTTGATTTTTACATGTTTTAAAGTTCTAGTCTTCAGTGTCCTTTCTTGTCTTCACACTACGCTTTTTCATTTTTCCAAGTCAAGTCATAATTTTGAATTTTTTTTTTTTTTTTTTTTTTTTTTTTGCTGTTTGGATGATGTTATGCTTCTTTTCAGCAGCTTAGGACCTTGGTTGAAAATGTACATTAAATGAATTTATCAAAGTTTACTTTCTAAACTTCATAAATGTTTGACCTTGTATTTCAAGTTCAGGTTGAATGTGATGAGTACTCTCTAATGAAGTTTCTTTTTAAACAAAAACAGAAGAAAGGCTCTATTGCTTTCCATACCTATAATTCTTTTCATGTTTGTAAATATTTACCTGCCCTAAGTGACAGGGACTGGGGCAGCATTCAAATTGACCAATAACCTCAAGGAATATTTGAGTAAGTACATTTGAAAAATAGGCTTTTGGTGGACTAAGAAGTTATTAGTTGGTTGGTCAAATAGGTTTTGAAGTAAATCACCATACACTAGTTTGTTCTGGGTCATTTAGAAGAGTTTCTTTAGAAATTTATATGACCTTATAAGCAAAAATAATGAAAACACTGTAGCCATTGACTGACACATTGACTTGTTGAGACTGTGGATTTTGTGCCAAGAACAAGTGTGAAAAATAGCCTTGTATCACTGTAGCACCGCTCATCACCATGCAGTGTGTGCCCATCAGTTGATCTTTTGGAGGAACTAAGCAATATTCAAAAGAAAGATTATCATGTGCAAACAAAGAGAGCTTAGATATCTTGCCTATTGGACTAAGGTCTCTCCATCATTCCTGCAGCGTTTACTTTTTGTATCAGGAGTTAATTAAGGTGAAACATGAGGTAATTAGGGCTAATCCTCCTGGCCTCCTGCTGGCCTGTTGCCTCCTAGGCCATTGGCTGAACCAAACAATTTTCACAGTGTAAGAAAAAAAAAAGCAGATTTTTTAAAAAGTGACTTTCATGCTTATTTTACCAGTAATTTCTAATCCTTTAAGGTTGTCACTGTTTTTTAAGTAGGGCCTTTGCATAGAAAAAGTATAATGAATTGTCCACTTCCTCTGGGTCTTGATTTCAAAAGAAAAACAAGACTTCTATTTAAAGATATATTTACCACTGACACAATTACAGGGTTACATTTGTGTACTTTATATATAATTTCCAACAGATTAAATTAAATTGGTTGTGGTATAAATCTTCGCTTTTATTATGCTCAAAAGTTTCGCCCTTCCCAAGAAAATGATATTCATTATACATATTTGTCAATGAATTATACATTTATAAATGTATAATAGTAATTGGATGGGGGATGGGAAAGTAAAGCTTCCCTGAACTGTACCCAGGTGTTTTATCCTGGGACATTCTAGACTTTACAATACACTTACTGGATCTGCTATGTAGTAACTGACTTATTTTTCTTAGAATAAATATCATGTTAAATATGCTTAGATTCATACTAAGTTTTGTGTCAGCGAATGAGTATGTATTTTTATTTATTTATTTTTAATGGAAGGAAAGAATAAATTATTTACTGTCTTTGGTTGAAAGAAAATCAGTGTTTCTTTGTTGATACACTTGCCTTCTAACTTGCCAACCATAATAGAATATCTTCTCTTGCCAAAAGCATCTTATTAGGTAGTTAAGATTTTAGATTTGACAATCCCCCATATTAATTAAACAGCAAATTGCCAATTTAATTGTTATGGCATTCATAAATGAGGGAACTTATAGAAGAAGTAAAATTTCCTCTATCATAATTTATAGTATCCTATCAGATCCCAGGTTAAAAGTTCTACCATTATAAATTTGATTTTTAAAATGTTTTCCAATTGCTCTCAGAATTTTAATTTCTATGTAGCCTATATTGAATTAATCTTTTCTTTTCAGACAGGCTTTTAGAATTGTTTGTGCTAGCATCTCCAGTATATATAGATATATATTGCATAGTGTCTTTTACTGGGATTAAAATAATATCTGTGGACTAAACCTGTAGAGACTACAGAGCAACCACAGTGTAGCAAGTTGCTAATTCATATCTTCTATGTGAGAATCTGGAGTAGTTATCATTTACATTGGAAGATATATGCCAAATCAGAAACTATTATTTAATGGTCAATTTCAAAATCTACAGCTCTCTGAATATTACTTTATTTCCTCATAATGAGAGAAAAACCATTTTTATTCTAGGAGCTTTAAGACTAAAGGAAACTCAGGGTAGCATTGTTTGTGTTTATTTACTGAATTTGATGTCAGTTTCTTAAAACAGGCGTGGGGCTTTTCTTCTGCAAAATTGCAAAGAGAGCATTTGCACCATGGCATTTAAGAATATATCAAATGAGATTTTCTATTGATCCCAGTGACGGGGATGAGTGCCCCTTGAGAATAAATGAGCCGCCTTTATGAGGCTCCCTGTCATCAAGGATTTAGCTGTTTCATTTGCAGATTCCTGTAAATGTTCACCAGATTCATGACCAGTAATTTTCACTGGAGAAGGACTGGACCATGGGTAGCAAATGATTCTTTGTCATTAATGGTTTCAAATAGCATTAAAAATGTTCTGGCAGCTCAATTGATTCTGATGAAGCTATAGAGCCCAACTGCAATGTGTTTCTAGCTAATATTTCCAATTATCAGGCCAAGGGAAGGGTAAAAGTGAATAATGTGTAATATGCATTCATACACATGCACTAATTTTGACCTCATAGCTTTTCTGTATGAAAAATTTAAATAGAAGTTTAGAGATGTTTACATTTAGAATAGCTCAGAAAATAAACAAAAAATGCTTATGCAATTAAATTTATACTGATTTTTATGTCTTTAATTGGACTATCTTCTTTGTGATCAGTAAATTACTTTCAGTAACTAATTTGCATGCACTATTGAAAATGGTTGTTTCCTGATAAAATTAAGTATAAGTATCTACTAGTATCAAAATTGGTTTTGGATTAATATCAAAGACAGAATTCTTTAAAAATTCTTAAGACACAGCCAGGCATGATGGCACATGCCTGTATTCCCAGTGACTTGGGAAGCTGAGGTAGGAGGATGACAAGTTCAAAGCCAGCTTCAGCAACTTAGTGAGGCCCTAAGCAATCTTCTCTCAAAATAAAAACTAAAAGAGCTGTGGATATGGCCCAGTGGTTAAGTACCCTTGGGTTCAATCCCTGCTACCAAAACATAACTTAAGACACTACAGATAAGTGGGTTTAATACATCTATCAGTTCCTACATATCAATGTTTAAGTAAATATGTTAGTATTTAAATTACCTATTTCTAAGATTATTTTCTAATTCACTTTTAGTTGACTATTAGAAAAACAATCATAGGCCATTAATATATAGGTGACTGTTAACCTCATACTTCCCAGGCATGTTTCCTATATAGGAGAGGAGAGTTATTATCTCACTTAGAATTCGGACTGGTTACATTTCAGGTGGTTCTTGAAAGTTCTTCTAAGCTGTGTTCATATGATCATTGGATTAAAGTAATGAGATGGATATCACTATCCTAAATGCATGATTAAAGATCTGAATGGTACTTATATACTTTGTATACAAGCAGTTGTATGTAAAAAGATGATATACTTGTGCATTATGAATAAGTAAATAAATAATCTAAAAAAAAAAAAAAAAAAAAGTAAAGTCGGCAAGTCAGATCCCCGAAAAAAGAACCAAGTAGTCATTACCACTCACATCAAGATTGTACCTGGAGATTGGTGACCAGAAGGCTCCCTGGTAACTTAAATGTTGGAAAACTAGCACAGAGGTACAGAGCTGCTGAGCTCTAAGCCAGTATATCTCAGAGTGTGGTTATGACCTATGTTCCATAAAGACAGACACCATATAACCTATGTTCTAAGGTTGAAATTTTGCTAAAATGGAAGACTTGAGAGCCCCTCCTTTCCCAAGCTGTACCAAATCAGACACTGAAGAAAAGAACCCTAGATCGAGCTGTGCTACTCTACATGTCTTACCTATCTGCTGCTTCCCAGATCCCAGGAAGTGGTAAGAGTGAGAACTCAATCAAGATGTTTGTTCTTGGGACACCCAAGCCGCAGGCAAACTTTGAGCAGCCAAGCCTAGGGTGCTCTGAGTTAAAGATTTAAAAAATCTTTACAAAGCGCTTTAGAGCCCCAGCCTGCCAGGACTGATCCCAAAAATGCTTTTCTAGTCCATTTCCTGGGGACTCTCTGCTTACTCCCAACCAGCCCCACAAATCCTGTTTTATACTGATAGTTAGGCTCTGCCCTGGGGCACTGGCCTAGTGAGTGTGTTCCTTTCCCACCCTAGCTAATGTTGCCTGGCAATTGGGATGAGTCAGTTCAGTGCAAAGAATTCTCTCAACTCTATTCATTTAATTAAAAAAAAAAAATCAATTGAACACAGACTTGAGTCCTACACTCTTCTGAGCCCTGGAGGTTCAGAAAGGAACAAAAGAGACCAAAATATCTCCATGGAACTCCCTTCCTGGTACTGGGTGTAAATCATAAATGAAGCAAATAAAGAAAAATTATTGTTTAAGGTAATAAAGATGTGTGTCAAGAGAAAAACATGAATGAGGAAAAAAGAAGTATGTGTGTGTGGTCAGCCGGGGATTGCAATTTTAAATGCAGTGGCCTGGGAAGGTCCCCTTGAGAATGTGAGTTTTGAATGAAGCCCCATGAGGAATAAAACAAAAAACAAAACAAAAAATCAATTAGGTATGCTAGAATCAGGGTAGAGAAAGAGAATGTTCTAGAAAGAGGGAAGTGCAGAGGACTCCAGTTAGGAAGAGCAAGGAGGTAGATGTAAATGGAGCCTCCTGATTGAGGATGGGGCAGGCTACATATGATGAGGTTAAGTGAAAGTCCTGAACAGAGGCCCTTTCAAGGTGTTCCTCTGGGGCTGTGGTTTTTATGCTAAGTGAGAGAGGAGTCCATTGAAAGGATTTAAAGGAGATGACCTGTCTTAGTAAAATGTTCTCAGTGTTTGGATGAGAATGTTCCAAATGGCAGCAACACCTGGAAAAGGAATATCAATTGCAATGACCCAGGTGACAACCAACCAGGGAGAGAAAGTAGTGATAGTGAGCAGTGATTAGAACCCTGTGTATATTGAAATGAGAATTGTCAAGATTAGATCATTTTATGTGAAAAGGATAGGTATCAAGGATGACTCAAGTTTCTTGTCTGACTCCAAGGATGGAATTGTCAGTTATGTAGATGTAAAAGACTGTGAGATGTGAGCATTTTATGTGACAGGTCTATTTGACCTCTAAACATTAAGATGTCAAATATGTAGTTGAATAGATGAGTCCTAGGAAGCAATCTGGGTTGGACATATAACTTTGGAATCTTAGTATATATGGAGTAATTAAAGTTGTGAGAGCTGATAAAACTAGAAATTGACTCTGTAGAGGTAAAGATTTATCAATGCTGAACTTCGGGCTACTTCATTTTTAAAAGTTGAGTTGATGAAGACAACCTAGCAAAGGAGACTGTAAAAAAAACTGTTAGATAGTAGGCACAAAATGAAATGAGTATGTTATCCTGTAGGTCAAGGGAAATAAATATTTAAAGAGAAAGATAATGTTCCACTCTGTCACATGCTACTGAAGGGTCACGAAATATGAGCAATAAGAACTGACCATTGGAAATAGCAATGTGGAGATGATAGGTCGCTGTTATTAAAGCAATTTTGCTGGAGTAGAAGGGGGAAAGTTTTTATTGCAAGAGGCTCAAGAGAGAATAGAAGAAATTAGAGACAGCAAGTAATTATGTCATTCTTAGTTTCTTGCCGTATGAGAAGGAAAGAGGGAGTATTTGGAGAGGAATATGGGGACAATAGAGGTTATTTTGTTGTTGTTGTTTGTTTTTACCTTATGATACACCAAAGCATATTCATTGCTTATGGAAATCATATAGCTAAGAAGAAAAAGTTGATGAGATAATATAGAAAGGGGAGAATTGCTAAAGTCAAGTCTTAGGATAGGCGGAGGAGAAAGAAAACTAGGCCCAGGTGGGAAGTTGCTTCGATTTTCTAATCTAGGCTCAGAGACAGATGATTCAGTTTCAAGAGAGAAAGCAGATAAGAGATCATATGTGTTAAGGTCGTAAATTATGTATCTTTGGTCTTCATAGTTTCTAATTCACAATACATTCATTTTTTTTCATATTCATGCTTGAAAAAAAATGGAAGCACTGGCTTACATTGTTTAGTAGAAGAACAATAACTGTCGAAAAAAAAAACAGATTTCCAGATGGTGTTGAGATCTTAGATAATCTATTACGTATGGCTCCTTTTATAGTCAACTTGTATATAAAATTCCTTTTTTGGGTTGGTTTCATTACACAACAAAACACTGAGTGCTCATGAAGAGTTTTAAGACTCCATCCCTACCTTCAGGGAGCTGCCTGTCTGGTGGGACAAGCCCAGAAGTATCGTGACCATATTTTCTAGCTAAAACTCAAGACTTTCCACTCCCTCTATGGCCTGACAACAGGAAGGGATTTTTAATGTGAGGGCCATCCAGTAACGTTTAGGCATATGTTCACCATTACTATAATTAGTGTCAGATGTTTGTAAGTGCTGATATGGAGAAATAAACAATATTATAGAACAACAGAGAAGCAAATGTTCAGCTTTGCAGGAGAGGTGTGAGGAAGCAAAGTTCAAAGATAACTGAACCAAAAGGAGAGGCAGGAGCTTAACCTGGGTAGGTACATTAGAATAATATGTATTGAAAACTATGCTAAGGAATATGGACATTATTCTATAAACCTAAGAGTGCCATAATTATGTCTGTATTTTAGAAAGATAAATCTGGTACCTATGTGAAATAGAGACAGAGACTGGTCAGAATTAAAGGTCATGAACCATTAGGTATCCTCTGCAATAATAGAGACAAAGAAAATGAAATGACAGAGGCAATGGGTATTGAGAGGATGTGGTGGGTCCTAATTTTTTAAAGGAGAAAAACAAAGATTTGACACTGCTTTGGAAAGAAAGAAAAAATGTGGCAATAATTATGAGGTTTCTATTTGGGGACATTAGTTTCATTTGTCAAAATACAGGATGCTCGGAATAAGAAAATTTGTTGAGGAGGTAAGCAAACATAATGAGTGCACCATGTACATGTGTCAGGCAATTTCAAGGAGCTAGAAAATCTGGGATTTGTTTTTGGACTTCTTTCTTTTAATGGACACAGAATTTGCCATTTGAATACAACGAAAATGAAAATTAGGGGTAGATGGAATGAAAGGGACATTGACTTCTAAAGAAGAAACTCATTATATGCCTGGCAAAATCCGGGATTCTCAATATTTTTAGTGTAGGGCAACCACATTTTTGTTTTAAATAAATTTTTGTTAAGTTACATTTACCAGAAATAATGTAATTACTTCATTGTTATTATATGCCCATATTTAATCAATATCTTGATAAAGAAAAGCTTAACAAAAGCCCAGAGAGATGGATAAAAGAAAGTAATAAATACACATGCCATAAAGACAAAGAATAATCTAATTGAAGGTACCCCTTTCTTATGTAGGATATATGCCCAATGGAAAATATTTTGGATTATAGTTTTAAGATTTCTACAAACATCAATAAACATACATAGTACATGTATCAAGTTCTTTATTGCATCATCTAAGTAATTAGTTATGCACCAAGACCATTTAATGACAAAATAGAATGCTTATTTGACCACTTCATAAAAACTGCATTGATTTGTGCCTCTGTACTCTATGAATTAAAATATTGTAAATCTTTAAAAATAAGTACAATTATTCTTTAGTGAATTAAAGAACCATATTTATTTTCTATTTTATAATTATACTATCATAGTTTGCTCATGCTAAAAAATTTATCAACAGATAGATTATTATATGAATTTGTTATTTATTTGTTATTTTTTTTAATTTATTTTTTATTTGAAGTTATTAGAAATGACAGCAGAATGTATTGCATTTCATATTATACTTATAGAGCACATTTTTACATATCTCTGGTTGTATGCAAAGTATATTCACACCATTTGTGACTTCATACATGCACTTAGGATAATGATCTCCATCTCAATCTACCATCTTTTTGTTTTTTTTTTGTTTTATTATTTTATATTGTGAGATAGTATTTATTTAATTTAATGCTTTTTTTCTTGGAAATCTACAGCTAAATTTAATCCATAATCATTGCAAATGCATTATTTGCTTTTATTGTTACTATATTTAAATTTTCTTTTAAACAAATGAATTACTTTAATATTTGCTTAAAGTCTCTTTTGTTGGCAATAGAAAAGATAAAGGAATGAATAAATAATACTGAACTAACAAATAAGTTCTATTGCTTATTTCTTAAGTTTTTTTTTAATTAATCTTACTTGAAACAATATTAGTTGTTCAATGAAACACCATCCTTATAAGTAAGATTTTTCTCACTGGCAGAAATATACATGAAGAAGTCACAGCCACCCTTTTGGTGCTTCTCAATTCTCTTCAAAGTGATGCTAGCTGTGTCTAGCATGGAATGTGGAACAGGTTTGGTTTTCACAATTCCAAATATTATCTGAAACAAAATCTCTCTAAGTGCTATGAAGAAAAATATTGTGGTTCACACATTCGTATGTCGGATACTTCTATGCAGATTTCTCATTTTAGTAGGAGTTAAGAGGTGTAGAAGGGAAGGCCCTATCTGCCTCTTCGAAGAACTGGTAACATGGTGGAGAGAGATATTCACACACCATATGAGAAAAAAGTACATTACCTTTTGTTACAGAATTTTCAAAAATTAGTATGAATTACTTTGGTCCAGTTATGGAAGTATGAAGAAAAAAGTTTAAGGGATTAAGAAAGCCTTACTAAACTTGGCCTGCATACATGCCAGGAGTGATAACGAAAGAACTGTTTACAAGTGCATAAAAGGCAGTTGGAAGAAAGAAATAACTGGTTTGTTAGGTGTGGTAGGGTTTCATAAAAAATAGTATAATATGGATGGCCAGTGGCAGAACCTATCCTCTCTCTGTTCAGGGGGCTAAAAGTCTAATATTAGGGTTTGGTTCTTTCTAGATGCTCTGAGAAGAAGCTGTCCTGTGTCCACTCTTAAAAATTATAACTTCTATTGTTTTAATTTTTTTCAGCGAGAGAAATAAACAGATACTGTAAAGGTCTTCTAAGACAATATAAACTCTGTGTGTTCTTTCACTAATATCCTACTATAGAAAACTTATATCATATTTTGTCACCCTACAGAGATACACTAAACTATCTGATAGAATAATAATAAATATTATTAATAATAGCTATCATATATTGAACATAGACAAGTGTTTCACATCTGTCTCATTTAATACTTTAATGATAGTACTAGACTGTTCTTGATGGAGATGAGAAAACTGAGGCTTAAAGGTTAATTAATGATGGTATCTGAAATATTTTTTGTGATAAGCAGAGTTATAATCAATTGAACATGAGATCATATATTATTATAAAAGTGAAAAAATACATAGGCATAAATATTAAAATGATAGTGTAGTATGACACAAAGGAAATAGAACTGTGTGAATTATAAGCAACTTAATTTTTAGTACTTTTTGCTTCTGCCATCGGCAGCAAAACCCTTTACACTATATAAAGATGTTATGTGGGTATTTACTGTGACAATAACAATAAAAGCTACAGTACATACAGCTTTGAAACCCTGGATTTGGGATTGAATGCTTTATCTTATGAAATAGAATTTAATATGAAATGCCTATATAAATAATGGACTTTTGTTAAAAAGGAAATAAAATCACACAAACTTCTCCAAAATGACTTTATTTCTATGCTAAACGATTTTGGATTTTGAAGTTTTTGAGTCACCTTATAATGCTAATATTTCTTGAGTATGATTTTTTTCCTGAAAATGAATTTGGCAGAATAGTTAAAAATTAAGATTACTGGTTAAAAAATGTCATACCATCTAAATATGAGTACCAGGGAACGGGGTGGGGGGGGGGAGTCTTCATTTTAAAGAGGTATTTGAGATAATTGTTTATAGCAAGCATCTGAAATGGGTATTAACAGCATTTCCATCCCTCCACAAAATTGCTTAATATTTGAATTTTTAAAAACCTCTGCTTTTGTATAAGTATTTAGCATTGTCTGTTTTTAAAATAGTGTGACACATTTGAGTTTTATATGATCATTCATCTCATGGACATCTGCATCTTATTTTAGTAAGATGGAAGAGAGTTTCATACAATGAGAATGGTCTCTCAGCAATGATTGCCTAAATTTTTATTCCAAAGAAGTTTCTTTTAAGTAAATGGTTAAGGTATATATTTTACAAGCTACTTTGCGGTAATCAAAAATGTTTGAGAAAGTAATTATATGTTAGTAAATTCTTTTTATAAGTCTGAATATGTCTATGTATATGGTATATATGCTTGTCTCATAAAATAATGAAATAAAATAGATTTTGTGCAGTCTCTTACTATTCAGAAAGAAACCTTCACATTTCGTGAGCTCTACCAATCGGGCCAAATTTCCTGGGCATGCATCCTTCTGGGAGTGGCTGCTCTCTTTACTTCCCATTTAGCAGCTGTACAACTGGGAAACATCCAACAGAATGAAAGCCACCTGCTCCTCTAATGATTTCAGCCAAACAGACAGGACTGAAGCCTTACCAAATGTGTTGTCTGTCACTCTGATTCAGTTTTAAAAACTAAATCAAACTGGTCAAATATTCAGAAAATATATGCTATTAGTTAACTCCTGTAGTGCCTGAAGTTCCTTTCAGGCTACTGGACTCCATGGGTTTGGAAGTGGCATTCTAAATGAAAGAGCGGCAGTAGTTTGGAGATTTACATTTGGAAAATAAGACATTCTAGAATATTTCTTTCATCACAGCTTCACTGTTGTACTCTCTAAAATGAGCACACTTAGGCACTTTTTTTTTTCCGCATTGACAATTTGCCTTTAGTATGTGATTATATATGTTCTCAATCCTACTAATTATATGTCAAACTCCTTAATGGCTTTCTACTCACCCCCTTTCCCAGCTCAGTCTCCCTAGAACCCCTTAACATAGTCTATAAGACAAGACAGAGTAATATGAAAGAAAAAGATCACATTGGAAAGTTACATTGGAAAATCACATTGGTGGTGGAAGCTGGCTGGTCTCCACCATAATTTTTCTTTGGTCATGTTCTTTAACCATTTTATACTTTGGTTAACTTTAAAATAGAATTATTTTATGGATAAGGTAGGTCTGCAAATGTAGTTATAGGACCTCTGCTTTTGTATAAATATTTGGCATTGTCTGTTTTTACAATAGTTTGACACATTCGAGTTTTATATGATCATTCATCTCATGGATATCTGCATCATGACAAGCATCCAGAGAAGTTTTATTTCTGTTATCATCTTATTTCATCACAATATGACCATGTATAGCAACCATCTTTTTTCTTTCTTTTGTAGTCCTCAATATAATTCTTTCAAAAATGACCAACAGACAGTAATGCAATAAATTTATATGTAAGAATATTTCCATAATTATAGGGGAAATTTTTTTGTAAGAATTAGACCATATAATACCATAGAGTAAATACAAAATAAACCCCACAAAATTTGTTTAATAATTTCAGGAAAATTATGCTCTAGATATGCACTTTTGAAATTGGACCACAGCAGGTTTAATAAAAAAAATTCCTGAACTAGTGAATATCTTCAGTGATTAAAATACTGTTAAAGACCCCAAAGACATAAGTTGATTGTAGCAGATAGAAAGGAAATATGGCAAATAGAAAAACTAAAGTGAATACATTGGACTTAACAATAATCCATTGATTCTCTTATTTTTAGTAAAATTTTATTATAATAAGCAAATGAAATATATAAACCTTAAAATAATTTTAACTATATAAAACAATATGTGCTATTCAAAAATGTTATGTCCTTTAACACACTATGTTATTAATTTAGACTCTAATTTGGAGTTCATCAAAATTCATTCAAATGAATTAGAAATAATATCATGAAAAATTAGTTTCATGTGCTGATTTGTATTCTTGCATTTAATGGGCACTTTGCTTTATACACTTCTGGCAGTTTTGAATGCTGAGGCAGCACCATAGAAAATGCCAGCATCGGCAGATTAGTCAAAAAGTTAAGAAGCCATTTACCTAATTACAGTGTCAGTCTAGCTGTATGAGTGGCCTAGAGGGTTTTGTGGTACTGGTACCTGAAGGCAAAATCAACTTGGTGTAGAATAAGATAACGGATTAGTAAATTCTTTGACATTTTACAACTTTCTCCATTCTATACCCACCATGTCTTTTGGTGACAAGAGAATCTTTCCCAGAAATGGACTTAAAGGCTAAGGAGACATTTATAGCTAATATGTAACTTTCTACCCTACCAGGTGATTATGTAATGGTTATCTTTGCATTCCAGATTGTTCCTGGCACAAATTGTTGCATATGATGGGCATTCAGTGCATTTTTAAAAAAATGCCTCTGCCATGTCCTCTTGAGATATATGTATGACTGCGGAATCAATCTGTTCCCACACTGCTGTTTATAAATTAGAGTCAGCTCGATGATATTGAACCACAGAATTATTTAAATAGAACTGCATTTCAAGCATGGATGTAAAAATGATCATCTTAATATTGTCCTGCAACATACAACTAATGTGTGTTTTTTTTTTTTTTTTTTGGACAATTATTTGGTGTCCCTCTTCACTGAATTGCTCTGAATTTGCTGCTTATGCGTGCAGCATGGCCTGGACCCTCACAGTGATTTCCACCTATTTTTCATGGATTTGTCAGCAACTGATTATATAATTATATGACTTTTTATAAAAGCATAGAAGGCTTAGAAAATAATGTGCCCTCATTTTATGAATACTCAAGTACCCTTTGAATAAAACACTTTGCTCACTTTTAGAGACATGATATGCCACTGAAAGGCAATCGTTCAGTCTTTTATGTAAATTACTATTTTTCATTATTTACCAATTCCCAATTGCCCTATATAGAGTGTAAGTATATTCTCTGTGGCAGTCAGAGTTGTTACAGTCTAGATGTTAAATGATTAAATAAGCAGATTTCCTGGGATCAGATGCAATATAATGCTATGCTGATATAAGTAGCTATTGTTTTTCCTCTCACTACTTATTAGGCAAAAATCACCAAAGAAAATGTAAATAAGAATGTTATGCTTTTAACCAGTATATGAAGCAACATTTTTTAAAAATCTTATTATTTAGTCCCTAAGATACTGTTCAGATAAATTTCTTTAAAACTCTAAGTGACATATCATATCTTATTATTTGTATATTTATTGAGTAGCTTCTATATTCAATTCAGTGACATTATAATATTAGAAATGGATTTCTCCTGACATGAGCTTTCCAAGTTAATTTCAAAATCAAGTGATACATGTGAAATACAAAACCACCAATACTGTAAGTAAAAATTAAAAATAAAAAATTATTAAGGACAAAGTTAAAATATATTGTCAATTTTCAACATTTTTAATCCAACATGAAGTTTTAATTTAACCTAATATTTTGCATTTTCTCGACTCCATGTCTCTGTTCTTATTGGTCCTTCCTCGAATCCTATCTCCTGTTGATTGTGAATGGAAAATTTACTTTTCATCTATACCATCTCACCTGAAGCCCTATATGTGTTCAGTATTTTTTTTTTTGTAATATTTACAGGAAGAGTTAGGTACAGCATTGCTGGTTACACATTTTTCATATTTAAAATACTTCAATGTGTGAACATTCTGTAGTATATGATTTCACATACCCTAGTGAATTTTGAAAAATAATTCCCCAAGTTTATTGTCATAAGTTCTTTGTGTTATTGAGAGCACATGTCATAACATATTTATATCTGTAGAACTTAATAATATTGATTGGCATATAATAAGAGCTAAATAAATGCTAAATGTATACGTGAATGGGTTAATAATTCAGTAACTTTTTTTTTTTTTTTTTTTTTTTGTAGTGCTGGGGATTGAACCCAGGGAGGGCCTGTGCATGTGAGGCAAGCACTCTACCAACTGAGCTATATCCCCAGCCCTGACATTGTTTTTTTTTTTTTTTAAACTGGGAAAGATCTTAGAGATTCTCTACTTTTGTCCTCTCATTTTGCAAATGAGTAAAAAAGTAATTCCTTTTTGCTTCTTAAGAGGTAAGCTACAGCTGAGATAGCAAAAGTAGGGTGTTAAAAGTCATCTAAAATTATGTAGATAATAATTGCTCTAGATAACCACACAAAGAAACAGTAACTCCAGCAAAACTCTAAGCCATGAAGATCAGAGAAGCCTTCGTAGAAGAACTAGATGTAAACTGGATCTTTGAAGGATGGGCAGCATTTGTACAGGAAGAGGAAATGGGAGAATGAGTGGAATGATATTATAGGAGAAAAGAGTAAAATGTTCAGAGAAGAGAAAGAAAAAAGAATATTAAATCATTCAATGGTTGTTTGTATGTCTTTACAAAGTATGTGACTTTAGCCATGGGATGATGGGATATGTATTTGGGCTTTCTGATTTTGGTATAAGATACTGTATATGTAAAATTTCAGAGACTGTTTTATCTCGGTTGCAAAAATAAACAACAGCTTATAAAAGTATGCTATAAGTTAGAATAGTATTGCAAATTTATTATAATATCGAATTTCAAAACTTATTTTATACATATATTCCTAATTAACTAAAACAACTGATTCCCACACTTGGTAATGTAAATGTTTTTCCTGTTTTATTTTTTAAACCCATCACATTATTTTTATTAATTAAAAAAAAATACTGAGGCTGTCCTTTAACTTGTAATCATTCTGTTTCAGCTTCCCAAGTCACTGAGATTACAGAAGACCCTCATAAACTTAGCAGCAATACCCTATCTCAAAGTAGAAAATAAAGAGGGCAGGAAATGTAGCTCAGTGGCAAAGTGCCCCTGGGTTCAATCCTCAGTACCACACATACCCACTGAAGAAGTTTAGTCACATAGCTTAGTTCTCTTTTGTATATGAACATTGTGTATGTATGTGTATGTGTGTTGTGTGTGAAGTTGTAAGGAGGGATGTTATGAGGGAGTTAGTAGAGATAAACAGCTCTTAGTAATAATGTATTAAGAGTTTTTCTGTTCCCCACCTTTGCACAGCATAACATCTATAACTAAATATATTGTTTTCTTTATGTATTACACCTTGACTCTAATATTCTCTTACAGAAAGCCACTATAGGTATTCCCTTCCAATTATTGAGACTTGGAACACAAGATATAAGTATGATTTGGGGCACAACCTTTTAAAATTCTGTGTATATACACATGTATACATATGTATACATGTATATATGTATATGTATGTATATATACAGACACATGTAATATAAATGTTAAAATGTTCCCTATTACTAATATTTGAGTGAGGGGCAAATTGGTATACATCACCTCTATTGAATCATTTTTGATTTATTTAACAGCCACTTTGTGAGCCCTTTCTGGGTGCCCAGCAGTGTGCTACATGTCAATGATGCAATGGCCAAAAAATAGGCATGGTCTTTGCTATTATGGAGCTTTAAAATGGTGGGGAGATAGTTAATTAAAGGACACATAAGTTCATTAGAAATTGTTGAAAGTATTTTGAGAAAAATAAGCAGACATTTTGGGAAGGCATAATTTAGGAGGATGTCTTATATTGGGGAAAGTAGTCAGAGATTTTTGTTTTTTTTCTTTCACAGATAAACTGAGACCTAAAGCTGCTCAACTCATTGTGACCAGTAGGGAGGAAGGGAGGGAAGCGAGGAGAGAGAGAAAGAGAGAGAGAATGTACACAAGGGAGCAGGCAGGGGCCTGGGATCCCAATAACCCCTTCAAAGACACACCACCATAGTCTTAAATTCCATCCACATAGTTCTTCAGGTCAAATGTTTCACCGTGTCCAATGGTGCTTCAGGTTTGTAACCAAGCCTTTGACCTATGTCCTTTGGGAAACCAAAAAATTAACAAAGTAGAAACGGGGTGAAGAGAATAAATTCTGGAAATACTTGGAAGATACAGTTGTTAAGAGCTTGATGGGCTGTCTTTGTGATTTGAGGGAAAGGTTTGATGGAGGACAGTTTATGCATTTCCAAGGATGGATGGAGAGGCCATTAATGGAGATGGGGACCTTGTGGTGAGCTCAGTTTTGTATGCTGAACTTGAAGTGGCTGATTAGCATTCAAACTGAGATGTTTTATAGTGTTTAGAAAACAGGGTGAGATATAAGTGAAAGATAAGGATTTGAATAATGTGGAAATAAAAAGGATTTAAGCTATAAAAATTCTCTCTTTATCTTTAGAGTAAAAAAGATGTTTGAAGGTGGTGTGTATGATGTGGATATATATGTATATTTCAGATGTAAAATATGCATACACACACAAAGCCTATGTAAAAAGTAAAAAAAGTAAAAAAGAGCAATTTCATTTGGACAGAAAGGAAATGAAGGAAAAGAAAAATTGAGAAAGTGAGGGAGAGCATGAAAGAGATTTGCTTGCCTAAAGAAAGCTGTGTTCAAGTCAACTCTAAAAATTGAACTAATTTACTAATTCAGTTTATTAATCTTCCCAACATAGTTGTCTATGAGTGTAAAAAGAAACTCCAAGATATAAATATGATTAACACATCTTCTGAAGTTCATGTTAGAGTAAGGATTTGTATTGAAAAATGTGAACTTTATTTTCTTACATAAGTCATACTCCTGTCATTATTTGCTAACAGTGAACTTCACATTGAAACACTGAGCCAAAAGCTCTAGAAATGGCACTGCTATGTGGAAGGTGTCTTAAATCAATGGAGAGGGCATTTGAAGTGTGTGGAATATGGGTGACCACTTTGTACACGTTTTGGGGCATTGAAACAGGGATGAAATTAGTGTAAGACCGATGGATTTGACATTAGCCACTGCAACTTCTGATATAAGCATTGCCAGAGTACAGAACGTTTGCTGCTGAAAATACAGAGCCATATTAATGATAAATAGCTAAAATATGCTTTATTTATGACTTGCTAGGCAATGTTCTAAGTACTAGATATATTATCTAATTTAATTATAACAATACTCCTAAAATGGGTACAGTTATCATTATCTCTTTTATAAATGAAGAAATCAAGATAAGCTTAGTCGCCTGAAGCAATGGCCGCTTGGAGCAAAGAAGCCGCGGGAAGAAGTTTAGAGACGAACTGGAAACAAACAGCTCTTTATTCTGATAACTTTTCTCTCTGGCTCTAACTACACCCCCGACATGCCGTCCACACTCCTCTAACCTCCAAAATGGTACAGACCTCACCCGCAATCTCTCTCAAGTCCCTCGAGATCTCCGGCCAAGTGTCGCAAGATCCCGGGCCAAGTCCTGTGAGACTACGGAAGGCGCCAATGCCCAAACATGTCCAAAGCCCATAGTCAACCGCAATTTAAGCCATCTCCCCAAACAGGGCTCCTGCAAGTGAGAGTGAAGACCTGAACTCCTTCCCATCAAAATTGTAAAGGGCCATCATTATAAGTCGGTTGGGATGAATGGTTCCACAGATAAAAGAGCCCAATCCCAAAGGAAACACATTCTAGCTCTTTCCTGGAATGAATGGTCTGCTAGCTTTCACTGGCACATAGGGAAGGAGAAGGGAAATAACAGCAAGTAGTTAATTCATAAAATGTAATTTTCCCAACTGCAAAGCTTGCATTTTCTGCACCTGCTACACTGCTGATTCATCTCACCTGAATCATTTAGTCAGCTTCATTGTGTTTGCAAAGATTGCTAATTGCCTCCCTAGAATAATTTAACTATCAATAAAGAATGCAATAAATCATTAAAGATATGGTTAATAAGGAGAAATAATTTTGACTATTCAGCTTGCATTGATCCTTGATATTAAAATATAAATTTTACATTCTATTTTTAACCTTACAGGCAACCATTAGTCACTTCTTTTTCCAGAGCTGAGCTGAGCAGGGATTTTTTTGTTTTGTTTTGTTATTAAAAAAGTGGCATTTATCTTATCATCGAATTTTTACTTTGATATCTCATTCCAGGAACTGAAAATATTGTGACTTACCAAGAAAGCACAACAAGACAAATGTTACCTTTTTAATAAAAATCATTGCAACAGAGCTTTGAAACACAGGCTCCTTTAGTGCTATTGTTGAAAATTTTCATCATTTTTCCTTTCCCAGGTGCACATATACTTTATTCCCATTAATTTAGAAGAAGATCAGTGTCTTTTCCCCTTAGAACAAAGGAAGTATGCGATTAACACTTGGTACTGAAATCTAATGGCAATAAAGCATAAAAATTATTTGATGTGTAATATATAACAATGGAAATATTTTCTGTTTGAGAGGGTCCTATCAAGATTACATATTGTTTTAGTGTAAAGGTCCCTTTGGATGTTCTCAGAATAATGCTCATTTTTCAAAGCTTTTAACTTATTTTTATGTTTTTGCTATGGCTGAACAAAGTTATATTACAAGAAATACTTGTACTTTGTAGTCATATTGATCTCTTGCACAATGGAATTATATTACATAATGCATATATGCATAACATCAAGAAATTTTAAAGTGAAGGTTTTCATATTAATCTCGGGAGAACAATGTATTTTGCATCAAAACTACTATTGGTGGAAGACAAAGTCATAGCCATACTATAGAATTTTGATATACTTTAGATTGGAACAAAATGAATAATTATTCTAAAGTTATACCACCTCAGAAATTTTTACTTATGAAAATGCTTTATTTCTATAATCTGAAAACATTCCAAACTGGTATTTTAGAATGATATCCTATGATCAAGCAAGATAGCTATTTATATCCCAAGTATGAATTTAAAAGTATCTCTGCTATTCTTTTTTTAAATATTTTTAGTTATCGACAGACCTTTATTTATTTATATGTAGTGCTGAGAATCAAACCCAGTGCCTCACACACGCTAGGCAAGCACTCTACCACTGACCTAAGACCCCAGCCCCTTTGCCTATTTTTAATGTGGGAAAATGGAAGTTAACAAATCCAGTCTCTCTCCTATATATTACTTTTTTCATTCACTGATTCTGGGGATAGGCCAGGAGCTACATTTTATTGTCATCCCATAAGAGCACCTGATTTATTTTTCCAGACTTATTTGACACATTTTTATGACATTGCTATAGCCCAACTCATACTCAACTGGTCAGAAGGCACAGATTTGTATTGAAGTTTTAAAATGATATTTTCTTTCTTCCTCAAACTTGATGGAAAATCCTCCCTTTATGCAGTCAACCAATAAATAAAATCTTAGTCTGCTACTCTCTTAGGGGAACCAATGAAGTATAGAATACCAGGGACTTTGTAGTTTTGTTTGGTCCACAGGTCTGTTGGTTGCTACTAATCAAAAGCAGGTCAAAATTGCTTGTGTAAAAGCAGGATTGTTGTAAAGGTGCTTCCATGTTTTCATGAAATTTAAACATAGAAAAGGAAGCTCATGAGAATCATACCTGGGAAATTGAAAAACGAAAGTGGTAGTCTTCTATACTAAAAAGCATAGCATTCTCTGTGCATGTTTTTTTTACCTGTATATTGTTATTCTTTGCTCTACTTCCTACCTATGGTTTGAAACATCCTCACCAAAGAAGAAACTTCATGGTCCCTTGGTTTTAGGACCTACTATTGGCTACCAACAATTTCCGTATTTTGAAAGAGAGCACCTGGACCAGTGTGGTAGAGCCCAAGAGTAAGAGCTCGGTAGTAGAGTGCTTGCTTAGCATGTGTGAGGCCCTGGGTTCAATTCCCAGAACTGCAAAAAGAAATAAAGGAATGAAGCAAAAAAGAAAAAAGATGTTATGGAAGCCTGGAAATGAAGGTTTTTGTGAACAGTCTTAGGGGATAGATGATATAGCTTGAAATATCCATGAGAAGATCCTTAGAAGTTCTGCTATAGTTATTGCTTTTGTCTGTATGGGTGTGGTTTAGAAGGGAGTGGCTACTAGTCAGTGGTGTGCTGGTCAGTATTTAAAAACCAGCTCTCCAAAATTTTTTTTAAATATGCATTCAAATTAATTTATTAAAAATGTGCTTTCATAAATGATATGGAACACAGCATTTGTAAATAATAATAAGACATATTGCTATAGTCTGAATGCTCATTTTTCTCCAAAATTCATATGTTGAAATTTTAGCCCTCAAGGTGATGGTATTAGATTATGATGTGGGGGCCTTATAAGAAATGAATAGATGGTGCCCTTGTGAATGGGATTAATGCCTTCATAAAGGAGGCCCCAGAGGGTTGTCCTGCCCCTTCTACTACATGAGGGCAAAACTAGAAGGCTCTTCCTATGAGAGAAACAGGTTGCCACCAGATACTGCTAGCAACTTTATGTTGGAGTTTCCAATCTCCAGAACTGTAAGGACAAGTTTCTGTTGCTTATAATTTGCCTAGTGTAAGGTATTTTGTTATATCAGCTCAAATAGACTCAAATATATATGGATATAGATGGTATATGACTCTTTTCTCTACATTTCATGTACCTACTTTATTATCTCAGAATATTATCATTAATTTTTGTCAAACTTTTATGTCATTAGCCAATCAATGGTTGTAGTTCAACCATGATTTCCCAAATGGGATTGTATCCCATCTGTTCATTCTTTCCCCCGTTAATTTATTCCCATTAAATCTGATATGTGATCTACTGCTATACTAATTCTCAACCTCGGGAAAAATTATATCCTTTTAAACTGAAAAATGCCCCAGCTTCAGTATCAGTTACACATGTATACCATTCAACAAGAGACTCACAAAATATCTGAAAATTTAGCAAGTTTTCTCTTGTGATCCAGGATAAGCTGGATCTGGCAAACAATGCTTCCTATTTGAGAGGTGATGATGCCCTCAATTACAACATCAATGGGAAGGTCATTTGCATGTGGGGAAATCTGCAAAAGAATCAGTGACATTTTATTGCAAAACAAAGTAAGGTGATGTTAAATAAAATTTCAAGTTTAAGCTTGGGTAAAGGAGTTATGAAGATCTGTAATAGAGAAAGGATATAAGAACCATTCATTCAACATACTTATTTATGGAAGAGTAAATACTAATAAGGAAAAGCTAAACATTCTGTGTACTCTATAAGATGGTTTTCTAATTAATTGACCAAGTCATCTACAGTTCAAAAATAGATCTAGATAAGTATTGATTCATATTAAATGAAGCCTCTCTTTTCAGCTTTTAGTGATGACCCTCTTACATGTTCTTCCTGAAATGGTTCCCTCATCAGACTCTGAGCCCTCTCAAAGCAGAATCTGTCTTATTCCCATCCTGCATTCCCAGCATCTGGCTCAATGTTTGGCTCATACTGTTCAGTAAATGTGGGTTGAGTTAAGTAGTGAAGAATCTATAATTGGCTCCACTTATGAAAAGAAGCAGACTGGTTGACTTCAATCTTTGCCAGGCCCAGAGAAAGTGTTGACCAGCATTAAAATTTCATGGGCTATTTTTAGGTCCTTTCAAATTCCAGGCAAGTCTATCAGTCTATAGGGAAGTCTCAATGGAAGATTCAGTAATAAAAGTTAAAGCTTGACAGTGATAGTTCTTTTGCCCATGGTGAAAAACCCAGCAGTCATTGTACGTAGGTACACCCTTGAACTCTTAAATGCTGGGACCTAAGGATAAGGATTAAGAGATTCATGCTGGATACTGATATAGCTATAAATATTCAGCAAAAATAAGCAAAGTGATTCCCTCTGCACTATACATTGTACATTCCATATGTTTTTGACTATATTAGCAATGTGGAATAAAATCTTCTTTTTTTGTTTTTTTTTACTCCTCTTTTTTTACTCCTCTTCTTTGTTAACAAAGCCAGTATGAATAAGTCCAAAAAGGGGATTATAAGCCAAAAGTCATTTGTGTCTTGAAGCTAGAGCAATGGTATTCATTGGAATTTAGAGGATAGATAAGAATGACATTTAATATAGAGGGTTCTTTAAAAATCTGCATTATTGAAGTGAATTCTGAATGCATTGATACAGGATACCTTCTGTAAGAATTGACTGTGTTCCCAAAATTCATTTGTCAACAACAGTTTACAAAATGGCACATGGTTTTTACATTGAAGCAAAATTAAACATGGTTTTTAGTTACTCCCACATCAGTCTACAAAACCTGATTTAGCTCTGTGCCCAATTCCATGAAGGGATTTATGGAATTATAGATTGATGTTTGGAAAATTATGGTCTTTGGGTCAAATCTGATCTACTTGTTGATTTTATAAATAAGGTTTTGTTGGAACACAGCTATGTTTATGCATTAGTGTGTTATCTATGGCTGCTTTCAAGACACAATGGCAAAATTAAGTCATTGTAAGATAGAAATCTGGGTTCACAAAACCAAACTTTTCAGAGAAAGAAGTTACCTTCCCATAGGGTAGTCCTTCCACAAGGGAGAATAACTTATGAGGAAGTTCACTAAGTGTTTCAGTCTGGAAATTGATCAGGAATTCATCTTACCACCTCGAGCAATTTACTGTATTTCATATCCAATCATAGGATTCTGCCTCTCTAGATAGTGCTAGTTGGTACAACTTTATCTGGCAGAAAATGATTCTCAAGCTCTGAGAAAAGGACTCTAGCAGGACAGGATAGAGTTACAAAGGAGTAGGTAGGACTGTATTCTTTCTTCTGTTTCAAATCCACTGGGGAAGTGCAGACATGTGCTTGTTTTTTTTTTTTTTTTTTTTTTTATTTCAAAGTTGTTGTATTTGTAATAGTAGAATGCATTACAATTCATAATACACATATAGGGCCTCTTTTCACACAACACTGTATACAAAGTATATTCATACTACTCAAGTCTTCAATCATGCATTTAGGATAATGATATCCATCTTATTATACCACCTTTTCTCCCCCCCCATACCCCACTTGCTCCCTCCCTTCTCCTCCTCCCCTTTGACCATTGGAGTGTTCCTCTAATCTTCCTATGTACCCCAACACCACTGTGAATCTGCCTTCTTATATCAGAAAAAACATTTGGTATTTGGATTTTTGAGATTGACTAATTTCATCCATTTACCTGCGAATGCCATTATTTTATTTCCTTTTAAGAAAATGTGGTATATACACACAATGGAATTTTACTCAGATATGTGCTTTAATTTGGAGGCACTGCTGTCTCCTGGGGGCTAGTGATGAAGGAGTTGGGCACAGGTTTAGGTCCCATGTGCTTCCCTCCTTCTCTCTCAGTACACTATTCCCAATGATAGTATCTACGCATCCCAGTTCCTGCTCAATATGGGTCTTGGGACGAGATCCATGGACATGAGTTGAAAGTTAAAAGGTGTGATTTTTGGTAAGAGCCAATGTAAGAGCCTTTAATGAGGAAGTAGCTAAGATGGCGGCTGGCTGAGAGCCATAAAGAGGTGTTTAATTGTTTACACCTGACCTTAATGAATTTGACTAAGAATCTTTCTGTGCCGCACCTGTACACGTGTATGCTTAATGGGTGAAGAGTATTTAACCAGGCCAGGCGGCGTCAGAGGAGAGAGAGAAAAGAGAGAAGAAGAAGCAAGAATAAAGAAACCATTCATTCCCAGTCTGCCTCCCATTTCTTTCCCGCAGTATTGTTGCTGTAGGCGGCAACAAGCCAATACTATGAAAAAGGTGGGGGAGGAAGATAAAAGGGAATTAATTATAGGCCATTTGAGGAGGAAAAGGGAATTCTTAATATTGGGGTATTACAGATAAATTTCTTAGCTTGTTGTTGAGATGAACATAAACTAGTGTTTTCCATCCTACATTATGCTTTTCTAGACTGTTCTGTATTGTTAATCTGTTGTGCTGTCAGTATCACTGCTAGAGGAACTTATGCAGTGCTTACCATGGAACAGATAATGTGCACAGCATTCTCTGTTCACTACACTCGAAGGATTTTCCTTTCTCTTGTGACTCCTCTTCTTCAATTTAGATGTAATCCTCCTCCATCAAATCTTTAAATGATTGAGTTCCTTCAGATATACCTGTGATCGGCTCATCATCTTTTTTTTTTTTTTTTTTCTTCTCCTTTTTCCTGTGTTATCTCCCCAGACAATCACATTTGCTTCTCGGTTTCAGTTTTCTTCTATAAACTGATAACTCTCAAATGTATAACTTTCTACTGGACCTAATTTCTGAGCTTCAGATCTGTATATCCAATTGCCTGCTTAGACACATTTCCACTCTGCTCATTAATGTTTTTATATCTTACTGATCCATCAGGGCCTATCTTAGTGAATATATCCACCTTCCATGAAATTTCTTAGTTCACTAATTCTTGTGTCAATCTTGTTCCTTCCCTTCTCCTTATCCCCTCTATCTAATCACCAAATCGACTATATTTCCCCTCCCAAATATCATTGTAAATCCATTTACTATTTTCTACTTCCACTGAAAACCATCCTGGTCAAAGCAATGGCATTTCTCCATGGGAGTGTGAAATAGCTTATTACCTGGGACACCTGAAGTCACTCTTGAACAAATTGTGTTGCTCTTCTACTTGAAACTTTTCACAAAAACTCCAAAATCATTATCATTGCCTACAAGCCCTGCAAGATCCCTGTACAGAGCTCTCTCTGGCCTTTTCCACTTGTCTCCAAATGCCACACTTCTGTCTTTGAATTTGCTGTTTCTCCTGTTAAGAAATTTTGTGCTTCCAGGAGCAGTGGCGCATGCCTGTAATCCCAGCAGCTCAGGAGGCTGATGCAGGAGGATTGTGAGTTGAAAACTAGTCTCAGCAAAAACGAGGTGCTAAGCAACTCAGTGAGATCTTGTCTCTTAAAAAAAAAAAATACAAAATTGAGGATGTGACTCAGTGGTTGAGTGTACCTGAGTTCAATCCCCTTTAGGCCCCCCAAAAAGACTTCTGCTTCCTTATCCTAGACAGGACTAGACAAGCCTGGAAATATTTTAAGTGATATCCTTCATGGAAATCTTTCAAAAATGATCAGGCAAGGCAAGGAACCCTTAACTTCTCATATGCAGGTACAATCAAAATTATAATTAAATAAATGAGTACATAATTGTGTGAAATCTGTAAATCTTACTATTGTGTAATTTCTAGGAAGACAGGTGCTCTGGATATCTGTTAAGGGCTGAGTTTCCATCTTGTAATACAATAATTCTGTACCTATTCAAATAATTAATATGCTGGCTGATTAAATGAGGTCATTCAAATCATACAAACTCATAAGACTTTTATTGTCATCATGATTCAGGGTAAATAAATAGAACTAAGTTTCAAATGTAGGGTGTTGAACCCTCAAACCATGCACTGGAATATAGTGCAGAGAAGGTTTAGGGATTGTTTGCTCTCCTACTGGTTCCCCATTACCATGTATAATGAAAAGTTGATGAGGTCCTGCTACTGGATCCTAGGGAAAGAAGAGTAAATCAATATGTAACAGTGTTTTGGGTGTTAAGGGTCAAACTGAATATATTGTGTACCTTATCCCTTTACATAGATAATGGCTTCACTGCATACTCTTATTAGAAGATTACTTATTCTGAGTATTTTTATTTTTAACGTACTCACATATAAAATGAAAAAAATGGACAAATAATGAATACTTGATCTCCAAATCATGAAATCAATTTTAATATGCTTGGAAGATTTAATATTTTCTTAGTGCAACGAGATTGATGAAGTCCTGTTAATGAATATATTGATGAGATTGAAGGAAATTGGGCTCAATAGTCTCTTGTCACCATGAGATGAACCCTACAACAAAACTAAGAAGTACATAAAGAGGCAATGAAGCAATTGAATAAGTGTAAAAAGTTTACTCAATATTCTTTAAAATTTTTAAATAAATATATATTCTTTGGTATAGATAACAAAGTAAAGCTGATTTTACACCATAACTCCATTTAAAATAAACACATTTATGTATCTTAGAATTAATTATTCATCTTCTTTATAAACTATATATTCCCTTTTCCTGATGTATTAGTGAAACATGTTATATTTCACATCATAGTTTATTAAGAAACTAGTGAGAAAATTCCTTTTATACTAAGTAAATACTAAGGAATGTGAAAATGAACCATTATTTCAAAGAAATTAAAATTTCATATTCATATTCTAGAAATAATTTTGAATACAGATGTAACAGTTTTATAAGATATTTTTCCATCTGGATTCTGCCTATCAAACTGTAGTCCCATGTTAACTAGCCTAAAGACAGATACTAATTGTACCCCCAATTTGAAATGCATCAGTTTAGCACTATTGATCTGTTAAAAAAAAATGAAAGTAAACTAAGCAAGAGCCAGTCTCAATACCAAAGGAATGATATATTGATTCCATCTGACAATGCTTTGTCTACAGATCAATGGGAATGTGCAGCTTAGAACAGTAAGAATGAAACGGGGTAGACAAAGGTCATGCAAGAAACAGGGTAACCAAGACTATTGAAGACTATGAAATGAACATAATTTAAAGTTCAACTTACAGGTACTTACAAAGGAATTCTGCACATTTAGTATATTAAAAAAATTCAAAACATAAATATTTAATGACTAAAATACCATGTCTAAGGCCTGGGAGCTGGTTTGAAGAAAATAAGACTCACTTCTTAATCAAGAATGAGTCTGTAGCCTGATGGATATCATTACCCTAAGTGCATATATGAAGTCACGAATGGTGTGAATATACTTTGCATACAACCAGAGATTTGTAAAAAAGTGCTCTATATATGTGTAATATGAAATGTAGTGTATTCTGATGTCATTTATAACATCTTAGAATAAAAAATAATTAAAAAAAAAAAGAATGTTCATTAAGGAGTGTAGAATCAGGGCCAGGGTGGCAGTCTTTTTTTTTTTTTTTTTTTTTTTTTTTTTTTTTGTGGTACCGGGGATTGAACTCAGGGGCACTTGACCACTGGGTCACATCCCCAGCCCTTTTTTGTATTTTATTTAGAGACAGGGTCTCACTGAGTTGCTAAGTGCCTCGCCATTGCTGATGGCTGGCTTTGAACTCACGATCCTCCTGCCTCAGCCTCCCAAAGTGCTGGGATTACAGGCGTGCGCCACCGCGCCCGGCGAGGGTGGCAGTCTTGAAGGATATTTTGTCTCAGTCATGGTGAGGCCTGATAGCTATGACTTATTAAGTTAAATTGATGTCTTCATGCTAAAATGTTTTGCTATCACCATCCCTATTTTTACTGCAATCTAAATCTAGATATTTCTTGGCTTGTGATATTTACCATATTATAAAGTACTTCAAAACTCAAAAAAAATAAATAAATAAAAATAAAATGGTGAATCTGATGCCAAAAAAAAAAAAAAAAAAAAAGAATGAGTCTGTAATGAATTCACAAAATAAAGGCATGATATGGACTCTGTCTTTCTCTCATTTTACCATATGTGAAATCTCTATTGAAAGCCTTCTTCCACTCCCTGTATCAAACACTTTTAACTTTCAAATGGATTCAAGTTCATAATTCTCTGACACCTGCCCCTAGGCCTTATTTTAGATTTTAATGGTTGACCTCTATAATCCTTTAGGACATAGGACTTGTTTACCTTTTAGTTGTTTTCAGATTTTGATTAGACTATGAGTATGTTCTTTCAACTTCACCATAGATTCTAATGTGGACCATATAATAGAATATACCCAGTAAACTCTTATGCCTTTTTTTTCCATACATCTTCTTGATATTTTTGTCCCATCAGATTAACCCCTTTACAAGGAGAACCATTTATTTCGTTCATTATCTGATTAGTTCTTTATGGACTTTTCACTATGAACCCTGATTAATTTCTTTAAAATATAATTTCTATTACTTTGAATGTGATATATGTCATGTGAATTTGAATTTAACTCTTCAATTAACATTCATCCTACAGCTATACTTATCTATAGAGAAATGAATGTGTTTGGTTTTTAATATATTTGCTTCTTGGTTCTCTAATCCATGTTTTATATTACTTGTATATTTCTTAACATTTCAGATTAAAAGATCAGATATATCATGCTAGGCTGATGAGAGGTGGAGAGGTGGGAGATATATTACCTGGCATTATCATAAAGTAATAATTCATCAGATTGCCAGCTTTTCCACCCTGTGTAATGAAATTTAATATGCTGCATTATAATGCATGCATATGCAAAAATTTTCTTTTGCATAGTCATAACCACTATATTATAGAAACAAAGCTATGTGATAGAACCAGAGAGGCTAATTGTGATATTATCATATAGAAAAACAATGGCCTACCAACAATTTTCTTTTATCCCTTTCTACAGTTTTCATTTTCTGGGACTTGTTACATTATAAGAGCAAAACTAGTGCCAGTCTGTATCAATATTGGCCTTTTAAGAATAAAAATATTTTATGAATTATTCAAGTTAGCATGTCCTTGGGGATTTCTGAGAATTCTAATATGGTCAGATGTGAACTTCTGAGTTGAGACAAAAGGAATAGAAAGTAAATCAAATAAAAATCAGAATGTTAACTCCAATAAAACATATATTTTGGAATTTTCTTAATGAGATGCTATTTTTGTTTTTAAAACTAATTTGAATGTCTGATTTTATGGGGAATGTAAGGAATAAGGAAGAAGCTGTGATGGACTATATACAGAGAAAAAGTCTGTCAGTCCTAAATTCAGTAGCTATTCAGTAAAGCATCATGCATATGCAGACTTTGTGCAACTTATTTTATAATTAAGAGGTCTAAGTGCTCTAGAATAATAATCCTTGGAAAACTGCATGTATAATCTGCATATATATATGTGCAGATATATATATATACACATATGTGCAAATATATATCTGTATACATACATATATATATACATATACATATGCAATATGCTATCTTTGCATAACTTCTGATTCAGGCTCAAAGATGTGCTAATACATAGCAATTGCAATTCATGCAGGGAAATGTGCTCCTAAATACTTTGCAAAATCTGTCACTCACTGTCCCTGAATTTTTTGTTTCTAACCACTGAAGTGGTACAGTCTGTGGAAAAGCCATAAAATCAGCTCACCATTCACTTGTTCCACACTGAAATTATTTGAATATTTGGTAAATTTTTCCAATTGATGATTTCTAAAATTTCTTTCATAATGTGAAGATTTACTTTATACCATTTCAAATAAACTTTAAAAGCTGTTGTACTATATTTCCTTTCGTCTTATACAATTTCTGCTCAGGAATTAAACTTATAATGTAAGTAAAATCATGAATTTATAAGTTTAATAATATTCAAAAGGAAAAACCATTAAAGTAGAAATAGTGATTATTATTTTATTATAAAATATATGATATTAATTTATTTTTGTAAGTTAAACTTTAAGCATTTCATTTAAAGCATTTAATTTTAGTTTATTTCTTATGCTAAGAGTACTTGTATAGAACTGGAAAATATCTAAGATTTCCAAGGTAAAGGACACTAGAAAAACTCCTCTATTTATTATATCATGCATAACATCTTTAAAGACATTGACATTGCTTTCACACTCCAGCATCAATATGACTGAGTGTTTTGAATTAGTGCTTGCTTGCTCACTCAGAATTCTTCCTAGAAAATCAAAAGACATCTTTGAAAATGTCTAAAGTAAAATATGACAGCCTTTTGTGAACACATGCTGTCCTCTGGCCAATCAATTCTTGATCTTAATAATTGGAAGCCAGTCTTTTGACAATTTACAGCCCAGATGCTACAGTATGCAATGCTAGGATAATAAATGAAGTATTACAGTATGATAATGAAAATCTATGTCTTATAACAACTTAAAATACTTTTTTTGGGGGGTGGTGGTACCAGGATTGAACTCAGAGGCACTTGGCCACTAAGCTACAATCCCAGCCCGTTTTAGTATATTATTTACACACAGGGTCTCACTGAGGTGCTAAATGCTTCACTTTTGCTTAGGCTGGCTTCAAACTCAAGATCCTCCTGCCTCAGCCTCCTGAGCAGCTGGGATTACAGGCATGCGCCACTGTACCCAGCTAACAACTTAAAAATACTTTTAAGATTCCCTTTACCACATATATATAATGTGAAGGATCCCTAATTAGGAAGGGCTGTTGCAGCTAGCTGGAAGCCATAAGTTCCACCTGATATGTATGTGACGCACCTTAGGAACCCGAAAAGCTGAAGGTATATAACCTAACCGGGTGAAAGCGGTCCGAGTTAGGAGAACGGAGAATTCAGTCAGTCGGGCAGTCACTTGGTCGGTCAGAAGAATCAGAGTGGCCAGAACGTAGGCAGAGTGGTTACAGAAGAGAAACCAGATAGAAGAAGTAATGACTGATCAGAGTTAGGCCGAGGCTCCGAAGGAAGATAGAAGACAGAAGACAGAAGAAAGAAGAAGGAAGAAAGAAGAGAGAAGAAAGAAGCTCTAATCTTTCTCTAAGCTAAGCTCTATCTTTCTTTCTCTCTAAGACTCTAAGCTAAGAAGAAGCTCTATCTTTCTTTCTCTCTAAGACTCTAAGCTAAGAAGACAAGAAGAAAAGCTCGCTTTAATTTTTTCTCTCTAAAAATCTTTCTTTCCCTCTCTAAGCTCTAAGAAAGTAGAAGTAAAAGTAGTAAAAGCTTTACTCTGCCTCCGAGAGTTTTTCCGCCTGGGTTTCGGTACCAGGTAGCTTACAATAATGCATGGGAGATTCACACTGTCTTAATACATCCTGATCTTTTGTATACATTCAGTTTAAGACATAAAGTTTTCAAGAGACATAGCCTTGACTCAGCTGTATAAAACATGTGTGCTTTGTCTTTTGGGACTCTCTGTGTCTCAGTGTCTGTCTCTGTCTTTAGATAGATAGGCACACTAAGCTGGCCTCTGAGGATCTGAGCAATTGGCTTGAAAAAGGCCTTCAAGCAGCACTAGCAGTAGTTCAAACTGCCACTCATCTCGACTCATTTCTGATCATTTTAGATTGGAGACAGTTTTATCAGATATATACATATAATGTAAACATTAAGAAAGAGTGAACATATGCAATCCATGAGAAAAAGCAAGTTTTCTACAACGCTCAAGAGTATTTATGCCAAGAAGTGTGCATCTGAAAATGAGTATATACCAATAAGAAAGGAATGCAAACACACACGAATATGTGTATATTTGTTATATATGATATAACACATTGCTGTATATTATATGTAAATCATTAATGCTATGTATATAAATAATAATCATTTAAAGATGAAAACGCCATTCTTCGCTGTCCAGCTGTATAAAAACAGGCAACAGGTAAATTTGAATCATAGGATTTTGTTGCCAACCCCTGTGTTAAACTACACATTTGTTTTGTTTTATAATCTTTTTATTTGTTTTAATTAATTCATGTCAGTAGAATGCATTTATGTACTTTGACATATTATACATAAATCAGACATAATTTCTCATTTTTTTGATTGAGTATATTGTAGAATCAGATCAATCATGCAGTCCTAAAATGGCCACACTGTCAAAAGCATTATACAGATTTAATGCAATTCCTATTAAAATCCAATGACATTCTTCATAGAACTAGAAAAAGCAATTATGAAATTCATTTGGAAAATAAGCGACCCATTGAATCTGTATATTGCTTTTGGGAGAATGGTCATTTTGACAATATTAGTTCTACCTATCAATGAACAAGGTAGATCTTTCCATCTTCTAAGATCTTCATTAATTTCTTTCTTTAGTGTGCTGTAGTTTTCATTGTAGAGGTCTTTCACTTCTTTTGTTAAGTTGATTCCTAAATTTTTTTTTTTTTTGAGGCTATAGTAAATGGGGTGGATTTCCTAGTTTCTCTTTCTGAGGATTTGTCGCTGATGTACAATTTGGGTATTGATTTTATATCTAGCTATGTTGCTGAATTCATTTATTAGATTTAGAATATTTCTGGTGGAATTTATTGGATCTTCTATGTATAGAATCATATCATCTGCAAATAGTGATAATTTGAGTTCTTATTTTCCTATCCATATCACTTTAATTTCTTTCGTCTAATTGCTCTGGCTAAGGCTTTAAGAACTATATTAAATAGGAGTGGTGAAAGAGGGCATCCTTGTCTTGTTCCAGTTTTTAGAGGGAATGCTTTCAATTTTTCTCCATTTAGGATGATGTTGGCCTGGGGCTTAGCATAGATGGCCTTTAGGATGTTGAGGTATGTTCCTGTTATCCCTATTTTTTCTAGCATTTTGAACATGAAGCGATGTTGTATTTTGTCAAATGCATTCTCTGCATCTATTGAGATGATCATATGATTTTTATCTTTGAGCCTGTTGATGTGATGAATTATGTTTATTGATTTCCTTATATTGAACCAACCTTGCATCCCTGGAATGAAGCCCACTTGATCATGATGCACTATCTTCTGGATGTGTTTTTGTATTCGATTTGCCAGAATTTCATTGAGAATTTTTGCATCTATATTCATTAGAGATATTGGTCTGAAGTTTTCTTTCTTTGATTTGTCTCTGTCTGGTTTTGGAATCAGGGTGATATTGGCCTCATAGAATGAGTCTGGGAGTGTTCCCTCTTTTTAAAGTCCCAATATCATTCCTCATAGAAATAGAAAAAGCAATCATGAAATTCGTCTGGAAAAATAAGAGACCCAGAATAGCCAAAGCGATTCTTAGCAAGAAGAATGAAGCAGGTGGCATTACTATTCCAGACCTTAAATTGTACTACAAAGCAATAGTAACAAAAACAGCATGGCATTGGCATCAAATTAGACCAGTTGACCAATGGTACAGAATAGACGACTCAGAGACGAGCCCACACACCTACAGTTATCTTATATTAGACAAAGGTGCCAAAAACGTTCACTGGAGAAAAGACAGTCTCTTCAACCAATGGTGTTGGAAAAACTGGAGATCCTCATGTAATAAATTGAAATTAAATCTATTTCTCGCACCATGCACAAAACTTCACTCAAAGTAGATCAAGGACCTAGGAATTAAACCAGAGACCTTGCACCTAATAGAAGAAAAAGTAGCCCCAAATCTCCATCATGTTGTTTTAGGCTCCAACTTCCTCTATAAGACCCCTATAGCACAAGAACTCAAAACAAGAATCAATAAATGGGATGTATTCAAACTAAAAAGCTTCTTCTCGGCAAAAGAAACAATCAGTGAGGTGAATAGAGGACCTACAGAATGGGAGCAAATCTTTACCACAAGTACATCAGATAGAACACTAACCTCAAAGATTTATAAAGCTCTTAAAAGCCTTAACACCAAAAAAAAAAAAAATAAAAAAAAAAAACCTAATCAATAAATGGGCCAAGGAGCTAAACAGACACTTCTCAGAAGATGATATACAAACAGTCAACAAATATATGAAAAAATGTTCAACATCTCTAGCGATTAGAGAAATGCAAATCAAAACAATTCTAAGATTTCATTTTACTCCAATCAGATTGGTAGCTATCAAAAAAAATACAACAATAAATGCTGGCGAGGATGTGGGGGAAAAAGGCACACTCTTACATTGCTGGTGGAACTGCAAATTGGTGAAGCCAATCTGGAAAGTAGTATGGAGATTCCTTGGAAAACTGGGAATGGAGCCACCATTTGACCTAGCTATCCCACTCCTTGGCCTATTCCCAAAGGACTTAAAAACAGCTTACTATAGGGACACAGCAATGTTTATAGCAGCACAATTCACAATAGCTAGATTGTGGAAACAACCCCAATGCCCATCAGCAGATGTTTGGATAGAGAAACTTTGGTATATATACACAATGGAACACTACTCAGCACTAAAAGAGAATAAAATTATGGCATTTGCAGGTAAACGGATGGAGTTGGAGAAAATAATGCTAAGTGAAGTTAGCCAATCCCAAAAAACCAAAGGTCGAATGATCTCTTTGATATGAAAATACTAACTTATAAAGGCAAGAGAGAGAGAATGAGAGGAATGAAAGAGTTTTAAATAGAACAAAGAGGGGGGAGGGAGGAGTGGGGGCAAGGGGATAGGAATAATAGCAGACTGAGTTATCCATGATTACCCTAAATACATGTATGAAGACACAATTGTTGTAAAAATACTTTATATTAAACCAGCAACTAGAGAAATTGTGCTCTTTATATGTAATATGAAATGAAATGTACTCTTCAAATGTGTATAACAAATTAGAATAATAAAAAATTTTAAAAAAAGAAAATAAGAGACCCAGAATAGCCAAAGCAATCCTTAGCAAGAAAAATGAAGTAGGTAGCATCACCATACCAGACTTCAAAGTACCACAGAGCTCTTGTAACAAAAACAGCATGGTATCAGCACCAAAACAGACATGGAGATCAAGGGTACAGAATAGAAAACATGGAGACAAACCCACAGTTATACCACACTAAACAGAGATGCCAAAAACATTCACTGGAGAAAAGATAGCCTATTCATCAAATGGTGCTGGTGGGAAAAATGGAAAACCATGTGTAACAAAATGAAATTCAACCTCTAGCTCTCACCCTGCATAAAACTCAACTCAAAGTGGATCAAAGACAGGCACTAGAATAGATTCCCTGTACCTACTAAAAGAAAAAGTAGGCCCAAATCTTCACCATGTCTGCCTAGGATCTGACTTCCTTAACAGGACCCCTAAAACACAAGTAGTAAAATCAAGAATCAAGGGCTGGGGTTGTGGATCAGCGGTGGAGTGCTTGCCTAAGATGTGCAAGGCCCTGAGTTCTATCCTCAGCACCACATAAAAATAAATAAAATAAAGGTATTGTGTCCAGCTACAACTAACAGATGAATATTTTAAAAATTCAAGAATCAATAGACTACACCATTTTAGTAGATACAAATGGAGATATATTTCTTTCGCAGAGGATATATTACTATGTAACTATCATAGAAAAAAAAACTGAATACGTCAGTGACTTTGTAAGAAAAAAATGAAATAGTGTCTTGAGATGGTTGTACATATATGAAGATTAAATCTGTAGTGTTCTATACTGTCAAGGTAACTTAAAACTCAAAGGAATTTTAATAATTTGGGAGAAAGCGGAAATCATAAACATTATAATTTGGGAGCACAAGCAGGAGCATTCCTATAGTTCCAGCAACTTGGGAGATTAAGAAGGAGGCTCACAAGTTCCAGATCAAAATAAATAAACAAATAAATAAACAAACAAACAAATAAATGAATGAATGAATAAAAGGTGAGCATGGTAAGAATGTAGGTTCCTCCCATTTTTTTCCTGTCTTTCTTAAATTAACATTTTTTTTAAACAGAGTATTTCATTTTTAACATGTTTTAGGTCTATTCTAGATGCTTCATGCATATCACACTATATCTTCTAGGTGACTTTTAACCAAGGTAAATTACACATTAGTCTAGTATGGGTCAAGCAGCCACCTAGAAAATGTTCATTGAATGAATTATGTAGGAGAAGAATGTGCCAATAAAAATGGATTTTTTTACTGATTGTCAGCTTACTATGTGTTTAGAGTAACAATGAAAAATTGTTCAATAAAATGACTGTTTATGATCTCATTTCTTTATTTTGATGACTCAAATTAGTTTTACTTGTTGATATTTTGATCATTTTGATCATTCAAATGTCTAACTTTCCATATTAGTTTCTATAGTATACTTATTGACTCCAAACTCTCTCCATGTAATTATTTTCATAAGCCATTTTATATCTTTATTTTGAAAGTCTTTGATCCAAATAGTTTAGATTGCTAGAATTGCCTATTGCCTGTTTTTCAAACAAATGTAACAATTTTGCATTTGCAATAAGTGTTTATAATGAGAGGAGTATATAATTTTAGTGTTTATAATGTATATAGAGTAAATATCTCAGTGCATATGTAGGAACCATAATTGATAAATGAAAGGTTTTTTTGGTATTCTAGTAAAAGCAATATGAAAAATAAAAGGATAAATTCACTAGATATATAGAATAGTGAGTATGTGATAGATTTCCATTTTTCTATCTTTGGATTAAATATCCTGAAATTCCTCTAAATCTCATGGTCATGTGAAGTACCTGTATGGACCCATTTTACTCCTTGTATTGATTCTTATTTGGAAGAGGAAAGACTCTGCCTAGAATACCGTCTTTGACATTATTAAAAGTTCCTGCTATTTCCTTTTCTGCTTTTACCATTGTGAACTGACCTGGTTCTGTAGATCCACTCTCTAGGAATATCTGGGGAGGGGTGGGCAGAAATAAGTGGGAAGGCTATCTCATTGAGCACCCAGCTACAAACAAAGTTCTGCTTTTGCATCTTCTTTTCTCCCTTTCCTCCCTATTTTTTCTTTTTCCTTTATTTGGCCCCAAGTCTATATTTTCCAAATTCTATGGCATTCTTTCTGCCAATATGTCTGCCTAACTCTGGTGACATAATGTCCAAGAGAGAAGTAAGATACAAATGAGGAAAGTATTGTTCTCTGTGCTGTCCTATCCCTGTGAAGGTTTCCTCTTTCATTTTGGACCTGGACCCAAAAGCCCTTCATCATCCAACTGGTTCTATAATAGAGCAGCTCCTTTTCATTACTCTTTTGTATTAGCACTATATGATTTAATCTAGTCCAAGACACATAGTTTGAAGTCTGTCTTGTAAAACATAATATTTTCAAAGGAATAATAGGAAAAGTTATTGTGTTGATTTTAAGCCAGGATAGGTTGAGAGATGACTGTTTAAATTAAAATATAAAATTTTAACTACATAAATATCTGTGTATACATACAAAGATATATAAATACATATATTTATAATCAGAAAATATGTAGAAAAATTGAATAAGACTTCTCATGAAAATATTAATATTTTCAGTAAGCACTCTCAAAAATAGTATATGGCAGCATAAAAGGATTAAAATATGAGATAATACAAGAATATGTATCTTCATGTCAGAATTTTTAAAAAGAAAAAAAATCTTTCATAAAATGAATTGCACTGTATAAGAAATCAGTATTCCAAAGGACATCTGTGCAAGAGGCCTTTGGGATAAAATTGAAGAAAAACGATCATCCACAGTAAAAGTTACAAGATGAATGTCTTTAGTCAAGGTTTTCAAAGTGACTTCTTGCCTCTTGTAGAAAACAATTTGCTAGTTTCTAAACTTTAAAATTAAATTTTGGTGAATTGACCTAAAGGTATTAGAAGAATGAGTTTTAAGTTATTCTGTTCAGCCAATCAAAGAGAACACAATTTAAGAATAATGGTAGGTCACCCAATTATGTAAGAGACAACACTGCATTTTTCAAATGTTATTTGCAACCAGTGAGGGGGAATAATGTTTTTAGCAATACAACTCCTTCATATAAAACATAATTAAACCATATTTAAAGAGACATCATGTGTTAGTAAGCTTTTCATTACTGTGACCAAATACCTGACAAAAACAACTTAGAGGGGCAAAGATTTTTTTTTTTTTTTTTTGGTTCACCATTACAGAGGATTCAGTCCATGGCTGCCTGGCTGAATTGCTTTGGGCCTGATGAGGGGAAGAACATCATGGAGGAAGGGTGTGGTGGAGGAATAGTTGCTGAGTTTATGGTAGCCAGGTAAGAAAGGGAGGGAGAGAGGGAGAGGGAGAGGTACAAGGAGAGGGAGAGGGAGAGAGAGAGATTGGGAGGAAGAGAACACAAGCTCAGAGTGAAGTAGAGTTTACATGTAGTACTCTGATTTGTAAGATTTTACAAGTAAAAAAAAAGAGGAAACTTGAAATAGTAAGAATTACACTTTGTATACAAACAGTTGTATTTAAAAAGATGCTATATATGTGCACTATGAATTGTAATTATTATAAATAAAAAATAAATTAAAAAAAAAGAATTATAAAGTCCAGTGCTAAATAACAACATTTTAATTCAAGATCCATTGTGGTATATTGTGTATGACTTTCCCATATAAAATGTCAGAAATGGTTTTGGAAACATTACAGTGCTATACACATAAGAGTAATAATAAACTCTAATTTACATCAGTGCTTAGGAAGAGTTTGAGTCTAATCTCTATATGAATTCAGTTAAATTGGCAGCACATACCATGGTTCTTATCTGGTAGTACTGAAATATAATGCATCTTGGTATATTTTTACATTTAAAATCACATCCAAATCAGATATTATTCATCCCTTAGATACTTCCATGGAAAACTGAGATTTTGATTGGATATATCTTGACAGACAATAAATGTAAAATGAAAGGTCTTTT
The DNA here is from genome assembly GCA_025594165.1 of Tamias sibiricus. NCBI lineage: Eukaryota > Metazoa > Chordata > Mammalia > Rodentia > Sciuridae > Tamias > Tamias sibiricus. Next base: position 31,518,392 of record CM046668.1, read on the forward strand.
ATAATTCACTTATAATAACTGCTTACAATAATTTTGTTTAGCTCTACCAGTTCATAAAACCATTTGTCACACATTATTTTTAGCAATCTTCTAATCAATCTTATGAAATTCCTAAAATAGAATGGTTATTATTATCAATTTTTTAAACAGAAATAGAGATTCAGAAGAAAAATAGGTACTGCTTGACATCATAGATTTTTGAGACTGCTTTATATAATGTGTTGGATGAATGTGGCAGCACTATTTCCATATGGAAGGCAATAAAATATCCTGAGTCTCATTAATTGCTATCAAAACCATGCAGTTCTACTCAAATCTGTAACTATTAAGCTATTTTCAGCTTGTCAGAATAATATCGAAAGATAAATACATATTCTTTTGGACTTCTTGTTTTAGAGGTAGGTCACCTCTACTAAAATTGCATTTTAGAAAATAAGAAAGCAAAGAGAAAAAAAGTGCCATCGTTCTCTTCTTTTTCCCTTCGAAACATTTATACCAGTCCTTATCAGAAACTAATGTAAGTAATTTGTAATTTAATATCATAATCATTACCCATATTAATCAGAAGTTTTTGTATCCTCTGACTTTATTTGGAGAACCCATCTCTCTTTTTACCATGCAGGTGGTAGCTGTATACCAGCAGGCAGACATACCATTAAGACAAACAAACGGAAATAAAAGACAGATAAAGAAAGTGTCATGAGTGATCTAGTATGGAGCTCCTTCCTTTTATTCAATCTTAATTTTGTCCTTATTTTGATGTGCCTGTAACCAACCTCATAGCCTGCTAAAATAATCTGTATATAGAGTCTCAGGCTGTATGATTTACAAATTAAGCAGAGAATGTAACTGATTATGACCATCTCTCTTCTTACTCATTTCCTCTGCATTTATTTCTCACTTATTTTTGTCCATACCGTCATTTCTAAAATTTTAGGTTTTTTATTTATTCAACATTTCCCTCTAAACTTCATATAAATCCAGAATACTGTTGAGTAGACTTTTAATATTAAGAGCTTTCCATTCTACACATGTATTTGCATAAGTAAGTTTAGGTTCATGTCTGTCTGTTTTCCTTTTTTCTTTTTTTGTCTGTCTGTTTTTCACTAGAAGGTTTATCTTTCTAATTAATTCAGAGGATAAAGTTTTAAGAGAATATAAACTTTCTGTGGTGCTCGGTGGATTTTGGCATGTAATTATGCTCTTAATCTGATTTATAGATATACATGTATATAAAGCTTTCATATTTTAAAGGAAATTCTCTGTGCATTATGTCTCTCTGTAAACTCCTCAGAAACTGTTCAGTTACACCTTACACTAAATTTTGCCTGTTGGTATTTGACCGAAAAAACTATATTTTTCTAGTTTCAGTTAATTGAATCTAAGTTTTTGCCACCCTGAAAAAATTAATATGGTTTATAATATTCCTTAGGGTTCTTTTTTTTTAAAAATATATTTTTTTAGTTGTCAATGGATATGTTTTTTATTTATTTATATGAGGTGCTGAGAATCAAACCCAGTGCCTTGCAGATGCTAGGCAACCACTTTATTACTGAGCTACAACTCCAGCCCCTTGTTAGAATTCTTAATAGAGAAAATTTGAATTTTTCACAAAAAAGAATTGCTGTTTCTAGAGTGAGGTCTCTAAGTATATCAAATATGAAATGCTGTGTGGGAAAAGTGTGGCAATTACAGAGAAGAGCACATCTGTTCTTCTCCTGCTTTGGGAATTAGGAAAGACCTTTATTTAAGCTACATTGTGTATAGGGAAAGTTGCACTGATTTCATAGCTGATTAGTTAGTATTTCCAGTTAGGAGTTGTCAGCAGACATCCAGAATTGTCATCTATGTTTGGAATGTCAGGAGGCAACCTTACTAATTGCTGTAACTGAGTCAGGATGCAACATGTGTCCACAGTGCATTCCTATTCCCAAACCTAGCTAGCATTGTTTTCTAATTCATTCTTTAAATGGCATACTGCCATTTTTGGCAAATAAGATCAGTAAGGGATTACTGTGCCACACGAATTTGGTGACAATATTTTGCTGTATTGTTGACATAATTTACTTCTTCCTCTAACTGAAGTCTTTTTAAGGACCTAAGTACTTTATTGTATTAGGAGGATGACTGACACTGGAGCAGGAAGATGGGCACCTGGCGTCCACCATATTAGACTCTCAATGTCAATAACAGAAATATAGATAAAAAGATAAAATTTTTGTTAGTTTAAGAAAAATTTTGAAATTAGAATTAAAACTATTTAAAAATTTAAAATAGGTTGAACAAATGTGACATTCAATAATATAATGGCCACATGTATCTAATTCAGTGAAATATAAGTTAAAGCTTATTTGGTTTCACATGAGCACTGAATACCCACAAGTTTCCCCTCCAGCAATGATTTTACACACACACGCACACACACACACACAAACACACACACAATTTATTTTCCGCTCTCATCCTTAAATATCTATTCAAATATGGTGAAAAGTGGTAGGTTATAGTTGCTTTAGAACAAAATTCCTAATAGGAAAAAAGAAAAAATGAGTCTTGAAATTATAGTTTTGTAAAACAAGGTCAGTGATTCCATAGGTTTGTTCACAAAATAAATAAAATAAGTGCACAGCATAAAGACAATAATCTTCACTTGGTTACTGTGGAAGGGAGAATTTCCATGATAGGTCTTTAGGAAAAAAGGCATAAAGTTGTTCTTTACAAAATCATCTTATTAATCATATTAGCATATAAAGGAAACAGTTGTTTTTTAACAGTAAAAAAAGTGTGGTTTTACCAATAATAAGAACAGGTTTTCTTTGAAATATAAACCATAGAAATACCATTTAGAAACAATGTCTAACATACTGCATACGTGAAATAATTACTAAGGATGACAGGTAGTAATTGGGTCTGTAACTCCAATTACCCTCAGGCATTGACTCATTTAGATTTATGCCTTTATTCATCAGGTTTGTGAGATAAGCTTTTCTGTAGAAATAAATCCAGAGTATCTTCCCTTGAATTCAAGGATCCCACAACTCTACTCTCTAGAGAACCTGCAAGAAATCATTGAATTCTTTGCTAATTGTGAGCAAAATTTGTATTGATTTTTCTCTGTCTTTCTAGCTGATGTTAATAGCATCATACTTCAGGTCACTAAATACTTTTCAGCACCATCTAGTTGTCAAATAATCACTTACTATGACAAAATTGTAGACATCAAAGACATACACACACACACATACACACACACCCAGAGGGGTTGAGGGGGATGACCCAAACACTTAATATTCTCTTCCTTACCACCCTGGCTCATATAGTAATGTTGTGCCATGCATATTACATCATTTGAAACCAATAATAATTTGAAAGGATGTTGAAACTACATCACTCAGCTCTAACCAGGCCAAATTTAACTGATGGGAAAGTATTAATTGATCATGGCACCCCAGGACTGCTAGCACAAGAAGTACAACAACAATAATCACACAGCTATCATTTTTCTATATGTTGTCATGCCCTTTGAGGTCATCGAAACATAACTTTTAGGATTCTTTGAAAGTCACCGTATGTATATAAAAAAATGCGTTGCTTATTTTTTAAAGTGTTCAAAGCTTTCATGTGGTTTCCTCATATAATGCATCTATTTCCGTGTATTATCATTTCTATGATACCCTAATAGAGTACTTTAAATTAAAGATGCATGTCAGTTCTCTGCACTAATACACAAAACTATTGCTCAATAAATTTGATTAAATTTAATAAAATATATTTATAGGAAAAAATAGACAACAATCCTTTGGATGCTCACAATAGGTTTTACATGGGAAAAGCCAGTCCTCTCATGGCTCCTAAATAGCTGTTAAAACCAATGTACCTCATCTTTGACATCTGTTTGAGCAGAATGAATCCATTTTAAATCCCCAAATCACTTTCACTGTGACAGAATGTAGTAAATGAAGCAAAATGGTTTGGGGAAATGAGAAAGTGTAAACAAGCCAATCAGATGCTATTTAATTTCCTGGAGAGTCAGAAGTTTTCTTAAGGAAAAGTGAGATCAGAGTTTGAAAAAGGAAAACCTACTTATAAACCATTGCTATTTAAGGGAAGTTCTCTCATGTATATTGATATTTAAATGGATACTACACCCAGAAATATTTCATGGCAACAACCAATGCTAACTTACTTAGCATTATTGCTGGAACTTAGTTCATGAATATCTATTCTATGTACGCAGAAACAAGGCACCATTAATATCTTTAATCAAGTTTGCTGTACTGGGAAATACCATATTCTGAGTGGCATGTGCTATGGTTTGGATGTGGATTGTCCCCCAAAGGATCATCTGTTGAAGACTTGGTCTTTGGTTTGATGATATACAGAGGTAGAATCCAGTGGGAAGTCCTTAGGTCACTGGGGGTGTGTACACAGAAAGCATTAAGTAGCATCCCTGAGTCAGTTTTCTTGAGAGGATTGTTGTAAAGGAACAACCCTAGTCACTCACCAGCCTCATTGGCTTCCTGTCCAGTGATACAATCTCATTTTCCTGCTTATTATCACTTCGACGTCATCCACCCTGTGGTTTTCACTAGAGGTGAACTGATGCTCTGGTGCTCTGTGACCTAAATAAAATTCTTCTATAAAGAGATCTGAATCAAGTATTTTATTATAGTAATAGAAAATTGACAAATACACTGTGTGTTCTAATATTCAACCCTTGGATTTCTTTTCCTCTTCACTTCTAATGATGAGGGGCTTCTTCATTATGGCTATTGGATTATTAATGCATATTAAATCCCAAAAACATAAAATTAAAATAAATGTGTATGAATTAAGGTTTCTACTCACTAAACTAAAGCTTTTGGAACTGGGGCTCAAAGCCAAGACCTTATGCATGCTAAGCACATGCTCTACCACTTAGATATATTCACAGCCTTTTAATAGGTTTTTAATTATTCTTACTCTGCCATATGTCCCCATGTAATGTACTCATGGAATGTCTCTGGAGAGTTAAGTAGGTTCACAAGACAGAATGTTTAAATTATAGAAAGAATTTAGCATCACCCTTTGCTAGGGTTGGAGTTCATATTTGATATTCATATAATTCCTGCAGGAACATCAATAATAGTATCCCTTGAACTACTAATATCAATTTTCTTTAAATTCAGAATATAGTTAAGATCTCATCTACTGGTTCCAAAATTAAGATTGCTAATCGAGACATTCTAGGGCATAACACAATGAAGAGAGTATCTATGTATAACTTTGTCTTGATTTAATTTACAAAAAAATACCAAGTTTATCCTTGAGAGATTGTAAGAGATGATGACAAATGTGTGCAATATTGAACTGTTTAAGGCCACATATGATAGGAATATTGTTAATATAAACTCTTACTGTAACATAAACACTACAAAGTGTCACAGTAAAGCTTTAAAGTTATGATAGGCATAATATTGGCAAATGAATACAATTATTCCATTTATCCTTGCACTTACATTCTTTCTAATGTGATTTCTCTGGTTCTCCTATCAAGAGGAGGAGTCCATTTCTCCACTGCTTGAATCTGCATTGGCTTTTTGTTTGACCAACTGAATTCAGTGGAAGTGATCTGCTGAACCTATACCTCATGGAACCTTGCGATTCTTCATTTGTATTCTTTGACTATTGATGCCGCCATATCTTATAGTCCGGCTTGCAATCTTTGAAGTTCAGATAATGGGTAGAGGGGACCAGCTATATAACCATACAGTTGTTCCAGTGACCAGAACCAGAACCATCTCCCTAGAAATGTGAAAGAGGCCATTTTTGACTATCCATTTCCAATCAAGCCTCCTAGATGACTGTAGATGGTAAGTAGACTCAAGCAAGATGAGCAGAAGATCCACTCAGCAAAGGCAGCCCAATCACTGATCTACACTATGGTTTGGGGTGATGAGGCTGCACTAGTTATCTCTTAAGGAATGATATCTATATACTTTTCACTGCCTAACATAGAATAGATATAAAGGACAAATTACTGAATCAAAAGAAATGAAATGAGGGCTGGGGTTGCAGTTCAGTGGTAGAGTGCTTGCCTCGCACGCATGAGGCTCTGGGTTCAATCCTCAGCACCACATAAAAATAAATAAATAAAAATAAAGATCTTGTGTCCGTCTACAATTAAAATATATTTTTTAAAAAGATGAAATGATAAGTACATGTATGAAGACACAATTGTGAAAATACTTTATGTAAAACCAGCGACTTGAAAAATTGTGTGCTTTATATGTAATATGAAATGAATTGCATTCTGCAAGCATGTATAACAAATTAGAATAAAAATAAATTAAAAAAAAAGAAAACTTGGATTCAGGAGATTGGCTATTTAGTTGGGAAATTGGTCAAAGAAATGATATGATTGGCTGAATCTCTGCTACTAGAATCACTCACCTTCATCCTCCTGCTTAATTCTAGATGTGAGATCAACATTAAGTTTTGTCCTCATAAAGTCACTTCTAAAAGCCAGGGTAAAAACAATTACATACAAATCTATCTGAAAAATAAATCATTTGAGTGAATGTTAATAAAGTTTATCTATTATTTATTTTATTTAGTGTGCATTATTTTATTTGAAGTAGAAATTAGTTATATATATCTACAAATTGTTTATAAATATCTCTGGTATTTAAGTAAGTTTTGCCAACTACTAATTATCAAATGAGAGGCAATCTTTTCTAAAAATATTGTACATTCAATCAGATATGTCAAATGAGTTCCCATGAAGGTGTGATGATCATTAAAAAATAAAATTAGCTTGGCTGTTTTTTTCAGAATTAACATTTATTAAATACTCTATTTCCTAACTCACTATTAATTAAGGCTTATCAAAGAAAACCTGTGCTTGAAGGAAATGATCACTTTAGCAACAGATGCAAGTGGTTACTAAGGTTATAAAAATATATTGATGAGAAGCAAAGGCATATATTTTAAATATTGAACTTTAAATTTTTAAAATGCATATGGACATATATGTATTTTAGGTTGTTAGATATACACTTGGATTGGCAAATTTATTTTTAGGAATGCAAAGTGATAATATATGTGCTCTAATTTTGTAAATTTTGAAGTACATTAGAAAGCAGATTTTCTCTATTTAGCAAAATGTGTTAATTTTAATCACAGAGAGGACATTTTTGGTTGAATTACATTCAAAGCAGGGAAGAAAGAAATCTGCATCTTTCATTAAAGTCTCCATCTAGCCATGTTTCCATTAGAGTTCACTGAAAAATGACTCATAAAACCAACAATTTTATGCATCAGGTGACAGGTTTTGACAGAAACAGCACTGCAGTTTTTTCGATATGCTACATTTTGAATGCTTAAACCGTGTGATTAGGTGTGCTTTATATGACTTCCACGTGCTTAGCTAGCAAAATCTGAGTTTATTTATACAAAATTATTCAAGTGAAAAAAAAATGGTGTCTCTCATAGTGAGCAGAGTCAGACCTTGGGGCCATGGGGATGGATTGGCTAGCATTTTATTACCAAGAGAGCCCTGCTCTGTAGGCAGAAAGACCCTTTTGGTAAGCACAACAGGCTTTATATTTTCAACATATCTAAAAATTAAAACTCACTATTTTAAAAGGTAGTTTTCTCTTTTAGCTTCTATTATTTCAGTTCTAGTAAAAGAAAAATCCACAAGTCTTCTGTAAACACACAAAGTAATTTTTTTTTAAAAGTTAATGTGTGCCAGAAGCTTTGTTTTTCCATATGACAAATATCTCTTTGCTGATATGGAGATACTTTCTAGACACTTCTCTGGTTATATTTTAGAAGAATTGCATTGTAAATTTTTAATTTAGAATTGAGAATCCAGTTGTTAAAATGGTTGAATGTACTTTCTGAAATTTGCTGTGGAGTGAGAAACTTTACTCCTTATTATTAACATATGGAATACTGATAATGCAACTTAAACTAATATTAGCCACTTTTTAGTAGGGAAGTGAAAAGATCAAATGTTCTGTCAGACAAAGAACACCGGGATTTCATCTCTAAGCTACATGACCTTTGGAAAGTCACTTTCAAAACTCAGAAACACACCTTTGAACTGGATAATTCCTTGAAAAGTGATATTTTTTAGATTGTATGCTAAATATGTTGCCTGCCAGACAACAGATACCTTGAAATAATAATTGTTATTATTAGAAGTGGCATATTTAATAAACTTGAATTTTTCTTACTTGGATCCCATCAGTTACAAAACAAATTTTAAATACTATTTATGGGTATTTACACATGCCATTTCTTTCTTTTTTTGGGAGGTACTGAGATCGAAGCCAGGGGTGCTTAATCACTGAGCCATATCCCCAACCTTTTTTGTTGTGAGACAGGATTTCCCTAAATTGCTTAAGGCCTCCCTATATTGCTGAGAATGGTCTTAAAATTTCAATCCTCCTGCCTCAGCCTCCAGAGTCACAGGCTCACTGGGATTATGCACCACCATACCTTTCTATACGTGTTGAGGAAATGGTAGAACATATAGAATAAGTGTAAAGGCTTTATCTCTTAAGACTAGAAATTTTCTTCTGATATGAATAAGTTGAGACAAGGTAAAAGTGAAAGTAGTAATGGGAGAAAAATATTTTTGTTATATATTTAAAGTTATTTTCATGATAATAATATTTAAACTGGGTCATTAGAAAATTAAATTTTGACACTTATTATTTATAATGCACAGTATAGTAAAATTGCACATTTCATTGAATTCACTTTTGAAATTCTAAAAAATTAAAAGCGTGTCTCCAACCCCATAGTGTTGTTTGTTTCATTACATTCATCCTTCAGTTTCAGTAGTAATTTTCATTTAACTTTCATATATATAATTTTCCAAGAATCTAAATGCATTCGAGAATATTTCTATTTCTCAAAGGAAATTAGAACAGCTGCTATGTAAGTATATTTCTACCTGTTTTTAAATTCCCAGTCATATCAAAATTTCTTTCAGTAGTTTCAAGTTCAGTGTAAGCAAGTTTCACTAAGTTGCATTTATAATTTCCAAATTGTTCCATTTAATTTCTTTGAACTTTAAAGTTTTAGAAATCATCTTGTCTATATCAAACCAAAATTGTGGATTGATATTTGCTAAAAAGATTCTCTAAACTTCACAAAAAGATTCCTCCTCTTTCCTAATTCATTTTGATCTTTCCTAAATTATGCTTCTCTGTCTGTGTCATTCCTACTCTTTTCCTAAATTATTATCATTTTAAAATTGCACTTTTCTTCAAATTCCTATATTTTTCACTCTCTAGGTCGTGCACTTTTGACTTAAAGACCTAGTGCTATTCAATGAAAGCTCACAAGTTTCATGTCTATTTCTTCACCATGGCATCTTCTGAAGCTAGCATAGCACTTACCCAGAGTTGGGTTTTATTTGATATTTATTAAGTGAATAAATGAAAATAAAAATATAAGATCTTACTCTTTGAAATTTGAATATTTTGCCACTAATCAGTCAAGATGTGCAGTATATTTAATTTCCCCCTGTTCCTCTTGTCTTCTGCCTCCCTTATACTTTTCTTCTTTTCCTCCTCCTTCCTACCTTCTATCTGCATCCCCCACAAGAAACAGTAGAATCACCTCACTGTATTACATTTCAAGCAAAAAAGAATTTTGAAAGGCAAAATGATGTAAAAATTATGCTTAAAAATCTTTCAAATCATCAGAAAATCATAACATATCATACTCATGCATGCCCATAGTCACCATAGTGAGATGGTCACTACCTATATAAAATGATACTACACAGGTAAACAGATTTCTAAGCCTATTTTTATTAAATTTCATAACTACTATTATTACTAGTCTCAACCTTCAGGTGGCAAGATTAGCATTTATTTATTCATTTATTTAGTTAGTTATTTTTGAGATGGTATCTTGCTACATTGCTTTCAAACCTCAGAACCCAAGTGATCTTCCTGCTCTCACCTCCGCCTCCGTAGTATCTCGGACTACAGGAGTGGTACACCTTTCCCAGTTCAAGATTAGCTTTCATGTGATTAATTTAATGAATATGATTTTTCATGCCTTCAGACCAAAATGTGTTTTCTATTAAAAAAACTAATTTACTTATAAAAATCAATGGAAAAATTAATTCCATTTGCAGAAATAGGTTTACATGCCGGAAGAACATGTCGACCAATGCAAATTAAATTGCAATATTCTCTTCAGTCTCCTTTTCTTCTGCTTTACCTTAAACTTGCATTTTTGAGAGTCTTCAGAATTTCTACCATCTAATTATTAATTAATGTCTTCTAATCTCATGTCTTCAGTTTTTCATGATTGCTAACACTTCCTGGACATATCTACAACTTGGGCATCACAGATATGTGTTACCTGAACCCACACAATCTACCACCTGGAAGTCTTGCAGATAGCTTACTCTATTTTCTCATTTGTGTAAAACTCTTTACCACCTTATCTATTAGAATACTCAATAATCTTGGAAGAAATACTTACAAAATTAAAATAATACATCTGTTCCACGAATGATCTTTTATTTAGTAAATGCTTATTGAGCTGCTTCTTCATCTCTGATAAGGTTTAGGGCTGCATAGTCTAAAAGACCAGGGCGTCGAACTACTCCAGTGCTCATCTCATCTTGGATTGAGTCTTACTAGTTATAATTTCATAGGCTTTGTTCTTTTTTTTTATTTGATCTAAATTTTGTTTTGTTTTGCTTAATATTTATTTATTTACTTTTAGTTGTACACAATGCTTTTATTTTTATGTGGTGCTGAAGATCGAACCCAGGCCACGCACGTGCTAGGGCAGCACTCCACCACTGAGCCACTACTCCAGCCCTAATTTTGTTTTATATCTACTAACTAGACATATAATTCCACATTCACTGGCAACTCCTTCAATATCGTCAAGCTCCAGTTAGTACTATATTATATTACAGAATGTAAAAAGATTATTTATATTACAGATATAAGGATTAAAAGGAATTGGATGTAATCTATTCTTCTTAATTAGAGAAGCTATAGAGCTTCAAATAATTTGAGGTTTTTTCCATTGTTAAACAGCTATGATAGTGATGTATATGAAATTTAGTTAATATTCCTGATAACTTCTAAAAATTATTGCACGTTTTTCTTTTTTAACCATAGTTTCCATTATACTCATAGATCCTTAAAGATAAAAACTTGTCTCATTAACTATTATTTCTCAGGTCCTATTTAAGCACATAGAATAGAAGTGTGCTTTTAACCATTATTTGATTAATTTAGAGCAGTTAACTGCCCACATCAAAGGCAGATAATAAATTTTCATGTGAGCTTTCAGTGAAGACAGATCACTAGGAGATTGAAAGACTGCCCATGGGGTTTAAGTATCTCACAGCTACATGTCCTTCCTGTCCCTTCCTCTATTCAGTCAGGACATTCATTCTCAATCCTCACTTCTTTCCTTCCTTCCATTTTTTTCTCTCTCTTTCTTGCCTTCCCCTTCCATCCTTCTTTTTATCCTTTCTTCCTTCTTTCTTCTTTGTTGAGGTACTGGGGATTAAATCCAACGTCTCACACATGAGAGGGAAGTGCTCTACAACTGAACTACACCCCAGTCCCACAATTCTCATTTCTCATCAGTGACAGGACCTGGATTGACCACCAGGTACAAGAAGAAAGAGAGAACTGTGTATAACCTTCTTTGAGATTGGAATATCCCTCAAAATATCCTTAGTCTGGCCCTTTCTATAATATCATAATTTGAAATATTTGTCTCTTTATGATATAAATATCAGCTAGTATATTCCCTTTTCTCTCCTTTTTAACCCTGTCCAAGACACTCATGCTTATTTTGATTGTTATTCTGCTTTATGCCACTATAAACATTTTGCATTTTTTAAAAAGTTAAGTATTTCTGTTTTTCACTTTCCGGTGCAATGCCTTGCTAAATGTAGCAGATTCTCCAATCAGCTTCATGAATTCCTACATTCGTCCATTGCCATCACATCAGTCATGCACTCAGGCTAAACTGACAGATTACACACCAGCTCTTATATCCAGGAACCTTTTCATTTAGTTGTTACTTGTCCTAATACATCTAGAGACAGAAGGCTGGAGATATTTATATTAACCTTCTATATAAAAACATTATGCTGATCTCACTTTAAAAGCCTGTATTAGCATCATCTTATAAAAATTAGTATCAATCCATAAAATATCTGACCTATAAAATTTCACAAACATGTTGGATACAGGAGCCCTGTTTGGGGATTGACTTGAATTGCAGTTGACTATGAGCCGTGGAGATTTGGCCATTGTCGCCACCCGTAGTCTCACGGGATTTGTTGCGGGATCTCGAGTGACTTGGCCGAAATTGCTGATCGGGTCAGCGCCATTTTAGTGGTGTGTTTGGCGTGAGTTAGTCGTTGTTAGAACCAGAGAGAAAAGTTATCAGAATAAAAAGCTGTTTGTCTCCAGTTTGCTTCTGAAGTTTTTCCCGCGGCTCTGTTGCTCCAAGCGCTTCAGGCAGCAACAGTTGGAAGTTGTTTTCTTTGGATATTTCTTTCAATTCAAATGTTATAAAAAGTCATTACATATTCTTAAAAAATTCTAAGTTTAATTAAATAAAGTTGAGCTAATTTATAATTATATAATATTTGTTTATATTCATTTGTTTTTGATGGAAGTTGGCTACTGATAAGTGTGCCTATTGGAACAACCCATGAATCATCATGGCTTTGATAAGTCATGTTTTTCTCATAGTTAATAGGTTCCCACACCTGGGCTGTGTCTATAATTTAGTCTACCATCTCCTGAGTGGTAAAAGTGGCCTAAAACTAGGAGATGGCAAGAGAAAATGGATGAGTAGTATTGCTGATGTAAAGTAGATATTGTATTTACTGGATTGTAACTTTTAAGAGTAAAATAATCATGGAGAACAACAAGAAGTATGAAACTATAATGCTGACTGAAAAACAACCAATTTAAATATCTTTACAATGAATAGAATTAAAAGTGTAATTAGGAAACCTTGCCAGTTTGATTAACGAAAAACCTAATCAATAAAGAATGCCTGAAAATCTGTTGAAGCAGTTACAATCACTACTAAAAAAATTATTTTTTAAGTTGCACTAATAAAAAGAACTAGGGGAAAGAATGCATAACAACAAATATTCAATTGTGAAACTAGAAATTTTCCATAATAGCACACATTTTGAATATAGTTTATTAGAGTAAAACAGATGAGTCCCAATTTAAAGAGAAAAAAATCCTTCTTTTTTAAAAACTGTCGGTGGTAATAGAAATTTGCCTTTTTTCATTCATTTATAATTTCTAATGCCACCATCATAAATATCATATCACTTGCAAAAACTTTTCATGCTTCTCTTATACTAGGGTACCTTGAGTTTGATGAAGGAATTTTTTTCAACAAAGTATTCCTAAATGTAGAATAAAACTTCAAAGAGCACATTTTTATTTCCCTCCTCTTATTTGAAAAAACATTAATAAGGCTTTACATTTCTTCTTGTAGAGAATGAAATATTCAGAAAACATCACCTGTGTTCTTTTGTCACCTTGAATTCTGAGCACCTATTTAGTACCCCAAAATATATCATATATAATATCATAATGTGTTTTATATAAGGGTACATTATAAATAAATATAACACAACTGGATATCAATAATAAAAAACAATAATATTGAAATAATAATATTTCAAGTCATATATTTGACTTGATAAGAGAGCTTTTTTGTAGTTTGACATAGCAAATGGATCAAATTAGTAAGTGAAAACCTAAAACTAAGAGTGAAGAGAAGCTTTGTCTATAGACATAAAACATAATTATTTTTGTTTTGTTGGGATTGAAGAACTCTCCAGGCTCGGCCCTGCTTCAAAGGAAACAATTTTGGGTTGGTAGGGAGGAGGTAGGGAATAGATTTGGGACTGTTGGGCAAATATCCATGTGAAATTACACTTAACGATGTTTTAATAAAAGCTAAAAGATAAACAACATGCTGGATTTTATTTGCAAAGTTTTCATTCTGTTCCAATTAAGTATCATATACAAAAATGAGAAATTCAGTGGCAAAATAAAAACAAAAACAAATACTAATCTCTATCCTGATGGGCCAGGGCCGCAGTCCAAGCAGAAGATCTTAGGCACAGATGTGCTGTTCTTCCTATGGGGCGACTTTTTGAACTTTGCTGAGCAGAGTGGACTGGCTTTGAGTTCTGACAGCTCCTCTTTGCTTCAGCTTCACATAAGAGGGTTCTTTCCAGTAGAATGTGCTCACAGAAAAGTCAATATTAATTGTGAGAAGGAAGGCTCTAGATGGCCAATCATCAAACATAGCTCAGGGTCACAGCCTAACTATGGTGATGGGAGGCAAATTGGGACAGTCTGCATCTGGGCACTGATTTCCTACATCTCATCATTACACATCTTTCTGCATCAAGAATGCTGACGGATGATTTGTTGCGTTTTCGATAACCCTTGGTACCTGCTCCCACACTCAGTGGAGATTAGACTCTCCCTCCAGCCCTTTTAAAGTCCAGCACACCCAGCCCTGCCATGTGTGAGCAATCCACTGGCACTATTAGCCCCGCTTGAGTAGCTCTTGATAACAGTCTCTAGGAAGTCAATTAAAGATGTCAGGGGGTGGGCTGGATGGCTTTTCTTTTACTAACAGGCATTTGGAGAGTGAAAGATGGAACTGTCGGGAACAGGTGATTTTTGATTCTCTAGAAATGAATAGGCCAACGGATTGTTTAGTTGGTTTTTTTTTTTTTTCCCCTCATAATTTCAACTTTTTTTCCTTTCAATGTGCGAGAAATAAATTACTAATTTTTAGATTTTTGCCAACAATAGTCATGTAACATTGAGGGCCAGGTACTTGCTTGGCATAAGTTAAAATTTATAAAGAAAGAGAAAATTCTTACAAATTTTAACAGGGCGAAAAATAGTAAGGAATTTTTGTTGTTAAAATATGTACTCTTAATAAAAAACGATTGTTCACTAAGAATTAGGCATAAAAACTGCTTGGTATTAGATTATAGTGATTCTTTGCACTTCTTTGCTATAAGTCAGTACACATTTCTTAAGAATCTTGACCCTCTTATTTCTTGAGTTTTTAATATGAAAGACTGCCTAAACAGTAAATGACTAGATTTATTTTCTAACATAAAACAAAGCATAAAGTATCACTAATATTCATAGTTATACTAATACAGATGTTTCAACCAGATAATTCAGGCCCAGTAAGTTTTTGTTTTGCTGGTACAAAATATTATTAGGTATTACAATGTTAAAATTAATGCAATGATAGAGAAATTTCCATTTTGTTGTGTATGATTTACAACTTAATTATATATTTATGTACTTAGTGGAATTATTACTTGGGAAGGTATATACTTTATAAGGAAGAATATAAATCTTTAAATATCTCTATTTGTGCAAAACCATGAAAATGAACATATAGTTGCCCTTGGCCCAGTGTGTGATGAATGCCAAAACTGCTTTTGTTTAATTCTTATTGCTACCTTAGATGATAGACACAAATTCCCCCACTCTGAAGATAAAGAAGCAAAAGCTGTGACAGAGTAAACAAATTAACCCAAATGCCACAGCTAATAATCAAAATTCCAAGACTCAACTTAGACTTTTGGTTACCAAAATCTGAGGGTTTAACTCCCTGAGAACAAGAAATAGCTCAAGGTGCAAAGTTCTGTGCATACTTGTGATTGCAAAAAAAATATGTAAAATTATGGAACTTATAATGAAGATATCACTCCCAGAAATAAATCATCTCCAAGATGGTTACACATATTTTCTTGTCTTATGTTAAAAACAAATGAAAAGATAGAAATGATTGAAACCAATTAGGTATGCTTTTGCTAAAAGAAGAGACTGATTTAAATGGGGTTGGGGGATAAGACTACAATCCTGATGGTTTTAGCATACCATTAGAAAAAACTGCAATAGTTCATTATAGAGAAATATAGCAGTATCATTCTGATCAGTAATTCACTCACCATTAGCTTTTGTTCTCTAGATTTTTATTAAAAAGGCAATTGTACAGAATCAAGCTCATATTAAGGATTTATTCAAAGTATGAAGTTTCATCATGAATTTTGAATTAAAAATAGATTTAGTCTAATGTTCAAATCACTATCTCACAGCAGGGTACAATAACTGATTATAATGAAGACCTTAGTTACCAAGTTAAATTATTTATAATATACTTTGATTATTAGGTTAGAGAATCATAAAATGTATCCATTTTGCCTAAATTTCCATTACAATATTGTTAAAGAGTAGGAACTAGAATAGAAAATTATGTAGTCCAAAGTTATGGCTTCTTTTCTTATTAACTTATTCAACCTGGGCATCTTAGAATTTCTATCTTTTCATTCAGAAACTTTTCTCCCTCACAGGGAAATTTCCATTGACCTTATAATAGAGAGGTCTTGACTATGTAAAAACCACTGATTTATCTCACTTAACTAGACAAATGCTAAATTTCAAAATAAAGATTTAGAACATCATCTTTAAAAGTTTATGGATATGGCAAGTCATGACATATTTCTGACTTTTTCCTGACCACTTAAAGTGGTACTTGTGAATTACCTAGTAACAATGAAAAACAACCAGAATTTCATGGACAATCATCCCACAGTTATGTCTCTTAAAGAGGCTTATACTTTGCTAAAACTAAGGACTAGCAATTTCTCATGCTGTGATTGAGTAGTCTAGTCCAATATATGGAACTTCCTAATAAGATGCACAGTAATTAATTACATGCAGTTTAGTTAAGGACAAGAGCTAACATTCTTCATTCATTTTTTTTTTTTTTTAATTTTTCAGTTAGTATTGACTGTGCACCTCTTTAGGTGCCAAGGATACCATTCCAGATGTTATTGATGTGACAGTAACCAAGTTGAATGAGGTCCCTGCATTCATGGATCCAGTTTGAATCTATGTATGTTGTGGGCAGGAGCGTAGGATCCGAGGGATTTGATGCATGTGATCTGGCCACTTCGTTAAAGTGGGTAATTTTATATAAAAGAGGGAATCTGAAGAAGGGACATATAAAATGAGATTTGACTGATAAGATGAGGAGAGCTGCTGGAAGTCTTGAAGGCAGAGCATTTCATAGGTTGACTGAAATGAAGAAAGAAGACCTAAAGAAGTAATCGTCTTGCCGAAGAAGGGAAGGGTCAGTGAGGCTGGGAGACAATGGAGCAAGAGGTACAGCTATTATAATGTCAGAGCTCAAGCTACCTTGTAGGCTAGAGTGAGGATTTTTATTTTCTTCTATATAAAATAGGAAATCTTTGGGGATTTTTAATACAGAAATATGTCAATATTTGTTTTATAATTTTAAAAAGCACACTCTGTCTGCTGTGTGGAGAATTGACTGTAGTGACAAGAACAAGTGTCAAGGCATGAATGTTAAGAGTCAATAGAGGTGAAACATGAGATGATGGTAACCCAGAAAATGACAGGAAGGGAGGAGGTATAGAGAATAGACAATGGATATGTTTCACAGTCAGTGGGGCTTACTAATGTTGAAGCTGGTGTAGTTGTGTTTGTGTCTACGTGTGACAGAAATGGAGGAAAAATAACCATTTCTTCAATAATTTGTATATGATGGTACCACAGGCAAAAAGTAGGGAAGATTAAGGAGATGAAGATTTTTGTGACAAAGTCAAAATGTTAAAAATCAAGATGTTCAAAAGACAGTGTCAGGCAAGCAGGTATATAAAAGACTCATGTTCCAGGGAGACTCAGGATTGGAGAACTACCTGTTAGAGCCATCAGTATTTTTTTAGTCAGCTTTTTCATTGCTGTGACTAAAGGACCTGACCAGCACAATTATAAAGGAGGAAGAGTTTATTTGAGGGCTCATGGTTTTAGAGGTCTTAGTCCATAGAAGGCCAGCTCCATTCCTCAGGGCTTGAGGTGAGGCAGAACATCATAGCCAAAGAGGGTGGCAGAGAGAAGCAGCTCACATCACAGTGATCAGAAAGCAGAGACAGTCTACTTGCCGAATATAAATATATACCCAAAGCCAGGCCCCAATTCCGACCTCCACCAGCCACACCCTACCACTTCTATTACTACTCAAGTAATCTCTATCAGGGTATTAAATTGCTGATTGGGTTAAGGCCCCCACAACACATTAATTTATCCCCTGAAGCTTCTTGCATTGTCTCACATATGAGCTTTTGGGGGACAACTCACATCCAAACCATAACAAGTATGGAGGAGGAACTGGAAGAGGTTACCTAGGAAGCATGGGTAACAGGAACATTTCATTTTGAGTGGTATTGACTATGTTTCAAGAACCAGAAGTTTCTGACAAAAAACACGGATGAGTAAAGACTGGTGAGAAGAAAATTAGGAGCACATTCAAGAAGATAGAGAAATACTCACTTAAAATACATGTAGTTTATGCAGTGTTTTCATGGTAATGATTTCACCATAAAGGACTGGGGAGGGAAATACAAAATAAAAATCATATATAATGACCCTCAGCAAATATTCATTGAGGACTTACTATGGCTAAAATACTATGAGGAAAAATACCCATGAAATAATTGCAGCTGTATTGGAAATATAGATAATTTCCAATAAATTTCCACTGCTACCAGATTCAAATCTTCCAAGGTATTGAAATATTTTGTAGCAAAAGCAATTAAGCACAATATTAAGCCATCCAATATTGTATGGAAATCCTATTCCAATTCAGTATTACAAATATTGAAAGATAAAGACTATGTTGATAGATATTAGTAATATTTTAAATATTTTCTATTTCTAATAACCATCATCTCTAATATGGATCACTTTTTCTAATTGAAAGAACAACATCCAAACACTCTGCATTTTTCCTCTGTTTTTGAAAAAATACATGTTTAATTTTCAGGATGGATGCTTAATTTCTGAGGACTATTGAAAATATAAAGCAAACCTTTTAATCATGCAAATATATTCAGTTTCAGAAACAAACGATAATAGAGCATTCTCTATTTCTTTACATCATATAACAGTAACGAAGCTGTTACCTCTCAGTAAAAATTTTAATGATTTCTAACTAACATTTTAATGAGCTGACATTATCACAAACCCAAGGATTAAACAAAATTGACTTTACTGGTAAAGAGAAAGTTTTATCAAGGGTTAATTATATTGTGAAGATGAAATATGATACATTTTATGGGTCTATCAGCTATCATCCTATAAGAAAGACTATGCTAAGAGATCAAATAATGTCATTTCACTTACTTGGACAGTCTTTCACCTCACTTTAAAAATAAAAATTAATGATTATTTTATGTATTCAAACTATAGGAACAGCAAATAAAATACATCAGAATTCTTGTATGGTTCAGCAAGGTTGCTTACATTTTTTCTAAGGAGATCTCCATAAAGAACTTTTAAATTATAATAAGTTTTTGCCTTTTAAAGGAGGAAACATTTATAATTCTCTTAATTCACATATTTGAGGTGGGCTTGTAGACTCATGATATATTATTTGAGAGAAATCATTTTTATAAATAAATGATATTTCGGATTTTTACAATATGTGTTGATTTTAAGAATGTGTGATAGCCTTAAACCTTTCTTTGCTGCAGCAAGATTTCCACTACTTGCTCCTTTCTTCAAAGGCTGCTCACTGTTTATCCTGTCCTCTGTTGAGACACTTGACACAAGTCTAGATCACAAGCATCTCATTTTATCCACCTTTTTGTCTCTTATATCTGGCTCAAGGTAGGCCTTCTGTTAATGTTAATTGAAGAGACCACCTCACAACTAAAGCTTATGGATTTTTTATTTTATCTTAAAAATAATTAATCAAGCTGTCTATTTTGATCAACCTTAAGGTATTTTATTAACACTTGCATTCAAAGCATCACTCATCTATAAAATTGCAGTTTATATACTGTTTGCCTCTTTCAAGAAACTACATTTGTATACCCTTTTCACAACTCTTCCAATGGAATATAATTGGGACAGATAGTATGGTTCAAAACCACTTTTGGTCAGTATATTTTCTATTGAATTTATGCTTTGTTAAATATGCATACTAATAAGTAGCTAATACATTCACAGGTTTTAAAAGTCATAAGCGTAAAGTAGATAATGTAGTGAATTTTTTTTGTTTCCTGTCCCTCATTTCTCAATGTTTTTATTTCTGTAAAAAATGTTATGGTTTGGATATGAAGTGCCCCCCAAAAGCCCACATGTGTGACAATGCAAGAAGGTTTGGAGGAGAAATAATTGGGTTATAGCCTTAACCTAATCATAAAATTAATCCCTGATGGAATTAACTGAGTGGTAACTGGAGGCAGGTGGGGTGTAGCTGGAAGAGGTGGCTCATTGAGGGTGTGGCTATGAGGTATATATTTGTATCTGGCAAGTGGAGACCTCTCTTTCTGCTTTCTGATCATCAGGTGAGCTGCTTCCCTCTGCCATACTCTTCTGCCATAATGTTCTGCCTCATCTGGAGACCTGAGGAATGGAGCCTGCTGTCTATGGGCTGAAACCTGAAACTTTGAGCTCCCAAATAAATATTTCCTCCTCTACAATTGTGCTGGTTGGGTCTTTTAGTCACAGCAGGAAAAAAGCTGATTAAAACAAAAGACATTTGTTATTGTTAGTTTCTTCTGTGTTTTTTCTGGGGATGGTTTTATGTACATGCAAGCACATTCCAGCATGTTTGCTTTCTTCTTACAATTAATTAAAGCATTCAATGCATATTCCAAACCCAGATCTGAAATTTACTCATCTAAAAAGTCTTCCTTTTAAAAACGGTTTCTCTCCTTTGGACTTATGGCATTTTCAGTATACTTATTCTCTGACCCTTCTTTCTGGTTGTGATTTCTGGATTATATAACCTATATAGGATAACTTTTTAAAATCTCTTAGCACTTTGAGAGAAAGATCTCTTCTTAAATCTCTTACATTCCTAATGTATGTAGTGCCTTCAATCAACAAAATGTTCAGTGCATACTTATTGCATAAAAACAAAATAAAGAATTAAAAGAAAAAAAATTGCTTTTGTTACCTAGTCTGAGTAGTTACAACAAGAACTGGTTGAAAAGAGAACAATGATGATCTGACTAATTTGGTACCAATTAAGCAAGGCAAAATTACATGTCACATTAAAACTGTTTTTAAAATGAGCATAGTAGAACTTACTGGGTGCAACATAATTTTTTTAGGGGGAACTATTAAAATTGTGTTGTCCTAGTAATACTTTATAAGAAAAATAATCATCTCTAAATATATTTGACATAAAATTATATTACTATATGTAAAGCCCAACTCTTGTATTGCCCATTTATAGAAATTGTCATTAGCAGTTGCATAACATTTGCATAATATTTGACTGGATGGTCCTGGGAAATCTATCCTGGGTGTGTGCACAATGCTATATGATCTATCCTTTTAAAATATCTAAGCCCCATCTTTGATTCAGCAATCATAATATTCAACCCATAATGACTAATAGTGCTTCCTTTTAACTTTAAAAGTATCCAGCTTGAAGGATAAATACATGATTATCCAACTCATAGGTTGCATTGAAGATTTTTATTTCAGAAGGAATGAATAATTTTTTTCCCCACTACTTTGGGATATCAGAAGGGTAATAACATGTTGGAGAGTGCACTATTTATCTTCCAGCCTTTAGAGGGAATACACAAAATAGTTAATATTTTGGTGCATGAAAATGACCAATATTAGGGATTAAGATCATTTGTGAATATTAACAGTATAGGATTATGAATTGCTTTGATGGGGTCAAAATAATGGAGATTTGATAGGCTTCCTTGCACATCTTACTTATCTACTTATCGGGTTTTGTTCTAGAAGGAAACTGAGCCTCTCTGCCCTGTAGCTAGTCAAGGTTGGTTCCAGTGTAAATACAGAGAAGGAGGGATATTCGTTTTAAACCAAGAGGACATTTTTATAGTTTCTTATAAAACATAAGGTTCAATTAAAACATAGAAAAAATTTAAGTATCACATTACTTCTGAAGAGAACATACACCCTGAATTTTTATTAAAGGACCTCAGTTTCACTTAGACTCTTAAAATATATTTGATACATGTTGTTCAATATCAGTTTATTTCATAGAGCATATGGAAAGCCTGGGGGTGGGATGGAGAATTGTGCTTTTCATAGGTAAACAAAAGTTGTCAAACACATTGTTTTCCATTCACTGTCAGTGGTATAATACGAGTTTTCTGAAATAATTTAAATTCAGTCTATAAGATATTTGCATTTATAAAAAGTGCTTTGATATGCTCCCTGATTCCCCTTCTCCTGCTTAGCTGTCAAACATGGTGATGCTTTTGAAGATTTATGGTGGATGAGTAATGAAAATGCTGAATGTCAACTGTAGCATTCAGAAATCATTTGGTGGCAAAAGAAAAGAGGCTTACTAGGGCTTTGGAATAAGGTAGGAGTTGATATAGTGTTTTTTTTTTTTTTTTTTTTTTTTTTTTTTTTTTTAATCAGCCAATTTAAAAATAGACATACTGCATTCTGGATTAGGAAATACTTCAAGCTTCTTGTCATACAGTGATCACATAGAACATTACCTGAAAAATACATCAAACCGCATCCATTCCAGGAAAATTCAAGACAGTGTAGAGTAATGCCCACATTTTAGGATGTGGACATATGCAAATTGGAACACTGAAAAGTCCAGACATGTGGGACATGATTTTTTTTTAATTAAAATTTCAAGTGTAGTCTAATGAAGGTAGACTTTGGTCCATTTCCCTGTGTTAAGAAAGGGAAAACAAACAGTGCACTCTCAAGCTGTTCATTTTCAAGTTCAAGGATTAGGGTGAGATTCCTGAGTACCTGCTAAATCAGACAGGCCTTCAGTAGTTACGTTTACAAAATGTATCAGAAAACAGGTGGAATAATGGAAATTGTCAATTCAGCAGAATCAAGTTGAAAACCCAAAGAGGCATTACATTATGTCTCTCCCTTATTCAGAGATTGGTTGCATTTCAGATACAGAGAAAAAAGATGAAGCAACAGTAGTTTCTAAGTAACTAGCATTCTTGACAAGGAAGGTTGACCTTGACCTTCTTCTCCTTCCAACCCTCATTTCATCAGCAGGGGTGAGATTACTTTGAGACCCTGCCAATAGGTAATAAATAACACATAAATTCCAGGACACCCTTGCACTGTAGGGTGCCCTAATGTGTAATAATCCTTAGACTATTGAGTTTATAACTCATGACATCTGGCAGTTACTTGGCATTGTAATTCATGTTGATCATGCACATCAAAATACACCATGGGAGAGAAATATCAGAGCAGTAATGCTTTGATACTAGGAGAGGCTGAAATGACAGGAAGACGCTGCTGAGATGGTGTACCTCTGTGAACTGTGCAGTGTTGGGATGTTGTAAAAGCTAATGTCTTCAGATAAGGACTAACAAGGTGGGAGGAGAGCGGTAAACTATTGGGATCCAGAATAAAGCAGCACATTAATATTAACTTGGTAGCATTCCTCGTTTTCGTTATGCAAATTGACAGGTGTAGTTACAAGGGAGGAATGGATCCTGAAGTTTGAACTTAAATGTATACTTACGTACATTTTAAGTTTAAAGATATATTTAAATAGGTTTAATTGAAATGATTTTTTGATCCTTTCAAATTTTTGTTTTCTTTGGTTGAATGAGTAAATAATGAGGGGTGCAGATTGGAGAGAAATAAAAATCATTGTGCAGAGAATGCTGTCTACAAGCACCTGTACCAAGGCTTCCTGGTACTTCACAGCTTGGCTGCTTGGCTGAATACTTGAAGCTCATGGGATATGAACCAGGTTGAAAAACTAGAAGCAGACAGATGGTTGTTTGTAATTATCCTGTAAATGTAAATCCCATAAAATTGGTGTGCTTGTTCATTATTTATTTACTTACATATTATTTATCTAGTAGTATCAATACTCAGATCCAAGGAAAATATGAGGTGGTAATAGAAACTTCAAATACTCTGATATTCCTTCCCTGTTACCACACACAGCAATAGTATTCAATATGGTTTGTCTTTAAAGCTGTTCTGTTCTGTTCTGCACTGTTCTGACTTTTAAATTAAATGTGTTCTTGGGCTGGGGCTATAGCTCAGTGGCACTTGCCTTGCGTGTGTGAGGCACTGGTTTGATCCTCAGCACCACATAAAAATAAATAAATAAAATAAAGACATGTTGTCCATCTTTAACTACAAAAAAAAAATTTAAAAGAGTTCTATCTTCTATTGTCCAGAGTTAAAGGCATTTTTGTAACCAAGACTGGACTTTGTACAGAATATTTTGGGGCATGGAGAGAAGATTTTGTTCTACAGTGGAGGAAGGCATTGCTTTAAGTGTGTTTAGCTTAATATTATGGTTCAACACCTTGATCTTCACATATACTAGAGTTAGGCACAATCTCTAACTTTGGTTTCTTTCTTGGCAATTTCTGTGATTTCTGGAGACATCAGTCTCACATGAACATTTGGAGATGCTTGTTCTTTAAGGGAGAGAGAGGGGGAAAAAGAGAGGAATGATTAAACATTAATTAGCCTCAATCCACAACTTCCTCATAAGCTAATGAATAGGGTATGCAGATCCCTGTCAAATATCAGATGCTAGACTTTGCCAAAAATAGGACTTGCAAGTGTTGAAGATATGCCAAATGCTGGCTCCTTCACTGCAAAGCAAAGGAAATGATTGCCAGAGACAGGCCTGGAGTCTGCCATGGTCAGATGTCACCAGTTTGCAGTGCCACATGTGATCCAAGAGTTTATGAATGATCTCAACACTTGGTCCCTGAGGAGAACATATGCATTACAGAGGTTATGGATACAAATTACAGAGAGCACAATGTTGCCATGCAATTTCTAAGAATCCTTCAGCAAGTTTTAAACATTAATGGAAAACATGAAGGAAGACTTGGCACTCTTAGCAGGACTTCAAATTATACTGTGGGTGAGGACAGAACAGGGCTAAAAAAAGCCTTCGAGAATAAAGACTTGGCTAAGAAACTTGGAGCTGGCCATTCCTCTTGCGTGAATTGTGTGTTTGTGTATTTGATTCCCTGCAGAATACCAGGCTTCATAAAATGCTGTGACTTGAAAATGAGCAAGTCACAGGGCATTCTTGTTTATTCAACATGCTCCAATTCATACCACTGGTTTCTCTGGATCATTTGTGGAGTGAATTTGCTTATACAGGGAGTCTGAGTGGAGGTGTGGGGGTGGAGAGCTTTTCATTTTGGAATTGCCAGCAGGCAGCAGGGGTGCCAGAGCGTCAGCTTGTGCAGTGGCAGCAGGATATCTCCCCTCTGAGTTCTTTTCTATCCAATTCTACTTCCTTGCAGAAGAAACCACTTCTGACTTGTCCCTGAAATATCAGGCCCTATAGGCCATTTAGCTGGTAACTGACCAGTTTGTTGTGGTTGTATGTTTTTTCCAATTATGCCTATGATAATGAAGTAGTTTCCTGTGAATTGCAATTTGCCTTACCGTTTATTTGGAGTTTGAGTCAATAAAAACTCAGAAAAATATCAAATTCCTGTGTTGTATCAGTGGGGGGTTTTCACTTGGAAGGGAAAACTTAATTTTGACTGGCTTCAATATGAAAGGGAAGCTAACTAGAAAGTCCAGAGTTAACACAGTTTTCAGAATTAAATTGTCCATTTGTATTACCCAGATTATTTTAGCTCATGCTGATGGGTATATAAGCTCACTTTCGTCCTGAAATGGAGCTCCCAGCATGACAGCCAAAAGTGGCCAAATAGTGTAAGAGAAGAGAGGGTGCTTTCCTCACAAGTAGAATGGAAGTCCTAAGCTTCATGCTGGTTGGGATTACACCTGATCATTCTCTGTACTGAGCATTGGTGGTGGTTGTGGTAGAACTGATAAAACAAGGTGTACATGTTCCTTTTAGCTTATTATAATATGTACTATTGTGTACTATAATTTGTGCTACCAGTTTGGGTGGTTGCACATAAATCTGCAGTTTCCTTATGAGATTGCTTTCTGACCTTCTTGAACTGTCTGACTTTTATTTTAGAGCATGAAGGTAGCCAAGACAATCACTCTATCCTTTAAATCCAACCAAACCGTTATTCATGAATGGACAGTTTAAAATTAAAACATTGTGGTCTAGATTAAATAATATGAAAGTACTGCAATATAATTCTTGAAGAGAAGTTTATCAATTTGGTCAACCAATGAAGAAGGACTTCACTAATGCTTCTGCTGTCCTTCAAGGTGGGATCCTTTTGGAAGGTTACTCTAGTTTGGTATAAGTGTTTAAAGAAAAAAATTTTAGCTGAATAAGTCATAGACTATCGCCAAAGGATCAATATATGTTTGAGAAAAGAATATGCAAAATTAGGAGCACAAACAGGAAGCAGGGAAATCTTTTCAGGCAGAAAGATCATCATCTGCCAGTGATAATTAGTTGTTTCTCTGTATACTTCCTGCATGAGCATCACAGATATGTCTGTGATGACCTGGATATATAAGCAGGAACCCAATTCTAAACAACCTATGAAATCATATTAAGGACAGAATTTTAGCCTAAGAGGCATTAAAGAGTATGAGAAAAGAATTGATATGATCACATTTTTATTTTAGCAAACCCATAATAGCTTCAATGAAGAATTTAAAAGGGAATCAGAGAAAAAAAAAATTGTAAGTAGGATATTCAAGTGAGGTATAAGAACATTTTGAACTAGCACAGTGGGGACACGATACGTGGAAGCAGATGATGTTACAAATCAGCTTAGTCTGATTGTCAGCAGAGACTAGTGTCAGACACTGGGTTCAAACCTAAAATACTTACCTATAATAAGCAGTGTTCAAATAACCTACTTGTATCCATGATGGTGTGTTTGGCACATAGCATATACTCAACAAATTTTACTTATGATTGTGGGGCAATTGTTTCAAACATAAAGATCAAAAGCGTCTTTAGGTATGCTTGGCAATTGATCCAACAATTAAACACAAAATTCTAGGAGCTGGGTGTACAGTTCAGTGGTAGTGCAGCAAGTCCCTTGGTTCTGTCCTCAGCACCAAGAAGAAAATTTCTTCTTAAAAACCAGCACATAATTTCATGTATTATCTATATGCAATACTGAAATCCCCGCGTATCCTGAGTGCCATGATTTACTGAAATTTTGCGTTAACAAAGTGAATCAGGCACCAGGTAAGTGTATACTTAGGCCTCTAGTTCAGTTCTCTGGAGAAATCGAAATCTGGCTGGGCCAGGAGCTCCCACAGCTCTTGTACACACACACAAATTCTGCTTGTGAGGAGCCTTGTGTTTGTGTTCTCATTGTGGCTTTTGGTTTTTAACTGCTCCTAATCAGGCTCCTAATTTTAATGCCTTTTTACATTACCTTTCTCATGACCAATTTAGTTTGTTTAAAATGGGTTTCTTTATGTGATGGTGTGTATAAGTACCTTTATCAATAACGTTTTTACCCTTTACATTTCTAATAACTTTACGGGGAAGCCGACATATATGCTAGTATCTTCCAGAAGCTTATTCTCCTTATTGTTATTGCCAATTTATTTTAATAAACTAAGGAGGAAATGTCTAAGTCATGATTTGACTTAACTGAGGTTAAAAAATAAAAGCCAGAGAAGTATTGATTCAGGACAGAGGAAGCCTTTGTGAGTGGAAGAATGTGGGGTTGTGATGGTGTAGGAGTCAGAGGTGTAAGACCGAAAATCACAGTAGACATAAAGCATTATTTGGGGTATTATTTTTATTTTTTTGATTATTACTTTAGGGTATTATTATTTTGTAGCATTTTAATTTTCTATTGCATTCTATACATTTCCACAACCCTTGGTGTCAACTTGAGTTTTCAGGGGATCCCAGTTTCTTGCTGGCTGTTGGCTAGAGGCTGCCCTGGGATCCTTTCCAAGTGTGCCTCTCCACTGGGCCACATGACATCGTGTAAGATCAGAGGAGGTACCTGAGAGAAGACAGAGAGACAAAGACACAGAGCTAGAAAGTGGAAAGTCACAATCATTTAGAATCGTATCTCAGTAGTGATATCCTGTTACTTCAGTTTTCTCTTGAAAATGGCATTTGATCCAGAAAGAAAAAATAAAATATACCTGACAACTTAGGGAAAATGAAATGGTATCACTAGGCACAAATGAATTAGCTGAGTTACATACAAACCCCAAAGAGCATATTACAAGTTGAAGAGGGTACAGTACCAATTATATCATTATCTCACCCTACTCTCTGAGTGAATAGTCTGAAAGCCTAAAATTACAGTCGATGTTAGATTTCTTGGCTTCATGTGCAAATTGGAGTCATTTTCCTTTTTTTTTTTTTTTTTTGTGAATGCATAAATACATGTTATATTGTTTGAGAGTAGCAGTCCTTATAGTTTGTTATGTTGTTTTTCTTCATTTTGTTCCCCATGTTAAAGGGTTTATTTATTTATTTTTTAAAATTTGAATTGTTGCAATTCAGTTCAACACTACTCTTTTGAATGATTTGCAATGGTCACAAGAACATTTGATCTAAGGCTTTTGGGCATGTCCTTTGTTGGGAGACCAGTGCAGTAGAAGGCTCTTCAACTGGCCAGATGTGTCATTTTCAAACAGATTGAGGGTCTGCCAAAACACCATTTGTTGCCAGTACCGGATATTGTAGGGGAGGCCCATCACTCTGTTACCATATTTTTGCACTTCTTAACATTGAATAAATAGGCAGCTGTTCTGTATTTAGAATATAAATTAGTCACCAGCTTGCTCTCCCTGGAGGATATACCTGCAAGAGGGAACCACATTGTTAACCCCTTCTTACCACTTGCACGAATGTCACACTTAATTGCACACTTCCCTCAGCCCATTCAGAAGCAAATACTTATGCATATCAATCACACCTTTCTTGCCCATTAGTCAAAATGTGCAGATCACAGTGCTAAAATGGATCATGTTTCCTTAGCAGTGAAAGCAGTAAATTAAGCAGTTGATAAGCTGAGGCTGAACAATTTGTGCAAAATTCTTTCTTAGTGCTCCTTCAATAGAAAATAAGGTTCTCTAATCTCCTAAAGGGGCATGACTTCATTAAGCTGGAAAACCATTTTAAAGGATATGTTAGATGAGACAAAACAGAAAAACCCTGAAAGTCACTTGATTGTCTCTCTGGAGCTATTTTCAGGATGGAGATTTTTATTTATTCGGAGATGGCAATTAACTTACAGACTTGGCACAACAAAGAAACTGAGTGCTGAAGAGGGTCTCATTAAAGGACAGGGAAGGTGGCTGGTTTGACCTAATCCCCATTTGCAGCAGATAATTTACATAACAGGCTAGAACAAGTTGCCTAATGCTGATTTGAGACACTATACACACCACACACACACACACACACACACACATATATATACATATAGATAAGTTTATGTATATGTTTATCTTTTTGTATAAATAATATACAATAACCACAGTGTGTGTTTGTATATATAGATACATAATATAGACATGTTTTATCTTTACATAACTTAAAACTGAATTAGCACTGGAATATCAAAAACAGGAGAAGTGAAGGGAGTTAGGGAAGGTGGAGATGGTTGGAATATATGGTGCATTAGCTTGTCTCAACTTCTGTTTTGAATGTGTCCAAAAATAGTCCTAGCCCATATTTATCAAGTAACCATAGGTTTCTATAATCTGATAGGGCCAAGTCACTGCTGCAGGCTTTTCATCTTGCCAGAAGCCAAAGAGCACAGGCTGATAGATAGGTGACATTTGGACAGCCAGGCGTGCCAGATTTTTGGAGGTTACAACGGAGGTCCAACCTGCTGTTCTCCTTAATGAAAGGAGGGAAATTCAGACTGGCAAAACTGCTACAAGGGATATCTCTGCCCTGAATGTCACGCTGCCCAGATGTCACTCGGCAGGTGGAGATGCAGAGAGAATGAAAATGGAGCCTTGTGTACATGGGTGCTAGAGCGTTGCAAGGGTGAACAATGGGTCTGCCTTCCAAAGTGTAATGAGAACAGTGTGCACCTTGTCCATATTCATGTCATGAGAAAGGACTTTCTCAAAGAGTCTCACTCCACTTCCCCTCAGAGAATGACACACATGCTCACAAAGCACTTGCACATGAATTGCTCCAGGTTTTGGAACATCTTTAACATTTACTCTAATATAGGTATTATATATACGGAAGGGTTTTTTTTTTTTTCTTTATAGAAATTAGATTCATAACACATGAGGTTTTCTGTAACTTTCTTTTTTAATTAAATCTTGAGACTTTATCATAAATATTTCTCATATAATTGTCCTTAGAGTCATCTCAATTTTTAGGTTGGATTTTAGAGTGAATATGCATGACCATATAGTAAGCCATTCCCTCTTGATGAGCATTTAGATAGGCTCTAGAGTATTTTAAAATGGGCATGACTGTGTTCTCAGTAAGTATTCAGAATTTCCTAAATGCATGATTGAAGATCTGAATGGTACTTATATACTTTGTATACAAGCAGTTGTATGTAAAAAGATACTATACTTGTGCATGATGAATAAGTAAATAAATAATAAAAAAATTTTAAAAAAAGTATTCAGAATTGTTTTCTTTTTATTTGTTTATTTATTTTTACTAGAACAAGTAAGACTTGCAAGTTACCTTTTGGGAGAGAAAGCTGAAGTTACTGTCATTGACTTTTCTTGTACTGTAATTGTTTCCCTGCAGTGTTGCGAGATGACTTCCGGCAAAACCCCACAGATGTTGTAGTGGCAGCTGGAGAGCCTGCAATCCTAGAGTGCCAGCCTCCCCGGGGACACCCAGAACCCACCATCTACTGGAAAAAAGACAAAGTTCGAATTGATGACAAGGAAGACAGAATAAGTGTGAGTTAATTTAGAATGACAGCCTAGACAGATGGAAATTCACATCTAAAAATGGATGTATTTAGTTTTTTAATTTATTGTTAATAAAATTGTACTCAAATGCTGACTACCATTTATGCCACATCAAAAAGTCTTAAAAGGGCTGGGGATGTAGTTCAGTGGTGGAGTACTTGCCCAGCACGTGTGAGGCACTGGGTTTGATTCTCAGTACCACATATAAATAAATAAATAAATAAAATAAAGGTCCATCATCATCATCAACAACAACAACAATTTTTTTTTAAAGTCTTAAAGGCATTAAATTTGGGGATGAGACTATAAAAAGATACAAATTACAGAAATCAAGTATATATGATATATTAATAATTGTACCAATCTGAATATGTAAATGTATCTTTGCAGTATGATATTAATGTCTTAGCTCTTCAATGTCTTCTGTTCATCATTTACATTTTAACCTGAGTGTTACAAGTAAGCAATAGCTTAAACCAGTATAATATCTCATTTTGTACCATTTACAAAATTACAAGAGGAAATAATCTGAAGTAATGAACATCTCATTTATTCCAGTTTCCCAAATTCAATATTTATAACAGCAAAGTTTTAAAAATGCATTAATTTTAAGGCAAATTTAAAATATATTAAACAATAAAAATTACTGATTTTGCAGTTTAGTTCATATAAATCGATTACCACGTTCAACAGACAGATGAAAATTTACATCTAAAAATGGTTGTATTTAGTTTTTTAATTTATTGTTAATAAAATTGTACTCAAATGCTGACTACCATTTATGCCACATCAAAAAGTCTTAAAAGGGCTGGGGATGTAGTTCAGTGATACTACAGTATGTGTTTGTATATATAGATACATAATATGTATCTATAGTTACATAATGCTTTTACATAAAATGCTTTTACATGAAAGTATAGAACAAAGGGAATTTTTTTTACATAAATTCTTTTACATAAAAGTATAGAACACGTGCTTTTACATAAAAGTTAGAACAAAGGGAATTAATATATATAAATTTAATAATTCATGTTTTTAGAGGATATACTTAATATTTGTATGAAAAAATTTGTGATAACCAGTCTGAAGAAATAGAGTATAATTCCTCTGATGTTATTTAGTAATATTTAGTAGTAATAACTGAGAGTGAAGGCATTTTATTTAAAATCATTTTTCATTTGCTTGAAGAATTGTGACATTTCAATCAAAAGTTCATATAATTCGTAAGGCACAGTGGCACATATCTATAACCCCAGTGACTCAGGTGTCTGAGGCAGGAGGATCACAAGTTTTAGGCCAACCTCAACAACTTAGTGAGACTCTGAGAAAGTAGAACAAAGCATAAAGAAGACTGGGTGTGTAGCTTGATGGTAGAATACTTCTGGTTTCAGTCCCCCACACCACAAGGTAAATAAGTAAATGAATAAATAATAAATAAATAAATAAATAAATAAATGGGCATGGTGGCCCATGCCTGTAATCATAGCAGCTCAGTAGGCTGAGAAAGGAGAATCTCAAGTTCAAAGCCAGCCTTATCAACTCAGGGTATCCCTAAGCAATGTAGTGAAACCTTGTCTCAAAACAAACAAACAAATGAATAAAAAGGGCTGGGCATATGGCTCAGTGTTTAAGTGCTCCTGGTTTCAATCCCTGGCATAAAAAAATTTTAAAGTATTTGTTATCTTTAAAAATATTTTTATTGTGAATGAGAATTTCTTCTATGTACACATTGGAATTATATTGCAGCACATAAGTGATAGGCCATGTAAGAGACCAAAATATAAAGTGGAATATTTCTGGTTTTGCTGTTAACATTATGAGGATCTGTTAACATTATGAGGATCTACATTACCAAAATGAATTTGGTTCTCAATGGTCTAGACTTGGGAACTGAACTTTTGAAAATAGGCTTTTGCTCTATAATAAATCTCGCTGAAATTTGTGATTTATAAAGCCATTTTTAGACCATGATTCGATTCTATGTAAAAGCTGATATTCCTGATCAGAGTTAGCATGGTTGATCTCGACTTTTCTTATCCTTCCATAGCCTGTTTAAAGGTGAATTGGCAGCTGAATAATCTAGGATGACCTTGCTTAGGTTCTGAAATTAGCTGACTCTTAGTACCTCACTTCTTCTCATGGTCTTTAAATTTTTAGCAGGCTACCTCAGTCTGGTTTCATGGTCTTAGGGTTCCAGCTGTAGCAAGAGAAGGCAAGTCCCAATGTGCAAGCAACTTTTTTTCTGGTGAAGTATTTGCATTAGTTCCATTGGTGAAATAAAGTCATGTTGACAAGCCCTGTTTCAAGGGAAGGAGAAAGGACCTTCATGACCATTTCTATAGCCTCGCATTATGACATACTGAATATAATTGAGGACAGAGTGATGGTTTTTAACCTCATGTTAAAAAAAAAAAAAAAAAAAAAACAAGTTGAAAATCTCTATGACATGACAAATTTTGGAGCTTACTATTTCTGATGAATAAACCTACATGAGTTTTGTTTACCAATATGAGTGATGGTTTTTCTCCTCATGTAAAAAAAAGTTAAAAATCTCTATGACATGACAAATTTTGGAACTTAAACTATTTCTGATGAATAAACCTACATGAGTTTTGTTTATCAATGAAAAATTTAAAAATAATGGAAGAAATCAGTATGTTTTTATTTCCTTTAAGAATACTCAATCGTGTAAAGTTAAGATTGTTGAATTATATTCATACTAAGAAAGGGAAAATGGGGAAAAAAGATGTAAGTGATAATATACTTACTAAAATTTTAACTTTGAATTAATGTTCTCTTTAGTAGACATTTTATTATTATTACGCATATTTTGGTCAACACATGCTTCTCTTTTAAGAAATATTTAGGAACAACTTATTAGATGTCAATAATTTGTATTTATCCATACACATCATTTTATAAGTTTTAATTGTTTTTGTTCAACCTATCTTTCTTGCCAAAAATTATTTCCAAAGATGATTAATACTAATTATTGACATGTAAGGTTCACAAAGGAACATATTTTCACTATTTAGCTTACCAGTATATCCCAAATGCATAGAACACTCCCCAACCCTTATAAGGATTCTTTTAATTCAGCTATGCTTTTTTATATTACCCAAAACAGACATCTAATGTTATTTTTTGATGACAACAGCAATTCATTCAGCAGAACTCATTGTGAAGAAAGAGCCCTGAAGATTTAGTGGGGACAGTCACAAGATGCAAAATATGACCAGGCAAGACAGACAAAGACTGCTTCAAAGACACATTCTCTAGGAAGGAAATACAGAAAATTATACTAAAGTTGAATTAAGAAGTCCAATGAGCAGATGCTAAAATAGTGGGAGAGTTTTGTGTCTAAGAAGCAGTTATTTTCTTTTGAAAGCAAATGTGCTTAATATTAAAAATTATTAATCTCCTTTTCTTTCCTTTCCTGTTTCTTTTCCTTTCCTTTTTAAAAAATTTTTTGTTTTATATTAACAGATTCGTGGTGGAAAACTGATGATCTCCAATACCAGAAAAAGTGATGCAGGAATGTACACCTGTGTTGGCACCAATATGGTGGGAGAAAGAGACAGTGATCCAGCAGAGCTGACTGTCTTTGGTAAAACTCTTTTAAATTCCAAATTGCTATTTATTTATAATCTACAATGCCTTTGTTTTGAAATATTTTTGTTATCTAAAACCCAAGCCATATATGGACAATTAATCATCACTTGTGATAATAAATAACCAATTAAAATTGTCTTTCTAGTGAAAATTTTGATGTCTAAATTTTTTTCTGAATTATTAATCCATCTACTTTATTCATATAACTTTATGATTTTGTCTTTCACCAAAATGTAAAATTTGTTGTTTCTCAAAATCTATTTGAGATATTACATCTCTCTAAAGTTTATTACTCATCTACTTTGATGCATTTATCTGGTATCAGGTGAATACATGTAGATGTATATAGAGAGATATTTGCATATACATCAGGTATATGTATATATACACACATGATTATATGCATTTATGCACATATTTGCACACGGATATATGTGTAACTATGAATGTACTTTAATAAAATTGTTCACTGCTTGCAGGTACTATGTGATTTTTATAAGGCACAAGAGATTGTGATTATAAAATTACTTTTCTGTGCCAGTAAAAGAACCCCCTGGTTTTATGCACAATGTAAGATCTCTATTTGTGGTTGTTACTCTAGGACATGCACAATTATAGCATCATAGTCCTCCATGGGTTTCTAGAGAATCTTCTTTTGCAGTCTATAAGGAGCATCCTGTGGTGGAATGGGCATGGCATGGTGGAGAGAGACATATTGCAGTTTCTATTACAGTTCAAGAGTTAAGGTTGTGCTTTATGAATATGTACCAGAGTGGAGGCCTCTCTTTTCAATCACTCTGAGTACCGAGTAATCTCTGATCACTCTGAGTACCGAGTAATCTCTGATAATATTCCCTGTGGATACTAAGCAGCTTGGAGGCCCAAATGATAAAGCCAGGGGAAATCCCCCATAATTCATTAAAGGAATTGAATAGTAAAAATAAAATTGTTCCAAGTATGTATGTAAATTTCTGTCACGCAGAGCTCAGACAAGTATCAGTTTGCCCCTAAATTTTATGCAGTCATCTCCATAACAGTTTCAAACGTGCCTCACTCTATAATGAATAAAATACAGTTTTGCCTGATAAGATATGAAATTAGTGGTCACTGAACATTAGCACTGAAAACCCACAAGGATAGCTCTTCTATTTAAAGAAACACTCACTGCTGTTTTTCTGTAACTACCCCACAAGCTTTGGAACAGAAAAACTTTGCATTATAGCAGCATTCACTGCCTTTAGAAGGAAATTGAAAGGGTTTAATGTCATTACCCAAGCAATAAAACTTACCAATAATGTGCCTATATTATGAAATATTTATCCTACTTTCCCTAAAGATATGATAAGAACTGTAAGAGACCCCTAAACATGTCAAGAGTTATGGGGCAACTTCTAAATTATTTTGAAAATAGCTATCAAGCAAAGAGATTGAATTTGTCCAGAGGCAGTTCCTCTGGAAGAATTGATTTAGGAATCTGAGAAAGGTTTATCTGATGGTGTAAACTAGTCACAACTAACCTGAGGGCTTATAAGTATATTATTAAGTTGAGGCAAAAGCTAAAATTCCATTATTGATAAGAAAACAACATCCAAACTGAAAAGAAAAATTGCAATACAGAAGAGATGGTCCAAACCAAGGATGAGTATTGTTCAAGAGGCCTTTTCTGAAACTGACTTCCTCCTCCCAGAGAATGTGAAATAAATGGTGTGCTGTTCCTAGTGAGGCCTTTTTTTATTTCATTCTGGTGATCTTATGTCCAGGGCATGATTTCTAATAAACCTCATTATATTTCATCATTGTTAAATATTATCACTTCTGAACTAAGGTCTATACACCTGATTATATTTCACACTCCACCTCCTCAACATTATTTTCATGTAGCTGCAATTCAACTTGAAAGTGTTTGGTTACATAACCACTCTGTATCTAAAGAGCTTTTTACTGTCTTGAAATTCCATCTTTAAGATATGTTATACAGATTTTTAGTTGGGCAAGAAATATAATTCACTTACAAATGGCAAGGAAAACAAAGAAAGGAATGAGGGGTGTTTTCCTATACAATGGCCACTTTTTGAGATATACTGCCAGGAAAAAAAAAAAAAGAACTTCTCCATTTTAATTTTTAGTAAATAGGCTTAGATATGTTGTAGTTAGAAAATTTAAATTATTTTTTAAAGTGCCTTTTTTACTGTCATGATCAGTGTATCCTAATTTTCAAAAAGTTACTCTACTATACTTTCTGAAGTATTTATTCATTATATATGTCATTTGCAGTGTTTACTGTTCATAAAAAATTCGAGTGAAATGGATACTGCCGATTCTAAAAATTAGAATTTTATGCCATGATCTAAAATAACACTAACAATCTGAGGCATAGTCTAGACACTAACACAAAGAACACTACACAGGAATTTTACCTAAAGATCCTGAAGGCAGAGAAATGAAAGTAGAAGTATATCATTAAATTTCTAAGTATGGATAGATTTCAGATATCTGCTATCCACCATGTAACTGTTATTCAAAAAATAACCAAAAGTAACACGATTTTTTCCAAATAATTTTCAATGCTTATCAAAGTAATATATGAAAATAGAATTACACATAGAAATTCTAACATAAATCATAAATATTGCAAACCATAATGAAATACAGAAACATCTTATCACATAGGTTCCCCCATACATACACACTCACTCTTCAACTTTGAATATTTCTGTGAGTCTATTTTATGCTTTCTCTGAAATTTGCTTCTGTTTGTGCAAACATATGTTTATTCTATTATTTATTAATTTATCAATGACATACTTTATTTTACTTTCTCAGAAGATAATAATTTGGCCCACTTATATATTCTTCCCTTTCTTGCTTTCTCGTTTCTAGTTTATTTTCCCTGCCTCCTGCCTCTTTTCAGTGTACTCACTATAGAAATATCAGTTATATTAATATTCAGAATTTGAGTTATATCCTTGCAAATATATGAACTGCTAGTATTACACTTTTATGATAACATTCATCTTCTTGTACTATATTTGTTCTTTTGAATGAATGATAAACTATTTTTTCCATAATTATGTTAGCCTACACCTGTCATAAATTCTTGACATTGCTAATGGAAATTTTAAAATATTCTAAATTCCATTTTCACACTATAGTGATTAAATGTCCTCCTCACTATGTCCTTCCTGGAGGTTCCAGACCTCCTTTCCAATTTGACTAGTCTTGGACTGGGGATATAGCTCAGTTGGTAGAGTGCTTGCCTCACATGCACAAGGCCCTGAGTTCAATCCCCAGCACCACACACACACACACACACACACACAAATCCAATGTGACTAGTCTGGACAGCATTTAGGTCTATTCCAAATGCTTCATCCTGATTTTGTCTTCCTTTTCTTTGATGCTGGATTCCCCATTTTCTGTACCCTGTTTTTTTATTGGGTAGTGCCACTAAGTCAGAAATATTTTTTCTTGCTTTCTGCTTAAAGATCCTGGAGCACATTTCAAACCAAAATGCTATTATTCTATCTAGAACTTAAGTTACAGAATTGTGGTGTAAATAATTTTTTTTTATCAGAATATTGAAATTGTCACTTTAATATAATTTTCCTTCCTGTGTTTTTCTTGAGAAGTCTAATGAGATTATGATCACTATATTTTTATATGTAATTTCTTTTTTCTTTTTGTTTCTCTTTGCAACAGAAAGTGCTGTCTCCTTATCTCAGTGTTCAGCAATATTTCAATTCTATGCCTTGGTTTGGAACTTTATTTTTTTTTCTTAGTGTATATTCTTGGTGAACAATCTCAAATCACATATAAAATCTCTTAACCAAAACAAAATGAAGATTTTTTTCTTTCCTTTTCATTTCTATGTCAAACATGTATTTATTAATTAAATGTCAAACCTACTGTCTTTCTTTTCTCTATTTTTTCCTATTGATAACATCCTGTTCTTGTTTCACATATGTTATAACCTCTTGTTTCACACAATTTTAATAACAATATTTTGAAGTAAATTTTTGTCATGTTTCCCTGCCTTTCCTCTTTGTTTGTTTCTTCTTGCCCCCTCCTGCATTGTTTAGTATATTTTAAAAAAAATATTTAAGGCTTTCTTCAAATAGCATGTACTCTATTGGGGTTCATTGATATTTAATTGCTGTTCACTAAAAAGACTGTTCTGCATAAAAATACTAATGTACAGCTGATGGTTTTCACTGAAGGATGCTCAGGTTGGGAAGTAAGTAGCCCTTTCATTGGGAATGAAGACAGAGGTTGGGACTGGTGAAGATTTTCTGTAATTGTATAAGAGATAACTTTTGATGGATTAGGAGGAGCTTAAAAATACAGACAAAACTATAAGGAAAGAGCTCAAATAAAATCATAAGAAATACCTACATTTTATTTATACTCTGTGGCTTTCATGTAAGAATTCAGAACATAAGATGTTATTAAAATCCAGCATGATTGTTAGGAGCAATATAGTTCTTTATTGAGTATATTTCTCAAGTATCTACCATGTGCTTTAAATATAGTGATGCATAGACAGTGCCCCTGCTCTCAGGCCAACTCTCCTATCATGTTGTCAGCACTAACATGAAACTTTCCCTCTAAAATATGGTGAGAGAGGCATTTTATTTCCTCCAAGAACATTTACCTATGTTGGTCTTTGCCTTAAGGGTGATTTTCCTCAGATAAAGGAAATTCTTGGCAAAAAGAAATGAATGTAGCCAGGATTTATTTAATCATATTCAGGTGGCCTGATCATTATCCTCCAATGTTTTTTGGAAGGGCACATTAATCACATTCAGTAGCTATAAAACCCACTCTCACCTCATACATGCCCAGTTAAGTAAAGAGATTTCTACTAGGCCAGATGTCTGATTTCCTCATTTAATAGACACCACAGTGTGGCAGGTCTTGCTGGGGCAGCTAAAGTCAAGACAAGGTTTACAAGCAGTTGTTAGTTCTAATGTCCTTTTATTGCATAGTTTTCTTCTTACAAGACTTAAAGAACTTGACCCATGTAATTATTGCCACACTACTGCTAAAACGTCAAGCAAACTTCATTTTAAAACTGCTAAGATTATCCTAGAAATAGCTGCCATGGCATGGCCACTGGCAACTATACAACCATTTTCAATGACTGGGTACTATTATAACAAAATTTATCAACTGGGTACTTGATTTCCTTAATTGTAGCATATAAAGGGAACTTAAAGTGATATTCTGCAATTCAGTTTCAAACTTATGGTGTTTTGTTCTAAATTGAATATTTTGTTTCCAAATAATATTGACATAACTACAATCAGACTTGTCATTTGATTTTATTATAGCTACATATAAAGTTGGATTTTCCAGTATGCTAATTTAGAACTAAATTAACAGGAATACTTGAGAGCTGTGCTTTACAGAGTAACACACTGGCAAACAACACAATTGTCTCTAGAGAGATTAACCTTGTAAGCAAGTTATGCAGGTGATTCAAATCCAGTTAATCTCACAGAAAAAAATGTTAATTGCATTGGCAAAGACATTGCCTGTGATCACGTCACAGTTATATAATTAGGGATAAGCCCATTCAGAAGAATTCTAACCTAATTGATAAACAGTCAGCAAACAGCCCTAGAGATTTTTCTCCGATTTTCAATATGTGGTCAGACATAAGGTGATACTATGGAAAAATACAGTGACCTGGTTTTTGACGTGCCTTAAAATTAAACAGCCTTGTTGTTCAATAGATCAAGATTTTCATACATATTTATTTTAATTATACAAAGGCTCACAGGTACAATCTCTTTGGACTTTAATAGGTACTGAGAGGGATCACTTATCAACTAACTAGATTGTTCTGTTATCATCTTACTTTCAGAAACTTTTCAACTTTTCATTTATATGCAGATGACTTTGATACAAAAGAGGCAAACAAAGATACTTCTTTATAATTTTTACAACCTGTGTCTGAAAGGGGCTTAGTTTTGCTTTTACTTATAACAGTAGCCTCTACAAATGCAAGCCTTCTAAAAATATATTTTCCATTTAAATTGTAATACTCTTTTTTTTTTTTTTTTTTTTTTTGTCCAAGTCTCATATTTCCTGGAAAAAAAAAAAAAAGCCTAATTAAGGAAATTGGCAAGAAATTCTTACAAAACATTCCCTTGGATTTAAAATGTACATATATATGTTAGTCAAACCTACAGTTTTTAACATACCGTTTTCTGTAGGGGGTGATGAAAATTGCAAAGCAGAAGGTGAGTTTATAATTAACATAAGACAATAGGAATACTGAATAATATAATTTAGAGATATTTACAGGAGAGGGTGCCTATGGACATTCTTTAAAACTTGTGACCCAATGCCAGTGTATCAGTAAATTTCCTTTACTTTGTTGGAAGGCATAACCAAAGATAGTCTGGTGTAAAACCCACCTTGATGTGTCATGTGAATCCAAGTGACTTTCATCTCAGTTATCTTGGCATCCATCTTTTTTTCCTATCAACTGAGTTACACTTTCTACCATGAGCCAATATCAGGTTTCCAAAACTCCTGTACCAGATATTCTCTGTGGTTATCCAGTTGCTAAGCAACTGGACTCTGCTTGAGGGCAGAAGGAAAGAGAGAAGGATCATCCTAAACTTCTCCATCCTGCTGCACTCATCAGAACAGCAGCAGGGGATCCTGCATCTTCTTGAAATTATAAGTCAGGTGCTTCCCTTATAACACAATGAGACTTAGAACATGTATGATAACCAAAATATCCTAAAGGGTACTGTCCCTGTCTCCTGGAGGAAGAGACTAGTAGCCTTGTGGCATGTCTAATGTAAAATTTGCTCCTCAGATTAATTATGTGTTGTGGTATTATGCTTGATACATGTTAAAGGAGGTGCACAAAATCTTTGCCTGAAAAAAACAATGTAGTTTAGTGGAACTAGTCTCATGTGCTGTCTTGCTATTTATTTGATACTCAGCATGTTACAGCTTTCCTCTTCCAACGACTTAATAGTTTTTCAATGTATGAATTTGCCATGATTCATCCAAAAGTTCCTCATGTTCCAATACCACTAACATTGCTGAAATTCTATATATTTATTTTTTTTGTTAAACTTATCAATTACCAAAGTTATTGTTCTGCATTTTTATGAATTTCAGTGTAAACACAGGTAATGATTTTTTGGTTCTTCTTCAAAATTCATATTTTTTTCTGACTGATTATTAATATTGCAAAGTCCCTCTTGTTCCTAACTTCAATGAACATAACATTAGCATCTTAATTTTTAAAATAATATTTAATTTATGGCAAAAATCTTTATCAAATCTTAAAATGTCTCTATTTATTCCTTCTTTAAATTTTTTATATCCAAGAGTTACAGCTACAGATATTATATTTTTTCTTTCCCTTTCAGGGACTTCCTTTATCTTATTAATTTAGAATTATTTTGACTTTAAATAGCACAAACCTTAATGGCTTGAGTATAAGAAGTTTATTTTTCTCATACTTACTATTTTATATGCACTTACACAATTGTATCCATATTTTACCTAGCAGTATGTTCAAAATTGTTAAATGGACTGTTAAGAATCTTTCTGGACTGTTCTTTTCCACCCTGCACACCTGATTGATTACCCAGTTTTAAACCTCTTTAGTGTATCCCCTTTTCTATATCCTGGGAATCACTGTGTCAATTTCAGCTGAAAGAACTTCTTATAACAACCCTTTGACCTAATTCATTGCTTCATGTTCTTTTTAGTTTTGGTACCAGGGATTGAACTCAGAGGCACTTGACCACGGGGCCACATCCCCAGCTCTATTTTTTTTTTTTTTTTTTTAATTTAGTGACAGGATCTCACTGAGGTGCTTAGCACCTTGTTTTTGCTGAGACTGGCTTTGAATTCAAGATCCTTCTACCTCAGCCTCCCTAACCGCTGGGATTACAGGCGGGCGCCACACGCGCCTGGCTTCATGTTCTCTTGTGTTTCATCTTTCTCAGATGTACAACGTGGTCTTTTATATGCTTATTACAAAGGTTTCTGTCTTGCTTGAAATCCTAAACAGCTCTCCATTGTCCTGGGGGCAGAGCTTTCCTTAACAGGGCACACAGGCCCTTCATAGACTTGCCACTTACTATCTGGCTAGCTTCAGCTCCTACCACTTTCCCAGGGAAACCAAGCTGCTGGCTATTACCCAGCCCCCAACCCTGAAGCCTTGCCTAGGCTAATATGTGGTGGATGAATAAGTGGTTAAGAAAAGATTTCTGTAGCTTGTCCATCCTATGCCAGGTATGATACAGTATTTTTGTTAACCCCAGATGGAGCAGCAAGTCTTCACTTAAATTATTTTTTAATCTCAATCAATAGCAGTAGAGGTTTAGTCCTCTTTAACAGTGAATAAATACAGATTTTAGATAAATGTGATAAATAGCTCCACCAGATGGCAGTGAAAAAGTTAATCTAAATTCTTATGCTGATGATGCTTTTGTATGTACTATTAATATTTGCAACACCCATGAGGATATATCAATCCTCTTGCCAATTTGCCTCCCATAGCAGAAATAGTTCAATATCAAATATGCTATCCTTAAAGTAGTGGGCACATTGTATCCTGAGTTCAAAAGGAAAACGCTAAATCATTCCATGCAAGATGCACATTTGTTCTCTGGTCAACAGGACATATTTTGCTATCTAAAATCTTTTAGATAATAATTATTGCTATCTAAAATATTTAGGGACACCCATTCTTTCTCTAGTTTTATGGATTATTTGTAAATTCTGCATTAAAATTTTTTTTTCATGATATATTCTTGTTTGTCTCATTTTATGGTTTAGAAGTGTAGACTCTCAGAAGAAAGACAGTGGAATATATTCACATGCTTATTTTGAAGAAAATTTTGACTCCTGCTGTCTAATTCTCCAGGAGAGATACAATTGCCCTCTTTCTGAATGCCAGTGATAGTTGATTTGTCCTGCAACAAAATATTTCCCTTGCAACTAACATATTTGTTTTATAAATATGATCTTGATTTAGTCAATAAACAATTATATTTTCTTCAAAGTTTTCCTGCTAAGTATGTTTTAGTTGTTGGGCCACTGTATTCATAATTCTAAACCAGGAGTTTGAACCTAGAGTCCTCAGTGGCTGAACATGGCCAGATGGCCAGATAAATTGTGTCAACTCCCTGTGGATCTCATCTTTCTTTTCCTTGACTTAGTTCTCTTTCTACTTCAGTAAGTAGCAATATTGGACTTGCCTATGATTTGGAGATGTGCTAATAAAATTTAGGTGTTATTTTTTTCAATGTCAGACCATTTTCAAAAAGGGAAGAAAATAGAAAAGAAGTGGAATTGTTTGAGGATACATAAAAATTCTTTTTGTTTAGTATTTTTTTTTGAGATGGTAAGATTCTTATGATTAGAAATTTATTTCCCACTTCCTTTATGTAGACTAGTGTTAAAATGCAATTTTTCAGTGCCAGGTATATATTCACTAACTAACTAAATAAAGGCAGAATATTGAATAAATAAGGAACACAAAAGTTGAATAAAGTAAAAAAAAATGTAAGTATCTGACTTAGGCGATCACTGGAGAAGAACTTGGAAAATTATGTATGACAGTTTTCAATAACTAATAATGATAATATTTATATTAAAGAAAAAAATCGGGTAGTCAACTTTCCATACATGAAGTTAAAATATTCACATGTGTATTAAGTCCTTGTAAAGTAATAGCTTAAATGGGAAAATTTATATATAAGACTCATATGCAAAAGCATAATTTTTTTCCTGGAAGCATTCTTTATTTTATTTGTTTATTTTTATGTGGTGCTGAGGATCAAACCCAGTGCCTCACATGTGCTAAGCAAGAGTTCTACTACTGAGCTACAGCCCCAATCCCCTTGAAGCATTCTTGATGGAATAATAATATCTTTTAGATGTTTTCCATCAATTTCAGCTCATAATTTTCTTACTGTGAACCATGATAATAGATTAAATTAATAATTTTTAAACTCTCCTTCTTTCTATAGAATTTGGTGTTCTTAATATTTGTGATAGGATTCACCTGATTTGGCCCAGGAATTCATAAAAAAAATCAATTTAATATTTCTTTCCACAAGTTTGCATGGTCCTACATAAAAAAGAAAGTTATTACTGTGCTTAAAATTAATTCA
Source organism: Tamias sibiricus (assembly GCA_025594165.1). Lineage (NCBI taxonomy): Eukaryota > Metazoa > Chordata > Mammalia > Rodentia > Sciuridae > Tamias > Tamias sibiricus. The sequence continues at coordinate 31,563,066 of CM046668.1, forward strand.
TTTTATTCAGTTATATTCGATTTGTAAGGCCTTATCAGACATAGTTGAGATATAGCATTCTGTACCTAGGTACGAAAGTCAACCACATGTTCCCTTTGCTTTTTTCATAACTGCTTAAAGCATTCACATTTCATCTCATTTTATCTCTCTCTCTCTCTTTTTCCAAGAACGACCCACATTTCTCAGGAGGCCAATTAACCAGGTGGTGCTGGAAGAAGAGACTGTAGAATTCCGCTGTCAGGTCCAGGGAGATCCTCAACCAACTGTGAGGTGGAAAAAGGATGATGCAGACTTGCCAAGAGGAAGGTAAAACCATTATGTGGATGGAATATTGTGAGGTGACCAGAGAATAATTAGAAAAGAAAAAGACTTCCCTAATACCCCACCAGACTTTCCTGCATTTTGGATTATTTCCACACATGTGGTTTTTATATATGCAAGCCACATATTTGCTGTGTGCATATTGAAGTTCTTTAGGCTTTTCATATCACTCTTTCAAAAAAAATCCACATTATTAACTGATCCCTCACTCCATCCTTTATCTCAAATAACAAGAATCCTGAGGTTTTTTCTTTCTCAGGACCCCTTGTAGGTTATCCATTCTCTTCCTTTGAATCCTTGACCATCCATCCCACTTGTTCCTTCAACAATGGCCCTGCTTCCATGATGTTTTTCCATCCACCCTTGATATCCACTCTGTTTTTCTTTAATGCCCAAAGAATCTCTAGCAAAGCTGAGTGTGGCCAAAAAAATTAAGGGCTACAAGACCAAGGAGGCAGGAAGTAAAGGATACCACTTTCCAAGCAGAGGATTTTTCCTCATGGACCTCCTGTCACTTTTTCCGTTGACTTTGTTTCAAGGAATCACTCTATCCATTTTTTTTTCCCATTCTTCTTTTACCACACCCTAAAACTCAATCTCTCAATTATCTCTATTATTTTTAAAAAAGTCTATTACCCTTTATAAAAATAATTTGAACTTTTGGTTTTTTAAATTTTTTTCCATCTATGTCCTAGAAAAAAATCATTCAAGATAGGCTAGGGAAAAAAAAAAAAAAAAAACATTCAAGCGTTTCCATTTTTTTCCTATGCAATGAGCAATTCTAGCTCTAAAATTTATTCTGCTTTCCTTATATCTGCACATGCTGAAACTATAACCATCATCCTGTGCACAAAAAATTGCACATCCTGTTTTCTGTCATTTTTTTCTTAAAAATATTAGGTTTCATTCAATTGATTAAAATTAGACATGAATCTACAGAAATTCTCTAGCACTGCTGTAGATACACTGCTAAATTTGTACTTTTATTTCAAGTTCCAACTTTGTATGTCTCTAGGTCTATATACTGTACTTTCCAAAGTCGTATCATCAACGGCACTAACTTCAAATGGACCAAACGTTTTAAATAGTGTGATCTTCTTTGCAGCCTGTAGGTATAAAGCACTTGCTTTAAAGTAATTCAGTTATTTTTTTCTGCCTAAATAGAAGCTCTGTTATATATATTTTTTTTAATCTTTGCCACTTTGCTGCCAGCCATCTAGCTTTAAAGAATTGTCATTAACAGTGGGTGTTAGTGAAGATGAGGTTCCTTGCGCCTTCCCAGTGAAGATGGCTAAAAAGCAAGCAGAATTTATAGAAACTAAGTTGTTATTATCTACTCTTTGTATATTGTCAAAAATTTCTTCAAATTTAAGAGAACATAATGGATAATTTTTAAAATGTTGGTGTAAGTTTAAGAGATTAATTATAGAATAAAATTTAACCTAGTGTAGAAAATGGTTAATTTTTAATTTTTAAGAGTATATAATATTTTCCATCTTAAAAATAACTTATGATTTTAGAGTACTTTGGAATTATGGGAACATGACAATGTTAATAGAGAGTTCCCATGCACAGTGAACCCAGTTTCCCTTATTGCTGACATTTATGAAACATTTGTCATACCTAATTAACAAAGGTTGATATACAATAATTTAATAAAGTATATATGTTACTTGGATTTTATAGTCTTTTCTTTAATGTCCTCATTCTGCTCTAGAACTCAATCCAGGGATTTATTTAGTTGGGTGTCATAAAGTATTGCATTTAGTGCTCACATTCGCCCTATCTAGTCTGTGACATTATCTTAGTTTTTTGTACTTTTATGACCTTGAAAAACTTGAAGAGAGGTATTAGTCAAATATTAGTGTTGTTTTCAAAACCTGGATTAACCCAGTGTTTTCATGTGATTTGACTGGGTTTTTGGGCTTTTGGGAAAAAAAAAAATGCAGGAGTGCTGAGTTTCCTTCTTATTGCATTGTATCAAGGGTACATGATATCCAAAGCCATCTCATCTACAGCTCATTTGTGCCAGGGCAGTGGGGTAGCTTCCAGACAGGCTAAAGAAAGTGCCTGGAGACAGCATGGGAGACCTGTGGTTTATTGGGGAAAGCTTACAAGAGATCAGTGATTGATCTAACAAGAGTTCAGCAGCCCACAGGCTGAGAGATATCACCTCTGTCCCTCAAGGTGCTTCACCAAGCAATGCCTCCCTGAAGGTGTTTTGTCCTGTGATGGCCTGCTGGGCAAGTGACATGAATCCTTTCCATGGTACCCTCAGTTCCATGCCTCTCTCCACTCAGAAAAGGGTTCTGTATGTAGAAGCTGTGATGTTATTTGCACTAGCTTGCTTACTTAGCTTGTATAATTAGTATCTCCCATTATCAACTGTACTGGTGTAAAGGCAAGAAAATATCTTTCTTTCTTTTTTGTTTTGTTTTACTTTCTTTGAAGTTCCTCTGGGGATTCTTTTTATTTGAATTCTTATTTTATTGGTTCTTCTTATACATGACAATAGAATCAATTTTGACAAAATTATACAAGCATAGCCTATAACTTATTCTAATTAGTACCACCCCATTCTTGTGGGTGGGCACAATGTTGGGGCTCACTTAGGTATTTTCATATGTGTTCATAGGAAAATTATGTTAGATTTTTTTCTACTAACTTTCTGAAGATACCACTAAATTGCCCAGCAAACATAAGAGAAAGCCAGTGTCCTCCCAGATATATGAACTCTCAGGCCCAGGCTTGAGGTCATTGTTTCCTTAACTTGGGTAGATTTGAGGGAACAGAGAAGAAGCATTCAGGGACATGATATTCTATGAACTTTGCTTTAATGATGACACAAAAGAAAAGTACTGTTGATCTAGTCAATTTTTAAACATTACACAAGATCAAGTTGAGGAAGGATTCAAACATAGAAACTTAAAACAGAATGTTGTATTTTAAGTGTGTCTATTTTTGAATGAAGGGAAAATAAAACTTTCGCCAACTTAGATTTTCTCCAATTGACCAGAGGTGCTAACACATGAACCCAAAAACTTTTGCTGCTACACTATTCTCCAAATCTTATCAAATGTATTTGCTTCAGATTACAGATACTGCACATTAACTGTACAACAGCACACAAACTACATTTTCAGACTGTGTAGTATCAGGTTCCCTAAAGTCAAAGTTAAATTTGAGAGCTTTGACTTCCATGACCTTCCCTTAAAACATTTTCATATTTTCAATCTTTATTCATCCATGCCTGGCATTTTACTACTGCAGTACTCATGTGATCAGCTAAATATTTTTAAAGTATTAAGCAAATGGAAGTGCTGGGTAAGCTTTAAATTGTTATGTTAGAAAGGACTTAGAGCAAGGATCAATGCAATACAGAAATTGAGGTCAGTATTTTTATCATGATAGAAGCCATTCACTTTTTCTGCAATTCCCCATCTTTAAATGATATTTGAAAGAAGCTTATTCGTTCTTGGATTTGTGTGTATTAGCATAAGCTTCTCTTATGCATAATGAGGGGGAAGAGACCTCTTTACTCAGAGAGGAGTATCAGTAATGACTTTTAGCCCACCATGAACTAAATCAACAACATTGATTCTATTACATTATTTAGGTCTCAGACAAGGAAGATAGCCATTGTTCTTGGATAAGCAATTGGTGTGGAGGATGACATTTCTTTGGCTTGCCGTTTAATGAATTTGAATAAGGTTTGTTTGGTGGTTCATGCTTAACACTTTGATAGTAAAGCTTTTTAGGGCATCTGCATAGCCTATAATTACTATGTAAGTAATATGTGACTAATTTTCTTTTGAAGACAAGAACAGCCTTTCAATTCAGGTTTAAGTTTATGAAATGGCTGTGATAGCTATTTAAACCTTCAACACCAAAGAAGATATCTGCACCAGCATTTCAGGAACCAAAGACAAATTCAGGGAGTATTTTTTCCTTTATGGTGAAAATATTTTTTATGTAGTACTATATGCTTTTCTTTTATACAGCTTTAAACTCCTGGCCTTTCTCATTAACTATCTTTAACAAAATTACAACATATTCTTGATGAGATGTGTTAAAAACATTTCTGATTACAGTGTTTGGGGGAGGCGGGAAACATAGTAAATCCAACAATAGGTGTTGTATGAAACTTGGGAAAAGTTATTTATATTTTCATAGAACAAAGGAATGAAATAGGAAGAAGACTTTATGTCATATATGCTATTATCAAAATAGTAAATCCCTGCAGAAATTTCTGAAGATATTTCTATTACATAGTTGGATATTTCAGGAAGAAAAAACAAAGTGACTAGATTTTTATCACCATGCTAATTATTAATCCATGTTTTTCTAGGGGGTCTAGATAAATATGTGTTGATATAAATCAAAACTATTTGATTTTATACACCAATATGAAAACAAAGTGAATAGGAGGAATATAAGGAAGAAGAACTTAGAGTTTACAGTGATTGTACTTTTTAAAGGCACAATTATTTTAAAGCACAGTTAAAAATAGTAGAAAATGGACTTTCATGTTTACCTATACTTATTAATGGCCTCGTGCATTTAAAATGCCCATTGCTATTGAGTAAAAGTAAGTCATTTAAGCAACATAAAGGTATATTTTTAATTCTTTGTTTTTCATTTTAGGTTAAGGAGATTGGGCAATATGGGAAGGTATTTAAATATGGAGTTATTAAACAAAATTACCTGACCTGAGGCCGTTTCTTCCTTGGATACTACATCTACCTTTCTCAGGCAACCCTGTACTGTTACTTACTCAGGCTCTTTTGATGAACAAGTGACTTTAACGTGTCTTTCCCTAGTGTTTTATGTGTTAGAGGTTGCCAGTGTTTGTAATAAATGAGGCAATATTCCATCTTGTGCCATGTTCCATCATACTGCAAAGATGTTAATATTTTTGTTGTATCACCAAATATGCTCCATGAAAATAATTTATATTAATATGAAGAAACAGAATATAATAAATTTATAATCAAAGAATTAAAAATAAAATTGAAAAATACCCACACTATAATAATATTCTGTTCAATCTAAAAATAGTGAGAAGAAAAAAATATCTCTCCCAGAATTTGGGTAAGAAGTTTAATTTTGACTTCTTATCTGGATTTGTCAGCACAGTTTGTCTTTCAGTTAATTATTAGCAGTCTTTAAAGTACTGTAAACTGGGAATTTGACATCCACCATAAATCACATAATTTCATCATATCACCATTAGTTATCTCTAGAATCTTTTCTATGCCAATTTTATTTTCTAAACTAACTCTAAAATGACTCTGACTTCCTCAATAAGGATCTACAGTACAGAAAGGAATGTTCATAATAGCTTATCAGAGAAAAAAAGGAAACAAAATATGCCATTTACATTCTTATGTATGCTTGCAAATTCTAAACGCAGTTGATGGCTTGAATATAGTGGATATAATTCATGAATATTTCATAAAATAGTAAAAGGACCAGAGAATAAGTATTTCAAGATATGGAGTGCAAAATTCTATCAATTTTCCTGAACCCACTGACATATATCTTTTCTAAAATGTAAGTCTATTTTAAGAGAGACTTCTTAGTTCCATGAAATGTAAGATTCACAGAAATGCATGATTCCATAAGAAAAGGAACTGAATAGAACCACTCATAATCCTTTTTTTTTTTTTTTTTTTTTTTTTTTTTTTTTTTTTGTGGCTCTTTTACACAAAGTGGCTCTTTACACTTAGTCCTGGAAAATGTTCTTATATTAACTGTCTGGATGTCTGGAGGCTACATTGTTTTGAGCATGTGCTACTGGATGTAGAATCCTGAACAGGTGCTCAGCTCCCCCTCTGAGGAGATGGGCCTTTTTCACTTGCAGCTTGTGCCTCAAGGACATGTGGTAATTTGGGCTTCTGATAAATAACCACTCTGATTAGGTTGGCTGCTAAAGAATGGGCGATTAAAATCATTTTAGAGAACAAAGGTGAAAACTAAGAACAAGAGAAAAGTGTTGTATATACAACACTGCAAATGACAATTATTAAAAAAAAAAAAAGCCCTTTTCCAAAAGCATCAGATAATTAAAGAAAAGTTTAAATGAAAACTGAATTGTTTTCCTAATGCTATACAGATTTATGAACCACTTCTATCTCAAAAAATGAAAACTGCAAGGGCAATTACTGTGGGACCTTTTAATTCAAATGACAATAGCATAAGGACTGTTTAGACCATTCCCATGATGTTAGATTTGGCCTTGTTCTGCAGCTCTTTGATCATTTATCTGTTTAGTAGCACCTCATCTTCTGAAAGAATGTTGGACAGATTTTGCTACCACTAACTAGGAGTGTGACCTTGAAGAAGAAATTCAAACTCTTTGTGTTTTATATCCTAAAGATATGGGCCAGCAATGTGGTGGGACTAATGATTATCCTATGCTTTGAATCATTTGCACAGGGTGAATAATTATGTCATATTCTAACACCAGTGATTATTGAAATGATATAACTATTTTAAAATACTGTAAACATTGTACAATGGATGCATATATACGGTGTCCTAGTTTTATAAATCCAAAGATTGGTGGCATTTACTTGTGATACAGACAACTACAAGGGGAAAAAAATGGTTCCTACTGAAATATAAGAAGAATAAAAATTTTATGTAGTAATTATACATTCTCCTTTCTTTAGCCAAATAATTTCCATAAAAGCATATAAGATGTTATTTATTTAATAAATATCAATTTTGCCTTTAAATTCCACAGATTCATTTATAACTTTATTTGCTGGTCAATTTGCCAAGCCTGAAAGTAATCACCCGTTTTCTACCTCTGCAAGTTTGTACATCCCCAAGATACTGTGTCCTAGTCCCCAATTCAATCAGGTTTCAAAGCTGGGATCTTCACATTTCACACATTATGCAGTATTATTTGGCTTCTGGTAATGAGAATAGCACTACTTAATAAGAAGATTGTGTAATGATAAAAGAAAATATTTTCAGAAAATTTACTACCTACCACATACTCTACAAAATGCCTTTAATATACATTAATTCCATTATTTTAAAGAACAGTGTTATAGAATAATATTGCTGTCATTTGAGGAATGTGAAAACAGAAGCTTAAAGACATTAAGTTTTCAAATTTACACAATAATAATTGTTAAGACCAGAACTTGATTTAGAATCTGTCAAACATGAATCTATGAAATCTGTATTTTAAACTAGTAGGCTCCATAGTATTGTGATTATTAGTTGTTTATGGACTTGAAACATATAAATTTTATGTTTTTGGTGAATATTTATATAATTTGTTACAAATAATATATTACAAATAGCTATGTAGAAATATTACATGTTATTAAAGCTAAGGGTTACTTTTTGATAAATTTCAGAAGCTTCATATAGGATGTCTTGGTACTTTGGAAATATAAACTTGGAACAGCTTAAGTTACCTTCTGGAAACTGAAGATATAGATTTTGTTTACAAACAGAATTAATTGGAGACTTTCAGAGGGATGCCAGATTTTTTTTTTTTTTTTTTTTTTTTTTTTTGTATTTTCATCAAATAGGTGCTAATAGTTGCTGTCAGCACAAAACTAATTGCCACCTAGGGTGGGAGTGCATGATGCCTGGTCCTATGACATTGGCCCATCTGTTGAGAATCTCAGCTTGGGAACAATGCTGGAACTGGCATCCAGTTTGGGCTTTGGCTAGTGGTCAACTAACAAGCTGGAACACACATGGAATATGAGTGCCTTGAAGTCAGAGATGCTCTGCTGTCCATTAACTGGCAGTTCTTGTGTTGCATAAGGGCAGAGCCAAGACCAGGTGTCAGTTTGCAGAGCAAAAGGATCTGTCTGAGTGCCACCTGTCATTGGCATGTGGGTATTGTCCAACATGGGAGCCACAGTAGGTGTGCTTCTTCCATCAAAGTCTGGCACATTAGAGCAATCAGTAAGGATGAGGTGGGGAGTAGGGTAAAATTTTGCCTTTGCCCAAACTGTAGGAAAAGTCTGAGGCCGGCCAATGTTGTCATCATATCACACAGGTGGATGGATATTTATTGCTATAGATACTCTCCCTTGTCCCTAGGTTTCTATCTTCACTATAAGCAAAATGTGAAAAGGATAACATTGTTAAATTAATTAACACAAATACTCATGTTCATAAGACACTCTGTGGTGAAAAACATTTAAATGGTTTTCAACCCCAGAGTTTTTCTTAAGATACCTTTCTTCCTGGTATTTGCTGTCATTGTTATGCTTGCTACATTGAATTATTATGTGGGCTAAAATCCAAATTGGAATTTAGGAGATCAATATTTTATCCTAGCTCTGTCATAATTCAAATGTTAATTTAAACAATTCGCATAACATGTCAGAGTTCCAGAGTCCACATCTGCAAAATGCCTAATTTGGATTGGATGACTTCTGTGAATCTATAAATTTGTAAATAGAATGATTACATGACAACAACTAAAAACAATTACAGAAGCATGGTAATCCTTTTTTTCCCCTCAATAGTAGAAAAAGGAAACAGAACCAAAAAATTCAAATGGATGAGCTTAAAGAAGAAAAATAAAATTACCCAATACTAATTTCCAGTGATAACCATGTTTGTATGTTTTCCATACATCTTGCCAAATTTCTATGTGAATTTAGGTTTTCTGAACATTCAGAGTCATACTTGACCTTCAATGCTTACCTAGGCTTTTACAGAAAAAGTGCAGCATAGATTCAAGAATTTATTTATTTTTTATTATATTTTCCCCTTAAACATAATATTAACAAATGATGTACATGGTGCTTATCAATAACAGAACTACTCTAAGCATTTTGCATACTCTAATCCCTAGAACAAAGGTATGGGGTATTTACCATTAGTGTATCCATATTGCAAAATTGGAAACTGACACATAAAGAGCACGTCAGTCCCTCACCTAATAAGTGACCTGAGATGTCTGAGTTTTAAGCCTGCCTAGAGGTTTTGGGCAGTAATGGCTTTTATCCATTTATATTTGGTATTAAAGATTAGGAAATTAGTACATGCTTAGCTAGAAGTATGTCTTTGATCATACAGTCTCTTAATACATCTACATAATAAAACACATATATTAAGTATTTTATAATGGTATCATGTCACTGACTTATCATCAATAATAGATAATTTCATTATGTCAAATACATGAGGAATTTTATCTCTTTTCCTTTTAAATTATTCTTTGTGCATTGAAACAAAATTTAGACTAATTCTATATCTTTCCTCACAGTATATTTGTACTTAATATATTCTTATCATCTTCTCATCCCTGTATTAGGAAAAAACCAACTGTCACCAGAAACGATCAGAAGCCAAAGAAATAATATCTGAAGGAATTAAATAGTACTAGTAGAGTATATAAATCTAGAACCATGAATTCTTCTGGAGCATTGACAGTTTAATTCATCTTTTTAAAACCATTTTTTTAATTTGTTCTAATTAGTTATACATGACAGTAGAATGCACTTTGACACATCATACATAAATGGAGTATAACTTCTCATTCTTCTGGTTTTGCATGATGTAGAATCACACAAGCCGTGTAGTCATATGTACATAGAGTAAAAAGGCCTGATTCATTCTACTATTGGTCCTACCCCCATAACCCCTCCTCTCCCTTCACTCCCCTCTGCCTAATCCAAACTAACTCTATCTCACTACTTCCCACCCCCACTGCTTACTGTGTATTGTAAATTAGCATTTCCAAGTCAGAGAAAACATTCAACCTTTTGTTTTTGGAATTGGCTTATTTTGTTTAGTGTGATATTCTCCAGATCCATCATGAAATTGTTTTAATTAAACATTATCAAAAGGTCACTCTCTTAGTAAATTCAAGTGTGCCCTGAACAATGTTAGGCAATAAGATTAAAAAATGAGTTAAACTCATTTTTTTATTTGCTAAGAGTTTAACTTTTAATATTTTCTTGGTAATGTTTGATTAAAACAATTCCATGATCTGTTATAAATTGGAAAGCAGGAATGAGTACTAGAATTTTTATTTCCTGGTGTATGTGTGTGTGTATACATTAATTTCATATAATAGTTTATCAGCAAAAGTTGACTATTTCATCCAGTTATTCAAGTCTACTGATATAAATTGAAAGGTGAAAAAGCAAAGAAATGAGGCCCAGTATTACAAGGATAAGATTAATGTGTTGATACATCTTTGCTTATGTGAAGGAGATATAATTGTCAAAGATAACAGACAGTAGGAGAAATACTTTCAAAGTCATTACTACTTACTGTAGCAAGCCAATTATTAGGTAAATCTGTTCTAGTTGTTACTTAGTATTAACTCATTGGAGCTTTGTTTCAAAAGGTCACATTAGGTGAGAGATTGGCACTGGGGTACAGTGAACATTTGCCAAAACGTTAAAATATTAGAAAACCTTCTGAGAAAATTATTCATTATATAGATCTATGTGCACCATGACAAGATCTCACTGTGGAAATTTTTCTAATTTTTCTTATCTACATAATGTTATAATTATAAAAAAAGTAATGTAACATCTTTAATCTCATTAAATGCTATACATTTCCAAATGTAAGCATTTGGAATACATTTAAAATACCCAGTTGGGTATTTTCTGTCACTGAAATTCATATGACAAATGGCACTTGTAAAAAAAAAAATATGTTTGATGACAACCATAAACATTCCAACCAGGAATGCATATTAAATTCATTAATCTACATTTTATAGTGCTTTGTCCAAATATTTGTACCACAGATAACAAAAACAAAAATGTAAATAGGGACTGTTATGTTTATTTGAGAGATTTTAAAAAGATAAAGAAATTGTTTTTATCTTCTTTATGAACATAATTATGGTTAGATGTCAATTTTCTCAAAATAATAATAAAAATATCCAATGTAGTTTAATAATGTATTATATTTCAAGAATCATTTAAGAAGTAAGCAAAAGGCATTCATCAAATATTAGAAATATCTTGATATTTCAACAAATAAGAGGTAAGTCAGTTTTCTAAGATGATGATAGGGCATTCAAGGTATTATGGAATAAGACAAACCACACAAAACCATGGCATGCAAGATTTTGGGGAGTTTCAGAAAAAGCAAATGTACTTTCTTCCTGTGTAACTCCAGAGATGGGTCTGAGAGAATAGATTTTTGTAAATGACTATTTCTGGAGACAAAAGAAGGATGAAAAAACTTTGGAAAGTGTAGGCCAACATCTTGTGGTTCACGTTGCCTGAAGCACAAAGAAGCAGAACATAAGGCCAAAAAGTGAGGAAAGGTTCTATTTTGAAACCCCCAAATACAAGGGAAGCACTTATGACAAATATATAAAATGGGGGAATCATCAAAGCATGTTGAATAGGAATGCATCTGTCTCTACATTTTGAAAACTGTTTTTTTTTTTTTTTACATTTCTATGTAGGGTAGTTTGGAAGTGAGAAAGTTTGTAGTAGGCATTCCTGGTAGGAAATTGTTGGAAAGGTTGTGAGACTGCCTTGAGGTGGTGTCTTCTGTGAGTACACAAATGTGGATATTAACGCACATAAAATCCAAAGAAAAACTTTCTGTTTTTCAATTCGAAATTGAGTTTATGTTAGGACTCATGGGAAAGAGAAGTTAAAAGTAAAACTGAAGTTAATAATTTGGGTGCCTGAGTGAAAGGTATTATGCTTAGTAAATAGAGAAGTCAGATTTATTGCTTAGTCTAATCAATTTTAATCATAAAGTGGTAATTTATAAACTTAAAGGTACAATTGATTGAGATCCAAAAATATTTTTTCTCTCAGTTAAAGAGGTTAAAGAATGACCAAATCAACAATGATATGCAGTCTGTGGTAAGTTGATTTCTAATTCTAGAGATGTTAAAATGTAAAAAATGTACATCTTAAATTTATCAACTATGAGAGTGACAGCTAATACTTACTAGTTCTTACATGCAGTTAACTCATTCCATCTCCATCTTTGCCTCATGAAGTAGGAGCTATTACCATCCCGATTTTGCAGATGGAGAATATGAGGGGCAATTTTAAGTGGTGAAGATTTGAATACAAACACCATAGATCCAAGCCCACTTTCCTAGGTAGTATTCATCAATTTGCATCTAATGGAATGTGTATTCTTAAAATTAATAATAAAAACTATAATTTTTAAGGACACAGGCTTTGTGCTAGGTGGATAAATGGTATATAATTAATGTTTCCAGAAGTCTTGCAGCATAAATCAATCCCCTATTTTTTTTTTTTTTTGTACCAGAAATTGACCCCAGGAGTGCTTAACCACTGAGCTACATCCCCAACACTTTTTATTTTTTATTTTGAGACAGGGTCTTGCTAAGTTGCTGAGGGTCTGGCTAAATAGCTGAGGATGTCCTCAAACTTGCAATCCTCCTGCTTCAGCCTCCTAAATTGCTAGGATTACAGGCATGTGCCTGTCAGGCTTGAATCCTGTCTTTTTGCAGAGAAAGAAACTGAAATTTAGAGATGAGGATTACATGCTCAAGGTGTAGGGACTCATGTAATACAAAGCTTAAAACCCCTGATCTCTCTATTAAAAGCTTGGACTCATTTCCTACTTGGATCTGGAAAGCCCTTCATTCCATGTTGTTTTTAAAGGTTGCTGCCTTTTTAAATTTTTTTTTGTGTATTCCCATAATATTAAGAAAAAACAGTGTTGAGCTCATCATTATTTCAATTGTTTATTTTACTATCCTCCTAACACCCTTTCTGTATTTATTTTCATACTAAATATTCAGCACTATGTCTGACACATGGTATTCATTAGTTAGCCATTTACATAGAGTGGTTTCTCTACTGGGGGAAATTTTGCTTTACTTATTCCTCAAGGGACATTTGGCAACATCTGGGGACAGTTTTGATTGGTTCCTTGCATCTAGTGGGTAGGACTAAGAATGGTGCTAAACATCCTACTATGTACAAGAGAGTTCCCACAGCAAAGGAACTGTCCCCAAGTGTCAAGAGTGCAAGGGTTAAGAAACCCTGAGGATCAGGGCATTGCTTAATTGTCATCTTACATTTTATATTTTTATTTTTAATGTTAGGATAAAATAATAAAACGTATTTCCAAGGATGCATTTTCAAGATAATAGTCTTTCCTTATTGCTTCTAATATGAAGGTTATACAAAGTGAGATGGATAATGTAATGATTGGATTAGACATGAAAATTTCATCATTTAACTGAAACAAGCAGGCCCTTTGGTTCACTAATGACCTGAAAAGAATGTACACTTTTGCATATTTTCTAGAGTATATAAGGCAGTTAATTTTTCTTTATATGTCTTGCTCGTTAAATAGTTGCTGAATTGTTGAAACTAGTTAAGAATACCTCAATTAGATAATATTTTAAACCTTCATTTTCAAGTAGATCTACCAACCCACAAGTTATGTGACACATTTAATGATCAGCAGTGCCCCTAGGAAGCTGTGCTAAATTTCTAAATTGCACCATAATCACATTTCATACAGAAATTTCTATTGGCAAAAGAGGAGAGAGGTTTATCCATCTTCTAGAGCATAGCCCAGTTTAAACCTCCCCTTGATAATGCAGAACCCTCATGTAGCTCAGCAAATGCTCAGTTTGAACACTAATGAAGGAGGCTTCTTGGAAATTGTCCAGCAAAGGCAGAAAGGCCACCTGCACATTCCAAAATCCAGTTTACCTCAAACTTTTGGTCCCTCATTACACATGTTCATTCCCACCACAGGAAGTGTATGGGGTCTGTCTGTCAAAAAACTTCTGGTCCAGACTGTGAGCTCTGTGGATTCCTGTGGACTTAATCCCTAACGTCCTTTTCTAATAGGACTTACAGTTAATTTCTAGCTGAACTGTGAGACACAGCCACTTTTTGCAATCTGATATTGCAATTTCTAGTCTTATTGTGAAACCAAATTATCTTCAAAGAAATTAAGCCAATAAGATAATTTTTCCTAAATGGGATGAAAATTGAACCTGCTTCCTGACTTTATTTGTTCCAAACATGCTCTTCTTAAGTGTGATATATTTGCATTTTTTACCGTGTTTGTAACAGCCTTGTGAAGTAGGGACTATTAATTATCCCATCATTATGTTAAGGAGGAAGAAATTCTAGATTCCATTTGCAAACTGAATGATCTGAGATTCAATGGAATCAGACTGTGTTTTGTTTTACTTTGTTACTTTATTGATTTTTAAGAGAATGAGTTTTTTATTGAGTCACTATTCTGTGATGGTCTGGAATATCAGTGGGGGGTCTCTTTTCTTCCTCTGTCCTCCACCCTTAGGCCAGAGATCAAACCCTTAGGGAAAAGTCAGATTTTTCTTTAAGGAATCAGGGACAAATATCTGAGAACATCAGAGGATAAAGAAGATTTTTTTTTTTTAACCAATCAGGGAATAGGTAGTTTGGAAGGCACATGAAAAAATTTGTGGAGGTGATCATAAAAATTTTATAAAAGGTTATATTAGAAGAAATGAATCACATTGCAGAGGAGGTGAGAAATAAGTGAATAAGGTGACAGTAGATGGAAACCCATATAATATCCAAGGACAACAGGATGTGATCTTTACAATTTGCCATAAATTTGCCAAGAAAATGTATCTCTGAAGGAGCCCTCCATGTCTGCTATAAGTTTAGAAGATGGGGTTACTCAGAAGATAGCTACAGCCTGCACTGTTTAAAATTCTAGGAAATTTAGGGTTCGGGTAAGCAGGGTGCATTGGCCCAGTTGTGAATTTGCTAAATTGCTCAAGCTCCAGAAGGAGGCTCCAGTGCCCAGGTGGTCAGGACCTAGCATGCCTGACCGTGGTTCAAGGTCTGGTCCTTTTGGCCTGTATTTGTTAGGAGAAATCTATACTTTGTTAAATCAACTATTGTTATCCTATTATGGATATTTTAAAATGTTTTTTAAATTTTGTTTTCATCTAGCTTTTTCATTGGAAAATGCCTTGCTTCTTTCAGCTGTGCTAAAGGGAAAGTACTAATATGATTGATCCTCCTCCTTTGTAATGTGGTGTCTCCCTCTATTTCAAAAGATTCAAGACAAATATTAATATTTTCAGATTGAGGCTGACCATAAATGAAACTTCAGAAACTGTGGATAAGGCATTATTACTGTATAGGGGTTTCACATCTGTGGGCTAGTCTGATAGTGAGGGAGTTCCCTGGAGGATAGAGGAGACAAGAGTGGCATTATGGAAAGCCACAAGAGGTGAAAGTATTATTTGGCTAATTCAAATGGGAAAGAGTCCTGTGATATTTCTAGTTTCCTTGGGTTTTCTGTAGAGTTTCCAGAATAGAAAAGCAAGTTCACTTAGGGATAACCTTGCCTCTTACAATTTCCCTGCAAGTCTATTCTTCATTTTCACCCCAAAGAATGTAAAGGCAATTATCATTTTGTTAAAGTGAAGATATATATCCAAATACTTCTTTTAGATGCCTTAACAAGAAATTGCCTGGGACCTGATTCATGAATGAATAGGTGAATATTGGCTCACCCAAACTATAGACATTAGTTAGCATGCATTGTCACTGTAGATAGAAAGAGAAAAGTGAACCAGGGTTTGCTATGGAGTAGAGAAAAACAATTCAGGTTTTGGGCAGCATATTAAAGGCCTATTTTGCTCATTTTGAAGTCCCGTGCCTCAGATGTGATTTAAGAACTTGCCTTTAGGGTACACTTTAAATATTAAAGATTAGGAAAATATCATATAGGATTTAGATAGTTATAGGTACTTACACAAATTTAATAACAGATTAAAATGTTGTCCATGAAGGGTTTTGTTTAAAAAAAATTGTGAACAGAAAGATTGTTTTAGGAAAATTAAGTAACTTTTCCTACTTTGTGTTGTTAAGAGTAAAAGTAACACAAGATTTAACTTTCTCCAGGAATATTTGAATATTTATATTTTATGGATGAAGCCATGATGAAAATTTTAAGTTATTAAAATGCTCCTTTTTAGCAATTGAAAAGTACTATTACTGAGTTCTAAATGACTGTATATGAAGGTCCATAAACATGGCACAGTGGAAATTAGTTCATCAGTGTGTCTTAATAATCAATGAATGATTCCGTAAGCTGAACAAGTGATATATTTATCAAACAATCCTTGTGTTGAAAGAAAAGCAATAGACTTTGCAACATTTTTATATAAAGCTCTATAGCAAATTTTTTCTTGAAATTGTGGAATCATGGGAGACCTATTATTAGACTTTTGTTTTTGGAAAAAGTCTGAAAGGTCTAGGATGATCTTTAGTTGTTTGGATTCAGTGGAAGTATTTGGAAAATTGAATTCAAAACTTTAGATCTACCCAAATGTAAAGAAACACTTACTTGCATGGACATTAAATGTTTCCTTATTCAATTCATACTTTTTACTATTGGCCAACTTAATGTTTAATAAAGCAGATGCACAATAAAATTCTTAAGTGCTAATGCAAAACACTTGCTGAAGAATTGGAGCCAAGAATCTTATAATAAGAAGTAGTAGATGCTTTCAAAAACTAAAAAAGGTTGAGAAAATAAATCTCCTTCCATGGAAAACAAAGGTGCTTTTGAAAAGAGAATTGCCATCCAGGAGGTTTTATAGAGTCCTCACGTAATTCAAACAAGGTGATTAGGTACACAGGCTTGAACTGAGCATGGCAAAAGTCCAGTTAGTAATAGAAAATTTAGTTTGTATTCCTTCATTTTTTTCTCTTTCCCAGATTCTGCTCCCATTGTAGAAAGGTTGCGAGTACTTAATTATCTGAATTATATTTATAAAAGCAAGAAAGTCATGAGAAGTTTGTACCCTACAGGCTTAACATAGCTTGGGAATTACAAAGTATGAGTAATGAATGAAATGTGGTTAAGTTATAAAATCTTGCCCATTTTGGGGTCTTTCTTGATATTTTCATAGCAAATTTAGATTTATAGAAATTCTTCCCCCCTAGTATGCAAACAATTTTCTTTATGAGAAAGAAATAAAAGAGTTTCTTTTATTTAAATTATTTATAGTTGGAAATGATTTTGTAATGTAGTGCTTTGTTTCCTGAAAGAATGAGTACTAATATTTCTTGTTTGAAGCACTTTTAGATTTATTCATCAAATATAAGATCACACACAAAACAGAAACTTGCATACAAACTGTTGTTTTAAGTATTAAAATAGGTTTACTTTGTTTTATTTGTTATTTAGCTGAACAGATGGTAATGATTTTGACACAATTCGATTTCCTTTTTTCTTTCTTTTTTTTTTTTTTTTTTTTCAAACTGGGGAAATAAAAACCCACATAAAAACAGAGCTTCTTTTCCCACTTTGTCACAGCTGGTTACCAATCAATCTCAATTCACGGTACAGTGATGATAGCACATGTTGTCCAGGGGCCAAATCTGATTGGGTTGCATTTTTCAGCAGTGTTTCATATCAGAAAAAATAAGGTATCTCTATGGTGTAGACTGTCAACACATGATTGTACAACTGTCATTAATCAAACCTGGCAACAATGACTGCATTTATATAAGTCCAAGACTGGCAGATTTCACAATGAAAATTACCCCATTTCTAGTAGAATTGCCTCATCAGAAGTGTTTTTCATCTGTTTATTTTTTTCTTGTTTTTAATTAAAGTCAGCATTACCTCCTACATGTTGATCGCATATAAATTTAAACCATGTCACAAATGTAGCTGTATTACACCAGAGTCTGCTTTTATTATTTCAAATTTATTCTGGACTATTTAAAGAAGGCCAAAAGCTATTGAGAGCAAAATGTAAGTGCCTCCAATTAATAATCCTGTTAAATAAATAAATAATGTTAAATAAATAATCATATTATGACTCATGTTAAGCATGTATATATTACTAAAAACATTTATGAACCTCCTAAGGTTACTGTTTGTTTTAGAATAATATTGAGAGAAATGTTGATAAATAGATTCTAGAGCTTCGGAAACCCTGAACACAAAGTCACCAGTACATATGGACACACTTATTCAATCCACACACATGAACAACATATATATATTCATAAAGACTTCCAATCCCTTTCTAACTTCAGATAACCGTCTAAGACAACTTCCTTTGTAAAGTTATTTATTATTATGGAATCATGTTGTTACACTGTAAAGATCTCTTTAAATGGAAGGGGAATTATTATCTATACCTTTTCATATCACTCTGTCAATATTTTCTTTCAGGGGAAAAATGAATATCTCCCCAATTTCCCAAAGTAATGATGTAAAGCACAAATGAGATTGCAATTAAGCATGTACCAATTTACCCAGAATTAAATAAGAGAAATAGGCCTACATTTATTTGATTTGGACCTGTGGAAATATTTGACAGCTAATTGCTTGTCAAATGTGTAATTTTAGGTAGCAGCTTTCTTTTTTCTCAGGGATAACCCAACCCAGTAGAGAAAGAAGAGATGAGTAATAGATACTCGTGTAAGTGTTTTCTTCTAAATATAATAACTGCCTCCATGTGTGGGCTTGGGAAAGGAACTTTGTCATGTTTTGCCTTGATTTGCTAAATATGAAATTATTTAATTAGCCACATATTTTCTTTGTAAGTTTTGAAGTTAAGACATCATTTCTTTAAAACCGTCCTCATATTCCTCCGGCTTTTGCAGATAAGCACTATCTGATCACAGCTGTGAGACTGTCAGTGCTCCTGATGGCACCGTGATGTGCCTGAGTCTCCTGGGTTTGTTGTGGGTATTGTTGGGTTGAGACTAGAGACTGGCACAGTGGTTCAAGTGTGTGGAAAGCAGCAACAGTAGTGTTGCCAGTCATAGGGTGAACATTGTACTAAGGTCATATGGAAGTGACGAAGCCGAAATTTCTTACTTTGGAGTAAGAGACTTGGATCTAAAAGTTCAAATTTGCATGTGAAAATGTCAGATTTT
Organism: Tamias sibiricus; assembly: GCA_025594165.1. Lineage (NCBI taxonomy): Eukaryota > Metazoa > Chordata > Mammalia > Rodentia > Sciuridae > Tamias > Tamias sibiricus. The sequence continues at coordinate 31,582,271 of CM046668.1, forward strand.
TAAATGGTATCAAAATTTTACTTGGCCAAAACACACACCCAAAATGAATTTATATTTTTATAAAACAGAATAAAAAGAAATCAGGGCCATTTTTAAGATAACAGGTATGATGGACAGATAGTACTTTACGTTGTTTGAGAAGGAAAGACATCTCTGATGAAATGATGTTTGGGTTATCCTGATGATCAAAAAGAATGATCAATGAAAATGTACAGAAAAAAATTCCATGAATTTATAGCAATAATTGAAAGACACAGTGGCAGCTGACTAGGTGTTTAACAAGGAAAAGAAGAGCCATGTGGTTATAAATAGGTTATATATATGAAGTTGAAGAGGTGGACTGTTTAAAGCCCTGAAAACCATAAATAAATAGGTTTTATTCTAAGTGACAAATGAGAAGTTGCTATGAAGTGACATCACTGATGTAGATTTGTCAGCTAATGAATTTGTGTTGATGTTCTTAATTCACCTAAAAACGCTTAGATTACATAATTGCTATTATAGCATATGGGTTGTTATTGTTAGGAATACTTGACCTACAGTTAAGATAATTAGCAAGGAACCTAAAATTCAAAAGGTGGTCTTGCAAATGAGAGTGCACTGTTCTTTTGGCACAGTATAATAGGAATAGTAGAAACTTTTGAAAGAAATATTTTCAGTTATCATATATAGAAGATTATCTAATATTTCCAAATGTTCAAAGATGGACTAGGCCATGCAGCATATGATAAGCTGGAACACTTGTTGATTGATTGCATGTTGCAGATAGGATTAAAATGTTGATGGATAGTTAGAGAAGGTAAATTTTTAATATTTCTTGTAACCTGAAAATTTATTCACTTTATACATACTTAAAGTTTGTCAATATAAATTTATAATGCTGATTATGGTTGCAGTGTTTCCTCCTACAAAGATCTGGTGAGAAAAGATAGTTCAAGGGAAGGTACTAGAGACTGACAATGATCAAATCATGTTCTACAGTGTCTGATATGATATAATGCATCCACCATTGTGGGTAATGACAATGCACCAATTAAAAAAAGTTACAAGCATAAAAGAAAAGATTGTGAACCTCCCAAAATTGGAGAGTTTTCAAAGTTTGTTTCTGTCTTCTGTTTTAAATTGCAACACCCCTGTGTAATAGGACTAGTGTATTGTAGCAGTTATTTGTAATTGGATAAAGACAATACATACGTGCACATCAGAACTTGTAGCTGGGGAAATGTGCACTAATTGGTAATTCTCATCTGGACTAGTCCTGTTAAGGCAGACACCATCCTTCTAACTGAAAATCTTTTTTTTTTTTTTTTCCCAATTTTTTTTTAGTTGTAGGTGGACACAATATCTTTATTTTATTTATGTGGTGCTGAGGATGGAACCCACAGCCTCACACATGCGAGACGAGCGCTCTACTGCTGAGCCATAGCCCCAGCCCCCTGAAAATCTTTTCACTAGGCTCTAAAGCCTATGAAGTCAGATACCCCAACTTCTGATGCAATGTCTGGTGTGTAGCCTATGTGACTTGTTTATTTCTTGAGTAAAATATTTAAATCTTCATTATAATCTCTCAAATTCCAATGATCATCATGGAGAAATTAAAATGAGACAATTCTAAATGAGCATCTATTAATTCCTGTGAACTATATGGAAGATCACTTAAAATCATTACCCAAGCCAGGCATGATGGCACTGTAATCTCAGTGACTCAGAAGACTGAGGCCAGTCTGGGCAACTTAGTGAGACCCTGTCTCAAAATAAAAAATAAAATAAAATAAAAAGGGCTGGGGATATAGCTCAGTGGTAAATCACCTTTGGTTCTATCCCTAGTACCATAAACAAACAAATAAATAATTATCCCTAAACCTCTTTCAACTCCAAAATATTCCTGTCTTTCAGGAGTGCTTTTCATATAAGGGTGAATATGTTCTCTTCATGTGTAAGTTTTATAACAAGAATCTTCATACTACCAGATCCATTATCCTTTTCTTTTTCTTAGTTTTTACAATCTGTGTCTGAAAACCTGTTCTACAATTAGAAAATATTAGGTTTACTATTTGCCTCTAAAAACACAGTATCTCTGAAATATAGCTTTTTTATTAGCTAAGACCAATATGTTGTATTCATCCTAAGCAATATTTTATTTTTAATATTTCTCAAGGGAAAATTGGTAACATAGCAGAGAATGCATAGTAACTTGTGTCCCTGATCATGATATATTTCATAAAGAAATAAAAACTAACTTTAAAATACCAAATGCAGTGTTTGTATTCTCATTCTTGTTTTCATCCTCATTAAAACAATTCTAAAAATCTCAGCCTGGCATGGTAGAGCACAGGTGCAATCCCAGCAACTCAGGAGCCTAAGGTAGGGGGATTGCAAATTTGAGGAGCAGTCTCAGCAATTTAGCAAGACCCTAAGCAACTTAGCAAGACCCTGTCTCAAAACAAAAAATAAAAAAGGGGGAGGTGCCTCAGAGTGTGACTCAGTGGTTAAGAGTCCCTGTGTTCAATCCCTGCCACCAGGAAAAAAAAAAAAAAAAAAAAGGAAAAATATTTCAGAAAGTCAGATTACAGTCACTGTTATTTTAGGTTTCAATACGTTTTCTATAATTTTGAAGGTAGCCTTTTTCTTACTAAGCCAAGAGATTCCACATTGTGCTTATCTTCTATGCCACACCTGTGTAGTGAATTTTTCTCATATGAAATAAAATTTTGTCAAAAATATAAATATTTGTTGAATGTGAAATTATACTCCTAGTTATGTCTTACATGTCTTCTGTCTGCATTTACAAACTAAACGATGACTATAAGCAACATTTATGTAGTGCATATTTCTTTAAGTTTTTTAATTTTTTTTAGTTGAGATGAATATGATACCTTTATATTTTTTTTTTTTATTTTTTTAATGTGGTTCTGAGAATTGAACCCAGTGCCTCACACATGCAAGGTGAGCACTTTTACCACTGAGCTATAACCCCAGCCCTGTAGTGCATATTTCAAAGAGCTACAAGAAAGGCTATTGAGTGTTTTCACCACGAAGAAATGATCGAATGTTGAAGCAATAGATATATTTAACCTGCTTTAAATGTTGGAATTCTGGCTTTTCTCTCTAGTAACTAAAGGACATTGGACAAGTCATTTAACTGACCTATCAAATTCCTCAACTATGAGATGAGGGCACCTGGTTCAGAACATTGCTTTGAGAGTGCTCTGAACAATGTGTACAATTGTATCTTTTTCAACTGTGAGGCAATAATACAATTATTTTTCTCAATGAGATAATGTGCAAGTATCTTGTATTAACGTTGAATTGTGTTTCCACATGCTTTTTGATCCAGAAAAGATCATCAAAGTGATCCCCCCACCTTTTAAAACTTTTTGAGAAAACTCAGCTATAGAACAGCAAAGAGACTTCCTGAAAAACACACTAACAATCAATAGCAAAACTATAGTCAGTAATGAAGGTTTTTTTTTTTTTTAATGAGAATTGGAAATGCCTGCAAAATACATTATTTTCATTCAGTGTTTATATATTTGAACATGTCATGCAGAACATTGGATAATTGTAGGAAGATTGTTTTTTTCTGGACCTTTTATCACCAACAAATTTTCTGAAGCCATCATCAAAATCATTGTTCTTATATTGTTATTGACAAAATTAATCAGAGAAGATTTCTCTGTATTATGTCTCTTTTATGTATGTGCGATTAGTATTTGTCCTGAACTGTAAACATAGAACATACAAAAGCCCTAATAGGTAATAATGGCAAATTACCAGGCTTGAAGTCATTCATATTTAGTTGGCCTTTAAATTAGCAGGAAGCAAGCAAGGTCTTTATCATGTTTTCAATCAATATTTCTTGATCTCTGGATAGGTATACTATCTGACATAAAGTGTGCATTCTGTGTTCCAGTTTTAAGTACTTTATATGTTATACATCATTTAAAACCTTCACTCATTGAGACAGATATTAGTGCAGTTTTGTTAATGAGGATATTGTGACTCAGAGATTTAAGTATTTTGTTCACTCTGACAAGCATAGAAAAAGGCCAACTCCATGATTAAAATCTGGCCATTTTTCTACTAAGTCTATGTTCTTAATCACTTGGTTATGCTACTGGATGTTAAAAACTCAATGCAATGTTTGGGAGTGTGGATATCATATTGAATGAAACAGACAGGGTCTCTGCCTTCATCAGAATGGACAACAATACAGAATGTATATGCAGAATCATGTGTGTCAATGAGTTTCAACAAATGATTGATTGCAATTTCCTGGTATACCTATAGAACACTTCAAATAAGAGCTTTTCTATGGACTTTTCTAGGGACTTGTGACATAGTGAATAAACAGAACTGTAAGGCAAAATATGCAGAGAATACTAAACACCATAATTAAAGAATAGAGCAACATGAGTAGTTAGGTTTATTTGGCATAAATGGTACATAGACATTGCATTTTGTCATGCCAAAGTCAATAAAATAGAGCTATTATTAGTCTGTATTTTAGCCTCTAATAAAGTTAAGCTGTTATTCTCTTAGTTAAAGGTAGAAGTTGAACATATCCAATTATGGTAGTTTTAAATGCTAGCATAAAATTTTTTGCTTTTTTTCCTAAAAACAATAAAATGTCACAGCTAGTTTCTAGCAGACAGAATCAATTAAAATAATATTTTGGAAACATGGATCTAATTGTGGAATGTATGAGAAAGAAAGACAATGTGACTTAGCAGAAGCTATTGCAAAATTAGGAGTTGAAAAAATAGTGAAAATCATAAGAAAAGATCAGATATGGAAAGAGTAGAAAATGAATGGCTTTGTTACATTGTTTATGCAATTTTAATTTTTTAGAATCTTAGAAGTGCATATTTTATGCAAGTAGCCTCACCCAAATTCACGTTAAAATTTTAAAATTTTTGAGCCCATCTGTTAGTGTGTAGATTTTTAAAATGTAAGTCAGACAATGAATGCATATGACAGAGCTGAGGATGTACATTTCCAAAACTCATTTCAAGTCTTGATATTTTAATAGTTCCTGTTGTTAATTTAAAAGAAAGTATGACCCCTTTTCATTTTTAAAAATAATACCCATTTTTTTTCAGTTTACCAACAAGCCTGTGTCATGTACTACCTAAAAAATAGATTAGATAATTGAATAGAGTGTTGCCTACAACATAATAAAATATAACTCACAGGGAAACTGAAATGTGTACAATTTTCCTTCCTAGTGAAGTACTACCAAAGAAAGGTGAAAGTAGTAATACTGCCTTTGAGAGTTTTAAAGTAGCAAGAGTTATACACAAGTATAAGACATAAATGACTGATAAGCAGCTAGAGATCAGCTGTGAAATTAATGTTCTTTTTTAGTAATAACCATAATCTGAATAATTCTACTTTTATGACTAAATAATGTGTGTGTGTGTTTGGCTTTAGGTAAAATATAGCAAAAAAAAAGAGAAAAATGAAGATGAATACTTAGTGCTGTTTTCTATATGACCAATGCTATTTAATAAGGCCAGCTCCTATTCCACACAGGTATGACATCAAAGATGATTACACTCTGAGAATTAAGAAGGCCTTGAGTACAGATGAAGGTACCTATATGTGTATTGCTGAGAATCGGGTGGGAAAAGTGGAAGCCTCTGCTACCCTCACTGTCCGAGGTAAGAAACTTAGGTGTCAGATATAACTGAATCAGGAGACTAATATTTTGTTTTTGGTAAGTGAACTCACAATCAAAATGATAGATTCCACTTTTATTATTATATTAGATGTCTACATTGCATGCTGTCTCTATCATTAATTGAAATAAATATTATTTCCAAATTTGAGTTGCAAATGTGACTTAGCAGAAGCTATTGCAAAATTAGGAGTTGAAAAAATAGTGAAAATCATAACAAAAGATCAGATATGGAAAGAGTAGAAAATGAATGGCTTTGTTACATTGTTTATGCAATTTTAATTTTTTAGAATCTAAGAAGTGCATATTTTATGCAAGTAGGCATTCATTTTTATTTAATAAGATCAAACATGGATGAAAGTCAACAGTTTATGGTTTTAAAGTTAATCTGAGAGAGGATGTAAACCAGTCATTTTCTCTCAACTACTTATGCTTTTAAATGGCACCAGTTTCAAAGGTACTCATGTTTTCTGTTCACCAGTTTGTTGCTTTATACTAGTAGAATATAGTTTAGAAATTCTTTTTTATTTCTGCATTCAACAAAGCAATCCGAATAAAAACTAATCATGCTTCCAAAGGTGAACAAAGGGTAAGAGAGGAGCTCTAGCATCCTGATAATCTGATTTAAAGAGTGATATGTGGGAATTCATTGGCTTAAGTAATTGCAGTAGTTGCTTTTGTGATAACTTTCACTTTCTAGGCTTTGCACACTTTCTCGGTCATGGAATAATGTTCTGGAATTGCTTACAGTTGAAGGAAAGCATTACTAAGCCCACAGTGCACTATAATGAATCAACTGGCTTCCTGGTGGAGCATGTTGATCCAGAGAGGTAAAATATGTCCTGGGTACCAAGTGAGATCTTGACAGTGAACACTTAGCCTTTCCAAACAGACATTACCACGACGCTATTCACACTCACAGGGCTCTAAACAAACATGGAAAGGGTCATTTCCTGTTCAGTCTCAAACCTTTCTTTCACACTGATTGTGCCTCCTCCTCTCATTCTTCCTCCCTCCTCCTCTCATCTTTCCTGTTGGCTGCAAGTGTTCATACCCATCAGGTACCTCTCACTCTATTTAGAAGTTCTTCTACCCATATGCAGCTTTGCCCTCAGAAATTTTTATAAGATTAGCAGAAGGGTTTGGAGGAGTTTGGAGGTATAACAAATGCATCAGAGAAACTCAGGTTTCTCCTCCATCTGGTAAGAAAAAAGATTTTGCCAGACCTGCAATGTAAGCTTCAAATCACACAAATCTCATTTGCCTCCAGGTGACTCCTAGGAGGCAGGTATTCTGCATACCTTGAAAATACAGTGCTTTTGTGCTTCTCAATTGCTCCATTCCTATTTCACCTGATCTGGTGCTTTCTCCTCTACACAATCTAGTGTGATCTTAGGTGCAAAACACATTTAGACAAAAATCGATAAAGCTACTTAAAAATATTTTCACTGCTCACAGGTAATAGTTCATAAAGGACTGTGATCATATATGAACCAAATTATATACTCATTATGTCTGATCAAAATCTAATAACTCATGCAAAACAATGAAAACTATCTAACCTATGCACTCTGTAGGTGATTTTGCATGATTGTTTTTAAATAGCTCTTTACAAAAACGAAGTTCATTTGAACAAATTATCTCCAAAGTTTATGTTTGCATGTGTGTGTTTCTGAAGTGAGTGGGGAAAAAAATAAACAACCCACCAGAAATGTTCTATTCAAAAAATATTTGCTGACTAAACAAGTGGTGTGAAAATGTGAGGAGCTGTTTGTTTGTAAAAGCAGCAGGGTTCCTTTTATAGTTCAATGCTTGGTTGAATGAGACATGAAGTGTTCTGTTTGCTTAAAGGTCTTTCCCACCTAATTGTTTTTATAATTTGTTGAAAGTTTCAGGTTTAACATTTTATTTAACAAAGCATGCTCCTCATGCATGGATGTCTGAAGCTAGCTTACTAGTAGGAAGCATTGTTTATTTTTAAAATGATTTTTTTTTTTAAGTCAGCAAACCTTAAATGGTTTCTCCTCTAATCTGGAGCTTGTAAATGGATTAGAATGTTTGTTCTGTGTGTATGAATTTATCATTCATCTAAAACTGAAACCTCAATCAGGTTAAAGGAAAAAAAAATCCTCATAATACAATGTAATGTAGAGTAAAATATTATTTAGCAACATTTTTTACCATTAGGAAAAGCAGTTGGGATTTCTCAAGCTAAGAGGTTAATAAGGAAAAAAATTATCTACAATATTTTTTTTCTGCGCTTATTTGTCTATGCACATAAATGAAATGTTCAGCCTTTCTCTGGATTGTTTTATTAGAACAGAGTCAACTGACCCAAGAGGCCATGTCCATTTTCATCCATTTAATGCAGGGACACAGTTTAATTTGCTGATTTTGAAAATATCCACCTGCTGATTTTTTTTCAGATGGATAATTTGCTATGCAATAAAGAAGTTTTATTATGATGTTTCTACTAAAATTGTATCATTATGTTCATTTTAGCCAACTGGTGAAAATTTAAGGCAGTTTTACCATCAATATCTGAAACAGATCTCTTCAGTTGTTTTTCATTTCAAAAACATGATAAAAATAATTGTAAAATGGAGATTACCATCAAAATTACTCCCTTTGCTGACTTGGCAAATGTAAAATTAGTAAGAAACAAAGTTAGTAAACAACAGATCGCCTAGCATATATAGTCTAATCAAATATCTCATTATCTAGTAGCATTTTTAAAATGTCTTAAAAATGACTTCACACAAACTGCATATTTGTAAACATAATTTTCCTCTATTTTTCAATTGCTTCATTGGCTTTGCATAAATGAAGATCTCATTGGAAAAATTGCATTTCCTCTAAGGCAATGAAGCCTTAAGTTTTTTGAAATTATTCTAAACTACAGTGAAAAGGAGATGTGTTTTGTTTATTTGAACATGATTTCTTCACCATGGTTTCTTCTTTTTCTCTCTTTAATATTATAGACTCAAAATACCTTTTCAGGGCTGGGGTTGTGGCTCAGTGGTAGAGCGCTTGTCTCACATATGTGGGGCACTGGGTTCAATCCTCAGCGCCACATAAATAAATGAAAAGAGGTATTGTGCCCATCTACAACTGAAAAAAAAAAAGTTAAAAAAAAAAAAACTTTTCATTCTTTAAGGAAACATATTTGAAATCCAGCTTTAGATGGCAACTAAAATAGCAAATTGAAAGATGAAAGGAAAAGAGTTCCTTTTCTACTGAACATTAACAAAATTTAAGAGAAATCTCACCAGTTGGAATGAAGCATGACTTTATGATATTAGTCTGTTGTCTTGCCCCTGGTTGTTTTTGTGTTCTGCTCCCTACTCCCTTGCAAAAAAAAAAAAAGAAAAAAAGAAAAAAAGAAATAGGAAAAAGACATCAGGGTAACTTCATTTATTTCTTTTCATGTAGCAAACTGACCTTATGACACAAGAGTTTGTCTAAGACAAAATTTTAACACTACTACTACAATTACCTTATTTTTCTTTCTGTTGCCTTTCATGAATAACACTCCTGTAAAAGACTATGTAGAGGCAACATATACAATTACATATAGTATATGTGTTATAATATACATAAATATTATACTTTATTTTAGAGATTACTCAAAGCTAAGTATTATGATGGATTTGATTTGAACATACAAATGTTTTTAATGCTGCATCTATCTTGCCTTGCCCAAAGTGATCAGCAGCAAAAAACTATACTTACATTGTTCTAGAGATATATTATTATGCAGGAGAGCTATATCCATTGGGATATAAGTGAAAGGATTTTTTGTTGAAAAAGTTCATATTTTTCAATGTAAGACCTCATGAAAGTTCAAATGCTGCAAAATATATTTCTTCTTCATTTGGATAATGGGATCACATGTTTTAAAATATTCACCTCTTCTTTTATATAAAATGGTTTTTAACAGATTTGACATGATTCTGTTTAAAGAAAGTGTTATTAAGCCCATGTATATCTCTTACAATTTCTGTGCATTAATAACAAGGGAAGCCTATTACTACTGATTTTAGTGATTGAAAGTTATGATATAATAAAAAAATAATAATTTGTTGGAGCAGCAGTTTGAAAGCCATTCACAGTGTGAACAAGAATCAACTTGTCAGTCATTGTTTCTTGGCCTCTGCCAAAAGAAGAAAAAAGCTTAACAGTAGTTAGGGAGCTACTGAGTCGAAATCTCTAAGGATGTTCCAACCTATTTGTTATATTTTTATCCACCCTGTCCACGGATGAAAAGTGATGTGATCTTAACTTATTACTGACTGAAAAGCAGCGTCAGGGGCTTTTCTGTAGTCCTTGTAATGGTTCTGACTAACCATGCTTAAAATCCAATTGCTATTTAAATCAGACAGTGAGGCCTTCTTTCATTGACATGACATTTGCTAGTCTGTGACTTGAATGGTTATATTCAGTAGGTTCTTAACTTTGGGGTAGCACTAGGCTGTTGAACTCAAGCTCTTTGACCTAATAATTGTAGTAAGGAATGATGACGAAACTACCTGAAGTAATTAAAGTTGCTGATTATCAATCCTGAGATCCAAAATGATATTTTCTTGGGATCATATTTATAACTTTCAGTTTTTTCAAACTCAGACATCCCTGTTCATAGTTAAATTATGAGACTAGAAATCACTCTATTGTCCATACTTAACTGTAACATTACACATCATGATCATGCATTCTGCTAATTTTTTTCTTTCTTTTTTTAAAATTTCTTTTTTATGTTCTCACCACACCATTGTAATGTCTACAGCTCGCCCTGTTGGTAAGTAGCCATCCTTTTATCCATTTAGCATGGCTTTTTACAATGCTTCATAATTCATGCATAATAGAATTTGACAGAAATATAATTATTCACCCATGTTCAAGTATTACTGGAGGGACTGTCTACTACAGAAATTCTTCTGACTTTTTCATCATTTTGATAAACCATTTTTTGTAATGACTTTTGCTGCAAAGCATTGAGTAGGTATCAGGTTTCATATAAAAGTATAAATGAATGACTAGTGGTATAAAATGCTAACTTTTCTTAAGGAGAAAAATATAATTCTTTCCTTTTCCTTGTACGTATAAAATAACCAATTACTATTTATGTTTGGTATTAGTTAAGACAAAAGAATATTAGTTCAATTAAGGAGTTCTATTAACTTTCATCACTTATTTTATTTCAATCTACACAGACTCCCAGTTCTTCAGGAGTATTTTTACCTGCTTACCTGCTACATATCTGTTATCTGCATGCCTATATAAACAGAATTAAGTAGAATGCTTTAACTTATTGTGAATAGATTGTGACCCTTAGTATTTAAGGGAAGAGAGAACAGCATTCTTTGGCATGGAAAGTGAGTGTTTGTGGTTTTAATATACTCATTTTTCATTTGGCTTTGCAAAATTGAAGTAAGAGCTTGCGCTTGCAGAAATTTAGGTAGTAATTGTTCGTGAGCATGTGCTTGATAAAATATTTTCAAATCCATTGATTTACTAATCTTTTTGTATCACATTGGAAGTTTAAGCCAATAAATACATTTAAATAAAAGAAATTTTGGTAATTGTTTGATAAGTAAATTAACAGATGAATGCATAAGTGGCTGGATGAATGAATGAACGGAATGATTCTACATGTTCCTTCATTAACATACTAATAAATAACATTAATTTTTTTTCAGTTTTTAGGAATTTTTAAGTTGTCCAGATAGCTTTAAAAGATTTCTTAATATAATGACTTGACATTGTTGATGTTGATGTATACTGACCCAAATTCATAACCCTCTCCCATCTTGGGTTGAAATAGTCACAGACTTTATTTTCACATAGTATGTTCTTTCATTGCTAGCAAATACCATAAATAGAACTTTGCTGTCCCAATCTGAATTTCTGATATGCCATTTTTTACCAGTACTGTCTTATGATTAGCACTTGAATAACTGAAACTTTCATCATCTCTTCTATAAAATGAACAGAATAATATTGGCTTAACAAAGTTGCTACAAGACTGGTTTGAACTTACCATTGGTTATGTATTTGAAAAGTGTTCTGTATGCCAATACTGGCTAATGTATTCCTTGTTTCTGAGACATTATTTTGCATTTTGATGTATTTAAATACACTTATGGCTTAAAGTTATTTGAAAAATAAAGTATCAGGGTATTTATTTTTCCTAGAAACATTCATGTAATTTGAAAATTGTGGACTAGTTTGTTATAATATTTAATTTTCATTTTCTTGTATTTGAAAGAATTCCTATCAATGACAACTTGCTTGTCAATGGAATGGTATCTAAAATATAGAAGAGAAAGGGGAAAATGAGGTAACAGAAGAAGGAAAAGGACAAGCTCCATGACCACTCTCAGATTTCCTTCTCTCAGCATCTGTAAAAGAGATTTCTGGTCCAGGGATGGACTTATTTATGTGTCCAAAAAAGTATTTTATTATTTGTTCTTGTTATATAATAACATATAAGTGAAGAGATTTATACTAGCCAGGTAGGGTGGTACATGTCTAAAATCCCAGCTATTGGGGAGACTGAGGCAGGAGGGTCACAAGTTCAAAGCCAGTTTGGGCAAGGTTAGTGAGATCAAGTCTCAAAACAGAAGGACAAAACAAAAACAAAGCAGAATCATTTATATATAACAAATTTAAGAAATGAATGACAATAATGTAAATATAACATTAATTGACAAGGATTGAAACAATTTGACTTTTTTTTGGAATTCTCGATAACTAAAGCAATAAAAATGTGTGACTTTATTTAGAAGTTATTTTAAAATATTAAACTTATGGATTTTACAGTAAATATATAAAGATGTATGATTCGATGTGAAAATTTCTCAATTGAAAAGTTGGCAATAAGTACCTCAAAATTCAGTTTGATTAGGCTTTGGCAGTAATTTTAATTAAAGGATAATGACCTCAAAAGAATAGAAAAAATATCGCATATAAATTATAGATTTTTATACAGCAAATCCTGAGTCTACTATATTGTAATCAATTGATTTATATACCCTGTTTCCAGAACATAAACAATATTTTAATAATTTCTGATATATTTTAAGCATTTAAACAAAGAAAACAGTACATTGATGAAAACAATATGATGTACACAGCATATAGGGATTTATCTGTCACCTACTAGTTCTTTTAAAAGTTATTTCCATTTTTTTATTCTTGTTTGAAATGATTCTTAAATTCCCATTGGACTAGAAATAAAGAATAGCTTCTTGACACATTGCATTTTACTCTGGGAAAGTCTGTCATTTCAAAAATCTATCTCAAATGACTTATGACAATGTTCAGAAATATGAAGAACTATACTTTATATTTGACAACTACTATTAATTTTGGAAACTAAATTTTTGATACATTTTTATTGAATTACTGAAGAAGAGACTGATAATGGGGGAATTAACCTGCTTTTTCTATCAAATTCTTACATCAATTTAAATTTAGGAGCTATAGGTATTTGAACTTTTATTGTTACTGGAATCAAAAAAAAAGTTTTTAAACTTCCAGGTGATAGCAAGAATATTCTGCAGACACCATAGAAAACAAACAGAAGCTACCTTTTAATTCCAATATGTAAAGTGGAAAAAATTGTACCCAGCACATAAAGCTTAGAGAAAATGCAGAGAGGGCAAAGCTTTCAAAAGAAAATTAGAAATCATTGCAGATTCTGGAATTCTTACAAATTCAGAATATAATCACAGCATTACACCAGATAAAACTTCCTGATGGTCTATGGAAAGTCCCACTTAGAAATCATTTAAAGACCCCAAATGGATGACTCTTACAAGTTAAAGAATGTGCAACTCTGTGCAATTCACAAACACCTTCTAGACTCTACTTTGGAGATTCTATAAAACTTCATTAAGAGAATCCCCAACGTGGAAAAAAATTGCTGAAAGCAGTCCATTAGACACTTGCCAGTGGAAGCCAATATTTTCCAGATTGCATTATTCATCTGTAGTGTCACCAACATCTCCTAAACAGCTCTTTAATCCAACCTCTGTATTTACTGGTTTCCAAAAAATCTAGACCAATACCACTTTGACAATTAAAAATCCATTTTTACTATTTCAAAGACATTCCTTATATGAAAAGCACAAATGCATTGTAGGGCGTAGTTAACTATGAATGTTGAAATATTCTTTTGTTTATGTGGAGAACTCTTCCAATGAAGGAACTGACAAGAAGAAAATGGTCTAAATAAGGATAAATATCTTGCTTCCTATACCCATCTGTCTTATTTTTCCTATTGGAAGCCTTTCCCAAGCTTAAAAATAAAAAAGAACATCTATTTTGGAGATGGGCAACACATTTTTTCCTAGCAGCAACTCAAAACATGATGAGTAATTTGGAAAAGAACTGTCAAATCGACCAGCTGCCTTACTTGTGAAACTGAGCCCTGCCTCATTTTGTATCTTGTACACCATATGCTATCTGCTGATTGCCTCAAGTAGAGAGACCAAAAGCTGAGCATATCAGGTGAAACTTGTTTAAAATGTCACAAACAAACTGACAGTACACAACTTTGTGAAAAAACTTTTTTCCCCAATTCAGTGACATAAAAGTATGTTCTTTTTGATAGAGGAATATAATTGGTCACGGAAGAATTCGTAAGTATTGAAAAATTCATGTTCTTGGCAAAATTCCACATTTTCAATTATTATTTTACAGAATCCTCCACTCACGAAACAGATATCTATAGGGACATATTTTTTCAATATTTTAACTGCTTAAGCACAAAAGTATACATATTCTCATTTTAGAAAGCTCTATTTTATGAGTTGAAGCAGCTTTGTAATAGCATGTTCTAATGTATTTTATTCTTGAGGCCACCAAGAAATAGAACAACAACAATAAAAATGAGTGAATAAAATAATAATTCAGGACAAATTATAAATCAGATATTACTAAAGAACAAGATGACAGATATTTCTGATACCCTCATATCCCACCCCACCTTGAAATTTGGAAACTATAATGTGCTGTATGTAATTTAAATTAGTACTAGAAAAGTTACAGTTACTTTTAAATCAGAAAACATGTGGTTATTATACATCATGTTGAGATGTATGATCTGAAAAAGATGTCCTGAGTATGTTTTGGAAGGAGACCTAGAATATTATCCCTTGCATTCTTTCTTCATTGGACAAACTGTTACCCCCATAACCTGGGGTAATCTTTTCCTTCCTTCAAGTTCTTGATGTTTCTTGTACCTGGCGCTAATTAAATTAGCTACTTTTATAAAGAGTCCCAATTAATTATTACTAAATAAGCATCATGTTTTTTATTGCTCCATATATTTTTATAGAATTATGGGTAAAAGTGCATATTCCAATAGAGTTTCCATTATGTGAAATTTTAAAATGAAATACAATTATAGATTACTTCTGCTGTGATGGTTTTAGCCTTGTGTGTTTGACAGTGTCTGTCCATTGTCTCTATTAGGAAGTTAGGTAAAAATTATTGAATCGTCAGCCGGGCGCGGTGGCGCACGCCTGTAATCCCAGCACTTTGGGAGGCTGAGGCAGGAGGATCGCGCGAGTTCAAAGCCAGCCTCAGCATTGGCGAGGCACTTAGCAACTCAGTGAGACCCTGTCTCTAATAAAAACACAAAAAAGGTCTGGGGATGTGGCCCAGTGGTCAAGTGCCCCTGAGTTCAATCCCCGGTACCAAAAAAAAAAAAAAAAAAAAAAAAAAAAAAAAAAAAAAAAATTATTGAATCGTGCATTTTTTTTCTCATAACTGGATGAAATATTCTCTTGTTTTGGTATTGAAAGGTACTGTAGTGTGGCACTTCCACAATAATTTCCCCTCTTGGTTGGAATACCTCTTTACATATGAACACCCATGTGGTTCCTTCTTCCAAATACATTTTCTGGATTACATGTTGATGATAATTATCCTCTATCAAATATTCCTGGGACACCACAAGCCCCCTGAATCTATAGAATCATAATTTATTTAGTTAATCCTTCAAGAATGTTTCAAGGATATTTTCTTCTGTTTTATCTTTGAATATTTTTCTTTCACTTATTTTCTTCAGACAAACTTTGTATGTTGGCTTTCCTTTGTTTACATCCCGTGTTTATTGACTTTCCTGTAATAATTTCAGAGGCAACAATTTTATTTCATTTTGTATGAATTTTAATGTCAGTTTATCACCTTCCTTTTTAAATTTTAATCATCTCGTATTTCTTCTTCTTACTAAAATAACTTATTTTCTTTCTCTTTCTCCCCCCTTTCCTTGCTGAGCTTTCACATACCATTCTTAATCTCCATGTGTCACTTAATCCATTTACCCCCTTTATGAATTTGTTTTTGGTTTTGTTAGAAGACAAACTTCATTGTATGTATGAGCATAAACTATCTTTAAACTATGGGCAACTATTCTAAAGTATGTCTGTATTTCTTTGATAATTCCTAGAAGGTACTAGCCCTTTCTCTTGGATTATTTAATTATTTTTCCTTTGTTCTCATTAATTAAATAAGTAGTTTGTTAACATATATCGATTTATTTTGTTTGCATAGATCCTGTTTGGATCCTTATCTGATAATTATCTATTTGAGTGAAGAAGACTAGGGTTTGCATGTTTAGAGAAGAGAAAAAGGAGAGTATCAGGGTCATTTGCTAGCCTACTTGCTTGGAATGCTGTCTTGAATCTTTTTTTTTTTTAATTTTTAAATTTATTTGTTCTAATCATTTATACATGACAGCAGAATGCTCTTGAATTCATTGTTCATAAATGGAGCACAATTTTTCAGGTCTCTGGTTGTACACGAAGTAGGGTCACACCATTGATGCAATCATTACCTAGTGTAATGATGTCCATCTCATTCCACCATCTTTTCTATCCTCATGCCCCCTCCCCTCCCCTTCCTCCACTTTGCCCAATCCATAGTTCCTCCATTCATCCCATGCCCACCCCCATTATGGATTAGCATGCACTTATCAGAGAAAACATTTGGCCTTTGTTTTTTCAGGATTGACTACTTCTCTTAGCACGATATTCTCCAACTCCATCCACTTACCTGCAAATGCCATAATTTTATTTTCTTTTATTTCTGAGTAATATTTGATTGTGTGTATGTGTGTGTGTGTGTGTGTGTGTGTGTGTACACACCACAGTTTCTTTATCCGTTCATCTATTGAAGGGCATCTAGGTTGGTTCTTTTATTTAAAAAAATCAGTTTCTTCTTAGTGTTTTATTGACTCTTGTTGATAAACAATAAATAACCTTTGTTAAGTTTCGAGCTCTCTGCTTTCCCACATGAAACTCCCTCCTCATTTTCTCTTTATATTCCCTTCTTCATAATGAAGATGGCTTTCAGGCATGATAGTTTCCTATTACTGAGATAAAACTGCCACAAACTGAGCTATTTAAAACAACATCCATTAATTAAGTCAAAGTTCTATAGATACAATGAACAGACAGGCAAAAGTGTGGGGGGGTCTGCTTAGGGTCTTAACTGTGAAAATCAAAATACAAACCAAGCTAAGCTCTTCTCTGGAAACTCTCCAAAAGAAACCACTTCAAATTTCATTCATGGTAATGGTAGACTTAAGTTCCTTGCAGTTGTAGACTAAAGTCCCCATTTCCTTGGCTGCAAGTCAGTGTCACCCACAGTTTGGAGAGGTCATTCTTCAGCCTCCCTACATGGCTTACAGGGTCTTCAAAGTCAGCAATGGTTTCTTGAGTTCTTATGTGTTTTGTTTTGTATTGCTTCCTTTTTGGCATCAACTAGAGAAAATCTGCTTTTTTAAAAGTCTCATAGTATTAAGTAAGGCCCAATTGAGTTATCTTCCTGTGTTCAGGTCAACTGATTTGCACTTTTAGTTATATCTTCAGAATCCCTTTTGTAACATAACATGATCATGAGAGTACTCCAACAAGTGGAGGTCATGTGGCTCACCTTAGAATTCTGCCCACCACAGGAGGCTTGGCCTTTTCTTTCTTTAAGTTTACCTTCCCTGTCTTCTAAATTTTAGCTGGTTTTCTATGTAGTCATGTCCCTTATTTCCAAAGTCATGCTCAAAGGATCAAATGACTGGTTTTCGCAATGTGACAGGAAATTTTTGTGACATGAATAGTAATAGAGAATGAAGGCTGGTTATGTTGGTGTTCACCTTGCTTCCTTGTTCTCCTCCTGAATTGAATGTGTTTGGCAGGGATACCATACAGTTTGTTGTTTTGGCTTACAGTAGCTTTTCCATATTATTTATTTATTTTCTTATAATGACTAGAGGAAATAGAGCAAAAAAATTATTGACTACAATGTCTTAAACCAAACATCAAAATGTTTAAATCTCACTAATTTTAGAATCTCTCCACAAAGGATTAAAATATAAACTGAATATTTTAACTTGGTACCCACAAGTACTATAAGTATGGAATATTATAATAATGTAAATTCTGTGGCCTAAAACTATCCAATGAGATGAGACTTAAGAGATTTCACTAGATATAGACAGAATAAAACACATCAACATTAGAGTCATGCCTTTTTAAAAAAGGTCAAAATTTTCGTTTTTATAAGTTATAGCAATTTGTAGACAGAAAGAAACATGATATTTATGTTTGCATATGCTGTAAAATATATTGTGATATGTATTATACTTAAGTCTTACATACGTGACATTTAAATTACTGCACTACTTACTTAAACATATTAAAGGTTACTCAAGGGACTGGTACATAATTATATTCATTAAAAATATATAAACTGCAAATTAAATTAAATTTTGAGTTAAAATATATCTGGATACGTGTTGGGCTCTCTGACAAGTATTGCTTCCAAGATTTATTGGTGATGTTATTTTCTTCTATCCTACAAAATGATTAGTTCTTTATCAGCAAATATGTTGTTGTATTAATCTTTCTGCTGCCTCTACCTCTAACACAGCACTTACATGTAATAGGGGCATGCCAAATGTTGGCACAGTTAATTGATACACACATATGCATACATAGGTAATATTTGGCTAGAAAATGTTTATGCAAGCAGCTTTAAATAGTGCTATAAAAAGATTAAGCAACATTAATGGTAACAGGCCAATCACATATTCCTCATTCTGCTAGTAGGAGATAAAATACAACAAAAAGAAGGCACTAATGAGTTAGGATGGTGCCTTACTAAGCGTGTAATTAATGTTATTAAGAAACATTGCAGTTGCATATTAAAATTCCGTTAACTAAGCAACCCTTCAGCATCAGTACATTGGTTTTGGGTGGCAAAAAATTTTTCCTTTTTCCTTTCTCTGATTGGCATCTTCATGCAATCTTTCTTTAAAAAAATGAGATAATGGGATGTGATCAGCCTTCCTGGTTTTGCTGGAATGCTGGTGTGACAGTTCTGGCAAGTTGACAGGTTAAGTGACTGAAAGTGGATGTCTTGTCTCACCATTTACTTGAAGAGCCATTTTTTAGGCTATAGTTTTCCTCTTCTCACTTCCACAGTTACGACACTTTCTACCCCACATATGAGAAGTTTTCTTTCCCCAGTTTAGCAGTATAGGACCTTGATGGGATTTTTTTTTTTACTATGTTTTAAAATATTCTCTTTTTGCTGGTCAAAAATATGATCACTACTTTTGGAATTATGTGGATATTGTCTTGATAAACAATTAGTTTTAAAATTAATAGTGTTTCCCTTGCAAATCAAGAGTCCCCTAAAGATAAGAAAATTTTATTCTCATTAAGGACAAAATAATATGAACAAATGATACTTAGAAGTTCAGAATTTCTTAAAATGTTTATAGATGTTTCTAGAAAGTTTTCAATGTATAGTTTTTTTAATAATTCAAATGTTATATGCAACTTGCATGTTGAATCAAGTATGAGTTCCTGTACTTACCTACAATCGAAATTAAATCTACTTTAATAATCCAAAATATGATAAAGCTTAAAATTTTCTGTAAACAGGCCTTAGTTATATGATGAAGTAACTATTCTACTTATTGCAATGTAGAAATATTTAATACCATTATAGGATTATAAAAGACTTTGTTAAACAAGTAAAGACAATTAACATGGAAAAATACATGGCTCCACTAATATAATCCTTTTGTTTAACATGCTGACTAAAAATGTAGAATGACCTAGATTGCCAGTGGTGACAAAAAAGGAGGTGAGATTAATGGGCCCTTGGTGCCATTGTAAGAATTATATTTCTAACATAAAACATGTGTTTTTCTCTCTGTGAAGAACAACTTCTCACCCTTCTTCTTACCTGTTTAATTGATAAAAAAGAATCAAATTCTCTCCTTTCTCCCTTCTTCCCTCTAACCTTGCCCTTTCTCCCTCTTTCCTTTCTTTAACTTCTCTTAGAATTGCTTTCACAGTTGCTCTACATTGCCATTAAGAAGGCCACTTTGATTATTTTGTGATCACACTATATAATAACTGGCTCACTTCATTGCCTATTTTGGTCATTAGATTTGGAATAATTGAGAGTGGTTTTGGGGTTTCAAGTATTACACAAATCCTCCAAAATTGTAGTCTTCTAATAGTCAACAAATTCCATAGGAAGAAGTAAGAAACATACAGGGTAACAATGCATGACAGCAGCATCATTACTCACACAAGGATTGAATGTTCCTATGTATATGACTTGTGATAGGTTAAGAGCAGGATGTGAAGCCTGAACAGATGAAGAATGTAAGGACTCACATTTATTGTTATCATTCTATTCTCTTTAACCATTTACTTTACTTTTCCCAATTTATGAAACTAGTAAACCATATAGTACTTTTCCATCTTCATTTTGATATCAAAAAAAGTGTGTGTGTGCACGTGCGCGCGCATGCGCACTCAAAATACAAAATTGGGCTGGGGATGTGGCTAAGTGGTTGAGTGCCCCTGAGTTTGATTCCTGGTGGCCCCCCAAAAAAGTCAGAAAGAAATATATGTGTGTGTGTGTGTGTGTGTGTTTATATAAATTATATTATTGTCAAAAGGAAAGGTATAGATATTGGTATTTTAGCATAGAGTAAGAATTTTAGTATTAGCTACAGTTACTCACTGGAAAAGAAACCATTTCACTCATCTAGAAGAGTTATTGCTTTGGACTCAGTAAGAAAAACAATTAATGGGAAAAGTAGGTAATTTAGCAATTTGATCATTTATATTCCTTGGAAATAGTGACAAATGAATAAAATGTGATTAAATGGGCTTTATAAAAATGATTATCTTAAATCCTATAGTCCTAATTTATATTTTCCATTACAAATGCATTCTTTCCTTTGAGATGAATTATGCGTTAATGTGCTTCAAATCAAATATTTTATGACATTATGTGTGCATTTCCAATATTAACAGAAATTATGTGGACTCAAATGAATGTTAAATAGTAAAAATTAAATAAAATTTAAATAAGTTCAAAACAATCACTTATCAATTAGAAGTCGAACTCTTCTGTTTTTAAATTGAATAAGCATTTATCTCTTGTTCCTACTGTACATTGCATTGTAATGAAATGAATTCTGCCTGTTTCATATTGGTAAAGGCAAGCCTACTAATGTTTTGCCAGGACTTCTAGATCTGATTGCTACAAAATGCCTATTTTTGTCTATGTACTTTTATTCCTCTGGGATGGTAGCTACTTGTTTATAGTATTTGGGTCAAGTTCAAATTGGTTAGAAAAATGTTGTTGTTGATTTTCCAAACATATTTTCTGTCATTTCCCTCCATTCAAATTATTACCAATGCTATCACTGGTGGAAAAGTGTCAGAAGCTTTGAGTATAATGAGATGGAAAAAATGTTGAATATTTGCTGTAGATCCATTTTTAAAAATTTCATAATCAATGCCATTTATTTAGAATTCACTCTTGGGAGATTTTCTAGGCCAAATAAAGACAACATTTCAGTGTAAGGTGGTAAACAACACTTCATACCAATAAGAATGTACTACTGATCTGAGGAAGTAAGATATGTAGATGGGAGAAATACAGGGGGAAAAAAACAGACAATGAAAGCAAGGGCATGTACCTGAAATTGGAGGGAACACAGGGCAAATACAAGGTCAGGGTGTGTTCAGGTTAATCCTTGTTGACAAGGTGGATCAAAAGATAATAGATATCAAGATGGGTTATCCACAAGAACGGCCAATATATATGTGAGTGATGGAGAGTAGACTGGTCTGCTGAAATTCTGGAAGTAGTCCGGGGACAAATGAGTATCAGGATGATAAAATCCTGGGGGGAGAATTATTTGCAAGCCTTGCAATGATATGCATTGTAGGTTTTTATTGCCATGTAATAAAAAGCACTGTAGGGTTTTGAATCAAGAGTGACTTGAAAGAAAGTGTATTTAAGAAAGGCTGTACTTAGAAGTAGTATAGGAAGAAAAAGATTATGTGTTTTATGCTACTTTAAATAATAAAAACAGCTATTCAAGAAAAGCATGTTATGATTTTTAAAGTATTATACCTCATTGAAAATTGTAGCCTAAAGTTCTTACTCAATCGTTTGATACTAGACATGAAAAATTCTCAATCAGATTATAATTTGAAGTAAAACGGATTAAACCAGCAGTTCAGTGTTTAGTAGGTCTAACAATGGCATTGAAATAATGTAAAGTAAACCTACCTTCAAGTCTAAGACTTTAAACTTAAGAAAATTGTGTACCATTTATAAAGTTGAGTTTATTGGCCTTTATGTCGTAATGGTAATCGTTAAGACATAAGGTTTTAAATTTTTAAATGAAAGAATGTCTGTGGATGTTTTAACATAGTTCCTGGCACTTAATAAGCACTCAATTAATGTTAATTATTGTCATTGTATTGCACAGTTTGTGACTGAGCAAATCTTTGACTCAAGCAAATGATCAAAGAGATTGCTTTTTAAATATGTTTGCAGAATATATTAGCATTTAATAAGTAAATTATATCAAATAGCAAAAAATGTTTTCTACTCCAGTTTGTCAGGAAGTTCAAAATGTTTATTACTACTGAGTCAAAAGTTTATTCATTCAGGCATGAAATTACACCCAAAGAAAGGGAGCAGCTGAGTGTGCCTGTAACCACCCTGCATCACATGTTAATGTACCTAACTGCTGCATGACTATCTCCATGTTAATGCCTGCCATACAAAGTCATATTTTCCTGTAGAAACAACTTGAACATGATGCGATTAACCTTTAAGGTCCCCCTCCCCTCATCTCAAAGCCCACCTCATGCATGGCCTATGCTTCCTACTCGTGTTCAGCCATCTGATTTCCATATCACCCACTCACTCTCACCAGCAAGCATTAGCATAACAGAGCTGTCGCATGACTTTGATTGAAGCCAGCTTGGGCTGAATTCAGTATCAAAGCATAATTTAGCAGAAATCAAATCTAATTTACTGTGCATTGTATTTAAATTCTCAAAACATAGTTTCAAGTGAACTGGCCTAGACCTCCAATCTTAATTGACCTTTTTATAGATCGGGTCTACTTCTCTGGAAATCACACCACATACTTTTCTCATAGAGATATTGTTTTTTAATGTGTAAGTGTTGATTAAATACTGAACTGCGCCACTCTGCTCCATCTCATTTCTTCTTATAGCTAAAGCAATAAGGTATAATCACTTGACAGAGTAAGCAAGTAGGTTATTACAGCATAGTTACAAGAAATTTGCCTAATGTTTTCAGGTTTTAGAGAGGACATAAACATGTATTTTATAGTCGTCTGTTTTCACAAACCTATTGAAGAATTGCCATTTTTATAACTAGCATATTCTTTTGGAGTTTATAACTCTACACCCTTAATTCGCATTGGGTTTAAATTGTGTTTTGAATTGTCATCTTGAGGACCTAATTGTGTTTTTTTTCATATTTAATGAGAGCCATTGTATAAAATCCCTTTTATGTATAGCACACTTCCCACTATCGTGCTGTGTTGATAAAATGCCACCTCTGTCTCCTCCCTCCCTTTGGTGCCATCAGCTAAGTACTCTCTTTTCAAACCATTCTCACTGCCACCTGGCAGAGATGCTGAAACTGTGGAGTGTCATCAGAAGAATTATTGATGCCATTTTTCATTTTAAAACCTCAAAAATAAATTCCTTGAGCTGATATCCCTTCATAGAAGATTGCAATTTAGATCTTGGGCAGAGAAAGAGTCTACAAAAGTAAAAGTGATTGTTGCAATTTGATTTGTTGGCCTGACTTTGAGTGACAAAAAGACATACATTTTCAGAGACTCAAATGCTCTTTAAGGGGTTGGGGTTGTGGCTCAGTGGTGGTGCGCTCACCTAGCATGTGTGCAGCCCGGGTTTGATCCTCAGCACCACGTAAAAATAAATGCTTTGTGTATAACTAAAGCAAATAAATAAATATTTTTTAAAAATGCTCTTTAAATTGTTTTGCTAAATTCCTCAACGTGGTTAGTTTCCTTTTTTAAAAGAAAATTTTACGCTTGGCAGTTCTGGCTTTGTTGAGACCCACGAGGCTTAAGTCCTATTGACATGAAAATAATTGTGCACATTAGAAATAGAGCATATTTATAATAACTTAGAATAAAAGTATAATATAAATAGACATCATAGGAAAAGAGATTTTAGGATTGATAGCTTTTGGTTAATGATCTTTAAAAAATGTAAAACTAGAAAAAAGTTCAAGAGATTATGATTTCCTGCTCTCTCTACATGATATCATGAGTGGTAAATATTATGTTGTGATACTACAGCACTTCATTATTGTGTAAGAGTTCTGATGGAATGTTTTCTTTAGGTGCTACTCATTGCAATTCTCACTGGATTTTCTGTCCCAACTTGCTAAGGTGTCCCAACCCTTTGTCTCTGTCTTTCTAATCATCATCTCCAATCACCATCTACATTGCTTCCAGAGCATTCTTTTTAAAACCTTGTATCTGAAGATATCTCTTTTGCAAAAACATCTTTGAAGAGATCTTAATAGCTTTCAGGACACAATTTTAAACTCCTTTGTATAAATTATCTGCTCTTATCTATGTCAGCTCTTTACACCAGGTTTCTTCTACTTTCAAAACTCTTTTTTATCTTCCTGTACCAAATCCAGTTCCGCAGGTCTTTGCCTTATGTTTGGCCCCTTTGTTCTGTGACTTTACTTCTCTTCATCTAGTGATCTTTTACCTGTGCTTCAAAATACAGCTCAAATGTAGCCATCTCTTGCATTTTCTATTATTGAACAAACCATGTTATGCTGCATTTGTTCACTGAGAAATCTCTGCCGTAGATAGGACAAGTAGGACGAGAGCACCTCCCAACACCTTTTTTGCCCCTTTTGCTTTTATTTTGGGTGTTCTGGAGATGGAACCCAGACCCTGTGCATGCTAGACAAGAGCTCTGGAAGTGAGCTACAACCCCAGTTAAGTGCCATGTTTTATATGACTTTCCATCCCCTGAACCAAGCAGAATGTCTTAGAATTTGTATTCAATCAATGGATAAATGTATGAAGGATAGCTTCTTAGGAAAGTGTATACATAGATATGGCCAATTCTAAATCCTTATTTGGGGGACTATATTTTAGCAACTGTGATAAAATTGTAGGATATGGATTTCAAAAATGCTTTACAAAATCACTCATCTAAAACACATTTTTAAACATTTAAATATCAAATTCAAGGAAGTCTATAGCTATATCTAAATTATAGATAGTGCTTTTACTGACACAGGTAGATGACAGAGAATAAAATGCTTAAAACTATGTTCTCATTGCTTCCATTTATGTTTCATTTGATGATTTCAAACTTGTGTATTCTGTTATTGCTTTTTTTAGTATCTTTATTTTGTTTGTTTATTTTTATGTGGTGAAGATCAAACCCAGTGCCTCACAAGTGTGAGGCAAGCACTCTATCACTGAGCTAGAACCCCAGGCCTGTTATTGCTTGTTTTTAATATATAAAGGAGGACTGGGTAGAGTACCTTGGCTCTCAGGTCTTACTAACTAGCTATATAGGCCAATTTAAATTCTTTCTCACCCAAAGCTGTACAAATGAACTAATAAGCTGAATAGGCAACTTTTATTAAAGAGTATCAAATAAATGATTTTGACTGAATTGGGTTTTTAATGTTTGAAGATAAATTCCTCAATACTTCTCATAAAGCTAACGACCACATTGGCATTATTACTTTTCTTTCATAGGATTTCATAAAACTATCCACTGATTCTTAAATATTTCATAACATGTAATTTTTTTCTAGAAAAATCCCATACTATATTACAGATGATGAAGACCAATCTTTAATCTTCTGTGGCAAAAAACACCCAGTGGTTTCATATTTCTGCTGAAAAATGAACACTGCTGTGCTTTAAAAGTTTTTCCTCAAGTAATTTTGTAACATTGATTTAAGCTATCATTCCTATTAGCAAACATGGAACAAAAATCAATGTATCTGCTGATTCAGGAGAAATGTGTAGAAATAACAAGTAGATTGTGAGAGGCCTGTAATCTCCTGAGCATGCAAGGCAACATAAACCACACTCTGTCCAAATACAGCCATAAATCCGGGTTCTCCATACTGTTAGAATGAGTCTTCTGTTATCTGTAGTTATAGAAAAGAATTTCACTTAGTAAGTAGATTTATCCCTTCTGTCCCTGGGGTATGTGTTGGATGTCTTGAATTAGGAGCCAGGAAAATAGAACACCTAAAAAAAAATAAGTCAATAGAAATCTCACTGAATTTTTTTTGAGAAAAACGCTGCTGCTTTCTCAGTGATAGCATTTTTGTTGGGATGAATGATTGATTGTAGGTTTGGGGCACCATGCATTTATTCTGTTCTTGGATCTGCACTTACACACTTGAGAAACATGAAAGAAATCCAAGTGAAGTCTTATTGGATGCTGCTGATTGTGAGAGATTTTTAGAACTCACCTTTTAGGATTGTTGCCACGTATACCAGATTCTAAAACTTAGAGTTGATTTGAAAGTGTTTTCTTGGTCTTAGCTTTCTAGCATAAGCAACTAGTTAAAATAGAAACAAATGATCAGAGAAAAGTCATTGGATACACATGGTGTTTGCAATCCATGTGGGTTTGGTTCTAAAGAAGATGTCCTTGAAAAAACTTCTAGCTATACCTATTCTTGTTTTTTACTCACTTGTCTCTCTTTATCATTAGGTTTCAATCTAAATTTGAATGTTCTTAGCATTTTTAACCCATCCCTGCCCTCTTTCTTTCTTTTTTTAAATTATTTATGTATTTTTTAATATCTATTTTTTGTGGTACTAGAGACTTAACCCTGAGGTGCTCTTCCCCTGAGATACATCCCCAGCCCTGTTTTTTTATTTTATTTTAAAAAGGGGTCTCATTAAGTTTCCCTGAGTGGCCCTAAACTTGCGATCTTCCTGCCTCAGCCTCCTGAGTCACTGGGATTACAGGCATGCACCACTGTACCCAGACCCCCATTCCTGTCTTTTCTTTACTGTTAAGAGTTACTCACTTGTTTTCCTCATTATCTTCACAGTAATATTTTATTAGCTTGTTAGCCAGACTCTGTTAGTGACTAAATGTCACTCACCCCATCCATTCTACCTCACCCATACTAAGTTCATTGAAAGGTTAAAGCTTCCCAAACCACTTTGTATCATCACTACCATGTTGCCATGATATTTATATAACTTCGACCTCCCTTTCCTGCCAGATTGTATGCTGTTAGCCCGGAGATGTTCTTGCTGCTTCTACTTTGCTCAGAAGATGCTTTGCTTGGAATGTGCCCATCAACCCACTTATCCAAATGCTTCCCTCTCTCCAGAGTTCCCACAACTTCCCTTTCCTACCCACAGCCTTTCACAGTCACTGAAGCACAAAGGAATCCCTCCTGAAATCTGGTCACACTGACTGTGTACACCATAAGAGCTCCCCTCAGAGCTCTGAGAGGACTTCTACCACTGCACTTACCATTGTCTTAGATGTATAGCTTTTGTCTTTACTGTTACCAAAATTATCATGTCTATTTTTTTTTTTTTCTATTGGCTGTGAACTCCTTGATGACTATCATATAAAGCTTTAACCTCTGTGTATTTTTAGTGTCCAGCAAGGGAACATAAGAATTTCCTGACTATTGCCTATTTGTCCAAATGAAATCAATTAACTAGAACAAACTATTTTAATACATTTATTTATATTGTTAAGTTACTTCAAATTTATAACTCCCATCCCTTAAATAATTCAATGTCTTTAATCTTCAAATCTTGAATTCCAGGATATAAGCATTTTAATAATATGGATCATATTTTATGCCTTCTAGCATCCCAGTGCCTCATCCAATACCTTACAAATATTATAATAAAATGAGTGTGTGCCAGGAGGTGGATTTTAAAGGGGGAGATAATTGTGTAAAGGAGTGATTCCTTTCCATGTTTATCTATTAAAAACTATAACCAAATTGCAAAATCATGTTTTTTTCCCTAAAATATGTTAGAATCATAAGGTCTATTTTCTCATGCAAGTAGACAGGACACAGCAGTATAATAGACAATGTTTAAAATAGATCTGCTAATAAGTTTCCTCACATTTGATAGTGTATTATATCCTCTATCCCTTAGTGTTTTAAGAAACACATACAAGTAAGTAAAAATATGTAGCCTCTCTGGCACTGAGCAATCCACTCAGAGCCAGATTTTCTCTTTGATATCTTTTTCTTTGACAATGGTTGATATTTACACATTTTCTTTCCTTTTAAATTATAGCTCCTCCACAGTTTGTGGTTAGGCCAAGAGATCAGATTGTTGCTCAAGGTCGAACTGCAACATTTCCCTGTGAAACTAAAGGAAACCCCCAGCCAGCTGTGTTTTGGCAGAAAGAAGGCAGCCAGGTGAGTGTGAGGCTTGACTGCTTTTCTGATGTCTCTGAACTTTGCTGACTTTGGTGCTCCCTGAAGCTTGCCTTGCCTCCATTGTTATCAGACTCTGAACTTACTTTATTGCTAAAAGAGAGACAAATGATTCTAAAATAAGTGAAAGACAGATGTTCTAGCACTTTTTATTTGTTAGTGGTAATCTTTAAAAATCCTGCATTTTACAAGAAACAAAGTATAGCAAACTTATTTTAAAAATCCAACCAAACCTCTGTAAATATTTAAATTTCTGAAGGTTAAGGTGATTTTGCTTTCTTGCATTGGATTAGTCTGTATGAGTGAGTGAGTTAGTGAGTTACATACAAAAGGCTGAGAACAGTCCCTCGCGCATTGAACACAGCCAAAAAATATTTCCAGCATTTGTTGGCATAGAATCCAATTTCAGTCCACTCCTAGATAGACAGTATAAATGACTTTTAAAAATTATTAATTTAAGCATGTTTACATTTAAGAGTAGAAGAAATCTGTTCTTTCATTTTCCCTTCTGGATATCTTCACAGGAGGGTTAAACAGTAATAATGTATGACACAAGGAGCCAATACCTGTCTTGTTTTTGCTGTGCTCTTTCTGGACATGATGGCCTTTCAAAGTCTCTCCCTAAGTCAACTGGATATATTACTTTTATAATTAAGCACTTGGCCCAAACTTGAACAAATGTTTAGCCTCTACCTTCTGAGGCATTGAATAGAACTTTCAGCTTAAATTAGATCAGATTGTGATTTTTGCATAAGAATTTGTACATTCCTGAGAGGTCTTGAATGATTTTGTTCTAGATTCTCTAGAACCATCCAGACAAGACATGTAGTTCTTCTGGTACTCTTCCCCAGCACCTTAAGATACTAGTCCAGGTTTTGGAAGAATATCTCATGGAATAATTGAAAACATTATCACAAGTTATAGGAAAACTGAAAACTTTGCCAGAGATAGGAAATGATTTTAGTTACATTAAGAGATCCTATTGATTAGAACTCATACATACCTATCTTTCTGGAGAACTTCTGGGAAGTCCTATTCAGCCATGCCTTCTAAATTACAGGGGTTCCTCTGCATTCCTGATCCACCCCCAAACTAGCAGTTTTAATCTCTGAATGGACACCTGGTCATTCTTACTTTCTAAACTCTCCTTGTTACAGTCATTTCCCCTCTAAGTCAGGGATGTAAAGGCAATGAAGAGAAGATAGTGAAGCCCACTCACTGCCTTATCCCATATCAGAACTATCAGACCTCAATTCTCAAATCTTTTTTTTATCATTTAATAGCTATAAAATGTATTTCTCTTCATAGAGTTCCATGACTCTTCCTTTCAGAATTTATTTCATGTGAATTTATCCCAAACATTCCAGAGAATACAAAACAACATGATATGATAGTTAAACACACACATGCATTCACACTCACAACCTTTAAAGAGGAGGCCTCAAAATCAAAACCATTTTTCTCCTTTTTTTGTTGCCCAGTATTTGTAAGTGCTGTGTAACTTTACTGACATTGTTTTATTTTATTTTTGTATTAATCTGAAATATTAGGCTATATATTTTACCTCTCATGAGTTATGAAGATTTCATGAATAAGTATAAATGTAAAAGAGATTTACATGTTATAAAGATAACACAAAATGTTCTTTTGTCACTGATAGCAAATATAATGATGTAAAGCAATTTCTTATTGTAAATTCATACTTTAAGTTCATGTATTGAGTGAAATCTCATAATGTTTCCTGGTATATGTGTGATGATTTATTTTTGTAAGACTATTTCATGTATACATCATATCCCCCCACCCAAAATGCTCCAAGTTGAATACAGGGTATGTTTTTTTTTTTTTTTGTTTTTTGTTTTTTTGTCCTGTAGTCTAATAAACATATGGTATTAGATATTATTAAATATTGATTTTAATGGTTATGAAAATAGTTATCAAAAGCATTGAAGTATTCCTTTTCCTATTTGACAAAGTAGCATGTAAATCCATGCATACTATAGCTAAGGGTGCCACAAAATTTCTACTTAGCTTCTTTGACTTGTTTATTATCATAGGTCTAGTTACCTTCTCCTCACCAATCTGCTCCCATCAGGGATCTAGAGATTGGGAGGAGGGAGGGAGGCAGAGAGGGAGAGAGAGTAAAGAGAAGTGCTTGAGCAAACTGTAAATTTGCAAATCATACATTAGGATATTAGGAAAAATAAATTGGTCTTACTGTCTCTAGTATCCAATTTCTACAGTGATCTATGACTCTCCATCAGTAGAAAGAGTGAAGAGCTTGGACTTAATGGTCCATATTCCTCAATATGTACTGATAATGCCAATTAGTACTAATAGGATACTCAGACACTTCAAGGCAAGCAGAGCTCTGTAGAGTTCCTGGGTTTTGCTTATAATCCATTTTCTTTTGGCTATGTCATACAAGCAGGGAATAAAGATGATGGGTTAACCTCAATCAAACGCCATTTTCCATGTCAATGGATCATTTAGAAGGTGGACTGATATTACATCGTAGAGGAAGAGATCCCAGAGAGAATTAGCCCATCTGATGGATTGGTGCTATGTAAATTAGTATTCTAATGGCTAATTGTAAGAAAGTGCATACTTTGAGTTATTGTATCGTTTTCAAGTGCCTTTAAATGTAGACCCTTCTCTTTTGGATGGTTTATTTTTGTAATATATTTGGATTCCACATGAGATTTAGCTTGTTCTCAAATTACGTTTCATATATACGAAAATATCTACCCTTAGATAGTAATACAAATTTTTGTATAGGGCAATAGCTTTTTGAAATTATATCCTTGACAGGCTAGCAAACATCTCTTTTTTTTAGGAGTTTAATAACATGGTAATGTTTATGTAAAGTGGGCTTATAGTGTCACACTTGAATCTAATAAAGTGGGACATCCATCATGTTGCAATAAAGAGAAGAGCTTCTAATTAAAGTAGGACATCATTTGCAGGATTAAAGTCATTTAGTGTAATTGAAAAGTGTTAATACCCTATTTTATCCTCTTCCATTGGTAGTACTTCAAGGGTAAAAACATTTTAAGGTGAAAATGTGTCTTGTGCCTTTAATTGAATGTTATTACCTCCTGATTGCAACTTATTGAAACTGTTTAATTACAAACCTGGAAAATTAATTACTATATCGAGAAACAGATCCCATAGGGTTATAATGTTCTTTTTTGTAAGTAAATAGAACATAAAAATTGATATGTCCTTATTTATAATCCAACTTGGAAACATACCTCCATATGATTTATTATATCGAAATGTTTTTCTTAATTGAACAACAGTAAAGTGACATAGGTCATCTAAATTAATGTTACTGCTCTCATATAAAAACTTTCAACATTTGTGATTAGGCTATATAAGATATATGATAGGCTTTTTTATGATATGTAGTAAAGTGTTTTTTAAAAATAATACTTTGAAATTGTTTGGTAGAACAGTCTAACTTTCAAAATAATTCTACATCCTTTTATTTTCATCCATTGATTTCATCATGCTTAGATTAGCAGTTGTCCATAGCTCTTTGGGAAGTTGTCATGATTTGCAGAAGCATTATAGCAGTACATTCAGCCTGTGTGTCAGTCTAAGAAAAATGTTAGGATTGAATTTGTTGTTCTCAAGTATTCAAAATGATCAGTAGAATTGCAATTATATTTTACATTCTTTGTTTCTTGTAAGTTTAAAAAACACCTACACATTTATTGTTATTCTCTTGATCCTCATCATGTGTAGGAGTTAAGTTACATGACCACTATGCTGCCCATTTTACAGATGGGGAAAACTTGTTTTAGATAGAGAGTAAATGGCCAAGATCAAGAAACCTTAATGTTACCCTGATTTGATCATTACATGCTGTATATATGTGTTGAATTATTACACTGTAGCCCATTAGAATGTACAGGTGATATATGCCAATCAAAACTTAAAAATGAAAAATAGATCCAGCTCTTTAAAAATGCAGTTGATTATTCCTTCAACTGGAGCATGTTGATGTCATAGAGCATATACCATGATTTGGAAACTTTCCCAGGTAAACCCACCTCATGGCCTATAATCATTTTCAGAAACTTTGTGTTTAATCTATACATTTTCTTTTTTCCTACAAAATTTTCATAATTGTAATATTTGTTGTTAATGCAATTTTCCTTGTAGTGGTTAAAGAATATTGATGAGATTGTGTTTCTTCTACAGAACCTACTTTTCCCAAACCAACCCCAGCAGCCCAACAGTAGATGTTCAGTGTCACCAACTGGAGACCTAACCATCACCAACATTCAGCGCTCAGATGCGGGTTACTACATCTGCCAGGCCTTGACTGTGGCAGGAAGCATTTTAGCAAAAGCTCAATTGGAGGTTACTGATGGTGCGATATTGTTTTTAGATTTGTCTCATAAAAAAAATGATTTTTATTTCAAGATACACATTAAATGTGGGGATTTTTGATTTGTTAAATGGTTTAGATCAATGTTTATCTTCTAAGTTTAAATCAGGTAAAGTAACACATTTTAATAGTTTTTAATTTACCTGCCATCATTTAATTTAATGTCATTTATTTTCCCAAAGAATATCAAAGGCAACCCATTTTAATCTTAAAAACAGTGATTTGAAAGAAATTTTAATTTTAAATTTAAAGTAATTTTAAAGAAATGACATCATAATTACTGTGTTTACAAGTGTAATCTCAATATTTTTATTTAATCTTATGTTGACATGGCTGCTTCTCAAAGATATTAATAATCTTATATTCTACTGCAGAATAAGAGATATCATCTTTAATATTATCAGTGAAACAGAGAATTAGTTTTTAGTTAGCTGATAACATTATGACATTCCTCTGCCTTTAATTATACATTAACTAAGTTAAATTAATTAAATACTTTCTAAAGCACTGATGAATGCTAAAATTATTATTTTTTACTTTCACTTATATACTTTGAATCTTAACTGAGACACTTAAATTCAGAGTGAAAGTTGAAAAGGATCTGATCTTTCCCCAATGGTTCATCACCTTTGATAGCTAGGAAGTTTTGTCTATTTTTTGAGCCTCTGAGCATGAATTTATTCCCTATTCTTTTATGACTTAAATTAAAACTTTTTGTTTCTGCCCTATATTGATGAGCTTTTAGTGTTTGTTTTCCCTTCTCATGCTGGTTTCTGAGATATAAGACCTTTCTTCTGTGGTTTCTCCAATTCTCTGCTGGTTAAATTTCAATGTGCTTTTCATACAATTTGAATTTACATGTAGATTAAAAGGTCATTTAAAATTAATAGAAAGGCAGTATTTTTTAATATCTGTCCATGGTATGGCCTGCTTCAGCACCATGTCAGGAATGGGAATAAATAGGACAGACAAACACGGGCTGTGAAGACGTTGAGTCATTAATGTCTGCACCTGCTGATGCTATGGAGATTTATGGCCATGGAGCTGAAAGGAGAAGTCAGGTTCAAGGGTAACAGTGATGAGAAATTCTTCCTTAAAAGGGCCGTGCTTCCTTAAAACATCTTTGACTCTTTCTATCTCCATGTTTCTTTAAAAAGGGTGAAAGATAATTATGAATCTTTTAAAGTACTCATATATCCTATCAGTAAAAATTTCTAATTATTTATACTTGGAAAACAAGATATTTGAGCCCAAACCTTAGATTTACTCTAAATTGCTATAAAATATTTCAAACATAATGCTTAAGACATATACTATACTCTAGCTACTTATAACATTTTACATGAGAGAGACTATGCTTTTAAATGAATAATTTATTATGAAAAAGCAGACCATATTTATAGAAAAACAAATTGAGGGAATTAGAAGAGGTAGTGGTTTTGACTGATAGGGTTCATGAGACAGGTAGATATTGAGAATTATTTCTGGCACAATGAAAAGAAAACGTTTTGAAAACTTATGTTAGTTTATGATATCTCACAGCTTGATATTCTAGGTCAGAATGAAAAAGGTGATGATTAAGTTTAAATTTTCTGAGATGGCTAAATTGACTGAGATGGCTCTGAGCATTTCATTACAACTGGTTTGAACATTAATTTCTACATTGATTTTTACTTAAATAAGCAATCAAAAAGTCAAGATCCTTTTGAAGGAATATTATATAGAGATTATAGAGTTGTTGATTTCACAGTACAAAAAGAAAATCTTAATTCCCAGACCTAGGTCAATGTGCATGTGTGCACAAGTACAAAGTTATTATAAATAACTATCTCTAAGTATGAAGTTGCTACCTTGGCTGATGACTTCAGCTTCTAGTCATACTTTAGGTTTGTCAGATTGGTTAATGATTTAATCACGTGCAAGCCATCATTTTCATTTTGGGTGTACTTTTTGATATGATCCAGGGCAATTTTGAGCCAGTTGAAATTGTAAAATGAAAACATATGTCATATTCAGAGATACAAGTAATTATTCCATCTACAGCAATGTTTTTGTTATATCTTTGCAATTAAACTCAATTCCTTAGTGTATTTTTAACTTAAGCATTCATATAGTATTCACATTTCTAATAGTGATAAATCATGCCATGTTGAATTACAATTGTACTGATTATGGATTGAGCTAAGATGTTTCCAAAAACTTAAGTTTCAAATAGACCTCTAAAAATCTTCTTGTGGTTATTTATTCTTTTCCCCCAGCCCCCCCCTTTTTTTTTCCAGAAAGTTAAATATATATATATATTGTAATGAAAATTATATGGATAGAATGAATAGAATCTAAAAAGACTGGGAGCTGAAATGTATTTCTGTCTTATGCTGACTATAAATGTCAAACCATAATCTTACATGAATGGTTTATTGAGGATTTATAATGCATAGTTAGAGAAGACCATGGAGTTGTTCACAGATCACTGGAAACCCTAAATGTTCATTTAAACTTTGACCTTAATGTCACGGAAACCTTGTGGTCATCTTTCACCCATAACATCCTTGAAAGTGAGAATTCCTCTGTTCAGGAGATTTTCAATTAACTTATTGATCAAAGTCATTCTAAAGACGATGAACCACTCATTTAGGCATTTAAAAAACAGGCAGTGGGGACTAATTAGATAACCTTTGGCTACTTCTAATGATTTCAGAGATATGACAATAAAAGCAGGTTATAAGAAATTACTGGAATTCTTAGGAAGAATTTAATTTGAAGCAAAAGACGTAACATTTAGAATTTGATAAATAATTTATAGTGAATAAAGACCTATTTTCTCCCAATATTAAAAACAATCCATTAATCTAGTTTTGACTCATAAACGAATTATATAAAACCTTTAGCTTAAATTTCTATTTGCAAAATTATTGCCAGATATGTCAGAATTATTAAAGTATTGGGATCCCACACATTCTCTTAAGTTTCTTTCCTTTGCTTCCAAAATGAAGAATGTGATATCAAGTGAAATAAGTAGTTCTAATTTTGGTGTATGAACAAGTAATTGTTCTATGGTTTATCATACTTTTTAAATTATCTGTGTAGTAAATTTAGGTTCATTGGAGTCCACAATGTCTTGACATGCAGGGGACCTATTATCATAAGTTCTAATTTAAATTAAAATTGATTGGCATTGTCATGGATGGTTCTGAGAAGCTGGTTATTCTGTGAACTCTAGTATAAATATGATGCACACAGATGGAGACATAGTCATGAAAATTGGTGTTTATAAATGTGAATGGACAAAGGAATTGAGAACCTCAAGCAAAATTACTTTTCTAATTATTAACCTGGTAATATAAAATAGCATTTTGGAGAAAAGACACTATTTTTTATCACAGTTGCTAAACAATAGTTTAAATCCACCATTCTTTTTTTTATTTTCTGGGAGGATTATTAAATATACATTATTTGTATTAAATGTTATATATTCACAAATGATATATATGACAGGTATTGAATAAATACACAAAGTAGGTTCTAAATATTATGTTTGGCTTTGAGATTTTCACCTTACTTTCAATTATCAATATGTTAAGACTACTGAATAGCATAGAAGTTAAAATATCCTAAATATATTTTTATTCTTCAGTTTTAACAGATAGACCTCCACCCATAATTTTACAAGGCCCAGTAAACCAAACGCTAGCAGTCGATGGTACAGCATTACTAAAATGTAAAGCCACTGGTGATCCTTTTCCAGTAATTAGCTGGTTAAAGGAGGGATTTACTTTTCTGGGTAGAGATTCAAGAGCATCTATACAAGAGCAAGGAACACTGCAAATTAAGAATTTAAGGGTAAGTAATGTTTGGTTTGCATTTGAGTCCTTGTCTTAACATAAGAACCATTCTAGGGAAAAATTTTGTAGTGAACTTAAAATCTTATATCATAGCATGCCTTCTGTGCATGTTATTTCTTACTTTAAAAATTCTTAATTAAAATTAGAGCAAGAGTCATTTCCTTATGTCACTCATAAATTCATAACAGACCTAGAATCTTTTTACTCTGTATCACATCTCCTATTTATGTAATCAATGAAAGTACAAATCATAGTTTAATGATTTAATAATAGTAGTTGAATACATAAAGACCTTTGAAAAAGTGACAGATGCTTCTGATTTTACTCTCACTGATAAAGGGGATATCATAGCAAGATGTAGATAAATTGGCTTGGTCAAACAACTGTGTAGAAAAAAAATAAAGGGATGAGACTGAATACAGGAAAGGCATGTTTGACTAGTTGGAGGAAACCCGTAGGTTTTAGAGGATATTGCTGTGGATTTTTCTCATTTAAACCCCAGGATGAGAATAAATTGTTTGTGATCTTTTAACTGAAATGTATGCAATAGAGAAAGATCATTCCTGGAAATTTAGCAAGTTGGAACTTCTTCAATAGCAACTCAAAATAGTATGTGTGCTTCTCAATATTTTATTAATTATCTGTTACAATGTAACACTATTAGCAGTAAACAGTTACTAATATCTCATAGCTTATATGAATTAGAAGCTTGACCATGATTTAGTAGGGCCACCTGCTTCAGAGGTACAATCTGAGGTGCCAGTTAGAGGAGATGAGGGCTCATATGAAGACTGACAGCATGGATTTGCTCCCAAGCACCATGATTGCTGCTAGCCTAGAGTTCCTTGGGTCTACTGGATTAACAAACTCAGTTTACTGGCTGATGGTGGGAGGCTGCCTTTAGTACGCTGCTATGTGGACTTTCTCAATATGCTTGCCTCCTTCCTCTATGTCAGCAAGGAAAATCATCTCCTACCAAAATAGGCATTGCAATCCTATGTACAAAAGTGACAAACAAGGTATCTTAAAACCTTGAAACCAATGGTTTTCAATTTATTCAGGGGGATTATGGTAAGTGTGAAATCCATGTGGATGTCACCATGAGGGACATCTGTTCTCTGCCAGAATATTCAACTCATTCAACCAAGAATAGTTAATCTACCCCTACTTGCTCCATGTTGCAAGCATTACACTAAAGCTGGAGAATATATTCATAGCACTGGGATTGAGAGTCAGAATTAAGATACTGGGTATAATATAATGCATAAGGAAAAATGAATTGAAAACAATTAAGTGGAAGAACAGTTAGTAGAAATTGGTGTCCAGGTAGAAATTGGGAATGAAAGATAAAGAAAAAAACAAGCAAAACCATGTTGCTCAATTTTCACATTCAAAAACCAAGGTGTAAAGGAGTAAAGTAAAAAATGTTTTACTTTAAATGTTTTCAAATGAGGAGGATGCTTCTCTTATGGTGGGAAATATTATCTACAATTATACATGTATCTATTTATCACTGTAATATATATATATACACACACACACACACACACACACACACATATATATATATATATATATATATATATATATATATACACATATATGCCAAATGGAAGAATGATTCTACTTTTGTGGCA
This sequence comes from Tamias sibiricus, assembly GCA_025594165.1. Classification (NCBI taxonomy): domain Eukaryota; kingdom Metazoa; phylum Chordata; class Mammalia; order Rodentia; family Sciuridae; genus Tamias; species Tamias sibiricus. The sequence goes on from CM046668.1 coordinate 31,620,656, forward strand.
AATACATGCATACATTTTTAATTGTGTGTAAATATGCGTTTTTATATATATATAAATGCATATATACATATATACACATACCGATACATAAATATATATGATTTTGAGACATAGGCATTAATTATTGCTTTAAAGTAGCAAAACTACTGCCAAGTTCAGTTAAAGGAAAATAAATTAATACAGACTCTTTTTAATCTATCTTTCATTGATTGTAAATTAGTTATTAACTTTCTTTGAACAAAATGGAAGTTATTAAAAAATTAATGCCAGCTCTCCTTGGGTAAATACTTTAACCTCTCTCTCTGGGCTCAAGGCAGCCTTGGGCCATGGAGGTTAATGCATTTTCGCTGTATTGTTGAATTAAAGGGTGTTCTCGAAGAGTCAAGATTCCTAGGAGTGTTTAAAAGAAGCAATTAAAGGTGTGTGCTTGATGATGTCAAACTCAGAGCCCTGACAGGCTTCTGAGTAGTCTCTCTGAGATGCCAGCTCTTGGGGGCTTGTCTAAAGCCAGCTGCACAAGGAGAAAAGTAGGATGGAGTGAGGCAGCATCTGCACCTCTTCTTAAAGCAATTGGTGAGATGAATGGATAAGGATGGAAGAGAAGTGAAGCATTCCTGTCCAGAAAAGATAATATTTAAAGTTAAAACAATAAAAGGGAGTGAATTGTTGATGATTATGGTGATAAAATAGTGAGATTTAGCAATGATATTTAGGCATTTGATGCCATTTTTGATAAACACCAAAGTAATCTCATCATTCTTTTTCTGTAAAATGATTCTCTTTACACGGGGATTCAAATGGGCTTTTCAGTATTTCACTTGTATAATCAAGAGAGGTTTTCTATAGGTCATGTTCTTTTGTGTCTCACTATTTCCTTTTCAGTATGTAAAGCAAGAGAAAAAAATAACATGATGAATACAGTGTTCTCATAGTCCAGCTAATTGGTAACTGAATCTGTATCCTTTGAGAAGTAGAATATTCCAGTACTCATTAAAACCTACCTACCACAGCTAATGTCAGGTTGTATCTCCATACAATGACAAGGAGCTACAGTTAAGAAGCATCACCTACATACTCTTCTTTTAGCATTTGCACAGAATAACAAGTGCTACATTTTAGTTCAACAGCTATAATAAAATGCAAATTTTTTTTTACTCTTTCACAGTCCATATTCAAATGAACATCCCATTAAAATCCAACCTCGGCTCATTATATTTAGTTTGTGAGTGATGCTTCTTAAATGCAAAGATTTCTAATGACTATAATGTGCACACAGCCACATTTGAAAGAATGGCTCATTCTACAATGGCTATTCCCATCATCCCTCTGTGTAATAGAAGACAATTGTACAGAGATAATATGGCGAAGAATGACGTGCCAGAGCAATTTGAAACTTAAGTTAAAATACATAATGACATTTAAAATCAATTAAAACAGTGAAATGGCAGTCACATCCATGCACTAATGATATACCTGAGAATCCATTCTGAAAGCTGGAATCATCAATACACTTACATTTTGAACCTGACAGATGCAATATTCTATGAACTCCCACATTTCATCAACAATGAAGTTCAAGTTCATCACAGTTTTAATCTATGTCTTCTGCCTTGCTTTATTCTCTTTTTTCATGAGCCTGTCTTCCCAGTCTCACTTTTTCTATACTCCTAAACCCAACATAAGTGAATGTTGTTTGCCAGGCAAGCCCACAGGGCTCAACCACAGTGAAGATTTTTAAATTACATCTTTTATTGACCTTGGGGCTATTTTCAAAGTTTAATGAGAGAATCTTTGGCTTACATTTGTGAAATGTCCTTGGCTACTCTTCAATGAGTAGTGAAAACATTTTCAGTGATCAATGAAATGTCAATTTTTAAAAATGTTTAAATTATGTTTGATTATTTTTATTGTCCCTTTCAACACTAACTCCATAGTCAGTATTTGTTTGATGTAAGTATGACACAACTTTCTTTTACTGGCTGCTACACTGCTACAATTTACATTTTGAACCTGACAGTTAGCATATAAGTATATAAGTGAATACTGAACTCCTTAAAAGGAAAAAGAAAAGTTTTTTTCTTTTTTAAAAAATACTTTCCTTCTTTATTTTTTTTTTCATGTTTTTGAAAAGAAAGGAAGTATGGCTTCCTGTTATCACATGGCTAATTTATTTGAAACAGCAAAGAACTTTTCATTACTGATGGTGTATAGCCTTATAATATTATGAATGAATTTTATCCTGAGTTGTCTATATTTAACTCTGACATGGTAGGCTCCATTATAAAATGGAATTAAAAGATTAGTATTATCAAAAAAGAAACAACAAATAGAATTTATCAAATAACATTTAATTGTGGAAATATAATTTTGAAGACTTTTAAATCAATGCTATGAATTATATTACATGAATTCATTTTAATATTTTATATATTTAAAATTAATGTATTATTTAGATGGGCAAATGATAACATCTCATTGCAAAAAATCAAATATTGCCTGGTTGATATTGAGTAATTATTTTGCATGTTGATTACAGTTGAATTTTCTCCTTCCATGCATGCTAGATTTCTGACACTGGCACTTACACTTGTGTGGCTACAAGTTCAAGTGGGGAGACTTCCTGGAGTGCAGTGCTGGATGTGACAGGTGAGCTCTTTCTGAATCATCTTAGCAGCAGAAATCTTGAGTCCCTTAATGATGATTCATTATTAAATAACAAGGTAGGGGAAGATCAAAGTTTTAATTAATTGCATGTAAATCTAAGTCTTTACATTCAATGCCACTTTTTAATCCCTCTACCTGTTCACACTCAGCATTATATTCGTGAAATTTAATACATTTGTTCTTGAAAACCGTGTTATTTTATGTCCTCTGAAGTGCAAGCAATTCTAGTGATTACATGTGAAAGTAGAGTTTGCATTTACTAATGTGTAAGAGAAGCAGATATTCACTTACATATATGCAACTGATTAAAGAAGATGAATTGTTCACCATCTAAGCCAACTTCTTTAGTAGACTATTTCCTTCTTTTAAACATCAGTGTCAGCATGACTGATCAAGAATGAAGTTTGTTCTGTCTGTCTTCTATAGAATCTGGAGCAACAATCAGTAAAAATTATGATTTAAATGACCTGCCAGGACCACCATCAAAACCACAGGTCACTGATGTTACTAAGAATAGTGTTACCTTGTCCTGGCAACCAGGTACCCCTGGAACTCTTCCAGCAAGTGCATATATCATTGAGGCTTTCAGGTATGGAATGATTTCTTTTTTCTCAGTTGTGTTTTTGCTTTAGTTCTTAAGTACTAAAACCTCACTTGAGCTCTCCAGCTGTGTTATGATAAGAAGGGGTTCAATCGATGCATTTTAAGAATTTATCTTTTATATCAGTCTTTATTGAAGACCAGACTTTATGTTTTAATTTATAACTTAATTGTAGAATTAAATATGCATCATCTATGTCTAGATCTATAGAAATGTAGTCAGACATAATCACTTAGTTCATTTCTTTATACTGACAAGTGTATGAATTTAAAATGAGAATTTGGGCATTAGAACTGGGAAAACAATGCTTTAATTAGAGATAGACACTTTTTTATGTTATGCAATATTTGTCGAAGCATGACACTTTGGAATATTTATGCTGAATAATTAGGATAGAACTTAATTCCAGTGTTTTTATGCTATATATTTGAATACATCTATTAAATATGTCTGCAAGAAAATATAAATCCAAATTAAGAAATTGATTCCATGTGTTTTTAGTTGCTGAAAGGAAAAAATGTTTTCATGTATTATTTGAAATCTTATCAAATTGAAGATAGGGATGATAAATTATCAAATATCATTATACAATTATTTTATGGGAATTTAATAACATACTTATGCAAATGGTAAAATATCCTTAATTTACTTTCATGTTCAGTTTCACTGTGCTTGTATTTGACATCATACATTTTGAAGTATATCCTTTGTCCTTTGTCAATATTGGGACAAATGATCGTTTTTATTTTAAGCTTTTCTACTCTGTATTTAAGCTAATGAAAGGTACATAGTTTTAAAATTTCAAAATACTATTTTTCTATAATTTGATAGTTTGATGCTTAAGGACATCTAAAATGAAACCTCCCTAAAACCATTTTCTCGTCATTGTGAGCAAAAGTAGCATTTGACTGTAGACAAAGTGTTTTAAAATGTCATCCATCCATCTGGCTCTAAAAGGTCTCCACACATACACAGACACACACACACACACACACACACACACACACACACATATACAGTAAGAGATATTTCACCAGTCTGAGATGCAAAATCACAGTTCTGTGTAATGTACGATTTTTTAAAAAGTGTAACCAAGGGAAAATATTCATTACATGCTTCCTTTCTTCTTTTACAGATATGTAGTTTTAGAAGGCTCTATTATAATATTGCATGTGGAATTGATGCAAAAGAAAACACACCTTGTAACAGGAAAATGTATTGGCATAATTTACTCTGTAGTCCATTTATTCTTTCTGCAGGTTAATTCTTTTCAAGGTATATATATATGCATTTATGAGGACCATACTTATTGTATAAACTTGATGTTGTGATCTTGGCCTCTGTTCCTTTTACAGGTATTCATTTAGTGGGCTGCTGTGCATTAGCAAAGGGCTGTCACATCTCCTGGGCTGAGTTTAATTTTGTTGTGCATGGCACTTCCGTTAGGTGGGCTCGGCTTTGTTGTTGAATAAACTGAATTCATCCAAATGTTTCATTTATTGGGCTGAACACTTTAAGTGGTGTGTGTGTGTGTGTGTTTAATTTTCAGCCATTAACCTTTGTCATTGCTACCCAACTCCATTTCCAATAACTGTATGACTGCTCTTTAAATGAAATTTCTGTTCGTATTTCAGCCAATCGGTGAGCAATAGCTGGCAGACAGTGGCAAACCATGTAAAGACCACCCTCTATACTGTGAGAGGATTGCGACCCAATACAATCTACTTGTTCATGGTCAGAGCGATCAACCCCCAGGGTCTCAGCGACCCAAGCCCTATGTCAGATCCTGTGCGTACACAAGGTAATTTCAACAGCTCTAAGCATGACTGGTTCTAGAGAGAAGCATCAGACAGACATTTGAGAACAAAGAGATTACATGGAAAAGTACATGTATGTACACTGCTTTGTAAAATGGTTTACTGGACTTTATCTAGTGAAGAAGAAAGAAGTCAGCAGTTCACCTTGCTAAAATGTGTCCTTTCTCTGGAGCTGTTAGGGTCTGCGCAGTTAAAAATTAAATTGGGTACATTGACATGTTAAAAGTGAATCCACTAAGCTATGACTTTGGTATATTTACAAGAGGGGAAAAATATTTCTCCTTCTTTGGAATAAATTATACACTAGCAAAAAAGGTGATATTTTAATGGATAGATGCCCAGGTAGGGGTATCCAAATTACTTCAGGAATACTATTTTTATAGTACAGTGACTGTCCTGAGAATGTAGCATCTGGATACTCTGAGACAGTTAGAAACAGATTTTCAGGCTCCAAGTCAAAAATACTGGGGTAGCCAGGCGCAGTGGCGCACACCTGTAATCCCAGCACTTTGGGAGGCTGAGGCAGGAGGATTGCGAGTTCAAAGCCAGCCTAACTCAGTGAGACCCTGCTTCTAATAAAAATACAAAAAAGGGCTGGGGATGTGGCCCAGTGGTCAAGTGCCCCTGAGTTCAATCCCCGGTACCAAAAAAAAAAATAAATAAATAAAAATACTGGGGTCAGACAGTGTCTGTCTTAATATGCCCTCCAGGGGATGCTGGTGCTAAAGTTTAAGGACCACAACCACAACTATGATGTATTTTGTTCAATCAGATGTTTCAAAAGTAATTTATTACAGAAAACATAAATCAAGTTTTCTTCCTGAGGCTTGTCATTCTTTTGACTAGTATAAAAACTCCCAGAATATCAAAATGTGATTTCAAAATGGAGATGTCCTCATCTCATCCTTGGTAACCTGTCTCTTCCAACTGAGAAGTCACTGGAATCTCACATGTAATGCAGAGTGCTAGATTATAGTTTCCTTTTCTACTAGTAGATGAAGGGAATTAATACAATAGAAATTGTGCCTTTATTACTTGCTGCAAACTGCTCCCCACAGAGTTCTTAAGAAAGGGTTAATTATTTCTTATTTGTAAAAGGCTTTGAACAAGATATAATTCAAAGTAGTATTTTGTGCTATGAAAAGCACCATACAGCCATAAAATATTATTATAATTACCATGTAGTTCAGTGATAGTAACTAGCATGCCATTATAACAGAGAAGGTGCCTTAAAGGAATCAAGTGAGATAAAGTCACCACGTGACTAACGTTGCTGACATGATGACAGTCAAGAGAGGAGGGAATGCCACTATGCTATTGTTCTCTAAGCAGTAATGTGATTAATTTTCCTTGATGATAAAGGGCCTGTAGGTAAAAAACCTGTCTCAGGAGAAAGAAAAAGCACAACAAAGAATCTGAAGACCTGAAACTAGTTATATTTTACTTTACCTAGATCCAGTTGCTTTATAGGGAGTCTGAATTTAATGAGTACATTAAATTATTGGATACGAAATGGAAGAGATGTATGATTTTATGTCAGGACATCCTAGTACCTAGATCGTTTACACCTGTGTGGATTGCAGTAGTCTTTTGTGTACAACTGCAGAGTGAGTTAAGGAGATAACAGCATGTGGATGACTCGTGGGTGATTGAGTCTGGCAGATTGTCCTGCTCATTCAGTAACTATGCCAGTCTCTAAATCTTGACTCATAAAATAACTCTCTGTGAAAAGGTCAAGAAAGATTAATGAAAAATTGTTTGTGGTCTGACCTGTTTCAGTTGAGAGACTATCCAGAGCGAAAGACTTATGTTCTTTTAACACATATTTAATAGGAAAACTCATGTTTTGTGTCTGAATGTCAGGATCATTTTTGAAACCTCACTTTCAGTAGCTTTGCATGCTACAACCACTAACTTTCAAAGAGCTCTTATTTTACAAAGGTATTAAATATTAGAGAATACAGAAATTGTTTATTTCATTAAGGCTACTAAATACTTACACCACAAAATCACAGTTGAGTGTACATATGTAGGCAAAGATTAACACTGTTCACATAAAGGGACTTCCCTCCCCCTGCCCCAATTTAAATAAGGTTGTACTTTGCTATTTTGTTAAGGATGAAACAAAGAATGAAAATAGGGGGAAAAATCACCCAAGTATGATTTCCAAGTATATGTGTTACAATTTAAGTTAGTATACTCAATTTAAATTATAGCTAAGATATGCACTTTAAAGATATTTTCACAAGAATACTGCATGGTGGCCTGAGAAACAGGAGAAAATAAGATGAAGAAAATAAATCATTTTAAATTGGACCTCCTTCCTTAAATAAAGTAGTTTGAATTCAGCTAAACTTTGAAGTGTACCAGTTAAAGACAACTTGAAGAATGTGAAATTCAGTGTTTGATATCAATTGGATGTCTATAACTTACCATTTTTTCTTAATAGACACAGAATAGATACCATTTTATGGGGCAGTAAATAGGTAAATGGTGAATAAGGAGACAACAATGTATGTATGTCTTATTCAAAATGTCACCATTCTTTCTTTCCCTCCTCCTTAACTACCAAAAGCAGCTGCATTACCTCTTTTCAGAGTTTTGGAGTTCTGGCCAAAATTAACTATTTTGGAATATTTTGTCAGTATTCTAAATTTTTTAGTTATTGTGAATTTGAGGAGCTCTTTCCTTTCTCTCCCCCACTCTGTTTACCATTAGTAACATATTCATTGTCCCAGTCTCCCAAATTTTCCTTTCCATGCTCCCAGACTAAAATAGGTCAAGGGGTAGAAAAACACAACATGCTAATTGAAAGAAGGGATTCAACAAATTCCTAACCTTCAGTTTTCAGATATGTCTCAATTAACCACTTGGGAAAATCCTTCAATGCTCTAACATCTTATATAGAGCCAATCCTTCTAGAAAAGTCTCAGAGTACATACTTTCTTCTTTCTAAAGGATCATTCTAATGATCTTCCACAATACTGTGTCTGTGTTTGAATGGAGATGAGGGACTTTAAATGTTCTTTTATTAAGCCATTGTAACAAAGATAAATATCTTTCAAATCATGTCCTACCATTGTGAAACGCGCACACACACACACACACACACACACACACACGCCTAAATGTTTTTTGTAACAATTTTCCCCCTATAATTAGTTCTAAAAGGATAATTTGGGTTATATAAAGTGAATTGGAATTTTATTCTGAATTTCTAAAAATCAGGACTTTTTATCTCATCTAACTGCAGATATCAGCCCACCAGCACAAGGAGTGGACCACAGACAAGTACAGAAAGAACTAGGGGATGTCCTTGTCCGCCTTCACACACCAGTTGTACTGACTCCCACTACTGTCCAGGTCACATGGACGGTAAGTTGTCAAATACTATATTAGGCTTTATGGACAGCTTTATGTATAGTGACAAAAGCTATATGAAATGTTTTGTAATACTTTAAGGAATCCAGAATTAATAGGAAAAAGCAAAGAACCAAACTCAAAACTAATAATTAAAATGCTCACCATTTAAAATTCGGGTGTGATCCATGAAAATAAATGAAAACACTTAATAGATAAATGTGTAAGTAAAGCAATAGAATAAAAAATATATTATGATATAAACATGACCTTTTCTATCTTCTAAATTCTTAACAAGTTTATTAAGATATAAGTAACACATCATTGTTAATGTGTACAGCAAGTATTTTTATTATATTTATGGAGGTTTGGAATTCTCATTAAAATCCAATTTTAGAACACATTTCAGAATGAATCCCTATGCCCATTGTAGGCATTCCCTGTACTCTATAACTTAGCCATGTGCAACCAGTAGTTTTCTCTCTATCTTTATAGATTTGCCTCTTCTAGACCTTTCTTGGGTATGGATTCATATAATGTGTGGTCTTTTTTATGTGGCTTCTTTAATTCAGTGTAATGTATTTGAGATTCATCCATTGTGAAGTATGAATCAGTACTCTGTTCCTTAAAATGTACTATTCCATTGGGGAATTCCATTTCCTTCTTTACCAGTAAGGTGATTCCAAATAGCACTTCATTGTATATGACATTTTCTTTATCCTTTTACTTACTGATGGGTCTTTGGGTTGTTTGGAATTTTGGCTATTATGAATAATGGCACCTTGAACATTTGTGTGTATGTCTTGGTGTAGACATGCATTGGCAAGGAAGGGAATGATAGGAATGAAAGAACTTTAAATAGAACAAAGACCGGGGAGGGAGAGGTGGGGGCAAGGAGATAGGAATAATGGTAGAATGAGTTAGTCATCATTACCCTAAGTACATGTATGAAGACACAATTATTGTAAAAATACTTTATATAAAACCAGCAACTTGAAAAATTGTGCTCTTTTATATATATTATGAAATGAATTGCACTCTGCAAACGTGTAACAAATTAGAATAAAAAATTTAAAAAAACACATTAAAAATTTTCAAAAAGGCAACATCAGCTATGAAAAGCCAAGAATCTATATTAAAATTGAACTCTTTCATTGCCATTCAAAGAACAAATGAAACATGGTAAAAATTAAAATTTAGAACTAAAAACACCTGGGTTGTTTTAGTTGCATCTGTTCTTTGGAGCTGACATTGGCTTTATCTATATCACAGGGTTTTTTTAAGTAACTCTGGGGCAACAGGTGTGACTATTCTCCATTGAACAATAGAGCACTTTCCAAAATATTTGAATAATTAACTTTCCTGTTATATGTATAGAAAATGGGATGCATTTAAAAGAAAAAATTTTATTAAAATTTTTCAAAACCAAAAAACAGACATACATTTAATTTTTCTGGGTATATACCTAAGAATTTTTGAATAATACAGAAACTCCCCACTTAATCTTTTGATGAAGTAGCAAAATATCTTCCAAGTGATGATTCCATTGTGTATTTCAAACAACAATATTTTAACATTCAAGTTTCTTCCAAATCCATTCCAATTTTTCTTCAGTCTTCATTAACACTTATTATTTTCTATCTTTTTGGTTATGACCATTCTAGTGGGTATATGGTAGTATATCATTGTGATTTTCACTTGCATTTCTTTTGAGACTAATTATGTTCTTCTTTTCATATGCTTTTTAGGCATTTGTATATCTTTTTAGAGAAATGTCTATTTAAATTCTTTGTAACTTTCTGGTTTAATTGTTTGTCTTCTTATTAAAGACTTTTTCCGGATACATCACTTATCAGATATATGACTTGCAAATATGTCCAGTCTTTGAGTTGTTTTATACTTTCTTTATGGTGTCATTTGGAACACAAAAGATTTTAATTTTGATGAAGTTATCTTCTAAATTTAAATAAGTGATCTTTATTTTTTTAGCTGAGTCTGATACAGCTGCACAAAAACATTTACAAGATTTTAATTATTTTACATGTGTAGTCAAAAAATTAGTGGGCTTTAAGAAATAATTTGATATTTTAACAAATTTTAAGAAAGTTCCAGTGTCATGCATTATTAAATGTGTCAGAATACAGGTATTTCAAATGGCAAAATGTTTTCATCAGATGGCAATTGCTGCAGTGAAATCAACAAGTAGGATGAAAATAAAAAATATCAATTGTATTCGAGAATACTGACACTTGTCTGTGCCTATTGTATGTGTGCATCTATGTTTTAAGAGGAGTCAGATCCTATTCTCTGTGCCTACTATAGTTAGCACCAACTTCTCATTTATGCTCAATCCCTCTACATTATAAATCCTAAAAATCCATTAAAAATATATGTGTATGTGTATATATATATATATATATATATATATACACATACACATATATGTATATATATATTGGAATGACAGAAGAGGACATCTACTTGGAACATTCTGAGGATGTGGCAGAATGTGCAAAACTAATGAACATTTGAGTAGGCATGGCTATAGGAGTTTTAACTTTAATTACAATATTGTTTATTTAGACTCTATTTAAGTTTCTCTTGTTGTTGTTTGATGTTATGTAAGTAAAAGGAAGACAAAAAGTTAAAAGAATATGTTTTCTGTCCTTGGAATCTAAGTTACTTCAGGGAAAGAACTCTATCACTATTCCTACCAAGTCCCTTAACTAATGGAGATGAGAATGGAAAACTAGTTATTTTTGGTCAGTTCATAAGTACTTATGTTTGGAATATAAAACACAATGAAGAGAAACATTCTGATGTCTTCCTGATGATAATTCCATTGAACAAAACCAGTTCAACAAGCATTTTTTTCGTGAATGAATTATGTTCTAGATGGAGAGTGGCACCATATAAGGTGTGATTCTAGTTGCTGATACACATGAATGATTGCAATAACAATATTTATGCACACATTTAAATAAAAAGGAAGTGATTAATTCTATCAGAGGCACCAAAAAAGACTTTATTATTCTTTTCCATCTATATTGAGAAATATGGAGGCATTATTGTATAAGAATAGGAAAAATGAAAATAACATTAAGAATGTTTAGTCCATGCTTCCCCTCCCAACCCCACTATGAATCAGCCTCCTTAAATCAGAGAAAACATTTGACATTTGTTTTTTTGGGATTAGCTAACTTCACTTAGCATTATATTCTCCAACTCCGTCCATTTACCTGCAAATGCCATGATTTTATTCTCTTTTATTGCTGAGTAATATTCCATTGTGTGTATGTATATACCACATTTTCTTTATCCATTCATCTACTGAAGGGCATCTAAAAATCCACAGTTTAGCTATTGTGAATTGTGTTGCTATAAACATTGATGTAGGGGCTGGGGCTGTGGATCAGTGGTAGAGAGCTTGTCTAGCACATGCAAGGCCCTGGGTTCAATCTTTAGCACCACATAAAAATACATAAAATAAAGGTATTTTGTCAAACTACAACCAAAAATTAAATATTATAAAAACAAACAAACAAACATTGATGTGGCTGTGTCCATGTAGTATGCATGGGAAGATTAGATGAACTCTAGATATTTAATTGAAAGGAATAACTTTTAGTGATGGAATTTTTTTAATATTTATTTATTTGCTTTAGTTGAACACAATGCAATGCATTTATGTTTATGTGGTGCTGAGGATCGAACCCGGGCTGCAAATGTGCTAGGCCAGCTCTCTACCACTGAGCCACAACCCCAGCCCCAAGTGATGGAATTTTAACATATGATCCTGCTTGAGGCATTTTGTTACTTCTCAAACCGAACCTCACTACCAGTCAAATTTTCTAATTTATGAGTACAAAATTAAATAATACTTTAATAAAAATAAGACTAAGTTTATAATGACTGTTTTAGTATTATAGTGCTTCTAATTCCATTTTGATATAATTTTGCATTGGCCTATTTTATGTTCTGCACATAACAATTTCTATTCTTCCAATCCCTTGAAAGGAATGTAATTCTCCAATCATTCCAATGGCACAGTCTACCATGATTCTATCTTTTAGTAGTTTTGACTGGATACACAACCACCCAAACCAGGAAATAATTGTGTTTTTCATAGCAAACATTCCCTCATTCTCAATGGAAAACATGCCCTCTGTAAATTTTGAGGAGGCTTCTTTTAAGCTGCTTCTAAATGAGGAAAATATTTGGGGAAGAATCAAAGTCATCATGTTTATGAAGTTAATCACTTTAAGATTCACTATGTTTAAAAGAGTACATCAAATTAGATTAAAATTGCATGTCTGTTGACTGGGAGTTCTTCCAGGAAAGGACCATGTCATATTTATCTCTGTAGCCCATGAAGGTTGATATTGTCAGTTTGCCTATCTCTCTCTTTTATGGGCAGGGATTTCTATGAGTATAGAATCCTTTTATTTCATGTCTGATTTTCAAAATACTCTCCAATAACTGCCTGTTAAGCAGTGGAATCAGTTGCTTCCATAGGTCTTTATTTTTCTTCTGAAATGTAACAGATTCAATTAATCTCAGGTCATTTCCCCCCTTCAGTTTGTAGTTACACTTAAGGTAAGAATGTATTTGAAGCCCTTTGTGGTGGTGCATGCCTATAATCCCAGCAGCTTTAGAGGCTGAGGCAGGAGGGTTGCAACTTCAAAACCACCCTCTGCAAAAGCAAGACACTAAGCAATTAAGTGAGACCCTGTCTCTAAATAAAATACAAAATAAGGCTGGGGATATGGCTCAGTGGTTGAACGCCCCTGAGTTTGATCCCTGACAACCCCATCCCCCACCCCCTCCCCCTGCAAAAAAAAAAAAAAAAGTATTTGAAAGAGATAAGTTTTAGTGATTAGGGCCAAGTGGGACCAATAGCCAAAGAAATTGTAATTCTGAAATATTTTAACTTGTTAAATGTGTAAAATTGTTTAAATTATTACACTGTTACCATTTGAATGACAGATGTGTTGGGGTTTAAGGGGAGGAATATATTTTCCAGCCAAGTGTTTGGATCTGTGGCCAGCTGAGGTGATTTACCAAAGGTCCATAGGATTTAATTATCAAAAGCACAAGACATTTGTACTGAAAAATTGTCCCCCCACCCAACCAATGGCTGAAGTTATAGCAACAATAGTTAGCAAAGGCTAATTTCAGAAAATCAAATTACTGCTGTTTTAATGAAGACAGGCAAGATGATTAGAAAATACCTGTTCTGCAAAGAAAAATAGTCACTTGCTGAACAATGATTATTCATGTGCTTGATTGTTCTTACTGTTCAAGGCCAAAAAGGATCACAGACCATTTGACTCCTAAGCCTCTCAACACTGGCATAGAAAATAATATTGTTTTGAACTTAATTTTCTGAACTCAACTAGAACTAGATCAGTCCCTTAGCAGATAAGCCCATCAAAGAAAACTCGCTTTGAATTGTCTATTTAGATGGATGATTTTTACTTTTTTTTAATTAAAAATTTAGATATTAAACATCTTGAATGGTTCAATAACAACACTTATTTGAAAGCTCATATATCCCACCTCTTTTTAGTATACCCCTTCTTTAATAAAGCTCCTTAACATTACACATCTCTACAGTTTACAGTGTTTTTACTGAAATTAGTCATCTGATTATTTTTGCACCCTTGAGCTTAAGGTATTATCTGAACAAAATAAGTATGTGAAGGCTCAGAAAGCTTAAGAGACTAAGCTCTATTTGAAATCAAGATCATACACTGGAAATCTAAAGTTTTATTTATCATTTCACTTCTTCCTTAAGACAATTCTTTTTAATTCATTTTTAAAAATAGTGTTTTTTTTTTTTTTTTTAACCATATAAACCTATAAATTTGTGGCCAGACTCTGATTGCAATCAACTCTAAAAGCACATCTTTCTTCTTCTCAGAATGTTAATAAAACTAGTGACAAGCATATGGTTTAACTTGAAAATGATTACCTGTCAAAATGAGCGCCACACATTAGTGGTGTAGAACACACATCCAATAAAAGCCAGCCTATTTTTTTAAAAGGTAATGTTCAGCATTTTCATTTTTGCTTCCACCTGTAACAACAAATTTCCTCTACCCCCAAATGCCTGGCAACTGCACAAAATGAAGTTAAACCACTTCATTATTAAGTAGGCCATTACTATCTATGGGTTGGACACAGTGCCCACTGAAGTGAGCAAGGCCGTGTGGGGTAGTAAACATTAGCTTCATAAAGTCCCTAAAACACTTAATTAATGAAAACCAAACATGGTTAAAACCAATTTACCCTGATTTACAGACTCCCTTCATCTGGAAACAGCTGCTTAATGTTCTTCTTAAAAACACAGCTTGCTTCTTTCAGTATTAACAAGCTATTATTGTGAGTTATGTCTTTCTTTCAGTATATAAATTCACTTAAAGCCAATGCAGAGAAGTTTATAAAATGTAAGCTTGGTGTTGTTTTAACATATGCTGCAAGGGTTTTTTGTTTTTTTTTTTTTTTTTTTTTTTTTTTAACTTTGACAGTTTTGATGAAAAGCGTCACTCTTTAGCTCTTGTAAATTTAACTTTTTTCTTCTTGGTTGCCTTATTTTATGATGTCAGAATGATTCCTGCTTTTCAAAAAAATACGTCAGTCATTATGAACACAAACTGGTAGCATGGATGAGGACTCAGACATCACAAGTTTTTATGTTAGACCTGGGATCCCCCTTTTTCTTTTTTTTTTTTTTTACTAGGATTTTCCACATTTATTAAAATGTCATTTTAGTGAATTATTAATTTGTTTTTATTGGTTTCTTTTAATTATATTTGTCAGTTGAATTCATTTTGCCATAATAATAAAGCATAGAATATATAATATTCTAGAGGTTGTACTCTGTGGTGAGTTTCTCTGTGGTATATTCACGTATGTCCATAGGAAAGTTATGTCAGGTTCATTCCACTCTCTTTCCTTTTCCCATTCCTCCTCCCTTCCCTTCAATCCCCATTGTCTACTCCACTGAACTTCTATCCTCCACCCCCTGATTGTGGCTTAGCTTCCACATACCAGTGAAAAGATTTGACCTTTGGTATTTGGAATTGGTTTCTTTTACTTAGCAGGATAGTCTACAGATCCATCCATTTACTGGCAAATATCATAAGTCATTCTGGATATAATCTTATACAAGTGTAGCAGTAATTCCAGAAAAATCTTTGAGGGTTAGAAAGTTGTCAGGTGGTTGAAGAAATTCTTACTTGTTGAGACTCATCTGAAAGGCTGGAATTAGCTCTATATACATACACACATACACACACTCAGACCCATCAACTTCATAGACATTTCTAGCTTGGACATTCTGAACATGGAAGAAAATTTTTGTTCCATTGATTTGGTTGAAATGCTGCATTTTTATTATTTTAAAACTATTAACTTAATATACATTGATTTGCTGACTTCCCTTAATAAACCAAACAATGTTGCAGCTAAATAAGAGGTGTTAGAAATTAATTCATGAAAAAAAAAATTTTTTGTTCATAATATGCTGGCAATTGGATAAAGCATTTTTTCAAGAGTTAAAATAGCCATCTCTATCATTACCTTCTCTCTTTCTTATTTCTCCACAACTCTTCTGAAATGAGGTGGTTTCATTTCTCTTCATTAATCTTTACTTTTAATTCGATGGTGAAATATATCAAGCTTAAAGCTTCTTAGGATATGACTATTAATATCTCTATTATATGAGATATTAATTGGAGAAGTTTCCATGGCCATTTATGCTTCAGACATTTTAAATAATAGGACAGGCGTAAAATCTATTTAAAGTTAAAGAAAACAACCTAAAATCCCTTTTACCCTCCAAATGAAGCAACTGTAAGACACCTGTGAAGAGTGCTTAATAAATGTGTAAAGGAAGCATGTTTATTTTCCTACTTGCACTTATATTATTTGATTTTCATTTAATTATCATAAGAGTGAACAAAAATACATATGAAAAGTTCTATTTGATTTAAGTTTCAAATTAAAAATCTCAGCTCAACATTAAAAATAGCTACTGTCCCTTAAGTAAATGAAAAGAGAGCTGGATTGTGTACACAGCAAGACCAGCGAAGGAATAAGAAGTTAGCAGATTAACAAAAGCTTTTTCTTTTTTTTTTTTAATATTTATTTATTTGCTTTAGTTGTACACAATGCATTTATTTACGTGGTGCTGAAGATAGAACCGGGCCGCGCACGTGCTAAGCAAGCGCTCTACCGCTGAGCCACAACCCCAGCCCTGAGCCACAACCCCAGCCCAAAAGCTTTTTCATTGAATATTTGGTAATGGGTATAAGCTTTCACATACATTTAAAACATAAGTACTTGCTTCACAACTGAAATCTCTCTTATATGCTCTCTCTAGCCACACGGAGGTTACACATCTGTCCCAACACGTATTTCCTCTGGAAAACACTATTCTTATTGCAGATGACAGAGCTTCTGACTTTTGTGGGGAAACCTCCTCCATTCCCAACTCAATGAGCTTCTTCTGCACTGTAGGATCTCTTACTTCCTGATGCATATCATTCATTACATTTATTTCTGCTACGTGCTATAACTGAACTTGGCCATTGTAGGCTCAATAATGCCTACCTTCCACCTGGACTCAAAATACCAGGAAGGCAAGAGTTGGCTCCTCCATCTTTTTCCATTTTATCCCCAGAGCTTAGCAGAATTCCTGGCACCTACTAGTAAGAACTCAAAATTGTCTAATGAATAGACAAGTGATGAGAATGGAAATCCCTGAAAAATATCACATCACATATAAAATCATAAATATAGGTGTTGAATGCAAGAGAGTTGTCCTACTCTTCATTTTGGAGATAACTTTGGGGGCAATGTGAATGTGGGATTGGAAGAGGTTACTGGAAGGAGGGAGATGAGTTGGAAATCCCTGGTCCCACTGAGATGATAGGTACGTGAACTAAACTGGGACAGAGAAGAGAGGATAGATCTATTGTGAATCTGGCACACCTCCCTTCAGGTTCAGAGGGTCTTTGATGTGTTTTCCAGGTCGACCGCCAGCCTCAGTTTATTCAAGGCTACAGAGTAATGTATCGTCAAACTTCAGGCCTGCAAGCCACCTCTTCATGGCAGAATTTAGATGCCAAAGTCCCAACTGAACGAAGTGCTGTCTTAGTCAATCTGAAAAAGGGAGTGACTTATGAAATTAAAGTCCGACCATATTTTAATGAGTTCCAAGGAATGGATAGTGAATCTAAAACAGTCCGTACTACTGAAGAAGGTGAGTATACCGATTTATAATGTAAACCAAACTTATACCATGAATAAAACAATTTCTGTTATACTTCTAGTTTATCATGTACCTTAGAAAACTAGACAGAGAACATTTAAAGATATATGGGCTGGGGTTGTGACTCAGTGGTAGACCGCTTGCCTAGCATATGTGAGGCACTGGGTTCAATCCTCAGCACCACGTATAAATAAATAAAATAAAGGTCCTTTGATAACCTAAAAAATTATTAAAAAATAAAAAATATGTAGCAGGCACTGTCATTTGTCTCTTTTTATTAGGAGAATTGTATAGAATCTGGCAAAATTGATATAAAAATATAAATAGATTCTGAATTTAAATTCTTCTTAAACACTTACCCCAAATCTTATGTTTCTGTGCCCTTAAAGGTGACTGTAACATATTTCCTTATATTTGTGTGTGTAAAGTTCATTAGGGACAAGCTATAGAAACCACAAGATCACAGGCTCTTTGTAGTGACTACTCCTTTTTTTGATGTAGTAGAATGTGATATTTTCTTTTCTCAGCCTTTTTCTACTGTGGACACTGCCAGTCTGACACATAATTTCTGATTTGGAAGGTCACTTTCATGTTTGTAATACCTTTTTTCTCAGTAACGTTCTTTTCCTCTCTCTAGTTTTGAAAAAAAAAATTTTACTCACAGATACTTTAAAGTCAATCTATGATGGACCTAAGATTAATGTAGGTTTCAACCAGTCCATTTATTAGAGTCTCCTTCAGTAAGCCAGAGGCTTATAGTAAATGTTGCCATCAAAGTAAAAATGTGGGATTACAAAAAATAAAATAAAATACCCCCTTATGTTTTTGTACTAATTTTATATGCACTACTAGTAATAAAAGCCTTTTCTCTGAATGTACTTCATACAAAATGATTTAAGAAAATGTACATAGGTTCCACATACTAATAGGCATGTCTGACCAAAGAAATTTTACAAAATATAATTTTCTATAATACGATACACCACAAAAACAGGATGTTCACATTCGTTTACAATGTGATTCACAGGCATGGGCAGAAATCCTTATTTTTAAAGGTACTATTGGTTTGCTTTTAGGATATGTAAAGAAAATACAAGATTGCTAAAACTTGGTAATATTTTCTCCAGCATTAAATTTTACTATATCTTGTAAGTGTACTACTAATGAGCGGGGTGGATAAGTCCAACACAGAAGATCACGTTTGAAGCCTCCCTCCAAAAAGTCAGTTTCACTGCAGTTAGGCTTTTCCTTTGGCCTAGACATTTGTCACCATTCAGTGTACATTCATCTCTGATTTCTGTGGCCTTGTGAAGGTAACAAATGGAACTCAGCTGGGCTATGTCTGGGAATGATGAGCGGCGATTTGGGTTCTTTCACATCTGTACAAAGAAGCTGAGTACCGGAATAATTGACCTGTCAGGAAGCAGGGCTGGTGTTCTCGCCAAGCCAGCAGCAAGGAGAATGAAAAGCCAGTTTCAAAAGTGTTATTTTTCAGTGCAGTCTACTTAATAACTACAAGGCTGGTAGACAAGTGGTCAGATTGATGTCAGCATACCATATGTTACAGCAATATTGTCACATAGAGGAATAGTAAAAGAGCAATATTGTGTTATCCCATGTCTATGTGCATCCTATATCTCAATGCAAATCTGATCTTTCCTCAATGAAATATGTCCTGACAAGTTTGCCAAACATGGGAAACTTTATCAACAGGTCTTGAAAATATCTTTGAGATATTATTTTTAAGGGACTAAACTGTGTAGAATATAAAAATGGTTTTATGTAAAAATCCTTTAATGTCAAAAAATTCTTTGATTTTTTTCTATCAAGGAAGATTTTATGTAGCATTCTTATTATGCTTTCTCTATATTTGGTTTAAATTCAGAGATTCGCTGAAAATAAATGATTGTTTTCTGCAAAATTAATATTTCTTAACTCTCAGATGCACTGTAAGGAATATGCTTAGTCTAAATTCAGGAAATGCTTCTCACTCCCTTTTTCTCAATACAATGGTAATTAGTTATAGGAGAAACTATAAAGGAAGAGAATTAGTGTAGGAAATCAAAATCTGCCTATTTCACATTTGACCCAACATGAACCTGTTTTCATTTTTATCATCGTAGTCCCTTGCCCATCCATATAAAATCAGTTTTAAATCTCAAATTATGGATCAGTTTATGAGAGTCAATTATTGTTCCCAGTGTGAAAGGATGGTTTTCCTTTGTTGGTGAAATTTATATCTGTGTTTCTGTTTTTATTTAGTAAACATAGTCTAAAACAATATTTTTTTAAAAAGACTGTCAATAATGCCACCATTCTGAAATAACACCTGATAAAATTTTGAGATATATTCTCTCAAAATAATTTTGGTTGGAAGCCATAGTTTTATTTTTCAGAAACTGGCCTTTTAGAATTGATATGATCAAATTCTAGAAACAGATGTACTTGGTTCAAATTCTGACTTACTATTTGACGTTTTATTCTTTCTTTCTTTCTTTCTTTTTTTTGGTGGGGGTGTACCAGGAATTGAACTCAGGGACACTCAATCACTGAGCCACATCCCCAGCCTTGTTTTGTATTTTATTTAGAGACCGGATCTCACTGAGTTGCTTAGCAACTGGTTTTTGCTGAAGCTGGCTTTGAACTTTCAATCCTCCTGCCTCTGCCTCCCAAACTGCTGGGATTACTGGCCTGTGCCACCACGCCTGGCTCCATTTGACTTTGATAAATTTCTTACAGTAGACCATTTAATTTTCTGTGAAATTAAGAGTTGCTTCTACTCACTGAGGTTATGGTGAGACTGAAAATTGACATTTTGGTGCTGGGCACATATAAACCACTCATTAGTATGTTAGCTGTTAAATTTATTATTTAGTGCATGTTTCCCCACCTGTTGCATTTGCTTAAAATTTTTGCATTGAGTTCAACTGCTTAATTCTCAAAAAACTGTCACTGTTAGATGCTATATACAGACTTAGAACTACTGGAATGAGAACATTATTCATCTTGCCTTTCTATTCATATTTTGTAAGTAGTACTAATGTACACTGAGACTCAAAGTCTGCATTTATTTTAATTACTTCCTCTGCAGCCCCAAGTGCCCCTCCACAATCTGTCACTGTGTTGACAGTCGGAAGCCACAATAGCACAAGCATTAGTGTTTCCTGGGATCCTCCTCCTCCAGATCACCAGAATGGAATAATCCAAGAGTACAAGGTAGGGCCTGCATGAAGAAGGTAGGCTTATTGATATTTTTTTGGAGAAATTTCAGTGTTGTGTGAGAAAGACACAGCTCTAAATATTCTTTTATTCAGTTAAAATGTGAAGTGATTATACCTTTGTATGGCGGGTAAGGAAACAAATGCATAGGGAATCACAACTTAACTTCAAGATTACAGACACACAACTGAGTTGAACAAAAATAATCATAACAGTGGAATGATTTTCTGTATGGTATGATTAAAGAACCAAGGATTTAAAGGGATGAGGGTAGATGTAGGTAGTAAAGACATCATCCCAGAAACTGCCTGCATCATTATTATTAAATTCTATGAGAGGGAGTTTAGGGCAGCTGTTTTAAAATTGGTCCTCAAGAAGAGAGAAAGAACTCGGGTTTAGAGAGGGTAGGGTGGGGTAGGAGATGGCAGCACCAACTCCAACTCTATATGCTGCTTTTATTTATTTATTCAGGTTTTATAAGATATTTCCCTTGGGAAAAAATGGTGACCACTGAAACAACAAATTTTGAAAAAAAAAAATTTTTGTCTCTTTCATTAACTGATGAAATTGTTATTATTTAGAAAGAGTATCTGTTGTTTCATCCTCATCCTTAATGTTTAAGACACAGGCCATGTCTAAGGATAAGATTTTGCCTAATTGTCATGATTAGAACATAAGTGAGTATAAAACTTCTCACTAAACTTCGTAAAATTTCAAAACTATGATTGTTGCTATTAGGAAATATTTCTAGAATTCTGAAAACGACTTATGCAATAGAAATAATATAATAAAGAACACCCCACCTCACCTCAGAGATCCATAGTTGGTATGTGAAATAAAGTTGAAATATATCACTCAAAAGATTGCCTATTGAATTTTATCTCTAAAAATGTCCTATATTTTAAATAGAACTGTATTAAATTAAAGGTCAACTTGCTGAAGCACATGAATGGATTAAAGCATAAGGTTTTATTTTAAAATGATCACCATCACGTTATCAGCAAACATTCTGAAGAAGTATAATAATAAATGCCTTCGTAATAACATATTTATATATATTCTCAAGTTTTAAAATATTAGAACATTGTTTGAACACTAGAGAATTAATCACTATGGTGTATATATATGTGTGTGTGTGTGTATGTCTATGTACACACACACACACACACATATATGTGTGAAGTGAGGAATTTGCTTTAGTACCATCTAGGACTGAATACCCTAAATTTACTTTCACTTAAATATTGATAAATTTATTTACAACATGATGAATATTTTTCATAAATTATAAAATTTTTCACTCTTTATAAACCTGTCGTATTTTGTTAGCAAAGTGTATACATAGATGAGGGCTATTTATTTATTATTCTTTTGTTAGGAACACAGATGACAAATATAAATAAGGAACAGGATGAACAAGAATTATTTTAATAAAAAAGTTTCAAGAACTTACCTGTTTCAGAAATAAACCTTATGTATTCCTACACATGCATTTATATGTAGATTATGAAGTATAATATGAATAAAAATAAAGATATGCAGCAGAATTATTTTTATAACCATCTTACAATTACAGTTTTCCTTATCCCTAAAGAAAATATGCCCTAAAATTTCATTTCTTAGGAGCAAAAACCTAGGTTATTTAACATCAGTGTCTAAAGACTTCTAACCACTTTATTTTCATGTGTGTGTCTGTGTGTGTGTGTCTGTGTGTGCGCACGCTTATGTGTAGATATGTATTCATCAATATAAAGATTTATTAGTGTCAATGTAAATATTGGCTTTAATCTCATTTTAGTCAATACCTATAACTTAGGTCAATTAATCTTGTTAATATTTCTGTGTAAGTTAATATTTTCTTAAATGAAATATAAATTACTTAGATGTACACCTATATGCCTTAGGCATTATAATTCAAAACCATCATATTTTAAATAGGTTATAAGCACAATAAATTTTGATAAATTAAGTGAAGAAAAGTATGTGTTTTTATTTGTACCAAAATGCTATTTGCGACCAAAAACCATTTTCTAGAGAGGTGTTAAAGGAATCATTGTGTGTTACAGATTACTTATGAGAATTCTATGATGATATATATAGTTGAATGTAGGATAGTTTTATTTTCTTTTGTTGTTCTTCCTTTAATACACACATATGCATAAAATGCAGAAGTTGGACTTTGGGAAATGTCATTCACAAACATTTCTGTGAGCCTAGAAAATAGATTGGTCACTATTAAAAATATTCAATCAATTATAGTAGTTTAGTTACCACAAATGGGATTTTCATATTTTTGTGTTTTAACTTTCCCTTTGTGTAGATCTGGTGTCTGGGAAATGAAACACGATTTCATATCAACAAAACTGTGGACGCAGCCATTCGGTCTGTAATAATTGGTGGATTATTCCCAGGTATTCAATACCGAGTAGAGGTTGCAGCTAGTACCAGTGCTGGGGTTGGAGTAAAGAGTGAACCACAGCCAATAATAATTGGTGAGTATCAATGTAGGTGCTTGATACTTCAGTGTTAGTCAACTGACAACAAGGTAGACTGATTTTCAATCTACATCTAAACCTTGGATATGAACACACCATACAGGCAAATGACCGAGTAGGGTTTCTTATAAAAATGATGTAAGTTCTTGTGCTCTTAAGACACCCAGCATCCTCTTAAAACTATAATCATTATGAGTTTTAAAGCTGAAAGGCATTTGAAATTTATTTTTAATCACTAGTTTCATTTGTAATTTTGGTGTCACTGAAATATGAAATAACTGAAAGGAGTACATCATGTCTCAAATCTACATGCTTCTTAGCCAGAAAAATGTCAAAAATTAACCAGAAACAGGCCAAAGAAACTTTGTAATCCAAATATACTATCCAAAAGAAATTTGTGTTAAATCTACTCCCATCATTGCATGAAATTCTTCCCTATCACCATAGGTTATATTTGTCTGTTCTTAAAATGTATATAAATGGAATCATGCAGAATATGATATTTTGTGTCTGGTTTCTTTCACAAAGAGTCATGTTTTGTTTTGGAGAGTCACCCATGTATGTATTATGCAACTCATATGTTCTGCTGCTGAGCAAGATTCAGTTCTATGAATAAGCAGCATTTTGTTTATCTGCTTTTCTCTTAGGAGAATGAATATTTTTTGTAAGCCTTTACAAGGACACATATTTTCATTTCCTTTGGAGAAATACCTAGGAGAGGAATTTGTGGGTAATAGGGCTTCATAGTTTTGACTTTATAAGGAACTGCTGAACAGTTTCCACAATTTTTAAATTCTAAAATTTAATACTCCCAGCAGCAAGGAAAAGGACTTCCAGTTTCTCTGCATTATCATCAACATTTGATGTTGCCAGCCTTTGCAAATTTAGCATTCAGGTGTATATAAAACACTAACCTCCTTGTGATTTTAACTTGAATTTTCTTCAGTGATTAATGATTAATGATCTGAAGCAACTTTATATGTGCTTCCTGGCTGTTCATGTATTTTGTTTTGTGATTTTTGCCAGGTCTTTGCCTCTATAAACTTGGATTGTTCCTTGTTACTCATTGGGGAGAGTTGTTTATAAATTTTCTATATATATATATATATATACATATATATACACATATACATACATATATATATACATATATATACACACACATATATATACACATATATATATTTTTCTTTTTAAACATTTTTTCCTTATGACTTCATATTCATTTTCTTAATGTATTTTGATGAACACAAGTCTTAAATTTTAATGAAATACAACTTATCATATATTTTCTTTCATAGTTATTGTTCCTAAGAAATTGTGGTCTACCTCTAGATAGTGATGACATTGTCCTATACTTCTAGAATCCTTATAATTTTAGCTTTTATATGTAGGTCTGTAATTCATCTTAAGGTAATTATATGTGTTTAAAGGATTAAGGCTTATATATCCATATCAAATTGTATAGGCACCATTTATTGAAAAGACGTTTTTTCCTCCAGTTAACCCCATACACATGGATCCATTCCTGGGTTCCTTATGTTTATAATGTTTGTATGCCAAATATATTGTCTTGATTACTGTACCTTATAGTAACCCCTGAAATCAGGTAATGTGAATACTGCCCATTGTCTTCTAAAAAATTGTTTTGGCTGATATAGGCTTTCTACCTTTCCATATGCTTTTCAAAATAATGCCAATTTCTACAAAAATATGTTGATTGAAATGCAGTGAATCTATCCATCAAAATTGGGTAAACATTTTATTCATGAGTTTTTCTGTTCAGGACATGATGTACCTCTTCATTATAGATGTCTTCGATACTGTTTCAAAATATTTTGTAGTTTTCTGTATATGGATGGGCTAACACGTTTTGTTAAATCATTTCCTGTGTACTTAAAGTTTTTTATGCTATGATAAATGGATTTTTGAAATTTCCTTATGTTTTATGTTATGTATACATTAATTTTTTATATTGCCATTCTATCTTGTGGCCTTACTAATATCTCTTGTTCATTTAATAGTTGTGAAATGCTTTTTCTGAGTTTATTCAGATGACCATATTTTCTTTCTGGGTTTTGTTTTGTTTTGTGTGGGGGTCAGGGTGGTTGTTGACATGCTCAGTTCTAATGAATGGTTTGCAAAAGTAAATCAACTTTGCATTCCTTGGATAAATTCCACTTGTTCGTGATAGACTGTCCTCTATATGGATGTCTCTACTTACTAAAATTTTGTAAAGAATTTTGTATTTATAATTGATAGGAAGCATTTTTTCTTCTAAGGTCTTTGTCAAGTTTTGGAATCAGAGTGTCTGGCTTTATAAAATGGGTGGGAAGTATTTCTTCCTCCTCACTATTCCTCAGGAATTTTGGGAGAGTTTTTTCATTATCTCTTCCATTAATATTTGCTAAAAATCACTGATGATATCCATGCCTAGAGGTTTAATTTTGGATTTTTAAAATTCAATGAATGAGATCTATTCAGAATTTTTATTTTTTCTTGTATTGGCTATAGTAAGTAGATTTTTGGTTTTGGCCCAAAATGAACTTGTCCAATTCATCTAAGTTATTGAATTTATTAGCATGTGGTTGATTGTATTTCCTTATGATCTTTGTCATGTCAGCAGAATATGTGGTAATTATGTTAGCTTTTCTTCATTATAACAAATACCTGAGAAAATAAACTTAGAGGAGGAAAGATTTATTTTGACTCATGGTTTCAGGGGTTTCTGTCCAAGATCAGCCAACTCCATTGCTTTGGGCCTGACTTGATCATAGCAAATGGGCATGTCAGAGCAAAGTTGCTCATGTCATGTTGGCCAGAAAGCAGAGAAAGAGGAAGGGGCCATGGATAGAATATAGTCTCCAAAGTGATGTCCTAAGGAGACATTCCTTACAACCAGGCCTCCTACAGTTTCAACCTCCTCCCTAAAATGTCATCAAATTATTAATTAACCAATGAGATCAGAGCTCCATGATCTAATCACTTCCCCCAAAACCTTACTTGGAACATTACTGCATTAGGGACGAAGCCTTCAACATATGAGCCTTTGAGAGACATTCACGATCTAAAACATAACAGTAACATCTTTCTTTTCTTCATAAATACTGGGAATTTGTGTGTACTTTCTCTCCTGCCTACTTTTTGTACTCCTTTGTGTCTGCCTCTCTCTCTCTCTCTCTCTCTCTCTCTCTCTCTCTCTCTCTCTCTCTCTCTCTTTCTCCACAGTTATTATTTGTCTTTTTTAAATATATTTTTACTTATTGATAGGCCTTTTAATTAATTTATTTATTTATTCTTTCATTTATTTATTTACTTGTTTACATGCAATGCTAAGAATCGACCTCAGTGCCTCCCACATGCTAAGCAAGCACTCTACTACTAAGCTACAACTCCAGACCTTATTAATCTTCATAATGATTTAGGAATTTTATTGATATTTAAAAATTATAAGCATTTGGCTTTTTTAGTTTTGTTTTCTAATTAATTGGTTTTTGCTATTTCATCTACTTAACTCTTTTTTTAAAAAATATTTATTTATTTACTTTAGTTGTACACAATGCAATGCATTTATGTTTACGTGGTGCTGAGGATCGAACCCGGGCCGCGCACGTGCGAGGCGAGTGCTCTGCCGCTGAGCCACAACCCCAGCCCATCTACTTAACTCTTATTTTGCTTCTTAAGACTAGTTGTTAATTTAATTTTTTGGACTTTTTTGCTTTTCTGATATGACTATTTTACTTATTTTTACTTTATCTTGAAACACTTCTTCAGCTAAATATTAGCAATTTTGATATATAGTTTCCATTTATTATGGAGTATAAATGTTTTAATTTTTTTATAGATTTTTGGTCTTTTACTGAGGTAATTAGAAATACATTGCATAATATACAAATGTTTGAGGAATTTTTCAGATATATTTTTGTTCACTGACTTCTAATTTAATTCTTTTAAGGTCAGAGAATGTACTTTGTGCGAATTTAATTTTTAAAATATAGTGTTATTTTATGGCCCAATACTTAGTCTTGTATAAACTTGTATTTCATAAATGTCAAGTAAACTTGGTAGTGTTTTTCAAGTTCTTACTGGCTTTCTATTTATTTTTCTTTGAATTTTTAAGAAAGGGTCTGGAAATCTGTTATAATTATGGATTTGTGCATTATTTTTTCAGCCTACCATTTTGTTTCATGTCTTTGTTCCTCTGTTTAAATGACTACATTTTAAGAATGTTATCTTCCAAATGAACTTATACTTTATCACTATAAAATTTCCCTCTTCAGTCCTTGCCCCCAAATTTGCTTTGTCTGATACTAACATAGCCATATTTATGTAGACAATATAGTCTTTTAAGTACTTTTAAGATTTTTCTGTTTTCCAAATGTTTTTGTTAACCTCTCTTTTGTTGCATGTAATGTGCACTTCTGTTATTTAATTTACATATTACCAGGTCTCATTATTTATATAATCTGATTATTTTTGCCTATTAATCATGGTGTTCAGATTATCATTATTGTATTTATTGACATGTTGGAATTTAAGATTATCACCTTGCTATGTGTATCTGTGTTACTTTGTTGCTATTTTCCTGATTTTATGCATTCTTTGTACAAACTAAGGAACTTTCAGTTTTATATATTTTTTAAATTTTTTTTCAGTTTTATATTTTATCTCCAATAATGGATTATTAAATATATTTCTATTTTTGTAATGGTTACTCAAAGATTTCCTATAAGGATCTGAAGTAAAATTTCATTTCTTTCTCTCATTCTATTTAGTTAGCCATACCAATTATTTCTAAATTTGTAATAAGTATTAATGTGCAAATTATAACATTATTGTTTTTGCTGTAAGGAATAAATCATCTTTCAAATAAATTTAAAATAAGAAAAAAATATTTGGTTACTCCTATGCACCTGATACTCTGCTCCATAAATTCAATTCTGGTCTTCTCCAATGCTTCCTTGTCTTCTGTTCGTGAATGATTTCAGTCATGTTTGGGTAACCCTATGCTGAATCACATGTTCAAAACTGTCTCCAGGTGGAAATCTGTGAAATAGTAAAGATACCCTGTTTCATTCCCTTATCTCAGGGATCACAATTACATTCTTTTTCTCATGTATTTTATCTGGTCTTATTTGTGATGTTTGTGCATGTCCTGTGTTTGCTGTTTCTTCCTGGGCAGAGATAGAATTATCCAAGGAGTTATTCATTTAATATATTGTATTTTTCTGATATCCAATTTCTATTTCCTTTTATATTTTTCATTTCCCTCTGATATCTTATATAGATTCATTCATGAGGACTTTATTAACATTTTTAAGTCTACAATCATATTATAAACAGCTACTTTAAAACCCTTTTCTCCTAATTTCAATGCCTGTGTTGTCTCAAGGTCTAATTTTATTGAGTATTTTTTTTTTAAACTTGGGATATATTTTTCTGGTTTGTTGTTATTGTTTGCTTATTTTTGCATGTCTGGTATTATTTATTATATACTGATTATTTCTAATGACATTATATAAAATTGTATTATCTGTTAAAGAATGTTAATTTTTGTTCTAGAATACAGTTATATTATTAGGTAATGACCTTGAATTTTTCCTTTTTTTATTCTGTCTGCATGGAACTGCTTATATGTTCCCCTTATTCTTAGAAGAGCAAAATATCAGTTTGATATTTACTTTGAAGGTATGACCCTCCTAGGATTTCAATGAAAAATGTAATATATTTATCTGATTCCCCTAACTTGATGAAATTTAAACTTCAATCACTAAGTTATTTTTAATAGCTATCAGATGAAACCTCTCTTAACTCTTTCATCTTTCTAGTTTTTGGTTTTCATGAGTTCCTTGCAATATTATTCCTACATTCATAATTCAGGATTCACCCTAAGATTTAAGGGGGAGGGGCTCATTTGCAGACTTGGGAATTCGTTTTCCACTGCTTTCTTTTGCTCATGGTTTTCCCCTAAAATTTCAGTAACTATGGCAGCTCTGAACTCTACCTTCTGGCACATTATACCAGTAAGAATGTGGCTTCTGAGATTGGGTTCTGGCTTCCCTGTATTGCATGGGCTAAGTATATCTCCAAGGTGGTGGGGGATAAAATACGTATTTCCTTTAATAGAGCTTTTTTATTTCAAGGGTCAAATATCTTTCAATTATCTCTGTTCTTATTGCTTGACAGGGTCATTAATTGTTTTTAAAAAAGTATTTAAAATATTTTTCCCAGAATTTACATATTTTCAAAATATCTGTCAAGCATTCGTCTAAGCCAGTTGTGTTAGCTTTTAGTTTCCTTGACCAAAATACCTGACAGGATCAACTTAGAGGAGGGAAAGTTTATTTTCGGTTCATGGTTTCAGAGGTTCGGTGCATAGTTGTCCAATTGCATTGCTCTGGGCCTGAAGTGAGGCAGAATATTATGGCAGAAGGGTCTAGCAGAGGAAAATTGCTCAGCTCATGGAAGGAAGGAAGCAGAGATAGAAAGAGAGAAGAAAAAAAAAACATGGACAGATATAGTCCAGGCCATGGCCACAGTGTCCTATTTCCTCCAGCCCTGCCCCACCTGCCTACAGTTAACACAGTAGTCTGTTCAATTTACTAATCTATCAAGTGAACTAATCTGCTGATGAGGATACAGCTCTCATAATCTAATCATTTCACCTCTGAGCACTCACTCTTCCATTGCCTAACACATGAGCTCTTTGGGAAATTTTTTAAGATCCAAACTATAACACCAATCCAACTATTCTTTGTTTATTTTCTGAAGTAACATAGTCAGAATATATCGTTAGTGACTAGATAATTATTTCTTCTGAAAAGTATTTAATATATATGTATTTAAATTCAGTCATAATGTTAAAACTTTAAGATTCCATGGGTTTTCTGTTTTATATATTAAAAACATTGAAGACAGAAAGTTAAAGTATTACCTTTTCTTTAAATTGCCTTCCCTTTCTTAATTAGTTGTACAAACTGAATTAATTTCTTAACCTGAGGGAAACCTACGATCTTGCCCTTCTGAGATTTTCTAAAATAAATTGGAATAAGAAAGAAATACAGGTATACCCAAAGGATTTGATTGATACATACATACTTATATACTAATATATATGTGTGTGTGCATATATATGTATATGCACACACACATACATATGTATTTCTCTTATAGTATTTAGAAATATTTAAAAACTATATATGAAGCATGTTTAAATGCAATAGTTCTCTATGAATGCCCCTAGATAAGTAAGCAAACTTACTTTTGTGTCTTTCTAGCATACACACACACACACACACACACAATGGATTTATTAAATATAATTATTTTAACTTGAAGATAAGTAAGATGGCCAATCAACTATATTTATATTTCATGCTTTATTTTTATATACTTTAGAAATAAGTACATTTCTTAAGGCAGGGAATGTTTTCTCTTTTCCTAGTGACTGATTCATAATATGTTGGAGAGCTATGACTCTTGGAGGCAAGGAAAAATTAACAAGCATAATAAGACCAATCTCATGTCATGACAATCAAAGTTATGTGCTGGACAATTTTATAGTAACATAAACTAATAAAATGAATTTAGATTATTTTAAATCAAAAAGTTTTACTTAGTTTTTCAACCATTTACAAGAGACAGAGTCTCCAGATGAATAATGAGTACCTTTTAATTGTGTTTTAGTGTATCATACAAATGTTCAGATTTTCCTATGAAATGAAAACAATCTGGTAAATCATTTTACTATCTTTTCTTCAGATAATTAGAATATGTTGTGACCAAAGGGTAATGATATAAGATAGAATTATAGAAATAGAGTGGATGCGTGTGCACACATGCATACATATACAAGGAGAGTTCAGTCCCCAAAAGTCTATTTGTCTGAAGAGATTTATTTCTTTTTAATATCTGGTGTTGTACTGAGAAACCTCCTAATTGTTTCTTTAATTATCACTCCATATCTACCTTCACATCTTGTCTGATAACATTATCTACACAACTGTTATTCCTAGTTGAATAGTGATGGCTAATCTCTTTTCTGTTTCAATTTATGCTCTCCCTATTGCTAATTCAGTAGTGGAAACAACACTGAAGTGACTCACGCTCTCTCTCTCATTTCCCCTTTGCTTAAATTAAATTGAATATTGTCATTTGATGTAATTTCTGGTTCATCATTTTACATTTGTCCTATGCCAGACCATGTACAGTTTTATGTCTTCCTTCTCAGTTTTCTTCATTTCAAAAGATGCCATAAGCAGACCATTAATTAAAATATTGAAAAGTATAATTATGACCTTATGCAAGCTTAAAACCAGTGCTATTCTTTTCTCCACAGTTTCCCATGGGAAAATGACTTTAACGTTAAAGTGTCCATAAGTCCATATCATTCATAAAACTTACAGGCACAAAAATGCAACATAATTTGTTCACATACATAACTATCAAACAATATGTCATGGAAAAAGTTACATTGATTTATAATTTTCAGGAGTCTTGATTAATAATATATCTATTGTCTCTCTAATCTTTTGGCCTTTTCACGCTTATATTACATAGTTGGTAATAATATGTGTAACAGCTGCAAACTTTCACAGTAATAGGTACAATCGAATCTGATGTGTCTAATTAATTTTTAGTCCAACAAATTAGTTTTGTTCTTCATTACTCTCCAATGGGAGGGAGACATTATATTTCATTATATTTTTTGTCTGCAGGAACAATGGAGCGTTACAGGTCACACACATCCTTTCTATGCTCTAATTAGTCCAACTGATAACATTATTTCAAAAATGCAAGGAACATAAAAAATAGCAACGTACCTTGGCAAAATAAGTATTGCACCATACTAAATAATATTGTGTGGACTCTTTATAAAAATGAAGAGAAATTTTTATTTTCTCTTTGCTATATAAGGTATTTGTTTTCTTTTAGGTAACTGTTAATAGTTCAGAAAAATCAACAGAACTCATATTGAAAATGGGATTTATTATTATTATTATTTTTTTTTTTTTTGTACTAGGGATTGAACTCAGGGGCACTCGACCACTGAGCCACATCCCCAGACCTTTTTTATATTTTATTAGAGACAGGTCTCACTGAGTTGCTAAGTGCCTCTGCCATTGCTGGAGCTGGCTTTGAACTTGCAATCCTCCTGCCTCAGCCTCCCAAGTTCTGGGATTACAGGCATGCGCCACTGCACCCAGCTAAAGGAAGCTATTTTAAGTAAAGTTTTGATTGTGTTTATATGTATGATTATGGGTATACTTACTGGAGGAAAAAGTAGATTTACTACATAAGTGGATCTTGTTTTAAATCTGGAAATTAATAAAAAATAACTTTTGGGAATGAAATATAAGCATGTATGAGGAAATACAAGAAGCTATAACAATAAGCCTTCATTTTAATTTTCTTAACAAAATAAAAGGTCTTTATACCCTTACTTATAGTCTAGTCTAAGATAGGTCATCAGAATGGAAAATAGGGTTTCAGGGTCCCATATGGTGTTCCAGGGACCTTGTATACCTCCAAACAGAGCCCTACTATCTCTTAGAGGTTCAGCATTCTCCAAAGACCCTTTGTTTCTGTCTAACATGTAAGAAAACATAAAGAGTGTCAAGTATTATCACAAAAAGTAATGGGTTAGGGCCAAAGGTGTTGTGTATCATTTGTGCCTACACTCTGTTACTTAACATTTAGTCACTTTATTGTACTCAACTCCATGTGAGTCTGGGAGGCATAAGTTAATTTTCTATCCCAGGAAAGAATGTGGTAAACAAGTCACTTATGGTTTGAAGTTTTCTCATGAACTTAATTGAAGTCCTCTCAAAGTAAAACCCTTACCTTTATGTGAGTCATACTTTTGAGTGAAAAAGCTGCTGTGCACCTATTAACCTCTTTATATGTATCATCTCCTTGAATCTTCCCCAGATCAATGAAGTAGACAATGTTGTTGCCAACTAACTCAAACAGGGACTTAAGATTAGGTATCTTACATAAGTTTGTTGCTTACCTAGCTAGTTAAGTGCAGAGATGGTACTTCAATGAAGGGCTTCAAGGACCACGCTCTTTATAATGTATTACAGTGCCATGATAAAACTAAGGTGATAATAGTCCTACACATTATTTTCACATAATGCATTAAAATGTGCCATCTAAATGTTTGCTTTCTAACAATGTTATGATTCTATGAGTTTAAAACCTATTAAAAAATATATATTTTTTGAGAGGTCTAAATTTTCAAAACATGACCACTTCCAGAATAATCTTAGTCTAGATTTCGATGTATGTTTTAGTTATGGAGGTCTTAAAATTAATTTTGAAGTTGTTTTTCATATTTGATGTTTAAGTGTATTGTTAAATTAGTCAAACACATGAGATTTACCTTTTCATGTCATTTTAATTGTGCATGCTGATCTCTACAAAAAGACATTTTCATAATTATAATTATTTTATATAGCAGTTTTTCTTTGAGAAAGTTAAAGCATATTTGTACAAAAGGAAAGGGCAATGTGAAATTATCTAGTTTTGTATACCAGGAACATTTGAGTATAGACAGTTCCATGGCCAAAAATCAATTGGTAAATACCTGTGTTAAATGCTGTAGTTGCTTCCTTTTCTGAGAAATAAGTTAAAAAATTTTTACTTAACTAAAGAAAAATTATGATTATTTAAATTCCCAGTACTTGTTTGAGTCTTTATTTATAAGGCTATATATAGATCAAGAAATGCTTCAGAATTTGTCCATAGCAAACCAAAACAAAAAAGAGAGCAATATTCTTAGTCATGCTTTTAAGAACATGTCTCAATTATTCTTTTTAAACATGCCAAGTATTATATATATATATATATATATATATATATATATATATATATATATATTTATGATTGTCACAATTGCAGGGCAGAACAAATACTACTTGAGCTTACAGGGATTTTCTGTGCCTTTGATGCACCCCATATGTATTTTGAGTTTATTTTTGTCTTCATATTTACTAACACTGTTGTTTCTTCTATAGGGGGAAGGAATGAAGTTGTCATTACTGAAAACAATAACAGCATAACTGAACAAATCACTGATGTTGTGAAGCAACCAGCTTTTATAGCTGGTATTGGTGGTGCCTGCTGGGTAATTTTGATGGGCTTTAGCATCTGGTTGTATTGGCGAAGAAAGAAGAGAAAGGGCCTCAGTAATTATGCTGGTAAGGGACTATTTACAGTTAAGAAAACCTCTTTATCTTTATGAATATAATGAAAGGAAAATTAAAAAATGTATGAAAGAACAAATGAATGATTTGGGCTTTTATAAAAAACCTGCTCTGTAAAATGCAACGATAAACAACATACTTTCAAACACTACTCTTGACCATATCACTTTATGACTGTAAGGCAATCTTTTTGCTAGTATTTCCAGTGAAGCATAACAAGAGTGCACACTGATAAAATGCTCAATTGTTTTTCTCAACTAGTTCTTCAAAACTACAAAACACACACACTTTGCACACTATGAAGCCATTCTTTGAAAAATCTATCTAGACAAGAGCATTACTAAAAAAACTCAAAGAAAAAAAAGAGATTTGGAATCTAGCTTGTAGTATGTCAGGATGCAGACTGCAATAGGAAATGTTTCAGAAGAAAAATACAAACAAGCAAAAATCTCACCAGTATTAATAAAACTAATGAGGCATGAATGGAGTGATTTACTCTTCACTTCAATGGGGTGTCTATATAAGTGTGAACTGGTAGCTTTTTAGAAGGAAAAATTAGGAGAGGGAAGCAAAAGGAAAAGGAAAAGGAAAAGAAGCAGATCAGCAGACCAAAATAAAACAAAAACCTTGGATGTTCTACTTGTTTGTTAAAAAAAAAAAAATGTTTTTGAATCCTACACAGAGTTTCAAGGACATTAGATATTGTGACCTTCCAATTATCTCCAAAAGAGGGAAAAGTGGAGCAGGTGAGAGAAAGAGATAATATTATAAAGTGTGTAAATGAGAGAAGAGATTCAATGATGAAGTTATATTCAATTAAATTTTTATCACAATTTACATTAAATATTTTCTCTAACAGCAACAATTCATCAGAAACTGACAATATTTTATACTTTTTAGAATTTGTAAGGAGACCAGTTTAATACATATTATCCTACAGTTTCTGAGACATTATAGTCAGTCTTCCATTTTTTAATAATCAGTGAATGCTCTGTCAAAATAAATTATTAAGACATTTGCTTTTTAACAAAACGTTAAAATAGAAAATTTAATATAATCAAATACAATATGTGCACGGTGCAATCTATATGGCATACCACCCACTCAGTTGTATTGCTTCTTACTTGACAGCATTAAATATGATAATCTGGTTTTGACATTGTGACTTATCTCTGCATCTTGTGAAGATTAAAATTTCTTAGTTATTGATCAAAATAAATTCCAGGAGTATAGAAAGGAGTATGGCATATCCATTGAGCAGAGGTTTCCATGTTGTTGACATTCTGCCATTCTCAGTTCTCAGTGGTTGTTGGCTGCCTACTTCCTTATGTTTGTCATCCAAGTGTTAAACCATTGCACCAATTAGAGATTCTTCCCAGAGAAGGGTGCTTAGAACTAACAGCTGCTGAGTGTAGATTCTTGAACATTAAAAATACTTTCATATATCTTCTTGTTTTGAAGTCCAGCCCCTTGCCTTCATTCATGAAGGAATTGTCCATTAGCCCTCTCTTTAATCAGTCACTATGTAATATTTTATCTCTGTGACACACACATATAAATTATTTAAAAAAAAAAACATAAGGAAGAATTGATTTAATTCAAGGACAATTTTGTGTTTATCCCTTCACTTGACTTTAGAGATAATAAAAGATGAACTATGCAAGTCACTTCAGTGCAGAGTTCTAATATATCCACATTTGGAAATGTGCATTTTTAAACTCCATACTTCTTCATTCACTCATGACTTATAAATGAAATAGCTCTCATAGTTGGTAGGTTTGCACTTTTAGTACAATCACATTAAACTGACTTTCTTCTTTTTCTTAGCAGCCATTCTTTGCAAAACCTAAGCACTTAATTTGAAAATATCTGTTGGTCTTTGAGCTTGACAAGAATAGTACATTTCCCATTATCATTTCTCATTGTGATTGATATCCATCTGCTTGTAGAAAACTGCTAACTCGGAATGTGCTATGCCCTTCAAATATTTTGGAAGAAGGCCAAGCCAGAGAAAAGCCTTTCAAAACTTTATACTTAATTGATAGATGGCTTACTCTCAGAATGGATTTCCCTTCAGCTAGTAATTTGCCTTCTAGCAACTGCTGCTCTCTTCATCCACATGAGAAGCAAATGAAAATTTGCCAAACCACAGATACCTAGCATTGCATGTCTGATTTGTGATATTTTCTACACATTTTACTCAAAAAATAACCTATCCTCCACCCTTTTAAGTTTTCACGTTCTTGTCCTTTTATAACTTAGAGAACAAGGGATTTTGAATGAGTAATGGAATACGTATTTATCTTTTGTTTCTATTTTTGACATTTCGTGTATGAGCTAATGATCCAGTTTAAAAGCAGAGAGATTTCATAAGGAACTTTTTTTAATGCAAAGGTCTTATAAAAATTATTTTAAAAATACTTGTGTTGGCCTTGTTTATATTTTGGTTTTCATGAAGATTTCTTTGGAAGTCTTATAATTTTATAGTATAAAAACTGAGGAAGTTAGAGAGAAGGAAGGAAAGGAAAGGGATCTCAAAAATAGACAAGAGGCCCAGAAGACTAGAGCAAGGGAATCTGGAGAGAGGAGAGAGGTAAAGAAGACAGGTATGAGGGAATGGAGCAGACCAAATTGGGAGTTGTGCATGTATAAACATATCACAATGAATTCCATTATTATGTAAAACTATAATACAACAATAGAAAAGTAAAGACTAAACCAAATAAAATTCAATCAATGTGATTTGATTTGTAGAATGTAGTCTGAAGTGTATATATACTTTTTCACTACCTGGTAATATGTATATAGTCTCAAATCTATGTCTACGGTCTCTAATTGTTGATTTATGATAACAGCCCCTTTTTTTCTACAAACAGGTTCTACTTTGAGTCAGTATTTAAATTACTTTATAGCACAGGATTTTTTTCATTTATTTCAAACTTCAATTGTGGTTATAATTAAATATTTGGTGGAATTTTCCTACATTAGAAAACATACTTTCTCCATACTGCTTTCCACAACGGTTGCACTATTTTGCAGTCCCACCAGCAAAGTATGAGTGTGCCTTTTTCCCCACATCCTCTCCAACATTTATTGTTGTTTGTGTTCTTGATAGCTGCCATTCTGACTGGAGTGAAATGAAATCTTAGAGTAGTTTTGATTTGCATTTCTCTAATTGCCAGCGATGCTGAGCATTTTTTTTCATGTATTTGTTGATTAAATGTGTATATTCTTCTAAGAAGTATCTTTTCAATTCCTTAGCCCATTTGATGATTGGGTTATTTGGGTTTTTTTGGTGTTAAGTTTTTTGAGTTCTTTATATATTCTAGAAATTAGTGCTCTAGCTGATGTGCAAGTATTAAATATTTGTTCTCAATTAGTTGGTTCTCTCTTCACCTCACTGATTGATTCTTTTGCTGAGAAGAAGCTTTTTAGTTTAAACCTATCCCATTCATTAATTCTTGATATTAATTCTGGAGATTTCTTGGAAAACTGGGAATGGAACCACCCTATGACCCAGCCATCCCACTCCTGGATCTATTCCCAAAGGACTTAAAAACAGCATATTACAGTGACACAGCCACTTCAATGTTTATAGCAGCACAATTCACAATAGCTAGGTTGTGGAACCAACCTAGATGTCCCTCGGTAGATGAGTGGATAAAGAAAATGTGGTATATATATATACAATAGAAGTTTACTCAACAATAAAAGAGAATAAAATAATGGCATTTGCAGGTAAATGGATGAAGCTGGAGAATATAGTGCTAAGTGAAGTTAGTCAATCTCAAAAATCCAAATACCGAATGTTTTCTCTGATATAAGGAGGCTGGTTCACGGTGTTGTTGGATCGGGTACATAGGAGGACTAGAGGAACACTAGAATGGTCAAAGGGAAGGGAGGGGAAGGGAGGGAGCAAGTGGGGATGGAGAGGAAAAAAAGAAAAGGTGGTTGAATAAGATGGATATCATTATCCTAAATGCATGATTGAAGACCTGAATGGTATGAATATACTTTGTATACAAACGGTTGTATGTAAAAAGATGCTCTATATGTGCATTATGAATTGTAATACATACTACTATTATAAATAAATAAAAAATAAAATTAAAAAAAGAAAACATACTTTCAATGCAGCTGGATTGGCTGTAAGATTGCAGACCAAGTTAAATTTGTTTTCAGCATTCCCTATTTCTACTTTTTCCTTCCAAATCTCTGTTTATCCACTAGAGGTAGGAAAAGGAAGATGTTAAATAGTGTAAGCACAGAATTGCCTTGCAAGGTGAGATCCTCACTCTGGGTAGGATGCCTCAGCCAACTCTATGTAGGCCAGACATTACCCATTGACTTGCACTATATAGTTCCTCTGGGATTTGCCATTATTGCAGAAAATTATAGTTGAAGACTTAGAAAAGAAACAAAAACTGCTCCTCAGTGTTAATACTTTCTTTTAGGTGTCAGATGGTGTAACAGGTATATCAGGGAACACTAATGGATTAAATTTTAGACTAAATATCAAGAATCAAATGTATACCTATATATTCGTATCACCTGGGAGGAAAGTTTGGCCTAAACATGTTTTTCCTCTTCATATAGGCGAAAGTAGAGGATCCTCAGAGACAATGTTACACATCAACTTACAATTTTGTGTCTGCATATTAATCACTTACTTAAATTCTTCAGATATAAACACACATCTCAGGTTTTGCCCATAGCAATAAGGGCAGCTGCAAGAACAAAAAGCATCTCTGTATCTCATATCCTAAGTGAAATAGAGCAACATGAAGCATTATCTACCTTAATTTTCACTAAGCACTAATATCTCTATGTCACTGCACATGGGGGGTCCTGTTTGCTGAACATAATCAGTACTTAAGCTCTATAAACCAAAAAAAAAAAAAAAAAGTGTTGAAGAGATTTAGATAGTGGTTTTGAATTTGAAGTAAATATTTGATAATATCTATAATAGTTTTGTGAATAGAAAAAAAGAGCAATGTAAGTTGGAAACAAATCTACATAGCTTTGATAAGGCTCATATAAATGTATCAGTATACATGTATATAACTGTATTATAATCTTTATTATAAATGTACAGTTCTTTTCAAACTTCTGCTATTCATTTTTCTATTTGTGACTACTGAGGTCATCAAATTTCAATGAAAGTAAATGTATTTTTTTTTCAGAAGTATAAAGCATAAATTATGTTTTGTGAATATTATTTCTTAGGATAACATTTTATGAAACTCAGTAAATATAAACAATGTGTGAGTGAGCAAATTTGAAAATGCTAAACACTTCACACATAGGTTTTAAAACTGGTGGTGAAATAATTTACTTGACAAAACTATCCAAAAGCAGCTAAGAGATTTGATGGAATTTTAATACTCTGATTAGCTGGGATGAATTAATGCTTATTAAAAAAGGATTAATATACATTCATATTTGCCAAATAGCTTATCAGAAAAGGGAATGAGACTTGGCTACAACATTAAAGTTTCCATTTGGAGTAGGAAAATGTGACCTACTAGAGATAGGCACTCTGAAAGCTTCCTTACCTCAAAATGCCAATTTACCATATAGTTACATTTTCCTCCTCTTTTCTCCCAGTTCTGGCAGGCATGAAGTATTAATCCTGTCAGGTAGTAGTAGATGTGCTTTGTGTATGATATAGCTTTGAAAAATCTCTTTATCCTGTGTCCTTTACAAAAATTGCAATAGGTTAAAAATATTTCAGGCAATTCTGAAACAGTTTAGACTGGTATCTGGTGGGAATCTCTGCAAACATTATTAGTATTCAGTTAGTTGTTGGTCAAAACTTCTATATGTTACTCCCTGTAAGTTTTCTTTCTTTTTTTTTTTTTTTTTTTTCTTGGTACGAGGGATTGAACTCAGGGGCACTCGACCACTGGGCCACATTCCCAACCCGTTTTTGAATTTTTATTAGAGACAGGATCTCACTGAGTTGCTAAGTGCCTCGCCATTGCTGAGGCTGGCTTTGAACTCGTGATTCTCCTGCCTCAGCCTCCCAAATGCTAGGATTACAGGCGTGCACCACCATGCCCGGCTCTCCCTGTAAGTTTTTAATTTGAGATTCCATAGAGACTTCTGATTAAGAGCTTGGAATAATTAAGTTATTAAAAAGTTATTTCTAATGAGCACAAAGTTACTGCACTGTGATTTCAAAATTATAAAAATGTAACAAGAAAAAGATTGTCCAACATTGACCTATCATCCCCCACCCCCACTTTCTTTTATCTTCAAGTTAAAGATTTTTGGAAATGAGGACTATCTCAAAATAGCTTTCAATATGCAATGGCATTTATTTTTGTGTTATACCCACACATGCCCATACACACATACACACACACACATGCTTATATACACACAAATGTTGATCAAAATGCTATATATGATTTCCATTGTAGAAGTTTTAATTGTTCATTCTTATTTGTAGTCTGTTTTGATGGTCTAATAGAACTAAGTTACTTTTGGTCTACTTTTTAAAATGAAATGAACCTAAATATTTTGGAGCAAAGCATTAAAATAAAAAAAGTAAAAAGGTGTCCCATTTTCTCCCTTGCTTTAAAAACATAGCTAATCAATGTTAGTATGAGAAGATGTGTGTGTGTGTGTGTGTGTGTTCTCTTCCTCCTCCTACTCTACTTTCTTTCCTCCTCTTTTCCTCCTCTGCCTCCTTCTTCTGTGACAGAGAAATGCAAAATGGAAGATTCCTGTGTATACTAAATTGTGTGGAGCCCATTTTAAGTTATTCAGGTATTCATATAATGTACTGTGAAGTTTTGCCTGTGTTAGCAGGCATGCAGAGATAGAGATGAATGACATTATAGAATGTTTGACAAACTATTAGCAGTCTAGAAGCATTTGAGAAACATATTTTAATGACTATTAGGACACAAATAAAGTGAATATGTACTGAATCGTGAATATGAAATGCTTTGAAATTAAAGTTTTTGCTCCCAAATTTAGCTCTCGACTGGCATTATATGGACCGTCCCATTTGGTCTGCAAATTAACCTTAGTGAATGATATATTTTGATAGTATTTTGAGGGTTATGTCATACTGCTTTAAACTTTACATTTTATGAAAAAAAATGCCATTGGTTAGCACATAGAGTTAAGTACAACTCAATTTTTGTGCCTCTGCTTCAGCTGCTCTCCTTTTCTCTGCTATAATTTATTCCTCTGGCAGTAACAGAAAGTTTGGATGGTGAAATAAAAGGCATCTAAATTAGGGAGAACTATGTAGCGTTTCACATATCTCTTAAACAGCACATTTTTGAGGTGCAACCCATCAGAACCTACTTATTTGCATATTTGCAATGATATTCACAGCATTATCTTAACTCCCTTTTAGCAGAGTAAAACAATCACTTGATATTCCATTAAAACACCACATAACTAGAAAGTCACATCAGATGGAAAGCTAATTAGCTGTACCACTTTCACATTGTGAAAATGCATTTTTACATGCATGTGTCCTAATCAGGCCTTTATTTAATACCTCTAGTGCTCAATTTTTTGCATTAATTGTCTCAGATTAATTCTATTGTGTTCAAAGCAATTAATATGAGGTACGATGTGATATGGATGCACTGCTGATTCATGACTCCCAGCCCTTAAGTGACTCTGTAGTGATCAGTATTTTTTCATCATCTCTGAGGAGCTGTCTATGGCCAATTCTGGGCAGATGTTAAGGCTGTGTCAGGATTGCTTTACAATGCATTGGAGATGTTACCTGAGAAAAATGATGAGGTGGTATATTTCAGATCCCAGTTTGAAGGCCCTGATTTATTTTAGTGTCATGAAATCCTGATGGACCCTTGGAATTATGTTCATATTGCCTGTTAGTGTCATGAAAGGTAATGTTATTAGATGACCTTTCATATGGACCTAGAAAACTGTGCTTGGAAACTTAACAAAATTTAAAGAGTTATCATATTTAATAGCTCAAACTTGAAAAACAGAAGAATTATGGAGAACCATTCAAATGAAAAAATATCCATCATTTGTCTTTCTTAAGTGAAAATATACCCTGTTTATTTAAAATATGAATTTTCATTTATTAAAATTTTAGTTAACTAAATTTTAACATAATTACTGTGTGCCAAAGATAAGATGTATTGTTTTCAGAACTGTGAAAATGGTGTTTTTCCTTCATCCCCATTGATTAATTTAGCTGATCCATGCTTTTATGTTTGTTTTGTATTGATTAGATTTTAGAATTCCAAGTTTATTACAATTTTGCAATCTATAAATTTCTTAAAAAATACCTTGTCCATAATTATCCAATTAAGTAATTTAGTGGCAAAATTTGATACAAACTAATGTGAAGCTATTTTAGACTTTATAATTATTCATATTCAGTTTTCATTGCACAAGTATTACATAAATTTGAGTGTAATTTGCTTTTTCAAACATTATAGTATGTAAAGTATATTACCTTTCTCAGATATGAATCATTTTGAAGTCCAAATACATTTGGCTTCAACAGTTTGGGATAAGGTGATGGCCCTCTACTGATATGCATTCTTTGGCTGTTCCTGGAAGTCCACTTGCACACTGTTGGCTTTGTGGAGTGGAAGACTTTGAGTAGAGGGAATGACTTCATTGACCATGGTTCTGTTGGATACAAGTGGATATTGTTAATAAGTAACACAGTTTTGTAGAAGAATTTAACTTGTGATCATTACATATAATTGGAGCCTATTCAGTATCAATTATTTAAAAAATTTTATTTTTCTGAACATGTAATTCTCTATTAGTTACAGTTTATGTCTACTGTAATTATACCTATTCAATTTGTAAAACTTATTAGCATACTTAAAAGGACTATGATGATAAGCAATAAGTAATCAATGGTTATCTGTTTTCTTGTTGGAAGGACATTACTTATTAAAACTATCCTGTTTCAATTTCTACTATATATTTTGCTTTATGCCTTTTAATTAAGACAGCTTTGTGTTAATATTAACAGTTTGATTTGATAACTCTTCATTAAAGCTGTGTCAATCTTCCAGGACTACTATGTCCACCACTTGTAACAGTGTTTGATGTCTAAACACAAATTGCCACTTTTACTTATCCATACTTTTGACTTGAAGAAACTTGAAATATCCTATTAAAGTTGGAGCAAATGATGACTTTGCCCTGAGCCAAGCCATTGCTTGTTACTATCTGCACAATTATGTTAATTATATTTTGTTAAAATTCCCATAGGCTTAGTTCTAAACTGAGGTCCAATATGGAGTTGTTATTAATTGTAATTAATATTGACTACTTGTGTGTGTATATGTCTTTCTGTATTTTTTTTTACAGTTACATTTCAAAGAGGAGATGGAGGACTAATGAGCAATGGAAGGTATGCTAAGGAGATTCTTTATTATTATTTTTAATCAGGACTAGGAAAACTCTGTAGTAAGAACCTA
Source organism: Tamias sibiricus (assembly GCA_025594165.1). Classification (NCBI taxonomy): domain Eukaryota; kingdom Metazoa; phylum Chordata; class Mammalia; order Rodentia; family Sciuridae; genus Tamias; species Tamias sibiricus. The sequence goes on from CM046668.1 coordinate 31,664,742, forward strand.
TTATTGTAATAAACGATCACTTATAAGTCTGAGAATTCTAGAAGGAATTAAATGGCTTACCACTAGGTTTAATGATCTATCTGTTGTGCACTTTAGAGGAATCAAGTCCAGATGTTTCATATCTCCCAGATGCCCCTGAAGAAATTAGTAGTAAATATCACAAGAAATGTGTTCATTTGTTAGCAGGATGTTTATTGCATTAATTAGACATTAGCAAATGAAGTTGCTGTTGTTTAAGACTCCTTATTGGCTCACACTAAATTGCTGTGAGTGAACAATTACACATAATCGATCACAAAGTAAATGATTCATGGATGATGAATAGGCTGTAGATTGATAGGACTGGATTCCACAACTTTGGATACTCAATTGAAATTGATAAAAGCTGATAACAAACCCATATATCCTCATCTATTCTCCCTTTGCCAATATGGAGATTGTAATTAGGCTCTGGTAATAACTTCCAATCTCCCATTTAATCAATATTTTAGCAAAAAGAGATTAAGTCTAATGAGAACTAGTGGATGTAGCAAGGAAGCAGTTGAATCTTCTTATTGCAGTTTCCATAGAAACACATGTTTCTCTTAGGTATTATACCAGAAGGGGTCTATCAATAACAACAACAAAGAAAAAGTACAATGATTATAGATGTTCTGTTTCTTTGTAAATATGTTAATAGTCTGGAAAGGAATCAGAATCCCATTTTAACATTAAAGAAGGGAATTCTTTATTAAATACAATGTGAAGGAAATTTTCCTCATAAACTATACTCACATGCTGGATCAGATCACAGTGTGTCTTTTATTGCCTTCAGAAAAACCCTTATTAGCCCCCTGATATTTTGCCATTTAAAGAACTTGGAAATGTGCTATTGATGGAACAGTATAAATACTGTTCATTAATTTCCTTCAAGTTCTTTGCCACTAAATCAAACATGAGGGCTCACAATAAGGGTGACAGGCTAGAGAGGACAGATTCATGTGGGGACTGCAGGAACTGGGGACAAAATAGCCCAAAGTCCTGGAAATGGCTAATACCAAGCAGCCATTCTGAATGATTGTTCCCTTGAGGTATCAATTTATCATCAAACTTTGTGTGGGGTTACTACTGTTGCCAATTCCCACCAGTTTCAGAGCAGACATCTGATTTCTTGTGGCTGTTGACAGAATCCTAGGCAAAGACTCTTCTTCCATTGACAGGGTTGATCTATATATAGTCTTAATGAATTGCCAAAGTTCCTTAATTTTTGAGACTACACATTTTTAATTTTAAAGTCAATTAAAATCTTCTTAAATTCCTTAACCCTTTTTAGTGCATGAGACAGGCATCAAAATCTTGCATTGAACTCCATAGACTGATTTCCTTTTCATTTCTGTTTTAGCCGTCCAGGTCTTCTAAATGCAGGTGATCCCAGCTATCCATGGCTTGCTGATTCATGGCCAGCCACAAGTTTGCCAGTGAACAATAGCAATAGTGGCCCAAATGAAATTGGGAATTTTGGGCGTGGAGGTAAGTTGTATTTTTAAAAATAATGTTATTTTTAATTTTGTTTTTGTTTCTGTTTTCATTTTCGTAGATTTTTTTGATAAAGGGTATTTCTTCCATAATTAAAAGAATAAAGTGCTTATATTAATATTGCTGTACATTTGCTAAGTATTTTATTATAAAATTTGTGTGAATATATTACCTTAAATATTAAAGTAAAGGAAGTCATAATTAATGTGGAAATATTCATAATACATTTTGTTTTTAGGAATATCAGTACAAGGTAACTAAGCTCAGGAAGCATACTGTAACTAAACTCAGGAAGTATACTGCTAATTAGGGTTTATGCTTTTGGAACAAATACTTCATTTTTCAAAATCTCATTCAACATGTATTTATTGAGCCTCTCCTGTAAACCTGGCACTATAGCAGTCAGAAAGAATATAATATTGGTATAAAATGTGGTGGTCCTTACCCTTTATAATATTTCATGTGAGGAACAGACTGTTTACTAAATGGGGTGGCATGTTCAGAGAGAACTTTCTGTTTTACAATCATTAAATGCTATTCCAAAGCAAAGTGTCTGACATGCTATTGCCTCCAAAATTTCATGTTAAACTCCCCTCTGTAGATTTTTATAAAGAGAAGGAATTGTATCTAGTATAAATAATGACTGCTTCCCCTCAAATTCACTTTTTCTTCAGGTCAATTGGATAGGTTAGTTTAGATAAAGATGGGAGGAGTAGAGAATGCCCTGATTGGCTGGCAATTATATATAAGTTTTCTCCTGGCGCAATACTGTGCAGACAGTAAATGGACTTGAACTGCCTTATCGGTAACCTGATAAGAAAGGCTGCCCAATTGGAGTAAGAAAATGTTATAAAAGGAGTGCTATTTAAATTAATATCCGAAAGAGGGACCGGAATTAGCTAAAAATATAAGAAAGTGTGTGGAGATAAATTAATGTATTTTAAAGACCAGAAATAAGAGAGACATTGGGCTAGGGTGGTGGTTTGGTGGTAGAGCACTTGCCTAGCACATGTGAGGAGCTGGGTATGATCCTCAGCACCACATAAAAATAATAAAATAATAAAGGTATTATTGTTGTTCACCTACACTGAAGAAAAAAAAAAAAAAAAAAAAAAGACAGACATTCAACCTATTTAAGAAATGAATAGGAGATTGTGGATGTAGCTCATTGGTAAAGGGCTTCTCCAGCATGACCAAAGGCCTAAGTCGATTCCCAAGCTCTGAAAGGGACGGTAGGGGAGGGAATAAGAGAGAAGGGAAAAGAAGGAACTTCCTAATGGTTGAGTGCAAAGATGTTAGAAAACACAAGTGACAGGTAAGAGAAGATGTACTTTCATTTAGTATTACGTATAAATAGCACAATTTTCCACTCACTGGTTTTACATAAAGTATTCTCACATCATTTTTGTTTTTATACATGTACTTAGGGTATTGATGTCTAACTCTGAAAGCATGTATAACAAATTAGAATAAAAAAATAAATAATAAAAATTAAAAAAATGAATTTCAAATTCTTAAAAAAAAGAGTTTAAACTTTGCTCATAGGGTAGTCAGAAATTACTGGTGGACTTTTAGAAGAGAATGCTGAGAATGTAAACATTGTTTTAAAGCATTCAGGCTGCTTCTGGGTGGAGAATGGAAGAAGAGTAGAAAATTGGAGTGATGAATTAGGAGATTCTTGTTAGGAGATTCTTGTAAACCAAAGCAAATTTATATAAACACACTGGAATTTCCACACTTATAGAATTAATTCAGGAGACCCAAGGCTGTGTTAAACTCTTCCAAGGCTACTAAAAGCCTCAGTGGATTCACATGTATGACTATATAACAATATTCACTTAGAAGAGGGCTGGGACTGGGGCTCAGTGGTAGAGTGCTTACCTAGCGTGGGTGAGGCACTGGGTTCAATCCTCAGCACCACACAAAAATCAATCAATAAAAATAAAGGCCTTGTGTCCACCTACAACTAAAAAAATTTGAAAAAAAAAATACTTAAAAGAATCATGGATGGTTGTATTTTCTCTTCAAGATGGATTACCGATGTGTTTGCATAGAAAGTAATACCTCAAATTATAAAGTTATTAAGTATTTTGTAAGTCTGCTTTCTATGAATACCATTTCAATTAGCTCCTTTCCCTTCTCTAAAATAAAATACAGAAGACAAGCACCCCTACCTCACAGGTATGTAATAAGAATTAAATGGATGACTATATATAGTTTTCACACAAAGCTTAACTGTATAATCAACTCCCAAAAGGTATCAGATTAAATGAGAGAATACAAAGTAAGCTGTAAGATTCTTTGACTTCCTGCTTCCTCTCTGTATGCCCTTACTCTGCTCTGGGAAGTTTGTACATCTGAGCATTCCTCCCCAAGGAAGCAGACTACCCTTCCACACTATGCAGACTGATTTTGCCTAAAGGAATTCTGCTGTCAAAGTTTTTATCAGTCAAGGAATAGCTTCCTCTTTTACACTTTGTATTAGAACGGCACAATGTTCTATTTATGTATCAAGAGATAGATGCCTAAGATGGAGAAAATGTTTTATTTTTCAGTTGCTAGCAAGCTAAATTCACATCTAAAATGTCTTGGTTCAATTTAACTGAAGGTACAATGCAAGTTTTTTTCTTCCATTTCCACCTCATTTTTATGGCATGAACAACAAGGTCAAGACAAAGTTTTTGTAGTTTCTACCCACTTTCTCTTCAGTTTAATAGTCATTTAAACATTTACTTGTGCCAGAAATACTAGAAGACATTTTTGTACATTTAAATTCACATCTTTTGTATAATCATAAAATAGATAAACATATTTATATGTTTAAAGCCAAGAGACTAAAGTTAAGCGAGATGCATACTTTGAGAAGTGGGTATAGAATGCAGGTCTGATAGATTTTTAATGACTCTGCTATTTATTTATACTGCCGTGTAGTCCAAAGTTGGTTTCATATGTATGATTTTATAACCACATTCACTTAGAGAAATAATCATGGATACTGACATTTTTCCTTTACAGATGGAATACCAATATATGTTTGAATGTAATGAAAATCATATTTTGAAAAATGAAAATATTAATTATCATATAATTTTGCATTTTACCAATGCAAGCTATGAGAAATTCATTTAAACATTCCATCAGCAAGTGCTTACTCTCATAACAGTGGGTCAGGAATTATGGTAATGAAGGCATATATCCAATAGGCTCCTGTCCTCAAGTAACTTATGATGCCGTGAGGAAGGCAGTCCTTCATACAGATAATTACATCAGGCAAAAATAAAATAAATCCATGAATACAAATATAGCCAAGGTACTAAAAAGCTGCGTCACTAATCCAAACTGGAGGGAAGGTTTCTCTAATTCATAGGTTTCAAACATAAATGTTAACAAGTGCCATTCAGAGAGGATTAAGGATGGATTGGTGGGGAGAGCAAGAAATATTAAATGGAAATTCCTTTCTAAAGATGGCAGCACTTATTCAGAGCCAGCCTGTTGGATGGAAGGCTGGTCCAGAGTTCTAAAGTATTTGATGTTATAGGACTCTCCTCTGCATACAGATATTCATGTGTAATCCTCCAATATTTCAATGTTGGATATAATTTAATTTAGTTTTTGAAAATGTGGGAGTGATCAAATAATATTTGAAGACAATATATGCAGCCCAAAAATCAATATAGAAGCACTTAGGCTGGAAGGCTGACTATAATTTCATCTAGCAGGGAGAAAGAAAAAACTCTATTTCCAGAGCCATAACTTTAGTGCTTTAGTTGTTAGAGAGTAATAGTATGTAGGATTATATTCTTGGACAACATTTTTCCAATTTTTATTGTTTGACCACAGAACAATTTTAATAACATGTAACTGAAGAGGCATGGTATCCAAATCTTTTTTTTTTTTTTTTTTTTTTTTTTTTTTTTGTGGTACCGGGGATTGAACTCAGGGGCACTCGACCACTGGGTCACATCCCCAGCCCTTTTGTATTTTATTAGAGGCAGGGTCTCACTGAGTTGCTAAGTGTCTCGCCATTGCTGAGGCTTGAACTCATGATCCTCCTGCCTCAGCCTCCCAAGTGCTGGGATTACAGGCGTGCGCCACCGCGCCCGGCTTATCCAAATCTTAAGCTCTGGAAAAACTTAAGTTCAAGATATGAGAAACTGAGGCCCATGGAGGAGAAACAATTAATATTCAATTAATATTCATCAGTGAGAGATAGGTGGAGGTAGCAGAAACAAACATCCAAAAACTTACACAGGAAGAAAGATCTGTTTTTTTTTTTTTTAAACCAAGTTTTGATATATTATTAAATATTCAAGGTTTTGAGAATAAAAATCATACTAACACTTCAGAATGAACTATGCTTCTTAAATTATCATTTTGGTATGCTGAATTATCTTTAAAATTATTAATCACTAAAAACAAGAATGAAAGGAAAGCAATTTTGATATTCTGAAATCCCAAAACAATTTCACTTGCTTATGCATCCTAGCATAATTTAAGATGTGAATATGTTTAACAGTCTCACTGAGTTACCTTTACAATCTTTTTTTTTTTTTTTTTTTTTGTGGTTACCGGGGATTGAACTCAGGGGCACTCGACCACTGGATCACATCCCCAGCCCTTTTTTTTGTATTTTATTTAGAGACAGGGTCTCACTGAGTTGCTAAGTGCCTCACCATTGCTGAGGCTGGCTTTGAACTCGTGATCCTCCTGCCTCAGCCTCCCAAAGTGCTGGGATTACAGGCGTGCGCCACCGCGCCCGGCCTTTACAATCTTTACTTCAATAAACATCTACATATTTGTAAAACAGTTTGGTATTCCAGACTCTCAAACCTTCAGAAAGACTGAAATTCCACAGTGTACACAATATGTTACAAATTTCTTGACACCATTGTTAATTAAGATTTTTTTTAAATTTTTTAAGATGCCAAAGCAAAGCTAATATTTCTGTAAGAACCTTTATTTCAAGTACTATGCGCATCATCAAATCTAAAAGTTTTAAGACAGTTGAAATGTCCTATAATGAAGAGATCAAAGTGGTTTCATAACCTCAAGTCCTATGAAGTGATACTTTCAGAACATACATTATTAAGGACTGCACTATAATTAGATTTATCTTAACTCTACATGATTAATACTAGTGTTAGTGATTTCTCTTTTAGATTCACTTAGTGTCTTTCTTCTAAAAAAGGGAAAAGAGCTCAGGAGAGAGGTGGCAGATCTGAATTATAAAGCATCCTGTAAAGATAATTCAGCATACCAAAATGATAAATGGACTGATTGATATTCAGTGTTGTTCCTGAAGTTTAATTTTACTCTTGCTGTATTACAACGTGAAACTGTAATTCTCCACTTCTAAGAGTTGATAGCATAAATTAAACTCACTGATCACTGAGGTTGCTTTTTCTATAGTTAAATCCTGCTATATTATGGAAATGACTTATTCATGAAAATTTTCCTTTGTTATCCAAGAAAAAAGAACACATTTTCTACCATCAGTTCTCCATTTCTGGAGCTATAAAATCAAATCACATAAATGTCAAGTAAAAACTTCAGAAAAATGGATTTCAAGTCAGGATCATGTAATTTTGGAAATTTTTACAACTATTTAGCAGCCATATTCCATGTCTTTGGGGATAAAGTGGAAAGAGCTGTTTTCACCCAAGATTTGCAGATTCCCTCTGTTCAATGCCGCTCAACTGTGCTAACACTTTCCTTGATTCTAAAACACAGTGAACAACTAAAAGCATTTTTCAGTAGTGAAATATCCCAAATTTCTCATTCATGGTTGGAGGAAATGGGGGAAGGGATGTGTTAAGCAGTGAGACGTGAAGGACGAGCAGTAGGCCTGCCTGTCACTGAGGTTGATAGCTTGGCGATGGTTGTATATCATCTACCCTTCATTGGTTCATGAAGCCCATCTCAGCTGAAATGCAAACGTGTGGCATGACACATTTATTTTTCATCTTCAATCCTGATAGTTTGGGGCTTCCTGTGCGTCATTAAATTGTTTCATTTCCCTATGTTCATCACAGATGTGCTGCCACCAGTTCCAGGCCAAGGGGATAAAACAGCAACGATGCTCTCAGATGGAGCCATTTATAGCAGCATTGACTTCACTACCAAAACCACTTACAACAGTTCCAGCCAAATAACACAGGCTACCCCATATGCCACGACGCAGATCTTGCATTCCAATAGCATCCATGAATTGGCTGTCGATCTGCCTGATCCACAGTGGAAAAGCTCAATTCAGCAAAAAACAGATCTGATGGGATTTGGTTACTCTCTGCCTGAACAGAACAAAGGTAACAATGGTGAGTCCGGTTCTTCTGTCCTGAGACGTTAACTTCATATCATTTGTGCATGAGATAGAAATTAGTATTTGTTGTTCAATTCAGTGATGCATTACCAGGTTTACTACCTAATCTTAAAAAAAAAAAAAAAAAAAAAAAAAAAAAAAAAAACATACTGGCATGTATTCAGTACCTTGAACAATTCCTACCACCACCGCCACCGCCTCTACCGCCGCCACCACACACCAACACCAATCGGGTTCATCCTTTCAGCTCTTTTTCAATATAGTGATCAGCAATCCATCTCTACTTCCATTAGGACAGGCTAGAGGAAACATCCTCCACTCTCCCACGACATCCGCTTCTGAGTTGCTAACTGCATGTTCTGCATGGGCTTGTGCTGTGAACTAATCACATGATGCCACTATGACCTCTGCCCTTTAACCCTTAGCCTTACTTTACATCCCTGACTACCGATTGGCTGAGGGATTGTCTAATAGAATGCCACACAACCAGTCACAGGATTTCAGCACCACCAGCTCTCACAACAGCTCAGAAAGGAGTGGCAGTCTCTCAGGTTGGTCTCATCACAGTAAGGAGAAATATTTGTTTGTCACCAGCATATGACCTGTGTTCCCTAACAACCGATGAGGAAATATTGAATCGCAAGCCACTGTCAGGCATTTATCTTTCAAATGACAATAACAGTTGATCCTCATGAAATTATGCTTTGTTGGGGGTGGGCAATAAAAATTATTGTCATCACTTGCGTACTAACTGCACAATGATGTATTTAAAGAAAAATAGTGCCAATTTACTAATTACTATTCCTTAAAGAGCAGATGAGCTCGCTCCTTCTTGAACCCCAAATATGAGTCAAAAGAACTTTATAATGAAAAGATCATGGATTAAAGTCAATTCCATGTCATTGATATCAAAAGACAAATTCAACTAAAATGAAAATAATTTGGAGACTTTTCAAATTGGGATGAAAGTGATATGATTTCCTATTTTAGGACAATCAAAATATTATGTAATAGTAATCTATTGAATGATTACTCTGCTACATATGAATGTTAATATGGAAAATTAATTTTTAATTTCAAAAAACACAGTATTTTATAACAATGATTATTTTATGCTGTCAATTTTAATATATATTTGAGAAATATCAGCTAAACCAACAAGTGTAAGGAAAAATGCATTTTATTGGACAGAAATATATTCCTATCCTAATGAATTATCCTCCCTTTATATGTGAGGATATTGTATTAGCCACATTGTAAATTCCAACTATTTACATCACATTCTTTTTTCTGCCTACTTCTGATTGGTTCCATGACTCTACTTACTAATATGCTTAGATTAATTAATCATATGCTAATTATTTGTATGGAGTTTTTGTTTTTTTAAATTACATGCTAATAGTAAAGGATTATAGTGTAGTATGATACTGTGCAGGCTACCAGGCATTAAGACCATGAAGAGTTAACTTTTTCATATCATTAGGGTTACATTTACTAAATTACTTTTCCTCAGGAGATGGAACCTTCTCAGAATGAAAATGTTAATGCTCTCTCTTCCCTCCAAAATGAGTCATTTGCTCTTCTTGCCTATTGGTAGAATTAGGTACATTATAGAATCCAGAAAATTTTAAACATCTGTTATGAATTTAAACTGGCTTAATAATATAAGGGAACTTTTTGAATGACCTTCTATGTCATTTATGCTGGCATTTATTTATAATTAGTCCCACAATTTTTCTGAATAATTAAAAAGTAATTTTGTTGGGTCTTCCTTTTTATTTCATTAAAGATATGTAAAGATCAAACAATATATGAAAAGCAATCTCCATATTGCAAGCCATGGACTCCATAAGACCTGTGAATCTTTCATTAAATGTTCTGTATAGATTGATTGTCACCAAATTTAAAAGTTATCTTTTGAGTAATTGTAAGCAGAACAGGATTCACAATGGTGCTTGCTGCTTTTTTGAATCCATTAATCTCTTGAGTGACATTTACATATATCCAGGAATTATATTAACTACTTCATCTACATTTGAATACAAGATTACTTGAATTGGTGATAGAAAGCATTTTTTAGTAGGTAAGAGTGAAGTGATTATTCCTTTTATAGTTTAGTCTAATTGAGTTTAATATATTACAGTTTTGTTTAATTCTTTTATTTGTAGCTATGTTTCCTAGGGCCCAAATCTAAGAACAAACTGTCCCATGGCTAGCTAATCATATATTATGGGATATTTTTAATCTGTGTAACCAATTTCAAATAATTACAGTGATAAAGAAAATTGGGCATTTCTGAATTATTTCAGTAAACTTCTTACCCTCTTTGAAATACTTTTTAATGTATTCAATATATAAGTTCTAAGTACTTCTTGCTAAAAATTCAACCAGTAAAAACTATACAATAAAACTCATATGTTTCAAAATAGTAACCAAAATCATAATTGTACGTGTATATAATGTAAAATATTGGTAACAATAGGTAAATCTTTTAATATATCATTTTTTTAAAAAAAAATAGACTATATGTTTAATTTTAAAATTAGTCACTTTTATGATTTTTTTTTTTTTTTACAGAGAAGTTATTTTTGGGCTTTAACTATCCTAAATATTTACATTTTGATTTTAAGAGAGTAGGGTGAAAGAAATGTTTCCAAGGCATCAAAATCTGCTCCATTAAAACATAATTCAGGCACTCTGGCCTTTAGATGATTGAGGGTTCAAGGGGACAGCAGCAAACTGTGGCTGACTTCTCTAAATAATCAGATCTCAGAAAGAGATGTTAACTGTTTTAGGTTATATCAAGTTCACTGCCATCTCAAAGTCCATCCCTTAGTTCATTGCTAAGACAAGACAGATGTATTGATGAATAATAGTCCTACCCAGACTGATCAAATGATAGAACAGATATTTCTTCAGAACGGGGGAAAATGAGTGTTGGTTGGAAAGTCCTCAGTAATTCTCTCTCTCTGTGCTTCAGCTGTTTCCAGAACACGTTTTAAAGCCTGTTGCTGCTTGAAAGTATAGTAAAGAGTAGCTTTCTTGAACCTGAGCAAGGGCTTTAACAGTGAGGTTCAGAGCTCTAGAAATAGTTTCAAGTTAAGCTGCTGGGTAGTAAATCTGATTGTTCTCTTGCTATGTGAACGTGGATCACGTACCACTCAGAGCCTTAGTGCCTTAGTGTCATCATCTAGAATACTGAGGTGTAAGAACTTCTTTCTCAGGCACTTGGTTCGAGTGAGATTCAAATGACATTTCTAAAATGCTGTAGAATGTGATAAGGATTGTGCATACATAAAGTTGAAAGGGAATAGTCAGGAAGGACAGTAGTAGTTCAACCATTCTTCTCTCAATCATTGAAATGTAGTTCTGATACTGTGAAAAAGAAATGGACCTTAGTCTTTGGTGGGTTAAGGAAATGAGGAGTTGAGGTTCATTTACCTTAAAGACAAAAATTACAGGCTTGTAATCAAGCAAGCTTATTATTTTTTTTTTCTGAATGTGAGGCCATTTCTGATGAGTAAGACTTTAAAAAACAATTGAAACTGGGTTTGCTATGAGAAGAGAAGACAGGAGAAAGCAATGATGATTGGCATTTATTGAGTATTCTGTGCATCTGAGCACTTCATATACATTATCTCTTGTAATTCTCATGACAACTCACAGAAATAGTAGCTTTTGCATGCCTATAATCCCAGCAACTCAGGAGGATTAGGCAGGAGGATAACAAGTTTGAGGCCAGGCTCAGAAACTTAGCAAGGCCTTAAGTAACTCAGAAAGACTTTGTCTCAAAATAAAAACTAAAAGGGCTGGGGATGTGGCTCAGTGGTAAAACATTCCTGGGTTCAATCCCAAGTACAAAAAAAAAAAAAAAAAAAAAAAAAAAAAAAAAAAAAAGGTATATCTTCATATTTCTTTTACATATATATAAATTTGAGTAAGTGAGGAGTTAACCTTCAAACCCAGAAATCAAACTCTTGCTCACTAAACAGAGGACACTTGCTTACCCTCCTCTTAATACCTTTTGTCCTGTCAAAGATTAGAAGTAAGAAGAAAGCCAGAAGCACTTTGTTTGTAGGGATCTTCTTTTAAATATGTATGTATCCTATGTAGAAAATATACACAACTCAGTAATTGGCTGTGGTGTCTATTTTAAGAATTTTATTCTTTCTGGCACTAAATACAGCATTATCAAATTGCATATTCTAACTCAGTAATTGTAGAAGAAAGAGGATGGATTGATTTCTAGTGATATCTAAATGACTAGATAGCCCTGTTACAAATATCCTATGCTTAAAACTTAGCTATAGATTGAGTTGGGAGTATTGGAAGTTAGTGAGTGGCCCCTGAAATGTCATATTCATTTTGCTCAAAAAGTATTCATTCTGCATACAACTGAGGTCCATATTTATGAAAAAGCTTTATTTACTTGATTTTGCAAGATTAAAAAATACAGCACTATGCAGATGATGAATTTTATTTTTATACTTCATTAAGCACCATGTAATCTCAGATATGGCTCATACACTCTTCATTTATGTTCTCAAATTTGTGCATGAATTCATTCATATAACAAATAGTACTGAAACTGATTACTATATTATCATTAATTTTTCCTCCTTTTTGGAATTTATGAAATGTGATAGTTAAAACATCTGGGAAATATTCTCACTACATGCAAAAGTAACTGTGCCATTTATTAGTCAAAAAGTCTATGAAATGTATCATTGTGAGAGGTTTACAGGTATTCTCCAGGTTGTACGTGATTGATTTTTATCAGTGACTTTTGAGAGAAAAATGTTACTCTCCTGGATTAATTAAATTGAGCAATTTCTAATGGAAAAGTTTAGCCTGTATCCTTAGACACTGAATTTTCCACTGAGAGAGATTATGCAAAAGAGCATTTTAAACGCACTAAAATCTGACATTTAAAGGAATTTGTTATGGACCATTATTTCGTCTAACAATGAAAATGTGGAGGCAGCAGACGTGAATAAATCAATGAGTGTTCTTTTGATACAGCAGCCATGTTTTTGGTTTATTCAGCTCTGCAGTTAATGCAATGGGAAAGAAACAATATCATTTTGAGTGATTTATAAAAATGTTTTTCTGATTATATCATTTCATTGTTTATAGCTTTTACCATCTCTAACATAGTGATTCTGGTATTTTGAAAAACAAATACATCTTTCTACCTGATACTGTATGTTTGTTCTGATATTTACCATCCCTAAATAAATGCATTATTATTTCCAGGTGGGAAAGGTGGAAAAAAGAAGAAAAATAAAAACTCCTCTAAACCACAGAAAAACAATGGATCGACCTGGGCCAATGTCCCTCTACCTCCTCCCCCAGTCCAGCCCCTTCCTGGCACAGAGCTGGAGCACTATGCAGTGGAACAGCAAGAGAATGGGTAAACGTTATTTTATATACCTACAAAATGGCCCAGGCTGCATTCCACTCTCTATTGTTCACTTTTACCCCGTTTTCTTGTTGTTTCTTTGCTCCCCTCCCACCCTGTTCATTGCATTTTCCCTCTTTCCTGTTTGCACTGTCTGTGTATTTTTAGCTGATAAACACAAAACAGCACATATTGAGGACTGTGAATCCTTGGCCCTCAAGTGCCTCAGATTGTCTGCAATCATGATAATGCAGCCTACATTTATAATATTGCTTGTTAGTTTGAAAGCAAGTACCCACAGCTCTGTGAACTAAAGAGCCACTCCTGAGAAGGGCTGAAAAGGGAATTAAAATAACCTTCTTCATCATCCCTTGCAGTTCTCTAATGACTTGATGTCTGGCCATAGCAGGGCGCCACGGTAGAGCGCCATCACAATGGGATAATTGTAGGGACCTGGCCAGTGGGTAGAACTTTAATCATCAGCTCTGATGGGAATTTAGGGGCAGAACAATAAAAGAGGTTCAAGCCAATGCACACTCTGTAACAAAACCTTTTTAAGTTACAAAATTTCTTTTGAGGACCTTTAAATGTGACCAGTTTTCTTGTTCTTTCGAAACATCTAACAGGAGTTATTTTGCTGTGTTAGCTTAAGTGTTAATTGATTTTGAACACAGACACACATAATTTTTTATTTGAGAAAAAAAAAAACAGGTCAAAAGAAATGTGCTCTGTCTCTTTTTCTGTATGAATAAATGCTGTGTTTTCCTTTTAATTTCTAGGTCACTGTTTATTTTGACTGGACCTTTATGTAACCTAAAATAGAGAATACAGACAATTTTTCTTTGCATAAATTTTCTTTACTTAGAAACACACACACACACACACACACACACACACACACACACACACACACACACACACACACATATATATATAAAACATGTCAGTTTATTTGAATGATAGATTAGGTCTTGTCTTAGTTCAAATAAATATCACATGTATGTACTTTTCATTTTTTCTATCTGCTTTCTAAATCTTCAGAGATTTCCAGAATACTTTTCATAGCTATGCTTTTCTATGTCATAGCTTTTGTTGTCTTTCAAAAATATTATTTACCTTCATATGTATATATATGTATATATATTATGTATTATATGTATGTGTGTATATATATTATGTATAATATATATACATGCACACACACACATAGTATCTATACATGCACGCGCGGGCACGCGCACACGCGCACACACGCGCACACACACACACACACGTCACACATATTTTTTATATCTTTCTCTCCCTTCAAAGGACTTTATTTATTTCTCTGGGGTTGTAGTGCCCACATATATTCACATTATTATCATTTACATTTTTTAGAAAAATGTTGACCTATGAAATAGACAGCTAAGGGCACATGCTTTCTTTTCCTGATGTAAAAGAACAATAAAATTTTATATCGGATTTTAATTTACATCAAGGTATAAATGTGTTAGTCTCACATGAGTTTTGAGCAAAGAAATAGAAGACCTATAGGGGCTGAAGGTGTAGCTCAGTGTTGGAGCTCTTGTCTAGCCTGTGTGAGGCCCTGGGTTCAATCCCCAGCACTGCAAAAGAAAAGAAAAAGCAGAGATACATATCCCATAAGGAAAGATTTTACACAGTATTTTACAGTCCACATTTTAAAGGGAATCATCAGAGAATGAGGAAATGGAATTTAAAAGATGAATATGAAGAAAAAGTAGTGCTGTTAAAACTTTACAATCAAAATTGCAAACACAGATCACACAAAAATTGTGGGTAATTTGGAATCCTTTCTATTTTCTTTTTCTGTTGAGTCTACTTGAAATATATGTACAATATAATAATGCCAGTTACCCATTGAAAAAAAGCTAATTCAATCAGTTCAAGTGCTAATCTTATCACTCGATTTTTTTTTTTTTTATCTAGTAGTAGAATTGGAAATACTAATTTGGCAATGAAATAATACATGCTATTGCAGACTTTTATCTTTTGACAAAATTATTTTCAGAATATCAAGATAGAAAGCATAAATTTATTTCTACTATTTGGGGATTTTAAGTTGTTTGAATATTCATCCAAAACGCATGATATAAAAAAAATCTCTTTTTAAAGATTTCTATAATATCAACTTGATTTTTTAAATAGGTAAAATATGTATGTTGAACATATATATGTATATGTGTATAGGTACATATATGTGTATATATTTATATGTGTATTTGGAGTCTTTATAGGATGTATTTGAGTCCTTATTTACCTCTGAATTTTTATTCACTTTAAGTACCTAGTATTTACTCAAAAAAAGTCATTCTTACTCAAAATAGTGATTAGGTCTTAACTAGTTAATAATACTAACAGCAAAATTACATTTACTACTTCTTCAGATTGTTTTTCAAAGCCTATTGTAAGTTTTATTTCAATTGTTTGTGATGACAACGTATTTAAAGTCAATGCAACAAGAACAAATTAAACTTAGTAGCCTGAGGATGATATTGTCCCTTTGTTTATAATCTTTACATTTTGGTATTTTCTAATATGCAAACCTCACAATACCAAAAAGGAAATATTATTAGACATAGGTCTGCTATTTGTGAAATTAACATTGACAATTTCACAGAAGAGAACTTCTATAAACTCTTTTTATACTTTAATTTGAAAACTTTATAATTCAGGCTTGAGGTTTTCTTCATATACAAAGTACAGAAACTTTAGAATTAACTTTTTGCTTTTGATAGTTTTTACTTCTATCAATCAAGGAAGCTGCAATTGTACTACTTAAAGTGATATACAGATTATGACATTGTTATTTTTAACATCATAATAAAGAATTTAATCCACAAACACTTTTATCAAGTATATAATAAGTGCTAAGCATAGTACTTGGAAGAGATGAGACATAGGGGAGACCAGACAAATATACAATTAATAGAAAAACCTGGTCTGTGACCCAGAGGGGTAGATAGAAAGCCCACTCTAGATAGTAACCCCTTTCCCAACACATATCCATCTCTATCTCTCTGTCTCTGTCTCTCTCTCTCTCTCACACACACAATTTTGTACAATAAGCCCTAGGGGACTGTTGTATACAAAATAATAATTTGTCTACCCCAAGGAGTAATCACAGATGCCAGATGAGCAGGTAAGTCTGCGGAAAGCTTATAGCTGACGAATATTGCCATGAATCTTGAATCATTTCTTCATAAAGAACGTTACCAAGTTGGGTAGTTGTTAGATGCCAGATATGGAGCAAAAAATGAGGACAAAGAAGAACAAGAAATAAGTCTCTAACTTAATGCAGCCTATGTGCTAGAAATACATTGTTAACCAACAGCTGCATCAAAACAGTACTAAGGTACTAATTGTTCACTATTTGAACAAATGGACAGAAATTTCTCTGGGGAAAGACAAAAATATAAAAATAAAATTAATACTATGTATGATGAGAAAATGAGAGTAGAAATAGCTCCATTGGTCTTCCTTTGAAAACCCTGCCCTATTCTAGTTAGGGGTATTTGTTTTTCTTAGTTTCCCATATTCAGTGCCATCCCCTTCCATGCCCTAACCCCAGCATTGCATTTTAATTGCTTGTCTGCATCCTTCAGCAATTGTTGCCTTATGTATGTGGTTTCCTGAGCTTTAAACCTACATGGTATAGGAGAACATCTGATGTGGAGTCTTAGGTTTCATTGTGAATCCTTAATGCCATAGGAAAATTCTGATTTTTGAGTACAGATGATGGATTGGAGGATACGATGCTGAAGGACACAATACTGGGGGTGGATCACATATAGGATATCACAGCAGAATAGCTGATATGAAAATGCTAAGGCAGCAAAATACGACAATGACAGTGGGTAGGTGGGAAAGGGGTAGATTTAGGCACAGTACCTAGCTGAGAAAAACTATGATTTGGAAAATATAGACTCTAGTGTTTGTTAAAATGTTTAGTATAATTTCTAAGTGTTTAGAAACCAGAAATTTTCTTTCTAAGCATTTCTTGGACCAATTTTTCCTCACAATACTAAACAGCAAAAGTTATCAAACCATTGTCCAAATAGCAAAATATTTAATTGTTAATTCAATAATATGGTAACAATGCTGAATGTTCTCTCTCATCAATATGCATCTTCAGTTAGATAAAATTGTGTTTAAAATGTATTAGTTCTTTGCTATAAATATAATACATTTTATTATGTCAAGATGCTAGGAAGAATTGAATAGTAATTAAATATAAAACTGGTGCATTGCTTTGTTATTGCAATTAGAGATTGGCAAGCTTTTGGTAGTGTTGAACTTTATTGTATTTTTATTAGTAATTTGATATTTGTATTTGGCCTTTAACAAGTTAGTTCACATGCGGCATTGATTTGTCATCATCTTTATCATTATTCATCAGGCAAGACATAATATGATGCCTCATACAGAATGTCAAAGAACAAGTATTTCCCTAGGAAAGGTTGGCCAGAAGAACTTTGGTTTGGCTTTAGGAGAATTTTCAGTCATTTTAATGTTACACAAGAAAAAGATGAAATTCTATCTCTCAAATAAGATGTATATTGTAAAATGTGAAGGAAACTATCAAAACAGATTTACATTTTTATAAACTTCATAGGCACATCTGTTGTCTTTTTATCCTTCCTTAGTAGCTACATGAAACTAAGTTATCGTTCCTCTGGAATGGATCTTGAATATTTCAGAGATGATGAACAATTCTTCTCCATTATGATATGCTCTATATCCTAGCTTGCCTTCCTCTATTTTTTCATATTTTTCTTCTTTGGATATTTTCCCCTCTATTTTCATTTATCTAATGTTGGTACAAATCACTTTGAATCCATGTACTTTTCTCAGCTTTGCTTATACTACATGATAAAGAGTTTGTTTATTAATGTTCTAGATTTTCTTTGAAAAAATAAGTAGAAGAATTGGTGATAAAATTTATTGCATGTTAATGGAATAGATGATGAAATATCTTTTAGTCATTTAATATACTATGTAATGCATTTGCATAGTGTCAAAAATAAAGTTTTAATGGTTAGATACTTCTTTGCCTGATATTATTTGAATAACATAAATGAATCTAATACAACTTACTACCATTTTTTTCTTTAACACATGAGATGTGTATAACATGTACTTTTCCTTTCTCTTATGTTCCTTTGTGTTTTCATTCCATAGGTATATCTCAATTAGATTATTGGAAGTAAGAACAATTTACTATTTATAGACTACACAAATTTTAGGAAATAACTGGCTATTTTCATTTGAAAGATTAAATATAGAGTTTTTTATTTAAAAGTATAATATATTTGGGAATAAGCCAATGTAAGTGAAGAAAATGCAACTATGACTTTCTGGCACAAAAATAAAGATGCTCTTTTATACTGAGTAAATCTAAATTTAACCATTGATGAAGTGCAGCAGTAAGCATATTCCATACTGAAAATGGACAATTATTTTAGGATTAGCTTTCTTACAGATATTTTTGTTTGAGTTAATAATATGACATTTAAAGTTAAGTAAATAATAAAAGAAACCTAAGCATTTTCTTTTTGCTATTCCTTTAAATGTTTATTTGATAAATATTTCTTTGAGAACTTGTTATAGGCTTTGTTTTGGGCAGTGTAGAAAATACAAAGATTTTACAGATATAGACAGTTTAGAAATACAAATTATAAAATAAAACCAAATAAAGAAAAAAACCTTGAAGATACAGTATTTCCTTTTGACAGTTGAGATACCATATAACCTGTAGTAATGCTTAAGGGCAGCAGGATATGCCATTTACCAGGATCTTTCTAGCTTTGTACATACATCGTAGACTGAAGCTCAATCTAATCCACACTAAAACAATTTTTATTTCCCATAGTTGAAGAAAAAAATCTACAAATCATACAAGGGAAATACTATGATAATGAGGAGCCCATTCTTATAGGACATATCCTCTTCCATTATCAAGCTTCTAAACTTGACTTTAACAATTAGTATGACTGGCAGATGACTGAACCCTACAAATGGGAGACTTAATTTTGTGTGTTTTCATTTCAAATTAGTAAATATGCTTATAACCTACTATTTTTAAGGTATGATGTTAGGGGTAGCAGAACAAGAACAGTTCAATGTGATAACTCTAAGGTAGCTTTAATCCACTTGAGAAGAAGATACTATAAACATGTGAAAAGTAAATATCAAAATAAATTAAAACAGTTAAAGAATCCATCATTGGAAAGAACATTAGACTATGCATAATCAATTTTCAAATAAATGTGAAAAAATGTTGTCAGCACCAGATAAGAATTATAATATAGCAGTGTTGGTTGTCTTCGTCAAGGAAATTTTTATAAAGATAGGGGTTTCACCTATAGCTTGAGGATTTACCAGATTAAAATAGGTAAAATTGGGCTCATACAGTTTATTGAAATAAGTTGAATTCTATAAACAAATGTACTAGAATAGAAAAGTACATAGACAAGAGGAGACAAATCAATTTAGTTTGAGCAGAAGATTTGTGTTGAGAAACTGTAAAACCTATCCTAAAGGTATATTAAAGCTTAACTATATTTAATAAACAGGACCGATATGAGAAATAAGATTGGTAGATCATTCTCGTGTTTTCATAGAAAAAAATTGTAAGTGGTGTTCTGCTTCATCTGCACGCTCATTTTTTTTTTTTTTTTTTTTCTTTGGAAGATCTTGCCATTTAGGGAACTGTCTGAATATTTCCAATACCATTTCCCTTCCTCTGGGCTTCCACTTTACTCCCTTTTCTCGTGACCACTGTAGCCTTGTCCAATCCCAAAACAATATTAGACCTTCCAAATCAATTCTATACTATCCTGTATTTTTAATTATTTACTTAATAGCAATCTGCTGAATTGTATGCTATATGAAATAAAGTCAGGACCCTAACACATAACTGTTGGAAAAAAAGGATGATAAATTCAGGCTTACTTTAAAAAGAGATTTTAATTTTTTAGACCAGTTTTTGGTTCACAGGAAAATTAAATTAAGCATAGAGGTATTTATCCCAGCTTTCTCACATGCATAATCTCCTATCATCTCTCACCAAATTGGTACACTTGTTCCAGTTGCTGGACCTGCATTGGCACATCATTTTCATCCAGAGTTCATCGTTTCCCACAGGGTTCACTCATCATATGGTACATTCTGCAGATTGGACAGATTCAGGTTGACATGTATCTACCATTATTGTATCACAGAAAATATTTTCACTGCTCTAAAATCCACTTTGCTTTTTGCCTATCCATCTTTCACTCCCCAGAGTCTGCACTACTGATGTTTTGACGGTTTTTATGGTTTTTTTTTTTTCCATTTCTATAATGTTCTGGAATTGGAAAAAATACTATCTGGGCCCTTTGTATATTGGCTTCTTTCACTTACCAAGGTGCATTTAAATTTTCTCCATGTCTTTTGATGACTTTAACACCCAATTATTTTAAGCATTGAATAATATTCCATTGTTTGGATGTATCTGTTTATTTATTCAACTTCTGGGGATATCTTAGCTACTTCCAAATTTTGGCAATTATATATCAAACTGCTATAAACATCTATGTGCATGTTTTTATGATATATTCAGTTTTAAACAAAATGAGTAAAAAGTTGTTCAAGTGAAGATATTTAAGCATCACTGGATCTGTATGAGTTACAGTTTATAAGGGAGATCAAGACTAGATATGCATAGTTGTGATATGCATAGTTTATTCTAATTTTAGGTACTAGGCACTAGCAATGGAGAAGAGAGTATGATGGAGTTCTTGGACTTAAGGATCTCACAGAATAATAGGACAAAAGAAACACAGAAACAAATAATCCCAATATAATATGGGAAGTACCACAATGTAGGTATTATAAAATTCTAATCAGTTGTATAAAAATGGGAGAGAAGGTTTCACAAAACTAACCACCTTTGAAGTGAGCAGGAACCCACAGGCAGATAGATGATTTGAGAACAGTCATAAGCAGACCCAGAGTATACAAAAAAAAAAAAAAAAAAAAAAAAAAAAAAAAAATAGAAAGTAGGCTGATGTAAGGGAAATAGTGAGAAATAGAGCTAAAATAATAGACTAATCAGTTGGGAAAGAGTCTTTAAGTCAGCTAATGAGTTTGGACTTTTCTCATATTGGTTATGATTACTGAATAATTTTAAATGTAGGTGTGATGTAAATTAACATCCTGTTGCCTGCATTAAAGATAGTGTGGAAAAGAAGATAAGAGACTCAGAAAGCTCATGAACTATTTTATAGAAGGGGAATGACCCATGATCATGGAAGAGGAGGTGTAGGAGGAAGATTCAGGAGATATTTAAGATGTTGAATTAAAAAGACAATTAAATCCTTTAATATTTATATATTATACTTAAAAATCTATAAAAATGTGTTAGGATCTATTTGATTTCTGAAAATATTAGGATTACATAAAAGGATTCTGCTGATTTTGTGCCACAACAAAAACTGTTTAGTTAATTTTTCATATTCCTGGACCAGAATCCCCTTTTAAAATATCATTTGAACATGAAATCTAAATATTTAAAATAAATCATATTTTGTACAATTAAAATATGTCAATGGAGTTCATTTCATATTAAATGTTTTACTACAATAAAACAATGTTTAAAAAATATATATATTTTGTAGGACAACATTTTGAATTTCTGTTTTCTGATTTGAATCCAACAGTCAATATAAGGGGATGCATTTGATTTTACTGAGAAAATTAAGAGATGAACCATATTGAATATAATTTGTATCATAAAGTCTAGTGACTGGAATATCGTACAGAAAGATTGTTGTAAATCTAGAATAAACACAAGTAAAGTTCTCTAACACTTCTTCTATGGTCATTCAGCTCTGTTGCCATATTCTGTTGGTGCATAAGGATAAATAAGAGAAGGAAGCAGTTAAGTCTACAAGCACTAAATTCATTAATTGTCTTTAATTAGCAATTTGGTGTTTCCACATGAGTAACTTTGTTGGGAAGTTATTGCCTTTTGTAACTGTGGGGTAACAATTAGCCAAAAAGATCTTTAAAGAATAAATTGAGATACTGAGATAACAGTTGTAATTACAATTTTAAATTAGGTGATTTACTATAGCAGCACTCACAATGTGATCAGGACGAAATAAACTGAGAGAACATTTTAAACACCATGTGGTTGCTATTTATTGTTAGTAAAGCCATGTGTACTTTTGGGTGTCTGTTAATGTGCATTTTTTTCTCATCTAATTTCAGCTATGACAGTGATAGTTGGTGCCCACCGTTACCAGTACAAACATACTTACACCAGGGTATGGAAGATGAACTGGAAGAAGATGATGATCGGGTCCCAACTCCACCTGTTCGAGGCGTGGCTTCCTCTCCTGCTATCTCCTTTGGACAACAATCCACTGCCACTCTTACTCCATCCCCACGGGAAGAGATGCAACCCATGCTGCAGGCTCACCTGGATGAGCTGACAAGGGCATATCAGTTTGATATAGCAAAACAAACATGGTAAATATACTCACTGAGTCAAGGGATCCATGCTTTCTGCACGTGGAAATGTTCTTTTATATAAATTTATAAGACATACTCATAAACTGTATACACAAGGATAAAATTTTGCTTTTGTATATTCCTTAATCATTTAGAAAAAATAACTACTGCAGAAATGTTCATTTGAACAAAGTCACATAGCTAGTTAGAGAGTGAGCTAGAACAAGAATTCAGGTCTGCTGAAATTCAAGCTAAAGTGCTTTTTGGCTATACTGGAATCTTCTAATTTACAACCGATTTAGCTTCAATTAGCTTATCCTTGAACTCACTTTTAATGCCATAATGAAGGACTTCTTTTGGATTCTTCAAAGTGCCTGTGATTAATTCTGCATGCAGTTGTGAATATGTAAATGCAAGCTTCTGCAAATCACTTATGGTCAGTGTCAGTTATTAAAAGACCCTCTTTAGACAGAATTCAACAAATCAGAAAAAAATAACAAATTTAGTTAGTAACAGTAAATGCATTTCCAAAATCACCAAGAATAGATTAAAAACCAAAACTTCATTTTTCTTTTTCTTTTGTTACCAGGGATTGAACCCAGGGTCACTTAACCACTAAGCCACATGCTTAGCTGTTTTTTTTTTTAATTTTTTCTTTGGAGACAGGGTCTCCCTAAGTTGCTTAGGGCCTCACTAAATTGCTGAGGCTGGCTTTGAATTTGTGATCCTCCTGCCTCAGCTTTCTGAACCACTGGGATTATGGGCGTGTGCCACTGTACCAGGCTCTATTGTTCTATTTTTCTAATTATTGGAAAACTTTCATAAACTATAGAAGCAATCCATATATAGGTATCCTGTACAAATATGGCAGAAATGCAAAGGAGACCAACTCCATAATTTTATAGAGTTGGTTATTTTTTCCAATATTTTTCTCTCAAATAGTGATAGGCCAGCACTCTTGAAAACAAAATCTCTGTGACATACCTTGAATTATGTTCTCTGGATTTATACCCTGTGCTTGAAATCATAGTAACTTTTTAAAGATAGGATTTTTTTTCCTTTTTATGGGAGGGTAATTCTAGCTTCTAGAATAAGTTGATTATGAGATGATTCTTATTCTCAGTGTTAATGGATTATTTATTTTTAAAATATAACATCTAAATTAAAATATAGCTAACTATATATACAAAGAGATACTCAAACAGGTACATGTCACTTAAAGCTGTTATGAACATGCTGTTTTCTTAGGATAAGAGGGTCTTGAACATTTTCCCATTTTTTCTCAAAGACTAAAGACAACCTTCTGTTAAACATAATTATTTTATGATACGTCACTGTTTAAGTTGAAGCCAGCTACTTAAAGAGTGATAGGATTCTCTTCAAGGTAACTGGCAAAATCACACCTTTAAGTCATTTAAAGCAGAGACTTTGGCTCAGGAATTCTCAAATTGGCATGTATTTGGAAATTATATGGATAACTTTAAAATATATTGATACCTAAGTCCCACCTCCAGGCAGATTCTGATTCCATAGTCTGAGCTTTTTTTTTTCCCCAATATTTATTTTTTAGTTGTACACATGCCTTTATTTATTTTTTTAATTTATTTTTACGTGGTGCTGAGGATCAAACCCTGACCACACATGTGCTAGGCGAGTGCTCTACCATGGAACCACAACCCCAGCCCCCATGGTTTGAGCTTTGACTGAGGACAGCCCAGGTTGGGGCAAGTACCGTGGAGGTGAACCTGCTTCTTATCTGCATAACCATGGGCAACTTGCTTGCTACTTACATACTATAGTTACTGTGTTTAAAATGATGGCAATAATAGCAATTAGTTCCTGTATAAAATTAAAGGGCAGTCCCCAGACCACTCTCATTTTTGATAAGCAAATACAAATATCAGGGTCCTGAGACCACACTGAAGTTAAAGAATTCACTAGAAGAATTCATAGAATTCAACTGAAATCTACTATATTCAAAGTTACAGTCAACTACAGTAAAAAGATACAGATTAAAATCAATAAAGAGAAGAGTTATGAGGCAGAGTCCAGACAAGTTCCAAAAGCAGAGCTTCTCATTGTCTTCTTCCAGTTGGAGTCAAGGACAGCATTGCTTTCCCTGAAGTGTGAACAATATACAGAGAATATTGCCAGACTTGGCAATGACCATGAAATAATCTCATATCTTTCATTCAAAGGACAATAGTAAAAGAACATAGCACTTACTCTTTAATCTCTCTTAAATAGAAGGGGTCTTTAAAATAATTTTGTATGACGTCAATGAAAAGACTGATTATGTTAAATCTTGTAGTACATTTGCTCTTAAAGACATTAAGAAATAACATTGCTGACAGCTGTGGCGGTGCATGCCTGTAATCCCATAGCTCTGGAGGCTGAGGCAGGAGGATCTGGAGTTCAGAGCCAGCCTCAGCAATGGTGAGGCACTAAGCAACTCAGTGAGACCCTGTCTGTAAATCAAATACAAAATAGGGCTGGGTATGTGACTCAGTGATTGTCCCTGAGTTCAATCTCAGTACTGCCCTGCCAACAAAATAAAAGAACGAAAAGAAATAATATTGCAGTGCTTTTGTTTAGCATTTTGTAGATGTCCAGCTGCACATTTAGTTAGCCGCCTGATTTGATAAATTTACCTTTTACTTGAATGTTTCAAAAGTGTGTTGGTAATATAGCATCCTATTTATCTAATGAAGGTTGAGATTAAAATTATTTGCTCATTGCAAAGGGTTTATTTAACACACCTTGTATTCTAAACACAGAATACTGGGATGAATTGTTTCTGCCTTGGATGAGTTCAAGACTTTGGTGACTGAAGTAGATGCACAAATAGGTAGATCGAGCAGGAGGTAGTTGTCCTAACCTGGGGAAATGAAAATACCACTCAGCCTGCTGTGAGAGGGTCATGCAAAAAGAAATCTTCCTAGGGCTAGAAATGTGCTGAAGATGGAGGAGAGAGGGTGTTAGGCTTTCCAGTGACATCTTAAGTGCTAGCAGGCCGCATGGGTGGGCTACACATAAACTGGAAACAAAATAATTATACATATACATTTTTTTGAAAAGGTCGAAAAAAATATATATATGTGTAATAGTTTTGTGCCAAGTATTTCCATTTTGATTTTGATGACTTATTTACACAAAATACTCAATCTATTTTTTCCTCACTGTATCACTCTACATGTTTATATCACTGGAATAATTTTTAAATTTATGTGGTTGTTGGTAAGGCACATACCCAGAGACCTACTCTACTTAAGTGTAAGAAAGCATTGTAAACTCCAAAATTATTCATACAAAAGAAAAATACTATTACCACACATGCCATTTAATTCTTAGGAAAATGTTTTTGAATATTAATTAGCTATTTTTCCCCTTTTTATTGTCTCCTTTTGAATTCTAGGCACATTCAAAGCAATAATCCACCTCCACAGCCCCCAGTTCCACCATTAGGTTACGTGTCCGGAGCCTTGATTTCTGATTTGGAAACAGATGTTCCAGATGATGATGCTGACGATGAAGAGGAAGCTTTAGAAATCCCCAGGCCCCTGAGAGCACTAGACCAGACACCTGGATCCAGTATGGACAATCTAGACAGCTCTGTGACAGGTAATGGAACTGATTTAATATGAATAACTGACCTATTTGTAATATTGAAATGCATCAAAAATCGAGTACTTTCTTACTTTCTTATGTGAGATTTATTCCACTCCATCTATTTCTGTAACATTTTAAATATGTTAATGTTAAACACAAAATTCAAAAAGGATTTGGAAATACTTTTGCTTTGCTGCAAAAATGATAAGAAAATTCATGAATTTTAAAAAGCTTTAAAGACATGAAAGAAAACTCAATTATAGCTGTGGCTTTCATGAAAAGTTCACTGTGCTGGAGAACCAAGTCTATTACATAAAAAAAAAAAAAAAAAAAAAAAAAGAAAAAAAAAAAAAAAAAAAACCTTGACTTTTAGAAATGATATATTTTGTATATCAGGAGGAACATACAAAATGAATGCAATCTTAAAATGCTTCTTGATATTTCACTCTGTAAAACCATTCACTGATGAAAATAAGCAAGTCTTCAGAATAAGACTCTTTGGTTGCACAAGGTATTATTTTTAGAGTGGAAAATGTAGAATGAGATAAACCATGCATTTATGCATTTCATAGTGCAGAATCCAATAGCTGCCCCTCTTCCAAACAGTGTGTTTATTTTGACTATTTACTCCTTCTGGCTTCTCTTGCCTTGTTCACCAAGTCAAAGACTTCTGTTAGTACCCTCCTCTGATAATCCCAGGACTGATGTATAACTTATGTCCAAGAATTTCAGTTGGAAATTTTTAAATTCTAATAAGTACTCAATGAATATAGTAAAAAGGAAAAATTCAGTATTTCTATTCACATGGTTATACATTCTTTAATACACACACACACATACACAAAATGCCTCTTACAAGACTATGAAGACATAGCTACTCCAAAGTCTGTTCTTTGCATTTCTTTGGGTTTTCTAAGGAAACTACACATATCTGTATTTACCCTGATGGCAACTTTCATCCTAGAAAGTATTTCATCACAGTCTCAATTTCCTTTTAATCCAACAGCTTCCAAATTCCACAGATTCCGCATTCCATGTTAGTTCTGCAAACACCAGTGGAAACTGGTTTAGTGCTGAGAAAACATCAGTGCCTGCACTTTTCCTGTGCATCCCTCCCTGCATTAGGCAGTGCATGATGCATGAACCCACTATTCAGTTGTCCTTCTTGCTTGATGGCTGGTCAGCTTGCTAGGCTAATTAAGATGTAAAAACTGCAGATAGACTGCTGTGATTTGAAACCCAGATCCAACCGAAGGTGACAGAGCAAAAGTTAAAATCTTCGAATGCAGAGAGCTGACTTATTAGTGCACTGTTATGTTAAGCCTCTTTGCCTGAATTTCTAGCATAATCTCCTTTAGGGTAAAATGCTGCATATTTTTGCATATTTCACTAATGATACTGAACTCTTTTTTCCATTAGGAATGCAGTAAAATATTGCAATAATGATGAAAAAAAAAAGTCAGCTATGCTGATGTAGTCCTTTTATTAAATATTATAATGACAAACATGATAAATGTATCTATAAATTGGGAAAATACCATCCTGCACTTTCACATGCTTCCCTGTCAGGAACAAGTAAGGATGTTTAATGTGAGTGGTCAGGTTTGAATGTCTAAAGTAACCTGCATATCTCCTGTTGGTAATAATGTTCATTCCGAACGAAGCTGTTATTGCTAAGAAAAGAAAGTCTGTTTTCCTACTTGAATTCACTGCTTAATTACTGCTGAATATAGAAACCTTAGGGTGTTTAGGCATGAATTCCACAATGCATTTATCCTATGAATAATACATCTCCTTAGCAGAAGTTGCACTTTACACTAAAGCACCCCTCCCCACAAACACACACTTTTTTTTTTTTTTTTTTTTTTTTTTTTTTTGTCTTTCCATGCACCAATGACTTTGAGGAAAGTTTGATCAAAGATTTGATTTGTCTCCTAGGGTGTGTATGTGTGTCTGTGTCTGTGTCTGTGTGTAGGGAGTGTGAATGAATATATCTAGGTATTAGTGTAACTGTAAGTGATGTGAGTGTATTAGTGTATGTACATGTATAGGGTATAGAGTGCATGAGTATAAATGTGTGTGAGAACAGGGAAGATTGAAAGTGCATAGAGTGTGAGTGTGAATAGGGGTGTGCAAATCTACACAGGGTGTGTGCATGTATTACACAGTTTGTGAATCTACACAGTTTGTGTGCATGTGTGTAGAGAGTATGGTATATATGTATGTATGAAAGACAAAGTGCAATGTGTGTGGAGTGTGTGTGTCTATGTAGGGAGTGAGTGTATTTGTGTGTGAGGGAGAGCAAATAGGATGTATGTGTGTGTAATAGTGTGTGTGTGTACATATGCCTGCATGTATGGTCGGCTGTGTGGGAAGAACACTCAGGTGGATGTATATGTGGACCGAATGTGATCAAAACCAACACTTTAATGAATATTGTCCTAGAGATGTTCTTATGTTTTGTTCAGGTATTTAAGGCTAGTTTAATGGTGCTAATTGGGGTAGGCCATAAAACAGGCACTCCTTCAATAAGCTTTGGAGACTAGACAATGGTAAGTACCTACACAGAGGATTCTGAATTTATCATCAGTTACTTAGAGTTCTACACTCACCTGTGGTGTAAATTAATATTTACTTTCAACTGAAATTCCCTGATATTGTCATTTTCATGGAGCTAATGACCATTTTAATTAAATAGAACAAACAATTTCCATTCCTGGAGACTCCTAAGCAAATCAGAATGATACTCCAGTGATAACACTGGGGGTGGGGGGTTACTCAAAGCCCATGTATAAAATTACACATTTTACTTGGCTGAATTGTACTCCCAGCTGCCAGCTTAGGGACCACCAGCCCCTAACAGTCAACAGAGCTTTATTCTGTAAAAAACATATGCACATTAACTCCAAATATTTTCATAACAAGTATGTCATTTGTGAGTGGCTACTTAAATTTTGAAATGATTATTCATGAATGAAAAAGAGCAAAAAAACAGAAGAGATTATCAGTAGTTCCATATCCCATGACCTCAGTAATGGTAATATGTATTTGCAGGCCTACTGTTTCATGTATGTATTCCCCAAATATTTATTTTAAGCCTATTACTTCTAGTCACTTGAGTAGAAATTTACACTCAATAATAATAACAACCAAATAATAATAATAATAATAATAAAGTAGCAAAGCTAGTTCCTAGTAGATGCATGATACCCTTCGAAGCAGTGGCTTGTTTTTCTTGTGGCCAGCTGAGCTAAGAATGGATTTATATGTTAAAGTTTCTAAGGAAACAAGACATAAGTTAATCAAAAGTAAAGAGTGCACAACAGATGGTGAAGCCTAAATTATTTAGTTTCTTACATTTGTAGAAAGAACTCCCTGCCCTGTTGTAAAATTTTACCATCTACTAACTCATTTAATCCTCACAACCCTATTATTATTGTTCTCAGTTTATAGATAAAGAAATTAAGTCACAGAGGGATTTAAATCCTTTTTCAAGGTTACCCACCAGAAAAGTGGCAGGAGAATGAACAAAATCAATCAGTTTTACTCTAAAGATAAATTACCATGATCTCTGCCCTGGAAATGCCCAGTTTATTCTAATCCTCAGAATTAGCATATTGAAGAGGAAAATAATGTTCTGGTCTTTTACTTACTATGTGTATCTTTCTTCTCTGTGTGTGTGTGTGTGTGTGTGTGTGTGCATGTATGTCTATAGAGAGGAATAAGTATGTATTTATAAAAATAGAACATGCATTTTTATCCCTGAAAACATTAACCCTTTCCCACAATGCACTTAATTTTGATCAAAATATTAAATTGTGATATTACTTTTATTATTTATTTTTCTCATGTTTAGCTCTGTGTGCAGTTATCTTTTTCTAATAAAATTCAAATCCATCCGCTCTTTTGGAGGGAATCTCATTTTTATATTTTTTATTTTAATCTGTGCTTAATACTATTTGGTTGTAATAATGTACAATTTTTTTTTTTAATTTCATAACATCACACTCTGTTTGGGGCTAGGAAATGACCATGTAGAATGGTTTTAGTATTGGTAAATATGGACTGTTTCTTCCTCAATGTTCAACCTGTTATCTTTGTTCTTTGGGTGCCAGGGAGGAGCAAGGCTTCAACATTTCTTTCTTTAACTTCCATGGGAGTTTCCTGAATTTAATGACACCACCATGAAAAGCGACACCAAAGGCAAGAGGAGAGGGGGAGAGGGCAGTGTCCTTAACATGTAGTCAAGATTCTAATTGCCTCACTGATCACATAAAGACCCAGATTGAGTGTTGTAAAGTGAAACGAATAAAATTTTCCTTGCCTGTTGGATAGCACATGAACACTACAGCTGAAAGGAAACCATGGCCTGGTATTTTCCATTTTATATCTTTGGAGGTTTTTACTGTCCTGTGTGCACTTTTTTTTTTTTTTTTTTTTTCATACTCCTACACCAGATAAGTATGAAAACAATAAAACTTGACAACTTTACCATCTGAACTGAGCACACAACTTTTGGGTCCTTGGACCCTGGAAATTTTGATCTGAAGCTTTGCTTCTGCTACAAAAAAGTAATAATTGAGTATTAAGGCAAATTCCAGGAATAGTGCTAAAATTAAGGACATCATGTTCTGATATCTTTAAAAAGAAATTAAATATATACTTTGGAATTTAATTCATAAGAAAAGTGTATATTTTATACACAATTTTTATCTGTGAAACAAGTTAACAAGTGATACATGTCCTGGGGGAAGATATTTTTTAATTTTTTAATTGCTTATTTTGCTTTTCCTATAACACATTTCTTTCCCCTCCACCTCTCTCTCTCTCTCTCTCTCTCTCTCTCTCTCTCTCTCTCACACACACACATATATAGATGGGATTGTTGCATATTCAATATATTTGAGTGAAAAGGGAATTTCTAGAGACTAGCCATGTTTTTCTACCTCCAGACAGAGGTCAATATTTAGATTGATTTGACCAAAGACATTTAGAGTTGAAGAAGCAGGTAGTTAGGCAATGAGAACTTCATAAGTAGAATTCCAAGATTAAATATTGGCTCGAAAAATGGGGGACCATTAGTTTTTGTATCTCATAAAAATGGTAATGCAACAATTAGCAGGGTCATATTAGAAAGCACAGACTTTACTCTAGCTTAATGGATGTAAGGATAAGCATTTATCAGCAAGGAAGGATTTAGCATAAAACGACATGTAAATGAATTGATGACTGATCATAAATTAATTTTAGTGCTGAAGATGTAATAGAGACACAGCAAGATGCCACTTTATCATGGTATTTTATGTTCAGTAACATTTGAGCAACAACTTAATGTCCTGTGTGCACTTTTTCTTTAACAACTTGAATAAATTTGAGATATTTTTTGACCTTTTAGTAATTTTAAAGCTGAGAAATTTGGAAAGATTGAGAACATAAACACAAATAAATTTGGCTATGTGACATAAATTCATTTTTCATTAAGTGTTTAAATATGTATTGATTATGTTTGGGGTTATAATGTGTCAAGTGAATATGAATCTCATATAATTTGTAAGAATCTCTGGCTGAACTCCTTTTACCTGGTGTTCACTTTCATTGTCGTGTCTCTATGCTTACATGACTTCCTTTTTAATTTATGAGTTAATATTTTTGTTTTCTTCCAATTACTGTCTCCTTTCTCCCCCTCCTCTCCTCCTCTTCAAGGACTCCTCCTTCTTCACCTCCTTCTTTTCCTTCTTCTTCTCTCTCTCTCTCTCTCTCTCTCTCTTTTTAATAATTGTTTGCCTAAATATTCAGATCGTTCTTAATGTTTAATTCAAAAGTAAGAGGAAAAATTGTAATGACTGGAGGTGAAATCAGTAAATGTTAAAAATTTTAACAATTTTATGAGAGGAACTTTAACATGCTATACACCTTTTTATTTATACAATATGAATAAACTGCTTTAAAACTTTTCCTACAAAGGTACTAATTCTATGTATCTCACCCCCAATTCAGAGGAAAGTTGAAGACTTAACATTAAGCCATAGTAATGAAGGAAAAGGAAATCTCAATTTCTTCCTGTTTATGTTGCTTGCAATCTAGTGAAGCAACTAACTTAACTTCTCTCTTTTACTTGTGATCATTAGGATTCTCATTGCCTAATATGGCCAAATAGCTATGGTATATTTCTCTTTAACTCTAAAGTCATCTGTCTAATCTCTTTGCTCTCACAGGAAGTACAAGTAAAAGAATATCTGATGTTGTCTCTTTATCAACCAACACCCACTTGATGTCCTGTCTTCCAGGCCACTGTCTCTTTCCAGAGAAGGGAGTCAGGGAGCATCGGGAAAAGTTTCATGAACAAATGAAAAATACATTTATTTTTCATTAAATGTTTAAATATTTGCTGATTATGTTTGGGGCTATAATGTGTCAAAGGAAAGCTTGAGAGAAATCAGAGCAAAAACAAAGGTAGGAAAGTTGCTGATCTGTTTAGGGTGTGGCAGATGTGTGTATGGAAATCATCTTGTGTGGGACTCACTTTCACAGAGAGATAACAGTATATTTGGGCAGTCTTACAGGATGGGATTTCTTTGCGACACTGCTGTGATGTGAATTTTTTTTTCTTCTAAATCTTGCAGATTCAGAGACTAAATTTGTCAGTATACTAGGTCTTGAGAGTGGAACCACACATCAGGCAGACGGAAACAAAGCTCAGAATAGACTCAATTTCTTGGCTGATCATAGTGGATAGTAGTGGAGGAAGAAAAAATTAAAAGAAAAACAACAAAAATAAAAACTTTGGGCTAAGTACATTGAGATGAGTGAATGTGGATAGAGAAGTCACATATATATACACACACAAATAAATTGCCACTTAACAAAATTTAGCATCTTCATTGGAAGAAAATATTGTTTAACCTTGATATTCGAATGTATCAAAGAATAACCAAGATGTACATCATATGAAACTCATTATGTAATATATATCCTATTATATAAAATAAAAATTATATCTTAGAATTTTTACTTTCTCATTTGAAGACATTATTGCTTTTCCCATTGTCCAAAGGTAATCAACAAGCATTCACTAATTTGTTTAATAAATTTTCTGGGAATGCTTGTAGGAACATTCTTTTTGCAACTGAAGCAAGGTCATTGCTAAGAAATTGTACATCAAATAGAATCACTCAAAGAATTTACAGTGACTATCGGAAACAATAAATGCATTTAATTCCATATGCCAAGCATTCATTGAATTTCTACTATACAATGGCCCTGTATAAGAAATACTAAAGTGAATAAGAAATAGTTCTTATTGTCCAGAATTCTATTTCCTAGAGCAAAAAAAAAAAAAAAAATGTGCAATAAACTATAATACAGGGAGACAGCGGATATACTACTGTATGCACCGTGCAACAAAAGAGGGAGTCACCTAACATAACATTGAAAGTAGAATTCAGGTGATAAAGATGGTATTTTATTTGGACTTTAAAGTTTGGCAGTGATGAATAGATTTGGTGAAATACAGAAGTATTATAAAGGAATTGGAAGTGATGTGTGGGTAAGAGACTGAGACTACACTAGCTGAGGGACAGAATGGGCTACAGAAGTAGGCTGGCTCAATAGTGAGGGTCTCAGATTCCTAATTTTGGATGTAAATTGATGTCATAGGTAAGGCTTCAAAAATAGGAACAAAAGTATAAGATCAATGCTTTGAAAAGACAATGTAGATAACAATGAGGAAGATAGAAGGGACTAGAAGGAAATCAGCTAGAAGAAGTGTTTGGATGAATTAGGAGAATAATAATAAGGTGATGTTTGTTTGCAGAGTGAGCACAGATGTTTAGAAAAACAGAAAACATATGGAAGGGTTTGGAACTGAGCGTTTGAATGTTTTAAAACTATTCCCAGTTCTCGACTTTCATATTCTTTTGTGACCCCTCGCTGAATCACTTTGATTTTTTCTTATCTACTGTAGCATTATATTGCAAGGCCTATTGCATCATTTCTTCTTTCATTTTGGGCTGTTGATCCTTGACTTGTGATTATTAACCTAGAAATGAATCTCTCAGAGGAGGCTCAGTTGCTGGTGTTATCTCAGTTTCCTTGCAGTGGCCTGTGTCAAGGGAATTTGTTTGGAAAGTAAAAAGTATATCTTTGTGCTTTTGGCAAATAGAATCAAAACTTTATCTTTCTCTGCTACACTTAACACCCTTTTAACTTGCTAGATCATTCTAACCCTTTCAGTTTCAGTTTTCTCTGTCTTGAGAGTGCATGAATCCATGTTATTGTACCTTGATAGCCTGACTACCACTTCAAATACTGCATCATGGAAACTCCTAACTACACTGTTATCCCTTAAATATTAGAGAAATAGAAATTATCTATAACATATGACTTTTATCGCTTTTCTGGAAATACATTTTGAAATCCTAAATTAACATTTTGTATGTATTTTTTGTCCCTATTCTAACAATAATTAGAGTTAGATATACTTGATAGTTTACTGTGTCATGAATTAATGGTACACCAACTTAAATAAGTACTGTGATTTTAATTTTATAACATAATAAGTTAAGTTCCCAGTGTGCTTTTATCTACTATATGTATGTATGTATATGTATAAAATAGTAAATGACTTTCTAGAACAAAAACAGTTGTCAATATCTCCAAAATGTATTTTCTTTAAACATAAAGCTGCAGTTCTTTCCCTCTACTGCCATGTTTCATTTTGAAAAAAAAAATCCATATTAATGCTGATGGTAGTCTTTATAAAGGCTAATTTTATAAGTATCAGTGTTAAAGAGAAAAATTAGAGTTCTTCAAATATTAAAAATCAAAGAAAACATAGAAATATTGAAATTAATAGCACTTTTGCAAACTAATGTTTTCTTATGTTGTATGTTTAGTTGATCTGATGTCATTTATACATTTAGTTGATGCATTTTGTTATTTAATTATTAACATAACTGTTCACTTTAATTCTTGAAATAATTCCAGACCTTCTATGATATACAACTGTATGTACAATGCCATTATTCAAATTTTTTATGCAGATTATCATTGTCATCTGAACTAACTTCAAATTATACCCGTACTATTTCTTCAAGCAAGTCACTGATCAATTTAAATACACTATAATTTGTTTCAATAAGAGTGTTTATCCCTGAATTGTAGAAAATAGCAGTTCTCATTTGGAAAAATGATCATGTAACAATGTAAACAATGTAAGAAATGAACCATTTGGAACATGTTTTATACATGTGCTTCAAACAAATACAGATTTTACATGAGCTTCATTCATTTGTACTAAGCGTGTTTAAAACATGGATAATGTATGACTAAGGAATCCATGATGAAACTTCAAAAATGCAAGGAGTTGAGGGCAGCATACTTGCTCATTCATACAGTGTTTACAAGCACATGAGATATGCAGTATATGCAACTCACTAGACAACTACATTTGTTTTTAGGTTCAATGGTAAATGGATGGGGCTCTGCATCTGATGAGGATCGTAACTTTTCTAGTCATAGATCTAGTGTAGGTAGCTCCTCAGATGGTTCCATCTTTGCCAGCGGCAGTTTTGCACAAGCACTGGTGGCAGCAGCAGATAAAGCTGTTTTAGGCTGGATGGAACCAGCCTTACAAGAACAGGTTGGTAGACTCCAACTCAACACTCTTTGCATGAGAGAATCTTGTCCTTGGGACACTGACCTTTTTCTCCTCTTCTTTCTCAGCAAGTCTAACTGCAGGGCCCTCTGTAATATGCATGAACATTTGGGATGCTCTGTTCTAATGCAAGTTTTGCAGAGCCAGAAATAGGCTCCTACTTACTACTTTCTATCCTTAGTATCCCTTTCTCTTCATGGCTCTGCTGATTAATTGGAATATACTTCCTTTTTATATTATGGCAAATCAGCAACTCAGATTGCCATTAAAATTTCAATAACTCACACTTTGCAAAATCTGCACATTAATAATGAACCTAGTGATTAAAATTATTGAGCTTTTATCTCCATTACTTTCCTTTGCCCCATGTCTTTCTACAAGTGCAGTTTCTGGGAAGCATTCCTCAGCATGGGGTGAATGGGTATAAGGCTTTTGGTCTAACTGTTCAAATGGCTGAGGGTCTTATTGTTTGGCTAAGATTTTAATACAATAGTTTATTATGTGTTTTAAAGGATGCTAATTAAAGATACACCTACTGCATTTGCAAGTTGAATAAAATGATGACTACATGTATATTATACTTTAGAGAATTGAATATTGATTTCTGAGAGTAATAAGTAATAATATAAAAGACCAATTATGTCATTTTTCACGTGCTGCTCATTCCATAAAAAGAAATGCGGGCTTAATTCTAACAATAGATTAGCAGTTTGTAATTATTTGTTTTGCTGGGAAATAAAACATTTTGGCATGATTACGCCTTAATATTTGTATGTGTATTTCTTAACTTCCCATATAGGAAGGTAATATATGAATTAAACTGAGCTCGCTTATAAAACAAACTAATGAAATATCAAGTGCATTTTAAAATCTTTGTAGTGTTCAAATATTAAATAAAAATGATATGCTCCTGATCTCCATTAAACTCTCAGTTTATAAAAATGAGTCTTGGACATTGTCTTTGAATTATATCATCAATATTTATTTTGAGCATGTATTAGATACCTTCAAGCAAAATAAAAAGTTTTCTCAAGCATTGCAGAGGTTTATTTTCACATAGCATCCAAACTAAAACATGTTGTGATATAACTGTTATTTGAATTTTTTTTGCTTTATAAAGCATAAGTCAGAAACTTTATGTTGCCTGAGTGCTTTTTGTGGCATTAGCTGTAAGCAGAGCAATAAGAAAGTGCAAGGAAACTAATAAATTAGACAGAATAGGTGCATTTCTTGCATGTATGCTAATAGCTAATAAAGCATTAAGCAACATCATGTCACATTGACTTAGGAAAATGAAACTGCATATGATAAGTTTGTATGAAATGAAAACATGACAAGAGAATAAATACATGAACATAAACCATCCTTCTCTTACTATAATAAACAGTATTAAAAGAAGTTGTTGAAAATTTATTAGCTAACCTTTTCCCAGAACAAATTTCACTTCTTTTGTACTAAAGCACAAGAAAGGAAATAGCACAATTCATTTCTCCATGAGAATTTGAAGTCTGCTCAGATACAGTAAGACTCATCTCAAAATACCTACTTCACTTTGGATATACAAGGTGATTTTAACCTGCTATCCTCTACACTGATGTTATTGAGTTTTCACTAAGAGATAGAATTCATCGTGTTTGCCTATAAGTGGTAAGGTCAATTTAGTATATGTACCTGAGCAGACCTTTCATGTAAAATTTCAAATGTAGTTACTACAAGGCATTCTTTTTTTCTGTACTCAGAGAAAGTTTGTAAAATTTCAAGGGTGAAATTTGATTAAACAGATGGATCAGTGTACAATTCATTTAAGAAATAACCTCTTTAATTTTTAGAAATAATGTTGCATGAATTTGTATATACCTATGAAGTTATCACTAAGATTTTCAAGGTAAAATAAAAAGTAATCAAGCAGTATGAAGCTTTGGATTGGTGGATTTATTTTATGTTCACTTGTTTGAAATATTTTTGTGGGTGGGGTGTTCTTAGCTTATAGAAAATTGAACAAATTATATGTAGCAGGGCATATATTTATTTATGTTGGTGCACCAATATTTGGTGTCTTCCAATGGCATCTCTAGGTAGGTTCACAGATTTAGCCTTAGTAAGAGCAGGAAAATACAAGACAGACATCATCAGTGCATTACAATGACATTCTCTATACCCCATTCCCTTTGTTTTCTTTTTAGGAAAAGCATTTACATCCTCTCAAAGACCTCGACCCACCAGCCCATTTTCTACTGACAGTAACACGAGTGCAGCCCTGAATCAGAGCCAGAGGCCCAGGCCCAGCAAAAAACACAAGGGAGGGCGAATGGACCAACAGCCAGCACTGCCTCACCGAAGGGAAGGAATGACAGATGGTAGGCTGATTTCTTTTACTCCTCGCTCCTCAATGAAGAGATGCATTCTACATAGTCATTAAATCAGATTAAAATACCTATGGTAGATTAGGCATTGCCTCATTACATAACAAGGCAGAAACCTGGCAAAATGGTCTTGCTTAAGTGAAACACCCTCTCTCTCTCAACAATCTGGAATTATGTCTATATGATCAATCCCCAAGAAAGATAAACTGCACCACTCTTAACTGTTGATTTTTCTGCCCTTCTGGCATTTTCTATTAATGCATTTTAGCAAACATTCCACTTTCGGGTTAGGAAAAAAACATAAGCAGCATGTGTACCTGTCATAGTATCAGAACATTTATGATATTAAATAACAATCTCTTTCACTCTTGGAAAAGAACTTGAAGTGATTTAGTAATTTTTTAGTTTCATGAATTTCAGAGCTAAAAGCATGCTAGCAGTCATGTAGTTGAAGAGTGTCTACTTGGGCTGCTACAACAAATGATCATAAACTTATAAACAGCAGAAAGCTTATAAATGACAGAAATTTATTTCTCATAGTTCTCTGGGCTAATATTAGTGGAGTCCAAGATCAAGGCACTGTCTGATTTGGAGTCTTTTGAGGGCTCATGCTCTGGTATACAGATGGTACCTTTTTATTATTTCTCACATGATGGTATGGACCTCTCTGGGGTGTGACTAATAAGGACACTAATCCCATTCATGAGAACTTCACCTTCATGAGCTCATCATGACCTCATGAAGGCCTCATATCACAATACCATCACTCTGAGGGTTAGGATTTCAACAGATGAATTTTAGGAATATACAGTCATTT
This sequence comes from Tamias sibiricus, assembly GCA_025594165.1. Classification (NCBI taxonomy): domain Eukaryota; kingdom Metazoa; phylum Chordata; class Mammalia; order Rodentia; family Sciuridae; genus Tamias; species Tamias sibiricus. The sequence goes on from CM046668.1 coordinate 31,703,940, forward strand.
GGACCATAACAAAAGGCTAGCGCATTTTTTTCCTATTGAAATTCAGATAGTAAATATTTTGGGGTTTTTTAAGCATGTGGTCAGTGCATCAAGTACTCTGCACTGCCAGGATTGCATGGATAGAGCTATAGAAAAACGAAAATATGGGTGTGACTAATATCTAATAAATTATTATTGATAAAATAGTGGCAGAATTTGGCCTATAGGTCATAGTTTGCCAATGTATTTAAATTGATTGAATATCCAATCTTTGAATATTTGCTTGAATAGTTTCAGAAAATAATATTACTGGAAGATATCCATAGTCAATAATGAGTATTTCATCAGCTCTCAGAGCATAGTCTATTTCCCATTTGTTCCACTTAATTATTATATCTTTTAAAGTCTGAATGAAACTATTCATCCTGAAGCTTTATTCTAAGTTTATATGAAGTATATTTAAGGATATGTTATTCTCTTTAAAGCGCCTAATATACTGTGACTCAGAAGTGAGTTTCTTCCTTCTTCTCAACATTATCTTCCATAAGGATACAAACTTTATCCACAATTGTCCTACTAAACACTAGGATTAACCTAGCCATGCTGAATATTGGAAACATTTGGGGAGATCTTAAAATAAACCATGGAGATATCATGATTATTCTGAGGCATAATCCATTATAAACATTTTTGAAGTTTCATGGGTGAATTTAATGTACATCCAGCTTTGAGAAGCTGCAACCTAGTCCTTAGCACTCTTATATCTATCATTATGAAACAGAATGAAGCTTGGTTGAAAAAAAAAGAAAGCATTTTTCTCTGTTTGTGGGGAGGGGCAGTCTGTGTCAGGCAGCCATCTTTGTGCTTTCTTTTGTCACCTTGTAATGTTAAGAAGACTTAAAAAGCCAAACATGCTTGTTCTAAAAGCTTTCAGGTTTGTTCATATATCCTGCTTATTTTGTTTTCATTGGGAAGTGTTTCTATGGAATATGAAGGTTAAGGGTCCAATTGAGTTTTTGATTCTCTTTAAATGGATACCCTGTGGTGAACAAAACCTTTCTGCTTCAGATGCTCTGGAGATTAGTTGAGCACTTAGAACAGTTTGCAGTGTTGATCTTATTCTCTGTAAATAAAAAAGCTATCCTATAGCTCTCACTGATGTGCTACTCACAAATTTGAGAATTAATAATTTTATATATTTTTCTGCTCAGAATACTGTGGCAATAGAGAAAAATATAGTATGTTCTTTTTACAAATCTTTGAAGACCATATGTAGTATATATGGATGGTATAAAATTTAAATATACAAAATAGAGTATTCTTTTTTCTCCTGTAATCCTTTTCCTGTAAGATTTTTTAGCATATCCACATAAAACTATCTTCCTCCTAGTTTAAATCATGCTCAATATATTGCTTATCTTTCAAAAAAAAGGTCCCTAAATTTCAATTTTGAAAAGGGTTATGAATTATCTATTATTAGTAGATTATTTTGAGTGATATTGCAAAGGATTTTGGCTCACATGCTTTCCAACCTATGCAATCCAGAGACATTTTAATTGTGAAACAAGGAAATTTATTTTGGAGGCCTTAAGAATATTGTTATTTTACAACAAATGCTTATGATAGCACTTACATGAATCCATATGTCAGGAATAATTCATAACTTCTTTATGTAAAATCAAATTGTTCTTTTTGGGAATATTGCTGTGTAGTAGTGCATAGTATATGGACACTTTACAATAAAACTTTTGCATTATAGATTTTATAATAGTGTTTTATGGCTATATTAATTAGGGTAATTATTGCTAGCTACTTTTCCAAACAACCTCTAACCCTCAGTGTCTTGGCACAGTAAAAGATACTTTCTTATTGACACACTCATCTATCAAGGCCAGGGTGGCTCTCCTCTAAGCAGTAATGTAAGGGTATAGGACTCTTCATGATTGAGATAGCATTATTTTCAGGATGGGACCTTTATGGTTTCTGAGTGAGGCAAAGACAGAAAAGTAGGTGATCAGTGGGAGTTTCTATGGGGAGAACCTGTCATGTTCCCATATGTCACTATCAAGAATTTTCTCCCATGATGGCTAGTGTGGGAAAGTATCCTCCCTGTGTCCTGGAAGAGGAATTGGAAGTGGACATTTCAGTGTCTACCCAAAAAGCTATACCAAAACCAAGGCACATGTAAACAGTCATTGATGAATCCAAATCTTCTCTCCACTTGCTTAATGAGTCAAAGAATACCTTTGAATCCAACAACACACTGACTAAAAATTGGCAGTTCTCTGCACAACAAACTGATTTTCCTAGACTACATCCTCCCAATCTGTGTACCCTTTCCTCTAGTTTATAATGCCCTGTTCAGAAAAGGGGACTTTTCTCAGTTCTGTCAATACTAGTTCTACACATTAAAATGTGTATTAAGCATATTCCACGTGGTAGGCAATAGGAGCCAGATAGACAAAATCCTCTGGTTTCATGGAGCTTACATTTGAGTGTAGGAAGATAAATAAAGACCAAAAGAAATATATGAATACAAACATGAAGTAGGTAAGTGGGTGATCATTGCCATGAAGAAAAGGATAAAAGGGAAAAAAAGTTGAGAAATATGGAGGTAGGGAAGAGATATTTTTAAGAAGGGTTTTTAGGGAAGGCCTCACCTACAAGGTGACATTTGAGAAAAAGAAAAAATAGTAGAAGAATAAAAGCAAAGATATCCAAGGAAAGGTCCTTCAAAGAAATAAGAACAGCAGTGAAAATCTGGGGCTTATTTGACAAAAAAAAAGTTAGGGGAGAAATGTGACTGGAGCAGGCATAAAAACAAAATAGAACAGGAAACCAGATAAGCAAAAGAGGGCCTGTGATGTAGGACCTTGAAGCTACAGTGACGCATTGAGCCTTACAATGTGTTAAGTGGGAAATGACTGAGAGAGAAAGAGAGTGAGAGAGAGAGAGAGAGAGAGAGAGAGAGTGTGTGTGTATGTGTGTGTGTGTGTAGCAGAGGAGTGACATGATCTTCTCTGCTTGTCTGTTTTTCTTTTTAAAAAGATCACCCCCACTGTGGTGTTATACTTAATCGGGCAAAGGTGTAAAACAGATCACGTACATAGGAGACTGTAGAAGCAGCACAGTGAATAGACAATGGTGATTCATGCTAAGTCAAAAATAAGTGAAAGCCATGAGAAAGGAGGAATTCTGGAAATGGTGCTAACAAGTCTTGTTAATGAAATTAATATAGGCTGTAAAGCAAGGCTGTAAAGGTCACTTCATAGCTTTGGTGAACTTGTAGGATGGAATTGCCACAGATGGAGAGGAGCCATACCATGGAAGATGCAAATTTTATAAAGGAGGAACTAGATTTCAGTTCTGATATGTGCAATTTGAAAAGCTTTCTAAATGTATAAGTGGAATTGTCCCATGTGGATTTGGCTATAAGAGTCCAGAGATCATGGGAGTAGAGATCCAGAATGGAGATACTTCATTTCTTTGTGGTCCCAGTTTCTTAGCTAAAAAATGAGGACAATAACAACACCTATGTCGTGGGATTGTGGTCACCTGACAATAGCTAATTCTCAGTAGGCCAGTAAGATACTCTTTAGTGAATTGACTTAGTTGAAATGAATCAACCTAGAATTGAATAATAAATTTAATTTAGATAAAATGTATTTGATTATATACTTTTATTTTTCTATAGCCATTTGCAATTCCATTTCTCTTTCCCATTTGTTTATTTCAATGTGCATGTAATGTCCTTTCTTCTTAGAAGACACAATCTTCAAGGATATTACTTAATTATGAAGCAATATAATTTCAGGTTAAATTAAATACTCTTCAAAATTTTAGCTGGCATAAGCAGATACCATTTTGACCATTTTAGAAATTAAGCTTCTCTGATAGAGAGTAAAAATCAATGATAAGATCTGTTATTTTGAAGCAAATTTTATAATTTCTCCTTGCTTTCTCTCCAAGTCCAATAACACAATTGAAATAATTAATTTGCATTTATAATAATGTATAGTGACAGGAGTCCCAAACTCATTGGATTATCTAACAAAGAGATATCTCAACATTACATTAGCTCTTCATCTTGGAAGAAATGTTTGGAATACAATCTAATTTTCCCAGAGACCCTGTTCCCCTCAATAATTAGTAATTCATAATATAACGTGAAGGTATATGTAAGAACTAGTAACCATTCAACTTGGATGCTCAGGATTCTTTGTGCAGTGGTCAATAATATCATTTTGCTCCTAATACAAAATATAAAACTTAGAATGAGCAGCTTAACATTTTGTTGAAAAAGCTATTTTTTGTATACAACAAATTTATACTTTTCACTTTAAAATTCACAGATAATATTATTAGAAGTAAGAACATAATTACAAAAGTGGCATTAAAATGCCTGTTAAGTACAATATCTTCTAATTAATGAAATAAATAATATACATGATTTTTGCTTTTTTATAACGTAATTGCCAATACTCTAAGGATGAACAAAGAAGTTTGTGGTAGCATATGAGAAAAATCACAATAAATCAATCTAAATGAATCTTTAGAAGGTTAAAAAATTATTTCAAAGCTGGGTGTGGTGATGCTCATCTATAATACCAATGACTCAGGAGGCTGAGTCAGGAGGATCACAAGTTTGAGGTCAGCCTCAGTCATCAACATTTAGTGAGACTCTCTCAACAACTCAGGGAAACGTACCTCAAAATAACAAATAGAAAGCATTGGGATGTAGCTCAGTGGTAAAATGCCCCTGGGTTCAATGCCCAGTACCAAAGGAAAAAAAAAAATCATTTCAGAACTAGTGTAATACTTACAGGTGTAGGAAGGAAAAATGATTTCACAGTGGAAGACTTTCAAAGTACAAAGCTGAAGATATGAAGAGCTAAGAAAAGGAAAATGAAAAATTTGCTGATACTTGAACTTTTAAGTTTTTCATTTCCGATATTTAATTTAAAAAGCTTTTCTGAAAAATCATCTATTCCACTACTTCTCAAATTTCCATGATATATTGCCAACTCTAGTATCATAAAGCATATTCAATCTGTATGCTGAACATTGGTTATTACTTATTAAAATTAATACATTGGAAGATTATAATATATTAGTTGTAACTCATTAGCTAACTCATGAAACGAATAGCCAGAATTGGTTGTCAGGCAGAATGTTAATTGCATTTAATAAATGTTATCTTAACCCTTTGAATATTGCTAAATGTGCCACATACATGGGTAAAGGCAATCATATGTTGCATATGATACGGCATATAGTTCTTAATTTCCCAAGGGTGATGTTTCCTATGGAGATTGGCAGGCTGGCTTTTGTTCTTTTATTAGCACAGCTGCTGGAATTTCTAGTGATCTTATTTTTTTTTTGCCATAGTACTTCTACTTTGAAGAGGGAAGGTTGAAAATGGATTATGACCCTTAAGTTGCCCTTTAACCTTGATTAGCCCCAGTGTGCAAATGAAAACACTTTCCATGTTTAACAGTTAGATGAATCCAGTCAATTTTATTTCAGTGATGCTGTGATAGAAAACAGCAGAGAGACCAGTAATATGCATTTTACATATCAATAATTGACTTTTCTTTTTCTTTTCTTTTTTTTTTTTTTTTTTTTTTTTTTTTTTTGCATGGGTGATACTTGTATGAGGGCAAGATTTTTTTTTTTTTTAACTTGAACTAAAACCTGTATTTTTCATTAAATTTTAGTTCATTCTAAACATTATTCAAAATTTTTAGATCTTCCACCACCACCAGATCCCCCACCAGGTCAGGGTTTAAGGCAGCAAATAGGCCTGAGCCAGCATGGTGGTCATGTGGAAAACTCAACAGAGAGAAAAGGAAGCTCTCTAGAGAGACAACATGCCTCCAGCTTAGAAGACACAAAGAGCTCATTGGATTGTCCAGCCAAAACCTCACTAGAGTGGCAACGACAAACCCAAGAATGGATAAGCTCCACAGAACGCCAAGAAGACATACGGAAAGCCCCACACAAACAAGGGGTTGGATCAGGTGTGTTCTGCACAGTCCCAAGCAAGTGTGGGCTGTGACCATTTTATTTTCTACCAGTATTCTAGAAATGGCAATTGTTTAAGGGCATCAGAGAAATATTTGCCTTGAGTCAGTAACTGAAGTTGGAATTTCTCAGCAGGGCTCACAGGCATGTTCCTTGAGGCTGATTCAGGTGGTGATTGTTCTTCATATTAACCTCTCCACAGGTCTTTAATCCAAGAGATCTCCAGCCTTTTTCTACAGTGCTCAGGAGACAATTTTGTTTTTTGCCTTTTACTATTTCTATTGAGTAGTTTTAAGACCACTAAATGTCAGCTTTTGTGTCCGATTAATCTCTACCTTCAACAAGATTGTCTTTTTGACTGAAGTAACCAGTCATTTGAAAGGAGAGCTCCCTTCAGTCAATTAGGTGAATTAATTGAGATTATAAATTTACAAGTAAATACACAACCACAGACCTCACTTGAAAAGGGTTAACTGGGTTTGCACCTCCCCCAACTGATTGAATATAGTTAACTGTTAACACAGGGACAAGAAATGCTCTTGTTTATAAATCACACTTTCTGAAAATGTTAGAACATGAATTTCATGGTTTCCGATTGCACATTATTGGGGGTGGGGCTATTGCATTTTTTGGAATATCTCACATCAGGATTCACTGAGTATTAATACACATATACACATACACACAACTTTTGAAACATATTTCTTATTCATTTGGACTCAATCTTTATAGACAAGTCCTCTCCCCATGCATTTCTGTAACTACATTTTGTCACAACTCTGTGCTCAAATTTTTGAAAAATTTAATTTGTGCAAGGGCCAGAAGATGACAATTTCAATATCTAGATTTACTGAAATGTTTAGGAATGGTGGCCCATTCAAGCTGTGAGAGAAAAATTACGTGATCTTTGTCATTAAAGACGATCTAAGGCAAGAAACAGTAAATTCAGCCAACATTTTTTTTCGTCATCTAATCTCTTGTTTATGGTCTATACCTCAAAAGAAAGAAAGAAACAGTGTCAGTTGTGGTGGAGAGGGAGATGTGGAGAGATGAAAAGAAATAGCTACAGAAAGACAGGAAGAGGTAAGAAATAAAGAGAGAAGGAAAGAAGAAGGAAGGAAGGATTCAAAATATTAAATAATTATTTATAATATAATTGATGAGTTATTTTCAGGGAGGCAATGTATAAAATTAATATTATCACATTTGTTAAAGTTGGGTGGGTTTCTCTTTTTCTTTTAATGAAATTCACAGCCTTTCAATTAATATATTTGTGTCCCAAGCAACAATAGAAATTTAAGAAGCTTAATTAATTAACTAATACATAGTTCTTTATCTAAATTGATTGAGAAATATTGATGTAGTTTAAACTAAAACAGAACCACATTCCTTTTGTCTTGATAGGAATATTAAATTGAAGCCTCATTGAACTCTAGAAATTATTCTAAGATATGCTTTTTTTTTTTTTTTGAAACAAACTGGTTCACTGTAAGCTGCTCTCTCTCATAATGAATTTAAATTTTGCAAATATTATACAACATTGTATACTTATCCCAAGATCTCTTTTAATTTAATTCTGCTTCAGTTCCTATTGTAGGAAATGTTGCTTGCACATGGAAATTCCTTTAATATCCGGTCTTGATTAAACCTCCTAATTTTAATTTTACTAAAGAATGAAATAGTAAAATGGTCCATTCTGAGCTTAACTTATAAGAGTTAAATTTGTGTTTTTTTCCCAGGCTACCCTTCAATTTAGCCCTTTGTGTTTTTTTCTTTTTCAGAGGAGGCCTTGGTGCCCTATAGCAAGCCCAGTTTCCCATCTCCAGGTGGCCACAGCTCATCAGGAACAGCTTCTTCTAAAGGATCCACTGGACCCAGGAAACCGGAGGTGTTGAGGGGAGGCCACCAGCGCAATGCCAGTGACCTTCTTGACATAGGATATATGGGCTCAAATAGTCAAGGACAGTTTACAGGTGAATTATGTAAGTGTTTTAGGTCAATTAAAAGGCTATCATAGCCAAACATGGTGTGGCACAGCTGTAATCCCTGTGACATAGGAGACTGAGGTAGGATCACAAGTCTGAGGACAGCCCCAGCAATTTAGTGAAACTATCAGCTACTCAGCAGGACCCTGTCTCAAAATGAAAAACGAAAGTACTGGGGATGTAGTTCAATGGTAGCTCACCCCTAGGTTCAATCTCCAGTACCAAAATAATAAAATAAAAATAAAGGGCTATCATGATGCAGAAAGAATATTAGGTTAATAATATTTTCATGTTAAACAAATTTCAGAATGATAGAAAACTTGTCCTGCTACAAGAAAAAAATCAATGATTTTTTTTTACAGCAGGGCAATGACATAAATATTTCATTTATATTTCAAGTTGATTTATGCCAAGTAAGAATTACTTTAAACCGGGCATGGTGGCCCACACACACCTATAATTCCAGTGCCAGAGGCTGAGGCAGGAGGATCACAAGCTTGAGGACAACACAAGCAACTTAGTAAGATCCTGTTTCAAAATAAAATATAACAAAGGCTGGGGATGTAGCTCAAGATAAAGTACCCTTGGTTCAAACCCCAGTACCAAAAAATGACTATAAAACAACAAAAAATTGTTTCAATGTGGATAATTAGTCTCAATACTTATAAGTTAAATTAAATGTAATCCACTGAGTATTTTTCTTGCTCTTTTAAATTCAGCACAATAAAAAAGGGAACCATTCTGGCTCTTTGATACTTCTAAAGGTCCTTCTTAGGAGTTTCTCCTACTCTTCATTTATTTATTTTTTTTAAATTTAAGATTCAATATTTAAAAAAAAAGATGATCTTTGATTTAATTCATAATATTTTGATTAAAATGATATATCTATTAATTAAGTTTATCTTTTTATATGAAGAACTGGCATTGGTTTTCATATTTTCCAAATATAAAATATGAGGTAATGGTGAAAAATAGGGATGTCACAGTCTATCAAAGTAAAAACATTAAACTTGTGTTAATTTCATCAGGAAATTTACCAACTCCCTATTCCCTGCAGAATTATGCCTGCTTAAAATTGTAAAGTGCTTCTTTGAATTCAGCTTACCCCAAAGCTGTTAAGAGAACAGCCATGGCTTCGAATGTTTTCAACCGCCTGCCTGTGTCTCATGAGAAGACAAAGCTACTTTTCTGATCTCTTGAATTCCTCATGGAAAAATAGTATGATTACCATTATGCTCACATCACAGGCTTGAGAAGTTCATGAGATAATGAAAAGAGAAAATAGTTTTGAAACTGTAAAGTTCTTTATGGATCTGAATTATCATTGTTGGCTATTGTTAACCTGATTAGTATTAAGATTTACTTATGATTTTTCATTTGGTCCATGGCTACTTGAAATTTTCTCTAAATTTTCTTTTGAAATAATCATAGATGCACAAGGAGTGGAAAAAAAAAGCTTTACTTGAATTTCAAATCTTCAGATTCTACAGTGTTTCTCTTTTCCTTTTTTATCTGATTCAATGAATGAAATGCACAAACTCACTAAGATCTTTCTGATGACCTCATCTTCATTTATTATCCTGTTGCTCTGATTTTGATTATGCAGTCAGGATAGAAGAATGCATCATTTAAATGTAATCTTTATTCCTGACTTTTGTTTCCATCTCTTTTTAGAGTAACTGAGAGGAGACATACAAAGCTGCTCTGAAGGACCATCAGGTCCCAACTCATGGACGTGATGACACTAAACAGTGCAATGAACAATTTCTTTTATTTATGTACTATTAAAAGAACTGTAAATGCAATGTAAAGACACACAGCCACACATATCCCACAGATATTTTACTTGTGTTCTTCTCTTAAGTACACCACCCACCTTAACTCTTTCTTGTCAGGAGTATATAAAAAAAAAAAAAAAAAAAAGAAAAGAAAGAAAGAAAACAAAACTCGCCCTCCAGGAAGAAAAGGATTTTCCTCTGTATATAATTTCTTTTGTGCATTGCTATGCAAGCTCACTCTTTTTAGCTCTGTTCATATTATTGTCTGTTCTTATTGGTCTGTTGTACTATATGTGAATTAATAGGCTGTGGTGCCATATATTAACTTTTAATTGTGTAACTTTTATGTTTAAATTTTGCACTGCAATTTTATTTGGTGATAAGCACAAATCTCTACTCCTCATGACATGAAGAAAAGATTGAATGTGAAGGGGGTTTCTGTACTGTAAGCTAGGTTGGATAATGCTGGTGTAACCCATCCTGTTAGATGGTTTTCAGTTGGGGTGTAGAAATAGGAAGATGCAAAGGAACAATGGTGTTGGCAAAGTCTGAACATCAGGAATTGAGTCAGTTTTTAAAAGCAGAAAGATGGCTTTTGCTATTGACAAAAGCAAGGGTCAAAAGAATGAATTTTAAGTCTTTGGACTGAATATGCATTAAAATTTGCAGGTAGCAAAGATGTACTAAACTTGCTTAAAAAAAGATAATTAAAGTTTTATTTAGAATCAACTTTACCTGTCATTGTAATTGACCCATCTGAGAATTGCGACAAGCAAAAGGAAATTAAGGTGTTTCACAAGAGCTGTATTTATATTACAGCTTTTTAAAACAGCATTTTCTGAATTACCATAATTAATCTCTCCAACTCATTAAGTCAGAATATAACATGAAGTTCCCCAAGGAAACAAACAAAATGAACTCGGGAATATCTAGCAAATAAAGAAGCAATTTATTATTAGGACATACTCAGGCTGCTTCCAAATGTGAATTCTATGGCAATATCTTGTTTGGTCTTTCTAATACATGTACAGTACACACTAGAGGATAGAACTGCATCACTAAAATTCATGACTGAAAAAAATGCAGTCTACATACAACTTTATGTTTCATTTGACTAAGAAGTAAAGTTGATTTCACCAAATGTAGAGCCAAATTGCAAGTGCTTAAAAAGCAGTGCTCAGAGTATGTTCAGTTCACCGTCAGTAGGTTTATTGGAATAAATATTTGATGGTACATTCTCAGAAATTGGCTACCAACTAAAATCTGTTTGACCCATTTTGAATGAGTAAATTGAAAAGAAAAATTTAAAAGGAGAAAAAAAAATGCATGTTTATACACTTTTTAAATAAAACCAAACCTTGTAAGTGGACATTAATAACAGTGTCCTGCCTCATTTGTTTTCACGACTTTGAGAACAAGAAGTTCCTGAACATCAGTTATGTATGCTCAAAATAAATGTGACTTTGAAATATATGTTAGCTACTGTACATGTATAGTCAATCAGTCAAGTAGAAAATAACCTTCCTGAAATTCCCACTTGTGACATTTTCCCATGTGCTACCTACACAATCTTAAATCTAGCTCTGACTATATTTTCTTATGTTATTCCTATGATATATTCAGTACTTCAAAACTATTCGATGTAACAATCAGGATCAGCTCTAAATTAGGAGACCCTTTAATAATTCACACACTCTGCATTATTGGCTCGGTCACCAGTTCATGTCATATTGTCATAGCAAAGGGATGATATAGTTAAATGGCTCCATCTTTTGTATTCCCTGAGACTGCATCGGTACAGGCAAGTCTAGAATGTGATGTTCTTTATGGGTCCCAACATCTTCTTGGTGTCGTGTAGTTCATTTCTTCACTGAAGAGAAAAGGAATTCTGAGACACACTTATTAAACACTTTCTCAACTTTCTACCATCAGTGCCTGGATTTTCATGCAGTTTGATTTCTCTGGGATAAAGAGACTGGGAAAGGAGAAAAGCTTCTGCAAAAAATGAATACATAATTATTCACAACTCTAAGATGTGAGGAATTTATTTTTTATTTGTTAAGTTCCTTACTTCACCTCCTTTATTTCAAAACAAATACCTAAGAAGTTGTATTCATTTGTATTTCATCTTTTTGCTCTTCAATCACTGTATTTAGTCCAAAACTTTATTACATAGATTATACAGACTCTTGACTCCTAGTAACTGGCATTTGTAGGCAATATTAATAGACCAAGATATAAAAAATGTGTCTTTATGTAGATGACATGTAGAATAATTGGAACATAGCATCATAACCTTCCTGATTGTTTTGAGTACACAAAAATTAACAGATAATGCAATACAGACCCTGTGGTTACTTGGAACATTCTTTTAGAATAATCCATGTTGCCCATTAAACCTAGTTTTAAATAAATTGGTCCATCAAATCTTCCACCCAATATGATCATCCTTATATAGAGAGCAAAATAACATGCTATGGCTATACAAATTCAGGAACACTCTTAAAAATCAGAAATTTCATCAACATGATATATGTATAAAGCTACCAGTCAGTATAAGCCAGAATGTCAGCTGAATAACCCATAAGAGAACATTTGCAGATTTTCATTGTGTAGCTGATTAAATGAATGTGATTAGAAATTCACTGAGCTCACCTGGCTAATCAAAGCCTGCATAAGCCATCAGAAGGAAGTGTGGGTGGGAGAGAATGTAACTTACCTTGCACTTGTAACAGGCAACACTGCTGTGAAGTCATGACAAACACAAGTACTGCTTCATTCATAACGGGTAAAGTCTCTTCGGGGAAAATAACCATGTCAGTGCCCAAACTCAGGTATGCCAGTGTATGCTGGGGAGTCAACCCACCCTCCTCTAAATTTTTTCCCACGCCATTTTTTAAAACCTTAGGATAGTACAGGGGCATGAAAGTAATTGATTCCTTCACAGGATTTGAATTCAGTTCAAGAGAGAATATAGGAAAATCAGGACCAACATGTCAAGTTATCATACAACCAAAGGGAAGTAAAACCATTGTAAGTTTACTTGCTTTGGATAGCAGATTTAATGGTGTTCTATGTCATAGTTTAATGCTCTGGGTATTTAAATATATTTTCAATGGAATTTGAGTTGAAATTTTGTATGTGCTTTGGTGGAACACCACCTAATTTCTACTCAGTAAAAATATGTGATTGTCCATTGACAATAAAACAATAATGATGCCAATGGGCTCCAAACTGTGGATTATCTCCACCGGAAAGCAATTGTGTGTCAGTATTAAAGATATGCAGAACCATAACATTCACTAATGTTACTTTTTTCATCTGCTTCTGTATATTGTGTTTATAGAATTACATGACAAGAATTGCTGTAAAGCTACATGTCTTTCCACATTATCTTAGAGATGAAGTCACTTTTATTTTCTTCTTTATAATGTGTACTTCAAATGAAGCACCATGCATTTCTTTAAACGACATGCAATTTACTAATTATTATTTTTAATCCCATAATTTCAAAAGCATTTATTGTGACTTTAAAAGTGTTGCAAGATAAGGGATTCTGTGGCCGTGGGTAGACTTTTTATACTTTGTTTTATAGATGCATTTTTTTTAAAACTGTAGTTTGTCTAAGTCACCAAACAGCGTCCAAAATCTTAATGTGTTTCATTTGATGTTAGATCGGCAAAGAAATTGGCATAAAATTGGTTAATAGTATTGTCAAACAATTGTGTATTGTGTACTCACTGGGAAAAAATAAAATATATTCACATTTCAAATTTGTAAAAAAGCCATTTAATGTAAAACAAACTTGCTGTAGACAAACCAAAAAATAGACTATTTTGTCACTTTTAGGTCTTCACATTAATATTTTGTAGCGAAATGAATAATCTTGTTTTCTAATTGAGATATGAGTTGAAAAGTGATGGATAGGAATTGGCATTGACCTATAGAAGTCATTAAAATACAATTATTGAGACCATGAACTGTATTTGAAATTTCACAGCTCTTTCTATCTGCACTTTTTTCGAGTTCTGCAGCTTCCACCATGCCGTAATGACCTTTAGATAGTTACAACTATCATAAACGTTTCTCTACAGAATTACTTTAATGAATTATTTTTAAGTGTAAGTAAATATGAGAATTAGAGGCAAGTACATCGTTCTTAATTTCTTTAGAGTAGTTAATTATAATTGTTTGAGATGTTGGATATTGAACAATTACCTCAGGGATGGGTAGAAAAGAAATATTCTATTTTATTGTATTTCATAAATATTTTATCATTCTTCACGGTAAACTATAACTGTAGGATCTAATTCTCTCCAAAAGTAGTTTCTGAGGTTTTAAAAATAATTATCACAGGGCTGGGGTTGTGGCTCAGCGGCAGAGCGCTTGCCTTGCACGTGCGTGGCCTGGGTTCGATCCTCAGCACCACGTAAACATAAAATGCATTGCATTGTGTACAACTAAAGTAAATAAATAAATATTTAAAAATAATAATAATAATTATCACAGTAACTGTAAAAAGCCAATATTAAAAAAAGATGCATTCATTTATTTAAAAATATCTTTAAAAACACATGGTAAATGGACAGTACATTTTAGAGATCTATTTAACTTAGATGCATCATATGAGAATAAAATGCCCTTAGAGTAATTACAAATAATGTTGCCTAAGTATAATATAGTGGCAATTCATACTACATGGGGGTTAAAGACAAAACCTATCAGTTACCAATATGATGAAAAACAGACCAATTACAAAACAAGCATTGCTTTATTGAATTTTCTTGTATTGTAGAAACACCTACACACGGGGGGGGGGGGAAAAAACCAAAATTATCAGAATGGTTATTTTTTTAAAATGCACTATCTTGTCTTGATTACTGTAAATATTAGCTAGAGAAAATATATTTTAATATTGCAGGAAAGCATTTATATAAAAATATTACTTAGAATCTTCAATTTGTGAAAATGCATTCTCTCTCTCCCATGGAAAGCAGCAGAGGTCCCACTAAACTTCACTTTATAACAGAAATGTGAAACAAAACTATGCAATGAAGGAAAACCAAGTTTTAAGAGTACAAAGGGAAAGGCATATAAAAAGGCTAGCTGGTCACAGACAACACGTTATCCCAAAGTCTCTTTTATCTTCGTGAATTCAGTGCAGTCTCATGGACAGAGAGTAGGAATTTGGTACATGGAAGTATCACAAACCTGTCCAGAGTCCTAGAGACAGGGGCAAGAATATCCTATGGCTATGTGTGTAATTTATGAAGAACTAGAACTATGGAGTGTCTTTGCATCTTCTAGTCAGCACTTTTCTTTTGCAGTAGTCACGCTACAAGGGGGGATATATATGTATATATACACCTATATATACATATGTCTATACACACTATATATACATATGAATATTCACCTATATGTACATATATGTTTACATATACACACACATCCAAGATATCTGACTAGATAATACCAAGATATCTGAATATCTGAATATATATTTATGTACATAATATTATATGCATATTTTCATGTGTATATGTGTGCGTATCTCAGATATTTTAACCAAAGAAAGCTATATTTTCACATCAGATACTGTGACCTTGTACTAAGATCAATATCCCTTGCAGGTCACTATAACTGCTCTTAGACCATAGCACCATAGTACTCTTTCAAAAAAAAAAAAAAAAAAAAATGCCTGGACAGATAAAGCCTTAGGTAGCACACATTTTTTTGACAATTTTCAGACAATATTTTAATAGCCACATTTTTCTTTTCTTTTCTTTTCTTTTTTTTTTCTTTTTTTTTTTTTTTTTTTTTTTTTGTACTGGGGATTGAACTCAGGGACACTCAACCACTGGGCCACATCCCCAGCCCTTTTTTTCTATTTTATTAGAGACAGGGTCTCACTGAGTTACTAAATGCCTCGCCATTGCTGAGGCTGGCTTTGAACTCCCAATCCTCCTGCCTCAGCCTCCCAAGTGCTGGTATTACAGGCGTGCACCACCACCCCCCAGCTTAATAGCCACATTTTTCAATAATTTGTTTCTGGCAAATATAGTTCTTGTTCTTACTCCCTTTAAAAAGCAAGTACTGGGTGGTGCATGCCTGTAATCCCAGCACTTGGGAGGCTGAGGCAGGAGGATTGCGAGTTCAAAGCCAGCCTCAGCAATGGCGAGGCACTTAGCAACTCAGTGAGACCCTATCTCTAAATAAAATACAAAAAAAGGGCTGGGGATGCGGCCCAGTGGTCAAGTGCCCCTGGGTTCAATCCCTGGTACCACAAAAAAAAAAAAAAAAAAAAAGCAAGTACTAAGACATGGTGCTTAGCATTAAATATTCAGAGTGCTTTAAAGGGAAATAATCCTTGCCTTCAGAAATAGATTAATATCTTTTGTTAAATCTTGCCCTGAATTTTTAGGAAAGTATCATTTTGAGTAATGTTTTTTTTTTTTTTTTTTTTGTACTGGGGATTGAACTCAGGGACACTCAAGGGCCACATCCCCAGCCCTTTTTTTCTATTTTATTAGAGACAGGGTCTCACTGAGTTACTAAATGCCTCGCCATTGCTGAGGCTGGCTTTGAACTCCCAATCCTCCTGCCTCAGCCTCCCAAGTGCTGGTATTACAGGCGTGCACCACCACCCCCAGCTTAATAGCCACATTTTTCAATAATTTGTTTCTGGCAAATATAGTTCTTGTTCTTACTCCCTTTAAAAAGCAAGTACTGGGTGGTGCATGCCTGTAATCCCAGCACTTGGGAGGCTGAGGCAGGAGGATTGCGAGTTCAAAGCCAGCCTCAGCAATGGCGAGGCACTTAGCAACTCAGTGAGACCCTATCTCTAAATAAAATACAAAAAAAGGGCTGGGGATGCGGCCCAGTGGTCAAGTGCCCCTGGGTTCAATCCCTGGTACCACAAAAAAAAAAAAAAAAAAAAGCAAGTACTAAGACATGGTGCTTAGCATTAAATATTCAGAGTGCTTTAAAGGGAAATAATCCTTGCCTTCAGAAATAGATTAATATCTTTTGTTAAATCTTGCCCTGAATTTTTAGGAAAGTATCATTTTGAGTAATGTTTTTTATGCTAAGTGGAAGGACGCAAAAAACATAGCTTTCAAATACATTTCCATACAATATGTTCTGTGTTAGCTTCATTCATCTCTCTCATTCCCATCAAATTACCCTTGTTCTAGTCTTTCTCAAAATAGTATGTGAGATATCAAAAGTTATTTTAAAAACTAAGAAGAAGGTAAAGACCTGGAAGTTCTGTGTTTGAATATATAAAGAGGTTTCTACACTGCCTGACTTATTCACACATCTGTCCAAATCTTGCGTGACACAAAACGCTTTGTCGTGGGACGCCTCATGTCGTGGGATTAGTACTCTTCCAGGATCTGTCGGACCTATTCTGCCACTAGATCTTTAGTGACCCCAATGGCATTTCATGCCATACCTTGCTCCGTTTTTTTTTGTTTTTGTTTTTTTTTTTTTTTTTATATACCAATATTAACTCATGGGAAACAGTCATGCAAATCCCAGGTACTCTGTGGAGGTGATGAGAAAATATGCAGTGAGATATTAAATCATTAAATTGTGTTTCAAGAACTTCATTGAGAACAGTGCTCTGCACTTTCTCAACAGGTAAGAGTGCATCAAGTTCCTCCGCATTTTCATAATTCTGTACTCTCAACATGTGAAATCATTAAACTAAAGCTAAATCATGAAAATACACTCGTTATCTCTCTCCACCCCCAGTTCCTATCTCTTTTTTTTTTTTTTTTTTTTGGTACTGGGGATTGAACTCAGGGGCACTCGACCACTGGGTCACATCCCCAGCCCTTTTTTGTATTTTATTTAGAGACAGGGTCTCACTGAGTTACTAAGTGCCTCGCCATTGCTGAGGCTGGCTTTGAACTCGCAATCCTCCTGCCTCAGCCTCCCAAAGTGCTGGGATTACAGGCGTGCGCCACCGCGCCCGGCTCAGTTCCTATCTCTTACTTCCCACAAAAGAATAATTATTTATTTTTAAGACTATTGTTTGGTTATTAATAGGCTCTATCTAAAGTGGAGTTTTGCTAAAAATAATACTGGATAACACAAAATTTAAGGAGAAAAACTAATCTCAGTAAGATAATAATAGAACTAAGTCCCAGTAGAATTTAAAATATAGCTAACTAGAAATTACAAAAATCAGAATACTCAGAAATTACTAAATATAGACACACAAAAGAGGAAGTGGAGAGTTACCATTACATGAAATTTCACTGGCATTGAGTACAAAGATGCTAATATTGTCAGAGAAATTAAAGTGGAATAGAGAATATAAGGATTTAAATTTGCTTGATTAATTTTGAATGATGGTAGATTAGGGCAATAAATACATTTAAATATCCTAACAGGGTGATTTGAAAACAAGTACCAATGAGTAATTGTTCTTCTTCTAAAAGATGGAACAAGCAAATGGAAGCAGCCTGAAAAAAAAAAAAAAAAAAAAAAAAAAAAAAGAAAAGAAAAGAAAGAAAGAAAGAAAAAGAAGACACATAAGGATAATATTCAATTTAAGAAAAAGGATTAATGTTTTCAATAAATGTGCAACCCTTTCTTATACAAGCAACTATTTACCAAGAATTAAATTCATCAGTGACAGAGATGCTATTTTTCTAAAATGTGTAAGAGAAATTCTTATATATGTATGGCAACAAAGTATTAAAGGAATAAGTGTGTTCAATATCAGTTAACTCTGATTAAAACTATTTGAATATTGTGTTACAAGTTGAAAATTGGGCTGAGTATATAACTAGGGCTTGCCTAGTATGCATGAAGCTCTGGGTTCAATTCCCAACACTGTAAGAAAAAGAAATAACATTAAAATCTATGATGAGAATAAGAACTGCTTTTTTCAATGAAGTTCAAGTAGAAAGATAGTTTGGGTTTACTTTGATAAATTCCCAAGTAAAAGATTATTGTGCTTAAAATGTAATAAATAGTCAATAAGTGTATTAGAGCACATACACATAATAAAAATAATTTTCAATCATTAGAATCTAAAATAGATGAATATACTAATGGGTAAGAAAAAAGGTCACCTAAACAAAAACTTTGAGTTTCCAGAAAGGCATCTCAGATTAAATAATGCTTCAAATAATCTCAATTTCTAGTTGATAAAGGATATATTCCTATGTATATATACATACATACACTCAGGTACACAAATATCGCTATACTGCATATCATTTATTTCATACATATATATGATGCAACTTATGAAGGATATTTCATTTGACCAAATGCTGTTTTAGAGTGAATGAACATGTACCATGTACATAGTACTGTGCATGGCAGAGTGTAGTGGGAGGCAGATTGATATATAATAAGATCTCATTATAATTTAGTTGGGGTGATAAAAGGCATAAAGTGAATAGTGGAAGCAGAAAATGAAACAAGTGATGTAAGTTGACAAATGTCACAGAAATAAATCGGGAGAGTCAACAAGTGGGAGAAAGTATTGGTATGGTGGCCAGGGGATAATGAGGGTTGTCTGGACATCTGAAACCAGAGGAAGCAGAATGCAGTCTGGCTTTGAAAGGAAGGAACTGAAGATCACTCAGAAAGAAAGGAGCACAGTCCCTAACCTATAGGAAACTTGAGTCTGATGAGGAAATTGGTTATCTGAGCCAACGTTTGACTTTGGTGGAATCTAACATATGATAAATACACAATATGATGCTTCAATGCAGTAAGGAAAATGGGCACCTAACTCAGACTCTAGGAGGCAAGCCAGATTCCAGACTGAATAATGCTGTACAGAGTCTCCATTAATGAGCACTTCATTTTCCCTGTACA
This sequence comes from Tamias sibiricus, assembly GCA_025594165.1. Lineage (NCBI taxonomy): Eukaryota > Metazoa > Chordata > Mammalia > Rodentia > Sciuridae > Tamias > Tamias sibiricus. Next base: position 31,723,552 of record CM046668.1, read on the forward strand.
AATGCACTGTTCCATAATATAGCACAGCATAGTATACACAAAATAAACATAGAATAGCAAATGGAAAATGAAAAATAAAGTACTCAATGGTACAGGATGTTTAAAAAACAACAATGGAATATAGTGTGGCGGTATAGTAGATTAAAGGGGGTATGGGATAAAATTCCCCCAATTCAACTAATGTCTGGAATTATTAGTGAAACCTAAAGTAAAAAAGATGAAAGGTTAGTATGTCTGCTTCATGTGCTTCTTTTTCCATGTGGAGAGGAATGGTTTTGCTCCTCTAGGGGGATTTGTGCTTTTGCAAGTGGGAAGCATCAATTCTCCTTTCAAATTCTATGTATTCCAACTTTCTATATACACAGTAAGATTCAAAATGAAGAATGCTAGCTAACCCTAAATCTGCAAACTAAATAAATATCATAATTATAATGGAGTATAAAATATTTCCATTTAGAAAGTGTGCGATTTCATGTAAACAACAACATCATATAGCAGACAAAAGCAGAATGGGACCAGTTATGATGAGCATAGTCCAAATGGGTCAGAGTGACTTTCTACACACATTCAATTGAATGTAACAAAGCTAAACCAGACCCCAGAGCTCCAACAGGAACTTCATTAGGGAAAATGAAGAACAACACACAATAATGATGAATTTTTCACAATGATCTGCCTGAGGACCAACCACAAAAGGAACACAAACAAATAATGCTATATCCTGCAAAGAACAGATGAATGAAAAAGATAATGACGTACAATAAAACTTAGTAGGGAAAAACATTGAATGCAAAACTTGGTCTTCCCACATATCCTTCTTCCCATTATACCTTCCCCCAGGACCCTAATGAGTTGTTGATTATCTCTTATTAAAGACCAACCACAGAAAAGCTTAGAAGCATGAAAAATAATTAGAGCATAAGACTAAGTATGGATAATTAGGAAATGGCAAAATATAATTAATCATCCATTCTCTGCAAATATCTTTTCTGAAATGATTCCATAGTTATAAAATCATAAGGATTTTAATTTCGTAAAGCCCCACACGAATACACATTGCACACAAAGCTTTTTTCTCACAACATACATTTGCTATGTGACTTTGAGGCAGTAGTCAAAATACATTTGAAAATGGGTTTTCTAGATTAGCTCTCCAGGCATAAACCATAATGACTCAGGCTTTAATTGATATTTTTCTGTAGGTGTATCTTGTTATCAGAGATTTCAAGTTATCCATGTTTATATTTAATGCTACTAGAAATGATTTTTTTCCTTCCAAATTATGTCTATTTATTTCCCAACCATTTAAGTTTGAGAAAGTATTTCCAAATAAAGATTTTGGATTATTAAAAAAAATGCATAGCACTAGAACACCATGTCCGATATTCCTTTTGCAACTGCCAGCTTCTGATACAACACTGAATTGAGAGGCTTCCTAAATATTGAATTGACTTTAATATATTGACACCCACTGGATTATTTTGCTAAATTTAGTTGAATGTCATTGTAACTTTACTTGCAAAAGCAGCCATTTCACATTTCACTAAATGTCCTATCTAGGGGCTAAAAGTCTAAACATATTACAAAATAGCCTTAGTTATTAGTGGAAATAGAATAGCATCAAAAAATGTGTTGGAAGCTATGAAGTGCTTGGTTGTTAAACACTGCTGAATGTTTGTCTTCAATACACCTAAGAATAGCAAAGCTTTATGAAGCACCATTTCTCTATTATGTTCAAGTAATTATAAGATTTCTCTGGAGAGATAAATATACATATTCTGCTAAAATTTTAAGCAAATGCAAGTTCACCAGGTGAGGCTTTAGATAAATGCTGAATAAGAAAATAGTACTACCTGCAACCACAGCTTTGCAAGTCCAAAGACTATTTTTCAAACAAATCCTTTTTAATATAAATCCTTGATATATGCTTAGAGGGGAAGTCCCAGTAAATATTACCTTATCAAAGGCAATTTTTTGGTGGGGTTAAAGTGTGGACGTTAGACCAATATTTCTTACCTGGAGGGTCAATCTACTTAAGCAACATGTATACCTAGAGAGAGCAGATAGTCAATATTTTCTTATGAGAAGATCCTTGGCTCATCTTTAGCATTTAGAAAAGGCCTGAGTTCTGTGTGTAATAGAATAAATTTCCTTTAAGCTTAAAATGTTTCCTGCAGGTGCTCCCACAAAAGATCATCCCTCTAAAGAAACTCGGCTGAGGCTGTGAAATATGTGCTTCCAGCTGTGGGGCCTACCAGAAGTCACCCAACATACTCTGAAAAAAGCAACTTGTCAGTTAAATGAGTGAATCTAAGATTTTCCACTCAGGGTGTTGATAAATGTGCAATATACACACTGGTTTTGCTTAGGCAGTGACTGCTCAGCAAAAGCCAGGATTATACCCACAGAAACACTGCCTGCTGGGACTAAAGAAAACAGAAAACAGGACAGAGTGAAGGAAGGCTGCCAACATGTGGTACTGTTTGAGAAAAGAGAGGAATGACTCCAAAGGGATTCAGAGAGCCCCTGACTGCTGCTTCCATCACAAGCCTGGGGCAAGGTGGCTTCCTCCCCCATTTTAGTAGAACAAGTGGTTACCACACACACACACAAAAACAAAAAAAAAAAAAAAAAAAAGGTAAAAGCCCTCCAGAGAGCCATGTTGGTTTGTCTGGGGCAGACCAGAAGGACCCATGTTTTCCAAGAGGCGCTTTCTCCCTTTCTTCTCTCTTTGACAGACATGGCTGTCCCAAATGTCTTGCCATTGGCCTCAGTGATACCAGATGCCCCGAGATAGTGTCAGAGAGTTTTGCTTTAGCTGGTACAAGTTTTGATGAGTGTTCATCTCAGACAACTCCACCCCACTGCTTTTCTGGAGGATGCCCCACTCTGCAGCTACTGTAGCTGTCCCCTCTGTGGTCTCTCAGGAGCCCCTCTCATGAGGAAGCAGAAAGTCTGCCGTATAGGCAGGACATTGTGCACATGCGCGAGCCCGCCATCTTCGTTTGTTTGTTTTCTGGTCTACAAGAGCAGGCTTCTCCTCACCTTTGTTGGAACAGTGAAATGGACCCAGTACTGTTTCCCTTATGCACCAGCAGCAGTTCTAATGAAGCCTCTTTGGGATGGGTTTTATTTTGCCTATTCATGATTTCTCTCTTGAGTAGAACCAGCTGAACTGGTGACACTAAAAGCTAGTAACACCGAGGCTGCTGGTACTAAAAGCAGCCACCAACCAGGGCTGGCAACAAGGACGGGTCTAGCAGCCAGAGAGGAACTCTCAATGGAGAGTTCCAGAGAGCTGTTGGTAGCTGTTGGCTCCAGCTGTAGTGGAGTAGGGTCCACTTCACTTTTTGACATAGCCTTCACTGCTCTGAGGCCTGTTTTGAAAGGGACATGTTTATCGTTTCCTCTTCTCCCTCTTCCCTCCCTAACCTGGGGGTGGGGAACAAGAATCACAGCCTCTGGGACTGGAGTCCCCTGTGCTTCTTTAGCTACCAAAGCAATAAAACTTCTTTTTCCTTTCTCTCAAAATTGTGTCCTTTTTATTAGATTGGCATCTGGGCCAAGGATGAAGCTTTTGGTAACAAAAGGATTATGTAGAAGCCTTCATATCTGATGGAATTTATCTTGGTAGAGTTTGGGACCTCTCACCTCTTTCTTCTTTCTGTTTTCTCCCTGCTGGCATGGGAATATCCTGTGCTTGTCTAACCATTGTATCTTGGAAGCACATAACTCATCTGACTTCACAATTTCACAGTTGGAGAGGAATTTCAGATGAGTCTCATATTTAAATGACATTTAGCCAAGAGTGGACTTTAGACTTCAAGTTGTTAGGACTTTCAGGACTGTTGGGTTTTAATAAATGTACTTTGCATGCAAAGGACATGCATTTTAAGCTATACACTGAATTATGCCTCCCCAAAATTCAGATATTGAAGCCCTAAGTCCCAATGGGACAGTATTTGGGGATAGAACCTTTTGGAGATAATTAAGGTTAAATGAGGTCATATGAGTGGGGTCCTAATTTTATGGGTCTAATGGCCTTATAAGATGAGGAAGAGAAGGGCTGGGGATGAAGCTCAGTAGTAGAGCGCTTGCTTAGCATGCATGAGACCATGGATTTGGTCCCTAGCATCACAAAGAGAGAGGCAGAGATCTTTTTCTCTTCCTATCCATGCACAGATCAATTGCCATGTGAGGAAACGGCAAGGCAGGGCAATGTACAAACCATAAAAAAAAAAAAAAAAAAAAAAAAAAAAAAAAAGCCCTTACCAGAAAATGACCTTGCCTGCCCAAGGAAATGTATGTTGTTTAAGCCACCCAACAAATGTAATTTTGTTACGACAGCCTGAGTTAATACAGGACTCATTTAAGATTTTTAAATAATGAGAAGAACAAAAATATTTTGTCTCCCCTACCTTCGTACATCCTACATAGCCTTTTGTCTTTTTTTTTTTTTTAATTGAATCAGTCACCAGTTGAGTTGAGATGACTCAATTAGTGGGGTAGGAGGATGCTTGGATAAAATAATGCCCTGCCTTGGCACTGCTGCTCTCTCCTGCTCTTTAAGCCAGATGGCTAATGGTGCTACTGCAGGACTCTCAGTGAAGACGATTGTCATCATGCGAATCATTTGGCAGTAGCTTTTCTTCCCCACCACCAGTTGCCAGGGCAACTCAAGTATTGATTGCTGTCATTTTGCTTCTGTGAGCTCCCTTTGCTCAATCTTCAGTTTTGCTGAGATATGTTTATAGGGAGGCCACATGTGTGGGGGTTGATTGTGTACACATCAAGGTGAGATACTTTTGCACATGTGCTAATGTTGCCAATCTTTGTTTTTGTTTTAACTGTGCAATTAGTAGGCCACTTACTCATTTTGGACCTAACAAATTCTCTAACAAAAGCAAGGCTGGTCTCCACTGTGATTCCTAGGATTATCATCAGGCTTCCAGACAGCCATATGGCCACCTAGGACTAGGACTATGGGGTAGAGCACACGTCATATGTTGGAAATGATAAACTCTTTTCTCAAACTATAAGAACTAGAATTATCTGCAGCAAGAGATATATTTTTTTTTTATTTGAAGAAACACATCCACTCTCACTGCTCCAAGTGTCATTAAAGACTCATTAAAGAGTAATGAGTGTGGGCTTGGAAGTCAAAGAAACTTCTAGTCCTGGCTTCCCCAATGACTAGTTGAACAGGTGGAATATTGTCACTTAGCCTCTTTCAGCCTCATAAAACCATCAAGTAAATATTGGTTAAAGACCCACTGAATGTCAGATGCTGCATAGGGAGATAGGAAAAAAATAAAGAACAAAAAATAGGCACATTTGGAAAAAGAAAAGAAAAAACTAAACTAAAAGCTCCAAATCCCAGAGGAACTTACAACCTTCTAAAAGGAGCAGATGTAAAATAAATACGTTAGGGGGACATCAACCTGGGTATCACAGTCTGCCTTTATGTGACATGTATGGTCAGTGACCAGTACTTCCGATGTCCAAAACATATGGATTCTTTAGTAGTAGTAATATAGAGTAAAGTGAGCTTTGTGGTCACTTTACAGGGGAAAGCAGGAGATGGAGGAGAAATATGGCAGATTAGCTAGCCTGTCATGTCATTTGCACATGACCATGGGACTGGATTTGAGCTGTACCTGAAGATACTATAGAATGGATGGTATTGCTTTCACTTGAGAGCATAATACAGTTTTGTTACTTTTGTGCTTTTGCAACTTTGAACTGCCCTAGATTTCTGTTCCCAGAGCAAGACATCATTCTCCGAGGAAGAGGGAGCTTTAGCAGCATGCAGTGCTGAGAGGCAACATACTTATTAGAGTCAGCAGTTGCCCAGGAGACAGTGATGGTTACCAGTTTAGGCCCGAGGCTGGGATAGCCACAGTCAGAGTCTGTATCTCCTTCCTGCACACATGGGGTATCCACAGTATTGGGAAGTCACAGATTGTCTACCCAGGAACTTCTATTATGAGGGAACTGAGGTCACAAATGAATATTAATAATAATACAATCTCAGAGTCCATGGAGCCTGATGTGGTACATGTAGATTACATACATAATTATAATAAATATATAATAAGTATCTAATTATGGTAAGCACAGATAGTAATGAGGACACATAAAAGTGTAGAATTAACTCAGAGGACTTAAGGGAGGATTCATCATAAAAGGCTATGGTTTAGAATTTTCTTAAAGGAAGAAAAAATCTTTTACATATAGGAAGGGGGAGACATTTATTTCAAAAAGATCAGAATATGTAAAAGCATGAAAAACTAGAGAACTGAGAGAATTTGAAGAATTCTCTCAAAATAGGCAAAGAGATATCTTGAAAGAATGAATTAGTTAGGAATGCTATTTGTTGCATATAACAGAAGACCCAGAAGCAATAGTTGAAACAAACAAGTTTATTTTTTCTCTCTCTCAAAAAAAGTTCACAATATGCCGGGCGCGGTGGCACATGCCTGTAATCCCAGCACTTTGGGAGGCTGAGGCAGGAGGATCGCGAGTTCAAAGCCAGCCTCAGCAATAGCGAGGTACTTAGCAACTCAGTGAGACCCTGTCTCTAAATAAAAATACAAAAAAGGGCTGGGGATGTGGCCCAGTGGTCGAGTGCCCCTGAGTTCAATCCCCAGTACCTAAAAAAAAAAAAAAAAAAAAAAAAAAAAAAAAAGTTCACAATAGGCAATTGTTGGATATGGTTCAGGGGTCAATAATGCCATTTCCTTCATGGCTGTAACATGGTTTCTGCTGCTCCAAACATTATACACATGCTTCAGGCAGGAGGAATAGAAAACAGAAAATGGTCATGGCATACATTTTATTTTTTTTCCTGGAAAGACAATAATTTCTCAGAATCTTCCTACATGATTTCAAGTAGATCTAATCCTGATTGTGTCAAATGTCTCTTCTCATGGTACCATGCCCCCACTATCAGAAAAAGATCTGGGAAAATAAAGATTTAGCTCTAACTACTGTTGTATTTATAAAACGCCACAGAATTGTTAGAAGTATAAGGATGGGTCAAGAGGAAATGGGGAGAAATTACACATTGTTAGAACACTCAGATTATGGGCATGTTAGAGAAATGAAACTTAAAAGTCAAGGAAAGGGTTATCCGGTTTTAAAGGCCTCTTTGGCCTATAAACTTTGGTCTTCTGGTCTTCAAAACAGGGAACCCACTAAATTTTTTTTTTTTTTTAACCTATATTCTGTAAGCTCCCTTGTCAATAATCCCTAACATTGTATAGAATTTGCTTTGGAAACTTTAGCCAATGTTAATCATTGCCATGATCTCCCTGCTTATCCTACTTCCCCTGAAACTCAGGGAACTAAGAACAGTCTCCCTTCTCCTCCCTCATCATGGTCAGTATTGAGACTCTGGCATGGAAAAGGTGAGTGAGTGTAGCAGGAAGTGGCTGCGCCTGAAGAGAACAAACCTTCTTCCTATCCAGCATCAAGGAGCAGTACTGGGGTGGGCAAGAGACTGGGAGGGAGGAAATCTCATTCAGATTCTGACTGTCACAGATGAGCTTCGTGGCCTCACACAACTCATTCTCTAGGTTCCTGTCATTGAGGATAAGCTAAAATAATAGGGTTGAACTCGTGAAATTATAGAATCCATTCTAGTTCTATGATTATTTGTTGATTTATATCCTTCAGCCTCTCCAAGCATGCACACACACCATGGCTGTATTTTTTAAAGATTGATAGGATGACATTTAATGGGGAAAAAAATCAAGGCGAAACCTTCCTTTATGAGAGACATGGATCTCTAACTTAGCCAGATTTACAGTCTTTGTACAAGTAACGATGTAGCCTATAAAGGAATCTATGAAATAATAGCTTCTTACCACCCTGCCCCAGTTTTGGAGTCCTACACTGGTGTAGCTTTAGTCTCTCTTATTTCACTATGAAAAGTTTTGCAGTCAAGGCTGTTGGGTAATTCTTTTATTTCATCAGAACACATGCCTGTTCATTAAGCTTGGAGCTACAGCCCTCATGCTTCTAGACAGTCACAAATATCTTTAAATGTCATTCAAGCATGACTGTGCATATAACAATGAGGAGGTTTTGCAATTGGGTTCAGAGAAATAATGACCTTGCTGTCATTTATCATCAATAAGCCCTTGACGATAGTCCATGTAGGCACTACTGGACAGAGATGCTCAGCTAGTGTGCTCCACTAGCTTCTAGGCTCTGCTTCTGATTGCTCTTCTTGGACCATTTCCTTTATTTAACTTTGGCAAATTACTAAAGTTATAGATGATATTTGCTTCTGTTGTGGGTAAGACCAAATCACTTGTCAAATAAGCTGATCTTGAAATTTGGGGGGAACATCTCAACACTGGGAACTAAAGACAACATGTTCACTGAAGAAGGAAATCTTCATTACTGTGAGTGTACAGCATTCTGTTGTTGCAGGAGAACTCTGACATTTTTCTAACTGGATTGCATCTGCGCTTTTAAAAGACAGACAACTAGAGTATCACTGGAGATAATAGGATCTGGGACTCAAAAGCCTTCATATTTTATTAGAGCTATATTGATCCCATTTCTTTAAGTCACTGGAGTGTTATTTCACATTCCAATGTCTGCATAACTGCATTGCCTTTGTTTCTCAGTTCTATTTAAAATTCCCTGGCACATCAAGGCTAGTGAATGTCAGTGAAGATAACTATCAACATGTAATAACTTCCAACTACAGGAATGTGTGGCTTGAAAGCACTTAAATGATCAGGTCTCTTTGTAATAAGTGGGAGCCAGGGGAGGACAAATTAACTCCAACCACTTGGTGTGGATGTCAGATTTAATTTGAGTTCTGACCATCCGTGCATAGACATAGACATTTATCACAGATGGTCAAGGAATGGGAGTGTGTTCTAATGAATAATAAGTCTACATAAAGCAAATGAAAGACTGAATACCATGTCACAAAGAACCTTTAGCTCAACCAGTCTCAAAATTACAAAATAATCTGGGAAAGGATATAACGTGAATTGGCACAATGAAGGTATACTACAATGAGAACTTAATTTAGTAACTGGCTTAGAACTTTGTTCTAGTTGTCCATTCTTGCAAAGAAAAAAAAAAAAACCAGTAATCTTGGTGACTTTAAGCAACAATTTATTACTATCTTTACTGGCTCTGTGAGTCTCACGTAACATCACAGTCAGATGCTAATTGACTTTTGAAAGTTTAACTGGGTGACATTCAAGATAACTTCTTCAGTCACTGGTCTATCATCTGCCTGAGTTAGAACCACTTAGGGCTGTTCAAGTGTCTTTCTTTCCATGCTCTCTCTTCACATTACTAGTTGGAACATCCACAGAGCATCGTGGTCTGAGGAAATTGGTTTTCCCTAGAGCAAGTGTTCCCAGAGACTAAGGTACAAGCTACAAGAGTACATATCAGAAATCAGGCAGTATTACCTCTGTCACAAACTATTTGTTATCAGCATATCACAGAGTCGTCCTAGACTCAAACACCAGGGATTATATAAGGGCATGATATTAGGAAGTGTGGTCAGTGGAGGTCCATCCTGAGAGAACAGATACAAAAATCTTGTTAGCATACTGGCTGAAGGAATTGTTGTTGCTTACTATGTATCGAGCGCTCTTCTAAGTCAGATGCTTCTTAACTTACAATGGAGTGATATCCTGATAAATCAATTGAAAATTGAAAAAGTCTTAATTCAAAAATGGTCCTACTGAGCATCATAGCTTTGCCTAGCCTCTCTAAGATTAAGTGCTCAGAACACTTCCATTATCCTACTGATGAACAAACTCATTTAATATGAAGCTTATTTTATAATAACTAGCTAAATATCTCATGTATACACATAATAGGTATTTTGTAGACATGATGGGATGCAAAATCATAAAACACTGCATCTGAAAAAATACTGGTATTGTGGGACACTGAGGAGAATGGGTTATTTATGTTTGTGATCTCATGGTTTCCTGGGAGCTGCCAAGCACCACAACAGAGTACTGTACCACATATTGCTAGCTCTGGAAAAGATAAAAATTCAAAATTCAATGCATAAGTTCATTTTCTAGTAAATGTGCTTTGCTTTTGCAGTATTGTAAGGTTGAAAGTTTAAGTCAAACTGTCTTAAGATAGGGACCATCTGTACTTTTGTATTCATTATCCATTTTAATCTTTATAATAATCTAGTGAAAGGCGAGTTTTGTTTTTATTTATTTATTATTTGTTTTTAGATAAATTAATTGCTTTATGCATTTAGTGCATGACAGCTCTGTACCAGACTGTGGTGGACGGAATTCTAAGATGGCCCTTGTGATCTCTGCCCTATGGTGATCCTCCCCTGACTCTGTTATGTGACAAAGGGATTTTGCAGATTTAATTAAGGTTTCTAATTAGTTGACCTCGATATAAGGAGCTTATCCAGGTGAGACTATCTTCATAACACAAATCTTTTAAAAGCAGGGATTTTCTCCAGCTGGTAGCAGAAGGAAAAGTCAAAGAGATAAAAAGCATGTGAAGGATTCCAGGGGCCACTGCTGACTTTGAAGATAAAGGGGTTGGGTGAAGGCAATAGAGCAGATTTTAGCAGGTGTGAGTAACCACAGGCCAACAGGCAACCAGAAAACAAGGACTTCAGTCTAGCAATCACAAGGAATTATATTCTACCATAGTTAAGGGAACTTTGAAGCATGTTCATCCTCAGTTTCCAATCCTTGATTTGGGTCTTGTGATCCCTGAGCAGAGAACACAGTTGAGTCTTCCTGGACATCGAAATTATAGAGCTATGAAATAAGTAGGCATTGTATTGTCACAAAATATTGTAATTTGTTACACAGACACCAACCAAACAAACAAACAAAAAACTAATTTGGTTCCTGTGGGACTTTTGTGGGTATCACAATCTTGCTTGAACTTTGTCTGTTTGTTCTGCTGCTAAAACACCACAGACTGGGTCATTTATAAATAATAAAAGTTCATTTCCCACAATTCCAGAGGCTGGGATGTCCAAGATGGAGGAATCAGCACATCTGGGTATTTGGACATGGCTTCATCCTCTAGAGGGAGGAACATTGTCCCCACATGGTACAAGATGACAGGGCAAGTCTCTTTTATAAGGGCCTTGATCCCATTCACAAGGTCCCATTCCTGATGCTATTACATTGGAAATTTGGAAGGGAGATATTTAATTTCCAATTCTCCCCACTTCTCTTCCAGTTTTTTTTTTTTTTTTCCAGTTAACTTTTTCTAGTAAATTCATCTCATTTCACAAACTCCTTATCTTGGGGGTTTTATTTTGGGGAATTTAATCTAACTTGAGTTAACAGAGGTGGTCCTAGAAAGTGGACAAATGGGAGAAAATCTTGGGGTGGGGTCATTTTCCAGCCTGATTGTAACATAAATGCAATTAATGGTGGAAACCAGAATGTAACTTCTAATACAATAGTGTCTTACAATTTCCTAACCTTCCTTTGAGGTGAATTGGGATGGGATTAGGAGGGAGGAGATGTATTCTCTTTTGCATTATCTCCAGTATTCAAGTAATGTAGGGGAAGTAATAACTTTTAGAATCATTGAGTGAGTGATTGGTTTTTGCCAAGTATCATTTATATACTAAAGAAAGGAAAGGATAAACTCAAGTCTTGTAGCTCCCTGTCTGGCAGCTGGGGTACACAGCATCCTAATGTTCTCTCCAAAAATCTTGTGCAGTTCCACCCCTACGTCCTTGCGGTTTGGAGCCCACCCAGCCTCTCTGTTGGGTTATGTCTGCTCAATTCCTACAGCTTTCCTCAGAAGACACTCCATATTACTGTCATCTCTTAATCCAGAGGGTGTCCAGTGCTACTTCACCTTCCTTCTCACATCTCCATGCATCACTCTCTCAGGGGCCACCTGCAGGGTCTAAGGAGCTGCAGGACTTGTTTTCCCAGCTGAACTTTGCTCTTGCTTTGGTCCCATCCCTTTCTGCTATGCCCCTGTTTATCCCATGTGGAATACAAAAGTTTATTCTGTGCCTTTATATATTGGGTATATGTAATTCACTTTAGACGTTTGGAGGGGCTCATACTGAGAGTTTGCCTTGAGTCTCAGTGGAAACTTTGAACATGAACTTTTGAGCAATTCTGGAAATGTTGAGACTATGGGGACTCTTGGAAATGGACTAAATGTATTTTGTACTGTGAGATGGGCATGAGCTTTAGGGGGCACAGGCAGAAGTTGTGGGTTAGATATGAGGTGTCATCCAAAATCTCATGTGTGAGATAATGCAAGAAAATTTAGAGATGAAATGACTGGGTTATGAGAGCTTTATCCTGATCAGTGCTTTAATCACCTGATAGGGATTTAACTGGATGGTAACTCTAGTAGGTGGGATGTGGCTGGAGAAGGTGGGTCACTAGTGGTATGCCTTTGGGGCTTACATTTTTTCCTTTTGATCAAAGTTCTCTCTCCCTGCCTTCTGGTAGCATGTGCTGATCCACTTTCCTCTATCACGTTCTTCGACCATGATGTTCTGCCTCACCTAGGGCCCAGACCAATGGACCTGGCTATCTATTTACTGAGCCTTTCAATCATCTTCCTCTAAAATTATTCTTGTCAGATCTTTTGGTTGCAGCAGTGAAAAATCTGACTAAAACATATGGCATCTTTGGTTAGCTAAGCTTGTTTTCGCCATGAACAAATCATAGTGGAACTATGGCACAGTGACAAGGACCAAATCACTTGAGGTAAAGACATGGTCACTCCACCATTTAATTAATCCAGGGTAGCAGAAGTTTTGGCCAACAGTTAGAGAAATTTAGAATAAATGGTGAAGTTGGGAGATGGTGAACATCACTTAAGCCTTAGGACCAACTACAATGGAGGTCCTGCCACAGGGCATGATGTAGTGTAACTCACTAATACTTCCTTTTAATTTTTATTTTTTTTTTTTTTTTAGAAATTTTACCAAACATCATCTTAAAGCAACAGTATAATGAATTTAATGTGACAAATAAATGGATCTTACCATTGACATGGATGAATTGTAGCAGATCATGTTTCCCACACAGTTCCTTATAATCACCCACAGAATTCCCCACTAACTCAGATTCTAACAGCAAAACCTGCATCTTTTAAACATAGAGCTATCTTCAAGATGGTGAGCATAGCCTGTCTGCACAAATGAGATACAGAAATGCCTGAAAATGTATGTTCCTCCAGGCAAAGGCACTAAAAAATAATTAGTGACATAAAGGTACAAATTCTCAGCTCTCTCACAATGTGATGAACAAAACTCTTGTGAGATATACACTGTGAGTAGATTATCCCATTGAGATTCACCTAAATTTACTTTTTGTAGGACTTTGATTATCATATGCTTGGCCTCCTTATAGTTAAAGGAAAACTTCCTTTGAATTTTATGCATTCTTCTCTCTGCCACATCATTTAGAAGCAATTCTACCTTCTCTTCTTCTCCATTGATATGGTTTGAATGTGTATGTCCTTCCAAAATTCATATATTGGAACTTGAACCGCAAGTTGATAATATTAGGAGGGACCTTTTGGAGGGGATTAGGCTTAACCTTCATTAATGGGAAAAATGCTTTTTTGAAAGGGCTTGAAGGTGAAGATGCAGCAACAAGATGACATTTTAGAAATAAAGATGATCTTCACAAAGTCTGCTGGCACCTTGATCTTAGATTTCTCACCCTCCAGAACTGTGAGCAATAATTTTCCATTATTTACAAATTACCCAGTCTGTGGTATTTTGTTGTAGCAACAATAATACATCAAGATCACCTCTCCACATACCCTTTCCCCAGCTTCTCCTTTACTACTTCTCCTCCTCTTTCCCTTCCCCTTCCCCTTCCTCCTCTTCCTTCTCCTCCTTCCCTTCCTCTTCTCCTCCTCCTCTTCTCTCCCTCCTCCTCCTTCTTCTTCTCCTCCTTTTCATTCTTCTTCTTCCTCATCATTTATTCCAAAAAGCATGGTTCTGTTAAGAACTCAGCCATATCAACTAGTTAAGACTTTATTCTGAGCAATGAAGGATGCTTCTGAAAAGCTTTGAGCAGAGAAAAATGACACAATTTTACTTTATTGGCTATTTCATGTAGAAAAGACTACAAGACAGGAGTGGAATGGCAGATGATAAAGGAGGAGACTTCAGGTAAAATATGTACACATACTCACACACATTTAATTATTGTATAATATATTTATGTGCCCTTCATTGTATGATATATTTATGTGCGAGTCTTTCCTTCCTTATTGTATATATTTTTTAAAATTCCTATTGTCCATGTAAATTGACAACACTCTATCTCTTACTGTATACCACTTGAAGATAGGAATTATGATCACATGGTTCAGAAAACCTAAACAAAATAATTTTCCCCATCATTCTCACCACCTATTTAGGAGTAGAGACCCATGTCTTAATTATTGTGCATAGATATAATTGCCCTCTCTACCTCTATCCCTCCCAATATTGAAATGGCTAAGACATTTTTGTTACATTAATTGCCACATTTCTTGTCTTTAACTTAGGCCTTCTTTTTTGCCATCTTTTTGTAAAAACTAAAATCATCTGTATTGATTTTATGAATGAACAAATGAATAAAATTTTAAGCTAATTAACTAAAGTGGGAATATTAAGAGAATGTCAAACCTGAAACCTGGAATGGCACCAGAACATTAGTGTGGGTTGTGAACAGGAACTGATCATTAGACCCAAGAAGATAGCTCCTACAAATAATTAATGCAATTATACCAGGAAGAAGAAAATGTACAAATATAGATATCATGTATTGAGCATTTGCTTTGGGAGTCATTTTCCTGAGCACTTCCTTTCTCTCTTTAGTTCATTTTAGTTATACATAATATTAGGGTTCATTTTGACATAATTATACAAGCATGAAATAAAATTTGCTCTGATTCAGTCCCCAGTACTTCTCCCTTTCCTCTCCTCCTCCCTCCCTGTTCCCTTTCCTCTATTCTACTGATCTTTCTCCAATTTATCTATATATTTGTTTAAATCAATGCCTTGTGGATTTATGCATATATAATACATATGGGAGATTTACTGAGGTATATTCAAATACATACATAGGAAAGTTTGTTCAGATTAATTCCAGTGTTCTTCCATTTTCCTGCCCCTCCTCCTTTCCCCTCACACCCTTCCTCTACTCCACTGACCTCTTCTTGAGCATTTTCTATCCATTCCTTAAGTTAATCTTCACAGCAGCCCCATGGGTTTGTATTATTTCAAATTTTACAGATATTAGTAGCAAGGGACACTTGGGAGAAATAATGCCTAGACCCTTAATGAAAAGTATGCAAACAATAATTCAAAACCCCCTTGGGTTAGGTTGAAATGAGGAAGACACTGGTGTGGTTGTTGTGGGGATATATTCTGGCTCATTTGGGATTAATTATAGAAACTTTGGGGAGGTCGAATCTGCACATAGAGGAAATCAGTGGTTCCATATATAAAGAATTGAAGAAGATAGAGAAGAAGTAACTGGGGATCATGGTGCATGAAGATTCCAAGTTAACACAAACATGAAGAATGGCCCTGGAATGCAGAAGATTTAATCTACCTACACATAGCATACCATTCCTTTGCAAGAGATTTACTGAATTTCAATTCCTTTCCTTTACATGATGTAACTCTTACAGAAAGGTATTCTTCTCTTCCTTCCACTCTCCTCCCCCCCATTCACTTCCTTTTCCACTCCATATCCTCCACCTCTTTCTCCTCCTCCATCTTTCCCCCTCCCCTCTCTCTTCAATGAAGAACAAAGCTGAGAGTTGAACCCTGAGTTTTAACTTCAAAACCCACCATGTGCTGCCTCTATTATTTCTGTGGAAAATGTGAATTTTTCTTGAGATTTTTGAGTTTTTAATTAGTTTATGGCATGTGTAGAATTAAATTTTAATTTATGTGGGAAATCAATTTTAAAAGAAAAATTGATAGATAAAACTTGAAGAGTTGAAGTTGAGAAAAATCAACATAGTCCCAAAAGAAAAAAAAATACACATAAATTGACTTCTGATTATCATGTTTTGGGAAATCATCATTATTTATTATTTTCATCATCAGCCACTTAAGAGCTTGTATTATTGGGGCCGGGACTGTAGCTTAGTAGTAAAGTGCTTGCTATAGCATGCATTAGGTCCTGAGTTTGATCCTTAGCACAGCCCAAATTGATCAATCAATCAGTTTTGGATTATTTACTAAATTCAGTGTTTACTTTTCCTATCTCATTACTTCTTTCCTTGATTCAGTAGTAGTATATGATTATTCTTTCGTATACTCTCCTTACTTTATATAAAACCTTCTAATCTTGTGTATTTAAATTCACTGTTAGACTCTGGGCAGTGACTTTCTATTTTTTCTTTCCCTTCCTTATAGTTGATCTCTGTGTAGTAGTTGCTAAGATCATAAACAACCTAATCAAAACAATCAACGTTTGCTACATACCTCCTACATGTGAGGGCCTGTGCCAAGCTAGGACTGTAAATGAAGTGAAATTCTATACATACGGTACCCATACAATATCCATTAGTTATATATGGTTAATTAAGTGTAAATTATGTAAAATAAAATGTCCAGTCCTTTAGCATTAGCCACATTTTGAATTCTCAATAGCCACATAATTCCATTGGTTATGTTGTTGAACAGGACAGATTATAAAATAGATACATCATCGAGCAGTGTACCCACAGAAAGTTCTAGGATTCGTGTGTAACTTATGCTGGCAATTTATGCTTTGAGTCTGTGCTGTTTGGATTCACCACTTCTTTCTTCCATTATACTCTGAGTTCCATCTGCAGTGCTTGCTGCATGGTAGCTACTCTAAAAATAAACATGAATAAGTGAGTGGGGGAAGTCTTAGAGTTTGCTCTTCAAAGAGATAAACAATTCAAATCTGTCCAATTTTAATTTGTCATGTTTATTTTTTAATTAGTGTTCATCCAGCAAAATTTGTACTCATTTGTATATAGGAAACCTAAAAAGATTTTGGTGAAATAGAATAAAGAGTAACAGTTAAATATTTTCTATCTGACATAATCACATATAATAGGATTAAATTGTATCTCTGTTTATCTGTTCCATACTTAACTACTGAATATTCTCAGGATTATTTAACCTTTTAAATGTGTTTTATGTAAATGATCTCATTAAGAAAAAATACATTTGGATCAATTCTAGACATAAATCTTGTACTGTTACTTTTTGTTTATGCAATAGTTGATATATAATGATGATTCTTTACAGGACACCTGAAAATCATTAATTTCAGAAATTATATTAGTCAGAATTCTTGATTGTTAAGTGACAAAATCTCAGTTTGAATCAATTTGACGAAACAGAATAACTTAAGAAATACAAGAAATAAGAGAATATCCAACACATAGGAAAGGCTGGGGTGTAGCTGATGCTGGTAAACACCTTGAGATAGGGCTCAAAGGACTGTAGGACTCTATGTATTAATTGAGCTTCCATTTGCTTACTGGTATCATTTTATCAATATATATAATGTTATATCAATTTCTTCTGTATGGTGGAATGTATGAATTTTAATTGTTTCTGTGTTGTTCATGTTAAGATTTCAAATCTTAGAGATGTACTTTCCTAGATTAATTTGTTGTGATCCTGTTCTCAAGCCTGGATCATTGAACTCAGCCAGGAATCAGGTAACAGATTTTTTTTAACCAGTTTTGGTCCGGTTCTCACAATTGGATCAACATGCCTGGGAAATATACTCATGGCCAATATTGAGGAAGTTATGAAAAGATAGAGGAAATTCTAGAAGGAGACAAAACAATACACATCCAGGACAATAGAATAAAAGCATTTCCAGTTCTTATCAAATTTTCATTGGGGATTCAGAAACTTTTTCCATATGGTTCCAAGTAATCCTTGGGTCTCAACTCTCAGATTGCAGCAGACAGCTCTATCAGACACTTTCTCCTGTTTTTTGTTATCCTTTCTAACAAAAGGAGCAGTGTTAGTATTCACAACAGCACGATAAAATGAAATCATCTGTTTACCAAGCACCAAAGGCAGTGTTAGATATTAATTAACCCTTATAGTGGCTAGAGAGAAAATAATAACAATAGTTCTCTCTTCTTTCATTGCTAAGATCATAATTGAGCATTTAGCAGTAGTTCCATTCCTGAGTGTCTTTCTTTAATAGGCAGTGACCTTTAACAAATAACTACTAATAACATTAATATTTTCCTTCTCAATCTTGCCCTCTCCACCCATTGTCTTCACTCTGTCTTTCAAATTATATTGGGTCATACAGAGGACACATGCTAGATGTTTGGATTCCAGAATTACAATCTTCACAGCCTATGTGTATTTGCATAAAAGCAGACTTCTTTTGCAGACATTAGACACACACAGCACACACAACAGCCTCCAGTCTGCCAACTTTATTACTGTTCATTTCACCATCCTACAGCAGCTCTTCCTGAAAACAGTACCATCAATCTCTGCAGTATAAGGTAGTCGTCCATAATCACTCACAGAAGAAATAAGATACTGTCTTGTTCTATGGAATACATCAATGATGAGGTATTTGTTAAGCATTTTATGATTCAGGAAAAAAAAAAACATGATAAAATCTGAATGAATATTTGAATGAAATAGCTTGAAGACAAAAGTAGAAGGCAGAGAAAAAATATAGATCTTTTATTTTGGCTGGGAGTGCTATGCCAGCAATGCTGTCAAAATATCAATGTGCCCGTGTGGCAGCAAAATGAAAATGCTTTGATAGGTAGAGACTATCCCACATATTTTACAACAGACAGATACAACATAACCCTATATACGATATGTTCACATTTCAAGGCCCGTTCTGTGACTGGCTGAACCAGCTAATGGGTTACTCCATATTCGAAGATTTACGCTCAGCTTTTTCTTTCCAATTTTCCTTGGACTGCAGGAGTTACTGATGCTGATTGAACACTGTGGCTCAATAAACAACTTTGCTATCTCAAAAAATACACCCTCTTTGCCAGCAAGATGTTTGGAGTGATTCCAAGAAAAAGAAAAAAGAAAAAAAAAAGTCTGGTCAATGGAAAGAAGGGACCACATTGAAAGGTATGCAGTCCTATTTTCACTCTGGTCATAAATCATTATACACTCTGGCATTGATTAATTGGTCTTTCTCAAATCCTCCAGAATTCTTATGAAAATCCAGGATAAAGGACTATTACACTATTAGCAGTAGACAGAAAGGGATACATTTTCTAAATGTTGTCTGGAGATAACAGTGTGTAGACAAAAATGTGCCACATTGAAAGTAGTTTTTTGGTTATTTACATTTTTAGAATGATTTAGTTCCTTTTTTCAAAGTCTTCATTCACCCCCTTTCTTATCTCAGGTTTACAACCAAGCCAGAAAAGGTGAGGGTGACATGCTCTACATAGTCCACCTGTCAGTTATGACACCAGGGCATCCTGGCCCCATTGAAAGTTTCTATGTTATGATGTCTAATTCTTCAGGGTTTATTGCTAATGATCCAGTTTTGCATTGGTAATTGAAGCTAGTATCTTAAATAGATTAAAAATGGGCTAAAACAGCTGTCTGGATGTCACATTTGGTCAGTCTTCTGGAGATGAGGCTCTGAATTCGAATAACAGTTTCACTTTGAGAATTAACAAGCTTTTAATTTGAGGGCTAATGTCTACAGATTCCTGCTTTCTGTTCACCCACTGCCATCTTGCCTTCCTTCACTCCTCAATGACTGCAGTTCTTTATTTTGCTTGTTTCTTTTGAACAAAGTTTGTCATTACACTTTACAGTTTGGCAGTTACCATTTTAAGCAATATGTATTATTTATTAAAGAATGACTATCACTATAATTTTATCAAAGTATGCAGTCATACAAAAGGAATAAACCAACCCAACGGGTCACATTCAAAAGTTCAAATACAGACCCAAGTACATATGGACACTAAGTAAGTTTGTCAGCTGCTTTTGTGTATGAATGGTTTTTCAGAGAGCATTTAGAAGACTGGCTACCTGTACAGATAATAATAAATCTAGATTCCTAGTTTACACATATGAGAATTCAAGCAGGTAAAAAATGAGTGAGCTAGGTGCAGTGGCAAACACTTGTAATCCCAGTGTCTCGGAAGGCCGAGGCAGGAGGATCGCCAGTTCAAAGCCAGCCTCAGCAACTTAGCAAGGCCTTAAGCAACTCAGCGAGACCCTGTCTCTAAATAAAATACAAAATAGGGCTGCGAATGTGACTCAGTGGTCAAGTACCCCTGAGTTCAATCCCCAGCACCCCTGAAAAAAAGCAAAACCAAAAAACAAACAACAACAGCAAAAATGAATGAAAGGTAATGCTAATATCTAATGAATGTTTAGTAGCATATGCCTGTCCTGCCCCCAGAGTGGAATAAGGGTTTTCCAACATCTCAAAAGGAAAAAAATAACTGAATAAATATTAAATTTAGCTAGGTTAAATTAAATGCATATTCTACATTATGTTTAAATAGTTGAATTCTAAAATTTTAGGGGATTCTTAAAAGGAAAAAGAAACAGGCAAATCATGGATACTCCTAAAATAAAGTTTAAGCCTTTTATGTGTTAATTCCCAAAGAAAATGTCAGGTAAATCCACAAAACTAGGCTTTGTAAAGGAGCATAAAAATGATTGTGAAAGTGTTATTACACATCCATATTTTAATGAATAAATTTTTATGTGATAAATCATTGTTCTAAACACTGTTAAGAATACTGCTTTAAACATTCTAAGAACCACATGAAGGTGATACTGTTTCAATCATATTCATCTTATAAATGAAGGAAGTACAAGTTATGTTACTCATTCCAGGTAAGACCATGAGGAAATGGATTCAGTGTGACATGAGTCCAGGTAGTTTGGCTACAGATCTGTCCTGTTCAACATAGTATATTGGTTTCTTCAAAATATTAACAAAAATAGCATTTAATATAGAATGTTCTTCTTTCTGGAAAAAATGACATTTGCTATACTTTTTTTCTTAAACATCTCATTCTCAAACATCTCACACATTTTAGTTACAACAATGAAAAAAAGAAAGCATTCTCTTTAGTGACAGACATTTCTAGTTCATCAATGTAGTCTTCTGAAAAAAATCCTTGCATCTTTTTATATTTATGATATATATCCATTCTACTTCCTTTGGTGTCTTCTTTTTATTTATCGATAATTTAATAAAAATTAGTGAGATAATCAGACTCATCTCAAATATGTAAATATTAGTATTAAGGAGAATATATTGATTATAAAAACTGAATATGATGGAAATACATTTGGAGGGTTATGGATCAGATAAGATGAAATCAATAGCTTTAGTTCCTTGAATGTATAAAATATGGAACACATGTAGGATCTTCACAATATCACTAGAATAAGTTTATCAATTCATCCCCCATTCTAAGTCTCATTGGGAGATAATCAGCAACTGAAATACTATCATACTTAAAATTAAAGAAAGAATCCATGTATTACTATTGTGGGAGAGAGAAAAGTGACACAGGGTAGTGCAAAAAGTGCGATAAAGGGGAAAGCCTTGTTTTGCAACATGTGTTTCTATGTTCTGAGTATTTCTTTATGCATAACAAACCACTCCACAGGGTACTGCTTAAAACAAACTACATAAATTTTGATCCCAGATTTGCACGTTGGTGAGGGTTTGGTGGCCATGAAGTGGTCTATACTCTACTTGGCTTCAGCTGAGGTGGCCAAAGACTGAGAGCTGAAGTACTGTTTACTCTGAGTTTGGCTAGTGGATGTTGTCAACCTGGAACTTCCTTAGCTGGGACCAGAGGCTGGAGCATTGACAGGTGGAGTCCCTTTGTGACCTTACAAAATGGGGTCTGCATTCTAAGGGTGATTGATCCAATAGACATGTCTGACTATGGAAGTTGCTCAGTGTCACTTCTTCCCCAATATATTTATGAGAAACAAGTTGTTAAATATGCACCAAGTTCAAGGTAGAAGGAATCATCACATTTTCATGGGAGAAATAACAGTGATCTCCAGACTTTCAAATATTTGAATATTGATATCATGTTCCCTTAAATTTTCTCTTTTGTTTGCTGTATTCATTGTATTCAGTTTCTTTAAGCTTTCTGTCAGGCTATGTTTTGGGTATCCCCATACCAACATTGGGGTTACTTTTTAAAGAAAATTTCTTTTATTTGCCTTTTTAAATGAGACTGCACTTAAAATTGTGAAGCAGGAGTTAGTTCTCAAACTATGGTTCTGAGATCCCTGGGGATCTCTATGTTACCTTCAGAGGTCTGCAAGGTCAACATTATTTCAATAGTAATAATAAGGAATTAGTATTATTATCTTTTGCCCTCATTCTTCCAAGAGTACACAGTGAAGTTCTCCAAATCTACATAACAATTGATAGCACTGTTAAAATTTTTTTAAAGGTAAAGTGATAACTCTCCTTTGGGTATAAATTATAATGAATTTGTGATTTTACACTACTCATTATCTGAGAGAACCAGACATTAGGGGGAATGGTTTAATACAGTCAAAAAAGCTCAAATTTCTATGGAGTAAAGGAATGTTGAAATGAATTGCAAATGAAGGCAAAACTGCTTTTTCCACAGAGTTCAAGAGAAGACATTTGAACTTCTATCAGACAAGACAGAATTTGCACATCTTTCAGCTCCTTACACCTTCACAGACTGGCAAAATAGCACTGAGAGAGTCAGAATCTGGTAAAATAGAAGGGGATGTTACAGAAAACACATAGTGTTGCAGGAAAACATATTATTCTCCTATGGCAAAACAACTTCAATGCACAAAGAGATGTGAGAATCCAGTCATATTCCATAAAGCCAAACATTAAAGAAATTTGCAAAAACATTAAAAAGGCAGCTCTTCTATTATTTTTGTTTTTGAAAAATATAGTTATCATTATAAAATATATTAATAAACAATGAGTTTATTATTCTCATTTTAAATGAACCACTTAACATTTCAAATTTTTATGTTTTAATTACCAATACAGTAAATATTGGTAAATATAATCCACATTAACAAAAAGCCTATTTATCCTCAAATGTTAGTAGTATGAAACATTCTGAGAATCACTGCTTTAGGAATTTTGATTACGAGGGGGATCAGAGTATTTCACTCTGAAATATACCACTTTGGCATAGATTTTGAGGCAATTAAAATTCAAAGATGCAGGAAGAGTTCTCTATCCTTATTTTATCTGCCTAAATCCACATACATTTTCCTTTGTGAAGGTGTCCCTCTCCATTCCAGGAGAGAAAAGAACACCTATCACAAGAGATAATAAGAAAATTTACATCCAAAGACCTTACTAAAATAAATGTAGTATTCCATTGTCTACTTCTCCCATATTTTTCATTTCCTCCAGGTTTGATATCACCTTAAGCCTAGACCACCTTTTCTTTTTTAAAATAATACACATGTCCCCAAGTCTGTTCATTTCTTTGCATTCCCTTTCTTTTCTGTTTACTCTAATTCATGTCAAATATGACTCAAAACTGTCTGATAAAAATCTTGTTAATCTAACTTTTGTAGTTTGATTCGTGGGCCCCACAGTGACCTCTTTCCTAGGAAGAAAGAGGACAAGTTTTTCCTCCCTGACAATTACTTGTTTTCTTTATGCTTTATCATAGTGAATTCTCAAAATTTTGAAATTCAGAACCAGTGTATGCCAGGTTTTCTTTGGTTATCTAAAATTTATACCAATTTAGCAAGTCTATCAAAAACATAAATAGTCTGACTTGTTTTTAGGAAATTGATATGAGTTCTCAATGGGTACATGTTTTTATTAAGTCCTTAGACATCTTTCATTCAACATTCCTTTTAATAACTTCCCTTGAGATTGATCTCAAGATTCATCTCTCTGTACTTGGAAGAACCCAAGTTTTGGCTCTTTGAAGAAAAACGAGATCACATTTTTTGATCTCTAGTCTTTGGCACCTCTCTCATTTTCTGTTTCTTTTATCACGTTACTAATTAGTGGTTCAACTATCTCCCCTGATTTTAGATAATTTCTATGTTTCTTCTAAACTTAGTTCATTCCAATTTCAAAGATTATCTTTGAGTGTTTAGAGATTTAGTGAATAATTTTCTGCTTTCTCTATGCATGGCATTTCTGATTTCAGTCTTGTCTGTACTCCTCTTGGCCTACTGAGGTTCCCATCCTTATCTTTGATGATTTTAGATCTGGTCCATTACATTCCCTTTCATCCCCTGCCTTCATTTTTTTAAGGCCTATGGGATATGTTTGGACCCCTAGAACAGTGAATTTTTATTTTTATAAAGTGTGATCCAATTACTACCTACACCAGAATTCCTTGTTTTGCTCACTTAAAAAAAAAAAAAAAAATGCATGTCCCCGAACAGCATCCAAATAACTATTTGAGTTGAATTTCTGTCAATCTTAGTCAAAATATTTCTGATATTCTTATAATATTAGACTTTGAGGAGTTTTAACTATCCTAGTCATTTAGTCCTCATAAAACCTTATCAACCTTATTTTATGGTTGAGGACACTAAAGAAGTAGCTCAAGGTCATACAGCTAGTAATTGTCAGAGACTGGAATCAAATCAAAGCCTTGTTTATTTGTTTCTCTTTCTCCTAATGTCTGGTAGGCAGATTAAACAACTGAGGGGGATTGAAAATGGCTTGGTGACCAAAATAACTCTCATTGGCCCTGTCTCAGAGTCTGAAATCCTCTGCATTTTCCAGTTCTTTCAGTTAAGGCAGCTGTTTAAATGCAAATTATATCTGGGAAGGGTGTCACATTAATAGCTACTACCAGCTATTAACTCCTAAACACAAATCAATGTTCTTGTTCTCTAGACTAGACAGGGCTCCAAAAAGAATGTGATGTTTTAAGAAATTTTGAACTGAGAATGAGAGGTATGGGAAAGGTTGGGAACATGAGGATGCTGTCACAATGGGGGCCTTGGACGAGTGACAGGCCAAAAGTGCTGGGAGCTGGGCACGCTATGACAAGTAAGGCTAGCACAGGAGAGGCAGTCTGAGAGCACTTTTATCACAAGCAGTGATAAAAGCAAAGCTTTTCATCTTTATTTATTTATTTATTTATTTTTGAGTACAATCATCTCAAATTATGGCATCCATTTTGAACACGTTTCAATCTTGATGATAAAACTCAGGCAAATTATTCCTCCTTAAGTATGTAGTGTGTGTTAAATATGAAGAATTAATTCTAGACTGCCAAACCTAATTCACATAGGGTCCCAGCATGAGCTCGCATTCAGTGATCATTAACATCTTTAACCTATTCTTCAATTTCTTTAATGAATAAATGTATCTTCTTTCCTCATGAACAATTGGACCTTCCTTCTTGAGCATTGTACACATGCAATATAAAATATGATGTTAAGGTATTCTATCAAGTCATAAACTTTATCATGTTGCTTTTCGGTCAGAATCATAACTAATGGAATGATGTTGGAAAGGTATTGAAGAAACAGGTCTTGATTTATCATTTTGCCCATAAATTCCTCATGAAAACAGATTTCACATACCAATAAAGTAATTCTGAGGCTGCATAAATTACTAAATTACTTGTTAAGCTAAAAAAACAAGTGACAGAGCTATTCGTGCCTTCGTGGCTAATGTCAGTGCCTAATAAATTTGTTATAAAATGTTACAGGATTGAAAAAAAAAAAAAAAAAAAAAGATCATCACTTAGGATTGGATTAACAATAAAAAAGCAGGAGCTTTTCCTAAAGCTCTATGTGAACAATGGCACTTGAAAATGAAACACTGGCAATTTGCCCATCTCCTGTGGGAAAAGGAGGAAGGAGGCGGCTGCGTCTTTGTAAGCAATCACACTGGAGAAGGCAGGCTTCTTCCTGGGACATTAACAACATCTCAACAGGACTCAGAGATTTTTGTCAAGAGCCACAATTTACACAATAATTACACTCATTGGAGCAAATACTGATCCCAAATTGCCTACTACTTCTTGTTCGCTCCCCAAATCAAATGTTTTGTTCATGTCCCCAAGTTGTTTTAAAGGATTAGTTTATTAGTGTATTTGTTTAAGAAATAGTAGCTTTTATGTGCATGTGTGTGTGTTTTATTTTTCCAAGCAATCAATTCATAGCCCTGACACCATTTTCCTTTCTATTAATGTACAATTTTTTTTTAAATGTGATTTTGGAAGCTTTTGAACTACCTAAGCATACCTCTTATATTCTTAAGGGAAATCGATATTTTTAAAAGGGTGGCTAAGCATGCTAATCATAATTTATTAAGCAACCCGAAACCAAAGGCAAAGAAAGACAACTTGGATTTATGTGGAAATGGCAAAGATTTTATTGTGCATTTTACAAGACAAAGGTAGTTTTTCCAGACTATTAGTTGCTGGTTTTTCAAGGACAGATGTAAAGCTATCATTTTTCCAGATGAATAGGATGAGGGAGAGAGGTGCTTTGCTGTAGCGGATGCTCACATACTTGCTGCTGCTGTTCACATCACATTCGCATGTGTCTGTTTGTCTTGACAACATGGGAATTCAGTGAACCTGTGATCAGACTCTGCCTTCATGGTACCATGAAAGAGAAGCCATTTGAGTCCAATGCCGCACAAACTATTGATGTCCAAGCTTATTATGCATTATTAACTTCACTATGGTGTTGGGACACCAAAGAGAGATCCTGTTAAGAAGCAGAGTGCAAAACAGGATCAGGGGGATATTGTAATCAGGTGGACGAGGAACTAAAGTGCCTGGGAAAAGACCTCCAGATGGTAATGAAAAAAAGATGACCTCCAGTGGAGATACTACACAAACTCCTGGAGGGGAGCTCCTTGTGGACACATGCTGGGAAGGGAACTGAAGAAGAAGAAAGGCAGCCTATTTTCCCTTCTAGGTAGAGATCAGGTCAAGAGCTTCCTTGGGGATGAAATGCAGACTCTTCAAGGGAAAGAAGTTCCTTGATTATCTGTGGATTTCCATCACTCATGCACACTCCCCACTCCTGATCAGCTAGAATTAGACATTGCACATACATAGGAAAATATCCTTGAGGATTGAATTTATGAGTGTTGGTGCCTCACTATGATCTAACTGTTTTTCACATCTCTAGAAAGCAAACCTAATTCACATTTCAGGAATTTCCATTTTTGAGGCAAAATCGATGTTTTGGATATGAGAGGTGTTTTTATTTCTGCTTCTGGGAAAAACACTAATGATTCACCTATTAGTGGATATGACAATTTGATATCACTTTAAGTTCATCTTCTCATAGGGCTATGATATTGAAATAAATATTGCTTTTAATATTTAAATGCTATACAAATGAGAATTATTTTTACCATCTTGTTGATATTGAAGTAAACTAAAGTAAAAAATCCTCTACGAAATGATGAGGCAAAATATTGGACCCCACTAGCATACTAAGTATTTTTATTTTTGTTGAAAAGAGATTCACACCACTATAAAACCAGAATATCATTTTGAGAGGGAGAGTGAAAAAGAATTAATATTCAATCATTAAAATCAATCATCAAAAACATTGCCTCAATCTAAATAAAACTGTTAATAGTGAGTATGGATATCTGAGGACATGGTGGCTTCAAATTTTATCTGATGCTGTATATAATTTTTTTCATTACTAACTGAAATTCTAGTGTAACATCCTACCTAATTACAAATATACAATTATATGCAAATGTATAAATAAAAACAAATTCAGAAATAAATATATTTCAATAGAAGACAAGTTATGGATATGTGCTTAAAAACCAGTATGTTCCATAGTAAGAATGTGTTCCTTTCAAATTCATAGTATGCAAGAAGGCAATCCTTTGAGCTGAAAAACCTAACCATTCTTATAATTTGAGGTGGGCTTGAATTATCACGTGACCTATTTGAAAAAAAAATCTGAATGAATCATGAGATTAAAAATAAAAACTTTTGGGCTGGGGCTGTGGCTCAGCGGCAGAGTGCTCTCGCCTCTCACGTGTGCGGCCCGGGTTCGATCCTCAGCACCACGTAAAACATAAATGCATTGCATTGTGTACAACTAAAAAAGTAAAATAAATAAATGTTTTAAAAAATTAAAAAAAAATAAAAACTTTTGTAAAGCAGACTAGTCTTCATAATTCCTACAGTGTATACTTAGCAACTTCAGAGAACACAATTAGCAAGTGGTATATATATGTTAGAGAAAGAGAGAGAGAAAGAGAGAGAGAGAGAGAGAGAACACAAAGGAGGAGCATGTTTGGTAGTTGTCATTTTGTCCCTTATCTTCTGCAAAGCTTTGTGGGAGTGTGAAACAGGTATAAGGGGTGAAAGGGGTGAAAAAATGATGGTATTTTTGAAGCATTGGCTATGGCATTGTAGAAATTCAACAGAGAAAGGAGGCTGAGGCATTTCATCACCCCATATAGCAAACTTCTATTTCCATCCTCTGATAACCTTTTTTAATACTTACTTTTATGGGAGACCAGAATATGCCACACCATAGTAAGAAGATGTGTTGAGCTGAGGACAACTAAGGAACAGAAGATACAGGGAAACTCCCTGTCCTCCCTCCCTTACCTAAAAATAGGACACAGATTTAGGGAGATAAAAGGCACCCTGCCCCCTCTTCCACCAGGGTACAGTTAACCACTAAGAGTACTCCAGACTCTTATTAGCCTAGGGATGATACCAAAATAAATCTACATTAAGAAATCTCAAAAACGAGCTTTTATCTGACATTTACTTGCCTTGACACAGTTGCCTTCCCTAAAGACTCAAATACTCTTCCCTTTGTCTTATCATTTCTCTAAAAATTTGTTGCTCTTTTTTGAGGATGCTTTAGAAGCTGGAGTTGAAAGCCACCTCTCTGAGGACTGCTTATTTCCTAAGTATCTCCCAAGTACACATGAGATATACATATTAATAAATTTGTGTTCATTTTTCTCTAATTACTTTGCCCTTTTTTAAAATATGTTTTTACTTGTAGTTGGACACAATACCTTTATTTATTTTATGTGGTGCTGAGGATTGAACCCAATGTCTTGCACATGCTAGGCAAGCACTCTACTGCTGAGCCGCAACCCCAGCCCCTTACTCTGTCTTTTGTTACAGGGGTCTGTTTCAACTAAGAATTTAAGAAAGCTGAAGGGAAATATATATATATATACATATATATATTTTTTTCTTTCCCTTCCCTTATGTTACAAATTCCTGACTACAGTTATTTAGTTGCCAGCTTATTGAAGGTAAATATTTTCTGACTTATTTACAAATCTCTGTTCTTAACTATTTGGAGAGCCCTGCGCTATATAAATATGTGACGAAGAGATGAGAGAAATAAGAGGATCCCAAACCTGAGATCTGAATTTGACCTGATGAAGAAATCTGAATCCCTAGGATTCACCAGGACCTAGGAAAGTTCTTTTCCATTAGGAAGGTTCTTTTCCATCTGCTCTCAGGAAGAAGACTGGCAAAGAGACACAGCATCAGAAGATGCATCCTGCAGCTGAGTACAGGACTGGTGGCTGTCATGCATAACCTCAGCTTTCAGCTTTCTAGGAATGCTGCATCTGAAAATAAGGCGAGAGGATGCTGAGCTAAATGGTCCCCAGGTCTCTAAGCTCCTGCCATCTCTAACATTCTAAGGCTGGAATTGTGTATTGGTTGAATGCAGACAGTATTATTGATGCTTAATGATTTCATTAACAGAAGTCTCATTAGAATAAGGTGCTAAAAATGAAATGCACTATTCCTTAATAACCAGTAAAAGAATCTGAAATGGGTTTAATTTAATTTAGCTTTAAGGAATTGTAATGTTATATAGCCAGCTGTGAATAATCTGCTTTAGATCACTGCAGAAAGTGCTGTGTATTCAAGTAGAGGAGAGAATATTTCAGTCTCTTCAGTGGATATAGATTAGTGTGGTCATTAGCACAGCTTTATAAATGCACCAGCTTACAATTACAGAAGGCTAGAAGGTCACATGCTGAAATTTCTCAGAGTACAGCCATCAAAGCCATTTCAAAAACAGTTTTTTAGAGTCTCTCCTTGAACCTATGTGCTTTCTGTATTAGACTATTTACATTTTTGACACACATTGTGTCAGTCAAGTGAGAGAAGATAGACATCAAGTGCTTGAGGGCCCTAATATACCATTTAGGAGGGAGCCACCAGCTGTGGCAATGAAAATGTAAGGGAAGAATACAATCTTTTTAAAAGAACTCTTTGAAACATAAAAGAAAAATTACAGTGTGCCTTGCTGCTTGATTGTCTCCTGTACAAAGGCAACTGACACTGACTTGAATCTGTGGCCTTGTAGCCCACGTGCCTTCCAGATGATCTAAATTACTCAGGCTTGAAATGAGAAAACTTAGGCCTCCTCTTGTATGTAGACAGAAGCATGCACTTGGTTGTTTTCAATCAAACTTCTGTATGTGTCCCTCAGTTCTCTCTTCCCCCTACTATCTTTAAACAAAAGCAAAACACAAACTGACATGAAAAATACTATCTTGATTCTTGTGGAACATTGTCAGCTGAAAACTACAATCATAACATTCATTAAAAAATTGTAGCAACATATTCCTGATGATCATAATAATGTGAGTGGCGAGTCTCAACACTGTCATTTCTATGCTTGTCAGTGGGATTTGCAGTCCTTTCTCCAAGTGTCACTAATTCTAAATTTGGGGTTGGATATAAGCAAGTGCAGCTAGCTGAATGTTCTTGAGGATCTGACTCTTCCATCTGAGTATAGCATTTAGCTGAGAGTAGTGTGTCTATCCGATTCAGTTAAAACAAGATGCCTGATTCCTCCCCAAAATAAATGCAACAGTTGAATTAGAAATGCTTTTCTTATTTTATGTCAAATGTGTGGAAGCAGGTAACCAACCTTCATTGATGGGGGCCAAGGAATCACAGTAGAGGCAGGACTCTTAATTTTTAGTGTGCTTCAGAAATCCTGGGTGGTTGGTTGTTGAACATAAAGATGCTGAGACCTCTTCTCTACAGAATCAGATTCTGCGGAGGTGGGCCTGAAGCTTTCATGTAAAGTGCATCCAAGTGTGGCAGGTGGACCATGTTCTGTGTTTTGAAAACATTGGTTCACCATCCAGAACCCATCTGCATGGAATAGTGAAAAATATACTGAATCCAGAAGTAATTACCTTTGTGCATTTTTAGCATCTCTAAGCCTTATTTTCTTTAGCAGTAGAAGCAAGAAGTAAAATAAAAAAAAAAAGAAAGAAATAAAGGAAGACCTTAGAAGATGGAACGATCTCCCATGCTCTTGGATAGGCAAAATTAATATTGTCAAAATGGCCATACTACCCAAAGCACTATACAGATTCAAAGCTATTCCAATTAAAATCCCATCATCATTCCTCACAGAAATAGAAAAAGCTTTCTATTCACCTCACTGATTGATTCTTTTACTGAGAAGAAGCTTTTTATTTTGAATCCATCCCATTAATTGATTCTTGATTTTATTTCTTACACTATAGGAATCTTATTAAGGAAGTCAGGGCCTAAACTGACATGAAAAAAATTGGGTATACTTTTTCTCTAATTAGGCTCAGGGTCTCTGGTTTAATTCTTAGTTCCTTGATCCACTTTGAGTTGAGTTTTGTGCATAGCGAGAGATAGAGGTTTAATTTCATTTTGCTGCTTATGGATTTCCAGTTTTCCCAGCACTATTTGTCAAAGAGGCTATCTTTTCTCCAGTTTTATTTCTTTTTTGGCACCTTTGTCTAGTGTGAGATACCTATGTTTATGTGTGTTTGTCTTTGTGTCTTCTATTCTGTACCATCAGTCTACAAATCTATTTTGGTGCCAATACTATGCCATTTTTGTTACTATTGCTCTGTAGTATAGTTTAAAGTCTGGTATAGTGATGCCACATGTGTCACACTTCTTGCTAAGGATTGCTTTGGTTATTCTGGGTCTCTTATTTTTCCAGATTAATTGCATGATTGCTTTTTCTATTTCTGTGAGGAATCTCATTGGGATTTTGATTGGAATTGCATTAAATCTGGATAGTGCTTATGATAGTATGGGAGCAAATTTTTATCACATGCACATCAGAGCACTAATCATTAGCATAAATAAACAACTCAAAAATATTAACACCAAAAAAAAAAAAAAAAACAACCCCAATCAGTAAATGGGCCAAGGAAATAAACAGACATTTCTAAGAAGATTATATACAATCAACAAATATATGAAAAAATATTCAACATCTCTAGCAATTAGAGAAATGCAAATCAAAACTACTCTAAGATTTCATCTCACTCCAGTCAGAATGACAGCTATTAAGATCACAAGCAACAATAAGTCTTGGCAAGGATGGGGGGGGCGGGGGAACGCACACTCATACATTGCTGGTGGGACTGCAAACTGATGCAACCAATTGGGAAAGCAGTATGGAGATTCCTTGGGAAACTTGGAATGGAACCACCATTAGACCCAGCTATCTCACCTCTTGGTTTATACCCCAAAGACTTAAAAACAGTACAGTACAGTGATGCGGCCACATCAATGTTTATAGCAGCACAATTCACAATAGCTAAATTGTGGAACCTACCTAGATGCCCTTCAGTAGATGAATGGATAAAGAAACTGTGGTATATATACACAATGGAATATTACTCAGCATTAAAAGAGAATAAAAATCATGGTATTTGCAGGTAAATGGGTAGAGTTGGAGAACATTATTCTAAGTGACGTAAGCCAATCCCAAAAGACCAAATGCTGAATGTTCTCTCTGATATGTGGATGCTGATCCATAATGGGTATCCTGTGGGGAGCATGGGAGGAATGGAGGAACTTTAGATAGGGCAAAGGAGAGGGAGGGGAAGGGAGCGGGTATGGGGGTTGGAAAGATGGTGGAATGAGATGGACATCATTACCCTAAGTACACATGAAGACACAAATGGTGTGACTCTACTTTGTGAACAACCAGAGACATGAAAAATTGTGCTCTATACGTGTACTATGAATTAAATGCATTCTGCTGTCATGTATACCAAATTAAAAAAAATATTTTTTTAAAAAAGAAAACAAAATAAATAGAAAAAGCAATCATGAAATTTATTTGGAAAAATAAGAGACCTAGAATAGCCAAAGTAACTCTTAACCAGAAGAGTGAAGCAGGAAATCATTGAAATACCAGATCTTAAACCATACTACAAAGCTATAGTAACAAAAATGTTATGTTATTGGCACCAAAATAGACTTGTAGACCAATGGTACAGAATAGAAGACACAGAGACAAACCCACATAAATATAGGTATCTCATTCTAGACAAAGGCACCAAAAAATATGTTGGAGAAAAGATCACCTCTTCAAGAAGTGGTGCTGGGAGAAGTGCAAATCCATATGCAGCAAAATTAAATAAGCCCCTATCTTTCACCATGCACAAACTCAACTCAAAGTGGATCAAGGAACTAGGAATGAAACCAGAGACCCTGCACCTAACTGGAGAAAAAAGTATGCACAAATCTTCATCATGTTGGATTAGGAACTGACTTCCTTAATAAGACTCCTATAGTGTAAGAAATAAAATCAAGAATCAATAAATGGTATAGATTCAAACTAAAAAGCTTCTTCTCAGTAAAAGAAACAATCAAGGAGGTAAGAGAGAGCCTACACTTTGGGAGCCAATTTTTGCCACACAAACGTCAGATAGAGCACTAATCTCCAGGATATATAAAGAACTCAGAAAACTTAACACCAAAAAATGAACAACCCAATCAATAAATGGGCTAAGAAGCTGAACAAACACTTCTCAGAATAAGATGTATATTCGATCAACAAATATATGAAAAAATGTTCAACATCTCTAGTATCTTGAGAAATGCAAATCAAAACTATTCTATGATTTCACTTCATGCCAGTTAGAATGGTAGTTATCAAGAATACGGACAACAATAAATGTTGGTGAGGATGTGGGGAAAAAGGCACACTCATATATTGCTAGTGGGACTGCAAATTGGTACAACCAATGTGGAAAGCAGTATGGAAATTCTTTGGAAAACTTGGAATGGAACCACAATTTGACCCAGATATCCCACTCCTCGGTTTATACCCAAAGGACTTAATATCAGCATACTATAGTAGCACAGCCACAGCAATGTTTATAGTAGCTCAAGTCACAATTAGCCAAACTATGGAACCAACTTAGAAGCCCTTCAATAGATAAATGAATAAAGAAACTGGGAGTGGAATATTATTCAGCAATAAATGAGAATAGAATTATTGCATTTGCAGGTAAATGGATGGAGTTGGACAATATCATACTAAGTGAAGTAATCCAATCCCAAAAAACCGAAGGCCAAATGTTCTCTCTGATAAGTGGATGTTGATTCATAATGGTGGGGCATGGGAAAAATGGAGGAACTTTGGGCAAAGGGGTGGGGAGGGTGTATGGGGGCAAGAAAGATGGTGGAAATAGATGGACATCATTAACCTAGGTACATGTATGACGGCACATATGGTGCGATGCTATATCATGTACAACCAGAGAAGTGAAAAGTTGTGCTGCAGTTGTATACAATGAATCAAAATGCATTCTGCTGTCATATACACCTAATTAAGTAAATCAATTAATTAATAAAAAAGAAGTAAAATAATATGTCTTTAAGGATTTATCTAGCTATATAACTCTTTAATGTTGTATTTTCAAGAATTTTAGTCTTTTTAAAATCTTTTTAAGGGAAAAATATAAACTAAGATAGTAGTGAGAAAACTTTCATTGAAACAAAAATGTTCATTCTACAACACTTTTTGAAACTTTGAAATTCTATAGTAGAGATACGCAAAAATTAGCTTCACCTAGATTTGATGATGGTTAATATTAGCAAACGTGGTACAGAGCCCCGTGTAGGTTCTGATACAAGAGAAGTTGTATTAGTCAGGGTTCTCTAGCAGAACAGAATCAACAGGAAGTATAATTATAAAAAAGGGGATTTATTAGGTTGGCTTATGGGAGCAGAAGCTGGATAGTCCACACTGGCCCTCTGCAGGCTGGAGAGCTAGGAGAGCCAGTAGCTGTGCCATCCAATAGTCTGAAGCCCCAGAACAAAGGGATCAATGGGTGCTACCCTAGTCTGAGATGGAGGCTTCTGGTGAATCACTGGTAGGGTCCGCTTTGGAAGAGTGAAGAAGTGAGAGTCCAATATCCTCAGGGGATCGCAGCAGCAATCAAGAACCCATTCAAGAAGAACCCATCTTATATCTGCTGCTTCTTTCTTGTTCTTTCATCTTTTATTCCATCTAAGCCATCATCCTATTGGACTGTGCTACCCACACTTAGGGAGGGTCTCCTCTTCAGTTGGCTAACTCACATGCCAATCATTACTACACACACCCTATTGACACATTCAGAAGCTTCTTAATCATCAGCATCTCTTAATCCAATCACATTGACAATTCAAATTAACCATTATAGAAATGAACAAATTAAAAAAAGAAAACAAGCTTTCTTAGATACCCTCAAAGTATGGTAAGAAATAACACAAAGCTGTAAGTTTAGTAATGATGTATAAGGCATGCTAGGCCTACGACTAACTGACTGACTCCAGGACTCTCAATCTACCATCTTCTCTCAATCTTCAAGTTATATGTCAAAAAAGAAAAAAAAAAATTACAAAAAGGTACTCTTCTTTTCCAAATTTACTCTTTAAACTATTCCAAGGTGATATTAGCTCTGAGTTAATAGCTTGTTTTATCTCCTTGCTGTGAAGAAAATATTGTTATATATGTAGCTATTACAATTGTCAGGGAGAATGCCATGCATATGAAATTTTCCCACTTGAAGAAACCTCAATCCCACCACCACTTCAATAAAAAAGATTCTGCAAAAACATTCATTATTTGAGTACTCTATCCCCCATGACTGTCTATTTGAGAACATTTAATGGTATGCATGGGATTTTCTGTGCTGTCTTTGCAGAGGCGACTTTATATATGCCAAAGGAAGGTTTCAGAGTAGGGGAAAGACATCAGAATAACTTATGATTTCTCAAGATCATATTAATTTTGTTGAATATCCCTTGTTTCAATAATATTTTCTAGTCTTTTCTTTTTTCTAACTTAAAGCCAATTTAAAAAAAGTAAATACAAGCCAGATCAATGACATTGTTTTCAGAATCAAAGGAGTACAAAGTTAGGCATTTGGCAATTCATCGGTGCGGTGCATTCTTTTTGCACCTGCACAATTCCTTTCTCTGTTATAATCTTGGCGGCCTAATGCCATGCCTCAAGGGCAGAACAAGGTGTGCCCTGGCAGCAACCTTCTAAATAAATTTCCCAGCACCTGCAAATATTAATTGTTAGTTGAATTTGGACAGCTGAGATAGGCAGTCTTTTGTTTTTGTTCCCCCCTCCTTTTCCCCATGTGGTTCCAATCACAATTATAGGTAACTAGATGATATTTGACACTAATAAATGCAAATGCACCTTTAGGTCAGGTTAGTTTCTACAATATTGAAGAGAGAAAGTGATAGTTTCTTTAACAAGTGATCAAAATCAGAATGTATTATAATTATCAAAGACGAAAACCATCATTCTGTTAAACATCAATGAGGAAACTGTGTGGATGGAGGAATTAAATGCTAAAATGTATATACAATTCCCTGACAAATATTGGTAATATTTTCAAGTTGGGAGGAGATGAAGGTGTGGAAGCCAAAAGCAAATTCTATAAAGGGAACATTAAACACATGACATTTGTTTCTCTGTTATGAATGACAATTTAGTGTCAGTTTAAATTTAGATCTTGGATAATTTTTTTAGGGACAGGAAGAGTTTATGCCCAAGCTAACATTGTACCCCCTCTACCCGCCCCATGAGTACTTACTGTACTCAGCACAGTAAGTAGGGCAAATTAGAAACTCCATAAATATTTGCTGAGTGAGGAAATAAGTCAATAAAGAATTTTTTTCTGAAGATAAACATCTGAAGTCTGAACGTGAAGATAAAACACCCAAAACATACAAAAACATCTCTCAGCTTTTGTCTAGTATTTATAGTTTATTGCCAAATTTACATGTACCACACATTTTGAAATGTCAAAGTTTAACATGGGCAAGAGGAGAGAAACATTCCCCCCAACCCCAGGAACTAGGGTAGGCATGCTGTGTAACTGGTTCATGATGTAGTCATCATACTCCCATTTTGTACAGTGTGAAACTGAAGCTTGAAGAAGTGGACTAGTTGGCTGACAGGCTGTTAAGAGGCAAAACTACTAACCACCTTTATGAATGCAATGCATAAAGGCAGGAGAAATAGCTTCAGGAAAAAAAAAAAAAGAAAAGAAAAATTTCTTTGAAGCACTCCTTCTTACTTTCCACCATGGGCTATTGTATAATTGCTTTAGGCAATTTTATCATTGCCCTGAGCTAAACAACTGACAAGAACAACTTGTTGCTTTATTTGTTGTTTTTAGATATACATGACAGTAGGGTGTATTTTGACATATTATACATCCATGGGGTGCAACCCATTACAATTTTGATTCTAGTGGGAACAACTCAGCTATGGAAAAAAACAATTGTAAGGAGGAAAAGTTTATTTTGGGACTCATGGTTTCAGAGGTCTCAGCCATAGATAGCCAGCTCCGTTCCTTAGGGCCTGGGTGTAGGCAGAACATCAGAACATCATGGCATGAAGAAGAGTGTGGTAGAGGGAAGCAGCTCAAGAAGGACATCACATTAGGAATAAGAGACAGAGAGGTTTGCTCAATAAGGACAAAGACATGCCCTCAGGGACCCACCTCCTCCACCTACGAACTACCTGCGAACTACCTGCGTACAGTTGCCACCCAGTTAATCCCTATCAGGGTATTAATTCACTGATGGAGTTAGACTTTCATAACTCAATAATTTCACCTCTATGTTTTTTTTTACATTGTCTCATACATGAACTTTTGGGGGACACCACATATCTAAACCATAACAATAATTAAATAATACATATCCTTATTTTGGTTTCTGATTTTAGTTGTGAAAATCTGTGCTTCTAAATTAAATTAGTGTTCAAAACTAAACATCACAGACATGGACACACACACATGTACACGTACACACACACACACATATATATACACATATATATATATATATATATATATATATATATAATAAAGAAGCAAATCCTGTGTGGGGAAAATCCACACTCACTCATACATTGCTGATGGGACTGCAAATTGGGGCAGCCACTCTGGAAAGCAGTATGGAGAGTCCTCAGAAAACTTGGAATGGAACCACCATTTGACCAAGTTATCCTACTCCTTGCTTTATATCCAAAGGATTTAAAATGAGCATACTACAGTGGCACAGCTACATCAATGTTAATAACATCTAAATTCACAATGGCTAAACTATGGAACCAACTAGGTGCCCTTCAACAGATGAATGAATAAAGAAATTGTGGTATATATACACAATGGAATATTATTCAGCATTAAAGAAGAATGAAATTATGGCATTTGCCAGAAAATGAATGGAACTGGAGAATGTCATGCTAAGGGAAATAAGCCAATCCAAAAGAACTAAAGGCAGAATGTTTTCTCTATTATGCGGAGGCTAATTCAAAATAAGGAGGGCAGGGGGCTATGGAAGAACGGAGGTACTTTGGATTAGACAGTGAAGGGAGGGGTGAGGGGGATAGGAATTGTAGTAAAATGAATCAGACATTATTACCCTATGTGCATATGGGACTACATGACCAGTTTAATTCCACATCATGTACAACCAGAAGAATGATATCCTCCATTTATATGATGTGTCAAATTTCATTATACTGTCATATAACTAATTAGAACAGATAAAATTAGACAAGTTAAAAAAAAACAGGAGCAAATTCTGTATTATTAAAGCAATAGATTCTACATTTCCTTCAGAACCATTCACTTAGTATCCACTTCATGGAGCTCAGATGAGTAAGACTCAGTGACTTTTACTGTTGGACCTAAAGAAATCAGGATGAAAGATACTTAGAAGGAATGACTGCACTAGATCACAAGGACAGTCAGAGACATATGTGAATGGCCTGTGCCTGCGCGAGGCAGGGACAACCTTTCCATTTAGAGAGGATATGAATGGGGAAAACGCAATCCCTGGAATAAGCAGGCATGCATAAACATGGACATACACTCAAAATTTTGTTCATTTAGAAAAGTTGATTTCTGTTTTGCGTTCAAATGTACCAACAATTGAAAATAGCAGTTCTCCATTATATAGCTACCAAATAAAACTCCTATAAGGCTACAAAATGTAAAAGTTCATATTAAACAGGTAAGTAGTTACCATTTTATGACATGATATTGTGAAATGGTTTACAATAAGATAGTAAAGACTTTTGTAAAGGACAGTGATTTGATCAGATTTGAAATAGTAAAAGTTTGTTCTGTAATTCCTGTAAAGAGTTGAGAAAGAATGCATTGAGTGCTGGATGTGTGGCAACTTGCCATGTCCCTAGCAGGAGGTGGTGAGGGGTGCATACAGAGCGGACTGGAAGGGAGAGTGAAGGTAGTCAGAAGAGAGGGCGGCAGAGAAGGGGTCCTGAGTAATGATGCAGATTACAGTGTATTGGATGAAAAACAGGTATCACAGGGAACAAAGCAAAATTTTCTAGGACCATGAACAGATTTTGCATTTCACAATCAGAACAATCTTTGGCTTGAAGAATCTCTAAACACGAGGTTTTGAGATATAGTTTCTGAAATATAGGACCTGTCCAGTGTCTTAGAAATTTTTGGCTACTCTGGCAAAAATATCATAGATTTGTTGACTTAAACAACCTCATTTCTCACAAGATTGGGAAGTCCGAGATCAGGACATCGGGAGTTTCCACATCTGGTGAGGGTTCTCTTCCTAGTTCATAAACAGGGACTTCTCCTTGTGTTCTCATGTGACAAAAGAGGCAAAAAAAAAAAAAAAAAAAAAAAAAACCTCTTAGGGAGGGCTGGGGATATAGCTCAGTTGGTGGGGTGCTTCCCTCACATGCATAAGGCCCTGGGTTCAATCCCCAGCACCAAAAAAAAAAAAAAAAAAAAAAAAAAAAAAAAGCTCTTAGAGGTCGTCTAGTTTATAAGGGCACTGATTCCATTCATGAAGGCTTCAACCTTAAGATTAAATTACCTCCTCAAAATCTTACTTGTTAATACCATCACCCTGAGATTAGGATTTTAACCTATGAATTTTGGGAGCACAAACATTCAGTCCATAACAGCCAATTTGTAGAAATTTCTTCCAACTTCTTACATCCATAATGTATATTTTTCTGTATGCTCTACCAGACCTATTTCTGTCTCTTATCCCCCAAATTCTGCCTCACCACTGTATTTTATGAGGCTGACATTTCTGGATACTTTGCCCTCTGACCCAGGCCCAGATGATATGTTCTCAGACCTGCAACGCTGCCTGGCTTGTTTTCTGTTGCAGCCCAGCAAGGGCTAACATTGTTTTGCAGCTCAGTGCATTAGACCTGTGCTGCTGTCCCCAAGTGCCTGTTTCAGCCAAGGGTTTTCCTTCAGACAGAACCATGGGTCATGCTGCACACTTCTTTTCTTGTCCCATGTGGTTTCCCCAAGCACCACCATTCAGTGCCCATGCATGATATGGTGTGGAAGATCAGTGACTTGACAACTCATGAGTCTCTTAATAGCCAGTGGATCCCCCAGACTCTTTAAAGGCATGATAGCTTCAAACCACTTCTCTGGCGATGTTTGGAGAAAGCAAGCCGTCTGTTTATTATGAAGTTTTGTTGCACTTTGGCAAAGCAATTTTTACAATTTTTATTTTTCTGCAATTCCTTTTCTGCTTTATGCTCCTTTCACTCACTTTTCTTCCCTTGTATTGTATGTCCAAATAATGTGCTAGAATTGTCTCTGTTTTCAAATTCTCTTGGACTAGGACACTAGTTAGCTTCCAGTTTGGGACAATGGGAAGTAGAGCAAGGTACTATTTAAGGAGATTGAGTTTGAGGTTTTTGATTTCCTGGCTTTATCCTTGCCAATTCAACTGTATTGTTCTTCTCTAGTTCTTTTCTTTAAGTTCCAATATTTGCACCCTCGTCCTGTCTCTTCAAGCCTAGGAGGATAATGTCTCCAAAGTTCTGCACCAACTCTTACAGCTTTCTCTTATCCCTGCCCACACCTTTGTAATTGGGTCCCTTTATTACAGATCCCTAACTACCCTGCTAATCTGTTCAACTTCTGACTTGAAAAGGCTTGTAACTGATCTAGGGGTTATACTTCATAAGTAAAGCTGGAAATTGGCATGTTGATAATCAGAATGGGAACAATAGAGAAGGCTGGCCAAATTTTTAGAAGGTATATGCCAAAGGAAAGGATTTGGCAAACCAGGTATAGGGTTTGAACTACATCATCTCTAACATTTTCCAAGTCAAGTATTCTGTGATTCTAGCTCAGGAAAGAACACCTCCTACTCCTTGGTGTCAGTCATATCGATTAGAAAGAAAATGTGAGTAGTTTTTCATTTTTGACTTGTGTCAGTAAATGATATAAAGAAAGCAGGAAAAGTTCTCATGCATTCTAAAAACCAAAGTGAAAGTCAAAATCAACAACACTCAGCTTAGCATCAGAATAGATGAGATACAGCTGTCATCAAGATTCATATTGAAGTGTATGACTCAAGTCATTTCCAATCCTGGAGTCTTTGTGTCCTCATATGTCAAATAGGGATTAAGATGTCATATTGGTTTCATGGTTATTATAAAAATTCAACAAGATGAAGCAAGTGAAAGTACAATTATTGTTTTAGAACACAGTGATATTATAATATGGGTGCAGATGTTGACCATACATGGGCAGAGCCTAAACCTCCGAAAGCAGCACAACCTAAATTTTAGAACCAGAAAACAGCAGACATGCCTAATCTTTGGGATGATTATAGCCCTGTGCTTATCCTTGGTAAAGCATCTTTTGTTGTCAACTTACACATTTTTGCCTACATAATGCTCTGAAACATAATATACTGCATAAGGAAAGAAAAAAAAAAGATGAATTTTCCATTATTTCCAACAAAAATTCATTTTTTCTTGTCATTATTTTACAAAGATGTCAATATGCCTGATCTTTTTATTTTCCCTAGCACATATATCCAGTGTGATAAACAAAGCAAAAATGGTCACCTTTCCAAAACAAACAAAATGTGTGCCTTCTAAAAAGACAACCACGAGCACAGATGAAGCTGGAAGCAAATTTTGTCCAAAGGTAAGATGTAGGGCCAATCCCTCTGGCTCCAGAATGCTCTGCTGTGTTCTGTGGCTAATACTGAGTTGCTTCGAACCAGCTCTTCATGGTTTTGAAGTACAGACTAGCTGAAACTGCAGCATATGTTATAACAGACATTCAATTCCCCCTTTATTGTGAGACTTATTCAGAAAGGGCATTTATCAACTGTTCCTGCTTTCTTCGGTTCACATGTTGAGGTTTTGCTGACATCCACTGCAGAATTGAAATCATATTCAATGTCCCATCAATTTTCAGCATAGAAAAGTAAGCACATTTCAGCTGTGTCACTGCATAAGCAGTAAACATGTTTAATAATATCAATTACTCACTGCAACACTTCCATGATCTGGAAAAACATACGGATTCGTGGAGATGGTGTCTTCTGCAAGGGTGAGAATCATGCATTCATTACAGAGTGCAGTGCAAATATTCCAGGAAATGCAACTTACAGCTACAGAAATAATGGAATCTTTTTTGATTATTTGGGTGATTAGGTACTAAGTAAATCATCCAATTCCTCTAGAGAAGAGTCTTCAAAAATTCACCACATTCCTTTAGAAGAGCTATTTTTAATATTCCAAAGAGTTAAAGCTATATTTTACAATTCCAAAGAATTTTATATTTTAATCTGTGAGAAATTTCACACTCAGTCTTAGAAATTATATATAGTGGAGTTCAACCTAGTGCTAAATAAGTTAGTTTTGCTGTTGTTTTATCAACATGATCAGCATACTCTTGCTTTATAACTTTCTTATTTCATTAAATTAAAAAATCATATGAAGTAGAAACTATTATACCCATTTTACTGAAGAGAAAACAGAGTCTCAAAGATGATTAAAAATCTAAGGCTAGCAGCTAATAATTGAGAGAGACAGATTTTAAACTATTTTTCACTGCCTTTTTTGCTGATGTAAGACTATATTCTTTCAACTATGTTCAATTGCTCTTTGGTGTGTTTCAGAAATCATTCAGGATCTATTTCTTTAAAATCTTGCATTCTGAGTCTGCAATGAATATTATTTTCCAAAAGTAAAATTTCTCTATTATTCTCCTAGTGACCCTCAGATAATGCTACCCAAATAAAAAGAACTTCTATTTGTGATATATTCTTCTAGATAGTAGTAATTTTTTGTAGAGAGTGCCTAGTTGCATTCTTATGTAAAATATAAGGTGCCATTTTGTGAATGAATATTCCCTCACCTTATGGAGACAACAATTGAATGAGGGCTCCAGCATTTAGGAAAGATTATTTTAAAAGGATGTTTTCAGGAGAATGAGGATGGGTCCTGATGTAAGGAACATTCATGCAACCAAGGAAGTGAGGTAGATAGGCCTCTCCCTCTTCCATATCATCCCTGACTTACTGGGGTTAATGGGAATGTGTTCCCATCACTGCATAAACCCACAGGCACTGACTGCACCAGTAGTGATGGATCTTCGGATTCTCACGACCAGGCAATGTGTTGGGTCAGTTATGTATTCCCAGATGTGGGGAGGAGCAGCATGCACAGGACTATTCCTTGGGGTCCACAGAACTGAAGTTGAAGTTGGTTAATTAAACTCCAGCTGGCAAAATGTTATCATTGAAAGCCACGTCTCCAACTACTGGTGTCACAGAGACATAAGAATATTAAGGAGTTG
Source organism: Tamias sibiricus (assembly GCA_025594165.1). Classification (NCBI taxonomy): domain Eukaryota; kingdom Metazoa; phylum Chordata; class Mammalia; order Rodentia; family Sciuridae; genus Tamias; species Tamias sibiricus. Next base: position 31,767,438 of record CM046668.1, read on the forward strand.
TAGCACAAAGCAAAGACAAGGAGTCAGAGGCTGGGCTCTTGAGATCTTGGAACAAGTCAAGCTCTATCACAGGGAAAAGAAACTCCCCCTCTGTGAGTAAAACTGGACTGGAGTGCAGGGTGAGTCAGTGCTGTACCTTGATATATTTGGAGAAGACCATGTCAACCCACTAGGGCAAATCTCTTGCTACAAGCTATGGGAATCACAACTCCAGGATGGGAATGGGGTCTTCTGGAAACCTAATGGTAGGAATTTCTTTCAGATAAAAGGGCATCTGTGGATGCTGACAGAATATTGGCACAAAATTTGTCTGGTGTCCCTGACCCAAGGCTATGCTGGCCAAGAGAATAGGGAGGAAAGAAAAAAGCCCTTTAAGGAAAGATACCATCTGAAAAGGACTCTAAGGATTAAATGTTTCCTTTTAGAAAAAGCAAAGAAATGTTTCGTATCACATCTTTGATGTTGTTTTTGTACACAAATGATTAATAAGGTTGATCTCTTTCTATTAATGAGCTTTCTCTCCTGCTCTTGTAGATAATTCAGTCACATTGATGAGGAGTTACATTTTTTAATTATTACAATTATTGTGAGGTGCTATGTGTCTATCTTCCTCAATAGAGCATGTATTCCTGCAAGGCATCTTCATGTTCATTTCATTCTTGTTTCTTGTTCATAGCTGTTGAGTAAATGAGAGAACAATTGTTAAGTTTGTGTTTAGCTATTCAACTTGGTCTCTAAGCTGTGGAGCACTTTTGATAGTGAACTATTCTTATCTAGCTCTTCTCTGGCAACTGGAATGACTTTATACCTTTAAAGAAATCACCCATGACCGTATAGGGTACTAGAACTTTGGGAAAATAGAGCTTAGCAAGTTTAGCACATTTCCCTGGGGAGTTGCAACCTCCGAGGACATTGTAGTTGGGGGCAAAGATTTCTTTTTTCCCTTACTCATATCTAGGTTCATGGTTGAGACCGGTGACCAAATACCTGACAGGAACAACATAGAGTAGAAAAGTTTATTTTGGCTCATGACTTCCACAGTTCCATCTATGACTGATTGGCCAAGTCCATTGCTATGGAAACCAGGTAGAATAGAACATCATGGGGGAGGGATATGGCAGAGGCTCATGGTAGCCAAGAAGCAGAAAGAGGGGAGAGAGAAAGGGACCACAGGAAGAACAACCCTTCCAGGGTACTACCTCACAGACCCACCTTCTCCAGCCACACCCCACCTGCCTACAGTTATTGCCCAATCAATCCATCCATCCTAGTTTGAACAAACTGATTAGGTTACAGCATTGATAATCTAATCATTTTATCTCTGAATATTTCTTCATTAATAAGAAATTTTAGGGGACACCTTATATTCAAACCATAAGAAGATCCCTATAATGAAAGCTAGATTAACAATAGGAAAACATACTAATTTACTTGACATAAATTGTACATGACACAGGAACCGCTAGAAATGAAGACCTTAACAAATAGGGTGTAATTTAAAGCTTAGGAATGACCAACAGTGGATAGTCGGACTGAAGTATGAGTGGAAATTGTGGGTGTAATATAAAGGTAATCAACCAAGAGGAAGTTAAAAGCACTGTTTGTTTAGAATCTTTTCTGCTTTCTTGTGTTTTCAGAGATACTCCAGGAATGAAGGTCTCCTGTTTATTTTATAGGAAGGGAGGATGACAGGGACCTACCTGCTGCTTTTGCTTTCTCAAATGGCAAGGTGTCATATTTTCACAAAATGTGTCCTGAATCCCGAGAACATATTCTCATCACTGCCTGGGCCCAAGTTCACTCCAAAATTCATTAGACATTGTTGAGTGGTGGTGGGGACAAGGACAGACACGAGGCTCTGACTTCAGAGGTTGTGTGATTCCTCATCTAATATATAATCAGAGGCACTGAGTAACTGTCATATTTACAAGTCAAATAATTAGCCTGGAAATTTTTTAATTTTTTTAAAACAAACCCTATCACTTGAATATTAAGCATACTGTGATTCACCAAAATAGAAACTGCTCTAATTTATCATATTTTATTTTTAGAATGATATGCAAATATAGAGAGAAAATGACTTCTGTGTATTTATTTAAAATTCAGATCTATTAATGGTTTGTGTGTGAATCAGATATTATGAAGACAGAAAAATTAATCATTTGAAACATTTTAAGTCAAAGAATCTATCTCAAAAGTTAAGAAAAAGATAAATGTTGCCGCCTGTAGCTGTTGCTGCCTGTAGCTGTTGCCGCCTGTAGCAATGATACTGCGGGAAAGAATTTGGAGGCAGATTGGGAATGAGTAGGTTCTTTATTCTGCTTTCTCTTCTGACTTCTCTCTCCAACTCCAACAACAACCCCCACACAACTCCAACCCTACCTGGTTAAATACTCTTCACCTTAACAAGTATACACGTGTCACAAGCTCAACTTACAGGTGCATCACACAGTGTTCACGGGCACAGAAAGATTCTTAGTTGATTACATTAAGGTCAGGAGAAAACAATTAAAGGCCTCCTCTTTGGCTCTCAGCCAGCCGCCATCTTAGCTACCTCCTCATTAAGGCTCTTACAGATAAAATTACTTAATGTTAAAAGCCAGATATGTTCAATTCATTTTTTTTCCTCTAAGAGAAAAATGATATAGTTATTAATAATATATTTTCCCTATTTGATCACATACTAAAACATGAAAACACTGTACTTTATGCGATAATGGTATTTTATTTATTTTGTGGGTGTGTGTGGGGTAGGGGGAAGAATAAGTTAGAATGGCAGGGAGCTGTGTGGAATCCACTCTCCCTCCCTAGCCATGAAGCATCACTTGTTGCACTTTTTAGTGATCAAAGAGCAAAAACACTCATCTATCACTATAGGTTTCACTTCAAAATCATTATTTAATCACCTGGGGCAAATTTGCCTTTATTGCATTTAAAATGATGGGATCAATGATTCTGTATTACTCTGTCTAAATGCAAGCGTGTCTTTTTATCTGTTTTTCCCTGCATCTGACCACTATGTTACTCTGTACTTCTTCCCATTATCTTAGATCTTTTTACTGAACCCTTTGGAACTTCCTGGTCCACTAACAAACAACTGCTTCATATCCCAGTGTTTCCACTTGTATTTCCTTTTCTCCATTGTCTCGCATCTGGTTTCCCTCCAGTGACATGCTTCTTTTGCAGTTCTCCTTTACAAGAGCTTTTATTCCCCTCTGCCCTACATATCAATGGGACATGAGGTTAAGATGGTATCATGCTATCTCCCAGTTGCAGCTGAAGCAATTATAGCAATTACCTCCATTATCTTGGAGGTCTTTGGTATCCATGTACATGATTCTCTAACACCTTAGTCTCTTATCTAGCCATGAAGACAATTAGTAGACCTGTCATCATCTTGAGGCTATTTGCTCTACAATGTTAAATATCATTACATCTGAATACAGTAGTTACTGCTTACTTGAACATTTATTTCCTGCAATTTCAGTTACCTGTGTCAGTCATGATCTAAAAATATTATATGGAAAATTCCAAAAATAATTCACAAGCTTTAAACTGCATGCTTTTCTGACTGGTGTGATACAAGCTTCTATTATCTCTCTTTGTCCTGCCCAGGATATGAATCATCTATTCGTCCAGTGTATCCACCGTGTATATGCTCCCCATCTGTTAATCATTTAATAGCCATAAGAGCTATAAGATTCACTCTCACAATATCACAGTGTTTTTTGCTCATTAACATTTATTTTATTTTATGCTGTCTCCAAAGCACAAGAGTAGAAAGGCAAAGCAGGCACTAGGACATAAAACACAGAAGGACAGATTAATTCTGGAATCAGATTGCATTGGTGCATAGCATATAGGTAAAAACATAGATAATATTTGTGGGTTTGGTGCAATTCACATTTTCAAGCATGCACTCAGGATCTTATTCCTCATTAATAAGAGGTAATTTGACACCATATTTTACATTTCTAATGCTTTAGTTTTTAAAATTTCAATTAAATTACTTTTCTGATCTTCGTGTGGTGTCAAATGCCTTGATTTCTCTTGTTCTCAAATATATCCCTTCCTCAATGCATGCAATCCCTAGCACAGTGTCTTGGCTATTAAATGCATCCAGTAGGTGTTACCTTGTCATTGTTGTTAATTATATATCCATATGGATACCATTATTTACCATTTTGACCATTTTCTTATTGGTTATTTCGATTCTCTGGCCTTATTCTTCTTTTACTGTTCCCATCTGGCAAATTCCAATGTAAATGAAGCCAACCTGTCAGTTTTCTGGTTTGTTCATAGTACCCTATTTTCCTCAATAAGTTGTTCTTTATTTTCTAAGTACTCTTAACAACATACTTATCCAAATTCTAACCTTGTTTCTACTTCACATTAGGAAAAGAGATGGATGCTGACAGTGAAATAATACTTAGCAATTAGAAGCAATTGACTAGCTGTTCACTCACCAGCAAGAATAGATCCTGAAAACATAGTGCTGCATGAAGAAAAAAAAATGTCAGAGAAGAAGTATCAAGCACAATAACAGCATTGTACAAATTAAGAATTCAACGTAGAATGACATTACAGGTTTTACAAGAATATAAGTTTCTCATCATTTCCTCCCTGATTGCTGGCTATGCACTATTGAACAGTCTTCCAGGTATACCCTTGACCCTCTATAATGAATTTACTAAAATTCTTCCATGACTTTTTACAGCACTCAAAGTCAAAGCAAAATCCTTCCAATGGCCAACAATGCACTCAAGATTGCCAGTTTCCCGACTTCCCTCTCTGGGCTCATCTCTTCTAGCCACGATGGCCTCCTCACTGTTGAACAAAGCAGGCATTCTTCTTCCTCTAACCCTCTCCCTGGAACATCTACCTTCACATTCCAGATATCCCATGATTGGCTCCCTTTGCTTAGGCCTACTTTGAATATACTTTCCTAGGCACTGCTGGTAACGGTAGTCAGTGAATATGATCATGGTAATAACAGAAGAGAAAAATTCTTGTCACCAAAAGAGGAGCTAGCTTACCAGAGATACATAATAAACAAAATGAGCAATTTGTATAGTGTTTTAGAATGGATATATACCATGGAGTAAATTTATGCAGGAAAGAGGGAAAGAGTAAATTGGGGGAGGGTGGGAATAGAGGATATGTAAACATTTAAATGCATGCTCAGGGAAGGTCTTACTGCAAAGTGGCAAGCAGAGAATTCAGGCAACAGGTGAGCTGGTTAGATGCATGGAGACATTAGATTCTACCTGGAGGATGAGCAGGGGCAGACACTTGGGTGTAAGAGGTGGTGGCTTGTCCCAAGAACAGTTTGTTTGTGGATGCTGAGAGTAAGGGGTATAGGAGACATGTTTAGTTTACAGAGGTGGGCAGGCAGGGGTGCAGGGCTTTGTAGGCTTTTTGGGGACCCTTTGATTTTGCTCTTTGAATCAAAAGCTCTTTGAAGGCCTTGAGTAGGGAAAAGACAGGATCTGGTTTCAGATACTTGTTCAAATGTCCCTTTCTCATGAGATTCCTTGAATGCCCCAGTCAGAACTCCAGCCTCATGCTGCCTGGCAGCTCCCCATTTCTACTTCCTAATTCCTTCTGTCTACACAGCACTTATTTACAAAAGAAACAACATGCTCTACTTATTTTATTTCTCCTTTATTTTGCTTCCTTTTTCATATTAGAATGGAAAATCCATAAATGCAGGGACATTTTTCCCTCTTTTGTTCACTGATCCCCAATGCTGTCTCCACACGCAGGGTGCTGAGAATAATACACTGTTGGAGAGATAAAGAGGAAAAAGACATTTGAATAAGAGCCTACAGGGGCAGGATAGATGAGCGAAATAGAATAGGGATAAAATTCATGAATAAATGTAATAAAATAGGATATCTTATCCACATCTGTTTCAGATACTTGTTCAAATGTCCCTTTCTCATGAGATTCCTTGAATGCCCCAGTCAGAACTCCAGCCTCATGCTGCCTGGCAGCTCCCCATTTCTACTTCCTAATTCCTTCTGTCTACACAGCACTTATTTACAAAAGAAACAACATGCTCTACTTATTTTATTTCTCCTTTATTTTGCTTCCTTTTTCATATTAGAATGGAAAATCCATAAATGCAGGGACATTTTTCCCTCTTTTGTTCACTGACCTATTCCCCAATGCTGTCTCCACACGCAGGGTGCTGAGAATAATACACTGTTGGAGAGATAAAGAGGAAAAAGACATTTGAATAAGAGCCTACAGGGGCAGGATAGATGAGTGAAATAGAATAGGGATAAAATTCATGAATAAATGTAATAAAATAGGAAACTTATGATCTGTGTTAATAGAGTGCCTCAAAATGTAAAATAAGATTTGTTCAACTCTTGGAAAACAGATTAAAACAAATATAAACATGTCTTAATAAAGAGAAGTGATAAGTAAAAGTTGCTTTAAATTACTCAACTTCTGGTGCAAAATTTATTGCATTTTTCTTCATCTTTTCATACCACTATTATTTTAAAGACAGAAGACACTCTCTTATGCAAAGTGAATTCTTTTATGTTTGCTCAGAATGATGTTCCCTTCATCCTTCTTAGGGTCATGACTTCATAATTTGTGCCCTCTTTTTTCAGATTTTTAACATTTTTTTCTCCAAAGGATCTTCCCTTTTACTACAATGTTGTGCCTGTCTTTTCCATCTTAAAAATAAAAATGAAAACAAACAAATAAGATACCTTTTCATGTTAGTCAACTTTTTTGTCACTTTGACAGAATACCTGTGTGGGGGTTGGGAAACAGTTTAAAGGAGAAAAGTTTTATCATTTTGGATCCTGGTTTCAGACCATGGTTGGTTGACATCATGACAGAAACATCATGCATGGCAGAAGAACATAGTGGAGGAAAGCTGCTTACCTCATTGCAGCTAGAAAACAGAGAGAGAGAGAGAGAGAGAGAGGGAAAGGGAACAAGATACAGTCCAAGGGCACATGTCCAGGCACTCACTTCCTTCAAGTAAGTCATACTTCGTACAGTTATGTGTTCTCCACTATGATGCCATCAATGAGTTAACCCATTGATGACACCAGAGCCTTCATGACTCAACTTCCCCAAATCTCCACTTTTGAATACTGCTGCATTAGGGACCAAGCTTTCAACACACAGGACTTTGGAGACCTTCTGGAGCCAAACTATAACATCTCTGACCATGGCCAAATGCTGCTCTATTCCTTTCAGAGCAAAACTTTGAGAAGGAGTGACCTAAACTTTGTTTTTACTTGGCAGCTTCCAGTTCTCATTATCATTTCTCAGTTGTTTCCTGCCTGTTTTATACACATAACACATTTTAGTTAGGATTATCATTTATTTACTAATAATTTTGATCACTTAACAAAAACTTTATATATGTGATATGTGTCATCACTCTACTAGACATCGATAATGCAAATTTTGTAGGAGATAATGTTTTCCTTACTAGTCTGTCCCTACATACTTCTTGGAAACAACACCTACCCTCTTCTTTCTGGAACTTCCTGTCCTCCATTAATACAGAGTCTATCTGGTGAAGCCTTCTACCATAAGTAAAAAGCTCTGCACATCAATATAAATCTGGGTACTCCATTCAAAGGATAACAGAAACAGAACTTGATTCTCCAAAGAGCTGTACACATTGTACTAATGATATTATATAAGGAATAAGACACTGCTTCAGCCCTCAAGGAAAGGCAGCCCATAGCAAAGGGACATTTCCACTAAACAGTTATAACTAAACAAGACAATTGCTTTAATGATGTGTGTACCAAGTGCAGCAGAGGGAGAAGGAACATCTAAATCTGCCTGAAGGTGTCAAGTTCAATGTCAAAGGAAATGTAGCATATGAGCTAAGAGTTTTAAAATGTAAAATGTTAGTTAGACTCCCATGAGTAGAGGATCCTAGGCAATACATACAGAGTATGAAAGTATATAGGGGGATCAAGGATTTTTTTCTTTATAGAATCTATACATAGTTCAATGCTGTGAGATTAAACACCAGGTAGTTAATAGGTAAGGGAAGGGAGTAGAAGGCAATGAAGTGAGATTCAGGAAGTAGGAGTGAGACCTTGAGAAGTTATTTCATCTCTGTCAAAGGGTTTAGATTTTTATCTTGTAGGTCAATGGAAACCACTGAGGAATTTTGGGAAGGGGAAGACTGTTAAGATTGGCATAATGGCAAACAAACAAACAAACAAACAAACAAAAACAACTTTCTATTTCCACAAAGGTTTAATAGATAAATTTATAAAATAATAAAAAAAATGATAGTAGACAGATTACACACACACACACACACACACACACACACACACACATATGCACAGTATTGCCCCCAAATACAAAAATTGACAAAGTGCCAGGTAATGGAAGCTTATGTTTCATCTTGAGCTCTTGAGCTTCAGAAAGGAATAAGGACTGGGACTCCTGTGGAAGTGGGGGTAACAAATTATAGGACAGAGAGGCAAGGACATTTATGTTGAATAAGTGTTATTGTTTTCACAGATATAGTCACTCAGGTAACAAGGTTGTCTCAGAGCAGGCCTCAGAGGAGTGAGAGCCTGTGAGAAAGTCTGTCTGGGAAGGTGGAGGACTCCGCCTCAGCCTCTTCTCTTGTGGTACAATAACTCTTCCCTGGTTGATGAGGGTCTCAGGGAGAGGAAGCCTGACCACTGAGTTCCCTTTAGGAACATCTATCTATCTTTTGGCAGATAAGAGAACTTCAGAGAGAGCCCCTGTCTATGCTTTGTGGGAGAAAGAAGAGCAAGAGACAAGAGTGAAGGAGAAGGACAGAGAGCACTTGATTCTGAGGATGCTTTTGAGGCCCTCCAATCTGCCTTAGTTTGAAGTATCCAGTATGCTAAAGCACCTTACTTAGGAGTGTCATCTTCTGGACCCCAACAAGCTGTACCATGAGAAAAGGCCTCAAGGGTTTACCATGAGGCTGCTCTCCAGGAAGAACATTTTTATCACCTAAATCCATCACCTCAAGTACACTGGTGAGAAGGGAGACCATACGTCCATCAGAAATTCTTTCACAGGTGCCCAGGATGAGCTACATCTCTACTGCTAAGCTCTGCAAAAGGCAAATTTTGTGTAATTTCTCTCTGTTTCCTTGTAAAAGTAAGTGAACAAGTACATTTGATTGGAAGAAGTAAGTACCACCATTCTGTCTGCAAGGGAGATTGAGAAATTGAATTCAGACTTTGATAGAAAGTAGTGTTGAGATATATATATATATATATATTTTTTTTTGAAGGAATCTAAAAGTACAAATTCTTCAAAACATGGTGAGTATTCATAATATAATAGCCATCCAAGAAATATGGCTTATGGCTCCCATTCCACCTCCTGATTATTGGTCACCTAATAACCTCTTTGGAACAATTATCCCTTGTTAATGCAGATGGAGAAACATAAATCAGAAGCAAGGAGACTAGGAAAAAGGTTAAAGATAAGCCAAACTCCTTCCATCTTTGCAGGTTCTACAACTCAGTAGTTCCACTTAAGAAAAAAATTCCCCACTTGATTGTTGGTAATCAGCCAACAATACAATCATCACAGTATTTCATGAAAAATATACCAAAACCTCAATGTTGTTTCAATAGACGAAAAGGTATATGGAAATAAGACAATTTGGGGTAGTGAAGAATAATTTTTAAAAGATGCTGCATTCATTAGCTTTAAGTTTTAATGAAATCCCTCCCTGTTGCTAGCCATTATTGATAGTTTCAATGTCAAAAATACATGTGAGTAAATAAAAATGATCAATCAAAAGTTTAAAAAAAATATATATGTGGGTGTATGAATAGAAATTTAAGTAGAAGCATATTCCAAAAGAATGTTTCTATACCTTACTTGTTTCATTGTCCATTTAAAGAAAACCTGAAATGAAAGAAAAAAAGAATTTACATAAATGCTAAACTATGAAGAGGGACAGTGTTTTAGTTTCTTGAGGCTGCCATAGCAATATGGTGGCTTATACCAACATTTTTATTTTATCCTACTTTATAAGTATAGAAGTCTGAAGTCAGAGTATCAGCAGGGCCATTGTCCCTCCATCTCTTCCAGGGAGGGTTGTCCCTTGCCTATTCCTACTTCTAATGGCTCTTGCTCTCCTTGAATGGTGGCTGCTTCACTTCAATATTTGCCTTGGTGGTCACATTTCCCCCTTTCTTTTTGATCTCAAACCTGCTTCTCTTATGGAATGTATTTGGAGCCCACCTGGACAATTCAGGATCATTTCCTCATCTGATGATCCCCTGCATAATAACATTCACAAACACCATTTTTTAAATAAGGTATTCACTAGGTTCCAGAGATTTAGAGATGTAGACATTATCGTTCATGGGCTGCAATATAGAGAGAAAAAAGTAAAAGCCATGTTTGCTACCTTTCTACTTCCTAGAGTCACTACTTTATAAAGTGGTTGAGGAAAATTACCTCTTTGAAATTATTGGTGGGTGGTATATTAGAGTTTTCCAAAGGTTGGGGGAGAACCATGTTTGTATGCATTTCTGTGTGTGTCTATCTGAATGTAAAATTATGCTTATGTAGAGAAGGGGAGAGAGAGATAGAGAGTATTTTTTTAAAGAATTGGCATTGTCTCAAGAGATCATGGAAGTGCCAATTCAAATTTGCTGGGTAGGCTAAAGACCAGGGAGGAGTTGCAATCTGAGTCCAAAAATTGATTGCAGTTTTCCCTTTTGCTCAGAGAGGTCTGTACAGTTTTGTTGCTGTACAGACCTCCGCTTGGATGAGGCCCACCCACAATATTTAGAATAATCTGCTTGGCTCTGGGTCAGCTGATTTAAATGATACCCTTATCTGGAAGACACCTTCACTGAAACATCCAGTACACTAAATATCTAGGCCTCATGGCTCAGCCAAGCTGATACAGAAAATTAAATATTAACGTTTGGGTAATTTAAAAACAAAGCACTCTTCCTTGTCTGGAAATTATTGAAAGCAGGGATCCATTGAAGTATACTGTCTAGAAGGGCTTGAGGAAATGTATTGTGTTTCCTTTAGTTAGGAGAGCCTGAAGACACAAAGTTCTTTTTTTCTCTTTCCCCTAACAGATGTCCTAGGATGTCAAGTATACAAAAATAGTCTATGGGACTCTTGTGTCTCTGAGAGAGAATAGCTGGTGACAGAAATCATTCAGTCAAATGATGGGGTATAGGACTTCTTGGGGGTTCACCATTTGATGCTGACAGAAGAAGGAGAGGTTCAAGATGCTCTGAAAGCTGGGGGAGGAAATGACATTACCATTGATAATAGCAGTGTACCATCAGTGGTCAAGGACATTAAACAAAATAAGTCCAGAACAGAGGAAATTTCTTCCCATCACCAGCTCCAAGTAGAAGATGTAAGCAGAATTGACTCTGTCAGCAGCAGGAGCCCCATTCAGAATACAAGTACAAGTACCAAGAGCATTGAAGGAAGACACCCAGCCTCCAACACAATCAAGCACCATGCATGACCTCCCCCAATACAGACTCCATCTCAGAAAGGGTGAAGAGCCTGGACAGGAATAAAAATTTCATTCAAAAGAGATTCAGGTCATTTTAATTGTGAGTTTAAGATTTTTGCACCATCACTGAAAATTGAGTTTCCCAAGCTAGGATGAGGTTAGTTGTTGAGATATGTGTCACCTCTTTCATTTCAAGTATCACATAAACTGTAGAGTAAGAACCATATGACATTTTGTTATTTCATCACATGAATAATATTTATTATATATTGCTCAATCAAACACTGTAAACTAAAACATAGTATTATAAGAAATCATTTTTTTCTATTGTTAAAAATAATATAATATATAACATGTAATATATAAAATATTATAAAGTATGATTAAAAGGCTGGTCAGGTACTTCAAAAAGCTGGAAGTACTCATTTCTGAGGTGCACCTGTGGTTGATTTTTATTTTCCATATTTGGTTTATCCATATTTTATAGGTTTTCTGCATGAACAATTTTTATATTGGTATGAGAGCAAAAAAAAAAAAAAAAAAAGGAAATTTTATAGATTAATGCCCTCTCCATATACTTAGGAGTAATAAATAAATTGACATTTAATTTTAATACTCAGTCCTCTTTGACTTTGTTATGTATAAATGTCTTTAACTGTTGTAACTACTATGAATGATAACATCCATGCTCTGCATATGATCAACGATTTTCCAAAGCATCTATTGATGAATAAGCTAGACCACCTGCACTTCACAAAGGGAAATGCCAATCAGAAAAAGCAATTTCAATCTTATTTTTAAGGTCCAGTTTCACTTGTCTTACAACCACGCATATGCTCACCATGCGCCACAAGACTTTGATTGGGGTGGGCTGGGTTTGTGGATTGCTGAAGTGGAAATTTTTTTAAAGGATTTTTGCTATGCCTAATATTGCTTCCCATTTTTTAAGAGCACTATTTTTAAGCTGTTCAAATCTTTGATTTAGTATACCTCATGTGTGTTTTATTTTCATAGCTGTTTCCTCTGTTAATGGGTATTGCATTTTTTTTTCATTTGTATCTTAAGCTTGTGTTAAGGATGCAGCTGTATGATCTATTGTCCCTAGGAACGACTTCAAATTTTCTCATTACTGTAAGACATTAAGTTGCCAAGATATGATTTACTTTAGTAAGTGCCTTTTATGTCATCTACATTTGAGTGTTTTTTGTGACTGTTATTTAAAATTCATTTTCCTGGTAATCTGTCTCGGTGTTAAAAAAACAAAGGAGAGACTTTAATGTGTAGGTGTCTCAGAGACACCTAAAACATTAGAACACTTCCCCTGCCTTGTTGGGCAGCCACCACCAGGACAGACACACGCCATACCAGCCCAGAGCAGCCACTTGGAAAAGCAGAGGACCTGCATGGCGCTGTCTTTCCAAAAGTGTCCCTATCAGCTGCGCACACTTCTGAATATGTGGAAGCAAAGAGAAGACCACAGAAGTGGAAAATTGGAAGGCAGAAAAAAAAAAAAAAAATCCCCTCAGGCAAAGATTTAAAGTTAATTTTAAAGAATGTTTAGGTGAAGAATGCTTGCTGGAGTTCGATAAAGGTAAAGCCTACAATAGAAGGCGTCTGTTCTGATGTTTGGGGACTGTGTTGAATGGGCTGATAAGAAAATGAAATTGTGTAAACAAATTGAAGGAGATGATGGAGTTCAGTCGTGCCTGCCGAGGACTTGCTAAGCAAGGCACAGAAAGCTGTCACCTTATCTGGCTGAGAAAGTGATGTTTTACATGTTTATACCCAGTACGATATTTGGAGTCAAATAATAAAGTAGATAGGACCTGTCTCATTTAAATCATTTTTCCATGGGATGGCAAAATATTCCAATGTTTTAGTATAATGCATTAAGCAAGAGTGGATGATTTAAAATACAGGGTTAGCGAATGTTTCAGGGAAGCAACATGATAACACATTTCATATATAAGTATTAGTTTAAAAGTGACTAAGATAACTTAATAGTCATATTTTATTTGCTGATAATGTCTAAAGCCATTATTTTATTCCTTTGATTTACAATGGGCACTTACTGTTAAGGCCTCCAGCCACATATGAATTGCAAAATCCTAAATGATTTAAACAATGGCATTAACTAACAATGGCACTAAGAATGAATGTGTTAGCACTACAACATCCCTGTTACTCAAATCAGAAGACCTTAGTTGTATTATCTCAGAAATTATGTTATTGAATTATTTTCATTCTTGTCATCATATATATTCATGTTCAATGGCATTCACTTAAAAAGCATTTTATTATAAAGAAAAATATAACTTTTGAGCTATGTTTTCCAGAAAAATTCCTAATAATAATTTTATGGCTAATCTCATTAAGTTTTTCTCTAAAGACATCATCTTCAGAAATTGTTTTTGTTCAAAAGTAAACAAGAAAACAAAGACAAGGTATTATTTGTTGTGATATGCACTTTACCTATCAACAATCTTATGAGATTGGACTATTATTTTGTCTGTTTTTACAGAGGAAGTAAATGAAGGAAAAAAGAGGTTAGGTAATTTTTTCTAGAATCATCTTTTAATAGCATAGCAAAGCTCAAACCCAAACTATCTTGGTTTAGTTTTGAAACAAAGAAGAAATACTTCCCTTTTCATTAGCAATTATTTCAGATTAATTTCATATGCATATTTTGATTTTTAAAAGTAAATTAATAACCATAAATTATTCATTGGTTTTTTCCATGGCGTGAATTGTCAATTTCCAACACACAAAATATCTGGAAACATTTGTGTTTTGGACCAAATATTTCAACCTTCTGTTTGTGCTTTTCTCTTTCTATTGGGCTCCAGTTCATGATTAGGCAAGAGAGATCAACAGAACAAAAAGGTGAGCCAGTAAATCAGGATGAGATCCTGTAGTAGGCAAAAGGGAAGGCTGGGTGACTAAAATGTCCTGCAGTTAAAGCAGCCAGATGTCCTGGCAGGTGACATTGTTTGGCAACAGAATCCAAAAAAGCCATTAGCATGAGGAAGATTTCTTCAAAACCATTATGTCCCCAGCCAAATGTTAATTCAGAGGTTTGTTGAACAGGAAACTAAAACAAGTAAGATACTGGGATCCAGTGAATAAATAAGAACTTGAGATTAGTAGCATAGACTACTCTGGAACAGGAACAAGATGTGAATGAAAATAAAAATTGATCCTGCTTGTGATATGACTTCAGTATTTCTATAGGAAATTAATTACCAATAGATCAGGGGGCAAATCTAACAGGAAACCACGTTTCTCTCTTTTTTTTTTCCTTTTCTTTTATTCTAAGTTGTTATATATGACAGCAGAATGTATTACAGTTCATAATACACATATAGAGCACATTTTGACATATCTCTGGTTGTATACAAAGTATATTCACTCCATTTGTGTCTTCATACATACACTTCGGGTAATGATAACCATCTCATTCTATCATCTTTTTTTTTTTTTTTTTTTTTTTTTACCCTTTTGCCCCCTCCCTTCCCCTCCTTCCCCCTTGGCCTTTCTAGTGTTCCTCTAATCCTCCTATGTTCCCCGAACCAACCCCACTGTGAATCAACCTCTTTATATCAGAGAAAACATTCGGCATTTGGAGTTTTGGAATTGGCTAACTTCACTTAGCATTATATTCTCCAACTTCATCTATTTACCTGCGAATGACTTTATTTTATTCTCTTTTATTGCTGAATAATATTCCATTGAATTTTCTTTATCCATATTACCATTGGTTCCACAGTTTAGCTATTGTGAATTGTGCTTCTATATTATCAATGTAGCATGCTGTTTTTAAGTCCTTTGGATATAGACATTTTCTTTATGGAAGCCCACCTTCATCTAGGCACCCGCAAACTGAAAAGTTAGGGCATTCAGTACATTGGTTCGTAGGCACAGTTTAGCTATGACTGTGTTAATTGTGTCTTTCTCTAAGCTAAGCTCTATCTTTCTTGATAAGTAAGCTCTATCTTTCTTTGTAAGTCAAGCTGAAGCAGCTGCTTTAATCTTTCTCTCTAAAAATCTTTCTTTCCCTCTCTGCTCTTTTTAGCAAAAGTCCTTTGGATATTACAGACCGAGGAATGGGATAGCTGGGTCATAAGGTGGTTCCGTTCCCAGTTTTTCAAGGAATTTCCATACTGCTTTCCAGATTGGCTGTACCATTTTGCAGTCCCACCAGCAATGTATGAGTATGACTTTTTCCCCACATCCTCTCCAGCATTTATTGTTGTTTTTGTTCTTAATAGCTGCCATTCTGACTGGAGTGAAATACTACCAAGAGCACTATATGGATTTAATGCAATTCCAATCAAAATCCCAATGACCTTCCTCATAGAAATAGAAAAAGTAATCATGAAATTCATATGGAAAAATAAGAGACCTAGAATAGGCAAAGCAACCCCTAGCAAGAAGAGTGAAACAGGTGGCATCATTAAACCAGACCTTAAATTATACTACAGAGCAATAGTAACAAAAACAGCATGGTACTGTCACCAAAATAGACTGGTCAATCAATGGTCCAGAATAGAGGACACAGTATAACGCATATAATTACAGTTATCTTATATTAGACAAAGTCGCCAAAAATGTACATTGGAGAAAAGATAGCCTCTTCAACACATGGTGCTGGGAAAACTGAAAATCCATATGCAACAAAATGAAATTAAGCCTCTATCTCTCATCATGCATAAAACTCAACTCAAAGTGGATCAAGGACCTAAGAATTTGACCAGAGACACTATGCCTATTAGAAGAAAAAGTAGGCCCTAATCTCCAACATGTCGGATTAGGCCCCAACTTCCTTAATAAGACTCCTATAGTGCAAGAATTAATATCAAGAATCAATAAATCGGATAGATTCAAACTAAAAAGCTTCTTCTTAGCAAAAGAAACAATCATTGAGGTGAATAGAGAGCCTACTAATTGGGAACATATTTTTACGACATGCATGTCAGATAGAGCATTAATCTCTAGAATATATAAAGAACCCAAAAATCTTAACACCAAAAAAACAAATAACCCAATCAATAAATGGGCCAAGGGACTGAACAGACACTTCTCAGAAGAAGATATACAATCAATCAACAAATATATGAAAAAATGTTCAACAACTCTGGCAATTAGAGGAAACCATGTTCTTAACAGAATCCTACAGAAGGCCACACCATAGCTGTATAATGACTAACAATTGTTTCTCCAGTGACTGCTACTATCTCACTTGAGACATCCCCAGCTGTTTTTCATTTCTCCCATCTCCTGAGTAAAGATTACTGAAAAATATTCAGATGCAGAGTTGTTTCCGTTCTTGAATGCATCCATCTAAAAAAACAAGCCACCACTTTCATATTCCTCTTCAAACCAACCAGCACAAGACAAGACCCTCTTAGAGATCCTCTTCTTTCCCATCTCTTTTTCCAACTTGCCTCACAGTAGTTCGAGTATGTGCTCTCCCTGGCTTCAGGAAATGTTAATAAGCCCTGCTCTATGGCATATATTTCTGTATTAGCTTTTTTGCCGCTGTGACCAAAAGACCTGACAAGAACAATTTTAGAGGAGGAAAAGTTTATTGGGCTCTTACAGTTTGAGAGGTCTCAGTCCATAGATGACCGACGCCATTGCTCTGGGCCTGAGGTGAGGAAGAACA
The DNA here is from genome assembly GCA_025594165.1 of Tamias sibiricus. Lineage (NCBI taxonomy): Eukaryota > Metazoa > Chordata > Mammalia > Rodentia > Sciuridae > Tamias > Tamias sibiricus. The sequence continues at coordinate 31,784,600 of CM046668.1, forward strand.
TCATGGCAGAAAAGCATGGCAGAGGAAGGTATCTCAGGACATGGCAACATGGAAGCAAAGAGAAAGCTCCACTGAGCAGGGACAAAATATAAACCCTGAAGTCCCACCCCAGCGACCCACCTCCTCCAGTCACAATCCTACCACCATACAGTCACCATCCGGTTAATCACTATGAGGGGATTAATGCACTGATTGTGTTGAGGCTCTTATAACCAATCATTTCACCTCTTAACTTTCTTGTATTTTGTCACAGGTGAGCTTTTGGGGGGTACCTCATATCAAAACCATAACAATTTGTGTTCCTGGTAATTTTGGGATAATGGACTTCACGAAGAAAATATACAAATACAGAGAATAAGCATGATAAGATTCTGTGCTCTCATGAACTTGGTATATGTGAATCTGAGTTGAATCAGACTTTGGTCCGGAGTCTTGAAAAGAGCTAAGTCATGAAGTTAAGGGCTCTGGTTACAATGTTCAAAAAGGCTAAAGGAAAAGAAGTGAAAAAATTACCTACAGACAAATGCTAACTATAGCATTGTTCCTTAATTTAGTATTTCATTTATGTAAGAATTGAAGAAGATTAGGATTAAGGTGGCCTTTTTAGTAATACAATATGAGAATTAGACAATTACAGTGTTTCTTTGAATATTTAATCTTAATGTCAGTTTTGTGATATACATTATGTATATATATTATTAATTAAAGACCAAAGCATGTTTTATATTAGTGGATTTTAAAATTTGTTTTATTCTATTTTAAAAAAAAGTCCATCCGTGACTCCTGGGCATGATTTATATCTGGTACCAGTTTCCTTAGTGAGGCCTTCATGTACTGTTTGTGGCTGCTATAAGGACAGGATGAGCACAGGAAATGCATCGCTTTTCCCCAGAAATTTCATCATAAACATAAATATTCTACAACATTTTTAAACCTAGAATAAAATCCACTGCAATGTCTAATCTTAAAGATTTTTTTCCAGCTTCCCCGTTTATTTACTAAAAAAAAAAAAAAAAAAAGAAAGAAAGAAAGAAAAGAAAAAGCGAAAAGAAAAACAGCACCTAAATCTCATTATAAATTCCTGACTACACAGTAAAGGTGCAGCTGTTAGCTATTCATCACCTAAACTTTGCTTTGTTTCTATTGACAGATCATTTTAATAACCACAATTCTCCAGCTGATGTAAAGTATTCTACATTTCTGGCCTCGAGCAATTTATTATTTAACTGCCTAACATAGGAGTTTTTATTTTCTGCACTTCTTGATAATTCTTCCTCACAGTACATTCTTTTTTTCTCTTAAAAGTGCACCTGAATCACAATGATTGTCTTTCCAGAAGAAATTTCAGTCTGACAGTTAGCCAGGCCTGAGAGATAATATAAAACCTTTTAAAGAGCAGATTCAGTGCCATGTGACCTACTATATTTATGTTCTATTTCTTATGTTAGTTGCCACTATTATTGATCTCTTCTGTCTGAATTTACAGAATGTTTGAGTTAAGTAACTTTTTTAAAGGAGAAAAAAACTAGCATACATAAATCAAAGACAATGTTCACTGTCATATTGTATAGATATAAAGACTAATGTGTGCCCATTTGATTTTGCCTAATATTTTCCAGTTGTTCAACCATGTTCCCACACCCTCTATTCCCTCTATCTAACGTAAAGTGAGAAGTAGTGCTAATTCTTTTTCTCATGGTCGGTGTAAGAATCAATACTGCAATGACATTATTTTTAACGGTAAAGCATCTCTCTCTCTCGTGTTGTGCTCTAAGTTAATGATGTGACAAGATTGAGAGAAAAGGCACTCCAGTTTTGCTTATGACAACAAATAAGGCTTGACTTGTCAACCTGCTCACTTTACTATTGAACTTTGAAGCTGAAAAATACTTACACATGAAATAAGAAATGAGGATGTTTACAGAAATGAGCTTCATCTTGTCTATTTCATGCTATTAACAAGTTGAGTAGAAATTGATTTGAGAACAACCTGATAAAGTTTACATTTTTTTGTCTTAGGGAGAAATAAATGAGAGTTCAAAAGGCTATTTTCTTTGCCCCTGATGATTTTGTTTTTCATTGCATTTCCTTATTTCTTGCTAAAGCTTTTTTGCTAAAGGCTACAATATACTAAGAATTAGAGCTAGTGGAGTGGAAGTAAGTCTTCTTTGAAGCTAAGTGGCCAAACTGCCTCCCTCTGGCAAAAATATCTCCTTATGATAAAGCAAGATTCCTTTATAATAGGCCTGGTGGACTTCTAAGGGATTACCTAGGTGTCAGGTCCAGTTTAGAATGTGCTTAGGAGACTATTTTAAAGGAGAAAAATACCATGTTTGTTCAAGTAAGTCTTAAAAATAATGCTTAGGCTTTACTTGCCCCTTTCTTCCTGCAGGCAGGGCACAATAAAATCATGGATAACAAAAACCCATGAACAGCATCAGGGAAAGGGGTCATGGCCATGAGTTATTGCAATTTAAGAAAGGATTTGGGGGCTGGGGAGGTATTTCAGTAGTATATCACTTACCTAGTGTGGGCAAGGTCTTGAGTTCTATCCTTGGCACTGGGGGGGAAAAAAGGCCAAAAGAGAATTGGGGGCACTAATATGTCTGGGTTCACCAACCTCAAGTTCTTTATACAATTATGTAAGAATCAATACTGCATTGATTCTTATTATGTAACTGTTTTCAAATCACAATAGAGGGATTCCATCTATGAGTTGAGGGAATCTCATTCTCCACTCCAGCTTCTCTTCCTGGTGTACTTTCTAAAGCTCATGAGAGTTCATTTTGATTCAATCAATCCTGGGTACTGTCATTGGAAACTCTTGCTAGCCTGAAGAATATTTCATTACCATATCACACTATTTTCAAAGACCTGGGAAGACAAAGTAGGTTGGAGCCTTATTAACTGACTGTATCTCTATATTCCACTATAGTTCCTCAAGATACAAGATCAGGATAAATTGAAAATCAGCTTTATACTTTGCTGGCACTTTGCTACTGTCTTCAATGTGCAATGGAAGGCCCTTCATTTATAGAGATATACATCCAATGAACAAATGAACAAGGGAAATGAATTGTTCAAAGAAAATTTCCCCCAAATATCAGATATTTCTCCCAAATAATCATGATTAAGGTCATCCACATTCTAATTCAGGTTGCCTAGAATGAGTGATACCTTGAGTTAGATCTGTAGTACATTCCAATGAAAAATTCATTGTTACAAGATTATTGTCTGGCAGAAGAATAGATAAATTCAAATTTTCATTACTCTATAGAATCTATTAATATCTCCATTCCAATTTAGATGACTTCGGGTTCTCTCCCTGAATGACAAAAAAATAACTTTCTGTGGTTGATACGACCATATTAATTCTCACAGAATGATCTTATATATATTTGTAATTAAATGGCTCTTATTGATACCTTTCCCAAAGTAAAAGAAGATTAGTCGCAAAAGGTAATTACACCCTCTAGAAATCCATACTGTCAAGCATGTCAGAGGCAGCCCCTTTTTTTAAAAAATCAAGGCAGCCCTTTTATTTAAGAACTAAATAATAATGTACCTCAAAGAAACCATATCCCCAAAATAATTTTTATTGGTTTCCTATCTATATTATATATGTCTTATTTAGCTTAGTGTTTTATAGGTGGCATCTTGGCTATCATCATGGGTAACCTTCAGAAGTATGTCAACCCCTGCCTGGTATAATTTGAATAAGGAATTTTAAAAAGGAATATTTTTGAGTTATTTGATGAGTATATTCTGTACATGAAACATCTTCAATGTTTTTGTTTTTATCATCCCACTGGGAAAAAATAGCTCCTTGATTGTAAATGTTATTCGGCATAACTGTCAAATATTAATTATATAAAATCTAGCATAAATTACTATATGATGAATGTTTAAAATTCACATTTTTAATTTATTTACTTATAACTGTCCAATTTGATCAATTTTTTTCTCTTGACATATATTCAACTGGAACCAAATCTCCAAGCTTAATAGTGATACCATTTGAGTCCTTTTTAGTTGCCCTGCAGACATGGGTTAGGAAAAACTCATGTTAGCTCTGTTCTCTTTTCTGCTCTGAGATCAGTGTTTAGCATATTTTCATAGCATTCCATTAAATTGTTCTAATTTTTGCCCTTTGGGAGATAAAGAGTTTACCTTGAAATTTCCATATTTAACAATTGAAACAATTTCTCCATAATAAACATTTATTGAAGTGTCTCTTGCTCTGAATGTAGATGGAATAAGAAATTCATAATCTGAAAAAAATGTCTTTCTGCATCATTCATAATTGGAGACTTTCAAAGTGCTGAGGTTATTAAAATGGCGTTTTTGGTGACACAATATGTTGCTAAGCTTAGGCTATTTAGTTGTAAAGACAGAACAACTGGGAGTTGTTGTGCATATAAATGCTCATCCTTTATCAGTTTTGACAGATTTTGAACAACGATGAGCCATGATTCCTAAAGTTGCTAGACCACCTTGGGGAAGCAGGTTAAAACTTGTCTGTATTAGACAGAATAATTAATGCTAGTTGCTATAGAAAATAACTCCCAAACAACAGGAACTTAACACACACACACACACACACACACACACACACACACACACACTTATTTTCATATTCATAGCATAGTCTGATGTAGGTTAGGTGTCTTTCCTGAGCAAGCTTTTCCTTCAAGGTTCTGATGAAGAAATTCTAGGTCTTTTCATCATGTGTCTGTGCCATGTTTATGTTTTTTGCATTCATCTTCAGGATAAAGAGAGGGGAGAGCTCTAGTTGAATATATCTGGGAGGTCTTAGTATACAGGTTGACAGAAGCAAATACCAATTTAATTCATATTTTGGTGGCCAAAACTTATCATACAGATCTCTGAGGTACCTTCAAGAGAAACCAGGAAATATTATTTCTGCATATTTAACAACAGAAAATAGTTTGGGTAGCTAACCAAGGTTTCCTATAGGGATTTTTACAAACTCAGTTTCTGTTGCATAATTGGGAATTTTATGAAGCTCATAATAACCATCCAGGGTGAACTTCTGTATCATCCTTAAACAGAAGGGTGGACAATAAAACACCATGGTCCTGAATATACCTTTTCTGTTCCCCCAAACCTAGGTAAGTCAAGGGAACAATGGGAACAATCCTGGGTCAGAATGTCCAGATACATATCATCTTGAAGGACACTGACTTTCTTTCATGCACACTGGGAACTAGGGCAAGTTAGTGTCACCATCGTAAAGCTACTTTCCTGCATATACAATAGGACAATTGCTCCTTGGGATCCTGGTCATATGAGCTAACTGAGTTAATGCTGATGATGTCACTGCTTCTGTAACCTAACATAAAACCCCTCTCTGAGTGGCTCCTGGTGCAGAACTGAGGGCACCGTGGAAAGGATACATGTCATTCATTCATTCAATTGCTAGTGGACAAAATGCCCCAAGGGAGAGGAGGCACTGCTTAGCAAACACCTTGAGGTATAGAGGTGCTGCCTCTTCAGCCTGTCACCATTGAACTTCTCTTGGACCAGTCACTGATCCCTTGTAAACTTTCCCCAATAAATCACATGTCCCCCATGCCATCTCCAAGTGCTTTCTTTGGCCTCTCTTAAACCTGTCCTACCGTCCTGACACAACTGGGCTGTGGATGTGACAACTTCCTTCATCACAAATTCTGTGTTATTCATTTTAGAGTCCTAACATTATAGATTTTCAGCAAGTATACTTATTGAAACTATAATTGGATTGTCAAACTTCTCACTGATTTGACCTAGGCTAAAGTATTCTGAGCATTCAGTGAGGAAACCTTGAAGTGGCAGCATTTTATGAGAGGATTTGGCTGGCAATGGCTTGGGACTCTGGTTTCTTTCATGAACAATCACAAGACCTGTGATCTTCTCCAGGACTAAGAAACAGTTTCTTGAGAGGGCATGTTGTCTGTGATATGTTTGCCCAATTTATTCTTGGAATAAAATGAGGAAGTCCTACTTAGTTTTTTACAAGTCTGGATATCTTTGGTTTTCAATTCTGTCACTTAAATTGACTTCATTGTTAGAACTAAAGGACAATTTTGAACAAATTACATTCCTTGAGTTAGATTTTTAGCTCCTGGTTATAATTTTAAAATGTTTGATTCATGCTGTTTTGTCCTCTAATCATTTCATGTAAAATATAGAAAAAGCATTCTAATTATTACTTTTAGGTGATTGAAAATTGGAATTTTCTTCCTTGACTCTGAGTCTTTTCTAAAAATATGCACTTTAAATTCAGAAATATCTAGTACACTGATGGGGATCTGTTCCAGAATTTCAACCATATCGAACTTCAAGAGTAGGGTCTTTCATCTTCTACAAACCCATTATTCTTTCTTGAACTTCTGATCTAGGTCATATGCAAAAACTCTTTAACTTTTAGAACATGGGTACATCCAAGCCAGCTGCTCTGCTTGGCCTAATGCAATCCCAGGCCATCAGCCTAGGGCTTATTATAGACTGAATGTTTGTATTTCCTCAAATTTCATAAGATTTGGTCATAAGACCAATGTTGCTGCCTGAAGCGATTGCCGCTTGGAGCAACGACGCCACAGGAATAAGTTCAGAGGCGGACTGGAAACAAACAGGCTCTTTATTCTGTTAGCTTCTCTCTCTGGCTCCAACAACAACTCCAACACGCCATCCACACTCCTCCAACCACACCACAAAATGGCGTTGACCCCATCTGCAATGTCCTGGGCCAAGTCTCGCGAGCCCATGGAAGGTGGTAATGCTTATGGCTCACAGCTAACCGCAATCTTAGCTATCTCCTTAATTAGGGCTCCTGAAGACCAAAGTCTTCTTGATGGAACCCCCACATGAAAGGGAATCTAGAGAGTTCTCTTCCTTTCTTTCCGACATGTGGATATAAAATAAGCTGCAAAACAGAAACAAATTCTTTATAAAACCACACTGTGTTGACAACCTGATCATGGTCTTTCATCCTCAAATACTGTGAGAAATAAAGATCTGTTGTTAATAAGCTACCTCATCCTTGGTACATTGTCACAGCAGCTTGAAATTATGAAGACTTCAAAACAGCCACCAGTGAATTGATGCCTACTCAGGTTATCCCACTAACTCTTTCAACAGGTCTATTTTGTTTCTATAGCTGTGGTATAACTTCCTCCCCAAACTCTCTTAAACATGTGGTCTTACCTGCTCCTTTACAGAACTTGCTTTCCTCTGGCATTTTCTGGTGGTCTTTCTTAACTTCTCTTGGTAAACCTGCATAAGACACAGTTCTATCGTTATATTGTTGTGTTTATTCTGTGCCTGGTGCAGGGGAAAAGTTCAGTTTTCTGTGTCTCTTTTCCTTTTAGACAGTATGGTGAAAAATAGTCAGTACTTACTAATGCTTAATAAATCCATGGCAATACTAGGCATAATTTTTATACCTTGTATTAACACCATTTGTCCTAGTAATGTCTAACAAACTTTAGTTCTGTTACATAATTCAATGAAAGCCCAGTCAAATATTTGGTCATACACAATAATTTCAGAGAGTGCCACCTCAAAATGGCAACACTTTGAAATAATGGAACCTACATTATAAGCTTGATTATAAGCAAAATTGGAAAATTTAGCTCTTTTTTTTCAAGCAAAACCACTAAATATTCCAATCCAAAAAACATATTTTACAATGTAATAGTGATACAGTGTGTTGTTTGTCCCCACCTTAATTCTCTGACACGGCAGCCTTACTTCAAGAATCTCAGAAATTACTATGTGGGTACCTCTATGTTTGAGAGAGCTCTCCTATTGGGCCATGCTCTTTACCTACTCCAGACATTGTTTTTTCTTTTTTTTCTTTTTTTGGTCCTTTTGTCTCTCTTGTTTATTTTCCCCACCAAGTCTCCACTCCCTCTAGTGCCTGGCTTATGGCTTGTATTGTTAGACATTTTCTGTCACATTCACATTTGCTTATTAGTGTGGGAAGGAGTAGAGAGAAGTGGAGAAAGATGCTTAGGGATGTTGGGAGTGTTTAATGCTCATGGATGTTAGGAGAACCTAACCAAGTACCCACTGTACACCATAAGGAGTTTAATTGTTGCTTTACAAATGACTGATTTTCTTTATATATTAAGCTCTGGTGAGATACAGTAGATACTTTGCTAAAGCAAATGAATATCTGTCTCTTTTTCAACTTTAAGATATATTACAGAAGCTCTATTTCTATTATTTTTGATTAAGAAGGCAGTTAGGAAGAAACAGATGAAAGGAAGAATACAAATCTGTCATAGCTTTTCTAGTTTAATTGCCTTACAATTACTTGAAACAATGAGCTTTATATACTCTTAAAATTGCCTTAAGGATGGAGTGAAAGAAAGTATAAATTTACAGAGGGACAAATGTTAACTGAGACATCTTGGAAGATTGAGAAATTTTTTCATGCCAAACATTATCTTTGATTGGGATGATTAAAGCTAAAATGTAAAGTTCCAGTGGAAAATTGATAAATACAGGTCCATTTCATTAAATAATGCAAAGAGAATTTAAACATTGAGATCCATTATTTAATATTTATTAATAAGAACAATATGTTTCTTGGTTACAAATTTTGGAGCTACTGCTACCTCCTGGGAAGGATAGCCTTAGCAATAAAGAAAGAACATTTTCCCAGAAGTTCCTATGAAATAATTCTTCATTATGATAATTTTGCCTGAGTCGGATAATCTGTTTTGATTTCCTTCTAAGGTAGTGGAATTACTAATGTGAATAGTTTCTTTGCTTTTTTTTTTTTTTTTTTGAGGCAAATATTTCAGTTTGATTGATATATTTCCCAGTTACTTTGCTACCCATTAATGTCATCATCAGATGGGGATGAGAAAGGAGCACAGTAAAAAGAAGAGGCAAATCATGAAGGAATTAAGTTTCCATTTTATTATGAGCAAACTTAAGTGTAGGATTATTTCACAACAGAGTAAGTAAAGGTTCAAAACTAGTAAAAAAAAAAACCCTACTTTTTATTATTTTACATTTTTCTTCTTAAATTATTATACTATAACTCTCCTATGTTTTATGAGAATTTTGAAGTGTACTGAGATATATCCTGATCTATTTATTATTACAACATATTCCTTATTTTATAAAATTCATGAAAACTCTGCTTAGGATTTTTTTTTATCAGTCAGCTGTTTTTATATATTTATAACTTTTGATATAATTACTTTATATGCTATGATGTTATAATCAGTGAAAAAGTTATTTCATATCCTTACTTTTGAAGGCATTATTCTATGGGTCAGTAATATTTAGAGACCAGAAATAAATATTACACAAGGGACAAGCAAAACTAAATGATAAGCATATAGAGATATATTTTCCTGGGACTTCAAATACAGCATTTCCAAAAGGGTTATAATTTTATGTCCCTAAATCCTCACTTTTGATAATGTAACACTACCAGATGTCTTTTTTTGTGGCTCACAGTATTGCTTTCTTCAGTAGAACCATTGTTCTATTCATGCTACTATCTCAAGAGGCATCAAACATCTCCTCTTTTACACCCTTTCTCCTCACTCAGGCAATCACCAAGTCACAGAAATTTATCAATTATACCTTCACAATCACATTGTGTTTTCTTTCTTTCCTCCACTGCAGTGGTTCAAACTCATAATTTATTATGTCTTGTCAAAACTACCCTAATACATTTCTTTTACTGCCTCTGATCCCACTTTTTTTCCCCAACCACATTACAAATTGATGTCAGAGTGAACATCCTAATGCAGAGTTACAATGGCATCAGTCCTTTTCTAGAAAAACCTTAGGTCATGACCCACTGTATCAGTCAGGGCTCTTGACTGCAAGCTCAAAAACCAATCCTAGTTCTCCAGCAATGAAAATTGAATGTAATGACAGACTTAATGGGAGGCTGGAGAACTAGATTTGAAAAATGCATGGGGGAAAGGTCAGTTGGGAAGACTTTCCTGGAAATACAATAACTGTATTTTAGCAGGAATGTTCTGGTCAGGATATTGCTATTGCTGCTGCAGGGCACCATTAGTGCAAGACAAGAAAGGAATATTTTCTTTTGGCTTTCGTAGTATGAGAAGATGCACTGCATCACAGAGACACTGCATGCAATAGAAAGGGCTCGAAATCACAAGAGAAATTGGACCCTGATCAGTCACTCCAAAAAGGCCAATCAACAACAACTAGTACTGCTGTTGCTACAAATGTTAATTATTACACAAATAAGGCTTAAATTGGTTAGTGCTGCATTCAAGTTTCTCCCCAAGCTAACTTTAAACAGCATTTCCAAAATAATTGCTTGCTGAGGTGAGCCTTTCCAACGTATCAGCTATGTATTTCTATTCTTATACTGTACAACTAACTATTCTCTCAAACCTACTGCATCATTCACACCTTCAAGTCTGTGTATACACTGTTTCCTCAATTCAGAGTTGCTTAACTGGGACACTCTTGACATTATATGCTGGGTCATTCTTTGCTTGGGGAAACTGTCCTTTCCATTAGAGTATATTTAACAGATATCTGGCCTCTACCCAGTGGATGCCGGTAGCATTTCTCCAGTTGTAATAACCAAAAATGTCTCCAGACATTGATCGCCCAATCTTTCCTAGGGACCAAATTCACCCCAGGTTACGAAGGAGACTAAGGAGAAATAATTAAATGCAATGTGGTATTCTAGACAAAGTTTTTTTTGTGGAAAAACTTGTGGAATTAAAGTTTGTAATTAATAATAGTGGATCAAATTAATTTTCTGGTTTAGATCATTGTGCTATAGTTATATAACATGTTGCTTTAGGAAACATCAGTTGAGGGATATATAGATGCTATCTTTATAATTTTTTATTTTTTGTAAATCTACAATTAGTTCAAAATTATAATATTAACAATTCTCTGGGACATCCTCATCCATTGTTGTAGTCCAACGTTTCTTGTTATTTTTCCATTCTTGTACCTCTCCCAAATACCTAGGAGTCTTTTGAGATATACTTTTCTGATTATCAACCCAGTGAATTTTGAATACAACAGACTGTATACACATATGTACTGTAATTATATTTTTGTCTTACAGAGAAAGAGATAACCAATATTTTCTTCCCTTGAGAATGCATGAAGACTGGGATGTAGCTCAGTGGTAAAGCCCTTGTCTAGCATGAGAAAGGCTCTGGTTCCATACCCAGCACTGCAAAAAGAAAAGAGGATAGAGGTGGCAGAGAGTGGAAGTCTAGTCAGAACAGAAACTTTCCTCTGACCTGCTGAAAGTCTTTAAAGCATATACAATTGCCAAAAATTGCTTTTCTTTTAATAACAAGTGTACCTATGTGTGTATGATACCCATTAGCTTTTTAATATCAATGGTTCTATATGCTTCAAATTATATCCTTTCCATAGTGACTGACACACAAGGCATTCAACTTAGACTACTTTAAAGCAGAGATTATATTCAGCTGGGATGACATGTGTAAATAGGTAGATAATATAAAAGAACAAGAATCAAGATAACAAAGTAAAAAAATAACCAAAGCAATAATGAACATGATGAAAGATATGTTTGGCTAGAGTTGTACTTGAGGGGGATAGTGAGGAACTAGGCAGGGAGACAGTTGTGTGGATTTGCAACAAATTTAAATTTATTTACAGTGTAATTTATTTAAAGGAGCACAAGATTTATAGAATTTAAAAAAGCTCAGTTAAAGGTGTGCAACAATGAACAGAATTTTAATGCTACCTGGATTAGAGATATGTGTATAACCTAGTTAGTAAGATGAATTAGGTTTAGTAGAAAAACAGGAAGCAACTGCAATCCCTTTGTTTGATGTTTCTTTCTCTTCCCCGAAATCATTCAGGGCTCAAAGCTTTTCCAGATGGTTTTAGGTGATAAATGGTGTCTTTTCTCCTACTGCAAAAGTCTTGCTCAGCATCATATCAAAACTCTAAACTTCCCAATTAATATTTCAACCGGCCAAGTTTACCTTAGACTGGGAAACTTGGGAACTGAATGACAGACTCTGATTATTCTCTCAATGATTATCTTCCTTCTTTATAGTTTCCATGGATAAAGCGGTGACCTGACCATTTATCTATCAAATATCAGGAAACATTTATCATATTCTCCTGAAGTTTCCATCAAATCTCCTCTTGGCTGGAGAGGAAAGCCCAATCTGTCTTTGTACTACAGAAGGGCACTGATGCACTGACCACTCTGAAAATGAACTCTGTCATTGTCCTCAATTCCTTAATACTTTGGCCTTCCTTGTGTACTGGTTGGAGAGAGGTGATAGGTTAGTTCTGCTGAAAGGACTATTATGCCAGTCCTGCATAGCTGAGGTAGGAATCAAAGCTGGAAAGGTACAAGCACCTAGTACATAGTTTTCTTGACCTTAACGATGTTTTGAAATTCAAAGATTATTGGAAAGTTCTTCTATAGTCTATCATCTGGCTATATTTTTAAGCATAGATCCTGTACCTACCTAGTCATAACAGGTACCTGTAAATGTTAGTCTACTTTGTTTCTCATTTTTCTCTTCTTTTAAAATCCTTATCTGAACCATATTCCTTGCTTGCCCACAAATTCATTTCTATAAATGTCCTCTTATATAAATATATCATATCACAGATTCCCTTACATTTTTGTCAACCCAAAATTGGGTTGACAAAAATGCTTCCAAAATTGTTAAAAAGAAAGGAGAATTTGATTAAGGTAAACATCATTAAAAAATGCTAAAATATTGAGTCTGTGGAAATGAAAACTGATCTCCTGTGTTTTTAGAAACAATTGAGAAAAAGTAACTACACTAAATATTAGTAAATATTTTATTTTGTTTCTGTTTCCTCAATCATAATGATAGATTAGAACAAGATAATGTTGTTAATTTATAAATTAGAATCAAAAAGATGTCATACTGGGTGAGAACATGTTTCATCTTCTCAGTGTTATGTCTCTGTCCATTTAGATCTGTTTTATGGAAGGTCCTCCTCTATATTAATTGGAAATATTTAATTCTTATCTCTTTAAGCATTTCCATGGATTTTAATATAGAATATTCTTGAAACTATTTATAGTTGTGTAGTTTACCACTTACAGAATTTACTATTATATATGGAGAAATGCTTTCCATCGTTAAAATGAATTCAGTGCTCTAGGGTACAAGGAGTGCCCTCTAACTAATAACCCTGGATCACCAGGCAACAAGAACTGAAGTGACTTGAAGGAATGTCAGAGGCTGATAAGCTGGGGAGTTTGGGCAGTTGTCAGTCAGCAATCAGATAAGCAAAAGACATCAAGAGAACATCCACACCAGTGAGCAGAAAAATAGACTGCCCAAGTCCAGCTAAATAGTCTGACATTACTGGCAGGCAGGAAAAGGTAATCGTTGAGAGCCATATAGGAAGGATATGGACGAATGGTGTTTGGCAGCAGGGAGGGAATTGAAGAAGAACTTGACAGAGAGCCAGCTCACTGTCTTGGCCTCCACTGCCTTCATATTCATCTCACTTGGTTGAGATTCAGTCCTAACTGAACCTAGCTTGCAGGTAAGCCCTTGATAACTACAAACAGGTGGTTTTCTGTCTGAGTAGCAGACATTTAATCTACATGTGTTGGCAAGGAGGACGTATATTTCTCCAGCATAGGCTGTTCCCTGACACTGATACTGGTGACCAAGCTCTCTGCTTTCATGGTTTTATAAGCTTTGATCACTGCTGCTTCATCTTTCATTAGCCTATTTCCAGGATGAGTGATCCCTTAGCCTTTCCACATGTGGAAGCCCTTCTTTCCCCTCCAAAAGTTAACTTTATTATCCTCCATACCTTTTTCAGCTCCTATTCCTTGAGGTAAATCAAGAAGGTCTAATTTTTAGATATAGATTCTCAACAGGGATTATTAATATAGTGATTCTCCAGATGTAGTGTGCATGAGAACTACTGGGGGACCTTGTTAAAGTTTAATTGCCAATTCTGTAGATTAGGGGTGTGGCCCCAAACTTGAATTTCAAGGAATTTCCTAGGTGATGCTGCTGGTGTGTAAACCACACTGTCAGTAGTGATGGGTTAGCATGTAATAGTTGGAGGTTTTCTGTGTGTCAAAAAAACTTCTGAGAAAAGTGTGGAAAATTTCAACCATTCCACAATCCCACCCCCAACACACACTCTCTTAAGCATGACTTTCTACTTTTCCACATTGGTTTGCAATTATTCACTTTCATATGCAAATAAACACATAAGAATCTCACTGAGATTTATTTACATAAATCTAAAATTTATAAAAATTGAGTTCATTTTTGCTGAATACATTTTAAATTATATATATATTCTTATTTCATCTTAAAACTTGCCATCAAGGTGTGTGTGTGTTTATGTATGTTTTTATATATATGTACATATATATGTACGTATGTATGTTTGTATATTTATGTACGTGTATATATATGTATGTATATACAAACATATATACATATATATTATATATATTTGATATATATCTAATAAAATTGGCAAAGAAGAATTGGAATGATGACTATAGGAAATAAACTAAAGAAGACAAGGCTATTTTATGCAAGAGTTAAATCCAAATGATAGAAACCAAAAAATTCAACTATCTCTAGTCATAGCTCTATTGAAAGGTAGAACCAGGCCTTAAAAATTCTGTGCTATTCTAGCATATGAATAAATAAATAGGAATTTGGTTTATACTTTAAAATCCAGTTCTGGAAGACAACTGAGATATAAGACTCAATATTGCATTAAAAGCTCAAAACTAGAGACTAAGAGAAAACAAATGCATTATAAAGTCTCCTCTTGGGACGAAAGAAGGGGGAAAAATGTACAACTCACTCAAAGATAGACCTAATGGGAGAAAAAATTAATCCTTGTCTAAGTTATTTTAATAAGCTGCACTCTTACTTCCTTAGTTTAAGAGATTGCAAGAAAAATCAGGTATGCCCTCCTTTATAGATTTTTTCAAAAAATCACTTGTGGGAACTGGGGTCCAGTACACACAGGGGATGCCAAAAATTATCCAGATGTTAGGACATTTATATTCCTTTACTAAAGTTTTTTTTTTTTTTTTTTTTGGTATATCCTTTTGTGCCTTTTAAAATATATGAACTGTATTCATGCATATTTCTTGTACATGGGATTAGTAATACCCACTTTGGGGAGAATAATGTTTATTCCATTTTCCTGAAAATTTCTTGCACACAGTGGGGGAGCTATACTAGTTAACACTGCTATCCTTCACACTTCCTCACTCACTATAAATATTGCAAAGAACTGGGTGTGGGAAACCTGCCTCTTTATCCTTTGTAGAACCCTCTTGTTTTTGGAAATCAGATGCTCTTGGTCATGTGATCAACTTTAAAGTAAAGGTTCTGTCCATGGGGAGGCCCGTGGTGGCCCAGGGGACACAGTGGTAATTGAGGTAAGTGTGGTGTAAACATCAGGGCATGTGGTTGCAACCTATATAGATACTCCTACTCTGGGAGTAGAAGCCCCCCTTAGTTGATGGGGTTTTCCACAAACACTGTTGATTTTAACTCTTTTGCTTGAAAAAAGTTCCGATACTGGCTATTCCAAATGTAGTGAAGGACTGGAAGTTTTTAATCCTCTGTTTAGACAGTGGTGCAGTTCCTGGAGTTACATGTGGATAGGTGAGAGCTGGGGTAAGAGCTTGCTGTGTTTGGCACTCACATCTGGAGTTGTCAGTGGGGTGTGATCTGACTGCGTGTGAGAGCAGCTGATTCGGAGGAACCTCATTGGTTCAGGGTCACACAGTTGAGTTATTTCTCTTTGCTGTTACTGTGGGTGTGATTATCCAGGAGAAGGACATCAGACCCCACATGCTGTGCCCATGTGGGGACATGTCATTGCCTGGAGGCTTTTGTCTGTCTTATTCTCTAAGTTGAAGTATCCATTAAGGTTCAAGAAGTTCTGAGTCATGGCTTCAACTACTTGCAATTAGTCTTATCTGTGTTGGGAGCATAGTTCAATGAGAGAGCACCTGCTTGATGTGCACGAATGGGCTTGATCTATAGACCAGCAAGAAAACAAAAAGATACAAACAGCAAAACAACAGCTGCAACAACAACAGAAAAGAAAGGGTAAACGAACAGAATAAGACAGTAAAAGAAGGAAGACCAAAATGAAAATTAATAAAAGGAAAAGAAAGAAGGAGAAAAATTTAAAAGTGACAAAATGAAAAAAAAGAGGAAAGACCAAAAAAAAGGAAACAACAAAAAAATAATGAATGCTAGGGATTGCTCATGTACCCAATTCTTTCTGGATGGTGCTCACCAGGTGACAAGCAGGAGTTATTTGAGGCTGTAGTTAGTTGGAGTTCCTCTCTGCTGCTTTTCCCATTAGAATAAGCTAGTGTGGGATTTGGAACTCACTAGGTAATAACTCTCTTCATAGTTTCTTGGGTTGTATACTTCAAGGGCATGACGGGTGCTGGTGCAGCAGCACGTTAATGAGCCACTTGCAGAATGTGGATCTCACTAGGCTAAGACTCTCTATGAGGCTCTGTGCTCTGAGGGTTGGGACAAGCTACCTCTGTGACCTGTTTACTATCTAACATGGAATGCATGACTTATTAAGCCAAGATTCTCTCTGGAGCTTCCTGGGCTACACTCAGAATAGGGCAAGTGCTGGTGCACATCCTGGTTGTTCCTGGGGGTGGAGAGAGGCCACAAAGTTGCAAAGATTTATGCTGAGACAGGGCTGGTGGATTTCATGACACTCATGGCTCCAAATCTCAAAGCCCACAAACTTGGATCCTATATTAAATGAAATGTGACTGTTAAGTCTGCTGTATAAAAATAGTAGTTTTCAGCCGGGCGCGGTGGCGCACGCCTGTAATCCCAGCACTTGGGAGGCTGAGGCAGGAGGATCGCGAGTTCAAAGCCAGCCTCAGCAATGGCGAGGCACTTAGCAACTCAGTGAGACCCTGTCTCTAATAAAATACAAAAAAGGGCTGGGATGTGGCCCAGTGGTCGAGTGCCCCTGAGTTCAATCCCCGGTACCAAAAAAAAAAAAAAAAAAAAAAAAAAAAATAGTAGTTTTCCCAAATTGCCAATTTACGGGGAAATACCTTTCCATCTGACCACATCACAGTGTGTGCTTCCCACCATGTAGAATTCTCGGTGGATTTGCGTCAGAGTCACTGTCTTGAGCCGAAACCATGGCACAGGTGGCTACTTGCTGGATCAGTACAGAAGAAAGGCCAGTGAGTCTTGGAGATAGAAAAATGCAGGGACTTCTGATCCCCAGAGTAGTAACTGTTGTGGGGCAGGACACTCAGAAAACACACCAACTCCCAATTTTGTCCAAATTTAACAGTTTTTATTTAGCAGGCCAGCTGGCTCCCTACAGGACCCATAACTGTCTTTGAAAGGAACAGCCCTGAGCCTGAGCATTTTAGGATATTTAAAGGCAAAACCCCCCCAAAACACATCCGGATTGATGTAAATGCAAATAAGCAGGTACAAAAGCTGAATTGGGCAGTTAGTGAGACAATGCAGTGGGTACATTGGTATTTCCCACAGGAATTTCCAGGTTGGCATAGCAGCAAGCAAGCAGAAGGGAAGGGGGTCAAAATGAACCTAGTTCAGTACAAGTTAGAAAATGGTTACTAATGTCTAGACAATCAATCTCTGACAAGATATATTGCCCAAGAAAAATGGAAACCAAAGAAAACAATTTTACATTGTATAAAATTGCTATTTTGTGTTGCCAAGTATGTTATGCTAAGTAACTATTAATGGGTACAGAGACGGGGCTTTCCCATGGGAGAAGCATTTCTTACATGATATGGAGTCTCAGGGTAAAATGGAGTCTGTTTGGTCATTGCCCATATAGCCTAGCAGATAACATAAACTCAGACAATAGGGCCCTTCTCAAGATGGCTCCTGCTTTAGCACCACCTGAACACATTGGGTAATGCAGAGAACTTCTTCCTCAACACCTCCATATTATATAGATAACAGAACTCTTATTTGCATAGACTACATGTTTGCAGAATGCTAGATTCTATACTTGTGGAGTTAGCTGAGACTCTTTCTCCTTTACCTATATCCAACCAAGGAGCATTCTCCTGCTGAGAATCAAGTGCTTGATGCCGGGGCACTCTTTTTCTGTGAACTATTCAAATATCCCAAATCTCTAGGCTTCACCTGGTCACTGACTCTACTTTTGAACTCCCTCACTCTCCTACAACCACTTACCTCAACAAGCAGCTATATAACTGAGATTTGGTTGTATTTTGTGGAGATGCAGGCAAGTGCTGAATGCCTCCAATCTGCCTTACCTCTCATGAACATGGCTCTTGGTTGTATTTAAATTACTTCTCTTGATAGAAAGCTGTAGTTAAAACAATTTCTGCTTTCTAGAAATAGTATTACACTTTATTTATTGGGTCAGATTTTTATTGCATACTACAACACACCTTTTGTTCTAAAGTAACATTTTGTTATATACATTAATAATGGATTATTTTCATATAAAATTCTGAAAGTATTTTCTTGTCATATAAAGCTATTTAACAGTGAATTATGTTTATATCACTTAGGTAGTCTCTTTTTAACCATGTAAATATCACAGTATTATGTTTATACATCTTGAGATTTATTAATTTTAGTTATATGCAGTTTCAAGTAACATTTGTTAGCCTATTTCATCCTAAGAACCTTTAAAATATCAACCAAACAGATGTTCTACTATAAACATAAATAAAAATGAGGGCCTAGTAAGGCCAAATATAGGAAATTTTATTATGTGAATATCACTTAAGATTCAGTAGTGATGAACTGTATATGACTCATGAAGATGATAAAAAGGACTTCCAAGTTCATAGTGTACAAAAAAGTTTTAATGCTTTCACCTTTTCAAATTAAAAAGAAGATTTATTGATTTTCTAAGTAACAAGCTTATGAGACTAAAGTTAGGCAGATATGTCTTATAGCATTATTCTGATGATTTCTGCTTCTACTTCTACTGTTCTGATAATGATAAATTTCAGTACCATCTCTAATTTCATATTCAAGGGGATATTGTATTTTGATTATATATGAATGTGTATGTGTGTATATGTATGTATATATATATATATATATATTCATGAGAGATACATTCCAAGAGACACTCAGTGTATGCCTGGAACTGTAGATAGTACTGAATTTTACAATATATTGAGATTTTTCCCCCCTACAGGTACATACATATGATAAATTTTAATTTATATATTTGGCATGGTAAGAGACTGGCAACAATCACTAGTGGTAAAATCAAACAATTATATATAAAAATATACTGAAATAATAATTATGTGAATGTGATCTCTGTTTATTTTTGTGATTTTTTTTATTTAATATTTTGAACTGTAGTTGACTATGGGTAACTGAAACATGGAAAGCAATATTGAAACTAGGGGAAGGCTTCTGTGCGTGCGTGTGTGTGTGTGTGTGTGTGTGTAAAACAACTCATAATAAAAATGGTAGGGAAAGACACATACTATCCAAGAAAAGCAACAAAAGCATAAATGCCATTTTCCCCAGTTTTGCAAATATCATACCACCTGAATAAAATATGTTGCTTAAAAATATATCAGATATATTAAGCTAAATTAAAATAACAGAAAACAAGATGACTTAAAATAGACTCTGGTTGAATTAAAAACTCTTAAAAGGTTGATTCTTTTTTTGAAACACAGTCTTACTTTTACCTATGTGAAGATGTGCATATATCACTATGGCCCTTCCTGAATTAATATCTTTAATAATAACAATATGATATTGTAAGTGCAATATAATTTTTAACTAAACTATTTCTACTGTTTAAATGCCTGCTGAGCATTTGGGATGTTGCTACTGGGAATTAGAAAGGTACTTTATATACATGTATATATATATATATGTGTGTGTGTGTGTGTGTGTATACATATACATATATATATATACACACATACATATACACACATATATACATATATATATTCTTGTTTAACAAATTTGTTTTTAATTGGAACTACATTGTTAGCAATAAATTTATTTTAAAACATATTTTATCTAATCCAAGGTAGAAATTACATAACAGTGCTCATCTAGAGATACATCTTGTGTAATGCTAGATGTAAGGGAAATTCAGAAGTGTAAAGCAAACAACTCTGAGATTATTAATAACATACAGTCTCCTGAATATTCATTATAAGCTAAACATAGCCCTTGTATACATGATGGGACTTTCTTTAAGTTAAAGAAAATGTATATACATGGAAAGAAAACTAATTGATTCCAGAGAATTCCTCATCACCCAAACCTAGCTATTTACAATATTGTATCATAGACACTTTATATTTAAATGTAAAATTCTTTCTTAAGATGGCTAGTGAAAGGAGCTCATGGGTAATTCCTTTTTAAAAATAAATAATAATTCCTTGATCTGTTCTGTAGGGATGGGATGTCATAAAACTAGTTTTCTAAAAATAAAGAATGCCTGAAATTCTATCATTAATTGTTAACAATTCACATATAAAAATAAAGATACTGATGAAGGTTTGGCCTACATTTTCTTCTATTTCGTGCAGGGTGTCTGTTCTAAGTCTTTGATCCACTTTGAGTTAATTTTTGTACAGGGTAAGAGAGAGATGTTTAATTTCATTTTGCTACGTATGGATTTCCAGTTTTCCCAGCACCATTTGTTGAATAAGGTATCTTTTCTCCAATGTATGTTTTTGGCGCCTTTATAAACCTATCTATGTAGCTTTGTCTCTGCCTTCTACTCTGTACCATTGGCCTACATGTCTATTTTGGAGCCAATACTATGCTGTTTTGAGAATTAATAAATGAGATAGATTTTAACTAAAAATCTTCTCGGCAAAGGAAACAATCAATAACATGAAGAGAGAGCCTACAGAATGGGAGAAAATCTTTACCACAAGCATCTCAGATACAGCACTAATATCCAGGACATATAAAGAACTCCAAAAACTTAACACCAATAAAACAACCCAATCAATAAATGGGCTAAGGAATTGAACAGATACTTCTCAGAAGAAGAAATACAATTGATCAACAAATATATGAAAGTATTCATCATCTCTAGCAATTAGAGAACTGCAAATCAAAACTACACTAAGATTTCATTTCACTCCAGTCAGAATAGCAATCATCAAGAAATACAGGCAACAATAAATGTTGGTGAGGATGCATGGCAAAAGGTGCACTTATACATTGCTGTTAGGACTGCAAATTGGTACAACCACTCTGGAAAGCAGTATGGAGATTCCTCCAAAAACTTGGAATAGAACCATCATTTGACCCAGCTATCCCACTCCTCAATTTATACCCAAAGGACTTAAAATCAGCATACTGCAGTGATGCAGCCACATTAATGTTCATAGCAGCTCAATTCACGATAGCTAAACTATGGAACCAAACTAGATGTCCTTCAATAGATGAATGGATAAAGAAAATGTGATATATATTCAATGACATATTAATCAGCTTTAAAGAAGAATGTAATTATGGCATTTGCCAGTAAATGGATGGAGTTGGAGAATATCATGCTAAGTGAAATAAACCAATCCCCAAAAAACAAAGGCTGAATGTCTTTAATATGTGGATGCTAATTCACAATAAGTCGGGGGTCACTAGAGAAGAATAGAGTTACCTTAGATTAGGTAGAGGGAAGTGAGGGAGGGGAGGGATGGGGTATGGGGATAGGAAGGATAGTAGAATGAAATAGTCATTATTACCTTATGTATATATATGACTGCATGACCAATGTGATTCTACAAAATGTACACTCAGAAAAATGAGAAATTATAATCCATCTATGTATGATATACCAAAGTGCATAAATGCATTCTACTGTCATGTATAACTAATTAAAACAAACTTTAAAAATTTTTACAAAGTTAAAAAAAAAAAGAATACAAGCAATTATAAGTGGTGGCAAGGATGTGGGGGAAAAATGTACACTCATACATTGTAAGTGGCACTGTAAATTGGTACAAAAACTATAGAAAGCATTATGAAGATTCCTCCGAAAACTTGGAATGGAACAACCATTTGATCCAGCAATCCCACTCTTTGGTCTATACCCAAAGGACTTCAAATCAGCCTACTACAGTGACACTGCCACAGCAATGTTTATAGCATCTCAACTCACAATATCTATACTATGGAACCTGTTGGATAAGATTCAGGCTGGCAGACCATACCCCCAGGCGCCTTCCGGGAAGTGCCCATCTCTCAAGAGAATTCACCTTCAGCGGGCTCCGAGTCCCCGCCCTTCCTGATCCTGGGACTACTGGCCTCTCCTGGGAATTCAACCCAGGGCGGGCTCTCCCTTTCTGAGCCAATCCGGACCATGCAAGTCACGCTCCCACCCCTCTGTACTTAAGCCCCAGCTTGTCCAGAACTCTCTTTTCTTTTCGCCGCCATCTTCTCACCAGCTCTCCCCTGCTCTGTTTCATTCCCCTTTCTCCCTTCACCCCTTCCCCCTTCCTCCCCTTCCCTTAATAAACCCCCCCTTTTCTACAAGGCGGTCCCGGTGTGGTTCTTGCCCTTCAGAACCAACCTAAATGCTCTTCGACAGATGAATGGATAAAGAAAATGTGATATATATATCTCCTTATATATCCATATATATAATGGAATATTACTCAGCCTTAAATAAAAATGAAATTATAGTATTTGCAGGTAAATGAATGTAGCTGGAGAATATAATGAAAAATAAAATAAGTTAAACCCTAAAAACCAAAGGCTGAATGTTTTCTCTGATACATGGATGTTGATCCATAATGGGGCAGGGGTAGAGAATAATAAAAGAACTTTGGATTGTGCAGAGAGGAATGAGAGGAGGGGAAGAAGTGTGGGGATGGGAAGTAAGGTGGAATTAGATGGGACATTTTTATCCTATATACATGTAGGATTACACTACTGGTGTGACTCTGCACAACGTACAGCCAGAGGAATGAGAAGTTGTGTTCCATTTGTGTTCAATGTGTCAGAATGCATTCTATTGCCATCTATAACCAATTAAAACAAATTAAAAAATATAGGTACTGTTTTTAGGATTTTTATTTATTATAATGATAAAAAACCTTAGGTGTTTATCTAATCTTTAAAAAATAAATTTTCATGTTACATGAAATTTGTTTGCTTCTTTCTTGTCAAAAATGATTTAAACAAATAGTAAAAAAAGAATAAAGAAATAGTGAAGAAAGGTGAAAGTAATAAATGTTAACATTGCTACCATATAAAATGGTATATGATCTCCACTGTTATTTCATAAATTAGGTATTGTTACTGTGCTTCCTTTATACATTAGCAATCTGAACTCAGAAAAATTAAGTAGCATGTCATAGACTTCTGACCTAAATTAATATAGTGACATTAGATTTAAAATAATATCTTAGTTTTTATTCAAGCAAAGATAAAAATATATTATGTAAGATAGACTATCTTTACTCAATCCCTATTAAACTGCAAATTTTTCCATTCTGTTGCTTGAAAAAAATTAACTAAATTTTTAGCATTTGTGAGTTAAATCTCCATTGAAAATAAGATCTTCTATATTTTTTTTGGAGGGGTCACCAAATATTAGCATTAAAATTTTAAAGTTGTAAAGCTTCCTTTTTAGTTTCTAATTGCTGTTTTAAGAAGTTACTGGAGAATTAGTGGTTCAAAACAAAACAAATTCTAAAGAAGTATAAAATGGTCTCTAAAATTCACAGAGAGGATTTATGCTGTAAACTAGATTACAACTAGAGCCTCACCCACACCTAATTTAGATGATTTAAATAATGAGATTCCATAATTTTGATCTGATAAGATTCTTAGATTTAAATTGATTGTGTAATGAGTTGAAATGTTCAATACCTTGCAATATGATGAATATATTGCATGTGAGAAGAATGTTGTTATGGTTTAGATGTGGTGTCCCCCAAAAGCTCGCATGTGAGACAATGCAAGAAGGTTCTGGGGAGAAATGTAAACATTGTAAGAGTCAGCATTGTAAGAGTCAATCCAATTAATGATTTAATCCCCTGATAGGGATTAACTGAGGGATAACTGAAATGGTAGGCTGGAGGCAGTGGGAATTAGGGTGTGTCTTTGGTGTATATATTTGTATCTGGAAAGTGGAGTCTCTCCCTTTGCTTCTTGATCACCATGATGTGAGCTGCTTCACTCTGCCACTTTTTCCGGCCATGATGTCCTGACTCACCTTGAGCCCTGAGGAATGGAGTCAGCTGTCCATAGTCTTAGGCCTCTGAAACTGTGAGCCTTCAAATAAACCTTTCCTCCTCTTTAATTGTGCTGGTCATGTCCTTTAGGTGCAGCAGTAAAAAAGCTGATTAAAACAGATCTAAAGTTTTGGGAGACAGAGGGTTTCTTCTGCTGAGATGGATCAGGGAATTGAGGGAATCCGTATCAAAAATCCACATTTTGACTTTTTTTTTTTTTTTTTTTTTTAATGTTACTAGAGGGTAAAGTCAGGAGTGTTTTACCACTGAGCTACACCCTCAGTCCTTTTTATATTTTACTTCAAGACAGGGTCTTGCTCATTTGCTGAAGGTCTTGCTAAATTGCTGAGGCTATCCTCAAACTTGCCATTTTCCTGCTTCAGCTTCCCAAATTGCTGAGTTTACAGCCCAACTACAATTTGACCTTTGTACACTTCAGAGATACTAGAAAAATGTTATAGGACCACACCTTTCAGTTTTTATCCAGAGCCAAGCCACTTTCTTACAATGAATCTCCAATTTAGCATCTTGACACACCTAGATAGGCTGACAATTCCCCCGTCATCTAGTCCTAGTTTCCTTTTGCTTAACAGTTATTATTTTGATCCATTTATGTCTTGTCACATTTTACTAAAAATAGTAAGAATAAATCAGGCTGCACCTCCAATACTTTTATTAGAACTATTTTCAGATAAATATCCACATTTAGATAGCTGACAATCTATATGGTGCTGGGCTTTTCTTTGATGGGAGGCTTTTTATTACTGTTTCTCTCTTATTAAAGTCATGGTTCTGTTTAGGTTTTCTGTCCTCTTGATTCAGTTTTGGCAGATTATATTTGTCTAGAAATGTAGACAAAATGTAGGTTTTCTAATTTAGTGGAGTATAGGTTTTCAAAATAGTCCCTAATGATTTGCTGGATTTTTAAGACGTCTATGATGATTTTTCCTTTTTCACCTCTAATTTTTTAAATTTAGTTTTTCTTCTCTTTTTCTTTGGTTATTTTCTCTAGGGGGTTTATCAATCTTATTTATCTTTTCAAAGAACCAAGTCTTTATTTCATTGACCCTTTGTATTTTTTTTTATTTTTAAGTTTTTAAATTTCAGCTCTGATTTTATTTCCTTTCTTTTACTGGTTTTGGAAATGGTTTGTTCTAAAGAAGAACTAATGCCAAAACTCCTCAAATTATTCTATGAAATAGAAAGGGATGGAACACTTCCAAATTCATTCTATGAAGCCAGTATCAAACTCATAGCCAAATCAGATAATAATACACAAAGTAAATAGAACTATAGACCAATATTATTGATGAACTTAGATGCAAAATGCCTAATAAAATATTAGCAAATTATTTTCAAAAGCATATTAAAATGTTGTATAACATGACTAAGTTGGTTTTATTCCAGAGATGCAAGGATGGTTTGATATTGTGATAAGAGCACTAAAGGGACTCCATTTTGTTCTTCAGAAGCCATCTTAGGAGTTCCAAGAAATAGTTCTGTTTCTCAGAAATAATAGAAAACACAAACTCCTGCCTCTGTACCTATTAATCTTTACCTAGCATAACATACTTGGCAACACAAAAATAGCAATTCTTATACAATGTAAAATTGTTCTCTTTGGTTTCCATTTTTCTTGGGCAACATACCTTGTCAGAGATTGATTATCTAGATGTTAGTAATCATCCTCTGACGTGCACTCAACTTGGGTCATTTTGACACCCCCCCCCCCCGCCTCTTCTAACTTGCTTGTTGCTATGCCAACCTGGATAGTCCCATGGGAAATACAAATGTACCCATTGCACTGTCTCACTAACTGCCCAAATTCAGCTTTTGTCTGTGGCTTGCTTGCATTGGCTGAATAACCAAATATAAACCCTTGAAAATAATTGCTGGTGTGCCATCACAAAATCCAGCACATATTCATGATAAAAAAAAAAAATCTGAAGAAACTAGGGACAGAATGAACCTACCTCAACATAAAGGCCATATATGAAAAACTAAAAGCCAACCTCATAGCAAATGGGAAGACTGAAAGTATTTCCTTTAAAATCTGGAACAAGACCAGGATGTCCACTCGCACAACTCCTATTTAATATAGTGCTACAAATTCTAGCCACAGCAATTAGGGAAGAGAATAAAATAAAAGGGGTTAAAATAGGAAAGGAAGAAGTTAAATTATCACTGTTTGCAGATTATATGATCCTATACCTAAAAGAGTCAAAACAAACAAACAAACAACAACAACAACAACAAAAAAAAAAAACTACACCAAAAGACTGGTAGAGTTAGTAAGCAAATTTGGCAAAGTAGCATTTACAAAATCAACATATACAAATCAATAGCTTTCCTATATACCAACAATGAATCTGCTGAGATAGAAAACATTAAAACAATTCTAGTCTCAATATCCTAAAAAAAATGTACCCAGGAATAAATCTAGCTAAATAGGTGAAAGACCTCCACAGTGAATACTAAAGGACATTAAAGAAAGAAATTGAAGACACAAAAAGATGAAAAGACCTCCTAAATTCATAGATAGGAGGAGTTAATATTATTAAAATGGTCATACTGCCAAAAATCAATTTACAGATTCAATACAATCCTCATCAAAATATTAATAACATTCTTCACAGATCTATTAAAAAAACAGTCCAAAATTCATTTGGAATAATAAAATACCAAAGAAATTTTAAGTCAATAAAGCAATGCTGGAGACATCATAATATTTGACTTCAAATTATACTACAGAGCTATAGTAACAAAATCTATATGGTTCTGGCATAAAAACACAGACATGTAGACAAATAGTCCAGTATAGAAAGCACAGAAACAAACCCACACATTTACAGTTCTCTCTTCTTTGAAAAAGGGGCCCAAAATATACATTAGAGAAAAGACAGCTTTTTTCTTTTCTTTTTTTTTTTTTTAACAAAATGGTACTGCAAAAGAATGAAACTAGACTGTTATCTGTTGCCTGCACAAAAATCAACTCAAAATGAATCAAAGACTTCTGTTTTAGTCAAATCTCTCTCCACCTCTCCATCTCCAACTCAGAAGGGCATTTGTGATTGCACTGGACACACCCTGATGGCACAGGATAATCTCCCCATCTCCAAATCTCTCACTTACTCACATCTGCAAAAATTCTTTTACTATATATAAAGTAACGTATTTACAAATTTGGTGGATTCAAATATGGTCATGACATTTTAGTCAACAATAGACTGCACATAGGACCATAGTCCCTTAATATTATAAAGGGACTTAGAAACTAATTCCTACTACCCAGCAATTTTATAGCCATCATAATATTATAGTACAATACATTTCTCAGATGTTTGTAATGATGCTGGTATAAACAAGCCTGCTTCACTGTCAGTCATGTAAATGTATAGCATATACAATTACTGTTCATAAAAAGATGAAATCACCCAATAACATATTTCTCAGAATTCACATCATTAAGCAACACATGACTATATCAGCATTTTGTGGGCTATTATTCAGGCTAACATGACTTGATATTAACCCTCATTGATTTTTGTCTTCTGATCGTAGTCAACTGTGAAATGCAATTACATGTTAATTGTCCACAAACTTAATGCATAAATTTATTACTGACAATTTACCAAACTTCATGTTGTTTTCAAGAGATTTTTATCATGAAATATTGTATAATACAAATGATTTGGTGTTTGAAAGAAGTTTCAATATTAAGATTATATAGAGATGGTTTTTTGATAGTCAACATGTGACATAATCATATTAGAGATGATTTGTTATTTTGTGTTTGCAAGTACAATCTGTCAGAAAACATCATATTTTGCTAGATAAGGGAGAAGAGGGACTATGAGATAAAAAAGCATTTGTTAAGGATGAGTTGCTTATTTGATTGCTTATCGTTGACATTAACTAAGAAAGACAAGGCCATCATGTCCTCAAGCTTAATTTATTTATTATTTTTTTACCAGTTTGGGATGCAGTCTATGTGTGTGACTATATTGAGAGAAAAAAAAAAAACATATTGAGTATCTATGAAGAAGAAGGGACTGTTTTCAGATTATAGAAAGTCTTAAATTCCAATAAGTAGATAAAATGTACAGTTGGCATCACCCTCAAAACAACTATTTTTCTTTTATATGCAGCACAGTCACAAAGTTACCAGTCTGGTTACACAAACTATAAGTGAACATCAGTTTAATTTCATCATAGAAAATTGGTACTTGAAATAGTCTCATTTCTCTTCCAATTGGAACATCATTCTCTCCTCAGATCTGCTCATTTGATGTTTAATTTTGTTGGTGACTGAATGGTGACAACATACCAAGGACTTATAAACCAGCATCCTCAGAGCCATACTCTGATCCTCTCGTACTAACATCCAATTTCTGTTTTGTTCGTGTGTCCACAGCCACTGCACTAATTAAGTTCCACAAAACTGTTTCTGTTTGTTATTTGACAGCATCCCAATTAGCCTTCCTCTTCACAACGTGGTTCATCTCCAATTCATGTACTCCATGTGACCCAGATGATTTTTTTTTCCTAACGTGCCAATTTAATTATGCCACTTCTCTTATCAAAATCATTCACAGTAACTTCATGTTTACACCCACACTCCTTAACTCTACATTCACAAACTTTAGGATTTGGATTGCCTGCAGTTACGAGTCACCCCTTCTTAGAGCCTTTTCTCTACATCATCTTCAGGAAGAAGTATGTCCTCCTTTCTGAACTTCTCTTCTTGATCCATTTAAAAATTGGCCTATTTTGTGTACCTACAAAACTGCTGGGCAATTTTCAAAATTTGTCATTACTCTTAATACATTTACCAGTCGTGGATTAAAATACTATATATTAGATGAGCAAACATCTGAAGATGCTATGACATTTCCTTGGTCAAATTATAAGCACAATTGGTGAAACTGGACATATTTAACTCTTTCCTGTATTTTCTACTACACCATGGTTCATGCATTACCAAAACACTATGTTTATCTACTATCATACTTAACAAGGCTCTCAGCTTTCTCCCACTGGCTCCTAAAGACAAGAATCATGTCCACATTCTGGGAATATAATATTGTCTCTGATGCAGCTAGGTCTTCATTAAATATTTGTTGGTGGAATAGACCCGTTGAGAATTCATTTCTCCCCAGATGAGAGGGTGGCCAAAGATCAATGATTGTACACATCAGCATGGAAAGGGCTGAGTCAAAGGATCAAAACCAATAAGCAGAACCCTCCTACTAAGTTCATCAATTCCAAAATTTAGATATAGTAGACAAATCATGTAAAGACGATTTTTTCCCTAAGATTCTGTTTTCGAATTGTATATATGCAACAAGATGAGGAGCCACTGTGCCTTGATGAGGTAGTAGTATAATTCAGTTATGGGATAGATAACTGAAAAGTTTACATTAACACATTTCATATTTTCTACCCAATTATGTGTGTGTGTCTGCATGTGAGCACATGTGTGTTTAAGAACAGAAAATGAAAACAATAATTACTAATATTTGTGGAACTAATCTAATTTGAAATAAGATAGTAAGTAATTTATAAATACAACTATTCTTGAATTGATCTTATTCATTAATTACAGAAAGAAAGAAATATTATGAAGAGCTTTTAAGTATAAAATAGGTTTTCAATGCAGAGAGAAATAATGAATTTAGGTCTCCAAGAGTTTGTAGGCAAGTACACAAGATAGGAAGCAAAGCAGGAAGAACTATGGGATGTCTTTTTTATTTGTGTTTTTGACTAAGGCAGTGAAAAGAGTCAGGAGAATAACAGGAGATATCTAAGGAGGATTTAACTTTGAATACTGATTATATGTCCTCTTATCCCTTCTGTTTATTGGACATAGGACAAGCACTGGATGAAAAATTTTATAATGAGAACAACAACAAAAAAATGAAGTAAATAGTAATTAATAAGGGACCTCTATATTGTCTACTCGTTTCTGCTTTTTTTTTTTTTTTTTCTTTTTCTTTTTTTTCTGACTGCCTAGAGAGGATACGGGGAAAGCTTGGTAATGTGGATTTGAGTTTATTATATGTAAAAGGTTTCTTTTAAACCTGCATGTTTGAAGGTTTCCCAGGTACAGTGCATACCCATTGCATCTCCCAATAACGTTGATAGAATTAGGTGCAGGAAATAAATCATGCACTTGCCCATCAGATACGGTGTGTGCTTTCCTTTTGACATGATTCTTCATCTAGAAGAAATGTGGGATGAAAAAAGGCACATTCTCTTTGTGCTTTGAGTCAGTTGGATTCCGATGAGAGTAACTATAAATACCAATGTTTATTATTTCTCAGGAAATTAGGAACCACATAGAGAAGGTAATGGGTCTAAATCAGGGAGCCAACAAATGACAATTACAAATTAAGATCAGTTTGTCACTGTTTAAGATAATCCTGGTTTACTTTCTATGCCATGTCTTGGAGCCAGCAACCATCCAGATGGTGGTAGTTCTTTGGGACTTGACATTATTTAAAAGGTCAGCACAGGAAAATTATAACAGGCACCTCATTTTTATCAGAGACCAAACATCTGTGATCTTCTTCCAATTTTGAATCATCAGTGGAACAGTTTCCCATAACAGCTCCTTGCCAACTTCTTTCTGGGTGAACTATGTGAACTATTTATTTCTCCTATTACAAACTGTCACATGCCCTATGTAGACAGTCCCATAATGTTACTAAAACTTTGTCACTTAAATTTAAGTCAAGAAAATCAGGATTTAATTTAGAAGCATGACATAGATTCACTTATAATTATAGCAATGATATCAACATTAGGAAATGTCTCCTATGTAAGGCATTTTCTTCCTTGCAATGTTACTATGGGCAGGCAAACTTACATTTACTTTGGTGCCTCAAAGTATTATATATACTTAAAATTGATAAATATTATATATACTAAAATTGATAAAATAGTCTATATGTTATATAGATATGATGTTTAAATTCTATATTTAAATTTTATTATGTTATTGTTAGATTATATTGTTAGATTATATATCCTTCCATATTAGAGAGTAAAAAGTCCATATTATCCTCTGTACTCTCATCCACAGATATACAGATCTCTGGCTTTTCTTTTATGTAGGCACTTATTACAGGTAGATATTATGGGAAGAGACAGACTGGGGAATGTAAACGTATCTTTATTTCACCATCTTGACTCTGGCAAGAACTAATACTCATAATAAATATTCAGAGGCCATTAGTTATGAATGAAATATTCCATTTCAGAGGTTCAGTCCATAGTCAGCCAACTTCACAGCTCTGGGCCAAGGTGAGGCAGAACATCATGGCAGAAGGACATAGCAGAGGACAACAGCTCAGGACATGGCAACCAGGAAGGAGAGAGAGACAAAATATAAACCTCAAAAGCATGTACCCAGTTACCTAATTCTGGTAGCTATACCCTACCTGCATATAGTTACTGTCCAGCTAACTTATATTGTGGATTAATCCACTGATAGGTTACACCTCTCATCATTTAATCATTTCGCCACTGAATGTTCTTGTTTTGTCTCACACATGAACTTTTGGAGGACATCTCATATCTAAGCCATAACATTGTAAGAGGTTTTCATAAAATAAAACTGATTTTGGAAATTAAAAAAAAACTAAATTATCAATGGACTTTTATTTGTATGGGTAAGAAAAAAGGTTAATGAAAGTATAAATGTGAGGTACAATATACTTATGTTAAGTATTTTGTGCCCTGTCATAAGTTTTAGCTTTTAAACCTGCTTACCACAAAGATAAATGAATCTTCTATAAGTTTTGAAAACCTTTTTATTGTTATGAGAATAGTTGATTTACAACCTTAATACAAATGAATGCTTGATGTAGGAAGCTAAATTTGTAAGAATATGTGACTGCTTACTTTAATGGTAAACTATTTTTATCTTATAAAGTTAGTTTTCCTCAGTACCATTGGATTGATTAACCTGGGAACCACAATTCCACTGATCAAATTTTTTAAATGACATTACAAATTAACTTTAAGTTATAATGCAAAATCATGATCTTTTCCTTTTCCTTTGAAATTTCCCAAAGCACTGCTCCTTTTCTAAAAAACTACCTCTAATAAATACTCCCATCTATAGGGCTGACATTCTGTAGTTATGCTTTCCTTTTATGTTAAGTTTGCTTTAATCATTGATGAACATATGACCCAAATTAATAAATCAAATTATCTGTCTTGGGTACTTGAAATTGGGTCTGTAACACACTGGTGAATTACTGTATTTAAGCAAAAAAAAAAAAAAAAAAAAAAGATATATCTTGGCCATAAAGAAGCAAAGAAAACTAGTCTTAGAAAGAAAGATAGGACCACAGAGAAAACAGAGATGCATCAGGCATTATGCTACACATCTGTAATCTCAGTTACTTGGAGGCTGAGGCAGGGGATCACAAGTTTGAGGCTAGACTGGGCAATTTAGTGAGACTCTGTTCAAAATAAAAAATAAAATGGGCTGGGGATTTAGCTTTGTGGTAGAATACTCCATCATTCACTGTCTAGTTCAGGGTGGAAGAAAAGAAAAGAAAAAGAAATGTTGTCACTTAGCACTAAAAAGAAAAACAAAGGGTATTACTTAAGTTTTTTGTTTCTTTCTGGTTCTTAAAGACTGGCTGTATGTTATCTGTCCTGCATTCTATGGAATAACTGTGCTTTTTCTATGGGACTCTCTACTTTTACTCAAGGTACTTCAAATGAAATTCGATTTCCTGCAAACCATGACTGAATAAAAATAACTTTGTGCAAATTTTTCTGATCCCATATCTGGCTACTCTGGAGCCTTTGATGAAGAATGTTTATGGAAATATCCCCAAGGCTGTTGGGTCGCTTATATGTAAACTCAGGTGCGTATTACTTTATTTGTGTTACTGGTTCTACTGATTCTCTCTCTTAGTTTCTTTGCTATCTGTCCTTTGATCTTGATAGTAGTTTGTGTTCCTCCTTGTTCTCAATTAAATTACACTGTTGTTAATGGTTCAAATATGGTATACTGAGATAACTCTGTACTTCTTTGAAAAGTATTTTTTTGTTTGTTTTATATTAAAGTTACCAGGAACAATCCAAAACCTGTCTACAGCAAATACTACAGTTTTAGAAATCACTTTAAAATGTTGTGGAAACATATGAATTTCTGGAGTGAGGCCTGGGATCATTTTTTTTTTTTTAATAAGGAGGCAGATTCACAGCGGTGTTGGGATCATTTTTATTTAGCTTTTGATAGGCAGCCTCATTTGACAGCCACTGATGACTCCTAGACTATGATCCCTATAAAGACACCCATAGACAGAAGACTTTTGGTGGAAATCAATGACGTTCCATTTCCTCATTCATACCTCAGATTTCATGGACATAAATAGACCACAGTTATAACTTTCAGAGTTTTCAGACTAAAATGTCAGAGAGTTCATTTTTCTCATCAGATGGACA
This sequence comes from Tamias sibiricus, assembly GCA_025594165.1. Taxonomy (NCBI): domain Eukaryota; kingdom Metazoa; phylum Chordata; class Mammalia; order Rodentia; family Sciuridae; genus Tamias; species Tamias sibiricus. Next base: position 31,818,330 of record CM046668.1, read on the forward strand.
TTTTTCTACGGATGGGGACATGTTAGAATGGACCTTCATATCATAACTAACTCAAATATGTGGACAATAATCAGCAGAATTATAAAAGTTACAGATAGACGGGACAAAAATGAAATTTGTCAGGTTAAATGTCTGCAAATTTTGGAAAAAAAAAAGTTACTTTCTTCCTTTTATTTGTGACTGAATCTACTATTCCTTGAAATGGTAAAATTTGAGGATCAAATGAAATTTGGGACTGGAGATCACAGTGTCTATCTTTGTACTGATTGCAGCTAAGTTCAGTGTGCTCCAGAAGGAAAGCACAAAGAAACTTCACACCAAAGTTGCTTCATAATTAGGTTTTCCTAAAGTGTCTCTCCACAGAGTGGTACTCAATGATTACTACTTGAAGCTTTCTAGTTGCATGATTTCAGGAATCTGGGATTCTGCAATCTTCTTAGACATTTGGCTAACACTTAACATAATGCTTTATACTTGTGCCTATACTTTGGTAGGCAGCTTTTAAATAAATGAAGGAAATAATTTTCTTTATTAATTCCTTATGTGTAATGGTTTTGAACCCTATAAAAATATGACTTCATTCATTGAAAAGGACCGAAATCATAATTTTCTTCATAATCAGGCTCTCTATTACTTGAAGACAGGTAAGTTTCTGGATGTTTGATAGTCATGCAAATAATAAATTCATTTTAGAATCTGGCATCTACTCAACTCGATTTTCAAATCTGATTTAGAAAAATATGGATATCTGGATAGCTGTGTGTATGGCCAAATCTCTTTAGGGAGCCTGGCCATAGCATTAATGGAATAGATATCAGAATATTCTGGCAGATTTCAGAATCTTGATTAAAAGCAGATACTTTGTGCTCATGCATTAGTAATTCTGTTGTTCACAGGGAAAAATGATTCACCATTATGTATAATTGGTAAACAGTTTGAAAGAAACATTATGCACTTTGTTTATTTTCTTTTTAAAGAAGAAAAACGTCATATTCTTCCCCAGTTTAAAGTGATAGAAAGCAGGGCAACAGATGTGGACAATTTCCTCTTTTGGATTGATACTTTTTTGAAATAGAAAGGGACAAGGCAAAAATATTTTAAAATATATATTCTATATAGATCATGATTAGTACTTAAAACAAATTTATTTTTAAAAACCTAAAGCAATATTTGAAATTTAAGATCCTGATCTTTCAAGTATGTAATAAATAGGTAAATCAGAGTTTTATGATGTATATTTCTTGAAAACATAGTTTTAAAATATACCATCATGTATTATCCAGGACAAAACATCTGCATTCACATTAAATTGGGAAAAACTGGTTTAAACAAATCAGATTTCCCCTTCTTCCTGTTGATATTGTTGTTGCTGGAGACTGAATCCAGAACCTAATACATGGTAAGCATGTAACACTGAGCTATACTTCCAGCCCCAGACAGATTTCCTTATTAAAGTACATCCCAGATCCTATAAAATGCTAATGCAGACTGTGATCACATACATATAGTTACACACACACATACACACACACACACACACACACACACACACACACACACTCCAGTTATCAAATGCATTTGACTACAGAACTATTTTTTCTCCTTGGAGTGCATCTTAGGGAGTACGGTTCTGTACAATATACTTCTCCCGTTCAATATTTGTCAATTCACCCATTATGTTTTCAAGATTGCCATTGTGTGTTGGATTTCACTAATGAGCAGACTAAATGGTTTTTAACTGGCCTGATAATAATAAACAATTTCAAATAAATGAATCACATACTGGTTCATCTATATTCTGGCTAACCTTTCCCTTTTGTCTAACCTGTGAAGGAAGTTCATTATTAAAAATATGCTTTAATTTTAACACAGAAATCTTTGTCTGTCAGCAGGGAAGAAAAGAGCTCTATTTCTATCTTGAGATTATACCAAACTGTAACTCTGGTTAATAAAATACTTAGACTCTTGATGAAATAAATCATTGTAATAATGATATTCATCATCATTATTATTTCTTCAGAAAGAGAATTGGCTTCTGGGTATTCTTAGTCTAATTCCATCTGCCAACACAAAATTTGGACTTTGAAAAAATGCATTAGGTATTTCCTGGATTATATCCCTGGATAACAAAGAGCTTCATTACATGTGGAAAGCTCCCACTGGTTTAATATATAAAACTTTGCACTAGATACAGAAATTATATTTACTTTCAAATCCACAAAATTTCATAACATGTATGAGAGAAACTTAAGGTCACCTTCTCCCCAACAGTCCATCAACTCTCTTCTTTGCCTAATTTATATTTTAAAAGAAACAACAACAACAAAAAAATAACAATAATACAAAACATTTCACAGAGAATTTTGAAATAATGATAGCTTGCAAGCTCTGCAAAAAAGCAAAGATGTTCCAACTGAATGCTAAACCAACATCAGCTCTAGTACTCTTAAATAACCAGGCAAGACAGACAAGAAAAATCTAAGTGAAAGGGCATATGCTGAAGAGTAAAACAGAAACCAGGGTAAGTCCACTATGGAAAATAACCACATTGCATGATAGTAGTAATATATAAATATGATTTAAATGTTAAAGTTAGGCCAAGCAAAATTCTTTTCTGGCTGCCTGCAAGTCTAGCCATAGTTACAAGATCCTGCAACTTACAGTCAAGAAAAGATGTAGATGTCTATCACAGACATCTTGCCGGACAACTGTGTATATTTCTTATACTTTTTAATTGTTATTTTAAAACTCACTTTATGAATTTCTAATTTTATAAATGTATAAATTTCTATAATTTATGAAATAGTTTAAATTTTGTATGAGAATTCCAATTATTGAAGTAAAGTTAGCACTTCTTGTGACCTATGTAAAAATTGTAAACAAATCACTACAAACAAACTAAATAACTGAATGCAGAGGATATATGTTGAATTGTGAGAAAAATCTTTTGTGTTTTGATCCAAAAATATCAGTTTTATATTGTTTATAATAATAACATGCCAACTAAGTGCTTAATGAAAATTGTAAGTACTGAAATTTTAACTCTTGTTTATCCCTCCTTTTTTTTGAATCTCATTATATGCAACTAAAAGAAGTCAATGTATATTATCAGCACTCAAATGATAAAAATATTCTTAGTAATTAATTCAGCATATAATCTGGTTATCATTTAGTAATGAAAGAAAAACTGTGCTTCCTTAAGACAGCAAAGATACATATTTTGGTGGATATATTTTGATAAATTTTACATTAAATTATAAGTTTATATATATCAAACTGACCATAAACAAAGTAAAGATGTGATAGACCTAAAGAATATTTTTGCAACTTTTATATGAGAGACTATAACAAAAGGATTATTAAACAAAATGTGCAAAAACTACAAATTAATAAGCATAACTCAACAATATGATGGAAAAATGGGCAGATGAGATGAATGGTTAAGCTATAAAAATCAGTACTAATATCTAACTTTTATAGTTGCCATATTGAATTACCACAAACCAAATGGATTAAGCAGCATAAATTTATATCTTACAGTTCTGAAGGTCAGAAGTCTGGATAGTTCTCAACTCACTACATTGAATTTGTCAGTGGTCTGCATTCCTTTCTAGAGGATCTGAGGAAGAATTATTTCCTGCTCATCTGGGTTATTTGCAGAATTCAGTTCTTTGAGGATGTAACACTAAAGTCCCCATTTTCTTACAGACTGTAAACAGTGTCACTAAGTTTTTAGAATTTGCCACATTCGTTGGATCTTGTTCCCTTCCTTCCATCTTTAAGCCAGCAATGACAGAAGGAGGCTTTCTTACATTGGATTTCTCTGACTCTTCTGTCATCTTTCATGCTTTTAAGAGCTCATGTGATTATACTGGAAAAAGCCAATCTGGAATGAAACCTTCACAAAAATCTTTATCCTTACTCACTTTAAGGTTTTATTCATGGAAGATAACATATTTATAAGTTCTGGGGTTTAGCTCATGGATATCTTATGGGAACATTATTCTGCCTACCACACCCAATAAACATATGATGATTAACTTAAACTCATTTGTAATCAGAAAATGCATATTAAGACAATCAAATAGGATTGCATCAAAACCATTAAATTGGCAAAGCTTAAAATGGAATTCATTTTCTCCATTGAATTGGCAAAGATTAAAAATACGACAATATCAAGTATTGGTTACATGTAGGGAAACAAGTATATTTATATAATACCTGTGAAAATCTATCAATCAATATAGGTAAAAAGCAAAATGGCGGGTGGCCATGTCCATAATGTATAAAATCTACATATTATATATGAATATCTCTGGATACATTTATCCTCATACAAATATTCATTTTAATTACTTTTAAAATAAAAACATACATATATCATAATGATTACCTTAGGGGGACAGTAGAGAAAATATGAATTTCAATAGTAATACATGCTTTATTTAATCTGTAATTAACATATTTTTAATTTTAACAGCATATTATGTAAAATTTAAAACACTAATAAATCTTAATTGTAACAAGTGAGAAACAAGGGTAGTTTTTTTCTCTCTCCATCTACCTGTATTTTTGAACTTGTAAAATAAATATATCATAAAATAAGAAAAAGGAGATCTGTTTAGACTACCTATACATATTCACAAAAATATTTTCTAGTAATTGTCTAAACCAGGGTTTGGTAACTTTGAGGGATCAAATTCTGCCCTGTGCTAGCTAATACATGTAATGAAAGGACAGTGGAAAATAGCCATGGTTAACATACTAAGCTGTGGTGACTTTCCTGCAACTATGGGGAGGTGATTGTTTCAACAGAAACCATATGGACCATAATGCCTAAAAATTTGTATTATCTGGCCCTTTTTATCCTGTTCTCTTGGAAAGGATCTCTCATTAGTGCTTGCTATGGGTGTAAGACCAGAGCTCATAGTCTAAACATGGTTGTATGAATTATAGTACAATTTCATATCAAGTAAACCCAGGAGCTCTTTAGAAACAGAGATGATCTCAGTGTCCATTTAAAAACAAATATCAGTGGAATTAAATACATAGTCATATCTTTGTACTCAGCCACAGACTATTCCAGTCTTAGGTATATACAGAGGGACAGAATTTTGTTTGGTTTGTGAACGGAGATAGCTGCTCAATCAAATAATTATGCCTCACTCTGTTTTTATAAAGTCTCTGCCCAATTCATGAACATGTATTATCTCATTTGGTCCTTCCAGCTTATATATCAATGATAGCATTAGCATTCTCATTTTACAGTAGAAACTGAGGTTTTTGAGAGATTAAATGAACTTATTTGCTTAGTACATAATAAGAGGACTAATCTCATTGTTTCTCACTACCAAATGTACAATTTTTTTTCCCCATACAATGTTTTCTTCATTTCCATCTTCCTTTCCCCCCTTCTCCTCTCTCCTTCTCTCTCTCAAGATCAAACCCTGGGCCTTATGCATGCTAGGCAATTTCTTGAACACCAAGTTACACTGCTAGTCCTTCTTCCACCTTGAAGGAGACCACAGAAAGATGAATAGAGGCTAGGGTTGTAGCTCAGTTGGTAGAGTGTTTGCCTTGCAGGTGTGAAGCACTAGGTTTGATCCTTAGTACCACATAAAAATAAATAAATAAAATAAAGATATTGTGTCTGTCTACAACTTAAAAAGTTTTTTTTTTTTTTTTAAAGAGTGGGTGTTAAAAAAAAAAGAAAGAAAGATGAATATTTCATAGGTCCTGACTATTTTTTTTAAAGGGTGAAGAATCTTACCTGAAGATATGGATTAGCACCAGAAAATAGGATCCTTGGTTACCTGAACATATGGCTTAGCACCAGAAAATAGGAACCTTGGAAATCATGAGCATACCTTTTGTAAATCAAACATCTCCAGCCCTCCCCATCTTGAAGGTGCAATTTAGATCATCTTGTGTTACTCCTGTAGTCACCCTAGCTTCAGCTCCTACTCACACACATAGGTGTTCCAGTCCTTATCATTGCTCCCCACTGATATTGCTGATGTTTTTCACATTGGTCATGAACTTATCTAAACTTCTACTCATCATGGTCTTCTACACAAAATCTCTCCTTCTCCCTCTGGTCTTTGAGTCATCAGGTCAGGTTTTAATTGCTGTTATCCTTCTCTGCTCAGAGACTTACCAGTGCTTCTGGCTTCCAATTTCCTCTTCCAACTATGCCACAACATGGTAGCTTCTTGACACAGGGGATCATTCATCTGGGTTTCCTTGATCTTCTTGCAGAAGGGACTCCAGGGTTTCAAGACCAAGGAGTTCTTTGTATTCACCTGCCTGTGCATTTTTCTCTCTGTTATTGCTATCAGATGGTGAAATTGAAATAGATTCTGATCATAATCCACCATTCCCTGCTAAATACTCAGACCTTGTAGTGTTATACATGTAAGTTCTTATTTTTCTTTTGATAATTTTCTCTCAGGGCTCCTTCTGGCCTGTCTTCAAATCTTGCTTCTGTTTGCTAACCCTAATCATAAAGTCATAATAAATCTGTACCAAACTGTAGTCATGACTATGCATTATCTTTCTACATTATGAACATCACTGAAAATTATCTTTCCAGCATTTCTGAAATTAGAGTGAATCTCTTTTGAATGACAACTTAGGGAACATAGATAGATAAATATTCTGACTCATTATTCCAGAAATCCATATATCTGCTTCTTGCTTAGATATGAACATAGAAATATTCTTTGATGGCTAATTTTTTGTTCTCTCTTTTGGACATGGTATACAGACATTTGGTGAAATTTTATTCTAGATATTAATGTGAAGGTGATTTTAAGTGAGATTTCTACTTATATTAGTGTACTTTGAGAAAAGTACATTACCCTTCATAATGTGGGTGGTACTCATCCAGTCAGTTGAAGGCCTGAACAGGCCAAAACCAAACCAAAACAAAACACAAAACAAAATCTGACTTCCCTCAAGCAATGTGAAATTCTACAACAGGTAGCCTTCAGACTTGACCTGCAACAACATTGGCTTTTCTCTTGGAAATATGGCCAGAATCCACATGTTAAAATCCTAACCCATAAGATGTTAGTATTAGAATCTTTATGAGATGATTACATTATGAGGGTAAAACCCTCATGGATGGGCCCAAAAGAACTATCTTTCCCCATGTGTAGACACGTCTATAAAACACTATTTGTGAACCAGAAAATGGACTGTCACTGGATCTTAGTCTGCTTTGATCTTGGTCTTCCTGATCCTCAGAACTGTGGAAAATTAGTTTATGTTGTTTATAAGCTACCCCTTCTATGGTATCTTACTTCAGTAGCCTAAATGGTCTAAGACATGAGCATTCAGCCTGCTGGCCTCACTTGGACTTTCCAGCCTCCGTAAACACATGAGCCTTCTCTCTCTCTCTCTCTCTCTCTCTCTCTTTACACACACACACACACACACACACACACACACACAAACACACACATTATATTGTTTTGTTTCTCTGGAGAATGCTTGCTAGTATGTATGATTCAAAAATATGTGACTTGATGTGTTTATATTGAAAAATTCAGAGCTGATATAGGTACTCTTAGGATACAACATTTAATAGGAAACATGGCGACATGACACTTTATCTGGGAAACTTTCAACTAATATAATAGCCAGACTTCAAGATGGATCCCAATGATTCAGTTCCCAAATGGAATTCATACTCTTAGGTCATCTTCTCACAGAGAGAAGTCTGTGTAAACAATAGGATATTGCAGAAGACTGTGGACACATATTTTTCAATAAAGCAGGAGGGCCTTTTAAAATTTTAAGGCAGTTTTCCCTTAGTTATTTTAACAGAAGTCCAAAGTAGAAAAGGACTTATCTAAAAGAATTTTGGGGCTGTGGCCTTCATTCCATGCAGTGAACTGGAATAAGATTCAAGGAGACTAATATGTGGTTAAGGACAGTTACATTTGTAAAATCACAGAGAAAGAGAAAGACAGTAGAAAATGAAAGCTCTTGTATTTCAAAGTTCTGCAAGCAGGAAGCAACTACAAGCATATTTTCTTTCATGAAGAAGAAAGAATAACTCAGGGCAGAACCAAGATCCCAGAAGATGGAGACCAGAACCATGGGAAGTCATTTTCAGGTGGGAGGTGGACTGAGTTCTAGTGAAGAAGCATTCAATCTGTGTCTGAATGGATTTCAGAACTACTGTGGACCACTCATGTTATTCCTGTACCCCACCCCCACCAACATTTCAAATAGAAGTTTTTGTAACAGTTGTCCTAAGCCTGTCAGGTCACTGTATTTTGGTTTTGTCTCTTTAGCTCACTGATCTTTAACTCACTGTTCACTTGTCTCTTTAGCTCACTGATCTCCAGATGTAGAAGATGTAGGCCCATGGGGTTTTCCTTAAGAAATCATACAAGAATATCCTCCCCTGCACCTAAACTAGACGTAAATGGCAAGATTCTGCCTATCACACTGAAGTTGTAATGGCATGAGACATTGGGACTCTTTAGAGGGTATGAGAGAATTCTCCATGTAGTAGAGGTATGGATTAATTATTAGTGGAAAGAGGGTAGACCATGGAATGCAACTTCCAAGTTGGCCCTAATAAACTCCATTTTTTGAAATTCAGACTTTATAGTCCCTTCCTAGATTTTAACAGAGATAGACTGTGGGACAAGTAGAAAATATTAAGAGTGATTGCATTTTTATTTCTTGGTTAGATTATAATTGATACCATGAATTTCTTCTTGATGTTCTCAGGTCCTCCACACTCTTGCTTCCTCCTCCTCTCCCTCTCTGGTTACCTCAGTTCTCTTTTTCTAGGAAAAATCAGCTATTATATCATGAGCAGCAAACAAAGGGACCCATGTATTACAGAACTGAGGTCTCCAATCCATAGCCAGTAGGGAACTGAGGTCTTCCATCAATAGCCACGTGAATGAACTTGAAAAGGGGTCCTCTCATCTTGGTCAACCTTGCTGCAGTCCTCAACCCAAATTTGACTACAACCTTCTGAGCCAGAATCATCCTGATTCCTGACTCTCATAACTAAGTGATAAAATAAGTGTTTCTTGTCTTAAGTAGCCAAGGTTTGGGGGTGATTTCTTACATATCTTAATATCTTAAGATGCTGAAAGAGATAATGATAAAGCATAGTATCTGACCTTTTAAGTCAGGACTTAAGGCTGAAAGTAAAACCACTGTAGGCACTATTAACTAGAAGGGATTTATTAGAGGAAAGTAAATGCTTAGAAATACAATGGAAATCATCAAATGCACAAGTAAGGCTCTTTGGGGATAAGTGGTTTTGAGACTCTCACTGGTACCAGAAATTCAAAACCATATCTCAGCAAGATGGTGTGCAAAAACAGCAACAGGGTCACACTGCTGTTCCTGATGCACATGGTTCTAAATACTCAGTAATATGGAGAATGGATACAGAATGTCGCTTCAGGAAAACACCATATGACTACAACATTGCTCATCAGCATAACAAAAGAGGTATAAATAAATAGCTTCTCCTTCATTCCTACCCTCTGGTTCTTCTGCAAGAATATCTAGTGGAAATTGATTCTCTTCTGGAATCTTAATGGTGAAGAACCCTTTGAATGATTTTAGTTAGAGGTAGAATGGAGGTTGAGAGTCAGTTTTCAGTCTTCACCATGGTCTGTACTAACAAGAAGTTTACAATCTTAATGGAATGACAAGAATCTCATAATGTGACAAGATTAGAGATGGGCATGTGCTAAATTGAGTGTTACAGCTTAAGCTCAATAGAAGATCAGAAGAAAAGAGATTAGAGTGTGGCAGAGAATTCAGATTAAGTTTCATGGAAGAAAGTAGCTTTGGGTTAAGGCTTGAAAAGATGGTAGAAGCTAAACAAACACTTTTTAGAAATCACTTTTCAAAAAAGGTGGGTGGAGAACATAAACACAGGGATTAGTGTAGATGATAGCAAGTAGGTAGCCTGGTGCTTCAAAAAATAAATAATGAAGAGGAGTGATCATAATGGACTTTGAAATATATAGGGCTTGAAAAATCAAGGTGATATGTAGATGTATTGCAGGTGGCTCTCTATGGACTGAATGTCTAATAACATACATTTACATATTATGTAAGAACATGTTATTGCCATTCGGCACATTCATTTCTTTGCCCCATATTCAGTATCCTACATTCAGCGATAGAATATTCATGGCCACAGATGTCTCGATATCTCTCTTCTTAAAATCTGGTAATATTTTTTCAGTCACTACAAAAGCTGCTAGCCTTGTTTTTTTCTGATTTTGTACTTTGGTTCTTTTATTCCACAAGAGTTTTTCCTTGTATTCCCTAACTCTGGTCACTTACTTCCCTATCGAGGGACTAGGAGGATTTTCATATCTTCCTACTTACTGCTGGGGTCCTGCTTCTAAATGGAAAATTATGAGCATTGCTATATGAACTCATCCTGTTTGGAATATTGCATGTGTCTGGTAATTTGACTCCTCATTCAGATCAGTATTGATAGGAATAATAGTTAAAACAATGAGTATATATTTTGTTCCAAGAAAGGTAATAAACACTTCCCAAATATTTCCATATCCGAGTATATGGTATGTTTTGTTCTCCATATCATACAAGAAAGAATTAATGAGATATGCCTGGTGTGGTGGCACATGCCTGTATTCCCAGTGGCTGGGGAGGCTGAGGCAGGAGAATCGAAAGTTCAAAGATAGCTTCAGCAAAAGCAAGGCACTAAGCAACTAAGTGAGACCCTGACTCTAAATAAACATATAAAATAAGGCTGGGGATGTGGCTTAGTGGTTGAGTGATCCTGAGTTCAATCCCTGGCACATCCCCAGCAAAAAAAAAATAAAAAGAATTAACGAGATTTACTTAACCCCAGAGATGACAGCCTTTCCATTATATTAAAAAAATTAAAACTAAGTATTATTTTTACATGACAGTATCTCAGATATCACAGCCTACAGATATTGCAATGGTTCATTAGCTCATTTAATCCTTAGGATAAGCCAGTGAGGAGAGAAATGTGAGGAATTACTCTACCCTATTTTATAGATCACAAAAGCAACTAAATTCTAAGTCACTTGCCCAAGCAAATTGAGTGTTTGGTAATATTATTATAGTGTAATCTAGTCTTATATAAGGAAAATTTTTATTTCATACACATTATATATATATATATGTAAATAGATATTCATTTAAGGATTTGAAACATAAAGAATTAACTCTACAGTACTCTTAATATCACAAAGAATATATATTTTGCCACAGTAGAAACTGACGAAATATAGTTATGATAAACTTTTTTTCTTAATAATTGGCATTGTCTTGGCTGCAATTATGCATGATCTCCATGTATTTATGAATACCATCTCTTTTATTTTGGACAGAAGAAAAATTAGAAATTGGTTATCTTTCTGGGTCTCTAACCAAAATCTCTAGCATCTTCGGCTAATTGGTGCATTACTTTTAATAGTGGGAGAGTCAAGGAACCTGTTGACTTTTATTTGGGGGGTGGTTTGAGTCTTTATTGCTACCAATTCCAGAAAGGTGCTCTTTGGCCAATTTATATATAATATTTTATTATTCTATCCATGTAGAGAGTTGTTTAGAAACTGCTAATGAATAAAATAATCCCAGAAAATAAAGCTTCATCTCAAGTTTTAAAAGTCTGAAATTTTAATTATTTGTCAAGATGTGGGAATTATATAACTTTTGAATTACCTCTAGTTCTTAAGTTCTATCTTTCAGCAATTAGACCCCCAACCAACTCAACTTTTCCCAATCAAGACACAAAAATTTATGTTTATGTAACATCAGAAATTGATTGGTTATAATCAAAAGACAAATAAAAGTGAACATTTTCATTAGTGCATGTCATAAACATTGTACAGAAAAGAACTATGTAACCCATCTCAGTCCCATCCATTCTCACTGAGGAGCCATTTAAAGGAATGGTGGTGGAGGCTTTGGTTTTTTGTTACTTCAACTCCTAAATAAGTTTTAAACTTGCACAGGAAAAGTTCTCAAGGAATAGCAAAGGCTGCTTGGTGGTAGCTGGAGCCATATTAAACTCTGTAAGTTAGAGACTAATGACTCCATGTCAGGAATAATGCATTCAATTCTAAAATCAGGGATATTGATTGAAATCTAAGAGATAGATGCGAGTCTTAAGCCTGTGGAAAGAGAGTTAATACATTTTTTCCATGTGATTAATTAATCACAGTCATTACAGGACAAAGAATTAAGGATAATGCATCATTTGTCTGGGCATTATTGAACACTTCATAATTGCATGAAATCTATAAAAAAAATTCAAATATTTTGCTTTCAGATCACAGAGAAGGAACCAAACTTTGCAGCTTAAGACTAAAAATGAAAAGTTACTTGGAAAAATCAATTATTGGTTGAAAATAATAGATGACTATTTCAGTAAGAACCACAGAATTACCTTCTAGACTAACAGATATATTAAAAGATATCCAAGTTACTATTATTATTTAAAACAAAACAATAAATTTTCAAATTGCCAACTCCAAAACTAAATGTGCTGTTGAAAATCAGATAATCTTAACTTATGGTGAATTAATTAAGATAAATCTGCTGTTGTGTAGGGCATGACATTTCAGATTATTATTTGCTCAGGCATGTTGGTAAGTCCACAAAAATATCTGTATTTTTCTTATAGTTAAAAAAGTACATATATCTATAGTTTTCAGTATGCATGAATAAGACTTGAAAGTGATTGTGACTGAACTAAAAATTCTATAAAGAATATACAGCTATCTCTTACCTATAGGGGACATATCCTAAGATTCCCGAGTAGATGCCTGAAACTGCACATAGTAACAAACCCTATCTACAGTATTTTTTCTCTAAACATGCATACATATTATAAAGCTTAATTTATAAATTAAACGCTGTGATTGGCAAGATAACTAAGGATAAAATGGAACAGTTATAACAGTGCACTGTAATAAAAGTTATGAAAATGTGATCTCTCCCTCTCAAAATATCTTATTATACTGAACTCATCCTTTTCCTTCTTGTCATGCCATGAGATGAACCAGTGCTTATGTGAGGAGATGAATAGAGGTGAATGACAGCATTATGGCATAGATTTAGGCTACTATGGACCTTCTGACAAGACTTCTGGAAGATACCATTGACAAGGGTGATGAAACCCTCAGAAAATGAAACTACCTATAAGAGGAGAGTGTGGTAGATTATTTTCTGACTAACTTTTGAGTTGGGCCCTTGCACAATTCACATTATCTCATTTAATCCTCCTAATTGCACAAATACTTTTGTATGGCAGGCATCACCTTCCCTGCTTTATAGCTGAAAAACTGAGCTCATGATTACATGGCCAGAATTTAGTGGGGCTGATAGTTAAACCCACCTTTGTGAAAGTCCCAGTCTTTAGTAGATTGCATATCTGATTTAAAAGTTTCACACTTCCCTGAATTCAATCCCTATGTCCTGCCTTCTTACTATTGTCTAGTGATCTGACTTTTCTCATGGAACTTACTCTTGGGAATGATCTTGACCCTGGGCCAGTCCCAACATCTCTCACAGCGCACATCTGATGCCATTTGAATATAATGTGACTTACCTACAGCTCCTGTGAGCATACTCACATATGCATACACACACACTACCTGAGTCTCCCAAGACCCATAGAATTTCAGCAAGCATGATACATGCAAGGCTTGGGTTATGTTTATACAATGGATTAGACTGTTTCTGCTTCTGTTATTGTCATCAGGAAATCAGGTGGCTCTATTCAGTGATAAGTTAAAAGATATGCAGAGCAGAGGATTTCCAGATAAGTTGTCCAAGGTAAGCCAGTAAAGAACAGAACTCCCTCCTGCCAGAATACTGCAGATGAGCAAGTTCAGTCAAGTTCAACTAGGTGCACCTACACCAACTGTGTCTGATGTATTTACAGGTGAGTGAGATAAAAAGATAAATGATTGTTGTTCTGAGTGGTGGGGTTGTCTGATATGCTACATCTTGTAATCAACAACAACAACCAAAACAAAAAAAACCCATAAGCTCTTTCCCCTTCATTTTTCAGATGATGAAATGAAACACAATGCCTATAGGAGAAATTTGTGGAAGAGTTGAACTGTCTCTGTGGTGTTTGAATAAGGACAGTTCAGTAATAATGTTGAGAGTCAGGAAGGACTGGTTAAGGTGGTTTATTAATTTTTCCATCTGAAAATAGTACTTAGTGAGCTCTATTAGTCTAAGGAAAATGTAGCATCCCATGATGTAATTTAGCGACTCACCAGTGTACCCTTGTGCATAGCAATCTCAAGAAGATGTATTCCTGACTCTCTCCTACATTCTCTTTGTAAGGACTCACAAATATGGACAATCTTAGATGTTCCATCAGGGATTAACAAATAACAGCTCCTGGGCAAAATCCAGCCTACTGCCTATTTTTATAAATAAATTTTATTGAACAAGCCATATCTATTCATTATATATTGCCTATTGCTGCCTTTGCTCCACAATTACCGAGTTGAGCAGTTCAGAGAGATGAAATGTGCCACAAAACTTCACCTACCTTGTCCATCTTGGAAATAGTTTGCTGACCCTTGCTCTAAACTGCTCCAGGGGGTCATGCCTGGAAAATGTAAGATCTGAGTACGAAAAGTCCTGCTATCTGTGTCAACCAAGAGAAGGCAGTTTGTAAGTATAATCATGAATTTGGTTGTGTTTGTAGTGACTGTAGTTAATCATGGGAAGAGAGAAATGATTTCCGGGGATTCTTACTAGGGTACATTGTGAGACTGGAGGCCAATGCTTTTGTCATTAGCTTGTTGCAGAAAATTATTTAGTGACTTTACCTACTAAATATTATTTAATGGTTTACCCACTTTAATGTAACCTTATTTTGATACAGTATATTTTGTAATATTAGTGCCATCTGAAAAATTTAACTTAATTTCTTGGTGGAAATTTAAGCCAAGAGAAATGGGGCATTCTTGAAAGGTAGCCAAACCCAGATTTATTTTCTATAAAACATCTGGTGTGTGTATGTGTGCGCATGTGTGTGTGCATGTGTGTGTGTGTGTGTGTGTGTGTGTGTGTGTGTTTAAGGGTATTTCTCCGATATTGTCCCAATAATATGTATGTTTGGATCTAGGATAAATTGTATACATTACTATAAAATATATACTATCTGACTATATTCTGGGGCACTCTGAGTTGTTTACTTGCTGTGTGCATCTTCCAGCTCTCAAAGAACCAGATAATTACTACGCTCCTTTCCAGTTCAAAATCCCACTAGTTCTAACTGTTCAAATTACAGTGGTGGCTGGTTTCCCTCTTTGCATTTGCTTGTCCTTTGTCTGTTTTCACACTCCTCCTCACTGTGTAATCACTCATTCTTTCTCATTTATCACAGCCTTTCCCGGTCCCAACTACACTATCTCCTCATTTTTTGTCATGGTGCACTGGTACATTACAAATACAATTAAACCTCTTACGAGACTGCAGCTTTTGGCCAACACGGCCCAGCTTCAAGGTTGAAAGATTTCTGATATTACCTCTGATATCAGTTCCTTTCCATTTATCGGCAGTGTCCGGACTAATGCAGTAGTGTTGCATTAATTAAAGGAAGCATCTAGTAATACTGCTGTTTTTGCCAGGCTGACACAGAATCGGGAGGCTGATGCCTGCTCATGTTTTAAGAACCATTTATCACCCATGTCATCCCAAAGCAGCCAGCTGTCTGAGCCAAGCCTCATTTGCATTTCATCAACCACAGGCTCTTTTCCCATCTCACTCTCAAGTCTTTGTATAGCAGCTCTAATTTTTTTTAAAGCACATTTTTCAAAGAAGGAGCTCAGCTAAAATTAGTATGCTACGTAAAGATGATTGGAATACCAGACACAAGTCTCCATACTGATTGTGGCCAAAGTAAGTCACAGAAACAGTGCCTTGGATTTGTTTTCCACTTGGTGGTGGAAAGATGGGGAGCTGTAAAGACTACTCCATTCCCCAACATGGCTGCATGGATTTCATCTATACCATACTCAATATAAATATAACGTTTCAGTTTCATTCTCTGATCATGAAAGCAATTTACTACATTGAAAAATGAAATGGATTTGACTCCATTCCATCTTTCATTTTGCACTTGGCCACTGTTCTCCCTACTTTCTCTAATCCCACGTTATATAACCTCCTCTATCCACACAAACTTTTCTAGACATGTCTTGACAATGGCTCAGATTTCACTCACCAGAGGAAGATCAACTTATGAAACTGTGCAGTTTGTAGTTCTCTTGAAATAAGTTTGGCATTTGCGTTCATAATTTCAGAGTTTGTGTAATTAATACACACATTTTTCTTTTTCCCATGTAGGTCTTTAATGTATCACCCTTTCTAGTTATCTTAATTTTAATGCTCTTGAGAAAATTTAGTTTTTCCTTGCCAAAGCAGAACTAATAATTCCCCATTTCCTTGAACTATCTTCATAATTAAAGCCTTTTTGGAAATCCTAGGAAAGAAAGTATGTGTGGGAGGTTGTATTTGTAGAGAGACTATGAAAAAGAAATTTTGTTAACCCTATACCATGGACTTTCTGCATCCCCAATGTTTTGCCTAAACCAAATCTCTGGAGATCATTTTTAGGGGCAATCATACCCTTTTGTGGTTTTGCTTATTAACCCAGATGGTCAGCAACAGTGGACACCTGTCTCCTACTGAGACTATTTGATAAAAGGTCATTTAACAGGCTTTCCTAATAATACCCTTTAGTCACTGTGGGCTTGATTTCAGATTCCATTCAGTGACCTAGAAACTTGAAAGCTCTGTATCCATAACTAATCTCTCAGGATTTCTACTCCTTAATAGGTAATTATTTCAACAAGTTTTCCTCTGAAAGAAAGTGGTCTTTTGGAATTTCTATTAAAAGGAATAGGAAAACAAGAATTTGGTATGTATTAAATTTAATCTACAATTTATGAGAAATATCATTTAAATTTTAATCACCTGTATATCATTCAGAGGAAAAAATGAATACTTTCCAATGAATTATATAAAATAAATTTTAATTTGATTATTAGACTATTTATGATTTATTGGTATGTTGTTGATAATCTTCCAACAACTTCTCAAAACACCTCTCATTTTGAAAGTGGCAAAATATGCTTCAGTAGGGAAAGTTTATTAATTATTACACAAATAATATGCATTTATTTGCCAGTGATGTGAAACTTCTGAATTCACAGCCATTCTTAAAAAACAAACCCATTTTTTGTAGTGTGTTGATATGCATTCCCAAAGATTCATGATAGACACATTTATTCTATATTTATCTATATCTTCTTCTAATGTCTTTATTCTATTTTCTTCCATATTCATAAACCAAGACCTTAATGCTTGAAGCTGAAACTTTTTCCATCAGAATTGTACATGTAACTCTTTTTATACTGACTCTTGCTGCCATGTCTAAGTAATTAATATGTTCACATTTATGCAGATGATTCTTTCTGTAGGTAACATGTTTGGAAACGTTTTCCTTTTGACTAATTTGCTTTCATATTTTTCACAATACTTACAAAATCATGGACTTTGAAAAGATGCAATAAGAGCCTCTGATATTAAGGAACAAATTTTAATTTAAATACTGGTTGGCTATGTAGATAGAGCCAATCATTAATGTAGAGTTTTTATTTAAAATGACTTTAAATTTCTAGAAAAGTTATAAACATAGAATAGGGTGTTTTTGTGTACCTCAAGTCAATTTCCCATGTTGGTTTCATCTTAAATTGGAATGGCATGTTTATCAGAACAAACCAATATCAACTTGTTAAACAAATTCTACATACCGATTAGATTTTCTTTGTTTTTGATAAATAACCATTTTAATTAGAAAAAATATGGTATATATCTACAGGCAGACTATTGACAAAAATGCATGGAGTGATCACAGGCAACCTTGATGTCTTAGCTGCAACTTTAAAATTTACAGTTTAAAACTTAGACATTTTCCAAAAATGTATTAGCTATGTGATCTTAATCAAGTTATTTTGCCTTCTTATGCCTTAATTCCCTTATTTAAAAGTGGACAAAACAATATGTCTTTCCCACAGACTGGTGAGGAGCGCTAAATTAAATTTTGCATACAATGTTCTTAGTTCAGGGTCTGGAATATAGAAAGTCCTTAATAAATGTGGACTATTTTTCACTATTCTTACTAAATTTTAAACCTGGGGAACAAGCACCCCAAGAGAGTTCAGAATTACTCATACAATGTTGATGTTTCTTCAGACTGACTAAAATATGTGAAGAACAAAGACTGGGGGAGACTCAGTAGCAGAGCCTTACCTCAATTATGTGAAGCCCTTACGCTTGATCCCCAGAACTATGAAAAATAAAACTAATAAGAAAAACAATAAAGTCAGAGCCAATATTCACCTCATCTCCAGGTAAGGCTTGTCATAGGACACATCTGATCCAGTGAGTGACTCATCAGTTACGTAGCAGTTACAAACTAAATTAGGGTGGGGAAGACCTGATCCAGCTGATTTGAGTGAGCCTACATTTTTGACTTTCAGTGAAAATGGTAACAATATTTTGATCTTCAATGTCTTGCTTGTTATTTCCCAAACAGTTGGGAATTATTGGTGAGGAAACATTTAAAATTTCGATACAATGTGAAAGGAATTCTTTTTCTTACTGAGTCTAACTACTTTGTGTATAGAGCAAAATAAGTTTCAGGCATTTCCAAAACCTAACTTGAGTTAAAAAAAGATTTGCACAATAGGTTTCAGTCAAAATAATTGATTTTTCCCCCATTACTTCTCTTTGAGGAAATAGAAGAGAAAAAGGAAATGAAACAGACCAAAACAAGAGTTTGAAGTGTAGAGTTCTGATAATGGAATCAGATTGAAAGAAGCAAAGATGGATCAGTTTCAACCCATTAAAAATTTAAAAAGAGCTATAGTTCCAACAATGAACCAAAGCAGTAGGTGCATGTCAAGGGGGGAGAGGATTAGTCAGAGATTTGCTAGGCATTTAAAAGTTCTTCCAAAATCACAATTTTATAAATTGTGTGTTGGAAATTAAGATGTAGAAACTAAGAAACCAAGATACAGTCCACCCTAGGATAAATGCTGCTGTGTGCACATACATGTCTATGCAACCTAGTTCTATGCTTTGTCAATCATACACATGTGGTAGAAGTAATAACAATATACATGTAGCACTATGCCAAAGATAATGTTCCTGGAAAGAGCAAAAGTGAGGCCTTAATTATTAAGCACAATTGAAAATGATCAAACGTTGGGTGGACTCTTGTATTTAGATTTTATAACATTTATTGCTATTATATAATTGAAATGTGTATAATTTAAAAAATCATATGCTATTACAACTATGAATTTCTTGAGGTTGTAATTTTTTAAAACATTTGAATTTTTTTTAATATCAGAGAGCAGATTTTGTTAGAAGTGAGGGTGGCTCGATAAAGTTACAGTGTAAGATTCACTCTATTTTTAACATCTGTATCCCTTTTCTATCATTTTTCAGAATATTGTATTTCACAAACCAATGCAAATCCCTTCCACCACTATGTCCCCCAGTTACCATATATTCAATCAATGACTACGGACTCATGTACAGAATGTTAAGTTACTACTGTCACTGAAAATCACAATAGTGAATTAGTATCAGAATTTCAGGGGCACTGGGCACCACACACAGACCTACTTATTATTTTTACAGCATTATAATAAGTTACAATTTGATCAAATTTATAATTTGGTGGATTTTTAAATGGATTTGAACAGCCTAAAGTATAAGTTTGTATATTTTGGGGAAAACAAAACAATAAAATGATGTAATATTAACAATCACATATTGACCTTCACACTCTTCACAATTTGCAAAGTATTTGTCCCTTCATTATTCCATATTTCCATGGGATTGCTAAAGTGGTCAGAATTTGAGATGTAATATATAGAGGAAATACCTTTCTATACTACTTTCTTCATTAGTTCATATGTAAATGACATTTGCTCTCTCTCTCCATCATTTAAACTATCCTAATCTTAAGTTGTAAATCATGTAGTTATACTCATGTGTGATTGTACATGGACAAGAATTGCCCTGAATCAATTCCATCTACTATAGGTGAAGAGGGTACCACCATTAATAATACCTCCATGCAGGTGGGACTGAAGAAGATAAAGATGAAAATATTATTTTTCTTTATGTAATTTTATATTAATTTTGCTACACAAGCCTCATGCATTATTTGTAATTAAATACCAAAATTTTCTTAAAAGCCCATGCATTTAATGTATTGTGCAAGAAGTAAAAATCACAAATAAAAAAAATTATTTTATTTCTCACACTATTGATTCTGAAAAGAGTAAAATCTTTCAGACGTTTTATAGAGATATTTAAATAAACAGAAACTAGAAAAAAGGGAAAATGTTGACTGCATTTTTATTGCATAATCAGTGTTGATAGACTAAAGGCATCTAATTTTTAGCTCTTGAATTAAATCTGATCTTTTACAGAGTAGGAAGGTATGCTGAGGATAGATAGAAAGCAGTGTGTGTTTTGAAAGACATAAAATTTAGAAAAGCTTAATTTAAAAGCTTCTTGAGTGTCAAATAGCTATTAAACACAATTTTCATGACTTTACTATAAGTGAATCTGAACTAGCATATGGACTAAGTTTCTTTCAAGTTGCCCGTGGATTTAAAATATAGGGGAAAAAGATCACTTTGCAAATATGGTTTTGGTTTTGAAAAACTCCCAAACATTTAAAAAAGTAGTTTTCAAATCAACCATATCCATGTGCATCTAGGTTTTCTCATCCTCACTACTGAAGGATGGAAAAAACTAGAATTGGGGCAGAATGAATGGAGATGGGATACATATGCTGTAAAACGAAAAAATCACTTGCTACTCCAGGGAATTGGTTAAAAAAATTAAATTTGGTCCTTATGGCAACTTAATCAAAAGAATCTAACACTTTTATTCTTAGCAATTTAGGATTATGGATGATATTAATCTGTCACAAAATTATCCTATGACCATTTCCAGAAGTGGAAAAATGCAGAAATAGAAAATGTATTTAATATTACAATTTCATTGTATTCCAAGATCTGTTACTATCTGTGGAAAGCAGTGTTCCACAGGAATGAACATTCAGATGAATTATGACATGAAATCTCATTTCAGTGCTTTATGCATAGATAAACTGATAATCACTGAACATTTTTGGCATCTGGCTTCCAGATACAATGAAGGTTCCCTCATACATATAAAAATTAAATATGTACGTGTACCCTTTTTAAAAAAGACATTAAACCCTACCAAACTCTTTTGAAAAGTTATTTTTAAAGTAAGAACTATATTTTTAATTTAAAATTTTAAAGTAAGAAGCTATGTTTGGGCTTTTAGTTACTAAATATTTTTCTAAATAATGGACGAAGTACATTTTGTTTATATTTTAGATCAATTTGAATATATAGATAGGAGACAAACATTGCTACAAAATATATGTGAGTATCAATAGTTTCTGAACATTGAATGATATCCAATGAACTTCCACACATGTGTTTGGTGGCTTACTAAAATTAATTATGATGAATTTTGAAAAAAGACTCAGAAATGAGCACAATATTTTCCTGTCAATCTTTGTTGGTTTCTTCTAATTTCACTACCTAGACTAATAGTCAAGATCAAATTAATGCTTTTGGTTATTTAACATGTTCTTTTCAGTTGTTGCTGCTGCTGTTTTTGTAATCATATAGAATTTTAATAGTTGAGTGAATATGAGTCCTGTAGTAATGTTTGTATGTGAATTTGGGAAATATAAAGAATATTGGATTTTGCTTACCAAAGATAGTATCTAGTAAATTTGATGAAGAAAGGAGTACTTTAGCCCAAAAATGAGAATTCCATAAGACAATGTTTTATTCTACAGTATCATTTAGATGATGCCTTCATATCCTCATTTTTTGGATATTTCTAGAATCTTTTAGTGCTTTCCTCTTGGGAAAGTGTAAACAGAAGATTCTTTATTTATATCTTTTCAACTTTTAACTTCTGCAGGACAAACTACAAATAAATTTCCTTAAGCGTATTAAATAAACAAAATAAACACACAATAATAAAATGGAGTTAAGTTTCTGAAAGAGTGAGAAATCAAATGAATCAAATGTACTGTAGCTTTAAGTGTATACATACCTCCAGAGTCATGCTTTTGGATAAATTCACCTTGGATAGAGGTACTTTCAAGTGAAGTATTCCCTTTATATATTTTTTTCAAAACAGCACATGGATTGCCTTTGCACAAGAGGCATGGAGTGCAGTGGCACAGCTATCTTATGTTTCACTTGGGGCAGAGGAAAGGCAAGCTGAGCCAAGTGGAAGTGTAACTTTCCAAAACCTACCTTGGCTTTTGTCACATTTATTTATGCTTTTTAATTTATTTATTCCACAAAGACATTTCCAGCACCTTTTTTGTACCAGATACTCTTCTAGGAAATTGAACATAGGAATTACCAAAACAAATAATATCTCTGCCCTTATGGAAATGTAAGAGTATCCTCAAACCTAACATTCCAATGTTCATTGCCCTGGATCAGGCTTTTATTACCTTTTCTGGACTTTTCAGGTCTCATAAATGGTAAATGCACTTTCAGTGTTGCTTTCTCTCTCTGAAGCTAAAATACCAACACTGACTTTATTACTTTAAAGTATGATTTTCCACTTAAGAAAACTTCAGTATTTATTTACATCTAAAAATTTAATAAATCCTGAGACTATATTTTGAGCCTCTATTATTAATATAACATGAGTAAACTTGCTTCTGTCAACTCTTGTACAACATACTCTTTCACCCACTCTCTTTCACCCTACTTCCAGCCTCACTGCACTATTCTGTAAGTAGCAAAAACACAGTGTTTTTATTTGTCAGTGTCTTTCCGAAATACTGTGAGCTTGGCATATACTTCTGGCATGTAGAAAGTTGTTCTGTTACCTTACTTTTGCAACATATTAGCCCAAAACGTAGTGGCTTAAAACAAAAACAATAGTTTGATCATTATACAGTATTCATGGATATTTAGGAATTGGTAGACTTGTTTAATCTCCGCTTCATTTGGCAGCAGTTGGTCATTATCTGGGGCTGGGAAATACATGCCCAAGATGGATTACTTGCATGCCTTCAATGTGGTACTGGAGTTCAACTGGAGTTGTTCATTAATTTCTCTCCGCAAGAGACCCTCCACATTCTTGCTTGGGCTTCCTTACAGCATGGGAGCTGGATTTCAAGAGCTAATGTTCCAAAAGACAGAAAGTAGAATCTGCCCATATCTTAAGGCCTAGAAACTAGCACAACATAACTTCTGCTATGCTCTACTAGTCAAAGCATAGTCCAGAATATTAGTCAAAGCAGAATCCTCCTAGATACGAGGGAAAAATTACCAAAGATTTGTACCCCACTTTAATCTGCTACAAAGCATGCTTGAAAATTATTAGGTGAAGGATTATTCAATAACTTCAAACAGTTTTTAAAATTTTCCATATTCTTGTGTCTCTGCTCTTCTATTCTTTCTTAAAGAAGATGACTTTATCTCTAAATCCTTTAAAGAATACCTTTCTACCAACTCTGAATGCACCAGTCCTATGTATCATCACCATAAACTGATTGTGATACCTGATATTGTTCTTGTATTAATTGCTTTGTTTCCACTAATCATAGTCTTTTCTGGTACATTATTGAGTATTTTTGTGCCTGTTTCTCACAGTAGATTTTAGACTTTTTGAGCCTATAAACAATATTTCATGCTGTAGCTATGCTTAAACTAGTGGAAACATGAGGCTTCCCCAAAAAAACATGCAGAAAAAGACAAGAGTCTGTACACAGTTTGTTCATGTGCAAAAACTCTAAGACTTCTTTCTGTTCAACAGAGGTGAACTCATCAGGCAAATTCTGAAGACTCTTATATTTTTGTAGTTACAATGTGAGTAACTGATAAATTTATGAAATGTGAGGTAAAGATAAACTTTTAAAAATATATATTATATAATAGAACCCCAAAAATAATGTTTTTTTTTTAAATCTTAGAGCAAAGTTTGCAGAGTATCTCATGCTTTCCTATTCTCCATTGCTGTAATATTTAAAAAACTCTCTCTCTGTGTATGCTACCCATACTGTCACATGCTTTTCTAGAACTATTGATCAAATATCACTTTTTTTCTGTGAAGGAAGAGTCATCACATTTGGCAAATGGCCAAGGCAGTTTTTTAAACTGTAATACAACAAATTCCAAGAATTACCTCACACAATGGACCAGTCATTCCCTCCCTGTCATTATGGAAGTTACTAGAATGGGAGACTAAATCTTAAAACTGAGAGGGACTAGGGATATGTGGATAAATTAGGCTACAGCTTGCTGGGCACAAGGATGGGAGAGAGAAACACAGTTTTTTTTTTTTTTTTTTTTTTCTTCTCATATTTAAAAGTAAATTATTTTCATTGTATAGTTGAGGTGGAATTCCTATGGAAATAAAATATCCTAGTTGCAAGTGAAATGAATAATAAAAAAAAAGTATTTAAAACTAACAACCATCCCTTTCAATTCTATCTCTCTGTGTATTTATCTATTTTGTCATCTATGTCTATATTTACCTCAACAATAGAGAATAACGAGTAGCAATTTTATTCATTTCTCAAAATCTGCTGACTTAGTGGGACATAGCAACAACTGATCTATGAAATGAGAGCCTGTGCCCAAGTCAGTGAGCTTTAAAGGCACTGACATTGAGACTTCACTCTGCAATTCTGCACTTTATCATGTGAGATTTCTGTATTTTTTATTAAAAGGAAAAATATAATTGTGTCATTTTCATTTTTAAATTTTCCTCCTCTATTATAGAAGAAAGTATGTGCTTCCTCAAATGCATTAATCCAGTGTTTTAAGATTTGTCCCTGACCTCCCTCTGGATGTTTTGGATGCAGTACAAACAGTGTTTAAAAACACATGGGCTCAAGCATGGCAAATGAAACCATGAGGTAATTGGTTAATTGAAAGTGAAATTGGCCACTCACCTTTATACTGAAAGAGTGAGTAATTGTTTTTATGAGTGTTCTAAGAGAACAAATTGTTTCCCAGTTATGGAGTAATATACATTTGCTGGACATGCACAGGCTCAGATCAGGAAAAAATAGTAGGATGGATTTGAAACCTCTCTCTCTCTTTTCTTTAATGTTGACATACATGCATTCCCTCAATGTGTCCAATGAAAAGACCTGGAAACAATGATTATTCAAAAGAAATGATGGAAATAACACCTTAGTAGGCAAAAGGAATACACAAGATGATCTTGGCATACACTCTTACACCAGAAAGAAATGGCACATTGATAGAGTGGTGGGAATAACAAAATTATGTTAAAGCCAACTTAAGGGGCTCCCACTGGACAAATTGGATATACTGAGTATCACAATAGATAATAATAGTAACAGATATGGATCAATGAATACATTAAGAAACCACAAATTCACATTGGTAAATTTAAAAATGGGTGAATTAAAATTTCCTTGGAAAATGTGAATTGGAATAATTTCCATTGTCTCATAGTAACAGTCCTTTCCCCAAATTCTTACCAATCAAAATGGGAGAATATATAAATTTACTTTGGAGAAGCTAAAAGATTTCCTCTTAAATAAGTAACCAAAGTATATTATCATCGACAAGAAGAAAAATCAAAATCATTATATTTAATGAAATGCGATGAGAAGTAAATGCCATTATTTCCATGCTATTCCAAAGATGCATGATCTGATTCTAATAATTAGAAAACACTAGAAAATCCCAAAAGAAGGACAAAATAATTGGCTTTAAAACTTTAAAGTTATCAAGCTCAAGAAACCAATGAAGAATGGAGAAGTTGTTCTAGACAAGCAAACACAATAGCTACTTCTGAAGTGGATCTTTTTACTATAAAGATTTTTTTAGGACTATGCATCAGGAAATAATATTCTTACTAATTCATTTTGCTACAATTTTGAGACTGCTTCTTTCAACCATTGATTTGTTGTCATGTCTTTCCCTACTTCTTGGCATTCAAAATGAGTGGATCTTAAACATTGCCTAGCCATTCAAACACACCAACTATTTAATATAGTAAACAACTAGTTTTTCTTTTATTTTGTTAGAAAATATGAAAATATTTTATTTAGAAGATGTGGAGACTTATTAGGTCTAAATTCTCACCATTTTGGAAGTGACTTTAAAATTTAAAAATTATTAGTTTCAATTTAAGTAAAATTTATTATCTTATTAAGACTTTGTGATATGTGGATAAAAGCCCCAAATTCATTCTTTAGGTTATTCCAGAATTTTGGTTAATGCCTCTTTGGCTGTGGACAATAGGAATATAACAGTAAGCGAAACTGATCCTAATCTCTAACATTATGAAGCTGTTATTCTATTGGTAAGGTAATAGACAAATAGATTACAAGTAGATAGATTTAAAATACACACACAGTGGGGAAAACTAATACAGGGAAGGGAGAAATAGAAGTGTGTTCTCTATGCAACTTCAAATAGAGGGAGACATTTGTGGAAGGGGACATGCCAACTGAGTCTGGAGAAGGTAGAGAATGGAACCATAGGTGTTCTGAGAGCCCAAGTGCAAGTAATGTTCTGTTTTTGTTTTTATATGGTATGGTTCAGTGTTGAGGAGAATGCTGATTGAATTTTTCAGTGTATATGGCCAGGAAACAAATGCGTGTTTGTGAGGTTAAAGGCCATTTTGAAAAATCACTTGGACAAAGTACTTGGGTATAATAGGTATAAAAATAGGACATGAACATATGCGGAAGGCAAGGGAGACATGGGGAGGAGCTTGGTACCATAAAAAAGGGAAAGTCTGAGAGGAATGAAAGGAAGGAAAAAAGGGTGAAAGAGAGAGGGAGAAAGACTGCAAGAGAGAAAAGAAAGGACAGGGAAGGGAAGTAGGAATAGATAATAGTTCAAAGTGAGGAAAAAAGCAGGGGAAGGGGAAGGAAACTTCTTCAAAGGTACACATGGGTAAATATTTGCAACTTTACGAGTCTAAAAGGGAGTTCTGTCAAATGAGTCAATTATGCTTTTGGGGCCTGAAAGCAGTCACAAGAAATACATAAATGAAAAGGGATGGTTATAATAAATCTTTATCCACATACACTAAAATTTAAATTTTGCACATCACAAACTATTTTCTTCTTACTTTTTTTTTTTGACAAGTTAAAAATGGGGGAAAAAATGTTCTTATAGACTCAATGAAAACAGGCCACAGTTTTCAGATATTTGACCTAGAGATACATGACTAAGTCATGTGAGAGAATATGGTACAGTGGAAAGTATAAAGGAATCAGGTCAAGAATGCTGGCTGGACAATTTATTAGTTCTTTCACTCTGAGCAAGATTCTACTGCTCAAAGCTTCATTGTTTTTAACTAATGAAGGGGAAATGTTGAAATAGATGAACATCACACTCTCTTTTTAAATAACTTGTTTATTTGTTTTATTGATGTTCACTTTCTCAGTTTCATTTCCAAAAATCTCTACTTCAGCCGAAACTGTTTTTCACCCTTTGTGTGTGGAAGTTACTCTGTTTAGGCCCTTTAGGAAGTTGGTGTCTATGGTTTCAATGATATCTTCCTGAAAATTCCCTCAAATGACCACTATCAAGTGTCATGAAGTGAGCTACAGTAGTATCTGGCAAGAGGTTAGAAGTTTGTTTGTATATAGGAGCCATACCTAAAGGGTAGGTGAAAATTCTTACTCATAACAGTTTATCTCATTTATTCCAGTTTAGATTTCCTTGAGAGGCCAGGTGCACTGAGGTTTTGTGTTTTAATAGTGAACATGTGTTTCTTATTAAAACGGTGCTGGCTGCACTGCTTCAAGAAAATGAGGGCCCAGATGCTGACTCCTTATTTAACTCTCTCTCAGAACGATTTGGTATTTATATATTTAACAAGGAATTATCACAAGATATCTCTCTCCTCTCTTTCAGGAGATAATGTCTGTAAGTCTAATATAATTTTTAACATTAGTTCTGTGAAAGAAATGGGAAAGGTTTTAGTATAAGAATGAGGCGGCTTGTGGGTGAATTCTAAAAAAGTAAGCACAGCCAGGAGTTTATGAAGGAAGGGTTATGAATTGTTGCCTGATAAGAACTATCACAAAAGACTCTGCCAGAACCATTAACTTGCACAGAGGCCACCAAAAACTCATGCAGAAAGTACTTTCACAAGGTCATCTGCCCAGCAACCGTCTGTTCAAACTTGGATTGGCGCCACGCTTGTTATTAACCCTTGTGACTAAGGATTATTATTTTGAAATATATGAGGTAATCCTCCTCATTTTTGTGTTTAAAAACTTCCCCTTGCATTAGTGTCTTTGAATATCCCATTGTTTCCTATGACAGGCATATTCCCCTTGGAATACTCTGCTATTTCCAAATAAATTTAGTATTTTAGAGTCACCTGTGTTTTATTTAGGTAGATAGTTCCATAAAATAGGGGGCAATTTCTGGTAGCAAACTGAAAAATATTAAACTGATTCAGATTGTGTTTGTAGAACAGATATAATAACATCTGCCAATCCACTATCTCATACTGTTTTGGAATCTACTTTTCCCTCTATTTAAATCGAGGCTTACTGACTTTGGCCAATAGAATGTGTTGGAAATGACACCTTGTAATTCTTGAGCACAGGTCTTATATTCAGCTTTTAATTCCTTTGAGTCCTCATCTATCCTACTGGATAAAGAACATGGAGGTAGGGAGAGGACCAGCCAGCCAGTCCCCAGCTGTTCCAACCATTCAAGCTGAGACATCACATAGGTGAATGGATTTCATTCACCAGCTAGCTCTGCACTCCAACTGACCCTGATCACTAGCTGATAACCCAGATGAATACAGCCAAATGCTCAATCCCAGAAAATACCACAAGGAACAGAGAAAATACCCAGTCAAGCACACCCACCCCTTATTTCCTGACCTGTAAAATCTTAGGCAAAGAAAACAGTTTTGGTTTTAAGCCACTAAGTATTAGGTTAGATAGTTGAGTAACAAAAGATAACAAAAACAAACTCGACACTAATTAAATTTAATAATGACCAATTATAGCACGCCTACACTTGAAGTGATCTATGACCTGTTTACCTTCAAGGAGCTACTCTATGGAAAACCATGCTGAAATCTGGAATATTCAAGTGATATGCTTCCTAATTTTAAACACTGTTCTTTTGATAATTTATAGTTTGATACTAGTTTAAAGCAAATGTAATAAAATTAGTACAAAGTAGCATATGTAAATTTCACAATTATCTACAAAAGTTTAACATGAATTCAGGTTTATAATTATTTAAATTAGCCATTTGATCATCATATAAAGAAGCAATTACATTGTTCTGTGGAATGTAGTATTCATGTCTCTAAAACATATTTTTCAAATAACAGTAAATCAGGCAAAATATATTTAACACATAGCCTATTGAATTAAAAGAATTGTTGCCAAGGTGGGTATAAAATTTCACCATATGAAACTATTCATAAGTGTGTGATACATCTGATTTTTTTATTTTAACCATAGCTTATTTGAGGTTGGTCTAATGTTTTCTTGATGTTTTCTCTTCAAGACAGGAAAAAAATGAGACTAACTACTTAAACGGTGACACAAATTGATGTTAATGAATTAGTACGTTCATAAAAGGTCTCCCAGTTTTACTGCTAAAAGCACTCCATTATTTGTGGCATTATGTAGTTTAAAAGGCACACTGATAAGTGCCTGTATTCAAATCCTTTCCTGTGCCCTTTGTGTTCTTATCTTCGCTGGGCCAGCAGACAATCCTGCTTTTCACTAACCTTTGGCACTCCACCATCAGCAATAAACTGAGAGCTCCTTCCTAATCCCTGAGCTTCCTTAATTAGCATCACCTGTGTACTTTCCATTTGAAGCAACACCATCAGCAGTACACACCTGCTTTGGTGCCTGCAGGTAGAACAAGACTCAGTGTCTCTGGGCTCTAGGGAGTCCATCTGCTTGCCCTAAAGCCATAACTGAATACCTATCATCCTCAACAAGCTTACCGGTAGCCTCTAATCCGGGTAATTGTGCCACCATAATGTCAAAGTGAAATGATAAACAAGAACCTAAGCAGACCCACACAGAGTGGTCCAACAAAGGAAGTAAAATGATGCCTTCTTTTTCAAAATAAAGGATATTTATCTTTAGGGAAAAAAATTAAAATATTTTTCTACCCATTTCAAGATGAAACATTTATTTTTATATTTAGATTGCTCTAAACCTCTCATAAGACAGGTAAATTGCAAACATTTTAATCTTTCTTTTTGTCACAGTATATTTTTTAGCACGAATTTTGAAGTATATCTTTAAAAACATTCAAGATCATGTTGTTCCTTAAAATATTTTAATGGTATAAAGCACTTTGCATTTATGTTAAAGGGTACAATTGACACATCTTTAAAATGAAAAAAGATACCAATGAATCATAAAAAAAAATGTAATGAATGTCTTTTACTGAACAATGGATAAAACATAGGTAGTTAAACCAAAGGAATTTTAAAAGGCTTAATTTGTGTTCTTCTCATGAACTCGCACTTTTCTTTTTCATGCCCTTTTTTCTTTGCCAAGAAGAATTTAGCTGTGACAGTTAATGGGTATATTTTGTTGAAGCTAAGTTCTTTCAATGTCAAGCTATTATATCTTCTACATACAGAGGAGGGAAGATGCCAAGATTTCTAACAAGTAGGTACACATTCTTCTTTAAACAAAAACGCACTAAAAAGCATTGTGCTGCTAGATTGATGTGTTGAAAGATATGCATCTGAATTCTGAATCTATTAGTCTAAAGACTATTTTGATAAAGAAAAATTTCTATAGATTAACACACACTAAAAACAAGATTTTCTGGTCTCCTTGCCCAATTTGTATTAAAAAGATGATATACTTTACTATCATATATACTGTATTAAAATATACTGCATTAAAAAGTTGATAAACCAACTGAAGGTAGGGAATAAATGTTGTTTTATTATAGTGGTTTCACTTAATAAACACGATCATCTAGTCTACTTCTTTATATTAATATGGATGCTTTAGATAAAAAGTTAAGAAAATATAGAAATGCATTTTTTTGTGTTAAGTGATTTTCATTTGCAATAAGAATGACTCATATATTAAAAAGAAATAATCATTCTAAATAGTTGTTAAGTTTTGATTTCACATCTTAAACTCAGAATATAGAAATCATATAGTCTTCCTCAGAATATATAAATCATATAGTCTTCATCTTTTACATGAGAAACTGAGACCCAGAAAATCAACTGCCAGGAGTTGTACTGCCATTATTAATTAAACTCTGGTTCCCTAAACCTCAGTCTAGTGCTATTTGCTCTGTAATATGCCATCTTCCTTCACTAACCTTGAGTTCCTGAATGTAAAATGAAAAAAAAAAAAAAATTTTAATAACAACCAGTGTAAATTAGAGTGCCACATTACATGTGATTTTGCATGTGTATTAGATGTATTTCACTTACCTAGTGGTTAGGAAACAATACAGAGTTCTAGTTTCCAAAGCACAGTCAATGCTTCAACATGTTCATGCTTCACAAACGGTCATCAACCTATTTGGAAGTTTTTTTCAATAAAGCAAGAGACAACTCACATAATGTTCTAACTCTATAAAGCAGCAGAAGGGAAAGAAAATAGAATGCACAAAGAAATTTGCATGTATTATAGCAATCCACTGCATCAAAATACTGACAATAATAAACAAAATTTAAGATCAAAGATTCTTGCTTATGCATGCAACATTTAGGTAGCCTTTTCCAAAATATGGTTTGCACAACGCATGTTGCTCAGGATATGAATAGGCTGTAAAAGTGAAAACAAAAATTTCCAACTTAAATATACTTAAGTGAAACTTTATGAAATATCTCTTCATAATGTGCACACTCCATATGCCCATATGAAACGTTCTGCTGTCATATAGTAAAACTATCCATTTAACTTTGTTTCACTGTTCCTCAAACTTCTTTCACCACAGAACCCCTTTATAAAATAAGAACATTGCATAAAGTGCAATGGAAGATGGAAACTTAGCGCATATCTTGTGCACTGAGAAGCTGCAGTGAAGTCCTATCTTCCATTCCCAAGCTGAACTGTAATTTCCAATCTCTTTCCTGAAAATAAAAACTGCACAAAATATTATTTTATGATAATCATCTCTCTTTTAGTTTCACCTTTCCTTTTCTGAGCCAAAAAATTAAAAACCCACAAAAGATAAAAATAGTCAAAAACATTGAATGAAACTGCTTCAATATATAAAAGATGGAACTCACATCTTGGTTTCATTCAGTTAATACAGGTCACTGCATCTGTCCTGAGGGTCAATCACTTTAAGATTATGGATTGCCCCCATCCCAAAAACGCACATACAGACAACAGTCTATTTCATGTCTATATGAATTAAATCTGACAGAACTGTATAGAGGTGGGTGCCTGGAATTCTACTAGGGTACTTCTTATGAGTTTTTATTTTTTGACACTACTCTGTTGGTATGGTAGGGAAATAACAATTCAAAACAGATAAACTACACACACACACACACACAAACACACACACACACACACACACACACACACACACGGGAAAAAAAAAAAAAAATCCCAAAATAGCCCCCTGTGGAACAGAAGTTTTTATTTGAGAAAGAAGATAAAGACATGTCTGGCAAAATGGATCTGTAAATTACTCCTAAGAACTGGCCAAGGAGTGGATCTGGCCAGATAATAGTAACTCAAAGGAATTGCAAATGAGCACTCTAATTCACTGCAGATTCAAGGTCTAAACTACTAAGGTCCTGTTAGGATATAAGCATTTAGTCTCCAGTATAGGGCATATATCCATTAGATTACACGAGACAGTGTAAAGTATGGTTATTTAGAATTTTTCTTTCCTATAAAAGGTGCACTCTTCAGGTGTAGGAATGAGTATGTCTGCCTAGTAATCCAAGGCTCCTTTTGTTAATGGATGGCAGAATGAACAGAAGAGATCAAATATACAGAATATTGTTTCATTTGATGATTGAGTCAGTCCAAATTTAATACTGACTTATAGAGACTCAGGGTAATCTTTAAATATGATTTAAGCAAAGTATTACCAAACAATTTAGCATTAACTTAGCACTGAATTACAAGCTCAGAGTAAACTAAATCTCATTGATGAAATCATAAATTGTTTTTCTCTATCTTTAAATATATATATTTACATCCTCAACAATTCACTGGGCATTGAGTTAGAGCTCTTTTTAATGCAAAATCTGGTCATGTGAAAAATACGGGCACTGAAGCGGAAAATATTTTGCATTCTCCTATCCAGTGTTGCCCTTTTCTGTCAAGTTGCACATGCGCGTGTCCACAATGGGAGCAATATTTACAAGCCGCATTTTACATAATTCTGGGGAATGACTATCTACTCTTCCACTGAGGAGAATTCCCTTGGCACGCCCGCTTGCCATTTCGTCCTGCTGGTTCGTTTGTTCTATTGTACATCCTGCAGAGTGATACATTGCAGCATCTTTGCCCGATGTAGCTGAAGCAGAGTCATCCATCATCGCAATCACAGGAACTGAGGACCTTATGGACTGGGAGTAAATTATGAAGCTATGAGGAAGGTGATCATTTTTGCAGAAACAGCTATTTTATGTTTCTGTTCTCCACACCATCTCTCCTTTCTTGTTTGGGATAATGAAAGAGTAAAAGCCACAGGGCCAGTTTTTGTCCTTTGGATTCATGCTGAAGGAAGAAAATACAATCAATAAAAATGCACTTAACGAGCCTAAGATTGACTAGTTTTTTTTTCTTGTTTATTTTGAATTTCAGATGTGATTCTCTGTTGACCTGCTGTTAATGTTCTGTAGCTGCAGATTTCCCACATTTAAGTGTGTTATAAATGGATAAACTTCACCATGTGGGATGATTTAAAGTAACTGATTTGCCATCCAGGCTGGGCACTACAAAGGGAAAGTTGTCAATTATCTTTGTGAATTTCAGTCACGTACAAACTAGATAACATTCCCTTTCTCCCTCTTATCCCTCCCCTTCTCCTACAGTGGAAGTATCAATTAATGGCTGGAAACATAATCTAAATTCATAAGTTACTTGGAAACTTATTGTTTTTTGCTTCATGTCATTTACATAAGTCTTTATTTTAACTTAATAAATTTAGAATCAGTTTAACATTCATAATACGGGGAAGATATGCCTAGGTAATCTCAACAAAAAGTGACTTACTTCCCAAATATTCTTAAAGAAAATTAAAATTGAGGATTTAATCATAAAATTTAAATAGTTCTATTGCATGTTCAATGGTACTGATATTTATTTTTTCTTTCTTCAGTTATTCTACAGTTCTACAGTTTGATATTATAAAACATACCTATATTGATTTACTGAGTTTCTTACAGATCCTTGGCTATTTTTTTTTTCATTTTTTATTGGTGCATCATAATTCTACACAATAGTGGGTTTTGTCATTACATATTCACATATTCACACAATAAAACAATATAATTTGGCTAGTATCATTCCCCAGTATTCCTCCTTTCCCTCACCTTCTTTCTCACCCTGGTCCCTTTCCTCTACTCTACTGATCTCTGATTTTCATAAGATTTCCCTACACAACTTTCTTTATATTTTTCCTCTCTAGCTTTCACATATTAGAAAAAAAAATATGACCTTAACTTTCTGGGTTTGTCTTATTTTGTTTAACATAATGTTTTCAGTTCAGTCCATTTTCCTGAAAATGGCATTATTTCCAGTGCTTTAGGAGTCCTAATGAGAAAGTTTTTACCTATGCCTCTAACTTGGAATATTTACTATACATTTTGTTCTAGAAGTTGCATACTTTCTAATCTAATTCCTACGACTTTGATCCATTTTGAGTTTATTTTTGTGCAGGGTCAGATATAAGAATGTAGCCTCAATATTCTACATACAAATAACCAGTTTTCCCAGCATCATTTTGTTAAAAAGTCTCTTTTCTCCATTTTATGTTTCTAGTATCTTTGTTAAAGATCAGACCATATATTGGTTTATCTCTCTGTCTTCTGTTCTGTACCACTGGTCTATATGAGTGACTTTATGCCAGTACAATGCAGGTTGTGTTAATATAGCTCTGTTGTATAATTTGAAGTCACATATTGTGATGCTTCCAGCATAACTTTTTCAACTAGAATTGCTTTGACTGTCTTGGGTCATTTATTTTTCCAAATGAATTTTATGATTTTTTTTCTAATTCTGCAAAGAATATCACTTGTATTTTGAAAATTGACTCTGTACATTGAATGTACATTGAATTTGTACATTGCTTTAAGTAGACTGGCCCTTTAAAAAATACTTACTCTGCCTATCCATGAACATGGGAGGTCTTGGAAGTCTTTCATTTTCTTGTGTCTTCTTCAATTTCTTCTTCTGTGTTCTACAGTTTTCATTGTGGGGGGCTCTTTCACCCAAGGTTTATTCCTGGGTACTTTTTCTGAGTATATTGTGAAAGGGATTTTTTATGTTTTACTGTTTTCTTACTAGATTCATTATTTTTTCGTAGGAAAGCTACTGATTTTTGTGTATTAATTTTGTAAACTTCTCCTTTGCTAAATTTGTTTATTAGCTCAAGTAATCTTCTATAGATATTTACGGATCTTTTAACTATAGGATCACATCAGCTGCAAACAGTGATAATTTGATTTCTTCTTTTCCTATGTTTATCCCTTTTATTTCCTTCTTTTGCCTAATTGCTCTGACTAGAATTTCAGGTGAAAGAGGACATACTTGTCTTGTTCTGGATTTTAAAGAAAATGTTTTCATCTTCCCCCCATTCACTATGGCTTTGGCTTTGGGTTTGTTATATATAGCTTTTATGATTTTAGGCAATTTTTTCTCTTCCTACTTTCTTCAGTGATTTTGTCATTAATGAGTATTGATGCTTTCTCTGCATTTATTGAGATAACTACAGGATTTTTGCCCTTAATTCTATTTATATGGTGAATTACATTTATTATTTTGCATATTTTAAACCATCGTTGCATCTCTGGGATAAAACTAACTTGGTTATAATGTGCAATCATCTTACCATATATGTTAAATATGACTTGCTAATACCTTATTAGGGACTTTTGCATCTAAGTTTATCAGGAATATTGTTCTATAGTTTTCTTTCTTTGATGTGTCCTTATCTGGTTTTGGTCTGAGGACAATACCGGTTTCATAGAATGAATTTGAAAGTGTTCCCTCCCTTTCTACTTCATGTAATGATTTGAGGAACATTGACATGAGTCTTTTTTTAAAGGCCTAGTAGAGGCTATTTTCTTATTGAAGAGTTAGTACTGTCATCACAAATACTATTTCCTTAATAAAATTTTTTCCAATTAAGAAGTGATTATTTTTTATTAGAGAAGCTAAATAGCCTCAATTTGAAGGCTTACTTTTTTCAATATAAATAATATGCTGACTCTTCAATATGGTTGCTTTGAAATAGTCTAAACCATAAAAGCATATTATATGTAAGTTAACAAGAAATAAAATATAAACTAATATTTTAAATTTGGAAGGTAGGTTGTTTTAATGGACAATAATAAATTAAAGGAAACATTTTAATTAAATGTTAAATACTGGGAAGAGACTGTATCTATGTTACATCTGGTTGTTGTATATGAGAGATAAATATTTAACACAAATTAAACTAGCATTTTTGAAACAAATATTTACCTTTTATTTTAGATGACCGCACTCCACATACTTTTTTTGTACTATAGCTACTGACTGTTTAGGCAAAATGCCAATAGACACAATAATAATAAAGCATGAATGTTGGAAAGAAATTAAGCTTCCTTTGTATAGGAAAAAAGTGTATGCACATATATGTATTATATTGTATATATATATATATGTATCTATGACATTAAAGCAAATACATATATGAATTATAGCAGAGCAAGATAATCTTACCATATGTGAATGAAAATTTTACTGAGACAACCCAAAGGGAAGAAAATATAGGCATAGTAACTTTATTTTAAACTATTTATTGGCTTCAGCTGCTGTGTTTTTAATGCAACCAGTTTGTTTCTTCTACTCTGTTGGCCAGACTATGCTCAGTCAATTTTCTACTGAGAAATAGAATATTCACTATCCCCAAAGAATCCTCCCATTACCTTGTCTTATCAAGTTAGTAAAATCATTAAAGGGTTAGTCTATGTAAAAAATAATAATTAAATTTGTACATTTTAAGCTAAAGTTTGAAAGCTTAGGTGTTTAGAAATACAGGAATTATAGGAACATTAACTAAGCATAGATGATTCTTGAAACTCTCTTAAATGTTGTATCCATCATTTTCAGTTTTGTGGAGAAGGCTATTCATCCAAAGGTAGCCTAGATGGGACACTTTAAAAATATTTTATACAATGAGCAAAATTCTGCCCTCGATAGACCAAGGTTCTAGGATTTCACATGTCCTTGCAATACAGTACTCTGACTCCCATTTCAAAGACAGATTTATAGGCATGTATGTAACCTAAGTTGTTCAAATTTCACATGAACATCCCAAACTTGATTAAATTCATATGGTTTTCTGTGTGAGATATAAAACAGCTTTAGAAGTACCATATCCTTGTGTCTGTTTTTCCTAAAATATAAATAGCATAATCCAGTTAGTGGCCTCTGAAGCTTATGTAGTACCTATTTTTTTTTAGACAATTTTCAGGTCTATAGTATAATTTTAAAACAATTTATATAATTGACAAAGCAAGAGATTCTCATGCCATATTTTAAATTCATTTGGCTGATAAGTATACTAACATGATTAAACTCTTAGAGAAGTTGTATTAATTATCTGCATAAAGAATGAATAAAATTCATTGTGAACTGATTGAAATGGGGGTGAGGGATAACCTAATCCTTGGCATTTATAAATTTCATATATGTGGATTACAATGTACTACATCTTAATAATATAATATTAAATATTACTGCCTTTGAGTCTTATGATGGACTTAGAAATTTTAGTTTCCACATATAAACTAAAAATAAGTAATTAAAAAGTTTTATAAATTTGATAGAAAATGCTGTGATGTCCATACCACAAACAATCAAAACATACTATTGTTTAACATTGTCTGATTGTATTTTTCACCCCAAATTTGGAAATTTCATTTATTAGGTTGATTTGCTCAATATCCTTATAATGTAACATAACTCTTCTGATACACAAAAAAGAAACATGCATGACTCTTCTTTCATCAACTCATTAAAACTGTCCTCAGAAAAATAGTTTTTAACTATTACAAAACTTGAGTTTTAAATTCCCAAGAGAAACCCTATTTTCTGTTTGAAGAACATGGAGATTATTATTTCATAGGAAGACAATAATTATGTGCCTTTAGCACCTGTGACTGATTTGCCCTATTAACATGTTCCTACAAATCATTAATGTTTCACATGTACACTGAAAGGCATCTAGCATTAGTCAGTAGCCAATTAAAGATCTTCTGTTTGCTTAAAAGTTAACTGTTAGACCCTGTATCTATGACATAGAAGACACGTTATTCACTTTTTACTAGTCTGTAGTGTAATTTATATATGGCTATTTTAAAAAATTAAAACATTACAATACATAAAACACAAGCTAGGAGGAAAACTTAATTTTAGAAAGTTGTATGATAGCAAAGGATTTCCACCTTCCATTAAATGAAATGATGCTCAATAAAATATAATTCATGTAAGAATTGGTGCATTTTATCAGACACACATTTTCTCTATCCAGCTCATTTCTGTGTTTGATATAGTCACAAGAATATGATTAAAATGGTGTTTGTGCTAGAATTCTGGCCTACATGGGAAAATCTTCAGGACATCAGAGGATGATGAAGTTCTGTGTGCCCTATGCTATGTAAAATATCCTTTTTTTTTTTAATACTACACAGAGTCTTTAAATTTCTATGCTAAACTTTTTCCTTGGACATTTCCAGGCCTTTCTTGTGTCTTTTGGTCTTCTACCTTCAGTGCTCTTTATCTGTCCCAAACCTTGGAAGATATCAAGTAAATCTATCTCAGGAATCAGGCACATGGTCACTCACCTCTTCCTTAGTTTGCATTTTTGTGCAGTGAATTTTACAATTCAAAGACCTGAAACCTCTGTCAATGCTTGGTCATTTCTGATTTGTCTGTACCAGACATGTGCAGTAGGCATAGTGAGAATATCCAAAGAACACACTGAATTTAAAGCTTCTGGATAATAAAATCAGATCTGTAACCATGGAGAAATGAAAGCCCAGCAATTTTATCTAAAGTCAAGAAATGGATGAAACAAACATTATATTTAAATTCTAAGAGGGCAGTTATGTGAGTTTTTGACATTTAAATTCTGAGAGAAGATATTTTCATCTGCTTTGTTCATTGTCATAACCAAAGAGAACATAGTTGGCACCCAGTAGACATTTGATTAATGAATAGACATCAAAAACATCTACACCAATGAACAAACAAAAGACAAAGATGGCAATAAAATGGCAAAGAATAAAGGACAGGTATTAGAAGTCAATCTGTCAGTACACTGTAAATCAAGTGGCATACAGACAAGAGTCAGGAAAAACCCAAAATATGAAAGCAAGACAAGAATAAAGAATCTAGTAATAGTAAAGCTGACATCTTTTTGAAAACTTACGATGTAGAGTTATTTGTCTAGTTGTTTTATATGTATCACCTCTTTAAAAAAAAAAATTTTTTTTGTACTTGTAGATGGACAGAATGCCTTTATTTTATTTGTAAATGGTGCTAAGGATCAAACGCCTTGCCTGCTAGGCAAGCACTCTGCCGCTGAGCTACATACAGCCCCAGCCCTGTATATCACTTCTTTTGGACCCTCATGTTCTCATCATGCACAGACAGGAAAATAAATCACAAGAAACTTCTATTTCCCTCAAGGTCTTATTCACAAAATAGATAAAAATCACATTTAAATCAGAGCTTCTGCTCCTAAATGCTATATTCTGCATCCCTTTAGAACCCCTAGATATAATAAATATTAAATAAACAAGCAAGTAGAGCAATGAAAGTCCAACACTAGGGAGAGAACTTGGTTTTGAGTCAAAGATCTAGGTCAGCCAAAAAAAAATAAATAAATAACTCAGATTAACTGTTTGGGTAAACACCAAACCTGAGGCTTAGCTGGCCCAGGAGTTCATGTTGGAACAACATGTTTGAAGCACATGGCAAGATGTGGGCAAATTATAATAGCAGGGGTTTGTTTGTGCCTTTTGTGACTAACTCAACCATTTTGATTTTCTGAGTCCAATAATTCCCAATATATTTTTTAACATCTAAGATTTTGTGAATTACCAAAGATTAGCATTGTATTTTACTATCTGTAATGGTTAATTTGAATTGTCAACTTGATTAGATTAAGATAAGCCCATGATTAAGAGGCTTCTGGGTGCATCAATGAGTGTGTGTCTAGGAATGATTGGTATGTGGGATAGCCAAGTGAAGTGGAAACCCTCCCCAAGCGTGGGCAGCATCATCCAATGGAGGATGGAGGATGTCTTGGATGGAATAAAAGTTGGAAGAACAAGGAAGAAGCAGTGGATACAAGCTCAATTCTTCTTGAATGGGTTCTTAATTGCTGCTATGATCATCTGAAGCTACTGGACTCTCGCTTTTTACTCTTGCAAAGCAGACTGTTCCAGTGATTCTCCAGAGCCCTTCAGTTTCGGACTAGGGTAGCACCTTTGATCCCTCTTGTTCTGGGGCTTCAGCCTATTGGATTCCACAGCTAATGGTTCTTCCAGCTGACCAGCCTGCAGACTGCCATTGTGGACTATCCAGTTTCTGGTTGGGTAAGCCAACCTAATAAATCCCCTTTTTATAATTATACTTCCTGTTGATTCTGTTCCTCTAGAGAACCCCAAATAATATACTGTCTGATCTGCCACTTGATGAAGTAAATATTACAAAACAGTTCTAAAAATAGAGTAATATTTTATACACGTTTGCATTTTATAATTAATAAAACTGTGTAGTTGAAAATCTAAAAAGCCATACATTTAAAACCTGTTCTTAGTTACTAAGAGTGCTATTGTGAATTTGGATTGTTAAACCATTGGATGGTATCAGATAGCTATGCAAATTTAATCTGAAAAAAATTTAAGCTATATTAGGGTAACTACCATGCATCAAGTTCTTATTTGTTGTTCATTTGAATTAATTAGGGGAGGTTTTCTGAACATTAATACTGTTGATACTTTGGGTAGGATAATTCTATGTTATGGTATGGTAGAAGGTTTAGCAGCATGTGTAGCCTCTACCTACAGCATGCTAGCAGCAATGTCCCTTAAGGTTGAGGTGCTTAGGGTGCAAAATTTATGCTTTCTTGGGTTGTACCTCATCTCATCCTGGTCACAGCCTTGACAGACATTTTCAAATATGCCCTTGGGTGGTGGCAAAATCCTACTCAGTGAACCACTGAGTTAAAGAATACTAATAGTTTAAACAAGTACATTACAAAATATAAAATATAGATATATTCTTCAACAATAGAAGAATATATCTCATTCAAAAAATATTCCAGATCCTTAGTACTTAACACTAGAGCCTTTTTTCACATGACCAGCCAGGGACCCAGGTTCTTTACACATTGAAGCTCCAAAATATTTTAGAGCCTCTTACATTCTGTGACCCGTTGATGGAAAGGGTTGGAGAATACATAAAGGTGTACACATCACCTGAAAGCTGAATCCCAGACATACTACTTGCCCCACATGTCATTGGCTAGAACTCAGTCTCCTGACTGTATACGGAGGAAGTCTGTGAAATATAGACTAGCTGTGTGTCTAGTACAAAGAGGAAATGCATATTTAATGAACAGGTTGTACATACACCTAAAGAACACAGAAGCAACATTTGTGCAAATGAGAGAAAGAGAAGATAAGAATACCATCTAAAATTGAAAATAATTAAAAAACACATTGACAAGAAAATGAAAAACTTGATTACATTTACACAATTGTACAAATGCAGCAGTAAAAAGAAATGAACTATAGCTAAATGTAACAGGGATGGAGTTTTAGAAACATATATGAACAAAAAAATGTCCTGAAGATTGCACACAATATTGTACCTGTCTATAGAATTTAAACAAAAAAAAAATGCAATATAATCTTAGGCACATGATAAAACTATCAAAGCTAAGAAGCAGTGACTTCATCAAAAATGCAATATAATCTTAGGCACATGATAAAGCTATCAAAGCTAAGAAGCAGTGACTTCATCTTATTTGGGAGTTTGGGATTGGGTTCAATGATTTTCTTCATATTATTATTTTTTGTAATTTACAAATGAAATAACACAGAGTATATTTAAACAAAAAATATTAAAATAGGACAAGCACATTGTTATGTGTCAATTATTGTACATTATATATTTACCGAGCATTTGCTAGTGGCAAATATAAATAAGTTGCAAAAGCTTTAGGACTTGTACTGTTATTTTAGAAAGCTTCTTAAACAGTTAATTATACTGCTGTGAATTTCCAGTACTATATTTCACTTTTGCTTTAATTACTGTTATTTTGTGATTTATTTTGATTATAATACATTAGTTTTAATATTAGGATTTGTTAGTATACTATTTTGAATAACTTGAGGGAAATTATTTTTTACGCCAATGTGCATTTGGAAATGCGATTTATATTTCACGGAAGAGTTATTTTTTTCAATATTTTAAATTTTTAATGGGACTCAAGAGTAAGAGGAAAATACAGAAGTAGGTTTTATCTTAAACTCTGTTCATATAATTTATTTCATTATATGAGGAATATTAAAAAGAAAATTAGAAAACCTCTATTGAGCATGCTGTTAAAAATAACTAATCTATGCAATGGAGAGTTAATAGATACTGGCATAAAACCTAAAAATAATTTTTTGGAGCATTGATATAGAGAAATGGCAACAATTTATCAAGATCAATGTTGTTTTTTGTGGGCCAGTTATTATACTCAGACTCTAACTATATTCAAATACATTTAATTTTTTTTTCACAAAATCAGAATGTGGGCTTTGATGACATCTAAGCTGAGAACTTCTTTTTAATTCTTAGAACACTGTTCTTCATATTCTTCTGATTTTCAATATAGGATTATGTAAAGTTGATCAGAGATCATATTCTGGGTCCTGGCAGAAAGAAAAAAATGCGTAAGAAATTTGCCCTCCTTATCCTTTTTTATCCCCTCCTATATCACAGAAATGATTCTAGCTATGGATTTAAAGTGAAGCATCTGAGAAATATTTCATATTCTAATCATCATTGATGAATAATTGATGAGATCATAATAAAGACTAATACATGCAAAACTATTTTTTAAAAAAATTAAGATGGGGCTGGGGTTGTGGCTTAGCGGTAGAGCGCTCGCCTAGCACGTGCACAGCCCGGGGTTCGATTCTCAGCACCACATAAGAATAAACGCATTGTGTACAACTAAAGCAAATAAATAAATATTTTTTTAAAAATTTAAGATGAAGCCAAAATGCCCACTTATATTCCCTGATACCTTTTTTTTTTTTATCATTTAAGCTTGAGCATTCATAGATATGCATATTGTGCAAGCATCTTATTTTGGCAAAGGTACTTACAAAACGTGCAGCAAATAAATTTGCATGGGGATAGTCATGATATTTTGACAAGTTTAGGATGGATAAATATAAAACTGACGCAGAAACTGTGATGCCTGACAGACGTTGGTGTTTGCTTTATTATTGTCATGGAAATTTTGTACAAAAATAAATTTGACAAGCTTTGTTATGTTTGGTGCAATTGAAAAAGTTGTTTGTGTAATTCCTTTGATGATTAACTGACTAGAGTTTTAATGATGCCATTGAAGAGAAAAACAATGAAGCATCATTCCTAGCAACTGGGACCCAGCAGCATAGAAAATGATTCATATTTGGCAAGTTTACCTTGAATACAGCTGTTGGATGAACATAAAATTTGAATAGTTGGAAGAAAGATGAGATATGGAGGCTGGCATTTATAATGAATTATCAAATCTGAGTAATTGTACTCAGTTGAACCAAAACACTGAACTTTTGAAGCTGACTCATCATTTTCTTAATTTCCTTTAAAAGCTATTTTATGTCTAATAAATCCATATAACATCAAAGTGCTTTGAAACATAATCAGTGCTATTTCTTTCATTAGATGGAAAAGGAGTGAACCTTAAAGTAAAAATTTCCACAGAAAAATTCATTTCTCTGTAATATAGTAATTAACATGCTATCTATTCTGACTTTCAGGGTTCCTGATTTTGGTCTAACTAGGTAGCAATTGCATAACCATAAGCAGTTATTTGAGCAAAATTTAGTTCCTGGAATTAAGAAACTTGTCAAAACGAAAGAGAATGAGACCAGCCCCGGGATGGAGAGTGAACAGATATGAAAAACCTTCATTTTAGTTTGTGAATGTGCAATTGTTCAGAGTCATGATTCAAAGCTCATGACATAAACT
The DNA here is from genome assembly GCA_025594165.1 of Tamias sibiricus. Taxonomy (NCBI): domain Eukaryota; kingdom Metazoa; phylum Chordata; class Mammalia; order Rodentia; family Sciuridae; genus Tamias; species Tamias sibiricus. Next base: position 31,862,938 of record CM046668.1, read on the forward strand.
TAAACTCAATTGGCATAAATCTCCCTATCAGGAATAAGCATGGTAAATGAATTTATTATATGGGGTAAAAATATCACCAATCATGCTATTGCTTCTCTTGAAGAATAAATGGCACCAGGAAAGTTACTGACTTTTTCTAAAATTAACAATAAGTCACCAGGATATTATTGATTGTGATTTCTTTTTCATTTTGTATCTTCAAAATTTCTTAATTTTATTTACCCTCTATGCCTAGTGCTTATTGCAACAACTATGTTCCATTAGGTTGGAAGAAATATTTTTTATATATTGAGGTTTACATACCCTTATGTGTAAGCCAGAAACATTAAGAAATATATAAAGACTGGTACTTATGGAACAAAACTATGCATTGAAATTCAACTGCATTGGGTAAATTTAAAATTTGGGTATCAGTGGTACAGCATATACCTCTCATGAATGAAATCCTGGTTTCAATTCCCAGCATAAAATAAGAAGAGCCTTGGGTATCAGCAAAACAGCATTTAGGAGTTTCAGCACCACATTAGGTAGTTGTGGCTGGTGTTAGGAGACATGATTTTGTTTATTAGTAGCCAATGAACTGAGAAAAAGCAGGTCTTTTGAGCCTTGTAAAACTTTGTTTACAATTGTCTTGCATTTTCAAAGTTTTGCTGCATATTTTTTACTAAATATTTTGTTTAGATTTGAATGTGTTTGAGTGCATTTAAATGAAATCTCACACTATATATTCTTAAGCATGAAGAAAGAGCATATAGAATGGGAGAATATCTTTCCCAGCTGCTCCTCTGACACAGGATTATTATCCAGTAGACATAAAGAACTCGAAAAACTTAGCATCTAAAATTTAATTAAACAAACAACCCAATCAACAAATTGGTGAAATAACTAAACAGACATTTCTAAAAAAAAAAAAAAAGAAAGAAAGAAAGAAAGAAAGAAAGAAAGAAAAGAAATACAAATAGGCAACAGATAGGTGAAAAAATATTCTACATCTCTAGAAATCAAGTAGTTGCCAATCAGAACTACATCGAGGTTTCATATCACTCCAGTTAGAATGGCAATCATCAAGAATACAAGTAATAACAAATGCTGACAAGGATATGGGGAAAAAGAACCCCTTATACATTAGTGGTGGAACTGCAATTAGTAAAACCACTCTGGAAATATGTGTGGAGATTCTTCAAACTGCTAAGAATGGAACTACTATATGATCAAGCTATCTTACTTCTTGCTGTTTATCCAAAACAACTAAAGTCAGCATACTATAGTGATACACGCCCATCAATACTTAAGCAGTACAATTCACAGTAGCCAAGTTATGGGATCATTGCAAGTGCCAATAAACATACGAATGGATAAAGAATATGTATCATCTGTAAACAATGGAGCTTTTTTTTTTTTTTTTTTTTGAGCCATAAAGAAGGAATAAATCATGCCATTGTTTGGTAAATGTGTGGAACTGGAGAACATCTTGCTAAGTGAAATGTGCCAAACTCAGAAAGTCAAGGATTGATGGTTTTCTCTCATATGTGAAAGCTAGAGCAAAATAAGGAAGGAGAGACATGAAAACAGAAGCAAGATCAATGGAGTAGAGGAAGATATAGGGGGATGGAGGTAGTATGGGAAAAGGGAACAACTATGTAATAAAATTATACTATGTACATGTATGAATATATCACAATGACTTTCAACTTTATGTGTATCTATTAAACACCCATTTAAAATAAATAAATAAAAATAAGGAAGAACAGTAGCATAAAGGAAGTGAAACAGAGCAGAAGAGGAGGGGAGGGAAAAAGGAAGTGCAAGTGCTGGGCACTGGAATGGAGCAAATTATATTGCATGCATATATATTTATGTCAAAATGAACTCCACTATTATATATAATTAAAATGCATTAATAAAGACATTTTAGAAAAGGAAATATGCTCTTAAAATTAAGATTTAGCCATGATGTTCCATTTGGCAATTATTCACTGTTTCTCTTTGCTGAATGTTGTTCCATTACCTAGATATACCACAACTTATTTACCATTTTCTTAGAATTTTCCTAATATACACAATGCTATTTGATTATTCTTACACTCTTTCTCTGGGTTATATACAGGTATTTGCCAGGCGATTGGTTTCCAGATGTTTGATGATGACACAGAACAAAAGAATTAAGCAATCTATTTTACAGAACAACCAAATAAACATAAAGTTTCACAAAACATCAAAAATAATCCTTATTCGATACAGTTCCATATTTTCTATTGTATCTATTGTATAATGTTATTATGCAATAATATATATTGTTCTATTTGTATTATTTTGGTTTGTAAAAATTCCGATCACCCTCTAGGGTTTATATTAAGAGGATTAAATCATAAATTCATCAAATTTGACAAAATAACTTAGTTGAAATCGGGTTCAATGTTACATACACTAATCTCTTTGAGAGAATCCACTTTTACTAAGTGTTGAGCATCAGAGAATTCCATGCTAGAAGGGCATCTCATTAAATCCATCATATTGTCAATTTTGGTAGAGTTCATGGTTTCTGGTATGCAGCATTGCTGAAAATGGAAATTCTTGCTCTTTAGAAACTTAAAAGGTAAGAAACAAATTACATTTTTGTGCTTCTAGCAGAGGGGAGCTACCTTGATTTAGACAAATCTTTCATTAAAAATAAACAGTAGATACACAAAATGCAAAAACATACATAAAATTACACCTGTTAGTAGACATCAGAAGGATATCATGACAGCAAGGCATTATTTATAGTAGGACCCCAAAGAGGAATAAAGTCCAAGTCTTCCTGAAGAAGCTCTTTCTAGACATTTGCTGTATTTTCTCCCTGGAGTTTTGGATTATTTAAAAACAGCAACCAAGATGGCGCAAGTAAATCTAATGCAAACAGATGAATATAAATTGATATTAACTGTATAAAGCAATGATTAAAATATTATGGCAATAGATATATGTCATGGTGGGTATAGCACAAACATTGGAAGAGAATAAATGAAGTTAAAGTAATACAAAGTGTGTATATTTTTACAGAAGTAATAATAGTATTAATTTATGTTGGGATTTAGTAAGCCCAAACAATGTTGTAATCAATAAGGTTACCACTAAATAGAAATTTCAAGAATGTATGACTGGGCTGGGGTTGTGGCTCAGTGGCAGAGCACTCGCCTCGCACGTGCGTGGCCCGGGTTTGGTCCTCAGCACCATGTAAACATAAATGCATTGCATTGTGTACAACTACAGTAAATAAATAAATATTAAAAAAAGAATGTATGACTTATAAACTAACAGGAGGAAATTAAATTAATCAATAAAGGGTAGCTACACCAAACCATCATTTATCACAGATATTGCTAAAATAATAAAATATTTTTCCCATTAGTTTGAGAATAAGCAAAATGTCTTCTATTACCATTTCTTTGAAACACTATATTAAATGTAGTCAACATTATCTTAGAGATTCTAGCCAGTGCATGAATGAAACAACACTTGTAAAAATGAAGAAGTAGTAAACTGTCATTACTGATAGATGACACAATTGTCTGTATTATAAAATACATAACTAAATCTTCATGTGAACTTAAAACTAATAAGTGCATTTTAAAAGGTCAGTAGCTTCACTATCAGTACATAACAATAACTTATCCTTTTTTGCATCAGCATTGAACAAGTAAAATTTTGTTTAAAATTATACCATTTATAGTACCATAAAAATTAAATACAGATTAAGAAATTTATGACTATCCACTATAATAACCAAAAATTTAAAACACTGACAAAACTGTTAGAGAAGATGTGATGCAATTGAAAGTGTGGCAAATCCACTATTCATACATACACAAAAGAGACACTTATGATTGTTAACAAAGTTTTAATAGTAGCACTATTTATAACTGTCCCAAACATAAAATGACCAATTATTCCTCAATAGTAGATAGTTAACAAACAAATTGTGACTTTTCTCTAAAATATGATACTAAATAGCCAACAGAAAGGAAGTCAGTAGTGCTACATAAAATATGTATGAATTTCACAAGAATTCTGCTAAAATAATAGCCCCAACACAGAAAAACATAGACTCTACCACTCCATTTTATAAAGGTTAGAAAACTAATCTATGCCAGTAGAAGTGAAGATAGTGGTTTGCTACTGAGAAGAAGGTGACAAGCAGTAACCGAGGGAGACCATGAGAGGATCTTCTAAAGTTCTAGTTATATGCTGCTACTTGATTTAGGTGGGTATGGAAAAGGCTGAGGGTATATTTTTATTAATAATTCTGAATCTTTACCCTTTCCTCTGCCCTCTGTCAAGTGACTTCAGAGTTTCTTTCTTACAGGCAGAATCTCTTTCCCTATAAGACTTGTTTGAGAAGGTTTGATCAATAGAATGATGCAAAGTTTATCACTTCCAACCCACGGCTTTAAAGGCTCTCATGAATTTCTACTTTAAGCATTCATGCAATTGCTGTAAGAAGAACATGCTTGTGTTAGCTTCCCAAAAGGAGGATAAATGGCATGCTGAGCAGATATGTGCCAGGTAAGCTGCCCCATTGGATACCATTATTGTCCTTGGAAGTATACAAATGCACGAGGAATGGAAGAGACCCCAGGCCTGTGGGCTCTGATCTAGACTGGATTTAGCTAGGTTCCTTTAAATGAGGAAGTTCTCTTCCAAATGTTTCTTGTTCTCCTCCATGGACTAATAGGCTAAACCAGCTATGTCCTTCCCATGAATAATGGCATTATTACATGTAAACAAGCAGAAACACAGGTCTCTGGAGTTCCCAATTCACCATCCCTTCTGCTTCATTCTATTGGTCAAAGAAAATCCAATGGCCAAAACTGAAGTCAAATAGATATTTAAGATGGCTACAAATTCTTCAACATTTCTTCCATTGGGAGTAGGAGTCTACCTCCTTCCTTAAAAACTGAATGGGGAGGTGGTGATATATAACTTCTGAGGCCATGATATAAAATATACATTCATCTTTTGCTTCATTCTTTTAGAACACTTACTATCCATGTGCTTCTTCACAGTCATCTCAGAACCTAGATATGATACTGGGAGAAACTCAAGCAACCAAGGAAGGCCATGTGGGAGTATCTAGCTGACTGTTCCAGCTGATCCCAAGATTTAGTCATCCTACACCAGGTACCAGGTGTGGGACAAAGGAGTCTGGAGAAGATTCTAGCCCCAAAGTATTTGAGTCACTGCCATCCATTTGAGTGGGTTTAGCTGAGGTTCCAGAACCTGGAGCAGACACCAGACAGCTTTACTGGGTTCTGTCTGAATTCCTGACCCACACAATCTGAGAAAACAATCAAACAAAAACATTTTTTGAAACACTCAATTAGGGGTGTTTTTTGTTTATTTATTTATTTATTTATTTATTTTTAATTTATTTTTTTATTCTAAGTTGTTATAAATGACAACAGAATGCATTATATTTCATATCACACATATAGAGCACATTTTTACATATCTCTGGTTGTATGCAAAGTATATTCACACCATTCGTGATTTCATACAAGCACTTAGGGTAATGATATCCATCTCATTCTACCATCTTTTTTTTTTCTTCACCCTTTTGCCCCCTCCCATCCCTTCCCTCCCCATTGGCCATTCTAGTGTTCCTCTAATCCTCCTATGCTCCCCATCCCAACCCGACTGTGAATTGGCCTCCTTTTTTTTTTTTTTTTTTTTTGATTTTTTTTAATTTATTTTTTTTTAATTTATAAGGCCTTGAACATCAGAGAACAGAAAGTGTGGGTGAAGGGAAACCAAAAAGTTTCCTGCTAATTCCCAACATTATATCCAGGCAATAAAAAAGTCATAAAAAGGAAAAAGACAATTCCTGACAAAGAAAACTCAGAAATGTTAATAATTTTTAGGAGGTTTTCAAGGCTCATCCATATCCAAACAGCAATAACAGATCATTCCCAATTAAACCCCTACTATTCAAAACCAGCTATTAGTGGGAATTGGAAATGGCTTTAAGATTGTGATTTGGGGTGTGATTGAGGCTAGATTGTAGTCATTAGACACAAGTATTATCCACCTGGCCTGCTATCCATTTGTGTCTCAGAATGCAAATATATGTATGCCATATTAGTTATAGGAAATTTTAAAATAATTGCATATAATAAACAATGCAAATAGCAAGAAAATACATTTATACTGCATTTGGGTTTAGTAATTCATACTTATTTTAAGAAACTCATGCATATGTCCTATATTTGGCACAAACTTGAAAATTCATCTCCTATATTGTTTATACATATATTCTTAAATAATAGCAATTGATATTTTTTGAATCAAAGTCCTTGAGAGTTAAATATTCATTTCTTTATTATGTTTCACCAAGAATGTATGTTAAAAATCAAACATTTCAATAAAATGATGAAACAAAAATACTTTGGTTAGTAACAGGTTATGCCAACCATATTATTCCCAGAATTTATCAGTAAAGTATGTTTCCCTCTTTTATAATGGCAAAATGATTGCAACATTTATTTTGGAATGTTAATATATAATTTATGCCATTTTAGTGCCTCATTCTTGTGCCTGGAAGAAAAAAAATACTATTTTTGTACTGTTGTGAGAACTCCAATTTTCAAATTATAGCTACAGATACTAGTGGCACTAGTTTAAGCATTATGGGTTACATATTATAATAATGCAAGAAAATTTTATGTAACTGAAGTGTAGGTATCAATTTAGTTCTCTGGAGCTACCTGGAGACACTAACTAGAAAGTTTTATACCTCTCTTTGTATCTGTTTCAATTCACCTCCTCTCAAAGATCAACTTACATTCTAATTTTCCTGACTGTGCAACAAAACAACAACATAACATAGCTACTGTTGAACCCAGAGTGACATGTTGCACCCCTGAGCAGATCTCTTTCTCCTTCCTAATCTGAAATTCTTGGTACTGAACTATGGGTAGCTTAGACTAAGTGATCCTCTTTGGGGAATGAAAGCTGATGTCCCTGTCTGGTTATCTACATAACGGCTGCCTGAGTTGACCTCTGCTATCCTTTGATAACAGCATGGGAAGCAGTCCCCAAACAAGGGTAGCATAGAGAAACCAGGCTGTTATGAGATCCTTTTAGAAACCCATTATAAATATAAATAGTGCATTTGAAACTCCAGAACCATTTTAGCCAAAAAGCTAAAACAGAACCTTGCTTCACCAATGTTTCCTCTCAGTACCAGAACGCTATGCAACACACCTACCAGTTACATTGATCCCTTCAAAAAATCTCAAAATAATAGCCAACTCTGTATTGATCTTGCCAAATTCTATTTCCTTTTGTTGACTACACAGTTGATTTATGAGGTATAATTGCCTAGAAGTAGGTGACCAAAAGGAGAAAGCCACATGCCAGGGACACAACGTGGCAGATACTGTTAGCCAAACCATCAATGTGTTTGTCCTTTACTAGGTGAGTTTGAATTAAAATTAATTGCTCTATGGTTAGCCAGTCAGTGTAGGTGTAGCAGGTTTGGCACAGCAGCTGTATATTGAATTGGCAGAAGTATTTCCACAGAGTGCACACAATATGGTTTCTGCAGAAATGACGGGCAGAGATGCCACTGAATCAGTACAGTCAGACCAATGGAGCTAAAGTTGTAGGCAGAACTGTAAGAAATGACATTTCAGTTCCAGGGTGGCTTGCAAGGCCACATAGTTTTCTCTACTTCCCCAAATATTGTTAAAATAAGCCCCAGTCATCCAAGGAAAACTCAATGTGATTCGGTGCCACAGAACTTAAAAGAGACAAATTTATACACTTGTCAGATACAAACAGTTACACTGATAATGAGAGAGACTGAAATAATGCTCAGATTAAAAGTAAATAATTTTGAAAGAGTATGAAGATGACACTTACCTCCTCTGCGCACAACCAAAGTAAAAACTATATAGCTGCATTTTAAGGTGAATGATCATGGGAGAATGATGGAAATCAGCAAGGGAGAGACTAGAACTTAGTAAGACTCAGAAACCTAAGCCGGGCGCGGTGGCGCACGCCTGTAATCCCAGCACTTTGGGAGGCTGAGGCAGGAGGATCGCGAGTTCAAAGCCAGCCTCAGCAATGGCGAGGCACTTAGCTCAGTGAGACCCTGTCTCTAATAAAAATACAAAAAAGGGCTGGAGATGTGGCCCAGTGGTCGAGTGCCCCTGAGTTCAATCCCCAGTACCAAAAAAAAAAAAAAAAAAAAAAAAAAAAAAAAAAAAAAAACCCTAAAATGACAGCCCCAAAAGAGTAACAAACACCCCTGCAACTGCTACCCAAGCCACAACTAGGGGACAGCAAACTGGGTAAGGGAAAACAGGAGAGGCCCCCAAAATTCTATTGTCACAGATGCTGGCAGTCCTAGCTATTGGAAATTTTTACAGTCACAAGCTTGAAACCCAGAAAAGTGAGAAACCTGAAATGTGCATGGTGGTTTTGCTTTTGTGAAGGACTTACATCATGTCGTGGCAAACTCCTAGTCAGCTTTAGCTTGGCGCCATCTTGAGAAGTGACATAGCGTTTAAATTCATGTTGTCCAAGAGTCAGAAATCCCTGTATATCCCCATCTCTGGGATACCATAGACATTCCACTGCACTGGATAAGGGGTTTACAGCCTCTCACACCCCACTTAATCCAGAAGAATGACTGACCCCTGTACCTTAAGCCAGCTGAGTACCCTGCACTATAGGGACTCATTGTTGAAGCATGAATAGAATGGAGGGTGCAACCCATAAGAGCCAGGAGATTGGGATTCTTTCTCTCTGAAACCAAGCTTTAGGACCAGGACTGAATCTTAGTGCCCACATGGTCCCTACCACCATGCTTGGGGAGGTTTAATAGGGCTGGGAGGCAATAATATGTCTCCTGCTTCCCACTCCCCAGATAATTGCTGAGATGGTCCATGGGAATTCTATAGCTTCAACCAAAGCCTGAACCTCAGGTACTCACTGCCAAAATATCTAAGAGGCATGCCTGATGCTCATGCTGATGCTGATGCACCCTCAGACTTATGCTTCAAGCAAAGGAGCTGGGAGAAATGCTGCAGCTTCCAGTGAAATCCCAGCCATGTGATTCTCACCAACACCCTGTCCTGCTACTCCCCATCCCTGCAACACATCTGAGCACATACAACAAACACAACAAAATGGGTGCTGTGGCTTCTATGACCACCTGTCCCCATGCAGTGTCTGGACCCATACCACTGCCTGGTCTAAGGGAAGGCACTTTAGGCCCCTTACTGTTGCTAAGGATGCAACCTTACCATAATGTGTCAAAAGTGGTTGAGGAAACCTCCAACACATGACTGGGGTCACCACTCTCATCATAGGAGTAGTCACACAGTGAGCACCGACTTCCACTGCTGTCTACTACACCTGCCTGAGCTTCTGGAGTGTTTGCATCCCTGCATGTCTCTTGGAGACAGTGGGCTTCTTCAACTTTGCTGCAGTGTGTCCTGTGCCCAAATTCATTAGTTGTAGCTAGGAAAGATACACAGAAACACTGTGGTGCCCAGCGGGAGGCAAAGTCAGCATTATATAGCAAACTGAGAGCCCTATATATATTTTCAGGAGACAGCAACTTACTAAGAAGGCCACCCCTTAAAAGTGGTAGAGATTAACTCATCCATGAGATCTTCGTGTCTCAACATAGGATTACAATAAATATGAACAAACCAGATAATATACATGATGATTCCAAAAGAACACAATCAGCAAACTAAAAAGGAACTTTATGGGAGAAAGCCCCTATGTCAAGAGAATAGAAAGATTTCAAGTAATCTAGCAATGTGTCTCAAAGACCTAGAAAAAGAAGAACAAAGCAAACCTAGAATTAGTAGAGGGAAAGAAATACAAATATCAGAGCACATACACACACAAAGACACACACACTAATATAAAAGATCAATGAAGAGTTGTATTTTGAAAAGTAAACAAAATGGACCAAGCTTTAGCTAGACTAATCAAGGAAAAAACAGAGAGGATATCCAAATACATAAAATTAGAGATGAAAAAAGAGACTTTACAACTGATGGCACAGAAACACAAAGGATAATCATGGATTATTATGAGAAATGGAACACTAATTGGAAAACTTGAAAAAATGGGTACATTCCTTATCAAAATTGAAACATGAAGACATAAAAACCTAAAATAAGTTGATAACAAGTTATGAGATTGAATCAATAATTTAAAAAAAAAAAAAGTCTTCCAAGAAGGAAAAGCCCAGTAAAGATGACTTCACTGCTGAATTTTATCAGGCCTGTAAAGACCTAAGATCAATTATTCTTGGACTGATTCAAAGAACTGAATGTGTGATAATCCTTTCAAACTCATCTATAAGACCAGCATTACCCTGCAAATCAAACCAGTCAAGGATACAAGAGAGGGAAAAAAGGAAAGAAAAAGAAAACAGTACATCAATATCCCTAATGAACATAAATGAAAAAAATTCTCAACAAAATACAAGCATATTGAATTCAACAGCACATCAAGAAATATGATTCAGCACGATCAAGTAGGTTTCATACAAGAATACAACAACAGGTCAGTATATAAAAATCAGTAAATGCAATATATCACACTGGCATAATGATTATCATATGATCATCTCAGTAGATACAGAAAAATAATTTGATAAAATTCAGCATCCTTTAATGAATAAAGCTGTACAAATTTGGTGTAGAAGGATCTTACCTCAACATATTAAAGATTGCACATGGCAAACCCACAGCCAGCATCATACTGAATGGAGAAAAGTTGAAAACACTGCCTCTAAGATGAGGAACAATATAAGTGTGTCCATGTTTCAGTCAACTTTTTCACATCTGTGACTAAAAGACCAGACCAGCACAACTATAGAGGAGGCAAAGTTTATTTTAGGGCTCATGGTTTCAGAGGTCTTAGTCTGCAGAAGGCTGGCTCCATTTCTCAGGGCTCAAGGTGAGGCTGAGGGAAGTGGCTCACATGACCAAATGGAAGCAAAGAGAGAGACTCCACTCTCCAGATACAAAATAGATACCCCATAGCCACACCCCCAGTGAGCCACTTCCTCCAGCCACACCCCACTTACTTTCAGCTACCATTCAGTTAATCCTATTAGGGATTGATTCACTTATTAGGTTAAGGGCATAATCCAATCATTTCTCCTCCAAACCTTCTTGCATTGTCTCACACGTGAGCTTTTGGGATATAGCTCACATCAAACCATAACAGTCCACTTCCACTGATATTATTTGATAAATATTAGAAGTTTTAGCCATGGAAACTATGAAAAAATAAAAGGTAAGCTAGAAGGGAGGACATAAATGACCCAATGGCAGATTATGTTCCTCTACATAGAAAAATAAAATACTAAAGACTACATCAGAAAAATTTTAGAGCTGATAAAGGAATTCAGCAAAGCTGCAGAATATAAAATCAACATGTAACAATAAACATTTTTACTAATAGCTAACATGCTGAGTAAACCATCATGAAAATAATTCCATTCTAAATAACTACAAAATAACATACCCAGGAATAATCCTAGCTAAGGAAGCAAAATACTTCTACAATGAAAATTACAAAACAATTATGAAAGAAATTGAAAAAGACATATATACAAAAAGCCCCTAAATCTTCTCATGTTCATTGTTTTTAATATTTTTAAAATTTCCATGTTACCCGAAGGAATCTATAGATTCAATGAGATCCCTATCAAAATACCAATGACATTCTTCACAGAACAAGCAAGAACAATTCTAAATATATGGAAACACAAAAGGACCCAAAATATTCAAAGCAATCTTAAACACAAAGAAGAAAGCCAGAGGCATTACAACACCAAAATCACAAGACATATAATAAAGCCGTAGTAATAAAAACAGAATGGTAGTGTCACAGAGACAGACACATAGACCAATGGAACAGAACAGAGATCCCAGAAAAAACACAGGTGTCTATAGTCAACTGATTCTCAACAAAGGCAGCAAAAAGCATACATTGCAAAAAGATGAGCCTCTTCATTAAATGGTGCTAGAAAGCTGGGTAGCCATGTGCAAAATATTGAAACATGATCATAATTTCTCACATGGTACAAATATCACCTAAAAATGCATCGAAGCCCTAAATGCAAAACCTGAAACTCTGAAACTATCAGAAGAAAACATAAGAAAGCACTATAAGACATTAGCACAGGAAATGGATATTTTAAATAAAATCCTTGAAATACAGGACACAAAAGCAGAAGTTGACAAATTAGATTAAATCAACCTTAAAAGCTTATACCCAGCAAAGGAAATAATTAACAGAGTGAAGTGGCCACCTACAGAATGACAGAGAATATTTGGCCACTATTCATCTGACAGAGAGTTGGTATCCAGAATATGTCAGGAACTCAAACAACAACAACAAAAGTAATCCAATAAAAAGTGGGCAAAGAATCTAAATACTTTTTTGAAAGAAGTAATGCAAGTGGCCAAAAAAATACGTAAAAAATGCTCAATATCAATACCTATCAGGAAAATTCAAATCAAAGCTACATTGGGATACCGTATCACCCCAGTTTGCATCTTAATATTATCAAACATACACATAAATGAATAAAAATAATGAATGCTAGGAAAAAAAGACTGCATATGGAATGTAAGTTTATTCAGACTTTAGGAAAAACATTTGGATAGCCCTTTAAAAATTAAAATTAGATCTATCATATGGTCCAGATATCCCACTTCTGGGCACATATCCAAAGGAAATGAAATCAGCATCATTAAAAGATTCCTGCATTCCCTTGTTTACTATGACACCATTCACAATAGCTAAAATATAGAACAGCCTAGGTGGCCCTGAACAGAATAAGTGATAAAGAAAATGCAGTATATATACACAACGGAATATTATTCAGCCATAAAGAAAGACTAAATCCTGGTAATTGACAATAAAATGAATGGAACTGGAGGAGATTATATTAAGTGGAATAAACCAGATATAGAAAGACACATACCACATATATTTTCTCTTATATATGGAAGCTGAAGTTTACCTGAATATAGAACAGTGATTAACAGAATGTGAAAAGGGAGTCTGTGGATGGGAAGGGTGGGTAGATATAGACAGACTAAAATTGGTCAGTATACACTGTGTGCATGTGTAAAAATATCAATCTGAACCCCATGAATATGTACAATTAGTATACACTAAGTAAAACGAAAATAACCATTTGAATGCAAAAATGTAAATAATTTTTAAAAGTGTATTATTGGTATAATAATTGAAAGTATTAGTAATAACAATGAAAATAGTATTAGCCACTTTTTAGTGCGTACTAAGTTCTAGTGAAAGCACTTTATAGATATTACCTTGGTCTAAACCCAATGACCCTGTGAGGTTGCTTTAACTACTACCATTTTCATTTTCAAATGAGCAATTTCAGGCTCCAGGAAGTCAAGTTTCTCAAAATCCTACAGTCAAGATATGATAAAGCTAAAAATATGATACAGGACATGAGTTGTTAACCACTTCGCTTAACTGTTTCTCCTGTGGGATTTTTAAAAATATAGAGTATTGAGGACAGATCACAATTTAATTTTGAGAAACCAAATATAAAATAAGACACTTTCATTGAAGACTCCCAGTAGCAAATGTGTGGTTACCTTGCCACATATTTTCTACAATATTTGTCCTCAGATACTAATCCTAAACTATTTTGACATCTGGTTCAAATTATGCATTTTGCTTTATCTATAAAACTGCAAAACATTTTGTCATTAGCAGCAAGCAAACATGTGTTCTTCATTATATTTTATTCTATTCATATTGAAATAGCTATTAAAATAAAATGAGACAGTTTTTCTCTATTTTCTTTATTTACTTGTTCTATTTTAGTAGCAAATAAAGTGCTCTATTGTTAAAGACCATATTGAAAATATGGGTAATCTTATTGTTTTGTTTTGTTTTTGCAAATAATAAACTATGACAAAAATATTAAAGTGCTGTTACTCAGAGTTTATAACAAAATCATTCCCACCCTAACAAGCCTAGGAATACCATGCTTTCAAAAATGCCACCAATTTTTATTTAAGAGATATTGGAAAATCTTTAAAAAATAGATTTTCTTTATTCATCATTTTAGAATCCTTAATGTTATAGACCCCATCCTTATCTAAAGAAAAAATTTCCTGTATGATTTATTTGTTGTTTTTATTCTAGTCCCTCTACATATCTGTTCCAGTCTCTAACCCTTCTTGAACACAGTTGTCTTTCAAAGTACAGTGTGACACAATAGAGTTTTTGCTGTCTTATATCTAACCATGAAAACAAAAGTATTGCCTATGGTGGTTTCAATGATTCTATGTAGTTCCAAGGACCCTGAGTCTGGGAACCTCTTTTCACTTACAAATGGTGTTTATGGCTACAAAACCTAACATTCTTATATTTCAGTTTACTTTTATACAAAGATTGAAAATCATAATATCTTTCCCATTGGGATGTTTTGAGGATTAAAAAGAGATCATATAATAAAAGTGTCTGCTTGTTATGGGCTCTGGTCAAAAAGGGCTGTTTTCTTCCGCCCTGACTTTTCAACTGTATTTCAATTCCATATTTGCCATTTCTTCTCAGGAAGATAATTTAGTAGTTAAAGACTCAACAATTAAATGTCAACAGAAGATTTTAAGGAATGAAAGAAGATTTTAAGAGTGTGGACAAGAGGAAGAGTATCTGAAAAATGCCTCAGTGGTAGTTGGGGTGTGAGTGGGAGGATCTGAGGTAAGGAGATAAGCTTAGGGAGGAATCAACTTTATATGACTTCTAGACTGATTGAATGTACAGGGCAAAGGGAGAGAAAACAAGCAGCATCATGATGCCCAGTGACTACAACATGAATTATGTGGCAACTTATTAACACACACAACAGAAATTATTAAAGAGATCAATAGGGCTGTAACTGAATGTCTTAAAGACAGTTCATCTTCAGAATGTCCAAAACTGAATCCATCACCCCCATTCACATATATATATATATGTAATATATATATATATACACACGTGTGTGTACATACATACACAAATGTGCACACACATATACACATACATATGCTGCTCTTAAACTCAAGATACAGGTTATGGGATAGAGATAATATATTTATTGTTCAAAAGATGTAAGTATTCATAAATCACTTAAGGAAAATTTGGCAGATAAGAAGAAATTTAAGTCAAAAAGAGAACATTTTTGTGACACCAAGTAAAATGACATGTGGAAGAAGAGCCCAGAAAAGTAATTGAGAAAGAATGTCCAGAAATGTACATGAAAAATGTTGAGATGCTGGTTTCATGAGACACTGATGTCATGAAAGCCAGCAGTGAATATTTTTTAATAGTTGTAATGTGATGTACTGTAACAGGACCATATGCCATGGAAAGACTATCCCAACTGGTCCTGAGACTTATCAACTTGGAGAACACATGAAATTCTCTAAGAGCACTTTTTATTTGAGTAGTTGAACTGGAAGCCAAGGCACAGTGAGCTCAAAAGTAATGGCAATAAGAATATGAAATGAAAAGAGGAAATAGTGTCTGGAACCTTGGCTGTGAAGGAGAAAGATGGTGCAGCTCTAGTAGAATACACGTTTTTAATTGATTTGTTTGAGAGGAGATTGATGAAAATGTGGAGTTGTATAATTCATGACAGGAAAGAAATGATAAGGTGGGAAATTTGGAGTCACAGGTGAGATGGTTAATGATTCATGAATCAAAATCTATGAAAATCTGAAGAGATAGAAAAAAATACCCACTCTCCAAAAAAGTCCAAGAAGTAGATTTGAGAACAAGATGTCACACTCCTGCAAGTAAACAAATGAAGAGCATAAAGAATGATATGGATGCACATAGAATCTCTCTTTCCAAAATGCACAAGACCAGAAGTGCTTTGAACCAGGAATGAGAGGGAGAGAGAGAGAGAAGAGATAGAGATAGAGATAGAGATAGAGATAGAGATAGAGATAGATAGACAGATAGGTAGATAGATAGAGAACGACAGCTGAAAGCCTATTATTTCCACCTGGTCATATAAGTCCCTCCCCTTGGGACCTGAGACCTAGACTCTTGAGTGAAATGGATCTCCATAAGCATATTTATTCTTTTTAGAGTTCATTTTGAATATCGCTTTCTTAGTACAAATTTGTAACTGTACTTTGTTTTGATAATTGAGCAATTACTTCTAGCTTTTTTTAGAACTCTGCTATTTGGGGCTTTAATTTGAAAATAAAATGACCTGGCATGTTTTCATTTTAGTTTGAATAGGGAAAAATAAAGCAAACACTATGGTAAATATGCTCTTTGAAATTCTAAATTACTTGCTTTTTATTCCATGTGCTTTGAGGACAGTAAAAGAAAAGTGCTGACCAAAAAGGAAAAAAAAATAAAGTTACAAGACACTTAAACACTATGAAAAAAAAAATAAATAAATCAGTCACTTTAGGAATCATATAATATCCCTTTGTAATGTTGTTTTATCTGAATAAATTTTAAAACAAGAATTCCACAACTGCATTTAAAACCTAAAGCAATACAGCAATAACTAAACCTTCTATGTCTAAAACTACAGAGATCCCTAAACCATAAACTAATAATAGTGAAAGGAAATAAGTGAAAACAAATAAGCAGAGCCCAGCAAATACTGATGCTTTGTGAATATATTTAAATAAAAGAGAGAAGACCAGGTGGTTGAGACAATCTGGTACATTGTGGGTTAATTCTTCCAGGCCAGTTATTTATTTAAGACCAACATAATCAATAAAATACACTTTATTAAACTGCAGACATCATATACTCAGATTTTTTTAATTGTCCCATGACAATAAAGCATTAAATTTCTGTAAAAATTTAAATATGATCTACATCAAAACCTTTCTGAACTGGCAGAAAATAATTATTTTATTTTCAAGTAGACTTCTGTATTTTATTCAACTTGTGATATAGTTTTACTCTTTTCAGTCATTTTTTTTCTTCTAAATAAATGGTCATAGTTTAACCATTCTCCAAAGGATGATTTAGCTGTGCTTCAAAATTTAAATTCTGTATTAGATTTACCTTTGTTCAATGACAACATGCAAAGAAACTTTTTTTTTTTTTTTTTTTTTTTTTTTTTTTTTTGGTACCAGGGATTGAACTCAGGGGCACTCAACCACTGGGCCACATCCCCAGCCCTTTTTTAGTATTTTATTAGAGACAGGGTCTCACTGAGTTGCTAAGGGCCTCACCATTGCTGAGGATGGCTTTGAACTCGCGATCCTCCTGCCTCAGCCTCCAAAGTGCTGGGATTACAGGCATGTGCCACTGCGCCTGGCCACAAAAAAACTTTTATGCAAGAAACTTTTATTCGATAGGTTGAAAATGTATGATAAAAAATAAGTGCAACATAGGGCTTTCAGCCCCCAAATGACCCAGTTCCTTTGAAGATATAAAGTTCAAATTGTAATAGATGCCCAAGTATATTAGAAAATACAAGAGTAATGAATTTTGAAAAGCTAATTTGCATGATCAAAATTGTGACAACAACAGATGTTGACACCAAAATCAATACATTCATGTGGCAGACATTTCAATAAACATAGAGATTCAATTTTCAAAAATTATTATGAATTAAATTTAAATTTAAAATTTATTACAAATTAAAGTCAGACTAATATCCTATATGTTTTTAGCTGTTGTGTATGAAAATGGAGAACATTAAAAACTATATTTTAGATAATTATAGTGCTTAATCATTCTTTAAAAATAACAATTGGAAAATGTTTGTGACTTTCATTTTATATGTGTGAATCGGTACCTGGGCTAGACTTTCCTAACCTGACTATAATTGGACCATAGTGTATGTAATGAGGATTTACTCAGCATGCACATCACACTTCATCATGTAAACCTAACCACAGCCTTGCCCTGTGAGATTGTTTTCATTTTCATACATTTCATAAATAAGAAAACTGAGGCATAAAACAATTACCTATTTGTAATAGGTCACAAGGAAAATCTCTAGAGGTATCGCATTATAATTCTTAATTGTTAGAAGCAGGATTCAGGGCCACTCAGTCTTTTAACCCCCTGAATTTTTATTTCTTGGGTCATGTCACTATGGATATAATTGCTGATGTATATAGGTTAAGGGATTTTCTGTCAGGATGATTTTTGCCAATTATTCAGAGTCACAGCTATGAAGAACTAGTTTTGGTTCCTAGAATAGCACTTAAAGGGGCTGGGGACATATGGGTATGGATACTAATGTATGCATGTTTATCTTTGAAAGTTAAGGAATGTCAAGTGTGTAAAAAAGAAAGCTCACCTATGAACCAAAGTAGCAGACCTTTCTTCTTGTGTGGCTATGTGGTCACTCTTCCCCTGTCCATGGCCATCCTGTGACTGGAACATGTAAGTCATACATGTATAGTCATACATGTATAGTCATACATACTATGGTATGTTTTCATTGTCTAGAACAATCCTAATTTCATATGATTATATTCTTTAGAAAGCAAATTATTACAGACATAAACTTTATATAATTTCTTAAACTTTTAATACCTTTATGAGTTTTTCCATTTTCATAAATCCATATATACTAAAACACCTTTCGCAGATACCATGTCTAATTTTTTACGTTAATTATCAATGGAGAGGATTAAAACTAGGGAAACTATAAATTATGTTTTCCTGACTCCCCCTAAATTGTAATTGTTTTGTGTAAAATCAAGACAGTATTGGAGAGAAAATACTACCACATGAAAAGTAACTTAATGGGGATAAGAATGGAAGAAAGTAAAGATCGCTTGGTAATTGTTTTGTAACACAGTGTGTGATAAATTTATTTGCAGCTAATGTCTTTTAAAATACTGTTTGATGTAAAAAATAATGAATCCCATGTATTCCTGAATAAATATATTCAATGGAATATATGCTATACCATTTGTAATTGCTACCAAAAACAGCTAGGAATAAAATTATCAGAAATGAAAAATCTCTACAATGTAAATTATACAACGTTAATAAAAGACATTGAAGAGGACACACACACAAAAAAAAATGGAATGACATCCTGTTTTAATGGATTTAGAAAAATTGATATTGTTAAAATGTCCACACTACCCAAAGCAATTAATAGATTCAATGTGATCCATATCAAAATACCAATGACATTCTCCACAAAACTGGGAAAAATCATATGGTTTTATACAGAACCATAAGACAACAACAACAACAACAACAACAACAAATAAAGCTCTGATAACAAAGCCATCTTGCATAAAAAGGACAAAGCAGGATGTATTATATTACCTGACCACCAAACATACTAGAAAGCTATAGTAATCAAAACAGCACAGTATTATCATAAAAAGAGATAGAAACACCAGTGAAACTGAATTGAAGAGCCTATAAATAAACCCGTGAGTCTAAAGTTAACTGATTTTGACAAAGATTCTAAAAACATTTATTGGAGAAAGGACAGCCTTTTCAATAAATGTTGAAAATTGGATAGTCACATGCAGAAAAATAAAACTAGAAACCTATCTTTCACCAGTTAAAAAAATATCAACTCAAAATAGATTTAAGATTTAAATGTGAGATCTGAAACTACTGGAAGGAAACTTAGGGGAAATATTATGGAATGGGCAAGGGAATTTTTTTTTTTTTAACAAGACCTTTAAAGCACAGGAAATAAAAGTAAAAGTAGACAAATGGGATTACATAGAACAAAAGCTTTACAGCAAACAGTCAATGAGGTGCAAAGACAACCTACAGATTTGGAGAAAGCATTTGAAAACTGTATATTTAACCAGGGGTTGATATCTATAAAGTATAAGGAACTCCCAAAACTCAGTGGTATAACCCCAAATAGCCCAATTTAAAACTGGGCCATATATCTAAATAGACACTCCCCAAATAAGACATACAAACAGCACAAAAAATATGAAAAATGGTCAACCTAACAAATCATTAGGGGAATGCAAATCAAAACTACAGTGAGGTATCACTTCACCTCAGTAAAAATGGTTATTATCTAAGAGTAAAGATAATAAGAATTAATGAGGATATGGAGAAAGGGAATCCTTGCACAGTGTTGGTGGGAACACTGGTTCAGCCACTATGCTATGGAAAACAATATGGACCTTCCTCCAAAAAGTAAAGATGGAACTATCATAAAATCTGGAAATCCAACTGGGAATACATCCAAAGGAAATGACACCAATACATCTAAGAGACATCTACACTCCTGTGTTCACGCAGTACTAGTCACCATAGCCAATACATGGAAACAATCGAAGTGTCCATCAAATAAGAATGGATAAAGAAAATAGGGTGTATACACACAATGGAATACTTTTCAGCCATAGAAAAGAATGGAATTTTTTCATTTGTAGCAACTTGGATGGAACTGAAGATCATTATGTTAAATGCTGAGATAACAATAATGTACTATGCATTTCAAAAAGCTATAAGGCAGAATTTTTAAAGTTTTCACCATAAAGAAATCATAAATGTTTGAGGAAATAGATATGTTTAACCTGATTTAAATATGATTTTGTTTTATGTAATCCTATTTGCCTAGTTTTGCTTCTGTTTTCCCATGCTTTTGAGGTCTTGTTAAAAAAAAAAAAAATCCTTTCCCATTCCAATACAACCTTATAGGAACAGGGGAATAAGGAGTTGGAACTGACCAAGTGAAAAATAAATATTTCCCCCCAAGAAATATTTCCCCCTAAGTTTTCTTCCAGTAGTTTCAGGTCTCACATTTAAATTTTTAATACATTTTGAGTTGTTTTTTGTAATTGTTGAGAGAGAGATATTCTTCTGTATGTGGCTATCCAATTTTCCCTGCACATTTATCAAAAAGACTCTCTTTTCTCCTCTACACGTTATTAACTTTGTAAAGCCAGGCATAGAAACACAAGTACTGCATGATCTCACTCACATGCTAAATCTAAATAGTTGGTCTCACAGAAGCTGAGAATAGAACAATGGCTATTAGAGGCTGGGGAAAGCAAAGTGTGGTGAGTGTGGAGATGAGTGGGTACTAAGTTACGGTTAGAGAGGAGCAAGAATATTTGGTGTGCTGTTGTGCAATAGGGTGATTGTAGATATATACACCAAGATGTTCTGTCTTCAATTTAATAAACAGTCCAAGGACACTGTCCTCATTGCTGGGAAAAAATCAAAATTCAGAAAATATTAATATGTTTATACAATGTATATATGGATATGATTTTCCAAGGACAATCTATACATAAATGAATATGAATAAATATGATTAATATACATTTTCATAGATATTTGTATATTAGAATACATGTGCATAAACACATATATCTTATTTCTAGTTGACACATTGTGTATAACAAATACAATGGGATTTTTTTCTATGATAAATTCTACTTAAGCTTCCTTAAGCATATGAGGAATGAGAGGATTAAGATTGTTAGAAGCAATTATTCTCTGCCTTTTAAGGGGTTGCTCTGTTTAATTCCTAACAAGGTCATCATCTAATCGTCAGTATATTTGGGGTGTTGATAGATTTAAGAGTCAGGAACAGATGTGGTGTGCTAACTGCAAACTAGCTTGTTTCATGACCTGAAAGTTTGAGGTTGAATTATTTATGTATCTATTAATAATTTAATTATAGAGTCTTTTATTTTTCACTTGGTCAGTTCCAACTCCTTACTCCCCTGTTCCTACAAGGTTGTATTTACTGGGCTGTGAGATAAACTTGATAAGGCTGTGTGATGAACAATTGCAAAACCAGCCAGAGACCCAGTTGTACCCATTTGTCAGCTCCAATGAAGGTGTTTTCTTGTCTCACTCAATTTTATTAATAAAAGAAACCATTGCCAAAATAGCAAGGCAGGCAATCAGAGCTCCCTCCCATTCTCTATCATCTTCCCTGTTTCTCTTCTCTGTCCTCTACCTCCTTTTCTCCATTCCTTCTGTGACCTCCTGAGATTCCTTGAGATCTCAAGAGGCAACAACAGAAGCTGTGCTAAGTGAAAAGATGGGCAGAGTAGCCCAGACAGGACACTTACCATGGGTGCACATTTCAGAAAGAGCGGATGCTCAAGGTCACCTCCACTTCCTTGACCCCATTCTGGTGCTCTTGGACTTTGACAGCATCTCTACTGTAAGGTCTTCTCTTTTCTTCTTCAAAGACTATGCATTTTCTTTATTTTAATTTCACTTTATTAAACATTTTTAGGATATAAGTTTTGTATTTTCTTGTACTTTTCCTTCAATCAAAATCTAATTCCTTCCCATGGTGTATTTTTTATCTCTCTCTCCTCTTTCTCTCACTCTCATGAATTTGAGGCCAATTATCCTCGTTAAAAATCTGAGTCAATTAATCACTCCAGATTTTTGGAATTAATGAATGTTGGACCTATACAAAACTGTACTGCTTTATATTAGCTAGTGTATTGTACTTCTTAACTTTGCCAGATGAGTACCTTGTGTTCTGGTAATTCACAATTAAGAAAAAATAGATACTACTGCTTAGTTAATATTGGATGATTTTATCATACTATGACCTTCAGAGAAAAAAATGAATATGTAAGATGATGATCAAGAAATATTTTAATACGCTAGGCACCGTGGTACAAAACTATGATGCCAAAGACTTGGGAGGCTGAGGCAAGAGGATTGTCAACTTAAGGAGACCCTATATCAAAGTAAAAATAGCTGAAAAAAAAATAAAAAGAGTTGGGGACATAGTTCAGTGGTAGAGTGCTCCTGAGTTCAAGTCCCAGTGGTGGTAGTGGGCGGGGGGGGGGGGGGTTTCCAGTTTATTTTTAGATATTTCTTTAAATCAGAAATCAAGGAATCTTGAGTTCTCATTTTGTGATCACCACATATTTCCAGCCTTACCATTTCTGGACATATGCCTGTACTTTTTTACCAGTTTTTTTTTTTTTTTTTTTTTTTTTTAAACAATGGGTTTGGACTTAGGACTTGTTTCAAAATATGAGCAGCAGTGAAGTGTGAAGTGTGAAGAAAAACTGGAGCTGAATTCACTGTGTTGTCTTCTCAGCCTTGATCTTGACAATTTCTTTCAGACTGGATCCTTAAATAAACACAGCGAGTAACATCCCCTAATAACCTGCAAAAAACAGTGGGTCATATGAGAGGGAAATAACTTTTCACAAGATTAAGCCACTGATAATGCTTGAAGACTAAAAAAAGTATCCTAAGTGTAAAAATTTGTATTCATGCCAGACATTAAATAAATGTTCAATAAATGTATTTTCTCATTCATAATTCGAACAACATATTTCATTCCAAAACAAGAGGAGACTTTAGATATCAATTCAAGGTCCTAAATCCTTTTTTTAATAAATAAAATGGGCAAAAATATATGCTAAAAATCCATTTTTTAATAACTTCCAGGAATAAATATCAATATTCTCTAAACATATCATTTCAATGTTAAAATACTGAGAGAACTCTGATGCCCAACTTAAATTCCATTTGATATAATTTAAGCCAACTTCTCTCTAATGTTTTCTAAAGAGAGAGAAGAGATTGTCTTTAAATCCCTCAGCAAAATTCTTCATGTGTCTTTGCCAGTTCTGTGTCCACTGCCAGAAGACCTCCTCTCCCTCAACACACAGAAAAACACACACACACACACCACTCGCGCGCACACACACACACACACACACACATACACACACACGACTCATTCTTGAAACTTCAGTATATTCAAATTTAATTTGGTCAGATAATCCTTTCTTAATACCAATTCTGTACCAATGTAAAGAATGTCTCATTCTCTCTTGTACCATAATGTTCTGCTATGCAGCTCTTATACTATTTCGGTCATATCATTCACTGATTTTCCTTTCCTTTTTTTTTTTTTATTAACTGAGCTGTTTGCTCCTCTGAGCAGACTTAGTGACTCACTCATTACTGTAATTCCAGTGCCTAATACACATCTGGTAAATAATAAAAGCACAATAGTTCCATTTAAATGAATAAATGAATATAAATGAAGAATTTTCCTTTCAATCCTTACCTATTGTCCCTGAAGTTCATTTTTTCAGATCATTAACTCATTTAACAAATATTGCTTAAATTTATTAATGGCAAAACATAGAGAAAGGGAATATGAAAATTTTATTTAGGATAAAACAAATCTCACCTAAATTTTCATATTCTACCAATTAATTTTTTCTTGGATAGCTCTGTTTGTATATACTTTTTTTAAGTGGGGAAGAAAAAAAAAGGAATCAAAGCTCCAATTAGGACATACTTGACATTGTGATACCCTTACTAAGGTGACTCCAATTGTACTCCATGGTGGCCAGTAAAGGATTTCCCTTTTTTTTTTTTTTTTTTTTTTAATGAAGGATCTGTTCCTATGACATAAGTCACAATTTTGATGGCCCAATTCCCAATTAAGCAAGGACACTTGAATTCTGTTCTTCTACCTTGTATTATTGGCAGTCTTCAAGATTAGAACAGATAGTGTTCTCATTAAGCTAGTGGGCGAGATTATCTTCCAACCCATTGATAAAGTATATGAAAAATACAGAGTCTTAGAACTGATCTCAGTAAGATAGCTCTCAATATGTGATCCTGCTTTGTCACATAATCATTGATCATCACTTATGGGTACAATCTTCCCACCACTTGTATACTAACCTTACAAAATATTTCAAGTTTCTGGTGAAAAATGCCATGTGAGTATGTATCAGATGCCTTAGCTAAAACCTCATTATATTCAATGTCTGGCTCCTTCTTAGGCATCACTGTCACAGAGAAATTAAAATTGTTCTGGGGTGATCAACTTTTGTAAAAATCATATTGTTATGGTTGAACGCCTCTGCTTTCTAAGTATTTGTTAGTTAATAATTTCATAATTCCATCTAATAGCAATCCAAATACAAATTGAAAGTGGTTAATATTAAGATAATTTTTGAATATATGCATTCAAAATCTACACTTTCCGTTGCAACATGTCCATCCCATATCCTCATATTTCCTATATTACCTGTTTCTTCTTCCTGCCTTTGCTATTTTGAATTGACTGGTTTGTGTGTGTTTCTTTATATGCTTCTTAATTGTTCCCTTTGGAATACTTGTTATTTTGAGAATAGAAACATTTCTACACCCATTCCTCTTGGCAAAGAGTCTGGAATAATGTAGGCACTTAAGCAGTATGTACATGTTGAGGAAGTTATTCTTGGACTTTTCCTTGAATATCATTTCTACTTTTTTCCTTTTTCCTAAACATTACATCTAGCTGATTAACATGCTCCCTAGAAATCTACAGCCCACAGAAGTCATTTGCACATTTCTTGCTCCCTTGTAAGTGGCCAGACTACATTCAGTTTACCCTCTTTTTTCCTTCAGTGCATGTCAGCAGGGTTTGCTTTCTGTCCTTACCTAGCTACACAAACATTCTTTCTCTGTCCTCAGTGATTTCAGCACCTGGTCTGCATTTTCACCCTCCGCCTTTTCTCTTGCAAAGTTTATGCCTGTATGGTATAATTCAATCACTTCACAGTTCCTCAACCTCCTCCACTCCGGTAATTTAATTTCTACCAGCCACAAGCACAACCTTATAACCCGCCAAGTTCATGAACACTGAAATTCTGTAGTATCTTATATCTAACACGTCCTTACTCTGGATCTAACCATGCTGATCTAAATACTATTACTTTTAGGAATTTTAGAGATAACTTTTACATGAAAAGTGTCCAAAGAGGGCTTGGAAGGTCACCTTGCAATTGGGCCAGCTGCAGTGGATAGAAGATTCAACTAGAAGGACCTAACAGCAGGTCCCTGCCAGGGAGATCTTCAAAACTGCCTTCAGAACTCTTTCCAAATCCCTTCCCAACTCCCACCCTAACTCTACATGTGATAAGTACAAACTTATTTTCTTGAGATTTAATTAAATTCCATGCATATTTATTGAGCATCTTTCACTTGTGAGATACATTTCTAAGAATTTGGCACAAATCAGTGAATAAAACAGATAAAGCTGTCTGCTATTTGGCACTTATATACTTTGAATTCTCTTGTACAATATAACATTTTTTGCCTTGCTTATATATATATATATATATATGTGTGTGTGTGTGTGTGTGTGTGTGTGTGTGTGTATAGTCTACAATTTTATAGTTTTCTGCATTTGATAGGATCTTAGAATGTGTTTTTTAAAAACATTTCTAGCTAAAGTGACATCTCTAAGTCTGAGCCTCCTCTGTCATTATAAAAGTGTGTTAACTTCATCGGTTTCTTTGTAGAAGGGCTAGAAATGATATTATTTAGAGTCTCTTGGATGGTGCCTAGAACATAGTACACATTTTTTAAAAAAATTTATTACTATTTTTTGAGTTGGTATTTTAGAAGTCATACTAATAGTACTATACTTAAAATTATGTGTCAATAAATTATAACTACTTGTATATAAAATACTTATGTATATTTCTCTCCCTTTTTATCAGTGATATTCTGTGTGAAGACAATTCAAAAATTGTCTATTATATTAAATTTAATTTTAAAAATATAATTTCATTTTAATAAACATTTAGGTTTTCATTTTTCTCAAATTTCTAAATAATATTCTGTTTTTAATACCTACCAATTCCTAAAACAAAACTGGGAGAACAAACTATACAATTATAATAGCATACATCTAAATATTAGTAGATTTAGAAAGGATTATAAATTTTATTCTCCTATCAAGGCAGCTATGATTGGTTTTCTGATCATAACTGAGATTTCCTTGAAGGATAAATTATGATACATATGAAAGTTTTTGCTCTGATCATTGAAATGAAATGTTAAACATCTTATTGTCCTTGACCTAGACTGTCACTGATGGAGACACAAATCCAAGAAATGTACACATTGGAGGTCATCACCAGAACATTTGTGTAAAAAAGATACAAATCATCCAGTGTGAGGACAGTGAGATCTAGCTTCCAACCTTTCCAAAGCCCAGATTTTCCATATTTGGTATGCTAATGACTAATCAAACCACAATCAGTATGCGTTTTAAATCACAATGCAAATAGTGAACTTCATTTGATGATGTAAATATGTGATAATAATTATGGAAATTTTCTTGAGTGAAGGGCAGCAAATATTAGTACAACTAATGTGGCACATACTTATTAGGTCCTAACTGCCTCAATCTGCCACAAACCTACTAAGGAAGCTATCACCTCTGTTTTATTTTTTCATTCTCATGGACATAAAACAATACTCATTGCAAATGCACTAACCTACTTTGACACAGCTCTCCACTGTCTAGCTCTGCTTTCCTAGATAACTTTATAATAACTACATAACTATATGGCTCAGAATGACTTTTCCCAGTTTTCAAGATCATCCATATGGATATTTATGTCTTACATCTGTGTGATAAGGTAATCGAATAACAAAGAAAAATCAGATGGTCATTGTTGCATGGAACTCTATTCTTTAGGTTTTCCAGCAATATGGTGAATGAGCTTTTCTATTTGGAAGTGGGAGAGATTTATTTTGCAGTGCTGACTGGTGGTGACAGCCTGATTCTGAAGGAGTTAGGTCGGACTGCAGAGGAAGGCTGTGCTTTATCTCTGTGAGAGCCATTTACTGCACTGTTTTCTTCCTTGAGAGGTGGCAAGATAATCTTATCAATGGTTCAAGGCAAATCTGTCTTCAGATTTCAAATTATAAGATGGGACTATACATTGCACAGGATCTCTCATTTATTTTTTTTCTTTTTATTGGTTCTTTTTATTCAGAGCAGTAGAGTCCTCTTTGATATAATTATATATGCAGGGAATATATCTTATTTTAATTGGGACCCCAGTCTTGTTTCACTTATTATTCCAAATTATTTCCACAATTCTACAAAGCAGATTAGACATCTGTCAGATGAGAAAATTGAGAGATATGTAATACAATTGCCTTGGTTGTTTGCCTTAATGGACAAGCTTTCAAATTATTTCATTTAATTTTATTCAGAAAATCATGCTTTTTTTCTTATAGGGTATTAATATAAACTGCAATAAACAATGTAATACAAGTTTTAAGCATTAGAGAAATAAATAATATGGAAAGAGAAAGTGCCTCATAACCACCTCCCAACTCCAAAGTCTGTTTTCAATTTATTGTCTTTTAACATTTGTATACATATTTTCTATACATATTTTCATTTTTTTAGTATTAACAAAAATACAAGATAAAATTGATTCTGTTCTCTACATACTAATAAAAAATTGTTTCCTTCCCTAATAATTTTTGTACTTTTCTATGTGACTATTTTTGTAGGCATATTTGGATTATTTTCAATGTTAATAAAAATGTCATAATGAACATTCTTATATTTTCTCATCTCAGGTAAAACTATCTTTTGTTTAATTTATAAAGTGCAAGTATATAACAATAAGTAATGCATCTATGTTGAGTAAGTATATATGTTATCTATTTTTTTATTATGTTCTTTTTACCATATTCAATTCCTGAAAATACATATTAATTGAATCTGATGCTTAAAGTGGAAAAATGAACAAACAGATAAATACCCAAGTTTACAAAGTTTGTTAGTGGTAAAGTTGAAATTTGTGCCCAAACCTCTGACTCTAAAATTAATATTATTCTCGTCATCATATTGTACATAATATCAGGAAAAGACATTAAATATTTTCTGAGCATACAGTCTATTATTTTATTGTTTGCTTATAAGTGACATATCTATACAGAGATATATGTATATGATATATAGTTTCTTATAACACAGGGATCTCATGAATTTAATAATACATATTTCCTGTAAAGAGTAATTTAATTCAGCTGATTGATTTTTTTCCATGGGTCAGATTAGATAAAGGTGTCAAAGTTGTAAATTTAGACAGAGACATTGTTTTAGAATCCAAATATTTAAGTTTCTGTAAAAAGCTAAAAGTAGAAATGTAATCCTTTTAATAAGTCTACATTGCCACTAGCATTGTGGATAATGTTAACAGGGACATTAATAAAACATTTTGCAGAGCAAAACAATCAAGGAGGATTTGCCAGGAATTAACGCAACATGATGAAGCATAACATGGACAAAATTTACTCGAGTTTATTTATCACAAATAGCTCAGAGTGGTTAATGAGAACTCCTATCATGTTCTGATAAAATTTAAATCATCAGTTCAGCTCCTGCATATTCAATCTAAGCACCTCTTTATTGTAAGTGCTTTTACCTTTACAATCATAGCTGCTGGCTTTTCTTCCAAAATATTGTCTTTGAAATAGCCAATAAATATTGAGAATTTATATTTACACAGTAAAATCCACCACGGAATATTATATGTACTTATTTCCATTTTAAGGAATCATGTAGTGA
This sequence comes from Tamias sibiricus, assembly GCA_025594165.1. Lineage (NCBI taxonomy): Eukaryota > Metazoa > Chordata > Mammalia > Rodentia > Sciuridae > Tamias > Tamias sibiricus. Next base: position 31,892,309 of record CM046668.1, read on the forward strand.
TTATAGTCACATGGTGCGTAAACTCCTCTATGACAGTAAACTGCCCTTTTTTTTAACTCAACTATTCCAGATGCCAGAAACCAACTGAGCAAAGTTTTCTGTGCAAGCTTCCATTTGTTGCAAAGATGTGGGCAGCTTATTCTCCAGGAGGTATTTATTTACTGCAACATCAGGCTTTTTAATATCCCACCTGCACATTTAGTAAAATAAAACACTATTTTAAAGGAAACTTACCCAAGCAATCATAAGGTAGGAATAGTTAACAATAGGTGTCTGTTAAAGAAAAGGCAGTGAATGTCATTAAACTAAGGAAGAGTCACATGCATCTTATTATGTTAAAGTCTGCAGACTTCAGTCATCCTTCCCCTCTCCCCACACACAATTTTTGAGAAATGCTACTACACATGGAAAGCAATGGGGTCCATGGCCTCATAAAATTTGCCTGCTCTTTGTTTCCTACTCTTGCTTCCTGAAGTATGAAGCATTAGCCCAGAATGTATACACTTTTAGAGATGGTCACCTGCAAGCCTGTAACTTGAAGGACTCAATTAGATTTCAATAGGCACTCTTTTCACCCATCAAATCCTCTGGACTCTGGGAAACCTCAGAGTATGAGAGTGATATAAGGATCTCCTGATACAGACCAACACTCTGGAATGGGGTGGTATTACTGTAATTTGTTGTAGAAACTGATTGAGGAAGGAGGAATATAGGATATTGTTTGCATGAAAATAATTTCATTTGCCTTTCTTTTACTCTTTGCATTTTTTTCTCAAGGAAAAAAATTGTGTCAACCACAAGTCTTGTAGCTTTTCATATGAAGATGGGAAATCATGGGAAAGGTAAAAAGAGGAGATGGTGTAGCAGAAGATGTCAATTCTGATTCTGACCAGGTGTATGACCTTGAGCAAATTCATACTCTGTGCACCTGCAGTTGAGTACCACAGTGGGATTAAAGAAGTCCATGTATGGGAAGCATCTAGTATATGTTTGATTGGTTCTAGTAGATACTTAATTTTAAAAGGTTATAAAAAGATTCCAATAAACCAATTTTACATTACACTGTAGTGAAGAAGTTTACTATAAATTTGATGGTGAATTGAAAAAATACGTGTGTGTGTGTGTGTGTGTGTGTGTGTGTGTGTGTGTACATATATATATATACACACAATCCAGGGGTGTTTTACCACCAAGCTAAGTCCTCAGTCCTTTTTACTTTCACTTTTTTATTTTGAGACAGGGTCTCACTAGGTTGCTTAAGCCCTCGCTAAGTTGCTGAGGCTGGCTTTGAACTCACAATCATCCTGTCTCAGCGTCCTGAGTTACTGGAATTATAGGCATGTGCCAGCATGCCCCATTTGAAAAATATTTTTAGTGACGAATTTGTTCTTGACAAAACATAAAACAAAAACTGGAAATGCTTTCTAAGAGGTCATTTTGTGATGCCTAGGGATTGTAAAATAAGTTGCTTGGAATTATGATAGAAATTATGCTTCACAAAAATTAAATATTTAAATGTTATGAAGTGATTACAAGACAGTGTCTCTTTGAAACACTGCAATAGCTCTGCTAGTTTTGCTCCTTGAAAAGAACTTCAGCTAGAAGGATTTTGAATACGTAAAATAGAGTGAAATTGTTGCAACAGATAGCATTAAAATTAAGGGACGTTGGTCAAATTTTTTCTGTAGTCTTTGGTCCTTTCTGAGAATATGCAGTTAAAGCCCTCACAGGCCTATGACAAAATGACTAGGTCCCAAGGCAGCCTGAACTTTAACTTTGACGACATTTTTGCATTAAGATCTTCAGCTACTCCTCCTTCAGCCTATACTGACCATCCAGTGCTTGAGATCTCAAGAGCCCAGATCAATTTCTTCATCATTACCACCTGCTGAGTTGACATTCAGAGATAAACATGTGAGGAGACCTGTGCTGTGCAAAAAGTCTTCATTCGTCACTTGAGGGCCTAGAAGTCCTGGGCAGTGGTTGATAGTTAAGGATATACATGTGCTTGAATCACAGTGGCTTCCTGCAGACAGTATCCTACAGTGCCATGGCAAACAGTGGCCGAGAGAGGTCTATAAACTTCTGTTTCCACTTGTCCCTTGGAAGATTCCCCACACAACTGTGTCACCCATGTGATCTGGGCTGAAGCAGAACACTTTGGAGAGACAAAATTGAAATAGTTCTGACAATTTCAAGACGTGATCATCTTGAAAGAAAAGGGAATGTTATGCATTTGGTTAGCAAGGCCTTGAAAGCATCATGAAACTGATCATTGCTTTGTACTCAATCTGATAGTCCATTTCATTCATTTTTTAAAAAATATTTTAATTATGTTTTTACTTCTCTGATAATCTGAGAAAGATAAGAAAACCATTATTTTAAATGTATTAGAACTCAATTTGTCTCTAAGGATATTTTGCTCAATTTCCTCAAAACATTATTAAAGAAAAGATTGGGATTATCATCAAGAGTACATGGATCAAATGGACTGAGCAAAAAGGGAGGAAGTCTGTTCTAAACATTGGTTGGTAATTAAAAACAGTTGTTTGCTTACTTTATCTATCTCACATCTATCATATATATATATATATATATATGTATATATATTATATATATATATATATATATATATATATATATATATGGAGTGGCTAGGATGGGAATAGAGACTTTGCTAAAACAAAGCACATTAAAGTTTACTTCATAATGTTATATCAAAAGGCCTGATGACCAGAAGGGAGTCTATTGACCAGCAGGGTTTTGTTTTGCTTTTTTCTTTGTAGATGGACACAATATCTTTATTTATTTAATTTTTATATGGTGCTGAGGATCAAACCCAGTGGCTCACACAAGCTAGGCAGGCGCTCCACCACTGAGCTACAAACTCAGCCCAAACAGCAGTTTCATCCACAGAAATGTGTTTAAGTAAGAGCAAAAGAATTCTATTCCCTTCTGCTTTTCTTTTTGTATTCTTATTATATTGCAAGGACTTTCTATTTTAAATTTTGCAAAACTAGTGCACAACATTCACATATACATTTCACCATGATTACATTAATGTTAAGAACTTATGAAATTTTCAATTATAAAAACTATAAAATTACCATTGGCATAAAACTATTGTATTAAAGTCTATATGAGTTTCATCATTTTTTTCACTACTATCCTTTCATGATCCAGGAAACAATCTAGGATTCCATATTACATTTAGCTGTGCATGTCTTAGTCTTTTCCAAACTAAGTTCATCAGTCTTACCTTGTCACTGGTTAAATACTGGTTACTTATTTTGTAGCATGTCTCTCAAATTAGACTTATCAGATATTTGTTCACGATTGAGTTCAGAGTGTACAATTTTTGCCAGGATACCATGGAATAATTGTGTCTTTCTTGGTACATCACACTGGGGACACGTCATACTGATATGTCCTGTTATTGGTGTTGTTAATCTTGATCTCTTGAATATGCTTCTATTTGCTTAGTTTCTCTACATAAAATTACTATTTTTTACTTTGTGACTGATAATGTAGATACTTTCAAGAAATAGTTTTAAATACTTTAAAATTATGTGAATTTTTCTTTTATTCTTCAAACATTTTCCTCATGATTTAACTTCTGTCAGGTAAGTAACATCTGTCAGTGAATTTTTTTCCTCTAACAGTCATTACTGAAGTGTTTGCCTATACTCATTTTGTTTTCTTTATTCCTTCTACATTTAAAAAAGCTTCAATTTGTCTCTAATGAAGAGCTATTCCTGCTCCCAAATTTATTTATAATTTACATTGATATGGCTGGGCGTGGTGGCGCACGCCTGTTATCCCACAACTTGGGAGGCTGAGGCAGGAGGATTGCGAGTTCAAAGCCAGCCTCAGCAATGGCAAGGCACTTAGCAACTCAGTGAGAACCTGTCTCTAAATAAAAATACAAAAAAAGGGCTGGGGATGTGGCCCAGTGGTCGAGTGCCCCTGAGTTCAATCCCCAGTACCTAAAAGAAAAAAAAATAAATAAAAACATATTGATATGGACTCATGAATATTGTGAAATACTAAAAAATGCCTTTTCTCAAAACATTTCCATGTCCTTACCTCTATATATTTGTAAGGGTTCTCTGGCAACATGGAATCATATATAACCCTATGTATTCCTTAATAGCTAACGTGATTTATTATAAAATATTGCATGGTTATGGTGACCAAGAAGTCCCATCTGCATACTGGATACCTAGGGAATCTGGTGGTACAGTTCAAAGGCCTGAGAACCAGGAACATCATAGGCAGAAAACTGATGCCCATGTCAACCAGATAGAGTGAATTTGTCTTTCCACCACCATTTTGTTCTATTCAGGCTTTCAATGGATTTGATCATGTGCACCCACATGTGGGAACGCTATCTTCTATTCTTCCAATTAAAGTGCTTATCTCTTCTGGAAACACTCTCACAGATAAAAGCCAGAAATAATATTTAACCAGCTATTTGGGTACCACATGAAGCAAACATTGGCACAAAAAAATTAACCACCACATTTTGGTTAATGAGTGATACTTTATACAGCCATGATGTAATTACAGTAAAATCTAAAGATAGGCAGATTACCTTGATAAGCCTGATGCCTCGTAAATGTGAGTCCATGTACCTTTACTAGAGAGATTTACATGCAGAGATGGAAGGCATCTAAAGATGGCACATATATAAGTGTTCTCACTTCTATTGGGAAGTCTTATCTCCTGATACCTTCCACCAAAATTAGGAAAACATATTTGTATACATTAATCCATCTATACCTTTAGGTTGATTTTTATCATTTAAATCTCTGTGTGCATATGTATAAAACAAACCAAGAGTCCATATTGATATGTCTGATTTTAATCCTATATCAGTATAAGAAATCCTGTTTTCATTTTCTAAAATGGATTCACTTATATGTTACATTCTATCATATATAGAGTTGTTATACTTTAGCCCTAAAAATTTACTAACTTGTGTATGACATCTTGTAAAGTTCTTCTTTTTCTTTTGAGTCTTCAAATATTCCATTTGATATACTTTCTTCCAGAATGACTTAATTATTTTCTTCCTCATCCAAATTAGTGTGGGGATAGTATTATTATATTAATTTCTGATCTAGTAGGACCATTTATGGCTGCTTATATCCTGTCCCTGCTAATCCTGGTTATTTTCAATTATTTATTATTTTGAGTATGTGAAAAATCACTGCACTATAAGATTTAAAATAAACAAAGAGGTATACTCAGAAAAGTATGTCCTCCTCTGCTTTAGTATTATAATATTCTCATTATTGCTTGCTTTCTACCCCTTTCCAAACCAACCAATATAGATAGTGTATATATATATATATGTTATATAGTTATATATAAATAACATGTACTTATTTTGCATAATGATAAGATGAATATATAGGCCTATCTCAGAGATATTGTATGTTTGGCTTCAGACTATCAAAATAAAGTGAGTTTATTATAATAAAATGAATTATATAATTTTTAAATTTCCCATTGCATATAAAAGCTATGTTTTTACTATACCATATTCTATTATCTGTATATTAACATTACATTTAGAAAAATATTAAAAAATATCTTAGGCCAAAAGATGCCAACAATTATCTGGCCCTCAGGGTGTTGCAATTTTTTGCTGGCAGAGAGTCTTGCCTCAGTGTTAATGGCTGCTGACTGAAGTGGTGGTTGAAAAAAATCTTGGGAGTGTTTTAGTGAGCTTTTTCACTGCCATGACCAAAAGACACAATAAGAAAAATTTTAGAGGAGGAAAGTTTATTTAGGGGCTTATGGTTTCAGAGTTCTCAGTCCATAGAAGGCTGACTCCATTCCTTGGGGCTTGAGATGAGGCAGAACATTATGGCAGAAGAGTATGGTGGAGGAAAGTGGCTCAGGACATGATCAGAAAGTAGAGAGAGCCTAAGCTCAGCTCACCAAATATATACCCCAAAGACAAACCCTCAAGTACCCACTTCCTCCAGCCACATCCTACCTGCTTTCAGATACAAATCAGTTAATCCTTATCAAGAGATCAATTCACTGCTTGAATTAAGGGTCTCATAGCCCAATCAATTCACCTCTAAACTTTTTTGCATCGTCTCACACATGAACTTTTGGGGAACACCCAATACCCAAACCATAACAGGGAGACTGCAACAACTTCTTACATTATAAAACAACAATGAAGGCTTCTGCGTGGATTGACCCTGCCTTTCAAGACAGAGATGTCTGTAGCATGAGATTTTGTTGGATAGCAGTTTACTCACAGTAGATGGAACTTCTTTCCAAACTGTAGTCAATAATTTCAAACCATGCTACTGCTATACCAACTAAGTTTACTTAGTATTCTAAATTGTTTGTTGACATTTCAACAAAGTCCATAGCCTCTTCCCTTGGAGCAGATTCCATCTTGATAATCTAATTTTTTTGCGCAGCCACAAGAAGCAACTCCTCATGCGTTCAAGTTTTTATTGTGAGATTGCGGCAATTCAGTCACATTTGCAGGCTCTGCTTCTCATTCTGGTCTCTTGCTATTTCCATCACATCTGTGGTTAATTCCTCCACTGAAATCTTGAATTCCTTAAAGTTATCCATGATGGAATCGACTTCTTCTAAACTCCTATTAATGTTGATATTTTAACCTCATCCCATGAATGAAGAATATTCTTAATGACATCTAGGATGATGAATTCCTTTCAGAATGTTTTTATCCCCACCCCCCAACCCTGTCCATATACATTAGAGGAATCCTATCTATCTATCTACGGCAACTATAGTCTTACAAAATGTTTTTCTTAAACAATAGAACTTGAAAGTTGAAATTACTCATTGACTCATGGGCTGCCAAAAGGATGATGTGTTGGCAGGTACATTAGGGTTCTCTAAAGGAATAAGACAAAGTGTATACATATCTCCTATTGGTTATAAAAAGTTGAATTATTTATTAGACTGATTTAATATGATAAGAAGCTGAAAAGTCCCACAATGGCCATCTGCATGCTGGAGAGCTGGAGGAACCAATAGCTGCTCAGTCTAGGAAGCTGGAGCCTTGGAAGAAGAGGATCCATGATGTATTGCCAGTCTAAGACTGAAAGCCTAGAAGCTTGCTGGAAACAGCCGTTCAGAGTCCACTTTAGAGTGTGAAAGAGTTAAGAGTCTGATGTCCTCAAGTGAGCACAGTAGCAATCAAATCACTGCATATGTGTTGGTTTTCTCAACTCTTTCACCCTTTGTTCTATCCATCTTCACAATTTATTGGACTTCACCATCCCCACTCAGGGTAGGTCTCCCACCTCAGTTTGCTGTTGACACCACATGCTAATCATTTCTGGAAACACCCTCATTGATACACCCAGAAGTTCCTTAATCTTAGGTATCTCTTAATACAATTAAGTTGACAATCCGGGTTAACCATCACAGCAGGCATGAAAACAAAATCCATCCCATTGTAAATCTCTATCAGAATGCTTGGATGACCAGGTACATTGTTGATGAGCAATAATATTTTGGAAGAAATCTTTTTTTCCACAAAGTTTGTTCAATAGTGGGCTTAAAAGTTAGGAAACCGTGTTTTAAGCAGATGTGCTATAACCCAGGATCTGCTCTTCCATTTATGGAACAAAGGCAGAGTAATTTTGGTATGATTCTTAGAAGCATAGGATTTTCAAATGGTATATGAGCATTGGTTTCAACATAAAGTTACCAGCTGCATTATCCCCTAACCAGTAATCAGACTGTCCTTTGAAGAATTGAAGCCAGGCTTTGACTTCTCTCTAGCTATGCAAGTACTATGTGGCATCTCTTTCCCATAAAAAGGCTGTTTCATCTATATTGAAAATCTGTTATTTACTATAGTCACTTTCATCAATTATCTTAGTTGGAACTTCTGGATAACTTCTTGTAGCTTCTACATCAGCATATGCTACTTGAATTGCACTTCTATTTTATGAAGATGACTGTTTCCTTAAACCCCAAAAGTCAACCTCTACAAGCTTCAAACTTTTTCTCTGCAGTTTTCTCACCTCTTTCAGACTTGATGAGATTGAAGAGGTCTACACATTGTTCTAGGTTAGGTTTTGGCTTATAGAAAAGTTGATAATGTTTGATCTTCTAACTTTTTCCATGTTATCAATAAGGCTATTTCACTTTTTGCTGCAACCAGCATGGCCAATCTAGCAGGTTTCATTGAGGGTCAGAGGGGGATAAGAAAAATAAAGACTCATGGACTAAGACTTTGAAGATAACAGCTGGGGTCAGGTGGAGTGCTGTGTTCTGATGGAGAAGCAGGGAATGAATTAAGCCAGCAATATTTATTTATATATGCCTCATTGCCAGATTAAAGACTATGCATGCATTATTCTTTGTATTCATGAAAGTTACATAGTTACACTATGCAGTTTATTCTGCAGTTACATTCTACAGTTGCAATATGCAATGTTGCTTTGTGTAGCTTGCAGGAACTTCCATTGTTTAAAGTTACTGTTGGGGGACAGGTTCAGGAGTAAAGGAGTTGGTAAAACATTGTGATTGTCTAGCAATAAAATTCCTTTATTCTCAGGAGCTGTGTGCTTGAGATCAATGTCAAGGCTGATAAGACTCTAGCACAGACCCTCCACATGGAGGGCATAACCACAGCAGTGAGGCAATCTGTACCTTTGCACAGAAACTTTCCCAGGCACCAAGCATGCCACAACCATGAGGTCATCAGAGGCTCCAATTTCAGACATTGCTATCCCATTCTCTGTCACTGCTCTTCACAACTAAAGAAAAAAAAAAAAAAAAAAAAAAAAACAAAAAAAACCTTCATGTATTCATTGAATTGCACTTTTAATTTCCCTCAACTTTTCCTTTCTATTCACAGCTTGGATAACTGTCATAAGAACCCGGTTTAGGGACTCTTCTTGTTTTGTGCAAGCCTTCCTTATTTAGCTTAGTATATCTATCATTTTAATTAAAGTGAGATATATACAACTCTTCCTTTCTTTGGCACGCTTAAAGGCTATTGTAGGTTTATTAAATGGTCTACTTTTTATTTTGGTGAATAGGGAGGCCCAAGAAAGAGATAGATGGGAGACTGGTTGGTTGGGTAGAGTAGTCAGAATACATACAACATTTATCTATTAAGTATGCTGTTTTATCTGGGCATAGTTCATAGTGACCCAAAATAATTACAAAAATATGTCAAATATTTCATATCACATATCATCATAACAAATACAATAATAGTGTAAATGTTTGAAATATTGAAAGAATTACTAACATGTGACATAGAAACATGAAGCAAACACATACTGTTGGGAAAATGGAACTGATAGACTTGCTGAATGCAGGATTGCCACAAATATTCAATTTGGAAAAACCACAATATTTATGAAGTGCAATAATGCAAAGCACAAGAAAATTAGATATGGCTATATTTTCAGATATTCCATTCTCTGTTGTAAGAAAGATAAGATACTATTGGCATTCTTCTGCAATTCCCTTATTTTTACTTAACAGTGTACGATGAAAATCACTCCAAATAAATTAAAACAAAAAAAATCTGTGTACTACTCTATTATATGAAGGTAACATAACTTATTCAACCATATATATATATTATATATATATATATATATATATATGGGAGAAAAATGTTATAAACAATGTAGTAGTGAAAAGACATAAGCAGGTACATGTGTATATACCCCCCAACATATTGTTTGAGGGTAACTTTAGAGTAGATTCATAAAAATGGGAATTGCTGGGTTAAAAGTTGGTTAGAATTCCTTCTATTCAATCAGGCTCCAAAGCCCATGCTCAAAACATCAACTTTATATGTAGTGGTTAAAAGTGTTATTTTCTGAAACAGATCTGAAAACAGGAAATGTCCCAACAGTAGCCTTGTATAAATACATTTTAATGTCAGTTAAATTTTTCAATGAGTGTATTGTAGCAATTTAAAAATGATTTGCTACATTTTTCTCTGTGTGATGTTGGTATATCCCACTTGCATCTAAAATTTTATTGAGTGAATAGTATGTAGACTAACATGCAAAATATGCACAAGTGTGTAGGTCATTTAAAATTATGAGTATGTTCTATTGCTGGTATTAAAAATTTCAATGGACCTTCTTGGCTGAAATATTTAGAATGCAAAGAACTTTCAAAGTAGTGAATTGCAATATGTTCATATAAATAATACATTCAATTTCTTAGTCATTATGATACAACAATAACTCTCCCTCCTAGGTGTGATAAGAAGATATTTAGGGAAAGTTTTGAAAGTTTTCAAATATTCATCTCCTTTGCAGTTCAGATAAATTTTTGGAATGATTGATTAATTAAGGGAGGACTGGATAATATGGGTAAATGATTTGTCATTATAGGATATGTTGGATCATAATCAGGAACTAATCTCTAATATCTCTCCAATTGCATTACTTTTGTAGCAAAAGGAACGTTCTGGGAAGGTGATGTGGCAAGAGAAGACATCATCCATCTCTTGATGTCAAAGATAGCAAAGGAGCAACCTGGGATTAAAAGAAACTCAAATCTAGTGGGAAGTCTGGTGTGAAGGAAATGTAGCATGATACTGAGAAGTCAGAAGGCTATATTCAGCAGGAGGTATGAAAAATTTCACTTAGTGTTTTCAGAACTTATGAAAAATTGACAGGATCTGAGGGTACTTTCAGTGTGGATTACAGTCACTAGAAAAATGTTTATTTTTGACATTGTTGTAGAAGAAAGAAAAATTTTATATCCTGGAGAAAGGGATTACAATGTTGTACTTGAATTGTTTAATAATAATTACTGGATCAGAGAATTTGACCACATGATCAATTATTAACTGCTAAAATTCAATTCATGTAGTATGACATCGTTTACCATAAAATAAACTCAAATACTTTCAAAGTTTTCCTAAAATATCCCTGACACATAAAACAAATATAAAGATATTATTTGAACTCCTAGATACACCAAAGCAAACATGAATGATATTTTTATTTGATTTTTGATTTCTGCTAAAATCAATAAATTAAACAAATTTAGTGTCTCTCCTTTATTGCTGGTCATCATGTAAATTTGTACAATCATTTTGGTTATATTTTGAAACATAAAAGACAGATAAAACCTGTACTGGCAGGTTATACTCTCTTAGAGTATCCAAAGTATTCAAGAAATGACACACAAACGTCCCTCCAAGAATGTTAATTTTAGCATTTTCCAATATCATAAAATTGTAAGCCCATCCAAATGTCCAACAAGAGTATGGATGAATGCATTGTGGAATAGAAGTTAAAATCTAAAAACAAAACTACATAAATCATTGATAAATATTTAAGTAAAAATTAAAAAGCAAGTTGTAGAATTGTGCATATGATATCATTTGTAGAAATTTAAAATATGCCACCATACATACATGTATGTAGATTCTCGTATATGTTGTACAGTTTAAACTGCAGTGAAGTTATAAAGAGTGAATTAAGGAAGTGTTTTCTTTTGAGGAAGAAGGAGGAAGGAAAGAGAATAGAGATTATTTAGGGTACATAAAATAATTATTTTTCCAAAATTAAAATAACTAAAAATATGAATATTACTATGACTCTTTATTTTGCCCCAATATTCATATATTAACTTCTAACCCTGAAATCATGGTATGTGAGGCTCTGGGAGGCAATTAATCATGAAGTAATGAAGGGTATAGTGCCCTTATAAATGTGAACCCAGAGAGCTCCTTCATCCTGTCTACTGTATAAGAGTCCAGTGAGAAGACAGCTGTCTATAAATCAGTAAGAAGACCCTCATTGAACGTGGAATCTGTCCCCATTTTGATCTATGATTTCTTAGTCTCCAGAACTGTGAGAAATGAATTTCTATTGTTCATAAGTCACCCAATCTATGGTGCATTTTATAAGTATACCAGAAGAATTAAAATAAGTGTAGAAAAAAATAATTAGTTAATGATATTCTCTTAGTAATATTATGCACCATTTAACAATGGGCTATACTCTGAGAAATGCATCACTAGGTACTATTATCATTGGATAAACATCATGGAGTATACTCACACACCTCTCGATGGTATAACTGACTACTAACTTAGGCTATATGTATAATATAGTTCATGGTTCCTAGGCTATGAAATTATAAGGCATGTTCATGTTCTGAATACTATGGATATTTGTAAAACAATGGTGTTTATGTATCTAAACATGTTTAAACATAGAAAAGGTTCAGTAAAATTGTAGTATTAGAGATCATACTAAATTCATAAAAATAATTATTCTTTCTTCAGCAATAAATTAATCTTAGCTTACTATATCTATTTTTTACCTAAGAAACTTTTTTTTTATTTTTATGACATTTACAAGAAACATACTCGTCATAAAGTTTTTAAAGTATTTTATCTGTATCCTTATTCTACATGTCTTTCTCTATTTTTAAGTTTTAAATTATTTATTTATTTATTTATTTTTACTTTTTAAAACTTTTCAGTTAAAAACTAAGGCACAAACACAAATATTCACTTAGGTATATATAATGACAGGAAAATAATTATCATAGTTTCCCATTTCTTGTCCCAAATAAAGATCTTCAGGGGTAATAACATTTTGGGGGCTGTAATCCCCTGTAAAAACAATTTCTTCTTCTAGAATACCCACTGAAGAACCTATCTAAGGCTGTTTTATAGTCAACTTTTCTTTTTAATTAAAAAAACTCCTAACTAACAATAAAATATAGTATGTTACATACTATATAAACTAGTAACATAGCCATTTGTTATAAATATCAAGCACTCTGTAGTATACATAATTACATGTGCTGCACATTTATATAACTGGCAATGCATTAGTTTTGTTTACACCAACATCAGTTTTTTGAGCAAATATGAGGAATGTATTGTACTAGGACCCTTTCATTGGCATTACATTACTAAAAAGTTTTTCTGCATAGCAAAGGAAACAATCATGAGAATTAAAAGATGACTTAGAAAATGGGAGAAATATTTTCAAACTATTGATCCAAACAAAGGATTATTATTCAGAATACAAATGAAAGTCAAAAAGATGAACACACACATAACAAATCCAATTAAACTGGGCAAAAGAACTAAGCAAGCATTTCTTAAAAGAAGACAAATGGTCAATAAGTATATGAAAAAAATAAAAATGCTCAATCCTACTAATAATCAGAGAAATTCAATTGAAGCAAGAAGATATCTTCTCTCCATGGCTAACGTGGCTGTCATCAAAATCACACACACACACACACACACACACACACACACACACACACTGCTGAGGAGGTTCTGAAGATGGCAGAGTAGAATCAAGCAGTGCTTCCTAGATCCTCCACAACTTAGAATTAAAATAGCAGGAGAGCTGGAGTGAGTGGGTGACAAGGGGAATTCTCTTGGCATCAATATTAAAAAGAGACTTAGACTCAGAGATTCCTGTTACTGGAATAGAGAGCAAGGAAGAGATTATCAGAGACAAACCTGTACTGTGGTGCCAGGGCAGGCCATCTGGGATGGCATAAAGGGAAAGAAAGAGGTATATTTCACAAAATTGCTACAGAATCAGATGCAGAAGAAAAGGTCAGTATTAACTTTGATCATGGCTCTGCATAGAGGACTGGTGCACGAGAAATATTCTTTTCTCAACTTGTAAGTGGAGAACTATGATGGGGATATATCTTGCTGGAGTTGTGCCTCAGATTGCATCTTTGGAAGATATCTATCCCTGCCTCCTCATTTCTCCTAGAGATCTCAGCAAATTATGCCACAGGAAAACACCTTTGAAACAAGTCAATGGAATAATATATTCAGTGGTTGCTGTGAGCTGAAGGCTGAAGAGACCCACTGCTGACCAGAAGCAGGAGAGTTACTGAACCACTTCACCACCCACGCAAACACTGCCTCTCCAGTGGGCACCAAAACATCCCCTCGTGCACACAAGCCAATTACTACATTAGAGAAGTACCTGTCTACCGAGTAGGAATACCAAATTGCCATCCCTTCTGTGATACCAGGGGTCTTCAGTGTACAGTCCTGCCCTGGGGTTTCCAGAGCTACATTAGTTGAAACCAAAGGAGGGTGAGTGAAGGGTTTTGTGGACTCCTCCCTATGTACCAAAATATCCCCAGGAACACAGAACTGCCATCTGCACTAGGGAGAGATTTGGCCACTTAACTGGCTGTGCCCATTGCCAACCCTTCTATGATGCCAGGGTTTTCAACAACTTTCAGGCTGCTCGAGAGCTTCTAGCGCTGCCATGGGTTCATGCCAGAGGAGAGCCAGAAGAAAACCTCGAGAATAGGCTTTGGAATCTGAGCTTAACAAGGTGTTTTGAAGTAGGATGCTGATCGAGATGTGGGAAAAAATATAGTTTGGTTTCTGACTGTATATCCAGAATCATTCAGAGGAGACACTCAGGCTTAAACATTTTCCAGATTTCTTGGCAGATTTCAAAACTGGAAGTCCCTGAAAGAAATCTCTTCATTTTAAATACTTCACCAATGAAAAATTTTAGTCTTTGTCATGTTTGCTTTTTAATTCTCATGCATTATTTTCTATGTTGGTTTGTTTTATTTCCCATAATTATTTGTTTTCATACTTTATCTAATTTTAGATTTTTTAAACATTTGTTAATTGAAGTTTTTCTTCTGCTTTTAACATTTTGATTCCTTCTGCTTATTTTTTCTCTCATTTCTTCTTCTTTCTTTCCTCTTCTAAACTTTTTTTCCTTTTTTCACCTTTTCTTTCTTTTTCCTTCTTATGTTCTATATATTAATAATAATTGGTCTTTCTTTATTAGCTAATTTTTCAGCCTGTTGTATCACTTTCTTCATCTCTTTGTTTAATGGAGTAGTAAAGAACATATTCAAAATGTTTTTTTATTGTATGTAGGTATATGGTTTGTTTTGAAGTTATCACTGTTACTGGTTGTTTTTCTCTCATGTTAAAGTGGTGCTGGGGATTAAATATGACACATTGAATATATTGAGGTGTTCTTGATGTAGAAATATACCACCAACTTGGAGCACATAGTAAAGAGAAAGAAACTCACTAAAAAGACCCTCATATAACAGTGTAAGAGATATTCATCCCAACAGATGTACAAATTTAAGCATAGAAATGCAGGTAACATAAGAACACAAGACCACATGGTGCAGCCTAAAGTTCATAACTCTCCCAAAAATGAATCCATAGATTTTGAAGTGTAGGAAATGATTGACAAAGAATTTTAAAAATTGATTGTTAAAGCCGGGCGTGGTGACACACACCTGTAATCCCAGGACTTTGGGAGGCTGAGGCAGGAGGATCGCGAGTTCAAAGCCAGCCTCAGCAATGGTGAGGCACTTAGTAACTCAGTGAGACCTGTCTCTAATAAAATACAAAAAAGGGCTGCAGATGTGACCTAGTGGTCAAATGCTGCTGAGTTCAATCCCCGGTACAAAAAAAAAGAAAAAAAAATTGATTGTTAAAATAATCAGTGAACTAAAAGAAACTGAATAAAATTATGAAGAGAACACATATGAAAGCATTTAAATAAAGTGATAGAATTTCTGGAAAAAATATGGAAATGAACAGCTCAATAAGTCAAACAAAAAACTCAGCCTTACCAATTGACTAGCAGAAGAAAGAATGTCAAAGCACAAAGAAAAGGTGGATAAATCAGGACATTCATATAGAAATAAAGGAAAAAATAATAAATAAAGAATAGAATACGCAGGAACTGGAGACATTTAGAATCAATCCCAAATAGACATGACCAGAAAAGAAGCTCCCTGTATCATATTATAGTTAAAATGCCAAAAATTCAAAGCAATGAAAGGATTTTAAAAGCCACAATAAAGAAGTGACAAATCATGTAAAAAGGCAAATCCATCAGAAGACCAGCAGATTTCTCAACAGAGAATCTAAAGGCTGGGAAGGCATGGTATAATGTGTTCCAAGGATTAAAAGAAAATAGCTAGTGATTAAACTCTAAACTCTGATGATAAGAAAATAACTGATAACTCAGGATACTATATCCAGCAAAGCTATCTTCCAAAATTGGAAAGGCAATAAAGACTTCCAAGATAAGTATAAGGTGAAAGAATTCAGTACCACTAAGCCAGCATTGCAGAACATATTTAAAGGAATTCTACACATAGAAAAGGATGATTTTTTAAAAAATGAAGAGATTGTGGGAAAGAATTTCACTGGAAGAATAAAAAAGCAAATGAAAATTAGAAACAAATCAAATATTAGCATTAAAACAAAATGGCAAGAATGAGTACTTGCTTCTCTATTATAGCCCTGACTAAAAATGATTTTCATTTTCAAATTAAAGACATAGAGTGGCAGATAACATTAAAAAACAAGACCCAACTGTATGTTGTCCACAAGATACACATCTCACCAACAAAGACATTCACAGTCTAAAAGTTACAGGATGGAATATGATATTCCACACAAATTAAAACAAAAATCAAACAGAAATAACTGTTCTTGTATTTGACAAAGCAACTTATTGGTCAGCAGAGACAAAGAAAATCATTAAATATTGATAAAAGGAACAATCAAACAAGAAGATACATCAGTTGTAAATATTTATGCCCCAAACATTGGTGCAACTAATTTCATAAAACAAACACTACTCAACATAAAGAGACATGTATGCTCTAATATAGTAATAGTTGTATATTTAAATTCACAAATCTCACTATTGTCATCCAGACCCAAAATACTACTACTAATAATAATTATGGTGCAGTATAAACTATGCTATAGACCAAATGGAATTCACAGATATCTATAAAACAATCCATCTGAAAAAAGCTGAACACACTCTTTTCTCAGCAGCTTATATAATGTTCTCCAAAATAGATTATTTATTACATGATAAAGTATGCTTTAGCAAATATAGCTGTATTACTCCAACATATTTAGCCAAAATAATTAAAGTCAGCATACATTAGAGATACAAGCATTTCCTTGTTCATCATGACATAATTCACAATTTTCAAGTTATGGAATCAGACAAGGTGCCTGTTAACAGATCAAGGGTAAAGGAAACGTGGTATATATTCACAATGGAGCTCATTTAACCATAAAGAAAAATGAAATTATGTCATTTGAAGGAAAATGGATGGAATTGGAGATCATTGTGATAAACAAAATGTCAGACTCAGAAAGACACGTATTGAATGTTGTCTTTCATATATGAAGTTAGAAAAAGGGGGAAAAGGGATATCATGAATATAGAAAGGGAGAGAGTTTAGAGGGAAATATTAGGGAGGAGGGAAGATAAGGGAAGGTAATTTAAAGTGAAATTGATCAAATTCTATTGTATGCATGTACAAATATGCCACAATGAAACCACTATGCTATATGATTAATATGCACCAATGGGGACAAAAAATAGTAATATGCTGGTGAGGATGCAGAACAAAGGGAATTTATATCACTTGTGGGAATGTAAAATAGTACAACCATTATGGAAAACCATATGGCAATTCCTCAAAAACCTGAAAATACTACCATATGATCAAGCAATTCCATTACTGTGTACATATACAAAGAAGACATAATCATTACCCAAAAAGAAACTTGCATTACTACGTTAATCACAGCACTAGTCACAGGAGCTAAAATATGTGCATGGTGTGGGTCTAGAATATCCCCCAAAGTTTCTTGTGTTAAAGGCTGGGTCTCCCATGCAGCAATGTTCAGAAGTGAGACTTTTATGAAGTGATAGGATCATTAGGGTTTTGACCTCATCAATAGGTTAATCAATTGATTACTGAATAAACTAGTGAAAGGGGTTAAAACTATAGGCAATAGGGCATGGTTGGAGGAAGTAGCTCATTGGGGGTATGCCATGGAAGGTTCATTTTTGCCCCTAGTCCTTTCTTATCTTTTCATGGATGCCATGAGGAGAGAAACTTCCCTCTGGTGTGCCCTTGTGCCGTGATGTTTTGCTCTGCCTTAGACCCAAAGCAATGGACCTTGGCAATTATGTACTGAAACCTCTGGAACAATGGTCCAAAACAAATCTTTCCACTTCTCTATATATTTATATGAAGTTACTTAGTAAATTATATTTAAGTTATTTATATCAGGTATTTTAGTCATAACAATGAAAAGCAAACTAACACAATATAGAACCAACTCAGATGCTCATCAGTCGATGGATGGATGAAATGGATGGATGAATAGAAAAGTATGCACACACACACACATACGCACAAGCAAACAGTGGAATATTATTCATCCATAAAAAGGAAATCATCAAAAAAAAAAAGGAAATCATGTTATTTGCAGCAACATGGTTTGAACTGGAAGGCAATAGATAAGTGAAAGAATCCTGATAGAGAAAGAAATAAAAAAATATACACCCTCACTAATTTTTGAAACTCACAAGTTAGTCTTGTAGGAGAATGGAATACAATGGTGATCACTAGACACTGGAAACAGAAGGGAGATGGAAAGAAGTTCATTAAGGAACACCAAAACACAGAGTGGAGAAATTATGTCTCGTTCTTCTTTAGCACAGTAGGGTAAACAAATATAGGTTAAAACAATCTATGATTGATTACTGAATAAACTAGTGAAAGAGGTTAAAACTCTTAAAACTTTTCTCAGTCTATGTGAAAAGTTTGCAATTCCCATTACACATAAATAATTAATGTTTGAAAAGATAATATATAAAAATAATGATCTATGTCTCTCAATATATATGTATATATGTTTATGTGTGCATATGTACATTCTATAAATGCATAAGTTTATGTGTCTATACATATATATATGTATATATATAATGGTTATATCTAAACACACTGGAAATCAATTGCAGGTTGTTAAGAAACCAACTTATATTAAAAACATTATACATAGTACATGAGAAAGATAATTAAAAGGATACTATGTCAATATGAAGAATATAAAGACAATGAAAGAATTAAAAATAAATTAATAGCATTTTTTAACATGTTTTAGGGAAACATTCCTGAAAATCTTTTATTACAATTAAGAAAAATATAATTAAATAATATTTAAGATACAAATTTAAAAATATTAAGCATTGTTTTATAAAATCAGTAGCTCAATTAAAAATGAACATTATAAATGTGGAAGCCATGCTTACATGCTGACATATTCAATTGTAATGATATAGAACATGTTACACAAAAAAAATCCTAGTAAAATTGCCCCTATAATTTTTTTTAATATGAGTTCCATGAGATTCTTAATATAATGGAAACTTTATTCTATATATTTGAGTATTGTCCATGAAAAACATTAATTTTAAAATTTAAGTGGATGCTTAATCAACATTGTTTTCCACTTGGAATTTGATTCCATCAACTTTTCATCATCAACTTGTAATTCAATGTTGGATTTAAATGCCATTATATTTAAGATATACTATACCTCTTGTACTTATATTTCATTATTAAAAGACCATATCTTTTCATATATATTGTGATTCATGTTTTGAAATATATAGATAGATATGGGTTTAGTCCTTTGAGGCTTTTAAAAATGCATCTTGATGACAAATGCCATTTATATAAAGGCAACCCTTTTTTTCATTTGGAATCATACAATAGAATTCCAGGTGCTATTTAATGGGCAAAACACTATTACCAACAGGGGTCATATTCTGGAGATAGTCATTAACACGATGGTGACAATGTGTATAGATACACAATGTGCCAGATTCACAACAATCAGAAGATAAAAGTGTATATATGTGTAGAAATTCAACTATAAGGGAACAATGGTAAGGGACTTGTCATCCCACTATAAACAAACAGGAAACTATAAATGTTTATAGTGGTTTCAGACCAAAAGAGAGGGAGCAGGGAGAGAATGGAATTGAGCACCTTGAGAAGGAAAACTGTACTTTAAATATTGATACACGCAATAACATAATAGTAAAAGCATGGGGAAAACTATAACATGTAAATATTGTACATAAAGAAGTTGAATTATATTAATATCAGGCAAAGTCAAGTTTTAGGGAAAGAAGCATAACCAGGGATAATAGAGACATTTTACAAAGATTCAAGAATTAATTCCTCAAGATGCTACATTCTAGACATGGAAAAAAATTCAAAGCACATGAAGCAGCAAAACTTGATGGAGCTGAAAGAAGAAACTGACATTTCCACAATTAGAGTTGGAGACTATAACCCTCCTCTTTCAGACAAGTAGAAAAATTAATTAGAAGTAACCTAGACATGAACAATTTTATTCTATCACATGACCCAAGTAACTTAGAGAGCACCCTAACAACATCCAATGACAAAACTATACATCTTTTCAAAAGTACATGGAAAGTTCTCCAAAACAGGTATGTAGGGGGCCATAACCAAACCCACAACAAATTTAAAAGGATGGAAACTACATAAAATGTGTTCTATAAACTAAAACAGATTAGAAAAGTGAAATAAAACTGTCTTTACTTGTAAAAACTTAAAACGCACACAAAAGAATCTTAGGTTTGGAAGAAAGATTTCTAGAAAAAATGTTTTATAAAAGGTGTTGAATAGAAGATCAATACATGTGTCAGTATTTAAAGTACATTTTTCAAAAATACAATTGGATTTTTATGTCTGCAAATTAAAAGATTAAAAAATAAACACTTATAAAAATTAAATATCTTAATTAGATATAAACAATAAAAAGATATCTAGAAATTTAAACATCATAGTTCTATAAGACTTATGGATAAGAAGAGAGCTCAAGGAAAATTAGAAAATAGTTTAGCCTGCAAATACTGAAACAGGTGATCAAAATATGTAAGATGTAGTTCAAATAGTAATTAGAAATTAATATAGTCAAATGCTTTATTAGAAAAGATAATGTCTAACATTAATATATGTCTAACATCTAATATAGTCAAATGCTTTATTAGAAAAGATAATATGTCTAACATTAGTGCTCTCAGCTTCCACCTCAAATCTCCTTAATGAAAGAGAAAAAACAGGAGAAAATTTGTACAAATAAAAAGATGAAACTTATAATGATAAGAATGGGCACAATTATTGGGAAATAAGTAAACAATAAAGAAAATTAATGAAATCAAAAGCTTGCCTACTTCAAAATGAGAAAATATTATAATATACAAATAAAAATAAAATATAAATTTTAATACTTAAATTGTTTTAATATTTCTATTATTTCATAATAGCCTTCTATTTTTCCTGAACTGCAACATGAACACCATACTGGAACTTCTATTTTTTTCTAACTTCATATTTTGCCTCATCTTGGCACCTAACTCCTATAAAAAATATTGTATAGAATTTTTTAGATTATTATTGATAAAGGATGTTTGCACATGTTTTTATTAAATTCCCAAAGTGTCCCTATGAACTCAGTAAGGAAAGTCATATTGTATAAAATTTATGGAGAAAACTGTAAGGCTTAGAAAAATTAAGGACTTATCCAAAGTCAAGAGTTGGTAAGTAGAAAAGCCTCAATACTGGTACTTAATACCAGGCATCATTTTCTTTCTACTTCACTGAGTGGTAAAATTCTAAAGAATCCTGGCCATTCCAGCCAGCTCAATGCATCTTTACTGAGAATAAATCATATTCCCAGGACTATAAATGTATTTTAAGGGAAGCCCAGAAAATATTATTTATGCTATATATTGTTAAATATATATTGTTAAAATTTAACTGAATATTTACACAAAATTAGTGGGAAGATGGTGAAAAAGAACTTTCTACAAGGACAAAGAAAGCCAAGGGCTGTTTTTCATTCATTGACTTATTTTTTTTCCTTTGTGTAATTGAAGTACTGTTATGCATGATAACAGGGGTGAATCTCACAAATATGTTGACCTAAAGAAGTTAGGCACATAAAGTATATTTTGTATGATTATTTTCATATGAGATTTTTTTGTATGATTATTTTCATATGAGATTGCAAAATAGGCAAAACTAATTGAAGTGGGAGAGTGGTTAACTCTGGGTTAAATATGGGCGAAAGATGATAAGATGGAGGTTCCTAAGAGCTGGTAACCTTCTGAGTCTGAACTAGGGTGTTGGTTATCGGCGCATATTCACCTATAAAAGGTTTTTGATGAATATATTTATTAAAGATTTGAAGATTTGTGTACCTTCCTATATATGTATTTTATATTTTAATTTAAAATTTTACAAAACTAGTTTTTGTAATCAACAGACCTGATAAACCTTTAGGAAAAATCATTAAGAATATATGCCTACACATATACATACATACATTTTATATACACACACACACCCACACACACATACACAATATATATATACATAATATGTATATTTTAATGTATAGTAGCAGGAATGAAAGAGGGACTACCACATAGTTCCAAGAAATTAATAGATAAACAAATGTTATCAAATTCCTATAAAGGAATACTACTCACGAATATGACTGGATATGTACTTCACTGGTAGAGCACTTGCCTAGCATGTGAAGAGCCATGTTTTAATTACCAGTATAGGAAAACATGAATAATTAATAACATAAGTTAGATCAAAAACATTATTCTAAAATAATACATACATAAGAGAGTATATATAATACTCCAGAAAACATACATATGTAAGAGTATATATACAATACTCTAGAAACCAAAAGGCATATTTTTAATGGTCTACGTAGATCAGCTGTTGGCTAAAGATCCACTTGAATTAGGGATTGTTTGAAGAGGGGCCTGAGAGAATGTTTGGGGATGATGGAATTTTTTAAGTTGTTGTGGGGATTGCCCAGGTATATATATTTGTCAGCACTCAGTACTATACTCTTAAAGTGGATATGCTATAAATGGCACAACTTATTTTGCGATAATAGGATAAAAATGAGAAATTAAAGACATTTTTGTTGAAAGAGAAATAAAATAACATGATTTTTAATGGCACAATAAATGAATTGCTTCTAGACTTGATATACTTTATATTATCATTATTAAAATGATTGTGTTTGCTATATTATATCTCAAGAGGTAAATGACTGCTTTTAACTTGTAACTTTATTAAAGGACAGCCTGAAATAACTTACATTTAAGTTTTGTTTAGTTGACACATAAATGGGGTTGTTTGCTATTTCCATACCTGTACAATGTGTGCACTGATTCTATTAAACCAACCACTCTCCTTCCACACCACCCATACTTTTCCCTTTCTCTTATAATCACTATTCTACTTTCTGGATGACTCCACAGTTTCCACAAATGAGAGAACATATGGTACTGATCTTTCTGTGCCTGGCTAATTTATTTTAAAACAATGTCCTCCAGCTCTACCCATTATGCTGCAAACAAGAGGATTTCATTCTTTATGACTAAAAAATACTCTATTCTCTGTGTATGTCTTTTACATGTACATGTACACACATACATATGCATATCACATTTTCTTTATATATATTCATCTGTTAATGACCATGTATGTGATTCCATATTTCAGCTATTATGAATGGAACTGAAAGAAAGAAAGGACTGCAGGTATTTCTTAAGTATGCTGATTTTGTTTCCTTTGGATATATATCCAGAGGTGGGATACCTGAATCAAATAGTAGATTTATTTTCAGTTTTCTGAGGACCCTCCAGACTGTTTTCCAGAGTGGCTATATTAATTTACATTTCTACCAGCAATGATTTAGAGCTTTCTCTCTCCACATGTTCTCCAGCATTATTTATTTGTTTTTGTTTTTGTTTGATAATAGCCATTATAATAAGGGGGTGAGATGGTATTACACTAGAGTTTTGACTTACATTTTCCTGAGGGCCAGTGCATTTTTCTTTTTTCAAAAACATATTTATATTTCTTCTTTGAATACTGTATCAAGATCATTTACCCATTTCTCATTGGGTTACTTTTTATTAAGATTTTGAGTCATATAAATAGTTGGCAAATATTTTTCCCATTCTTTATATTATTTCTTCATGACATTGTTTCCTTCACTGTGCAGAAATTTTACATGTTGGTATAATCCTATTTGTCAACTTTTTCCCTTTGTTTCTTGTACTTTCAGGATTTATGCAGAAAATCATTGTGCCAATGTTTTGAAGTGTTCTGCTTATGAGTTCCCCTAGTAGTTTTAGGGTTTTGTGTTTTATGGTTAGTTTTCTTTTTAATATGTTTTGTGCTGACTTTTGAACAGGTTGGGGGATTGGGTCAAGTTCCAATCTTCTTTGTTTTGCATGCTGCTACTTTACTAAATCTACCAGTTCTTTAGTATTTTGGTGGAATCTTTAGGTTATTCTATGCATAGAATCATATCATCTGCAGAGACAATCTAGCTTCTTCCCTTTCTACTTGTATGTCTTTTAGTTCTTTCTCTTGCCTAATTGCTCTGGCTCCAGTTCTAGTACCACATTAAATAACATCTGTGAGAGTAGACATCCATA
Source organism: Tamias sibiricus (assembly GCA_025594165.1). Lineage (NCBI taxonomy): Eukaryota > Metazoa > Chordata > Mammalia > Rodentia > Sciuridae > Tamias > Tamias sibiricus. The sequence continues at coordinate 31,916,707 of CM046668.1, forward strand.
CAGAGGACTGTAAAGGAAATGCATTCAATTTTTCATTCCAGCCTGATTTTGGCTGTGGGTTTGTCACAAATAGCCTTTATTGTGTTGACCCATGGTCTAATTACACACCAGCACATGAAGTTATGGCCAATAACAATTTTCAGAATGATTTGTCTTTACTAACTTCTAACAGATTTCTAAGATATTAATTTGGTATGAACAGGGATTACAGAGATCATTATCTTATGAAAAATATATCCTATCACCTGCAAAATGAATCCAGCTGAGGCAGGCAGAAGTCTGTTCTTTGTAAAACAGGTGAGAAAAGGTTTTATGCCTAAGTCCTTTCATGTAATTTTTCTGTTTGCAAACTTCACAGAAAGAATTAAACTTGTGAAATTATGGTAATTTCCTGGAAACAGAAATTGATCCATCACATAATATAATTCTGTTCATAGCCTCAGCTCTGAATACATTTAATTTTAAAATTGAGCAAGGAGGGCATGACTTTAAATATCTTTGAATCTGGTCAAAGGAAAATTGATCATGCCAGTTTAGAGAAGTAATTGGTTTAAGACACTAAGTCATAAAATCAAATAAGGTATAAATTTCAATCCAAAGACAGCTCTACCCATGGACATAGAAATAAAAGTGTTTATCTGAATATGAGTCTTTATGTTTATGTTTGCTGGATATAAAGAACTGTCTGTGTTAAATGCTCTTAGTCACTGTGTTGAGAAAAAGGAGATTTTGCTTTTGTGTAAAGATGTAATTAAATAAAATAGAGTTCTTAGCAAAATTTTAAAAAAAGGTAAAAATATATAGAAAAAAACAAATCCAGGCATGCAGGAGCCCTGTTTGGGGAGATGGCTATTGATTGCGGTTGACTTCAGGCCATGGAGTTTTGGACATTGCGGCCTTCCGTAGTCTCACGAGACTTGGCCCAGGATCTCGAGAGACTTGGGCTGAGCGTGGAGCGGGTCGGGACCATTTTGGTTGTTGGTTGTTTGCTGGTGTGTGGTATGTGTTAGAGTTGTTAGAGCCAGAGAGAGAAACCGACAGAATAAAGATCCTGTTTGTTTCCAGTCTGCCTCTGAACTTATTCCCGCGGCTTTGCTGCTTCAAGCGGCCATCGCTTCAGGCGGCGAAAGGTGGCGGCCCGTACGGGGACTTCGGAGTGGACAGGTAAGAACTGAAAGGTCTCTAAAGATGGGTTCGAATATAACTGAATCCCAAGTGATAGAGGCTATGCAAAGACTCCTTGATATACCTGACTCTGTTCTCAGTGAGGAGGATATAGAAAAAAGTGAAAGTGATCAAAAAAGCGTAGCTTCCACTGGGTCAACTAAGACCAGTAAAGAGAGTATTGGAAGAGTCCCAAAAATGACAAAAATCCAAGCTATTAGAGCTATTCGGGAGTTATTGGTGATAGCTGAAGGATACTTGCTCTTAATAGAACCTGGGCCTCAGGATATTGCTGTCAGTGAAATTAGCAGTGGTGAGGAATCTAGTAAAGGTGATCCTGAGAAAATGAGGAAAAAGAAACTAAAAAAGACCAAGAAAAAGGACCGTCAAGTAGAGGAACCACTTGTGTCCTCTACTCCCCCATGGGTGGAATCCATTACAGAAAATATGAAGGGTATTACTAGGCATTTGCATACGCTAGAAACAGAAATAAAAAGTCTTTCTGTGTGCTTATGTGCTCTCGAGGGTAACTCACAGAAACATTGGAAACTGCCAGCATTTGAAAAGAAAAATGGACAGAGGGTCCATCAGTCAGTAGATTTCAAAACAATAAAAAATCTCAAAGAGGCAGTAATGACTTATGGGCCCCAAGCTCCTTTCATGTTGAGTATGCTGGAGTCCCTTAACACCTTTAGCTTAACCCCCTCAGACTGGAAAAGTCTATGTAAAGCAGCATTAAGCGGGGGGCAATACTTGGTTTGGCGATCGCAATTCCAAGAACTTTGTATAGAAATGGCTAAAAGAAATGCGGCTGCAGGGTTTAGAGACTATAATATAGAAATGCTCACAGGAGAAGGGTAATTTGCAGACTTACAGGCTCAAAAAGATTATGACCCAGGTGTATATGCTCAGATAAACGCAGCTGCCTTAGAGGCATGGAAAACTATACAAAGACCTGGGGATCTACAAGGTAGTTTGTCAAAAGTGATTCAAGGACCTAATGAGCCATATGCTGACTTTGCTGATTGACTTTTGAGAACTGCAGGTAGAGTGTTTGCAGATGTTGATCAAGCTATGCCATTAGTTGTTCAATTAGCATATGAAAATGCTAATAAATACTGCCAGGAAGCCATCAGGCCATGGAAAAATAAAAAGGATCTTTCCGTATATATACAACTATGTAAAGATATAAATGATGCCTTTGTCACACGAAATGTGATTGCAGCCTCAATGAGAGGTGCTTCCCCTCGAAATTTCACAAAGGCTCAACCTAGACATTATAATCAATCAGGATATTCCAGGCAAAATTATCATACTCAATCAGGCTATTCTAGGCAAAATCCCAAAAGAGAAATAAGACCAAGCTCATACCGTGCCCCAGGCCGCTGCCCCAGGTGTAAAAAGGGAAATCATTAGGCCACTAAATGCCATTCAAAATTTGACATCCATGGAAATCCTTTGTTCAGGAATTCAAAAAACGGGGCACGGGGCCCAATGCCCCGGGGCCCACAAATGTACGGGGCATTGGAGGAGGAGTATTCTCAAGCATCCACTCAGATGCTTCCCCGACACAATCCCTACTACCCATCCACTCCCTCACCAGAGGAACAGGAGGAAATGCAGGATTAGATCTCTGTTCCACCGCCCGAATAGTGTTAACACCTGAAATGGGGGTTCAACTGATCCCCACAGGAGTCAGGGGACCTCTTCCCTCAGGGACTGTAGGACTTATTATTGGGCGAAGTCCTAAAAGCTTATTAGGTTTGCAAGTGATCCCAGGTGTAATAAACTCAGACTACAAAGGGGAAATAAAAATAATGCTTAGCTCACCCCAAAGTATAACTTCTGTTAATCAAGGAGATAGAATTGCTCAGTTGCTTCTCCTTCCCAATTTACATAATTCATTTAAAATGAGTATGCCTCAAAAAGGGAACAATAGAGGATTTTGTTCCACTGACTCAAGACCCATGGCTTGCTGGGTTCGAGACTGTTCAAGGAGGCCTATGTGTAAAATAAAAATCCAAGGAATAGAAATGGAGGGATTAATAGATACTGGAGCTGACTCTTCCATTATTAATTTACGCCAATGGCCCAAGCACTGGCCTCTGCAGAAAGCTTCAACCAGTTTAAGAGGCATGGGATATAATAACCTCCCAGAAAAAAAGTGCGGTAATTTTAAAATGGGAGGATGATGAAGGACATAAAGGAAAGTTCCTGCCTTATATTTTACCTAACCTACTGGTTACTTTATGGGGAAGAGATATTTTACAACAAATGGGAGTACACCTTGTAACCAAGCCTGCAGATGTTAAATGTGAAAAAATACAGGGTAAGCTTAACCCTAAAAGAAATCATTATCATAAAGGAAAAAGACATTTTTCTTTGGGGCCACTGAGAAAATAATTTTAAAAATACCATGGCTTTCTGATAAGCCAGTGTGGGTCCCTCAGTGGCCCCTATCTAAAGAAAAATTACAAGCGGCCCACCTACTAGTTCAGGAACAATTAGAAGCAGGACATATAGAACCTTCCAACTCTCCCTGGAATTCCCCCATATTTGTGATCAAGAAAAAGTCAGAAAAATGGCGATTGTTACATGATCTTAGACAAATTAATAAAACCATGCAAGTTATGGGCCCTGCTCAACCTGGACTTCCTAGTCCTGTAGATATTCCAAAAAATTTCCATTTTATTACTCTTGATATAAAGGATTGCTTCTTTTCTATACCCCTACATCCTCTGGATGTCCCCAGGTTTGCTTTTTCAGTTCCTTCTATTAACAATAATGGCCCTGATCAGAGATATCAATGGAAGGTTTTACCGCAGGGAATGGCTAATAGCCCCACCATATGCCAATGATATGTGGACAAGGCTATCCAACCCATTAAAAATAAATATCCAAACCTCATGTGTCTACATTACATGGATGATATTTTACTGGCCCACCCTAATAAAAAAATCTTATTTGATATATTCAGTGACATGGCAGAAAATTTTAAAAAATATGGATTATATATAGCAGAAGAAAAAGTTCAAACCAGATTACCCATATTATATTTAGGATTTAAAATCATGGATACTTTTGTTAGACCCCCCAAAATTTTAATAAATAAAGTACATTTAACCACCCTCAATGATTTCCAAAAACTACTGGGAGACATTAATTGGCTTCGTCCTACACTAAACCTTACTACTGGCCAATTAAAACCTTTATTTGACATCCTTCGTGGGGACCCTGATCCATCTTCACCACGAACATTGACTCCTGATGCTAGGAAAGCTTTAAAGTTAGTAGAAAAAGCCATCGAAGGAGCTCATTGTGACAGATTTGATTTAACTAAACTGCTGATGTTGATTATTATTTCTTCACAATATACACCCACAGGAGTATTTTGGCAATAAGGGCCTTTATTATGGATACATTTGCCCATCTCTCCTAAAAGTATAATTGAGTCTTATACCTCCATGGTGGCTAAACTTATTCTTCAAGGACTTAAGAATTCTACTAAAATATTTGGCATTCACCCTGCTACTATTCTTACTCCCTATTCATCATCACAGATTGAATATTTATGCTTCAATGATAGTGATTGGGCTATAGCTAAATGCTCTACTTCTGCAAATTTTGACAATAATCTTCCTAAGTCTCCTATATTATCTTTTTGTATTAATCATCCTATTATATTTCCACAGGTAATAAAAAATCAACCTATTCCTAAGGCATTAAATGTATTCACAGATGGGTCCTCAAATGGTACTGCTGCAGTAGTCACTAAAAAAGAAAATATGACTTACATAACTACACACAAATCAGCTCAACTAGTGGAATTAGAAGCTGTGGTAAGAGCTCTGTAAAATTTTAGGGACCAGCCCGTAAACATTTTTTCAGATAGCCACTATATTGTACAAGCCGTCCCAAAATTAGAGTTAGCAGGACCAATAGCACCTCATACTCAAGCCTTTAAATTGTTTTATGAAATACAAAAACTTTTGTGGGCAAGAAAAGAACCTCTATTTGTAGGCCATATTAGAGCACATACTAATTTGCCTGGTCCCCTCCATGAAGGTAATCAAAAGGCTGATGAACTTACAAAAACAATATTTATACTTTCAGTGCTACAACAAGCTACTTTATTTCACTCCCAGTTTCATGTCAACAGCACCACCTTGCAACGTAGGTTTAAAATCACAAAGGAGCAAGCCAGAACAATTGTAAAAGATTGTAAATCTTGTATGACACATTTGCCCAATCCTCATTTTGGTGTTAACCCTAGAGGATTAATGCCCAATCATTTGTGGCAGATGGATGTTACTCATGAGCCAAGTTTTGGAAAATTGAGATTTATTCATGTGACCATAGATACATGCTCAGGCATTATTTTTGCTTCCTTACATTCTGGAGAAAAAGTTAAAGATGTTACATCTCATTGTTTGCAAGCTTTTGCTGCATTGGGCATCCCCAAAATGCTTAAAACAGATAATGGCCCTGCATATACGTCTTCATCTTTCAAACAGTTTTGTGAAAAATTCAATATATCTCATAAAACAGGCATCCCATACAATCCTCAGGGTCAGGGCATTATTGAAAGAGCAAACCGCACACTGAAAGTTATGTTATTAAAACAGAAAGAAGGAAACTGGAAAAATCCTAAGGACAGATTGGCAGTTGCCTTGTTTACTTTAAATTTTTTAACTTTAGACTCTAATAGTTATTCTGCTGGAGACAGACATTGGAATCCACACCAACAACATAAACCTTTGGTTTACTGGAAAGATGTTCTTTCAGGTACATGGAAGGGTCCAGATCCAGTATTAATTTGGGGGAGAGGATCTGTTTGTGTTTTTCCAAAACACGAATTTTCTCCAATATGGATACCATCTAGATTAATAAAACAGGTACCACATCAAAGCGGTCAAGAAGAAGTTGTTGAAGAATCAAGATTAATAAAAAAAGTACAAAATCAAGAGGACCAAGATGAAGATATGGAATGATTCCCTCAAAAAAGTCCTTCAAAATATTTCACAACTTAAGTGTCATTCCTCCTGGCCGGGACAAGGCGATCTCTCTTTAGTGTGCACACAATTGTATTTTTTTTTCTTTTTATACATGTCTTTATGTCTGTACATTTGTCTACATTGCATGTTAATGTGACGTCACAAATATATGTTTGTATGTTTGTGCGTCTGTCCAGAGTGATGTCACAAATAACAAAGCACTTATTTAAAAAAAAAATATATATATATATATATATATGGATCCAAATAACTTTAATTCATTTTAGGTTAAGAGTATTCAATTTAGGTAAATAATTTTATAAATGAAGGTACTTTCAATTTTGATTTATAGGTGTCCCTGGGACTTCTCTTTAGCAAACAATATGACTAGTGCTATATAACCTGATATTTTGGTGTTTTGACATAAGATTGTTTATTTGTTATTAACTTCATTTGTTTAATAGCTCATTAATTTCAATTATCTCAACAGGTAAAAGATTGCTGTGTATACAGAGACTCGAGGGTTCCAGCTAACAAATTATTTCTCCAAAGTGCCTTTATCTTTCCTTTAATCTATCTTTAATGCAGTAAATACCCTCAGTCTTTCTTTGTTTTGTTCTAAATATGATATTTTGCCAACTTATGTTTGTAGAAGCTCAACAAACGATGTGTGTGAACAAAAATCAACTTTAATTTTCTAATCTAATTATTCTATTTTGTAGTTTGACAACTCGCCTCTTGACTCAGTGCTGCAATAGCACTGCCTTTCCTTTAATAATTGATGCTTGAGTTTCTAGGTAACGGGCCCTGAAGATTTGCCGGTGGCATTGTCTAGACATAAAAAAGATGTCTGCTGCTACAGCTGCAGGGATCGCGGTCGCCACAAGCATCCCTGCTGCTCAAGCATCAAACAACCTCACCAACAGTGTGGCCTCTGCTCTACATGCATGGGACCTCCTATATCAGCGTTTTATAACAAATGGACATTTTGATCTTTCATTGTTTGGGACTTTACGGGACAATGCCTTGCGGGTATTTGTCTAGGGAATTCAGTGTGTTACTTGATGGAACTTAGGGCAGCTGATTTGTTTAAACAATTTGATATGCTATGCAATTTGGCTCATCACCAAAAGGCTTGTCACCTTAAAGCTGCACCATCTCCTCACAATTGGACGGCTGTTAGTCATCATACACAGTTGATCTTGAAGGGCTCCATTGGATGGCTGGTTAGCCAATGATGGGTAAGATCCCCAGAGGAGGACAACCTAAGACAGGCACAGTCACATGGGACAGTCTCATGTGGCCGACATATCAACCTAAGACAGGAGTCAAGGGCACAGCCTTGATTATCTGATGAGGGGTAAGAATGTTGGTTGCACATAGACATCCTAGAGCATCCCTTCTTTTAAAACAAAAGGGGGGAAATGCAGGAGCCCTGTTTGGGGAGATGGCTATTGATTGAGGTTGACTTCGAGCCATGGAGTTTTGGACATTGCCGCCTTCCGTAGTCTCACGAGACTTGGCCCGGGATCTCTTGAGACTTGGGCCGAGCGCGGAGCAGGTCGGGTCCATTTTGGTTGTTGGTTGTTTGCTGGTGTGTGGTACGTGTTAGAGTTGTTAGAGCCAGAGAGAGAAACTGACAGAATAAAGATCCTGTTTGTTTCCAGTCTGCCTCTGAACTTATTCCCGCAGCTTTGCTGCTCCAAGCGGCCATTGCTTCAGGTGGTGACACAGGCATTATGAAAAATCAGAGTTTAGGGGAACAAATAAATTATATAGAGGATGTATAAATTTCAAAAACAACAATACTTATTTCACTAGAGGCCTCTGATAATAACTACTATTGGTTTAAAGTCAGACTATGTGGCAAGTACTTATGGGCACTTTCTACAATTTACCAATCATCATAGTCACCCTTTAAGATCAGAAAGTTTTTTGACATTGTGATAGTCATATATCACTGTGACAAAGAAATTTCGCACTGAATAAAGAAACTTAAAAGGAGGAAAGATTTATTTTTTCTCATGGTTTCAGAGCTTTCAGTTCATAGTCACATAGCACCATTGCTTTGAGCTTGTGGCAAGGCAGAATGTCATGGTGGAACTCTGGGCCAGGGCAAAGCTGCTCATCTCATGTTAGTTGCAAAAGAAGGGACAGGAGTCCTACTGTCCCCTTTGAGGATATATCCTCAATGACTGAACTTCATGCCCAATGACTCCACTTCCTAAATGTGCACCACCTCCATAAAGCACCCTAGACTGGCAACCGAGCCTTCAACACATAGTGTTTGGGGAAAATTTAAGATCTAAATTATAAGAGTCATCCTCCGCAACTATGCAAAAAATCTGAGCAACTTTCCTAAGGTCATGCAATTAGTAGGTTGCGGAATTAGGGCCTACATATTGACAGTACAGGTTCAAAGCCCATATGATTACCTTCCTTTTCCTACATCTTCCTTTAGAACCATTCTCCAGGTGAACCTGGATCTGCTCTCTTATTTTTCTTTTCTCATTTGTAGTTCTCAACAATGATCGTTGAATGTTCTGAGGATATAACATTCTGAGATAGGGAGAGACTATCTGGAACAGCCTGGGCTCAGTTCCAGTGTCCCCGTAGAAACAGAATGGCTTTCAAAAATTTACTCCAGTGAGTCCTGTGACCCTGATATATAAACCCAGCATAATGTGTTTTTTGAGGTCCCTGAGCTGTGGTGCAAGTGTGGCATAGAGTCAAGATTCCATATTTTTTGGGCATATTTCTGAGCTTTCAGTGACTGGTTCACAATGCATCTTAAGTCTTCTGTTGTCCTTTGCTACCTATCTGCAAGTAATAAATACACTTCATGTAACTTGTTCCATGTGAGTATGTTGTATTTCACACTCAGGCAAGTCTGTAACCCTCACAGCAACCTGATTAACACTTTCTACTAATCTTTCTGCACAATCTATAAGCAGCCTTTCCTATCAAAGACTTCACAGAAACTTAGCACACTCTGAACATTTAGATCCAAGCTGAGTTCATGGAAAGTGTCAATATCAGAGACGAGAGGGTAGGAAAAGGAACTCTGGCCCACTGTAGAGAGCTATAAGACTCTTCCAACTATATGCCTAATACCTACAGGCATCAGGCCCAGTTGTGAGTTATAATTCATTCTGTTATCTCATCCACTAAAAAAAAAAAAAAAACCACTATAATCTATTACAGTTTGCTAGGAGGACCATACAGAAGTTGGTTGTTCTAAGCTCATGTGATCAAGCTGCAGAGGACTAAGGACAAGCATCCATGAGGGAAAGAGCCCAGCCTTATGACTCTTTTCAAAATTTTGACTGATTTGTATGAGAACAAATTCAGTATCAAAGGGGCCAAGGATACTATAACTTTTGGGAACTGGTCAACAATATAGAGTCCCTTATAGCTATTGAATCAGAATATATATGTTTACAAGAAGTCAAGATTGATTTTTATGGCTATTTACTTCTTATTCTATTTGTAAATGACACATAATAATTATAAATATTTATGGGATTTGGTGTGATATTTCAGTACATATATAAAACATGCACTGATCAAATCAGGATAATGAGTATATCTATCACCTCAAATATTCACCTCATGATGAAAACATTCAAAATAATCTCTTCTAGCTATTTTGAAATATATAAAAATTAGTATTAACTGTAGTCATCCTACCATGCTATACAAAATTAGAAAGTATTCTTATGTAAGTGTAATATTGTACTTCTTAACCTACCTATCCCTATCTCCCTCTTTCTGCTGCTATTCCCAACTTATGGAAATTACTATTGTGGTCTCTACTTCTATTAGATCATCTATTTTAATACCTGGAAGTAATTAAGACATGTAGAAATTTCTTCCTTAATATAATGACATCCATTTTGCTGCAGATAAGAATTCGTTCGTTTTTATGATTAAATAGTATTTCACATATATATTCATATATATATCATATTTTATTTATCCATGTGTTTGTAGACACTTAGATTGCCTGTTGTGAATAGGGATGCTATAAATATGGAAGTGCAGCTATTTCTTTGATATATAGATTTCCTTTCCTTCAGATGTATACCCATTTGTGTTATTGCTGGATCACATGGTATTTCCATTTTCAGTTTCTTGAGGAACGTACATAGTTTTTACTTTTTTTCCACAGTGTCTGTACTAACTGAAATTCCTACAACAGTATGTAAGCATTCACCTTTCCATCTTTGACAGCATTCTTCATTTTTTTGCCTTTTACTAAGTGAAGTTTATAGCAGTAAATGCCTACATCAAAAATGTACAAATGTTTCAAATAAACAATATTAGTGAGACACCAAAGCACTAGAAAGCCAAGGACAAATCAAACCCCAAATTAATAGAAGAAAAAATAATAAAGATCAAAATAGAAATAAACATTTAGATTAAACTAATACTACAAAATATCAATAGAACAAAAGTTTGGTCTCTGTAAGTTAAAGAAAATCAGTAGAACTTTAGCTAGACTATGGAACAAAAGATAGAAGACCCAAATAAATAAAATCAGAGATGAAATATGAAACAAAAAAAATCACAGAAATGTGTAAAGGATCATAAAGATTATTTGAGCAGCAATATACCATACAAATGGAAAATATCAAATAAATGAATAAATTCTTGGACACAGCTTCCTATGATTGGGTCATAAAAAATAGGAAATATGAATAGAAAGATAAAGAGTAACAAGGTTATATAGGTAATAGAAAGTTTCCCAAAATAGCAAAAGCCCAGGAATAGATGGATTTACTACTTCACTACTGAGTTCTACCAAACTCTTTTTTTTTTTTTTTTTTTTTTTTTTTTTGTGGTACCGGGGATTGAACTCAGGGGCACTCGACCACTGGGCCACATCCCCAGCCCTTTTTTTGTGTATTTTATTTGGAGACAGGGTCTCACTGAGTTGCTAAGTGCCTCGCCATTGCTGAGGCTGGCTTTGAACTCGTGATCCTCCTGCCTCAGCCTCCCAAAGTGCTGGGATTACAGGCGTGCGCCACCGCGCCCGGCACCAAACTCTTAAAGAAGAAGTGATATTAATTTATCTCAAATTATTGCAAAAGATCATAGAGGAAGGGATCTTCAAAACTCATTCAACAAAACCAGCATTTTCCTGATACCAAAGCTAGACAAGGATATAACATCAAGAAAAAGAAATAGAGGGAGGAGGGAGGGAGGGAAGGAGAAAAGGAGGGAGAGAGAGAAGAAAGAAAGAAGAGGAATGGGAGAGAGAGAGAGGAAGGGAGGGAGGGAAGGAGGGAAAGGGAAGGGAAGGAGGAAGAAAGGAAAAAAGGAAGGAAGGAAGGAAAAAAGAAAGGAAGGAAAGAAAACTACAAGTCATTTACCCATTTACCCTTGGTAAGTTAGAGCTAAAAACATTAATCTTTTTTTCAAAGGATCCTGTAAGAATCTGAGAACAATTGCTTAGCTACCAGCTCAGAAAGCAAATATACAACCTAACTTGTTGCTCATTAAATTAATCTAGACAGTACAAGTGACAGCTTTAATACATAATTCTCCCCAATTGTTTAGCTTTTAATGGTAAAAAAGAAAATCATATATATTTCAGGGACTTTGTTTTTGGATTCTCAGTAACAAATTCTTCAAATGTCAGTGGTCTTCTCGGTAAAGTTTTTCAGACTGTAAGGTATCTCAAGATTGAGTTCCTGAAGTTTGACCAATTTCTGCATTAGGCTTGTAAAGTTTAGGCAAGAAATGAAAATACCTAAAAGATTTTTCCTTACCATGACCAGTCAACTGCCAAAAAGCTAATCACTGAGACTTAAGATGTTGTTCGCAGTGGATATAGAGTAAGAACTGTGGCTGGTTGTTCTTTACCTGAAGTTGCTTTGGGAACACATGCCAGATCTAACTGAATATTCCTATATGTATATAATATCCTTTAAATTATCTAGTTATCAAAATTTGTGACAAATACTTTTTCTTGTTATGAGGTATTTTTGTAAACAATGGCAATGTTAATGAAAATTATCTTGGGTATTAAAAGGATGGTCTTAAATATCTTGAACAATAATTAAAATTTTAGATTTTCATCCTTAGAAGAATGATTGATTTTTACTTTATCCTTTACTCTGTGTCATAAATACATAAATAAAATAAATTTCTCTTTCTCTAAGACTTTCTTAAGGTCAACAAAAGTGAAGGAGAAAAGCTATTTACCTTCTCTCTTTTTGATCCTGTGAAAGCCCCAAAATGAAATTAATATTGATTTGCACTAAGAAAGGACATACATTTTAGGTGGGCATATATGTTTCTAATTGGTCTATTATTGATGAGTGGTTAATATAGAGGCATCACTAGAAAATGGAATCATGATTCAAGCATGAAAATAAAGAGATCAGGAATTTAATTTTGCAAGAATTCAGACCATAACCGAGCTTTTCTTTCTCAACAGTAGTCCAGACAACATAAACAATCAGTATGACTACTGGAATCACATATCTGACTTTAATTGTATTTGCAAAACCTAAACATTGCTTTTATCTGCAACCATCTTGGTAGGCAGAATAATGTCCCCTAAAGATGTTCACATTCTAATCAGTGATTGATTATATACATTACATTACAAAGAGCAGTTAGGGTTGCAGATGGAAGTAAGGTTGCTAATCAGCCCATCTTAAAAATGACAAAATCATCCTGAATTATCTGGATGGGGCCCAATATAATCCCAAGGATCTTTAATGTTAGAATAGGAAGGTAGAAGTGAGAACCACAAAGATGACAACATGAAAGAAGATGAAGCTGACATTGCTGACTTTGAAGATGGAGTAAAGAGGCCTTGAGCCAAGAAATGTAGGCAGCCACTAGTAGCAAGAAAAGCCAAAAAAGATATTCTCCCCTAGAACAGAATTGTGTTCATCTGCTTTTCATAGATTTGACCAAAATGCCTGACCTAAACAACTTAGAAGAGAAAAAGTTTTATTTGGCTCAATGTTTTAGACGTTTCATTTTATGGTTGGCTCATGTTGTTGCTCTGAGCCAGAGTTGAGGTAAAACATCATGGTGGAAGGGCATGGTAGAGGAAAGCTGCTCACTGCATAAGAGTCAGGAAGCAGAGAAAGGGATCATAGACAGAGTCCAGGCCACATCCCCAGTGACCTACTTCCTTTGGCCAAAACCCACTGGCCTACAGTTAGTATGGAGTAGTTCATTCAAATTATTAACCCATCAACTGGACTAATTCACTGATTAAGTTCCAGTTCTTATAATATAATCATATCATCTCTGAATATTCATGAAATGCATAACACATGAGTTTTTCGGTGAACATTAAAAAATCTAAACCATAACAAAAATACACCCTGCTTATTCTATGATCTAGTCCAATGAGATCTGTCTTCAACTTCAGATATGTAGAACTGGGAGATAATAAACTCATGTTTTATTAAATTGTGGAACTCTTACAGCAGCAATCCAATCTAAATCTATTAGCCAATCTAAATCTATTAGCACTCTTACCATGACACCTACTTTCCTGTTTTCATATTTCAAATACACAATAATTATAGCTACAGAGTATAATGACTAACTGCCATGTGCTACAAACTTAGAATTTCTTTGAGTTCTCACAAATATCTGCAAAATTATCCTAAACTTGTGAGTGAGATAATAAAGTCTTCCATAAAATGACTTGTAGTCAAATAATAGTTGAACAAAGATTTGAACACATATATTTCTAACTTTTCTGCCTAAACACTTTCAACTATTCATCTACTATCTTTCAGACAATAAGTGTTATCTTGCTTTAACTGAATTACTCAAATAACTGAATTACTCAAATAACTGAATCATCACTAAAATCATGAACTGTGTAACTATTGTCAAGCTATTGTGAAGAAATAATCTGTAAATGTTAAGAATTAAATAACTTTGTTTTAGTCAGCCTTGTATCTCTGTGACCAAAATACCTGACAAAAAGCATTGAGGAAGAAAATTTTATTTTGTCTCATGGTTTTAGAAGTCCTAGTCCACAGATGCCTGACTGCAATTCTCTGGGCTCATGGTAAAGTGGAGTATCATGGCAAAAGGGCATGGAGAAAAATAGGACATTAGGACATGGTAATCAGGAAAACAAAGAGAGCTGTGCATAAACCTCAAAGCATAGTCTTAGTAATATGGTCACAATCTACCTGCCTATTATTATCATCTAGTTAATCCACTGGAGGCTATACTTCTTGCATTGTCTCACACATGAACCTTTTTGGGGATACTTCAGATCTAAACCATAACAACTGTGTTGTTATATGACAGAGCAACAAAAGTACATAGAAAGAAATTAAGTAAATTTGCACACATCCTTTGAATGGCAAAGTTAGACTTTGGATTCGTGAAATATTAATTGTGTTAACCTCCAACAATTTTTTTCCACTGGATTAGATAGTGGGGAATGAAGGGAATGGAGGGGAAAGAGAATAGGAGAGACAGTAGAATTAATCTGACATAATTTGCTATCTTTGCATATGAATACACAACCAGGATAATTCCACATCATGTACAACCACAAGAATAGGGTCCTAATTAGAGTAAGTTATATTCCATGTATGCACAATATGTCAAAATATACCCAACTATCATGTATATCTAAAAAGAATAACAAAAACAGTTATTTCATGTTTATAACAAATAACCAAAAAGGTCAAATTTATGGCTCAAATATATTTCACAATATCATGCATAAATCTTGCTTTTTGTAAGAAAAGAAAATATTCTTCCCTAACTATTAAAGAATGAATGTATCTCCTTGGGAGACTTCTGCTATGATTATATGAAATCACCATAATTCACTGTTATTTTCTTTATCAGCACAGTAGAAATGCATTCTGTTTTCTCACAGCCTTATTATCTGGTTAACCTATAAACATAGTTTAACAATCTGTAATGTTACTCTGTATTTTCCCTTTACATTTCTGTGTCCCTTTGCAGAGGGTCCAGAGGAAGGATATGCTAAGGGAATGATTCAAGGCGGTCTTTATTTCTGCAGAAAGTAGCACAGAGCTACAATGAAAACTCAAGTGCTCATGTTTCCAACATCACTATTTTCTGACAGCTGACTCAATAGCTCAGCAGGCATTTTTAGTGCCATCTTGCCAGGTATGTGATTTACACTTGATAAGTAATTTGGATCTTGGCCTCTCACTTTCTTAGCTGTCAGAATGGGCTTCCCAGAGCAGCAGATTGCTCAGATCATAGAGGGAGAGAAGTGATTCCCATCCTTCAATAGACCATTAAAAAAGAACCCATCTGGTACACTCTGTACCTCTCTTAAGTTCCTGTAGGCAGCAGGACTCAGACACACTATAGTAGTAGGAAAATTAATGAGGAGTTAGTGGGGAGAATAAGCCTTTTGAAAATAATTGAACATAATTCAATGATAATTCGACATAACTAGAAATATTTTCTTCTGTCTCAAAAATGATATTTTAAAGTAAATTAAAATTTTAATTAAATTCTTATTCTTACAATTGAATATGTAGACTTAAAAATATGCTGTGTCGGTTAAAATTTTTCTACTTCTTTTTAGGTCAAAAGAAACCTCTTTTACAAGTTATTTTTAATACATTTGATTTAGAGCCCCTTTTTTTTTTTTACTTGTGTACAGAAGACTATATGTTATTATCCAAATGCAAATGTTTAATATGTGGAATATATTCAAAATATAAACAAATGAAAAAAGGCTCTGTCTATTGAGACTAGGAAAGAGCTGAAAATTTCATATCAATATGCTATTCCAAGAAATAGACTAATCCTGTAATGTAGAGAAGAGAAAAAGTAACTATCATGACCCATTTTGTGTTTTTACAGGTATGAAAATGCACCAAGCCTACTTTTCTTGAGATGTTAAATATATTTGAAAATTACAAGTGATATTTTGGATGACATGCAAATTCTTCCAATCACCCTGCTCAAACTTATTTTAGAAATAAAGAACAAATGTCTGAAATATTGCAGAAGCCTCATATATCTTATGCTTATAAGAGTAATTGTTAAAAGAGGAACAACTAAAATAATAAATTTTAATATTGACTCACACATATTATAGAAATATATTTTCTAAGTCAAATTAGAATTTAAATTCTCATCATATAGATATCACCATATCTCACTATTGAAATGATTTCCTTTCCTAAAGAGTCAAAAAGAAAAATGAAACTAAAACAACAATGTGTATTCTGTTACTCATCTATAAACACTTCTAGACCTATTTCTGAATCAGATATCAAGACCCATTGATGAATACTATTTTTTAACAGTGCATTTTGGGAAATTCTCCATCATTAAGTCCTCATAGTATTTATATTTCTTGTTTTTTTAATTCAGGAACCATAGTTTTCTAAGCCTGGGCTTCGTTATTGATTAGAAATGTGATTATCTGCCCATTTCCAATCTGCTACTTCTTGACGTGTTGAATTGGCATTGGGCCTTCATTCTGGATGCTCCTTTACTTCAAGTTCTGATGTCCTAAGGATGCTTCATGTCTGGACTCTTCATATCTGGTGAGAAAGAACAATGTACTGAAAATTCATGTTGATATTTTTATTTTGCCTTGATGACTTTGTGAGTAAATTGAAAAATAATGTTCCTGAAGTGGTGTTTCTAGGCTGATGTTTAACAGTGTAACTCAGGAAATTTCTCAGGGGAGATTCTATGTTCAAGTTAGTTGCAGAAATATAACTATTTTTCTGCCAAAGACAAGAGGAAAAAATACCATCATTCCTATGGGTAGAGAGAGGACCAATTGTTGTCAGAATACAAATGCATTAAGAGCTTCAATTTGAAAGTTAGGAAACTAACCTAAAAGAATAAGGCGGATAGGCTGCAGTTATTTTTGCACACCTAAAAGAATAATGTAATTGGTGAGATTTGAGTTATTGAAGTACAGAGTAATAACCAGTAATAGAGGTACTAAACAAATACTTGTTAATCAAGAAATAGAGTTTTTGAGTAGCAGTGGAAAGTATACACTTTTTTCAACTAGGGGAAAATTAGATGTGTATTCTTTTACCCATATTGGTTGTCTTCCTCCATTTCTCTAATAAAAGGTAATCACCGATTGATGTCCGAATTCTACAATTCATCTCTTATGGGTTTTGCATATAATTGTGCTTACATTCAGTCACCATCTTTACACAAAAGTAATCAAGAAAGCACAACATAATTTAAAACACTAATGGTCACTACATATACATGGTGTAGCTTAATGTGGTTACAAAGAGCCTGGGCTTTGGAATGAGATTCTGGATAGAACACCGACTCAAGCTGCTTTTGTTTTAAAAAAAAAAAAAAAAAAGTTAATGTGGATAAATGATTATCTAACTTTGTTATAGAGGTTGTTTAACTGTTTATTCTTAAAAATATATTGGAGAGATTCAAAACTAGTTTTCTATAGCTACCATCCATCCAATAAAATTTCCTTATTTTTGAAAAATAGTGACATAACATTGAAATAACATTTCATCTTAATAATACTTTAAGGAGTTTTGGGGGGTGGAGGCTGGCTAAAGTTTGGCAAACAGGTAAGAGAGCTTTAATGATAGTTAGAGCTTTTATGTCATAATATGTAAGTGTAGGTACACATATGTCTTCTACAGCTGGTTTTGAAAAGAGGCTTCAGCTGGATGGATCACAGGACCTGGGGATGGCAGTCTGTCTGGGTCATCAGGACAACTTCCTTAGGTGGTGTAAGCAACAGTGAATAGAGGCCTGTCCATGCAGGACCACGTAGTACCAAGCCACCGTGTCCAGGCTTTCCTAAATATTGGCTTTTGAATCTACATATGTCTCTTTCACCTTGGAAGGGATTTCACATCTTTTAACACAAAGCAACTTTTCTGGGTTTTTAATTTATAGCCTACTCTATGTTTAGAGTTCTATTTACAGATATATTATGACAATATACAGATATGTATAATCCGTAAACATGAACAATTAGAATGAAAATGTCTTTGACATCCCTAGGCTAAAAAACAAGTTTTTAAATAGGAGGAAAAATAATTACAAAGAAAAAAAAATGATTATGAATTCATAACAACAAAAAATCTGAGATTGATACTGCTACTAGAAGAGCTTATAAAATAGATCTCCACTAGCATAAATCTTCCATAAATGACCATGTATTTCTAACAGTATGAGGTTTAGATTAGTCCTTTTCTTAGTTTTGTTTATCCTTAAAGTAGTAATAGAGGTAATTTTCTATTGAATTAAAATAAGCTGTTGGCACTTCTTCACGGATCATGATACACGTTAATAATAAGACCTATTATTGTTAACAGGGGAGAGTGATTCTACCAGATGACAAAACCGATGTATCCCTGGGTGCTCATTTATAGTGGTTAAATGGGATTTAGTGAATTGTTAACAAACTGGTGTAATTTGTATAAATGTCTTTTATTGCAACTTTTGAGGTAAAAGATATTTCTGTCAGTCAAATTTCTAATATTTTAATCCTCTTTAATTCAAATATTATTATTTTGTCAGTAATCAATCCAAGAAGAAATAGTCAAGGTTGCAATGAGTTAGCTTTTGATGCATAATAAAGAACCTAATAATGATTAGAGATATACTGCAGTGGAATGCCATACCTGAGAATATAGTAGGGATTCCTTTTATCTAAGGCATTAAAACAGTGTTAAAGATATATTTTTAGAAATGGTTCATGTATCTGAAAAAGATTTGGATAAGTTGACTTTTAACATTTCATGTGAATGCAGAATGTGATCATTTCATGACTATAGTGAATCCATATCAGGAGAGTATATGTACAGCAGTGGAGTATACATTTTATTAATTTTTTTGTAGTTATAGGTGAACAGAATGCCTTTATTTTATTTGTTTATTTTTATATGGTGCTAAGGATCAAGGCCACTGCCTCAGCCATGCTAAGCAAGCACTGTGCCACTGAGCTATTTATGTTGTTATTGTTGCAGAGTTGTTACTTTTTATTATAAAAGTAATACATGTAAAGTAACACATTCAAATGTTAAAAAATTAAGGAATCAAGAAAGTGCTGAGGTTGTAGCTCACTGGTAGAGTGCTTGCCTAGCATGCGGGAGGCACTGGGTTCTTTACTCAGCACCACATAAAAATAAATAAATAAAGACATCATGTCCATCTACAACTAAAAAATGTTTTTAATAATATTATATCCCTTTGTCTTCATCCTCATCTCCTCGAAGTAGGCATATTTAACCATTGCTTTTCTTTCTTTCTTTCTTTCTTTTTCTTTTTTTGTTTTGGTCAGTTTTTTAAATTAATGACTGAAATCAGAGTAGTATATTTAGGTCTATATACATTATCTGTTACATTTAGATATATTTAAATGTCTCTGTTCTTCTGCAAAGAAAAATAATGAATTCAGCAGCAGCAGCATCACCAATACAATGCAACACTATCTCTTGTTTTGTGTTCAAAGTCATAAGACTCCAGGGTTCATTAGAGTGGAACATTTACTTCCATGGAAGAAGTTACATTTTCCTTCTGCTAGTTGTCAACTTTCCTTTTAGTTCTACTTCTATTTCTTCTTCTGTCAATTTTAAACTTTGTTCTACTATTTTATACTTGAATAAACACCTTCCCTTGTATCTTTTTATTTTTACACTATCAAAGTTTATAATATTTATATTCTATTCTGTTAATATAATTCTTCTGTGCTTTGCCTATGGATTCACTTTTTAAGTGAAAGTCAATGAACTCTGATTTCAATTTTGTGTTTATTTGCATATTATTTGCTGCAACTGAGTGATTAAACCTGAAGAGAAAAATTACACAATCCTGTGTACCATTAAAAGGGGAATGTTGCAAGTTTTAAAATCATGTAGACTTAAGTTAACTTTTAAGTAGCTCAAAATCATGGCTGATTTGAGAGATTAAGGTTCTCAAATGCTTATTAGATTGATAATGTTATTATTTCTTATGAAAGCAATATGATTGGAAGAGAAAACCGTATTTTTCAAAATAAAATCACTGCAAGATTTGTTTATCCTCAGCCAAAGCAACATGAAGCATTTTATAATGAGGGGTAAGAAGGTAAAAATTATGTGGAATTCATGCAAACATTAAATTCATTCCAAATAGTATGTTTGTGTGTTTTATTTTTCATCATCTATAAAAGAATAGAGAGGGATCTTCATAGTGACACCAGTTCCAAGGAGGTTGTAGAACCGTGACTAGTATCATCATGGCTCATAATTAATGCTCTAGGGGGTAATAACAGAGGTTGCCATAATCTTTCCATTTTAACATGGCTGTTGGGTAATTCTTACAAAGCTCTATGGCAAGTTGAAGGCAAGCTCTTTAGTATCTGTTTAAGGGCAAGTGGCTGCACTACTTGGTGACTTCTCAGACTATAAGTTGTTGAACAGTACAGATAATATAACATTGCTTGGCATTCATGGCTCCCAGACTTTTATATTCACTCACAGTCATGTGCTCCTTCAGTTTTCTTGGCCATAGAACTGAATGGAATGTGAATGGAAGTGCTGGACATTTCTAGGACAGACCCTGAAAGTATCTTATACCTTCTAATTCCTTTCTCTGTGCATCTGGAAATCAAGGACTCTGAAATCACAGATGCACACAATGAAAAGAACGTGGTTCTATGGCTTGGTCTTTGCAAGAACATGCACAGACGAGCCATTTGACCAGCACTTATCTGTGGTAAAACCCAGAAATAAACTTTCATTGTGTTTAGAGTCACGAGACTCCAGGGTTCCTTAGAGTGAGTGGCCTATCCTGACTCCTACAGCATTTTTTGATTAGGGAAAAAGGTCCACTTGATTGGTCTCTGTTCTTGATGACTTCAAACTCTATTACATCATTTATTTTAAATGAATCAGAATAAAACATAACCTAGAAAATGAGGCATACATGACATTAATGTCTATGTCATTTGCTCCTTATTTGGACTGATCCTTTTTAGCTCATGTTTTTCTGAAGTGTGGAAAAGTTTTCTTATCTCTCTCTCCCTCCCTCCCTTCCTTCCTTCAAAGTACTTTATAATTTCTTTATCATATTGCTAGACTATTTATTAATGAAAATATTTATTTTAAAGTATTTACTTCCTTTCTGAGTCCTTTGGGTAAAATTTGCATTATTTTATTTTAACTTAAGCCAATTTCTCTCTCTCTCTCTCTCTCTCTCAATAGTATTTCACTAAATTGCCTAGGTTGGTCTTGAATCTGGTGATCCTCATTTCTCAGCCTCCCAGTTAGCTATAATACCAATATGCACCATTGCACCTGACTAGGCCGAATGATTAACTTTTCTATCTACTGCACAGATGTCACAGATGTCATTTCAGGTTTCCTTTTCAAGGGTTAGAGCCACCTCTCTTTACATACTAGGTTTTTTTTTTTTTTTAATTTGTTTTGAATTTTTCTAAATAACATCCTGTAGTAATTTTTAAAGAAATTATTGATGGTTGGGGATGTAACTCAGTGGTAGATCACTTAACCACATATATCCCCAACCCTGAAATAAAGGTAGGAGATATAAATAATATTCAAATGAAATAAACTCTTTTGACTTCTTGTATTAAAATATCTGTTTTAATTTCCTTTATAAAGTGTGAAGGGCTTGTATAGGTACAGAATTCTGGGTTCAAAATCCTTTCTATCAAATCTTTGATAGTACTGTTCTATTAACTTCTAGAAATCATTGTTGCTAATCACCTGTCTATTAAATTTTAAGTTTCCTTCCTTTAGCATCAAGCTATTGTTTTCTGGAAGCCTCTCTTTAGTGTTAGTATTCTAAATTTCACATTGATATGTCTACTATGGAGTACTTAATTGTTTATTCTGCTTGACCTTTGGTAGGCTCTTTTGTTTTGAAACTTCCTTTCTTTAGCTCTGGAAAATCCTTTTTGTTTGCCTTGAGTCATTTTCTCATCTCCATTTTCTAATCTCTCATAGTTTTAGGACCCTCCAAAACACCTCCTAGATTTATATTTAATATGCTGGTTTCAAGCTCTATATCTACACACACACACACACACACACACACACACACACAAATGCATGCTATTAGCTAATATGTAATACTGCCTCTTCAAATAAATACTTTTTGTAAAGTGATTCTGGGCATTCTGTATTTTCAATCTCCAAACAATTTAGTATCACTGAGATTTTAACCTATCTTTATATGTATAGATATGCAATTATACACATAACTACTACCTTTTGGGCTACTGAACACATATTTAAATGTATTTCATAAATGAGTTCTTGAAAATAGGCCACTAAATTAATTTTAGATTTATTCTTTCATTTAGTTTTTCCACAATTTAAATTCTCTCAAACACTCAAACCTCACACTATGGGGAAAAAGCAGGGATCATACATGCCTGAGAAGAGTTCTTAAGTCCCTAGATCATGAATTCAAACTTTCTGAAACTACACAGTCTTTAATCAGTTTGCTACAATTGGTTCTGTCATATGGTAAAGACCTAAGAGAAAATTTACCCTATTTTCTTCCTGGAATCTCCTATTGATTCTAGATTCTCAATATGTTACCAATATCCAGAAATTTTAAAGTTAAATTTATTTTCATCCCCATGTTTATGTTTGATTTGTCCCAGGAAATGTTGTTCAGTCTTGGTATATTCCTGCATATGTTGCTTTTTTGCATTTTTGTCTCAGAGTCATATTATGTGTGTTGCAGTGGGACTAGGAACATGTCATAATCATTGTATTTCTGGGTGTTCCTGCAAAATCTAGTATGTACAAGTATATATGAGTGGGTGTTTGTATAGGGTTTGGGAAAAAGAACCACTTGGTGGCCATCAATCCTAACATGTGGGAAGGAAACTCTTGGGTATACCTTGCTCAATGTTACTTGGGTTTTTAACTATATAGTGTGGTTTCTGATTTGCATCAAACTATCAGGCTTTATCATTTGCAAACTTCTGATTCATTTTTTATTGATTTCTACAGTCATTCTCTTCATTTTTTCCTTTTTGCTGAGATACATTTCTAGAGTTTGAGAGTACATGTCTCTCATTTGGTCTCAGTTGAGCCAACTTCTTGGCTTACCTCTGCAACATGAAGACAGTTAGTCTCCCACTTTTATCTTATCTGTACTGAAATATCTGCATCTTGACAGAAGATGCTTTCAATTCAAGCAAGAGGTCCTGAAACTTCACATCAATGTTTCAACAGAAACAGCATAAACAGCTAAAAATGTTTTTAAAAAATCACTATTACTTCAACACTGGGTATTGGGAATGATATCATCACAACATAAAAGAATTTCCCAAGGATGTCTTTGACATTGATATTATACATGGCAAGAAGCTCCTTGTTAATATTGTGGTGTAAGCAAGATACTACATAGAAAACACAAAATGAAAGGACTACTGTCTCAGATCTCTGTTTTTAGGAGTGTGTTTATGTGTTTGTATATATGCTTGCAAATATCTTCCCTTCTCTGATTAGATGTGGAGTTATGATGACAGGTAGTTGGAATTTTAATAAATATTGAAATTGATAGTACAGAGCACAATTAATGTTATTTCAAGTCCATATTATAACCAGTTCCAAATTTTGAGATCATCTTATAATGAGTTTCTGCTTCATGTGTTTATTATATAAAATATGAAATCATTAAGTAGAAAATAAAAGGTGACATCATTTTTATCAGCTTGTACTTAAATAGAAACTCTATCCAGGTCAAGTTTCTCAGGTTTACAGGCTATAAAAACACCTGCTTATTTATAAAAATGCAAGTGATGCACAAAATTTAGAAAGAAGACAGACTGCAATATACTCATATTTTGAAATGTTATCCTTATTAATAGTTACTATTTAATCAAAAAACAAACTGTAGTGATATAAAACAAAAACCATTTAGTACTTATTAGTTACAAAATATGTGTATAGCAGCCCTAGAAAAAAAGAAATGCAAAGACTCTTATTTACATGCATTATAGATGAGAGTGTAAAATCTGTCTATAAATCAGGTTTTGAATTTTACTATAATTGTGCTTTTCAAAGTAGATAATTAAATTGCTATGTCTTTGGAAAAAGGTCAGCCTGTTGGGATAGCACAGATTAATCTCTCTAGGGCATTTGCTCTTAATAACCATGAATCGTTGTTTCATAAGCTTGAAGGCTTGGCGAGATTCCATCCAGCTGAAAATACTTTGAAAATGACAGGAATTCACTAAAAAACACTCTAATAGTTTTATTTAATCACCAATTAACCTGCATAAGCACCTTCATGTTATCATCTACCAGTAAGCCTGTACTTCTATCAGATATCTGGGAAAATGAGAACATGAAGCCCGCTGGGTTTCTTTGTTCATTCCTCTGTTTGGTTTGGGGCTGGTGCCCTGAACTAGATGAAGAGGGCAAGAGATATGAACTCAGGTTCAGACAGACTAAAACCTCTAATTCTATAAATTTTTATTGAATGCCATCTGGGTTTGTGTTTTTATTATAATATTTACGTGTTGTACCATTATACAAATTATTAAAAGGTCCTTCCTAAGATATGCTGACAAAAGTTGTGTCCACTCAAACAAAAGTCCTTTATTAGAAAATATCAGTTTCCTAACTCTCCTAACGAGGCAAAAACAAAATAAAAAATAAATAAATAGTATGGTGATGAATTATCAAACATAAATATTCTCCTGTCAATGGGGTTATTCAGTGTCCCATTTATATAGCATTAAAGAAAAACAAAAGATTGATAAATTATATGTGAAATGTGCTATTTTTTAAAGGAAAAGTACTAGAATGTTAAGAACCCTTCATTTGTGCTTTTAAAGTTGTGAGTCTAATATTTTGCCAAGTTCTACCAATATATTCAACATACTCTTAAATTGCTAACAGAACTGAATCACACAATGAATGAACATTTTTATGTGATTATTATTATTAAATGTTTCCTCATTATTTTGCAAGTTTATTTATGTTATAGGAAAACCTATTGCTTAAAAAAAAAAGAGGCTGTTGTTCTGAAATTATACCTGTTTTTTTTCTTCTTGTACATTATGCAAACCTAGGCTTTCAAATAATATTTCTTGATTTTTTTTCAGGATATTAAGGAAAGTTTTCCTTGTCTTGATATTTGAAAAAAGGAGTTTGTTCCTCATCCTAATGTCTTCAATATGTATATTGGCATCAACAGCTTGAACTGCTAAGGAAAATGAGCTTAGGATCTTAAGATGGAAACTTTTAAGAAAAAGCAGGAAAAAATGCACACTATTTTCTAGGAGAAAAGTCACAATTTTTAAGTTAGTCTTAATTGAATATGTTCATAATAACAAAAGAAATATATTTTCTTCTCTGGATTGCTAAGTGGAGTTTTGTGATTATATTAACTTGAGCAAACACTACAAATTGAGTAGCTTATAAAAATAGAAATTTAATTCTTACTGTTTTGGAGGCTGAGGATTCAGAGTCTGGTGCACGCTCAATTTCTGGTGCATAGATGGTAACTACTCTATACTACCACATACTGGAAGGGGTGAGGGGCTCTTTGGGGTCTCTTACTAATGGTACTAATGCCATTCATAAGGGCTCATTACCTAGTCACCTCACAAGGGATCTACCTCCTGATACCATCACACCAAGCATAAGGATTTCAACACAGCACGGTGGCAAATAAATATCCATCCCATTGCACAGGCACATGCAAATCACACTTCAATATTCAAAACAATTTGACTAAAATTGATGCAATTATTTTTTCTAGTGAGTACAGACTGTTAAGTGCTGAATTTTATCAAAGCACAAAAATGAAACCATAATCATTGTTAAATGATTATATGAACTAAAAACACTTAATAAATTTTGGTCTAGGAAAACATCAGCTCTGAACCACCAAAAAATTCTTGGGTCAAGTCATAGACTTGTGTATTTATCATCAGAAATACTTTGACTCATCATCATTTAATATTTAGAATATTTTATTTTTATTATTATCAACAAACCCATATTTATCACTTTCTGAGAGAGATATTTAAGTGGACATTTATTACTTTTAAAACTTTATTCTTGGCCATTTCCAATATTACACAAAATATTTTAAACAAATATGGTAGAAATTTCAGCATGAATTTATGAAGTTACTGGCCAAAAGCTATAGCTGCAAATAAATTGTCCAATCATATTTTTTGACTGTTTCTAGAATTCTACAGACTGATGACCAGTATCTTCATGGCCTTCTCTTAACATTTATGTCTTTCTACACTTAGTAAAAGATATTTACTGTACATTTCATATTTACTGAAACCTTCCCAAATTGATCAATACCTCAAAAAGAGGGTGTCAAAAATAAGCATAATCATCACATTTGCTAGGTTTACAAATAATACAGGTATTATTATATAATACAAATATTTTGTATTGTTAAAATATACAAAAAGGCATGTAATTTTAAAGACACTTGTGCATATTGTGAACATCTACATAATCGTGTTTGATTTTAGTGTTAAGAATGACTTTAAAGATTCCTTGTTGTGTCTGCTGTTTATTTAATGTGTTAAACAGTCACATTCATTCTAGTCTATACTATCTAACAACATGGTAAAAAGTTACTATGCCCTAAGGCTCTTTGAATCTGAAATTAATTTTATTTCTCTGCCAGATCATTTACTAGTATGCTAGTTCCTTGAAATCTCCTTACCCTGTTCCAGATCATTTGTTGCTTTTATCATTAATAAACACATTATCCTAAAAAGTTATTGTTTAAAATGTGTTTTCATATAATGATTACAATCTACAAAATCATTTGTTCATTGTTACATCCAAAATTCAGTTATTACTACTGAGATAATAACTCTACCTCTAACTATGCTGTCTACAAAGGCTTACAAAAGCTTTGGTTTTTAACAGAACATCCCTTAAAGCAATTCACCTCAAACTATTAAACTAAGAAATTAATGACTCTGTCTAGTATGGCTGTTTCTGGCAGATTCCTTGAGTAAGATAAAGTTTGTATAAAGCACATTCTTTATCTGCTGTCCTTGACTTGCAATTTATCATGAAATTTGATGACCTTCCCCCCAACTCATCATTCTGATCAAACTTTCCCACTTGTACATAAAACTCCAGCTACTACCTGTGGTGTGTATAGTAGTTGTTGATGGTGTGTTTGTGTGTGTTTGTGTGTGTGTGTGTGTGTGTGCCGCCTGCACGTGCACATTTTCACCTGAGTAGGCAAGAGACATTTTGACATGAAGAATAGTGTCTTAAGGAGTCATATGGCAACCCTAAAGACTACAGATAGTAAAAGAAAAATGAGTCAGCTTTGTCCCTGGGCTTTTACCTTTGCCTCTCTGATATATATTGAGAAATTACCTAGTTCTCTGTCAGGTCCACCTTTGCAAAACTTGCTTATTGAAAGGAATTTGATTGATCCATTCACACTGAGATATAAATGATGAAAGGCTCAAATAATGTTAGGAACAGGTTTTTATGTTTTCAAAGAAATCCAAATGAAAATTATAAAGAATCTCATATAGTTAAGTAGTAGTGTTGCTTTTCAAGAATAATAAAAATTATAGTCTTAACATATGAATTATATTAATAAGTCCATATACAAGGCAAAATTATGAGTTTTACTTTCATTATCTCTTTTATTCTAATAACAACATTTTGAGGTAGATAATATTATTTCAACTTTGCAAATGTGCATCCATAGAGATGTCTCCCCGAAATTTCTGAAACCTTTGTGCTGTGACAGTTAGTAAAATCTCTTGTCACTGAATCAGCTTTTTGTGTGTGGATCTGGGGAACTCTTACCTACAAAGCTCATCCCAATCTTTGAAAAGATATATGTTCCTGATAGACTATATGCACATGATATTCAACTTATTTGAAACTTAAAATATGACAATGCCTATAAACTCTGGGGAAAACATAAAAATACTACTTGCAAGCACCAAAATCAAGTGAAAACTGGGAAAAGTCAGTCAGGAGCCTGCCCCTGAAGGAAGGAATAGGATGAGTCTGTCAGATCTGTGATGGAAGCCCCCAGGTAAAGAAGAAAACTGATGGGACAAAAAGTAAGATATAAGGACAAAAATTTCTCCAAAATGGATAAAAACTAATTCACTACACAAAAATATGAAGAGAAAAATTTTAAATCAGAGAAAAAAATGACACATTAAAACAAAAAACATAAAACACAAAGAAGAGCAGACTTCGCATAAGAAATTATGAAGGGCCTAAAATAGGAGAAAGACACTTTAAAGTGCTGGGAGAAAAAGCCATCAAACCAGGAGTACATACTTTTTGAAAATAACTTTAAAGAAAAAAAAGAAGGCACAGATTTTTTGCAGATAAAGTAAGATAATGCATCAGAACAGCACTGTAAGAATGACGACAGGAAATAAAACCATATGGAAATGAAGATCTGCAACAATGGAAGTTCTAAAAGTAAGAGTAAATGCCATATATACCTTTTTCTTCTTAATTTTATTAAAATATATACTATTTTATCAAAATGTAAAAATTTCTCTGTGTGGCATATAGGATTGTATCATATAGGACAACTGTAGCAGAAAGGATGGAGGGATGAGGGATATGGACCTAAACAGCTGGGAGTTTCTTAAATTTTACATGAAGTGGTACAAATTGAACACTGAGTAAACTGTGAAGTGTAATGATACTTATTGCCCATCTTAGGATAACCACTAAAAATACTTCAAAGAGGTCGACCTGAGTTAAATAAGCAAAAAAAAAAAAAAAAAAAAAAAAAAAAGAATTATCAAAACATGTACTTAATATGAAATAGAAAACTCTTAGACAAAACAAATTTTTTGAAAAATCAAAAACTCATGCAAGATTAATAGAAAACACTTCACAGTATGTATTTATGTAAAATTAAATTAATCAAAAACTTTTTCACAAAGAAAGCTGCAGCCTCAGATGGGTTCACCGATAAACTCTATCAAACATTTAAAAGAAACACAGTACAAATTATATATAAACTTAAAGAAAATTAAGCAAGACAATTCCAATTTGTTTAGTAAAACAAAGATTTTCCTAATAACAAAGTAGACAAAGACATGACATGCAAAGACAAACTATAGTTCAATGTCCCTGGTAAACACAGATTCAATAATTCTCTATAAAATGTCAAGAAATCAAATTCAGAAATACATGTTGTGTCAACATGATGATCCAACTGAGTATCATACCATGAATGCAAAGTTATTTTCAATATGTTTAAAGCCAATGTGATTTACCATATTAAAAGGATAAAAGGAAAATCATGTGATCATTAAATAGATAAAATAAAATCCTTTAAAACTAATCTACATCCATTCAGTTAATAGACCTCAGTAATTAAAAATAAAAATAGAAGAGAAAATCTTTAATTTGATGAAAGGAATATACAAAATACCTACAGCTAGGATGATATTTAATGGCCAAAGACTGACTGCTTTACACATTGTGGTGGTACATGACTATAATCTCACCAACTAGGGAGGCTGGGACAGGAGGATCAGAAGTTCAAGGCCAACCTCAGAAACTTAGTGAGGACCTAAGCAATTTGGTGAGAACTTGTCTCAAAATTAAACACAAAAATAAAAAAATAACAACACAATAAAGACAAAGAAATATAAGGAAAACAGATCTGAAAAGAACTAATGAAACAATATTCATGGCTTACAAAATTTTTTTAAAAACATGTAATATATTAAGATATACAAAACAAGTACTAGAACTAATAAAT
The DNA here is from genome assembly GCA_025594165.1 of Tamias sibiricus. Classification (NCBI taxonomy): domain Eukaryota; kingdom Metazoa; phylum Chordata; class Mammalia; order Rodentia; family Sciuridae; genus Tamias; species Tamias sibiricus. Next base: position 31,946,595 of record CM046668.1, read on the forward strand.
GAACTTACCAAAGTCAAAAAATATAAAAGTTGATATAAAATTATTTGTACATATATAATAGCAACAAAATTGAAAAAACAACACTGAAAATTTTTAAAAATGCATTTATGCTAGCATCAAGATAATTACAGATATTAAAAATACATTTAGCAAAAGCAGCCCAACACTTTTACTCTAAATACTACAAAAGATTACTTACAAAAATTAAAGGATGCCTACAAAAAGAAAGAGATATATAGTAATGAATAAGCTGTAATGAGATATAATAAAACCTTATAATTCAATAATAAAATATCAACAAATATAAATAGATGAAATATTTGCATAGATAAACATCAGAGCAGGGGACCCAAATCATTAACTATGAGGAAAATATAAATTAAAATCAAGGTAGATCTTTGCACACCCACTGGAATAGTTAAAATTTAAAAGAACAAAAACACCAAATTTTGATGGGGCTGGGATTGTGGTTCAGTGGTAGAATGCTCATCTTGCATGTGTGAGGCCCTGGGTTCAATCCTCAGCACTACATAAATAAAATAAAGGTATTGTGTCTATCTACAACTAAAAAAATATTTTTAATAAAACACCAGTAAGCAACTAGAATTCTTTTATCTTATTTGTGGTAGCAGTAAATGGTAAAAACTACCTTGGAAAATGATCTAACAATTATTTTAATATTGAATGTACACTTACTTTCTGACCCTTCTAAGTTACTGAACTAGGATGAATGGTCTACAAATTTCTTATTTTTCATTGCTGGTCAAAAGACTTTTTAAAATCATTGCTGTTGCTTAAAACTTCCCCTTCTGAAGTCCATGATATCCTCCATATCTTTCACTGCCAAATTCTGTGGCTACTCTTACTCTGGTATAGATGGACCTTGATGATTTCATTGATGAATTTTCTTCCAGAGACTATTTTATGCCTTTCTGCTCAGTGATTAATTGACTTCCTTGAATACCTACATGGCATCTTGGCACCACCATTTTGTGGCATTCTCATTTGCAATGACTTACACTTAAAGAGTTGCCAAACTGGCAAAGCCCCATCTCAGACCTTGTCTATAGTTGGAACTTGAATTATTTTTCTGTGACTTATAGTTTTTAATTTGCTCCACTTTCACATCTGCTCTGGATTTTTTTTTTTTTTCCTTTCATTGTGACCTCTGATCCTTCAACACCTGCTCATTTTCCTGGCCTTTTTCTTTCTTCACTTACTAGGACTTAGCACCAAGCCTTGAAACTGGACACTGCCCATAAAGGATAGTTAAAATGAACTGAATCCACATACTTCTCTGGATTGGCTGCACATTGTGACCTGTCATCTCCAAGTTCCCTTTATAGTTCCATAGAATCCTTGCACTGCATTCCTGGGCATATAATCATATATCCTTGGACTTTACTATTTTCTCTTTTCTACTTATTGAATGATGATACCTAGAGTCCATACAGGTGATGATTACCTATAGTAATTACTATAGCTAAGCTCATTGTATTCTTTTTGTGTTCTATTCTTACTCTGCCCCCTACAGTAACTATTCCAATATTTAAAAATTTCTTTCCACTCTTGTTCCATTCCATTTCTTTTCTGATTAACACTTCTTAGAAGAAGATACACAATTAATCAACAAATACATGAAAAAATCCTCAACATCGCTGGCAAGTAGAGAGATGCAAATCAAAACTACTCTAAGATTTCATTTTACCCCAGTCAGAATGGCAGCTATCAAGAACACAAACAACAATAAATGTTGGAGAGGATGTGGGGAAAAAGGCACACTCATACATTCCTGGTGGGACTGCAAATGGTGCAACCATTATGGAAAGCAGTATGGAGATTTCTTGGAAAACTGGGAATGGAACCACCCTATGACCCAGCCATCCCACTCCTGTGTCTATTCCCAAAGGACTTAAAAACAGAATATTACAGTGATACAGCCATCTCAATGTTTATAGCAGCACAATTCACAATACCTAGATTGTGGAACCAACCTAGATGTCCCTCAGTAAATGAATGGATAAAGAAAATATGGTACATATACACAATGGAATTTTACTCATCAATAAAAGAAAATAAAATAATGGCATTCGCAGATAAATGAATGAAGTTGGAGAATATAATGCTAAGTGAAGTTAGTCAATCTCAAAAATCCAAATATGGAATGTTTTCTCTGATATAAGGAGGCTGATTCATAGTGGTGTTGGGTTGGGGTACATAGGAGGATTAGAGAAACACTAGAAAGGTCAAAGGGGAGGGAGGGGAAGGAAGGGAGCAAGAGGGGATGGAGGGGAGAAAAAGAAAAGGTGGTTGAATAAGACGGATATCATTTTCCTAAATGCATGACTGAAGATTTGAATAGTACGAATATACATTGTATACAAACAGTGTTATGTAAAATATGCTCTATATGTTTATTATGAATTATAATGCATACTACTATTAAAATACAACTTTGAATAAAAAAATTTTAAAAAAAAACAAGGACTTAGAGAAGCTGCCTTTGCTAACAGCAGCAACTCTACTTAGACCTGTAGAAACCTGATGGCTAACTAAAACTAGAAAGAGCTCAGCAAAAAAAAAAAAAAAAAAAAAAAAAAAATGGCTTTCTTGTTTTCTAGCATAATATTTCAATATTTGGTGCCATTCTATACTGACATCTACAAAAGAGTTTTATTTAAAAAATCTATCACACCTGCTCATTCACCGTCTTTTGCCTTAGATGATTTAAAGTTACTTAATTCCCCTGTGTCAAAAAAATAGATACCTCCATTGTATACCTCACATTACTATCCCTGATAAGTCAAAAGAGAAATCTGAACTCGCCACTTCTATTTCTTCAAGTGTAAATTTTAGTCCCTATCCCCTTATTTACTCAAGCTGCACGTTAACTGATCTCAGGAGGGCCACTTACAACTTTGCACCAAAATTGATGCTCTCTGTTTCCTCCATTTTCATCCAGTTTTGAGTTGCCAAGGTAAAGGATGCTCACTATACTAAAATTTTATCTTTGACATGGCACCTATGTCCCTATTTGGATTCCAAAATTATCTTGTATTTTCTTCTTCAATACTTATTTGTTGATACTTTTTATTCTCCATTTTCTTTATATCCTTCTCTTTCATCTTGTTCATTTTTAAAATGAATAAAGCCTAGCCCTAATTTGGCCATAACATCCCAGTAATTTAATTATTTACAATATATGTATCCCACATTGGTACTGGTGAAGTCCTTCCTTACAAATATCTGGCTCCCAGTTCTTCTGTATCTCTGTCTTCGTTACCTATTTCCTTTCCTTATCCTATTTTTCATTATCCTATCCATGTTCAGTATTCTATATCCACTTCTGGGAGCCATTTTAATTGTGGCTTATGTGGAACTTTTTGTCTGGAATTTTTAGAACCTCAGTACCTAAAGCAGTCTTTCCCTCTATTGCTTTTTATAATTTTTAGTGCACCAGTCCAGAGAATTTCTTCACTATTGTTGTCCATTGATCAGTTTTAATTTTTTTGCTCTAGAAGCTAAAATATAAAGCTGCCTACTGTAAGAAAATTCTTCCTCACTTGCTGTTTGCTCACTAACTCTTCTTTGCCAACTATGCAAGGATTAAATTATAATCAGTTTACTTTCTGCTCAGTGAAACAAATTTGCTTCTATCCATTTACTGCATTAATTCTAAACCCTTCTTAAAAGTTTTCAAAATTCTCCATAAACTGAGCTAAACTCCTGTATTAGTATTTTATTCCAACACACAAAGCTCCTTTCATTACACAGATATTGCTGCCCTAACAGTGTGATGATTCTTGTCAGCACACCTTGCTTAATGGAGTTTACTTCACCTTGTAGCCCCTTCCCTCTTGCTCCACCATTATTAATCCTATGTATTATTCATGGTCAAACTCAAGTCTTAACTCATCAAAGAACTGTCCTTCAATTATTATACTGTTCTCATCTTCCCTTTCCCTTTTAACATTTATTCTGCACCATCACTGGGTATTTGGGTGAAAATATTATTGCTTTTTTTTTCAAGAAAATTGTGAAATTCCTCCTGTCAGGTGCTTTATTAAATAAAAATATTTATTGACAGAAGGGAAGTAGACTTATTTCAATTTTCAGTACCTGAAATATTATATATTCAGAGTGTTTGCTGGGTGCCAGATGCTATCTGAAATTCATTTAATCCTCCCAACCACACTATGCAGTTGTTGTTATTAAATCCATTTAATAAATGAGAACTGAGGTTTTGAGAGGTTAAATCTCCAAGGTCATATAGCTAATCAAAACCAGATATGTTTGATCGCAAAGCCCATAATCCTTCCATTATACCTGGAAGGTTCCAAATACTTGTGAAATGATTGTTTAAAATGAGAAGACTTTGAATTGGTTTAATATGATGCTTAGTATTTGTATATGAATTGGCTGATAATTTTGAGTCTACACTCTGAAAAGAAACCTCTTTCTTCTACCATTTTTTTGTTTTTGTTGTTGTTGGCAGTGAATGTTTTCTGGTTTATTCTTTTCTGTCCTACAGTGCCATAGTGAAGTTCTTTGTAATCAACATTTACTTGTATTATGGGGTAAAGAAACTATAAGACCAAGTGGTTGGTATTAAGAAATTGTCAAAATAACTGGAATTTTTTTTTCTTACAACAACAAGCAACAAAATAATGATGAGAACATCTTAAAAACCTGCTCATACTGTGGAGTGATATTAATAAAATATGAGTATTTGGTGTTAAGGGCTTTTAAAAGGCAATAGTATGAATTTATACCACATAGAGAATAACATGAAAATGGAAAATAGTGAATGGGAATAAGGTCAAAGGAAGTCATACACAACTTTCCAGATGTATCTTGTGCAAGTCAAATACACTCTGACCTTTAGGGTAGAGAAAAACTGACAGAACTTCACAGGACAACAACAAAAAAGAAATAATATAAGCAAAAACCAAAAAAAAAAAATGGGATCAGGGAAACTATATTTTTTATTATATTAGCATGAAATAATCATGAGAAAACAGTGTAGAAAATAAACCATGTAGAATAGAAATAGTTTGTCAGAATATCTGAATGAAATTCAACTCCAGACTCCTGACAGAAAATGTAGTAGATGAACAAAGGAACGTAGAACTTTTTTTGATACTGTATTTGGCGGGGAAACCCCAGGAGTCTGACTTTCTTTGAAAGGCTGGTATCATTACATAATGCCTTCAGAGCTATTAAAAGAGACCGAACCATATTTCTCTTTCACTGCTTATCTCTTGTGTTATTAATGAATCAGCTTGAATTTTCTCTTCTTTGCCCTGGTTAAGGATCTTAAGAGACCTGTGCAAATGCTGTTTGCTTTGTTTGGAAATATCCCAGATCTGAGGACCTGAGGGTCTTCTAACACCTGGAACATTTTGGTATCAGGGCATCTCACCAAATCTCCTATTTTGTTTCCAATGACTTCACAGCAATCAATCTAGACATGGGAGGCTGTTGATATCCACCACCCTTTATCTCCATCCTTTTAGTGACTGCAGAAGACGTTTTCTTTTTCCCTTCCAGAAGGAGAAAGAGCCTCAAGTGGGAAGAAGAAAAGAAAAGCAACCTAGTTGATATCAGGGGACTTTAAGGCAAATAAGAACTTTCTGTATGAGAATAAGGAATGAAGAAATATGACAGAGATGACAAAAAAGACATATCTTTCTGTCAACAGTCTCACTTTTGTTCCGCTGAGATCCATTAGCAGCTGTGAAGTGTGAAAATTAGGAGCGAAAAGTATAGATGATATTTTTAAGACTGAGAATGCAGCAAGCACTCACATTTCCTTATCACATTCCCTTTTTTTCATCGAACATGTTAGTCGTACTTTTTTTTTTTTTTTTTTTTTTAATGTTTGCTCAACAGTTTCGAATATTGCCCAGCAGTCTGGTGAGGGAACTGATCTGGGACAGAGTGATAGCATCAGGGGCCTATTTCCCAAGAGAATCTTTCAAGAGGACAGGGAAGGAAGCAGATGTTTTCTATCCACAATTGATGCTGGAGAGCTACCATTACTCCCCTCCTAACCACATGCTCTAGGCCGTAATCATGTACTCCCTTCTTCTGCTTTCATAGGCACAGCAGCATGTCATAATTCAAATCCTGTCTTGTTGACACAGCTTGCTTCAGCTGTTCACATAGCAAATTGTTTGTTCACTGAAACCGAAGACACAGCAGCTCTTTGTGGAGTGACTAAAGGGAGCTGTAGATTTCTGGATGATGTTTGCAGTCGAGTGTACTGCCACAGCCGCATGGGGGTCTAGACACATCACACAAATATGTTTACACTCTTTCAGTCCCAACTACGTATGGGGTATTTCCATGGCTGTATTAGCCAAAGCAAGACCTGTGCATTATTTGATGAAACTTCTCTAAAGCCTCAGACCACTGCAGAGCAACTTGATCAAATTCCTTTCTGAACCAAAATGTAGGAACAAATGTAAAGGCACAAGCAACGAGGACTATTATGTGAGACATAAAATATCTCTTACATATCATTGCATCATCTTAGAGTAAACCTAACCCATCTTTTTTTTTTTTTTTTTTTTTTGTAAGTTCACCTGTTATTAAATGGCAACTTATTCTGGTTATTTACCATTGATTATATTATTTCATTTCAAGAGTTTGCCCCATAAAATGTGATTGGCCTTCATAAGTTCACTGTAGCAAAGTGAGGGGAGCGGAGGACTGACATAATACTTCTCATCTCAGATGCACACAAATTATACAACCTGGACAAAACCCCTCTTAAGACTTAGTATCTTTATCTATGGTGATAGATCTAAAGTATCTCAAAGACCCATTTAAGTTTTTAAATTCCATTTTCTCTAAATTAATGCTTGGTAATCAAAACTGCAAATCAGGACATTTGCAATCTAATCAACTTTCCAAATGATTACAAATACTTTTCAAAGACAAAGTCCAGATGCCTAATTTTCTATGCTTTTCTAAAGGTGCTTTATCAACAGAGAGAATTTCCCATAAAAAATGGCCAATTTTATATAATCAGCTGGCTCTCTCTTTCCATTCCACTGATTAGCCAAGTCCAAGAGTCTGTAGATTTTCTGGTTGGCCTTTTTGATTTTCAATTAGTCTGTCCATGATCCCTTTCTCTCCAATCCAATTCCTTTACATCACAACTAGAATTATAATTATTTCATGCCCCTTTCCAGGGTATAAATTATATGTTTTTGGCAACTGTAAATCTAAATACTTTAGTCTAGCTCTCAATGCTTTCATATTTATACCATCAAAATAAAGTCCCCAGAATTATCCACTGGAGCTAGATTAAGTTCCTCATGAACTGAGCTATATCACTGTGTTAGTCAACTTTTATCCACTGTAACCAAAATATCTGGCAAGAACAAATTAGAAGAGGAGAAATTTATTTTGGACTTACAGTTTCAAAGATTTGACCCATAAGCAGTGGACTTCATTGCTTGGGGCTGAAAGAGATGCTATGAACATCATGGCTCAAGGTTGTGGCAGAGGAAAACTTCCTCTCACAGCAGTATTGGGGCAGAGGAGAGAGAAAAAAAAATCCCCAAAGACACACACCCCAGGAACCCACCTCTTCCAGTTATGACCACCTGTCTACAGTTCCATATAATTCTCCATTGAAATAAGTAATCCATCAGTTGGATTAATCCACTGATGATGTTATAGCTCTCACACACTAATGATTTTATCTCTGGACATTTCTGCATTGCCTAACACATGAACTTTTCAGAAGATGCCTCAGATCTATACCATAACAGTCACTTTCATTTCTACCTTGTGGTTATTTTCCTCCTGATGTCATTTGTATGACTTGGATTCTTCTGGTCTTATACTTATCTGTGTTCCTCTCATTCTTGGAATCATAGTATATACCTAAGGCTGCTTTCTCCTGGTATTTCACAGGGCTGGCTGGCTTATATTCTTCCTGTTTTCATTAATAGTCAAAAAGGTGGTATTTTAGTTGGACAAAGGTTAGTGTGTCTCCCTCCCACACAAGATAGAAATCCAAATAACTATAGGCTAAATTGGAGGTTGTAACCTAGAATTAAGGCAGCACTAATTATTTCAGCCCCAAATCAGATAACCACACCCTACAGACTATATATAATTTACACACCTATTTTGTTTCTTGGTGCTTGACAAAGATTAAACATGTCTCCCATCTAGATATTAAGTCTGAAGGGGACAGAAACCACTATCTGAATTTCATCTTTTCATTAAACATAATGCCAGGCACATAATAGTTGCTCAGAAATTAATTGTTCCCTGATTGCTTAAGAAATTCGACAATTCCTTATTGTTCTTGCCACTCAAATGTATATTGTGGATTTGTGTGTGCATATTGAATATAAAAAATAAATATTTTCAGTGATAATTAGGACAGTTATCACAGGCACTTCTAAAAGAAGTGTATAAAGGCTAAAAAAGACACTAATGTTGAGAGTATCTTTTCTGTTGAAGTAGATGATTTCATTAAAAGATATCAGTACTGAGCTGGGCATGGTGGCGCACGCCTGTAATCCCAACACTTTGGGAGGCTGAGGCAGGAGGATCATGAGTTCAAAGCCAGCCTCAGCAATTGCGAGGCACTTAGCAACTCAGTGAGACCCTGTCTCTAATAAAATACAAAAAAGGGCTGGGGATGTGGCCCAGTAGTCAAGTGCCCCTGAGTTCAATCCCTGGTACCACACACACACACACACAAAAAAAAAAAAAAAAAAAAAAAAAAAAATCAGTACTGAAGCTTGTTTTATTTTTAATGGAGTTAAATGGGCACAGCTGACAGTGAAAAAAAAAGGAACCAACAAACAAATTCTGCTATATTTCGTTAGCTCTTCACAGTACGGAGAAAAGTCAAAGTGTTTATCATCTGCCATAATAAAATATTGTTATACGCACATTTTATTGATATTATCAAGGGAAAGGGATCATTTTTCACCACAATATGGCAGACTTTCCTGATATCACAAACTTGGAATGAACCTAGAGAATAGAAACTTTTGCTGATACTCTTGAATAATTGAGCTAGGTATTCCTCAAACATTTTAAGCAAAGGTAAAATGAATAATAACACTCAAACATAAAAATTGTAGTTCATGCATCTTAAAAGAATAAAATTACATATCTTCAAAGGACTAATTTGCTCTTACCTACCTTTATAACTTCCATAATAAAAATTTCTTGATTTTATTATCTTTCCACTTATATTTTGCCTTATTTTTCTGATATTTGTGGAATACGCAATGAGGAAAGGAGAGAAATTATAATGTGTGAATATGTGTCAAAGAGAGAGAGAGAGAAAGAGATTTTTCACTAAGTGACATTCTTTCTTCTTTGGGAAAAAGATACAACTGTGTTTTGCTTTCATCACTATTTTTGTCCTTGTACCCTGTGTCAATTTTCCCAGGACATAACAACAACCACAGCCTGAGCTGCCTGCTGGTAAGACATACATAGGTGGCTGGAGACAGCATTCTAACAGGCAGTTCTCCAGAGGAGACTCAGACCTCTTATGCCCTCAGCCCTATCTCATACATAATAAAGGGGTCTCTAGCGGAGCGTTCTTCTGGTAAGCACAACTCCCTTTTAGGCTGTCCTATGCAGAAGACAATATGAAATTCATTATCTGGCAGTAACTGGACTTAAATTGAACAAAATATTATATAGCCAGATGGGACAATTGCTTTTTCTGTTTATGCCAGGGGGTTAAGGATAATGGATATGGTAGGCGCCACAGTAGATTATTGGAATTCCAATATATGAATACAATTGTTTTGTTTTGTTATATATACATTAATATTAACATTTGCAATTTCAACTTTTCATTGCTGGAATAGAGAAATACAAATGATGTGCTGTTATATTTACCTTTTTATCACAACTTCACTAAAATCACTCAATTCTTTGTAGACTCTTTGGAACTACATACCCATACAATTGTGGTATTATCTGTGAACAGATAATATTGTGATTAATATTTTCTAGTGTTGAAGAGCAATGGAGAGAGCAGACATTCTTGTATTTTTCCTTGTGTTAGGGGCAGATAAATAAATCTATAACTATGATATTGGCTGCAGGTCTTTTATAACTTCATGCTGAGGTAGTGTGGTTTATGCCTAGCTGGTGGAGAGTTTTTATCAATAAGGAAGTATGGAATTGAATCAAGTGCTTTTTCTGCATGTCATGAAATAATTATTTGCTTTCTATTATTAATTAATTAATTAATTTATATTGAGTCCTTTGTTGCTCAGGTTGGTTTTGAAAGAGTGGGCTCAAGTGATCTTCCTGCCCTAGCTCCTCAAGTACCTGGGACAACAGGAATGTGCCACCACACCCAGCTTAATGATAATGTTTTGGATACATTGTGACTTTCTGTTTAATATTTTGCAGTTTGGGAAATTGGACACAGGGCCTCACATAAGTTAGGCCAGTGCTCTATATACCCAACTTAGTCTGTTAATATGATCAAGTACCTTGATTGATACTTATATATTAAACCAATCTTGTATGCAAAAATAAACACTGCTTATTCATGATGTGTTATAAGCATATGTTGCTGGAATTAGTTTCATAATAATGTTGAAGGTTTTTTTTTCCATCTATATTTACAAGTGTTATTGATCCATAATATTTTCCTTCTTTGATATAAGGATAATGATGGTACTATAAAATAACTTAAGAAGTGTTTCCTTCTCTTCTACTATCCAGAAAAGATTGTATAAAATTTAAACTATTTTTTTCTTGAATATTTGATAAACTTTAAGAGTAAAACTATATGTACTAGGAATTTTCCATCATTGAAATATTTATAACTAATGATACAAATTTTTATCAGTGTAAGGATCTTCAGGTTATCTAGATGAGATGTGGAAGATTATGTCCATTTTAGTCAGCTTGAAATTACTACAGACTATGTGGTTTATAAGCAATAGAAATCTATTTCTCACAATGCTAGAGAATGAAAGGCCATGATCAGGGTGGCAGTAAGGTAGGTTTCTGGTGAAAATCCACTTCAGGGATGCAGATTGCTGACAGACTCCATGACTTCACATGACAAAAAAGAACTAGCTAGTCTCTGGCCTGTTCTTGTAAAAGTACTAATCCCATTTACAAGCAATCTAGCCTTGTGAACAAAAGCCCCACATCCCAAAACCCTCACTCCATAATCAGAATCTTAGCCTAAGAGTTTTAGAGAGACACAAACATTCAGTCAATTTCAGTGTTTTTCAAACAGTTAGTTCATTTCACCCAAGGTTTTTTTTTTTTTTTTTTTCTTTCTAGATATTTTCCTTGTTATCAGTTTAATTTCATGGATTCTAAAGTGATCATATTATATTTTTAATATAGACATGATACAAAGTGTGTTTTCAGGCAATAATGGAACTAAACCAAAAGAGAGAGAGAGAGAGAGAGAGAGAGAGAGAGAAGAGCAAGAAATGAATATTAACCTAACAGTGATCAATTCTTTTTTATTCTCAGTGTTAGCATACCATGACCTTTTTTTTTTTCTGTGGTCAGCCCATGTAGGGGCTCATTATCTTAATGACTTCAATTGTATTTGTGAATTGGACAAGCTCTCTTTCAATTTTGCCATGTTTGGTTTTAAACATTGAAAATTATGTTATAAGGTGAATGCACATTGTGGATTTTATGTTTTCTTAAACACTGGACACTGTTGTTATGTGATATTCTGTGAACCCAGAAATGATTCCTCATTAAATATGAAATGTGCAATCACCTTCATCTCAGACACTACTGTACAAAAGTTGTGAGAATTTAATATCTTGTTCATCAGCCACCCAGCTTATGGTGTTTCTTTTCTTTTCTTTTCCTTAAATACATTTTTAGTTGTAGGTGGACACGATACTGAGGATCGAACCCAGGGCCCCACACATACTAGGGGAACACTTTACCCCTGAGCACAAGCCCAGGCACATGGTATTTCTTTAAAGTAATCTCCCTCCTCTTCAGTTTTTTGGAAGAATTTAAGAATATTTATTTTAATTCTTCCTTAAATGTTTGGCGGATCTGAGCAATAAAGAATGAAGTCCTTGGTTTTTGAGATTTTTTTTTAATAATTCCATTTTTGAACTCCTTATTGATCTGTATTCTTGATTCAGACATTGCAGGTTGAGTTCTAGGAATATAGTCATTTCCTCTAAGTTACCCAATTTGTTGGCATAAAATTATTCATAGTAATCTCCTAACAAAAAATCTGTATCTTTTTGTTAAATCTTAGTTTGATTAACCAATTCTGTTGTTTTTCTAGTATCCATTTCTTTCCTTCCTCCTCTCAATTTTTTTTTTATTCTACTAAATTTGGATTGTTCATTCTTATTTATCTGATACATTGAGGCATAAATAGTTCCATATCTAATGGTTTCAAAAATAAATATTTATGAGTGCATCTATCAAAGGAAGTGAAAGATCTGTACACTAAAAACTATAAAACATTGATGAAAAATTGAAGAAGAAACAAAAGAAAAACTATCCCATGGACTGTATGAATTAATATGTTTAAAGATTTTAAATATAATCAATCCACACATCCAATGTAATCACTTTCAAAATTCCAATGGCATTTTTTCACATTAAAAGGAAAAGCATCTAAAATCTACAAGGAACCACAAAAGATACTGTATAACCAAAGCAAAACTGAACAAGAACAAAGTTGAAAGCATTATATTTCCTTATTTCAACGAATACTACAAAAAACACAGAAACTTAGATTAACATAGCAAAATAGCCCAGAAATAAACCCACACATTTATGGTTGTTTGATCTTTGAAAGAGATGTTAAGAACACATGATGGGGAAAGGAGCAGTCAATGATGTTGGGAAAACTGGATATCTACATACAGAAAAGTGAAATGGGATACTTATATACAAAAATTAACTCAAAATGTATTGAAGAATAAATATTAAAACCTAAGACATAAAAATATAAATCAACAAGGAGAAAATATAGGAAAAAATTAATCGAAATTATCCCAGGCAATGATTTCCTGGCTATGACCACAAAGTAGAAGCAACTAAAGCAAAAATTGACAAATGAGATTGCATCAAACTAAAAAGTTTCTGCACAGTAAAGGAAAAAATTATGAGTGAAGAGACAATCTATGGAATAGAAGAAAATATTTGCTAACCGTACATCTAAAAAATATCCAAAATATATTAAAAAACTCCGAAAGCTCAATAACAAGAAAGCAAATAGTATAATTTAAAAATTGACAAATAACCTAAAGAGATATTTATCAAAAGAAGAGATACAAATGGCCTACAGGTTTATGGTAGGATGTTCAATATCACCAATTATCAAGGGAATGCAAATTAAAACCACAAGGCAACATCTTTTTTTTTTTTTTTTTTTTTTTTTTTTTTTTGTGGTACCGGGGATTGAACTCAGGGGCACTCGACCACTGGGTCACATCCCCAGCCCTTTTTTGTATTTTATTTAGAGACAGGGTCTCACTGAGTTGCTAAGTGCCTCGCCATTGCTGAGGCTGGCTTTGAACTCGCGATCCTCCTGCCTCAGCCTCCCAAAGTGCTGGGATTACAGGCGTGCGCCACCGCGCCCGGCCACAAGGCAACATCTTATACCTGATAGAATGGCTATCCTTTTCAAAAGAAAAGTGTGTGTGTGTGTGTGTGTGTGTGTGTGTGTGTGTGTGTGTATGAGAGAGAGAGAGCACTATGCATGCTTTGGCAAAAATATAGAAAAAAGTAAACATTCATGTACTATTGATGGAAATATAAATTGGTACAAATGTTATAGAACAGCATAAAGTTTCCTCAAATAAAAATAGAATTACTGTATGATCCAGCAATCTCATCTCTGGATATATATGTCCAAAGGAAAGGAAATTAGTATTTGAAGGGGATATTGACACTCTCATCTTAATTTCAGTATTATTTACAATAACCAACACATGGAAACAACCTAAGTATGTACTTATAGATGAATGAATAAAGCACATGTGATATATATGCAAATAAATTATTATTCAGCTTTAAATGGGAAGGAAATATTTTCATTTACAACTAAATAGATGAACTTAGAGAACAGTATACTAAATGAAAAAATTCAGGCAAAGGGAAGGAAATACTAGATAATTTCACTTCTACATGCAATGAATTGAACTCCAAGAAGCAGAGAGTAGAATGTTGATTGCCTGGGACTGGGAATGGGGTAAATGTGGAGATGTTGATCAAAGTGTACATAGTTTCAATTATAAAGGATGAAAAATTTCTGACATAATGTACAGGATGAAAATTATAATTAAATTATAGAGAATCCTTGAATTATGATGGGTTTGAATCCTGATAAACTCATCATGAGTTGAAAATACCATAAGTAACAGTGTTGAATATACTTACTGAACAACATAGCTGAGCAACACAGTACATGGCTGAGTATGATTTTACCCTTGTGTTTGTATAACTAATGGAAGGGTCACTGCTCTGCCCAGTAGAATAAGAGTATGGTGCCATATATCTCTAGCCTAGGAAAACATCAAAATTGAAATTTACTATGTGGTATATATTATATGTATGTACCATTGCACTTTTACCATTGTAAATAAAAAAAAATTATAGGCTAAATTTTATGAAGTCAGGGACTATCAATGTATTGCATTCTTAAAATTTGCCAAGAGTAGAATTTAATGTTCTCACCATACACCCAGGTATACAAATGGAAATTGTGCGAGGTGATAAATTTGTTATTTAGTTCTGTGCAGTAATGATTTAACAATGCTTATGAATCCTAAACTATCTACTTGTATACTTTAAATATACAATTTTTTTAAAAAAAATTCCTGTTATACTTCAATAAACCTGGAAAGATGAGAAAGTCCAGGAAAGCAAAGAGAGAGAGTCCTAAATATTAGTAAGTAAGAGGAAATATATGTCAAATGCTGATCTTCAATTACAGGGGAAAATATATGCAAGAGGCTATTGGTCATCATGCTAAAGATTTTATTGGTAAGAACTAAAATAGCATCATTTATTGTTCTTATTAAATATGTGTGTTCAATTTCATGAATTGACCCATACATCTTTTTATTCAGCAACATATGTATTTCTTTGAAAAGGGTTATGTTATGGACAAAAGCAGAATAACTTTAAACTTCAGATGCAAAGTAAAAAACATTCATTTCATTTGTGTTATTTACCACCAAGTTTATAAAAATGTATTTATAATTAACTTTTATTTCCATAGTTTTTTAAACTTATTTTTTATTGTTCAATTGTTTTATGGTCCTGGAGATGGACCCAGGGGCACTCTACTGCTGCACTACATCCCCAGACTTTTTAAATTTATTTTGAGAGAGGGTCTCACTAAGTTGCCCAGCCTGGCCTTGAACTTCTACTGTATCAGACTTTTGAGTATATGGAATTATAAATGTGCACCACCACATCCATTTCAATGTTTTCTTTTAAGCTTAGATTATATTTTTTCCTCTCCCTTTTTAGATTTTACTAGAATTTATCAGAGTACACACTGAACCCAAGTTTTTGTTCTTTCTAAGCACGAGATAAATACCTCTTTAAAAATTCTGAGTTCAGGTTGACTCCCTTAGTGTTTTATTTGCACCGGCTCATTTCACCTTCTGTGCTTAGCCAGCCAAGTCTCTGATTTCAATAGGAATATTGGCCACTCAGGATCACATTATGTTTCAGTATCATTTGTATCAATTCTTTGGGTTTCAGGATGGTTTTTATGAAATGGGCTGGAAGTGGTGGGATTTTCAGCACCTTCAAGCCTGAAGGAGTTAATTTTCAAGGCTGAGCTGTTGTTCCCATAGTTCCAACTATAATTGCTGCTGATTATTTTTATGTTGTAATGAAGCAATAATGATCAAAGCACAGGGCATTTCTTAGGGATTCATGACTGGCTGGCTTTGCCTCGGGCCATTAACCCCCTGTCATTAATTCCCCTGGAAATGCATTGTTCTGAGGTCATTATTGTTAATAACAGAGCTGTATGAAAACATTTGCACACACTCTGAAGTAAAACTGTTGATTATTTTCTGCTTGTACAAGTTTTAAAATTAAAAGACCAAAGAGGTTTTATCCTTGGAATATATGTATGTGTGTGTATGTATGTGTGTGTGTCCATATATATACACATATATACACATATATATGGACACACACACATATATAAATGTTTATTTATATATTTATATTTATACATATGATTATGTATTTATATATAAATTTGTGTTTTATGTATTTATTATGTACACATTTATATATATATTTTTGAAGATTTTTAAAACTTTCATGTTTAATTATAGCTACATTCTTAATTATGAAAACAAATACGGAAAGAGTGTACTTATTTTTTCAACTATACATCTATTTATTAGTACCACTGGGAGAATGAACATGAATAAAACTTTCCTTGTAAAGTAATTCCCTATTCAGTAAATCTATTTTTGTCTGCCAGGCACAGTGGGCCCCACTTGTAATCCCAGCAGCTTGGGAGGCTAAGGCAGGAAGGGTGTGAGTTCAAAGCCAGCCTTAGCAATTTAGCAAGGCCCTAAGCAACTCAGTGAGATCCTGTCTCTAAATAAAATATTAAAAAGGGCTGGGGATGTTGCTCAGTGGTTAAGCACCCTTGGGTTCAATCCTTGGTACCAAAAAAAAAAAAAGTAAAAAATCTATTTTTTTCCCTCTCTCTCAGTTATAATTCCTTCAAATAATGACACTGGTGACACTTAAATCATACTTACAATGTTTATTTTTTAAATTTTTGTGTAAGTATTTCACATACATATAACCAGACCTTTTACCAAAAGAGTAGATAAGAGATAAGAGATAAGGTATACAGTTAGACATAAGAAAAATTAAAGAGCAACACAGTCTACATTTTGTTTTAAAGTTTCAAGAGCCACTTGATAATCGAAGAACTGTAATTAAAATGTCACTTCAGTTGAGTTTCCCTAACAGATAGTTGGTTGCCCAAAGAAAGAGGTAAGACACAATGAGACACCTGTCATCAAATGGGAATTTGAGCAAAACTAAGAAATTCAATCTTCCCTTTACTACTTGAAAATGCAGTTTCTGCAGCAAATCTCAGTCACTGTTGAAGCTAGCATGCTAAAATAGATAAGCTCCAATTTTCATTAATAGAACTATCACATATAGTTGTGATTTAGTATTTTTCTTTTATATTCTCCCCATTTAAATTTTAAATCGTGACGTACATAAACAAAAGATGTTGGCTAGTGGAATATTCCAGATGTTTTCCCAATAAAATTTACTAATTCTAATGGAATTAGAAATACATAAATAAAAATATCAGGTAACGATAGAAATGTAATTTTAAAAAAATTATCAAATAAAAAGCAGCTCTGATAAAATATTTTAACCCCAGAGATACTAGAAAAAAAAAAGTAATTCAATCTATATATATCAAATAGGAGCAAATCAATGCAATGTGAATTACTGAAAGATCTGTCCTTATTTTACAGATGGAAAAACCAAGCCTCCAATAAGTAATTTAACTGAGGTAAATCAAGTATTGAAAGTAAAACCAGAATTTAATTTGTTCACATATTCTCCTCCTTATTTCATATGCTTTTGTCACAAAGAGATATTCACTATCACTTTTTAAAAACATTCCTAAATCACAGATGGCAGTTATTTTTCAAAGCATGCTATGATGGTTAATTTTATATATCAACTTGTTTCAACCACAGAGCCCATATATTTAGTAAAACATTCTGGGTGTTTCTATGAGGGTCATTTTGGATGACGTCAACACTTACATCACTGGACATTGAGTAATGCATATTACCATCCATATTGTCCTTGAGCCTCATCCAAACAGTCCAAGACTTTGATAGAACAAAGACTGACCTCCCTTGAGCAAAAATGAATTCTGCAAGCAGACTGCCTTTGGACATGAAGTTCTTGCTTGAGTCTCCTCCCTTCTAGACTTTTCTGAGGATTGTGGATTTACTAAGATCCCATATTGCATGAGCAAATCCTTTAAAGTAATTCTCTCTGCATATATAAATGGTGGTTCTGTTTCACTAGAAAAATCTAATTAATACAAATGGAAAAAAATAGAAATGGTAAATGGTATGAAGAACCAAAAGTATGTAGAGAGAAGAGATATAAAGGATATAGCATGAATTTGGAAATATCATTATTTGAAGTAGTAAAGGAGCTATCTCCACCCCAGAAAGAAACAGAACAATAACAACAGTCTTAGTGGAGTGTGGGATTAACATGAAAATCTAATGACATTTTATTGATGTTTTGTTTGTCCATGGTGAAATTACAAAAACCCTTTATATTTGATGAATCTAGAATCTCTTTTCCTTTTTTTAAAAAAATCTTGATTTATATGTAGTTTAAGATTAAGAAATAAGTGGGAAATGCTTTTTCTGAAAAAGCTTTTAAATAGAATATATATGAATGAATTTACATACACACATACATATATACATACATATTCTTACATATATACACTATATATAAAATTATATTTATATATACACTATATATATATAATTATATATATAAATGATAATTAGTTAAATAGGTAAATGTGGAGACTGGAAAAAATATATCCTTTGTGATAGATATTTCACAACACCTTCTATTTTCTATGAAGTTTAATTTGTTTCAAATAAAAAAAAAGGAAAGCCTTTTAACAACATATCATCTCTCCTGGAGGTCCCATATTATTTCAATTACATCTAATTATACACACAGGTACACACACACACACACACACACACACACACATTTATGCCAGAGTGGCACACTTGCGAAGAGCTTCATTTTATGTCTTATTGTTTTATAATCGACCACCCACATATCCTTCAGGAATAATTAGTTCTACGTATCTGCTTAATGTTTTTTTTTTTTTTTTCCCCTCTATTTCAGTCTTAATGGTGGGGAGGTTTCTTTAAGTGCAGAGCAGAATGGGTAAGAGGTGTAGTGGCCTCATCTAGAAGAGAGGTCCAGCTCCTTATCCCTGGAATTCAATAAGAAAATAAAATGCTTTATTTTTGAGGAAATAATTTTATTATTCTCATGTGTTTAATCCACTGTAACAGTGGTAATATAATATTGCTTAATAATCTCTCTAAAATGTCATTTATAATGGCTAAAAAGGTAAGAATGAGAGAAATGGGGGAGAAGGCAAAAACTCTCAGAGGAGAATTGGGAGTTCTTTTTGGCAACAATGATTTCCTCTAAGTTTGTCTTCAGAGTGCATTTTATGTATTTAAAGGGAACTACCTTTTACCTTTACACCTACATTACTAGGTACCTGTGGATTTAAGGATTATGTATAAATGATACTAGATAAAAATAAAAATTACACAGAATCCTGGGAAGAATTCCTGTCTTAGGCCCAGGAATAGTTCTGCTTAGTAACTGATTTTGTTGTATGGACTTTTCAAATTGTGTAATTGACCAAATGTTTTGCATTCCTTCTTTTTTTTCTCTCCTTTCTCTTCTTCTTTTTCTTCTTCTCCTTCTTCTTTTTATGCATTCTGTTAAAAAGAAAATGTGTGACCTTCCCATATTGATGGCTTCATTTGATAATCCTGTTCTCATTTTCCTTTAGTCTTATGCCACACTCTTAAGTCTACTTCTTAAATTCCCTTGCTTTTTAATGTTACAGAATAAAGTAGATAAAGTGGGGTTCATAGCTAAAGAAGCAAACAAAAACTAAAGTGGGGAAAATACAGTAATAGAACATTGTTTTAGCACAGAGATAACCAGAATTCTGAATTCACATGTTGTTTTTGAGAATCCTTTAAAACACAACATTTAAATACCTTTAAAACCCAGAATTTTTGTTGTTTCTGAAGAAGCATCATCCTTATTATAGTAGTGTGTCTGGAATGCAGTGGAGTCAGATTTTAGATTTGGAGCACTACTGAAGCAAAGAAATTTTGTGCTACTTGAAAATTCACAGTCCAGTGCCTGCATGAAGAATTAGAATAAAGCTTTTCCCTCAGATTTTCAGTTTGTAAAAAAGAAAAGCAAGATGATAGTAGTAATGTATCTGTTTCTAAAACAAAATCACAAACTGGGTTAAAAAAAAAAAAAAAAAAAAAAAAAAACAGAAATTGATTGTCTCCCAGTTCTGGGAGAACAAGTCAAAGTCAAGATGTCTGCAGAACCATGCTTGAAGTCCACAGGGAAGAAGTATTCCTCCTTCTTCACTCCTTCCCAGATCATGGTGGTTGCTGGTAATCCTTGGCATTCTTTGCCTTGTAGATGCATCACTCATATATCTGCTTTCATTTCCACATGGACTGCTTCCCACTGTGCATGTCCAAATTTACTACTCTCCTCCAGATCCACTACCATAAGGACAGTAGTTTTGCAAAAGTAAGCATAAATTGACATTTTAAAGGATATTTACAGACTTTTGCAAATGATACATGAATTTGAAACTATGGTTATTTCCATGCTGAAACCTTCAAAGACAATCCTTTCTTTTTAAACATAAATTCAACTGTGATTATTTGAGGTTTATAACAAGACACTATGAGACACATGTACATAACAAAATGGTTATTAGAGTGAAACAAGTTAACATATACATTATTATGCATAGTGACCTTTTTGGTGATATAAAGTAACTGAAATCCATTAGTTTAACAATAATCCCTTATACAATACAATTTTGTTAACTATAGTCCTCATGTTGTACATTAGTTCTCTGATCTCTAGACTTGGTCATCCTATATATTTCTTATTTGAATACTTTGAACTATATCTCCCCATTTTCCTTTTTGAATCCATTCTCAATTTGTTTTAGTCAGCTTTTTCACTGCTGTGACTAAAAGACCTGAGCAGAAAAATTGTAGAGGAGGAGAATTTTATGTGGGGGATCAGGGTTTCAGAAGTCTCTGTTGATACACAGCCAGCTCCATTCCTTGTGGCTCAAGGTGAGGCAGAACATCACGATGGAAATGTGTGGCAGACAGAAGTGGCTCACATGATGATCAGAAAGCAGAGAGAAGCTCTACTTGCCAGATACAAAATATATACCCCAAAGGCACACCCCTAAAGGTCCACCTCCTCCAGCCACACCCTACCTCCCTTCAGTTACCACTCAGTTAATCCTTGTCAGCTGATTAATGCACTGATTGAGTTAAGGCTTCTTGCACTGTCTCACACATGAGCTTTTGGGGGATACTTCACATCCAAACCATAGCATTTATTAAGCACTGTTTTATTTTCTCTTTATATGTATGTACCCTTATAGTTAGATTCCATTGGTCTGGAAATGTCATGTTTTCTTTCTGTGTCTGGCTAATTTCACTTAGCATAATATCTCCAGGTCATCCATGTTGTAGCAAATGGCAGAATTTCTTTATTTTTCAATGGCTGAATAATATTCATTTTATTAGTGTAAATTCTTCCATAAATGGGCATTTAGATTGTTTCAATATCTTGGCTTTTGTGAAGAATGCTATAATGAACATGGGAGTGCAGTTATCTTTATGAGGCAGTAATTTCATCTTTGCAGGTGACATATCCACAAGACTGATTCCTGGGTCGTATGGTAGTTCTATTTTTAATTTCTTTTGAAACTTCCCTACTGATTTCTATAACAGTTTCACTAGTCTCTATTTTTTTTATAAATAATGTACAATGATTGATTCCCCACTCTCCATACCCACAACAATACTTGTTATATCTTATCTCTTTGTAGTAGCCACCCTAACAGGTATGAGGTACTATCTTATAGTGGTTTTGATGTGTATTTCTCAGATAATGGCTGATGTTGAGCTTTTCTATACATCTGTTGTCTGCTGATTTCTATGACATTGTTAGAAAGGTGTCTGTTCAGGTATTTTGCCAATTTTTAAATTGGGTTATATTTCTTCTATTATTTTAAGAGTTCTTCATAAATCATGGATATAAATCTCTTATCAAACGTGTGGCATGAAAATATTTTTTTCCCAGTCTGCGTGTTGAATTTTCATTTTGTTGGTTATTTCCTTTGCTGGAAAGAGTTTTCTAGTTTGGCATTGACTCCTTTATTAATTTTTGCTTTTGGTACTAGCATTTTTTCATGTGAGAATAAAATATTCATTGCCAAGGACAATGTCAAGATGATTACTTTTAGGTAGTTCTCACATTTAGGTCTTTTATTGATTTTGAGTTGATTTTTGTATAGGGCATAAGTGAAGGGTAAAAATCACACTGGCACCACCATGCAGCCAAGAGATTTATTCACCAGCCTTTACAGCCGGTTGGAGGTAGAAGAGAGAGAGTGAGTGAGTGCCTAAGTAGCAATTTCTGGTGGGGGTGTGCCAGAGTGACCTTTGAATCTATTGGCTTCTGGGGGGGGGGGTGGAATGAAATAAATATCATTCGAGCCTGCCCTGGGGTGATTTCCTGCCTAGGGAAAATGAAAGAAGTTTGCTCAGGAAACAGAAACTTCCTGGGGTGTGGCCCCAAGCCCATCTATCAATAAGCATCCACTTTTATCCTTTTGCATGGAGAAATCCAGTTTTCTGAGCAACATTTTTTTTTCTTTTTTTTTTGTTTGTATTTTTTTATTTAATTTTTATTTACAGCAGTATGTATTACAGTTCATACTATACATATATAGCATCTTTTTACACAAAACAGTTTGTATACAAAGTATATTCGCAGCATTCAAGTCTTCAATCACACATTTAGAATAATGATATCCGTCTTATTCAACCACTTTTTCCCCCCTTCTCCCCTTGCTCCATCCCTTTCCCCCCCTTCCTTTTGACCATTATAATGTTCCTCTAATCCTCCTATGTACCCCGACCCAACATTACTGTGAACCGGCTTCCTTATATCA
This sequence comes from Tamias sibiricus, assembly GCA_025594165.1. NCBI lineage: Eukaryota > Metazoa > Chordata > Mammalia > Rodentia > Sciuridae > Tamias > Tamias sibiricus. The sequence continues at coordinate 31,969,450 of CM046668.1, forward strand.
GAGGAAACATTCGGTATTTGGATTTTTGTGATTGACTGATTTCACTTAGCAATATATTCTCCAACTTCATCCATTTACCTGCAAATGTCATTATTTTATTCTCTTTTATTGCTGAGTAAAATTCCATTGTGTATATATACCACATTTTCTTTATCCATTCATCTACCGAGGGACATATAGGTTGTTTCCACAACCTAGCTATTGTGAATTGTGCTGCTATAAACATTGAGGTAGCTGTGTCACTGTAATATGCTGTTTTTAAGTCCTTTGGGAATAGACCCAGGAGTGGGATGGCTGGGTCATAGGGTGGTTCCATTCCCATTTTCCCAAGAAATCTCCATACTGCTTTCCATAACGGTTGTACCATGTTGCAGTCCCACCAGAAATGTATGAGTGTACCTTTTACCCCACATCCTCTCCAACATTTATTGTTGTTTGTGTTCTCGATAGCTGCCATTCTGACTGGAGTGAAATGAAATCTTAGAGTAGTTTTGATTTGCATTTCTCTAATTGCCAGCGATGTTGAGCATTTTTCCATGTATTTGTTGATTAATTGTGTATCTTCTTCTGAGAAGTGTCTTTTCAATTCCTTAGCCCATTTATCGACTGGATTATTTGGTTTTTTGGTGTCAAGTTTTTTGAGTTCTTTATATATTCTAGAAATTAGTGCTCTATCCGATATACATGCATTAAATATTTGTTCCCAATTAGTTGGCTCTCTATTCACCTCACTGATTATTTCTTTTGCTGAGAAGAAGCTTTTTAGCTTAAATCTATCCCATTCATTAATTCTTGGTATTAATTCTTGAGCTACCAGATTCTTGTTAAGGAACTTGGAGCCTAATCCGACATGTTGGAAATTGTAGCTTACTTTTTCTTCTATTAGGTGTATTGTCTCTGGTCTAATTCCTAAGTCCTTGACCCACTTTGAATTGAATTTTGTGCATGGTGAGAGATACAGGTTTAATTTCATTTTGTTGCATATGGATTTCCAGTTTTCCCAGCACCATTTGTTGAAGAGGCTATCCTTTCTCCACTGTACATTTTTGGCACCTTTGTCTAATATAAGATAGCTGAAATTATATGTATTAGTCTCTGTGTCCTCAATTCTGTACCATTGGTCTACTAGTCTGTTTTGGTGCCAATACCATGCTGTTTTTGTTACTATTGCTCTATAGTATAATTTAAAGTCTGGTATGGTGATGCAGCCTGCTTCACTTTTCTTGCTCAGGATTGCTTTAGCTATTCTGGGTATCTTATTTTTCCAAATGAATTTCATGACTGCTTTTTCTATTTCTTTGAGAAATGTCATTGGGATTTTGATTGGAATTGCATTAAATCTGTATAATGCTTTTGGTAGTATGGATGGACATTTTTAATATGACTCATAGTGCATATATTTAGTATTCATACAACCTATGCAATTTAGGTCTTCAATCATGCAAGGAAAATGATATCCGTCTCATTCAACCACCTTTTTTTTCCCCCCCTCCCTCCCCTCTTGCTCCCTCCCACCCTCCCTTCCCTTGACCATTCTAGTGTTCCTCTAATCCTCCTATGTACCCCATCCAACAATACTTTGAAATAGCCTCCTTATATAAGAGAGAACATTTGGTACTTGGATTTTTGAGACTGACTAACTTCACTTAGCATTATGTCTTCCAACTTCATCCATTTACCTGCAAATGCCATTAATTTATTTTCTTTTATTGCTGAGTAAAAATTCCATTGTGCGTATATACCACATTTAATCCACTCATTTACTGAGGGACATCTAGGTTGATTCCACAACCTAGCTATTGTGAATGCAGCTACAAACATTGAGATAGCTGTGTCACTGTAATATGCTGTTTTTAAGTCCTTTGGGAATAGACCCAAGAGTGGGATGGCTGGGTCATAGGATGGTTCCATTCCAGTTTTCCAAGAAATCTCCATACACGGTTGCACCATTTTGCAGTCCCACCAGCAATGTATGAGTGTGCCTTTTTCTCCACATCCTCTCCAACATTTATTGTTGCTTGTGTTCTTTCATTCTGACTGGAGTGAAGTGTGAAATCTTAGAGTAGTTTTGATTTGCATTTCTCTAATTGCCAGCGATGTTGAACATTTTTTGATTAATCGTGTATCTTCTTCTGAGAGGTGTCTTCTCAATTCCTTAGCCCATTTATTGATTGGGTTATTTGTTTTTTTAGTGTAAAGTTTTTTGAGTTCTTTATATATTCTAGAGATTAGTGCTCTATCTGATGTGCATGTATTAAATAGTTCCCAATTAGTTGGCTCTCTATTCACCTCACTGATTGTTTCTTTTGCTGAAAAGAGCTTTTTGTTTAAATCTATCCCATTCATTAATTCTTGGTAGTAATTCTTGCGCTACAGGATTCTTATTAAGGAACTTGGGGCCTAATCCAACATGTTGGAAATTGGAGCTTACTTTTTCTTCTATTAGGTGTATTGTCTCTGATCTAATTCCTAGGTCTTTGATCCACTTTGAATTGAGTTTTGTGCATGGTGAGAGATAAAGGTTTAATTTCATTTTGTTGCATATGGATTTCCAGTTTTCCCAGCACCATTTGTTGAAGAGGCTATCCTTTCTCCACTGTACATTTTTGGCACCTTTGTCTAATATAAGATAGCTGTAATTAAATGTATTAGTCTCTGTATCCTCAATTCTGTACCATTGGTCCACCAGTCTGTTTTGGTGCCAATACCATGCTGTTTTTGTTACTATTGCTCTATAGTATAATTTAAAGTCTGGTATGGTGATGCCCCCTGCTTCACTTTTCTTGCTCAGGATTGCTTTGGCTATTCTGGGTCTCTTATTTTTCCAGATGAATTTCATGACTGCTATTTCTATTTCTTTGAAGAATGACATTGGGATTTTGATAGGAATTGCATTAAATCTGTATAATGCTTTTGGTAGTATGGACATTTTGACAATATTAATTCTACCTATCCAAGAGCAAGGTAGGTCTTTCCATCTTCTGAGTTCATCTATAATTTCTTTCTTTAGTGTTCTATAATTTTCGTTATACAGGTCTTTCACCTCTTTCGTTAGGTTGATTCCCAGGTATTTTATTTTTTTTGATGCTATTGCAAATGGGGTATTTTTCATCATTTCCCTTTCAGAGTCTTTGTCGCTGATGTACACAAATGCCTTTGACTTATGTGTATTGATTTTGTATCCTGCAACTTTGCCAAATTCGTTTACTAGTTGTAAAAGTTTTCTGGTAGAGTTTTTTGGGTCTTCTAGGTAGATTATCATGTCATCAGCAAATAGTGCTAATTTGAGCTCTTCTTTTCCTATCTTAATCCCCTTTAATTTCTTTCGTCTGTCTAATTGCTCTGGCCAGAGTTTCCAGTACTATGTTAAATAGCAGTGGTGAAAGGGACATCCCTGTCTTGTTCCAGTTTTTTTAGAGGGAATGCTTTCAATTTTTCTCCATTTAAGATAATGTTAGCTCGGGGCCTTGCATAAATAGCTTTTATTATGTTAAGATATGTTCCTGATATTCCTAGTTTTTCTAGTGTTTTCAACATAAAGGGGTGTTGTATTTTGTCAAATGCTTTTTCTGCGTCAATTGAGATGATCATATGATTTTTGTCTTTAAGTCTATTGATGTGATGTATTATGTTTATTGATTTCCGAATATTGAACCAGCCTTGCATCCCCGGGATAAACCCCACTTGATCGTGGTGCACTATCTTTTTGATATGTTTTTGTATCCGATTTGCCAGGATTTTGTTGAGGATTTTTGCATCTATGTTCATTAAAGATATGGGCCTGAAGTTTTCTTTTTTGGATGTGTCTTTGCCAGGCTTTGGAATTAATGTAATATTGGCCTCATAGAAAGAGTCTGGAAGAGCTCCCTCTTTTTCTATTTCTTGAAATAGTTTGAAGAGCATTGGTATTAGTTCTTCTTTGAAAGTCTTATAGAACTCGGCTGTAAACCCATCAGGTCCTGGACTTTTCCTTGTTGGTAGCTTTTTGATGACATCTTCTATTTCTTCGCTTGTAATTGATCTATTTAAATTATGTATAGCCTCCACATCCAGTTTAGGCAAATCATATGACTCTAGAAATCTGTCAATGCATTCAGTATTTTCTATTTTATTAGAGTACAAGTTTTCAAAGTAATTTCTAATTATATTCTGTATATCTGAGGTGTTTGTTGTGATATTCCCTTTTTCATCACGAATGTTAGTAATTTGAGTTTTTTTTCTCTTCTTCTTTTCGTTAGCATTGCTAAGGGTCTGTCAATTTTGTTTATTTTTTCAAAGAACCAACTTTTTAGTTTTGTCAATTCTTTGAATGGTTTCCTTAGTCTCAATTTCATTAATTTCTGCTCTGATTTTAATTATTCCTGTCTTCTACTGCTCTTGGTGTTGGTCTGTTCTTCTTTTTCTAATGCTTTGAGGTGTGATGTTAAGTCATTTATTTGTTGGTTTTTTTTCCTCTTAAGGAATGAACTCAGTGCAATGAATTTTCCTCTTACTACTGCCTTCATAGTGTCCAGAGATTTTTCTATATGATGTATCTGTGTTCTCATTTACCTCTAGGAATTTTTTGATCTCCTCTTTGATGTCTTCTTCAACCCCTTGTTCATTCAGTAGCATGTTGTTTAGCTTCCAGTTGATGGAGTAGTTTTTCTTATTCCTTGTTTTGTCGTTGATTTCCAATTTTATCCCTTTATGGTCCGATAGCATGCAGGGTAGTATCTCTATTTTTTTATATTTGCTGAGAGTTGCCTTGTGACATAATATATGGTCTATTTTGGAGAAGGAGCCATGTGCTGCTGAGAAAAATGTGTATTCGTTTACTGAGGGATGAAATATTCTATATATGTCTGTTAGGTCTAAATTGTTAATTGTTTGAGGAGGCTTAAAGTTTCTTTGTTTAGCTTTTGTTTGGATGATCTATCCATTGGTGAGAGAGGTGTGTTGAAGTCCCCTAGAATAACTGTGTTGTGGTCTATTTTACTCTTGAACTTAAGAAGCGTTTGTTTGATGAATGTAGGTGCTCCATTATTTGGGGCATACAGATTTATGATTGTTATCCTGTTGAATGGTTCCCTTAAGTAATAAGATCTTTGTCCCTCTTGATTAATTTTGGTTTTCACCCCTGCTTGCTTCATGTGAGTGATAAGATTGGAGTTCTTTGTCAAAATGATCTTTTGCCTCCTGTACCTGCTCCCTCATCTCATTTTTGAGTTCATTCTTAAGTTCCATAAACATTTGGCATATGTAATTTCTAAATTCCATCTCTGGCATTTGACCAACTGTGCTTGCCATGACATCTGCCGATGAGGTATCTTGATTTGTTTGTGTCATTTTCTTTCCTTGTTTTTTCATGTTGCTTGTGTGTCTATTCTTCCTGCACTGTGGGACCTTGACTGTTTCGATTTTACCTTAAAGCCTTATGTTGTTCCTGTAGTACAATGCTATCAGATCACCTTATAATTCCTTTATACTTTTAAAACCTAACACTTTCTATTCAGAAAATCCAAGTTTGGTCACAATGTACAGATTTTGTTATCTCAGATATTATTTCCAATTTACTCTGTACGTTTCTGATAGGGTTTTATAGCTTCAAGTATTGGATACAGAGGTGTTATGTTTGGGAAGAAGGAAGTGTCTTGAATTGTTCTTTCTTGGAAAGTATGAAAAGAGATATCTATTGAAATGGTTTAGTGGAAGTGGTTTAGTATCAGTAGACGATGGAAGAAAGAGAATGGGGTTGACAATTAGGTAAAAAGATCAATTTATATATATAGTAAGTTGGAAAAGAAAAAAAAATGATAAAGAGTAGGAATTGGTGTAAGAGAGAGGAGAGAGAGAATCAAGGAAATAGAGAGTAAACTGTATATAACACCACTTTGCTACCCAATTCAATTGTGCCGGTTCTAGAAATCCCAAGTTTTGCGTATAACTTGTTTTTGGCTCTGTTTAGTATGCACTGGCAGCATGTAAACATGAAAGATGAAGGAGGAAGAAAAGATACAAGGGTGAGAAGGAGTAAAAGAATGAAAGAAAAAAGGGAGCGGAAGCAGATAAACACACTAACAATCAATGCGGAAGGAAAAAAAAAAGCAGAACAAAACAAAGCCAAAAAAAGAAAAAGAAAAATAAACAAACAAACATACAAACAACAACAACAACAACAACAAAAAAAAAAACCCCTCCCTGCAATCCAGAAAATCAAGCAGACCAATAAAAAGAAAGGGAAACAAAACAAAAAAAAAAAAAAGTCAAACCCCAAGTCTCAGACAAAACGGGCCCTGGGAAGCCCCCCTCTTTTTTTCCTTTCCAGTTCAAACCAATTGCTATTGGATCACAGTCTGTGATCCTGTCAGTGAAATCAAGGCTGCATCCTAGGCCAGCGGCTGCACGGTTCAGTGAAGGAGTGGCCCAGGGGGACCGTGTGTGTCAGCAGATGAATGGCGCCGGGAAGGGGGATCTTCCAGAAGGCACCACCTCCCCAAGCCCACCCACAGTTGCAGTCCCCTGTGGCTGCTGTGCCAGCCTCAGACGCCTTCCCCTGCTGACCAACCAAGTCTCACCCAATTGTGTGTTGTCTTCAGAGAGCTGTAGAGTCCCTGGGTGGATGCAGCCGTCGCTCTCCGTCTCCTCCCCTTTGTCAGGACCAGCCCCTGCAGCTTTCAAAGATGGCGGCGCTCTCCTTCCAGTCAACAGTAGCTCCGCAGACTCCCAGACTCCCGTATCCTTGCCGATCGCACCGGGAAGCCACACCGAGGGTCACGTCAGGCGGAGTGTGGATTCGAACTGGTGTGTGGACCCGCGGTCTCCCGTGGCTCCCCAGCACCAATCCCGCCGGCTGTTATCGCTGGTTTTTATCGCCGGTTTCACGCTAGTGTGCAGTGAGTTTGGCTGGGGTTGCAGCAGTAGCGCGGTCTCCTCACCCTGACCTTGTTTTGCACGGCCTGTGCACCGCCCAGGCGGTTTTGCAGGAGCCTCGCGGCTCCAGCCGCTGCAGACAGCTTGTCTCTTTCTCTCTCTGGTAGTGGTAATCAAACCATCCAGGATATCGGTATTTTCAGTCCATATATATATAATGAAAGGCAATTTATCTGCTTTGTTGGATTCTTTCTACGGAACTGTCCTGAAGTGCGGGTTCCTCTAATCCGCCATCTTGGATCTCCCCAGTATGGACATTTTGACAATATTAATTCTACCTATCCAAGAACAAGGTAGATCTTTCCATCTTCTGAGGTCTTCTACGATTTCTTTCTTTAGTGTTCTATAGTTTTTGTTATAGAGGTCCTTCACCTCTTTCATTAAGTTGATTCCCAGATATTTTATTTTTTTGATGCTATTGTAAATGGAGTAGTTTTTATCATTTCCCTTTCAGAGGCTTTGTCACTGATGTACAAAAATGCCTTTGACTTATGGGTATTGATTTTGTATCCTGCTACTTTGCCGAATTCATTTACTAGTTGTAAAAGTTTTCTGGTAGAGATTTTTTGGGTCTTCTAGTATATTATCATGTCAGAGAAAAATTCATTGCACTGAATTCCTTCATTAAAAGAAAAACAACAACAACAAATAAATGACTTAGCATCACCCCTCAAAGCACTAGAAAAAGAAGAACAGATCAACACTAAGAGCAGTAGAAGACAGGAAATAATTAAAATCAGAGCTGAAATTAATGAAATTGAGACTAAAGAAACAATTCAAAGAATTGACAAAACCAAAAGTTGGTTCTTTGAAATAATAAATAAAATTGACAGACCCCTAGCAATGCTAACAAAAAGAAGAAGAGAAAAAACTCAAATTACTAGCATCCATGATGAAAAAGGAAATATCACAACAAACACCTCAGATATACAGGAGATAATCAGAAATTACTTCGAAAACTTGTACTCTAATAAAATAGAAAATACTGAAAGCATAGACAGATTTCTAGAGTCGTATGAATTGCCCAAACTGGAACAGGAGGCTATAGACAATTTAAATAAATCAATTTCAAGTGAAGAAATAGAAGACGCTATCAAAAAACTACCAATAAGAAAAAGTTCAGGTCCTGATGGGTTTACAGCCAAGTTCTACAAGACCTTCAAAGAAGAACTAATACTGATGCTCTTCAAATTATTTCAAGAAATAAAAAAAGAGGGAGCTCTTCCAGACACTTTCTATGAGCCCAATATCACGTTAATTCCAAAGCCAGGCAAAGATACAGCCAAAAGAGAAAACTTCAGGCCAATATCTTTAATGAACATAGATGCAAAAATCCTCAACAAAATTCTGGCAAATCGTTATCAAAAACATATCAAAAAGATAGTGCACCACGATCAAGTGGGGTTTATCCCCGGGATGCAAGGCTGGTTTAACATTCGGAAATCAATAAACATAATATATCACATCAATAGACTTAAAGATAAAAACCATATGATCATCTCAATAGATGCAGAAAAAGTGTTTGACAAAATACAACACTCCTTTATGTTCAAAGCTCTAGAAAAATTAGGAATAACAGGAACATATCTCAACATTATAAAAGCTATCTATGCAAAACCTCAAGCTAACATTATCTTAAATGGAGAAAAATTGAAAGCATTCCCTCTAAAAACTGGAACAAGACAAGGATGTCCCCTCTCACCACTGCTATTTAACATAGTACTTGAAACTCTGGCCAGAGCAATTAGACAGACGAAAGAAATTAAAGGGATCCAGATAGGAAAAGAAGAGCTCAAATTAGCACTATTTGCTGAGCAACATTTATTGAGGATACTATCTTTTCCACATTATGTTCTCTTGGTGCCCTTGTTGAAAATTATCTGATTGTATATATTTGGTTTATTTTTGGGCTTTCTATTGTTCTGTAGGCCTGTTTTCTTTCTTTCCTTCTTTCCTTCCTTCCTTCCCTCCCTCCCTCTCTCTTCCTCTATCTCCTTTTCTCCTTCCTTTCTTTGTTTTTCTTTCCCACTCTAATCCAGTATGATCTCATGTTAACTTGATTACATGTTCAAAGGCTATTTCTAAATAATGTATTCACAGGTACTGGGGACTAGGACATGAACATACTTGTGGGGAGGGGGTGCAGGGGATACAACATACCACACAAGTAGTAATAATGATAATACAGCAAAAAAAGTATACTACAAACCAAGTTCCCCCCACCCCATTAATTATTATTACTGTAGCTATGCTGCTTAGCTCAAGTACTTGTACCAGTTGTGTTTGTTTTCCTGCACTCCAATATTTTCACTTTCAATGACACTTGGTCTCTGCATCTATATTTGTACCTGAATTATCTTTCACTGACTAGTCCCTTTAGACAGATTATTTACTGGATGGGAAAACTAAATGATCATTTCAGTTGCTCACAGGTTCTTCTTCCTGGATGACCCGTCCTGGACTCCACACATAGCATTCTGTGAGCAAGTGAAACTACATGTCCCTCATAAGACTCAGGCTCCTGGAATGCTTATACTATTTTTACTCTGCCAGAGGATTCCACACAAGGCACCAGGCTGAGCCAGAGTAAGAAATGCTTATTGATCCCTGTTGTAGGATGAAATGTTTCATAGTTTACTGTGCATGGAATTGGAAGATGCATAGAGATCAGTTCAAACTTGGGCTTCTCAAACACAGATGTTGAGGCATACAGCTGTATGGATTACCTAGGCTTACAAGGGCAGAACTGAGTTCAAATTTTTGCAACATTTCTAATACCAAAGGGAGACAATTGCAAATTTGACAACCCTTACTTATCCATAGAAAACATGCCAGTTCATGGAGAGACAAATCTTGCTCTCACAGAAATCTAAGAGGAATTAAACAAATTGTAATCTGATGTTTCCACTCTGAGATGTGTAACTTGTACATTAATTCTGTCCCACAAATAAAACTTTTTCATGTAGGAAAAAGGAAAAATAAGGAAAAATCAGCTTATAGTTTGGGTGTAAGAAGTAAATAAGTCAATCTATCTAAATTTTTGTGAATGTAACAACACAGTACATATTTTCATTGGGGCTCAGATCCACTAGCTCAAAATATGGAACCTTGGAAGCTGAGAAAATAGCAGAAGCAAAAGGTCACTCCCTGACCTTCCTCTACCATTCTGGGTGAAAGCTGAGCATAAAAGAATTATCTAACCAACCACCTCTGGAAGTAAGTCATAAGACCTCATGTGACAAGTGTCTCAGCTTACAGCTGAAGGCCAATAAGAAACTGAACAAAGAGGACTTGCTGGACAGCCTCCCCCCTCCAACTCCCATTAGAATCATTACATCAGGCCACTTCTGTTGAGTGATACTCCTACAAGACTGCTATGGTTTGGATGTGAGTGTCCTCCAAAAGCTTGCATATGAGACTATGCAAGAAGGTTTGGAGGAGAAATGATTGGGTTGTAGCCTTAACCTAATCAGTGATTTATTCCTGATGGGATTAACTGAGTGGTACTGGAGGCATGTGGGGTATGCTGCAGGAAGTGGTTCCTTCGGGGCGAAGTTGTGGGGTATATATTTTGTATCTGGAGAGTGGAGTCTTTCACCATTCCCTCTGCCACACTCTTCTGCCATGATGTTCTGCCTCACCTAGAGCCCTGAGGAATGGAACATCCTTCTATGGACTAAGCCCGCTGAAACCATGAGCCCTCAAATAAACTTTTCCTCCTCTACAATTGTGCTGGTTGGGTTTTTTAGTTGCAGCAGTAAAAAAAGCTGACTAAAACAATGACTATCTGTTCTTAATCAAAACCTAAACACAAAAATATTCAGTTTTCCTTCGTTCTTCTGTTCTTCATTTCTGAAGTTCCCCCATGTCACCTAAAATTTTGCTAAATAAATTTGTTATAATTTCTTTCTTATTAATTTTATTAATCTGTCTTTTATAATGGCATCAACTATGAACCTTACAATGAGTGAGGAAAATACGTTAATTTTTATTACTGACACTGAAAAAAATTTTAGTTCCTGTACCTCCTACATAAACATCAATAAGAACTTAGATAATCTTTAGTATCAATCTATAATGTTCTCCTTTGGCCTATGTTTCTGTGCCATATTGAAATATATTGTGTGAAATATTTATGTCAATGATATTCCAAGGAATTTCCTTCAACAATTTATATTTGTTTATACGCTTAGTTTTTTTTGTTGTTGTTGTTGTTTTTTTTTTTTTTTTTTTTTTTTTTTTGCTCCACTACTCAAATTAGTTACTTCTGTTTGCACAGGTTTTGTGAGCCAGACCTATGAAATTAACCTTTTTCAATGTAGCTAACCCAACATTTTTCAAATTAACAAAATAGAATGGTACAGAGTATTAGAGTAAGCATTTTCCCCTTCTTCTAACTTTTAAGTCCCCAAAGTTTCCATGAATACTCAGTGTGAAACAACCTGGAGGCAAAACATAATCATTTAAAATATGCAAAATTTCCTAGTTATTGACCTAACCTCTCATTTTAAGACACAAAGAAAAAGCAGCAAGTCCATGGCAAAATGAAAGAAAATTTATCACAACAGCTAATTAAGAAAGAACTGGTTTTCAGGTTGAGGTTGTGGCTCAGAGGTAGAGAGCTTGCCTGGTACACGTGAAGCACTGGGTTCAATCCTCAGCACCACATAAAAATAAAATAAAGATATTTTAAAAAATAACTGTTTTTCTATACATTATCGGAAGCTGATAATTCATAGATCGCACATGATTAAACACACAACACACAACACACACACACACACACACACATCATATGCCAGTGAGGAAGGAGTGGTCTCATTTGTTTAAAATTTAGAATAATGATAATATAATTGAAATAAAGTTGGGTTTTTAAAAAATAAGTAATTAAATATATATTTATTCACACTTGAAAGCAGATGGTGCACTAGCACTCATTTTCAGAGTAGGAGGAAGAGGTGAGGAAGACAGAACACTTTTCAAAGTGTTTAAACTTGCTGTGTTGTTTGGATGAACCACAGACCTGTAACAATAAAAGCACCATGATGTAGCAGTGAATGTTTACTTCCTCATTTCCCTTTCTTAGAAGTTATCAACTTCAATACACACATGCTGAATTTAGTACCAGGGAAGAATGCTATAATACCCTTTATATCATCATTGACACAAATGCAAATGTCTTAATTTATACCTTCAAGTTGATGATATGTTTCCTGCTTTGTGAAGTCAAGATAAAATGTGCTTTCATTAGTAACCTTGATGTATTATTGTCAAGAGAAGCTGAGATTCAGAGTGACAGCTTCTGAATAGTTAAACTTACATATTTCAAGATTTTTAATAATTAAGCTAGACATGCGTGCTTCAGAAGCACAGGAAATCGTCATAGTAATATTGATAGATGCTTCCCTAATTTGAAGAATATTTTTAGTAATGTCCTCAAAAATATTTTCCCTTCTGTAATTGGCATTATCTTAAATTTCTGTCTTGCATTTTTGACAAATGAATATCAGTCTATATTTCTGTTCTTTTATGAACGTCTATTAAATTTTGAGCATGTAAAGAAGGCACGTTTAAGTATGTATAGAAAAAGCATCACCTTTGGGTAACAACATGCACTTTTAAACTTCATTCACACAACCAGTTCACATTTTTTCAATTTCTACCCTGAAGTAACTGAAGAATAAGGAAAAATTGCTGGTCCTAAAAAGTGATACTGCATTTCTTGCTATTTGTTTGCCCATAATATCAAGCTCAAGTAACTGAAAAATAGTACAAAGAATTCTTTTTTTTTTTTTTTTTTTTTTTTTGGTACCGGGGATTGAACTCAGGGGCACTTGACCACTGGGCCACATCCCCAACCCTTTTTTGTATTTTATTAGAAGCAGGGTCTCACTGAGTTACTAAGTGCCTCGCCATTGCTGAGGCTGGCTTTGAACTCGCGATCCTCCTGCCTCAGCCTCCCAAAGTGCTGGGATTACAGGCGTGTGCCACCGCGCCCGGCTCAAAGAATTCTTATATATCTTTTTGTCCAGCGTCACAAATTGTTAACATTTTCCTCATTTGCTTTACCATAGTACATATCTATATGTCTGTCTATCTACAGTTTTTTTTTTTTTTTTTAACCCCCTTACTCTTACATCCTCCATGGTGCATTTCCTATGAAAAAGAATATTTTCTCATAATCACCATGCTCATACAGTGGATTACTCAATGGGAATTTAATATCAATATAATCTTCCTATTTTGTAATATACATATTCCAATTTTGCAAATAATGTTCTTTACAGCATTTTCCCCTCATTCCCTGATCCACTCCAAACACACATTACATTTAGTTGTTATGTTTCTGTAGTTTCATTGAACGAGGAACAGTTCCTCAGCCATCTTTTGTCTTTCATGACAGAAAGTTTTGAAGACTAAAGGCCCTCCTATTTCTTCCTGGCAATGTATTTAAATGATTTGTTGGAACTTCTCTCATACTTATATTGTAATCATTTATCCCAGTCTGAATTGTGTACAGGAGATATGGTGTCCGCTTAACTATGTGTAATTAGGAGGTTCACAAAATTGTTCCTTGATGGGATAGTTGATTTGAATAAACAGATCAAGATAGTGTCTGGTTCCTCCACTGAAGTCACATATTTTTTTCCTCATCTATGTACAAACTGTGGAAACTTCCTCTGAGACTATGCAAAATTCTATTTCTTGTTAAATTCCCCCTTATTTGAGTTAACAATTTTTTTCTATGATGACTAAATGTTGCTTCCTGACTTGGAGCAACAATGCCGCGGGAGAAAAACTCGGAGGCAGAATGAAGATGAAAGAAGGTTTTTTTATTCTTCGACTTTAGCAATCTCTCAAAACTCTAACACTGGCTCTTTCAGCAACTTCTCTGACTCTTTACTTCTTCTGACTACTGACTCTTTACTTCTTTACTTCTTTACTTTACTTTCTTTTACTTTTACTTTCTTAGAGAGAGAGAGAGAGAGAGAGAGAGAGAGCTTCTTCTTTCTTCTTCACTTTCTTTTACTTTTACTTTCTTAGAGAGAGAGAGAGAGAGCGAGAGAGAGAGAGAGAGAGAGAGAGAGAGAGAGAGAGAGAGAGAGAGAGCTTCTTCTTTCTTCTTCGGCAGCCTCGGCCTGACTCCGACCAGCAACAACTATTTCTCTCTCTTTATATATCTCTTTGGTTTTATTTCTTTCTCTAGCTTCTTCTGACCGAACTCTTAACCGCTCTGACTCTTATTTCTTCTTCTGACTACGTTCTGGCCGCTCTCTTTTCTTCTTCTCCGACCCGAACTCTTCTTCCGACCGACTGAACGACTGACTGAATGAATACCGCTTCTGACCGCTTTCACCCAGTTATATACCTTTAGCTTTGCGGGTGCGTCACGTGCATTTACAGGTGCATCACGTGCATATGATTATTATCAGGTGGAACTTATGGCTTCCAGCTAGCCGCAATAGCCATCTCCCTGATTGGGGCTGCTTCAACTAAAAAATGGTGTCTTTCTATTTCCAGGATTTTTCTACCATTATAGATAAGAATTCTATTTTAAGAAGGAATTATCACTTCCAATACTGCTTTTTTCTTTACTTACAGATTGATTGATTAATTGATTGATTATCTGAATGGACTCATTTCTATTTTTTCCTCTATGATTTATAATTTATAATCTGCCTTGATTAATAATCTTATTTCAGCTCTGGTTAGTAACAGCACTTTAAAGTTGGTGGAGATATCTTTTGACTGGTCTCCATCATTTCCTTCTGCACATTTTTTAGCTTCTAGCACAACAAATGATTCTAGACACCTATTAACCTGTCTTCTTTGAGACCATGAATTGCTAAAATCTCTAAGGATTCCTATTTATTTTCTTCATGGGGAATGTTGTAGCAGTGTGTGAGTTTACACATGTTCATTGCCACTGGAGTTTCTTAACTTCTTGGTCTTCACACTAGTCATAGCTATTGTTTATAACATGAATTCATATTGATACTTTCAACTGCTATTAAATGCAAATGGCCATTTTTTCCTTCATTCACCCCATGTTTATAGTTACCTTCATCCATTGTAAGAACTCTGGTTTCCATTATTACCTAGGCACTTATTTGCACAATCCTACAGATCACCTATGACAAGCAGAAAATTGCTTCATCTATCCCACTGCCAAAAGTAACTCTACTAAAATATTTGAGGGTTTCTTTGCATTTGTTCTCCAATCTTCACATCCTGTTTCTGGACTGAGTTGTGCACTGCATTGAAACATTATTTAAATTCAGTTTTCTCTTGCTTGTATTTGGCTGACTTCATCTCATTTGGTGTAACTTATATTTTTTAAATACTACTGGCTTCATTTATGTTATTTTTAGTTTTTAGTTTTTTTCTCATTGTTTTTTTTACTTAGATTTAATTTCCAAATATGTAAAATATTGATGTTTCCAAGAATCAAAAAACTAGGTAAAAATGTAGACTCAGAAAAGTTACACTTCCTCTCCTTTCCTTTCTCCTCCTTCATACTCATCAATAAACATTTCATAATTTTCTCATTCATTTTTGTAGATTTCTTTTCTTTAAGAGCAGATATATGTGTACTTTCTTATTTACCCTTCTTTCCTACTCAAAAATGTTTCATCCATCTACTTATCTACCCATCCATCATTTCTACTCTTCACTTTTCTCATTTAAAAATATAATATTATATTCTTATGAAAATGGTGTTTTAAAAAGCAATAACGTCACAGTGCTAGAATGTGTATATAACATTATAGAATAGTACACAAGAAGAAAAGTGAGTGGACACATGACACATTTGTTGAGAAGGACAAGGTCTCTCCTATCTTTCCATCAGGCATGCCTTTGAAAAACTGTATCTTATGCCATATCCTAACCATCTACATTAACCCATGTCTCCCTCTGAATAGCTCATACTTTAAGTTTCCCACTTCATGGCAGAACTTCTCAGAAAAAAAAAAAAAAAAAAAAAAAACGTTCATTGGTACTTCTCTTCCTTCCATTTCACCCTGTAGTCCATTTTACACTAATTATTTCTGCAATCCATTTTCTACTAATTTTCCCTATAACTCCAAATAAATTTTCCCTTCAAAGGTCATTGATAATGATTATGATGACCATTATATTCCTGCTATTCTACCTGTCTTCAAAGAACCAGAATAATCAACATTTCTTAGGAGTTTAGTAGAAAAGTACCACAGACACAAATTGAAGGGAAGTAGACCACGCTTCCAGATAGAAAAACTCAAGTGAATTTGGCAGTCTTTTTATGACAATATTCTCATTAAAAGGAGGGGAAAATCTAACCACTTCTGCTCAGAACACATTACAACCTGAAGAAAGAGCATGTATAAAAATCCTTAACTGGATACTTTGACTTGTATAACAAAGAAAAGAGGCAGTGGTGTGTCTGATGCTTAGTGATACAGTGATTGGCAATAAAGTTGAGAAGTAGGCAGTGGGGTAGATTACGAAGGTCTGTATAACCGATGGAAAGTATCGAGACTTTATTTTACAAGAATGAGATGCTTTTACTAGAACATGATATTCTGTTGTCACTACTTATGCCACATTCCTTTCTCCTGATACGTTATTAATTTCCATCATCTGATGGAAATGTTTTTCATTACTGCCATGTTTCCTTTCAAAGTTGAACACACCAACTTGGGATCACATTCTAAGTCACATGGGTCATATCTATCAGTGAGTTTGGGAAAAGTAATACCCCCCCCCCACAGGTTACCATATACATAGCTAAAAATCAAGGTTCAATCTATTTAGAAAAAAAGGGAGAATGAAAATGTAATGCCAATGACTTAGTGATTCCAGCCTACAATGTACTATGTGACTGAAAAAAAAACAGAAATGTATTTCTCAGTTCTGGAGATTAGGAAATCTAAGATCATTTTGCTAGCATGGCTGTGTTCTTTTGAGAGTTTTCTGCCTGGTTTTCAGGTAGTCATGTTCTTCTTCTGTTTTCCTGTTTGGGAGAGAGAAGGTTCTCATTTTTTCATCTCCTTATTTAAATGCTAATCCCATCTTGGAGTCTCTGCAGTCGTAACTAATCTACCTCCAATTACCTCTCAAAGGACCCACTTGCAAATGTTATACAATTGTGTTGGAATTAGGTTTTAAATACAAAATTTTCAGAGAAAAATTTAGTCTATAGCATTTAGCAATCTTGAAATCTTATAATATCCAAATGGGACTATTTAATCTTCCTTCTCCACATGTCAAAATAAGAAACATTTTCCTACACCAATCTTTTCCATCTCAAAAATTTGTATAATTACTGAAGCCAGTTATTTATAGAGCACACAGATAAGATCAACATATATTCATTTGGTGAATGAGTAAATGTTCGAATAGGCATTCCTCCAACAGATCTCCCAGGTAAGGAAGATACTGTGTGGATGTCAGTCCAGACTACAGCTGTGGAATTTGGACATGCCTGAAATGTGGAGAAGAGGCCTGGAAGGGGAGTGGTATTTGGGATTGAAGCCAGGGGCACTCAACCACTAAGCCACATCCCTAGCCCTATTTTGTACTTTATTTAGAGAAGGGGTCTCACTGAGTTGCTTGGTGCCTCATGGTTGCTGAGGCTGGCTTTGAACTCCCAATCCTCCTGTCTCAGTCTTCCGAGGTGCTGGGATGACAGGCCTATGCCACCATGCTCACAGTCTCTCTTTTTAAATCAACTGACTGATGATTGGCCCAGGGGGCCCTGATTTGTTTATACTATTGGTCTTTTAACATGGAGTCTGCAGACATTTCTCAAAAATTCTGTCACGTGATGGTACTTTCTTGCTTTCCATAACTGCCTTCACTCTCTACAATTCTAATCCTTTATCCTTTCTTCTTCCTTATCAGCATCCTCATTATAACCTACCCCTTTACATAGCATTATTGTAATTTCATGCATTATTATCACTATCAACAAAATTTGGTATTTTTTTTCAAATGTCATATCATCATTCATAGTACTCTTTACCATCCAAAATCATCTTGTTCATTTACTCTTTACTTCTACATTGTCTGTCACTCCCTAGTGCCATGGAGGCAAAGAGCTTGCTTCTATCACACAGGGCTTAGGGATCAGTACTCCATAAGTATTTTGTAATAAGTGGATGGATGAATAATTGCTTATAACTAGTCTTGATGCAACTTTTTTCCACGTTCCACCTCTCTAGCTGAATACATATTTGATGATGCATTTTTTACTTCTTTAAACTAGTTGAGATAAGAATAAAAATGGAATTCAATAACAGAAAACAATTTCAAATGTGAGTTTGACTTTTTCTGTGTCACACTTAATTGTTGTAATTTAAAACCTATAATGTAAACCTCTATATCTAAAACCACTATTTATAAGATGAAAAATTACATTGAAGAATTCCATATGAATCTTCATTTCAACTGGGAAAAAAAGTAGAATTGTCAGAACCTGCTATTCCTTTGTGTGTTAACGCCTAAGTTGAGTGACTAAAAGTACTTAAGAATTAAAACTACAAAAATATATAATACTTGAAATATATCACTGAATTATTTATAGAATTCATGCATGGATGTTTTAAAATCTGTTTGTACTTACCGACAACAGAAACTAAATTTTATACCATTCCTGAGATTGTTTTGAAATCAATAAACAGTAGAATGTTTATGTGAAGAGAGAGTGGTGCATTGGGGCAGCTAGCAGCTGATTTTGTGTGAGATTTGTTTCATTGGATTCTACTTGTAAGGCTATCTAAGAGCAAGTTTTCCCTTTTAAATTGTTCATGTGGTTGACACTTGTATTGCATAAATGCGCTTCCTGAGTGGCTTATTCTACTTACAGAAAATATAATTGAGATTGCAATCATAGGAATAATTCATTTGCCAGAGTTAAGGGATTGGTCCCAGATATATGGCTCTTAGAAGAAATATTTAAGAACAACAATTTACTGCATTTTCTACTCTTATAAAAATGTAACATTCTTTAGAGCCAGGTTCAACTAGAGACACCAAGTAGGATTAGATATGGGAGCCAAGATATTTCTTAACTTTGTGATTCCCCAGGCTATCATAGCCAGACTTTAGAAATCTCCTGTTCACAAAGAGGGAATCTGATTATGTCTATATTCAAGGAATGAAAGTATCAAATTCAAGGAATGAAAGTATCAAATTCTGGATGTATATTTCAGAATGTGAATGCCCAAGATCTGTCTTATAAATAGTGGTTTTAGATATGTAGGTTTACTTTATAAGTTTTAAATTACAACAGTTAAGCGTGACACAGAGAAGTTATCCCAAAGCTCTTGAATGTACATATCATTTCAGATTGAATTTTATGCCTTGATTATTAATAATAATAAAAATATTTAGGTATATATAAGATAAATTTCCTGATCGTTTTGAGTTAATACAAAATGTATCTTGATTAAGAGTCCTTTGAATGTATGTAGACATTGTGTTTTTTATAATAACTGCATAATACCTATTGGGTAAATTCCCTTTTTAAAAAACTTTTTAACATTTAAAATTGGTAAACATTTAGCAATTTCTTTTTCTTTTTATATTAAAAACAATATCCAGTGACCAAAAGCTAATAGTCAAGTGACAGGTTAGTAAAAAGTA
The DNA here is from genome assembly GCA_025594165.1 of Tamias sibiricus. Lineage (NCBI taxonomy): Eukaryota > Metazoa > Chordata > Mammalia > Rodentia > Sciuridae > Tamias > Tamias sibiricus. The sequence goes on from CM046668.1 coordinate 31,988,989, forward strand.
TTTGCAATGTAGGCCATCTAGCATATGTAAACAATATTGATAGCAACTAGAAAAAAAAAGTGCCTAAAACGTATAAATGACAATGATAAACAAAGTATAGCGCTGAGCGCAGTGGTGCATGCCTGTAATCCTAGCACTTGGGAGGCTGAGGCAGGAGGATCTCGAGTTCCAAGCCAGCCTCAGCAAATGGCGAGGCACTTAGCAACTCAGTGAGACTCTGTTTCTACATAAAATACAAAAAAGGGCTGGGGATGTGGCTCAGTAGTTGAGTGCCCCTGAGTTTAATCCCCAGTACCAAAACAAAAACAAAAACAAAGTATAGAGTAAGAAATATATAAATGGGTAGTAATAAAATGTAAAATATACATCAACCTCAAAAATAATTAAGAACTGATATTTATACAAAAATACACATGATTACTTCACCCTCAGATTGAATTAACTGTATATACCACGAATTTAGTGGTTTTAGACACTTGAACTCATTGATGGTGAAGGATAACTATTAAGTTTTTTATTATACAGTTGCAGCATCTACCTTAGGAGACTCTTGATTATGCACCTAGGGAAACATTCTCATATGCAAAGTCCATTCACTCTCTATAATGTTTCATTTCCTCAACCAGAGCTCCTGACTCTGCCCTTTGGCTGCTTTAAAGACTTTCCTGTGGCTGGTCCTCAATCCTCCCCCATACTTATGGGACCACTTTTGAAGAATGCAGTCATTTTTAAAGCATTCACTCAAAGTGTGAAAAGCCAGTAGTCCTCAAAACTCTGTATTTTATAAGAAAAGTTTATAAGGAAGTACATATAATAAATTATTGATATTATATGGAGCAAGACAATATAAAATTAATTTCATATGATTTTGAGGAATGTTTTAGAGCAGGAATATTTTAGCTCCTGTGTGATAACTGAGCATACTCTGAATTTTGAAGAGAAATGAGAGATTAGAGATGACTACTTGGTTTTTATCTAAAAGGTTTTCTTCTAAAATAAATAAGAAAAAGAGAAAAATATGTTATTTAAGCAGAAAATTTACAAAAGCAAAGAATTGGGTTTAGACTATAGATTAACATTGTCTTTCATACAAATTTATTAAATGTTATACTTGGACTTGATAAAATATTAGATATATTCCCCTTTCATGCACTTACATTCTGTGAATTTTCCCACTTTATATAAAATATTTTGTCCAGATAGAAATGACTGTATGGCTTATCTTCCGAAGCTAATATGTTTTAGGCTGATTGATGCATCAATTATAGCAGATACATTTATTGAGAGAAAAGGTGATTAGGGTCTACGTGAACTTAAACCACTAACAAAAGGGCCAAGGCTAAGTGGTTTTAATGCTAGTGCTTCTGGGTGAACTGTAAAAATGTCACTGCAACATTTTTTTAATTATCTCAGTTTTATAAAAAAAAAAAAAAGTAGTTCTTAAACAGAGGTAAAAAAAAAATTATTTTTTCGTTAAAGCTTGTTGATGCTCGTTAGTTAAAATGTCTCCTCAGATATGAAATATTGAGAATGCCATCCTCTGAGGGTAATACTATATGAAATAATGAAAAAAAACACCATAGATTTTAATCTTATAAAACCATGATTTTATAATTAAAGATATGAGAATGCATGTCCATGGGTCTTCCTTCTGAAGAAAACAAATTAATTTGAATTTCCTAGAGTAGTTTATCTGTCTAAACGTATATAGTTAGGTGCTATTAGATTTAGAGTATATGCCAAGGTTATTTGAAACCCCATAATTTAAATTAAAGAAATTTGCCAAGCAGAATATACTTTAACAAAATGTAACAGAGTTTATCAGAAGTTAAATTACAGAAAATTCAATTCACAAATTGAGTTTTCTTTTACTACAGCTTTCAGTTGTAGCCAACAAGAACCCCAGTGTCAACAGTTCAGAATAAGAGTCTTTCTTATTGACAGGGCGTCTTTGTCAATTGTGTAAAGAAGTTTTTATCAAGGAAGGTAGAAATCATGCCATTTCAAAATCTCCTATACTTTATGCAAAACTTAGTAAAAAATATTTTCTTTTCCATTTAACAGGAAAATAATACATCTTTGCTGTCTTATTCAAACTACATGTCAGTGTGGGTTAGAGACTGACTTTTAGTTACATTATATGAATAAAAGTGAATCTCAGCTCCACAAAGGTACATAAAGGTATTTGATGAAGACCTGATATTGCTTTGTTAATTAATTTCCTGTGATAAAACTTACAAATGGAAGTATGGCTCCCCATGGCATGCTGACTTTACAGAATAGGCCATTCTGTCAAAATTGCACCACTGCTAACAAGCTTTGTTATGCTCATTGGGTTTCTGCTATTAAATTTTTTTAATTTAACCATAAATTTTATTGACAACACATTCTAATTTTGAGGTGGATCAAATTAGTATTCCAACTTTATTAATAATCAGGCTGGTTATGAAATCCTATCTAATTCAATCATTACATAAGAATTGAATGATAAAGATTATGATACCACTATTAAAATACCTTAATTGCTTTTTTTCAAGTGTGGAATAGAATGCTGCTACATACTTAAATCACAAACTGGTGAAACAAAAATCAACACAGATTATTTTTCCCTAATAATGGAAGAGAAATTGATTATAGGATTTTATTTTTTTTGAGAATTTTTCACTTTTAAATTTTGTGTGCATGTGCACATTTTATTACAGCATCCAGAATGTATTAAGTCAGATTTCTATATATATTTTTTTTACTTCTAGAAACATTATAACAACCAGCTAACATCATAGTACTGTGTGAGTCAAACCATTCCAATAGTACCTTTGATTTAGCATTGTCAGCTTTCCCACTTTGGACTGTATTTTAGTCTGTTTCAGCGCATGAATTAAATTGTTAGAGACCTTTCTGACTCTCTTAACACAAAAGGCAAAATCTCTGCTTTGTGGGACTGTTGTGGTCTAGATATTAGGTGTCCCCCAAGAAACTCATGTGTGAGACAATGAAAGAAATTTCAGAGGTGAAATGATTGGGTTATGAAGGCCTTAACATAATCAGTGCATCTCCTGATAGGGATTAACTGAGTAGTAACTGTAAGCAGGTAGAGTGTGGCTGGAGGAGGTGGGTCATTGGGGTGTGCCTTTGAGGTATATATATATTTGTCCTTGTTGAATGAAGCTTTCTATATCTGCTTCCTCGTGCTTTGATTCTGCTCATTTTCTCCTCCACATACTTCCACCATGATGGTCTGCCTCCTCTCAGGCCCCAAGGAATGGAGCCAGCCATCTATGGACTGAGACCTCTGAAACACTGAGCCCCAAAGTCAATTTTTCCTCCTCTAATTCTTCTTTTCAAGTAGTTTGGTCACAGCAGCAAAAAAGCTAACTAAAACAGGGTCATATCAAGAAATACAACCTGATTCACCTTTACATTTCTTCTACTATTATCCTACATCCCTCGTGTCCATTCTCACATAATGCCTGGATTTATCTGTATAAATTAGGAAACACAAACAGCTCTCTTCTGGAGGGTAGAGTACCTCTGCCTAGGTCACTTTTTGTCTAGAAGCAAAGAAGAGCTGTAGGCATTCTAATCTCAGATTCTGTCAAATTCTCACCATTAAGGTTTTTTTAATTAAAAGATGTGTGGGAGCATGGTATCTGGAAGGATACCATCTGGCATGATTTAAATTATTAAAATAACTTTATGAGAACTCTTAAAATTGACCATGAAAGAAAGAATAAAAGTATAGTAGAAAATGCCTTCCTTTCTAAGTAGGGGATTGTCGCCACCTGCAGCTATCGCTGCCTGCAGCAACGATACCACGGGAAAGAATTCGGAAGCAGACTGGTAAATGAATAGGCTCTTTATTCTTGCTTCTTCTAACTTCTCTCTCAGGCTCCAACAACCTCTCCAACTCCAACCACACACTCTAACCAACCTCACCCAGTTAAATACTTTTTGCCTTAACAAGTATACACGTGTCAACAGCTCAAACTTACAGGTGCATCACATAGTTTTCACGGGCATAGAAAGATTCTTAGATAAATGCATGAATATCAGGTGAAAATACTGAAACACCTCTTATGGCTCTCAGCTAGCCGCCATCTTAGCTATCTCCTTATTAGGGCTCTTACAGGGGATGTAGACCTCCCAAGGAAAATTCAGATTTATTTGCTTCCTAGAATCCCTTTTGCAAGAGCACCCAAAGGGTTAGAATGAGTAACATTCAATAATATTCAATTTGACTCAGAACTTAACAAATAGCTGCTTCATGCCAGATCATTCTTGAAGCCATGTGGAAAGTCAATTTTGGGAGCAGGTTAGTTGAGGAGAACCTGGAAATAAAGGGACTGTTTTATAGGCAATAATCTAGGTAAAATGTGATGACAGTTTAAAACCAGAAAAATAATGTGTGGAGAGAGAGAGAAGAAGAATTGAAAATGGACATGTTTAATTGAGTAACACAGGCAGAGCTAGATTGCTGTGGAAGGAGAATTTAATATTTTTTAGTCAACTAAACCACAAGAAAGACAGCAAGTGGCTCAAGTTTGAAGACACCCTTGTGTGACAGACACATCAAAGCTCATATAGTTAGAAGTTGACAGGGACGTCATAATTCCAGCTCAGGGATTCTTCTATTGCATTACTTGTCTCAGGCCCTGCTTGTAGAAGGAAAATAGTCTCTTTGAAAGAGAAAGTAAATATATTCAATTTTGAGATGGTTTCTCTTATAACAATTACATCAGCAGCTATAAGCAACTCTGTAATTTGATATGGTGTTTTCTCTCTCACAAGAGGATTTAGTTAATCATATGTTGGTGTTTTGATTGCTGTTAAACATCTCCTTCTGCATTCATACTTATTTCTTGACGAGGTCATTCAGGTAGATAATCTCTTTCCTGTCTAGGTTTTGTGTTAATCAATTCTTTGGCACTTGCCATTGTCTCTTACTGTAGGAAACATATTTCTTTGGCTTCCTTTATCTTCCTGCAGTAATTTATTCTTTCAACAAACAAACGTTATATGTGGTTTATGGGATATTTGTTACTGCTTCCCACACTGATGCTACTTCTCTCCTCATAGGTATGGTAGGATTGTACTCTCTTGCCCATGGCCATGTGACTTGTTTTGGTTAATTATATGTAAGCAAGGAGCTATATTAATTTTCAGGAAGACTTTCCTAGAACCAAGCAGTTCACCCTATCCTTCTGTCTCCTTCTATATAGATCATGAAACCAAGTGCAGAGACGGAGTCTAGTTCTACTAGGTCCCTAAGTAATACCTGCATCATAGTTGTGTTATGAGTAAGCAATCAACCTGACACTTTGGAGAGATTCACTACTGTAAGTACTGAAATTTATAAATTAAGGGCAATGCTCATGTAACAAAAACTTACAATATTCATTGTTTACAGTGATCAATTTGTGAGAAATAAGAAAATTTATTGGAAAATAGAAAAAAAGAGGATTGATGTTTTGAAATAGTGAAGAATTTGATAAAGCTGCTGCCTGTTGTAAATTAGATAATCAGGATTCTAATGAGCTCTTGTAGGTCTTGAAACAGGCAGAAAACAATATTTGTATTTCATAATGTGGCAAAAAGAAAATAAGCTAAAAAATGGACAACTTGAGAAAGTTTGAAGGCAACAGAAAGAGTGCATGGTGAAAGATACTTTAGGGTTCAAAGAGTTAACTGCATCTCAAACTCAAGATGTAGAATTTAGAAATGACAAGAATATTGATTAAACTCATGTTAAAATTCAGCAGTGCAACCTAATTAAATCAAGTAAATGACCAATATCCTTACCAGTAAGTATTCTGACTTGATATGGCATTCTAGAAAAAAAAATTCAGTAAGTAATTCTGAGCAAATAATTTACCAGTCAGAAAATTAAAAGTTTTTTAAAGAAAGTCAATAAGGTTTTGGGCTTTCCCTTTGAAAGCAGATACCATACTAAATCTAAAGAAAGAAGATAGTCTAATGAAATAGGTATCTAATAGGTAATGAAACATTGTAAGTTAAGAATAATGTATAGAAAGGAACTGTGACCACGGATTTTGATACATGGAGGTCAATAAAGTCGACTAGATAAAAATACTAAAAATTGTTTGAAAGAATTGCTTTGCTAAAAGAACCATCAGACTGATCAAATGGAGACTGTGATGATTTATAAGATCAAGTGACCAATAGAATCCCACCCAGCAACAGATGGGAAGTGGGCTGAGAAAGAACTCAGGACACAAGAAGATCTCCTCTGCCAATTCCTTTTATTAGTTATGGCTAGGAAAGTGAAAGAAAAGAGAGTTTCCTAGAAGGTAGGGCAGAAGCACTGATTACAGGAAGTATGGCTAGGTTGTGGACTCTGCCTCCTCTGGTATCTCCATCAAGAAATTGGGTCCTCAGAATATCTACACTACATGATGTCAAAATTACTGCTGTCCTAGGTTGCCTCATCTTTCCCTTCCTTCTACCTGCTAAATAGAAACATTACTTTGGTTATTTCTTATGTTATCATCATTGTCTTATAAGTATCATAATTATTAGTCTATACCTGCCTATTCCACGTCTCTATCTGAGCACTTGATATCAATGAAAACAGAAAGTAAGCAAATCTGCCAATTGGTCTAATTTTTAAATTCAACAGGACCAAATGATGCTTGGAAAACACACTATTTTCCCTACATGCTTAGTTTCACACTCTGCAAGCCAGTATTCTTCCTTCACTTAAATACTACATCCCTTTTGTTGAGAAAATAAATACATAACAAAGAAACTTTTCTTCTATCTTCTCATTATAAAAACTAACTGAATAGCATTTTCCCAACTCCTTTCTCCATTCTGTTATTAATGATGAATTATCCAATATCAAAGGTCAATATCTCATTGTGTAAATGTCCCATTTCTCCTTTGCCAGAAATTTCTCTCCATCTGCTGAATCGTTTCACTAGGCCTTGAAATATCCAATACACTGGTATTTCCCTTCCACACATTTTTCAATCCCTATTAATAGTAAACAGCTGGAAGAGTTGTCTATAGTTCCTCTACTTCCTCATTTTGGACACTCACCCTTGTCCACCAGTCACATTTTTGCTTTTCCTTTAACTGAAATCTCAGTCTCAGCTATACCATTTTACCATTACTTCTTTCTTACAACATTTCTTTTCTTGGCATCTGTCACATTGCCACTCTCAGACTTCCTTACCCCTTGTGGCACTACTTCTTCCATTCTGCTTCTCTGCTTGATAACTAACTGCTGCAGAACCCTTGGCCCCAACCTTAGATATCCTTCTTGTCTGTCTCCATAATTTCAGCTATATTATCTCATCTAATCCCAGAGCGTGACATAGCTCTTCTGTGATGATCGCTCCCAAATGTGTCACTCTAAAGACCCTTCCCACCATTCCCACACTGACAAATTCAACTTCCAACCTGATTTCCTATGTGTATTTCTAATTAAGCAACAAACACTTTATGTGAACAAAACCAAAAAACTCATTTTCTTTTCCAAACTTGTTCTCACTTCTGCTTTGCCAACTCAGTAAATGATACCATCACCAGGTGGTGTTCAGGATAAAAGCCTAAGTGACTCCCTTGAGCAGTTACTTTCCTTACTTGCCATTCACATTCAAGAGCCAAATCTATTGACTGAGCATGCACCAAAATTATATTTTAAGCCAATCTATCTCTCTTCTACCATTACACTCCTAACCCAAGTCTCTCATCTTTTGTCTGGTACATTGTGATAGTAATTCTGCTTAATTCTGTTTAATGCTTCCCCTCACTGGATTCTCTTGCACTTGGTATCACATCTGAACACACTGCTTTGGCTTGCAGAGTCCTATAGCATTAGCCTGCCTTGCCTGCAGTGTCTTTTCTTCTTCTCACTATTTGTGTTCATTTACACTTGACTTTTTTCCCCCTTATTCCTCTGATACATCAGGCTGTATTCCTCTTAGGGCCTCTCTACTTCGTGTTACAATCCACCTTCTCATCAGCATTCAACCTTGCTGAATTATCAGTTCCTCAGAAAAACCTATGGTGACCACAATATCATATAAACTTGTTGGTTTTGACCTATGTTTTCAATATCTAAAATAGTCATGGTCATTTGTGTCCTCATGTTTGATTTGCTACCTTATAATTGAATGTAGTTCATGAGAGAAAAGACATAGTTATTTTTCTTTTTCCACACAAAGATTTTTTCAGGGTCTAAGTAGTTTAGTTCTTATTTTAAATGCACATTTCTTCATACCTGCATGGTTTTATACATTTGATATTCTGTTCTGTCCTAGTCCTTAGGCTTCTCACAATCACAGGCTTTTTCTGAGACCTTGCTTCTTTTCTTAACTTTCATACTGCATCTCTGTGCTTTAGTTCCACCTTTGCTACTACTCAGTCCTGGAACTAATTTGATTTCATCAAATACAATATAAGACCTCAGAAGAAGAGTCCTGTCAATTACAACTTCCAAGCTAATAGGATCTAATCCCCAGTTATTTTTATGCTTTCTCCTAAATTTATACAGCAGATCAGAGAGTAAAGCAAGAAGAAAAAAAGGAGGGTTGAGTATATAGACAGAACAAACTAATAGAAGCTCAGAGAAGATAATAAGAAAACTTGGGAAAAATTATTTACATGAGTTTGTTTTAATTCAGATGGTACTATGCTTTATTTAAAGCATTTCTGTCAGTGTTTCTGAATCTCTACAGCATTATTGTATCTCCATAAAGCCAAAAGTTTTTAAAAATACTGTTAATTCATTTTTTCATGATTAAAATATGTATGTGAAAAATGATACGGCAAGAAAGCATATGAAGAAATTATTTATATGTGGCAGTTTTAAAGAATTACATCAGCAAGATAACTACATACATATCACACAGCTTAAATTTTTAAGCATAATTAATTAAACCTGTGTTAACATCAGGAAAGTGTTTGTAAAACTAAAATCTTGACTCTTAATCATTTTAGTCAATGAATTAAGTTTTTTCAGTCTACGTAATATACAACGTAATATAGTGGGACTAGATACAATTTTACTGAAAGATAGATTCATCTAAAAGTAGCTTTCAAAGGAATTTTTTTTCCACTAAACTCCATCCCTGTCTTCATGTCTGAAGCAAACCATGTCCATTTTAGCCTCGCATGCAATATAAAAACCCCAGTACAAGTATTAAGTTGTACTAACTGGTAAGCTTCAAGTAGATCTGTTTACAAAATTATTTTAATGAAATGCTCCATTTTTGACCACAAATGTGCACCAGCTTATTTCATTATGAAGCACCTGTCCTTTCCAAACATTTTTTTTTTTCTGTTTTGATCAAATCAAGTGAGTCTTGGTCCAGGTCTGCTGCACACAGCCATGGTCAGAGGTGCTATCGGCAGGGAAAGTTCACCTAGTGCACCAGACAGAAGCAAAGTATCTACAAGGGACAAGGACACGGACATGTGCTGAGTCAGTACAAAGAAATTCCACTCAACATTTTTCTAATTCAGTTTCTTCTTTTTGAATATTAAAAAGTAGCTTTATCATATTAAAGGCAATAATTTAGAAAGTATATATGTATATGTGTGAACATGTGTGTGTATATACATACATACATACATACATACATATACACATAGTACATATATAATTTAAATTTTGTTAGTAACACTGGAATAAAAAATCTCTCTAGCCGGGCGCAGCGGTGCACACCCGTAGTCCCAGCACTTGGGAGGCTGAGGCAGGAGGATCGCAAGTTCAAAGCCAGCCTCAGCAATGGTGAGGCACTTACCAACTCAGTGAGACCCTGTCTCTAATAAAATACAAAAAAGGGCTGGGGATGTGGCCCAGTGGTCGAGTGACCCTGAGTTCAATCCCCGGTACCAAAAAAAAAAAAAAAAAGTCTCTCTATTGTCTACAAACTTTTGAACATAGAAGAAGACGATAACTTCATTCCAAAATAAATTGTGACTAATAAAATGATATCAAGGTGAGATGTTAAACTACTGGACTGCAGAAAATAACCATGTGGATATTTGTAAGGAAGATGGATGTTACAGAAAAAAAGGAAACTGTTTTACATAATTAATTATACTAGGTAGATATAAAGAAATGAGGAATCTAAATGAAATTATCACATTCCTTCAATGAATTAATGACAATTTTCCTACATTTCAAAAAGAACAATGAATTAAATATCAAAAATGAAAACTGAAAAAGGGAAGTCAAGCTTGTAGCTGAAATTAATATGGGAATGAGAATGAAATGCTTCTGGACGCAGTTGTTGAATTCCAAATTAAACTTGAAGAATGAGAGAGAACCAGCTGAGATTACATGAAAATGAAAGTGAGATTTCCAAATGCTTTTTAAAGAAGGATGTGTATCACTTGGATACTTGCTTAAGGAAAATATAAATTGGTCCTTTTTTTAGAGAATCATTGGGCGGTAAGTGTCTAGAGATATAAAATTGAACATTTCCCACTTTGCAAAAAAAAAAAAAAAAAAACATTGAAAATATTTTCACGAAGTAATTTTCTCCCCAACACAATATTTTCACCTTTGAGATGACAAGTGTAACTGCACGAGTGATTCATCTCGAATATTAAAAATATCACTGAGCTTCACGGCTGCCCAAGGGGGATGCAGAGAAAAACAAACACTTTCATTTTTTTCTCTTTTACTACAATGCATCTTTTATTTTTAAAAAATTTTAGAAAACCATTCATCACACAGAATACACTGTCTTTTACAGACAAAACAGAGAGTTAAACAAGGGACAGGCTTGCTATAGGCTAGTGTGAAAAATCAATAAATAAGGTGTGCCTTTTCTCTCTCTCTTTAACTCTATTCTCTTTTTAACTGTATTGTCCCTTAGCCTCCTCTGAACTGGTTGGTCCAATCCAGAGTTGGACTGAATTGTGATGGACACATATGTTTGGTCAATAGTCCAGATAAATGACATCCCCATACTTTTTCAGCTGCATTCAGAGAAAGTGACCAAAGCAATGTATTGGCCACTATCTTCCTGCATTAAAAAAAAAAAAATGACAAGATAAAATTCATAAAGGAATGACTTCATAAATATCAATGCCATATTTTCCAAATTTGGAATTCATCTTGTAGTTTTTACTTGTCTTTCTCCTTATCAAAATTAACATGTAATATATAGGAAGCATTCTCAATTTTAATCCCTATAAAATATGTCTTAGCAAAAAACAAGAATATTATGAAATCAAAGTAGTTCATATTTTAGAAGATGTAATATTGAAGTTAAGAGAAAATAATGTGAAGATATATATTGAAGTGAAAGGTCTCCTAGAGCACAAAGCACATGTTGCTTATTTTTAATTAATAAGTAGCTTGGTTTTTTTTAATTTGTTGAGCAACTAGCAGGTGCTGGCAACTTCGATGAAATATATGCATTTCTGTGTTGAACAGATATTGGAGGCACTATTACAGAGTTGAGGGAACCTAATAGTAAAAATAGGAACTTATATAGGGAGAGTAAAACTTTTAAAAATTCCTAAGGAAGAAAAAATTAATGGAAGCATTTATTTGACATTATCAGTTAGTTCTCCAAATTAGAAGGACCCAATCTGACCCCTGAAGTGCAGAATGCTTTCTATAGTTTCAAATGGTAAAAATAAAATAAAATAAATTAGTCATATACAAAAATTGTATTAAATTGAAATATCTATCCATAAATAAAGTGTTTTTGAAACAAAGTGCCACAATTCTTGGCAGATGAGTAAGTTTGTAGTTGTAGTCTGAGGTGTTTCTCATAAGCAGGATTTTTTTTTCACTCAAATTCTAGGCAAGTTGACAAAAAAGTAAAGCAGATAATATTATAAAATATGGTAATCTTAACTAATAAAGTTAATAGTGGAGAATAAGTCTTATATTCAGGGGCTAGTGGGAGCTCTGATAGTGAATCTCATTTTATGGAGATTTGTCTATTAAGTCAGAGGTATCTCTGGGCAATTGCAGGCTCTTGTTTGCATCACAGGCTCCCTGTGCCATATGGCATAGAACAGAGCAGCATGCATATGCCTGCTAGGTAGTTATGTCCTAAAAAGGAAGAAATGTGGAGGGCATAAGGCTGCCACTTTCTTAGGACAACATCAGAAATTAGATAAGCAAATCTTACTCTCTAGTCGAGTAGTCAGAAAGGGAAAAAAAAGGAAACTACAAGTGTTTTCTTCCTGTGGAAATTAAAGAAATGGGAAATAATTGGGGAAAGTGTCACACACTGTAATATCAATGGCTCCAGAGGCTGAGACAGGAGGATTGACAAGTTAAAAATCCAGCCTCAGCAACTCAGTGAGGCCCTCTCTTAAAATAAAAAGTAAAAAGGGCTGGGGATGTGGCTCAGTGGTTAAGCATCCCAGGGTTTACTCCCCTATTCAAAAAAAAACAACAACTGGGAAATAAATGCTCTTTTCCACCTGTTCTCAACTATATGTGTTATATACTTAATGCTCTGGCTTCAAACAATAAGCCAATTGTTTGCCAGAGCTATAGATATCTTCTCCAGGGAAGACGCACATAGACAGTCCTGTCTGCACCTTATTGAATATGAACAATTGATCTTCTGTGGCTTTTCTTGAGATCACTGGGGCAAAATACAGATTTTGAACCTAGAAATCTCTCAATTTTCTCAAAATCATGCATTAGTGTGGTTGACTCCATATCTATTCTGTACCAAAGATTTATATCCAATGTCTATACTTTATCTCATCCAAAAGTTTCTGGCCACAGTGTCTGCCCTAGCCTATCTGAGCTTTAATAAATAATGAAATTGAAGACATCATTACAAGGTTGCTATAATGAAAAGAACAAAGAACTTCAATAATACATTACTAGTAATGAAAAGGCTAGATTTGAATACAAACCTCATCCTTCCATTATCAATTTCTCATAGAGAAGATAAATTTTGAAATTATAGTTTCACACAAGTCTGAAGAAATCCATGTGTCCATGTTCCTGCTCTTCACACTCCCAGATTTGATATCCCTAGTCCCTTCTCCTGCTATTTTTCTGGGCCCCATGTTTCAATTATTTCTGCCACTTACACTCTGGCTTCTAACACTGGAAGTCTTGGGGGTGTTCTCTCATATCTACTATGCATCCCACAAATGTGCAATTGCCAAGTCCTAGTGACCTATACATGAAATCACCCTTATGTATGCCCAGTTCTGATTGAGTTGATACTCACTCAGGGCCAACTTTCATCATCTCCCAAGGGGACTACTGTGACATCTTCTTGCAGTTCTCCTGTCTCTAGTCTCCTCTCCTCCACCCACTATCCACCCTAGCCAGGAATTGAGCCTGATTAAATCACATCAACAGGCACAGAAAGGTCTCCTATGTGAGGGTTAAGGTGAAGGAGCCCTAATTAGGAAGGGCTGTTGTAGCTAGCTGGAAGCCATGGGTTCCACCTGATATGTATGTGACGCACCTGTAGGCACCCGCAAACCTGAAGGTATATAACCGGGTGAAAGCGGTCCGAGTTAGGAGAACGGAGAATTCAGTCAGCCGGGCAGTCACTCGGTCGGTCAGAAGAATCAGAGCGGCCAGAACGTAGGCAGAGCGGTTACAGAAGAGAAACCAGATAGAAGAAGTAATGACTGGCCAGAGTTAGGCCGAGGCTCCAGAGGACTGGTCAGAGTAAGGCCGAGGCTCCCGAGGAAGACAGAAGACAGAAGACAGAAGAAGGAAGAAAGAAGAGAGAAGAAAGAAGCTCTAGTCTTTCTCTAAGCTAAGCTCTATCTTTCTAACTCTTACTCTAAGCTAAGAAGACAAGAAGAAAAGCTTACTTTAATCTTTCTCTCTAAAAATCTTTCTTTCCCTCTCTAAGCTCTAAGAAAGTAGAAGTAAAAGTAGTAAAAGCTTAACTCTGCCTCCGAGAGTTTTTTCCTCCCGGTTTACGGTACCAGGCAGCTTACATTAAGGGAAAAATTCTCATCTATATAAAAAAGAAAAAAAAAGTGTCACCTCACTTCTAAGTAATAAAAAAGGAAGCATTATATACATATGATGCACATAAATGGATAGAAGAAAATATCTGTTTACAGTGGTCCCTTATGGTAAAAGACAGAAATACCAACATGGGGTTTGTGAATGTGAAAGTGGATTGGTATATTTTATTCAAAATAAGTTTGTATTATTTCACTCCTCTAATAACATAGAATATCATAGTACACTTTTTATTTTATTTAAGAAAGCAAAACAATGTCCAGAAAAATGTAAAGCAACAATAGTATAATAAAAATGAATGTGAAAGCCTCATTACAGATACTAGTCAGTAGGCTTTCAAGTGCTGTGGGTATAAAGTGGAGAACAACTTGGTAGAACAGCTTCAATAGAGAGCAGAAATTGGTATCAGAGAGAAGGGGCAAAGCCCAAACACATTTGCAATGGGAAAACATCTCAATGCCTCCCCCAGCCTAGCAGATAAAAGAGAATTAGATATCAAAGGACACTTCAAAGTGTCTATCTTGAGTGATGACTTAGAACTGATGTTAATGGTTTATATATGAAGTTGACACACTTTTCCAAGATGCTATTTTTATTTCCATCTTAATTGACCGAGTGAGAGATGATAAGACAATCAGGTAGAGATATTGCATTGCTCCTGAGGGTTACAGTCAGAATGGCAAAAGTTGAGGTGGGAGATTCAACTGTTTCTCTATTGAATATAAAGGTAATAGTGGGATCTGAGTCCTTGCGGTGAAGGAACAAAAATGAGGGAGGACCAAAAGGCTGAGCACAAACCTTTTAAAAGAGTCATAAAAGGCACTGGAAGGTAACAATGAGAATAGAATAGATAAAGAATGGAATGCACAAAGGGCTCAAAGGAAGAAAACATTCCAAGCAGCATGAAGAGATCAGCAATCTCACACTTTATAAGTGATATAAAAGATGAGAGGAAAAGAAAAGTTGTTTGAATTTGACAAGAAGTAATAATTATGGGTAACCTGAGAAAGAAAAGTTTCTGTAAATATATGTTTCCCCTTTTAGAAAAAAGAATGTAGATTAAAATACACTGCAGTGCATCAGTAAATGTGCTATACCACATTAAGCATATATTCTGTGAGAAGAAGCTATAAAACAGGCAAATGATAGGAACAGATGATAAACAGACGGTGAAACACAAATAGCTATCAAGTATATGAAGAGATCCTCAAGCTCATTTGTAATCAGAGAAATGCAAATTCAAGTAAAATTATTTACCACTTTACAAACATCACATTGGCAGAAACTAGAAAGTTGAATGGTGGTAATTATTAGTGGGGATGTGGAAAAACCAGACTAGCTGAATCTCGCTGAAGAGCACTTTAGCTGTATTTATTCAGATTAAAACTGCATCTACACTGTGATCCAGTATTTCTATTCCCAGTTATATAGATTGAAAATATTCTCTCATGGGACATTAAAGGGGAATCTCTGCTGATTGTATCACTCAGAGATTACTCAGTGATGTTGTGGTAAGTTCCAAAACCCCTACTTGCAAAAACATAGGTTTGGCTTTGGTTCACACTGCCAGGCCTTCCCAGATTGGCAGGCCAACTCTATTACTGTCACCACTCAGGCTGATGGAGCCCCAACCCATCTTGAATACTGTTGGTTACTGCACAGAGTGGAAAGATGAGCTCTAGAGCATTCAATTCAGCAATTATATGCTCCAGGCCAGAAGTGACATATGCAATACTGACCCATACTCATTAGTTGGAATTATATATCATAAATGGTCAAAGATTACAATCATCCTCCCATGTATTCACATGCTGTGTGTCGTGGACTAAATGTTTCTGTGACCCCCAAAATTCATGTGTTGAAACCTTACCCCATAATGAGATGGAATAAGGAGGTGGAGATTTGGGGAGGTGATTAGAATTAGATGAGATCATGACAGAAGAGCCCTCCTGATGAGAACAGTGTGCTCCAAAGTCCCCAGAGAGTTTTCCGCTCTCTGCTTTCTGTCAAGTGACAATACCAAAAGCTGGCAGTCTGCAACCTGAAAGAGTGCTCACCAGAACTTGGCCATGTTGTCACCCAGATCTTAGACTTCCAGCAGCCAGAACTGTGAGAAATAAATTGGTTTTGTTTATAAGATGCCCAGACTAACAATTTGTAGAGCCACAGAAACTAAGATACTTTAAAAAACAGAAATATCTGACTCCTCCCGCCATCAAAAAAGAGTTGCTCAATGCAATATTGTGGTAGTAAATATGCTGTTAATTTAGGAGTTTTGGTTTCCATCTCAAGAGGAATTTCAGAGAAGTAAAAGATTGTGTAGGTTTCCTATGCAATACCATGCAGCAATTAGAAGCAAGGACTAAAATATACACAAGAAAGCAGGGACATAGTAAATAAATGCTGAGTGTACAAAGGATAAGATAATGAGGTTTTCAGCCCAACATTTATGTGAACTAAATATGCAAATGTTCCTCCATTTACAATGGAGTCACATCCCAATAAATCCACAGAAAGTTGAAATTATGGTAAGTCAAACCTCCCACATCATAGCTTAGTAGTACAGTATGCTGTGCAGTATCAGTCGTTCACCCTCCAGACTGCTGCCTGGCATGACAGAGGGGGTAGGAACATAAACCATAGGGATAGATCAAAATTTTAAATTAGAAAATTAGAAGTACAGTTTCTTTTCTTTTTTTCTTTCTTTTTTTGGAACAGGGGAGGGGGGCTTAACCATTTAGCCACCTCCCCAGCCCTTTTTATATTTTTATTTTGAGACAGGGAGGGTCTCACTGAGTTGCTTAGGGCCTCACTAAGTTGCCAAGGCTAGCTTTGAATTCACTATCCTCCCACCTCAGCCTCCCAAGCCACTGAAATTACAGGCATACACCATTGTATCTGGCTAGAAGTACAGTTTCTACTATATGTGTATTGCTTTTGGACCACATAAAATCAAAAACTCATGTCAATGTAGTATAAGTTGGAGATTCTCTGTGTACACCTACACTAGACAATGATACAAAGATATGTGCAAATTTTTCTGTATATATCAGAAACAGTTCTCCTAATTGTTCATGGGAGAGAAGAAATACTGAGGATGGGAAAAGAGAGAAGAAAGTGATAAATTAAATAAATAGGACAAAAGTACATCCCATACTGACCAGTGATTATAGTTGCCATGAAGAAGGGAATATGACTAATTTAATCAGGCCAACAGGTTATATATGAAAAATAAGCAGCTTATGTATAATATAAGTCATGATAAAACAAGCATCTATCTAGAAGAGACTAGGCAAATTGAAAGCCAACAAGGAAGATGAAAAACATCCTATAAGGTACTACTTGCCTGTTGGAGCAACATTTTGAGGATTAAAAGAAAACTGTGGAATGTTTTAGGTGCCAACATAGGCAATTTCAGTCATTACCATTGAGTATTGCTAATTGATAAGACACAGAAGGGACAAAGCAATCTATGTTTGAGGAAATATGTACCTTTGTGTCACCTTTTGTTATCTTTAGAATTATAATAACAGCAGAGGAAAGTGCTAGGAACGATAGTGTAGAGAAGACAAATTATCAGTAGCAATTGCTTATTTCAAAAGTTAAGTTAATAAAGGATCTTAAAGTTCCATTCATAGTTTTTAATAGAACTATGGTTATGGGCAGATGTGAAGGCTCTACCTATATCACAAGTGCCCCTTCCCAGCTGCTATGAAAGGTAGGCTTTCCTAGGTGATATGGCAATAATTTCTTCCCATTTCACCTTTGTTTATTGCTCAGGTTCTTTGCCTTCTTGGATTTATGATGCTTCTTCTCAGCATAATTGACTCTGTCTATGATTTGATGCATGTCAGTATGAACCATCTGCTTCTCTTTTCTCTCAGATGTGAACAGTTATGTGTTTCCTGCTTGATGAGTTTCAACTTGACCTTAGACTAGAAATGCCCACCTTGTCAATGCTTGATGTCCACCTGCATCCTTGCTGACTCTCCCCTTCCTATATGCTCAGAGGGCACAACCCATACAAGTTGCTTCAGGGTGTTTTGTATTTTTCTTCCTCTTTCTCTGGTTTTGTGTCCAGGTCAGAAGCTGCTACAAGCATGGATATCAAGCTAGTAGTCTTCAGATTTCCATGTCTCATCTTTAGAGAGCCTACTGATAGAGATCAGGCCATATATAATGTTATTTTATGGACTAGTGTGCTATTTTTTAAAAAAAAAGTTTTAGTATTTGCATATAGGATCTTTCTGACTTTTCTCATCAAATGGAAGAAAGTTAAACTTGGCAAGTTGACAAAATTGTAGTGTTGAAAAAGCTGGAAGTGATTTTTGTGGTTAGACGAAGTTTCACAGTTCTCTTTTGGGAAAAGCATGACCTCTATTTTATAGATCCAGAACTTGATGCCACATTGGAACTATATTCAGACAAAGGACACAAGAGGAGGAAGGGCAAAAGGACAGTTAAAACCACAGGCTTGTAAAAATAGCTTATTGTTTACTTGAATTTTTAATAATTCCATCTTATATAAGTGTTTGAAATAAAACTTAGCTGACTGAACTCTAACATTAATATAGATTTTAATGATAATTTATTAATACTTGGTTTTGCTCCTCTTCAGAACTCAAAATAATATTGACATCAGAAAATATGCTATTAGCTAGAGATGCATATGGCTTACAGAGAAGATTATAATAAACAAACATTGATTTTTGCTGGGGTGAAGATCAAGGTAAAAATTAATCAATAGTTTTCCATTTCAACAAAATCTTAATATCACCAGCATGAAAATCCAGTGAGTTTGATTCCTCACTCTTTCCACTGGAAAACCTCTGGGAAATTACAGCATCTCCTAAAGAAAGTAAGAAAATTGTTCTCTGTAACCTTCTTGCATCCCTCTTTGGTCATCTTCCTGGCTCCTAAAGCAGAATACTGTCCAACTCCTTGGCCAGGAACTAAATTACTCAGTCACAAAAGAGGGGGTGCCTCCATTTTAAAAGTTTCCTGCTTCAAATTAGAAGTAATTACCCATCTCTTAGATAATTCAGAAAACACAATGAAGAAAACAAAATGGCAACAGTGTTCTAGTGAATGAATAGTAAAGGAAAAGTCATATCTCCATATACTTCATTTGAATCATACAGGATTCTTAACAAATCCTTCATGGATACTGTTGTCTCAAAAAACATTTAAGAATAAACTGCATAAAAGTTGACAGCTTTTGTTTCCACTGTCCCTATGGAAATCATATTTAACTTTTGAATCTTTAAGTTGTTATGTGGATTTTATATGCTTGAAATTCCCTAGTGGGTGGCTATCATAACAATACACTCATTTTTTCTTCTTTTAAAACTTTTTCTCCTTAATATTTAGAGCCATAAAATCATTTACATTTTTTGGAAGTTTTTCTCAAATTTAATAAATATGCAAATGCACACATGTATATATGCATATGCTCAAACTTGGCCTGGTGGTGGGCATTCCAATGGAGAAGCCATAATGCCCTATCTCGGGAAGGGTTTTCTTTTTTCCTTACACTTCTCTTCTCACACTATTTTGTAAACAAAAGTCAAACAATTGATTGTCACAGTATGTGTTGTGACCAGGGGTTATGCAATGCTGGCAGTGGAAGCTTTCTTACATAACAATTCTACCTGGTAATTTTTTAGATAAGAGAAGAATTCAGAAAGGTTGAAACAACTATATAAAAATGTGGAAGATCTGGGATTAGATAGGAGGTCTCCAGTATGCAATTTACAAAAATAACCTCCCCAGCTATAGCTTGTGTTATTTTCTAAACATGAGATTGAACTTCTCTGTTTCTAGAATAGAGTTGAAAAGGGTGGCCACTTTAAAAATGTAGGAAAAAGAAAGAAAATAGAAAAATGTAGCTAAATCTTTACTACAATTAAAATCCTAAAATAGAACATCTTTGTACATGTTTTATATGAATTGATACTATTTTCAAGCTTTGTTTCCCTCTTTGCCCTAGATTATTTGCTTTATTAAAATTTACCTTCTCTCTATTCTACTTATTTTCCTGACTTAGTGGCTTTGCAAAGGCTGGCACAACTGGTCTGCTGTTAACTTCGGGCAGCCTGTGCTAATAAGCAGGAAACCATGAAAGCTCCCTCCTTAGTGCTTCCCCTGGCTCAGGGAAGCAATAAACATGAAACCATTGCCAAGAATTGAGTTCAAACCACACACTCTCCCAAGTTGCCCTGTAAGGTTGGTGGAGTTCAGCTAAGAAACAGTGTCCAAAATGAAACATGTAAACTTGATTTACATTGAAATAAAACACACAGACCTTTCCTGGCAGGGAAGTTGCTGATTCAGGTAGATTAGTCCAAGAGTTCCCATTTACAAAAGTCCACATTTGGAAAGGGGCACCCCTTCTTCTCCCACAGATGGCTAATTTTTCCAGGCTCTCTTCTCATTTATGTCTATTAGAATTCTAAATAAGTCATCAGGTACATGATACAATCATTCACGTTAAGATGCCATGTAATGAATCTATTTTCCATGCGCTAGGTTTTTTTCCAGATATTTAAATATTAATTGTAACCATCTTATAAAACATGGAAACCAGACAGGGCAATGTTAAGATACTTGTTTAAAGTCATATACTGGTAAACAGAGGAGCTACCTTCTAAAGCCAAGCTCACCTGACAGTATCCCCACTTTGATGCATTTTGCAAGCACCCTGCTTGTCCAACCCAGGATCCGTGACCGCCAGACCTAGGTAGCCACACCTACGCTCACTTGGCTTTTTCCTTTAAGTGTCTGGTGGAAATGTCAATCAATGTGTCTATGCAAATGAGGTTGATCTCACATTCCCCCTATAGCACCTACTTCTACTGACCCATGTAGTGCTCCATCAACCACTAATTGCTCAAACCAGACTCTTAATTGTCTTTCATAAATCTTTGTTTTTCTAGTCTGGCCAAGCATGCACAATTAAGCAGGAAGTCTGGTCAGTTTTTACCTCTAAAAATATGTATCACATATCTAATTCTGTCCATTATCACATCTCTCCCTGGATGCCACTATATCATGATATTTTCTAGGAGAATTGCATCTTAACAGGTATCCTTCCTACTTTTTTCTAGACTCTAAAAAACTTTTTCACAGAACAGTTTTTAAAAATGCAGTTATCACTTTTCTTCTTAAAATGTTTTTCACTTAATTTAGAAATCCATTTTTTATTTTCTCAGTTTTATCAAAGTATGATTGACAAACAAAAATTCTATATGTTTAAGGTATAGTATGATGTTCCCATATATTTATACACTGTGAAATGATTACCAAAAACAAGCTAATTTACATATTGATCACCTCACATACTTCATCATTGTGTGTAGGGTAAGATCAGTAGAAATCTATTTTCTTGGCCAATTTCAAATGCACAGCACATAATTATTAACAGTAGTACCATTCTGTTTGTTAGGTCTCCACTAGCTACTCATCTTTTAACTAAAGGTGCATACCATTGGACAAATATTTCTCCTTTTACCCCACTCAGTCTTGGTAATTTCCATTCTCTTCTCTGTTATTATGAGCTCATATGTTGTAGGTTCACATACTTGTTAAATCATTGTATTTGTCTTTGTGTATCTGTTTTATTTCATGTAGCATAATGTTCTCCAAGCTTTAGGTTCATCCATGTTGCTGCAAATGGCAGGATTTCATTTTTTCTTAAGGATAAATTATACAACATTTTCTTTATCCATTCATCCACTTATGGACACTAAAGTACATTCCATGTCTTGGCTATTGTGCTCTAATGCACTTGGAAGAGCAGAGATCTCTCCAACATACTTACCAAATTTAATTTCCTTTGGATAAAGACCCAGAAGTGAAATTGCTGGGTGTGAAGCAGGTTCACCGAGCATTGGTTACCTACTTGTCTGAGTCCAGTGAGACAGAACACACTAAGAAACAAGTTATATGGAACAGATTTACTTATACACTGGCAACAGGGAGAAATCCTGAGATCAGTTGTAAGCCAGTCCCCCAAAGCTCAAGAAAATTTTCCAGAGTGGATGGAGTCTCTGCTGCACAGGTTGCACAGCTAAGGGACCCAAAAGGCAACTTGCCATGGGTGATATTTCTCAGGGGCGATATGAGTCATGGGGAAAAGTTTATGTGTTCTCTTTATGCCAGTTCCACACTATTTTAATTATTAGTTTTGTAACATACATTGAAATCAGGAAGTATAATACCTCCAGCTTTGTTCTTGCTTATCTTTACTTTAGGCATTTAGGGTGTGAGATCCAAATTCTTTCATTTGGCCTTTAAGGCTCCCTGAGCTGCCTTCAACCTCTCCTACTATGCTGTAGTTATATTGACATTCCTTGGGTTTTCAGTCCTGTAAATCCTTTCTCACCTCAGGGTCTTTGTACATACATTTAGGTAGAAGTAGGTTATAGTTTCTGCCAACTTTCAGGGATCTCTCTACACCCCTTTGCAGCCTATGTACAATCTATGGGAATGCTTGTTACCTATAATCCTAAAGCAAAAAACTACTTTCACTAATGAATTCCTTTTTTGAGGATTAAGGTAGGCAACTAGATAGATAGAAAAATATAGACATGTAGATAGAACAAAAGCTGGTATGGAAAAGATTAGAAAGACTGGGAAATAAAACCTGGGAGTATAAGAATAAAGAATGTAAAGTGGTAAACAAAGATCTGAAGACATCACCTTAATAATAAACTGATCATTTTAAAATTTAATTTCCAAGACAACTGTCATGATTGTTTCTTTAAAAATTTTAACTTCAACCTTCCTTATTAATTTAATTAAACTTAAGGTAGCATAATACCAACCTTAATTTCTATTTTGGAAGAAATTCAGTTTGAAAACATCCACCCCTATGGCAATAATACTTTTTGGCAAACTTCATTAAAATTAAGTTTAAAGTAAGGGATTACTCTGTTGAATAATGATTTCATGAGCATCTGCATGCACTCAGCTCTGATAAATCCTGAATTATAGTAATGAGTAGTATACAAACTACTTAGAAGGTTTTGGTCTGATACTATGTTGGGTAGATATACAAACATTAGCAGAAAAATTATAGTGAAATATGACATTGTTACAAATTAAAAAAAAATCTGTACCTACAAAATATTGTAGTTTGGGGAAATTTATTGTAATATTTACATTATACTACCAGGAATGAATAATCACCTTTTGGAATTGTCCTATAACTCCCCTAGTAGTTAATAAATTCTTAAGTGGGTACACCTAATCGGAGATGATTAGCCCAAAGGGGGCAACTGATCTAAAGCAGGCCCCTGACAGTTGATCCTTACAGGAATGTGCAACCAATCCAAGCCTGGTTATCCTGCAGGAGAAAGCAGAGCTAAGATGTGGTCTTGGAGACATCTGATTTCTAGATACCTATAGTTTCCTCTGGTCTATCTAGCAGCATTCATGTCTCACAGAAATATTTTTCAATGTTTCTTTGGATTTCTTATGCTTGTCTATACACTTTTTTGTTTAACCCTGTTTAAATTGAGTTTGAACCAAATGCATCCTGACTTAACAGATAAAACAACAGAAACTGGGAAATAGATCCCGAGGTGTCCCCACAATAACGTTCCGCCTACTTTTGTCTACACCTTTGTGCAACAATACTCTTGAATTTGGCAGAAACTATAACCTGCTTCTACCTAAAACTAATAGAGTGTGACTTTCATCATTAGATCGTAGAAATTTAAATTTTTAAATACTTCAAACATCAAAAAATCAGAAAAGTAAATAATGTTTTTTTGTTAACTGGTTGACACACAGGTGGCTCTGTGCTGTGCGCCATAATCTTGGATATGTCGACTTAACAGTAGGAAGGGTATTTCTGAAAATCATTCCACAGTGGGCTATCTAATAAAGTATCCACAAAAGTGACTGCAAGACACATACATATAGTTCATATAATCTCAATCTGTCCTCAATTCAAATTCCCTTAACCAGATTCAAAATCCATCAATGTCCACTAGAATGCCATCCAATTTAGAGGGAAATTTTAACAAAAGGGAATTGGAAGTGAAAAGACACTGTAATTTTCTCAATTATTGTGAAAATATCCCACTTGTGCAATGTTTACAAAGACCTATGATCATATGACCATATTAATAAGGTCCCCTGCAATAACATGAAGGAAGACTGTGAAAGTCATAGATGCTCAAAGGTTACCTTAATCAGCATCATGACAATCTGCCTTCAATTTGCCCATAGTCACACAGTTAGTGGCACAACCTGGACTAGTATCATATTTTCTTGATACCCAGGTTCATATGTACATAGATATCCTAGGGAGGAATCAGAGTCAGAAGGCCAAGGGTAGAAGTAAGTGTGTGTGTGTGTGTGTGTGTGTGTGTGTGTGTGTGTGTTTGTGTGTATTGATCTACATTATAAAGGATCTATTGACAGAACACAACTAATGATTTTTCAATCATCAAAAACAGTAGTTAAGTGTAAAAAGTGGATTGTATATTAGAAAAAAACATTTAATGAGTTATGGATAAATAAAGCTGTAATTGGATATTGTATTATGAATTATACTAAGGAAATAGGTTCAAATTTACTTTTTGTAGGATTATTTGTCAGGGATGTATGTGTTTCTTGGGAAACCAGGAGCACTTTGTAACAGCACTGTGGTTATGAATCATAGTGTCCAACTATATATCCAAAATGTAGAATTAACTTGTTAGTAAAGTCTTGTACAGATGAGTGTCGATGTTTCTTTTTCTCCTCTCTCCCTTCTCAAAGCTTTCATTTCTGCTGTCTTAAAAGAAAGAACATCTCACTGGAAACAATAGGTTATGTGGCAATAATAGGAATCTATGGGCCAGGCATGGTGATACACTCCTATAATCCCAGTGGCTCAGCAGACTGAGGCAGGAGGTTGCAAGTTCAAAGCCAGCCTCAGCAATTTAGCGAGGCCCTAAGCAACTTAGTGAAACCCTGTCTCAGAATGTAAAAATGAAGTCTGGGGATGTGGCTCAGTGGTTAAGCATCCCTGTGTTCAATCCCCAGTACTAGAAATATAAAATAAAATGATCAGTGAACAGTGAATAGATAAGAACCACCTCAGCAAGATTAGATCCTGAAATAGGTTAGGAGACTGAGGAGAAGAATATACGATGTCCTAGAGACACTACTACTGTTTCTTCCATGTTCTGGAGAACAGGAATAGAAATGACAGGATTAATCTGTGTAATCCTGTAACAAAACGTTTTCACCTCAAGTCCTGAGGACACAATCAGAGGCCCTCATTCTAGTACAGAAAGGGAGCATTACATGAATGGATACTGTTGACTCTGTTTGCTCCAAATTGACAAGGGTGTCTAAGGAAAAATATAGGCTCTCAAAAACATCACCATTTAGAAATTGTATTAAAATTGAGGATATGATTTTATATATTTATAAGAATTTGATTACCAGTCTTATTTGAGGTTTTTATATACTACAATATTATCTGAGAAACAACCAAATAGAACAGTGGGAAGGTGACTTGGATGTCTGAATTTTATTAAGAATGAAAATTCTATTTTTATTTTCAAAGATAATCAGAGCACATTGATTGTTCTAATTTTCTATTTATTCTCCTTGAAAATATTCAGACAAGCATTTTCTCTCCTACCACTACAAACATGCAATCAATTCTTAGTGTATCCAGAAAGGTCTGATTAGGTATTTATTGTGTTTCCCACATTTTAAAATGTTTCTTTTTTTTTTTTTTTATCTGCATGTGGATAATTTTTCTGAGTATAAAGTATTTTAATATAAATTATATCATATTAGTGACTGTGAGAGACTCCCAAATTTTAAAAGATGTTGGAGATTAATCTGTAGATTATTATATCTTTTAAAATTTCTGTCACTCAAGAGATTATGTAGATTTGGTGCCACAGGAACTACAATGTCATTTCTATTACCAATCTCCTTAGTGCTTATTTACAAATGATGTACAATGGAATTAGCTTACTTAAAGTACATTAACTATAATAAAGATATTGTTTTACATTCTAGTATTTCAACAAGTTAAATCAGAATTGGATCGTAGTTATTCTCTGGTAGTCTTAAAATACAAAAAATAACGAAAGTAAAACTAAATTCAGCACACAGTAAGAGGCAATTTGTTGTATTGGAAAGAATATTGGTTGAGGAGTCAGACATATGTTCTGCACAGACAGGCAGTAGTGATTAGAAAAAGCCTCTACATTTACTTATTTGCTTTTAGTGGTTTTGACCTATTGATATTGAAATGCCCAGATGACTTATTTTTAGAAGTACTAAGTATATAAAAAAGAAGATGATAAGAACACAAATCCATAACAGAATCAGAACTAGGCAATTGCTAAAGAATTTCAGCTATGACCAGTTGAATTCTGGGGTGGATTACACAAGTGTTCAACAGTTTCCTGCAGACCATCTTGGTTGGAAATCATGCATATGAACACAAGCGAACAGGAAAGTATCAGTGTTGCCTCAAGTTGTATTCTTGATGCACACTCCTAGTCAGCCATATTTTGGAGTAGAAATTAAAGATTATATAATTATATCTAAAAAGAAATCTTGCCAAACTAATCAAAACAGCCAAGAATTTGCTGTGACCAGCTGTCCTGACACTAAGTATATAGAGTTTGGCAAAGCCCAGGTCCTAGAAGACTTTTTATACATTCTCTTTAATGAAGATATCTCTTATTTCAGGAACCTGAATATTTTAAGTAAAGGTGCATGATTGAATGTTAGGGACATAAAGGCAGAAATGAGGAAGAAAATGTTTTTTCATTATTTTTTCTATGCAGTTTGGATTTATGACCATGAGAAAATGGCTAAAGTTACATGCAGTTTTGATGGTGATAGATGCAAAAACAGGAGCAGATTTATGGCATGAGAAATAAAAGAAGTATGGATTCCTGGTTAATAGTCTCAAAAGAGATTCAGGAAAAAATATCTACATAAAGATTAATCTTTGGCATATATGCATAAATCTTTAAGTTTATAGGGCATTTTGGTGGTTTGTAAGTTTGAAGGTTAATTTTATGCCAACTTGAGTGGTCTAGGGCATACCAGATAAAAGGTTGCTTCACTGTATGTCTTTGAGGTGTGATCCTGCTTCCAGATGAGATCAGCATTTGAGTAGATGAACTCAGTAGATTAGATAGACCTCCCCCATGTGATGGTCATCATCCAATCCTTTGAAGAACTGAATAGAACAAAATATGGAGGAATGAAGAATTCACTCCTTTTTTCCCTACCTCATTACTGAGCTAAAGCATTCCATTTCTTCTCTTGAATTCAGACTTGCATATGCATCCTCTGTTCTCCTGGTTTTTCAGTTTGCAGACAAGAGATCATGAGATTTCTCAATTCACATAATCCCTTGAGCCAACTCCTCATAATAAATTTCTTTCTATCTATCTATCTATCTATCTATCTATCTATCTATCTATTTATCTATCTATCTTTTTTTCAAGTTGCTGGTTTTATATAAAGTACTTTTACAACAATTGTGTCTTCATACACGTACTTAGGGTAATAAATGGTAGAATGATCTATCTATCTCTCTCTCTATCTATCTAATCTGTCTCCAATTGACTCTATTTCATTGGAGAACCCTAATATGATAAGAAACTGAGAAAGTGAGATTATAGTGCAAGAACAGTTTGAAACCTAGAAGGATAAAATCCTTTAGAAATCTCACCATTGCATGGAACACTAGAATGGCCAATGGGGAAGGAGTGGAAGGGAGGGGGCAAAAGGGTGAAGAAGAAAAAAAAAAAAAAGATGGTAGAATGAGATGGATATCATTATCCTAAGTGCATATATGAAGTCTCGAATGGTGTGAATATACTTTGTATACAACCAGAGATATATAAAAATGTGCTCTATAAGTATAATATGAAATGTAATGCATTCTGCTGTCATTTCTAACAATTTAGAATAAAAAATAAATAATTAAAAAAAAAAGAAATCTCACCATTGGTCTGGGATGGTGTAAATGTCAACTAGGATTCTAGTTTTGAAATAGAGAGCCATGGAACTATGTTTAGACACTACAGACTATATTGAATGGAATTTGACATTGGGTTAGGGTGCTGACAATTTTGGATTCACTGTTATTGCAGGTAAAGTGCTTTGGCCACTTTGGGGGTTAAACTGTATTTTTATACTCTATTGATTTACCTTTAAATTAAAAAAGTACAATGTTCTTTACCTCATCTCTTCTGTTTTCCTAACCTCAATAAATAGAAGCTTCTGATGTAACTGTTCAACTATTTTGAAGAATCTTAGCTATTATTGAAAGCTATATTAGTCTCCATTCTTCCCATGGGCATCCATTGTTTGAATGAGTACATCATCATAATTCCACGATTCTTTTAAAAATTTTAAATTTTAAGTAAAGCTACATGGTTTTTATTTTGTGATGTAAATTAAAGCTATAATCTTTTTCAATTATGTTTTTGTTTTTGTTATGTAAAAATGTGTTAGCTTTGTTGAATACAAGTAGTTTGTAAAGCTTGCATCCTCGGTCTTCTCACTTTATTCATGTCTCCTGCTTTAATTTCTCTGACCTATAAAAGTAATAATTCTGTACGCTAGACAAGAATATTTCTAAGTCCCCTCAAACTGTCCACTTATCCCAAAATATTCTACTAGTCTTGAACCAGTTTTTTATTTATATCAATATGTTTCCCAAATTTTAAATTCGCTTGGGACATTTATTTATTTAAACATAAAGATTATCAGAGTTCTTCAAAGTTCAATTCCCTATGTAATTCTTTGGATAAACCAGATTTGGGAAATTTTACTCTACACATCATTGTCTTATGTTGCAGATAGAAATAAAAGAAACTAGGAAGATACCCTTTACATTTGAAGAATCGATTTTATCAATAGTATTTGGGGACTTTGTTTACACAGAATATTTACTCCAGTAATAAATATGATTGAGAATAAGTTTCTATGAAATTTATGATATTACTCTACTAAGTACTGGCGAGGCATTAATCTAAAATCTTTAGTAACTAGGAATCTCTGGTGTTATGAGTGATTATAGTGATGAATTATAGTTGCAACAGCTCAGTATTGAGAAATGTGCTTCATGAGAATGTGCAGAAAACTTTTGATAACATTCATGTAAAGATATTAATTATGAGCTATTCCTAAAGAATTTTCTGGTATCTTTTGAATCACACTAGATTATAAGGTTCAGAAATACTATTTTTGTTAAAGAGTGTGAGATTAAAGAATAAAACAGGGCATCATTTAGTTGTATATCTCAAGAAGGAGTTACCAAGTCCCTAGGACAGAGGACTGACTCAGAGGATCCCAGCAAACTGGATCTGGCCACTCATCCCCAAAATCAAACAGAAAAATTAGCAGTGAAAGCAGGAAAGGAACTTTAATCAACATGGCCATATTGGGAAGACAAAATATAATCTTAAGCACCTCAGCCCTGTCTTCTGAGCACTGACATAAACTTTAGGTTTAAATATAGAAAGAGTTGTGGTAGGGGACAAGAGATATGCATAATTAAGCAGTCTTGGTTAAGCTGTGGTCTGTTTGGTCATTTTCTCATTTGTAGTTCAGCAAGGAAGCCCCAGAGAAATCTTTATCATTTGAGGGTGCAATCCCCAGTTGTTCCTCAGGATGTTTATCTATCAGACCTGTGATCCTGGAAGGGAGCAATTCAGTTCCCAAGAGATAATATCTTTGGCTTAAGGGCGGGTAGGGGAGGCAGGGAACAGTCTCATCATAGGGTGAGGTGCCTGAAAGTCCCCACTGTTACTGAAAGTTCTAAGTACTTAACAAATAGTAACATTTAATACTAAAAACAATTCCATGCAGTAGGTAATATTATATCATCACTCAAGATTCCCCAGAATAAGAGAGCAACTGAGTGACAGCACCAACATTTGAAATCAGGGGAACTAGTTCCAACCCTGTGTGTTCAATAATTATAAAATGCATCCACTCATGACATTATTCACTGCCACCAAAGTTAATGGCACCTCCCTCCTACCTATGTATAAAGGTAACACTCCATAGAATGTCAGATAATCTCAAGGTATCCTCAGGATATACGGCCACGTGCTAGAACACGGTACAGGAGATACACCACAATATTCCTACTTGTCCCCTTACACAACATAAAAGGCATACTGTAGACTCATGCAATGTCACAGAAATGCTTTTTTTTTTATCATTGTGATATATCTCCACAAACTTTTTAAAGAAAATTACACACTAAATGACTTTTTATGTCACAAAACCTACCAGTTAAACTTTAAGAAATCTGTCATAATAGTGCCATAAAAGGACTTTACGATGTTTGCCTCATCCTAAAAGTGGATTCATTGTTATCAATCTTGTTGAGTTTAGAAAGAAAATTAGAACAGGTGCTTTTAAGAGCAGTTCCAAGTAGAAGATGCTACTTCTCCTGTCATTTGGTGACTTCCTATTGTCTTAAAGTCTATTTGCCATAACCTTGAGAGCAAAAATTCTTACCATTTTGCCCCATTTCAGAAACAGAAAGATGCACAGATGAACAGAAGGATCAAAGGTCATCTGCAATGTTTACAGCCACCATCCAACCCCTGCTGAGCCAAGTAATAGAATCCTTCAGGATCATGCACAAGCAGTTAAACCTCTTCGCTTCAGAGAAAGCCAAGAATGTTGTCCCTGTGCATTTTGATTGAAACTAGAAGATCCATTATTTTTATAATCTTGACTTTGTTTATAAAGAGGCCAATAAGTATAGATGACTCCAGTAATAAACACTTAATAGAGCTACTTTTTGATTTTTCTCAGGAAAGATAACTTCAGTTTGTCTTTCTATCTACCCCTACCTATACCCCATGTTGTATTGTTTTAATCAGCTTTGTCACTGTTGTGACTAAAAGATCTGACCAGAACAATTTTAGTGGAGGAAAAGTTTATTTGGGGGCTCACAGTTTCAGAAGTCTCATTCCATAGACAGCAGGCTCCATTCCTCGGGGCTTGAAGTGAGGCAAGACATCATGGCAGAAGATTTTGGCAAAGAGAAGCAGCTCACATCGTGATCAGGAAGGAGAAAGAGAGAGAGACTCCACTCTCCAGATACAAAATATATACCCCACAGCTAACCCCCCTACCCCAGTGAACTACTTCCTCAAGCCATACCCCACCTGCCTCCAGTTTACCACTCAGTTAATCTCATCAGGAATTAATTTTTCAGATTAGGTTAAGGCTATACTCAACCATTTCTCTTCTGAAACTTCTTGTATTGTCTCACACCTGAGCTTTTGGGGGCTACCTCACATCTAAACCATAACATATATGAAGTGATAGAATTATATAAAGAAAACTATTTATTTAGCACTGTTTGAAGAGGCAAAAAATTAAATCCCCCACATTACTATACCTAGAAAGGATAATGTTAAAAGAAATAGCTTTTAAAGAGTATAAGAGAATATTGTTTTACCCAGTGGAATACCCGTTTTCAACTCCAATGTCAAAAGAATGTCCTCCTTTCAGGAAAAAAAATTATAAAGTGAAATATATGTATAAACACTGAACACAGAGAACATTGAAAATATATTGGAAGTGGGACAGAGAGCTCAGATTAAATCATTCTCATATTGAAAATATTTATTGATCAAGTAAACAATTTACATACAAGAACGTGTGCACCATATAAAAGAAAGTAACCATGAGGTTGGATGATTTGTTCCTGTTATGTATTTTCAAAGAAAACTATACTTGGTTTATCATACTAATTAACTTTTATTGGTTTAATTTTTTTAGTCATCTGATTTTCCTGCTAACCCATAAAGTTTTAAGGAAGCAAAGATTATCCTGTTGCTATAATGTCAGTGCCTTACCATGTTTATAGTATATATACTATGAATAAATACTTTTACTGGTGATAATAAAAATATTAAAATATTAAGTATGTCCCAAGCATGATACTAAGTACATTCTCACAGGTATTTTCTTTAAATGTGGTAGCCATGAGAATGTTTTGGCAATTTGAATAAAATATTTGTTGACTTATTGAATAAGTACATATATCAATAGATTTTTTTCCAGAATTTATTATGCTTTTATGTTGAACTATTATAGCAATTTTAGTAAATTTCAAATAATCTTTTATAGGTAGTAATTGGGTACGTATATGGAAGTTACATAATTCAACTTATTGCTACTGCATAAGACAAACATGAAACATACCAATCAAACCGAGAAATACAATCTAACATCCAGAGAAGACAGAAATTCTTTCTCTTGGTCATATCTTAAGAATTCTCATCATTTCCTTTATGAGAAGGAATTGAAAAATTACTCTAAACCTCACCTATGATTTAGATAAGTAACTTTCGCCCTGGTTAATTCTATCATGAACTATTGCCATTTCTCAATATCAATGTAGGTATATTTGTTCATAAATAGTATCCTGAATGGGTGCATGAAACTCCAAGTTAAGAAACTGACCCTGTGACATCAGAGATGGCCACTGCATAGAACGGACTCAGTTATCACATCTAGTTCCTGGGCTTTGAATGACTAGAAATGTGCACCCTTCCAAGAAGACTTTATGCGGGTTTATTCGGCTTGTATGTGCTATAAATTACATGACCTAGAAGGCACATAAAATGTCCTTTCATCTACAAGAGACCACTACATATCTCCACCTTATTTTTATAATCATGGAGACAATATGTCTGCTAACCTGTTTTATTTCTTCTTTTCACATCAAGAGCTATTGGGAGACATATCTTACTCAGGCTATTTTTTTTTCCTTGTAGTGCAACCAATTCTTTGCTTTTGAATTTAAAGCTTAAAGACAAGCTGAATTTGATTAAGTGTCCTCCAGGTAGCTCTATTAGATAGTTGTGTGTAATGTGAGTGTCAAGGAGAGGCCTTTCACCTTCTGCATTTAATTCTAAGCAAAACTACATGTTCCTGCTACAAGGAAGATATTTGTTCAGTTGCTTCACCTTCCCTACCTCAGCCCTTTCAACTACTTTTTTGTCTTCTTGAAGGCTGAATACATAATGTAACATTGCATTCTCTCCATCCATTTCTAAAACCCCAGCATGATGTTGAGTTAGTGAAGAGAAGGCAGACAGTCATCCATATTACTGGGACAAAATTGACTTCTGAGATCAATAGAAATTATAATTAAGCTATGGATATTTATCCCTCTTAAAGCCTTCCATTTCTCAAATATTTAAATGATGACTTTGCAATACGACTTTCACTTCATCAGCGTCTCCGCGGAAATTGGAAATTACAGTATGTGATACAATTAAAATGTATATCCACAACCACTCAGAATAATCATGGCTAATTAGAAATTATGAATCATTAAAATGACATGGTTTTCTGTCAGTGTGTGTGTGTGCACAGCACATCCGTGTCTTCTAACTTCCCAGTCCAATCTCTGTAAGTCTAAGGAGATACATTTGTTACAATATTTCTATTAAGCCTCTCCATTAAGTAAATTACCATTACAGCCAAAGTTTAAAGGTTATCTGGGCTAGCAAACTACTCAACATAGCTAATACATATAATTAGCTGTGGTTAGATTCCACATTAAACTTTTCCACTGCTATTTAGTGAGTTTTCAAAAACAAATCATTTATGCAGGCTTATCAGGGTTGCTACAGTACTGATGGAATTCAGAATATTTTTATCATAACAAAACACTAATTTCTATTTTTTCTTGTACACATCATTAATTTTAAGGCTAAATATAAAGACATCTACAGAGTTGAGTTCAGTAATTCTGAACAACATGGAGAATGCTCTATGGGGAAAGTGAAAGTATATTTAGAAAGAAAAAGGAAAGAAGGAAAGAGAAAAAAAGAGAAAAGGAAAGGAAGAGAGAACCCTATGAAAATTTTTGGTTTTCTTTCTTTCTTTTTTTTTTTTTTTTTAACTTAAAAACTGGTTAATATTTTTAACACAACGTTTATCATGCACCTAAAAATATAACATGTAAAATTGTTATGATTCAAATAGGTTATATGTAGGCAATATTCACAGAAAACTTCAGCTGCCCTCTTTTAGTATTAAATTCTGCATTTATGAGACAGAATAGGGTGAGAAATTCCAAGAATGACAGCCACGGACTAGTTCTTTTCTTCAATTGTCTACAGATTCTACACATGCCTTGTCAGGCCATAGTTCAGGCAGAGATGACACTGGCATAGTTTTTTAGGATAGCATCCCATCTCCATGAAGGAGGTAGACTCATGGCCCTGAATGACCCAGGAGATCTTCCCAGATTGGGAAGATATGCTATATAGATTGGTTTGGGGTAGGTATGAGACTGACTAGGGAAAAAAATAATATTAAAGACAATTCAGAACCTGATTCGATATGTTCTCTCAGAAGAAAACTGCTCACAGTTCCAAGTAAATAATGCAAAATAAACATCTTCTTCCTTGAATGGGCAGAAAATATTCTCCATAGTTTAAGTAGAATATGATTTCAGAAACCTCCAATCTGAGTAGGAAGAACTTGGAGTCAGAATACAAAGTTTTTTTTTTTTTTTTTTTTTTTTTTTTTTTTTAAATATTTATTTGCTGTAGTTGTACACAATGCAATGCATTTATGTTTACATGGTGCTGAGGATCGAACCCGGGCCGCACACGTGCTAGGCGAGCGCTCTACCACTGAGCCACAACCCCAGCCCAGAATACAAAGTTTTAAGAAATTGGTGGGTAGTGAGATGAGAGCCAGTGCAAGAGATAATTTGCACATATTTTTTTTTTCTAATTAGTTTTGCATCTATACATACAAATTTGAAAACAAAACAAACAGAAAAAACACTGCTAAAGCTAAAGCATAATACATTCTCCTGCTGATTGCAGAATTGATGTTGCCAGATAATAAATGTGCTGGTTATCAAGCAATTCTCTCTCAGTCTGTAATCCACATCTGCATACCATTTACTAAGGTGCTGAAGTTGGGATACAGTCGACTGCATTTCTGCTTTGCCAAGTAGAATCTCAGTAGGCTCTGCCAATAAGGGGTAATAGTTCAAAACTGGAAAGCTAGAGGATGAAGAAAGAACATACTCCTTGTTTTGCATTCTTTTCTTTTTAGTGTCACTTCAGCAAATGTCCTGCATTTAAGAAGTGGATTTACAGTCTCAGCAATGGCGAGGCACTTAGCAATTCAGTGAGACCCTGTCTCTAAATAAAATACAAAGAAGGGCTGGGGATGTGGCCCAGTGGTCAAGTGACCCTGAGTTCAATCCCTGGTAGCAAAAAAAAAAAAAAAAAAAAAAAAAAAAAGAAGTGGATTTAGACACCCGGTTCTAGTTTGTTTTTTCGCATTTTAAGAATGAGCCTCATCTTGTTCCTTATACATACCCATTCTAGTGGGCGAATACTCTCTCTTGAAGATGTGAGTCTCAGCTCTACTCTAGTTTTGTAGCTTTTACTATATTATTTTTACAGAGAAACTTAATATTTATTTTTTTTACTTTTTATTTAACGAGTAAAAATTGCATATACTTGCAGTGTTCAACATATACACATACGCACACGAATGGCTAAATCAAGCTATTTAATACATCTATCACCTCACGTAATTACTGGGGGTTAAACAAAATCTACTTTCTTAGACAATTTCAAGTGTACAATCTATTTTTATTAACAATAGTTCGCATTATATATAATAGATCTCTTGAATTTATGCTAACTGAAATTCTATGCCTGTTGACCAACATCTCTCCCATCTTTCTACCCGTGGCTCTGTCCTAGACCCTGGTAACTACCATTCTACTCTCTGTTTCTATGAGTTCACCTTTTTACACACCCCATGTACAAATGAAATCACATGGTATTTGGTTCTTGTGCTAGCTTGTTCACTTAACATAAAATTCTTCAGGTTTATTCATGTTATAAATGACAGAACTCCTTTCCTTTGTAATACTAAGAACTACTCTATTGTAGTTATCTACCTATATTTTTATTTATTTATTTATTTATTTATTTATTTTGGTTACTGGGGATTAAATCCAACGGCAATTAACCACTGAGCCACATCATCAGGCCTTTTTTTAAAAAAATATTTTATTTAGAGACAGGGTCTCCCTGAGTTACTCAGGGCCTTGCTAAGTTGCAGATTTTGGCTTTGAACTTGCAATCCTACGGGCTCAGCATCCTAAACTGCTGGGATTACAGGTGTGCCCCACCATCCCTGGCTATATTTTCTTACTCTAGTCATCCATTGACAGGCACTTAAGTAGTTTCCATAACTTGCCTATTGTGAATAATCCTGCAATAATATAGGAGTGCAGACATCTCTTTAATATACCAATTTTATATCCTTTTGATATATAACCAATTATTGAATTGCTATCTCATATGATAACTTTAATTTTTTGAGGAATCTCCATACTGTTTTCCAAAATGAGTTCACTAATTTATACTTCCACCAATAGAAAGAAAGAGTTCCTTTAGGCCACATGTTCATCTACACTTATCTTTTGTCTTTTATTCGTAGCTATTCTAACAGGTGTGAGGTGATATCTCGTTATGGTTTAATTTTCATTTCCCTTATGATTAATGATGTTGAACATTTCTTCATTTAGTTGGTGGATTTTCTATCTTCTAACTGTCACAAACTTTGTCTTTTTGGGGAGGGAATTCCAAGATACAGTAGCTGGTCATTACTTCTTGCAATAACCCTCTGAGATGCTTTCTTATGTCCTGATCTTTTCAGTTCCCCTGTACTTGCTTCACAAATTCTCCATATTACATGCTCTTTGTTAAAATAACTGGTATCTGCTTTGGAAGTTACTGTCTTCATGCAAATGAGAAAATATTGATGGTCAATTTTTGGATAAAATAAGACATTTCCTGCTATCTAGGCTTTTTTATTTCACTGTTCTGCCACAGGACCATTTTAGAGGTCTGATAGTAAGAATCCCTGAAAGCACAGATTTTTTTTAAGAATGGAAGGCAGGGAATGATGACTTCTACATGTCTGTTGAAACTGGGTCTATTATATCTGTAGAAATGTCTGTGCATCTTTTGCTATAGACTAGGGAAAGTGACTTACCAAATTCTTTAGGTTGCTTAGTGTTACAATAATAGGTAGTCTCTTTATATTTCTTTTTTTATCTCTATATATTTCTGTGATTGTTATTATTTAAAAATACACCAGAAACTAATGAACTGAATAAATAAATGAAAATAACCAGTATTACTTTCCTAATACAGTAAGTGTTATGGCAAGATTCCAATAAATCACTGAGTAGTAGATCTTAAAGCAGGAAATGGAACATTTATTCACCAGCTGGCAGTCCAAATTTACCAGCGGGAGGGCCAAGGGGCAAGCTGCAAGTCTATACCCTTCAACCCCCTCCAGTGGTTTGAGTACATCTTTTATACCACAAGTAAATCATGTCAGTATATCATAAGCGGCTGTTGCTGTGATTCAAGACCATAAACAAACATCATGAGATCTAAAATCATAAGCAGAAGGGAAAGTGGGTCAAAATGACCCTAGTTGAGTACCAGTTAAAGAATGATTACTAACATCTAGATGATCATTCTCTGACAGGTACATCGTCCAAGAAAAATGGAAACCAAAAAGAGAACAATTTTACATTGTATCAGAATTGCCATTTTGTGCTACCAAACATGCTATGCTAAGCAACTGTTGATGCATACAGAGGCAAAGTATTCCCATGGGAGGAATTTTTACATGACATGAGTCTCATGGTTAAATGGAGTCTTTTCTGTCATTGCCCATATAGCCTGGCCCATAACATAAGTAAATAGGTATATTTTAAGATAGATGCACACAGGTTTGTGCTATAATTCCTGGTCTAGCTTATCATTCATGCCCTAGTCACAGTGGATATAAGCAGTTTTCCGGCATCCTTATAACTTTGATCCTAGTGGGGATCTGCTGTCAAAGATGCCATCTCATCCCCCTGAAAATGGTGAACAGGTGACCTTAGCTGACCAATCAAATCTTACCAATCCTCTGCTACAGATTGATTTACAGTAGGCATGGCATGTGGCTAGGTCAATCACAGGCCCCACCCAACTTCCCCTCTTGCATGGAAATTTCATCCATAATAGAAAGAAATGAGAGAAGCAAAGCAGAGGCAGTGAACAAACTTCATCAGAATCCTTATCCAGCTATTAATTGTTAGTTCATGGGATTCTTCTCAGGCATTTCTATCACTCGAAATAAAAAAATTGTATAACTAATGGGCACCAGGAAGATTCATATGAAGGATGAAGAAACATTATCACTGTCCCTTCCAATCCATAACAATAACAAAATATCTTTGTTGTAATAACCAGAATATGGACTTTGTTTGTAGAACCCATAATTAAAGCTTTTTTTACTACTATAATCTAAAAAGCAAAATGTGTTATTAATATTTAGGAAGCTGGTGTAGTCATTTTACTCACTGTTAACATTAATAGAAATACTCTGTTGGCTATTTATTTTGTCTGTTTTAGAGGTATATTATTAATTGCATATGTAATAGTAATCATAATTCACAAGTCCATCATGCTTAAGAACATATTGAAGAGTAACAGATCTTTGGTTTCACATGCCTCATATTGTCCTTTACAAAAAATTAGAGAACCACATCTTTCCATGTGTTAGTGCCTCAAGACATAATATACAAATCAGGACAGATAACAAATTTTAAAAGCACTAAGCTGTATAAGACTTCTAACACGTGAGTGTTCACTACAGACACATATCAAGTAAATAGTGATTTCTGTACATACTCTTATTCAAACTGATGATTTGCTTCTTTTCTTTTGACCTAGAGCAGCAGAGACAGAGAGAAGTTCAGGCTGGCTTGTGACATCTTTCCTGGGATAAGTGATATGTTCTTCCCATAAACAGATCTCCTCCAACTAGAAAGCATCTCCTTAGAGGGATGCAAGATTCCTATGTCATCTCAAAAGGAAAGATTCTAAGAAGCTGGTGTTCAGTTCTAACTGCTCTTTTCATTGCTTGAATCATCCAAACTAACACAGCATCCACAAAGTGATTTTTCTTCATCTCACTGTGATAATATCAGCTACCCCTGAGATTTTCACCTTAGAAGCTAGTAAGTAGGAGGGGTTCTATCAACCCACACATTTTTTTTGTGATATGATATTCAAAGACCATTCCAATTCAGTTCTGCTGACATCATTTCCAACCTTATTTAAACAAACTTACAAAATATATGAATATGTGAATATACTTCTTGATTTTGAGTTATAAACATATGGATCAAATCCCCATTTCTGAATGAATTTTCTAGTACTCACCAAACCTGTTGGCTCTCTCAGATGCTTTTTTCCCTTTGAGAATCCACTAAATACTGGTTTTGCAATTTTATTATTTTTAATTTTTGACTTAATGAATGTTTTTATATAGTTATCTATTTATAACCATACAACTTTGGTGAAAACTTGAAAAATGTTCCTTTATGCTTGTATCTTCCTGCTACCCAACCCTTTCATTCCTTTCCCACTCCTCCATACCCACATACCATAAGCAAAATCAGATGAATGCACTGAATTAGCAGGACAGAATCTCATTTATTGTCTTTTATGGTCCTACAAAGTGAAAATTTTCTAGTGTGTTGAATATCTTTATGTCAAATTCTTGTATTTTGATTGGGCCATGAATATATAAAGTTATGCATTCTAGTTCTTTGATTTCAGTTCTCTTTCTTTTTATATTTCCTCTATCAATCAAGAGAGCTGCATCATAGCTTGCTATTTTTGACAAAAAGCATTTCCCAATGGTTTTACTGTTAGCCAGGCATTTAAATTTTTTGCTTTTGTTTTGTTATTCAAAAAGCATTAGGAATTCCAGAGAGATAAAAGACTTAACCATTTCTGTGACACAATTAA
The DNA here is from genome assembly GCA_025594165.1 of Tamias sibiricus. Lineage (NCBI taxonomy): Eukaryota > Metazoa > Chordata > Mammalia > Rodentia > Sciuridae > Tamias > Tamias sibiricus. Next base: position 32,028,838 of record CM046668.1, read on the forward strand.
TTAAATAGGTCAGATATTATAGTTAAACTTTTAAATTATTTGAAAATATATGTGCATCACTATTTCAATGCAAAATTAGGAATTTTGGTTGTTAGACAGATATGACTATAATCAATTAAAACAAATTGAATAATCCATATAAAGTGCTTATTGGTGCTTGTCATACAGTGTGTCCAATCAATGTTAATTATATTGAGGGCACATATACAAATACCTTTACCAATAAATGACATGTATTATTTTCTTTGCATAACAAAATTGTATACATGAACAGCAGTTCAACTTTCCTGTAATACTTTTCTGAAGTTACCATGAAATGATTCTTAGCACTATACTAGTACTTCTCATTCTATTTAAAATATGGCTAATATTTCTTAAATAACATTTAAGTTTTATAGAACTAATTTTCCATTTTGAAAAAAAAAATGTCTTCTAACATTCTGTATTATTTTAATCCATAATTTTTCCCTTTAGTGTAGCAAAATTGCCTTTTTGATAGTCAGGCTTAAATCTCTACTATAATGATTTAAAAGTTGTCTTTTCCTGAGTAGAACAAAGTGTCTACTTACCTATAAATTTTATACATACAAATAGAGTGATATCATGCAGTTTTTTTAAAAAAAATTTATTTATTTTAGTTGTACACAATGCCTTTATTTTTACATGGTGCTGAGGATGGAACCTGGGCCGTGCATGTACTAGGTGAGTGCTCTACCACTGAGCCACAACCCCAGCCCCTCATTCAGTTTTCTTAGGGACCACAATGCTTAATCTCTGGGCATTATCTCTGTGATTGATGAACTATAAATATTATATTTAATATTGAAGATTTTATTAAAATTAATTTATTTTCATTTGTATATTAAATTATTTTAAGATATAAAAAGTAACTATACAAAATGAGTGAATTCAGTGATGGAGTTAGCACTAATAACAACCTATCTTATAAGGAAATTGATACTTCCTTTATTATAATATAAGAATATTACAAATATCAATGATAGTGAAATATTGTTCTATCAGAAGTTGCCTCAATATACCTCGAATGAAAGTGTATGAAAATTTATGTCAAAAATGAGAATCGTTTTTGTAAGTTATATTCACTTGCTTACCCTGCAATTGGTATGACATATTTTAAATGTCATATATAAATATTCAAAATGCCATACTTTACATAATCCATATACAGATACTCCTAGTTTGTTTATACCATAATGTTTTATTTTATAATGCTACAAAAAAAGATATTTTATCAAATAAATCCAAGTGATTTCTCTTAATATTATTTTCAGAAAATAAAAGTGCCCCCTAAAATCTTAAGCTTTTCTTTTTTAACCTATTATACATTAATGGATTTATTTAAACTATATTTGAACAAGTTTTCATTTGCATGGATTTTTGTTACAGTACATGCATTTTGGTCACATTTGATTACCACATTCATAAACTACATGAGAAATGGCTTTTCTCAATGTATTACTTCAAATATGGATGAGAGATTTGGTCATCTGTATTATTAATATGCATTCATTTTCTGTTATATCCAATGTAGCTGCCTATCTTAACCTGGAAGAAGAGATTCCTCTTACATGAAAATTAAATTCAGCTTGGAATTATATTGGAAAAAATAACCCATAAAATAAAAAAATCCATCTATATAGAAGACATAATTCAATACTTGGAAGTCACACAAAGGTTTGGGTGCATATAAGCAGATGCATTTGTTTTTTATTATTCAAAGCCATGAAAATCAATAGTGAGAACAGACCTATTCATCTAATTAATGGAATATTTGCTAATTCAAATTTATAATAAATTCTGGTGCTTAAAATACTCTTTGAGTAAGAATTTCCTTAATTCTACAAAAAGAGAAAAGTTAAATCTGCATTTATTGTTTACTTTTGGATTATTTTGTCATCAAGTTTATTAAATAATTGATCTCTTTTTTTGAAAAGTAATTTACATCTGGGGTTGAATCTTAGGTCTAGCAGGGGGACAATAAAAAAATGACTCTAAACAATTTGGGAACCTAAGCTATCAGAAATATTTTGGAGCCGGGCACAGTGGCACATGCCTGTAATCCCAGCACTTGGGAGGCTGAGGCAGGAGGATCGCAAGTTCAAAACCAGCCTCAGCAATGGTAAGGCACTTAGCAACTCAGTGAGACCCGGTCTCTAAAATAATACAAAAAAAGGGCTGGGGATGTGGTCCAGTAGTCTAGTGCCCCTGAGTTCAATCCCTGGTATAAAAAAAAAAAAAGAAGAAGAAAGAAAAGAAATATTTTAGAATTTAATAAAGATTATTTTGAATCACTGGTGTAAACTACAGTTTTTTTCCCAAAGGGTAAAGCAATCTAATCTAAAGGGAACAACTATTTTTTGGATATAAATGCTATAGACAGTTGCACAAAAATGATAAAACTTGGAGAAGAATGATCTAAACATACTGTGCCTATTACTCAAAAATGATATAATTTTAATCCTTTTTACTAACCTCTGAGTAACACAGGAAGCACTAAAGAATAATTTAATGTGAAAGGAAATTGGAAGTATGGTCTATGCCTCTTCTCATTCTATGGAGAACAGACAGCAAACACTTGGTTTGGAAGAAGAAGCACAGAGGAAGTTCAGGATAGAAAATAAGGATACAAATGAATGGGAAAAAATGATCATTACTGCAACATTTCCACATTTATGTTTCAGTGCAGAAAAGTTACCATGAATGAAAATATTTTCATTTAGTGATATAAAGTCTCTGTTGATATTGTATAATGATTATCTATATCACATTAAAGTAAAGATATCAGAGGATAAAAGCCCCAAATTACTTTGTTATGTCAATAGACAAAAACTGGTCTGGAAAACAAATAATTTCCCAGTCATGACAGTAAACATTATACATTCACTCATCAGTAAATGTCTCAATAAAAGCATTAGGATATTCATATGAACATATTTTTAATAATTTTAGAAATTGACTATTTTCTGGAATCCATGGGCACAGTTTTAAACATGAAAAAAATTGTTATTTTTAGAGAAGCAACTACTTTTAACACTTCAGTTATTTTTTCTGATTTTTTTTATAGATATTAAGTGACAGGTTTTTATTGCTTTTTCATGTATTTTAAATCCCAATTTACTTTCTACCATATGAGATGAATATTTAGCTCTATTCATATTCTACATTGTGTGCACACAAACGCACAAATGCTCAGACATATTCAACACACAACCCCTTTGCTTGATGTCTACCAAATTTAATGTATCATTGTACTTTAAAATAGCTATTGAGATTTATATTATTTTGTCTTTGTAATTGTTATTTATAGATAATCTCTGTGGTACAAAAATCATAATTCTCTTTCTTTTATAATTTTTCATTCCTGTTGATAATACAATAGTTTTCATTTGCTTATTCTATTCATTCATCCTTATATCTTTTGAGATGCTTAAACTCCCCTAATATACAACCCAAAACAAAATTTATCCACAGTTTATTCTGTTGGTGATATTGTCCCTTGAGTCTTCCATCTCTCTGTTTAGGTTTGGCTTGATTGATTTTCTGCCATATAGCATAAGTGTTTTATTTATATTTATTTCTCTAACTTCCTGGGAGTTCCATTCATCTCTTTCCTGTATTAAGCATCCCATTTCTTGGATTTTGTGTCTTTATATTTCTTAGGAGAAATAGTAACTGAAATACATTGTAAAAACAAATGAATCAATTCACCCAAATTCTACATAATATTTAGTCTGAAGTGTATGAAAGTGAGTGCTAAAATAGAAGGATACACAATGTCCGTTTAATATACAAGTAATGTTCTAATAATGATTAATAAGAATTTGAGGGTTGCTGGGCACCATGGTGCACCACTGTAAACCCAGCAGCTCCGGAGGCTGAGACAGGAAGATTGAGAGTTCAGAGGCAGCCTCAGCAAAAGTGAGGCACTAAGCAACTCAGAGACCCTGTCTTTAAAATAGGGCTAGGGGAGTGGCTCAGTGGTTGAGTGCCCCTGAGTTCAATCCCTGGTACCCCACCCCCAAAATAATTTAAGTCAATTAATTATTGCTAAATCACATATACATGTGTATATTTAATTCACATCTTTAATATATAGTACATTTTACAAATTTCAAATAAATTTTGCCAAGTATTTGAACAAGCTCATGTTAGAAAACATAAAATACAAGGATTTGGACACTATACTTTCTCAAGAAACAGATACAACAGATCCTCAAACCCTGACCCTGAGTCAGGTTCTTTTGGAAATTCATCCAGATTATTTGTGAATGATAGTCTTTTTAAAAAGTCTTGACATAAAGTCATTTATTTTAAAAAAATATTTTTACTACTTTGTTAAAGATTCGAAAACTTCAAAGTATGGAATGATATAAAAAATAGCATGAAGACCAAGACTACAAATGCCTTTCATCTTTGGGTTTTAAAGATTAAGGTATTTCTAATATTTTAAAAGTAGTTTTATTTAGTTTGGGGTTACAAATACAATGCAAAAGAAACCAAGGCAATATGATTTGGAACAGGTAAATCACTTAGGATATAGTTGAATTTAAAGGAGTACTAACACTATCCCATACTAGTATAATCAAGTGAAATTAATCAAGCATAGCATGAAGCTGCACTTGGAATAAAACTGCATATTTTAGCAGAAATGTGACTTAATAGATAATAAAGGGTTAAATACCAAGTGTTGCCAATTTCTTTTTCCAGCAAAATCATAAATGGTAATCTAACAAAAAAAAATTAAATTATAACATAAATTAATATTGTCTACAAAATCTCATTATTAAGCAGAAAATGTAAGAAATAATTGTGTTGTATATAATTGAGATAACTATTGGTTTATTCAGAAAATTATAGTTAGAAGAAAAATAACAAAGCATCTTAAAATTATAAAATGATCTCATATATGTATGAACACGTGCATGTATCTTATTAAATTCACATTTGGAAACATCATATATAGAAACCATGAGATAATAAAATTAGCAGAATTATTTGTCAATTTTGTTTTGTATTGTTTTGTTTTGTTGTTTTGGTACTGGGAATTGAAACCCAGGGACACTTAACCACTGAGTCACATACCCAGCCCTTTTTATTTTACATAGTGAGACAGGGTCTTGCTAGTCTGCTTTGAGCCTCACTAAGTTGCTGAGGCTGGCTTTGAACTCACACTCCTCCCCTTTCAGGCTCCCAAGCTGCGGGGATTACAAGTGTGAGCCACTATGCCCTGCTGTTTTATCAGTTTTTAAATACAAACACTTACTGAATTCATATCCGTGGGCAAGTTATAAACTACTGTGTCATTTTAACCTCAGTTGTTTCATGGAAGCCAAAGATAAAAATTTTCGAGCTGAAACATTCAATGGGATCAAATATAAGAATAGCAAAATATTACTTTAAAAATGACAATTAATTTGGCAAATTCAGTCATTGATAATAATATTGGCCCGAGAGTGTCATTGTCTAGCTGAAATAGAAGCCTGAGTTTAACGTCCTCCTGTGGGTGGAAGGAGAAGAAATCTTTGCTCGTGCCCCATGCAGTTTCATGGAGCCCAACTATGAAAGCATGTAGACTGAGGGAATTCTGGGTATTTTGCTCTGATGTGGATGTATGTATTTTTCAACTCAGATTTACTTTTGTGTTTTTCTGAATCTGAATCAGAATAGACATATTGAGGTGAATTTTAAAAAATATTTTTGTTAACCCTAATATTTGATATGGGGATGGTTTTTCATTTGCAAAAGTCATTGGATTCATATTTATTGAAATCAATTTTTTACTGAATGAAAACAATTTGAGATGAGGCACTGGATCTCCCTGATCTGAGTTCCAACTGCTTCAGCCACTCACACACACATATATTAGAAGGCACGTCTTTAATTATGGTTGCCAAAATGAGTTTAATGATAAAACTAAAGATGAAGAGGCATTCTCCAGAGGCTCTCAGTGAAAGTAACAGAAATATTTTGGTGAGAATTTAGAAAGTGGTGGCAAATTAAAATAGTATGGGTGGTAGACAAGCATGCATGTTGGATTACTGAAATCAAGTTTTTGCCAATTTTGTTTTTCCTCAGTGTATTGTGGCATTAAAAAAAAAAAAAAATTCCTCTGGTTCCCTGGATATCAAATTCTCCCTTTAGTACTAAGAAACAATAGACAATGGCAAAAAGTTTTCCCCTTTTGTCATTTGTATGTGGTGCTGAGGATCAAACCCAGTGCCTCACGCATGCTAGCCAAGCACTCTACCACTGAGCTACAACTCCAGCCCCCAAAGTTTTCCCTCTAAATAAAACAATTAATGTGGCAACCTAATCTTTACTAAATATATTTAGTGTCAATAAAATTAATTTTAATTATCTAAAGGTTTTTTTTTTTGTTTGTTTGTTTGTACTGGAGATTTAATCTTGGACATACTTTACCACTGAGCTATATTCCCAGACTTTTCTTTATTTACTTTGAGAGGTGGAATCCCCAAGTTTCTTAGGGTCTCACTAAGTTGCTGAGATTGTCTTCAAATTTGTGATCCTCCTGCCTCAGTTTCCTGTGATCCCTGGTATTATGGGTATGCATCACTGCACCCAGCTTTAATTACCTAAAGCATTAATTCAATAAAGTTGAGAATAGGCATGAAAAGGCATGTCTCCTTTTCCAAATGAGATTATTTCCTAAAGTATCCCAACTTTCAGTAGAACAAATATGACTTAGCTTTTCTATGCACATATATACCACAGTGAATCTCACCTTTATATATATCCAAAAGGCAATAATTAAAAAAAAAAAAAAAGACTATAAATAAATAGAAGAAAGATCAGCAGAATACAGGTAAGGGAACAAGGAAGGAGGGGAGGAAAAGAGGAAATACTGGAGACTAAAATTAAAGCAAATTATGTTCCATGCTTGTATAATTATGTCAAAATGAACCCAATAGCTGGGCGCGGTGGCGCGTTCCTGTAATCCCAGCAGCTTGGGAGGCTAAGACAGAAGGATCAAGAGTTCAAAGCTAGCCTTGGCAATGATGAGGTACTTAGCAACTCAGGGAGACTCTGTCTCTAAATAAAATACAAAATAAGGCTGGGGTTCTGGCTCATGGTTGAGTGCACCTGAGTTCAATCCTCAGTACCAAAAAAAAAAAAAAAAAAAAAAAGAAAAGAAAAGAAACCCAATATTATGTATAACTAAAAATGAATTAATTACAAAAAGGTATCCTCACTTTCAAATCAAATACCAATAAGGCAAGAGAGACCAGGAAGGATGTAATGATTTCCTGAGACTGCTATAACTAATTGCCACCAAATTGGTGTCCTAAAAATAACAGAAATGCCTCAACAGTTCAGGGATAATGAGGCAGGAGGTTTGCTAGTTCTAAGCCATCCTCAACAACTTAATGAGGCCCTAAACAAGACCCTGCCTCAAAATAACAAGGGCTAGATATGTAGCTCAGTAGTTAAGTGCCCCTGGGTTCAATCCCTAGTACCAAATAAATAAATAAATAACAGAAATGCACTAGTTCACATTCTATAAGCTAGAAATCACAGATCTGGCAAGGGTACATTCCTTCCAGGGCCCCTAGAAGAATCTATTCCCTGTGTCCAGCTTCTGGCAGCACCAGGTCCTCCTTAGCCAGGGTTATATAACTACAGACTCTGCCTCCACTGACACGTTTCTTCTGTTTTTTCTGTATCTCTGAAAACTCCTTTCTCTTTCCCTTAGAAGGTATAATGATTGCATTCAGAGACTGCCTGGATAGTACAACAGTCTCTCTTTATTTCAAAATCCTTAATTAGATTAGATTGGCAAAGACTATTTTTCCAAATAAAGTCAAATTTAAAACTCTAGAGATTAGGACTGTGTACTTTGACCATTATTCAATTTACTACAAAGATTTTTTTTTTTTAATCTTAGAAGATAAAGACATTCAGAGAAGACATATACATGAATGTTCATGTTCATAACAGGTACAATAAACCAGAAATAATCCTGATATCCATTAAGTGGAGACTGGAAAATCTAACTTGGTATTGTCACAAAATGGAATACTACTCAGCAATAAAAAGGAATGAATCACTGATATACACAGAAAATAATAATCTATTTTTGATGATTGTTGAATAATTGGCAGCATATATTTGTCAAAACTCATAGAACATTTTTAAGATCTGTGCATTTATTTTATGCAAATGTGTATCAGAAAGGTAGGGAAAAGGGCTAAACTGAGAAGCAGATATAAGGAAAGGAACAGAACTCACCACCTCAATTCCCCTGCAAAATGAATCTCAGGCTTATGCCTCTGTATAAATTCCTTATACTCCACACACTGGGGTATGCTCTGGCATAAGCTAGTGGCATTACTATTCCAGACCTTAAATTGTATTACAAAGCAATAGTAACTAAAACAGCATGGTATTGTCACCAAAATAGACCAGTAGACCAATGGTACAGAATAGAAGACACAAAGACTAACCCACACATCTACAGTTATCTTATATTAGACAAAAGTGCCAAAAAATACATTGGAGAAAAGACAGACTCTTCAACAAATGGTGCTGGGAAAACTGGAAATCCTTATGTAATAAAATGAAATTAAACCTCTATCTCTCTCCATGCACAAAACTCAACTCAAAGTGGATCAAGGACCTAGGAATTAAACTAGAGACCTTGTACCTAATAAAGGAAAAAGTAGGCCCAAATCTCCATCATGTTGGATTAGGCCCCAACTTCCTCAATAAGACCCCTATAGTGCAAGAACTAAAACCAAACATTAATAAATGGAATGGATTCAAACTAAAAAGCTTCTTCTTGGCAAAAGAAACAATCAATGAGGTGAAAAGATAACCTACAGAATGGGAGCAAATCTTTACCACATGAACATCAGACAAAACATTAACTTCAAGGATATATAAAGCTCTCAAAAACATTTACACCAAAAACAAACAAACAAACAACCCAATCAATAAATGGGCTAAGGAACTGAACAGACACTTCTCAGAAGATACACAATCAACAAATATACGAAAAAATGTTCAACACCTCTAGCAATTAGAGAAATCCAAATCAAAACTACTCTAAAATTTCATCTCACGCCAGTCAGAATGGCAGCTATCAAAAACACAACAACAATAAATGTTGGCGAGGATGTGGGGGGAAAGGGCACACTCTTACATTGCTGGTGGAACTGCAAATTGGTGAAGCCAATTTGGAAAGCAGTATGGAGATTCCTAGGAAAATTTAGAATGGAACCACCATTTGACCCAGCTATCCCACTCCTCCGTCTATTCCCAAAGGACTTAAAAACAGATTACTACAGGGACACAGCCACATCAACGTTTATAGCAGCACAATTCACAACAGCTAGATTGTGGAAACAACCCCAATGCCCATCAATAGATGAATGGATAGGGAAACTTTGGTATGTATACACAATGGAACACTACTCAGCACTAAAAGAGAACAAAATCATGCATTTGCAGGTAAATGGAAGGAGTTGGAGAAAATAATGCTAAGTGAAGTCAGCCAATCCCAGAAAACCAAAGGTCGATTAATTCCTTTGCTAGGATGATACTGAATTATAGAGGCAAAGGAGGGGGGAGGAGAGGAAAAAAGGAATGTTAAATAGAAAAAAGGGGGGAGGGGAGGGAAAGGGGCAAGGGGATAGAAACAATGGCAGAAGGAGTTTGACATCAATATACTAAGTGCATGTATAAAAACTCAAATGGTGTGAAAATACTTTTGTAAATCCAATGACTTGGAAAATTGTACTCTTTATATGCAATATGAAAGGAATTGCATTCTAAAAGTATGTATAACAAATTAAATTAAATTAATTAAAAAAATAATAATCAAAAGATGCCTCTAAATTTTTGTCTTGTTCAATATTCACTTTCTTGCTCTTTAAAAAAATTACTGTATATCCAAAACATTTCAAGAAGGCATGTTCTGTTGTTATTATTTCAAGTGGTCTTTAACACTACTAGCTAGCCAAGATATTATTAGAACTCATATGGTCTGTGTGCAATTAATTTGGGGCAATACAGGACCTCGCTCCCCCATAATAATCTGGTAAATCGCGGTTGTTTCATTTCATCCCTTTCCTTATGTTTCCTAAAAATCTACATAAAAACCATAAATTTCCAGTTCATAAAGTTATGCTTTCAATTCTTTGTACACATATTTTCTGCACACATATACCCCAAACCCTTTCAAGGTCATCTTAGTCCAATGACCCAGAACATGTCTTTTATTTTATTTTATATTTTTTAAAATATTTTTTAAGTTGAAGTTGGACATAATACCTTTATTTTATTTATTTAATTTTTTATTTATATTTATTTATATGCTCAGGATTGAACCCAGTGCATTGCACGTGCTACGCAAGCACTCTACAGCTGAGCAACAACCCCAGCCCCTCTTTTATTTTATTTCATCTATTTTCATGAAGTTATTTCCAATTTGCAAGTCACCTATTATTAAGTGACCTTTACTTTCTTCCTCCCAGCATAAGTTAAATCAGATCATTTTATGTATATAGTTAATGATTCTTTGTTTCACTTTAAGAACAAAAGAAGATAAAAGGACTAGATTTATATTTATTTTATAAAGAAAAAAGATTCACCAACAATGAAAAGTTTTAAAAAATGTAGAGCATGCTGAATGTTAAAGAAATCACATAGTACAAATGATTAAAACAAATATTAAGAAACATAATTCCAGAAGCAATAAGAAAATGAAAAATATTCCTTTAAATGTGTAGGGTGGATAAGAAGTAGAAAGTGAGAAACTGGAAGAAACTTTGTTTGGGTTGCTTACAAGAAATCCTTTAGGGAGAATTTGGAGACCTACCTCTCCATTAAATGTAGCAAAATAAAACCTGTGTGAGCTCTGAATTATACACTGAGGCAAATCCACAGGGACTTAGGTTGGGTTAGGAAGTGTCAACTTCCTGGGACTCTGAAATAAGCTGGAAATAATTTTCTAAGAAGTTTCCTGAATATGGAGTGGCTTTAATAAGATAGTTTGATGAGTAAATGAATCAGAAAATTGAGGACTAAATTTTCCTTACATTTCATACATTTTTGCAGTGATAGCAAGGTCAAAACATTTGGATTACATTTTGAAAACCATCAACTCCTTAGGTAAAGACTATTTAAACCAAGTCATCACAGGCACTAAAACAAAATCATGACTCCCACTAATCCAAATGCAATTCTTAGGTCTAGAGCTCACATTCAAGGGGAAAATGGGCTGTGCTGTTGTACTTAATGCAAATATATAGATTAACAGCATCATTCAAGATTGTGAGGTATCTAGAAAATCATGCATACAATAATCAAGTATGCAAATTATTTTAAAATAAAATCAGGTTAATTTTGTCTTTTAAAAAATAAGTCACTGTATTTTTTGCTTGAATAAATAGGGTTATAAGAAACATTAGGTATTTAAACATACTGGAAGACTCTTTTCTGTGCCTAAATCCAATATTGTTAATTGTTGTTGTAATCTAATCACTTGTTATCATAGTGTTTTAACTTCTTGAGAAAATTTTTTGTTCACCAACATGAGGAAATATCCAGAAAAAGATATCCCCTTTTGAATGTCATCCATGATAGGTATTACAGAAAAAAAAAGACTTGCAGTCATCATATGCACTTTGGCATATGTTTGGCATATATTTGTTCAGATATCCAAGCATGTGGAATAGTTCTTTGGTCCATTCATCATGCTAAGCATGAGGCACTCCATGGTGACTATGAGACACTAAACATGGGCATTTGACTCTTCCACTTGAAACAAATTCTTCACCGCCATATGCAAAACATATGAAGGAAAGCGTTCAACGAATACGTTGAAAAATTCACAAACAATAGGCTTTTTATTTTTTATCTACTTGTTTATTTGTTTCCATAATATTTAACTCATCACCCATACTAGGGATCTCATTTTTGTTCATTGTACCTTGATAGGAAGAAAGATTGTGTCATATATATATATATATATATATATATATATATATATGAAATCCACTTTCATTTCCCTTGCAGATGAGCCTTTGAGTGTGTAAAACCAATCTCTTCACCATGTATTTCCATGTTGTAGCACAGGAAAGAATAAGTCTTTGAGGTTGTTTGGATAAAATCACATATGTTATTGGGTGACTTTAACAAGTACCTGCTCTCTAAACACAATCCTTACACTGATACAGTTCTGTCTTTCCTCTGAACCATTTGCCTTTGTTCTTGAATGCAAATTACTTGTGGAGGAGCATCAAGGTGAATATTTATTGGGTGGAAACACAAGGTTATGAAAAGCAAAGTAACGCTTGCTTTTGTGCATTTTAAGGTTGTATTTGGCACTCTGTATGTTTTATCTGTTGCATAAAAGCAATTAATCTTTTTCAGATCAGTGAATTTTGCAATTTTGAATTTTGCAAATGGGAAACATTCCTTTTCATTCCTTATAGGTGACTTAGCACACTGACCTTCTCTATTTTAATATTTTTGTAGTAAAAATTAACAATAAGGTATATTAAGAGGTGGGCGGAATTTTTAATCACTGATTATCATGCTACTAAAAGATATTAAAAATACAAACATGGCATCTTTAGCCATTAGATCATGTAAATCCAAACACAGCAATGAGTTACACATACATTAAAATAAATTTTTTCTACCAAATTAATTGACATTTAAAACCTTCACTAATTCATTGCATGATACTAGAGAATTTCAATTTATCAAGAATCAATGTTATAATCAAGTTACATTCAGATGGATGAGGGCAATCTTTCAAGTCACAAAAATATTCAGGCTAACAGCAACATTTAAGCAGAGAAATATGAGAGGAAGATGTCAGTAGGTTTACAAAAAAAAACACCTGTTTCTAAAACAAAAGCAAATATGTTTAGAAAGAAATCTAATACTTTTTGTTGCACTAAAAATAATAACACAACCCAGAAAATATATATTTACGTATAAGTAAATAAAGGATTCTAGGTGAAAATACTGTAAGAATTATCAGAAATCTGTTATTTAGTTAGTTATTAACTGCTATTATCAGTTGGGATATTATCTGTTTCTGTGACTAACAGAAACAGAAGCTCAAAATACTACTTAAAAAATTGCCAGGTCCCATAAAAAAAGTTATGCATAGACCATTCAGGACCTCAATGATGTCATTAGGTAATAAAGTTCTTTCTATCTCTTTGCTCTTCTGTTTATATTTCTGGCTTCATCTGAAGTTTGGTTATCCTGATAGTTTTTTGGTAGCAAAGATGTATCCTCTCTATGAACATCTAGTAGAAGGGAGCATCTCCTTCACCCATGGAATGTGGCACTTTCTGTGCATCTGAAGAACCAAGATTCTAATAACCAAGAGAACAGCACATTCTTGTTGCTTATCTATGAACCACCATTGGAACTGGGAATGGAGGTAGTTTGCCATCAAGAAATTAACAAATTGAAGTTCTGTTAGGAAGGTGAAAGTGGAGAATAGATTTAGGGTAGGCAAATAACCATTTATACAAGTGTGGGTCTGTCCCCTCCAAAGAATTTTAAGTATATTCTTCATATTTTCTCACCATAGCACTAGCACAGAAAACTCACATGGCTGCTCAACAGATGCTTCATTGTCCTGCCTGATGGGGAATTTGAAGAAGCATCCTCATTATAGATAAGAAATGAGAATGAACTGAGTAGTGAAGAGTAAATACTAAAATGCTGGCAAAAACTGACTTGTTATCTTGGATTTAGTAATAGCCATGCTGGGCATAATCAAAATGTGTATAAAAAGCTTTTTAAAAAATGATGTGGTTCAATCTCATAAAGGTGCTGTGGACCATAAAACATAATCCATGCAATCAAAAATAATTTCAACATACATCAAATCCCTTACTTATGTTTGTCAAATACCATGAAGGAATTGTAATCCCTAGAAATACTCTTAGGTCCCTCTTATTTTTCTCTGCCATCCTCAGCTTTTATGTACTTTTCCACTCTTTTGTTTTTCCACCAAAGATAGTTCAATGCTCCTTGTTCACCAAAAAGAATTATCCCAAAATAATAAAAAGAAGTAAAAGTTTTGAACCACCATAATTACTAAGGAACAAATTTTGTAGAATGGGCATGTTAAAGAATTTTAAGTATTGGAATTATATTATTTATTTTATGTATTTTATGTATATATATATATATATATATATATACATATATATACACAAACATAAAACTTTTAAAATTTTATTTTTAGTGTCAGCACTTCATAGTGATGATGGTATACAGTTGGAAAGAAATACTCATGCCCAGCTGTTGATGGGGAATAAGACAGTTTGTAGATTAAAGCTTTAAATTGCTCATAGATTTTGATCCTATACTTCTACTTCTCTAAATGTAGAGATACTAAAGAAAAAAAGATAAAATATAAAACCAGTCCAGATTTGCTTTTCTAAATGTAATTCATATGTATAAATTATTTGAAATAATCTAAACACAATGCATAGGTAAAAGTTAAATTCTAGATCATCTCTGAAATAGAATTATTAGAAATGTTATTTTCCAACCACATTGAAGAAGACAATGGTAAAGATGAACTGTGTTGTTAATCATATTATAGAACTCACCCAGTTATTAGTATGTCCAACTTGGAATTTTCATTTTGTGAGCTAATATATTTCCTCTTTTGCTTGACTCTTATTTGAAAAGAGATTTGTACGTAGTATCAGCCTAATGTATTTTAACTAATTCACAAACCAAATACAAGAGCATATTAGAGGACCTCCGCCCCAGAGCAGGAGACAGCAAAGACAGACCTACCAATCTGCCTGAGCCCAGGCGGGCCCAGGGCAGTTCCACTGACCTTCACCACAGTGTGGTTACCCCCAGACCACCACAGGAGCTCAGACTCAACCAGTTTGCCCACAACAACCAGCGTGAACCCAGCCCCAGGTAGCATACTTGAGGGTCAGTGACAGGTTCTGATAGTCCAGCACTAAGGGGAGGCACAGAAAACTGCAAGGGTATTATAAGACTATAGGGAAGAAACTGTAATAACTCAGATCTACACTGAAAGAAAGTAAAGCAAATAGACATCATGAAAAAACAGGGGAGGAAAATACCCCAAACAAACCAGGATTCTACAATAACAGAATCCATGCTCAGCGACGTTGAAGAAATATCAGAGAAGGAGTTTAGAAGGTTCAAAATTAAAATGATCTGTGAATTCAAAGAATGACCTAAATGAGCAAATACAGGCAAAAATTGACCACTACAACAAAGATATAAGAGAGCAAATACAGGTAGCAAAAGATTACTTCAAAAAAGAGATAGAAACTCTAAAAAAAAAAAAAAAAAAAAGTCAGAAATCCTTGAAATAAAGGAAATAATTAACCAAATAAAAAAACACAATTGAAGGCATAACCAATAGACTAGATCAACTAGAAGAAAGAACTTCAGACAATGAAGACAAAGTATATAATCTTGAAAATAAAGTTGACCACACAATGAAGATAGTAAGAAACCATGAACAGAAAATCCAAGAAGTATGGGACAGCATCAAAAGACCAAATCTAAGAATAATTGGGATAGAGGAAGGCACAGAGTTTCAAACCAAAGGAATGTACAATCTTTTCAATGATATAATATCATAAAATTTCCCAAGCATGAAGAATGAATTGGAAAACCAAATACAAGAGTCCTATAGGACACCAAATGTACAAAATTACAACAGATCTACACCAAAACACATTATAATGAAAATGCCTAGCATACAGAACAAGGATAGAATTTTAAAAGCTGCAAATAGATCACATATAGGGGGAGACCAATTCATATCACAGCAGATTTTTCAATTCAGACACTCAAAGCTAGGAGATCATGGAACAACATATTCCAAGCTCTGAAGGAAAAATGGGATGCCGACCAAGAATCTTATACCCAGTAAAATTAAGCTTTAGATTTGAGGACGAAATAAAAACCTTCCATGATAAACAAAAGTTAAAAGAATTTACAAGTAGAAAGCCAGCACAATAGAACATCTTTGGCAAAATATTCCATGAAGAGGAAAAGAAAAACAATGATGAAAATCAACAGAGGGAGGTATTACACTAAAGAAAAAAAAAAAAAAAAAAAAACAATTAGAAGAGAAACCATGTCCAGGTAAATACCAGAAATAAAAATGGCTGGGAATACAAAACACATCTCAATAATAACTCTGAATGTTAATGGCCTAAACTCACCAATCAAAAGACATAGACTAGCAGATTGGATTAAAAAAAACAGACCCAACAATATGGTGCCTCCAAAAGACTCATCTCATAGGAAAAGACATTCATAGGCTGAGGGTAAAAGGTTGGGAGAAATCCTACCACTCATATGGACAGAGGAAACAAGCTGGGGTTTTCATCCTCATATCAAATAAAGTAGACTTCAAGCTAAAGTCAATCAAAAGGGATAAAGAAGGACACTATATACTGCTCAAGGGAACCATACACCAACAAGACTTAACAATTATAAATATATATGCCCCAAACAATGGAGCATCCATGTTCATCAAACTCTCCTGAAGTTTAAGAGTCAAATTGACCACAACACAATAATTCTGGGTGACTTTAACACACTCCTTTCACCACTGGATAGATCTTCCAAACAAAAACTGAACAAAGAAACTATAGAACTCAAAAATACAATAAACAACTTAGACTTAACTGATTTATATAGAATATTTCATCTTCAAAAAGTGAATACACTTTCTTCTCAGCAGCACATGGAACCTTCTCTAAAATAGACCATATACTAGGCCACAAAACAACTCTGAGAAAGTACAAAGAAGTTGAGATACTACCCTGCATTCTATCTGACCATAATGGAATGAAATTAGAAATCAATGATAAAATAAGAAATAAAAGCTACTCCAACACCTGGAGACTAAATAATATGCTACTGAATGAACAATGGGTTGCAGATCACATCAAAGAGGAGATTAAATATTCTTAGAGGTGAATGAGAACACAGATACAACATATCGAAATCTCTGGGACACTATGAAGGTAGTTCTAAGAGGAAAGTTCATTGCATTGAGTTCATTCCTCAAAAGAAGAAAAAGCCAACAAATAAATGACTTAAAATTACATCTCAAAGCTCTAGAAAAAGAAGAACAATCCAACATCAAAAGTGGTAGAAGACAGGAAATAATTAAAATTAGAGCTGAAATTAATAAAATCGAAACCAAAGAAACAATTGAAAAAATTGACAAAACAAAAAGTTGGTTCTTTGAAAAAATAAATAAAATTGACAGACCCAGACCTTTAGCCAGGCTAACAAAGAGAAGGTAAGAGATAACTCCAGTTACTAACATATGTGATGAAAAAGGAAATATCACAACAAACACTACGGAAATACAGGAAATAATTCAAAATTATTTTGAAAACGTGTACTCCAACAAAATACAAAACACCGAAGGCATCGACAAATTTCTAGAGTTGTATGATCTTCCCAAACTTAAACAGGATGATATACATAATGTGAACAGACCAATTTCAAGCGATGAAATAGAAGATGCCATCAGAAGCCTACCAACCAAGAAAAGCTCAGGACCAGATGGATACACAGCCGAGTTCTACAAGACCTTCAAAGAAGAACTGATACCAATACTCTTCAATTTATTTCAGGAAATAGAAAAAGAGGGAGCACTTCCAAATTCATTCTATGAGGCCAACATCACCCTGATCCCCAAACCAGGCAAAGACACATCCAAAAAAGAAAACTTCAGACCCATATCTTTAATGAACATAGATGCAAAAATTCTCAATAAAATTCTAGCAAAACGGATACAAAAACATATCAAAATATAATACACTGTGATCAAGTGGGGTTCATTCCAGGATGCAAGGATGTTCAACATATGGAAAACAATAAATATAATTCATCACGTCAGTAGACTCAAAGACAAGAACCACATGATTATCTCAATAGATGCAGAAAAAGCACTTGACAAAATATGGCACTCCTTCATGCTAAAAACAGTAGAAAAACTAGGGATAACAGGAACATATCTCAACATCGTAAAAGCTATATATGCTAATCCCCAGGCCAACATTATTCTAAATGGAGAAAGATTGAAAGCATTCCTCTAAAAACTGGAACAAGACAGAGATGCCCTCTTTCACCACTTCTATTCAACATAGTAGTTGAAAAGCTGGCCAGAGCAATAAGATAGACAAAAGAAATTAAAGGGATACAGATGGGTAAAGTAGAACTCAAATTATCATTATTTGCTGATGATATGATTTTATACCTAGAAGACCCAAAAAATTCCACCAGAAAACTTCTAGAACTCATAAATGAATTCAGCAAAGTAGCAGGATACAAAATCAACACCCATAAATTTAAGGCATTTGTATATATCAGTGACAAATCCTCTGAAAGTGAAATGAGGAAAACTACCCCTTTTACAATAGCATAAAAAAAATACTTTGGAATCAACTTAACCAAAGACATGAAAGCCCTCTATAATGAAAACTACAGAACACTAAAGAAAGAAATTATGGAAGACCTTAGAAGATGGAAAGATCTACCCTGTTCTTGGATAGGCAGAACTAATATTGTCAAAATGACCATACTACCAAAAGCACTATACAGATTTAATGCAATGACAATCAAAATCCCAATGACATTCCTCATAGAAATAGGAAGAGCAGTCATGAAATTCATCTGGAAAAATAAGAGACCAGAATAGCTAAAGCAATCCTTAGTAAGAGGAGTGAAGCAGGTGGCATCAGTATACCAGACCTTAAATTATACTACAGAGAAATAGTAACAAAAACAGCATGATATTGGCACCAAAATAGGCTGGTAGACAATGGTACAGAATAGAGGACACAGAGACTAATACATATAATTTCAGTTATCTTATATTAGACAAAGGCACCAAAAATGTACATTGGAGAAAAGATAGCCTCTTCAACAAATGGTGCTGGGAAAACTGGAAATCCATATGCAAGAAAATGAAATTAAACCTCTCTCTCTCACCATGCACAAAATTCAACTCAAAGTGGATCAAAGATCTAGGAATTAGACCAGAGACACTACACCTAATAGAACAAAAAGTAAGCTCTAATCTGCAACATGTTGGATTAGGCCCCAAGTTCCTTAACAAGAATCCTGTAGCACAAGAATTAATACCAAGAACCAATAAATGAGATAGACTCAAATTACAAAGCTTCTTCTCAGCAAAAGAAACAATCAGTGAGGTGAACAGAGAGCCTACTAATTGGGAACAAATTTTTACCACATGCACGTCAGATACAGCACTAATCTCTAGAATATATAAAAAACTCAAAAATCTTAACACCAAAAAAACAAATAACCCAATCAACAAATGGGCCAAGGAACTGAACAGACACTTCTCAGAAGAAGATATACAATCAATCAACAAATACATGAAAAAATACTCAACCTCTCTGGCAATTAGAGAAATGCAAATCAAAACCACTCATCTCACACCTGTCAGAATGGCAGCTATTAAGAACACAAACAACAATAAATGTTGGCGAGGATGTGGAGAAAAAGGCACACTCATACATTGTTGGTGGGAATGCAAAATGGTGCAGCCAATATGGAAAGCATATGGAGATACCTTGGAAAACTTGGAATGGAACCACCTTATGACCCAGCTATCCCACTCCTTGGTCTTTACCCAAAAGACTTGAAAACAGCATACTACAGGGACACAGCCACATCAATGTTTATAGCAGCACAATTCACAATAGCTAAACTGTGGAACCAACCTAGATGCCCTTCAGTAGATGAATGGATAAAGAAAATGTGGTATATACACACAATGGAGTATTACTCAGCAATAAAAGAGAATAAAATCATGGCATTTGCAGGTAAATGGATGGAGTTAGAGAATATAATGCTAAGTGAAGTTATCCAATCCCAAAGAGCCAAATGCCAAATGTTTTCTCTGATATAAGGAGGCCAATTCACAGTCGGGTTGAGATGGGGAGCATAGGAGGATTAGAGGAACACTAGAATGGCCAATGGGTAGGGAGGGGAAGGGAGGGGGAAAAGGGTGAAGAAAAAAAAAAGATGGTAGAATGGGATGAATATCATTACCCTAAGTGCATGTATGAAGTCACAAATGGTGTGAATAAACTTTGCATACAACCAGAGATATGTAAAAATGTGCTCTATATGTGTAATATGAAATGTAATGCATTCTGCTGTCATTTATAACAACTTAGAATATAAAATAATTTTTTTAAAAAGATCATATTAGAAAAATTTTACTATTTACCAGTGAAATTACCTAGTGCTATGGTTTGAATATGAATTATTCCCAAAAGACTCCTATGTTGAAGGTTGTTCCCCAGTGCAACAATATTCAGAAGTAGTGATTTGGGGAATTGACTGGATCATGAGGGTCTGACTTCATCAGTGGATAAATCAACTGAAAAATTTATAGCTTAATGAATTATTGGGAGCTTGTAGAAATTGTAGGAGGTAGAATTTAATTGGGAGGGAATAGATCCTTGGGGGAATGCCCTCAGGGACAATATCTTATCCCTGGTCTTCTTCCCCACTTCCCACCACCAGGATGTGAGCAGATTTGCTCTGCCACACCCTTCTACCAAATGATGTTCTGCCTTACCACAAGTAAATAATGAGTGGAGCCAGTTCTCATGGACTAAAACCAAGGACTAAAATAAATCTTTCCTCTTTCTAGCTTGCTTTTTTAAAAAAATCTATTTTGTTGTGGGATAAAATGATAAATCACACAGAAAATTCATACCTAGAAGTGGGGGTTTTGTCGTGAATATATACCTGACCATGTGGTTCAGAAGTTTTTTTTTAAATTGGTTGACAGGAGAAGTTTAGAAAAGTTTAGAGATGCAGACTAGAGAAGCATTAAAATGTCATAACCAGAGATTGATGGGAAATTCTGATGTGAGCTCAAAAAACAAGAATGCTTATAGTAATGCAGATAGTAAACACTGACTTTAGATGGGAATGAGGACTCCATTGGAAATTAGGCTACAAGCAATTATGTTAAATTCTGGCAAAGAACTTGTCCACATTTTGTTTTTTTCCCTACAAAATTGTAGGGAGCATAATTTAATAAATTTGGTGGAGGAAATATCAAGACAGCACAGCATTCAGACAGTGCTATGGATACTGTTTCCTGACTTTTTCAGGTTTATAATGAGAATCAGGATCAAGAACCAGATTAAAAAGATTTGAAAAACTTTTAGTTTGGCCAGAATAGAAGGCAGTATAAAATTGGGGCCCAAGAAAGTGTGGGTGCTGAAGAGATTTACATCATTAAAGAGAAACCAAGTGGTCTAATCTGAGATAATAGAAAAGAATCAGTAAGCCCCCCCCCCCCCCTGACCCCCGACACACACACACACTGCAGGTTCAAGAGTACAGAACTGAAAACTGCCTTGAAAGTCTTTGCTTTCAGAAGAGAGCACTGTGGCACCTTGCTCTGAAAGGAACACCTCGGAAGCTATTTCCCCAGGAATAATTTGACCACGGTTAAGTCACCCTGGCACTCAGAAGCTGCTATAGTTGTGGCTCATGTGGGCCCAGTGACTATCTGAGCTGGAAGCAGACCATGGCACCATCCACCTTGTGCTAGTTTTGCAAGAATGAAAGAGTTGTGGGGCCATGAAGATTTCCACTGTGATTTTAAAGGAAGGCCTGAGAAGCAAGGCAGTGTGTGGTAGGCACTGAGAGGAAAATGCAGGAAGCTGTGAGAGTAAGGCCAAAGATTTAGTGGAGATCCCAGGAAGTTTCATATGCCAGGAATGTGGAACATTTACCACAAAATCCACAAGCAGTGAGCAGGGCCAGCCTAGGGAGAGACAATGTGGGCTATAACTGGCAGAGCCATAGGGATGGGCTGCTAAAATCCCTTGGAGCTTTTATCTTGCTGCTACATACTAAAGATATTGGACATAGACCTATAGGATTTAGTGTTTTCCTTGCCAGGTTTCAGTTTTACTTTGGTCTCATCCCTCCTTTGTAGTCACTTATCCCTCTTTTTTCAATGGGAAATTCACCCTGTGCCTGTCCCACCATTGTATGTTGGAAGTTTAAAGCTATTTTTTAAAATTTTTTATTTATGTATTTATTTTTGTAACCAGGGTTCACAATTGCGTTAAGTATCAGAGGAAACTTTGGATTTGTACTTTTAAGCATTATGAAACTGTTTACATTTGGGGGATGCTTGGAATAGATTGAATGCATTTCATATTGTAAGACAGGCATAAGCCTTTGGGAGCCAGGGGTAGGATGTTATGGTTTGGATCTGGAGTGTCCCCCAAAGGTTCATGTGTTCAAGGCTAGGTACCAAATGCACAGTGTTAAGAGATGGGGCTCTTGGAAAGTGATTATATTATGAGGGCTCTGACCTTATCAATGGATTAATCCATTTATGGATTAATAATTTAATGACACTACTAAAAGGTAGTACAAATTATAGGCGTTGGGGCCTTGTTTTATTAAGTTACTGCAGGCATGCTCTGAAAGGGTTTGTATTATGTTTGGCCTCTTTCTCTCTCTTTTTCCACTCTCAGATTTCCTTTAGTAGACCCTTCTACCATGATGTTCTGCCTTGCCTCAGGCCCAGAGCAACAGATCCAGTTAACCATTGACTAAAACCTCTGAAACAATGAACCCAAATAAAACTTTCCTTCTCTTGAGTTGTTTTGTCAGGCATTTTGTCAAAATAGTAGAAAGCTGACTCACACACCTAGGTATCAAAGAAAAGTTCAGCATTAAAAAAAACAAAAAACATGGAATTATGGATCCTCTGTATTAAATGAATAAGGAATAAAGAAACATGGACATCTTTCCAACATGTCAAAATTTTAAGTAATTATTCAAGGTCCACTCATTTCTGAATAAAATTTGTATTAGTAGCTATGAATAGTAGAATTTTCCTTATCATGATAAGCATACCTACAGAAAATATATGAAATATTTTCTAATTTTTTAATAGTTTTTAATTTCTAATATGTGGATGTTTACTGCTACTTGTCCTTATTGCTTTTTACATTATTAATTAAATCAATAATTTAAGAAAAATAAATTAGTCTAGCATTTGCAAAAACTGTGATAAAACTTTTATGTAATTCCAACTCAATTCAACTAAAAAAAAAAAAAAAAAAAAAAGAAGATGAATTAGAAAGTAGAGTTAGGTATCCAAACAGAAATACTAACAATAAGTTTTTTAAAAAATCAATGAGGGCTGGGGCTGTAGTTCAGAGGCAGAGCACTTGCCTTGCACATGTAAGGCACTGGGTTCAATCCTCAGCACCACATAAAAATAAACAAATAAAATAAAGTCATGCTGCCCATCTACAATTACAAAAAAAAAAAAAAAAAAAAAAAGAATGAATCAACCTAGAAAAATGTATGGGGTACTGGGTTTTGGGGAAAAAATACTCCCAATAACAATAAACTAGAATGTATTTTTAATCTGCCAAAATATATTTTAAGGTCTTATTGAAAAGTAATTTTTCCTGTGAACATATGTACTTAGATAAGAATTTGAAAAAAAGTGAAAGGCCACATCAGATCATAGAAAGAGAAGAATCAGCAAAGTAGAGATATCATTTTTCCCACATTATCTTTTAACTTAAGTATCTTACCAATCAAAATCTCAGTGGGAAACTGAAATACTTATTCTAAAGTTCATTTACTGAAAAAGTATAAAAATTAGATTTATTTTAAAAGTGAACATTAATTATTAAATATATAAAAATAATAGTAGAGAAATACGCCACCATGTTAATTAACATGCAGTAGCAGAAGAATGGAGTAAGTCCAATTTTCTTCCTCTAAGGCATTTAGATTTTCTATAATAGACATTTAATTGTTTACTTTTAATTGAAATATTATTAATAGAAATTTAAGGAAATGAAATGTCCTTATTTTCTAAAATAAAAATAGTAACATAGAGATTCAACAAATTAGCAAAAAACATCTAATCACAAACACAATTTATAATGAATGGTTAATGTAAAAGGTTGTAAAGCATTCAAATTAGCTACCACATTTAGAGTGATAAAAGTCTGTATCAGACTTGTCTTTAGATTGATATCATACTTCCAGTAAGAAACAATGTTGACAATATTTCTTAAATAGAAAAAGATCATATTTTTCTATTATGAATTGTTTCAACTTTATAGGAAGTTATATCAAAACACATCCCCATTAATAAATAATTAGTACTTTCTTTGAAGGTATAGGTTTAATTGTGCAGAATACATTTACATATTTCTTGAACTCTATATAAACATTCATGTGGACAATTTGTATAAATCTAAATAAGTCAGGAAGTGGATTCAGAATAATGTCATATATGATGAGAAAGTTTACTCATCATTTACATCCTCCATTTTTTTCTTTGCATTACAATTAATTCATCAAGTATATCTGTTTACTAACCATTTCTGGTACCACACTTTATGACCAAGTTTTTCAGAATAAGTTCTTGTATTCTTTAAATTTAAGTACAAACAACATACCCTTTTCAGTCATCTTCAACATGAAACTAATAGTCTTATACAAACAAATGAGAAAGGGAGGAGAAATTTTATTATATGGAGATGAGAAATGTGATATATTATTTCAAGGGGGCAAAGCTAGAATGCTCACATAGCTATAAATCTGCAGTTTTTAAAGATGTAGCAGATTAATAGAATAAATACCAGACGCCAGCTGAAATAAGAAGAGACCGTAGGATATGAATAACATGCCAGGAACATGAACTACTTTCATATAATTAAAGTTAACCTATCTATTTTGTCCTAATTATATCTCAGTCTGACTTCAGGGTCTGTTCAGGTTCACCTGACAAGCTATTATATTCTTTTCAGATATTCCAAAGGGCATCATGCATTTCTGAAACTAACAGAAAATAATGTCAATATAAAAAAAAAAAAAAAAAACAGTGAAATCTATCATAGTTGAATCACATTAGAAGTTGTAGGAAACAAGATGCCTATAAGGGTGTTGAAATAGGCAGTGAGCTGTATTGGACATTTAAACTAAATCAGTTCCTGATTTCATCCAAATGTCTGAGAAGATGAGTGCATCTTGGACTGAAAGAGCAGTCTGCTAGAAACTACCCCAGAGTCAATGTTGTGTAATGCAAAGCCTCAACTATATTTATCCAAAGACATGAAAATAAAGATCAGTAACATAAGTCAAGGGTCAGAGAATTCCTCCTGCTTATTATTTTTTTCAGCATTATATGTTGACCCATGATTTAAAAAAGCTTTTTTATTTTTCTCCATGGTTTCATTAGGGAACAAATTAAAGCAGATAAGAATTCCCAATTTTTTCAGCCAAATAATCATGAGGCACTTGACTAAGGAACTGTAAGTTATTTATTGGGGTTATTCACAAAGTTTTGGTTAAATACTGTTGATGGGGGATCAAATAGCTAAATCTGTACATTTATTTAAGCATATGACATTTATTTCCTTAGAGAGTAAGTAATCTTCCTACTCAGAGAATCTAGAGGCTGTTTCAAAGGATGAGAAATTGAAAATAAAATAATTATAATTTTGATGACAGGTGGTTACCAATCCTGTTATATATCTGGACTTGATAAATCTTTCAGTAGAAGCTGATGATCTAATCATAGGAGACCTATGATCTGAAAATCAGCATGATTATTCTGGTAAATGGTGTCTTCATGTGGGATAAGGAATGGAGTAAGAAAAAAAGATATATAGTTACAGGTTATAGAGGATTTCCATGGGCAAGTCCAAAGCCCCAGAACTGAAGGAGATGTGGCTTATTTGTAGAACCAAAATTCTTCACACTGACTGGAGCTTATATGGGTAGATAAAGTATATTCTAAAGACGAAAATAAAGCCATTTGCATGTACACATATTTTGTGTACTGTCCACGGGAGTTTGGACTTCTCCTTGAGATTACTGGGAAGTCATGGGAAAGCTTAAAGTCAGAGAGCCCTGTGATCCAATCCACATTTTAGAGGCATGGCTGGAGTCAGGAAGGCCAAGTTTGTGTTACAAGTAGGGTAGCAACTGTCTTAGTAATGAAGTAAACGCACTAAAATTGAGGAGTTGCTACTAAGTCATTATTACATCATCTAGAAATCATGTAGTTGGAAAGATAAAATAATTATTTTGTTTTCTTATTTTATTGTATAAAGCTAGGTTATTTTCTTGCTTATCAATTATCAGCTATTTAATTGTATTTTAACCAGTTTCCTCTGTTCATCAAAACTATTTATTCATTAACATGCAGGATGGTTGCATTTAAAAAATAAAAATGGGATTTTATTACTACATTTCCTCTGTTCATCAAAACTATTCATTCATTAACATGCAGGATGGTTGCATTTAAAAAATAAAAATGGGATTTTATTACTTTATTGCTTAAAATAATTCACTGCCACCCTACTACTCTTTGGGTAAAGTTGATATTCTAAGCATATCCTTTCTTATTCTGGACCATACCAAACTCCTTACCCTCTGGCACTATTTACAATCTTTCCTCGGTACACAAGCCATATTCCTTTCCTATGGCCACTCTTGAACACTAGATAAGATTAATTCTCTTCTCCTAGTTTCATTTATTTGCCTTTTTCTTCTTATTTCTAATTGGGATTGTAAGTAATGAATGATACTTCTAGAAACACAATCAACTGAATTGATAAGAAAGGACACTCATTCCTTTTACAAACACACTGAAATGATAAATGAAACATAACAAAAATGTTTAAGTGCATAAACAATGTCAAAAAAGGGCATGCTATTCCCTAAATCTCAACACTGATGAAGGAAACATTAAGAACAGAGCAAGGAGCAAACAGTTATGCTGCTAAGGCTACTGTGATATTTATTATTATACCCAAATTCAGGAACTTTCATGCTTTTTAATGGATACCAGGAGATAAGTGTGGCTAAACATTATTTCCATTCAAAAAAACCAAAACTGAAAAAGCTGTATCCAATTTCAAGAAAAGTTTAAAAAAGTAATGAAAACATTTTTAAATCTTCCTAGGTTTTAAGACAGGGAAAATATACCTATTAAAAATAATAATTTAAACATCTTCCATGTATAAGTATAAAGACTAAATTTTATTTCCTATCATAGTGCTATAATACTGAAGCTAGAAATTGCAATGAAATTGATATAGGACTGCTTGAGTATCAGAAATCGTAGGAAAAAGATCATCTTCAGAGACACTTACAGGTTCTGGGGCACATGAGACTCCCATTAAACATGTTTCCTGTACAGATTTAGATTATGTATTTCCTGGATTTAGTTTTGCCTTCCTACTACCTGGGTCTCATTTGTTTGTATCAATTTTTGTATGAGCATACTGAGTGATAACTAATGCTATATTTGTAGGCAAAAATCCCTGCTCTTGGGGCTGGGGTTGTGGCTCAGTTGTAGAGCACTTGCCTAGCATGTGTGAGGCACTGGGTTTGATTCTCAGCACCACATATGAATAAATAAAATAAAAGATCCATCACCAACTAAAAACATATTTTTTAAAAATCGCTGCTCTTGTTGCAAATGCCACATACTCATACTGGCTGAAGAAGGCATACACACAGTATCAATGTTTTAGTCAGCTATTTTGTTGCTGTGACTAAAAGGACTCAACCAGAACAATTATAGAGGAGGAAGAGTTTATTAGAGGGCTCACAGTTTCAGAGGTCTTACTCCAGAGAAGGCTGGATCCATTCCTCAGGGCTCAAGGTGAGGCCAAACACAATGGCAGAGAGTATGGTGGAGGGAAGAAACTTACATCATAATTGAAGAGAGAGAGAGAGAGAGAGAGAGAGAGAGAGAGAGAGACTCTAGAGAGACTCTGTTCCCCAGAAACAAAATATATACCCCATAGCCATGAGCCCAATGAACCACTTCCTCTAGCCATACCCCACCAGTTACCACTCAGTTAATCCCATCAGGGAGTTGCACTGATCATATTAAAGGTATAACCCAATCATTTCTCCTCCAAACCTTCTTGCATTATCTCATGCATGAGCTTTTCAGGGATACCACATCTAAACCATAACAATCGATGAACAAAAAGAACTGACCACACTATCAAATTGGCCAGGATGGACCTGTGGACATGCTGACTTTTCCAGCAGTAAGGCAACATCCCACTCTGGGAGTAGACTTTGATCCATTAGAAAGGGTAATAGGAAGAAGACAGCAGATGAATTATTCTTTTATGCTGCCATCAATGACTTCTTCCAAAATGAGGAGTTGCACGGAGGCTTGCTTGAGCTAGCATGCATGTCTGAGTACTTTGTTTCAAAGCTCTGGACAGCTAAATAATGCCTTAACTCATTTTCTCTTATCCCTGCCCTCACTCACTCTCCTTGTTCCTTTGATCGTCCTTCCCTGGATGTCTCTCCTCCAATATTAATATTAATGTTAACTTTAAAGATTCAGCCACAGGTATTCTTTTATTAGTGAATCTGGGCCAAAGATATCTCAGAAGTAAACTGATTTCTTGAAAAAAATAATCACATAAGAAAACAACTTACATGGGATTTTCAGCAAACAAACCAAACATTACTCACAAGTGAAATGAAAATGTAAAAACTAACAGCAAATACATATTGTAAAATAATGAAAGAAAATGAGAAATAGGAATCCTATAGAAATAAAAGGATATTTTTTAAAAAGAATAAGCAGAAGTGAAATAAAGAAAATGAACAAAATAGACTATTATGTGGGGGAAATTATAATCATTTATAAAAGCAAAAAGAAAAAAAATTAAACATCAAGCAGATTAATTAGGTGAGAACAATGGGAAAATGGAAATTAGCTCTGAGACAGATAATAAGATGAAAAAGAAGAAAAACAGATAAAAGATACTAAGAACATGATAAAGAAGTTTCAAAATATAGATATTTTAGAATAAGATATTAGAGAAACAGAAAAGCAAAATTTGAAGTGATAATGGATGTGCATTTTTCATAATTGAAGAGAGCTAGGGTTTTTCAGATCGGAAAGCATACTGAGACCAATGAAAGATGAGTGAGAATAAGTCCACATCATCATAAATCATGGTGAAATTGAAAAAGCTCAAATAGGAAATATTGAGAGCAGCAAGAAAAAAAGAAGACAAATTGCAAACTAGTGACACATATTACAGTGACAGAACACTTCTCATTACCAAGATCAACTCCAGGAAACAAGAAAATATCTCTATCAAGTTGAGACAAAATATATGCCAACTACAAAGTCACTCCCAATTAAGTAATTGCTTACTTTAGAGGTCATATAAAGACATCTTTGGACTGATTAAAACAACTTATCCTTCACAATTTTTGCTGGAAGACTTTCATAGTACTTTACAAGCTATAACAGGAGGAAGAAGGAAAAAAAAAAAAAAAAACTCAGAGATAAGAAGTTGTTGCAAAAAGCCATAGAGAATAAGTAAACTAATAAATGAGTTCTTAAGTTTGAGTAAACATAAATTATGAACTATAAAGGCAATAGTAATGTTTTGTGTGCTTAAAAATAAAAATCAATTGAAAATAATATGAAAGATGACAAGAACATTTTAAATAATAAATTCTAGCAGTTATAGATTAATATGTGCAACTTAAAAATATGGAAATAAGTAGGAATAATAGAAATATGATATGTATTTCTCTAAAGTCATAGAAAATTTATAGAGAATTGAATAATAATTATCAAAATAAGTGTACAATGATGTATTAAAAATAAAGCATAGTAAAATTTTAAAATGTAGATATAATGGTAAGATTATCAGTAATCATTACTGATATAAATAAATTAGATATGTCTGTTACAATGTGCAATTTTACAGATAGATAAAACCAAATCCAGGTATTACATGTTATTTACTAAAGCTATATCTAAAAGATTTCATGTTGAAAGTTAAGAATAAAAATTTAGTATAATAAGTAATCATTAGCCATGTAAAAATTAATATCAGAAAAAAATGTTTAATAGAAAAATACATCATTCATAATAGGGGATAATTTTTAGTTAAAAGAATCAAGTCTATAAAACAATATACTTCTGTATATGTGTATATGTAATGTTATTGCTTCAACATGTAAGGCTGCTTATAATAGTAAGTATGTATAAAATTATATTCATATGTAAATATTATTTATATATTATGCTACATGTAAAATGAATGATGTACAATGCAAATATATACATATACACACAGAAGTACATAAAGTTATAAGAAAGGCAAAGCTTAAGAAATTGTGAACGTTCATTACAGTAATGCCAGAAATATTTATAAATTATCACAACATAATGGCTCAAAAGAGAGTAGTTGTTATGATGGGTATGACAGAAGTCAGCTCAAAGGCAGAGAAAAAGAGGAGGTCAGTGAACTAGAGGAACTTGTGCAGTCAAAGTGTTATGGGGGAAATATGCATTAGAGAGCTGAAGACAGGAGGTTGAGCCATTTGTATTCTACTTGCTAGAATTCACATTAATTACAAGAATAAGAAAATGAGTTTATGTAAATTTGCCAAGGAACTATATTATTATCAAAGTTACTTATTATCAAACCCATTGAAATTGGCTGCAGATATAATAAGGTGAAATTTGTATAAAAATTGTACACTCATTTTCTGTTCCAATACATACACTTAAGAGAACAAGAAATTTCAGTATGTTTTTAAAGAGTGATTATTATTACACAGAAAAAAATTAGAAAAATTGATTGTTCTAAAAATGTGTTTGAAGGTTTCTTACAATTCTACAAATTAATTTCCAATGTCATGGTATTTTTATTGGTAATACATCTTTGGAAATGAAATTGTGTGCACATATCTTTAGAGCAGGCACTTAACAAAGGCTAAATCACTTAAATGTATTCAGCTGATTACCTGTCTCTATTAGAATACACACAGGGTTTCTGACTACCCCTTTAAAGCCCCAAAGATGTATCAATAAATTAAGACAATTATCTGAATCATCCTAGCAAAAAATTTGCTTTTAACCTTGAATACTGGGTCAATAAGATATCATTATTTTATGGAACTTGTGATGATTTTGGAACACTGTGTTCAAGCTTGCCTTTCTTTAATCAATTAAGAAAACGAGCTTCTATAAAATTAATAATGTAAACAAACATTGTGGCCTACAAGAGTCAAGGGCAAATAACTTCTCTCAATTATCAACCCATTTGAGCAAGAATATTTCTGGAGACTTCAGGATTCTATTATCATTAAAATATTATAATATTATTAAAATATTGCAGTAAGCACATTTATATATTAAATTAATATATTATCAAAGAACAATAAGATATTCTAAGAAATGTTTTGTGCTGTTTCTCTTTCCTAATTTAGTTTATTTGAATGTTATAGTAGTAACAGAATCAAGTAATATACCAGGTACGTAGGAACCTGAAAATAAATTTTAGTATCACCTTTGAAGTGTCATTTCATCTTCACTCAGATCAGAAAGTTCCCTTTCAAATTGATGGATAACCTAAAAAAGCATAAAATTTTTTTTAATTATTTATTTTTCTAATTTGTTATACATGTTTGTAGAGTGATTCATTTCATATTACATATAAAAAGCACAGTTTTTCAAGTCACTGGTTTTACATAAAGTATTTTCACACCATTTGTATTTTTATATATGTACTTAGTGTATTGATATCTAATGGCTCAGCAGTAGAGCACTTGCCTAGCACATGCGCAGCCCGGGTTCGATCCTCAGCACCACGTAAAAATAAAGGCACTGTGTACAACTAACATAAATAAATAAACATTTTTTTTAAAAAGCATAAATTAATAATTTTTCTGAATCTAATTAAATAATTGACTCATGTTTACAATAAACCAGTTTATACTACTCAAGTTGGAGTTTACACTCCTACTGCAAAATTAAATATCTAATGTCATTTTTTAAAAGCTGTTTTCTTTCCCCAAACTTCTCACCTCATCTATCCCTCCTTTCCACTAACCAAAAATCCTATTTATTCCACTGTTTATTCTTCTTCATTGCCCTGTTAACACAGTTAGCAAAAAGCATGTTCTGTATAATGTAAAATAAACACTAAAAGGGCAACCATGATTATGATGTCCTTGTTAGTAATATTTAAAGTATTTTTATTTCAATTATTAAAAAACAACAAGTAAATCAAAATCTGATCTCAGACTTAAAAATGAGTAAAATATTAGCAGAAGGATTCCTGTACCATACTGCAACTTTCATGAGAACGTCATCATAAACCCCTGGCTGACTTGGTCCTTTGAAAAGCAATTTCTCCCTTGGAACGTCCCAGCATGACTCTGCCCCATCCTTTTCACTAGGGCTTGAGTTCATCATGTCAACTTTTATCTTTTCTGCCATCTACACATTTAATGTCAACTTCTAAACAGAACTTTAAAAAATAGTATCATCTTTCTCTTTTCCAGTCCTAGTCTTACTGGACAGGAAGCAGAGGTCAAAATGAAATTTGCATTGGTGTGACTATTGTGCCCAGATGCTAGCAAGTCATTCACAAGTGATTATGAAGGACTTACAGTGATGAATCCATCTTTACATGAATGATTCATCTCAGATTATATGCTACACTTGCACCCTTCCTGCTCTCTGTGTACCTGTTTAGCTAATTATTTCTCCCTGTTACACTATAAATTCCATAAAATAAACCTGCAGCAACTTCTTTGTAAAATAAATCATTATCCTTTGTCAAAGGAGTGCATAATTGCAACAAAATAACTGTTCAAAACTGCTTACAATTGGCTTTTTACATTTGACAAATATGGAAGAGAATAATTGCCTCCAGACAATGTATAACCTTGATTTAAATGACTTATTATGCGCACTTTGCACATATGCGACAAAAATAATCTTCCTATCTCCAGTTCCCTTTGCTGACAAATGAATTTGTTAGGTGGAAAACAGTATATATTTATAACTCCCTTGTCTGTTTTAATAAGTTCAAATATCTTGCATTCACTCCTCTTTTACATCATTGCCCTACTTTTTAATCTATGAAATCATTTTCATTTATGTTACCTTCCTAAAATGAAAGGAAGCACAAGTTAAAAAATTTAAAAAGTATATTATACAAATAGGGCAGGTATAATGGCAATAAAAGCAGTATGTATATTCTTTCCCTCCCTGTGAAAGCATACGTCATTGATGCTGTAGTGGTGACCAAGTAGAGGGGAAGGAGATGGCATAAAGCGTAATCAAATAGGTCCTGAAGGTCCTGTAGACCCTCAGCTTCCATATATGTTGATTAAGCAAATTCCAGTTTTCATAACAGGCAAGTGATTATTGTCTAAATATTCTGAAGTTTATACAGAGATTTTTTAAAATTTACAACCTTGTAGGTTAGGTTCCTTATATATTTTCAAGTCTTATATTTTATTACTAGATTACTGATCATTGAATTGGAAATTAGATGGGAAGTTGAGAGAGGGGTGTGTTTCTCCTTGAATATCACTAAATAGGAAAGAAAAATGCTAGTAAGATAAAGAACAGATCAAGAAGAGTTTAAACCATTTGAGAAGGTCTATCAGGATTTTGGTCATTATTATTTGCCTTTACCTTTAGTTTTGTAAAACATAGATTCTTGACCATTATTAAGTTGGTTTAAAACCATGTATATGATGGTCGATGTTAACAGATGCTTAGTCCTATCAAGCTATTGGAAATTCCAAAGTAAAAACTTCTCAATGATTGAATACAAATAGAAATAAATGTTCCAAATGGTCTGTAAAGTTTGGCATATGCATAAAAAACCAAATAATTAAAGAATTACTCTTAGGATAAAACACAAGGACAATTTCTCCATAGCAACACATTTGGGCCTCTTATTGGAAGTCGACTTCAATATAGATATCATATGAATTACCGAGCACTGAAAGGAAGAAAAACAGCATTTCTGCTAGATCAGTATTTCCTGTGTGAAAATCAGTGAAAAAAAAAAATCTAGCTGTCTTCACAGGGTTCTGTAAATTTTGTATAAAAATGTTTTAAAATGTTAATTAAAAAATAGCATAAGAATATTTGGATGCTTTAGTTGACCACCATAAAATGTAGCAAAGTGAAGGACTTCAAAGGTGGTATTTGAATATCACTGGATATAACTAGACGTAGATATCCATTCATTAAATCAGATATAGGCTATGATGAACACTATACATATATGTCTCTGTAGGTTCATACACATGCACATACATATGCTATCTCTACTATGTGCCAGACTCTAATCAAAGACTGGGAATGCACAGCACCAAAAGACACAAAATCCTTGTTCCCATAGCACCCGTGTATCACAGAATATATGAATAGTGACAAATTCCATGTAGCAAATTAAACAGATTAATTTGTGGTGATAGAGTATACTATCATGCCTGAGTATCAACAATAAATAAGGAATTCAACAAGACCCTCTATGAAAAGATGTTTAAACTGAAACATACAACATGAAAAAGAAAACACCAAAAAATTTAAAAAAAGAATAGGATTAAAAAGAAATGCAGTCAGAGATTAGTTAATGCAAGAACCATCCACAGGAACAGGGTTTATGTGTTAGAAGAAGAAAGAACACTGGGGGTGGGGCGGGGGGAATTGGGGAAATTGTCATATTAGAGAGGTGAATAGGAACCAGGCACTGTGGGCCTTGATAAAGATTTTGGGGATTATTATAACTGAAGGGAATAAGCATTCATGGTTCTAAGCCCCAATGTTTCTATTAAGACAATCCCTCTCTCTTGTAAGTGGATAAGGGACTATGGAGAGTTAAGAAAAATGAAGACCTGATCAGGGGCTTGTAGAAGTCTATTCACGAAATGAGCATAGCTCATGCTACAGTTCTAATTGTAGATACAGAAAGAAATATCTACAATTGGTGAGTAGGGAGGTAAGAAAGAATGAAAGACGGAGGACGGGGTGAAGAGTCCCTGGTAATGCTCTTATCTTGGTGATGGTCCCATTTACTGAGTTATGAAGACTCAAAATTAACCAGTTCTATGGAAGAAGAGACACTGAGAATGAGTTATGGTTTAGACATTTCAATTTTGAAATGTTTATTGGTCAACTATGTGGAAAAGTTGAGTGAACAGGACAAAAAGGGACTAAAATTGTACGGTCATGTTCAGGTTGAATCAGACAGCAAAAAATAATAATAATGTTGTGAAGGTTTTGAAATTGTGTAAGAGATTGTGAGACACTCTTAGGAAAGCAAATGTCTCATTTTTGATCACATTGCTAGATTTCATTGTAAAGTGAAGGATACAGTATCTCCATTTTGAATATTTTATTCAGATTTTTTTAAAGCCATATTTGTTTGATAGATTTTGTTTCATTTTGAGGTACTGGGAATCAAACCCAGGACCTCAAGCATACTAGGCAAGCTCTCTACCACTGTGCCACAGTCTAATCCCTTGTATCATTTTTTAATACATTTAATATTTTTTCCATCTTTATATTTATAATAAAAATGTTATAAAATATGTTAAAATTTAAAATATATATATATTTTTTCCTTCAAGATATTTCCCATTAATACTTTTTGAATAATACCTTTTGACTTTAATATCCATTTATGCAGATGTGCTTTAAATAGTCAAATCCTACTTTAAGTTTCTTAGTATAATTAGGCACTTGCGGTAGCATAAATTATTTATATATCCCCCTCTTATCAAATATTTATGGTTTTTCCAAATTTCTCAGTTTGGGTAGAATGTGTTAAAGTTTTCTTTCTTCCTTTCTTTTTTAAATTCAAATGGTTGAATAGGTTCAGAAGAAATGCTACCCAAATATAATTCTTTTATTTGAACTTTTGTTCTATGATTGCTCTGTACTAAAGTATTATCCATTTTCCACTTTCCTTCCCCTTTCTACAGAAATTGTATTTACCAAACTTTCACTGGTAATTATGCATTTAAACTGTTCCTTAGGACTTGTAAGTTGGATTTATACTTCTGATCTTATTTAACTAAATTCTTATACATTTTTTTCTTTTTCAATGTAAAATATGGTTTTATTTAGCTTCTTTCCCCTTAAATAAAAATGTTTCAATGTAAATTACTTTTAAGAGTTGAATGCTTTGAACAAGTCACAATGCATTATATTTTTGTGCATAAAATACATGGAAAGATGGAAAAGGAGCCCTTTGTCACTATTTTTAAAGTGTGATTTAAAAAAAATCAAACGTACAGCTGAATCTGTAGAAATAAATACTTTAAGATATAAAAGGATGACATTCTTTATGGATTTTCTCGCTGCTAAAAGATGATTTAATGATAAATTCCAGCAGGAAAGAATCCCTTTTATTAAATTACATGTTTCTTTGATTAATACTTAGCTAGGGTTTTCTAACCAGCTCCTGCTGATGGTCTGCCAGCTTCACCCAGGGGGTCTTCTTAGCAGGAGGTTGTCCTCATAAGTAGGTGGACAGTGTCACACCTGCCACAGTCCTATCACCCCCAGTCTCCCCAGAGAATGCAGAATGACCTTCTTAAGATCTACATTACATCAGTGTTCTCTCATACCCCTACTTTAAATTTCCCAGGGACATGTTCACTTTATTTAACATAAAACCCAATTGTGACAAGTTTTCCCACAGTTTGTCCTTGCCCCTACCACATTTTCATCCCTCTCTAGACTTTCCCCCAATTACTGAAGCTCTGGATATTTTTTTTTTTTTCTACTATTTGAAAGCAAACAGACTGACTCCTCCCATAGGGTTGCTTTCTCTTCTGTTTGGAAGACTTGGTTCCCAGTTCTCTATCAGCTGTCTCATCATTTAAGTCTCCATTTAACTGTCATTATATTGATATTTCCTCAGAAATACACTCCCTGACCCAATATCCCAAGTTGATGCATTAGTCTCCCTTGTTTTTAAAAATCACATCTATCCTTTTGCCTGATATTATTTGCTTCATACCTATCACTGTCCGAAATGGTTTGTTTTGAACTTTGTATGTATTTCTAATTGAAATTATTATTTACATGTCCACTGTCAAATGTGATTTTATGTAACTAGTATCTAGTGGTTTTTTTTTTTTTTTTTTCTCTTACTAAATATGCTTTCATGACAAACATTGATTTTGCTAAGGGAACCATTCCTACTTGTTCTTCCCTTTACTTCTGAGAGCCTTCAGGATAATGCTCAAATGTCTTGGGGTTAGATTGTAAAGGTCTCCATTTTTAGGAACCTATCTTTTGCTCCTGTGTTGTCTTAATTGAAGTTCTAGCATGTTTGACAGATTTCTAAGTGCCATGCTCTTACATGCAT
Organism: Tamias sibiricus; assembly: GCA_025594165.1. Lineage (NCBI taxonomy): Eukaryota > Metazoa > Chordata > Mammalia > Rodentia > Sciuridae > Tamias > Tamias sibiricus. The sequence continues at coordinate 32,066,124 of CM046668.1, forward strand.
GGACCCCTCATTGTGAGTCCACCTCCCTGACCAACTCCTCCTCTGCTTTAAGTTAATGACACATCCTCTGGGATGGTCCCTGGAGTTCTACATTTCAGGTAGAGGTCTTTTATCCTGTTACTCTTCACCTTTAAATGCAAATTTCTCAGACTTTATTTCCTGCCCTGAAATAAAACATTTGATTACACTATGAATTCTTGAGATAGAGGATGTTTTTTATCCACTTGAGGGCCACAAGATCCTAAACATTTAGCACCATGCCTAACATAGGGACTCTTGATAGGTATTAACTGAAAACAAAAATATGAAGGAAAAAATGTACTTTTCCATGTGTCACAGAATTTCTTGTGGTTATTAGCCTTTAGAGACATCTAAAAATACAAATCCACTGAAGGAGATAGTCACTCTATTTCTGCTATGTCTACTTGCCTGATTGTTTAAATTCAGTTGGTTGGGTGGTCTACCTGCTATCTCCTTATTCTTCCAGCTATAATTTGTCTCTATAAATGAATTTCCTTATGTTTCATATCAGCCTTATCACAGAATCCCAGGAAAGATGGGATTGAAGGGATAAAGAGGTTACCTAGTCTACTCTTCAAAGGAGCACAAATCATCTATTTTGTCAGGCATATATAATGATAATTCATTACATACCTGTGAATGGTCTATGACAAATTTTAAAGAAGTAATAAAATTTTAGTAATCACAGACAGCTCCACTATGATCTCTTGTACTGAATATGTTTTCTTGGTGAAAAGGAACCTAGAGAAAACAGATTAAAACTGCTCTTTTAATGAAATTGAAGTGGGGGAATCTTCAGATGTATAATACAAGAGTAAATTAGCTGGAAGTGAAAAAAAGTTTATGGAATTGGTTGTTATAAAACATAACCATAGTAAATGATTTGCTATGGCTTTGCTAATGGCTTTATGATTGAGGTTCTGCATAAAGGGCTTTCTTTTCATTTAATGTCTTATTATAATCAAAATAATAAAAATAAAGCTCAGCTTTTAAAGCAAGAGGAGGGAAGAAAGGTAAATAAGACTTTTAAATAATTGAAAGTTCTTAAGAAAGGTGAAGAGGTAGAAAATTTTCTGTGTTCTCTTAATGAATTTCTTTCTTCAGTTTGAGACCCAGAGAAATACATGTGATAATTCAAGCCAATTACTGAAATAATCTAAATTCTCCTCATCTTTACCATTCTATTTTAGTATTCTTAACTAACCAAAATTTCCAAGTCCTATATGGAAGTTAATAAGGGTTGTTAATATGACTTTAGCAATTTCTTTTATTTTAAGGACTATTGTATTAGAAATAAAAGTTACCTCTACGACATTAATAAAGGGCATTATGAGTTCTGCAATTAAAGAACTTAAACAGTAAAAATATTTTCATTCTAATTGCAAAATATTGGCTCTAATTCCATAGCCTTATAACCTAGACCTTATATTTAAATAAAGGGGAGAATAACTTAAATTCTGAATGTCAATATAAAAGAAGGTTACTCCAATTACCTAATTTTCCCATCACCTTCCAACTTTACTGCCATTGTTAAAGCTCAGATTCTCATCATGTGTTATTTTTACAAATATAATGTGATCTCTCACATCCAGGGCAAAGGTATATGTCACATTCAAATATCTTTTGCCATAGCAATATTTTCCCAGTTTCTCATCTCATTAGAATAACAAGTCAAATTGAATAGCAACTGGTAAATGCATTTTCTGGAAAGAGTCAAACAGGGTCAAGTTTGCAAATGCACAGACACCCTATTTTAGGATGTTTTCCCTGGAATCACATCCACTAGTTTCACTTTATTGTGCACTTTAGACACTTCTCTCAGATGGAGAAAACTTAGATGAATGTGGTGCTTTCAGTACCTTAAAAATAAGAACATTATTTTCATTCAATACAGCATCAAAACATGACGATAGCTAAATAATGTAAATTCAACACATGAAAAAGATGAAGGAAAATATTTCTTTGACTAAAGAAAAAAACAAGTTTTCACAATGGCCCTATCTTCTTTTAGTTAAACACAAATTGGCAGAAGACTGTAGACAAAGAGGAAAGGACTCTGACCCAGGAAAAGTTTTACACAAGGACCCTGTAACTTATGGTGTATAATCAGTTTTATTTACTGCAATTACCAGTGTCCCTGTTTGAATCCTTCCCAATAATATAACTTATTTAAGGAAATACTAAAAATATCTCTGGATTTGATGATGGAATAATTATCTTCACTCCTCCCACTGAGAACCATTCAAAAGAAAAAAAAAAGTGTGAATTACTAAAATACTACAGAATAAAGAACAATTTTGTTCTTTCTTATTATTTTTATAATAATAAGTAATATTTTCTTATTATTTTATAATAATTATAATTTAGTCTTATTATTATTTCTTTCTCATTTCTTTATTTGCTTATGGAGTCAATGAAAACAATAAGACATAATGCCAGACATTTCTGTGAGAATGTAAATTTTAAAGTGAAAGACCTGAGCACATATGCATACTACAAAAGAAGATTCTAGAAATCATGTTGTTCAGAGACTGTTTAGTTGCCATTGCTTTTCTTATTAGAAAATGGGAATGAATATGTGCTCCTAAAATATCACCATTTTAAATCCCGCTGGTTTGAGATATTTTACAGTCAGCACATTGATACCATCTTAACGGATACACAGCTGGAACTTTTCTCATAGGAGTGTAATGCCTTTTCCCTTTAATACTCTACCTCCTTCAGCTCTGACTTTCTGGACAGCAATACATCCTGAGTGTTGATTTATATCAGGATACAACCGGCTCTGCCTTTTCTTTGTCCAGATTTTTGTGAAGGTCACAGGGAACAACAACGCCTCTCATGTACATATGCACTGTTACAGAAGCCAGGGCTCATTTCATTTTGGGTTTATTATTTGGAGATTTGAGTCTTGCTTGATTTGAGCTGCTTGATTTATTTTTTTGCCTTTCCTTAAATTAAAAATACCGTCAGTGCTCACATATTTTAATGTGTGTTTTCATCAAATTTTAAAGTTTTATTTGCTTTTCAACATGATATTAAGGGGAATGTGAATTTCAATAAGTTTCTTTATCATATTGAATAAATACTATCTTCATATTAAGTACAACTACAGCTTTTCCTCTACCGGTTTTCTTCTGTCCTTTTTTTTTCTTTAAAGAAACATGGAAGTTCAGAGGAGGGGGCTAAATATCCACCTCAGGCCCCAATTCATGCCTGAACATCTGGAGTTTTGCTGGAACACTTCCTGCAATGTGGAGCTCATTTCCTCAAAAAGCAACACGTGCCACTTTCCAGGGGCTGTTATTTTAAGGTCTAACATTTTATTAAAACTGAAACGGTTGCTTTCATACATAGCTTTTTGTACCTTTCAAGGAATATCAAACTTCTAAATCCTCTTCTTGAGGACACCCCTTGAAAACAGGTTTTAATATTGTCTGTCCTCTCTCTGCTCCAAGTATATCCTTGCCTCCCCCTCTGGTTTAGCAAGCATCCTGCCCAGTGGTAAAACCTTCTCTTAACAATTTTCTATAGCTTTTAAGTTTCCCTAACTTACAAAATTAGTATATCATTCTGTTATATGCAGAATAGAATATGATGATCATGTCATTTTTATATTCTGTGTATTAAACTACAAGGAATGTAGTCTAAGCTTTTTTATCTTTTTTTTAGAACCTTCATTGTGTTGCTGTTTCTTGCTAGTTAAAATCACTAGCATCAAGACAGTGTGGGGATGCACACCTGCAATCCCAGTGGCTCGGGAGGCTGAGACAGGAGGATTGCAAGTTCAAAGCCAGTCTCAGCAAAATCAAGGCCCTAACAACTCAGCAAGACCCTGTATGTAAATAAAATGCAAAAATAGGTCTGGGGATATGGCTCAGTGGTGAGATGCCCCAAAATTCAATCTCCGGTACCCACCCACCCACCTGTGCCAAAAAAAAAAAAAAAAAAAAAAAATCACTGAGGTCAAGTTGTGTAACTTCTATTTTATTCAAGCCAGGTAGCATTTTGTATACAAAGTAGAACAATTAATTAACAACCACTTTGATTACATTTTACCTTCTTAGGTTTAGCCTAATTTTTCTCAGAGGCCCTGTGAAAGCACCATTTAAAGGCACAGTGAGAACTTCAGCTAGACAACTAAAGCAAGACACAATACAAACTGAGAGGTATTTAAAATAAGTACTTTGTGAAGAGCCCTACCTTCTACTCACTCATGGAAAATCTGAGACAAGAATGAAGTAAATAAAAGGAGGAAGAAAAGCCTTTCTTCATCTTTAGAAAAGAAAATGTGCATACTTTTGCATGTAGCAGACCATAGAGAAATATAACATGAGACAATAATTTAATTAACTACATGTTAATTATTATATTAACTTAGTCAAAAAATTAAATTATCACCCTAATAATAAACTTACTTATGAGTCAGCAGCACAATAGTATACACAAAAGCAAAATATTAAATCATAAAATTTATTTCTGTGTTGAGTATAAGATTCCCATGGAAGGCAGGTTATGTATGTATTTTATGTAGAATTTAGATAAGGGAGCTCATAATAAAACTCTGGGTTTTTCTTTTTTACACTAATTCAAGAACAAGAAAGTAAAATAATTAGCATAACTGTGTTATTGTAAATAAATAAATCAATGAGTGTCAGAAGCTAGGGTGGGCATGAATCAAATTCTCTAATTGAGAAAAATAAGGGGAATTTTATTCAAAAGCAATTCTGGAGCACCTGCCATGGAATGTACCAGGCCCTGCTCTAGTCCCTAGGCTAACAAAATAAACATCAACTCCTGCATGTATGGAATAATCAGAGAAGAAATAGAAAATTTAAACAAATATGTCAACTGATGTCAAAATGAGAAAGTGAAAAGGAGGGAATGTAGATAATGAAATCTAGATAGATCTGGCATCCAATATTTAAACAGGATAATATAGAAAGACTGAGGTAAAACATTTGAGTATTATTTGAAAGAGGCTGAGGAACAAGTGAAGCAAGTTCCCGGGATAATAGCATTCCAAGCAGAAAGAACAAGCAATACAAAGGCTGGAACATTCTGGGATGCTCCCGGAAATGTAAGGGAGCTATATCAAGCATGGTGATCCAGAGGCCACACATAAGGAGATGAGGTCAGACAGAAGACCATGGCCCCAATTGCAGGGCCTTGTAGGACTTTGAAAGTACCACAGCTTTCAGTCTGAGTGAGGTGAGCAGGCATGGCAAGTTTTGACAGAAAAGTGATGTAATTTGACTTGCTTTTTAAGAGGATTACTCTGGCTAATCTATCCAACATAGGTATAAGGGAGAGTTTGGGAATGGAATCAGGCAGAAAAATGAGAGTGTGATTATAATAATCTATATTAGATATGGTGGTATCTTTAAACAGGATAGTAGCCACAGGACTAGGGAGGAATTACCAAAATTATTTAACTATTAGGAAGGTATATTATGTATTACAATAAATCCACCAGGGAGCTTTTATATAAAAGAGAATAAACTCTATGTAGATCTTATTCATTTAACTTTATCCCCAGATACAGTCCAAAGAAATCAATATAGGGAATAATAAGAGATCCACAAAACAAATTGCATACCCAGAAATTCAGATATATTTTAATAATGTCAGGGAATCAATTTTGATGAAGCTAAGAACAAACAATGCATATCTTCTTTTGTTCTATACATTATTTGTAATCTTCTGGAAATTGTCCTGGTATTATAATTACATGATGCATTAAGCTAAATCAATCCAGAAAACTCAGGTAACATAAATAAAATAAATGCCTTAATGCTTATCAAGTTGTATACGTGGTTCTTACATATCAATTTTCAGAATCCAGCCCTTCTACGGAAATCACAACAGTAGAAAACAAACTCTTCCTTTTCCCTCAGTTCCTTTTTTCTTGCTTTCAGTGAAGGTAAATATGTCTATTTGCTCAAAGTAAGGAAACATTTGCCATCCCTTTCTGTTTGTGTTGACTGACATTATAAACTTGCTTATTATTCAAAATCAAAGAAAGAAGAGGTAAATTAAAAATAGTGAAATTGTAAATTCTTGGAAGCTGTAAATACATATTCTGTGGTAGGCAAGCTTCTAGATGGCTCACAATGATTCCCACATGCTTGGTGTAGTATTCATGTTCTCATATATTCCCCTCACCCTGATTGTGAGCTTTATCTAGTGATTTCCTAGCAATAAATCATTTGTCAAAAGTGATGGATAACACTTTTTTGATTAGGTGATAAAAGACTGGCTTCCTTTTCGGTAGCATTCTATCATGCTGGTACTCTATTTTCTCCTTCTTTTTAACTTGCTGGTATGTTGTAGGATATTCCATGGGAAAGCCTAAATGATAAGGAACTGAGGGAGACCTCCAGCCAGAAGCTCATAAGAAACTGAGAACTTAGTCCAAGAGCTCATACAATACTAAATCCTGCTAATGTCCATGTATGAGGTAATTTGCAGAAGAGCCTTGAGATGACTGCAGATTTCTAGAACCAGAGGACACGGGTAAGTCACACCTGGATTCCTGATCCACATAAACTGTGACATAATAAATGTATATTATTTTCAATGGCTGTTTGGGGGGGGGTAAGACACTATACAGTGATAGATAATTAATACAGAACATTTTTAGTCCATGGGTAGATTCAGGAGAACTGTAAAAACAACAATAGATAAACACTTGTAAGTAGATCACTTATTACTTTAGTGTTCCCACTTCTCATGCCATTCTTCAGAGATACTGGTCAACTATAAAGGCTGTGGCATCAGCAGTTGCCTTTTGAAGACATTGAACTCAAGTATACTAGGTTAAGATGATGAAGTGATCAGAATAAGAACATATTTAACATCTGAAATGTAAGCTATGCATTTCTCTTTACTAACACCTAAATCTATGAAGAAAGCATAGCCGCAGATTATTATTTTACGCCGTTAACTTGTTTTGTGATTTCAAGATTCATTAATCTCAAAGTAGAATGTTACACTTCCAAGAGTTAGTGCGATGGAAACAAGTCTTTTTTACTATTCCCTTTGCATTTTTACCTGCTTCTATCATCCAACTGCTAAAATGTAAGTAGTCTTATACTAAAATTGTATTGAACAAGAAAACTCATTCTCAGAGGATATATCATGCTTAATGGCTGGTAAAATTCCTTTTCTCTATTATATTTTAAAGTTTTCTATGGAATATTTTTATAAGGAAAATTTAACATATGAACACATTAATGACACTGGCTACGAGATCTTGGTACATCACTTTTTATACAAAAATGACAGAATTTCAGAGATGGAATTCTCCTAAGGATTTGGTTTCCACAAGTCAAGGAAATATTTTTGCTTTACATGAAATTCCCTTAAACAGTAAATTCTTGTATAAGTTTAAAATAGAATACCATTCTCAATGCCAATAGTTATCACCTATTAACAGCAGAAAATGGGTCCATTAGTTCTTTGTGTGCCTATTTTTCAGTCTTTATGGGACATTTCTCAACTGAACTTCATTCTCCTACTCCTGCATTAGCCCTCTGGCTACAATTCTTAAAATCCAGAAGCATTGGTTTGCTTCAGTTTATAGTTAGTTGCTTTAGAAATCAGTTGCTACCATCTTTTAGCAATGTGATCTTAGAGGAGTTATCTTATACTTCTTTATTTTAATTTTCTTTTCTCTAAAGTGGTGGTCATAAACTACAGGACATATGGTTTTATTTTTGAAGATTGCACAAGATAATAAGAATGGAATTTATTAGCTCAAATCTTAATTTGAAAATATAAAAGGATTAGTGCTACATTATATGCTATGTCACACTACTATGGAATAGGAATGGGTATATGACTATTTGTTCTCTCACTTGAGGGAAGAGACAGATTGATGGCGAATCTTAGATTTTATAGTAAACTGATAATTTGTCTTTCACTAATGTATTATTGGAATATAGTATAGAAATTAACCAATTTTCATAAAACCAGCAACAATGAGGAACAGAAGTTAAGGTCCCCTATAAATGAAGAGTTAAAAAGTAAGTAGTTTAGATATGTTGAATTAAAATAGCTCCTATGTTCCTTGCATTCAAGTCTTTAAGTTAAATCTGAGAAGAAATTACTTAAAACATAAATATTTGCCATTTTCTCATGAAGCTCACTAATCCCTTAGCTCTGGATTCTCCTGCTATATACACTAGGCAGAAGTTCCTATGCAGTTTATCATTCTTTTACTAGAGATTAAAAGACCAGGTAAACACATTCAAAACATGATTTTCTCTGAGTGAACAGGCAGGAGAGACCTCTGAAATCCTTGTAATTCTGCTTCTTAGGTCACCAAGAATAGGCAGGTTGGTCAAAATGGAATTTTCTTAAGAAAAGTAGCAAAATAAAAATGACCTCAGTAAGAATGGATCCAGGTCAGTCAGTTTCTGCACTGTAGTCTCATCTCATCTGGAATATTAAACCCATCACTTATAACAGATAGCTTGTGATAACCAGGGCCTCCCAGACTGCCCACTTAGTTTTTTAATAACATTTTCTAAAAAATAGTGTCCTTTATAATATCAATAATAGTATCATGTAATTTTTTTTAAAAAAAATATGTTAGATATTTGATCCTTTTATTAAAAATAATTTTTATTTTTAGTATATGTACAAAAGACATGTTTGAGCTACCAAAATAAAGGCATTCCTATATTACTCTCTTTTATGAAACCTATCAGAACTACAAAATGCATACTAAAATAAGGATTTTTCTATTTTTATGAAAAGCTAAGGTAATGGAAAACCTAAATCTATAAATAACTGCAAGAACAGTGATATTCAGACCAATTTGTGGCCTAGTGCCTAAATGAGATCTCTCTGTGTGTATGTTTATGTGTGTATGTGTAAATTATGTATGTATATATACAAATACATATATAATTTTATATGCATATGTACATTATGTATAATCATGTATGTTACATGTATATATCTATGTGTATTATATATAACATTCACACATAGATATACATATTTATACACATATATACATACATGCATATATATACATACACACACATAAACACACATGTGAGTGTCTGTATCTATTTCTTCAGGTACACTGCCATCTATGTATTTTAATATCTACTAAACTAGACAGTACAGATCTAAAATGACCTTGACCCTAAATAACTGAGGATTTGTCACCTTTTTGAGATAATATGATTTTTAATGATTTGCTTTATTCCACAATACAGAGTGGTAGATAATGGACCAAACAGGGAACTAACTAATAACTTCACAAAAAAGGCTGTAGGTAGAGAAGGGGACAGACAGTGCATGGAGCTTATCATCCATCAAAAAAAAACATAGGATCCAAGATGGCGGATTAGAGGAAGCCGCACTTCAGGACAGTTCCGTAGAAAGATCCAACAAAGCAGATAAATTGCCTTTCATTATATATATATGGACTGAAAATACTGATATCCTGGATGGTTTGATTACCTCTACCAGAGAGAGAAAGAGACAAGCTGTCTACAGCGGCTGGAGCCGCGAGGCTCCTGCAAAACCGCCTGGGCGGTGCACAGGCCGTGCGAAACAAGGTCAGTGTGAGGAGACCGCGCTACTGCTGCAACCCCAGCCAAACTCACTGCACACTAGCGTGAAATCGGCGATAAAAACCAGCAATAACAGCCGGCGGGATTGGTGCTGGGGAGCCACGGGAGACCGCGGGTCCACACACCAGTTTGAATCCACACTCCGCCTGACGCGACCCTCGGTGTGGCTTCCCGGTGCGATCGGCAAGGATACGGGAGTCTGGGAGTCTGCGGAGCTGCTATTGACTGGAAGGAGAGCGCCGCCATCTTTGAAAGCTGCAGGGGCTGGTCCTGACAAAGGGGAGGAGACGGAGAGCGACTGCTGCATCCACCCAGGGACTCTCCAGCTCTCTGAAGACAACGCACAATTGGGTGAGACTTGGTTGGTCAGCAGGGGAAGGCGTTTCTGAGGCTGGCGCAGCGGCCACAGGGGGCTGCAACTGTGGGTGGGCTTGGGGAGGAGGTGCCTTCTGGAAGATCCCCCTTCCCGGCGCCATTCATCTGCTGACACACACAGTCCCCCTGGGCCACTCCTTCACTGAACCATGCAGCCGCTGGCCTAGGATGCAGCCTTGATTTCACTGACAGGATCACAGACTGTGATCCAATAGCAACTGATTTGAACTGGAAAGGAAAAAAAAAGAAGGGGGCTTCCCAGGGCCCGTTTTGTCTGAGACTTGGGGTTTGACTTTTTTTTTTTTTTTTTTTTTTTCCCCTTTCTTTTTATTGGTCTGCTTGATTTTCTGGATTGCAGGGAGGGTTTTTTGTTGTTGTTGTTGTTGTTGTTTGTATGTTTGTTTGTTTATTTTTCTTTTTCTTTTTTTGGCTTTGTTTTATTCTGCTTTTTTTTTTTTTTTTTTTCCTTCCGCATTGATTGTTAGTGTGTTTATCTGCTTCCGCTCCCTTTTTTCTTTCATTCTTTTACTCCTTCTCACCCTTGTATCTTTTCTTCCTCCTTCATCTTTCATGTTTACATCCTGCCAGTGCAGACTAAACAGAGCCAAAAACAAGTTATACGCAAAACTTGGGATTTCTAGAACCGGCGCAATTGAACTGGGTAGCAAAGTGGTGTTATATATAGCTTACTCTCTATTTCCTTGATTCTCTCTCTCCTCTCTCTTACACCAATTCCTACTCTTTATCATTTTTTTTCTTTTCCAACTTACTATATATATAAATTGATCTTTTTACCTAATTGTCAACCCCATTCTCTTTCTTCCATCATCTACTGATACTAAACCACTTCCACTAAACCATTTCAATAGATATCTCTTTTCATACTTTCCAAGAAAGAACAATTCAAGACTCTTCCTTCTTCCTAAACATAACACCTCTGTATCCAATACTTGAAGCTATAAAACCCTATCAGAAACGTACAGAGTAAATTGGAAATAATATCTGGGATAACAAAATCTGTACATTGTGACCAAACTTGGATTTTCTGAATAGAAAGTGTTAGGTTTTAAAAGTATAAAGGAACTATAAGGTGATCTGATAGCATTGTACTACAGGAACAACATAAGGCTTTAAGGTAAAATCGAAACAGTCAAGGTCCCACAGTGCAGGAAGAATAGACACACAAGCAACATGAAAAAACAAGGAAAGAAAATGACACAAACAAATCAAGATACCTCATCGGCAGATGTCATGGCAAGCACAGTTGGTCAAATGCCAGAGATGGAATTTAGAAATTACATATGCCAAATGTTTATGGAACTTAAGAATGAACTCAAAAATGAGATGAGGGAGCAGGTACAGGAGGCAAAAGATCATTTTGACAAAGAACTCCAAAAACAAATACAGGAAGTAAAAGATTACTTCAATAGGGAAATAGAGGCTCTAAAGAGAATCCAAACAGAAATTCCAGAAATAGAAGAAGCAATAAACCAAAATAAAAGCTCAATTGAAAACATCTCCAACAGAATAGACCATCTGGAAGATAGAACCTCAGACAATGAAGACAAAATATATGTCTTAGAGAAGAATTTTAAACCACACAGCAAAACTTGTTAATAATCATGAACATAACATCCAGGAATTATGGGACAGCATAAAAAGACCAAACTTAAGAGTGATTGGCGTAGAGGAAGGGGCAGAGTTTCAAGCCAAAGGAATGAGTAATCTATTTAATGAAATAATTACAGAAAATTTTCCAAGCTTGAGGAATGAAATGGAAAAAACCAAGTTCAAGAGGCATACCGAACACCAAACAAACAAAATCTCAACAGATCCACACCTAGACACATTATAATGAAAATGCCTAATACACTGAGCAAGGAGAGAATACTAAAAGCCACAAGAGAAAGGAAGCAAATTACATATAGGGGGAAACCAATCAGATTATGTTCAGATTTTTCAACCCAGACCTTAAAAGCAAGAAGATCCTGGAATAGCATATTTCAAGCTCTGAAAGAAAAGGGATGTCAACCAAGAATCTTATATCCAGCAAAATTGAGCTTTAGATTCGAAGATGAAATAAAAACCTTCCACGACAAGCAAAAGTTAAAAGATTTCACAACTCGAAAGCCAGCACTTCTGAACATCCTGGGCAACATTTTTCATGAAGAAGAAGAGAAAGATGATAATGAAAATCAACAAAGGGAGATATTAAACTAAAGGAAATACCAACCAGAAGAGAAACCAAAGCAAGCTAAAGACCATAAGTCAAATAAAAATGGATGGGAATAAAAATCACATCTCAATAATAACCCTGAATGTTAATGGCCTAAACTCGCCAATCAAAAGACACAGATTATCAGAATGGATTAAAAGAAATGACCCAACAATTTGCTGTCTCCAAGAAACACACCTCATAGAAAAAGACATCAACAGACTGAAAGTGAAAGGCTGGGAAAAGTCTTATCACTCACATGCCGGCGGAAGCAAGCAGGGGTTTCCATTCTCATATCAAATAAGGTAGACTTCAAACCAAAATTAATCAAGAGGGACAAAGATGGATATTTCTTATTACTTAAGGGAACCATCCATCAACAGGATATAACAATCATTAATCTGTATGCCCCAAATAATGGAGCACCTACATTCATCAAAGAAACGCTTCTTAAGTTCAAGAGTAAAATAGACCACAACACAGTTATTCTAGGGGACTTCAACACACCTCTCTCACCAATGGATAGATCATCCAAACAAAAGCTAAACAAAGAATCTTTAAGCCTCCTCAAAACAATTAACAATTTAGACCTAACAGACATATATAGAATATTTCATCCCTCAGTAAACGAATACACATTTTTCTCAGCAGCACATGGCTCCTTCTCCAAAATAGACCATATATTATGTCACAAGGCAACTCTCAGCAAATATAAAAAAATAGAGATACTACCCTGCATGCTATCGGACCATAAAGGTATGAAATTGGAAATCAACAACAAAACAAGGAATAAGAAAAAAACTACTCCATCAACTGGAAGCTAAACAACATGCTACTGAATGAACAAGGGGTTGAAGAAGACATCAAAGAGGAGATCAAAAAATTCCTAGAGGTAAATGAGAACACAGATACATCATATAGAAATCTCTGGGACACTATGAAGGCAGTAGTAAGAGGAAAATTCATTGCACTGAGTTCATTCCTTAAGAGGAAAAAAAACCAACAAATAAATGACTTAACATCACACCTCAAAGCATTAGAAAAAGAAGAACAGACCAACACCAAGAGCAGTAGAAGACAGGAAATAATTAAAATCAGAGCAGAAATTAATGAAATTGAGACTAAGGAAACCATTCAAAGAATTGACAAAACTAAAAGTTGGTTCTTTGAAAAATAAACAAAATTGACAGACCCTTAGCAATGCTAACGAAAAGAAGAAGAGAAAAAACTCAAATTACTAACATTCGTGATGAAAAAGGGAATATCACAACAAACACCTCAGATATACAGAATATAATTAGAAATTACTTTGAAAACTTGTACTCTAATAAAATAGAAAATACTGAATGCATTGACAGATTTCTAGAGTCATATGATTTGCCTAAACTGGATGTGGAGGCTATACATAATTTAAATAGATCAATTACAAGCGAAGAAATAGAAGATGTCATCAAAAAGCTACCAACAAGGAAAAGTCCAGGACCTGATGGGTTTACAGCCGAGTTCTATAAGACTTTCAAAGAAGAACTAATACCAATGCTCTTCAAACTATTTCAAGAAATAGAAAAAGAGGGAGCTCTTCCAGACTCTTTCTATGAGGCCAATATTACATTAATTCCAAAGCCAGGCAAAGACACATCCAAAAAAGAAAACTTCAGGCCCATATCTTTAATGAACATAGATGCAAAAATCCTCAACAAAATCCTGGCAAATCGGATACAAAAACATATCAAAAAGATAGTGCACCACGATCAAGTGGGGTTTATCCCAGGGATGCAAGGCTGGTTCAATATTCGGAAATCAATAAACATAATACATCACATCAATAGACTTAAAGACAAAAATCATATGATCATCTCAATTGACGCAGAAAAAGCATTTGACAAAATACAACACCCCTTTATGTTCAAAACACTAGAAAAACTAGGAATATCAGGAACATATCTTAACATAATAAAAGCTATTTATGCAAGGCCCCGAGCTAACATTATCTTAAATGGAGAAAAATTGAAAGCATTCCCTCTAAAAACTGGAACAAGACAGGGATGTCCCCTTTCACCACTGCTATTTAACATAGTACTGGAAACTCTGGCCAGAGCAATTAGACAGACGAAAGAAATTAAAGGGATCAAGATAGGAAAAGAAGAGCTCAAATTAGCACTATTTGCTGATGACATGATAATCTACCTAGAAGACCCAAAAAACTCTACCAGAAAACTTTTACAACTAGTAAACGAATTTGGCAAAGTTGCAGGATACAAAATCAATACACATAAGTCAAAGGCATTTGTGTACATCAGCGACAAAGACTCTGAAAGGGAAATGATGAAAAATACCCCATTTGCAATAGCATCAAAAAAAATAAAATACCTGGGAATCAACCTAACGAAAGAGGTGAAAGACCTGTATAACGAAAATTATAGAACACTAAAGAAAGAAATTATAGATGAACTCAGAAGATGGAAAGACCTACCTTGCTCTTGGATAGGTAGAATTAATATTGTCAAAATGTCCATACTACCAAAAGTATTATACAGATTTAATGCAATTCCTATCAAAATCCCAATGTCATTCTTCAAAGAAATAGAAATAGCAGTCATGAAATTCATCTGGAAAAATAAGAGACCCAGAATAGCCAAAGCAATCCTGAGCAAGAAAAGTGAAGCAGGGGGCATCACCATACCAGACTTTAAATTATACTATAGAGCAATAGTAACAAAAACAGCATGGTATTGGCACCAAAACAGACTGGTGGACCAATGGTACAGAATTGAGGATACAGAGACTAATACATTTAATTACAGCTATCTTATATTAGACAAAGGTGCCAAAAATGTACAGTGGAGAAAGGATAGCCTCTTCAACAAATGGTGCTGGGAAAACTGGAAATCCATATGCAACAAAATGAAATTAAACCTTTATCTCTCACCATGCACAAAACTCAATTCAAGGTGGATCAAAGACCTAGGAATTAGATCAGAGACAATACACCTAATAGAAGAAAAAGTAAGCTCCAATTTCCAACATGTTGGATTAGGCCCCAAGTTCCTTAATAAGAATCCTGTAGCGCAAGAATTACTACCAAGAATTAATGAATGGGATAGATTTAAACTAAAAAGCTTCTTTTCAGCAAAAGAAACAATCAGTGAGGTGAATAGAGAGCCAACTAATTGGGAACAAATATTTAATACATGCACATCAGATAGAGCACTAATCTCTAGAATATATAAAGAACTCAAAAAACTTTACACTAAAAAAACAAATAACCCAATCAATAAATGGGCTAAGGAATTGAGAAGACACCTCTCAGAAGAAGATACACGAGTAATCAACAAATACATGAAAAAATGTTCAACATCGCTGGCAATTAGAGAAATGCAAATCAAAACTACTCTAAGATTTCACTTCACTCCAGTCAGAATGGCAGCCATCAAGAACACAAGCAACAATAAATGTTGGAGAGGATGTGGAGAAAAAGGCACACTCTTACATTGCTGGTGGGACTGCAAAATGGTGCAACCGTTATGGAAAGCAGTATGGAGATTTCTTGGAAAACTGGGAATGGAACCATCCTATGACCCAGCCATCCCACTCTTGGGTCTATTCCCAAAGGACTTAAAAACAGCATATTACAGTGACACAGCTATCTCAATGTTTGTAGCTGCACAATTCACAATAGCTAGGTTGTGGAATCAACCTAGATGTCCCTCAGTAAATGAGTGGATTAAGAAAATGTGGTATATACGCACAATGGAATTTTACTCAGCAATAAAAGATAATAAATTAATGGCATTTGCAGGTAAATGGATGAAGTTGGAAGACATAATGCTAAGTGAAGTTAGTCAGTCTCAAAAATCCAAGTACCAAATGTTCTCTCTTATATAAGGAGGCTATTTCAAAGTATTGTTGGATGGGGTACATAGGAGGATTAGAGGAACACTAGAATGGTCAAGGGAAGGGAGGGTAAGGGAGGGAGCAAGGGGGGGGGGAAAGGTGGTTGAATGAGACGGATATCATTTTCCTTAATGCATGATTGAAGACCTAAATTGTACGAATATACTTTGTATACAAACAGTTGTATGTAAAAAGATACTAAATATATGCACTATGAGTTGTACATATTAAAAATTATAAAAATAAAAAATTAAAAAAAAAAAAAAGCGTATGAGAAAATGCTTCACACTAGTCTAAGCTTACTTCTGTTTTATCAGAAAAGCTCAGAGGACTGAGTGCATGATGGTATGCACTCTGGCTTAGAGCAGATGGGGGAAGAAAGTATTCTGAAAATGTAGCTTTTTCTCATCTTAATCTTCAGCAAAAAACTGATCCCAACAGCTCATTTAACCCTACTAAAAAATAACCCCAATTCAGAAAGGACTCTATCAAAACCAGGTAAAGATACTATAACATAATAGGAGAAAAAAATATACAAAACTAAAAGGAAGTTTTATCAGACTAAGAATTAGTGAATTTTTTTCTAACTTTCATATAAATGACATCAACATCCTGGGGGAGCTTCACAGTCTGTACATGGTGAGCTAGAAGCATATTCTGCTAAATAGCAAGGAGGAATTTCTGAGAATCTGCAACATTTGGAAGGCAGATAGCCAAGTAGTCTTTCTCAACCTCTCTTTTCCTAACCAGGAAAAATTCATGTTCTCCTGTGATGCTGCTCATCCAGATGAGAATGATGACAAGCTGACACTCTGAGCCTTGTAAGACCCGACTCAGAGCATCCAGATAAACCATGCCTTGACTTCTATCATTTCATAGTTTCTTTGGGTTAGATGTAGAGGTTTAACACATTGAGTTTATGATATTTTTGGTGCAACACAGACAAATAACAGTACACTAGGTCTAGGGAATATGGAGAGATGGCTGGAAGAACTGACTACTATTTGGACCCATGTGACACAGTGTCCTCTGGTATTGTATGAGGCCTCTTCTAGAATGTGACAGAGCAATATTGGTGAGCCTTGAGCATCAACAGACAGGCAAACTGGGCTTGGCTCCTACATGTTGACATGTCTAATGGAGAATTCCAAGGAATAGTACAACAAAAAATTTATGTGTGGAAATGGTGAAGGTAGTAGGAGATCGGAACAAATTTACCTTAATGACTTGGCATAATTTATAGCTTTTTTTTTTTTTTTTTTTTTGGTCAGGGGGAGGGTGGAGGGGACATTCCCTATGTTTCTTTTGGATATAGCTTTTAATTATGAATAATATGAAAAATATGGTACATGGTTCCCCATTTGTGTCTTGGGTCTGTTTAGCCTCTTCTCTCACCTCCCTTAGAGTGTTCCTTACTAACCCATCCTGATCTTGGCAATGACAGGCTTAGTCTCCTGAAGTCTAATTGTAGCACCTTTAAATTCCCAGTAGACTATCCTACACTGTTGTCCTTGGCCAAAGTCATTTCAACAGAACACCGTGGCCCACCTTATGTTCTGTCTGTACATGGTGAGCTAGAAGCATATTCTGCTGAACAGCAAGAAGGAATTTCTGAGAATCTGCAACATTTGGAAGGCAGATAGCCAAGTAGTTTTTCTCGACCTCTCTTTTCCTAACCAGGAAAAATTCATGTTCTCCTGTGATGCTGCTGTCCAGATGAGAGTGGGCATGAGAGAGGGCATAATTATTGCAGTACCATCTCTTCCAATCAGTCTCAGAAAACTGTTGGGCAGAAATTCTTCCTTCCAGTTGGGTTTTCTCAACATCCAAGCTAACTTTGTTTCTCCCTCTAGTACATTAGTACAGACAAATGAGCTCAGCACGTGTGGGACCTGGTCTACTGCTTTTCTTTTCACATATTCTGAAGGCAGAGGGCTGGGCTTTTTCCCACTACCTCTTCATGATAAAATTCCACAACCCTATCTGACAGCATTGATGTTTGGTATGGTATATACTTTAAGGAGACCATTATTTTTTTCTATGACTCAAAACAATTTCCTATGAAACAAACCTGAAAATGGTCTCTTGGTTTTAGAAAGAACTCCCCATTCATAGGACTTTAATTTTCATAGGACTGTAATTCTCATAGCTAAACTTGAAGGTAGAAGGCTGAAAGGACACAGAAAGGAGAAGTAAACACACTGGTTTAATACCATCTGTGTGGAAAAAAAAGAATTAAATTAATATTGCCAAAATATTTTCCTGTTATTGTAATAGAAATATTTTAAAATATAAGTTTGTATGTCAAGCACAGTATCACTAGACACAATCACTATAACTCAAAATCTCAGATAAGACTCTACCAACATTTTATGATTCTGAAAGTGCTGCATACTAAATAACTTCAGAAATTGTCATATTAGATTACCATGGAAACAAAGACTTCCTAAGGCTATATGCACAACAATCACTGTGAAATATGCCTAGCTATTGCAAAAAGATCAATGTTAAATGAAGTGGTTGAAATATCAGCTGATGTAGGAATCTAGCAAAGTCAGGAAAATTAATGCAAGGTAGGAGGTGAAGCAAAGACTAGGGTCCAAAACTATTGTGACTCATCCCCTTCTTCTTCCCCTATCTCAAACAGTACTAGGTGAGAAACTAATGAGGGAAAAGGAAGAGGCTGAAACATAGGTTAGACAGAGGAGGTCATTTCTATGAGTAGTTAGCAAATTTAGTTTTGAGGACAAATTGTGTTTTATTTTCAATGTCAGAGAAGTGTAGACATGTCCAGTGACCTGGTAGGCAGAGCTATAAAGAACTTGTTCATGAGAAGACCTCTATGTCCCCTGGAAGAACCCTTCTCCTGGAAGGAAAGTGAATCAAGCACATAGGTGATACCAACCATAATGTCCGATGTATATTGGATTATTCTGTCGTGTCTAACAGAAATGCAGTACCCAAGTGCTGCTGCCAAGTGATTGACTAAATCTAGAGGGAGGCTCTGTGGTTGAAAAAGAATTTGTGAGAAGCCAAAAGAGGGGTCAGCTATCTTCATCCTGCCTCTGCAGGACATGTGGCTCTACCATCAATGTCCAGTAGAACACCCAGTAGAACAGGAGAATTATCTGGTTGCAACCAAAGTCCTTACCAGGAAGGTAGGGTGATGCCTTGCATTAACTTAATTGTTGAACAACAGAGGAAATGTTCAAATGCCCCGCCCCCCCCCCCCCCCCAGTTTCCATGTGAATGATCCAAATGTGCAGACTCTAGGTTGAAAAAGGAAGCTGAGAAGACTTGTTTATATACACAGGTGAGATACCATGTATGAGCTTCAAAAGATAAGTGGAAGATATTTAAAGGAATTAAAAGCACTGAAATTAAGACTAAGACAAAGCCTATCAAAATAAGGGGCATGATTCATAATGTGTTCCTATTTGAACACCCAAGATTAATGTGTCCCAAAAGCAAGGATTAAATGGTTAAATATGAGTCATATTTAAAATCCAACCTACAAATCAAAGTTAATTTTTGCATCAAAATCTGCAGTTTTCTCATTTATAAAATTTTACATATAGTATAATAAAAAGTAAAAAAAAATTATTTTATACATATACATGTATAAGTATTTGTACTTCTAGAAGAAGACTCAAGGAGCTGATAACAATGTTTGCTTCTGGGGAGGGAATGAAAAATGGTTTGGGAAGGGAAAGCTGACCTATTTTTAACTTTTTACGTAAATATGCCTTTTGAACATTTTTGCCATTAATATATTTCCTATTCATAAAGTCCAAATTCTAGTGTGTTTAAAAACCTTATTTTAGAACATAAAATTACTAGCTAGGCATGATGGCACACACCTGTAATCCCAATGGTTTGGGAGGCTGAAGCAGGAGGATCACAAGTTCAACGCCAGCCTCAGCAAAAGCAAGGTGCTAAGTAACTCAGTGAGACTCTGTCTCTAAATGCAAAATAGGGCTGGGGATGTGTGGCTCAGTGGTGGAGTTCCCAGTATCCACTCCCCCCCCGCAACAAAAATTATATGTATAGTGTTAATACATAAGAGACTAGCCAATTCCTGTTTGTTTGCTTCAATAGTGGTCAAAATGAGATTACATGGATATTCCTATTGTTTCAGGATAAATAACTGTGTGATGGGAAGGAAAGCAAAAGTCTTATAAACCAGTATCCATTTTTCTTTATGCCCCCTGGGAGGCAACATAAAAGAATGGGATCAACATAAAAGAATGATTCAATTATGGTATAGTAAATTTTAATACCTCATTTTAATTTTTCCCTATGTGCCAAAAAACTCAGGTAGACTATGAAAAGTTGTAGTTCCTGACACAGTTGTTTTGCCATTTCTTCTATACAAGTTGATATGTTTTTATCTTTAGGTTTATGCAGCTATTTTGTATAGTTTTTGTTAGTAACCATTTTAAATATGTTTTGGTAGTAGAGACTACCTACACTTAAACAATCAAAATCAATTAAAAGAATAGGACAACCAATTTCAAAACAGTATTTTCAAAAACTCTTAGCTAAAATTATATGTATTAAACTTTCTACAGTGCATATGGTAATGCATACAAATTATTTTTTAAAAAGAGTGTTCTCTACAGCAATCCCTCTTTAATCACTAAGGAAACAAGATATTATTGGTCAGCCTTAAGAGAAAGCTAATGAACAGGATAAACAATAGGCAGGTCATTAAGATATATTAAAAGCTGACCGACTTTAAGCTTGTTTACCTGGCAGGTTGTAAACTGAAATTAGCCTTCAAGAATTCTTGAGACCCACTGAATCAGGCCTCAAATTCCAGCAGCACTGGCAAAGGAAATATATCCTGGGGTTCTCTAAATTCTGATTTGCCTGATCATAAGTGATCATAAGTTAGGATGATTTTACCCCCACCACACTTAATTTGATAATGTTCTAATATATTTTGATATCACAATTGAAGAAGAAGTTGATAGTGACATCCATTAGATAGTGACCAGGATTCTTACTGAACAATCTACACCCTACAAGACAGCCCCCTCAACAAAGGATTGCTGTTCCGAAATGTCAATAACATCCAGGTTGAAAAACTCTAGTCTAGATTTCTTCTTCTCTTGGTTTTTGCTGCATCTGTAGAAGAGGGCAAGGCGATCGAACACACCCATCTCTCTTTGCTCAACTTGATAGTAAAGAGATGGTTGAAAGCCACGGGATCCATTCTTGTGTTAGCCCTGTTTCAGGTATTAGTGTCAGAGTGTTGGTGCTCAGGAGAACTTTCACACCCTGAGGCTGAAGTATTGGCATTTGCTTGAATTGAGGAAAGAGTAAGGGCAAGTTGCAGGGGTGTAAATAAGTTGATTAATATTGGTAACAAACTATTACCTCATCCTCCCTACATGGCAGGGACATCAAATGGGCATGGTGTGAGTCTGTGTAGAGCATCTGGTTTCATCTGTCACATAAAGAGGCTAAAGAAGTGTTGAGACTAGAATAAATGCAGGAAAAAAGCTGTTACTTTACAGGGTGAGATGAGGTGATGATTATTGGATGAGATCTGGAAAACTCAAGAAATCTAGATAATTAGAATCCATGAATTTATTTCAAGCCAATGTTCTACTTTTGACATTATATTTTTATTCGGCTATTAAAAAAAAAATTAGGTGAGGAGATAGCGATGAGGAAAACAACATGTTAAAGAAGACGCCTGTTCCCAGTTTGAGTCAACTCATATTTTCTAATAATGTGGCCCAAATAGACAAAAAAAAAAAAAAAAAAAAAAAGAGAGAGATGTTTGTCTGTACTGCACGAAAATGTACTTCAGATACAGGTGTAAACAGAGAGTGTCATTGTTAATGTAGAAGGACATGGGAAAAGAATGCTGAGAATTATGATGCTAACAGAATTCTCAGTCTGACTTTCCTTAATTCATTAGGGCAGACTCTAGGTTTTTAAATATGCTAAGCTCTTGGATATGTTGCAGCTGGCTTCCCAGAGACCAATAACTAGCTTAGAACATGAGTTCAAGATCTTCCAACCCACTGACCTGATCAGAACAAATACATGCCCCAAGTACAAAAAGGAAAATACAATAGGCTCCTATTTTCTTTTAAAAGGAGACTTTCAAAGCAACTGTTTTTCTAGAAAAAATTTTGGCCAGAGGTTTTAAATATTCAACATACAGTCTGGAGTTTTGAAGATAAGAACTAGCAAAGCATAGGGGCAAAATTGTTGATTAATAATTGTTGGCTCATGTTAAAATGTGGCAAGGATTTTAAGTGAAGCAGTGTGCTGGTTATTTAAAACTAGTACAGAGATTATATGGGGACAAGTTTTCTATACCTATTTTTTTTTTCCTGACTCCATCCTCTGAGGATAAAATAAAAATTTAAAGACTCAATTTACACTGTCTTTTAGAACAGTAGTCTCTTCCTACTTTCTGAAATAGATCCTTCTAAATACTTTTTTATATGTCCTCTTCTGCTAGATCTTAAATATTGGAATTTGTGAAATTTGTCCTAGATTCTTATCTCTTTTTAAGCAACACACTTTATCTGGAAGATCTCAACACTCATAATTTTTTTTTAAAAAACATCCAAATACACACAATTTGAAAATTAGATTTTAAACTAAGATCTCAAACTTCCCTAGAGGACTTGTCTGTCCAACCAAGTTGGATACATGTGCCTCCCCTTCATTAAGCTACCACCAGATAGTGATCATGCTGTTTGTCAGTTTGTACAAAGTGTAGATGAGGAAGTGTTCCTTCTTGATATTGAAATTTGTCTAAAATTTAACAGGATCAAGGAAATACATTTTTATAATTCAACAATAAAATTAATTGTTTTATAACGTTCAGGACATACTGTCTCAAAAAATAGCATGTTGGCATACTGAATATGAAGCAGGCCATAAAACCTAAGAAGGATTCTCTGATCTTCCCCGGAAGCAGGTTAATTTAGTCAGATTTTTAGTTGCTCTGACCAAACTGACAAGAACAATTTTAGAAGAGGAAAAGTTTATTTGGGGGCTCATGGTCTCAGAGGTCTCAGTGCAGAGACAACAAGATACATTCCTGGGTACTCAAGGTGAGGATGAACATCAGGGTGGAAGAGTGTGGCTGAGGGAAGCAGCTAGGTGCATGGAACTCAGGAAGCATAGAGAGAGCAAGAAATCCTCAGGGACAAAATAAAACCCCAAGGGCATACCCCCATTGACCTACCTCTTCCAGCCACATCCTAACTGCCTACACATACCACCAAATTAATTCCTACTGGGGGACCTATTCACTGAATAGGTTAAGGCTCTCATAACTCAATCATTTCACCTCTAAAACTTCTTGCATTGTCTCACATATGAACTTTTGGGCAACACTTTACATCCAAACCATAACGTTCAACCCCTGGCTCCCAAAAAAGTTCACTCCCATTTTACAATGCAAATACATTTAGTCCATTTCCATGAGTCCCTATAGTCTCAAGAGTTCCAAGATTGTCCAGAAGTCCAGGTCCAAAATCTCCTTTGAGACTCAAGGCAAACTCAGCATGAGCTTCTATAAAAATCAAAAGCAAGTTACATATGTCCAATATATAAAGGCACAGAGTCAACACTTCCATGGCAAAAGGAAGAAATTGGGGCAAAGAAAGAAGGGATGGGACCAAAGCAAGACGGAAATCCAGCAGGGCAAACGAGTCCCATAGCTCCACATCTAGCATCTAAAACACACTTAGAGAACATCTACAAAAGGCTTGTGTAGCTCTGCCCCTTTGGCCTTGCTAGTTGCAGCCCACATGGCCTTTCTCTTTGATCATCTCTGCTCAATTCTTGTAGCTTTCATAGGCAGATGTTTCATAGTACTGGCATTACTTAATCTTGGAGGTCTCCCCTGCAGTTTCAGCTTCCTCCTCACATCTCCACCCATTGCCCTCTCAGGGGCTGCCCGTAGGGACTCCAACCCTCCAGCACTTGCTTGACCCTTCAGGCCTTCCTTTGAAATCTCAGTGGAAGCCTCCATGATCCCCTAACTCCAGCATTTTGCATTCTGCAGAACCAGCACCACATGGTTGCTGCCAAGCTCTGCCACCATCTTCAGCAGTAGCATGCTTCTCGACATCATGGCTATAGCAGACTTTGAGTGGCTGAGCATGGTGAAAGAATAGTCTAGGCCCCTTTATGTAAGCAGATCAAGGTGAGGCCTCACTGATCTCTTCTCAGAAAAATTTTTACTTGTAAGCCCTTGAGCTTGAGATGTGGTCTTGCCAATTCCTGAGATGCCCTCAAGCCATCTCTCCTACTGTCTCTGGGCAAAGTCTTTAGTGTTTCTTTAGTGGCTATAATGTCTTTCACAACCACACTTTCCTTAGCTCTAATTTTGCTTACAGTTTCCTGGCCAAACTTCAAGTTTCTCAAATCTTTCTGCTTTGATTTCTGTTCCTGATTATCACAATGAACTTGGCTAAAAGCTTCCAGCAATACCCATGCCACTGCCTGAATGATATGCTGCCTAGAAATTTCTTCCACCATATTAAGAAGTCAATTGTCTTTAAATTCAGCCTCACAGAAAGTCTCAGGTCATGGGCAAAATGCTGACCACTTCCTAGTCAGAACATATCACAAATGGCCCATTGTCCAATTTCCAATAGATTCCTCCTCCTCTAAAACCTCATGAGCCCTGTCTTCAATGTGCACAGTCCTATCACATACCTTTTATGTCTTCTGAGCTCCCACCAGAAACACCCATTAAGCTCCACTCACAACATTCTAAAGCTTTTCCAGGTTGTATCACTAAATGTTCCAAAAATACTTCCCATAAGTTCCAAAAAGCTTTAAAATCTTCAAAACCACATGGTCATTTTAGTCACAGCAATGATCCCACTCCTGGTAAAAATTTTTGTTTTGCCTTTTTGTGGCTGTGACCAAAAGACCTGACAAGAACAATTAGAGGAGGAAAAGTTTATTTGAAGGTTCACAGCTTTTTTGTGTCTTTGTTTCTTTGTGAAGGCTCCCATGTCATATAATACCATATTAAGTAAATCTGTATGCTTTCACATATTGAGTAAATCTTTATACTTTGCTCTTGTTATGATCTTTTGTTATGGGGCTCCAGTCATTAACCTAGAAGGAGAGAAGAAAAATATATGTTTTCTCATCTATGTTTGGTCTCTATAAGAGATAACAAAATGCTGACAGGAGGAAGACAACAGAAATAGACCAACCTAGACACTGCAGTAAATACCATCTAATTAACAATGACTCTAAGGGTACATGATAGCTATTTCTCTCTACTGTCAGTGAATTTAGTGATTTAGAAGAAGTTTCAGGTATAAGAATTCAAGACAAAGTTAGAAGTGCAGGTTTTTCTGATGCTTACATTTGTTTGATCTCCCCTTAGACCTGTAATTTTTATCTTTATACAATATTTTTAAAGTTGCCTGTCAATGTTGCTTTATGCCCATTCTACATGGTATGGAATACATATGAAAATATAATTTTGGAATTTTTTTATAAAGCATACTAAAACCTTCCCTTCTTATTAGTTAGATGATGATGATGGTGATGATGATGATGATTTTGTATTTGAGAGGATACAAGACATATGGGAAAAATGGGACCTGAAATTAAAATGTATGCAACCATACATATCTTTATATTTGTAGGCAAAAGAAGATTGAGGTACACAAAGACAGGAAGAGATGATGTGAAGGTGAAGAGAGATTTGATGATTGGTGTGTTGTGGCCACAAGCTAAGGAATGCTGGTAACCAACCAAAGTTGGAAGAAGCAACAAATAGACTCTCCCTTGGAGCACTGAGATGTAGTGTGGCCATGTGGACATCTTGGTTTCTTTGCACACAGATACTGATTTAGAACTTTTGGCTTTCAGAACTGTGATAGAGTAAATTTGTGTTGTTTTAAACAACTAAAAATTTGTATTAATTTCTAACAGGAAACATATACATTGGATTAATTTAGGAATTATATTTTGAGAATTTACTCACAGAGCAAAAAATTTTAAAATGTTTAGTATTAACATAGAAAATTTTGTTTTGAATTTTATTCCTATGTACTTGATACATTTTGAGAACATAAAAAAGCTTACAGCATTGTTTTGCTTTCTTGAAACTTGTAAGTTTTAGAGCAGATTTTTCAAAATATCAAAATTACTGTTTGCATGTAGATAACTGCCTCCCAAATATGATGGTTTAAAAAATATTCATTATAATTGGTGTAGCTGGTGGAGGTAAAATCATACATGGTTAAATTTTAGTAGGTATGGTAACATTGAGGCTTACCAAAATTATGACTTTATTTAAATTTGCTCCCATTTCTCCATTCTTCTCTTCTTACAAATCAATACCATTCTGTACTTACATGTTTTGCTTTTGCATCAGTTCCTAATTGACTTTTCTTCAAAACACCAAAAATCTAATGCTTTTATCTATATATACTGGCATTGCTACAATAAAATGAAAAAAAACCAATTCTATAAAACTATAAGAAACGTATACAACTCTGCAAAAGTCTTTTAGTTCTTTTCTATAACTCATACTATAAGCATAGAATGTATATTTTTCAGATACAAAATCAAATTAAATTTTAGCATTAAAATGCCAGATCAGCAAGTCTCATGAAAGCCAAAACACCTAACTCCAATTTAGGTTAACATTGACAATTGGTTATGTGAAGTAATTGAAACTACCACTCACACAAGGGCTTGTCTAGATAACTTCTGATTTTAAACTTCCAAAGTATTTAACTATAATTTTCTACTAGCATAATATTCACCTTCTAGGCAAATTATTTTCTTTATATTCAATTGTATATCCATGTATGCTTCTTTTGTTTCATTACAATAATATTTGGCAAAATAGATTTCTAAAGCTGTTTTTTTTTTTTTAAAAAGTTTTCTAGGGCAATGCCTCTTTGTTTGCAATAATTGGGTCCAATTGTAAGCAACTTCACAAAGCAATAAAGAAAAAATGTTACATGATTCTTTGTTGGTTTGTAAGACAGTGATGCTTCAATTGGAATGGTTTTGCTTACATTCTAGAGCCATCAATGAGAGAGGGAAGGTTACAGCTCACCCTCCTGCTTCTGGCTGGTCCCAAACTAGCAGCACAGATACAATGCCTTTGTTTCTATTTAGGTTGTGAATCTCTTGTGCCTTCCGAATATTAAGCAGTGTTTATTTCACTTCTCTTCCCATCCTGCCCTCTACAGTCTTCACAGACAACATAAGACACAGCTGACGCTGCTTGTTTATTCCTGTTGGGATATTTTTAACATTGGACTTGTGTCTGAAACATTCAGCTTCACCCACTCTCACTCTAAGTCCTACTTCTCTTTGGCCCCTCAGGGAGTACCATATATTCACAAAACACCCTTTGAATTAAAAGGGAACTTCCTTCTTCAATAGTATTCATTATCCAGGATGCCATAAAAGAATAGGTCCTTCCCAAACTGAGTATAGAGGCTGTGCCTTCTCTGCTTGACAGGACCCCCATCTCTCCATTTCTTCCAGAACCTAGATGGTGCCAGCACCCCAGGGGTGTTCCTTGAATGGTAAATAAAGGGATGAATGAAACCCAATGTGAGGCTACAAAAAACTCCACCAAACTAAAAGTTAAGCATAAAAGCATTCACATTTTCCAGTTGTCTCAAAAGGAGGCTGTTTTTGATCACATAGTGAGATATTTAGCAAAAAGAAGTAATTGCAGATGGAACCATTCAGCGATCCCATGAGAGCCACTGACTTTAAGCAAGAGGGTTTCTCTCATTCTTCCCTTGAGAGCAAAACTCCTTATTTGGAAACACATTTAATTGTCCTGGGATCTTTTACATACCATAAATCAGAAAAAAAGTTATATCATGGAAAAGACATAGAAAACCTAAAAAATATAAAAGGTTTGGGTGGATGGCTGGTAAACTCCAATATTAAGGAACTGTAAAACAAGAACTGGCAACTGCAACTTGGAAGAATTTTGCCACATTTTCATTACCACAGCATTATTACACTTTTTGTCTATGAGGCAAATATTAAGAAACAGTTTCCAGACATCAGAAATATTTCAAAAGAACTATTGAGAAAATAAAAAGGCTAAAAATATGTGTTAGAAATAAAGTGAGAAACAAAGGATGAAACAAAGAAACAGGAACTGAAGACATCACTTGAGGAATGGAGGCTTTATTGCTCCAAATTGAAGTTTGAAAAGGAAGAAACAAGAAAGAGCCTCATTTATGGCATTCACCTGCATCTCTCAGTGCACGCACAGCAAAGCCAGAATAAGGCAGAAAACCTGATATTAGCTTCTGCGACAAAGAAGAATGTGAGCAGGAAATCAAAATATTAAGCTTTTACAATAATCAGGAAAAAAATAAAATAAAAAGATGCTCCCCCAAACTACAGGGAACAGATCAAAAAGAAAGGCAGGATAAAAACATGAAGGTGGTGGATAATTCTTGAAACACATGAAAATCAACATTCAGAGTCCAGAATCCTCTTCTCTTCTCAGTGTTTTGCACATTGAATGATGTTATCTTCAGAGAAATAGAGGCAACAAAGGGAATTCTACCCAAACGGTCGCATTACGAGATCTCAAATGCTTGCTTCCCAAGGTAGATAATGTGAATGGAAGAGACATGTGGAATATGCCAACTCTATTTTCACCTTTCTCTAAGAGTGTCAAAGGACTAATAAAATAATGAGTTACTGTCCCCAGTAGTTGAACTTGGGATGGACACATCCATAGTTGGAAAAATAAACCTATCACCATTTTGGTTGTATGGAAACTGTCTCCTCTTTCCATGTGGAAATCTCATTCAACTCATTTGAGGTATATTCTTCCAGACAGATTGTCATTTTTGCAGATCTATTTTGTATCTACTTTGTATGTTTTCCTATATCTTCCCCCACTGCTTATTTTCAGTGTTGATTTTTGCAGGAGTAACCCCTATTTAGGCTATTTTTTCAAATAACTTCCTAATCTGGTACAAATGTATCTTTACATATCATATTCCTCATGAACAGCCCTCCTCTCATGGAACCCACTCTCTCATGGAACCCAGCCATTCTTTGTCACTTATGAGAATGTTCTATTGCCACTTATCTTTAAGACCTAACTCAATTAGCACTTTCTCAGGGACCTTTCCCTGATACCAACTGTACCCCACCCACATGCCAGTTCCTCAGAATTTAGAAAACTTTCCCTATCTCTGTTGAATTTTTAACTTTTTTTTTTGGGGGGGGGGTGGGTATCAGGGATTGAACTCTTGTACTCAGCCACTGAGGCACATTCCCCAGCCCTATTTTCTGTTTTATTTAGAGACAGGGTCTCGCTGAGTTGCTTAGTGCCCTGCATTTGCTGAGGTTTGGCTTTGAACTCAGGATCCTCCAGCATCAGCCTCCTAAGCCACTGGGATTATAGGTGTGCACCACTGCGCCCAGATTTAACATTTTAATTTAAATCAGATACTTACATAATAGGATTTATGAATGCCACTTACATAATAGGATTTATGAATGCCACTTTATATGTAATTTATCAAAACTAAAATGAAGAAATGAATGAAGTGCTTATTTTCTCCACTGTATGTTCAGTGACATTGTACCATTGTCTCTGTATTCGATATTAAATCTATTGCTACCATCATTTGGGTGTAGACATTTGCAGTAACAAATGTTAACAAATGTTTCATTAATGGAAGATATAATTTCCATGGTCTACAAAGGT
This sequence comes from Tamias sibiricus, assembly GCA_025594165.1. NCBI lineage: Eukaryota > Metazoa > Chordata > Mammalia > Rodentia > Sciuridae > Tamias > Tamias sibiricus. The sequence goes on from CM046668.1 coordinate 32,095,948, forward strand.
CTACATTTCAACCTCATGTTTACTCTCCCTCTGTATTTTTTAGCATTCTCCTTCTTATCCTCTGTCTTCTATAGGCTCCAACTCAAACCTCCAACTCAAAAAAAAAACAAAACAAAACAAAAAACCCAAATATTCCAAAGTTCTTACAAAAGCTCTTACATGTTCCTAAAAACAAGCCTGCCTTGATTTCCTATTCAGCATTTGTTTAACTTCTGCTCATTTTTTAAACATTTTAAAAATATTTTTTAGTTGTCAATGAACCTTCATTTTATTTATTTATATGCAGTGCTGAGAATCAAACCCAGTGCCTCACATATGCTAGGCAAGTACTCTGCTACTGAACCACAACACCAGCCCCTTTTTGCTCATTCTTTAAGATATCAATTATTACAATCTTAGGAAAGCATTTCTTAGTCCTTCAGTCTCAGCTCCTTTTTAAATATATTAATAGAATTTAATAGAATTGTGTTCCATTCCTTCAGAGCACGTGTTAAGTTCAGTAATTGCATATTAAATGTAGTCAATGCCATGATTGTTCATTGAATCACAGAGATTTCACTACACTATATGCTCCCAGATAGCAATAGGTATTTCTGGGTTTTACTTACCAACTGTAGCACTAGCATTGTGCAGAATAACTAACAGAAAATTGGCACCTGGTAAATGTTTGCTGAAGGAAATAACAAATGAATGACCACTTTGTACCATAAACATTGGCTATACTTCTAAGGTAATATACTTCAAAATCATGGATTTGGGCTCTTCAGATCTATCTAGAAAATTACTTAATTATTCTGACTTTCATTAGCTCAACTGAAAAATGAGAATTGTAATGCTTTCCTTGCAAGGTTGACCTATACACAAAAGTTCCTAACATTTATTGAATCTTGTAGGTGCTCAATAAAGGCAAATTTCCTTTTTCTTTTCTCATTGAATTCCACGGTTTTGTTGCTATGACCTATTTGACTATACATATAATCAATAGCCAGAATTGGGAAAGAAGATGTGGAAACATACAGACTTCACAGTCCACAGACGTTGTGTTTTTTAAATTCCCCTCATTCATTTAAAAGAGAAATAGGTGTGGCCTATAACAGGCAAAACTTTTTGGGTAATGAAAAAGTTTTAATTTTGTTCTCAGCATCATGGAAAGATACAGAAGAATCTTATGAAGAAATACATGGAAACTCTGTAGTATTTGGTTTAATTTTAGAACCTGGGAAAGGCAAGAAGATGCACAGAGTTTTTTGTGTCATTAAACTTTTTAGCACAAAAACAAAAGAATCTAAAAAACATTACACTGATCAACCATTGCTAGTTAAATCTTTAAGAGAGAAGAATAAGAAAATATGTCTACAGTGATACCATTTATAAAAACAATGGCAAAACTTTCCTAAAAGTTCCCACAAATAATTGGGCCGAGAATAGGTCAGTAGCCAAAGGACTTAAAATCAGCATAATACAGTGATGCAGCCACATCAATGTTTATAGCAGCTATTCACAATAGCTAAACTATGGAACCAACTTAGGTGCCCTTCATCAGATGAATGGATATAAAAAATGTGGAGTGTATATATATATATATGTATATATATATATGTGTGTGTGTGCGTATCCCATCATATATATATACATCATATGTATATATATATATTATCCCATATATATATATATATACATATATGATGGGATATTACTTAGCCTCAAAAAAGAATAGAATTATAGCATTTGCTGGTAAATGGATGGAGCTGGACAGTATCATGATAAGTGAAATAAGCCAATAAAATAAGACTAAAAAGCAAAGGCAGAATGTTTTCTCTGATATGCAGATGCTAATTCACAATAAATGGGGTTATAGGTAAGAACAGAGTTACTTTAGATTAGGTAGAGGGGAGTGAAAGGAGGGGAGGGGATACGGGGATAGGAAAGATAGTAGAATGAATCAGACATTACCCTATGTACATATATAACTATATGACTGGTAGTATTCTACATCATGTATAACCAGAAGAATGAGAAATTATACTCTACCTTTACAATGTATCAAAGTACATTTTACTGCCACATATGACTAATTAGAACAACAACAAAAAGAATAGGTCAATGGCACAAATATATTAAATAAGTTAAATATATTAAATTATTAGGTTTGCAAAGCTGGGTAGGACCACCAATATTAATGATGATCCCAAAGATACCCTTTCCTTGTTGTCTTTCCTCTTCTTTTTTTACCTTCAGATCAGAACTCCAGAGTAGGCTTGCAAAATAGCAGATTTGAAAAGTTTTAAAGCACTCAATGCAGAAACAATATTAATTTAGGCCTAAGAATCTCCTGTTATGGGAATTGAGGGATGTCAGGAAAAGCTCTTTGCCTAAATGTTCTCCTCTTAGTTGCCCAATCAGCAAAAGTATTGCCTAAAAGGAATTTCATCCGTAACAATTTTCTCTCCATCCCAAGAAAAGAGAAAGAATAAGCAAAGAAATAAATAACAAGAATCTATAGTATATACCTTTGAATGAATTCGTTTTTTGACTCAATTAAACAACACATGCTCAAATGTTTGTTTTTCTATTTCTTTTTGAGAAACTGCTATGAGTTACTACTATATTCAATGATATAGAAGCCATTCTTATATCACATTAAAAATTAAAAAGATATATGAAAAGATACTTTTAGAAATAAATGTTATCATAGCAGAGGGCAGCTCAATCATTCTGGATTTCTGATTATCTCAGACAGAGAAAGGATTTTAAAACTAGGTCAAAGAGGGAGAGCTCCAGGCAATTATATCAACAATTAGTCTTCCAGTACTAGGTAAAAATAAATACAGCAAGTATTATCTTTGTAATATTGTTCTAGAGACACACAGTTTTTTAAAAAAAGAAAAAGAAAGAAAATACTGGCTTCTTTTATCTTAGATCTGGAAGTACTCTTGAGGATTTTGTTTTGCTTTTTTTTTCTGCTAGTCTAGTTCTAGTACAAGAGAGAGGTTAAAAAAATCTCATTTTTAAGTTCAGAAATTTGAATGGATCACTTGAGAAATCTATATGGAATATTGTCAGAAAATGAAAGAAAAATATTATATAAATATTAGGGAAGCATTTAAATGCTTTCAAAATAAAGACCATGATAATAATTTCATTAATTATAGTCCTAGGAAAATTCTACTTATACTCTAATAAATGTTGATAAAAAAAAAAAACAAACTGCTCAACATGTGAGGAGTAAACTTGATCTTATTTAATATACTTTTCTCACAAGAAGCTTACCTATATTTTAGAAATTATTCCAATAACCTTTTAAAAATAGAGAGATAGTGATACCATTTTTTAGTCACTTTAAAATAGATTTTTTTTTTAACTTGGAAAGTTTTTCAAGCAATTGTAACTCATTCATTTAATAATATATTCCCTTTTCCCATTACTTCCTGTAACTGACAGTCTTGTCTTATTTTATTATGCAAGATAAGTTTGCCTTGCCTTTGCATAGAGAATGAAACTTCAAACCCTTTCTCCTCAATAGAGAGTATAAGCTTGCATTCTTCAAGTGCTAGACACATAAAACCCAGGTTTTTTCTTTGAGAGTATTAGACAAAATTTGGTAATGTTTTCTGACTCTCTTATATAACAGTAATTGTTGTGTTTTGTGTAGTATAAAATAATTTTTTGAAAACTCACTATGTCCCCTTCTTATCGGAGAAGGACATGTTTAAATAGCAATATATAAATATGACTGAATTCACTTTAAGCCAACTAAATCAATTGTCTGGAACCAGATATTCCCCACTCCTAAAACTGAGATATAAATATACTAATTCATAATAATATGAGAAAACAACAGATGTTACATATTCTTTATCTACCTTTGTAAGGTGATTTAATAATCCCAATGAAGCCATTTTAATGACCCCCTCTTTACGCAGAGTCTAATCTATTTCCCTTGGATTACATTTAAATAAGAATTTCCCAAGTTATTGAACTGACAGTCATAGTCAGCCCCCTTTCCTCTGAAATAAAAATTAATACTGATTAATTTGCAAGGAGGACAAAAGTTAAGAAATACACAAACTAGAACTAAGCAAAAAACAAGGTGTAGGATGATTGTCTACAAGTTTTTGAAAGTGTAAACATTATAAATAAAATTTTAAAAAGAATAACATGGAACAAGATTTTGGTAAAATTAAGAGATTAACATAATATTGACAGGATTTGGACCACGAATAAGAATTTATAGAGCAGAATTACTTTTGGAAATTGAATTGTAAATTTTCCTCCTTTAGTTAAGACAAGATATGACACAAGAGTTCTTTTTTCAGGCAGAAGACCTGGATTCAATATTTAAGAATTGAATTCAATAAGTGTTCATTAATAGATGCCCATAATTTGGCCAAGAGCCATTCCTTTCCCTTGTGAACAGGGTGATTCTACTGACTATTGTTGTTCTTAATAGCTCATAGATCCTCTCAATGGTCTTGTGAATTGAAGAACATCATGTCAAATAAAACTTCCCTGTACCTCATGTTTGTCTCAATGAGAATGCACTTGGACACCAGTTTTCCATCATAGATGGATTAGCTACATCAAAAATGTCTGACTCACTCCAAACATCATAGTTTTGCAAAACCACAGTGAGAAATGGGCCTTGGAACTTCTCCATGTTTGAATACCTAATGTAAAAAAAAGAGCTACAATATTTTTATGGTTCTACAAAATCCTTCATCATCTTTTTTATCTTTTAACTATGTTTTTACAGCAGATGCACTTTAATTATACCAAAATTCCTTCTGGTGATAACAAATGAGTGGAAAAATTTGAATTTCAAACATAATCTCATTTTTTTTGCAATCATGTGTGGCTCTATGGAGTAATTCATTTTATCATTTATCATCACAACTCTATATCCATGAAGTCACTACCACAACATAATATATTGATTAAAATATTGTAAAACACAAATCTTCATGTTCTGGTGCTGTTTCCTCTTCTCAGAAATCACAAATCATCTGAGTTACATTTACCCAAACTTACCATGGCAGCAAAGATCACAGAAATAGGTAAATAACATTGATTTATCATAAAGCTCTAGAGTCTTTCCCAAAGACTGAAGAACTTGTGTGGCTCTCTCTACTCTCAAATAAAAATGAAAATGAACACATACTGCTTAAAAGAAGTTACCAAAAGCCAAAAACTTCCTTTGAGGTTCAAGAAGGGCAAAATCAAGTGCTACGTGAAACCTGCATAGAAATGAAGGTGGAATGCAAAGTTCAAGAGTTCTAGGTTGAGAAACTGCCTCCTCACCCCACACAATAGCTTAATTCCCCCCAGAAAACTCTCTGTAGCTCTGTAATTATACCAGTCAAATCAAGGATGAATATGAACAGAGAGTCCTGGAAATGTTTTGGACAATTTATGCTGTTAGAAATATCTCAAAAATGAAGTAATTTCTTTTTCTTTTAATAGTAATATGTATAAACTGCTGGTTTTATCTATATAGTTTATACATGCTTGATTTAGCATGCTGGGTGTGGTAGCAGAAGCCTGTAATCCCTACAGTTCAGGAGGCTGAGGCAAGAAGATCATGAATTCAAAGCCAGCCTTAGCAATTTAGCGAGGCCCTCAGCAACTCAGCAAGACCCTGCCTCACTAAATAAAATATAAAATGGTCTGGGGATGTGGCTCAACGGTTAAGTGGTCCAGTTTCAATTTCAATCTGTGTCACCAAAATAAATAAATAAATAAAATAACCCATTATGGCTTCTTAGGACATAAATTTTACAAATTGAATCAATAATATCACATAAATTACAAAATGTCAGATAAATAAAATGTAAATTATATCAAATAACAAATAAGGAAATAATTTTAAAATAAATATGACATCCATTCCATTGAGACCTTAACAGCTATGAAGGCAAACTAAAAATAAATTGTAGTAGTTTCAATGTCTTTGTTAAATGCCAGACTGAACAAAAATGTGATTATTTAGGAACTATAAGATATTTCAGAAAAGTTCTCAAGATAATTTTATCTTGAATGCTTATTTAAAAGAATTCATATAAAATCATGTTGGTGCTTCATTAGTTAATCATATTTATGAAATAACCATTGGTTTTGAGAAAGTGATAAATAAGATTAAATTCAGTTTAAATTTTTCCATGAAAAAAAAATTTTGAAGAACATTGGGGATAGGCTATCAATTCTTTGAAGTGTTTCAGCATTTCTATCAATGATTATTTCATTATTGACAATGCTTACAAATTCACTTGAATCTAAAGACAATCAAGGTTTCAGTTGAAAATCTGTCACTAACTATTCTGTGCTCAAGTATTTTCTTTTGGGAATTTACAGGTCTATGAAGCAATGGGGGTATAAACTATAAATTCCCTTGGAGCAAATAATCCTTTTCAATTTCACAAAGGGGCTTGATCACATGGCCTATGGACTAAAGGAGGCAGAACATCTTTCCTTTATGTCTTGCTTGTCTTGTCTTTTCAGTTATTATTTTAGGAAGTGAACACAGGAAATTAGTGGTTCATGATTGTTATTTGATACATTTGGATGACTTCTTGAAAGTATTAATTTTTTTGGATAATATCATGTGTCCATTCCACTCCATTTTGCTAAAAAGAAAAACGAAAACAAAAACCTTCACTGAAAAGTCCCCAGAATTTAAGGGTTCATAGTTCAAGGACAATATGAAATTCCATGTTCCTAAAATGTCCCATTCCATTCCCAGGAACCCAGCCAAGTTAAGGAACCAATTACAGTGCACCAGGCCAGAATGTCTGGATAAACACTTTGAAGGACACTGACTCTTCCTCACTTATATTCAAATAGGGCAGACTCACGTTATCCATAGGAACAACCTTCTGGAATGCACTCCAGGACAGCTGCTCCTTGCAATGCTGATCATGCAAGGAACAAAGCAAACTAATGATGTCACTGCTTCTACAGCCTAACTTATAATACCCCTCTCCTTGTGGTAACTAACATGAAACTGAGAGCACAATGGAGAATACAAAAGCCACTCACCTAGCTTGGCCCCACAGAGTGATGAGATGCCTAGAGATGCAACTTTCTGGAATAATGTCATGAGAGATGAAGGCATTACCTGGTGAGACACTGTGATGGATCAAGGTGCTATCTGCACAGCTTGCCAACACCAGTCTTCCTTGTAATAGTTTCTCATTTAACCTTGCATCTCACATCCCGTTTCTGATGTCTTCTTTGGTTGCTCAACAACCTATCCCACTGCAATAGCACAGCTGGGCTGTAGGCATTACACAGGGTGATTTCGCAGACCAATGAGGGTCAGATCAAGACATTAAACATGAATTTTCCTGAGTGCAGGTAAAGAGAGGTGGATAGTTTTGATAACCCCTTTAGAAACCGAAGACAGTAATGAATCCACTATGTGGGAAATTAATCCAGAATGGCTCATGGGTTAGTCCTCAAGCTGCTGTGCCAGTGGCACTACCATTTGCTGATACAGAGAAAAGGCAAAATCAGAGCTCCACTGTGAACATTCTAAATTTAAAATGTCAAATAGATACTTATTGGAAATGTCAAGTGACATGACAAATACAGCTAAGGAGAGGAAAGGGTGACATACAGGGTTGCCAGTCATCAGCAAATAGATTTTGAGGGATGAGAATAGATGAGTACACAGAAGAATTTAGAGAATAGGGACATGGCCCCATTTCAGCATGTAAAGATGGGATATAAAATAAAGAGCTATTAAAGAAGAAAGTAAGGCAAATGGAAAGAGGAGATCCTGGTGACATGAGAGTAAGTGACAGGAATGAGCAACTGCATCAAACGCTGCTAAGAGACTGTGATGAAAACAAGACAGGAAGATTATTACTGACCTAGATGTTTCAGTGGAATTTTAAGGGAGGGGAGGCATATTTGAAGGGTGTGAAGAGTAAATTATTATTTGTAAAGTGGAACAATAAGTATAAAAATCTTAAGGGTTTTATCATGAGTGTTACAAAAAAAAAGTACCAGTAGTCACAAGCAGGTATGGAGTAAAGGAATTTTTTTTAAAGATGAGAGATATTAAAGTATAGGCTGATAAGTAAGAATGAGAAATCTATCCTGGTATATTTTGAGTTTATGAAATAAGATTCAGCATCTCATGGTGTGAACTCAGCTTTATTTGATTGAAAAAGATATGGATACCTTTTCCAAGTGGAGTCTCTCTGATGGTTAGCCCTGAAAACTGGAAGTGGGATACAGAAATACCTAAAAATTAATCTCTTTGAGGCTCAGCTATAGGTCCTATCCTTATACTACAAACTTGCAGTCTTCCCCCAAGTGCCTCTTTTTTTGTTTAAATAAAATTGAGTGTATTTTACTGGAAGCACTGAATAAAAACTGAGGTTTCCTGGTTCTCAAAAACCTGTAATATCATATTCCATATTGTAAATCTGCAATGAAGAGATAAAAGTACAATAACTCCCTATAAATTTGACTATAAAATCATTTAAAATAATACTTCATAAAAGAGACAACTACATGAAAACAATTTACAATACTGTCTAGTTTTTACTTTTGTCTCAAACAACTTGGAATTTCATTTTAATATTTTTCTTCTTGATTTGCTTGATTCTGACCTTACATCTATGTATATCTCTTAAACTTTTACCTATTTCACCAAGTTTCATCTGTTAAACTTGTACTTTTTTCCCACTAACTTTACCCCTGACACCCTCTGTAACTTTATAAGACTTGTCTGAAATCACCTAGAGATTTGCATTTTGAGAAGAGAATTTCATTGTCTACCTCAAACCTTCTCATTTATACATGAGGAAGTATCTTCTCAAAATACCTCCATTTAAAATCCATATAATAACAATTATTCTATGTTCTTTTTGACAGAAGGAAAATATAAAATATATCAACTTTCTACATCAATAATACCATTTTCAATGTTCTAGAGGCAGAGACTACGCATCCTAAATTATAAAACCCCAAATGCTCTATTTTCTATACCTTCCAGAAACTTGGAATGTTCATAAATACAGCATATGCCAAGTGTTGATTTCTCTAAACCATGAGGTGGTATTTGGCTTTGTATAACAAAGTGACATGTTTCCAGTTTAATGATGCTTGCATTTAGCATAGGAATTGGATTCCTTTTCAAATTCACTACATTGAAATTCCACCTGCCTGCCCATGCCTCTGACTAAAGATTAAACTGTTAATGCTCACAATGAAGGAAAAACAATTAAGAACTTCCTGCAATGAACATTTTGGTACTTGTATTTATAACAAACATGTGTTACAATGACTGGTGTTTTGCATTTCAAACCAGAAATCCTGGCTTATGTATACTTCTGCACATTTATAGCCTTAAACAAGGCAGAAATCACTTGATTTTCTCATAAGCACAGAAACCATTCAGGATTTTGGTAAATAGCCTCCTAACTTTATTATAGCTTACCTTGTCTCCCCTACCCTCATGATAAGGAGCTATTATTTGAGCTCCTAGCTCTTGATCTCCCTGAGAAATGACACAAATTGTCAGTTTTGGAGCAGAGCAGAAAGTAAATCCCTGGGAATGGGAATGTGGAGTAAAGAAAATGGGAAACAATTCTGAGAATAGCAAAAGTCATGAAGAATATTCTGCACCATAATCAGCTTGCAGCTACCACAAAAGAGTTCTTGATATACTTGTTTGGCTTGAAGTTAGTCTATTCTGTTTGACAGAATAGAAAAATATGAGGAAGGCAAGGAAAGTAGAGAAAATAAGAATGTTAGGTAGAAAATGAAAAGAGAAGACAATGAGACAAGAGAAAGGGAAGAAGAAATGAACAAAAGCAGATACTAAGAATTCTTAGCAGGGGCTGGGGTTATGGTTCAGTGGTATAGTGCTTGCCTAGGATGGTTGAGGCCCCTGGGTTCGATCCTCAGCATCACATTAAAAATAAATAAATAAATAACAAACAACAAATAGATAAAGGTTAAATTCTTAAAAAAAAAAGATTTCTTCTTAGCAAAGTATGGAACATATGGGAAAATGTTTAACCAATAACTATCTTAATTGAACTCTTTGGATTTTTCCTCACTAGTTCTACCTCACTGTTTCCAGACTGGTTACTTGTCTAGACTATACAGAATCATATTAGGAATAACAGATATTAGTGATTCATTTAGGTTTAAGTGTTAAGGTCATGATTTACCTATTGTAGGAATAATAATAGAAATATTTCACTTGTTTTTTTACAGAGTTATAATTAAATGTATTAAGAAAAATAAATTTATTTTATAATTATATATACCTATATATACATATATCCTATATATATGCATATATATACATATCTATATATACATGCATATGTACATATATACATATATACACATGCATATATGCAGATAGACACACATACACAAAGGTCTGTGAAGAAGCAGCATCATATGAATGCAAGATTCTTTATCTTTAAACAAAATGGTTAATAACATTCAAAAACAATATTGACAAACATCCTGATGCCAAGATTTTCATTCATGCAATTCCTATACAAAATCTTTGAAGTTCTTGTTTGTTCTCTTCCTATCTAATATAGACTGTTTTGAGCATAATTATGTCTGTTCTCCTTAAGTAATATCCAATTCGTAAGAAATAGACTTACTTTGATTAAAACCTATGTAATCATTTTTTAAATATTTTTAAAAGTTTCAAAATAAAAAATAGTTTGTTAATGTAAAAAATGTGCTTTGTGGAGAAAATAAAGAATTAGAATAAAAAAGTAAGACTTACTTTGATCTTCAAAGCCAAATTGTATATTTGCTACATGAGGCTGACTGGAAAATATGAATGCCTTCTCATACTTGGTCTCTAACTGGCCTTGCAGGCTGCTATTTATAACACAAATCAGGTTTTTGGATAAATTGATTGATTGAAATTGAAATATAGTGCTTTCATGTTGAGGTTTCAGTTAGTTGAGTAAACAAATATTAGAAAATATGGTAAAACCTAAAGATTAAAATTGGAAAAGGAAACATGTTTTTGCTGGGTGTGTTTATATTTTTACTATGATCCACATATACACATACACATACACACACAACAAAATCACCACATTTCTGATCCACTTCTCTCTTTAAATAATAAGTATATGTAACCTTTCCCTACAGCTCTGTTCATATGATCTAATCTAACATTGACAAGCTAGGACTCATTTAATTATAATAGCTGGAAACTCAATGCAAGCAGTTAGAGCAAAGTAGGAAAGTTTGCGCAATGGGGTAAATTAGAGTGAACTTCTATAAAAAAAATGGCAATATTGACTGGATAAATAGTAAGAATGAGTCTCCCTGCCCTAGCAACCCTGTCTCTTATATTCTCATACTATTGATGTTCTCTACACATAGGTTAATTCTACCTTATTTTTGGTAGACTTTCCCCATGTGGGGAGATACTGACTTTCAGAGGTTCATTATTTGCACATGATTACAATGATTTCTCCCATGTCCACCCTGAAAAAAAGGAATCCCTGGTTAGAATTTTGATTGCATTCTCTGGTTCATGGGCATCTAACTACTTTGGGATTGTGGTTGTAAGCATGAGGTTTTCCAAGCCACCTACTAAGCATAAAACACTCTGAGTTGGTACCTTGCCCTGAGCAAATAGTGACCTCACCCACAGAAGGATGAAGAGTTATAAATACAGAGATAGCAAACAGATGCATAATTAAAAGTCATCACCTCATTTTTCATGAAACTACACAGCTCCCCAGTGTTTATAACCTTGTGATCAATTCAGAAACAAATTATTATTCATCATTCAGAAACAAATGATTGTTTACTCTTATCAAATATTATTCATTATTATACAGCTGGGAATCACCTGAACCATCAACAGCATAAAAGTGGTAGTACCTATTTCTTATTTCAGAGCAATCATGAAAGTTGTTTTGTATATTATCATATGATTTTCCTCAAAATACTGTGAGGTAGTCTACTTGACATAATAGAAAAGTGAAAATTTTCTTTGAACTGCTCAGATTGACCAAAAATTATAAACTCTATTCAATTTTCAAGTGTATATAGGTCAAACAGAGATCTCACATATAGTAATAAAATCATGATAATTATGTAGCATAAATTTTAGGCCTCTGAGTGACTTAATAAATACTGCAATGTTGATCACATAAAAGACAACACCAAAAATATCAGCAATTATAATGTATTGATTACTATACATAAATTAATGCATGTATTCTGTATTGGTTAGGATTAGGCTCTATTCAATGTGACCACATCTGAGATAATATGAACTAAAACACAATCTTACATTTTTGGAACAGTGATCTTATTATCATCAGAGAGTCATCTCTAGTATTTTGCTTCATTTTTCCATCTGACTGTTCAGGAAGTATTTGTAACCATTCAGTTATCAGAAAGAAGGAAAGAAGTAGAGAACAAAAGTGAGGTGTGTCTCCTTTCCTTTGAAATAATTTCTTAGATGTTGCATGTGATACTTTTCATATCACCACCCAAGACTACAGGGGGGTACTCATAAACAGAGACTTTATTCCATTAGGTCATGTGCCACTAAAAATATGAGGTTCTTTAACATAAAAGGAGATAATGAACATTGGAGGAGGCAACCAAGGAACTCTGCAAAGATCCTTCATATGCTTTCTTCTGCAGTATGTCTCTGATAATACTCTTGGAGCAAATCTATCACTGCCCTGGCCCTGTTTAATAGATGGGCTACCACCCCACCCTGGAAGTTTCCGTATACTGAGAAAAGCAACCTTGTTTCTTCTCCAGGCAGAAGCCAATGGGCTTAAAGTTCACCCTGTTCCATAGGCAAAGAGCCAATAGCATTAAAGGTCACTCGAGTACATCCCCCATCAGAAATCTCTATTTAAACTCCCATCCATTAGGAGCTAACACACATAACAGCTCGTCCCTGCTGAGAGGAGGCAGCCACTGCACCAGCCTTAGACCCATTGTCTCCATCCCAACGGCAGCTGCCCCAGCTGACAGCTCCAGCCTCCATCCTCCATCCTGACAGCAGCTGCCTTAGCTGACAGCTCTAGAGACCACAGCCGGTGCAACCACCTTCTGTTCAGAGCTCACACACTCCCCTCTCCCTGACTCCTCTCTCCCAGCACCTCTTCGACCTCCAAACAGCCATAAAGGCTGGTGAATAAATCTCTTGGCTGCAAGGTGGTCCCCGGTATGATTTTTGCCCTTCACTGTTTCTTTAAATAGAAGGCACAGTTCTCATCTATTATATTAAACATAAGATCACTTCTTTGCAATTTACTAGAGTTTTGAAAAATTCTTACTTCAGAATTTGAGCAAATTGTGTCCTCTAAATTCTAATAAGTACTTCAATTTGTGTCCTCTAAATTCTTTGTAAAACCCACTCATCTCCCCATCCAAACTTACTGTAATATCAGCTAAAGCAAAAATAACTTGACATTGTAGCAGATTGAAAAAAAAATGCTCACAAGGACATTTCTTGTTCTATGTATACTTTCAGACACTTTTCACTCTCTTGTGAAGAGGTGGAGTTTAGTTCTCTTTCCCTTGAAACTGGGAGGGTCCTTAAGACTGCTTTGATGAACAGAATACAATAGTCTCAATGCTATGCATCTTCTGAAACTATCACAAATGGTGAAAAGTCCCCACTCAATTTCCTTTCCTTTGAAATGTTTGACCTAGGAATCCAGCAGCTGTGTATCAGATATGAGGGTGTCAGGAAGACTTGTGGACAGACCATGAGGAAGTTTCCTGGCCATAGGCTCAGATACTTGAATCTTCCCAGCTAACTGGAAACATCAACAATTAGATCAGTAAAAGTATTAGCTGTTCTTCTTTTTCTTTCTTTCTTTTTTTTTTTTTTTTTTCTCTTCAGTACTGGCTATTGAACTCTGGAACTTACACAGATGGGTCAAGTGCTTTACCATGGAACTATATTCCCAGCTCACATAAGTGAGCTTTCCTCCGATTACCAACTCCAGCTGTTGAGCTGCCAATATCCTAGCTGATATTCATTAGAGCAGACAAATCAGTCCCCACTAAGCCCTTCCCAAGGAGCACATTGGTGACCAAAGCATCATCACCATTGCTTTAAGCACTAAGTTTTGAAGTGGTTATTTATGCAACACTACATGACTGGACCACATATGTTGATTAAAATACAGCAATGTGTCTGTAAAGATAGACCAACTAAAAGCTAATACAATTAAAGTATGAGCTAGGGCCAAGATATTACTCAGTGGTACAGCATTTGCCTGGCACCTGCAAAATTGTGGGTTTGATCCCTAGGAATGCAAACAAAAGAAATAGAAGTAGGGGGAGTTTATCATTCAATCACCTCATTTTAATGATGAGAAAACCCAGGGAAAGATCACATAAAACTGTATAATCATTTAGCATAATATATGTAAGAGTTACTACTATATGAGATTAATGCTGCTGACTATGTGTTAGAGTCACCTGTTGGAACAAGGGGACAATGGAATTCTCTCCACCACTGCAGCTCTGTTGAATGCTAATCTGAATTCTTCTTCGTGTATGTGTATGTGTGTGCATGCATGCACGTGTGTATGATTGCACATCTATTCTACACATAATTCTAATAAGCACATATACTGCTAAGACTTATTGTATGGATCATGTTTCCTGGAAAAATGTTTTCTGTAACAGAAAATCATACATAGGAAAGGCTTCATACACTTAACTCTAGATTTGCCCCTGGACATCCTCAGACCCCATGGCCTTTATTTATATAACACAAAATGGAATATCAAGAGATCATATTCAATAAACAATAAAAACAGAAGACCATACTTGACAAAATAAAGAGGATAGTTTTTTTCTATTCTATAATCCCTTTCTACACTATATTTTCTTAAGAGTCTTTTTGTGAGTTAGTCCTAAACTCACTTAATTCAATCCAACACACTATCTAAGAACAATGTTTGGCAATGCAATTTTATTAAATTAAAAAGTCCTTCCAGTTTAATAAGAAAGATTTTCCAAAAGCTGACAATTTCAATTTTAAGTGATAACATTATAATAGTGTACAAGCTACCATGGAACCACAGAGGAAAAGATCCCAGTTCAAACTAGAAGTATGTGGAAAAGTTTATATGAGAGACAACATTTTAGATGATTCTTAAAGGGTAAATCATTAGTATTAACACAAAATGTTGGGCATACTATTCAAGAAAAAGATATTATAGAGCAGGAGTTAAAAAACTGTGGCTCACGGGCTAAATATGTCTCACTACCTACTTTTATAAACAAAGTTTTATTTGACAATAATCATACCCCATTGTTATAGCACAGCTTACTAGTCATGACAGAGATAGTATGGCTGACAAAGTTAGAGATATTTACTAGCTGTGCTTTCACTAAGTTTTCTGACCTTTGGTATACAGAGTATAATAGTATCTGAAGTGTGATTATATATTCAAAGAATTGCAAAAGTTAAGTATAAAAAATTTAAAGCAGAGAGAAAAGGGGATTGAATCTGGAGTCACAGGCTAGGAACTTAAAGGGCTTTTTATGTTAGGTCAAAGTGCTATAGTTTATTCTTGTGTCCTAGAGAATAAATCATAAATCTTAAGGAACACAGTGACATGGTTAGATTTTGGCAAGATTCCTCTTCTGGACAATGGAGACATTTAAGAAACACAAGCTAGGATACGAGGGATGAGTTAAGAAGTAAGGTAGCTTAAGAACCTGAAGTAGAACAGAGGGAAATGAGATGAATAAGAAGGGGTCTCTAGAAACCCTTTAGCAGGAAACACCAGCAACACTGGCTGAATTGTATCATTCTTTAAGATTTTAAAATAGGCTTTCAAATTTTGACACTCTCTCCTTCCAAAAGCAAAACCTAATTACCCTTCCCTTGAATGCAGGCAAAATCTTGGGACTCCTTCCTAATGATTAGATTAAGAGAGAAGTGATACTATTTGACTTCCAAGGCTAGGTCAGAAAGAGAGGAGTTCTCACTGGATTCTCTCTCCTTTGGATCCTTCCTTTTAGCAGCCCTGGGACAGTTACATGTAAAGAAGGAGCTGAAGCCTCCCCCAAATAGCTTACATCAATTTGCCAGCAACATAAGTGAACCAGGTTGGAACTGGATCCAACAGCAACATTGAAGCCTCCTGCTGAATCTAGGCCCAGACGACACCTTGACCTTAACCTTGTGGAAAACCCTAAGCCAGAATCCCTAAGCCAAGCTACTTCCAATTCCTCAAAGAAACTGTGAGAGAAATGAATGTTTATTTTTTTTATTTTCATCCATTGATTATTGGGATAATATGTTTTGTACCAATAGGTAATTATTATATCTGCATTAACTAAAAAGGAAAATGTAAGTAAAAAAAACTTAGCGTAAAAAGCACTATGTACAGTATTGTCCATGTTGATTTTGAAGGTTATTTGGGAGAGCCAAATGAACACGTCAAGTAGAATTTAGACATTCTCCTCTAGTCTGACACTCTGGCAGAGACCAGAGATTAAATAAGTATTCGTTGAGTCTTTGAAGTGCCTATTTGTTCTAAGGTACAATTTCCAAACTTTTCAATTCTGTTTTTATTTCAGTGAGGATATTTCCACTTACAGCAAGCTGTTGGCTCTTATTCTTTGCTTCAACATCAATTGGTGTGTAACATCTCCTGGGTCAGCAAATAACTGTTATAAAAATGAAACTTTCTTAAAAGAATAAAATTTGCAAATATAAAGCTTACAGAATTTTTAAACTTATATTCAAAAATTCCCCCCATCTTTATTTCATTTATTTTGGGTGCTAAGGATTTGAACCCAGGGCATAGTATATGCTATGTGAATACTTTGTAACTGAACTACATCTCCAGCTCTGTGTCCAAAATTTTGGTAATAAACAAGACTCTGAACCAATAACCAATGTACCTGGAACCTAGAAACTAGAAACTAAAAGCCAAACTATACACTATCATTGAGTTATAGGAATTCGAACCCCAGGGTTTCACAACATTTTCCTTAGATACTCTAAAATATTCAAATGCAGTGACCTCATGCTGGAAATCACTTAGATATGTGCAATAGATAAGTCGTATGATGTTGGTAAAGTGTCCAAATGTATGCATACCAAAACTCTATGCTGTTGTAATCCTAGGTTCAGCCTCTAGCTTCTAGCATAAATATGTCCTAGTATCATAGTTTGGATATCAGCAGAATTGCTCTCCGCTGAAGATGACTATACTGGAGTAAAAGTTATAAAATTAAATATTTAAAACTCAACAAGGAACATCCACAGAAAATATAGGCACCCTAGTTCACAGGAGGTTGAATTTGGAAATCATAAGCAAGAAAATCATGTATCTCAAAAGAGATCACAGATTCAAGAAAATACAAAAGTCATTACAATTTTAAAAATCAAGAATTACCATTTGGAGTTTTCAAAAATCAGATATTTGGAACTTCATTTGTTTCAAAATATTTAGCAAACAAGTCCCCACTATTTATAAAGCATCACAGCAAGCAGAAAGGGTTGATAACACTGGGAAACTTGCATTGAGCAGCTCATGGTTTCAACAAATCAGCCACTTTTTTTCTATTATTAAAGGTAAAATGTTTTTCATGTTTGCAAAATCAAATACACATACACACTCACAACATAATTTGAAAAGAAAAACTAAATCACTCCTGCTAGACATGAGAACATAGGCAGCTTCAAGTGTCATCAAACTTTATCCCATTATCTTCCTGCAACAATATAATTTCTACTTCTTATCAGTCTGGATTTCTCATTGAAAAATCCAAAAAGATCCTCCTCAAATTGCTGAAAGACCCTTTCATCCTGGATAAAAGATTAAAGCTTACTGTGTGGCTTTGAGTGTGTGGTAGCAAGCAGTATTTAATTTCCTTAGGCCTAAAAGTTAGTACAAACTTTTAATATGGAATGCAGGATAGAAAATAATTTCTCACCATAGAAGTGGACACATGTTGTCAGCAAGGGGAATGTTAGCCTGACTTCAGTTAGCTGTGGTCAAAAAAGAGCATAGAAATATTACCACCCAAAATTAGAGGATGCCAATAGACAGAGCCTTGTTTACCCCAAGATTTGCCTTTGTATTAAAATAGGATCCTCCCATCTGTCTTTAATTTTTCAGTTAAAACAATAGCAAAATGTTCCTGAGGGCTTTGTGAAGCTTTGAAATACTGTACCCCAAACAGCTTAGTGGGGGGCTTGGAGGATAGTCCAAGGGGGGTAGAAAAGATAGTTCCCTCATCTGCTCAGGCAGAACCATGAGAATGAATTATGAAAGGACACAGTACCCAAACCACATGGTCACTCGAGTGTCTCTTCCTTACAATGACTACCTCCCCCAGCACCACCAGTGCACACAATTGCAAAACATAGAATTTTGGTTGGATTGTAAAATGGTTTAAAGTCCAAATCCATTGATAGCAAATAGCAAAGGCAATCATCCCTAATAACCCTCAAACATGCCAAATGGAAAGTTCTTTTCAAAGACCTATACGGGAACGATTTTTTAAGCATTTGTGTTCTGACAGAATTGTTTTCATGATTGTACACCCAATTTCCTCTAAAAGACTCTCTTGAGGTCCCTTTTGAAGACTAGAGGAAAATGAACAAAGGGTTCATGTGGCTTATAAGAGGAAAAAAATAAAATATCTCAAAAAGAAAAGAGAGTTTTCACATTGAAAGGATAATAAGGATTTAAAACAAAGCCTCTGTGATATGTATACATTGTCTAAAGGTTTTTGTTTTATTCCCAGGAAAGGAAATATTTGAGGGTACACAATCAAGAATTTCTTGGGCATCATAAATAATATTGAAGTTTATTAAAATTCATATTTGATTTGCTTTTCTTATCTGTGTTATAAATATGCACCTTGCAAATTTATCTATTTTCAGAAAACAGAATTTATACTTGTGCATCTGGTTATTTTTAAAAAGTGCTTTGTGTTCTAGAAAGGTGCTATGACTTGTTCTCAATCTATGTAAAGAAAGAATAAGTATATGAAAAAGTGTTTGCTCTCTGTCCTTAAATAAGTTTTTAGGAACTACATGTTGAAACTATTGACAGGGAACTTGCAAGAACTTAGATCATAATTCAAATAGGTTCCATTGCATTATTCAGTGAGACTGTGAGGCCACAGGAGATTCTCTTGAGCAATCATATTTGTCATAAATCAATGAATAATGCTTTTATTAATTATCTTGAATCTTGCTTTTGGTTTTGCAGAGAACTTTAGCTTTGGAATGATTTTGAGACAGAAAACAAAACCACACCCTCATTAGGTCATAACTGCTTTCTAACTAGGTCCCTAGAACATTATTTATCAAAGTAGACTTTACTTTATTAGCCTCATTAGCAATGAAGTCATCATATTTATTATCCAAAGTTAAACATGGTGCATTATTGGCTTTTTGTCAATTTTAGAGGAGATGAAAAATCTTGGCATATAGCTGAAATGTTTTATACAGTTTATTTTTCTTTGTATTGCACTTTACTATTTCTATACACACAATAAGTTCATTCCTCTAACAAAGAACATTTGAAGGTAGAGAATTGAATAGAATAAAGGATTATCAAATAAGATAGCATAAGATGGGTTGGGTAAGTTGAAGCCCCACTTTATCATTCTATTTCTCTTTCAGGAAATGTTAGGTGGGGAAAGGATTTATTGGCATATTTAACAAAGTCATTTAAGAGAAAGTCTATCATGGGATGATCAGCTATCCCCACACATTTTCTGTTGTTAATAACAATAATACAGAATTGGTAAGTTATAAAGAAAAGAGGTTTATTTTGGCTCATTGTTGTGGTCTAAGGTCAAGGGACCCCATGTGGCAATAGCCTTTTGTTGGCAGAGTCCAAGACAGTGCAGGCCACCACATAGCAAGAGACAGGGAGCATGTGAGAGACCTAGCTAAACAGCAAACCTACTCTCAACATAAGCCATTAATTTATTAATCACATGAATGGATAGTCCATCTGGTAGAACAGAGCCATTATCATGTCTTAAAGGTCTACCTGGCCCCATTTCTTAATATTTCATAGTGGGGATTAAATTTCAACATGAGTTTCAGAGAGGACAATCTATTCAAATCATAGTATCAGCTAAGTAAAAGGCTAACAGTAGGCTATTGAAGGAGGTGAAGGGGAAAAAAGTGGGAGGACTGATTGGAAAAAATAGCACTTGTTATGCACACTATGCTAGGGAGACTTCTTTTATCAAGGACCAAGACTTTGGCACTATAATAGATGCTTCAAGTCTTAAAGTTTGGATTATAAAACATAATTTTTTAAAAGCCATTACTAAGCACTTCTATTTGTATGATATTAATTTCTATTTGTATGATATTAATTTCACAGCAACTGTTTAAGGCAAATGTTGTTTTTTTTTCCATTTACAATGGATATAGGGAAATCAGGTAACCTATTCATGGTGCAATACTTATAAAACATCAATATATTCTGAACCTGTGATTTGGCATTTATTTATCCCAAAATTGATACCGCTTTATCAATGAGAATTAGAGAAGCCCATAAGTACAGTTTAAGTAGCAAACTGTGTATGACCTAGACTATACTTTCAGAAAAATAAATTTAGGTGTACAAATTGCATAAAAGTTTTATGCAATGTTCTCTGTTTAATGTCTTCATTTATTTTATTGAAGATGCAAAATTTGTGGCAATAATGGTTGTACAAATTTATAACATGTTTTCCTTTATTCTATAAAGAAATTTAATATCTATTTTTATCCTTCATTTTGTTCGATACCTTATCTAGCTTCTATAGTGCTAGGGATATTCCAGAAATTTTCAGAGATATATGTCATTGGCAGTCCTTAATTTTCCCTAAGACTTTTCCTGGGTTGATGTTAAATTAGAAAGTGGGCAGCTAGTTAATTGTGAGCCATGTCCCCATCTGATCCCTGGTGGAGTTGTGCCTAGGAACCTGGGAGCGCCTTCCTATGTCACTTCTGCACCATGGGAAACTCAGGATTGCCTCTGATTGCTGTAACACGCTTCCCATTTTGTGGCTTACACACTTGACAACACATAGGAGTTTCCTGTGAAGTTTGTCATTTCCTCACAGTTTAGGAAATGAGACAAGAATATTTTATCCTTCTCATCCCCAAATTTGAAGATAAGATATACTTTTATCCTCCCCTGCACACTTAACCTGTGGGTGAAGTGGTTGTTAGGGAGGGGAAATAGGGTAACCACCCCTAAGCTATAGAATATTCTGCCCTCTTTTCTCCTTCCTCAAATACAATGTATTTTATATCACATGGGAGGAAGTGGAACTTACTGGTCTTTTGACACCTCTGTTCTCTTTTCCATCCTGACAATTCCCTCCCCAATTCCCTGCGCAATGGTGCTAACAAGACCCAAAACAGCTGGGTTTGTGGCTCAGCGGTTGAGCGCTCGATCCTCAGCATCATGTAAAAATAAATAAATAAAATAAAGGTATTGTGTCCAACTACAACTAAAAATAAATAAATAAATATTTTTTTAAAAGACCCAAAACAGGGAGCAGCCACAGGGTAAAAGGGAGTGTATGGGAGAAGAAATAAGTACTTTGAATAAAATTGTATTTCAACCACCTTTTGTCTTTAGAAACCCAATGGTTATACTCAATCAGTAAAGCAGATATTAACAAATTTTAAAATTATTCCATTTTAAACTGAGATACTATATTCCAGGCACCTAGATGAAAAGAGAAATATTTGAACAATCATGCAGATGTTTCTCACGATTTATTATAATGTATCATGTGAAATTGACTGAATTTGTTTCCATTCTGGGGACTGTTTAGGGACTATGTATGCCAATTATATAGAACAGATTATTTTAGATTTTGAAACCAACATAAATATGAGCATCATCCTTGAGAAACCAAAAAAATAAAAGGAAAATGACATAATTACTGAGAAATTTTTTAAAAGAACCATAGTGACTTATTTTTCTTTTCCACTGTTTATTCTACCTAATGACTAGCTACACTTTTAATTTGGCTGTCACCTGATAAAGACAAAAGTATAATGTTTGGACATTTTCTATGAATAAGAAATATTTCCACATGCCTTAGCTCTTGGGTTATTTATTTTAGATATCAAAACAGGAAAAGTTATTTTGAAAATACACAGATTTTCAAAAATACTTTTATTCTTATTAAATTGAAGTCTTCTAGATGCCTGAAACTCTACTAGCTTCCAAGAGGTCATCCATCAGAGAGACTCAATAATAACTGGATGATTTAATCATCTGCATCTTAAAATTTTTGCTGAAATTAAGTAATAAATATTTTGACAAACATGCCTATTTTGTTTTATGAGAACTACAATATTTTTAGAGACCATGAGCATTTTTAAAGGCAAAAAAAAAGTTTATGCCATAATCAATTATACAGCTTTAGCTTTAAAATGGTTATTTATAAGTTGCTTAACCTGGTTACTTTATTTAATGGTTATTTTCATTATTTATTCAATTAATGTTGTAAACACAGTATTGATTCAAAGGGCAATACTTTCCATAAGATGTATCTGACCATAAAATTGAACAATAAAAGCTGAAATATAAAAATATCCTAGGCTGTTTCAATACTCTAGAAATATATAAAAACCTTTATGCTTCTGAGTTATAGACACAGGATATCTTCAAACACCATCATCATTGGGGCAATTATCCTATTGAACATAGTTTAATTCTACACTTTTTAAGAAAATATTTAATAAAAATTCATCCCTTGAATGCAAAAATATACATGTTAAATTACAACTTTCGAAATGATTTTTGCCAACATTCTGTTTAAATTTGTGAATGTTGAGACTCAGAGAGATCAATAAACACGCCCAAAGCATAATGGCAATTAACTAATTTAGTATTTGTTCCACTTGACACACATTCTGTCATCCCTACCTACCTACCTACCTACACACACACACACACACACACACACACACACTCACACAATCTAATGCAGTTACTTAAATTGCTTATTTAATGGTGAGTGATCTTCATATTTCTCTTCTTGGCAATGAAGATTCATTCGTAGCAGTTCATAACACAATTAGTTCTGTGTATTTAAATCATCATAAAGGTACCCCAATTTGTTTTTGTATTTGTTTGACCTATAAGGGATTTGGGGTACTTACAAAATTTGAATTACTCCCAGAATATCTCTTGCACAGATTTCATTGTATTCCTGTGGCTACCTCAGTCCTGACCCTCTTCACTTTTCTTCTATACACTGCAGCACTCATCTTATTGGTCTCCATCGCCAATCAATACTGTACACTACTGCTAGACTTATTGCCATTCCCCTGTTGTAAAACATTCACTTTCTATTGCTTAGAATAAATGCCAATTACTTAGCCTAGCATTTAAAGCTCCCCATTATATGACCCCAGCCTATATTTCAATCCTCCCTTTCCACCTCCACCCTCACTTACTCTAACTCCTGAGCCTCACTCAGCTATCTGTCATTCCTCATGTTTGCCAGATGTGTTTTTCCTATTGATCTTGACTCAAGTTTTCTTCTTCATCTGAAATTTTATAGTAGATTCATTCATAATTCAGACAAAATCTCACCTCCTTACAAATCAGTTACAGACGTTACCTTTCAAAATTCATCTTCTCTCCAACACTGTCATAGGATTGCTGAAATGTTAATCATAGTACATATTACAGTCATCTACTAAATTTATTCATGCATAGCTGTCTCTTTCTTTGGAATAGAAGTACATGGAAGCAAGAAAAAAAACTCTTATTTTCTTTCAGTTTATCCAATGTCTTCAATCTCAGATGTGTGTTGACTGAATTGATTTGTTTGAAAATTTGGGTAGTTTTTAAATAAATTATACTATGCATGTTCTTGCCTGTCACAATGCTATATTATATGATTTATTTTTTTCTTGATGATTCAGGACAATATTTATTAACATTATTGTATTGCATAATAAGGTCCTTAGGAGCCACTAACGCATGTCAAGTTCCTTCTCTAGGGAAAATGACTGTAAACTGCGGAGATTTGAGTCAGGAAGTTCTATATCCTTTGGCCTGCTGGAGCCAGCTGCTTTATTTTCACCAATTGCCAGGGCGGGGTAGGCCTGAAGGTACTACTCTCCCTCTCCTACAGAAAATAAACATTAAGGTCTATGTAGCAGCTATTGCCTTCTGCCACTTACTGCCCTTTCAAGTTACTGGGTGTTTCTGAAATGTTATAGCATTGCCTCCAAAGAATGAGACTTTTTCTGAAAAAACAAGAAGGAACTTCTTTAAGTTTGAGCAAGAAAATTTTGGAATTGGTTATTTGATAGCCTCAGTCTCATTGGGATGCATGTTCTCATTTTTAGAGAGCAGGGAGACTGGACTGAGAGCTAGTGTTCCCAGGAGCGAGGGACAATCAAGCCAGTGTGGGGCCTGTGACCTCACCCCACCCACCTTCATATACACAGAAATGGAGTGGAACTTTTTTGTGCTGGTTGATGCCCTCAGCCCAGCAGACGGCCATATTATTGCTTCCTTCTCAATACAAACAGAAATTGTTTCACTACTGTTTTGTTGGATGGAAGGTCATGGGGCATTAGGCCACTGAAACCCTCAAGCAACAAAAATATAGCAAAGGCACAAATCTGATGCCAGCTAAAAGAACAGGGATTTGATTTCCTAGGGGAATTTCCAGTTATGTTCCACTCACCCAATTACGTTTCCTGCCCTCCCCAAAGTTATCATTTCTCCCGGATTCAATAATAGCTACTGTTCATTTCCTTTTGGCTTTTCCAATTCCTGTACTTTTCCAAGCAGCCTTTGTTTTTTCAAGTAGATGTTTCTTTCACCTGTGAAAGTTAATAGATGTATTATTTCATCTGAGCTACCAAAGTAATATAACAAGAATATCTTTGCTTTAGGTTTTCCACAAAATTTGTGTTTAAGATCTCTTCTCAGAATTTTTTCCCATGAGCAAATATCACTCAGGTGGCATTTGGGAGCATATTCACAGAGCAAAAGAGACTACTTGTCCTCTTCCATTTCCTCCCGGAGCTCTGCTTGTGCTTGGCTGCCAAGGGGAAATGTTTTTGCAGAGTAGTTTTTATGTGGTCATAGCTTGAGGTCAGGCATTGCTTCTCTGCTTCTTCAAAAAGTGCTCTCTGTGTAAATGAACAAGCCCAGAAATCTAGAAATCTGTTCTTGGTCTGCTTTTGTTGCCAAATCCCTGAAATAAGTCAACAATATCTGAACCTCAGTTTCCTTCTTTGTCAAATCTCTAGCCACCTGTCTCAAAGGACTGATGTAAAGATCAAGTGAGTTTGTCAAAGAAAAACACTGAAAACTATAAAACATTAAATATGAGATAGCCAATGTGGCAAACTATAAAGAGACGTATAAAAGCAGTTATGCTTACTGATTATAATTGCTCCCCTGGAGTCCAGAGAACATCAGCAAAGGAGCAAGTTCAGCAGTAGCATTGCTGCACATTTTGTTACTACTTTTCTTGTCTTTGCTGTTCTACTCTCACCTCCTACAGCCCTTCTAGAAGGCTTTCACCTCCTACTGGCCCACACAGTTCTTGCCTGTAGCCATAAAACTGAACTTATATTCAACATAAATATGTCAGTTCAGTAAATATAGGGACAATCCTGGAAATTCAGCCAAAATACCTTTATTGCCTCCATTCTGTAGGACCCAAAGGCCCTCAGATTATTTTAAGATAATCTTAGAATATAATTCTAAGAAGATTGTGGTTATTAAAGCCCCAGAGCTATTCAGATCTATGGGAAAGAGTAAAAAAAAAAAAAAAAAAAAAAAAAAAACCTCCTTATATTTCTCTAATAGGTTCATTTTCTTTTGGAAAATTATAATGTGAGAGAATTTGTGGGAGCTCAAAGTATATATTGCACTTTCTACGTAAAGAAGCTTAGTATATACAGGAAGCCTGATATTTATTTAGCTGACTAATTTTGGTCTGCTGAGATGTAGGCTCCCTGCCACATGGTCATGCCAAAGCCATAGCAGCAGACAAACAAATAAAAACTTTGAGATGACACAATCTTGTCTCTAGTCTACCTCCTCAACCAAATTGTCACTTACACTAGCCAAGTCTCAAGATTTGAATCGGATTTTGAATTGTGCTGGGAGGGGAGGTCATTCTAGAACCATTGACATTGGTGTTATTATTTCCTCCATTCAGAGAACTTCAAAGGGTTTTCTTACTGTTTCAGATCCATTTTCATTCAATAATAAAACAAATATCTTAAGGAGGCGTAGGTATAGCATCACTATGACTGATGTGCAATTTTTCACTTAAATATAAAAACATCCCACAAAATGCAAAAGAATAACAAAAGAAACAAAGAAAACTATTATGTAGATTTTGTTTTTCACATGAAAGTCCTTTTAAGTAGATTAAATCTTTGAGAGAGATATTTCAATGTCACATCTAATGAAAGTTAAAACCAGCAGTTGAAGTTCACACTCTTCACAATATCATTGTTTTTCTCTCAACTCACCAATGAATGATGCTTATAAATATAACATACCCAGTTTGATTCCATTATGTAATAAAATTGCAACCTCACTGGTACACTTGGTCTTCCAAGTCAACTTAATAGTTCAGCCTGAGTGTGGCTCTTCTGAAACGATCCACTCTTTATAAGTTACTATCATATCTCATAGGTATCTGCAGCTTTAGGGAAAACATGGGAATACTGTGATTTAAATAAATACCTTTTTGTATACTTTCTTATTATCATTATTTGTCTCTCTCCTTTACTTCGCAGGCACTAAATCCTATCACTTTTAATTTAGCCATGTCTGTCTTTTCTGTTTTGTCTCCACAATTACCTTCAATTTCCTCACTTTAGAAGGCTCCTCTCTGGGGTGTATTTGCTCCCAAACTGAATCTTCTCTAATCCACCCTTTCTATTAGAATAACTTTCCAAAAGCAGGGATTAGACCATACCTCCCTTTTTCTTCAATGGCTCTTTATTGAAAACAAAAACAAACAACAGCAAAGTCTCTGCCATGAATTTGAATTTCTATTTGAACCTCAACATCTATCAAAACCCCATTTCTCACTTTTCACCCTATACAATTCTTTCACATGTTGGTTGCCTAATCACATTGGTTAGTGAACCTGGAAGATTTTGACATCTCTTTCTACACTGAAAGACTTCAAGACCCACTTCAAATATCACAGCCAGTATGGATCCTTCTTTTATTCCTTCTAGTTAGTAATAAGTCTTCCTTTATATATCCACAACCTGTCGCTTCTTTAATTACAACTTGTGTTAAAAAATGGTTATTTATGTGTTTGTCTCTGATCATATGCAGAAAGTTTATTGAAAAGATGGAGGAGTTAGCCATAACCTATTGCCATGGTTTAGAATCCAATTTAGATAGAACCCTGATATGAACTCTGGCTCTACCACCTACTATGGACATATCTATAGAAAATTGATTAACCTTCCCAGGCCTCATCTTATGCATTGTTCTTTTCACTTTAGAAAATCAATGTATAATCTTCCTTTCAGGTTAATTGTAACAATTATATGAAATGACATTCAAAAAGCATTTGCTCTTTGAGGTCCTAATCAAAGTGTGTTGGATCAAGGGCAAATTATGAATGGTGATAAGACAAA
Source organism: Tamias sibiricus (assembly GCA_025594165.1). Classification (NCBI taxonomy): domain Eukaryota; kingdom Metazoa; phylum Chordata; class Mammalia; order Rodentia; family Sciuridae; genus Tamias; species Tamias sibiricus. The sequence goes on from CM046668.1 coordinate 32,123,588, forward strand.
GGAGCTTTCTTGGTGAAAATAACAAGGCAGTGTAGCTGTGTAGGCAGGACAAGGCATGTCCCAGGAACACTAAGCAGATTTTTATGACCACAAGAGGGTGTGCTTGTAAACAATGAATGAGCTCACAGAAGTCACATGAGGTCATATTGTAGGCTTAATATCATAGGAATATTTTTGAAGAGAAGAGAGGTATAATTTTAGGATTTGAGAATGATTTTTCTGATTTTTATAAATGAAAAGAAATAGGAAAGACAGAATCCAATGTCAGAAAAATTAACTAGTCAGTGATTGAAGTAAATCAGTCATAACATGAGGAAGGCCTGAAAGAAGGTGCTAGTATCTGGATCTCTATTGATACAATATCCATTGTGTCAACAATTGCTTCATTTTATTTACTCTAGGTTTAACTTCTCCAAATAAGTTTCAGGAAGCATCTACAAATTGTACTTGTTAACTCTGATGTGTGCTAAACCCATGTTTGCTCAGATAATATTTTTTTCTGTAGACTTGGGTCTACCCTTTCTCAGTTGAGACCATTTGAGATTGAGGGCACCATGTGTGTGCTAATCTCTTTTCAAATGGATCCTCCTTTTTACAAGTAAATTGTCCCAGCAGTTTCTGTGTTTAGATACCTACATAATATACAAGAGGAAATTGATTGTTTTTTTTTTTCTCATAATAGTATGCTAATTATTGTTTGCTTTCAATTTTTTTAATTTATTCATTCATCTAACAAATTTTATTAAACATATATCATGTCTTATGCATTTTTCTAATTATAGTAAAAACAGGAATTAATGAAAATAATCTCAACTCTTATGAAACAGAAAATATATCAAGTATTATCCTATCCAAATTATTTATAGGAATTTCAGATGTGCTCAGGCAATAGTCTTATGATGCCCTCATCTCAATTTCATTCAATCAATTTTCTATTTGTCTTACTTCCTGCTGATAAGAATTTTTTTTATATGAACATTTTCTCACTATCATTATTCTATAGATACTAGGATAGATTTTTTAGATGTGGAAGTATATCAACTGGTAATGGAAGACAGAGTGAATTGTAATTATTGGTTCTTTATTTTTAATATTTATGAGGTGTCAGAAAATAGCCCACATTCCTAGAGTAGGAGATTGCAACAAAGATTTTGGCACAAATTAGACTAGACTGAGAAGGAAGGTAAGACCTTCTAACTTACAATCACAGAGACACCTCCACTTGAAATCAAGCTATTATTTCTAGAGATCATGACATTGAGCAAATGACTAAACATTCCCAAGCCTCAGAATATTTATCTTCATAGTTAGGAAATAGTATTTAACCCAAAGGGATGTAATATGATTTCATGAATATAATTTTGCAAGGTGTCTTCTACAGTGTCTAACACATATTAGACAAAGGTGGTTCTTCTTCTTATTATTATAATTTTTAAAACCAATTTAGTTGAAAATAATAAGCATTAAGGACTTAAAAAGAAAATCCTATCATGAGACAATGTGGATAAATCTGGAGGATATTATACGAAGTGAAAGAATCCAATCACAGAAGGACAAGGATTGCATGATTCCACATATATGAAGAAATCTAAAGTACTCAAACACATACAAGTGCAGAGTAAAAATATTCCCAGCAGCTGTTGGGAGTGGTGGAAATGAGGAGTTGTTTTCAATGTGCATAAGCTTCAGTTATGCAAGACAAAGAAGTTCTAGAGTTCTTCTAGAAAACATAGTACCTAGAGTTAACTATACTATATTATACATATAAAATCATAAGAGGGTAAATTTCATGTTAAGCATTTGTACCATAAAACAATTAAGATCATGAAGAAATTTTCAAGGCAACGGATATGTTGATTACCAAAATTGGGGTGATGATTTCATGGTGTTTACATATATTGAAACTCATGAATTTGAACCCATTATATATGTAGTATTTTTTATTTAGCAACTGTAGGTCAATAAAGCTGTTTTTAAAAAAAAAAATTAATATGTTCCAGGCCTTCTGGTAAAGTGGGAAACAAAAATGAATGATACATAAGTCGGCTTTTATGAAATTCAAATGTCTAGTTGGGGAGACACTCAGACTCCATTTGAAGCTCTCTGGCACTGGGGACTGGGTCTGTGTTTGTGTACATTGATTCTCAGAGCTGATCACACTGCCTGAAATATAATTATTTGTGAAAAAAGGGAGTAAATATTGCTAAAACCAAATTTTATTATCATATAATCTGTAAAATACAGGTAAATATTAAGTAATATAAGAATACTGATCAGCAACTCAGGGGGCCAGAAGATTGCAAGTTTGAGACCACCCTCAGCAACTTAGTGAGGTCTTAAACAACTTACCAAAGCCCTATCTCAAAATAAAAAAATAAAAGGGATTGAGAATGTGGCTCAGTGGTAAAACAACATCCCTGTGTTGAATCTATTACCCCAAAAAAGAAAGACAAAAAAAAAGGAAAAGAATACAGATCAACTAAAAGAACAACTGCCACTGCATATAAATCAAACATTTATATAGTTTTTAACTAATTTGATTATTTGCTAGATATCACTTTAATGGAGAATAGGGGATCAGCAGCGTCCTGTCAAGAACTGCTATGCAATTAAGATTTTACCCTATTTGCAAGGTAACAAGTTGAGTCTGGGAAGTTTTCTGGATGCTGTCAAAGACAAAAGCCTCCTGGATCAAGGAGGAAAGGTTTTTATTCACAGCAAAAATGGTCAATCAGCACTTCTGCAAAGTTCCCTGAGCCAAAATCCTCAGAGGTAAAAGATGGAGTTTAACTCACACCTGCACGTACAATGGGAACTGCTTTACAGGAGGGAAACTCTGGACTTACAGAACTGGAATTTTGAGATGGGCACAGAACAATCCTTTTATTTTTTTTTCCTCTGGAGAAAGAATTGGTATCTTCTAAGGCTCTAAGTGAACGTGCCTTCTGCTCCAGAGGAAATACTATCTCCCTCTTAAAGCTGCTCACACTACAAATATCTTTAAAAAGATAACTGGGCAAAGGCAGTCAGTGCCTCTGCCAGCAAGACTTGCATCATCGTGAGAGGTTTCTGTGCATTGTCTCACAACGCTGCCTCCTTTTGCATCTATAACACCATGTGTTTAAAACATGAACCATTCTGATTTCACTTCTTAATGCCAGTTTGTATATTATGATCAAACAGTTAAGAGCAGGCAACAGAACAATCCATCTGTGTGCCTGCACAAAAAGACAGATTTATCATGAAACCTAAATGTCTAAGTCCCTTACTTCTTTCAAGGCTCTGTACTGAATTTTATTTTAGTTATTTTGCATTATTTAAGAGAGCTCCTCAGATTGTAGAAACCTGGACCTCCAAAAACCTGGGTTTACCAACTCTTGCCAGGATATATACAACTTTCACTTAAAATGAGGTGTCGGAGAGCATATGTTAGGAAATATATCAGAGAGTACTTCTGTCCATTGAGAAAGTGCTGTGAAGAGTAGGACTGTGGACAGGAAGCAGTTTGGTGAATCCCTGGGATCAGTCATCAGCATCAAAATAGAGAAAAGAGAAAGAAAAGAGTAGCACTGTGAACTGCAGTCATATTTTTTAATTAGGATGTAAAACTTAAAATTTTAGTCAGAAAAAAAGTAAACAGAAAATGACTAAAATTTTTAGAAATGCAATAATCCCTAATATTTCTTTTTAAAATAGCAATAGAAGATGCAAAATATCTTATTTAATCTTCTGCATATAAGTGGGCTCTACATGGTTGTTGATTTTTCCTTACAAAATCCACTGTGCTACTCAAAAATCACCACAGTCAATAGGTAAGCATTCAGTGGTCTAAACATTTTTATTGAGGCCTACTTAAAGTTTCTTGCACCACGAAGTGGATCCAACACTATAGACAAATATTAGCCTTTTCATAATGAACAGAAAAACATAGATAAAATGTATAGCCATCTTCTGTGATAAGACTCTAAATCTGCATGTATTCAGAAAGATAATTCTACAAATTTCTCTCCATATATCTTTGGTCTTTTAAATACACACAAAGTTCTCTCTCAAACCATTCAGCTTTAAAAGATGAGTGTTTAACACTCAAGGCAACAGTCATAATCATTTTCTTTCTTCAGTTCCATTAAGATAAAAAAGAATGTTATCAAGGAAAATATTCATGCCCTTCACAGTACTTGCTACATTCAACCTAATTGACTTTTTAATTAGTAAGTCCATCAGTCAGTGCTATGAGTAGCCCAAGTTAAATACTTATCAATTATGATAAACCTAATAAGCAACTTCAGAAACAGTTATGTGTATTTAGTCCATTTTATTCTGAAACATGCACTAGTTCAGTTGGGAAACACACTTAAGGATTGTTTTGTTTTATTTTAAATACTTATAACAACTTTTCTGAATGCAATTTAATGATTTTATGTAATCTTTTAAAGTATAAGTGACACTTTTACCTAAAAAGTGGGTCAACACTCAGATCTTTCCAAAACCATTCTCCAATTAAAGACAAAATGGTTGATTCAAAGACTGGGGAATAAGCCTAGAGCATGAAACCAATGAAACCTAAATGTCTAAGTCCCTTATAGTGCCTGAAAGTAGAGAAGTGCTCAACACACACACACACACACACACACACACACACACACACACACACACACACTATGGGAGTATATCACAGGGAATAATGAACCAACCAAAGGAACTCCCACCATCCCAAAGATGAAATGAACCGAGCAACATATGGAGTATATAAATAGCAGCATATTGCATTACAACACAAAGTATTCAAAAGATTTTCTTGCTTCCTGATATGAGTAGTAAGTAAATAATGCATAGGTTAGGGCAGAAGAATAAACAAATCTCCCTTGCAGGAAAATCCCAAGTAATTCATGCACACACTCCACCCTCACTGGGTCAGAACATAGCTCTTTACTCCTTATGTATGAATACATAAAGACTGCACATAAAGACTTTCTTCCAAAGAGTACAACACAGAAAGGAAGGGAAAAGAAAGGAACTGCAGCAGTGAGCCCTGACAAATACTGCCTCAGCCTAGTAATCCACGTTGAACATCACCAGTGGTAAATCACCTTGACAGCATATTCCTTTGATATGATGGGATGAGAATGGCACTTACCTCTGTAGTCTTGTTCTTTTCTCCACCCCCCCCCAAAAAAAAAAAACGTAAGTCCCAAGTTGAGGTACATTCTACAAAATAACTGACTGATGCTCCTCAAAACTGTCAAGATTATCAAAAACAAAGAAAGTCTAGAAAACCGTCACAGCCAAGAGGAGTCTAAGAAAACATGATAACTGAATGTAATTTGGTACCCTTCTTAGAATTCTAGAAAAGAAAGGAAAACATTAGGTAAGGCCTAAGAAATCTCAATAAAACATGGGCTTTACTTAGTTAATAATGTCTTAGTGTTGATTCATTAATAGTGGCAAATATACCATACCAATATAAGATGTTAATAACAAGGAAAATGGAGTATGGTGAATATGGAAACTTCGTACTATCTTTGCAGTTTTTCTGTAAATTTAAAACTATCCTAAAATAAAATATTTGCTAAAATTTACTAGGTTCAAATATTTACTCTGGTTTTCTAGGAAATAGAAATTTTCATCAGTTTCAGACAAAAAATCTCAGTATCCATTAATTCTCAGGTAGTTCTTTAATAAATGCTTCATGAAAATACTATATTCTTTTTTAGAAAGACCTGTCACTTTCTATTTTTCTCTACTTTTCCTACTGTTTATATAGCTTATAGTTTACTTCATTGCAACATATATTTAAGTTACAGAAATATCATCCATATGAATCTGGTTAGATAAGTGGGAGGATGAAAGATTTGAGGTTAGAATGATGTAGATAGAAAATAATAGCTTTAAAACATAGAAATGTTGAATAAAAGGACTATTAATGAGATGAAAGAGAAAGCAAGGACGAGACAGAATGAATATTTCACTAAGTTACACTATTGTCTGTGATTCTTTATTTATTATAAAGTACTGCAATTCATGATGGGTATATGGATGATCAACATGCCCAAAAGACATACAAAAAACATTATGTAATTACTAACTATAAAAATAAAATGTGATATTAGAATGGAAAAATAGAAAAAATCAGACAAAATCAATTATTGGTAAGAACACGTAGTGACTGTGACTCACCTACATTGTAGGTGAAGGACATAAATTGAAACAACTATTTTTGAAAACTATTTGTCAATTCCTGAAGGTGAGAAACTCTGTATATCCTATAAGTAATTCCACTCCTGTACTACAATGTTCATAGCAGTGCCACCAAAGGTGAAAGAATGAATAAGTGGTAGAATAGTCACACAGTGGATATGCAGCAATGCAATTAACTATCCCAGTGCATCAAATACACATTCATCACACAAGCATGTGTAAGAAAAGGTAGACATATCCAACTGTATGATTCTATTTATAGAAGCCACAAAAACAATGAGACTAATCTAGGCAGTTACAAGTCAGAGAAACAGGATGTAGGGCCAGCTTTTGGGAGCAAGCTACAGGAGTACAGTCAATGCATGAATATTCCTGGAGCTTTATAGTATAATGCACACACTTTTATTTCTATATGTCTACAAGAAAAGATAAGATTGTTGTCAAACCACTGGGCTTGAGTGATATTCTTGTCTCAAAATATGATTTACGACTATTCAGATTGTATTTCCCAAATTTCATTTACTTTTGTACCTCTGCCTCTTTATAAATTTGTTAGGTGAATAAATAAGAACCAATATTTGAAAAGCTATATTATATGAATATATCTATCATAATAGCAACAATGAAAATAAGTATATTTTAATATTTGCTCTTTGCCATAGCTCTTACTGTATAACCAGTTTGCCTATATCTACATCGTTCACCCATTTAGAATTGTTTTTAAAGAGGATATGGATTGTAAAATCAGTTTACAAATTTTTTTTTTCAGATTTTTAATACAAGAGGATGGATTCCTGCTTGAAAGTTAAGAATCTGTTTTGAATTTCTGTAACTGCAGACTTTTTAGTAATAACACCAGACAAACAACATCACAAAGTAATGGATTATAAGGGTAACACTAAAAGCAGATGATAAACAATGCTTTAAAACACTTCTATATTTCAGCTAACCTGAATTCTATTTCCTGGACTCAGTAACTATAGATATTTTATAATAATAAAGCTAATCATATATCAAAGAACAAACACTAAAATTAGAATGACCATAGGACTTCCTTGGAAAACAGTAATAAGAGCTTATTAATGTATCTTAGGTAATTGAACATCAATAATAGCTTATTCCATGCTTAGCAAGTAACAGACACTGTGCTAAATATTTTATATATATTACGGTTTTTAAATCTCATAAATCCTTTGTGAATCTATTATGGGTTTTCTTTTTGTTTTTCTATTTTGGGGAGAAATTACACACGTATTTGTTTCATACAGCCTATGTCCTTCATTGCAAATTTATCTATTAAATATATTCATTTCCTTCAAAAATTATTGATCAGCCTGAGCAAAATAGAAATGTTTCATATCTTCATGAAACCTCAGTTCTAATGGGTTAATTTACTTTGGAAACCTAGCAGTCAATTGGAACCTAGTCCTAGAAAAATAAACTCAACATTTGTTACAGTCTAATTTCTTAATATAACCAAATATTTATTAGCCTGGAAAACCACCTATCTTATACTTGAGCTTATGAAATACACATAAATTATGCTGATAACCATCAATTAAAAATGAATATAACATAATTCTGTGATTGTTCACTAAAAATAAATGAGCAAAATTAATTGAAATAATGCAAAATCACCCCAAAGCTCAAACTTCATATATACCTACAGTAGACTTCCTTCCAGACATCTCTCCAAAAATTCTACTAACTATATACTGTTCCAGAGTTTTAAGGGCCACAGAATTGCTCATTACTCTGACACATTAAAATTTATTTAAGCAGCTCTCTTCTGATGAATGTTAGGTTACTTTTTCCTTTTTCTTTTTTTCTGCAATGTAAATATCTTTTTAAGTTTTTAATGTATTCATCTTTTTGGTGCCATATTCTATTATGTCCTGACATAGTGCATAGAAAATAATGGAATACATAGCTCAATAAAATTACCTTGCTACAACTTCTTGCCTCTCCAAGATGACTACAGATGTCCTAGGTTGCTGTTCTGACAGCCCATGGGTCCCTGCAGTACTGGCCCTCATTACTCTGGACAGGAATTCCATAGACAGGTCTCAGCAAGTACAACCATATAGATTGACCTGCATTTACCTCTTAATGCATAGGGTGCCTCTGAGAGAAAGCCATAGTTCTTTCTGAGAGGACCCATGGGTGATCCCTTTAAATTACATATTCAAAAAACTAATCACGCTTTCATATTCCAAACATAGTCTTTGGCATAAAGTCAATTGCTATTTTATAGTCAAGTTGAATCAGCCTGCATTTAATGTAAGGCTAAAGAATTTATCTAATTTATGGGATAGTGTAGTGACAAAGAGTGAAAGTCTTACAACATTGTTGATTATAGGGTATTTCAGGAGCCCCAAAAGGGATATTTTCTCAGAATCCCACCAAAACATGCACTGTGTTGGATACCAGAATGATGAAATATAATTATAAAATTCTTAGCTTATTGTCATATATATATAGAAATCTATAAATCTTAGCTATGGTTTTTAGACTTTTTCAATTTCTTCTCCATACATAGCCGTTAAGTACTTCCTATTTCTCTGGACCTTTTGTTCTTGGAAGTTTCCTTCACTGTACAGATGTTTGTGCGTCTCTCCTCACACAAAGTCCTGTTGGTTCTACTGTCAAAATAATATTGTAAATTTATTCACTTTTTACCAAATTCATTACAACATTCTGACTCAAACGTCCAGTATATCACCTATAAAGTACTTCAGAAAACCCCTAATTGTCCTGCTATATTCAAACTCCTTTCTCCTTGCTTTCTACATGAGGCCAACGTGATGTTTCCAAAGACAAATCTGATTAGCTATTTTCCTTGCTTACAACTGACTTCCCTTTGCTATAGCGGGATGTTCACATTTTACAGTGCTATGTCTCCTAGCATCATTTCTATTCCAGCCACAGTGGCCCTTCTGTTGAATTCTTTAATGTAGGAGCTACTACCCTTGATAGTCTAGAAAGTGCTATTACCACCCTCTGGAAGCTCCACTTCCAACCTTAATCACATCATGCTTTTTAAATGCTTCAAATTGATACTAAAAGGTCCCCTTCAGTCTTTTCTCCCACCCTCTAGTTAAAACAGGACTCTTGGTTTATAATCCCAAGGCACCCATCATAATGGCCAATGATACACATCAGAACGTGCTGTCCCCACATTTATGTACCTAGGCATATTGACTATTTTAAGTTGAAGGAATTTGAAAAATGACAGGAGAGACTCTGAAGTTTCCTGTCCTTCTCCCCTGAAACAGGTCATTAGATCCAGAGCAAAGCAATGACCTCATCTCTGAAGACAGAGGGACATGGACACGAATCTGAAATAAGAGGTCTTGCTGGATTTTCCTGTTTTTCACCCTTAGCTCAGAACTGTTCTATCCCATCCTGGTTTTCTAGGAATATTTATTCTCCGGTAAACCTAGTATAGAAATATTCAGGTTTAACCATTTCTTTAGGTCTTCATTTCATATAAAGGCACTTGTATCATACAAAATAAAACTTACATTAAATACATTTATAGGCTTTTGTTAATCTCTTTTGCTAGAGTGACCCTAGCTGAGAATTTAGAACAGTAGGGGAAAAAAAGGACTTTTTTTTCTCCTCTGAACCATCAATTCATTACTTATACATGTCCCTTGTCTTGAAATTTTCCATGTTATTCTCTAAATTCCATGAATTTCAGATGAATGGGCCTTCTGTTTCCTCACCTAGTGTAATCAGAGCAAATGGTAAATGATCAAAACTATATGGTAAACACATGAAGGTTTAAAACTGGATATTTATAAATCAAAAGTATCTTCTTTATGCATCAGTACTATGTTGGCCTCTTCAGAATGCTTTATGATGAAAATATTTTCACAAACTGAACTATTTTAATACTGAAACAACCTATCAGTTACATGAATATTAATCATTACTAGCATTATATTATATGTGCGTATATATAGTACTGTATATTACATGATGTGTGTGTATATAATATGTTTTATGTGTGATGACATTTCCATCTATTCCAAATGACATATAATCCTGTCAACATAAGTAGAAAGATTTTTTTTGAAGTTTGTTTCCATAATACATAGGATAGAATTATTTGCTTTTATCTTTAGATTGACATCAAATTTATATCTTTGCTTACTAAGGTGATTATTAAAAAATGCCAAAGACTGTTTGACTTAAATAACAGAAATTTATTTTCTCATAGTTCTGGAACCTGGATGTCCATGAGCATGGTCATGTATGTAGGCTTTGGTTCTTGTAAGGTCTCTCTCTCTGGCTTACAGAGTACCACTTTCTTGCCTGAATCCTCACATGGTTTTTTATGGGTGCACATCCCTGGTGTCTCTTTGTCTCCTTAAAAGGACCCAAGTCATATTGGTCATATTCAACTCAATTTTATGAACTCATTTAATTTTAAGTACTTCTTTAAAGGTACTATCTCTAGTGACACCTTGGTTTTGATATATGAATTGGGTGGGGCCAAAAAAAATTCAGTGTATCATCAGAAGTCAAAACTCTCTTATCTCAGAGAATGTTACCACATGCAAAAAAAAAAAAAAAAAAAAAAATCACCTGAGAAGTAAAAGAGTGCTATCATCTGCCAAGAGTAATTGATATAGAGTCCTCAGTGTTTCTCAGACCCAGTGGAATTCATTTCTTGTGGTTGTAAAATGCTAATGACAAACTTCCCTCATTATTATTATAAATGACTTTATTTTTTTAAACAAACCCAGCAGAAAAATGTTGTTAATAATTGTTACTGTTCCTGGGTGCCTACTAGCCCCTATGGGCACAGAGTGTGACATTTTTTTCCCTTCTATTATGAGCCTCTTTTGAACCATGGAGCTCTGCCATCTTTCTGGGCAAATGGTTTGAAGATTAACAAACTAACAAATGTCAGAGTTAAATTTCACATCCTGTTTGCCATTTATCTCCTGTAAAGGGCCAGCATTTCTAGTTGAAATTAAAAGTGTATTTTCATGTAAATTTTTCATAGTGACTTCATATTTTTAAAAATTAAATGTATTTCTTTATTAACTGCCATTTTCCAGTCTCCCAATAACTAGACTATACATCACATCAAAATTTAGTGGTTATTTATTTACTTAATGGAATATTACTGTTAAGAATAACAGATTTCTATCCTTACACTCATATTTTATATTGCCTTAGTGTTTTCCCCATTGAATTTCCAACCCTTACTTCTAGACATCTTAACCTTAATCATGTTCACTTCAGTTCTGTGCACTGAATACAAATAGCTCATTTGGCAACATGAGCATATAAATAATTTTATCTTTTTCTTTTCATTTCCAACCCAGTTACTCATTTTGCAAATCTACCTTCCACATATAGCCTTAGTTCAGATTCTATTTCCACATGATTAAGTAATTGTGAACACATGTCTTGGGCTTTTAGCCTAACAACACCACTTTTACACCTTTGAGAAAAGAAGGATCCCTGTAGTTTAGCAATAATTATTTTACTCTTCTAATTTGACCATCATGTATTGTTAATTCTACATCTATTAAAATGCCAAATTTTAATCTTTGTCATTATAGAAAATGTCTATTAATCTACTTCTCTAGATATGAGAATGCAAATGTCTATTCAAATCCCAGCAAGAGCATTTCCACCACTTGTCCCTGTTCCTTGGGTGCTACTATACTACTGCTTGTAAAAACCAGAACATTTTCATACCCATCTCTGTCACTAGTCTCATCGAAGAGTTTTCCTGAAAGTTTTGCTGTTCAACTCCTTGCTCATTGCTTCCTACACCTGCTTTGCAGCAATCAGGAGGTGATGATGAGGGAGATCCAAAGGCAACACAGGTTCAGAGATATACTACTAATTTGAGAATTTCTTTGTGATATTTCAGGTATTGGGCAATATATGGATATGTCTAGTAGGCACAAAAATAGAGTGCTGGGGCTCCCAACCATTGAATACATGGGGACACCCTTACCTATGAAGGAAAAATAAGTGAGCTCTCATCTTACATTTAATATGTGTTTACAAGGAAATATATAAAAACAAAATGTCACACCCAGGCACTTTGAAATAAAATTATGTTCTACCAGACAATCGCATCTACATTTTTGATAATTTGTACACATATGGAAGGTATACCTGTACCATGTGTCAGTCCACAGGTTACACCCCTGTTTATCTGCAGACTCATGACTCTCCCACACAAGCGATTTAGCTTCTTTCCTCATTTATGCCTCGGATTTGAACATGACAACTTAGAATCCAATGGGAGAGGAAAGACTGCTAAAGACTATGCTTCCCTTTGGCTGTGTGGTTTAGGCTAAATTATTGACTTCTTAGGTCTCTGATTTTGTGAATCATGGGGTAAAAGAAAAGATGCACATAAAAGCCACTTATGTACTGTCAAAAAGGATATAAATGCAAAGTATGACTCTTTTAAAGGACAAGAGAAAAAGATCTAGATGAAAAATCCAAGGTATTATGAAAAAAACTACACATCTCTGGAAATTTCTTTGGAGAAGCACTACTAATCATATAACATACGTCCCAGATTCCTTCACCTTGGCTTAAACTTTCTTTGGGGATGGTTGAAGGTCGAGTGGAGCAGCCTTTCTCAATTTATCACACCTTACTCCCCATAATACCACAAAAGTTTAATAATGTGCCATTTTAATGTCTCCCAAGAATAATTTTTACCTGGTTTTCCACTGAAATTCACTTTACACCCCCCCGCCATACACACACACACAAAGCATAAAACAGACCTCAGTGCATTATATGTTTTCTTTAGAAATAATACTGGAAGAATAAGTGAAAGATTTTAGAACAAATTCATTTTCTTTTCTTTTTCATAGTTTGGAAAATGAATGGAAAAATAGTTTTCCAATGATCAGATCATGATATGCATTGAAATAAATATTTACATTAAAAATAAACACCTCAGTGTTTAAAAAAAATAGCAGACATCTGAAATATAACAAGTAATACCACGTGAAGTATAGAATTCAATTTAAGAAGCTTAGGATCCCAGGTCTAAGTGTACTCACCAAAATATATTTATTACCTTGAACAAAATCAGGTTATATATTAATGGATTTTATTTGTGAAAGAATGATGACTAGATAGTTTTCCCTTCATTAAATACTGAGCCAACTTACTGAGATAAACAATAAAGATGTCATTTAGTACCAATGTTTTCAAGGGTGTGTCATGCATGGTGTGACATGATTTGTCACCATGGCCCTTGTCTGCTTGCAGAAGTGACCAAGTCCATGGACTTATCTACTGATGAAGCCAGATTTAAAGCTAGGTAGTGAGTGTAGTCAGGCAAATCGGGTCTAACATCAAGTCTCATAAAGAACATGGAGTCCATAAGGAAAATGGAGTTAGTCTAAGTCCTGGAGAGACAGAACAACTCTAAGGGAGATAAGATGGTTAATGTTCCCAAGTTTAGGGCCCATTTTATGGAATGTTAAAGAAACAGCTCCAGCAAATGGAGATGCTAATCAACTAGCCCTAAGCCCTTCCTGTGAGTCCCCCACCTACCAAGGGCCCTCCATGTCACATCTTTTGACATTCCTGTCCCAGGAAGGACAAAGATAGAGAACATAAAAAGAACAAAAGAAAGATTTCAGATATAAAAGACAGAAGGCCTCTCCTCCCTTTGGATTCCTGGTTTCCGGGTCACCTTCTCCTTCTGGGAGAAGTCTTTTAGCTGTCCTTTCAATAAAGCTTTCCATTTTCCACTCTACACTTGCCTTGGATGCTTCTTAGGTGTTATTCTTCAGCAATTGGGGAGCAAGAACTGTCAAGGGTAAAAAGCGGTTTCACTGAGACCATTATGATCCATTCACTAGTATTGATTTTCAACCTGTGCTGATTTTGGCCAGATTTGAATTGTTGACCCAGAGGTGCAAGGTTCCACATGCAGCTTTTCACAGCTGGTAGTTAAGACTGTTCACTTGCAAATAATCTTGATAACAACAATAACAACAACCTATTTTAAAAAGGGAAATAAATTGTTTCCACCTCTTCAAAGGACTTCCTCAATATACTGTTTCCAAGTACGTCCATCTTCTTAATTTGCCTCAGTGATTTCCTCCCATTATTAATCAGAATTCTAAAAGAAGGTATATTATATGCTAAGAAGGGATTAGGGGATTGAATCAACCAATCCTGCTGTGAAATGTAATCACTATTTCTTTATGATTTAAATTTTCCTGAAGAATGACGAAATGAAGTAATTTATGAAAATAGACATTCCTAGTAGTCAGTCTTCATTTAAAATTATTTCAAAGTCTTCTGTATCTCTTCTAATTCTAGCAACTAGAACAAAAGAATACTATCTCACAAATATGTCAATGACAAACTAAAGATTAAACATATCACAAAAAAGGTTAGAAACAAAGGGTATGGGTAGATAGATGAAAAAATACATCTATAGCTTTTGCCCACCCAGCCTGTGCTTCCTCTGTAGTAGATTCCTATAACTTGGAAAGGGAATATGCATAACCCTGAAGCAGTGATTAATTAGATGTAACTTTCAAAGTAAGCTGAATAACTGAATACCTTTGAGAAAGGAGATTTATACATACATTATTATCATAGTCATGCTAAGTTATAAAAATTCCCTTCCTATATGTAAAGATCTCCTCTACTTTGTAAATTATTTCCTGACCCCTCTTTATGGATATGTTATACTTTCTTACTATTAGTATGACTTTCTAGAAAGCTCTGCAGACACAAATTCCTATCCAACAAGTTTCAGCTATGTAAGACATGCTTCTTTCAAATATTCAGGTATAGAGAGTCTAATTCTTATAAAACTGTGTCCCACATGGTCAACTGTGAAAAGGTTATCACATTTAAATGATTTTGTTCAAATGAAATTCTTTATAGGCATTTTAAGATTGTGTAAGTACAGGGACATAGCAACTCATTGAAATATTACTTTTCAGATTCTAGACCAGCGCCTTACCTCCAGAAGTTCCTCAGTGTCTACCTTCCAAAACCAATTTTTTAACTTTGAACCATCTCAAACCTACTATTACTTGCCTAAGTCATGTTTCTTTCTCTGTTCTTTGGCCTTAAACACTGAAACCCTGCCAAAGCATGTAATCTCTACTTTTGTGCACCTTTTAGAAACATGGGTCATCTGCTGCCATTTTCTTCCCCAAGCTCCCCCCCCCCCAAAAAAAAGGAGGAAAGGGGGAGGAATAGGAGGGTGAGAAGGAGAAAAAGGAACAACAGTCAGAGCAAGTAGTTTACTTGCTGTTTTTAGCTGTGTGTGTGTTAGAGAGTGAGAGTGAGGGATAGGTTATGGGTTGTGCTACAGGCAGGGAAATAGCTCACACGTGCTTTTTTAATGTCCTGAACATGTGATTGAAACTCAGGTTAAAATAAACACTGTTTTTATATCCAACATCAAATCTAAAAAGATAGCTTTATGACTTGCAGCTTTGTGAGTAAACTGGCATTTTATATGTTTAATTATTCTATCTCTACACTAGTTTTATGTTTAAGAGAAAATTTTTGTTAACTCAAAGATTGTTGAACAAGTAACAATTACATAAATAGTTTTTATGTGTGTGCAATGTGTTAAGTGTTTTACCAGGTAAACTTCATTTTGTTCACAATGCAGCCTTGTCAAGACAGTAATATATTACCTCAAATTTTATAGCTTATGAAACTGGGACTTAGACTAGTTAAAAACTTTCTTGTATCTCACTAGGGTATGAAATACTGGCTTTAAGAGTTTCTCTAGAACCTGAAATGTTAAATACTGTTTTACCTTCATGCTGTTATAAAGGATGGATCCTAGACTACTTCCCAATATGGGATCTGATTTCTAAGTAAACCAATAATCCTTTCTCCACTGGCTCAATTTTGGAAGTCATCATAAACCTATCTGCTTCCCCCCCTTTCTCATCCTCACCCTTAGTTTGTAAATGCAGCATGCTCTCCCTGTGGTATGATGCAGACTTGTGTTCCGTAATGAACACAATCTCTGCCTTAACATGTCCAAATAGTAATTAAAAGCAAGATAAACCCATGCAACATATCCCACAACTTTAAACCAGTATAAAGAGAAAATAATGGTTCAGTGATCATTAATAAGAAGGGAAAATGGACTGGGAAACAGTATCAAAGTGTACACTTGGTTGTGGGGAGAATTTCAGTAATGTCAACACAATTGCCTTCCTGGAGCTATGAGATTTGACAATGGTTTCAACTAAATTGTAGCTAACTCATTGTGAAGAGATTTGACATCACTGCTACTATAAGCCTGGCCCCACAGGCAAATGCCTATTTTGTCTTTGCCAAAAGAAGGATCCTTGAACTGGCATAGAATTCTGCAGGTCAGTCTGGGTTTCTGTAGTGGAGGTGAAGCTGAATAAATCTGATTAACTGCATTGAGGAAATGACAACGACAGCTGACAAGAATAAAACAGAATGATATAATCCATTTGGACTTCTTCAGTGTTCATAGCCTACATTAAAGATTTATGTTTGTTAAAGCAATATACTCTCATGGGAAGAAGAAACAATAGCAAAAAAGAAAAGTTATCAATTTTCTGGACCACCAGAGTAGTTGGAGATGAATCCATAAAAATTGGCAGACCTCAAAAGGAATTTTAAATAATATTAAAACTGAGATTTTTTTTAAAATATTCTTGTCAATACAGTTCAAAAATTTAACTATCCTATCACCTTCTTCTTTCCATTTGGCATCTGAGAGTATCTATGTTAGGGTGAAGTAAAGATTTAGTTATCTTTAAAGTTTAGAATTCTATGATTTAAACCAAAATATCATTTAAAGGCAATATAATGCATTATCACTCTCCTCTCTATTTTCTATACCTCTCCTTATCATCAGAACCACATTTTCCAACTTCATTATATTTCTATAAAGGTGCAAATTAAGAACAGAGGAAAGCATTAAATTTGAGTTGCCTTGGTTTTAGATGGTGATGATCCAGGCCATTGATGCTATTTTTAAACACCTTTCCTTTGGTATTCAAGATTGCAGCATGCTGTCTTCAGGCAATGTAATGCTGAAAAACAAGACTTTAATGATAAAATAGAGGAACAAAGACAAGCTACTCGTGTCAGTGTCAGTAGGTAAATAGCACTAATCTGTCTTCATTATTGCTATGCAAGCTGTAATACCAGGTGGGAGGATGTGTAATATCTTTTACCATTATCCAAGAGCTAAGCACCAAGCAGACACTTAAAGGCAGAATTACCTTTGATCAACAAAAGTGTGGCAATCATATCAATCTGGAAATTGCCTTCAGAGGATTTTGACACCTTTCTGTTATAATGCCAGGACCTCTCACTTTCCCTCCTTGTCATTCTTTCTCTGGATTATAAAGTTTGTTAGACACGAATACTTAGCACCAGCTTCTTCTCAAACAAAAAGACAGACAATAACATATCTTGATCGGTGGTTTTTTTTTTTTTTTTTGCAATTTCCTTCAGGATGTAAGCATGAAATTAATTTTGAAAGTAAGAAAGTGCAAACCTTATTTTTCTGAAAAGGCTGCAACTATATTAAAGATAGTGTAGACCACTGTACCTTGGCTGACCTGTTTGTGGGCAGATGGAATGTTATAGGTAAAGAGTCAAAATTATTGTGGACTATTTTAGGTCCCCATTTACCTTCACTTTTGTATCTGACCTAACATTGCCATGGCTGTTAGGTGAAATTCTTGGAATATACAGCTAAGCTTAGCAGACCTCCAGTTTCCACCAATGCTAAAACTAAAAAAGTTATAAAATATGAAAACTACAGCAGAGATTTTCCTACTTTACTGCAGTCCATCTACCTGATGCTCCCACAGATGTGATCGGTAAATGTATTGATTTACGACTTTCCTTTATTCTGTGACTACAGAAGTTCATGTAAACTCTTCTGTGGTGCATCATGTAATTCAGGGTAACTTGAATCCATGTTCCTGGGCCAGCCTCACTCATATGTGGCCCAGCATGAACTCATTTCTTATTTCTTTTAAGGTAGAATTATTATTTTATATTAACAAAGAGAACTTGTAATATTAAAAAAGTACACATAGCTGCAGTTAGAAATACATACATCATTTCAATGTTGAATACTTATTTCACATTTTGTTTGTTTTATAGTCTTGATTCAGAGAACAAAATTTGGGAATAAAAGGAAAGATACAGAGTCTCAAGGGAACCACTAAAATGCAGACAGCACCCATGAGCCATTGCAACTCTTGTGCAACATTTCTTTATGACATGTGGGAAATGCACACATACAGGAAAAACTGGTTGGAAACTGTGTAGCTCCATCCTGGCTCCACCTCTGGTCCAGACCCTAGCAATGATCCCTCTGTAAATATTAACACCCCACACCAATGGTAACAGTCTCCCTCTGGAGATAGCCCACATTCTACCGTGAGTGCATATTCTTGCTTTACCCCAAAGGCATCTCTCTTGAGATTCCCCCATTTTCTCTTGCACACGTATCTAGTTCCTTGAGTAAACTTTTGTCTATCCCTTTGTCTCCTACATGCTGAAATTCTTTTCCATCACTTATGCCAAGAACCCTCTTGTTCCTGAGTCAATTTCCCCCATCTCTGGGACTTCTCATATCATTCTGTGGAGACATCTCTTTTCCCCTGAAAAATTTCACCAAAATATAGTGCTTTTCCTTTTCTTTTGAAATCTTACAAACAATTTACTAAAATACAACTAATCTAAATTGATCCCAGGCAGAGTTGTTAAATAAATGATATTAATCTTAGGGTTCTCTTTTGGTGCCCCTTCCCATTGCCTCCAATACATATTCCTTAAATATCTCATTATATCCAAAACTGGTATTAATTTACCTATTTCTTCCCAACCAAACCTTTCTAGTCACTTCTACACCTACCTAATATTCTTCCTGTGTTCTGTCTGTTGGCAAGTGAACTTATTAAAGAAATATGGAGCAATCTTTGAATATATATGTTCAATTTTTATGTTTTATGAATACCACATTTTAAGTATCTCAAATTTGTTGACTCTCTTCATAATTCTTTTCCTCAGATGTCTCTACCATCTCATAGGAAGATATATTACATTCCCCCAAATATGGTGCCTTAATATATTGAATAACATAAGTTGACAGAATTTGAGGAATGCTGATAAGCAGGAAGGCCAGTCTAAAGGTCATTAGTCAGGTTAGCAAAACCTAGAAAGGATTTTCTGAACTTTATGTGAAGTCATAAAGTTGGGAAAGGATTTTCATAAGACTCCTTGTTGACAGATGTCTTCCCTATCCCAGAAGAAAGGAATAACCTTATCTTTGAAGATGAAGTTTTACAGAGAACAGTGTGAACAAACAGGCCTTACTAAATTTCTCCAAATTTACTACCATTTTGTTCTGTCATCTTTGTCCATGATTAGCAACGTTCAGTAATCCTAGTAGAACAATACACAGGTTTAACCATTTCTTTGGTTCTTCATTTCCTTATAAAAGTTCCCAGGCTACATGAGATTTATCAAATAAATTTAGACCCTGTTTTCATCTTTGATCTCATCTTTTAGCCCTCATTTCTCCTCTCAGTTATTTGCAAACATATTTAGTAACTAACTGCAGTCAACAAAATTATAAATATTCACAGCAAATCTGATAGCCTATTAGGACTTAATGTGATCTTAGTATATCTTATATGAATAAGAGACAGTAAAAATTGTGCTAGTGAATTAAGATTAATTCACAGAGACATAAATGACACACTAAAGAATATGAATTTAATTCTGAAGGAAATGAGAAAGCTTCAAGTTTTCTGAGCCAAGGAGAGACATGATCAGTGCTGCTCTGGTTTCAGAAAATAAAGCTAAAAGCAATAAGTAAAATTAATTGAGTAGAGAGTGAAAGACTAAATTGGGAAATGAGTAAGGAAGCCATTGTAATAAATTAGAAGCAAAGTAATGAAGGCTTCCAATATGGTAGTGGCTGTGAGAATAGGCAGGAAGGAACCAAAGTGAGAGTTATTATGAAGTAAAATCAATAGTCCTTGGCAAGTATTGGCTATAGGAGCCAAAGAGGGGGAAAAGTCAAAGATGACTAAGGATTTGGGCATAATGACTCGATGGAAGATGACACCATAGACATGTAAGAAATACTGGAGAAGAAGGACAGTATGTCCAGTTTTAGTCACAGTGGATTTGAGTAATATTATGATAAGCCATTCAGGTAATTCTCACTGCAATAAAATTAACATTTGAAACTACCTTTGGTATGTGCAGTCACAGATTTGCATCTACTTTTTTTGGAAACACATATTCCCTGTTGCTAGTACATGTTTTTTAAACATAGCCTGGACACTTACAATTCTTTAGGGGATATTGTTTGAATTATAGTTGGTGAAATCCAAGGTATGACTGGCTCATGATTTAGAAGGCCCTGTTAAAGAAGAAAATATGGGCTCCCTGGTTCAAATATTATTAAGTGTTTTAAGACAGCAACAGCAGAGCACTAAACCAAACCCAGTCCTTCTAGGAACTGGTCCTGTGTGACTTATATAGTCAACCCTGTGCAAGTACAGAGTGTTCTACCTCCCTTAGGTGGAGAGAAAATTTCAAGGGTTCATCTATATCCTTTTGCAATGCACTTATAATTTTAACAAGGTATAATAAGCTGTACTTAATTTACATGCAATTGATATAATTAGTGCTAATGCATATTTTTTGATAGAAGTATTGCTACAACTACTATCTGTCAACAAAGAGATTAGAAAGAAAAATATAACAGAGAAATGTAAACAAAAAACATTCTCAATTTTGTTTCTCCCTCTTTACTATTATGTTAGATAAGCAATATTAAGAGGCTGTACTCTTCTTTATTCTAATATGATACATTTTAAGGATGGTATGCCATAATAATATCCAATAATAAAATGACTTAGTGTTCTCTATCCTAAAAAATATCCCTCCTCAAGAATGTGGGTCAATTGTATACATAATATTTTATCAAAGATGGCATAAGAAATTGAGACACGTATGTTAGCCAGGGTTTTCCTAACAACCTAACAAAACCTAATAACCAGTATTTGGTTCTGCTGTATATATTTGTGTACAAAAGCATATGTGTAATTATATATAAAAGGATACATATATGTCTACGTACATGCATACATACATATATACAAGGATATTTACTATAAAATTGAAGCATGTCATTTTGGAGTCTAAAAAGTCCTACAACATGCCATCTTCCAGATGGAGAAACAGGAAAACCTGTGGTTTAATTCACTGTAAGTCAAATACCTGAGAACATAAGCAGTCTGGTGGTCTAAGTCCTAGAGTCCAAAGTCTCAAGATGCTGAAACTCTGAGATCTAAGGGCAGAAGATAGGTGACCCTGCTCCAGATGAGAGTCAGTTCACCCTTCCTTTGCCTTTACTTTCCATTCAAAATTCAAAAATGGCTCTATTCTTCTTTACTCCAATATGATGTTTTAAGGACGGTATGCCATAATAATAATGCCAATAATAAAATGACTTAGTGTTCTCTATCATGAAAAATATCCCTCCTCAAGAATGTGGGTCAATTGTATACATAAGTAATTGTCTATTATTGGGCAAGCCCATTCAAACAAAAAGTTATAAGACTGTTTAGAGGAGCTAAAATTTGAAGAGATAGAGTTGTATTTCTCACAGGGTGCAAACATGAAGCTCTGAAAATTGATGAATTGCCTTACTCCAGTCTAATAATTTTTTCTATCTGAAGAACTTTAGCCCTTGGTTTCTGGTTTCAAGCACTGTTTCCATGGCACAGTATAGAATAAACACTGAGAATCCATGATCAACAGTGTTCTTTTTCTTTTTGAGAGCCCACAAGCACTGTTATGTCAAGTCAAGCAGGGTATAGCTTGATTGAATAGTCTGCAATTTTCTTTTATATCAGTCATATTCCAGACATGAGAACTTGAGGCTACACTCTGGTCATCTTGATCAGGGAGAATCATATCCCAGCTCGCTGTGATCAAACCATTTATCAATCATCTTTTATGGCCTTCTGTCCTGTTTTAATAACCATAAGTTGCTTGCTTTGTTTTATTTTTTGTGTGTGTTTTCATTCCAGAATGAAAATATATCCCCAAATTCTTAGGCTTCCTTATAATAACTACAATGTTACAAATACAATTTTGGGTAAATGTTTATTTTTATATTTAAACTTATCCTATCTTTCAATAATTTAAGCATTTTACAGGAAAAAAAATCAGTTTTACTAATCCCCAGCCATGATAGATATACACTGTTAATCATTGGAAAAAAAGAGAGACCTGGGTTTGACATGAATAAAGACAGAATACTATTGTAATAGATGTTTTAGCTGTACTGCCTCAGACTGTTTATGATTTTGTATTTTTAACATCTTTTTGGCTACTCCTGGTAGGGTGTTCAGCTATGAGATGGGTACAGAAGCACTTTGGTTAAGATTGTAGCTACTTTAGTATTATACTACTTTAGTATTACACTCCAAAAACTTAGTCACCTAAAACAGTGTTTGATTTTGTCCCTCCATGATTTTATGGGAGGCGAGGCTCAGCTGTATGCTTTTCTTTTCCTTGTGGTATTAGTTGGAGTTATGCCTGAGGCTGGCTTCAGCCAAGTATGGTATAGCACAGCAAGGGCTCAGTGTCCAAGAAGTCCACATTCCCATGCCTG
Source organism: Tamias sibiricus (assembly GCA_025594165.1). NCBI lineage: Eukaryota > Metazoa > Chordata > Mammalia > Rodentia > Sciuridae > Tamias > Tamias sibiricus. Next base: position 32,146,479 of record CM046668.1, read on the forward strand.
GCAGTTGGTGCTGGCTGTCGCCTGGAATTTGACTGTCCTTGTGTGGCCTCTTCTCCTTCACTAGTCTAGACTTGTGTCCTTACATTATGGTGGTTTCGTTCCAACAGAACAAAAGCAAAAGCTAACATCCTGGTAAAGCCTTGATTCAGAATTAGCACAATATCACTTTCACCACATATGATTGGTCACAGGACAAATCCAGACTCCATTGGGGTGGCAATCACCTTGGCCTTTTAATGAGAAGAGAAGCATAGGCATATAGAGGAGGATGCCATTTTTGCCATCTGTTTTTTTGAGACATTCTACCACCTCATGTGGTATCTACTTGTGATATGAAGTCCTTTGTGGAAACACAAAAGTTACTGAACCATGTATATTGAAGTCAGGGAGACAAAAAGCATGTTGGATAATGAATGAACTTTCCCTCCTAATAAAACTTGTTTAATAATGTTACCCCAAATTTTCTATTCTCAAGATGGAGGTAAATCTTACCTATTGAGCCACTATATGATGTAGTAGCTGAAGTCCCCGGTTAGTTTGGTATTTTAGTCATTTTTCCAACTTTTCACTTCTTGAAAGTGACTATTTTAGAAGAAAGTAGCTTTAGGCTAAGATGCAAAAGCAAAAAAAAAAAAAAAAAAAAACAACAGAAAAATCACCTTATTTTATTAAATAGAGATATAGTTAAAATACTAAGTATAAAGAATGCTTATTCAAGCTTATCAGTTAAACTATTGAGTTAAATCTATATTGATTCATCTCTTCTATCCAAAAATTACACATAGCACAGCTCATCAACAATATGGTATGATAAGCCAATATCACTTAAGTCTTAGATGAAATGCTCACCAAACAAGCCTTAATTATGAAACGTTCTTAATAAAAACATTTAGAATCTCAGGATTAATCTACTTTTCTAATAAAGCCCATTAAAATATAAAATATGTGGTGTCTTTTATTCTGTAATGTTATAAATTGGTAAAGAATGTTTTCTTCTTTTTCCCCCAAGAAGCATAAAAAGGTGGAACCATTTATAGCAGCAAATTCTAAAGACAAACTATCTGAAGTAATAAGTGAAAAATTTCCCACATCTCCAACTGGCAAAACAAACTCAAACAACAGGGCAGGAAACGTTAGAAGCTAGAAAACTTCAAGTGGCCTCATTTGAAGATAGAGGTGATTATGGTGGATGTCTTGTTTGATTCCATCTCTGCTCACCTTCTCACAATAGAATATCTACTCCTCTTCATCTGAGTAACAATGGAATTTAAAATTATTGTGCAGAATAAGTGCTTAGAAGACATAAAACATATTTAAACACTCAGAAATAAAGATCAATTTGATCTAGCCCTTAAATTCAATATGTGTGTGGGGGAAGATGTGTGTATAGGATATGTATGCATGTTTGTGTGGTGCGTGCATATAAAAAAATATACAGGGCTGGGGTTATGGCTCAGCAGTAGAGTGCTTGCCTAGCACATGCGTGGCCCGGGTTCCATCCTCAGCACCACATAAAAATAAAGGCATTGTGTACAACTAAAACAAATAAATATTAAATATATACATATATGCATACACACACACACACACACACACACACACACACACATAACTAAAATACCAGTAGTCATCAGGGGAAAATCCCTTTCTCTTCAAAAGCTACATGCATTCCATAGGAGCTATTTGGCATTTGATCATAGGATTTTTTTAAATTCCAAGACAAATAACAAAGCACACAATTAAAATTATCATCTTAGAATGTGAGTTAATAAAATTTCATTGAAAATAGAAAAATAATTGTCAATTGCAATAGGCATAATTGTGCTCTTCAGTCTGTCCATGACTTAATCTTTAGTACCAGGAATGTTCTGGAATAAGGGTCTTATGGACTACTTTCAGGTGGAGTGGGTCAGAGAGTAGCCTTCTTAGATCATGTGCCTTGCTTTGGAGACTTCTAATTTCTCTTACCTGCTGTGGGCAAAAAGAATTCTAGTTTCTACAACTCCTAGTTTCTACAACTCTCTTAGGGAGAAAAATGAAGAAGGAGAAAGAAGAGTAGGAGATGGTCAGAGGGAATTTCTTGCTTCTCAGGCCCTTTGAGTCTCTTTCAAAGTGCCTAGCATGTAAGAGCACCGTGTCTGGAGTATGTGTTCTGAGCCAACATGTACACAGCACTACCACCTATGAATGGAAACCTCCCAACCTACCCAACCCCGTCACCATTCCCTCTCTTTCCTAACTCTTTCCACATTATCCCCTCCCCCAAATCCTTTTGTACTGAGGGAAAGTCTTTGTTTTGATGCTATTGTATAGTCTCTTTATGAGACAAGCACATGTTTAAAACAACTTGGCATATGAGATGAGTTCCAATACAACACAAGTTTGACATCAGAGACTTTGACAAAATCGAAAAATAAGTTTCTGTTGGTTGTCCTTTGCCCATCCTACCTTTTATGCTCTGTAGATATATACTTTGTAAAGCACCAACCTCTTTTTTTCTCCTTTCTCTGACTTTTGACACTGTGTTTTCTCTGTTGAAGATCCAACAAATCTCTTTCTGTACCAAAAATGCTTATTAGTCCCCTCATTTCTGCCATTGATATCATTTAAGAAGAAAGTAATTTGAATTCATTCACATTAAAGAATGACTGACTGATAGGCTCAACTACTCCTATAATTATTTTTTATTTTAAAACAAGAAGATTATTAACCTAAATTGCACTCATTAGAGAAGCAGCTGGCAAATAGGACAAAGTTTCCATCTAAGTGCTGCCTGTGTGAAACTGACCCTGTCACCATTCCTAACCAGGACTCCCTTTTATCATCTTTTGAAAAAAAAAAAGTTTGATTTTAAAAAGTGTCATAACATCTAATTTTTTTTTTCATATACTAAGATTTTCACATAGGCGGATAGCTATGAATCAGGAGACCTTCTTAATATACCTCATCTAGAAATCATGCAAATGATCTGGCAATCTTTATACACATTTTCTTAGTTTTGACCAAAAAGACAATAATATAAAAATTAAAAATAACAGTTTTAATTAATAAATTCCTATACCAAGTATCAAGTTTTCTGCTTGAGAATTAACTTTCCCAAAATACTTTTTGGTTCTTGCCACACTGGATAAAGAAAATTCATGTGGGGAATAATATTTGATCATTACATTCATTTATTTTGAAAGGAAAAACTAGCACAGCCAGTACTATTTGACAGGCATGGAAGACCAGCAGCTGCAGAACAGCCCTTTGCAAGAAGCCCATACATGCATGTAGAGAGTATGAGCCCTTATAGAAAATTTGGAACTTTCACCTTAACCTATGATTTTGTGTGATATCTGAGTTGCTACTGCATCCTATGTAAACAAGAACAGTAATTAAAGCTAGCATGTTTCCTTCAAGAAAAGTCAGCTTTAGTTTAAAAAGGCAAAAAATAATTTCTCAATTTTAATTGGCTACTTTGGCCATCCATTGACAGTATGTGATGAAAGTTTACCAAATGAGGAAAGGCTACAGTAACTTCTAGTTATTGCTTGGGAAATTGCTATAACACTTAGCTGTTCACTTTGAATTGCATTTAAAACTATCAATAAAAAGGCCTGTGGCATGAAAAGTTTGTTTTAGAGTAGCATAATACAATTAGGGCAATGCTGGAATTTCAGAGTGAGATGTCAAGACTATCTACAGAGCAGGAAATGACTTGTATTAGAGGAATCTTAAACAAAATCAAAATCAGGAAGTATGGATAACTGGGCATCCAGTTTTTTTACAATGTATTATTTCTCCCTGAGGATTCTCACTCCTAAATGTCTGGGAGAAGTTTTAAAATATTATTTACATGATGAAAGGTAGCTTAGGGGTATATGAAATTCAAATTTAATCTGAAAACCATAAATGACAAAAATCTCGGTATTGTGTCTATAAATTTTTACAGAATCATTCATAACTTTGAGACCACATATTATTCTTGCCTAAAATAGAACAACTGAACCTTAACTTACAAAGGTTTCCAGTATGGGTTCAGATTCTTTAATCTTTGGATATATCCCATGGCATAACTTCATGCAATATATTTAAATGCTAGGTTTTCAAGCAATTTCATAAAATGTCATTTGCATGAAGAAAACACTAACACAGCCAAATTCTCAATCCAGTCCTCATTACAGTAAATATCCTGATCCAATTCTTTGTTAAGCAAGATTAAATATTATCCATTCATTTCAACATGTAAAATTAGAAGATATTTATTTTAGATGACAGATACTTGATATCTGCCTGGGAATATAAATGGAAAAACAAAACAGAAAAACAGAACCATTCTATTTTTGTATAAAAGTGATTTCTTTGGTTTAGACCTATCGCTTTCTTGGTGACAGGCATCCCCCATCATGTTACATCATATTGAAAATGAAGTCATGTGGGTACAAATGGAGAGTCCTCTCTTAAGCAAACAGGATAGGTACATCTTGGATTCCCAGTGAATTCATCATTTGGGGTGAGCACATGAGTAGGCACTGCCCTTTGGTTGAAGATAAGGTCTATTGGAATTTGCTCCCCAGGAGACTCATTTACAAGCTGCCCAAACTCCCATGTAATTTTTCTCCTGGGCTTCAGCATGCCTTCCTTCATTCTGCTTACTGTTAAAGACTCTGAACATACACAGCAGAGCTTGTGCAGAAGAGCTTCAGTCTTCTCTTCTTCACTCACCAGGATCTATTTTTTTAGGACTTCAATTCACTATAACTATAGGCAGTAATATAACATTTGAAGGAAGTAATAACCACTTACTTATAAAACTGTAAGCAATTCCTATGCTAAGTTCAAACTAGAAGCACAGCTATTGGGCAACTGATTTAATCCTATTGTTGGTACAGTGAAAACTCTGCTCTCTCTCTCCCTTCCTGCAGGTAAATGTGCTAACATTTTGGATTTCCTTTGTTACCTGTCAAGTCACAGAGTGTCTTTTGTTTAAAGAACAGAATTCCATAGCAACTTTTATCTCTGTGCTACTAATTACCTTGAAGACATGTGTGCTTTACTATTAGATGTGAGACCAGTTTATGGTATCCCATCCTTTCAAATTTCTACAAAGCACGTTCAATATTTCTTTCTCATTTGATCTTCAAAGCAACTCTATTTCTATCGCCACTTCATATGTGAAAAGTGAAATAAGTGAAGAAATAAGACTTGCTTATAGTTACAAAGCTAGAAAGTGTCAGAGTCAGTAGGAGAGCACAGTTCTTGGTAAAAAGCATTTTTTTTGGTATCATGTGACACTGCCCAGAGGTATTCAATACTTGATCTTCAGGAGATTTTAAATTCATCTGACCCTAGTTCATAATTTTAGACACATCTTCCTTAGTGCCCTTTAAGGGAGAATTTGCTTGCCAACACACAGTGGTTTCTGGCTTCTCTTCCCAAGGCTTCTGAACACAATTACAGCTTAGTGACTCAAGAGTTTCCTAGAGTGGGAATTCTTTTCTGAAATGAGTTACACAGGCTGCATGAAATTAAATGGAAATAGGAGATCACCATTCTTCATTGTCTTGTTCAGATTTAGATCTGCAAGTACTTTCTAAGTGACTACTATATGCCAGGCACTAGGTTATGTGTTCTTAGATTTGATTGACAATACTTGATACAATATTAACTCTGACTGGCCTCAAACTCCTTCCTGACCTAGTCTTAAAGTTTTGCTGTCTTCTTCAAAAGCAAATTTCCTGAAAGCTCAGGCATATTGATGCAGAATGCTTTATGAATCCAATAAATACAGTTCAGAAGTTTTGATGTCAATCTTTTTCTTCTCTTATCTGGCAGGCTGCAGAGATCATGAGCCCAGTGGCATGGGGGTCGAGAAGCACATTTCCTGTCTGCACCTGCATGACTGAGGATGCAATCTGCAGGCCAAAGAGAAATAGTCTTGCATTTGTCAGGAACACGGATACAGAGACTCACACAGGGAAGATCCTCTTTTGACCTGTTTCTCTTGAAAGTCGTGGTCAAATATGAGTACATGTTTATATGTTAAAGAAAAAATACATTATCTAAATAGTATCTGTAAGGATTCTGATAAATTTTGTTTGTGTTCACAAAAGAATTCTAATAGTTCACAGAGCAAATTGAAAAGAATAGAAACAAAGTTAGGATGTTTTAAAGATCTAAACAAAACAATGGGGCAATGAGAAAACTAAACATTTACAAAATTCAGTAGAGGTTTTAGATGTTAATAAAAGGTTAAATAAAGGGTGATGTTTGAAGATTTCTAATGGAAAGATATAATGGGAAATGACATTAGCTTGCATAACAAATGTGAAGATAAGTCAGGTCAGAAAGCGTATCCGTTTAAAGATTGTTTGTGGTGCTAGGAAACATCTACATTGGGTGATGGTGGGGGAACAAAGGGACTCAAGAAAGGTCAAGGATGACAAGAGGAGTGCTAAGAATGTTCAGATGAGAAAGTAAGTCATGGGCATAGAGAGTGATAAGAGAAGGTTATGGGCTGGGGACAGAAATCTGAAAAAATATAACTCAAGGTGGGAAGGAAGAGGGGCTGGGGACATGGCTCAGTGGTACAGTGTACACCTAGCAAGCATAAGGGCCTGGGTTTGATCCCCAGCTCCATGAGGGAAGGATAGAAAAAAAACAGGGAAGGGAGAGCCAAGGAAATGATCTGAGGAAGCATTCTGATAGGTTGGAGGAAGAGAAGGAAGAAAAAAGTGCTAGAAAGGAAGCTGAGAGGTTGTTGTTGTTGTTGTTGTTGTTGTTTTAATGTCAAAAGCTGCCAAATTCAATTAAGGAAAATCACTAAAAAACAGGTGTCAGATTTATTTACAAAGGTTTTCCCAGGAAACTGGAAGAGAGTAGTTTGTCTAGAAGGGTGGAAACGAAAGACAGATTGCAGGGCTGTGGGGGTGGGAGGGAGATGGAAGTCAAGAAAATGGACACAGCTTGAAGGAAACTAATATCACAGTAAATGAACCCAAATGGCAGCAATGAGAAGAATATTCATTGCTATGAAATACAACATAAGTTTATTTGAAGAATAATGTTAAAGCATAAAATTCACTGCACTCATTACAGCATTCTGATTTTTTTATGGCTTTATGTTTTTCTATAAATAGTATGAAATCAGTAGAGGCTAGACTTCAAAAGGGAATTTCCACTGATGCAAAAAAAAAAAAAAATTGACTCCTAGAGTAGATATTGAGACTGCCAGTTTCTGAAGATCAAACTTAAAGTTATTTAAGAGAAGCAGAAAATTATACTTAAGCTACAATCATTACAAATATTATTTCCATAGCCTTTGGAAAAGCAGCGAACATCAGAATCCTGACACTGTGACATAAAGGAAGGTAGGTATTTTAAATACTTCACTATTGTTCTGATAGATATGTTAAAATTTAAATAGTATAATAGAAAGAGCCCCAGGGCTTATATGATTAGATTATGAAACATTTCTATTTCTTGCTTTAAATTTATCAGTGTAAAACATTGTGGTTAATACATCAAATATTACTTGAGATGAAATCAATCTCTCTTCGTCTCTTATAACAAATTGTCCTTATTTTAGCAAAACAAGTTTATAGAGGATTTTATAAATCTACACATAAAATACAGTTGCTCAGTTTTTTAGTTACCCAACTAAACTTTCTGCCTTTGTTCCAAGATAATAAAAGTCTCTTTGGACAAAAGTTCCCAAGCTACTAGAAACTCATCCCACACTTCTTTGGAGCCTCACGACTTCATCTCCTTAATTGAATAAGGGAAAAAATTAAAAAATTGCCAGTTCTTGCATCTTGTTCCTTTCAGTTCACATAAGACTGACCAGTGGTGTGCATATGACCTATTTTTAGAGTTTAATGTATATTTTGCATTATGTAAAGTACATAAAATTAAACTGGATAATTTTAACAAAATGCATACATTCACCTAAATATCATTCAAAATATAAAAGACTTTCATTGTTCCTCAAGTTTCCTTACATCCCTTCTCTATCCATGTTGTTGTGTGAACCAATGGTTCCTCCTTTTCATTGCCAAGTAGTATTACCTTGTGTGAATATTTTTATCATCTATCAGTGGGAATTTCAGATATTTCTAGTTAAGGGCTATAATGGAAAAGAGCTGATATGAATATTTTTGTTAAAACATTTTTGTTTAAACATATTTTCCTTTATCTCAAGTCAATATCTATGGTGCTTCACTATAGGGAAAATATATTTGACTCTACTGTAGAAAGAGCATAATTTCCAAAGTGGTTGCTCCATTTTCCACTCTTACCAGTGAAAATCAGGTTTTCACTGTTGGGTTGAAAGTAATACCCTGAGGGATGGAAAGCAACTACAGAGGAGTAAGCATGGTCTTAAATAGAGCAATGATTCTCTATCATCTCAGCTCTAGCTCCTTTTAAGTGTGATGGATAGTAAGATACTGAAAGTGAATAATGGGTTCAGTCTGTCCAGTGTTAGCACCCTGGTGATACATATCTCTCCATAGAGTCTTTAAACAATAAGAAAATTTACTACAATCAAATCTACTTTTTTTATTTTAAAATTAAAATGTACTGAGGGAGAAGAAGATGGTGGAGTAGAGGAAAGCTGCATTCCAAGTCACACAGTGACTCGGGACCAAAGCAGCAGGTCGACAGCTTCTCAATGAGGTAGGTAAAAAGGGAATATCACTCAAATTCAATATTGGACATTCAAAGTGGCATAGGGACTTCAGAACACAAATAACAAATACATTGGAGCCTACCTGGCTGCTGTACTGATACACATAAACAGTGGTAGTGGTACTGATTCATCACAGAGGGAGGGAGAACACAAATTTGGTACTCTGAGATTAGAAAAGCTGACTAAACTTGGCTGGGTCAGAGCATGCACTGTACTCTGGTGCTTGAAAAGCATACTCTGTATCCCAGCTGACCCAGAGAGTTGAGGCAGGAGCCATCTTGGGGCAATCTTGAGGTAGTGGTGCTATGAGAGTTGGGAGATCAGAGCAAACTCTGTCACAATATCCTTGCAGGTACCAATCTGGTGGCCTAAGGTGTGCCTGATGGAATGTGAGTGAAACAGGAGCAGAATAGATTGTATCCAGGGTAATTAAAGCAATAGGGCAAAGGGGAATCTGATCTGCTTCTCCTTTGAGTCTGGCAGCTCAAGTGACCAGCTGAAGCAGGTCAGGAGTCAGACAGCAGAGTGAATATACTTGAGGACTAATCCTGGAAAAGCTGTGCTTCTGGGCAGCAGTGAGTGGAAGATTGATCCCCCAACCCATGGGATTTCTAAGGATGCTCCAGAGAAAGAGGCCACTGCCAAGCCCTTGGGGCAAGTTGATGTAATCTCTCCAGACACCATGCAGCAAAGTCCCTGAGTGCACTTTAAATCTCCACACCACCTGTTGTAACTCACCTCAAAGAATACCGCAGAAGCTGTACCATGGGAGAACACCGATATGATCCAAGTGGACAAAACGCCAAATGACAGAACTTCCTAACCCATCCCACCTCAAACTGGTGAGAAGGGAAGCTGAGTCTTATATCAAGCAGGATCATGCCTAGTCTGCTCCAACTGGGAGCCCAGAGAGTAACATAAAAATAGGAAGGGGTTAATAATCCCCACATCCTGCCCTTTCTATCAGTACATAATTTAAGAAGTACTAGAAAGAAAGACTATTGGACATAAACAGTGAAAACTCAAATCTGGTCAAGTATTTTGACCACCCCAGTGGAAATGGTTTCTTCTTCTTCTTTTTTTTTTTTTTTTTTTTTTTTTTTGTGGTGCTGGGGATTGAACCCAGGGCCTTGTGCATGTGAGGTAAGCATTCTACCAACTGAGCTATATCCTTAGCCCAGTTCCTTCATTCTTTATTGATTTTTTTTTTCTTTTCCTGTGTGTGTGTGGTGTGTGTATGTTAATTCTTGCTGTGATGATTAGTTGAGGGACATATATGCATATTTGTTTCTTTTTCTATTTTTATCTTTTTTAATGTTTTTTATTGCTTTGTATTTTAAGGGTTTGGGTTTTGGTTTGTATGTTTTTTATTTCATTCTTTTATTATTTTTATTTATTTCCTTTGTTTCTCTTTCTTCTCTTCCTTCTTTATTCTATTGTCCCCCACCAATACTTTGCTTCTTTTGTTTTCCCCTCCTTGCATATAAATATCACCTGCTACATCTCTTTTACATTCTCTGTTCACTTTTTGAAACTGTAAACTCTTTTTCTAACTTCCTAACACATTTTCTTTTCCACTAATTAACTGTGTTTGTACCATCTTTCAGAACTAATTGGCTTATATAACTCCTGCCCCCACTATTAATGCTTAGGCAATCATTACTGCTTTGGATGATAGAGTTGACACCTGCTGTTTGCTTTAAAGCCAGATCTAGTGCATGGTTATTTTATTTTCTGCTGACAATTACTGAACCCAACATTCCTATTTTTTAATGGCAATTAATGTTGAAGATGTCCTAGTAGGAACTGGGCATTTACTTTAGTGCTGTGTATTATTTGCAATGGTTGTTACTATTATTTATTTTGCCCTATTGTGTGAGGTACTGGTAACCCACAATACCTTATATAAAATTATACTACAGATATGTATAAAATCTGTGTGTGTATGTGTGTGTGTGTGTATATATATCTGTATATATATACATAGTATAATATGTAGTTTTACTACAGCATGTATTGGCATCAAACAGACATGAAGAGCAATGGAACAGAATAGAAGACACAGAGATAACTCCATATACCTATAGCCATCAGATATTTGACAAAGGTGCCAAAAATATATTTTGGAGACAAGACAGCCTTTTTAACAAATGGTATTGGGAAAACTGTTTGGGTATCTGTAGGAAATTAAAACTAGACCTTTATCTCTCACCCTTCACAAAATTCAAATTTAAATGAATCAAAACCTTAGGAATTAGACCAGAAACTTTACAACTTCTAGAAGAAAACTTATGATCAACACCCGATCATATAGATGCTAGAACCAACTAAATAAAACCAAGAGTCAATACATGTGATGCCATCAAACTAAAAAGCTCCTGCATGGCAAGGGAAACAAGAGTGTGAAGAGAGAGTCTATGAAATGGGTGAAAATCTTGGCCAGCTGCTCCTCAGATAGGGGAGTAATATTCAAAATATACAAAGAACTCAAAAAGACTTAACACCAAAATAAATAAATAAAACCCAGTCAATAAATGGTCAAAAGAAATACAGAAACTTCTCAAAAAAGGAAACACAAATGGCCAACAAATACATGAAAACATGTTCAAGGATCCAAAATGGTGGGCTAGAGAGAGCCTGCATTCCCTGTCACTCTGTGACCTGGGATTCAAGCAGTGGGAATACTGTTTTTCTGCAAGTAATTAGAGGATCCCTGACAGCTGCTCCTGCACAGGAATCCCAACCACCATGTCCGCACAGGTCCCCTGGCTTCAGCATCTGCACAGGACCTGTGCTGCCCACCCATGCAGGAACTCCTGCCATGCCCAAGCAAGACCCTCAGCAACAGTGCATGCACAGGACCCTGGCAACACACCTGCACAGGAATCCCAGTTACCTTTCTCATGCAGGACCCCCAGCTGCTGCCCATGTGCAGGAACTCTGGTTGCCACTCCCATGTGGTCCCCCATCTACCAATGTGGGGCTCCCCCAGTCACCTCCATCTTGGGACACTGCAAACACTGCCATAGTCCCCTACACATGTTAGACTACACGTGGGAACAATGGACAGGGCCTGAAGACATCTGGCAGCCACAACACTGCACACCACAGAGCTGCATCTCTGAACATTCTGCCAACCTGGTCTGACCTGACCTGACACCCCCATCTTTGAAAGCAGCCACCTCCGTATTGGGATACCTTTGTCACCATCTTTAGTTGGGGTGACTCCCAGCTTGGGACACAGGCTGGGGCCTAGAAGCAATAATCAGGTACATATAGTCCCCTACTGCCCCTCCCCCGCAGCCACTAACCTGGCCCAGTGCTTGTAGCTAGGCAGCTGGTCTGTAGCTTGTAAAGCCTGGCTGTGAACTGCCTGATATAAAACAGCTCTCTACAACAGGTGCACAGGCCCCAGAGTGCAGCTCACAAGACCTCAGGAGTGAGAGATCACTGACTGGGAAGTGGAAAGGGAGGGGGTAAGTGAGATACAGTTTAGAGACTAAATTAGAGACTAGGAATTGTGAGGTCTACAAGAAATTATAAGGAGATAAGACGAGGCACCCACATCACATGAGTGGGCCCTAAAGGAGATCCTTGGTGTACAGTCTCCCACTGGGGTCAGCAAGTGCTATGCACCACCTCCAGGAGCTCCACCCCCAAGACCAACTCTCCCACCCTAATAACCTTCACCATACTGAGGTGGAGATATTAGCAAACAACAGACAACCCCACCTATTGGATGAGAAGGGAAGCAGGAAAGATACTGAACTCCAACAGAAACAACCCTTGTGTTTTTCTTTGAGATTTTTCTTTTCTTCTTTTCTCTCTTCTCCCACCCTCACATCCACAACATTTGTGAAATCAAGTATTTTTCATGGATTAGGCTACTGAGGACTGGGACATCTGAATAGTATATTACAGTTGTGTTATATATTATTTTATCTCCTATTTTTATATTTTTTATTTTTCTTAATTTTTATGTTTGTTTTTTGTACTCTATTGTCTTCCCACTTACTGGTCTCCCCCAAATCACTTTCTCTCTTTTCTCCATCAACTAGCCAACTTCTTTAGATTCCTCTTTCATGCTTCCTAAGATCTAATAACTATATCCTTACCTCATGACTCCTTAACCTACACCACACCCCTGGTTCTCTCTTTGTCCACCTTTAGAAACTATAGACCCTTTTGCAAACCTACTGTTTATATTATAGATAATAATTGAACTCACCATTTCTGTGTATTGTGACAAAATCAAAAATGTCTTAATAGCAGCTATTTGGCTTAAGGTGGTATATTGTTTGTATTGTGATCTGTTAATATCAATCTCCCCCTTAAAGGAGAGATATTAGAACCCTTCTGGGACACTATAAGCCTTTAGGGTACAAACTGTAACATCTTGGTTCCGCAGTGCTAGAAGGGAAAATGAACAACAAAAATATGAAATAAACAAGGGAAGAAATTGCCCCAAACAAATCAAGATACTCCATTATTAGAATCCATGACCAACGCAGCAGAAGAAATGACAGAGAAAGGGTTTAGGATGTACATAATTACAAGGTTCTGTGAATTAAAGGATGATATGAGAAAGCAAATATAGGCAGCAAAATATCATTTTGATAAAGAGCTACATAAGCAAATACATGATGCAAAGATTACTTCAATAAGGACATAGAGGTTCTGAAAGAAAAAAAAAAAAAAAAAAAAAAAAAACAGAAATCCTTGAAATGAAGTAAACCATAAGCCAAATTAAAAACTTAATAGAAAGCATCACCAACAGTTTGATCACTTGGAAGACAGAACCTCAGACAAGGAAGACAAGATATATAATCTTGAAAATAAAGTTGACCACACAGTGAAGATGGTAAAAAACCATGAGCAGAACATTCAAGAATTATGGGATAGCAAGAAAAGACCAAATTTAAGAATTATTGGGATAGTGGAAAGCATAGAGTTGCAAACCAAAAGAATGAACAACCTATTCAATGAAATAATACTAGAAAATTTTCATAACATGAAGAATGAATTGGAAAATCTAATACAAGAGGCTTACATGACACCAAATGTACACAATCACAACAGGCCTACACCAAGTCACATTATAATGAAAATGCCTAGCATACAGAATAAGGATTGAATCTTAAAGTCTGCAAAAGGAAGGTATCAGATTACATATATGGGGAAACCATTTAGGGTCTCTGCAGATTTCTCAACCCAGACCCTGAAAGCTAAAAAATCCTGGAATAATATATACCAAGCTCTGAAAGAAAATGGGTGCAAACCAAGAATCTTATATCCAGCAAAACTAAGCTTTAGATTTGATGATGAAATAAAAAACTTCCAATAAACAAAAGTTAAAAGAATTTACAACTAGAAAGCCTGCACTACAGAACATCCTCAGCAAAATATTTCATGAGGAAAAAATGAAAAACAACAATGAAAATCAGCAAGGGGAGGTATTACACTAAAGGAAAAAAATAATCAAAGGAGAAACCAAGTCAAGTTAAATACCAAAAATAAACAAAAATGACTGGGAATACAAACCATGTCTTAATAATAATCCTGAATGTTAATGGCCTAAAATCACCAATCAAAAGACATAGACTGGCAGATTTGTTTTTTAAAAAAAGACCCAACAATATGCTGCCTTCAAGAGACTCAACTCATAGGAAAAGACATCCATAGAGTGAAGGTGAAAGGTTGGAAAAAAACATACCACTCACATGGACTGTGTAAACAAGCAGGGGTTTCCACCCTCATATCAAACAAGGTAGACTACAAGCCAAAGTTAATCAAAAGAGATAAAGAAGGATATTTCATACTGCTTAAGGGTAAGACATAACAATTATAAATATATATGCCCCAAACAATGGAGCATCTATGTTCATCAAACTCTTCTCAAGAATCAAATAGACTACAACACAACAATATTAGGTGATTTTAACACACCTCTTTCACCACTGGATAGATCCTTCCAAGCAAAAGCTAAACAAAGAAACTATAGAACTCAATAATACTATCAATAATTTAGACTTAACAGACATCTATAGAATATTTCATCCACCAATGAGTGAATACACTTTCTTCTCAGCAGCGCATGGATCTTCTCTAAAATAGAACATACATTATTCCACAAAGCAACTCTTTGCAAATATAAAAAAAGTAGAGATACTACCCTATATTCTATCAGACCATAATGGAGTGAAATTAGAAATCAATGATAAAATAAGAAATAAAAGCTATTCTAACACTAGGATACAAAAAAATATGCTATTGAATGAACAATGGATTGCAGAAGACATCAGAGAGAAAATTAAAAAATTCTTAGAGGTAAAAGAGAACACTGATACAACATATCAAAATCTCCACAATACTATGAAGGCAGTACTAAGAGGAGAGTTCAATGCATGGAGTTCACTCCTTAAAAAAAGAAAAAGTCAAATAAATGATCTAATATTACATCTCAAAGCCCTAGGAAAAGAAGAACAAATCAACATCAAAAGTAGTAGAAGACAGGAAATAATTAAAATCAGAGATGAAATTGAAACAAAATAATTGAAAAAAATGTGCAAATGAAAAGATGGTTCTTTGAAAAAATAAATAAAATTGATAAACACTTAGCTATTCTAATGAAAAGAAGGAGAGAGAAAACTCAAATTACTAAAATCCACAATGATAAAGAAAATATCACAATGGACACTACAGAAATACACAAGATAATTAGAAACTATTTTTTGAAAATTTGTACTCCAATAAATTATAAAATAGCAAAGATAATGGCGCACGCCTGTAATCCCAGCACTTTTGAGGCAGGAATCGCAAGTTCAAAGCCAGCCTTCAATGTCGAGGCACTTAGCAACTAGTGAGACCCTGTCTCTAAATAAAATACAAAAAAGGGCTGGGAATTGACCCAGGACTGCCCCTGAGTTCAATCCCCGGTACAAAAAAAAAAAAAAAAAAAAAAAAAAAAAAAAAAAATACAAGATATTGAAAACTAGATTCATATGACTTACCCAAACTGAATTAGGATGATATACACAAGTAAAACAGATCAATTTTAACCAATGAAATAGAAGACGGCATCAAAAGCCTACCAACAAAGAAAAGCCCAGGACCAGATGGACTCATTGCTGAGTTCTACAAGACCTTCAAAGAAGAACTAAAACCATATATTCTTCAAAGTATTCCATAACATAGAAAAAGAGAGAACACTTCCAAACTCATTCAATGAGGCCAATAGCACTGTGATTCTGAAAGAAGACAAAGACACATCAAGGAAAGAAAACTTCAGATCAATATCTCTAAGGAATATAGATGCAAATATTCTCAATAAAATTCAGGCAAATCAAATAAAAAATATATTAAAAAGATAATGCAACACAATCAATTGGGGTTCACCCCAGGGATGCAAGTTTCATTCAACATATGGAAATCAATAAATGTAATTCATCATATCAATGGACTTACAGATAAGAATTATATGATCATCTCAATAGATGCAGAAAAAGCATTGGATAAAATATAGCACTCCTTCATGTTCAAAATGCTAGAAAAACTAGGGATAATAGGAACACATCTAAACATTGTAAAAGCTATCTATGCTAAGCCCAAGGCCAACATCATTCTAAATGGAGAAAAATTTAAAGCATTCCCTCTAAAAATTGGAATAAGACAGGGATGCCCCTCTTTCACCACTTCTATTTAACATAGTCCTTGAAACTCCAGTCAGAGCAATTAGACAAAAGAAATTAAAGTCTACAGATAGGAAAAAAAAGAACACAAACTATCACTATTTGCCAAGGACATGACTCTATACTTACAGGATCTGAAAAATTCCACCAGAAAACTTCTAGAAATAATAAATAAATTCAGCAAAGTAGCAGGATATAAAAATCAACATTCATAAATCAAAGGCATTTCTGTACATCAATGACAAATCCTCTGAAAGAGAAACTAGAAAAACTACCCCATTTACAATAGCCTCAAAAAAAATGAAATAAAATACTTGGAAATCAAGAAAAGAAGTGAACGACCTCTACAATGAAAACTAGAGAACACTAACGAAACTAAAGAAGACCTTAGAAGATGGAAAGATCTCCTGTGTTCTTGGACAGGCAGAATTAATATTGTCAAAATGACTATACTACCAAAAGCACTATACAGATTTAATGCAATTCCAATAAAAATCCCAAAGACATTCCTCATAGAAATAGAAAAAGCAATCATGAAATTCATCTGGAAAAATAAGAGACATAGAATAGCCAAAGCAATCTTTAGCAAGAAGAGTGAAGCAGGTGGCATCACAATACCAGACCTGAAACTATACTACAGAGCAATAGTAACAAAATCAGCATGGTATTGGCACCAAAATAGACTTGTAGACCAATGGTACAAAATAGAGAACACAGAGACAAACACACATAACTACAATTATCTTAAACTGGACAAGGCACCAAAATATATATTGGAGAAAAGATAGCCTCTTCAACAAATGGTGCTGGGTGTCGCGAAGTTACAAGGGGTTGAGGTCTATAGCCCCCCCGCCCCCCATACCCAGGATGGACCTCTTCTGTCTACCAAAAGAGGCCAGAAGGGCCTACCTCAACGATGAGAGGAGACTGAATTGGGAAAGTAAAGGCTGCCAACGCCTCCTCCCCCACCTTCAAAAGATTCAGAGCCATGTCGGGGAGCCCAGTCAGTGGGCGCTGGAACTCGGTTTATTAAGGAAGTTGGACGGTCTTATAGAGGACATGGGCCAATCAACAGAAAGATCATAGGGACACATAAGGAGCATGGGCGGATGCCATTGGCGGAGCCACTGGCCTATCCTTGGGGTGGTTTCAGTTCTCACAGCCGCGCCCCCTGCTTAGCCTAGGTCCTGTAACAGGGCGTGGTAATGTGGCAAGCAGCCAGAAAGCCAGAGCTTTTCCATCCCCTTGGCAGACAGTGTAAGGTCCCGACACTGGGAAAACTGGAAATCCATATGCAACAAAATGAAATTAAACCCTGATCTCTCACCATGCAGAAAACTCAACTCAAAGTAGATTACGTACCTAGGAATTAGACCAGAGACCTTTGACTAATAGAAGAAAAAGTAGATGCAAATCTTCATCATGTCAGTTTAGGCCCTGACTTCCTTAATAAGAATCCTATAGCACAAGAAATAAAATCAAGAATCAATAAATGGGATAGATTTAAACTGAAAAGCTTCTTCTGAGGAAAAAAATAAACAATTAAGGAAGTGAAGAGAGCCTATAGAATGGGAACAAAATTTTACCACATGCACATCAGATAGAGTACTAATCTCTAGGACATATAAAGAACTCAAAAAACTTAACATCAAAAAAACAAATAACCAAATCAATAAATGTGCTAAGGAACTGAACAGATACTTTTCAAAAGAAGATATACAATCAATCAAAAATTATATAGAAAAATGTTTAACATTTCTAGCAATTAGAGAAATGAAAATCAAAACTACTTTAAGATTTTATCTCACTCCAGTCAGAATGGCAGTTATTAAGAATACAAACAACAACTGTTGGCAAGGATGTGGGGGATAAGGAACCTTCTTATATTGCTGGTGGAACGGCAAATTGGTGTAACCAATCTGGAACTCAGTATGAAGATTCCTCAGAAAACTTGGAATGGAACCACCATTTGACCCAGCTATCCCACTCCTTGGTTTATAACCAAAGGACTTCAAAACAGCATATTACAGTGACACAACCACATCAATGTTTATAGCAACACAATTCACAATAGCTAAATTATGGAACCAACCTAGATGCCCTTTAATAGATTAATGGATTTATGAACTGTGGTATAAATACACAATGTAAATATTACTCAGCATTAAAAGAGAATTAAATCAGGGCATGTGCGGGTAAATGGATGGAGTTGGAGAATATCATGCTAAGTGAAGTAAGACAATCCCAAAAAAACAACGGCCAAATGTCTTCTCTGATAATTGGATGCTGATCCTTAATGGGGTGGGGGAGGGAGCATGGGAGGAATGGGGGAATTTTGGATAGGTCAAATGGGAGGGAGTAGAAGGGGCCATGGGAATAGGAAAGATGGTGGGATTAGGTGGACATCATTACCCTAAATACATGTATGAAGACACAAATGATGTGACTCTTTGTGTACAACCAGAGAAATGAAAAATTGTTTTCCATATGTGTACTATGAATTGATATACATTCTGCTATCATGTATAACAAATTAGAAAAATAAATAAATAAATAAATAAATGTTCAATATTTTTTAGCAATCTGGAAAAGGCAAATCAAAACTATACTTGGACATCATCTCACTGCAGTTAGAATAGCAGTGATTAAGAATACAAACAATAATAACTGTTGGCGAAGTTGTGGGGATAAAGGTACACTTATACAATGTTGTTGGGACTGCAGACTAAGAACAACCTCTTGGAAAACTATACGGAGTTTCCTCAAAAAACTATGAATGAATCTATCATATGTCCCATCTATCCCATTCCTTGGTATTTTCCCTGAAGATCTAAAATCTGCATACTATAGTGATACAGCCACCTCAATGTTCATAGCACCACAATTCATAATATCTAAATTGTGAAATAACCCATATGCCCATCAATAGATAAATGATTAAGAAATTATGAGATACACACACACACACACACACACACACACACACATGCACAATGGAATTCTACTCAGTCATTAAAATAATGCAATTATGGTATTTGCCATAAATAAATGGGAGAATACCATGCTAAGTGAAATAAGACAAACTTAGAAATTCAAAATTTTAATGTTTTCTCTTATTTGCAGAAGTTAGAGTAAAATAAAGAAAAGGGGAAGATCAGTAATATAGAAAAAGGAGACCAAAAGCGACAGGGATGTATAAGGTGTGGTAGTGCAGAATGAATTCTTTAAAAATATTGTTATGAATTGGAAGTTATTCTCCATGGATGTATACAAGGTTCAAATACATTCTACCATCATGTATAATTAAAAAGATCATATTTTAAAACCCATGTTATGGGCATATATAAATATATGACAGAAAACTTCACCTTATGCATAGGCAGAAAGAAACAATAAAATATAAATTAATAGATGAGCAAAAGGAAGTCTAATAGAGGAAGCAGAATGAGAGAGGGGAGAGTGGACAGGAAGGAAATGGGGAATGGATCATGAATTGAAATTGAATTGCATGCATCTATCAGTTTTTTGGGATTAGCCACTATATATAACTATAATGCTCTAATTTAAATTTCTAAACCATGCCAGTGGCCAAACATATTCCTCCAACCAAGGCTGACTATTCATAAACCTCTATTCTTGATATGTCATTGAAACAAATTACTATCTTCTTTAAGTCATCATACATTTAAAAATTTTTATTCATGATCTTTTCCCCTAAAATATCTGGATTAAAATCTACATATTTAGAGTACTGCATGCTTTCATAAAACTATGCATATGCTGTATGAACATTTGCTATTACTGATAAATTAAAATCCATTAACATTTAAGATATATTCTTAAACATTTGAGATATGACCTGCAATTAATAGGTACAAATAGCCTATTACTTAGTTTTTATATTAAACATTATCTTTTCTATGGAATCGATGGATAGTCTCAAAATATAGAGATGTGAATTTCACTGTAGCATTTAGAATATCAACCTAATGTCCTTAAGCAATAAAGCCTGGGGCTGGGATTGTGGCTCAATGGTAGAGCATTTGCCTAGCATGTACGTGGCCTGGGCTCGATCCTCAGCACCACGTGAAAATAAAGGTATTGTGTACAACTAGAACAAATAAATAAACATTAAAAAAATAAAGCCTATCCAAGTAGCACTTACTAAGTGCCATATATATATACATATACACAGATGTATATCATCTCTTTGGAATTACCCCTCAGCCTGACCAAATAAAGCAAATGCAAAACACCTACATGAAACCTCATCATAGCACTACTATCATGTTCACTGAGCCTGATGTTTGGCTGCCTCAACACTTTTAAAAATTTTTTAATTTAGTTTTATTTAGTATTTTTTTATCAGTTATATATGACTGTAGAATGCATTTAGGCACTTTGGTATATCATACATAGAAGGGATATAATTTCTCAATTTTCTAAGTATATATGTTGCAGAATCATATTGGTCATGTAGTCACATATACACATAAAGTAATAATGTCTGTTTCATTCTACTATCTTTCCTATCCCCACATCCCCTCCCATCACTTCCTTCTACCTAAGCTAAGGTAACACTATTCTTCCCTAGTGCCCCCTGCTTTATTGTGAATTAGCATCAACATATTAGAGAAAACATTCAGCCTTTGGTTTTGTGGGATTGGCTTATTTTGCTTAGCAATGGTATTCTCTAACTCCAACCACTTACTGGCAAATGCCATAATTTCACTCTTCTTTAAAGCTGAGTAATATTCCATTGAGTATACAATTGAGTGTTTCAATCTTTAGAGTTTCAAATGTGGCTTCTCATAAGTGGAGCTTTTCTCTATGAAAAGAGCATATCCATAGACTTGATTACTGTACTACACACATACTTAGCACTTGTGAGTAGAAAATTCTGAATAGAAACTAGGTATAAGAAATTTCTGGCTATTCTTGCTAGAGTTTGACTCTCAGATCTTTTTTTTGAACTTGTAATTATAGGGTAAAAATAAATTGCACAAAATACCTATTTGCTTTAAAAATGTATTTGCGTATAGTTCTTGTCCGTGTGTACCAAAGATTTCCAGGCCTTAGCAATCCCATTCCTATATATATATATATATTATATAACATACATATATATTATATATAACACATTATATATATGTATACACACACATATATATCAAAGGAAATATCAATATGTATATTATAAAATATATATGTATATATAACATAATTACATAATACATAGATAGATAGATAGATAGATAGACCCAAGGGAAATGAAAGCAGTATGGTAAAAAGACATCTGAACTTTCACATTCACTGCAGTACTGTTCACAGTAGACAAGAAGTAGAAACAACCCGAGTGTCCATTAACCAAATGGATAAAGAAAATGTGGTGTATATACAATGGAATATTACTCAGCCAATAATAAAGAATGAAATCTTGCCTTGTGCAACAACATCGATGGAATTGGAGATCATTACTTGAAATTAGCAAGTTGCAGAAAGACAAATACCACTTGAGCTCACTCATACTTAAACTATAAAATGATCTCACAGAGTTGCGAGTAGAATGGTGGTTAGCAAAGGCCACAGAGAGTTGGTGCGGGGGTGAGGAGATGTTGAACATTGTATAATAAGCTACATTTAGATTTGGCAAGAAGTTCTGGTGTGCTACTATAAGTTGGGTGAACACAGATAACAATAAATACTATACATTTCAACAGTCAGAAGAAAAATATTTCAAAATTTTCACCAAAAAAGAATAAATGTGTTTGACATCATTTAAACAATATGCATGAATGTAAACATTACATAATACTACATCATGAGTACAATTTTTATTTTTTATATCAGTTAAAATAAATTTTAAAAATATCTCCAGGAGCATACCCATAGTTGAACGAGTTTCATTCATTACTAATTCTACAAGGAAAAAGAAGAAACATCATGGAAAACCCTGGGGCATCTCAGTAAGAGGGTACAAGAAAAAGCTTACTAGGCTTGAACTTGTTTTAGAGGTGATTGTGAAGTCATATTTAAAGATATATTTATTATGGTTTGGAAACTATGATGAAGTAAGAGTAATTTCATATTTGGGCATCCAGATCAAAAACAACTCAAAGCACTAATGGGAAAAGGAATAGTAGTCATATATACTAACCAGGGTGGGGGCATGGCTAATCATTATTAGAACTTTGAGTCGGGACTTGGTCTGTGTTCAGATGTAATTACAGAGGGGCGTTGTTCTTGTATCAAGCTGTCATAGTCAGAGTGCCTGTGTCTTATGATGACATTCTGAGAAATGTTTCAAGTTCATCAGCACATCAAGGCTGATTATGAGCACCAGACCAGCAATTATCTCATGTTAAAAGTCCAATATGAGTAAAACAAAAGTGACAGAAGGACTGTGTTCCATTCTGGAGGCTCTAGAGAAGAGCCCACTTCCTTGTCTATTCTGTCTTCTAGAGTTCAGCTGCCTTTTTGAGTTCATGGTTCCTTCCTTCTATCTTCAGAGCCCATAATGGCAGGTCAAGTCATTCTTACAACCCATATATCTGACCCCCTCTTCTGCCTCCTTCTTTCTTTGTTAAGGACACTTGTGATAACACTGGACTCAGCCATATAATTCAAAGGTAATAGTCTCCCATCAAGGACTTTTAAAACATTTTCACATCTGCCAAGTCCCCATTGTCATGTAAGATAATATATACTTACTGATCTGGGGTTAGGATGTGGACATCTTTGGGGAACTATTATTCTGCCTACCATATCATCTCTTATGTGTAATATCCTTTACACAACTAGAAACACACACACACACACACACACACACACACACATATTAAGGGGCGTTGGTTTGGCTGATGCAGTGGTTCAATTGTGTTGTGGATTCAGCTTCTTTCCATCTCTCAAATATGTCCACTGATCTTTAACTTCCTGTTGTTGTTAACAGGACTTCCAGAGGAACAATCCAGAGTGCAAGAGTACATGCTTTCTAGCTGTCAATTAAAATATGAGAAAATACTAAGCTCCCAATGACTCTCTCTGAAGTATGGGCAGGTTTTGTTTGTTTGTTTGTTTGTTTTTTCTCCCCCAATATTACCAGCAAACCACCCCTAA
This sequence comes from Tamias sibiricus, assembly GCA_025594165.1. Taxonomy (NCBI): domain Eukaryota; kingdom Metazoa; phylum Chordata; class Mammalia; order Rodentia; family Sciuridae; genus Tamias; species Tamias sibiricus. Next base: position 32,169,954 of record CM046668.1, read on the forward strand.
GCTCATTGTTTACAACTGATGAGAACTACTCACCTCAAATTGGCAAGGAGGATGGTCCAACTTTAACTATTTGGGGCATATCAGCTGCAATGGAGTAGAGAGTCATCCAATTGTCTATCTTATCACATGGGGCACGTTTCAGCCCCTGATGTGTTATAGTTTAAAAGAAATTAAACTTATAAATTCATAAGAGTACTGATGTTTGAAGTCTATGTCACATATGATAAAACAACCAGATTGTTTCTAATTAGAGTACATATTGGCAAACTAACAAACAAAAGAAAAAAGAAATGATGTCCAAACCTAAGCAGGTTTCAAAAATCACAGAGACAATCACAAATGCCACATTTGGTGCAAGCAAGGAATCAGTAATTAGTGTATATTAATAACTGGAAATCATAAATATTAATGAACAGGACAAGCAGGGAAAGAAAACAGACCCAATAATCCATGTGGAAAGACATGGGCAATGATAAGTGAGAGGCAAAGCTTTGATATCAATCAAGAAAGCCTTTATGACAAAATACCTTCTTGCCTAGTCCAGTGCCCAGTACAAAGAAACTGCTTCTAAATGCTCTCAGGTGTAATTCAATTCAATATACTTTAAAGGAAGAGCTTATTCTGAAATGTTAAGCTAGGTTGCAGTTTAGAGTAGGTAAATGATATTGCCTGTGACCTACAGGCTACCAGATTTATCACTCCAGGAAGCAACTGATCAAAGTCATGTAAGGATAGCACAATTAATATGAAAAAATAAGTTCCCTCAAATTCAATAAAAAATAAGAGAAATTTGTTCAAGACTATTTTTTAGTTTGATCATTATTTTATGATTTTGTTTGCATTTCTTCCTAAGAAGAAATCAGAAATATAAATTAAAAGTACACCATAGAGCTATCCAGTTTCTGGTCAAGCATGTATATAGCTTAGAAATTACTACTTCATCTACAAACAAGTATAAAGCTGGTAAAAAATTAAAAATTAACAACTCTTCTTAGATCCATCAGAGATGTGAGGTCATAGGGCAAATTGCTGTTCCCATAGTTGTAAAAACAGGCAGATACCAAAAATCACAAGGTATCTGAACAGAAACCTCTGTAGGAATCAGGGCCTTGGTAAATCCTGAACTGTAATTGAAATTCTGGAGACTTACTGTAAACAAAAAAGCCCACGGGACCCAGTCAGCAGAGACTCCTCTATTTTTAGCAGTTTTACCAATGACAGCTTTCCTAGTTTCTGAATAAATGCTAAAAAGAAATCTGCAGAGATTTCTGCTCTTAAAGTCGGCCTTCAGGAGAAGCTACTTTACCAAAGCCTAAACTACAGGGGTTTTAATCAGTCTTTGGGACCTACTAGAAAGGAAATACGTACTGTAGCCCCCTTAAAGCCATATTATACTGCCTACAAGAGTAGGGAAAAAATTGAAAACTGCTTGTGATGCTCACAGCCCAGGGGCTCAAGATCTCTAGAAGACCTAGACCTAATCAGTAAGTCTATGTAGAACATGTTCCTCTCACCACACTTCACTACCATATCACTAAAGATTTATTTGCTGCAATTATTTTATCCAAAAATATCACGTCCACCTTTAAACAAAAAATACAAGGCATGCTAAATGGCAAAAAGCACAGCATTAAGAGATCAATAGCTGGGCTGGGATTGTGGCTCAGTGGTAGAGCACTCGCCTAGTACGTGCATGGCCCGGATTCGATCCTCAGCACCACATACAAATAAACGCATTGTGTACAACTAAAGCAAATAAATAAATATTTTTAAAAAAACTTTCTATAAAAAAAAGAGATCAATAGCAAGTATCTGAACTTGATTCAGATATAGCAGGAATGTCAGAATTATCAGACTGTGAATTTATAATAACTCATTAATATGACAAAGGTTTTGATGGAAAAATAGACAACATGCCAAAACAGGTGGGAAAATTGAGTTGGAATTCCATGAAAAATTTAAAAAAAATAACTAGAGGTTAAAAAACACACACACACACACACACACACACACACACACACACTAATGCTGTGAGAGAAATGAAAAAGGCCTTGGATGAGCTGAGGAAATATTGTCTGCACCTGAAGATATATCAGTAAAAATTTCCAAAAAAAAAAAAAAAACAAAATAAAACAACCATACAAAGGACAAAAAACCAACCACAAGCAAAAATAACAAACAGAATATTGAGAATTGTGGAAAGCTAAAAAAACATGTAACATGTGGGATGGGAATATTAGAAAAGGAGAAAGAGGAATAGATGCAACATTTGAAGAAATAATGACTGAGAACTTTCCCTCAAATTAATGTCAGAAACCAAATATAAATCCAAAATTCTCAGAATGCACCGAACGGGATAAATGTCAAGAAATTACATCTAGGCATATTATGTTTAAGCTGCATACAAAAAGAAAAAAAAAATGAAGAAAAAAATATAACTAGCCCCAAATATTAGTTTTAGGTAGAGTTGCCTATTACTATAATATCAATTCATTGTTTTTCTCCTTAATAAGTTTAAAAAAATACAATTGTCTACCACAATGAAATACACTTGGTGCACTTACTATCAGGCATCAGATAAGTTATTCGTAGAAAAAATAAAAGTAAATTTTCCGAAATAACTGGCTTTGAACCAACCCCAAAAAAACTGAGTTTAACTCCTTGCTCACCCTCTAAACAGGTTTGATATTTAAAAATTATGACCTAATTTCTTTAAGCCTCAGTTTTGAACCCTGAAAAGGATAGCGATATTTGCATATCAGAGTTATTATGAATATTAGAGAGTATGTTTATAAAACTAGGCAATACCTATCTTGCAAAGCTAGCCAATTAGCAAAAAAAAAAAAAAAAAAAAAAAAAAAAGAATCTATTTTTAGTAGTTAAAGGTCACAGAAATGTAGACATATGAAAAGAAACTAAACTAGGAATGCTTTCCTAGTGTTTTTTTTAGCAATCTTTTATTCATACCTTAGTGACATAAAGTTCATTTTTGTTTTTCTAAGCAATCTAATGAGAAGGCCGAGCCTAACATTACAAACCAGTCCCAGTAGGGCTCTTTCCTATCCATCCTTGATCTCTTTTAGATTTATTTCTCTCTAGCTCCTATAAACAACAGAAAACTTTAACATCTTAAATTTTTTCTTGCTATTCCAGTAAACAAAAGGAATAAACATTGAGAGATGTAGGAGTATGGAATTAAGACTAGAATGTCATCTCTTTGATAAAACTTTGACTTAAAAACATTTAAGTCCCCAAAGCTAGAAACTCCTCCTACCCTTGGAAGTAGTGGCCTCTCTTCTTGGTCACTTCTGGAAGGCTTAATGTTTAGCACCTTCATGATAAGATGCCACACTCTGTTTGTACCTGATAACCATCTTGGGAGTTTTAAAATACACTGGTGCTTGGGTCCTGCTCTCAGAAAATTCGGGCTTAATCAGTCTCTGGTGGGAGCCAGGTTGGTTTTAAATCTCCCCAGGTGATATTAATGGGCATCCAGGGTTGAAAGCCACTGTTTTAAGGCAAAATTTCATGTGGACATCAGGCCGGTTCCCCTGTTCTTTCCAGAAACCACCCTTTTTGGGCTCTGGGTCTAGATTAACTTCACCGTAGAGTTGCCAGGCTTTTTTGTTTCTCTTGGGAGTCAGTCTGGTTTCCCAATGTTCATTTCTGTAATAATATGCTCCTGATTATTGCTCCCATTGGTTGTGAGTTGACCATCCACTACTTGTGCTCCATGTGTCTCTTGATTCCTCAATTATCCACTGATTCCTAGCACTGGGGAAATGGCTTCTCTGACATAGGCTGATCCACATAGGAGCAATGTATGCATTTGAAACATAGTCTATTTCCTCAAGAAAGATAAACTGCCTCTGTGAAAAGATAAACTGAAATACCCTGTGAAGTATTTTCCTCTCCTAAAGGAGATGACATACATCAAGCATCATGCACATGGGGACACTCAAGAATCAGTTGCTTTGAAAACTTTTTTTTTTTTTTTTTTTTTGCCTGTTTTCCGATGGGCTCAATCTTAAGTGCCATAAAAATGATCTCTCCCCAACATCCCTCCTATTATCTGTCTATACTTCAGTTCTGAGATATCATATTTTCTTATTCATTAGTTATAAATTAAATCTCTTTATAATTAAAATGTTCAAGTTCTCTTATTCACCTGCCAAATTTCTTTGTTCTTAAGAGATCTTACGGATCTCATGGGGCCTATGGCCACCAATTTTCTCACACATAAATACCTATTTGTCCTTTACCCAAAGTGAAAACAAATTGCCTGTGAAATAAAAATAGGCCATTATTAAAAAATCATTTTCCCATATTTAATGATAAACATATCATCATCTCCATAGCAATTTTGGATTAATCCATTACTTAGCACTCCCTAAAAATAACATTCATACATAGGCCTAGATTTTCTGCCGTAGCATTTATATTGTTAGACTTTCCCCTCCTTATTTTGTTTGCAAGTTCATTGCAACAAAAAAAATTCACATTTTCTAAAATGCTAAGAAAACTCCTAAGGGTTACAAAGGATAAAAACTTAGGTCTCCAGCGTGTACTTATTTTGTGATCTGCCTCTGAATAACATCTCTAGCCATTTTTCACATGATGGTATAAGGTTTCTCCTATGCATCAGTTATTATCTAGGAAAACAGTATTATCAGTACAGAAATATGATTACTATGAAATGATACTGTAAAGACCAGACCTGAGATCCACAATAGAAATGAGATTTTAATAACACCATTCTCTGGGTGCTTTCTTTTTTTCAACTCAAAATCTTAGTGATTATATTTAGACCATGTATTCCTCTCCTTTTAGAACTAGCTCTAACTCTAGATTCCAACAAGTTTAAATTATTTTAACTAATAGATTTCATGATTTAAGCCTCTCCTTGTCTCACAGTAAGCTACAGAAAGCCATTGTTAACTTCAGTAAAATATTGGTAAAATCACTTAAAGCGATTTCTGTTCAGAAGCTCTGACAAAGTTTTTCCCAAAACATGAAATAAATGCCAAGAAATCATCTTTGTTTATTTATATTTAGACACATGGAAACATTAAAGTTTCTAACCAAAAAGTGATTTTTTTTTTTTTTTGGCAAAAACATTTTTCTCCAACAGTATTTAGGTGTCCATAAATGTTTCCTTCCTGCAAATGTAAAATGTTCTTCCCTTTCTCTCACTGGCAAAGGTGGCAATAACTGATAGTTTAATGCCTTACTATTCTAATAAGCCTCCCCTTAGCTTTCATTCTCTCAATGACCACCCTGCCAAACAAATATGCAAATACACCTCCTTGTACACATATGCACAGGTTTGTGTGTGCTCACTTACACAAACACATGCACATACACATACACACACACACACACACAATGGGTTTCCAACATACACAGACCACCTAGGAATAGCTGCTGTAACTGGCCCCATGGAAATGAAACTTTCTTTTCTCTACAATTGCCTTTTAGGTATCTACGTTAATCAGCTTTCTATCATTAAACAAATACCCAAAATAACTTATAAGGAGAAAGGGTTATTTGGCTCACATTTCTGAAGGTTTCAGTCCATGACCCATCGATCACATAGCTATTGGACCTGTGGTGAGTCGGCGCATCATGACTGGGAGCATGTGGTGAATTAAAACCATGCACCCAAACTGAGAAGCAAAAGAGAGAAAAAGGAGGGTCCAGGGTTTCACTAAAAAAGAGAGAAAAAGGAAGGGTCCAGAATATGCCTCCAATGACCAGAAGACCTCCTAGTAGATTTCACCTCTTAAAGCTTTCTCACTTCTGAACACCATCATCCTGGATAGCATTCATTAAACACATAGGTCACTGGGGGACATTCAAGTTGTAAAATATAGCAATACCCCTCTCTTTAGTCATACATTTGCCATTATTAGTTTCTATCCACCAGTGTTTTTATCTGAATTCTCAGTGACCAATCTGCACAACCTCTCAAGCCCATTGTTAAAATTTAGTCAAGTCTTGGCCTTATACGATCCTTAACTGGAAATAGGCCTTTACCCCCAGAGGATCCATAGGATTCTCTTACCATAGCTCAGTTTACTTGCCTACCCAAATCTAGACAAGGTTGTTCCTGCCTGTAGTGTTCCCACCCCCTTTGATACAAATAGCATATGAATACTTTCAGGTAATTAACAGATCTCAGAGGAGTGAATCAATGGCAAGGGAAGGCAAAGACAGTTGTCAATAGAGTGATACCTATGGGCTGGGGTTGTAGCTCAGTGGTAGAGTGCTTTCCTAGCACATGTGAGGCACTGGGTTCCATCCTCAGCACCACATAAAAAATAAATAGATAAAATGAAGGTATTGTGTTCATCTACAACTAAAAGTATTTTTTTAAAAAGAGTGACATTTATTTATTGTTTGTTCTTATTAGTTATGCATGACAGTAGAAAGTATTTTGACATATATATATATATGTATATATATATATATATATGGAGTATAACTTCTCATTCTTCTGGTTGTACATGACGCAGAATTACATTGGTCATGTAATCATAGAGGCATGTAGGAAAGTGATGTCTAATTCATTCTACTATCTTTCTATTCCTATTCCACCTCCCTTCCCTTCATTCCCCTTTAGCTCTCGACAAGTTCGACAGCGCCTCGAATCCTCAGCATTGACGTGGGGTTCCTTGGACAGCCAGGCCTGACCAAGAAAGCCAGAATGGGAGCTGCTCTTGGGTCCCATCTGGGGTGCCAATTTGTTGCCAAAAGCTCATTCCTTCTCCTGATGCCAATCCAATAACAAGGACAGGGTTTTAAGAAAAAGGAAAAACAAGATTTGTTGCTTTGCTATCAAAGGAGAAACAGAGGGGACTCCTGTCCCAAAGGCTGTGATTCTACTCTTTATTTAATCCAAGGTATTTCTATTTTTCCCTACCCACCCACCCCCTTATTTTGAGTTAGCATATGAATACCAGAGAGAACATTTGGCCTTTGGTTTCTTGGAATTGGCGTATTTCACTTAGCATGATAATCTCTAGTTCCATCTATTTACCTGAAAATGTCATAATTTCATTCTTCTTTAAGGCTGAGTAATATTTCATTGTGTGTATATGCCATATTTTCTTTATCCATTCATCTGTTGAAGGGCACCTAGGCTGGTTCCATAGTTTAGCTATTGTGAATTGAGCTGCTATAAACATTGATGTGGCTATGTTACTGTAGTATGCTGATTTTAAGTACTTTGAGTGTAAACCAAAGAGTGGGATAACTGGGTTGAATGGTTGTTCCATCCAAAATTTTCTAAAGAATCTCCATACTGCTTTCCAAAGTGGTTGCACCAATTTGCAGTCCCGCCAGCAATGTATGAATGTACCTTTTCCCCCCACATCCTTACCAACATTTATACTTACTTGTGTTCTCAATAATTGCCATTTTGACTGGAGTGAGATGAGATCTCAGTGTGGTTTTAATTTGCATATCTCTAACTGCTAGAGATATTGAACATTTTTTCACTCAATAAGAGTAATTTTTACAAATGGATTTATTTTTTCATTGTTACTTATGATATAGCTTCCCCCAAATCTAGTATTTTTGTGTTGCATTGTAGGATAGTCAAGTGCTGGGAAAAGCTACTACTTGTAGGCTACAGGTGGGGAAAAAGAAAAGTTCCAACATAAGCCATAGGAAACTGAAATAGAAAACCAGTCATTGAGTCTTATTGGAAAGTGAGGGCTGTACTGAGTACTGGGCTTAGAAGCACTTAAAACAAAGTGCTGCTCCTCAAACCTCTTATCTTCTGTCTCAAGTCTGGAGAGCCCCAGCTGCCAGTTGGTCATGCTTACGCTCAGTCTCAGCCCTGCCAAAGAACTGCCTCTGGAGCTTGGAGCTGCAACCCTAAAATACTAGAAGATTTAACAATATGGATCCAACAAAATAGAGTGAAATATGTTGCAGGACAGTAAATTAGAAGTTGATTGTTTGTCCCTCTTATGCTGATTAGCTTTTATAGAATTGTGAATGAGATATTATACTTCAGAAACATTGTGTCTTAATCTCTATATACCTGCATTTTTTATATAGTTTATTCTCACAAAGTTTCAGAATTAAAATTTCTGAAATACAGAGAATTCTGTTTTGTTTCTCATGGGAAAAAGACTCTTTTCCATATTTTTCATTTGCACATTACAGTTTTACATAATGGTGGGATTAGTTGTTACTTGTTCATACATGCACACAATATAATGATATAATCTGACCAATATCATTCCCCCATATTTGTCCCTTCTCTCTCCTCCTCTTTCTCCTTTTCCCTTTCCTCTACTCTCCTGATCTCCCTTTGGTTTTCATGAGATTCCCCCCTCCCCAACACACACATACCTTTCCTTTTCTTTTACCTCTTCAGTTTCCACACATGAGAGAAAACACATAACCTTTGATTTTTTCTGAGTTTGGGTTATTCACTCAACGTAATATTTTCAAGTTCCATCCATTTCTCTGAAAATGACATAATTTATTTTTTTCTTTATGTGTATATAGACTCCATTTTCTTTATCCATTCATCTACTGATGGACACCTAGGCTGTTTCCATAATGGCTATTGTGCATTGTGCTGCTAAGAATATGTTATGTATTTATCTCTATAGTATAATGACTTTCATTCTTCAGGCTAAATACTGAGGAATGGTATAGCTGGGTCATATGATAGTTCCATTCTTAGCCTGTTGAGTAAAGGAGACTTTTAACCTAAAGCATGTGAAGATTTCTCACTGAGTGGTGTATTAGTTATTAAGTACATGCCTCTACTTAGCTGGTGAGGGATGATACAATTTAAGCCTGCCCTCAGATTATGGGGGAAAGGAAAAAATAAAAGAGTATGTGTAAAATGAAAATGTCCTAAAAAATGAAATTGAGACTTTGTGAGTGACACTAAAGCAGTTTGAAAGGAAATGCATATAGACTTCTCCATGTGCTGAGCTAATAGAATTGCTATTAATTGTATTAGCAAAAGCAATGGGAGTAGCAGCCACGTTCCACTGTGTTGCTTCCCTAATAATATTCATTATGGGCTAAGAACTGGGCTACTGTTTACATACACTGTACAACTTAATCTTTACTACAATTCTATGACATTGGTTTTCTCATCCTCATTTTATACTCTACTATATAATGACACAAATCCATAAGTTGTCCTGAGTCTCATCATTTATAAATGGCAGAGGTCGGATTTAGCCCTATTTCCAGACTCCATATTGTTTAAACCAAGCAGTGCTGCCTTTCAATGTCCAGGAAGTAAAGTGATATATCTGATTTCTAAAATTTATCTATTTCTACAGTAGAATATTTATTTTAATTTTGTTCCTTTCTTATGTTTAAAGCTCCTTTTGAAAAGCCACAAATTTGTATTACCTAATTCAGGGGAGAAGAATTTTCTTCCTCATTTAAGATCACAGGGTGTTATTAGACCTATGGTGGACTCTGCAAAATTTGTGCATGTGACTTGTACGAAACCGGTGTCTTGAAGGGCCCAGACTCTTCGTGTGTGTTGATGGGTTGGCCCTGGGATCTCAGAAGTTTATGTTGCTTCATATTCTGGTATTCATGAGAGTGTTCTGTTTCAGAATCATGAGAAGTCAGGGAAATTGAGACTGAAAGAAAGGTGAAAACACAGTTGGAGAGAACTGTGGAAAACCATAAACTTGATCCTTTCCTTACTTCAGTTTTCCTTCACAGTTGGTATTCATTTGATTCAAATCCTCAGATCCCAAAGGATGGAATGTTACGAAAACAGTATCGGTGCCCACTCTGGCCTATACCTCACATAGAGGATGGAGGATAACTGCAAAAAATAATAATAATAATAATAATAATAATAATAATGTAACATTGGAATCGGGCAATTCTCTGGCCTATGGGAGCCACAAGAGAATGCTGATTTGAACCGCACAGGACTCCAGGGATTGGAAAGTGGCAAACCACAACATGGTGTCCACCCAAAGCCTTTCACCACTGTGTGGTTGGCCAGGAGCTGATGAACCAGAACTTCCATGGTGTTCAGCATAGTTAGCACAGTCACCAACCTCACACTCCAGTCCAGGGTGGGACCAGGAGTCTTTTGGATCTGTTCTCTAAAGTCTGAGGACTTACATCGATTAACATCAACATTTTCACAAGGCGTCTGCAAGGTGCAAAAGTATATCCCAGAAAAGCAAGTAAAGTGTATTTGTTATAAAGGTAAATTTATGGATTTAAAAGATTCTCCTTTGTTGGAACTTTTTTTTCTAACTTTTGAAATTAAATTTTCCTTTATGAAACGATAGAGAAAATATTGATAAATTGTTTTTATGTTTATATGTCATTTTACACATCATTCTTTGCATGCCAAACCTAAAACAGTTTCCAGACCTATTTTTGAAACTTCCCTGAGCCATGAAATTGAATATTATGAGCATTATTTTTGAAGATATGTAGGAAGGATGAACCTTCTGTGTCTCTTACAACACAATCAAGGAAGCAAAACTTAAAACTGAAGGAGGAAAATTCTCAAACCATCCACAAGGTTTGAAGATGTGGCCCACCTAACCTAGGTTCATACTTCTGGATCTTAATTTTTACCAACTATTCAACTGTGATTCAACAGGCTTAGGAAAAAAAATACTCAAGCTTATTGATACAATAATGATAACAATAATAATTAAAAATAACAAATAGTTTTAGGCACCCAGACTCAACTTTAAGCTTGTATAAGACAGAATGCTATCATTTTCTGATTTTGTTTTTCTGAGAATGTTCTTAACACTGAAACTCAATTTTACTGGATATTAATTATGATATGGATGGGAATAGGAGATGAAGAATAACCAAACTACTAATTTCTCAGCTCAGTTACATGCACAACGATTTTGCATGTATTTCCCCCAATCTAACAACTATTTCAATTGAAAAGACAGAGGTGCTTTAAGTAGTAATGCAAAATGATAGAAAAAAAATATCTGGGATACAATAGTCGGGATATGAATCTTAGTTCTGTGGCTTTGGACATCTAATTGAACTTTTTTCTCGATCACGAAATGAAATCAACAACAATAACTGATGGAGTCATTATGAGAAGCGGAATACAACAGGTGTGAAGTTTCCCATTTAATGCCTGGTGTATATATAAATAGCTCAAAAGAACTCAATGTCTGATTAAATAACTTTATCAAGTTTATAATTCTTCTAAGTAGCACAGCTAAAAGCTCCGGTCACTGACTTACAGTCAGTCTATGTTCCTTGCAATATAGTAAGAATAAATGGTTCACTGAGCAGTCTGAACTCAGTGGGGTGTAAACATGACATAGTTATGTTTTTCTTCATTTGCTATCCATCTTTAAATTTTCTGTTCTCTCTCTGTCTCCCCCCCCCCCCCGCCCCGTTCAACCCCATCTCTCTCTGCCTGTCTCTCTCCCCTGAAAGTTATCTCAGGGAGGTTCCATAGCATTAGACTCACAGATATAAAAATGTACAACAAATTAATGTGGCCAGTTTGAGCTATTTATATATCCTTTTTTTTAACTCAGACTTTGCAGTCTCTCTATGGCCATGTAAATTTTTTATGAGACGCAATTTTATAGTTACATTGTGAAATACCCTTTGCTTTGACTAGCTTTCTGTCCAAGTATAGATATATTTGGACAATGTTTTTTGCATGAAGAGGAAGTAGAAGAGAAATTTAGAGTATATGTGCAATATATTCCTGCTAACTTGGCACAGGTTATGACCATATTTATTTTCTCTCTTATCTAATCCTAAAGATAAGATACTAACCCATCCATGTAATCATATGTCTCCTGCTAAATTTGCTATGATTTATAAGGAAATCATGGAATAGAAGTAGTTCAGATTCAAAGGAAGAAAACTATAAAAGGAAATAAATATCAGGATGTGGGACTCACAAGAGACATCCTACAATCAGTAGGTGAAAAGGTCATATTTTTAAATACAAGGATCCATTAGTTTCTAGTGAAATTGTGAGATAAAAATAAACTCAGAGATCCATATTGTCCCAGTCAAACTATACAAAACAAATTTAGGGGATTCATAATCAAAGAAGAGAGAACTAGTGACTTAAAATATTCTTATTACAGCCTTCTTGTCCATTGATTTATATTCTTTCCTCATAGAAAAAACTTTCTGTCTAAAAGGCATTTTTAGTTCTGTTAGTTCGTCCACTAGAAGTGATCATGATTTGATAGAATTAGTATTGTAATTGGAATTGAATACCAGAGGGATATTGTAACATTTCAGGTCAGTAGTGGATAACCATGAGTGCTTGAAAACTCCATTTTATTACACAGGGTACACAGTGAGGAGAGAGTTAGGGATGAGGGTTCCATGAGAAAGTACCAATCTCTTTATCATATCAGAATCATGATCACAAATCAAGTATCACATGCTGGTTATCATACATATAAAATAAAGTTCACTCTTTCTGGAAAAAAAATAGTATTTTCTCTGTTGGGGCTTATTTTTCCATTGGCTACTATATGCCAGTTATTCCCCTTTTCCATCTCAGATATTTTCCCACCAACCTACCCCCATAATTTTTCATAGGCCCAGCTTTCCTAGAGAGCACTTTTGGTACTAGGGCAATATTGCTGCTTTGAGGACATCTGGATACCTGAAGTTTACCTGAGTTTCAGCAAGGACACATGTTTACAGAGTTTCTTGAAGTGTCCTTTAGATCACAACACTTTCCCAATAAATGTGGTTATTTAAATGCAAATGTAAATACAACAAATTTTGTTCACTTGAAGTCTTTTCACATAAATAGAACTACAAATCAGAAAATTAGAATCTCTTTGGCAGAATAATGCACCAATTTTTGTTACAGAAAATGTGTTCTCAACATTTTATGATGAGTTGCTTTGTCTAATTTTAAATAAATTTTAATTCATTTTCTCACCTTATTGTATATGCTTCTAGTCATAGGTCTTTAGGTCATAAAGTTTAAAGTAAAGATCAGGCTCAAAATATTGAATGCAAATTCTTTCCTTATCCATTAGTTCAAACAAATGTTATTAGTTTAACTATTATAATATTTTTTTCAGGATGAAAATATTCTTTGAAATATTCAAGACCTTCAGAAAATAATACTAAGAAAACATAAGAATACAATATAGGAAGATTGAAAAAATTAGAATTATTTTCCATTTTTAGCATATTTTATTTGTTTAAAGCAAAAAAGTTTGATGTAATGTGTTCTTAATATTTGCTACTTCAAATTCTACATTTAGAAACTCAGCTCTGACTTTATGTTTAATCTGAATATTTTATTTTCTGATGATAAAAGGACATAGGAAATAGCCACTTAAAAGAAGACAGAAGCTACATGGGCATCTGGTTCAAGTTAAAACTCCTGCTCGTTACCCTCATAACAAAATCTTGGAACATATGTGGTAAAGGATTCTGAGAAGGAACTTTTAACCAGAGCCTAGATTCAAATATTGTGAAGTTATGAACAAATGCTGTTTAAAGTTAACATTAACTTTATGTATAACTACCTTTTTAATGGAGTAGAATTCTACTATGTTCACTCTATTTTTTACTATCTTTTTTAAAATGTTTTTTAGCTGTTGATGGCCCTTTATTTTATTTATTCATACGCAGTGCTTGAATCAAACCCAGGGCCTCATACATCCTAGGCAAGTGCTCTACCACTGAACTACAACCCCAGTCCATGACTATCTTTTTATGCAGTAGAAAACTTTGGACATTTACTAGTAAATATAGTCAACCAGAGACCTGGAAAACATTAGAATTCTTACCAGATTTTGTTTCCATCCAAATTCATTTTTTTTTCTGAATGATATGTCATCAATTTAAAGATTAAAGTGCAAAGTCAATCACAAGTCACTATTTTCTGGTAATAGTTTAAGAAAAGATTTAAGGCAAGAAAATAAAGAATGACACCAACCTTGAATCCCCAGCCATCTCTAGGGCAAAATGCCATGATGTGGGTGGGCAGGAGTACACCCATCCCGGTGTCGGTACAGGATACTCTGGGGCATAGTGACTTCCTATAATGAAGACCCATTTCCTGCGGATTCCAGTACTAAATTCCCAACTAGGTATATAGTTACATAGAAATAGGTAGACAGATGATATAAAAGAAAGACATATGAACACATACATACATGTGTGCATCTCTCTTTATATGTGTGCCAGTTATTCTGTTGCTGAATAGCAGTCTGCAAAAGAATACTTTATTTAAAACAAGGAAAAACACAAAACTCTTCCTCCTATAGTTAAGCTCATATTTTAAATTCATCTTACAAAATTAAACCTTAAATTATGAAAGCATGTTTTCTTCATATACTAGTATATTTATGTGTAAATATCTATGCATATATATTTCTGTGTCAATGTATGTGTTTTTATGTACATTATTCTTTTGGAGCAAACTAAAAAGATTTTACAAATTGAGGAAGAAAATACTGTCCTATTTAATATTTGTATTAGCACTTTGAGTGAAATAGTAAATTTAATCACAGAAAGATTTGAAATGTTATTAGAAAACTATTTATGATTGAAATGCCAAATCATAAACATCTGTGAGACTGCTGCCCAAGACTATTTCCCTAAGGACCTGCAGGTCCTCTCAACTAACCACCTCATGATTACTGCAGGAGTTTTTAAATCCTCACATCGTCCCCACACTCCAGCCACAGTTTATTCCCTTGGAGATGGGAACCAGACACAGGTTGAACCAATTAGTCTATCCACAGATTTTAGAACTTTAAATTCATAGCCAAAGTCAAGTGGACTTTTTACTGCCATTTGAAATAAAAGTCAGTTTTCAGTGAAAGAGAATAGAACCAATGTGTGTAAAGAAGGAAGAAATTAAAAGGATGGTTCTTCTTCTTAGTATCAACTTTACTTTCTACACTTTAGTTGTTTAACCCTTTCTTCAATTCTATCAAGAAATAAATTCTTCCTTTTCCAAAACATATTCAAGCTTCCTCTCTGTCATTTACAAAGAACCATAAAAGAAAGTGATATTCTCTGTTTGGAAACAATTTCCCTGCTGCTTTGGTCAGTGTAATTCCATTTTATTCTCTTAATTTCAGCCTCAGTGGTTGTTCATCCAAGAAATATCCCATACTGTAAAGTGTGCAATAATTGGATTGTCTAAGTACTAGGCCCTGTTCTCTCCCTACAATTCCTATTATCACTCAACATTGCAATTACTCTTTGTTTTTCTTTATCTCATCGATCTACATTAAGTCAGGGACCGTATATATTGCACCCCGTTATTTCTCTGACACAGATTGCTCCCAGGGTCAGAGAAGACAATAACTAATTGTTCAATGTAAGATACAATAAAGGAAAGAATAAAAGGTGCTTGGATTTATATTAGTTTACTCCATTTCCTCCAGATAGCATTACAATTTACGAATTATAATTTTAACTCAACATATAGGTGTCAAACTTGGTCTCTGTTACATTGTCATTATTACTAATACCACTTTTTCAAGTAGAAATAAATGGGATACTAACTTCCTATTTAGATGTTTTGAATACTATCTATTAAGTAAAAGATGCCATCAAAAATGCTGGTAACAGAATTTTGTCATACAATCTTCTTAGTTCCCATGCTTTAAATCCCCAAAGCAACTCTCTCCAAATGATAATATCTATATGTTAAGAATTCAAAATTTCTTTGCTTGAAGTTTATTTGTTTGACAACAGAAAGCATAATTTGTGCCTCTAAATTTTCAGAGGACTAACAGAAAAAAGTTGAATGATTTGTTTTCCAAGAAGAACAGCACTTTTTTATTACTTAAATAAAGTACATTCAGGGCACATGAGACCAGCAGTTGTTCTCACCACCTGGGAGGAACTGCCCTTTCAGCAAACAGTTTGTCTTGATCAGAAGCCAAGGAAAACATTTCTACCCCAAAATATTGCCTCAAATATTTCACATTTTTAGAATCTTTTTTTTTTTGGGGGGGTCATTCAATAGTCTTTACAGCATTATATTGGAATATATTTTATGCTGATTCTTGGAAAAAATGTCTTTTCAACAGTTTAAACAAAGGTTTATAAAATGATGCCTGTCAGTTGCATAATCTAAGAAAATGTCCCAAGTGTTGGTGTGTTTTTAAATGCTGCTTTACATACATTTATATACAAAGAAAGCAGATTTTAGCCTTCTTTATTTCACTATTAATTAGTCAAAAAGTATAATTAGAAATTCATGTTGAGAAGCCGGGTGCGGTGGCGCACACCTGTAATCCCAGCACTTTGGGAGGCTGAGGCGGGAGGATCGCGAGTTCAAAGCCAGCCTCAGCAGTGGCGAGGCACTTAGCAACTCAGTGAAACCCTGTCTCTAAATAAAATACAAAAAAGGGCTGGGGATGTGGCCCAGTGGTCGAGTGCCCCTGAGTTCAATCCCCGGTACCACAAAAAAAAAAAAAAAAAAGAAATTCATGTTGAGAGGAAGGGTAACAGCCTGTTATTTTTCAAATGTAATATTCTGTATTAAACAAGCCAGCATATGAGTTAAAATACAGACTATCAATATTTAGTCCTACTAGGCTAAAACGGAAGGGTCTCACTTTTGTTATGCTGGGATAAGATCATATATATATATATACATATATATATATATATATATATATACACACACACACAAGTAATACACACACACATATATATGTATAAAATATATTACTTGTCTCCTGCCAATTTCCATAGGGATACTATAAAAATGTTAATTCAGTCTACAAATCACATTAATATGCTTAGAAAATCGAATTGTATATGTCAATGTAATGTAGGACTGTGTGGCCTATTTGCACAGGATGGATTTAAAATATAATGCTAAAGCAATAGTGAGGAGGGCTTTTCTTTTGTACTTATTTATTTAATTTTTTTAATATAATAGTGTTTTGCAGACCACTACTGAGTAACTGACAAAGGACAATTATTGTACCTGAGTGAACATTTCTTTCTTTAGAACTTGGAAGAGGAATACTTCTTGGCAAAAGGCCCTGCTTTCATAACAGGAGATTAGTGGCGAAGCCCTAGTCCCTGATACTGCTGATGAGACATGGCTGCATCCCTCCATCCTCCCCAAGCATGTCCAATATTCCATGCCAGGGACCACCTGAGCTTATCTCACTACTACCTCGTCCCCATCTATGACAGTCACTGCACAAAGGCCAGGACTCCCAGTTCACCGTGACCCAGTGGATTCTAATTTAAGTATGACACTGTTCATTTCCTTTTCTGACTCTATCTCCCAGTCCTCTACAGTTATTTAAAGAAACCCTTTGGGTATAGCTTTTGGAACTCCAGATCAAATCTCAACAAAATCTCCAGAATCAAATTCTCTGAATCCTCCCCTTTCCATCTTACTCTAGAGAAAACATATTCTCATTGATGACAAGGTTTCCCTTACCTTGCTCTTAAATGGTGGCTATTTCTTGACAATACCTTTTGTCTCAGTGGTCACGAGGGTTGCAGAGCTGTCCTCCTTAAAATCTCAGGCTTTCAATTTCATGTCATTAAATTGTACTATTTCAACCATAACCAACCCCCACATTATTCTTTGAATATTATAGGTCTTTGGCTCATTATCATCTGTTTCATTGCTACTTCTCCATTCATATTCAATTAATTCAAATTCAAAGAATCTTCCTATTAATGTCTGATCTTTCTGTTCCTGATCTTTTTCCTCTCTAATATTCTTTGCTCTGTATTAGCCACTCAGTCATATAGTCATTTCTTTGAATCTGTCATTACTAATAATTGTAAACATTCCACAATCTTTATCTCAAATAGTGTACTAACATGCCCAATCTTTTAAACTCAATCTTTCATATGCCATGCTCCAAATCTAACATTCTTTTTACCCTATCAGAACCTCCAATTTTGGATGTCACCAACTTTTCACTACCTACATTTGTCTTCTTTTTCCAAACTTAAATTAGAATGGCTGATTATGTATATACTTTTTGTATATTCTCAATCCTCTTTTCCCCCCTCCTCTTTTTATTATTTGTGTGGCTATGCTATAGACCTGATTAAATCCAACTTTTAATATACTACTGATCTGATTTTTTGCTAGTGAACATAGTAGAGGAAAGCAAAATCAAATCAAACAAGAAAAAGAACAAATCAAAGCATTCACAAGTTGTGAAAAATGGTGTTATTTTAAATATATAATTACTGACCTTTAATATTTCTGGGAAATCATAGAACATATTCCTAGCTCATTCCCACACTTTTTTTTGCTAGATAACTAGATAACTCTTTCACAGATCCTTCTTTCACAATCCCAATATTCATTACTCTGACACTTAGTCATTAGCCTTGTATATTAATCAAGGTTCTCCAGATGCGTTAGTCAGCTTTTCATCACTATTATCAGAATGCCTGACAAGAACAACTTAGAGGAGGGAAGATTTATTTTGGCTTATAGTTTCAGAAGATTTAGTCTATGGTTAGCTGGCTCTGAGACAAAATCATCATGGCAGAAGGGAAGAGTGGAGGAAAACGATTCAGTTCTTGGCAGCTGGGAAGCAGATAGCAAGAGAAGATATGGGAAAAAGGTAAACCCTTCAAGGGCCCACCCCTAGTGACCTACATCCTCTGACTAGGTCCTAACTCCCAGTAGTTTATTCAGATATCAGTGGATTAATCCACTGATTCAGTCAGAGTGTTCACGATCTAATCACTTCCCCCAAACTCCACCTCTGAGCACATGAGACTTGGGGGAACATTACAGACCCAAATGATAACACCAGAGGAACAGAACCAGCAGTGGTAGTGTTTTTTGTATGTTTTGGGGTGCTTAATGATTATAAAGGCTAAAATGTCCAAGATCTGAAGTCTGCATGTGGGTCAATAGTATAATTTTAGACCTAATCTGAAGGCCTAATAGCAAGAAGAGGGCACTGATATTATAAATTCCCGTCCAAACCCAAGTCCAAGGGCAATGTCCCAACTTGACAATTAGAAAGCATGTAATGGTTTGGAAATGAGGTCTTCCCCCAAAGTTTCTGTTAATGCAGGAATGTTCCAAGGTAACACAATTGGATTGTGTAAACTGTAAGCTAGTCAGTCTATCCTAATTTGAATGGACTAACTGGGTGGTAATTGTAGGCAGATGGGGTATGGCTGCAGGAGGTGGGTCACTGGGGGGTGTACCCTGGAAGGGTTGATCTTCCTCCTACTTCTTTCTCTCTTTCCCTTCCCACCCACCTTCCTACCATGAGCTGAGCTGCTTTCCTATACTAGTCTTTTCTCTCATCATATGTTTTCCAGCTTGGGTTCAGAGGAATGGAGTTGGCCATTAATGGGCTGCAACATCTGAAATCATGAGCCCCCAAAAAACTTTTCCTCCTTTGAGTTGTTCTTACTAGGTAGTGTAAAAGCTGACTAAAATAGAGAAAGAGAATTCTTTCTTAACCTTTACTTTATTTAGGCCTTCAATAGATGAGATGCACTCCACCCACATTGCAAATAGGAGTCTACCAGGTCAAGTGTTAATCTCACCCTGAAACATCCTCACAGAGACATGCAAAAATAGTACTTAACCAAATAGAGGGACACCATGTGGCCTAGTCAAGTTGACACAAAATATTAATCATCACATATTGTTTCTTTCTTTATTGAAGAAAAAAATCAGAAGAGAACCTTTATCACCTCTCCCACAACATTCATCCACTAACCAGTTTTTAGTGCAAAATGCTCTGCCTTTACTCTGTTACATTTTCCTTCTATGTGTGTTACTCTTTTTATCTCTATAGTGGGTCATTCTCATTTCCACTTATACATATATTTATTTCTCTCTTAAAACAATAAAACAGGGCTGGGTTTGTGGCTCAGCGGTAGAGCACTTGACTAGCATGTGCTAGGCCCTGGGTTTGATCCTCAGCACCACATAAAAATAAATAAATAAAATAAACATATTGTGTCCAACTACAACTAAACAATAAATATTTTAAAAAGCAATAAAACAAAACAAAAGCCTTTTAATTACATTCTATTTCACTTTTGAGATTCTACCCCATTTAAGACAAAAGTTGTTTTTAATCATGGTCTCCGATTTCTTTCCTCATATTGTTTCCTAAATGTACTCTAATAAGTTGTTTTCCCCAATACTCCACTGAAAATACTCTGCAAAGCTAAATCCAGCAGTTTTCAGTGCTGACCTAGCAACACCACTTAACACACTTCAGTACTCACTTCTTCCTGAAGTATTTGTTCTGCTGCTCTCTCAGTGTACCCCACTAGCCTCACTTTCATTCTATTCCACTTGTCTCTCCTTGGTCTCATTTATGGGCACTTTCTCATGTTCCCAAACTTTAAATGTGCTGAAGCTCCAAGGCTTCATCTTTGAACTTCCCCTTTGTTTTATCTCCACTCATTCCTGGCTTATCTCAACTGATTTCATGATTTTTAAAATAGGATCCATGTGTTGGTAATTCAAAATTCGTTGTTTACCTAAGCCCCCAACAATACATTCAAAGATCTACTTGACCTCCAACCTGAATGTTTAATAGGCACCTGAAACTATCGTGAGAATTGAGATTTGGCATCTCATGATGACTTTTTCTTCCTTTAGTTTTTCCTTAATTAACAGCTACTTTATTATCTCAGGTACTCAGGCTACATATCTTTGGATCATCCTTGGTTCTTCTCTTTATCCCCCTATAACCAGATTATATTTCCACTCCTTCACCATTTCCTCCAATGTGGCAGGTTAAAAATACCACCATCTTTTTGCCTACATGTGAGCAAAAGCGTCCTAAAATATCTCCTTGTTTCTTATTATTGCCCCTTTTAGAATAGCTTCATACAATCAAACCAAAATACTGATTTTCTGATTTACTCAGAGTAAAAGGCAAAGTTTAATCATCATCTCCAGGTCTTCTCTGACTCATGCTTATAACTCTGCTCTCTCAGAGCTCTAGCTCTTCTTGATCCCCCACAGCAGTAGCTCTGACCTCCTCCTTCCCTTGAACTTGAACTTGTGAAACTCTCCTATCTTTCAACCACTAATTTTACAGTTTCTTCATGGGAGACATCCTCCAGATGTCTACAAGGCTAGTTCACTAAATAAATTAGATTGTTAGTCAAAAATTTCTGTTCTAAATTTGTCCTCCTTCTCTATTCATTCCTTAAATAATTTAATACTTGCCTTCCCACATTCCAATTCCTCTTCTGTACTTAAATTCATCCTAAGCACTCATCACCATCTCACATACTGTAGTCATGTGTTGCTTAATGATGAAGATACATTGTCAGAAGTGCACTTTAGGTGGTTCTATCATTGTGCAGATATCATAGAGTATACTTATACAAACCTAGATAATAGAGGTCACTCACTCAAGGTGGTTTCTTAATCCCATCAAGAGACACAGAAAACACAAGATGTGTGAGGATGTTGCTAGTATAGTACGATGCACTGTTTTACTGGAAGCTTTTTTAAAAAGTAGCAGTATACTTGTATACTCCACAATGATAAAAGATCAGGATAGTAAGTGCATAAATCAATAACATAGTCATATTTGCACATCAAGTATTATAAACTATGTATAATTGTGCTACATTTTTATAGGACTGGAAGCTCATAGGCCAAAATGGAATTAAAGTGCTGCACTATGACATTAGGATGACTAAAGTTTCTAGGTTAGAGCAATTTTAAACTCCATTATAATTCTGGGGGGACCATTGCAATATATGTGGTCTGTCTTTGGCCAAAACCTCAGATTTTGCTAAGTGTAACTGTATGCTTTTCTATCTTCTCCACATGAAACAAAGGCTTTAGGAGGGCAGGGATTTTTCATGTTGTGTTGGCTATGTTTTCCCACCATCTAGAAGTACCATGTAGGCACTCAGTAGCCAGGTGATGAATGATCAGTGAAAGAGAGAATAGCAAATGTTAGATGAGTACCCCACTTTTGTTTGAAGCAGCCCCTGAAAAGAAAAGCAAGAAACTTATTTTACTCCATTTGATTTGCATATGTAAATATATGCTTCATATAATTTAGGAAACTCCTATAGTCCTGTAAGTCCACAAGTCAGGTTTTTTCAAATATTTATTAATAAAAGAGTCACTGCTTGTTAAGAACCCAGATTTCCTTGACTTATTTCAAAGATCCAGATTCAGTATGTCTCTAAAATACCCATTGAAATTTTCATTTTTAAAAAGCACTGCATTGATTTTGATACATTTCTTTAAGAAATCTCTGCAGGTTCAAATGTAATTCAAATTGATTGACTTATATAGATGCAGAGCAGGGAGAAAAAATCTTCATTATAGTCAACATGCTGAGTTAAAGAATATGGGTCTGGTAGAAATTTCTGGTATGCATTCTTCTCAGGAGAGTTTGAAGTAGAACAGCAATTTGAAAAAAAATATATATACTACAAAAACTCAGTTTGTGTTCATCCTCAGGGGCTAGAAAAACTTGGCCTTTAAAAATGAGATCTATGCCAAAGCTTCATAGAAAAGTAATTGTTTCTTTAAAAAACATATATTTATGAGCACTATGGAAAACTTCAGCTCATTGACTAATAAAAATAAAAGTTATTTTGTTCCTGATGCCTGTGAAGAACTAATACTGGTACTGGTCAAATGTACAGCATTTCATTCTCACAGAAATTTTCTTATTCTGGATCAATAAAGAACTGAGTCTTCGATAATCTTCATCAAAGTTGTGACACTCTGTCCTCATTGCTTCCTGATTTTCCATAGACTTCTGCCTCTAGCAATGATATTTTGTTGTCCTTCATTCTGAGTTAATTACCTAAATCCAGTACATGGCATTGTAATAGATGTAGTCTCATCAGCATTCAGAACTGTTCTCTAACAAGAAGAGAAAGAGTAAAAGATTTCTTAATTACACTGAGTTTCCACTCATTAATTGACCTTCCTTCAAATAACCATAAATCAACTAATGTAGTGTACATTGCAGATGAGTTAACAAATGTCTATATACCAGTGTGTCTATCAAGAGAAATTTATTCATTTGTAATCAATTCTGTTTATCTACAGTATTCAAAGGTTAGCTCCCATTAATGTTACAAAAAAGTGAAATTATTACTTTTTCTGTATATATGTTAATCCAAATGAGATTTTATCATCCTCCAAAATTCTAAGGGCAATGTCCTGTTCTCCAAAGATTTTTCTTATCTTAGTTTAGAACATTTCAATACAGGAATAAATAGGCCTTAATATAGACTAGAGGGTGTTGTGTAGTACATTGTTTCTGTGGTTGAAGCAGCTCTAACAATCTGAATTGACTGGTTTCTAATAAACTGTAGCAGAAATTCAAGGTGAAACATAAATATTTATCTTTAATATTCATCTTTTATTATATGAGTGACTTTAGAAACATAATAACAGAATAATGTTTGAGACCAAGTATGTTAAGGTACAAAAGTCTCAGTTTATTGACTGAGAATTGAAGTCTTAGCCTATTAGTTACAGTAAAATTGATTTAAAAAAAAAGACTCAATCTGTCTCTTGGACTTAACAAAACTCCCATAGCATAAGAACTAGAAAGAAGACAGTCAGCTGGCCCAGTGAAGGTGACTGCTGAGTTTCTGCATGTGGGTGTCTCTGCACACCCCTACCTCCCTAGCCCAGGAGGAAAGGCATGACTGACAGAAAAGAAATCAGTGAATTATTCAATGATTCTTTGGTGTGGCAGAAAACCATCAAAGACCCAGACTTTTTTGAGAGTATTGCAGAATTTTAAATGTGGAGTTATTTTATTTTTAAGGGGCAAATAATACTGTCAATTACATAAGAAATATCCTTATATTTTTGTCATATATACTGACATATTTAGTGATGGAAAACATGTTAGTGCTATATTTTGAAACATTTTTGGAAAACGTGTTAGTGCTACATTTGAAACATTTTAACTAAAAAGAATGAACAAAATATGGCAGAATGTGTATCACTGTTAATCTAGGCATAAAGAGGTTTATGATACTTGGTTTCTTCTTTTATATAGAAAATTGCCTATTGACAGCATGAAAAAGAACATAAGCTAAGGCAATGTTCTTATCATAATCAACACTTCCGTGTATTTTACTCCATATGAGCTTCCCTATACACAACTAGTCTCTCCGCAGCACTAATTTCCTTTGAGAAAGGCTTATTGCCCTAACTTCTATGATGAGGCAAAGCTTTTGTTTCCAAGAAATTCTTTCTTTACACCTTAATTCTCAGTCATACCAAATTTCACATTCTCCTACTATACTGGATGATCAATTTTTATTAGAAAAAAGTAATTATCATTTTTTCACACATTTTCATTTTCTTCCATTTCTACCTCATTAAAAATAATACCTAATCTATTCAACTAATTTATCCAATCTCATGAACTCAAATATCAATGAATATTACACCACTTATATTAAAAACATGCAACATATCTATAAAGCAATAGGCAATAAATATTCCTATCTTTTTGTTGAAAGCATACATGAAGAGTAGAGATGGTAAAAGCTATTGAATAGGAAAGAAAACTCATTTTTAGTGGAATTTTTTAAAAGGATTCTCACATTCATATTCATCCAGATTTCTAACAACTTGATGTTGTATGGTATAGTTTCCATTATTAAAAAATTATACAATTGATTTCCTGGATTTAAAATAATTGTGAAAAAATGGCTAGGTAAAATTAATTACAAAAAGTGTCCTAGGTACACTTACCCATAACTTGCATTCATAATGTGAGTAATACCTATAAGCATTAAACAAAAACAATAGATATTGCCTCTTCAATATAATTTAAAGTGGAACTGTATTTTCTTATTTTTGTCTTTCTCTAGTCTTTAATTAATCACATATGCTTTTGGAAAGGGAATAACAGAAAACTGTAATAGATAAGATCGCCAGAATAATTCAGAATTGTATTCATCAGATAATTTCAGATTGGAGCTATCCTTTAAGGTGCAAAGAGTACAAAGAGTTCAGTGGCACACACATTTGATAGTTTGGGACAGGCTCATGTACACTTAAAACAGATGAGGCTCCCTTAAATTCTCTGAGAGAAACATAAAGAGAGAAACAATTTACATGCAGAAAACTGATAATCTAAATATTTTATAGTTGAATACCAAGAACAATATTAGCCTTTTTTAAAAAAGCCACCTAAGATTATTTTTTATAGTATTTACCAAAATATCTTTAAAGAATTGTAAAACAAACCAGACATATGGAACCTACCTATGATTCCAGAGATTCTGGAGGCATAGGCAGGAGAATCAGAAGTTTAGAGAGCCCCTGTCTCAAATAAAAAAATAAAAAGGGCTCAAAATGAAGTGGTAGAGTGAAGGAGCCTATAATCAAGGAGATAGCTAAAGATTGCGGTTAGCTGAGAGCCATAAAAGATGTTCTAGTTTCCACCTGATAGTAATACATTCTCCAAAGAATCTTTGTATGCCCGTGAACACTGCGTGACGCACCTGTAAGCTCGAGCTGTAAGCACATGTCCTTGTTAAAGCTATATGTATATAACTGGGTGAGGTTGGTTAGAGTGTGTGGGAAGAAGAAGAAGAAGGCGAGGGTTGGAGTTAGAGCATTTGGAGTGATTGCTGGAGCCGGAGAGAGAAGAAGAATAAAAGACCTTTTTTCATTTTCATCCTGCCTCCGAATTTTCCTGCGGCGTTCGTTGCTCCAAGCGGTTTCCGCTTCAGGCAGTAACAGTAGAGCACTTGCCTAACAGTCTCAAGGTCCTGTATTTGATCCTTAGTAGTGAGAAAAAAATTGTAAGACTATTTTTCCTTCTATAGGAAAACATTTACCAGTATAATAGAATAGTTCCTAATTTTCTTACCAAGTAAATTATATTCTAAATATTCATTGGAAAAATGAATTTCCCTTAAGCAAAATAAGCAGTGGTTTTTGTTGTGAGTAGTATATGTCAATGCTAATGCATGCTTTAAAAATATTATTATAAATGATCTTAAAAGCAAATAGGCTGATAATTTCCACTTACCCATTCATATCTGTGCAAATATATCCTGTCCATATGTACTTAAAATTTTTTCCTATCTAATCTTTTTATCTCTATAAATAATTATGGCTGAAATTGGAAGATGAATTAAAATAAGCAAATTTTTCTTTCAAATGTAGATTATTGAACAGTTTCTGAGTTTTAAGTCCACTGCATATCACTGCAATTGATTGATAGTGTTGCTCACAGTTATCACTTTGCCACCACTTCCATTCTTTGAGAGGTTTATCACTTGGCTATAAACATGTGCTCTCTGTTCAACTGCATGTTGAAGATGTGAGCCTTGGAGAAACTGCTTTTGTGAAATTAAAGGAAAAAAATCATATTGGAGGTTTTTACTTCAGTATTATCTTTGTAAGGTAACAAATACATTTGAATAAAACATTTTGTAATTGCAGGAGGAATTTTTAAATCAAAATTTGGCTGTGACAATATGACATCAGAAGAAAATGTTGTAAATGCAGAAATTGCTTTCTGTTTTATATTCTCTGTATCTCTGTAGCACTTTAGTATAGAGTATAAGAATGTATAAAACTTAAAGGTGGAGCATATATACAATATTTGAGACTTTCAGTTATCTGGTGCCTTATCTTTAATTTGCCAAAAGAATCTTTCTTACTAATTACATAGTGACTCTCCATGAATATATATATTATATATATATATATGTATGTATTATATACATTATATATTCATATGTATATATATGTATGTATATATACATATATATATTCATTCAAACATTTAAAATAGAGTAATGCAGAATAGTGTAATCATTGGTGACAAAAGTTGAATAAAAATTCTTACGGAAAAGTTAACTAATATTTGTAAAATAAATGTTAAGCCTCATACATGAAACTAACTCAGTAAATGCTTGTCAAGAGTGTGTGTGTGTGTGTGTGTGTGTGTGTGTGCACGTGCGTGCACACTACATATAATATACAACACATTTAAGATGATATGGTAGTTTGATTCAACTATGTAAAAACAAATAATTTTTAAGTTATGCAAAAGCTTTTGTAAAGTGCAGACACATTGAAAATGCTTTCATTTATGGACTGTAGTTTTTAATTCATTTTCCTGGGTTAATCTATAAACTAAGAGGTAAGAAAATCAAATGCCCAAAGAACCAAATAGGTAATAAAAATGTGTTCCTCTATAAAACATAATGCATTCTTCTGTCATTTCTAACAACTTAGAATAAAAAATAAATTAATTTTTAAAAATGTGTGCTCCAAGACAACGAATAATTTGAGGATGCAGCTGGGGTATTGGTAAAAAGTTTCCTGAATAAACCTGTAAATTATTTGTCCCATTCAAAGACACTCCTAACTTGAAATTTTATAAAACATCGTGCCTGGCAAACCAAACAAGTCCACTTGTCATATTTGATCCAGCTGCCTGCCCACAATAAGTCCTGAAGAGCTATTAAAGAGAATCCCATATGGTTTTCTTAAGATATTTTACATTAAAATACTATCCTAAATTTTGTTCTTCATGGAAGTTTTGTCACTAATTTCTATCTGCAATTTATTTATAGGGAACAGGATTCATATGCTTGTTTAAGCTGAAAATTAACTTTTCATGTAAATTATTGCCAAGGAAGTTAAAAAGCTAATGTTAAAAAGTGAGAGATTTAACCAACATACAGACATAGCTTGATAAATAAGAGCAATTTATTGAAGTCTTCATGGTTGGTGGTTCAGAAACTCAATTTAGTTATTTCACTCAATTCCACAAGATACCAGCACCTGAATAAAATTAACCACACTAAAAGGAAACTGGTAGACAAAAACAGGAATAGCTACTACTTATTGATCAACATAATCAGAAGTCAGGCACTATGATAATCGCTTTCAAACAGTTCTGCAATTGGAATTTTTAAAAATTGTGGCAGAAATACAGTGTAAAATGAACCAATCGAATCATTTGTAAATGTATGCTTCAGTAATGTTGAGTACATTCATTTTGTTGTGTGTCCTATCTCCAAAGCTTTTTCCAACTTGCAAAATTGAAACTCTATGCCCACTAAACTCCAAATTTCCTCATTCCCCAGCCTCTGGCAACTATCATTTTATTTTCTGTCTTTATGAGTTTGACTATTCTAGGTACTTCCTACTAGTGGAATCATACAATATTTGTCTTTTATGCAGCTAGGAAATGTTCTAAATTTTTATCCATATTTTAATATCAGAATGTCCTTTACTTTGAGACTTAAAATTAAGTATTCATTGTTTAGGTATATGCTACATTTTTAAATCCATTTATTCAAAAGTAAACACTAGGATTGCTTCCATTTTTCAGCTATTGTTACTGCTGATATGATCTCAAAACTGATGCTGCTTTCAATTCTTTGGGGCATATACCCACAAATAGAATTCCTGAATCATATGGCAATTCTATTTTAAAATTTTTCCATAGTGGTTGCAACACTTTGCATTCATATCAATTTGATTTTAAATCCCAAAAGTCTATTATCCCAGTGTTACAATTGAGAAATTGAGGCCTAGAGAAGTTAAGACATTTGATAAAATGATTCCAGGGAAGGAAAGGCTATGTAAGAATGAGGTATCTGGAGTTCATGGACACCTGAGTTCAAATCCCAGGTTGACTTCTCAGGTCAAAGAGCTCTTGGACACATTAGAGATCTTCCTCCAGCCTCAAATTCCTCACCTTTAATATTGAGAGTGGATTGAATGAGATTACCCCTGAAAGGTAGTTATGCTTGTCACATTGTAAGCATCCAATAATTAAGTCCTCAACAAACACATTTAGCTCCTTGATTAGTTTAAGTAAATGCAAGTGTTTATTCCTTTGGATCCTTTCTATAGTTGAATAGTTTAAGTTGTTTTGCTCTGATTCAAGTTCTACTGTCTAAAAGTAACATCATTCCCCAGTTATCCTGTGTCCATTGTGAGCTTCTCTCATGTCAGCCCATAATTACTCAGTAATATTGACAAAGGAATTATGATTCTTGCAAAGTTATAATTGCTTTGCATACATTGACTAATGGTGGAAGTCATTCCTCCTGGCCATATCTCTAACAATAGCAATCTTATCTCTAAGTGCTTACTTCAATAGACTTTACACAGTTACTCAGGATTTTATGTTGTACTTTATACTTTGAAACAGTGCAGGTGACCTTGAGGTTCACACTTTAATTGGTTAAAGTAATGAAGAAGGAGAAAATAAAATGTTCATCTACCTTCCATCTCAGATGTATTATCTGTCCAATCCAACTTGAGTCAAAAACAAAACTGGAAATTATTGAGGTGATGTGGAAAAAAACATTTGAGAGTTTTTAAAGCTCTCCTCACCTCCTGCCACCAAGATCAAGAATATGTTTGACAGCATTGACTCCACCTTAGGGGAAGAAATACAAAGAATATATTTAATTAGAGGTTCTTAACAAAGGTAAACTTGCGCTAATCTTCAGACTTTGTTTTTAATATATTCACATAGTTTGAAATAGTCAATTTTAAAATCTTGGTCAGTGATGCCAGGTACTTGCTGTGAAAACATAAAACTTTATGCTAATTTTCCATTTTTCTCATAAACTGGTTAGAGAAATATAAATTAATTGTATATTTGTAGGCTATGAGAACAAAGTATAAAATACGAAAATAGGAACTCTATAAGAAAGGTATTAGAATGTAAGCTATGGGCAGTTGCAGCAAGTTGAGTGGTTTTTGCTAATATGTGGAAGGTACTCTTATCTAATTCAACCAAAAAAGTGACATCACAGCGAAAAGTGGGGTGGGATGCATTCCTTCCTGTTGCTGCCACTCAGGACAGATCAGAAAGTGTGAAGGTAAGCAGAGAGCAACTGGTTCTAGTAGAAGCAGACAGAAAGCCTTCAAGAGACAAGGCAGGAAATGTAAGTGCTGCACAAATAAAAAAATTTCAAGTTATTTTTTGAAGGTAATAAGGAACGAAAAAGTAAGTGATTAATTCTTTGCTAACTGTACTTGGAGCCTCTTTAAGTTATACACAAATTCTAAACACAGAAAGACTCCTATAAGAAAACAGTAAATAAATAGATGACCTAACAAAAAGAGACAAAGCATATAAGGAAACACTTGACAAAGAAAGATATTTCAGTGGCCAAAGAATACATGGAAAATGCTCATACCAATGTAAGTCAGTAGAGAAACATAAATAAAAATCACAATTGAGGACCCATCATATAGGCATTGAAATTGTTAAGATTAAAAAAGAAACGAAAAGATGGCAATGCCTAGATGCTGGCAAGGATGTGTATCATCAGAATCTCATATATTGCTCTTAGAGATAAAAAATAATACAAGCATTGTTATTTTGTGTCTTGCTAAAAATGATACTTTTAAAAAGAAAAAAATTGAGGAAGAACAGATAAACATGATCTATAGTAGAAGCATGTGTAGAAATAATGTAGATTAGTATAAAGAAACCTGGCAAATTACATACTATTACATTTGTTTCAAAAATCTAGTTCAAGGTTACAGTCAAAATGTCTTCTTATAATTCATAAGGAAGGATTTTACTCAAAACAGATACAAGTGCAATGTGAGCCTTATTCCTCTGATAAAGTAAAACTGATGTCATGAAGTATTACTTGATTCCACCTATCTCCCTGAAATGATTCACATTTTCAAATATTTCTCTTTTCTTTCTTCAATGAGGAAAAGTTGATACCTTTCTCATTTCTTGGCCACTTTAAGGAGGGTTTTCTAGGTAGTCTCTCGAATTATTAGTATTTTGAAAATCTGAGAAAACATAAAAAATATATGGTACCATCCATTCGACCTATATAACCTTATAATCTAGCAAAGGAGACTGAAGTCATGACTGCTGGATTAATTTCTTAGACTTAAGGTGGTTTTTCCAAAATTACTTCCAAATAGAAACTGTTAAAATTAAAGCATATTTCAAGATATGACCAAATATGAAATAAAGTAGCCTGCCTTTATCCATGGATATCATGTTCCAAGACCACCAGTGGATGCTGAAACCTCAGACAGTATAAAATCCTCTGTAATCTTTACCTAAACACACTTACATATATTATGCATAATACAATATTAATGACAATAACTAATAATAAAATAGACAAGTTATAACAATCTATTGTAATTAAAATTATGTGACTGTAATCTCTTTCTTTCAAACAAGTAATGACAATTACTGATATTTTCAAACAAGTTGACTATGGATAATTGAAACCATGGAGAGCAAAACTGGAATGAGTTAGTCAGGTTTGCATTGCCGTGACAAAAACATCTGTCAAGAACAACTTAGAGGAGGAAAAGTTTGTTTTGGGTTCATAGTTTCATAGGTTCAGTCTATGGTTGGCCCACTCCATTACTCTGGGCCTGAGATGAAGCAGAACATCGTGGTGGAGAAAAGCTGAGCAACTCACGGCTGCCAAAAACCAGGGAGAGAAAGAGAAAAAGTGTATAAGCTCCAGGAGCTAGAGACAAAAATAATCCCAAAGGCATGCCCTCAGTGACCTACTTCCTTGACCCATACCCCAACTTCCTACAATTGCCACCCAATAATCCATTTAAATTATTAATCCATTAAATTGATTAATCCACTGATTAGGTTACAGCTGTCACAGTCTGATCAATTTTACTCTGAGCATCCTGCACTGTCTCATACATAAGCTTTTCAGGGGATATATCATATCCAAACCATAATATGAGAATAATAGAGGAATAGTGTAATTAAAAAGCCATCAGTGATAAACTTCACATCAAAGAAGGTTTGGATATTTTCTATATTCTCCTTGAAGATAGGGAAGACTATACTAAAATAAAATTTTAAGAAAAGTTTTATGCTTTAATTTTGGGATGGAAAAGAAACCCATAAAATAATATTTTCATATCCTTAAGAAAAAGGAAAAGTGGGATAAGGTGAGAATTAGTATTTATCTATCATCAATTCCAAACAATGCACTTTATATACACTATCTCCTTTCCTTATTCACCACATTACTAAGGGAAATTTATTATGATCCTCAATGATAGGAAAGGGATTTGTATCCTTATAAGTTTATCTGGATACTAAGGCAAAAATTTGCACCTATTTCTAATTTCTGTTTTTCCTACTACAAAATAAGTTTTCCCAACTTCTATATCTTCCATGTATATCCAGAAAACACAAATATTAGTGGTGGAAACTGGAAAACTGGTAAAGTATATTTTTTAATATGGGAAGACAATAAAATTAATCTAAGATACCTCTTTATTTCCTGAAAGCAAACAGAAAAAAAAAAAGAAAAAAAGGAAAATCAAGGAAATAAACAAACAAAAATAGAAATTAAAATTAATAATGGAAAAATATCCTGCTGGGCCCTTGTGGAATTAGGAGATAACACTCTACCAATTTTTAAAATTCTCTCTCTCTCTCTCTCTCTCTCTCTCTCAGTAGTTGGAAACAATATCCTAAAGAGTAACAGATTATTCTATATGGAAACTGGCATCACACTTAACTAAATAGAGAATCCTATATTTGGCAGCTAAATCTGTGTTACCAATTAGTAGTAATTCTTAGGAGTGCAGACACAGGCTCCCTAAAACCCCAGAATGAATTGATCATGGGTCCAGAAAATGCAAAACATCATATCCAACGACAATGTCACAGGCAGGGACCACAACTTCTTTTTGGATCCTGTGGTCTAATTGTGTTTAGACAAGCTCTTAGATGCATACAGATAAAGCTGAATCATAACAAAGTGTGATGAAAGCATTCTTGCATGTAGTGCTTTGTGAAGCACTGAAAAGCTGGGTGGGAAATGGTTCACTATTTTTATTCAAATTAGAATAAATGGTTTAGAAGACTCCTTCCTGAATTTTCATGGCAAACCCATCAGACCTAAGAAACATGCCCAGAAAACAATAGGGGCGAGAAAATTAGAATAATAGACTGACTTAGATACAAAGTCAGGAATGGCTTTGTCCTGAGAAGAGGAGAACTATTGAAACATGGTACTACATACTAGGTCTTCTCCCAGGTGTTTCCCAGTAATTTGGATGCTAACCTTTCTTCTAATAGCTTTTTAAGATATTTCAGTTGGAAGAAATACTGATAACATACAAAAATGTCAGTAGGAACATTGTGGCACATAATCCATGCATGCAGGTACTTTGGGGTGAGAACAGGATATAAGGAACTGAGATAGGGAGTAGGTATACTATCCTTCTATCCTTTGCACCTTCTCTGAGCATCTATCCCATGCCAGTCCCCTACTAGTTACAAGAACTAAAGCAATTAAATATCTTTTAGAAAAAGAATTGATATATTATGATAATTCAAAGTGAATGACATGACAGAGACCGGAACAGAGTTTTTATGAGTAAGGAGTAGAAAATAAATAAGATAAAAAATATCTATTCTTCCTGAAAATTAGTGACAAGCCTTGGGTCTTTTGAAAAAGGCAATATGTAATACTGCTGTAAAATTATCTAGGCCGCAAGAGAGCAGGATAGCTGATGTGCACTAGATGGAATCACAATGATCATTAACAGAGAAGGTAATTAGGAAGTGAAAAATTCATCCCAAACACAAGCTGTTGACTTAGAAGATACTTTGTTTTTGTTATTTTTCTAATTCTAGTAGGCATCAGCTTAAAAGAATCAACCACTAGTACTTAAACTCCATGCAATAATTTTTGTCTGTTTGGTCACTACTGAATTCTACAGTGCTTAGACAAGTATCTGGCACATAGTAGCTATGAAATAAATATGCAAATATTTGTAAATTGAACCTTAAAACTCTTCACTAAACATTTATTTAGCACTTGCTGTATATCGGGACTGTAATATATACTAGGTATGTTGACACATACATTAGTATTTGTCTTTTTGCTCAATATCAAGTTAAAGAAAAATTGTAGCTATGATTTTTAACAACCTTTCTCAAATGGTTGAAAAATCTGTTAGAATATCACATTCAATATGGTAGTCATTAATTATGTGTGGTTATTGAAATTTGAACCATATCTAGTCTAACTTGAGATGAGATGTGCTATAAATATAAGATACATATCAGATTTTGAAGACTTGCTCCAAACAAAAGTGATTCTAAAAATAGCTCTTTGAAAATGTTTGCATTGTGTGTTAAACTGTTTCAAATATATTGTCTTAAGTATATTATTAAAAGATTCACCTGGGCTGGGGTATAAATGGTGGAATGCTTGCCTCACATGTATGAGGCACTAGGTTTGATCCGCAGCACCACATCAAAATAAATAAAGAAAAGGTATTGTGTCCATCTACAACTAAAAAAAATTTTTTTTTAAAGATTCACCTCTTTCTTTTATTATTATATGTAGTTGCTAAAAATATAAGATCTTATATGTAGCTAACTTTCTACTGGATAGTATCCTACTAAATATCAAGGACAGAGCTATTATTTTCAATGTATGGGTTGAAAATCCTCTGTACATTTTTCTCTCAGATCATATTAATTTAGACACTGACACCAGGGATGAGTCTGATGAACAATTTGAGTGACTTAAATAAATTTTGCAAGTAACAACTGTACACAGTGTTATAGGTGGTAACCTATTCAATGCTTGATGATTCACATACAGGTTAAAAAAATTCCCCAATCCTCCACAGAGCTTAAGATTCATTGCTGACTGAAGAGAAAGTAAGCCACTATCAAAAGCTTCTGCTGCAGACATTCAGACTTGACCTACAGCTCCAGTTTCTAAATGGAATCAATTCCTTTGCAAAATTTCACTTCCCGGATGCAGGAAAATGGTACAATGACCCAAAAGGCAGTATTTGTGAGTGAAGAGCTATGCTGCTAGTCAGAGCTTTGTGGCCTCCCAGTCATGACCCTGTGTGTGTTTCAGTTTAGGAAACACTTTCCCCTCAGCCAACTCAGCGGCCATAAACTCTTACAATACTGTTAGAAATGTGTACAGTCACGTGAAATAGCAGTAGTGTTAAATTTTAACTTGGAAATCCTATGCATTATTGGACAAGGAAACAAGCAGATGAGGAAGCAATTGGGGAGTTGGAGCATGAATACCAGGAGGGATGGTCGGCAATGTTCTTCTAGGCTGGGAAAGTTGTTGCAAAGCATTATTTAGGAAGAACAAGGTGAAGTTTAAGGAGCTGGTAGACACCAAGCATTATCAAAAGAGGAGGAATCAGAAATCCAACAAACTGAAGCACAGGATGAAAAAGAATTTGTAGACAGGTCTTAAAACTTTGTCAGTGCAAAACTTGGGTTCACATGCAGTCAGCACTCCATCTGAATTTCAGGTAGTGACTACAGATGTGCTTCAGTCATTAATACTATCTGCCAATATTTCCCATTTTCTTCAATTCCTGGCACATAATAGGATTTTACTTCCTGGCAATCTGTGGTTCAATGGCAACATGTGATTAATTGTATCGAACAAAGTGTGTGTATAAATCCTTTCTGAGCTAGAGTACTTCATTATCAATGCAAGCTTGTAAATGCTGTGTATTCTAATATCTATAACAATGTAACACTGAGTTGCATTGATTTCACTACTCCTGACACAATAAGTAGAAACTGACCAGAACTGGGTTTTCCAAATAACATCCTTATTATAGGGCTATTTGACATAATAAGAATCTATTCAATATAAAAAGCTATCTAATGAACCAGACTAAAAGTATTCAATGCACACAAGTGCACATACAAACACATTACTTTGGGCTAGAAATAAAGAGGACATGGTGATTTAACCTTTAGGCTTAATTTCCGTGGCCCACCAAACAAGAGTACCTAGTTTCCTGGTAACTATAGGTGTTCTCTTTGCTCTGGCAGCTGCCTTCACCATTATATATGTGGAATTCCATATAAGTATTCTTATCTGAATGACATCTAGAGTCTCAGGCTTTTTCATATGTTAGGGATAATGAGAAGACAGAAATTGTGTTTGTATGGGGAACACAAACCATTGAGCTATGAAAGCACAACTATAAATATATATATATATGTGTGTGTGTGTGTGTGTGTGTGCGTGTGTGTGTATACACACACAGCACAACTCTATATATATATGTATGTATATACATAATATATATATACACACATACACACACACACAGTAAGAACTTGTATTGCTATGATTGGTTCCTTTAGAGTTGGTAATGCTCATTTTTTATGATTGCCTTTATAGTTGGTGTGATCTGTTGATCCTATATATAATTTAAGAAATGCTAGCTTTGCCACCCTTCCATCTGGCAGACATTGTACAACTATCAGATTAGACAATGCTCATGTGTTATTGAGATGCTAGTCCATATCTGAGACAATGTCACATTTTAGGTACTGAGCACACTTTGTACTTCCATAGCTCTCTTTTTCCTCTGGCAAGATGACTTCCAAGGTCCAAGATAGTGGCTGCTCCATCAGTTTTGGTATCTGATTGACTACAGTGAAAGATTCCTGCCGTTAAAAATCAGTAAAATGTAAATAAAATGAAAGTGTATCATATCTGGTGTTGCTGATCTGGATTATAATCTTGGTTATATTATTTACTAGTTACATACTGCAGGAAAACAAATTGCTGTCTCTGAATCTTAATCCCCTAAACTTTAAAGTTAGCTTAATGCCAACCAACAGATGGTTATGTAGAGTAAATGAGATAAAATAAAACAAAGCCATCCTAAAGATGAAATGTTAGTTCACATTATGAGAAGCAGTAGATTTGACATTTTCTGTGAAAACTTCTAAATTATTTCAATGTAAGACCCCAATATGAGTACTAGCATTGCACAGTGGAAATGTCCAGACAGAGTCAAGGACCATATTAGCTTTCCAGTGAGGACAGTGCTATCATCAACTGAAACAGGGGTTAAGAAAGGAGGAGAAAGTTTGGGTCCTGCCGTCATCACAGGGAATAATGTGATATGCATTACCAATTTAGAAAAATGTGGCAGTGCTCCTCTTTCCAATGTTTAAAGATGTAATTCCCCATCTGAACCTTGGGTATTGGCCTCAGTCTCCTTTCCTTCCCCAAATTAACTTCACATCCATCTAAATAGAGTAGAATCCTCTCTCCTAGTCTTAAAACCTCTGCTCATACGATTTCTTAGAATCACCACCCTGTCTGACTGTCAAAGATGTCATAATTTAGTTCCCAGGATTCACTAGATTTTGCTTGATATTTCTTTACCTCTCCCAGGGCTGCCAAGCAAGGATACAGGCTCTTACTCAGTATCTGCTTTATTTACCATTTCTTTTCATACCACTAAATTCATATTTTTATACTTATTCTTGACTTTAGGATATCACCCACTGAGCCAACAATCGGTTTGTGTCTGCAGGTGTAAGGTTTTTGGATGTTCTTCCTGGTCTATTTCCCCTGTCGCAGCCTGAGGTACTTCCATCTGTAATAGTCTTGCCCACCCTGAATCCATAGTCTGTAGTCTATCAACAGTTTCACTTTGTAACTCTGTGAATTAACATTTTAATTAGCATTTAGATATAATCTGTATTTGGACAACAGTAAGAAAGAAATTTTTCTGGGGATTCTTCATTCATTCATTCATCTAATAAGCAAGTAGACTTACTCAATACCTCAGAGTAAAGGAAGTATGTAAGAAAAAATAAAATATATATAACCATCCTTCAATTAATTCAGTCTAGTTTAAGAAAAAGAAGTATGTCTACTAACCATTTTAGTTTCGTTTTATTAAAATGTTTCAATCCCCTTTTGCTTTTACCTTTGAATTAAATGGATTTGACAACTGCCTGATACGTTTGTACTATGTAAAAAGTCAACCTAAAAATAAAAGATCTCAATGATGAACTTTTTATTAGCAATATTTAAAGTAAAAATCCCTAATGATTTTATCTTATCTTTATTTGATCCTGTTTAGATAACTAATTTAGAATGTCAATCTAATTTATAATTACATATAAATCCACTCATATGACTCAATATTTTTAAGACTCTACTTGGTATGTAAATGAATTTACAAAAATTCAAAGAAAAAAATAAAAACCACTTGGACCTATTAATTATATTCTCAGCCAAAAGTTACATTAATTTTTAACTTCATTGTCCCATGTGGACATATTTTTTGTCTTTACATACACACACACACACACACACACACACACACACACACACACACACAATGTTTACCTACACATTTTAATTTAATTCAATAGGAAACTATTATTCACAAAAACTTTGTTTGATTTCCATACTTTAAAAAACCTCCTCAGATTCATTTCCCTGCTGTCCTGTTTTCTTTTGGCTCCATTCTGAAGAAAGCCTCTCTCTGTGACTTCAAACATTTCCCAGCATCTGTTGCAGTGGCTAATTTTTCTTCTTATTAATATCAATAACATGATGCATTCCAGCACTCTGCAGTGTTTAGATAAGATTCCACAGGGGTCCGGCCTTTTCCTGCTAAATCATAAATGTTCAAAAAATAAAGCATGAGGGCAAAAATATATGCCATGCTGACCATTTGTACTAAAGGAGATTAGAGCACACCGGCAAAGCCTGTTTCATAAAGTGTTTCTGAAGACCGGAGCCATGCAGAGGGCTTCATTAACTTCTGAACACTTCAAAATGAAAAATGGGCAGGGAGTAGCTTGGAAAGATTGGACAACAAGACAACCAACAAAATACCATACACATTATGATAAGTTAAGGTGGTGTTTGATTCAGAGTATTGATTTCAATTGCCAGCTTAATGAAACGGAGAAAAAAATTGTAGTTTCAAGAGGGGAAAATGAAGTATTATATTTTTATCAGAGGTTGATCACTTGTGGTTGCTTACTTGTGCTTCTATTTGTGGATTTCTAACACCAAAATGAAACAAGGAAACCTTAGTTTCACAGTTCACCAAACAAAGAAATAATCCTAAATAATTTTGATCTTGAGACTCTGTCTTAATATACCAGGAGCAATTTAATAATGCTTAATGCTGAATTTCTAATTCACTCTTGGAGGTAATATTATAAGCTATTTGAGGTAATCTTATCAGATATGTTAGAAAATATTAGCTCAGCAATTAATAATTCTTTACCAACATTTTACCATAGGGAAGCAATATCCTAGCCACAGAGCAGGGAAAAAAAAAAAAAAAAGTGTTCTAATTCCTTCATACATTTGCTTTAACAAAGAATATTTTAAAAATAATTCATTGAGAGGCCATTAGACTAAGGCATTCCAGGGCTCTGGGTTTCTATGTCAACAACCGAAATTCAACTCATTAAAAATAGTGAACTATATTCTAGGCTGATCAGCGTCTGCCAACTAACCCTTAACTAAGGCTATCCCTCTACTTAAGCTTAACCAAACAGAAACCACTAACTAACCTTTTACAAGGGACTTTCCACTGGAATGGTCCAAATAAGGCTACATATCCACTTAAAAAATTCAAATATTTCATTTGCCTTGCTTCCGCTACACCCTTCAAATGTCTTCTTCTCATGCCCCATTGCTGGAACCCCAAACTCCCTATGGTCTGGAGCTGTCTGTTCACACAGGATTTTAAAAATTTCAATATGCCCTTATTTATATTTTATCAGTATTAAGTAATATCTGTCCCCAGAAATTGCCTAAAGTTATTTCTCATGCCCACATTTTGGATGTGTCTTATACTAAGTGAGTAAATAAAAGAGAATGATCCAAGTAGCAAAACAAAACTAAATAAAATTTAAACCAGAACTAAAAAATTCTCAGGGCCAATTATATGGAATATATCAGCTAAAATCACATTTTACTGTTATATCCCAAATCATTAAATCTTGAGTTTTAATTCTTTGCTTCAATTTTAAATTGTAAAGATTTTGAATGTTCTAGGATAGCTTTGATTACTATCCCAAGGAGCCACGCATCATAGATGCTCCTATTATATGTCCTCTATAATTCTTGGCACTATATATACCAGAATTTTATGGTACATAAGCAAGGCAACAGGGAGTCATTCAAGATTGACTCAAATTTACTTTTTTAATTCTTATTAGTGAAAACTAATGAAATCATACTGTTTATATAATTAATTTGACCTAAAAGCTAAATATGTAGCTTTCTTAGTTAATAAAGAGAAATTAATTTTTAAATACACTCAAACTAAACTTTAAATAGATTTGCTTCATTATAATGCACAGAAGAAACAATGAGGCTAAAGTGAATTTGAATAAAGCTAAAGTAAATTTGAAGTTATTACCTGCTAACTTTTAATACACTAGGTAGATTACAACAATGAAGAAATTCAAATTTACAATTTAGTTGAGTGAAATATTAATGGCAATAACCCTGGAATAGTTCAAATTTCTTTATGGCTACAGTTTCTCAGAAATCCTTTTGTAAAACTACAACATGTGTACAATCCTAATATTCTGTCTTCTGATAGAATCCTAGAACAAACAGCCTCATTAAAGAAAGATTCTATTTATAACTTTGATGAATGTGACTCTTTTCCCTTCAGTAATGATATACTTCTACGTGGAAAAGGGGAGAGTCCATATTCAACTCACTCTACCTGTGACAACATGCCAATGGATTAAATAAAAGAAAATGTGAGAATGTATGAACTGTAATATTTCTAATGAAATGCCGATAAGTTAAAAATCCATTTTTAAATCACTATCATTTTAATTAAGCTAACATTTTCATTTGAAAGAGTGTGTATATTCATGTATGTGTTAGTATACTTATACATATGTATGTATTTGCATGAATACATTCACATACATTATCTATCTTTATCTATCAACAGAGATAGGTTAAAAGAGGGACATGGCAATTGCCAGCAGTCATTATACAACAATTGAAAAACAACTTTTTAGAAAAAGTATAAACAACAACAATGAAAATCAAATAATTCAACTTCTTCCATTGAATTTTAGGGCTATCAATCTGCTCAAAATCATTTTAAATGATTTTGAGCAAAATACTTGAGTGCATTATGATAATTACACTGTGCTTCACAAATGTAGAGTCAGACAATTTTGACAGATGCTTCACTTGAACTATTGAGTTACCTCAGTTGCAAGTATTCCCAAAAGAAGAATTATTATTCTGTGGAACTACATGCTAGACAGAAGCCCTCTGAACTACCTGAAGGGTTCAAGGTAGATTTAACACTTCTGGCCTCTGACTGTGTCTACAAAACCATAGTAAAGTGGAGAAGTAAAGCAATTATCCTAATTAACCAAGCAAAAAATAATTCCCTGAAAGTCATAAGCAAGCAGCCATTAAGGCATGAACTGTCCAGATTGACTATACTATCCATGTTTCCTCTTCCTCTTTGTATAGAAATAGGAAAGATAGTAATATTGTGAAAGATACCTAACCACAAACCCTAACTTGCCTGTATTTCCATTCATAATGGTGAAGGAGAATATTTTTTTTTCAAGAGACCAAACATATATTGAATGAAGATGAAGGAATACTACACTATCCTCAACTGATCAGTCTT
The DNA here is from genome assembly GCA_025594165.1 of Tamias sibiricus. Classification (NCBI taxonomy): domain Eukaryota; kingdom Metazoa; phylum Chordata; class Mammalia; order Rodentia; family Sciuridae; genus Tamias; species Tamias sibiricus. The sequence goes on from CM046668.1 coordinate 32,211,382, forward strand.
ACACCCTAATTACCACATAAAGGCTAGAAAGAAAGAAAAGAGGAGGTTGGATCAATAATATGGACCATAGATAAACCAGTAATGCATATGTCATTTCAATACTAGAAAACTCACTAATGTAAGTTAGCCTGACCAAGTGTGAACAAGAGGCGTCAATATAATCACTTCAAGTTTTTAGTCTTGTATGGAAACCAGATGAGTGGTTGAGGTACAGGGAGATGTACTTTAGGATAGTTAGTGAATGCTCCCTGAGAGAATGTCATATACATATATTTTTGCATAACAAATTACAATAAGTTTGTACAACACATATATATTATCTCACAGTTTCTCTGGGTCAGGAAGCTGGAATCAACTTAGTATGATTCCTTCTCTTTAAAATCTCTCATGGTGTCATCCAGGGCTGGGAACTCATCTGGAGGCTCGATTAGGAAAACAATACTCTGCCAAGCCCAGTTATGCAGTTTTTGATAGAATTCAGTTTCATTTGGGTTATTGGGCTGAGAGTTTTAGTAGATTTCATTCGTGAAATGCAAATATACAACGCCTCCAGAGCATTATTATTCAATTAACCAAGTTAATTGGTTAAACTTGACTCAGTAGTCTCACTGAGCCTCAGTTCTATCCAATAAGACATGAACAGATGGGATCTGAAGTCTCCTTTCATTTTCAAAATTTTGAAAGAGTGATTGGAAGATACTGTATTTCAACCTTCAGGTCCTGGCCACTTGAACATGCCAGCATAGCAGCTTGCTTCATCAAAGCAAGCAAGATAGACAAACGGCTAATAAAAGAGAAGTCAAAATCTTCATAACCTAATCAAATAATCAAGATGTTCAATAGGTTAAAATAAAATCAATCAACGTTTATAGCAGCACAATTCACAATAGCTAGATTGTGGAATCAACACTGATGCCCATCAGCAGATGAATGGATAGGGAAACTTTGGTATATATATACAATGGAACACTACTCAGCACGAAAAGAGAATAAAATCATGGAATTTGCAGGTAAATGGATGGAGTTGGAGAAAATAATGCTAAGTGAAGTTAGCCAATCCCAAAAAAAAACAAAGGTCAAATGATCTCCTTGATATGAAGATACTAACTTATAAAGGCAAGAGAAAGGGGATGAGAGGAATGAAAGAGCTTTAAATAGAACAAAGAGGGGGAAGGGAGGGGAGGAGGCAAGGGGATAGGAATAATGGCAGACTGATTTAGCCATGATTACCCTAAATGCATGTATGAAGACACAATTGTTGTAAAAATACTTTATATATAAAACCAGCAACTTGAAAAATTGTGCTCTTTATATGTAATATGAAATGAAATGTACTCTGTAAACATGTATAACAAATTAGAATAATAAAAAAATTTTAAAAAAGAATGCAAACAAAAAATAAACAAACAAATAAATAAATAAATAAATAAAATCAAACAAAGGGTATAACACAGATCATGAATATCAGAAGGTAGAAACCATTTAAGGCCATATTAGATACTACCACAGAATATGTCACCTAATCTTGACCCTTAAGAAAGTAGGAGGAAGAATACTCCAGGAAATAAGAAATGTCAAAGGCCTCAAGTAGAAAAGGCTTAAATGTGCAGAGAATGGAAAGGATAACTACAAAATTATAAATGATGGTGAAAGTGATAAAAGATTAATTTAAAGAGGTTAGGGTACACTCAGGCCATTCAAATCATAGACTATGGTGATCAGTTTGGTATTAAGTACAAAGATTATCTATTCAGTTTTCAGCAGAAAAAATTACATGATTTTGTTTACTCTTCACACAGGTAACAAGGGCTGTTGTATGGAGATGGAAAGGAAGTCATGGTAGTGTTGGTAATGAGATGGTAATGAAGGCAACACAATTGAGATTGTTCTGGAGTGAGATGGCAGTGGCAGTGCAGAAAAGATGACATATTTAACATCTCCTAGAAATAGAACCAACATGACTTGAATGTGGCAGGTCAGGAAAAGGGAGAATTTAATGATTGCTCAGTTTCTAGATTAACAATGTAATCATATAATTAGCTGAGATGGATAAGACTATGGAATGACAATGAGAAAACAAATTTCATAGAAAAAAATCATAATTTAAATATTAAACATGTTAAATTTGAAATGACTATAGAACTTGAAGATAGCAAATGGACTGTTGAAAATGAAAGTCTGGAGCTCAGAGAAAAAAATCTTGCTGGATATTCAATTACATTAAATTAATGAAGTTTGGACATAAACCTTCCAGAAGACAATGCATCTTCCATCAATTACTTGTGAGTCCTTAGGCAAGCTACGTTATCACTTTTAGGCTTCTGTTTCCTCAATTTTAAATATGCTTATGATTTTTCATTTGTGTAATATAAATATATAATGCACACAGAGCTTTATTCAATTAACTAAGTGAACTTGTTCAAATCATGTAGCATCACTGAGCCTCAGTTGCCTGCATGAAACATGAACAGAAGAGATCTGAGGTCCCCTTCCATTTTCTAAATTTCAAATGTGTGGCTGAAATGTAGTGTTTAATCAGAATTATACAGAATGATATCCTATTTAAAAAGAACATTTCAGCCGGGCGCGGTGGCGCACGCCTGTAATCCCAGCACTTTGGGAGGCTGAGGCAGGAGGATCGCGAGTTCAAAGCCAGCCTCAGCAATGGCGAGGCACTTAGCAACTCAGTGAGACCCTGTCTCTAATAAAAAATACAAAAAAGGGCTAGGGATGTGACCCAGTGGTCGAGTGCCGCTGAGTTCAACCCCCGGTACCAAAAAAAAAAAAAAAAAAAAAAAAAAAAAAAGAACATTTCAAAATGGCTAAGGACTTAAATCATTTCTAGTATTAAAAAGCAACATTTTATTTAACACCAAATTTGTGCACTGAAAATAAAATGAAAGTATTTTTTGATACTTTAATGATCACTTTATGGAAATAAATCAGAACCAAAGAGAATAAAATTCACAGAAGTTACGTTCCATCTTTAATAAATGTAAATTCAAAATTAACTGGCTAGCAGATATATATTTTCAAAATCCCCTTACACTTTCATGCTTACCATAATACACAATCAGAATGCATTTGATACATTTCCCAAAAGAAGGTAAGTGAAAATAAATCATCCTATTTTTTCATATTATATCAGGCCAAAAAGAATTCCATCCTTCTATTTAAAAACAAAAATTGTTGTATTGGCCTAAATTATCCAAATTGGCAATTTTTTTTTCCTTTAACATTTACCTTTGTTGCTTTCTTTATCAAACGCAGTCTTGATTAGCCCTATTATGATTATAGAGTTAATGTGCCTTTTGCCAAAATTAACCTTATTGTAAAATAGACAATCATCTTAACAATATTTGCATATCTGTTTAGTATGAGAAGTTGTGAGTTGAAATGTTCATGACTTTTTAAAAAGCAACAAATTCATTATCCAAGCATTATAATTCACATCATAATATATAAACATTAGCAACTGCTTAAGCTATTAAACAAATATTCTGATTTGAATTTAATTTCTCTTTGTTTCTTTCATTGCAATGTCTCATTTTCCACAATGTTTCTTATGTATGTAGATTTTTCCTTGGGCAATTAAAATATAGTTATTTTTAGGAAAGTGCTTACAAAATTTCCACAGTGGAATTTCATACTTGCTTTCTGTCAGTAACTCCTTCAACCAATTTTGTTGTTGTTGTTGTTTATGCTTTTAGAATAACAAACAAGATAGAGTCTCAAACCTTCCTATTTTCTTCTTTCTTCTCCCCTTTACCCCATGGCAATTTTCTGCACTTGTTTGCTGAAATGCTAAAGATGAATAAATAGGTAAGATGGAAACGACTTTTCACACATAATAAAATTGCTACCATTAAAAGACATGAATAGTATGAACATACTTTGTATTCAAACAGTGTTAAATTAAAAGGTGCTCTATATATGCAATATGAAATGTAAAGCATGCTGTTGTTATATATACAACAACATCAAATAAAAAATAAATAAATATTAATTAATGAATTAATTAATTGATTTAAAAACCCACCACACCCTTGAAAGAGTTAAGAGACACTAATTGTCCACCCATGTTAGCCTCCTGCTTGCAACATTTGGACTGTTTATAAAGCTTTACAACAAGACTTTTCACTTTTCCTTATTTTTAGCCATATATACCATGACAAGCAAACAAACATTTACGTCATACTTTCTCCCCAAATTTTAATTGGTATGATGAAAACATAAAAATGGTGTAGAAAGTATGAAAGCCAAGCATTTTAAGCAATTTTTAGTATGATTTAAGTCTCTTTTGGAATGTTCACTCTTGGTTGTGTCTTTACCTTAGAAGTTAGGTTATTAGCAAGAACTACATAACCCTTGACAGAGGGGTAAGTCTAGCTTTGATTTATTGTATTTCAGTTTTGTGGGAAAAAATGGGTTACTTCCCTCTCCGTGAGAACTCTCCCTTTGAATATCACAAACCTGTGGGCATATAAATTGGAGAAGCAGACTCATGGGGAAATATGTTTGAATGTTAGAATTTAACACTTCAGTGAGCCTCTAGCTTGGATGCTTTTATAATTCAATACAGATTTTCAACTTTTGGTTGCTTCATTGCCTTAGCTTTCAAACATGTGCTTCATTTTCACCTCAAATATTGGAGCTATCAATCAGCAAACTGAATTATTCCCTTTGAATTTGTTCATTAGTGCTCGTCCCCAAAGATGAACAGATCTTAGCATCATCCATATATTCATTCTTCCAATACAGTATGTGTCAGCGTTTCCTCCACCTCTTCAGCTCATGGAGTTTCAACTGCGTTTTACTTCCTGCTGTCCACCCCCACAGCTACAATTTAACTTGTTTCATTTGACGTTTCTCCTCCTCCAAAATCTTCAATCTAAAATTTCCCTACCCTTTCTTGTGTTCCCATTACTATCTCTGTTGTTGTGTTAAAAATAATAAAAATAACACCTAGTAACCCATTTGGTAAAGATTATAGTGCAGATTTCATAAAGACAAAACATGGACAACTTTTATAAATTAATCCTCTCAAATTTCCTGTTCTCTATATTTATTAACAAATTTTTAATTTTTAAGTCCATTCTCTGAAATATTTGATTATATTAAAACCTATTGATTCTCATGTATTAAATATTAGCTATTGAATTTTTCTCTGTGATAACACAAAGTTTAATATTCTCACTATCTCCATCTGAAGCACAAATTCCTCCCAAAATAGTTTAAATTCAACTTTTATTACATAATGATTCAGTGTTTGCAACAGTTTACCTCATAAAAGACTATTTATAGCTAATTATGCAACATGTGATGCTTTTCATCTCATTTTCTCTAAAAGTAACTATTATTTTTGCATTTGTGTTGTTTTCAATTCAAACTCAAATATCCAACAAATTGAATACATTCCCTTTTACTATCTTCAAATTTGTTTTACTCTCATCTTTAATCCTCTTTTAAAATCTCTTCCAAGATTTGGACCCTTCTCCCAACTGCATTTATTGTGTTAAGGCATGTTCTATTGCTGTTATCTTGGGATTTCCATTTGCCATCATGGTTAGATTCCCTCAACTTCTCTTGTATAGAATCTCATTTTTTTCTAAATACCATGTTACTCTTTTCTATGTTTTCTTCCTGGTATCAAAAGATGAAACCTTCCAAAAACTTTCTGGAAAAGGATTAATGTGAATCATAGTTTTAGAGAGCTAGTATGTCTAGAAATATCTGTTTTCTACTATTGCTTAAATTGGTATTTGATTTAATTTTTCCTCAGAATTTGGGAGTGGGTGCAAATCCCAAATTCTGTAATCTCAGCAGCTCAGGAGGCTGAGGCAGGAGGATCAGGAGTTCAAAGTCAGCCTCAGCAAAAGTGAGACACTAAGCAACTCAGTGAGACCCCTGTCTCTAAATAAAATACAAAATAGGGCTGGGGATGTGGCTCAGTGGTCTAGTGCCCCTGAGTTCAATCCCTGCTATCCTCCCCAAAAAAGAATTTGGGAGTGGCATCCCATTGCCTTCTATTTTCTGGCTTTAGCTACTATTTCAGAATTTGATACCATTCAAATTCTTGATTTTTTTTTTTGCACGAAAATTATTTTTTTCCAATTTGGGAATATCTAGACCAAATGTTTTTCCATATTCTAAAATTTCATAGTGATGTGCCTTACAATTTGCTATTTTCATGTATTTTAATAGATAATTAGTGGGACATTTGATTGAAATCATATATTAAAATTATGGGAACTTATTGAATTATTCATTTGAAAATTTTCTCTTCTTTTCCTGGTTCTCCCTTTCTTAGAATTCATATTGTTCAAATATTAGATATCCTTTACCATCTCCTTAATTTTTTTTGTATTTTCTTTTCATTCCTTAGTCTCGTTGATACTTTTATTTTATGACAGTTTTTCTACAGTCTATTTCTCTGAAGCCAGAGTTAGATAGGCAGTCAGTACAGATAGGTAAATCAAGTCAGGTTGGATCAATGAGGCCAATTTGAGTGAGTCTGGGAAATTGAAGACTGCCCCCTAAGGGACTGAAATGCCTTCAGAGCCCTTCCTCCACCCTTTTCAAGATAACCTGCCCCTGTTCCAACCTGTTGCTAAGATAAGCTGTCCCAGAAATTGTCCATCCCTACAAGAAATTATAAAGTTGTTAATTAATGTATCCTGGGCTGCTCCATCTGGTCCTTCCCCTGTCCATCTGCTTCTCATCTTTTGGCCATCCCACCTGAACATCTCCTGGGCCTAGTCAGGTAAACAGGAAGGAGAGAGAGAAGGGGAAGAGAGCAGGAGAACAAAGGAAGCCTAGGAAATATAAAAAGGGCAGAACACCTGACTTCTTGGGATACCAGGATACCAGCTATGTCCCCCTTCTAACCTCCTGGGAGAAGTCTATGTTACCCTTTTTAAATAAACTCTGCTTTATGTGTTTGCCTCAGTATGCTTCTCTAATGTTATACTTCAACATATGAGGAAGCAGAACTCATCAGGAGTAACAGGTATCATCTCCATAAAGTGACCTATTTTTGCTCTCATATTTTTACATACCCAAAGCTATTTTATTTTCTGAAGATTAATTTGCATAGTTCTTTTATAAAGGCAATATTTTTGGTCTCTCAAATTTTATAAATATTTCCATTATTCAAGTTTCTTTTTGCATAGTCTCTCTTTCCTGAAATTTGTTTTTTCTACTTTCATACTTTGTGACAAATTTTCATATCAAATTCTCTTCTTAATTGTCTCAGATTTATTGCCTACTCATATTTATAAACATATAACCAAAACAATGTGTGGAAATTTCCTTTGTGTTGTATGGGGAAAGAGGCTCATTGGTTTGGCTATTTACTGTAGAGTAACTTTGCAAAACCATTTCTGTACAAAAATCTTTCATTTTAATTTTAGATTTTTCACTTTAGTTGTTCTTAGAGAAGAATCAAAATCATCTTACCCTTAGATGCCACTCTATGTTTTTGTTTTGATTAGGGAACAATGATTGCAAGACAACAATATTCAATTCAACTTGTAAACTTTCAATTAAAGTCATAATTTTCAGTAAAGCATCTCTGTGCTCAGTTGTGCTTAGCCTCTGGCTGACTTACCCCAGAGAATGAATTCCTAGTGTTCTTCTGACTTTAACAGGGTTAGTTGCTAGACCTGGAAAGTAGCAAAAGCGACCTAGTGGTCTAACAGATTCCTGGTCTCCTAGTAACCAGAGACACTAAACCAATGATTGTGATTTGGTGGAATCTTTGATACAAATTAATTACTTCTAAGCTTTTTTGTCCAATGATTAAGGTTTTGCTTTCTCAAGACTGCTATATTTTTCGCTGTTCACTCAGATTTCCAATTCCCATATTTACTTGCCACTTTCTTGGTTTGTCTTGTCATTGAGTCCTCTAGTCATGAATATGTTCCTTTCCTATTATTTTAATGGAGTTTTGGGAATGAGTAAGGCTAAATGAGAAAATTCAACCCTTCACCTTTACCAGAAAGCCAAAGTCACTCATTCTGGGGATGAAATTTACCTTCTTGACTCTATTTTAAGTTCTTAACCATATGTGTTACAACTGCCATCGCCAAATCTCAAGCAAGTAGCTGCCATTTTACTGAGACTAATTTAGCCATTTAAATCTCTCACATCATTAATTTTCTACCATGAATGAATGTCAACTTCATCATATAGAATTCTTCATCCTTCTCCAACTTTCAATCCTGCTCTATTTTCTTTTCATCTGCAAAGTTTTGCTGGAAAATGTCATGAAGCCTCATAATCAAATTTTATTTTAACCTGATAATTACAATTGAGTTTCTACATATTTTTGTGATTCTTGTTTTGCCTATATCAATATGGCTCTGAGGTGGTGCCTAATTTTCTTTTCACAACACCTTTAAGCAGCTCTGACGATAATCCCATCCTTTCTATCAATAAGTGCAGACTCTGTAGCATAAATCCTTGTGTTCAGCTCTCCACTTTATGCTCTTCTTCAACCTTTACTTTTACTTTGTTATCTCCAATGTTTTCCTTACTCTTTCTAACCCCACATTTTGTGTCAGTGGACTCCTTTTATCCCATTTCTTCTAGTTCTGTGCTTTATTCATTATGTCTCTACTTTGCTAACATGTTTAGATCTACTCTAAAGAGAAAACAAATTATTCTGTACCAAAACCATTTTCTTAACATTTGCTTTAGCCTTTTCCCTTTTGATTTTAGGTTTCTCCGTGGCTTCAACAATCACATCAGCAAATGACATCAGAAGTTACATTTCCATTGCCAGTTTCTCTTCCATGCTGAATTATTCACTTGTAACATTCTGATAGATAGCAGAATGGACATCTAATATCCATAAGTCAATATGTTCAAGGTAAAATTTGTTACATTTCCTTTCACTTCCCCATCTGAACTCCTCTTGGGACCTCCTCTTCCTCCTCCTCCTCCTCCTCCTTCTCCTCTTCCTCCTCCCCCCCCTCCTCCTCCTCTTCCTCCTTCTCTCCTTTTCCTTCTCCTTCTTTTCTGTTAATGGCATCACTATTCTTCTAGTTAACAAGAAAAAAGAAAAATCTCTATCATTTTTCACTCTTTTCTTTTATTGGTGTTTTTCCCCAAAACTAAATGGTGACTATTGACTCTATCTCTGCAAACTGTCTATAAATTTTTCTTTTTTTATTTATAATAGTAGTATGTATTACAATTCATAGTGCACATATAATAGCATCTTTTTACATACAACTGTTTGTATACAAAGTATATTCATACCATTCAGGTCTTCAATCACGCATTTAGGATAATGATATCCATCTCATTCAACCACCTTTTCTTTCTTTTTTTTTTCTTTTCCCCCTCCCTCCCCCTTGCTCCCTCCATTCCCCTCCCTTCCCTTTGACCATTCTAGTGTTCCTTTAATCCTCCTATGTACCCCCATCCAACAATACTGTGAACTAGCCTTCTTATAACAGAGAAAACATTCAGTATTTGGATTTTTGAGATTGAGTAATTTCACTTAGCATTATATTCTCCAACTTCATCCATTTACCTGCAAATGCCATTATTTTATTCTCTTTTATTGCTGAGTAAAATTCCATTTTGTATATATACTACATTTTCTTTATCCACTCATCTACTGAGGGACATCTAGGTTGGTTCCACAACCTAGCTATTGTGAATTGTGCTGCTATAAACATTGAAGTGGCTGTGTCACTGTAATATGCTGTTTTTAAGTCCTTTGGGAATAGACCCAGGAGTGTGATGGCTGGATCATAGAGTGGTTCCATTCCCAGTTTTCCAAGGAATCTCCATACTGCTTTCCATAATAGTTGCACCATTTTGCAGTCCCACCAGCAATATATGAGTGTGCCTTTTTCCCCACATCCTCTCCAACATTTACTGTTGTTTGTGTTCTTGATAGCTGCCATTCTGACTGGAGTGAAATGAAATCTTAGAGTAGTTTTGATTTGCATTTCTCTAATTGCCAGCGATGTTGAGCATTTTTTCATGTATTTGTTGATTAATTGTTTATCTTCTTCTGAGAAGTGTCTTTTCAATTCCTTAGGCCATTTATTGATTGGGTTATTTGTTTTTTTGGTGTTAAGTTTTTTTAGTTCTTTATATATTCTAGAAATTAGTGCTCTATCTGATGTGCATGTATTAAATATTTGTTCCCAATTAGTTGGCTCTCTATTCACCTCACTGATTGTTTCTTTTGCTGAGTTTAAATCTATTCCATTCATTAATTCTTGGTATTAATTCTTGCGCTACAGGATTCTTATTAAGGAACTTGGGGCCTAATCCAACATGTTGGAAATTGGAGCTTACTTTTTCTTCTATTAGGTGTATTGTCTCTGGTCTAATTCCTAGGTCCTTGATCCACTTTGAATTGAGTTTTGTGCATGGTGAGAGATAAGGGTTTAATTTCATTTTGTTGCATATGGATTTCCAGTTTTCCCAGCACCATTTGTTGAAGAGGCTATCCTTTCTCCACTGTATATTTTTGGTGACTTTGTCTAATATAAGATAGCTGAAATTATATGTATTAGTCTCTGTGTCCTCAATTCTGTACCATTGGTCCACCAGTCTGTTTTGGTGCCAATACCATGCTGTTTTTGTTACTATTGCTCTATAGTATAATTTAAAGTCTGGTATGGTGATGCCATCTGCTTCACTTTTCTTGCTAAAGATTGCTTTGGCTATTCTGGGTCTCTTATTTTTCCAGATGAATTTCATGACTGCTTTTTTTATTTCTTTCAAGAGTGACATTGGGATTTTGATTGGAATTGCATTAACAAGACAGGGATGCCCCTTTCACCACTGCTATTTAACATAGTATTGGAAACTCTGTCCAGAGCAATTAGACAGACAAAAGAAATTAAAGGGATCCAGATAGTAAAAGAAGAGCTCAAGTTAGCACTATTTGCTGATGACATGATAATATACCTAGAAGACCCAAAAAACTCTACCAGAAAACTTTTACAACTAGTAAATGAATTCGGCAAAGTTGCAGGATACAAAATCAATACACATAAGTCAAAGGCATTTTTTTGTACACCAGTGACAAAGCCTCTGAAAGGGAAATGATGAAAACTACCACATTTACAGTAACATCAAAAAAATAAAATAAAATACCTGGGAATCAACTTAAGGAAAGAGGTGAAAGACCTCTGTAACGAAAACTATAGAACACTAAAGAAAGAAATTATAGAAGAACTCAGAAGATGGAAAGACCTGCCTTGCTCTTGGATAGGTAGAATTAATATTGTCAAAATGTCCATACTACCAAAAGCATTATACAGATTTAATGCAATTCCAATCAAAATCCCAATGTCTATCAAAATCACTCTCCTTTTTATTTCCATTATCATTACCTATTTCACAATCTTCTTACCACTCTCAGACTATTGTACTTGCCTATTTTAACTTTAAATTTTCTATCTTTATAAGTCATTTTCCATACATTTGCCACAGTAATAACTCCAAATCATAGTTTACTAATGCTACTTCCATCCAGGGATGTCACCATAGAAATATGTATTAAAGCATTAAGGTAAATTTGCCAAGGCAAATCATGCATAGCATCACTTTATTTGCTTTAAGAAATGTTTTGTTGTCATTGTTTGTCACCATCCTCTCAAACATATTACCCTCAATTTTAACACTTCTTTCCATTTTAATAATTCCTAAAATTCTGTTTTGTTTTGTTTTAATATCAGAGCTGTTTCAACATGCAGTCCCTAACCCAATGGAGGCTCTAGGATTACCTTTATGTATAAAATTTGATTACATAGATTTGTTAGTGGAAGAGCCAGGTATTCTGTGTTTGCACTATTTCAAAATGAAACTCTGCAAAATATTTTGAATTTACCATTTTTTTTCTTTTAACACAATCAAGCATTTAGCAGTCTAAAATTATCATTCCTCTGTATTTCTTTTCTAGAAGGAGTTTGCACATTCATACAATATACCTATTCTAAAAGCCATCTCCCCACAGAACATAATGCTTGGCATTCATATTTGAAAAGTAGTTTAATGATACAGATCAAGAAACAATAAAAAGCAAAGAATATTTATTTATAGTGAACAAATCCATAGAAAGATATTACATGAGCTCTTTCATGATGGGTGTGTGAGCAAACCTCCAATAAAGAGGCGATAAACCCTATTTGTCAATTATATAAAGTATTTAGTCACAGTCGATAATAATTTTACTTAATCTATAAAATTCTCATTTGTTTTTTACTTCTTATAGTTGAAAAGTAAAACTACATGGGATCTGAAAAAAATTATACTTATTTTCACTTTTTATTAAATAAACAGGAAAAGAGTGGCCCTGATGTTTAATGAAAGGGAGGTATTTCTGAACTTTACATGTGGTTGTTATCTATAAGTTGAGCCCCCAAACTTAACACTAGAATTCAAAATATCAATATACATATATTCATGAAAGGAATAACAGCTATTATGTTTTTTGCCTCCTAAATAATTGATAATTTTGGCTTCATACATAATATTGGATTATTATACTTGTTTTATAACTTATTATAAATATGTATGAGTAAATTAAATATCAATCATTTTATTAATTTATTTCACAAGATGTTTTCAACACTTTTTAATTTCTAATATTTTACTATTGTTTCTTGAAATATATTTACCATATTTATTTTAATCCAAAATTCACATTATATGTTTGCTTTTTTGTGTGTGTTTGTTTTTCTGACAGAAAGTAAGTCTGATCCGACTGTGTAGTTTAACATTGAAATCTGGCTTGAAGAAGTAGGTTACCCTGTGCCTATTTTCCTTAATTTGAATGAGTTGAATCTGAAATTCTAAGGCTTTGACAAATTATTTTTAAGGCAAATAATCAAGTATTTTCTTAAAATATAACATATTACCAAAGTGTATTAAAATTAACAATAGTCTAGTTCTCCTGACATTTTCTGACCATGTTAACTTAAGCCTGTGTCTCTATATTTTAAAAAAATAAAATGTAATGATTAGTAATTTGATATGTTTTAATAAAATAATTTTAATATTTCTCCCAGAAAATGAGAAACTGGATGCCCCAAATGCAATGTTTTAAAGTATATGCTTTCAATAGGTCAAAGGAGGACCTCACAAAATCGTCAGTTATTAGGTTAATAAAAATAACTGTTATAACAAATACTCTTTTGTTATGAACATTAAAAAAACAAAAGGAGTTCCTAGAAATCCCATTGATGACAAAAATCTTTCCCAACATTAATATAATGTTTTAATGATTTCAAAGCTTACATTTATAAACAACAATAAGAATAAAGCAAAGCAGTGGGATTAGGGTTAGAAGTGCTTGAATAGTATGCTGAAGACTCTAGTTTTGATTGCCAGCACTGAAAAAAAAAATATTGAACTTATCTAATTTAAATCTATTGATAAACACATAACTTGAAAAAAATGCCCTTTTATATTTCAAATAAATTACTGTTTTAAGATGCATAATTATCAAAAGACTAATGTATTTATAGTTTTTAATCAATTTTGTACAACTGGCCACTCATTTTGTGTATATCTTCATGAGTAAATTCAGATTATGGATTTGGGGCAAAAACACAACAGAACTGATATATCCCCAAAATATCATATCGTGTCAATATATCCAAGCATCAGTGATTTATTTTAAGATGAGTATATACAAATATTTTATTCTTCATAAGTGCTTACACTTACGATAAAAATTAATGGAAGATCAAAATGTACTAAGGGATATGTAGTTTTTGAAAATTATTTTTAAGAAATATTTTAAGATCAATTGTATAAACAAATTTTTGTGATATTATTTTATGAGAATCAAAGGAATTGGCTTCAGGAAAACTGTGGTCAAGGGAGATTCATTTTTTAAAAGTGGAAACATAAAAATGTACTTGTTGATTAGTGGGTAAATCTAATAAAAGAAGTACAATGCTATTTTTAATTATGACTTATAAGAAAAAGAATTGTCTATTACTATAACTCACAAAGAATCTTATTCAACTTTTTAAAATGATTAATTTTTTTGTATGTTTTAGTTGTGAATGGACCTCTATTTTATTTATATGTGGTGCTGAGAATTGAACCCAGTGCCTCACACATGGTAGGCAAGCACTCTACCACTGAGCCACCACCCCAGCCCCAACATGATTATTTTAATTAACAGAATTTTATTTACTATTTATATACAATAAAAATGTGAAATTTCAAAATAGCATGCAGAAGATGAGTACAACTCTTGAATTGTGTGTGTTTGCTTAGAATGAGCCCTAGAGTGATGTTTCTAAATGTGAAAAGTCGAACAATGAATACCTCTGTTTCAGATGTATTTAATTTTCATATTCTAATTAAAGAATGCAAAATAAAAAGCAAAGCCTTAATATTGGTTAAAATTAATTAAATATTTACTATATACTTAGAGATCTGTCTATAAGTATTAAATGTTCCCACTGAAAATATAGAAAGCTTTATTATACATTTAAAGATCACTTAATATTCAAATAAATTCTTCAGGATTATATAACAACAATGATGAATAAAGTAATATTTTATTCACCAAGTATTATATGTATTATGTATTCAGTAGGTTTTTAGGTTCTGAGAATACAAAGACGAACATTACATAGTTAGCAATAAATGGAGGCCCCAACCTACATTACACAACATGTCAAAATTTGAAATAGGTGATGTAGTAGACTTATAATAATTAGATGAATGCAATATTAATAATATTTTTATTTCAAAGAGGTGAGATTTATTATGTTGCCAGGCTGGACTTACACTCCTAGGTGCAAGTTATCTTCCTGCCTCACTCTCCCAAGTAGCTAGGACCACAGGCATAAGCCACCTGCCCAGCTCCAGGACTTACAATAACTAGAATTCATGAAATATTCCATGTGGACTTCACACACATAAACACTAATTTTAATCTAGGTCTTCAAATTAAAACATACACACATGTTTAAATACTTTACCTATATCCTAAGTATTTGGCTACACTTCATTTTATGAATGATAAATTATAGACGAAAACACACTCTAAAATAAGAGATGTTGGTAGTCCTTTGTTCCTTTTACATGAACATTTTAATTGTCATATGAAATTATCTAATGCCTTTAAATGTCAGAAATAAATATATGCTGTCTTTATGCCTTTCATTATAATAACACTCTTCATTTATTGACTCCATTGTACCATAAATGTACTTCCACCATAAAACCTGTACTATTTGATCATATTTGTTTATTAATATATGGGCTCTAGGAGGGTGGTGGTTATTTATACTTATCTTATTTTTTCTTAACCTCTAGATTACTCTCTTGAATGTATTATATACTCAAAAGTTGGTAATTGAATTCTTTTTTTTATTAACAAATTCCTTATTTTATTAAAATTTAATATAAAAAACTCCAAATGTTATAGCAAATACATTGTAGAACATACATACAATACCTTGACTTGAAGGAAATCTTTTTTTTTAAGTCCTTTGTTTTATTCATTCATTTTTTTAATTTAATTTAATTTGTTATACATGCTTTTAGAGTGCAATTCCTTTCATATTACATATAATTCTTGAATGGATCTAGGACCTCAATCATATTACATCCAAGAAACTAAAATCATAATGAATTTCACTATGTCTAGTTAATCTTCAAAATTATATGCTTCATAAAAAGAAACCTAAAAATTGTATTTCTAGAAAGATTTTCATTGATTTACTATTAAAATTACTGTATTGTATTTAAAAGTTTTTTTTTCCAATTTTGTTCATTCAACTTGTACTTTATAAAATTTTAATTGTTACAATTATTTTAAATATTTGAAAATTACATTAGACCATAATTCATTATAATGCAGATGTTAGTATATATCAGAAATCAAATCATGACTCAAATAGGTCAACTACAATTGAAGCCAAATTTACCCTACAAAGTACCCTTGAACACTACATTTACAAAGAGATTAGATTATAGCTCTGAACATATTTAAGTGGATTCACATGATATACTCTTTATCTAATTGGCAATTGAAAAATGCAGTCACAAATATAGGTCCTTGGAGATTACAGTTTTGGAAACCCATTGCAACCTAACTCTTAATTACCTTTGTGGCTAAAAAGGCAATTCAACGTAAATATATATATATATATATATTTACAATATATATATTAGTAAAGAAAGCATAGGAAAAGTAATTTTATTGATTAAACCTAATTTGTGTCCACGAGGCAAAAAACATTATTATTTTCTTCAAAGAGTGTTCAGGGAATGGAGAAGAGATTAAATTTAAAAGTCCCCTTAAATGGTTCATGGAATGGCATTAATAACAAGTCCAAAGGGGCTTATGCTAATCTGTTTTCTTGGCTAAAACTAAGGATTTAATGAAAGTTGTTTCTATTATAGAAGGATAAAACAGAGTTTATTCTAGCAATGTTTTGTTTTGTAGGACATAGCATGATAGGAGATGTTATGTAATATTATCGTCAGCTCTCTTGTATTATCAGAATGGATGTTAAGAAACAAATATATTTGCTTACAAAGTCACAGGATTCAATTTTGTCCCAACAACAACAACAGAAATAACACCAAATAATAGGCTAGTTCATGATGCACCCTTTCTTTATTCACTCATGCGAATTAGAGGTCCCAGTGCCTTAGTGATGCACTTTTCTCTAGGTCTTGTCATAAAAACAGAGTAAAAGTAACTAGAATGAAGGTTCCTGGTTACATCTACTTCAATTTCAGTAACCCTACTGAATATCTCTCTTACTCTCCTATATTTTGTTCCAGCAAAATAGGTTTTCAGAAAAAAATTTTCAAACCATAAACATCAAAGTGAAAATTATTTTTGATTAAATTAGTCAATTAGAAAATGCATTTCCTTATCATTTCCTTATATATTGTAAACCGAGTTCATTTTCAGTGGTGTCCCTCATCATGCTGATTTGTAAATAAAGTATACTTAAAGCAGAAAATATTATGTGATGTCACCAGAAACAAGTTCCATTGTGGTTCAGTGAAAGAATGTGTATATAGTCCAAATGAATTGAGTTTGAAAACCAGTTCTGACAATGATGAATGGGTCTATGAGCAATTGCTTAGTTCCTCTAAGCAAGAATTTACTTGTTTTTAAAATGGGAATAGCAGCACATCTGTTATATCTGATTTTCTAAAAATGGCATCAAAATCTCAATACTTTGTAGTTGATTTTCTAAAATACTCCCTTTATCGAAACCTAACACAGTAAAGGAGTTGGATGGTCTAATGAGATATCAAATTTTGACAAAAAAAGTCTTTATTTTCAAACTAATTTTGATCCAAATAGTATTACTGAAGCAGCTTCTTAACATGTACTATTTTGGTTTAAAAATTTAAATTTACAAGTAAACCAATAAAGTATTATGTACTACAATTATTTTCTAATGTCTTGGTGCTACACTTGTTCCATTCCTAAGAAACAAAAAATAGATGCCACTTGTGTTTATAATAGTAACAACCTACAGGATGGGGCTTTGATAATCTCAATAAAAGTTCTCCTCCTATAATATTTTATTCACTGACTGACTTCACTCCAACTTCTTCCCAATACCATGAGATGTCATTGTAATTGTCATAAATGCAAATTTTAAAGTAGCAAGGCTGATACATATGAAACTGAAGTTTTATACAGAAGGCAAACAAATACAGGCAATTTAATATGGTTCAATTTTTATATTCAATCAACAACGAGGTCCTAACATTTAAAGCAAAATTATTTATAATGGAAACTCAAAGAAAAATAGAGAAAAAAGCCTATGAAATAACTTGAGTCTGGATAAGTGACAAAAAAGTCAAAACTCAAAGTAAGACATTTTATAGTAAAAGGGAATGAAGAAAACAGAATCATAAATGTGGTTTCATTAGACCTTAGCTAGACATGAAATTCATGGTACTATCCATCACAGACTGATGAATTTATCTTTGAAGAATTCTATCAGATAAAATGTGCTAAGGAGACAGCCATGACATCTCTATAGCACTGAAATACATACATAAAGCTGGAGCTTCACACAAACCCCACAAACTTGAACCCAAAAGAAATGTAATTTAGCCCCAACATTGTAATAGCAAGATAAAGGTAATACTAATGATTTCTATTTTAATGAAAAGAAAAAAAAATAAAATAAGCATATTAAAGGATTGAATACTTCTATATTCCATTTAGTTTCCCATTTTTCCCTCTTCTGGCACGCACGCACGTGCACACACACACACACATACACACAGACACACACACACCTGCATTAATATATGTTGTTGTTTTTTTTTTTTAGAAAATAGGTGAAGGTGCTGATTGTCTCAAATTAATTCTAACAGCAAATTTAGAATAAACCAAGATCCAAATAGCCTAAGTTCAGTAAGAAACTTTTTGTTTTTATTTCAATCCAGTGCATTATATCTTTAAAAAAAATGTAATATTTTCTAAATGAAATAATGTACAACCACCATCTTCATCTAGACTTGTTATAACTTTCAAACACAAAGCTTCATTTTAAGCTTGGTAAAAAACTTAACAGGAATGATGGCAGACCTTAGGATGTAGTGTGTACCTTACAGGAAATTTCGTTTAACAATCATAACACAGTAATAATGCCATTAATAATGAAGTCCTCAATTTAGAATCTGGAACATTCTTCCATCAAGGGGGGGAGGGGAAATTCAGTCCAATGAGTCTGTGTCAAGATCTTCATCTCTTGTTTGCTCCACTTGTATTCTCTTTTCAGTAACTCATTTTGTTTTGAAGCTAGGTATTAACTGGAATAGCTATACATCCCTGAGAAAGGGGCAATTGTGCCCTTCCCTTGACATTCCTTGTTGTTTAATTCTTTAGAATCTTAATGATTTTTTTTTAAATCCTGAGAGATTCATCAGTAGACTTGTTAAGAAAAAAAAAAATGAAACTGTAACCAAAATTTTAAAATAAAGGTTTTTTTTTAAAAAAATGTAATATACTTGTCATAGTTTTATTCTTCCTGCCCAAGTTACTAGTGTGTCCTTTTTGTAATCAGTTCAGTCCTTCTCTCCTGCCACTGCCAAAGCCAATGACCAGGGGTTATACCTATCAGCGCTGGGCAAGTACAATCAATGCTTCTTCCACAAGCACAGACCTCATGACAACCAAACTGGAAGGTAAAAAATGAGAAGCTGAAGACATTAAATTTCTTTAGTCCTACCACCTGATTCTTGTTTGACCCACTGTCTGGGTCTTATTAAGCCCACTCTGATCATGTTTATTCATGTAGTTTTTCTACAAGCTGGGCATGTGGAATCCTAAACCCTTGTATTTTCCTGTGTTACTGAATCACAATCCTAGCAGGACAAGAGACAAATTAAGAAGTTGCTTCTTTCCATTTTTAGGTATTTGCACTCTTCTGCAGATGCTATCAACTCTGGCTACATGAGGACACCTGTCTACAAGAACAAAACTGAGATTACTAATTCATTCCACATGGGTCACCAAACTGATATCAAATAGCAGTAGCTCTTGTTTATTACCAGCTTAGATCAAATTCAAACTGGAGACTCAAAGCTAAAAGGCTTAACCTCTAGCCCCTTAACCCTGGGTCACTCCCAATCTGTCTCTGGAGTATTTTTAATTAATGACAGAGTGAAAAGGATTATAAATTCCAGAATTCCCATATACAATCCCTTATGGATGCCAAACTTATTGACAGCAAAGAAGCCTCCCCATTCACATATGATTATATCTGCACAAACCAAATTAAGTGAAGCCATGAGGAAGCAATCAATTTGAAAATTCAGGATAAAATAGAAATGTTTCAACTGGGGTTTGGTAATTTACCTTTTTGAGGTTGAAAAAATATGCCAGATGATGTCTTCACATTAGCATGAGTTAGTGCCAAAGGGCGAAGGAAAGTAGAAAGTTCAGGTAATTATCCAGACCATTAAAACCTAGCCATAGAATATTGAGAGGAAAAAAATAGAGAAGTCCTTAAGCAGCCCAAGCAATGTAATGTAGCAATTAGCCAAAATCTAACACCATTAACTCTATAGTAATAAGTATAGGTATGGTTATAGTTAGAATGGCAAGCAGAGTTGGGAAATATCAACTTTGCAAATATTCTATATATTGGTTTTCTAATGGAATTCTCTAAGGTTAAGGAAAGTTTTACAGCAGCTAAATGTCCTTTCAAGTCATATGTTTCTTTTGGTTATTTATATGATGCTTATGGCTTTGTTTTAAGCTGGTAATCAGATAGTTGTACAGGACCTAACTAAAGAATATATTTCTGAAGTTTCTTTAGAAATAGGTATCTCAATTAAAGAATACTAATATTTATTGCATACCAACCATATAGCTAACCCTGTCCCATGCTGGACTTTTTATGTAAAATTTCATCTTCACAGCAACCTTTGTTGACAGCATTATGTTTATTATATAGATAATGAAACTGAGGTTTATTTGTATATCAATTATTTGATGTATTAAGAAAATTAATCACCTGTTATTGGTTAAGTTGTGCCCAGCCTACAAAAAATACTTTTAAGTCTTAACCGTCAGTACCTGTGAATGTGAACTTATTTAGAAATAGAATCATTATAAATTTAGTCAGATTAGTCAAGTAAAGGTTGGCATCATTAGCATAGATCTTGATCTGATATGTATTCTCATAAGAGGGAAATCTGGACTGAGGCACAGAGACACAGGAAGAACCCCATGAAAAAATGGAGGCAGAGCTTAGAGTGACGCACCTACAAGACAAGAAGTGCCAAGGGTTTCCAGCCACCCACAGAAGCCAGGAGAGAGCCAAGGAACATATTTACTCTGAGAGCCTCAGAAGGAACCAATGCCACCATCATCTTAATTTGGGATTTCTATCCACCACAATGGTGAGAGAATAAATTTCTATTATTGTTAAGCCACCCAGTTTATGGTACTTAATTATTATATGCCTAAGAAACTAATGTATTGTAATGGAAGAGAAAGAAAATTATGAGATGGGGGTTAATTTTACATAAGTTCACACGATAATGGTATGAATCTACTTTATATTTCTGTAGGTAAACCTAAGTATTCTCAATACTCTGACATGTACTTTTCTTACAAAAATCAAGGAGGAGGAGAAGGAGGGGGAGAAGGAAAATCCCAGGAAGGGAAGCTCTATCATTTATAGAATGAATGTCTAATCTCTAAGGATGGCAGTGCCTTTCATAAAATATACTCTTAAAATATCAGAAATAACACTCTTAATAATTACAGATATGAATTGTCCTTCTTTTCCAAACTTTTCTTGTCCTGCTTCTATAACAAGCACTTTTCACTTCAGCTGAACTGAATTCCTATTATTTAGCCCTAGCAGACTTTCCGCTTTCCCACTTTCTTTTCTCAAGCTGGACCCAGCTATGATAGAACTTACCTCTTCCCTCTCACTCCCGTCAGCCTATTTAAATCCTACTAGACATTAAGACTATCTGATAAACCATCTCCTGTGCTAATCCTTTGTCAATCACATCAACTGTGGTTCAGTTATTCTCCTGCGCTGTAGCTCTTTGTGGCTCTCCTGTGGCTTTTTCACTTTGGTGCTATGCCATATAGAAGTGTCAGTGTTTGTCTTATTTCCCTTACACTATCAGAAATCTCTTGGAGCAGGTGGTATTCCTATCCATCTTTTATGCCCTGTCACTACCTCCAGCACCCAGTCCAATACTTCCATAAAGTTTGTCTTCTATAAATATTTGCTGAATTGATTTTAGTTTTGAATTAAACACACAGGATCTCTTGAGTTGAAAAATCACATTGCAGAAGGCATGCTGTAATGCTCAGCATTGCTGCACCAATGGAGCAAGGCATATGCTGCAAATTCTTCATCTAAATGGTGGATGCTAGAGAACGGTTTTTTCATAAAAGATTATCTACAACGCAAAGCAGCAGAGAAACAGGCAAATGTTACAGATTTTTTTTTTTCAGTTTATTGTACCTATCCAGAGGTAATTCGTTTGTCTGCTTTCTGTATCTTCTAGATTTCAGTATTAGATTCAAAAAAAGCTAATTTGCATTGGCATAGTGACTTAACTCACTAGTGTATTATTACTATGTAAGCAGGTGTACACGAGACTACAAATAAATGCTTGCTGATGGAATCCCAGCAGGGCTTCTGATGAGTTTTCATTTTGTTGAACCTTACCCAGGAAATTACTGTGTAAAAAGCTTTGCTATTAGTTCTTTGCCTGAAATATCGTTTAGCTACACCTGGCCAAATCCATGGCAATTATACTAACTATACAAAGAGGACATTCCAAAAATCTTATCAGCTTTTTATACTCATTTTCTCAATTTTATTACTGCAAATATGAAAATATATAAACACAGAAGCATACTCAAATCTCCAAAGACACATATTAAGAGAAATTTAATATTAAATAAACATAAAAAGAGGATATCAGAAGTCAATCTTTCCTTAAAATAGAATCCTCATCTGAATGACCTATTCTAAAATTCAAGTTCTTCTTTAGTAGTAGCCATAAGAATATTCTTGATGTCACAGCTTAAGAGCATGAGATACAATGTTTATTTAAAATCAAAATTAGTTATGTGACACGATCAAATCTACCACATATTAATAGATGTTTAATAGTGGTTTTGTTATATTTGTTAAAATGTGTTATGATTTGGATATGAATTGTCCCCCAAAGGCTCATGAGTTCATGACTTGGTCCCCCATGCACCTGTATCCACAAGTGGGGTTTCTGGAAGGTGACTGGATCATGACCTGAACAGTGCATTAATCCTTTGATAGCTGAGTGACCTACTGGGAACAGGTGGAGGCTATGGAAGGTGGAGACTGTGGAAGGGAGTAGGTTCATGGGGCCATGCCCTTTGGGACTGTATCCTGTCCCAGACCCCTTCCTTGCTCACTCACTCTCTCTGCTTCTTTGTTTCCATGAGCTGAACTTGCACTGCCATGCCCTTCCGCCATGATGTTTTGCCTCCCCTCAGTCCTAAAGCAATGGAACCAACTCACCATGAGCTGAAACTTCTGAAATCTCTAGCCAAAATAAATATTTCCTCCAGTAAGTCGTTTTTCTCAGGTAGTTGTCACAGGGATAAAAGGCTAACACAAAATTCTTGAATAGATTTTGTGTAGGAGCCCTGTTTGGGGAGATGGCTTAAATTGCGGTTGACTATGGGCCATAAGGATTTGGGCATTGTCGCCTTCCGTAGTCTCACGGGACTTGGCCCGGGATCTCGCGGGACTTGGCCTGGGATCTCGAGTGACTTGGCCGAGATTACTGATCGGGTCAGCGCCATTTTGGTGGTGTGTGTGGCGCGTGTTAGTTGTTGTTAGAACCAGAGAGAAAAGTTATCAAAATAAAAAGCTGTTTGTCTCCAGTTTGCCTCTGAACTTCTTCCCGCGGCTCCATTGCTCCAAGCAGCCATCGCTTCAGGCGGCAACAATTTTGGACTTACAAATATTTCAGTCAACAAATATTTGTTTTGTGTCTCCTTTATGGAAGGTTCTCTAGGAACAGAGGTTCTTCAGTAACAGAGAATATACGCTAGATTGATTTCAAAATACATTTCATCTTGAAATGAGAAAATATCCACAGGAAAGAAGATAATCAAAAATGTGAGGCAATGTTAGCCCAAAAAGCAAAACACTTGCAATGTACCCTCAGTGCTATTGTCAGTGGTAAAGTGAGATTGCCATCAATGGATGAGGTCAGAGAAGTACAACAGGTAGCGTAACCATATGCCTTGGTTTTAATGGAAGAGTTTGAATGAATTACTATATTCTTGGTATAATAATATGTCCCACTTTCACTCTCAAAAGAGTTTTTATCTAAATAATCATTACATTTTCCTTCTATACAGGAGCAAATGGGCAAGTGTGGCCTTGAAAAAAAACGCAGTATTTGAACAAACTGAAGTGATTGCTTCTGGAAATCTAAGATAGATAAACAATGTATGCAAAGGAATGAAGATGAAGCATAAAAGTCAATATGCTGGGTGAAAGCATCTTCCGTGCAAAGAGGCCTTGTGTATATCATCAACTGAAAACAAAGCTTGAATCAGAGTCTTTGCCTTCCAGATTCAGCCTTCCTAAGAGTACAACAGAGATTTTTCCAGGGCATGTTTTAAGAACCATTACTATGTCCTGAATACAGGGTGGAAAGAGTGATCTCATGGTAAATAATTCCTCACAATGTTAACAATCTCCTATTACCAAAGGTAACTAGATTGAAAAACAAGAGCAAAAAC
This sequence comes from Tamias sibiricus, assembly GCA_025594165.1. Classification (NCBI taxonomy): domain Eukaryota; kingdom Metazoa; phylum Chordata; class Mammalia; order Rodentia; family Sciuridae; genus Tamias; species Tamias sibiricus. The sequence goes on from CM046668.1 coordinate 32,235,647, forward strand.
AGCAAAGGACCACCCAGTTAAATTTGAATTCCTTTCATCAGTGAATATATTTAGTGTAAAAATTTCCCAAATATTTCATGGGTCATAATGCACACATGATTTTGTTATTATGTTCCAATTATTACATGGAACCTACTTATACTATAACAAATATGTTTGAAATTAAAAAGTGGGTATTCTTTATTTCATCTGATGACTGTATTTCTGCCTCATTTCAGTCTTTCAGGACTTCTCCTGATTACCTTTGGGGTTGACAAAACTCCCCAAGCCTTGATTTGGAGCACCAGTTTCCTTTGCTTGCAAAAGTAATTACTATTTTGGTTTAGATGGCTTTATGATGACTTTTATGATGATTTAGACATGCTTTTCTGAAATATTGTCTTATGTCTAAATGTATTATATACTTTAAATTAAAACTCAAATCTCCAGTTTTAATTTATATTGTAATCCCTTAAAATAATAAACAGGTACTTAATGATTTACTCACGTGAGTTCAAACTGATGATCTTATCATCTGCAAATCTAAAATTTAAGGTAAAGTGTTCAAACAGATGGTCTCATGTATTGTGTCTTGAACACCTACATTACTTCAATTCCCTTTCACAATAACCCAGTGAGGTACTCCATTAATGTGAGTGAGGAAATAGGATCAGGAAAGTTTGGGATACACTTCAAACTCTGAATAGGTAGTTGCAGTTGCAGTAATGGTATAGTCAGCTCTCCTTAGCTGAGGATTCCACATGTGGGCATTCAATCAAGCTGAGAGAGAAAATTATTTTAAAAATTTGCTTAGGTATCAAACATGTTCAGACTTTTTCTCTTGTCAGTAGCACCTAAACAATACAATATGAAAATAATGTACAGAGGATTTTCATTTTATCCACGTAATTAATGTATTCAGATATTAATCTAGAAGTGATTTAAAGTATACAGGTGGATGTATATAGGTTGTATGCAAATACTATGGGATTTGAGCGTTCTCAGATTTTGGTATCTGTGGGTTGTCTTGAACCCAATTCCCAGGAGTTAGTGACAAACATCTGTATTAATGAACTCAGGATTCATGACAGCAAATTTAGCCAACTTACTTACACTATAATATCTTCCAAACAGCAAAAAGTTACTTGTCATTACTTCATATTCATTCCCAAAATTTCCTGAAGCGCAAATTAAAATGGGTCCTTACTTTCTGATTAACTACACAAATATTCTTCTCATGTCTCTACACTCGATTTAAAATAATACTAATAATAAAAATAACAGTGACAATGTGTAACACTTGTGTGCTAAGACATTACATGTTCAATTTTATTCAGGATTATTAAACTGTCATTGAATGACTTTATTCAGCATTCAGAAATTCCTTAAACCATTGGGACCCTGAAAAATGACATCAGTTTACAATCCTCTGACACATGGACATAACCTTTGACAGGTACTACAGGAGAATCACTCTCTCATTTTAATGTTATCTATTTGATGGACATATTGTGCTACAGGAAGGAACAGACTCTGAAGCTGGAAACAGAATAATTTCCAACAATGGAAAATATTATTTATACTCCATGAATAAAAATCAGTATCAAAAATATTAAAATGCTGAACAAAGACTGAAGTATTGTCTCAGTAGTTTTAGATATTCATAAAATATTGTACTTAATGTTGTAGTCAATAGAAAGAAATTCTGTAAATTAAGTGAACAAATAGGAAATACTAACTGATTCTTCAAATTTCTAAAAGCAAACTTACATCCTTGTTTTCAAAGTTTGAATCCAACATCAGTAACCCTCTATCCCTGAAATCTATTACATGCCACATACACCTCTCAGCCTTTCCTCCCTTCTGGCTGCCTGCCTATCTGTAGGGAGTAGGAGATATTTTCTCACCATTCTGAGCTACTCTTTGGTTTCCCCCACTTCTTTGGGAGCATCATCAATGCCAAAACGACCACCATCCTGAAGTTTCTTTTGACTTCAGGGTTTAATTTGAATGATTGGCAAGTATGGGCGATATGATGCCTAATAATTCATCTCACTTGTGAGGCAGAACACACTCTCTCTTTCTCTCTCTCTCTCTCTCTCTCTCTCTCTCTCTCTCTCTATATATATATATATATATATATATATATATATATATATACCATAATTTAACAAGGATGGTACAGACTTGCCACCTCCTTCCTTTTAGGTCAACACATAATAATGCATTAGCTACATAATTGTCATAATACACCAATTATAAGCATATACAGCAGTAGAAAAATAATGTTCTCCCATGTTCACCTCAGAATAAAAATGAGGGAAAAATATCTTTGGGGATATTTTCTATTTTAGGTAGTAAAACTTAAAGTCACATGTAGAAGAATCATAAAAATTAATGATATGCTCTGATAAACTTGTGAGCCACTAAATAGGATGACTCAAATAAATAAGAAGATCATAGAACCAATGAAGAAAGCCAAACACTGCTACTCCTTCACTAAGTTATTTTTCTATAGAATTTCTAATTTTAAAATTTATAATTAATTTGAATTGATTGATGGATAGCAACTGAAGTCAGGTAGGGTGTGGCTGGAAAAATTAGGTCACCATGGGCATGCCCGTGGAATTTACATGTTGTCTCTGGATCCTGGAGTGCTCTCTCTCTGTCTGTTTCCTGACTGTCTTAAACTAAGCCATACCCTTCTGCAATGATGTTCTGCTTAACGATGGGCCCAGAACAATGGAATTGACCAACCATGAACTGAACCACTCAAACAATGAACCAAAGTAAAGTTTTCCTCCTCTAAGTTATTCTTGTTGGGTTTCTTGGTCACAGGCATACAAAACTGACGTACACAGTAGAAATCGACCAAAAATAAACTAATGTGTCCAGAAATAATTTTTCAGCAATGCTACTAGACAATTTTCCTCTAATGAGCTCTTGTTATTTCCCTGTGAGTAATATAACACATCATTCTATCTATTTATATTTCCCTTGGTATTTTTTCTACAATCTAGGTAACTAAGGTGGAGATATCTATGTCAGTGATTATGTGATAATAAATCAGTGTCCAATAGTTTGCTGCTGAGAGTTGGGGGACAACAGTGTCTTGATGGTTCCTTTTGTGTAGCATCTAGTACTATTAAACTGATGAAAAGTAGCACTCCCCTAATTTGATGAGACATTTCTGATAACAATCTGCTATTAAAGAAGAATGAACACAAGACAAAATGCTAATCACCATCATTTTGTTTTCTTGTGTGGGCTGTAATGTCTTGATTATACTTATATTCTTCAATTTAATTACTAGCCTCAGCTTCCTCAAAAGATCTTTGCAAGGTACTATATAAAACATGGTTTTTAAATTGACCAAGTGGTATGGTTTGAATGTGAGGTGTCCCCCAAAAGCTCACATGTGAGACAATGCAAGAAGGTTCAGAGGAGAAATGATTGGGTTGTAATAGTCTTAACCTAATCAGTGAATTAAGGCCCTGATAAGGATTAACTGAGTGGTAACTGGAGTGATAGGGCATGGCTAGAGGAGGTGAGAATTGGGGCGTGGCTTTGGGGTATATATTTATATCTGACCAGTGGACACCTCTCTCTCTCTGCTTCCTGATCATCATGTGAGCTGCTTCCCTCAACCACACTCTTTCATCATGAGCCCCAAGGAATGGAGCTGACCTTCCATGAACTAAGACTTCCAAAACCATGAACTCCTAAATAAACCTTTACTCCTCCATAATTATGGTGGTCAGATCTTTTAATCATAGCAACAAAATAGCTGACTAAAACACCAAGTCTCTAAAACGTATACATAGTGTATTTCAAATGTTCATAGAATAGTTTTTCCCTAAGAACAGATTATCAAAAACTTGGCTAAGCTAAATGTCTGGACTCATTCTTTTTTTTTTTTTTTTAAAATTAGAGCTTTATGGTTACACATAATAATGGGGTTCATCCTTACAAAATCATAAATGCATGGAATTCAATTTTAGTTCATGATTCCCCATTTCCTCTCTCTCCTTTACCTCTCCCGTTCTCCTTCCTCTACTCTGCTATACTTCCTTTTGTTCATCTATTTGTTTATATTTGACTGGTTCATTTTACTCATGCATAAAGGTGAAATTATCAGTAATATTTTATGTATGCACATAACACGATTTTTTAAGAATTAATTTCGGGAATTAATTTCACATCACCTCTCCTTTCCCATCCCTCCACTCTGACTTTCAATCTCCTTTTACGCTACTGATCTTGCTTATAGCATATGATAGCCTATCCTTTCCCTCTCCTTTAGTTTACTCTAGCTTGAACATATGAGAGAAAACATTCAACCTTTGAGTTTCTGAATCTGGCTTATTTTATTTAGCATGATGTTCTCCATTTCCATCCATTTATCAACAAATGTCATAATTTTATTATTCTTTACAGCTCAGTAAAACTCCACTGTGTATATTTTACCACAATTTCTTAATCCATTCATCTAATAAGAGAAAACTCAGTTGATTCCATAATTTAGTTATTGTGAATTGTGCTGCCATAAAAAATGAGGTGGGTATATCATTACAGTAGGCTTATCTTAGTTCTTTTGGGAAAATAACAAGGAGTGGAATACCTGGGTCATATGGTAGTTCCATCTCTGTTTTTGAGAAATTTCCATACTACTTTCCAGAATGGCTATACTATTTGCAATCCCCCAATAATGTACAATTGTATTTTCTCTACATACTCACCAGCATTTATTATCATTTGTATTCTTGATTATTACCATCATGACTGAAGTAAGATAAAATATTCACATAGTTTTGATTTGCATTTCCCTTACTTCTAGAGTGTTGAACATTTTTTCATATACTTGTTGGTCAGTTGTGTTTCTTGTTTTGGGAAGTTCCTGTTTAGTTATTTGTCCATTTATTAATTGAGTTATTTGGGGGGTGTTAAGTGTTTTGAATTAATTAATTATATAATCTGTGTATTAATACCCTATTGGAGGAACAGCAGGCCAATGTTTTCTCTCATTGGATAGGCTCTCTTCACACTCTTAATTATTTTGTTTTGATGTGCATTATTTTAGTTTTTTGGCATCTTGCTTATTTATTCTTAGTTTTATTCTTTGCATTTTGGGGGTCTTGTTAAGGAAGTTGATGCCAGCACCAATATGATAGAATGTTGACTGTGTGTTTTCTTCTAGTAGTTGCAAGTTTTATAGTCTAATTCCTAAGTCTTTGATCTGTTTTAGTTTGACTTTGTGCAGGGTGAAAGATAGGGGTCTAATTTCATTTTTTTACATATAGCTATCCATTTTCCAAGAACTTTTGTTAGAAGGCTGTCTTTTCTCCAAAATATATTTATGTCACCTTTGTCAAGTATCAAACAACTGTAAGGATGTAGGTTTGTCTCTGTGTCTTCTATTCTGTTCCATTGGTCTTCATGTCTGTCTTGATGTCAATGCCATGCTGGGGTTTTTTTTGTTTGTTTTGTTTTTTGTTTGTGTGTGTTTGTTTTACTGTAGCTCTAAGGCATAATTTCAGATCAGGTATTGTGATGCCTCCTGTATCTCTTTTCTTGCTCAATATTGCTTTGGATATTCTGGGTATCTTATTCTCCCCAATGAATTTAAGGAATTTTTTCTAATTCTGTGAAGAATGTCATTGGTATTTTAATGGAGATTTCATCTGTATATTGCTTTTGGTAGTATGGCCATTTTAACAATATTAATTCTGTCTAAAAACATGGAATGTCTTTCCATCTTCTAAGGTCTTTGTCAATTTCTTTCTTCAGTGTTCTATAATTTTCATTGTAGAGCTCTTTTACCTCCTTGGTTAGATTAATTCCCAAGTTTTGTTTTGTTTTGCTTTTTTCTTTTTCCTTAGGTTATTGTGGATGGGATGGTTTTCCTGATTTCTTCCTTGGCTAAATCATTGTTGGGGTATAGGAAAGTTATTGATTTATGGGTGTTGATCTTATATCCTACTACTTTTCTGGATTCATTTATAAGCTCCAGAGTCTTCTGATGGAGTTTTTTGGTTCTTCCTGATATAGGATCATGTGATTAGCAAACAGATAATTTCACTTCTTCTTTTCCTACTTACATCCATTAATTTCCTTTTCTTGCCTGATTACTCTGGCTAACAGTTTTGAGGACTATTTTGAATGCAAGTGGTGACAGTGCACAGCCTTGTCTTGTGTCTGATTTTAGAGAAAATTCTTTTAGTTTTTCTCCATTCAGTATGAAGCTGGTTTTGTGTTTGTCACGTATATCTTTTATGATGTTAAGGTAAGTGCCTTTGATCCCTAGCTTTTGAGGCATTTTAAACATGAATGAGTGCTAGATGTTATCAAAGGCTTTTTCTGCATCTATTAAAATGATTATGTTATTCTTGTCCTTAATTCTGTTCAAGTAGTGAACTACATTTATTTATTTATTTATTTTTGCATGTGTTGATCCAAACTTGCATCCCTGGAATGAAACCCAGTTGATCATAGTGCATTATCTTCTCAATGTGTTTTTTGAATGAATATTTTATTAAGAATTTTTGCATCTCCATTCATCAGGGATATTGGTCTGTAGATTTTATGTTTTTGGTTTTGGTATCAGTGTTTTTCTAGCTTTATAGAATATATTTGGGAGTGTTCCTTCCCTTTCAATTCCATGGAGTAATTTGAGAAAAATTTGTGATAGTACTTCTGTAAAGATATGGTAGACCTCAACTGAGAATCCATCTGGTCCTGGGCTTTTCTTTTTTGGGAGACTTTTAATTACTGTTTCCATTTCATTACTTAATATTGGTTTGTTTAGGTTTTCATTTTTGTTTGTTTGTTTTGTTTTGTTTTTTGTTTTTCTTGTTTCAATTCTTACTTTTTTTCTTTTTTAATTTATAATAGTAGTATGTATTACAATTCATAATGCACATATATAGCATCTTTTTACATACAACTGTTTGTATACAAAGTATATAAGTACCATTCAGATCTTCAATCATGCATTTAGAATAATGATATCCATCTCATTAAACCACCAATTTTTTTTCCCTTTTCCCCCTCCCTCCCCCTTTGCTCCCTCTCTTCCCCTCCCTTTCCTTTGACCATTCTAATGTTCCTCTAATCTTTGTGGTTCAATTTTGGCAGGTTATATGTGTCTAGAATTTGTCAATGTCTTCTAGATTTTCTAGTTAATTGCAGTATAAATTTTCAAAATCATTTCTGATGATCCTCTGGATTTCAGAAGGGTCTGTGGTGATATGTTCTTTTTTGTATCTAATTTTAATTGATCTGGTTCTCTCTGTTTAATTTAGCTAAGGCTTCATCAATCTTACTTATCTTTTAAAAGAACCAACTTTTTAAATTTTAAAAAATTTGTTCTTTATTAGATATACATGAGAGTACAGAATATTTTGATATATTACACTTACATTGAGTATAATTTATCCTAATTAGGACCCCATTCTTGTGGTTGTACATGATATGAACTTTCACTGGTTGTGCATTCATATATGAACATAGGAAAGTTATGTCCAATTCATTCTACTATCTTTCCTACTTCCATCCCTCCTCTCTTCCCTTTATTCCCCTTTATCTAATACAATGAACATCTATGGCTTTGTGTTTGTCCCTCACTTATTACATATTAGCATCCATATATCAGAGAGAATATTCGTCCTTTGGTTTTGAGAACTGGCTTATTTTATTTAGCATGGTATCTCCAGTTCCATTCATTTCCTTGTGAATGCCATAATTTTATTTTTTCTTTATGACTGAGTAATATTCCATTGTGTAAATATACCATATTTTGTTTATCCATTCATCTGTTGTGGTGTACCTAGGGTGGTTCCATAGGTTGGCTTTTGTGAACTGAGCTGCTATAAACTAAACTGATTTTAAATTATTTGGGTATATACAAGAAGTGGAATAACTGGGTCAAATGGTGGTTCTAGTTTCAGTTTTCTGAGGAATCTCCATACTGCTTTCCAAAGTGGTTGCATTGATGTGCAGTCCTGCCAACAATGTATAAGTGTACCTTCCCCCCATATCCCACCAACATTTATGTTATTTGTATTCTTGATAATTGCTATCCTGACTGAACCGAGATGAAATCTCAGTGTAGTTTTAATTTGCATTCCTCTAATTGCTATAGATGTCAACCATTTATTCATATATTTTTTTACCATTCATATTTCTTCTTCTGTGAAGGACCTATTCAGTTATTTTGTCCATTTATTGATTGGGTTATTTGCTTTTTTTGGTGTTAAGTTTTTGAGTTTTTTGTATATCCTGGAGATTAATGCTCTATCTGAGATGCAGGTGGCAAAGATTTTCTTCCATTGTGTAGGCTTTCTCTTCACGTTCTTAATTGTTTCCAAAGAACCAACTCTTCATTGTATTGATCGCTGTATTGATTTTTTTATTCTCAATTTCATAAGGTCTGAGTTGAGATATCAGTAGTGAGCCTAATTTGAGTCCTGATCTTATTTTCTGATTTTTACTGATTTTGGAATTAGTTCATTCTTTTTCTATGCCTTGAGTTAGATTGTAAACTTATTTATTTAGGATCTCTATTTTTTTTTTAAAATGTAGACACTCAGTGCTATAAATTTTCCTCTTAGAACTGTTTTCATACTGTCCCAGAGATTTGATAGGTTCTATCTCAGTTCTTGTTCATCTAAAAATTTCTTAATTTTTACTCTCATTTCTTCTTTGATCCACTTCATTTAAGAGAGTTTTGTTTACTCTTTATGTGATTTCTATTATTTTTATTTTTATGCTGTTGATTTCTAGTTTAATTTGGTTACATCTGCACATTTCCATACACACAAAATCATGCCAAATGAAAAATATTACAATAAATAAAATGTTTGAAAAAAGTTAAACTTTAAAAAGAGTTAAAAATGGTAATATAGATAAAAAGAAGAAAAAAGCAACACAGAAATAGAATGAAAAATATCTCAGTGAGAGGTAGAGGGTAGTTTCTGCGATGGTGGTCAAATCTCTTGTCAGGGATGGATTTTCACACTTTATGTTTATATTTGGCCCTATCTTTTGGCCACTGTCCTTGTGTTCTTTACCTAGTTGTCATCCAGGTATATTAGCCCTCAGCTTCCAATCTCCCAGTATTGTGTGGTATACACTGGGGAGTGCTCATGAATGGTGTAAACCTGTAGCAGGGGTGATGCAGAGTTCTAGATTGGATTTCCAGTTGGTGGGGTTTGGACTGTGTGGGATTTGGAACTCTGTCAGTGGGTATTTGAAATTTGGTCCACTCCCCTTATTGGTGTGGAACTTGCTATCTCTGCTGGGCTTCTGGATCTCTGGGATTTCCCAAAACTCCACTTTAATGGGATAGGAACTAATCTTCCACAGGGTTCATTTCACCACTATCTATGTGAATTGTCAGGTATGCACCCTGGAGTGAACATACACTTGTATGGCCACAGTGAGCATCTTTGCAACACCTCTTACAGGGTGACAATTCCTATGGGACTTTTTTCTCTTGGGATCCAAAGGCAGAGTGACTTAGTTAAAATGTTCTTTGTGCCCATTTCACTCTCTCAGGTTCAGGAACTCTCTGGGAATTTTTTCGTGGGCTGTATTTGTTCACAGCTGTGGGAGCTTCAAGGGCACAGCTTTCAGCTTCTGGGAACATCTCTGTTAGTTGCCAGTGTGTTCTATGCTGTGCTCCCAGGAGGGTTACCCAGGAGGGGCTACCCATGTGCGCAGGATGCTTTCTCACCCCAGTGGACCACTTTGGCTTTGTTTTCACTGAGGCACTTACCCCAGCAATTTTGTGTCCATTTAAATCAGCCTTCCTCTGTTTCCCTAAGTCATTTTCTTTTTATTTTTAATTTCTTTATCCACCAGCTATACATCCCATTTGTCTGTGCTCCTTGCTCTGCCCTGCTGTTGGCTGGAGCTGGCGTGTCTCTACGTTATTATTTCTTATGCTCAAGTTATGCACTTTCTGTAGCTTTGAATATTATTTTTTTACAGTACAGTATTGTGTTTCTGTGCAGTTCCCTTTGTTACTCACCTTGCTGAGGAGCAGTCTGGTACTGAGGAGCTGGGGGGCGGTGCTTCCTTCCTCTCACTCCCCCAAGGTCTCTGGACTCATTGTTCATAGGCCGAATGGACTAAACATTTACATACGAGGTTGCATCTAGTTTCACATGGGACAAAAAGTGAAAAGGAAAAAAAAAACAAAAACCTTGTATTCCTGAACAGTATTCTAGAAACTATTTATCTGACAACATTGGTTAATATCCATTTTGTATAAAGTTTATACTAAATATGATAGGGAATTTTATACTTTATGAAAACAAAAACTATAAGCTGTGATTTTGAAGTAAAATATGAATGTTAGTGATAATGTAAATAGTTATCCAGAAGCCTACTGAGAAGCATATAAATAATGAAATTATTCTAAAACTTTTTTAAAATAAACATATTTTTAAAAATACACTATTATAAATATTAATAATTTGAAATAGTGAACAATGTTCTTCTGGGTTGTGACTAGGGAATCTAGTAGTGAGAACAAAGTATTTTTTATCTTATTGTAGGACAGTGTAATGTAGTAGCATTCTCATTGATGACATGCATGTTGGTGGCTCTTTATGATATATTTTTTCAGGTAACAATATTTTAAAGAGTTTAATATCTTGTATGTAAAAATACTCGGTATATTTCATCATTCCTAATACATAAAGTGAAAAGAAAAAAAGAGAAATTATAGAGGAAATGGCCCAGCTGAATCTGACCAGCTATTTCAATCATTTACTGTTTTGGAAGTAAGTTACTTAAATTCCTTGTTGATTCAAATTGGTTCAGGCCATATGTTTGCAGATTAAACAATCAGCTACTATATAAATATCCAGTGTACTTTATATTGAGAAATATATTTTAAGTAGCATGTGTGTAATATTGATATATTTTGGATATGTATAGTTCATAAAATATTCTGTGGTGCAGATGTATTTATAAAATGAATGCACGTGAAGGGGCTGCCCCTGCATTGTCATTGATGGAACACACAGCACTGTTTTATTCTCAGTTTCAGTGCTAGAGATGCACTGGCCACAATTCTTATCACCACAGACACATAAGGAACACAGTCAGAAGGAGAAGGTGAGAATAAAAACTAGATATTATTCTGCTTAAAAATACCACAAAAGACTGAAAGGATGGATAAGCCAGGCATGTTTTAAACAGAAGGGATTATACAGACACTGGCAGAGCCAGGAGTCTGGATCCCTTGTGATGTCACTATTTACTGTAATAAACTATCTAACCCTAAATCTTGAGAGGACCTCCGAAACTATTTCATCCATCTATTTCTCTAAAAGACGGAAACTGAGATCAAGATAAATTAGTTAATTTATTCGAAGTCCACAGTAACTCTGGACAGAATCAGGCCTAGGACTCTTATACAAATTCCAAGGTTCTGTTTGAACTGTAAGAAGGAGGGCCTTAACAATATATATCACAGCAAAGAAGTATCTTGTGCATAATAGACACTTATGTGCATTAAATGTATGCATTAAATAATTAATTTTCTGGGAACTATTTGTAAAATGAACAAAAAGAATGTCATCATTTACTGAAAATGGTAGCATTTTATAGACATAATTTCAGACTAGTGAACACACCAAATCACAATTTCTCTTTTCAATCTCATCTCTCCCATTATTCATGGTCTCATAACTTCATCTCTTCTTTAAACGGAATTACTTACTTTTTTAAATTCTTGTCTCTCTTTTTCCTCACTTACTCAATTAGAAAAACAAGATTCAGATTCTTAAGGTGAACATTGTTTCATTTCCCTTTGTTCAAAACCACTTATCTGACACCTTTCAGAGACTATTCCTCTTTTTTAAGAAGACCCTGCGTTCCTTCTTTGTCTTCTATGAGGAAATTTCCTGAGATTGACTCTGTGCTGGGGAACAAAGCCTAGGCAGCTGTGCACACACCTAGCAATGCCAAACAGCTGAAACTGCTCCTTTCCCTTCTCCAAGGGCGTGTGTGTGTCTGTGTGTGTCTGTGTGTGTTTGCACCAGGATGGCCAGAAGAGTTCTAACAGGCATCACCCCTGGAATGCGAGAGTTCTCAACTTCTTTCCCAGTGTGAGCATAAGAAGCCAAGCTCTGCTCATCCACTGTCACCAGTCTGCACAAGTCACACCAGGTCCTGCCGCGCAGCTCTGAACAGTTCTGAAATGTTCCTGTCTGTTACATTCTACATGCCTCCACCATGACACATGGGATACATCTGGACACCTCTGAGGTGAGGGAAATTAATGTGATGATGAGGAATTAGAAACAGGCACATGGACTGCCTGGAAGAATACCCTTAGAGAGATCAGAAATCTAAAAAAAAAAAAAAAAAAAAAGTAATAATAATGACAACGAAGCGCAATTAATAACTCAGTCTTCTGTATAGATCCTTGTAAAGAAAATGAGGCTATTTTGTCAAAATAATAATCATGTTTTCCAAGGGCCGTCCTGCTAAAAATACAGCTCCTCCACAGAAGCAGCTCCACGCTCCCTTTAAATAGCTCCATTTGGCTTGCATCGCTGCCTGTCCTTATCTTAACTGAGTAAAAGAACTGTCTAATATCCTTCTAAATGCAAGTAATTTTTGGACTCAAGTCACATTGCACATTTGACAATCCCTTCCAGATGTGATTATGTAGAACTATTTCACACACTTACAAAATGGGCAAAGGGGGTTTGAAAAATGTTACATGGCAAATCACTTTTTCTGGCCCTTCTTGGTTTGAAAGAGGAGGGTGGTCCATATGATGCTGAATATAGGTGAGTCCCATGCTGAGCTTTGAAAAGGAAAGCATTCTCCTGTGCTGTGAATAGGAGCTCTGCATTCCCCTTTGAGGCTAACCAATACCCTGTGATGAATACCACTCTCTAAATGCAATCTTCCTTTGTTCCCAGCGCAGGCAGGTGTTGTTAAAGCCTTCTGTCCTAGCCCTACCAATGTTCCTGAAACCTGACCTGCCACAATAGAAAGGCCCTGAAGAGAACACCTAATTGTGCCAGATTGTACAACTCCATTGTGATACATAATAGGCAGACACAACAGATTTTTATGGTTTAATTTTATGGTGATAATCAGAGTAGATAAGTGGATGTCTTTGGAGATGCACATACACATGCACCTATATATAATCCCCATAACAATGCCAGGCTCAGTAGCAGTAGCTCTTACGATGTTGTCACATGATTGCCCTGACATTTGATAAGAATATTATGAATTAGCTGATGGTGATGTGCCCAAGTTATCCAAAATCCAAAATTACTCATTTTTGTCTTTGTCAATACTGAGTTATTTCTGAACAATCAAGTTCACCATATTGACCATAGCAGATCCAGCTTTTTCACTGTTATCATAATTGTCTTGGAACAACAGTGTCAAACTGCTTATTAAGATGGTAGAAGAAGTCGATTGTGCAGTGGTACAGCCTGTAATCCCAGTGACTGAGGCGGCTGGGGCAGGAGGATCACAAGTTTGAGGTCAGTCTGGACAACTTAATGAGAACCTGTTTTAAATTAAAACATAAAAGGGTTAGGGATATACCTCAGTGGTAGGGCACCCCTGGGTTCAATTCCCAGTACATGGGGGAGAAAAAAAAAAGTAGACACTTACTGAAAAAAAATAAAAATAAAAAGGTTATATTGGATTGGCACATTATAAGTGAAATGGATTAACAAAATTACTTTGGAAAATGTAGAGCAATTAAAGACTTCCAAAGAAATAGGGAAAAAATTACAAAAATAGCTATTCAATTTATTGTTGTCTTCTAGAAAAATGCTTTAGCTATTACTCAGCCTAGAATGTTTTTTCTTGAGTTTCAAAGTTAATCTGTAGCAAAGAAGGTGTTGCCAAGATTTGTCCTCATTGAGAACCTTATAAATATAACTTTATAGCCAGAAGGATTGATGATCAAATTATTAGTGTGTGCCTTTTAGCACAGATGTATTATCAAGTTATCAATTATAAACCTTTACCTTATGCATCAAATTTGTTTTGTTGGTATAGTTTGACTCTTGAAAGTCTCCCAAAGCCCCATGAGTTAAAGCCTTGGTCCCCAGGGTGTTACTATTGGGAGTTAGTAGAAACTGTAGGAGGTAGGGCCTAATGGGGGTTCCTTGGATCATGGAGGCTTGACCTTGAAGAGGAGCCTTGGATCCTGTTCTCTTCTGCTTACTAGCTATGCCTCCTAGCAGTTTGCTCCACCAGGCACTCCTTGCCATTGCCAGCCAGCACCTTCATCAGAGCCCCAAAGCATGGCTCCACTGTATCTTGGACTGAAAATTCCAAAAATGTAAGCCAAAACAAACATTTTATAAATCTTGAGTATTTGTTTATTGTGATGGGAAGCTGATTAATACAAGAATTAAGTGACATAATATATATATATATATATATATATATACATATATATGTATATATAAGTGAGATTATGTGTGTGTGTGTGTGTGTGTGTGTGTGTGTGTGTGTGTGTGAGAGCACACAGTGCCTGGAGCACATAAATGATAAATTCTGCTCTACTGCGAGTGTTGTCTGTAAAGATCTCATAAAATAAACCTGACTACATTTGATCACTTTCATTCATATGATTTTTTTAATTCTAAAATACTTTGTTTATTAATCAATAAAGAAAATGTTTAATTTACTTTAACAAAGACAAATACAGCAATGGTTATAAAATAAAAGCTAAGATAGAATCTTCTCTTGCACAAAAGTCTAAATTGATAGTAAAGAGTGAGAGTGGTTCTGCTCTATGAAGGCATTCAGGAGTCCAGACTCCCAACTGCTATTTGCCCAGAGTGCCACCCACATTGTCTCTATGTTGTTGTTGTAACCACCAGGAAGGTGGGAAAAGAAAATGGTGGACAAGCATGCTCTCTGTTTTAATGTACTGCCTGGAAATTTTTTACTTCACTTCTCCTTAAATCACATTAGCCAGATTATGTAAGTACACCTGAACTTAAGAGCAGCTGAAAAATATTGTCACTACCATGTGCCCAGTCAAAACTAAGTAAAGTCAAATTGCTAAAACAAAAGGAAACATGAATATTGGAAGACAAATATGAATTCATTTTAGCAGGTACATGCATCAGTTATCCATTTCTATACAACAAACTACCCCACAACTTAGTAGTCCAAAACATTAAACATTTATTTAGCTCATTATTCTATACATTAGCAATTTAGACTGAGCTCTGCTGGGTGGTTTTTGCTGGCCTTATTATGACTCATTTATGGTGTCTTTCATCAGCTGTGATGTTACATGCAGGGAAAGGAAGACCATCAACTAAGAGCTCCAGCTCTCTTGTCCTCCAGTAGTTAAGACTCACCCTGTCATCCCAATGGCTGTGCAAGAATTTTGAGATTCATACCCTTAACATGAGCATTGTCACTTCTGCTACATTCTGTTAGCCAAAGCAAGTCACCAGGCCAGTACTGATTCAAATGGTACAAAAATACATTCCACCCCTTGATGCAAAGAGCTAAATTTAATCATAGAGAGGAAAAGCATTTGTCCTAATTTTTATCTAACATGGAGAATAACCAAATTGGAATTGATATTCATATATTTACAATATTATGCATAAGAGAGAGCTTTCTTGCTGTGAAGCACATAATTTTAATTATAGACACATCTAGTTACTGAAGGGAGATGCATACAAATGTTAGGGCCCTAAGTTACACATAGTTATGAACACACAGACACACACTTGCATGACATTTAGATCAGATTTGGGCCTTCTACAGTAAACACCTAGGTCATGTGTTGGAAAACAACTGATCTCTGTTTTGGTGGCTGTGAACCATCAGTGATCTGGGAGAAAGAAGGGAAGAGTTTGTCATCTGACGGTCGTAAATTTCAAGTAGACATTACGAAATAGAAGTGAGAGAACTGAATAGTTTATGAGAATAGCAGAGCTCTCCTTCTGCCTATGCTTTACCATTTGGATGATTTTTATATATTCACTTCATATTTTTGAACATCTTTTGTTGGGTCATTTGTAAAACTTTTACTAAAGTAACTCTAACATCTCCTTCCATTTTGAATGGTGTTTGTAGGTCACCAAAATTAACAAAAAGAGACTTGTCCTTTCAGATGACTAGAAAATCATGAATATAAAAATGAGAAGGGAAATAGATGATCAGGATACTCAGTGTCAAATGTTAAGACATATGTGGGGGGGGGGGGGGGGGGGGGGGGGGGGGGGATTGTCTGGATGCCTATCTAAATTCTGTATGTTAGGAACAAAAGTCTTAAAAACTGTATTTGCAAGCCAATTTTAGAAGTACATTTTTCTTCAGAAAAGCTCAATATTATTATTAACAATAAGTTGTTGATTTATGTATGAGAAATCTTCCAAACAGTTGTAATTAAAATTCAGTTGTTTCTATGGAATGTGATATAAAATATTTTAACTGAGTTTCTTTCATAATAAAAATAATAGTTGAGTTATAAACTTGATCCCTGTTTTCATATTGGTAGGATATATAAACCTAGACAAGAATTTATATTTGTTCCTCATGACATGTGACCCTAGAAATCAAACATAAATTCATGTTTCTTTTTCAAAACAAACAATAGAATAAAAAGTAATTGCTTAATCTTCTTCAACAAGTGTTATAAAATCCATAAAGATGAGGGCAATATAGGTGACTTCTCAAAATATATATGACTACAAAAGAGCTATAGTTTAGGCAATATCTCAAGATTATAAAGCAAAATGAAACAAAACCAAAAAACTCTATATTGACAAGCCAGTGGTTATCAAAGTGTGATGACAAGACTATGACCAGCAACATAAATATTGCTTAGAAATTTGTTTGCAACGTTGAAATGCTAATTATCCAACTATATCCCACACACCCTCAATCAGATGTTCTTTGAGAGGATGTGGGTGTTTTCCAAGACCTACAGGTGCTAAGGGTGAGAACATTAGACTAGCCAATATTACTTAGTCAATCAAAAGAGGCAATAAATTTTGTAGATATCAGTATAGAAAAACCTCATAATGCTGCCATCTAATCATTACCATCTTATAACAGCAGATACCTCTAAGGTCTCTGTGCACATGAAAGTTTTCTGGAAAAATTCATGAGACTTCAGTTGATCAGGAAAAATGTGAGCCACATGTATGGTAAATAAATGGAACTCAATAAACTTTTTTTATTTCATATATTACATTTCATAGAAGATGCAAAGGAAATTCTTTTCAGAAAAATGCTCTAAGAAGATAATTTAAGTGTCCCAGTGAAAAAGGGACTGTGCAAAGAGTTACATTGTTTTAAAATCTGGGGGGGGGGGGACATGATTTAACAAGCTCTTTTAAAAATGAAATTATACTTCACAGGAGGTCATGTGATTTTCCAAGGCCAAACTGATTTTTAGTGACAAAATTCAGAGAGAAATTTAAGTTCTAACTAATAATCTTGTATTTTCTTCTTTAAGATCCATGCTTTCCAATGAATTACAGATCTAGAGAATTATTTTATTTTTAAAATAAGATCCAAATTAGGTGTGAAAAATAAACCTTTATATACACAGAACAATGTCAGAGATGCAATTGGTGCTTAAATATGGAAGAAAAAATGTAGATTCTCCAAATACCTTCATTCTTCCTTCTTTTTTTTTTTTTTTTTTTTTTTTTCTCTCTTCAAGAGATATCAACTTTTTCATTTTAAAACTTAAATAAGACATGACACCCTGGAATGCAGAGGCTTTAACTAAAAGCTTTTTTTTTTATTTCTTAAAAATCCTTTAAGCATAAAGAAATCAAACTCCTTACCTAGGAAAACTCTTTTTATAACATCAAAAAGAGATAAATCCACAAAAGAAAAAGAAAAAAAAAAAAAAAAAAAAAAACGTTGAAGGAGATTGTCATAGCAACCAGATAAGAACAAACTTGGCATAGAAAGCAACCTGATTATTTCTCCTTTTTAATCAAAATTACATATCATTAAGTTCTGAAGCAAAACAATTGGAAAAATAGAAAAAGAATTTCAAAGTATACTGCATGCACATTAATGTTTGTTAACTCTCTCTGCACCTAAAGTAGATGCCATTATTTGTTAAGGTAGGAATCATTTATTTTTCATGGGATTTTTCAGCCTCATTTCTTCCCTCTGCTTTATGCATTTAAAAACTACCAAACATGGATTATTCTTTTCCTGAAATACACTTAAATTTTATTTTTTTTATGTTTTTCTAGAAATTGAAGCAGCTTATACCAGCTCTCAACACTTTTAATCTGATTTTCTGAAATATTCATTGTCCACAATTAGTGCCTTATAGGAAATAATATTTACATAGCTTTCAAAAATGTTCACGTTTATTTGGTTTCTTGAAAATAGTGTGATTGTTTCTGAGTCTTGTTTTATCCTCCTACTCTTAGTGAACTTCTTATAACAAAAATCTGTAGGACACAGACCCCAGGTCAGGGTTTTGTTTCTGCCTTTTCTGCAGCTTCACGTGGCTGAAGGCGCAAGCTGATGAAGTGTAAGTGCAGACCAGGGCGACCTCAGCAAAATAAGCTCAGCAAATCTCCATGAGGCCAGGATGTGTCAACCATATTTTTTGTGCTAGAAGATCGCTGCTGCCCTCTTCAACTTTGGTAAATTATAAAAGATGTAGGTTATCCTAATGGCCCCTGGGTAGGTACTTACAAATTCTGTGAAACAAAATGCTAGTGTTGCAAAAATGAACGCTGCTGATTCATCTAAAAAAAAAAAAAAAAAAAAAAAAAAGTTGGATGTGGCTCCAATGCAGAGAAATACTTATGACTCATGACAAATGAATTGCCATGAAGACATACCTCTGACCTCTCAGTTCCCATACCCACAATCAGTTGTCCAAGCAAAGTGAAAAGAAAATTTCCAGTTTACCTCAATGCCCAAGTTGAAAGCTATTGCTACCAATGGGATATTGCTACCTAAAGGTACGAACAAGGAACACCAGAGACTGAACAAAATCAAGTTTTCATTATCCCACTGCTAAGTGCACACTCAAACACTCAAAATACCTTTGTATGGGTGTGGAAAGAATCTTCTGCAAAGTAAAATGGCGACAATCAATTATAAAGCTGCATCAATGAATCTCACCTTCTGGAGTTTTATATGGAATTCTGAGCATCTATCTGTCCTTACTGCAAAGAAAAAATAGGCAAGTAATCTAAGTGATTGCATAAAAAAAGCAAGAATACTTTAGGACATACTAATACAAATTATCTTAAGTCAGAGTTTACAGAAGCAGAGATGAAAATGAGATTCTATGAAAGTAACTTGTTCAAGACTTCATGCTTTTTTACCAGCTAACAGAACAAGTAATAAATATCAACAAGGACATACATCTGAATTTTTAAAAATTAGAATTAATATACATGATCAAAAAAAAAAGAATAAGAGAGATGGAGGAAAATTATTCTGTTATATGCATTGTACAATGCATCAGGAAATTATTAATTTGTCAAATAAGCTAACTTGAAATTACATTTAAAATCTAAAATTGTTTATTTATCTAAACATTTGGGATAAATATTATAATATCTGAGATAATCAGTAAAGAGAAATAGGTTGCACAGATCCCATGCATTCTGGTTTAGAATGCATGGTTTCAGATGGGAACCCAAGAAATAGGCTGAAATGGGAATTCTGGCAAGTGATAATTGAGAAAGGAATTACAAGTAACCTGCAAGGAATAAAGAAAGTGTGAATGGGTAGGGGGCTAGCAGAGCCAAGGTGTGATGTCAGGAGTGCTCTAACTTCATCCGACCCCACAAGGTACACCTGAGCACAATGGTGGCAGTGTTATCCCAACTTTAAGGGAGAAGAACAGGTTTTACACCCAGCCATTCATTCAGTGATTGGTTGCAGCTATGCTATGGAGTGGCAAATGTTCCAAGCACTCATAGCAATGTGGGCCCCCATTGAGAGGGCAGTACTTTTGGGAAGTGTGCAAGGAATTCAAGAAATGGGGAATATAGAAGACAAGTACACAGATCACTTGGAACACATGAAAAACTAAGATTTTAGCTGGGCTGGGTAGCGCACGCCTGTAATCCCAGCACTTTGGGAGGCTGAGGCAGGAGGATCGCGATTTCAAAACCAGCCTCAGCAATGACGAGGCACTTAGCAACTTAGTGAGACCCTGTCTCTAAATAAAATACAAAAAAGGGCTGGGGATATGACCCAGTAGTCCAGTGCCCCTGAGTTTAATCCCCGGCACCACAAAAAAAAAAAAAAAAAAAAAAAAAAAAAACCCTAAGATTTTAACCCAAATGATTAGTATTACATTAAACAGATTAAACAGCATAGATCAATTTTTTCTATTGAAATATAAACAATATAATACTGGTTTAAAATATATAAGTAGTTTACAAGAAACAGATCTTAAATGTGTTAAAAATATTAAGAATAAAAAAATAAAGATAGTAAAATAGTAAGCAAATTAAGAAAGATGGCTGAAGCTGTACTAATGTGAAAAAATGTAGACTTTCTGGGGAGAAAATTATGAAGAGTGCCGGGCGTGGTGGCGCACACCTGTAATCCCAGCACTTGGGAGGCTGAGGCAGGAGGATTGTGAGTTCAAAGCCAGCCTCAGCAATGGTGAGGCACTTAACAGCTTAGTGAGACCCTGTCTCTAAATAAAATACAAAAAAGGGCTAGGGATGTGACCCAGTGGTCGAGTGTCCCTGAGTTCAATCCCCAGTACCCACACACACACACACACACACACACACACAAATTATAAAGATAAAAAATGTTTGTGTTGTAATAATGAATGACTTGAATAATCAGAAATATGTGAAAAGTTAATATAGCCTTAGAATATATAAAGAAAAGGTTGGCAGAGAAATAGACCCTTCTATAATGCTCTCGTAACTGTAGTGAGAAATTTTAACAAGCATTCAATAATTGTTGGAATATATAGACAAAAAATATCAAGTAAGATAATATATAAATTTGATAATCAAAATTAACTAACCTGCTAACATTCTAACATTTAGAACACTATACCCGATTCACAAAAGAACTCAAATTCTTTACAAATTTACTATAACATTTGCCAAAATCGACCATATGTTGACCATAAAGAAAAAATAATTAGAAGTTCCCCTAATTTTGACATGAAATCAAAAACTTCTAAATCATGTTGATTTAAAGAAGAAACCCAAGCAAAATTCAGGCAGCATTAGCTGAGCTGTGTGGATTAGGTTGTTGAAGGTTTTTATTGACATTGGTCAGAGGACATAATAATACTAAAAGACCCTGAGGAATCTCCTATATTCCAGGCACACTCTTCTTTATCTCCTTATCTGCACTGTGGAGTGGTAGACCTGTGAGGATCAATCAGTTTAGTAGCTCAATAATTCTCTCTCTCTCTCTTTTTTTTTTTTTTTTTGCCTGATTATTCAGAGAATGAAAGAGCCCAAAGTGGCCAGTAGCAGTGTTAACTTGTTGTCATTAATATCTTTAAATCAAATCAGATTGAAGAACCAATTCCAGAAACCACATAACTAATTTAAGAAATTTATCCTTAAAATTCTGTGTTTCCAGGAAATAACAAAGGTCAGAGCAGAAATAAATGAAATAGAGCCTAGGAATAAATGTAAAAGATCAATGAAACTAACAGTTCTGTTTTCCTGAAAGAAATAGGCAAATGCAGCCCACCTTTGGACCAGACCAGACCCATAAAGACTGTGAAGGAGATCACACAATTCAGTCCACGTTGTTGGCAGAAAGTTGTGGCAGGCAGGACAGCCATTTTCCAAAGTCCACAGCTAGCCAGTCTCCCTAGGGGGGCAAAAAAAATCAATACAGCTTCTTCCCACCTACAGAGAGTAACAAATAAAGTCATAAGAAACACCTCTGAGATGGGTTACTTCAGTAATCCAGCTAGAAGGAACTTGTAGAGGGATAACTACTCACTGAGGGTTACTGAGACCCCTCACCACCATAGATAAGGAGAATGTGTGGAGCTAAGCTAAGAGTTCATCACTCCTGGGGACTGCTAACCCCAATACAATGTTCCCCGGAGCCTCCACAGGAACTCAGGCAAAGATGGGCCAAAACTCCATTGATATGCTGCAGACAGGGTGGAGGCTTTTGTGCCACTCACAGAGAGCTTGTACTCAGTGACCCCAGAGTTGCAGATAACCACCAAGTGCTTAGGGCCACTGCAGAGAACAGGCACTCAGCATCCCATAGTTGCCAGCAACAGCCTGGGAGCCCTAAGCAATCCATCCCTGCACCCAACAGGGATAGCCAGCAGACACAGTACCCTTTCAACACGGAAATTAGAAATTATTAACAAGATTAAGAAAACAGAAACCATTTTAGTACATGGGATTGAATAAAACACTTTGAAAGAGGAATGGGTCACAGAAGAAATAAAAAAAATTCTTAGAAACAAATTAGAATAGAGATAAAATATGAAGATCTTTGAAAGAGTAAGAAGGCAGTTCTAAGAGGAAAGGTTATAGGTTTGAGAGTCTTCATTAAAACAACAACAACATAAAGAAAGAAATTATAGAAGAACTCAGAAGATGGAAAGACTTACCTTGCTCTTGGATAGGTAGAGTCAATATTGTCAAAATGTCCATACTACCAAAGGCATTATACAGATTTAATGCAATTCCAATCAAAATTCCAATGTCATTTTTCAAAGAAATAGAAAAAGTAGTCATGAAATTCATCTGGAAAAATAAGAGACCCAGAATAGCCAAAACAATCCTGAGCAAGAAAAGTGAAGCAAGGGGCATCACCATACCGGACTTTAAATTATACTATAGAGCAATAGTAACAAAAACAGCATGGTATTGGCACCAAAACAGATGGGTAGACCAATGGTACAGAATTGAGGACACAGAGACTTATACATATAATTTCAGCTATCTTAAATTAGACAAAGGTGCCAAAAATGTACAGTGGGAGAAAGGATAGCCTCTTCAACAAATGGTGCTGGGAAAACTGGAAATCCATATGCAACAAAACGAAATTAAACCCTTGTCTCTCACCATGCACAAAACTCAATTCAAAGTGAATCAAGGACCTAGGAATTAGATCAGAGACAATATGCCTAATAGAAAAAGTAAGCTCCAATTTCCAACATGTCGGATTAGGCCCCAAGTTCCTTAATAAGAATCCTGTAGCGCAAGAACTATTACCAAGAATTAATGAATGGGATAGATTTAAGCTAAAAAGCTTCTTCTCAGCAAAAGAAACAATCAGTGAGGTGAATAGAGAGCCAACTAAGTGGGAACAAATATTTAATACATGCACATCAGATAGAGCACTAATTTCTAGAATATATAAAGAACTCAAAAAACTTTACACCAAAAAAGCAAATAACCCAATCAATAAATGGGCTAAGGAACTGAAAAGACACTTCTTAGAAGAAGATATACAATCAATCAACAAATACATGAAAAAATGCTCAACCTCTCTGGCAATTAGAGAAATGCAAATAAAAACTACTCTAAGATTTCATTTCACTCCAGTCAGAATGGCAGCTATCAAGAACACAAACAACAATAAATGTTGGAGAGGATGTGGGGAAAAGGCACACTCATACATTGCTGGTGGGACTGCAAAATGGTGCAACCGTTATGGAAAGCAGTATGGAGATTTCTTGGGAAAATGGGAATGGAGCCACCCTATGACCCAGCCATCCCACTCCTGGGTCTGTTCCCAAAAGACTTAAAAACAGCATATTACAGTGACACAGCCACTTCAATGTTTATAGCAGCACAATTCACAATAGCTAGGTTGTGGAGCCAACCTAGATGTCCCTCAGTAGATGAGTGGATAAAGAAAATGTGGTATATATACAAAATGGAATTTTACTCAGCAATAAGAGAGAATAAAATAATGGCATTTGCAGGTAAATGGATGAAGTTGGAGAATATAATGCTAAGTGAAATTAGTCAATCTCAAAAATCCAAATACTGAATGTTTTCTCTGATATAAGGAGGTTAGTTCACAGTGAGATTTGATGGGGGTACATAGGATTAGAGGAACACTAGAATGGTCAAAGGAAAGGGAGGGTAAGGGAGGGAGCAAGGGGGGGGGAGGGAAAAAAAATGGTGGTTGAATGAGATGGATATCACTATCCTAAATGAATGATTAAAGATCTGAATGGTACTTATATACTTTGTATACAAGCAGTTGTATGTAAAAAGATGCTATACTTGTGCATTATGAATAAGTAAATAAATAATTAAAAAAAAAACCTGCCAAAAATCCTAAATAAATAATCTAATGGTACACCAAGGTCCTAGAAAAGTCAGAACAATCTAATTCCAAAATCATTAGAAAACAGAAAATAATTAAGATCACAATTGAAATTAATTGAGAATTTAAAAATATAAAATATCAATGAAATGAAGAGTTGCTTCTTAGTCAAACTAACCAAAAGAAAGAGAAGACCCAAATAACAAAATTACAGATAAAAAATGAGATATTACCACAGATGTTTCTGAAATCCAGAGGATCATTAGGAAGTATTTTGACAGCTTACATTTTAATAAACTATAAAATCTTGAAGATATTGACAAATTTCTATAAAAGAGAATCTATAGATTTTGTAAACTGGTAGAGCTATTATGGTAAAGACCCTAAAGTTTCCTCAAAAGATTAAGATATAAGTCCTATATGACCTAGCAGTCATATACCAAAGGAAATAAAACTAGTATGTTAAAAAGATATGTACATTCCCATGTTCACTTCAGTATTATTCACATTAGCCAACATATAAAAACAACTTGTGCCCATTAACAATGAATGGAGTAAGAAAGCACAGTATATATTATATACAATGGAATATTATTCAGCTGTTAAAAAGAGCACTCTGCCATTTGCAACTACATGGATGAACCTGGAGAACATTATGCTATGTAAAATAAACCAGACACAGGAGAACAAATACTACATGATCTCACCTATATGTGGAATCTAAAAAAGTTGAACTTATAGAAACAGACTAGAATGGTGGGTAGTAAGAGTCACACAGGTAAAGAAGACATAGAGATGTTATTCAAAGGCTACAGAGTTGCAGTTTTAAGATGAATCATTCTGGAGACCTAAAATGCAGCAAGTGACAACAGTTAATGACATATATACCTAAAATTTGCTAAGAGAGTAGATCTTAAGTGTTCTCACAGCAGTAAAAAAAAAAAAAAAAGAAAGAAAGAAAGAAAGAAAGAAAGTAACTATATGAGGTGATGGATATGTAAATTAGCTTTATTGTGGTCATAATTTCACAATGCATGTATACCCAAACATCCCATTGTACACTTTCAATATATATAATTTTTACTTGCCAATTATATCTCACTGTTGCTGCCTACAGCAACGATACCGCGGGAAAGAAATCAGAGGCAGACTGGGAATGAGTGGTTTCTTTATTCTTGCTTCTTCTTCTCTCCTTTCTCCCCCTCCCTGACGCCCCCGGCCTGGTTAAATACTCTTCACCCATTAAGCATACACATGTACAGGTGCGGCACAGAAAGATTCTTCATCAAATTCATTAAGGTCAGGTGTAAACAAGTAAACGCCTCCTCTTGGCTCTCAGCCAGCCGCCATCTTAGCTACTTCCTCATTAAAGGCTCTTACATCTCACCAAGTCTCCAGAGCCGCAGAGTGCACTGGCATGCTGGAGACCCAAGAGAGGGGCTCTGTTTAGTTCCAGTCTGAGTCCAGGGACCTGATAATGCAGAAAGCAGATGGTGCAGTTCCAGACTGAAGACATCAGGCTCAAGACCCAGGAAGGTCAATATTTCAGTTTGAAGCTGAAGGCCGGAAAACGCTGATGTAGCACTTTGAAGGAGGGCAGACAGGATAGGATGACTTCTCTCACTGGGGACAGTTTGCTTCAACTCAGTTCTTTCTGATTAGACAAAGCCCACCCAATATGGAAAGCATTCAGCTTTACTCAGTGGAGCTATTTAAATATCAATTACATGCAAAATAACCCTCACAGAAATTCCTAGAAAGTTATCTAACTATATGCTGTGGCACCCCTTGGTGCATTTGACATTATATCTAATACATATTATATATAATATATGGTACTATGTAATTAATTTATATAAGTATATATCTATATATATTTGTGTGTATGTGTATATATATATAACAAGTCCACTGAGATACAATTCAGATACCATACACTGATGACCACATAGGTGAGAAGGCTTTGAATCACACATACACAAGGCTGTGAATAGTAAAGGCACAGACATTGTTCTATCCACTTCAGAGAGTCAGGGAGACAAACTTCAAGTGAGATGTAAATAATCTCAGTAGATGCCTCTGACACAAATTACATCCACTATGAATTTCATAGTCAGCTTGAATTTTCCAACACTGTCTACCTATTATTACCAAAGAGATTTCTTAAACAATATCATGTGAATGGTGGGCTGATTTCATTTGTAAGTTTAGAGGTAAAGTCAAGGCAAAGTTGCTTCCAAAAACTTCAAAGCCTCAGTGACTGGAAGGGTGATAACATCTATGAAAGAATATTTCCTGAGGTTTGCTGGAGCAATTTACTTAGAGGGTCTATTGAGACACACAGATTTACATATACAACAGGGAGTGGGATATCCAGAGTTCAAAGGAAAATTAGAGTCAGGTATAGAAATCTGTGGATGTGAGATCTACTCTTTCTTCATTACTTTTTAAATATATAGGTATATTAAATATAACTATATTATATATAAATATAAAATATAGTTATATTAAATATAACTATATTATATATAAATATAAAGAAGATGTAGATTCAAAGGCTACAGAGTTGCAGTTTTAAGATGAATCATTCTGGAGACTATATTATATATAAATATGACATATATACCTAAAATTTGCTAAGAGAGTAGATCTTAAGTGTTCTCACAGCAGTAAAAAAAAAAAAAGAAAGAAAGAAAGTAACTATATGAGGTGATGGATATGTAAATTAGCTTTATTGTGATAATAATTTCACAATTATTTTATATATAAATATAAAATATAAACATATTTTATATATAAATATACCTATATTAAATATATATATATATGTATGCATGTATATATAAATAAGATTTGAATATTTAAATATATATAAATATACATGCATACATATTTAAATATTCAAATCATATAAATATAATATATATGAGTTAGATATCTAATGTATAAATTATATAATATATAATTAATTATATATAAATACATACCTATATATGGGTATATATTAAATGTATAACCACCCCATTGAGATACAATTGAGATACCATACAGTTTTCCACTTGAAGTATACAAGTTGATTTTTGGTATATTCACAGAGTTGTGCAATCATCACCATGGTCAATTTTAGAGTATTTCACTAGTAACAGAAACCTTGTGTCCATTGGAAACTGCTTCCCACTCCCCCTTGCCAAGGCCCCAAGGCATAGAGAACCACTACTCTACATTCTGTCTCTATGGATTTGCTGATTGTGGAGGAAAGATGCTGTGAAGAGAGTGCAGAGCTGTGAGAACCTCCAGAGAATAGGGGTTTGAAATCCTCATGGTAAATCCAAAGAGCAAAAGCTGCACTCACTGTTTGGAGGTGGAACCAGAAATGTGCAATCAGGTTGGTTTCATCCTCTTCTCCCAAAGTTCATTAGAATAATGGAAGCATATATGATTCCTGTGCTCCAGTGTTACCCCAAAATAACAGCCTGACTGAGGTATCCTAAATGGTATAGTCACTTATATGAACAGATGAACCCACAATTCCAAGACCTGGAAGGGTCCCCTGGACTGTGAAATCAGTTGGAAATTATCAATGGGTACAGATGTATTTCTGTTAGAAGACTTACAGAAGGAAGTAAAAAAAAAAAAAAAAAAAAAAAAAGGAGGTTTCAAAGCTTCCTTGCCAAGAAAGTACTCAAATTTAAATGTGGTCCATTCTCCTTTTCTTCTAACAGAGAAAACAGCCTGGGGCTCTCAATTCAGCTAAACCCAAAAGAGCCTGGCATGTGGGACAGGGAGTCAGAGTAACTGAACAATCTCAGTAAACTCAGGGGAAACTCTCCTGGGAAGGCAGGAGTAGGTGTTAAGACATCAACACAAGGACAGCATGGTTCTCCCACTCCTGCCAAGCACACTGAAGGGACCCACGGGGAAGTTTAAGTCACTGTGAGAGCAGTTCCAGCATATTCAAGGCTCTCTACAATAAATTTCAAAGATACATTACCATTCTTCCTGAATTTGTCATTAGAAAGTACAGATATCACAGCATCCCTTTGATGGAAGGTCTACATGGAGCAATGCACGTAAATGGTTTTGTGTTTCATGAGTAAAAATTATGTTTTTGTGTTATAATGGCCATTATGGTCATCTCTCTACTACTAAAGAAAAACGTTTTACTGTGCTGGTTAAAAAGAGTCTCTTTAATCACCCAAGTCCGTGTTGAATCTGGCTCCATCTTTTACAAACTGTTGCCTGGAGCAAGTTATTTTGCTTCTCAGAGCATCTTTCCATGATTCCTAAAACAAGGATGAAAATGCAGTGTTCCTCCTTGACTTATGGTAAGAATTTGTGAAATGGTATAGGACGAGTGCTCAGTAAACGTTAAGCATGCGTGGAAATATTTGTTAGTGTTCAGTGAGGTCACTTGCACTGGAGGCAGGATTGCTACTCAGGCCCAATAGAGCTTGGCTGGAGTGACAAGTGCAGAAAGGGCGACTAGCCAAGACCATGTGTAACTAGTGCCCTCTTGGGATCAAAGAAAAGAATCAAATTTGTTTTTTGAAAACTACTGAGGAATTTGGACAGGGAAGTGATATGAAGAAATGGGAGGACTATCCCCACAAGAGCTATTTTTCATGGACCCCTTTGGAAGAAACAGAAGGCTTTGGGGGCCAGTAAGCAGGTTGGATTAAGTTGAAAGTTATTTTTTAGTCTAAGAAAATAAATCATCTCTGAATAGAGTCTCAATGTGGTTTTCACAAGGATAGGGAAGTTGACTTGAGTTGTAATAGGAAAAAGAAAACAACATTTTTAACCACAAAAGAGAGTGCAAAAATCCGAAACTTGCACAAGGAAACCAAGAATTTTGCAAATAGTTCATAATGCAGTTTCATTCACATCACTCAATCTAGCAGGATCTATGACAGACAAAGTTTCTCTCTCTCTCCTTTTTAATATACTGTTTTTCCCCCTTTGGATCCACCCACATTTTATTCTGAACACACTCACAATTGGGTAGAGTACTACTAGGCACGTTTTGCTTGAGACCTGATGGGAATTTTCTACTTATCAATAATTTGATATAAAGTTCAGATTATTTTATTGTCACTGCATAGTTTTATTTCACCCAGTCTCAGTGAACTCAGTGGTAAAAATTTTTGTAAAAGAAAAAATATATTTTCTCCTGCTTTGCTCTTTCAGTGTCCATAATTTTGAATTACTTTGTTCTAAATTGTTTTGTATTTTCCCTATAGGAACTGACTGCTGTCTAATGGATTTATGCAGTGTTTATGTAAGGCAAAGAACACCTCAGTAGAAACAATGATTCAATGTATATACACTGTAATTTTAGGAATGTAACATGACAAGTTTTGTTTTGTTTTGTTTTGTTTTAATCTGTTTCTAACAGCATTCTCAGAATTTAAGGCCTTTTCTCTTTGCAGAATAGTCATGTTCTGTGGCTTGGCTATCCATAAAGCATAGAAACCATTGGAAAATACACATATCTGTATAAGTGTGTGCATATGTGTGTGTATAATTGAAGAAATCATGAAAATGCTTCATTTTAAAAATAAAATATACAATAAAAATTATTTTCTCAAAAATGTTTCACAAGAGTCTTCATACTGACCATAAAATAAGTAGCATGGATTCAGAAGATAAAGATGTACAGAGAAAAACAAACCTTTCAGGGGCATTGGACTCCTTTCTACCTGTTTTGAAGAATTGTAAACTTCTTCCTTAAATATATTCTTAAATTCATCTCTGTATATAACATGTGAATTATATAACTTTCCAAATCAAATAGGAACACAACTTTGCAATCTTTTTAAGATGCTATATTATTAATTAAATAAGGTCATAGAATCAGCTCAGTGGTAGATAATTGTCGCAAAGTTATAAGGGGTTGGGGTCTCTAGCCCCCCCACCCCCTACCCGGGATGGACCTCTCTTGTCCAGCAAAAGAGGCTGGAGAGGCCTACCCCAACGAAGAGGCAAGATTGGGAAAGTAAAGGCCACCGATATTCCATCCCCCCCCGCCTTTAGAAGGCCCAGGAACATACCGGGGAGTCCAGTCGATGGGTGCAGGAGCTTGTTTATTGAAAAGGTGGACAATGCTTTACAATGGGCCATAGCCAGTCAGTGACCAGCAGGGCGGTTCTGGTTCTCACAGCCACGCCCCCTGCTTACCTAGGTCAGGTAAAGGGCATGGTAATGTGGCAAGCAGCCAGAAAGCCAGAGCTTTTCCACCCCCTTGGCAGACAGTGTAAGGTCCCGACAGATAATTATATGCAATAGTATATATTTGAGCATCATGAGTCCCATTTGGTGGTCATGGTTAGTAATGTCCAAATTGAATGTTGAATTTCTTTACATTAGCCATTATAATCTTATTTATAAGATGTTGCAAAGTTTCCATTTTGATAATCAGTGCAGCGATCAGGACTTGCCACCTTCACCCTACACAACTTCTGCATCAAAGTCTTAAAGATTCTTGGTCATAGACAACAAAGACAGCCCCTTCTTACCAAAACAATATTCAGTGGCTTCCCCAACTGCCATGGTTGCCTTTCTCTGCACAGCATTCTGCGACATTGTTCTTCTCTTTAAATTACAAATCACAAAGCATCTCCTGTGGAAGAGCCCAACAAATTCACCCATCACTTTCCTGCATTAATGTGACAATCTCTCACTTATCCTTCCATTTGATGTTTCTGTTTATAATTGTAGGTTTTTACTACAGCCATGGGTGTCCCTTCCTTTACATACAGTGGAATTCACTGAGGTAGGGACCATGCCACCCTTCATTCTAAGTAGTCAGCATGCAATCCTTATGTAATGAGTGACAGCCAACAGGTTAAAATGTGGAAGTTTCAAAAGGGCACTTAAAACTTGGATGATTTTTTTTTTTCCTGGAAGGAAGCCACAGGAGTATGAAGAGAGTCTGAACCTAAAAAAATGTCAAGGAAAACAACAAACAAACTAAAAACAGAAAACTGACCCTAGGTCTACTGAACTCTTATGAAGTTGGTTCCCTTGTCCCTGAGTTCTTCCTGGAGTAGACATTTGGTCTGTTACTAAATTCCTGTTTACCTACATGCTATATTTGAATCTATGTACTATTCCTTAAAATTCGTGTTAGAACCAAAACCCAATATGATTATAATTAGAAGTGAGGCCTTAAGGAAGAGATTAAATCATGAGGGTAGAGTCCTCAGGAGTAGGATTAGCTGTTTTATCAAAGGGTTGAAGGAAATTAGCGGGGCTGCATTTGCCTTTCTGCCTTCCACTGTGTAAGGACAGAGCATTGGCCCCTTCAGCCATGATAGCCTACAGCAAGAAGGCCCCCACCAGATATTGAATACTGGTAACTTAGACATGAACAACAGCCTCCAGATCTGTTAAAAAAATAATAATAAAATAAAAAATACATTTCTGTTATTTAAAAATTGTCTAGCCTCAGAAATTTTGTTATAGCAGCACAAAAAGACAAAGACATTACTTCTTTCCGAACACCACTTTCTACATACACCTATTATGTACCATCTACTTTTCCCATATTTTAGGGTGTATACTTAATTTGTATCCTAGGGCTTGTATTTTTTTTTTCTTGTATTATTCTCTCCCTGCTTTTGAAAAATTCTATACACCTATAAATATACATTTAACCTCATTATTTTAGAAAGGAAGGGATCTCAATATTAAATAACTTGAAAAAATTCCACCCAAACTTGCTACAGAGATGCAATATTCAAGTTACCATCTAAGGAATTGGGATTAAAATAGTAATTCAACATCTCAACATGGATAAAGGACATAAAACTAGGAGCAAGTGATATAGTCTAAGATGTAAAGCCAGAGGAGATAAACCAAACTCATCGATAATTAGGTTTGACTATAAGCCAAAAAGAAACTCATAAAGCAGACTTATAGACTAAATCAGAGCAGGGCCTGTGATGCAAATAAACACACGGAAAGATTGCCTTGGAAATCTAATAACTGTGGGTGTGTCCATGTGACTGTGTCCACCTATCTACAGAGAACAAGCTGCATTTTGAATCTAATAAAGATGTGTGTGTCCTTGTGACTATATCCACCTCATTGCATGCTTTAATGTGACTGTTTTTTTTTCCTGATTTTTTTGAACCACCCCACAAAATGGCACTGAATACACAGATATATCTTTTTCACCTTTAGAAATGTATACAATTTATTACATGGAGAGACAGAAGGTTTTGAAGGTGAGGACTATGATTCACCTTTCTTTAAGAGGAAGTGGAGGGAGGGCTGTGGTTGTGGTTCAGTGGTAGAGCTCTTGCCTAGCACATGTGGGGCACTGGGTTCAATCTTTGACACCACATTTAAAAAAATTAAATAAAGGTATTGTATCCACTTACAACTAAAAATATGTTTTAAAAAAATCAAATAAATAAATAAATAAATGAAAATAGGAAGTGGAGAGTAATGGTTAAGTGCAAGAGCTTAGCTTCTGGTTTGCTAAAACCAGCTCATCCTGGTTATAAGAGCAAATTGTTAAGTATTGGACTTTTTTTGGCCCAGTTTTAAAGTAATGCTGAATCTATTACAATGGGAGTATCTAAACCACAGAAACTATCAAACACTGCAAACACTTTTCTTAGAAAGCCCATTTACTAGCACAGCACTGGCTAAAGTGTTGGATCATTTGAGACCCAGCCGAGCTACATAGCTGCTTGAGAAAAAATTCTTCAAGTCATCTGAAAGTCCACTGAGAAATGATAGTACAATGATTTTACAGTGCAGTTACTCCTCTATATCCATGGAGTCTTGGTTTCAGGATCCCCCTTAGATACCCAAATCTGTGAAGTATTTACATATAACCTATGCATACCATCCTATATATCACAATTCTTCTCTAGATTACTTACAATACCTAATATAAGTTAAATGATCTGTAAATAGTGTTTATATGATTTAGGGAATAACAAAAAGCATTTGTACATATTCAATCCAGGGACAATTTCTTTGCAAGTATTTTTATCTTCTATTGGTTGTGACACCCACAGGTATAGAGTGACAAGCATGTTGTTGGGAAAATGCCCAAACCATATGTTTTCTGCTAAGACCCTTCAGTTAGACACATATTTCTTAAAGTTTCTGCTGTTCTTTCAGAATATTATTTTTCCTTGGGGGACAAATAGCCTTTACCTAATTCATCATATTGAGGATGACAGTATTTCACATATGAACACCACCTTTTTTAAATACTTATTTTTTAGCTATAGGTGGACAAAATACCTTTATTTAATTTTATGTAGTGCTGTGGATCCAACCCAGTACCTCATGCATGCCAGGTGAGCGCTCTACCTCTGAGCCACAATCCCAGCCCCTATGAGCACCATCTTGAGAGGGCAATTATACCTTCCTAATATCTCTCAAGTTACAACCTTAACTATCTGTCTATAGAAATAGTCTTAAATTTTAGCATCATAAAAATAAAAAGCTTAATATATGATTTAGTTAGATAACAATGCCTATCAAATAATGACAGTTGTATATTACATTTTAAGCAGTAAATTCCAACTAAATGTAGTTATATTTGATATGAAAATACATAGAAGAAAATTTCTGAATCCTGTTTCCATGAAGCTTAAGAGAGTAGAAGGTGAGTGATATTGAGAGACAGAAGAGTCCAGTTGTGATCTTGGCTTGTTACCACTTATGTGGCTTGTAGATAAATTATTTGATCATTAAGTATTGAGCCATACACACAAGGACTAGAAATCAAACTGTTATGTTTACCTACAAGGTTATCTTTAAGACTAAATAAAATCCAATCTGTGTAATTATTCTGTAAGACAGATATATCAATGACAATAAAGGTATTGCTATGAAAGAGCTTAATGCCAGTGTCTTTAAATTAAAAAAGAAAGAAGTCTGCAACCAACTCTGAGCATTGGTTTAGATAGATCTCTGATGAAAGGAACAGGATAAACAATATGACTTTGAAGATTCTTCTCAGTTTTAAAATTATAAAACTTTAAAATATCTGTTCTTTGAATTGTAAACTGGCAGAATAGCAGAGTAAGAAGTATTCATTTATGAAATGTTGAACCAGATATAAATAATATGAGACTTCCAAATAAATCACAGTGTGTCAAATGAATTAAGAGCAATTAATTTCTCAGATTTTTCAGGAACCAATCAAACTGCTCAAAATTTCAATGGAAAAATGTTTATATCCTAAGGGAATGTCTTAATTGGTGATGGTTAGTAGCTCTAATTAATTCTGAAATTCATCTTAATCTACTGGCCAAGACACCCACAAGTGTTAAAGAAAAAGCTAATATAGGTAAATTAATAGGCTTACCCCCTTATAAAGCCACAGTTGGTGTATTTAGAAAAATATTCTTAAAAGGGAAACTGCTTTCTTAACCTTTAGGTAGTTATTTTAAGTTATATTATAATAGAGCATAGTGGTTCAAAGCACATTATTGCAATCCTGAAGCTGGACTGTCCAGGTTCAAATCACAGCTCACCCTCTTGCCCTATATTTACTTTGGATAAATGTGCCTTATCTTTCTTTACCATAGTGTCCTCATAATAAAGATATCAATGGCCACAGCTTCATTATAGTTATGGTCTCAGGAAGACTTAAATGAGTTATGCAAAGCACTTGGGACAACATAGTACCTAGGCTTTGCTATTCCTTATTATTATAATAACATGCTGATGCTACTCTACCTCCTCTTCCAGCATTCCCTCTTCTGCGCTTCCAGAACAACACACACTAGAGGAGGAGCCATGTACCCAACACGCTGTATTGCCTAGCTTAGCCCTTTTTCTTTTATTAGCGTAAAGTGAAGGACTTACGCCTTAGGTGTGCAGTATGTGTGTACCCAACACTTTATTAAGGGTTTACACTTATGATCTAATTTAATTTTCACAAATACCTGTAATATCCTTGTTATTCAGAAGAAGACAGGGAGGCCAGGAGTTTATGTAACTTACTCACTAACAGTCAAACATGTAGTATGTGTATAGCTGAAATTTTAGTTTCTTTTAAAAGTATTTTTAGTTATATACAACACCTGACTGACATAGTCACATAAGCATGGAACACAACCTGTTTCAATCCAATTAAAATTTACTTTTTTTTTAAATCAGTGTCCTGTGGATAAACCCAATGCCTGGACCCACCATGCCACATCCATACAATGCACATACGAAAGTTCTGTCAGATTCTTTCCATTTTTTTCCCTTTTCCCATCCCTTCTTCCTCCTCCTCAATCCCCCTTCATCTATTCTACTAATCCTGCCTCTATTCTGATGAAATTCCCTCTCTCCTTTTTTTCCTTTTTCTCTCTCTATTTTTTTCTTTTTGAATATTCAAAAACTTGTGCTGTTAACCTGGCCTGCAGGAGCTGGGAGCAGGGGCAAGTGTGGTTGGAAAGTCGTAAGGAGAAACTGACTGGAATGATGCATAATGTTCTGCATGTTGATTGAGATAACAGTTGCATGGTATATACATTCCTAGAAATTTACCAGATCATACACTTAAGGTTTGTGCACTGCTTTTTCAAGCTACCAGTTAAGATACTGTACTGCATTTCATTGTAGATAACTATGTCCCTCCCAGTCCTTTATGCTGCTGTATTTCCTTATTCCCAGGAAGTCTTAATCATGACCCCAAATAATTGTTCTCTTACTCTTTTATTACTGTGGTTACACTGCCTTTGTGTCACATGTTGACTTATGTTCTCAATTTTTTTCAGTATTTATAGATCTTCTTTATAGCCTGGATTTCCCAACAGCCAAGAACATGTTTCATTTCTTTTCTTCTGTGATGGTGCCTAGTTATATGTAAACTACAAGGGAAAGATGACACATGAGCAAGGGGAGAACCATTTTCTGTTTTGTTGTGGATCTTTCTATTCAAGTCTATTTACCTGTAGTTGGTGAATAAAGTGTTAATAGGAAATATTTTTGTTTTTATGGAAACAATACCATTAATTTAGGAGTGAAAATAATTTTGATAATTTATGAAACATTTTAATTTATTTTTCCTTCTTATGTTGTAACTGAAAATACAAAACTCCCTTAAACACACTCACACACACACACATACAGAGCAGTGGTGGTTGCCTGAGTAGGAAGGTAATAATTCCTCATATTGTTTCCTACTTACTTATAAAATAATAATGTTGGGAAGCTCTTTTTGAATGTAGTCCTGCTTAAAGTAGAGAAAAGTGGTCATTTTAAAGCCTAAGATTTTTTGTTTGTTTGTTTAGTTCGAGAATAACCATCAAAAAGCAGATGGCCCTGCTACCTTTGAACAAAGTGCAGCATTAGACTTTATTTTTTATGCATCTGTAAATGTTTATGTGTGGTTTAAGAAATCTAACAAACAAAGGGTGAGAAGGTGTCTACAATACACCCTTTAAAAAATATATTTATGAAGCTTTTTCCTCCATGTGCAAGAGCCTGCACTATCTTTAGTAAAGAATTCTGTTTAATCTGCATCTATATTTTACTGTCTCTGACATTTAGTGTTTGTGGTTGAGAGAAGTATGTGTATATTATGTATCTTAGTGTGTGTGTATATATGTTCCAAAGGGCTGGAAAGAGGAAACAATGTACAAAACTCATGTCATCTGAGATAAATTAGTGAGATAAGGACTTATAGGGCTAAATTTAATCCTGGATTATACCACTAAAAAAAAATGCCAGTCTGAAGCCACACCCTGTCCCATCTATTCTAAAATTAATAACTTAGAATTTGGACTATATATTGTTGATAGATATTTTGTCCTAGAGATTTTGTAAGTGGAGAAAGTGATTAAAACCAGGATATGAATAGCACCTGTAGAGTCCCCTTCAGGTTTTAGGTGTGAGATGGATATTTATACCATCCACACTGAAGAAGGGATCCACTCTCTGAAGTGGTAGGGTATCGGCCAGGCTAGGATCTGGGATGTATCTACATAATAATTACCCCTGAGCACAATCTCACTTGATGTGCCATTATCTACACATTTTATAGATCTATTCCTGAATTCTGTAACTTCTGATTCTTCAATCAAGAGTCACAAATTAGTACAGTGGTGGTGATTGTATGGTGATAGAATGTGATTTAATGGATGGAATAGCATAGCAAAAGGTGAGACATCCATTTGTGCCACTGAGAAAATTTAAAGAACATTTCTATAGTTTATAATTAGCAGAGAAATTAGTCCATAGTAGAACTGAAAATATCTGGAATAACACACACAACATCAGTTGCCTTGTGGTAAGTCAGAAATGAATGTTCGAAGTCCATTCCTTCCCAATTATACTAAAGAAGAATAACCTTTCAAGGAGATGGGAAAGCTAATACTTTGGCTATAACTCTGAACAAATATTTGCAATATTTCTATCCCTTTGCATTTTGTACCTTTTAGCCTCAGGTATTTTATGGCACTTTAATTTTTAAATAACAAGACCAAGGATACAAATATTCAAAGAGATTAGTCTGCAATGAGTTAACTCTTTAGGATTATCTTGGGTAATCCACAGTGACCAACTGTGAAGAAATGGTTGTATATGTGGGATATGCAAACAGAAAGAGGGTTCGTGCCATAGTGCTCAAGATACAAAGTGTCAGCATTGCAACCATTTTATCTTTATGACATGTCATCTGACAAGAAAATCACATCCTTTCAACTCACTGATGAATGAGCATCTGAGCCATGCAAATGTATTTTCCATTTGAACGTTATATTTCTTTATTATTTCACATGAAATTGGTTTTGCCATCCTTAATATAGACCATATAGATTTCATCCGAGGGGGGAAAATCTTTATATATTCAATGTCAATTTAGATTGTAAAGGAACCAATAAACCCCTAAAAGCCTATTATCTTCATGAGGAACTTGAGAACCTGTTTGTATAGGATACTAAAAATCACTTATGTGAACTTGCTTATAATCTAGTTAGGAAGGAAAGGGAAAAGATCTAGAAAAATCATGGTACAAGGTACCATATGCTAAATATGCTTATTTAACTTTTAAATTTTTTTCAAATAAAATCTTATGCTTCTGCAGTCTTTAATGAAGCATGTTGGGTATTGAGGCTGATTTTTAGAAAGAGGATGTTTAAAAAGAAAAAAAAAATGCATGGTTCTTCCTTAAGGAATTTCATATATAGTGAAGAAGCATTGAGAATTTGAATTTGAACTGACAGGAACAAAGAAATACAACAGCCCCCACCCCTGCAACCCCTTACCCACAGTTTTGCTTTATTTGGTTTCAATTAACCATGGTCAACTGTAGTTCAAAACTGTTAATATTTGCCTTGACTCTCTCAATATAAGGAAATCATTTTCATATGACATTTATTTCAGCATATTCTTATAACTGTTCTATTTTATTACTAATTATTGGTGCTAATCTCTTACCATGCCTGGTGTATAAATGAAACTTTATCATAGTTAGGTCATATAGTAATAATATGAGTATAAACAGGATTTGAAACTATCTGCATCCTCTTAGGTTTTTTGAATTTATCTCCAAAGATAATCCCCAAAGGTAAGGGGAGAGGTCTAGATGACTTCAGATTATGGAGGAATTGTGGAA
This sequence comes from Tamias sibiricus, assembly GCA_025594165.1. Taxonomy (NCBI): domain Eukaryota; kingdom Metazoa; phylum Chordata; class Mammalia; order Rodentia; family Sciuridae; genus Tamias; species Tamias sibiricus. Next base: position 32,274,474 of record CM046668.1, read on the forward strand.
GATAAGGCTGGAGAGGCAGCTGGAGAAAAATGCTTAAAGAACATTCATTTGAGAATGGCAAATTTTCCAAGTCACTCTAAATGCCATCTATTTTTTTGCCCATAGATCAATAAATAATTTAAATTTAGTCATCATCTTCTTTGAGAAATTCTGATTCTTTGAAATAAAAAAAACTAAGCAGTTCTATTTCATAACACAGTTGAACCCTACAAATGTGGGCCATAGAACCTGTGTCACTGCAGTTTACATTGTTTACATTTTCCCTTTCCCACTCTGGATGGTGAAATCTGCACATAGACTACATCTTACTCATATTTTAATTTCTCACATATGTATACGAAAGCTGTCATATAATACATCCTCAGTAAATGGTCCTACACTTCACTTTTACTATTCAGCCTGCTTTCCTGTTGTAATGCATGCCTAAGCACATCTTGCTAGACCACTAAGATATCTTTTCCACTAAGCTCAGGTAGTGTAGGCAGGTCTGGTTCACTGTAGCAAACTGAGCACACCCATGTTTTTTCCCTGGGTGAGATTCCATAGGATTATACACAAAAGTTATTTTAAATGTTTTTAAATTCAAACCAAAAAAAAAAAAAAAAGAGGTTAAGATATTATTAGATAAGACTTCAAGAAGGTAATGAAAAATTTAGTACAGGTAGATAAAAAGTAATGATGAACAGGAGGCTGAGGCAGGAGGATGGCAAGTTCAAAGCAAGCCTCAGCAAAAACAAGGTGCTAAGCAACTCAGTGAGACCCTGTCTCTAAATAAAATACAAAAATAGGGCTGGGGATGTGATGTGGCTGAGTTGTGGAGTGCCTCTGAATTCAATCCCCAGTATCAAAATGATGATGATGATGATGATGACGATGAAGCAGCAAAAAAAAAAAAAAAAAAAAAAAAAAAGCCCTTCTTAGAATGCAAGCAGACAACAATCTCAGAAGAGGGAACCCCTGGAGCAGGTGACAATCAAGAGGATTAGAACAAGAGGATTCTAACCATCAGACTCCATAAAAATGAGAAGGTATCTAAAAATATGCTCTCCCTAGGGAACAATTTTCTCCCATCTCCCAGATAAAAGATGGGCACTCATCTGCAACCCCAAATGCCAAAAATTACAATATTCTTCCCTAAATAAATTTAATGAACTTTCTGGGCAGAAGTAGGGCAGCTTGTAGCAAGTCTTCTTTATCTTGGTATTTGATTATTGCTCAAAATAAGGTCTCAACCTTATTAACTCACCTCCAAGTAATCTGACAAGATCTATCCTTAGGTGTAGAATGAAAATCAATTTTTATTCTGATCTCATTCCTAAATATAAATAAACTACCATGATAATCAGAATTTAGTATGTAACATGATTCTAGAATAAGCTGATATAATTTATGGAGAAATAAACTCGTAGGGAAATAAACATCATACTGCCATGATATTTTAGATTCCCAGTACGCTGTACCCTCAAAGACTATGAAGCAATATTTGCAAAGTCATGAGAAAATGTTTTTTTTAATCAAAAATTCTAGATATAGCCAAACTATCAGCATAGAGCATGATAAGATAAATACATTTCAGAACTTTTGTTTCAGAAAATTTACCATTTTGCTTCTTAAGAAGTTAAATAAGGGCACTTAAGTAGACCAAGTAATAAAAAACAAGAGAGAAAATACAGAGCAAAGACCAAAAACAAAACAGGAGAATGGTGAAGGAAACCACTCCCCCCTTTCCTAACTTTTTCCCCTGCTCCAAACATGTCATCTTCCTGGCTGTAAGCCCTGTAAGCCTTCCTGGCTGTAAGCACAGCTACCCTAGTCCCACCCAAGATGGAGGCATCGCCTTCCACAGACTTCTCCCCCATCTCTCCTTTACAATCCTACCTGGAAGCCAGACATGCTGGGTTTCCTAAGTGTTCTTACAAGCTCCAACTTCAGGAGGGTGGCTGGGAACCTTCCTATGATCCCTCCTCTCCCCTGTTAAGCCCTTATATCCCTACTACTCCTATATTGTAAGCATTTTATTTTCTATGGGGAATCCCTTACTCAATGCTGCTCACAGTGCATCTGCTACCTAATTCAGATCATTTTGCCAGACTCCTTACAAACGAAATGCAAGCCAAGTACATGATCTGGTCCTACAGTGAATGTCTTAACAGTCATATGCTAGCTAGACAATGAATACTGGTTTTCAGGTCTTGGAATAAACCTGTAGAAAAATCACAAGATATTTAACTATGGTTAACTATTATTTTGCAATAGGTGTAACTAACAAAGGTTAGAGGTAAAATATACTGAAGAAGGTCTAGTGAGGATTGGAACAACTGATTCCTTTATTTCATGGTAAGAAATAAGAAACTGCAGCACACTGTAGCTGCAGAGAGGATTAATGAGGAACTGGGAATAGTGATATAATTATTTGTTAGAGAAGGAAGAGGAAAGAGAAGGACAGTATGTCAACTGAGTCCTCACTAACCACTGTAGAAAATAAATATAAAAAGCCTAAAATTGATAAATAAGGAAATAGCAGTACTAACATATCATTTAGAGATGCAAATTTGTCCACAGAAAGACCAAATAATAGAAATGTTAGCTAGTTCCTTTGGGACAGAATCAGGAAACAGTTTAGAAGGGATTATAAAATTTAGTCCTCCTGCCCCATTTTTGTAGAGGCTGGATAGTTTATCCTGTGTGTATTAGTTTGGTGGGATGCTATAACTAAACAAGGTAGATCAGTGGACATAACACAAATTTATTTTTTCACAGTTTTGAAGGCTGGAAGTCAAGATCAAGGTGCTGATGGGATTAGTTTCTCCTGAGGCCTCTCTCCTTGCAGATGGCTACTATCTTGCCAGGAATTCCCAGGGCCTTTTCTCTATCTCTTCCAATTTTTTATAAAGACATCAATTCCTGTAGGTTGGGGGTCCTACTTTTATACCTCATTTAACCATAATTACCTCTCCTTTAAAGAGCCTAACTCTAAATATGGTCACTCTGGGTATTATGGCTTTGACATATGAATTTGGTCTGGGTACAATTCAGTCTGGTGGAGGCACAATAATTTGTAAATAGATGTAATTTATGATAAAAAAAAATTTAAATTTAATTTTAAAAAAATAAAATGAATGTGCCTCTAGAATAAAAGACTGGGTGGATGGTGGAGAAAGGAAACTCTCACTCCATTTTAAGCCCATGTGTATTATTTATCATAATTAGGGGTAAAGGGTTTTGTGTATTATAAAATGCATCCTAAGGAGAGAAGGCTCATCAGCATGGAGATCATGTCTCTTAATTGGAATTTTCACAGGCAGCTCACACTCTCATTGCCTTGTCAAGGTAATATGGAGGGTAGTTACTGCTAAACTCCATCAATATGTAGCAAAGGTTTTCTTCCTTTGTCCTCTGCCATTAATTCTTCCTTTCTCCCCCTTCTCTCTTCTTCAGGGTTCTGACATGGTGGGCTTTATTTGGAATTGTAGTCTTTTCAAAACAGCATAAATTCTGAGAGTATCAGAATGCTAACAATTCTAATGTGTCTGTCATAGATTGGAGTGGTTTGCACAAAGGAGGACTTCACAAATCAGTGAGGGAATAAGGATGAAATAGGGAGGGGAGAATTGACAAAGCGAGTGAAGGAATTTGTCTAGGATATAATCCCATTTCCCAGTTTCCTTCCTATGTTCCAAGGAAAGCACATATATAAAACCCAATAAATGACATGTTTAGACAACTGAGTATTTGGAGAGAACACAGGAGAATATGTTGTAAGGATTATCTAGAGAGACAAATAATAACAATGCTAAAGGGTAGAATCCAAAATCAATCATTCAACATTCAGCTGATACAAATAAATAAGCAAGGGGGAGTTAAAGCAGGGAAGCAAGATCAATGCTAATAAAATGCAAAATGAAATCAGCAATAAACCCTTGGGTCTAGTTAGACCCTAAACAAATCTTATGCACATTTGGCCTGGTCAGGTGATTCTGAGAGAAGAGTGAAGGTTCTATGAGGGGCATAGAGAGATCAAAGGTCTGAACCTTTCAAGCCTGAGGGAATTTCTCTCTTACATCTGATGCCCTATTTATAGTGTAGAAATGTCAACTCCATATTGTTAGGCAAAGGGGATTGTGTATTTATTGCATTTGCATTCAAGTACTAGTGATGTTGATATCAATTTCATTTTAACTCTAAATTTATAGTAGTCAAAGATGAATCCATACTTTATAAGGGGAAGTCTTTATGCCAAATTTAAATATTTATAGTATTTGTCAGTTCAATGCACATTGAAGACATTGATCTGACTTCAAAAGTCTAGCACAGACACTGAACTAAGTCTTGAGAATATATTTATTTTTAACACAACACAACACAATATTATGCAGTCATTGTTTAGTCTACTCTGTGGTTACAAACTGTATTAATTATATTTGAGTCCATGTCAAAATAGTTATTGTAACTTCAAGCTACCAATCAAATGTTCAAGGTCATATTTTTTAGGGTTGTCATTTGACAGATATTTATTGAAATAAATAGCTTCCTTCACAGGTCTCAACATTTCTAAAATTGAAGAACACTTAAAAGATATATCAGAAAAGTAAAGGAAAATTAAGCAAATTTTAACTTCTTCATCCATACAGTTCAAATGGTACTGCTCTGGATCAAGTTTAAAGATCTTGCAAATGTTTCTCTTTATACTTCTGAAAGATTTACAGCTTGCAATCCCCCCCCCCCCCCCCGTGTGTGTGTGTGTGTGTGTGTGTGTGTGTGTACTGGAGATTCACCATCCATGGTTCTAATGAGATAATATAAGCAAACTAAGCTAAACTAAACTGTACATAAAAATAACGACAACTAGAAAACTGTCATGTGTGTAACATACTAAATTACCAATATGCCAGAAAGGTATTTGCGTTCCAAGACCCTGTATCAAATTTTTTAAAGCCCTACAAGTTCAAAGGTATAGAATCTTTTGCCTTTCACCCCCAAATCTGCAGGTACCTGGACTTCCCCAAAATCCACTGCTTAGTTGCCTCTCCCCTTTGCTACAGATGGCGCCCCAAAGCCCTGTCAACACTGCAGCGGAGCCTCCCTTGTCTGGTTTCCTATACAGCCTGGGTCTTTTAAGGGAAAGCTTTCTCCCACCCCTGGGGCCTAAGTTGTTGAACATTACAGCTCTTTGCCAGTTGCCCTGCCTATGGTCAACCTAGGTCCTCCAAACATGAGATAGCATGTGCCTGGGCATGTGTCTGGAGAAGCCACAATCATCAGCCCTACTCTAGACCAAACCATCCTACCTACTTCATCTGGCTCTTCAGTCTTTCCTCTTGATTTCTAGTCTTCAGCCTAGAGTCATCCATTTTTGTTGTTGAAGTATTTTTATTTCAAAATATATACTGTCTTTTCTTGAAATGCTTATTCACATAAGATTCAGTAATTTAAATCTGATAGATAGACAGACAGTCAGGATCTTAATACCTTTCTCCCCAGAAAGCAATTCTTTTTCCTAGGAAAATTTGATTCACCCCCCCCCCCCCACACACACACACACACACACATGCTTCACCTACAGAAGGCTCCATGCTCCATGAGTGGCATTCTTGATTATGGTTTGGTATAAAGTGTCCCCCAAAGACTCATGTGTTGAAGACTTGATCCCCAGTGAAGCAGTATTCAGGGGTGGAGAGGTGAAGCTCTTGGGCAGTGATTGGATCATGAAAGCTCTGATCTTATCAATGGATTAGTCCATTGATGATTAATAATTTGATGGAATTGTTTGGAGGTGCTAGAAACTGTAGGAGGTAGGGCCTAGTAGGAGGAAGTAAGTCATGGGGGCATACTCCAGAAAGATATGTCTTGTCCCTAACTTCTTTTTCTCTTGCTTTTCTGCCTCCTGGCTGCTGTGAGGCGAGTTGCTTTCCTCCCTCTTGCCCTTCTGTCTTGATGATATGCTTCAACTCAGGCTTAAAACAATGGACCCAGCAGACTACAACCTCTGAACCAAGAGCCAAAATAGATCTTTCCTTCTTTAAGTTGTCCTTTCCAGGTATTTTGCCTCAGCACTAAAATTAAAATTATTAAAAATAAAATTTATGAATATCAAATTGGCTACAGATATCACCTTTAGTAAGAATTAACCAGTCATATAAATTAATTCCTCAAGTGTCTAATAAGTAAGTAGACTTTTAATTCTCAGGGAAACAGAATAATTTCCATCAAGTTATACATTCAGTGTTATAATTTTTTTCTACCCACTCCCTTGGTTCAGATAAACAAATGTTACTGAAGATCCACTTTTAGAAACTCCTTTGATTTGCTTCAGAAATGTCATTCATTCATTCTCTATTTTCCCATACTACCCTTATCTCTGAAGTGTGTGTCTGGTGTTGTTCTCCTTGGTACTTGCGGTAGATTAAAGACTGCCATGAATTCTCTTCTGCTCCTTCTACTCTGAGATAGTACCTAATTTCACTTCCCTTAATTTGAAATGACCATAGTTTTTTGCTGGAGCAACAAAATGTGAGAACAGTGTTTTTCTGAGATGCCCAAGCTGTGGTCATCAGAAGCCTCTGTCCATCTTTCTCTGGAGGAAGCCAACCACCATGTAAACAGCTTTCTTCCATGAGACTTGCATAGTTTGAAAATGCCTGAACCAGCTACACGAAGGTTAGTGTGAAGAGGGAATGATCCCCAGTCAGCTCCAGTTTTCAGCATTTTAGTTAAATTTAGGACTAACTTCACAATTATCTTCTTATTATCCTATCAGCAATCTGATGTGCCCTGAAAAGTCCCAGTTTATATATTTTTCCTGGCATAATCAACAATGTCTGGTTTCATTCTGAACGTGTTCTGATTTGAATGTTAATTGTATAGTTAGTTACTTTATGTGTTGACAATGTTATAGAGTAGACTGATCCTTTCATACACCAACTTCTTCATTTGACTTCCATTCTTCTGGGTTTTTTTTTTTTTTTTGTGTGTGTGTGTGTGTGTGTGTGTGTGTGTGTGTGTTTGTTTGTTTTTGTTTTTTTTTTTTTCATTTCCCAGCTACTCCAATTCACAACCTCCTACGGAATGAGTTTGTTCTGAGTATTCTGTTTTCTCTTCCAGTAAACAACCACTATTATAACAGTTAATGTAATTACACTGAAAATGAAATGATAAAGTATTTTAGACAACGATTTTTCACATAGGAAGAAGTATCTCTATGATGACTATGAAATATGTTCACTTTGTAAAGAAGATACATTTTTAAAATATACCCAAAGGTTTCCAAAATTGTCAAAAAGTATTTTGTTTCTTTCCTGTTTTCCCTCTTGATCCATCTTGCAATCACTATGCATAAAAATAAACTATTTTCAACATTATTACTGTGGTAAAAATGTTTTAAAAATACTCTGCTCAATTAAATGGAAATATAAGATCTAGCCTTAAATTGACCAATCCTCCAACCCTCTAAGAGTGTGATTATCAACAATAAATCCCCCCAAGTTCCTTCTGTGTAATAAAGCATGAGTAGAAAGCTGAAAGGAAGGAAAAAAGCATTATATGTGTATATGTGAAATGCAGATTAGTGTGTGGAATGTTACATATAATCTGTAACTTCATTCTCTCTATACAGAGCCTTTCATACAATGAATAGAAAACTGGTTGAGCATTGATTGCTTCAATCATAAAACGAGTACTTTTGTTCTTGTGTTTATTTTACTAGTGAAAGGCTAAGGGAGCCTGTAAGAAAGAGCATGTTGGAAAGCAAGCCTTGAATATAAATGGAAATTACAACATTCCCATAAATTGTAACATATCATTATCTTGCCCATTCTTTAAAGACAGAAAAACAAGGCTAATAATCATCCAGTTACATATAGAATAGAATAGCTTCAGTTTTTTATTAGATTACTACATTCACTCATTTATAAATCAAGATGTTTGGAGCCAGGGTAGCCCTCTCTGACCTTTTAGATGCCCTAATGTGAAGGTTGATTCTCATTATTGGACAATTCCACTGTCAATGGATTGCATCACTCTACATATTTTGCATTGCTATTTCTCTGTATTTAGATAATATAAGTCTTGCTTCATTTTTTTTTTTTTTACTGTCTTGAATCAGGTTTTACTATACAGATACCAAATGACTTTCTCCCTTCCTAATTGAATGGCAAATTGGAAGATGAAGTTCAATGTTCATTCTTTCCATAAATGTCTTCAATCACATATCAGAATATCATATGGATTAGATGCTTCTTAACTCACAACTGTGGTCCATTAGTGCCAGGACTGAATTCTCTTTATATACATTAAATCATTCTCCTTCAGTAGTACGTGATGTTTAGCTGATCTGTCAAAGTATTTCTTTTATCACATTCTCACTGTCTATTTTTGTACAAGACCTCATTGTTGAGCTGCATTTTATTGATGCAAAGAAGTCTTATATGCAATTTCCATCCCATTAACTGTTCCAAGGAGATAATCCACATTCTAATGTGCTGAACAGGAAACCACAGCCAGTTCCGAGTTGCTGTCTGATCTTTTGTTCAGCTGTCTTTTGACCCTCTCTGACATTTTAGCCATTTTTCTTATTAGGATTTTTATTATTTGCCTAAGGAGACTAGATGAGTTGTAACTTGTTTGAATGGAAATATACCTCCTGTGTTTCAAATTATTTGTTGTTAAAAATAAAGGTACTTTCAGATAGGATTCTAATAGCTAATGCAAATAGTGTGAATATGATATATTTGTGCTTCTCATCAAACTTGTTGTAGATAAAGACTTTATAGATGTTAATAAAAAGGAAGAACATGTTGCTTAATACTTAAAGGCTAAGCTTTGAAATCAGAGAGTCCTAGGTTAATAACTTAGCCCTTCAAAGATATGTGTAGACCTGTGAGGGGAAACTTCTTACTCAGTGTCATCTCTCAGCTTATACCTACATTAGAGAGTGGTTATAAAGGAAACTCAGCTAAGATTTGTAAACCTAAAAGCTGGACACACTGTAGAACTATCTGGTGACATTGTATTTATTATCAGTAACTAAAAACTAAGGGCATGGAATCCAGGGCATGGAACCTTTGTAATGTCCTTCAGAAGTACAGTTGGACAGTATATTAACTGCTGTGAGTATGATTCTTCATCATTGTCTTTCTTACTGGACCAGTTTCTACAGTGGTATTGATTCATCCTGTAATGAATAGCATTGCTAACATGAGGATCTGGGCCACCCAGGCTGTGACTTTGCAACTATCTTTGTCCAAATGGGGGCCTCCTTGGTTTCTATTACAATCCTCTCCATATGTATTTCTGCTCATATTTCTAAAGAAGAGCCACTTCCATACATATGGAGCCAACATTTTATGTTGTTCAAAGTAAATTTCCAATTATACCATCTCATATTGTCTTAAATATATAACACGCTAGATTATTCAAGTTCTTTTTTATCTTAAAAATAGAACTAAGAACCTCAAATTGCCTAATATGGTATATCTCATCCACGGAGTATAAAGATCCTTATGACTTCAATTGCCACCATGAAATATCTGAATTCATTTGCACATTACCTTTATTTTTTAACATAAAATAAATTATAGGTCAAATGAGTCCACTCATAGTAAATATGTTTTACAGTTTTAGATCTCAAATCACCTACCAAATATTAGTTTAGCAATTGCAAATACATTCAAGGTATGTTTAAGAGTTGGTTCTTTCTTTGTATTGCTGCCAACATTTCAGTTTGTAGTTCATGACATCACTAACACCTAAAACCGTGTGGCACATATGGAGCCAGGATGTGGCTAGAATGAACAGAAGCAAAATAAACCAATTACAAAGGCAGTCTGAGCTCCATTTACATTCAAAAAATTAAATCCTTTACTAACACACTTCTGAAATCACTTAGTGACCTTGCAGAGCAAAAGCTCTCAAAGGAGAATATGAATGGCAAGCAAAGAGAAAGCATAAAAGAAAAAGAATGAGAAATTTTCCAGGGAAGCAATAGACAGCAAAAGCCAAAAACAGGATGTGCTTTTAGAAGTCATCTTTAAATTGAGATTAAGAAGCTGTCTACAAACAAAAATTAATTTTCAAAGAATAAAAAGTGTTACATGTCTGATTTATTTCTTCATGTATCAAATGTGCCTAGTGCTATAAAGACAAAGCTTACCATCAAAAGCAGAAAATTGCAGATCAAAAAGGAACTTAACAACCAACTAGTTTAAACTCTTGTCAAATAAGAAATGTAATTATTAAAACTTGAAATTACTTACATGGGCTGTTGAAGCTGTTGTATACCTCTTTAAGATCCTCTCTCTAGGACTTCCCTACTCCTAATTTCCAATGTTGCCCCCATTCACAGCAATGCCACATTTCTCTGAACATAGCAGTCCAAAAATGACCTACAGATGACCTATCAGATTCCTTTCTTGGGATTTCACTTTGGACATTGAAAGAAGAAAGCTCTTTTTTCTTGGGTTATAATCTGAAAAACAAAAACTGCACTTGAAGTTCTAGGACTACTAAGTCCCAAATCATGGAATAAAACCAACGTGCAACAAAATATAAGAATAACACAGTTTTTAAAAAATGTATTTTGGCAATTGAATTCTGCTATGCTTGAAGTCACATCCAACTCTGGATTTGCAAGTGTGAAAATCCATTGTTTCTCTTCTCACTTGTGCTACTTTGGTTTGAGTTTCCATCACTTGGAGCTAAAAGTATGCAGCCTAGTACATGTGTCTTTATTATTATGTGTGTATTTCAAAAGTACAACTTGCACAGCAATTTCATAGTTACCACAGAAGGTGAGAAATACTTTCTCTCCTATCACTAGGTCATGGCTGGGACCTCTATAACAAAAGACAGGTAAAGATACGAGCATACAAATTTATTTAATATAAGCTCTGGGTAATACAAGGGTCTTCAGATGTGAAGAACAAAGAAAAAGGCACACTTGTGTGCTTTTTTCTGTGAATTTTATGTGAAGTGCACAGTCATGAGGAAATAGGACAAAAGTGTGTGACAGTTGTATTAAACCAACAGGAGTTTAGCAATAGCCGTTTATTCAGATTCTTTCCTGTCTCCCAGTATCTTCAGATAAGGATACTCCTTTCTTCCAAGCATAGGGAGGATACATAGCTCTTCTATAAGGGTCTTATGACCTGCCTCAGTTAAAAGAAAGACAGGAAGTGTGAGCTTCCTGTTTTTGCTGTTTTTTTCCAAAGGCCAAGGTATCATACTTCAGGGTAGCATTTCCTGAACTCCATCACTATAAATATGATTTTTTGTTGTTAATTCTTTTGACTCATTTTATAATGGCATTAATCTATCCTGGAATGACTACACGCCATCTAAGTATATCCAAAGTCAGACTCAGAAACTTGATCTCCTAAGGGCGTTATCCTTTCTGGTAAAACAAAATCTCTTCCTTCATATTTTTTTTTTTTACTCAGTAATACATATTTTTTTCCTAATAGATCTCAAATGCTAAAACTGGTCAAAGAATCAAAATCTTGTCTATGTATTATTAAGTTTTTAGGGATTGAGAATTTCTTTAAATTTTCTTGGTTAATCTCTTCAACAATCTCATTATGTAAGTTAATAATTTCTATTGTTAGAGATAGACTAGCATTATTAAACAAGCTAAAGAGACAAAATTTATATGTGAAGATAGGTGGATAGGATTTTCTTATACCCAATGTTACAGAAACATTGATTTGAGCAACTATTCAGACATGAAAATACCTCACAAGAGCTAAGAAATCCAGGTGAACCATAGCATTAGGTGCAGTACACAAATAAGAAACGACATTGAAGAATGTGGAATGGACAGGTCACATACCCAAATCATCCCTCCCTGAAGCCTGGACATCACCAAATACGATACCCTCCACATAATGGAAGGAGTGTAAAGTGAACACACAGCTTTGCTCTGGACCCCAGCACCAGGTCTGGCCCAGTGAAATGTGACCGGTGGCTATCCCCCATGGTATCAGGCTCCTTGCCACCACCAGGACTCCAGGGTCATGCAATACCATGATCAAGTGGGATATATTCCTGAGAGGCAAGAATGGTGTTATGGTTTGGATGTGAGGTATCCCACAAAGGCTCATGTGTGAGACAATGCAAGAAGATTTGGAGGAGAAATGATTGGGTTATATAGCCTTAACCAAATCCGTGAATTAATCACCTGATAGGGATTAACTGAGTGGTAACTGAAATGGTAGAGTGTGGTTGGAGGAGGTGGGAATTGGGGCGTGGCTTTGGGGTATATATTTGTATCTGGCAAGTGGAGACCTCTCTCTCTGCTTTCTGATCATGATGTGAGCCACTTCCCTTTACCACACACTTTTGCCATGATGTTCTGCCTTACCAGGACCCTGAGGAATAGAGCCTGTTGTATATGGATTAAGATCTCTGAAACCATGAGCCCCTACATAAACTTTTCCTCCTCTATAGTTGTTCTGGTCAGGTCCTGTAGTCACAGCAGTGAAATAGCTGACTAAAACAAATGGCTAAATATAAAACATTAACAGAATGGAGAATAAAAACCATGGTTATCTCAATAGATACAGAAAAAGCACTTAATAAAATTCAGCATTCTTTTATGATAAACCTCTCAAGAAACTAGGTTAAGAAGCAAAGTCCCTCAACATGTTAAAGGCCATGGAGTGCAAGGTCAAAGCTGGCATCAAATGTGCTGGTGAAAAGGTGAAAGCTTTTGGTCCAGGACCAGGAACAGGAGAAGGATGTACACTGCTACAGTGGGGATGTTCAATGCCCTCAAAAGGCACATGTGCCAAAAACGTGGCCCCCAGGTAGGTTATATGGAGGTGATAAAAACTTTAGAAGGTAGGGAATTGTGGGTGACCCTTAGGTAATTGGGAGTGTGCCCTTGAAAGGGATTAGGAGATCCTGGTCCACAATTCTTTCTCCCTCTACTTTAGGAGGAGCGGTGAGCATTTTGTTCTAACATGCATTCCCAGCAATTGCCATTATGCAGTCAAGAGGCAACTCTTGTCAAGCCTCTACTATGCTATTTTGACACTGAACATTCAAAATTGTAAGTTAAATAAAACTTTTACCTTCATAAATTTAATTGTCTCTGGTATTTTATTGTAGTAATGGAAAATCAACTAATACAACCATTCTCACCACTTCTATTCAACATAATACCAGAAGTTTTATCTAGAGCAACTAGGCAAGATAAAGAAATAAAAGGCATTCAAATTAGAAAAGAAGAAGAAAATAGTCTTGGTTTGTAGATAGCATGAATTTTTGACCTCAAAAGCACAGACAATAAAATCAAAAAAGACAAATGTGATTGTATCAAACTACAAAGCATCTACAGAGAAACATTCAGTAAAGAGACAACCTATGAACTGAGAGAAAATATTTGCAAACTATATCTCTGATAATGGGTTAATATCCAAAATATGAGAAACTTAAACTCAATAGAACAATAAATGGTTTACAAAATGGCACACAGGTACATGAGAAAATGCTCATTATTACTAATCACCAAGGAAATGCAAGAATAACAATGAGCTATTACCTCAAACCTGTTAGAATGTCTATTATCAAAAAGATAAAATATAAGTATCAGGGAGGATATGGAGAAAAGGGAACCCTTTCACATTGTAGGTAGGAATATAAATTAGTACAGCCATTAGGGAAAAAGTATGGAGGATTATTAAATATTAAAAATAGAACTACTACATGATACAGTATATCCCACCTCTAAGCATATATCAAAAGGAAGTTGAATTAGAATTTCAAAGAGATACCTACATTCCCATTTACATGCTGGTATTATTCATAATAACTAACATACAGAAATAACCTAAGTGTCCATTACCAGATAAATGGATTAAGAAAATGCCCAAACACAGAAGCACACACATACGTACAAAAGAATACTACTCAGTATTAACAAAGAAGGGCACCCTGCCATTTGCAATGACATGGATGAACCTGAAAGTCATTATGCTATGTAAAAATAAGCCAGACACAGAAAGAGAAATACTGCATGATCTCACTTTTATGTGGACTCTGAGAAGGCCCACTTACAGGAGTAGAGAGCAGAATGGTGACTGTTAGGGGGTGGCAGGGTTATAAGAGGAGATGTTTGATGAAGGGCACAAAGTATAGTTTGGATAAAAAAATTCTGGAGATTTACTCTACAGCATGGTGACTTAGTTATTAATAATGTATTGTGAACTTGAAAATTGCTAAAGTGTAGCAATTTGTGTTTTTTCACTACAAAAAATAAGTGAGGTAATGCCTATGTTAATTAGATTGATTTAATCATTTTGTGATGTACACATATATTGAAGCACCACATTGTCTATCATAAATACATATAAGCCAGGCACAGTGGCACACTTCTGTAATCCCAGCACTTGGGAGGCTGAGGCAGGAGGATTGTGAGTTCAAAGCCAGCCTCAGCAATGGCAAGGCACTTAGCAACTCAGTGAGACCCTGTCTCTAGTAAAATACAAAAAAAGGGCTGGGGATGTGGCCCAGTGGTTCAGTGCCCTTGGGTTCAATCCCCAGTAATAAATAAATAAATAAATAAATAAATAAATATAAATTTGATTTACCAATTTTACCTAAAACAAAAAGCTGTGAAAAAGTTTCCTTTAATTTTTTTTTTTTAATTCAAAAAATTTAACCCTAGGCCAAACTAATTTAAAAAATCTTTTTCTTCAGCTGTAGCATGTTCAGGTTTATAGCTTTTCTTTTTCTCTGATACAAGATATAAATGTGAATATAATATTGCAGTTGAATCAGGGTATATATTTTCATTAACTGCAAAATATGTTTATATTTGTGAACCAGTTCATTTTATGACATCCCCAAATATACCATTTTGTCATAAGGATTATTTTGACTAAAGATAATTAACAAAGATGCACACACACAAGGAAAGCTCTTACTTCTCTCAGCAAGGAAAAGCACAGTTGTTGTTGTTGTTTGTGTGTGTGTGTGTGTGAGAGAGAGAGAGAGAAAGTAAGTGTGTGTGTGTGTGTGTGTGTGTGTGTGTGTGTGTGTGTGTTTTCATGGTACCTGAGAGTAAACTCAGGGTCTTACACATGCTAAGCAGGCATCCTACCATGGAGCAACACCCCAGACAGACATTACAATTCCCTAGACCCCTAGTCCTGGGATACCAGCAGAGAAATATACACAACAAACCTAACTAGCCCGTGTCTTTCATTATATGCCTTTCCTTTATTTGCCACTTCTAGAAGCTCAAAGTATCTTTCCTTTGTCTTATAAATTCTCTGCAAAATTATTATTCTTTGATAAAATGCTGTATGAGCTCAAGTTCTTTTCTTTAGTTTTTTAAATTTATTTATTTTTTCTTCTAAGTTGTTATAAATGACATCAGAATGCATTACATTTCATTTTGTACTTACAGAGCACATCTTTACATATCTTTGGTTGTATACAAAGTATGTTCACACCATTCATGCCTTCATACATGCACTTAGGATAACGATATCCATCTCATTCCACCATCTTTTTTTTTTTCTTCACCCTTTTGCCCCCTCCCTTCCCCTCTATTCCTATTGGCCAATCTAGTGTTCCTCTAATCCTACTATGCTCCCCCTATCCCAACCCCACTGTGAATCAGCCTCCTTATATCAGAGAAAACATTCAGCATTTGGCTTTTTGGGATTGGCTAACTACACCTAGCATTATATTCTCCAACTTCATCCATTTACCTGTAAATGCCATGATTTTATTCTCTTTTATTGCTAAGTAATACTCCATTGTGTATATATACCACATTTTTTTATCCATTCATCTACTGAAGGGCATCTAGGTTGGTTCCACAGTTTAGCTACTGTGAATTGTGCTGCTATAAACATTGATGTGGCTGTGTCCCTGTAGTATGCTGTTTTTAAGTCCTTTGTGTATAGACCGAGGAGTGGGATAGCTGGGTCATAAGGTGGTTCCATTCCCAGTTTTCCAAGAAATCTCCATTCTGCTTTCCATATTGGCTGCACCATTTTGCAGTCCCGCTAGCAATGTATGAGCATGCCTTTTTCTCCACATCCTCTCCAAAATTTATTGTTGTTTGTGTTCTTAATAGCTGCCATTCTGACTGGTGTGAAATGAAATCTTAGAGTGGTTTTGATTTGCATTTCTCTAATAGCCTATGAGCTCAAGTTCTAACCAGTCCCTTTGACTTACTCATCACTGAGTTCTCCCAAGAATATGTGTGGCGCACATGTTGTAAACTTCTGCATTTTTTCTCTTGTTAATTTGTCTTTTTTGGCCTAATTTTCAAGGTCCTAGTCAGAGAATCTAAGATGGGAGGGAAAAGGAATGCTTTTCTTCCTCTACAAGTTCATCTGAACTTCTTTCTCCTCCTTCCTATCTAGAAGCTGCTTAAAAGTGTCCCACATTAGGTCTTTTCATTAAGCCCAAAGAAACAGTGCTGGACCCTGGAAGTGTTGCATAGTTGTGCTACATCAGCTCAAATTCTAAATTAACGCCAATCTTTTCCTGAAATTTTATTCTCTTCTCTAGATACTCTACACATCCTATTCCACTGACACGTATTTGTAGGATATGCCAAACTAGGAAACATTTTCAGAAATCTGCTCTTAAGTTCATTTCTCAGAAAGATCTACAAATTGATTTATACCATTGAATTTGTATCCATTTAAATATTCACATGTGTGTATACACATACATAAAACAAATATATATAAAAGATATATATATATATATGAGGTACTTTGTAGTGGAAAGTTTTATCACATAAACAACATAGGAAGAATTTTTTTTTTATAAACAGATCCCACTTTAATATGTTACTCATTTGAAAAAACAGTAAAGTAAGTTTAATTTGGCCAGAGGCTGTTGTCACATCTTAGCAACCCATAATTTGTAATAGTGAGCAAGTATTTATTTCACAACCTCTAGGAATCATAGGATTTCACTAAGATTTTGAGGTAAGTTTCCAAAATCAATGTATGGTCTGTGCTCCATTCTCTGCCCTGAAATGTTTCAATTTTCTCAATGAAGAAATCAAGTACATAGAATATGGACATTTGTAGTGATGTTGTTGATGTTAACTTTTTTCTTTTATGCTTAAATGTTTAGGCTTAAATCCTCATTAAATTGAATAACTCTACTTAAATTCTAATGAAAGTCCCCTTAGTTTGTTTTCTTATTTAATTTTATTTTAACCTATGCAGTAACAATAATAACAGCTAGTAAAGTACAAATAATTTTAGATTTACTACTACCAATATTATATAATAAAAATTAAGAGAGGGAAATTCTCTGTTTCAGAAATATTGCAAGCAACATGTCTTTGACCAACTAGAAATTCTAAATCTGACAGAGGTTATCTTTTCAAATTAATAAGGAAGCTTATACTAAAATTGGTGAAATGAACTGGCATTACAATTTTTAATAAATGTTGGAAATTAGAGTCAAATCTGGTAAGTGGACTGATAGTCTCAATCTGGGTAATCTTGGGCCAGAGTGAGGTGGAATGTTGGAACCAAGATTTTCCTACAAAAATCCTAGACTTCTCCACAACTCTGTGAAAGGTTCATCATCACTAAAAAGAGGAGGGAAGAAAGAAAAAAGGAAGGGAGTGAGGGAAGGAAATTGGCCTGGGCTCATATTGGAAAACAGAGATCTCAAGAGAAATGCCACAACCAGAGACCTATTCTTACAAGGGTTTAAGAGTTTGAATTTATGTTGTCTACACAATTGAGAGATTTCTCTGAGATAGTTGCTTAAAAAATGGTTCCAACCTGGTCTAATCTCAAGGACATTTAAAAGAAACCCAACCATAATTCTTTGAGGAAATATACCTCAATATTCCAATAGCTAAAGTTCTGTTAGAAGACTACATAAGTACACATTCACTGATTCTCAGACAATGTGTTTGATATTGAGGACATATAGTAAATAAAGGATACATAAACCAGTCCTCACAGAATAAATTGACCTTTGAATTTAAAATAGGCACTCTGTATTGTGTTTCCAAAAAAGGTTAGAAAAAAGCAAAGCAAGAAGAGAGATTAATTGAGGGCTACTGCAATATCCCAACATGGAGACGATGGTATCTTGCTCCATATTGGTAAAAGCAGAATTTAATAAAATATTTTGAAAGCAGAGACAATGAGATTACGTAAAAACTGCATATGGGGCTTGAGATTAAGGAGAAAAAGAGTAAAGATGAAATCAAGATATTTGACTTCAACAAAAGTCACAAAGAATTGAATAACCATTAACTTGAGATATTGAAGACAAGGGGAGAAAATGACTTAAGATGAATAGAACTGAGTTTCAGAGTTTCATCAAGGACAGATGTAAAAGACCATTTGGAAATGCAAATTTAGAGTTTGATGGAGAGCTTCTGGATGGAGATGGAAATTTAGGAGTCATTAGCATATGAGTGACATTCAAAGTCTGAATGAGAGCATCTAGGATGTAAATAATAGTATATAAAAAGGCTAAGTCCTAATCAGTAACCAGCGAAATAGAAAAAGGAACAAGAAAGAAAACTTAGATGGGAGAATAAGTGATCAGCTACTGGTAATCTGCTGATGAACAGCTTCGTCTTACCTATAGGATGCTTTTCATCCACTTGGAAACATTCTATAACTTATTTCACTATCAAAGTCTCTTTGACCCATTATTTCTCTTCAGCTACTACCCTATTTGTTTCTCTATATTGTAAAAGTTCTGGAAAAATTTGTCCATGTTTAGCTTCTTAATTTTTCTGTAATTCTCTTTAGATCCCATTCTGTCATGGCTTTCATCCTTTTCAGACTAATAAAACAGCGCTCATAAATGTCATCAATTCCTTTCACAGTGATCTGTTCTTAGTTCCCATTTTTACTTGGTTTATCAACAAATGGGTGGTAGAGGTGTAAAGTTTTAATAGTGTTGTACCCAATTTTTAGGAAAAAATTCTTACAAGCCACTCACGTAATAGCCAATGAAGCCTTTATTCTGGCCAGGGCCACCAACTACATCCAGCACAAAGCAGGATAGTAGAAAATGGCACCAGCTCATAGCAAGGGCAGGGTTTATAAAGCACAGGGTTAATATGCCCTCAGGCCCTCAGGTGGAGACAGTTTAAGGGTGGGTTAATGGGCCATCAGGTGGAGACAGTCCAAGTCCAGTTTAAGTCGCCTTTGCTTATAACACCCCGCCCACCCGTCTTATCCTGGAGAACAAAGATCAAATCTTTGTTCTCCTCCATAATCTGCCATCCCCATGTTTGGTTGAGAAACCAGCAGGCAGAATCCATGAGACTGAATGCAAGACTGAATGCCTGCCGGCATTGGGGACACCCCTGATAACAGGCAGGAGGAGAGGTGATATCGAAAGTCCTAAAGCTCCTCCTAGGAGGGGCAATTTCTGGAACAGGCCACCCTGGCAACAGGTTGGGACAGGGGCAGGGTCTCCACAAGGGTGGAGGAAGGGCTCTGAGGGAATTAACATTATAATTTTCCAATGGACACTTTTCCAAAAGTCTTCAACTTCCCTGGACTCACTCAAAATTGGCTTTCGACCTGATTTGATTTACTTCTCTATACTGACTGCCTATGAGATTCTGGCTTCATTTCCCTTCTAATTTTAGGAACTCCTTACTACTGTAAGAACACGGGACAATGACCAAATCTGGCTTCTTCGAGCTGAACAGAGGCGACAAGATGGGGGGGCAAGTAGTTTGGAGCTCCCTTGTTAGAAGTCAGGTCAGATTGAAGCCTGGGCAAAACAGGTTGTAAAGTCATCAGGGACGGGAGCTTCTATGAGAGAAACAAAAACTATGAGTACTGAATAAATGTTGCAGCATCTGGAACATGTCAATGTATACCATGGAGATGATAATTTAAATCTTTAACATGCACAGAGTTTTCAGGAATGTAAACACCACTTTTCTGTCCAGATAAGATGGTAGTTAAGCTACTTAATGTCATCTGATCCTATAAAATCTTTTTACTGGCATGACCTCTGTGTCCAGTAGAGAACCCTTTATTTCCTTTATTTCTGTTACTTAGGGCTAGATAATCATACTACTGAATATTAAGCCTATCTGTGTAGGTTAGGAAGATATGTAGGCCTTAAACTCACTAAAAACTTTTGACTTGGCAGTCACTTAATAGTTAAACTGTTTCTTTTTATAGTTAACAGGCATTCCTGCCTAAGGATCTCTTATGTAGCCTCCAGTCTTACCAATTCATGGGGCTAATACAAGTGTATATCTGAAGTTATATTTAACTATTATTTCTTAAATGCCCAGGAATGGTTATGTATTGGTTTTTGCTAGGCGTTTAAGATGAAGCAAGTCAAACCGACTTTTGCTTTTATCTATTGCTAAGAGTCAGCTGATTTCTGATGGGAATAACTCTTGGAGGAACTTAAGAGCAGCTTTTCCATTCTGCTAGTGCCTTCTGCAAGGATTGGTCCAGGTGTTGCTTGACCTTGTGGATTCACTTGGAAGCACCAGGGATGTCTCTCCCTTTTCTAGGGACCCTCCTTTTAGCAAGTGCACTGATTGGCTTTCTCTTCTCCAGATGTCTCATAGCCTCCCTGCTCAGGAGGCCATGTGGCCCAGAGTTACAAAGCTCTTTAGAGAAGTTCCCTGTTCCCTGGACTCAGACTGTCTCCGAGGGCCAGAGCCAAACATTGGCTTCCTTGGATCCTTTTAATTTAACTTCAAGTCTTGATCTTAAAACATATAGCAAATCAGTCTCACCAGTCTTAAATTAAGAGCACTGGGCTTTACTTTAATGCCTATAACCTTATTGTCATTTACCCTTTCTATTAATTGGGGTTTGTACCATCCTAGGTGATTGCTTATTATCTTAAATTAACCCAGGTTGTGTCATTAAAGCAATACCTCTGCAAAACATTAACAGGCAACTTTTAGATAGTTTACAAGGAAAATACAAAATAAAATTTACAAGAGTAAAAACACATTTTAAAACTCTAATGTATTATCTTTATAAGCCTAAAATTATCATACAACTCTAGTTTGGAGAACACCAATTTGATATAATGCTCTTTTAGAGCTTTTACCTCAAGGCTTATATACCTGAAAGATATGAACACATTTAATATATAAAGAAGAGTATTACTCCACCATAATTTCATTGATGTTTTTACATTAATCAAGTTTAGCTCTTAAAGAAATAACATTATAATATTTTAAAATAATAGTTGTCATTCAACCACAGCTGTATAATTTTTAATTTCTTTTCAGATTATTTGCTCAAAAAACCAAAACTTAATTAACCAACTTTTACAGAGCTTTTACATCACTTAAGTGACCATATCTACAACCTTCTAATTTCTTTCTTCCATCTGTTAACCCTTTTTTTTGTTCACAATTTCAAACAATCCTTGTAATAATTTGAATTTAGGAAAACTTTTTATCTCAATAAAAATATTGTTATTTACAGTACCCTCAATGGAAACAGCTGAAACCTTTGAGCCTCTGCATACACAGAACTCTTTTATAAACCTTTATACAGAATCACAAACATCCATTAGCTACTTTACAAGAACACAATGTTCAAGCATATAGAATTATACCTGTTGGAACTTCAACCTTTTCCAGTGATGACAAATCAACCTTAAAACCTTTTTTTTCTTTCATTTACCAATTTATGAAACCAATCAATAATGTTACCCAATGGGATTCAAGGAGTTACTTGACAACATATTTAACAGTTAGCATTTTAACCTTGAAAATTAATCAGATGTCTATCAAACAAAGTTACTCACAAATTTACTTTTCTTACATTTACACCAGAGAAGACACACAATGAAAAGGCAGAAAAACCATGGAACACAGAACAAGGCACAAGGGAACAAAAACCAGGCACCAAACCGACCAGGGAGCAGTGCAACATCTTGCTAATGCTCCAGACAGGAGTGCGTATGTGCTTCGTCAGGCACCTCTCTGTCCCCAGTAGGAATTCCCAACCAGACCAGGACCAGAGGACAGTGCGACATTTCACTACTGCCCCAGACAGGAGTGTATGTGCCTCGCCAGGCACCTCGCTGTCCCCAGAAGAGATCTCAAAACCAGATACCAGATGTTATGGGGGCGCCATTTATAAGTGGAGGTTTCTCCACTGGATGCTTGCTAATTGTTTTGATGCATCATCCCAGGGCCTTGGAACGTCTCAAGTTGCGCACCCCCTGGGCGGCACTCCGTCTGGAGTTCCAGAGCGAAGATCCTGCTTCATAATTTGTGGTGGTAAAGAAAAGACCACCAACTTTAATTTTAAATCAAATTAAAGTAAGCCTATACTAGTTCTTTGACCACCTAGAGAGACTTGTGAGTCACCCAATTTAGATTGAACCTTTCAAATCACATGAAGTTATTTGGATCCATTTTTTAAAAAATTTTCATGAGCGCTCATTTTTTATTTGCCAATCTTAATATCATGTACATGACATCTGGACATACGCACATAGACATAAACACAGAACCCAACTGTGCACACATAACACAATAGCAAAGGCCTTGTAGCTTTTTGCACTCTACTGCAATGTTACAGATGTTTAAAAACTCCATAGTTGAATAAAAAATAGAACTGATCAAAATCATGAGCTCAAAAAATGCATTTTGGATAAGAGTCTTAGAAAAATGACAGGCTGGTAATGCAAGTTCAGGTAAAAAGACACTTTAACTTTTTTTTTCTTTTTTTCTTAAGCTTGCTTCCCCTATTTGCATTTCAATGCAAGTCCTGGCTGAGGTCTGGAAGGGTAGGGAACTGCTATTGTGAGCAGATACCTTCTGCCTAAGGCACTTTTTTCTAATCTCTGGCTCCTAGAGTTATACTGCCTTCTGGGGGACCATTCAGTCAATTTCCCATGGCAGCCAGTAAAACTTTTGAGTTTGCCTTTCCTGGGGGGTGTCGCGGTTGTTCTACTGTTGTACGTTTTTTTTTTTTTTTTTTTTTTTGGCACCGGGGATTGAACTCAGGGGCACTTAACCACTGGGCCACATCCCCAGCCCTTTTTTGTATTTTATTTAGAGACAGGGTCTCACTGAGTTGCTAAGTGCCTCACCATTGCTGAGGCTGGCTTTGAACTCGCGATCCTCCTGTCTCAGCCTCCCAAAGTGCTGGGATTACAGGCGTGCGCCACCACGCCCGGCTTACTGTTGTACGGTTTTTGTTGGGCAATTTCCACCAATTCAGACAATACCTTTCCCTCAAACCCTTCCAATTTCTGCAACTTCTTCTTTATATCTGGGGCAGACTGAGTTCCAAAAGCTAAAACCAATCTAGAGCCTCCTTACCTCCATCACTGTTGGGGTCCCAGTTCAGGCGAGCAGAAGGAAAGACCCTGTTGATCCAAATGGGTCATCTGTCGGCAGGCCATTCGGTCCAAGGACGGACCGCTGGGCTTCCCACCAGATCCGCTCGCGCTCTTCAGATGGGAAAAGTATTTGGAGGAGTCGGCTGGGGCGGACCTCGCGGGGCTCCGCTGCTGCACTGCGTTCACTACTCTCCCCCCTGCCCCGCCAGCCCAGGCTCCAGGCTGCTGGCAGAGGGAGGGAGGGAAAAATGAAACCAACAAGAATGCTAGCACACAAAGATCAGCCACACAAGAAATAAACAGACACAAGGACAAAAGACAACCAGACTGGGCCACACAGGGAGACCCACCAGACAACCAGATAGGGCACCACACAGAACCAGATTCGCCTCACAGGGAGGCCCACCAGGTGGAAAGGAGCGATGTCTTGCCCTGTCCTGGGATTTGGTGTAAGTGACTATGTCCAGTCTGACCTTATCCCCCAGAAGAGCTCACCAGACAGGTAAACAAGCGGCTTTGTAGAGGCGTCCAGAGAACCTAGCGGCAGTCCTCTCGGGGCAAGGCTGAGGAACGTCTCTCAGGAGCTCTCCCCTACCCCAAGAAGGAGTCAGTGATTGGGCATAGGAGGCCGAATTTGGGCATGAGGGCAAGGAGAATAAAGAATCTCACTGGGGCCTCCAAATGTTGTACCCAATTTTCAGGAGAAAAGTCTCACAAGCCACTCACGTAATAGCCAATGAAGCTTTTATTCTGGCCAGGGCCACCAACTACATCCAGCACAAAGCAGGACAGTAGAAAATGGCACCAGCTCATAGCAAGGGCAGGGTTTATAAAGGCCCTCAGGTTTAAGGATGGGTTAATGGGCCATCAAGGGTGGGTCAATGGGCCATCAGGTGGAGACAGTCCAAGTCCAGTTTAAGTCGCCTTTGCTTATAACAAAAGGAAGGAGAATATATAAGATAGTTTCTGAAAAGAGTGAATATATGAAGAAAATATTATTAGGAATTCCCATAAGACCACTTGAGATTAGCGGCCTTGAACCAGAGTGAGACCATTTTGAGACTGCGTGTTTTTGAAAGCTACCTTTAGGTGTGTGGCATAGGTATGGAGTATGTTCTGAGTTAACAATCAAGGCTAGAGTTTTGCTAGCAAGTACAATGAAGCAAGGGGAAATAAAATAGTTGAGAATATGCACAAGAGGGAAGTAATTATAAGAACACATACCATAATTCAAGAGTGTGCAGAGAAATGAGGATATGAGTGATAAGGAAAAGTAAAGTAGTTGCAAAATGAATTTTTTTAGGTCTTTTGATATGGAGTGATGGTAGAAAGCAGTATAAGGCAGGGAGCTGGAAATTGAGGAGGTTATGCTTTTAGAACAGAATGATTGAAATTAAAAATATGGAATTTCTTTAATTAATAGTAATGGTAGAATCTGATGTATGTTCATGATAAGATTGGTGGAAGGTGAAATCCATGCAGTAAAGGAGGTCAACAATTTACAGAATTTAGAGAATATTGGAAGAATCATCTACAGGAATAGCAGAATCACCAAGATCAGCAACAGGAATAGTGATGATGGAAAGAGAGAGACAGGAATCAAATTCTTCAATGAAAGTTAACTGCTACCTTCAGATAAGAGCAAATGAAGGCACTGAGAGTCAGACTGTTACTTCCTACAAAGCTCTCCTTTTTTTTTTTTTTTTTTAAACTTTCTCAGGTACATTATTTTTTTAAATAAGCAAATCCTAATTGTATATAGTTGAGGCAGGCCCAGGACAGGACCACGGACACCCATGCGGAGCCCAGGCAGGCCCAGGATAGGACTGCTGACACCTACGGAGCCCAGGCAAGCCCAGGACAGCCCTTGGGTGGAGACCTGTGGCGGAGCCCTCTCAGAGGTTCCCTATTTACCAAGGCTGTCGTCCACCCCACCTGCCCACCTCCATCTTGGAACACTGCAGCCATTGCCATAGCCCTGCTCATGTGGGAGCCTCCGCCTTCTGACAACTAACAGGACCTAGAGACAGCTGCCTATTGCACAATCACACGCCACACGCTGCATCTCCCAACACTATGCCACACACCTAAATGTAGCTTTCAAAAACACGCAGTCTCATAAAATGGTGTCACTCTAGTTCATGGCCACATGGTCAGAGTCAAAATACAAGGCACCCAATTAAATTTAAATTTCAAATAAACAATTTGCATTTTTTGGCACATACTTATATTCAAAAGTATTCATTTATCTGAAGCTTAATCTTAACTGAGCATCTGTATTTATAGTGACTGCATCTGGCCATCTTGTTTTATGATCTTATGATACAAGATTCAAGCATGGGGTGTTTAGGAAATTAAAAAAAAAAAAAAAAAAACTGTGTGTGTGTGTGTGTGTGTGTGTGTGTACCAGATTGTGTATGTGTGTGTGTATATACCAGATTATGCCACTCCAGCATATGCTCTTTTGGTATAAGGATTATTTTGAATTGATTATTTGGAGAAACTAAAGACATAGAAGAAACACTGAAAACAGAGCAGAGGTTATAAAAGAAACATAACATACATCTATAAAACAAATTTCCATTTGTAAGGGTGTGTCCCTTCCTGTTCCAGAAAGAGGAAGATTCTAGATCACTAGATTCTCTTGTCAATGAAGAAGACACCACCTCAAATTTGCAAAACAAATCCCATCCTTATTTTCTTTATTTATCCTGGTCACCCCCTTATTACCAGTCTGTCCAATACCATTCTTTTTATTTTAAAGGTCATATTTATTCCTAAACTCTAAGTTACCTTTTTGAGGTTTACTCATTCCGCTGAGCATTTCATGTGTACACATGAAGTATACATGTTAATAAACTTGCTTTCCTCGTATTAATTTGCATTTTGTTACAGAGAACTGTTCCAACTAAGAATTCAAAAAGTGTAGGGTGTAGGAAAAAAACATGCTGGGACCACCCTGTAGAAAAGGGGGGTTTATTAAGGGAAAGGGAGAAGGGGAGAAAGGGAGGAAGGGAGAGGGGAACTGAAAGTGGGGGATGGCGGCACAAGGGGGAGAGAAGGGAAAAAAGGGAAGGGGTTCTGGACTGGCCAGGGCTTAAGTACAGAGGGATGGCAGCGTGACTTGTATGATCTGGATTGGCTCAGAAAGGGAGAGACTGCCCTGGGGCAAATTCCCACAAGAGGCGAGTATTCCCAGGATCAGGAAGGGTGGGGACTCAAAGCCCACCAAAGGTGGATTCTCGTGAGAGATGGGCACTTCCGGGAAGGCACCTGGGGGTATGGCCTGATGGCCCGATTTTATCTAACATAGGGAGAGAAAATATTTTTTCTTCTCCACAAAATCCATGAGGATAAAAGAGAAAAGTTCCCTACTTCTGGCTCAGTACTACAAAGTGTGTGGATGAGAAATCAGTTAGAGCTATTTAGTTAGAACAAGGTAAAGTGAATCTTCAGAGAATTTGATGAACAGGGATATTTAGAGAATAACAAATCATGTGTTCTGAAGATCAGAGTGGAAGGCTTTAAATGGTTGAAAAGAGATGTAAGGCAAGGTTAGTAATAAAAGAAATGCCTTAAGCTAACAGAGATTTAAATCCAGGGAATGACCTGTGAGTCCCCTGTTGTGACTGATACTGGGATATATAATTATGCTTTTGTTTCTGTGGGTCCTGAAGAGCTGCGAGACTCTGAGTACTGAAGTAAAGAAAAGGAAAGATTCTTCCAGGTGTATATAGTGTTCAAATGAACTTATGAAACAGAAAAGCAACATGGCCAGGCTAACCCTGGAATGAGTCTATTCTGGGGGGTGGGGAAAAAAACTAGAATTAATCAATTTTGAATAATTGGATAATTGGATAGTATTCTAGTGACTCTAAATGATTAGTGTAATTAGCAAGGAATATGAAATCCATAAGAGGCTTACTTTCTGTTTTCTGACTGGAATACAAGCTCCATGATGGTGGTGGCTTTGTCTGATTTACAGTGATTTATCATTTATCAACAGAACAGTGTCTGACACTAAGTAGATGATGAGTAAGTAACTATTAAATGAATAAATCAATGAAGGAACCAATTGATAAATAAAAGCCTAAAAAATGGCATAAGGTATATAATATAAAAAGAGATACCGATTTGAAAGTGTACTAGAAATAACATGTAAAAATTGAATATATTAGAGACAAATTTTGAAACAATTAAGAATTTAACAAAGAAAACGTAACAGAAAGGTTAATTACAAGGTTGGATATGGTTAAAACGCTGAATTAGCAACCTGGCAGATACCTGAGAAAATTAAATTACAGGCAGTATGGTGAGATGGATAGTTGAAAATGAGGTTCAGAAGAAAAAAGTATTAAAATTTCCAAATCATATACAAGAGCTATTTCTGAGAAAGAAAACCAAATGAGAGATTAGAACTATCAAAACATACAATGGTTAAATTTTTCTAAAAGTTGATGAAAGGTAAGTCCAAGATTCAGGAAGTAAACAAAACCCTGAGTGTACAGGAAATTTTATTTTCTCAACTAGACATATGGTGGTGAAACTGCAAAACACTAAAAAGAAAAAATAGTAAATATTAAAAGCAACCACAGAAAGAGTGAGCAAGGAAGAGACAGACAGAAATCATTATCTCCCCCAAAAAAGGCAGCTATAATGACCCAGATGTGTCAAAAGCATGTTAACATAATAAAAGTCATAAGACATAAAAGATTCCTAATTCACTGGGTATCTGGGAAATGCAAATTAAGACACCACCTTGAACCCATCATTTTGAGAAAATTAAAATATGATATTAGAAAGAAAATGTCGATAGATTGAAATATTTTAAAGTACTATAATATTTTAAAAATAATTTAAGCATTTCACCTTACAACCCAGTATATCATGTCTAGGTATGTACTATATAGAAATTCATACACATGTACACAACACTTTATGGACAAGAATAATTTTTGCAAGATTATTTATACTGAACAAAAACTATAAACAATCTAAATGCTCACTAACCTGAAAAATGAGAAATTAATATGAGGTTATTCATGCAATGGATTTGTGTGGAGCTATGAAAATGAATAAACTAAATCTACATGTATTAAAACTTAAAAAAATTCAAAAGCATCACATAAATATATGTACTGTATTAGATTATTTATATAAAGCATTAAACCATATAAACAGATTATAATGTATTTTTCTTAATATACATAGTAATATAATATTGCAGAGGACAAAATATTTTCCTCCTCCATTGCTAGGTTCATGGCAGAGAAACCTCTAATAAAGAGCAAAATAATAAGAGAAAAACATGCAAATGTATTTGTTTTATTTGACACAGGAGCCTTCATAAGGGTTTCTATATTTTCATGCTAAATTTGATGAAAAATTGAATAATTATGAAGAAGTATGATGTTAATAAACTGGGAGGAATCTAGCAAAGCACACACTTTCCTGATTCTTTTCTGTGTCCCTGTGTCTTTAGAGGAATTCCTTTTCTCCAGGCATATGGAAGATTCTTCTGGAATAAAAGTTTTATGATCTGCTCCAGGGAAGAAAGGCAAGGGAAGTTTAGGATGGGCTTCTTACATCTGCAGTTTTCTCAAATACCAAAGTGTCATATTTTGGAGTCACATGTCCTAAATCCCATAAGTACATATAATGTTGTAAGAGATAGAAGTGATTCAGGATAGTAGTTATCTGAAAAGTTAGAGGGGAGAGAATGAGGAAGGATATACAGTGCATTTTAACCATGCCTGTAAAGATTTTTGTGGGTCTGGTGCAAATATGAGAAAATACCAAGTCAGCAAAACGGGTTGGTGAGTGTGATGTAAGTGGTTGTTATACTATTCTCTACACCTTCTTAATGCTTGAAAATCTTATAACTTTTGCTTAAATTCTTTATTCTGAAAATAAAAATTAATAACATCATAATTATTTTAGTGAACTGTATGATCAATCTTTGTCCCTTTTATTGCTGCTCCATTTGCAGTTTCTAGATGATGAAAAATAGTTTTTTGCTGTTGGCTATCAAGATTTCAATTAGATTAGATACAATTAGAAGGCAAAAGTTGTTCTCTTTTATCACTTCAAGTATTACCATTTCTTCTCCATTTCTAGAGGATGATTTAATTTAATAAATATGGGAAATTTCATTTGACTACTTCTGTTTTTGTATTGAGTCAATCAATACATCACAGAGTCCAGAAACCCATGGTTGGCAATGCTGGGTTTCTCTTAGAATCTGCTTTTAAAATCTAGGTTTGGGCAGAATATCCAATAATGCTAAGAGATAATTGAATGACTGCTTCAGGTCCATATTGCTAAGGTCGAGAGATTATTTTATGGCGTGTGACAATTTAGAGCTTATCTGGAGGAAAGGCTGATGGCTCAGACTTCAACCTTATAGTTTATAGCAGGCTTTAATTTAAGGTGGCTAGAGCCTACTGGTGTCTACAGCCTTATATCTTGAAAACTAAAATGGAACAAACAAAATTGTTAAACAAAGTGTTTACATTCTGCATTCACAGACCCCAAGTAAATGGGAAATCTCTATGACAGCTTCCAGAAGGGTAACTCTTGAGACAATCAAAGTAGATCACCCTAAATATTATTGAAATAGCTTCATTATAATGGTGACAGTGAAAGTGACCTTTGGAGGAAGCCCTATCATATCTTTAGCATTGGATTGCATTATTTTAATAAACAAAAGAATTTTATCATCAAAAATGTACAAACAAAACAGAACATCCCCTCCATTTCTTTCTTTTTCTATTATTAAATCCTTCATTTTCTCCCTGAATTATCTTTAGTCCTCTTGCTATGCTATTTACTTAAAACAGGTGGACTCAATCACCTCCTCTCCCAAATATTTATTTGTTCCTTTAAAAATATCTAATATCATCTTGACGAGGTCTCAAGGGCTCAATAAAAGTTGATCAATGTGATACAATTAAGATTCACTTGTTCAATATTTATAGATTTAAGATACTAATACTATTGCTATGTACATGGGACAATTCATTTAGGACAAAGTGCTCCGCTAAAACCAAAATAAAGATTAAGTGAGCAATTCTGTCTATTGTTACCTGATAGAATGTGTGAAATTATGCCTTTCATAATAGTGTCACATATTTTAAAATTAAATTTTAACCAATACAAGTAGTGATAATCGTTGTTTGTTAAAATATACACAAAATTATCTGCCATGTGAATTATTAAATAGATTCATTGTGCAGTAAAAAAATGATTTTTGAATTAATTGAATGATTAAGTTAATTAATGAAGTTTACCTGCCTCTATGGCAAGGGTGAGCAAAATTATTTTTCTGAGAAAGGTTGAGTAGTTGATATTTTTACTTTGCAGGCCATAAAGCCTCCTTGCTAACTACTCATCTACACTGTTAAGCCAAGAAAGCAGCCATAGTCAGTACTTCAAGACAGGGGAGGTGGGATTTGGACCAGCTGTGAGCTATAATTTTCAGATCCTGTTCTAACATGTAAGATTTTTATTTATTTAGGTTTATTGGATGTTGTCACTGTGATTTCAATAAAGCCAACAATGGTAGCACCTGATATTTAATTGGCTAACATTAATCAAATGTCTTAAAAGATGTAACAGACTCTGGCTCTGCTTTTGGGGCCACGATGGGCTGTATTTTTTGAGTACAGTCCTTTCTGATGGAAAAGTGCTAAGTAACTGAGCTAAATCTTTCTGGTCATTCACAGGATTAATTTGTAACAGTCTTTAAAATAAACCAATTCTCAGAAAATAATGCACAGGTCCTTCCAAAGATGATGCTAAAGAGATCTTCCTTACTAAATGAAGGTCTTTTTCCAAATGTTTTCTAAGTGAGATTGTTCATCATCTCCCACTATAAAATTGCCATACTCCTAATACAATTTGTTCACTCTTGGCCTGGTTTTATTTTTGCAACATCACATATCAAACAAGGTATATTACATTTTACCACTTAACTCCTAAAGTCTGTTTTTCCCACTCTTTTTGTTTTGTTTTTGCTTTATTTTGTAGTGGTGACTAAACCCAGAACCACTTTACCAATAAGCTAAATTCCCAGCCCTTTTTATTTTTTACATTGTGACAGGGTCTTACTAAATTGCCCAGGCTGGCCTTGAACTTGAGATCCTCCTTCCTCAGACTCCTGAATAGCTGAGAAAACAGGTAAGCACCACCAAGCCAGTTGACTCTTCCCACTTGAAAGTCAGTTTTGTGAGAAACATTTCCACCCCTTTTCTTCACTGTTGTGTATTTTTATCTAGAATTGAACATGGAACATAGTAATCATGTAAGTAACATTTGTCACATAAATGAATAAATGTTTATTGAGAAATATGCTAATATTGATGAAATATAATTTTAGAAAGTAGCCAAAGAGATAACAAGCTTTGATGAAGGAAAAAAGCTTTACTTAACTATAAAAACGATGTTAGACTTAACTATCTCAGGGTTTTTCTCTTTAATTTCCATTACATTTTTTTTACTGGTTTATCATGTTGAAAGCCAATGAGACATCTAAATATCACATTGGTGGAAGAAAAAAGGTCAGCCTGAAATAGATTCATGCCAATATTTTTAAGTAAAAATTTCATTCAAAAACAAAACTGTAGGGCTGGGGTTGTGGCTCAGCAGTAGAGTGTTCACCTAGCATGTGTGAGGCTCTGGGTTCAATCCTCAGCACCACATAAAAGTAAATAAATAAAATAAAGGTATTGTGTCCAACTACAACTAAAAAGTAAATATTAAAAAAAACTGTAATAAGATGGTGTAGACTCACTTTTCCTTTTTCTACCCTCTAAATAAAACTA
Source organism: Tamias sibiricus (assembly GCA_025594165.1). NCBI lineage: Eukaryota > Metazoa > Chordata > Mammalia > Rodentia > Sciuridae > Tamias > Tamias sibiricus. Next base: position 32,306,600 of record CM046668.1, read on the forward strand.
AATGGCCACAAAAGCAGTTAAGAGATTCTGAAAGGTAGAGGGAAAAATGTTCTATGGACTTGAGGATAGATACACTGTTGGGGTCCCTGAGTTTTCTTTTCATTTCTCATTTATCTTCTTTTAATCTTGCATACATCTTCTTGCTTTGGTTAGAAGGAAAAGGTGAGCAGGAACTTAGCAGGAAGACCCAATCTGTCTGAAGTAGCACCAACAGTGCATCTCAACCTGCCAGCCCATCCCACACCCATTACTGACAAGCAGCATGCAAGTCCTTCCGCCCACATTGGTGGTACCAGCAAGTCTTTATCTCCCAGGCCTCTACCCCAAAACAGAAGATAAATTAGCCCTGGGATCTCCCAACACTGCTTCTACTGGTAGTACACCAGTTGGATCCTACTACTTCTCTCTGTCTTCCCTGTGACAGAAGATTGCTTTCAACCCTGGGAGAAACTATAAGAGATAAATTAGAAAACTCAGTAGCACTGAGTGGTGAGAGAACAGGCCAGAGAATATACTTTCCATCTTCCATGGATGGATACCCTGCACCCTATCCTGTCAGGAGCAGCAAATGAATTATGGGTCTTTGAACTGCCCAGAGACATAGACGATACCTCCCTTGGGAATTTCTCTGTGCAAAGGCACTGACTGAAGAGTGCCCAATTGATATGGTGACACCCTGTTCAAAGGGGGGTTCTGTACCAGCCACAGAATTTATTATTTCATAACCTTGGGTTCAAACACCTGCTGTCTAGAGGCAGAGAATTATAGGTGCAAACAAGCCCTAATTGAGCTGCTTTTACCCTCAGCTTTAGCTCTATTTATCTTGAAGAAGCTTTCTCAAAATAAATCCTTCTGATGTTTAAACCTATATAATAAACTTGCTGAGCTTGCTTGTGGACAGTTGTCCTCCACCAGAGGCAGGCTGAACCACCATGCCCTGCTTTTTCTCTACTTTTGTGTCTGGTTGTCTTTTCATAATCTTCTCAATGATCAGTTCGTGCAGAATCTGACTCTATCCAACACTGGAAAGTTTAGAGAAGCATATTCTTCCCTCAAAGGCAGAACCAACAGTAATTCAGCAAGAGTTCAAGTGAACCAGAAGAATAAAGCAGACCAGAAAAGCATTGCAAGAGCTCACAAATCTACATTTTCTTTGGAACACAGCCAACAAAATTACGCTAGATGCCATATATTAAATCTAAACAGGATAACTCTCTGCTAACATAGAAGACTTAAATAGGACAAACAGTCTCCCAATATAACATCTAAAATGTTCAAGATACAACTAGAAAGTACCAGTCATACCAGGAATGAGTAAGATTGCAACATGCGTGATAACAGAAAATCAATTGACACCAATATTGAGATGAAGCAAATGTTGGGACTGTATGATAAATATATTAAATCATATCAATGAGGAATTTTGAATTCCTGTGCAACAAATGCAAAAGTAGAAAACCCAGCAAAGAAATACATAAAATTGAGCAAAATGAAAAATATATAACTGAAAAATGCAATAACACATTTTTTTTTTTTTAATTTGGAGTATAGGCTTAAAAGTAGAATAGAGAAGACAAAAGAGAGATACAGTGAACTTGAGAAAAGATCAATAAAATTTAGACAATCTGAACACCAAAAATATAGCCTACAAAGAAAATGGACAGAGGATCAGGACCTTTGGGACAAAAACAATAACAAAAATAATCAAATATTTATCATTAGAGTTTCAGAAGTAAGGGATAAAGATGTGAAACTAATAGACTATTCAAAAAATGGCTGAAAACTTTCAGAATTTGGTGCAATTCTTGAATTCTATGGATTTAAGAAGCTGAATGAAACCTAAGTAGGATAAGTCTAAAGAAATTCTTGCCAAAACATGTTATAATTAAACTTTCAAAAACTAAAGACAAAGGAAAATTCTTTAAAGCAATAAGAGTAAACAATGCATATTACATAGAAGAGCACCAATTCTATAGGCAGGAAATTCCTCATCTAAATCTGCACAGGCCAGTAGGAACTGAAACAGTGTTTTCTAAGAGATGAAAAAACTTTGTCAACCACAAATTCTATATCTGGAAAGCTATATTTTGGCCTAATGGGGAAAGAGAAATATTATCCTACTAAGGAAAAGTAAGAAAATGTGTTATAAGCAGGAATAACTATAGAAAATGGCTGGAGGAAGCTCTCCTAACAGAAAGGAAATGATAACAAGAGAATGTGCTTAAAACTCTAGAATATAAAGAATGAAAACATAATAAGTAAAACAGAGGTAAATGTATTAAATTACTTTTGTTTCTGTGGGTTTTTAAAGTTATATTTGATGTCTGAAGCATACTATCAGTTGTGGTACTAACACGTGTAACAGAAATAATTTGAATATTTTAATAGTGGGACAGCATAATGGGACCAAAATGAAAAGCAAATTGTAATACTTTCATCATAGTGATAAAGCATTGATACAAGTAGACTGTGATGTTACATGTAAGTTTTATTATAGAGAGCAATTACTAGAAAAATGGCACAAATTATATACTAAAAAACAGCATTCATAAGACTAAATGGAATTCTAAAAATTTTTCATAGGAACATAAGAAAAGAGAAAGAAAGAAAGAGAAAAACAAATAGAATGGCAGACATATCTATAATTACTTTAAAGATCAATGCCTGGAACACAGATGCTCCTAGATATATGATGAGTTCATGTTCAGACAAACTCATTGTAAACTTAAAATCTCATACATCAAATCTGCTCTCCCATGTTTACTATAGCAATATTCACAATAACCAAAAATGGAAATAACCTAAGACTTTATCAACTGATGAAAGAATAAAGAAAATTTTGGACATATATACAATGGAATATTATTTAGCCATTTAAAAGGATAGAATTCTGTCATTTGCAACAATATGAGTGGAACTGGGATTGTTCAATGAATTAATCCAGACCCAGAAAGACATGTACTGCATGATCTCTCTCATATGTAAAATCTTTAAAAATTAAGTTGATCTCAGAGCATTTGGCAGTAGAAGGTCATTATTTGTGGCTAGGGAGAGTAGGTGGGAAGGGAAGGATGGGGAAAGGATTATCAATGGTTACTAAATTATAGTTACATAGGAGTAAGACAGTCTGGTGTAATATTGCATAGGAGGTAAGTATCAATGACAATAATGTGCTACCTGTTTCAAAAAGTAAAAGAATTTTGAATGTTTTCACAAAAAAAAATGATAAATATCTAAAAAGATATGTTAATCCTGATTTAAATATTGCAAATATGTAGGATGCATCAAAATATCACATGGTACCCTATAAATATGTACAAATTTTGTGCTTATAAGTAAATAGTAAAATAACCTTAAAATTTTTATTTAAGGGGCTGGGGTTGTGGCTTAGCGGTAGAGCATTCGCCTAGCACGTTCGCGACCCGGGTTCGATCCTCAGCACCATGTAAACATAAATGCATTGCATTGTGTACAACTAAAGCAAATAAATAAATATTTTTTAAAAAATTTTTATTTAAATGCATTTAATACACTAATTTCCCAAACATCACACATTAGAAACACAACACACTGTAGAGTATCAGTTGTTTACTCTGAGAGTTGTTCACTGCTCAGCATTATGAGAGAGTATTCCTAGCTCATAAGAGATTAACATTCAGATTTCAAAGGAAAGTTTCTACTGAAGATGTATCACTTTTATGTTGTTATAAAATTTAAAAAAAAATTAAGTCAAACAAACCATCTTGAGTTGGAGAACATTCAATACCAATCAAAGATATTTGCACAGGTGATTTGAAGAGCATGACCTAACTTTATTCCAAAAGAAACTCGTTTAGGGGCTGGGGTTGTGGTTCAGTGATAGAGTACTTGCCTCGCATGTGTGAGGCACTGGGTTCAATCCTCAGCACCACATAAAATAAATAAATAAAGGTATTATGTCTATCTACAACTAAAAAAAAAATTTTTTTTTTTAAAAAGAAACTCATTTAGAACACAGACCTAAGTAGCACATAATGAGAAAGATGGAAAATGGTATATGGTGCTAGTAATCATAAACAAGCAGACATGGCTATAAAAATATCAATGAAATCAAAAGCTACCTCTTTCAAATATCAATAAAACTGAAAAACCCCTATCAGAACAGACAATAAAAAATGAAGAGAAATGAATCCTAAGTACCGTGTATGATTCACCACAGATCCTGCGCCTGTGATAAGGACCACAGTGTAAACAGCAATGAGCACTGAGAAGTTCCTCTCAGAAGAAATGAGCCAACTGGTGGAAAACCATGGATTACAAATACTTTATCAGGATAAAACTGATGACCTGAATAATCCCATAGCCATGAAAGGAACTTCCTTTTCAGTTCAAAAGTCCCCCCCCCCAAATAAATCTCCAAGACTAGTTAGCTTCACTAAAATTGTACAAATCCTTAAGGAGGAATTAATACTAATTTTACATAATATAGCACTGATAGTAGAAGATTAAATATTTCCCAAATCACTTTATGAGACTAGAATTTCCCTGGAACTAAAATAGAAGATACTACATAAAAGGAAACTTGTAGATCAATAACTCATTACATTAGATGCAAAAATTTCCAAAAAAAAATGCTAGAAGCACATTTTTTGGTATGTAAAAAGGTTATACTCAATGATCAAATGGGAATTATATAAGAAATAAAAGGTATGTTTACTAGACAATTTTCATTTAAAAGCTAATACAATGCATGACATAAATAGAATAAAAGACAAAATGACATGATCATCTCATCGATGCAGAAAAAGCATTTGAAAAATTTGACACTACTTCTTAATAAAATTACTCAAAAAACTATGAATAGAATGGAAAGAAACTTGCTAAACCTGACAAAGGACGTATATTTAAAAAAGAAAAAAAACACAGCTAACATCATACCTAATGGTAAACATGATGATTAATTTTGTGTTAATTTGACGGTGACACAGGATATTTGGACATAATTTCTAGGTGTGTTTATGAGGGTGATTCCAGAAGAGAGTAACATTTGAATTGGTAAACTAAGTAAAGCTGGCAGAACTCCCTGATGTGGGTGTACATCGTGCAAGATGTTGAGAGCCTGAGTAGAATAGAAATTGTGGAGAAAGGTTAGGGTCACCCTCCCTCTACCTAAGAGTTGGAGCAGAGACATGGATCCTCTCTTGCCCTTATCACTACTGGTTCTCAGACCTTCCAACTCTCAATGGGATCTGTATCAGCTATTCTTTGGCCCTAAGGCCTTTGATCTGTGGCACTAGATTTCCTGGGTCTCCAGACTGCAGAGTAGAGATTGTGGGATTTCACGGCCTCCACAGTAATGTGTGAGCCAATTTCTTATTTTAAATTTTATGATAAATATATCTGTATTCTTTTGTTTCTGTGAAAAGCCCTGAAAAATACAGTAAAAGATTAAGTGCTTTCCTCCTAAAACAAAGCTCAAAGCAAGAATATGAATTTTCACAACTCTTAATTGAACTCATTATTAGTTCTAGCCATTGAAATAAGGCAAGTTAAAGAAATAAGACACCCAAAGGTAGAAGTAAAAACATTCCTATTTGTAGATAACGTAATTATCTACACAGAAAATCCCAAGTATGCCCACATTGATAAGTTTCTAGAACTTATAAATAAGCTCAGCAACGGTACAAAATATAAGATCAAATTTGAAAATCTTCATATAGTCTAACAATTAACTAATTGTCTAACAATTAACTTGTGGAAACCAAAATTTTTAAAAAATGCTATTTATAATCACTATCACCAGCTACTGGAGAGACAAGAAGATCACAAGTTTGAGACCAGCCTCAGCAATTTAGTAAAACCTTGAGCAATTTATTGAGACCCTATTTCGAAGTAAAAAAAAAAAAAAAAAAAAAAAAGGACTGGGATATATCTCAGTGGTTGAGAACCCCAGGTTTAATCCCCAGCTTCAGAAGGAAGGAAGGAAGCAGGGAGGGAAAGGAAAGAAAGAGAGAAAGTTAGCCAGCCAATCCCCCAAGTTTACGTACTGTATGATATCATAGTTTTAAAATGACAAATTCACAGGAATAGAAAATAGATTAATGGGTGCTAAGGAGTAGGTATGGGCCAAGTAGATGAGGAAAGGATATGTGGTTTTAAGGGTATCAGGAAGAATTCTTGTGGTGATGAAACTATTCTGGATCTTGACTGTGGGGGTGGCTTACATGAACCCAGACATATGATAAAATTACATAGAATTAGATAAACACCCATGGATACAAATGAATACAAGTAAAATTGCAAAAAAATTTTAAAAGACCAGTGAATTACTCAACGTAGATATTCTGGTTATGATATTGTACTGTAAGTTTGCAAGATGCTATTACTGAGGGAAATTAAAGTTACAGAGAATCCTCCTGTATAAATTCTTACAACTTCACGTGCATTTGCATGATCTCCAAAAAAGTTGTTAAGAAACATAGCTCATGCTGTATCTTTTTTTTTTTTTTTTTTCATTACCCCAAATTGCCACCACTGGGAACACAGTATCATAATGATCTAAGATATTTCAAAACACTCCCTTTTGTCATTCATATCTATGAGGTCAAGTATAACATTTAAATTACTGTGAATGTACTTAATGAAAGAAAGCCAGAAAGACTGTGTCAATGTGTTTGAAATAAACTTGAAGAAGCATAGTACAGTTCTTTAGGGAAAATGACTAATGCAAATACATGCAGTAAAGTGCTCAAAGTTAGGTGTACTACCAGCAAATTTTGATAATAAAATGGAATTGATAAAAGAGAAATTAGAAATGATGAAAGTTTCAAAAGACTGTCTAAAAGTAAAATATATATATATATATTTTTTAGTTATAAACAAGCCACTGGGACCTCATCTTCCCAAAGGAACTGAAGTGGTTTTAAAACCAGAGTCACTCATTTAATTACAAGTGATCACTCCAAAGTTACTGATCATTTTTCTTCTCAATTAATAGACATTTTCCAGAGAAAAATCAAGAATTTCATAGTTATAGACTGCAAACAACTTTCATGTAAAAGAATCTGTAGACTATTGCTCAAATACAGATCCACACAAACTCTGAGATTGACTGGGACACTGAATTTGTTTCCAACATCCAGTGGTGGCTTTCCAGGTACTCCAAAAATTTGCCCACTAATTTCAAGTGCAGTCATAGGCAGTTCAAAATACCAGCTGTGTAGTGATGTGTTTTCAATTAAGTCAACAAAGAGAATTCACCTGAAATTATTTATGTGACCTCATGTTCGTATCTTTAGATTGTATACTGTGGATGACCATTTGAATTTATAGTGAACTTATTCTTGTTCATGAAAGAAAGAAGCATGTTCTATTTCATGAAAGAAAGCTGAGCCCATTTGTGATTATTTCCTACATTTTAAAATAGAATCATTCCTTGTCCTGACTTCAAAGTATTTATATATAAAATGTTTTATAGGCTATCTTCAACAAAGAAAATGTCAATACATTTTCTTATAGGATTCTTAAGTAATTTTTCATTCAGTAGGTCAGTGATCCTTTATTAGAAAAATGATTTTCACGTTTAGCACACACATTTTCAAATACTCAATTTCTATTTAATTTAATTGAGTGAGAGCTAAGTACATGGGTCCTTTATTTTAAAATGTGTTTGTTAGGCACTGGATATATCACATGAACTACTTTTGCTTGAAATCTGAAATCATGAAAATGTCTTTCTTTAAAATACCAGAGATTTTACTCTCCTAAAAATTTGCATTGTTAGGAATATATAGCATAAAATGAACCAAAGGCTATTAAGGTTTTTAAGCTGTCAACTGAATTCTGCACACTACATTTATTCTGTTCCCATTTGCTACCAAGGAAAAGTGCAAAGTCAAATATGTTCTTACAAAAAGCACTATAAGCTGCATGTAAATGAGACCACTTTTCCTGAGGGTCTATCTTCGATTTGATAGTGCATTTAAGTGCTTGCTTTCACTTAGAATAGACTGAAAATACAAATAGAAATTGAGAGCAGTGAGAATGTCATTTATCCAAGATTTTCCCCAGGAATAAAAGAATCAAAACATATTATACTGTCTCTTAAAAGCAATATTTGATTAACTAAGCAATTATTTTCTAACAGGAAATACAAATATTAAATGTATAAACAAATGCTGCAGGTAATTGATGACTAGAAGGATATACAAATTTGGCCATTTTATTGAATACTATTGCTTTTCAATGAATCAATATCCTAGTCTCTTCTCTTCTCTTCTCTCTCTCTCTTTTCTTGGTCCAAATGTCATACTGATAACTGCAGATGGTTCAGACTTATAGCTATGGCTACTTAACATAAACTAACCATATTCTATATTCTATACAGTAGGGTGTAGAAAAATTCCATCCATTCTTTCTTCTGCAACTAATGACTTTCAGATATATCCTGGAGTTAATGTTTGTTTTTGTATTATACTTTATCAACATTATTCATAATTATTTCTCCAGTAATTTCCCAGCTGGAACCCATGTTGGATGAGTGCAATTTCCACAGGTAGCTTGAATAATGGTTAAAAGCATGGTTCCTATTGTCAGACACACCTAGGTTTAGATTTTGAGTCTTCCCCTAACATTACAATGAGCAAGTTATTGAATGATTCATGGCTCATTTGCTGGTTTTTGTAACAATAGGTATAATAATTCCCAATCACCCACGAAATAATATTTGCAAATTTCTTATAATAGTTCTATAATTTAGAAAACATGTTAGTTCTTATTGTTTTAACTTGTCCCAGTTGCATGTAACACTGAAAAATCTCTGGAAAAGAAACTCAGCCCATGATGAAAACAATTTTAAGTCATTAGAAAGAGAAGTCAATTTAGTTTGCATGTAAGGTTGTATATTTTTTTGCAAAAATACTCCATTCTTTTCTATGGGAAAATAACTCCTCCTCCTTTGTATTTAAACTCCCACAATCTTTCTTCAGAAATGAGACTGGCATGTCCTTTATAGAGGGTATCTGCAGCCTGGGTTCTAGAGCAGAGCTGAGCAGAAACAAGTGCAGCCAAAGTACAAAAGGTAACATGTAATTAATGCGAGTTAAAGAAAAATCTGAAAATATGAGCATTAAATTTGGGGGTTGTTATCTCAGTAAAACTCATAGGTAAAATCAGGGTACTGCCATAACAAAACTCAAAAAGTATGGCGTTTGCTTTGAAGACTAGTGTCTACATTAAGAAAGGTACTTTTGCAGATTGGAAAAATGATAACTCATAGCATGCAATGGTAAAAAACCTGGAAGGCAAATGACACATGTAATAAACACATGGTATGACACAAATGGGATTGCAAAAGTATTACATATGTACCTTGGTTGTCATTTGTTGCATTTGACGAAATGGGACAAAAAGAAGTGTTTTTAAAAAAGAAGCTATCATTTTTGATGAAGGAGTAAGTTACAGAAAAGAGAACCTTGGTATTTCAGGACTTTAAAGTGTTAAAAGACACAAATATTTATCTTCCAAGTGGATAGGGCCAGCATCTTGTTCTTGGACTTCCCAGAACTGTGAGAAATGACTATCAGTTTATGATACTTCATTGTAAGAGCCTGAATGGACTAACATTCATCTGGACCTTCTTAAACCAATGGTCTTAACTTCTTACTACATCAGTCACCTATTCCTCAGTCCACCTTCATCTAGGGTCAAATATTGACTCAAAATATGGAACTCCAAGCCGGGCGTGGTGGCGCACGCCTGTAATCCCAGCACTTTGGGAGGCTGAGGCAGGAGGATCGCGAGTTCAAAGCCAGCCTCAGCAATGGCGAGGCACTTAGCAACTCAGTGAGACCCTGTCTCTAAAATAAAAAATACAAAGAAAAGGGCTGGGGATGTGGCCCAGTGACCGAGTGCCCCTGAGTTCAATACCAGTACCAAAAAAAAAAAAAAAAAAAAAAATGGAACTCCACCAGTCAACCCCTAACCCTGTTCATTTGTCCTGCTTCATCTCCCAAACTCCATTGCTACTGAGCTTTGATTTCATGGTCTTCATCAGAACAAAGAGCTCTGACCTCTGTTTTATCCTCTTCTGTGAGCCCTATATGAGTTCATTGTTCCTCTATTTTATTTCAGTCTCTATTCTACCTCTGTTCAGTCTGGATCTCAAAGTTGATTTCAAGTTTCAAGCTTCAAGCATGCCTTGAATTTCTGTTTTGCTTACTTTGTTTGTATGCTCTTCTCCATCTCCTCATCCTTATTTTCCTTTCCTTATACACCTTTTTCTTTCTATTCTTCTCCTCTCCCTCCTCCTTTTCCTCCTCCTCACATTTTTTTCTTCTCTTTATTCTTCATCATCTTCTTCTTCTTTTTTACTCCTATTAAAATGCCAACAAAGCTGGCTAAGAGTTTCTGGAGAAATAACACAGTTCTGGAGATAAGAAACCTCTAGTCATATTTGAATTACTCTCAATGGAGTGCTAACATGATTTTCCAATTGCTAGTCCTAGAACCCTTGTACCAATTCTACCTTATTGGTCCTCCCTGATTTTACTATTTGCCCTTGCTTTCTTCAAATATTCTATGCTCTGGTTTTGTTCTATTATTATATTCTTTATATATATATTTTTTGTATCCATCAACTCTTATTTCTTTCTGTCCTTGCTAGACTTCGATTATGTTATCCATATCATTACTTCCTCAGTTCACTGTTTTGCTCATTAATTTTTCTCTGAATAATCTCATTCATTTTGACATATTTATAATCATAGTTCTCTGGGGCTGGGGTTGTGGCTCAGCAGTAGAATGCTCGCCAAGCACGTGTGCAGCCCGGGTTCGATCCTCAGCCCCCCGTAAAAATAAATGCATTGTGTACAACTAAAGCAAATAAATAGTCTAAAAAAATCAAAGTTCTCTATTTCCAACACAGATTTTTTTTTTCGAGTTTCAGACTCACATATCCAAGAGGATGATGAATATCAATGTCTACCCTAAAAGTCTGTAATGTGTCAAATTCATCACTCTGCCTGGTTCTTCCTTCCATATTCACTCACAGTTAGACCTGAGAACCTGAAATAAATTTTTTTGGCTCTTTCTTATCTCTCACCTCCAACATCTAAAAATCAATAAATCTTGCCAAATAATTACTCTAAACATTGCCCTCTTCATCTTCTCCATTTCTGCAGCCTCTGTACCAACACAGGCCTTCTCTCCTCTGGCTTGCAAACTGTAACTACTTCCAAACTATTATTTCTTCTGTCTTCTATCTGTTCAAAATTGTTAAAATGAGCCAAGCAAGGTGGCAGAGGCCTGTAATCATAGTGGCTCAAGAGGCTGAAGCAGGAGGATCAAGAGTTCAAAGCCAGTCTCAGCACTTAGTGAGGCCCTAAGCAATTCAGTGAGATCCTGTCTCAAAATAAAAACCCCTTGGGATCAATCTCCAATACAAAAAAAAAAAAAAAAAAAAAAAAAAAAATTGACTCATGTAAGAGAGTCTGGCCCAATTGTTTCTTCTCCTAAAACATTCCCTGTGGGCTAAGACTAACACCATAAGTTGCCACCCCCTCCCCAGTTAAGTCTCCAGATTCTCCTATCTTGCTTTGTTCTGTATACTAAACTAACCCATAATAGTTCCAAATTATGTGCAAGCATACAACCTCTCCTATATCCAGTTTTTCCAATAAATTTCAGTTCAGCCTAACTCACCTCAGAAATCACCTTGTTCAAGAAGTCTGATCTTGAATCTGGGAAGACGGAGGAGTGGAGTAGACTGCTTTCCAAGCTGCTCCGTGGATGTGAGACCAAAGTAGCAGACATACAACTTCTTGGTGATGTGGGTGAAAGAGGATTCCACCCGAATTTAATACTGCACACTCAGACCAGCCTAGGGACTCAGAAGGTTGGATACAAGAAATAAAAAAGAAAGCCCACCATAGGCTGCAGCTGCCAGAGACAACCCACCACGGACAAAGGGAGGAGGAATTGAGGAAGCTGCATTTCAGGTGGTGCTGTGGCACTTATTGGTTGGTGCGGAGAAATCTGAAATAAAAAAGGCTACCTGAATTTATCTGAGCTAAAGGCAGGGCGGCCAACGGTATGGGTCCTTGACAAGCACACTCAGGTGTGGGGTAAGCGCGCTGAATCTGGACTGGCTGCGGATTGTTGAGGCGGGAGCCATCTTGGGGCAAGTGAGCCTGTGTTGATATCAGAGGGACTTGAGGAGGGGATCAGGAAAACACACACACACACACACACACACACACACACACACACAGCCAGTTTGCCAGTTTTCCTGCAGATGCCTAGCAAGGGACCTAGGTGGTATCTGGCATGACATGGTAGAAACAGGCATGGGGCAGACCGTACCTAGGGGGACTTGAGTTGGAATGGCAAAGGGGAGCCTTTGGTGGCTCACGTGACTAGCTGAAGCAGTCCAGGTGTGGAGTCGGAGCAAGCAGGGGTGAGTACACTCGGGAACTACACCTGGGAAAGCAAAACTCCTAGGCAAAAGTGAGTGCAAGATCAGCCCTCCTGCCCCACAATTAGATTTATTAGGAGGTACCTGAGAACCAAACCCACAGAAACAATCAGCCAAAGTCTAGCCCTAGGCACCTTTCAGCATAGCCCGACAAAACCTGAGGACCAAATAGATCTCAGTGCCACCTGCCTGCCTGATTGCCCCCTCAGAAAAGACGCTGCAGAAGTGATATCCTAGGAGTGCACAGATCTGGTAAGAAGGGTCAAAAAGCAGAATTTTATGGTTCAGATGTGTTGCTGCCCAAAAGCTCACATGTGAGACAATGCAGGAAGGTTTGGAGGATAAATAATTGGGTTAGCCCTAACCTAATCAGTGAATTAATCCCTTATGGGATTAATTGGGTGGTAACTGGAGGCAGGTGGGGTGTGGCTGGAGGAAGGGTTCCATTGTGGGCTATCAGGTATATATTTTGTATCTGGAGAGTGGAGTCTCTCTCTTTGATTTCTGATCATCATGTGAGCTGCTGTTTTTTGTCACACTCTTCCCCATGATGTCCCTGCCTCACCTGGAGTCATGAGGAATGAAACCTACTGTCTACGGATTGAGACCTCTGAAACCACAGCCCTTAAATAAACTTGTCCTCCTCTTTAATTGTTCTGGTCAGGTCTTTTAATCACAGCAGCAAAAAAAAAAAAAAAAAAAAAAAAAAAAAGCTAACTAAACTACCCACTCAACCTCATACTGGGGAGAAGAAAAACTGAGTCTTATATCAAATAGCTTATATCTTAGGCCACTCCAACTAGTGATTCAGAAAGCAATATAGTACCAAGAAGGGAGTAACATCCCACACCCTTTGTTCTCTCTATCAGTACTTTACTCAAGAATAATTAAGAAAGACTGTTGGACATAGATATTGACCACCCATTTTGGTCAAATATTTTGACCACGTCAGTGGAGAAGGTCCCTTCAGTCTATACCAAGATATTGGATTTTCATTTTTTCTTTTCTTTTCTGGTAATACTTTTAAAAAAATATATACTTTTTTTTTTTTTTTTTTTTTATTCCTTTGGTGTGTGTGCCCACACGCACATGTGTGTGAATTCTGGCTGTCCTGACTCTTTCAGGGACATATATACATATGCTTATTTGTCTTGTTTTCTCTTAGATTCAGACTTTTTAATATAATTATCTGTTTCTAGCATTGTCTTGTGAAGATCCCGGTTCATTGGATTGTATGTCTTAGTTTGATTTTGTATTATGATCGCCTATTGATTTCTCTTGTTTCTCCTTCAATCTTATCTCTGGTTATAATAATAATAACATTATTATTATATTGTTCTTTCTCTCTCCCAATACTGTGCTTCTTCTATTTTTTCCCCTCCACCTGTATAAATGTTGCCTGCTACTGCTCTTCTGCAGTTTCTGTTCACTTTCTGAAATTCTATTTTCTAACTTCCTAACTCATTTCCTTTTTCCACAATTAACTGAATTTTTACCATCATTCAGAACTAAATAGTTTATATAACTTCTGTCCCCAACATTAATGCTGATACAATTATTACCACTGTGGATGATAGCTGACACCTGCTATTTGTTTTAAAGCCAGAGATATTTATTTCATGGTCACTGTTTTCACTGCTGACACTTGGTGAACACACCACTTCTGATCATTGGTAGCAATTAATGTTGAAGACATCATAGTAGGACCATGATATTTACTTTAACACTGTTTACTATTTGTTTTTGCAACAATTCTTACTATTGTCTATTTGCCCCCATTCTGTGAAGAACTGGTAACCTACAGGGACACTAAAAGTTCACAGTTTAGAGATTCTCTTGCAGAACTAAACATTCCCTCACATTACTCCAATGCAAAGAAGGGAGGAGACAGAAAGCCCCAAACCATAAACAAGGACCCAAGGGGGAATAACAAGAGAAGAAACTTAAGTCCCACCCTTTGGCATCTACTCATACATCAAAAACAGAAAGAAATCCCAGAACAAATAAGGTAACTACACACAGAAGGACATGCATAAATAAATAAATAAGAGGTAGAGGAATCCACTTCAGTGCTTCAATTGATGTGTAAAACCAAAACTTTTAGAAAAAAAAATATGAGAAAGCAGGAAAACAAATCTCACCCCAAAATTCACAATCCCCCAACACAGGAAACCACTGATAGTGAGGTAGAAGAAAACCCAGAGAGATATTATAAAGCCTGATTATCAAAATGTTCAGTAAACTAAAAGAAGATCTAAGGAAGGAATTAAGAGAACAATTACAGGAGATGGAAGACCATTTTGTAAAAAAAAAGAAATAGAAATAGTGAGAAGATACCAAACAAAAATCCTAGAAATGAAATACAAGATCAATCAATCAAATTACAAGCTCACTTGAAGGCATCAATAACAGACCAGATGGTATAGAAAATAGAACCTCAGCCCTTGAAGACAGAACTTCAGGCAGAGAACACAGAGTATATTATCTTGAATACATAGAAGGCAGTAAAGGGGAAAAATTATAGAACATGATCAGAATATAGAAGAACTTTGGGACAACATTAACAGACCAAACCTGAGAATCATTAGGGTAGAAGAGAACATGGATATACAAACTAAAGGTATAAAGAACATCTTCAATGAAGTAAGTACAGAAAATTTCTCCCAGATCAGAAATAAGATTAGACATCCCCAAACAGGAGGCTTACAGGACTTCAACTAGACTCAGCCAAATGAGAATCTCATTGAGACATATCATAATTGAAGTGCCTAATATAGAAAACAAGCAAAGAATATTAAAATCTGCAAGAAAGAAACATCAGCTGGGTATGGTGTCGCACACCTGTAATCCCAGCAGCTTGGGAATCTGAGGCAGGAGAGATCATGAGTTCAAAGCAAAATCAAGGTACTAAGCAACTCAGTGAGACCTTGTGTCTAAATAAAATACAAAGTAGGGCTAGGGATGTGACTCAGTGGTTGAGTGCCCCTAAGTAAGAAAGAAATGTCAGATTACGTTTAGAGGCAAATCAATAAGACTCACTTCTAATTTCTCTACTCAGACTCTAAAATCAAGGAGGTCTTAGAATGAACTATCCAGAGCCCTAAAAGAAAACAATTATCAGTCAAGGTTACTATACTCAGAAAATCTCAGTTTCAAATTTGAGGGGTAAATAAAAACATTCCATGACAAGAATAAACTAAAAGTTTTTATGAGCACCAAACCAGCACTATAAGAATACTCAAAGATAAACTTCACACAGAGGAACAGAAAACAATTTACAAAGCCCACAAACAGAAGCAGTCCAATAGAATGATAATCCATTAAATGAGAAGACAGGATAAAATTCAGCAAAAAAACAAAATGGCAGGAAACTACAAACACATATCCATACTCATGCTTAATGTTAATGGTCTCGACTCCCCTATTAAAAGACACAAATTAGCAAACAAAATCCAACTATATACTGTTTACAAGAGACCATCGTATAGGCAGAGACACCCACAAGCTGAAGGTAAAAGGATGGCAAAATATAGTCCAGGTATATGGTCCAAGAAAACAGAAGGAGTAGTATTCTCATATCTGACAAAGTAGATTTCAAGCAAAACTTAGAATAGAAAAAGAAGGGCATTACATCCTAGTAAATGGAATGATCAAACAAGAATATACAACCATAGTAAACATTTATGCCCTAAATGTCAACACACCAAATTACATGGAAAAAAATACTCATGACATTAAATTCCCCATGGACTCCAACACAATAATACTGGGTGATTTCAACACACTCTTATCACTAATAGTTCATCAAAACAAGAAATCAACAAAGGTATCCCCACCCTAAACAGCACTAAAATCAAACGGATCTAACAGATAACTATAGAATATTCCACCCCCAAAGAGCTGAATTTATCCTTTTCTCAGCTATGTATGGAACTTTTTCCAAAATATATTATATTCTTGGCCACAAAACAAATCTTAGCAAATATGAAAAAATTGATAGAATCCCATATATCCTATCAGATCCTAATGGAATAAAATTAGAAATCCATAGCAAGAAAAATAATAGAAACCATAAAACTGTGTGGAGATTGAAAAATACTCTCTGAAATGGCTCAAAGAAGAATGAGAGTAAAAATCAAGAAATTCTTAGAAATGAATGAGAACAAAGATGCAACATTATCAATATCTCTGGCCTATATGATGTCTCTGCCTATACAATGGCAAATTTATAGTACTGAGTTCTCACATTAAAAAATTAGAGACATCTCAAATAAATAAACTTATGTTCCATCTCAAGGCCTTAGATAAAGAAGAACAAACTAACCCCCGAACCAGTAGAAGAAATAATGAAGATCAAAGCTAAAATAAATAAAATTGAAAATAAGAAAACAATACAGAGAATCGATGTAATGAAGAGTTGGTTCTTTGAAAAATATAAATAAAATTGACAAACCCTTAGACAAACTAACCAAAATAAAGGGAAAAGAAGCAAGCCAACAAGATCAGGGATGAAAAGGGAGATATCACCACAGACCTCTATGAAATGCTGAGAATGAAGTGAAATGAATGAAAACTTATACTCCAATAAACCAGAAAATCTGGAAGACTTGGACAAATTTCTAGACACATGTAGCAACACAATTCACAATAGCTAAATCATGGAATCAACACAGATGCCCATCATAGATGAATGAATTAGGAAATTGTGATATATATATGTGTGTGTGTGTGTGTGTGTGTGTGTGTGTGTGTGTGTGTGTGTGTGTGTGTGTGTGTGTGAGTTCAAAGCCAGTCTCAGCAAAAGCAAGGTGCTAAGCATCATATATATATATACCTATATAACACAATTTCTTAATCATATATATATGCACACACACACACACACACACACACACAATGGAGTTTTACTCAGCCATTAAAAAGAATAAAATTATGGCTTTTTTTGATAAATGGATGAAAATGGAGTATAGCATACTATACTAAGTAAAATTAGCCAAACTCAGAAACTCAAAGGTCAAATGATTCATCTCAAATGAGGAAGCTAGAGTAAAATAAAGGAAAGGGGGTGGGAAGGATAAAATTACATAAGGAACTAATCAAATACAAATTAATAGATGAGTGAAAGGAAATTTAGTAGAGTAGAGAAAGGTAAAGGGGAGGAGATAGAAGATAGGAGGGAAAAAGGGGGAGAGAAAGAGGGGGTCATGAACTGAAATCAATTTCCATGCATGTATGTGTTTGTCGGCATGAACCCAACTACTAAGTATAACCATAAGACTCCAATTAAAAAAGAAAATAAAAGAAATCTTACTGACTTATTCAGATCTTTGTCTTTACCACATGGATAAAGTACCCAATTTGATATCCTCAATGACCTGATCATCTGTTTATTGCCACATTCAACACGTGGTGCTATAAGCATCTGGTTACATCTATTTTTCAAACAAAAATAATATTACTTGAGAGCAGGTATTGTTTATTGTTCATCTGCATAATCTCAGTACTTAGCTAAAATCTAGCTAAGTTAAAAGATATCAAAAATATTCTGTACCTAGCAATATTCTATGTGGATTGTATGTTCAGTTCTTCTTTTGGAGGTAGATTCTCATATTTTGGTGGCTTGCATTTCTTATTATTTTGGGCTGCCTGGCAAGTTTTATCCCCATCCTGAGTTACGTGTTCCCCAAATGGAATATGATCTAGGCCTGGTGTCATGGTGTTCCATTGTCCTGAGCATAGCAGTCAGTTCAGAGATGGATGCTTGATTGAAGAAGAGCAGATCTGAAATTTTCCCTTGGCTTGAGAAATGAAAGTAGGAAGGAGACATTATTCTCCCTGTGGGTTGCAAAGTTGGAAGAATATAAATTTGTGGATGCTGGTAGACATCTCCACTAGCCACCTGGAGGAAATATGTCTGCAGGAGAAATGAAACTAAAAACAGAGGGAAGCAGAACTCAGAAATGATAGAGCCCTGATGCCCTTGGATGAGCCCTGAAATCAGCTGTCTGAAATCAAACCCTCTGGTACTTCCCTGTTGTACAAGTCCATAAAATCCCCGAACTAAGTGAGTTTTATTATAGATACTTATGTGAGAATGACTTCTGGAGCATCATTTGAAGCATACCATGCATTCCAGCTCTCTAATCTCACTAATCCATTATGTATACCCAATCTGGACTCCTTGGATTTATTTTGTGTACTTTCTTTTGACATCTTTGAAAATAATTATGTTCTCTTTCTCTCCTTTCCTTACACACATGCACGCATTATTTTACTGTACATTCAATTAGATTACATTTGCATTTAGAGACACTGTGGTTTACTCTTTCAGCATGTTTCAATGTACTAGTATATATAATTTTCAAAAGACTGGTTACTTCTATTTGGTTAGCAATATTTATTGTATATCTGCTACACCTAAGTCAATGTTGTAAATGTTAAGGATTTGAGTTATATTTTATGTTGTTAACTGCTGCCTGTCTAATGTACTTTCCTTTGAAGATCCATATAACCCCTATATCATTATATAGAGCCAATCTGTTCAGAACATATGAACAACCCAAAGGATAGGTATGTGGTGACTCAGGACACAATCAATGGCATAAGATCTTTCTAAGCTATCAAAAGACCACCTATTTTTTTCTACTGGTATTGAATGGTACATGTGTACCACATTGGGTAGCTGTATTAATAGAGAACAGGCAAAGTAGAGTTGAGAGATGAGATTATAAAATCAGATCATTTTTCAAACTCTTAATACAGTTTGATGTTTGGTAAGGCAAAACTTGCTTAGTGCTTCTGTTTTTCTTTTTATTTACAATAATTCAATCATATTTCTACCTTTTACTTATGACAGAACAAGTTCCAATTAATACACTTGGACCCTCTAGGGGAAATAGAACCTCTGTCTTCAAGGAAATTTCAGATCATTGGTAGTGTCAGGGAAAGACCTACAGAATGTGCAATGGTGGTCTATGCCGAACACATGAGATAAATACAGAGCCCAGAAGAATTGGTTGGTTACAATGAAGAATGATAGATTGATGGAAAAAAGAGTTCAGACATAAAGGATCATTCTACATATATAATAAATGTGTATTGAATTAATAATTAAAATTCTGAGAGCAAATTATCTGGTTTTGTTTAAAAAAATCATGAGACTTTTCACAGCAAAAAAGTAATATAGGAATAAAAAAGGAATAATATATATTATTCAGCATCTTATTCCCAATTTCAAGTGAGCTGGTATCAGGTCAGTGTTGTAGGTGCTAATGGGATGTGCTACAAAGACATTAAAGTCAAGGAAATATATGATCATGAGCTATGTTTTAGGAAAGACAATTCTTGCCTACATAAAGTTCTTTAAGGAAAATAAAGGACACAATGAATAATTTACCTTTGGATAACCTTGCTATATTTCTTTTTTTTTTACACACTTTTTTTCAAATTTGTTTTAATTAGTTATACATGACAGTAAAATGCATTTATGCACTATGATATATCATACATAGATGGGATATAATGTACTCATTAAAGTGTACATGTTGCAGAATCATATTGGCCATGTAGTCACATATATATATAAAATAATAATGTCTGTTTCATTCCACTATCTTTTCCATCCCCACATCCCCTTCCTCCCCTCCCTTCACTTTCCGCTACTTAATATAATTCTATTTTTCCCTAATGCCCCCCACCTTATTGTGAATTAGCATCCATATATTAGATAAAACATTCAGCCTTTGGTTTTGTGGAATTGGCTTATTTTGCTTATCATGATATTCTCCAACTCCAACCATTCACTGGCAAATGCCCTAATTTCATCCTTCTTCAAATCTGAGTAATATTCCATTGAGTTATATACCATATTTTCTTTATCCATTCATCGATTGAGGGACACCTAGGTTGGTTCCATAGTTTAGCTATTGTGAATTGAGCTGCTATAAACATTGATGTGGCTGTGTCACTATACTATGCTGATTTATAGTCCTTTGGGTATAAACCAAGGAGTGGGATAGCTGGGTCAAATGGTGGTTCCATTCCCAGTTCTCTGAGGAATCTCCATACTGTTTTCCATAGTGGTTGCACCAATTTGTAGTGCCACCAGCAATGTAGGAATGTACCTTTCCCTCCACATCCTCGCCAACATTTGTTGTTGGCTGTATTCTTGATGATTGCCATTCTGACAGGAGTGATATGAAATCTTGGAGTCATTTTGATTTTCATTTCTCTAATTGCTAGAGATGTTGAACACTTTTTCATATATTTGTTGATCAATTGTATTTTTTCTTCTGTGAAGTGTCTGTTCAGTTCTTTAGCCCATTTATTGATTGGGTTATTTGTATTTTTGGTGTTAAGTTTTTTGAGTTCTTTATATATCCTAGAGATTAATGCTTTATCAGAGGTGTATGTGCTAAAGATTTTCTACTATCTGTAGGCTCTCTCCTCACATTATAAGTTGTTTCCTTTGCTGAAAAGAAGCTTTTTAATTTGAAGCTATCCCATTTATTGATTCATGATTTTACTTCTTGCACTTTTGGAGTCTTGTTAAGGAAGTCAGATCCCAGGCCAATGTGGTGAGATTTGGGCCTACTTTTTCTTCTATTAGGCACAAGGTCTCTGTTCTAGTGACTAAGTCTTTGATCCTCTTTGAGTTGATTTTTGTGCAGGGTGAGAGATAGAGGTTCAATTTCATTTTGCTACATATGGATTTCTAGTTTTGCCAGCACCATTTGTTGAATAGGCTATCTTTTCCTCAGTGAATATTTTTGGCACCCTTGTCTAGTATGAGATAACTGTACTTGTGTGGGTTTGTCTCTGTGTCCTCTATTCTGTACCATTAGTCTACAAGTCTATTTTGGTGCCAATACCATGTTGTTTTCGTTACTATAGCTCTGTAGTATAGTTTAAGGTCAGGTATTGAGATGCCTTCTGCTTCACTTTTCTTGCTAAGGATTGCTTTAGCTATTCTGGTTCTTTTATTTGTTCAAATAAATATCATGATTGCTTTTTATATTTCTATGAAGAATGTCATTGAGATTTTAATAGGAATTGCATTAAATCTGTATAGCACTTTTGGTAGTGTGGCCATTTTGACAATATTAATTCTGCCTATCCAGGAGCATGGGAGATCTTTCTATCTTCTGAGGTTTTCTTCAATTTCTTTCTTTAGTGTTCTGTAGTTTTCATTGTAGAGGTCTTTCAACTCTTTTGTTAGATTAATTCCCAGGTAATTTATTTTATTTTATTTTTGAGGCTATTGTGAATGGAGTAGTTTTCCTAATTTCTCTTTCAGTGGATTCATCGCTGATGTATAGGAATGCATTTGATTTATGGGTGTTGATTTTATATCCTGATACTTTGCTGAATTCATTTATTAGTTCTAGTAGTTTTCTGGTGGAATTTTTTGGATCTTCTAGATATAAAATCATGTCATCAGAAAATAGTGATAGTTTGAGTTCTTCTTTACCTACTTGTATCCCTTTGATTTCTTTCTTTTGTCTAATTGCTCTGGCTAGAGTTTCAAGGACGAAGTTAAATAGAAGTGGTGAAAGAGGACATCCTTGTCTTGTTCCAGTTTTTAGAGGGAATGCTTTCAATTTTTCTCCATTTAGAATGATGCTGGCCTTGGGTTTAGCATATATAGCTTTTACAATGTTAAGATATATTCCTTTTATCCATAGTTTTTCTGGTATTTTGAACATGAAGGTGTGCTGTATTTTGTCAAATGTTTTTTCTGCATCTATTGAGATGATCATATGATTCTTATTTTTAAGTCTATTAATATGATGAATTATGTTTATTGACTTCCATATGTTGAACCAACCCTGCATCCCTGGGATGAATTCCATTTGATCATGGTGCACTATCTTTTTAATATGTTTTGTATGCGATTTTTTGCCAGAATTTTATTGAGAATTTTTGCATCTATGTTCATCAGGGATATTGGTATGAAGTTTTCTTTCCTGATGTGTCTTTGTCTGGTTTTGGTATCAGGGTGATATTAGCTTCATAGAATGAGTTTGGAAGCGTCTCCTCCTTTTCTATTTCATGGAACACTTTCAGGAGTATGGGTGTTAATTCTTCTTTGAAAGTCTTGTAGAAACTCTGCTGAGAAGCCATCTGGTCCTGGGCTTTTCTTGGTGGGTAGGCTTTTAATGGCATTTTCTATTTCATTACTTGAAATTGATCTGTTTAAATCACGTATGACCTCCTCATTCATATAGGTCATATGTCTCTAGAAATTTATATTTCTTAATTCAAGGCAAAGATAGCTTCATAGAAGTCATATAATCTGATTATCTCAAAGAACAAAACTCTGGTCTTGTACAAGTGGGTTTCATTTGCAGTTTTCTCTATATAGCTTTAAAATAATGGTATTCCTGTAGAAAATGTATAGTGTTCCATGTATATAATGACAGGAATGATTATAGCTAAGGGGAAAGGAAAATATAAGCCTACCTGTTTTCATAGGTCAAACTTAAACTGATCACTTTCCTTCTGTTGCTGGCAGGAATGGGGATTGGGTTCCCATTCCACAGAGTCAAACAATGAACACTATGAACTAGGCTGAGGAGGGAAGTAAATGAGCAGGAATTTTATTAAAAACAGGAAAATAAGAGAAATATTCAGAACTCCCAGCATGGTGTGCCTGAGGGGGATAAGAGTACTGTTTAAGTCTTACAGGAGTTCCTCTTTTAAAGGCAAGTAAGTGTTTATAGCAGCACAATTCACAATAGCTAGGTTGTGGATCCAACCTAGATGCCCCTCAGTAGACGAGTGGATAAAGAAAATGTGGTATATATACACAATGGAATTTTACTCAGCAATAAAAGAGAATAGAATAATGGAATTCGCAGGTAAATGGATGAAGTTGGAGAATAAAATGCTAAGTGAAGTTAGTCAATCTCAAAACTCCAAATGCCGAATGTCTTCTCTGATATAAGGAGGATGATTCACAGTGGTGTTGGGTCAGGGTACATAGGAGGATTAGAGGAACACTAGAAAGGTCAAAGGGGATGGAGGGGAAGGGAGGGAGCAAGGAGGTATGGAGGAGGGAAATAAAAAGGTGGTAGAATAAGATGGATATCATTATCCTAAATGCATGATTAAAGACTTGAATAGTACGAATATACTTTGTATACAGACAGTGTTATGTAAAAAGATGCTCTATATGTGTATTGTGAATTGTAATACATGCTACTGTTATAAATACAATTTTGAATAAAAAAATTAAAAAAAAAAATAAAGTATTGTTAATGAAAAAAAAAAATAACGGCAAGTACGGAGAAGTTGATAAGCTCCTCTTGATTGGTTTGGGATATGTCATTTGTCCTGCAGTGGGCACAAGCTGGATTAGGGACTATGCAGTCACTTTCCACAAGATGGAGAATTATACCCTGTCTTAGAAACAGGGACTGTCTTATATAGTCCTGAGCTGTTCAAATGGCTGTCTACTTGCTTGCCCTGTTGTTGACCTCTACTGTCCCTTCCCTACTCTCCACTGCCTTTCCTTTTCTATCTCACCTCTCCCATCCCACATTTCCTTTTTCTTCTGTATTCCCAACCTCAGAAGATGACACCATGGCAGAGGAGGCCTTAGAGCTCCTGGATGTCATCTTATGTCCTTCCACTTCCCTCTGTCCCCTGTGGGCTTGCTAACTAGGGTTTTCCCATTTCAGCACACCATATCAAAAGCAGCGTCCTCACCACCATCTTCTTTCAATTCCTATTTCTATAGCCTTAATTCTGTCACCACCAACTCTCTTCTTTGCCTTACTCCATTTTCATAGAAAGAGACTCACAGAAATAAACATGGATGTTTGTGAGTTAGACCACAAGACGAATAACAGAAAGCAAGCAAGCAAACAAACATCACAAAAACAAAAATACTTGTCCTGAAGGACATCACCCAGGTTTATAAATAAATATATAAACAAACAAGCAAACAAATAAAGGGATGCCATGATTTGGTTTGGGACTAAACTTATTGGATGGTGATGGAAAGGTAAGATTAGAGAGGGAGGGAGGGGGGGAAAGAGTAGTGGGAATCCCACAGAGAAGGTAAATTTGAGGTGGCCTGTATTAATTCTGAGGCAGGATGGTATTATATGTGAGGATTGTTATCTGGCCAACGTGCACATGTATTCTTGAATGACAGTTATTATAGCAGTCTAGATTTGATGGACATTCAGAAACTTCGCAATAATATCCCTTTTATGGATTTGATATTAGGTGTCCCCCAAAAGCTCATGTGTGAGAAAAATGCAAGAAACTTTAGAGGTGAAATGATTTGATTATGATATTTTAACCTAATCAGTGTATTAATCTCAGGAGAGGGATTAACCATAGGTAGATAGGATGTAACTGGAGGAGGTAGGTTTTTTGGAGAATGCTTTTGGGAAATATATTTTGTCCCTGGTGAGAGGAAAAGTCTCTCTCTGATTCCTGGTTGTCAAGTTCTAAGCTGCTTTCAACTGAGACCTCTGAAACCACGAGCCTCACAATAAACTTTTAATTGTTCTTGTTGGCTCTTTTGGTCACAAAGCAAAAAAGTTGACAAAAACACTCCCCATCATCATTGAATTTTCTACATACACTCACAGTATTTTCCTTTAGTGATCTGTTAATATTTCTCCCCTGCCTGACACCTTTCAGTGGCTTTCTAATGACCTTGCCCAGCATGAAAATGTAGGTGAAGAAACATTTTTCTTCAAACCTCATCAGTTATTAGTTGGAATGGAAACCTGTAATAAAAGACAGATTAACAAAAGAAAAACAAATGGAAATTTATTTATATGTTTCATTTATAACTGGGAGATATCCAGGAATTGAGTAATTCTCAAAGAAATGGCTTTGAATGTCAGATTCTATAGTGTCTTTACAAAGAACAACACTCTCTTTTTTTTTTTTTAATTTTTAAAGAAGTGACAAAAGAAACCAGGCATGGTGGCACATGCCTGTAATCTCAGCACTTGAGAGGCTGAGGCAGGAGGATCGCGAGTTCAAAGCCAGCCTCAGCAATGGCGAGGCACTTTGTAACTCACTGAGACCCTGTCTCTAATAAAATACAAAAAAGGTCTGGGAATGTGGCCCAGTGGTCAAGTGCCCCTAAGTCCAATCCCCAGTACCAAAAAAAAAAAAAAAAGTGGTGACAAAAGAAAGGAATATTGAGTCTTCGTGGGTGGCAACTTGGGGAAAGGCAAAAAAATTGATAAGTAAAGGCTAATTAGTACAACTTATTCATGTAGATTTCTTTGATAACATCTATGGGCCAGTAGTGTCTAATATTGTCTTTGACTTGTTCTCCCTGATAAAGAGGGTAGCAGGCAAGATATCTTTTATCTTTTTAAATCTACATTTTTATTTTAGACAAACAGAGGGAGGATAGAGGGCTTCCCTGCATCTGCTTCTTCTTAATTGCCTATATTTCAACAATCCTTCATATTTTGGGAAAGCACATTTTGATTTGCCACAAAAGCCATGATAATGACCACCAAGAACTAATCTTAATTCTTTGGTGCCACTGAAATAGAAAAGAAGGCATTGACATCAGTGTCATCAGACTGAAATAGATCCAATTTTTCTAGGGCTACAGCTCAGTGGTTGAGTGTCTACCTAGCGTGCATGAGGCCCTGAGTTTAATCCTCAGTATGGGGGTCCAGGGAGTGGATAACTTCAGTTACAATCACTGTGTCTAGAACAGTTGTGTCTATAGGCTATAGGATAACAACTGAATTCAATTGATTATCACTCTTCAGCTCCCCTCACGATAAGTGCACAGGGATGTTGTATTAATATACTGCATTGCTTATTATCCTTGCTACTTTTATGTTCTTAATCAAAACACTGATTTTCTTCCTTTACCTGGAATTTTATATTGTTTTTATTGGAATACACAAGAAAGGACAAAAGATTGGGTGGGGATAGTCCACTATCATTTTTGTGTATAAATCTTCAAGACTGAGAGAAGTTCTGTGTGTACAGTATTTACAGTATATAGTGGGGGCCACAACAGTACTACACTGAATAGCCCCAAATGGTCCTACCCACATGTTTTGTCAGCTTCCATTTCTTATTGGCTGAAAGCAGGATTTCCTCAATGTAGCCTAGTAGAATGGTTATTTGAACACCTGTATCCAACAGAACCATAAAAGATTAAGTCCCTCTCCTGCTTGGACTTCTCCAGCATATTTGGATGGGAA
The DNA here is from genome assembly GCA_025594165.1 of Tamias sibiricus. Classification (NCBI taxonomy): domain Eukaryota; kingdom Metazoa; phylum Chordata; class Mammalia; order Rodentia; family Sciuridae; genus Tamias; species Tamias sibiricus. Next base: position 32,333,255 of record CM046668.1, read on the forward strand.
GCATATGACCTGTTTCCCCTGAGACACAGAGAAGCCTGGGCCTCATCCTTTGGTCCTTTTGCTTACAGCAGCTCCATTTGAATTTAAGAGACCTGGAGCAGGGGTGGGTGGCTGGAGAGAGTGGCCCTGTGCCACAAGAAAGACATACTTACTTGTGATTTCAAGCTGCTCTGGGACTACTTGTAACTTAATTTTTTTAAAAAAAAGTTCAATAAATATTAAAAGCCCAGCAAGACCATCATGAATTCCATCATATGCCAGATTTTGTAACCCCCGACTCAATAGCAATGCCATGATGCTTTCTGCTAGAACTCTAGGATTTGCCCTTTTTTCTGATTCAGGCTTGGCTAGAACCTCTGGTGAAGGACTTCTCCTAAATCAGGGGCATTTGCTGCCATATTGTCATCATAACATCTCTTAACTCTCACCTGGTTTCCATTAAAAGTCTAGGAGGCTTTCCAGAGTAGCAGGGCTGGCCATGAAAACTTATCTAGATTTACTTGGGTCATTTCTCATTCTGAAGTATGTGACTATCAGCTTTATAGACCCAGTTCTGTGAAGTATCCTCAGAATACTATCAGTCTGTCATTTATGGATGAAGCATAACTCATCTATCTCAGGGAACTCTCCCTGAAAAGGCCAAAGCTCTTATATGGCAGATGGTAACCACTGCCCAAAACCATGATGGAGAGGTCATGGAATGCTTCATCCAGGAGCTGATACTATACAAGGATCTGTTAAAATCTGTAAATGAATGTTTTGGGTTCTTTTCGTGTAAGAGAGTTCCAGAAAGCAGAGACATTAAGCACTGTTATGGTTTAGATGTGAAGTGTCCCCACCAAAAGCTCATGTGTGAGACAATGCCAGAAGTTTTAGAGGACAAATTATTGGGTTATAAAAGCCTTAATCCAGTCAGTTAATTAATCCCCTGATGGGTTAACTGCATAGTAACTGAAGGAGGGTAGGACATGACTGGAGGAGGTAGGCATTGTGGTATATATTTGTATCTGGTGAGTGGAGTCTCTGCTTTCTGATCATCATGTGAGCTGCTTCTCTCCACCATTCTCTTCCCCTTGATGTTTAGCTTCACCTTGAAGCCAAGAAGAATGGAGCTTGCTGTCTATGGACTGAAAGCATGAGCTCCCACTAAACTTTTCCTCTTCTAAAATTGTTCTTGTCAGATCTTTTAGTCAGAGCAGTGAAAAAGCTAACTAAAACAAATATTATGAGACAAAAATCTGAGGGGGACATTAGAAGAATAACAAAATAACCAGTGTCACTAGAATGGTGTTCAGGAAACACTGTGGTAGGAAATTACTCTTTCCAAAACAATGTTTAAGGAAACACCTATTAAAATACCGTAGTAAAATAATTTATGCTTCTGTATCAATACTCAGGCATCAAAAACTCTTACTACTGTATATTTGCTATGCTTTCTACATACCCTCTCACATTTTTATCTTGCCCTTTTCACCCTGCCCTGATGCCTTTGATTGTTGTTCTGGATTCTTATCTGTCTTGTAATTTACATTGGCCAGATTATGGTTTATTAAGTTTAATATTTATGGAGCACTCAGTTCCACACTAACTGACAGAATGATGATCACACTTTGTTCTACTATTGAAATCAGAAGGAAAATGCCCTTTCTATTGGAGAACATGGAATTTGACTCCTGGTTATATAAGGGTTAACTGTGTGTGTGAAACAGAGGAGGATTATATTGGCTGCTGAGTAAACAAAGAAAAGCAGACAGCTCTGCTCTCTTATTGTAATTGCAAATTTATTTTTTATAGTTTCTACAGTTTCTATTTTACTTTAAACTGCCTTAATCTGTCTTCCTGCTGTGACCTATTTCCAGTAATGCATATTCAGTATAAAAATAGTAGATCAAATCATATCAGAATTCGAGTTACTCCTTGTCGAGCAGAAACATGTACTTTTATACAACACTGAAATCAATTCCCCTCATACTAATTATTTAATTTCCATAATATACTGACAGTATTCTGCCATTAAGTGTTCACATTTAAAACTTGTTTTGTAATGTTTTAATAGTTCTTTCTTTAAACAACACCGGGAGGAAATACAGTTACTATTTTATAAATCTAGCAATTGAGCAGTTAGAAAGTTAAAAAAATCAACCCTTTAAGGCCCTACAATGAGGTTTATGCTTATAATCATAGTGTCACATGAGTTAACTGATTTTTTAGATTAAATGAGATTAAATGAATGAAAAATTAATTAATTACAATGACATATGACCAAATTGATCAACTATTAGGATTGATCATGTTAGGCTAGTGTTTCTCAAACTGTGGCCCACAAACTACCACATTAAAATCTCTGCAATGCTGATCAAAACTACAGATTCTCCTCCTCATCCCACATCTACAAATAAGAATTTCCCAGTCTAGGGCCCAGGGCTCTGCATTTTAAATAAGTGCCCCAGATTATTCCTATGCATGCTAAAGTTTAAAAGGTATGGTCAGTGGGCAGTGTTAGCAAAGTGAAGGATTTCCTAAGCTTCACATTTTGGGCAAGTTATATCAACACCTGGGGCCTAGCATCTTGACCTGTAGAAATCCTCAATGTTAATTAAGCCAGAAAAGAGTAGAGTGAATTTGCTAGCTCTGATGATGCTTTATGATCTTTCAGATGTTAAATTCAGCCCTTTAATCTACCTGCAAAAACCTGAAAATATTTTAATTTCATTTTGCATATCTAGGAAATCTGAGTGGCTATCCTGTGGTGTATATATATTGCATATGTATATGTATGTGTATATTACCAATTAAAGAAAAGTAAAAAAAATGTGAACTATTCAATGTATTGTGACCAATTATTTAATAACCTCACAAAATGTACAAATCAGTTAATTTTCTGTTCCTTAAGTAATATCTTAACTACATCTTATTGTTAGTGATAGCCAGAGCATTACTGTGTACCCTGGGCTTATAAGAACAGTGCATATCATATCTCAAAATGCATCCCATTCCATTTTCTTAGGGAACAAATTGTTAGGAAGTGCTTTGCTTATTAAGGTAAATATGATTGCTTATGATTTTCATCATACTTTGGTGACAAATTGGAAGTGCTAATTTCTCCATCACCTTTTAGTCTGAGTTCCACATAGACTCACTCCTGACTACGTAGATACTTGTATCAAAAGACAGGAATTATAGTAACATCTGCTGTTCCCACCAGAGATTCTGGGCGCTGTAGCTATGATGCACGTTATGTCTGAGAAGAAATCCAGGGATATCCTAGGCCACTCACTCAAAGCCTTTAGCTCTCTACACTCTATCTCCACTCCAGCACTCTGCCCTTACTCTGTCCTCAATGAGCTTCCACTCATTGCCCTGACATTTTTCACCCCTCTCTCTTTCATAGTCTTCCTTCAGGATTCACCAGTATTTATGTCCTTTTGGTCTAGATTGGGGTACACAGTACACAATTCTTTCTCTTGCCAGAATACTTGTGATCCCCTACCTTGAATCAACGTGATCATCGTCTTTTTAACTCAGGCAAGCAAACATTGCCAATTTAAAATTTTACATTTGATACAAAAATTGTTCCATTTATACTCACTATAAAAATTCTTTTGTTTATTCATTCATTCATTCATGCAATGAATCCTTAAAATCTATATACTGTGTTTGAAGCAGGCATAGACACAATATCAGATTCTCCCTTCATTTTCAGCGATGAGTTTAACTTTTTGACAAAAAGGAATGTTGATGACAGCATAAAATTCTGTTAATTTTATCTATCACTCATGTCCTGCCATATAACTTACTATAATTATTTCTGATTTTAAAATGGAACTGGGTACAGTGGCACATGCCTATAATCCCAGCAATTAGGGGGACTGAGGCAGGAGGAGCAAAACCTTGAGGCTGGTCTTGGCAGCTTATTGAGAGCCTGTGTCAAAATAGATTTTTTTTAAAAAAAATTGCCAGGGATATAGATCTGTGGTAGAATGACCCTGGATTCAATTCCTAGTACTACCAAAAAAAAAAAAAAAAAAAAAGAAAAAAAAAAAAACTACTAATAATAATAACTCCAATGCAATTGATATTTTAAAGAACAACTTAAGTACCACACAAATTTCATGTTTGCTGGTGTATAATTCTATCCATGAGAAACACCGATGAACACAGAAACTGGCACCAGGTTGAACTGAGCTGCATAGAAATAAACAAAATGCACCTGTGCACATACTTTAACATGTACCATATACATGACTTTCCATGTGTGTTAAAAGCCCCACCCATTCACATTTGGCATTATAACTTTCAAACTAATTTTAACTACCCTTCTTTCCACCATAATCACCATAATTTATGAGCTGCAACCCTTGTGTGTTTGTCACCTTTTCACTGTTGTAACCAAAATATCTGACCTAAACAACTTAGAGGAGAAAGATTTATTTTGACTCTTGGTTTCAGAGATTTCAATCCACAATCAGCTGGCTCCCTTGCTATGGGCCTGTGGTGAGGACGTGGTGAGCAGAGCTGTTTACCTCATGGCAACCAGGAAGCAGAGAGAAAGAGACTGGGAAAACAAGATAAAATCCCCAAGCATATGACTCCAAGGACCCACTTCCTTTTACTAAGTCACACTTCTGTACTTTCCACCACCTCCCAAGAGACTATTCAGCTGTGAAGAGATTAATCCACTAATAGGGTCAGAATCCTCATGACCCAATCATTCCCAAAAGCTCAACTTCTGAACTCTACCAAATTAGAGACCAAGCCCTCAACACCTGAGCTTTTAGAGACATTTCAGATCCAAGCAATAATACCTTCCAACACACATTTCACAAATAAACTTCCATGATTTCAGAGTCAAGTGACATACTGACCCTAGTATTTATCTATGCATTCCTAACAATATATTGTACATAAAAGTGCCCTACCACTTCTAACAGGTATTGATTTTTTGAGTGAGTCACCTATGAAATTTTTGGTCCTTCTAAGCCAATTTCCTCCATAACCCCTTCGGTTTTAATTGTGTGATTTTTATATAGCCTGATTTGATCATTAACTTTATGTGTCAACTTAACTAGGCCATCACATCCAGACATTGGTCTGAATGCTGTTGTAAAGGTATTTTCAGATGAGGTTAATGTGTAGATCAGTTCACTTTGACTAAGATAATAATTTAATGTGTGTAAACCTTTTTTAACCAGTTAAAGATCCTAACAGAGAGCAGATTGAATCAACTCCCTAAGGAAAAGGAAATTCTGCCTTCAGTCTGTCCTCAGACTTGAATTGCAACATCAGCTCTTGCCTGAGTCTCGAGCTTAACAGACTACTCTACAGATTTGGGACTTGTTAGTGTCCAAATTAACATGAGCTAAGTCTATAAAATCCAAAAATATCTCAACTCCCCTCAACCTCCCCCCTCTTTAGACCAATGTGTTTTGAATTTCAGATCTTTTCAGATTTTTGGAATATTCATATGCACATAATGAGATAACTTGGGAATAGGACCCAAGTTTAAACCCAAAATTAATGTATGTTTTATGTACACCATACATGTAGCCTAAAGGTAATTAATACTTTATATTTGGAGCACCTGCATTTTGGTGGCAACCAGTCATGTGTGGTCATCTGTAGTGTCTACTTATGGTATTATGTCAATGTTTAGAAGCATTTGGGATTTTTGATTTTTAGATTAGGGTTGCTCAACCTATCCACACACATCATATTCCTTGGATAACTATGACTAACACACCAGTTGTTTTTTAGGTGCACAAATAGCATGTTATAGTGAACTGCACCTCTGAACTCATTGTTAATATTTTTCAAGTCATTTCTGTACTCATGAGTTCTCATAGATGTTATTTAGATAACAAGGCCCTGCTGTGTCAGGTAAATTTGACCATCTCTGTTCTATGTTGCACTGGAATGTTGCTTCTTCACCTTTTGTTCCTTGTTAGCCCATCACCCTCTCTATCGTTAGAAACTTGACTAAGTGGCATTTAGGTCACAATTTTTTAAATTAAAGTTATTTTTACTAATATAATAAAACAAAAATTATACTATTTATGGGGTACAATGTAATGTTTTGATACACATATGTATGGGTTTATGTGAAATTGGCAAATTAAGGACCCACTCTAACATTTTGTAACATTAAATCCCTGATCAATGGCATATTTCACAAAATGAGATTTCCATGTGACACAATCCAAGAGACACAATGAACTGAGTAAGGCAGATGCCATACAATTTACTTAGATATGTCTTAAAATTCTATATGCTTAATTAAACTACTGACTCTGAAATGGTCTTATTATGCTAGATATGCTCTTCCTGTTCACCTGTTTTACCCTAAGACTATAATCTCTTTGAGGAAAGGAATCATGCCAAATTTATCTTTGTACCCCTAGCAACTGGCACAATGCTTGGCACATATAACTAACTCAATAAATGTTTTTAAGCTGCATTTTTAATAAGGTTAGTATGATTGTGTTCTGATTTGATTTCCCCATTATATTCCAATTCTAGAATTAAACATCACGTTGACTGGCAGGGACTTAATGGCTTCATTTTATAAAAAATTCTCTAAACTAGCTACTTAATGATCTTTCCTCTGAACTTAGGAAATTGTAACCTAGGATGTGGAGCAAGAATGTGGCTGAGTAAGATTCTCTAGCCATCACTCCTCCAACACACCAAGTTGAATAACGATGCACCAAACTACATTCACAAGACTAAGGAAACCAGGCAGGAAACCATATTGCCTGATTTTAGTACAACAGAATTAAAAGACTCATTGAAGAAGGCAAGAAGCAAGGAGCTTCCCTTGTCACCTCTCACCTAATGCTCAGCTGCCAAGCATAGAGAAAGATGTTTCCCATTCAGAGGAGGAACCAAAAATTAAATCCAGGCCTTAGACTGGAAACTCAGTACCAGACTCACCATGGTGAAACTTAGTGCTGGGCAAAGCTCCATGGCAGCTATTGCCAGGATAATACCCATGGACTGAACTGTTGGAACTGCTAACCAGGTGCCAAATAAACTTCCTCCACCCTCCAACCCCCCAAACTCAGACTGTAGAGCAAGGAGTATGATTTCATCCACTGAGGTGCGGGGCATGAAAGGTTGCACAGGGTTTAGTCTTAGACCCCAGTGCCAGCCTGCCACAGTGAGACCCAGTACCTGCCAGAAACCAAATACTCAGTATACAGGCCAGAGCTCACAGAAGGAACCTCTAGACAATCCACTGAGACAGACTGAAGTATTGGTCTGCATCACTTCCAGACTTGGAGTTGGCCTGGGGTACTCCTTTTCTCAAGAGACAGAGGACACTTAGATGCAACCCAGTTTTGTGTTAGCCTTGGTGATCAGGGAACTATCTCTACCACTTGGACCCCAACCTCTTGCAGCACAGATATCACCAGGCCCAGGCCATTATTTCTAGATGAAGCTCTAAAACCACCTCTACAATAGGAGGAGATGGCACCTTGTCAGGACAAAACTCTTGTTTCCTCCTGCATCAATACCAGCTGTGACCTGGTGTTTGGTGTCCCATGGGAGATGGTGAAGTTCCTTGTAACTGTGAGATACAGGTGTGCCACAGCTTCACATCAGCCTCGATGGGCAGGGGGCTGCCTTCACTACCAATACAACCTTGGGCAACAAAGTGTGGAGCAGAATCCATTCCACTGGGAAGTGGGTCATGGTATTAAGCATGGGACTTTGCCCTGAAATTAAATGATGGGATGGTAAAACCTAACATTGGGCAGGTCTTAATGGGGACATAGTCTGGGGACAGTGCCTCTAGAACATCCCCAGTGTTGGTAAAAGACACACAGCTCCAGTCTATCAGACTTCCAGTCCAATCAGCATCACCCATGACTGGCTGCAGTAGTCTTGGACCATGAGCCCACCTTAGCAAGATAGACCATAGTAGTGCCAGCCTTAGTTTTACCCCAGTATGTGCTGGTCTTGGTGGGCTGTGGGCCCAGGGTGTGACACAGCTTCATGGTGTTGATAGCTATAGGCATGGCATAAGAGCCAGGGTTAGTCCACCCATGGCCATTCTTTCCAGAGTTGAGCAGAATCTTGCAGGGCCTAAGCACAGCCTAGAATTGTGGAAAAAGCATTTGGGCCTATATCAATCCCAAGGATAGGCTTGTGGAGATGGACCACTTTTTCTGGGTACTCCCCTGCTTCATTTGTAACAACATACCAAGAGTGTATTGGGGACAAACCTGGGCTTTGATCACCCTTTAATGCAGAAACAGTGACAATATACTGACAGAAAGAAAGACCCTCAGAAAACCAGGAGCTGGGCACCATCCAGTACTGAGATCATGGAAATAGCTATAGCCTTAGAAAATACAAGCAGCCTGCTTAAAATTACTAGTAAAACAGGCAGGAACAAAGCTTAGTTAGGAAGACTGAAATAAACACCTAATCCATCTATGCCCAGACGATGTCACACATCAACAAGCATCAAGAGCCTAAACAAAACCATGACCTAACCTAATAGTCAAAATAAAGTGCCAGAAACTGACCAGTGATTGGTTTGGAAGAACTCTTAAGAAAATTTAAAACAACTGCATTAAGAAACTCCATGAAACTTGAAGAAAACGCTGACAAACATTTCAATGCTATATCAGAGAAACATAACAAAAAAATAGGAATGCTATGTCAGAGAAACATAACAAAAAAATAGCAATTTTAAAAACTCAAATGGAAACTCTTGAATTGAGAAAATACCTTTGGAAAACTTAAAAATGCAATAAAAGGCATCAATAACAGGAGATATCAAACAGAAGAAAATACAAATGAGCTCACAAACAACCTATTTGGAGTCTGTGGCTGCCCTTGACTCAGCACATGTCTCTGGCAGGTCATCTACCTTGCTTAGGTGACTCAGGCCACAGGTCATTGCCCCTGGAAGTCTGCAAAGTTTACAGTCCCTGAAGTGCCCTGGGTCTCTCTGGAGAGGTGGTGATGGGCCTAAGGAAAAGGGACCAGAAGTATGGCAGAAATGCCACAGGAGCCAGAACACCAATGGGTTTCTCAAGTGGGAGCCTTTGTGGCCTGAGCCAAGCCTGTAGGCAGAGAATTCCTAATGATCAAGCCCTCAGTCTGCCCACTGTTGTAAGGACCAGGGGCAGTGTGATGCGGAGGACTAGCTCAACCTCCCCAACCTGGTGGCTACTTACTGGTACACCTGAACTGGCTAAGCATGGACCTGCAGTGAAAGGGGCTTCTCAAATGGACCTGATGGGCATCTGTGGCATGCAGTTCTTCACCAAGGGCTACCAAGAGACTGTTTCAGATGTCCTTAACTATGCTGTATTTGATGAAGATCATGATGATATGGCGGTTGTGAAGGACATAGATATTTTCTATGTGTGAACATCATCTGGTTCCATTTGGTGGGAATATCCCTACCTGTTATTTTCCTAGCAAGTAAATCATTGGTCTCAGCAAGCTTGGAAGGATTGTAGAAATCTACAGTAGAAGAGTGCAAGTTCAAGAGCACCTCCTCAAGTAAATTGCTAGGGCCATCACAGAAGCCTTGCAACCTGCTGGAGTAGTGGTAGAAGCAACACACTTGTATGGTATTTCATGGGGGTGCCAAAAATTAACAGCAAAACTGTGACAAGTTTCACATATTCAGGAAGATCCAAAGATGTGGGGAGAGTTTTTGAGTCCCATTCAGAGTTGAACTTTAGCCAGTGCAAAGTAGTGCATACCACACCACCAGTGTCTTCTTCATTGTGCGTTCCACTTTCAATTTTTATAGATGTAAATCTTATTCCTTGTTTTAGTTAGTTTTTTTCGCTGCTGTGGCTAAAGGACCCAACCAGCAGAATCATAGAGGAGGAAAAGTTTATTTGAGGGTTCACAGTTTCAGAGGTCTTAGTCCATAGAAGGCTGGTTCCATTTCTTGGGGCTTGAGATGAGTCTGAACATCATGGCAGAGTGTGTGGCAGAGAGAAGCATCTCACATCATGGTGATCAAGAAGCAGAGAGAGAAACTCCAGTCTCCAGATACAAATATATACCCAACCCATGCCCCAATCCCCACATCCTCCATCCACAGCCTTACCACTTCAGTTAATCCCATTAAGGATTAACTCACTGATTAGGTTAAGACTATAACCCAATCATTTCTCCTCCAAACTTTCTTACATTGTCTCACATGTGAACTTTTCAGGGGACACCTCACATCCAAACCATAACATTCCTCATCACTAATTGTATTTAAAATTATTTCTACAGAAAACAAAACAAAATAGCAACAAAAAGGTAAGCTCTCTGCTTTCTTCTTGCCTCCTTTTAGTGGCAACATGTAAAGTGAACTGCTGATAATGTAGGTTACATGCACAAACCAGTACTATTCAGAGGGAAGGAATATGTGAATTCACATATTTTGTTGAAATCCTATAATAGACTGTCTTATCAACACAGGATCATGGAGCATGGGAGAGAACTATGGCCAATGGGATATTCTATTCTCCACCAACAGAGATGGTTTAATGCTGAAAGTGTTCAAATAATTTATGAAGGGTGCTCTGTGCCCAGTGAATCTGTAGGCCAGGCACAGCTCCACTTTGATTGTGTTTATTAAATCACCAGTGGTATTTTATTTCTTATGTATTTATCAACCATCCAGTTTTAGCATTAGTCACCAACAGAAAATGGTGAGATAGCTATGTTTTTTTTATTTTACTATGAGTTAAAACTGCACATTTCTAACTTCTTCTTCTTCTTCTTCTTCTTCTTCTTCTTTTTTTTTTTTTTTTTTTTTAATTCGATACAGGGAACTAGTTCCTAATTTGTTTATGAGGTTTTTGGGGGGCCTTTTTGTTTGCTTGCTTGTTTGTTTTTTCCTGATATTAACAGACAGGGATTCATACATTTAACTCTCTGTGCCTTGATGAGACTATCACATTTCAAGAGTAGATACTTTTGCCCTTGTTTCAAAGCTATTATTTTATAAAGCTTAGTATTGACACTGCAAATTACCATCCCTTTAGAAGTTTCTTTGGAGTCTACTTTGTGTGTTCCAGGTATCTACCTCAAAACATTTTTGTTTTGATATTATAAAATATCTTCCTAAGCATTTCTAGAAGCTTTTAAGAAAGCCCATCACTTTCAGGTCTGCAGACCCCTAACTTCTATGAACCCAAAAGAGGGCAAAGGGAACTGGCAGTAACCCACATGCAGTGCTATGTCCACTATTCTCAAAGCTGCCTGGTTGGTGTCTATGAACATGAACTGGGGAGCTCTGGTCCGGTTTCCCTTGTGGTCTTATCTTCAGTGAAAGTCTTTTCAGGTACTGTAGGTGTTGCAGTCAGGAACCTGCTTTATTATTACTAATTATCTTAAAATTTCCTCTACTGGGACAGGGAAGGTCAAATTAAAAGCAACAATAACAAAAAAGAAAAAAAGCCCCAACTTGCCCACAAAAACACAAACATAACTATTCCTCAAAGAAATTTCTTATTTGTTTATCATAGTGGTCTTCAAGTTTATCCCTTTCTTAAAATTTTTTTACTACATTGCTTGCTTTAACTATGGTTATCCTAGCTCTGCCATAGAGATGCCATTTAGCTTATAATAGAGCAAGATGCAGATGTGGGGGTGTTTTCCCCTGTGAGTGTGTATGTGTTTTTAAAATTTCTGCTACTTTTCTCTAGCCTTTTTCTGCATCTAGCATTTCTAAGTTAGAATATTGGTTGATATTTTTAGCTCCTTTTGAAATCTAATTTAGTATAACATTATTCCGCTTAATATTTAGACATTTCTAGGTGTAATTCTAAGTGCTCAACTCACCTCAGTAAGAAGGGTTGTTATCAAAAAGGCTGAAGACAGCAAGTTCTGGTGAGGTTGTGGAGGAAGGGAAATCTTTGCACATTGTTGGTGTGAATATAAACTAGTAAAGCCATTATGCAAAATGGTATGGAGGTTCCTTAAAACACAAAAACAGAACTACCATATGATTCAGCAATTCCACTACTGGTATGTATTCAAATAATATGTCAAAGAGACATATTATTTCCCAAGTTCATCATAGCCTTGTTTTATAATAGCAAAGAAATGGAAAGAATCAATGTATCAGCTAATGAATAGAGGCATATGCTTTCAATGAAAATGCTATGACTATTCCTTTGGATGATAGTGGATACCATCTGACACCTGGGTGTCAGGATGGTAACTGGATGCCCTGAGGAAGAAGGCATCTAGACTCCATGAAGGAGGGCACAGATATTTGGAGAAAATAGAATGGATAAGACAGAAGCAAGGAAGAAAGGGCTTATAGAGATAAGGGGTATGTGAGTGTGATTGTGCTTGCATGTGTATGTGTGTGCACATGTATACATATAAAAAATGGAACACAGTGCAACCATGCAAAGAATTAAATCATCATTTGTGACAGCATGAATGGAACTGTAGATTACTAAGTGACATAGATCAGACACAGAAAGACAAATACCACATAATCTCACTTATACGTAAAATCTAAAAAAGTTGTTCTAGTAGAATTTGAGAGTAGCTTGGTGGGTACCAGAGGCTGGAAAGGACAGGGAGGAAAGAAAGAATAAGGAGAATTTTATCATTGGGTACTAAGTTACAGGTAAATAGGAGAATTTCTGGTGTGCTATGGCATAATAGGGTGACTAAAGAGAACAATTTGTACTATAGATTTCAAAAAACTAGAAGAAATGATTTTAAAGATTTCACCATAAAGAAATGACAAATGTTTGAGGAGATAGATATAATCAGATTTAAACATAACAAAATATGTGCCCCATAAATACTATAAGTTTTGTTTTATTATATCATTAAAAATAAATTTAATTTTAAAAATTGTGACTTGATCACAAAACACTACTTATTCAAGTTTCTTCCATAGAATGACAGTAATATCTGCTGTTGTTGATGCATTCATCAATTCCAGTTTGGCACAACTTCAGTGTGGACAAGAATACCATCCAGGCACAATGTGCAACACAGTGGATCCTGATAATGCCAATGTATTCTTGATGGATTCTTAACACAGTTCATTGGTTTTATGCGAAACTGGCAAATTGAAGACCCACTCTAACATTTAGTAGCATTAAATCCCTAAGGGCCTGATTCAGTGGCATATTTCACAAAATGAGATTTCCACGTGACAATCATAGAGACATAATGAACTGAATAAAGCAGATGTATACAATTTACCTAGATATGCCTTAAAACTCTGTACATTAATTGCTGTCATTCCTTAGCCACACAACTTTTCTGTAATGTAAACAATAAATATTGATTAGCTAACAAATTCATAAAAAATTTTTCATCTTGAATTGGGTAATATTTCTCAAATAAGAGAATCCTCAACAACAAAACTAATTGAATCCTGGCTCTCTCACATGATTTTTCTTTACCATTTACCAGCTTTTTGACCTTGGACAAATTACTTAAATGCTCTAAGCCACTATTTCTTTAGTAAAGTGTGTATGGAATAGTTATTTATAGGGCAGCTTGGAAGCTAAATTGTTTAATTTCCTCCCACAGAAACTGGTATTTCTTATACACACAATAATATGGCATTGTCTTTATTTTCTGAAAAATAAATACACACTATATTTGTGCTATAAAAGTAGATGGATATAATCTGATTTTTAAAATGAAAACATTAATTGCATATTGTTATAAAATTAACATATGTGGATTATAAAAATTTCACACAATTCAGAAGTATGAGTAATAAAAGTCCCTTTGTATAATCCTCAAAATGATAACCACTATAATTTGTTGTAAATTCTGTCAGATATTTTATATGAGTACATGTTTTTCTACATAAAAGGAATCTCATTACACATATATAATTACATAGTTAAATAATTCATAGTTACATAAACTTTTTTTAAAATTTTTATTTATAGTAGTATGTATTACAGTTCATACTATACATATATAGCATCTTTTTACACAAAACAGTTTGTATACAAAGTATATTTGCAGCATTGAAGTCTTCAATCATGCATTTAGAATAATGATATCCATCTAATTCAACCACTTTTTTCCCCCTTCCCCGCTTGCTCTCTCCCTTCCCCTCCCTTCCCTTTGACCATTATAGTGTTCCTCTAACTTGCCATGAAATTTTTTTCCTTGTTTCTTTTTCTGCCTTATTTTTCAGCTGAGGCTGAAGCTCATTGGCAGAGTGTTGCCTAGCTTTGGTTCAATCCCAGAACCAAAAACAACAACAACAACAACAACAATAATAATAATATTTATAGTAGTTATCATTAATACTAGAGAAATCTTTTGGAGAGGCTACTTATAACCATTTTGTCCTTTGTGTTGTAACAACAGACTCTTTGGTACTGGGTAATTTATAAGAACATAGATTTATTTCTGTGAGTTCTCAAGGCTGGGGCATATTAGATCAAGACACTGGCAGGTCAGATTGTCTGGTGGAGCTGTTCTCTGCTTCCAGAATGGCACCTTATTTTTGCATCCTCTGTAGGGAACAAATGCTATGTTCTCATGTGACAGCAGACAGAAAGGCAGGAGAGTTCAATGCTGTGTGAAGTTTCTTTTGTAAGTGTCTTAAAGCCAATCATGAGTGAGGAGGAATCCTCATGGCGCCTATTAAAGTCCCCACCTCTTAATACCATTACATTGGCAACAGCTAAGTTTTCAGAGGTGGGATACGTCCAAACCATAGCAAACGTGATTGAAGGAGGATGTTTGTTCTCTTCTATAACTAGTGCACAAATTCCTAGGAAAAGAGAAGGGTCAGCTTTCATTAAGAAATGGTATGACTGCCCCCCTAGATGATAGCAGGTACCGTGTAACATCTGGGTGTCAGGCTGACAACTGGAAGTCCTGCAGAAGAAGGCATCTAGTGTCCATTAAAAGGAGGAATATGGATATTTCAGGGAGATAAAAAATGGAAAAGTGGGACTGGGGCTGTGGTTCAGCGGCAGAGCGCTCGCCTCGCACGTGCGCTGCCCGGGCTCGATCCTCAGCACCACGTAAACATAAATGCATTGCATTGTGTACAACTAAAGTAAATAAATAAATATTTTTTAAAAAAAAAAGAATGGAAAAGTCAGAATCCAGGAGAAAAGGGCTAGTAGGGCTAAGGTGTATATAAATGTGTGTGTGTGTGTGTGTGTGTGTGTGTGTGTGTGTGCTGGAGGTGGGGGGGATGATTAAAGAAGACCTGTTCTCCAGCAAGGATATATGGCAGAGTGCAAAGAAGAAACTTGTCTCTGACAAGATTTTTTAGTAAGACATAGGCCCTCTGATGTAAAAATAAATGTATAAATGTAGATAACATAATTTCTTTATATGATGTCTAATAGGTGAAAATTTAGCCATAAAAAGAAAGAAAACAAGAAAGAATGAGAGTTTAAGAGGGAGAGAAGGACAGAGAAAAAATGGAGAGAGGGAAAGAGAGACAGAAAGAGGGCTGAGGCTGAAGCTCGTTGGCAGTGTTGCCTAGCTTTGGTTCAATCCCAGAACCAAATAATAATAATAATATTTGTAGTAGTTATAGTTAATAATAGAGAAATCTTTTGGGGAGGCTACTTATAACCATTACAAACATAACCATACAACTTTGTCTTTATGTCTCCCATTTTAAATTTGGGGTTACAATTCAATTTAGATATCTTGCCTAAACGTCACTTGATCATCTAGTATATTAAATTATATTTCTTTCCTAGCATCCAAGAACTCTGGAAGATATTCAGCCTCTTCTCTCCTATAAGGACTCTGTTGCAACCAAAAAGTTGAGTATTTGTTTCCCAAAGACATGCTGAAATTCTTGCCTTTATACTTCTTATTCATATTTAACCACACTGAAATTCTATAAAAGTCCACCTTTTATTTTTTCCCATATTTTTTCTTGGTGCATTATAACTGTACATAATGGTGGGATTTGTTGTTACATATTTGTACATGGACACAACATACCAATATAATTTGGCCAAAATCATCCTGTAGTATTTCCCCCTTTCCCTCTTCTCCCTCCCCACTGTTCCCTTTCCTCTTCTCTACTGATTTCCCTTCAATTTTTACAAGATTTTTCTTTTCATTTTTTTTTCTCTCTAGCTTCCACATATGAGTGAAAATATGCGACCCTTGAACTTTTGCGTTCAGTTTATTTTGCTTAACATGATGTTTTCAATTCCACCCATTTTTCTGCAAATGACATAATTTCATTTTTCTTCATGGGTGAATAAAACTCCATTATGTATTTATGTCTCATTTTCTTTAACCATTCACCTTTTTAAAGTCTACTTTTTCTTAAAAGCTATGTTGGAGTCCATCCTGTCTTTAATATGACTTCTTTCCTCTCAATCTCTGTCACTATCGCTTAGTGATCACTATTGGAGGACACTTGTGGTCATGAGTGATAACATTTCTTGCCTGAAAAGCTAGATCGTAACTGTCTCAGATTAAGAAATTTGTCTTAGCCACAGGACTTAGCATAAAACTCAACCAGCAAAATCTATCATAAATATTTATTTTAAAAGGCTTATAGTTTATGTATTTTAAACTGTCTCACCAAAAAACTATATCCCCAAATACCAAAACATTAGGATTGCCCTAAGAGAAAAATTTAGAATTAAGTATTTGTTTATATTTTCCTCTACACAGTTTTTGCCATGAATGGAATAATGACACAGTTAATAATAACTTTATATTAAAAATCTACCATGTGCCATAGACTGTTCTAGAACATTTACATAATCATTATATTCATATAACATTAATAAGTATTATCATTTACTGAAATTGAATAAGTATCCTATGAAAGAAAATAGCATGAATAACCTACCTAAGGACACACAACTAGTGATCAGTGAAGTTGGGAATTTAATTCAGGATGGTTGACTCCAGCTTTCAACCACTACTCTAGACCTGAACTAATGCTTAAATTGAACTATGCTGTTAACATACATTTTTACTTTAATTCCTCCTAATAAAATAAAAGGCTAGAGTTAGCTTTGCTTTGCAAGTTAGTTTAATGAAGCAGTGGTCTCTTGAAAATCCTCTAGGGTTTTAAGTAAACTCCAGGTCAAAAGCAGACAAATTAGCATAACATTCATATTAATACCTCTCGAAGTGTGTTACAGAAGAAGTCAGTGCTTTGGAATATAAGCATGCCAAATATATTATTTTCAAAGGAGCTTTGGTTACTCATTATGGTGATGGATGACTGATGAAAATATCAGCGTAAGTCCAAGTCTTTTCTTCAATTTTTCTCCCGTAAGTATAACACAGTGACATGGAATGAAGATTATTTAATGAGACAGGCAAAGGGATTATTTGCAATAGGTGAAAGTAAATTTGATTTTCAAATCATACATCATGACATCTCTCGTGACATTTATCCACTGATTTTATTTAACCTTGCCATTGTTAGAACTAAGAGATGTTTAAACAGACAACAACCAGTTCAATGTTTTTCAGCAAATCAAATGTATATAACTGTAGATAAATGGATGCACTCAATTAAGATAAAGTTTTTAAGGGGAAACATAGGACCAAATGGATTGGATACAGCAGGTCCTCATTGTATTGCCTACTAGGTATATGGAATTTTTGATCATAGTTATTAAAACTGTAGGTATTTAACACAATCTTCCAATATTAAAAATAAGTACAGAGACATCCAATTAATTTAAGGATATGCTAAGAAAAAAGTTGTAGATTTTATATATATATACATTTATTATATATAATATTACATATAATATATATATATATATATTATATATATATATGTATTAAATGTGTTATGGTCTAATTGGTCCAAACATCACACACAAGTGAGTTTAGTTTGCAGGTGCTCAGAATCTTCCTACTCTTTACGTTAGTAAAGTTGTACATATGTTATATGTTATATATATAAATATATTTTCTAAGTAATAACAATGTTTGATGTAAAGGGAGATTAAACAAGACTTAGAAGGCAGCAGAACCAGCATTTGCAGTGTGAATTCTCATTACATACTTGTGACCACCTACTTGTGATTTCTCTTCTGAATGATATGCTCAAATCACTCCATCCTACACATCATAGTCAGTATTTCATCTTTCTGGACTCTACTTGTTAGCAAATTCCTAATTGAAAGTGATATTTTCAAGCTTTTGTTTTTGCAAGGGAAATATTCTTGTATATTAGAATGTGAGAAAAGTGAAACTATCTCTAAATGGGACTCTTGACTATAATCCCAGTCAGAGTAAAGTGGTCAGTAAGTCTATGGAAACTCCAGGTTAATCTTGGAATATTCAAAATACCAGCATGATTGAAAGAACTTCCTAGCATTTGGGTTTCCCTTCCACCTTATAACCATGTGATCTCAGAGAACTTACATTTCCTTCTGTGGCCTCAGTGATATGCAAAGCATATGGCTCAGAATTTGATAGAGATAAAAATGACAGTTTCTGTTTCTAAAAGAGACTCAGTGCCAACAAGGGTGACCTGAGACCAAATTGAGATTAACCCTGAATCCTTGTCATACTCACTTGTCTAATAATTGGAGGATATGTTGGAAAATATAATTAGTCTTTTTCTTATAAGAAGAAAAAGGTAAGAAATCAATCTCTATAAAATTATTATATCATTAATTTTTGTGCAAAGGAATTTATAAAGGAGAGGATTGTTTCTTTGAGCTCAAGGAAAATTATAACTAATATAAATCTATAAATGTACAAAAATAGTTAAAGCATCATAACTGAACACAGTTCTCCTTGGCATTTTAAATCCACGTTAAAATGCAGTTTCTATCTCTAAACAGGAAGCAGCTGTTTAGCCAGGTTTTTCACAACCTGTATGTTCATAACACGCTGCAAAAATAGAAAAAGTTTCTCCATTGTGGAAAGAAAATGTTAAATATAGTTACCAAGATGAGAGCTAGATATAAACATCAGCACAGTTCAGGTTCCCTGATTTCCAGAAAGATGGAAGCCTAAAGCAAACAATATGCAAGTAAGGGTTGGACAGAGAGTAATTGTCTGGTGACATGGTCCTCAGGAAAGTGATGTTCCCTCACTCACAGATCATGCCTAATTTGTAGTTATGAAAAGTGATTTCTGCCTGGCTATCCATCAGTTCATCCCTAAAGATTCTTTCTCACTCTTCATTCCTATTAGTAAGTAAGAGGATTAATTTTATGCATCACCTCGCCTGGGCCACAGGGTGCCCAGATATTTGATCAAACATTATTCTAGATGTGTCCATGATGGTGTTTTTGAATGTTTAACATTGAATTGGTAGACTGAGTTAAGCAAATTGCCCTCCGAGATTTGCATGGCCCTCATCTAATCAATTGGAGGCCAAATTAGAATAACAAAGCTGACTCTTCCATGAATAAGAAGAAACTCCTCCTTACTAACTCTTAAGCTGGGACATTAGTTGTTTTCTTTGAACTTCAACAAATCATCAATACTCCTTTGGTATGGAGCCTGCTGGTTTTCAGTTTGTAACTGCACAGTCATCTCTCCTGGGTTAGGCCTTCATCTTGCCAACTGAAGATTTTAAGGCTTCTCAGCCTCAGTGATCATGTGAGCCAACTTCGAGCAAGCATTCGGTTGGTTATGTTTCTGTGGAGAATGCTATTACAGTAAGGTTACGTGCATTTAAATAAATGAGATTATGTAACAGAAGAATTTCCCTTCCACATATAACATGAATTAAAATAATTTCCTATTCCCAATGGTGAATTTAATTCATTTGTATTTTTATGCAATAATAAGATATTTATTTAGGAATGACATAGTTTAGAAAACATTGTTCTACATATAACTATATTTATCTTCATATAGAAAATTTCATTGAAAGACTGTTTTTTGCCAACCACATCTATCAGAATTTCTCTCTCCACTCTGTCAAACTCAAGGGTATTTAAGAGTTGTAAAAGGACTGGGGTTGTGGCTCAGCGGTAGAGCGCTTGCCTAGCACGTGCCCGGCCCGGGTTCGATTCTCAGCACCATGTACAAATAAAAAACCCATTGTGTACAACTAAAGCAAATAAATAAATATTTTTTTAAAAAAAAAGAGTTGTAAAAATACTTTCTGTTGTTATTTTAAGAAAAAGACAGTGAGCATTTTGTTCTAATGTTAAGAGATTCTGGAGCTATTGGCAGTTTTGTTAATTCTCTGCACTAATTATTTCAAATTAATAACTACAGTTCAGTAAATCATTATTAAGCCCTCCTTATATGCTACATTCTTTGTTAGGAAATGGGAAAATAGGGAGAAATAAGACAGAGTCCTACATTCAGAAGCCTAAGTAACCTATTCCACAGTCTCTTCTGTGTTTCTTTTTTTTTTAATTATTATTTCTTTGCTTATAGAATTATGAAAAATGTAGTATATGAATTTACTAGCCTCATGGTTCACAAGTAGAAGAAACTTTTCTTGACATCATTTCCAAAGAAAGTTGATTGGTGTAGTTAGAGGAAGGGAAATGACTTGCTCACTGTTGACCCCAGGACATGCCAATGGTAGGATGCACCTGCGATGGCCAGGGGAAATACATGCTCCTCTCCTCCTGGTCTCTTTGTCAGGGGACGTGGACAGGAGGCAAAGGAAAATCAGGAGGACATAAGCTGTATTTGTCTTTAAAATATCAAGATTTACATTTCCTTTTTGTTATATTGTTACCTTGCCTTTTTTCATTTATTCTTGGCTTTTATAGTGTTTTGGTTTCTTTTACAAGGATTATATGTTGTCTATAAAAGTATGAAGGGTAAGATTCTAGATTTCAAAGGATAAACACGAATTGTATGATGAAGAGTTTAGTCCAAGGGTTTTCCAAACAAATGGACAAAGATTTGATAGGTGATATATATATGTGTGTGTGTGTGTGTGTGTGTGTGTGTGTGTGTGTGTGTGTGTGTGTTTGGTATGGGGGATTGAACTCAGGGGCACTTGACTACTGGGCGACATCCCCAGCCCTTTTTTGTATTTTATTAGAGACAGGGTCTCACTGAGTTGCTAAGTGCCTCGCCATTGCGGAAGCTGGCTTTGAACTCACGATCCTCTTGCCTCAGCCTCCCAAGAGCTGGGATTACAGGCGTGCACCACCGCGCCCGGCTACTGATAGATGATTTTTTTATGCACAGGAAAACATCTTAATGCCATTACACCCCTTTTCTAAAGTTAAAGTGAGAATAAAAATAATGCTGACCTCTTAGGATTGTGGAGAGCACCTGTGTTCATTAATATTTAAAGAGTAGCTATACACAGGTCACACTCAGGTGGTAGGAGGAATGGGATTTGATCCCACTAGAGGTTCGGGAACCAAGAGAAGGGATGGGGGACTTCTAGAACTTGAAATTGCCTTTCCCCCCTTTGAGATTTCATGCTTCGCATTTTGATTAATATATTATATCAAGATAAATCTTATAGTCAGATAATATCATAACTAAGGTTGCTTTCTAGATAAAATCAAAAACAGATTTAGAGAACAAACATAAACTTTGAAAACATGGTCCAACAATTTTTAAATTTCATAAAATCATTAGCCCCCCTAAAATAGCAAAGGTAAATTAGTATACAAAAACAAAACTGCAATTTTTCCCCTAAAATCACCATTTTGATTAATGGCAATAAAAATAGAAAATATCTTTCTCTAATTCAACCACATGCAGGAAGCCTAAAATCAACCCACTCAAAAAATCAAAAAGTACCAATTCTGAATCAGAGCCTCATGCCATCTCCACCCCTATCACTGAGCACCCAAATGTGGGGAGACTCAATGGAAATCTGGAGAGAAGCCAAGCAGAAGAAGGAATGGGAAGGTTTATACTTCTATATCAAACCAGACTCCCAGAATACAAAGGGAATACTTGATTCATTGTCATGTGATTGATGGTTTGTCAACTCCACATTAAGATTTGTCAACTCTGGGCTGGGGGTGGAGATGTCTGGGGTTTAGGGAGAATGGGAGAACATTTTCTTCTGTTCTCTAAGCAGACATCATTTTGCTTTCTAGAAGTTGTATTGTAGATTACAATGGAATCATTAGACAGTAGTCCTCTGCTGCTAGTGATGTGGTACGAGGGCCATCTGGAGCACTCTACAGTGGAGCTGTGGTAGAGAACAAAGGAAAGGTGTGGGGTGTGAACAAATCTGGGAACTGAATGAAGACCAGACAAAATGGTCACATATACAAGACAAAGAGGTTGTATTTTTAAAGTTTTCATAATGAGTCTTTTCAGTTACAATTATTATGCAATTAAAACCACCATAATCTAAAATAGGACTTCTTTTTCTTTCTCCATTTATGCTGTACATTCATTTATACCTATGCAAAACAGATGTTGAATCATAAGAGGTGGAAACAAATGGACACAATGCCATCCTATACAAAAGGAATCTGCTCGGAAAAAAAAAATTCTACTACTGGATTTTTCAGGTTATTCCTTCACCATAAAAGAAATTAATTAGCAAACAAGAACAAGACTTACATGATTGATGATCCCAGTGACCTTTTAAATCCTGACAATTTGCTCTTTTCTGGGTATTTCCAATGGCACTATCACTATTAGTAGCCTATTAGAGTCATGTTTTATACTTTGATCCTAGCCTCTCTATCTGACATATTTCTTTTTAATTCCTAACTGAGAGAAGACCCATAAAGAACATCGTGAGAAAGGCAGCTCTCCTTGGAGACGTGGTATTAGGAAAAAAAGGTCTATTTCAGGTCAGCTGCTCAGGTGGAATTACTATCTAAGGCAGCACGGTTTCTCTGAGGGGAAGCAGATTTCCCCCCTTGTTGTCCTTCACAGGACTAATGAGATACACAGGTCTGCAGTGCTGGTCACCTCGTGGACTCACCACCTAGTTTATCAAGGGGAAGTTGACTCTGAGAGCAGCTACAAAAGGAAGTCACTGATTTAGATGGTGCAGAAATGCAGGCTAAGGCTTCTCCCTCCTACATCATTTGATCATTTTTCATGCTTTACCTCTGCTTCTAGGGGCTGATTCATATCTCTCTCTCTCTTTCTCTCTCTCTCTCTCTCTCTCTCTCTCTCTCTCTCTCTCTCTCTCTCTCTCTCCCCCTCCCTCCCTCCCTCCCTTTTCCTCTCCCTCCACCCTCCTCCTTTGCTTTAAACATTCTGAGTTCTGACTGGAACCTGTCTTTGAACCAAAAATAGATTTCCTTCTCTCTTGATTCATTGTTCTCTCACTCTTATTTACTCCCTCCCTGGTTCTTATAGCTCTTCCTCTTGACATCATGAGAACTGCATCTATTTCCATCCATTCTTACCTTCTTTCCATTCTTTCATCCAGAAACAGGTAGTACACCAGGAAGAACAGGGATTTGGCTGATATGGTTCTGGCTATCTGATGTTTGGCACATTAATTAACTCCTTTAAACAATAGGAGTCTTTGCTTTAAAACAAGAGTGTTTGATTTAGTTATTTTAGTGACTCATCCCATCTTTAATTTTCTCTAATTCCTTGTTTCCTCACAGTGCTGATTCCAGGCAAACTCAGTACATGTATCTTTATTCCCTGTTGGGACTGAAACAAATTACCACAAACTTAATGGTTTAAAACAGAAAAAATTTATTTCCTTATATTCCTGAATATCAGAAGTCTGATCTGGCCTCACTAGATTAAAATCAGCCTGCTAACAGAGCTGCACTCATTTCTGGAGCCTCTAGGGCAGAATCCACTTCATTGCACTTGGCAGCTTTGGAGGGTGCCTGCATTTCTTCTGTTATGCTCTCTTCCACTATCTCTAAAGCCTACAGCAGCAGGTCAAGCTGTTTTCTATTTGCATCTCTTTGAACAACTGTAACCAGAAAAAAAATGTGTTCCACTTTTAAGGACTCATGTGATTAAATCAGGTGCATGTAGGTTGGAATCATCATCTGGTCTCAAGGTCTGTAACTTTATTGATATCATAAGGTTAAAAAAGTAGTCATAGTTTCCAGGGTTTATGTGTGAACCTCTTGAGAGGGCAGCAGGTGGGGCTTCTATTCAGCCTACTGTATGTTATGTCCTAACACAAGCATTTTATGTCTGGTAGAATCGAATCGACCCAAAGTAATCAGATGCTTCTGTCCCTTTTGTAGCTTTTCTTATTGCAGAAAGTAGCATGGAGTGACCCAGCTCAGGCCTCAACTATGACTACCCAGAAAATACAATTGTAAACCATTTTGACAACATCCCTGAGTTAGATCTTCCAGGAACCTCCATCCCCCCCCCCCCGCCCCCGAATTGTTCTGATATCTACAGTTTCTGCTTAGACTCAGAGTTTCCTCTTAGATGTGTTCCCAGGGCCACTTCTTCTATTTGGGCCTGTCAGTGTCCCAGATTTGCTTTGCATTATTGCTCTCCTATCCATTTCTCTTTGGTCATTCTAAGTGACATCTGCTCTTCTCTGGTGATACACTCTCTAACCATAATGAGAATGAATCTTGACACTAGACTTTTTGGTTTCCTGTTGTGTTTTTTATACCTTTGGATAAAAAATTCACTTCCTATCTGGCCCTTTTTCTCCCTTGAGCTTCTTTCACCAGCTTTGCAGTCACTTTAAGTTTTCCCCATCATCATGATCAGTTTACAGGATGAACTCATGGCTTATCAATCAAAGCAGTCACATAGCAACCTGCACTCAGAAGATGCTTGAGGTGTAATACTGAAATCCATCTTCACTACATTTGAGTTATGTTTTCTTAGTGAAGTCTAATGGCACAATTGAAGCACGTACTGGAAACATGGAGCCTCAGCCCATTGCAATTCCAATTCCTGCTGCTTCCCACCTCCCTGGGCTGGTTTCTTTACATTTGCTCACCCATTCCTGCCCTGTGACTCCTATCATTCTCCTTACCATGGCAGGGCCTGGATGTGGGCAAAAGGAGAGTCAAAGCCAGTGCCAAGTTGCAGAGTAGAACCAGCATGTCTGTGAAGCTCTGTAGGTACTCAACCAGCAATCTTGTGCCCAATTAAACATGGTCATAGTTAGCAAAAGACACCTGACAGATAAGACAAAGGAAAAATACGCAGTTGAACAGGTGCAATGCATATGCATTTTGTGCTGGCCCCCCAAATTATGTAGTTGGCACTGTCAGTTTAGTCTGAGCTTTCTCAACTTCAGCATTTTCCACATTTTGGTACAGGTAATTATTTGTTGTGGATGTTGGCCTCTGACTGATAGGGAATATGTAGACCCATCTACTTCCTAAATGCCAGTAGAACTCCTTACACTTGCACAACCAAAAAAATGTCTCCAACAATCACCAGTATCCCCTAGGATGTGGGCAAAGTTGACATGGCTGAACATAACTGATTGGATTTCTGGAAATTTTATTCTTGTTCTTCAAGTTTCTGCTTGACCAAAGCACTTACATCTACCCTAAACTTTAAGTCCAGTTATTCCAATTAGCTAATATTGAACAACATCAGTGGATCCAGAATCTATCTTGGATTTGAAACTTGGCTTTGACCTTCTTTCCCAGCATATGAAAAGAAAAAAATCTTTTACTTTCCTAAATTCAGGAAATACAAAATATAAGCTAAGAACAGTATGCAAACTTATTTAATATGTTTCAAGTGACATAGGAGCCTTCATAAGGAAATGCAGATTAAAAGAAAAGGTTAAACAAGTGTTTTACAGCAGCTTTGGTGAATGATGGAGAGTCAGGAAGAAATCAATAGGGGCAAAAAAAGCATTACCTCCTGGCAATAAACTGGAGGAAATTTAGCCAGCTGGATGTTCAAATTCTTCTCTGTGTCCCTGTGTCTTTGAAGATAAGGATCCTTTTTGTCCAGGTACAGGGAGGACAACTCTCATATGAGATTCTTCTAATCTGTTCCATGGGAGGGTCAGAAAATCCTTGGGAGGCTATAAGACCTGCTTTAGGGGAAAATGATTAAGGGAAGGTCTGAGTGAACTTCTTGCTTCTGTGATCTCAGATTTCTTCAGATTAAAATATCATATATATATTATATAAAATATTATATATATATATTATATAAAATATTATATATATTATATATAACATGACAAAGTGCTATATTTGGGGTAATATGTTCTAAACCCCATCATCATCTGTAACTGAGAAAAATAACAGTACATACAACAAAAGTTTGTTGTGAAAATTAAGTGACATAATATACATAATGTTCTTGGTATAGTGCCTTAGGCTGGCACATAGCAAGTAATCAAATGGTAGTATTACTGCTAGCATTATGATTACCATTACCATCAACATTAGAGCCAACTCTATTGCTCGCAGAAAACCATACAGTCCTACTTCCTTGAAAGTGTTAATTTTTTCCTTTAACTGATTTTCTTTAACCTGTTCATTTATAGCATAATTGCCAGTAGTTTTGTCCTTAGAAAATGTGGGTCTTTGTTTACTGTTCTAATATCACCGTCTTTTCTGGAGATCAAGGGGTCCTGACAGCAAAAGCTGACATAGTTGTTTCTTCTCTTTCTTTCCTGTAGGGCAGCCAAAGTGCTAGCTCTTCATCTTTTATTCCATTTGAACCTCCTGTAGAATTGCTGTTTGCAGTGGAAGGTCTGACTCCAATTCTCAGGTCATTCATTTTCGGAGCAGAGACTGCTGAGTCCAGTCTGGTAAATATCTTTCCAGTTCATCCATCAGACTCTGCTGATTTTCTCCGAGGGCTCATTTAAACCTCCTAAGTCCCAAGAAAGGTGTCTCTTACAGGATAACAGTTCAATTCACATAGATGCAAAGCAGGAAAATGCTGATTTTTCTCATAATAATAATAAATAATTACTAATGAAGATCATGGTAACAAAGCCTCTGTGATATAAGAAAGAGCTCATCAGAATGCATCACAAGAAAAACACTTTCAGAAATTACACAGTTTACAGAGAGGCAGAAGATTAAAACTGAAAATGAAGTAGCATTTCTCAGAAATAGCTGCAAAAACATAACATTCCTATAAGAGGAAATATTTGTATTAAATATGGACATTTTTTAAATCTACTGAATAAAGCACTACTATTTAGAATGAAACAATCAAAGCTTCATCTTCTTTCTTTTTAAAGACAAATATTGGACTGGAAGTTATTCAGACTGACCAAAGCATCAAGTCTTTTAAGAGAATAATACCTTTAATTATTTGTTCTTTCTCAAGTTCCTTGTATGTTCATTCAACAAATTGGGTTTGTGTTTTGTATTTTAATTTTTAAGTCAATAAAATAAACTGATTTAGCTAATTACTAAATCTATTGAATGATTTACTATTATAATCATAGAAAGAGCAGAGATTGTGTTAAATGTATGGGCAGTTTGATTCAGCTGAAATTGGTTTGTGTGCCCATTCTTTCTGTACATGACCCATTATCATTCTCATGCAGTTTGTACTGCATTCATGGGATCACTGTCTATCTATTGCATGGGATTGTCAGCTTCTTGGTCTCAAGCACTTGACATTGACTCCAAAACACATCCACCAAGTTGTGTGTAATCTGTGCTTCATTAATTTCCACTTTGTTGAATATTGTTTTAAAGCATATATAATCTAAACACTTAAAAATGTAAAAACTAAAAATAGCATATAAGATATATATCTGATATTTTGAAAATTGTTCATAAAATCTTATTTGAAATGAAGAATATATGAATCAGGTTATGCAAAAAGCACTAATACCAAAATGCAGAGATCTATTTTTTTTTCATGAAACAGAAGAAACCATAAACCCAGAAACCCTGTATAAAACTGAAATATGCTATTTATCTGATGTTTAATAATGAGCCCAAACCTTAAAAATAATAAGATTAGAAACTTCTTGTCACTTAAAAAATATTATACAAGTTCTTATTGTATTTTGGGCAAAAACTTTTTCAGTACAGATGATGTACCCTTCATAACCTAAAATGTTTCATGGATATTCATTAAAATTCCAAAGAGGATCTCATTATCTCATCCAAAAAAGAATTAATGATCCTTAATGGTTTCCGATGACACTTTGTCTTTGTCCCTTTCTCAACTGTGCAGATGACTTTAAGCATACAAATATTTCTGTTCATGCTTTGACCTCTAAAATCTCTTTCATGATTACAGGATTGAAAAGACACCTGTCTTTTTGTATGTTGCTATGAATTTTATACTCCTCTTTTACACACATTAACAAAATTATGCCTACATTTGTTGTTTGTTTGATATATTATACTAAAATTATAATTTAAAAAATAGTAAAATAAGATCGGGGTATTTGTTGAGCCATAGAGAAAAACAGTACTGACATTGAAGGACTCTATAAGGTCTCACAGGGATTTGAGTCCTGTTCCTGGGAGCAACAGAAATCATGGAAACAGAAATCAATACTTTAGGAGGTGATGAGGTCAGAAGGGCAGAAGAATCATGAATGTGATTAGTGGCCTTATAAAAGAGACCCCAAAGAAAGCCACTTCTTCCACGTGAGGACAGAGGCAATAATGGCCATCTATGAAAAGGGCCTTCACAAGACAACAAAGAGCCTAGATCTGATACTTCTCAGTCTCCAGAAATGGGAGCAAAACATTTTCTTTATAAGCTACACACTCTGGTATTTTGTTATAGGAGCGTGAATAAGCAAAGAGAGGAAGTAGCTGCCTGCTTATACTTGTGGGCATCTGCTTGGGTTGAAGTGTCAGTCCTGTCCTTATACAGCACTAATGTCAGAATCAATTGGTTTCTACCAATATGGTAGTCTTAGGTAGATTGCATGTGGTCTTCTTATAGTGAATTGATCTTCAATCCCATTTAAAATTAAAGAGTTCCCTTAGAAAATGATAACTAAATCTCTGAGACCTGACAATGGTTCAAATCCCAACCCCTCCAGGACCTTATGTTGCTTCATTCAGCTGCTACTGAGAAAGTTCAAATGCTATTGTTTCCTCCTTATTCTCTGTGCTCCATCCTGTACAAATATACCATCTACTAAGATCATTTGAAGATACCTACTGTGGGAAAAGCATTATTTTCTTTCCAGGCATCCTACACCAACTTACAAAACAACCTGAAAATTTTTTCCTGAAACACTCCTATCTTCAGGTAGGAAGTGTGACCCACACTGATGTCAAAAGATAATCAAGATTGCTCACAAACTTCTTCAACTTGTCACTCTCTGCTACAACCTAAGTAGACTTGTAGACTATAACCTAGAAAACATATAGCCCAGGGCTAAGAGTCCAGTCTCCTCTTCTTGAAGGAATGCATAATCTTTCTGGTGATTCCCTCTGAGCCTAAATTCTCCAGACTAGTAAAAATCAAAGTATGGGGTGTGAAGAGGTTAGATTTCTTCTGTCATGAACAGTTCTCTACCCACAAAGTACATAATTTCAGTTTCTAATTAATCTCTTCTAATCTGCACCCCCAATTGCCCTTTATACAGGGTAGGAAAGCTGGATGGTAAGGATACCAGGACCATGTCGTGATGTCTACTGTTCCCTGATGAAAATGTGGGAGGTTCTTCCTAGTCATTTTGGAAATGATTTGTCTACATCTTCTCATATGAATGGAATAGTCTACCATGAGTAGGAAAGATGAAGAAGAGGCTGAGATTTGGGCAGTGAAGAGACCTGAAAAAAAGCATGAATGAATGTTTTTAGCTAAAGCAATGGCTCACATCATAATTAGCATAACAAATGAAGAATCAAAGAGCAGAGGATAGAGAGGATCCACCTTAATAATCTGTACCTGGTTGTTTTCACTGGTAATGTCTAATCTTTTCAGGTTTACTTCTTTATATGTGCAATAGAGCTAGCAAAGACATTTTAGGAGCCACAGAATATTACTAAGAACCATATGTAATATTGCATTTCCTTTTGCATCATGAAGACATGGATTCCATGTCACATTCAAGACTTTCTTCATCACTCCACTGACTTTCTTTGGGGAATCCTGCTGGTTACTCATTTAATTGCTGGCATGGCTCCTGCTGAATGCTGGAGTTGTGGGAGTAACAGAATTATGCAAGGTTTTTTGTCAGAATTGCTTTGTTGTTAGGAATGCAAACCAATTAAAATCTGATTTTTAAAATGATAGATGTAATATACAAGCATACTCCAATTGTTCCTTTTTCTTAATCTTATTTAACTTAGTAATTAATATCTCAACTTGATGACTTGAAACTGTCACTGACAAACCATATATTAACAGTTGCAAATCATCAGGGAAAGTTACATTTTTGTCTTATCCTCAGGCATTATAAATTCCTGAGTGTTATGCAAAGCATTACTAGAACGATTCGCACAACAGGGGGCTCAGTTTTTAATAAAAGTGACTCTTATTTTTAATTATAGCAATTAAGATCTTCTTATTGGCAGGAAGACTACTGCTCTGCACTCTTGAAGCTTTGCTTCTGCCATTCCACTGGGCTTAGAAAATATCCTACTCTTTTGCTTAAGGTTATTGCCTAGTCTCAAGATTATTGGACATAGATAAATAATATACAAAAGGCACAAATCTTGAAGATATGATTGAGGAACTATTTTTTTCTAGATAGCCTCAAATTGTCATCATATCTTAGGAAATGGAGAGAAAAAGAAGCAATGCCTAAAGAATGAATATGCTTCTTTGTGGAAACCATGGTTGGAAATATTTTGTCATTGTAACATATTGTGAATGAATATTACACTTCAGCTTGGGTACATACTTGAACAATATGTTTTAAACAAATGACATGTTCATTTTCTCACTCTCTATATGTGATCCTCTTAAAGAAGAAAATGAACACAGGAATTAAAACTGCCAAAATGCCAAGCCTTGTGACAGTTCTATTTCTGTGGTAGACCTAATTAAATCTGGAATTTTCCAATATTTTCACTGACATCATTTATGTTGTAATTAACACTTTTTACTGGTAAAGATGGTTGTTTTCAGATGAAGTCTTTCATCTTGTTGTGGTTATAACTACAAAACTGAAATAATAAAACCATAATTATGAAAATTTCCTAGCCACAAGTTTGCACATGAGACTGCTCTACATCTGAGCAAAAATAAAAGGTAATTAAATGCAGACGGGTAAAAGATTGCAGAATCATAGAGCACTGCCTACTGTTTTTATCTTTCTGATATATTTTAACATTATTTGCAATTTGGCAAGCTATTTAGATGATGGCATTATTATAGACCTATAAAAATGTATATTTTGAGCAGATGGAGCAGCAAACTATAACAGTGTAGATGATGAGGAGTCAGAAAACTATATAGAAATATTATGATGACATCTGGGAATCTACCATTTATACAAAGTAGCACAACAATTTGGAACACATGAATCTGTAGTCTCACTGATTATATATATAAATACACAGATACATATATATTCTTAGATATCAAGGGTTAGGCTAAGTAATCCATGTCCAATGTAAAATTAATCAAACATTTTTCTTAATATTACTCCACTATTTGCAATATGTATGTTTTTAATGTCTATGTTTTACATAAATTCCTCCCAATATTAAATGTTATAGAAAAATATAGCTTCATTTATAGTGGAATAGTTTCACTTTTTTAAGTGGAATAAGTTTGAAATAATTGAGGGAAAAACAACCTCTCTCTTACTGGTTATCATAAAACTTTAAGAGAAAAAGAGGACATTGCTATTATAGAATGATGTGCTCAATTGTATTGATGGGCTGAAATAAAAGTGCTCAGCACCATACCTCAAGGTGGCACAGTTCATTGATAGCAAATTTGCTATGAATGATGATAATTTGTACTGAAAGAAATTAGTGCCAATTTGATTATGAATTGCCCTTCTGTTCAGATTCCAATGGCTAATATCGCCTGTCATAGTTACAGCTTTATCTAGAATATACGAGTTCAATAAGAATGGTTCAGAAAAGGAAAAAAAAGAATGCTAGAGAGACATTTGGTTTCTTTGACTTATAACTTTCAAGATCAAGAGAAGGAACACAAAAGAGATGACATAATCATATTTTATATCTCACAAAAAAATATACATTTTCTCTACCAGCCAGACATTATGATAATTTATATTAAACATGAGTCATGCATAAAATAAGTGTCTTTAGCTCCAGTAATAATAAATAATATTGAGGCTATTGTAAATGGGATAGTTTCTTAGTTTCTCTTTCAGAGGATTTGTCACTGATGTGCAGAAATGCCTTTGATTTATGGGTGTTGATTTTATATCTTATTACTTTGATGAATTCATTGATTAGTTCTAGAAGTTTTCTTGTGGATTTTTTTTAATCCTCTAGGTATAAAATCATGTCTTTGGCAAATAGTGATAGTTTGTGTTCTTCTTTTCCTGTTCTTATCCCTTTAATTTCTTTTGTCTGTCTAATTGATCTGGCTAGAGTTTCAAGACCTATGTTAAATAGAGTGGTGAAAGAGGACATCCCTGTCTTGTTCAAGTTTTTAGAGGGAATGTTTTCAGTTTTTGTCCATTTAGAATGACGTTGGCATTGGGATTAGCATAGATAGTTTTCACAGTGTTGGATATATTCCTGTTATCCCTAGTTTTTCTAGTGTTTGGAACATAAAGTGGTGCTGTATTTTGTCAAAAGCTTTTTTGACATCTATTGAGAAAGAGAAACTAGGAAAAACTACCCCATTTATAATAGCCTAAAAAAAAAAAAAAAAAAAAAAAAAAAAAAAAAACCTTGGGAATCAACTTAATGAAAGAGGTGAAAGACCTCTACAATGAAAACTACAAAACATTAAAGAAAGAAATTAAAGAAGACCTTAGAAGATGAAAAGATCTACCTTGTTCTTGGATAGGCAGAATTAATATTGTTAAAATGACCACACTACCAAAAGCACTATACAGATTTAATGCAATTATAATCAAAATCTCAATGACATTCTTAATAGAAATAGAAAAAATAATCAGGAAATTCATCTCAAAAAATAAGAGACCCAGAATAGTCAAAGCAATCCTTAGCAAGAAGAGTGATACAGGTAGCATCACTATACCAGACCTGAAACTATACTACAGAGCAATAGTAACAAAAACAGCATAGTATTGGCATCAAAATAGAATTGTAGACCAATGGTACAGAATAGAGCACACAGAGACAAACACACATAAATACAGTTATCTTATATTAGACAAAGGTGCCAAAAATGTATGTTGGAGAAAAGATAGCCTCTTCAACAAAATGGTTCTGGGAAAACTGGAAATCCACATGCAGAAACAACGCTGTCCGTGCTGCAGGCGCAGGGGCTAAGACCATCTCAGCAAGGAGACGATCCACCCAGCGGCTTTGAAACTGACCGGCAAGGAGGGATAAAAAGAGGCCTAGAGGCGTGGGCGGTGTCCACGTGGAGCTCTTTTGCACTGCTTGCCAAAAAAAAAAAAAAAAATCCCAATATCATTCCTCATAGAAATAGAAAAAGCAATCATGAAATTCATCTGGCATACTAGACAGAGACAAAAAAATAAGAGACCCAGAATAGCCAACGCGATTCTTAGCAAGAAGATCAAAATGAAGCAGGTGACATTACTATTCCAGACCTCAAATGCCAGAGATGGAATTGTACTACAAAGAGGCAATAGTAGAGGCTCTAAAGAGAAACCGAATAGAAATTCCAGAAATGAAAAAAACAGCATGGTATTGGCATCGAAATAATTAGATTTTCCCAGTTGACCAATGGTAGAGAATAGAAAAGACTCAGAGACTAAAAGCCACCACACATCCTACAATTTTTATCTTATATTATTTCAACTGAAAGAAAAGGGATGTGCCAAAAATGAGCTTCGAAGATGAAATAAAAACTGGAGAAAAGACAGCACTTCTCTTCACACAAAAGAAGAGTGATAATGAAAATGGGATAAAACTGGAAATACCTCATGTAATAAAAATGAAATGGGTTAAATCTCTTTCTCTCACCATGCCAACAAAAAACTTAACTGAAAGTGGATCAAGGACCTAGGAAAGAATTAGTCTTAACTCACTAGAGACCATTCTGTATCAAATAAGGTAGACTTCAAACCAAAACTAATCAAGAGGGACAAAGATGGATATTTCTTATTACTTAAGGGAACCATTCATCAACAGGATATAACAATCATAAATCTATATGCCCCAAATAATGGAGCACCTACATTCATCAAACAAACGCTTCTCAAGTTCAAGAGTAAAATAGACCACAACACAGTTATTCTAGGGGACTTCAACACACCTCTCTCAACAATGGATAGATCATCCAAACAAAGGCTAAACAAAGAAACTTTAAGCCTCATTAAAACAATTAATAATTTAGATCTAACGGACATATATAGAATATTTCATCCCTCAGTAAACGAATACACTTTTTTCTCAGCAGCACATGGTTCCTTCTCCAAAATAGACCATATATTATGTCACAAGGCAACTCTCAGCAAATATAAAAAAATAGAGATACTACCCTGCATGCTATCGGACCATAAAGGGATGAAATTGGAAATCAACGACAAAACAAGGAATAAGAAAAACTACTCCATCAACTGGAAGCTAAACAACATGTTACTGAATGAACAAGGGGTTGAAGAAGACATCAAAGAGGAGATCAAAAAATTCTTAGAGGTAAATGAGAACACAGATACTTCATATAGAAATCTCTGGGACACTATGAAGGCAGTAGTAAGAGGAAAATTCATTGCACTGAGTTCATTCCTTAAGAGGAAAAAAAAAAACCAACAAATAAATGACTTAACATCACACCTCAAAGCATTAGAAAAAGAAGAACAGACCAACACCAAGAGCAGTAGAAGACAGGAAATAATTAAAATCAGAGCAGAAATTAATGAAATCGAGACTAAGGAAACCATTCAAAGAATTGACAAGACTAAAAGTTGGTTCTTTGAAAAAATAAACAAAATTGACAGACCCTTAGCGATGCTAACGAAAAGAAGAAGAGAAAAAACTCAAATTACTAACATTCGTGATGAAAAAGGGAATATCACAACAAACACCTCAGATATACAGAATATAATTAGAAATTACTTTGAAAACCTGTACTCTAATAAAATAGAAAATACTGAATGCATTGACAGATTTCTAGAGTCATATGATTTGCCTAAACTGGATGTGGAGGCTATACACAATTTAAACAGATCAATTACAAGCGAAGAAATAGAAGAAGTCATCAAAAAGCTACCAACAAGGAAAAGTCCAGGACCTGATGGGTTTACAGCCGAGTTCTATAAGACTTTCAAAGAAGAACTAATTCCTATGCTCTTCAAACTATTCCAAGAAATAGAAAAAGAGGGAGCTCTTCCAGACTCTTTCTATGAGGCCAATATCACATTAATTCCAAAGCCAGGCAAAGACACATCCAAAAAAGAAAACTTCAGGCCCATATCTTTAATGAACATAGATGCAAAAATCCTCAACAAAATCCTGGCAAATCGGATACAAAAACATATCAAAAAGATAGTGCACCATGATCAAGTGGGGTTTATCCCAGGGATGCAAGGCTGGTTCAACATTCGGAAATCAATAAACATAAATACACCACATCAATAGACTTAAAGACAAAAATCATATGATCATCTCAATTGACGCAGAAAAAGCATTTGACAAAATACAACACCCCTTTATGTTCAAAACACTGGAAAAACTAGGAATATCAGGAACATATCTCAACATTATAAAAGCTATATATGCAAGGCCCCGAGCTAACATTATCTTAAATGGTGAAAAATTGAAAGCATTCCCTCTAAAAACTGGAACAAGACAGGGATGCCCCCTTTCACCACTGCTATTTAACATAGTACTGGAAAACTCTGGCCAGAGCAATTAGACAGACGAAAGAAATTAAAGGGATCCAGATAGGAAAAGAAGAGCTCAAATTTAGCACTATTTGCTGATGACATGATAATCTTCCTAGAAGACCCAAAAAACTCTACCAGAAAACTTTTACAACTAGTAAATGAATTTGGCAAAGTTGCAGGATACAAAATCAACACACATA
Source organism: Tamias sibiricus (assembly GCA_025594165.1). Taxonomy (NCBI): domain Eukaryota; kingdom Metazoa; phylum Chordata; class Mammalia; order Rodentia; family Sciuridae; genus Tamias; species Tamias sibiricus. The sequence continues at coordinate 32,369,147 of CM046668.1, forward strand.
AGTCAAAGGCATTTTTGTACATCAGCAAAAAAGACTCTGAAAGGGAAATGATGAAAACTACCCCATTTTACAATAGCATCAAAAAAAATAAAATACCTGGGAATCAACCTAACGAAAGAGGTGAAAGACCTGTATAACGAAAATTATAGAACACTAAAGAAAGAAATTATAGATGAACTCAGAAGATGGAAAGACCTACCTTGCTCTTGGATAGGTAGAATTAATATTGTCAAAATGTCCATACTACCAAAAGCACTATACAGATTTAATGCAATTCCAATCAAAATCCCAATGTCATTCTTCAAAGAAATAGAAATAGCAGTCATGAAATTCATCTGGAAAAATAAGAGACCCAGAATAGCCAAAGCAATCCTGAGCAAGAAAAGTGATGCAGGGGGCATCACCATACCGGACCTTAAATTATACTATAGAGCAATAGTAACAAAAACAGCATGGTATTGGCACCAAAACAGACTGGTGGACCAATGGTACAGAATTGAGGACACAGAAACTAATACATATAATTTCAGCTATCTTATATTAGACAAAGGTGCCAAAAAATGTACAGTGGAGAAAGGATAGCCTCTTCAACAAATGGTGCTGGGAAAACTGGAAATCCATATGCACCAAATTGAAATTAAATCCTTATCTCTCACCATGCACAAAAACTCAATTCAAAATGGATCAAGGACCTAGGAATTAGAACAGAGACAATACGCCTAATAGAAGAAAAAGTAAGCTCCAATTTCCAACATGTCGGATTAGGCCCCAAGTTCCTTAATAAGAATCCTGTAGCGCAAGAATTACTACCAAGAATTAATGAATGGGATAGATTTAAACTAAAAAGCTTCTTCTCAGCAAAAGAAACAATCAGTGAGGTGAATAGAGAGCCAACTAATTGGGAACAAATATTTAGTACATGCACATCAGACAGAGCACTGATCTCTAGAATATATAAAGAACTCAAAAAACTTTACACCAAAAAAACAAATAACCCAATCGATAAATGGGCTAAGGAATTGAGAAGACACCTCTCAGAAGAAGATACACGATTAATTAACAAATACATGAAAAAATGTTCAACATCGCTGGCAATTAGAGAAATGCAAATCAAAACTACTCTAAGATTTCACTTCACTCCAGTCAGAATGGCAGCTATCAAGAACACAAGCAACAATAAATGTTGGAGAGGATGTGGGGGAAAAGGCACACTCATACATTGCTGGTGGGAATGCAAAAATGGTGCAACCATTATGGAAAGCAGTATGGAGATTTCTTGGAAAACTGGGAATGGAGCCACCCTATGACCCAGCCATCCCACTCCTGGGTCTATTCCCAAAGGACTTAAAAACAGCATATTACAGTGACACAGCTATCTCAATGTTTGTAGCTGCGCAATTCACAATAGCTAGGTTGTGGAACCAACCTAGATGTCCCTCAGTAGATGAGTGGATTAAGAAAATGTGGTATATACGCACAATGGAATTTTACTCAGCAATAAAAGAAAATAAATTAATGGCATTTGCAGGTAAATGGATGAAGTTGGAAGACATAATGCTAAGTGAAGTTAGTCAGTCTCAAAAATCCAAGTACCAAATGTTCTCTCTTATATAAGGAGGCTAGTCCATAGTATTGTTGGATGGGAGGGTACATACGAGGACTAGAAGAACACTAGAATGGTCAAAGGAAGGGAGAGTAAGGGAGGGAGCAAGGGGGGAGGGAGAGGGAGAAAAGGAAAAAGAAAAGAAAAGGTGTTTGAATGAGATGGATATCATTTTCCTAAATGCATGATTGAAGACCTGAATTGTACGAATATACTCTGTATGCAAGCAATTGTATGTAAAAAAAATGCTAAATAAAAAAAAAGGAAAAAAAAAAAACAAAAAAAAAAAAAGAAAAATAAGAGACCCAGAATAGCCAACGCGATTCTTAGCAAGAAGAATGAAGCAGGTGACATTACTATTCCAGACCTTAAATTGTACTACAAAGCAATAGTAACAAAAACAGCATGGTATTGCACTTAAGTTGACCAAGAGAGAAAAAGTAGAGCCCATCTTAATCTCCATCATGTTGGTTTAGGAAATCCTCCAACTTCTTAACTGAAAGTGGATCAATAAGACTTGCCCTTAATAGTGCAAAAAATCAAAAGACCCCAAGTGCAAAAAATAAAACAAGAATCAATAAATGGGATGGATTCAAACTAAAAAGCTTCTTCTCAGCAAAAGAAACAATCAGTGAGGTGAATAGAGGACCTACAGAATGGGTGCAAATCTTTACCACAAGCACATCAGACAGAACACTAACCTCAAGGATTTATAAAGTTCTTAAAAGCCTTAACACCAAAAATACAAATAACCCAATCAATAAATGGGCCAAAGAGCTAAACAAACACTTCTCAGAAGATGATATACAAACAATCAACAAATATATGAAAAAAATGTTCAACATCTCTAGCGATTAGAGAAATGCAAATCAAAACAACTCTAAGATTTCATCTTACTCCAGTCAGATTGGCAGCTGTCAAAAAAACAAACAACAATAAATGCTGGTGAGAATGTAGGGGAAAAGGCACACTCTTACATTGCTGGTGGAACTGCAAATTGGTGAAGCCAATCTGGAAAGTAGTATGGAGATTCCTCGGAAAACTGGGAATGGAGCCACCATTTGACCCAGCTATCCCTCTCCTTGGCCTATCCCCAAAGGACTTAAAAATAGCATACTACAGGGACACAGCCACATCAATGTTTATAGCAGCACAATTCACAATAGCTAGATTGTGGAACCAACCCTGATGCCCATCAGCCAATGAATGGATAGGGAAACTTTGGTATATATACACAATGGAACACTACTCAGCACTAAAAGAGAATAAAATCATGGCATTTTCAGGTAAATGGATGGAGTTGTAGAAAATAATGCTAAATGAAGTTAGCCAATCCCAAAAAACCAAAGGTCGAATGATCTCTTTGATATGAAGATACTAACTTATAAAGGCAAAAGAGAGGGAATGAGAGGAATGAAAGAGCTTTAAATAGAACAAAGAGAGGGGAGGGAGAGGTGGGGGCAAGGGGATAGGAATAATAGCAGACTAAGTTATCCAATATTACCCTAAATACATGTATGAAGACATAATTGTTGTAAAAATACTTTATATTAAACCAGCAATTCGAAAAAGTGTGCTCTTTATATGTAATATGAAATGAAATGTACTCTGCAAACATGTATAACAAATTAGAATAATAAAAATTTTTTAAAAAATGTGTACCACCAGGGGAAAAAAAAAATGAAATTAAGCCCCTATCTCTCACCATGCACAAAATTCAAATCAAAGTGGATCAAGGACCTAGGAATTAGAACAGAGAACCTTTGATAGAAGAAAAAGTATGCCCAAATCTTCATTATGTCAGTTTAGGCCCTAACTTCCTTAACAAGATTCCTATAGAGCAAGGAAGAGAATAAAGAATCAATAAATGGGATGGATTCAAACTAAAAATCTTCTCAGCAAAAGAAACAATCAGTGAGGTAAATAGAGAGCCTACAGAGTGGGAGCAAATTTTTATCACATGCGCATCAGATAGAGCACTAATCTCTAGGATATATAAAGAACCCAAAAAAACTGAACACCAAAAAAACAAATAACCAAGTCAACAAATGGACTAAAGAACTCAACAGACACTTCTCAGAAGAAGATATACAATCGACAAATATATGAAAAAATGTTCAACATCTCTAGCAATTAGAGAAATGAAAATCAAAACTACTCTAAGATTTCATCTCACTTTAGTCAGAATGATAATTATTAAGAATACAAGCAACAATAACTGTTGGCAAAGATGAGGGAAAATGAACCCTCTTACATTGCTGGTGGTATTGCAAATTGGTGCAACCAATCTGGAAAGCAGTATGGAGATGCCTTGGAAAATTTGGAATGGAACTACCATTTGACCCAGCTATCCCACTCCTCAGTCTATACCAAAAGGACTTCAAAAGAGCATACTATAGTGACACAGCCACATCGATGTTTATAGCAGCACAATTCACAATAGCTAAACTTTGGAAACAACCTAGATGCCCTTCAATAGATGAATGGATAAAGAAACTGTGATATATAATACACACACACACACACACACACACACACACACACACTGGAATATTATTCAGCATTAAAAAATCATGGCATTTGCAAGTAGATTGATGGAATTGGAAAATAGTATGCTAAGTGAAGAAAGGCAATGCCAAAAACCCAAAGGCTGAATGTTTTCTCTGATATGTTAATGCTGATCCATAATGGGGGTGGAGTGTGTGTGAGAGGAATGAAGAAACTTTAGATAGGGCAAAGGGGAGGTAGGGAAAGGGAGGGGGTATAGGGGTAGGAAAGATGGCGGAATGAGATGGGCATGATTACCCTAAGTACATGTATGAAGACATGATGGTGTGACTCTACATTTTGTACAACTGGAGACATGAAAAATTGTGCTCTATATGTGTACTATGAATTGAAATGCATTCTGCTGTCACATATAACAAATTTAGAATAAATAAATAAATTTTTAAAAAGAATAAATAATATTGAATTATACAGAGCATATTAGAGTTTATAAAGTACTTTCGCAATTTTAATTTTACTTAGTTTTCAGAAAATCTAAAGCAAAGTCATGAGAACATTAAGATTTATAGGCTCCAGGTCTTTTTATAATGAGTACACTTCACTGCCCATGTCTCTCATGTGGGATCTGAATCACCTCCCAACTCCAATCTATTTCCCTTCCATCAGTAAGACTGCACAAGTCCTTTAAACTTTTTTAGAGGTTCTTTGATTAGCTCTTACTCAATATTTGCTTACTATGGTATGTCAGTGTTAACAAGGAATATATTGGATCTTCTTCTTTATTGATGAATGGCAAACATCATATCCCATCTCCCTGGATTTTGAATTAGAATTTGTACACATTCAAATGAAACCTATCAAACTTTATTGAAACTTTCATGTAAATCAATTGAAAAATCAACCAATCATCAAATATATGTGTGTGTATATAAACATATATGTGTGTGTGTGTTTAATATTATGTAGAGTGTGGGGATTAGGGGTGGGGGGAAAAGTGAAATAATGTTCTTATCTGAGCATTTATGAGGCTCACTCCCTCCTTTATGTCTCTTTTCAAGTGTCAACTTTTCAGAGATGATCTCTGCTCTAAATAGAACAGACATGCACACCTCTACCTCATACAACATTATATATGCTTTCCATTTTATAGTTCCTTAGAATGATTATCAGTATCTATCTTTTACCAATACCTGTTTAGCTGCTTATTGTGTCCCTATTATAATATGCAGGTAATCTTCTCCCTGGATCTAAACAATTTCTGGAGCATATTACCAATAACAACTAACCCCTAAAAATTGTTCACGGCACTTTCTGTTATTTATTTAATGTCTATGAAATAAATACTACTGACTTTTCCATTTCATGTGTGAGAAGACTGAAGCACAGAGAACCTAAGTAATACATTGAAGGTGACAAGACTAGGAAATGGCACATCTAGAATCTGGACTCAGGAACTGTGACCAGAATCTGTGCTTTAACAACTATTTTGTAGACCCTTAAGACATATGTTTGAATTATTAAATGGATGAATCAAAAAAGTTACTATTAGTTAAGACTTGAATACAAATAAACAGACTTTATTGAAAAAACATTTCTAACTATAGTCTTCTCTTATGACTTTAGCCAAAAATGTTATGAATTAATTTGGACCCCTGAAAAGACATGTAAGTTTACTCAGATCTTTGAATTAAAATTTTCCTAAACCATCTGGTAAATAAACTTTATAAATATTGTTGAGTTTTGTTTCTGTTCCCTTTGTAAATAAGCCTAAATCTTTTGTAAAATGAGAACTACCATTAACCAACTTCCTAATCAGGGAAATGTTTACCCTGTTAGGTAAACAAAATATCCACTTGGTTATTTAAGGTTATTGCTTCTCATTATTGAAAGTCCAAGCACTTGAACTTCAAAACTGGACAAATTATCACCTCAGTATCAGTCAGCATTCTGTTCCTAATCATGATAGAAATTGAGAGTTTGTGCTAATTACTGGGGCTTTCATTTGTCAAAATTATGAGTTTTCCTAATGAAACTACAATCAGTCTCCAAAGACATGGCAATTCTCCTTGCCTAGTGTTCATGATTTAGGAAAAGCAGGCATATGGTGTATACAAGTGAACTTCATACAGGTCTAAAATAATATATACAAACACACACTGTTGCAAGTGGTTGTAAAAGACACCATGGACCCTGCCTTCTTCTCTAACGATGTGCAGTTTTAAAACATACTCAGATTTCTTATCTTTAATCTGCACTCTCAGGTGAATCGAAGCTCTTAGGTGAACCTCATTTCGGAGAGGTGCTTATCTTCTGTTGCACGGCCTGATCCTCTGAGCTCCTGTCTGTGTGGTGCACTTCTCTAGGATTCAACTCTGATCTGCTCTGCAGCCTGGAACAAGATGAAAAATGAACTGCAAAATCTTTGAGATTCAGGGCTACCTGGAGTTTTATTTATTCAATTTATAGCCCTAACCCAAAGGAAGGCCTTGAGGATTAGAGTAATAAATAACTTTCATTTTTAATAAAAATAAATAAAATATGCCAGTTTCTTTCACCATATCTCTCACCCAACCCATTATCTCCATAAAAAGGGTTTGTAAAGTGTCAATGTTTTACTATCTGGAATGTACAATCCATAGAAACCTCGATACATTAGAAAAATAAAAATAACAGTTTAATATTTAATATAGGATTATTTATTCATTTTATAACAATGTGCTCACTACCCATGTCTCTGAATAAAGGAAAAGTGATATATTTATTTTCCATATAAATAAATCATATGGACTCAATTTTTACTATACCTACCAGTAATAGTACAACTACATTCAAACTACAAAACAAGGCAGAAAAACAAATATTTTGCCAAGTAATAAAAATAGCCTTCTCATCCCAACAAGTTCTTTAATGAGATATTTATTGTAAGGGATGATGTAGCATGTGATTCAGGGCATGACATTTCATAGAATTTAAATACATATCTTTTGAGCTAAATTGAATTGAATTTGTCTGATAACAAAAGCTATCAAGACTTTTTGCAATGATAGATTGTTTCTTGTCACTAATGGAAGGGAAGCTTAATCCAGGCTAGAGCAAACTTTCTCTAACAAACTCTTCTTTCAGTTTATACGAAAAGTATCCAGTATAGTGGTATAAACATACACAACATACCCAAACCAACCACACATACCAACCTCCCATACCAACCAACACAAAGCTTTTTCACCACTGTGACCAAAAAACCTGACAGGAATGATTAGAGGAAGAAAAGTTTATTTTGGGGGGCTTATGTTTCAGAGATATTATTTGGGGCCCAAGGTGAGGCAGATCATCATGGTAGAAGAGAGTGGCAGAGGAAATCTGCTCAGGACATGCTCTCCAAGAAGCAGAGAGAGAGCTCTACTCAACAAGGACAAAATATATACTCCAAAGACATACCCCCAGGGACCCTCCTCCTTCAGCCACATCTTACCTGCCTACAGTTACCATCCAGTTAATTCCTATCAGGGGATTAATACACTGATTAGGTTAAAACTCTCATAACCCAATCATTGCACTTCTAAACTTTCTTATAGTGTGTGTGTGTGTGTGTGTGTGTGTGTGTGTGTGTGTGTGTGTGTGTGTGTTTTAAGTAGATAGTACTCAGGGTAAAATGGTACTGAGTATAAATCATTCTTGACCTTATCAGGCTTAACAAATAGCATACTGCAACCTAGGATCTTCAGAAGCCTAAACTGTCCTCTTGAAACAAAGCCACCACTGTAGTTCTAACCCCAGGAATATGTGACCCAGAGTTGGTCGTTGTGGACTCAGAAATCATCCTCAATGCCAAAAGCTTGTACCAGAAACTCATAAGCTTCCAATTAATTTCTTAGTACAACTAAAGGACTACAGTACCTGGAAACTCTCCTGGAAGAAATTATTAAACTTTTATATTTTTTTCATACTACTTATGGTTTTCTGTTTTTTCACAGTAATTAGTTGGAAAGCCTTTATAGTTATTAATAGTTAGCATTTTTGAGCTTTATTACATGCTGGGCACTATTCTAAAATACCCTTATTAACTTTAGTCATCATACAAATTTTATAAGCATATTTAATGCACTATAGTCTAATTTCAAAAGGAGGAGGGATCTAAGGGGATCCAATGTTGAGTATAGTTACAAATTCAGAAGGAAAGGTGATAAATTCCACTTGTGATATATTAATTTGGAAATCTTACTGATATTGCCATGAGATTTGTTTAACAAAGTCAACCAATGTTGAAAAAAATTCTGGGGCAGATTGGGCCCATATGGGTCTGCTAAAACTGAAATCATTTGGAAATCAATGTTCATCATATCCCCAACTCTGTTGACTGAGGTGTATGTTGCTCATTCCTTGGGCATCTTGAAGCCACTGGTTGCTTCAGGTTCTTCCCAGGCTATGACCATGATCAAATGAAAACAAACTTTTTTGTTTGATGGATAAGCATTGTCTTTCAGATATTGTTTTGTATAATTTCAACTGTCCACTAGGAATCTCTTAAAGGGCAGTTACACCAGAATGATGGCACAGAAACAGGATAGGCTGAGGACTCCTCATGGTAAAGGAAACTGTGATGAAAGGGTGTTGCTTTGGAAAATTTGAATGAGAAGAGGAGGCAGATAAAGGACTAAAGATAGAAACTCATAGGATGGTTTAGTTCCAGTAAACATTATTTAATAAAATAATTCCATAGTTTATATAGATATTAATATTTTATATTGGATACTAGTTATTTGGTAATATACTTGGAAATATTTGGTAGAATATTTATTGAGACACTTAATTTGAATTTAGCACAAATAGACTAGCAGATTTCTTCTTTGATGTTATAAACATCAGTAGGCCTTTTATCTAAAAATGCCTTCCCAGTTACCTAAAATTCTTCCACTAACAAATCACTCACTTGACTATAAAAAGCTTTCCAATTCTAAGAATTTTCCTCCTAAAATTCTTCTGGAAATCTAGAGTGTTATTAGCTGAGTTCAAAGTCTCAGAGTGATGGGAAACTATTATTTATAACAGTCCCTAGGAAAGGAGACCAGAGATACTTAGAAACAAGATTTGGAGATATAGACCCTAAAAATGAACAAAGAGTATTGCATTTTCCATGAGGCTATTTTGATTTTTGAATTTTTACTATTGTAAAACTGTGACTACCCACGTCAAAAACTTCTTAATAAATAATTACTACCTTGAGAATGTTTTTCCTTGCAGAATCAGAATCATTTTTTTTCCCCAGAGTTTTTCCAATGTTCCCTATTGTAGTCATGGATATATTTACCCTTGAATTTCTCTCATCATATAAAACTACTAAATCCCATCCATCTGTGTGTGTGTGTGTGTGTGCGCGCGCACTCACACATACACACATGTGTTTTTCTCACTGAAGCTACAATACAGGAAGTATTGATTTTGTTGGCTGAAAAGGTACTATGCCCTCAACAGTAATGATAACTTGCCATTTTTATGAAATTTGACCTCTAACGTACAAAAAAAAAAAAAAAAACTTTTGAAAAAGATCAATGTCCTATCTTGAAAGAAATAACCACCATTTAAAACCAAAGTTGATGAAGGTCATTCTGTCTTACAATACTCTCTTATAACATTTCTAATCATCAGTACAAAAGTTAGAAAAGGAAGACCAACATTATTATTTTTTCTATGAGAAACAGTGACCTTGGAGGATACCTCTTCATTTAGCAGAATACAACAGTGAGTTTTGGTCTATACACTGCAGATGGAGAGCAAGAGTGCTTTGCATAATTAATATAGGGTAGATCCCAGAAAAGAGGCTTGAGAGATTTAAGCATGAAGCCAAGTACTTGGGCAGAAATCAAAGCAAAGCTAATTTATCACCTCTGCATTCATGCAGAGCAAAAAAGTGAGAACATCTGGAAGGTATGGTCAAAATCAGAGTAGTATCCTGGAAGTCAAAACCCGGAGACAGAGGGAGCCCTCTAACTCTTAAACCTCTAAAAATTATGCATAGTTTTAGAAGGCCTTTCTCAGAATTAGGATAATGGTTTTAGCCCATTTTTTTCAACTGATGGCTACTTTATTACTCTGTTAAGTTGAACAAATTATTCTAAAATGTTTAACAATGTGAATATCACTGCTGCACTGATATTGCGTTGTACACATTTGATGTTAGCTTTTTGGCTTAATGTGCCATTTTATTTTTTCAGCCTTTAGACTACATACCAAAAATGCAAGTAATCTTTATGGACTTTATCTCCACTTAACAAAGGTAGCTTGCTATATTAATCCATTTTTCATTACTATAGTGGACTATCTGAGGCAAGGTGTTTATAAAGAAAAGAGATTTATTTAGGTCATGGTTCTGTTGGTTCAAGATGTGGTACTGGCATCACCTCAGCTCTGGCAAGGGCCCTTTTGGCTGTGACACATTACAGCGGACCAGATCATGGCAGGAGCATATGTGTGGACAAGAAGTCACATCACCAGATAGGAAGGTAAAGAAAGGAGAAGGAGTGTTTTAGTCAACTTTTTTCACCACTGTCATCAAAAGACAGGACAAGAACAATTTTAGAGGAGGAAAAGTTTATTTAGCACTCCCAGTTTCAGGGGTCTCAGTTCATAGACAGCCACTCAGTAGCTCTGGGCCCAAGGGGAGGCAGCACATCATGGTGGAAGGTATGCAGAGGAGGAAAGCAGCTCAAGACACACAGGGAGCTCTACTCACTAGGGACAAAATATACACCCCAAAGGCACATCTCCACTAACTTATCTTCTCCAGCCACACGCTAGCTGCCTATAGTCACCAACTAGTTAATCTTTATCAGTGGATTAGAGCACTGTTTAGGCTAAGGCTCTCATAACCCAATTATTTCAAAATCATTTCACCTTTGAACTTTCTTGTGTTTTCTCACACTGAGCTTTTGGTGGACACCTCAAATCTAAACCATAATAAGGGGCCAGGCTTGTTCTTTTATAAACAATTCCTTCCTGAGAACTAACTCAAGGGTCCTATGAGAACTACCTTAATCCTATCCTGAAGAATGGCCTCAGCCACTTAAGGACCTCCCATGAGGCTCCACCCCAAAGATTCACCACCACCCAAAGTTGCCACACTGAGGACCAAGCTCTCAGCACACAAACCTTCCAATGACACACCACATCTAAGTCATAGCAGCCTTCAGTTCAGGTTTAACCCATATGTTCTCTTTCTTGGGTCCATTGCATTGTCTGTTGGGGAAAAAAAATGTATGTTTTCCTGGAACATGAGTAATATAATATGCATGTCTTGATATTATGCCACTTACAGATTATTTGATTAATGTTACTCATAAACATATGATGCCTTCTTAGAAATACATGAAATTAAAAAATCCAAAACTACTTCACAGAATCACATATTTTTTACTGTTTATTACATTGTTCAGCAAATATTTTAAAATGAATATTGAATGTAGAGTTCAACATATTTGGTGCTGATATTTGTAATTTCTAGAGAAAAATAAAGGAATAAAATTTTTAGGCAACTTGAACAAAATATACAACATCATAAATTAATACATTTACTAAAAGACACTTGTTCAATGGTCAAAAGAAAAAGGTCTTTAAACTAGCTTGTTAACATTATAAAGAGACAAAACATAACAGAGGAGGCATCTTGTTATTTTCCTTTATAATTTTTATTATACACTCAAAACTCCATCATGTGATTCTTTAAACTGATAAAATGCATATGTTTGTCTTTTGTGTCAAATTTAAGAATCTTAGTGAAATCCAGAAACACAAACTTGGTGGTAGTGAAGGTTAAAAAAAGAAAAACAGAGAGAAGGAAGAAAAGAAAAAAAATGTTTCAAACAAAATAATAGTTTGCTATATTTTCTTCACCTCATTTATCTGAGGGTTGACACCTCACTTTATCTCACAATTGAATTGGGTAGTAATTGAAGTCTTCTATTCTTCAAAGTTGTAAGTTTAATATGAAAACTCTGCTCAGAATCTCCCAGTGTAAAGCTCTAATCCCCATGACTAAATTAAGTAGTTGAGATAAGGTACCAACCTTTAAAGATCATAGTTCTGATTAAGGTACATTACTTTATTTCAGCAAGTGGTGTCCTGGAGTTTCCCCATTTTTCTGATACACATGCATTAATATCAAAGTATGCACAAAAGGGAAAAATGAAACCATCACTAAACTACTTCTTTAAGAGAAGTTAATTCATTTTTTGAAGTGAAAATGAAGTCCTGTGCTGATAAAGGAGGACAAAAGCATTAAGTCAATATTTGAAGAGGGAGGGTGAATACCAACTGCCAATTTGCTAATCAGCTCCCATCCATGTCCAAGATGACTGTCTTTCATTGAGAATGCATTTCAGTGTGTTTATTAAATTTCAGATGGTTTACTAAAACTGCCAACAAGAGGACTAATTGATGCCAATTATAGGGTCTTTCTCAGAGGAATTGGAATGAGTCCACATGTTCATTTCACACACATGACTCGTCTTCCCTCAATTTAATAATGATGATTAGTCACCTTGATATTATTACAGATTAAAAAATACAATCCCTGATTTGTCTTATATGATATTTAATTTGAAGTCAGATCCAGATACTTTATTACTAGCACTGATACAGCAGATTTCCCAGAATATGAATTTGATTTTCAGTTTTCTCAATAGTGCCACATATGTGGGTTAGAATATGTAAAAATAACACAACCTGTCTCACTATAGCATACAACTGAATTAACAATACTAGAAAAATATAATTTTAGTCTAATTTTGAATGACAGTTGCTTTTTATGGTGTTGCTTTTTAATTGAAATAGTATCCCCAGAAGTTAATATCCTGCCATCCCAAACCCCATTGAAAAAAAAACCTTTCCTATTTAAGAGCTACAAATCATCTCCAGAGTATCCTAATGTTTTTATTTTTATAGATTGGAATTCTTAGATTTCAAAAAGAAAATGTTTCCTTTATTTATTCTTAGCAAAAATGGTTGGAATATGAGCTATAATAAAATAGGAAAGCAGGGGATAAAATCTATCATTATTGTGTTTTAGGATATGCTATTATACTATATGTACTATTATAAATACATATATTATACTGTATTATATAGTACTATATGTACTATTTTGTATGCATTATCTAATTTAATCCTCAAGGTCACTATATGTTGTTGATGTGACCCCTCCCCAAGTATGAGGGAATAAAAACTAATTGTTTGATCACAGTGAAGAATACTGGGTGGAATTGGAGGGAGACCTGGAAGGGGTGACTAGCGTCTATGGAGTTTAAATGTGGATGACTTAACGCTGAGAGTAAATGTTTTTTATATGACTTACAAATAATTATATGTACGCTTAAGTAAATATAAGTGAATTGGGTTTTCTCTTTTTTGCATGAATGTATGTGGAGAAACTGAACCTACTTATTATGCTTCTACATGCAAGTGTGTGATTTTCCTTCAAAGGATGTTGGAATTTTTCTGTAAGCAAAATTATTTTTCTTAAATCCATCATTTCACATTTATCCAAATGTCCCCTTGAGAGTACAATATACATGATCAAAGTCTGTAAAAACAAAGCAAAGTAGGAACTGGAATCTAAATTTCCAAACATTTAGATGGGGAGACAATTCTGGGGATCCAAGGTGGCTGATGTTAACTGAATAACAAGAAGATTATTTTCAAAAAAAAATCACTGTCAAAATTGGCCTGTAGATTACAAGCATCATTTTTCCTATATGAGGCTCTTTCCTTTTCTGAACTTGGAACAAATTTGAAACATCAAAATGTCTTGTGTCTCTGCAGGCTAATATTTATATTTTATTCTACAGAATAAACTCCTCCCAATAATAACATTTTACAAATCTTCTTTCTATACTCAGCATCACAGAATCTAAACCTTCTGTAATAGTGAACTCCAATCCATTATTCTAAAAGGCTTGTTAAAGGAGTAATCACTAGCATTTATTTAAAAAATAACTGACTTCAAATGATCATTGCATACTAATAAACTTGACAGATATTACCATTTTCCATGTCCCCAAAATAGGTTTTTAATTTTTTTTTAATCAAGGGTGTTGAAATATCTTTAAAAGTTCACATGGGTTTGTTAGTGAGGGAATCAGGTAAGTTTCAGGTTATGCATGCTTGCATGCTTCCTGTATCTTAAAGTGGTTGCCAAATACCTTACAATGAAACAGATATGTCCATAGCATCCATTATCAAAAGCACAAGTAGTGCAAAAGAAAAATGAGCAAAAATACTGAAGAAGAATAATTGCCCACCTTACCTAGCCCCAAAATATTGCAAAACCAAATCAAGTGAAAAAAGGTAAACTAAACTTTTGAAAACTTAGGTCAGTAATTTCTTATTTGGGAATCCACTGACTACTTCAGTTTCACAAATTCATATTGGTCACAATGTCACAACAGAATCAAGTCAAAATAGAAGTACATGTCTTTCTCATTAATTCAAATTTCACTAACTTCTTTCAAAGAAACATTTTCACTTTTTTGCTTTTTGTAACAAGTAGGTTTGTCTTTTCCTTTTATGCCTATCTTTCCATAAATTTCCATCTTGAAAGCAAGAAATTTCTCTGGCCAGAGAGTATAAAGTGGACTGAATGAAAAGGGTACAGGAATACAAACCATTGATTTAACAAGTGTCTAATGGAAACTGATAAAGCTTTCTAGAAATTTCAGTATATTTTTCTCATTAATTAAGATCAAATATGGAAACAGGTTCTGAGGGATTTTAAGAGCTATGTTAATTAAGCCTTGGAAATTTCTCAAGTCTTTATAGATAGGGAAAATAGTTACAGTGTAGAGGAGGGATTTTTGTTTGTTTGTTTGTTTGTTTAATGCTATTACATAACCTTGGGCAAATGAATCAACTAAAAGTATGAATGACCCAAGCACAGTGACATGCACCAGTAATCCCAGTGACTCAAGACGCTGAGGCAGGAAAATCACAAGTTCAAAGCCAGCCTCAGCAATGGTGAGGTACTAAGCAACTCAGTGAGACCCTGTCTCTAAATAAAATACAAAATAGGGCTGGGGATGTGGTTCAGTGGTTCCGTGCCCCTGAGTTCAATCCCTTGTATCAAAAAAAAAAAAAAAAAAAAAAATATATATATATATATATATATATATATATATATATATATATATGAATGAATGAGCCAGGTGCAGTGGCACACATTTGTAGTTCCAGGAACTCAGGAAGCTGAGGCAAGAGGATCTCTACTTGGAGGTCAGCCTGAGCAACTGAACCCTGTCTGAAAATAAGAAATAAAAAGAACTGGGATGTGGAGCTGGAGTTGTGGCTCAGTCATAGAGCATTTGCCCCACAAGTGTGAGGCACTGGGTTTGATCCTAGCACCACATAAAAACAAATAAAGGCATTGAGTCCATACACAACTTAAAAAAATAAAAAGAAAAAGAACTGGATGTAGGTTAGTAAGAAAGCATCTCTGGGTTCAATCCCGAGCATCAAAAAAGTAAATAAATAATTTTAAAAAATAAAAAAGCAAGAACGAAGTTTATATTTAGCATGGCATAAGAGTTTAGTTATAGAAAAGACTTTTAAAGGCATAAAACATTGTTATCAGACCTGAATAAAATGTTATCCTAAGTTTATTTTCTGAAGGACAATATATATCAGACATTGTACATAAAAGCTTTTCTCAAAATGTTAAAAAATGTCAGTAGAGAATGGAGTCCTAACATGTTGGAGATTTCATTTTTAACTATAATTTATACACTGGGAATTTGACATAAAGAAAAAGATTTCAGTGTTGTAGTAGAACATCATTTTGAATGTCAAAAAATCCTCAGAGGACTTGGTAACAAGAGCCATTCATTACAAAATATTCCATGTACTGTGAAACACTGAGTGCTCTTCAATAATGAGAAGCAGAAAACACTAAGAAATGGATGTAGGTGCTTAAAACATTTGCCGGTATCGTCAGAGGGATAAAGGGTAACTCTGACCCATATGTTATGGGAATGAATAAAAAAAATGCTTGTCTAAAAGAGTTTTCTATCAGAATTAACTGAAAATATTCACTGACTCTAGTATTGCTACCTTGCATCTAGATGTTTCAACAGAATACTTTAAACTACCTTAACCAGAAGTGAATTGGTATGCCAATAAATATCTCAGGCCATAAAGAATCCCTCTTAATATGCTAAATCAATAAAAAGAATTATTAGTTTAAATGAGAAAGGGAAATACCATGATTGTATGGTATACTCCAAAAATTTGCAAGCTATTGGTAATTTAAATATTATGCATAAAGATGAACCAAGTGATTATTGAGCACGTTTAGTACAAAATATGCACACATTAATTCTAAGAAATACTTTAATCAGCAATACTTACATTATGCAAAGCCTACTTTTAATTTACAAATATATAAGTAGTATGTTTCCCAAAATATTTTTATGAAATCCCACATCTTCTTCCTATTAAAAATCCATTAAAAAACAGGGATGTGAAGCACAGTGGTAGGGCAGGACTTAGCATACAAAAGTCTAGAATTTGATCTTTAGCACTACAAAAGAAAGTATTCTGGGGTGGAGATGAAACTCAGTGGTAGAGCTTACTTCTTAGCCTAGTGCACAAGAAACCCCAGGTTTAATCCCCAACACTGCAGACAAAAACAACAAAAGCATTTTATGTGTTTGATATTTTTGATAATATTTTGTGTAGAAGTAGCTCTGACATAACCTCCTTTTATATAATTTAGAGAAGAAAGTTCAGAATAAATACAGAATATTTTTGATTGAAGTATAAGAGCATAAAAGTATGGAATGATGATTCTTGAAGACACGAATTGTCTGTAATATGCAATAAAAGGTATACAAAGGAAATTCCTTATTTATAATAGGAAATAGAATACCAAATATTTTATAAGATACAGTGATATAAAAGATAATCAAGAGGAAGTTCTTACTGAAAATAGAAAGGTTAAATTATAAATAATAGGAAGATTTTATGAACGATAAGATCATATTTTTACCCTTACCTTTGCATCATTATGGTAAGATATAGAATATATTTAATGCATTTGACATTGCTACTGTAGGAGAGAAAAGAAATATTTTCCTATAGCCCTCTTAAATTCATAGCCGATGTGCCTGTAACGGTAAGGAGGTGAACAAGAGAAAAACATACAAATTTGTTCAAGATAAATTTTGCTAAAACAGGAGCCATCATAAAGACCCAAAGAAGTGGCCAAACCAGCTAGTTGTTTGAAGTAGGTTGGAGGAAGAGTTGACAGTCATAGAAAGAAACAAAGGGCAAAGGGACCTGAGCTACGTGTACTAGGCCACAGGAATATGAGCCACTCCTTTTTGTTCCTATTCTTCTTTATGTTCCTGTGTCTTGAAGATAAAAATGTTTCTTTCTTCTGAGCATAGAACACCACTCACGTGAGAGTCTCATGACCTCTTTTGGGGGAGGACAGAAACTTCTGCCTAGATTTTAGGATTTGTTTCTGGGAGAGGAGCAGGGAAAGGTCAGGGAGACATTCTGACACCTGCTGTTTCCAAAATGCCTTCAGTTTAAAATAGACAATATGCCAAAGTGCCATAGTTTGGGAGGCAGCATGTCCTGAACCCCATCAATGCCTAATAAATCTTACTAAAAGATTATTTAGAAGTTAACATCTGCTATAGAAGATAGAGGCACTAGGCTAAGCACTTTAAATATATTTTGATCCTTACAACATAACCCATTCAGTATTAAACCCATTTTAAGAAAGTGGAAATCAAGCTACAGAGATGATAAAACAAGACTTGTTGTCAGTTAAATGGAAAATGTTGAAGCAAGGATTTATTTTAACTAATGCTCTCTAACTAAGGATTCTCTGAGCTTTTCACTTCAACTACTTCCCACAATTACTTATTCCACAAACATTTATGGTCTGTCTTGTGTGACTCAGACAGTGGGATAAGTGCTAGGTACAAATTTGTATTTAAATTCACATTCTGCTGCTTGCCTACCTACTATATGACCATGGACTGATAATATACTTCTTGGAGTCTTGTTTTCTCCTCTAAAAAATGCAAATGACAGTGGGATGTACTTCATAGTACCCTTATGAGGATTATTACGAGCATTAAACACAGTACCAGCCACACAGTACATACACAAAAACAGTACCTGTGATTATTGGCATCTATAGTTTTTCTCATGACTAAATGAGATATCAGATTCTTAGCATGTCCAAAATATTGGTTTTAATCTTTCCCATTCTACTAGAGAGAAGAATAGTGCGTACTTATTGGATCAAATAATTCTGGTTTCTTATGAAACTAACACCCAAAGATAATTAACAGGAAATTGTGGACTTAGTTAATTGAATTCATATTGACTAAACTGCTTATAAATCCAGTCTGAGTTTTGTAAACTCTGTCAACAAATATAACTAGGGAATCATGATCTAGAAGAGGACTTTATGTTCATGAAAGAAAAAGAAAAAGAAAAAAACTGCCTTTTTACCTCATATGTCAATACCAGAAAGACTGACTTTGCCTTAAATGGATTCAATGAATGGCAAATATGAGTTAAATGGATGCACTACTCACACAGTAGTGTGAGGAATGAATGAATGTGTGTGTGTGTGTTCGACTTAGGCTAATTTGGGAGGCTACATGTGTAAGAGAAAAGTAGAAAAGGAAGAGAGGATAGAGAAGGGTACTAGGACACCCCAACTCGAAACAGGCCTCTCTGGCATTTAGATTTGTTTGAGCCATTGGGAAGCAACAAACGTGTGAAAAGCTAGAAAACCAGGACACAAAGTTTTCTTTTTATAAGGGAAAATATAACTTGTACCATGAGATCCTAAACTCTTATCAATGGATAAAGCACCACTTTAAATCTGCATAACAAGCCTTACTAAACAACCTTTGTTTACTAGACCTTTTTCTGGTCACTTGAACTTGTCTTTCCAAACCAGAAGCCCCCAAACCCCTTGTCCTTTATTCAACATAACATGTTATATAACCTACACTCTAACCATTCCTAAGGGTAATTCTTAATAGATGCTTCCACCTGTATGCTTGACATACACATGCACATTGTAATAAACTTCTGTTTGTTTCTCTCTTATTAATCTTTGTCCAAACTTCACAAGTACCTAGCCAGAGAACCTAAAATGGGTAATGGAAAAAAATTTTTTTTCCTTCTTGATAAATGTGAAGGGGAAAGAAACATTGTTACTGGTCCCAAGTCTATCTGCTTGTAGCTCAAAAGCCAATACTTGGGATATGAGAGTTGGTGGGAATGAAATCAGATTTCTTAAGAATTGGTACCTTAAGAAGACAGTGGGAGTTTTTGTCCCTGGGAAAAAAAAAAAAAAAAGAAAGAAAGAAAAAAAAAAAATACTTTCAGGGCACTCCAGTATGCAAATATGCTTTTATAAATAAGAAAAGGACCAGGAAATGGAAGACTACATGCTGGTTGGGATCTTCATCATCTAGTGTGGGTGTTTCTTTTTGTTTCTCTGGCCAGAACATCACAACTGACCTTGACTTCTTCAGGGCTTGTTCCTGTAATTCTTTAGACAAACATTTAACTTTTCTGCAAGTTAAACCTCATGGCAGTTTACATGCTTTCTATTAGCAAATGCACAAGGCTGAACAATAAAGAGTGGATTTACACATTCTGATGTGATCTGAAGGTCACCAGATGTTCTGGGTTCCTTAGATATAAAGAAAGATTATTTAGAAATTAACATCTTAAATCATTTACATGCAGTTTTTCTTTAAAATTTAGAATACCAGGCAAAGGGAGGGGAGTCCTAGGGATAATTCCCAAAGGAAAATTCTTCTATCTTAACTTACAATCAGTAAAAATTTGTTCCGAATGTTTGTGGCCCTGGAGTAATAGAAAGTCTCTAGTAAAGACATGGAAGATCTGAGTCTGAATCTGCTTTTGCCATTACATCTCTTCATTTCTGTAGTCCCTTTTAGTGTGAATAATAGTGATCTCTAACATGTATTGTGCAATTACCATGAGTCAAAATCTTCTTACTTATTAAATCATTTAATCTTCTGAATAATGAATGGGTACTGCTATTATCCCATTTTACAGATGAGGCATGCTCACCACTGGAAAATTTTTTAACTGTCTTGAGTTCAAAACCAGTTTGTATTGGAGTCTGGATTAAAACCCAGAGAATCTAGTCACTCAGTTTCACTCTCAAATATAAAGGGAGAAAATTTTCATTCTTTTATTCTTCTCAGTTCTTTGCCTAGTCTGTGAATTAAATCCACATACAAGAAATTAATGAGAATAAATTAAATTACATATATATGGATGGGAGTCCTACAAAAATGTGAGACTGAACAAAGAGACCACATATTTGAGGCTTTCAGGTCATTCTACACTACAAAAAGGATGGTGGGTTTCAGTTTTCTGGAAGCTGGTGGAGAAAAATTACTGGACAGTAAGGGACAGGCAACAAGATGGCCAGGAAAAGCACCATAAAACAAAGGTAAGTATGGTTACACAAATTTTAGTCCATGATTAAGACTTCATAAAAATAGTCTCTCTTGATTGAACAGTTATCCTTCCTGGTACTGAGAGACACAATTAAAAATGGAGATTTCCTTTGCAGATGTAAATTTCTTGAGGAAAGTGCAAATTTTCAGACCTATGTCTACTTTACAATTTCTAAAAATAACAGTGCAAAATAATCAATTTGTCAAAGACGTACACTTTGGCCTAGAGTTATACTTTGGTGTGGCATATACTGAGTTCCAGCTCAATCAATCCACTATGTATAAAAATGATGTGAGCAGTCTAGGTGGCTTGAAAGATCATCTTCCAGCAATGACTTAATAAAAACATGACTGCCTACAAATTTGCAGAGCTTGGGCCTTCTGGAAAACTGAGACAGCACAAAGAACCACCTTCAAACCCTGATTCCTTTTTTTTTTTTTTTTTTTGGTACCAGGTATTGAACTCAGGGGCACTAGACCCCTGGGCCACATCCCCAGCCCTTTACTGTATTTTATTAGAGACAGGGTCTCATTGAGTTGCTAAGTGCCTCGCCATTGCTGAAGCTGGTCCTCCTGCCTCAGCCTCCCAAGTGCTGGGATTACAGGCATGCTCCACCGCGCCCAGCTTAAACCCTGATTTTTGCAATCAAGTCAGAAAGATTTCAGAGATATCACTCAGAATAACAAGCATGAGTTTGTTGAAGGGTCAGGAAAAGAGAAAGGGGACACTCTCAGGGGAAGAGTAGTTTCTCTCAAAGAAGAGAGGGACAGTGTGCCTCTCCTGCACTCCAGTTTTATTGGGGATCCCAGAGAAGTTTCCAGAGAGTCCCGCCCAGGTCTGCCTCTTGACTTTTGACTGACAGCAGGATGACATCAGATTTTCAAGTCATCACTGCCATGACAACTTTATTTCACTTTGGCCCATGCTGTCCAGCTCTAATTGGATTCTTAACCATAAAGTCTTACCAATTTTATGGTTAGGAGGCATTATCCTTATCTCCCTGAGTTTCAGGATCTGGTCTGTGAAAAGGGTCATAAAACTCTTTCCCCTCTAGGATAACTTGGGTTCCTCTTAACATTATTTGGGGCCTACATTTCTCCTGCAGGTAGTTTGCTGAGGAATGTGACATATCCTGTCCACTTAAACCAGGCAGGGCTGCAGGCAAATTGCTTCTTGGAAAAGATAGCATGTGGAGGTCAGCATGGTCGACCCATTATATAGAATTATCCCCTTCCCCTTGTGTTCTGTTCCTACCATTTGCATCATCTGCCCCATCACAAATACAGTACAACTATTAATTAAAAAATACAAATTCCACTTTTTTTCATGTGTAATAAGTAGGGATAGAATTTTTAATCCTTAAGAACTTTTTTTTCTTGTGCTGAAGATCGAACCCAGAGCTACGTGCTTTCCAGGCAAATGCTGTACCAGTAAGCAACAACACCCCAAGCTCCAAGAACATTTTTAATAGGTTTTCTTGTTTGTTTGTTTTACTTTCATAAAACAGTTCTCAGCCTGTCCTCTTAAGGGACACTTTTTGCCCATCTAATAGAATTTCATCCAGAAATAGTTTTTCTTCCTGTACAGCTTATTTTTCTTAATGTCAATAAGCTATTTTGTTATAGATCCCATAAAACATTTATGGGATTTTTGATACCTTCATTGCTTGTTAGGCCCTGGCAAAATTTATAAGATTTAGAGAAAAATACAGTTCCCAATAATATGGTCTATCCTCTGAAAGGCAACATTAACACAGACATATCACATATGTGGGCAGGGGTGCGCGTGCACACACACACAGATGGGCGCGCGCACACAAACACACACACGCACCACACACACACACAAATACATAAAGGAATTAATCCAGAGTTTCAGATGCCAAAGACCATTAACCATTGTTGACAGTTTCAGGCACATTGCTGAGTGTTGGGGCGGGAGTGGTTGGGGTGTCACTCTAACATTCATTCATTCTCATTTTTATCCTGTTAATCCACAATGTGATTGAAACCTGTATTTTTTTTTAAGAAAATGAAAAGGGTAGCCTATTCACTCTCTCTAGGTGTATGCAAACCACTTGAAACCAATTAGGTGTCAACAGAAATGTTAATTATCCTGGGGTCACCACCTTTTGTGAAGCCTTTCAGAGTAAAAGGGAGGCGTGGCTTAGCTCTCAGCATGTTCCAAAAGCCCTTTAATTGGCAGATTTTATACTCAGCAGTTGGGTTGGCTGGAGAGGTTAGATCACATTTACTCTCCTTCATAGGAGAAATTGGATGGACCATAACATTCATTCTTTTATGAGGCAAATATCCATTGATTCTTTGCTTTGAGCTTCAAAGCTCAAAGAACCAAGGGGTAAGTTAGAGAAGCAGTCGCTGCCTCGCGAAGATTACATTCGTTCTCCTTTTTATGAGAGCTCTCTCACTTCCCAGTTTACAAATGATTGAGAGGAACTGATTACAGTGTATATCAGAAGTCTAGAAACTTCAGAAACCTAGGCTTCTTTGTCATCTACTTCTGAACACCTGGGAAGTAAAGGTGTCATACCTTCACTTGGGTTTAAAATATTAATGGACTCCTTTTGTGTCACTGTGACCAAAATACCCAACAAGAACAACATAGAGTAAGAAAGTTTATTTGGGGCTCACAATTTCAGAGGTCTCAGTCCATGGACTCCATTGCTCTGGGTCCAAGCTCTGGGCACAGTGGAGTAAAGCTGCTCAGCTTACGGCACTGTAAGAAAGCAGAGAGAGGGGGGGAGGGGAAGGGGCCACAGGGAAGAAAAACCCTTCAGGACATGCCCCCAATGACCTACCTCCTCCAACCGTGCCTTATCTGTCTGTGGTTACCACCCAGCCCATCCATTCATACTAGGCTTGACTAGGTTCTAACCTCTCATCATCTAATCAGTTTAACCTCTGACTATTCCTGCAGAAACGCAGGAGCTTTTGTGGGACATCTCATATCCACACTGTAACAGTCCTCAGTCCACATAAGTACAGCTCATAGCAAGGTACCCGAATTCCTAAGTTCACTCTTAGTTGTGGGAAACAGACATCGAACAATTGATGCACAGTGAGATGGTAAGAGATTCAAAAGCTGAAAAAAGCCAAAGGAGCTCATAAATACTAAGCAATGACAGATACTGCTTCCTGGAGGATTTGATGAAGCATACATATGATCTAATGTGGCAGAGCATAAAGGACTTTTGTTCTCCATACAAAATAATTTTGTGCTACCCACAAGGAACAATTGAGTTTGAACTTTTTTTTTTTTTTTTTTAAGTACCCATTTTGGTGAGATTTAGGTTAATATAAATGCGTACACTCTACTAGTCTTTATGTTGTTTAAATCATATTAACTGAGAAAATTAATTGAAATGCAATGTAATTTGAAAAATTCAAGCATTTACAACAGTGACAATAGTTTTTGAACAAATTGGTGCCTATTCAGCTAGAAAATCAAAACTGTTTTTCCCTAGAAAAATCTCCCACATTTGCCTACTGAAGTAGGCACTTGCCAGCTTCTTTGCTTGCTTTCTTCTGTCTTTCTTGCTTTCTCTTTCCTTCCTTCTTTTCTCTTTTATTTCTCCTTTTAAATGTCATTTTAGTACCATATTATAAAGCAAAAAGCTAATTGCACCTTCAAATTAGAATGGAAAAAGCATTGAAAGAGATTGATATTTTTAAGCAATTAGGTAGATATAAGATCTATCCACAGCTACTTTTAACTATAATTTGACTATAATTTGTCCCCTGTTGTGCAATATATGTGTGTGTGTGTGTGTATTGCTGCTCTTGTAAATGCCAATACACAACTTTAATGTTTTGCATAAATCACATGCACCTATTAATACAAGGAACACATTATGATCTTTACATAAGACAACCTTGCTGGGAGCTGGGGATATAGCTCGGTGGTAGAGCACTTGCCACCCCCACCAAACAGTACCATCACCACTACAACCACCCAGTATCACCACCACCAAAAATAGACAGTATTGCTTTTTAGCCATTAAAAACCAAAGAATAATTCCTAACCACTAATCACATAGATAAATTATATTTATGTTTTTCTGTGAAATTTTATAATAGACAAAATTTCACACTCTTAAATATATCCCTTTTTATGAAGGGTAGGGAGAATGGTTTCATGTGATATAGCCACACACATATGTTGGGCTTTCATAAATTTCTGGGAACTATAATGAAAGTCATGGATGCATTTACCCAGAAAAAATGCACATGTATATAGAATATGAAAATCACAGTGAAAGATTCACAGAGGTTTTTAATATCTGTTCCAGGTAAGAAGCCTCATATATGGAAGCCTCATTTAGATCCTTCCACCTGGAGAAAGATTCCAGAACCTTCTGTCTGCCTGGCTGCAGACAAGTCACTCATTCCCTCTGGGTTTCAGGTTCTTATCTGTTAAACTGAAATGGCAATTGTATCAACCTGATTAGATTGGTGTGGGGAGTGAGTAAGAGGGTATCTGTGGAGTGCTTTGAGCAGTGCTAAGCCTTGAGTAAGATCTCAGCATGCTAGCTGCTGTGGACATCATTGCAGTGGTAATTCTTATCTATAAAATGGCACTGGCATTAGCACTGTTTCACAGGATTGTGAAAGAAAAATGAGACAAAGGATGTAAAATGTGCACTTTTTTCATAGCAAAGTCTCACTAGACATCAGTTATTGTCATCATTATGCTTATAATTTATTTCCCATAATAAACTCAGAAAAATATATGCAGTGGTCCCCTATGTATAAGACAGAAATAGCCCTTATTTGTGGTTATGAATCAACAAATAATGCTTTCTAAATCAGCCTATCTTTTGACAAAAAAAAATAAATTTTCAAACTGAGTATACTTAAGAATATTTGTCAAGACAGTTGTAAATGTAACTCTCACGCAAATATGAAATGAACAGATGTCAAAAATTTCATTTAACTCATTAATGAGGAAGCCAGTAAGACGTTAAGATCATTTCAAAAAAAAAGTTTGAAGAACAAAGATATAGCCAGAGGTGTTAAAATGAAGCTTCTAAGACATGCAAAACTGATTGATATCCTGTAGAACAATGTAACATAATAATTGGTGTTATCTTTTCTACAGAGCAAAAAGTAATTATATATTCCACACTAAATTCACTTGCATTGGTTCAGACAAGAATCACTTTTACTACAGTTAGTTTTCTAGAACTTAACTTCAAGCCCTACAAGTTCTAGGCCACAGAAAGTCAATTAAATGTATATGACCCTATAAAAATAGATTATTTCTGAGAGGTTTTCAGAACAAGACCCAGCACTTCACTTTTTACTGAACACCAAATAATCATTTTTGTCTATTCCCAATCTTGAACATTTCAAACAGTGCTTCTAAATATAGCCCCTTCTAAGAAGTTGTTTATTCTGTGACAATTTTACAAAATATATTAAATATCCTATCTTACTATTCCATATAATTGTATGTTTATACATCTTTAAAATACTTTCTCAATCTCTTTTTTCAACTTTTTCCAAAATGCACATAATTAGTGCATTAACGGTGAATTTTGACATTATTAATTCATATAAAAAACTGCACATAACTAATGGGTAGAATTTGGTGAATTTGGACAACACACTTGTTTTCCTATCCCCCAACCTGGGTAATAATTAAATTTTAAAAGTGGACATTTTTAGAGCAGTTCTACATTCACAGCAAAATTGAGCAGAAGGTATGGAGATTTACTATATATCCCCTGCTCCACATAGGAATAGCACCATCAGTACAGTATTCTCCTTCTATCAAAATCCTAAACCAGAATGGGACATTTATTACAATCAATAAGCCTCTGTATACATCATTATCATTCTAAGTCCATTGTTTATTTACCTCTTACTCTTGGTATTGAATTTTGAATGGATTTTGACATACATAAAATGACATATATCCACCACTGTAGTATCTGCATCTCCACAGATTTGGCTTCAGAATTTATGTAACTGGAATCATATAGAGCTGGGAGATAGCTCAGTAGTAGAGCACAGGTTTAGTATGCACAGCGCCTGGGTTCAACCTCTAGCACCAAAAAGAAATGATAGCACACAGGCTTCTTTCACTTAATATGCATTAATATCCATGCTTTTTCATGACTTCACAAATTCATTCCTTTTAGCACTGAATAAAAAATATTCCCCTGCCTGGATGTACCACAGTTTTTTTTTGTTTTTGTTTTTTTTTTTTGGTGGTACCGGGGATTGAACTCAGGGGCACTCGACCACTGGGTCACATCTCCAGACCTTTTTTTGTATTTTATTTAGAGACAGGGTCTCACTGAGTTGCTAAGTGCCTCGCCATTGCTGAGGCTGGCTTTGAACTCGCGATCCTCCTGCCTCAGCCTCCCAAAGTGCTGGGATTACAGGCGTGCGCCACCGCGCCCGGCTCACAGTTTGTTTATCTACTCATCTACTGGAGGACTTTCAAGTAATAATCAATAATCGCAGTTGCTTCCAAGTTTTAGCAATTAAGAACAAAATGTCTGTAAACATTCATATGTCGGGTTTTGTTGGTGTTGTTATTGTTTGTTCATTTTTGTGGACATAAGCTATCAATTCCTTTGTGTAAATACCAAGGAACATGTCTGGCTAGATAACAGTAAAAAATATGTCTAGTTTCATGAGAATATGCAAAAGTGTCTCCCATGGTAACTGTACCATTTGCATCATCATAAGTAATGAATGAGAGTTCTTACTGCTTCACCTCCTCTCCAGCATTTAGAGGTACCTATGTTTTAGACATTGGTGTATACTGCTATGTTGTGTAAATTTGCAATTTCCTAGTGGCATATGAGTGGAGAAGGCTTTCACATACTTTTCAGCTATATTCAGTTAATTTTTGTCAAAGATTGAGGTCTGTGTGTAGATTTTTGTTGTTTTGGTCTTGGGCACCTTCAGATATTCCAGCACAATTTGTTGAAATAATTATCTTTGCTCCATTGTGTTGTCTTTGTTCTTTTTTCAAACACCAGTTGACCAAATTTTTGTAGGTCTGTTTCTGGGCTCTCTTCTCTTTCCCATTTATCCTTGGTGTTCCTTGAGCTTCCTGGTTTGGTGTCTGAAATTAATTTGGAGTAAATTTTCAGATATTCTTGTCTCAAATATTCTTTCCCTTTCCTCTTTCTTTAGGCATTTCTATGACACATAAGTTAAGTGTCTTGTAGCTTCCCCACAGATTTTGGATAATCTGCTCTATTTTTACTTCAGTTTGTTTTCCTTTTTGCATCTTTGCTTTTCTGTTTTGAAAGCTCCTGTTGACATGTTCTCAAGTTTAGAGATTCTTTCCTCAGTCTCCTCCACTAAGTCTACCAAAGGTCTTCTTCACTTTTACTACAGTGTGAGTTTTGTTTGCTTGTTTGTTTGTTTGTTCACAGCACTGGGGTTCACACCCAGGTCCTCACACATGCTAAGCAAGTGCTCTGCCACTGGGCTACATCCCCAGCTTTACTGTACAATTTTTGTTCTCTAGCATTCCTTTGTTTTTCCTTAGAATTTTCATTCCTCTGACTACATTTTCCATCTGTTTGTGCATGTTGATAATTCCAACATCCTTGACACATCTAATCTGGTTCTTGCACTGTCTCTTTAAACTTTTGAACTGTTTTTTGAGAATTCTTTGTTAGTTGTTGTTGTTGTTTGTACCATGAATTGAATTGAACCCAGGGGCACTTACCTACTGAGCCACATCCCCAGCCCTTCTTTATATTTTATTTAGAGAAAGGGTCTCGCTGAGTTGCTTAAGGGCCTCACTAAATTGATGAGGCTGGCTCTGAACTTGAATTCCACCTGCCTTAGCCTCCTGAGCCACTAGGACTACAGATGTGCACCACCTCTCCAAGCTGTAGCTTTTTCTTGATAGCTGAAAATCATGTACTAGATAAAGGCATTGCTATAAATAGGCCTTTAGTACTGTGGTGGTAATGTGTGGGGACTGGGAAATGTTCTTCAGTCCTATGGTTAAATCTCATGTTTTTGCAAGCGGGTGCTTCTGATCTATGACCTTCATGAGTGCTTCTCCTCCTTTTGAAGGGACAGATGGTGTTATGGTTTAGATGTGAAGTGTCTCCAAAAGCTCACATGTGAGACAATGCAAGAGGGTTCAGAGGGGAAATGATTGGGTTGTGAGAGCCATAACCCAATCAGTGAAAAAATCACTTTATGGGATTAACTGAGTAGTAATTGAAGGCAGGTGGGGCATTGGGGGAGAAGCTTCGAGGTATACATTTGTATCTGGCAAGTGGAGTGTCCCTCCCTCTCTCCCTCTCCCTCTCTCTCTGCCCGCCATCCCCCCCCCCCTCCACCTTCCTGATCATCACATGAACTCCTTTGCTCTGCTACATTCTTCCACCATGAGGTTCTGGCTCACCTTAAGCCTGAGGAATGGAGCCTGCTTCTATGGACTAAGACCTCTGAAACCACGAGTCCTCAAACTTTTTCTTCCCTAAAATTGTTCTGGTCATATCTGTTAGTCACAGCAGCAAAATAGCTGACTAAAACAGACGGCTAGCAAGGACTTTAGATGGGTATATTTCTTCTTGTATACAGGACTTACCCAGTGGGTTAGTCTCTTGTAAAATACTTTCTTCTGAGGGTAAGGCTTGTTAAGAAGAACAGAAAGTTATGGAGTGTACCCAGATGTCTATTTTTTCCCCATCCTTCATGAGAAACACAAAGAAATTTTATTCTAATATTCACTGAGAGAAACTTTGAGCTCCTACAGGTAAACATACAAAGTTGTTCTCCTTACCTTAGGTCTGGGTCTCCTGGAGTTTTTAACTCTCAAATGCACCCAGGTTGAGCCTCCAGCAATTCAGCAATTACAGTTCAAGTCTCCCTGTGGGGTCCTGGTCTGCACATATTCTGGTCCTGGATATTTTTGCTCATAGATTTCTGCCTGTTTCTTGAATTTTGGAGGCAATGGTTTTCTCCATGACCTCATTCTCTGATAAATTTAAAAACAGTGTTTTTAAATTCAGGTTTTTAATCTTTTTTACTTTTTAGAATAGAGTAAGGACTTCCAAGTTTCTTAAATTCTGAATGAGAAATCTTATTATTTTCACTGTGGTTTTGCCTGTGGATTTGCTATCAAACATCCCAAGAATTGCCACTGCCCCTTCCAGAATTAGCAAACAAAACAAAACAAAACAAAAAACCCTTGAAACATTCCATTTTTTGGTTGTCTTAAACATCATAGGAATCCTGTGACTGATAGAAAAATACTACAAATATGCTCTTTAAAAATTTTTCATAGGGTGATCAATGTGAGGGAAAAATAACGTATTTATAAGCCATTTTTTCTTGTTTATGTTTATAGGTACAAATTTGGTCTATCTTTTTAAATGCAATATTTGTCTATGGGCCCCATGATAAACTTATTCAAAACTCTTTTGGAAAGAAATTTGGAAAAAACCTGGCTGTGAAATTAAACTTCTAATGTAACACTAGAGGCATATGGAATTTTATCCAGATAGTATACAATATTAATGTACCTAAATTATGTTTAGTATGTAATAGTATTAATTTCATAGTGATATGATTTCTGTTTTCAAGGACTTTATCAAAACAGACTTGTCTCTTGTTTTTTATATTTCATGTGTTTATAACTTAATTATTGTTCACATAGACATAATCTTCTCTGTTTTAAAATAGACACCTGCAATAACACATAGTCATAAAACTCTTTTACATCAAGTTATTCATCCCCAGCTTGTTTTCATTACTGGTCCATTGGAAGATTTCCATCCTCATTCCTATTATCTTAGCAATTAATTAAAATATTCTTGCTATTGAAATGCACTGTATAGTCCCTATGAATTAGGGGATGTCAAATATTGTAGTTTTTTGTAGTAGATAGGGCTCTACTTTTTTTAATTCCCACTATTTCATACTTGCTGCAATTTAGAAAAATTGCTGATGCATCAATTAATGCAAATTGTATAAAGGCTTCTATAATTTGAGCTTAAAATGCCAGATCCAACCTCAGAGCTTTGTATTATCATGAGCTGCAACTTAAAACACTGGGTTCAATTTTCATTTACCTAATGTTACCCAGTAATAAGACATGTCTATTAAGAACATCTGTTACAATTTGGAAACCGCTAATTTTAATGGGAAATAATAGAGTTCATGTCTGTAAGATTAGAGGTTATGGAATAGGTCTTTACACTGGTTTGGCATCCTTGATATAATACTCTGCCAGCCAACCAAATATATTCACAAAAGGCCCAAAGTCTTGATTCTGTAGGCCAAAAAGGAAAAGAAAAAAAAAAGATGAAAAAATAAAACTTTTCTATCTTGTCACTTTGATCATTGCCTTGTCGAAAATCTGTCACCACCTGAAAGAAAATAATATTTTGTTTTTCTTTTTAAAAAGCACACGAAGAGACAAGAAACCAGAGCATAATTACACAGTAAAATGTATTCTGCCAGTTGACTACTGGGGAAAGAAGTAGGCTGAAGAGAGGGGAAGAAGGAGAGAGAAGGGTAGAGAGGAAAGTCTCTGAAGCCTGAGAGGTCCCCAAGGCCCCAGGGAGCCCGTGGCCTCCCACTGACATTTAGGTTTTCCATACTGTTTTCTCTTAGGAAGGAGCAAAAGGGGGAGTGAGAGACCACCTTTGCCTCCTCTTTTCCTCTCTTGAACTGACAACCTACAGATAGTAAAAAGAACACATCTAAGAAAATAATTATATCTGCCAACTTGAGCAATCGTAACAATGAAATCCTGTTTTTTTTTTTCTTTATTCAAACCAAACTTAAGCATTCCTTTTGAATCCAAGTCCTTAATGGCATTTATGACTCTCATGGGTATTTATTTTAACTGAATATCTTGCATTTGCTATGCCAAGAACAATCTCAAGTAAAAAAGATTCCTGTCACTTTATTCAGGCTTCAACAAAAAGCACCCAAGCCAGTAAATCACTAAATGGAACTACCAACTTCCTATGACATGCATGAATAATGCTTTAGCAGTCCACTCACCGGAAAGATTAGAAGGGGGAGTGAATAAAACCCTGTAAAAGTATGCCTACACGGGCTGAACCCAGGAGTCCATCAAAATCGATTTCTCCCATTTGACATCTGAGTATTTTGAAATGTTCTAACAGGAAACAACAGAATCAAATTTCTTTCCAATCTACTTTCTTCTTAAAGGAAGAATTATGACAGCCAAACTTACCAGGTTTTATGCATCAGCAAAAGTCCAATGTTAACTCGAGACCACCTTGGTCGGGGAAAAGCAAAGATAAAGGTAAAAGTCGTGTTGAGCACCTAAATTGGCAAAAATTGAGCTAGTCTTGTTGCACACAAATACATTTTTTTGTTAGTGAGAGAAAGCTGGAAATGTCCTTGATGCCATTTTGAACTGGAATATAAAAGAAGGTAAATTGTTTATATTCAGATTACCCTTAGACAGACCGTAATAAGTTTATGAAATTTTCAGCATGTGTAGAGAGTGGATGGATATATTTTTATTATCATGAGTCCTCTAATAATAGTTCTTAACCATGAGCTCATTCATCAAAATCATCAGAGAGCCCCATGTACCTGTTCCTCTGTGTTTTACATCCCCATTGAAGGAAATGAATGCTATTGGAAAATAGTCCAGTGTGTTCTTTTTGCCTTTTAGTCAGTGTTTTCATTCACCTCCACTTTCTAAATATCATAAGCCCAGCATTAGGTCACCACACGTTGTCACTAATTATACAATTAGTGACAAATGCAACCTTTCATATTTTTAAATAAATATCTCATTTAAATTTATTTTCTCCAAATTACTTTTATCTTAAATTCTTTATCTTTTATCCAACAATTATGAGGGGTTGCAGAAAAAACTCAGTGGTAGAACTCTTGTCTAGCATGCACAAGACTCTGGGTTTGAACCCAAGCACCCAAAATAAAAAAGAACAAAGTTTTATGGTGTGATGCATTTCTACTGGATTTTTAAGCTTATTAAATCATTTCAAAGTAAACGTCTATAATCCTTATGTGTTTTGCTGAGTTCATTGCAAAATGATTTAATTCTCAGAAAAAACAAGGTTTTTGTCTGATGAACATTCTTATATTGGATGTTTATAAGATTTTATCTATCTTTTTATTAGTGATAATGCAGAATTATAAATTTAAAAATAAATAAGCTAGGACATAATTTTTTTTCCAAGACTCATGTCTCTTTTGGTGATTTATGGATTAATCAGTCATCAATAGAATTAAAGGACATTTATACTAAACAAATTGCTTATGGCTGCAGCAAATTGTGTTTTGAGGCTTAGTGATAAGGACTATAAATTGCCAGTCATGTTATTAGACTTATAAATCAGAGAGTTAGTGAAAATTGATTAGCTGACTCCAATTTTTCTGAACACATCGTTACTCTAGCTTATTATTTTTGTTTCCTAGGTCAGGGTAGTTCGTTTCTACAGCGAGTGAAAGAATGTACATTTCTAGTATTTTAGGATAACATGTGTGGGGCAGGGTTATTTGGTTTGTTTTAATTTCTGCAGATATTTTTTGAGATCTACAAAACCAAATTTGTGTCTTTATGATAATATTTCAGTATTTCACCCCTATATATTATCTGCTGTGGTCTGAACATTTGCAAGATCCCAACATTCATAGATGAAGAATCTAATCCCCTAAAGTGACAGTTTTAGGAGATGGAGCCTTTTGGAGGTGACTGGGATATAAGGGTAGAGTGTCCACAAACGGGTTCAGTATCCTGATAAAAGTGACATTCCACCCTGAGAGATTACAGCAAGAAGACAACCATCAAGGAAGCAGGCACTCAACAGAACCCCCTGAATGACAGACTTCAGCACTTAAAACTATGAGAAATGCATTTGTATTGTTATAAACCACCCAGCCCATGTTTGTTACAGCAGCCAAAATATACTATGACATTATCTGAGAATAATAATCTAGGTATGGAAACAAATCTACTTTGAGAAAATATTTGTGAAATATTTCTTCAGTTTAGTGATGGAACCATTTTACAACAAACCCACACATAATATAATCTCTTCCTAAAATCCTAAACATATAATCTACTTCTAAAAATAGAGAAATCTCAAAAATGTAAGACATTCATTACATATGGTGTTGGGGTTCAAAAAATGGTACCCCTAAGTATAGTGCATTGGCATGCTGAATATTTTGAGCTAAAGGACGTGGTGGAAGACTTCAGAAGCAGCATCAGAACCAACATCTCTTTGGGCTTCTGCCTTCTTGTCTCTTGTCCCTCATTCTTTCCTAAAGTAAGTCACAGAACCTACAATTCCTCTTCTCCAAGGAAGGCAGGTCATAGAAACTAGAGCCCCTTTTCCAAAATCAACTGTGAAAACTGGAGCTATTTCTCTAACTTTCCCCTGCCTTTGTGTGTAAGAACTGTCCATAATGAAATTCTCTGACCTATCTTTGTTAGATAGTCACTCACAAGACCCTCATTCCACCTGGTTCCTGCTCCATACCCAGGAGGAAGAAATAATAGAATAGACATGCAAAGAAGAACCTGAACAGACAGGCCTCGCTGGGTTTCCACTTAGTCTGTTTCTAGTAGAGCTTATCCTTTCTGTCTAATCACATTTCTAGATGGCTTTCCCTGCTTCGTTGACCATAAGTATAGACATTTTCCTATATGTCTTAGAGTCTTCATTCTGAAGTTTCCCAGGTTAGGCCAAACTTTGCTTAAATAAATGTGTTGTGCTTTTTCTTTGTCCACCGGTCATTTGTTACAAGAGTGTTGCAAAAACATGCAGAATGGCTGAGGAATAAAGTCACTTCTTTTGGCCTCTATAATGGCCATGGTGATAAGAAGTCTCTATTAGAAGGATCAGCATTGTTTTAAAAGTATGCATGCATTATTTACTTGCTGAATGTGCAGTTGTTTTAAGAGAATATTCTTGATGTAGATTGTGAGTTCTAAACTATCTGACACATGTCTTTTCCTATCTCAATACATCCCATAAATAATTACTAGAATATTCTTATATATGACTGTCTTTTTTATCATTGCTCTACTAAAAATTCCCATAGCTCCTCCACTACCTACAGTATAATTTTCAAGAATCCATTTTTTCAAACTAGTCTTCACAAACTGTATCATCCAGTTAATTCCAAAAATTGTTCATTACCTAAATACCCTCCTGTCTTACCCACTATTCCTGTACCTACTCCTGTAATGATTCAGTGCACCTCCATCTATTAAGAAAATCTTCTCCAGAAACGATTCCCCATTCATTCCCTTGGAAAGTATTGCAAATTAAGTCAGCTCATTTAAGTTATTAATATTTCTATTCATATCATTTATGTATTACATTCTACTTGTTTAATTTTTACTGCAAATTATATTTTCCATTTTCATAACATTTAACAGGCATAATGAAAATTTTAACAAATTGTTGGTTATAGATTATAATCACAGCATTTCAGAGACAAAGTACTTTATAGAACAGAGAAATGTCATGACCAAAATACTTCCTAGGAACCTATAATGTGTAAGTCTCAAATGATTTAATTAACCTAGAAACAAATGTACCTGCAAATTATAAACCAATTTGAAATATCTTACAAAATACACTCTTCTCATTAGGGCCACAAATTTAAGATCTTAGAAAGAAAAGAGGAGCTGATACGAAGTGATGGCATTCAGAATATGCCACCCCAAAATATGCCATTGTAACCTGATATTTGAAACTAACAGAGAGAAACACTCTGTCCTTTCCACTAGAAAAGGCAGGGCATTTTTTTTTTCCTATCCTGGGAATTAAATTCAGGGTTCTCTACAACTGATCGACATCCCCAGGCCTTTTTATTTTGATACAGGGTCTTAATAAGCTATCTAGGCTGACTTTAAACTTGCAATCCTCCTGCCTCAGTCTCTAGAGTGGCTGGGATTACAAGTGTGTGTCACTGCATTGTTAAGCAAAGGAGATGACTCTAGATCATTACCAGTCCAGTGATGGCACCAGAGAAATCCATATAACAAAATGTACTAACTAGTCCTTAATTTTTATCAGTATCTTTCTGCATGTTGCCCTAAAAGCTCAAAATCCTTTTTATTTCTTTTGTTGCTTCATTACAAAATTGTTTTTCTTAGCTAAGATGCTATATAAGCTCAACTTCTAACTTGAGTAATTTATTACTCAGTGTTCTCATATTAATACACTTGCACGTGTTAATCAACTCGTTTACTTTCCTTTCTTTTTTTTATTCTATCATTTGGCAGTCTAATTTTAGGGCCACAATCAATATATCTTAAATGGGTAAAGGAAAAAGAACATTTTCTGCTTTTCTGATGGAACACCACAGAGCCAGACTGGTGGACAGTATAAATATAGAAGTTAAAATGAGAACTTTTGAAATAAAAATAATCTGTATTAAAATTTATTCTCACCTAGTTGCTATAGTATAATAAAAATACTACCTGTTATTTGAAGCATGTGATAATTTACAGCTCAGACATCACAAAAGATTTATGCAAAACACTTGGTCCCTTAATTCTCTGAACACATCAAGACCCCATGCTCCTAGAGGAATACACAATTTTTGAGCAAAGATGTAGAGCAGAATACTAGCACTGTTTCTTACATATACACTCTGTACTTAATCATCATTGATGTCACAACTTGTGCTCATACATGCAAGCTGAAGTTTAGAGTAGAAATACATTTCCAATTAATTTTGTCATAACTATCCATATTAGGGAACTATTTCAACATTCAATTAAAGGAGTTTATGCACTAGTTGTTTTGTTGGTTTGTTGTATCTTGGTGTTAGCTATTACAAATACTTTAATAATCTGTGATCCTCTTTAAGTATATAGAAATTTGTAAGGCACATCCAAGTTGATGTGGCCCTAAAGATGTTTAAAGAAAACAGTGTTCATTCAAACTTTTACATCATTTGCTTGCAGAGCAGCAATTGATCTATGTACAAGACTTTAGGAAATTAGGGTGCTGGAGCAGGGAGGACTTCCATTTGCTTTTATAGTTTGCATGTTGTTTTACCATGCTATGAGTCCTATAAGTAATTTCCTCTGAGTGAAAATTTTTTCAAAGTTCTATTGTGGCTAAGATGTCAAAAATGCTGGTAAAGATAAATGGTCTGAGAGTTTCAGTAAACCCAAAACTTTCTGAAGTTTTTCTTTTCTTTCTTTCTTTTTTAGTTTATATCAAACTCCCCATAGCCGTACTATTTCATTTGAACTATTTTCCCAATAAAATTCAATAGCCCTTTGCTTCAATGAAATAAAAAAATGCCATTATTCTTAAACACTACACCGATATTTACTATAATTATAATAGAATTTCTTTTAAAGAAGGTAGCTAGGGGCAAATGCCTTCAAAATTATAACAGAAAATCTCTCCAGAACTATATACATTTAAAGCATTATATGCATTTGAAGAGAGAATATATTCAGAATAATCTCAGTGATTATTTCAACCATAAAAATTAGGCTATGGTCTTCCATTTATTAAATGTTATGTTTCCTTTTGCTTTCTTATTCTGTTCTGAATGGTCACCTAAATGACTGGAAATTTTTGGAACCATAGAAGATATTATAGCCAGACATAATTATTAGCACTGGGAGACCCAGGGTATAAAATAATTATAAAAACCTCCCTGAGAGTTGAACAAACCAACATTGATCTTGGATTCTCTAGGTTAAGCCTGACCATGGCTAAAAGGAACTCAGAATCCAAGTGACCCATAGGTGCCACTTGCCATTGTTAAGTCACAGAAAGCAAATACAGTCTTTGGAGAACTCATCAAACTTGCATCAGTGAGTATGGAGGGAAAAATTCTTGTACTTTCTACAAGATATTTAACCACATTAACTCAAGTGTATATAGATCTCCATTGGTTGGTGTTACTGGATATAGGGGAAGGAAGTTGTGATCCCTTTCCTTCCCCCAACATAACAAGCAATGCCAACTCTCCTACAATTGAAGATATAATACATTCATTTAATCAAAATTATACATGACATGATAGTCATCAGAAACAGACTCAAAAACCCAGGGACAACTCTATGTTTTTACTGTATTGGTTTGATACGGAATAAATATCCATGTAGAAATGTGATTGGTCATAAGGGAATGATCTTTGGGAATAAACTAAGAGGGACTCAACCACACCTATCCACTCCAATTCTCCTTGGGCTCTCTGTGTAGCATTTCTTCATCCAGGGTATGGGGCAGGACCCTTCTAGAATGTGGGAGTCATGGCAAAGGGAGAAGAAAGAGAATGACCATCCTGGGTTTTATGGCTTCCTTTGGGAGACAGAAGATCTAGATTCTATGATTTGTTAGGGGGAAAGTGTGGTGGTAGCTGATGGAGAATTGAGAGACAGTAGGAGAAGAAGGGAAGGTCATAGAGGCCTCATGTCTGAGGCCTTCCAGTGTCCTTTATTTCCAAGTGCTCAGCATGCCAAAGAGTCATATTTTAGGGTATATGCTTTAATATTCCCATTATCTTTCTTTATTTTCATATGTCTGAACAAATCTCCTACCCCATTTCCTAGTTAATGTTAAGGAAGAGTTTAGAAAAGATAAAATTTACATTGTCAACTCTGTAAAACAAGTGAGGCACCAGATACTTAGCTTTAGATTATCACATCGAACTGAGGGCAGCTCATTAATCTTCCATTTTCTCCCCAAGATTCCAAATCGACACACTTAGGCAATTTAGCAGCAACTTAAATGATTAATAGGTTTCTCTAGTAGTAACCTAATTGCTATGACACTAAAGACAAGAACATTGCAAAAGATAAAGCATCGAGACCCAAATTACCTCCCTTCTAGGTGGCAATCAGCTGTTAAAGCCAATTCTAAGACTCCTTTGAGCAACAAATGAATTACTGTTGCCAAGTATGATTTTTGCCTTGCTAAATTCAACTGGAGGACATACTCATTAACAAATCCTCATCCCTGGTTCAATATTTTCTATCATATCCAAAGTTTCTTTCACCAAATTTATTCAGGAAGAAAATTCTTTAAAAATTCTAATTAGTATTTCTACATTTCAATTCCACATTGCAGTATATTTCCACCTATGTCATAGTTTTGCATTTTTAGCTTAATGTAATAATACTACTAACCTAGCTGGGCCCACACCTGTAATCCCAGCACTAGGGAGACTGAGACAGGAGGATCGTAAGTTCAAAGCCAAATTTAGCAGTGGGGAGGCATTTAACAACTCAGTGAGACCCTGTCTATAAATAAAATACAAAAAGGGATGGGGATGAGGCCCAGTGGTCAAGTGCCTTTGAGTTCAATCCCTGGTACCAAAAAAAAAAATAATAATAATAATAATACCACTAACCTAATATCAAATGAATGTGTAGATGGATTTAATAAATAAGAAGTGAAATGAAAATAAAGGCAATCATCTGAAAAATCCAAGCATCAGTTCTATTTGGATCATCTTTATATGCCCAAGAAAAGCACCCCCTATTGAAATAGAAAAAGCATAGCTTTGGCTTTTCTATTTGGCTTTCTCTCTTTTGATAATTTAATCATAAAATATCCCTCCAATTACAAAGCACCAGAAATGCATACTAAAATCTGAATCATCAAATAAAATATAACAATTTTCACATTTTTATTTATTAGTGTTTTTAAATTTTTCACACCAAAATGTAATATGACTTTTGATCACTTAAATGACCATGAGGTATTTTTGCAGCAAACAGAAAACTCTTCTTAAACTATCATCTACCACAGTCTTTTCTCATTACTTGATGCCTACATTTTACTTCTAATTCTGTCCACACTGGTGATGGAAACATGTACTTCTAAATTTGAAAAATATGAATATTTTTCAATATGTTCAATCCTATCATCCTAATATAATCTGTAGTACCTGTAATTTCCCCCTGAAATAGAGTTTGTCAGTTAAAAGAAAAATATTTTCTCTCCTTTTGTACTTTGTGATTCTGATACTTTATTAAGCTGTTTAAAAAAGACATTCTAGCTTTCTTTAGGTTCTTTACTTGGTGGCATTGCCACCACTGAGTTTTTATTATGTAAATTATTGCAATCTGGTTAGCTTCTTCCGTCTTTTTTCTTAACAAAAGGGGTCTGCAAGCACTAATCAAAATGTTGCAATTTACATATTAATGAAGTTTTTATAATGACATTTTCTTCATACACAGGGTGAGCAAAGAGAGACTTTTATCCTTTTTTGAGAAAGCAATCACTAAATTTTGATCTTATGGAGTATCTTTAAAACTTTCTGAAGCCAATTGGAATGAAAATTATGTATTTTAATCAGACACAGAAAGAAAGTGCAAGGTATGAGCTGTATGTGGGCTGTTGTGATGTTTATAAGCAATAATTTTTATATACATTTATGCACAAAATGCTAAGGATGCATTTGGCCAGAAGGATGCTGTGCACAATCAAATCCTAATCATTCCAGGAA
The DNA here is from genome assembly GCA_025594165.1 of Tamias sibiricus. Classification (NCBI taxonomy): domain Eukaryota; kingdom Metazoa; phylum Chordata; class Mammalia; order Rodentia; family Sciuridae; genus Tamias; species Tamias sibiricus. The sequence goes on from CM046668.1 coordinate 32,409,236, forward strand.
AGGAACAACATTCCACTAAAAATGAAGAAAAACAAGGAGTGTTCGAAAGCTATGTCAAAGTGTCCAGCTGTTTTCATACAATATAGGTGATTCCCTGGTGCTAGGATAGTTCAGAAGAAGCATTCTTATAACTAGAAATGTTTTTAATTACAAAGAAGCCCAAGTATAAAGATTCACAAAAATAGAATAAGTGGATGAAATTAGTTAAAGCCATCTTCTTAATAATGAGGTGCTCTGATTATAAATGTACTTTGACTCTTTAGAATATACTACTGGAAACCAAGCTGAAAAAACAAATTAACAATCTGTCACTAGAACTCGGTCTCCCACAGACAATATGCTCATAAATGAAAAGACAGAGATTCCAGCATCCATCATTATTCAATCAAAGACATACTTAGGAAAGTTAGGCAAGGAAACAACTTGTGTCATTTTTTTTTTTTTTAATTATCTAAATCTCACATAAGAACAATTTTTGTTTTGAGAATTATTCTTTCCATCAATAGCACTCTGAAATACATACTAAAGGAGAAGAAGAGAAAGAGAGGGGAAAAAATGTGGCCCAATATTTTTGTGTGAATTCTTAATTGTATTATACAAAATGTTTTATATGAGAAAGTTGTTGTCAGTAACTTGAAAAGTGTCAGCATTTCTCCAAATGCTTCTTTTTTTTCTTAGGAAATGTGATTGTGAAAATTAGTAATTGATTAAATATTTCTAAGTAATCCCAGCACTTTGGGAGGCTGAGGCAGGAGTAGTAAAGCCAATAGTTGATTTGCTCCTTATAAAAAGATTTCATGTTATACCCAAAAAAAAAAAAAAAAGAATAACTCAGTCTGCCATTCATGACTACCCTAAATACATGTATGAAGACACAATTGTTGTAAAAATACCTTATATAAAACCAGCAACTTGAGAAATTGTACTCTTTATATGTAATATGAAATGAAATGTACACTGTAAACATGTATAAAAAGTTAAAATTAAAAAATGTATAAAAAATTAATAAATATTGAAAAAACTAAAAAAAAATTTTCGTGTTAAAAAATTTAGTACCTAGGATTAGCAAAGATTTTAGAACATTAAAGAATTTTAAATTATTAAAGATTATCTAATACATCATAAACTAGTCCTTAAATCTGAAAAAAAAAAGTATAATGATTATAAGTACAGATTGATTTAGCTTGGCTTAAATCTAAGCTAGATGTATATTTTAAAAATGGCAATGGATAAGGACAGTTCTTTTTTTGAATTCATAAAAAGACACCCCAGCAAGTGAAATAATAAAACAGGTCTTACTTCTTTTCACAGCAGGACAAGAACACCCATTCAATTGGATTAGATGACATCATGCCAAGAGCCATTAGTCCAATCATTGACTTGTGCCTGCAAATGCTACCATTTAGACACATGGAACCACTTCCAGTCACATCTGGCCACTTGGGCATGTGAGCTGGCACAAACGTGCTGTGGAAAGAATGAATGTCCCTGCCCAAGCTGTTTACCCCAAAGCCTTTAATATTGCAGGGTTATTTCTCTTAATAAAAGAGAATCCTTAAAACTATGAAACTCTCAGCTGTGCATTTATGATCAACAGAAATTTTTTTCTTTTTCCTCTTCTTCACTTGAATGGTTTGGATTCTGAATAGCTTCAATCTAGCTCCAGGCCTTTGAACCGTTGATTGCTCATGTTCAGGTATTGATTTCAGGTTGCGCCAATTCATTGAAATTGTACTTAATTTCAAAGGACCTCCATCACTGACTGGAAGACCAGTTTGCAAGGATGTGGACAAATGACTTCCCTCCGGGGAACCTGACCTCTTCCAACCAGAGGTATATGCAAGCTTTCCAATGACAGAGAGTAATTGTTCTCATCTTTTCCTGGTTATCACTCAGGTTATCACAACTGTTTCAGTCTCCAAAGGGAAAAAAATATTTTGCTTAATTTTATTTGCTGCTGTTTTTCCTGTTCCCATTTAGAATTAGTTATTTCAAACAAAACTAAATATATTTACTTGGACTGTGAAACACAACTATGAATATAGGAAAACTGAATTATATACATTTATTAGTGTTCCATCTCTTTAATAGTAGATTATTATACAAACTTATGCACGTGCACATTTGCACACCTACACACACACACACACTTCAGTCACTGCCACAACACAGGTGTTATAGAGATCAAACCATTTTCTAATTCCTTCTTCTCAATCATCAAATTCTACACCACTTTTTGCTGACTCCACTCTCCTGTTAAATCTCACTGTGCCTAGTCAGTTTATCTCAAAATTATGCTGTTACTATTTCTGATACTATTTGATCAATACATCCAACAACTGTGACTTATCAACTTAATACTTTTGTTCCTAGAGAGGTGTGCTTTGGCTTGTATTTAACTTAATTCAAAACATCCTGATCTAACCCTTCTTTCCTCATCTAGAGTGAAAAGTGCAGGAGACCAGAAAGTAGAACAATGGTTTACTAATTGGGCTTTTTTTTTTTTTTTTTTTTTTTTTTGCTTCTGAAACTAACACCTGGTCCTTACAGACTTTTGCCAATGGAAAGTTTTTATAAGTATAAGTATATTTAGGGTATCAAAAGAAAAACAAAATAAGCAATTAGCTCAACTGGGCTTTTGCTACAAGGAAACAAATCTGAAAAAAAAAAAAAAAAAATTAAGGGTCTATTAAGCCAAGCCTATTGGAAGAAAAACTGAAAATACCTCTTAGCAATATCTCCAATGCCAAACAGTGACCTCATTAAGATTTTAGTTGATCTTCTGTTTAATACTGCAGAGGAGAAAAAATTTGTTTTTTCACTCATTGCAAAATTCATGGCTGAGACTTGTATGTATAACAAAAGAAAAGCAGGCTCGTTTATTTAATGTAAGTTTTATATGACATGGAAAATGTCATATAAAATTGGGTCTTCTGAAATGAAGACCCAAAGAAACAGGGTCTTAGTATTTTCATGCTAAGTTTGAGGAAGCATTATATAGTCCTGGAGTATGATTAGATGAAGAGGGTGTGCGCTTATGGGGGGGGAGCTTATTTCACCAGGCCTATGTATATTCTTCTCTTGGACCTTAAGAGATAAATGACATTCTTTCTCTCTTGGTATACCATGGCAGATTTCACACAAAGGTCTTACACTTACATCAGAGGAAGGACAGAGAATTCTACTATGCTCTACATAATAGTGCAGAAGGTTGGGAGAATGTCAGAGAAACTGTCTTCAGTCTCCTTGCATGACAAGTGCCATATTTGGGGATATAATGTCCTGAATCCCATCAACATTATATTTACAAGTCACTTTTTATGTTTCCAGCAAAATTTATTGAAAACATTTGATCTAGTTATTTGACAGATTTCATGATAGCATTGGAAAACAACTATTTCATTTTTAAAAGTGCTTCAATGAGCTTAAATAACAGATCTTCAACAAGCAAATATATAGATAATTCTCCACAAATGAAAATAAATACTAATGTAAGAACAAATTTGTCAGAAAGCAATGAAGAATCAGAGACATCTTTATACTTAAGCTTTCTAGTTCTTCAATTTATTTGTATCCCCATTTTCTTTTCTCTCTTTCTTTCTTTTGTTTCTTTGCTTATTTCAAGCATGTCCGCTTAAATTTTCATCTGAGGTAAGCTAAATCAATACGGGGAAGTGGGTTATGATTCTCTTCCTCCTCATCCTTTATTCATTCATTTATTTATTTTAGAACCAAGGATTGAACTCAGGGGCACTTAACCACTGTTCCACATCCCCAGCCCTTTTTCTTTTTATTTTGAGACAGGGTCTCACTAAGTTGCTGAGAGCCTCACTAAATTGCTGAGGCTGGCTTTGAACTTGTGATCCTCCTGCCCCAGCCTCTCAAGCTGCTGGAATTACAAGTGTGCGCCACTGCACCTGGCACCTTGTTCTTCTTTTCAGGTCCCCCAAGTCCTACACACTGAGATCTGAGGGCGTGTTAAGGAGGCTTCAGATGTGTCATTTTGCTCTTCCCACATCTTTCCTTCATAAGTGGGATGTTCTCTAGTCTCTGGATTTCCCCAGTAAGAGCACAGCTCTATTTCAGTTGTTTTAAAAAGCTTCTATTGCAAAAACCTCTCACAGAAACTTTGGCACAGAATCTTATAAATGGATCATAACTGGACATGACATTATAAAACACATTTAGTTTTCACTGAAAATTTTTCTCTTCAAGGTTAAAAACATGATTGACATTTATTATATAAACTAATATATTTATTATTTCCTCACTGTTTGTTATTTTGTTTGCTCCATTATTTGAGGAATGGTCTACCAGTTATTCACAAACAGGCTGCATACTAAAGCCGCCTGGGAATTTTGAGAAACACTGATATTCAGGTCACCAGAGCAGATTCAGAATCTCAATGTGAGAACAAAGAATGATATTTTGAAAACCACAGTTCTTCATTGTCATTACATCCTTATTTACATCTATGCACTCCTTATTCAGCTTCAATCTGGCTTCATCATTCCATCAAAACTATTCTTTTCAAGGTCTCACTTATAAATTGTCAAAGACAAAGGGCACCCATGTAATGCATATGAAAACGAAATCACTTCACATCCTCCTCACACACAGATTCTTATGACTTCAGCCACCACTTGAGTATCCATAATTCCAAACTGCAGCTCAAATTCAATTTTCTCTGGAATCTAGACAAAATAATCACATATTTAATTAACATTTACTGAGCATTTACTGTTTTCTGGGTATCTCTTAGGCTTCACAGACTCTAGTATTCATATGTTAATTAATTATGCAACCCTTTCCCTATTTACCACTCCTCCCTAAAACAACAAAAACTCAAAACAAATTGCCACCATCACCAAAGAACTGTGAGAACATAGTAGTCGTCTCCCCAAAATACCTGTATGTGCAATTCTTCTTTGTTCCTTTCTTTCTCTTGCTCCTAGGTCCAATTGAATCTCATGTGTGAGATTCACTCTGGCTTATTAGTGTCTCCCTTTGTTAGTCATCCTCCCATTACTGTGACAGAATCCCTGAAATAATTCACTTACAAATAGGTAAGGTTTATTTTAGCTTACTGTTTAGAGCTTTCTGTCCATGATGGGTTACTTCTGTTATTTGGGGGCCTTTGGTAAGGTCATGCACCACATCATGAGTATATGGTGGAGAAAGCCTACCTTTCTCATGGCTGCAAGTGAAAGAGCAAAAGAAAAAGAAAGTGGGTCCAGTTCCATTATCCCCTTGGAGGGTACATCTTCCGTGACATCTTCCGTGACCTAAGAACTGCCAGCGCTCTTTGACCCACCTCTTTAAGTTTTATACATCTTCCCAAAGCACCACGTTGGGGTCTAAGCCTTTAACACATGGGCCTTGAGGGACATTGAAGATCTGTTTCTTTGCCTATTTCTACTGTCTCACCAGAAATGTCAAATGCTCATCCTGCTTTTCTTGGATTTCCCAACTATTGTCTAATTAATTTCCCTAGGCATAAGACTTACCTACCTCTTACTCTTTCTAAAGACAGTCACTACATTGAATTCTCTAAAATAATAGTATGATAATATTCCTCATTTGATTAAAGTCTCCCATTGCCTAGACTATCATTTCACTGTTTCCTTGGTGGCACTTTGTTTTATGAGGTGTTAATTGTGTTCCATGTAAAAGACTGACATTAACAATGTTTTCTGCTTTTGATATTTACAACATTATATATATTAGAAAAAGATTATCATGCTTCAATTGGCTTTTAAAAATGACTTTCCAAAATAGAGATCCCTAGGAAATTACAATGGAGATAATTTCATGAATGAATATGTATATATATGTCCAATCTGTTACTGATGGTGGAGGAGGCAATGCCCATTTTTTTGTCATATTTTAAATTTCCTATTTGATTACAGCTACTTATTTATATTAATATTTCAAGAGTTTTGGTAGTTAAGTTTCATCATATATAAAAGCATATGATTCAAATATTTATTATTTCTAAGAGCAAGAAATTAGTTCTAAAGACCATTTTTGTTGTTGTCTACCATAATCCAAACATATATATTATTCCATATGTTGGTTTTCTCCCAATATGTTATAATTTATAAAAATTTTCATGTACAAATGAGTTATGCACTGTTGTCTTACCACATGAAATCCAAAGGTTCTTCGTTCTTTGTTACCTAACTGAGCAGTTAGACTTCTCATACTACAGTTATAGTAGTATCCCATTCTCTAATACCTTCATTTTTTTCTTTTCTTTTTTCTTTCTTTCTTCCTTTCTTTCTTTCTTTCTTTTTTTTTTTTTTTTTTCATATGGCATTCTCTCCACTTGATACTTTCGAGTATTCTGATTTTGGGGGGGGGGCTGCATAAAGTTCATCTGATTTTTTTGGGGGGTACATAAAGTTCATCTCTGTTTATGTCACTCTACTATTTACTCTATTGCATATATCTTGTAGCTAATAGATATTCAATGAATGCTTCCTGCAATAGCCTAAATCCTATGTCTCCTTAAGATTCTTATATTGACATTTTAGTCCCCAATGTGACTGTATTAGGAGTTGGGCATCTTTGGGAGATAATTAGGTCATGAGGTAATTAGGTGGAGTACATATGTATGAGATTAGAGTTGTTATAAAAGGGACCCCAAGGAGTTTCTCTCGCCTTCTTTTCCCCTTAGGAAGATACAAGGAAAAGACAGATGTCTGCTACCCAGAAAAGGGCCTTCACCAGTACCCAACCATGCTGGCACCCTGATCTCAGATTTCCAGCTTCCAGAATTAAGAGAATTTCATTTTTTTTTATAAGCCACATAGTCTATGGTTCTTTATTATAATAGCTGAAACTGACTACAACATTGACTAAATGCATACAACAATTTGTATTTGGCCACAATTACAACTTTAATTATTCAATTTATTTAGTTTTTTTAAAATAAATTATACTATGGATTACTGAACATGGATGTGTATGTGTATATATATATATAGGTATATATATATATATATATATACCAGGTATGGATTGAAAACACCCATTGCATTAGAAAAGCAATCACTAGGAGATTTATTATCTATGTACCTATCAATCTATTATACATGATTAGCTGCTGTGATGATTGAAGCTAAGTTCCAAGATCAGCAAGCCCCAGAAAGTCAATATATACTTCCAGTCCAAGTCTGAAGGCCTGAGGACTAGGAGAGATGCTATGAGTTCCAGTCCAAGAGCTGGCAGCATCAACCTGCCAAAAGAGCCAATGTTTCAGTCTGAGTCCAAAGGCAAGAAAGGAAGAATGAATGTCCCAACTCCAGCAGTCAACCGTCTTTTCATTTTATTCAAGTCTTCAATTGATTGGTGAGGCCCACCCACATTAGTGAGAACAGTCTACTCAATGTGCCAATTCAAATGTTAATCTCATGTGGAAACATCCTCACAGACATGTACAGAATAAATGTTTGGCCAAATTATGTTTGATGAAACCATATGGTTCATGTGAGTGGGCCCATAAAATTAATCATGACACTCATTTTCTAGAAAAAGGCTGAGGAGAAATAAAGGAAAAATAAAAAGAATAAATTAACAAAATACATTCTAAATTAAAACAAGGAGTAATAATTTAGCTACATAAAATTTTACCAAAAATAAATTGATCTTACTTTTGAAAAATCATCATGATTATTGTTTTTCCTTAAATATTAATTGTATATTATTGATGTTACTTTTTAATATTTAAATTGTGACTCTCTCTACCACATTGTATATTTGTGTATTGCTTGAACTGTTCTGATTGGTTTCAAATAGCAATTTCTTTTACATGCAACAAAACAAGAGAAGCTCAAATGTAGCCAGAAGAATCCGGGTTGTTAGCAGCAGCACATAGGGAGTGGCATGAGCCTGGTCCATTTTCAGATGGCCTTCCTAGACACAACACTTGAATGTCAACTGTGTTGTATTCATTCATCTCACAGAACTCCTTCTCTCTGCAAGACACAATTTGCTGTTCTAAGTGTGTGTTTATTGGCTGAATACCCCTGTGAAGTTCATGGGGACAGAGTTCTTGTGTCTTTTGTTCATTATCATATAGCAGGCTCCCAACACAGTCCCTGGCATGGAATAGAAACTCTGTAAATATTTGTTGATGGATAAGGATGAATTACGCATTTTCTAGGTGTCCTGACCCCTTCTATTTTCCTTCCAAGAGCAAAAAAATTGGGGGCCTGTTGTACCATACATAATCTTAACTTTTCTCACCATTTAGGATGATGAAGAACAGGCTCAAGTCTTTTGATTTAAAATTTAGGTTGGTTTGTTCCTTGTTGTGTAGGTCTCAAACCAACATAAGAGCTATCAAATAAGTTTTATATATAAATAACATAATGCAAGGTATAAGAGTAAGAGTAAAGCAATCATAAGAAATTAATGTGCAAAGGAGAGAGTTAATAAATTCTGACAATGTCTCAACAATTTCATTAGCACTATTTAACATGGTTCTAAGGAGTGACTTGTTTTATAATCTGATTGAATATAGTATAGTGCCACCACCACTTATATTTACTGTCCTGTTTTATAGGACTAAATATGCAATAACACAAATTGACTAGCAATAAAATTCTTCTCATTTCCTAATGACAAGTTTCATTTTTAGTTTTAATTATATGTATATACTAACATATACTGAAATATTCAAAAACAGTTTACTTCATAGGATCTTCTAAGATGAGTTAATTTACATAAATTATAAAATTATAAAAGGAAGAAGGCAAAATTAACCAAAGAGCACTAATATGTAGGAATCTCCCATAAAATCTACTTTCAGTTGGATGACCATGTTTAATTTTTTTTGTCTCACCTGACTTTTCCCATCTTTAAGGCAGGGTTAGGAAGTATTTTGTAGAATATGTGTAAATACAGAGAATATATGTATATAAACTTATAAAAATTATAATTATTGATCATAAAGTTTACTGCATATAGTTTTAATTTAACCTGATGAGTATATTTTTAATTAAAAGTAACTTTTAAAATAAAGGGATATATGAGGGAAAAATCAGAAAGCAATGTAATAAAAACTCAACTTACACATTTTATAGTTAAAGAAAATCCAATTTGGAGGAAGCAATGAAACCTTCCCTACCACACACACACACACACACACACACACACACACACACACATAAACTTTCAGAATTTTGTGAAATGTTTTTTTATTTTGTGGAATGCAAATAATGGTACCACTGCTAGTGTAATAAACTAGATTATAAAACTGGTTTAACAGCATGTGAACAGTGCAGGAGTGATAAAATGTAATGTGAATAGAATACATTCTCCCTTTCTCTGCAATGCCTAGCTCTCTAATAGCTCTTAGATATGCCTTTTTTTTTTTTTTTTTTTTTTTTTTCACTTTCATGGCAGTTATTGTGAGAGCGCATCTTTTAGTATATAAAAGTAGATGAAGTTAAGCAAGATTCTGGGCATATGTAGAAAAACATTTTATAAAGAATATCTTTAGAAACAGTAGAAAATAGAAGTGGTTGTCCTTATCAAAGTTTCAATCAATGAGTATTATGTTCCCAGTACATTATATCTCCTGTGTTCAAAGAAACAACAGTTGTTCTTTAGTGCCTACATATAATTAGTTATTTCCCTTCTAATATGCCAAGCAAGGTGACTTAGTTTCCAGGGTCACCTTCCATTCAAAAACCATCTTGGCTACATGTTTGCTAAAGCTATTAACTCACAGCAAACAAAGGCTGTGCTTTGTATAAATGTACAAAGCCTTGAAAAAGCTTTCAGTTTTGGACAGTCACAATTGAGTTATTTGTATAGGTATAAACATTCATCAGAGACCACCCATCTCTCTCCATAGCACAATGCCAACCAGTTTAATGGTTGTTAAATGTAAGTAACAAGAATGTTATTAGCAACTCTTGTGATTTTACTTTCTTTATTATTTGCCAAAAATGTGCTCAGAATTAAACAGGATGATAATTTAGATCTAAGATTCTGATAAACAGATTGTGAATGAGGCTCTTTTAAAAGGAGAAAGTGTGTAGACATTTGGCAAATGCTGAAGAGAAACATTTTATTCCTGATCTCAAGCACTACCCTAGCTATTCATTGACCTTTAATTTTGCATTAGAAATGACAGTCATTAATATAAAATCCTTCACTTTTCAATAATCAAAGCAACAAATCTATGTTTCCTCCCTCGTTTTCATTCCCTATTACAATAGAGAAAGTGTCCTTTCCTCTATCAAAGGCAAGATTCTCTGCCAATGAACTGGATCTCATCTCCCCAAGCATTCACAAGATTAGCTGTCTTTGACCACCCATCTAAACCTCATCTCATTATTACTGTTTTCATAGCACTTATCAAATCTGCCATTATTTTGCTTAAATGTCCATAGTTTTCTTTCCACCTAGACTTAAACTTTAGGAGGGCAGGGACACTGTCTAGTCTCTTATCCTTGGACACATAATGCCTGCCTGGCACATTTTAAGTGCTGAATTGTAATTGAAAAATGATTATACCAAGTGTTTACTGTGTTGTTTGCTGTGCTTTAAAAGATTACAAATTGATTTATCAGTACATTCTAAGGTTGTTGCCAGGATTAAAAATAGGTGTCAAACATTTAAAACAGTGCTCCATCGAAATGAGTTATTATTAATATTATTTGCATGTATTAATGAGCTAGACTTTAAGAAACTGGATATGAACCAACACTGGGAATTAGAGATGACAAAACTTAAGGTCAGTTATAGCCTTTGGATGACTTTGAAATGTTTTAGCACACAAAAGAGTTGCACCAATGAGTACCTTATTTGCTTTCCAATTATAAAATTCAATGGCTTTGTAGTTTGAATCAAGACAAAAGTGATAATATCACTGTAGCCTGATTCAATGACAAAGCTTCCAGAAATTCTGTGATATAAAATAGGCCCTTTAAAACAATAGAAATTAGAACTCTCCAGATGTAAAACCTCGTGTGGAAGGCTGTGTTGGATGAGACTTTCTTCCCACTTGCTGGGACCTCAGAGTAGGATGAACTTGGTATTCAAACAATAATCTGAGCTCAGTGTGATCCATGCTGGCCTATGAGAAGCAGATGTAGGGGCTGCTGTTGAATTCCAGTGGAGGAAGTCATTAATTTGGCCTGAAAAATCTAGGAAGAATTTATTTACAGACCAGGAAAACAGTAGAAATTTCCTAAACAAGTTAAAGAGTGAATGTTCATCTCAGAGGATAAAATAAATGGAAAGGGAAAGCTAATGAAGGACTCAAAATGTTTGCGCAATGAGCACAGACTGTATAAGAAGAGGTAGGGAAGAAATTTTGCAACTGTGGAAAATGAGGCAGGGATGTAAGGCTGGGAAAGGTCACTTTCATTTGAATCTATTAAGAATCTGCAGTGGGAAGGAACAAAATCAAGAACAATAAGAAAAAATAACCAAAAAACTCTAGCAGTCATTAAGATTTGATTGCTTATAGAATTGAATGGAATGATAGTACCTGTTTTCAGGAATGATCCTCAAAACATATTGTGATTGTTAATTTGAATTGTCAACTTCATTGGATTAAGAGATGTCTATGTTTAAGAGGTTTCTGGGTATGTCAATGAGGGTCTGTCTAGGAGTGATTGGCATGTCAGATAGCCAACTAAAATGGAGATCCTCCCTAAGCATGGGCACCACCATCCAATGATGGCTTGGATGGAGTAAAAGTTGGAAGAACAAGGAAGCAGCAGCAGATGCAAGCTCCATTCTTCTTGAATGATTCTTGATTGCTGCTGTGATCATCTGAGGATATCAAACCCTCACTTCTTCACTCTTCCATAGCAGACTCTGACAGAGATTCTCCAGGGAGTTTCCAGAAGCCTTTAGTCTCAGACTAGGATAGCACTATTGACCCCTCCTATTCTGGGACTTCAGCCTCTTGGATGACACCGCTACTGGTTCTCCTAGCTCTCAGCTTGCAAAGGGCCATTGTGGACTATCCAGCTTCTGCTCCTGTAAGCCAACTTAATAAATCCCCTTTTCATAATTATACCTCCTGTTAATTCTGTTCTTCTAGAGAACACTGACTTATACACATATCAACACAGGTTGAATACAGGGATCAGAGAGGCATTGTTGGAGCCCCACGGGTGTCTCTCAACACACTTGAAATTTGTGACAGCAGTACACAAAAATCCAATTGTCTTCACTTATAAGCAAAACAGCAGAAAACACACCAAGACAGCAGAAATAGGAGTGGTCATTAATGGTTGTCATCCCCTGTATACCTCCCATTGCTCTTCAGTAGAATCTACCTCCCAAGTGCCATCCTTCCAGTCTCATGCAAGCATTTCTAACTGGTAGAACCTAATCTACTTCCAGAAGCCTGGCCCCAGGGAAACTTGATACAAGTGTTCTGTTCTCCAGTCTCTATTCAGGACAGGAGCAATAGTAGAGGGAGATTGGAATAGATGTGGGTTCAGTGCAGCAGATCTACCTAGGTGATAAACATTAAGTGTGCAGTTTATCTTGGAGGATATGGGAGGCACCAAAGATTTAAGCCCAAGGAGTTTGCAGGACAGGTTTTAGAAGAGTATAGACAAATTGGTAACATACAAAGAAAGTATGGGAAAGGGAGAATACCTAGCTAGATAAAAGGATAATTAAATAGGAAAATCCACAAACTTGGGAGGTACTTAAAATGTAGATATGACATATGGGACTTGAATATATAGTAAGAGGGAACCATTACCTTTTCTGTGTGTATGTGTGCATGCACACATGCTTATGTGTGGTGCTGGGAATTGAACACAGAGCCTTATGTATACTAGGCAAGCATTGCACCCCTGAGCTACATCCCCAACCCTATTTTCTTTTATGTTTTTAATTTTAATTTGTTATACATGTTTGCATAGTGCAGTCCATTTCATATTACATATAAAGAGCACAATTTTTCAAGTTGCTGTTTCTATATAAAGTATTTTTACAACAATTGTGTCTTCATACATATACTTAGGGTAATGATGACTAACTCATCCTACCATTATTCCTATCCCCTTGCCCCCATCTCCCCCTCCCCCCTCTTTGATCTATTTAAAGTTCTTTCATTCCCCTCATCCCCCCTCCATTGCCTTTATAAGTTAGTGTCTTCATAACAAAGAGATCATTCCACCTTTGGTTTTTTGGGATTAGCTAACTTCACTTAGCATTATTTTCTCCAGCTCCATCCATTTACCTGCAAATGCCATGATTTTATTCTCTTTTAGTGCGGAGTAGTGTTTCATTGTGTATATATACCAAAGTTTCCCTATCCATTCAGCTGCTGATGGGTATGGGGCCCAACCCTATTTTCTATTCTTAAGTAAAGAAGAAGCAAGATGATAATAGTGCTTTAGAAAAAATTCTGCTAAGATAGTAGATAATATGTGAGAGACTTGTAGTTATCTAAAGTAAGCCATACCTGTGTGAGAAGGATACAGAAAGATCAGACTGTGTGTATGTACGTGTTTGTGTTCTGTGTGTGTGTGTGTGTGTGTGTGTGTGTGTGTGTGTGTGCATGCATACATGCATATGTCTGTGTCTGGTATTTGTTGGCTCAAAGAAATGTAAAATCCTATCTTTTGTGCATTCAGTGCAAATTTATAATGCTGACCATGCATTGCTTTTAATAAACAGATACACATTGCCACTCCTACTTTGCAGATAAGGAAACGACAGCTCTGAGAGTTAAGTAGCTTCTCTAAGGCCACACAGCTACTAAGCAGTAGAAAAATTCAATGAAATGCATAGCATGCCTTCTGTACTAGCAGGCTAGTCCTGCTTCAAATGTACTTTACACATAGAAATACAAATGGATATGATACTTGGCAGTAGTATCATAGATACTATATATATCATAGATCCTAACAGGATATATTTGTGCTTGCTTTCAACCTGGCAAAAATGAATCTTCATAATCAGGGGAAAATCTTCTGCCCCAGTTAAAAGTAACAATGAGAGTTGTTTTACATAAGTTTTAAAAGCACTTTATACTGGCCATTCCATTTTAATCTTAAATCGAGGTTCTCCTCAAATAGGCTTTGTTTTGGGCCTATAAATATTATTTTGTCAGTAGCCAATGCCCGACTTCCTTGCTGCCTAACACCTCAACAGTTAACTTCACAATTACATTCCTTCCTGCTGATTATTAGAAAAATTGGATCACAGCTTCAAACTGACTAATGAATGAGAGGGTGAGGCCTCTTTTTGAGTGTAAGTTTTTCTGTAAAAATTACAAAACAGATTCAAACAAATATTCTATAAGAACTACAAACGTGATCATCCAAACAAGAAATAATCAGAGTTGCCATATCAAGGAATAAAAATCTGTACATAGCAGAGAACTGGATTGCCACTTTACTTTGAAACTGTCAGCTTTGATGTTCCACTACTTGGCTACATTCATAGATCCAGGAGTTTGGCCTTCGTCTTCTACAAAGCAATAGAATAAAGAGATAAGTATCAGGGAAGCCTAACAGTCTGCCAAAACGAATATTAGATAAAAGTGATTCTAGGAAACCACCCAGATTTGTATCTTGTCCCTACCACTTAATAGCCCATAGTCTTAGACAAATTATTTGAAATCTTAGTGCCTCTGTTTCTTTTTCTGTAATATGGAAACATACCTACTTAAGAGGCTTGAAGTAAGTGTGAACTGAGTTAACATGTAAAGACAGGTAGATAGCACCTGCAGATGGGTATGCTACCTAATTGTTGCTTGTTGGTGTCATTATCATTCCCTGATCACAATCCCTTTAAGAACTTGACATCTTTGGTCCACATTCACAGAGAAATTCCTTCAAAGAATGATCAATGATAGTTATTCCCCCTCTTTCTGTACTCAACCAGTTCAGTTTATTTTCGATGATGACCATGGCCAGCCACGGGACTGGGGATGTAACTCAGCAGTAGAGTGCTTGCCTAGCATGTTTGAGGCCCCTAGCACAGCATAACAAAAAAAAAAAAAAAAAAAAAAAAATTGCCAGCCATTGTCATGTTTCCAAATTCAAAGCCATTGGTTGTTTCTTTCTTTTTTATTTGTTCTGTTTAGATACACATGACAAGACAGTATATTTTGACATATTATACATACTTGGAGTATAAGTTCCAATTCTTGTGGTTGTACATGATATAGAGTTCCACTGGTTGTGTATTCCTATATGAACAGAGGCAAATTATGTCCAATTCATTCTACTGTCTTTCCTACTCCCAATCCCCTCCATTGCAACTTTGTGGCCTTAAATAGTATCTTCATGCTATGACTCTGAACTTAAAATTTCCTCTCTGAATGCAGTTCAGACTTTTCCATGGGCCCCCCAGATTCACAACAGAATGATATACTAACTCATTGATACCTGTTCCTGCAGATACAATAGAAATCATAAATTTAAAAGCATCTAAAATTAAATCTGCCCTAACTGCCACCCCCCATTTCTTCAAAAAGAAGTGAATTACCTCATCTTCATATAAATCAACTGTTATAGACTTGTTACAACTCCTTTGAAGTAAATAGCAAATAAAATATAATAGGTGTTTAGAGATCTCTTGTGTTACAAGTTTCTAACAGTAAAAAAACTATAACTTACTAATCTCTGCATCCATTTAAAAATTCCCTATTACGAAAAGAAGAAGAAAATGGATGATGGTAAACAATTAGCAGTTCCTGCTACAGAAGGTAATTTGTAAATAATTTGTGAAAAAGTGGAACATGATGTTTTCAGTTTATAAGGCAATGATTACTTAATCAAAATTACTATGGCCCTAAATTTTATTTTAGAAAGCCATATTTATAATATAATGCTTCTTGTTTTCTTCTCCAGGCCATCACCCATACACACACACATACACACACACACACACACACACACACACACACAAATCTACTTCCCCTTGTCTTATTATAGTGGTGGAAAAAATGCCCTATTTCTTACCCAAAAAGAAAAGCCAAGTTACATCTGTAAGTTGAATATAAGAATTATACTTCTGATATTTTATCATTTTAAAATATATGAGAATCTAATGGTCAAAAGTAAGGTTTGAATGTTAAAATACAACTACATAAATTATGTGCTTCTTGTTTCCCCTCAGTGACTTTACAAAGTCATCCAGAACCTCCTCATCTCCATCTTCAGCTCCACAGGGAAGCAAATCAAAACAGAAAGAAGTTACTATAGAATACATACTGCCCAACTTGATTTACAAGGCATAAGTGTTCTGAATTTTAAACCCATCTATTTCTTACTTCGAATTAAATTACCAATGTACTCAGCCCCTGATATTTGTTCACTCCAGGCTTGTGGTTTTTCATTTTTTACATTTAGAGTCAAAGAATGAATAAATATAATAGATGCAATAATAACCAAGCTATCCAGTCTTAGGAGTCAAACACAAGTTTAGATTTAGCCTTGAATGAAGCCCTTTGATTGACATTTCCATTGCTAGAATTAGTCCCAGTCATTTTGAGATCCAACTAAATTTCATTTTGCCTTATCTGCAGGTTATCATTCTTGCAAGAATCATCTCATCCTGGCAGGATCTTGATGTAAGGCTTTAAAACTCAGTGAGGCTCAAAGAGATTTTGCAAGGTCAAAAACAGTGTAGGTTTGTTTGATAATACAAAACCTGAAGATGGAACGCCAGCTCCTGAAAGGTCTTTGCAGTGGTTAGCCATGTTTCATACTGCATTCTCATTTACCATCAGAGTTGCTGTTAAAGCTCTCTAGTTCAGTTTTCTTTTATGGTCTGATTTCAATATTTCTTTCAGGTATACCATTGTAACAAAGCTCTATTCCTCCCCAACTTGATCACCTCAGGAGAGGCTTCTATGCTAAGATACTAGTATCAATGAGCAGTCTGGTAGTATACTCTGAAGGTACTTTTTCTTTATTACGTTTTCCCTCAATCAGGAAGATTTCTCTCCTGTATAAATTGGCTTTTAGCCTCATAAATCTTTTATCACACAAAACATCTATAGATAGGCAAGTAGATATAAAAGAACATATATATTTACAACAGTTGCTATATCCTTAGCAACAAGGATATAGGTCTGATCAATATCATTTAATAATGGCAGGATGGGTAAAAAGTTATTTGCTATTAATTTTTTTTTTTTTTTTTTTTTTTTTTTTTTGTGGTACCAGGGATTGAACTCAGGGGCACTCGGCCACTGGGTCACATCCCCAGCCCTTTTTTGTATTTTATTTAGAGACAGGGTCTCACTGAGTTGCTAAGTGCCTCGCCATTGCTGAGGCTGGCTTTGAACTCGCGATCCTCCTGCCTCAGCCTCCCAAAGTACTGGGATTACAGGCGTGCGCCACCACACCCGGCTTGCTATTAATTTTAAATAAAATTAAATTAAGTAAAAGGTCTGAAATTTTCAAATGTGGAAAGTGGTATAGTATATAGGGAAAAAGAAAGTTATAAAAGACAGCCTTAGAAATCTCAGTGGAATATAGAATTGAGGTATTCCTGTGAAAATGATATGTGGGCTAATGTTTATAGACAACCAAATTTCACACATGCATGTGGATATATCTCTTAGCTGTTTTTGCTATAACCTTGTATAATGTGTCTCTGTACCATGATGTTTCAGTTTCAAGATGATCAATCTGGCATTTTAAGCTACTTGTAATTCAAATGCATATTGAAGCCTTAAGAATGTTGAATTAAAATGATATCAATATTTCATGATACAAAACAGTTAATTTTATACATAAGCATATGAAGATTACTGAGTTCATAAGTTGTCGTGCTTTTCTTGCTGCTCAGTAGCACAGCAGTGAAAAGAGCACGTATCTGAAGTCAGATAGAGCTTGACTCAGATGCTGTGTTTGCAAGCAGCATGACCTTTGGTTGAGTCCTTAAGTGCGCTGGCCTACATATTCTTTTTTTTTTAATTTTATTTTTATAATTTTTAATATGTACAACTCATAGTGCATATATTTATCTTTTTACATACAACTGTTTGTATACAAAGTATATTCGTACAATTCAGGTCTTCAATCATGCATTAAGGAAAATGATATCCGTCTCATTCAACCACCTTTTTTTTTTTCTTTTCTCCCCCTCCCTCCCCTCTTGCTCCCTCCCTTACCCTCCCTTCCCTTGACCATTCTAGTGTTCCTCTAATCCTCCTATGTACCCCCATCCAACAATACTTTGAAATAGCCTCCTTATATCAGAGAAAACATTTGGTACTTGGATTTTTGAGACTGACTAACTTCACTTAGCATTATGTCTTCCAACTTCATCCATTTACCTGCAAATGCCATTAATTTATTTTCATTTATTGCTGAGTAAAATTCCATTGTGCGTATATACCACATTTTCTTAATCCACTCATTTATTGAGGGACATCTAGGTTGGCCTACATATTCTTAAAATGTAAAATGAGAGTGATAAAATCTCACAAGAGTATTGTGAAGATAAATAGATTAGCAATATATGTAAATCACCCATTATATAATGGGTTTTCATAATGCATGCCATTGATTCATCTCTGATTTTTTTTAATCTTCTATGCTTTTTATCTGGATTGCCTCTTCCAGTCACCCCCAATCTACCTTTCATTCACCCAAGTCCAGGTTTACTTAATTGAAGAAGATAGGTATTAAATAATATTGCTCTAAATCTCGTTTTAAATCTATTTGGAATTATGTACTTTCTCTCAAATCATCTGAACCACTTCCTATAGCTTCAATCATTGATACTTCCATAGTGGGGATATGACCCCTTTTTCTGAATATTATACATATATATCCAAGTGTTAACATATATGAAACAGACAGTTCATGTTTACTTTGTATAAAAATGAAATTTCATCCCTCTCCCCTTTCATTTGCTTCTTGTCCAAAATTGTCTCTGCTTTAGAAAACTGCACAACCACTACCTCAGAAAGAAAATCAGAAATCATCCTTGACTTTTCCTTCGCCCTTTTATGGTCTCATCCTCCAATGTGCAGGGCCTTCAAGGGACCCCAGCCATCACCTTGGCACTGCCAAGGTCTACATCTTCCCCACTGCCATAGTCACCAGTGTGGCTGCCAACACCCTTCCTGGCATTTACATAGTGATCTATGCCAATGTCATGCCCCGCCAGAGCAGCTAACACCATTGGCACCAACACTGCCAATGCCTCATACTCAGTGTCCCACAGCAGTCACAGAGCAACAGCTCTTCTAACTGGCACTTTTTAGTTTATGTTTCAGCCCCTTTGTCCAATGATCTGTGTGTGAAATAATGAGATTTGGTCTATGTAACAATCTCAGGGTCACAAATCATGTTCCAAATCATACCTTCCTTCTGTGTTTAATATTTGCCAACGATCTTTCAATGAATCTTACCCGTCATGACCTTCTTTTCCCCAAGGATGAATTTTTATTTTTCTGGGAGGTTTTTTGATCCTCCATGTAAACACACCTCTGGCTACTCTTCACCAGTCCTCCAAATTATGCCTGAACACGTGTGACTGATGGCAAATACAGCTTAGGTTCATGTAATGACCACTATCACACAAGTATTTGTTTGTCAATGAATAGTTGTTGAAAACATAAATGAATGAATGGTCTTTCTTCTCTGCTAGGCTTCCTTTTTCTAAAGTATTGATTGTGTTCATAACAAATCAAGTTTACTTTTCTAATGACTTCTAAAGTATCATCCTTTAAGAGCAAGGAGGATATAAATTTCAATTGTTATTTCAATTGCACACAGTTGAAAATATAGACAATTGTTGTTATACTTTTCATTTCTAGAAAGATAGGTTTGTTCATCATGTTGTAATCAAATTTTTAAAGAGAAAAACAAAACACAAGATATTCAGTTATTAGTTATGGCCCTTTGTACACCCAGTACTTGTATGTTTTCTGAAATATTGAAATATTTTCAGTCTTGACTATATATGTGTGAAGGGAGGGTTATCTGATAAAGCTTGTTTCTCACAGCTTAGAATCACTTTGACGAAAAAGCCATGGGCTATGGTCTGAATACCTCTCAAAATTCATGTTGAAACTTCACTGTCATGTCATAGCAGTTAAGAGGCCTTTAGGAGGTAATTAAGTCATGTGGGAAGAGCCCTCTCGGATGAGATTCATAACTTTATAAGAGATGTGAGAGGGCTTTTGCCCTTTCTGATCTTCCATCCTTTTCATCATGTGGGGACACCACATTTAAGGCACCATCTTGAAAGCATCAGACATTGAACTTGCCAGTACCTCTATCTTGAACACATCAAACTCCAGAACTGGAAAAAACAAACTGCTATTATTTCTAAACTGCATTGTCTGTGGTATTTTATGATCATAACACAAGCAGGCCAATATATCATGTCTTTACCTTCTTAGTATGTCCGGGAGAGTATGGTGGTGTCCAAGCCATCACCGTGCTCATTTAAAGGATATGTGAGAAAACAAATTGAGAGTTATATGATATGACAATTAAATATTACCTGTAAAAGAACCCCAAGACCAGGAGAAATCTAATCAATGTGAGAAAATCTTGTCATTTCAGACAGAAATCCTATAGATGTTAAAAGACATTTCTCCTTCAATTTCCTTCTTTTTAAAAAATGTATGTAGTTCCAACAGTATGTCCAGATTTCCAGCAAAAATACAGATGAATTATGTTCACTGACAATGAATAGCTATAACACTATTTAATTAATGCTACTTATTTGAAATAATGTGGTCCTATCTACATGATGAGTGCCTGGAGTGCTTGTTAAACATGCAGTTTCCCAGAGGCCCTGGGGTCCAAGATTCTGGGTTTTACCAGCATCACAGATAATCTGATGCATGCCGAGTTAAAAAAAAAAAATAGTTTAAAGGAGTGAATACTAACAATATACATTGGATGCCAGCTAAACTCATATATATATATATATATACATATATATATATATATACACATATATGTATATAAAGTTATACTTGAAAAACTATCATATCTAAATTAACATTGAAAAAACACAAAACATAAGTCAGAGTCGAAGAATTTTCCTTTGGTGATACTTACTTTCATATCTGATTCTGCCCAATGTCATATCTGTTCCATTCCCTTGAATCAAGGTTTTATTTTACATACAAGCTAAAACTTTTTTTATGACTTTAATAACTTTCTAGAGATAGTATTAGTCAAAATGTCAAAATCAGCTCTTGGTTAAAACTGCATGATGTAGTCCAGATGAGATGAAACTGATTATATTTAGGTACATAGTAGAAACAAGATAGTTAAAAGAAGTGGTTTGTTAATAACCACCACCTTTGATTATTTAGAAATTTCTTTGAGGTAGAATTTAGAGCAGTAGTTTATCTTTCCCAAGAAAGAAAAGGAATTTCTCACAACCTTAACTGACCCAAACTGTACTTCATTTTGCTTAGTATTCTCTCAATTCATTCCAGCATGCTTTGTCCTAGGTTCTACTTTTGCACTTCCAGAGAGAAGCTTTACAATTCTCTTTTTTCTCTCTCTCTTTCCTTGTTGGGATGGAGAACACATACTGACTCACAGAGAGTATATGAATTGCACATCCCAAAAGGAACCAGTCCAGCTAAGCAACTCTTTTCCTTCTTTGTTGGATATCAGTGTAGGTTCTAATGAGCTCAGTCTCCTGGGGAGCATTTTAATGGTTTTTTCTGCCTCCCCTGATGACCATGTTTATGCTAAGTTTTGATACAGTATACAGGACTTGGGTAGTAATTAGCATTCAAATGGGCCTGTGATTTCCCTGTCACTGACTGGGTTGTCTATTTCTAGCCTGGAAAATGGAATCCAATGAGTTAGAGCTTGTAATAATCAAGGCATATTAACAATTCAAATCCTAAATTAAACATCCGAGATAGTGGGTTCAAAAGTAAAGCATCATCCGTGTCACAGACGGGTAAGAAACTTAAAGGGAATAAAATAATGAAGAATGCAAACTATCATAGTCTATCAGCAAATATGAGGAGCAACACAAAACAAGTGTGCTGCATATGATACCAAAGTGACACTGAATGATGGAATGTGTTGCTTTTTGGGTTTAAGCCATTTCAACATCTTAGCCATTGTTTTATACTGTTTTCAACACAGTCATTGATAAAACTCAGGCAAGAGAAAAATGAAGTAAATATTCACCATATCTAATTAATAGGTATTTTAGAGTGTTTCAGGGAATCACCTGTAATGTTAAGGAAGAGTTGGAAATTTTTGCAGACAAAGCTTGAGAATCTCAATTGTTTTACAGTCTTCTTAAAGCCTGTTGTAGTGATTGAAAACATTTAACATTTAATATGGTAATATTTTGAGACATAGATTCTTTGCAAAATCTTGAAATTCTTGTACCTTCTCTTTGGAGAAATCAATATACATTCCTAATAAATAACAATACTCTGTTTTAATCATTAAATTTAAAAGGTGGAACAAATAAAAGTGAAAAGACTGTGTTACAAGTCTTTAGTGAATAGTAGTCATATAATTCATACACATATTATAGGTTTAATTATGATTTTTCTTTATTTGTGAGTCTATGACTAAACTGTCATTAAAAAGTAATAAGACAATAGGAACAAAGGCCTTGACTTAAAAACATAAATAAAGTTAATTTTGCTAAATAAATCTCTTTCAAAACATGAAATAAAAATGATTATAGCTTAGTGAGCAATAACCTATTAGCTTTGCAAAAGATCAAAATAGTCATTATTATTCACATCTGCAAATGAATGGGAAAGCAGAAGAAATTAAACCATCATAAACTACCCGTATTTTATTTAAAGGAGTACTTTTGCTACATTTCTGCTCTACACAAATAGCATGAATATATTTTTAGCACAATTAACCAAATACCCTGGAGCATACTTTCATTTTCATGGCTTTAGGCTGGTTAATGTGAAATTTAATTTGTGCTAATCTTCTCCAGCTTAGTAAAGTGTGAAACATACTGTACATTGGATTTACCTAACTTACAGTAGCACTGAATTAGTGCAAATTTTCAGAAAATGAGGTCTTAGAATTTTCTAATAAAAAAAGAATAAATGGTAAGAATTCATTATTAGGGTTGAAACTGCTAAAATGACAAAGGAGAAACAGTATCTTAGATAGGCCAATAGAGATTAAAAGTAAGGAGCTCTTAAAATGAATTAGAAATTACAAAAGGACTCTATAAAGTCACAGTTTCAAATTATTTCTTTTAAAACCAGAACCCACAAGGTCTAAAGTCACTTGAATGTTGCCCTTCACCAAAAGTCTATTTCTGGTCCCAGAAACTACACCTTTTAATTGTGTCTAATACTATAATTGTCTAGGATCAGCATGGCCTAAATTTGAGATTTCTCTTCTGTATAGAAACTGTCACAGCTCTTTCCTAACTAGAAAAATATAGACCTTATATTTAGGGGACTCTGAAACAATTTATGTGGTCAATCTAGTTACACACCTGATTCATCTAAAAAAGCATTAGTGGAACATATAAACAACTTTTAAAAGCACAGTAGGAGGTAAGGAAAATGGGTGTGGTGTACAATTTGTATTCTAAATGTGCAAGGCTATTACATTGGAAGAAAATTCTATAAAACACTTAATGGATTAAACTTGAAAAGGAGTAATGATGTGAAAAAATATATAGGAGAAGAAGCAAATTGCATGCAATAAGGCAGAAAATAAAATTCAGTAAGATTTAGGTTTGTACAAACAGAGTTATCTCAAAGAGGCTGCTCAGTTTGCATTCTTTTCTGGGAACTCATAACAGAGCTACAGAAATGCTGTAAGGGTTGAATAACTTGATCTTACAAAATTAACAATACATGTGTGTGTGCATGTATGTGCATCTATGCCACTTAATATAATGATATTGAAAGCCATATTTTAACCATATACTAGCATTTAAAGGAAACACAAAGCTAGTAAAGTGAAATTCATTTAAAATAACTCACAGTAGCCTTATTATACTAAGATGAGCTCAAGGTAAAAAACACAAAATTCTTTGAAATCTAAATTGTATGCAAATATAAAGCACTACAAAATATAATACTTAACATGGCAAGACAGAAAAGAATTAATGTATTGTAAAAGCAATTTTTTCTTCTATGCAACTATGAATACATACATTTATGAGACAAATAAATGTATTATTCTTCCTACGTGAAGATGATGGCATAAAACCACTTTTAATATGATGAGTACTTTGAGTTATTCACTACAAAAGCTAGTCAAGCTGGAAATAAAAAGATTAATGGAAAACAATTTTTCAGAGAGTCATATTTAGATTGACTTGACCTATAAGAGAAAAAGAAAAATTTGTTTTTAAAACCAAACTTTATATCCTGATTATAAAAACAGCTTCAAATTTATTTTGGGATAGCTGTAAAAAAAATCTCTATAATTTGCAGCATTGCAGACTAATCTGTTCACAGAGGAAATTGAAAAACATAGTGGAATTTTTAAAACATCATCAGAAACACAATCAGTACCATACCTTAGAGAACTTTCTAGATTAATCAATTGATTGGAATAATTTTCTTTATAATAACTAGAAAAATAATGTGCTATCTTGAGACATTCAACATTTGGCTATTGTTCTGGAACAATCCAGATCCAGTGTATGAGAGCCAGCTTCAAGGTGCCATGAGGCCAAATAGAGAAGGAGACAGATCCAAGATCAGAGAGTGCCTTTTACTGGGGACTTAGTGACAGAAGCATGTTTCTGGACAGCAGCAAGACCAGGTGGATAATTATGATTTGTGTCAGAGGACAGGAACCTATAAAATGGTCAGGACAAAAGTGACTTCATCCAACCCAGAATGTACCTGGTTTATCTCAAGCTAATATTAAAGAGTCAGACACATTCCTAGCACCAGGGCCTGGTTGTAAATCTATACATACCACTCTAATGTTTTTGTCTACTTATAGTTCACTGTAGAACTATAGGGGGAAAATCAATCAGGGTACTTAGAGGCAATTATAGTTACAACTCAAGATGGCTACAGTTATCTCAAGCAGAATCCATAGAGCTATGGCCATACTTCTATTATTATCATAATTATCCCTACATGTAGTGAAATGGTTGACAACATGTATCTATCTGATAATCATGTAATTCTCTAGTGGTTTAAATGTTCATATCACTAATGACATAGATTTATAGTGATCAGTCACTACTAAACAAAATAATTTATAGGCATTGTATATTCTCAGACATATTTCCAAGTTAAAAAATAGTTATAACTTCTCTCTAGCCATTTATATATTATACATCCTTCAAAGATCACTATTTTGGGATTTTATGCAGAAAAAAAAAAAAGAGTCAAATGTATTCTGACATCTATAGTGATATTAAACCAGTCTGTGTTCCTTATCTTTTCCTGATTTTCTAAGGTAACAACTGCTTATCTGGCCAAGTATACCATATTATTTGGACTCAGAGTGCAGGTCTGTAACATTAATCGACATAAGCAATACCAACCAGCCACCTGACCCTTCCCACCTCCCTTTTGTGGTAATACAACATGCCTTATGGCAAAGTGCTAGAACTCCATTTGTAACTGGGTCTCAGCTGCCTGAATCCAGCCCCGCTGGGGTAGAAGATTCTTCTTCCTTTCAAACCTCTTATCAGAGAGTCCAAAATGTTTTAAGACGATGAGTGTATTAACAACACAGCTGAAATAGACTCCACACTCCTGAGTTTTAAACAGTCAGAGTTTGAAGAAGCCAGTATGTATAAGTCAGGTCTTTCATGTGAAAGGGATACAATAAAATTATTCAGTCTTAAAAAAAAAATCCTCTTTTTGTTTCAAAATTCTACACTAAAATAAAAGACTATTCTAAGGAGTGTGTGTGTGTGTGTGTGTGTGTGTGTGTGTGTGAATTTCTCTAGCCCCAAGCAAATATTGAATATATGGTTTTTCCTTTCAGTGTATGTAGTTCAAGCCAATATCATCTCTCAAATTCAGTATTTCAACTTGAGAGGACATAATTTGATTTCAATATTTTCTCATTTTCTAAAGAGTGGCACAAATGTAGGTGAACATGGGTGTGTGAACATACACTATTTTTTACGGGAAAGGCTCTAATATTTTTGTGAAGACAAATACATTAAGTGCAATTTTGAACTGTGGTTACATCTTCCTTCCTTATTCATTCTCAAGAGAATTTTGAGATCATCATATTTTTTTTTCCTTTCAGTTCTCTTAGGAATGGGAACTCGATTAATTCTTTGTGATTTTTGGTATTTTCTTCTCAAAGCAGTTCAGTGATAAGAAATAGACATATTTCCTTTTCTATTTCAACTTTGAGAATTTCCTGGTAATTGAAACTATTTTTAGTTGAAGTTTAGAAGTATTGCAAGTATAGATTTCCTTTTGAAGCATGGCTTTGAATGAAGGGAGGGTCATAAAACCCATTTATAGCATTACTTTATGCTCTCTCTTCTATTTCAAGACTTCCAAAGAATTAATTAAAAGTTGATAGGATTGCCCCTAAAACCAATTATCCTTTGGTACAGAATGCTGAGTACACATTATTGAGTTTTCAAATAAATTGGAAAAAAAAGTTCAGTCAGGCAACAGCATTATCTTAATTTATAAACATTAATACAATAAAATATCTGATATGTTTGAAATGATTGCTCTACACTCTATTATGAGTATCATCCCTTTCGCAAATTTCAGTGGCTACCAGAATACATCCCCAATCCGTAACAGTGAACAATCATGTCTAATTTCTCTGATGAATAGAGTGTTCTAGCTGAGGTGTTTCTTGAATTTAGAGGCATGGAATTTCACCAGATTTATATTGTATTTCAATTTCTCAGTTGATGAACACCTCTAGCCTGTTTGTCTTTTCAATCTTGCAATATGGAGGGCTGATGGCTTCAGGGACTTTTGCCCTCTAACCTTTAAATCCGTTTTCTTGTCATTGCAACATGACTGTCCCATTTTCCATAAATACATTTAATTTTTCTTCCTTCACATATATGCACATACACACACACACAAAATATGAGATTTATAAAAGTTATAGGCAAAAGTTGAAATTACTTTCCTTCCCTCACATTATGAAAGATAGAAGAAAGAAAAAAGAGGAAAAAAAATAAGGCAGACTCCTTGAAAACAGCAGCTAGAGTGTTTTGTATCCTTATTATGGCAAGACACTGTAATAAAAACTTGTGCTTGTTTAATTTAAGAAATAAGGAACTAAAGCTCAAATATGTGAGTAACTTGCCTGGATCACCCAGGAGAATACATTCTGAGGCTAAGATGTGAATCTAGGATGTCTGGTTCCAAACTTTTCACCATGTTACCATGCTCTGATTATTTAACAAGCACATGGTACCCATTTTAGAGGTGAAGGAAAAGATAGAATGACATGATACCTATCTTTTTTAAAAAAAATATTTATTTATTTACTTTAGTTGTACACAATGCAATGCATTTTATGTTTATGTGGTGCTGAGGATCGAACCCGGGCCACGCACGTGCGAGGCAAGCGCTCTGCCGCTGAGCCACAACCCCAGCCCCATGATACCTATCTTTAAGACCTCCAGTTTCCAAGAGTAGCAAGAAGTCACCATTCTTAGTTTTGACAATTACTTGCAAATAGTTTGGTTCAAAATTGTTGTATCAATGAATAATTGAAGAAAAAAAATATATATATATAAATAAATATCCACTTTAGGAACAGATTCAATTCTTAATGCTCAGTAATAACTGATTGAACTTCAAAGCCACTTACATAGGCAGGCTTCATCTGTGGGGTTGAATTATGTCTTCAATGATATTCAGAGTGGTTCTCCATAACATTGAGACATCTCTCTACTTAAATAACAATTATTTTCTTTCTTTCCTATTTCTTTCTTTCTTTCTTTTCTTTCTTTCTTTCTTTCTTTCTTTTTCTTTCTTTCTTTCTTTCTTTCTTTCTTTCTTTCTTTCTTTCTCTTGTTGTTGGGGACCAAACCCAGGGTCTCATGCATGCTAGACAAAAACTTTAACACTGACCTCATCTTTGGCCCACACAAACTTAATAATGTGCTTATTCTTATTTAAAAAAAAAAAAAAAAAAAAAGCACCAGGCAGAGGTCATTCAGAGTAACAAGGCTATAAGAGGATAAAATCTCAGCAAGTCCCTTCTTTTTCCAATCTTCATTTAATACTATGTATTAGCACTATACAATTGCTTGAACATGGTTTATCTGGTTAATTCTTGCTTTCCTTTTTAGTTTGTTTTTAGTAGTTGAGGGGGGTATTGGGAAATTACTTACTACATCATATACTTTTCTGATGTTGAGAAAACACTAACAAAACTGTCTCACTGTATCACTAAATTTTGACAGTTTTTTGTCTATATAATACAGCCATAATTCCAATCAGTCTCCAAAATCCTGACAATATAATGGCTGATTTCCACAAATAAACTGTTGTCTCCAAAAGAATGGTGGGGTGGGGCAGAGGGGGCAGTGTAAGAAATATTGCCTAACTTTAATATTGCCACTTTCTGAAAATTCTCCACAATTTTTATACATAGTGGGATTGTCTGAAATTTTTATTTTTTTCTGGTATGCTTAGCACTTTCTTCTTTGAGCCACCTGAGAATTGCATCAATGTGCTATTTCTGCTTGCTAATGAAAATGTCAAAGATCAAGCTCAAAAATGTTAAATAAAACTGAGCCAATCAGTCCCCTACTGTTGTTCATTTTGAGGCTGACTTTATTCAAAGACTGCTTTACTCCCTGTTGTTACTTCTTAGCTAAGATTGTAATTGTCAGTAAACATTATCAAACAGGTTTGGGGATTGTCAATGTGAAATAGATGCTCTTGACTATGATCAAACTCACATTCAAAAGCAGGATTAAGCAAATACCATTAATTCAGACTGCTAACCAGAGGAGTGCTGAAAAATCATCCAGCACCCAACCACCTAAATAACACTCTTAAACTTGTTCAAATGTTGTTAAGAATTCATTTTACAAAGAACACGTCTGTGGGAACTATCAGAAAAATAACAAAAATTTAGAAAATAATTTTTCCAAATATAAAGGATAAGAAATATTCCTTTAAACATTTAATTGAATTTAGGAAATCACACCAGTAGAAATAACAATAACCACTACTAATATATAACGTTTTCCTCTAAATATATTCATGAATTGAAGATCATAACATATATAAAATTGTCCCACCAATTCTCATGTATTGAATGAAGGCTTGGTCTTCAATGCAGCAATGTTCAGATGTGGGGCTTTTGGGAAAGAATTGGATCATAAGGGCTCTGAACTCATCAGTGTATCAGACCACTGAGAGCTGAATGGACTATTATTGGGAGGTGGTGGGAACTGTAGCAGGTAGGGAAACTTTGGAGGAAGAAGGGCACTGGGGACATGCCCTGGAAAGATAGTACTTGTGTCTGCCCCTCCTCTTTCTCTCTCTTTGCTTCCTAGCTTCTGAGAGCTGAGATACTTTCCTCTATCACACCCTTCCACCATGATGTTCTGCCTTGCTTTAGGCCCAAAGCAATGAAGTCAGCTGACCATGGACTGAACCTCTGAAACTCTGAGGCAAAATTAGCTTTTCCTTCTCCAAGTGTTTCTGGTCAGGTATTCTGGTCCCAGTGACAAAAAGCTGACTATCTCTCTTTCCTTGTTGAGAACATTCAGTTTTTTACTAAGGAAGTACTATGAAGTTTCTTTGGCATTTCTGAGTTGACAGCATTCCTACTCTTGTGCTTTGGGGCCACTATAACGTAAAATGAGGGTTACTGAAATACAAGCACTGTGATACCTCAACAGTCACTACCAAGTGATTAATGGGCATGTAGCACGTACAGCATGGATGGGTTGGTAAAGAGATGATTCATATCCCTGGGAGGATCGGAGCAGGAGGGGGCTTGAGATTCTACCACATTACTCAGAAAGCATGCAATTTAAAACTTATGAATCAATTACTTTTGAAAGTTTCCATTTAACATTTTCAGGCTTCAGTTAACTACAGGTTATTGAAGCCATAGAATATGAAACTGCTGAGAAGGGAGAAATTGAGCACCAAAGAAAAGAAAGGAAGTGAAGATCAGAAAAGGGGTAATATTTTATGGAGAATGAGATCCAAGTGGGAAGGAAGGAACCAGAACCAAAGACCAGGCAGAGGGATTGCTTTGGTTTTGGGGACACAGCTTCCACTGATAAACATGGAAGGAGAAAAACATTTCCTTCTGTTATGGTTTGGTTGTGAGGTATCCTCCAAAATTTCATATGTGAGACAATGAAAGAAGGTTTAGAGGAGAAATGATTGCGTTATAAGACTCTTAACCCAATCACTGAATTAATCCCCTGATGGATTATTTTCAAAAATAATGGAATGGGGATTAACTGAGTGGTAACTGAAGGTGGATAGGATGTGGCTAGAGGAGTTGGGTCATTGGGGATATGCCTTTGGGGTATGTATTTTGTATCTGGCATGTGAAGTTTCTCTCTCTGCTTTCCGATCAACATTGGAGCCTCTTCCCTCAGCCACACTCTTCCACCATTATGTTCAGCCTCACCTGGAACCCCAAGGAATGGAGCTGGCTGTCTGTGGACTGAGACCTCTGAAACCATGAGCCCCCAAATACACTTTTCCTCATGTAAAATTGTTCTTGTCAGGTATTTTAGTCACTGCAGTGAAAAAGCTGACTAAAACACCTTCCCTATTTATAGCTAATCTGTAAATCACACTGGTAAGGATCTGTGGATTATAAAGCTGACTTGATCTAACCAGATATTTTAAGTCTTTTTTGTTTATTTTTTTGTGTGTGTGTGTGTGTGTGTGTGTGTTTTTTTTTTTTTGTTGTTTGTTTGTTTGTTTTTGACAAATTTACCTTCTACATCCCTGAATATCAGAAAGTTGGAGAGACAGGTTAACACTTCCTTTTACTCAGGATGCATATTTATTTTATAGTAACGATAAACTGAAGCCATTCTGAAATAAGGCATTACCTCAGTTTAGAAGAAACATTAATAAGATAGCAGTATCTTCACACTTTGTTGTACTGATTTCAATAATCTACTCCTTATCCAAATTCTTTTCAGAACCATTTTTTGAAACCGAAGTTTCAAGGCACAGAGAAAACTTAAGTTCTGAGAAGTTAAGCTATATACTTAGGTGGTGATCTTGGGAGGCAGACGATTTCATCATCTTACCCTGGTCTCGTTGGTGGTGAGGGGCTGATTACACCGAGCTATTCTTTTTCCTAGGATCATCAACTTACCAACAACAACCTAAGCTAGGACCTTGACCCTTGTTCATTCCGACAGGCATAGGTCTGTCAAGAATGTACATGCAATTCTTGAATAAAAAGGAATAACTAGCCTCTTGAACTTACATTACCCATGAAACAGCTCTGTCAATAATATATTGAAGACCTCTTCTCAGAAAAGTGGGGACCTCTGACTCCTGGTTGTGTTGAGATTTTAGAGCAGAAGTCAGGTGGCTGAGAGAGGTGTTATTGACCCAAAGGCAAGTTATAAGAAGAATAGTGCAAGAAGCAGCAGCCCAAGAAGTAAAATCTTCAGGAAAAGCCAGGCAATCACCCATGAGAGAACAATCTGAAGAGGATATGGAGTTAGGGAGAATCTCCTTGAATGCAGCTTGACAAAAGCCAGGGAAAGCACTGAAGTTCAAAGTCACAGTTTGGGGTATCTAGAGAAATGTTCTTGATTAGAAGAAGTAGCTGGAGAGGTTGTTGAGGATGGGGGGGGGTTGATTGTTTTTTGTTTCTGTGTGCGTGTGTGTGTGTGTGTGTGTGTGCATGCGTGTGTGAAGCAGGAAATCTATAAAACCACCAAAGATACCAAAGAAAATGGCCAGAATGATGTACCTATTTACCTGAGTGTTTGGCATTATATATCAACAATACATAGGTAAATGACTGAATTTTTTCTCTCTTTCTGTGTGTGTGTGTGTGTGTGTGTGTGTGTGTGTTACTGTGGATCAAACACAGCACCATGCATGCTCTACCACTGAGCTATGTCCCCAGCCCTTGACATTTCAATTTTCATCTTGATGTGAAGTATCGTGCAAACAGATTGTGTTGGTAAAACATTTTAACCAACAGTTTTTTCTTGGTCTTAAAATTTGCTAGTGAAATTATTTGTTTGGTGTCATCTAGATGCTAGGATTGCCATGAGCTTTTATAAGACTGTCCTTCTCCCTGATGTATGGCAGGAATAAATATTTAGCCTATTTCTTGGAGAAGTCATAAAGGTCTCCTGCATAATGTAAGAATCACTTCCAAAAATTAACCCATATGCCTGTGTTTTAAAAACATAGGATGCAGCCTAGTTAGACTTGAATAAAAAAGTAGAATCAAATATGAAAGTATACCCAGAGCCACAAAGTGCATGAGTCCACAGTTTTGGTAAAAAAGAAAAAAAAAAGCCCTTAGGGTACTCAGGATAAACATTGCTTTCTCAATGTGCCCTCAGCCTATGAGACAATCATAGAGAAAACAGAAGTGTTACGAAGGATCTTGGGTCCTAAACACTCCTTTGTTCCACATCCTTAGTGTGGGGTCATGAATCCCCAGGGAAAATAACAGCACACCAGACACCTTGTCAAGTACTCGCGAGGTCTGGTTATTGTTCCTGTCATGTCTTGTCATCATATCACATCTTAGCTTATCTTTAGGAAGGGGATCCAGAATCAGAGCAACCCACAGAAACCCTTTGTTCATTTTATCTGTTCAGACTTTTGCAAGCATGTACACACACACACACAGATACACACAAAACGACAGGTGGTTCAAACCCCAAAGGGGACTATGCCTCTACTCTTGCTATTCATTTCTATTAAGAGTACAATCAAAATTTATCCAAGCATTTCAGGCACACTTCCAATTAAGACTTTGTATACCTTTTTCTGTAATGTACTTGTTCCTTTCTCAACATCTCAAGAGCATTTTTAAATGAAGGTTATTGTGATTAAACTGTGAGATAGCAACTTTCTTCTATTTCAGACTTATTTATCTTACTCAGAGCTTTTTCTAGGCTATCATCCAAAATAGCCTCTAACCACCTAAGCTGTTCAATGAAGTGTAGCAGAAAGCAATCCTTGAAATAGCTCTCGAAATATGTTCTCTTCCTTCATTTGAACATAGTTGCATGCCAATCAACAGCAAAGCAATTAAAATCCTGCCAGGATCAAAGAATGCGCCTTGCTACAGCCTTTGCCAATCTATAAAAACATTTCCTCATTGCCTTTTGTTAAGGCCCTGGTGACCTACGCTACAGTAGTATCCAAGAATCTACCAGTGTTCTTTATTTTTCTTAATTTGTTGCTAAGTGTACATCAACAAATTTCTTGCTGCAAAATGCATGCTGTCGATTTCCAGTTTTCCCTACCTTACATTTCTCTGTTTTGTATTTCCCCATCTTTTTCTAAAGTACCTGTCTTAACAATATTACCTCTTTCATCTTGAATGCACGTGCATTTCATTTTAATATTTTCATTAAGGCTACACTTTTGGAGGACTTGTCATATACTTCTAACTATTGTGCATATCAATTTTCTTTATATGCTCTCATTCTGCTAATAAGATAATCCTTTCGTAGATTTTTCTGGTATAATCCATTGAATCCTAGTACACTCCAATACCAGCTTACTTGAGTTAATCAGAAAATACATTGCTATGGGAGGTCGATGGTCCCTTTCTGGATTATTCTGCCTTCTCATCAATAATCGAAAGGACCAGCTAAGCAATTCAACATACCAACTTCTGATCCTTTTTCTCCCCCCACTGGGGCAATTGAGATAGAACTTGCTTACTCAAGTCTACTCAATAATTTTGAAGTTTCAGGGTGCTCAGAGCATAGCTCTGTGACAGAATGCCAAGACGCAAACCAAAAAATTTCCATGATTCCAAAGCTGTCTATGAATGCAAAGATATGTGGAGAATTGCTGTAATCCATACGAATAACCCAAGCCAAAATATGTCAGCTGAAAAACAGGCAATTGAGCCAAACCTATGTTTTAGTTTAAATTATATGAATAATTACCTACATTTCCCACTTTACTTCCTAGATAGTTAAATGCTATAATACTAGAAATTTTTGATTTTCACAAATTTTAGGGAGTGATAAACTCTACAGCCTTTTGCAGCATAGGTATTAGTTTAACCTTAACACTTCAGCATTGCATTAGCCTGCTAATGGATTCTGATCCTTGTTTCTCAAATTGACTATTCTCTTTGTCTAAAATATAGCCTTGCTCGGTTGTAGACTTAATCATAGATGACCCTACAAAATGTTCTTAATCCTTAAACCCTTTTATAAGATGAGATACATACAATTTCACTTCAGAAAAAAATAACATTTTTAAGATTTTAGATTTTTTTGAAGATGAATTTTTTTGTTTATTAATTTAATTATAATTCTGCAAGTCTGATACACTGTACCTTTGGCATAATGATATTTGTTTCCAAGTGCATAGATAATGCTCAGCTTTCATTAATTTTCTCTCCTCCCCATTATTATCCACCTGAGCCCAGTTCTTATCCTGTTACTATTTTTCCATTAGACTTGCAGAAGGGGAATAAATTGGTCTGTCTGATCTAGCAATGTTCAATGCAGATTGGCACTGGGCATTTGGAAATGGGAAGGAAGCATTTTATTGGTCATATTTACCATGAAGACCATCACTTCATTAGACAATGTCAGGTATACTATAATATTGTTATCTAATTATTATGGTTTTTGTTTGTTTGTTTTAAACGTACAGAGCATGTTTTTGAGAAGATTTAAGCAACCATAAGTTGAAATTTGGAAAACCAAAGTCTTATATTTAATCTCTTCAATTTCCTCTACAGATAGAACTTCATTTACAGAATTGCCAAACCCTAATATTTTATTCTCTCCCACTTGTCCCTCAAATATTTTTTTCTTAGTACAGTTCAATACTTTAAAAATTATATTCCTCCAGAGCAATTCTTTTGTCAAATCCATCCTGAACTCGTGACAGTAGAAATTCTCCTCAGCTGCTGTCATTTCTTTAGAGGCTAAAAGGACTTACGTGTCATGTCATGAATGACCCTTTCATGTCCATTGGTTTTGCTGAAAACATTAAACTGCCTCAGTAAACAAGAGCCAGAGCTGACAGTACACACTCCATTTTTAAGGGAAAAAAAAAAAAAAAACTAGACTTCCATTAAAATACCAACCATTAGCCTGTACACTATACCTGTCTTGTTAAAAATGTTATGGTCATATTACCCTAGTCTACTAGGTACTATCTTTTAAATCCTATATGTAAATAAATATTCTTTTAAATCCTATATTTAAATAAATTAAAACAATTTCTCTTTCCTCTGCAAATTAAAAATAAATATGACAGGGCTGGGGTTGTGACTCAGCGGTAGAGCACTCGCCTAGCACGTTCGATCCTCAGCACCACATACAAATAAAGGCATTGTGTACAACTAAAGCAAATAAATAAATATTTAAAAATAAATAAATATGACAATGAACTATTTTGTACTTCATAAACTAATGATATATATATATATATATATATATATATATATATATATACACATATATATATGCCAATGATACATTGATACATATTGTTATGGGCTGATTTGAAAATTAGCCTGCAGACTTGCCTCATTTTGTTTAGACACCATGTGTGAAGTTGGACCTCCTTCCACATGAGCCCACACCCATGGAAGCTAACACCTCTACCCCCACCTACTTGCACCCTGACCACAATATCCTTGCTATATGGGACTAATGCAAAATTGTTTTTCCAAGAATGTAATTTCTGAAAATATGACTCTGATTCTGTTGTAACTTTCCATTTGTATGAAATGTACCTTGTAATTATGATTGCTTCTCCTGCCCCTTCTTCTTTGTGGTTTTAGACCTTATAAGTATATTCCTGCCCCCAGTTGGGGTTGAGGGTTGCAGAACTGCTTGGTTCTCAGCACTCTTGGCCCTGCCCAGAAATAAAGTTTTTGTGTTTATCTTCAAAAGACCTAAAGAATTATTTGGAAATTTGGGAATAGCACCTTAATAATATGATACGTTATAGATATTACAAGCTTGATGTTCATTATATGCTATGCTATGATGTATTCTTATTTTGCCTGTCACTTTAAAGATAGACATCATCAAGACTGTTTTATTATGTCAGTCCTTTGTTCAAAACCTGTCATTGGTTCTCCAGATCCATAGGGCTGAACTTCATGTGACAAAGCATTGTGGTAACATAATCTGAACTGGCACTGCCCTCGTGCTTGGCATGCTCTGTCCCAGCCCCTGGCTACTTAACTCCAAGGTAGAATTGATTATCATGTTACTTTCCAGTCTCCTAAACTATTCATTTATTTATCCATCTAGTCAATAAGGTGCAAAGCAATTGTTGTATGTCATATGTCACATGCTATTCTCTAAGGAGATGATATATGGATAGACTTTTGAACACCAA
The DNA here is from genome assembly GCA_025594165.1 of Tamias sibiricus. Taxonomy (NCBI): domain Eukaryota; kingdom Metazoa; phylum Chordata; class Mammalia; order Rodentia; family Sciuridae; genus Tamias; species Tamias sibiricus. The sequence goes on from CM046668.1 coordinate 32,445,681, forward strand.
TGAGGTTAAGCTGAATGGAGTTTAAAGTGGGGTGGAGATTATAATAATAAGAAACATCTAGAACAAAGGACTTAAGACAGAAAAGAGCTAATATTTTTTGAGAAGGAAAAAGAGAGCAAGTAAGTAGAAGCATAATATTTCAGGGAAAAATTGTTAGAAAGGAAGGCTGGGTTTGTGGCTCAGCAATAGAGTGCTTGCCTAGCATGTACGAAGTCCTGGGTTCAATCCTCAGCACCACATAAAAATAAATAAATAAAATAAAGGCATTGTATCCAACCACAACTAAAAAATAAATTATTAAAAAAAAAAAAGAAAGAAAGGAGGTCAGAAAATACATAGGCCATTACAGGTCATGTAGTATGGCATCTAGAGGTACAACACCATCTAAAGACTGCATAGAGAATAGAAGAAACAACCATTCTGTCATTGTTAATAAAAATTACATTAACATATTCTTTAATCTGGAAACATATACCTCAAATATATACTAGCACATATGTGAATGAACTTTGCAGCATATTAGCAAAAGCTAAAAAGCAGCTCAAATATTTATCAATAAGACCCTCATCAGATACATTAAGTGCATTATGCAGCAAAGTGTTACGCAGCTGAAAATAAGAATAAAACCCTCTCTATGTACCATTATGTAAACTTCTCTGAGGCAAGATGTTATATGTAAAGAAACAAACAAACAAAAAAGCAAAATGTAAACAGTGTGATATGTTTACATTTGTGTTAAATAGCAGACAAGAACAACAAAAACCAAACACTGTGTCCATTTTCTATTTCTTTTTCTTCCGTACAAATTACCACAATCTCACCAGTTTACAACATAAATTTATTATCTTATGGTTTCTGTAGACCAGAAATCTGTGTTGTCATGGCTAGTTACTCACTTGTGTTAGAATCCCTCAAGGATGAAATCAAAGTATTGGCTGGCTGCCTTCTTATCTGGACATTTGAAAAGAGAATGCAATTCCAAGCTCACTGGTTGTTGTCAGATTGCAGTTCTATGTGATTAGAGAACTTAGATCTCCATTTTGTTTTTGCAGCTTCAGGGTTTGTGTTAGACAGCTTTTAGTCAATGTGACTAAATACCTAAAAAAAAAAAAAAAAAAAACTTAAAGGAGGAAAGATTTATTTTGGCTCACTTCCGTGGTCACTTGGCTCCATTGTTTCTGGCCAGTGCAGAGGCAGAGCTTCATGGAGGGCAGGGTGTGGTGGAGAAATGCTGCTCAGCTGATGGCAGCCAGAAAGAAGTATGGTGCACTGGGCGGGGCGCCTAGGACAAGATATACCCTTCCACAGCATGCTACTGGGGACCTACTTCCTCCAATTAGGCCCACCTTCCTAAAGTTTTCAACTCCTCTCAATAGTCCATTCAATTCTGAATCCATCAATGGATTCATTGCTGAGACCAGAACCCTCATGATCCAATCACTTTCCCAAAGCCCCAGCTTGGAATGTTGCCTCATTGGAAAGCAAGCCTTCAATACATGAGCCTTTGTGGAACATTCCAGATACAGGCAATAACTGCATTGTTTGCAACCATAGAAGCAACATAACACTCCTTGACTTATGGACTCCTTTACATTCAAACAAGCAAGTCATTCTCTCTCTTCAAATTCCTCTGATTTCCCCCTTTTGACTTGCTTTCCTGCCTCGCTTTCTCTAATTGACTTTTCTCCTTTCCTCTTCTGCTTTTAAAGGGCTTTTTGATCTTGAGTCCAACATAATCAAGGATATCACCCTATTTTAAGAGTAGGTAATCAGTAACCTTAAGTACAAACTTCCCACAGTAGCACCTAGATTAGTGTTCCATTAAATAACCAGGGGAGGAATGTTGTTGGGATAACTTTAAAATACCAAGGGTGCTTAACCACTGAGCCACATCCCTTTTATTTTTTACTTAGATATTTAAAAACAGGGTCTTGCTAAGTTGCTTAGGGCCTTGCTAAGTTGCTGAGGCTTGTTTTGAATCATGATCCTCCTTCCTCAGCCTCCTGAGCCACTGGGGTTACAGGAGTGCACCACCATGCCCAGCTGTTATTTGCTTTTATATGAGAAAGAAACTCTGGGGGGAAAAAAAAAAGAAGAAGAAGAAGAATGCAATGACAGTGGCTATCTGGGTGGGTCTGTATATAGTAGCAGATCAGAGAAGTGGATGCTATGAAAATTGGAGGCAGTTAGGAAGGAGGTTTTTTCCAATATCATTTTTATTATGTTTGACTCATGTAAGTGGCATGAGTAATTCAATATGTTAGATTTTTAAAGCATCATCAAATTAATATAATCAAATTTAAAATATTTAATTTTGTTGAGGCTGTGTTTACATTGGCATCATGTACATGGTACTGAGAGACACAGCACATTTTTTTTCAAGTTTGGTTTCTTTCTATAACCAATATTATGTTATGGCATAGAAAACTACTTTTTTTCTGTATTTAAATTCCTGCCACATATTCTTTCTAACAGCATTCTATAGTATCATTTGCCTTTAGTTTTAGGTAAATGAATCATTCCCATATCAATAATTACTCTGCTTTATTCTCTTGAGCAGGAGACATCTAAAATAATAGCATTTAGACATCTGGGGTGATCACAGATGCTAATATTTAGACTGAAATAAAGTGACTGTATGGATGGCCATGCAACTAATTAATCGGATACTTGCATGACTTTTTTGGAATACACCAAAATTGAACTACAAAATTAAAATGTTATAGAGACCTCTCACACCCAAGGATATGTTAAAGAACCTAAGAAGTTAGCAGACTCCATTTTATAGCACAATTTACTTTAAAGACACCAAGTAGGAAACACATTCACTTTCAAGGACTACCAGGAACCCCTAAGGGGCAAGAGTTTGTGCCTGAGCTTTTTACAAGAGCCATGCTGCCCATGCCATGATTGACACTTTCTGTTGAGAGACAGTCTTCCATGGGCCTCTATTCATCTTGCTGGGTTTGCTAGCAATGCAAAGCCTTGACTACTCTTACCAGGGCCATTCCCTGTGTTTTTGTTTGCAGTCTCAAAGGATGAGGTAATGACATCCCCTAGGACAAAAATCATTCTTGCATAGAGGCTGCTTTAAAATGGTACATTCCCCAGGTTCAGTGTCACTCTCCTATAATGTGTGGACATCCCTCCCAGCCCACCTGCATCGTCCCTGTGGGAACTGAGAATCAGAGAACCGCCACAACTGCACAAATCGTCTGGCTCCTGCTTTTGATGTGAGTAATAAAGTCTTTCCTTTCTGACCTGTAACTCGTGTCTTTTGTCAGCATCCAGAAAATAATGAAAGGTTACCTTGTTACCTTCCAAGTGAGGTAAAAATGTCAGACTTTTCAAAGTTCTGGGCACTCTCTGAAAATGCTCCCTCATTTTTCATTTATCTCTCTGATCACTCCCTCCCTCCCTCTCCTATCTCATCTTCCTCATTCGTTTCTGAAAATAAGGATGCTCCTTGGGGTTCTGTCCATGGTCCTGTTTCACTTTTACTTTATAGTTTAGCATTGACAACCTTCCTCTATCCATAATTTCTTCTATTATATTTGAACTCAAATGATTTTTAAGTATATATTTTCCCAAATGCATATATTTTGTTTTGTTGTTTTGTTTGTTTCGTACCAGGTATTGAATCCAGGGGCATTTAACCACTCAGCAACATTCCAGTCATTTTTATGATTGGTTTTGAGCCAGGGTCTCGCTAAATTGCTGACTGGCTTTGAACTTGTGGATCCTCTTGCCTTAGCCTCCCAAGTTGCTAGGATTACAAGCATGCACCACCACACCCACCCCAAATGCATATCTTTCTTTAGCTTTAGGATTCTTTTTTTTTTTTTTTTCCAAGTTCTTGAGAGATCTTTCCAATCTAATATGGTATAGACAATTCCAACTTAATTTCATTTAATATAATCACCATTAACTCATGTTTCTAAGTGGAAAATACTGGAGTCAACTTCAACCTCCCTGAAAATTTTATCCATCACACAGCTCAGTATCATAAGCTTCATATTTCCTGTCAAAGCCATTTTATCTCTGATGTGTTATCTCCTGACCTTACTTCCTTACTTAATTCACTGTCCTCTTTATTTCATACTCCAAGCTTCTGCCAAAGTTCCTTTTGTAAACACAGACTTGAATATATTGCTTTGGTTCCCTTTGCCTATGGATTAAATGGCCTTGTAATGGCAACCCAGATGCTTCAGACATCCCCCATGAAAAGAAAGCTTCCAATTTCTTTTAGAGGCATTTTGACACCATCCCTGAATCAACTGATGTGCCTGCATTCACAAGTGTGCACACATTCACATTCTCTCACCTTGCACAATACACTTCACCCCCATGAGTCATGAGGGCCCTCCCTATGTTCTCAGTAGGGTCCCTTCTCTCTTCTCCCTTTGTCCATGCGGTTTCTTCTATCAGAATTATAGCAGCATCTTGAGGAGCTGTTATTCTTCCCTTAAAAAAGAGCAAGAAAGGCATTTCCTCTTTCCTTTAGCCTCATTACTTCCTTCCTCATCTGTTATCTCACAATACTGTATTCTCATTATCATTACTTTCTGTTCTTCCTTTCTTTGCACCAGATCTTTTACTGCTGCCTTCAAACAGCAAACAAAATAATTTGTATCCTTACTCGGTTTTTGAATGGTTCAGACACTAAATTTTAACTAAACTCTATCTTCTTCCTAAATCAAACTGCTTCTATCAGTACTTTCAATGTAGCTGTTTATTATATCATGTACACTGTATTATATCTTAAGTATAAACAGACTTCTAGTTCCTCAAGATTTCTTCTACACATCTGCATAAAAAAATACTGCTTTTGAATTTTTTTTATGCTGATCTCTGTCATTTTCTAAAGACCTATGCCCATCACCACATTATCCAAAGTCTAATACCTATGTCATGCTTGTCTACTCTACTTCAGGTCAAACTAAGTGGCTTGTAAGTGGCTTCACTCTCCTCATCAGATCTAAGTGGCTTGGATCCATGTGGGTAATTTTATCCCAAATTTAGCCCCACAGATTGGTGGCCTTCTTACTTATAGTAGAGCCATGGACTCTCCTGGTTATAACTTGTAACATTTTTTCACATACACCTCTGAAATCCTCAACTCAGACACACACTGACCAAACCTTCCTGCCTTCTCCAGCCCGTGTTCCATAATCACATCATACTCATTCTTCAACTTTCTGATTTGTAGTACATTGATCTCTCTGATCACATTCTTTCTTCAAAATGTCTCTTTTCTGATTTAGCCTAAGTCCTATGAATATTATATTACTTTTTCTCCACAATCTAAATTCCTTTTCTTTGTATCCTAAAAGGTATTCACCCAGTAAAATTGTCATGTCACATTGGCTAAAATTACTATTCACTTTCTCTGGTCTAAATCTCAGAAGTGGCTGAGTTTTATCAGAGAAAATAAACAAAGAGCTTTTGCTCCAAATGTCGGTCTTTCAACACAGCTGTGTTGTATAATACCGTCTGGGGGTCCTTTTATTTATCCTCACTTTTCTCTCTTCAGATGTATTCCAAAAACATTCTTATTTCACTTTTTTTAAAACTTGGTCCTTGATCCCAGAACTCTTAGAAGGGAAGTTTGCCACTTACTTCAGGATTCCACCAAACCAAATCTTCACTCTGCTAATCACATATTTATTGATACATTTCTTCTAGTTTCTAAGAAGAAATGATATTTCCCTCCCATATTTTAACACAAATATATTCCATCTTCAGCTTTTTACAGTGTCTTGATCTTTCATAGAATCGTATTTCTTTTCAGGTATTCTCTTTTTCCCACATTCCTTCCTCTCCCCCTTCTTTTTTTTAATATTTATTTTTCAGTTGTAGTTGGACACAATACCTTTATTTTATTTATTTATTTTTACGTGGCACTGAGGATCAAACCCAGGACCTTGCAAGTGCTAGGCAAGTGCTCTACCGCTGAGCCACAATCCCAGCCCCACCTTCTTTTTTTTTTTTTTTTTTTTTTTTTTTTTGTGGTACCAGGGATTGAACTCAGGGGCACTCACCCACTGGGCCATATCCCCAGCCCTTTTTTGTATTTTATTTGGAGACAGGGTCTCACTGAATTGCTAAGTGCCTCACCATTGCTGAGGCTGGCTTTGAACTCGCGATCCTCCTGCCTCAGCCTCCCAAAGTGCTGGGATTACAGGCGTGCGCCACCGCGCCCGGCCCTACCTTCTTAATCTATTTGTACAAGCAACTCTTTTTTTATCATGTTTGCATCCTCAGCACCACCACTTCAGAGAATCATTGCACTTGACAAAAAATTCCCACCTACCTGATCTTCAAACATTTATTTCCTTTACAAAGAAGTAATATAAACTTGATGACTATACATTCTGCCCTCCTATTTACTGTTCAGCTCTTACTATGCAGTCTGATTTTCACTTCAGTTGTACTATTGAACTGATTTCCAAATCCACAATGCATTTTAAATCAAGTTCTAGACTATCTCTATTGTACTTGATATTTTGTGTGGTGTGTGTGTGTGTTGCTGGGAATAGAACTTAGAGATTCTTGCATGCGAGGCAAGTGATTATCACAGAATTATTCACATTCATATATCAAATTGCTTTTTTCTTTCCAAATTTCAGAATCACATGTAAATACACTGGTATATATCTGAAATGAATAATTGACTTCAATATCCACTGTTTATCTTATATATGCATACATACAATAATGTGTATAAATATACACAATACAAAAATATGTCTACATTTCTATATGTTTGTATTTGGTATGTATGAATGTATATTTTTGTATAAGTATATGTATATGTTCATATATTATATATTTACATGCACAAATATACATATTTATATATTTAAATACCTATAATATACCATAAATCATGCTAGTTATTAAGTATATGATTATTAATAAAATAAACTTCATTTTGCCTTCATGGAAGTTATAGGCTATGTCTAAAATTGAGTTCATCATCATTTTCTGCAAATCTGTTATTTCATAAAATCTGGTTCTTTTTCCTTCCATATTTTTCTCATCCAGTGCCACAAATCACAAACTTTTGGCATCACTACATGGTCGCTTTATCATTTCTTGAACTTTGTTCATTACTTTTACCACTCTCTTCTTTCAGTCTAAGATCATCAAAGATTTGCTCTAATGCCTTTTAATTCGTATCTCTGCTTTGCATCTGATACCAAGTAAATTCAATCTCTAATTTACTGACAGATGGTATATCAAAATGCAAGCATGGTTATAGTGTTCATCTGTTCAAAAACATTTTATTATGGTTTTTTGACCAAAAGACAAATGTCAATCTGATATGTTATCCAAAGTCCTTGAAAATCTGGCCCTACTTAAATTTCCATATTTATGTCTTACCACTTTTAGTATTGAATTTTATACTGTGTTAACCACAACTGCTAACAGATCCCCAAGTGCACTGCATCATTTCTCACTTTGATATTTTTTTATTACTTGTGTTCTACCACCTATGTAACAACTCATCCAGAAAGCCTCACCTCTATATCTGAACTAGATTTTCCTTCTCTGTGTTCTCATAATATCTTTGCTTATCTCTAAACTTATACACAACCATAATGCGTTATTTTGATCCCTGTTTACGCCTGTCTTTTAAATAGATGTTAAGTTTATTTAGGACAGAGTCTGTGTTCTGTTCACCTTTATAGTTCTAGAAACTAGCATGATTGATACATATTGTTTAATGGATGATGGTTAAAGAAATAAGTAAATGAATGCCATTTATCTTTCATAATTCTATCTTAATTCTGTTACATTAGCTCTTTGAGTGCATGAACTGTGGCCCATTTATCTTTATTCTTCTACTTTTAATACAGTGGTTGGTACATAATAGATACACGGGAAATGCAAATGCTTATGCCATGAAAATTGTGACTAGAATCAAATAGTAATGCATGGATAAAGAATGGAAAACAAGAGTTACACCTCAAGAAAAGAAAAATAAACTACAATCAATCACTAATTGTAACAAATGGGCCAATCTGATGGTGGTGGATTTTTATAATGGGGGTATGTGTGTAAGAGCCCTAATTGAGGATAGCTAAGATGGCGGTTAGCTGAGAGCCATAAAAGTGTTCAATTATTTTCACCTGATATTCATGCATTTATCTAAGAATCTTTTTATGCCCGTGAACACTGTGTGACGCACCTGTGAGCTCGAGCTGTTAGCACTTGTCCTTGTTAAGGCAAAATGTATTTAACCGGGTGAGGTTAGTTAGAGGGGTGGTTGGAGTTGGAGAGGTTGTTGGAGCCGGAGAGAGAAGTTAGAAGAAAGAAGAATGAAAGAACTTTTTCATTTCCAGTCTGCCTCCGAATTTTCTCCTGTGGTATCATTGCTGCGAGCGGCAATTGCTGCAGGCGGCGACATATGTGTATGTGTGGGAGCTTGAGATATGTAGGGAATCTCTCCACTCACTGGTTCATTTTGCTGTGAACATAAAACTTACAAGAAATCAAGTTTTTTAAAAATTGACAAAAATCAAAGAATTCTCACTTGGGGTTTAAAATTATTAGAAATCAGTATTCTATCATAGTCTAAAAGAAATTATTTTTTGATCATACTGAAGAGAGCTAAAATAAAGCATGAAGATGTAATCATTCAAAATAAAAAATGAATTATAAAATTGTTCTTTTAGGGAGACATTTTTAGATAGATGCATGTTAATTATGTATTTGGTTTTTCCATATGAAAATCCAGCAGCTTCTACTGCTTCTAAATCAAACTTGCCCACTACTGTTGACACATATGCACCTACCATGACAAGCAGCAATGAAGTTAAAGACAAAATTTGCACTGACCTTGATAAAAACTCATTGTAACAACAGTAGACTCTTACAAGTTGATTGCTACGGGAAGCTTCAGTGCACATGGCTGCAATGATTCTGAAACTTTGAGGTGTGTTATTAGCTGCCACATCACTGACAAACATAATAGCAATGTACCGAGTCTCATCCCTGATTTTTCCAAATAGTAACTGGTAATTGTCAGGACAGTGTTTGTGGTGGCCAAACAATTCATTTTAATCTGGGATGTATTTGATAAAAGCAAAAGGGAAGCAATTTATTTATTACATTGCTTTTTGAGCAAGCTCTAAAGGACTCAAATAGTTTTTCAACATCTAGTATTGAAAAGAAACCACATTATATAGATTCTAAATGGTATTAGATACAGAAATAGGTCATAAACTTTAAAGAAAGACAAAACTGACTTGGGAGTTGGAGGAACTAGGTTCTAAAATAAAATCTACCATTATCAAGTTCTACTGATATGGAACAAATCCATGTTTATTTCTGAGCCTCACTCCTTTTTTTTTTTTTTTTTCTTTGTACATGAAGAGTTGGACCAATGTCTTTCTCAATTATATTTCAAATGTTACATTTTATAAATTTCAAGAAAGGCCTGTATGGGACCCTTCTTTTTCAGCCCCAAGCCTCTTTTCAGTTTAACTGCTTCTTTTTGCTTCTATAAAATGCTTGGCTTAAATACAATAGAAGTCAAACCACTGTGACCCCATTTTGTTATCAGCTGCCCCAAAGTGTTGGAAGTCTCTTGTCACAAAGCAGGAATAAGCCCGGATATGATAAGCTAGCCTGGGCACAATAAACTAGGGCAATGGCAGGGCCCTGGGCCCTGGGCCCTGCAGGGCCCTGCAATGAACAGTCAGCACATTCCATAGCTCTGAAGATGGCACCCACCAATGAAAACCTCCTTAGACATGCATGGGCTCCCCTGGCCAATCAGGCGAGCCCCTTCCCCCTCCTTGCTTCTACCCCTATAAAAACTCAGTCTTTCCTCATTTCTGGGCTCTCAGTACAGATCCACTGTGTTGGTGAGGTCTGAGAGTCGGACCTTAAGCCCGAATAAAGACTCTTTATTCTTGCATACACTCCAGATTCCTTGGTGGTTTTTTGGGGATCCGTTCTCTGGGCACAACAGCCTGAAGAAACCTGCCTTTGCACTGGGTTCCCACATGAGAATAATAAATGAAGAAGAGAAAATTGATGAAAATACAAAGAAAAGGAGACATTCCATTAGTAATCTTTTGAATTCACCATTTAAATGATTAAAGGTGTTTTTCATCCTCTCACCAGGTCATGGGAAGGTCTTATCTACATGGTTTCCTTTGACTGGATAAGCAGGTAGCTTAGTTAGGAACTGTGACTGTGACCAAGAGTGATAGAAAGAGAAAATGTAGTATAGGTACAGATGACACTTTAGACAGACTCAGGAAAGAATTCCATCATATCTGCCACTCTATTGTATTTCAACTTTACTCACTGGTTCTACCACATTGCAAGAATTTGGGTTTTATTCTAAGTATTATGAAGAGCTACTGAAGAGCTTTAAGGAGGAGAAATATATAATTTCATTGGTTTAAAAGTTATTCTAATGTAGGGAAATAGTTATCAAACAAGAGGCCAGGGTGCAATAGCATTGATCAGGTAAGAATGAGATGAAAAGAGAAGGATTAATTCTGGATGTTTGGGGCTGGGGTTATGGCTCAGCAGTAGATCACTTGCTTGTCTTGCATGTATGAGGCCCTGGGTTTGATCCTAAGCACCACATAAATAAAATAAAGGTGTTGTGTCCACCTACAACTAAAAAGATATTTTTTTTAAAACATTCTGGATGTTTTTAAGGCAGAGTATGAAATTTATTTTCAATTTGTCTCATTTTCAACTTGTTCTATCAACCCTCAAATGTTTTCAATCCCTCCCTTCTCTTCCCTGCATTTAGGAGGATCATCATCCAAACAACAACCATGCCCCCTTTCCAGGTGACTTCCACTTGGGTGTGACCATCAGAAGGTTCTGGCAGGAAACCAGAAGGTGCAAAGGGCCTTCTCCCTCCGCATGCTCTTCACTTCAGGCCTGAATTTCTGGCAGTTCCTGCATCTGTCTACAACTAGGATTCTTCTCACATGGGTGCTACTTCACCTTCTCATATATTCTTAATTCTTTTTTTTTTTTTTTTTTTTTTTTGGTACCGGGGATTGAACTCAGCGGCACTAGACCACTGGGCCACATCCCCAGCCCTTTTTTTTTTTTTGTATTTTATTAGAGACAGGGTCTCACTGAGTTGCTAAGTGCCTCGCCATTGCTGAGGCTGGCTTTGAACTCGCGATCCTCCTGACTCAGCCTCCCAAAGTGCTGGGATTACAGGCGTGCGCCACTGCGCCCGGCTTATTCTTAATTCTGATAGCATTCCTTTCTTACTTTGCAATGGACTGAATGAGTTGTCACCCTAAAATGCTTAGATTAAAAATCCTGTCACACCAATGTGATGGTTTTGGGGGTGAGGCCTTTGGGGGTGATTAGATCCTGATGCAGAACCCTGATCAACAACAGGATTTGCACCTTTATAAAAGGGATCTGAAAGCACTCCTTTTCTCTCTTTCTGGTAGGTGGGGATACAACAAAATGCCAGTCTACAACCCAGAAGAAAGCACTCTCCAGAACCCCACTATGCTGGCACCTCATCTCAGAATTTCAGTCTCCAGAACTATGATAAATAAATCTGTTGTTGATAGCAGCCTAATGCTAAGTGAATAAAATCCTTTCTTATCCCCCCAGCTGCTGGGACATTAGTGCTTTCCTACTACTGCCAGTCTGTCTGTCTTACCACTCTTTCTTTGTTCCATAATTCTGCTCACATCCTTTATGGAGGTCTTCTTAATCCAACTTTTGAAGATGAATTCTGTGTTCTCTGGGGACCTTGAATTTACATATATATATATATATATATATATACACACACACACACATATGACTTGATATATGTGGAGAACTGAGGAAAAATAAAGAGGGTCAATTCTCACGTTTCCATCTTTAGCAACTGTGTACATATGGGTTGCATTTAAGGCAGTAAGTGAAAAAGGCTGGAAAGAACATGTGCTAGATGAATACTAACATAAGCTCAGGAGCCTGACAGCAGGAGCCTGATAGCCAAGAAACGTGGCACCCAGGCTTATACTAACTTAGAAGAATCCTGATGTGAGTTTTCTATGACTACTACAACAAATATTTCATGTGTACTTTCCTGCTATTTTATGTTGCATTGTTTTCAAATGATCCTGATGGTATCAGAAAGCACATGCATTAAATAATTTCATAAATATTAAAAGAAAACACCAAACAGATTTTAATTTCAATTATATAAAGTTAAAAGAAAGTCATATTTGTAGCATATGACTTAGGTACAGAGAAGCATAGAGTTATTGCCAAAAACCAAGTTGATATGAACAGTGGATTCGTTGGTGAGAAGGAATTAAGTTCGATGAGAACCTAATGAACCCCTTATATCTTCAAAACAATAATAAGCAGACACAGGGTCTTATTATTTCTAGGTAAATTATTTGATAACACATAACTACAGTCAGGAAGGTCAAAGAACTCCTGGGAACACATGCCTGTGATTCCAAGGGATAGAAACATCTAAAAAGATTTCTCATCACAAAATGTTATATGACTTAATAAGAAAATTCATAGAGAATGGCACGTGTGTTTTAATGCTTTGTCTAAATTTTCCTACTTGCTTGGTTCTTTTGAAAAGCAGTTATATCAGCCCTAATTTCTTGTACGTTATTATCCAAAATAGTCTAGATTTCCTAAATTCCACATTTAACTAATGATTTTTGTCATGTTGTGACAATTACTGGTTACATAAATAGTGTTAAGATAGCATTATGGAAGAATAGTTTTTAAAAATTAGATGCTAGAGAGACTTTGAAGAGTGAATCAACCTCTACATATTAAAAAAATAAACTCACATTTTAACCAATTTCTAAGGTTTCAATGCAAAATTTACCATCCATTATGGATTAGATATGAGGTGTCCCCCAAAAGCTTACATGTGAAACAATGAAAGAATTTTTAGAGATAAAATGATTAGTTAGTAAGATATTTAATTTATCAATGAATTAACCCACTGATGGGAATTCACTGGTGGTAACCATGGACACATAGAGTGTGGCCGGATGAAGTAGGTCACTGGGGGGCGTATCTTTGGGTTTATATTTTCTCCCTGGCAATTGAAACTTGCTTTGCTTCCTGGCTGTAATATCCTGAGCAGCCTTCCTCAGCCACGTCTTTCTGCCATGGTGTTCTGCCTCACTTGGGGCCAAGAGCTATAAAGTTGGCCATTCACGGAGTGAACCTCTGAAATCATGAACCAAAATAAACTTCTTTGTCTATGTCGTTCTCATCAGGTATTTTGGACACAGCAACTAAAAAACTTACTAAAACACCATCCAACTAACATCGAATGAGAGACCCAGAATGGTCTGGGGCCTGACTATTGACTGAGATCCTCCATTAACCTGGGGACTGGCCTTAAAGATAAAAGAGCCCTATTATCAGGGTTGCTTCTCCTCTAACTCCTATAATTCCACAAAGGCAGAGAACCCACAATAAGTACCCCTCAGCCTAACAAATACTGTCAAATTTATTTCTAACAGATCTGTATTTTTGTATATTCAATTGCTGTTATAGATAGTTGGGATAGACATCCCTATGTATTTGCTCAGGGTCCTGAACTTCAAATATTTATTGATTTTTTCTTTATAAACATATCTCAACTTCTGTTATATTCATTAAAAGTAGCCAATTACTAGAAAAATATATAGTATTTTGAAAATTTTAAAACTTGAACTGGTAAAAGGTATTTGTCAGAAAAGTTATGTCTGCTTATTTTCTCAAGCTTAATTCAAGAAACTTTTAAAGATACCAAAGCATAAGTAGAATTGTGCATTCTTCTAACTAGTACTAAACCTTTGTTGTTATTTGAGATTCCATTTGGGTCAGTAATGGTCTTTTTAGGAAAAGCTTAATATTTTCCCAGTTGAAGTCAACTAAGCTAAGAATGTCAGTGTCAGAGGGTTTATTTTCCTCCTCCTGCTCTTTAAATGTTGAGACTTTACATGGGATTTTCTGAGATGATTAATGACAGGTATGACTGGGAGAAGTAATTACAGGGAGTGACTGGAAGTTTAAGACTTTAAGGATAAAAGTGAATGATATGAACATGAAAGTTTTAGTGATGAAGTCAACTTCTGACAGACACAACACACTCATTATGGAAATTTTGAAATAGAATAAAGATCTGAAAAATCAGTCTGAAATGAAAGAACATAATTTAAATCATTAACCTCTTCAGTGTGGGGACTAAAGACATATTCTGGGTTGAAAGCATTTGTGACTTCGAAGGCTAAATTTTTCATATCCCTATAATTTTTTCTATCTTATTCCTGAGTTATTTGCATAGTCTCATGGCCTGCACAGTGTGGACGGTTACTCACATGGTCTATAATTCACTCAAGTCAGTTAATTTTATACCAGTCCTTTATAGGCATCCAATAGCTCACATGAAGAAGCTCTAAAGAGCAACAAAGAGCACTTCCACACATCTGTTGACTTTCTCCTTGGTTGGTCCTTTGACAGCACTGAAAATTTAATTAGAGTGCTTAGAAGAAGATGTAAGATTGAGTGAGCACAGCTGAGCATTTGGAGTTTAGAATATTGAGTTTTAATAATTAATAATTTTGAAACAAAATAATTGTATCTATTGTGAATTTTTCAAGGATAGTTACTTCTTGCCTATTGCTTTACTTATAGCTGTAAATGTACGTATACCTCCATACCAATCATTCTCTACTGATACAAACTAGAAGAAACATAGGACATCAAATCTAATTTCCCTCCCAAATAATACATATTGAGAAATAAAAAAGGTGGGGAAGTAATAATACTTTAACAAGAATTTTTCTTTTCTGGGAAGAATCTGATAATTTCCATGAAAAACAGTTTTGCTGTTATTGAATTTCAGTTTTTCATGAAATACACTATAGTATCTACTGTCTGGTGACACTCACTTATCAGGCCATCTGATTATTATATTTGTTTGAGCATAGCTATTAATTATGATACCAGCATCTATCCATTCTACTATTTGAATAACAACTGAAATTTTCTTTGGAAACTGACATATTTCCCATTTTTAACTTATTTATTTAGATGAAGCTTCATTTTAGCTCCAAAGGTAGAGAATGTAAATCAGGCCTGGCTGGTGAACCCATCATGTAACAGTGTCTTCAATTCTTTGGTCAAGTATGTAATCAAATTTAAGCCACTGGAACACGGTTATAGAAATAGTTTGGAGAAATAGCAGTCTGAACCCATAATGAACCAATGTAGCTGACACTACAAAACTCACAAGCAAGAAAAAACAAGTTTTGATTATACAATTTGAACCTTGATTCCAGCTGTCCCTGAATTTCAAGTGATTTAACCTTTTTCAAATTTACAAATCATAAATTTCCTCTTATTTTTTAATCCAAGCTGAATTGCTCAATTGCACCTGAAGGTGTACTGACATTGTATTGCTCACAGACAGCATGGCATGTAGCTGCCTTTCTAATCAATGTCAACAGCCCATGTCAGTTGCTGGCATGGTTGGATGACCATGATTCTCTGTGTGAAGGATCTTCCAGAGTCAGGCTTGACCTGTCATGTCCCTCATGAATAGAATCTGGAGAGAAGGAGGCTGCATGTAATTTGGGATACCTGCCACAACTCAGGTCAATCCAAGAAATAGCTTTGTTTCAATGTTAATAAAACTTCTCACTAGGAGGCAATTTGTCAATTATATTTGGCATGAGGAAATACTAAACAGTTATGGGTGGTGGTCCCAAATGATAGTGATTTTAGGAGTCCTGAGATGGCTGAGAGTTGCAGACTTTCCTAAACAGAAAACATATAAACATCAGCCAGAGGAAACTGAAGGCACAGGAGAAGATGTAGAGTGGCAGTCAACATCACTATTCCACAGAATGCCTTACCATGAGTCACATATAACCTCGACAGAGGACATTTGTTCACATCCATTCTTAAATCACATGGAGAAAAAAGGCTATTGAGAAATCAAAACTTAGACTTAGGGCTTCCAAAAATCCACAGATTTATAAATGTTTAAATCTAAAACCAAGACTCTATCTTCCAAGGATTTCTACTTAGAAGTATTCCACTTTCATAACGTATGTGATAAAAATTAGGGACATAGCCAGTTATAGTCCACTTACAACACAGTAAAATAGTCACTGGCAGAGATTGCCAGGCATGAAGAGCACTTTCAGAGACCAAAGAATTCTTTGATTCTAATAGGCACATCCTGATAGCTGAGATTGGGTATGGAAGGGGAGATGGGAACTAGCCCATGGGTTTTAAAGCTTGGAGTCAGGTGTTGCTAAAAAGTAGAATTTGGCAAAACTCAAGATCAAGAACAAGACCATCCAAAAGAAACATCAATCCAAAGGCTAAGTGGCAAGACCAAAACCAGGTATGACATTATGGAAAAGCAAGAGGAACCACAAGAATGGTAAGGCAGAGCTAGTGGGAGGCAGATCTTAAGGTTATTAATATGGGTGCAGAGAACATATAATGAGTATTCAAACACATACCCATGCTCTGGAAGCAGCTGGAAAGATAATACAACTCCTCTGAGCTCTAGGTCTTTTCTCCTTTTTTATTAAAATTAATCACAGAAGTATTTTAATTCCCACTTTTCATATGTGCGTGTATGAGGTATATACATGACTATATATTTAAATATGAAAAGTACAACTGTATAAGAAGATATTCTTCCTGAAAAATGAGTGACCATTGATTATCTGAAAGGTTAATAGTTTAATGCTAGCATACCAATTGCTACTATATATTGCTCATTTGCTAATGTTGTGATTCCTATCACAAATATTTTATTCACATCATCTGTTCAGCAATCCACGCTGACATGAAAAAAGTGAAGAGCAATAGAGAAAGGTTGTCACAAAGCTAAGTGTGCTGAATTTAAAAGAGAGCACAGGAGTCTTAGATTATGTTCTTTCTACATTTCAGTGTTTTCTTTTGTAGAATAATAGTAACTGTTGCTAAAATATTCCTTACTGTACAAAATAAAAGTTGATAACTCTGTGCTCATTTCTAACTCCTACACACACACACACACACACACATGCACCCTAAATGCAGACAAAGCAAAATCCATTGTATCCTGGAAGATTCAGGGATATGGGGGGGAGTTAAAATTGGGAATTTGAGCTATTCTATGTGAAGTTAATGATAATGTTTCCAAGTACAATTGCCAGTTGTTACAGGGTCAAAGACAATTGTATGAAATAGATTCCTCTAAATAAAGTGAAATAAATCTCCACCAATCCCCATATGATGACATAATATGTATTGAAACCAGTGTTGCATAAACAATATATTCAATTGGCAGACTGAATACATTCACAAAGTTATTGATGACCTTTCATCATGATTTTCTAACTTTGTTTTGCTCTACCACTCCTGAGTTATAAGCTCATCAATAACTCATTGAAAAATGATGTATATAGAGTCAGTGAAAAATGATGTATATCTAGTCAGCCCAGCTGGTAAGCACCACCTTCTCTGTATACTACTTTTAATATAAATTTATGGCCATGTTGAACATCCTCTTTTTATAAACATTATTTCAGTTTCATATATATTGGCCTTTCATTTATAAAGTAATTTAAGACAATGATTTGAGAGTTAACAAACCAAACATCAAAACATTAAATGTATTTCTGATACAATAGAATTTTATTTTCAATTATCAGAACCAATTTCAAGTGACATTAATCTGAAATATTCTGTATAGATGATGTCTAAACATGTGAAATAAAGGGAAAATAAATCAGTTTTTCTCCTCAGTCAGATATTTTTTATTCATGTAGATACTACTCACGTGCAGTACATTTATGATGTTTTGTGATTTTATAATGTACCTTAAGAAGCACATTTTACAATCTATTTTTTGACATCTTGTGATGAGGGTATTTCCAAAAGATGTAGGAGCCAGGTTGAAAGAGTTTCCACTAGTCAAATCTAGAAAAAGTTTAGCATCACAAACACTGAAAATAAATGGTGATTACAATGGATTATAACCCTTAGAATAAAATAATAACAAAAACTTGAGTTCAGAAATATTGAATGAAGGAAAGGAGGGAGGGAGAGAGGATCAGTGCTTCCTTACAGAATATTTTTTCTTAACAAATGTAGAAAAAATGATATTAACAGAAAATTCCTATTTAAAACACATATCAAGCCAGACATTATGGGGGCCACTCCTGAAATCCCTGCTATTCAGTATCTCAACTCAGGCCAGCTTGGACAACCTAGCAAGACCCTGTCTCAAAACAAAATTTGAAAGGGCTGGGTGTCACTAAGTGGCAGAGCACTTGTTTAGCATGTTAGAATGTGCAAGTACATGGTTCAAGCCCCAAGACTGCAAACAAAACAAAACAAACAAGTAAAACAGGGCTGGGGTTGTGGTTCAGCAGCAGAGCGCTCGCCTAGCATGTGCACGGCCTGGGTTCGATCCTCAGCACCATGTAAAAATAAAGGCATTGTCTACAACCAAAACAAATAAATATTAAAAAAAGTAAAACAAAACAAAAATCCCACACATCATCACATAGTGATGATTTTAAATTTATGATTTAGAATCATCAATAAACGATTAGTAGTTAAAACCAAAATGAGAAATGTGTCTTTGTATGTTCCCAAACTATGTTTTCATAAAATACTTATTATATAATGGGAAAATAATGACAATAAAGAAATTTGGCAGATACCTGTTACAAAACTGCTGAAACAGTTAACTTAGCTGGGAACACCGTGCTAGTGAAATAAAAGGGTTTATTGGGGTGCCACATGGGCAAGGGTAGGGAAAGGAAGGGAAGGGGGGGTAGGGAAGGGACAGGCAGGAACGGAGAGCAGGAACAAAAGGCGGCAGGAACAAGGGCAGAGTTCAGTCCGGGGCTGGCTTAAATAGAGTAGGGGCCATAAAACCCCCTTGGAGTGAGTCCTTGTCCTATAGGCCAGCAGAGGTCAGGGAGGGAGGGTAGTGGACAGGGGACTTGCTGGTCAGGTTTTTGGTCACGCTGAGGATCCTGGGAGCTGTAGTTTTTCACAAGGCACCTGGGGAGGTGTGGCCTTCTGCCTGGGAAGTGCAGCCTCTGCCTAGAATCCAACAATACCACCTTCACCAAGAGGTCAAGGTTTGCATTATCAGTCATGGGATATCTGGTTACCATAAAGCACAGAGATATGAAACAGCCAAAAGGAATAAACATCGGTCAATGACATTATGGCCTAAAAATAACTAACATGATTTTCCTCATGAAGAAGTTTCATACAAGTGAAAATTGGGAAACATTCAACAAAATATCTTTCCACTCTTCAGATGGGAATGTTGTACCCAATTTGCAGGAAAAAAAGACTCACAAGCCACTCACGTAATAGCCGTGAAGCCTTTATTCCGGCAGGGCCACCAGCAAAAGCAGGAAGGTAGAAAATGACGCCAGCTCATAGCAAGGGCAGGGTTTATAAAGCACAGGGTTAATATGCCCTCAAGCCCTCAGGTGGAGACGGTTTAAGGGTGGGTTAATGGGCCATCAGGTGGAGACAGTTTAAGTCCAGTTTAAGTCACCTTTGCTTATTACAGGAAAAGCTCATAAAGACAAAGATGATTGAATAAATGTCACAAATATGGGAATTGATAAAGGTTAAGACAGAAAAATGAAATGTTTGACCTAGTTTGATCTTGAGCCAGAAATTAGAATTTTTTTTGAATAATTGGCAAATATTGAAAAAAGTCTCTAGATTAGTTAAAAGTATTATATTAACGTGAGTATACTGGTTTTGATATCTATACTGTGGTTACAGAAGAAGCATTTATTTATTTATTTAGTTGTTTGTTTATTTATTTAGTTTATTCATTTTTTTGTACTGGGATTGAACTCCTAGGTGCTTTGCCACTGAGCTACATCCCCAGTCTTTTTTATTTTTGAGACAGGGTCCTCCTAAATTGACCAGGCTGGCCTTGAACTTTTGACCCTCCTGCCTCAGCCTCCCAGAATCTATGGAATTACAGGGTAGATGTATGCAATCACACCAGGCTATATAGGCTAACAATGGAAGATGTTGGGTGAAGGGGTCACAGAAATTTTTTGTACTCTCTCTGCAACTTTTTGTTAGTCACTTGAAAATTGAAAACAAAAAAAGACTTGATATATATATAATATATATATGTATATGTATATACATATATATTCCTAATATATATGATAATCTAGTTATGTTAATATATGATTACTTACATATATATAAAATATATATAAATATATATATATTTGTAAATAAGTTAGAACAAGTTAGTACAAAGTTCCACAGGAACATTTGAAGTAAAAACCTTGATAGAAAATTAGGAAAGGGAACAGTGGTATTCAATTGGAGAAAGCTAAGCCCTGCTGCTCCTTGACCTTTGCTCATTTCCTCTCAACTAGTTAGGGCCAATTAATCCCTCTACAAGTTCCCTCAGGCCATGGCTTTAGAACAAAGCCTTATTTTAAACAAGAAGCTGGTTGGAACTCTAAGCAACCGGTTTTAACTCCCCATCAGTGGTACTGCTACTTCTGTCCTGACCTCACACCTCCCTCCTCCCTCCCTCCGGTAAGAAGACTTTGGTCTTAACAGCACTCACATTCTCCAGGTGACCTACCATTTTATTTCTTCAGTCATTTCACTATTGCGTACTACTACCTTCCTCTTGCTCTGTAACCTAATTATTTATTATAGGCTTCCTAGATGCCAAATGCTTGCCAGCATGTCTGGGCAAACCCAATCCTTCTGCTATCTCCAGTACTGCCATTAATCCTTACCACAAACCAGCCCCTTGTCTGCATCCTATGCTATCTCTTGTCTATCTTTCAGAATCTATGGATGCTTGCAGTCATAACCTTCCTGTAGCTACTTGTGTTTTCCCAGCTGCTGTCTTATGCCAGCAACTAGTCTAGCAATGGCTACTCAGAATGCTCAGCCAAGTTTCAGTGCTTCCCATACTGCCTTCACTTTGGTTATGGCTCTTCTTACCTACAAACCACCCAGACAAACCTCACTGCCATGACCCATGAGGAGGCATTCTGATAGGTATGCAAGAGGGTTTTTGAGACTATTAACTTTTAACACTGCTTTTCATGGCTTCACTATGAAAAAGAAAGCTGATAGCTGCCCTCAGTGGCATGGGAACTATGCAGACTCAAGAGCAGAAAGTGATAACACCTTACTTTGTCACTAAGAAAAATTTATTCTTTATTTTTTCTACTGGAAGTTCTCTTTAAGAATGAATTTAACCTCTTCTGTTTTCACTAATTGTAAACAATTGAATAAATGTGATGCATTGTAATTTGTTCTTTTTCTAAGCACAACTGTTGGATAAGATTCAGGCTGGCAGGCCATACCCCCAGGCGCCTTCCCGGAAGTGCCCATCTCTCAGGAGAATCCACCTTTGGCAGGCTCCAAGTCCCCACCCTTCCAGATCCTGGGAATACTCACCTATCGCGGGGAATTCACCCCAGGGCGGGCTCTCCCTTTCTGAGCCAATATGGACCATACAAGTCATGCTCCCGCCCCTCTGTACTTAAGCCCTGGCTTGTCCAGAATTCGCTCTCTCTTTTCACCGTCATCTTCTCACCAGCTCTCCCCTTCCCTGTTCCCCTTTCCCTTTCTCCCTTTCCCCCTCCCCCTTTCTCCCCTTCACCCCTTCCCTTAATAAACCCCCCTTTTCTACAAGGTGGTCCTGGTGTGGTTTTTGCCCTTCACACACACACACACACACACACACACACACACACACACACAACACTGCCTATCACCTGAATCTTAGCATGACTTTATTGTTCTTTAATACATAGCATATGTTAAGAAACTCTCATTAAGAACATGTTATTTAAAGATAAATGTGTCATTTAAGGATAATCTACAGACATTATAGACTCAAGTTGTTCATGCTAGGGGTATTTTAGAAATTAGAAAATTGAGATTTTTCTCATTGTGAATGTCTCATGAATGTAAGAGCCTTTATATTTAGTTGTATTTGACTTTTTTCTTATTTCTATGCACAGATTTTTTTTAATGGACTTAATTTTATCCAGGGGCGAAAGTTTCATAATCTGAGAGGCACTTTGAGCTGTGTTGTTTCACTGTTCAATACAGAAGCCACCAGCCATCTGTGGCTATTTAAATAAAAATTTAAACTAAAATTTTAAAAAATTAAAAATTAGATTCTTCAGTTGTGCAAGTGACATTTCAAATTCTCAGTAGCTACATATGGCTAATAGCTACAATATCATCAGTGCATTTCTATGGTTGGGGGAGTTCTCTTGGACATCCTGTATGTTTAGGGTATAAAGAAGCCTATGGATATTTTGGTGGATATATATATATATATATGTATATATATATATATATATATATATATATATATATATATGAAACATTTGAATGCTATCAAAAAGAAATGGTTAGGTGTCAAGAGAATTTGATCACATAATAGAAGCAAGATAGGTTATCAAATGTTAAATGCACATTATATTCTTAATAAAAATATTCATGACCTAATGAATTGAATTATACTATATTTCTATATAATGTCATATATTACCCTTAAATTATTTTCTCTGCAATGGTATTGGTCAAAGCATATTTTTTGTGAGAAGTTTTAAATATCTATTCACAATTTTCTACTGATTTATTAGCAGCCTACAGTAGTTTGAAAATATAAGATGCTATCTTACAAAATCATGGTGTAACATATAATGCTTCATTTAGAAAAACATCCAAATTCCATTCCATACAAATGTGTGCAGGTCAATTTTCAAATCTTTTCAAGTGTTAAATCCCATATACCATTAAATTAAATCAGACCTAAAAGTAATAGCTATAATGATAACAATATCCATTCGGATGATCTCAATCTCTAGAAAAGAATTTGTTTCATACACGTGTCACTTAAAATGTTAAACACATAAAAGATGGAAAGCAAACCACTTAAAATGTATATAAATCTAGGAATTTTTTTAAAAAACACATATATTCATTCTATGGTTGTACTGGAGTAAAATTATTTTGATTTTTTCTTACCACTTTTCACATAAATTTAGCTTTGCAAACATGCCCAACAATCTCAAAGATTTAAGAATCACAGAGATGAATAACACAGAGAAATGTCCTTTGAAAAGCTTTCAACAGGCTGAAGAAGGCATAGGAGAACATAAAAGTGGGATGTTTAGTACAGTTGAGTCTGCTCAGCAACACTGGTAGACCATTTGCAACAGTTTAGCTGACTAGAGAGAATAATAGTTTGCATATTTTGACTTTCTGCAGTTGTCAAATTATGCTGAGAATTGAACAGTCATGCCTAATATGTCATGTTTCAATTTCAGATATATAGTTGTTAAAGAGAAGAATAATAAATGAATTCTCTTGTACCTTGGTCTTGCTATAGGCTCTGGCTTCCAAAATGTCCATGTACATTTCTTTGTCATTGTCTTGGTACATTTTCATAAACCAAGTCTATTTATTTTTATTTACTTATTTAATGCAGTGCTGGAGATCAAACCTACAATCAAACCAACAATCAATGCTAGGCAAGTGCTATACCACTGAGATATACCACCATCCACCATAGTGTTTTTAAAGGAGAAGCTTTAAAATATTCTAAATAGTGTTTCTTTTGGGGTTTTTAATTACTTGATATATCACAGAGATAGTCCATTTAATTTCTGAGAGACAACAGTTCCACTGAACACCCCCAGGAAGGGTTGGTATTTCCCTACTTACCTTTCCATTGCACCTCGTACAGATCACCTTTGTGGTAGTCTGCATTTGTTCATTCATTTAAATGTCTGTCTCCCACAGAGGATAAGAATGGTAGAGAATAATGTTTTAGTTTTAGTCCTTCAAGTTTGTCAGTCCTGAACATTCATTAAGTGAACATCAAATGTACCACTACAAATAACTTATCATTTTTCTATTATGTTAATTTCTGAGAGAAACCTTCACAGCTTACTCCAACTATGCTGGATGTCTCTTTTATTATAATTACTAAAACATGGATGACACTTTTCTAAACTTAATAATTTCTTAATGTCTTAAACTTAAGAATTTCTTTCTGCCATGAGAATAGGTCTTTGAAAGGACAATCTTCATTTTTTGGGTGGAAGAGCACAACAGTTTATAAAGTGGAAATAAATAAGAACAGAGCAGAAAGACCATACTGGGACTTGAGACTTACCTAGTCAGAATGATATTCAAAGCCTTGAAAATTCATGACTACCTGTAAAGGGTGAAAAAGGGGGGAGTATAAAAGGACTACTGCTGAGTCACTGTGGAGAGCCATATTTAAGGGATGGGGAAAGGAAAACAAATGAATAAAAAAAAAAAAAAATAGAAACAGGCCAGTGAGGGAGGAGAATAAGAAAATGCAGGGTCACAGAAGTCAAGGATTGGGGTTTAATGACACCATATGCCATAGACAGGTCAAGTAGCCCTGGATATAGGTAATTAAATTTAAAGGTTCTGGGAGACATTTGAGAAATTGATTTCAACATGGAAATGGGAATTTAACCACATAGTGTGAGATTTATAAGGAGATTGATTGGTCAGAGCAGCAATTTTGGAATATGTATTAAAGCAATTGGACAGTCAAAGGCAATAAAACATTATTATTTGTTAAAAAAAAAAAAAAAAAAAGGAGAAGAAAGATTCTAAAAGTCAAGCCAGTGGATTAAATTAGCCTATTCTGTCATAGCAAGATGGGTGTTGGTAATGATGCACACGGTATCTCCAAGACCAAAGTAATAACATTGATTTTTCTCATTCCATGACCCTTCTGGAGACAGGAAACTTTACTTTGTACTTCATAAAAATTTCTACATTAACAAATAGTATATTGTATATACAACAAGTGTGAATAAATACCCTAAACTTATAATTAACTATTAGCAGCATAGGATCTATAGTAAAATGGAAAGTAATGTTTGATATTTATTAGTAAGTACAGTCTTCTTTTCCCTTGACCAAAAGTTAAAGAAAAATCTAGTAAGTTACCTTATAAATGCCTACAAGATGAAAGTGAATCCTTTCTTAACATCAAATATGTGCATTCTACGTACACATATTTTCTCAGTGTTAGTCAATAGACATTCATTCACCCAAGAATTTCTTGCAAGCTACTTTGTGCCAGACATTGGTCTTGGTACTTGGAATATGTTAATGAACTTAAACAAAAAACCCCTGCTCTTCCCTTCCAGGGAAATGACTAATAAATATAATGCATACGCAGCTATGTATTATATTAGAAGGTACCAGAAGGTTTGGATAACAGAAAAATGGTGCAGAGTACAGAATGGGATTAGAAAGGCAGAGTGTGTTATGGTTACAAACCAGGATGTTCTGTAGGAGATGAATGTGAGCCAAGACTTGAGAAAGGTGGACTGCCTGAAGCTCAGTCCAGAGGATACCTGGGGGAGAACATTCCAGGCAAAGGAAACAAAGCCTTTGTCACATTCCACAAATGCCAAGAGTTTCAATCTTGCGGATAAATAGAGAGAAAGGAGAAACCCTCAGAAGAAAGGACAGAGATCAAAGAGGTATTGAGGGAAGACATGGCTCAGGTTTCTGTAGACCATTATAAAAACTTTAGCTTTATCATGAAGACCAGAAACCTGAAGCTTCTAGGTCTCTTCTTTCATTGGCTCTTTCCAAATCCCTGAAAGTTGAGGCAGGGATACACTGAGATTGGGTTTACTGGATATATTTACGTATGTCCTGGTCACTTCTGCATATACACATGACATCCAGAATTATTTTTCCTTCCTCTGTGATGACTCTGTTGGCCTACAACCCTCTGAGAAGCCAGGCTGAATCATAATGTAAAAGTGTTCTATGGCACAGGAGATGACACAGATTTAAAACATATAAGGCTTGGAGTTACTCTTTGAAAGTTAGTTCTATAGCTCATCTGAGAGAGGAACTTGGAAGTTTCCTCAAATTTGAAAATGATCTTAAGATTTTACATGAAACTACCAATAAATAGTTATGAGGTTTGACAGAAAAAAATTAAGCTTATAATCATAAAACACAAAATTCTACTACCCATGAAAAAAAAACCTAAATTATCTTTTTTTGTCATTCTATGTAGAATTTTATACATGAAGTTATTGTTATATAAAGAGAAAAGGAATAGATAGCCAAAAAGAAAATAGAAAAAAAAGTTCACTTCTTTTCTCTTGCCTCTGGCATTTATTAGTGTTGCTAACAAACAAGCAGTTAACAAAACATGATTTTTTTATTTGATGATATTTATGATATTGTCAGATTTTTTTGTTGTTGTTTCTAATTTGGTCTATATTTTTGTTATTTGTATTAATTTCTGAATGTAAATTTCTATTATTTTTAAAGAAAGTCTCAAATTATGAAAGCCTCAGTTCTCTAGCTCTGAATTCATTCTTTCCTAGGGAAAATAGAGAGAGGGATTCCAGAATTTTCAGTTGAGAAGTGAGTCTAAACAGAAAAGGCTCTAATGGGCAAGGAGGCATCTTGGTGAACAATACTAATAAATGCCAGAGGCAAGAGAAGAGAAGGAATCACTAAGATAGCTTATGTTGTACCCAATTCGCAGGAAAAAAGTCTCACAAGCCACTCACATAAAAGCCAAAGAAGCCTTTATTACTGCCAGGCCACCACTCCAACTCCAACCCCCACGAGGCAGGATGGTAAAAGATGGTGCCCGCTAGTCACAAGGGCAGGGTTTAACAAGGGCAGGGTTTATAAAGCACAGGGTTAACTTCACTTAGCATTATTAGCCAATCCCAAAAAACTAAAGGTCAAATGATCTCTTTGATATGAAGATACTAACTTATAAAGGCAAGAGAGAGGGGATGAGAGGAATGAAAGAGCTTTAAACAAAGAAGGAGGAGGGAAGGGAGGGGGTAAGGAGATAGGAATAATGGAAGACTGAGTTATCCATGATTACCCTAAATACATGTATGAAGACACAATTGTTGTAAAAAGTTCTTTATATAAAACCAGCAACTTGAAAAATTGTGCTCTTTTATATGTAATATGAAATGAAATGTACTCTGCAAACATGTATAACAAATTAGAATAATAGAAAATTAAAAAATAAAATAAAGCACAGAGTTAATACGCCTTCAGGTGGAGACAGTTTAAGTCACCTCTTGGGAGCCTACAGAAAAAGAAAAGGAAAAGCAGGAAAGAATTGTGTGCTGGATTCTAAATTGAGGAAAGTATATAAAACAGTAAGTAACTAAATGTTAGCCTGTTAACCAAGGCTTTAATTACAAATGAATCAACTTGGGTTTTCTTCTTTTGGGGTGAGGGGATACTGCTGATACATAAATAAAATAAAATGTCTTTTTTTTTTTTTTTTTTTTTGTATCAGGGATTGAACCCAGGAGCATTTTACCACTGAACCACATCCCCAGCTCTTTTTATTTTGTATTTTGCGACAAGGTCTCACTAGGTTGCTTACAGCCTTGCTAAATTGCTGGGTCTGGCTTTGAATGTGCATTCCTCCTGCCTCAGCCTCCCGAGCTGCTGCGCTTTATAGGCATGTGCCACCACTCCTGACCAATAAAATGCCTTATGCTTATATTTATTTTTAATTTTTTCAGGAGTTTTTTTTTTTTCTTCATGTTTTCACTTCTGTTTTGGAAATCATCTTCTGAGATAAATAAGCCAGGGAAATCTTTCCTCCATTACAAAAATGAAAAGACCTGTTCTCTCAAATCAAATGGCATTTTCAAAGAATTCTGAAATCTAGGCTGAGTGAGGCTGAACTTCTCTGTGTTCACAATACATCTGGTCTCACCTGGGTTCCTATCATACAGTGGAACCTCACAATTTGAAGATTCTATATTTGCTAACACACCTACTCACTAAAAAATATCAATATCCTCCAAATCAATACACAGAACACATTTGCAGTCATTCACAGACATTCACAGAGGTGAAAATGGCTAATTATCCCAAGTGCACATTCCCAGCCAAGGTCAAACAAAGGGGTGTTCTGCCCTCTCATTTCAGCTTTCACATGGGAAACATGTCTCTTTTTCATCATCTATTTACTGTCAAGGGTTTTGCATTCTTGTGCCATTTGTTGCTGATGCTGCAGTTCAAAATAACTCTGGTTATTTTCTATAGTGTTTCTGAGTGCAAAAAGGCTGTGATGTGCCTTATGGAAAAAATATGTGTGTTAAATAAGCCTCACTGAAACACAAGTTCTAAGCACTGCTGGCCATATATTTAAAGTTTATGAAATCCACAATATGTATGAAATAATGTCTTTAAGCAGAAACAAATAGAAAGCAAGGATGTGTGTTAATCTGATTGATCTGATGCCTGGAGCATAATAGTTGCTCAATCAGTGTTGGTAAATGAGAGAACAAAAGGAAAAAAAAACAGTGAAAATGTGAGGGTTCCTATTTTAACTGAGGGTTCATCCTAAAAAAGATAGGATTTCAAGACATAGCCATTCACACTTCATTAGTTTCAGAAGTCAGGAGCCAGGAACACTGAACCATCCATAGAACACACCAAAAATGCCATATGGGAACATCCTTTGGTCCCTGCAGATTGCTAGTTTTGTGAGCACATCGGGATGAGGTCAGGGAAAGGATGTAGGCCAGGTAGACAGCAAGTAGCCTTGAGAAGATAAAAGCAATATACTCTTCTTAGCAGCTCTGGGTACAGTAGCCATTTTACCATGTTTCAAGGTCACCCTTCTTATATTTCTTTTTGAAGTCAAAGGTCCTTTTCTATTTCAATTTCCAACATTCTCCTCAATTGCTTACTTCTAAGATTTACTGAAAGAGCTTGTCCTCTGAGGACTGAGATAACCGAAATCTTCATGTAAGATACTGACCCATTAAACACAATTTTAAATGTTATGTAAAGATTACTTTATCTCCTTTCTGAGTTGTTCTGCTTCCTCACTATTCATGCCTAAAACTGTATGTGTCATATCCATGCATAGATACAGTGTAATTTAATTAAGAAATTCCAGGAAGTTAAGTATTATATCTGTTCCCTTTTTTTCACAGTCTTCAATGCAGATTATGAATATGTGGCTATTTTCTCAAATTCACAGCTTTCCAATTACTACCTATGTGACTCTGGAATATTATTTAACCTCTATACAGTTTAGATTCTATGCTGAAAAATAGATATTAACTAGAGTAATTGTATAATTTATTTTCCAAGGGGAGCTTTTTGAGAATATTAATAATTGCCCTAGCAAAACAAGTATAAACCCAGACAGTTCAAGGGAATCCCAGACCTATGGTCATGTTATGGTTTGAATGTGAGGTGTCCCCCAGAAGTTCATGTGTGAGACAATGCAAGAAGGTTCAGAGGAGACATTATTGGGTTGTAAGAGTCTTAACCCAGTCATTGAATTAATGGCCTGACAGGTATTAAATGAGTGGTAACTGAAGTAGTAAAGTATAGCTAGAGGAGGTGGGAATTAGGGTGTGGCTTTGGAGTGTATATTTGTACCTGTCCAATGAAGTCTCTCTCTCTCTCTCTCTCTCTCTCTCTCTCTCTCTCTCTCTCTCTGATTTCAGATCAACATGTGAGCTGCTTCCCTCTGCCATATTCTTCTTCCATGATATTCTGCCTCACCTTGAGCCCCAAGAAATGGAGCCAGCTTTCTATGGACTAAGACTTCTGAAACTGTGAACCCTCTAATAAACTTTTCCTCTTCTAATATTGTTCTGGTCAGATCCTTTAGTCACAGCAGTGAAAAAGCTGACTAAAAGGGTCACCCTACTAATAATAGTACCTAACATTATTAAATGAGAAAACACAAAGAACACACTGAGACTTAGAATTTGAGGTGCTCAATAGGTATTAGGTTATGTTTATCAATATTTTTATATATTACCATTGACCTAAGAAAACTCTTGCACTATTGAAGTCTATACTAGGTGTCACCCTACTGAAACAATGAAACCATTCATTACAGTGTAATTATCATTTTGCTTACTTGTGCTTACTTTACATTTTCTCTTGCATATTCCAAAGTTAAATGATGGCTACCATCAATACCTTTTTGCAATCTGGATGCAATAAATGAAATACTTTGATGAACTGAGAATTTGTTAGAGTTCCATCCTCATTAGATACTTAAAAGAGCCAATCAATTTTTTGAATGAACTCTGATTGATTATTTTGAAACTGGTCTTGGTCTCCCATTTTAAAAGCAGAATCATTTGAATGCTTTTAATTTTACCTCATGAATATAATTTTGCAGTTCATTTATACAGCTTTCAAATGATTTTTATGATCCTTAAACTTTCTAAGGAACTTCAAATTGGTCAGGGTCTTCCAAAAACAATAGAATTTTGAGACTAGGAAAAGGTTAAAATTGATAGTGCTATAGTTGACATTCTAGTAAAGCATTTGTGTGTGTGTGTGTGTTTAGTGTCATTTTGACTTGTGACTTTTATGGAAATAAACAGAGCTCCTGACTGCCAGGAGCACACAATAACAAAATTCAGACTTTTTTTTAGGACATTAAGATCTTTTTATGTGGTATAGATCCTGGACTGAGAGTACCACAAAAACTGAGACTGTGTCTGATTTTTATTGCACACTATATTATAAGCTCCTAGCAGAAGGCTTGGCACATCACAGGCTGCTACCAATATTTGATAAGCAAAGGAATAAATGAACACAGAAACAAATGAGAGAATAATAAATAAATGCAATGAGTCACATATTAAAGTTTAGAACTGTTGTCGCCGGAAAAGGATTGCAGCCTGGAACGGCAGCGCCGCGGGAAGGAGTCCGGAGACAGGATGGAGACGAAAATATTCTTTAATCTTACAAGAAACTACAATATATCTACACAATAGCGATAACCCTGTCTTTTCTCCCTCTGGTCTCTTCCCATGCGCCCGAGCAGCAATGGCGCTCGCTCGATCTGCTGAGTCACCGTTCAAATCTCTCGAGAGCCTCGACCAAGTCCCGCGAGATCCCGTCAGACTACGGAAAGCGGAAATGCCCAAAAATGTCTATGGCCCAATAGTCAACCGCAATCTTAGCTATCTCCCCAAACAGGGCTCCTGCATTTCCCCCTTTTGTTTTAAAAGAGGGGATGCTCTAGGACGTCTATGTGCAACCAACATTCTTACCCGTCATCGGATAATCAAGGCTGTGCCCTTGACTCCTGTCTTAGGTTGATATGTCGGCCACATGAGACTATCCCGTGCGACTGTGCCTGTCTTAGGTTGTCCCCCTCTGGGGATCTTACCCGTCATTGGCTAACCAGCCATCCAATGGAGCCCTTTAGGATCGACTGTGTAAGTTGACTAACAGCCGTCCAATTGTGGGGAGATGCTGCGGCTTTAAGGCGACAAGCCTTTTGGTGACGAGCCAAATTGCATAGCATATCAAATTCTTTTTTTTTTTTTTTTTTTTTTTTGTGGTACCAGGGATTGAACTCAGGGGCACTCGACCACTGGGTCACATCCCCAGCCCTTTTTTTTGTATTTTATTTAGAGACAGGGTCTCAATGAGTTGCTGAGTGCCTCGCCATTGCTGAGGCTGGCTTTGAACTCGCGATCCTCCTGCCTCAGCCTCCCAAAGTGCTGGGATTACAGGCGTGCGCCACCGCGCCCGGCGCATATCAAATTCTTTAAACAAATCAGCTGCCTTAAGTTCTATCAAGTAACACACTGAGTTCTCTAAACAAATACCCCCAAGGTACTGTCCCATGAAGTCCCAAACAATGAAAGATCAAAATGTCCACTTGTTATAACACGTAGATCTAGGAGGCCCCATGCATGCAGAGCAGAGGCCACACCGCTGGTGAGGTTGTTTGACATTTGAGCAGCAGGGATGCTTGCAGCGACCGCAATCCCTGCATCTGTAGCAGCAGCCGTCTTTTTTACGTCTAGACAATGCCACCGGCAAATCTTCAGGGCCCGCTCCCTAGAGACTCAAGCATCAATTATTAAAGGAAAGGCAGTGCTATTCCAGCACTGAGTCAAGAGGCGAGTTGTCAAACTAAAAAATAGAATTATTAGATTAGAAAATTAAAGTTGATTTCTGCTCACACACATTGCAGCCTGAGCTCCCACAAACATAAGCTGGCAAAACATCATGTTTAGAACAAAACAAAGAAAGACTGAGGGTATTTACTGTATTAAAGATAGATTAAAGAAAAACTAAAAGCACTTTGGAGAAATAATTTGTTAGCTGGAACTCTCGTGTTTCTGCATATACAGCAGTCCTTTACCTGTTTTGAAATAATTGAAATTAATCATTTATTAAACAAATGAAGTTAATAACAAATAAGCAACCTTATGTCAAAACACCAAAATATCAGGTTATACAGCCCTAGTCATATTTTTCGCTAAAGAGAAATCCCTGGGACACCTATAAAACAAAAGGTACCTTCACTTATTAAATTATTTACCCAATTTGAATACTCTTAAACTTAAATGAATTAGAGTTATTTGGATCCATATATATATATATATCATTGATATATATATATATATATATATATATATATTCACAAGCGCTTTGTTATTTTTGATGTCACACTGGACAGACAGACGCACATACAAACATATATTTGTGACGTCACATTAATATGAAATTTAGACAAATACACAGACATAAACACATATATATATAAAAAAAAATACAATTGTGTGCACACTAAAGAGAGATCTCTTAGTCCCAGCCGGGAGGAATGATACTTAAGTTGTGACGTATTTTGAAGGACTCTTTTAAGGGAATCATTCCATATCTTCATCATGGTCCTCTTGATTTTGTACCTTTTTTATTAATCTTGATTCCTCAACAACTTCATCTTGATCCTTTTGATTTGGTACTTGCTTTATTAATCTAGATGGTATCCATATTGGAGAGGATTCATGCTTTGGAAAAACACAAACAGATCCTCTCCCCCAAATTAACACTGGATCTGGACCCTTCCATGTACCTGAAAGAACATCCTTCCAGTAAACCAAAGGTTTATGTTGTTGATGTGGGTTCCAATGTCTGTCTCCAGCAGAATAACCATCAGAGTCTAAAGTTGAAAAAAAATTTAAGGTAAACAGGGCAACTGCCAATCTGTCCTTAGGATTTTTCCAGTTTCCTTCTTTCTGTTTTAACAACATAACTTTTAGTGTGCGGTTTGCTCTTTCAATAATGCCCTGACCCTGAGGATTGTATGGGATGCCTGTTTTATGGGATATGTTGAATTTTGCGCAAAACTCTTTGAAAGATGAGGACGTATATGCGGGGCCATTATCTGTTTTAAAAGCATTTTGGGGATGCCCAATGCAGCAAAAGCTTGTAAACAATGAGATGTGACATCTTTAACTTTTTCTCCAGAATGTAAGGAAGCAAAAATCATGCCTGAGCATGTATCTATGGTTACATGAATAAATCGCAATTTTCCAAAATTTGGCTCATGAGTAACATCCATCTGCCACAAATGATTGGGCATTAATCCTCTAGGGTTAACACCAAAATGAGGATTGGGCAAATGTGTCATACAAGATTTACAATCTTTTACAATTGTTCTGGCTTGCTCCTTTGTGATTTTAAACCTACATTGCAAGGTGGTGCTGTTGACGTGAAACTGGGAATGAAATAAAGTAGCTTGTTGTAGCGCTGAAAGTATAAATATAGTTTTTGTAAGTTCATCAGCCTTTTGATTACTTTCATGGAGGGGGCCAGGCAAATTAGTATGTGCTCTAATATAGCCTATGAATAGAGGTTCTTTTCTTGCCCACAAAAGTTTTTGTATTTGATAAAACAATTTAAAGGCTGGAGTATGAGGTGCTATTGGTCCTGCTAACTCTAATTTTGGGACGGCTTGTACAATATAGTGGCTATCTGAAAAAATGTTTATGGGCTGGTCTCTAAAATGTTCCAGAGCTCTTACCCACAGCTTCCAATTCCACAAGTTGAGCTGATTTGTGTGCAGTTATGTAAGTCATACTTTCCTTTGTAGTGACTACTGCAGCAGTACCATTTGAGGACCCATCTGTAAATACATTAAATGCCTTAGGAATAGGTTGATTTTTTATTACCTGTGGAAATATAATAGGATGATTAATACAAAAAGATAATATAGGAGACTTAGGAAGGTGATTATCAAAATTTGCAGAGGTAGAGCATCTAGCTATAGCCCAGTCATTATCATTGAAGCATAAATATTCAATCTGTGACGATGAATAGGGAGTAATAATAGTAGCAGGGTGAATGCCAAATATTTTAGTAGAAGTTTTAAGTCCTTGAAGAATAAGTTTAGCCACCATGGAGGTATAAGACTCAATTATGCTTTTAGGAGAGACAGGCAAATGTATCCATAATAAAGGCCCTTGTTGCCAAAATACTCCTGTGGGTGTATATTGTGAAGAAATAATAATCAATATCAGCGGTTGAGTTAAATCAAATCTGTCACAATGAGCTCCTTCGATGGCTTTTTCTACTACCTTTAAAGCTTTCCTAGCATCAGGAGTCAATGTTCGCGGTGAGGATGGATCAGGGTCCCCTCGAAGGATATCAAATAAAGGTTTTAATTGGCCAGTAGTGAGGTTTAGTGTAGGGCGAAGCCAATTAATGTCTCCCAGTAGTTTTTGGAAATCATTGAGGGTGGTTAAATGTTCTTTATTTATTAAAATTTTTGGGTCTAACAAAAGTATCCATGATTTTAAATCCTAAATATAATATGGGAGATCTGGTTTGAACTTTTTCTTCTGCTATATATAATAATCCGTATTTTTTTAAATTTTCTACCACATCACTGAATATATTAAATAAGATTTTTTGATTAGGTGGGCCAGTAAAATATCATCCATGTAATGTAGACACATGAGGTTTGGATATTTATTTTTTAATGGATTGGATGGCCTTGTCCACATATATTTTGGCATATGGTGGGGCTATTAGCCATTCCCTGTGGCAAAACCTTCCATTGATATCTCTGATCAGGGCCATTATTGTTAATAGAAGGAACTGAAAAGGCAAACCTGGGGGCATCCAGAGGATGTAGGGGAATAGAAAAGAAGCAATCCTTTATATCAAGACTAATAACATGGAAATTTTTTGGAATAGCTATAGGATTCGGAAGTCCAGGTTGAGTAGGGCCCATGACTTGCATGGTTTTATTAATTTGTCTAAGATCATGTAATAATCGCCATTTCCTGATTTTTTCTTGATCACAAATATGGGGGAATTCCAGGGAGAGGTGGAAGGTTCTATATGTCCTGCTTCTAATTGTTCCTGAACTAGTAGGTGGGCCGCTTGTAATTTCTCTTTAGATAGGGGCCACTGAGGGACCCACACTGGCTTATCAGAAAGCCATGGTATTTTCAAAATTATTTTCTCAGTGGCCCCGAAGAAAAATGTCTTTTTCCTATATGATAATGATTCTTTTAGGGTTAAGCTTACCCTGTACTTTTTGATGATTTCTTATAGGGTTAAGATTACTCTGTAGATTTTTACATTTAACACCTGCAGGTTTGGTTGCAAGGTGTACTCCCATTTGTTTGCAAAATATCTCTTCCCCATAAAGTAACCGGTAGATTAGGTAAAACATAAGGCTGAAACGTGCCTTTATGTCCTTCATCATCCTCCCATTTTAAAATTACCGCACTTTTTTCTGGGAGGTTATTATTATATCCCAAGCCTCTTAAACTGGTTGAAGCTTTTTGCAGAGGCCAGTGTTTGGGCCATTGACGTAAATTAATGATGGAAGAATCAGCTCCAGTATCTATAAGACCCTCCATTTCTATTCCTTGGATTCTTATTTTACACATAGGCCTCCTTGTACAGTCCCGAACCCAGCAAACCATGGGTTTCGAATCAGTGGAACAAAATCCTCTATTGTTCCTATTAGAGGCATATTCATTTTAAATGACTTATGTAAATTTGGAAGGAGGAGCAACTGAGCAATTCTATCTCCCTGATTAATAGAACTTATACTTTGGGGTGAGCTAAGCATTATTTTTATTTCCCCTTTATAGTCTGAGTTTATTACGCCTGGGGTCACTTGCAAACCTAATAAGCTCTCAGGACTTCGCCCGATAATAAGTCCTACAGTCCCTGAGGGAAGAGGTCCCCTGACTCCTGTGGGAATCAGTTGAACCCCCATTTCAGGTGTTAACACTATTTTGGGCGGTGGAACAGAGGTCTAATCCTGCATTTCCTCCTGTTCCTCTGGCGAGGGAGTGGATGGGTAATAGGGATTGTGTCGGGGAAGCATCTGAGTGGATGCTTGAGGATACTCCTCCTCCAATGCCTCGTACATTTGTGGGCCCCGGGGCATTGGGCCCCTTGCCCCGTTTTTTGAATTCCTGAATAAAGGATTTCCATGGATGTCAAATTTTGAATAGCATTTATTGGCCCAATGATTTCCTTTCTTACACCTGGGGCAGCAACCTGGAGCACGGTATGAATTTGGTCTTATTTCTCTTTTAGGATTTTGCCTAGAATAGCCTGATTGATTATGATAATTTTGCCTAGAATATCCTGATTGATTATAATGTCTATGTTGAGCTCTTGTAAAATTTTGAGGGGCAGCATCTCTCACAGCTGCTGCAATCATATTCCCTGTGACAAAGGCATCATTTATATCTTTACATAATTGTATATATATGGAAAGATCCTTTTTATTTTTCCATGGCCTGATGGCTTCCTGGCAATACTTATTAGCATTTTCGTACGCTAATTGGACAACTAATGGCATAACTTGATCAATGTCTCCAAAAACTCTACCTGCAGTTCTCAAAAGTCGATCAGCAAATTCAGCATATGGTTCATTAGGTCCTTGAATTACTTTGGACAAGCTACCTTGTAGATCCCCAGGTCCTTGTACAGTTTTCCATGCCTTTAAGGCAGCTGCGTTTATCTGAGCATATACTCCTGGGGTATAATATTTTTCATCCTGTACGTCTGCAAATTGCCCTTCTCCTGTGAGCATTTCTATATTATGGTCTCCAAACCCCGCATCTGCATTTCTTTTAGCTGTTTCTTGTCGCCGGAAAAGGATTGCAGCCTGGAACGGCAGCGCCGCGGGAAGGAGTCCGGAGACAGGATGGAGACGAAAATATTCTTTAATCTTACAAGAAACTACAATATATCTACACAATAGCGATAACCCTGTCTTTTCTCCCTCTGGTCTCTTCCCATGCGCCCGAGCAGCAATGGCGCTCGCTCGATCTGCTGAGTCACCGTTCAAATCTCTCGAGAGCCTCGACCAAGTCCCGCGAGATCCCGTCAGACTACGGAAAGCGGAAATGCCCAAAAATGTCTATGGCCCAATAGTCAACCGCAATCTTAGCTATCTCCCCAAACAGGGCTCCTGCATTTCCCCCTTTTGTTTTAAAAGAGGGGATGCTCTAGGACGTCTATGTGCAACCAACATTCTTACCCGTCATCGGATAATCAAGGCTGTGCCCTTGACTCCTGTCTTAGGTTGATATGTCGGCCACATGAGACTATCCCGTGCGACTGTGCCTGTCTTAGGTTGTCCCCCTCTGGGGATCTTACCCGTCATTGGCTAACCAGCCATCCAATGGAGCCCTTTAGGATCGACTGTGTAAGTTGACTAACAGCCGTCCAATTGTGGGGAGATGCTGCGGCTTTAAGGCGACAAGCCTTTTGGTGACGAGCCAAATTGCATAGCATATCAAATTCTTTTTTTTTTTTTTTTTTTTTTTGTGGTACCAGGGATTGAACTCAGGGGCACTCGACCACTGGGTCACATCCCCAGCCCTTTTTTTTGTATTTTATTTAGAGACAGGGTCTCAATGAGTTGCTGAGTGCCTCGCCATTGCTGAGGCTGGCTTTGAACTCGCGATCCTCCTGCCTCAGCCTCCCAAAGTGCTGGGATTACAGGCGTGCGCCACCGCGCCCGGCGCATATCAAATTCTTTAAACAAATCAGCTGCCTTAAGTTCTATCAAGTAACACACTGAGTTCTCTAAACAAATACCCCCAAGGTACTGTCCCATGAAGTCCCAAACAATGAAAGATCAAAATGTCCACTTGTTATAACACGTAGATCTAGGAGGCCCCATGCATGCAGAGCAGAGGCCACACCGCTGGTGAGGTTGTTTGACATTTGAGCAGCAGGGATGCTTGCAGCGACCGCAATCCCTGCATCTGTAGCAGCAGCCGTCTTTTTTACGTCTAGACAATGCCACCGGCAAATCTTCAGGGCCCGCTCCCTAGAGACTCAAGCATCAATTATTAAAGGAAAGGCAGTGCTATTCCAGCACTGAGTCAAGAGGCGAGTTGTCAAACTAAAAAATAGAATTATTAGATTAGAAAATTAAAGTTGATTTCTGCTCACACACATTGCAGCCTGAGCTCCCACAAACATAAGCTGGCAAAACATCATGTTTAGAACAAAACAAAGAAAGACTGAGGGTATTTACTGTATTAAAGATAGATTAAAGAAAAACTAAAAGCACTTTGGAGAAATAATTTGTTAGCTGGAACTCTCGTGTTTCTGCATATACAGCAGTCCTTTACCTGTTGAAATAATTGAAATTAATCATTTATTAAACAAATGAAGTTAATAACAAATAAGCAACCTTATGTCAAAACACCAAAATATCAGGTTATACAGCCCTAGTCATATTTTTCGCTAAAGAGAAATCCCTGGGACACCTATAAAACAAAAGGTACCTTCACTTATTAAATTATTTACCCAATTTGAATACTCTTAAACTTAAATGAATTAGAGTTATTTGAATTAGATTGATATATTATATATATATATATCCATATATATATATATATATCAATATATATATATATATATATATTCACAAGCGCTTTGTTATTTTTGATGTCACACTGGACAGACAGACGCACATACAAACATATATTTGTGACGTCACATTAACATGAAATTTAGACAAATACACAGACATAAACACATATATATATAAAAAAAAAATACAATTGTGTGCACACTAAAGAGAGATCTCTTAGTCCCAGCCGGGAGGAATGATACTTAAGTTGTGACGTATTTTGAAGGACTCTTTTAAGGGAATCATTCCATATCTTCATCATGGTCCTCTTGATTTTGTACCTTTTTTATTAATCTTGATTCCTCAACAACTTCATCTTGATCCTTTTGATTTGGTACTTGCTTTATTAATCTAGATGGTATCCATATTGGAGAGGATTCATGCTTTGGAAAAACACAAACAGATCCTCTCCCCCAAATTAACACTGGATCTGGACCCTTCCATGTACCTGAAAGAACATCCTTCCAGTAAACCAAAGGTTTATGTTGTTGATGTGGGTTCCAATGTCTGTCTCCAGCAGAATAACCATCAGAGTCTAAAGTTAAAAAATTTAAGGTAAACAGGGGCAACTGCCAATCTGTCCTTAGGATTTTTCCAGTTTCCTTCTTTCTGTTTTAACAACATAACTTTTAGTGTGCAGTTTGCTCTTTCAATAATGCCCTGACCCTGAGGATTGTATGGGATGCCTGTTTTATGGGATATGTTGAATTTTGCGCAAAACTCTTTGAAAGATGAGGACGTATATGCGGGGCCATTATCTGTTTTAAGCATTTTGGGGATGCCCAATGCAGCAAAAGCTTGTAAACAATGAGATGTGACATCTTTAACTTTTTCTCCAGAATGTAAGGAAGCAAAAATCATGCCTGAGCATGTATCTATGGTTACATGAATAAATCGCAATTTTCCAAAATTTGGCTCATGAGTAACATCCATCTGCCACAAATGATTGGGCATTAATCCTCTAGGGTTAACACCAAAATGAGGATTGGGCAAATGTGTCATACAAGATTTACAATCTTTTACAATTGTTCTGGCTTGCTCCTTTGTGATTTTAAACCTACGTTGCAAGGTGGTGCTGTTGACGTGAAACTGGGAATGAAATAAAGTAGCTTGTTGTAGCGCTGAAAGTATAAATATAGTTTTTGTAAGTTCATCAGCCTTTTGATTACTTTCATGGAGGGGGCCAGGCAAATTAGTATGTGCTCTAATATGGCCTATGAATAGAGGTTCTTTTCTTGCCCACAAAAGTTTTTGTATTTGATAAAACAATTTAAAGGCTGGAGTATGAGGTGCTATTGGTCCTGCTAACTCTAATTTTGGGACGGCTTGTACAATATAGTGGCTATCTGAAAAAATGTTTATGGGCTGGTCTCTAAAATGTTCCAGAGCTCTTACCACAGCTTCCAGTTCCACAAGTTGAGCTGATTTGTGTGCAGTTATGTAAGTCATACTTTCCTTTGTAGTGACTACTGCAGCAGTACCATTTGAGGACCCATCTGTAAATACATTAAATGCCTTAGGAATAGGTTGATTTTTTATTACCTGTGGAAATATAATAGGATGATTAATACAAAAAGATAATATAGGAGACTTAGGAAGGTGATTATCAAAATTTGCAGAGGTAGAGCATCTAGCTATAGCCCAGTCATTATCGTTGAAGCATAAATATTCAATCTGTGACGATGAATAGGGAGTAATAATAGTAGCAGGGTGAATGCCAAATATTTTAGTAGAAGTTTTAAGTCCTTGAAGAATAAGTTTAGCCACCATGGAGGTATAAGACTCAATTATGCTTTTAGGGAGAGACAGGCAAATGTATCCATAATAAAGGCCCTTGTTGCCAAAATACTCCTGTGGGTGTATATTGTGAAGAAATAATAATCAATATCAGCGGTTGAGTTAAATCAAATCTGTCACAATGAGCTCCTTCGATGGCTTTTTCTACTACCTTTAAAGCTTTCTAGCATCAGGAGTCAATGTTCGCGGTGAGGATGGATCAGGGTCCCCTCGAAGGATATCAAATAAAGGTTTTAATTGGCCAGTAGTGAGGTT
The DNA here is from genome assembly GCA_025594165.1 of Tamias sibiricus. Classification (NCBI taxonomy): domain Eukaryota; kingdom Metazoa; phylum Chordata; class Mammalia; order Rodentia; family Sciuridae; genus Tamias; species Tamias sibiricus. The sequence goes on from CM046668.1 coordinate 32,486,509, forward strand.
TAGTGTAGGGCGAAGCCAATTAATGTCTCCCAGTAGTTTTTGGAAATCATTGAGGGTGGTTAAATGTTCTTTATTTATTAAAATTTTTTGGGGTCTAACAAAAGTATCCATGATTTTAAATCCTAAATATAATATGGGAGATCTGGTTTGAACTTTTTCTTCTGCTATATATAATCCGTATTTTTTTAAAATTTTCTACCACATCACTGAATATATTAAATAAGATTTTTTGATTAGGGTGGGCCAGTAAAATATCATCCATGTAATGTAGACACATGAGGTTTGGATATTTATTTTTAATGGATTGGATGGCCTTGTCCACATATATTTGGCATATGGTGGGGCTATTAGCCATTCCCTGTGGCAAAACCTTCCATTGATATCTCTGATCAGGGCCATTATTGTTAATAGAAGGAACTGAAAAGGCAAACCTGGGGGCATCCAGAGGATGTAGGGGAATAGAAAAGAAGCAATCCTTTATATCAAGACTAATAACATGGAAATTTTTTGGAATAGCTATAGGATTCGGAAGTCCAGGTTGAGTAGGGCCCATGACTTGCATGGTTTTATTAATTTGTCTAAGATCATGTAATAATCGCCATTTTCCTGATTTTTTCTTGATCACAAATATGGGGGAATTCCAGGGAGAGGTGGAAGGTTCTATATGTCCTGCTTCTAATTGTTCCTGAACTAGTAGGTGGGCCGCTTGTAATTTCTCTTTAGATAGGGGCCACTGAGGGACCCACACTGGCTTATCAGAAAGCCATGGTATTTTCAAAATTATTTTCTCAGTGGCCCCGAAGAAAAATGTCTTTTTCCTATATGATAATGATTTCTTTTAGGGTTAAGCTTACCCTGTACTTTTTGATGATTTCTTATAGGGTTAAGATTACTCTGTAGATTTTTTACATTTAACACCTGCAGGTTTGGTTGCAAGGTGTACTCCCATTTGTTGTAAAATATCTCTTCCCCATAAAGTAACCAGTAGATTAGGTAAAACATAAGGCTGAAACGTGCCTTTATGTCCTTCATCATCCTCCCATTTTAAAATTACCGCACTTTTTTCTGGGAGGTTATTATATCCCAAGCCTCTTAAACTGGTTGAAGCTTTTTGCAGAGGCCAGTGTTTGGGCCATTGACGTAAATTAATGATGGAAGAATCAGCTCCAGTATCTATAAGACCCTCCATTTCTATTCCTTGGATTCTTATTTTACACATAGGCCTCCTTGTACAGTCCCGAACCCAGCAAACCATGGGTTTCGAATCAGTGGAACAAAATCCTCTATTGTTCCTATTTAGAGGCATATTCATTTTAAATGACTTATGTAAATTTGGAAGGAGGAGCAACTGAGCAATTCTATCTCCCTGATTAATAGAACTTATACTTTGGGGTGAGCTAAGCATTATTTTTATTTCCCCTTTATAGTCTGAGTTTATTACGCCTGGGGTCACTTGCAAACCTAATAAGCTCTCAGGACTTCGCCCGATAATAAGTCCTACAGTCCCTGAGGGAAGAGGTCCCCTGACTCCTGTGGGAATCAGTTGAACCCCCATTTCAGGTGTTAACACTATTTGGGCGGTGGAACAGAGGTCTAATCCTGCATTTCCTCCTGTTCCTCTGGCGAGGGAGTGGATGGGTAATAGGGATTGTGTCGGGGAAGCATCTGAGTGGATGCTTGAGGATACTCCTCCTCCAATGCCTCGTACATTTGTGGGCCCCGGGGCATTGGGCCCCTTGCCCCGTTTTTTGAATTCCTGAATAAAGGATTTCCATGGATGTCAAATTTTGAATAGCATTTATTGGCCCAATGATTTCCTTTCTTACACCTGGGGCAGCAACCTGGAGCACGGTATGAATTTGGTCTTATTTCTCTTTTAGGATTTTGCCTAGAATAGCCTGATTGATTATGATAATTTTGCCTAGAATATCCTGATTGATTATAATGTCTATGTTGAGCTCTTGTAAAATTTTGAGGGGCAGCATCTCTCACAGCTGCTGCAATCATATTCCCTGTGACAAAGGCATCATTTATATCTTTACATAATTGTATATATATGGAAAGATCCTTTTTATTTTTCCATGGCCTGATGGCTTCCTGGCAATACTTATTAGCATTTTCGTACGCTAATTGGACAACTAATGGCATAACTTGATCAATGTCTCCAAAAACTCTACCTGCAGTTCTCAAAAGTCGATCAGCAAATTCAGCATATGGTTCATTAGGTCCTTGAATTACTTTGGACAAGCTACCTTGTAGATCCCCAGGTCCTTGTACAGTTTTCCATGCCTTTAAGGCAGCTGCGTTTATCTGAGCATATACTCCTGGGGTATAATATTTTTGATCCTGTACGTCTGCAAATTGCCCTTCTCCTGTGAGCATTTCTATATTATGGTCTCCAAACCCCGCATCTGCATTTCTTTTAGCTGTTTCTATACAAAGTTCTTGAAATTGCGATCGCCAAACCAAGTATTGTCCCCCACTTAATGTTGCTTTACATAGACGTTTCCAGTCTGCGGGGGTTAAGTTAAAGGTGTTAAGGGACTCCAGTATACTCAACGTGAAAGGAGCTTGGGGTCCATAAGTCATTACTGCCTCTTTGAGATTTTTTATTGTTTTGAAATCTACTGGCTGGTGGTCCCTCCGTCCATTTCCATATTCAAATACTGGCAGTTCCCAACGTATCTGTGAGTTACCCTCGAGAGCACATAAGCGCTCAGAAAGACTTTTTATTTCTGTTTCTAGGGTATGCAAACGCCTAGTGATACCCTTCATATTTTCTGTAATCGATTTCACCCATGGGGGAGTAGAGGACACAAGTTCCTCCACTTGATGATCCCTTATCTTGGTCTTCCTTAATTTCCTTTTGTTCGTTTTCTCAAAATCACCTTTAGTTAATTCCTCCTCACTACTACTACTCTCATTGGTCCTAATTGACTCAGTAACATCCTGAGTCCCAGGTTCAATTGAGACCATGTATCCTTGAAGTATCTCTAATAAATCTTGAATAGCTTTAGCAGCTCGTATCTTTGTAATTTTGGGGACGCTTCTAATACTCTCCTTACTGGTCTTAGTTGACTCAGCGGAATCTACGCTTTCATGATCGCCTTCACTGTTTTCTAAATCCTCCTCGCTAACGACAGACTCATCTATATCAAAGAATTCATCAAGAGCCTCGTACACTTGGGTCTTAGATATTTTCGAACCCATTTTAACCGCTCTGACTAGAGACTCCTGTGAGGTTTCTCAGTTCTTACCTGCCGTGCTGAATTCCCCGTACAGGCCACCAACTGTTGTCGCCGGAAAAGGATTGCAGCCTGGAACGGCAGCGCCGCGGGAAGGAGTCCGGAGACAGGATGGAGACGAAAATATTCTTTAATCTTACAAGAAACTACAATATATCTACACAATAGCGATAACCCTGTCTTTTCTCCCTCTGGTCTCTTCCCATGCGCCCGAGCAGCAATGGCGCTCGCTCGATCTGCTGAGTCACCGTTCAAATCTCTCGAGAGCCTCGACCAAGTCCCGCGAGATCCCGTCAGACTACGGAAAGCGGAAATGCCCAAAAATGTCTATGGCCCAATAGTCAACCGCAATCTTAGCTATCTCCCCAAACAGGGCTCCTGCATAGAACAAATAAAAATATCATATGCTGACATCTATTTATCTACTTAGAAAATGTCCATAGACACCTCTCTTGCTGAGTATTAAACTTTTAAAATTAAGATGGAGTCATTCTTCAATTATAAATTGAGACAAATACTATTAACAATTGTGAGTAATTCAACATACCTTGAAATAATGGTACAACATGAAAAATAAATACTCATGCAAAGATAGGTAGTAGGAAAGTACATTGTTAATTGAGAACGAAAAATCACATAATCATAGTATATAGTGAAAAGTCCTTTGATAATATCCACTATTTCTGTATCTATGTTAGCACACTGGATATAGAAGAAAATATTAATACACAAAGAATAAACTAGAGACAATTATAGAGATTATTCTAAAAGGGTGGATCATTAAGTAGAATTTTATTCAATCATAAACAAATTTCTATATTGTACTATTATTCAGCAGAGGTTATCAATTAAAAAAAAGGAAACAAGCAAGTATTCATGTCTGGGAAAGGAGGATATACAATAGTAATTATTAAGTTATTAGCATGAGTTGTATAGAAAAGTATTCAAAGATGTTCATCATGCCATCAATAATGATTTTCTTTAAGGAGGTGAAATTGAAAGTGCTTTTAATTATTCTACTTACAATTCTGTATTTGGCATGGTGGGAGTGGTTATAAGTAATTAAAAAAAATCACACCTCCCCTGCCTTCATGGAACTGCATTCAGAGGAAGAACATAACTATAACCAAATAATAGCACTGTAATACCTCACATAACAAGAGCCTTTACAGAGAACAAAGAGTATGAAGTAACCAATAAGGTGTCAAAAAAGACTTTGGAGAAGCAGAAGAGTGAGAAAAAAGAAATACTTCAAGGTAGTAAAAAATAATATATGAGAAAAAAGAACATAAAAAATAGATGAAATAATTAAATAAATAATTTATAGGTAAGAAAATTTGTTTGGGCTCATAGTTGGGGTTTTCAGTCCACGTTGTCTGGCTCCATTGGGTTTGGGCCTAAGGTGAGGTAGAACATCATGGTGGAAGAGCATGGCAGAGGAAATGTCTGCTCTCTTGGCAGCTTTATAGAAAATCATTTACTTTTAGGAAAATATTCTCCCTGCAGGATAAACGAGCAGTGCCTTCTTTAAAACTGATTATCCACATCAGAATTTCTCTTCTTCAGAGTCCAGCTTCATTTTCAATTTAAGTAAAATGTACTCACTTCTAGCCGGGCGCGGTGGCGCACGCCTGTAATCCCAGCACTTTGGGAGGCTGAGGCAGGAGGATCGCGAGTTCAAAGCCAGCCTCAGCAATGGCGAGGCACTTAGCAACTCAGTGAGACCCTGTCTCTAATAAAAAATACAAAAAAGGGCTGAGGATGTGGCCCAGTGGTCTAGTGCCGCTAAGTTCAATCCCCGGTACCAAAAAAAAAAAAAAAAAAAAAAAATGTACTCACTTCTGAGTGAGGTGAGTAGGTATTTAAGCAGAAGAGTGGGTATATAGATAGTAGATGAGCAGTCAGACCAATGGATTAGGGAATTAAGTCTTGACAAAAAAATGTGTTACTTAACTGAAATAAGTTACTGCCTCTTCAAAATATCCTAGTGGAGGATCGTTTTTTTTTGCTTTGCTTTCTGGGAAATCAGTCTCAGAAACTATGGATTCTTGAAATATCCCTTTGTTTGTGACCCTGGGAAATGTTTTGCCTGCAGAATATATAAAATGTCATCCAGAAGAGATGGAAAAAAGGGACAAGAGTAATGATGAAAAGAGTTTTGGGGAAAACTCTGTTCAAAGCTAGATTCTTTTCAGGAAATTCTGTTTTAGTAAAGTATACACATGGAAATTGAAGATCTGGAAATGTATTTCATTAAAACTCTCTATGACTTCATATCCCCTAGAAATATTCTGTAGCCAAGGGATGAGTGTCTTTGTTTGTTGACCACATCTATTTACCATAAAGAGCCATTATACATTTTCCAATACAGAAATGACATGATGACGTTTGTCATTTAGAAAGATATCTACCTCATCAGTATTTCATCCCAAGTGCCTAAAACTGTACCATGAACATAGAAAGTAACTAATAAATGTCTATAAATACATGTTGATAAATATTAAATGAACTGAGTGAATAAATTAGGACAGACAGAGGACAGAAAAGATATTCTTGGGACTCCACCACTCCCTACCTTTCTTGCCCGAGTTAGGAAGATTGATTACTTCTATCTTCCCATGCAGTTTTGCTTCCTTTGAAAAATATCCCCTAGTTATGCTGCTTCTCCCAGTCTGCTCTGTGGGCCTACTGTGCCTTGTGAATGCCTCTGACATATTAATGTTCACACCCTACTGTCACTTGACTTCCATGCTGCTTTTTCCTCTATCCTATAATAACTTGAACTGCTCTGGCCAATGTATCTTCAGTACCTGAGATATAGTAGGTGTTCAATAAAATTTCAATTAATTAATATTATAAAGGCATAAGGATTATCTATTCATGTCCCTGAGAGCCCTTATTAACGTTGGCACTGACAATTTATGGGGGAGTTGTGGGTAAATAGGGTAAGATATGGATAAATTTAGTAATTTAAGTAATTTACCAGAGCCTTAATTTGAAAATCTGGAGTAGACATTTCTCTAACACAGCGCATTTAGATTGTCATAGGACTGTGTGTGCTTCTTTCTGTAAATTGTGAGTCATATAAATGTTTATATTCTCTTTTTTGCAAGGATAAATGAAAGTCTTAGAAACAAATTGTTCATAACTTTAAAAAAAATTCATGCATATTTGTGTAACTGTATTTTGTGTAACTGTATTTCTGGCTTGATTTTAGTTTTTGTCTTCATTATTTTTGTCCTCATTTTTATCTATAAGTTTTTTTTTTTTGAGAGAGTGGTATTGGGGATTGAACTCAGGGGGGCTTTACACTGAACAACTCCACTCCTTAAGTCCCTTTTATTTTTTTAGTCATGGCCTCACTAAGTTGCTTAGGATCTTGCCAAGTGGCTGAGGCTGGCCCTATTACTTGTCATCTTCCTGTTTGAGCCTCCACAGTTGCTGGTCATCCATCAATTTTTTATTTTATTTATTTATTTTTTTGGTACCGGGGAATGAACTCAGGGGCACTGGACCACTGAGCCACATCCCCAGCCTTTTTTTGTATTTTATTAGAGACAGGGTCTCACTGAGTTGCTAAATGCCTCGCCATTGCTGAAGCTGGCTTTGAAATCACGATCCTCCTGTCTCAGCCTCCCAAGTGCTGGGATTACACCACCATTCCCGGCTTCATCCATCAATTTTTAAGTGAAAAAGCATTTTATGTAAAAGATTGTACAGATTTTAAAAAAGACTAGAATAAAATGAAAAATTCTTTCCTATTTTTGACTCACAGACCTATAGCCCAGAGGCAACTACTCTCAACAGAGTCCTACCTGTTTTTGAAGGTATATACACATATACAATTGCATATGCATGGTGTCTGATTCATACAAATTATAGTGTAACATAAATATTCTGCACCTTTTTTTTTTTCACACTTTGACAGTAGGTACCATATGTTTATATAGCCTTCCTTTATTTTTTCTTTTTAACTGACACATAGTAGTTGTACATACTTATGAGTACACTGTGACAAGTCAACATGTGTATGTGTAATGATCAAAGCAGGATAATTAGCATTCCCATCTCCTTCCCATTTCTATGTGTTCAGAATCTTCAAACTTTTCTCATCTCATTCTTCCGAAAACATATAATAGTTTGATTATAAACTATCGTCACCCTACTCTGATATAGTACATTATGCCTTATTTCTTCTAAGTGTATTTTGGCATTCATTCTCCAACCTTCTTCTCCCCTCTCCCTTTCCAAGCCTCTAGCAATCACTATTCTACTCTCTTCTTTGGGATGAACTTTTTCAGCATCCACATGTAAATAAGCACACATGGTACTTATCTTTTCTCTGTCTGGCTTATATGTCGTCTTAACATGATGCCCTCCAGTTCCATCTATGTTGCCTCAAATGATAGAATTTCATTCATTCTATGGCCAAATAGTAATCCACTCTGTATATATGCCATATTATTTTAGTTTCATTCATCTGCCAATGGAAACCTTGGTTGATTCTTTATCTTGCATATTATGAATAGTGCTTTATTAAACATGGGAGGGCAAGTATCTCTTTGACATTCTGATCTCATTCCCTTTGGATATATACCCAGAAGTGCTGGATCATATGTAGAGCTATTTATTTGGGGGAAACGTCATACTGTCCTCCAGAATGGTTGGACTAATTTGTATTCCCATTCACAGTGTGTAAGGATTTCCTTTTCTCTTTCCATCCCTGCCAGCAGTTGGGTTTTGTTGTTGTTGTTGTTGTTTTCTTCTTTGATATATCCACTCCAACTAGGATAGGTGATATCTAATTGGGGTTTTGAGTTGCATTCCTTGATAATTAGAGATGTTAAGTGTTTTTTCATATATTTGTTGATCATGTGTATATCTTGTTTTATATATTCTTTTTTTGGAAATATCTATTAAGATCACTTGCCTATTTTTAAATCAGAAATTTTTGTTGTTGAGTTTTGCTGGGGGCCAGCCCCAGTCAGGGGGTACAACGCGAGCGCTCAGCGAAGTACGGAGGCAGAGAAGCAGCGGTGGGAAAATAACACACCAACACGCGAGTCAGGCTGTGGAATCTTCTCTCTTTACTTTTTCTTTGTTGTAAGTTTTTAAGCACAATTTTTGGCAGCACAGAATATTTACACTTTCCTGGTGATTTCATTACAGACATGACTTAATTTTTAGACATATTAATTTTCTTATTTCATATATTTCAAGGTTTTGAGGTCACTTGCACCTTTTCAAGGCCCTGTACGTGACTGCCTAGGCATATTATGATTTCATTATTATTAATCTAATTAGTTTGGGTGAGAATTTATTTCTCACGGATTCCCTGAAACTGTTTTCTCTGTACACTATTTAGGCTGTCTGATAAAAGTCAACCTTCTCTGTCTGGGATTCCACAGCACTATTGTTTTTCTTTTATAGCAGTTGTTTATAAAATCTGGAAGCAGGGAAAAGAGGGAGGCAAGGCTGAAGGACTTTTTTTGCTCTAAGGGATTTATATCTACTTTAAAAGTAAGAGAAATTTATTTTAATCACAAAAAGACAAAGCTTATTAACTAGAAATTAAGTACTTATAGAAAAAGGTTTGTGTTACTCTTTTCAAGAAAAGATAAATGTACAGAGTTAGTCTGGATCTAAATAATTGAAATAGGGATAACTGGTGGCCATATATGTGAATAAAGAACTGAACAGCAGCAAGTAGAAGTCAAAGTTATCTCTTTCAACACCATATCTTTCATGAAAAAGGAGAGGGCTTTATAGAAAATGCCACAACAGAGTTTTATACATTTTATACAGTTCTTTATATGTTCTAAACATTAATCCTTTGTCAGAAGAACAGTTTGCAAATATTTTCTTTCACTCTATAATTGCCTAGTTCCTCTTGTTTCTTTTGCTGTACAGTAGTTTCTTAGTTTGATAAAGTCCCATTTGTCTATTTTTGCTTTTAGTTCCTGTACTTTGGAGTTTTATCAAAAAATAATTACACCAATGTTTTGAAGTATTTGCTCTATATTATTCTTCTGTGAGTTTTATTGTTTTGTCTTACATTCAGCTCTTTGATTCACTTTGAGTGGATGTTTGTGTATGGTTAGAAGATTTCATTCTCTATGAATATCCAGGTGAGTGATAATATCTTTATATATACCATTCACCTCAAAGTTTGGGGGTTTTTTTTTGTTTGTTTGTTTGTTTTTGTTTTTGTTTTTCTTTCAGATGACTCCAGAGCCTTTCTCAAAAATTTGGAAATTTTAATGACTGTGAATTTACTGGTAATTTTCACATAGAAACATCTGGAAGACATTGAAATCCAGATTGCTGGGTCCCATACTCAGAGTTTCAGATTTAGTAAGTTTGGTTTGGAGCTTGTTTTAATTAACTTTTTCATTGCTGTGACCAAAAGACTCAATGAGAACAACAGAGGAAGGAGTTTGTTTTGACTCACAGTTTCAGAAGTTCAAGTCCATGGTTAGAGGACTCCACAGCTTTGGGCCCCACATGAGGCAGAACGTGGTAGAAGGGCATGGTGGAGGGAAAGTAGCTCAGGACATGGCAACCATGAAGCACATAGAGCTCCATTCATGAAGAATAAAATACAACCCCAAAGGCACACCCGCAGTGACCTACTTCCTCCAGCCACACCCTACCTGCTGCAGTTATCATTCAGCCAATCCATATCAATGGATTAATCCACTGATTGTGTCGAACCTCACCTAATCTAATCAGTTCACCTCTAAAAATTCTTACATTGTTTCACACATGAGCTTTGGGAGGATACCTCTGATCTAAACCATAACAGGGCTTTACAGTGCATGTTTCTATAAGGTCCCAATAACTGCCAATGCTACTGGTCTTGGTGTCACACCTTGAGAATCACTGGGCTACTATATGTATCATTTTAGCCTTTATTTTTAGCATCCTTGACCCCTCCCAGGTGATATTTTTTACAATGCTCTGTATTTTATTTTAATATGACATCTGAGACTCCATGAATCAACTTAATACTTTTTCTTTCTTTAAGAAAAAGTTCACTATTTGTTACCTGATCTCCTTTTAAAACTTTTTGAAGATGATTAGCCAATGTTCACTAAACAATTAATCAAAAAATTACTATGCACTTATTTATTTACTGTTTATTGTTTCCCACATTGTTCCAAAGAAATTGAGACTCATGCCATAGTCCTGTCTTTTCTTCAATGGATACAATAAAAGACTTGCAGTAGATACCTGAAACTTCAGACAATACAAAATTTTATATATGTGTGTCACTGTGCAATGGCTTTGGAGCCATTGCTAAATAAAATAGGAGTTACTTGAAGACTTAAGTGCAGGACAGTCAATATGCTAACTGAAACAGCTACTAAGAAACAAACAGGCAGGGAGGGCATGTGGAGGGTGGATATGCTGGACAAATTGATTATTAAGGTGTCCTGGGAAGGATGAAGTGGGACGATGCAAAATTTCATTGCATTATTGAAACAGCACACAATCTAGAACTTATCAATGATTTATTTCTGGAATTTTCCAGTTAATATTTTCAAACCATGGTTGCTCACAAGTAACTGAAACTGTGGAAAGCAAAACCACAGATAATGAGGATTACTGTAGATCAAAGCAAAGCTAGCTAAACCACAGACTTATTGAAACTGGAAACTGATTTCCTCAGCCTTTTCTTCTAGGCTGAGATACCCTCGTCCTAATTACCTTACCACAACTCAAAAAACCACAGTGGCCAAGAAAAGCAATCATGATGATGATGGTAAGATACCCCAGACCTCGGTCTCATTTTGTAACACATTCCAAATACACGCTCTCTGATTTTACTACACTCTACTCAGCAAGAATGTCACCTTAACACCTCCATCTATCTGCTGCCTGCCATAGAGCAACAGCAATGTATTTACCGTCAACTGAGAAAGAAATCTATATTTATCCGGATGTGGAAGAAGCTGAATTTACCGACAATTGACAAATTAGTCTGGAATGAGAATGCATATAGAAATAGCCTACAGTATGCCATTAGGTTGTGACATAAATATATGGACTCTTCCCTCAATTCATGCCAGAAGCAAATGAACAATGCTTCTGCAACATGAGTAATTTCTCATCTACATTAGTCTGCCTTTATTTATTTATTTACTTATATCTCACTGAATTCTCAACAGTAATGAAGAAACATCATAGCTAGAGTGGAACACTTACTCTTATAAAATCCATATAAGCAATTAGTAAAATCTCCAAATGGTGTGTATCAAATTACCTATTTAATAGAAACTTAGATTTACATTTACTCCTTTTTTTCTCCCCATTTCCATATATTTATGTGTGTAGACACATAGGTTTATATAAATACACACTGTTCTACAACAGTAATGTACTCTATATCACAATATAGATTGATTAAGCTTTTAATAATGTTGCCAGAAAGATTCTCACTCTTTAGCTGTTACAAAATCAAATCTTTTTCAATGAAGCAATATAGTCTAGAAATTAAGAACATAAGTCAGAAGACCTGGTATTAAAAAGCAATTTTTCCTTATTATATTATATTTACTTGTTATATTTGGTAAATTAACTATCTTCTTACAACCTCATTTCCTTTTCTTTGAATCAGATACCAATCACATAGCCTTGTTTTAGGTACTAAATTTACATTATATACAAATCCCATAGTTTAATGCTTGGTATACCGTGAACATTTAATATTAGTGAATTAGTTAGTACTATAACAAGTAGTAATTAATAAGTATCATTAGTCACAGACTAAATATAATAATACTATGACTTTATTCAGCCCCATTAGACAATCATCCTGTCACTGCTAGCAATATAATGCGGAAAAAATTTAGTTTGTTTTCCTTAAGGATCAGCTCTATGTAATAATTCATATAGCCATATAAACTGGAAACCTATATCCTTGCTCTTTTAGATTTTTTAGAGCTTTGGTCAGTAAGAGCCAATTCCTACTGAAGCCAATGTGAAAGATCGATCCTACTCCCCCTCTTCCATTTTCTCACACTACATTCTTATTTGTGATGTAGTCCATCAACTACATCACAAATAAATACAAAGTGTGCAAGAACTGCTGAAAATCATAGGGACTGGCTTAACAGGCGCTCATTAAGGTCTGCTAAATAATTTTTTTAAAAGTCAAGATCAACACACGTCTTCTATGCATGGGACAGATCACATTTTCTTGTGTATAAATTTTCCTGGGTCATTACTATACCAGAGTTGGAGAAGTCATTTTTAACACTATTGATAGTCAACATTAGGTCAATGTTGTGGGGGTTTTTTTTTTTTGTTTTTTGTTTTTTGGTTTTTTTTTTTTTGTGTGGTACCAGGGATTGAACTCAGGGGCACTTGACCACTGGGTCATATCCCCAGCCCTTTTTTGTATTTTATTTAGAGACAGGGTCTTACTGAGTTGCCAAGTGCCTCGCCATTGATGAGGCTGGCTTTGAACTCGCAATCCTCCTGCTTCAGCCTCCCAAAGTGCTGGTATTACAGGCGTGCACCACGGCGCCCAGCTCAATTTTTTTTTATGTCAGGACACTTGTTTAATCTTAGGTATATTTTAATGTAGAAATGAGTCATTCTTTAGACAAAAAAAGTTTATTTAAACCTCAGCAGAAGAACTGTGGCCATAGTTTTACCTACTCTGGAAAACACTTCCTTGAAATGCTTACTCAATGTGGAGCCAAGGTAAGAGTGAAATGCTTGATTTTCATAGACCCAAGAAAAATCTCAGAAATGGGTTGGCTCTGTTCAGCAACTTTCAAAAAGTCATTTCAATTTTGTTCATGTTCTAAAATAGCTACATTTCTACTTAAAATGCATTGGTGTTTTGAATTTTTATTGATTAAATACAAATATAATTCACTACTTATTTTACCAAAGATGTGCATGGAGGGGAAAACAAAAAGTTTAAAAAGACCCACTGAGCACACTTAGCACCCTGGTCTTGGTTTTTGCCATCATTGTCCAATATAAGAAACCAGGGTGCCTTGCAAAATACCATATTCTAAAAATGGATGGGAAGCACACTAAAAGAGACTGAAGCATCTTGTAATCTCAGAAAGGTTGAAAGACAAAAGGTAATAAACTCTGTGTCCTGAAATAGCAGAAGGGCTGAAGAGAGTGAAACTGCTCCACAAGCCCTTTTCATAATGGCATTAATTCATTCACGTGGTGGAGCCTGGATAACCTAAGTCCCAATAGTCCCTACCTTCCAGTGCTACCACACTGGGAATCATTCCAACACAGGAATTTTGGGGAACAGTTTGAGACCATCACAGGCACTTTAATTCCATAGATTTCCCCTCCAAAGGGTATAGCCTCTTTCAAATCATAGCAAAAACATCAAAGAAATCCCAGTTGAGGAACATGCTAGAAAATATCTAACCAATACTCTTTAAAACTGTCAATGTTATCAAAAATAAGGAAAGTCTGAGAGGTTGCCATAGCCAACAGGAACCTTAAGGGACCTGACACATACAATGTGGTACCCTGGAACAAAGAAAGTACTTTAGAGATAAACTGAGGTAATCTGGATTTAAAAAAAAATTATGGAACTTAATAATGTATCAGTATTCATTCAGTGTGGCAAATATGCCATGTTAATGTAACATGTTATTAGTAGAGGAAACTGAGTCTAACGTGTAAAAATACTCTGAACTATCTTCACAATAATTATATAAGTCTAAAATGTTTGAAAATAAAAGGTTATTCTTAAAAAGACCCATGTGAATTGTATTTGAGCAATTTAGTTTGAATTTCATGAGTTTCAAATGCAAACAACTTTCATCCAATTTCCTCTCGAAAAAAAAAATTGCTTGGTTTAAGTGCTGTGTTAGTATGGGGGCCTTTGCAAGAATTTTCTGTTGTTTTCCAAAATCATACAAATACACAGCTTTTACTTCCATATATTGATCCTGTGACACAAGATAGTTAACAAACTATTTGTGTGTGATATAATTGAGCAGAAATGGGGGTGTGATTTTAAATATCATCAATGAAATTGCAATTGATTTTCACTAAGTCTCCTTTTGAGTAGAGCTAGCTTTGTGTTTAAAAAGTGCTCTGAAGCCAGGCGTGGTGGCGCACACCTGTAATCTCAGCACTTTGGGAGGCTGAGGTAGGAGGATCGCACAAGTTCAAAGCCAGCCTCAGCGATGGCGAGGCACTTAGCAACTCAGTGAGACTCTGCCTCTAATAAAATACAAAAAAGGGTTGGGGATGTGGCCCAGTGGTTGAGTGCCCCTGAGTTCAATCCCCAGTACCACAAAAACAAACCAAAAAAAGTGCTTGAGAGCAACTAAAACCAAAATCATATCTGATGCATTAACACTGACATTTTGGGGAAGACTTACAAACTTCAAATCACAAATAATGAAATTTTCCTTCTTCCCAGTTATATTGAAGGTAGGTGTTGAGAGTATAAGCAGTCTTGCCAGATCCTTTAAGAAAACAGTTTATAATAATTCTCTTAACAACAAGAATTTTTTTCTACAATATGCATTTTTCTGAAGCAATTTCTGTCCTTATTTGGTTATATAATTAACTAAAGTGATAGTGAGTGTTATGCCATTAAAACAAAACTAAATTAAATGGTAAAGCAGTAATCCATCAATTACAATGGGGCTACTGATAGATTCAAATGGCTTAGTATGTAATTCTTTTTGTTGGATTAATAATATATTTAATGCAGCCAGGTGCGGTGGCGCATGCCTGTAATCCCAGCACTTGGGAGGCTGAGGCAGGAGGATCGCAAGTTCAAAGCCAGCCTCAGCAATGGCGAGGCACTTAGCAACTCAGTGAGACCCTGTCTCTAATAAAATACAAAAAAGCGCTGGGGATGTGGCCCAGTGGATGAATGCCCCTGAGTTCAATCCCCAGTACCAAAAAATAAATAAATAAATAAATAAATAAAATATATTTAATGCTATATACTCACCATTACAACAGGAAATAAAATATTATTTTAGTTAATCACTGTCAGTGCCTGGAAAATTTAATAATCATAGGTATTATTCCTTACCCACACATAAAAATGAACACTATTTGACAGACCCTTCTAAAATATTCAAATTCCAGACTTACAACAATAGTAAATGGGAGAAAAAGTCTCTTTGAACAAAATTTCATTTACCAAAAAAACTATTTATGATTAAAGATATTATAGTGTTATATTCACATTCCTTCTTTTTCCATTACAGTGTTTGTAGAAAGTGCTTTCAGTGTTTCTATGTTTGTATGTATAGGTAATAAAATTCTAATATTTAAAGTTCAGCTCTGTGAACATGTTCTGTAAATTCAAGAACAAATTCTGGGCTTGAATGTGCGTTAGCTTAACACCAATCAAAAATAACTAGCCATTCATAGATGATATTTCACCCATAAATCAAATAGTTTCATTTATGCTTTCCCCTATTTCAACTAAACAATGGTCATTTTCATTTTTTGAATTGTTTTGGATAATTCTAAAAGGCATTATTGAGCTTAGCAAAAGCAAATAATATCCCCTGCAGTCTAGAATCTCCACAGCCATAAGTTGTCTTTAAAATAGATTTGGTCCAGATTATTCCATACTTCAGGCCACATTTTATTCATTTTATTAGTTGTGCTACATTTCCTGCAGAATTCAAATGGGGATATTTCAAATAGCAAACCATATGGTCTGTTCCACATTTAGAAGTTCTCTTTTTTTGCTTTTCTAGAGGAATTTCTCTACATCAAAAACGTACAGAAATGTATGAATGTACTTAATGTTTCAGAGAAAAGACAATTTTGAATTTCTTTACCCCTCCTTAGCAATAAAAACTGTGGCATACAGGTACAGAGCCAGGAGGAGGAGGTGGGCGGACATTACCAATTCTTTCCAAGGTTTCCAGTCAGCCTTTTGAGTCCTCTCACATATACCAAGAGACATGTTTTGAATAGAAGAGTCATACATTATTTTTCCCAGTGAGCCCCAATCATAGGTCACATACAGTGAAATGAAAGGAAGACCTTTTCTTCTTTAATTGAAGAACACCAAAGAAGGAAAGGAGACACAAGAAAAATGACCACCATGAAAAGAAAGTTAAAATGATTTTATTGAACTGGCTGCAGTCCTGGCCACCTACTCTATGAAGTAATAACAATCAGTTACATTAGCACACATGATTAATACTTACAGTTGATCCTAACATCCCCCACCATCTCTCCATCAGTATCTCAAGGATGTGTTACTCATATCGCATCTCAGCATGTCTCTCTTTTATTGTAGCATTGTCATTTCATCTTCTTATATCAAACGCTTTGCAAAACGCAGCTTGTAAATCAGTGCAGAGTGGTAGTGTGAAGCTCTTTCTAAATGTTACACATAGCTTTTTAAGACAGTGGAGTGATGAAATCAATTGTAAATTCAAACTATTTTATTTCGAAGTACATCTAAATAATTACATATGGCTGTAATTTAACACAAAAGAACATATTGAGAAAACATAAATTTAACAAATTTAAATTCTCTCTTCTAGGCCCACATGGAGCATTCTTGTCCTCATTGTAATAAACTTCTATTTCTTTAAAGTAGAATTTAGAAGCCAGATGTGTTGGCGCACGCCTATAATCCCAGCACTTGGGAGACTGAGGCAGGAGGATCACAAGTTCAAAGCCAGCCTCAGCAATGGCGAGGCACTTAGCAAATTCAGTGAGACCCTGTCTCTAATAAAATACAAAAAAGGGTTGGGGATGTGGCCCAGTGGTCTATTGCCCCTGAGTTCAATCCCCAGTACCAAAAAAAAAAAAAAAGTAGATTTTAGAAAGAGGTTGGAGAAGCCCTTACAGTTCAGGTTGCAGCATCCTTCACACAATAGCCCTTAATATTTGGGGGGAACAGTAACCCATAAGATATGGGAATAATGACATTAAATTTCAGTTGTGTAATGCTTATCATCTCTTACTTGAATTTACATTATCTGATTTTTGTGCAAGGTTTTATTTTTCCCATTTTATAATAAGGAAGCTGAAGTTGAGAGATTACACAATTAGAAAAGAATGGGATCATACCAGATCCTAAATTTTGACCGTAAATATTGTATTGATTTTACTCTCTAGGTTCTATGCACGGAGAATAGCATTAATTATAATTCCATAGCTGTCTTCATTCAACAGAGAAAACTTCATCGCAGAGAAACAGCAGTGTCAAAGCTGTACTCAGTGTACAATATTTCCACACTGAATGAATTAATTGGGGAGTACCCAATTATTCTTTAAGAAATACCCCATTCTGTGATTTGGAATAGGAGTTATGTCAGGGCAAAGGCAATTAAGCAGTCACTTGGCATGTTAAGAACTTAGTTTTCCTCCACGTAGCATAGACTTCTGTAAGTTTAAGAATAGCAACAGATTTCACTCCCAGCCTCTTCCAGAGGTGGGGGACTTAGAAAGTCTTCCCACTTTCCAGAGAACATGGACCCAGATAGGCACTAAAAATTAGAAGAGAGAAGGTGCATGAATTCTTAAAAGCAGGTGTTTTCATGTGCTGTCATACAAATTAATATTTAGGTGTAAAATTAATAATCTACCAAATTAAATCATAAATTTGATTCAATTTTTTACTAAAGCCACTTTTTTTTTTTTTGGTGGTGGTTTTTTTGTTTGTTTGTTTGTTTGTTTTTGGTACCAGGGATTGAACTCAGGGGCACTCGACCACTGGGCCACATCCCCAGCCTTTTTTTTTGTATTTTATTAGGCACTTGGCAACTTAGTGCCTCGCCATTGCTGAGGCTGGCTTTGAAATCGCGATCCTCCTGCCTCAGCCTCCCAAGTGCTGGGATTACAGGTGTGCGCCACCGCGCCTGGCTAAAGCCACTGTTTTAAAGAGTCAAGTTATCAGAATTCACACTCATGCTGTATGCCATCAAAGAAAATACTGATTCCTCCCCTTCTTCTGATGCTGGCATTACCTTCAAGAAAGCAGAGAGAGGGGTGGGGGGCGGGAAAGAGAAGAGCAGACAAGCTACATACTTTATGGTGATAAGAATTAATGGAACCTCATCATTCCTTTTTCTAATCCTTGCAATTTGTTCTTTGGACTGCAGTATGATAACACCTTTTGTGATTTTGACATTATTAAAATGAGAAATTTGAAATAATTATAATTTTTTGTTGTTCAAGTTTATTGGAGACACGATTAGAAAACAACACAGGTAGAACTCTGAGAATAAATGAGGTAGAAAAATTTAGGCAGTAGGCTGTCCTAGCTTTAAATTCTGTCTCTACTACAATTCACCATAGCTTTGATCTCTCAGTCTCTTCATCTCTAAAATCACTGTAGTAATGTTCAACTTCTCATAACTTATAGAAAAAATTATAAAGTTGTGTATATAGTATATAGAGCACTCTACCTAGTGAAATAAATGGTACTTTCTGTAAAGCTTTCTTGTTTTCTAGGTTCTCAAGTAGTCCCTAATAAAATTAGAAAGAAGAATTAATAGAAATAAAAATATTATTTCAAGAGCTCATCTAATAATATCCATGTTAATGCCAGCTAAAATGCTTCAAAATTATCTTTTATATCATCCATCAAATCTCTAGGAAGTCTGCTGGCAAAATCTTAAATATTCTGATAGATACTCCAGAACATGTCCATAATACTATTCAGATTTTTTCCCTTTCTCTATCTTCAGTCATTCTTTTCTTTTTGCTATTATTCCTTTTCTCTCTTTCTTTTATTTTGCTCAGTTTTCCCATATTTCTCAAAAATATTCAGATGAGCATCAAATGAAGAGCAGAATTTAGAGGGAGGCATAGTTGGGATCTCATTCCAGCTCAACCACTTGGCTACTCTGTGATTTTGGCCAAGTTCTTAACTTCTGTGATAGTGACATAATTGACCTCACAGTATCATTGGGAGAGAGATGTAGATATTGCTGAGAAATGCCCAGAATGTTAGCTACCACAGTTTACTCAACCATTCTCTTCCTTTTCTTTAATAGGCTTCCCTCTTTTCATCTTTTCTCTTTCTGTTATCCTTATGTTTATTTAACGCTGTCCATGCTTTTCTTTACAAAAATAACTGCAATGCATTACAGTCCTTTTCTTTCTTCTTTGACATATATTTCTCTCACTCCACTTGTCCCACTTTGGTTGACTGAAATCATGTTCATTTTAATGTGATTTTTAAAATTCAGCAGGGTTTGATGATTTTTTTTTTCAAGTCTAGAAATATTACTTAAGCTGCCCAGATTTCAAGAAATGCTTGATTTATTCAAATAATTTTTACATATTTTAGAATTAACATGGCAACAAACTTGTAGCTGATATACATTTAAAATAGCTTTATCTGTCTTTTATCTAACAGGCAACTTAATCTATATCAAACAATTCACTAAGAAGAAATTTCATACAAGAAATGCTAGTGTATTGCTCTTAATTATATTATTAAGATTTAGCATTTATGTTGACTATTCATATAAGAAATTACATTCTTAAGCATATTTATTTTATCTGATATTGAATGTGAATTACAGGTAAATTTACTTAAGTATTTAAACTTCTTGCTTCATAGTAAATTGAAGAATTATGGGATTTAGTTTAAGATATGACTTCATTATTTATGATTTATTTTATGATTATTTATTTATTTTAATTTATTTTATTCTATTTATTTTATACTTGAGAAAGTATATATATTCATATTGTTATAGTTTGTATGTGAGGTGTCCTCTAAAAGCTCACATATGAGACAATGCAAGAAAGTTTGGAGGAGAAATGATTGGGTTATAGCCTTAGGCTAACCAGTGAGTTAATCCCTGATGGGATTAACTGAAGTGGTAGGGTGTGACTGGAGGGGGTGGAAACTGGGGCATGCTTTGGGTATATATTTGTATCTGGAGAGTGAAGTGTTTTCCCTCTCTGTTTCCTGATCACTGTGATGTGAGCTGCTTCCCTCTGCCATCCTCTCCAACCATAATGTTCAGCCTCACCTTGAGCTCTGAGGAATGGAGCCAGCCTTCTGTGGACTGAGAACTCTGAAACTGAAAGCCCTCAAATAAACTCTTCCTCCTCTATAATTGTGCTGGTTGGGTCCTGAGTCACAACAGCAAAAATATGACTAAAATACATATGTAAATATATTCTAAATTATATTTATATGATATTTATAGTTATATACACTTGATTCAAGTAAAGGTTCTTCTTGAGAAGAAATAATCATGATCATTTCTTCATGGTGCATTTCAATTTATCATTAGTGTTTTGGCACAGAGGATATCTTTTCTGTGTTAACTAATCAGTTCATGGAAAAATATTCTTCATGTTTAGAGAAAATATATAGATGAACTATTTTATGAATGAATAGCAATAAGAAATCACATTTGTAGGTGTTGAAATGCCATTTTGGGGGGCTATCTTACTTAGGACATTACTGAAACCAGATTTTCTGCTGTTGTCATTTTGTCAGGCAGGGACCATTTGGGTTACAACTCTTTCAGCTCCACAGCAGGCTATACCTGCTAGTGTTACCACACAGCAGCAGACTGCCAGTGATTCCTTTACTGTGAACTTGAAGAATGAAATCCATGGACAACAGAGAGTGAGTGTAAAATAATAAGATTTATTCAAGTGGGAAGACAAGAGACAGAGCACTTATCAGGCTAGAGGTGTCCTGATAGAAGATTGTTGGAAAGGGTTTGGGCCTAAGGGTTTTTATCTATGTAGCTCAGGATGTTGACTAACTTTTATGATAATTAGATACCTGGAAGGTGACTTGTTAACTGGTTGGGCTTGTGACATTCTGGTTCTGTCTGCACTCTAAGCCATTGAGTTTGAAATTCTCTATATCTTTTACTCAGGTCCATCCTACCTTCCCTCTTCCTGCCTCTCTGGGACAAAAGTTTCTGGTGGTTGGAATTTTTGGAAAGTTTCTACAGAACAATCCATTTGGGCCTGTTGCCCTAACTGCATGCCTATGTCTTATTATCTGACTATCCTATCTATTAATTACCAATCAATTTTAAAGGTAAAGATATTCTTTTAAACATTAGTGTCAACACCTCTACTTTTCAAATGTTATTTTTATTGGGAAGTGAAATGTTTTGAATAAGGGAAAAGCTACAATGTTCTGACTCATGACTAAGGGTTTGAGTAGATAAATATCCATGATGTTACAAGAAAATGTGTAAATTTATTCCTGATGATAGCAACTAACAGAAGGTGTCTTTATTTCCCTATGTTATTCATGGACTAATTAAGCATATATATTGCTTAAGTAGTGATATTACAAATGATACCTTCTTCATTTAACTATAATTCTTGTGATGCATAATATTCCATTATTTCTTAAACAAAGTGTTAAGAAACTAAACTTGGTTCAGTTAATTTAACTGAAAATCTTTCTAAAATGTAGACTCTTTGTGTGACAGATTCCTTTTAGAAGTGTGTTTCCAGTCCCTAGCACATCCTACCTCCTCCCTGTTCCCCTGCTTCTCAGTGTGGTCTTGATTACCTTTATTTTTTTTTTTTTTTTTTTTTTTTTTTGTGATACCGGGGATTGAACTCAGGGGCACTCGACCATTGGGCCACATCCCCAGACCTTTTTTGTATTTTTTATTAGAGACAGGGTCTCACTGAGTTGCTAAGTGCCTCGCCATTGCTGAGGCTGGCTTTGAACTCGCGATCCTCCTGCCACAGCCTCCCAAGTGCTGGGATTACAGGCGTGCGCCACCGCGCCCGGCTAATTACCTTTATTCTACTAAACAACCCTGAGGGGTAGAAATGTGTCAGAATCTGAGGAAGCTTGCAGAAAACTTCCAATATAATTCGTGAAGACATGGAAAAAGAGATGAATAGAAAAATCATAATAATATTGCGTTGATGAAAACATGGGTGACATTATTCACAATGTATTTTAAGTTGTCTCACTTTGTGGCTTTTTTCCTCTAGTAATATTTATCTGACTAGGGAAGGCACAAAATAGACAGTTTTCTGGGAGGGTGAGATTGAAAGACAAAGAATAGGACTGTTCAAATGTGTGTAAATATTTGTACGTATGAAAGGTGACTCAAGGGGAAGGTAGCTAGACGATAGTGTTGAAAATAGTGGGGTTCCTGGGGTCCTGGACACACCAGGAGCCAAGAATAAACACTCAGAGACTAATCAGCTCTGTTGGCAAGGCAAGAGTTTTACTTCCATGCACAGAAGTGTGTACAGCAATTACAACCAAAGCAGGTGTGCTGAGCAGGCAATCTGCTCAACTTTTATCCCTAATGCAAGTATACTTGGCCTTTGTCTATTGGTGGGGCCTGACTACACTGTCCTTGACGCCAACAACTAATGAGGGGAAGGGACTTTTAGCTGCTGCTTGTTGGTCAGGATCCATTGGCCTGTCTTCTATTGGGTCATTTAAAGAAGCATATCTTAGTTACTCCCACCTCCTTTTCTTCTCCTGTGGAGGGGAAGTTCCCCTAGATGAAGTACCTTTTAGCACATACATAATTCATGAATAAGGGAAGGGGGGGCAGACTAGTCATTGTAATAAAATGGTAATCAGGAAAGGGGGAGTTTATCAGAATCTCTAATTTGACAGAAAAGACTAATAGCTTATTTCTCTCAATAGGAATTAATAACTATTACTCCGTGTACTGCCTGTATGACCTATCTGAATTTCTACCCCACCCCTGTCTTGTTTATCTCTGAGCACAGGAAGCCTGAAGGCCCAGAATCCCACTTCAAGTGGGCTAGCCCCAAACAATTAGATCTAAGAGAGTTGGCAGAGTGCACACCAAAGAACCTCCAACAGGATTTTAATCCCATATGCATGCTAAATGACACACTCTCCAGTGCCATGACAGTTGATAGTTGCCATGGCAATAACCAAAAAGAATCCTAAATAGAGTTAATAAAGGTAGCACCTGAATTCCTAGAAAATCTTTGCCCACTCCTGGAAAAGACATGAATAGTCCTTCCCTTTATTAACCAATCCTCCTTCTTATTTCTTTTATCCTATATCTATGACGCCCCCAACCTGGACAGGTAGAGTAGCTGATTTGTGAGCCTGTCTCCTTGCTTCTATTCTTGGTCAAGAATAAATCTTCCTTTGGTGCTCAATCGGAGCTTGATCTTCTTCAACAGCATGATTCTGAGAAGGCAAAAGGGCCCATTTAAGGTCATATATTGGCAACATCACTGGGGAAATCCAATTGAGTCAGAAAACAAGTCACAAATATGGTTGAGCTTAACCATCAGGTGGACAGGAGCTTCTGGCTGGAGGGTAAAAAACATGACTTAAGCTGTGGTGGATACCTGTAATCTCAGCTACTTGGGAAGCTAAGGCAGAAGAATTGTTTGAGTCCAGGCAGGAATGTGAGATCAACTTAGGCAACAGAGCTGAGAACCTACCTCAGAATAAAAAAAGCTAGGGGAGCAGAGAGGCTGGGGGTGGGGGGTGGAAAAGTAAGGTACTGGGGATTAAGATTGATCAAATTATGTTCATGTATGAATATTGCATCATGAATCCCACCATTATTATAATGAACCAATAAAATATAAAATTTAAATTGTCCCTTAAAGCTGGGAACTTGAACTATTTAATATTTGACTTGAGTACATAGCACAATATGTGACAATAATAGATATTCAATAGAATTCCAAGGAATCCTTCAAACATTAAAATAGCAGATAAAGAAATAGTATGTTCAAATTAGCATAAATCTGAAGGAAACTGGGAAAGTTGTAATTCAAGTGGAAAAGAGAGAGATTGATGGTACTGGACAGGGACATGGTGCAAGGTCTCTAGGACAAGAGCAGCCAGGGGAAAAGGTAAATAGAGAGACAAATGCATTTTTCTCTGAGACACTGGGATACAACAAGAAGGGAGAAGTTACTCCCTCCTGAAGTCAGTTCAAAATCTCTCATCTGATTGTTTACTGTGAAGCATGACTATTATGGACCTAAATAATCAAGATTTTTTCTTATATGAGAGAATATATAATTTTCATCATTTTTTGATCAAAACTATGCTTTACCTGAAATTTAAGAACTATTAGAGTATCTAAAATGGATAAAATAAATGTAATTATTCTTCATCACAATTCATATATATTTTTTAATCAGTAATGTCTATCTGTAGTTCAGCTCTTTAATGAGGTTTTGCTTGAGAACATGCAAATAAATCTCCCGAGGGGAAAATGTGGTTCAGACACAGAATTATGATTAAATAATTTCAGAATTCCCAAGGAAGCAAAGAACTAATGCTGTAGATAAACCACTGTTATTCCAGTCTTTTTTTTTTTTTTTTTTTTTCTCTCATTCCTTTTTCTTTTTCCATTTTAACTCATCTTGTAACATCCCTGGGAAAGTTTTCTGAGCAATTTATCAAATCAAGTTTATCAAATGGTCCTCTTATACTTTATCTCCCATCATTAATAAATACCATCTAAATATCTAAAAACATTCACTTTTTGCTACATAATGTTTGTTGTTGGAAGTTAACAAAAAGGAATGGATTTTCTGTCGTTCTTCTATTGAAAATCCCACTTTCATAAAATGGCCTTCTCCTATTATTGAGATAATGACTTTGATTTTAAGTACTTTGCTAAGTGCTGCTTGTTCTGTGGCCTAGAATTGCCTGTTTGCACTTGTAGTGAAGAGAGGAAGAGAGAAACGGAGTTCTAAGTATTTAAAAAGACAGTATTCTGAACAATGATGTTTTTCTGGAGGGAACAGAAACATAATAAAATATAAGGCATAAACATAAAAATGCAGAAAATGCAAATGACAGTGTGACTTGTGCAATAAAATTAAATCCAAGACAAATAAAAGAGCATCAGTCTGAGGAGGAATAAATTATATTTGAAAATCTCTAAGACAGTAGACTTTAAGTATTGTCACCATAAAAATATGATAAGTATGTGAGGTGATGGATATCTTGATCCGATTATTTCACAATGCATTTGTATATCAAAACATCACATTGTATTCCATAAATAAGGACAAATTGATTTGTCAACTAAAAAGAAACTTTCAAGATAGCATCACTCTTTTGAAAGTATAGACAGTTGCAAAGTTGTTTTACATATTTTCATGCAAATGTGATCAGCCAGCCTTGTTTCTGTTTGTGCTTAGGGTTTGAGAATTAAAGTTCGTTTCAGAGGTTTGGAATATAAATAGTAGTAAAGTACTTGTTTAGTAAGTGTGTGGTCCTGGGTTTCATGTCCAGCAATGCAATAATTAATTAAATAATACGTTAATTAAGTAAATTAAAAATAATAATAAAGTTCACTTGGAAATTTTAACAGGAAACTGGCCCTTTTCACATATAACACATTTTTTTAAAAAAATACCTATTTACACATTTCAGAACTATTCACTGCAATCTTTCCAGTAATTAAGCCTTGACATCAAGATCAACAACATGACATGATGGAAAGAGCATGCCCTCCAGAGTAAGAGGACGTGAGTTCAGCATTTGCTTTCTGTTCATCTTCAGCTGATCAGTCAATTTATCAGGAACACACTTTCTCCCTCTGTAAAAAATATATGATAGGGAATAAAAATGATTCCAAAGTGGCAAGATTTAAAAAATATATATAATTATGTAATGAAATAGCTTTGGGAATTCTAAATATTATCAGAGTCCTAGGCCAGAAGTCTAACTCTGGGGATACAATAAGTCAGGTCCAGCCACTTGCCTCAAAAACTGAACATAAAAAGTAATAGTTAAAAGCATGAAAGGAAATTTAATCAGTGCAGCTATGTGGGGAAAACAAAGAGTACCCATGTTCTTAGCCCTGTCTTCGAAGAGCTGACAATGACTTTAAGGTTCTATAGGAAGGGAAATGAGGGTAAGTGTTGGGGGATGGCATAGCTGGAGGCTTTTCACAGCTGGCAAAGTGGGTGATCATGGTCAAGTGTGGTCTGTCCATGGTTATCTTGGGATTGGTCATGCAGGATCTTTTCTCTGATAAGTTGCTGTTGCCTGGGGGGGTAACTTCCACTTATCACTAGATCAGACCTTGTTTCTGGAATCCAAGGTGATTAGAAGCAAAGAGGAATGCTGCAAAATGGAGGCAGAGATGCTTGTTCTTAAACAACCATTGTATAGTGGCACCCCCTCCTTCACAGAAAATCTTAACTAAGCTTCTCCAGAAATCTTCACCATGGCTGATTTTAGGATTGTCAGCAAAAGAGTCTCTACAAAAGAGTTCAATGTAGATAAACTTCCTGTTTTCCTGTTGCTCTATTACTTGGCCACTGGCCTGGAAGAAAGCAGCACTCCAGTTGCTGGATGCTCCTTTACTTGTTTTTCACAAATATGTATACACAGTATAGTAGTTTATAGAAGTGTATTTGCAAATGCAAAGTGTGATAACAAAAGGACAAATTCTTTAAACAAGGCCTCTGGCCTTGAGCTGGAGCTTCATAGAGATGTCTACATTTCTAAAATAAGAGAAGTTACCAATTGGGCTCCATGGTAACAGCTGGCAGGGGGAGGAAAGAAAGGGGAGAAGAAGCTCTCCTCTTATTAGGTGTTGTCCTTGAAGGGTTAACTTGCCCAGAACAGTAAAAGAAAAAGCTGCTTTTATGTAAACTTCTGTAAACTGTGAATTTCTGAGCCCCTCCCCTTACACGCTGGGTATAAAATTCTGAAACTACCTGAACTCAGGATTCAGGGGATTAATTGATTACAGTGAAAGCTGTACCCTCTGAACCTGGCTGCAGCCAAATAATAAAACTGTTTCCTGTTATCTTCGGTGCCTTGCCTCGTCTGTCCTTACAACAATTGGACGATTGCAGGAAAAAGTGAAGAGTCTAAGTTCTTGTTACATTTAAATTATTATTGTCATTCCAGAAGAAATGATTGCACAGTGAAGAGAATAAAATGTTTGAAGATGAAAAACTGGGCTTCAGTTCTGGCTTTTCTTCTCACTAGGTGTGATCCTCTCCATTTCCATGCTCTACCAGTGAGGCAATACTGGCACTTTCTTTACAGACTTCTGTCAAACTCAAATGTGATATTTTCGATATACAACCACACCCTGAAGAATATCATAAGAATCATATGGCTTGGTAGAACTCAGCTGTAGGACCCCAAGAGGTACGTGGAACTCAGTTTGAAAACCACAGATACAATAACCTAACAAATCTATAGTCCATTTTTTTTTATCACTTAGTATTCTTTATTTGTTAAAAAAAAAAAAGATAAAAATTTGGTGGTTCACCAGTAAAATACTTTAAAAATAAAATAGATAATTCAAGAAAAATTATAAAAGATGCTTTATGTGTATATTAATAGATTCATTATTCACAAAGCTTGACCCTTGCTTCTCCATCAAACACACACACTACACCACACACACAAATGCATATTTTCTATGTCCCTAAATGCTGCCCAAACTGTTCTTCTCTGCTAAGGCAAAATTCAAGAGGAGGCCTGTTGTAGGTTCAACACAATACCTGTAAGATGTTTTATTTGCACCAGTTTTTGTACACAGTCACAGAGGACTGCACAGGTTCACCTCACTTGCAGAGGTGCTCTGTGCTACTTGAGTGCCTTCTCTGTCCCTAATGTGCTTGATAATTATATTGTCTGAATTGCATTATATAATCTAAGGCCTTAGGCAATATTCCCAAATTTCATCAGGTGAGAGCATGAGGTTCGTGGTAGCTTGTGAGCTAGTCCTGCTCTTCTCCTGAGTGGAACCTGAACTGTTTTCTTTAAAACAGTAGCATCAACAAACTATTGAAACACTACTTAAACTTTTTTTCTGTTTTCTGTTTACTTCCCACATCCATACATATTCTTGTTCTCTTGAAGACTTGCCGTCCTCATAGACATTTTAAAATGAAATCATTTTCTATCTAATTCAAGCTAGCAAGAGGATAATACAATTCTATTAAAATTGTTTGGACTTAGGGATATAGCTCAGTGGTAGTATGCTTGCCTATCTTGTGCAAGGACTTGAGTATGTTCCCCAGTACCAGAAACAAACAAATCTGTTTTTATAGCATCTCACCTTGTTATTATCACTATTTTTTCACAAATATTAATGTTGAAATAAATCACTGCCCCCTTATTTACTTTTCAGTTTTTTTTTTTTTCTTTTTCTCAAATTTATTTTTTATCCTAAGTTGTTAGAAATGACAGCAGGATGCATTACATTTCATATTATACTTATAGAGCACATTGCTCTTAGTAACATTATTTCGGAAAAGTCATTCTGGCTTTGATCTGTTTTTCCCTTAAAACCTGGATGATAGTGTGGCACTTTGATGAAACATATGCAAGTGGTATCCTGCCTTACCTCTTGGCTCAGTCAGACTTAGTCTTTTTCTTTTTAAAACAATGGGCTGAGCTCCTCAGCCTACCTTTAGACATTACAGATACAGGTCACAAAGGAAATCTTGTGTGTATGATTGTGTGTGTGGCTGAGGGGGAGGGCAAAATCACACACACACACACACACACGCACACACACACACATGCACACACACACACACACACACACACACACACACACACACCATTGAGACTTCCTGCCCTGAAGTTACATGTATAAAACTTTTGTGGCCTGAGATAAAAAGTTACAATAATAGCATGAGATACAAATTTCAAAAGGGATGTGTCTTCATCAACTCAGGTCCTAAGCAAGCTGATGTGCTCCAGAAAATTGTTAAGAAGACATTAGGGATGATAAAGATATGAATATTGAGGTGTACAGATAAAACCTGATGAAACTATTTCACAAAATACAAGTGAAAAGTAATATTTTAAATAATATGTTACTATTAAAACATGTCATTTTAGGGGGTTGTGGATATAGCTCAGTTGGTAGAGTGCTTGCCTCACATGCACAAGGCCCTGGGCTCAAGCCCCAGCACCACAAAAAAAAAAAAAAAAAAAAAAATGTCATTTCAAATACATGAGCCAACTTATTTATCTATCAGAAGCAGATACTTCACTTTTATTGGTTTCACCAAAATTTGAAAGCTGTTTGTATTGGGAAATTAAAGGAACCAATTTATATTTTGGTATTCCTTTTATTGAGCAATATAGCAGATTTCTGCTGCCCTAAAGCCATAGAATCTTAAGTTTTTAGTGCTGCATTGTCTGATACCTGTAAATCAACTAGCCATGTGTGACTATAAGCAAATACAAATTCATACATGCTGCAATAGAAGATGTACACTGAATTTCAGACATTATGAAAAATTAATGTTAAATATATTATTTACATAGTTTTTAAAGAAATTATAATATTTGATACATTTGTTTTAGTCAAGTATATATTTTTTGTTGTTGTTTGTTTTTTGGTACTGGGGATTGAACTGAGGGATGCTTAACCACTGAGGTACATCCCTACCCCTTTTTTATATTTTATTTAAAAACAGTATCTCACTGAGTTGCTTAGGGCCTCATTAAGTTGCTGAAGCTGGCTTTGGACTAATGGTCCTCCTGCCTCCACCTCCTGAGCTGCTGGGATCATAGGCTTAGTCAAGTATATTATTAAAATTAATTTTATCTGTTTCTTTTTTTATTGTCTACTACAAAATTTTAAATCACACATATGGCTCACAATTTATTTCTATTGGACCTCACTGACTTAGAGCATGATCATTCAAGTGTTTATATATAGAGATCTTCTGATAAAAACTGAAACTTTTTCTTTTTTATTGGCTAAAAATGTAACTTAAGAGTTTATTTATCACATGCTATGACATGGATGAAACCCAAGGAAACAGAGTGAAATAAGATCATTTATATAAAGAGAAATACTGTATGATTCTACTTGTATAAAATAACTGAAGTAATAAAAATCATGAAAATGGAATATAGAATGGTTTCCATAGGCCCAGATGAAAGGAATTTTATCACGGATGTAGAACCCCAGTTGTACAAGATGGGAAAGTTTTGCAGACCCATCTCCTAATACTTTGATGATAGTTAACATTACTGAAAAAAAAATACACTTAAAATTGTTAACAGGGTAAATTTTATAGTATATATTTTAAAAAAAATTAAAAATAAATAAATAAAAATTCTATATTTCAAAAACATGGCAAATCCTGGGTTCTAATTTATACACCTTTTTGTTAATTGTTTACTACTAGCAATGGTAATGCCAGACACTCCATGATTTAGGACTGGTGACTCCAAAATAGAAGTTTCATAAGAAATTGAATAAAAGCACCCTCTCCTCGAATCTGTTTAAAGAGAAGGCATTGGTAATCTTTCATAAAGATTACCTAACAAATTGGGATAAACTTTCCAGTGTAATGAACTTTTTCCCCTCTAGATGTTTCCAATATGCACAAGATGATATGCAAAATCAGTATTACATTTTGTAGGATTTGTGACTATTGTTCAAAGACCATGTCCTTCAACATGTATGAGTTTTTATAAGAAATTAAAGTCAAAATTAATTATTAGCAATAAACACTTCGAATCAAAGCTTTAGAAGAACTCCTTGAATTTATTTAAGTTCTACCTTCAGAACTATTAAACGGACCCTTGGGCCTTGTAAGAAGCCACTAATTCCCTAGAGGATGCTGAAATATCAATTGATTAAAACAAACAGCACAAAACACTGTCTTTTCCAATGTAATTGTTTGAATCCAATTTCAAGGTGAAAATTAATCACCTCTGCCACATCAATCATTACAATCAAATTATAATTAATAATGACAACTTCTTATTGAAGCAATTATAATCACTGTTTGATGAGGGTCCAGAAAATAATGTCCTTGCATGGAGAACCAGCAAAATATGTGTTATACAAATGAAAATCACATTCTGCATGAAAAAAACATAATTGAAACCTCTTCTGAATCTATTATTATAATTTATAAACTCTCTTTTAGAGCATGAGTTATAATTTGAAATATTGAAAGAATTCTGGATCAATGGATATAATATCCTCCATATTATATCTGTAAAAGGCTAAATAGAGAGCATAAAAAAATAAAAATGTCATTGATTGAACAACTGTGAAATATAAAATTCTGCCCTATAAAATAAGATACCCCATTAGTCACCAGCTAAAATCTAGCCCTTCTGCTCTGGGAGCTAATGAGCACAGACACAAAAGAAACACACTTACTGAGGCCTATGTAACAAAGAAATAGTATGCTGGCAAAAGACAAAATTTAGGTGGAAAAAATGAGTCTTAATGCCAATTACATATCAAGTGGTATTTTTTTAAAATATTTAAAGCTTTTAAACTAGAACTTTACAAAACACATGCAAGAATAATTTAAAGAATAAAATTAATCCCAAGAGGCCTGCAATCTCAAAAGTCTATGAAATCTTAAGTGTGTATGAATTCCTTTCCTCATTCTTTGAGAAAAGGGATGCTATATATAACATAGATGGATGGATGGATAGACAGACAGACAGATAAATAGTAGTTGCATACAAGTCAGATTTTGCTCAGATTCTACCCTGACATTTCCCAGATGAACCAATTGCTAGCCCTGTAAAGTATTGCTTGTGTCAATTTATAGGTTTTGGGTTGATTGTACCATGGAATTGATCCACTACTCTGCAGAAATACATAATATCCTCTTGAGCAAGACAGATATTTGGTTTGGTTACAGAATAATTTATTTCCTTATTTCTCCTGTCTACTGCCACAGCTATTTTCTTCTATATTCTGAATTTC
This sequence comes from Tamias sibiricus, assembly GCA_025594165.1. Classification (NCBI taxonomy): domain Eukaryota; kingdom Metazoa; phylum Chordata; class Mammalia; order Rodentia; family Sciuridae; genus Tamias; species Tamias sibiricus. Next base: position 32,518,406 of record CM046668.1, read on the forward strand.
TGCTTTTCAGATTCTGAATTTAGATTCCAGACCTCCTTGTTGCAGATACTGCTAGTGGCCTGCCTGGCAGCATCCATCCCCCACTCTACCCCATCCCTTTTTACCATACTGTTATTTTTGTTTGTTTTTGCTTTTGTTTTTTCAGTACTGAGGATTGAGCCCAGAGGTACTCTATAATTGAGCCATATCCCCATCCCTTTTTGTTTTTAATTTTGAGACAGGATCTCACTAAATTTCCAAGGCTGGTCTTAAATTTGCTATCCTCCTTTCTCAGCCTCCAGCATAGCTTTAATTATGTGCATGTACCACCACACCCAGTTAATGTTTTGTTTTTATTTTTTTTCCAAAATATCAATGAAACTAACTAAAATATTCTATCTCCCTGCCTCCCTTGAAACTAAGGTTTCCATTTGCAGAATTCTGGTAAGAAATATAATCGGATTTCTTTCAGGAAGTTCTAAGCTCTTTCTGTTTTTCTAAGAGAAAGTCTTTTGGCTTTTGCTCTTGGTCTTAAACTCTTAACCGATGCTCCTTTTTCCTTTCATAATGTTAATGCAATGCCTGGAGGTGCACAGACAGCTTGTGATCATAAGAATGAACACAGAATGTAAGAATTAGTGCCAGGACAGATGGAAAGATTCTGGTCCTTGGGAAACCTTGAACGGTTGCACCAGTTTCTGAAGTGCCTGTAGCAAATTCTTTGTTGTATGAAGAAAATCACCCCTGATCTGTTTACCCCTCCACTCTATTTGTTACACAGTTAATGTAGTCCCTAACCTGCACAAAATTCACTGTGGTGATTTCTGCTCCTCTGTGTTGTGACATAAACCTTAGCCTATTCAGTGGAATGTTTATCTCCTTCTCAGAGAACTGCCACTGTTGTGCCCCATTTCTCTGTTACTGCCACATGTAGAGCACAGAACACCAGGTGTTTCCAGTTCGATGACTTATACACTTGAATGCCTCTCCTTCAGTCAGCGTCCCTAAGAGTTGCCCTATATCAGAGCTCAGGATAAGTTGACTTGTCCAGAATCCATTCCATCTAAGCTGTACCTAATATGTCAGTGCTGACTGAGCCACACAATCTTTCCCATTGCTGTATTATAGAAGACTCGTTTTATAAGGAGCCCTGAATTCTAGCTGTAGAATAGCCATTGTCAAATGGGGGTGACAAGGGTTACTGATAAGCATCCTGCAATGCACAGGGAAGACAGCATCCTGCGATGAAGAATTTTCCAATGCAAGATGTCAGGAGCACCAAGGTTGAGAAAGTCTGCTCTAGACCACTTGTCTAAACCCTCTCTGTACTTCAAAATGAAATGGGGCATAGGTCCTGCATATGGGCTGTATCCTCCAGAGCTTCCAACTTAAGAGTTCGGGAGTGGGCCCACAGGTATTTGAAAGCTATCCAATTAACTGAAAATCATTCAATTTTTGCTCCACAACTTAGCCAGTAATGGGTATTGTTAGTTTGGGGGTTGTGACCTCTCTCATAGGTATGTAGTGGTACCTCACTGTAGAAATAAAAAATAAATAAAGAAAGAATAAATGAATGAATGAATTAAAAGAAAAAGAAAATAGAGCTAGCCAACAATGAGACATGCTGAGATGAGCATGATCCTGGAGAGGTGACTGGGAATGGTAAAAAGAGAGGGTGAGGCCACAGGGAAATGGGTTAAGAATCAGACCCAAAGAGAAGACTTTCTCTGAAAATTAATTCCAAGATGAAAAGTGAGAAAGGCCAGGAAAGGATGTTGGAGAAATTTGAAGTCCATTGGGAAAAGAAGCTTAGAAAGCATGAATAACTTGGCGTGCTGTTGGTCTTTTTTATATTCTGTATTATTAAAATGTGTTTCTGGTCATGTATTTGTAGGCTATAGTTATACCTTTAACTAACTTTCCTTTTATACTTATTTATAAAAATCAATGCAGATTGGAAATTAAAAGCATTACATGCCATTACTGAATTATTTCTTTAATTAAAGAATATTTAATATTGTTATATTAACATTAATAATTCAATTAAAACTTTAAGGCCAAAATAAAGATATAGGCTTAATGTTAAAAATTTGAAAAGCAAAAATGTATGGATTGAAAAATGGAAATTATATCAGATACCAGTTTATAGAAATGATGTGATCTTTTTTAGGGTTTTTATTTTGTTCTGTTTCTTGGCTATTAAGAGTTGATTCCTAAGAGGATAATGATACTGAGCAGAAACCAAAATGTCTTCTTTATCTTCCCACCCTGGCTCTAAACAATAATACCACAGAAACCTCAATATCTGAAGTTGGAATGAGTGTTCCTACATCTTATAACTACTAGTTTATCATAATCTCAAAAAAACATCTGAGCTGATGTCACATTTCTCTAGAGAAATTATCAAATATTGCATCTATCTTGGGCAGAATATTGCTGCCAATGGATCCATGCTCCAAGTCTCTCTGTGCTTAAGAACATTTGATTTTTCAAGTTTGCAGAAAACTAGTTCAATTAAGTGTGGAGATTACTTTGCTGCTCCGTTATATATGGCCAAGCCCATCTTAATTTTGTAGCATCTATGGCTGGCATTACCTCTTTGACTTCTGTTTAGTTTCATAATTCATCTGAAGTATGGTTATGAAATGAAAATATGTGCTTGTAATATTCCAATGCTAATTAAGTAATAGCCAGCTTCTTCTCCTGAGGATGTTTTATACCAACGATTGATACATAGATCTCTGACAGTAAAATGATTAAGTCTAACACTCCATGTTTCATCCTTATAAGTGATTCATCAAGCACCAGTGAAATCTTGATTACAGCACTGAAAGTGGACCACTTGATCATATTCATTGTGTGTATTCCAAAATACAATTAAAATGTAGTAAACGAACTTCTGACATGAGTAACAAGAGTATACACTTCCCCCTTATTCATAAAGGTTATATCCCAAGATTCCCAGTGGATGCCTTGTTGGGGACATTAAGAACACACCAGTAGATAGAAACTCTCTGGCTGTCTCCACTTCCTGATACGGGAATTTGGCCTAGCCAAGGGGCGTTCCCCTGACATATGTAGAGAGGTCAGACTGCCACTAGGATAGGCTAATGGCTCTGCCAATGTGATTTGCTCATGCTCCCTATGAGCCCTTATGATCTTTCTGCTGATTGGCCCATGTCTTCTATAAAGGTTGTCCAACTTCCTCAATAAACCGAGCTCTTGCCTTGACTGGACTCCCTGGTGTGTACCTGATTGTCTTCTATTGTGAGGACTGAGCGTGGCCACCAGTTGACTTCTACCATTCTTGATCTCGCCTCACCGCTGGTGTGTGTTCTCCCAGCCTTCTCTGCCAGCCAGAGAAGGCCAAACCCAGGTTAGGGGGAGCTAGAAACCCCAGCAATGCCTAAAGTCACAAATGGTGTAGAACCTTGTGTATTCTGTTTTTTTTTTCCTTATATATGCAAACAAAAATCAATGTCCTAGCCTAGCCTGGTGGTGCATGCCTGTAATCCCAGCAACTTGGGAGGCTGAGGCAGGAGGATTGTGATTTCAAAGCCAGCCTCAGCAAAAGTGAGGCACTTAGCAACTCAGTGAGACCATGTCTCTAAATAAAATACAAAAAAAGGGTTGGGGATGTGGCCCAGTGGTCGAGTGCCCCTGAGTTCAATCCCCAGTACCAAAAAAAAAAAAAAAAAAAAAAAAAAAAAAAAAAACCCCAAAACAACTATCTATTTTAACCAAGCATATATATCATGCTCTGTGGAAATACCTTCTGCAGTTTGAGCCATGACAGCAAAACTAGCTCAAATTTATTTTTTCTTTTTATGATTTCATAGATAGAAGATTCATTTGCATTGTGGGTCTTAGCAAACTCAGCATGCAGGTTTTTTTCTTTCTTTAGTAAGTGGAGAAATACTATCTTCTCAATTAAAGGAAGCACTGTATGGATTATCTTCTGCATATCTGAATCTCCAGCATCATGATCATTATGTATTGGAGCATAAATACAATAAGGATTACCAAAAGATAAGCAATGCATACTGCAACAGTGAATTGGACAACAAAGACTACTACTAAGTGCCTAATGAGTGGGCAACATTTCCAGTGTGGATACACTAGTCAAAGAAGTGGTTCATATCCTGAACAGGACAGAATGAGATGGTACAATATTTTGTCACACTAACTAAGAAGGTTATGGAATTTAAATTTTATGAATTGTTTATTTCTGGAATTTTTATTTAACATTTTTGAACCACAGTTGGTTGTGGGTAAATGAAACCTCAGAAAGCAAAACTGTGGATAAGGAGTGAAAGGAAAGCAAGCAACCAGGAGAAGGGCAAGCGAGAAATGAAAGACGAAGGGGAGACCAGACAGAAATATGCACGAGAGTTATCTGTCAGAGATGACAGATAAAGGCCATCTCTCAATAGATGGAGAGAGGCAAAACAGGATTAAGGTCTGGGACTTTTATGGGGCAGGCTCAGAGATTAGAGCCAAGATCAGAGCCAGGCGGGTCCTAATGTGGGTGGTTAAGGGTTGGGTTGGTAGGAGGGAGTGGTGAGCCCTTCTCAGAAAGGCATTTAGGTGGGAAAGGGAAACTTTTCCTTAAAATGGTGGCTATCACTTACGATGGCCACCCAGATGCTAAGCAAGGACCTTACAAGGAGGATGATACTTTATATTGTTGTACCCAGCAAAATGTGAATTAAAACTCCAAGCCACATTACACTTGAGCTAGAACGAAGCCTTTATTAAGTTGATCAGCGGCCACTATCCACATGCATCACACAGCATGACAAGATGGCACGCCGACAGTTATTTTCAAGGGTTTATATTTGGTTGTTCAGCCAATGCAAGCAAGCCATGGTACAGAAGCTGAATTTGGGCAGTTAGCGAGACAATGCAATGGGTACAATAGTATTTCCATGGGACTTTCCAGGTTGGCATAGCAGCAAGCAAGTAGAAGGGAAGGGGGGGTCAAAATGACCCTTGTTGAATACATGTTAGAGAATAGTTAGTAATGTCTAGACAATCAATCTCTAACAAGGTATATTGCCCTAAAAAATGGGAACCAATTTTACATTGTATAAGAATTGCCATTTTTGTGTTGCCAAGTATGTAATGTTAGGTAACTATTAATGGGTACAGAGGCAGGACTTTCTGTGTTCTACTATTTCTGAGAAACAGAACTATTTCTCAGAACTCATAAGATGGCTGCTGAAGGACAAAAGGGAGTCCCTTTAGTTCTCTTATCACAATATGTGGTATTCTTTCATTGTCTTTCATCCTATTCAGAGGCTTTTCAGTAATATTTTGCCAAAATCTATAATTTCCAAAATTTAGTTTCTATTGAAATTTTATACATAAGAAAATATTTTTAAGAAATTTATCCTAAGCATATGCTTGCAAAGCATTCAAATACTTCCTATTCTAAAATTAATTGTAAAAAAAAAATCCCTATATATAAGCCATGAATTTCAATCTGCAATTTGAAAAAAGCATTAAGCAAGATCATGTAAAAGAAACTTCTAGAGTATGCAGAAAAAAAATTTAAGCAAAGAAAAACAGTGAATGATGGAAGTGGGGATTACTAATGTTATCAAAAGCTAGGTCCTTGTCCCTGATGCCAACCCAATAACGAGGATGTGATTTTGAGAAAAAGGAAAAAGAAGGTTTATTGCTTTGCTAGCAATGGAGAAACAAGGGGATTCCTGAGTGAGGCTGCAATCCTGCCCATCTGCAGGAACAGGGGGCTTTTAAAGAGGTGACTGAAAGGCTACATTCCATGTGTTGTTTGTTGCAGTTGTGATTCACTTTTTAATTTGGGAGATAGTCATTTCTGAGATTTTATGATACAATCCCCAAAGTCTCCATTACTTCCTTCCTATGGTGGGTGTGTACTCAAGGACAGATAAATCTGCCTAAAATGGGGAAGAAAGGTAATCCTGTTTCTCCTGAGATTAGTGAGGGGGAAAGATTAGGGAAGAGCATAGAGAAAGGAAAAGAAAGAAACATGTCCATTTTACAAATAAGTTCCTGAGGCAGAGCACAAAGTGAACCTGTTACACCAAGATTGAAAAAAACATAATAAGAATTCAACACTTCCTAAATTATTATTGTTAGATAAAATCGGGTCGATAGGCCATACCCACCAGGTGCATTAGGATTATCCAGCGAGCCTGAGCTTAAGTGTCCATCTCTCGAGAGAATCCACCTTTGGCAGGCTTGAGTCCCCGCCCTTTCTGATCCTGGGAATACTTACCTCTCTCGGGAATTCACCCCAGGGAGGGTTCTCCCTTTCTGAGCCAATCCCGACCATACAAGTCACTCTTCCACCCCTCTGTACTTAAGCCCCAGGGTCCAGGACTCCTCCCTTTTGCTGCTGTCTTCTCACCAGCTCTTCCCTTCCCCTTCTCTCTTCTTCCCTTTCCTTTACTCTTGTCCCTTCTTTTCCTCTCCCTTCTTCCCTTTTCCTCTCCCTTCTTCCCTTTCCCCTTCTCCCTTTCTCCCTTTCTCCCCTTCCCTTCCCCTCCACATGACCCTTTGGTCCCAACTGGCCATTAGGGGCTGGTTAATAAACCCTTTTTCTACATGGTGGTCTCCAGTGTGGGTTTTTTGCCCTTCAATTATAATCTATTAAAAATTTAAATTATGAACATGTACTTTTCAATGTGACAGAAACATTAAATATCAGTTCACATAAGAGGTATACTATGCCAGATATTCTATTTTATTGTATTGTTAAGTTTATCTAAATTATTCTACCTTTCTAACATATTAGCAATATTTATTTATTCACTCATCCAAAATCTTAAAAATTAAAAAATGGAGACGTTTTGTTTATTTTGGCTTTCCAGTTTCATTACTTCTAATAACAGTTAACAAAGAACTAAAATAAACCAGTCATAACCCTATTCATGGAGACATATCCACAAAACAGAAAATACACACTCTACATGTAAAGAAGCTTTTAGGTCACAAAATATACAGCTGTATGTATTATCTTTGCCAAAACTAAATAATCATTTAATCATTATGACACACAAATCTGAAAGAACAGCTTATTAATTTATCCATAAATTTATTTGTCAAACAACAAGTGGTTATAATTCATTTCACATTATTGATTTTCTATTTGTGAATATTTTAATTAAATATAAAATATTTAATTTTAAATTCTCTGTCGGAGAATTTGCTCAAGAAAATAATAGTTTTATTATGAAATCAAATATTTTAAGATTCTTCTTTATTTATTTATTTATTTATTTATTTATTGCATTGAATAAGCATATAGGAATCCATGGTTGTTATGGTTTAGGTATTAGGTATCCTTCAAAGGCTCATGTGTGAGACAAAGCAAAAAAGTTTAGAAGTGAAATGAGAGCCATAACCCAATCAGTGAATTAATCCCCTGATGGGGATTAACTGAGTAGTAACTGAAGGCAGGTACAGTGTGGCTGGGTCCTGGGAGCTTGCCTTTGGTGAGCTGAGCTTAGTCTCTCTCTGCTTCTGATCACCATGTGAGCCACCTCCATCTGCCATGCTCTTCTGCCATGATGTTCTGTCTCACCTCCAGCCCTGAGGAATGGAGCTGGATGTCTGTGGACTGAGACCTCTAAAACTGGGAGTCCCCAAATAAACTTTTTTCTTTCTTGTCAGGTCTTTTTGTTACAGCAGTGATAAAGCTGAATAAACAATGGTTTAACTACTTAAAAAAAAAAAAAAACTGATTATAGTAATAAAGATAGTTTACATCTCTGACTGTAATTTTCTCTTTTTTAATTCGTGTGAGATGGAAAAGGCTAGATAGACAGTGGAGAGTAGGAAAGGGACAATAAAGGTCAGCAAGCGGGTGAACATGAGGACAGCCATTTGAACATTCCTGGCATCTTATAAGATAGTTCCTGTTTCTCAGAAAGGGCATAAATCTCCATCTTGCCAAAAGTGACTGTGACTACATAATCCATAATCCAGCCCATGCCTGCCCAGGACAATTGAAATAGCAAAAACCAATCAAGAGAAGCTTATCAACTTCTCTTTACTTGCTTTAAGTGGAAGAGGGCTGTAAGATTCAAACAGCACTCTTGCCCTTCCCAAGCAGGCACACTGGAGTTCTGATCTTTCTCTCATTTTTCTTTTTAATAAAATTCCTACACACTCACTTACCTCAGTGGCGTTCATGGTGTTCATTCTTGGACTCTGCATCCATGGAACAGGAACCCAACTCCTGACAGTAACAATAGCATTAAAGGCTCTATTTTTTTTTAAAATCTTTTATTATTTTATTCAATATTTCTTAAAACAGTTATTGATTGTTTAATTATTCCCATTCTTTAGGGTTCTACCTCCCCTTTTGCTCTTTTACATTTGTTTTTGTTCATTTTATTCTCATCTACTTTTAAAAATTGTTTCTTCTTAGTTATATATTTATGTTTTTATTCTGAAACAGAGTCTTGCAAAGTTGTTGAGGACCTCACTAAATTGCTGAGGCTAGCCTGGAACCTATAATCCTTCTGCCTCAGCCTCCTGAGTTGCTGGGGATTATAGGCTGTGCCACCATGCCCAGCTAGAATAATCAATTTCTATCAGCAGTTTCTTAAAATTCACTTAAATTTAGATCCAACATATAAAAGAAAACTATTGTCTTATCCTTTGCTTATAAGCCTCTTTTTTTTGCTTGATTTTTATGATTTTTATAGCTTCATGTTTTCTTCATATCTTTAAGTTACATTAAGTTATTTCTCCAGAGTGACACAAGATTATTCAGTGAAACCTTCTAGAAATTTAAATTATGTTCCAGGAATACTTATCTTTAATTAATAGTTATATATAATTACAAATAGAAGATGTTATTCAACAAAAATCCAAGTGTTATTCAATTTTTTCTATTACAAAACTGTTGAGTTATTTGAAAATTAAAATTATAAACAAAAGAATTCAGTATTTGTGCATTAAGCAGTGCTGAAGTTTTAGAATTGGTTCACATCTAACTGAAAGTCTATGATGTGACTTAAGTAAGAAAAATAAATTCCTAGAAATTCTTTCAGGCATTATAAAGAAGTTTTAGAGTATATTACTCTTTTGCTAAGAATTTAGAGTAGGAGAAAATATTTGAAGGTAGACTTCTTTCTTTGTTTCTTTCTTTTCCTTTTTTTTTTTTTTACAGCACTGGACATTGAACCCAGGGGTGTTCAACCACTGAGATACATCTCTAGCCCTCTTTATGTTTTGTTTTGAGACTGATCTTGCTAAATTACCCAGGCTGGCCTTGATTCTCCTGCCTCAGCCTCCAAATTAGCTGGGATTACAGGAATGTGCCACTGCACATGGCATAGAAAATATATGTTTTATGTATATTTATATATAAAATATGTATATTTATATATATGAATATATAATAGGTGTGAATACACACGTATTCTTATTAGCTCCATATATTTTGTTTTTGAAGGAATTACAGCCTGCTGGCTAATAAGCTTCAGGTTCTTTCATATTTCAAAATATATACTTAAATGTGCTTAAGGTAAAAGCTGATAACCAAGGTATAAGTTCCACTGGGCCTTAGAAGTAATGACCATTGGACTTTGTGTAACCTCCGCATCTCAACACCTCCACATGCACAAACACAGAGTCAACCTCTGTCATCAGTCACTCACTCATAACTCCAAAGCTAAATTTGGCCCTCAGCAGCTCCACTGAGATTCCCCAGGGAGTCAATTAGAATTACATAGCAACTGCAGGCCTCTACAACATCTGGACATGGCATTTTACCTAAGTTAGTGACAACTAACTTTGCCCTAGAATTGTCTTTGCTGCTTTTACAACTCTGCCAACAAAGGTAAGGTAAGATAGTCAAACAATTAAAGACTGTGTGGAACTGACCTTTAGCTCCACATGAAGGTGTTCTGGACATTTGAAAAACAGATGCTTAAAACTTTAGGACAAATTTAATGTTATGATTTTCCCCCATGATAATTCATATGGATAAACCATCTCAAAACCAAAATAAAAACTATTTAGTTAGAAAAATATATTTTTGCCTTGTCTGTGTCAAATCACAGAAGTTTCATAGCTTAATAGAGCTCAGCATATGTTTCAAAGAAACAATTGTGGCCAACTTGATTTAATTTTACACATTATCAAGGCTACTTTTGTCTGATTTAAGTTTAAAATCATTTTTTTCTGACACATACCTTTAATAATTTAGTGACCGGTTTAATAAAGTCTTCATATTTTATGTGTTTACTCAGAAGTAATTTAACTATGCAAAAATACGGATCCATGGTTGAGAGAACTACAACTTTCAATGGGAGAGATAATTATAATAACATACATAGTTCTCCTCAACTTCATCTGTTTCAAATCCAGTTTTTAAGGGTGATGACTACACTGCATAATATAGTGCTACTATCTTTATTCAGAACTTCCAGTGTCCCCTTCTTGATAACTTTTCTCACAATCATTTTGAATATTGCAACATCTTCCTGTAGCACTTCAAATGATCTACTTTCACCTTATTTTTATTTATTGCACCTACACTATCTGATGTGACCTATTTTTAGTTATAGGTTATATATTCTCTATCCCCTCTGAGAGAAAAGTGGCACAGGACTGATCACACACACACCTGGGATAAGAAGTGGGTTTATTGTCAGGAGCCTGGCAAGGCTGCTCTGCTCAGAGAGAGGGACAGCAGCAGCAACTCCCCATTGAATGTTACCTTTTATAGGCTAGAATCATGACCTCGTGCTAGGGGCGGGTTTAGTCTTGACTGACATAGTAAGTAGCCCCTGATCTTGTGGAAGGCAAGTTTGTTTCTTGGGAACAAAGACAGGCAGTTTTCCTAATTCTCAGAGGCGGGAGAGGAAAACTAGTGTGTCCCTTTATCTTCTCAAGGAGAGAACAGGGAAACCAGTACATCCCCATCTCAGGGACCAGTATGTTGTCTCCTATCTCTCAATGAGAGAACAGGGAGAGACTGGCACATCTTCAGGCCAGTAGGTTTTATCTCGGGCTAGTTTCTATTTCTTGGGAATAAGAACAGTATTCACAAAGTGGGGATGGGGAAAAGGAAGATGACTGCAATTATGCTAACACCCTCCCACTAGAATGTAAACTCAATGTGGCCAAGAATCTGCTGGTGTTCATTCTTTGGTAGATCCTCAATGATAGAAGCAGTGCCAGAACACAGTAGGTGATAAATATTTTTAAAAGAATAAATTAAAGATCACTTTCCACAAAGGATTTTACCTAAAATAAGATATGCATGATTTTGAAAGTAGTGAAGTGAAAAATAATAGATTAACTGAAAAATATTACTCTTGAGAGATTTCAGTTTCTTACTGAGTAAGATGGAGTAAGTACCTCTACTCATTCTTTCTCACAGAAGGCAGCATAAAATTGGGAGAGAATGTATGAAAAAAGGATTTGAGAACTCTGAAAACTAAATAACAGGCAAACTTCAGTAAACCAGAAATGAGGTTCCAACCAGCCAGCAGGTAATTTTTCAATTTGCCCCTTTTATTATCTCCAGCTTAGACACAGGTAGCAAAAAATACCCAGAGGTGGGCAACAGCACAGAGTGTTAAGAAAAGCCCTTCAGTTCATTTGATGCAAGAAAAATACACATTATTTTCCAGTGTACCTGGAGCATTCACCATGATAGATGACATCCTGGGTCATAAAACTAACCTTAATAAATTTAAAAGAATGTTATCATACAAAGTATATTCTTAAACCACAATGGCAACATATGTGAAATCAATTGAAAAAAATATAAATTAATAAAGGTTTACAATAATCCAAAGAGCTCTAGTCAAAAAGAAAGTGGCAAAAGCAATTTGAAAGTATTTTTGGGGGAAAAAAAAAGCCTTCCGAAAATGGAACCCATCAGAATTTGTAAGATGTGGTGGAAGTAGGGCTTACAATAAACATAAGTATAATAAAGTATTTATATTAGAAAAGAAGAAATATGTCAAATTAATAACCTAAGTTTCTACTTCAAGAAACTAGAAATAGAGTAATTTATAAGCCCAAAACAAGCAAAAGAAAGGAAAGAATAAAATAGTGCAGAAATAAAAGAAGTGAATGTCTGTATGACTCCATTTGTATGATATCCTCAAAAGAAACAATGATAGACCAGTGGTAGCCCCATCATGAATGGGGAGGGGGTAATCTCAAATGTGAAGTACAAGAGAATTAAGGGAGATTATAGATCTTCTTGATTGTGGTGGTGGTTACACAAATGTATACATGCATGAAAACTCATGGAACTGTACACTAAAAATAACAGGTTTTCTATATGTTCATTTTAAAATAAACTTAAAAAATAATATTCTTTTGAAACTCTTTGCTAATGTATTCTTCTGCTTGACAAGGAGTATGGGAATTTCATAAATGTAAAATGTATTATTTCTGTATTCAAATGTCTGCTGTCAGATTGTTAACTTTAGGACCCTTCTGAACTTTCACCCTTCTGAGCTTTGCACTTCCCATCTTTTAAAGCAGGGAAAGTGAACACTTCCAGGTGGGGCCATGATGAGCAGCCCTGTTCTAAATTGCATCCTATTGAGTGGGATTGTAGCCCACTCTTCTACTTAAGAAACTGGCTTTAATCTTCTTGATTCATCATAAAACCATATTTTTAAATCATAGCCAAGCAAAACTCACTACATTTACATTAGGGAATTGCTGTTCTGATATTTTATAAGAAAGTAAAGATGTGAATGTTTTACCCAATAGCTATTGATAAATCTAAGAGGGCACTGACCAACATAAAGTTTGTACAGCCATAGGTGTGGTGCAGATAAATAAAATATGTTTCTGCTCTAGGAAGAAATGTAATCCATAATAAATATTTTCATACACATGCTTCCCCCACTCCCCAGACATCATTCTCAACCATGATTATAGTAATATAAAAATGTTTCTGGGATTGGGAAGAGTTTCTGAATGGATAGGTTAACTGCACCTGCCCTTCTCTGGTTTCTCTTTTTCAGTAGCTTCAAAATATGGGCAACTGCCTATTTTCATTTATTACCACAAGATTTCATTACTTGACCCTGGAAAGTTCTTAATCTTCAGTGTTATTCATCATAAAGAGAAGCATCCTTTAATCTTGAGGCAAAGCAAATAATTCTTTCAGATGTCTCTCAATAAACCTTCAGAGTTCGCATGTGGCTTAAAGAGATGAAAATTACAATAAAGGATTTAGTAACATCAGTGATGAACATGAGAGTTAAATAGTCAACTTCTTATAAATATGGAACGGAAAACTATTTTTAACAGCTATTTTTACTCACACTGAAGCTAAATTTAATGCATATCTGACTGTGTCAGTAGAATCAACACATAAAATAAGCTGGTGAAATTAGAGGTTCGATTTTTACTTGCTCTAAACCAAATACTTTAACATTGAACTATATTAACAAATGTGAATTTTTACAGATGAATTTTAAAGCATTCTACCAGAAAATTAACACCAAAGGTTAGGCTCAAATAACAAGAACAACAAAAAAGCTAAACGAAAATAATTACTTCTGAATTCCTGTTTACACATGTGTATTATGTTTTTGGAGACCCTGTAAAAGACTATATTTGGCAAAAGCAGAAAAGGCAATTTTTGCATCTATGTCATTTGGTAGTCTTTGTGTTACAAGGACAGAAAACCCAATTTGAAGTGGATTTTTATTGAGTTAAACATGAGTGCATGTTTTACATGGTAAAATCATGAGCCGACAAATCAACGGTATTACCATAGACCAAATTCTGACTCTTCATTTTGCTTTTTACCTGTTCAGGCTTTAAAGGATGCCTCTCACCCAAAGTTCTAGACTCACCATTGATTTGAATCAAAATGACAGTAATTATTCCTTACTTCAGATCCTCATGCCACACAATCTTCTCCCACAGAAGAAAAAGAAGTCTCTCCTAGTAACCTTTTGGGGGGGGAAATAATGCTTTCCCAGAATTCTTATTAATTTTTTTGCTTATTTATTTACCTGTTTGGGAGTATACACCCATTTCTTTGGGGAAAAAGAAAATGAAATGCCAGAATCTGGCATTTCTAATTGGCTATAATCAACACCAATCCATGCTTAGTACTACAGATAGATTCAAACTACAAAAAAAAAAAATTGTTTTAAAAAACAAAAGAAAATATTTTGGAAGATAATCATGTATTGGCATGTTATTTCAGTGGCTGATAATGTTTTAGGTAAATTTTACCTTCCTCCAGAATGTATGACCATTATACATGTTATACATGTATATGATAGAAAAATCAAGTGTTTTTCAAGAACAATACAAAGTTTAGCTTCAAATCTTTTTATCCTAAATATTTTATTATGCACATACCAATATGAAAAGCCTAATTAAATATTTTGCATGAACTTTTTGACATATGTGGCTGTATAAAATTTTTTTATGGTTTCTTTTAAACGTCATTTTAAATTTGATTAACTAGTCAAATATTTATTGAACAGCTACTAGGTATCACCCACTACTATGAATGCTATAGTGATAAACAAAATATTCCTTTACTTATAGAGCTTCTATTCTTATGGCAAACTTCTATTCAAGTGTATAATACTGTGTCACCATAGTTACCATTTATACAATCATTTAAAATTATGAAAAGCTTATCATAGAAAGCTGATCATTTAATACACGTTTTTTAATTTGTTAGCAAATTTTCCTTATTAATCCTCTGAATTTTAATTATCTATTTCTTTTTTAACAACTAATTTTGTAGCCCATGGGTTAAACATTCTGCCAACCCCTAAGGACACAAAGGTGAGCAAGTAAACAATGTCCCTCTCTTTTGTAATTATGAGTCAAGAGAAAACTCATATTTCAAAGCTAAAAGTGTTCAATTTTATTTCTTAAAACATTAACTTCAGAATTTTTAAAAAGCAATTGAAATTCTGAAAAATTGAAATCCCTATCTTAAATAAAGTATAAGTAGATATGCAGATAAATTTTACATGTAAATTGGTATATCTAATAAAAATACACATGCAGATTCACAGCCTGTGGATCACTTTTACATCAAGTTGCTTCAACTGTTCACAAACAAGCTCCTCCCTCCTTTCCACAAATCTCTGTGTATCCATATGTAGCACATATGGCAAAAGAGGTGGGAGGACAAACATTGGCATCCATGCCTCTTACAGAAGAAATTCCAAAGGGGAAAGTCTCTTGCATGGACTCTTTCTAAGAAGAAGCAATTGTTGAAACAGAAATCCAAAGCCAGATTTTTTTTATTTGCGTAAGTCTTTGAAATTAGGAAGAAAAAAAAATCCACTTCAGTCCCATTTGTTGATGCTGTTCAGGAGGACAAAAGTATGCAAGTTTTGTGAAGCCCCTAGGTGTACAAACTACAAGTGTCAAAAAAAAAAAAAATTCACAGGTCAGATGAATGCCATTATGGTTCCATATGGATTAAAAAGTTGCATCAGAACATTATAATTTAACCAATTGTATTTTCTTCCATAAAAGAAAAAGAAACCTTAAAAGGCTTCCATGTGCTGAGCTATAAAACAGGATACATTAGTAAACTTAAAAATGCCAACTCAGGGGCTGAAGTTGTGGCTCAGTGGTAAGAGCACTTGCCTAGCATGTGTGAGGTTCTGGGTTCAATTCTCAGCACCACATATAAATAAATGAATAGAATAAAGGTCCATCAACATCTAAAAATTTAAAATATATATTTTTTTAAAAATGTCAACTGAAAAAATACATGTGAATGAAATTAAATTTCTGATTTTTAGGAGATAAGAACAAGAGGAGTTTACCTCTTCTACATATGCATATTTCCTGGAAGAATAGACATGAAGCCATAAAGCAGGCAGGAGCTTAATTACACAAGTTTTTATGAACTGATGAGGAGTTTCGATTTTGTGTTAAAGACAAAATGGGTCCACAACAGTCTTGTAAAAGGAGATCAATATAACCAGATTTTACTTTTTAAAGAAAAATAGGAGAAATTCCACTTCTGGCCAAATCAGAAAAAGAGGAAAATCAGAAAAAGAGGGACTTGGATATGGCCCCCCCTGAAAATAAAAAATCAGAATATAAAACAACAGTTTTCATGACAGTAATTACCAGGTAATGAAAAACAGTGATCTTTGACAAAGGACCTAATCAACTTCCACCTTAAGATTGTGCTAGCATTTTCCCTAGAGAGAAACTCCAGGCTATAGTGAAGGAAGAGAGGAAGCAGTAAAGCCAGGTAGTTTTTCCTGGGTTGAGGTAATGAAGTTATGTGCTAAGAGAGATCAAGGAAGCTACAGTTTGCAGGACAGAGTACTGTATACAAGAAGATTGCACGCAGACAGAACATGAGACCACAAAGAATCCCTATTGAGTATTCAGTGGAGTACTAATTAGCACAGGCTTATAAAGGAACTATTCAAGATTAGGGAAACAACTGAAAAGCATTAGAGGAAACAGTGAACGGATATCACACCAGGCTAAGAAGAGTGTCTGTTTCACTAACCAGATTGGAAAAATTCATAATTCATGAGGCATTAAATGTGGAATTCAAGCTTTTACCTTGAAAGAGGGAAATAATCAGCCCTAAACTGTGCAGTGCCCTAGAGTTAGTTGCCCCAAAAAGCATTAAACCAAGACTTAAAAAAAATCAAATCTTTAGTAGATATTTAATTGTATGCCAGAGAAGCTCAAATTACATTAAATTCATAGGAATATAAAAATACATACCACCCAACAAAATGAAATTCATAATTTGTGGCATCTAACCAAATAATAGCAGGCAACACAGGAAGCATGGAAACTCAAAATGAAAATAACAAATTAATTGAAAGTGATACAGAACTGTCCTACACATAAGAATTAAGAAACCAGAATATGAGATGTTACTAAATCATATTTTGTATGTTTAAAAAATTAGAAAACATGAGAGGTATAAATAATAATTTTATCAAGCTTTTAGTGATGACTAGTACAAAGTCTGATTGGAAAAATAGACTAAATAGAAATAACTGTAGGGTCAAGTTCATAAGAGTGAGAAAATTAAGATACAGCAATGGGAAATATTTAAAAAAATGCATAAAGAAGAAAAAATAATTTTAAAGTGCATCAGTCTCCTGTGAGACAACTTTAAGCATCCTAATGCACAAATATTTATAACTCCTGAGAGGATTAAGAGGTATAGAATAAAATAGAGGTATTGAAGAAATTAGTAAATGTTTTCCAAATTTTTATTTAAATGTAAACCAACAGATCCAAGAAGCTCAACAACCCCCAAGTACAAGAAACATGAGTGAACACACAATAAAGCACATCAAAATCAAATTGTTCAGAACTATTGACAAAGAGAAAAATCACAAAAGTAACAAGACAAAAAGACAAAGTACACACATAGAAATAAAGCTAACGATGATAGTAGATTTCTCACTGGAAACTATATATACAAGAAGGTAATAAGGCAACAAATTTAAATGCTAAAATAAAAAATACTGTCGATATAGAAGTCTAGGCTGAGAAAAAATACATCTTTCAAGAACAAATGCTAAAGATAATTTTAGATGCACAAAATCTAAAAGAATTCAGTGCTAGAAGACAGCTTACTACAAGAAATGTCAAAGAAAGTCCTTTGGGCAGAAGAAACACAACCTAGATTAAAAGTCAGATATATATAAAATAATGAATAACTGTGAAATAATAAGTATGTGGATAAATAAATATATATATATGATTTTTTCTGATGATCTAAATATCTTTAAAACATAATTAACCAAAATAAAATGGAATGTAGGCATTATAACATACATAGAACTAAAATCTCTTCCAACCACTGGACAAAGGTTGAGAAAAAATTACAAGAATTATACTTTTATCAGGTTTTTATACCAGACAAGAAGTATTATATTTCACTTGAAGGGAGACTGAGAAGTTAAAAAAGATACCAGTCAAACAAGATCCACTGAAATAACAAAAAAGAACAAAAATGAAATGGAGCAAATAAAAAAAACACATAGCAAATTGATAGACTTAAAGGTAAATATGTCAAAAACATCACATTAAATGTAAATGGTCTAATCACTCCAATTTAGGGGAAGGCATATCTTAATTCTAGAAGAAAACAAGACCCAGCAATATACACTAAATGTGAAGACCCAAATAGAGAAAAAGAGAAACAAAAAGGGATTATCCTATTATCAAAGAGATTTTTAGAACTAAGAATATTACAAGGGGGAAAGAAGGTAATTTCGTAACAACAAATCAATTCACCAAAAGTACATAGCAATTCTGAATATTTACATACCTGGTGACATAGCTTCAAATTGTCTGAAGCAAAAACTGATAATAACTGCAAGGTGAAAAAGATGAATCCACAACTATAGTCAGAGATTTCAATATCACTGTCAATAATTGGTGGAACAAGTAGACAAAAAGTCAGCAAGGATATAGTAAACAAAAACACTATCAGTAAATACTGTCTAATTGACACGTAACAATTCTACAAGATGAGAAAATATGTTCAAGTAAGCACAGAATATTTACAAATGTAAACTATATTTTGGGCAAAAAGTTTAAGTATTGAATTTAACAAACTTGAAATTATGCAAGTTATAGTAACTTACCATAATTGGATTAAATAAGAAATCAAAAACAGATCTTTGGAAAATTGCTAAATATTTGTAAATTAAATGGCACTTCTACATAGCCCATATGTTGTAAGAGAAATCAAAAGGGAAATAAGAAAACATTTTGAACTGAATGAATTTCATCAGAATTTGTGGATGCAACTATATCCATACTTAGGGAGAATTTATAGCATTAAAATCTTATATTAGAAAATAAAACTTAAGTCAATGATTGTAGAATGTGTATTTCAAAAACTATAAAAAAGTCAAATTAAAAATTAGAAAGAAAAGAAACATTAGTATGAGAATTAGTGAAATAGAAAACAAATACAAATAGAGAAAATCAGTGAAAATAAAAGTTTATTCTTTGAAATTATCAATGAATACAATACTTTAGTCCAGAAGAAAGACAGAAAACACAAATTAGCTGTATCATAAATGAGATAAATTTCCCTATAGAGAATATTACAAAAAACAAAGTCAAATATATTCTTGTGATTTTGCTTCTAGCAATGTGATATTTAATACCAAAATAAGAAATAATTCAAATGTGTAATAGCAAGAGAAGAATTTTTTTTTAAAGGTTATGGATCCATAACATGGAATACTATGGAGCAAGGAAAATGAATGAAATATGAGATGTACAACTATCTTGCTGAATCTTAAAATGATTGTACTAAGAACAGAGACAAAAAATAGTATATTTACTTTATTATTTTACTTAAATATAATTTTAGAAAATGCAAAATAACATCAGTCGTCAGCCAGGAAAATGAATTTGGGGAGGGGCAGCAAGAAGCAGTTACAAAGAGGTCCTCTGATACGTTTGGGGTGATGGACATGTTTATTACCCCAATTTTGGTGATGGTTATATACTTTAAATCTGTCTTTAAAACCTCTTTAAGACTGTTTTTCCTTTAATTTTCTCTTTTTGTTTGTTTGTTTGTTTGTTTTGTACTAGGGATTGAACCAGGACATCCCTTTTTTTTAATTTTTTATTTTGAGAGAGGGTCTTTCTAAGTTGCTGAGGACCTTGCTAAATTTCTGAGGCCGGCTTTGAACTAGCAATCCTCCTGCCTCAGTCTCCAGAGCTGCAGGGATTACAGGTGTACACCACTGCACCCAGCTTTAAGACTGTTCTAAAAGGACAGTCTTAATTTTAATTTTCTTAATTTTGTAAGAAAATATTAATACTAGCTACTACTAGTATGTGAGAATTGTCATGGATATGGTTACAAATGATTTCTGCTGTTCTTTTAAGAACTCTATTCACTGGACACAAATTGAACATTATTCATAATATCTGCAGTTTACCATTCAATGTTTTACAAAACTACTGCAGAGAAGTATGACTAATTATGAATGTGTTCATAATATTAGTGAGACTACGCAGTATTTTTTCACATATATATAAATAGCATACAAGCCAATCATATCGTACAATGTTTTTACAAGCTAAGAGAAAATATATAGCCACATTTCAAAGGATATGAAGAAGTAATTCATCAAGATGGATACAAATAGCCAATAGAAATATAAAAAAGGTGCTCTGCCTTGTTACTTATAAAATATATATTCAGAAAATGGTGAATTAACCAGATTATCAAAGATTGAAAAATTGATATGTTCCAATTACAGGTAAAAATGTAAAAAATATAGATTTCTAAAGACAATCTAGAATTTTATATCAAAATTAAAAATAATGTTGACAAATTAATTTCACTTCCAGAAATTAATTTCAATTCCAGGAATTTGTATTATAAAATAGAATAATATATAGATACTAATCTAATATTGCATAAAGTAGTAACAAAGTTAAACCATTCATATGTTCATCAATAGGATAAAATAAAATATCATATCACTTATTGGTAACATGGAATGTCATAGACTGTTACAAAACAGTGGAAAGGATAAGTTAGATCTAGATCTGTATTCTCATAATATATTAGTGAATCATTTTTGCAATAACATTTATGTGTGTGGATATTCATATATAGGTATTTGGAATGTATATTTTTCCAACATTAACTATTGATTTTTCTTAAGAGATGAGGAGAGGGTTGATGAGGGAAGGTAGGCAGCATCATTAGGGTCTTTTCACTTATATATCTTCTATAGTTAATTATTTGCATTGCATAGTTATAGTTATGATTTAAAGATATTTTCATTTTGGGGAAAAAAATTCCAGCTGTCTTATGAAACTCAGAATAAGATAGCCCTTTCTGAAGAATGCATGTACTATAGTTTAACTATGAGGTATCCCCCCTGAAGCTCATGTGTGAGACAATGCAAGAGGGTTTAGAGGTGAAATGATTGGGTAATGAGACCCTTAATCTAATCACAGTGTTAATCCCCTGATAGGAATTGATTGGGTGGTAAATGAAGGCAGGTAGGATATGCTGAGGAGGTAGGACACAGGAGACATGTCTTTGGGGTTCATATTTTGACCTTGGTGAGGGTCTGTTTGTCTTTCTTTGCTTTCTGATTGTCATGTCCTGAGCTGCTTTCCTTCTCCATCACACCCTTCCCCCAAGATGTTCTACTTTATCTCGGGCACAGAGCAATGGAGTCAGCTCTCCATGGACTGCGATGGCTGAAATATCAAACCACAAATAAACTCTTCTTCCTCTAAAATTGTTCTTGTCAGGTCTTTTGGTCACAGCAACAAAAATGTTGACCAAAACAGCATGCAATCAACCTTTTAGAAAGCAGAACTCAATTCAGAATCACGTGGTGGGTTAGACTCTTTCTCTTCCACACATTGGCTGTGTGAACCTGGAAATTAATTTCAATTCTGAGTCTCAGACACTTTATTCATGCACTGCAATAGTACACTTACCTGAGAGCTAAGGGAGAGGATTGGGTAAGTGAGGAGCTCTGAAGTGCCTATGACAGGTGTTCAAGAGACACTAGTTTCCTTGCTCTTAGTGCCAAGAGGCACCAAATGTCCTCATTAAGTTTTCAAATAACTAAAGCATTTAAAAACTATCTGACGAACGCCCAAGAAACATCTGGAAAATGTGCCAGAATCTCCTTAAAACACAATGCTATAGGGACTGGTCAAGGAAATCACTTTACAAATTAGCATATTGGTATTTCAGGTTCCATATCTAGAAAATGGAAATTAAGGATGGTAGCCTTTAACAGAATTCCAACTATACAAATGGTGTCAGGAGAAGAAATGTTATTGAATTTTTGCAAACGGAATAAGAATAAAGAGGGTGTCTAAATTATGAAAACATATAACAAAGAGTGAAACAGTTCATCTTTTACATCAACACATGCCCTCTTCCTGCTGCTACCTATAAGCAGACTGTGCACGCTGGTACAGGTGGTCCTCTATAATTGTGTGCATAAAATAACTGAGTCATTTTCCGATTGGTAAATAATATGCAATGTCAGATTCTCTGCACCATCTGTGTCACTCACCACCACAGTTTGCTGCAAAACTGCCAGCAGCACCACGTTGTTGGAGAAGTCACAGGAAGAAGCACTTGGCATCCTTGGCAAAGCTTAAATCTATTCACAGTATTGAACCTGACATATGCCCCAAAGCAGAACGTGTATGCTACCCTAACGATCTCTCCTGCTGTTCTATAATCAGAGACATAGATGGAGGGAGTGCTGCCACTTTTTCATTTGGCACTGAACAAACACCTGGACTCTCTTTTTGGCCAAACAATGCACTCAAATTTAGGAGAATTAATGTGCAGATTACTAAACACAACCATTTCACTATTTCCATCACTATGTGCAACATGTAAGATGTGTGCTTCCTTCTGAATCTTTTCCCCAGCTTTGCTCAGTTTTTGTATCCTCTGAAAGTAGAGTGGCTCACTGCCATTGTTAGCCCTGACAGTTTAGACGAACTCCTCGAAGTCTGGAAGAACCTAGGTGGCGGTTGCCTTGTCAACTTGTCTTTTCATGGAAGGAAAGGAGCCCCGAGTCAGAGGGCATGTCTTGGCTTCATTTTCAAGACGTCTGGTATTGACAGAAGCTAAGAGTCAGCCTCAGCATGCACCATGCAGAGAAAGTCCTGGAAAGGCTTCTCCCTCCATCCCTCTGTTTTGTTGTTTCCTTTCATATTATTCACAATGAGCCATATTCATATGGTGCTAGCGCCATATCCAGGAGTGACTAGGTTTTGCCAGATCTCTTAAACCAGAACTTTCACATTATCCTTTGGTACTAACATTAGCTAAAAAATTAACCTGGCTTCGAGATATTTCTATGGGAAAAGTGTCTACACAATTTAATTCAGTAGAGCAAAACACAAAATTTTGACCATTGATTTGTTTAATAATCCATACAAAACTAATATAATTCTAAACTGAAGGTAGATTTCATAAGCAAACACAATAGTTAAATACAACTGATGTTCCAGATGAAAGAAAACAAAACACTAGACAAGGGTCACCTGTAATACTGCAACAAATCTGATAATGACGAACTTGCTTGAGGATCACTATTCACTTAGTTTACTGCAATAAAAGTAAATGTCATGATAATCATTAATCCATCAAATGCTCTACATTGGTTTGGAGTTGATTTTACTAAGGGTAAATACAAAAATATGACATTTAGAAAAGAAAACATCATGATATCACTCCATGAAATTTTATGGTCCTTATCAATAACATGGAGACCAATCAAAGCACTAGTAAAGAAATTAAGTAAAATCTGTGACTATAAACCTAAAATAGTACATGCAGAAAAATTGTTACAGATCTACCTAAATAAATTGATAAATATACACTTAACATGAAACTAGTTATTTCACACTTAAATTTGGCTCCTATTATTAATACATTATTTCAACTTAAAGTAACCCCTTGGTATTTATCGAAGATTCATTCCCAAATCCCCAGATACTCAGGTTGCTTTATAAAATGATGTAGTGTTGGCATATTACCTATTAACATCTTCCTGTATACTTAAATCATCTCAGGATTACTTATAATATCTAATAAGAATAATATCTAATAAGAATAATATCTAATAAGAATAATATCTAATAAGAATATTATTCTAATAATATTCTAATAATATTATTCTAATATATTCTAATAATATTCTAATAAGAATAATATCTAATAATGTCTAATAATTACTTATAATATCTAATAATAATAATATCTAATAAGAATATATAAATAGTTTGTATTGTTTAGAGAATGAAAGACAAGAGAAAATCTGTAACATGTTCCGTAGTATCTGAATATTTTTAAAAAATACTTTCTTACTAAGGTTAGTTGAATCCACAGATACAGAATCTGTGGATGTGGAGGCCAATTATATGTCAGTAAGAGATGATCTTCAGAAAGTGCACACTCTAATGACATGTGATTAGGTTGCCTCTGAATTCTGTCAGGATGTACAATTTTATCTTTGAATATATTCTTATACATACAGTTAACCTTCCATGTGCAAGGATTTCACATCCAAGAATTCCACCAACTTTGGTTCCAAAACATCTGGGGGGAAAAAATTGCATCTATAGTGAACACATGCAAGCTTTTTTCCTAGTCACTATTTCCTAATTAAAAGTATAACAAATATTTACATTACATGTGCATTGTAGAAGGTAATATAAGTATAACATAAGTAATATAAGCATCTAGAGATGCTTTAGAGCATATGGAAAGATGTGTGTAGGTTATATGCATATACTATGGCATTTTGCATAAGCAGTATGAGCATCCATGGATTTGGGAACCAAGCCCCAAAAATATAGAAGGGAAACTGCATTTAGTTTCTATATTCCCATTCTTCATTGAATTGCTGCAATTTTTTTGTTGTTGTTGTGATTTTGTGTTAGTGTCTTTCTGATATAGTTCCTCCACACTTTTTAGTAATGACTTCATGCAGTGACTGACTTGATCCTGGTTCTAAACTATTCACTTGTCTAGTGGAGTTCTTCACAGCTGCCCTTCCTCTAGTTCATCATTTCCTGCTATTCTTGTCTTTCAGGCAAGGATCTGCAGGTGAGGTTGTATGCAATGTGAATGAAATACCCTCAGTGCTTTACCGTGTGTTCAAACAGCTCTTCCAGTTTACTGGCCTTCAACCAAAAAACCCTTAAGGAGGCCAAGATTTAGGGGCGTGTATGTATACCCTGTGTGATATGAAGAAGTAAAGAAGAGCCATGAAAAGAAAAGAGTGGTGGCAAAGGATTTGACTCCTCTGATTACTGATAATAGCGGGTGAGGTCATTAGCCTCCACAGTACTTGTTTGAAACCTAAACAGGTACAGCAACTCACCATTAGGATCAATCCATTACTGAATTAGAAATACGACTGAATTTAGCAACAAATTTGTGCCAACATTACTTCTAGCAGCAGTAGGTTTTCAGCAGCAGATTGGCACCGTGACAGAGTCCATAATTTTCACAGTATGTGTTTCATAATTTGTCATGCACACTCTGATTGCTAGGCATATTGGCAGAGTCCACAGTGCTCTCTAAATGTCACCAGACGCATTTGAGGATTTGTCATGCACGGTCTGAGCAAGTGACACAACACAGCAGAGTGGCCAGGTTCAGAGCTGATTTTTGCACTCCCTGTAAGTGAGTGCTCTCGAGCTCAGCCACCAGTGACGAGGGCCTGGTGGGGGCTGCACAGCCCTCCTCTTGGAGCTGCTGATTTTTAATTCTGTGTCAAGTGATCATATGGATGCTGCCAGGAGAAAATACTATTTCACGGCAGGTGTGACATGCACAGTACAGAATTTGTTGCCTGATAATATTCTTTTCAAATCATTCCTTGTAGTGCACTTAACTTTTTTTTTTTCATAAAAGCACAAAGAGCATTTCACAAATTAGGAGTAAGAAATAGGAGAGGATTAACTATGAATAGAGGGTAGAAAAAGCTGTATTACAATAAATTACTCAGTTAAGAGAGCAAAGGATAAGATGTGTCTGCTGATTTTAACATAAAAGGAGAGCAGTGTTGGCTCAGAGATTCCTGGGTTAGTTATCCTAACACCTGGCTCCTGAAGGAACAGCTCCTGAGTTTAGGCAGACCATCCATCCTTTCTTTCTTGGTCTTGGTTAATGAGGAAGTGGGGTGAGAGAAACTCTAAGAGAGCTATCATGTCTCTACATTCCATTGTTCTAAGATAGGAGAGTGAGTTTATTAATATCTTTCAGTCTTGTGACTCCTTTGCCTGAAATGATTGCATAATGATTTCTCAGTGTTTAGTAAAAGCTTCAAGAGCTACATCTGCTGGAAGCTTTTAGTCGTCTAGGATCCCAGCCATTATATTATCACTTTTAGTCACTGTCTTTTAGGAGGAGAAAGGAAATTAGTCTTTTTTATACATTTGGGTCCTGCAGATGCACCTGTTACTATGAAATCTGTTTGATGATAAATAAGTCACATATGCTCAGGAGTATTGTCTTGACATGTGCAGGGAGAAACCTTCACAGACATATGTTGCAAAAAGCAGTATCTGTGACTTTGTTTTTGCTTCTGGATCAGTGAAAGAAGATTATTTAGGCCAGGCGGGAAGCTGAGTCTTTCACTGTGAAAGTTTCAAATTTTGAAAGATCTACCATCAGGCTGTATTTTATAAAATACAGATGTAAAAGCACAAACACATACCCTACTCACAAACATGCCTATTATCCAAAGCCATAGTATATTAAAAGCGTTTTAAAACATACAGAATTGTTCATTTGAAAAAGTCCAGAAGACTATGGACATTTACCTAAGATCTGTAGCTTTACCCCCCCCCCCCCCCCCCCCCCCCCCCCCCCCCCCCTCAAAAAGAAATAGTTCTTCTGAAAAGGTCACCAGGAATTAGCTTTATTGAAAGTGTATTTATTTTAATTTTTCTGTTGTAAATTTGATTGAGACAAGGAAGGTGACCAACAATCCTCCCTGACTTCTAGGGAAAAAAAATGTTTTTTTCCACTAACCCTTCTATTGGACAGCTTCCTACCAGTCACACACACTGCCAATCCCTGGCTGCAGACCAGTGGTCACTGACCCTCATACTCAAATCTCACCACCACACAATGCTTCAAGTGAGAATCCCATTTGGCTTAATATGTACTGTCTGATAATTGTTAGGTATCTTTTCAAATTGTTAGACTGATTAGTATAAGTGCTTCTGTGACTTTTTATTAACTTTTGAAATTAATTTGTTCTGATCATTAAAGGTTCAATTTTGTCATTCGAGAATGTTGCCCATTCTGCTTTCCAAAATATCCTTTCTGAATTGCATCCCAAAGCAAACATTTGTATAAATACAGATGCTTTTCATATGCTGAGAGCAAATGCCCTATAAATAACATTGAACTGAGTAGATTAAGAAAAAGTTTTAATAAAATTTCATACAACAAATATTTAACCTTATGTCTTTTCTCTGAAGTGCCATCCTCATAAAATAATTGCAAATACACCTAAATCAATCTGTACCTTCTTCATGGTTAGCCATGAAAAAACCTCCTATCCATAAAGATCCTTCACGGTTTTAACCAGCTTTTTTGAGATATCATAGTGGTCTTTTTACATGCACTTATGAAGGATACTCACCTTTGGTTCTGCCTTAAGTACACACACACACACACACACACACACACACACATACACACACACGTCTGTTAAATTACTTGGTCAATATATTAAAAAGTTAAACTATTTGATTGAGTTGAAATATTTGCTTTCAGTTGTTATCATTTCCTGATTCAAGTCACCTAGAACAATGAATAGATGTGGAAAAAAGCTAAAAAGATAATTAAAAACACACATTAAATGGAATGAAGTGACACATCACATTTTAAGTCATCAATCTAATCAATTCTTAAAGAGTTATGAATATGTAGTCCTTACCAACAATTTTACAACTTTGGAGACTCAGTAGTTTCATTTTATATTTTGGTAAACTCTTCCAAAATCTTTATTAGTATATCTTCTACATTAGTTTTCCACATTTTAGGAATTTTTGTTTCTTCCAGTGCTGGGAATCAAACCCACAGCCTCATGTGTGCTAGGCAAAAATTCTACCACTAAGCTACATCCTTAGCCCCAACAATTGTTTATTTACCTTCCTATAAATACTTAATGTTTACATGCAAACATTCATACCATTTTCCTCCTGCCTTATTTTCCTGTGATTCCTCATTCATATTAAAGAGCTATACGATAAGTAGAACTCATTTATTTGGGGCTGTTTCCTTAGTCAAAATTGTATTAGTTCATCCCTTACATTAGCTTTAGCAATCTAAATTTCTGATAAATTTATTCTATCCACTACTCATTTCCTGGATAGAAGAGCTAATAAAAAACATTTTTGAGGCATGCTACCTTCCATTGCTGAAGTATTAAAAAATAAAAACAAATTAACTTCTGGAAAGATCTTCCAATACTTTCCTTGTGTTAAAAAGCAGAGGAAAGTCTAACATTGCCCAAAAGCTCCCAGGAATAGTCGTGTCAGCACTTTTGGCTCTACCTCAAGTGTTTTTATAATATAAAATCCAGAATTTTCAGATAGCATTTAGTCTACTCAAGATAGATTTTTCTCAGAGCAGAGTGATAGCTTTTGTCAACTTTTCACGCAACTGCAGTTGTGTGGTCCCATTCCAATCATGGGCCTCTCCATTGAGTGATACGTGAAGGTCATAGCATTTGTAGAAGTGGTCAGGAAATACATCTTTTCTTATGGATATTAACATAAATCATGAATAAGAAATAACCAAGTTGAAGATAAATTTTAAAGATTTTCTAAGATTTCATTTCACTCCAGTCAGAATGACAGCTATCAAGAACACAAACAACAATAAATGTTGGAAAGGATGTAGGGAAAAAGGCATACTCATACATTGCTGGTGGAACTGCAAAATAATTCAGCCAATATGGAAAGCAGAATGGAGATTCCTTGGAAAACTGGGAATGGAACCACCTTATGACCCAGCCATGCCACTCCTGGGTCTATTCCCGTAGGACTTAAAAACAGCATACTATAGAGACACAGCCACATCAATGTTTATAGCAGCACAATTCACAATAGCTAGACTGTGGAACCAGCCTTGATGCCCTTCAGTAGATGAACAGATAAAGAAAATGTGGTATATATACACAATGGAATATTACTCAGCAATAAAAGAGAATAAAATAATGGCATTCACAGGTAAATGGATAAAGTTGGAGAATATAATGCTAAGTGAAGTTAGCCAATCCCAAAATCCAAATGCCAAATGTTTTCTCTGATATAAGGAGGTTGATTCACAGTGGGGTTGGGACCAGTAGCATAGGAGAATTAAAGGAACACTAGAAAGGTCAATAGGGAGGGAGGGAAAGAGAGGGGGCAAAGGGGTTAAAAAAAAAAAAAAAGATGGTAGAATGAGGTGGATATCATTACCCTAAGTGCATGTATGAAGACACAAATGGAGTGAATATACTTTGTATACAACCAGAAATATGTCAAAATGTGCTCTATGTGTGTATTATGAATTGTATGAATTCTGCTGTCTCATATAACAACTTTGAATAAAAAAAAGATTTTCTGCACCTATGTAGCCAGTAATTATCTTCTTTTACTTTGCAATGTAATGTAAAGAGAGTTCGTGCTGTCCTGGAGCTTATATACTTATGGGAGAAAGACATACACAATAAACAAATAAATGATCAATTTATGTATTTATGTATATAAACATGCATGTGCATATAATAGGGTGCAAAATGCATACACAAATATGTACATAATCATAAATTTATCATACACACACATTATAAGTGTATACATTTACCAGATAACAGTAAGTAATTCACAAGGAAATTTAAAATGGAGAGTAGGACATGAAATTTACTTGTTTTTCTCTAAAATTATAGCTCATGCACTGCATAAAGCAGGGCGTGAGGAACTGTGGGAAGGGAAGAGGCCCTCCTGTGTTCCTCCTACGTGGCCTTCTTTCTTCACACTTGTGGCATGTAGCATATTGGAGATCAACAGAAAGCTACCCACTGCCTTTTTCTTTTTATTCTGCCTTTACAGAGTGGAAATTTTTGCATTCCTCGTTACCAAAGATCTAATATTCCTAGCATTTTATGATGCTATACTCCATTTCTATTTTTTGCAACAACTTCAATGGCAAACTAGAGGAGTGTGAATCAGACACTGCTGCCGGCCACCCCCTTAATTAAATGCATTAATATTTCTTTTAATATTCCGAGTGAAATCATTCTAGAAAATGTAGAAAGTGTAAAGATGGCATATGCATTTTGTTTGAAAATGAATATTCAATGTACAAATTAAATTCAATATACAATTAATACAATCAAATGTTTATTAGGCTATTGTGATACCAATAATAATAGTGCAAGCAAAACTTGTAACCAGTCAAGGCAAACAGTTCTGGTCTCAGAAGAGAACAGATGTTGTATGGGAATGGTAAGCACTGTTTCTGATTTCTTCAACACTTGATACTGGCTCTTTTTGAAAGGAAGAATCTGCTGCTACTCAACTTTCTTCTCCACTATTTAAATTAATATTAGAAAATAAACCAATCTTAAGCCAAAGCATCATCTGCACCACCCAAGATGCCAGAAGAGAGGGGAGGTACCGTACTCATCCACAGCTGTAAGCACCTTCACATAGCTGAGGACCCAAAGAGCTGTTCTCCTGTGTTGCCAAGTGCCTGCTGGAAATCTCCACCTTCCTTTCTCACAAATGTCCTGAACTCAATAAATTCATAATCACTTACCCCTCAAAGTGTTTCTTCTCCACATTCCTTTTTCAGTGAATGGGACCAGTATCATGTTTACCTTAAAACTTTTCCACTTCTTCTTTTGGCTCCATTAGTCCTCAAGACTCTACCCATTAAAATCATCTCAAGAGTTCTCTTCAATCCCACAGATGTTTTGAAAGTACTGTTGGTTTCTGAGCCTAGTACTCTCTTTTACCCCCTTTATCCTTCCAACAGAACCAGGAGGGATTCTGGTAGAAAATGTCAACGTGTGAAGATGGCATATGACTTAAGGAAGCCTGATCCTCCCAGGATTCTAGAGTTTAAGGCTTGACATATTTATCCACACCAACACTGTGCAGAGAACTTCCTGCAAAGGTGGAAAAGATTTATAATCTATGCTGTTCAACATGGTAGCCACAACCATGTTACCATTAAGCATTTGAACTATGGCTGGTGCAAATGAATTTCTAATTGTATGCAATTTTATTTAATTTAAATGTAAGCAATTACATGTGACTAATGACTTCATTATTGGAAAGCATGGATATAATCAGGGTGTTTCCTTATCACTCACCAGTGATTCCTGTAGGAATGCTCATTTGACGAACAGACATCTGGCTAGTTAGATATGAGAAAGAGTCTGCCAAAAGAACTTCTGGAAAACTTCTTCTTAAAAAGAGATAAAGAGATAATGAAAGAGGCATTCTTCTGTCCTCTGAATGTTGAGTAAAGATATGATACTTAGGGCTTTTTAGCCATCTTGAACCCACAAAGGGACAAGTCTCTCTTCTCCTGGGATTATTTGTGTGAAATAATAAACTTCCTTCTTTTAAATTCTGTTGAGTTGTAATTTCTATAACTTTGGGTAAAATTTATCCTCAGCAATGATACATTTTTTTTAAACTTTAGCAACTTATCAATTTTTTTACCCAGTGTGATACAATCACCACCTTCTTGACTTTCTAATCTACCATTCAAATATCTTTCAGATTATTTTTCCTTCACAAGACTTGACATGGTTTATAATGAGATATTTAGTGGTTTAGCTGTATGCTTCTTCATAGTCTATCCCTACATGAGCTTCTACCCTCTGGAAAATAAACATCACACATTTGGCTCATAATCATGTCTCATGATTGCTTTGCACACATACTGGCAGTTTGTGGTTGCTAAGCAAATAGATCTTGAATTAATGAAGTTCATATTTAAAATTACAATTTTAATCATAATTCTTCTTTGTAAAAACACATTAATTTTATTACACAGATGATAAGGTGGATATAAAATTTCCTAATCTAACATATCAGGATATTCTACTCTCTGGCTGGGCCAGAGAGGTAGCCCTTTGTCTTATCACCACGGCCTGCCCCTCACCTCATGTTCAGTCTCAAAAAAAAAATTAATACTCAGCCTTCTTAGATCTTCCAAGAATACAGAACTTTATTGAGTAATTTTGCTGTCTTGACAACTTGCATTCAAATAATCTATTCACAAATTAGGAAATTGGTTGGTAGACTGAATCAAAGGAGAAAAAAGACAAAAATAATACTTATAAAAAGAAAACTGGAAGAGAGGTAACTTTATATAGCCTGGGAATAGGGAACCTCATTTACATATTTTTCCATTAAACTTTTTTTTGGCAACTAGCAGAGAGGACAATGTGGGCATTGCATCCTTGACGAGTGTGACTAAGACGATAAGAAAAACATTTTCATTTGTTGACGATTCTCTAAAAACATTGAGAATTTGGTTGTAGAAAAAATGGGAAGCTGGATTAGTGAAATATGAGTCAGGGTTTACCCAGGGACATCTCATTCTTGGTAAATTTATGTTTCCACCATCTCTCTAATCAGAATTTCTCAAAATCTATTCCTAATCCATCTTCCGCTGGGGAAGACACAATAATTCTTCTAAAACCAGCCCTTTTCACTTATAGATTTTGTATACTACATGCCTAGCCTTTAAATCCAAATATCATCCTACATATATTAATATTATATATAATTTATATATACATACATTTTTTAACATTACATGGATCTGCAAACGCTTTTGAGTGATGCCTCAGGTCAAGAGAATTTTACTTGGTGCTCAAGATACAACAATAAACTAGTGTTATGATTTCGATATGAGGTATCCCTCAAAAGTCTCATGTGGGAGACAAAGCAGAAAGTATAGAGGTGAAATAATTGAGTTTTGAGAGCTTTCACCCAATAAATGCATTAACTCCCTGATAAAGATTAACTGTGTGGTAATTTTAGGCAGGTAGCCTGTAACTCGTGGAGTTGGGTCATTGGGACATATATTTACATATATATTTTGGGCCTAGTGAACAAGAGTTTCTCTCTTCTCTCTCTCTCTCTCTCTCTCTCTCTCTCTCTCTCTCTCTGTCTCTCTCCTTCCTGGTGCCCTTTTCCAAGTTGCCTTCCTCCTCTACACATTTCCACCACGATGTTCTGCCTCACCTTTGCCCCAGAACAACAGAGTCAGCTGTCTGTGGACTGAGACCCTGAAACCATGAACCCCAAATAAACTTTTCCACCTCTAAAATTGTTCTTGTCAGATCTTTTGGTCACAGTGACAAAAAGCTAACTGAAACAACTAAGTAGACTTAGCCACTTAGAACTTCAAGGGGGGTGCACACACTTTAGACAGTTGAGAAGAAAACTTATTAGTAGCAATAGTTACTGTAGTTAAATGCTGAGACATAGCAATTAGGAAGAAACTTTCAGTCTGATAAAGAAAAAAGTGAATTGCTGCCTAACAAAAGCCAAGTCCATGGCTTAGGAAGGAGATGAGTGTCCTCCAGGTAAACTGAGTGCCATGTCAAACAGCATCCATGGTCAGCTTCATGAGGTTCGTGGACCAGCCCAAAGCCTGGCTCTTAAAAGTCAAGGGTATATGATCATTATTATTCTTCAAATTATTTTTTTGCTACAAATTCTGCTACATGTAGGGCAAAAGGTGTATACCAGGTGGTGCCAAACCCTCTGTTGAGAGTTTCTTAATGTATTCAGCACCCCTTAGAGAACACTAGACTAACTCAGAATTTCTGAAACTAAATACACCTCACCCACAGCTCTTTCATACATTGTATCCTTTGTGTTTTACATGTGCTGTTTCATTTGTAAAGCTGATTTCTTGCCCCTTTGGAGTTTGGGTCACTGTGGTAGGTGGCATTATTTGTTTATAGTCATTTGTTTCATCACACTTCCCTATGGTAAGAATAAGCTTGCTCCTCACATGCTTTGGACTTGGCCATGGAACTTTGGCCAAAGGAACAGGAGGGATTTGTACAGTTTTAGAGCAGAAATTTAAAATGTACTTTTGTGATTTGACTTTGGTTCCTTGCGCTTCTGCTATCTAAAAGTAGACTGTGCTATAAAAAAGGTCATGTCACAAATAATGGCTATTCTTCCACCGCTAGACCTGGAATGAAATCCACTTGCAGACAAGTCAGTAAAACCCAGCTGAGCCCACAGCCAGTAAGGGCACAGCTGACCAAAAGTTCTCATGGAACTTGAGTGAGATATAATATTTGTTGTTATAAGCCAAAATGATCAAAAAATCAAAATTCTGGAGGCCAAGAGACCTCTGGAATAAAATAATTTATTACAGTATAAGAGATACCAGTTAGGAAAAAAAAAACGACATGGTCCCAGAATAGTCCTAGGATAAGTACCCACAGACACCAGTAGCAAAACTCTAGGTAAATGTTCCTGTAGCAGCTAGAAAAATGCTCCTATAGTCCCTTCTAAAAACTATAGTACTTTACAATGAAAGCTCAAGAAAAGAAGGCAGATGTTATACACGCTGAATCTACACAAGCTATTGAGAGGAAGAGTGGATTTCCTGAATTACGGCAAGCTTTGGGAGACAAATGTAGTCTACAAGGTGCAACAACCATTGCCTGCATGGTGGTTGGGGCTGCAAGCAGATATAGTGGAATCCAGGGGCATTTTATAGAGTTCAGTTAAGGTTTTAACCTATACTCAAGAATGTAAAATGGTCTTTTTGTTGTAGTTGTTGTTATATAATTTAATACTGATTAACCTCTTCCATCTTATGCTGTTTCCATCCTTGGGGACTTTTGTGATTAAATTTAACTCATTGTGGGCTAGGGTTGTGGCACAGTGGTAGAGTGTTCGCCTAGCATGTATAAGGCCCTGGATTCACTCAGCACCACATAACAATGAATAAATAAAATAAAGGTATTGTGTACAACTAAAAAATATTTTTTTAATTAACTCATTGCAAAATTATTTTCCTAGCTACACTAAAAGTTCATAGCCATTTTGTTGCTACAGCAAAAGCTGTATAATAGTGTATTACAGTTGTATTTTTCTCATTTTTTTAAACTGCTAATGAAATTAGATAAATATTATACTTCATTCAAATCCATTTGTTTCACATAAATTCTGCATATAACTTGGAGGGTGGTCAGCAATGCTACAGAACTTTGCAAGTAGGATTAACATAGGATTCCTTTCCTTTTTTTATTTTAAACAAACTAGTATTCAAAAAGATAACTGATTTGTGAGCTTTTGAGACAAAGTTAAATCCAAGGCACGTAATATCTTGAAGTGTTTAAAACAATCACATTGAATTCTTAGGATATATGCTTTCTTCTCACTTCCTCCCAATAAGCACCTCCTAACACATAACAAACCTTTCCCTGGGACTAGTCTCATGCCTTCAAATCTTGCGATCAGTAATCTCCCTCCTAAACCTTTTTAGTTTCTCTCTAGGAAATCATGAAATTGACCCTATAAACATTTTCTGCTTCCTTATCTTCCTTAACCCATAGAGAAAGATAATATCTTTTAAGTGTTGACAAAGGGTTGGGGTGTTGAAGTATTTCAGAAAGATGATAGCTTTGCAAAAACCACCCATTGAAATACCCATGAAACACAAACCTCCCTATAATTAGTCATCAGCAATAATAAATCATCACCACGCCAACCTTTACAGGCCCTGCTGCACTGACCTGAACCATCCCCCACTTCCCTCCTTTCTCCCCATCTCCTGTGTCTGTCAATCAAAGGGACACAGCCCTGACCAGAGCTTTGCTGACTGGGCAGGCTGGAAACAAGACCTGCAGAGACATAAACACTAGGCACATGAAATGCTTCAGAAAAGAGATCAAAATGTAGAAAAAGTTAGGCTACTACCAACAGAAATGGGAACTTCTAAATACACGTGAAGGAGAAGTTTCCACCGCTCCTTCTGCTTACAATACCTACTGCTTAGAGACCTGTGTGTTGTTTTTCTTCCCTTTGTCTCCTTCAAATTCACTTTCTTCTTCCATGGTAAAACTTTCCTGGGAAGGCTAGAGAAAGACTTAAAGAACAAGTTCTCCAGCTATAAACAAATATGCACAATGTGAATGCAAATTTCCTCCCTTCTACTGGGTCTTTCTGAGACCATCACCCCAGGCAATTCTGTCCTGCTGGGCCAGAGATTGCTGTATAGAGGTTAAAATTTGCTTCGAAGTCAGAATTTTACCTCAAAAATGTCTTCCAAAGCCCACTACCTGAGTCTCAGAATTAGTCATTAACTAAGTTAAGACAATGTGAAGTGTATAGGAACTTTATGAAATACCTACTCCTTTGTTGTGGTTATTATTATAACTTTAAATGGAAGAATCTTAACAGCAGGGATCGTTAAAGCTGGATATTTTAATGATTCTTATGAGGAACTAAGATTGAAAAGAAGCCA
Organism: Tamias sibiricus; assembly: GCA_025594165.1. Classification (NCBI taxonomy): domain Eukaryota; kingdom Metazoa; phylum Chordata; class Mammalia; order Rodentia; family Sciuridae; genus Tamias; species Tamias sibiricus. The sequence goes on from CM046668.1 coordinate 32,554,410, forward strand.
GATCTAAAACTGACACTCCTAAGGGTGCATCTCATTTTGACCTTGACTTATTTTGCAACCTAAGGCTAGTGACAAAACCTCTCAAGCTCTGTAAGGGAGCTATAAAATTTTGATGAGATGCTATTTTACAGAAATTCTGAAAAATTAACCCTTGCTAAATTTTGCCATTTTCTTTCCCGGGAATTTAGCAATTAATCCCACTAATCTGTAGCCCTCACCCCTGTTCTCTGACTTACACACGCACACACACACACACACACAATATCACACACTTGAAAGTTCCATCCTGTCTTGGCATCAAAACATAACAGCCAGGTATCAAGAGTTTGCACATCACAGTCTAGAAGAAAAGGGCTTCCACCACTCAGGAATTTACATATATAAATTGCTAACATTTTCACATGGCTCCTGGTGAGATTTAGAACATACTATTTCCTAGTATTTTTAAGGAAGAAATTTGAGAGAAATGCAGAAGCAAAATCAGACTCACCTTCCCCACACCATTTTCTCTTGAGGTACATCATAAAATCTAAAGGATGTTTTGACCTTCGTCTGAAGCAGGTCTAAGATCCCCATATGTGAGGCCTTCCTATATCTGAAGGAAGGAATCTTCCAAAGACTTGGCAGCAGAGAAGATCCTGAACAAGCAGGCCTTGCTGCAGTCCCCTAGTTTATTATTAGATTGTTTCCCATTGACTGTGGGAAGCCACCCCTGAGCTATCTGAGCATCTTCACCCGGCCTTGGAGCCAAGAAGATTTTGGTTTGGAATTGCAAGCTATTCTGTGGCTCCTCCCACTTAAAGGATTGCACAATGTCAGTGACTTCTGTCTTTGCTGGACTAGGAAGACTGATCTCATAGCTGGGAGTTGCGTGTGACCCATTGGGACCTGGATAGCCCACCTCCTACCTTAATTGGCTAAGAACATTCTGTAGAAAGCCTTTGAAGTTCCCCTATATAAATAAAGCAAACTTGGGCTCTCTCTTTCCAGCATGGAAGCTCGACCCTTGATGTCGAAGAGCTGTCCTGCCTCCCTACCCCTTGCTCTTTAAAACTATTTTCTGTGTCCTGTGATATTTTGCAATATTTCTCAGCCAGCCCACTCCACGCAGGGAAACCCAGCTTCCCTTGCCTGCATGGGCCATGGGGGAGAATTGACCAATCATACTCAACTCTCCACTTCATCAAACTTCATCGAAGTTTGGATACTATGTAGTATATAAACTACATAGGCTTACCCGTTTCTTCAGGTCTTTACTTCTTTACGAGAACTTCTGTGTCACACAAAGCTTACATTCAAAAAATGTCTGTGCTTTTCCCTCCATGACACGTTTTTTTTTTTTTTTTTTTTTTTTTTTTTCCTGGTGTGTGTTTTGTTTTGTTATAAAGAGCTCACTTATGAATTTAGGATGGGTGAGGCAAAGAAAATTTTCCTCCACTACACTCCTTTAACCTTTGTTGCAATAAGAAGGCCTGATGATCCTAAGGACATCTCAGTCTCCCTTGATTTCTGCTGCTGGATTTTATAGTTAATTCACAAGGTTCATGCCTCTGGCCTGCCTCACTCTTCTGTCAGGTATGCCATGTGGCCTTGTGGTGCAGAGTAAAGACTTGAAACCTCCCACCTGGGTGTAATCCCCATCTGCTCACTCACAAGATGTGTGATATTTTTCAGTTCCTTGTCCTAAAAAAAGAAGTATAAAAATTACAGTACTTATCACCTAGTGCTATTAGAAGACTTAAACAAGTTAGTACTTGAAAGCACCTAGAATAATGTCAAACATGACAAACACTATACATGCTTGCCAAAGACTACAATGACCAGAATGGTTATCTCTGAATGCCAATGGCTCAACTGAAAATCAAGAGCTTCCTATACTTCTAGACACTGTTTGAGTCTTTAATGAAAGTGAAGTTAATATTGCCTCCCTGTGCTTGCTACAAGTATGGAGCACGGTGGCTCATTTGCCCATCTTCCCAGTGTTGCCTCACCTGTTTAACTTAAGGCTTTGCTATTCAATGTATAATCCACTGAACAGCACAATTGCCATTACCTGGAAGCCTGTTTAAAATGCAGAATCTCGCCAGGCATGGTGGCACACCCCTGTAATTCCAGTGGCTAGGGAGGCTGAGGCAGGAAGATTGCAAGTTCAAAGCCAAACTCAGCAATTTAGTGAGGCCCTAAGCAACTTAGCAAGACCCTGTCTCAAAATTTAAATATAAAAAAAGGCTGGGGGTGTGACTCAGTGGTTAAGTGCCCCTGGGTTCAATCCCTGGTACCAAAAAGAAAAGAAAAAGAAATGCAGAATCTCACACCTACTGCAGACCTATTGAATCACAATGTGCAGTTTAAAGCTCATCCAGGTAGTCCAGATACCCATTGGTTTGACAGTGTTGAGTGCTTATTTGTAATGCACATCTCCACTGTGACATTTTGAAAAGGCAACACATAATGTTTTACTAATACTACAGATAAACTTTGTAAGTGATTATGAAAAATAATTAGGGCTCAAAGATAGTCATTTCTACATCTTGGTCACTCTCCTTTTCTTGAGTTTCTATATAAGTTTTCTTGAGAAGAAGGGGGAAAAAGAAGTATAATAAGAGTTTGCATACTGGGAACAGAGCATAAGTCCTAGGTCTTAAAGGATGGATTGTCAAAAGTGAATGCGACCTATTCTGTGCAGGGCAGTAGAGGCACTAGATTTATGAATATCAAAACTGTTTCCACCCCCTTTCAAAAACAAATTGTTGTAGATTTTGTCCAAATCAGCATCTGGATGTTGCAAAGAATACAACCTCTTGACTGATTGATAGCTCTTTTCTCTTTGGCTTATTGCATTGTTAATTGCTAATGATGGTTTTTCCTGTAAGATAAAAGAAGAAAGGAAGAGACAGAGAAAAAGAAAGTAAGACATAAACAAAGAAAGAAAAAACTCAATGTAAAATAACTTAAGAATATTTATATTCTCTTTTGTATAAGAGCCTTAAAAGAAAATCACTTTAAGCCAGGTATGGTGGTGAACTCTTGTAATCTCTGTGGCTTGGGAGGCTAAAGCAGGAGGATCACAAGTTAAAATCCAGCCTCAGCAACTTGGTGAGACCTTGAGCAACTTAATGAGAACCTGTCTCAAAATAAAATATAAAAAAAGGCCGGGGATGTGTCTCAGTGGTTAAGTGCCCCTGCATTCAATCCCTGATACACACATATACACACAAAAAGAAGGAAAACCACTTTTAGATTTTGCAATTCAGAAGATCAGCAAAACCTCACAAGTAAGGGAAGGAGGTTCTGTCAGTTATTGGTCTTCTTGAGTTGTACATGCTGGCTCCCTATTGTCACCAAATGGCTGTTGCAAATATGCAAACACAAGGAAGTCTAGGAGGAACGTATTACCTGCCCAGGCCAAAATTGATTTTTTCTAATAATGTTTCACTGGGCACCTGAGACTAGGGCTGAGAAGGGTGGAAAAGAAATGAGATAGGGTATTTTAGGAAGGAGGAAAAGTTGACAGTGGTTGGGGAAAACACAAATAGTGACATCTATATAATATACAACACCTGACAATTTTATGTTGCTCCTTAGATGCCCAGTACTTACGTGGGAACACCCCCTACCCTGCTCACCCAACCCCTAAATAGTTCAACTTTCAAATTATGAAGGTTTTCATTTCTGAGGCTGTGAGTGGAGACATACTCCATATTTTACTGGACCAGGGACACAAAGTCACCACATAACAGTTTTTCATTTAACAATTACATATTGAAAATAGTGCTGAGTTCCTTGTCTTCATGCAGTTTATGAACTAATGGGGAGGATAGCATAGAAACTGTCTTAATGTGTTCTCACTGCTACAATAAAATGCCATAAGTTAGGTGACTCATAAGCAACGATTTATTTCTCACAGTTCGGGTGTCTGGAAGCTCACCATCAGAGCACCGGCAAACTCAATGTGTGGTGTGGGCCTACTTTCTGGTTCATAGTTGGAGTCTCCTAACTGCATGCTCACTTGGTAGAATGAACAAACACATTCCCCTGGGCCTGTGCTATTGGGACACTAATGCCATTAATGAGGTCTCTGGCTTTATGACCTAATCACCCCCCAAAGGTTCTACTACCTACCATGGTCACCTTGGGATCAGGATTTCATGGGTGAGCACATATATTCAGATCATAGCAGAAACACATAATGGTGGTTTGCTTTAATAATCAATATAATCATTAAAAAATGGACAAAATAATAATAGTGAATATTTGGGCTTGGTGGCACATGCCTGTAATCCCAGAGGCTCAGGAGGCTCAGGCAGGAGGACTGAGAGTTCAAAGTCAGCCTCAGCAAAAGTGAGGCACTAAGCAATTCAGTGAGACCCTATTTCTAAATAAAATACAAAATAGGGCTGGGGATGTGGCTCAGCGTTTGAGTGCCCCTGCATTCAATCCTCAGTACCCGCCCCTCCCAATAGTAAATAACCAATGGTTATGAAGTGTTTTCAATATGCCCTGAACTGGTATTCTAAGTACTTTATGTAAAATAAGGGATCTAATCCTTATAATGACTCTATGAGGCAGATAATAGTAATGTCTTCCTTTTACAGAAGTGAAAACAGACTCAGAGAGGCATAGCCACTTGCCCAAGGTATACCACTGTATGTAAAAGAGCCAGAATCTGAACCAAGATGGTTTGGTTCCTGCAGGAGCCCTGTTTGGGGAGATAGCTAAGATTGCGGTTGACTATGGGCCATAGACATTTTGGGGCATTTCCGCCTTCCGTAGTCTCATGGGACTTGGCCTGGGATCTCGCGGGACTTGGTCGAGGATCTCGAGAGATTTGAACGGTGACTCAGCAGATCGAGCTAGCGCCATTGCTGCTCGGGCGCATGGGAAGAGACCAGAGAGAGAAAAGACAGGGTTATCGCTATTGTATAGATATATTGTAGTTTCTTGTAAGAGTAGGTGCCTTGGTTTCTTGTGAGAGTGTGTATGTGGTGTTAGAAATTACAAGAGACAGAGACAGAAAGATTAAAGAATATTTTCGTCTCCATCCTGTCTCCGGACTCCTTCCCGCGGCGCTGCCGTTCCAGGCTGCAATCCCTTTCCGGCGACAACAGGTTCCAAAGTCCCTTTATTAAGTACCACAAAGTAATCTTTCTCTATGTATAACAAGATGTGCATGATGTGTGTATAAATAAGAATTGCAGAATAAAAGACAAGAGACTGAGGAATTGGAACACATAAATTTGAATGAAAGGCATGTGCAGTTCATGGAGTATGGAATCTGCTTTCCGAACAGTGTAGGATTTCTGGATTCTTCATCCACAAAGCCATACATGTGGGAAATTATCATCTGAAGCCTGAAGTCTTGAAGGCTGAAGCCCAGTCACATTATACAATCACTCTTCCCCTGGATCTTGAAACTCCCACATGATGGTTAGCATGATACCACCAGGTCATTATCATCAGGCTATCTTCCTTCTCCTCCTACCTCCTGGAAAGTCTTCCTAGTCTAAGAGCAGAGCTCCATTTTCATTCGTACTTTTCTAAGACACTCTAGTTTTAACTCCAAATCTCTTTTACCATTTTATCTCCATGACATGACTTGAAATCTCCTAATGACTCCATATTTTAGAAACAAATCCAGAAAGATATGGAGTACCTCTATTTTCCCGGGCAGGCAACTCCCTTGAAGCATCAGAGAACACAGCAGCTCTCTGTCCTGAAATTGAGGGGAGTACTGGAAAAATGAGGAGGTGACGAAATAAATCAACCCCAGGAGGAGTTTGTTGTCACAACAGGTTAGATAGTGGGGGAACTATGTAAAGATTTTAAGCAGATGACCAATGTGACCCCATTTGGGTTTAGGGAGATAAATCTAAGGGTAGTATAGAGAAGATACACGTAGAAGCAGGGAGACCACTGAGGAAGCTGTGAAAATAATCCTGAACAGAAGAAAGTCACATAACCTTAGTGAGGACTGATATTAAACAGTGCTTAAGGGAGGTATTAAAGGGACATGAAACCAACTTTCGCAGAGCTTATGATTTATTTAGGGAGATTATAATAATGGCTAGAAGTATTCAGCTCTTATCTCATACCAGGTACTCTGCTCAATGCTTTATACAAAATAATTGTTGAAATCTCATTATTAGTTTTCATATTGATTATATATAGAAATGATAATATTTTGCATATATTGAGTTAAATTATACTATCAAAATTAATATTACTTCTATTTTATAATGTGGCTATTGTAAATTTAAATTTCTATATGTGACTTGCATTTGTGGCATTCAAATTATTTACTGCACTGATGGAGAATATATAGCTTGCTCTTTTTCCTTTTGTTTGTGTCATTATTGGTTCATCGTTTTAACTACAAGAAAATTTTCTGTCTTTGCAAAAAAAAAAAAAAAAAAAAAAAAAAACCTCTGTTCTCAATGCTTCCTTTCTCATTAAGAATGAGAGGATGGACCCTTCATATCCAGGTGGGAATTTGTTTTTGTTTATGGGTCAATGCTTGAATGTTGAAGATATGAGGATGTTTTACATTTTGAGAGTCTTCTATGTGCCAACTTTGGGATTAGACACTTCCTATCTCACAACCACCAGACAACTAATATGAATCTCTCTTTATATATGAAGATGCTGAGGTACAAAGAAATTAACTATTTTAAACAGGATCTCAAAGAAAATAGATATTTTTGAGGTGATATTGTAAAAATTTCAGAAGGCATATTTCATTCTACAACTCATCCCAAATCTTTCACATCCATAATAATACTTTTTGCCAGAAAAGAAAATCTTGAATCTCCTTTCTTAATTGATTGCAATTTATTCAATTTGTAAATGAAAATTTTGTCTTTCACCTTTATTATTTTGATAATATATTTTTTAAGTTTTCTAATAGCATTTGCTAGAAACTCTTAATTTTGCTGAGTATTTTTCCAAAGGCATAACAACTTGCCTTTTAGTATTTTAGTAGTGCAAATTAAAGTGCTTACTATATCAATATATCTATTTCATTGTCTTCAGTGAATATGAAACATTCCATAGAAAATATAAAAATTTATGTAACTTTTACAATTGATGGCTCCCAACTTCATGCTATTATAATTGATGCTATGATAGTCATTCATGTGCATAAACCTCATGGATACTTACATGTTTGTAAGATAGTTATTAGAAGTTTAATTTCCAGCTAAATTGTATCAAGTTATAATTATGGCAGTCAGTACCATTTACCTTTCCCCTATTCTGCACCAGTATATGTGCAGACCAAGAGAAGTTGATAGTGCCTATTACTATAGAGATAAAAGTAAAGGTCTGAGCCAGGCACAGTGGTGCACACCTGTAATCCCAGAGGCTGAGGCAGGAGGATTGCAAGTTCAAAGCCAGCATCAGCAAAAGAGACCTGTCTATAAATAAAATACAAAATAGGGCTGGAAATGTGTCTCAGTGGCCGAGTGCCACTTAAAGTACTTAAAATACTTTAAGTGGTCGAGTGCCACTTAAAATTCTCTCTCTCTCTCTCTCTCTCTCTCTCTCTCTCTCTCTCTGTTGTATTTTTTGTTGGGTCTGTGTCTCTGGAGAATGCTGACTCAAAACAAATGACTAGCATTTATTGAACATGTATTATATGATGAGCAATTTTCCAATCATTTTGCAAGTGCTAACTCATTTAATCCTCACACCAGTAAAAGTGGGTAGTTGGTGGTAATGCTAGCTTCACATTACAGAAGAGGAAGAGAGAGACTCCTAGACTGATTGGTCAAAACTGCCCTGATTGTGGCACACTTGATGCATAAACTCAGGCAGTCTGACACTAGAGCTTGTGCACATAATCACTGTTTCGTCACTTACCAAAATACAGGGTATTAGAGGAGACATATTATCAAATCTCTCAAAAGTGGACACTGGTCAAGTAGAGCAATTTTCTTATTGCAATTGGGAAACATCAATATGGGAAAATATATATTTATGTTGTTAATTAAGTAATAAGAAAAGGTGGTTTTGTACTGGGGCTGCAATCAGCCCCATTCAAGACTTCAAAGTTCAGAGCCTGAATGGAGTTGATTGCAGGCAAGACTCCACATTCATCAGACAATCAAATCTCTCCGTTTCTTGTATTCTCATTTAGCTGAACCATAAGTGACATCTTCAGGGCAGATGATATTTCAAATTATTAATTTTTTTCTGCTAGTTATGCCTGGTTGAATCATTGTTGGAGGCCAGCAAATAGGTCTCTACCACTTTGAAAAAGAGGTGATCTTATTGTAAATTTTAACCTTGCCTGCAGTGTCTTCCCTGTTGATTTCTTCGCTGTGAGTGTGGCATATTGTTTCAGTAGAGCAAAGGCTTTGAAGCTGCACTTTTTGCCACCCGCCCCCCCTAATGATTTCAAGCTGTTCAAAGAACTGCTTTGAAACCCAGAAGGGAGCCAAATGTTTTGCAGTAAAGCTGATTTAAAACAAACGTCAAATAATACTTGCTTTTAAAGGACTAGGGGACCTATGAATAAACGGACAGTGCATGATCCTTCAAAACCTCCCTTTGCTTGATCACTCAGACATGGGTTGGTCTTTCATTATGTTAGCAAAAGAACAACAGATACTGGAAATTAATAACAGAGCAATAGATGTAATGTGTATTTTACTGAGATATAAAAGCAGAACACTTGAGATTTTAGAATATGCAAACTGTTTCAGAACAACTATGATGTCAGCAAAGGAATGAGATCATTTATTTATATTGATTTTACTTTTAAAATAGGACAGCCTAGAAGGCAATATATTTGTTTCTTTAAGAAATGCAATGAAATTAGAATTTAATTTGTGTAGACAGGCCTAAAAAATTTGGGGCAGTAGAGAATCTCTGTCTTATTACCTTTTCCTTTTATTTAATACTTACTAATTAACAGCTGTGTCTAACAAATTTCTTTCCAAACAGATTTCACAAAGCTTATATTTTGTTTATTAGAACAATAAGTTCATGTGTTATGGGAAGATGACTTTTCTCTCAGTTCTACCATCTAGATAGTCTCTAGATAGATAGATGATAGATAGATAGATAGATATAGATAAATCTGATGCAATAGATAAGATTAGAACCTACAAATAATGGATATTCAATAAATATTTATTAACTGAATGAATGATATCAGACAAAATAAAAAACATACTTTAAAAAACAAACTTTTTAAAACAATAGCCATAGAACAAAAAGCAGTCATACTGCAGATCTGGAAAACTGGAAGCACAATAAGAGGTGAAAAAAAAGAAATTTTTAAAAATTAGTTAATGTTCGCCATTAAACCCTAAGTAATATATCTAGGATTGATAAGAATTGCTTTCCCTGAGGATGAAAAATTCAGTGTGGGAAAGATCAAGGTAGAATTGTAATAAGTAAGTCTCCATGAAAAAAGGAGTTTTTTGTTTGTTTTTGTTTTTTGTCATGAGAAAGATACATAATAGGTGGAAAGGAGACATGAGAAGGAAGGAGAAGGCATGAATTAATGAAGCTGTTTATGCTGACAGCAATGATTGTGCATTAAATGTATGTTGGTTTCCTATTGTTGCTGTTACAAATTACTGGAAGTTTAGTGCTTACAAAAAGCAAAAATTGTTATCTTTTAGTTCTTTAGAACAGAAGTCTGAAATGGGCATCCGTGTGAAGGCAAGGCTGCCTTCCTGCTGGAGGCTGTAGGGAAGAATATGTTGTTTGCCTTTTTCAGCTTAGAGGCTGCCCACATTTTTCTGGCATGTGGCCCTCTTCCATCTTCAAAGCCATCAATGGCAGAGAAGTGAAAAAGAGGACTCTCAAAAGTTCATCTGGAAGTAGCACTGAAGCTATGTCTCCAGAGAAAGGAAAAGGGGGACTTGGGAATACACTTATGCCTCCATGTCATCTGTTATTCTCTGTTTCTTCCAAATAAAAGAGGTCTGGCATATAATACTTATGCAATACATTATTTTGGAATGAATGACTTGTTAAGAACAAAGTTTTTTCTACTGGATTGTAGAAAAACTAGATACATCCAGGCACCCGCTTCTTGACACATCATTAATGGGAATCTGCCCTAAGAAAGATACAAACTGCCTTAGCCTGTACAGGTTGCTAGAACAAATGCCATCTATTAGGTGGCTTATAAACAACAGAATTTTATTACTCACAGTCATGGAGGCTTGAAAATCCAAAAGCAAGGCAAGTTCTGTGTCTGGTGAGGGCCCATTTTCTGACTTCTACATGGTGCCTTCTTCCTGATAAAAGAGGTGAGGGGTCTTTGTACAGCCTTCTCTCAGTTCTCTTTTATAAAGACACTAACCCACTCAGGAGGACTCTATCCAATGATCTAATTACCTCCAATACATCACTTTGGGAGTTAAGACTTCAAAATGTGCACTTGGGCAGGGGAGATGCAAATGTTCAGACCATAGCACCAACAGACCAAGAAGGGCAGAACAAAGAGCTATGTCTAGAAAAAGATAAGCTTGTTTGGGTCTCTGGATGCTATGCTCTGAATGTTTGTGTCCACCAAATTCATACTTTGAAAACTAATCTCTCCAAATGGTGGTTTTAAGAGGTGGTGATTTGTGGAGGTTGATTAAGTTGTTAATGGGATTTAGTGCTCTTTTATAAAAGAGACATGAGAGAACTTGTCTGACCCTATGCCATGTGAAGACAGATATAAAGAAGGGGCCATCTATGAGGAACAGGTTTTCACCAGATACTTAATCTTCTAGCACCTTGATTGTGTACTTCACAGCCCCCAGAACTGCAAATTAGTAAATTTCTGTTATGTATTGCCCAGTTTAAGGTATTCTGTTACAGCAGCCCCAATGGCTTAAGACATTAGAACCATGCCTGTCTGAAGTCAACTATTTGCTCAACTACCAAATTAAATGTGCCAGCAAGTTCTATTTTGTGCCTGAATTTATTGAGTTTCTATCTTCTATAACAAGAATACATCTGCTATTGCCCTATCAACTCTTTTTCCCTGTTCTGAAATTAGGTCTCATTTTCTGATTTAATACATTAAAATATATACACACCTGTGTCAGAAATAAACCCAGCTTCTTTCTCCCTTGTAAAATACGCTGAAATTTTAAACAAAATTACATATATGAAAATATAAGTAGAAGTCTATTCTATCTTATTTTATGCTCATAGGCTTGGTTGAGTGCCCTGAACACGTAGGAATGTGTTAATTTGCATGACTGCTACTGCAATATATAATGGTGATTTGCAATGAGACAGGGGGAAAACCTGGATAGGATCCAAGTTCAAATTTCAGAAGAGGGACTGCTTGGAATTAAATCTCCAAGCCTAAGTATCTCTTAGTCTTTAATTCTGTTTCTCTGTGAAAAGCACCTGAATATTTCCAGAACCTAATCAGTCCTAGTTGTGACAATGTTAAAAAAAAAAAAAAATCCAATCAGATTAAATGTTATTCTTGATAATAGTTTCCCATAAACTTTATACTTTCTAAATCCCCCTGTAAATATGTCAGTACTTCAGCTGCTACTCTTTTTGTTTTTTTCATTTCCCATGCCCACGGTCAATAAAACATTTGGAAGAAATGAATATTCTGTACATATCCAAAGATATACTGTATGCATCTGAACAAAAGAATTGTAGTGCGCCATTTTATTGAGCTCTTATTTCATTTCAAACGCTGGGAGGAAAAGAGGCCCACTGTAGATCTATCAAGTATGTTCGCTTTAATATTTACTTCAGTCATCAAGAGCAAGTGACGTGGTGAGGGCTTGCTACCATCGTAGAAACTCAGGTTGTCAGTACTAGAAAATGAAATTTTTATTTATGGAAGTTGTAAGCTCTAGAAATGATATGTATTATTTTCTGTTCCTGCTGATTTATAGATTAAATGAGTTAGTAGTCACTAAGTTGCAGCTTCATATATTTCCTCCTTAGAAACCAAGATTTTTAAAATGTCTATGTGGAAAGTTTTTCATGAGACAAGAGAAAACCTGATTAAAATACCTACTAAACTTTCTTTAGAAAAAAATGACAATGACTAGGATTTCAGATTTGTTAGGAGACATTGCTATGCTCTGTTTTCCAGCACATTAATAACATTAATGAGTACTTTTTTTTCCACACGTGGTAGGTGACATAAATACATTTTCTTTATAGAAATATGAGATCTGAATTCATTTTATAAGTCTCCTGAGTTCAGAACAATGTTCCTGTGTTATGTGCCTGTATTATCCCAGTTTTTAAGCTGACAATTTGAACTTCAAATTATTATTCAATTTGTTTAAATAAGAATAAGAGATAAGGCAAGTATATGCTAATGTTTTCCTATTTTGAAAATCTTTTTATTAATCAAATCTTGATTAATACTTTATTTGTACAATACAAATATATAAAGCCAATTCATTAACTAACATGAAAGCTGTTGAAAAACACAGGGAAAAAACACTAAGAGAAATTATGTTTAGATTTATTAAAGTTGTTACTTTTAGCATAAGTATTTTGGGATTTCCTTATCCACTGTTTCTCAACAATACAAATTGAAAATGGCATATTTTCTGTTTCACTTAATGGAAAATGAAATAAGGGGCTTCTAATATACTGTTAAAAATATTGGAGATTTAGCTCTTCTTAAGTGAAGCAGATTTCTTTTTCTTCATAGAGAGCTTTGAGTAGAGGAAATAACAACAAGTGCACAAATAAACAATAAAGTCACATATTATAAGAAATGTCATGAAATAAATGACTTGGGAAACATACCAGATGCTAATTAGTTGAGGAGTGGACAATTCTAAATTAGATGAAATTGTAAAAGTTCTTCCTGGAGGAACTGACGATGAAGCTTATTTGTGAAAAATTAAAAGGGTCCAGGCAATAATGAAGAATGAAAATATTTAAGAGAGAACAAAAAAGGTACAGAAGTGAGACAAAATGTGGCAAATTTACAGACCTGAAAGACAAGTTCAAATGAGTATAGAAAATAAGGGAGATGTAAGGAGAGGAAATTGAAGGGCTATACTTCAGTAAGATGACATCTTGATTTACAGGCCATGATAATGTGTTGGGATTTTGCACTAAGAAGAGATAAAATAATAACTAAAGAAAATCATAAATAAAAGTAAAATAATATTATGTGGAGGAATGATATTTGCTTCATGATTTAAAAATAACAATGATTATTTCATAACAAAGTGAATATGTTTAATAATATTGAACTGTACACTTAAAATGATTACATAGCAAAATATAATACATACATATTACATAATAAACATCTATGTAATTTTTCTATTGCTTATAAATACTACCTAAACACAGAAAACACAGGACCATTTTTTAAAAAGTCATTCTGTATATTGTGTGAAGAATGAACTCTGGGAAGAGTTAGTGGAAGTAGAGAGACATATTATTGCAATGAATCAGAAAGGAAATAGTAGTAAATTGGATTAGAATGGCTACAATAAGAATAAACAGAGGTGGACTGAACTATTTTGGGGAAAAATAACCAAGATGATATTTAATGAATGGAGTGAAAAGAAAAAAGGAGGAATCAAAATTAACTCCCCATTCACAATATTACTATCATAAAAGATAAGAAATGAAGGATGGTAAGGTTACTCCCATAGATAAAAGAGTAAAGAGACATGAAAACCAGTTTGAATACTAGGACAAAAGGAGATTTCCAGTAAAGGCAAGGAGTTAGCAGATCTTTTTCCATAGAAAGCTTATAAAATTTGATTCAGTTGACCAAACATTTCAAGGCTCTGACAATCAACCAAAACCAAATAATTAGTTCAGAAATATCTGTTCCTGAAAAATTACTGAATTTAGGGAAAGAACAGTGGGAGTTTGTGACTTTCTTGCCTGGAATTGCTGCCATCTTCCTCCTAGCCCAGTTGGTGCTGTGGTTCTACCAGAGTGATGCTGGCTATAAAAACTTACATCTTTCCTGATGGGCAGAGCTGATGTGATTTGAATACAAAGGGTAAGATTTCATACATAGAGGCCTTGTGAGTAAAAGGAGAAAATTTGCTAGCTAAATGGGGAACAAATAGCTATACAAGCTGGAGGTTTGGGATGTGGTTAGGGTCAATAGGAGACCAATAGCTGAAGAAATATAACAGGGAGTTTCTGAAAAATGAGTCTTAGAGGAGTTAGATAGGCTGTCTACAAATCTCTGGCTGACTTGGTCATGTGCCACTGTACTGGTGATCTCAGAAGACCCATATACTCCACAGGTTGACTGGGAATCTGTTCATATTTATAGGATAAATATGAGAAGCTCCAGAAAAATCAGATTCCAAATACACAGGTTCATTGGCAGAAAGTAAAAGGCTAACCAGCTTAAGGTGTTTGTAACCAGACAATCAACTATTAAGTCAAGTTGATACAGATGTTACTCCTAACAATCCACACAAAAAAAACTAAAGCCACGTACTGTATACTCTAGATGGAAATATTCTGCAGATAACTCTTAGTAAATAACTTTTAAAAAGCGGGAAAATAGAAGTTAAAATAACTCGTAAAGAAGAAAAAAGCCATAGGAGCCAGAGTTGTCACGACAAATTCAATAAAACGTCCATTTTCAACAAGAATTTCCCAGGTATGCAAGGAAATAGAAAAATGTAACCCATACTAGAATGAAAATGTAAACATCAAAAAAACTTACTGAGAGCTGGGGTTGTGGTTCAGTGGTAGGGAGCTTGCCTAGCACTTGCTGGGGCACTGGGTTTGACCCTCGGCACCATATAAAAATAAATAAAAAAGGTATTGTGTCCAACTACAACTAAAATATATGTATATATATATATGTATATGCATGTATACACACACACACACACACACACACACACACACACACACATATATATAAAGAACTGAGTGGGTAACATATTGGATTTAGCTGACAGTGACTTCAAATAAGCTATTATAAATAAGTGTAAAGAATGAAAGGGAACTATGCTTAAAAAGATAGGAAAAAATTGACAACGATTTACCAGATAGGAAATGTCAATTAAAAAGGAGGAAATTGGACTGGGGTTGTGGCTCAGCAGTAGAGCACTCGCTTAGTTAGCAAGGCCCTGGGTTCAATCCTCAGCACCACTTAAAAAATAAATAAATAAATGAAATAAAGGTATTGTGTCCAACTACAACTAAAAAATAATTTTTTAAAAAAGGAGGAAATTGTATAAAAACATCAAGTGAAAATTCTAGAATTGAAAAGTATAATAACAAAAATAAAAAATTTATTATATGAGCTCAACAGCAGATTTAAGAAGAAAGAATAAGTTACTTCAAAAACAGATCTATAAACCAGGCATGGTAGCACATGCTTGTATCCCAGTGGTTCAGGAGGCTAAGGCAGGAGCATAGCGAGTTCAAAGCCAACCTCAGCAAAAATGAGGTGCTAAGCAACTCTGAGAGACCCTGTCTCTAAATAAAATATGAAAAAGGACTGGGAATGTGGCTCAGTGGTTGAGTCCCCTGAGTTCAATCCCGGATACTCCCCACCCCCACACAAAAGAATAGATCTATAGAGTTAGCCAATGCTCAAGAAACACAAAATAGGAAAATAAATCTGAGGGGTCACCTTTTAATATGAGTAGCTCATCTACCTAATCAAGCCAAACAGATGATGGGGAAGGTAATTGGGACAGCAATGCAAAAATGCTATCCAAGTATAGAGACCAGGTTTAGTCTAGATCCCTACTATGACCACAATTCTTTTCATTGATGTATAGCTAAGAATATTAAACTTCTCAAATGTTTACCTTTTCCTTGAATGAAAAGTGTGAAATTTGAACTTGTGAAGATTTTCAAAGCTGGAGAAGTCGTGGACCCAGTGATAGGAAGACCCTGTACATGAACTACCAGCCTGGAGAGTCCAGTTTAGAATCCACCCACCTAACTAAAAATCTGGGAGAATTCAATATCTCTTCCACACAGAGAGGGAGGATTAGAAGGAAAAGTCAAAACTAAAGATTTACAAGTTCACTTTAAGAAAAAGTAAAATTTCCTAAGACTTATCATAAACTGTGTCCAATTTCTCTTCTGTTATTTATGAAATACATTATAGTCAATAAAGTAAAAGAGCTGGTTGTCATTCCTAAAGATTTATGGTCAAGTTTAAACATGCCTCCCCAACCCATAGTGGGGATATGTTTCTGTTACACTAAGTGTGCCTAACAGTATTCTGCCTTGTTTTGTGAGCTCACTGTCTTGGAATCCACTTTTTTATTTTTAATTCAGAGGAATCTTGAGTTTATTTTAGAACATTTATATTGGCAATATTTTGATATTATATAGCTTATGGTACCAAAGTGTTTTCTTCTGATATTATGTCTTGATGATATTGATGATATCAGAAGAAAATGTTTTGACATCATAAACTATATTGATCAAATATTTATTTTAGATGGTACACATTCAAAATTAATTTAATAATTTTTTCTGATATCACCAATACCAAAGAAAAATAATCAACATGATGGTGGTCAGAATTTATCAGATTAAGCAACACTAAGATAAATCACTGGGAAATAAATTTTTTAAAACTTCATTGTATATCTTATGAGTTAGGTTCTAAGCTAGGTTCAACAGGTTTAACTCCTTATAATTTGCACAGTGATGATTTCATAAGGTTTCTCTCATATGTGCATTTGAGTTGGATTTATAGTTTTGCTGATATTCATTAATAGCAACTACTTTAACTTGGATTTTGACTTTAAAAAATTGAGCTGTCTATTTTGGTTTTACAGATCCTAGAAAGAGACTATGGGCTGATGGTGTAACAAGTGGTTAAGTGCTTACCTAGTATGAGGTGAGACCCTGGGTTTGATCTCAGCTCTGAAAAAAAAATATATATGCATATATATATATATATATTTTATATATATATATACATATTTTATACATGTATATATACTTAAAAGAATGAAAGAGACTTTGATCTTTGAGAATATTTCAACCTCAACTAATGTGTGTATCATAAAAGCATGCATTTTAATAATAACCATAGGCAATACTTATCCTCTCATGGATCACAATCAAGTTGGGGAGGTATGCACAATTGCCTTTGTGGTAAACAATGATCTCACAGATGAGAACAATCATCTAATATTTTAGATAATTTTCCAGGAGACAAGAGATGATGCTAGAACTAAATTAGAAAGGAGGAGTCTCCAGGTTAAGAGATGATGGATATAGAAATAACATTTCAGGCACAGTGAAAGAATATAAGGAACATAACCAGGGGTTCTGGAAGCAGGCAAGTTTTTCTGGGATATTTTGAACAGAAGTGAAACTCAGGTAGAAAAAAAAGAGAAAAGTAATACTGTAAATGATGCTTCAGTATTTAGATTTTCATTTCACTATAAGGAATATCATCAGTGTAGAGAGTGAAACTATAAAGGGACATACTAGAGATAATGAAACAATGAACTATTCAAAGACTGCTAAAAAGAGTTGATTTGAGCTGAACAAGGAAGATAAAAGGGGGTTGAATATATAATGCTGCAAAATACAATTCTCAGGGATTGATGCTAGTGTATATGAGCAAAAGGAAAGTATCTGAGACAGTGTCTAGAGCTTTGCCAGGCTGAGGCAGATGGTACCACTTATACTGGAAAGATTCATGAAGAGCATTTTAGATATTTCTTCAATAGTGCTCCCAGGAAAAGATGGAAGCTACACCACCAACTCTAAGATGTCTAAATATCTTTAAAATTTCAGATATTTAAGTGTTTGCATGCACTCTGTACTGTATTGTTTGTAGTTCGACATCAACAATGTTCACAAAATATAAATCAATAGAAATTATCTGAAGAAAATTTTAAAAAGTGAAAGGGAACTAAACAGGGCCTCAGAGATGACATCAAGCCTATCAACATAGTATAATGGGAGAAAAGGGTTGAAAGTTACTTGAAGAAATAATGATTGAATATATATACATGAAATATTAGTCAGCATTAAAAGAGAATAAAATCATGGCATTTGCAGGTAAATGGATGGGAATTGGAGAATATAATGCTAAGTGAAGTTAGCCAATCCCAAAAAAACAAATGCCAAATGTTTTCTCTGAGTTAAGGATGCTGTTTCATAATGCACTGTGGGCGGAGGGTGGGGGGTGAGGGGGATGGGGCATGGGAGGATTAGATGAACTCTAGATAGGGAAAAGGGGAAAAGGGGAAGGATGGGAAGGGAGGGAACATAGGGGTAGGAAAGATGGTGGAGTACGATGGTCATCATTACCCTAAGTACATGTATGAAGACATGAATTATGTGATTCTGCTTTGTTTACAACCAGAGATATGAAAAAGTGTGCTCTTTATGTGTAAAAAACTAATAATAATAATTGCTGACTTGTTAAATTTCTTATTAAATGTTGATGTAACAATAGCTTCATATTAATATTCTTTTGCTAAAGCAGATGTTATTTTTTATTTAAAATAAACATTTCTAGCTAAATGATCATGTAAAAAAATAATGGTTGAAAAGTTCCATGATTTGATTATATATATATATATGTATATATATATATATATATATATATATATATACATATGCCAAGTACTTAATAAACCCTATTTAATCAAAGTACTTCAGTTTAATCCAGCACTGTATTGTAAGTCCTAGCCAGAGCAATTAGGCAAAAGAAATAAAATGCATGCAAACAGGAAAGCATGAACTAATATTGCTTAGGTTGGTGGATGATATGATATTCTAAAGAGTTTTAGAAAATTCCAAAAATGCAATAAAAATTCTACTAGAAATAATAAAATAATTCATTAAAGTTGTAGGTTTAAAAAAAAAAAGCAATTTATAGCTGGGCACACAGTAGCACATGCCTGTAATTGCAGCCACTTAGGAGGCTAAGGCAGGAGGACTGCAAGCTCAAAACCAGCCCCAGCAACTTAGTGAGGGCCTGAGCAACTTAGCTCAAAACAAAAACACAAAATGGCTTGAGGATATAGCTCAATGGTAAAGTGTCCCTGGGTTAAATCTCCAATACCACCCCCAAAAATCAATTTATATAAAACAGTAAATGCATCTATACAAGAACACACTGAGAAACAAATTAAGAAAATAATCTCATTCATAATATCATCAAAGAATAAAATACTTATAATTTAGGTAATGAAGTAAAATATCTGTGTACTAAAAACTATAAAACATTGGTGAAAGAACTTGAAGATGAAGATGACACAAACAGAAAAATATTCTATATTAATGGATTAGAAGAACTGATATTGTTAAAATGTTCCTATTACTCCAAGCAATCCACAGATGTAATATAAACTGGGGAAAATTCAAGGGCCATTTTTCACAGAAATAGAAATATATACCCTATAATTTGTATGGAACCATAAAACACTACAAACTGTCAAACTATCTGTATTTTATTTGTTCTTTTTAGATACATGACAGTAGAGTGTATTTTTACATATCATACATACATGGAGTATAACTCTTTCTAATCAGGATACCATTCTTGTGGTTGTACATAATGTGGAGTTTCACTGGTTGGGTATTCATATGAACATAGGAAAATTATGTCTGATCCATTCTACTGTTATCAAACAACCTTGACCACAAAGAACAAAGCTAGAGGCCTCACACTATTAGATTTCAAAACATACTAGAAAACTATAGTATCTAAACCACATCATACTGGCTTAGAAGATATATCAGCCAATGGAGTATGATAGTGAGCCCTAAAATAAACCCACACATTTAGGATCAACTGATTTTCTAAAACAGTGCTAAAAACACCCAATGGAAAAAGAACAGCTTCTTTAATAAATGTATTGAGAAAACTCAAAGTCCCCATAAGAATGTCTAGAAATAGAACTTTAACTCAACCCTTATACAAAAATTGACTCAAAATAGATTAAAGGCTTGAATGTAAAACTACTTAAACTAGTGAAACTATTAGAAGAAAACATCGGGGGAGAAATCCATGACCTTGATCTCAGCAGAGATTTCTTGGTTACAATTCCAAAAGCACAAGCAAAAAATGCAAAAATCCCCAAGTGAGATCACATTGTACTAAAAAGCTTCTGCACAGCAAAGAAAAAAAAAGATTAAGAGTGAAGAGATAACCCAGATACTAGAAGAAAATATTTGCAAATCATACATAAGTTAAAATAGATAAGGAGATAATATCCAAAATATACAAGGAAATTAAACCACTCAATAATAAGAAAACAACTCTATTTTAAAATGAGCAAATGACTACAATGGACATTTCTCAAAAGAAGATATAGAAATGGTTAATTGATATGGGAACAAATACTCAACATCTGTAACCACCAGTGAAATGCAAATTAAAACCACAATTACATACAACCTCATATATGTTTTGTTGGATATTGTATTAGTAAATTTTCTATCACTGTAGCAAAATACTTGAGTTAAACAACTTAAATAGGAAAGATTTATTTCAGCTCACAGTTTAAAGGTTTCAGTACATGGTTACTTGGCACCATTATTTCTGAGCCTATGTTGAAGCAGAGTATCATGGAAGACAGGGCGTGGTAGAATAATGCTGCTCTCTTTATGGAAATCAGAAAAGAGAGTGGGAGATAGGGGAGGAAAGAAATAGATCAAATGAGAAGGGAAGAGAGAGAGAGAGGGGGTGGGGGAGGAACCAGGAACAAGATACACTCTTCTAGAACAGACCCCCGAAGATCTTCTTCCTCCAACTAAGCTCCAAATCCTGAAGTTCACACCTAATAGCACCACCAGTTAAGGACCACCCCTTCAACACATGAATTTTAGGGGACATTCCAGGTCCAAACTGTAACAGTTGTTTTATATATATACATATATATATATATATATATATATTTTTTTTTTTTTAAGAAAAAAGATATCAAATTCCAGCAAGGATGTGGAGAAAAGGGAATTCTTATACATTGTTGGTGGTGTTGTAGATTATTCCAGCTATTTTGGAAAACAGTATGGAGGTTCCTCAGAAGCAGAAAAATAGAATTGACATATAGCAATTCCACTACTTGGTATATACCCAAAGGAATTCAAATAAGTATTATAAAGAAATGTTTATACTATCAAATTCATTGAAGCATAATATTCACAATAGCTAGGATATGGAAATAACCTAAGTATCAGTCAGGGGAATGAATGGATTTTAAAAATGTCCTGTATATACTCAGTAATACTATTTACCCCTAAGGGGAAAAAAAAAGGAATTTCTGTTATTTGCAATGATACGATAAACCTAGAGGACATTATATTATTGCAATAAGACAGGCTCAAAGAGACAAAAAAACACATGATTTCGCTCCTGTGGAATCCAAAAAATCAAACTCATAGATACAGAGAATAGAATGGTGTTTACCAGAAGCTTGGAAGGAGATATACAGGAAATATGAAGACATTTGTTCAATGAGTACAAAGCTAATAAGATAGGAGGAATAAGTTCTTCTATATATTGCATAGGAAGCTAACTGTAGCTACTAGTAAACTGTGTATTTCAAAATACCTAAAAGAAAGGATGCTAAATGTTCTCAGCCCAAAAATAATAAGAAATATTTGAAATGATGGATGTGCTAATTAGCCTTTTTTGATCATTCCACAATTTAAACCTGCATTGAAAAAAATCACACTTTTGCCATATAAATAAATACAATTATTTGATGGTACGTAAATTATATTTCAGTTTTTAAAACAAAGAAAGCTACAAAAGAAAACTTGAGAACATTTGAGGAAATTTGAATGTGAGCTGTGTAATTTAATATAATAATATTATATTATCTTATCAATCATAATTTTGTAGACAAATGTTCTTATTCTTGTTGACAGTATTTACAGATGAAGTGTGAGGTTTGCACCTTATTGCAAATAGTTCAGTTAAAATAAAAAGAGAATAAAAATAAATGCAAAAAATGTTGCAAGTGTATATTAACATTTTTAGTGTTTATTTTACTATTCTGAGAACATTTCTGAAGTTACAAAATTTTTCAAATTAAAAAGTTGGAAGGTAGAGGAATCCTTTCCAGATTGGATTGTTTTGCTTTCACGTACGTAGAGATGATGGGAAAATCATTGGAGGAGAAGGATATGTTTAAAGCAGGGATTAGGAGTCTTCTCCTGGACAATTCTCAAAACCTGTGAATCACCCAAGTGCTTAGGGATGAGATAAAGAGAAAGGATTTTGAATCGTAGAGTTTTAAGCCTGGATTCTGCAGGGAGCACTTAACAGAGAAGATAGATAAACACAGGGTGTGAGTAGCTAACTGTGCCAAATGCCACTGAGAAACGGTATGTGACGAAGACAGAAGAGTGTCTGTTGGATTTGACAAAGTGAAGATTGTTAGTGACATTAATTAGAACCATTTTAATGAAATGATTATGACAGGAGCCAGAAAGGAGTAAGTTTAATCAGGAGTGAGTTTAAGTGATAGGTAAATAGGAGCTGGGACAGTGAGTCTACAAAGCCCTTTGCAGAACTACTCTGATGGTGAAGGTATAAATAAAACGTCAGCCAAAGGAAGATTTGGAGTAAAGGACATATACAGTTTTTACATTCGTTTGTGGGTTTGTTTTAATGTAAGGAACTAGAATGTTTTTAGAAGGTTATAAGAATGGAGAGAAGTTACAGGAGAAGAAACTGAAACAAGGGGCAGGGGTTTGGGAGGGAGAGATGAGATAGCTGGAACAGAATTGTCCCATTGCATTTGGTTGCATTCAGTATAGTGAGGAGTCCTTTTCGTTCTACAAGCACTTTAAATAATAGCTGAAGAATGCTGCCCATTAGGATCCAAATAAAATTTCTTTAAAGACTATCTTATGTCCAACAAAAATAGTACTTTCCACCATCTCCTAGAGGACAGGAATATTGTAGAAAAATGAAAACTACCTGATATTTTTTTCTAGTTCCTTCCTTGTTTTCCTTCATTAGGCTTAACAGGTTTGGTTTATAGTTCATTTCCCCCTTTGAGCTCCCACTATACTAAGTCAAGAAGCTCAGCATTCATTTTTGCAATTTTCACACACACACACACACACACACACACACACATTAACAAACATAAAAATTGCATTTGTGTTTGTCACAGACTTTACTAAAAATTTGATAAGTAAGCAAACATGTTAAAATTGGCGTAGCTCTTTTTAAATGTGTTTGTTCTCAACTTCTCTTCTTACATTTATTATTACAGATAATAGCATTATAGCTAGTTTTTTTTTTTTTACTTTATTCCTTTTATTTATCTCTTTCTAGGCAATTCTAATTTGTTCCCCATGTCATTTAGCTACATACAAACATTTCCTTTGAGAATCTAGTTATAATATTTGTTGTAAAGATTTTTCAGACCTCCACAAAAATTGGTATTGCTTTTCCCAGCAATAGTTAGCATATCTTTCCATTGTCATGCAGTATAATTAATGCCAAGTACATTTGCTCTTGGTAAACCACTAGTTTCCTCTGTAAGAGGGACTTCTGTAGACAAGCCAAATCTTTATTCTGTATAAAAATGCAGGTGTGTGTGAACAGCTATTATTACAAATTGGAACACCTGTGAAGAAATCTGTATTCCAGCTTTCTCTTCAAATCCAAACGCAATTCAATGTCTTTACTTACTGACTAAATAACTCCAGAAAACTTTCCCTGAAATGAAACCACATGATCTGTTACTAAGCTGAGTTCTGAGAATGGTGTCTTCCTTCAATTTTGTTTTTATGGAAGAACTTCAAGAATCTGAGCAAGTGGTATTTGAGGATATGATCAAGAAAGCATATGGTAGTGTGTTATTTCTGAGTGCTATTTTTTAATGTTTTGCTTTTTTCTTAGTGGCATATCTCAGAACCTTCATTTTGGAAAAGAAAATTTATATATACAATTAATGTGTGTATTATTAATTACAAGCATGTTATTTAAGTAGGACAAACTTTAATTGTTTTGAGTTTCATAAAAATATTCTCATTTTTTATCCTTTCTCATGAAATCCATGAGTCTTTGGGGAAGAAAGATAAATCTGGGATGAATAATTTATTTTTTATACTTTTGTTTGATTCATATTTTGCTTAAAGAGTAGTTCATATATTTATATAGGCATTTAATAAGATAATTTAAAGGAAGTATCGTGAAGTTTACGTAGTTTCATGAAGTACATGTTAAATTTGAAGTTTTCCCTACAGAAAATTGAACATAAAGTTAATGAAAAATCTTGAATGAGGATACCCTTGTTAATAGAAAATAAAAATATGCAACACTCTTATTTTATGTAAACACACAAAAAAGCTTCTATCTGTTTGACAGCACCCTCTAGAAAAATGTCTGCAGCTGTCCTCTAAAATTGATGGTGTATTTGGGATGGGTGCCTTTAATATTTCAGTTCTATGGCATAGGAGGAACACATATTAGGAGTTCCTGGTTGACTTTACAAGTTTATCACCCAACCCCTCATATAGAATATGGTAGTGCATCATTTAAAAGATGTCAACAAGATGATTTAAAATGTATAATTATCTTAAATTTTCCTCTAATTTGGTAGTTATTCCAAATATTTATTATTTCAAAACTGTCTATTTTATCTTTACTGTGCCTGGAATACCTTGATAACAAACATACACAGCTATGTGAGCCAAAATATTTAAAATAGTAACTTAAGGAGTCCAAAGGTAGCCTAAAAGACAAAACAGATTGAGGGCAATAACAGCTGAAAGGCTCAATTAAGAGGAAATGAAATTGATGTCCAACACAAGGACAATTTGGCAGCTAGTAGGAAAAGACATGCATTCTCAGAGATAACCAAGATGGACTGAAAAATGCCAAGAATGATTAAGCACCAAGAGAAATCATCAGTCATCTTTCAGAGCCATTGAAAACACTGTTCAAAATGTCCAATTGGGCAATACAGCACTTAAAGGTAATCGAAAGCCAGTAACAACAGACAGGATGCAAGGCTGCTGATCATGCAAAGCATGCCATAGGCAAAAGATGCCATGGATGCAGACAGACAATGGGGTTTTAAACATGATGGCAGGCTCATATTTGCTATGAAATTCAACATCACCTTACTACCTGAAATTTACCTTTTTTACTTTCTCCAAGTAGAATTATTTATTTAAATCAAGAGTCAGTGCATTTTTTTCTGTATTGGGCCAGATAGTGGATACTTCATAATTTATAGGCCATAACAATCTCTATTGAATCTCCTCAACTTCAACATTGTAGCCATAGACACCATGTGAAAGACCCTTAATATCTATGTTCCAGTGGTGGTTTACTAAAACACTCTCGAATTGAATCTATTATTCAAACAATTGATAAAATATTATTCTTTGGATTTTCTCTTTAACCAATTAAAAATGTTTAAAACCATTCTTAGCGTTTTGCTGGGCATAGCAATCTTTGACTGGCAATTGTTTTCTTTTAGAGCTTCGCATATCTCATTCCAGGCCCTCCTTGATTTAAGAGCCTGAGGTGAAAAGTCAGAAGTAAGCCTTTTTGTTTTGACTCTAAATGTGACCTGATGTTTTTTTCTGGCAGCTTTTTTTCCCCTTATGTTCTTAGTTAGCCATTTTGATTATAATGTATCTTGAGGAATTTGTTTTCTGATCTGATCTATTTTGGGTCTTATATGCCTTCTGTATGTGGATTTCTATCTCATTTCTGATATGGGGGAAGTTTTCTGTTATTGTCTTATTGAAGATGTTCTTAATGCCTTTATCTTGTATCTTTATGTTCTCATCTGTTCTGATGACTCTCAGGTTTGTTCTCAATGCTGTCCCAAAGTTCTTGTATATTCTGATCACAGTCTTTTATTTATTTTTTCCTTTACTGCACACCGAATATTTGAGTTCATATACCATGTCTTCAAGAACCAAAGTTCTGTCTTCAAGGCCTAAAGTCATATTTTCTATGCAATCTAATCTGTTGGTGATACTTTCAAGTAAATTTTGAATTTGCTGACTTGTGTCTTATACTTCTAGAGGTTCTCCTTGGTTTCTTTCTTTCTTTCTTTCTTTCTTTCTTTTTTAGTTGTAGGTAGACACAATACCTTTATTTTATTTATGTGGTGCTGAAGATTGAACCCAGGGCCCCTAGATGCAAGATAGCACTCTACTGCTGAGCCATAGCCCCAGCCCCTGGTTTTTTTTATTAGCTATATTTCTTTATTAAAATGATCTTTTATCTCCTGTTACTGCTCTCTTAATTTGTTCTTTAGATCTTTGAATTCATTGAACATTTTAATGATCAGCTTTTTTATAATCTATCTCTGGAATTTCATTAACTTTCATATATATGGGATCCTTTGTTGGGGGATTATGAATTTGGGGGTGGGGATTTGTTTGCCTCTTTTCTCATGTTTCCAGAGATCTTGGATTTGTGCACCAATTGAGTTGTATTCTTCTTCTTTTATACATGTGTACTTTTGAATATAGTTGTCTTTTTTTCTGGGACTTCTCTCTTTTTGATGAGGAGTTGAGGTCAGGAGTGGGACCTGAGGTCCCCTCTGATTGTTGGTTTGGAGTTTCTGTCTCCCCAGTTCTGTGTTTAAGTATTGTTGAAGCTTAAGTGGGGCTAGACCATGCATGGGGTAAGATTTGCTCTTCCTTGGCTGAGTTGTGAATATTGCTCAGCAGTAGGCTCTTTAGTCTGTGAACTTAAAGTATCACAATCACTTTACAGCCTCTCAGATATGAAATGGGAGCTTGGACTAGTACTAATGTTAGCAACAGATATACAGTCTTAAGATAAACGTCTGGTGTCTACTTTGACATCTATACCACTAATGACAACTCTGTAGGAATTGTGGCGTCAGCATTTAGCATCAGCACCAACATTCAGCAACCGTGAACTAAATCAGGTGTTCAACAGCAGGTGTCTACTATGTCACCCCTTTATTAATAATCAGAGCAACATGAAAGGCGTAAGAATTACATAAACCATACAATTCTGTAAGATAGTGGGATTACAATTTCTTAAGTGAAGATAAAATAGGGTAAAAAGGCATGAGTAAGTTTGAAATATTTTAAAAAGTGAAGAGGAGAGACAGAGATATATAGACAATGATGGCTGTAAAGGAGGAGGAATAAAAAATTAACTAAAAGTAATTTAAAAAATGAAAGAGAGGAAGTGGGAACAGGAAAATTTAGTTATTGGTGGGGAAATAGTGAAAAAGAGGAAGATGAACAAATTAAATAAGATATATTTAAGATGTATTTATCTTAAGAAAGATGTATACATCTTATATATTTATTTGTATATATTTAAGATATTTATGTCATATATACAAGATACATATATCTTCATATAACAAAATAAATATGAATATGAATATGTCTGTGTTTTTGTTTGCAGTTGCTATAAGAAAATACCGTAAACTCTATGTATAATATGCAAAAAGAAATTTACACTGAGCATGGTAGCACATGCCTATAATCCCCCCGGATCAGGAGGCTGAGGCAGGAAGATAGCAAATTCAAAGCCAGCCTCAGTAAAAGTGAAGTACTAAACAACTCAGTGAGACCCTGTCTCTAAATAAAATATGAAAATATGGCTGGGAATATGGCTCAGTGGTTCAGTGCCCCTGAGTTCAATCCTCAGTATCAACCCCCCATCCCTTCCTCCCCCAAAAATCCCATAAACCAAAAAACAAACAAAACAAAAAAAGAAAGGAAGGGAGGAAGGAAGAAATTTGCTTCTCACAACTCTATAAACTGGAAAATTCAAGATCAAGTCATCAGCAGAGACAATGTCTGGTGATGGCCCAGGTTCTGGTCATAGATGGTAACTTCTAGCATAACTGCATGCTGGCTAGCTCTCTGGGTCTCTTTTAGAGGCACTAATCACATTTATGAGAGTTTTATTCTCCTAAAGTCCCTGTCTCCTCATCTAATCCTATTCCTAGGAACTAGCATTTCAACTTATGGGTTGGTGGGAGGAAGAAATATTCACACCACAGCAGCCTAATTTTGAAGTGAGGACTAGACTCAGTTCAGGAAGATAAAGGCAAAAAGATTTGGCAGAAAGAGAAATAGGCACTACAAAAAAACTACGTATGACTAGAGTGAAGTATGACAAATTATTAACAGTTGCCAACTGAGTTGTGAAATTAAGGTTCATTTTTTTCTTCTGCTTTCATTTTTTTCTAAGTTTTCTTGAATGAGCCATGTATTCATTTTATAATCATAGACCATTGACATTTTTAATTAATTAATATTAATTTACTCAGGGCAAGTCTATCTTAATATGAACTTAATATGAATGTGGGAGTAATGAGTACTCTATTACCCCCTTGTGTTACAGTCTTCACACGTGGGCTCCAAAGTCACTCACTGCCTCATCGTGGGTGCAGATAATCTCTTACAACCATTGGGAAGTGTAGACCTCTGTAAAAGTCACACTAAATGTTTGTCTTTTGTTCTACTAATCTAGGATTATCCTTATTAAAGACACTTTGGAAGGATCATTTGGCTTCATAATTAATAGTCCCATTTCCTAAAATTGGGCAGATTGAATATAATCCATATCACAATCTGTGCTGGCTAGCCATTAGCTGCCTTGTGCATTTCTAAAATTGATATTGTAATTCACATAAGCATGTACTATGAGAACTCTGCTTTGCTTTACTGGAGGTTGCTGCTACGATTTTTAGAAAAAAGGGGATTTCCAAAAAGTATTTATGTCAAGTGATTATTACTATCTCAATACAAATGAAGAGTTGGTTGATTCCTTTCCTGATCATTATAAATCTTCTGGGGAATCTTATGACCTTACAAGAATATGAGTGGAATCAGACATCTGGGAGATCCAAAAGTCTAAAGCAGTAGTTGTTTTTCATCCAGCTTTTGCAACTGAGACTAACTTTTGGAAATGATTATAAAATCCACCATGCCATAATAAATAAGTAAATAAAATCAGAAAATACATATTCATTTGCTATTCTCTGAATAACTTTGAAATTATTTATATGTGGTGGAATAATACAACCAATGTAACAACTCTCACTGATCTTTCCAGTCTGCCTTGTTCTTTGTGAAATACACAAAACCACTGTCAATTGTGAAAATATAACAAGAAAAAAAAAAAAAGAAAATCTAAAATACACATCTGAGATTTGATTTCAGCATTTATTCAGAAACTGGAAAATCTTGTATGCAATAATGTTGCCGCCTGCAGCAACGATACCACGGGAAAGAAATCAGAGTCAGACTGGGAATGAGTAGTTCTTTTATTGTTCCTTCTTCTTCTCCCTTCTCTAGCTTCTCCTTGATTCCACCCCCGTTCCTCTCTACCATCTGGTTAAATACTCTTTACCCATCACAGATGCATTAGTTCTCTTAATAAGCATACAGGTGTCTCACAAGCTCGACTTACAGGTGCAGCACGCAGTGCCCAAGAGTACAGAAAAATTCTTAGTCAATAAAGGTCAGGTGTAAGTTGTAGTAAACAAAGCCTTGCTTTTGACAAACAAGTAAACACCACCTCTTGGCTCTCAGCCAGCCGCCATCTCAGAGCTACTTCCTCATCAAAGGCTCTTACACAATAAAATAACTTAAGAGAAACACATCTAACTACCCTCCCTTGACAGTTGTTTATTTTAAAAAAAATTAATTCTGTACTGTGCTTTTTTAAAGTTAAAATAATTACTCATAAAGTAAATATTTTAAAATAATTTCACAATATCATAATATCAGAGCCAACCTTTGTCTTTACTACTGTGTGTTTGAAACTTCATATTTGACTGTGTGAAATATTCAGAAAACTGTGGCACATGCTCTTCCTTCCCTTCCTGATGATAGGATCATTAGTGAATTTATTTTCCAACTACAGATCAGAGAGAAGTTGTTCTTGCTTGTTTTCATTTTATCAACCAAACACAACTTGGAAGGTCTACACTAGACAATGTCATCATGAATTACCTGTATGACAAGATCAGAAGTTGGCCATCTGTGACTGTGGAAGAAATTCAGTCACCAACGTTTTTTTTTTTTTTTTAATTTTTTTATTATTTATTTACTTATTCATCATGCACAAGTATAGTATCTTTTTACATACAACTGCTTGTATACAAAGTATATAAGTACCATTCAGATCTTCAATCATGCATTTAGGATAATGATATCCATCTCATTCATGCACAAAATTCAATTCAAAGTGGATCAAGGACCTAGGAATTAGACCAGAGACAATACGCCTAATAGAAGAAAAAGTAAGCTCCAATTTCCAACATGTCGGATTAGGCCCCAAGTTCCTTAATAAGAATCCTGTAGCACAAGAACTATTACCAAGAATTAATGAATGGGATAGATTTAAACTGAAAAGCTTCTTCTCAGCAAAAGAAACAATCAGTGAGGTGAATAGAGAGCCAACTAATTGGGAACAAATATTTAATACATGCACATCAGATAGAGCACTAATTTCTAGAATGTATATAGAACTAAAAAAACTTAACACCAAAAAAGCAAATAACCCAATCAATAAATGGGCTAAGGAATTGAAAAGACACTTCTCAGAAGAAGATACATGATTAATCAACAAATACATGAAAAAATGCTCAACATCACTGGCAATTAGAGAAATGCAAATCAAAACTACTCTAAGATTTTATTTCACTCCAGTCAGAATGGCAGCTATCAAGAACACAAACAACAATAAATGTTGGAGAGGATGTGGCGAAAAAGGCACACTCATACATTGCTGGTGGGACTGCAAAATGGTGCAACCACTATGGAAAGCAGTATGGAGATTTCTTGGGAAAATGGGAATGGAACCACCCTATGACCCAGCCATCCCACTCCTGGGTCTATTCCCAAAAGACTTAAAAACAGCATATTACAGTGACACAGCCACTTCAATGTTTATAGCAGCACAATTCACAATAGCTAGGTTATGGAACCAACCTAGATGCCCCTCAGTAGATGAGTGGATAAAGAAAATATGGTATATATACAAAATGGAATTTTACTCAGCAATAAGAGAGAATAAAATAATGGCATTTGCAGGTAAATGGATGAAGTTGGAGAATATAATGCTAAGTGAAATTAGTCAATCTCAAAAATCCAAGTACCGAATGTTTTCTCTGATATAAGGAGGCTGGTTTACAGAGTTGTTGGAAGGGGGTACATAGGATCAGAGGAACACTAGAATGGTCAACGGAAAGGGAGGGGAGGGAGGGAGTAAGGGGGGGGTTGGAAAAAAAAAATTGGTGGTTGAAACCAACGTTTATTTCATGACTTGCAAACCAGTAATGGATTTTACAAATTTAAATGCCTGAAATAAAATACAAATAATAATATTTTATGACACATGAAAATATGTCATATGCAAATTTCAGTGCCCATAATTTGCTATTAGAGGAGTCATACACAATGTTATGCATTGGCTATGACTGATTCTGCAACATAATGGAAAAGTTGAGTACTTACTTAAAACAGAGACCGTGTGACCCCCTAATCCTATAATTGCTATCATCTGGCCTTTTGTGGACATGATGTCCCTCCTAAAAACATATGTTGAACCTGTAGCCCTAAAGGTAACTGTATTCTCAGACAGAAACTTAGGAGTTAATTAAGGTTAAAGAAGTCATAAGGGTGGAGTTCAAATCTATAAGACTGATATTTGTGTAAGAAAGGAAGAAACACCATCAGTGTGGTTGAAGAGAAAGGCTATAGGGGAAGTACACAACAAGGAGGCCATTGGCAAGCTTAGGAGGAGCCCTGGGAGAAGCCGAACCTGCTTGATCCTGGACTTCTAGACTTCAAAACTGTAAGAAAATAAAATTTCAGTTGCTTAAGCCACTGAGACTTGGGTATTTTTATTAGGGTACCTTAGGCGATTAACACATGGCCCTATACAAAATGTTTGCAACTCAAGTCTAGGTTACCCTCTCCCTTTCCTTGTCTCTACTTCTTTGGCTCTGTGTATGTGTGCCTGTCTGCTAACTGCAGATTTGTCAGTAATTTTCCTAAAATGTCAGCCTTCTGAATGTGAAATTTATATTGCTTCCTTAATTAATTGTGAGGCTACTCATCTAAAAAGTTTATATTTGCTTTTGAATTATTTTTATTCTTCTGAATTTCTTAAAATTATGTCTGATTTTTTTTTTAATAATTAATATTGAATATCAGTTGGCTTAATTTTGTTACGCACCCCATCATGTTCTACTTTTGCCTCTTTTCTTCAGGAACATTCATCGGTGCCAGATGGACACAGAAATATAGCCCAGAGCTGGTTGATGGTAAATCAAATCAAGTCTAAGAAGCTCCCTTTTCAGATTCAGCAGAATATCAGGATGTCTCAGAGTAACAAAGATATCAGAAACTCTGGCTGTTCTTGGGTCTGATTAAAAATACAAAAACATCACCTTCAAATGAATCCTACTCTATTGTATGTTGGTGCTCAGATTTTTCAATTGAAAAGAGGGGAAAATCTTGCTCCTCTACTCGTATAGAATAAATATCAAGAATAAAATAAATATCAGGACATAAATAATATAAGAAAAAATAATAGGAGTTGGAATCATTACAATAATAATTTGGTCTAGTTCATAGATGAGGGTTTTGAATAATTTGATCTTTGCTTTTATCAGTCAACCTACGTTGGGTTGCATTGCAGTAGTAGCGGTAAACAAAACCAGAAAGAATTTCTCACTCATTCTGCATACTCAAGTGAATGGGTAGTGAAGGAGTGGGTGAACTTTTTAGTGTATATTACCTTAGGGACTGGAGCTGGTAGAGGCTCTCTTTTCATACAAGCTTCCATGCATCGGGCAGAGAAAACTGTCTTGCACTACTACTTAAATGATTTCCTCCAAGAATAACATGTTACTTTCACTTTCATATTGATACCTCCAGTTGTGACAAGTTCTGCTCCCTCACATGTTGAAGTATAACATTAGAGAACGCACACCCAGGCAAACATACAAAGCAGGGTTTATTTTTAAAGAAAAGCAGAGGGAGGAGGGGCAGAGGGTGGTGGTGGTAACATAGACTTCTCCCAGAAGGGAGAAGGGGGCCATAGCTGGTACCCTGCTATCCCCAGAAGCAAGGCAGATTTGCCTTTTTATATATTCTAGTCTTCCTTTGTTCTCCTGTTTTCTTCCCCTTATCTCTCCTTCCTGCCTACATAACTAGGCCCAGGAATGCTCAGTGGGATGGTCAAAAGGTATGAAGCAGATGGGCTAGAGGGGCCATGGTGTCGTGATCTGGGTAGGAAGGGGCATAATTAACAACTCCCTGTAGAAAGGGACAATTCTGGAGACAGGTTACCTTGGCAACAGATTGAAGCAGGGGCAGGTTATCTTGATAAGAGTGGAGGAAGGGCTGTGAAGGCATTTCAATCCCTCAGGGGGCAGTCTCCAACTTCCCAGCCTCAGATTGGCCTCCTTGATCCAACCTGACTTGATTTACCTATCTATACTGACTGCCTGTCTAATTCTGGCTTCAATATCAATAGCCAAAGAAAGTTACAGGATTATAAAAGGGAACAGGAACATTGAAGGGAAAAAACCCACACCGAAACCGCCGTGTAGTAAGAAGGATTTATTAACCGGCCTCTATGGCCGGGGGAGATACCAAAGGGAGACCGTTAGGTAGGAGACGGGTGCAGATGGGGCGAAGAAGGAAAAAAAGGGGAAGAGAAGAAGGGGAAAAGGGAAAGGGAGCCAGTGAGAAGAAGGCAGTTGTCGCTGCCTGAAGCGGAAGTCGCTTGGAGCAGCGAACGCCACAGGAAAATTCGGAGGCAGGATGAAAATGAAAAAAGGTCTTTTATTCTTCTCCTCTCTCCAGCTCCAGCAATCACTCCAAATGCTCTAACTCCAACCACCACCTTCTTCTTCCCCACACACACTAACGAACCTCACCCAGTTATATACATATAGCTTTAACAAGGACACGTGCTTACAGCTCGAGCTTACAGGTGCGTCACGCAGTGTTCACGGGCATACAAAGATTCTTTGAATAATGTATCAACATCAGGTGGAAACTAGAACATCTTTTATGGCTCTCAGCTAACCGCAATCTTTAGCTATCTCCTTGATTATAGGCTCCTTCATTTCCCCCTTTTAGTTTTAAAAGAGGGGATGTTCTAGGACGTCCATGTGCAACCGACATTCTTACCCGTCATGGGAGTCTAGGCTGTCCTGACTCCTGGCTTAGGTTGACATGCCGGCCACATTAGACTGTCCCGTGCGACTGTGCCGTGTCTTAGGTTGTCCCCCTCTGGGGATCTTACCCGTCATAGGCTAACCAGCCATCCAATAGAGCCCTTCAGGATCGACTGTGTGTTGACTAACAGCCGTCCAATTTTTAGGAGATGCTGCGGCTTTAAGGCGGCAAGCCTACTGCTGACGAGCCAAGTTTCCATAGCGTATCAAGTTCTTTAAGCCAATCAGCTGCCCTTAGTTTCATCAAGTAACGCACTGAGTTCTCTTAGACAAATACCCGCAAGGCATTGTCCCGCAATGTCCCAATATAATGGAAAATCAAAAATGTCCATAAGTTATAACACATAGATTCAGGAGGCCCCATGCATGCAGAGCAGAGGCCACACTGCTGGTGAGGTTGTTGATGCTTGAGCAGCAGGGATGCTTGCAGCGACCGCGGTCCCTGCAGTTGTAGCAGCAGCCGTCTTTTTTATGTCCAGACATTTCCACCGGCAAATCTTCAGGGCCCGCTACCTAAAAACTCAAGCATCCATTATTAAGGGAAAGGCAGTGCTATTCCAGCACTGAGATCAAAAGGTGAGCTGTCAAACTAAAAAAAAAAAAAGAACTATTAGAGTAGAAAATAAAAGTTGATCTCTGCTCACACACATTGCTGCTCAAGCTCCCACAAACATAAGCTGACAAAATATCACATTCAGAAATAATCAAAGAGAAACTGAGGGTGTTTACTGCATTAAAGATAAAGAAAAGCTAAAGGCATTTTGGAAAAATAATTTGTTAGCTGGAATCCTCAAGTCTCTATATACACAGCAATCCTATACCTGTTGAAATAATTCAAATTAATCAGCTACTAAACAAATGAAGTCAATAACAAATAAATGATCCTCTGTCGGAACACCAAAATATCAGGTTATACAACATTAAACATATTCACAGCTGAAGAGAAGTCCCGGAGACAACTATAAATCAAAATTGATTATCATTATAATTGATTATCTAAAAATATTCTGAACTTATATAAATATCTATTTATCTATCTATCTATTGATTATCAAATTAGAATATTCTAAGCTTAAATGAATTAACGTTATTTGTTATTTGGATCTATATCTATCTACCTTTTTTTTTTTTTTTAAGCGCTTAATTATTTGTGACGTCACACTAGACAGACGCACATATAAACATATTTGTGACATCACATTAACATGAAATTTAGACAAATGCACAGACATAAAGACATATATAAAAGAGAAAAAAAAAAAATTACAATTGTGTATACACTGAAGAGAGATCTTCTTGTCCCGGCCGGGAAGAATAAAATTTAAGTTGTAAATTTAATGGAGAACTCTTTTAAGGGAATCACTCCATACCTTCATTTTGGTCCTCTTGACCTTGCACTTGTTTATTCAATCTAGACTCCTCAATAACTTCGTCTTGATCTCTTTGACTTTGTACCTGCTTTATCAATCTAGATGGTATCCATATTGGAGAGGATTCGTGCTTTGGAAAAACACAAACAGATCCTCTCCCCCAAATTAATACTGGGTCTGGACCCTTCCATGTACCTGAGAGAACATCCTTCCAGTAAACCAAAGGTTTATGTTGTTGGTGTGGGTTCCAGTGTCTATCTCCAGCCGAATGTCCATTAGAATCTAAAGTTAAGAAATTTAGGGTAAACAGGGCAACTGCCAATCTGTCCTTAGGATTTTTCCAGTTTCCATCTTTTTGCTTTAGTAACATATTTTTAAGTGTCCGATTTGCTCTTTCAATTATTCCTTGTCCCTGAGGATTATAAGCGATACCTGTTTTGTGGATAATATTGAACTTTGTACAAAATTGTTTGAAGGATGTGGATGTATATGCAGGGCCATTATCTGTTTTAAGCATTTTGGGATGCCCAATGCAGCAAAAGCTTGCAGACAATGAGATATAGTATCTTTTAACTTTTTCTCCGGAATGTAAAGAAGCAAAAATCATGCCTGAGCATGTATCTATGGTGACATGAATAAATCGTAATTTTCCAAAACTTGGCTCATGTGTGACATCCATCTGCCACAAATGATTGGGCATCAAACCTCGTGGGTTAACCCCATAATGTGGATTGGGCAAAAGTGTTACACAAGATGGACATTCTTTTACAATTCTACGAGCTTGTTCTTTTGTGATTTTAAATTTTTGTCTTAAGGTAGTGCTGTTAACGTGGAACTGGGAATGAAATAAAGTAGCTTGTTGTACTGTAGTAAATATAAATATTGTTTTAGTGAGGGCGTCAGCTTTTTGATTACCTTCATGGAGAGGACCAGGCAGATTAGTGTGAGCTCTTATGTGACCTATAAA
The DNA here is from genome assembly GCA_025594165.1 of Tamias sibiricus. Taxonomy (NCBI): domain Eukaryota; kingdom Metazoa; phylum Chordata; class Mammalia; order Rodentia; family Sciuridae; genus Tamias; species Tamias sibiricus. The sequence goes on from CM046668.1 coordinate 32,590,871, forward strand.
TAAAGGTTCTTTTCGTTGCCATAGGAGATTTTGGATTTGAGAAAACAATTTAAAAGCTGGAGTATGTGGTGCTATTGGACCTGCTAGCTCCAATTTTGGGACAGCATGTACAATATAATGGCTGTCTGAAAAAATATTCATAGGCTGTTCTTTAAAATTTTCCAGAGCTATTATTATAGCTTCGAGTTCCACTAATTGAGCTGATTTTTGATTAGTGATATGAATCATTTTTTTCATTTTGAGTGACTACTGCAGCAGTACCGTTAGAGGATCCATCTGTAAATACATTAAATGCTTTAGGAATGGGTTGATTTTTTATTACCTGTGGGAATATGATAGGATGATTGATACAAAAGGACAGTATAGGAGATTTAGGAATATGATTGTCAAAATTTGCACAAGTAGAGCATCTAGCTATAGCCCAATCATTATCATTGAAGCACAAATATTCAACCTGTGACGATGAATAAGGAGTAATAATAGTAGCGGGATGAATTCCAAATATTTTAGTAGAGGTTTTAAGTCCTTGAAGAATAAGTTTAGCTACCATGGAGGTATAAGACTCAATTGTACTTTTAGGAGAGACAGGCAAATGTATCCATAATATAGGTCCCTGTTGCCAAAATACTCCTGTTGGAGTATATTGTGAAGGAATAATAATCAATATTAGTGGTTGTGCAAAATCAAATCTATCGCAATGGGATCTTTCAATGGCCTGTTCTACTAATTTTAGAGCTCTCCTGGCCTCAGGAGTTAATGTTCGAGGTGAGGATGGGTCAGGGTTCCCACGAAGGATGTCAAATAAGGGTTTTAATTGTCCAGTAGTGAGGCTTAGTGTAGGGCGAAGCCAATTAATGTCACCCAGTAATTTTTGGAAATCATTGAGGGTGGTCAAATGTTCTTTACTTATTAGAATTTTTTGGGGTTTAACAAAAGTATCCATGATTTTAAAGCCTAAATATAGTATAGGTGATCTGCTTTGAACTTTTTCTTCTGCTATATATAATCCATATTTTTTTTAGATTTTTTGTTATTTCACTAAATATATTAAATAAGATTTGTTGATTAGGGTGAGCTAATAAAACATCGTCCATGTAGTGTAGACACATAAGGTCTTGATATTTGTTTTAAATGGGCTGTATAGCTCTGTCCACATATAGTTGGCACAGTGTAGGGCTATTTGCCATTCCCTGCGGCAATACTTTCCAATGATATCTTTTATCAGGGCCATTATTATTAATAGAAGGAATTGAAAAAGCAAACCTGGGGGCATCCAGAGGATGTAGGGGAATGGAAAAGAAACAGTCCTTTATATCAAGGGTTATAAGGTAATAGTTTTTTGGAATAGCTACAGGATTAGGAAGTCCAGGTTGAGTAGGGCCCATAATTTGCATTGTTTTGTTAATTTGTCTTAGATCTTGTAATAGTCTCCATTTACCTGATTTTTTCTTAATTACAAATATGGGAGAATTCCAGGGAGAGGTGGAAGGCTCTATGTGTCCTGCTTCTAATTGTTCTTTAATTAATTGATGGGCCGCTTGCAATTTTTCTTTGGATAGGGGCCACTGAGGGACCCAAACTGGCTTATTAGAGAGCCATGGTATTTTTAAAATTGTTTTCTCAGTGGCCCTAGAAAAAATGTCCTTTGCCTTTTTTATTATGAGTAGGATTTTTATTCTTAACACCTGCAGGCTTGGTCGCTAGGTGTAGCCCCATTTGATGTAAAATATCTCTTCCCCATAGGGTAACTGGCAAGCTGTTTAAAACATAGGGTTTGAATGTTCCTGTATGGCCTTCATTGTCTTGCCAATTTAAGATTACAGCACTTTGAGCTGGGGTATTACTGTATCCCAAGCCTCTTAAACTGGTTGAGGCTTTCTGTAGAGGCCAGTGCTTAGGCCATTGTTGTAGATTTATGATGGAAGAGTCAGCTCCTGTATCAATCAGCCCCTCCATCTCTATACCTTGAATTTTTAATTTGCACATAGGCCTCCGTGAACAGTCCTGGACCCAGAAAGCCATAGGTCCTGAACCAGTGGAACCGAATGCTCTGCTATTTCTATTTTGTGGCATGCTTTTAAAAGAATTATGGAGACTGGGAATGAGGAGCAGCTGTGCGATTCTGTCTCCTTGATTTACGGAGATGATGCCCCTGTGTGTACTTAGCATTATTTTAATCTCTCCATTATAATCTGAATCAATAACCCCTGGTATAACATTAAAGCCTAATAAACTTTTGGAACTACGCCCAAGGATTAGTCCCACAGTTCCTGAAGGGAGAGGTCCCCTGATTCCCGTAGGAATCAGCTGAACCCCCATTTCAGGTGTCAGGACCATCCGGGCAGTAGAACAGAGATCTAATCCTGCACTTCCTCTTGTCCCTCTGATAAGGGAGTTAATGGGTAGGAGGGACTGTGACGAGGAATCATTTGAATCTGAGGGCCTTCCTCCTCTAGTGCCTCGTACATTTGTGGGCCCCGGGGCATTGGGCCCCGTGCCCCGTTTTTTGAAATCCTTGATAAATCATTTCCATATATATCATATCTAGAATGGCATTGATTGGCCCAATGTATACCTTTTTTGCATCTGGGGCATCGGCCTGGAGCACGGTATGAATTTGATTTTATTACCCTTGGGGGATATTGCTTAGCATATCTTGGTTGATTATAATAATTTTGTCTGGAATATCCTGTTCTAGGTTGAAACCTTTGGGAATTTTGAGGGGAGGAATTTTTCATCACTGCAGCAATTACGTTGCCTGTGATAACAGCCTCGTTAATGTCTTTGCACAGTCTGATATAAATTGATAAGTCTTTTTTACTTCTCCATGGCCTTATTGCATCCTGGCAATATTTATTAGCGTTCTCGTATGCTAATTGGATAACTAGGGGCATAGCTTGCTCGACTTCTCCAAAAACTCTAGATGTTGTTTTTAAGAGCCTATCTACAAAATCAGCGTATGGTTCGTTAGGCCCTTGTATAACTTTTGATAGGCTGCCTTGCAGATCCCCTGTGCCTGAGATTGTCTTCCAGGCTTTCACAGCTGCAGTGTGTACCTGGGCATACACACCTGGATCGTATTGTAGCTGATTTTGTAGTTCGGCGAACTCACCCTCCCCTGTGAGCATATCTATATTGCGTTGAGGGAAACCTGCTGCAGCATTTCTCTTTGCTATTTCTGAACAAAGTTCCTGGAATTGAGTTTTCCAGATTAGGTATTGTCCCCCACTTAGTACCGCTCTGCATAGACTTTTCCAATCTGAGGGGGCTAAGGTTAGGGTGTTAAGTGACTCTATCATACTTAATGTGAACGGAGCTTGAGGCCCATAGGTCATTACCGCCTCTTTAAAATTCTTTATTGTTTTAAAGTCTAGGAACTCATGATATCTTTGTCCCTGTTCATTTTGAAATACTGGCAGTTCTAGGTGCTCCTGCGGTCTATGTTGTTCGAGAGCGTATAAGCGCTCTGAAAGGCCGCCAATTTCTACCTCAAGGGCACGTATACTCTGATCCATACTCTTTATTGTTTCTGTTAGGGATTCTATCCATGAAGGAGCAGAGGGCGCTAGTGGTTCCTCTATTTGACGGTCTTTTCTCTTTTTTAATTTCTTTTTGTTCTTTTTATTGGAGACTGTGCTCTCCGAATCGCTTTTTGATTCCTCTTCACTACTAGCTTCATAATTCCTAACCGGCTCAGTAGAGGAGACTGTACTTTCATGGTTTGGCTCCTTGTTACTATTATTACTTTCACTAGTATCCTGAGTTTCAGTTTCTAAGGAGAGTACATACTCCTCAGCTAATTTTATTAAGCTTCTGATGGCTTTTGCAGATCTTACTTTTGAATTTACATTCCTACTCTCCTTGCTGGTCTCCACTGAGTCAGAGGATATGCTTTCTTGTTCACTTTTCTCACTATCCTCTGAGTTCTCAATATCAAAAATTTCATTCATGGCTTTTATAAACCGACTTTTTGTTATATTTGCTCCCATCTTTTTAAATTTTCTTTTTTTCTTACCTTGCCGCCGAATGCCCCGTACAGGCCACCACCTGTCGCTGCCTGAAGCGGAAGTCGCTTGGAGCAGCGAACGCCACAGGAAAATTCGGAGGCAAATGAAAAAAGGTCTTTATTCTTCTCCCTCTCCAGCTCCAGCAATCACTCCAAATGCTCACCTTCTTCTTCCCCACACACACTAACGAACCTCACCCAGTTATATACATATAGCTTTAACAAGGACACGTGCTTACAGCTCGAGCTTACAGGTGCGTCACGCAGTGTTCACGGGCATACAAAGATTCTTTGAATAATGTATCAACATCAGGTGGAAACTAGAACATCTTTTATGGCTCTCAGCTAACCGCAATCTTTAGCTATCTCCTTGATTATAGGCTCCTTCATTTCCCCCTTTTAGTTTTAAAAGAGGGGATGTTCTAGGACGTCCATGTGCAACCGACATTCTTACCCGTCATGGGAGTCTAGGCTGTCCTGACTCCTGGCTTAGGTTGACATGCCGGCCACATTAGACTGTCCCGTGCGACTGTGCCGTGTCTTAGGTTGTCCCCCTCTGGGGATCTTACCCGTCATAGGCTAACCAGCCATCCAATAGAGCCCTTCAGGATCGACTGTGTGTTGACTAACAGCCGTCCAATTTTTAGGAGATGCTGCGGCTTTAAGGCGGCAAGCCTACTGCTGACGAGCCAAGTTTCCATAGCGTATCAAGTTCTTTAAGCCAATCAGCTGCCCTTAGTTTCATCAAGTAACGCACTGAGTTCTCTTAGACAAATACCCGCAAGGCATTGTCCCGCAATGTCCCAATATAATGGAAAATCAAAATGTCCATAAGTTATAACACATAGATTCAGGAGGCCCCATGCATGCAGAGCAGAGGCCACACTGCTGGTGAGGTTGTTGATGCTTGAGCAGCAGGGATGCTTGCAGCGACCGCGGTCCCTGCAGTTGTAGCAGCAGCCGTCTTTTTTATGTCCAGACATTTCCACCGGCAAATCTTCAGGGCCCGCTACCTAAAAACTCAAGCATCCATTATTAAGGGAAAGGCAGTGCTATTCCAGCACTGAGATCAAAAGGTGAGCTGTCAAACTAAAAAAAAAAAAGAACTATTAGAGTAGAAAATAAAAGTTGATCTCTGCTCACACACATTGCTGCTCAAGCTCCCACAAACATAAGCTGACAAAATATCACATTCAGAAATAATCAAAGAGAAACTGAGGGTGTTTACTGCATTAAAGATAAAGAAAAGCTAAAGGCATTTTGGAAAAATAATTTGTTAGCTGGAATCCTCAAGTCTCTATATACACAGCAATCCTATACCTGTTGAAATAATTCAAATTAATCAGCTACTAAACAAATGAAGTCAATAACAAATAAATGATCCTCTGTCGGAACACCAAAATATCAGGTTATACAACATTAAACATATTCACAGCTGAAGAGAAGTCCCGGAGACAACTATAAATCAAAATTGATTATCATTATAATTGATTATCTAAAAATATTCTGAACTTATATAAATATCTATTTATCTATCTATCTATTGATTATCAAATTAGAATATTCTAAGCTTAAATGAATTAACGTTATTTGTTATTTGGATCTATATCTATCTACCTTTTTTTTTTTTTTTAAGCGCTTAATTATTTGTGACGTCACACTAGACAGACGCACATATAAACATATTTGTGACATCACATTAACATGAAATTTAGACAAATGCACAGACATAAAGACATATATAAAAGAGAAAAAAAAAATTACAATTGTGTATACACTGAAGAGAGATCTTCTTGTCCCGGCCGGGAAGAATAAAATTTAAGTTGTAAATTTAATGGAGAACTCTTTTAAGGGAATCACTCCATACCTTCATTTTGGTCCTCTTGACCTTGCACTTGTTTATTCAATCTAGACTCCTCAATAACTTCGTCTTGATCTCTTTGACTTTGTACCTGCTTTATCAATCTAGATGGTATCCATATTGGAGAGGATTCGTGCTTTGGAAAAAACACAAACAGATCCTCTCCCCCAAATTAATACTGGGTCTGGACCCTTCCATGTACCTGAGAGAACATCCTTCCAGTAAACCAAAGGTTTATGTTGTTGGTGTGGGTTCCAGTGTCTATCTCCAGCCGAATGTCCATTAGAATCTAAAGTTAAGAAATTTAGGGTAAACAGGGCAACTGCCAATCTGTCCTTAGGATTTTTCCAGTTTCCATCTTTTTGCTTTAGTAACATATTTTTAAGTGTCCGATTTGCTCTTTCAATTATTCCTTGTCCCTGAGGATTATAAGCGATACCTGTTTTGTGGATAATATTGAACTTTGTACAAAATTGTTTGAAGGATGTGGATGTATATGCAGGGCCATTATCTGTTTTAAGCATTTTGGGGATGCCCAATGCAGCAAAAGCTTGCAGACAATGAGATATAGTATCTTTAACTTTTTCTCCGGAATGTAAAGAAGCAAAAATCATGCCTGAGCATGTATCTATGGTGACATGAATAAATCGTAATTTTCCAAAACTTGGCTCATGTGTGACATCCATCTGCCACAAATGATTGGGCATCAAACCTCGTGGGTTAACCCCATAATGTGGATTGGGCAAAAGTGTTACACAAGATGGACATTCTTTTACAATTCTACGAGCTTGTTCTTTTGTGATTTTAAATTTTTGTCTTAAGGTAGTGCTGTTAACGTGGAACTGGGAATGAAATAAAGTAGCTTGTTGTACTGTAGTAAATATAAATATTGTTTTAGTGAGGGCGTCAGCTTTTTGATTACCTTCATGGAGAGGACCAGGCAGATTAGTGTGAGCTCTTATGTGACCTATAAATAAAGGTTCTTTTCGTTGCCATAGGAGATTTTGGATTTGAGAAAACAATTTAAAAGCTGGAGTATGTGGTGCTATTGGACCTGCTAGCTCCAATTTTGGGACAGCATGTACAATATAATGGCTGTCTGAAAAAATATTCATAGGCTGTTCTTTAAAATTTTCCAGAGCTATTATTATAGCTTCGAGTTCCACTAATTGAGCTGATTTTTGATTAGTGATATGAATCATTTTTTCATTTTGAGTGACTACTGCAGCAGTACCGTTAGAGGATCCATCTGTAAATACATTAAATGCTTTAGGAATGGGTTGATTTTTTATTACCTGTGGGAATATGATAGGATGATTGATACAAAAGGACAGTATAGGAGATTTAGGAATATGATTGTCAAAATTTGCACAAGTAGAGCATCTAGCTATAGCCCAATCATTATCATTGAAGCACAAATATTCAACCTGTGACGATGAATAAGGAGTAATAATAGTAGCGGGATGAATTCCAAATATTTTAGTAGAGGTTTTAAGTCCTTGAAGAATAAGTTTAGCTACCATGGAGGTATAAGACTCAATTGTACTTTTAGGAGAGACAGGCAAATGTATCCATAATATAGGTCCCTGTTGCCAAAATACTCCTGTTGGAGTATATTGTGAAGGAATAATAATCAATATTAGTGGTTGTGCAAAATCAAATCTATCGCAATGGGATCTTTCAATGGCCTGTTCTACTAATTTTAGAGCTCTCCTGGCCTCAGGAGTTAATGTTCGAGGTGAGGATGGGTCAGGGTTCCCACGAAGGATGTCAAATAAGGGTTTTAATTGTCCAGTAGTGAGGCTTAGTGTAGGGCGAAGCCAATTAATGTCACCCAGTAATTTTTGGAAATCATTGAGGGTGGTCAAATGTTCTTTACTTATTAGAATTTTTTGGGGTTTAACAAAAGTATCCATGATTTTAAAGCCTAAATATAGTATAGGTGATCTGCTTTGAACTTTTTCTTCTGCTATATATAATCCATATTTTTTTAGATTTTTTGTTATTTCACTAAATATATTAAATAAGATTTGTTGATTAGGGTGAGCTAATAAAACATCGTCCATGTAGTGTAGACACATAAGGTCTTGATATTTGTTTTTAATGGGCTGTATAGCTCTGTCCACATATAGTTGGCACAGTGTAGGGCTATTTGCCATTCCCTGCGGCAATACTTTCCAATGATATCTTTTATCAGGGCCATTATTATTAATAGAAGGAATTGAAAAAGCAAACCTGGGGGCATCCAGAGGATGTAGGGGAATGGAAAAGAAACAGTCCTTTATATCAAGGGTTATAAGGTAATAGTTTTTTGGAATAGCTACAGGATTAGGAAGTCCAGGTTGAGTAGGGCCCATAATTTGCATTGTTTTGTTAATTTGTCTTAGATCTTGTAATAGTCTCCATTTACCTGATTTTTTCTTAATTACAAATATGGGAGAATTCCAGGGAGAGGTGGAAGGCTCTATGTGTCCTGCTTCTAATTGTTCTTTAATTAATTGATGGGCCGCTTGCAATTTTTCTTTGGATAGGGGCCACTGAGGGACCCAAACTGGCTTATTAGAGAGCCATGGTATTTTTAAAATTGTTTTCTCAGTGGCCCCTAGAAAAAATGTCCTTTGCCTTTTTTATTATGAGTAGGATTTTTATTCTTAACACCTGCAGGCTTGGTCGCTAGGTGTAGCCCCATTTGATGTAAAATATCTCTTCCCCATAGGGTAACTGGCAAGCTGTTTAAAACATAGGGTTTGAATGTTCCTGTATGGCCTTCATTGTCTTGCCAATTTAAGATTACAGCACTTTGAGCTGGGGTATTACTGTATCCCAAGCCTCTTAAACTGGTTGAGGCTTTCTGTAGAGGCCAGTGCTTAGGCCATTGTTGTAGATTTATGATGGAAGAGTCAGCTCCTGTATCAATCAGCCCCTCCATCTCTATACCTTGAATTTTTAATTTGCACATAGGCCTCCGTGAACAGTCCTGGACCCAGAAAGCCATAGGTCCTGAACCAGTGGAACCGAATGCTCTGCTATTTCTATTTTGTGGCATGCTTTTAAAAGAATTATGGAGACTGGGAATGAGGAGCAGCTGTGCGATTCTGTCTCCTTGATTTACGGAGATGATGCCCCTGTGTGTACTTAGCATTATTTTAATCTCTCCATTATAATCTGAATCAATAACCCCTGGTATAACATTAAAGCCTAATAAACTTTTGGAACTACGCCCAAGGATTAGTCCCACAGTTCCTGAAGGGAGAGGTCCCCTGATTCCCGTAGGAATCAGCTGAACCCCCATTTCAGGTGTCAGGACCATCCGGGCAGTAGAACAGAGATCTAATCCTGCACTTCCTCTTGTCCCTCTGATAAGGGAGTTAATGGGTAGGAGGGACTGTGACGAGGAATCATTTGAATCTGAGGGCCTTCCTCCTCTAGTGCCTCGTACATTTGTGGGCCCCGGGGCATTGGGCCCCGTGCCCCGTTTTTTTGAAATCCTTGATAAATCATTTCCATATATATCATATCTAGAATGGCATTGATTGGCCCAATGTATACCTTTTTTGCATCTGGGGCATCGGCCTGGAGCACGGTATGAATTTGATTTTATTACCCTTGGGGGATATTGCTTAGCATATCTTGGTTGATTATAATAATTTTGTCTGGAATATCCTGTTCTAGGTTGAAACCTTTGGGAATTTTGAGGGGAGGAATTTTTCATCACTGCAGCAATTACGTTGCCTGTGATAACAGCCTCGTTAATGTCTTTGCACAGTCTGATATAAATTGATAAGTCTTTTTTACTTCTCCATGGCCTTATTGCATCCTGGCAATATTTATTAGCGTTCTCGTATGCTAATTGGATAACTAGGGGCATAGCTTGCTCGACTTCTCCAAAAACTCTAGATGTTGTTTTTAAGAGCCTATCTACAAAATCAGCGTATGGTTCGTTAGGCCCTTGTATAACTTTTGATAGGCTGCCTTGCAGATCCCCTGTGCCTGAGATTGTCTTCCAGGCTTTCACAGCTGCAGTGTGTACCTGGGCATACACACCTGGATCGTATTGTAGCTGATTTTGTAGTTCGGCGAACTCACCCTCCCCTGTGAGCATATCTATATTGCGTTGAGGGAAACCTGCTGCAGCATTTCTCTTTGCTATTTCTGAACAAAGTTCCTGGAATTGAGTTTTCCAGATTAGTACTCTCCTTGCTGGTCTCCACTGAGTCAGAGGATATGCTTTCTTGTTCACTTTTCTCACTATCCTCTGAGTTCTCAATATCAAAAATTTCATTCATGGCTTTTATAAACCGACTTTTTGTTATATTTGCTCCCATCTTTTTAAATTTTCTTTTTTCTTACCTTGCCGCCGAATGCCCCGTACAGGCCACCACCTGTCGCTGCCTGAAGCGGAAGTCGCTTGGAGCAGCGAACGCCACAGGAAAATTCGGAGGCAGGATGAAAATGAAAAAAGGTCTTTTATTCTTCTCCTCTCTCCAGCTCCAGCAATCACTCCAAATGCTCTAACTCCAACCACCACCTTCTTCTTCCCCACACACACTAACGAACCTCACCCAGTTATATACATATAGCTTTAACAAGGACACGTGCTTACAGCTCGAGCTTACAGGTGTGTCACGCAGTGTTCACGGGCATACAAAGATTCTTTGAATAATGTATCAATATCAGGTGGAAACTAGAACATCTTTTATGGCTCTCAGCTAACCGCAATCTTTAGCTATCTCCTTGATTATAGGCTCCTTCAGGCAGTGAAGGGGAAACATGAGTTCCTGCCCGGTGGGGGTTTAAATAGCGACTTGGGTGGCTTGGGGGTGGGGGTGGGGTCAGAAGTGAGACTTGTATGCTTGGGATTGGCTCAGAAAGGGAGAGCCCGCCCCGGGGTGAATACCTGGGAGAGGTGGGCACTTCCTGGAAGGCAAAGCTCAGACTTACAGGATGACCTAATGCACCTGGTGGGTATGGCCTGTCAGCCCGATTTTATCTAACAGACATGCCTTCCCGTTTTGCCCAGAAAGACAATTAGAATGTTTGTAAAGAGTTTCAGTATCTGCCACAAACGTCAATGTTTCTGGTTTATCACTTATTACAATAAACTAACAGCTACTACAATTCATCCTCTCCCTCATTTGAAGGGGACAGACGATATGTTTCTAATAAGGCATTTAAGGAAAAAAATATTTTCTTCTCTCCTAGCATTGTTTTTACCATCTCTTCAGACATAGCAGTTAAGGTCTGTCAGTAGAGGGGAGACCCTTCCCCAAAAAAATAGAAAAGGAAGAGTTGTGTTTTCCTCATTTCTAAATTTAAGGAAGAGAAAAGAATGCTTCTTATGTTTGCTTTTTTTCTTTTGACAGTACTAATTATGAAGGAAAATTTTTTTAAGTACTCAAGATTTCATCTAATAGCTTCTCTAAAACAATAGGGACAATTCAGAATCTATGTGACCTGTGGTTTGACACTTCAGAAATAAAAGGATTCACAGTGGATGGGACAATGCTATAGAATGGACAACAAATATCAATGATAACATGGGAAAGACAGTGGAATGAATCTGACCTAATTTTCCTATGTAAATATACCACAGTGAATTTCACCATTATGTACATTCACAAGACACTAACTAGCGATAACAACAAATCTATAAGTAAACAGCAGAAAAATCAGTAGAGTAGAAGGAAGGGAACAGAGAGAGGGAAGAGGGGAGGGAAAGGGGAAGTAATGGGGACTGAATTAGAGCAAATTATGTTCCATGCTTTTATAATCATGTCAAAATGAATCCTAATGTTATGTATAACTGAAAAGAACAAATAAAAATTTCAAATATTAAAAAAAAAAAGGAAGGCACTCAGTGATATTAAGTAACCAAATCAATGCTAAGATTCTAGTGTCTTGATTGCTACTTCAAGGTTTACTACACCCTTTTATTTTTCAGCAGTTAACTGAAGTGATTTCCAGTAAGGTGCTCATCTATAGTATTTCTGGAATTTTCAATAACAACGTTCCACAACTATATTTATGAAATGATGTTATCAGTATAAAAATATAGATGACTGTTATGGTTTGGATATGGTGTCCCCCAAAAGCTCACGTGTGAGACAATGCAAGAATGTTCAGAGAAAAATGATTGGGATACAAGAGCCTTAACCCCATCAGTGAATTAATGCCCTGAAAGGGATTAACTGAGTGGTAACTAAAGGCACATAGAGTGTGGCTGGAGGAGTTGGGGCATTGGGGCGTGGCTTTGGGGTATATATTTGTATCTGGCCAGTGGAGTCTCTCTGCTTCCTGATCATGATATGAGCTGCTTCCCTCTGCCACTCTTCTGCTGTGATGTTATGTCTCACCTGGAGCCCCAAGGAATGGAGTTGGCTGTCTGTGGATTGAGACCTCTGAAAATATGAGCCCCAAATAAACTTTTCCTCCCCTACAATTGTGCTGGTTAGGTCTTTTAATCACAGCAGTGAAAAAGCTAATTAAAACAATGACTTAATTCACATGTAACATCTTTGCAAATTTCAGTGAATTATATCACTACTGTCTGTGATGTTATTTTCACTTGTCATAAGATATACTTATGAATTGTACATTTTAGGACCACCAAGTGATTTACTTACTTAACTTGGCTTCTCAATATCTGTTTATAGAAATACGTATTATTTTCCTACCTAAACTGGGTAGTTTAAAACAACAGAAATTAGTTTTCTCTTAGATCTGGAGAAAAGAAGTCCAAAATCAGGATGTGGGTGTGAGTACACTCCCTCTGTAGCCCTAGGGAGGAGTTTCTTTGCTATTTCAAGTTTCTAGTGTCTATCCAGAAATTCCTGGAAGTTCCTGGGGTTAGAGCCATGTCACTCCATCTGTGCTTCTGTCTTCATATCACCTTTTTCTCTTCTGTCAACTCTTACCTCTGTATATCTTATAAGGATAGCTGTCATTTTATTTCAGGCCCATCCATGTAATCTAGAAAGAACTCTTTATCTCAAGATCCTTCCTTTAATTACATCTGCAAGGACCATTTTTCAAAATGAGGTAAAATTCACATGTTTTAGGAATTAGAATTTGGGTAAATCTGTTTTAAGAATACTATTCCATCCACTACAAGGTGCTTTTCTTAACATGATTTTTGTCTCTATTCAAATATGTTCTTGGGAATAGAAGACTAATTTCTTTCTTAATCTGATTAGTATTTGGAGGAAGGGAATGAGGAAGCACACCGAATCCAGACAGGAAGACTTAAAATGTAACTGTCGGTGGGCAAACCATAGTTATAAAAAGAAATATCTAATAAATTTGATGAAAATATATTTGATAAGAGCCTACAGTGTCCTGACTGGGGGCCAAAGAGATCCTATTTGATTGCTAAAATATAGACTAGCTTTTCCTAACTCTGACAATGAATTTATATAGGAAATTAATGTACAATTTCAAGAGGCTGCTTTTTATGAATAGTGAACATATGAAAATGTTATAAAGACAAACTACCTCAGATTTCTCAGCAAGCGTAATTCTACTACTTTAATAGTACTATTCTTAGAATTTACTTTTAAGTGGAACCGCTCTTTAAACCAAAATGTTTAAAATTTGGGGGTAAGATTTTAAATTTGAATTGGATTATCTAAGAGTCATTTCATCTTATTTAAGCCTCAGTTTACCATATGTACATCTACAATGGACATAGGTTTTTTTCTTGTTGTTTTTTTTTTTTTTTTTTTTTTTTTTTTTGGTACCAGGGATTGAACTCAGGGGCACTGGACCACTGGGCCAAATCCCCAGCCCTTTTTTTGTATTTCATTAGAGACAGGGTCTCACTGAGTTGCTAAGTGCCTCGTCATTGCTGAGGCTGGCTTTGAACTCTTGATCCTCCTGCCTCAGCCTCCCAAGTGCTGGGATTACAGGCGTGCGCCACCGCGCCCGGCTACAATGGACATAGTTTATTGATAATATTAATAACAATAATGATGATGATAAATATCTATTTTTAGAAGTTTTTTTAAAAAACAGAAATGAAATTATATATTGCTAAGTTATTCTAAGCCAAAATATTTCTCAATAATTTTTTATCCTTACCACCATTAAAACCATAACCTATATATGCTAAAATGCTTTTCTTAAAATAGGTCTAACATGAATGGAGCTAAGAACTATTAGACCCCAGACTAGAGCCAATCTTCCTATTTGGAAACCTATCAGCTATACTTCTCTGTTGGCATGCTTTAGTGATTTCATGTGTGTACCTAGTATATTTCAATTATATATTATAATCACTTAGTCTCTAATATGAATAAAGCTGAAGGGCAAAAACCCATGCCTGAGACCATCGTGTAGTAAAAGGGTTTATTAACTGGCCCTTAAAGGCGGTAGGGACCAAAGGGGCTCGTGGAGGGGAAGGGAAGGGGAGAAAGGGAGAAGGGGAAAGGAAAGAAGGGAAAAGGGGAAGGGGAAAGCTGGTGAAAAGGGAGGAGTTCTGGACCGGCAGGGGCTTAAGTACAGAGGGGTGGAAGTGTGATTTGTATGGTCAGGATTGGCTCAGAAAGGGAGAGCCCGCCCCAGGGTGAATTCCCACGAGAGATGGGCACTTCCAGGAAGTTAAAGCTTAGCCTCACTGGATAATCCTAACACACCTGGGGGGTATGGCCTGTGGGCCCAATTTTATCTAACAAAAACAACAAGGAGGCATTCAGAAAATATCAGAAGTTCTTCCCACTACACATTTTCAGTCACACTATCCTGTTGTTATTCAATAAATATCCAGTGTACGAACGGGTTGATTAGATTTGAAAGCATTTAATGCAACAGGGCTTAAAGAGGGAGAAGCCCTTTAGGAAGAAATCATAAATCAGTAAAGTCAAATGCAATAAGCCAGTACCATGATGAAACTAGAATAATAATTTGTAAACACATTTAATAAGCAGATTAAACACAGGGAGGAAATTGTTAAGGAATTCTTAATGATTAATGTTGATGGAATGCCTGAATAACAAAGCAGACAATTAATCAAAGACAAGTAGAAATTAATGTTTGTGATTTGTGGCCTGGAGTTAGAGGTCTAGTAAGAAAAAAAGGTGGAAGGCTCAATGAGAGAATGCCTGAAAAAAGATATGAAATGAATGTTGTTGTTTTCCTCAAAGCAAAAAGTTGGTAGGTTGCAGCAAAAATTTAGTTCAGAACAACTCACTAGTAGTTATCTGGTTGCTAAAACAATGGACTGCAAGGCAGGGAAAACCTTGCATGGTGTCAGCAATCATATCACAACACTGGTAACATCCATCTGGCCCTCCTCTGGGTTGAGACTTCAGTGAAATCTCTGCTGAGATCCTAGGACAGAACAGCTAGAATCTGCATCAGACTTTCTCTATGCCTTCATTTATCATTTCCTGAATTTCCTTTTGTAAAATGATGTATCCTACATATAAATATATTGTGTGTCAATGCTCTTATTCTATTGAAATAGACTTAAACAAAAAGAGTATGAATTTTGACAAAAGTAGTAAAATAATATGTAAATTTATCATTTCCTCAAGATCCAAAGGAAGTCAATCAAATTCTTAGAATGATTTTTCAAATAAATAATTAGGCCTTAAATATATATATATTATATATATATATATAATATAATATATATATCTGCAAATTAATAAGGCTAAACTTTACATAAGGAATTATGGTGAAAAATAATTCAGACAAAACAATCACTTCACAATTAATTAAACAGCACAATGCAAGAGTTATGAGAAAACCCACCCCTGTAATTTGTCATCTTAGGGTTCTCTTTTTGATTCATTTCTCCTCCCCACACACCAGGTTGACCATTTTTCAGATAGAAACCTACTCACTATTGAGCTATAATTTGTTTAAGGAAAAAAGCCTGTGCCACATTTTTGCAGCAATACCCACTTCTAGATTAGAAATTCTGGAGTCAAGTTTAACTAAAAAGTGGAGGTAGATGCACAGCGTGAGCAGCAAGGGCTGTTCTTGTCTCCCTGGACATTTTGTTTGATTTTTTTTTTTTTTAGACGAGGAACGAGTGTGTGTGGGGGTGTGTTAAAGTTCATTTTACTCAAACTACAATTTCATAGAGTTCCAAAATATGTACCACATCTGGTTTATTGTTCCTTCCCAAACATTGGACGAAAAAGCACCTTTTCCAAGTGTTCCCCATCATATCCAAGGTTCTATGGTTTGAATGTAGCCTCCCCCAAAATTATAAGTTGGAAACTTAATCCCCAATGCAACAGGGTGGGGAGGTGGAGTCTAGTGAGAAGTGATCTGGCCATGAGGGCAGTGCCATAATGCAGGAATTACTGCCATCATAATCTTAGTCGGAGTGGATTCATTACCTTAGGAGTGAGGTTGTTATTGAGGAAGTAATTTCATTATAAAAAGATGAATTCAGCCCCTTTTACACACACACACACACACACACACATACACACACACACACACATTCTCTCTCTCTCTCTCTCTCTCTCTCTCTCACACACACACACACACACACACACACACACATATACACACCTTCTCTTTGCCTTTCTGTCATGGGATGATACAGCAAGAAGACACTCATCAGATGCTGGCCCCTCAATTTTGGACTTTCCAAGCTCCAGAATAAGAAGGAAATAGATTTCTGTTCTTGATAAATTACCAGTCTCAGGTTGTTTGCTGTAGAAGCCCACACTGGACAAAAACACAGGACATCATCTGTATGTTCTCTTTCTTCTGTACCTTCTTGATCCTATTCTGGTTATCACTAGAAGTCCTTTCTTAGAAAAAATTCTGTCTGTGAAAGATGAGCATATGAAAATTCCAAGCCACCTAGTGTTAGGAAACTGACGCAGGATTGATCACTCCAACCCACCAAATGTCAAGCAAAGAGCAGTTTATTGTCCGAAAGTCTGACAGTCTGCCTCTACGCAGACAGAACTGCAGCAGATTTCCTCTGAACCAAACTTTTATAAGTCAGAATCTAGGTTATGCATTGGCGGTGGGTTTAGCCCTTGCTATTGCAGGTGGAGAGTATAAGCGCAAAGTGATGGTTGCAGAGCTCAACAGATTCAGGGAAGCTAGTTTTTGTTCTTCATGGACTTGGCATTGTGGGGACTCATTTTCTGGATGCGAAAATGGCCATCGGTTACAGAGGGGATTTGGGTTTTATAGGGTACAATTAGGGTGGTTTCCTCATTGGAACGTGTGGGTCTGCCGTGTGGATAGTCAGGGGCTAGTTATGTAGGTTAAAACTTTTAACTCAGGAGGGCAGCTTTAAAAGGTTGAAACTCATTGTTACTTGGAAGAGATAGAAGTCCAGATTGTGAGGAATGGGTATTTCTTTTTCTGGAATTTATTGTCTCCCAGAGTTTCAGTGTTTGCCTCCTTTCTTCAGGGCCCATGGTTCAGTATTTCACGTGTGTCCATTTAGGACTAATTTGCAATGAGGGAAGGTCAAAGTCCAGAGCCTAACATTCAGCATTCACCTCTTCCTTGAGGGCCCATTGTTATCTGTAAAGGATATTGTTATCTGTAAAGGATATTGTTATCTGTAAAGGATATTGTTATCTGTAAAGGATTTACTGGAAGGTTAATGCTTGGCTAGTTTCTCCACCCTCCTCCAGAGCTGCATTTTCTCTCCACTCCCCCCCCCCCTCCCCCGGATTGAACTCAGGGGCACTCAACCACTGGGCCACATCCCCAGCCCTTTTTCTTTTTTGTATTTTATTTAGAGACAGGGTCTCACTAAGTTGCCAAGTGCCTCGCCATTGCTGAGGCTGGCTTTGAACTCTCTCACTCCTCCTGCCTCAGCCTCCCAAAGTGCTGGGATTACAGGTATGCGCCACCGCCACCGTGCCCGGCTCTCCACTTTTTTGGAGGGTTGTCTTGTAGGATTATTATTTTCCATAACTCTTCAGAGAGCAAGCTTCAAAACCTCAAGAACCACAAGGGGAAAGGGCAAGAGAAGCAAGCTCAATGCCACCAATGCATGGAACTGGTAGATCCTGTTCTCAGAAAGTAGGTTCATGTCTGTGAACATTGTGATCAGGGTACAGGTGGATGGGGGTGTCAGCTTCTATGTGAGTGGGCTCTTACAGGATAGGGGAAGGAGAGAGGGAGCAGGTGAAGCATCTGGGCAAAATGGGATCAGCTTGATTTAGCTTCTAAACTAACCCATGGTTATACTAACAGGATAACTAACACCTAGGAACTTTGAGAACCCCTGACTTCTCCTTTCCCCTCAGTCACTGTCCTGAAAATAGATGCAAAAAAAAAAAAAAAAAAAAAAAAAAAAAACTTCTCAAACCCCAACTTCTCTATTTCACCAATAATTTAAAAATTTTCCTTTATGATTTGTTATAGTAAGTTCTGCATCATTGCTCAAAGACTTGTAATGAAGCCCATTTCAAATATAATATTGTAGCATCCTGATGCTAGAGATACTTTTCGTTTTGACAGAAACCTTTCGTTTTCTTATTTCTGCTTCCATGATACCCTGCTGCATGGGTCATGCTGTATTATTAATGTTTATATTTATGTCTGCATTTACCACTAAACTAAGAACTATTTTAAAGCTGAGGATGAGTTTTATTCATTTTCATGTTCCTGTGGCCCAGACCACATCCTGGAAAGTCATCTGGCTCATTATAACTGTTTGAATGATTCAGCACAAGCTAGCTAAGAGAATGCATTAACGTTGTTTTGCTGACTTAGATATTTTCTAGTGTTATTTAATATTTATCTAACACTTCAGAGGATCCCACATAGAACCAAATTTGATAGGATTGATGGTCATCACAATTCTTTGCAACAAGTGCAAAATTCCCTACATTACAGTGTTTGAATAGCTAAAAATTTTTAAAAATTTTAGAAAAAGAACAGATTACTCAAAGTCACCATCTTTGTTGGTGTTGGGGCAGAGTTTTATTGTAGGTTCTAAAATACACTTTAAAAAATCCTTTTCTCCATAATTCCATTTAGTCTATTAAGCAACAAATCCTCCTTCTAAAAAGATCTTAAATTTCCTGTGTTTACCAGTTTTGTATTTCTGTGCATCATTTGCATTGAATGTGGTAAATGAGCATTACAAGTTTTTCTTTGTACTTTAAATATGATTATACATTATTTTCTTTCATGTTGATTTGGAATCAAGTGAAACATAGGAGGGTAGGGTTTTGTAAAAATATTTTCCCACTGGAATGAAAGGCTATCGGACTGACTGATGGATAAAAAGGAATTCCCATCTTTGGACCAAATGTGAATTGAAAATACAGTATTGGGGTTCTTAAGCAAGTAAAAGAAGGTCAAGTGGTCAAGAAACTGGATTGTGAGAAGGAATGACCAGATGAAATAAGGTACCATTGGGAACAATTTTATGTCAGACCTGTTAAATTCGGAATAGGACCAGTTAGATGATGAGGAGACATAAAAGAAGGCCTTGGATTTTTTTTTTCCTTCTCCTTTGCTTTGTTCTTAGGGAAACCACAGCCTTTAGGATAAGTACCCCCCCCCCCACCCACCCCCCTTTTTTTTTTTTTTTTTTTTTGGTCTGGTACTGGGAATTGAATCCAGGGATGCTTTACCTTGAGTTAAATCTCCAACTTTTTTTTTTTTTTTTTTTTTTTGAGACAGGATCACACTGAATTGCCCAGTCTGGCCTCAAACTTGTGATCCTTCTGCCTCAGCCTGCTGATTTACTGGTAACTCAGGTGTGTGCCACCACACACAGCTCCTTTGCCATTATCAAATAATGCAAAATTATTAATACAATCAGCTTTATAATTTTGCATGAAGCTAAGTCCACCTTAAGCTCCAAATATGCCTCAGATAGCTAATGCATTCCTTTCCCCTGCCAAAGTGAGTAGTTTGGAGGTTGGCACAATGACCCCAGTTGGAACAATAAGATCATTAAGAGTCAATATTGGGACTTCTGTGTGGGCAATCTGAGAGGTTATCTTCCTTTGATGAACTGCACATTAAAATGAATTCAGCCAAACTACAGATATCTTTCAATTTTTGGCTCTAGAAACCTAGGTCTACATGAATTGGGACTAATTGATTACATGGATCTTCCAAATATTATTATTATTAAATTAGTGTTGTATTTTCTGATAGTTTAATTAAAGTCCCTATCTGATGTTCCCTGATGTAAAAGCATTGCTGCTTGATTGAGTATTGGTGAGACAAAATAAAACATGGGAGGAAAAGGATAGACATGATATCAGAAAATTAAACCTAAATTTTTGCATGAAATTCTATGAAACATGTTTGTATAGAATCTCAGGATGGTGCTAATAATACGTCCCTTGGTTATAATAACAGGAATTTAATAAATGTTAGTTCTTTTCCCTCCCATGAAATATGTCCACTTAATGAACTAGAAGTACTTAGTGGTAAAGTAAACTGAGGCTGTTCCCTTCATTCCTATTGCACTCATTTGTTTAGTGAATTAACTGGATGATCTCAGACAGAGTTTTGCAAGTGGGACACATCATTTTCTGTGAATGGGTTACAGGTGAGCTGAAATATTGATCATCTCAGTCCTTGAGCTGTGTTTTAGTGAAGATATTGCTGGCAACTGTAATAACATTTCAATGGCGTATGACACAGTTGTAGTTCATTTCTTATACAAGCGTCAAAAAGTTAATGTTTGTGGTCAGCAGGTGCTTCTCTCCATGAGATGACCCAGCCACCAATATTCTCCTCACCTTGGCTTCTGCCATCTATTTTTTTTTCTTACCATTTTTATTCATAACCGCCACATATTATTTCTATTTGCATCCCACTGGTGAAAACTAGACTCACAGGGCCATACTTAGATATAAAGAAAGCTGAGACACACTGCCTATAACTCAGCAGCCACTTCCCAGAAACAATTATCCTATGATAGAGAATGTATGTATTTTAAGTTGCTAGATTTGTCAAAAGGACTGGTAGCTTGGCCTGTTATTTCTAAGCATGTGCAAAAATATTCATTTACCCAAGTGTGCTATTTAAATATTACGATTTTCTATGTGTGTCTTGATGTGAGGAAGATTAAGAAGCATAAAGCTAAAGTATTATTTACTAGGGCCAATGGACTTGAAATGTTTTGCTTGATGGGCAAAACATATTGTTTTCTAACTATTCAATAGTTAGAAATAGGCCTATCTATATCTGACACTTCATTTGCTCTATTTAGCATTTGGGTTACCATGAGTATGGGAAAATAAATTGCTTTTCTTCCCATCTTAAGTTCACATCCAAGGCCCCTGTGACAAAAGATTAACAAAAAAGAAAAAAAAATTAAATATAATATTTTGATACTTAGGAAACTTCACAAAAATAATGAAGAATCTCCCCTCAAACAAAACAAAACCACACAGGTAAACCTGTGCATTTTTTATACTGGACAGTCAAACTCTCAGGACAGCAAACCAGACAAATGGGAAAGTAATAGCTGTCCCTCAAAGGGAAAAGATCAATAACTAACAGATGCCCCATGACCATGTTTACTAGAGGGTTATAAACCAAATAAATGGTTTTCTCCTGCTATGCAGAGTTTAGAAGAGAAGGAACAATGAGAGGTTTTTTACTCATCTCTCTCACTAGGCATTACAGACACAGATCTGGGAGAGCTGACCCAGTAAGAATTTTTAGCCTTTCATAACTTTTTTTCAGTTTCCTAGAATCTCTTCTGCAGGCTCTGGGGCAAGATTCCTTAGCTGGGTGCCAAAAACTGTAGGAAAAAAAAAATAACTTTCCTTCTCATTTTAGGTTCATGGATTAAACCTCTATTGAAAAATGACAGATCAACAAAATAAAAGCATAAAATTTTATTTAATGTTTACATTCAGAAATGACTACCTAAAGAAATAGATAACTCTGTGGTTTTTATGCTAAGTTTGATAGAGAAATTAATAGTTGTGGAAAAGTATGATTGAATAGAAAATATGATATAGGGATAAAATACTGGGGTAAGGGTATTTGGAAAAGCCTGTCTGACGCTTCTCTGCATCCTTGGTCTTTAGAATTATAATATTCCTTATAACTGCTCTAGGTGACTCGCTCCTAGGTTTCATCACTTGCTTCAGGATAGAAGGAGGAAAGGGGTAGAAGATGGAAAGATCTACCCTGTTCTTGGATAGGCAGAACTAATATTGTCGAAATGACCATACTACCAAAAGCACTATACAGATTTAATGCAATGCCAATCAAAATCCCAATGATATTCCTCATAGAAATAGAAAGAGCAGTCATGAAATTCATCTGGAAAAATAAGAGACCCAGAAAAGCTAAAGCAATTCTTAGCAAGAGGAGTGAAGAAGGTAGCATCACTATACCAGACCTTAAATTATACCAGAGAGCAATAGTAACAAAAACAGCATGGTATTGGCACCAAAATAGGCTGGTAGACAATGGTACAGAATAGAGGACACAGAGACTAACATATATAATTTCAGTTATCTTATATTAGACAAAGGCGCCAAAAACGTACATTGGAGAAAAGACAGCCTCTTCAACGAATGGTGCTGGGAAAACTGGAAATCCATATGCAAGAAAATGAAATTAAACCTCTATCTCTCACCATGCACAAAATTCAACTCAAAGTGGATCAAGGATCTAGGAATTAGACCAGAGACATTACACCTAATAGAAGAAAAAGTAAGCTCTAATCTCCAACGTGTTGGATTAGGCCCCAAGTTCCTTAATAAGAATCCTGTAGCACAAGAATTAACATCAAGAATCAATAAATGGGATAGATTCAAATTACAAAGCTTCTTCTCAGCAAAAGAAACAATCAATGAGGTGAATAGAGAGCCTACTAATTGGGAACAAATTTTTACCACACGCATGTCAGATAGAGCACTAATCTCTACAATACATAAGAACTCAAAAATCTTAACACCAAAAAAACAAATAACCCAATCAATAAATGGGCCAAGGAACTGAACAGACATTTCTCAGAAGAAGATATACAATCATCAACAAATACTTGAAAAAATGTTCAACATCTCTGGCAATTAGAGAAATGCAAATCAAAACCACTCTAAGATTTCATCTCACACCAGTCAGAATGGCAGCTATTAAGAACACAAACAATAGTAAATATTGGCGAGGATGTGGAGAAAAAGGCACACTCATACATTGTTGGTGGGACTGCAAAATGGTGCAGGCAATACAGAAAGCAGTATGGAGATTCCTTGGAAAACTTGGAATGGAACCACCTTATGACCCAGCTATCCCACTCCTCAGTCTATACCCAAAGGACTTAAAAACAGCATACTACAGGGACACAGCCACATCAATGTTTATAGCAGCACAATTCACAATAGCTAAACTGTGGAACCAACCTAGATGCCCTTCAGGAGATGAATGGATAAAGAAAATGTGGTATATATACACAATGGAGTATTACTCAGCAATAAGAGAGAATAAAATCATGGCATTTGCAGGAAAATGGATGAAGTTAGAGAATATAATGCTAAGTGAAGTTAGCCAATCCCAAAAAGCCAAATGCTGAATGTTTTCTCTGATATAAGGAGGCCGATTCACAGTGGGGTTGGGATGGGGAGCATAGGAGGATTAGAGGAACACTAGAATGGCCAATGGGGAGGGAGGGGAAGAGAGGGGGCAAAAGGGTGAAGAAAAAAAAAAGGTGGTAAAATGAGATTGATATCATTACTCTAAGTGCATGTATGAAGTCATGAATGGTGTGAATATACTTTGTATACAACCAAAGATATGTAAAAATGTGCTCTACAAGTATAATATGAAATGTAATACATTCTTCTGTCATTTATAACAACTTAGAATAAAAAATAAATTTGAAAACAAAAGAAAAATAAATAAATAAATAATCCCCCCCCCCTAAAAAAAAAAAAAAAAAAGAAGAAGAAGGAGGAAAGGGGCAAGTGATCTTTCTGCTTCTGCCATCTTCTCAAATGCGCAGGTGCCATCTTTTAGAGTAGCAAGCCCTAAACTTTATCACATGGCACCATACTGGTTTACTTCCCTGTTCATCTGGCCTCTGTCCAGTAGCCACTCCATGCTTAGCCATTACCTTTTATCTTTATCCTCATCTTCTCAGTCAAAAATCCACTGCCATTCATCTTACCAAGGGACTCACTGCCTCTTGACAGGGGTAACAATGAGAGTGATGCAGTTGTTCAGATATGAAATATAAAATCATCAATCCAAGTTTTCAATCTTAAAATCTGTTTAATTTTAGGATATTAGTAGTTATATTAGAAAGGACAAATACATGTAAATACCTTTATAGAAGACTTTTCAATGAAATAATAATAAAGATCCACTCTTTATATCCTTGTCAATTTATCTTTACTTATATTCCTAAGTATTCTATTTACATAAAAGAATGAAAATATAATGTCATTTGTTTGTATTAGATAAGCTAGCTAGCTCCCATAACAGTAAATCCACCATTTCTGTGATTAAGATTTTCTTTTTTCCTCAAAATGGTATTTATTTTGTGATTCATTAACAATCATTTGATGGCATCTTATTTCTTCATCCAATACTATAGACTTCTTCATCAACTAATGCCATGTCTGGTCCTTGCCTATCAAATCCCTAGGTGGTGGTTTAACCCTCCAGTTAAGCAGACAGTCCACTGCTTTGTGTTTCTTTTTATGGGATGAGGGTTCTGCTTCAAGGTCATTCAGAGGTTCTGGTATCAGATACTGGCTCATCCTCAACCCTTTGGTTTGAAGGTCATGTTGAACATTACAATCTAACAGGCGAGAGAGAGAGAGAGAGAGAGAGAGAGAGAGAGAGAGAGAGAGAAGAATGGAGGATCACATAAAGGAGAATTTGACCAAGCCTAGAAGAGCCTGTTCTTCAACTAGCCCAAATTCAGCCCTTCAACCACCATTAATGACAGGGGAGACTGAAAATGTGACTTAGCTATGGAAATGAGTTTGGTGTACAGCTGTGAAAATTGGTCTTTCTTTTAAATTAAAAAAAATTATTCCATCAATTTGTCTTGCATGTTATATTTAATTTGGGCTTCAGAGTCTCAGTCCAGAATGAATTCCCACTTCAACCTTAACAAATTAATTTCTCATTATGTACTGCAAAGAACTTCCTTTGTATCCAAACTAATTTACTTTCCATTTAACCGCCCTATTATTATGCCTTATCACAGGTCATTTCAACTCATTCTATTTGTATCTACTTCTATCTACTTCCTACATCTTCTATAAGCCCCACAACCCCTTAATCCCTTGAAAAATGACTTAAAACTCATCTTTTCCAGAAGGTTATTTAGGATTTATAAAACTATACCCCTGACCACACTCACCTATCTCCTTGGTTATATTCTAATTTTTCCTCTCCTTTTCTCCTCTCATATTTCTGGGAGCACTTAGAAGGGTAAGAGTTAGCAGTATAAGTCCATGAACAAGTTACATAACTTTTGTGGCTCAGTGTAGAATCTTTCATTAACATTCAGTTGATGGCATTTTATTTCTTTGCCTGGTGCCTAGGGACTTCATAACCCTGTAGTGTATCTGGCTCTAGCCTATCAAATCACTGGATGTTGTTTAATCTTTCTATGGACCTGCCCATAATTCTCCTCTTCCAATGGATATTATTTACAATAAATGGGAGCAGATAAAGAATTCTGGAGGAAAAAAGCTCACAATTTTTTTTAATTGAAAAATCTAGAAAATCTCTCATTACCCTTTTAAAGTGCTTCAAAATTTGTATGTATGTACAAAAATAAATACACAAATATATATATATGCAAATATATATGAGATACATATCACAAAGATGTGTTTTTAAGACAACTTATTCTATTGTTTCAATATAAATAGCTCATATTCCCTCAAAAACAACAAAAAAGTACCTGTTTTTATTGACATTTTAAAAAGTAACTCTCTTTAAAAAGGGAGGTCATAGGGTAAAGAACTTGTGGTAATGTAAGTACAAAGGGAATAAAAAGTAAAGATGATACTAAGACAGAAACAAAGGTCAAATATGCTAGAATATTGAAAAATGAAACATATCAATTCAAATAATTGCTTGAAGAGACCGTAAGAGATTTTCGCTATAATTTTCTCCCTTAAAATTAAAATTTTTTCCCACAAAAAACTTTTCAATATCATGCACAGGAATTTAGGGCATTTTGTTTTACTAGAGCAATAAACAACTCTTCTCCCAATAAAACCACTATTGGTAAATTCCTCCCATTATTGGGTTTGCTGATACCAACCCTGAGTCCCACTGTGTTATCCCAGTATCAAATTCTATGTTTATCACCTGTTATTAAAACAAATGCCCATTTTAGGTTTTCTTAATGTTCTGGTGCTCAAAGCTTTGGCAGGGAATGGGAAGGTAGGGGAAACACAGGCCACAGTGTAGCCAAGGAAGTGACTGAGCAGTTGGCTTTTGCTGCAGCTGTGACACCTGGCCCTAAATCTTGTGTGCACTGAACTAGTGTTATTTTTTCTTTCTTTTTCCCCCACAAGTGATTCTCGTTCCTATCTCCCATTACAATCACAAAGGAAGCATTTAAGATTCTGATTCCCAGGCTCTTCTTTAGTCTAATTATATAAAACTTCCCCAGCTGGTGGCCAAACTAAGACCACCCCCCCATAGGTCTTGCCTTCCTCTGCACCTGCACCTGCTTGGTGGAAGTCAGATTCACGTCATTTCTCCTCAAAGTTCTTCAGGTGAAAGGGAATTAGAGTGAAAAGCAATTTAATTTTCTTTAACTAAATAAAATTTGTTTTCAGTGTTCTACAAGGGACTGCAGAAAACAGAAAGACAACAATTTCTTTTAAAAAAAAATCAGCTTCCTGAGACTAAAAATCTCAAATTTTTTATCAAATTGAAAATTTGTTTTTATCTTTGGAAGTTTATTTTAAGTATATTATAAATACTTCCCTTCTGAGGAGAATAGGACAATTTTCAAGAAAATAAGAATTCAAGGAATTCCGCCTTTCAGTGAATTCACTAGTGTTTATTGAGCACCAAGTGACAAAGATTCTCCATTTGACCAAAATTAAATGGGCCTTTTGAACCTTCTCCAGGTCCCATCTGTGCACCTCCCCATACAATCCAATTTTAGTAAAAAACCCTGCTACGTCATTTTAACACGGTAATATCTGTACCATGGCATGTCTTCAACTTGAACCCTGTTAGTCAGCTTTTCTTCATTGCGACCAAAATATCCAACAAGAACATCTATTAGAAGGAAAAGTTTATTTGGGGCTCATGGTTGCAGAGGTTCAGTCCAGGACTGGTGAACTCCATTGCTGTACGTCAGAGCATGGCAGAAGAACATCGTGGCAGAAGGAAGTGATAGACAAAAGCTGCTCAGTTCATCACAGCCAGGAAAAAGACGGGTAAGCAAGGAGCCAGGGACAAGGTAAAATTCCTAAGGCATGCCCCCAATGACCTACTTCATTTACTGATGTCCCAAGCGCCTACAGTAGCCACCATGTAGTCCATTCAAATTATTAATCCATCAAGTGAATTAATCCAGCTCGTTGGTGGACACCTTATATCCAAACCATAACAAACCCTGCTGCTAAGGTTTGGCCATTGTTTGTTACCCAAGGTCCATGTGTTGGAAGCTTGCTCCTCAGAGTGGCAGTACCACAAGGGTGCGTGACCCTATGAGAGGTGGAACCATGCAGGAAATCCTTACATCAATTGAAGGTGCTGCAATGGGAAAGGGATTAATGTAGTTTTTCTGGGAACTCTTCCTAAAAGAGAGTTGTATAAAAACCTGAGACTGGCCCCATGTACTTCCCTGTAGCTTCCAGCATTGAGATGTGATCATTTGCTCCCATATGTGTTCCTGCCATTACTGTCCATCATGGTGTGACACAGCCAAGAGGACCCTTACCAGAACAGGAGCAATGCCAGTACCATGCCCTTCCACCTCCAAAACTGTGAGCTAAATAAACCTCAGGTATTTCATTATAGTGGTATAGTATACCCCCGATACTTCCTCTAAGTAATTTTTTGACCCTTGAACCCCCTAACCCTGTTCCTTGGCTATAAATATTCCAACTTGCACATTCTATATTTGGGGTTGAGTCTAATCTCCCTCCTCTATTGCAACACCCCTTTGCAGACATCTCTGTGCCTGTCTGGATGGTCCTAAATAAAATTGTATCCACTATGCTTTAAATATTATTGATTTTTTTCTCCTTTAACACAAATACAAATAACTTTGAACTCTATGGGAAATGGAATAGAAACCAAAATTAAACCTTTAGTTGTTGTTGTTAGAGAAAAAGATAGATAAAACAGTACAGAACAGTAAGTGAATAAGCTCTGAAAACGAATGACATAAAATAAGTGGTTAAGAATTCAGAGAAAGGAGGGATTAACAGTAATGAAGAAAAGACAGATGGTAGCAGTCTTGGCAATACAGAACTATGCTGTGTTCATTGATCTTGTTGGGAAGAACTAGAAACAAATCTGGATTATTATAACTGCGCCATAATTGAAGACACGTAAACTTAACCTTTGGAAATTTGGACTATGTTCTATAGAAAATAGTGAAATTGGTTAAAGGAGGGGAAATTTAGGTTTGAGGTCCTTCTGATTAAAATAAAAATAGCTTAGGGGCTGGGAATGTGGCTCAGCAGTAGAGTGCTCACCTAGCACGTGCGCAGCCCAGGTTCGATTCTCAGCACCACGTAAAACTAAAAACACATTGTATACAACTAAAGCAAATAAATAAATATTTTTTTAAAAATAGCTTATAGCCGGGCGCAGTGGCACACGCCTGTAATCCCAGCACTTTGGGAGGCTGAGGCAGGAGGATCGCGAGTTCAAAGCCAGCCTCAGCAATGGTGAGGCACTTAGCAACTCAGTGAGACCCTGTCTCTAAATACAAAAAAGGGCTGGGGATGAGGCCCCGTGGTCGAGTGTCCCTGAGTTCAATCCCTGGTACCACAAAAAAAAAAAAAAAAAAAAAAAAATAGCTTATATATTATTATGTACTACATTTTACAGAGTGGCTGAGAATATGCAGAGCAAGTGATGAAGGGGGTGTAAATAAATATTTAAAGCAAGGTTATCCAGAGAGAATTGAACTTACAAAGCATTCTAAGCTCTGAGAAAATAAATGAGAAGTAATCTTAAAGAGGCAAAAATGGCTCAACTTTAAAGGGTCTAACTGATTTAACATGTCTTAAAATTAAAAAAAAAAAAAAAAAAAACCACAACTCTCAACCAGCACATTATAAATAAGAGTGAGAGAACAGGCAAAGATGCCTCCAGTTGCTAAACCTACCTTTGTGCAGAAATTGATGCTTTCAATATCTCCACTGGGGCTCAGAACAGGTACCCAATCTATGATCCTTGAAGGCCAATGAATGACATTGGAGGGCTTTAGAAATAAGGTCCTTCCAACCCTCTCTTTCCTCACTGGCCCATTTTCCCCTAGTAAGTGACTCATAGAAACCACAATTCTTCCTCCCAAGGCAGGTCATAGAAACTTAAGCTCCTCTCACTCAACGCAAGCTATTAAGCCTAGTGAAATCACCCTCTTTCTGTTCTCTCAGAGACCCTCATTCCAGAGAGATCCTGCCTCATACTCAGGAGGAAGGAATTTTACAGATTATTCAAGAACAATCTGAACATGCTGGGTTTCTGTTACCATTAGATCATATCATTTCATTCATTTCTGCTGCTACATGGTAGTACATTCTTCTTTGAACCTAAGCATAAAAATCAACATTATGCTTTGGGTTGGGGGTCTTCATTTGTGAAGGCTACTTTGTCACATAAAACTTTGATAAATAAATTACTTGTACTTTTGTTGACCTGTCTTTCACTTAGGAGTTTCAACTGTGACCCTCAGATAGTTCAGGAAAAGAATTGCACCTTTTCTTTCTTACACAGTCTTATTGTCATTTTGACTCACAGAACTAATTCCGTTTTTATACTGCTTTCACAAGCAACCTTGTAATGATAACTCCCAAATTTATTGTGACACTATTCTTAAAAGCTAAGGTATGGAATCAGCGTAGGTATCTGTCAATACATGAATGGATAAAGAAAACAATAGAGTAGTACCCAGCCATAATGGAACCAAAATTATGTCTTCTGCACCAAAATGGAGAGAACTGGGGATAATCATATTAAGCTAAATAACCAGACATAGAAAGTCAAGTATTTCATGTTCTCTCTCATTATGTAGGAACTTAGGAAAAAAAAAAAAAAGGTGACTGGAAGGTAGAGGGATTACTACAGACTGGGAAGGGTGCCAGGGGAGAGCATTAATAGTAAAAGTCTGGAGAGACATGATCAATAATCAATGCAAAATGTTGGCAAACATGGAACTCTCACAATGAATCCCATTAATTTGTGCAATTAATATATGTTAATAATTATAATTTTAAAATCCCATGCATTTTCTTTAGAGAAAGAATGACAAGCAAAAAATGTTCACCAACTATTTCCAATGATATGTTAACAAATTTTTATTCTGCTGTCCAAAACCAACTCTTGAGAAATTAATATGAATCTGCCCTTAAGACCAAAAACTGTCTTTTACAGGATGTTTGGGATGTGTCAAACCTTGTATTAAGGACTTTATAGATACTAATTTATTTACTCCTCTATTATTCTATAGACAGATGCTATTACCCCCATTTTCCAGATTTTTTTTTTTCTTTTTTTTTAGTTATACATGACAGTAGAATGTGTTTTGGCAGAATACACATACATAGAGTGTAACTTATTCTATTTAGGTACCCACTCTTGTGATCGTATATTATATGGAGTCACTCTGGCTGTATATACAAATACAAGGCTAGGAAAGTTATGACCAGTTAATTCTACTGGCTTTCCTATTTCCCTTCCCACTCCCTTCCCTTTGTTTCCCTTTGTCTAATCCAAAGTACTTCTACTTCTATTCTTCCCGTCCCCACCCTCCCTTGTTGTGTGTTAGCATCCACAAATCAGAGAGAACATTTAGCCTTTGGTTTGGGGGGATTGGCTTATTTCCCTTAGCAAGATAGTCTCCAGTTCCATCCACTCACTGGTAAATAACATAATTTCATTTTTTCAATTTTTCTTTATGGCTGAGTAGTATTCCATATTGTATATCACATTATCTTTATCCATTCAATCATTGAGGGACACCTAGGTTGTTTTCATAGCTTAGATATTGTAAATTGAGCTGCTATGAATGTGGATATGGCTCTCTCACTGTTGTATGCTGTTTTAAGTCCATTGGATATAGACTGAGGAGTGGGACAACAGGGTTAAATGGTGGTTCCATTCCAAGTTTTCTAAGGAATCTCCATACTGCTTTCCATAATGGTTGCACCAATTTGCAGTCCCACAAACAAAGTATGAGAGTAGCTTTCTCCCCATATCCTTGCCAACATTTATTGTTACTTGTGTCTTTATAACTGCCATTCTGACTGGAGTGAAATGGAATCTCACTGTAGTTTTAATTTGCATTTCTCTATTTGCTAGAGATGTTGAGCATTTTTTCATATAATTTCTGTCAAGTATTGTTCAGTTCCATTTCTCATTTCTTGATTGGGTTATTCATTTTTTCTGGTCTTCAGATTTTGTGTTCTTTATATTTCCTGGAAATTAATGCCTTATCTGAGGTACTGGTGGTAAAGATCTTCTCCTAATCGGTAGGATCTCTGTACATGTTCTTGATTTTTTCCTTTTCTGTGAAGAAGTTTTTAGTTTGATACCATCCCATTTATTGACTCTGAGGAATTCAATTCCCAATTTGATTTGTTAGAGAATTGGGCCAACTTTTTCCTTGGTTTTTGTTTTTGGTACCAGGGCACCCAACCACTTAGCCACATCCCCAACCCTGTTTTGAATTTTACTTAAAGATAGGGTCTCACTGAGTTGCTTAGCACATCCTCACTAAGTTGTGGAGGCTGGCTTTGGACTCTCTATCTACCTGTCTCAGCCTCCCAATCCACTGAATTACAAGTGTGTGCCACTGCACCCAGATCTACTTTTTCTTCTAGTAATTTCAGGGTCTCTGGTCTAATGCCTAGGTCCTTGGTCCACTTAGAGGTTATTTTTGAACAGGGTGAGATATAGGGGTGCAATTTTATTATATTACATATGGATTTCCAGTTTTCCCAGCACCATTTGTTGAAGAGGCTATATCTTTTCTCCAATGTACATTTATAGTGCCTTGACTAGGATGAGATAGCTGTATTTATGTGGGTATGTCTCTGTGTCTTTTATTCTGTTCCATTGGTCTTCAAGTCTGTTTTGGTGCCAATACCATAACGTTTTTGTTACTGTAGCTCTGTAGTATAATTCAAGGTCTAGTATTGTGATGCTTCCTGCATCAGTTTTTGTGCTAAGGATTGCTTTGACTATTCTGGGCCTCTTATTTTTCCAAATGAATTTCATAACTGCTTTTTCTATTTCTGTGAAGAACATCATTAGGATCTTTATAGGAATTGCATTAAATCTGTATTGTATAGCACTTTTGGTAGTATGGCCATTTTGATAATATTGATTCTGCCGACCCAGGAACATGATCTTTCCATTTTCTGGGTCCTTCTTCAATTTCTTTCTTCAGTGTTCTATAGTTTCCATTATAGAGGTCTTTCACTTCTTTTGTTAGGTTGATTCCCAACTTTTTTTTTTTTTTTTTGAGGCTATAGTAATTTCCTAATTTCTCTTTCAGCTGATATATCCTCGGTGTATAGAAATGCAATTGATTTTTTTTGTATTGATTTTAAACCCTGCTGCTTTGCTGAATTTGTGTATGAGTTCTAGGAGCTTTTTAGTAGAGTTTTTCTTTGATCTTCTAAACATAGAACTATGTCATAGGCAAATAAGGATAGTTTGAGCTCTTCTTTTTCCTATTTGTATCCCTTTAATTTCTTTCTTTTGTCTGATTGCTCTGGCTAATGTTTCAAGGACTGTGTTGAATACCAGTGGTGAAAGAGGGTATCCCTGTCTTGTTCCAGTTTTTAGAAGGAATGCTTTAATTTTTTCTCCATTTAGAATGATGTTGGCCTGGGGTTTAGCATAGATAGCTTTTACAATGTGGTATGCTCCTGTTATCCCTAGTTTTTTAGTGTTTTGAGCATGAATGGATGCTGAATTTTGTCAAATACTTTTCTGCATCTATGGTAATAATCATGTGATTCTTGTCTTTAAGTCTATTGACGTGGTGAGTTACAACTATTGATTTCCATATGTTGAACCAACCTGGAATCCCTGGGATCAACTCCATGTAACACATACTATTAGCCCCATTTTACAGATTTTAAAATGCCTGAGAGGTATGGAAGCTACATCATCATCCTACAAGTTCTTTTTAACTTTGTGTTAGTCAGATTTGCATCACTGTGACTAAAATGCCCAACAGGAACAACTTAGAGGAGGAAACATTTATTCTAGCTAATGGTTTTAGAGATTTGATCCATGGTGGGCCAAGTCCACTGCTCTGGGCCAAAAGCAAGGCAGAACATCATGGCTGAAGGGCTCAGTAGAGGAAAGCAGTTCACCATATGGTGGCCAGGAAGTAGAGAAAGAAATGGGAAGGAATCACAGGGCATTCCCCAGTAACCCACTTCCTCCAGCCACACCTCACTTGCTTACCACCCAGTAGGTCCATTCACACTACGATGAATTGATTAGCTCACAGACCTCATAATCTAATAATTTCACCTTGGAATTTCTGCATTAACTCAGAAGATTTTGGTGGACACCTCATATTCAAACCACGAAAAACTAGAAGGTTGTAGTTTAGGACTACAGACTCTCATTTACCTGATCCCAATAACTGTGGCCTTAGAAAATCAATACATTGAGAAAATTGAGTTTTTGAGACTGCAAGTGTAGGTGACAATCCTCAACTTCTGCAAATCTGACTTGGTGCTTGACACCCTTTGTACCTTCTTACAAATTAAGGCATTATCTTATAGTACCCTGTATTAGTCAGCTTTTCATTGCTGTGACCACAAGACCTGTGAAGAACAATATTAGAGGTGGAAAAGTTTATTTGGTGCTCACAGTTTCAGAGATCTCAGTCCATAGTGGCCAACTCCATTGCTTTATGCCCAAAGTGAGGGAAACATCATGGTGGAAAGGCATGATCAAGGAAAGCAGCTCAGGACATGACAATCAGGATGCAGAGAGAGAACTCCCCTCACCAAGGTCAAAATATCAACCCTAAAGCCACGACCCCAATGAACATCCTCCAGACACACCCTTCCTGCCTACAGTTATCAACCAATTAATCCAAATCAGTGGATTACTGCACTGATTAAGGCTCTCCTAACTCAATCATTTCACCTCTAAACTTTTTTACATGAGCGTTTCAGGAACAACTCATATCTAAACCATAATATACCCTATAGTGCACTTTATCTTTTTTTTTTTTTTTAGAAATTATCAATAAAGTTTATTGGTAGCAGTGTAAATCAATTACAATTAAAAACCAAACTAATTTTCCAAATGAATAAATCTTAACTACTACTAATTGCCTGTAACATATCTGGCATGTACGTTAAAAAAATCAACTATTGAATCAATCTCCATTAGTACTTGAAAGTACAAATACAATTCAAATAAGGTTCAAAAGACCTCAGAAAAAATGATAGAAGAGTCTAAAATACAAAGACAAATTTTAAATTGCTTGATTTACTTCATAGCATTTTTATACAAAAAAAAAAAAAAAAAACCCTTAAAATGGTACATATTTTCTGGATTCTACATGAAAATTCACTTCCAGATGTCTTTTCTGTCACATATTTAATTTTTCTTCATTGTCAAATCTTAATTTTCATTCTTGATTGTATTTTTTTCCTTGATAATTCTTTTTGTTACTCTGCTGCAACATTTCTCATGGAAGGAATTATGATTTGGGTATGGAAGAAAATGATCACTTAGCATATGTGAATACTGGTCCCAGTTCTCAAATTTCTTCACCTTTTCCATTGTGATCAGGTGCCTTGATATGTGATTGGAAAGCTTCTGCTCACAGTTGCTGATGAGTTTCAGGCAAGCATGTCAGGGTACCATCTCTTCAGTGTACTCTGCTGTATACACTGGTAACCAATAAACGAGTGTTCTACCTAATACAAGGGTCTCAGCTGCAAAGTTCAAAAGATCGAAAAACATATCATTCATGTGACAACTCAAGGAAACAGGAATATGGCTTTGTGGACATTTTTCTATCACCCTTGGTATTTCTTTCTGTGAACCTGTTCTGAGAGATTCTGGATACCATATGGCGGATCAGAGATAATGGCATAAAAATATATGCCCTTCCTCCAGAAAGGCTGAGATGCATCTGAAAACAAGACATCAGGTAACACTTCTCTAAATCAGACTGAGGAAGATTTGCTCTGATATTTTCATCTGGTCGTCTCCATTTCTGGTTTTCCTTATGAGCCTTTCCCAAGCCATGGACTGTATTGTAGTTATGTCTATCCCATATCCATATGCACCCAAATGAGCAGATGTTATCAGGAGCCCATCTGTTCCAACAAATGGATCAAAGACAACATCATTTTCTTTCACTTTTCTGTGATTTTCCATGATGAATGATAAGCCAGCATGCATGCTTATATTTTTGAAATATTTTTTAATGTTGATAGACATTTATTTTATTCATTTATTTATATGTGGTGCTGAGAATTGAA
The DNA here is from genome assembly GCA_025594165.1 of Tamias sibiricus. Classification (NCBI taxonomy): domain Eukaryota; kingdom Metazoa; phylum Chordata; class Mammalia; order Rodentia; family Sciuridae; genus Tamias; species Tamias sibiricus. The sequence goes on from CM046668.1 coordinate 32,626,353, forward strand.
CCCAGGGCCTCACACATGCTAGGCAAGTGCTTTTACTACTGAGCCACAACTCCAGCCCGCAAGTGTCTCTTTTTGACACTATATGACTCAATTAGCTCTCTCTGTGTTCATCTGTGATCCATCTACCAAAATATATATTATATGGATTCTCAGAGATACAATTAGGGTCCAAACCATAATCCTCAAAAATAGGGAATATATGTTGTGGTTTCTTTAAGTTCACTTTTCCTTCCAAATATAGAAATTCCAGTGCATCCATTCATTAGACATTTTCTTCTTGTGTCAATGTTTTATTAAATGTGTGAATCTTTATCTTATAAGCAGAGTCTGAATGTAGAAATGGAACCATCTTCTCCATGGGGTAATATTTAAAAGAACTATACAGCTCCTCAAGATATCTTCCATGACCCCATAGTTCAAATATTTTGACTTGGCACATGCTGTCCATTTCATTAAGTTTCTTTAAATATCTCCAGAAGGAAGACTAAAAATCCAAAATGGAGACTTTCCATAAGTTTCATGACTGCTGATGAACTGACCTCCAAAAAGTGAAAGCAAAGATTTTATTTCCAGGAGGCAGAATTCCAGGTGCTCCTGAACCATAAGCAGTAGATACTTGGTCAGAGCGCATCACAGTGCCATTGCAGCTGCCTTCCATGGGCCTGGGCAGCATGCATAGGCCCACTGCCTTCTCCCTGCATGGAGCCATTTCACTTTTTATCTTTTAATTAAACAAACAAACAACAACAACAAAAATTGCCTTCCAAATACACCTCTTTAGAAATGACTCTCTCCACCAATCTCTATTCCTGAGCTACTTGGGCCTTTCATTCCTGAAAAAAACCTTAATTTTCTCTTATCACTATTCCTTGATTCTAGAAAGTTCTATTCCTAAGTATCCTTGCCCCACATTACCTAAATGACTAAAATTTGATATCACATCACAGCCTTTTTTCTATTCTTTCACTTACTCCCACTGTCTTCCAATTTCCAAAAAACAACAACAGCTGATCTCCATCCTGTTACCCACCCCAGAGTGAAGATGAGCAGCAAAGTTTCCATGCCTTATAAAAAAAGAGCAGGAGTCCAATGGAATTTCATCTTTCTCACTTATTCTTTACTCTTTCTCCTCTTTCATTCCCCAAGTTAGAATCCTTAAGACTCAAAGCTTTTCCAAAGCAGGAAAAATAAATGTTTAATGTTTTGTTTTACAAAGAAAGAACTGAGAACCTTCTCTTCCCATTCTTGCTAAACCCCAGGTAACAGTTCAAATTAAAGTTAAAAATAAAAATTATGTGAGGCAATCCCTGAAACACTGGAAGTAGTAAAGAGTCACCAAAAAGTTGAAAGTTAGATTTTTTTTCTAATACAGAGAATTACCTCTTTGATATCTTGCTTACATATTATCACCTGGAATCAGGCTGATCTGATATACACTTTGTGAAATCTTTTTCTAGCCATTATTCATCCATGACCTAGAGGATAGAAATTTGATTTTGGATTAAAAACACCTAGGATTACACTTGCTTACCACTTCCCAGCTGGTTTTGACCATCAGGTATATGTTTCAGTATTGAACTAAACAAGACCAGTCATGAATATTTTAGAAACACCCAAACATACAGAGCAAGATAACCTTCCTCTACCCTAAAGATAAAAAAATCTAAATATGAATCACAGTAGGAGGCTTGTGAGTCCATATGAAAGTAAGTAATCTCCATGGACGCTGAGTGAATTTTATTCTTTCTACATTCAACATTCAAAAGAAGACTTGTCACAGCCTGAAGAAGGTGGAAAATCCCCAAGTTCAGACTGAAAGTACACGAAGCAGGGAGACAGGAAAAGGAAGAACAAGTGAAGAAAAACAACATAGTAGATCCCCATATGACAATGCAGAATATGAAGACAAATATGTAGAATCATATGCATTTACTCTTTCCAATAGTTCCTCTTAATTTGAACTCAGTAGCTTCATTTTGAATGCTAAGATAAGCAAACAATTTTTTCCTTTCATTTTGGTATCTGGAAATGGGCCTACTTGGCACTAAGTTCTATACCATACAGACAGAACCAAACAGGCTTTACAAAAAAAATTGGTTGATTTTGGCAGAGTACCGGGTATGCAACACCTGTTGTTCACCAGTCTGAGTGTAATGATTAACATCTGGCTGTTGTTTGCTTCTTTCATTTACCACTTGGACTTTTAGCCTTTGATCACCCTTCCACTGCTCTTTACTTTCACAAATTATTCATATATACTACATTTGAATTTTCCTTTCATCTTGCTCACCATTGTTCCTTTTATCCACAAGCTAATGTTTAGTGAATTATTCAGTCACTTAGGGAGACTCCCCTAAAGTATAGTTACATCAATACAATTTTTCTTCACTGAAGTCCACATACTAAACTAAACTTGCTATAAAACACCTGGTCCTACCTTTTTTATTATCTATAATACTCCTGCAAAAACCCCATTACTACTATATAAAGAATTTTAAGAATAAAAGAAAATAATTTGGGTGTGGGGGGTACAGGGGATTGAACTCAGGGGCACTCAGCCACTAAGCCACATCCCCAACCCTATTTTGTATTTTATTTGCAGACAGGGTCTCACTGAGTTGATTAGCAACTTGCTTATGCTGAGGGTAGCTTTGAACTCTCAATCCTCCTGCCTCAGCCTCCCAAGCTGCTGGGATTACAGGTGTGCACCACTGTGCCTGGCAAAGAAATTAATTTTTAAAATATTCTGAAAAACATCAAATGTGATCAGTGTCATACAGAACAACAGATGTAGAGTTGGTGAAATAACTTGGAATACCATTGCAGTTTTCCTTGATGCAGACAATGCTAATTGTCTTATAAAAGTTAATTTTAGGATGAGACTCTGAATAGTTTAACTATAGGTTCAATTAGACAATTAGTTTTTTAAAATAGTTCATAATTTCTAAGTATGAAACTGTATACCAGTTACTGTGTTAAATATTGTAGTATTATGACATTAATATTCTATAACTATCAGGTACAGAATCTTACCATTCTCTGCTTTATGTAACAGAAAACTGAAATTCAGAGGAGTCAAATAGTAAAGCCACTAACACAACTGGGGAGACACATTGGAATCTAGGTGTCAAAGACTACATACACCATATATTTCCTTCACATCCTACTTATGCCTCAGCTAGACATAATCTGAGTCAGACTCTTTATTTCTTCCTCTTAAAATTATTTTTGTAAATATGGTATTGAATAACTAAAATTTATTACATCTTCTTCCTAGTTTTCTTTTTTTTTTCTTCTTTAATCAAATGAATGTACGTACAATGCTCTAATACTTGGGTAGAGGGGAAAAAATATCTTCCTTATCCATCCTAGATTCATAGCTGAGACCCCTAAAACAAAAGACAGATTAACACAAGAAAGGGAAAAAATTGATTTAAGTTTTCTATGACACAGGAAACATCACAAGGAAATGACAATCCCAAGAAGCAGTGAAACCTGAGACCTGAGGTGTCTTTTGTTGTTGTTGTTTGTTTGTTTGTGTGGCACTGGGGATTGATCTCAGGAGCACTTTACCACTAAGTTACAACCCAGCCTCTCTCCTTTTTTTTTTTTTTTTTTTTCCTTGAGACAGGGTCTTGCTGAATTGCCCAGGCTATCCTCAAACTGACCATCCTCCTGCCCCAGCCTCCCAAGTCATTGGAATTACAAGAGTGCTTCATCGAGTCCAACAAACTTGAGGCTTTTTAAATGGTCAGTGTGAGGAAGAATTGAGTGCCATGGTAAGATATGAAAGGGTCAATTATCAAGATCTAGTGTTTTAAACTGAACGAAATTCAGTTTAAAACAGGAAGACCTGTTCAGATTCTTCTTCACCTCCCTGTGTCAGATGTAAGGAGGTTGTTTCCCTCTGGGTTTAGTGAGGACATCTAACATGAAGGTTCTTACGACCTCCTTTGATTACCTTCTGAAAAAAAGGGTAGGGAAAGGTAAGAGTCACCTTCAATTTAAAATGTTCAGTATCCCACAGTGTCACATTTTGGGGTAGCATGTCCTGAACCCTGTCACCTCAGTAGTGCTATAAAGCTGTAATAGCCAAAACCACTATCTTACCCCTTCTCACTCAAGTCCCAATTAAGCCATTTCTTTTTGTTTTTATGCCCATATGTTTAAATATGTTTATGTTTTTGATCTTTCCAAACTTAGATGTAATTTGTTTATGATTATGAAAATAAGAATTTAGTTCATACTTACCAATCTCCAAATACACCCCTTACCTACTCTCCATCCATTTTAAATTTTTATTTTATTTTATTTATTTAGTGTGTGTGTGTGTGTGTGTGTGTGTGTGTGTGTGTGTGTGTTGCTGGGGAATTAACCCATAGGTGTTTTATCATTAAACTAAATCCTCAAGCCCTTTTAAAATTTTATTTTGAGACATGGTCTCACTAAATTGCCCAGGCTGGCCTCGAACTTACAACTTCCTGCTTCAGTCTCCAAAGTTGCTGCAATTATAGGCATGGGCCACTATGCCTCAGGCTTATTTTCCATTTTTAAAAGAGACTTTTAAAAGTTCAAGCACTTGCCTAGTACAAGTAAGTTTTGGCCCTTAGCCCTGAAAACAAAAATAAAATAAATTGATGTTTGAAGTTTATCTTTTTTTGACAATAACTATTATTCAGAGCTAAGTTAGACTGTAAACTAAAGAAACATTTTTTTGGTATTATTTTTATATAGTTTTCCTATAGGTGATACTAATGATCATTTTTTTAAATTTTTAGCTTATTTTTCTATAAAGAATATTTTATTATGTGGTAAGTTGCATGTTGTTGGTTACTACCTGAGATCATAAAGAGATCTTTCTTGGACACAAACAATCAGCAAATTATCTGAAAAGTTTGTTTTCCATGTTTACAGAGTTGGTTAAGATATATTATGGGCCGTCATTTCTTTCCTGTCTCTTTGCCCACACACAAATGGGCAAAGAGACAGGGAAAGTGACGTGTGTGTGTGTGTGTGTGTGTGTATAATGTGTATATATATATATAAATATATAACATATATTTATATATTTTATGTAATGTATATAAATAAATAAAAATTATATATATTATGTGTTATATATTATTTATGTTCTATAGATATTGTATACATAATTTTATTTCAGTGGAGTTTGGGGGAGAGGTTTAATGTAAATGTGTTTCAATCAACTGTTTAATCACAAATCTACTGTACAGCATGTTATTGCCACCAAAACAAGCATGAAGACTAATAGAATAGAATAGAAGATACAGGAGGGGCTGGGGTGTGGCTCAGTGGTAGAGCGCTGGCCTAGCACATGCAAGGTGCTGGGTTTGATCCTCAGCACCACATAAAAATAAATTTAAAAAAATAAAGGTTAAAAAAAATAGAAGATACAGGAAAAAACCCTATGTAAGTAGTTATATTAAGTAAAGGTGCCAAAAAACATGCATTGGAGAAAAGATAGCCTCTTCAAAGAAATGTTTCTGGCAAAACTGGAAATGCATATGTACTTGAAGTTTAAACCCTCTCACCCAGCACAAAACTCAACTCAAGGTGGATCAGAGACCCAGGGAATAGAACAAGAAACTTGACACCTGCTAGAAGAAAATGTAGGCCCAACAATCCAACATATAGGTTCAGGAACTGACTTCTTTAACAAGACTCCTGAAGCATAAGAAATAAAATAAAAAATCAATAAACAGGACGGCATCAAATTAAAAACCTTCTTCACAGCAAAGGAAATAATCAAGAGCATGAAGCAAAAGCCTACAGATTGGGAGAAAATCTTTGCCCTTCAGTAGATTAATGGATAAAGAAAATGTGGTATATAGACAAAATAAAGTATTACTCAACTATAAAGAAGAATGATTTTATGTCATTTGCAGTAAAAGGGTGGATCTGGAGACTACCATCCTAATTGAAACGAGCAAATGCCAAAACACCAAAGGCCAAGTGTTTTCTCTGATACATGAAAGCAAACCCACAATATGGGAGGGGGAAATGAATAGAAGTTCAGTGGAGTAGACAAAAGGGAATGAAAGGAAGGGAGTGGTGATAGGAAAAGGAAAAACAGTGTACATGTATGAGTCTCACCATCATGTACACCCCACAAGGAATTAATTTTTAAAAATAACTATGGGTAAATGACAGAAAGCTCAATAGAGGGAAAGGAGCAGGGGTGTGGAGAGGGAAGGGGAAGGAGAGGCGCTGGATATTAATTAGAATAAGATACATTCTATGCTAGTATAATTATGTATGTCAAAATGGATTCTACTGTTATGTACAACTCAAAAGAACAAATAAAAAAAGGCTATCTTGGGCTGGGGTTGTGGCTCAGCGGTTGAGTGCTCACCTAGCACGTGTGCAGCCCAGGGTCGATTCTCAGCACTATGTAAAAATAAATGCATTGTGTACAACTAACGCAAAATAATATTTAAAAAATTTTTTAAAAACCACAAAGAACTGTTTTAAAAAAAAAGGCTATCTTTTTTCCAACATGTTTCTGGCATCTTTGTTGAATATCAGATGACTGTATCTACATGGATATGTGTGATTTTTATTCCATTCCATTGGTCTTCAGGTCTGTTTTGATGACAATACCATGCTGTTTTTGTTACTATAGCCCTCTAGTAAAAATTGAGGTCTGGTATTGAGCATCACTCTTAAAATTAAAATCCAGCATCACTCTTCTTGTTCAGAATTGCTTTGGCTATTCTCCTATTTTTCCAAATGAATTTTAGAACTGATTTTTTTTAGAACTGATTTTTCTAGAACTGTGAAGAATATCACTGGTATTTCAATGGGGATTGCATTGAATCTACATAATAGTAGATTACAGTAGTACAGGCATTTTGGCAATATTAATTCAGCCTATCCAAGAACATGGGAGCTCTTTCTATATGCTAAGGTCTTCTTCAATTTCTTTCTTGCGTGTTCTATAGTTTTTGTTTTAAAGAGCTTTTATCTTCTTGGTTAGATTTATGAATAAGTTTTTTACTTTATTTTATTTTTTAGGTTACTGTGAACGTAGTTTTCCTAAATCATTTTCAGCAGATTCATTATCGAAGTATAGGAAAGTAATTAATTTATGTATGTTTGTTTTAGTCAAATCTTTTTGCTGCTGTAACTCAAAGAACAAATAGAGGAGAACAAGTTTTTTGTTGAGCTCACAGTTTCAGAGGTCTCAGTCCATAGATGACCAACTCCATTCCTCAGGGCTCAAGGAGAGGCAGAACATCATGGCATAAGAGTGGGGTGTACTGAAGCAGTTCAAGACATTACACCAGGAAGCAGAAAGAGACTGCATGCATCAGATACCAAATATACACCACAAAGACATTCACCCAATGACCCACCTACTCCAGCCACACCCTATCTGCCTTTAGTTACCACTCAGTTAATCCCTATTAATTGGGTTCAAGCTCTCATAACCCATTTCACCTCAAAGCCTTCTTGAATTGTCTCACATATGAGATTTTTCATTCCTTCTGCATGAAATATTTTATTGACTATGTTTTGTAGTGCAGGCTTAGTGGATATCAATTCTTTTAGTTTCTGATTATCACAGAAGGTTTTTATTTCATCTCCAATTCTGAAGAATAATTTTTCTGGATATAATAATCTTGGTTGGCACCCATTTTCTTTTAGGGCATGATACGTATTATTCCATGCCCTCCTGGCTTTTAGGGACTGGGTTGAGAAATTAGTTGAAATTTGGATTGGTTTACCTGTAAATATGTCCTGCTGTTTTTCTCTTGTAGCTTTTAAAATTCTATCCTTATTCTGTATATTAAGTGTGTTCATTGTAATGTGACTTTTTAATCCTTTTTATTTGGAGTTCTATATGCCTCTTTTAAAAAATGTTTGATTTGTTATTTTTAGTTATACATGACAGTAGAATATATTTTGACATATTATACATACATGGAGTACAACTTGCATTCTTTCAGTTCTATAAGATGGGGAGTACATTGGTCATGTATTCATATATGAACATGGGAAAGTAATTTCAGATTTATTCTACTATCTTGTCTATTCAAAACCCCCCTTCCTTTTGTTCCTCTTTATCTAATCCAAAGTACTTCTATTTTTCCCTCTCCCTTCCATTGTGTGTTAGCATCTACAAATCAGAGAGAAAATTCAGCCTTTGGTTGTGGGGATTGGCTTATTTTCCTTAGCATGATAGTCTCCAATTCCATCCATTTACTGGCAAATGCCATAATTCATTCTTCTTTATGGCTGAGTAATATTACATTGTGTGTGTGTGTGTGTGTGTGTGTGTGTGTGTATCACATTTTATTTATCCATTCATCTGTTGAAGGATACCTAGGTGTATTTCATAGCTTAGATATTATGAATTGAGCTGTTTGATGATGTGAATTGAACCACATTGATGTGACTACATCACTCTAATATGCTGATTTCAAATCTTTTGGGTATAAACTAAGGAGTGGAATAACTGGGTCAAATGGTAATTCCACTCCAAGTTTTCTAAAGAATCTCCATAAAGCTATCCATAGTGGTTACACCAATTTGAAGTCCCACCAGCAATGTATGAGTGTACATTTTTCCCCACATTCTTACCAACATTTATTGTTACTTGTATTTTTGATTGTTGCCAATCTGACTGGAGTGAGATGGAATCTCAGTGTAGTTTTATTTTTTATTTCTCTAATTGCTAGAGATGTTGAACTTTTTTTTTTTCATATATTTGTTGACCGATTATATTTCTTCTTCTATGAAGTGCCTGTTCAGTTCCTTTGCTCATTTATTAATTAGGCTATTTGGGGTTTTTGTTTTTTGTTTTGGGTGTTAAGTTTTTTGAGTTATTTTATATCCTGGAGATTAATGCTGTATCTGAGGTACAGGTGACAAAAGATTTTCTTCCAATCTGTAGGCTCTCTCTTCATGTTGTTTCCTTTGCTGTGAAGAAGATTTTTAGTTTGATACCATCCCATTTATTGACTCTTGATTTTACTTCTTGTGCTTTAGGAATCTTGTTGAGGAATTCGGTCCTAAGCTGACACGATGGAGCGTTGGGCCAACATTTTCTTCTAGTAGGCACAGGGTCTCTGTTCTAATGCCTAGGTCTTTGATAAACTTTAAGTTGACTTTTGTGTACGGTGAGAGATAGGGGTCTAATTTCATTTTGTCACATACGAATTTCTGCTTTTCCCAGTACCATTTGTTGAAAAGGCTATCTTTTCTCCAATGTATGTTTATGGTGTGTTTGTCTAGTATGAGGTAACTATATTTATGTGTGTTTATCTGTGTGTCTTCTATTCTGTACCATTGATCTTAATGTCTGTTTTGGTGCCAATAGCATGCCCTTTTAGTTACTATAGCTCTGTAATATAATTTAAAGTCTGGTATTGTGATACCTTGATGTGTCTTTGGTTTTGCTATCAGGGGATACTACCTATACAGAATGTGTTTGGAAGCGTTTCCTTCTTTTCTATTTCATGGAATACTTTGTGGATATTGGTGTTAGTTCTTTCTTTGAAGGTCTGGTAAAACATGGCTGATAATCTGTCTGGTCCTGGGCTCTTCTTTGTTGGTAGGCTTTTGATGGCATCTTCAATTTCATTACCTGAAATTGATCTGTTTTAATGTTCTATGTCTTCCTGATTCAATTTGGGTAGGTCATATGTATCTAGAAATTTTTCTATGTCTTTTGAGATTTTCTGTTTTATTGGAGTATAAATTTTCAAAATAGTATCTGATTATCATCTGTCTTTCTATAGTGTCCATCATGGTAGTTCCTTTTTCATCATGAATTTTAGTAATTTGAGTTCTCTTTCTCTTTCTCTTTGTTAGCTTGGTTAAAGGTTTATCAATTTTGTTTATTTTTTCAAAGAATCAACTTTTAGTTTCATCAATTTTTGGATTTTTTAAATTTAATTTCATTGATTTCAGCTCTAATTTTAATTATTTCCTGTCTTCTGCCTTTGGCATTTATTTATTCTTATTGTTCTATGGCTTGGGAATGTAATGTTAAGTTATATATTTGGTGACTTTCTGTCCTTTTAATAAATGAGCTCAATGCAATGAACTTTTCTCTTAAAACTGCCTTCATAGTGTACCAGAGATTTTTATCATTGATTTCTACTTTCATTCCATTATGATTGGATAGAATGCAAGGTATTATCTCTCTCTCCTTTTTTTTTTTTTTTTTTTTTTTTTGTATTTGCTAACTGCTACTTTGTGGCCTAAGATATGGTCTATTTTAAAGAAGGATCTCATGCTGCTGGAAAGAAAATGTATTCAGTTGTTGATGGATCAAATAGTCTATATATGACTGTTAAGTCTAAATTATTAATTGTATTTTTTATTTATATACCTTCTTCATTTACTTTTGTTTGGAAGATCTATCTATACAGTGATGAGAAAGGTGTATTAAAGTCACCTAGCATTATTGTGTTGTGGTCTATTTGATTTTTGATGTTGAGAAGTGTTTGTTTGATGTGCATAAATGCTCCATTGTTTGGGGCATAAATATTAATAGTTGTTATGTCTTATTGATATATATTTCTCTGAAGCAGTATGAATTTTCATTTTCCTTCTTTGTCCCTTCTGATTAACTTTGGCTTGAAATCCACTTTATCTGATATGAGGATCAAGACCCCTGATTGTTTATGAGATCCTTGTAAATGATATGTTTTTTCCCATTATTTTATCACCAGTCTGAGATGTTTTTGCCTATAAGGTGAGTCTTTTTCAGACAGTATATTGTTAAGTCTTGTTTTTTAATGATATCTGCTAGTCCATGTCTTTTGATTGATGAGTTTAGGCCATTTACATTTAATGTTATTACTGACATATGATTTCTATTCCCTGTCATTTTTATTTATTTCTGATTTTTGAATTAGTTTATCTTTTGATTGACTATTGTTCTAGTGTAGTTCCTCTGTTTGCTAGTCTTCATTTTATTTTTAATTTCTTCTTAGTGAAATATTTTATCAAATATATTTTGTAGTACAGGCTTTCTAGTTGTGAATTATTTTAACTTTTATTCATCATGGAGGGTTTTTATTTCATCATCAATTTTGAAGCTTAATTTTTCTGGGCATAGTATTGTTGGCTGATATCTATTTTCTTTCAGAGCTTGGTATATATTATTCCAAGACCTCCTAACTTAGAAGTTTTGCATTGAAACATATGCTGAGACCCAGGTTGATTGCCCTCTAAATGTGACCTTTTGTTTTTGTCTGGCAGCCTTTAAAATTCTATCCTTATCCTGTATGTTAGGGGTTTTCATAATAATGTGCCTTGGTGTGGGTCTGTTGTAATTTTGTATGTTTGGGGTTCTGTAAACCTCCTGTATCTGATTTTCCATTTCATTCTTTAGGTTTGGGAAATTTTCTGATATTACTTCATTGAAACAATTTTTCATTCCTTTGGTTTGTATGTGTGAGCCTTCAGCTATCTCAATAAATCTTATATTTGGTCTTTGCAGGTTATCTCAAATTTCTTGGAAGTTCTGTTCATGGTCTCTTAAACATCTTTTCTCCACAGTCAACTTTACTTTCAAGATTATGTATTTTATTTTCATTGCCTGAAACTTTATATTCCAAATTGTCTATCTAGTTGGTGCTAGCTTCCATTGAATTTTTAATTTGGTTTATCAAGTCCTTCATTTCTAAGATTTTTGCTTTATTTATTTATTTTTTGAGAATCCCTTTATTGAAGTGATCTATTATTTTGTGTATTTTCTCTCTGATTGCACTCATCACATCAGATCAGTTTGTATACATTCTAAATTCCTTCTTTTCCATGTCTTCCACTGTAGTGTTGATGGACTCTGTTATTGATGTATCTTGGTTTGTTTGAGGCCATTTTTTTCCCTTGATTTTTCATCTTGTTTGTTGTCTCCCCATCTAACAATATGGATGTGAGGCTAAAGAGTTTCTACCCTATAGACTTATAGTGTCCCTGAAGGTTTCCAGTACCTCATCATTTAGGGGGAGACAAATAATAACAACAATGAATGCAAACAATATACAGCATTAAACCAAATAGTTTCTGTTGTTATGTCTACAATGTTCTCACAATAAGCAGAAATGATATGATCAGTTATTGCTTACAATAAATCCAGTAAATTTGCAAAAGGGGTAACAATTTTGAGCAATGAATAGGGAGAAAACAGAAGTGAGGTAGGATGTGATGATTATGAAGGAGGAAGAGAGAAGATAGAGGTAGAAAATTAAAGCAAGAGTGAAAGAGAGAAAAATAGAGATTGGTTGTTACCAGAAGAAAAGAGAAAAAGAGAATCAGGGAAACAGATAAGTGATAAAATATATAAAGTAAAAATTAAAAATATAAAAAATAAAAATAAAAGAATGCAAAACAAAATAGAGGTCTGGGGTTGTAGCTCAGTGGTAGAATGTTTTCCTAGCATGTGTGAGGTACTGGGTTTGATCCTCAGCACCACATAAAAATCAATAAATAAAATAAAATAAAATAAAATAAAGGTATTGTGTCCATCTACAACCAAAATAAAATAAAAAAGATAGAAATATACTGATAAAACATCCTAGTTCTCAAAAACCAGATCCATGAAAAATAACTGATTTCAAAAATGCTAGAAATGAGGGATTGTGGTTGTAATTCAGTGGAAGAGTGCTTACATAGAAGGTGAGGCATTGAGTTCAATCCTCAGCTCCACATTAAAAATAAACAAATAAAATAAAGGTATTGTGTTCATCTACAATAAAAAATATTTTTAAATGCTAGAAATGAGAAAAAATATGAATATATACAAATGTCCATGAAGCATTAAGGTCACAGTTAAACAGAGAAAAGGAGAAAAGAAAACAGGGGGGAAAAACCTCAATGAAAAGTTAAAGAATTGTTTCCATTGGCGATCAAAAGATTCTCAGCTTCCCCTATCAGCAGTGTTAAGTGTGGTTGTCTGGAGTGTGATGCTTGCTCCACCCTCAGGGTGGTGTTGCTAGAGGGAGAGAGGTAATCCCATAGGTGGAACTCCTGGAGGCAGGATTTAGGCTTAGGTGGACTCCGGGTTCTTTGCTGAATGCCATTTGGTATGGACATTTTAAATCAGTGCACTCCAGAGCCCATCAATTGCCAGTCCATCCTGGAAGACAGCACCCCAGGGATCTCCCCTGGATTCCATTCATGTGGTGGAGGATCCACTTCTTTGTCCACTACACCACCTGCAGACTCCATGTTTCCAAGTCTTGGGTTCAGACTCCAAATTCAATCTCTCCCACCCCCATTTTTTTGAATGCCTGACCAGGTGCATCTCTTCCCAGATGGTCCTGCAAGCATCTAGGTTGGAGGGGTTGTGGGGAACTGAATGGGTTTCCACAAGCAGTGTCCCCGTAGAAACCTCTCTCCACATTTGATTTTCTCCTGGTCACTTAGGCACACTTTATGTCATGCAGTGTGGATTTGCCAGCCCCATGTTTTGGGTTTGCCAATAATCAACTCCTTGAGCTGGCCATGGCTGCAAAATGGTTCCTTCCTCTGTCCCCTGCAGGCAGCTGGAAGGAATGAAGTTCCTTTCCTTTACAAGGACATTGTGTAGTGTTTCTTTTAGTTTAGTTGGGCAGTGTCTTTGATCTCTAAACTCTCCCTAGCCATACACACCTCAGTCCTCCTAAAAATGTGGGTTCCTTTAATTCCCTATCCCTCCCCTTTGCTCATGGAGGGACCACTCTGTCTGGTGCCTCTGGCTGTGACAGCAGCTGTGACACTGAGGATTTCTTCCTTATTTTATTATAGCCAACCTCTTGAGTCCCCAATCTGCTTTCAGTGTCCAGTATTAAATTCCAGTAAAGCTCTCCCCCCCCCCCGACCCCCGCTTGTTGTTGTTGTTGTTAACTCGCCTTGCTGAGAGGCTGCCTGTCTGCTTTTTTTATTTCATTACACAGAACAGCCAGGAAGGTGACCTTCTCTATTCCACCATCTCGAAAACCCTCCTCTCTGTGCCTCTTGTACTTGGATTTCTTTCTCATTCCTAAGATTTGTAAAAGAAAAAAAAAAAAGAAAAAGAAAAAAAAAACTTTTAGCATTATTTCATTAGTTTGTACTTTGGAGCCTTGTCTACCCCAATGATTCTTAAATTTTGGTCTCTTGATGTTATCACAGATTCCTTGAATATTCTGGTCATGCATGGTCTTTTAACATCTTTTCTTTATTGTCAACTTTATGTTCAAGATTATATAATTTTTCTTTAAGACCTGAAATTTTATTTTGAAAGTCATCTAATACATTGGTGATGTTTCCCGTAGAGTTTTTATTTTGATTTCCAGGATTTTTGTTTGGTTGTTTTGCAGAATCTCACTTTTTTTTTTTTTTTTTTTTTTTTTTTTTTTTTTTTGTGGTACCCGGGATTGAACTCGGGGGCACTCGACCACTGGGTCACATCCCCAGCCCTTTTTTGTGTTTCATTTAAAGACAGGGTCTCACTGAGTTGCTAAGTGCCTTGCCATTGCTGAGGCTGGCTTTGAACTTGCGATCCTCCTGCCTCAGCCTCCCAAAGTGCTGGGATTACAGGCATGCGCCACCGTGCCCAGCAGAATCGCTCTTTTTATTGAAGCGATTTTTCACTTCCTGTATTTCTGCTCTAATTTCATTACTTTTAGCTCATTGAACATCTTAACTATTAGTTTTCTAAATTATTTCTCTGACATTTCTTCCACTTGTGTGTCAACGGATTCAGTTGTTGGGAGTGTTATGGGCTTTTTGGAGTAGTTTGTTGCCTTGCTTTTTTTTTTTTTTTTTTTTTTTCTGTCCATGAAATTCTTTTTTTATTTTTTTTTATTTTTTTATTTTTAATTTTTTTATTTTTATAATTTTAATATGTACAACTCATAGTGCATATATTTAGTATCTTTTTACATACAACTGTTTGTATACAAAGTATATTCGTACAATTCAGGTCTTCAATCATGCATTAAGGAAAATGATATCCGTCTCATTCAACCACCTTTTTTTTCCCCCCCTCCCTCCCCGCTTGCTCCCTCCCTTACCCTCCCTTCCCTTGACCATGCTAGTGTTCCTCCAATCCTTCTATGTACCCCCATCCAACAATACTTTGAAAAAGCCTCCTTATATAAGAGAGAACATTTGGTACTTGGATTTTTGAGACTGACTAACTTCACTTAGCATTATGTCTTCCAACTTCATCCATTTACCTGCAAATGCCATTAATTTGTTTTCTTTTATTGCTGAGTAAAATTCCATTGTGCGTATATACCACATTTTCTTAATCTACTCATTTACTGAGGGACATCTAGGTTGGTTCCACAACCTAGCTACTGTGAATTGTGCAGCTACAAACATTGAGATAGCTGTGTCACTGTAATATGCTGTTTTTAAGTCCTTTGGGAATAGACCCAAGAGTGGGATGGCTGGGTCATAGGATGGTTCCATTCCCAGTTTTCCAAGAAATCTCCATACTGCTTTCCATAACAGTTGCACCATTTTGCAGTCCCACCAGCAATGTATGAGTGTGCCTTTTTCTCCACATCCTCTCCAACATTTATTGTTGCTTGTGTTCTTGATGGCTGCCATTCTGACTGGAGTGAAGTGAAATCTTAGAGTAGTTTTGATTTGCATTTCTCTAATTGCCAGCGATGTTGAACATTTTTTCATGTATTTGTTGATTAATCGTGTATCTTCTTCTGAGAGGTGTCTTCTCAATTCCTTAGCCCATTTATTAATTGGGTTATTTGTTTTTTTAGTGTAAAGTTTTTTGAGTTCTTTATATATTCTAGAGATTAGTGCTCTATCTGATGTGCATGTATTAAATATTTGTTCCCAATTAGTTGGCTCTCTATTCACCTCACTGATTGTTTCTTTTGCTGAAAAGAAGCTTTTTAGTTTAAATCTATCCCATTCATTAATTCTTGGTAGTAATTTTTGCGCTACAGGATTCTTATTAAGGAACTTGGGGCCTAATCCAACATGTTGGAAATTGGAGCTTACTTTTTCTTCTATTAGGTGTATTGTCTCTGGTCTAATTCCTAGGTCTTTGATCCACTTTGAATTGAGTTTTGTGCATGGTGAGAGATATAGGTTTAATTTCATTTTGTTGCATATGGATTTCCAGTTTTCCCAGCACCATTTGTTGAAGAGGCTATCCTTTCTCCACTGTACATTTTTGGCACCTTTGTCTAATATAAGATAGCTGTAATTAAATGTATTAGTCTCTGTATCCTCAATTCTGTACCATTGGTCCACCAGTCTGTTTTGGTGCCAATACCATGCTGTTTTTGTTACTATTGCTCTATAGTATAATTTAAAGTCTGGTATGGTGATGCCCCCTGCTTCACTTTTCTTGCTCAGGATTGCTTTGGCTATTCTGGGTCTCTTATTTTTCCAGATGAATTTCATGACTGCTATTTCTATTTCTTTGAAGAATGACATTGGGATTTTGATCGGAATTGCATTAAATCTGTATAATGCTTTTGGTAGTATGGACATTTTGACAATATTAATTCTACCTATCCAAGAGCAAGGTAGGTCTTTCCATCTTCTGAGTTCATCTATAATTTCTTTCTTTAGTGTTCTATAATTTTCGTTATAGAGGTCTTTCACCTCTTTCGTTAGGTTGATTCCCAGGTATTTTATTTTTTTTGATGCTATTGCAAATGGGGTATTTTTCATCATTTCCCTTCCAGAGTCTTTGTCGCTGATGTACACAAATGCCTTTGACTTATGTGTATTGATTTTGTATCCTGCAACTTTGCCAAATTCGTTTACTAGTTGTAAAAGTTTTCTGGTAGAGTTTTTTGGGTCTTCTAGGTAGATTATCATGTCATCAGCAAATAGTGCTAATTTGAGCTCTTCTTTTCCTATCTTGATCCCTTTAATTTCTTTCGTCTGTCTAATTGCTGTGGCCAGAGTTTCCAGTACTATGTTAAATAGCAGTGGTGAAAGGGGACATCCCTGTCTTGTTCCAGTTTTTAGAGGGAATGCTTTCAATTTTTCTCCATTTAAGATAATGTTAGCTCGGGGCCTTGCATAAATAGCTTTTATTATGTTAAGATATGTTCCTGATAGTCCTAGTTTTTCTAGTGTTTTGAACATAAAGGGGTGTTGTATTTTGTCAAATGCTTTTTCTGCGTCAATTGAGATGATCATATGATTTTTGTCTTTAAGTCTATTGATGTGATGTATTATGTTTATTGATTTCCGAATATTGAACCAGCCTTGCATCCCTGGGATAAACCCCACTTGATCGTGGTGCACTATCTTTTTGATATGTTTTTGTATCCGATTTGCCAGGATTTTGTTGAGGATTTTTGCATCTATGTTCATTAAAGATATGGGCCTGAAGTTTTCTTTTTTGGATGTGTCTTTGTCTGGCTTTGGAATTAATGTGATATTGGCCTCATAGAAAGTGTCTGGAAGAGCTCCCTCTTTTTCTATTTCTTGAAATAGTTTGAAGAGCATTGGTATTAGTTCTTCTTTGAAAGTCTTGTAGAACTCGGCTGTAAACCCATCAGGTCCTGGACTTTTCCTTGTTGGTAGCTTTTTGATGATATCTTCTATTTCTTCGCTTGTAATTGATCTATTTAAATTATGTATAGCCTCAACATCCAGTTTAGGCAAATCATATGACTCTAGAAATCTGTCAATGCATTCAGTATTTTCTATTTTATTAGAGTACAAGTTTTCAAAGTAATTTCTAATTATATTCTGTATATCTGAGGTGTTTGTTGTGATATCCCCTTTTTCATCACGAATGTTAGTAATTTGAGTTTTTTCTCTTCTTCTTTTCGTTAGCATCGCTAAGGGTCTGTCAATTTTGTTTATTTTTTCAAAGAACCAACTTTTAGTTTTGTCAATTCTTTGAATGGTTTCCTTAGTCTCAATTTCATTAATTTCTGCTCTGATTTTAATTATTTCCTGTCTTCTACTGCTCTTGGTGTTGGTCTGTTCTTCTTTTTCTAATGCTTTGAGGTGTGATGTTAAGTCATTTATTTGTTGGGTTTTTTTCCTCTTAAGGAATGAACTCAGTGCAATGAATTTTCCTCTTACTACTGCCTTCATAGTGTCCCAGAGATTTCTATATGATGTATCTGTGTTCTCATTTACCTCTAGGAATTTTTTGATCTCCTCTTTGATGTCTTCTTCAACCCCTTGTTCATTCAGTAGCATGTTGTTTAGCTTCCAGTTGATGGAGTAGTTTTTCTTATTCCTTGTTTTGTCGTTGATTTCCAATTTCATCCCTTTATGGTCCGATAGCATGCAGGGTAGTATCTCTATTTTTTTATATTTGCTGAGAGTTGCCTTGTGACATAATATATGGTCTATTTTGGAGAAGGAGCCATGTGCTGCTGAGAAAAATGTGTATTCATTTACTGAGGGATGAAATATTCTATATATGTCCGTTAGGTCTAAATTGTTAATTGTTTTGAGGAGGCTTAAAGTTTCTTTGTTTAGCTTTTGTTTGGATGATCTATCCATTGGTGAGAGAGGTGTGTTGAAGTCCCCTAGAATAACTGTGTTGTGGTCTATTTTACTCTTGAACTTAAGAAGCGTTTGTTTGATGAATGTAGGTGCTCCATTATTTGGGGCATACAGATTTATGATTGTTATATCCTGTTGATGGATGGTTCCCTTAAGTAATAAGAAATATCCATCTTTGTCCCTCTTGATTAATTTTGGTTTGAAGTCTACCTTATTTGATATGAGAATGGAAACCCCTGCTTGCTTCCGCTGGCCATGTGAGTGATAAGACTTTTCCCAGCCTTTCACTTTCAGTCTGTTGATGTCTTTTTCTATGAGGTGTGTTTCTTGGAGACAGCAAATTGTTGGGTCATTTCTTTTAATCCATTCTGATAATCTGTGTCTTTTGATTGGCGAGTTTAGGCCATTAACATTCAGGGTTATTATTGAGATGTGATTTTTATTTCCATCCATTTTTATTTGAATTATGGTCTTTAGCTTGATTTGGTTTCTCTTCTGGTTGGTATTTCCTTTAGTTTAATATCTCCCTTTGTTGATTTTCGTTATCATCTTTCTCTTCTTCTTCATGAAAAATGTTGCCCAGGATGCTCAGAAGTGCTGGCTTTCGAGTTGTGAAATCTTTTAACTTTTGCTTGTCGTGGAAGGTTTTTATTTCATCTTCGAATCTAAAGCTTAATTTTGCTGGATATAAGATTCTTGGTTGACATCCCTTTTCTTTCAGAGCTTGAAATATGCTATTTCAGGATCTTCTTGCTTTTAAGGTCTGGGTTGAAAAATCTGAACATAGTCTGATTGGTTTCCCCCTATATGTAATTTGCTTCCTTTCTCTTGTGGCTTTTAGTATTCTCTCCTTGCTCAGTGTATTAGGCATTTTCATTATAATGTGTCTAGGTGTGGATCTGTTGAGATTTTGTTTGTTTGGTGTTCGGTATGCCTCTTGAACTTGGTTTTCCATTTCATTCCTCAAGCTTGGAAATTTTTCTGTAATTATTTCATTAAATAGATTACTCATTCCTTTGGCTTGAAACTCTGCCCCTTCCTCTACGCCGATCACTCTTAAGTTTGGTCTTTTTATGCTGTCCCATAATTCTTGGATGTTATGTTCATGATTACTAACAAGTTTTGCTGTATGGTTGAAATTCTTCTCTAGGACATATATTTTGTCTTCATTGTCTGAGGTTCTATCTTCCAGGTGGTCTATTCTGTTGGAGATGTTTTCAATTGAGCTTTTATTTTGGTTTATTGCTTCTTTCATTTCTGGAATTTCTGTTTGGATTCTCTTTAGAGCCTCTATTTCCCTATTGAAGTAATCTTTTACTTCCTGTATTTGTTTTTGGAGTTCTTTGTCAAAATGATCTTTTGCCTCCTGTACCTGCTCCCTCATCTCATTTTTTAGTTCATTCTTAAGTTCCATAAACATTTGGCATATGTAATTTCTAAATTCCATCTCTGGCATTTGACCAACTGTGCTTGCCATGACATCTACCGATGAGGTATCTTGATTTGTTTGTGTCATTTTCTTTCCTTGTTTTTTATGTTGCTTGTGTGTCTATTCTTCCTGCACTGTGGGACCTTGACTGTTTCGATTTTACCTTAAAGCCTTATGTTGTTCCTGTAGTACAATGCTATCAGATCACCTTATAATTCCTTTATACTTTTAAAACCTAACACTTTCTATTCAGAAAATCCAAGTTTGGTCACAATGTACAGATTTTGTTAACCCAGATATTATTTCCAATTTACTCTGTACGTTTCTGATAGGGTTTTATAGCTTCAAGTATTGGATACAGAGGTGTTATGTTTAGGAAGAAGGAAGTGTCTTGAATTGTTCTTTCTTGGAAAGTATGAAAAGAGATATCTATTGAAATGGTTTAGTGGAAGTGGTTTAGTATCAGTAGATGATGGAAGAAAGAGAATGGGGTTGACAATTAGGTAAAAAGATCAATTTATATATATAGTAAGTTGGAAAAAAAAAAAATGATAAAAGAGTAGGAATTGGTGTAAGAGAGAGGAGAGAGAGAATCAAGGAAATAGAGAGTAAACTATATATAACACCACTTTGCTACCCAGTTCAATTGCGCCGGTTCTAGAAATCCCAAGTTTTGCGTATAACTTGTTTTTGCCTCTGTTTAGTATGCACTGGCAGGATGTAAACATGAAAGATGAAGGAGGAAGAAAAGATACAAGAGTGAGAAGGAGGAAAAGAATGAAAGAAAAAAGGAGCGGAAGCAAATAAACACACTAACAATCAATGCGGAAGGAAAAAAAAAAAAGCAGAACAAAACAAAGCCAAAAAAAAGAAAAAGAAAAATAAACAAACAAACAAACATACAAACAAAAAAAACCCCCTCCCTGCAATCCAAAAAATCAAGCAGACCAATAAAAAGAAAAGGAAAAAAAAAAAAAAAAAGTCAAACCCCAAGTCTCAGACAAAACGGGCCCTGGGAAGCCCCCCTCTTTTTTTCCTTTCCAGTTCAAACCAATTGCTATTGGATCACAGTCTGTGATCCTGTCAGTGAAATCAAGGCTGCATCCTAGGCCAGCGGCTGCACGGTTCAGTGAAGGAGTGGCCCAGGGGGACCGTGTGTGTCAGCAGATGAATGGCACTGGGAAGGGGACCTTCCAGAAGGCACCCCCTCCCCAAGCCCACCCACAGTTGCAGCCCCCTGTGGCCTCTGCGCCAGCCTCAGAAACGCCTTCCCCTGCTGACCACCCAAGTCTCACCCAATTGTGCGTTGTCTTCAGAGAGCTGGAGAGTCCCTGGATGGATGCAGCAGTCGCTCTCCGTCTCCTCCCCTTTGTCAGGACCAGCCCCTGAAGCTTTCAAAGATGGCGGTGCTCTCCTTCCAGTCAACAGCAGCTCCGCAGACTCCCGTATGCTTGCCGATCGCACCGGGAAGCCACACCTGTGACTGTAGTGCAGACAGCGCTGCTTCAGACTGTGGCCCGCTCCACTCTGCCCCTGTTTGCTGATCGCAGATCTCTGCGCCGCTCTGTCCGGGGCCCCACTACTGAGGGTCGCGTCAGGCGGAGTGTGGCTCCAAACTGGTGTGTGGCCCCGCGGTCTCCCGTGGTTCCCCAGCACCAATCCCGCCGGCTGTTATCGCTGGTCTTTATCGCTGGTTTCACGCTGGTGTGCCGTGAGTTTGGCTGGGGTTGCAGTAGTAGCGCTGTCTCCTCACACTGACTTTGTTTCCCACGGCCTGTGCACCACCCAGGCGGTTTTGCAGGAGCCTCGCGGCTCCAGCCGCTGTAGACAGCTTGTCTCTTTCTCTCTCTGGTAGTGGTAATCAAACCATCCAGGAGATCGGTATTTTCAGTCCATATATATATGATGAAAGGCAATTTATCTGCTTTGTTGGATTCTTTCCATGGAGCTGTCCTGAAGTGCGGCTTCCTCTAATCCGCCATCTTGGATCCGCTGCCTTGCTTTTTTTATACTGCTTGTATGTCTACCCACTTATTGGGATGATTATTACTTGTTCTTTCATGCAAGGGAGTGTTTTGTGAGCTACTTTCTCTAAAGAATCCCAGCCAGGTATTGAGGTTTTCTTTCAATGTGTGTCCTCTGCTGTTCCCAATATCAGCACCACTATTCCCATCATCTGCACCACTGTTTACTACAATTTCAGAGCAAAAAGCATGTACATGTTTTTCAACCTTATGAAAAATGGAAAACTTGTTGATACTGTTCTCCACAGTTCCTCTAACTTAGGCATAAATTTGTACATTTCTGGAGTAGTTTATAAAATTAAACATAATAAATTTACTATAATAGGGGCTGAAAAAGTAAAGAGAGAAAACTGGGCAAAAAAAAAAGAAAGAAAAAACAAGAGAACAGGAAGAAAAAGTATAAAACACACCAAGGTAAAAAAGAAGAAAAAGATGGATTGGAGGGAAAGATTTTAGGCAGTGGCAGGTACTATAAGAAGGAAAAGAGAAGATAAGTATAAAGGCTGAATTTTTAAACCTGAGCTAGGAAAACAAAAAGGATAATTCCAATTAATGCTTAAAAACATTAGAAGAAACACAATCAAATGGGTTGAAGGCACAGTATTGGATACTATGATAATAATAGTCAAATCAAAATGAAGAGTGATATCTAGAGAAAGAGAGAGGAAAGTTGATATTAGAGCTCTTTATAATAAATCATGCCAAGGTGAATATATACCTTAGGGAGTCTTGATTTGAATTTCACTGGGATTGGGGACCTTTAGGGGAAAAAGTCCATCACTCTTGGCTTTGGATTCCCCTAGAAGTGCTAGTGCCCAGGAGACACTCCCCTAGTTATTATGACCCTCCCACCAGCTGAATCTCATTTGTCAGTCCAAAGGCTTGAGGCTGGATGCTCATAAGGGTGTGGTGCTGCCTCTGTTGGCTGTTTCTATTATGGGCAGGAGCACCGGATGCAGGATTCTGGGCTGTTGTTTCTGATTATCGCAGGTCACTGTGGACCTGCTGGCTCTACAAGGTCCTCTTTGAAGAGGACCTGGTGGCTATTTGCAGGCATGGAACCTGTGATTTGTGGGTTCTCTGTGGTGGTCTGTGGTACAGAAACATCCCCTGACACAGCTCACCAAGGTTCTGTCCCTATTACCAGGTAAAGTAACTCATTCTGTTAGCCTGGGGTCTAGCTTCCACTGCCTAAGGTTGTGAACCATGAGTGCTCCTTTCCTCCACGGCCTGGAGAAGAAACCACATCCCACCCACCACCAAGCTCCCACTGCTATAGCCATGAATCTGTGAATCATTCTTTGTTGTCCAGGACAAAGACTGCTTTCCTGCCTAGCTCTGAGCTCTCACTTCCCACTATGGTAAATTGAGGGCATCTGTTCCATCACTACCCAGGCTCCTACAGAGGTTGTGCAGAATGCTGGTCTAAATTAGTACTCCTCAGGGTGGGTCTTCTCCACCCCACTCCCCTTGTTTGTGGGGAGAGGAAGGGGGTTTCAGCAACTTTCTCCTAGTAGTGATCCCTCTACAAGTTCCTTCTAAATGGATTATTGAGCCATCCCACTGCAGAGGTACTACCTCTGGTTTAATTTGTTGCTTAGGTGGGGAGATTCTCTGTTGATTTAATTTCTTCTCAAGACACTGGTCAGCTGGGAACTCTACAAAATGGCTTCAAAATGGCTGCCACGCCCAGAATAGTTTTCTGTCCACAATTAAACTGTGTGATCTTTTTCAATGACCCCATTACTCCTGTCACGTTTTAATTTGGTTTTCTTTTCTTTCCAGCTATTAAGGGAGTGAGCTTATGTGCTTTTCCTCTCCCTGTTTCTCTCTGTTGTCCTCTCCCTCCCTCCACTCTTGTTTGGGTTCAGGGTTAAAGAACTTTGTCCTTATTTTCTGTCCTGGTAACTGAACTTCAAGTCTCTACAGGTCTCAGACGGTCTCGTGTTGGGTCTTATGGCATTTATTCTGTCACCCACCTTTCCAGTTAGCTGTTCCTTCACTGTTTCCTTTCTGTGCTGTGGAGAGATCAGGGATCACCAACCAGCTCCACTCCACCATCTTTCTGTTCTCTCCGTTAATTTTATGTTTAAGCAAATCATCATTGAGCTGATTTTCTGCAGAATAAATTATTCTGCTATGCAGTATAACTGTTGGAAGTCATATTAAAGGAGTATAGGAAAGATTAAATATAATTGTTCTTTACAACTTCTTTTTTGAAGTGGCAGGGTGTAAGGGAGGAGGAGTAATATATTTTACTTATTCATTGCAAAGTTTGTGGCTGAGCCCCAAAGATAGAGTAACAAGAGCAAAGCATACAGGGTTATTCAGCATAAATTTTGTGTGACATGGGAAGCTTCAGAACTGGAGACCAAAAGGACAAGGACATCTGCATTTTTAAGGACAGTCTTTCAAAGGATGAATAGAGGAATATAGGGTATAATCTAGTGGCATACAGGGGAGTACTGGGGAAACCTTTTCAGATTCTTCTCATCAGACATTTTTGTGACTTTCCTTCCGTCTAGGTACAGGGCAGGCTACCTTTCATATGAGGGTGTTAAGGAAAGAAGAATAGAATGTGACCCTTTTATGTTTTATGACCTGCTTCAGGGCAGAAGGGCCAGGGGACTCTGAGAGTAGCCTTCCTACTTATGCTGTTTTCTCAAATGGCAAGATGCCCTCCCTGGGTTGTCCTCAACCCTTCCAAGAACCAGCCTTTATAAGAAACAAACATGGAAGAACTTCATGTATCAATACAAGAAGCTAAAATATTATTGTCACATTTGAAAGAAAATATTTTTTATTTAAATACAAAGACAATTTAAATTTTAAAACAAAGGTATTAGAAGTAACTTTTAAAAGTTCCTAATTTTTTTTTCACAGAAATAGTCTCCTAATCACTTATTTCATTTATTCTATGATATTGTGGCTCCAGTTGTAATAATTCTAGAATGTGAGAATGAACTAAAAAAAAAATAAAGAAACTGTATTCTTCCATGCTTTAACCTCTTAGAATTATTTTCAATCTAATTCTATTTTCCATGGCTTTAGATACATGAGTCCTCTGACCTAGAGAGCCTCCAAAAATCTTTAAATTTCCTTCCTCATTTAAAAAGTAAGGAAAATATTTCATAGAATTATTGAGGGATAAAGTACATATGAAACAGCATTTGGAGAGAACCTAGTAACTAGGAAAGAAAAATTAACTATCACTCAACAATCTGACTGATTAATTCAACAAAAATTTGCTGCATGCCTATTGTATGGTCACAGATACATTTCTAGATATCATGGATATAGTCATAAATATGTCATAGTGTTCGCTCATGAAGGTTGTAATCTTTTGAGAATATGCAAACAATAAACAAGTAAATATTAAAAGTATGAAAAGTGCTTCTCTCTCTCTCTCTCTCTCTCTTTTTGTGATGCTGGAGATTGAACCCAGGCCTTATGCATGCAAGGCAAGCACTTCACCAACTGAGCTGTATCTCTAGCCCAAAGAAAATTTTTGATTGAACCCAGTGGCAATTAACCACACTGAGCAACATACCCAGCCCTTTTTATTTTATATTTTGGGATGGGGCCTCCCCAAGTTGCTTAGGGCCTCTCTAAGTTGCTGAGGCTGGCTTGGAACTTGCGATTCTTCTGCTTCAGCCCCCTGAACCACTGGAACTACAAATGTGAGCCACTGTGCCCAGCAAAAAAAAAAAAAAAAAAAAAAAAATTTCTCATAGATAAGCTTCTGAAACTGTGAAACTGCCTTTACTGAGCACAGCTGGCAACTTTATTCATTCCAGTGTATTTATTGAGGTCATATGTTAAAGCAGGCTTTGTACTATGTAGTATGAACAAAACATAAAATCCCTGTCCTCAAAGAACTTTGCTCTAGTTGAGAAAAGAGAAATTGTCTGTTTCCATTTATAGCTTAGTTACTATTTACTTCCTACACAGATTGTGACTACATTAACATGACTTTGACTTTATTAATCTATTAAGTTGGCTAGAATAACTATGGCAAGAGACTGTCACCCAAATAATGTTATTGTTCATTATAAGAACTTTAGGAAAGACCCATCAACTCTTCATCAGGAAAAAAAAAAAAAAAATCAGCATCCTATACCCTAAAGCTCTTTGATATCTTTTGCATAAAAGCTGTGCCTTGCTGTGTAGCCAACAGTGCTGAAATGCTATAAAATAATTTTTTTTTTTTTTTGCAATCCCAATCAAGTTTTTCCACAATTAACTATAATGAAGGGTTGGTACCAAACCAAACTCAAGCATCTCAATAAGATCCAAGCATGCTTTCCTTCTCTCAGATGCTGCCACACGATGTTCCTTCTTATCATAGAAAGTGATTAAATTCAGTGTTGTTATCATCAGGTTGTGTTTGTGACATTTGGAGAGTGAGTATTCATGGAAGAACAGATGACAAATAGACATATGAATGCTGTTTTCTAACAGCGTGATGAGGGGAGGTCTCAGTAATAAGGTAAAATGACTAAAGAAAATGAGAGAGAAGATAGTGAAGCAGGGGCTGGCTTGTGTCTGCAGAGCAAGGAGAGATGGAGAGAGCAAATTTGGGGGAAATAGGAGACAGATGGTGAGGGGCAGCAAAATATGTCAACTCAAAATAAGTCACTTTGGCATAAGGATTAATTTGAGTCAAAGGCAATTGGAAGAAGCAAATACAAGAAAGGCTTCATCCTCCCCCTGTTTTACCAAAAGCAGTTAGGAAACACATTTACAAAGATTCCCCTCTTCCCCTGTCTACCAGGAAGGACAATGGTGATCACTGAAAACCTCTTTAGACCCTTGTCAGTATAGAGAAGCCCCAGAAGAGTCTGTATAACAAGTTTTACTAACTAGTCTTATTCTACCATTAGTTTTCTAGCAGGGTTGAAAGATGTGATACCTTGTTTACCCATCAGAAGACTCACGGCTAATACTCCTATGTGACAGAATGCAGTTAGAGGTAGGGAAGTTCCAACTTTCCTTCTGAAGTTCTGATATTTGGGTGTGCTGAAACAAACTGGCAATAGTACTACAGTAAAGGAGAAAGGGCAACAAATTTGCTAATGTGCACATGTATGTACACAGGAGCTATTTTGAAACAGGAAATTCAAAGGAGGGCTGATGTTTGAGGCTTACACAACCTCTTCACAAGGAGATGTAGTAAATGATTCTTAGGGGAGATGGATGGTCCTAGAAGAACCGACAACAACTTGGGTTTCTATGACTTGCACCAGGGAGCGAGAGAGAAGTGGGAGACAGGAAGGCAAGAAAACGTCCTTGGGAACTTGCTTCTGAAACATTCCCTGTGTCCTTCAGTTCTAATTAGTTAGCATGCCAGCACATGTTTTAAGGATATTGTACTCTCAGTCATGATATTCCCTTTTCTTCTTTTCTTTTCTTTTTTTGTACCAGGGATTGGACCCACAGGTGCTTAACCACTGAGCAACATCCCCAGTCCTTTTTATTTCTTATTTCTCACAGTTTCACTGAGTTGCTTAAGGCCTCACTATATTGCTGAAGCTGGCTTTGAACTTGAAATCCTCCTGCCTCCCAAGCCACTGGGATTAAAGGCATGCTCCACTGTGCCTGGCCTAATACCCCCAACCCACCACCTTTTTAAAAAAATTTCCCTTGTCTCTTCTCTAAAACTGGATTGCTCTTTGTTGAAGGTGCTATATAATCTTGAGTTCTAAGTATCCCCTTTTGGAATTACCACCTCATTTCCAGAGTACCTCCCATGTATGTTGGAAATATACATGTTAATAAAGATGTTTATTTTTTCTAGTTAGCCTATCTAATAAGTAGTTATAGAGCTTCCAGTTAAGAATCAAAAGGAAATAAGAAAAAATATTTTTTCTCCCCTACAATGGCCTAGTGGTTTATTTTTGTGATTCATTCCTGTCTTTCTGTCTCTTACATTTTAAAGCTGTAATCCTATAGGGAAAAGAATGATCATGAAGAGGAGAAAGAAAGAAAATTGCTAGATTAATGATGCTGAGAGGGTGATAGGAATGGGCTCTAGTAAACAAGTCAAGAGTTCTTCTACTTTAATAGGACTGAAAGCAGAATAAGCAAGTTCTGGTGTTGGCATGTTCTTAGCTGGTAGAACATGGGGGAGAAATTCTCTTCCCCCAATTAATTTTCTTCAATGAAATAAGAAGCAATATCATTAGCTAGTACATTGATCTCATCCATGGGGAGGACAAATAGGAGGATCTGGAAATGAAAGTGAGAAGAGTAAAAAGAGAAATGGACTGTAGTAGAATTGTCAAGAGTGATTATAACAATTGACCCTGAAATCTAAGTGTGTAAGAGAAACAAAAGGCTATGGAAAGGTGAGGTTTCATGTGTTAGTCAGCTTTTTGTTGCTGTGACAAAAGAACTAAAGAAAACAACCTGAAAGAGGAAAGATACTTTGGCTCATGATTTCAGAGCTTTCAGTCTATGCTTAGTTACCTCCATTGTTTTGGGGCCTGAGGCAGGGCAGTACATCGTGGCAGAAGGGTGTGGTGGAGTAAAACTGCTCACCTCATGGCAGACAGGAAGCGGAAAGAGAGAGAACTAAAAAAGGGGAGGGCTTAGGACAAGATGTAATCCCCACAGGCAGGCCCCAAAGGACCTACTGCCTTCAAGTACGTCCCACCTCCTACAGTTGCCACCACCTTCTAATAGTCCATTTAGCTACAAATTCATAAAGGTATTAATTGATAAGGTCAGGGCTCTCATTATCACATCACTTTGCAAAAGCTTCACCTCTGAACGTAGTTGCCTTGGGGATCAAACTTTCAACACATGAGCCTTTGGGGACATTTCAGATACACACTGTAACAGTCTACTTGAGAAGTTACTACTAACTCCTTATTTGAGGAAGTAGAGCCTGGAGGATTTGTGTTCTTTCTTGCCCAAAGGGTATATGGGCTATTTAAAAATTGTCCTTTCCTTTCCCAAATCTTGTCAGAAGAATGACAGTTTTTCTTAAGTCCCACAGAAACAAAAGACCTAATTCTTCACTACTCCACACTGGCACAATCAAGACAGTCACTCCAGAGACCAGGCCCAGAATAAAGGTTTTTCTTCAGATAATTATTTGTTATTTGCTGAATTACAACTGCCATCTCTACTCAATCTATACTACACACACACACACACACACACACACACACACACACACACACGTTGAGCACTATTTTGTACTTTGAGTTGTTCCAGAAACTGCATAAAACACAATCATTTCTACTCTCAAGGAACATTTCCCCTCCTGAAGAGAAGATGATTAAGAAAAAAAATTTAAATAGGTAATTACTATGTAGAAAAACATAAAAAAGAAGATGAAAGAAGGTATGGCAGTTGAGCTACAATTTTAAATAAAGTGGTTATGGAAGATCTCATTAGAAAACAAAGACTTGAAGTAAAAAATTTAACCTTGGCTTAGCTAGAGGAAGAGTGTACTAATTTCAGGGAAATCAAATGCAAATATATGAAGGTAGGGAGTTTACCAGACGTATTCATTGAGCAGAAGGAGGCCATGTGACTGGAAATTAGTGGTAGGTTGCTATGGTTTGGATCTACAATGTCTTCCAAAACTTATGTAGTGAAAGCTTGGTCCTCAATGGTGTCCAGAGGTGGGGCTTTTGGCAAGTGATTGAATCATGAGGGCTCTGTCCTGGTCAATGGATTAATCTACTGATAGATGAATAAACTACTGGGTAGAGGTGGAAACTTCAGGCAGTAGGGCATGGTTGGAGGATGTAGCTCACTGGGGTATGCCCTTGGGGACTGTTACGTTCAGATATGAGATATCCCCCAAAGCTTCTTTTAATGAAGGAATATTTAGAAGTGAAATGATTATATTATAAAAATTCTAACCTAATCTGTCCATTCTACTTTGAATAGATTGACTGGGTGGTAATTTTGGGCAGGTGTGGTGTGACTGCAGGAGGTGGGTGCCCTGAAAGGGTTGATCTTCCTGTGTGATCCCTTCTTCTATTTCTTTCTTACTCTCCCTCCGCCCCTATTTCCTTGGAGCAACTTTCCTTTGCTTGACCCTTCTTCCATGAAGGGCTGCCTCACCCTGGTCTGGAGCAGTGGAGTCAGCTCTCCATGAACTGAGACCTCTGAAACTGTGAGCCCCAAATAAACTTTTCTTCTCTAAGTTGTTCTTATTGGGTATTTTGGTCACTGTGATGGAAATGCTAACTAAAACAGGGACTCGGTCCTGTACTGGGATGTTGTTTCTCTCTCTTTGTGGCTACCATGAGCTGAGCAGCTTTCTTCCAGCATGTCCTTTTATCATGATGTTCTGCCTCACCTTGAACCCAAAGCAATGGAGTCAGTCAGTCATGAACTGAAAACTCTGAAGTTGTGAGCCAAAATAAATATTTTCTCCTATAAATTGTTTATGTTGGATATCTTGGTCACAATGACAAAAATCTGCCTAAAACACAGGTAATAGAGATAAGTGGGAAGAGAGTTCATAGCTCATTGCTTTTTTACTATGAATGAGAACAGAAGCTAGGGGAGCTTTGAAAGAGATTCAGAATGATGATCAAAAAACATTTTAGAAGTATCACTCTGGCTGCTATATGAGGAACACACTTGCTTTGTATCAAATGGTTGTGAGATATTTTTGTAAACCAATATAGTTCCACACAAAAGTTCAATAATAAAAAAAAAAAAAAAACTCCTTGAAAATATGGAAAATTTGTGCTGGAGATACTTGTTCAATCATTAATGATTCTTCAGAGTGAATTATCTTTAAATCAACATGTTACAAGTTGTGGAAGTTCCATGGAATCCAATAAAGAAAAAAGAAAATTTCCTTGACACTGAATATGAGAATGTACCCTGTTTTGGGTTCTCAGAGTGGTAATAAGTCACAATTGATAGCTTATAAACAACCGTGCCAGTGTATTCATAATATTGGTACCATAATGCCAAACAGGAATAGCCACATTAAACTCTTCAGTCTCCTCTTCTGTGTCTTAGAACATCATGCTTCTGTAAATCCCCAAATTCTTTTCCAATGTTTTCCATATTCTTGGAAAATAATAGGTGGAGAAAGACTAAAAGTCAACACCTGCAGGGGCAAGGTCCTTGAGATATTAATGGGGAGGATATTGAAATACAGGTGTTGTTTGAATTGATAGTACAGTAAATTCAGGTGGTACTCTGATGCATTTCATCATTTAATCAAAACTATTTTATATACAAATAATATAAGAATATTGAAACTTAAATTATAAATAATAAAAACAGGAGCTTAATAAAAGTTATTATAATCAATCTTAGAGCAAGGGACTTTTGTCTATTTTTTAGTAACTTTGTGTCAACTGGGGCAAATCACCTTCTGAAGCCTTATTGTCTCATATGCAAATTAGTTATGATGATGATTATATTTTAAATGCATTTGAAAATTCATTATTATCTCATAAATGCCATAAACATTATAAAAAAGTAGGGGAATATTCTATCAAATTTTAATTTTATTTTTTTATTAAGCCTTTGTTTCTACTAAAGGGAACTAAAAATTAATACATATTTTATCCATAATTGTATTATTTTTATTGCCTTGGTAAAGTTACAAATAAGGAATAATAAAAAAGAATAGAGGCAGAAAGAGAGACAAGAAAAATTGTGTGATTGCCATATCTGTGTGAATGATTTAGGTCCTGGTCACTAGCAGAAGAGCTGTTTCCTTAACTTTAGAAAACTGCTGCATCTCTGGCACATAAAATCAGGGGAAGAAATATATATTTCTGGTTCATAAAGTAAAACCTGAGAACTAGTGACTTGATGTGTGTGTTCGGGGCAGCAGATTTTTTTATAGCTAGACAATATACTACTTGGATCACTAAGAGTGATGCTAGATATACAGTACAAGGGTTTTGTTTATCATCATCCTATTTCAACCCATATCCTCCACTCTTGAAACATATGATTTTGCTTAAATGCCTGGCAACTTCCTTTTTTTTTTTTTTTCATATCTTTCTTCCTGGTTCTAAGTTTATGGATTTTCTATTCACTAGAGGCATTCAAACAATTCCGGTTATTGCTGTGTAAAAACCACCCCACACTTGGTGATTTAAAGTATCATTAATTTATGCTCATGGATTCTGTGGGTCAGAATTCCAGGCACAGCTGGGACATCTTGTCTTGTGAAGTCTTCATGGCTGCTCCATGAAGTCCAGGGTACTGGTTGGGACGATGCAAATGAATGGGATGCCGCAAATGGCTGAGGGTTGGAGAAATCAGATTCCCATGACAGGCATTAAAGCTGGGCTCTTTTGAGATTGTTGACCTATACAAAAACCTTTTAGATGGCTTTAGTATTTTGATAGCACAGCAACTATATTCAAAGAGTGAGATAGTGCAGAGTAAATTTCCAAAGGACTAGAAGGAAGTTGCATTGACTTTAATGACCTAACCACAGAAGTCATGACCTTTCTCTGGAAGTTGAAACAGTCACTCTCAACATGAATCTAGAGAATTCATGGTGGTAAACCTGGCTTCCTGATGAGAGAAGTGTCAAAAACTTGGTAACCATTTAAAAATAGTCCCACATATACTACGGATAAGTGTTAATGTAGCACATAGACTAATTGCTAAATATATGAGTGAGAATATGGGTTTTTTTTTGTTGTTGTTGTTCCCTGTAAGGTACTTTTCTATCATTCATTCTCTTCAACAAACAGTCCAAATACTTCAGGTGTTACAGGTCAATATATTCCAGCAGAGGACCCAATGGGTTTAAGGGAACTGAGGTTTAAGTCACACAGTATATGGTATTATTCTGGACACAGGATTGGTCCTGGAAAGAGTATGTATAACAATTTATATCACTGGATGCATTTTTAGGTCTTTTGAAAAGTTATCTTGCTTTTGTCTTTCAGTCTGAATATTATTACATTACAGACTTGTTCTGCTGTGGCCATGTGACCATTATTCCTTTTCTCTCTGTGTGTATGTGTGTGTGTGTGTGTGTGTGTGTGTGTGTGTGTGTGTGTGTAGCTTGGGCAAAGGGGCACTCTATCATTGAGGTACACCCTCAGTCCTTTAATTAAATTGTTATTCTTTCAAGACAGGATCTCACTAAATTGCTGAGGCTGACCTCTAACTTGTGATATTCCTGCCTTGCCTCCCATGTCTGAGATTACAGGCCAGTGCCACTGTACCTGGACTATCTGCTGCGTGCATTTTGATAACACTGTAAGAACTAAGTAGAGCAAAGAGGTTCACAGACAAGTGGAGTTGGTGCCTTCATTGAAACATGTCTCCTCTGAGCCCTCTTGTATGTCTTATTTCCATTGCACCATTATACCATAAATTTAATTCATTGCATTAAGCTGGATTTCATGTGTTTTGTGTTTATAACTTGGGTTCAGAAACATCATTAATGATATTCTGTCTATATAAAAGGAAGAAATTAAATACTAAATTAAATACTAAAAAAATCAATCCCGAATCCCTTTAATAGGTTGTATAAGTTAATCCTTTTTTGCTTTTATTGGTAAATTCTTTAAATGTGTGTGATTCTAAAACTGTTTTAGCTGGAGATGATGGAAACTGACTAATAAAAACAAACAATCCAAATCATTATTCAAACATAATTAATAATTGATCTTTTGGCTCATTTAAATCATTTTTAATTTTCAAATGTCTTCTACGTGCTTCTGTTTAGAATATAATTGAGATATACAAAATTTATATACTATAAATGAGTTTATGACTTCCTTTTCAGCCCTCATGAAATAGATAAAACATGCCTTCAGTTCCTGTTTAAAGCTCCTGTTTAAAGACACAGTGTGAATGCTTCTACCACAGGATCCACACTGCTGTATGTGTCTGCCTCCAGTTATATTGGAGGCATTTCTGGAGTTTTTTTCTTCCTATACATTGGAGATACTCAGGAGATCACAGAATCAAGGAATGAATGCCTAGATAGAAATCATATTAAAGAGCATGAGAAATAGGTGATGAGTCACTTTATCAGACTCTTGAATATCTTGTAGTGGGTGATATTTTTGAAGTTAATCTGGTAGTCATATTTTTGGTAACCTATTATATAGCAGAATAAGAAATTTTATCCATAATGATTGCTTAATTATGCACACTTGAAACATGTGAGGCTTAATTAATGATTGTTGATATTAAATCATCCAGATAAAATACACGAGATTCCAAATATATGCTAATGCTATGCATAGGTACATTTTTAGTATATAAGCAATTTATTATTTTTCTTGACTTATTTTTCCAAAGTACCTCAAAATTCAAATGGCAAAATATTATTATAAATGTATCAGCATATTTAGGAAAAACCATGCAAAAAATGTTAAAACTTCTCCAAAATATTTCACTTTCTATGGAAACAGGGATAATTTGGACCAATAGGATTGCCGGGCCAGGTAAAGCAATGAAAAATTCTAACCTGAGAAGCAATGCTCTATGACCTTGAATGACTTCTTGAGTTCTTTTATGATAAATAATGCTAAGTAGAACTTGGAAAGTTAAGTTGTTGTTCAGTTAAATTGTTAAGTTCTTTTAATATAGAAATTGTTAATATGGGATGATTCCATATATTATATGCAATACTTAAAATTTTTGATTTATAATTTCTTATTTTTAAAAGTGGTCTGTGCATGCCTAAATAATATTTTAAGATTTACACATAATGTACAGCTAATGGCACTTTCAAATATTTGGGAAGACCACTTTTAGTACCCCCTCCTCCAGATACCATCTTTGTATTCTATTTAAGAATGGAATTTGGGTATTGTTTTAATGTTTATTAACTTGGTTCTCATTCCTGTAGGACTATTTGAAATTCTGAAAGAGCACTAGAGTTGAAGGAAGATTCATATGCAATATTCTTATTTTTATCTCCCTATTGTGAATTTCTGCAAATTTCCTAGTCTTTCAAACTCTTGGTTTCCTTGTCAAACGAGGTGGACTAGACGTATCACACCCATTTTGCCCAAAATTCAGTATAACTATATATATTGAAATCCTAGCAGGCACATAATAATGACTTATCTTTTCAGGTATGTATGTATTCACAATTTATTTCTTATGGTATTCCCCACAGTAGCTATTCTGAATGGTTTCCACTTCCCAAGCCCTTACTGACATGTTGCATAAATTTGTCTTATAAGTTCAAAAGCAAAACGTATGTAAAGAACCATTAACTTTATCATTGCCTCTCCACCAAAATCACAGACACACACATAAACATTCATTCCCACACACACAAGGAAGATTCATTTTAGAAATGATGTATGAGTGTCCTCTGCAGAGGACAGGTAGATAATGTGCTGAATATATACTATCTAATCTTTCTTATTGTGGAAAACACTAAGTGGAGTATTAAACAGACATTTCACATAAAACTCAGTTTTATATTAGATTGGTTTAAAACTATGCTACTTCTCTGTGTTCAAAGTTGCTTTAGCCTGGCAGCCAGGACAAATAGTTCTTAAGGCCTCCTATATATAGTAACAATTTAAGTTAAACCAAATCAGGTAACAGTGCTATTCTGGTAGCATAACCCCACTCAATCTTATGAAAAATAAGTAAGTCAGCCAGTGTGAGCAATCCACTAACAAAGCCACCTTCCTGGAACCAGGGGCCCAGCTACATGGCCCCAGAAGTACTCCCTAGGCTCTAATTGTGAAACTGCCAGATGTCAATTCCCACATTGGTCCCTATGTAGGATCTGAAACCCAGTTCTGAAGACACTGCCTGCCCTGGCCAGTTGCACGCAACAGAGAAGGACTTAAGTTCCAAACAAGGCTCCCTAAAGTGTAGAAGACCCCTGAGGTGCAGGTCAGAGAAAGATGCTCTACTTGTCCAGGTTACTTTTGTTTTAATTTCTGAAACTAAGCAGGTTACAGCAGTCACTTGACCTAGAAGCACTGAAAGTTCTGTGTTACTGAAAATCAAAACCCACAGAGTTTTTCCCAAAATAATTTTTAATTAACTTACATGCAAAGCCGGTGATTATGCCAAAGACCTGAAAATTTTTACAAGTACCTGTCTTAGTCTTTTCAACCTGTTGTAACAAATTACTGTAGATGATGTGGCTTGGTAAATAACAAATCTAACAGTTCTAGAGGCTGGAAGTTCAAGATCAAGGTGGAAGTCTATTAGGTCTTGGTGTGGGCAGTCTTCTCAGTTAAAGGCCACTGACTTCTCCTGTATTATGGCCGAAAGAAGAAAGAACTCTCCGGGTCCCTTTAATAAGGGCACTAATCCCATTCATGAGGGCTCCGCCCTTGTGACCTCATTAGTTCCCCAAGTCCCCAATTCGTAATGCCATTACATTGGAGGTTAGTGGTTCGGCATTTGGGAAGACAAACACTAAGTTTGCTCAAGTCCCCAATTCATGAAAATTTTATGAGCGCAAGTTAAGGGAATAAGCTCATATATAGTTACATTTCATTAAATTTAATACTCCATTAAATTAACATGTTTGTTTTATGTGCTTCTGTGAAAACACTACCAACTTTTGTTACAATACAATGCCTCAATGATAGTCTTACACAACAAATGAATTGGTTACGCCATCTTCAAAGTTGCTTGATATTTCTTTAATTTTATTCTGAGGAAATTGGTAATTTAGCCTGCCTTCATTCACTGTGTGTGTGTGTGAGAGTGTGTGTGTGTGTGTGTGTGTGTGTGTGTGAGAGAGAGAGAGAAAGAGAGAAGAAGAAAGAGAAAGAAATAGAGCACACACACATGTGTTAGAAGGTACTACTTTAATCATTGTGAACTTAGTTTTCTTAGGTACAGTAAAGCTTGTTTCTTTACCAGAAAATGGAAAATTGTAGCAATTTTTCTAAGGATCCTCTTTGTATCTGTTTTCATATCCTTTATTTTGTTGTATTGCAATGCTGATACTGTAAAAAATTTTAGAAGGTCAAATGGCAGTTAAAATTCAACACATATACTACCAACAACTGGTAATTTGTTAGAACTCCACCAATGTGAAAGCAATTTGAGTTCTTGTGACTAATTTCATATGTGGGTATTATGAAAGAATATTTACTTTAAATTTGGAAAACAGTAAGCTGATGATTACTTGGTTTTTGATACCATGCTGAAACATTTTCCAACAATCCTGTTCATAGGAGCTGCCACTGAGGACTCACAGTGGCTGTCATTTCTCTCTGAGCTCAGACTTACCTTCTCTTGGCACCTTCCCAGCTCAAATGGCTGCCTTCTTTCTACTTCAGCTTTTCTGCTCCCACTTGGTCTGCTCACTAGTGCTTGGAAGTAAGGTCCCTCATCCTAACAGCAACCTGCAACTAATGAAGAAGAGGAAAAAAATGATAATGACCTAGGTTCCTGTCCTTCCGTGAAAGGTTCTGGGAGGCATTCTGCATGCTTCTCAGAGAAACCAGTGAAGCCCTCCAGTGGAGGTACTTTCACATACTTTCAAGGACTTAAATGGACTTTTTCTGCTTTTATTCACTTCTCACTTCCACTTCCTGGGATTATATCCCAAATATACTCTTCACATCCAAATCTTTGTCTCGGGCTTTGTTTATGGAGAAACATGTCACCAACCTCTTCAACTTTTGGGTGAATGTAAATTCTCCAAGGATTTTTTTAATTAATAATTTTCAAATAATAAATGTGAGGACTTAATGTAGCCCTGAGGGTAGTGGTCATTTAGCCCAAAGAA
This sequence comes from Tamias sibiricus, assembly GCA_025594165.1. NCBI lineage: Eukaryota > Metazoa > Chordata > Mammalia > Rodentia > Sciuridae > Tamias > Tamias sibiricus. The sequence continues at coordinate 32,663,962 of CM046668.1, forward strand.
AAAGAAAGGTGTTAGGATTCTCTATTATCTAAAGATAATACTACCATGCTTGTATTGTCCTAAAGAAGTTCCTTCTGCAGTTGCTTGCTCTTCAACTGCTCCTGTCTTCCTGCAGTTTTCCTTATTAATGAAGCAAATAAAAGTTTGACACATGTCCACTATCTGTTTGTATGAGATGTAATTTTTTATTGGCAAGCAGTGAAAACTACATCATGAATGTCACCTGGCTGAAGTGATTGTTTAAGATACTGCAGCTGTAGGATGCATTCCAGTTTCAGACATACAGCAATGATTTGTTAGGGTAGTGGCTTCCAAACTATTTTTAATGTAAAGGGATTATCTTTAAAATGCAAATGATTAAGTTAGTGTCTTCCAAACTGCAGTAGTAGCTCTCATCCTCTTCTCCAATCCACACACTGCCCAAATGTGGCATGCAGTTGAAGAGGCATAGCAGTACCTTGAAAGACCCTGAGGAAGTCCCAAGTCTCTAGAGCCCCAAATCTCTAAATCTTGGATCTCTGGAGCCTGGCATGGCATGGAAGAGCATAAGAAACTTTCCTCCCAGCTTGCTACATTCAACCTATCTCAAAGGACTCAGAAATATCTAGGGAGGGTCAATGGATAAGGAAATCAAGGCTTTAACTCAGAGGCTGCACAGCAAGGGTTTGACAAATGGAGCCCAGAAATTTTGACAACAGCAATACCCCAACCTTCCCTGCCCCCGGCCTCCCCATGCTTTCTACACATGGAGTCAGTCTCTGGAATGTAGATACCACCCTGCGAACATGGAAATTAGACTCTATCTGAAATGAAAGCAAGCCAGATACAACCTAATCCTCCTGGAATTAAGATTATATTTTCTGCCTGTAGGCAGAACAGCAGCCTAATATACCAAATCCATATATGGAGAACTTAAGTGACATGTTTGCATCCCTGAATTGTGCAAAGAGTGTTGAAAACATCATTATCACCACCCCTTGTATGGCCCTTGAATTCAGAAGCAAACAGACAAACAATAACACCAAGAATTTATTCCACAATTAGATATTTCACAGTGAATTTTACTTACCGGAAACGGAACCACCCTCATCCTTATACCACTCTTATTCTTTTACTTTCATGCAAATATTTAAGAACAAACTATGTATGAAAATGGGTTTGCATGTGTAATGAATTTCAGTCCATAAATATAATATTTTGTATTGTTTGTGGAGTTTACAAAGTCCATACCATATACATTAACTCACTAAATCATGACAATAGCTCCATGAGGTAGGTATTACTGAATTTACAGGTGAGGTACCTGAGACTTAGAGGTTAAGTAACATGTCCAAGGAAACATAGCCATGACAAAACTGGGACTCAAACTCAGGGCCTTGATATACATAATTTGCATGTGTATTGCATATTATAAAAACAGAGAAATTTAACTTATTTCTAGTCTGCCCATCAAGGGAAAGAAAAATTTAGGTCATTAAACATGCCCCTTCCTTTTGTCCTTCAAAGAGCTTTGAAACTAACTTGATCTGTGGACCTGTTCATCTGTAAGTGGATGCTGGTAATTACTTAATTTTTACATATTTAAATTTAAAATTATGCTGCTTTTTCCTGATTTTCAAATTCTTATACATACAAAATTCAGGTGGGAGAACAATATATACATCATAGCAAAAGAAAGATCAACCATTTCTTTTGCTTTTGTCATTTCCAAGACATGATACCCATCTCATCCATCCAAAGTTGAATGTTTAAAAATGCTGACTTTTAACAAATAATAATGTGCAACCTGGTATATGGTTTCTTAAAATGTCACATGAATTTGTAACCAGAAGAAGATAGTTACTAATAAGCAATTTGGATTTTTCGGGTTGACAGAACATAGGCAGTTCAAACTTTACAAATCAGGTTTATCATAGTTGAATTCTGATTATTTTAGAAATAGGCTTACTGAAATTCAGATGCACATACATATTAACAATTACAGCAAATCCTTATGAGTTACTCTCTTACCAAATAGTTAACCTCAAGCTCTGATTCATTTTACATCTTTCATGTCAGAGGAATTATATGGGAATTTTTCCTTATAAGTAAAACCTGATGTCCATAAAACTAATTGAGAAATTTTACTCTTTTGACAATATAGTGGTGAAATGTTCAGACAAAACGACTTTGTGATTAAATGAAGTAAATTTGATCAGCACACAATGAAAAAAAAATCAACACAAGAAAGAATGATGTATTTGAGAACATTTTTAATAAATAATGTGACAAAATTACTTTTCTGATTATTGGATTTTCAGTATGCAAAATTATGGCTAAAAATAAGAGGCTTCTTACATGAACATAATGAAAACATTAATCACATGGGTTGTTCCCTTAGTACTGCACACACTTTCTATGAAACTTTCTCAAATTATCTAAGTGAGCACTTTTTGTTTTTGGTGAACACCAGCCATTGTGTGTGGTTCAGTTTTGTTTGGCTTTGTTTTTCCAGTGGGGTCAGGCCTGATACCTGTGTATGAATAAGTGTACATTTTTTTTCTTCAAATAGCACCAATTATAAAGTCAATGAAATTCATATAATGACAAAAAAAAAAAAAGATCATAAAAATCTACAGTCAGAGGGCATCATTTGGCAATTCAAAGCAGTAATGCCCAATTTGAGCTTATAAGGAAAGATTGTAGGATTCTACATTGGCCACAACAAACTTAAACCATTTTTTTTCTTTAAGTCCAGAAAAAGTAAGAACCCTCTGGTTCATGGCCCACGATAAAGTATGCACGTGACTCCACCATCTGTCATCATTCAAATATTCCAAATACAAACATAGAGCATTAACAAAACAGGTTAAAAAACGCTTCTCAACATTTTTTTTTTTCAATAAGACAAAAAAGGTTAATAGTTACAATGGTTTACAAATAAAGTTTAGTGATTGTGCTTTTTAAAACCAAAAAAAAAAAAAAAAAAAAAAAGATTAAAAACAGTGCATTACAAAAACAAAAAATCAAATAAACTTCCTTAAGTGGCACTTCTGAAAGCTGAACTGACACTACCAGAAGAAATTTAGGCCAGTTAAGATAGGATGTTTTTACTCGATTGGTCATTAAAGACATCCATTTGTTTGTAATATGCATTTATAATTGCTTCTTGATTGAAAAATAGAACAAGGTTTTTGCTAGGCTTCCTTATGACAATGACTAGACAACCAGAGATCCAACTGGCTTAGCCCTACTTATCCAAAAGTACATTTCCAATAAGAATATACTTCCATGATTGAAATGAACACAAAATAAAGTACCACCAGGGGTTGCAAAGAGTATATATTTACAATGTTTCTACCGCATTCCAATTGTTTGTTGTTCTGCATTTGCTATATTTTTAGCTTCTCCCTGCAAAGGGTGGTATGAAAGACTGATTTTAAAATCATGTTAAAATGAAGTATGCTTTGATTTGCATTAGCAGTTGGTTATAGAAAGATTATACTTTGAGAGCCCTTGGCATGAGGTTGATTAATCAAGTTTGTATCTTCGATCAATATTTTGCTATAAATTAGCTTGGTATATAAGCAGTGCAATGCCATATCTCAGGGGCAAAATGCAAAAGAACTGCTCGGTTCTTTCTTGAGGCTGATGACTGAAGCAAGAAGTTGATACACTTCCCTTGCTGAAAGTCAAGAGAAATGGTTCCAACAGTGAAGGTTCTTCCTAGGGTTAGGGATCAAAGAGCAACAATAAAAACCCAATAAACTTTTTTTAAAATGGTACTCCAATACGAGGAATAAAAACGACAATTTGTACATTCTGATTGCACTGAACATTTTATCTGGTGTCATGTGTCATCAGACGAGGCATCTTGACTGATAATTTTCACATTAGATCGCACGAGCCTCTCTGGTTGTCTTCAGCTTTCAGTTTCCTGTAAGAGAGGCAGTATTGTTAAACTTGAAGATAAATCACAAGAGTATTGACTTGTCTTGATTTATATGCATTTATTCTTACAGTCTAGTGGGTTTTTTCACTCATTCACTGGCATAAGTTGGAAAGTGCTCATGACAACTAATTCATCTGTCAACTTTAGTTGGTCTTGATGGCAAATCCAACAATTCTCTAACAAGCACCAAACTGTTTTGCACAGTGCCTCAGTGTTGTGGGGTGGAGCACAGGGCTCTGAATGAGAAGGAATGTGCTGAGTTCTCTAATCCTCTCCATCCCAACTCAACTTTGTAACTCTACCTTTATTAGCTTTAAATATTGGAATTAACTATAATGACTTTTCATCCCCCAAGAGGGTCCTCCTACTTAAAACAAAAGGCAAATTTGAAAAATAACTTCTTGAAAGCATTTGCAGCAGGAAAGTCTTTCTTTTTCCCAACTTCAAAATCAAAATACATTTGGCTTTATACAGCATTCAATTAGACATGATTAGTTCTAATTTTTCATCATTTATTATGAAGTTATAGTTTAATACTCACCACCAATTTGAGGCTAAATATATTTGTAACAAGAAAAATTTATCCTTTGCTGATTTTTTATTGAATGGAGAAAACAATAATTTTTAAAAGGGAGGGGATTTTATAATATGACATGACTCGCAACTCTATCTTGCATCATTATTTATGGATTCCAATAAGGGAGGAAATATTTGAATCAAGAACAGTTCCCAATTTGGGAAAGCCAGCCAGCATCACAGAACAGCTTCATATTTTTAAAAGTGTTAAGGTGAAAGATATGTGTCCAAGTCAGCTAAATTAATCCTGGTAATTGCTAGAGTGATAGGTAACATGGGCTACACACCCTCACATCATAAAACTCCATCACCTCACTGAGTTTTCATATAACACTAGGAATTACAGTATATCTAGATCTACAGTTCTTATTTCCAGCAATATCTTTGCCATATATATTTCTTATCTGAAAATATGCAAATGAACATGAACCCTAGGATCTGCAAAGAAACCACTATTGACATTTAAAATTGTAAAAAAAAATTCAAGAAAATCCTTATATTCTCAGAATGTCTGTTTATGACATCACAAACATTAGGATATACAGAAGTGTGTAATAAAATAGTAATGTTTCTGCATACTGACGGATATTCCAAACTTTGAGGTTGACACAATAGCTACAGTCTAATGAGGGAAAACTTGGGAACAAAATAGAGATACCTCTAATTCTTCATTATTATCTTCTCCTCTTTCATATCCTCCAAGTACTTGCATTTCTGCAATATTTCTTCGACCTACATTTGCTTGTTCTCTTTGTCTGCTTCCTGATCCTCTTGATGACATTGAGCTTGACGAACTGGGATCTCTGGGATTATTCGACGTTGGAAAAGTAGGTCTACAGTAAGGTAGAATATCCTCTGTGTAACAGAATATAATAAATGCATGTGAACACCACTGTGCACTTTCACTGTATAAAGCACCCCTCCTGTCTGGGTAATTCTAAAAGGGGAAGCATCAGTGATTCCCAAGAATAAATAAGGGCAGTATAGAAGCATAATGAATAATGCACATTGGCTTTTGAAAATGAAAATAGCAAGCCTTGTTTTTCTAGTAGTGGCTGGAGATTTGGATTGACTCCACTCCTAAGCTTATGTCCATATCAAACTCTCTTGGGACTAACAACATTTAAGGTATTAAACCAAACCTGGAGTCAGGCTTGGTTTCCAATTCTATGTCATTCACCATGTGATCTCTGATCATTATAGGCTTTAGTTTCCATTTTTCCAAAAAAGTGATAATAGAATCTACTTAGAGAAGCTCCTAGTGTTAATATAAAAACAGATGAGAGAGTGAAATATCCATTTAAGCTCCAGAGTGTTCTTAAAAGGAATCAGCAGAAATGAAACCCAGTCTTCTAGAACTATTAAATCAGAGCCAAGCCTGGGTTTACTCCCCAGCCACAGAGGTAGCAACCCCCACTTCAGCCTTATGGAACTCCAGACTTCAGAAGCCTGCTGTTGTTGCTGACTTTAAAAGACAAGGCATACCAGTCAATTTCTAGTACCTTAATGTCTATCTCCAGTCTATTTTAAAGTTGCTGCCACTTTTATTGATGATGCACCATTTAATTGCTCACATTTCTCTGTATCCTGTCCACTCCACCCTCTCTAGGCATGAAAGACGTCAAAACCAATCTCTTCTACATGTTTCCCCCCTCACCCAAAATGCTTCCTCTGCCATCCACATTGTCTCAAGAAACCCCACTTCTCTGGGCTGGGGCCATAGCTCAGTGGTAGAGCGTTTGCCTTGCATGTGTGAGGCACTGAGTTTGTTCCTTAGCACCACATGAAACTAAAAAAAAAAAAAAATAAATAAAGATACTGTGTCCATCTACAACTAAAAAAATATTTAAAAAAGAAAGAAAGAAAGAAACCCACTTCTCCTGACATGCCCACTGATATTCTCCCTAGAGGAAGGGTCAGGTAGGAAGACTTGCAGCTGGTTCATCAGCACCGCTTCTAAATGATCACTCCTCCATTCTCGCACAAAAAAACGTTTTCCTCTTCTAAGCCAGAGCCATCTACCATGCTACCTCATCCACAGATGGGACTCATGGGGGTGTCTCTGTCCATGAGGATGAATGCTCAGGCAACCTCTCTTTCGCCCTCTATCCCTGTTTCATAAACCTTTTTCTTTCTATCGATTTCAGTTTTATCTGACATGTCTCCATCTATAATACATTAAAAATATATTTTGCTAAAAACTTTGCTTTAGCCTCTTTGTCTATAGGAATCAATACCTTCTTTCTTCACTGCTCAGCTGAGCTTCTTGAAAAGTAATTTTGACTCAGTATTGGTAGTCACAACTCGCATTCAGTCCATCTCCCCTGACGTCTATTCATGCCCACATTACTACTGTAAAACTAAAAAAAAAAATGGATCATGCTAACCAAGTTTCATTCCTTAATGTCTGGACTTCTCACTGCCTTTCATCAATTTAAATGTTTCTATTCTCTTAGCTCCAGTACTTCTTCCTTCCTGACCAATTTTTGGGGATGCTTTTGATTTTATGAAGTGCCTCTCGCATGCCAGCACCCCACAGTTTTCCTGTCAGGCCAGTGCCGTTTATTCAGATAGTATGCCATCTCTCCCATTCATCCTGGGTGATTTCTCTCACTCTTATAGATTGCAACCTTTTCCAGAATATAATTGCCATGAGGACAGATACCTTTGTCAGCTTCACATATGGTATGTTCCCAATTTGACATATAACAGGTCATCAATAAATAGTTTCAAGAGAGTCGGGCGTGGTGGCGCATGCCTACAATCCCAGCACTTGGGAGGCTGAGGCAGGAGGATCGCGAGTTCAAAGCCAGCCTCAGCAATGGCGAGGCATTTAGCAACTCAGTGAGACCCTGTCTCTAATAAAATACAAAAATAGGGCTGGGGATGTGGCCCAGTGGTTGAGGGCCCCTGAGTTCAATCCCCAGTATCAAAAAAAAAAAAAAAAAAAAAAGTTTCAAGTGAATGAATAAGTGAGCAGCTTTAATTGCTATTTTCATCATTAGGAAATATTCATTTATATTTTCAACTCCCAAACTATGTCCTGAATCTTTGGCCCCTACAGCCAGCCTAACTGAACACCTCCTCAAACTCAGCATACAGAAGAATGATCTCATCATGCCCATCCCCCATCCCCCATCTCTATTCTCCAGTACAACTACTGGTATCACTAATCATTAGGATATACAAGATAGAAAATTTGTATTATCTGAGATTCATTCTGCCCTTTCAAAAACCTTCCTGTATGTCTTAAAGGTATTTTCTCCATATATTTAAACATACAACAAGCAAGGTTGACTTTGACTCCAAGAGTTTTTTGAATTTTCCTAATAACCCATCCATTCTCCTACATCCTAGTTTAAATTCTCTGCATCTCTTGTCTGGGAGTTATGTGCATCTTCTAACACATCTCTGCCTTTACAGCTGTTACCATATAAACCAGCTTCTCTCAACATCCTTCCTCCTTATATGATCTATGGGCTCCTATGATTTAAGCCTTCTTCACCTCAAGAGCTTCATCTTTGCACTTTTATTGATTGAATTTCCTACAGGCTCCCCGGTGGACCATACAGCTTTACACGCTGACTTTTCCACATGAACAATCCACTTTCCTTGCCTGGCTAAATTCTATTCATACTTAAACACTCAGTTTACACGTCAGTTGAATAGTTCTTTCCTAACATTCCTGCTCCCACAACAGTGGGCTAATTGTCCCTGTTTTGGACTTTCAAGTAGCATAAAACCATGAAAAGTATACTGAATATAAAATAAAAATATTCATTTGGCTGAGACTTTAGGGCTGCAAGGAGGCTCCAATGGTCAGCAGTGATGGCCCTAGGGAGGCTGCAGAAATTTAAAAATTACATAAAAATATCTGTGAATTTATAGATTATCTGTCTCTTTCTGACTTTAGTTCCTTAGGGTCAAGGTTCATACTTACACAAATCTCAGGACTTAGTACAATAATTAATAGCACAGTGGGCATTTGATAGATGCAGAAATAAATTGAACTAACAGAGGTAAATGCCAGCAAAAAGATCAGATATTCAAGTCTCAAAGACCACTCTTCTTAATTAAATAGTACCATATATTACACATGTAAATCGGTGTGCCTCTTTCATTATAAATAATGTAAATTGAATTATGAAGGTGAAAATTACAGCAAGCATAGAAATGATAATTTAATGACATATACAGAGGGCCATGGTTCAAAAACAAAATATCTGAGAAGCAGAATATCTAATACTTTTCATAAAACAGAAAGAATTCCTTGTTTCAAGATTAATGGTTCCAGTCTTAGCTCACTAGTTGGGCAACTTATTACATTTCTGAAGATCAGTGTTTAAATTTTTTTTCTTCATTCCAATTTTGCAACACCAAGATCTTCCCAGGTTTGTAAAGTTTTCTCCTGAGGAATCCCACTACTTTGGAGAGAGATTGCCCTGAGCAGGAAATTGGTCTACACTTTCTGGCAAGATATAAAATTCATAACTTACATCATGACATTCTATTGATATATCAGTACTTGGAGTACAGTCACTATGAGCCAAAAGCTCAAACTTAATTGATTTAAAAATAAACAGACCAACTCCAACTTAATTGATTTAAAAATAAGTGAGCACATTACTTAAACTTTGGGTTGTGGTGACATCTCCAGGGGCTTGTGGTCCCAGAGTGGAGGTGACTGAAGAGCACAGCGGAACTCTCCACCTCACTGCAGTAGGGGTCCAGACTTCAGTCCCTGAACAAAGCCAAACTGCTTTCCATGTTGAAGGGAAGTTCCCGACTGCCCAGAGCGGACAGAGCAACAGCCTGATGTCAGATCTTACCATGATATCATCTCTATAGGGAAGTGCCCTCAACTTTCCAGAGTCCACTACCATCACTTTTTCCTGACTCCTCCATCAAGCGACTTTTTTTTTCTTGAACCCCTTCCTCTTAAATGATTTCTTCAACTTAGTTTATAAAGTACATGTTCTAATCCCTAGTCCTCAAACATTTCCACCCATTTGAATTTCCTGCCAACCCGATCGCAGCCCTTCCTCCTCTTCAACCCAAACTTCTGGAAAGAGGTTTTACTCAACAACCCCTCTCCAAATTTCCATTCACTTTTCAATCCTCTGAATTCTGGCTGCTATTTTGAATACTGCATTATAGAGTTTTGTTTGTTGGTTTTAATATGATTACTCATGGGTGATGTATTACAAAAATCCTTTCCTCCTCCATTATTTCCAGGTTATTTTTTGAGTGGTGGAGGCAATGCTGAGGGTCAACGCAAAGCCTCTCATACATGCTAGAAAGTGCTCTATCCCTGAGCTACACCCCAACACTAACACACTACGTTCAAAACCCTGGATATCTTGATTATTATCTATAGGTGGGACAATCTCAGTTTCCTTTATAGACCATGGATTCCCTGCCTACTCTTTAATTATAATCTTCAGTGGCTGGTGGTGACACTTTGGGACATCTCACTAGAGCCTATTGTACTCTTCTCTCCCTATCTCCAGACTCACTGTTCTTCTCTAAGTAGATTAAAATCAAAGTTAACAGAATGCTACAAATTAGTCTTGAGTTTTTTCTCCCAGAGAACTGATGGCTAAACACTTACCAGCATATCACTGCTGATATTTAGGTTTTGTAAATCACAGTTATCACCTCTGTGTCCTTGGTTCCAAATCTGCTCTACCCACAACCTTCCTCCTGATCTTTAAAACCAATCCTCTACATTCTTTTTGATTTTCTTTATGTCTATGCTCTTGTCAGCATCTTAATTTAAGACTAAATTTATTTTCCCCATGAAATTTATTTTTTCTTTCTTTTTTTCTATATTGGTTAATATAATTGTGTTCAATTATATTATAAGTCAGACAGGGCCACCTAATCAACATTTGGATAATTGTCTTTTACTTGATTACTTCAATTTACATTCTGACATCTGATGAGTCATCAAGTCCTATTGGACCCATCTCTGAAATGCAGATGTAGGCTGTTTTCTCTTTTTCATTCACTCCATTTTAATTTAGAGCTTTCACATTTTATGCCTGGATTATCACTGCAATATTCCACCTGATTCCAGTCTCTTCGTGTGCCATAGTGTGTCAGCAGTTATTTTTCTAAAGCACAAATCTGGTTTATTTCTCACTCCAGATTCTTTTTTTTAACAAAGTTTTTTTATACCTTTATTTTATTTATTTATTTTTATGTGGTGCTGAGGATCGAAAACAGCACCTTGCAAGTGCTAGGTGAGCACTCTACCACTGAGCCACAACCCCAGCCCCTCACTCAAAATTCTTTACTGCCATTATATCTATATCATAAATCCCAAACTCTTTTGAAGAGTATCCCTGTCCTTTCCAATCTAATTACCTTTTCTATTTTTACCTTTTTTCCATTTATCCCCTGGCCCTAAGCATCCTATTCTTCAACCAAACTGGAAACCATTACTCATCAAACATTCATTTTCACAATTTCATGGATTTGTTCAGCCTATTTTTCCTTATCTGATATCCTTCTTTACCTGTTTAACCTGTTGTAATCATTCTTTAGCTTTAGATTTCATAGAGAAAATAATTTCCAGCTTGAGTCAGGATGCTGACAAGAACACAGATTTAAAGAAAATCAATAAGAATGTAGCACGGATTGGTTTTAAAGATCAGGAGAAAGGTTGTGGGTAGAGTGGATTTTAGACGCAAGGACACAGAGGTGATAATTGTGTGATTTACAAAAGCCAGGGTACACGCCTGGCTCCATGATAAGACAGCAAACTTCTTGATCTTACCTCTCTTTATATAGCCCTAGGTAGCCCATGTGCCTGCAAACACATGTTCATCTGTGTTTCTGTGCATGAGTAAATCAGTACCTTGGATGAGATGAGTCTTTGCTGGTGGAAGGTCTCGTTTTGCTGCCTTGTTTCCTCGTCCTTTCCCATCATTTTGCTGTTCCTGTGCTTCTCTGGGGTCACCTGGATTTGTTCGAAGGTCAGCAACCTGTCTTCCGTCCAATACTTCTCTCCCCTTGTAACTGCCTCCTTTTCGATCTGATGATCTGTCTGTTCTGGCTTCTGCAGAAGGGAGTTTTGGCACCATTACAGGTCGTACCTCCAGCTGTGCCTTGGATTGGACAGTAGGTGATTTTATAGCAGGTGGTGGCACTGGAGGAGGTGGAAGATCTAAAAAGAAATATTTAAAATACTGTAAGAAGTTTGCCACTTAGAAAACAATCAAATATTATTGGAGTCACATTCAACTGTGAGATATTACATCTTAAAGGCACCAACTGAGGATATCCAATGAATAAGACAACTGCCAAAGTCAATGTTCTTTAATTGTCTAGCAAGGGACTACTGAAATGATAGAGTTAGGACATAAAGATTATCTTCTGGGACAGACAGTACTGAGCATAGGTACTATAATTTCCCCTACTCTATTTAGGGCAGGATTTCCTAATTGATTTCAGCATAATGTTGTTGATCCCAGATACATGCCTTCACACCCTCAGATGACCACGCCGGATTGAGTGAGCTTGGCACTTCAGTTGAGACTTACTGACCATTCTTGATTCCAGCCTAAATCCCTTCTCATTTTGTAGACAAAAAAGCTCCAGATAGTCTTAAAGCTATTTTCCAATCTCAAAGCAGGATATGACAGAATCAGGACTAATGACTTTGTATTCTAAATTTCTGGTTTAGTGTTGTTTATGCTTTTTCAATGACATGTTTATAATCTCACATTCACTGATGGACTCTCTCCACTCTCTACAGATCTGCGAGTTTTAAGCCACATAATCACTAGTATAAATATAACTTAATTTTTTCATATATATATATGTTGTATATATATATTTATAGTTATATCTAAATAATATAATAATAAATTAATTTAATATCTTACAATGTAGCCATTTACAAGGATGAAAGTAGGCATAAAATTTGATAACTAGAAACTATTTCTTTCTTTCTTTCTTTCTTTTTTACTTTTTTGGTACTGGGGATTGAACTCAGGGGCACTTGACCACTGAGCCACAAACCCAGCCCTATTTTGTATTTTATTTAGAGACAGGGTCTCACTGAGTTGCTCAGAACCTCACTTTTGTTGAGGCTAGCTTTGAATTTGTGATCCTCCTGCCTCAGCCTCCCGAGATACTGAGATTACAGGCATGTGTCACCACGCCTGGCCAGTATACTACTTTTAAAATGAATCATAAAAATTCCAGGGAGGAAAGATAGATATGTCTTGATAATATTTGGTAAGTTAGTAGAAGAATATGAACAGGTTTTTTTGGGTTAGATTGTTTGGGCTATGGTATGGAGGACGGATTAAAATTAGAAAAAGCTTTACTTTGGGAGGCCATGAGGTTATTATGATAGCTCACATAAGTAATGACAGGAGATGGAATAATGTTGGCTGTTGTTCAAGTGTTGAGCAACTTGAGAGACTGAAGAAGGAAAAGCAATATCACTTAATGATCAATGAAATATAGCATGGGAGGGGGTATGAAGAGAACATAAGATGACTTTTAGGACTTTAGCCATAGCTGACCAAGTAGATGAGAAAAAACATCACTGAAGGGATGGAATACAGGAATAAGGAAGAGATATTTATGAAGAAAGAGTGTGAGCTCAGTTTTAGAAAAGTGAATGGGAGGAGCTTTAGGGATATCCAGATGGAGATGTAGGATAGGGAGCTCATATAAAATCTGAATTTCAGCCAGGCGCGGTGGCGCACGCCTGTAATCCCAGAACTTTGGGAGGCTGAGGCAGGAGGATCGCGAGTTCAAAGCCAGCCTCAGCAATGACGAGGCACTTAGCAACTCAGTGAGACCCTGTCTCTAATAAAATACAAAAAAGGGCTGGGGATGTGGCCCAGTGGTCGAGTGCCCCTGAGTTCAATCCTCAGTACCAAAAAAAAAAAAAAAAAAAAAAAATGAATTTCAAGAAAGGTCAAAACCAGAGAAACGAAGATTTGAGAATTAACAACTTAGTTATGTTTTCAGTCATGTCTTTAAAGATGGCAACATTTTCAAATTTGGAGAGCAATGTCTACAATAAACATCCTAAAATGCATCTATTAAATATTTGGTATTATAAGATTTTTAAGCAAAAAAAAATTTTACATTTACATAGTGAAAATTTTTAAACATTTAAGGATTTAAACTTAAAATTACAACATTTAGTAGCTCGCCACCTCCACTTCACATCCCGTGTTGATTACGCAATCAATTTGAATTATTTTCTACAGACCATCCCCTAGTCATGCACATAAAACAGGGCTGCCAAGTCATAAACCCAAAGAAGCAGCATTCACAGTAAAGGATCACCAAAAATGGTCACACTTGGGATTATGGACAGCGCTTATCTGATCATCCACAGATGGCAAGCCTGACAGAAAGTACCATACACAAGTATACAGGCTTCTGTGTTTATTAACATGAATTGGATTACACTTTCTTTCATTTAACCATGTAATCATATACATTTTTGTATAAATACATACTTTTTTGAGACGTTTTGATAATAATTTGTTCTATAAATATACCACTTATTTAGCCAATCTCTTCAGAGGAATATGTAAGCTGTTTCCAGTTATTTTATTATTACTGATAATGGTCCACCGATTGTCATTACACGTAGGAATATGAAAAACTTAAATGTTAAAATTGTGAATTGTGACGTGAAGATTCTTACAATAGTATATTGAAGGACCTAGGAAGCATCAGTTTTAATCTAGGAGCTTTTATTCTTATATTTAAAAACAATGAATAAACCCTTTCTTTTTTCCTAAAAAAAAAAAAAATGAATTTCAAGAAAGGTCAAAACCAGAGAAACGAAGATTTGAGAATTAACAACTTAGTTATGTTTTCAGTCATGTCTTTAAAGATGGCAACATTTTCAAATTTGGAGAGCAATGTCTACAATAAACATCCTAAAATGCATCTATTAAATATTTGGTATTATAAGATTTTTAAGCAAAAAAATTTTACATTTACATAGTGAAAATTTTTAAACATTTAAGGATTTAAACTTAAAATTACAACATTTAGTAGCTCGCCACCTCCACTTCACATCCCGTGTTGATTACGCAATCAATTTGAATTATTTTCTACAGACCATCCCCTAGTCATGCACATAAAACAGGGCTGCCAAGTCATAAACCCAAAGAAGCAGCATTCACATAAAGGATCACCAAAAATGGTCACACTTGGGATTATGGACAGCGCTTATCTGATCATCCACAGATGGCAAGCCTGACAGAAAGTACCATACACAAGTATACAGGCTTCTGTGTTTATTAACATGAATTGGATTACACTTTCTTTCATTTAACCATGTAATCATATACATTTTTGTATAAATACATACTTTTTTGAGACGTTTTGATAATAATTTGTTCTATAAATATACCACTTATTTAGCCAATCTCTTCAGAGGAATATGTAAGCTGTTTCCAGTTATTTTATTATTACTGATAATGGTCCACCGATTGTCATTACACGTAGGAATATGAAAAACTTAAATGTTAAAATTGTGAATTGTGACGTGAAGATTCTTACAATAGTATATTGAAGGACCTAGGAAGCATCAGTTTTAATCTAGGAGCTTTTATTCTTATATTTAAAAACAATGAATAAACCCTTTCTTTTTTCCTAAAAAAAAAAAATTGTAGAATTTTCTTTTGACGTTATAGGCTAATGCTTAAGGCATTAGGATTCATGGCATTGGTCTTTGAGAAAAGACAGCTTAAACTGACATTTTTGTACCAGCTGCTCTACTTAAGAACCCATTATAAAAAGAGATCAAACTTTTAATTACATTTTCTTGTTGTTGGCTTTCATGGGCTTAACATGTTCAAGTGTCGTATCAATATCCCCAACATGTTAGTTAATATGGTGGCCAAAGTAGAGCCAATAGTACTAATTTTCCTCTGATGTTAAAATTCTAAGCATTCTGCCTCACAACATGGATTGCCACTGTTCCTGGTACATGAATTACTTCCTTTATTCATTATTTCACTGGATTTTTCAAAAATACTGATTAAAAATAAGTACTAGATGAAAGCCTTCCTTCATCTGCTACTTGTTGATCAAGTTAACCAGAAAGAGTTAGAAACCAGACCATAATGAAAGGCTTAAAGGCAAGAGACCCAAGGCAGAGTGTTTCTAAGTTCAGATTGAACCTGGGACTAAACACAAGAGGAAGGGAAAAATCCTCATTCAGAGCATACCCAGAATGTAGACTCATTTCTGTACTCTCTGTTTACTGTAAACATAAACCAGATTCTAAACTCAAGTTATCAGGAAGCTGATGAGTAAAAGCCACTACCATCAAATCACAAGATATCTGTGTTTATCCGCTCTCAAAGCTAACAATTACCACTAACATAAGAACATACAAAGTCTTGAGAATGTATAACTCAAGACAAATCCTATTACCATATGTTCCATTAGGTGCTGTCTGCAACACAGGTCAAAAGGAGAATTTAGTGATGATTTAAAGAATTCTAACTTCCTATATAAAATTGTCACTGTTTAATTGACAATTAGAGAGGAATGCTAGCAGGTTTAATTTCTCATATAAACAGTTTGCCAGATAAATTATTTAGGTATTATAAAATGATTATGAACTCAAACCAGGCATAATCGCATATAAACAATTAACCTATGTGAAATAGTTTTTTCACCTAATTCATGTCATAAGTAGTTCAAATTGGATTTAAGAACTGGGACTATGGACCTGTTTTACGTGTGTGTGTGTGTGTGTGTGTGTATGTGTGTGTATTCTTTCTTTATATAAGAATATTAACTAATTTCTTATATAAGACTCTAAATAATAAATCATATGGCATGTACAGAAATATATAAGAACATGTGTATGGAGACAATTCTGTCAGCACAGCATTAACTCACTATACAGATTCTGCATTCTATTTACTTAACTGCTCACAGTCCCAAGACCTTGTAATTAATGATAAATCAAGTCAAAATAACATGATTCAAAAGAGGGTGGCAAATTTATAATTTATGAAAAGTAGAGCTAGAGAAATAACGTAGATTTGGTTTTTAAATCAAGTATGTAAATGTATTGGAAAGGTTGAAAAGAGGGGGTGGGAAGAATCTATTAGAAGGTCCTAGAAATGCACTTGTGCTTGGCTTTAACTCCATAAGACTTCAGCTGATAAATATTCATATATTTTAATCCTATCCTCCATCTGGGTTAAACTTGAACGTGGCAAATATGAAATAAATAAATAATCAGATGCTGCCTGTCAGTCTGACTGTGGTGTGAAGCACGTTGCCTTGCATTCAGCAGTCCCTGGGTGTTCATGAATCCTTATATTGACCTACAGAATGAAGGGTGGCCACAATGTAAACATTCTGAGGGGCTGGTAGAACCTTATGGGCCAGAGTATGTCCCCCTAAAGTTCATATCAAATAGTCCTAACTCCTAGTACCTCAGAATGTGACTGTATCTGGAGTCTTTAGAGAAGTTATTAAGATGAATTCTCTGGGATGGGCTTTCATCCAACCATGACCTTCTAAGACATGGAGATAAGGACATATATATACACACCATTGGAAGACTATGTGAAGACACAGGGAGAAGACCATCATCGTGAAGCCAGGGAGGCTTTCCAAGACACCAACCCTGCTATCACCTTCTTAGTGGCCTTCTAACCACTAGAGCTCAGGAAAGAAATGTCTGTTGTTTAAGTCACCTAATCTGTGATAGTGTGTTATGGCAGCCCTAGCAACTAATATGGGAAGTAATTGAGAAGGATCATTCTAGATCACTCTCTAAGTTCATTTTACTCTTTATTCTTCTTCATAGAGTTTACAAAAATTCTACCAAGGGAATACACAATTTGAACTAAATTTACAAAGTAAAAGAGCTATAAATGTAAAACTGATACATCATGTTCTAGACAGATTACATAAATCTATAGACAATAATCAAGTTCATTTATCAATCTATGCATTACATTCAGAAAAAAAAGAAAAAACCAACAAACCTTCCATGTCTTACTGATATGTTGAATTCATATTTTAATAATTTCTAGCTTCTTAAATTCTATCTTCTCCCTGCTTCTCCTTTTAAATTATTATACAAATCCTGTCTTCCTTTGAGCTTCATTGTGGGATGGTCTATGAGCATATGTTTAAAAAATATAATGTAGTAAGTTGATAAAAGAGTTTCTGAGAAAATGACTTTTGTCTCTGCCATAACTGTAGCCATCAAGGCTTTGTACATTTCAGAGGGGGTAGGCAGCTCAGTGGTAGAGTCCTTGTCCCACCTGTCTGAGCCCTGGGTTCAATCTCTAGCACTATGGAGTATGGGGATATATTAATTTCTTTTATTTGGTGCATTAAGAAGCATCTGCATTTTTTTTATGGTTTTAATTAATCTATGTGCATGCTGGGATATGTATAAAATATAGCTTTATTACTTTTTCTCCTATCTACCAGTAAGCACGCTGAATTAAATTTAAGAAATATTAGTATAATAAGCATAACTTAACAAAATGTTGAAGGGAAGTTAAATCTATAATTTAAAAACAGTTTTAGTTATTTCTCCATTTGATCTAATTTTGTTACCTAAAGAAAATAATTATTAGCTTCCATATTAAAGTATGCACTATGATAATTTTGCATAATTCCTGTTGTGAAATAAGCAATTAGAAATCCAAATAATGTTTCAGATTAACTTTTTGGCTTTACACATGTTTCAATATATTTCTTCAGTATTCCTGAAATTAAATTAAAAAAAAATAACTTGTGTGCTTCATCATTCAATTTAAGTTATTATTCAGGGATTAGTTAGAATTTACATTTAATTATTAAACACTCTGAAATAAGTACTGTGGAGTGAGGACAATAAATACAGATAACAATTTTCAAGCATAGTGTAATTCATAACTACAGTGCTATATTCTTCAACTTGGCATGTTTACATTACTTAAAACATTTTCAGGGGGGCATTGTTCAATGCCATGTCCCCCGAAGAAACACACATAAATAGAGGTGGAAGGATCTGCTTTAGGCAGATTTTCCCTTATGTATTCAATTTAGATGTGTTTACATCCAGGCTCCATGTTGGCCAGTTTTCCAGTTAGAAGCATTCTCTTCTAGATAATAAAAACTGATAAAAAACAGCCATAAAACTTGTAAAATGCTATTACAGGGATCCCATAAATGTAAAATGGCTGGTAGAGTTTGGGAATTTACACCTAGTGTTTGTCCCCTCACAGAGGCAAACATGCACAAAGCCACTGTAATAACCCTTCAAAATCAGATAATATCCTGACAGCTCAGTTTCACTGACAAAAGAGTCCTGGGCAGAAGCCAGGAGGCCCAGGTGCGCTGTGTCATGCCAGTATTTAATGTAGTCTAATATCAGATAGATGCTAGTGAGAGAAAGTACTCCGAATAAAGTACAGATAATAGCATGGACAGCCACTCATTGCAAAATTACTTGTGCTCATCATGCTGTGAGCTTTGTATTAAATTTTTCTGTCAAGTGGCAGGAATCACAGGGAGAAGTACCTCAGAAAACCCTCCTCGTAACCTTGGATAAGGATCTATAATATTAGGCTTTCATATGATAATGGCAAATGATGCCCTTTTTGAAAAATTGCTGACTTGTAATGAAAGTCCTAATCAGATTGTAGTTGCAGAGGACCAGGAGGTGGGGAAACTGTGCCTGTGAAACCCTTCGTCCCCCACCCCTTTAGCAAATTTAGAAAACTTGACAAGATGGGTGAGTTGGACAGAATTTATCTTACATACATTTCCAACGAAGCCCGTGGGGTTGTGTTATAAAATGAGAAGGTGGCGGTTTAATAAATGTTGGGCCACCTGAGGCACTTTCATTAAAGGCTTTCTCTAGACAACATCACAGTGTTTGCATTCTCCTCCCATGCTCCCTTGAGAATACAAGCAGCCCCTCTTCAAGTGAGAGTCGATATTGTATGTGAAGGCATGAAGAAGATGATTTGATTTGCCTTTTGGTGCACAAAATAACTGTGTATGATACCACTGTGGGTAGAATTAATATTCACACAAATTTACTGTCTTCTGTTTGAATGTTATATTGTAAAAAAGTAAAATGAAAAAAAAAATAGAGATAACTTTGGAGGAATCTGACAAAAGTCAATCCTATATCATTACTTCAACTATTGTCACATTCAATTGTTTGAAAAATAAAAACTTCAAAAATATTAAAGGTGTACACCGTTCTTAAATAATCAACTTATTAGAAAACACTAGGGCTAGAGGTGCTTGACAAGCTATGGAAGTAGATCACACTCCTTTACATAATGTGACGCTTACTATCAATGAATTTTTAATGTAATTTCTAATGTTAGGGAATGCATTCACTGGTCCTAGATAGGCAGGGAACAGGCAGGATTCATAGGTGCTTTTCAATGGACTTACCATCTGTGTAGGCTTCTCTGCGCAGGTGTCCTGGCTGGTGTTTTTGTTTCTTGGCTGGTCTGGCTTTCTGCATAACTGCAGCACTCATGTTGCTGTCTGTAGACACAGGACTTGTGGGCCTTGGGCACTGAGATGCATGAAAATGTCGGCGACCTGAGAAAGAAGCAACAGAGCCAGACTCATCAGTGAATATTAATTATCACAGGAACAACAAGAGCAAAACACTAAAGCTAGGAACTCTCCTAATTTTAAAAATCACTTAAATAAAATCTAACAAGTATGAGGCTTTTTACCACTCTGTGCTAGACACTAGAGAAAATACCCTAAAAACATTTCCAGTCTTTTGTTTTCCTTTATTATTATTTTAATCACTACGTTTATTCTGTTGAAGTTCATGATACTTATTTGGTAAAGAAAAACATTCCTTTTTTTTTTTTTTTTTTTTTTTTTTGTGGTGCTAGGGATTGAACCCAGGGCCTTGTGTATTTGAGGCAAGCACTCTACCAATGGAGCTATATCGCTAGCCCCACGTTCTCATTTCTTTGCAACTAGTGTTACTAGATGTTCTTGAACAAAAATATTAATTAAATTTTTGCATAATATATTCAATGTTTATTGTTTTCTCCAAAGAGTCAGAGTCCTTAAGAAATTCATGTTCTATGAATGAAGTGTTCTAATCACATCCTTATTTTAGCTAAATATATATTTATGACATTCTTTAATGGCAGAATCTGAATGTCTTATTAACATTCTCAGGTATTTCTTTTGATGTGATCTAAAATTATCTATCTCCCATATTTAGATGAACCCAAAATGACTTACATCCCTTTTCTGTCTCAAGATATTTGCTGATTCTAGATAATATGACCCTTCTAAAGCCCATGTTTTCGTGGAGGTAGAGATAGATTTGGGTTATTTATTTTGGGGAGAAACAATATTCCCAGATACCAATGGGAACTGAATTTACCAATCAGACATGGTGCATTTCAGTGTTCAAGTTCTCTGGCTCTCCTACATAGATGATCTATTACAACAGGTACAACAGACTTAACCCAGAGGGCAATGAAGAGTCATTGGCCTTCTGGTGACCTTCCCTATTTAGGTTTCTAGAAATTCCAGTCACCAACCCAGAACTCCTTAGTACCACAAGAAATTTCAAACAGACCTGACAACATATATTTTGACTATAAACAGAAGAAACCACACATAGAGAAACGAACACTTTTAAAAATGCTAACCCAGGCATATTAAATAATAGACATTAAGGCAGCCAAGTGAGAAGCAAGGTGATTGGATTATTCATTCATATTAACTTCAAGTCACATGGTGAGCACCACCATTTCCTGAAAAGAATATTGCCATAGGCAGAGGTATATTTAGTTCATTATAATCATGAGCCAAAAGAAAACCAGAAATGCTACTCAATTACAATATAATAAAATATTAAACCAAAAACTTTCCTTAGCTGTGATAGAGACTATTACAATTAAAGTTACATATCCATGAAAGCAGAGAATTAGGGCTGAGAGGAAACCCATTACTCATTCTATTGTGGAAGGCCCTCCACTGCTCATAGACCCTGAGGCATAAGGTCCTTTACAGATGAATTTTCAACATCATTTCTATGTTTTCCTGATTTAATGAACTGAAAAACACCCTTAATGCAATCTGAAAGTAGTGATCTGAGATGTTTAATTTCCTGTATTTTTTTTTTACAGAGAACTAAAAAGAAAGGGGAAACAAAAGCTATATATAAAGTTATTTATTCATTAAGAAAGAGAATTAGGTTTGCATATTTTACTGAATTCAGCAGCTACTGGAAGAAAAGATATTTGTCCAAATTTCATAAAATATAGACCTGACTAAAATAAATATATATTCCATAATAATAAGATGAGGAAAATCAATCCTCTTTTTTCCTGCAACATATTCGTGATAAAAAATTTATAGAGATGACTTTATGATGCAAGTTAAATTTTCTCTGAAAATATTCTACACTGATAAAAAATAATAACCAATGCAGTATCTAAAGAATATAGAAAACTACCATTGTGGTAGTTGTTAATAAAACAACTAAGTATTGATTGTTGTGATAGTCTTTTTTTTTCTAAATATTATCTCTTTTTTGATGACCACATTCTTTTATTCTACTACTTGCACTTTTATGGCTACCAGAAATACACATGTGCGCACATACACACACACACACACACTGATATGAATGTATGTGTTCATACAGACATATATTCATCCTACACAAATTAAATCATATAATGAATGTTTTATATTCAAATTATTTTCTTTATCATACTTGGGAGGAGAAGGAAATAAGTAAAAATGGGTTAAAATGTAATAAGAGCTATATGTTCATTAAAAATGGGTTACTGGCAATGAGAAAGGGAAACAGAAAATTTATAATGTGCATTTGGATTAACTTGTTCCCCCAATAATTAGATCAAAGAGGGAAAATATTTATGCTTGAAAATGTGTATGTATTATCCAAATCTTTAATTTTCCCCTATTAAATTAATATTCTAGTTTGAAAGGACATGAGGAAATGAGTTGTAAAGAGAAATAGCCCATTTTTCAATGGCTGACTGTTCCACCTGGACATGTAAATATGTCTTTTACAGAACAGCTGATTAAATGAAATAAAAGAATTATCACAACAAATTTTATCTGGGTTACTTTATACATTAAAATAAATTATAATATGCATTGAGTAACACCAACTTCATTTAACTGAGTACATACATACCTTAAAGAAACTAGACCAATCTGTGTGAGACCTACACACAGATAATGGTCCTTTTTTTTTTTTTTTAATAATTATACTTACAATGAGGACAGAGTTACCTTTTTATTACTTTTGTTATACATCATTTATTAAATAAATGCACAGAGTTTAAAACTTTGACCAAAAAAAAAAAAAAAAAAAAGAGAGAGAGAAAGAAAAAAAGAAAAGAATACAAATAAATTATATTCTTGAACTTTAGTTTCCTTACTCAATTAAAAAAGAAAAGAAAAAGCAGTTATAAATCAGACAGAAGACCATAGGTGCTAATCAGCACTAACACATATGCACTGCATTTTCTTTGAGGCTTGGGGAAGGTACCTGACTTACCAGCAGCGTCCTGCATTTGTCGTCGCGCCACTTTCAGACCAGCATACTCTGCAGCTGCTGCCACTGCCTGGGCAAAATCAGCATCGGTGAAAAAGGAGCCGTCGGAAGAACTAACACTGGAGCGCCCACTGGAAATGTTGTCCTCCTCTGAGGCTGAGCCCCAGCCGTTGATCATGGACCCAGTGACAGAGCTCTCGAGGTCCCCAACACTTGAGGCAGGGGTCTGCTCAAGCCCGCGTAACAAAAGCCTTCTAGTTTGCATTTTGGCCACTTCCATATCGGCTTCGTCTTCTTCCTCCTCTGGCGCATCCGTATCCATATCTGAGACCAGAGGTCCTGAAATGTAGCCATAGGTGTGCGGGGGAGAAATCGGCCGCGGCGGCGGCGGAGGACTCGCAGGCTGCCTTCTGCACCAAGAGGAAGAAAGAGCAACAGCTCAGCTCATTATCTAAGTCGGGAAACAATGAAACAACCAGAAATTCACAAGGACATTGATTTGATCTGTGTTTCTGTTGAGCCGATTTTTTTCAGAGGGAGAAAAAAGGCTATAAATCTTTTATATCAAAGTTTGATTTTACTTTGGGTTGTATCTCACCTGGGGGCTTCCCTGCAGTACATTTTATTCAAGTTTTATAGAAATATACTCAGCTCAGTCTCGTGTTTATCGTTTGAATTTAAAAGTTTTTTTTAAAATAGGAAGTAATACATATTTTAATGTTTTATTAGTGCACTATAATTATACACAATAGTGCGGTTCATTGTGACATATTCATATATGTACATATAACATAGTTTGTTCCACTTCATTGAGTAATGCTCTTTTTTTTTTTTTTTTTTTTTTTTTTAATGCCTTTATTTTTACCTGGTGCTGGGGATCGAACCTGGGCCATGCACATGGTAGGCGAGCGCTCCACAGCTGAGCCACAACCCCAGCCCCATGCTCTTTTTTTTTTTTTTAATTTTTTTTTTTTATTCAAAGTTGTTGTATATATAACAATAGCATGCATTTGGGGAGCATCCACCTATGCATTTGTACTGAAGACTTTCCAAATTATTGAGAGCTTATTATTACCAAAGACAACATTAATTTATCCCCAATTCACTCCAAAAACATTCATTTCTTTCCCTTTCCTTTATTGCCACTTGTACTATTCCAAGAGAATGAAGTAATTCATCTAGACTGTAAACAGTAAAATTTCATAGAATTAACAAAAACAGATTCCTATATGTGTGTGTATATATATATATACACACACACACACAGATATATATGTATATATATACATATATATTAAATAATACAATATATATGCATTTTAAAAGCTATGGGATCCAAGAGCAATTTTTTCTCTAATTTACTCATTTATGAGTTTAAATGAAGGTGATCAGCTGTTTTAAACTTCACTGCTTTTCCTGTTATTATATTATCTGTTTAATAATATGCCTAAAGGTATTTTTTCTAATGTCCTGAAATTAGTTAAGGATCAAAAAGGAGGGCAGAATTAGGTAGTATCCCACAGTCTAAGTTCACTGAGTAACTGATGTTTCAGCCACCTCTCCACAGACTTGGAGAACATCAGTTAAAAGCAGTCTTTCTACCAACACTACCCAATCCCATCACCCACAGTGAATATAAGATGACTGAGAAGGTAGAGAGCATTTGGACTTAAGTGGAAGAAAAGTCATGGAAAGATGTTATTTCCAAGGGAGAAGGATACCAAGAGAACAGCACTTAATTAAGAGCATGCCTGCAAAGACACATAGTGATGCTTAGAAAAGAAGACTGCCTGGTCAATGACTGGCTTGTCAATCCCAAAGCTAAGAGCTAAGCAAGGTTAAAGATGGGACACAATGGGGGGCTATCAAGAGGAAGGTTAATGACAGCACCTCATCAAATACTGCATTCCTGATTTCATAGAATTAAAAAACACAGATTCAGCACATGACAATTAAGAGAAATGATAATTAAAATACAACTAACTCAATGAGCACATATTTTGTATCTAAGCATATTTTATAATGTTATCTCAATTCTCAGAACAATTTTGTGAGTTACTTTTGAAATTATCATTTTATATATGAATATACTGAAATTCAGAGGAATTAAGGATTTTGTCAAAGTTCTTAAAGGTAGTATGTCTAAAATGCAGAATTTAAGCTCAAATTTTGCATCTAAGATCATGAATTATTTTTCCTTCTGGGAATTATATTAACACGCATACACACACACACACACACACACACACACACTGTATGCCAAGAGAGGTTTGTGTGTGTGTGCTTGCGCGTGCGTGCGCATGTGCCAGGAGAGGTATGTTTCAGATATAGGTGAATTAAAAAGATTAGAAATGAGAATAACATGTTTTAGTAAAGGACTATATGTACATAAGTGTACATTCTTACACATTTGTGTATGTGTTCACACACGCAGAGTTCTTTAATATAATTCATAATTTTTCATTTCTGGGTGGTTTTTAATGTGTCTGTGTGTGGCACTAGAAGAAATATGAAAAATGTGCCAAAGCTGGAGTTATTTAAGAGATTAAAATGGATAATTGTTTCAGTGTGGATTCTGTCATACACAGAGGAGGAAAACCATTGTTTAATTTGGAATGCAATAAAATAGCACACTTAAAAGTTAATTGGCAGCCTTTGTAAGCATGAACATCCAAAATACCACAAGAAACTTCTTTTTTCATAGTCATGTAAGAGTTTTTAGTACAAAGGGGACTGTTTTGACCATCAATAAAGGGATGTAGAACGGCCAGCTTCCCTGTGAAAGGATGCCAGCATTGCTGTTTGGATAATTCACATTCTGTAGAGCAAAAATGTTAAACAAGGGCTGGCTTTTAACTACTACCAACACGTGCAAATGCTGAGGAAAGACAGGAAAAAAAATGTATTCAAACCATCTGTAAATAAGGCCATCCCAGGGAATGTGTGATAAACATGTACAGTTTGAAATATGTAATATATTCTATTTGAAAACAAAAAGCTATTTCGAGATGCTGCATTCAAGTGGGGCTTGTTGCAAACGAACCTCAACCTTTTAGATTCCTCCCCTGAGGGGTTTCAGCATCTTCTGAAATAATGTGCAAGTATATGACCGTGACTCACAATACTCTAGGCTCCTGTGAAAATGACGCCTTCATAAATATGTTCAAGAAAGAAAGGGGTGATTCCATTAATTTATGAAAGCAGGTGTATCTATGGTTCACCATATAGCACATACCAGGCAAAGGAAAAAAGGGGAAAAACCATTCCTTTCAAATCCTTTTTCTAACACTAGTGTAGTTTCAATTTTTTGTATAATCAACTATTATCCAGTTTGTAAAAAGACAAGATATTTAATTTTTCTTTACCTTATTTCTTGTCCTTCCAACAATATCATGTTCAACTTGTCTATATGAAAAAACACCAGTCATTTTCCTATTTCATACATGAAAACTAGGTATTTTTATTATTTCAAGGTATTTTTATTATTAACTGCAGTTAATGCAATAGTGTCAGACATTTTTTGAAATAATATGTATCAGTTTAATTATATTATTTTCATTGTTCTTGTCTGAAAAAAACAGAAGGATTCCCACTATGTTAGTCATTTAGTTGTCTTGTTTTAGACAACATGGAATATCCTAGAAGTTCATAAGAATGAAAATTGCAATATTAATAATAGTGCAAGCCTTTAAGGCTTATAAAATTAGTATTGTGTTATTATGTTTTCTTCATTAACTTTTTGTTATATATATTGCAATATTTACATAAGCCCCTAATCAATAAGCATAAAATAATGTATTTATTCTTTCAACATCTATTGTTTGCTTATTATTGTGTGGTCTCTATTAGATTTTGAGACCAAGGAGATCACTTGTAAGAATTCAATTTTAAGGCCTACATACTGAATACAAATTAACTATATGTATCTGGGCCATAGATGACTTCATTTTGCAAAATACCCATAACAACATCTCTAAATTCAAATGTTCTTCAGAAATGAGAACCTACTATTCCCCAATCAAGAGAGAGAATTTGGTTCTACATTGTTAAATCAGGATGAACTTTGTGACTACTTTGACCAATAGAATGTAGAAAGAATAAGACGATGCCCCTATTCTGAATATAGTACTTAACTGGTCTGAAAACTTCCTCTTTCTGCCTTCTTTGAAGCCAGCTGTCACGTTAAAAGTGCCACTATCCTGAAACCCTATGTTATGAGAAGCCCAGGCCACGTGGTGACACCCTGGAGATGGAGGCTGAGGAATATTAGGACATCAGATATGAGGGACAAAACTGACTTGGTAGGAGATCTTACGGCCCCCACAGTCCACAACCAGGCAAAAGCCATGTGGACTGGAGATGAATTGTCCAACTGAATCTTTTCAGAATCCCAGATTCATGGGATTGTGAATAAAATAAAACGGTTGCTACAGGCCACCAAGTTTTAGAATAGTTTGTTAGCAATAAAGACAGGAATTCAGACACTGTGTTAGAAATTCAGCTGAATAAAACATACTTCTTATTTAAAGGAACTTATAGTCCAGTGGAAGAGACCAGCAATTCATTACATATGCAATCATAATACATTAAGTCAGCACCCTGACGGGAGCTATATAAGGTACTGTGGGAATACACATAATTGGCTCCCATCCCTTCACTGGGGTATTAGCGAAGGAAGATCTGCCATTTAATTTTGAGTTTAAAGAGCACATAGGTGTTATCTTTGAAAAAAGAGCAGAAAATAATGTTCCAGGAAGTTGGGCAGAATGTGCAAAGACCTTAAGGTGAGTAAGAACTGTTCTCCTTCCAGGAACTGGAAAAACTTAAGAGTAAAACAATACAGACAATGATGGGGGTGTGGCAGTGGGCAAGGATGAAGCCACAGAGGGGTCAGATCACAAAGGGTCTTGATTGCTACATTAAGGAATCTTGCCTTTATTTTAAGGGGGATGGGAAACCATTGTGAGATTTCAAGCAGTGATGAGGCTTGATCAGCATTTCATTTTAGGAAAATGCCTCTGCACAGCCTGTAGCAGGGGCACAGTTTGAAGAAGGGGCAGGGTCAAAGGCACCGAGACCACTTAGCAGAACATTACTGTAATGCAGGCATGAGAAAATGGCTGCTGGAACAAGAAAAGTGCATTTATGCCTGAATATATGTGCTGCTCTCAGAGTGATATTTAGGTAGTAAAAATCTGCAAGAACAAGTACCAGGATATATGAGTCTGAAGCTCTAGAATGAGATCTGTATAGAAACAGCTATCTATCTCTAATGATTGCATCATTAGGGAAGTGGCAGGATGATAAGAAACAGAAGTCATCGACTGATGGGACTGATGTTTGAATAGGTAAAGGGATTGAGAAGAGGTTTCACTCAAGGACTTAACTACAGATGAGAGTCCAACACTCCATCTAGTCTCAACAGGGTAGGCACAATTTAAATGCCAACATTAGGGAATAAGCTACATAAATTACAGTATCTATTTAATCCAAGTGTCTACCTTGAAAGTTACCAACAGAGAAAAATACACTGTTCAGCGAAAAGAGTAACTTGCAAAATAATATTGGCAAGCCATGAATTCAATGCAATGTGAAAACAGGTAGAGATGAAAGATTGAAAGGATTTTTACTGAGCTCTTAACAGTGACTGCTTCTGACTACATAGATCATTGGTGCTTTTATATTTTCATTTAGTTTATCTGCATTTTCAAAATATCTAGAATAAGCATACAGAGTATATAGTCACCATTTCAAAAGTACTAACATGATTTTCTTTTTTTAAATGGGCTCACACCAACTTTTTATTAAGGTCCAGTGTTATTTCCAGCAACAATCCCAGAGGTAAAATTCATAATTCCTTTATAGACTGAAAATAATAACTTTTAAAAAGCTAAAACTAGTCAAATTGACTATAAGTACAGCAGGTACATGGTATATTTCTCAATTAAATCTGTCTACTTCAAGACCATACAAGTATTTGTTACC
This sequence comes from Tamias sibiricus, assembly GCA_025594165.1. Classification (NCBI taxonomy): domain Eukaryota; kingdom Metazoa; phylum Chordata; class Mammalia; order Rodentia; family Sciuridae; genus Tamias; species Tamias sibiricus. Next base: position 32,693,004 of record CM046668.1, read on the forward strand.
CTAAAACAGTAGAAAGTAGGTCATTTTCAATATCAGATTCCAGTCATCATATACTGGGGAAAAAAACACAACTCTGTGAAATGCAAAAACATGAGTAAGACATGTGTTCTGTCCTCAGAGAGCTTTGAATTTAAATAGAGCATCAGATAAACAAATAAGAACTACGAAAGCAACAAGAAAACTGATTAACTGAGATGCGAACAGAGCCTTATGAAGATGAAAGAGAAGACTGGTGGACCTTTGCCAGGCAATCAGAGAAAAGCTCCACAGAGTGTTGTCTGAGCAGGCTTGGAAGGATGAGGAATGCTTGCCAAGCAATCAAAAAAAAAAAAAAAAAAAAAAAAAAAAAAAAAAAACAGCACGTCCTAGACCAGGAAGTTGGGTGAGTTTAAGATAAACTCAGAGAATTTCAGACAGACTAATTAGAAGCATTGTGTGTGAAGGGAATGAGAGGATGGTCAGGAGCTCTGAGTGCTGGGCTCCACAGGAGGACTAGAAATGGGGGAAATAGATCCAGACTTCCCTGCAAAGAAAGATCATTTGAAGGTAAAGAGAAAAAGAGAGAAAAGAAAAATGAATCTCATTTCAAGAGTATTGGGAAAATTCCAAGGGACAGAGATTGGGGCCCTGCGCCCAGCAGCAACAGAAATGGAAACAAAGGAATAAAATCATGGGCTGTTTTGGAATTAACATTCAAGGGATTTGGTAGATAATTTAATTCATAAGATGGGATGAAGACAACAGATGAAACAGAAGGACAACTAAGCTGATCTCCAAATGACAAAGGTATTTTTTATGCTTTTGCCTATCCCCTTGGTAAATAAATAATGGCTGATAATTCTAGATAAGATAGCCATTAAAGTAGGACAAGGAGCAAGTTTGAAAAGTTCACTGCAAAGACGATCAATTTGGGTTGAGACATGTGGAGATGTCCAAGTGAAAATATCATTGTGACACTCAGGGAAAAGGTCTGGGCTGGCTAAATAAATTTGACAGCCATCAGAATATAATTGTCAAATCAAGTGATGGGGTGATACACAAGGAGGAGGACAGAAGGGAACTATTATTTGCTGAAAACCTACCCTGCTGCAGGTACTTAACATACATTATCTCATTCAATCCTTGTAACAATTTATAACACTGCCATCATTGCAGAGAGCTCAAGAATGATAAGGATAGAGAAATCTTTAGATTTTAGCATAAGGAAGCTACTTTCAGCAAAAGATGAAAGCAAAAAAGGGCAGAAGCTAAAATACTGTGGGCAGAGTTGTGCCAGGAACTGGGAAGGTGGAGGTGGCTAAACCACACTCAGCAGTAGGCAAACCTATAACCAGGAGAGAAGGCTAAGGAAAGTTTGAAAGCCACAGAGTTAATAGGGGGAGAAAAGAGGATTGAAGAGAGAGCCTATGGCTGTAATGTCCACACAGATGATGCAAAACTCATATGTTTGTTTTTTGTTTACAAGAAAGGTAAAACGGATTACAGAAGGAATAATTAAAAAAAAAAAAAAAAGACTAGTCAAGAGGAAGATTTGGGGTCCCAGTGGCCACACAGAGGAGAGTAGAAAGGAAATAGGTTATGTGAGAGAATGAAAGAGCTTAATGGTCTCTGTTCGTCTCTCATTTGCTTCTAATAAGATGGCTTGTGACACTAATAGGAAAGAGAGACAACTTATTTGCTCTCAATCTTCATGAAGTTCAAAGGTTAATACTATTTAAATATATGGCAATCCAAGCTCCCCCTTGTCACACAGGGAAAGGTTTAACTACTTCCTTCTGTTTAAGAAGTATAGGATTTGAATTTGGTAATAACTTCTTAATGATAGAATTGTTAGCAAACACTGCAAATTCTATCTTAATCTGCAGAATAAAATTCAAACAGCACAAACCAACCAGAATTTGTTATTCATTCAAGAATATTGAGGGAGTAATCTTTTGAAGCAAATAATATACTCAGTTTCAAATGATATTAGGAATATGGAAAGCAATAGATACATAATATAATGTGTCAAGGGTAATAAAATGGTACAAACAATATCACCAACAATGAGAGAAGAGCTAACATGATACAGTAATAGCTTTTATGTGGTAGAAATGACAACTGAAGTCACAGATAATAAAAAATGTATTGGATAATGGTGTTCACTATACAGGGTAAAAAGTCTAAACACACACACACACACACACACACACACAAACATACACTCACACATTTTGTGTAGTAACCTGGATAAAATAATCCCAACCTAGTATCAAAGTAAACGTATCTGAGGTCAACGTAAAATGAATACACTAAACTTATTCTACTACGCCATTATAGCTATGAAAGAACAGATCATGTGGAACTTAATTTTTGAAGGTAAGAGAAAAATCTCTTTTTCTGAAGAAATAAGTAGCTTGATCATGCACAAGGAAAATGAAAGTACAAAAAACACCCACCAGCAATAACATGTCATAGGACTAGCAGGCCACGTGTATATGAATGTAATTATCATAAGTGGGTGAGTATCGATGCCCATTATTTTATGGTTGCAAGTTCACTGGGATCAATTAATCTAATGTCATGGTCAACAGAATTACTTACTATGTCCTTTATCTGGCCTTACTGTGAGAAAATACTCCAAGAAAATGCTCATGGGATTTGAAAACTGCTTCATGGGATAGCATTCAATAAATGCCAATAAGCAGTGAAACAATCTAATTCTGCTAGTGACTACATACCGCCTGTCGGGTGGGTGCTGCATATGACCAATCTCCTCTGGGCAATCCTGCAACATGGGCTGGAGTTCTTCCTGTGGGGATGGGGTCAGAGTAGCAGTGGACTGATGGCTATAGGACACGGCAGCTGGAGAAGAAGCTGCTCCCCGCACAGGAGGTGTGGGGCCTCTTTCATCTTCCTCCTCTTCTAATTCATCCTGCTGCAAATACATCCGTGCTGGTGGTACAGGACATGGCATTTCTTGATCATAGCTGAAACAAATTATAAGAATATGCTGACTTACTTCAGTTTCTCCCAATAAACCACTGCTATAGTAAGTGAAATATCAGCTTTGACCTGTTTCCTAATATGAAGAGAGAGATGAAATGTGGAAGAGTTTAATGAAAAAGAGGGAAAGAAAAAATTCTGTACAAGACTTCTAGTTTGGATGAATGAGCAAAGCACTAGGCTACAGGAAAAGAGTTATACAGAGTGAAATAGTGGGTGTAGGAAAGCAAAAGAAGATACAAAGCAACCATGCTATTTGAGCATCAACTTTCTTGAGCTAATGTAATCAAGATAGGTGGTAAGGAATAAATAAAAGAGACTTGTAATGAAATTACAAATTATATAGCACAATACATCACTGCCATGCTAATTCTTCTAAATCATAGTAAGGATTCATTGTTTTAAAAAGTCTGCTGTCAAAGGTTTTTGAAGTATTACATACACTATTTTTCTCTGCAAGATTGTAACTTATTATTAGCATATTATACAGGCTGAGAAGTCATAAAGAAACAATAAAGAAATCCACTTAACATAGTTTAACTTAGTATGTATCAAATGTATTTGGTATATTCTATTCCTCCAATGCAACATATTCTCTAGAAGATTCAAAGATGGCATTAGAGATAGTCTGATGATGAAGTTCTAGGCTCTGAGCAAAGAACTTACTAAATCCTTTCAAAGGGAGAGATAATGGAAACAACTTTTGTAGTACAACAAAACTTTTTTTTGAAATTGTAGATAGATCATTATTTTTTCAGTTGGGCACAAATGAACTGGTTGGTTTGCATTTAGGATGGTGAGTGAAAAATACAATACCCCTAAACAATACAATGCTCTTCTGCTCTTGGGCTAGATCTGGGTAGGAATCAAGACATCTGGGGAGTAGTTAGGCTTTTCTCTTTTATCTTACCCCAGGAATATGTTTAGTGATTAGAATGGCAAAGATGTATTGAGATGTATTGCATTATATAAACTGTGTTTTCATTACTGCTCTCTCTTATTCATTCTTTACCACCTGCCTTGTTTACTTTACCTTAGGAAAACTGATGCTTAAATCATATGGTTGCTTTTTATCTTTTTTTTTTTTTTTACTTTCCTAATCCTACTACCTCAATTTTTGTTAACTCCTTCTTATGTTTCCTTTGTTATCAAGTAGCCAAGCAATTTGCTCACCCATCCAAATTAGTAATGTTGAAGAGAATTATTCCTTTCTCCTCTTCATTAACGTGTCTCACAATTCATCTCTATTCTACCTAGAAGGACTCTCTACAATCTGTTCCCTTGTTTTCATCTGTTGCATGTCCTACTGCAATAATCTTTTAATTGATCTCTTTGCCGCCAGTTACTCCTTGCTTCACCCTGGTCACACTGTTCCAAAATTGCTTTACTATAATACAAGTCACTGTCAGGTCATTCATTTGCTCCAAGTAATAAATGGCTCTCTTATTGCTTAGAGAATAAAATAAAAATGCTGCAGCAAGGCATTTGAGTATCTGCATAATCTGGCTTACATTTGCCTTCCCAGTTTTCTCACACCCTGCCATCTTAGTTCTGCAGGAGTCCACATCTCTGCGTGGTCCCAGTGTCCATAAAATCCCTCCTCTTAATTGACAACTTGATCATTTTTCAAGGTGAAAAACATCTATCAGCAGATCAGATGCATTCTTCCCAGGTAAAACAAATCTTTCTCTTTGAGGAGCAGTTGTATCTCCTATAGATTTTTTTTTTTTTTTAAATCTACAATAGCGCATTTTATTTTAACCCTTTTTAGTCAACTAAAATAGAAGACAATATCATATTAAAATAGCCTGGAAAACAAACGATTATGACCAAGCTTATCTTCACTACTTGCAGATTCTATATTCGCAAATTCACTGATTCATATCCATAGTAGTGATGTTTTTGTGGTCATCTTCACACATACACAAAGATGCCAAAACTTTGAACTACCTGACATGCATGTCCCCAGCAGAAGTAAAACAAGACAACATATACTTTCTTTTGTCAGCTCTCACATTATAAAAAAGCATCCTTTGAACAGTTGATTTAGGACCACATTGTTTTCATTTTCTTGTTTAATATTAGTGATTTCCCTGTTAAAAATGGCACCCAGAGCAAATATTAATATGCAGTCTGGCACTCCTAACTTAAGAGGATTGTGATGTGCCTAACAGAGAAAATGCATCTCTAATAGATGCGTTTTCTCATAAATGACACTATATTAGTGAAAAATATGTATTAAATAAAGGCGCTTTAAAAAAAACCGCACATTAAAAAAAGGTCTCAGATCAACAAAAATGTTGTGACCTGTGGCTCAAAGAACCTAAACCTGTTATTTCCTCTGGAGATTAATGGTTACATATTCGCTAATTCAGTGTTCACGGCAACTTTATAAAACATAACTACTATGGAAAATGAGAATTCCCTGTTAATATTTTTGTAAAAGAATTTTACTTGAAAATACATCTTATTTAAAAATGATTGGAAAAGAGAAGCACAGAAGTTTTGTTTTCTGGGCATGACTGGGACTGCAAAACACTTTTTTTAAATGAAGAATTAAAAAACAAAGACTTGATTTCTATAATAGTCACTGAAAAGACTACATCCAAGTAGATTTCATTTTTTTGTGGGTAATTCTTGAAGTCAAGAGAATTCTCTGCTTTTAATCCTACTACTAAAGCAACTGTTTTGTTTGAGGAATCGTGTCCAATTATAAAGATTCTGGAATGAGGAAGAAGCACACTAACTTTCTTATTTTTTCATGTGGATTATTTGTTCTTGTTAAATCCTTCTGAGAAATAATTCAGGGAAGTTTAAACCCCTACAAGCAATTTTCAGCATAATGGGATAATATCTAAGAAAAAAGTAGTCTCCAGAAATTGTGCTATGTAAATCCACATGATTATTTTATGAGAACTTAACAATGTGTCAAAGAAATTCTAACACAGTCATGTATCACTTAACTACAGGGACATGTTCTAAGAAACACCTTGTTTAGGGATTTTATTGTTGTCTGAACTTCGCAGTGTAGACTTAGACAAACCTCTATGGCATTGAATGCAGCACACCCAGAGTAAATAATATAGCCTATGGCTCCTAGGCTCTGAACCTGTATATCATCATACTTAATACTGAAGGCAACTGTAACACCAGGGGAAGCAGTCAGGTATCTAGGCACATCTAAGTATGGAAAAGGTACAGTACAAATATTATACAATGGGAATTTTTCAGGTTCATTTTACTATAGTGGGAAGAGCATTATATATGTGGTCTGACATTGACTAAAATGACCTTATACAATGCATGACTGTTTTGAAAATCACAAAATCATACATGAGATTATATACACATGAACTCATATGATTTCCTGTGTGTGTGTGTGTGTGTGTGTGTGTGTGTGTGTGTGTGTATTTCCCAGTTCCTAAAGAAGCTTCCAGAGCACTGATTCTTTTATGAGCATCAATGAGGAGGGTTTTAAAGTGCTACTGATCAACATTGTGTTGTTTACAAATAACACTGTGAACTTCAGGAGTCAGTTTCCTCTGGGCAGTCCAGTGTAACGACTACTTGGGTGGGTTTAAGCAAGTGTATTATACCATTCACAGGTGATGTTCCTCCTACCTTTCATCTACAGAAATACTGTACTCTTCACTGTTGCCATGAGGAGGAGGATGTGCTGGGGGAGGAGGAAGCAGGTCTGCCCAGTTCATGCCACCCTGTTTGGGAACCTTGGGTGTCCGTGCCCCTTTCTTGTGCCCTTGACTGCCTAGAGAAGAAATGAAGTACAAGTCTTTTATTCCCAGCCTTTAAATTTTATTTCCCATTATCCATGAGTTAATTATTTTCTACAAATATGATCTTATAATTTATTTAGGTATATTGAGATCAACACACTTTTCTTCATTAATTTTAAACAGAATTTCATAGAAAAGAAGCAGCAAAGAATTGCCAAGTTTAACTGTAGAATACATAGCAAAAAAGCAATAAAACCATAAATGAATTTTACAAGTCATATCATTAATAGTGATCTTCCTACAGTAATTAATTGCATTATGGATTATCATCTAAAACAAATGAGCTGTAGACATATTTTCTCGAGTGCCTTTCTATTATTTAATTGCTGAAACCTAAAATACAATATGATATAGATACGATCTATTAGAGTTCCACTGTAGCATTAAATCACTGAATATATATAATTTGTACTTGTCCATTGAATGTTTTGGGCACAATGAAATTATTAGTTTTCCAGGTACAGAAGAAAATAATTGCTGGAAGAACTAATATAACTAATGACAAAAGAAGCAAAAAAAATGCTTTTAAAAAAACAGTTATGTTCTCAGCCACTGTGTCTATAAAATTATGGCTTATAGTAAAATAATATCACTGAACATTCTAAATAGTTTGAAATAACCCAATTTTTCAAGTGCTATCATTTTCCAGTTTTAGATTTGGTGTATTCTTTGAACATTGGTAGATGTATCCATATTCCCTTTTTAAAACCTTCAGGTCAAAAGGTATTTGGGATAAAATACTCCCCCTGAATACATTTTAGATTCATATGTATCTATAATGACTTTGTAATTAATTTTTCTCATATGATCCCTTAACATCAGTGAATTGACTTGGTCTTTTTTTTTTTTTTTTTTTTAATCCTAACTGAAACAGCTACATGTCACCTCACAAATGACACAGGTCTTAGCTTACACAGGGACTTGTTTTTTTTTTTTTTTTTTAAGTCACTCAGGAATTTTCTAATGGCAGTGTTTGTTATGCCAGATGTTCTTTCCCTGGTATGTTACAACACAAAGTGTGGGCTGAGGAACAGGCTGTTCCTAATAAACTATGACTCCAGCCCTGAGCCTGGGTGTCTCTGTCCTCTCTCTGCCACTCAGTTGTTGTGTATTGGGGCGACTGTGCATGTGTGACAGAGTCGACATTGGCCAGTGTCTTCCTCTTGATTTCCTGAGACACATGCATGGTAGTAACTGCACCTAAGTGGCTTGACCACACAAACCTCTCCCACACTTCATGTACGTGCTTTGCCTGCTTCCTACCTTCACCAGATCTCACTCCTTTATAATTTTTTTTTTTTACGAAATATCCATAGAATAACAACTGATGAATAGCAGCGTGGCATCATGGTCTTGGTGTCTAAGCTAAGAGATGGAGAAGTCAATTGAAAATTAATAACCTAGAATCATGGTGAGTTTTCCCCCCTTAAAATATGATTTTCTCTGTAAGTAAGAATACAAAGATGAAATGGCATGCAACAATCCAATATCTAAATATTTTATTATTTTTCCCAAAAGTAGATCCTTGACATTTTTAAGTCAGTTTGCTTAATTTGAAAAAGAAAATAAAACAATTTTATTTAATAATATTTCACTGTTAATAAAAATTAATGTACAGTAGAATCTGGGGAAATCTACAAAGAAAAGGGGCCATTTCTAAGCTCCTCTAAATAGGCAAAATTTCAACACAGGTTAGAAAATGTTAAACCAGCATACTTTAGCTAAAAGAAGACAGCAAAATGTGAATGTGATATTCTTTACAGAAGGAGGTAGAGACACTCGGCTAAAAGAACCTAGCAATGACTTTAATCCAGTTGCTGGGAGGTGCCATTTCTACCCTCTCCTGCGGATACATGCTCCATTCAAGATCAATTAGTTTGTTCTCATTGTGGTGTGACTTGCCACATGTTAGTTCTAATAATGAACCACCTTTAATTAGAAAAACAGGACTTAAATACCAGAAAGCTCCCATCTGCAACCCCTATCAGGAAAACAGCTGGCAAACAGCTGCCCCAGCATGAAGACCACAGGAAGGAGTCTCTGTGGTTTTTGAGGCATGGACAAATTGAGGCTGGGAGGTTGCTTTATGAGGTTCCTGAACAAGAACTGAGGGATCACAGAGAAAGTATAAACTGAGATACTCCCTGGATCTCAGGTTATGGTCTCTCAGGCTTTTATTCTGCTGAAGTGTACTTAAATGTTACTTGCTTTAATAGCTTTGTTTCAAATGGTAACAGATTTATCTGATTACCTATATGTATAACATTTTTTAGTTATATTTTAGAAAAGGGAGAAAAAAGTTTTAGCTGCCTTTAAAGTTTTGTGGTAGCTGCCTTTAAAGTTTAGTTCATATTTTTGATTTACTGGTTTATTAACAAGGAGGAAAACAGGGAGCCTACTACTTGATATCAAATGGAAAATAAAATGGCTTATTGAGAAGACAGTCCCTTAAATTGAAAAAACAAGATCCATGTCTGAGACTCCAATGATATAAAGAAAGACTAGATTCAAATGATACAAAGTGATTCAATGCATCAGTTCATTGATTCATAATCTCAGAATGTACCATCTTTTAAACAGAGAGGTTGATGTTTCCTGGGATCCCCTTACCAGATGTACTACTGCCCCGATCCGAACTGTTGTAGGATCCTCCCGTATTCTGGTCATATGATTGATTGTATGGAATCGTTGGAGGAACTGTGTCATTTGCTCGATAATCTAGACATTTCAGATGAAAAAAAATGTACATTTATATTTTCTTTGTGAGTTATTTCATCTCTCTTTATTTTGTTTATATTTCTGAGTACATTAAGAAACCAATTGTCTGGCTTTCTCATTTACTTTTAGATTCAAATTGTCAGGATATAAAAAGACTTATACTCAAAATGGATGTCTATATATCCATTTAAAAACATAGGAATAGAAACTGGGGGTATAGCTAAGTGGTAAAGCACACACTTAGCATGCCTGAGACCCAGGGTTCAATCAACAGTACCCTCCCCCCAAAATATGTACATACGTGTATATATAGTAACAAAATAATTCTAACAAGAAGAAATCATAAACTGCCATGTCTGCAACTCATAAAACATAAATTGCAACAAAATAAAAATAAAACGGAAACTTGTCAGCTAGATGATATCTAATAAAAATATATCCCTGATAAGAAAATAAAATATCTAATCTGCCCCAGAAACGTTTCTCCTTATTTAGGCAAAGGTGAAAATCCAGATGATAAGCTTGCCACTGGAATGTAGTCAGTAATAATCTGTCAGCCTAGCTGCATTCCGGGGTCTTTATTACACTCTGACATACCAAATCTGCTTACTAGCAGTACAAACAATAAATCAGAGTTCTGAAATGTTTGTACAGAGGACTGTCAGAGCTTTCTGAGGTCCAGAGTAAAACCACACACTATGGAAAAATAATGTAATGGTTTGAATCCCCACAGTAAACTCCATAGCTGCAGAATCTGCCCTCATTTTTGTCAGTCTTTTTCATCAATGTATGCAGAAGTATTAATAAATATTTATTAAATTGGATTATTATACCAGTTAAGTACCTTCCCAAACTTGGGAAAAAGCTAGATGACTTTATTATCAAATTAAAACATGACATGAATTTAAACATGAAATGTTTAAATTATCTTGTTATACTCTCCAGCTGCACCAAGTTTTATTTTTGAAGAAAATGCTCTCAAGTCAAGCCTAAGAAAATAAATTCGTACCTCTAATTATGTACCATAAAATGCATTCTTTACCAGGATACTTGCACAATACTGCCTCATCTATTCAAATTAGAGCAATCTAGTTATACCTAGAGGTATAACTTTGCAAATCGTGTTATTAAAGCAGTAGCCTGAAGAACTACAAAGAAATCAAATACCTATCTCTTTCAACCCACATGCATTACAACATTACAATACACAGACATTCCCCTCAGGCCATAAAATACTATTCTGCTGCTTCAAGTTAATACTAAACTCCATTTATTTTAGGTTCTATACTGGCAGACTTCAATCAGGTCAACCCAAGAAATTGAGGTTCTAAAATTATATACATCGTGGCAATCTCAGGAACCACATAAGGTCTGAGAAATACAACAAATTGAACCACTTCTCCAGTTCAAGTTTAATTTAATTATTTTTCTTCAGTTTGATATAAAAAGGCCATTCGTTCATATGACCATGTAGAAGCAATTATCTTCCATCCTCAAGTGGAAAGAGTGGAATAGTCTATTTATTGAAAATGTGAGGTATTGTGACAGTTGTACATCTGCCTTATGAATAAAAGATTGTATGTCCTCAGCAATCCCTCACCTACTATTAAATTTAAATTAATCTCAAAACCATTTGAAAATACTTATATATTATTATAAAATCAATTTTCCAAGCTTATTGTGGTGCTAATTAACTCTTTGACACTGGAAATTCTGAAACCAAAGAAAGAAGAAAAATCACAGCAACCAAAGGAAAGATGTGATTTGCAAGTCACGGACAGGTGTTGACATCTAGTGCCAAGGGGCTAAGAGTGTCAATATGGAAAAGAGCAGGAATAAGGGCAGAGCTGTTCACCTTTGTTCAGTTTGTTTTGCTCCATGATGTTATACTGAATGGGTGCCACTTCTTGTTTCTGCTGACCGGGTGGTTTCCAGTGCTTCTCGCTGGAGTCTCCACTGCCATTGTTCATGTTATTGGTGAGGTTGGACTGGATGAGCTGGGTGGTGGCATAAGGAGTGGGCTGCCCTGATGGATTGACAAAACGCCCGTCCTTCAGATTTGGGCTATTGAAGGTTTTCATCTCATTGATTTTGTTACTAAGATCCACATCACCATAAACAGTTGACTCAGGGAGCATCAGATTTGTTTGTTTGTTATCCAGTTGGTTGTTATAATTGGCTATACAATCAGCTATGTGCAATGGAGAGGAAAAGGAAAAAGTCATTCTGCATGGTTATTCGTTTTAAATTTCCTTCTAAGAAGCTTTGTGAGTCACAGTAAAATTGGGGTGTAAAGTACAAATGGGCTTAAATTAGATTGACAGAAAGGGCCCCGTGATCATATGGACTTTCTAAAGGAAACCAAACTTGAGGGAATAAGAGCATCCACAGATCGGTGTAGGGAGGACACAATTGTGAACTTCTGCCAGTGCAGTGTGCTAAATAATTCATGTAATTTAAAATAGGAATTTCCGTTAACAACCCTCTTAACAGAAATTCCACTAAAATAATACATATGTGAATCTTTATGTGTCAACTTTAAATTTTCTAGTCTTGGATTAATGAACTATTTGAAGCTACAGAACAAAGCATGTAAGAATCCAGACAAAGGGAGAAGATGTGTCCACAGGTCAAAGTACCTGAGATTCCAATGTTTTATAAGGTACTCCTCCTCAAAAGATAAGACGAGCAGGGGTAAGGTGACAGTCAGCAGGGCTTAGGAGAATTTTATTAGTTCCTATCTTGGTCATATAGGATAATCATTATCGAAGAAAGATGCTACATAATCATTTTTTCATGGTTCATAATGACACCCCAAGTATAAAATGACAATAATGACAAAATGAATCACGCTAACCAGGTCACTTAATCAAATAAAGCTTGAAATAATATCTAGTATGTCTAATATCTCATTTCCATTCTGATCTTCCCTTTATTGAAATATTTAGAAATTAAATAACTGATTATATATAGAGAAAGATAGATGTATTGAAAGCCTGAAATTGAAAATATTAGAACTGCAGGAATAACTAAAATCATTGTAAAGATAAACATTTTTAAATTAAAAAAAAGGTACCATGGAAAAACATCATTATTTTATTCAAGTTGTTTAAAAGTGTCACTATCACTAACAGTTCTCTTTATGAATCGGTTTCAATTGGATATCTTAATAAATAAAAATTAACATGCTTGCTACTAAAGATATAAATATGAATGTAATCTTAAGAAATATTTGCAACTTCTCTGTTACTAAATTCAACTACTTAATTCAATAATACATGATCAGGGAGCAGAGATATTTGGTACATCTGGATTTCAGTAATTCTCATATCTAATTTCTAGGAATTGTTTTGTTTAATGATGGTTAAGAAATACTCTAAAGGCAATATACTCATTTTGCTTTGCCAGCCTTTCTGTATGAGTGTTATCCAATAGCTCTTCTAAAGGTGTTGGACTTGTCCTAGACTCCAGTGTCCAATATAGCACCTGCTGGCCACATATGGCTATGAAGAACTTGAAATGTGGGTAGTGAAAATGAGGGGCTGAATTTCAAACTGTATTTTGTTTAATTAATTTGGATTTAGGTAGCCATCTGTGGCCAGTAACCACCATACTGGACAATGCAACTCCACATATCAATTCCAGTAGGTGTCACTATTCTTCTATGTCCCTCAGAACAGTCTTTTATTTATGATACATGACTCTCTGTGTAGACAGCAGAACATGAGCCTCTGGAGGACACACACTGGTTGTGTGGATGGTCATGTCCACATCTAATAATGGAGACATGGATTATCTTTAGGGTAGACAATCAGATAGCTCTATGATTTGTTCTTTATAATTTATTTCATCTTTACTTACATGCCATTACCTCATTCTCTTTTCCTTAATTCCATGCATTATTTTACTTTCATAGTCATCTCATTTGATTCTTTACAATTATTTAAATGCTTCCTATATTATTAATAATGGGAATTTTTTGTTTCATAAGAAATTATCTGTAGTTTTGCTCCACCTTTAGTTCTTGCATACACCATATCTATTTCTTTTACTGTGATGTTTTAGTATGACATTTGAGCAAAATAATTTACTCACACGTATTTCAGAACCAAAATACAGAACAGACTATAAATGCATGCATATACACCTACAACATATAGGGATGTGTGTGTGCGTATTTCTTGTGTTCTCAGGATTTATATCTATACTATAATATCTGATTTAAATTTTCATTTAAAAATTTTTTTGCTTGCTAAGTGAAGTTAGTCAGTCTCAAAAATCCAAGTACCAAATGTTTTCTCTGATATAAGGAGGCTATTTCAAAGTATTGTTGGATGGGGGTACATAGGAGGATTAGAGGAACATTAGAATGGTCAAGGGAAGGGAGGGAAAGGGAGGGAGCAAGAGGGGAGGGAGGGGGAGAAAAAAAAAAAAAAAAAGGTGGTTGAATGAGACGGATACCATTTTCCTTAATGCATGATTGAAGACCTGAATTGTACGAATATACTTTGTATACAAACAGTTGTATGTAAAAAGATACTAAATATATGCACTATGAGTTGTACATATTAAAAATTATAAAAAAATTTTTTTGCTATTATTCTTGTTCAAATATTATAACTTTTACTGTTACAGAATTAGGTCCACTCAAACTATGGATTTATTGACCTTTTGATCTCTGTTATTTATTCCTAAAATCACAAATATAATAAATTATTGCATTTGAACTTATCATCATACACATTCTTATAAAAATAAATATGCACAACTTTGTTTTCTTTACTTGCAATCTACACTACAGCTTGTATTCTTTATTCTCTGGGGAAATCTTCTTGGTGGAGGGTGAAATATGAAAGTTTAGAAATGAAGAAAACACTTGAATCATGCTAGTTTGCTACATAGTGTTGGACATCTCATGAAAATGTGGATTAAAGTTCTCTTGCCCAGGTGGGCAGAGGGAAAGGAAACTCAGCTCCTTCTGGCTAAAGCTCCTAAGGCCAGTACATATACCCCTCTCTCTGTGTCCCTAACCTGGGCGGCTGTAGGTGGTCAGGTTGCTGTCGCTGTTCCCATTGCCCGCAGTGCAGCAGTTGATGGAGCAGTCATTGTGGCTGTTGCCAGTATTAGGCCACGTGTCTGCCAGCCATGGCTGTGCGGCAGGTTCACTGATGTTGAGAAGTCCTGGCCTAAAGAAAAAAAAGAGTAAATGTCATGTGGACAGAAAATAATATTTCCTATTCAGAATTCCAGCAAATATTTCATTTCATTGCTCTCATAATAATTTGGTGCATTATACTGAATTGTATTATTATTCCTTTTATTTATTATTATTATTGCTTTTATTTACAGAAAGGCAACTATTATTCCAGATGTATCTCAGTGCACAGAGCCACACATCTGTGAACTGGTACTAGTACTCCTGCACTTCAAACTTAAAATCTTTTACTGTTTATAAGGTTCTATTTTGCCTTTAGTCCTAGTGATTGAAAATCAAATATGGAATCTGAGAACACGGACACATATATTTTTGAGTCTTCTAGTAAAAACAACAACAAAATTCTAGCTAAATTCATTTGCATTTTTTCATTTTCGACCCATTAAAAATTGCAATTCTTCTCACAACTTCATTTAAAAAATGGAACAATTTCCTTTACTGAGACAATGAACCCTTCACATGAGGCAGATTTACAGATTTTTCTTCCAACCCATGTTTAAGATATAGTGAGCGTGGACTGATGTGACATTTTGCACAGAGCTACATTGATGTTTCAGTGAACAGTTCTGTGAGCTTGTCAACATTTTCTGATGGTGACAATGTAAAATGCCGTGAGTTCCTAAATAAACAAAGGAAAGCTACTGAATGAAATCTGGTAAAACAAAGATGTCGACTAAAAGAAATATTAGCACTCGTGTTTTTTTTGGCACAACAGATGTTAATCCTCTTTCACCAAGTGCTGGAGAGGCCAAATGCATCCGGAGTTATTAATGGGAGCCCTGGACCACCAGTGCCAGGGACTCAAACTGGAGTCCAAGAGCAGCATTCTTCACATCCTTTTTCAACATTGACTCTATGTGATAACTCAGCAAAAGAGGCGATGATGTATGATGTGCTGTCCAATCCTCAATAAACAGTCTGGCGCTACAGACTATGCAAAGATTTTCTTTGTGGTTTCATTTTCTTTGTTAAAATGCAATAACCAGCTTTCTCATTTACTTGGGAAGCAAGAACCTGACATTGCCCTCTAAATGGTTTCTATTTTGCCACGGAGAAACATATTTTGCAAATGATGGTTACCTGTGATTCACTTCAAATAAAGAATATGGATTTGCAATCCATATATCTGTATCCATGTGTGTATATATTTACACAATTAAGGATGCATGTTTCCTCTTTGTTTGCAGTGTGAGAGGCAGTTTCGAATTCTTTACATGTATTCATTTATTTAATCATCACAGCCTTTTTGCAGGCTGGGATTGCTAATACCCAAGTTTTACAGATGAGGAAATGAGAGAAGTCAAGGCACATGTGCAGAGCTATACAGAGTAAGTGAGAGGCTGAGTTGGGATTCCAACACAAGCTGTGGCCCTCGAGTTCACACTGTGATCTCGGATGCTACAAACACATACACTGGAGTCTGAGGAAATTCCCTGGAGCTTTCAAACATTCTTAATGAAGAGTGAAGAAAATATCCAAAGGCCCCAAATTTGGGACAAAGCTGTTAAAACTGAACTACCTATTGCAATTGTTGATAAAAATATGCTTTGAAGTCTGGGGCGGTGGTAGATGCCTGTAATCCCAGCCACTCAGGAGGCTGAGGCAGGAGGATGGCAATTCTGAGGCCAGCCTCAGCAAAATTAAGAAAAATAAAAAAGATCTGGGGACATAGTTCAGTGGTAAAGCACCCCTGGATTCAATCCCAAGTAAAAGATAAATAAATAATTTGCTTTGAATAGAAATGTTGCCAAACTTAAAATTTCATACATTTAAATGCAAGCCATGCCACAGATATCTAGTGTTTTTGAAATACGTTTGTTATAGAACTTTTGCGTCTAGTAGTCTTTAGCTCTCCTACTTTATTTCTCCTTTAACTTTAACCATACATGCTATCACTGTCAAAGTTATTAAAAGTAAAACTCCCATTTTTGACACTGCAGAGATGATATTATGTTTGAAGTAGGGGTCAAATAGAAATTTCCCACAGCTCAACTTATATATTTTAATAGAAACAGACAATATTTTCATGCTACTATAATTCCCTCTGTGTGTGTGGTGGGGGGTGTTAATATTTTTACAGTGAATGCTTTGATATCATCACTGGCTCAGAGAATTTTTCATATAGATGGGTGATTTCCAATAGGAAGCAGGATTAACAACTCACGTCCTGCTTTCTGTTTAGACTTAAGTGTGGAATGCTAATTATTTGAGGAAAAAGGTGAGCCATGTTCACTGTCCCATGATGAATCTTAAAATGCTGTGTGTGTGTCAAAGGTCTTGGAGAAAGGTGAGGTCATTGGCAGCTACTCTGACAAGAGTGTGAGGGGTCTTTTTAAACTAACAGCTTCACAGGCTCCCTTTATCCCTTAAAACTTATTAGCATGTATCAGACAATCAAACTACAAGAAAATTTGAAGCGAAAGCAAAACACGTGTTGGTTACAGTGGTTAACTTGTGTCTAACACATCATTATATAGTGTTATATATTAAGGGGATAGACCCACACCATGAGGGAAAAGATGGCAAATGTGCACTAATAATTATGAGGCAATTGCCTTCAATTCCTACTCTCCTGCTACTTGACACATTCCAATCACTCAGTCCAAGAGAACCTGTTTAAACTGCTAAACCGCAAAATACAAGACTGTGGAGTTCCAGAGCTGGGGAAAATGGCGGAGGGGCCTAACAGGAAGTATGGTTGATGTGAGTCATGTCCAACCCTCTTCCAGGCTGAATGAGCAGCCAATGTCTAAAGAGCAGCAAGCCTGGAGCCCCATTTCTTTCCTCCCTCTTACTGACAGCAAATATGGTACTGGCTTCTCCCACCAGGTTATCTTTACTTGCTCGCTCCTGCTTTGGGGGTGGGGGGGAGGCTTCTCTAATTTTTCCTGGTTGAAGCTGTAGTTTGAATTTTAAGTAGGGTTTTTGGAAGAGGCAACTGGAATTTTCCAGGGAAGGAAAAAAAAATTAATAAGGACAGCTCCTTAATATTTCCATGTTCCTCTCCTGCATTACCTCAAAAGTTCTTTGCCATTTTCAAGTTGAGCAGAGTTCTCTTGGCTTAGCATTATGTTGTTCTCTCTTTTCTGAGAATAACTAAATTATAGTTTGGAGAAGGAGGAGAGAGTTCAGACAACTTCCTCATTTATTAGAGAAAACAATCCAGCACCAAATAATTTCCTTGAAGTCATCAAGAACTGAATTGAGGTCTTCTGACATTCACTGATTAAATAACTTACTCGTTTTTTTCTCAGGTACTTGTAAATGACTGAAAGTTCATATAATTATTGAATTTACTAAAGTGCTTCAATGAACTACATTTATTACATTACAAAAAATTAATTTATTGATAAATAAACCACATACTTTCTATAATCCAGGACCTCACATTCTCTTGTCACAGGCAATCCTATCTATCAAGAGTGGTAAACTCTTTCTGTAAAGGACCAAACAGAAACCACTGAAATCTTTGCAGGTCATTTAATTTCTGTTGTAACCACTTGACATTTTTTTATAGCTCAAAAGCAGGAAGAGACAGTACACAAATAAATGACAGCCTGTCTATATTCTTATAAAACTTTATCTATAAAAACAGGTGGCAAGGTGGACTTAGTGCAAAAGCTATAATTTGACGACTCTTGATACAAAGAAAAGCTAATGCACTGTATCCTCCTGAGTACTTAATTGTGATAGTTTCACAGTACAGATTTTGTGGAGGGTACAGCAGGTAAAATCTGATACACTAACTAGAGACAATGGGCGGGAAGACATTGTTAGGCTATGTGTAAGCAATGTGCAAAGTAGCAAGGACACAGGAGACTGAAATACTGGTGAATGGCAGATAAATTGACACAAGGAATCATAGGGCACAGCACACAGAAGTGAAAAACGAGGCTGCAAAGTCTGAGACTTTATGGACTTCACATGCTATGCCATGTTTGGACTAGATATCTTACTGAAGTGGGATTTTCCAGGAGCTCAGGAACTTACACTATCAGCATGGGTTTTAAAGATCATTCTGCCTCCACTGGAAAGAGAATTAGTTGACAACAGTGCTAATGAAACTGGATGAACTTAGGACAGCTGGGAGCTCATAGTTTTGGCAAGGGAGAATAAGTGCTTAAAAAGAAAGAATATCAGTGATAGTGAAGGGGTAAAAAAAATAGGATCCATGGAACACAGTAATGGTTGCAGGAGGTGAACGAGGATGACCGACAGATCTTAGCGTAGGCGTCATCAACCAAGAGAGGTGGTAGGTCCAGTGAGGACTCAGGAAGTTTGCAATGCATGAAGGAAACCAAGACATAAGGGTTGGATGTGAGGAAAGCCAGGGCAGGTATTAAGTTCACTATTCATTCTCTTCCCCAGTGATCACAAAACTCAGTGTTATGGTTTGGATCTGGAATGTCCTCCAAAAGCTCGTGTGCTGAAGACTGGTCCTCAAGCAGCAAGGTTCAGAGGTCGGGCTTTTAGGCAATGATTGGCTCGTGAAGGCTCTGACCTCATCAGTGGTTGAGTTCATTTGATCAGTGGATTAATCCATTTGATGGATTAATACATTGATAGCTTAGCAGACTACTGGGAAGTGAGACTGACTTAGAGGAAGTAAGTCACCAAGGGCATGCTCTGAAAGAGTTTATTTTGTCCTTGGTCCTTCCTCAACCCTCACAGCTGCTTCCCAGCTGCTGTGAGTTGAGAAGCCTTCCTCTGCCATACACCATAATGCCTAGGCCTAAAGAAATGAAGTCAAGGGCTGGGGTTGTGGCTCAGTGGCAGAGCGCTTGCCTAGCATGTGTGGGGCACTGGGTTCGATTCTCAGCACCACATATAAATAAATAAAATAAAGTTCCATTGACAACTAAAAAGATTTAAAAAGAAATGAAGTCAATGGACCAAGGCTTGAGACCTGTAAGACTGAGCCAAAAATTTTTCCTCCCTAAGTTGTTCTTTCAAGTATTTTGGTCATAGCAACAAAAAGTCCCCTCCACCCACCCCCAACACACCTCAAGCATAGGTTCATCATGGCTAGGAAAGAGGCCTCTTCTTAATGTACCTTCTCTTTCTCATCCTACTTGATGTTTTCCCCCAGTACTTATCAATGGTTGATACTGTACAGCTGACCTTTTAAAAAATGTTTATTATCCATTTTCTATCTCTCACCATAATGAAATGCCCACAAGATCAGGAATTTTATCCACTTTGCTCACTGATACATTCCGAGCAGCTATCCCAATGTCTGCCTTGTAGAAGGTGTCCACGTGTGTATAAGCATGTGAACACATGCCCATGCACAGAAGCTCGTGCCAATAAAACTGAAGTCAACAGTCATGAATAGACACAGAAAGAGGTGGTTAAACAATCAGGCATTCCAGATTTACCCACAGGAAAATGTTCTTATGGAAGAGGCTCTTTCATGAATGTCTGGACTGTGACTTACATGGAATTCCCCTGGATGCAAAAATGTGCTCTGCTTTAATCCCTGAATCAAGTGGATTTATTCCTCATGAAAACCACCTTAGTATTTGGGTCTTTTGGCAGCTGGCTTTGTTTCACAGTTGTGAAAACAGGAAGTTAGCAGTACCCAGGAAAGAAAAGATTAATGCTTATTGCCACATGTGTACAGCACCAGCTAAAGGCAGTCAATATATATTTTTTTTAAATCACTCTTTGTCATAAACTAAGTTTAGTAATTTTCTTATTAGGAGGTATATTCCTTGGATTCAGTAATAATATCTTACTCATTTTTGACTACCCAGTAGCTAACCATATTATCCAACCATATGAAGAAGGGCACTCTAATAAGCTAATTTAATTTGAATTATAAATTGGTTTTAGTTAGAAGATCTTTTTCCCCCTTACGCCTAGATGCTACTGTTTTTGAAAAAAAGAAAAATCACCTTATTGTGGAAAATCCTGGAACTTGCCTCATATAATTTACATCCTGTTTCAGCCCCTTTAAGCCGCCTGTCACATTAATTTGTGATTTCTCTGTGAATATATTAAAGTTCACTGAATAATAATTACCTCAAAAATTGTAAGTATAGGATTGAGGATATTTTTAATTGAAGGGGAAAAAAGTTCTTTGTTAACAAACTACCTAGATTTCTTTTTTTATTCAAATTTATTTCCCTGCAAATGGAGGTATCAACTAAGCTGAATTCATAACAAGAACAAACAAACATAACCTATAACTTCTAAGCAACTGCTGCGTTCAGCAGGTTTTCAAATGAGCACTTTCTCTTTGATAGTATCTGTTAACTAGCTATATTTCTTAATCTTCATAAATGCCACAGCTTAATCACTTTAACTCCTTTTAATCATCTGCTAAATCAGCAGTCTGTTTTTCTTGGTTAACGTGCTCCCTCTGGTGGCCATTTTCTAAAGTGCAACAGCTCCCATCAGGAACTATATTTCTGTGTAAATAACTTGGTTCAACACCACAGCTAAATGGATTCTTTCCAAAAGATTGGGACACTTTTTACCTTTAAGTTAAACCTTTGGAGCAATGAAACTTGCATTGGTGAGAAAAATAAGAAGAAATATTTGAAATTCCCCTTAGGTTCTACAAAACAAGCAAGATAATTACCTCCCTCCACTGCTCACAGCTTCACCTCCTCTCTGATAAGTTACTAGAATGTTAAAAAAAAAAAAAAAAAGAAAAGAAACAATTAATAGACACGTTTATATATCAAAATCTATTACATTCATGAGCATCTTTTTACAATGGAATTCTTTCTCCCTACCCAAAAACATTGTAAAAGTCCTTACAGGACACAGCAGTTTTCTAATTCAGCTAGCAATTTAAAATTCTTATTAAATTAAATATAGATCATTCTTATCTTAGTCTTAACAAGCTTGAGAAAAGCCAAAGTAAAATTGCAGCAGATTCTTGTTAAATGTAACTATTACATATTTGTACATTAGCATTCCCATAGATATTTATTTTGAGTTTATTAGATCATATCATTTCATAATTTTGTAGTTATAATCTTAAGTCTTGCCTTTGTAGGTAAGTATTACAAAAGCCTACTAGATTTTCCCAGAAGATTGAGAACCAATGAGACAAAAAATAAATGTTAAACCCTTCCACATACAAAGATATAAAGTTGTGCCTACTGATGTGACCAATCATTTTTTTTTTTACCTATTTTTTTTTATAGTGGCTTGTTGAACCTCATGCTCATTATATGTTCATAAAATATGGCTTAATGCTTTTGGAAGCTTTCTCAGCTTCATAAATTTGGGGCATAAAAATAGAGCTGTACCACAAAAAGATTTGCACATAGTTAAGCAAAGGGTTAAGAAGATTAACTTTTCTGTAAATACAGACACATTTTCTAAGAAGAAATGTATTTTTAAAAGCTGCCAAGTTCTGCTACTTAGAAAAACTCCAAACTGGGAGTCTGCTCGGGAGAGATAACTGCTCCCAGTGATTCCAATAACTGGATTAAAACTGAGGCGGCATAACTACAGGTACATCTTTTACTAGAGGTGATGTGAAAGAAGAGGATCCACTTTGAAAGAAACTGAATAGGACAGAATATGAGGACTCAGACTTGGGGAAAATGAAAAGTTTTATCTTTCACATGTGCTGGGTATTTTGGTTACCTTTCAGAATACTGATTCTATGGACAGAGAATTACAAGGCAGAGAAATTTTTGTTGGAAAACCTGAAAGCTTAAGTTAAGGGGGAAAAATGCATTGCCAAGTATGAAATAATCAATAAGATGATTAGCATGTTAAATCATGCCGAGTCTAGAAACAGTGTGTCTTTTTAATGGAAATACATGCAAACAGGGCTAAGATGCAATGTGGAGTGGTGAATAAATAAATGCACTGGATGGATGAAAAGCAACACCAACCATTTCTACTTCAAATGCATGCCTGGCGTGAGTAAATGAAGTATTGTATTCCATTTAAGTCCTTTCCCCCCAGTTACTGCTGAAAATGAAATAAAACCAGAAACACAATAGTATAACACATGCCAAACTAACAAAGGATAGGAGGAGGGTAAGTGCAAATATATACCTGTTGGCGTGAAGGTAAAGGACGGGACTGAAAATCAAAACAAAATATAAACCAGTTATTAAGCTGAAGAGAAAGGGAACATATCACATTAGTATGAATCAAGCAGACAGCTGAACATAAAACAAATGTAAATAACCAAGCCAGTAGGTCTGACACTCTGATATATGAATAAAACCCAATACAAGGTTAGAAAAAGAAGCTTGTCTCTACAGGTACCATTTTGAAGTGTCTGACATTCTAGTACCTTGGGAGGGGAACTGTGCGTTAGCCTGTGAATGACCCTGCATTTAGCAACAGAGATTTAGCTCATAGGCTCCAGTACAAACAGGAATCCTCTGCTATTAATCATTTCCAAACACTGGATGATGGATTCTTAAACAAGTATTATCAGGTGTATGCTGGAACCTTATCTAGGAATCTGAAAGTAAATGCTTATTAAATGGACTAATAGGTGCATTTAAGTATTTATTAATGGACGAAAGAAAGGAGAAGAAAGAGGAAAAAGGGAGGGAGAGATGGACGGAGAGAGGGAGGGAGGGAGGAAGGAAGGAAAAGCAAAGAGAATCATAAAAATCAAACCGTTCTGTAAGCCTGATGCATTATACAAACAGCACAATGCTACATTTTTATCATCATAAACATTTCTGAACAGATAAAAAATGTGTGGAGTTTTAAACTTTAATTTCTCTGTCACAATTTACATTTAGAAGCGTGGTCCAAGTAGGTTGAACATTTTTCTAATGCCACGCTAGAAGCTAAACAATAGAACAATAACACCCCTCTGAGAACCTTCACTCTCTCTGCAGTTATAAATCTTAATCTAATCAATAATGCCTGAAATTGAACTGCAGACCTCAAAAGTAGCAGCATGGCCTCCCCCACTTTTCCTATCTTCTGTTCCTGGTGTGGGATCACACCAGAGCAATTTGCATGTCATTTCATAAAGAGAGGAGACTGACATATTTTCCAATCTTTCCCCCTTAATTTAAAGTAAATGCTGCCCTGGATAAAAAAGCAAGGAAATCTACATTATACCCTTTAAGGTTAAAGCTTGCTTTAAAAAAAAAAAAATCTTTACAACAAACAAACTGGAATATTGATTACCGTTCATGTATCAAAAAGCTGCCAAAATGTATTTTCCATTGTACATTTGAACAATGATAAGAAATTTACTTTAGGATTAGAGCTCAGGGTTTGCAAAGTGGAACGCACAGCATCCTCTACAACTGTCACTTCTTACCAAACCACTTCATCTCTGAGCAGACTAGAAAGAACAACAACAAAACCTTAACGCTGTGTACCCAATTGATACCCTGGCCTTCGTTTGCAGCACAGCAGCCCCTGTCTTGAGAATTCTATTGTGTTTTCTTTCAGTCAGATCTTTTCAGAGAGTCAATGTAATTTAGCTACATTCAAAAATTCAGAGCCATAGTAACAAGTCTTCATAAAAAAAAAAAAAAAAAAAAAAAAAAAAAGGTACATTTGAAACTAAAGCTATTCAAGCAAGAATGGAGTGCCTGAACATTAATTTGCAATCACAAGGACACGGGAAATATGAAAGGTCCTTGTCATTACTTCTCATAGCTAACTGCTAACCCCAGTTTGAGGAATTGAAGAAGAAATGAAAAAAGGTCAGCACTAAATGAAATTTTCGCTGCTAGCACACCAAAGAACAACTTAATTTTCAGAGCTTCCAATAATATAATGAACTCTGTGTACTGAGTGATGCTGGTGTAATATGTGGACAGAGCACCCAGTGTCCCAGCAGATGTTACACCTATAGCTGTATGTGAGGGGAAATGCTAAAAAAATGTTCATGAGTACTCAAAGTCACACTCTGGCTTGATATTTTATAGGTCAAGAGGTTCTTTTCATTTATTTCTTTAAAATGTTTTGCTTCCTATTTTTCTGAAACTACTGGCATTGTGTTTGGCACAGAAAAATTTAAGACACTCAAAATGCACTTAAAAAACTGCATAGAAACAGAATTATGGAAAAGTGCCAACAGGATGAAGTGAGGAAAACAGAATCAGTGCTCATCCAGTTACATTTGTAATTATGTTCTGTGACTTCTGCTTAAACAGAAGCTACTTGAAAAGACCAGGAGATTAGTTTATAGGTCCCGCAGAAAGATCACATAGGCATTTGTCAGCATGCTCAAAGGACATTAGTAAAGAACAGGGGGCATTTCAGAAAGGAGAGTTTCATGTCACATTCTTAGACTTCAAGACAATACAGAGCATTAAACTGTTGTAATCACACAGCTATGACACTTGATCATGACAAGGAACACTGGATTTCACTGACTGGCTGTTTATGAAATGGAGTTAATGGGCCAAGTCTGATGAACAGAAAATTCACATCTAAATGTTAGTTGCTTTTCCTCATTGAAATCAGATTTCTAAACCTAGTCTCCTCCCAGCATCCTGCTCCTTCCCCACTTCACCAAACACAGACATTCATTACCCCCTTGTCTGTCTGCATGGTTTTGCAGTCAAAGGTTCTATTTGGTAACACATGTGCCTGACATTGTTCTACTTTCTATACATAATGAGCACCACTCTCTTCGCAGTAATCTCTAAGCCCTCGTTTTCCATTTCACAGGTGGGGATACCGACATTTTGCTTCATGTCTAGGTAGGACACATATCTGAAAAAAAAATTTCAGGGTGATAATGCTAAGGCAAATCTATGCATATGAAGAGACTGCTGCTGAGCTGCGGGCAGGAGGCACATGGATTTATTTCACAGTATCGATGATGAATCTGTGTTGACTCTTTTTTTCCCCAAGACCTCTAGGAACAGTGCAAATATCCCACACTATTGACACAGAATGTTTTATAAATGTATAAGGACATTCAAGTTCTACCTAGTTCTACCTAGTCTTGAAAATTCCAACTTAACCATATAATTAGAAAACTGTTCTGTCCAAGATACACAGAAAATGACCACTTAGGAAACATGTAGACAATTAGGAAAAGAAAGGACAGTGACCATCAGAGAAGGGATGTCTTAATTTCTTGGTAATCACCTTTAAATTTGCTTTACAGCAAAGCAAGACTTTTGTTATGTTGGCTCTATAACGAAGGTGAATGTGTTTTCAATCCAAACCATGGCAATTTTGAGGGCAAAATGCAATATTATGAATCATTTTATTGAACAAAAGACATAAAAAGGGACTACAATCTGAAAACTAGGAGGCCACACTATCAACAGCCCAGGTATGAGGACCAGAGTTGGTGGATGTATTTGGGGGAGAGGGAGGAGGAGCAGGATTATCTGCCTGAATGTTAAAATTCTCCTCAGAGAATAAAAAATGCAAATCAACAATGTACAGGACTTGAAGATATTTAGCAAAGGTATTTATGAAATACGTTGGCATAGTCACTTTATCCTTGAAATATTAGCAGACAAATAATTATGTTCTCTAACATTATAAAGACATGCGTAACAAAATCATCATCATTAATGGGCAGTGTATAAGACATTTGATTGCAGGATCTTAAGTCTAACAATGGTAAAGTACTAAAGCTCTTCTCTCCCTAGGCAGGACATCCCTCATAATGTGATCACATTCTCATTAAGAAAGGACTGCTTCTAGAAATAATCAAAGGATTCTCTCTATTTGTTGCTTCACAAAGGACAACAATCCCTTTAAAACTATGTGTATTTAAAGCCCTAATTTATAATTCCTATGATAGAGAAATTACAAATTTCCCCCAAGAAATAAAGTAATAAAATAATTGCCTAAGAGAAGAAGTCCACAGTGTCACAGCCAAGTCTAGATGTACCTTGGTGAAACATATTTGAAAGGCTCTGGGTCCTAAGAAACTGATAAACTCTGTTGCACTGCCCCAGGAGAGACATCAATATGCAGATATCATGATAAAAGCACTTTAGAGAATTGCTGTATATTGAAATAATTTAATAGGTGGGATATGTGTCCCTGTGAATCATGTGGAGTCCAAGTTTAAAAGTGAAAGTTTCATAAACATATTCAAATGTGAAAAGCCTGAGAAAGCTAATACCTTTCCTGATACCCGCATAAGTACTAGTGAGTCCGTTCCTCTTCTTCCGGTGTCGGTAGAGCCAGATGCTGAAGACCATGAGGATGATCCAGCAGGCTGCCCCGATTCCTGCGATGAACGCTGGCTGCTTCACCACGTCTGAAATCTGCTGAGCAAGGCTGACCTGGTCCTCAGGTGACACCGGGTTCCCGTGAGAATCTGAAAGGCCATCTTCTGATGAGTTTGGGTGTAAGACTCAGTGTGATGATGTAAGAATACATACATGATGTAAAACACCTGCCATTTTATTTTGTTAATTTGGGACCATGATTTCTCTTTATCATTCTGCATTACCAAGGGAAAGTGAAAGAGTTCATGAAATCACTAGTAAAACGCATTTGTTTTAATTCAAAATAAGTATGGATGTAATTTTGTGTGATCGTAGCTCAAACAAAGATAGTGGCACACTGTTTCTCTTCTTATTTCACAAGTCTGCAGGATTAGTCTGTTTAGATTAAGTTTCAGGAGACAGTGCTCACTAACTGAAGTAAACACAAACGTGTAACACCATAAAATGCAAAAACAAAACAAAACAAAACAAAAATCCCAGAGTACTTTAATGCAATTGTACAAATAAATAACAGGTACTAAATAGTATATGTATAGAAAAGGTAGAAAATTTCTCAAAATTATATAGGAAACTCAAATGCATGCTGTAAAAAGGGTTCAAATAAAATTATACTTTTTCCATAAGGTAGATGTTGAAAAATGGTGTGTGTGTGTGTGTGTGTGTGTGTGTGTTTGCATGCCCTCTCCCCAAGATTATATCGCAACATCCTTCCCTGTCTTAGAAACATAATATTTGAACCCATGTTCAGAATGTCCTATAAAATTAAGGATCATTAAAACACAATGGCAGATTAAGATAATGTTAGCATTGTTAAGAACTATGAATAATCTTTCTTTTAAAATAATAACCATCGCCAGCAATAGATATAAGAAAAGAACATTAAATATGTAAAAGAATTATCAAGTGTTATGAATAGTCAAAAAGACATTCTCGTTGGTTGGATATTTTGATTCAAGAATTAAAAATTGATGGAATATATGGCTAATAAAATGTGCTTATTTTACATTTATGTCTGAAGCCTACGAAGATATTTTTCAAGCCTGTGCCATTACTTCAGGTCACACAGGGCAGCCTGCAAAGTCTTTGTAGAAAACGCAAGACTGTCGCTCTTCTGTCAAATAAGATTGGGACTTTTTCACAATTATTAAATCATTTGACTTGGAAAAAATATTCATCTACCACACTCTTAAAATTTTTATGTTGCTTCTGCATCTATTTTGAATCTAGGATTAATTTTCTCACACCAGAAGAAGGGTTTAGTCACCCCTGACAGTTTCTAGCTCTCTGCTTCCTCCCAATTCCTCAGTATGGTCAATGCAGGCATCCCCCTTATATAACTGCCTCCTGGTGACCACCTTCCCATGGGCCACAGAGATACCACCTCCTTGAT
The DNA here is from genome assembly GCA_025594165.1 of Tamias sibiricus. NCBI lineage: Eukaryota > Metazoa > Chordata > Mammalia > Rodentia > Sciuridae > Tamias > Tamias sibiricus. The sequence goes on from CM046668.1 coordinate 32,721,270, forward strand.
TCACCATCTTACCCATAAAGACTGCAGATATGCAGAAGCGACAACATCTTAGTCACAGCATTACCCCACGGAACTCCTTCCAGTTTTCTCTAAGAACAATTAGAACTTCCCACAGGAAACTTCCTTGGATAACACCCTGAGCACCCATAAAACCCTCAGCTCACAGGTCCTCTCTCTCTGGCTCCCCACCTGCAGACCCAGCAGTGATCACTGGCCCCTGGGCCTTCTCATTCGCCCTTGTCAGGACCTCTCCTTTTGTGGATCTGTAATACACTCCTGCTATTTCATGTATTCTGAGTAGCATCTGATTAACACACCTGGCGGGAGCTCTCCTCCCTGCTGGGGCTCTTCTAGAGAGGAGCTATCTTGGCAGGTCAAAAAAAGCCACAAGGGCATCTGCTGGTTTAACAGTCTGCTATGAAAAGGACACCCAGTCATGGGGTTGGATACTTAGGTATCATGCTCTCTGTGTGGACAAAATAAGTACCCCATGAAAAGCACAATATAAACATCACAACCAAATCCCCTGGAGACCTATCAGGTGGGGTTAGAGTTTATAGCTGCTTTATAGACCTCAAGACCAAATTCAAGAAAAATACAATTCTGCTAACACAATCTTCTTTAATTAGAAATCTTTCCACTCCAAAAAATATATTTTCTATAAAATAATTGGTATGATTTATTCTATATGGATAACACTTCTTGAAAAGAAAAAAAAAAACTCCTATAGGTTTTCTTATTAAATGATATTGCATCTTGATATGATAATTGGCAGAAAAAAATCAGAGCATTCAATGGCTATGGAAACAGCCTTTCTTTGTGAAACGCTGAATTCCTTCTGCTGTGTGTATATGTGTTGCGGCGGGGAGGAAATTTCCTTTTTTTTTCCTTGAACAGAATTCCAGATTCATGCTATGGAGGATCAAAGCTGAAAACCTTATTTTCACAAGCAGTCACCTGCCTTCAACTGTTTGTTGACTGAAAGTTTTATTTCATGTTCCAGACCCTTTTATCTCTGGTTATCCTAAAAGCACTTCATCCTCTGAAAGTTCACCAACCAGACCTATTCTTTTTATTCCTAATACGTCCTTTGTATCTGCTAGGTTTATAGACTTCATGGCTATTTGCGCAAGGTTACGTTGGGTAGCTTCAGATTTTATGGAAACAGCCCAGAGAGGTTCCATGCGAGCAACCAGATGGGCTTAACAGAATAAAGTGCAGTGTGACTAATGAATTAAAGCAGCCCCTCTCTACCTCAGGCTTTGTCTCCCTGCAGCTGAGCCTATATTAAGATCTGGAAAACTGGAACACACTTATAATTTCAAGGAAACCAATCTGACCCTTAAATCCCATGATTTAAATCTTAAATAAATAAAATTACACATGGTTCTTTTTCCGATTCATTTTCCAAAAACGAGGACTAAACATCCTATGCTATAAAAATAGGTAAACAGTATCCACAATGGCTAGGGTCATCAAGACATACCTTCTAATTTCAGTTTTAATAAACTAATGCTGATATTTGGAAAAAGTGGACAAATATTTGAATATCAGCTATAATTTTCAATAGGAACTCTTCCCCCATATCTTATATAACATTGCAACAGATGCATCAAATAATTTTTTTCTAGCTTCCTGTATTGCTTGAAATAAACCAGGAAGCTATTTTTGTTTAGAAGTTTTTATATAATCATTTAAAAATGTGTTAAAAGGAAAAAATAAATACAAAAATATGAAATAAAATTCTGGCCCAGACTGTGATGGTCAGCAAGCCCCACTGAAAGCTTGAATGGGCCTCTCATAATTGACTGTTGGGAAGCAGCTCCTGGCTGCTGCTTTCATTTTGTGCTGTCCTCGTTCATCTTCTTATAATCACATCAGGCAAGAGTAATGTGCACCTTTCTAGTCTGTACCATTTCAAGCCTCCCATAGAATATATATTTTCTTGCTTGCTTTCTGCTGGTGCAGGGACAACCTTGGAAGCTCACATTGAGAAACTAGGGCTCTTCAGCTTACAACCAACTAGGTGGAACATAGTCCTGCTGGACAATTGGAATTGTAGTAGACTTTTATTGTGTTATGTTACATAAACTTTGCAAGTATATGTGTTACAGCAGCTGGCATTGTCTTAGCAATGGAACATCAACAAAATTTTCAAAATAAATGTGAATTCTTTAGGTATTGCAACAGAGTTAAAAGTCAAATATTTCTTTTACTTTTATTATGAAATAATTCCAGGATGTCATTCATACTTATTAATATGCCAAAATAGTGTGGACTCATTTGTGAAGCATAAAGATTGGTACAAATGATCCTTTTTCATACGTTGCATCTGACATAAAATATTACTGATGCTTAACTTCTGATTTGTAATATAGAGGCACAAACCAGACTGTATACTTCTTGGCCCCTTTCCTAATTTAAATGTTAACTCTTAAAATCTGATCTTTTTCTTTCCACTTCTTAGTTGCAACATTGTTTTGTTGGTGTTTCTGTTGTTGCTTGTTTTACATGTAAATAGCAATCACTAATTCGGATAGTACGTTCATAATAGTTTGCCTATAGTGATTTCTAGTAATGAAACCCAGGCCAGGTTTGCTTTTTTTTTTTTTTTTTTTTAATTCATGTAAAATTTTTGAAACACAAATTGTATTTAAATTTGAATAATTAGCATAGAAACATTCCAGTGACCTGACATCTCAACTTATCTTCTTTTTTAAAAAGAAATTACAACTTTAAACAGACACTAAATGTAAATATAAATTGCACATTGCTATAAATTTCCAAAATCTGGTTTAAGTTGTCATGGAAGAATTTTTAAATTTTTAATCCAAGTAGCTATAGGTCTCATGAGAACACACACTGAGACTTCTCTATTCACTGCAGTGTCCTTGGCGCTTGATTAGTAGTATTTGTTAAATAGACAAATAAAATTCCACAGGACTGAGTTGTTGAGACTGAATATTAACTTTTATTTGAACTATCATCTAAAATGTGCATTTGGATAAGGTTAGTTTAGTTGTAAGATGTCTACAGTCGTGTCTCACATAACAACATTTCGGTCAATGAGGAACCATTTCTATGACTGTTGCATAAGATTATATGGCCTAATGATATCACATGTATCTTAGTTTGTATAATTACACTCTATGATGTTCACACGAGGACAAAATTACTTAACAATGCCTTTATTGGAATTTGTCCTTATTGGTAACCAACGCATAACACAGTATGTGAGCGAGTGTTTTAAGTGAAGCTAACACCACTGTAGCTGTAAGCCCTACTTCCATATTGTATTAACTTCCAACAGTGGCTCAGACACAGGTAAAAATAGCAAAGCAGGACGAGTAGTACAATGACAGACTGTGGAACTGGAACTGCTCCGACACTCACCTAACTGGATGAACTGAGGCTCACTTTTCACCCCAGGTCCAGCGCCTGTGCTGGCTGCCACTTCCACACTGTACCGGATCCCAGGAACCAGGGAGGGAATAACCACAGAAAAAGTGGAACCATCTACTGTCTTGTTTATATGGTATCGGGTTTCATTGCCCAGACACCACACCTGGAAGAAGTACATAATGAAGATCAGGCTGGTAAAATTTCCAAGATAATGCAAAGATCAACATAGGATGAAGATGCACTTTAGACCTTGACAGAACTCAGACGCCTTGTGAACCACCACACAGTTTCAAAAGTCATTCTTCTCCAAGATGGAGCTCTGAGAAGACTTTTCCAGTCAAGCCCAGTATTGGTAACAGCTCCACTATTGGAGTATTGGTAATAGTTACACTTTCTCAAATATCTTAAAGGATTATATAAGGTAAGTCTACAAACTTCTGCTTGAAGATAATCATTCCTCTCAATCCACATTATATCCCATATCACTAGGTTTTTGTTCTTTTTATCATTTAAAAATTTTTAACAGCACAAGGTTATTTGCCAGGAAAAACAGGACCTTGCCAAAAGTTATACATATCTAGGTAAAGAATAACAATGTGCATAAAATTATTCAATATTTGGGTGGTAGATGTGATGCCCGATGACCAGGCATCACAAGACAAAGGTGAGGAGGGAACTCTGTCTGACACTTCAACAGTTCCCTGGGGTAGAATCACCTGGCACTGTCACTTGACATTTCATATCAAACTCATGAAGTGGTTCATTTAAAAGGATAGTGAGCTTCTGAATAATCCAAAGCAGTGTGTATAGATAAGATTATTAACAATAAAACTGCACTCCAGGAGTAGACACAATCCTAGGCTTTTAATCAGCTTTTGGTATGCTGAACTATTATCAATAAGATAAATTAGCAATCTGGTATTATAGTTATAGGAGAATATTAACTAGTCTTTCATAACATCCATGAGATCATAAAGAATAAGAGTACATACTAGAAGTGCAAGAGAAACATTCCATAATGAGAAAGTTATCATATGCCTCATTAACTTTGATAGTGATATTTGTGACAGGAAATTGTATTTGGATTCGGTTTCCATAAGACCATAATCCATGCAGGAGTGAAGAACACTCTATATATTCTTTATGATATCCTCGAGCAAAATGTAGGATTAGCTTCAAGTGGACTACTGTCCACACTGGAATAGGAAATGGGATTTTAAATTAATCTAAAAACACCAGCATCCTCTATCACTTGGTCAATAACCTTTAATTTTGTTCTTTGAAAGTTAATATTATCTTAATATAGTTTCAATGTGTAATGCCACTGAATGGTCAGACACTATATCAGGATCTGACCATTTGGAAATAAAGACTGCTTTGTGAATTTTTTCCCCCAATTACATTACGCAGCTGAACCGAAGCCACAAACTGATTTTGTACCAGTCAATCAGGTTCTGAAAGGCATTTTATTATTTTAAATTGACCATGAAGTTAAGTGAAATCCACCCTTTCACATTTCTTGAGGAAAGAAATGAGTTTTGACTCTTAGGGGAAAATGCCTACATTATACAATTTTGCGTGAGAGCTGAGACATCACCTCATTTTAAATCCTCAAAAATCTTCTGTAACAGTGTATTTTTCCAGACTGAAACATAGCATCCTGTCACTCACCAGTATTGAAATAACCTTGAAACTTGTGAGAAAGCACTTAACAGTATGGATAGTTTTACCTTCTAATAACTCAGTTAAACTAGAAAAAGCCTTATTTAAAATATCTTGAAACATCCACAGTGCATTGATAGCCACATTTTAAATATTTTTAAGCAACCTTATTGATGTACACAAATTTCGTAAGATGTTGTTCAATTTGATTTAAAAAGTAATTTCAAAATAAATATTATACCTAAAATTAAGCTTAGGGTTTTTTTTTTTTTTTTTTTGTTATCATACAAATAAATTTGCTCTTCAAAAGAATTTATGGACTTCATTTGGGTCTTAACTAAGGATGCACATCAGAACTACCTAGAGATTTACCAAGATACACATGCAAGGGACCTGTCCAATCAACTGTATTGGAATCTCTGAGGGTGGTGGCAAGACACCTGTATTGGGAAAATGGTTCTACCAGTGATTCTGCTGTTGGCCTGTACTTGAAAATGCTTGACCTACACTAGTGAAGGTAGATATGTCCTGTGTCCTGTCAACAGACACATATCAAGGTGTGTCTACTTTCTAACCTAAGTTATAAATCAATAACTTCATATCACCTTCATAAAATCAGTTTCACATCCTAACCAAGAGTTTGAAATATTTACACATAGAAAATAATACATTAAGTATCAGTATTTAACTAATTAACTAAAAAAAAAAAAAAAAAAAGACTCAGACATAAGAGAAATACAGATCACTGTGCAGAGAACTACATCTTTTATAGTTAAATTCTTCTAGTATGAAGTATGTTTATGTAACTGTTGAAAAAGTACACAAAAATGTACACATATTTTCTATTTATGTTTATCTATTTTTGACAGCACATTAAGATCATCCTATAATACAGATTCATTCATAACATAAGTTCAAACACAATCTTTCAGCTAAATCTCATGTCTATATCTCAGTTTTTGATGCATCTTGGCATCCTTGAAAATATTTGCTTAAAATGAATCCATGTTAAGACTGTCCATATGTATTGAATAGAGCTGTTTATTTCATAGGGAAAAATAATTATTCAGAACAATTGGATTATATCACTTGATAATCATACATATTTTAAAAATTTGTACAAACATACAGGAACTTATAAAAGACTATTTCCTGAGACATGATATTTTGTTTTGAAACTAAAACAAAGAGATATATAAAAACATGATTTACACACACACCAAAATAATTTTTCCAACTTGTTCAGTTTCTAAAGTTTCAAAGATCTAAATAAATTAAATTGAAAAAATTTTTAAAATCTGGTAGAATGTGACTCTATATATAGCCAATTCCATAGTGCAATCCAATTCTGGAAGATATGTTAAAGCATTTTTCAGAGAGAAAAAAGTTATTACTATTTAAATTTGTTGATTTTGTAAAATTAGACGGATATGTAAGTTTTGTGACTATTTAGATTCTCTCTTGCAATTTTTTTTTCAAATAATTTTTCTAGCAAAGAAATTACTCCACAATCTACACAGGAGTAAGATTCTATAAATAATTGTGCATGTTGGTAGTAAGACCAGCAGATGGCGCCAAATATCTATAAACAATTTATTTAGCCCTGTGAGAAGAGGGTGTGCACCAGTAAATTAGCATCAAATTACCTTATATTCTTGAACCATTCCATTTTGAGTGTCTTCTGGAGGTGGTTGCCAACTGACAAGAATTGCTGTTCCATTTCCATCATTCTTTGATACAGTTACACTTTGGGGTGGGGCACTTGGTGCTATTAAATTGTTTTAAAAAGCAGATTATTAAAGTGTACTACAGAACACTGAAAGCAGGTAATTAATACTTATTAATTAACATAAGTAAATATTAATAGTGAATTCATTAAAATTAATACTTAAAATTAAAAAGGAGTATATGAGTTTTAAATTCAATATCTGCATGATTCAAAGATGTAAGCCACTTAAGTGTTAAGAGTCCCAAACTACGTCTTTTTCCTCAACCTTACCAACCTGTAGTTATTGTGAATTTCCATAATCAAAGTTATATAGATTATCTCCATGAAACATGACGGGACTTCTATTTGTATTGCTTTCTAACCCTCATCTCCTGTCTTCCCTAAACATGAAAAGTATAAAAAATGAATGCTAATCACTCAGGATATTAACCATACCCCATCATTAATCCAGTAAGTGGCAAGAACATATTAGGAGATATTGTTAATGTTTTTATGGAGTGTAGTTGTGACACAAAACTATTTACCATTACATAAATAATACTTGTTAATTTCTAGTTTTATCGTAGCCAGTCATACTGGTTTGCCTAGAACTGAGGGATTTCCAGAGACAGGAGGCAAAAGAACAGATTGATAACTCTGGAAAGTCCTGGAAAACCCAGTTGTTACTCACCTTCTTTATAAATCATTAATCAAAGTAACATTCAACAAATGGGTGGTGGAAAGGCAAGCAAATTGAGAGTGAGTCCATCTTTGAATACGAATTGAGAGTTCTGAGTCATTCAACAGACCCCATCTATGTCATTAAGTAACACAAGGTTCACATCTGCACCTTTTTTATGTATAGGCCACTAATGAAGCAAATCTTATAGCATTTTGGTTTCTCTATTTTAATAGAAAATAGTTGTTCTATTTAAACAAAATTTCTTAACAAAGTATGTTTAGTATCAAGACAGTTAAACAATGGATTCTACTGTCATGTATAGCTAAAAAGAACCCATAAAAAAAAAAAAAAAAAAGACAGTTAAACATTCAAGACACTCTTAACATTTTAACAACTCTAAGTTAATAAAAGCCCAAAAAATTTACTGCAGTGCACAGATATCACACACTCCATATACTTGCCTTCTTCTAAGGTTTTGGCAAACTTGATTTCACTATCTGCTCCTTGAAATTCATTAAAAAAAGGGCGAGCCTTAATTTCATAGTTGACTCCCTTTCTGAGATCAGGGATAACAACACTATTTTTGGTTGGAGTTCTCACTTCAAAAACTAACCACTCGGATTCGCCATGGTTGCCTCCAGATGGCCGATAGAGAATTTTATATCCTTGAATATACTGAGACTGTTGGTCCACCTATTAAAGTGACAAAAATAAAAAATGCAATCATTCATAGCTTTTTACTGCCTATTACAAAATAATAAAAATTTAAGTGCAACAAAATACATTTTTTTTTCCTATCAGGTTTCACCCTGTGTATTTCTAGTTCACCTGAGTTAATACTTAAAAAATCCTTTTGTAGGGTGATATTAATTTCTGTGCCTTATGAATAAATATGAAGTGTCATGGCAGTTCTGAGATATATCATCTAGAGACACATGAAGGTCAAGGGCATGTGTTTTACTACTTCCTAATTTTAAAAGCCTATGTAATACTACTCGGAAATACTTCTAAGATTAAAAAGTCCTGTGATAATGGGCCTATCACAAGTTGCAAATTCATAGTTAATATTTTGGGTTTTTCTCTCCTGAGACAGGTAAAGTTCATTATTTCATTATACCAATAAAAAGAAATATACACAGAGGCTGGGGTTGTGGCTCAGAAGTAGAGTGCTCGCCTTGCACATGTGCAGCCCGGGTTTGATCCTCAGCACCACGTAAAAAAATAAATAAATAAATAAATAAATAAATAAATAAATAAAGGCATTGTGTACAACTAAAAACAAATAAATAAATTAAAATATATATATACACAAATAAGAAGCTTTTATTGATTAAAGTCCATCCATGGCTACCATAATAAATAACAGTTACATGTTACATGAGAAAGTTGTCATGGCATAGCAGTGATCAACAGGTAGTTAAAATTTTATATATATATATATATATATATATATATAATTATATATGTATGTGTGTATATATATGTATATGTATATATATGCATACATATAGTTAAATTATACACATACAGACAAGTCACCTGCTTATTAAAACTGAGATCAAATATGACAAGAACAACTCACTGTCCAGTGCACTTCAATTGATGAGGAAGAAAGGATGGTGGGGTTGTGGAGGTGCAGGACGACATTTCCCAGTTCTCTCTGGACCTGCTTGTGGTCCACCCCCTGACTCGTTGGTGGAACATCTGCAAGGATTCAAGAAGACCCTGTCAGGCCCTGCACCGTGCTACTGAACTGAAGCAAAGCAGCGTGAAACAGTCCTTTCAATCACAGCCACCCTCAGGAAAGAAGAATCATTGTGCCTACGAAACCAACCTGTGCTATAGAACAAAATAAGAACAACTTAACCTTTTCGTGAGGATCAGAAGACAAGAGCCATACAGAGAAAGAGGGAGGAGGGGAAGAGAACAAGTAGAGGGCCTGCAGAGAGCCCGAGGGCAAGAAACAAAACAGACAATGGCAAACAGTAAAGTGTAAGGGCTGCTCCCACCATGTCATGATCACAGCAGAGAGTGAGGCTGGGCAGTCCTCTCTGAGTCTTCTTACCTTCCAGAGGGATCCCAACTAAGCAAGGAGGAAAAGAACCAGACCTTTTAGCAGAGAGCTGGGGAAGGAAAAGCAGAGGAACATGGGCAGCAGAAGCAAGCCCAGAAAGAAGTCCAACTGCTACATTTTATAACATGGACCTGGTTCTTCCCAGGCAGGGTGGATAATAAGGATGTGGCAACAATGTGGGATGGAGAAGGCACTATTGAGGCCAATAAAATAAATCTGATTAGATCCATGAGCAAAGAGCACTTACTAACATCATCTTCATTGATGACGGTTCAGGTTAGTTATTGTATCACAGTAAAGAATGCTTCACAAAGAGTTCTCAGTCTCAAAAAAAAAAAAACCCCAAAGTGCAATAGCAGTCTGTGATGTTACTTTAGAAAATTTCATATTACAAAGAAAAATTGAAGGTGATGCTTAAAAATGTAATTTTGAAATACTTATGCATTGATCCTTTTATTTTTCTTGTTCTCCTCCTGAAAGAAATGTTTTATAATTCAGAAAGGCTTTTCCCAACATTCAAAATTGGGCTGACAGGAAACCTTGGTATTGCTCTATCCTACAGCTTCACAGGTATTGGAATTCCCTCTATGCATCGTTCAGAACTCACCCACTATTTGTAATAACTGGCATTTTCTTATGGGTACTCTATATACTGTCTTTCATTCTATGTATGTGTACATTTCCTTTAAATAACAGGGTTCAATGATGTTTCAAGGACATGACATGTGCATGTAGAATAGTAGCAACAGTGGTGACTGCCACCCCATCCCAACAATGACAACCCCACCTCCACTCCGGCTGCCAGCTTCTCAGCTCTTCTTCCTTGAAGAGTCCAATCTTGCCCTTGGTGACAAGGGGCTAACTCCAATGTGACACAGGTCAGTCTACCTAACTCCTATACTGCAAACCTGTGCCCTGAATCTATATGCATGTTTAACTTTTAGTTCCAGCTCATTCACTGGTGTCTCTACCTGGGGAAGACTCTTGCATAACCGTATTTCCCAAATGGTCACAGAGACTATGCCTGCTCCCTTGGAAATCAATTTCCAACAAATCTTCCCTGAACTCGCTGCACGGTTTCCTTCTTCCTTCCCCTTACAGAATATGCATTCTGTAACCTCCAACTGATTTTCTTTCTTTTCTTTTTTTTCCTTTTCTTTTTTCAGGTCCTTTCCAAGATTTCCACTATGATCATGATCCTCATTTGAGTTGTACAATGTCTCAAAAGCAGACTAGGAACTGAATAATAAAATATGCCTCCATTATTTTCACTCACTGGTTCTTTCTTGTGACCTGGAGTTAGAAAAAGCACATATTGTCCACATTGAAGTCTCCTAAAATATTAAGGAAAGGATGTCATGTTTCCTCTAACTTCTTTCCCTCAGGGCTAACCATGCCAAGAGCATTGTGTTTCTTCTGTGACGTGATCTTCAGCTTCCATGTAGCCTCCTGCACCATGTTCTGCTCTTAAAAGTCCATCTGAAAATGCAGTGCTCATGCAAACACATTACTCCACTGTGATTTGACCAGCTCTCAGTGAAAGAGAGACGACGCCTTGATCCAGGAACAATTCTGCTAATCCCGGCAAAGACAACACTGGCTCTTTGGGCAGCTACATCATTCAGTGGTTACAGACAGGTGTTTGAGTTGACTCCAAACACTAAGTCTGTACACCTCCCAGAGCACCAACATGCACACACTTCTACACCTGTAAGCCTGAAGTTCTCAGTCTACCCTTTTATAGCTAATTTTTAAAAAAAATATCTTTTTAGTTGTTGATGAACCTTTATTTTGTTCATTTATTTATATGCGGTGCTGAGAATCGAACCCAGTGCTAGGCAAGTGCTCTACCACTGAGCCACAACCCCAGCCCTGTAGCTAATTTTTTAAACCTCAGTTCAAGTACCAGACTCTTTAATTTGCTCTATTAATTTCAATCATGTTAGTGCTGGCTCTTCATTCCAGTCTGTCAAGATATATTTAATTCTGATTCTCTCAGTTGGCTGACTAGCTATCTTTCTTAATTTTATGATAGCTGGAATTTTTATGAACTTTAACACTGAAAGAAACACAAGTAACTATGGTATAAATTTTTAAAAAGAATTGAATCTTCTATGTTCACATATTGATTTAATTTATTCTGTGGCTGATTTGTTGATTAATTTGTTCTGATAGAGATTAATTCAATTTGTGTCCAATCCTGAAGAGTGAACTTACTTAATTCCATTCCCCAGACAAAAAGACTGAAACTCAGAGGGATTGCCTATCTTCCTTAATGTCACATAGCTATAAGATTGAATAGCTGAGGTGAAAATTTCTTTGATTTTCAAAATGGTGTTCCTGTTTCCCCATATATCAGTTTCCAGTTGACATAAATTCATTTCTCTTAGGTTGTTCCTCTAGCTATGCATAAACAAAGGGAAGATGATTAAAACTTTTCTTTTTTAAAAAATTAATGTTCAGATAAAATATTAACTACATCTTCCCTTACAAATGAGGGTATAGATTATAAAACTGTTCAAGAGAATGCAAGATAGAATCAGATGAAGTAGTAGTAAGTCAATGACTTTTGGTTAGCGTCCACTGGATAGAGACCCCTGTGCTGGGGACAAAGTTTAAATTCATTTTACAGCTGTCATAGTTTCTGCATTCTTTACAAATGCGTATCCAATATTGAAAACCTCAAACTGCCTCAGGGCGGGCTCCAAGTGTATTAAAGCTCCTGATGAGGTGACTCATAATAGCAAATATAGGCATCTGGGTGTGTTGAATTCACACAGCAGAGAGACAGACGTGGGCATGTTCTTTAGCTCAGCTTGCTTTCTCTTGAAGTCTGAGGCAGAGTCCTTTCCAAAGAGATTGTTAATACACACATCAGAAAAGACAAAATGTGCAGACCCCTGCTGAACCAGGAGAAAAGTTGTTCTGGTCTTTTAGTCACCTTGCACATAACTTGTTTCTTTCATCATAACTAATTTGATATTTTTCCTTTGAAAATGTTAACTTACGAGAGAAATGTGATTCCCCCTCTATGTTGGGAAAAGAAGTTTGTATTTCTAATTACCACATCTAAGAATTATCTTTCCATGCTACTATAAGAACAAGCACATTTAATTGCAATGGCATTAGGTTATTAGAAAGGTAAAGGCTGATTCAAATGATTCTTTTTTTCAATGTAATATAAGATTCTCTACCAGAGCACTAAAATAATAAAATGAGCAAGAGACTAAAAAGTAATAATAATTTGTCTGTTGAGAGATGAAATAATTTCTCTTTGGAGAAGATAAAAAGCCATATCAAAACCACCCAAGTGAACAAAATTTTGAGTTTTAAATGTCTTAGAAACAGCTCTAAACATGTCAATTTTGTCTTTTATTTATTCCTTCAACTTACTGACCAATCTACAGGTATTTTCCATTGAAGAGTTTCAAATATCATGGCTGACATAATCAACAATGAAAGACTAGTCAAACAATATAATGATCTAAAATTTTCCCATGCTCTGTAGGAGGGTCACTGGTCAGAGGAATTAAGAACAAGTTTCCAAATATCTCCTACATTTGTGTGATTTTGAAAAAGTATGACTTGATTAAGGTAGAAATTCTGAAAATTCACCCAGAAGGTAATGAGGACTGAATTTAAATGTAAATTGTCTATTCAATGAAACACAATTACCTTATGATTAAGATATTAGAACCACATATATCTATATTTAAAAATCAACAAGTGAAATACAATACACAAACATTCATATAATATTTTTCCTTCAAGGATTTGTTTTTATGAGAAACAGTTTTCTCTGTTATCAACCTTATCTTCTTATTCCCAAACCAGAAAATAATAAAGTTTGTGGACACTGTGTCTGTGTATTTAAAAATATTAGTTAAGCAATTTGAACAGACTGTAAATGTACAATCCTAGCATTTAGTACAAATGATGCACCTGTACAATTATAACCCTAAGGATAAGTAGGTGTCACCAGGTTAAGTAAATCAATATTTACCTTGTGTTTTCACTGGATCGGATATTTGGCTTGGATCACTAATTCCATATGCGTTAGCTGCCCTCACAAGGAAAAGGTAAATTGCATTAGGTTTGAGTCCTTTAATGGCAAATGTTTCTGTTTTCACATTCTCTGCTACGGTCTGCCAGCTGCTACCAGATGCATGGCTAAGGACAGATACAGAAGTTAGAACATGCATATTAAACGGGTAAATTTTTTTTGTTTTTTTAAAGAAAAAAACAACCAGAAAACATCCTCTTCACTCTACCTGAAGGCTTCTATAATATAAGATGTTGGAGTTGCTCCTGAATTCAAATTCGGTTGCCATGATAAAGTGACTGTGTTTCTGCTGACATCTGTGACTTCGGGTTTTGAAGGGGCACTAGGGATTAAATTTGGGTCAGTGGGTCTCGGAGGTTGGACTGGAACTCCAAATTCTAACAAGTGGGAAAGAGATAAAAGGAAGCTGTTTATACATGTACAGATAAGTATTTAAATGTAGATGACTTATCCACACACCTACTCAGGGACAGGACGTTTACTTCACCAATTTACCATAAAGTAAACAACTAACTTCATATTCAGCTTCTTTTTGAGGCAAAAATAATAATTTACCTTGGACTTCAATGTAAGCACTCCATGTGGCCTCACCACTGGGGGTCGATGCGGTGCAGGTGTACCGACCAGTGTCACCCAGCTGCGGAGGCAGACAGAAGATAAATATTTGCAACAATCAAGCGCTTACTGGGCTGGAAAAGCAATTACAGGTTTGTATATGGTCCATGAATATGGATAACTGCATTAAAATTTGCTAAGCAGGAACGTTGCCTTAATCAAAAAGATTTTTATTGAATCCAAAGCAAAACATTACATGAAGACAGGAAAAAAAAATTGATATGGTTTTTCTCATGGTATAATAGAATATAATATTAATTACATTAACTAAAAATTTATAATTGACATTATTATCAGTGCCAGGGACAATAAATAATTGCTAAGGCATATAACTCTTCAAAATCAAAGGGCTAATCTTTATGGCTAAATTATATCTTTATGTTTAATAAGTTACAACATAAGGCTTATTGCACATTTTATCACAGTAACTCCTATATGGATATTTGAGATAAACAGATGTTGTAGAAAAAGAATATGCATGAAAATTTTTTTCTTATATATTTTAAAAGTAATCATTCTTTTTTTTTCTTCTATTTTTTTAAAATGAAAACTGAAACAGTCTATGAAGAATAAAGCCAGATTCCTGCCGGAATGAACACTCTCACCCTTCTGAAGATGGAATGCCAAAAAAGAAACACAGACCACACATTCAATTTTAAAATCAGCAGCCCAATAAACCTCTGTACTTCCGCTTATTCTAATAACTCTACCTTTAAGTAACATTTAATAAAACAAAACTGTTGTCATCTTGCTTTGGCAATTGCAATAACAAAGTCACAACAGTTGTAACAAAAAAGCACAACAGATTAACTTCTGTGGCATACAAAAATTAACTGTGATGCTGATGCAAAACTCCAAAGAAGCCACCCACAATAGGTAATAAAGCTATTTCAATTTATGTTTACTGCTGTCAAAACTAACTCTTTCATACGCCTCAGGAGCTTGTCTGATCTTGACCTAAAAAGAAAAAGAACATCAAAACAAATAAGGCAGTCCTGAAAGATCAGGTATGGGATGTGATGCCCCAAGCACATCCCTAAATTGTTCCCCCAAACCTGTGGGCTTTCAATCATTTAACATTCTGATTTGAAATGCTTAGTTGGGGTATGCATTGCTTTATAGCTTCCTTTGGATGTGTAGTGCTTTGGATTTGCAAAATGTTGAACCAAATACTCAAAATAGAAGAACTGTTTAAATACACTGCATATAAAATGGTACTAGAATATAACTTAGAAAATGCATTATGAAATGACTGCATCATATCACTATTTCGAAGGTTTTTTCCCCCACAAATTCCCATCTACTTTCCTCAATAGGTAAGTTATTTTTTTATCCTTCTCCATAAAACATAAAATTGCTTTCCATGGGCTAAATTATGAATCAAATCATCTCAAGCAACACATAGTAAAATGCCTGAAAAAAATAAAGCATCAAATAAAATATATATTCATACTTTCGCTCAGTATTTCAATAATGCTAAGAGATCTCAACACAAGTTCCTGGAGACAAGAACAAAGTGGAACACAACAGGAAGTCCAGGGTGTCACTGGAAGTTACCTTTGCATATCGGATCTGCAGCACTCCTGTCTCCAGCTGTTTGATTCGAGAATCTTGGGTTGAAACAAGGATTCCATCCTTTCTCCACAGAATTGTGGGCACTGGACTGCCTGTGGCCCACACAGCTGAGGACTAAAGTACCATCCACAGCTACAGTCTGATTCACAGGACCTTGTCGAATGACTGGGGGAGGCCGGTCTGCAATCACTGCCAGAAGAAACAACAGGAAATAGATTTCTGCAACTGGAAGCAATTTTCTAATCATCCAAGCAATAGCAGTTGCTGTAGGCTTTGAAACAAACTGAAGATAATTAAACAAATAATTAAAGTAGGAGACATGCATTATTCAGAATGCATTTATATGATGCACTGATTCGGAATATTAAGATGAGATACAACGTTCTCCTTTTAAATGGCCAACCACTGACTAAGCTTGCTGCATTGTCAAGGAACCAATTTATACGTTCAAGAACTAAATGAGGATTGTGGATGGTGAAGTAGATTAAGTAGTGGTACACATGGAATACTGTAAACATGAAAAGACAGAACACAAAACCAAATAAAAACATTTATTCCAAGGAAACACATGAGACAAATTTTAATAAATGACAAAAACCAATGTGACATTTCAAAACTCTTTGGTGTTCAACAAAACAACAACAAAATGATGGTACCAGGCCAGCATATGATTTTGGATTTAAAAAGGTGCTTTGGATTTTCACATATCAATATGATCAAACTCCCTGTGTCTATTTATCTTGGATTTTTTTTCAATTAAAATATAAATGGGTGAAAATTACCCAATATAACAAATTTAAAGAAACTGGAAAATTGCCCAAATACATTGTTGGCAACCTGATCCAAAGATAAGTCATAATGATGTTCTAACTTGGCAAATATCATACTCCCATATTGGAATTACCAGGAATGGTAAAAGCATTAATACCCATTCTATTACTTCATGATAGATTTAATGTATTATGAAAAGGAACAATGAGAAGCATTTTTATTATATGTAGATAAAATTATTCTTATTATATAAAAATTCTACAACCTGAAAACTTTGTTGAGATAAAGTCATTATTTTAGGTAAAATCTTAAGTATTGGGGAATGAAAACAAATCCTGCATTCATTAAAAAGATGTTTCCAACACCTGACTTAGGCAATTTATGTCATACCATAGATTTGCTAAATAAATAAAAATTAAATTAAATTAAACTATCAAGTTTTAAAAATCTGGAGACCAGTTAGAGTGAAAAAAAAAAAAAAAAAAAGATACAAATATTCAAAAGAAAATTCTAGGAAGTTGCCTGATTAAAGGAAGCCAGTTGCCAGAGCAACTAAATTTTGGATGCAAAAATTTACAAATCTGGATATGTCATGTTCAAGGTTGTATGCACCAAATATTTTCACAAGCTAGAGTCACACTTCAATTTGTTCTTCATTTATCATGCAATAATTATTAATTTTCTGCATTCAAATTTTTTTAAAGGAAAGCAATGGCGTGAAATCAGCAACTGTGCATTTCTACTCTTCCAATTCTCTCTATGCCATTACTGGTGTGAAATTTGCAAGGTATATCAGAAGGCTGGATTTTGAAACTTGGCAGGAATGTTTAAGATACATGGTTGAAAAATGTAAACCAAAAGTTCCACTGGTTAGAATTTTTAATCTTTTCCACACTATCTGTAGAGAGTTGCTAATAACAAATTAGAAGTCACTCTTGATAGGTATGATAAAAAACAAATGAAAATATTTTACTTCATTGAGGTTTTATAACACTGCCTGTATTCCTTTCAATATAGGAATGAATGAACATGTATATTCAGGCATTAATTAAATTAGCAACAGAGTGCTTCTCTATAATTAATTTTAATTAAGTCCAGTAAAAGTGTGGTTATGTTTGACAGTCTCATAATATATAGAAGTAATCTGACACCTGGGATTTACTCAACTTTCTACATGGCTACAGTCCTTGGTTATTTGCATCATATTTAGCATCAGGCATACCTCCTTATTCCATTCCAACCCAGTTTACTGGTGCAGTTTCTCTGTCATCTATTTCTGCATGATTTCCACTGGGTAGTTAAGAAAAATAAAGCAAGAAAAGGATCAGCTCTATCATCCGTCATGTGACTTTGGACAAGTTCTTTAAATTCTCTATACCACAGATTTTTCAACATGTAAAATGAGTATAATAATATTTGTTCTTAATAGCTCAGGGGATTGCTATGGAGATTTAAATGTAATAACAGGTATGAAAGTGCTTGGCTAATAGCAAAAGACTACACATTTATATATATGATGATATTACTACTTGTCCTTTTTTATAAAAAACTAATATGTAAATCAGAGCTGAAAGATTTAATAGTTCGTTAAGGCAATTCATGTCTTTAGGTATAGAAAATAAAATAATAAATTTCAATAAAATATCAACGAAATGTTTATACTTATGAATATCTATGTAGTACATTTATAAGCCAAATCTAGAATTTAAGAGATAAATTTCAAATTAGGGTTTAATACCTTACATGGGAATTATTAGAATGAAATATCAGGGAACAAAAATAGTAGGGTGGAACACTGCATTTAGTGTTGGGAGTAAACTATCTATTAGGAATGAATCCCTAATTCACAAAGTGGTAGGATTTTGATTGATTGTTTTCAGTAAATGTTTTATGCATGTCTAATATCAAAAATACAAGCCATTTGTGATAGTGTCATGTTGGTTGGCACATGGGCATATTGAAAGACTGTAAACTTTATTCTGTGAGCACTAGTCAATCAAATAAATAATGAAAACTTTTTGTTCTAAAAATGTCCTCCATAATTTCTTAAAGTATGAAATAATTCCAAAAATCCTAGTCAACTTTATACGTGCTTGTAAATTATTAAATGCTTTCTCTTAGAAATTAAGATCATGACAATTACATTGACCATCACCAATTCTACTCACTATACTGGAGCTTATAAACAATACAGAACAAGACAAAGAAGACACAAGTGGTACCACACTGAGAAAGAAGTGTCTATCTGAAGTTGACAGATGTTGTAATAAAAATTTCAGAATAACCTATGTAAAAAACTTTCAGAAATAATATGTGGATTTAGAAAAGTTGCTGGACACAAGGTAATATACAAAAGTCAAGTGTACAATTAGGCAATTTCCTTAAACAATTCAATGATGAAACTTTTTAAAAATTGACGAAACTTAAAACATACATATATAATCTCATCAAAAATCATAAAATACCTACCTTAAGTGCAACATACTAAATTATATGCATGACTTCTATCCAGGAAACTACAAAACATTACTAAGAGAAACTTTACAAAATCTAAACAAATGGAAGGGCATATGTGTGATATATACCATTTCTTTGAATTGAAAGCTTCAGATTGCTAATCTTAGTCTTCTTAAATTATCCAGTTATTTAAATTGAATCTAAATTGTTTCTTTAGGGTTTGTATGTACAGAATTTTTATAAGGTTATTTAAAAATTTATAAGGAATATCTCCAATAGTAAGCCTAAAATGATGAAAATAAAGTTCGAGACTAACGCTACCTTAAGACTTACTATAAAGCTACCATAAGTAAAACCATATGTAATGGCATAAATAGGACACTGGAAAAGAAAAGAGAGCTTACAAAACATCCAACTAATTTATGTTCATCTGAATTATGAACGGGAGTTAGGGAAAGAATAGTTTATCAATAAATCATGCAGGAGCAATTAGATTTCTTCTGAGGGAAATAGAATTTTGATCCCTGACTCACACCATATACAAAAAATTAGTTTGGATGGATCAAAAACTTGAATCTCACATGAAGAAATAATGAAGTTTCTAGAAAAAGACAGAACATACTTGTAGACTGAGGAAAGAACAGGACACTAAAAATGCTAATAATAAAAGAAAAATAATTAATGTCCATTGGTTCTTATTAAAATTAATTACCTAATACTTAAAATAACCATTAAGAGAATAGGAAGAGGGCTGGGGCTGTAGCTCATTGGCAGAGTACCTGCCTAGCATGTGTGAGGCACTGGGCATCAATCCTCAGCACCACATAACAAAATAAATAAAATAAAGGCATGCTGTCCATATACACCTATAAATTTTTTTTTAAAAAAAAAGAGAATAGGAAGAAATAATTACAATACATACATCTCAGAAAGAAATGTATTTTAACTAGATGAGAAAATGAAAAGAAGAAAAATTAGTACACATGTCCACCAAAAAGCAAACCCAGATAATTGAGTGCATGTGCCCATCAACAGACTGTATAAGAATATTTAGCTTTACTAATTAAAACCCTAAACTGAAAACAATCTATCAGTAAGAGAGCATAGAAATAAATTGTGGCCTCTTTATGTTATGGAATACTACAGAGCACTAAAAAGTGAATGAACTGCTGTTATATACATGGATTAATTTCACTGACATTATTTTGAACCAAAGATGTTATAACACAGGAGATTATATACTACATGATTTCATCACTTAGTTTAGTTTCTGGAATAGGCAAAACTGATCGATGGTGATGAAAGTCCTAAAGGTCATTATCTCTGTAGAGACAGGCTTATTAACTAATAATGAAAGCCTTCTATGGTCCTGGAAATGCTCCATATCTTGATCTGAGTGGTCATTACGTGAATAAATTAATCATACTGTCTTTGTTTACTTGAATTACTTTACAGTATGAATATTATATTTCCATTTATAGAATGGGGGGGGGGAGAAAGAGTGGTCTAGAGAAAAAAACGTTCCAGCAATAATATGGAAATATAATTTGGGAGTGCAGTGGACAAGAAAGGATGGAACTAGTAGGTTACTGCAGTTTTGGGTGATTGGGGCTGGGAGTTTAACAGTGATAAAGACAACCTGATGGATTTGAAAGTTTATTGAGTGGATACAGTGATAAGGAAGGATGAGTGTCAAAGATGACTCCACTGTTTCTAATTAAAGAAGGAACTGCTACTGTGTAGCATATTTAAATCATTATCTGAAGTTTAAAAATAAGCAAACTGAATCCACAGAGAAAATATGTTTTATTACTGATTCTCTTCTTTTACTCCTTTTCCATCACCATCTTTGAAAAACATCTGTTCCTTCTTTAACATGTTCCTTCACCTAGTGTTTAGAATTGAGGGTAAAACAATAAATTTCAATTACTCTAATATATTTAGTTTTAGAAGCAACAAACTTCTTACCTGTATTATGCTTTCAGTTCTATTTTTAATTTGGAAGGATTTCCTGATTACACATAGACTACACACACACACACACACACACACACACACACGTATATATACATAATGTGTACTATATTTGCTTCCAATGTTTTTTCAAAGCCACTTGTATTTATCTAATATATTTATAGGTATTTTCCTCATATAGAAATAAATGTGTATACATATATATTGCATACACTTATAGGTATTTCTTCTCTCTTTGATCTTCTCAAATTATCGCTGCTCTTTTATAATTTGGAGATCATTCTATTAACCACATCTTTATATTTGGTGTTAATCTATCACGTTAAGAGAAGTTGAAAAACAGAATAACATCAGATCATTTATTTAAAAAAAAAAACTTGTTCACTATCACTGATTGTGAGTTGTTAAAGACTTTGGATTTATGACTAATTCATTTTATCACCTTAATTTAGAGAAAACAGAATAGTCAAGAATTTACAATAAGAGATTACAAAATAATCTTTTGCCTTCCAAAACATGAAATATTCCAGCATACAACTATAAACTTCTCCTTGCATAACTTATGCTTTTATGAATCTCACTTGACACTAGAAATTAGTTCATTTATGTTAAAGGAAAAGTTTTGAACTTATTATTATATCATACACTCTTAAGTTTTACATTAAAATATCTGTAAAAAATGCAAAGTGGAAAAAAATACATCTACTGACATTCTCTCTAGGTCTTAGGATGAACTGAACATTTTGAAATAAATGTTTTACATTACCATCAGTAACTTCCAAATATGCTTTTGTGATGATACTTCCAGCAACATTCAAAGTCTGGCAGATATAATAACCAACATCAGATCTCTGAACATTAGTAATAGTGAGGTCACCAGTCTGGGAGACAGAAAACCGGCTGGATGATTGTGGTGGCTGGTATGAGAAAAGCAGATTCTAAAGCCAGAATTTGGGAGGAAAGAATAAAAATAGGTTAAATGCTAGGTTCCAACATTTTGACAAAGCTACATATACATTTATAAATAGATGTGAATATGTATAAATACACATATATGCAAAAATATCAATATTTTTTCATCAAATACCCACATACAGAAATCTGCACATGTAAAAACATCATTAAACACACATGGAATTTAATGATGCAGGCTTAAATAGTATCATATATTTTAAATAAATTTTAAATAAATCTCAATATTGACATATGGTTTTATAACTATCAGTTTTGAAAGAACACTAGATGGGATAGTTTTGAAACAATATGAGGATAGTAGGTATTGTTAGTATAAAAGATTTTAAAGATATAAGCACACTATGACAAAATCCTTGGTTCATATTTTGCTACTAGGAAAACCCTAAGACCTTTACTACAAAAGCAGAATAGAATTTTGGTTCATTCTTAGAAATTATGATCGAGTATACCATTTTGGCACCATGACCAGTATCTCGTTAGGTGCCCATTATAAATGTTCAGGAACCTTGACAGTTATATCTAGATTTTCATATTAAAAGGTAAGAATTTGCCAGGCGTGGTGGTGTATACCTGTTACCTCAGTGGCTAGGGAGGCTGAGGCAGGAGGATTGCAAGTTCAAAGCCGGTCTCAGCAATTTATTGAGGCCCTGAGCAACTTAGTGAGACCCTGTCTCAGTCAAAAAAGGAGACAGGCTGAGGAGTGGCTCTGCAATTGAATGCCCCTGGTTCAATCCCTGGTACAAAATAAACAAAAAAATTTAAAAAAAAGGTAAAATACTTTTTTAGAATGGATTTCTTTGAAATTTGTCTATATTGTTTTGAATCAAAAGATCATGCTTCTGGTGGGACTGCAAAATGGTGCAGCCAATATGGAAAGCAGTATGGAGATACCTTGGAAAACTTGGAATGGAACCACCTTATGACCCACCTATCCCACTCCTCTGTCTATACCCAAAGGACTTAAAAACAGCATACTACAGGGACACAGCCACATGAATGTTTATAGCAGCACAATTCACAATAGCTAAACTGTGCAACCAACCTAGATGCCCTTCAGGAGATGAATGGATAAAGAAAATGTGGTATATATACACAATGGAGTATTACTCAGCAATAAGAGAGAATAAAATCATGGCATTCATAGGTAAATGGATGACATTAGAGAATATAATGCTAAGTGAAGTTAGCCAATCCCAAAAAGCCAAATGCCAAATGTTTTCTCTGATATAAGGAGGCTGATTCACAGTGGGCTTGGGATGGGGAGCATGGGAGGATTAGAGGAACACTAGAATGGCCAATGGGGAGGGAGGGTAAGGGAGGGGGCCAAAGGGTGAAGAAGAAAAAAAAAAAAGATGGTAGAATGAGATGGATATCATTACCCTAAATGCATGTATGAAGTTACGAATGGTGTGAATATACTTTATATACAACCAGAGATACGTAAAAATGTGCTCTACAAGTATAATATGAAATGTAATACATTCTGCTGTCATTTCTAACAACTTAGAATAAAAAATAAATTTGAAAAAAAAAGATCATGCTTCTTAGAGTGTACATTTCATGCATAATAATAATCCATACTCATTGGGGTTCATGAAATAAAGAATATCAACTATTCTTCTAATCAAATAAAGTTGCTTATCTTAAAGCATTTTGGTGCTTTTTTACCATACATCATTTTTATCAAGGATTAATTAGTGTTCCATTGATACATGTGTAATGACAAAATTTTAACAAAAAATAACTTGTATCATTAAAAAAAACAAACCAAACTTTTTTTGGAAATTTAACCTAGAGTTTAAATAACTTAAGTGAATCATCTATATATTGCACTATTGAGAAAAACTTCTAGAGGATTCACTATTTTTACGATATAGATTTTCTTTTATAATCTACTTCCAATTTTCCCTACAGCATTAAAATATTTTGTTCCATTTTGTCTTTAACTTGCTGTTAGCAAATTTAATCCTGGGAGGCCAAATGGAGTATCCTAGAATCCAGCATAATAGTAGGACAAAAATGATAGTTTACATACCATAAGTCAATATTTGTCTACCAAAGTAAAAACAAAAGTGAACTTGAACGTATTGTCTATAAAAATTGAGTTCCAACAGTAAACTACCTTTTTTGTTATTTATAAGAGTATATTAGAAGCAAGACCATGAAACAAAACTCCTAAGATTGATTCAAGCAAAACCAAAAATGGTCAGGAATAACTATTAAAAATTAATGAGAATCAGTTTTTTACAAGCATCAAAAATAAGTGAAGGAATAATAGCAGACTGAATTATCCATGATTACCCTAAACACATGTATGAAGACACAATTGTTGTAAAAATATTTTAAATCAGCAAACTCAAAAAATTGTGCTCTTTATATGTAATATGAAATGAAATGTACTCTCCAAACGTGTATAACAAATTAGAATAATGAAAAATTAAAACAAAAACAAAAAACGAACAAACAAAAAAACAAAACAAAATAAGTGAAGGAAAAAGTTTTGCTTTCCTGAGAGGGGGAAGTCATTAAGAAATGAGATAAAAAGATAATTTGAAAATTACTTTAATATTTATTCTTATTAAACTGAAGCCCTAGAGTCAGTTTGAAAGAGTGTAGATCTCTATATTCTAGTGTGGATAGAAAATTCTGGATTATAAAATGTTTAAAAAATAGGATTTTCGTAGTGTATATATATATATATATATGTATGTATAAAATCTTTTATACTAACGATATCTAATATCCTTATATCGTTTCTAAACTATCCCATCTAGTGTTGTTTCAAAATCCTTGGTTCATATCTTGCTACTAGCTTTGAAACAAACTTATGATGATTAGATCTGACAGTTTAAAAGAATACAGTGAACTATAATTAACATGACATTAATGTTCACTCATCATCCCAGATATGGAACACCTATAAAAACTTGAATACAGTATGTAATATGTAATTACATAACATATAATTGCAATAATATTAATAGTGATTAATAATATCAATTAATATTAGTTAGTATAATTATACATAAATTATCAATTATGATTTTTAACCTGTTTTAATTCACCTGTGATAATTTTGTTAAAATATTCATAGAATTGAAAACTTGGAACTTAGTTTTTAAAGAAAATTTCATGTATTTTGAGGATTCAGAAGACACTGCAGACTCCTGATATTTAAAAACAATCACACTATTTTAAATATATGCAAAGATCTGTATGTTAAATTCTACGTATATGAATAATAGAAATGCTAATTCAATTATGTGGAAAAAGAGTAGTTTTTTTTTTAATGTTGCTGAAGTGGCAATAAAAATAACACTTATATGATATAACAGTGACTTCCATATACCACGCTGTGTACCAAAGGGAAGCAGGGAAAAACTGCTTTGAGAATTAAGGCATTAGGAACCAGTTTCTGGATTCTCTTAATGGAACAGCTGGATAACTACATCATACATTGGTATTTTTTTTTCTCGTAGATCAGCACACCCATTTCTACTTATTAACAAAACAAAACAAAACAAAACCAAAAACAAACAAACAAACAAAAAAAGTAAATGGTTGTACCTGACTCCCTTCTCTCCTCCAAAAAATAGCTGGTTGAGGGTTTCCAGTTGCTTCACACTGAAAAGTCACAGTTCGTCCCAAGGCAACAACCTGGTCACGAGGTTTCACAACAAAATGTGGAGGTTCTAAAGGAGATGAAAAAATTACATTGAGTCAGAAGCATGCAGTTAAGATCATAACTGAGGCAGTTTCCTGATAACCCAAATGCTGCCTTTATTTTATACAACACATTATGTACACTAGTAATAATGGACCAATTTTCACCCTTAATTTTAAGTTAAACCGTTAAGTGCATATTTATAGGATAAAATAGAGTTGTATTATGAAGAGGTTTTTTATGACTTGACCTCCTAAGATTAACCTTCAATTTTAAAAGAATTCTTGAGCTACAATTTGACCCTTTACATTCAAAGAGTACCTGAAATATGTATGAATAAATATTATCTTTTCTCATTCAGAGGTGCTTAAAGGTGAATGAACTTTAATCATATATACAAGGACCTTCTGATGCAGGCAGGTCCTAAAAATCACTTCAATTTTACTCAAAAGCTCCTGAAATGCTACCACGCAAATTATAATCATTTAAAATCTTCAGTCCAGTTACTTGAATAGAAATGAATTTAAAGCAATAGTGCAGTCAAATGCTTCCTTCATTTACATAGGCAAGGGCATGTTCAAACAGAATATATATGGAAATGAGGGCAAATTTGAAACATCTGCTCATCCTGACATTATAAATACTGCCAGCTTTGTCCAAACTGTTTGATTTATACAGACTTAAATGGCCACTTCATCCAGGGGTAAATAGAGTGTTAGAAAATTGTGTCAGTTACATTGGGCACAATGGCAGCTGGAAACATTAGGTGTGCTGACCAAGCAATCCTGCCCCCCCCCCCAAAAAAAAATCTTGTTTGGGGGCTGAATTTTGAGGATGGAAAAATACGTACTGAATCTAAATCCCTTTACCTACTGTTTACACTTTCCCAATCCATTTTTTTATCAGGTGTCTGAAACACCTAATTATTCTTCTCTCTTGTCTCCGTTCAAATTCAAGTGAACAAATATTTCAAGCCAGACATTTAGCAGTTTATATAGGGCAGGATTCTTCTAACTTACTTTTTAAGGCTTTTACTTATTTCTAAAGTTTTCTTTAAAAGTATTTTCAGTTACTTATGTCAGTCACTTAAGGTAACTCCCCAAAGTAAATATGAATCAAAAATTATATTCAGAGTAGACTGCAAATGTCACCATTCTGCTCACAAAAGTCTGACTTCTTTATTACTAAAAGTCAGTATTCAGTAAAATTCTTTCTCTTGCTTAATGTTTTCTAGTCAACTGCAGCAAATGTATAATATATGTATACTATATATAATATAATACACTTATAAACTTATGCATTTACAAAAAATAGTTGACATGCCCTTTACTCTGGGTACTTAAATATATAGGTTATGAAGAAACACTAACTCTAAACTCTATTTAACATATATACATTATTTATAAATATATTTAAAATATGAAATCCCTTAGAAAGGAAATGTAAAATGACTTTTCTGAGATTGTATTATGGCAAAACTGAAGAAAGTAATTAGGTCTCCTAACTTCTAGATTAGTGTGCTTTCTTCTACTCTTTTTTTTTTTTAAAAAAGAAAATTGAGGTTTAGTAGAAATTATACCATTTGACTAGAAAATTATAGGAGACCTGAAAAATCAGGTCAAATGCTTTCAAATGTCCTCCAACTTATAGGGAAGAAAATACAAAGTTAGGAGATACAGTTTAAGTTCAGTTTGGTAATGATGAAGTTCTAGCTTATAATTTTTTTAAACTGTGATTGTAATTGAGTGGTTGGTTTACTCATAAATTTAACAAACACTATCATTACCCAGGTATAATAATAGGCATGTGCATCATCCTTTGGGGATTTTCCTCCAGTGCAAATCCATACAGGAGCATTCTATTCCTTACTTAAGGGTCGGAATAATCGACACAGAAATCAGACCAAGAAATTGAAAAGACTGAATGGATAATAAACTAAATCCAGACTAGAGTTTGGTGTCTTACAATGAAAGAAAACCAAGTGATTAATCAGATGAGTGGGAGAATATGACTTTCCAATATGAAGGGAATCTGAGTAGGAAAATATAAATGTTCAAACCACTTAGTCAAGCAAAAGCTTCGGGTGGTCTCTTTCCTAAATCTCAGGAGCATGTCTAAGAATGTGTGCCAGAATCTGTGTTTCTTTTAAAAAATGCCAGCTCTCTTCAAACCTCAAAGACTTGGTTGGGAACAAGGCATACAAACCCTCATGCTAACTACATTTATCCTGAAGCGATCCTTCTACACAGGATATTTGCCTGGAAATGAATTTACTGTATTTTGTAGGCATATTCTCAAGCCAACATCAACAGTGACATCAGTCACAAGACATGTCTCAGAAATAAAACTTTAAAATCCTCTTCAGCCAGCCTCAGTGACACACACGGTGTTCCAGCTACTCAGCAGGCTAAGGAAGGAGAAATGCCTCGTGACCAGAGTTCAAGACCAGCCTGGGCAATGTAGCAAAACCCTGTCTCCAAAAAACAAAAAATTGAAAAATCCTCTACTTGCACATAAGATGTCATATCTCTAAGAAAAAAAAATTTATGACTACATTTGCTTCTATTTATCAATTTATTGTGGTTACCTATCTAGACTGAGGCCATTAATCATATGTATCTACATAATGTTTATGAGGATATATTAGAGTTTTCTGAAGGATAAAATATTTAAACTTGCTATAATCAAATATGCATAATCATACTACCAATGTCATATATGTTCAGTGTTGAAAATTTGAAAAATTGGACAAAGAAGGAAAACAGAAAAGCCACTCATAATTCTACCATGCAAACTGGCTTTAAAATATTTTCTTAGAATATCATTTTAATGATTCTATAATAACCAATTTACAAATTACCTTAAAACATGAGGACTCTTTATTTACAGAGGGACAAATGTTTATTAAAATAAATTTGATAAACTGTGGACAAATCATGTAGTTATTTCATATAAAATGAAATGAATCTGACACAGATATGAAAATGAATGCAAGAAAGCTTGTAGCGCAAACCACTCTTCTCATTTTCACTTTTAAAGATGGTGTAAGATTAACACCCTTCTTGCAAAGATATTCAAGATTATTTCCTAGAGGTAAAATTACAGGGTCTGAAAATATGTCTAGTACACATTAAAAAAATAGCTCAGGAATACTTTTTATCATCTGAGATTTTTAATAACAGCACACAAATTGCCTTTTCTTCCAAATTTTACCAACACTGAACATGAACATCATTGCTAAACTAAGAATAGACTTTCCTCTTAATTAATAGTTTTAACTTTGTGAGTTTAAGCATTTTCCTTCACATTACCTTCCTTCCTCTGAGGACACAGGCATCACCTCAAGTACTTCCTGATTAAGAGGCTGGTCATGTACTTACTGCTACTGATTCTCTGGCCCCAGTTCAGAGGGTTCTGCTCTATTTGTTTTGGATATTATGTTCATGCTTATTTATATTTTCTTTTTGATTTCTAAGAAATATAGATAAGATAAAACTTTTCATATCAGTTATTAATTTTTTTTTTACCATTTGGAACTCCTTCTAATCTGTCTAGGCAATATTTTTGTAATTTTATCAATAAAATTATATGATAATGGTATTACATACCATTACATATGTATAATTATACCATTACATGTATATAATATGTAATACATTATATAAATATTCAACTCCAATTCTACCCTATACTTTAATGCCTTTATTATTTTTATTTATAATTTTTAATCCATCTATAATTTTGTATATATGGTATCATAAAGAAAGCTATTTTTTCCCAAATAGCCACTGACGACATCACAATTACTGAGCAGTCCATCCTATCTGTATTAATATGGAATGTCATTTCAGTAATATTTGTGTCAATTTTTAGCTTAGAGAATAGTGAGAGATTACCTTTTAGGGTGAAAATTCTTCTCTGACATACATTTTAGCATATCATACTCATGTAAAATTCTCTAAAAATGGTGTTCTAGAAGCTTACAGAATAAAAGGACATTCTCCTAAGGTAAGTGCTTAGAAAGGACTCTTTATTTATAGAGGGACAAATGTTTATTAAAATAAATTTGATAAACTGTGGATAAATTACGTAGTTATTTCATATAAAATGAAATGAATCTGACACAGAAATGAAAATGAATGCAAGAAAGCTTGTAGTGCAAAGGCTATTCACCAACAGAACTTAAATGTCTATTGTTGAATTATAGCTATAAAAACCCAGAAAGGCATGAATTCATAAATATTTTGAAGGAAAAAAAACCAAATTATTCTCTAGACTTATATTTTGTTTTTTTGTTTAATCTTGTAAGATGTAAACTGAAATAGTACTTATCCAATCAATCCTAGCACTTATCACTTTTATTTAAGGAGAGAAGAAATTAAAGGATGCAGATCATACATGATTTAATAAGACATAAAGATAGCAACCCCGTTACCTTTACTCTTTGCCAGTTACCCATACTTCCTGCAGACTTTATTCTGTGCAGTCTGTCTTTGTGGCCAATGACAAGTGAGACATGGAGGCTGATTGGTTGAAGGACATGGAAGGGTATGGATGGAAAGGGGAAGAGAAGTTCCAGTCACAGTGACACGATGATTAGAAGATGGCGAATAAAATGTCAACTTACCAGACCCAACTAAAATAAAACAAAAGAAAAGAAAAGAAAAGAAAGAAAACATGGAATAAATAAAATTAAGGAAACATAAAATGAAACAGAAAAAGTATAAGATTTGACTTAACAATGATCCTTCTATTAATGTAAAATAAAAAACATGTTAATATTTGGATATAATAAGCACACTATGGATGAATATTTGTTAGCATTTCAAGTGTAATTATGAATAATTTTAGAAAAATAGAAACAAATTTTCAAATCTTTACTACAATTAAATGGCAGAGCTACGATTGATGGTAACTATGAAATTATAAAACATTTTTCAATGACTCTACATTTTGCTACCAGATGACAGGTTAGATAACTATGTGTAATGGATTTAAAAACACTATATAAATATTAGCCACTAAGGTTACACAGAAATCAAAATTGAGCATCTTTTAAAGATAAGGAATGTTAAAACCCATAACTCCATCAACAGATTAGTTTTTTAAAAGATTCATGCTACCAATAATATTCCACTAAGATCATGCAAAAAAAAAAAAAAAAAACATACAAATCATCAGAAGATTTGGATAAAACACAGATTATGGTTACATGGGTCAGGGGTGTGGCCTGAGATTCTGCATTTCTAAAATGGACAAGGTGCTTTTGGTCCCTGATTATAAGTCAAGTAGGAAAGATATTTTTAAATGTTGCACCTTAATTTTTGCATATTTTAGTTGAAAAGATCTATAGCAAAAATGTGAATAAATTACAAGATCAGAAAAACTTTTATAACCCTAGATGTAAGGCAAAATCACATTACTTAATTTCAGTGCTAAAACATTGGGCTTTTTAATATAGAAAGCTCAGTTAAATATGTTCCTGCTACTGCAAAACAGTTCTTTTGTTTATTTTAAAAATACATGTAAGTACTGTCAAGTGCAGAACTTTTTCATAATAGTAGAGTCAAAACTCACAGTAAATTTACTTCAAACAAATAATTCTCATATCTGCCAATAACGCAAAATTAATTAGACTTAGTTTACATTCCTTAGTTTAAATAAAAATGAAGGGCTGATGCTATGAAATAGTAGACTTATAAGACAGAGGCAAATTTCTCTGTTATATATTTGCTATATATGCACATATGCCATAAACACACAAAATTTTAAGGTAAGCCAAAAACACATTTTAAATCACACATTTCAATAACCAAAATGAGTGAAATAATTTCTCTTTATTTTTCATTCTAAAGTAAAAATTAAGCATAATTTTCACTCATTCAATTAGAAAAGTTTTTAAAAATCTCATTACTTAGTCTTAACATTTATCATATCACTAACTTTCATATCTAGACTCAAAAACACAGAGGAGGTGGGAGATTTTTACATTTCATAATACTGTAACAATAATGTCTGTTAAATGGCAGGAAGAAATATTTAAGAACTACAAGAGTATCTAATGAACTGTCACAATAAAGTTTTTCTTTGAATCAACAAAAATTGTGAAATTATTTTTTGACTTAATCAGTGAAAATAAGTTTGATCCCATTAAACTAATGCAGTTAAGTCAGAAGACTAGAAAAATGATTCCTAAATTTTTTACCTATTTTTGTAATTTAAAATTCCTCAAATATTTAAAAAATATACAACATAGGAAAAATAAGATAATTACTAGAAAGCAGCAACTTTAAAATTTTGAAATTTCCCTTTCCTTGTGTAGAGTTTTAAATTAGCAATCGGTTCACAGCATTAGAATAATTTTATTAATTAAAATCCAATATAAGAAATTCAGACTATTACATTTGCATATCATATCAATGACAATTTTCAGTCTATTAAGGATCTTAAAAGTTAGCTAAGAACATCCTCTAACATAGAGACTTCTTAAACATCAGAGATTGTTAAGCAGACTCTATCTTGAATGATCATTTAAGCTTTTAACAACCAAGATTATCAGGAAACAATGTTTCCTGTCTCAATGAAAACCTGTCTGCTCACAGATTAACTTCCCTTTGCATCTGTTCCAGTTTCAGTAAACAAATAAAAGCCAATAAATCCTCCCTTTACTCACCAGAAGGAAATTTTCATCCCTCACTTTCTGTCCTAAAGACCACATTATATGAACGTACTTAATTTTTTTCAACTATTTTTCCCCTTTATCTCCATTTCTCCTAGGGTCAGGTCAAAGGATTTTCCTTTCATACAGAGAACAGGAACCCTTCTATAAAATGGACAGTGCCCATTATTGTCCAGTTGATTATATCAGAAAGACACAGAAAAAAGTAGAGTAGCTTGGGAATCTGCTCATCCATAATCCTAACTCTGAAGTTCTGGGTTCATGGGGGACCTCACTCCCACCCTTAGGCTAGCACCCCTTCACTTTCTTTCCACTTTAAAGGCTCAGAGCACATCTAACCTGTTCCCTTCGTTCTACCAAAGAAGAAAAGCTTGTCTGTCTCTACCTCTAATAAAACAATAAAACTATAAAATGCTGGCGCTGGAAGAGACCTTAGAACTTAAAAGTCTAACCCTCATTCTTTCTGCATGAGAAAACAGAGAACCTAAATTGTTAAATAACTTTCTCAAGTTCACAGATGGTTAAGCAAAGACTGGCTCCCAGGTCTCTGGACTAAATTATATCTCTGGACTAAATCATGTCCCTGTACAAATTTTCCTACTGATTTATCAGTTAGTGGAGAGCCACATGTAGTAGGACACAGAATAGATTTGATTTTACACTTAAACTTTTAAGAGCTGTTTAACCTAATATTTACAAGATACACATATAAAATCTGTTTTTAAAGAATTCCTCGTGATATAAAAAAACTTTAAAGAATACTCAGATATAGTCTTTTAAAAGCATGGAAAGCTAAGAAGTGATAATGCAGACATAAAGCTGCTTGAAAAGTTTGCCCTTTTGCAATGAAAAGCAATGCATTCCTTTAAAGGTAAACCAATTTTAACCCTTCCATCACTTGTAATCATTATAAATTGAATAAAATAGTTATCACTTTCAGAACATGAGAAAAACTGTATGCTTTGGCAAAAATACTTTTTAAATTGAATACATAAATAGGAAGGTAAATACCTTTAAAAAGTGAATATACATTTTTAAATTTTAGTTTTAGTTCTAGATGGACTCAATACCTTTATTTTATTTATTTATTTTTATGTGGTGATGAGGATCGAACCCAGTGCCTCACATGTGCTAGGCAAGCACTCTACTACTGAGCTACAACCCCAGCCCTGAATATACATTTTTAAGAAAGTAAAAATTACTACTACTTTTTTTTTTTTTTTTTTAACATAGCAACATTGTGCAGTATCTACAGTGACAGTTCTAAATTTTCTTGGTTTGGAAGAGAATTTAGAAAGGGTAAAGGACTAAAAAATTTAACATGAGGCTTGAGTTTAAAAAAATATATACTGTTTTCACCTAGATTTCTCTTTTTGGTGGGGGAGGGAGAGGAAGTGAAGCAAGGCCTGAAATACATGTTATGAATAAATTCATATAATGCATATAAGGTATATCATTGTAAAATTCTAAAAGGGAAAAACAATAACTGTCTAAAATATTGGAAGATATACAAATATCATATAATTGAATAAAAGTTTTTTTAATTGTTTAAAAATTGGGGAGATTTAGCATCTTTCTCCCCATTGATCTCTCTCTCTCTCACACACACACACACACACACAAACACACACAGAATAAAAAGATTCTCTAAGATTCTCTTCCTTTTTCGAATGTAGCATCAAAGGCCTCCTTATTATTTAATTATTTTGAGATATTCTATAGTCTAAGAGTATACACTTTTCAGACAATAATCTTTAGATATAAATGCTAGGAGAAAATGGAAGGGAGAAAGGGGGAGGGAGGGGGAAAGAGAAACAAGGATGTTAGGGAAGCAAAAAGGTGCCGTGCCCCATATTCCTCCCATCTGCTTGTCATATTCAGGAGGCATGAGTCTGAAAGATGATAAATGTTTGAAAATAAATTATACAAAAGTTGGAGGAAAGGCTTTTCTGGTCTGAAGAAAAGAAGTTAGCTCAATAGATCCTTCAGAAGTCTCCAGATTAGGTTTAATAAACAGAGAGAGCAGCCAATCTTGACAAACACTTAGGCCAGAGGAGAAGATAATGGGCCTAAATAATAGCGAGAACATTCTAGGCAAAGTGTAGAAAAGAAGCAGTTAACAGTAAAGATCAGTGAACCACGAACTGGTTGCCAACTGTGATGTCTCTGGAGGTCTTTAAAATGGGATTTATTTCCATTTGGCCACCTCAGTTTAAATATAACCCTGTCTGGCAAAGGGAAGCTGAATCTTAAAGTGCTTTCAGTGCTAGTGTCTTAGGAGTGTGGTCATTCAGAGGGAAAGCAGGGCAACTGATACCTCCCTCTGCCCTGGTAGCTTCCTTTCCAATTACAAATCTTAAAATTCATATTCTATTCCTCAAGAACATTCTTTTCAGATAATGCCATCTTAAATTGAAGAAGTACTTTACACATGTGGATCCTATGTTAAATTCAGGAAACATCAGAAAATTCCAAGTAAATGAAATATTTGCATAAATTATGACTCTATTATGATTAAGATTTTGGTATTTTCACAATGAAATCTCAATGTTTGAGGCATATTGGCAAATGGAATGTATTTGCATCTATCCTTATTAATTAAATGTAGAAATTCTTCACTGTTAGCAATAAGTCAGAAGAGTCAGAGGACTTGGCTCTAAAATAATTAAAGTAGGTCAAATTTCTAGTATGACTCAATAGAAGATACAGTTAAGCAAATTTATCTGTGATAAGACCAATCCCACTAATCAACAGAGACCAGCATCTCAGTTGAATTGACTAGGTATGAAATAAATTTGACTCAGAAATTCTTCTTCTAGTTAATAGATACTACTTTTTCATTATCAGTAGCTAATTTCCAACAAGTCTTTAACTTGATGTTATTTTTTTTTTCCATTTATCTACTGTGTTTTTTTTTTTTTTTTTTTTTTTTTTTTTTTTTTACTATCAGGGCTCAATTAAATCTGACAGACTAGTACTGTAAATACCACATTCTGTGAGAATATGAATAGATAAAAGGTAGTGAGTTACAAGACTTTTTGGAAGAAACACTTCATTAAACAAAGGAACAATCAAATTTTCAAGTAGTGAAACCATCTACATTTGTACTGAGAAAACGCAGTCACTGGGATGATGGAAAAATGATATGCACAGAAACTTATGAATGATAACATCTCTAACAATTAAAACTCTTAGGATACTTTAATACAAGGTATGATTTCTTTGGGAGTGAAAAGATTGAGTTTAACATAAAAGCCTGTCATTATGTCTTTCAGTTTTTCAGACATAAAAATAGAATAAAAGGGCATTTTTAGAATATATTTAATAGATACATAAAATACTATGAACTTTTCGCCTCCACTCAAATATCTAATGCTATTCTGTAGTGCATGGTTCTAGAAACAATTTTGGCTGTCACAACTGAAGTGGAGAGGAAGTGGGGGAGGCCGCCCAGTAGCTCTGCCTCAAGTGCACAGAAATCAGGGATTCTAATAAATGTCCCACAATACACAAGATAACCCCACCACCACCACAAATAATAGACTAGCTCAAAATTATAGTAGTACCATAGCTGAGAAACCTTTCTGGAGGTTATTGAAAGAGTTTAAATAAGAATTGACCAGAATATGTACTAACAAACACTTCCAATTTATATAAAAGTACTCTTGCACAATGTCATAGGAACTCAGAAAAGATTAATAACACTCTTCTTCTTTTCCTTCTTCTTCTAAAACTGCCCAGACTTTCCCACATGCACAGTTGTTAAATGGTGCTACTTATTTATTTGTCCACTACAGAACATAAGAATCAAAAGCAACTATCCAGCCATCTATGACAATGACATGGATCTCAGGGTCATAATTTTAATGACAATATTCCCTAAGTCAGCCTTTCAAAAGTATCATATCAGAATGCTTTCTTCTCCATCCTCCCTGAAATATATAGTCAATTACCAATGGCCATTGCTTTTATTTTGTAACTACATCTGATTTTAACCATCTGTTTCTGGATAGCCACAACCCTGGCCAAGCTATCAAATGTCACTCATATTAACTAATGACTTGAATTTTTCTAATCTAATCTCACAATGCAACCAGAGGGATTAAAACCAAACAAGGCAAAACAAAACTAAGCTGATCATAGAACTTCATGCTTAAAATCCTTCAATATCATCCCATTGCTCCTAAGAGAGAGCTAAATCCTTAACATGGTCTTGTGCATTATGCTCAGTGTCTTCTCAAACCATCCCCTACCCCACCCCCATTTCCCCAACATGGTCTCATAAACATTCTTTTGGATCTTAAGTACACCATGCTCCATGCTCCATCTTACCTCCAGTTCTTTGCATGCCATACCTTAAAATCTCTCCCTTCCCCTATTTAATTCCTACTCACCCTTCAGATCTTGGCTCAAAATCTAAAAAAATGCTTTTTCAAGAAATAATCAGGTCTTATATCCTTCATAAATTTCATACATGTTCTAACTCTCAGTTTAACAAGAAGAAGCCATCAATGTTAGCTGTATGTCAAACCACATATTAGAAATTCTCTTAGCAACTCTTTAAGAAATAATTCAAACACTACAATGGCCAATGGGGAGGGAGGGGAAGGGAGGGGGCAAAAGGGTGAAGAAGAAAAAAAGAAAAGATGGTAGAATGAGATGGATATTATTACCCTATGTGCATATATGAAGTCACAAATGCTGTGAATATATTTTGTATATAACCAGAGATATGTAAAAGTGTGCCCTATAAGTATAATATGAAATATAATGCATTCTGCTGTTATTTCTAACAACTTAGAATAAAAAATAAATCAATAAGTAAATACATAAATAAAAGAAATATTTCAATATCCCAATTGTGCAAAGGTTGGAAAGTGAACATTCAGTGACTTTCTTTTTAAAAAAAAAAAAATTATTTGTTTGTTTTAGTTGTACACAACACCTTTGTTTTTACTTGGTGATGAGGATTGAACCCAGGCCACACACGTGCTAGGTGAGCACTCTACTGCTGAGCCACAACCCCAGCCCTCAGTGACTTTCTTAAAGCTGTTCATCAGATGAGAAAATAATTGGAATCCAAGTATCTCCAACATTCAATATCCTTGCTTTTCTTACTACACTGCATGATACATTTTTTTTCAAGATTTAAACCTTACTTTAATGTAATTTTAGTTCTAAACTTTTTCCCCATGATTTTAAGCAAAATAACTAACAGTAATAAGTGATACGAATGTATGATGTGTATAGTAGTACATTAGATAAACAGATTCATAATGATTCCACTCATATTGACAGATTTCATGTATACAAAAAATTGGGGAGAAGAAATAACTCATGTTATATTTTATTTTCTCTTAGCAACAATGTCAAAAAAGCCAATTCCATCTTGAAGAAGTGATGTGATATAACCATCTAGGACAATCACTATAAATGTTCAGAAAATGTAGTCAAGAAATTAGGAATTAGAATTCAAGTATGTCCAGCTTTTAAAATCCTTGCTTTTCACTATAAACATTCTGAATATGTAGTCAAGAAATTAAGTATATATGATTTTTAAGTTGACTATTTAATATAAAGACACATTGGACCTCATTTTTCTCATTTGTAAGATAATTCCAAAGTAAATGATTCGTAGGCCACTATCCATTAAAGTTTCAAAAATCTAGCACAGGATTTATAATTTTACATTTATTTCCAAGAAATGTAAATAAAGCCAAAATTTTCATTTGCATTTGGTGATTGTGTACATAATTTAGAGTAAAAAGCCTAAGGAAAAAGCACAGAAGTACACCTCCTTTTTTTACTAATAACATAAAAACTACACTTGGAAATGACTACTCTACCATACACAAAGTTAACTTTTTAAAAGCACCTTTGTAAAATGGCCCATCTATCAGCTTTAATAGTGCAGTTCTCTAAATTCTCTCTTAATAACATCGACCACACAAAATAAATGTCCTAAAGCTAGCATTAACAACCATTTATGGATTTTCCTATCCTCATAAATCTGTTATAAAGCAATTATTCAGCTATATTTTGTCTTATACCTATTTTAGTATTTTCTGCAGGTGTGTTTATTTTGGCACATTATTTATCAAGTCATGAGAATTACAGTTTAAAAGCAAATTAAAGTGCTCATGGTATTTTAATCAGTTTTCACAAACTTTGGGTATGATATTTCAAAGTGTTCATTTTCAATCTATGCAGAATCCTCCTAAAATAAAAAGAATTACTTCATATTTTTAAATTATTGAAATAAAGCTTGTAGGACACCAGATGCTAACAAAATTCTAAAGTTTAGTTATTTTAATGATGACCTGATGTTTGGAATATGCTGAAGAGATTTATTAAATCTACAAAAAATGAATGCTGTTAAGAATTATTTCTTAATACTGCATAAATCTGTTGGAAAATAAAATCATACCAAATAACTAATAAAATAGTTAATACATATGGATGAATATAAATCCAATTTTCAATCATTTCATGTATAGAATTATTCAGGGTTTACCATAACAAAAAGGTGTCCTTAATATACTCTATATTATTCTCTTTATGATTATTGTCATTTAAATAATGAATAATTTCTATTACTTGATGTTTGAGAAATTTCAGATGAAATACACCAACATGAATTAATTTAGGATTATTTCTTTTACATTCAGTGATAAACAATCTCACATAATAATTCCATGTTTTAAAATTATGTGAGCTTGTTAGCAGAGAATCTAACATTTTAAAATAGCTATCTGTAAATGACTAGGGTAAAAATGTAATATATTTCTCTGAATATTATTCTCAGGCTGAGTGATTCAGATTTTATAGTTCCACACAACTCAATTACATATTTCCATGTTGACACCTTTATTTGATAATGTTGGCTGCTAAAGATGGTTGCTCAGTTATACATATATAAAACTGGCTCACAAGAAATCCCAATCCACTATTAGGCACAAGAATAAATCACAGTGAAGCTGAGATCATAATGGAAGGCCCATGATGTGCTATTTACTAGTGTGGTGCTGTGTGATTACTTGTCACAGAATTATCTCATGTATCAATTATTTCTTCTACCTGACTGCTCTTCTTATTTAAAATATTTGCCTAGAATGACTCAAATTTTCTGTAGTAAGATCACCTGGTAAATGCTTTTTCTTCTGATAAATTTTTACAATTTATATCAGAGTGTTTGAAATAATTGAAAGCAATCCAAAACCTTTATAAGAATGAAAGATATCTAAAAGGATGTCACATCTTTAGTGACCATTTTGGTGAAAGGGCTATTTATTTAAGCTATAAGAGCACAAGAAGTTCTTTACTATTGGAAAAAAAATTATGGCAAATTATCACACATCAAAATGATACTGGGACTCAATCAAATAAAATAGCATTAAAAAACAGCAGGAGGGGAGCTATGCATCCTATTTACACTACGGAATCAGAACAGTTAGGGAGGAAGCTATTCTCACAAGTCATTTTCTTGTTAAATTCTGTAGTAAGACTTCATTAAATCTCTTGGCTGATGGCATTTTACTTTCTTTCAGTCTGCTCCCAAAGAACTCAGCTGGCAATACTGAAACTTGAAACTTTAAAAGTTTCCATTACATATTGAGTTTGGAGAGGGGGTTCTTTTTACAATCACAAACTTTTTTTCCTCATTCGCCCCTCTAATATTCAGTTGAATTTTCCCAATCATTAGTTGAACTGCAAAACAACCATGAGAAGAAAATAAAAGGCACAATAAAGGCATAAAAATTCTGTAAGGGTGGCATTTTGAATTTGACCCTAGAATTCAGCATTAAGAGAAGCAATACATACAGGAGGAAGTAAGTATAGATATATAATTACATACATAATGCATGTATGTATGTAACCATCTTATATTCTCCATCCCCTGAAGCACCTTGCCTTTCCTGATTATTGCCATCTGTGAGGACGAAACATTCCCTAAAGAATCAGTTGCTTATCTTGTCAGAGTCTGACAAAAGCATCACACACATAATCAAGGTTCTTAAAGGCAGATGCTTTGGAGGTCTTATAATATGTGTTTCTTCAAAATGTTGATGAACTCAAGGTTTTATAACCAGGATCATGGATTAGAGTAAACCTCAACTGCACCTGCAAAAGGCCCCTTGACACTATTAGTTTTGGCTTTGACTCAAATAACCAGGTTAATGGTCAGAAACAATGCACCATTACACTGCCAACTTTTCTCAAATCAGCAATTTAAGGAAATGGTTCCAGCAAATGATTTAAATGAAGTCTGCATCATTTTATACCTTTTATACCTAGATATCATATGAACTCCAAAATGTCATGTGACTTGTATAAAGATCTCATGTGCTGATAGAAAGTTAAACATGGTGAACTCTATTTATGGAAAGCACAAATTTACAAAAATAGGCTTTCTTTTCCTGAGTTTGTTTGTTTGTTTGTTTTGTGTGTTTGTGGTGCAGAGGATTGAACCCAGGGCCTTGTACATGTAAGGCAAGCACTCTACCAACTGAGCTATGTCCCAGCCCCCAGAGTTTATTTTTTAATGCAGGTTTTTAACAAGTTCATCCTGTACTACTGGCAGTAAAGTCTTAACCAAAGCTATAATGTTTTATTAAGTATTTATTTAAATACTTAGAATTTTTACTTTCAGTTTATTTAAAAATTTTTAATTAAAATTTAAAATTTTACATTCTAAAATAATTATCTAGTAGGTCCATAAAAGTCACACGTGCATATAGTATTTTCTATTATGTAACATTAACATGTATATTGATCATTTTCAAAGTTATTATTTTACACATTAGAAAATGATCAAATTCGGAGATGCAAATTTATTTTAATGAGTTATGCCTGCTGACTCATTTTCAAGACTAAATTATAAAGCAGTTATTGCTGGGCATCATCTACCCAAATTCAGTTGTTCCTCTGTATATGTAGGGAATTGGTTCTAGGAATCTTGTGGATACCAAAATCCACATATTCTTAAATCTTTTATAAAAATGGTGTACTATTTGCATATGATATATGAATGTCTTCCCTTGTGCTTTAAATTGTCTCTAGATTATTTATAATACCTAATATTATGTAAATGTTAATAATTGTTGTACTATATTGTTTGGAATAAAAATAAGAAAAATAGTTGGTATGTATTCAGTACAGATGAATTTTTCTTTTTGAACCTGCTTATATGGAAGGTTGACTCTATTTTTTACTTCAGTTCACTCAATTTTTCTAATATTTGTATTATTTTTATGAAGTGAGCAGTGAAATAATTTAATATTATTCATTTCATCAGGAAATTCAGCATCATCAAACATACTCAGAGGGATAATAATTATGTTAACTGTCTGAAAGAATCATGTAAATTGTGGATCTGTTTAATTTTTTAAAAAAGTAAATATATGATTTGGTTCTCAAATGTATATTAGATTCATGGAATTAATACAAAAAAAGGAATGTTAGCTAAATGCATATTTCTTATTTTATACATCATTTGTCCAGTTTTGCTTAAATGAACTAGAAAAGATAATGACATTTTTGAACCACAGTCACAGATATTCTGTTAGTTACTATTTGTTGATAAGTATTGTGTCCCTATAAAACACTTAGGTAGATGTACACATGATTCAAACTTTAATTCTTTTACACAGCTAGTTATAGGCAGCAAGGACATCAAAGGCAGATACAGTAAGATTCTGACACACACAACACACATCACTGAAATGACAATTTAAGTACCTCACATGATGTGCTAAGCATTGCATGTTTGTCAGTCCATCAACGTCTGCTATCTATGAGAAATTTTTTCACCCCCACATTTTCTTTTCTGTTTGTTACTGGGGATGGAACCCTGGGACACTCAACCTCTGAGCCACATCCCTTTTTTATATTTTATTTAGAGACTGGGTCTTTCTGAGTTGCTTAGGAGCTCAGCGCTAAGTTTCTGAGGCTAGCTTTGAACTCACAATCCTCCTGTCTCAGCCTCCTGAAACACTATTTTACCAGGTGGTCTGTGACAATGTTTCCAGAAGAGATTACTGTTTGAAACAATATATTACACAAAGAAGTTCTGCCCTCACCCATGTGGGAAGACATCATCCAATCCAATGAAAGTCTGGATGGGAAAAGAAAAAAATGGAGGAAGGACAACTTTTCTCTCTGTCCTGGAGGTGGGACATCCATCCTCCCCTGCGCTCAAACATCAGAACTCCAGGTTCTCAGATCTGTAGACTGGGACTGAATTGCACTTCCTGCTTTCCTGGTTCTCCAGCTTGCTGTGGGACTTTCCAGCATTCCTGATCGTGTGAGCCCTTTCTCTTAATTAACCCCCTTATATGCCCTATTGGTTCTATTTCTCTAAAGGAGATGCCTCTGAGACAGTAGAAAGCGATGAGACTAAGAAGGCAAAGGAAACCAAAGTGCACCCCTAAGAAGCTCATATTCAAGCAGGGCAAACGGAAATGCAATAAGGGCAGTTATAGCAGCCAAAGGGTCTATGAAAGAGGGACACCTCATGTGCCCTGGGATGGACAATGTCTGAAAAGTTTGCTGGAGAAGGCTGATCTTAACTGAGTCCAAGGAAAAGTGTGATTAGCAAGCAGAAGTGGTGCAAGCAGGGTTTGG
Source organism: Tamias sibiricus (assembly GCA_025594165.1). Classification (NCBI taxonomy): domain Eukaryota; kingdom Metazoa; phylum Chordata; class Mammalia; order Rodentia; family Sciuridae; genus Tamias; species Tamias sibiricus. The sequence goes on from CM046668.1 coordinate 32,764,194, forward strand.
GGCATTTTAGACCAAGGAGGCAATATAACAAAAAGAACTAAGTTACTGGGTAGTACATGTATGAAACAAATTATAAACAGAATATAAAAATACAGTGATTAGATGGAAGGGAGAAGTAAGGGCGGAGGCTAGCACCAGTATGTACTGTGGATCTTACATAGAGAGAGGGAACCATGACAAACTTTTATGGAAAACCTACTATAACTAGATTTGTGTTTTAGGCAGATGCATCTGTTATGGACAATGGATGCAGCAGGGTAAAAGGAAACTGGTTAGAGGTTAGCACTTTTACAGACAGATGACAAAGATGTGAATGAGTGGAATGGTAAGAAGGTCAGAGAGCTGGTAGAGCACTCATAAATAGTGAAAAGGCAAAAGTGGGTCTTTGTGGCAGTTAGGAGTAGGATGTGGGAAAGCAGGAGAGCAAAGGATGACTGTCCTCCCCACGCTGCTGCTGGTTGTGTATCTGCAGGCTGCACGGCCGACAACTGAAATGGAGATTTTGCAAAATTCAGCTTTGAATGTCTAGTCTGATCTTATCACCGCCATCAGTACTACACTCTGTGAATTATACTTACAGCCTGGTTTAGAAGGGACTTAAAAGCTCGTATGAACCTCTGACAGTTGCTTCTTGTTTTACTGAAAGTTATAATTACTCTTCATTTCCTAGTTCATTGGGATACTTAATAGGGGTCAATCATAAACTGTGGCACCCAAAATATTTCAGCAAAGCTTCGTGTTTGAAGCATGTAGTTCACTAGTAGCAAGGAGAGAAGCTCGAGGAAACATCCCATTAGTAGCAATTAAGTCAGCCAAAAGACAGCCCAGGTCTTTTTTTCTGCCTTTGTGTCTCCCTCATTTCATGTCAATCTCATACTTTAAGGCTCAGCCTTCCAGCAGCTGTCACTGGCTAATCAATCCTAATGAGCAAGTGCTTTGCTCATTCATTATATGCTTGGCATAAATACTTATGGGAAGTATAAGACAAAATAGCAATTCTACAGAGTAGAATAGAATGCACGTCCTTTTGATGACTCATTTTAACATTCTTACTGTAGGTCAACAATAAATTTAAGGAGTTAGCAATATAACTCAAACCATATTTAATAGTTTAAAAACAGGTGATGAAATTGAGAGAATGGAGTCATTTCACATCCAGGGAATAAAAATGGGCAAGCACTATTCAGAGAAGGGCTGAGATTTCACAGAAATCCCATCCATCTGATTACAGAGCATGAACTGGATTGGCAATGTTTGGCACTTGACCTTTCTTTCTTTCTTTTTCTCTTTCTTTCTTTCTTTCTTTCTTTCTTTCTTTCTTTCTTTTTTAACACAGCTTGCAGAAAGGGCAGAAAAACCACCATTCCTTGACCTTCAAAGAATAACTGGTCCCTGTGAGAAGTCTGGTGAGGAGTGTAGTGGGGTGTGAACAGAGATCTAAATGTATGGCTTCCTGTGTCTAGTGGCCCAGTATTCAGGCCTCCAGGGAAACAGGAAGACTAAATGTCTTTTAGTTCCTTTTGTAAGAGAGATGAACAAAAATGGGATTAGATTTTCCTAATGGTACAACTCAGGGAGATAAAAGGTGATTGCCTAGGAAATGGCTGGTGGGTGGAAGTCGGGTTCAGTTCAGTTTCCTGTGACGGATGGGACATGGCGATGAGAACATGATCATTCTGGTGATAGAGTCACAAATTCACTTTGGGAATAAAATTGTGACAGTAATAAGAGCCGCTTTATCTGTGAAGCTGCAAAGAGAGTGGAAAGATTAATAATGCCATCTAGTTCGCCCTTTTTAAGAAATGAGTAGCTGAAGCAAAGACTCATAAGGAATGTTTGACGCTGAGGATAAAATTGGAAATGGGAGAAACTTAAAGTAGAAACTGTGTGGCTTTCTCTGCTGTATTTCTTTGGGGATAGCACTCCTCAGAAAAGACATGATTTAAAAAGTCATCCACAGGACTGTTATCATGAGTAAATAATTTGTAAATTTTATGGGGTTTATTATTAGTAATATATTAAGCAGAATAATGTTTCTTCCTTTATTTTTTTTAAAAGTATTTTGAGACTGCATTCTCCATCCTTTAAGAAAAGGAAAAAAAAAAGCACTCACTTTTTAAATGAACCATGAATGGATCCTGAAATAGCAAAATAACTTGACTATCCTGATTCCAAGAAGAAACTGTAGGCCCACCCGACAAGCTTCTAATTCTAATAAGAACTAATGGGTTTAGATTAAGACAGTAAAATAATATAAAACAAACCTGCAACTGGTCTCAAACACCAATGGGAAGCATAAATTTTAGCAGGTTCAATGACACAATGTTTAAAACCTTGGCAGGGTGCCTCTATGCATCTATTTTGTTCTGGTTAGATTTTATGTTTTATAGGTATGTCACAACCTATAAAATTGTTATAAATACCACAATAAATATTTTTTTCCTTAAAACATGGGGGTTATTAGGCAATATGAAACACTAGTTCAAAAAATAAGTCATTCCTACTAAGCCAACAATCCTAACACTTGTCCATTTGTGACACCAAAATTCAAATACAACAATATAACAAATCAAAATTATGCTGGGATACGTCTGTAAAAAGTTACTTGATTTTGTCTGTATATTTTAGGTTCATAAAGAGAATGCTTGAGGTTGTGCAAGATGTTATACATCTGAGAGGAAAACAGTTGCAGACAAACATTAAGTGTAAATAAAATAACTGATGGTAAGTGATGGTTTATATTTATAGGTAGCCAATATTTGATAAGTCCAACAAATGATTAAGCAAAAACATTTCTGGTGTAATTGCTCCAAAATGGCATTATGTCTTTTTTTTTTTTTGTACTAGAGATTGAACCCAAGGGTGCTGTTCCACTGACCTACATACACAACCCATTTATTTTTGAAATTTTGAAACAGGCTCTTGCTAAGAGTTGCCCATGTTGGCCTCAAACTTGTGATCCTCATTGCCTCAGCCTCCCCAGTAGCTGGTATTACAGGCCTGCAACAATGTGCCCAACTATTCCACTGTGTTTATTTGTTGTGTAATGAAGGTTATTCTTCAATAGGTCAAATTACTCTAGCCCTTTGAGTTTCACTCTGACAATGAGTTTCGGAGATATACCAAAATTGATACGTAGGTTAAAGGCACTGGGATATTTTTATTGGCTAAGTAATTTCAGAGGTTAGGGGAAATATATCCTTACTCTGAAACTACCTAGTATCACCTAATTTTATTACAATTTCCTTATTTTCCAAGTAAAATAAAAACCTTCCATATTAAACAGTCAATATTTTGATTTGTTTCAGATTTTTTATTTGGGTTTGGTACTTTGCTCTGGGGGAAAAAGTAACCCAGACACTGATGTGCTACTAAGAGAGTATGATCTCATATTGCTCACATGTTTTAGAGTGGTTAATTGAAGTTTCGAAATGGCTATGAAGATGAGTAATCACTTTTTGGAGATAGTTACTCATGGATAATCTTCTTACTAGCCTCTGAATTATAAGGAAATTTACCTGTTTTATAGGGAGATAGACTCAGGGCCTGAGAATCTTAGAAAATGGAAAACAGGCAGAGATAATGAAATAAAATTGAGGTCAAATGATTTCTGCTGAATGTTTTCCCATAACAATAATATACCATTGCAAATAAAATGCAATTTTTAAATTATCTCTATTTCCAAGTAGCCACAATTGTCATTATACAGTTATTTTGTAAAACTTTAATATGCATCTACTGCTACTTTAACAACACTAGCAAAATCCAGCATATTTACTACAAAAGTCAATAATGATTTTTAAAATGGAAATGTAATGCTTTGTCTTTGAGAAGAGTTTTTAATAAATTTTTTGGACAATAAATTGTCGTGTATCAGGGCTGGGGCTGTAGCTCAGTGGTAAAGCACTTGCCTTGCATGTGTAAGGCACTGGGTTCAATCCTCAGCACAACATAAAAATAAATAAAGATACTGCATACATTCAAATTTAACTTTTGTAAATAAAAACAAATATGTAAATGTTAGTAGATGTTAAGTGGTCTTTGTGAACTGTATTTATGTTTTAACTTCAAAGAAAGTTTTGCCAAGTATTTGGAGTAGTCACTAAAATACTAACTCTAAAATACATTTGTCAAAGAAAAAAGGTTCAAGATGTTTAGTTGATAAAGAAAAAAATATTCCTTTGTCATATGTAGCAACATCACTAAAATTCCTCACAAGTGAAATACAACCCAAAGTTCAATGTGGACTGACTATAATAAAGCTTTAGAATTTTGATCTTGACACTGAACAAAATAAATAAATAAATAAATAAATAAATAAATAAATAAATAAAAGATACTGCGTGTTCATCTATAACTAAAAATATATTTTTAAAAATGTCATATGTATGTTAGTATTTCACATTTCTCAATTGCATTAGCAGAACTATTAGAATTAAATGAACATTTAGAGCTATCAAGAATTAACTGAAAATTAGTATTTTTCTTACTCAATAATTATTAATATCAAGTAATAGAACTATCAAAAATAAAAATAGTCATATGAGTACTGTGCTCCTTATTTATAACACATTTACTCAAAATAGACAATATGTTAAATATTAATGTGTATAAATAATTTAATCCCTATAAAAATGCTGTGATAGTGTATTACTATACCCATTTTACATATGGAGAAACTGAAACCTCAGTCACATACTTCTGAGTCACATAGTAGTAAATAGTATAAGAAAGATTCAACTAAATATAGTTTGACTCTAATTTCAATGCTCTTAGCAACCATTCTTTGTAGCATTTCTACACATCTGGAAAGTCCCAAACTACAAAGAAATTTTTTAAAGTCCTTCATTCTTTCTTTCAGTTTATCTGGTAACTCCTCATGCCTGGGATTTGTGAACGTGTTTGTTTAAAAACAAAAATCAAAACAAATTTCTGTGTCATAATCCAGAAATATCTTTGGAATGAGATACTTCAGAGGCCATGTCTGATAATCTGCATACTTAACAAGAAACTTCAGATAAGTTTAGGAAATTCTGTCTGGTCCTAGGTTTTACTGTGCTCCCTTTCTCCTTTCTTTCTTTCTTTCTTTCTCCCCCCACCCTTGGTATTGGGGTTTTAACCCAGGGGCACTCTACTATTGAGGTACATTCCTATTCCTTTTTATTTTTTATTTTGAGACAGGGTCTCACTAAATTGCCCAGGCTGTCCTCAAACTTAAATCCTCCTGCCTCAGCCTCCAAAGTCATTGGGATTATAGGGGTCACTGCACCTTGTTCCCTTTATTTTCTTAATAAATTTTTTTTCATATATTTAAAATATAAAACATGATTTAATGAGATACATGTAGATAATAGATTCACTTCCAAGTAGCATTGATCACAAATGGTGAACTCCTCAATTTTGAGCCAAAGGAACTTACTGTAGGCACCCAGGATCAGAGCCTCCAGCAGCTACAAGAATTTCCTGATTCCCTGTGCTGTTTCTACCACTGGAGCAGTATTTTTTAGACAAAGTGCCTGCTAGATGTGTAGTACGTTACCAAGCACTGTGAAGAGTACCCATGTTTAAAGGCCAAGGAAAACCCTAGGCCTAAAAAAGGAATATTTAAAATATTTAAGTGTATCTTTACAGACAAGCATTTACAGAAGAGCAGAATTGGGATTTCATGAAGAAAGTGGGAAAAAAGAAATTAGAACAAGATATAGTTCATGCTTGTGTGATTATGTATAAATGGATTCTACTGCCATGTATAACTAAAAAGAACCAATAAAAACAAGAGATGATTCTCAAATCCGGGTTCTTTTAAAGATGTTGAAATTAATTACTTCTATAATGGGGGGTGAAAATCAAATGGCCACCCTTATTTAAGATAATTTTCCCCATAAGTTCTATCTTCAGCATATAGTTTTGTTGCCTTAACCCAATTCTCTGAATTAAGTACTCACTAGATGAGGGTTGATACGAGTGGAAGTTTATACTTACTCCAACAGTGTCTCTTTAAAAATGAACCACATATAAAACAAAGAAATAAAAACCAAATACTCTACTGAATTTCTTCTTGTAATTATTTCCTGCTACCAGAGGGATTCACTTATGATTAGTTTCCTTTGTAGTCACTAATATTTTCTACATTCTTCTCAAAGGAAGAAAAAAGACCTAACTTCTCAGGTTTCCTTTGAATGTTTTTTCTTAGTTATCTTTTGCAGTTGGGAATCATGTTACTTTCTTTAACATACTGTGTACATTATTCTAACATGTTAAAGACATTTTAGCACTGATGCTAATGTGCATATTCTATTTTAATATTGAATAAAATCATGTATTCTAAACTATATACAGATCCTTCATAAGTTTATAGCTAAATGCAGTTGGAATGAGAGCATCTGCATTCATCAAGTAGTTTCTGGATTTGATCATTTGTACCCAATATCCACTGAAATCCAGGCTTAGGAAGCAAGCATTCCATATGGCTATCTTAAGGCCAAATTAGCTTTGGAGCTGAGTTTAAAATTGCAGGAGGAAACTCTATTTTGATTTCAATGTCTGCTGCATGCATAGCAGAATGGCTATTATTTATAAAAGCATCAGGATACCAAGGTAAGAAAACTTTTAAAACCTAAGGTGAAACATATTTCACTGACTAATGTGATAGACAATCAAGCTCCCAGTCACAATTGCCTGGAGACAGACACACCTTTTCATGTCCTGTATTCATCCTGGCTACTTTTACTCCCTCTGAAGGGCTTTTGAACTTGGATTTGACATCTCTTAAATTTATGCTTTCTCTAAATGGAAAGGGGTTTTCTTTTCTTACAGTTTTAGCCTCATGTAGAGTTCAAGTCTAACTTAGATTAAAGAGAAGTAGTCTAGGCCTTAGAAATTCAATGTTTGTTCTTGATCTTTTTTTTTTTCTTTTGTTTTTATGAGGTTGAGTTAAAAACCCCAAAGTGGGACATAATGGCTTTAGAGACAGGAAGGAAATATTCTTTATTCTTTCTTCTAGTGTAAAAAGCCCACAAGGCTCTTTTGTAGAAAGCCCACAGTAGACGCACTCCCTCAAAAGCCACCTTTTTCTTCTTAATAGCCTCGGAAGAGACAGTGTTGAGAAAGATGACAGCACAAGGCATAGCTAATGTTAGATCCAGAAACAAGCTAAGTGGTTTATGGCCAAAACCCCTGTTTACTATAGTCACTTGTCAAAATAGGGAATTTTTTCCACCAATAAAATGTTTTAAAGGTCATTGCCTCTCAAATTCCACAAAAAACGAGTCATCACTAGAAAGGAGAAAAATAGTGGGAAATAATCATTTTGATGTCAGAGAGAAAGGAGGAAAGTAATAATGAGAAAATGCTTGGATTGTGGACACCATAGAGGTGACAGAAACACCTCTGACTTTCAAAAACTTGGAAGTCTGCTGGGCACGATGACACATGCCTGTAAAAAATTCCAGTGGCTCAGGAGGCTGAGACAAGGATTGCAAATTCAAATCCAGCCTCAGCAATTTAGCAAGGCCCTAAGCAACTTAGGGAGACCATGTTTCAAATTTTTTTTAAAAAAGGGTTGGGGATGTAGCTCAGTGGTGAAGCGCCCCTGGGTTCGATCTCTGTTACCAAAACATCAAAAACCAAAGTAACCACACACACAAAAAAGAAAAACAACAACAAAAGAAACAACCCAACAAAACACTTGATGCCCTTGAAGCCCTATCCACCAAATAATAAGGAATGCAATTAACCAAATTATATTGTTATGTTGTGTGCACATAGGGTTATGTAACAATGAATCCTACTGTTTATATATAATTACAATGTACAATAAGTATATATGTATAAAAAACAGCAAAAATAAATAAATCTTTATCAAAATTAGCAAAGTACAAAGGCAAATCATTCATTCAACAAATATTGAATGTCTGTTATATCACAGGCACTATGTCCATAGAATAAAGATGGCAAAGTCCCTATTCTACAGATGGGTTTTACATTCTAAAGGGAAATAGATCCATCCATGTTTGTGCCATAAATTGCACAGACCCTTGAAAACGCATCATCTGAAGTAATGAAGATATGTTTGCCTCCAAAGACAATGTTTTCACAGCAATAGCTGTCATGTAATTAAAGATTAGAAATATACTATGTTTAAGGACCCAGAGAATAAAACACATCTTCTCTAACCAAGATAGAGCTCTCCATAATTTAAAAAATGTAATTCATTCTTCTTTAATAAACACTTATAACCCATAGGTAAAGCAATGTTTTCTTAAACATGTTTGATATAAAACTACTTAGAGCAGTATTTAAAGTTGGTATTTAATATAGGCTAATAAAATTTTCTTCAAAATCAACATCATATTTCACATGATAAAACAACCACAAGGACGAGCTCCCTGGTACCTACCTTGAACAGTCAGAGTGGCTGATGCTTCAGCTTTTCCAACCATATTTTCTGCAACACAAGTATATGATCCCATGTCACCAGCCATCACCTTCCGAATTTTCAAGGTATGATCATCTCGGATTTCATATCTAATAATGCAGCAAAAACAGCATGGTTACGTGAATTGTTCTTGAAGGATCCTGTTTTTACATTATGATATATCCAGGCATCAAATCACATACAACAATCCCTTCAGAAAATTCAAAACAAAGTACAGGCTGTGGTGTTCCTCTAAGTTAGCAGGCAGAAGAAAGCTTATTTTCACTTGTATATGAGCTAACGTTAAAATACTTTCTAAGGAAACATTTTTGAGTAAAGTTGGCATTTAAACATCTATTTCCTCAAGCTGTAGTACTCACAATAAAATTAAATGACACTGACCATGAATTAAATTTTTATCATGTGCCAGACTTCAAATGATCTATAGATTTTGCCTTCTTCAATTCTTATAACAATTTTATGAAGTAAATATTAACCTCTCATTTTGTAGGAGGGGAAACTGAGAAATAGGAAGGTGAAGTCACTTGGCCTTGGTCCTCAGGGAATTTCATGGCAGAGCTAAAATTCAAACCCAGACAGTCTCCTTTTAGAGTTCACTTGATTGCCTAGACTTCCCTGCCTTTAAAAATAGGGTTTCTTGCCGGGCGCGGTGGCGCACACCTATAATCCTAGCACTTTGGGAGGCTGAGGCAGGAGGATGGCGAGTTCAAAGCCAGCCTCAGCAATGGCGAGGCACTTAGCAACTCAGTGAAACCCTGTCTCTAAATAAAATACAAAAAAGGGCTGGGGATGTGGCCCAGTGGTCGAGTGCCCCTGAGTTCAATCCCCGGTACCACAAAAAAAAAAAAAAAAAAAAAAAAAAAAAAAAAAAAAATAGGGTTTCTTGAAGTGTCATGTTAACCCTCTTTTCTCTATATAAAATCTTCCTGAGTTATATTGTCTGGTACAGTTTATATATTGATAGACCAGATACTTCCCACCATCCAAGAAAATCTCTCATTCATATTCCCAACTCACTAACAATCAGACATCACATTTCATAGGACCCTAATATTTAATACATTTAATAATTCTTTTCCTCTCTTAACGTAATCCTCCTCCTCCTTCTACCACAATCTACCTATCTTCCTTCATCAACTCTCTATATCTGACTAGTCATCCAGTTTGCCACTTTAGTCTCAGAAATTTCTCTCCACTCTGGAGCCCTATCTCCATCTCTTCTATGAGGTCAAACAATACACAACTCTGATTTGTACCACCAAACAACGGCGTCCCTATAAATGGCCTCTCCTCATAGTAATGTAACATACATCATGCTAACAAAATTATGTTTTTCTAAAAAGTAATCCTGCTCATAATGATACTTCTTGACTCATCAGTGTCATACAATATGATGTGAGATTCTTTATTATACAAAGCCCCTGATGATATGGCCCCAGTATTTCCAATCTGATATCCATTACTTCTCACCACATATATTATGTGCTAGTGATGCTCAACTTTCCACCACTCAAAATGTGTGGTGTTCTTTCTCACATTCGTGTCTATGTTGTAATGACCTTCTGTCTGAACACAGGACTCCTTTTTTTCTTGCTTATCATATTGATAACATATTTTTGAAGACTTTGCTTACCTGTCCTATTACATGGGAACTCTCCTTATTTTATCCCCTACAGTTGTACAGGTCTGCCTTTATGTCACAAAAGGCTTAATGATGTTATTGTATATCTACCCATATATGTGTCTTTTTGCAAGCTCCTTGAGAGCAGATACCCTATATATGCCAATGCTGTAACCCCAACACCTAGTAGGGAGTCAATGCATGCACGCTGACAGCCAGCTGACAACATCCAAATGTTTTATTCCATTGTCTCATTCCCCAAAGCTCAGTAATTTCTGAATCCCTGCTCCTAGCCAATTTAAGGCCTTGTCAGATACTAAGAAACTCCGACCTCTTCTACCATTCCTTGGTAATGCTATAGCTGAGGAATGGAAGTCTGATTTTTTAATTGGTTCATAATTCTGTCATTAATACTGCTTGTTTCTTCCCTTCTCTACCTGGCCATATATAAGAAGTTGGTATTAAATGTGATTTGGCTGAGCAAGAGAGAAACTGTTCACAGAATACCACATTTTATAAGGATTCCTTGTGCAAACCAGGGTCACAAAAATATGAATTTTATGTGAAAAACCCAGAGAAAATATGGCAACCTCCTGGTTCAAAGTGTCTCTAGTATTCTATTATGTTCCCTGATCAAGGAGTCTATAGATGCCCCTCAACCTTTGACAGGGATGGGTCCTTATAAACCTATCATAAATTGAAATACCAAAAGTACAAAACTGCATTTCATTCACCTATCCCACTGAAGACCCCCCAGTTGGCAATACAGTCCTTTCCCCTCCTGGTCACAAAGCTGATTGAAAGCTGTGGCTCACCACTGCGGCTAGCATAGAGTATCATACCACATATCACCAGCCTGGGAAAGATTAAAATTTGAAGTATGGTGTCTATGGAGTATATATAGCTTTCACACTGTCTTAAAGTAGAACATTTTAAATCAAACCTTAGAGGTCACAGAACATCTATAGAGTCGACCATCTAATGGCACATAGAGTCTGATGAGAAACAGAAATTCTATGCTGATGAATCACATCATTAAATTCTGATCTGTACCTGGATTTGGGCAATTCTCCATCATCTTTCCTCCATCGGACTGTAGGCACAGGGTCTCCTCGGGCCTCACACTTAAATTCCGCACTGTCATCCACAGTCACTGCCAAGTTACTAGGTCTCTTCACAAATGATGGTCTCTCTAAAATTAGAAAGAACCATCTCAAGATAAAACACAAATGACCAAAAACCACTAGATGTTCAATGAGAAAAGATTTATGATTCAAAATATTGTTTAGAAAATTACTCCACATAGTTTACTACTTCTAGAGACTTCTCCCTATCTCTAATATTTTCTTCTTTTTCCACACCTTTGGCTATTTTATCTCAGGCCACTTAACTTCTCTTTCTACCTTCCAAAACACTGATATAAGAATATTTCTTTCTCCCTTATATAAAGATCATTTGTATTTTGATTAAATATAATTTCTTTCTCCCTTGTAGAAAATATAATAATGACAAAAACAATGATGATAATAAAAAGAATAATAAGAAGGCTGTACAGTAAGAAGATGGCACTTACCTAAAACAGTGAGCTCTGCTACTTCACTCTCACGTTCCCCAACCATATTGGTCCCAACACAAACATATTTGCCAGCATCACTTTTACGGGTGTAAGTAATCATTAGCTTTCCTCCTCGTATCTTAAAAAAAGAAAAAGTTTGACATACATACCATTAAAATATTTTTAGCTATGTTTTTGTGGCAGGTCTTCATAAGTGAATTCCACTTTCAAAGCTTGTAAACCAAAGCCTAGTTATATCAAACAGCTGGTGTGTACTATTTTCTACATTTATAGGCAGTAACTTTAAACAGAGTAAATTCCAAACATATAATATAAAAGGAAAACATTTTGCCTTACCTACATGTCTTGTAAAACTTTTATATTCTGTCTAACTAGATGCTTGTGTTTCAAATCAGCCAAGTTCTTTCATATCAATTAATTAAGTGAAAACCACAAAACACTGCATGAATAACTCATTTAGCAAGTGAAATAAAGAAAAAAGAGTCTTACTATCATATTAGTATTTGTAATATGTAAATGCATTTAAGCTATAATTGATTTCAAGAAAGAATATTCTCATATTGTCATATGTGTAAAAAAATTCCTCTAGGAAATTCTCCAGAGTTTTCTTAAAAGAATATATCTTATTTTCCAAAGCATAGTAAAATCTGCCATTTCCTTAAAAAAATACACACACACACACACACACACACACACACACACACACACACACACATTATATAGATGCTGCTCTCTCTCAGCAGTTTCTTGGTAACTTAGGAGGCACAGACTGAACAGATCCCAATCAATCACTTGGAAAGTCATGTTCAGGTATACTATTGGACATTAGTTGAATAATTACAAATATAAACAAACATCCAGTACAAAAAATAGACTGAAATCAAATGTGAATAATTGGGATGCAGAAATTGGACTGGATTTATTTAATGTAACACATTTTCATTTGGGGAGTTGAGTTCAGTTACCCATGAATATCTATAATGTCCCAAACCCTGGAAAGGTTTTACAAGGATAACTTCTAGAATGTTTATTCATGAAGGTTTTGACCTCACATTTTCTCTTTGTGATGAGCAGATTAAACAAAGGAGAAAAGAAGCATTGAAATAATGAAGGAGGAAAGAAGAGAAGGAGGGAGGGAAGAAGGAAGGAAACATTCAAACACTTTTTTCATTATGCCTACTATAGTTTATTGAAGCTTCTATTTTATAAAAGTTTTACTGTTTTGAATGTCTGAATTATTTCAATGTAGAAAACCAAACTAAATATGTTGGTTGATTAAGAACAAACCAAATATTAACAAAGAGGTTTTCATTTCTGTGGTTTAAATTATTTTTTTCAATAGTTATATAAACAAATGAAGAGATGCTCTAAGGTTCCACTGTAAATATTATCCAGGGACTTTTTTTCTTTGCATTGATCATTATCTATCCTTCATATCTGAAATAATGCCTACATACAATAATCATGAGATGTTTGTTGACTAGAAACCACTACTATAGGCAAAATCTAGTCTTTTGTCCAATTTGATATATTTTGTAAAAATTTTAAAATGTTGGGGCTGGAGTTGTAGTTCAGCAGTAGAGAGCTTGCCTCATATGTGTGAGACACTGGGTTTGACTCCCAGCAGAACATATAAATAAGCAAATAAAATAAAGGTCCATCAACAACTAAAAAATATTTTTAAAAAAGGTTTATAAATGTTAAAGTGTATTAATTATAGTCTCATTGCTTTCATGTGTATTTAAATTTTTGAATAACACAAAGAAGAAAATAAATGTCATGCTAAAAAGAAAAAAATAATCTTCCAGAGCTAATTATTATCAATGCTTCATGACCTTTCTTTTTAGCTTCCTTTCTGCATGTATGTGTATGCCCATATATCTCTATGTGCACACACATATATAAGTATTCACACATAGAGTATATGCACACAGGCAATGAAGATATGTATAAACATATATACGTTTAAACAAACATACATATTAAAATTTTACTAAAATAGAATCACATGTTCTTCTGTGACCTGAATTTTCAACTAAAATGAGGACACTTTTACATTTTAATTGCTAAAAATATAGAACACAGATATTCAGCATTAATTTAAATGACTACATAGTATTCATTATATGGTTTTACACACATTGTCAAATTCTTCCCCTACTGATAGATACTTAAGACGTTCCCTTGTTCCCTCTCATAAAGAGCACTGAAATCAGCATCAGCACTACATGTCTTTGTGTGTTTCTTATATGTGCAATCATCTCAGAAAATCTTGAAGTAGGATTCTTAACCAAAACGGAAACCCAGCTTGAGACTCTTGGTTCATGGTACCAACCTGTTTTGTTTCAGGAGGTGCTTTTTGTGTAAACATATCATTTTAAATATTGGTCTTTAGTGAAATTTCACAGTTAGACTGGCAGCGAATGTGTTATAATACCCTCATTTCTCACTAAAGGGATCAGAAGCTCAGAAAACTGCAACCTCACCTCCCACTCACCTCCACTGTGTTCATCATTACAACATGTTCTAATTGTGCTTTTAAATGTCAGCTTTTCCTTCCTGACTGTGAACTACAAGGCAGAGAAGCATATCTAATTCCTCTTCATAGCCCCAGAACCTGTCACCAAGCCTAGTAAACAGTAAAATTTTTCTGGGAGGAAAGTAACTTGTCTGATGTCATATAGCAAGTTGGAACAGGGCTAAGATTCTAGGCAAGATATGGGTCTCTGGTTATGTGAGTTGGACAGATGACAATACATGCACAGCACACAATCCTGTTATCATCATTACTCTTTAATAAAGTTGAGTTTAATAAACTTGAATTCTTGAGAGTCAGAACAATTTGAGTATCATAAAATCAAGACCCTCCAACGAAGACCCACTATCACCTTTCATCATGTACTATTTTGTAACACTCACATAACCCTTTCTAAATATCTTAAAGAAACAAACTTATTATAGCCAAAAGGAGAGTAAAAAAACCCAGTACTGAAAGAGAACTGAAGTGATCTGAGATGTGGTCCTAGATGTACTTTTTTTTTTTATAAGTTGTAGTTGGACATGATACCTTTATTTTATTTATTTATTTTAAGTGGTGTTGAGGATTGAACCCAGCGCCTCAAATGTGCTAGGCAAGCACTCAACCGCCGAGCCACAATCCCTGCCCTTAGATGTCCTTTTGGGGTCCTATATCTTTTTTTTAAGTTTTTTTTTTTATTCTGTATCTTTTTCTTTAATATTTATTTTTTAGCTGTATATGGACACAATACCTTTATTTTATTTTTATTTGGTGCTGAGAATCGAACCCAGTGCCTCACATGTACTAAGCAAGCACTCTACCACTGAGCCACAACCCCAGCTCCTGGGTTCTGTATCTTGGACAACATATACAGCTTCCTTCTCTGCCTCAGAATCTAACCTTCAAGCCAGGAGTGGTGGCGCACGCCTGTAATCCCAGCACTTGGGAGGCTGAGGCAGGAGGATCCGTGAGTTCAAAGCCAGCCTCAGCAATGGCGAGGCACTTAGCAACTCAATGAGACCCTGTCTCTAATAAAATACAAAAAAGGGCTGGGGATGTGGCCCTGTGGCCCAGTGGCCCAGTGGCCCAGTGGCCCAGTGGTCGAGTGCTCCAGAGTTCAATCCCCGGTACCAAAAAAAAAAAAAAAAAAAAAAAAGAATCTAACCTTCAATGTCTTTGTATGTTTAGGAGACTGATTCATTTCAGAAGGAATTACTCAATAATAGATAAAAGAGATAGTAAAAGCAGAGGAAATAAATGGTTTAAACATTATTTTTGTTCTTAAAATAATAAGTCAAGGTGTTTTATCTAAACTAAAATGCAAGGCTTCAGGAATAATTTTAAAACACATTTAGATAGGTTTTGAACACATGTAGAAAATCACAGCCAAAGGATAATAACATATATATAATTTTCAACAGCAGAGATTTATTTCTAAGCTTTTGTATAATATAGTACTAATTTACTTTTATAATTTCCAAATACTTGGGAATGTCGAGTCTTAAGTCAACTTGCCTATACACACATGGGAATAACATTATATATTACAGCCCAATGCTATTATATTTTGAAGGAATTTTTATAAATGGAGGAGGAGGATTTTGTTAGTAAGAGTTAAGAAAGGATTTCCTGGAGATTCTCAAGACATGGAGCAATTCCAATTGTGAGATGCATGGTAGGAAACAATAGTGAGATGAACCAAAACTCAAAGAGAGCTAAGAAAGTCAAAAGACTTTGTAGTACACACCCTGTTATTACAGTCCTGACTATAGTAACTCGGCTCAATCATGGAAAGACTTGATAACTCATTTGACCAAGAGGCATGCTTTGGGAACACATATTGATGTTTTTAGTATTTAATATAAATAGAAAAGTGTTTCTATTTTTTATAGAAATTTACTTTACAGACATCATTTACAACTGAATCGTATCTAGTTTGTAAATTAAAAGTAACCCACTTGGGCGGGGGTTGTGGCTCAGCGGCAGAGTGCTTGCCTCGCATGTGCGTGGCCTGGGTTCAATCCTCAGCACCACATAAACATTAATGCAGTGCATTGTGTACAACTAAAGTAAATAAATAATTTTTTTTTTTAAAGTAACCCACTAGAGCCAGGCATGTTGGTGCATGCTTGTAATCCCAGCGGCTAAGGAGGCTGAGGCAGTAGGATCACCAGTTCAAAGCCAGCCTCAGTAAAAATGAGGTGCTAAGTAACTCAGTGATAGCCTGTCTCTAAATAAAATACAAAATAGAGCTGGGGATGTGGCTCAGTGGTTGAGTGCCCCTGAATTAAATCCTCGGTACTCCCCCTCCCCAAAGTAATCCACTAGGCTTTCTACAAATATTTTCTCTATCCTTTGTTAAGTACACAAGTACTAATAATGTGCACCACTTGGACAAATTTTTTTTAAGAAATGTTCTTTGATGAGTCAAGTATCTCAAGAAGTTTTTTATTCTTAGTAGTATAGAACTGAAAGCATAAAAGTCATGACTGCACATACCTACATAATTTATATACTGATGCAAAAAAAAATCCTCCAAACTTATAAAGGCTGTAAAATGAAAACTTATAAAACATTTTTTAACTTAAAAAAGTGTTGTTTTTTTTCCCATGAACAACAAAGATGTTAGTTGTCAATGACTGAATAAGGTCAACCAAATTACACCTTTGATTTTCCACTCAAGGTATTCTTTATTAATATCATCAAGGATAGTACTATGTATACAAAAATTACATAAGAAATTTTTAAACATTTAAATCTCAGATAATTTTCAATTACACACAGAGATATGCACGTATAGACAAAACAGAAAAAAATGTCTATTAGTTATTATAACTGTATATTATACTATGCATTTGATTGATTCAAGAGATTCCTGTCTGATCAAAAGTAATCTTCCTTTGTTGGGCCAAACCCAACATCATTCTATTAAAATTAAATACTAACACATCTTCTATTGGTTTTGTCTGGAAAAATATGCATGTGTATTAACACTGTAAAGCCTAACAAACAAGTTATTCTTAGCCTTTATGTTATAAATATTTCCTCTAAAACAATGATTCTCAGTGAGGGCAATTACCCTAATTTTTCCCTGTGGGTATTTGGCAATATCTGGAGATGTATTTACATATTTGATTATCAGAATTAGGAGAAAGGGAGACTGAGAATGTATCTCAATGTAGGGCAAGGGCATGTGCGTGTGCAAGGGCCTGGGTTCAAGTCCCACCATCAAAAAAATAAAAATAAAAAAGAAAGAGCAGCTGAAGTCATAGCTCAGTTGTAGAGTAGTTGCCTAGCATGTGTGAGGCACTGGGTTCAATTCTCAGCACCACATATTCATAAAATAAAATAAAGATTCATTAATAAATTATATATATATATACATATATATATATATATACACACACACACACACATATGTGTGTGTGTGTGTGTCCCAATTTGTATAAAAAAGAAAAAGAAAGAATTAATTAGGAGCAGGGGCAGTGTTACCTGTATCTAGTGGGTACCTGGGCAGAGATGCTGTTAAACATCCTAAGATGTACAGGATAATCCTTCACATTAAATAATTATCTGGCTCAAAATATCAATAGTGCTTACCCTGAGACACTTTGTTCTAAATGTTGAGAGCTCTGGACTAAAGAAAAAGGCTGAATTAAAATGATAAAGGAAGGAGAGGATGAAATTAGATAAGAAATTTTTATTCTACTTGGAAGAAAATTGATTGAACTTCCCCAATTGGTATAAACACTTCCCAAGCCCACAACTCCTGCCCACTCCATCACTAAGACAATTTCACTATAAAATACAAAATCCCATTTAGTATCCTGGCAATAACAGTTAAGAATCCCAAAGATGTTACAACTCCAATGGAATTCTAAACAAGCTTCATTAAGCCTGAGAGAAACTGATTTCCTCAAAGATTATAAAGACAGAAATTGATAAAAGTATAAGAAACAAACAACACAGTAGGACAAAAGGAGAATAAAAAATAATATAAGAATATAATAGTCTTTCATTTCTATAAAATCAAATTGATTTGGGCATTATGGCAATGCCACTTGGTAATGGCTGAACTAAAGCCTTCATTCTCTTTGCTACAACAACCAATATGGAATACATAGTGTCCTCTTCTTTTCCAAACACAGAACAGAAACAGCATAGTATGGTGCCCTCCATAAAATTAGCATACCAGCTTATAATCGTACATACTATTAACCATCACCAATTTATGTTGAGTTGTATAGAATACCTACTGTAAATTTAGGATGTCCCTTTTTAAAGAAAATTTGACATTTCCTCTCTCTGTGAAGGGAGGAAAAATATGTCTAAGACACATAAAATGCTAGAAATATGAAAACAGCACTATTTGAAACAATCTAAGAAATGTTTCTTGGCAGGTTTCTTCCTGCAGCTGGATTTGACAGCCAAATTGTAAACCTATCAAAAACTAGTTTGTATAATGAACAGACACAATGTTAAACACTGAGCTGCTGCAGCACTACTTCAATTAACATAATCCTGGGGGTGCAGAAGCAGAATGTGTTCAGCTTTCAGACAATATGCTGGCATCTAGCCTATGTCAAAAATCCAAGGCAGAGGTCTTGCTTCCTCATTACCATCCACCTTACCAGCCCCAGTGGTAACCACATTAGAAGCCCACATTTCCATAAGCTCTAGACAGTGCTTAAAGGGGGGCCTCAGCCATATACATACTTGATGAAAGCAAAACAAAAAGAAGGTCCCAGTGGTCTTGCTCCTTTTGGGGAAGGAGACAGGAAGGAAGACAAGAAGGGTGGTAAAAATTTTTTTCAAAGTCTCAAATATCTTTAAGCTTTATATTTTCATTGGAAGAGTCAGAATTTAAAAAAACATGTTTTCAAGATGCTAAAGCATAAAAGTCTTCAGTGTAGTCGATCTATATGATTTTATGCAGCAGAAATAGTCCCTGTGAGTAAGTAGACTTGATTATCATCCTGAGAAGTGAAAGTCCTCTAGAAGCACTTAAGGACTGCTCTGGAGCAAGAGGAAATCCCTTTGTCTAAAGTCTTCATCTCCTTTTCTGATCTGTTTACTGAATAACAATAATGAAAACTAAGGTATAAGATATAGCTTTTCTTCCCAAAGTGAAGAAAACCATTTATATCTCCTGATTCGAATAAAAAAAAAAAAAAAAAAAAATTCCACCATCAGTGTTTTTATTTTCAGAATACAGGAGAAAATTCTTATTAGTTTTGCAAACATAAAAGCATGCTGCTTTATAAAAAGTAAATTAAGTAAGCTTTTTGGTCTGGTTATTCTATGGAATACACAGCTTACCCTGCAATCAGTGCTCACAATCAGAAATAAAGATGAACTTAGAATGAACTCCTTGGTACGTCTTCATTTTCTACCCTAAAGCAAGTCAGATGATTTGCAGGATCTGTTACACAGGATTTTTTTTTTTCAGGCATCAACCCCACAATGTTATCCATACACCTCTGGGTTAACATACTAAACCGACTGGGCCTAATTAACTAGTTTGGCTACACAAAATCTTTTCTGCTTTTAATTACATTAACCTAATGTGACTTGAATTCAACAGACCAAAAACGAAACCGCTAATTATATTAAGGGCTTCAAAGATGATTTCAAATTGCTAACCACCAAACTGTCATATAATTTATCTCATTTCCTTTTATAGAGTTTGCATTCAAAAACCTGTGCTTTTTACTAGAAATACTAAAACATTTAAGAACTAACATCCAAATAATGGATTAATATAATACTGATTTAGAATGCTAAAAGAGAAACATAGTTCAGGTAATACATATGAAACATACATAGGCATCATCTTACTAATGAAAAATATGTGTGGTATTTAATTTTTATAATTTTCTAAAAGACTGAAGACTTGGAAATATTCACTTATAGTCCTAAGAGTTTGATTAGCAGGATTAACATGAAACATGAAGTTTTCTAAAACACCTAGGATTAGAAATGATTTTTTTTCTGAAAAATCTCAATTCTTTACCATGGAATCATTTTCATGCTATTTTCCAAACAAATTGAGAGGAGACTTTTGAATTATAGTTTAGTGTATTGTTCTTTAACAATTTTCCACTGATTCTCTTCATAGCAATGTTGTCAGTTCTGCCTGAATCCTCGACCTACAGACTGGACAACAAGCTGTTGTGAACTACAAAATGCCTTGTGTGGCTCCTTAATGACAATGAGATGCAGGTATCCCAGATGGCCAGCCATAACCCCCAGACATTCTACTTGGTGAAGTAAGCTGCAGGACAGATTTGGATGGTCTCCAAGGACTCCTTTCAACAGAAACACATGAAGAAGAGTCACAGCAATAACAGCTCTTATTTCTTAATATGATTCAACAATGGCAACAAAAACAATTAAAAAAAAGAAGAAGAAATGATACCTTGTTTGAACATGGAACATAGAGAGGGAGAAAGTGAAATAACACCCATTGCTTCTTATTGGGTGACAAGGTTGTTGTCAACCTCTAGTGTTTGGCAGTGTAGGATAAAGCATCCTTATCTTTTAACACATATTACCTTGCTTTCAAAAAGAATCATAGTTTGCTGCACTCTAAATCAAGCAAAAACACTGAGGGTAGCATAATTACATTGTACAAATAATAGACAAAGGACTGGATAAACAATCCATAAAGACTCATTAGCAATCTAAAACAACATAATTAAGTAAAAACTACTTCAGATAATTCTGATCTTATATAATATCAGGGAAAATACAGTATTTCTCATTTGGCCACATTTCTTACTCATATTCCCAGGTAATTAGTCCAACACGGTTTTAAAGAAGATACAGTATTAAATGATTTTATATTTTATTAATCATTGCTTAATATCATATGTAGGTACTTTATATTTCTGAATACACACATTCATAATTTTGTTTTTCTCCTTGAGATCTGACTTTTATTGTATTTATTACATAAAAATTCAAACTTTTGATAAATTTCCACGATCAAAAATCACTGACATAAAAGTTTTTATCTACTATTCTAGTAACTTCTCTTAAGTATATGTATTTCAGGCTGGGGTTTTAGCTCTTTGGTAGAGTGCTTGCCTTGCATGTATGAGGTGCTGGGTTCAATTCTCAGCATGTCATATAAATAAAATAAAGGTTCACTGACAATTTTAAAATGTTTTTAAAAAGTGTTATGTATTAAGAAATTAATTTTAACATTCTCTACTTACACTAATTTTAGCACACAAAATAACACTTTTAAATGATATTATATATCCACGATAAAATAAGTTCATATTTAAGTCTCCAAGCATAAGTTTTATTTTGGATTAATATAAAAAATAAATCAAGGGAAGCCAAATCAGTTATTCCTCGAGGCAAGCCAAGTTTATTAAAGTTTATTTACTCTTTCCAGTTTTCATGAAAGCTACTGACTCTCATTTCATTTTCCAAAAAACTTTCATATCTCCCTATTCCTAGTTCATTTTGCCTCATAGGCCTATTAGAGAGATGAGTGAGGGGGAAGGAAAAGTGGGAGGAGGATGAGGAAGGAGAAGAACATACACATGGTTTTAAGTATGTCTTGATTGGAACATATCTAGTTTCATGTGGCTTGTCCAGAGGCTGTGAGATGAAGCTGCATGTTCTCATGGCCATATATAAACTGAGAGTGTCTGTACCCTGAGATGGGTCAAACTAAGAAAAATAGAGGAATGGTAATATTGACCAGATTGGTTTTGTTGTTGTTGTTTGTTTGTTTGTTTACTACAGGCTATAAAACAATCAGACCAGTGAGATTTCAATCATACTGTAAAAAAATATTCAACTTGATTTAAAAAGATTCATGTTGATTTTACTAATCCATTCACTAGTCAATTTTTAAGCAAAGCCTATTTCATCTTTCACAGTCTATTTAAAAATATATATAACAGGATTTGCAAATAAACACACACACACACACACACACATAACAAAAGGATGCTGGGGTGAGTATATAGGCCTTGTAAAGAAAACCGAAAGCAGCAAACTGAAAGCAGTCTAAGGGCCTCTCTGAATTTTTCCTGGTGACATAAAGTGGACAGCTTTACAAGGAGGGAAAAAAAAAAATTAACTTATAAGTGTTTCGATTATTCTCTTAGGAACAGAATTGTGAGGAAAGCAGGCAATTAGGAGCTCTCCTTTGGTGTCCCATGTTTGCCTGGGCTACACAGATACAAGAGAACATGATCCAATTTCATTTGTTTGCTGGTACACTTTACAACACCATTTGAAAACCAACATGAATTCAGCCAGGAGTTTAAACACACTTGATCATCAGAGAGAAGCAGCAAGAGACTCATGCAGAAAAAGCAATTATCCCAGTGGGAACACGTGGCTTTCTACACAGCTTGGTGAGCTGCCAGCTGAGCACACAGGCCAGGGAGAGTTGCTGCCTAGGACTATGGCAGCTGCATTTCTCTGTTATTTCCATTTTTCCTATTACACTTTTCATTTCTTCCTCTTAGCAATTTATAAATTGGTAGTTGGCTGTTTGCTGCTGCAGAAGAAGCACACCTATGATAATTTGATTATAGTCTACATCAGAAAGAGCTGCATTGTTAATTGCAGGCAAGTGAGAGCCACCCTGCAGAGAGACATATTTAAGTCAAAGGGAAAGGATGATTTTCTTTGTGAAGGTATAAATTAGTACCTTTCTATCTATCTACTATGTCACAAGAGTACCTTTTTCATGAATCCTAATCTTAACAAGGAATAAAAGAAAGAAGAAACACAGGCTTCTTTAAATATACTTATTTTGACTGCTTAAGTGTGGCTGAAAGCCAGAACAAAGACTTGAGTTTCGCATTGTCTCTTGCAAACCCATTTTCTTGGGCCACTCAGAGGTATGTAGTCTACAGCAATCAACCAAGAAAGCACCCTCTAATTTATAGTATTCCAAACTGGGGACAGACAAGCGGAATGAGTGCTGACGAAATGCAAAGCAGATGAATCACTGAAGCCTTTTAGCAGATTCCCCAGATGTCTAGTTCCCAAGTCATTAATACTGGAACCCAAAAGTGAATCCTATAAAAAGCATGCAATATAAAGAGTGGTTTTGTAATAAAATAGCCTTTGCTAGCTATCTCCTAAAAGTAAGAAAGCTGATTTTTTTTTTTTTTTTTACCTCTATGAAAATGCTGGGCAGATTATATGATAGTATTCAGCATGGATATGAAAAATTAATTTAGCTCATAGCTATTAAAGTTAATGTATTATTTCCTTCACAGGTCTCATGAAACAATGTCCTGCTGTTTTAAAGGTAAAAACAAAGTCTTATGGGCAATTTTTTTTCACTTTCCCACAAAACCAGGTTTGCTTTTTATCACCTCATCCAACCATCTGGCTATAATTCTGAATTTACATACAGTCACTGCTAAAACAGACTGAACCTAAAATCTATGGAGGAATTATGACCATGCTCTAGAAATAAAGATGACAAATGTTCATAGTATTTGAGGGGAGAAAAGCTCATTTTTAAACTCTTGGCTCTCTGGAGTTACAAGTTCACCAGCTGAAAATGCTTTTCCAATAGTAAATCCCTATTTTTTTCTCCATGGGTTCTTAAGCTTAGTTGTTCTCTATAGTTTTGTTCCAGTGTGAGAATTTCCCTCACCACCAAATACCTTGCTAAGATAATGCCTTTTCCAGAGACCTGTGTAATTTGCTACTCTGGAAATTTAAATTCACTTATATTCTGAAGAAGACAAACAGCCATGGCAGACAAAGTCAATCAGGCTGTGTATGCCAGGGATTCTTGGATTCAGAAATTGAGAATGACCAAATTTACAAAACCATATTTTTAATTTGTAAATACAAAAGAGCAATAAAGTAGTTCAACATCATTAACTAAAACTCTGTAGAAGTAAGAACATGTCTAATAGTTGCAAATAGAAGTAAACTCTCATTTTCTATTCTGTGGTATTTTAATCCCAAAGCATCAAAGGAGAGCAAGAAGAGCTTGTGACAAGCTTAATTGATTAATCAGAAGTCAGGGCTCATCAGGCCAGGGTCAGAGATTCAATATCCATATGGCCAGTTGCTTCACTGATCTTCTACTGATCACAAGACTATGTTAGAATCTAGCTCAGTTATAGGGCAAATTTGTGGCTCATTTTATAAAGGATATATGATAAGAAGATAAATAACTCCTATATGCCCCCACGCCACACTGTAATATAAATGAAAATGTATCTATGTGCTTCCAAAGAGGAAGCAGGTAGACAAATTGACCCATGTAAGAAGAAAATATAATCTTTGGAAGAAAAGTTTGAGATGGAACTTATAGGAACTTTTCCATAGGCTAAAAAAAGCTACAGTATTATCTACAGATACTTCTCACCATTGCCTGAGAACTAATGATTAACTCGTGGGCAAATAAAAGGTTAAAATAAATGTATCCTGCCCACTTCTGGCTCCATAGTTATCTCTGAAAACAAAATTAATGAGAAAATTATCTACCTAAAAAGTAGTTCAAAAGTTGTCTGGATTGACACTTGGGATATTCTTTCCCACTCAACAAATGGTCCAGTTCCATGACTGAGACAAAACGTATACCAAATAGAAAATGTGGGGTAAATAATATTAAGGGATATTGGTGTTTTGAATTGTTTCTGATCCAGGTCTAGGTTATATTGTTGCAGTTGTGAATTGGAAAAAAAAAAAAAAAATCAAGATTTTGTGAATCCTTAGTTGCTTTCATAAAAAACACCTTACTAGGAGTTCCTGCATTAAGGGGTGGGAAAGGTTCTGGAATAAGGGATATCAGCCAGTGGAAAGATTAATGGCCAAAGTAAAACCACTGGAAAAGCTTCTTACCTCTTTTGTTTTACATAGAATATATATTCTATGATGACAAGTACTTTACCTAAACTTTGGCATTTAAAACACAAATGTCAGGCTGCAGATATAGCTCAGTTTGTACAGTGCATGGAGGAGGTCCTGGATTCAATACCCAGCACCACCAAAAATAAAAACAAAATAAAACACAAATCTCCTATGTAGACACAAAATTATCTGTGTTTTTCAAGAGGTTGGCTATGTAGAAGTGTTTACAATTTCAGTCATCATCTCTTCAGAAAACCATTAATAGTTTAGAATTTATGTTTAAGACACACTATTTTATACTACATTACAGAAGAGAAATTGAAATTCTGACCAAAATAACAAAATTTAAATTTCTTTCCTTTCAAAAGAAATTTTAAGGAACAAATTGCAAAAGCAGGGCTGGGGTTGTGGCTCAGCGGCAGAGCGCTCGCCTCACACGTGTGCGGCCCGGGTTCGATCCCCAGCACCACGTAAACATAAGTGCATTGCATTGTGTACAACTAAAGTAAATAAATATTTTTTTTAAAAAAATTGCAAAAGCATAACATCCGAAAAAATTTATGTCCTCTATATAAAATGTCTTTGATGGTTTTCTCTGCAAACTCATGAACAATGCATCAGTAAATCTGTGGTGAATTTAATTCAACAATCCGTATTATTACTATTGTTGTAATAAGAACTGTGATGTACTAACGTCCTAACGCCCACCACATACAGGGCACTGTTACATGCATATTCTTTAATTTTACAATATTCTCACAGGAAAAAGTATATTTTCCTATTTTTGGATGAGAAAACTGAGGTTCAGAGAATATCAGAAATTTGCTCCAGATCATTTAGTAAGTGTATCAGAACCCATTCTGCATAGGTCCAAAGAAAAGTTTCTATAGGTGACTTTCTTTTAGGTAGAAAACAAGTGCTTCCCATGTCATTAACCACAAACTAGCAATATCTTGCACATATGTAGATTTCAACAACGAATGACTGGAGGAAAAAACAGGTGTGATCTGTTGACTCCCTGAGTGTGTCAGATTGAGGGTCCTCCTTCCATCATATTCACCCCACAGTTAAGCCTGCTTGATGTGAACAGCCAACCTAATTGCCCTTAATCCATCTAGTTGTCAACAGAAAAAAAAATGTGCATATTTACACTTCACACATGCACATTTCATTTGCAGGAGCAATTGTAGTTAAATAAATACCCACATTAGTTTTTATTCAGAGGAATTGCTCTCCTATTCCCATATAAACCTGAGATTATGAGTGTAGCATGTTTAAAGTGTAAACAGAATATTTATAAGCTTCCCTAATAAAGATGAGAAAATCTGACATGATCTTTTTTATAAGCATAATGCCTGGTACAATATGGTGATGTGATATATCCAAGTGAGAGAAGAGTGACACCATGTATGTTAAAAGCAAAGACATAAGAAATAATGGATTCCTTACTAAATTACACTTTATCCACTCAAAGAGACAAATTTCCATTATTTTCAGCCAGTATTATATAGATTGAGCTCAACTGCGCTTGAAATTTCCCCATACAAGACAATGCTCTTAAACATGAGCCTGTTTCTAATGTGATGGGCCTTTAAAGCTTCCTGATCACCTAGATTTGTAAGATTTAAGAAGAAAAAACCTGCACCATCTGGTAGCAATTTTGTTAATGCACACCACATTATTTTACAAGTGTACAATTTATCATATTATCAAATTCTTTAGTTTCAAGGAGATAAAAACTGAAGTGGTCAGATGTTCCTGATAACTATTTGGTTAAAGCAACTAGCCTTTAAACAAAGAAAATGCACAATCAGCACCAGATTAGAGGAGACCTCAGCCTCAGCATAAAATTTGGGATTATCCTTTAGGAGAGAATCTTTAAATAAAATTGATAATGTGGCCAAGATGAAGAAACAGATAAAGTTAACCTTGGCCAATTATAAATAATGAAAAGGAAATCCCAGCCCCCTTTAAAAGGCTCAGATTTAAAATTGTTTAGAACTTAAGCCTTAAAATTATCTTCAATTTCTGCACTTTGGACTCTGCTTTAAGGATAGAATTCCTTGTACAATAAGTGCATTTTTGAATGTACTATTTGGGGGGGGGGGGGGGGAAGATTGCCATTCATTTGATTTGATGTAAACAGACAGAAACACATGCTGTTTTGGGCCCTCATGAACAATCACAAAGACTGAAAGCAACTGGAAAAGTCAATTTTTTAAAAAAGAGAAATTTACCAAAAAGTATTCTGATATCAATTAAATTTTTCCCAAATTAAACATAAGACTTATAAGCAATGCTTTAGAATAAATTTTAAACTATATGCTTAGGGAAGCAGCTCATCTGTGATTAATAGAACACTAAAAATAAACTAAACTGGTTAGGACACCATCCTTGAACCCACAAAAGAGTGTGCCTTTAATTTGGCAAACTACTAACCTATAATTAAACAAAGTGCTCCCAGACAGTAGTAAAATTCCACTAGTCCTTGGCCATTTGGAGAAACGTAATGGCCTGATCAGATATATCAAAGTGTTTAGAAACTGAAGAAACTCAGCTGCTTGAATAAGCATATATTGTAAGGGAAAAATAAAAGAGGAAACTACATTTGCAAGTTTGCTGTCTCTGGTGGAATAGTAAACTCATCTCAAATTTCTGTTACAGGCATTGTCATTTGGCCATGTGTGTTCAGTTTGTAGAGTTATAATATTTCTGCTTAGTGTACTCTATTGATAATTACTTTGAATGATGAGCTCCAACTTTTTTTTTTTGGCTGATTACTCAAATTTTTGAGACAATTTTTGCTTTCTGGAAGAGCTACTCTGATTGAAGAATCGTGGATGCTAACCAGCAGCACACTTCCACACCAGCCTTTGGCCCTGTAATTTCAAGAGTTGGCAAGATTCCATATGGAAGGCAGTGTAGGCAGACCCGTCAGGCAGTCCTCATGTTGCCTAATGGGACTCTGACTGAACCCAACCAGAGTGGAACTAGCCTTTGGGAAAACATT
Source organism: Tamias sibiricus (assembly GCA_025594165.1). Lineage (NCBI taxonomy): Eukaryota > Metazoa > Chordata > Mammalia > Rodentia > Sciuridae > Tamias > Tamias sibiricus. The sequence goes on from CM046668.1 coordinate 32,792,210, forward strand.
CAAAACTGGTTTTAAGGAAACCTATTTGAAGGGGGAAAAAAATGAGAACAGAATAATCTCAAGAGATTTCAGAATACTGACAGCAGGCAACGATCGAAACAGCATAAAACACCAATATTGAACAATACCTAAACTGTTTGAGATTATTCAGATTTTTCACATATGTGAAGACATTTACTCAGATGGAAGTCCATTTCACTACTTAAAAGAAACTTTATATGTAAAACACACTATCTAGCAATCTTTGGCCTCTACTATTTTAACTCTGCCTCTAAGCACTGACACCCTTTCTGTGGTCCTTGAGTCAGTTTAAATGGACTTGTAAGGACTTTTAAAGGAATTATAACTAGGTATCCTGAAGCAACTGGGGCGGGGGGGAGAATTGCATGCAAACTCTACATTGGACTCTACTAAAAGCATATGTCATACAAAAAAGACATAAAATTGATAGATACTTATACATTGATTAAAACAGGATGTACCATGGTATACAGTTTTGGGTGGTTTTTCCTACTAAATATCCAATTTAAATTTTAATTTCTGAAGTTAAATATTTGGACTCTCCAAATCATTAATATTGTACAGAAAGAACATTAGTTGAAGTTAAAGATAAGGAGTACTAAAAATAACCTTACAACGAGGCTGTTATTCCTCACAATACTTTTAACTACTAAGACTTGATTCTCATAACAATCCTGATAATTATGCAGGGAAGATACTATATCCTTAATATTTTAACAATTAAAGAATTTGACCAAGGGTTGTTTATTTGTGGGGCTCAAAAACAGAACACCAGACGTAAGAGACTTTTACCAACATGGCCATAAACTACTCTTCAAATTGCTGTACTTTTGTCAATGAGATTGTGAGGTGAACTCAGACATCCAGTTAAGATGAATTTGGACCAAATGCATTTATGTTTCTTAATCGAAACACATCAGAGGCTGAGCCACAACCTCAGCCCCTGGACCTGTTCTTAATAACAATCAGAAATACAGAATAATATCCAAAAAAAAAGCCATTATTGTACCCAATCAATAAAGACAGAGATAATGTTGTTAAACCCTATATACTTAACATATCATTTTAATACCAGTGCCAAAATAGGAAGTACTGAATTTAGGGTACAAAGCAAGTCACAAAATTATCTGAAATGAACCCAGTAAAGCACTTTATTTGTGGCTTTTTTGTTAATCTATATCATAACCAAAGTTAAGTCTTGTTCTAAATGGGTTGATCTGACCTAATTTGCCATGAGAAAAGTTAAAACAGAAAGAAATTTATATTAAGAGATTTGCCACTTACTTCAGATTTAACACTAATCCATCATGTGACTCAGGATAAATCAACTTCCCTGGCTTCCCTTTCATTACTAAAAATGAACGAGATTGCCTAGTCACAATCTCTCAAATCAGCACTATCTATAAGATTCTGTGAATAGCTGTAAGCCACACCTAAGGTAATATATTTGTTTAAATAATCTGTGTGTACTATTTCCTACTGTTAAACCAATGGGAACCAGTAATGGGGGTAAGGATATTCTTGTTCTATATTATGGGAATTCAGGAAAAGAAATACATAATTGTGCATGATAATAAAATTAAGAAAATAAAATATGTTCAAATTAGCTACTTTTCAGTGTAGGGTATGTTACAAGACACTATTTCTGACTAATATTTCATTCACTTAACATTTTCTCAAGAAATATATATTGAGCTCCTACCATAAGATACACATAAGGAATACAGCTTGCCCTGAAATGTGTCTTAGGCATGTTAGATAAGTAATGGATACATCATGATTTGGACACATTAGAAATAAAATACTTGGGGAAACAAAAAGAAAGAAAGAAACTGGGGTAGGATTTGGTACAACATTCTCCTGAAGACAATACCTTTAAGTTGGGACTTGAAAAATGAGTGAATTAGACAAAGGGGTAGAGGGGGCAGAATATTCTAGGCATATACAATAGCAAGTGCAAAGACTCTTATAAATATGTGAAGCTCTTGATATCCAAGTCTGTATATGCACATCTATTAAATGAATAATGAAAAGCTAGAGTAACTACCAAATGATCATGAGAATTATGTTAATAATTGTACTGTGATCTAAATAAACTTGTGCACTACAACTGAGAATGCTTTAGTTCATTATCATCCTTTCAAAGAGTGCTTTGGCTTCTCAACTAAGTCAGGAATGCTTGCATTTGTGTTTTTCTGGTTTCAGTGTCCAGACATGATAAGTTTATATGCAATTATTTAAGTAGATTTATGAATTTGTGGTAAGGTTCAGGATGTTCCTTGGGAAGATAAACCAGCCTTTCTCATCTGAATCACAGAATTTCTCAATTCCCTTAAGGATAGTACATAACTAGAATGTTCTAGACCCATGGGAAAAGAGTTGATTCATAACACCATGGATGCCTTAGAGCATTAGGGCTTAATTCCCTTGTGGAATCACCAGTTAACTATTTCATTGCACAACAAAGGTGAACATAGAACTTAAACTAGTTTCTTCCTTTCAATAGTAGTCTAATTCTGTAATTACTCACTAATATTCACCCATGGTGATTCTGTGCAAACTGGAAATACTCTTACAGTTGTGAATCACATATAGATACAAACAAGAAGAGAGGAGACAAAATGCTGGATTTCTTTTCATATACATTCAAATTATCTTCTTGCTTATCTGGAAAATTTGTAATTATTATGGTACAAACATCCCCGATTTTCCTTCTCCATCAAGTTTTTGATGACTAAATACATAGTGGAGCTCATACTGCGCTACTAACCCAGAGAACTCATTAGAGAGTGTGTTACAATAGCGTGTATTCTCTCATTGTATTCCTATCATAGCTACATAAGCTAACATACGTATTATTAGGCAATTTATTTGGCAGATGCAAACAATGAAATGCATGGAGTTCAAATGTCTTTCTTAAGATCATGCATTTAACAGATGTTAAAAACCTTATAATGCAGAGTTATAATGTGCAAGTCTATGCTGTGTTCTATTAATCCAGTGTTTCCAATTATGAAATGTAAAAACTCAGCAGTTGGATAGGAAATGAATTCATTTATTAACTCATTTCTTCCTGTCACTAATACACAAAAAATATATATTAATTTAACTTACACTTATATCATTAATTCAAAATTTTGCTTTTTATAAGATATAGACTGTATAATGTGCATTGACCTTTTTTGTAAGATAAACAGGAAAAAAAAATCTACTTCTGGTTTACCACCCCAGTTTCCTTTGACCTTCACACAAACAGAACTACTTATTTATTTTGCAGGAACACAAATTTAACTTCTCAGGGAAGAGGGGCTCTATGACATCAGCTGCATTAAGTGTGTTCATTTCCTCTAGGGGAGAGGAGAGGGAAAGGAAGCTACAGACACTGAACAATGAAAGAAACTGGAAGACCAGACGAAAGCACTAATCGAAGGAAGGAAGGAGGAGCAGATGGCTTAGGAGGGAGACATGTGGGAATTGGGGAGAAAGGAAGCAATTGGCAAGGAGTGGGCTGAATGCCAAATTTGTGAAGGATCTGGAGGACACTGGGGATTTGGATGGGATATGAGTCAGTTGCTTTTTACCAAAATATCACACCAACAAGGGAAATCAAAGAAACCTGCAAAGACACACAGGATCCAGAAAGGACTGGAAAAAGTTACAAGTAGATAAAATTGCCCCCCAAAATGGTTTCAGTTTGAACTATAGATTTGATGGAAATAAATAACTTATAAAGGGTCATTTCCCTACCATCTAAATTATTTTTCAATCAAGTAAAACACTTAAGACTACTTTAAGGACAGGCAGGAAGAAGAGTAAAAAATTCAAAGCACAGTTTATCTCAAAAGAATAATACAAATCATTCAAAAATGTTTATGTCACAAAGGGTCATGCCTGCTAAGAATTTCAAATATGAAAAGATTAATATCTTTTAAGCTGTCCTTTTAAATACTAAAATAAAATCATCAGGAAAAAACATGACAGAAGTTGTTATGGAGAAAATCATTCTAGAATTTCATCACCAAGTACAGGCAAAGCTTACTACACTGTGTTGTTAATGTCTTGGTATTTACTACATTTTATTGCATCTACACAAAATTACCAAACCACTAAATCAATATTTTTTTCTAACTTAACTTCCTATTTATTAAACAATTTCTCATAATTGCTTACTTCTTTTAGCAATAACTTTCAAAATATGTACAACTGATGTTTTTAGAAGCTTGTGACTCCACAGCTTGGACTGTTAACTAAAAAGTAAATTCAGTTGTATCACTTATTGATTCACAATATCCTTTGGGATATCAATTCTTCTTTCCCTAGTTGCCAAATGGGAAACAAGTTAATTGTTATCCTCTGTAGATAATCTCTAGTAACGTTTTAGGTAAAATTTCCAGTCTTCAGAATAAATAAATAAATAATTTAAGTTTATCTGAGCTCTAATCTTTGGTTGAAGGTGACGACTCTTGTGCCATCTTTTGAGAAAGTCCTAAACTTACCAAAATTTTATACATCTTTGTTATGCTACAGATTTCATTACTGGAGATAATATGAACTAATTCTTGAAATTAACAAGCCCAACTTCAAGAGTACTATAACATCTCCATACCCTTTCAAATAAAAGACAATATTTTATAGTGGAAATTAAGAGACACTCTCATCCTGAGTTGAAATTTATATCAAGAACATATCAAAATCATCATATATGCAGCAAAATCTGTAGAAAGTGTTATTAGCAAACAAAACCAGTTCCCAAATTGTTGTTCCTCTCTCCTACAAACCAATTTGGAATTGCTACTGCATTAGCAAACTTTTAGTATTTATCTGACAGTGATGTCTTTAGAATATAAATACGTCAATATGTATACAGAGTGATCAGAATGGGGCTTGGCACACAGTAAGTGGTACGTTAAGTTCCTACTACCACCAACGTCTTTTTTACCCAGGGAAATTGAATTGTGAGGTAATTGTGCACAACTGGAAATAAAACAGCTTATTCATTAAGTGATCGAGTAAATGAAATGAGATAATATAAATCATTAAATATGCAGTAAATTCTCAATACATAATAGCTATTACATCATTACAATAACTTTCTAAAATTTTACACACGTTTGGAAACTTTTAGGTTAAAAAATGAAATACTTTTCAAATTCATTTGTGTGATATTCTTAAGTAAAGTGCTAAATACAAGCTCTGAAATGTTAATTTGCAACATTCAACAAACATTTCATAACTATTAAGTACCAAGTGTTAAGAATTTACTATTATTTCTGTCAATATTCAGTTACTAATCTAAAAATGTTTAATTCCTATTCATCAATTATCAGATCTTATACATAAATACATACAACTATCATTTTCTTATTGATACAGTAGTACAAATTTGTTATCTCGCATTTATTATATGTTAATGCAAGTAACATATGATTGGTTCCACAGTGTCCTTGAGAGATTGGTTCCCAGACCCATCTCAGATACCAAAATCTGTGAAGGCTCAAGTGCCTTCTTACGAATTGGTGGAGTATTGGCATATAAACTATGCATAGCTTCTTGTATACTTTAAATCTTCTATTGATTGCTTACAATGCTTAATACATTATAAATGTAAGGTACAACATTATTATATTGTATGGTTTAGGAAATAATGATAAGAAAAGGATCTGTATATGATCATTACAGATTGCCTTTTTTTTTTTTTTTTTCCTGAGCATGTTCAACATGTGGATGGTTGAGTTTATGGATACAGAGCCCAAAGATATGGACAGCTGACCACAATTTCTTTTGTATCATTAATTGTCATGTGGATGCCACTGGGTAATTTAATATTTTAGTTTATAAATACACTTATTAGGCATCTAAAATCAAGGAAATAAATTTTTTATAAGCTATTCTCCATAAGAAATTGACAATTTCCTTCCTTGTCTATGCCTGCAATTCCTGTAGCTACCACCAGAGGATTAGCTTCATAAAAACTCAACAGAGAGAATACCAAACTGATGTCTGGAGTCATTATGAAATTGCATAGGAATCCCTCCAAAACTGTACTGAAATAAAACAAACTGACTTTTTCATTAACATAACAATACTAAGGTCATCTAAGCCAACGATTATAAAATAAGTTGCAAATTTTAATAAACTCAATACATTTTAACAATGTTTTTACCATGAGTATATATTTTTACTCTCTCTTCACTAATTCCAAAATTTTCAGCATTTGTCTGACAGTTTATCTCTCATTCTATTTGAAATCCAAAATTATACTGAAGGTTTTCTTGGGACTTTTGAGGTCTACATATCAACCTTTATTCTACCTAATCCTGTAAGTGACCATCATCATGAATATTTAAGACCTTTTATAATCTAGGAAAATATTTGTGATGTCTACTTTATAATAAATTAAATTTTTCTTTAATTCAAGAGCAATATAAATTTTTTGGTTGAGCAGGAAAATATTGTTTTAATGTTGTGTACTATTTTTTTAATATTATCATTCTCTCTTTTGCACCCCTACGAAATACCTTGAACTTAAATTAATATTTCCAAAATGTTGTTCAATAAAAGAAGCACATTCCTTCTTGTGAGGTTCATAAGAATGCTTTTGTACATCAAAAAGGAAGACTTCATTCCTCTAATTCATCTCTATGAGAAAATTTCATTTATTCTAAGTTTCAAACACATGAAGTAAGTCAATTGAATCTAGTTTCTAAGTTAAACTACTTCTGTTTCTCACTCTAAATCTAAATACTCATATCTAAAAAACAACTAGAGACAAATATTATCTAAGACATCTTTTGTTCTAAGAAAAGCATGCCAGAAGGGTTTTAAAAGATTCTCTTGTCATGTAGAGGAATAAGAAAAGGTGATTTATATATTCTTGGTTTATAATCATTGTGGACCTAAAATTTGGCTCAGAATCCAAGCCGATGTAGAAAGAAATGACTTAAGAATATCTAAAATACAGGTGCAGCTACAATTCAATTACATATTTCCCCTTTTTGCAGGGTGTGTCTTTGTTCTCACAGCTGGGAGATGTGTACTTCAAACTTTCAACAAAGAAAGTCACCACATTAAAGAACTCTAGAAATTCCAGTAACAAAAACTGTAGCAATAACCATGCAATCTTCAATTGCCTTTCATAAAAATGCGATGTGCTTTAATCTCCTGTTCATCTGTACTCAACGCATTTGGCAGAGTACACTAGTCACAGAAATGAAAACAATCATTTGAATACAAAGCTTAGGAAAGAAGAATTACATAAAGTATCTATAACCAACATCTCCTAAGAATTTATTTTCAATTTTTTAAAAGAAGGATTGGAAAAAAATTTCATGCATTCCATTTATGATCTAAGTTTAAAATACTCATTTTAGTTTTGCCTAAAGGAGGAAAAGAAAACAAAAAACAATTTTGATCTAAAGAAAAACACTGAATTTGAAACCAATCTGCTGGGTTTTAATCTATTCATTTCCCCAAATGTATAAATGTGCTTTCTACCTCTAGTGTTTTATCAGTTCAACAGTCATAATTTATACAAAAACACACAGATGGTCACAGAAATAGTAAAAGTTTCAGATGTTACAACTTCCTGGCATATGGAACTCTATCGTGGATCATCATTTTGGCAGCATTCAAATGATTTTAAAATTATTTATACATTCTCATCCTGGCATCATTTCATAGTCATAGGTTATTACAACTCTAAATTGTTTGATTCCCAATTGGAAGTGGTTCTTATATTGTCTCCAAGCTACCGATGCGATTGGGGACCGATGCTTTTTCATTAGAAGATAGCATCCCTCTAGACAGCAAAAATAAATGAAGATATTATAATAAATTAAACATTTTCACATAAACCATAAAATTTTGTCTAATTCAATATATGGTACAATAGGACATTCCAAGATTTTTTTTAAAAATCAGATTTACTACAGTGATTTTAAATGGTGAATGTTACAAAAAAGTAATACTCACAGGTGCACACATAAAACATCCTTCAAAACTAACTTGAACCTTTCTACATATGAGAGAGACTATAATCACTTTTATTTTTATATAACTTATGAGATACAGCATAAAAAGGATCATCCATGAGGGGCTGGGGTTGTGGCTCAGTGGTGGAGTGCTTGCCTCACCCATGTGAGACACTGGGTTCAATCCTTAGTACCACATAAAGATAAATAAACAAAATAAAGGTATTGTGTCCATCTACAACTAAAAAATGTATATATTTTTTATAAAAAGGGTCATCCATGATCAACCATGAAGTCAATAACTGCCATGGTCAATTCCCATTCTTCATATTACTTAATCTACCAGCTATAGCTGACTCAGTTACTGCCACCTCCTTAAAATGCAGTATTGGTGGCTGAACTCTGGTTTTCTTCCTTTCTCATTGACTGCTCCTTCTCAGTCTCTGCTGCTCTTTCTGCCTCTTCTCCCTGAGAGCTTGGCCTTGGATCTTTTCCTTTCTATGCATAACCATTCCCTGGAAGATTTCAGTCTCCAAGTGATGTGTACACACTGATGAGTCGCAAATTCATCAAGATTGGTTACATTATACCATAGTAAAACATTCTCAATGATTTAATACAGCAACAATTTGTTGCTCATTTATTATGCATGTCAATCACAGAAGACAGAGGTGTGGCAAAAGCTCTGTTGCACATAATTCAGGGTCTAAAGCTGTCAAAGTGTCCTCTGTTGTGTAGCTGCTCTACCTAGAACATGTGGCTTACCTGTTTGCAGAGCAGAAAAGAAGAGCATTCCTAGTTTTCACTCAACTACTGGTACTTAATTTCTTTAATTTTCACTCAGAGCCCATAAAGCTGAAACAGTCAATTAGGTCTGCTCAAGATCAAGGACGCTGGGATTACAGTCTTTCATCTGCTCAGGAGACACGGAGGACTACATAGGAATGAGTACTCACATGTCTACCACAACTTAATTTTTTCTCCTGCCTCAACCTCAACTCTGAATTTCTGATTTACATAGCCAATGGCCCGTTTGACTTGGATATGTATAAGTATTTCAAAATTCTCCTGTCAAAAAATCCCCTGGTATGTCCTGCCCCAAATCTTCTCCTTCTAAATTCTGCATGACAGTTAATAACATCTGGACCTTTTCACTTCCCAGGTCAATCAATGAAGGTAATGCGTGACCTTTCCATCCCCCCGCCCCAAGCTATATCTAATCCATTAGCAAATATTGTTGGCTACTGCTTCTCAGTTTATGTTAACTCTAATCACTCCTCACAACCTCCACTCCTAGCACACTGGTTGAAACCATCATTGACCTCTTGCCCTGATTACCACAAAACTCCCACCTGGCCTTCCTGCTTCTGACATTGCCACCTTCTGTGTGTTCTCCAGACAACAGAGGCTTTCTCCGAGAAACCTCTGATTCTTCCCATCTTACTCATAAGAAAAGTTGAACTATTCACAATGTCTGTAAAGTCCTATGCAGTTGGCTACCTGTCACCATCTGACATTTACCTCCTGTAAATCTCTCAGTTGTTCCCTCCATTCAACCCACACTGACTTAGCGCTTTAGTGACAGTATTAGATGCACCCCACCTTAGGGTCTTTGAATGTTCTGCTTTGTCTGCCAAGAACACCATTTTTCCTGAAACTTGTAAAGTTTCCTTCTTCATTTTTTTTTTCCCTATTTTTTACGTGAGACATTCTCTGATCAAGCTACTGGAAATTTCAATCCTACTGGCCCTCAAATGAATTGAGGTCATTATCTATTGACTCCTTTATTTTTAAAGGACTCGTTATAGTTTATCCTACTATATGTAACATGTACTTAGGATTGTCTGTATATACACTCTTAGAATGTAAACTCCACAAGGGCACTCACCAATTTTTGTTTAATGATACATCTGGGGCATTGGGAATTTCGTCATTAATTTATATTGAAAACAAATAGGTAATCAGGAAAGACATGAGGGAAATCAGGGATAATAATAGTTTCAATGTGTTTGAATTATTAAGGCAGAGAAATGGGAGTTACAGATGATGGTCATTAAATGATCTGGAATACATGTTAAGGGTAGAATATTCTTATCTTAATTGTGCATAAACCCAAAAGGAATTTGTTATCACTAACAAGAGAAGCATTTGTTCCTACACCCTGTATTCCCCTGTGCTATTGGCTTCGTTTCCCATAACCAACGTTTCCACATGTAGTTTTCACTTTGGCATGTGACTTTTCAGCACCTCTTAAATGCAGAGCTGAGTCATCCTCACCCCAGTCCCTAGAATAACAAAAATCCCCTGAGGCTCATTCTAATTCAAATCAGTGCAGGAAAAATGCTTGATTCTCTTTTAAGGTCCCTAAAACTTTGCCTCAACCTTCTCTTCTTTCCTAGAATTTAATTAGCATGCTCATCAGTTAGCTGGTTGCTCAGAAATAGTGCAACCATTTATAAGATTTATGTTATAACTATGTTCTTCAACAACTTTAGCAGTGACCTTTACCTCACATACATATTCTCCCAGGGAACTTTGATTCTTGGCAAATGAATTCACAATGGACAGATATCAGCCCATGCAGAAAAAAGGGAACTGTAAAGGGGAATATTTTACAATCATAGAATCAATGAGAACTTGGTTGATGGAGGTGTGTTAGTGAACACCTACCATGACTGAACAAGTAACGAAGTCACAGAGAAGCACTGCTGTCAAGAAGAAAACACCCCAACCTACTACAGATCATGTAACTCTCTACTTAGATCAGAGCAGGAACTCAAAATTCTATCACCTACTCACAGCAGTTCTCTTTTATGAGATAAATTCATCATTAACCATCATGACAAATGAGATTTTATTTCTCAGAAACAATATCAAACTCTATGGAGCAGAAAAGCAATTTAAAAAAGAGACAGAGATGTAAAAAATCCTAAAGTGACTTAGGAGACCTCCTGGAAACATACTACATAACTAAATATTTTATGAGAAACACTTTTAATGGTAATACGTGACAATGTTATAAGCCCTGAGTTATAATAATAGTTAAGTCTACATAAAAGTGTTAACTCCAAGACATTAAAATTGAAATTATAGTTTCACTTTTACTGATCTTTAAACTAAACACCATACATTTTCTTCATTTATTTTCATGTCTACAGAGAGAGAATTGAAATATATTTATTTTATTTGTAAGGAGAAACTGAAAAAACGAGAGCTAATGCTAAGAACCTGCTTCATTTTCCTCCTTTTTCTTTGATAAAGATGCACACAGTCAAACCTGAAGATGTTCCTGCTATTGGATGAGTACTTACAGTTATTCTTTCATCTTTGTCATCCAGTGGAGAACCGTCCTTCTTCCAGGAGATGGTGGGCTCTGGATGGCCTCGTGGAGGCTGGCATTCCATGACAGCAGGCTCCCCTACTGCCACCATGACATCGGAGGGGTTTTGTCTGAAGTCATCCCGTAGTACTGTAGGAACAAGAGTAAATCATTGAGCTCAATAGTGACACATGCAATCCTTATCTCTGCCTTCAGCAAAAGAGACATTTATTATAATAAATTACTACTATTGGCTATCACAATGCAGTTTTAAGAATACCTATCTACTTACAGACAACTGCAATGTAATAAAGATATTTGGCCTGAAGCATGCACAGGAGGGGTAATTTGACATTCTTAAAAGGCCAGTGAGTGAGTGTAGTCTGGGGCTTAGTGCCTTCACAGTTAGCATCTGAGTTCATTTTAACTTGCATTTCTTTGCTGCCTACCACCTGCATTTTTTCTTTCTAGCTGCTAATGAATACACTTATCAGAATGATGTTCTCTATAGTTAAATAAATTATGTATACATACAAACAATTAAAAGAGAAATAAAGATAATCCTAAGTTGTTTTTTATTTTTTTTTTTTTTTTTTTTTTGGTACCGGGGATTAAACTCAGGGGCACTCAACCACTGGGCCACATCCCCAGCCCTTTTTTGTATTTTATTAGAGACAGGGTCTCACTGAGTTGCTAAGTGCCTCGCCATTGCTGAGGCTGGCTTTGAACTTGCGATCCTCCTGCCTCAGCCTCCCAAGTGCTGGTATTATAGGAGTGCGCCACCGCGCCCGGCTCTAAGCATTTTTAATTGAAAGATGTTACAGATACTTAAAATTAATGTTCAAGATTATATTATCATTATAAATTAAATATATACATTAATAAAAAATGAAAGATTATTAACCTTATATAATATCATCAACCCTATATTTTAGAGGTGTGAACAATTCATTACTGTAATCCCAACTGGATACTAATGCAGTATTAAACTGCTATAAAACAAGCAGTATTATTCACTTTGTGACTGAGGAATAAATGTGAAAAATTAAAACAAAATGTATTCACAAATACTTCATACTGTAAAATTGTCCTCAGTATCTTGATAACACCGAACCATCACAAATTAGTTGGCATCAGTAAGTCCTAAGTCCTAACTCTGTTGTCTGCTAAATGTGTAATCTTGAACACTTTCTTCATGATCTCTGTTTCCCGATTTACTAAACAGGCATGGAATATATACTTCATTGAGGACTAATGAATAGTTAACTTCCCCATCTTCAAATCCTTGATCCCAGGTATAACAGAATGTGACCCACCTTAGAAACTCAATTTAAGATAGCACTTAAAATGTTTATAGGTATGTTAACATATACTTTATGATAAAGATTATTTATCTTTTAAAATAAATTGAATTGAAGATTTGATACTACATTTGTATATTGGAATAGATGTCTTTCCATTCTAATGGCATTTAAAAATGTTTTCACAGATGAAGCACTACAATCTGAAAAACTTATGCTCAAACCAGTATTTCAAATATTACTCTTAAATTTTACTTTCAAAGCCTCAAATTAATAGGTTTTCCAAAGGCTCTATTTTCCTCTTTTCATTTCTTGAATTTTTGTTCCTCTATACCAACTGAATACATGCATATATCTGAGTAAGCCATAGCATGTATTCAAAACAGTTCTTTAATTAAAATATTGAGAAAACTTGGGCAGTATATGACTATGCTAATGCCTGGAAAATAATTGCTTCACTATCTTCGAAAACAACAGTAAAAGAAAAAAAGACAAGGAAATATGACTGTATCAAGCTGTTGTGATTCTAACATCGTACACTGTTAATAAATTACACACACTATCAATAAAATATAGACAAAAAAGGTAAGATTTGTTGAAATAAAAACTCTAGCTACTGTTACCACATAATAAAAAAGACTATGAATAATTTCACTGTTTATAAGCTTAGATTATTATTACATGTTAAGAATGTACTACAAACAAAATGTACGTTTTATAAAAAAGCAAATGAATTGACCTTAACAAGCAACATGTGTCTTTTGCTGGATAAGATTATTAATCTATGATAACACCTCTGAAAAGTTTTAACAGCACCAAAATACTCAAAGTAAAATATTTTTCCAGTAAAAGTAAATAATTTGAACAATTTTTCAATTTGTTAGGTTTAAATCCAACTTGGTAATACTATATCTTATTTACAAATTGAGATCACTTATCAAATAAACAAATGAATAATAAAATGTCTTGCAAAATATCAAGTGGCTATGTCAGATAAATCAAGTTTTTTTTTTTCCATTTATTATGTTATTGGGACTTTTACAGTATATAATGAAAAGCTAACAAAATGTAATCCATTAAAGATTGTTGCTTAGATAATGCTCATGTAATTATTTTTGCAGCTGTAAAGCATAAAACTCAAGCATTGCCTATGGCTACAGGCAATCCTGTATAAAACTATGAATTTAAGATTTTCTCCTCTCTTCCATAAAAGCAATATTTCTTTCTTATACTTGCCCTGAACATTTCCTTTTGAGGAAAAATGGTATGTGTCACATTATAAAATGATATGAAGCCTTAGTTAAATTGTTGAATTTTCTTAACATATTTGAATATTTAATTCATTAAAATAAAAATAAAATCTAAACAATTGGCAGCAGTATGGAAGAAATATTTTTAAGATCCATATGTAGACCCAAATCCAGATCTTTTTAAACATCTTTCCTTTTCTCCTCTAACATCTCTCATAATCAGTCTATATTCTATAATGTTTCTCAATTTTAACAGTATAAAAAATTTAATTTTTAATTTTAATTGAAACTATATGTTCAAAAAAAGGTCTCAGCATTAATTTGAAAAAGAGTAAATAACATAATAGTATATTCAAGTAGATGTCACCTAAGAAGGTGTTAAGCCACAAATCATTCTAATATTATAACAAGAATATATTTCTTCTATATTTATGAATTTTATGACACTGGTGCATATAACACAGCTCAAATGATTTCCATTTTTTCCTTTGTTAAGTTAGAGAAAACAAAATCTAATCATTTGTCTTTCTGAAAAGTTTTATACTGATTTTAATACAATTTGAAAATAGTAAAAGCTTTATATCAGAAAAGAAAAATATCAGTGGTGTGCTAGAAACCTATCTATGCAATGCTGAGAAGAAGAAAAGTAGAAAATAAAATATAAACTGTTCCAAAAACAATGGAGGCATTAATTTATTAAAACACTCTGTAAGAACATCATAAAGAGTTTAGAACTGAAAGAAATGTAACATTATAGAACAGGCAGAAGTGGTTGACCATATCAAATTCATCCCCAAAGTAGATATAATGGAGTGTTACTTATTATCAGGAAATTGCTACTTGCTAGCCTATGTGATTTGTCTGAAAAAGACAAGAGGAAAACACAGGTATCCTGATTTCCAGTGCAGTGCCCTTAGCTTTCTAACCATGTTCCCATTGTCCTGTACAAAGCATTTCTCCGATCAAATCCATTGTGTTCCCAACAGGTTTACAGCACCATCACATAAGGCTTGTCCTATGAGATGTGTACATCACTGCACCACAGGTCTCATAACTATCTAGTCTTGATGGGCTCAAGTGTTCCTCAAATTAATTTTGTTCCCTAATCATGTGTTGAACATCTGCAAACTATAATGCCTTCAACTACACGAAACACAGAATCTCAATGCACTTAGGGGCCTCAAAAGCATGTGGTAAAAATTTTCTGCTTTAGAAATTAATAAACTAAGACTTTCATGGGTAGAGGAATATGTCACAAAGATAATAAAAATGATGAAGATGATTTAGCAAAATGATAATGTTAATGATGGTGGATGCTTAATGAATGCTTACTGTATAAGAAGCCATACTAAGTATCAACTTACTTAATCCCCAAAACACAAGCTTATGATAAAATGAGTTTATTATTTTCATTACACAATGAGGAATATTTAAAAACTTAGTAGCCGAGCTAGCACTCAGATCTCTAGTATGAAGGATGCTTCTTTACAAGTTGTCCACCTGTCTGGTCTTAACACAGTGTTCACAATTCTAAGTACACAAGTATATGACATAATTAGCATTTCAATCCCTTTTTAATGGAACAGAAATTAAGTGAGAAATTTCCCTCCTCACAGTCATATGAGTATCTTCTTCTGCAAACTTGGATTTTCTCAGATTTTTCCATGTTTGGAAGAAGCCACTACACATTTTTTGCAGCATATTGGGAATCAGAATTCATTATTCAGAGTACACATGATGTGTTACTTATTATCAATGACTCATGTTTCAACCACAAAATGACTGAACAGACTGTAAAAATCGTTTTAATTAAATATGGGCATTTAATTAGCAGTAGGTATCTTGGGGAAAATAAAGAAAGATAATAACACAGTCTTGGGATTTATTTTTTTCTGCTTTACAAACTACCTTATGAATGCAATCCTGCAGCAAATAGTAAACTTGTTGACTAGGAAAAAAAAAAAAAAAAAAAATCAATGAAACCCTTAAAAAGCATAGAGTTTATTGGAAAAGAAAATAAATGAAGTATATTCCTAAAGACAACTCTATAGATGTTTAGCATGCCTCTACTACAATGTGTCATTTAATTATTTTCAAAATTATTAAGCATTTATCTAGTCCTTAATTTTTAGTAGAGAATATGTTAGTCATTTTTATAATACTTCTAGTTCTCTGTCTGAATTCCAGTTTACATGTTGATGTGAAGAAATGCCAATTAATTTCAAAATAACTATAATTCTCTAACTTAACACACATATATAGAGCACATTTTTTATGCCTGACAGTTATTCTACAACTGTTGCATTTCCCTTGCAGTGAAACATATGTTAAATGCTGATGTCTGTCAAAAAAACAATATTAATATCCACCTTATAGGGAAAGGGTAATACAACAGGATTTTATTGCAGATTATTCTGAATTCACATATATGTTGGGAGCTGGATAAGAAAGTACAAGCACATCTAAACGATTTGCATTCTTATATTTTAGTTTTTGCCATTTATGCTAACATTCCTATGTACATATATGAATATACCACAGTGACTCACCATCATGACCTTAAAACTTCTTCAAATTTCTTAAATAATTCCAATATTTTAAAAAATATTCCAACAAGAGGACAAATGTACAGAAAGGGAACCCATTAGAAATGAAAACTATTTCTATGAGGAATGTCATTGGGATTTTGATTAGAATTGCATTAAATCTGTATAGTGCTTTTGGTAGTATGGTCATTTTGACAATATTAATTCTGCCTATCCAAGAACAAAGGAGATCTTTCCATCACCTAAGGTCTTTAATTTCTTTTTTTAGAGTTTTATAGTTTTTGGTGTAGAGGTCTTTCACTTCTTTCATTAAGTTGATTCCCAAGTATTTTATTTTTTTAATGCTATTGTAAATAGAGTAGTTTTCCTCATTTCCTTTCAGAGGATTTGTCACTGATATAAAGAAATGCCTTTGATATATGGATGTTGAATTTTGTATCCTGATACTTTGCTGAATTTGTTTACTAGTTCTAGAAGTTTTCTGGTGGAACTTTTTGGGTCTTCTAGGTATAGAATCATACCCTCGGCAAACAGTGTTAATTTGAATTCTTCTTTACCTAATCCAAATTCCTTTAATTTCTTTTGTCTGTCTAATTGCTCTGACCAGTGTTTCAAGAACTATGTTAAATAGAAGTGGTAAAAGAGGGCATCCCTGTCTTGTTCCAGTTTTTAGAGGGAATGTTTTCAATTTTTCTCAATTTAGAATGATGTTGGCCTGGGCCTTAGCATAAATAGCTTTTACAATATTGAGATATGTTCCTTTTGTCCCTGGTTTTTCTAGTGTTTTGAACATGAAGGGGTGTTGTACTTTGTTGAATGCTTTTTCTGCATCTATTGAGATGATCATATGATTCTTATCTTTAAGTCTACTGATGTGATGAATTACATTTATTGATTTCCATATGTTGAACCAACCTTGCATCCTTGGAATGAACCCCACTTGATCGTAGTGTACTGTCTTTTTGATATGTTTTGTATTCGATTTGCCAGAATTTTATAGAGAATTTTTGCATCTATATTCATTACAGATACTGGTCTGAATGGATTGTTTATTGCTAATATATAAAATACAACTGATTTTTACATATTGATCCTGTCTGATGTAACTATGGTGGTCTCAGAATTGATACTTTGATAATTCAGTTATTGAAATTGACATTAGCTTAATGTTTTACTATTCCTTTGAATTTTCTATTTCTCTTGGACTGTTTCCAATGCAATTTTGAATAAAAGTAACAAGAGCAAAAAAAATAAATAAAAATAAAAATAAATAAAAACTAAATAATAACAAGTAAAATAATATTCTGTGACGTATTATTCATTTACCTTATACCATCATCTTCTAATGCTAAGGAATTTGTTTTTTAAAATAATGTATGCATCTGTTGAAAGGCACCAAGGTTGGCTCCATAGCTTAACTATTATAAATTGTGCTGCTATAAACATTAATGTGGCTGCAGAATGGTAGTATGCTGATTTTAAGTCCTTTGGATATATACCAAGGAGTGGGATAAGTGGTTCAAATGATGTTTCCATTCCTAGTTTTTTCAGGAACCTACATACTCCTTTCCAGAATGATTGAACCAATTTGCAGACCCACCCACAATGTATGAGTATACCCTAGGTGCCTTTCAACAGATGAATGGATAAAGAAAAATGTGGTATATATACACAACGGAGTCTTACTTAGCCATAAAGAAGAATGACTTTATGAAAACTGTTGGTAAATGGATGGATCTGGAGAATATCATTCTAAGTAAAATAAGTGAGTCCCAAAAAGCCAAAAGTTGCATGTTTTCTCTGATAGGCTGAGGTGTTGGGGAGGGGGTAAAAAAGAATAGAAGAAACATCAGTGGGCTACTCCATTGTTTACCAATGAGGAATGAAGGGAAAACGAATGAGATAGGGAAAGACAGTGGTATGAATCTGACCTAACATTCCTATGCATATGTATAGAATAACACAGTGACTCTCATGATCATGCACATCCACAAGACAATAGTTTTAAAAAAAAATAACTATAAGAGCAGAAAGATCAGTAAAGTAGAGGCAAGGGAACAGGGGGTGGGAAGAAGTAAAGGAAAGGAGAAGTACTGGGAACTGAATTAGGACAAATTATATCCCATGCTTTTATAATTATACCAAAATAAATTATATTGTCATATATAACTAAAAACACCAATAAAATTCTTTTAAATGATGCATGCAGACATCATTAAGAAGTTATAATTTAATAATGACTATTTCCTAAAGAAAAAACACACACACTTTTTAAAATTTAAGATTGAATATTCTCTGAATATTCTTCAATAATTAAGTCATCTTCTACTAGTGTTTTTTATAGCATGCCACTTTATTTTAAAACCTAAAATTATGCTTTGGTTAAGACTGTGAAAGAAAATATGCTGGGAGAATGGGAGAAGCAATTATTTTCCTAACTACCAGGGGTTTTGAAGATTTCACAAACCTCTTATGCTCTATCCTAGGAAAGCAGTACTTTTTTTTTTAACTCAAAAATTATACATTCTGAAAGTCATGTAAGAGGGATAGATGTCAAACATCACTCAACCTTAGAGAACAGTGAATACAAACTATTGCAAATGGAAAGAGATGCTATTACCAGAATAAGGGAAGCCAGTTGTAATTTGTTTCTTTATATGAGGTATAATGGCAGAGCAAGCTCACTTAAACATGGTGTGTGTGCGTGCGCTATGTTCTGCTGGGCTACGATAGTGGGGGTATGTCATAGCTGGTCTTGTTCTTTCTTTGTTTCTTTGCAATAGTGAAAATGGAATTTAAGGTCTGGCACATGCTAGGCAAGCACTCTAATACTGAGCTACATTCTAGCTCCATCCCTAGTCCTTTAACGTTTAGACTTACTTCCAAATTTGGTCTAATTTTAAGCCACATTTCCATTGTGCAGAAACATGGGTGCATTGTGACACTTCCTTCATTGCATACAGTAGAGGATACTGGCTAGTGTTTATTACAGTGTCAGTAAATCCTTAAGACAAACAACAGTTTGGCATCCTGTATGTAAGTTAAAGACAACTACATACTCCAGAGAAAAGTAGACATTAATAAGAATCAACATTCAAATAGTTAATATTCAGAAGCTTGAACACCTTGAGATCATTAAAAAAATGTTCCACCAAAGTAAGTCCATTAGCTAGAATTATATGTCCGACTTTAAAGATGCCAGTAACTTTAATAGTTGTTTGCATTTTACACTCTTGGATGTAAATTGTAAGTGAAATGGATTTATTAATGAAAAAATGCAACATTTATAGAAAACAATTTTAGGTACCTATACTATTTGTAATCATGTATGAGTTAGAAAACAGAAGTCAGGAATTTCAGAATCACAACAAATTTTTCCACTATTCTGTGACTCTAGTTGGTATATTCATAATGACTCAGTTATTTCCATACAAAACAGAGAGTTTTACACTCTATCTTGATAGGGTTATTATGAAAACTAATTATTTAATGTTTATACAGGACTTGCCATTTTTATGGTGCATTACATCTGCAAAGAAGTATTGCCATTAGTCACTATGTAAGGAATTGCCAAATTTTTCAGCTGCCAGTACAAATGGAAAGGAGGACAAAGAATGCCATTGATGAGGGTTTCTAAGTGCCAGAGCAAAAGTCACATTCAGGAGTAGCCCAGCAGGGTTAACAAAACACAGACAAAATGAGATATCTGAGCTATGGGACCCTGATTAGAGCAGGACAGGCATGCATTTTTTCTTTTGTGAAATCAACTTTACATTTAGCACCCTGCTCTGAGAGAGTCCTAAATGAAAAGACTATACTTCTGTATTTATTTCCCAGCTCCTTGTATCTGAAGGTCAGTTCCATGAGAACAAGGTTTGTCTTTATCACCTCTATATCTCTAGTACCTTGAACAATGTCCAAGACACGGCATACATTCAGAGAATGCTTAAAATACAGTTTCTATGTGTTAGGTATTGGATAAGAAATGTGGCTTAAGTTGGCATGAGGCCTATGCTCAGGGTCCTTGAGGTATGTACTGTGGGGGTAAACAGACAATATTCAAGGTAACACAAGTACATAGACCGTTAGAATTACGATACATACCATGAAGGAAAAGGATAAGGATTATAAGAAACATAATTTGGATGGGAGGCAAGAGAACCCTGAGGAAGTAACAACTAAGCTGAAGCCTGAGAAATGAGTAAAACATCCCAAGGAAGCACTCTGCAGGCAGAGGAAATAATCCAGTTTGAGGAGATACACTAAAGGAAATTCTAAAGATGTCCACCCTATGTAGTGAGTGGGGTTAATAGCAATGTGACATAAGTGTGACAGAGAAGGTAGAGGCCACACTGAAGTCTTAAGTGAAGTGATTTTAAGAAGGAATGATCATATTTAAATGTTTGTCCTAGCTGTACTGTGAATGAAATGAAGAGGGCAGCAAGAATGGCGGGAGATGCCATTTCACTTCCACAATGGAGGAGGAGGGTAGGGTCGTCCTATAGAAGAATCCTTGAGAAAAGGCTGTAAGAAACAACCAGTAAGAAACAACAACAGCAAGGTAACCTGTACAACAGCTCACGTTCATTGTACTCATACCAAGTGCAGTGCCATTCCAAGGAATGTATGAGTACTAATTCCTTCCATGCTCAAAGTGAACTAATCAGTGGGGACCATTATTATTTTCATTTCACACATAGGGGGAGTGACTTAGGAGAGGTTGGACATTTTTTCCCAGCTCCTATACGGGTGTGTAATATGCAGCCAGCCAATGATAAGTTTGAGCTTTGGGCCTGAATTCTGTTGGCCGCAACAAAATGAACCTTAAGCACTAAACTCTACTGGCCTTCTAGACCTTAGACTTTGGTGGCTGACATGAGAAATCCACTTCTGGCCATTTCAAAATACATCCAGCTAAGGAATTTTTGTCACTTTAAACTGAAGTGTGGAGGAGTGTCATTCCTAGCATTTCAAATAGTTCCTTAAAATAGTTGTACACTACGATAGCTCATAAAATCACAAATTTATACCATTATGTACAACCTCCCTCACTTTGACTCCCACCTCCAGCTGCAAATGAGGACCCACAGTCAGGAGAGGAGGAAAGAACTCAGGGTTGTCTGAACTACTGGACATACCCGAGATTAGATCCTCACAATAACTGCTTTCATACTTTATTTTCATAAACACATACATTTTTTAAGTGTCTGAAAAAGACTAGAATGTTTTCTAATTAAAACATTTGCTGGAAAACAAAGGTGGTTGGGGGGTGGGGGACTTATACACAAGTGCTTCTTCATCCTCTGAAGCCCAGGAGGAGAGTTAAAGGCAGTTTTCAAATTTTATTGGGGGGTCAGGAGGGGAGGAACAATCTCAAGAGAGAAACATCCTCACAGTTTAAAATGATCTCATTAAAACCTCACTAGCAATTGTGAAGGACCAGAGAAAATAGCTATTAGATTAAAAAAAGAAAATAAATAAATAAAAAAAAACTGTTCTCACCAATGTATTTTTGTGCATCTTTGTGCAGCATAATTAATACTGCCAGTTATAACATTTCCCTCCCAAAACCCAAAGGAATATTTCAGTGAAAAGAAAAAAAAAAAAAAAAAAAAAAAAAAAAAACAAGTCTAAATAGCACACACAGGGACATATCATCTAGACAAAAATGTCTTTAATTGGTGACAATCTGCCCTATATCACTATTACTATTCCTGAACATAATAACTTTCAGATCTGTCCATTTCTTGTATCTTGCCCTATCACAGGCTGTCTAGGGCTTCAGAATAATAATGTGGAGTACCTAACAGGGCTTTCAATCTCCAAGGAACATAACAAACATGCAATTGTGAAGCTGTGTGAGCTGCCTTTTCCTAACAAACTACAGAGCTCTTGGGAGAGTCCCAGCAGCCTCTAGCTCTTTGGCAGACAAGGCTGAAGACCCCCTTCTGCTGAGCACTGGAATCATACTAACAAGCCCTGACCAAAGGTACTAGGGATTAAATTAGTAGGAAAGCAAATCATTTTACAAATCTTATCAGTGGTGCTATCTTTACCAATAACTGTATTTTTATGAAATATACAACCAATTCCTCAGGAAGTGTTAGAAGCAAAAGAACAAATATTAAACACAAAATAACTCAAGTAGGAAGAAAAGGCTCTATCAAAGTAAAAATCTTGAGTCATGAATCATTCTTAAATGTTATTTGCATGTGTTTATTTTTTTTTATCAGATACTAGAAGTGGAATGGTTCCAAAGGAGGGAAATTCCATGCTATAAAAAACAGGTATTCCACAGCTCTCAACTGAACTTCAAAGTCTCAGGTGAGTTTATTCATGGCAAAATAACTGCAACTAACAATGGCAGGTTAATGCCATGTCCTAGAGAGCTGTAGCCAGCTGTTGCCAGCCTGTTAGACCAGGATAACCTTGGGCTCTCTCCCTGGCTCACACAGAAGAGAGGCTCCTGCAGGAGGTGTGATGGACATTCATATGTTTTCAAAGATGCTGAAGATGGCCCCCACCCATGATGGCCTGGTAGAGGGACTTCTGGAGGTTGCCAAAGAATTAGGACAAACACCTGGCCTATTGTGATATGCTTGTATGCAAATGTAAAGAGCTCACGCATGTCAAGTGGTGGGTGCTGACCAACAAATCGAATGAGACATAAAGTTGATGATGAGCTACCAGAGGGATGAGTAGGGCTCTGTAAAACTGACACAGGGAAAATACTACCAAGTGGTTTGCTGCAGTTGTCACAGTTACACAGTAGCTGAAAAGGTAAGGAATCTCAAACCTAAGATGTCCTCAAAGACTGCTTCAAATGCAAACAATGATCAAACAAAAAACCCAGGGTTATCAACAAAACGAGTGAGAAAAAGAGAAAAAATAAAATTAAAAACCACTGGTCAAAGTTGGCCCCTACAAAGGTTCTAGATTATTCCACATCATAAACACTGAGTTAAAAAATGAAGCTTCTGTGACTCTTCATAATTCTGTACATCAATAAACTATAAAGACCAAAGTGATACATTGTCTATCCATTTAAAGATATAGTTGGTCCTTCACATCTCCAGGTTTAGCATCCATACATTCAACCAACTACAGATAAACAATATGGAGAAAAAAACTGCATTTGTACTAAACATGTATACTCTTTGTTGTTATTCACTAAATAAAAGAGTATAGAACTATTAAAGTAATCTAAAGGAGATTTACAGGAGGATATGTGTAGGTTATATGCAAATGCTATACTGTTTTATCTAAGGGATATGAGAATCTGAATACTAAGGGAAAGGGATGCCAAGGAATAACTGTATATATGCACAGCCTCTTAAAGTTGTAAATTTTACAGTGTTCATTTTCCTTGTGAACTTGCATTTGCACTCAATTCCCACTTGATTTTATCCTCATCCAAAATGATTTTATACACTTCAAAGATCTGTTATTTTTGCTGATTGATCACCCAGTCCATGCTGCCTGGGATACTGAGGACCAGGGCACATGCACCTATGTTTGCTGCTCTTAGGCTTTTACACCTCTGAAGGTGCACCACAGAAAGACCTGAATGTCTGCATGGCCTTTCATTTGTAAAAATCAATGAAGTAAAAGAATGAAAGTCAAGGTGGGAGAAAAGGAATTCTGCAGCAAGGACATTTTCAGGCAAACCAGTTTTAGGAATGATATATGAGGATGGGGAGAATTGGAATGATGAAAAATCACCATGCCTATACATCCTCGAAGCCTACAGGTACCTGGTAGCCACCACTCCCTAACCAAGGCCCCCACTCCCACTAATCAAGTCATGGGCTTCCAAGAAGATGGCAACTCATCCCTGTTTTAACTGCAGCCACAACCTAAATGCCAGTGTGTATGGCAACTCACAAATGAACAGCATTGAACTTCTTTGAACAAAATTTTGCTTAAATTTCATAGATTGGAGCTGATTCTTCTATGAGTTATATTTTAATCATAAAATTTACAGAAAACCAATCCAAACCAAACACAATTAGTTATTATAATTATTGAATTTGGAAAATTATCTAAGGTCTACAGATTAAAGAATAGTCTTAATATGATCAACAATCAAAATGGGAATTAAACAAGAACTGAGTCAGATGTATTGGGAGGCGGAAGGTGGGGGTGTGATTTCTCTGGAGAGTTTAAGGTCTCTGCTTCTAATGAAGAACAAATGGCTCCTAAGTCCAGCTTAGCTGACCAGTTTTTTTGTTAAATATCCTACAAGCAATTTAAGGAACTATAAAACCATTAGCAACTTCAGGGGGGGAAAAATACAAAGAAACCTCTGAGTTTCTTTGCAATGCTGGCAAGCTTTGGATTACTTTTCTTCTTTAACAGACCCCAGTTGGAATAGCAACATTTCTTATAAATTAAACAAATGTATAATGTTTTATTTTTCCTAAAGTAGCAGCTGTAACTTCTGCTTTCTTGGCTGCTATTTTATTTATTTATTTTTATTTTCTACTTACTAAAAGGTGTTTCTGTTCTACCAAACAAAGTAGTTTATAATGGGTCAATAAAATCTGATTATCACAAAACTTTGTCTATATTTTAAATATGTTGATAAACCTGTTTTCTAAATAATTGATAGGCTCTTTTGGCATATATGTAATGTAAGTTTCCTTTATATCTTAGCAACTCTTTCAGTTAGAACTGCAATCAAAACTAAACAAAAAAATAATTATTTTAGCTATCAATTTTTTTCCCATGAATACTGTATCAATTATTAGAGGGAAAGGTAGAATAACTGGAAATAGATAGTGTTTAACTTTCCTAGCTGCAATTGCTGATACTTAAATTTTGGCCAAAGAAGGCACAATTGGTGACATTATAATTTAAAATATGAATTAAAGTTTAAGTCTTAAAATTGCTGTAGCTTCCTATAGATGAAATGTGTTTTTCTTAATACTGTAAAATTCAGGATGTTTAAAGTAAATGTGACATTAAGTTAACTTGATGCTTCCAGTCTTAATAATATGTATTTGGTTTCAAAAAGAGTCTAGTTTCATTAAAAAATCTGTGACTGAAATTCACACTTATTTTTTAAATAAGATTTACATTATCTCTAATGATGTAAAATTACATTTTTCTGTTAAAGAAATTATAAAAACAGTTTTTTCTAGTTTTAATAGGTTCTCATGTCTCTTCACAGATATTTAGAGGCAAGTAAATAAAAAGCCCACATTAAATTCATGATTGTTTTTAGCTGATAATAACCTACAATTATGCAGATGAGGGTATGGACTTACAGACATCCTGGAGCAATACCATGGTCTTAATGAGCAAAAAATTGAGTCATTTGAAAGATTATTTATGAGTTAAAAAAAAAAAAAAAACCTCCAGCATGGCAAAGCATACAATGCCTTTTTGACCTAAATACCAAAAGCCAGGAAATAATAAAATTGAAAACACATTGTTATTCCTACTTTCAATTATATTTCTATTTGTCATTTTTGTTTATTAGTGTTGAATTTACTGTAATAAAAGGAAACCTTATGTGATATATGATAATATGGATGCATATCATTTAATATAATAATAACCCTAAATAAATGATGTAGCAGCATTTTTTAATCATAATTTCTTATATTATTTTTCTTTTGTGTTCTCAAGATCAGAAGTAGACAAATAATTTTACTTGAGTCATAAAGTTCTCTTTAACTTCCAAAAAATAATAGAAGATAATGGCCAACATTTCATATAAGAAAAAAATCAGTTGTGTTTAATTTTTCTGATTGAAGGCATACCTTTTATGAACCACTAATTGTATTATCTTTACTATCAAACTATTTATACTGTTTAGTCATGAAAATATTGAAAAATGATGTCATTTCTCTCTCCTAAGAAGCAAAAGAATCAAAGGAAATGAATTTCAAGGCATCATCAGTAGTAAATGAAAAACCACAATCAATGAGCCTATGACATTCCAGAATTTGAGGGGATCATAGGCAAGTGAAGAAAAGTGATTAAGAAAGAAGAAAATAAAATAAGCACCCTACCAGGTGACAACTGACATAAGAGATATGTATATTCTTCTCTCAAACACTATAAATAATTGACAACTCCTACAACTATAACTAATTGATCTAAGTAATACTTGAAATATTGCCCCATTTCTCACAAGAATGAGAGCAGGCTATGGGGTCATGCTGGCAATTAAAAATGTTATTGGGCCTCATATGGTTGCATAAATTTAATGTTGGGATCAAAGTAGCAACTAAACAAAAGTAAAGACATAAGAAAAGCCAGATTAATAAATTAGCCTCTACTACATTTTTTTTTTGGTACACTGATGGCTAGGAAATGAACTTCTGAAGATTATTCATGTTAATTGATGAGGCCTTCTTCACTTACAAGGTGTTTTTAATATTTTAATCCATAAACACTACCTCCAATTTGAGTAATTTAACATATGTGACACTCTACCAACTTTAGCATTAAAAAGAAATTCATGCCTTAATCTTCCAGATTATAATCAAAATTGATAGACTATTGAGGCAGTTGTAACTTCTGGTTAACCTCATGTCACATAACTCCATTATAAGGTTTGGTAATGCATGTCTATAACTAGACTTTACACAAAAGAAAACAAATAAAACAACCATCATTTATCTACCCCCAAATCCCATGCCAACTGATCTTAATTTTATTAAGATACATCTTTAATTTTATTCAGTGAACAGACATTGAGTTCTTACTGAGAGAGCATGTGAAAAACCAAGTCCTACATTTATTTTGATTTGGCCAATCTTCAAACTGCCTTGAGAAGTTATTCCACAATAACTGCTTGGCCAACACCCTCCTCAACCCTCGCCCATAACTCCACCTCTCTAACACCTACAGCCTTTCCCACCTGGACTCTGTTTCCCACCTCTTACCTTTGTCCCAAAGACTGATAGTCCATACATGAGAAAATTTAGATCCACATAGAGAATATGAGCAGTTAAGGTGAGTAGGTGTTAGTACGTGAAATAAAAGTTTTATAGAGCAAAGGCTTAAGAGATGGGATTACTTGTTACAGGATTTAATTAGAAGGAAGGCTAAGATAGAAGCAGATTGTTTGGGATGTGGATTTTCCAAAGCAGAGGGAATTTGTAAGTAGATTTTCAGTTTAACTCCAACAGAGAAAGATTTATTCTTATATTCTAAAGTTTTATATTTTGGAGACATGACAGAGATAAAAGATAAGCAATCTAATCTACATTCTGTGATCTTATTTTATACGTGAATCATTTTGAAACTAGAATGTTTTAGTTAAAAGGTATTTAGAGATCTTTTTAGTCCAGGTCTTTTTTTCATTTCACAGGTGGAAAAACTGAGTTCAGTTAGGTTAAGTAATTGGTTTAATGCTATAATAACCCAAATAGTTTAAGAAAGACCATTGACTTAACATCAGATTACCATTACCCAGTGAAAACTTGAATAGATTCCAAAGGTAACAAAGGAATTCTAATTTTAAAAAATTCTTAAAAAAATATTTTTTAGATGGAATTAAGACAATTTCTGATGGAGTTCTAAGTGGGACTTTAATGAAAAGTCCTTGGAAGCCATAAGTTTGATTGAACTGGCTCCCTGGAGGAGGGGGGTGGTTGCTTACTTTATAGTTTTCCTCCTGAAGCAGCCCCAGAGTCTCAACACTTAAAAGAAAATTATATTAATATAGTAAGTAATATCACTATATTAAGCATTAACCACAAGAGGAAATTAACTAAACCCATTCCTGTAACAACCACTTAAATTTGATACTATATCTGTTAGTTTACTTTCAGTTTTGAACATCTTTCAAGCTCAAGAATTTCATTCTCAGGCTTACAAATTTAGGTTGAAGACAATGTCATCATAATCACTAGCTGTCACAGAGATATAAGGCCAATACTGATCAAATAAATGGTTCATTCTGTCATGATGACAGCTTTAAAAAGTGACAGCTCTCTTAAGACTGACTACCTACTTTAAAATGAAAAGGCACAAAAAATAATTTGATTCCTTAGGTTTCCTTTTTAAAGTAAAAGACTTACTGTATCAGAAAGGAACAGTTGCTATTTTGACTCAAGTTGTGGCACCTCATCAATGTCTGTTACAGATTTTTTTTTTCAAATGTGTATTTTAGACTTACCTTTTTATTGTTGATGTTGCTATAATTTTGATTTTTTTTAATTGCAAGCTGGAGCCTTAAGCTTGCCAGGATACCACTGTACCACTGAGGTACACCCCTGCCCCCAGCCACGTTTTTACTATACTATCTAAAACCTCAGGCACTGCATGGGCAAAGGCCAGCACTTCCCCATTAACCTTCACTTGATTGCTTCAAGGTCTTCCTTCAAGGTCTGTCTATGTCGTTCCTTTGGGGATTATATTCTGCCCCAAGTCTTGCTGCGAAGACAACTGATTTTCATTTGGAACTGGGTCCAGCAAAAACTTTTGATTGTAAATGGGGGGGTGGGGAGATAAAAATGATTGTTTTAAATATTTTCTTTTAAATTTAGAGACATTAACTATATTATTAAAAATGAATTTGCAGGGCTAGGGTTGTAGTTCAGTGGTGGAGTGCTTGCGTAATGTGTGTGAGGCACTGGGTGCAATCCTCAGCACCACATAAAAATTAATAAATAAAATAAAGTTGTTAATATACAACTAATCTACAACTAAAAAAATTTTAAAAAATAAATTTGCATTTTATAACATATAGTTATTTCTATATATATATAGCTATGTTAGTTGTTTTACTAAGAGATTACCTTAAACTTAAGAAACCTGGTTTTGAAACTATAAAACACACTATATGAAGATAATCTGTTTACTAAGAGAAAAAGTAGAAGAACTCTCCACATAAAAGGGAATAGAAAATAAAGTATATATTTGGATTAATATAGTAATAACTAATATCTAACAGGCTAACACACTAATAGGGTGGTCACTTGAAATGTTGTATAGTTTAAGATAAATATATGAAGAAGCCAAGGGGATCCAATTTTATTTTATAGTGTACTACAATAGAGGGCAAAGCTTGTTAAACAGATGGCACTCAGGATTTCTCAATGAATTCAGCATCTGTGTGTACATGTTGCATAAATGCCAATTAAAATGTGTCCGAGTAAATTTACATCCCTTGCTGATAGAAAGCAAGCCAATCTTGCTGGCTCAGGATCAAGGTTAAACTTAATCATCTGCTGAACTTGCAGCAAGTTGCTCTCAAATTGTACAGAAATTCCCTGAGAAATAATAAAAACAGAACTCCTATTGATTTGTATTTATTTACATTCATAACTCATTTCTAAAGCCTTGGGCCAGGGCTCAAAGGGAAAAAAGTTATTATTTGTGTGACTTGGCCAAATACACTTTTGACCACATTTCTAACAAATAAGTCTTTGATTAAAATGCCTGCCTGAATAAATTTTCCTAACCTCCTCCTTGCAACCTCCCAGTTGAGATAGTTTTGTTTAAAAATTATGCTTTCAAAATGATCTTGAACAAAGGAAAAAAGCATGTAGCAGTAGTCTCTCACTTATACAGGAAGGATAAAGCATCTGCCTCAGATTGACAGGCAACCATGAAATTATTAGAAGCAATTCCTCCTAGAGGAACAAAAATGTGGTTTCCCCTGGAATCTTTTTTGCACATTACTCTTGCACCCTCCACCATCCCCAGTTCACTTGTACCTGCATAAACCTTCGCTAGCCACCTCAGATTTGAAGTTTTTTTTTTTTTTTTTTTTTAAATCTCAAGCTTTCAACAACCAACCACATTCTATAATGAAGGTTTTTACCTTGTTATTAAAATAGGAATTGCATTTCAAAGAACTATTACGCAGCCACTGAATATCATGTTCTTTTCAAAAGAAGATAATGAAATACTCAAGATAAAATGTTAATTGAAAAAAGTACATAAAAATTAGTAGTTTCCAAAACTATGCTGCAGAAAATACTAATTATCATAAAATGAGCTGAATATGTGTTTGCTTTAAAAAGTCATTCATGTCTGGAAAACCCTGTATATTTTAGTCCCAATTGGGAGATTAGAATAGTCATTACTATATGAAAATATTTCAAGGTCCTATGGCAAAGAAACCCACTTGATTATATTACTCTAATACTTTCACAACACATTTGTCCCTGCTAACTTTATTTCATTAATTTTTCAAAACAATTTGAGGAACGTTATGAACATCTTTCTTTTTTTTAATATTTTATTTATTTGTTTTAGTTGTACACAATGCCTTTGTTTTTACGTGGTGCTGAGGATTGAACCCGGGCAGTGCACGTGCTAGCCCATCGCTCTACCACTGAGCCACGACCCCAGCCCTACGGACATCTTTCTAAAACAAAATTGTTAGTGATATACTTTGAGAAATCCTGGTGTCAAATGTTTCTAGTTTTGTAAAAACACATCTCACACACACACACACACACACACACACACACACACACACAGACAGAGCTATACATACAGATATAAGCATGTATCTACCAAGCACTTTTAAAAAGAAAAGGTCAACTATTAGGAGTAATGAGATGATGAATGATTTAAAGTTTCTCCTTGCACATTCCTAAGTTTTTTTTTGTTTTTTTATAAGTAAATTTCTATTGTTTTATAGAAGGGGAAAATATACATAGCACTAAAATACTATCCCATTTGCACTTATAAATTCATGTGATGAATTCTTAATGACTCTACCACAAATAGCTAAAAATCGGCAGTTGACTATGTAGAGGATTTATGTTGAGGACTGAATCTCTTTTAATTGTTGTAAAAATAGAAGAGTTTTTACTATTTTACACATATATTTTACACATTTTTGGAGGTGAGGTCACTTGTTTGTTATAAGGGGGAACCAGGTTTCCATCCTAGGTGTTTCGGATGTTAAATTCCACGGTTTTACCACTGAGCTCCAAGAGAAGCCTCCAAGAGGGCAAGAATTACATATCATATCAGATGTTATCAAAGTACATCATCATACTGCCATACAATGACACTCAAATGAAATTAATAACTACACTTCCTTATTGGCTATTAGATGCAAGATATATGTCCTCAATGCTAATATTTACTTTTATTGAGTGTTTGGTGCTATGCTAGGAACTGGGTTAACAATTTGTTATACATGCATTTCACTAATTTTTACCAGAACATCCTAACTTTCATTGGTGAGGGAAAAAAAAAAAAAAAAAAAAAAAAAGAAAGAAAGAAATACAGACATACAAAACTGGGATACAAACCATGTCAGTTAAATCTAAAATCAGTGCTCTTACCCATTTAATCAGTATCCACAGCACGGACATGCTGTTATTCTAGTATTCAATATTCAAATTGAGTTATTTTTAAAACAAAGTTTAGAGGATAAGCTTAGTTGAACTTTATTATAGATATTTATTTATTTTACTCATTTATTCATTAGAATGGTTAAATTTAATCATTATCTTAAAATGATGACAAAATCCATATAATAAACCATTTCAGATTTTTACTAATTTTTTAAAAATTGCCTTAAAGGAGCATATATTTCCTCAAAAAAAGTTTTAAAATTCTTCAAATATTAATATCCTATAATTTTCCATTTGATGGATATAGATGGGAAAGAAAACAATTTTTCCTGATAGGCTTGCTTTACACTCAGCACAGTTGTATGCTGGACAATCCCCAATACTAACACTCTTTTCATTATTTTGTCTTCTTTCTTATCCTCAACCATAATGCACTGTATCAGACAAATAGTAGGTGCACAAAAATGTTGATTGCTGAATAACTGTATTACACATTTATCAGTTTTAGCTCTGAATGGCCTTAATATTGTGCCTCATTTCCATCTTGATAACTCCTAAGAAATCAAGATCACTAAGTTTCAATGCCTTGTTAACTTCTGGACACTTGGAATCTGGTAGTGTTTCTTTCATAGTAAGGAGATCAACAGATAGTCTCTGAGTAAATGAAATCATCTTATATGATAGCCAGAAAAATCCTGAGAGGTCTACTTATTTTCTTAATCGTTTTCTAATATAAGAATTTTCCCAAATGAAGAGTAGCTACACACCATAACAGAGGACTACTACTTTGTTTATACGTAAGCAATCTATAACCAATTGCACCGGCGAGTCCTTACCATTTGCTCATTCATTAGTCATTTTGTTCAGCTTTAATACTACATCTGGCCCATAACTGCAAAAATTAAAATTATTACATAATATAAGTATTCTCACTGTCCTTAATGTTTCCATGTGTCATGATCCTACACATTAGATGTAAATGAAAAACTCCTTTAGATGTTTTATTCTTTATTGCAAAAAAAGATACTTGCTAAAATAGACTTAGTAAAAATTAAATCTACCAATTGAAAGTATCAGAGAAAATTTGCTTGGACTTCCATATCTTGGTAAAACAAAGTTTTTACAAAGCAACCAAAGATATAAGTAATTCAGACTGTGTCCCTTTTTTAAAAAATGCATAAAAGCAACAACAGTTATTAATACCAATAGTCTTTAACGTGACTCATTATTCTGCATAAATAAAAACATTCAGAAATGACCTTCTATTCACTTTTCTAAGTATGACAGCCTTCAAAATATACTTAGTATTTCTATTTAATAGATTTCTATCAAATACAAATTAAGACTATCCACTGAATTTGATAATCCTCTTCAAAGCATATCATAAAAATTTAAAATTTATTCATGGTTTTAATTACTTGAGAATGGATTTATTCTGCTTTACTAGACTTACGTTGAATGGATATGATATTTCTGATTTGTTTAATCATATACTTTGAAGAACTGTATTAAGTGCACATATACCTTTATAGAGGACACCAATTTATACCCATCATAAAACAAAGCTGATTAACTGGTAGACAATCTAATGAAATTCTGTCAGCCAGCTTATCTAATAGGAGTTTTTCCACTAAATTACCCAGATGAACACAAACCTTGGACAATTATATCCTACTAGCTCATGTGAGTAATTGCTAGGATAGAAAATTACAGTAACTATAAAGGTACAGATGTTCATTTTCAGATGACCAAACAAAATTGGGGGCATAGCTATCTCTTCCATACTGAATTCAACTTATGTAATACATTTTGTTCTATGCAACATAATAGGAAATAAGTAAAATAACTAAAATAAAATGAGGCTGATAAGACTTTTAAAACATGCACTAAAGGATTGCAGTTACTTTGCAAAAGCACTTCACTCAATATGCAATAATTTAGTACTCCTCGGTACAAAGAGACAAAACTATAGGAAAAAGAAAAAAGAAAAAAGGAGCAAAGCCACATGCCTTAAAATATGTGCAAAGATCTTTCTCCAACTGGCTGAGAAGAAAAAAATTACAAATTACCCCAGCTTTAAAGCATTCAGAACTTTTCTAACAAGCTTCCCTGGTTTCCCTGGTGCTATTTCACAGTATTTCACTATACTTTAGTCGCCTGGCCCAAGTTCTGCTGCATTGTTCAGATGCAGAATTATTGACTGGGAACCATTTTGGCCTTCATTTACAAGGTTCCCCCACCAGCAGTTGCCTTAGCTTTTGCTTTATCCAGTTTGTGCTAAGATCTGCCCAATCAACTCTCTTAGTGGTTGAGACCTCAGCATCTGCTTCCAAAGGACTGAGAGAGCTGGCAAGGGCACACTGCAATAATTCTATGAACTTTCCCTTTATGCAAACTTTTACCCTTCTGAATTTGAAGTGCTGCAGTGGAATCAGAATCTTATCATAATGATTAAATGGTATATTTAGCATGTTATATCTTTAATTTTTATTGTCTCTTACTCCCATTCATCTATGGGATTCAAGAAAATGTTTGTCTATAGCACATAGAATAGAGTTAAGGGCATGGTAGACATTCAGTAAGTATTGCTTAATGAATGACTGAACAAGCAAACCATGAATCTCCTATCAGACAGTCTCCTGTGTGAAGAAATTCTTTGAATCTCCGTCAAAAATTGGCCCTTCGTGGCTTCTAATATGATTCTATAAACAACAACCAAACCTTTGGTTATTATTGGAAAAAAGTACACTCTCCTGCTGACATAAGTATTTTCCTGTGTGAATTCATTTATTTTAAATCCAAGTACATAAAATCTAGATGGTACTGTGTTTGTAAGAGCAGACACTATGGGATCTGACTGACTGGTAAGAAACTTCCCTCTGCCACTTACATAGACTATGAGGTGGACCAGTTGCTTAGCTTTCTTTTGTACTTGAATTTCCCCATACATAAAAGAAAGCTTACAAAGTAGCTATTGATAATAAAAACACAATTGGAGAACTGTTATGAGGATTAAATACATTATTACATGTGATGTACTTAAATCTGTACTCAGTACACTGAATATAGCCAGAAATGTTACCTATGTTTACCAATGTAGCTGCATGTTTTGCTTAGTATTAGTGGATGTTCTCTCTAGCATTGCTACCAACATGATTAATTCCATCGGGAGTTTGGTTTGACTGAATTGGACCCCCAAGGGACTGATAGTTTTAGGATAGATAGCAAAATTGATTTCCTCATTATGTAAAACTGAGTACTAAACTCCTGACATATGCTAACCCAATTAGAATACATATACATTGTAAGAACAGTCACCTTTGGCTACTAATTAAAGTAGCATTGATAACATGTTAATATCAATGTTATTTTAATTGATTACACTCACAAACATTAACATCTGAGGAATGGAAGAGAAGGTTCAAAGAAAGTACACAGCAATGTCATTTTGAGGGGAATTTTAAAACAAAAGACAAAGACAATGAAGCAGAAATGAAGGATCATGAAGACATTCTTTGTTTGCTACACAATTTTCCATAGGATGTACTTGCAAAAAAAAAAAAAAAAAAAAAAGTCATCTGGTACCATGCTGTTTTTCTTATTACTAAATGTGTTAAAATTAAAAGGTACAATTTACATCATGTTTATTTATATTTGTTTGTAGTTGAAAGTCACCAGGTAGACACAAACCATGTTTAGCATTCCTCATCTATAAAATCCCAAATTGGAAATGCTCTGATATCTGAAATACTTTGAGTACTGACATGAAGCCCCAGTGAAAAATTCCACAACTGACCTCATGTGAGAGGCTGCAATCAAAACAGACACACAACACATTTTATTTAGCATTCCCAAGGAAAAATGGACCTTCCCAACCCCCTTCAGCTACACTATGTCTTTTCTGCATATGCCCAAATTCCCCCACACAAGCACTGCCACAAAGGGTAATAAAACAGACATGGTGGGCTTGATGGCCAATGGTGGGCTTTTTACTGTGTGATTTCTTATTCTCTGCTCTGTGGGGTAAAGATGTTCTTTGCTGTTGCTGTTGTTTAATAGTCCATATGGGGATTCTGGTGATGCTACCATCGCTGACT
The DNA here is from genome assembly GCA_025594165.1 of Tamias sibiricus. Lineage (NCBI taxonomy): Eukaryota > Metazoa > Chordata > Mammalia > Rodentia > Sciuridae > Tamias > Tamias sibiricus. The sequence goes on from CM046668.1 coordinate 32,827,995, forward strand.
AGTTACCCTGAACAGTTCTCTTTTTGCTATATTAACAGCATGTTATTTTTTCCTGTTAAGTATTAGTGTGTGGATGAGCATAAAACATGGTTGCTTATTAGCACCATATGAATTCAGACTCAGGGATACTGCTGATGCCAAATCATCACAGATTGTCCATATGAGCAGCTGAGATAGCAACACCTTTGCTTTCTGATGATTTAATGTATACAAACTGTGTTTCATGAAACAAAATTATTTAAAAATATCACACAAAAAATACCTTTAGGCTATGTAGCTAAGGTGTATGTGAAACAGAAATGAATTTCATGTTTGGACTTGGACTTCATCCCCAAGATATTTCATTACGTATATGAAGATATTACAAAAATCTGAAAAAAAATTGCCCAAGTTAATATATAAAATTCTCCAGAAAGACTAATTAGTGATTGTAGTTTAAAATAGTTTCCTATGCGCTTCTAATATAAGAAATCACTTTTCTCCCCTGCTTTCTCTCTGCTCAGGGTTGAAATCATTCTTCTAATCCCTTTAAGTGGTTCTTATCCTCAGATGCACACTGAAATCCCCTGGGGATATAGAAATATTTAGATGTCTGAATCCCATAGAAGACATTCAGAAATAATTGTTCTGGGATGCAGCTCAGTGATTTTAACCTACAGCCAAGGTTGAGAATCACTGTTCTTGACTAACAACATCTACACAGAGCATACATTGCTGCAGGGCTCTAGAAAATAATCCATAGATACAGAATATCCATAGGAATTTTGTTAATACACATTTCTTAGTTTAATATTTAAAATTTTAGTAAAATATTATGATATTTAAAATATACATACTGCTGTGGCATTAGTATATAGTAGCACAAGTAAAAACAATTACAAAAAATTGTATTAAGTAGGAAAATGTTTATTTCTACTTAGGCATGTGAAGACCAAATAGTTGGTGTCTCTGCTGTATGCTCTTATACTCTGTGTATACAAATGTCTACAACCTGATCTTCCCTCACTCAGCCTGAAACTTTTGTTGGGCCAAATAATTATTCCATTCTAGTTCCCTTCTGAATGACTAAAAATTTAAAAAGCCAAATATGAACTTTATTGACTCATATATTTCAAGATGGTCATTAAACTAAATAACCTATAAAAATTAAGTAGAAGCCTATTAATGCAGCTTGCAGAAACTATGGTTTCTCTGCAAGTTGTACAAACTAATTTCTCTCCTTTTCATCCATATATTTTATGATAAAATATTGTCCCTTTTATCTGAGTATCTAAGTCTCTGTTCATTTACAACAATAACTTTTTTTTTTCTTTTCTACCTGGCAAAACTTCATTTAATTTGCAAAAGATGATTAAAACATAGTTCTTCTTTCAAATATTTCAGAATTGCTCTAAACAGTGTGAATTAAATGTCTATCAGAGCATTTATCACATTATACTACAATTATTGTCATACATGTTTATTTGTCCCCAGTAAATATTGAGATCCTCAAAGACTAAAATTGGCTTTTTCATTTTCCTAATATTTGGCAGTGAGCTAAATATACAATAGTGGATTAGTGTATGTTTGCTGAATAATTTAATTAGTAATAATTTAATTAGTTTTCTGAAAAATATTTATTGATTGCATGCTACATGCCAGACACTCATATAGACACTCATACTATAAAATAAAAATACAAAATTAATTTCTTATTATTTTTCAAAAATGGATGTGTGCTTTTTTGTTATGAAGATCAACAAAACTAGCCATTATTAAAACCAACAAAAACAGCTCAATCTTTTCTGACTTCAATATCATCTATGTACAACACAAATTCTGTTTTCTTTATATTAATATTAATTAACTATAAATAGCAACACTAAATGTCTACAGCTTCATTACATTTGCATAATAGTGATCCTAAGGAGATTCAAGATTCTAAAATGCTGCCTTAATCAAAGATTAAGTTATGTTTATAATACTCTTAGGCTCTACTATATTTTGTAATGTATTTTAGTTAGTTAGTTAGTTAGTTAGTTAGTTTTGGTACCAAGGACTGAACCCAAAGGCATTTTATCACTGACCTATATCATTAGTCTCTATCTTTTATTTTGAGACAGGGCTTCATCAAGGTGCCAGGCTGGCCTCAAACTTGTAATCCTGCCTCAACCTTCCAAGTTGCTGGAATTACAGGTGTATAACAATATTACAATATACCCAACTGTATATTGTAATATTCTAACTGTGGAAAATTTCAGACTTATGGAATAACAGTGCTGGAAGAGATAAATTCCTCACTTCACAGACAGGCAAATAGATTCATAGAAGTAAAGGGTTTTGCGTAAGGTCACATAATTAGTAACTGAGCTACTGGTACAAATCATACCTCCAAATACTGATTTTTAGCACTTCTCAAACTATACCAAATTCTCTTGGTAAACCAGGATATCTGATCCCAGACTAAATTGTGAATTGTACTTCACTATCCATGGAACAGACTGTCATTATGAATAAAACATTGTTTCTCACTTTTTACATGTAGTGAAACTTGAGAAATATAAAACATTATTATGGCTCTATGAAATATTAAGTGGTATTGAACTAACGTCTTTTTTAAGCAACTAAAGAAAATGTGATCAATTAGGGAATGGTACATAATTACAAAAAAGACATTCTGAATAATAGGTCTATAATTCCTTAGATATACTAACATATGTAAGCATAATAGTACATAACACCTACAAACAAAACATTATCTAACTATTAACTTAGAGATAAAAGTTGCAACATAAATTCGTTGAGGCTGAAAGTGGATTCACTGTCAAACCACCCACTTACTACTTAATGCAAGAGTTTCCTCATCTGTAAAACAGGGACAATAATAGTGATTGTTATCTTTTATTATTAAATGAGATTACTCATATGAAGCCCAAACGTCACATCTGGTACATTCTGAAACACTAATAAAAGTCTTAGCCATAACTATTTTTATCAAAGACATAAGAATACATTATAGACAAATGCTTTAGAATACAGGCATTAAATTCCAAAAAGAAGCAATTCAATTTTCATTTGAAATCTCTAGCTGTATGGCCTAAGGAAATGTAACTTAGTCTAGATATAGAATGCATGATTACCACATACCTATGAATTACTAAATTATAATGACCAAGTATGAAATTAATCTGGAAAAATTTACTAATAAAATTAAAAATAAACTGAGGGTAAAAAAAAGACATTCTTCAGGAAACAATGAAGTTCTTATGACACAAGGAATAAATGTATATTTGTCTAAAGAACAATACCAATAATTTCTTGTATAACTTATTTTACGTAGGTCAAAGTTTGTCTAAATATTAAATTATGCTTACACCTTCATTTCTTTTAGAATAATCTTGGATGCCATTAGTCATTTGCAGCTATCAGGGTTACTTACTCAATAATTCAAAAAGTGTTCTTGTCTCTGGGCTTCATTTTTTCATCTACAATGTGAACATGTGCATCTGGATAATTACTAAGTTCTTGTCCCATTAGATACTGCAAAAATTACTAATAAAGGACCACCCTGTACCTGTGCACAGGTGATTCAATGAGCAAGAGCATTGGGTTTAAAATGCAGCTTGCCTTCCACCTGTCATGATGTGCTCAGGGATGTGACCACCAAATGAAAAAGAGTTTTTTGCAAATATTGCAAAGATACGGACTGAATTATCTTACTATCTAAAAATGAGGCATACCATAAATATGTTGTGGCAAATTCAACCTTAAATTTTTCATTCTATTAATCTGGCAAAAATTAAAAGTCCTCTAGGTCTTTTTCTTTCGTATCTGTACTTATTTTCTTTCATTCTTAAAACAGTGCCATGGGGATGCTAATTACCAGTAAAGTATCAGACTGCCTCTCTTTGTAAGGATCCAAAGTAACATCAATTTACCAATTTCCCCTGTAAAAAGGTTATTCTATAATTCAATTTTTACTAATTGCTGCACTCAAGACACTGAATTGTGGGTTACTTACTTAATAACTTTTAAAAACAACTGTCTTTGCCTTCTTATTTGTGTCACTCCTAATACATACCTGTTTGAATAAATGACAATGAGACAAATATCCTTACAAATTCTGCCTATGATTCGATTCCTTCTTACATGAAGATGAATATGTAAATCCCTCCTCACATAGTACTATATTTTCTCTTACAATCTGGTTTGAGATTAACCTGATTCCAATTACTCCTACAATTTCCTATTCTTAGTAACCCCCACATCTGTCCACCTTACATTTCACTGTGTTTATCATCTGTATACTTGCATTTATTTAGACTTGTTTTGCAAGGTATAATGAATATGTAAATGCCCTTGTCAAATCATGGATAGATGGATATTTTATTTAGCTTCCTTCTTAGCTCAGCACAGTTTACCATAGGTCGCAGTCAATGAAGGTTTGTTGGTTCTCAACAGGTAAATTTGCTAAGTCAAAAATCAGGACCAATATTTTTAAAAGCTAATAAAAGCATCTCATTTTTATTATAAAACATTTTAACAATGGTACATAAGCAGCATTAAAGTGAATAGTATTTATTTTGAAAAATATAATATCAATTGAAATACATAAGAGCATAGATCCTATATTCAGTCTTCTGGGTTAGAAACTGGTTCCAGGACATACTACCCACTGCTTTTCTCCTCTATCCTTATCCTCTTTAGATAAGTAAAGTTACTAATAGTGTCTATCTCACAAATTTGATGTGCACATATCTTAGAAAAGGGACTTATTACTAGTGCTATCTGCACTACCTATGTTATGTAACCAAGTTTAATATGAGCAATAATATCAGAAAAAATACATTGATGAAATAATGTTTCATAAAACAAGTTTCAGTGCTGGGTGCAATGACACATGCACGTCATCCCAGTACTTGGGAAGCTGAGGAAGGAAGATCGCAAGTTGGAGGCCAGCATCAGTGCCACAAGGAGACTCATTTCAAAATAAAAAAAATAAAAAGGCCCCCTATGTGGCTTGGTGGTAGAATATCCCTGGGTTTAATGCCCAGTACTGAAAAACAAGCAAACAAAAATAAAACAAACAAGCAAATGAAAAAAAAAAACAAAAAACGAAAACAAGCTTCAGTGAACTTCAGGAATTACTTCCCAATATACAAATAGCCAACAGGTATAGCATCACAAATCATGATCACAAATTAACATCACAAATCATGAGGGAAATGCAAATCAAAACCATAGTGAGCATTACCTTGTCCCAGTAAGAATGACTATTATCAAAGAGAGTAAAGATGACAAGATTGGAGAGGAAGCACAGAAAAGGGAACTCCTGCACACTGTTGGTGGGAACGGGAGTTAGTCCAGCCATTGATGGAAAACAGCATGGAGGCTCCTCAAAATATTGAAAATAGAATTATCATGGAACCCAACAGTTTCACCATTGGGTATATATTCAAAGAAAATGCAATCAATATGCTGAAAAAGTATCTGTATTCCCATGTCCACTAAAGCACCATTCACAATAGTCCCCCAAATAAAAATGACCTAAGTGTCCATCAACAGATGAATGGATAAAGAAAATTTCAGACATATTTACAATGGAATATTATTCAGTCATGAAAAGAATGCAATCCTGTCATTTGCAACAGCATCAATGAAAATGGAAGTAATCATGTTAAATGAAATAAGCCAGACACAGAGACAAATGCTGCATAATTTCACTCATATATGCAATCTAAAAACGTTGATCTCCCAGAAGCTGCATGCAGAATGGTGGTGACCAGTGACCAGAGAGAGTAGCGGTAGGGAGGGAGGGGGAAACTTGATTAGTGGGTTCAAAGTTACAATTAGGAGTAAAAAAATCCTCATGTGATTTGTACAATAGGGTGACTACAGACAACAATACTTTGTACACTGGACATTTCAAAAAACTGGAAAAAGATATTGAAAGTTTTCACCATAAATAAATGATAAATATTTATGGATAAAATAATGTTTAGGGGCTGGGATTGTGGCTCAGTGGTAGAGCGCTCGCCTAGCATGCGCGTGCGCGGCCCAGGTTCGAATCAGCACCATGTATAAATACATGCATTGTTACAACTAAAGCAAATAAATAAATATTTTAAAAAAAAATAATGTTTAACCTGATTTAAATATATATAATTAAATGATAACCCCATAAAAGGTATTGTTTTTATGTTTTGAATGTCAGTTTAAATAAATTTTAAAATCCGTTAAGAATAAGAAAGAATTACTTCTTGATATTCTTCTTAAAATCATCAATAATTGAGGGACTAGTGTGTATTGGCATGATATATATGTTTCCAATCATCATTTAACTTAATCTTTATGACAGCCTTTAGGATCCAGTTATTATAATTTTTACCACTTTGCAAATGTGAGATCCTCATCTTAGAGACCTGAAGCAACTCACCAGAGGTCATACAGTTAATAAAGGAACACTTCATGAGTAGAACTGGAGTGTTTATACTCTAGGGCTAGAGTTCCTGAATTAGTGGTTCTTGAACCTCAGTTCGCATCAGAATTCTCTATAGATGGATTTGATAAAATGCAGATTCCTAGGGGGTCTTCCCTCATTTTTCATTAACTTACTCTAGCAAAGGATCTGGGAATTTGTTTTCTGACAAGTTCCCAGGTGATACTGATGTTCCTAAGCCAAGAAACTGCACTTGAAGATCACTGTTCTAAATTATTAAACATACTGACTTGATTGTTTAGTTAAGAAAACTATAATAAAATTAATTAGTAATTGTGTAGGCATAGAATAGTATTTTATGATTGCTATAATATAACCACTCACAATGTACTAATGTTTAAGTGATATAAGACTTTAAAAGCAGTCTTTAATAGAGTCAAATCCAAGTTCTGTTTATTTAGTTGAAGTCAGATTTTTTTATTTTTATTATCCAATACTGAGTTTTGGAAGGGGGATGATACTGATTTATTAGACAATGAGTTCATCCAAGGTACATAATTACCATAACTACTTTCACTCTGGTGGAGTTTATTTTATGATCTGCTGGTCCACATTGTTGTAATAAAAATACCCATTTAAAACAAGCTAATAACTCTGTGTGGTTTTCCTCTAATAGACCCTTATATACAATTGATCCCAGAACAAGTTAAAAATTTGAATTCAAAGGTCATTCTTAGGACTAGAATGTCCAATATTGCCAAATAAAATGAAGTATCTGATATCAAAATACTGCTTCCCACTTTGGATCAATTTTACCTCCTTATTTTCTTAAAGGCATTTGGTATATTGATTTCCTCTGAAGACAGCCTGTTACAATCTGAAATATTTCCAAACCATCTAAATATTTACCATATCTTGGTGGTATTTATTTCTTTTGTTAAAAAGAGAAAAAATGAAAATCAAAAGTCTTAAGGTGTAGGGCATCTGCTTTTACAATTGCAAAATATTAAGGTTTCTTGTTCAAATGGGCAAAACAGATAATAGGCAAAAAATATGGCTAACATTAAATTCTAAATTTATAAGATGTCACAAATTAATTGAGGAATTAGGAAAAAGAGATGCCTCTAGTACACTAAAATTTTATAATTCTACAAATACACTATGATACTTAGAAAAGATTGCATAATATAAAATTTTAATAATGCCAGGACTAGTTATAGTATTTAAGAGGGCAGATAAATGCCTCTACAACTTAGGGGAAAAGAATTATGAATGAATTCATTTCACTAACCAAATGTGGGCTGGGCCAAATGCTAAGATATGAAAGATCAGTATTGTCATCCAAGATAATAAACCATCTTAGTAAGGTCTGAATAAAGTGCTGAAATCTATTTCTAATAAGTGTTGACTGATCTTGGCAAATCTAGAGAAATAGACCACACATAACTAAAATTCAACAAGTCATCACTAGTTTTGTGTCTCAGGGAAATAGAATAAATAAGAGCAAGACTATCACTTTTAATGATGAAAATAAGAGAAAAAATGAAGTTAAGATATTGATATTGATAATGGCATTTGTATTTCAAAAGCACTAAATTTGGACCTAACTTCAACTTTTGGCTCAAAGCTACAAATGAAACTAGGGTACAAGTATGAAACAGTCTTTTAATGAGTAAGAATGAGGATTTTTCCATAATCTCTCAGCACCTTGGAATAAAGAAGTAATGAATTCATTCTCAGTAATGATTTGTGACTGACATTTTGAGCAACATGGGTTATATTTCACATACCAATAAAAATAAAGAACATCTTTAAAATAGAAAAAAATAGGTGTCACTTATGGTCTCAAAAATCCTGTTATCTTTTGTTTTTACTACATACTTTGGAAAATTCAAAAAGATCTGCCCTTGGTCTTACATATATTCCATTTATCATAACCTTTTGTTTTAAATGAAATCTGATTAACCTGAGAAAATGCTGGAAGGCTCTTCCCCCTCAGTTTTCCAGTGCTAGGAAGAAAGGCTAACATGCCCTTCTTAAGCTCACTAGACTTTCAGTTCATGGATCATACACTTTTGTGGGGGGGAAAAAAATCCCCACTCCTGAAAACAAGCTCAAGCAATTCATACATAGAGCTGGCTGCCCCTTCTCATCACTACCAACCAGCACCACTAGGGATCAGGATTTGGACAATTCAATCCCATACAGCCTCTGTACACCCTTTCAATTTCTAGGAACTTCAGGGGAACATCTATGAACATCCAGTTCAACAGCTATACAGAGGTCTTATGCAAAATCCTAGCTTTTTTTTTTTAATGTTTTTAACCTTTGTAACAAATATAATTCGCACTCCATTGTAGCCCTATTCACATGCCAGGAACCTTAACAAAAACTGGAGGCTGTTTGAACTCTAAAAGATAAATTCTAAATCACTCATACTTCTGATAGCTTATTTTTCTAGTTTGCTTCTTCTTACTATACCTAGTATCAGGACACCAAATTTACCAAAACATTCAGATTGTAGATTGTAGATCTGTCTCAGCCTCACCGCCACCCACCCCCCTTTTTTTGAATAATTTCTTTCCTAGACTTAGAGCTTCTCATATGCAGCTTGGAATTGTATCAGTAAAGACTCTCAGCCGCAGACTGCCAACATTCTCAACTCCAGTACATTATCAACAACAACCACCACCAAAGGAATTATCTCAACAACAAAAAATGAAAAATTCTAAGTCAAGGAAGCTTCAGAAATTGTCCCTTCTCCAGGGCAGCAATGTTCTTACAGACCCCTTTGTCTTTCCATTCTCTAGTATTCACCGTTTACCTTGCTTCTTCTTCCTGGTTGAAAGACGGTGACTATAATTCTAGTTCTCACATGCAGAAAAAATACCAAGGGATAGAGTGAGGAGGGAAATGCCACCCCAGTTATATGAAGTAGCCACCATCAGACTTCATTGACAAGAAAGGATTCATACATAATTTCAAAAACAAGTACTGTTAGGGCAGTGGGGTAACACAGAGATCTACTCTGGTGCTATTGAGAGGATCATGCTTCCCTAAGTCTTGTAGAAGAGAGATGGGCAGACCAGATCAAAACTTTTAATTGAAAGGATGGGAAGGAGAGTGGCTGGTAGACCCACACCAGAAGGATCTGCTCCTTTATTTCCCTGTCAATATTCATTTCTCTGTTGCTATTTTTATTCCTACATTCCTTCATATGGACACACTGTGGGGTTAAGTAAGTATCAGTAGAATTATAATATTAAAGGTTTCTATGATTCTACCCTCTCCTATAGATTAATAGAGGGACTCAAGTCAATTTGCTATATCATCTAATAAAAAGAGCAGCATGGCATGGTAAGTAGAGAACTTTGCTTCAAATAAAATTAAATCACAGAATCTCACTCTCATAGTGAAAGCTCTGACAGTGACACTTCTGCCCTTGGAAAAGCCACTAACTTTGGAATCCAATATGCACAGGTGGATACATCCTGAATCTAACGAAGTTTAAGCTTCAAGGCCCTTCAGTGATACAGGCTCCTTCAATATCTGCTGCTTATGCATTCTGACATTGTATTAATTTGCTGTAAAAAAAAAAAAAAGACTGAAATTTTTATGAACTACAGACCCCTAAAATCTGCATCTGCCTCTGCTAATATAGCAACCTTTTCTATCTGTACTCTATCAAGCGTGTCACTTACCTCTCTATGTATCTACTTCATGATGTTAAAAATTGTCCTACCTTTCTTGCAAAACTGTGATGAGGATCAGAAATGCATACATAAAACTGCTATGTAGCAATGTTCTGTGTAATTATTATAATCATCGATGTACAGTGTTCTCTTGTGGCTGCTATTTTCCAGCAAGACACTACTATTGCATCTGTTCCTGCCAGTTTGTCTCTAGAATATGACAAGAGCTAAGCCCTAAATGAGCTGAGCTGTCCCTGATTGCTGTCCAGAGTACCCATTCAGCTGCAGGTGTTTTCCAGTTATCTGCTGTGATGTTACATTGCTCCAGGCTGTGCTACAGGGGACCCTCTTCAGGTTTCATCTGTCTGCCATGTGCTCCACTCCCTTCCAGCCCTGGGGAGTTGACTTTCATGTAGGATGGTTTCTACTTCTCAGGATTGCATGAATCCTGAGACTTCACTGTAGAAAGCTATGCCCTACCATCTGGTGTAAAGTGTGGTACTAAGAAATGCTGATAGAATTTGTCTCATAATTGAATGTGGTGATGGTAGGTGTCATTTCCATAAACAAGACTAGACAGCACAATGGCTTCGTTGACTTTAATTTTGGTCTGGAATGTGTTTCTTTGTTTTCATCATCCTGTCATTCTTGCAAATGTTATGAGTTTTAAAATATGATTTATTACTTTACCTACTAATGTGCCATTATTAGCTAGCAAGCTGCTGAAGGAGCAGAATTTGGTAACAAGCAATTTCACAAGTAATTATGCAGTCATGAGGTTGAGCATATCCAAGTGCTGCAAAGGTTGGGTGGACAATAACAAGTAGAAAGGTTCGGGGTGCAGGGATGAGCATCCTGTGTCACAAAGAGAAAGGAATATTCCCTTACGGGCCACCACATACCACTGATGAGAACAAACATTTAATGTTAGGACTTGGCACAGGACAGATTCTAGAGTAGATTCTTTTCCTTCCTCTCAGAGTTTATATTGCTTAAAGTAAACTTAAAATCAATGTTAATAGTGTCCACTATCTGTTGAGTATTTATAATCGCTCTTGTATAATATCACATTCAATCCTTAGAGCAAACTTATGAATAAGTAATAATATCAGCATTTTATACCAGAAACAGTCTTAAAGTTGTTATCAATTTGAGCTAGTAACTTATGGGAGTTGGAGTGTAAACACAAATTCATTAGATTCCAAAAGCTTCCTTTTAGTTCACTGTGTTTTTTTTTTAACATTGAGTTCATAATGAAAGCACCCACAGAGCTAAAAAAAATAAAAAAGATACTGATGCCTGTCACGTTCACTAGCCTGGGCTGGGAATCTGGTTTCCTGCAGTTTAAAATTATTCTACAGGTAATTCTGATGCACATTTTTAATTGTAATCTTTTGGTTATACTTAGACTTAACAAGAACAATCATAAAATGTCACCAAAAGAGATTATAAGTAGGCAGGTAGAAATTTCCTAAACATGAGGTCTGGCTGCCGGTATGTGATTTAACAATATTTTTTTCCTGTTGAAATATGGCAGAACAAGGTTTTTCTCTGTGCTCTGAGTGACACATAAACCATCAATGTCAATTGGGTTATTCACTGAACCATAGGGACTACAGAAAAGTCCAACATGCAAGTGCTAAAGTTGTAGTACACTGTATATTGGGAGGTGAAGGGGAAAAAAAAATGTTTGGCTTTTTAAAAATCTCAAGATACTCGTTCATGTGGATTTGTGAACTGATATTCAGATATAAAATATTCTTCTTCATAGACACAGGTAATGCTCTGTGGCCAAAAAGAGTCAGTCACTGAAACATATTTTTTTTCCCTCAAGGAAAAAACATTGAATTATTTCAAAATATATGAATTTAAGTATATTGACTACAGAAGTATATTTTAACTGAGACTTTCATTCACTAAAAAGCAAAATGGTATTATTTTTGTAACTTTTTATGAAAGAAAATGATTGACCAAATTTTCTTTTTTTAATTTTATTTGTTCTTTTTAGATATACATGACAGTAGAGTGTTTTTTGGCATTTGGTACATACATGGATTACGATTTATTCTTGTGGTTGTACATGTTGTGGCATTACCCTGCTCATGTATTCAAATACAAGGATAGGAAAGTTAAGTCAAATAAAGTTTACTGTCCTTCCTATTCCCCTCCCTTATCCCTTCCTTTCATTTCCCATTGTCTAAGACAAAGGACTTCTATACTTCCCCTCCTCATCCTCCTTTGCTGTGGGTTGGCATACACAAATCAGAGAAAACAGTCGGCCTCTGGTTCTTGGGACTAGCTTATTTCAGTTAGCATGACAGTCTCCAGTTCCATCCATTTATCAGCAAATGCCATAATTTCATTCTTCATTAAGGCTGAGTAATATTCCATTGTGTATATATACCACATTTTCTTTATCTATTCATCTGTTGAAGGGCACCTAGGTTGGTTCCATAGGTAACTACTGTGAATTGAGCTGCTATAAACATTGTTGTGGCTGCATTACTGTAGCATGCTGATCTCAAGTCCTTTGGGTATATACTGAGGAGTGGGATAACTGGATCAAATGGTGGATCCATTCCAAGTTTTCTGAGAAATTTCCATACTGCTTTCAAGAGTGATTGCACCAATTGGCAGTCCTACCAGCAATGTATGAGTGCACCTTTTCCCCCTACACCCTTGTCAACATTTGTTGTAACTTGCATTCTTGATAATGACCATTCTGACTGGAGTGAGATGAAATCTCAATGTATTTTTAATTTACATTTCTCTAATTGCTAGAGATGTTGAACATTTTTTTCATATATTTGTTGATCATTCACATTTTTTATGTGAAGTGCAATTTTTCTAATATAATCAAAGACCTGCACTCCATTCCTAATCTTAAATTCACAAAAGTAAAATGAAAAAAATGCACAAATAATATAAAAATAAAAAATAAACTGGGATGTAGTTAGTGTATTGGTCGAGAGCCCACACTCTGGAACCCAGCTACCTATACTGGACTCATGCCTCTGCTCTGAGCCAGCTATGTCACTGAGGGCACATCACTAAACTTCACCTTACTTTAATTTTCCTACCAATAAAATGGAAATAATAATCATTATGCTAATTTTATGGCATTATAGTATACTATTATATAAAGCAAAAATATATAAAATGTAAGCACTTTAATAGAATAGTGATATTTAATACTAAATATGTAGTATGCACTACATAAATGTTGACTATCCTCATTGATATTTTAAAAATGTGAAAGTCTAATTTCTAATAGAGGAGTATGAGACTTCAGAGTTGGAAGGGGCCCCTTACTTTGCAAGAAGGAAAAGAAAAGCCTATGCTGCACTTGAGAGTCAGTTAAAAGGCACAGTAATGTCTAGAAGATAATGTGCTGAATACAACAGAAGAGTAGTTCTATTGCAATGACATCCTTTACCAGTGACAACATTCTTGGAGCTTTAAACAGGAATAAATTCAAATTACTCATTTAAATATTTTTTTTCAGAAATGTATCTTCTAAACAGCCTATTACTGTACTTGTAATTATATTTAACAGAAAACAACCCATACTGAAAATTATTCAACTGAAATTGTGCCAAGTGTTCCAACTATTGATGCATTATTTATATTTTCTTTACAGAAAACAATTTTTGGCCTGTGAATACATAACATTTCCTTAAAATACTGTTATGGTTTGGATCTTACATGTTCCCCCAAGGCCCATATGCTGAAGGATTGGTTGCCAGCCTATGGTGCTATTAAGAGATGGTAAAATTTTAAGAGGTGGTGTTACGGTTAAGATGTGAGATGACCTCCAAAAGCTCATGTGTGAGATGATTCAAGAAAGTTTTAAGATGAACTGACTGGGTTACAAGAGGATCAACCTAATCAGTTCATTAATCTGGATAGGAATTATATCATGAGGAGTTATAATACAGTAAAATTTTAAACCAAAAAGGGGAAAAGGCCAATCGGCAGTTGCTGAGGTAGGTTTAAAATTGCCACAGAGAAATGTTAAGGTCTATGTTATTATAAATGGGAGGGGATTTCCAGATCAGTCTTCTATGGAAAATAACAGTTCATCACCAAAGACAGGAGCCACCCAGACATAACCCCAAGAATTGGGGAAGAGATACGTAGGCACAGAGCATATCTCTGACACTACACAAAGGAAAAAAAAGCCAGCCCCAAGAAGCAACCTTTAATGAATTAATGATGCTGAATTTAATCTGAACTTCTAATTCATTTTTTTTCATATTTTTATTGGTGCATTATAGTTGTACAACATGATGGGATTTGTCATTACATATTTTGTACATGCACCCAATATAACAATATAATTTGGCCAATATCCCTCCACAGCACTTTCCCCCTCCTTCCTCTCCCCACCTGCCTGTCCCTTTCTTCTACTTATTTCCCTTTGATTTTCACAAGATCACTTTTCCTATGTTCTCTCTAGCGTCCACATATGAAATAAAACCAAAAAACCTTCACCTAACATAATCTTCTCAAGTGCCTTCCATTTTCTAGCATAGACTTTAACAGAACACACTAATTTTTGAATCCCAGTTCACCATATGCTAGCAAACGTGCTCTTCAAAAGTTATAATACCTCTTTTTACCTTTTCATCATTACAAAATGGAGAAGATAATAGTAGTAGCTACCTTATGTTGTAGCCATGAAAAATAAGTGAAATAATGTAAGTACAACATTTGAGATAAGACATCATCTAGCAGGTACTCAATATATGTTGGTCATTTATTATTTGTCTAATAATCAGACATGAGCAGACAAAAATAATAGGAAACATGTTCCCAATGTAGATATTTTCTTAGCCACATCTGGCTAAAAATTTGACCAATGAGAGACATAAATCAATAAGAATCCCATATAGTATTGGTATATACACACACACACACACACACACACACACACACACACACACATACACACACACACACACATACACATCCCACACTCCTTGATTAGGTTTATAGTATAACAAATTGCCACCAAACACAGAAAATAGATACTCACAAGAGCCTGCTGGACATCCTCACGTGATGCCACATAGGTATCCTAGACTCATCATATTCAAAAGTGAACTTCTAATCTTTTCTCCTTCTCTACTTCTACTTTGCCTATTTCTGTTGTGCCCATTCTTGCTCCGCCATGAATCTATGTTCAAATCCTTCCAATCTATCAAGTCCCAATTTTAATTCTACTTGAACTCTCAACATTGTATACTTTCCTAAAACTCCTCCATCTTTTCTCCCTATTGGGTTACAGCAACCAACTTCCTAGGTCTCCAAACTTTAACCTCTTTAATTTCTCCTTCTCTCTACAACATACCTGTGTGGTCTAAATGGATACTTGAAATTTTTCATTTCCTTCTTTAATATGCAAATGGCTTTTTATTTCCTTCAAAAAGAATGCTGAAGTCCTTGGCATAATTTAAAATTCATACTTTGACCATTTTAATTCTAGTCTTATCTCTCATCTTTCCATTTCTGTACTCTATTCTTCCACCATCTGAACCAGTTTTTCACGTATGTGTTCTTTTTTCTAGCTAGGTCTTATTTAGTCTTTGCTTATAACTTTGATATCTTTTCCTACTAAAGATTTCCCTAACCTCCTCTAACTCTAGGACTGGTGACTCTTTTTTTTTTTTTTTTTTTTCTTTTATATTGGGGATTAAACCCATGGGGTACTTTACCAATAAGCTATAGCATCCTCAGCCTTTTTATATTTTTTATTTTCAGACAGGGTCTCACTAACTTTCTTAGGGACTTACTAAGTTACTGAGGCTGATCTCGAACATGTGATCTCTGGCCTCAGCCTCCTGAGTGGCTAGAATTGCAGGCATGCACCACTACATCCAGCTGACAGGTAACTCCTTACATATGGTAGCAGTTGATATTTCCCTTCTTTAATTTATAATTGGCCACCATACATGCATGTTTAAATGAGTTTCCCAAAAGACAAAAAGCTTGCAAAGAATAGCATCACTGTCATTGTTCACTGGTATATTCTTAATTCCTAGCCCTGTGTGAGTTACACAGTATAGTAGAATACATAGTATAGTACAACATCCTGATTTGTGGTCCTGATTTCTGAGGTTTCAGTTACCTATGGTCATTCATGGTCTAAAAATATTAAGTGGAAAATTCCCAAAATAAGCAATTCATGAATTTTAAATTTTATGCCATTCTAGTCCTGCCCAGGATGTGAATCATCATTTTGTCCAGTGTATCCACAGTGTATAGGCTACCTGCTCTTTAGTCACTTATTAGCCATTTCAGATATCAGATTGGCTGTTGTGGTATCAGAGTTTGTGTTTAAGTACATTTACTTTTCTTACTAATGGCCTCAAAGCACAACAGTAGTGATGCTAGCAATTTGAATATGTTAAAGAAAAATTGAAAAGTGTTTCATTTAAAGGAATAGGTTAAAGTAAATAAGATATTTTAAGAGAGAGAAAACATTCACATTTTATGATAGTATAAAATTATAATTATTCTTTTATAAATTGAACTTTATTGTGAGTATATATGTATAGGAAACAAATATAGTATACATAGGCTTCAGCACACACTCAAAAAATGTCTTCAGACATCCACATATCACCTGGGGATAAGAGAGGACTACTATAAATGCAAAATAAATATCAATGGGAAGGAACTTCAGCATATTCACATTCCATAGCAGTAGTTTAGACATTTTCAATTAACCTTCCTATTATCCTTATTTTATAACTCTGTATTGCTACGATATATACATGGAATGGGAAAGTGCAATCAACTGTTGCAAAGGCTGTGTGTCCCTTATGAGTATAACAGCAGCACCAGCTGTGAATTTGCACCTTAGCTCACCACATTGTAGTCTGCTTCTGAGATGCAGCTACAGCAATTCAAAACAGAGTATGTCCTACGAGGATTTGTAATCAATCAGGAACATCTTCTTTAACCACTTTTCAAAATGTAGAGAGGTGACTTGTTTTGTTTTTGAGTGCGGTGGAGTTGAGGATGACAGTAATTGTGCACCCTTAATGCAATAACATATTTGATTCTCTACAAAAATGAAACTCTTCCCAGTGTTTAATTTTTCTCAAACACCACCAACATGACCAGTTATAACCATAATGTATCTTGGAATTATAGTAATGATCCTAAAATAATGATCCTAAAGTAATCCTAAAAATCAGATATGCATTTCCAAATCATGAAATACTTACCATAAGATTGCAAAACAGAACAAGACAAAAGGTGACCCATGGATGTGTACATAATGAATGATCCTCATAATATGAGGACGCAGAGAACACTAATGTAATGTGCCATCAGCTGTTGTGATTTTTTTTCAGTTTTCCTTTTTCTTTTTTTTTCAACTTGTAGAGGATCTTTTTTTTTTAATTTATTTACTTATTCATCATGCACAAGTATAGTATCTTTTTACATACAACTGCTTGTTTTTCTAAGAAAGCATTAAATAATCCAAATCAACTACAACTGTTGAGAAGCCTGTGTTATTTTCCTCCTATTTCACATGTGGAATTCAGTATAAAGAGGATATTTGGGGTTGGGGTTGTGGCTCAGCAGTAGAGCGTTGGCCTAGCACGTGTGCGGCCCGGGTTCGATTCTCAGCACCACGCAAAAACACATTGTGTACAACTAAAAGCAAATAAATAAATATTTTTTTTAAAAAGAGGATATATGTTATTTAGGAGACATGCTAAAAGATTCAGATGGGTATAAAGAAATGAAGGATTTTTAAAGTATTGAATATGGTTCATTATCATTCCAGCATCACACTTAAATGATATGCCTTTTCTTTAGAAAAATATACCATTGTTATAAAAAGTTACTTTTATTAATGTCTCATGGGCTCTAAGATATATTCATTTAAGTGTCAAGCACACTGCAGTAGATGGACCAAATACATAAAATTACTAGGGAGTAATGATAGATACCATCAAAATTTTTGATTGACTCATACTTCATTTACTCTGCATTTACTATCCAAAGCCACAAGCTTAATAGTTCTATTTATAAAAACAAAGTTAGGCAAGCTCAATGTGAAGAACAAATAAATGTGAACTCATTTTTAACTTGTGGATGCATGCATGCACACACATCTTTTTATTATCAGCATGCTCCCCAAATTAAAATTGTTACCACATGCTAAGTAAACTTTTTCAGATGTTCAACAAAGGAGATCAAAAGAGATTTCATCATATATTTTTAGATCTCTGACCAGGCAAACATATAGGAACACAGACATGTCAAGACATCAAGTGATCCAAAAGGTACAGTAATTTGGAAAATTTCAGTTCAATGATACTTCCAAGAAAAGTAGTTTAGCGTGCTTTCATACTTTCCTAGCTGACGTTTTACAGGTGAGACTGAGCACGGGGATTTACTTAGTAGTTGCCCGGAGGCAAGACATGAGTGCAGACTAAGATGAAGACTAGAACACCAATAAACTGGGATGAGAGGTTGTGTTCTTCTTACAAATAGAAAAATCCCCAAACAAAGCTTGCAGGTGGAAAGAACATGTTCTATTTGGGGCTATGAGAAAAACAGCTTGAATGATTTTCTACCAGAATTCCCAAAATGACAATGCAATAGATAAATATCATATGCTGGAATCTGATGATGTTCCTAGAATCCTTTTTGCTTGCTACAAATTCTCACAGCTTGTCCTAAACCTCTTCAGCAAGTAGAGGAAACATAAAGGATGTGTGGGGGTCCATTCTCTGGTGGATCTAACCCAATTGATTTTATGTTTTTGTCCCATCCTTACCTTATACATGCAGTACAGTACCAGGTTTGGGCCCATTTCTTTATCTAAGCGTAGGTCCTACTCCAGTCTTTTTTTTTTTTTTTCCTTTTTCTTTTTCTTCTTTTTTCTTTTGGTACTGGGGATTGAACTCAGGGGCACTCGACCACTGGACCACATCCCCAGCCCTTTTTTTGTATTTTATTAGAGACAGGGTCTCACTGAGTTGCTAAGTGCCTCGCCATTGCTGAGGCTGGCTTTAAACTCACAATCCTCCTGCTTCAGCCTCCCAAGTGCTGGGATTACAGGCATGCACCACTGTGCCCAGCCCTAGGTCCTACTCCAGTTTTAAAAATTGAGGTCTCTTATTCTATTACATTTTTTTTTTTTTTTTTTTTTGGTACCAGGGATTGAACTCAGGGGCACTTGACCACTGAGACACATCCCCAGCCCTATTTTGTATTTTATTTAGAGACAGGGTCTCTCGAGTTGCTTAGCACCTCCTTATGCTGAGGCTGGCTTTGAACTTGCCATCCTCCTGCCTCAGCCTCTGGAGCCCCTGAGTTTGTGGGTGTGGTACACCTGGCCATGAAGGTCTTTGAAAGATGATTTTAGTTTAAAAAAAAAAAAAAAACACAAGTTGAAGAGCTCTACTCAAGAAAATATGAAAGTGTTCACAAAAAGAATGAATACTGAACCTCCTAATACTCTCTTCTTTTTAGTGGAACAAATGATTTCCTCAGCTGAACACAGGTATAGAGAACGTTTTACTGTGAGGATAGGATGGCTATTCATGGACAGTCTACATGGGGCTTAAGGGGAGCAAATTATAGATCCAGAGTCTTATTAAAGGAAGTTAAAGACTATGTCAATATATTTGTTGAAAAACTTCATGGCTGTATCACCATGGATTGGATTTTGAATAGGATTAATTAGGCATTAACATTTTTGCTGTTTTTGTTGAAATTTTGTTAAGCACATATTTATTTCTGTATCAAATTATTTTTTAAAACTCTAAGATTAAAATATAGAATACTCTGTTCATAATTTTAATCCTGAATCTTTACAATATCAGATATATTCAGTATTTCAATTTGAAGAGCTTATATTAAAAGACACTAATATTGAAGTTTAAAATTTCAAATCTATCTTCTTTAATAACTCTCTTTATAACTATACCCTATTATTGCCACTAACAAAACACATACCTGCAAAATGAAAATGCCATACTTGAGTTATAAATATTTAATTGGAAAAAATAATTGCTGTAAATATTCAATATCAAATATAAATGAAAATAAGTGGTTAGATGTAGATAATTAAGTAATATATAGAAAAGTAGCAATAGTTCTAAATATAATATGAGGCACATTATATATATCACTCTTTTAACAAATCTAATTTCTTTGTACAGTTACAAGAACTTAAGAGTGAAACTGATTTGAGAATGAAATGCCACAAAGTAACTTAAAAACCAGAATATTCTGGAAACATTTGGAGGTTCATTTACATATGTGATATATTTGACATGACAAAAACAGGAAGAGGAAGCACTGCTCCTGTGGGTTCATGATGATTTTCTTAAACATTTGATGTCACTTTAGTAAGCAATATATCACTTTTATATTTAAAGTGAGATTATATTAAACCACATTTAAAAGATACTTTTCTTAAGCTGATCTTCTGCCCTAAAGAGGTTTCATAAATGTCAAGTTCTTCTAAACAAGAGGCAAGTTTTTCTGGTTATTATTTCTGTTACTTGGCAATTTTGCAGATGATTCAATAGCTTAAGTTACACTAGGAAGAGATTTTCATGAAAAGCAGACTAGTTTTACAGGGAGTATGGAAGTTCGCAACTGGATTCAAAAGAATTTCATTTAATTAGAAAACTTCTCTAGCTAATTTGCTACAAAAGCATGCTTTCCTCATTAGACCAATTCTACTATCTAGCCGAAGAATGCAGTTTATGGGGGAACATTAGTGATACAAAACAGTGTCATTCGTTATATTACCTTAAAGAACCAGAGAGAAACCTTCCAATTTTCCAGGTTATGCAAAGAACTCAAAAAACTGAACACCAAAAACCCAAATAACCCAATCAATACGTGGGCAAAGGAACTAAACACACACTTGATAGAAAAAAAAAAAAATACAAATGGCCAACAAATACATGAAAAAATGTTCAAAAGTTCTAGCAATTAGAGAAATGCAAATTAAAACTACACTGAGATTTCATATCACTCCAGTCAGAATGGCCATTATCAAGAATACAAGTAACAGTAAATGTTGGT
This sequence comes from Tamias sibiricus, assembly GCA_025594165.1. NCBI lineage: Eukaryota > Metazoa > Chordata > Mammalia > Rodentia > Sciuridae > Tamias > Tamias sibiricus. Next base: position 32,849,175 of record CM046668.1, read on the forward strand.
GAGAATGTGGGGAAACAAGTACACTCATACATTGCTGGTAGGACTGCAAATTGGTACAACCACTCTGGAAAGCATTATGGAGATTCCTCAGAAAACTTGGAGTGGAACCACCATTTGACCCAGTTATCCCACTTCTTGGTACAAACCCAAATACTATAGTATTGCAGCCACAACAATGTTTATAGCAGCTCAATTCACAGTAGTTAAGCTATGGAATCAACCTAGATGCCCTTCGACGGATGAATAGATAAAGAAAATATGGTATATATACACAATAGAATAGTATTTAACTTTAAAGAAAAATGAAATTAGGGCATTTGCTAATAAATGGATGGAACTGGAGACTATCATGCTAAGTGAAATAAAGTAATCCCCCAAAACCAAAGGCTGACTGTTCTCTCTGTGGATCATAACACACAAGTTGTGGGTAAGGGGAGAATAGAAGTTAATTTGATTAAATAAAGGGGAACAAAGGGAAGGGAAGGGGGATGGGAAAAGGAAAGATAGAATGAATTAGAAATAACTTTCCTATATTCATATATGACTACATAACCAGTGAACTCCACATTGTGCACAACTGCAAGAATGGGATCCTAATTAGAGTAAGTCATACTCCGTGTATGTATAATATGTCAAAATATACTTTACTATCATGTATATCTAAAAAGAACAAATAAACTTTTTAAAAAGATATAACCATTTAATTTTTCCCCCAACAGTGCAAACAAGATAGCAAGATCTTCCATACATGGAGAAACATGTTTCAAAGCCCTTTCTAATCACTGGAAGACAATACATACCTAAAATATCACTTTGCCAAGTTATACCAAAAATAATTCAGGTTTTCCAGGCATGGTAGGTATACACCTGTAATCCCAGCTACTCAGGAGGTTGAAGCAGGAGGATCACAATTTCACAGCCAGTCTGGGCAACTTAGAGAGATTGTATCTCAAAATAAAATGAAAATGGCTGGTGACATGATTTCAAATATGTAATTTAAGATATATCTAAGGAGTTGGACAGACTCATCAAGCTATCTGGTACAAAAGAAAAACAAAAGAAAAACAGATTACAGTTCAAAGATATATTTATTTTTCTTTATCAAGTTTAGTTAATTGTAATTCAATAAATATGTGACTTCAATCCTATAAAAGATTTTCATGGAAACGTGGTGTAGAAGGAACATAGACTATCCTGCTCATCATCATCACCATCATGACATCACCAACATTTAAAAATCTTTGATAAAGTTCATTCAAATTTGTCCTTTCCTTTTAAAGGGATCAAGTCTAAGTAAACAGATTCCATATAAGTTCTTATTTTATAGAGGCAAAAATTCAAATACAGAAAAGGTATGAATTCATGTTGACATGACCCCAGACACACAGCCAGTAAGCATTCTGAACAAATACTATTTTAGATAAAGGCTATTTCTAACCTGCTTTAGGAAGAACTTATTTTCTGCCTTTAATGAAAAGAAATACCCAATCTGTGAGCTATACCACCTTCTAAAGGGAGATAATATGCCATTGCAGGTAAAACACAGGCATGGGGGGCTGGGGTTGTGGCTCAGTGGTACAGTGCTTGCCTAGCACATGTGAGGCACTAGGTTTGAGTCTCAGCACCACAAAAATAAAATAAAATAAATAAAATAAAGGTATTATGCCCATCTACAACTAAAAACAACAACAACAACAACAAAAAACACAGGCATGTGCATTACATTCAGTGGCCTCAAGTTCACACTCCTCTGTTTCTTTTGTAAGCTGGTCAACCAGCATCATCCTAAGCTCCCTCATTTGCAGATTGGAAAAAATGTCTATCCCTCCTACATATGTTTATTGTGAAGATTAAATGAGATACATATGATGAGAGCTCTATGTAATATCCAAAACATTTTATGTGCACACACATTTTAAAAATGTTCCCTTTCCTCCTGACATTAAAACATTCTATTCTGAGTATATAACACTATGCCCAAGGGGGAATATGTTATGGTCCCTGCTAATCACTGAGAAGGAAACTTTTTGTAATGGAGAAGAACATAATGTAAATATCTTAGAAACACACACACAAAAAAAATATGAGGCACCAATAACTCTTAAATAAGATGTCAGATTACATAAAAAATGAAGGGACTCGGGTAGTCATTTCCTGATAGTTATTTTCTGCCAGTAATTACAGTTCCCCATTAGTTACTGGTCTTCTAATCCTCTACACAACATTTTTAAAAAGTCATTGTATCAGGTCTTATTTCTGAGATATTTCCACAAAACAATAAGTTCATGATCAATTGTTCCTCATTTTTCCCTTGTACGCTAAGCAGGGGCTACTGTTGGCAGGAGGAAGAGTGACCTCACAGGAATATGTCAGCCAAGAGACTCAACTCTGGCTTAGTAAACCAGCAACACAAAGTGTAATTTATTTGCAGAAAACCAAAAGGAGAAAAGGAAAAATATCACTGGATCTCTCCAATCAAGGAGAATCTTAGTACTAAATCTTGTGAGTGATAAATTCTTAAATGTGCATGTACATTTATAAAGATTTGAGACTGTTCAAAATGACACTGTGTTATTACAAAGTAACAACATGCAGTTTGATTTCTGAAAGTCTTTTTTTTTTTTTTCCCTCCAATAAGAATCACATTCACCTAAATCCTGTGTATCTCTTGTGCCATAAACTTTGGTTTCTTTAAGAGTACACCAAATCATTTTCTTCCAAGGATTATGTTTGTCAGATTTAATTAAAGCTAATAAACAAACCACCCTGCAGCACTTTGAAATACCCTTTCACAAATAATGTCACTAATAATACATTCTTCCTCACAAGTAATTGAATTTAGATTTGGTAAATATGTTGAACTATTATTTGGAGAGTTTGTTTCTTTCCCAGGATTTCTACTATTAACTCCATTGTAAACCCAAGATTTAAAAGAAATGGAGGATTAGGGAGACTTATTTTTTTCCCCTCAAAAGTATAAGAAAATTTATTTTTATATTAAAAATTAAGTGAAGCAACTCTTCTTTCTCAAGCATTTTCACTTAGATTTCTTCCTTCTTCCACTAAAACATTTTCTGTGTATAGAATATAATTAAGGAAAACCACAACAGTTGTTTGGGTTTTGCCAGTGGGAATGTTTCAAAAATTAATACTTCAAAGTAACTCCTTTCCCATTGCCTCACCCACCCATTTTGGCAAAAGACTCTTTTATTAAAGCCACTGCAGCCCACAATCCTGTCTGCCCCAGCACACACACATACACTGGAATAAGGAGCACTGTGAGGGAATAGAAAGTTCTGGGAAGGACATTTATTTTCAATGACAAATGGTCTGAAATCCAGCAACTTGATAAGAAATTGGTTATCTGTTCCTTGAGTTAGCTCATTGTAGAAAGAACAAAGAATAGAGGGGGGGGAAAAAAAAAGAAGGAAAGAAAATAGGATTTGGCAGAAACCTTGTCTTCTGGTGTCTTCCACTGGCTTGTGGCAACACTGCTGTCACCACCATTAAGTGTCAGTGTCTGCTGGTTGGGTTCATCTGCTTGGGGCCATTAGCTCATCACCTCTTGGTCTTGTAAGAGCTTCTGGATGCTTCAGGTTCAAAAGCCTCTTTTGGTCACTAGAGCTCCTTCTGCTTGTTCCTGTCTGCGGCTTCCTGTGTGTGCCTGTTTATGAAATGCCCCTTTCCAAGTAACCGCGGACTGTTGGAACTTTTACAGGATTCATAATGATTCATTTGATCTTCAAATGCTTGGAAAGAATCGGTGTTGGTCCTGTCCGCTTTCTACCACTTGAAAGTCTGTCAGCCCAATTAACACATTCTCATTTCTGCTCTACCAGGGATTTCTGTGGGAAAGTTTCTACCAAACCAAGAGAAATTTAGAATTTCTGAACCTTTTTGTTTCTTTCCAAGTATTTACACTTTAAAAGGCTGGGGAATATATTTGCCAAAAGATTACTTAGGACAAATTTCACCACCCTCCCTCTTTTATTTCTAAATGACATAATCCATATGAGGAAGTCACTAGAAAATGTAAAATTATAAATATTTTCTTAATGCTATTATTTAACCACACAAATAGTGATCAGTTAGCCATATACAAAACAAATTCGATAATTTTCTGATGTGCTTTTAATAAATAAAAACCTGTTCTTGAATTCTAAAGTTGTCTTAAAATTTTAATTTTCCATTATTTGATTCTTTTTATACTCAAAATAGTATCTCATAATATGAACAGGATTCAGGTTTGAGAATAAACCATTTTTAACATATTCATCATGGCATCTTTTTTTAGACTGACCCCAGTTCTTTTGAGGGAAAATGTATCATTTATTATTATCATCAAATGACAATGATACCATTCAGTATAATCAAAATTTTAACTCATGGTGGTTTTAGCCTAGATTCTGTATGTTGCAATATACCCTACCAATATAATGCATTTTCATCTATCAACCTTATTACAAATTGAAGAACAAAGCACATAACATGTAGTATAGTATAAGCATGCTGTATTTTGGCCAAAGACACACTTGCACTAAAGTTATAATTATTATATACCTTGATAATACTATATTTATGAAGGATTTTTGATAAATTATTTTAAAATTTGGCTCACTAGCTCTAATTTTTGAGTTAACTTGTACTGACCTTCATCCTAACCAATATAGCACCTGGTTCAGACTTGCGGGGTCACTGAAAGTTCTGAGGGAGAAGAGGTGTCTCAGATGGAGAACTGATGGGTGAGGGGGAGAGGGTGCGCATGAGAGGGTGAACACATCATGATGAGGAAGTGAGATGCACATATAAGGAGAAGAGAGCAGGGCGGGCTCACGCCAAAGAGACTTTGGAAAAGTATCCAGTCTTCCTGGAAGTGGGGAGTAAGTTTCAAGAGATGAGATGGACACTAATATAAATAGGGCTGGATAAAGAAGGACTTATAAACCACTCCAAGAACTTTCTATTTGAGGAAGTAGGAAGCCCCTGAAGTGTTTTATACTGCTTTATTTTTTTTTTAAAGGGGAGAACCAGAACTGCATTACAGTAAGATTATTTTGGCAGAACATATGTAGAAGTGCATTCCAATGACACTGATATTCTTCTACATTGAAAGTCTTGTGCCAACTCACAACATGGAAGAATGAGTTTAAACAAACACTTTTGTACTAAAAGATATGGACCTGATATAAAAATCTCGGTATAACAATATCACTCTATTGCCCATGTACATGTTCATGAGTTCTAAGATGGAATGGGTGTATATAGTAGCTTTGCAAACTGAAATAATATTAAATGCTAATTTACATAGTGCATAATAAAGCTTTCTGCCTAGTTATTAAATGATTTAAATCTTCTAGGTAGGACAAAGTAATATTATACTGTGTCTTAGCATATATATATATATATATATATATATATATATATATATATATATATATAAAACTTTTCTATGTTTTTAAAATCAACCTGTAGCCAGACAATAGGGACACATAATTTCTTTTTTTAGATTTCTTAACAAAGCCACCTATAAATGAGGAGTAGATAGATAGAGTGGTAGCATCAAGAATTCTAGAATATAAAAGAGAAAAGGGAAATTGTATTCATTTTTGGTTATTGTGTTCTCCACAGAAAATAATGTTACAGTTTAAACAATTTCATAGAGTAACCAAAAAATATTTTCTCTATCTTCAGACTGTTAGTCCTTCCTGTAACCTAAGGTATTTCCCAAAGAAACCAAAAATCTGTAGGTGATGAGGAATAATAGGAAATGGGCTGTCAGAGCAAAAGAAATTTCCTTCCTATAGGCAAAATGAGGCTTTGCTATTTTTCTTTCCATTTTAGTGAAAAATGTTACCATGTTTCACTGAACCTAAAATGCTATCAACTGCAAAACCTAGCCTGACTTCAGAGCTGCTGAACATGAATAAAAAGACATAAGTGATAAACACACACACACACACACACACACACACACACACATACACACACTAGCACTAGCACTACAGAAAAACTAAAGTTCCTGAGCAACTTTCTCACATTCTTCTCAGAACCAAAGCAATAATGAAGCTTTTTGTATACCAACAAAAGCTTCTAGGAACATATGGTTGCATCTTCTGAAGCTTTAATTTAAACATTTGTATGCATACATACAGTATATGCATGTGCGTTCATGCATGTGCAGGGCACTTTGTGTATGTGTGTGCACATGCGCACTTATGCAAAGGCTGAATTTCCAAAGCAGGGGCAGGGCAGACAGAGGAAATAAGAGGGGAAAAAGTACAGGGTATTAATAGCCAGCATGGCATACCATAATATGAAAATGAGCATAGCATTCTTATTAGCACTAACTACAAAAAATAATTATTAAGATTTGTCTTTACAGTTCTGTCACATAACAGTGACAGAACAGCTATAAATAATGATGCTTTTATGAGGTAGAAACTAAAATTAACCCATTTTTTTCATGAGAGTTTTATGAGAGTTTAAGTAAAATGAGATAAACATATAAGTGAATTTGTTGTGCAAAATATTTTATAAGCTATTATATGGTTTTCATCTTCACAAAAAATCAGCACTGCTTTTCCTGAACCATAATTGGGTTAAAAACAATGAAAATGAGTAATGTAATGTATATGTAAGTGTTATGCTGAGCTAAAGACAGCGTCACTGACATAATGATGAATAAAAATAAAGTACCATGATTTTTTTAAGTTAAATTGTAATAATAACCAAAGAAGAGAGAGGCAAATGTCACAGTTTCAATGACTCAAAACATACTGTTAAAAAAAATTCTGATTTTAAAAACGGGTTGCATAATTCAGCACTCATGTTACAAGCAACTGTCCCAGGTTGGAGGGAGATGCAGGAAAATTTGGAACTAAAAATGTAAGACATATGGTCTTGATTGCCTTTCGCAGCGACGTTAGGAGTTCAGTGTAAAGAAAAGCGTTCCAAACGCCAGCTTGTAAACTAGGTTTTTATGTGAAACTCTAATAAAACAGCAGCAGATGTTTCTATGCTATTAATTTGTTTGGGACATTTTTGGCTGGTTCCTTCCAAATCAACTGCTATCCCTTGTCCAACAACTGCAACATTCATTTCTTTTTTACACAGGGAGAAAGAGAGAAGGGAAGTGTATCCTTTGGAATAAATAGTGCACCAATGGGTTGTATTCATGGGAAAGTAAATTATTGCAGTTGTGCATTCCCCCCTTAGAAAATAGTAAATATTGGTGGACTAAATTATCCAGCCAAACAATTGCTGAGGCAAAAATAAACTACTAGACTACTCCAGAACATACATTGAGTAAAATAGTACAAACTCTATCATAAAGACTACTTAAACAAACCTTGACTTACTTGATCTTCTAAACTTGCTTATATTGAGGTATATAACTGATAGATTCTTTCTTGTGCTAAGTCTCATGAGAAAAAGAACCTCACCTTATAAAATGTTTACACTATTAGAGTCAATTCACTTCCATTCCTCCACTCCCACCCTTGGAATCAATTCTTGTTGCCCCTAAAGGTCTTAAGAGATCACCTTCGGACGGAGATTAGACAGATGCATGGATAGATTGGATATATTCACACAGACACACACACACACACACTATGTATGTATATATACACATCATATATGCCTTATTGATATTTATTAAAACATCAAGTTTTACCTTTAGAAAGAAAACAAACAAGATTTTTTTTTTTTTTTTTTTTTTTTTGTGGTACCGGGGATTGAACTCAGGGGCACTTGACCACTGGGTCACATCCCCAGCCCTTTTTTGTATTTTATTTAGAGACAGGGTCTCACTGAGTTGCTAAGTGCTTCCCCATTGCTGAGGCTGGCTTTGAATTCGCGATCCTCCTGCCTCAGCCTCCCAAAGTGCTGGGATTACAGGCGTGCGCCACCGCGCCCGGCTAAGATTTTTTAAAATAAAAAAATGCCTGTCCTTAACTTAGTCTTTCCTATTTCCAATCAATCTTCTGCCAGAGAAGGCAGAAACTGGCGAAAGAAAAGAGCCCGTTGATTCTTTCCAGTTAAGACAGGTATGCACCCCTAACCAGTTCTGCTCTGTGACCAGGCAGTTTGCTAATTATGAAATTATACTCTATGACTGGTAATACTGGAAATTCATTTTTAAGGATCATTCTCAGTCCATACAGCTTAATAATATCTTTCAAGATTACACAGAAATCCTTAATGGGATTCAAATGGAAGCCCCAAAGCCTATTACTCTATGAAATTACTCAGGCTACTGGCTAAAGTGCCAAAATAATTTGGATTTCAGTTTTGTTTCTCAAACAAATGTAATAAAGTATCATTAACAAATTCAACTAAAGCTGGTTCAAGTTCAAAAAGTCTGCACAGTCTAGTGTAATTAGAGAAGAGAAAGTTTTAAAGCCCTAATGGAATTTTCTATAATTCTCTCTTTAATTGGAAAACGTTTACTACTTGGAAATATTTCTATGACATAAAAGGCAACTAACAAAGCAGTCTACCTTCTAAGACGTTTTCTTTCTCTTCATGAGTCTACTCTGATCTTTTGACACCGCAGCTGCTCTTCTAGTCTGTAGAAACAGCTAAATCCTATAATACTTCTCAATTGGCCTGAGAATAAAATCCCATGTTCTGGACTGAGGAAGACCTTTATGATCTGGCTTCTGTCCTATTCACTGTCTACTCCATCTCTTCACCTTCCCCGACACTCTGTGTTCTAGGGAGACTGAATGAATTTCAGTTTCCTAAGAGAACCACAATCCATTCAGCTACCAATTCAATGCTAGCGTATGACATCCTACATAACAAAATCTTAAAGAGTTAAATCCTTTTTGTCCTATCAGTCTCAAATAAGAGACTCTTTTTGTTCTTCCTGTTGGTTTTCCCATTCATTTCTTCCCACGGCTTTACCCCGCTATCACTTTCTTTCCATTGTAAGGTGGGGAAAACCATCTTACTTGACTGTGATCACACAGAACACAGTCCAAACCTTTGCTACAGCATGTCACTTGCCAGTCTCACTCAAGCTCCTGCCCAAGAGCAACTCTCTAATGTTACCATGAGATCTTCTTCTGGCAAGGTGCCTGAATTAAAGGAGGCCTTTGACAATGTAGATGGATTCGAACGCTCTTTAGGATCTATACAACATTAGTAGATTTTGCTAGTAGAAGTCACACATTTAAATCAAAAATGGGTTTTCAAAACTTGTCCCAAACTAAGGCTTTAGCCTCAAACCTCCTCTTATCCTCCTACCAAATCACATTTCTCTCATTCTGCCATAACTCAAAAACTCTCTTAATTCCCCCACCTTAGAGTCAAAGCCAAACTGTCTAGGAGACTCTCCACCATGTATTCAATTTATCCCACTGTCCCAGCCACACTGGGGTCCTAGCCATTCCCAAAATGCCTCAGGCACACCTCTTCCCTCAGGGCTAGGCTCTGTGTCCACAGGGGAAATCCATCTGAATCCTCTTTCAGATTTCTACTCAAATGTCAGATGCTCACTGAGGCTTAGCCAGATCCCCCTATTTAAAACTGAAGGAACATTCAGGCACTTGGCATTTCCTATCCCCTCTTCCTGCTTTACTTCTCTCCTTCATCATCTAACAAAGAATTTACTTTTAGTTCTTTATATTATTTACCATATGTCCCTCCTTCTGTACTTTAAAAACCATGAAAGCAATGAAAGCAGGGATTTGAAGTTTTCTTTTTTCTCTTTTGAGTCACTTCAGCACCTAGAATAGTACCTGCCAGTAAGGTGATATGCTATTAAATTATTATTTAACTGAAAAGTATGCGATGAATAAAACTTAATTATATTTTTATTTCTAAGCATGATATATCACTAGGCTAAAATAAACTAAAATCCTAACCTAAACCATTATTTTAATTGGATTTTTGCAATTATTCATATAGGACTTTTTAAATGATAAGAATAAAATATTAAACTTCTAAAAGTAGTTTTGTCTGTATTTGTAGTTTTATAGAAATTGATAAAAAGAGTTTCAATATAAAATTTTCTATAGCTCTTGATAATATAATCTATCAACTATTCTGGATGCAAAAAATCATACATACAGATATTTTATCAATTGTTATATGATCTAATCTTTGGAATATGGAAACCTCAATTAAATAATAGTCTAATAATTGAAAATAAAATGGTGTGTATGCTGAATATTACACATCTTGAATCTTCAAACACAGGCACCACTTTGATAACAAAACAGATTCAGAAAGTCATACAATTTGAAATTCACATCATGTCTAAGCTGAAGCTCATGTTCGCAAAACATCAAGTTGAAAACCACTTCTTTACTATGCTGGGATTTACAAGGAATAAACACATGTATAAAGATATAAATATGAATATGTCTTAAATCGCCTGTACTTAAAATATATATAGTGCTCTAACCTACAATTAGTTTATTTTCCCCTGAAATATTAATATCCATGCTTCCAATTTATCAAAAATCACTTAAAGATAATTTTCAGAATCATTCTATTAAAGCAAAAATGCATTTTTATCCATCACATAAAGAAAGTTGCACATCATGCACACTTCTGACCTCATTCTCAAGGTTACGTAGCTGGTGAATCAGATCTCAACTCAGTAAATCTGACTGTAGCATCGATTCCAAAACTACTTCAGACTGCCACCCTGCAGTACCATGCTAATGCATGCACCCCTCTCTCACCTCTTGGTATAGCTGTCATTTATGAAAATGGCAAAGCTTGCTTTAGCTCTAAGAAATAGCAATTTATTAATTACATGGCAATGCTGTCCTTTTAGGCTGGACCTAGGGTAGAGATATTCATTCACTTATTCAGAAAAAAGTTCCACTACTTCTAAATCCTAGAATCATAGTTTAACTTTCCATTTAAGTATATGTCAGGTTTTTTATTGGTGAATTCAAGTGTGGGTTTCTGAAGCTAATATTTAAATAGGGAGTGCCTAGTTCACTACTGATTGACCTTTTCTACTCTTTATCAGTTGCTGGAAAAGGTAGCTATAATGATTTTGTTTGACTTCTGAGGACAGAAATAGTTTATCGTCTAAGTCAACATTACCCAATAGTAATGAAATGTGAGCCAAGTATGTAATTTAAATTTTTCCTAATAATCACATCAAAATAAAAAGGTCAAATTAATTTTAACACATTTACTCAACTCAGGGTAGTAAAAATATTATCATTTCAACATGCAGTCAATATAAAATTGTTAATGAGATATTTTATGATTTTAAACCAAAACTTTGAAATCTAGTGTATCTTATAGCACATGTCAGTGTCAATTCACACCAGCCATATTTCAATTGTCTGAAAGTCACAAGTAGCTAAGCTACTTTATTAACAAATGGTTCCAGACAATAAAAAGTAAAAAATCATTCACACCAAATTTTATATGAACAAAATGGCTTTGAAATAAAAATTAGAGAAGGCCAGTAAGTTTTAAAAAATATATCCTAAGCAAAATTTTGGCAAACTGAATTCAGGCAATAAACATAAATATATAAGGGATCACATAGAACTGAACATGGTATCCTGCTCCTGTTATCCCAGTGACTCAGGAGGCTGAGGCAGTAAGATTGCAAGTTCTATCTAGGCCAGCCTGAGCTATTTAGCCAGATCTGAAAAAAAAAAAAAAAAAATATATATATATATATATATACATATACATATATATATATTATGTATACATACACACACACACACATATATATATCATGTTAAATTGTTATACTCCAGAAAATACAAGGTTGATTTAACATTAAAAGACATAAATATGAATTCAGTACGTCAGTAGATTAGGGGGAGAAATGAATGATGTATTAGGTGGCATCAGAAACATCATTTCATAAAATTTAAAACATACTGGTGAAAAAGATCAATAAATTAAGAAGTGGTTACTTCCTAAAAATTCAGAACAGGTATTATATTTAATATGGAATATTAGAAGCAGTCCTTTTTGAATCAAGAGTAAGAGCAACTTAGTGTTATTGTTTAAATCTAGAATCTTCCCAAAGGCCCATGTGTTGGAAAATTGTTCTACAATGAAGCAGTGTTCAGAGGTGGAGTTTTTAGGAAATGATTAGATCAGGGGGGCTCTAACCTCATCAGTGCATGGATTTATTTGATGGTTTGATAATTTAAATGAACTACTGGGAGGCAGTGGCTGCAGGAGGTAGGGCCTCCTTGGGGGAAGTAAGTCACTGGAGGCAAACTCTGGAAGGGTTTATTGTCTCTGGCCCCTTTTCTCTCTCTTTCCTTCTCTCCCTGTCTCTTTCTCCTTTCTGGATACCAGGAGATGAACAGCTTTCCCCCATCATGCCCTTCTGCCATGATGTTCTGCCTCACTTCAGGTCCAAAGCAATGAAGCTAGCTGAACACTGAGTGAAACCTCTGAAGCCATGAGATTAAAAAAAATAAGCTAATAATAGTCATCCCCAGGACTCCCAATGACAATGAATTTTCTGTGGTCCTAGTACTTTTTACTGAAATGGTCATCTTTTTCCACCCAACCCATAATATCTGCTCTGTCATAAAGCAAGGTTCACATGTCTGTGGGTATAATTCTGTGCTCTCTATTCTATCCAATCTGTTATTTGTTAGTCATCTCCGTTATCAACTATCTGTATTACTATGGCCTTAGAACAACTCATATTTGATAAGGCAAGGTCTCCTACCTAATTATTATGGAATTTTGCTTTCAAATAGAAATTGTATGTCAGTTTTTCAGCTCCTTTTCACAAAAGCACACAAGGGCTGTTTTGAGATTTTTATTGGAATTGGAAAAAAATAAAACAATAATAAATTTTTATTCTCAGTTAATACGGAAAACAATGACTCCCAAGTCAGATCCACTATAACTTTACACATTGCCTAGCTTGATGAGATTTTTAAAAACTTCCTGATTCAATGCATTCTTCCATCTCTACATACATATTTTTATAATGTACCCAGGTTGCTGGAACAGAATTGAAAGACCACAATCTACAGAAAACATGAAGTGCTATGATTTGAAAGCTACAGGGTTTCATATTCAAACCACATTTATCAATTTCTCTATCTTCTGTAAAGTGGGGTCTATGCATGTATTATTTTAGTATATGCGCTATCTGGTTAGGGGCAAATTCCTTTAAAACAGAACAATTTGCTCACTCCAACAAAACTCTTAACTATTATATTTCATCTGTTGTATTTGGTATTTTCATATATCTTAGTATGTATGTAGGACATGCCTAGCAACAAAGTAAATATTTTATGCTTAGTCATTTATACTTACAGATAATCCTATCAGATGGATACTATTATTTCCATTTTATGGCTGGGGAAACAGTCTCAAAGAGTTAAGTGCCTCACCCTGAGACAAACAGCTATGAAATGGCAGGACCTGGATTCAAACCCAAGTTTATCGAACTTTAAAGTAGGTTGAATAAATGTTTGCTAAATGTATAGAAAGTTGGTAATGGAACTCAGATTTGGAAGAGAACCATGGACCAATGTAAGTGATTAAAGATGTTATGATGTTAATTGCGATTTTATTTACTTAAATCATTCATTGCTGATAGGTCGAATCTGCACCAGGCACCCCCCTCTGGAACTGTTCCATTCAGCTGTGGCTAGATCTATGCATTACTTCTCTTGCCAAGATCCTCAGCTAGTCCACATACTGGTCTGTAACTATATTAAAACTTCTACAAATAACTGCTGAACAGACTGACTCCTATATCATTCAAACCAGAAGTTCAGTGGCAGCATGCCACCACAATTTCTTTCTGATTTGGAAGCTATAAAATGTGCTGTAGCATCTTTCCTTTTGAGAATATAGAAAATGCCTTCTCTTTTTCTGTCTCTGTCTCACTCTCTTTGTCTCTCTTACACACACACACACACACACACACACACACACACACACACAATCTGAATTGCTTGGTGATCTTTCTTGACTTAAAATATGATTTTAACTATGGAGAAACTTCATCTACCAGGTCCACTACAAAAATAAGTCAGGCTTGTATCCCTTTATTGAACAAATTATATAAAACAAAATTTAATCTTTTAATCTAAAAATGTCAATTAACGTAGTGGGAACTTAAAATTATATGAAAATATAAATTACTCCTTTTATGTGAGTTTTATGATACCAATGCTTCTCCTATGACATCCCATCTATAAAGTCACTTGTACCTATCTAGATGAGTCTATTTTTTAAAACTTTGCTTTTGCATCTTAATTGGTAGTTTTTCATATGCAATAGGCTTTTATATTCCAGCTTACAAACTGGTTGAGATTGCTTATAAATTAATTGTCAACAGATTGATAATAATAACGTGCCCCGCCCCTTCCTCTCCAGCTCCCATAACAGCACATAATGAATGTTTGGATGTGGCCCAAAGAGACAAGGTTTCAGGATAATTCAATTTAATTCAATTCAATTCAACATAATTCAGTTCATTTCAACAAACTTTCACAGACATCTGTGGCCAATCCCATATCCAAGAGCCTAGGTCCCTTTTCCTTGGCCCACAAGCAAATTCTGAGGCAGGGTTTCAGCAAAGAGGAGTGGAGAATTCAGACTGGAAAGGAAAAGAAGCAATACAGCGTAGGCTCATGAGCAAACAGATAGTAATGGTGGACAGTGGTCACTACCCCACCCTCCAGTATACCTTAGAGTTATCACATCTAAAGGAGAAGGACTTGAGGTATAATTATACATCAAACTGTCTGGAGGAAACACACACATATACACACATGTGAAACACACACACACACACACACACACACACACAGGAGGCACTGGTTGAAGGTTAACGTAGAAATGTTAATTATCAGCAATTTCAGAATAAGTGTATGCACAGCTCAAACATGGGGCCACAAAAGGAGTCACAGGTAGTTGGAGAAGCAGGAATGTGGATGGTATACCAAATGCACCAGCTACATCGTTAAACTACAAGAGGAGAAAAATCTACAACACCTATTTCTCTACTCCTGATTCTGCTGCTGGTACTAGTTGCCCTTAATCAACTACACATTCTCCAAGCACCTTCTGTACACAAAATTTACATTAGCACTCTGAGAGAGACAAGGATATTAAGACAGGAAGAAAGAGACCCTGGAAATCCGACAAAATAAGGGATGCACTTTTTGATTCCATAGTCTGGCAGAAAAATCCTACATAGAATCTTATGCTCAAAACAGCAAGATTTTAGGTACTACAAAAGGACTAGGCATACGCTACATATTATATATTCCACAATACATATCACAATATGTTTTTCCCAGAAGGATCAGCAATTCTGAGTTAAAAATTATTTCTGCTTGCCTCATTCTGGCCCAATGTAATGTCTCTCCAGGATTAAAATGGGAAAGGAACAAAAGGAAGAGAGTTTTGTTTATACTCTAAAAAGCATGTCAATATTTTCCAATGAATGAAAATTAATATTTACAAATTGAGTAGGATACACTTTGTTCATGCACAATAGTGCGTTTGTTAACAGTGACATATTTATCTGGCCTTTCCCAGATCTAGGAAAAAATTATGTCAATTTTCCCTCAGACTGCCTTCCTATTCTGTCACACAAATTATTTCATGAAACATGAATCCAAATGTTCTGTTCTTTTTCAATTTCCTTTCACCACAAATTCCAGAGTTCTGCACTCCATGGCTTTTCAGTAACAATTCAGTCTTTTTATTTTAATGGCAAAAACAAAATACTGCTGTTTTTAATCAAGCTTCTTTTGACATGTCTTCAATAGTGAAGATTCAGCCTTTTGTGTTAAAGGAAACTTTTCAAAATAATTATGATGATTTAAATTATTTTTTCTTTCTTTTTCTTTTGTATTTGTTTTTGCTGATGCATCTCCAGCTCTTGGGGATGCTCATTACTGTGTTTTCCCATTTGCTTCTGCAATGCTTTTGCTCCTTATTTTTTAATGCTAGACAATCACTACAAATACAAAAACGTCATAGTTTAAAGAATTCTTATTGGACAAGAAAATTTTTACAACATACATAAAATATCTAGAAATTTGAAATAACTGACTCTCATTTCTTCGATAACAAATCTAAGAGGAAAATAGGAATAGTGGGAAATATACTAGACCAATACACTTCTCACATAGCTCAAATCACTCAGACTAATTCCACTTGTTTGTTAACAAACTGTAAAGATCATCCATATGTAATTAACTAAAAGAAAGACTGCTTCTTTGTTGTTGTTGTTTTTGTACTGGGAATTGAATCCAGGGGCACTTTACCACCAAGCTACATCCCAGTCCTTTTTATTTTTATTTTTTATTTTGAGACAGGGTCTCCCTAAGATACTAAGGCTGCCCTCAAACTTGCAATCCTCCTGTCTCAGCTTTCTGAGTCTCTGGGATTACAGGCATGCTCAACATGTCTAGAGATTGTTGGTTCTTTACATTATCATCTAGGCAAAGCTGTAAAAGGACATTGCTGATGAAGGCTACTGGGACCTGGCCCTGCCTTTATTTCTAGTCTCAGCTGACACCGCTTTCCCCCATTTCTTTTGAGCATACATAGCTCTTTCTGCCTGGAGACTTTTAAATATCCACCAGCACACTCTACTCCCAAGCTACTCCCTTGTTTAAACCACACTCATGAACTGAGAATTTTTTGTTTTCATTATTTGTGTTGTTTCTTTATTCCTAGAACAGTGCCTGGCACATTGCAGAAACACTTAAAGAAAAAAAAAAAAGTCATCGAATTAAGCAAATCAATAAGCCAATAAATCAATAAATTAAATGAGAGCTCCTAAATTTTCACATTGGTGGCATAAGATATTACAAATGATTCATCTTCCACTCTCTAAAAACATTGTATTTGGGAGGGAAAAAAAAAACTTTACAAGCCGGGGCGCGGTGGCGCATGCCTGTAATCCCAGCACTTGGGAGGCTGAGGCAGGAGGATCGCGAGTTCAAAGCCAGCCTCAGCAATGGCGAGGCACTTAGCAACTCAGTGAGACCCTGTCTCTAATAAAAAATACAAAAAAGGTCTGGGGATGTGGCCCAATGGTCGAGTGCCCCTGAGTTAAATCCCCGGTACCACAAAAAAAAAAACAAAAAAAAAAAAAAAAAAACTTTACATTTGTTCATGAGATGTCTTTTATCATATATGATTAAATAAAGTTGTCATTAAGTCTTTTTGTGAAAGATTCATCATAATTTCTACAGTATTCAAAGCTGACATTATAATTATTTTGAACCAAATATATTTGTAATGCCAAATAGAAAATATGGGTTTAAGACACTATTTGGAATTGCAGTGTATCACGATGGAAGTTAGGATGAAATAGAAGTCATGAGTTAACAGAAAGTATTAAAAAACAAGATTGGAATCAAACAAACCTAGTCAAGTCCTGATTTAATTGTGTAAGAGACAAATGACATTGGGCAAACTATTTCAATTCTATAAGAGAAGACTTCTTTTCTTCATCCACTTAATAGGGACTATAATAGCCACATATTTTTGGAAGGATTGAAAGAGTCTAAATTAGGCAAATAACATAAGGGTCACATGTATAGTAATCTCAATTACTATTACTATTTTATTAGGTAACATTTAAATTCCTTACTCTATCATTTTTCACCCCACAATTCATGCTTGGGCCATCAATTCTCCAGATAGCGAGGAGCGATGTAAAATGCATTTTCTATTGTTGATTTTTTTTCTGTTCTTTAAATCATACTATAAGGAAGAAAGAGACTAGGTCCATGTACCACTAGAAGGTGACATTCTTCATACAGGATGTTTAACAGGTCCCTACCTGACAAAACACATTACTTATATGTCAGCCCTATTTCAAATTTGAGAGGTTATAGCTTCATGTAATTCTATTTGGATATCAACTGCAAAAGTGATATTCTCTTTGGGACAATTGTTTCATAGAAAATGTGCTGATACTGTTCAATCTCAGTGCCTTAATTAAATCTGCCATGTCCCAAGGATTTTTATTAAATAAAAGGAATGATGACTTCTGCTACGATTTTGAACTATTGGAAGTATCCACAAAGATCATTTGGCAGTGGTTCCTATTGGAAGAAACCATTCAAATAATAATGCTTACCATCTCTGCTATTCAAAAACCACTGAATCAGCATAGTATGGCCACAGAGCAGTAAGACTTTCTACTTATTCTGATAAGACTAAAGTCAGCTGTAATTCATTAAGGAAGTTGTTCAAGCCAAATTAAAATTTCCAGAAACACAACATCTGACATAAAGAATCTCTGCTTCAGTAATAGACTCAGAAAAGACCACATAGTTTTCAAGCATTGTTCTTTTAATCTCATATTATCCTGCAATGAGTATACAGTACACATTATAATCTGTAGAATAATTTGTGTGTACTAGCACATTACTGCTTAAATGAACTTTTTGTTTATTGAACCATTACAGAATCGTCTTTCTCAAAGATGGTTTTAACCCTGTAATTTGCCTCATTCTGAAGTCATAATAAACCATGATTTTGGATTAAAATTAATAGTTGCTGAAAATAGGCAATTCTCTTCACATTTTAACATCTGGGGGGGGGGAATCTGAATTGTTGGTGATCAATCAAAGAGGCATAAGAAGCATATGCTTAGTGTATAAGTTAAGAGATGGTTGTATCAGAAGTACTTCCTTCACCAGAAACCTGACTATGGAAATCTGACTATGGAAGCTCTTCAGAACCTATGCTTTCTGGACATCAAAATGCTGCACAGACTTGCTTCATGTGTCACTATGGAGGAAGAAGAAAAAGGACATAGATATATTGAGTTCTCTCTAGTCCCCCAACCTTGGCTTTAAATATAGCAGTTCATAGTTATCAGTGATATTGCATTCATGTCTGATCCAAACTATATTTTTCGACACATATACTGACATCCTCAAATGGTTCACTGTATCATAAGTTCACACTTTGGGGCTTCAGCTGAAGTAACTGTATGGTGACATGACATGGCAGCTGATATTCCAAATTTGGCAATTGTCATGTCTCACTAAACAGAACTGTTTCTGTAATGATTTTGATATATAACTGTGACCATACATATACATTTAAATTTTATTCCAACTATATAAAAGTAAAGAGGAAATGGAAAATTAAATTCTGGTACTAGTAATATAGATAGTCCTCAAATATAATTATGAATGTAAACTAAGGTAGGAAAGAGTTCATTTTAATTTCAACTGTAAATGTCAATGGATGTATTTCCATTGTATAGGAAAAGAATAAAATACAATCCCATATATAAAGCTGTGGAGAAATAATGCCAAATACTGTGTTTGAACAGTAAGATGGAATTATAAAATCTATGTTTAGTCCTCTTTGAATGGAAGTTTTTGCTTTGCTACATGTTAATCTATAATTAAAATTTTCCTTAAGAATAGAGATTTTTTTTTTGTGCTACCCCATGTTTTGTTTCTTAGAATTTAAAAAGTTTCAAATGATATATGTAGTTCAGTTTCCTAAATTCATGTCTAAAAAATCTGAAGCCCAAATATTTAAAGAGCCTAAACTTAGCAGGTTAGTGTCGGGTAGCAAGTGAGAGTCAGTGATCTTTCTAATATAGTTTTCCCTTTACTGCCACAGTGGGTTGGTTCTAGGATATCACAATCTATGGACGCCTGCATCCTTTAGATAAAATGACAGAGTATTTGCATATAATTTTGCATATCCTCTCATATATTTTTAATCATGTCCACATTGCTTATAATACTTCTTTAAATGTAAGTGCTAAGTAAATCATCTTTATGCTGCATTGTTTAGATAATACTGATGAAAAATAAAAGTCAATACATGTTCAGTATAGACACAATATTTTTCCCCAAATATTTTCCATCTGCAGTTGGTTACTTAGATGATACTCATATGTGGAATCAGTGGATGTGGAGGGCAGACAATACTTCACAAATTTTATATGTGGAATCATGTCTTTCCCTAGAAAAAATAAAATGTGTGCACATGTGTACATGCTTTGAGAGTGGAGAGACAGAGACAGAGACAGAGAGGTCCATGGTAAGAACTGGCTCATGTGATTGTGGGGGCTGAAGGTTCTGTAATCTGTAAGGCAGGCTAGCAGGCCAGATACCCCAGGAAGAGCACATGCTGTAATTCAAATCTCAAGTCTGTCTGGAGGCAGAATTTCCTCTTCCTAGAGTGACCTCAGTCTTTTAAGACCTTTGACAGATTTTATAAAATCCACTACATTATTGAAGTCAACCTGTCTTACTCTAAATCTAATAATTTAAATATTAATCTAATCCACAAAATGCCTTCAGGGAATATCTACTTTGGAGTTTGACCAAATACTCATTGTAGACACATATGAAGTATAAAATGGTAGCAAAAGACTCAATTAGAGGAAAATAAAATAAGATGCTATTAACATTTTGATGCATAACCAAATGTTTAAGTCAAACTCTACAGCCAGGTCCTTTTGCTTTGTAAAATCAGAGAAGGTTCAGTATGGAAAATTAGAGGGCAGATTAATTTATCCCATAGCAAAGAAAAAGAAAAGAAAACATTCTGACTACAATATTAATTTTACTTGTTTTTCTTCTCAACATCAAATTCATTTTCTGCAAGTTGATTTTCACTGATGTTGCATTCTAGTTCTGTGTAATGCATATTTAGTCTTCCAGAATGTAGTTTTATCTTGTTTAAAAGGCCAATTTTTAAACAAGCTCCAGAGAATTTCCAATGGGGCAAAAGGTGGTCAATGGAACAGATTTCACTGCTAGAATACATTAATTTATTACTGTAGTCTTCATTTCAAAATATGTGCTTAATGACCTAGGAAAATGTTGCATGTATCCAAGCATAAGAACAATAATTTACTGGCAGGCAAGTTTCATGCTACCATACTAACCCTAAAACAAATGGTTCCATCATGTAAAAGGAAAGAAAATTATAGGTATATTAATATAATAATGAAGAAATATTTTTTCTTTTGAATCTCACAGGATATTACCTTTGTGATTTTGATCACTTGGATATGTAAGAATCGTGGAGTTCTGTAATTTTGAAGGGATTTCAGAATCTTCCCAATCTATCTTTCTCGTTTTAGATGAGCAAACTGTTGCCCTTGAGAAAGTTCAAAGAGCTTGTTAGGCATAGAACCATGTTGGAAATTTGGTGCCTTTGTTCTTTCTGCTGTAAAAGGTGGCTTCCCATCAGGGAAAGTTCTTGATCCAATATTACATTAAATCAAGTGTATAAATATCATCTAGTATACATCAAGCAATCTACCAGTTTCACAACTAGATAAAAGTAGAAAAAGAATCTTCATATATTCTCACAATAAACTTTTGGCAATGGAAATAATGTGGAATGTTTTTCAGAGAACCACTTAGCTGATCACAGAGCAGCACTAAGTAAAGTTCAAAAACACAAGAGCACAGTGGCTTGCAACCAGGTGATGTGGAAGGGATTGCTCACTGGGAAAGACAGGAATAGCATCGTGCTTTTAGTAGTATAATAAAAACACAATATTTAGCTTTCATCACAGCACTATTCCATCCATAAAGCTGGAGGAAAATTTATAATTATATTGTGTAATATATAATTATATTGTGTAATTTTCTTCAAAAATAAAACTAGCACTGTGTTTGAAACAGAGTTGGTCCTTGATAAATAAGATGGAGTGAAAGTGCTTTATTCCCTTTATTTTAGAAGAATTACAGTCATGACAACAATTTTGTCATTTCAAGAATCAAATTTAATTCTAATGTATCTAAAAAGGCAAACAGGTTAGTAATATACTTATTGAATTTCATTGATTTTTTTTCTTTCATTCATAACCTAAAGGGACAGCTCACGATTAACTCTGTAGCCTTGATCTTATATCTTTTTTTTCCCCTTCAAGTCCATTTCTCTGCCCTAGAAACAATTGTGCAGTAGGTATCAAGAGTTCCAGAGCATGTTTACTTACCCCAACCCCTTCCACACAACTTGAGGAAAGATCTATGATAACATGAATATGGCCTGTCATCAAGAGCTAATGATTTTTGCCTCTTGTGTTTTCCCTAGGGTGGCCCTTATAAGATTTGTGCCTGTTTTCACTCCTGAAGAAGACCATAAAGCTCCCTCTTGAGATAAGAAGGTGGTTGTAGATAAGAGTTCTAACTCCCCCTTACAAGGAGAGATTCTACTTAGAAGTTGGTTGTGTGACTTGTTTCTATGTGTGAATAAGGGCCAGGTTGCACAAGGTCACTTCATGGTGGCAATACAGAAACAGTAGCTATTTCTATAAAATAAAAACAGAGAAAATGGTCTGGAAGCATAAACACTAAATTTTGAGTAAATCCTGCAGACTTTCACTACTCAAATTACATAGGTGTGGTGTTGCTGTATAAAATAAAGGTGACACAAATCCAAGCATGGACTTCTTTAATCAATGGAAAGTTTCCAGTAGAGGTGTTAAGGGGGAAATCCATCCATGGTGGCTAGAGATAGAGTCAGCCATGCATCAATTCTGGTTTTATTTTTAAGTATCCCATCTGCATCTTGGACCTTGTTAAATGGTTACAAGGTTCGACCCCATGTTTCTCAGCATCAGATTATAAGGGAACAAAGGCCATGACCATTATCAGAAGACATCTCTCCTATTGTTGATGTCATTATTGACCCTGTTGAGGTTACTGACCATATTATGTCATTCCCTGGACAGATGCATGTCATATACTCCTATGCTGAAGGAATCCTTGGAGATCATAATCCTTACTTCATATTAAAAAATAGAGACCCAAATGGAATGACTCCTTAGTTCATTCTGTTAATTAATAAGAGCTACAGGAATATAACTTAGTTCACACAAAATCCTTGCAGAAATTTTCCAGAATGTAAAGCTACACATAATAAGATTCAGAATATCACTGGGCTGCTTACTGATGAGCCACCCCACCCCCAGCTCCTGCTTTAGTCACATTCACTAAGTGTTTCTCAAACATATAGGAAAATCTGATTATAAACACCACTAGTTATTTCTACAGCTTTGTGAACAAAAAGAGCAAAGCTTAACTATGTTAAAGATGTTATTAAAATAAGTTCTTCCATAAATATATAAATAGATAAATAAAAAACATCTTCCAAACAGTAATGTATTAGTTAGATTTTCATTACTATAACAAATACCTGAGATAATCAATTTATGGTTTATTTTGGCTCCTGGTTTCAGAGGTTCCATTCTGCAATTAATTGGCCCCTCAGCTTGTGGCCTGTGGCAAGGCAGCACATCAAGGCAGGGAGTACTTGGTGGGACAAAACTACTACCTCATGGCCAGAAGGAAAAAGAGAGAAGAGGAAGAAACTGACTTCTCACAATACCCGTGAGGGCCCAAACCCAGTGAAATAAAAGCACCCATGAGGCCCTACCTCTTAAAAATTTCCACCTCTTTCTAATAGCACCATGATAAGGAGTAAGTCTTCAACACATAGGTCTTTGGAAGACAGTCCCTATCCAAACTACAGCAAATAGTTTGTGTTTTTGTTTGATGTTTATTTTGAATGTAAATGAGATATCAAAGAGATATTAAATAAATTTATCTCCATTCTATTTCTGTGTTTCCTTATGCATTAATTAAATGGCTAATAAAATGCATAGCACAAATGGTCAATTGTGCACAATACAAAGGAGACAGATTATCAAACTCATTACAAAATACTATGAGGTAACATTTCACATGAGACTTACCATTCAAAACCATTCATTAAAGTGACTGGAGTAGTAAGAGGGGCAAAGGGGAGGAGACAAAAACGAACAACTTATTGGTAATTGTTAAGGCTTAGTAATAGATACATGGAAGTTAATTTCACTGTTTTTTCTAATTGCAAGGTTGCTTTAAATTTTCAAAAGGAAAATAATATAATTCACTAAGCCTCTTTCATCTTCTCATTCATTTGAAATAGATTCATTTTCTCTATCAAATAACTCATTTTCTCCCTTAAATAACTTCGATGATAACTCAATGTTAGATATCTTAAATTTCTGCTCCCACTTGGTAAACTTTCTCCACATTTTTCTTTTCTAAACTCAAAATATTTTCTTTCATTCCTCTTTTGTTCTTTTGTGTAAACATAGATATTTATGCAGGTGCATATGTTCTGGCTTGAAAGCACATCACAGCCAAAATGGCTGAGCAATGGAGACCCCAGTTTATCTTACTCCTTCCTTTCTTTTACTCAGAAGAGGAAGAGGATTAACTTCATGAACTATTTAATATCTGCCTTTAGCTGCTGACCAGTGATGCTTGGGGATAACTCATTCGCTCAGCATTTCACTTATTCACTCATTCAACAAATATTTGTTAATTTGGAAAAAAAAAAAAAAGTTAGCATTGTACTCAAAACCAGCTATACAATGAGAAGTAGGATACAATCTCTGTCTCACCCACACAAAACTGGGTAACAAGTGAGTAACATAGGTGTTTCTTTAGTATTCTTGAATCAGAGAAGAGCAATATCTAAGCTAATCAGATGAACAGGAAAGATTGGGAAGGAAAACACCTTGGAGGAAGTACTTCTTGAGAATCATATTAACAACAACATGAAAAAGAAACACAAAGGTGACAGGAGGCACTCCAGGTACAGAGAACAACCCTGGAGAAGCAAGAGCAGAGAAACAAGGTAGTGTATTCAGAGAGCCGTATAAGGTTCAGATTTAATACAGCATAAGGTAGGAGGTAAGGGATGTCTAGAGAGGACTCCATTGATCCAGCCCGGCAAGATAACAGAGGGCCTCACATCTTGGACTTTATCCTGTAGGTAATTAGAAACCAAATGTTTAAACAAGTAAATGATGTGGTCAGATTTCTTTCCAGATAGATCACTGGGGCTAGTCCATGCAGGGTGGATTTCAAAGGGATATCAGTTAAGGGCTGTTACAATAGTGCAGATGAGAGATCATAGGGTTTAATGTAGGGCAGTGAGAAATAAAGACAAAGATAGGGTAAAATTTATTTATAAAGTTACTTCACAAATTAAATAGTGTTTAGTATTTAAGTAGATGGGGAGACTAGCAGTGTCCAGTTAAGGGAAGAAAAGTCAAGGATTACTCTAATTTTTAGCTTAATTAACCAGAGACATGATTTCACTAACAAATGACAAGAAGAACATTGAAGGAAAAAGATGTTTAATTGTGCAAAGGAATGTGGTTTTAGACATTTTCTTAGGTTTGCTGTGTGGAACAACTGAAGTAACACGCAGAGCTTGGTATGGAGTGTGGCATAAAGTGAATGTTCTGCACAGGCCATCTATGACTTAGGTACCTCTGGTAAATAAAGGTAGAGATGACCAACAGGCAGTTGGATGCCAAAATTCTGACAGTACATAGAAAGGTCTGAGGGAAGAAAGAAATTTGGAACTTAGCATCATCTTTAACATTATGATCTTGAACAAGCTGAACCAGGACAAGTATACAGAATAAAAACACGATCAAATAAAAATTAACAAAACATTAACAACAAAACAACGGGCTACAAATCAAAACCACTCTAAAATTTCATCTCACACCAGTCAGAATGGCAGCTATTAAGAACACGAACAACAATAAATGTTGGAGAGGATGTGGAGAAAAAGGCACACTCATACATTGTTGGTGGGACTGCAAAATGGTGCAGCCAATATGGAAAGCAGTATGGAGATACCTTGGAAAACTTGGAATGGAACCACCTTATGACCCAGCTATCCCACTCCTTGGTCTTTACCCAAAAGACATGAAAACAGCATCCTACAGGGACACAGCCACATCAATGTTTATAGCAGCACAATTCACAATAGCTAAACTGTGGAACCAACCTAGATGCCCTTCAGTAGATGAATGGATAAAGAAAATGTGGTATATACACACAATGGAATATTACTCAGCAATAAGACAGAATAAAATCATGGCATTTGCAGGAAAATGGATGGAGTTAGAGAATATAATGCTAAGTGAAGTTAGCCAATCCCAAAAAGCCAAATGCCAAATGTTTTCTCTGATATAAGGAGGCCAATTCACAGTCGGGTTGGGATGGGGAGCATAGGAGGATTAGAGGAATATTAGAATGGCCAATGGGGAGGGACTGGAAGGGAGGGGGCAAAAGGGTGAAGAAAAAAAAAAGATGGTAGAATGAGATGGATATCATTACCCTAAGTGTATGTATGCAGTCATGAATGGTGTGAATATACTTTGCATACAACCAGAGATTTGTAAAAAAAAAAAAAGTGCTCTATATGTGTAATATGAAATGTCATGCATTCTGCTGTCATTTATATCATCTTAGAACAAAAAAATAATTTTTTAAAAAACGGGCTACATTCAGATCTTTGGAAAAACAACAATCCTGGGGTAATCAAAGAAAAAATGAATACTGAGCTTATATAAGTGGATGAAATAGTAAATAATATTATGAAAGTTCAAAATAGAGTAAAGATGTCCATCAAAACAAGAACTAAATACATTGTATACTACAATACAAGGACATGAGTGCACTAACTTAGAAGAGTTAAAGTGGAGTGATGGTATTGGAAGTGGATGTAGCATTTTTTACACAGAATGGAAGGTTATTACCCTTCAATGGAAATAATTAGGATATGAATGCTGAAATTTCAGAAACTTCCACAAAGAAATAGAGATGAGGGGACAGGAGAAAATTACAGAGCCCAAGGGTATATTTTATTGTTGAGGTAGCTATTGTGGGTTGAGGCTTGGGTATATTTACAGAAAAGGGTTAAAAAGGACTGAGAGTTTAGATAGGCAGATAGAATTTATAGCTTCATGGAGTGAAGACCAAGTGAGCAAAAGAAGAAACCATCAGGACAGACAACAGGATACAGAAAAATGAGACAACAATAAGGTGATTTTTTTTTTCATATTTGATTATTAGAAATACATCTACCTTCATATCCAGAGTCATATAACCACCACTTTGGATTCATCATCCAAGAACTTAAACTTCATATGATCAAAACTATTACTAACATGGAGACGCACCAATTACTTCGAAAGATATAAACCAAGTTTAAAAGGCAGCTACTAAATCTGTTCACAGACTTCCTTATCTGGCCCTAAATGACTTTCTATGAACCATCAAACTGAGCTGACCTTGGGTTTTCAAGTGAAGTGATAAAATTCTTGGAAGTCAATGTTGGACTTGATTTTTAAAAGCAGTCCCTGAAAATTTTTAAAGAATCATATTTGCTGAATATTATAATCACTTTTGTAGTGAACTGTTAGTATAGCATAAGTTTTCCTTCTTCCATATTACTTATGAAAATAATTATCTTTCCTAAAATGTATAATTTTTTGTATGCATATAAGACATTAAATTGTCTAGAGTGAAACTTTTGTTCCCATCTAAATGTTTAAAAATAACATCATTTTACTGATGTGATTTTTTTCCTTTTCAGATGGACTATTGTAATAGAACAAAGCCAAAAGACAAACCAATGCCTATATGGCTATTCTACATTAAACATATGTTTTGGTTGTCTGGTTGTTTTTTTTCATTACTCACAGAACAGAAGGTTCCATTAGAATCACCCCCAGAAGCCCCACATTTTAAGAAACTGAAATATTTTTTCTCGATGAGTAATGTCATCACAAATTATGTATTTAATAATATTCTCCAAATGTTGTCTTGTTTTGCTTTATAGAAAGAACAAAGGGTAATCAATAGGAAAGTAAATTACCTCAAGAAAACACCAAGATAAGCATTTGCTAGTAAAGACACAAAAAAACACTCAGAGATGAGATTTATAACTTGGCAGACAACACACCTGAACATGACATTTTTAAAAGACAGTGATTCAGTGCCATGGGTTTATAAGCAACATTATTATTGCCGCCAGATCCAAAGAACTAAGATGCTGCTATGACACAGTGGCCTAGATTTTTCACAATATAATACTGTCTGCTAAACTTCCTACAGGGAGTGCTTAAGATTGTATTACAAAACAGTTCTTTCTGGGTAAAAATCCAAACAGTAAAGATACTCCCATAGTTTTATACAGACAATATGTCTAAGAAATTACATGAACTTACAAATTATAAATTCCCACATTTAATCAATGGGGAAGTGAATATTTCATTTTATGTCTAACTGCTATATTAATCCTCTATATTTCAATGTAGTAATATAGCTAAATGAAACATTTATAAAGCCATAGTCATGTAGGCAGATTTTAAACTAAAAATATTCCTTAGAAAAGCAAAAGTCTAATTAATTATAATCTTAGAGAGGACATTCTTCACCCTGTGTCTTAACACTTTTAAGTACTTAAAAGAAAATTTTTAAATTACTTCACTTCTTTTTGTGTGGAATTGAGTCATTCCAACTGGTTTAGACCACATTTACTGTAAAGAAACTAGTGATATAAAATTCTAGTAAGATCAAAGCATAAAGTAAATAACTGAACAATGTTTCCTAACCACAATGATATCTCTTATTCTGACGAATGAATGGAATATGTTTTAAGGTAGATATCTATAAACCAATATTCACAAAGGCCTTTAGATTCTCATTTCACTTATTTGAGAAATTTGGTTCTCTTTTTGACCTCTCTCCAAATCCCTTTATGAATCTTATCATTTAGGAATCCCCTTAGAAAATAAGAAAACACTCACTTTGAACAGTTTCAATTCAAAACTATAATTTCAACAATTCATTGACTGTGATAAGAATAATTTAATATTGTTTTGCCAGGGAATTAATTCCAATAGTGCAGTATAATAACTATTTCTTAATTACAATTCTAAATAGAAATCATATTAGGGGATAATTTGACATGATTAAAAAGGAAAGCATCATATTTCTCCAAGACTTTTTTTCCTTCTTTCATAAAACTGAATTATAAAGTCTTTTTAGTTTAATTTTTGGTGTGAAAGTAATATGTAGATAGATAGATAGATATTTTTAAAAATATTTTTAGTTGTATAGGACACAATGCCTTTATTTTATTTATTTATTTTTATGTGGTGCTGAGGATGAAACCCAGTGCCTCACACATGCTAGGCAAGTGCTCTACCACTGAGCCACAATCCCAGCCCCAAAACAAAAATATATTAAAATAGCAATTTTATAGTGCTCAAATCCAGTAACTTTTAATGTCATTTTCTCATATAGAAATAAAAGGAAAGCATGCAAACATCTGTTGTGATTCACATAACAATAATACAAAGAGGCTAGCATATGGCATCCACACAACTTTCTGTTCATATATTAAATAATAATTAAAGGCATCCACCACATCTCTAGGACAACACCTAAACATATTATAATCACATAGTAAAAATGTGAAAAGAAAACAGTGTAAAATATAAACTATAATCATAGATGAATTGACATAAAAACTTATAAATGATGTGTAACAATTAATTAAAATGATATGTAAGATGTCAAATTTCTTCACAATTAAAAATATTTCATGATAATGATTTTTTAAAAATATTTATTTATTTGCTTTTATTTGTACACAATGCCTTTTTTTAACGTGGTGCTGAGGATCGAACCCGGGCCGCGCACGTGCTAGGCGAGCATTCTACCGCTGAGTCACAACCCCAGCCCCATGATAATGATATGCTACATATTTTTTACAATGTTGACTAAAAGTGGGTCCTAAAATAAACGTAGAAATTCGATAAATAAAAAAGTATTGGTATTTTTATTGAATTGATAAATGAGATTAAAAATTCCTAACCAATTAAAAGTCTGCCTAAAAATTCTCTTCTGTGAAATTAATAAGCTATGGAAACTTTGTTAGCTATGTATTGTGGTTAACACAGATTTAATGATAGAAACAAAAAGTTGTCTAATATTATTTAAAGTAGATATTTTCTATCTAATAAGTCAAAATCTAACATATTTAACAGTGAGAGAGTATTATTGAATTGTGAAAGAAAAAAATTCTACGTTTATGATATTCTAAACATGTTATCTAATGCAATTAGATAAGAATATATGTATATATATATGTATGTACATACATACATATATATATATATATAATGAAAATATTGGGAAATAAAAAAACTATTATATTTAAATGGTACAATCACCTATGTGATGACCTAAATGTCAGATGAAAAAAAATCTATGGCAATGAAAAACGTTACAACAGACAATGGGTTGGTACTTTGGGCAAAGAAACAAAGCAATATCATAGGATAGGCATGAAATGTGACTTCAGTTCTTTATTAGTACAGTTTTATTTATTAAAACAAAAGAAAATTTCTTTCCTATATACCAACAGTTAAAAATTATTTAAAAAACCATTCATTGTAACCATAAAAATATAAAGTATACAAAAACAAAATTAAGAAAAATGTGAAGGACCCGTATGAAGCAACACACAGACACACACACACACACACACACACACACTCATACACACACACAAACACATGGCAAACCATTAAAGATCAACATTATATACCAGATGGATACATGGAAAAACCGTCCTGCATAATGAGATAACTCATGATTGCAAACATGGCAAATCTTCTTAACCTATTAACTTAATATCTAATTAAACAACCAGATTTATAAATATATCTTTTTAAAAAAATATTTATTTATTTGCTTTAGTTGTATACAATGTGGTTTTAGTTTTACATGGTGCTGAAATATCTTAACATTTTCAGCATCTATTTAGTTGGTTGGTTAGTTATTGTGGTGCTGGAGATTGAACCCAGGGCTTCAGAGACTAAGATACATCTCTAGCCCTATTTATTAATTTATTTGTTTTTATTTTTTTAGTTGTTGACAGACCTTTATCTTATTTATTTATATGTGGTGCTGAGAATCTCTAGCCCTTTTTATTTTGAGACAGTATCTTCCTAAATTGCTCAGGCTGGCCTTAAATTTGGGATCCTCCTACCGCAGCCTCCCAAGTCACTGGGATTACAGGCATGCCTTACCATGCACAGCTGGGCACTTTACTTTTATCTTTTAAAACTGTATTAAGATTCCAAGTGCCTTCAAGTATCTATGTGCTAAACACATTTTTACATATGAAGAAGGCTACCATGATCATAAATTCAGCTAACATGCTAACATTTAGGAGTTAATTCATATTTTTAAGTTAAATTCAGATTGGTAACAATTTCTTTACCTCATTTTTAGCTACTCCATAAATAAAAATTATGAAAACTTCTATAAAACAGAAAAAGCTGTCCATCATAATTAAAATTCTGTGTTGACAGTGATCACAATCTTTATACACTTAAGGATCAGAACATGATCAAAAATCTTGTCTGGCTCTGCTTTGTGAATTATTATTTGATTCTACTACCTTGCGAAGCCTATTGCTATTTTCTATTCCTCCACTTAGACATTAGTCTGCTCAAAAGGAGATAGCCAAAAACAGAAGGGGATTCTCAACCTCATTCCTCATCCCACGCTCCCCAATATGAACATATCTGTCATTCCTTTGACTATAAGTAGATTCTAAATGTTGGTTGGTATGGGTTACTGCCATGTTTTTCAACTATTTCTAACCATGACCTTTTTGACTAACAAACAAAAAATATTCATTCAGATGTCCTGAGAGATCCTTTTTGTAGTTGCATTTTCTTTCTCAACCTTAGCTAACTTCTCAGTCTACTGCTTTAATCTGAGTGGCTGAATTCTCCAGTAGATATTAAAAAGGCTGAGTCATCACATTGTATTACAGTTGTTCAATATCCAAAGCAAATTTTATTGCTTACATTTTATATCACCTGATCTTCTATATATTAAACATATATTACTATTCTATTATATATAATAAATACATATTTATTATATAAACATACATATACATACATATTAATGATGGCTTTCCCTAGTTCAGGAATTTGGTGCTGGTATGCACTGAATATTCTTTTTTCAGTAATTTTTACAGATGACATTCATGAAGTATCACAATCAA
The DNA here is from genome assembly GCA_025594165.1 of Tamias sibiricus. NCBI lineage: Eukaryota > Metazoa > Chordata > Mammalia > Rodentia > Sciuridae > Tamias > Tamias sibiricus. The sequence continues at coordinate 32,881,068 of CM046668.1, forward strand.
TTTAAAAATATTTATTAAGGGGTTGAGGTTGTGGCTCAGAGGTAGAGCGCTCACCTAGCATGTGTGAGGCACTGGGTTCAATCCTCAGCACCACATAAAAATAAAATAAAGATATTTTGTCCACCTATAACTAAAAAATAAATATTTAAAAATATTTATTGAGATAGAAAAGGACAAACAGTAATGTTTGTTGAATAAATATTTTCTATTAAGTGATTATCAATAATGCTTTTCTGAAACAAAGTCTTTTACAATTTTAATAAAACCCCTTCATTAGGCACAAATCCATGCACAATTTATAAACTTAAATCATGGCAAATTCAAACTAAATCTTTATAGAATGCAAATCCAAGATGTGTCACTACATGACCACACAAAAATCCCTTCTTTCCCTGCATCACTTCAGTTTGCTCTATTTCAAACCACTCCTGTCCCTTAGATCACAACCATCAGCCACAAAAGCACAAAACATTACCTCCTCTGCTCCTCTCAGGCCAGCCGCAGTTAGAATAGATCTGAATGCCTCACCCGTATGAATCATCTGTTTACATTTATTAATATAACAGAGAACAAATGATAACAATAAGTGTATTAGCTAAATGATGAATATGCTTCCAGAAGCCAAACAAGACATCAATGCACTGTCAGAAAGGCAATATGGGACTAGGCCTTACCTGTCACAAGTTATTTCCAAAATAAATGGACCTTGGCCAGCATGGCCAATGCTTTCATTTCGGTTGTCTTAATGATCAAAGCCAATCATTGCATGATGGATTCAGCTGTTTCAATCAGAATGAGTACTAAAATGAATGGATTAGGTATTCAGCTGTCCTGATCATCCAAAGGAAATAGATATGGTCTCAGAGTTAAAAAAAAAAAAAAATTGTGATCTTGTGATATCTGAAATTGACTAAAATTGTATTTTCAGATCTGTCCATACATCATAGCCAGGCTGCCACTCATACTCACCCTCTACCAAAACATCAGTATCTGGATTTTGTAACAATGATATAAAGGCTTCAGTTAGGTTTCTGGAAGCTTCAATTAGCATCATGCATTACTTTAATTGCTTCATAGGTTTTAATTCATTCCTCCCAAAGGTCCACTGAGATGAGAATAGTTATTACCCACATTTTAAAGACAAGGAAACCAAACCTTGAAGTCACATTCTTAGGATGTCATGGACTTAATTGTTCAAGGTTACACAGCCAATAACTGGATCACTCTACAGTTACACCTTCATCCTTCCACAGACATATAATTAAAACACTCACTTGAAATGAATATTAGACCACAAATTAATATAGAATTTCAGTTTCTATTTATGTGATGTAAACACATCAAGAAAAAGGTTTAATTCTAATAATTAAATTAACAAAAGAGAATTGTTTATAGTAGTTCATCATTCATATTTATTTATACACAAAAAAACACACTTCATATTTTCAAGGATATGAAGTCAACTTCATATTTTCAAGAATAATCATAGATACACCTAGATAAAACTAGACCATACTGAACTCTCCATTATCAGAGTATGTATAAAACATGGGTGAGGCATTCGATCATTTTCCCAGCAGGCCTTGCAATCAGGCAGCTGGGCCTGATTGCTGGGCCACTTGGGCTTATAGGGGGTTCCCTCAAGTGTTGGTTCTGGATCCCTTAGGAACCATCAACTCCTCCCATCCTCAATCACAAAAAATACAAGGTCTCTCTAATGTGCTGACTGTAATTAGAAGTAGACTAGAAGTAGTTACAATGGCCAGAGTTATTGACAGTTGACTCAACCCAATTACCTGATTTTGACCACAAAAGGAATGGAAATAATAATGAGAGAACTAATTTATGCCCTTGGCATAGGGAAGAACTTTCTAACAATATCACAAAAGCTGGAGCCATAAAAGTGAAAAAAAATTGATAAAGTTAATTACCCAAACCCCAATTTTCTGTACTGAAAAAATACCATGAACAAAATCAAAAGATACATGACAAACTGAAAAAATCTGTTATTCCTATGATATAGTATATGCAATAGCTATCTTTGTTAACAGATAAAGAACACATACAAATCAACATGAAAAAGACTAATAAAAGAAATTAGAAGAGTATATGAACAAGACATTTGCACACATATATGCCAAATATAAATGGTTTCCAAACACATGAAATAATATTCCACAACACTCATAACAAAGGAACCTAAATTAAAACTATACTGATTGATCTCAGAGAGGCAAAAATTCAGCAACAAAATTTTTTATTTTATGTGTTGGTAAGGGTTTTAGAAAAATAAGAATTATCTTCCATTGCTAATGGGATAATAATTTCTATAACTGCAAGAAAAATTATATGGCAATATTTATCAAAATTTCAGGTTCATATTTTTTGACTCAGTGATTAAACCCTAGGAATTCATCTTGCTTATAATCTAGCACATTTACAAAATGACATTTATACTAGGTTATTTTCTGTATAACTGCCACATTAAAGGGACCAGAAACCATATAAAATATTTATTAAGCAGAAACTGGATAAAGTATATTCTGTTCACACAGCTGAATATTATCCAGCTACATAAAGAATGGGAAAAATTTCCAATGTACTAATATCACTATATATAACATTCTATCATTTGTATGATAAGCAAGAATTTGCTTTCATGGGCTTAAAACTATCTCTGAAAGGACACAAACAAACAAACAAAAAAACCCTGGTCATTTTAAGGATATCCTGCAGAGAACTAAAAGGCATGTAGTCTTTTGTTATATAATCTTCATAAAGTTTTTGAATATTGAACTATATAAATGTTTTAACTATTGAAAATTAAATTAAAATAATAATCTGGTTTTCAGATCCCAAAATGATTCCCTTATCCATTCATTAATTAGGGGACTGAAACTCACCTTTGACAAGGTTGGATATAAATCTGTACCTCACTTTCCAGGAGTGTTGTGGATCTTAGTAAAGACTGCTAAGGAGAAGTTAAACTTTTTTAAAAAAATATACTTAAACAATGTTCATTTTGCAACTCTTCCAAATCTCTTTGTTGTTGTATTATTTAGTTATGCTTGCAAAGACAACAGCAGTTTAGCCTCATGTGGGACAAACAGGGACTAGGCAAATGTGCCATAAAGAAAGTATCCTTCAATAATCATATATTTCTCCAGAAGTTTTAAAAAGAGATAGGTCATGATCTGGGAACAAATGATGTAAATATGAAATGCAAAGTTAACATTCATTCTGTGTTATACAGACGTTGTAGCAAAAAGCAATTTCGGAAACTGAAGTTCAAGAACAATTTTTTGCAGGGAACAACAACAACAACAACAACAAAAAAAAAACATATATATAATTATCAGGTGATAGGCCAGTATAATAAGTCAAACTCCCAATAAATGGAATAAAAGGATATGAAATCAGTTGAGCAATAGTTTAAATCCTGATTCTACACTTACTTCATTAAGATTCAGACTTCTGGACTTATATGTCTGTAATTCAGCCATAGCAGGACTTCCCTACAGGTATGCAGTGGCACAAAGAAGAGTGTAAAACTCCACCAAAATCACTTTATTCCAATACTGGTATTTGAAGAAATCAACTGTGATCATTCTGTTTAGTTGCATTACACTTGTTTAAGTAGCTCTATTTGTGCTCCCTTTGTATTGCTTCAAAGTCTTCTCATTTTAAAAATTCACTTTGTCACGCATTAAGCTATTAAGAAAGAAATGTGTATTGGACATGCTTTACTAAGAAACTCAAACTGAATTTAGTGAAGATTCAACTCAACTCAAGCCTTCTCCTGTGAGTCCTTTCTTCCTAAGAGAATTGTTTGTGTTTTGGACTCGAGTTATTTTTCTGACCTTTAGATGTCTGCAATTATTTTTTATACCTCCTTTTTTTCTGGATTATCCAACTGTTTAATATATTCCCACAGAGTCTCGTGGCCTTTTGAAGTTTAAAGGACCTATTACAAAAGAAGTTTAAGATACACCATAATTTTACAGGAACAAATAAAAGGTCAAAGGGCCCGAGCCCAGAGATGACAAGATGGTTCACTGATAAATCAATACTCAGCTTTGTGTTGACCATGGCAAAAGATTTATGAGCAAAGGGCAAATCATTTAGAGGGTTCTGGGAAACCTTGAGCTTGGGCAAGACTGCACTCCCTGCAATTTAATCTCACCTGAAAACCTACTTATTCCTCAATATAAGAAAATGCAAGTTTAACATTTAAAACATTTTAAATATAAGTTTTTCCATGTGTTTTCAATTAAATCAAGAAAGCATACATTCTGGGGATAATATGGAAGTTAGGAGGGCCTCATGGTTTAATAATTAATGCACCAAGCTTCCACTTGGATATGGGTAACACCTTGACATTCCTCCAAAGCAGTCTCTGGAAAATGGAGGGTATAGGGTCAAGTGCTCCACCCAATAGTGTGTGTCTCAACTTACTGGCTCAAGGCTACCCAAAAAGATAGTTAATAACTAAGGTAATTTTGGTAAGATAAAAAAATCACTTTATTAACTATAAGTTGAGAAGATTAAAGAAAAAGGTTGCTCAAAATTTAATTTGTTTAGAAATTTTGAGATTTTCCTGAAGGAATTAGCTCAAAATAAGTTTTTTTTAGTACACATGTATTCTTGCACTAATAAGGTAGCCATTAACCACATAAGGGTATCATGAATCAAGAAGTGCTTGATTTGTAAAATTCACACAGATTTTGAAGACTCGGCAGAAAAAAAAATGTAGAACTCATTAATAATTTTTATATTGATTATGTCTTAAAATGTAGTGAAGCCCCAAGCAACTCAGCAAGACTCCTGTCTCTAAATAAAATACAAAAAAAGGGCTGGGGATGTGACTCAGTGTTTAAACAACACTGGATTTAATCCCTAGTAGCAAAAAACAAAACAAACAAAAAAAAATAGATAACACTTTAGATACTGAGTTAAATGACATCAAATTTGATTTCACCTTTTAAATTTTTTATTTTAAATGTAGCCACATTTAAAACTTAAATTACATGTTACACATGCAATTTTGCATTTCTCCTACATTTAGCTTTATATTTTCTAATTAAATTTATAATGTGTTTTACCTGTGTGTGGTTTAATGTGATATGTACACACATGTAAAGTACACATACACATGTATTTCCTAATGAAAACAGAAAATATTTGCCAGAAGCATGCAGCTTCTTAAAAAAAAATAAAATAAAAGGCCATTCTAAATACTACACAAACAAATGGTGCCTTTGAATGGCACAGGTTCAAGAACAGGTCAGTAGAAGCTCAACATAATGCCTATAATGTCTGGGGAGCCCCAGTAGGGAAAGTGACAGCATGTCTACCTGTTTTAATCCCCTGGTAGCACAGGCAGTTGCTGCAATAAGCTGCCTTTCTAGATAAGGTAATACAAGTGATTAGGAAGAAAAGCTTTAAAATCCATGCAGTAAATCATTTAAAAAACAATGTATTCAGGTTTTTTGAGGCAAGCGAAATATTTTTCCCTTAGTTAGTGGTGTGAGCTACTTTGCAGCTTTGTAAAGGTAGCCCTTGGAAGACTGAAATACAGGAATCTGGTTTATTTTTACATAACATCAATAGACACTTAAACCAGCCCCAAAGATGTTTTTTTCCTCTGCCAATGCCCTGGAATGAGGCTTCTTCTTGCCACAAAATACTAGGGAGATGGTAAGGAAGATATAAATGTAAAATCTAATTTGTAATCTCTTTTGTAATTACAAACAAAACTCATCACAAAGTCCTCCTTTAGTTAAGTCACCACATAGTCAGCAAGTGATGTCCCAGTGGCAATTTTCTTCTTAAAGGCAAGATAAGCAGAAAAAGCAAAAGTTTTCCTTACTGTCCAGAGTTGGAGACAAATTTCCCTAAAATGTATTTTAATTTTATAAACCAGATTGTGTTTTATTTCACTGACAATTTGGTATAACCAACTATGATCAAAATGCATGCAAATCTGATCACAGCCCAATGTCCACTCTGAGACACTTCCCTATGAGTCCAAGCCTTTGTGCCAGTTATGACAATCAATATACTCTTTATGACAGCACCTTTTCACGTACGTGATTCTTAACACAGGAAGAAAACATCTTTAAGCCCAAAGAAAATGTTACTTCACAAATAGAAATTTGGAAAATATAATCTTCAATTCATAGATTGCAAAGTAAGAGATCATTTTAAGGATACCAACTCGGACTTTGGGGTTTCTTTTCTTTTTTTAAATTGGACTATAGACACATGCCTACACTATGTTCATAATGTAGTTAAATATTATACACTGGCTCCTGATGTTATGCTGTTATTACCTTAAAATGGAAACATTCATTTAAAGCATATAAGTGGTGTACTTTTAAAGAACCTTTCTGTGGTTTTCCAAAAGCATTCCAAAGAGGTTACTTACGTTGCTTTGAAACTGGTTTGAGTTATGGGAAGGCCATAGCCTCAGACCAGCAGCTGAGACAGCAAAGGAGATGAAAGTTTTTAGCTCTGAGATCCAAGGGGAAACACAGCTGCCACAGCTGGCCTGCTCAGATCTCAACACTTAGCACTGTGATCGAGAAGGCGATAATGCTGTGTCTCAGCTTGAAAAGTGCATTAATAAAAACAATCTTTAAATAGAACAGGGAAATCGATTACTCAAATCTAGTCTCCAGGATACAAAATAAAAATTTTTTAAAGGCAAGGAAAGGAGTAATCTTCCTAGATTCTGAAAGCTTTCCACTCCTGAGGCACTTCTTTTTTTTTTTTTTCTTCACTACTGGGCCACAAGTATTTTATTTAGAGACAGGGACTGAGTTGCAATATTCACTTCTTGAACTCGCGATCCTCAAGCCTCCCAAAGATTTACCGCGCCCGGCTTGCAATATCACTTCTTAAGACACCTTGGAGAGGTACTAGGATAGAAGTACTTGGATAGAGACTAGGAATTGGGCAAATGCATATCTTACATGGTAAGTGTTAGAAGTATCTCAGGCCACAGTTTGCTTCTTTGTAATGGTCAGGCTACAGAACTTACATGGCACAACTGGTAGTCATAGAGATAAACTTTGCCTACACATAGAGTACAGGATGTTGTAGCCCACAGCTATTGCCCAAGGAGGCCACATGTGCCTCCATGAATCAGTCAAGGAAGCTGTGGCAAACTGTTTGGATGGGGCAGTACTCCAAAATAATTAAAAATATCAGAAAAATGCAGGACTCCACTGATAATAACCCCTTCCTTCCAATTATTTCAGAGTTCTAAACAGCCATTATCCTATTAACCTTAACAACCCTGTCAGGCAGGTAAGAGAGTTTATACCTGTTATTACATTTATTTTAAAGATAAGAGCCCTGACTTGCTAAATTCTTCAAGGCCACACAGCAAGTAAAAGGCAGGCCAGCTCAAATAGGTCTAGAAATTCTACCCCTATTCATTTGCAATGAGTTTTACTTTCAGATAAGGAGAAAAGGGATGATAATTAAAGATATGACACTTCCTGTATGTTTATTTGTGTGTTTATGAAGAAAGAGTACATTTAGAAAAAAAGAGAAATTTGACAATACATTATAAACATCATCAGGTAAGTAATCTCCCTCTGACATTCTTTTCCCACTTATTCCTGTCATAAGGTAACATAAAACAAATTGTGTATTATGAGTACTTGGAACAGTGTTACTTTTCAACACAGAGAAGACAAAGGAAATATTCTATTTTTATGGTGTCTCCACAACCAAAGAAATATGTTACTTCAAACTGGTGCATTAGCTTTTTAAAGGGCAAAGTAGAGATTTATAGCTTGTATTTCTTCATTCCTTCTACAAAAGTAGAAAATTTTAATGTGTTATAGCACAACTTCAAAAGAAATATCTTCACTTACTCATTTAACTAAATTTGTTCTAGGTCCTGAGTTAAAAGAGTAAACAAAGGAGCCCCTGTGCTCATGGTGACAAGCACTAAGTAGAAAACATAATACAAAATAAAGTGTTTGAGAGCACAGGGCGAGGGACACAGGCTAGTCTCCTATACAGGAGGTCAGGGATTCCAGTGGGCGTGACTTTTGTACAACACACACCTTAGGGAAGCAAGGGACAAAGTGGGTATCTAGAGATAGAACTGTTCAGGCAGAAGGCATCCAGCAAGGCTGGAGTCCCTCAGTAGGAAAAGTGAGGTCACAGAGTGTTGGGGGCCTGGGTGCAGAAGGATCGTGACATGTTTGGAATCCTTGTAGAGGCCTTGGCTTTAACACAAAGCCAGACATGAACAGACTTACAGTCTAGAAGGATCCTTCCAGCTCCCTTGAGAAGGGTGGACTGGGGGCTTGGCAGTGATGGAAGCCAGGCAGGAGCTCACTTAGGTAGCTAAAGGTGGTCGTGACTGGTTCTACCATAGCTATGGTGGTGGAAAACCATGTGGGAGCCTGGATACCTGGTGAAGGCAGAGACAACTGGATGTGCTGATGGACTGGATGAGGGGTAGGCAAGGACAGAGCAGAGTCAAGGGTGACTTTGTGGCATTTAAGACAAGCAAATGAATGACAGAGTCCATTTTACTGAGCTGGGAGAGCCTAAGCAGAACAGTCTTTGGATGTTGCTTTGGACCCAGTAAACTTGGGTGCTTGGGTGGGCAACTCAGAGGAGCAGTGCCTTGAAACTGTTGAGCCTTAAGGCATCTCAAGCCACGCCCCTCTCTTCCTTGTAGGGAAGCATAGAACATGTTTTCAGAGGGCTGTGGCAGGAACCAGGGTCTGCCGAATCCCTGTTGATTTCTCATTTCATTATATCATGTTTTAACAATATAGGCAAAAGAGGTCCAATTTTTAAAGTAGCTCACTTTCATACTTTTGACTAAGTGAAAGTGATTTTAATTTATCTTCCTTTCAAGAACATACAAAGAAAAAGTTAGACTCTTTTCGATGGCTTATAGTTATTATGGGAATGTCAACTAATACAAGAAGCTGGAAATAAATATTCCAGAGTCTGTTTTTGTCTGATATTTAAAGTAAATTGTTCATACATACAAATATCACCTATCACATCATCTTCCTTTTCTAGCTATTGTCAGTCTGCCTTCCAGGAGCAGGTATATAAGATGGACAAGCCAAAAGGATCTGAGAGGAGGTTCAAAGCTCCCTCCTGTGAGTAACACTTTTATTGTTTCATTCATGGTTTTCAGATTTTTTTCAGACAGATGAGGCTACAATAGGCCTTTCATGATCTTGTTTCAAGTCAGTCTCTCTCCCTGATCTGTCACACACACACATGCACACGGATATGTGCATATAAAATATATAATTGTAAGCCATGTAACATTGTTTTGGACAATGAGGAACCACATATGGAAAGACATCCCAGAAGATTATAATGGAGCTGGAAAATTCTAACTGTCTAGTGACATCACAGCCGTCCCACCATGTATCACTCACAAGTTGGGGTAAACAAACATAATGCACTGCCAATCTCATACAGTACATACAATTAGGTACAGTAGGTGCATCATACTTGATAATAAGTGACTGTTACTGGTTTATGTATTTACCTTTTCTCTTTTTTATTGTTATTTCAGAGTACTTCTTATCCTTATTTTTTTAAAAAGTTACTGTAAAACTGTATGTCCTGAGCCAGGAGGATCATGAGTTCAAAGCCAGCCTCAGCAATGGTGAGATGCTAAGCAAGACAGTGAGACCCTATCTCTCAATAAAATACACAAAATAGGGCTGGGGATATGGCTCATTGGTTGAGTGCCCCTGAGTTCAATCCCCAGTACCAAAACAAACAAACAAAAAAAAAACTGTATATCTTGTTATGCCAGCAGTATCTCATCCCTTTTTATTTACCATGTCTCCTGATTGCAATGTTTGAATAAAAGAAGCAATATCCATCTGTTTTAAATTTCAGTAGCAAATTTTAATATTAAATTTGAAAACAGCAAGTTTAATGAGAAAGAAATGAAGAAGTCATACTTAAAAGAATGATTATAAACCAAGAAAAAATAACAGCTTATTCTATGACATCTCCTTCTGCCTGACTTTAAAAAAAAAAAAAATGGTAGAATACTGGACATGACACAGTAAAAGTCTTTCCTGGATTTTAGGGAATGACTCCCATCACAAAGTCTTATAAGATACAAAGTCTATGAGAACAGCAACCGTACAGGTGGGGAGAAAGACACAAGATAGGAAGACACAGCAATGACAGTGGTGGCACACCTCAGTCAGGAAGGCTCTCATAAAGCAGGCCACCACTTAATGCAGTGAATTATAGCTGTCATTTTCTCAGTCGGAATCTTCATTTATTTGACCTACTTATTGGTCTATGTAGACTACTAGATATAGAACAAATTGCAAAAGAGCCTAGAAGGATAAATAGAGCTGGAATATTTCTGTCTCTGGGAAATCCATTTCTAGTCTGGGAAACACCTCACTGAGGAATAAGAAGTTTTATTATCTTTTCTCCTTTAAAAATTAAAAACAAATTAAATCTAATATTAAATATACGTGTTCTTTAGTTCATGGATGAATATTGTCAGTAAAGTCTAACTGCTGTCTGCTCTATTGCAAAGACAGTATGGATGTCATCCATTCCTCAGAGCATCTGGATAATTCAGAAAGTTTACCAGATCTCCCTTTCCTTGATGTAGGGTAGCAACGGAGGTGAAATACCATACTCCATAAAAAGAGCATTCAATAATTATTAGCTGCTCTTTTACTATATGATTATGTATAAAATATGGCTAATAATTCTCACAGATAAAGCATCAGAATTTATTCAGACAGCACACCTGAAAGTACTTTAGAATCTCTAAATCAATTTCAGAGAATTCATGTCAGCATTATAAACCATTCTCCTTCTCTTTCTCCTCCTTTTTTAAAATTTTTTTATTTTTTTTTTTTTTATTTTGCCAGTACCAGGTATTGAATCCAGGGGTGGTCTACCACCGGGCTACATCTCCACCTCTTTTATTATTATTATTATTATTATTATTATTATTATTATTATTATTCTAAGACAAAGTATGCCTGTGTTGTGCAGTCTGGACTAGAACTTGGAATCTTCCTGCCTCAGCCTCCTGAGTCACTGGGCTTACAGGTGTGCACTATCATGACCATCTTACAAACCATTATTGCTTGATCCTCATCAATAGAAGATAGGAGAAATACAACAAGTCAATAGGAATGTTTAAATATAAAACAACCTAAAACCAAAGATAAAGATATTAATAGGTGTGGTAGCCTTCACTGTTGAGATTTTGATTTCTTAAAGTTAACCTTCATTTAATCAAAAATAATTTATTGTCCAAAAACACATTACCCTTCCTGTTAAAAACTCCCCAAAATGTAGTGATTTTCTGAGCTTATTACAAACATTATATGCAAACACTTACAGGGCATTTGTGCTAGTTATGAATAAGGTTATGAAAAATAATTCTTCCATATTATAAATTTAAACAAAATGTTAAGTAATAAGTGTAGCTATTCCCAGAAATTTAAACCATGTTTCAATTTAGAGTCAGTTCCTAGGAAATGAAACATAACTTCCAGTGTGTGTTCATTTTTAATGGTTTCTATCAATCTCTAGATTCATTTAAGGATTGCATTTAGGATTAGGGGATATGCATAATTAAGCAAAGCCATTTAATACATGTTAAGTAGAAGTGCAAAGATGATTTGTGGGAAGGAGTACTTTACACCTCTGAAACATATCTGACTCCAATTCAGTGAGAATCTTTATCATTCTAACAGATTTCTCTTGTGAATGTGTTGCCAGTACTACTTCCTGTAGTCTAGCCATTCTTATTAAATACACTTCTAGTGACAAAGTTCAAAATCAGACTAGCAATTTGGATAATATCAAGAAGTTGCCAATCAAAAGCTGGGAAAAATGTGGTCAGCATTAAGATTTAATTTCTTTTTATTGTAATTTTTCATTAGAAACGTTTAGTGCTTACCCCACTGTTCAATTCTTTGTCATCACTATTCTATTCACTGTTATTTTAATAATAAGATGTTATTATTATAGAATATTATTTTAGAATAAGAAGGAAGTTTCCTGTATGGGACAAGGGAGTTAAGCAGGGATCAACTTCCAACAGACAATGGATACCAGGCCAAAGAATTTGGGTTTTAACATGAAGGCAAAGGGAACCTTTGAGAGAGTTTAAGGAAGGAAATGAAGAGATGGATTCACACATCAAATAGATTTTTATAATGGCAGTATGGCAAAAAGCTTCAAAGAGATGGAAACTAGGTACAACAAATGATGGGGGGTGGATTATGAACTATTTGATAACATTCTTTTCATGGTGTCTGTTGAATGGAAACAGGATTATTAATAGAGTAATAAGGTATAGATGTTACTATAAAGGTATTTTTATATTTGATTAACATTTAGATTGGGATAAAGCATATTATCCTTCAGAATGTGGCTAGGCTTTATGCAATCAGTTGAGGACCTTAAGAGAACAGGCTGAGGTCCCCTGAGAAACAAGTCATTCTATCTCCAGACTCGAGACTGCAATGATAACTCTTCCTAGATCTCTAAACTTTGGGCAACCTTTGCAGAGTTCAAACTTGGCTGCCCCCACAAACACACAATCACATGAAGCCATATCTTAATATAAATCACACACACACACACACACACACACACACACACACACACACACTGAATACAGAGAGACAGGCAGACAGAGACAAAGACAGAGATATGTTAAAGGTTCTGTTTCTCTGGAGAATCCTGACTAATAAAATCACACACTAATTGAGTGATATATTCAAGTGTTAAATACATATATTTGCCAAAATATTAGGGTTGCTTTCTGTACACAGCAAAATTATGTTTGAATTTTACTCTCTTCTTTATTCATTATGTTTTCAATGATTTTTCCTGGAAGAAAATATGTTAGTTTTATTTTTATAATGAGAAACAAGCAACCACATAAACTGTTTAAATAAAAATTTAATAGTTTAACCATATAAACTAAAAATAAGAATTGGAAATTTGAAACTCTGAAATAAATATCTTTATGATATTTTCCAAGGTGGTTATAAGTTAGCAATTATATACAATTTCAATTTGGAGGTTTGTTTTAATAAAAATGCAATGAAGACTCTAGATTCCTTTCATATGCTTTGACTAATTTCTATAGTTTGCCAAAATACTAAAAATTTTAAAAGGCACAGTCCATAATTCCAGTGACTCAGAAACCTGAGGCAGGAGGATTGCAAGTTTAAGACCCCATCTCAAAATCAAAAGTAAAATGTGCTGGGAATATAGCTTAGTTGTAAAGCACCCCTGGGTTTGATCTCCAGTACCACCACCAATAATAATAATAATAAATAAATACTTTAAAAAAAAAGGCACAGACCAAATGGACAGGATGTTTCCATGGAAACCAGAATCTGACAGAATGGTATAAACTATCTATAAGGAAGATTTTTAACTAGAAAAGATGTAAGTTGATCAAAAAAAAAAAAATAGACAAAAAGTACATCACAAAACTGTTTGGCAGTGATTAACCATTCAATCACTGTACACTGAAAAGGATGCCAATATTAAAAAAAAAAAAAAAAAAAAGTGATTTATCTGGTCCTGGGAGCACCTAGAACACCTGTTTGGAAGATTGAGATTTTGTTAGTTTCACTAAGTTCTAATGCCACTAATCATTTGACTCATACTTCATCATTTAGTCTGATTCCATGGTCACCCAGCAGTATCCCAAAAGGAATTTTCCACTGTAGCATGGCCACAAGAAGAAAATTTGGCGTTTGGAGAACACTGAAGTATCACTTCAGTATTCTGGTTTATATACTAATAAGATGCTCTGAACTCAATTAACCTGAGTCTACTCTTAGAAACACATATGCTCTGAGAGTGCTAACAAAACAGGTTCCAAGCCTGAAAGTCAGGAGGAACATGAGCAAGGATTGTAAGTTTAACACCCTGTCCAGGGGGTCTTAAATCCACCCAGGTAAACTGACCAACACCAGGAAATACCTAGGTAGATAATTTGCCCTCAACAAGTGGAACCACTCTGCATTGCCCTGCAATGAGCAATGAGGGATTCTTTTTTTTTTTTTTTTTTTAATATTTGTGTAGCTGTAGATGGAAACAATACCTTTATTTTATTTGTTTATTTTTATGTGGTGCTGGGGATCAAACCCAGTGCCTCACACATGCCAGGCAAGCGCTCTACCACTGAGCCACAACCCTGGCTCTATAGGATTCTTTATACCAATATTTTACATCAGAATTATTTGAATTAGATGGTCCTTGAAAGTAAAAATTGTTTCAATAACTCCAATAAACTATGCTTTTCTCATTGTAATGGATGTTTAAACTATTTGTTCTGATTTCATGCAGCATGCTTACAAAACTGCACAAATAACATTACTTTAAGCTTAAGTTTTAAAACAAAGCAAACAGACAGGAATATAATAAGAAAGAAAAATCCATTTTAAATATCACTAAATTTTAAAAGTAACATTTTTCTTACAACAAGCATCCTAATATGAACAAACAGCTATAAAAGAAGCTCAGAGTATCACACAAAAAAATCATTCACTCAACATAAAATGAAAAAATTTAACAGAATCTTTTCTTTGCCTTTTTAAAGACTAAGGGAAATGAAACTAGGAAACTTTGTGAGCATCAAAAATTACTTTTACATGTTGTTTTTATTATACAAGAAGAGAAAACATTTGAAATTTTAAATATAGTTAATTCCATGGGAATGTTCAGAAATGATACATGACCAAAGCCTTCTTTTTTTTTTTTTTTTTTCTCCAAACTTCAGGGGTAACAGATTACAGTCAAAAATAAGATCCATTTCCCAAGTAATCTACATAATGGTTGTAATTCCTCTATGGTTTTGAACATAAGAAAAGGGTTTTAAACAAGAAACCTGGATTGCTCTATCTAGAACTCATTATGAATTTTTCATATAAAATATAAACACTTGAACTAAACTTGAGAAGAATATTTAACCTATAGCAAATATCTCACCGTAGCAAAAAAAAAAAAAAAAAAAAAAAGAATCCAGGGGAAAAGGCCAAGAACAAGCACATAAACAAAGTGAATAAACATGTCACCAGAAGAATACAGATGCCATCTGAAGCCAAATAACTCCCTATGCTTATTACAAGGATGTCATCTTGGGAGATAAAATATAGTATCATAAATTTAAAGGTCACTGAATTTTTCAAGGTAACCCAAACACTGTAAGGACATACAATTAATTCTCTCAACTGTTAGTGTATAACCAATAATTGCAAAAGTTCCAGCTTTGTCAGATAGAGTTTATATCTAGTTACATGCCCTGACCTTTAGGAACAATCCAACTTAATAAAAATGAATTAAATTATTCAATCTCCTTTGACACATTTTATGTTCAGTGCATACTAAAAGAAAAGTTCTTGATTTTTAAAGTCATATTTCATACAGTGAACAATCTGCATTTGAACAAAATATATTTATTTCATATTCTAGATAGCCAACATAATCTACAAAATATAAACCCTTAAAAATGATCACCGTTACTCTCTTTATCTAAAGAGCCACTCCTAAGTCAACCTTTAATGCTTTAAAATCCAGCAGACTTTAAAAACTTTAAATTTGAAAAACAAAAAATTTTCATTTTTTAGGTAATTCACCATAAAGGATTAATTTAAGAATTAGCATTCATTGAGTTCGCATTCATGAATGTGATGTTATGTAGTACACCCTATTCTCAATAGCCCCAAATAAGTCATCAACTCTAGCTATTCCTTTTTAGATATAAGAAAATAGACTAAAAGAGGCTGAGGCAGTGGTTCCCAAAGTGTGATCCTTAGACCAGCACAATTGGCATCTTATGGGAACATTTTAGAAATGCAAGCTCTTGGGCCCCCCTCCTAGACCTGCTGAATTAGAAACTCTGGGGGTATGCCAGCTAACAAGCCCTCCTTGTGCTGACACTTGACAAAAGTTAGAACCAAGGGTTAAAATAATCTGCCTGAGGGTATATATCTAGTAGTTAATGACACTAGAATGGAACCCAAGTTAGATTCTTTCTTCTAAAGCCCACGCTCTACCCCAATACTTCATATGGCCTTTGGTTAAAGGCAATCCTCTTTCTCTTTTAAATTCATATTTCTTTCTAAACTTCATTACTTTTGGTAGAGAGCATGTCCTGAACATAATGGAAACTTTGATGTTACAAATTCTTACAATGCCTCAAGGTCACCAACCTGACAAACGTCCCACTGTCATGTAGAACACAGGAAATGTTCCTGATATATTGTTGAGATTCGAGATTGAAATATCAGATGCCTCCAGCTGATGAACTGGCCAAACTCACTTTCCATTCCACCTTTCTTGGACTACAAACATTTGTCCTTCTTTAAAGAGAGACAGGACAAGGTTTTAAGACTGGTGCTCTGATAGATAGAGTTATTTAGAGTCAGAAAGCAAGTAGGACTGAGGCTATTCATTTTCTTACAGGACACACTAGAGGAAATCAAGAGCAAACACAGTAGCCCCCAAACCTTCAAAACTGCTCTCATTCATCTCTTCAGTCACCCCAGGTCCCTCCTCTACTAGGACCAAAATTAGACTGTTCATGATAAACTATGCTGTCAACGAAGCTGTTGTCACAGACCAGCTCTCATAATGTGAGAGTTGCATCAGAGTCTCAGCAGCTGCAGATTCTTAGAACCTGAAATGAGAGTAGGTGAGTATCCAAAAGACTTTATTTAAAGGAATATCTATGTATGACCAAGCCTAGAAGTCAGGGGTTCTGCAACTTGAAGATAACAAAGGCAATGTCCAGGAGTGACCATTATTACCTCCAGACATTGTCTATCAATGGCTTTCAAAAATTCTAAACTTCCTTTTACCGCAATATGCATAGGACACTCATTCATTCATTCCCCAACTATCTGCTTCACTCCTGCCAAGCAGGGTTCTAGGTAGATTGCAGGGAGGCAGGGAGCTAGAAATAGACCCCTGAAGTAGTGCAAGAAGTCAGTAAAGCTAGGGTGGTGCTGGCAAAGATGGGGAGAAAGTATAATGGATGGAGTTGGGGTGTTTGGAAGTAGAGTCCTGCTGATGGATTAACTGTAAAAAAAGAGTCTGAAACTTAGGGTTTGAAGAAAGTATACTTGTTGGTCGTGATAAGATCTAGGATAGAATCAAGAGAATGTGAGGAAAAGATTACAGATAAGGGGATCAGGGAAATGAAAGGCCAAAATACTGAAGGGATCATTCGTGTTTCAATCTCCAAGAAAGTGGCAGACACTGGATTTGCAAGGAAAACAATAAGCAAATGTTAAAGTTATTTCTGCCTGAGGGTGAGAAACCAAGGAATATCAGAGTATGAGCGCAATAAAGAAGGGTACTAGGAGATGATAAACTTCAAATACACAAGTTCTGAAAAAAGGGATAAGAAATAATACTTTGGTTACCTCATGAGGTGTTCTGAGTGAAAAAAAAAAAATGTGAAAAATCACAACTTGAAGAACATAATGAAGCCCCGAGTTATTCTAGACAAACTGTGGTTAGATTTTCCCCCCGAAAGCATCTTTACCAGAAAACTAAGGGAGATGAACAAAACAAAACAATAATAGTAATAAAAGCATGGAAATAGATGACTTGAAAGAAGAAGATTCCACCATATAAGTAACCAGTCTAACCACAGATTGGCATGATGGCCATACTGGGCAGCCAGCCCTGAATCATTTTCCTTGCCCAGTCCATGTGGTTTGCATGTCAAACTCAGTCCTTTCATCCACCATAGACATGTTCTTAGCCCCTTAACACATTCTCTTTTTCCTCTACATCTTGTGGCTTCCTTCAATCCACAGAAGGCACTTTCTTACCTGCCCCAAAATCTTCCTCCAGCTATGGAGTTTCCCTACTGGACATTTTTCTCAAGCATCCCAGATCATCACACCTAAGCTGCCTTTACTAATTAAATCCCTTCAACCCCCTGGAAATAATGCAGATTACCCTAGCTTCACTAAAGGTATTTGTGGTTTCCTGTTCTTTTTTTTCTCTGGTGGAGTTTACCCATTCATCTGTTTCCACTATCAAATTCATGCTGATGAATTTCCTATAGATATCTCTGATTAAAAACTCTCCTTACTTCACTCTTCAATGTCTACTTTTGGACATTTCATGAGCATATGTAATAAATGAACAAATCCAAATTTCTTATCTTCACACTCAGAAATTCTATTCTTCTTCCTATCTCCCTTATATTGAAAATATGGTATCACATTGCTCACAGTGTCCAAGGCTAGGAAGCATCATATCTGAACCACATTTACCCCCACCTCTTCATTCAATCAATCATCCCAAAAGTGCTTTATGCCATCAATGCCTCCTCCATTTCTACTGTTACATTGCTAGCTTCCGACTGCCTTTCTGCACCACAACCTTCCAAGTGGCCCAGTCTACATTACATTGGCTCCAGATTTTAATTTTCTAAGACATGGCTTTTAGTCCATTACTTCCCAGGGTCTAAAAGATTCAGTGAACCCCATTATAAAGTTCTAACCACTTTGCATGAATATCCCAAGTCCCTTTGTCATTAGATATTGGTATGAATTATAGGCTTCTGCCTCACACTGAGTACAGCACGTGTCTTTGCTCTCATGTTATATTGTTCATAAGACAAAAAAAATACCTTTCCATTATACATTCCTCAGGACATATTTCAAAAACTACCTCTCCAAGGGACCTTTCTTTGATCTTTTTTTCCCCTTTCAAAATAACTGCAATTTCCTTTGTGTCTTTGAACAAGTAAAATTAAGTAAATAGAAAACTATATATATTTTAAAATATGATTTAAAGATCAATTTATAAATCCATTGATAAATACAATGCTTTTCTTCTTACTCTGACCATACTTGAGATATATAATATACAATATAAGCTTCTCGAAAAATTTCAGAGGCTAGTTCTTGAGTGGAGGGTGTTGCTATCAGAATTTGTAGGGTGTCATGTTCTGTTTGAAATTCTGATACACATCTTCCCTACATGCTTCATCTATTTCAGCTAGATGGAAAACTTTGGCTTAGAAATAAGAAGTATCAACTCTGAGCTCTAAGGACATTATATGATAAAATTTAAGTGAATGTTGCTCCTATAAGATCCTGTTTTCAGAAGAAATAACTAACCATGTCCATGCCATACTAATATAAATAAAATAACCATAATGAAGCTGAGAACAAGGTTGCATACTTATAATGTCAGTTGCTTGGGAGGCTGAAGCAGGAAGATCACAAGTTTGAGGTCAGCCTCAACAATTTAGTAAGACACTGTCTCAAAATTGTTATAAAGGGCTGGGTAGACTGCTTTCCTAGCATGCATGAGACCCTGGATACAATCCCTAGTACTGCAATTAATAATAATAATAATAATAATAATCCTGGGAAGTATTTATTGAGTGTTTACTCTGAGTCAGGCAATGTTTTATGTAACACATCTCATTTAATACTTTCAATCAACCTATAGGATAGTCTCTAAGCCTCTACTACTCATATGATGAAATGGAGGGAAAAGGAGTTAACTAACTTACCCTGAGGCAAACATCCCATAACCAACCTAGAGACCTCATATTCTCAACATCCAATTTGTTTGAAACTGTAGGAGCATCTTATATCCACTGGAACCCTCTCATATTTCATATAAGCCACACTTGCATTTTCTTGAATACAGCCTTCAAATTTGTAGGACTAAGTGCAAGAAGAAGCAGCCAATCAGGAAATACGCAAAATATGTATGAGGAAACGGTGTGAATGCAGAAACCATGCCAGCGGTAAACCAGCAATGGAGGCCACTGCAGAGGGACTGCCAACTGCAGCCTGGTGTCATTCACCAGTGGAGAGTTTAGTAGTGGGGAGTGTGCATAGAGTTGGACCGAGGTAATCTCCCTACCACTGAGCCAACGGTTCCTCCCAGTAACTGCAGGAATAAGGCCAAAAATTATACTTGTTTTATAGTTTCTTCATTTCAGGGGATTCTTTGAATCTGAAATTTCATATGCTTGGTTTCATTCCACCATGTTCTTTCAGTTAAATTTCAGCTGCTTTCTGTTAGTAGGCTAGGGAACTATGCCAAAATATACCCAACAAATGCAGTCACCGTTGCACTGCATGCTATTTCTAGTCCAACTACTGAGAGTGGAAGGAGTGAGGGATAGGGGGATGGGTCTCTCCACCATCAAGATCATCTTTGGCAAGTGCTACATACAGAAATGTTTCATCACGACTGGTATAGAAGACTGCAGGGCACAATAATTCAGCTGAGAATAGCATAAATTTTTATGTTCTGCAATTATTATTTATGGTCAAGGCAACCTGTTGCTATTCAGGGCTAAGGGACCACCACCATCATAACAGTCTACTGTCCTCTGATATTTGACTGCTGCATTCCATGCTTCTATGCAGTGACACAGTCCTCATCTACCCCTTTCTAATCTTCTGAGAAATCAGATTTACTTTTTCCTCATCAGGAGGAATAAGTTAATATATTCCCTTCCAAACTATATTAATCTTATTCATCCCACTCCTGAAAATAAGCAAAATAAAATGAATAAAACAAAAGAAAAATAAACAATTTCTTTTATAGTTTATGAAGTTATACTATTTACCTTTAGTAAAGCAAAGCCTTTTTTGTCTGGGATGATGCTAGTTCTAATTCAAAATAAATAATCCTTGCATCCATAATATTTATTAAAGTGAAAGTAAATTAATTGCCTTGTGTAAACATAGATTTGAGGGATTTTAGATCTAAATTCATATAGCACATGCCCTGAGAGAACTGTACATGAAGAGCGTGTCATATCTTAGTAATTCTTTTTTTTAAAAAAAATATTTATTTATTTGCTTTAGTTGTACACAATGCAATGCATTTATGTTCACGTGGTGCTGAGGATAGAACCCGGGCTGCACACGTGCTAGGCGAATGCTCTACTGCTGAGCCACAACCCCAGCCCCCTTAGTAATTCTAATAATATTTTTTTTCCAAATTGGCATGCGTACAAATTACTTTTTCAGGCACAAAAAAAAAATAAATAAAAAAAATAAGGAAGATATTACTTTCTATAAAGCAATATACCATACTTGAAAGTTGATTGATTCCCTAATTACTAAATTGAAGCTAAATTAATATTACAATTCCTTTTCAAAATTGAATGAAGTAAATAGATATATTTTAAATTAAATGTCATGATGTTAGTATGTAATAATATTAGTAAAAGGATCTTATACTTCTCAACTTTAAAATATATATGCAAATATAAATATATCTATTTGGTTCTTTATTGATCTTTTGCTTGTTTTGGATCACTTCTACTTTAACCCTCTGAATAAAGAAACAAAAAAATGAAAAACATGACTTTTCCT
Source organism: Tamias sibiricus (assembly GCA_025594165.1). Taxonomy (NCBI): domain Eukaryota; kingdom Metazoa; phylum Chordata; class Mammalia; order Rodentia; family Sciuridae; genus Tamias; species Tamias sibiricus. The sequence continues at coordinate 32,902,460 of CM046668.1, forward strand.
ATCCCAGGAGAGGGCAAGAGAAAAAGACAAGAGACTCAAAAAACACAAGAGACCCAAATAATGCAGTTTAATTATAAGATGATTATAAATTGTTAAATAAAAAAGCTTTTTGTTTTGTTTCATCTGACAAATTTTCACATTTCAATACTAGGTTTTGGCATGAGTGACAATATCACCACTAAATCCAAGTTCAAATTGTTTACATTACATTCTTTCATTTCAGACTTTGATATTATCTGAGCTGTACTGGGGCCACTGTACTACTGTTTTGCCTGCCTTGTGGGAAACTTGTTTACATCAGGATGTGTGTCTGTACTGTACATCTTATTTATTATTTGAACCAGATTAATCCCAGCATAGTTCTCTTTGTGCAGTCCTTAGGAGAAAAACAAATGATAGGAACACATGGTATAAACAATGCTGAAAAAATACCAACAGATTACTGTCAAAATTGCCATAAGTGTCATAGCAACACTCCATGATTAAAAACTATTATACCAAGATAGCAAAATATTTCTCACTACCATGCATTTTCCTCATTTGTTGTAGAAAGTCAAGTTTTAGGGTTGGGAATATAATTCAGTGGTAGATCACTTGCCTAGCATGTGCAAGGCCCTGGGTCTGATTCATAGAACCACAAAAAAAAAAAAAAAAAAAAAAAAAAAACCTCCTACAGTTCCATTTTAACCTACGAATGTCATACAAAAACATAATTGCTTGAGGAACCATCACCATTAACTGAAGTACAACATGCTGTCCTATGTAAACGCACAATTTTATGTTTGCTTAGTCAACAGAGTTACACTTTGCAAACTCAACAGGACAAAGCTCCAGGGTTGACAAGTCAACGTTCCAACATAGTAGACATTTAGCTTTACATTAGAATATTAGCCACTAATTCCAAAAAGAGGATAAAGATATAATCCAATATCTATATCTGTATCATTATCTATATGTCATAGATGGCTTCAACTGACTTCAATTATAACAAAAAGCCTTCTTGGAAAATCTGTCTCATGCTCACCAATATCGTACAATATTGCACATTTTGTAAAACAAAAACACTCATCTTCCTTGCATTATTTTTATAGGGATATTAGTTGCCTACCGACTGTAATTAATATTCTCCTTATATTCAAATTTAGAAACTGAAAAAAAAAAGGAAATAAAAGTCTTGGGGTTGGGGTACAGCTCAGTGGCACAGTGAATGCCTATCATGACCAAGACCCATTGGATTAGATTCCTTGTACTGCAAAAAATAAAATAATAAAATAAAACAAATTTGTATAAGATTCTAATGTGGTCAGTGAGGCTTAATTAGCCTAGTCCTGAATTCATTTAGAAAAAAAATTTTTAAAGAACAATTAGAAGACAATGACTTACAAAATGAGTAAAAACAATTGCCACCCAAAAGAAACAGAAATATTGCTATAAAACTATGCCTATTAATAATGGTAAATTTGTCTTGAGGAAAAAAAAAAAAAAAGAGCAAAAAAGAAGGAAGGTAAAGGAAAAGGAAAATCCATAGAGGGCAACATTTCTTATGTACAACAGTATCCAAAAAAGAGATGCATTGTGTAAATAAGGCAGAGAAGACACTACTGCATCTTACCATAAAGAAACTGTCTCTCCCAACATCATTCCTTATAGAAATAGAAAAAGCAATCATGAAATTCATTTGGAAAAATAAGAGACCCAGAACAGCCAAAGCAATCTTTAGCAAGAAGAGTGAAGAAGGAAGCATCACAATACCAGACTTAAAACTATACTACAAAGCTATAGTAACAAAAAACAGCATGTTATTGGCACCAAAATAGACACGAAGACCAATGGTATAGAATAAAAGACACAGAGACAAACCTATATAAATACAGTTATCTCACACTAGATAAAGGTGCCAAAAACACATTAGAGAAAAGATAGCCTCTTCAACAAATGGTGCTGGGAGAACTGGAAATCCATATGCAGCAAAATGAAACTAAACCCCTCTCTCTCACAAAACTCAACGCAAAGTAGATCAAGGACCTAGGAATTAGACCAGAAACCCTGTGCCTGATATAGGAAAAAGTAGGCCCAAATCCTCATCACATTGGATTAGGCTCCTACTTCCTTAACAAGACTCCTAAAGTGAAGAAATAAAGAATTAATAAATGGGATAGACTCAAACTAAAAAGCTTCTTCTCAGTTTTTGAGAAGAAATAATCAATGAGGTGAAGAGAAAGCCTACATTTTGGGAGCAAATTTTTGCCACATGTAAGTCAGATACAGCACTAATCTCCAGGATATATAAAGAACTCAAAAAACTTAAAACAGAGAAACAAACAACCCAATAAATAAATGGGCAAAGGAGCTGAACAGACACTTCTCAGAAGAAGATACACATTCGATCAACAAATATATGAAAAAATGTTCAAAATCTCTAGCAATTAGAGAAATGCAAATCAAAACTACTCTAAAATTTCATATCACACCAGTCAGAATGGCAGTTATCAAGAGTACAAACAACAGTAAGTGTTAGTGAGGATATGGGGGAAAAGGCACACTCATACATTGCTTGTGGGAATGCAAACTGGTGTAACCAATCTGGAAAGCAGTATGGAGATTCTTTAGAAAACTTGGAATGGAACCACCATTTGACCCAGTTATCCCACTCCTTGGTCTATACCCAAAGGACTTAAAGTCAGCATACTATAGTAACACAGCTACATCAATGTTTATAGCAGCTCAATTCACTATAGCTAAACTGTGGAACCAACCTAGATGCCCTTCAATAGATGAATGGATAAACAAACTGTGGTATATGTACACAATAGAATATTACTCAACATTAAAAGAGAATAAAATTATGGCATTTTCAGGCAAATGGATAGAGTCAGAGAATATCATGGTAAGTTAAATAAGCCAATCCCAAACAAGCAAAGGTTGAATGTTCTCTCTGATAAGTGGATGCTGATCCATAATGTCAGGGGTGCAGAATGGAGGAACTTTGGGCAAAGGGGAGGCTGGGGTGGGGAGGAGGCATGGGTCAGGAAAGATGGTGGAATGAGATGGACAAGGTAAGTGTATGACTGCACATGCGGTGAGATGTTACATTGTGTACAACCAAAGACATGAAAAGTTGTGCTGCAATTGTGTACAATGAATCAAAATGCATTCTGCTGTCATATATACCTCACTGAAATAAATTAATAATTTTTTAAAAAAGAAACTGAAAAAAAAAACTGCCTCTGTTTATCAAATTTATAGATTATAGAACCCTGGTCTCCATTTCCATCCTCATATGTGAGGCCATTTCCTTAGGCATATATAATTCTTGTTAGATAAAGAAAGAGGGAATATGTAGAGTAGAATCAGAAAAATATTTTGTAATAATGCATTATTCCAGCATGACCTCACATAATAACCTGGGTAACTAAAATAAAATTTATTATAAATCTGAGAACTCAATATTAGTAAATAACCAACCATATAATCCCTGTTTTTCACTGGTGAATATCAATACACATTAAGTGACATGGTTTTAAAATGAAGATGTACAGTGGTAGTTCATATAGGACTTTGTCTATATTGCATTTATCTCTTGGTAATAACAGTGGATGGAGTGGGATAATAGGAGAGAGAAAAAAGAACACACATTGTCCATAATACTAGACCACGAAAAATTTCTACTTGTATCAAACTGTGATACCTCAGGTAGCATCAATTTACACAGGAAATTTAAACTGAAATAGATCCTTTTGTGCTTGGTTTCCACCAAGAATGTGATTGAAAAAAAAAAACAAAAAGGTCCACTAGGCCTTCCATTCATATTTGAAAGATTTACTCCATTGTTAATTTTCATAAATTGGGACATTATCTCCATTGAAGTTTCTGTTTATCCTGGAGAACAATCCAGTACCTTATTAAGAAAATCCCCTTGCTCTTAACTTCCATATTTCGAGGAATGGTTTCTTTACCACAAACCCAAGCAATCAGTTCCATGTCTGTGCACTCCTTTCTTCAGATTATTGTTCCATGAAGCTACCTTGTCAGGAAACTGGAAAATTGCCTTCTCCATTTATATTACCTTAGAAGTATGTGTAGTCTTATGATTATATCTCTCTTTATTCCCCATGGGTTAAGAGCAAAATGCTAGCAGCCTAAGGATACAGGAAATTGAAATTTTGTCACCTGCAGAGGACAAAAAAAAGTGTTTGATATTTTTTTCCTTCCATGTTAAGAAAGAATCTCTTGTGTGTGAAAGAAAATTACCTTCCCTTCAGTAAGAGACATCTGGAAATATTCTTAACTATAGTCTAGCAGAATGACTAAGAAAGCTGATACCAATGTTTTTGTGATTTATTACAAGAATGCAGTAGAGTCTTTAAGGGATGTTTTCTTTTACTCAGCTATTTGCTTGGGAATCATGATGCAACTGATAGGCAGAAACAGAAATTTTCTTCACTGAAGGGCATTTGGCTCCAGATATCTAAACACTGTATCACAATGGAGTTTAAAACCAAATAACCCATGGGCTCTTCAGACTTCCAAGACTTCTAGCTTGTATTAAAAGCCAAATTGGCTACAAATTTTCTTCAAGTGGCCCACAATAGAACCCTTATCTTGTTATTCATCAAACTCTCTACAGAAGATTTTTCTGCTTTCTCCTAAGATCTCATACTGTGCAGGCAGAAAATGTGACTATAGCAGAATAACCCAATTTGCCTTAGAATTGAGACTAATAGCAGAACCTCTCTGTCTATTCTTGTCTTGAAGGCTTGTTAGAATCCCGATGGGGAGGAAAGTTTCCCTGCTGATAGTTGCAGCATATCAAAGATGAATCATGAGTAAAAGGAAAGATTATTTTGTTCAATGAGACATTTCTTACTCCCTTATTCAGGCGACAGCATTTCTGGCTAATTACCCAATTACAGCTGATATAAGGTATGTGGAGAGAATTAAGGACACAAGGAAAGGGAACATGTGGAGCCACCAAGATATGATCATTCTACACTCCAATTGCAGTAATGTACCAGAAGGACCACAGCACAGAAGGAAAAAAAAACAATTCAGTAAACACTGCAACATACCCAGTAATAAGATTATTATAAAATTCTATAAATGTTGTATGTGCAAATCTAGGAATTCTTAAAGACAATAAAACAAAATCAAAAATGAAATGTAAAGATTTGCATTGCAATTAAAAAAGGAAAAAAAAAAAAGGAGAGAGAAAATTAAAATCCGATACCCAAAAGGTTGACAGTATTATCCAATGCAATATATAAAAAGAAATAGTGAATTTGGTGTGCGGTTTAACATTGTTATCTTTTCTTTAAACAATGAGATCGTTTCCTAGATGCACAGAACAATTGTCATCTTTCTTAACAAAATGGTCTTGTATTAGAAATCTTACACTTTGATCCATCACTTAAGGTACTATCCAAAGGTAGTTAAAAAAAAAAAAAAAAACTACAAATAATTTTGATTGTTAAAAATCCTCACACTGAAAGTTCAAGATAAAATAAACATAGGAAAATTGAGCTTTATGTAACACTGAAGCAGGAAGGGAATTATGCACAAGCACAAGATGAAAAGGGAAAAAATGTACTTGGTACATCACAGCTGTCTTCCATTACATATAATTATCCATTCCCAGCCTGAGCTAGGAAACAAAAGCTTAGAAAGAACAATGGGTATGCAGATGTCAAAAGGCAATATTTCAACTATGCAGCTTTTTTTATTTTTTAAAGAAGTATAGGTAAAAATAATGGCCTATTTATGTATTACAACCTTTATTTTATTTTGCAAGCTTGCATAAAATATATTAACCAAGAATAATTTTTGGTGATCAGTCAGTCATAAAGCTATTTCCACTTTAAAGTACAAATAATGAAACATGTAAATAATTTTTAAAGTGTAAATCATTCATAAATGTGTACCATAGTTTTGTTTTTTAAAAGGAAAACTTCCTGCTATAACCAATGATTCATTGAAACTGAAGTTTAACTATTTATCCTATTCAAATGATAGAATACCTTTTTCATCAAAGATAGTCTCAGTATTTTTAAAGTTAAGATATTGGAATTCATCTGCCTCTTTAATCCTTCAATTTAACCTAATAATTAAGCCTGTATGTAGTATTTTATGGATTGAATCTGCAGTTAAACCAACATCTTTTGTAAAAAAGAGTTCAACAATTTATATTTGCTTTCATATCCACAATACCAAGTTTTTGACAAAGTGGGTGTTTCATATATGCTGCAGTTACACAGTGAAGTGAGGAGTATCTTCAATACATAGTTCATCGACACAGAGTCATCTTTCAAAACTTAAAATGCTTTCTATGACTATCTAAAATGCGTTGACACTGGCAACTGAAAATAAGATTATGTATACCATTTGGGTAGTGAATTGAAAGAAAAAAATAATTTCATTTTTGAGAATTATTTTTGTCTTGAACTTGTATTCACAGTTTAGTTCAGATTTTTCATCTGTAGCAACCTTGTGTACCACTTTCATTTCTGTTGTTTCTAGGGGTCAACCCCATCCCTTTGTGCAGAATATTAAAATGAAATAAGTTGGCAATGATTTCAGAGGTTCCTGAATCAAGGTTGATTCTCATGTTCAATACATCTTCAAGGTCCCAGGCTGGTTTTTAATTTTAGCATGGAAGTGTGTTTGCCACGTCTCCCCATATGATCAAAAGATGACTCCTCAGGTTTAAGCATCACATTCTCAAGCAATGTCATTAAAAGAACTTCCTCTGGTACTTCCCTACAGGAAGTAATGTTATCCCGTAGCACCACAGCACACTTCCTTGGTAAGCCTTTGGAGGCATGGCTGAGCCTATCATCAATGGCAAGAGGTATCAGTTGCCATCAGTCAGGGATCATCTTCCGTGGCTGAGCAGGCTTCTCAAGTATCATAAGAAAAACCACTGGGTAGATAAATCTGATAAGTGTCACAAGCAAGAGCATCTACCAACCTTAGGACCTGGTTTTCCAATTCACTTGCTACTGACTCAAGGAAGTTTCCTTTTCTTTCCCTAATCCTGTTTTCACATAAGAGGGACATTTGAAAGGAAAAAGAAAGTCGTGTAAAGAAACTGGTGACCACGTGAATATGAATGTTTGGAAGAAGGTGAAGGCCAATATAAGGGCATTAAAAGCTGGTTCACTTATGCAACATGAGAGATGATCACAGGTCTCTAAGAAATAATGACTAGAAATGTATGTGTTTTTCATGTGAGTTGTTATTATGTAATTTAAAATATACTGAGTTTTGGATTTTCATCTCTTCCAATAATTTAGGTTTTTGTCTTATACTTTCATTAAATTCTCCTTAAGCTTTCTTTTAAGAAGATTTTGGCTCTTAGTTCAAATTTTATGTGAAATTATTTGATTTCTATAAAGTATGACTTTTTTCTTATTCAAAAAGCTATTGAATGTATGCACATAACTTCATATATTTCAAAGTTACATATAGTTCACTTTGACATGATTCTAAAAAGTTTCTACTTTTGTATTATTTCCCCCACTTTGAATGAGTGAGTCTCTGTTGTTCTAATTCTGTTTTTATTAAGTGTGAAAGAAAAGCAAGTTAAATTGGGGAATGTAGTGTTCTTTCACAGGGCTGAGTATTAGAAAAGGCATTCTTTGTTATAAACTTTTATGGCAAAAAGGAATTTGTGAAGCTAAGTTTTGGAGGTTTATTTGCCTTTATTTCTTTATTTTGTTTTGCTTTTCTTTCTTTTTTTTTTTTTAAGTAACTGACTATTTAAAAATCTCAGTCTGACCTTCCTAAGAATTTCTATATTCATCTACCTGAATCTGTCTTCTGATGCTCAGCTGTATTAAAAACAGAAAGCAAATAAAAGAAAACCATTTCCCTTGCTTTAAATTCATGATCAGTCAGTTTTGGACACAAGCGCTTTCCTTTGTCACTTGCTATGTTACCAACAATATGAGACTTCAAGTCAGGTTTAGTTCTCTCTGGACCACATTTATTGCAACTATTTTATAAGATGTAAGAATAAGCTGCCTAACATCTCATTGTTTTCTGAGAATTGTGGCTGCATATTCTAACCTGGGGAATTTTCTGACTTTTAGCAAATGCTCTTTGCTATGACTCCTAGTTCTGAACACATGCTCTGCTCCTCACCCATCCCCCACTAACCCTAATTGACATTATAGTAAGAAGACCCACTCTTGGGGGAACACACAGGACCTTCCCAGAACCGCCTGTGTGCTTTGATAAGGAGTGACTCCCAACTATGCTGAGTTTGGGGGAAGGTACAATGTCTGGTTTGATAAATCTTGTCTGGACTCTCTAACTCTGCTCTTGTTTCAACTTCCTCTGCTGTAATCTGAATCTATTCTGGAATCCTAGAGGACTGCAAAGGGACAAAGGAAATTTCTTTTATTGTTATGAGGTTTATGACCTCCCGTGTGATGTTTGACAGTTGGGAAGGATTATTTTCTTTTCCTAACAACTAGTAACTGCCTTTGAGGCCCCAAAATTATATTAAGCAAACACACTAAAGGACAATTTTTGCTTAGTTAGAAATCCAAAATTAAATACATTTGGGGGTGGAGGAGAGGAGTTCCAGGCATTTTAAAAGTGGGCCAGTTTCCAGGTTGTAATACTCACATTATCAGTGAGTTCCCCAGACAAATCAAGGCATTTGTCCTTCCAAAGTCTTAATTAATCCAATAGCCTGGGTATAGCAGTTTTGGAAATTCCCATGATGTTGGGAATTCCAAAACATTGCTTTTCATTTCAGAATCTTAATGTGTCCTCAGGCTGGGGTTGTAGCTCAGTGGTGGTGCGCTTGCCTCTCAGGTGTGAGGTACTGGGTTCGATCCTCAGCACCCACATAAAAATAAATAAACAAAGTAAAGATATTCTGTCCAACTATAACTAATAAAATTTTTTTTAAAAAAAGAATCTTAATGTGTCGTTACAAGATTTACAAATTTTAATTGAGGAATCACTTTAAAATTAGGAAGAACAACATGAAAAATCCATTTATATTTTCACCTCAGGAAAAAGATGAGAGAGCCTTTCTTCTTAAAAAGCAGGGAAAAGCCTGTATTGAAGCCTTACTTGATGATGTTCTTTCCCCTGTTTACTTTTGTGGAATAAATATTAACACTAACATCCTATTATATTACTAGAAATTTTTTCTCCTGGCCCAAGCAGTCTAAGGGGAGATATTGAAAATTCGTCTCACCTCTCTATATTAAATTGCTACGTTTAAGTCCTAAATCAGCCAGTTTCACCCCTCTTCCTCCCTTCCCCCTCTATCTCTCCAAGGGAACTCAGGTAGCTCTGTCAGTCGAAAGGGGATTTATTGTGCCACTGTACTTAGATCTCCCTCTGGAGATATCCAATTTTATCCTATCTCTTCCTTCGAAAAGAAAATAGATGAGCTGGCTAAACTGTTAGATCTTACTTCTGGATTCTCCACAGATTTCTGTCTATGAATTGAAATCCTAGCTGAAACAACATCAAAGGCATGAATTTCAATTTTTTATCCAGAGTGATAGTCTACAAAAGTGTTTTATTACTTGTCATATGCTTGGGACCAAGGGAACCTCTTTTGACACATAAGTAAATTAAAAATAGGCAACCAATGTGGAAAATGTTTCAACAAAACAAATTATTTATAATATTTGAGTCATGTAAGGCTTCAATTTAAAATTAAGCTGAAGGAATATTTCTTCAAAAAATATATATTTATTACCATGTATATTCCTGAGAGAAGTTAGGAAATTGTTCATAAATGCTTTTCAGAGGAAAGCTGAAGTGTTAGTAAATCATACCTTTGGTGTGTTCATTGGTTGGTTTTCAGGAGTCTTACATAGCCATACTTGTGCTTGGTAAATGATACTTCTAATGTCTCACTGCATATATAGATCAATACTATAACTAACAAAGATTATTTTTTTCAGTTTTATAATCAAGAAATTAATCCTTTGAAAATCAAATAACTTCTCTGAGTGCCATAGCTTGGATTCAAATCCAATCAGCTTGCCTCTGTATCCCATGCTCCATTTACCACATATACCTTGAAAACTTAGGAAGAACACTGTATGACCTATGGCTTCAAAAACGCAATAGTTATAAGCAGATTTTTCCATCTTGCATTTTCAAAGAAAAGTTCTAAAGGAAATCTGAGTTAGAATATTAAATAAGTTATTAAACTATATTCAGTCTCTGTATCAATTAGTAGCTCTACTAAGAAACATTACTTATGCCTATTATAAATACTCTTAGCAAATGCCAAGCACACAGTAGGCACTAGATAAATGTTTAGTTGATCATTACTCATTAAATTACATGTATCTTTTCCCTAATATATGGTATAATTTTATATACATAACATTGTGATATGAAAGATGGTTAGGTAGCTAAAATAATTTTCTCTCACAATTCATAAGTCTTTAATACATTTTAAAAGACAACGTAAATACAATGTCATAATTTTATTTCATAATTTGTATTATAATACATATAATAATATATTATAATGATATTTATGATAGTCATAATATGAAGTATTAGCAACTAATACAATGGAAGCTAAGAATATTGGGGCAAAGAAAATTTTCAAAACCCTGTTACAGACTTTCATGTATCTAATATCTTCTAGTTTATTTTAACTTTATACTAATTGTATGGCTAATATAAAAAAAATTATTTGAAAAAGATTGACATTTAAGCTTTCATAACGTTAAAGTTACAGTTTAATTAAAGTAAGAGTTTCTATGTTACTTTTGTTATTATCATCAACCATCATAAGTTATTTCATCACATACAAGACCAAATTTCAGCTAAAATTCATACAATAAAATAAACGTCGAATTATTTTTTCCGAGGGATAGTGCTGTCACTCAGTGGTAGAACACTTGCCTAGTGCATGAGGCCCTGGGTTTGATTCCAGCACAGCAAAAATGAGAGGAGGAAAAAGAATTTTTGTCATTAATATAGCAATAATTGGGGACAAATATTGCTCCCTCAACAAATTTACCTCAACCTAAATGCTTCTGTTCTATGGAAATTTACCTCAGATCTAAAGAAATGATTCTACATCCTAATTCAACATCCATCTTCTTCACTTTCAGAATGAACAAATCAATTAATCTAATAAGAGACTAGAGCTTCAACATAAATGGAAAAACAGGAATCTAAAAATTTCTGTGGTGTGTAGACTTGAACAACAGTGCTCAACCAAAGTATCATGAGTTTCCTGAAGACATGGGAAAAAGAAAGAATGATGAAACTTGGAAATGAAAATTATTAAAGTTTTAAGAAACAAAATAAGCTGAGTTATCAATCTACAAATGATTAGCAGTACTTTCAGAATGTCATGAGGTAATTTATTTTGAATAAATAAACAGAAAATGAATTATTAGACAAGGAAAAGGTTAACTATGAGGAATCAGTGTAGATTCAATAAAATTAAGCCATGGCACCCCACTGGTTTTCAGACTGGTAGAGCCAGAAAATGAAGCAGAAGTCAAATGACATAGAAAAAGTCTGAAACAGAAAATTGGTAAGCTTGAAAAACAAAAAGCAAATTAAACAATTAAAGGAGTAAACCATAACATTACTGGGATTGGGACACCACAAAAATGACGTATGTAAAAGGTATATTGTGGGGGAAAAAAGAAACCTTCAAGTTATTTGGTTTCACTGATTAACAACTTATATGAAAGTTAGGACACAAAAATAAAAATCAAAATGCATGCACTCAGAATAGCTTATGGAAGTATTTTCAAAACATCCACCCATCCAAAACAGCTAAAGAGAAGGGTATGTTACCAATTGAAAAACTATCAGAATCCAGGCCAAGTATTCTGACAGTCTCCAAACATCAGAACTTTCAGACAATTTGGTTTTAGGAAGACAAAATGTTACAGAGAGAATCATGAAAATCTATCCCACATGGAGATTAAAAGAGCAATTGAAGTGAAAAACATCAACCCCGTACCTGTCAAATGTTAGGAACTAACAACTTAGAGGAAAAGCGGAGCTATTAATAAATGCTTCACGTACATAATCTTCAGAATTTAAACCCTACTCTTCTTTAGTGACAGATTTTGTTACTTCAAGTCAATTACCATATGCCAAAAGAACAGTAAGTCAGCATACTATAGACCAGAGCACAGTCAATGAAGATTTACCCAAGAAGGATTCAATATTGATATATGACTTACGCACACTGTAAGAAGAGTAAAATGACCAGCCAACACAAGAAGTCAGGACAGAAAGGGAAAGGTTACTCAAAGTTGAGTAATCAATAAAAAAACACTAATTTCTAAAAATGAGAGATGTTATATGTGAGTTCAAAATTATTTTCACATCAGATCATAGCATACACAGAATTTTAATAAGAAATATTTATTTTTATATCATTAAAACAAACATAAAATAGATCGATTCAAAGACAACTTCACTTGTAGAAATAAATGGCAAAGAAATTATATCATTTTAGTCATAATTATATCTGATTTTTATAAAAAGCAAAATATACCTGATTATATTATAGCATTTGCTGTGCTTTTTCAGATTATTATATAGTCAGGTGATAAGTTCAGATAAGTATGTGTTTATAGATTTAACAATGGGAGTGAGGAAACTAGCATTAGGCTTTCCCCACACTTGTGTTACACATAATCAATTATTGTTAGAATATGGTCATTTCATCCAATGCGGGGAAAAAGTGAAACCACACAAAACACATGATAATTTCACATGTAAACCAAATAGAGTCAAGATACACTGAAATAAGTCAATCACTAACACAAATGTCTGATGAACACCCCTCAAGATCAATATGGGAAACACAGTAAAGAATCTACTAGAGACATCTACAGGTGCACACACTGGAAACTGCTGTATTATTTTTTTTGGGGGGGTGTGTGGCTGAAATGGGGATTGAACTCAGGAGCAAACAGCCACAGGGATACACAGCCACTGAGCCACATCCCCAGGCCTATTTTGTATTTTATTTAGAGACAGGGTCTCACTGAGTTGCTTAGCATATCACTTTTGCAGAGGCTGGCTTTGAACTCGCAATCCTCCTGCCTTAGCCTCCTGAGCTGCTGGGATTACAGGTGTGCACCATGGCACCTGGCTGCTGTGTTACATTTAAAACACATTGGATCAAACCAAATACAGCAATAGATCAATGAAGATTCTATACCAAAGGCTTTATTGTTAAAATTCCATCACTTTTTTTTCCCCTATTTTATCTATGAAGAAATTTTATTCATTGTATACAATAGCACTGGCATTCATTTGGTCTGGCCATTTAACCTTATGTACAAAGTCCACTTAATTCCGGGACATGGTGTCAATGCCAGTCTTTGCACATCCAATAGGATGTAAGTTCCATCAGGACAAAGATTTCTATCACTGTTAGACTAAAGGACCTACAATAGTGCCTGGCACATAGAAATAACTGAATACAATTTATTATGAATAAATGTATGAATGAATGAAGATGGTAAACACAAAAGTAATTGATGGTACTGACATTTTATCATACTAAACTGATAATCTGGAATATACTTGTATCTACATTTTAAACTATAACATAAATAAAAGTAAAAAGCAAAGAAATTATTGTGAAAATTTCAGGGTCTCCAAGAATACATCTGCTGAGGACAAGAAATATTGACATAGACATAAAATTTCCATGTGAAGGAGTCTGACAAAGAAAACAGAAGAGTGCTGAGGATATAGGTCAGTGGCAAAGCGCTTGACTAGACTACCTAGCACAAGGTCCTGGATTTGAAAAGAAAAGAATAACTATATGTAGTTAATGAACAATGTGTTATTCATTAAAAGAATTCAATGGTATGAAATATTTAAGAATTAAAACAATACACAAATAAATCTAATGAACTAAAAATAATTAAACAGCACATTGGCTTACACTAAAAGTAAAAACAATAAAAATTTAAGTTTTCATTGAAACTTATAAGAAATGATTCTGGAATATCATAAAAATAATTGGGGCCTAACTTGAGCACCCATGTATTATTCCAAATAGATCTTTAATTTCAATATCTCTCAGACTAATCCTATTTATCTCTGCAAACAAAGTTAAAAATTGTCTTGGAATATCTTGGAATACAGGATAAAACTACCTGCTTTTTATTCATACAATGGAATTGTTGGAGACGTTAAGAACGCACCAGCAGATAGAAACTTTCTGGCTGTCTCCCACTTCCTGATACGTGGACTTGGCCTAGCCAAGGGGTGTTCCCCTGACGCATGACAGAGATCAGACCGCCACTAGGATAGGCTAATTGCTCCTAGTGATCTGCTCATGCTCCCTATGTGCCCCTATGATCTTTCTGCGGATTGGCCCATGTCTTCCATAAGGGCCAACTTCCTCAATAAACCAAGCTCCGTGCCTTGACCTGCCTCCCTGGTGTATGCCTGATTGTCTTCTATTGTGAGGGCTGAGTGTGGCCACCAGTCAACTTCTGCCTCTTCCGGATCTCGATCTCGTCTCTCCTCTGGGGTGTGTTCCCCCAGCCTTCTCTGCCGGCCAGAGAAGGCCAAACCCAGGTTAGGGGGAGCTAGAAACCCCGGCATGGAATATTTTATGGCCTTTAAAAATAATGTATATAATGGAGGAATACCCAATAAGTGATATGTTGGCGGGGGGGGGGGGGGGTGAAAACATGATATATAAATAGACACAATTTGAATAAAGTTGTCCAAATGCTTTTTGAATTTGGTACACCTTTGGAAAATTTACATCTGTTCAAATGGAAGATGCATTTCAATGAGGACTTCTAAACTAGAAAGAATCTATTTGCCCAGCCTTCTGGTTCAGACTGAGTCTCAATTCACATAATGACGTTTCCTATGCATGTCCTCATACCATGTCATCAACCTCACTAAAGATTTCTTTTTGCTGAAGATCCATTGTTCATACTCAATTTAAAATGTTTTTACCTTAGGAATGTTCTTGTCTTAAACACCAAGAAGCAAACAATACTCTAATGCTTAGTAATCCAGGATTAGTCACAATCCAAACAATTTACTCCCAAACACATCTTCCAGCTTTAACTCAAGCCTCAGCAAAGCTCCAGTGTCTAAACACCATATACTTTGGATGATACGTAAAGCTGTGAAACTGTTGATTTTAAATTATTATATAATGGGCACCTCTATTTTTAACTACTTAGAAAATAACCAGTCAAAATAAAATGAACAAATTACTTTTTCAATAACAAATCACTAACAGTATCATAGTTAAGCTAAATAGGATATGTGGAGCCCGATTTTATTTATCTATTTACTCACATATTTATTTATTTTCAAAAAGTAGAGATAATGCGATAAGAAACTGATATTGGGTTCTGTCAAGTAAAGCTGAATGTTACCTTTTATAGTTCAGGTAAAAATAGTAGTTTTCCTACATATTTAGAAGATGGCAAAAATGAATTAAAAATCCTGCAATTACCAAAACCAAAAATTTGAAGTCTCATAGTTGAATATTTTGGGGTGGATAGCATCCTTTCAACAGAGAGAAAAATGGACCATTGTTGGGCATCAGAAGCATTAAACCCATAAAGTCCAATGTCACACGCCCCTATAGGTGTTTCCCTTAATTCACTGCACCTCTGTCCTACCTAAAACATTTTAAGCTAAACTATGCAGCAAGTGTAACAAATTTCCTCTTTATATTATGTTGGACTTAATAAAAATCTAAAGAAATTGGTGCAAATATTTATAGCATCTTGTGGTATTACAGGCAGGGTAGAATACATCTGAGGAAAAAATGCTCATCACAAAAATATCCCCAATTTTTAAAGGGCATACCCTTGATCTGCATTGGTACATGTGTGACCGGGATACGTGTGTGTCTACACATATCTCATGCCTACAAGCTGGCTGGTAAAATGGCATTATCTATTTATATTAAATTTCAAATATTTTTCCATCCACGGTTTGACCTATTCAGGAGGTTAGGCAAATATAAGCAAAACTCAAGTAGCATTTTTTTTTATCTTATAAAAATTCATGAACATCATTACCACATGCTTTCATTCATTTAAAAAAGAAAACTAAATACCATCTGTGCAGGATAGTCTAATTAGGGGATTAGAACCACAGAAGCCTTGCTGGCTCACATGTTCAAGCACATGCCCCTTTGACCACTTCAGGAAAAAAGAAAAAGAACAATAAAAAGGTAGTCAGAGACATCCCTTTGGATTCCGTGCTGACAACTAGAGTTAACTAACCCCATAGAACTTAGCTGTCTGCACTCTCTCTATGGGAATTGGCTCTTCTCTTTCCTTGAAGTGCAAGCCTACTCCAGCACAAGCCTAAAGATAAACTTGGCATCACATGAATCAGGTTTTATTAAGTTCAAACATTTTATAGGACACTGGTATTTACAGTCTGTAGCATACTATAGGGATTTGCTGGCCACAACAGAAAATTCATATAATAATGCTCAATTTTTCTAAAAGAAAATAAATTAATTCTAATCATTACTCAAGAGTGATGCAAAAGGTATATACAACCCTTTATATCATGTAAAAATCTGTAGTGCCTAGGAAATTCATGTTGATTTTATATGTGTTACAAAAGTTCCACTGATAATTGAAGTCATATTAAAAAGTCAAGACACAACCTACTTATAATTCAATAGGACTGCTTTTCTTATCTTACATTCTAGTAAAATTGTCACAGCAAAATAACTTTAAATCATATAAGATTATGAAATCGAATATGATGTCAATTCTACTAGTCCTACCAGCTAGCATCAGAAGACAGAAACCCACACAGCTTTATAAGATGTCGACAATTAAGTGTCTACAAAACAAGAGCCGTAAAGTTTTATTGTATCTCATATCCAGAAAGCAGTATATACTTTGTAGATTTAAAAAAGGCTTCACCTCAGAGAAAGAGGGTAATGGGTAAACCCAACTCGTAATCTCTTATTAAAAAGGCACCTTTTTTGTCCTCTCTACATAGCACAAGGAAAATGTAAAAATAAAATAAAAACATGGAAATAATAATAATAATAGCAATAATCATAGGCTCACTAATTGAAGGAAAACAGTCAATCAATGAGGTCACCTACACTGGTACAAACATACAAGAAGAAATTTGTTTTATAGTTAAGTTAGATGTAATATCAACAAGAGTGCCAATTAAATGGCAGCACTACCAGGCCACTGGTTTTTCAACCACCATGGCACCATGAGACCCAAATCATTCTTTATTTTTCTATTCCTATGCCAATCACAGCACTCCATAATAGAATGACCAATCTGCTAAAGAGCAGCTATTTATGTCATGGTTTCATAAGACAGATCCATGTCCAGCTGGAAATAACTTCAGGCATTTTCGACCCAAACCAGCAATATAACTGGGGATCTTCAAGCAAAATTAAGTCTACACAGATTCTCCACATTCTGATCCAAAGAGAAAAAAGCCCTCATGTAAATATAGCTTATAAAATCTGGAATTACATGCTATTCTTTCAGTGGTCAGGCTCTGCTAGTTATTGACTAGTATATTCTCTTTGGGTTCTGGGGGCCTTTTCTTATGAATATTGGCTGCTGCAACAATTTCATATTGTCAACAGATGCCGGGACGCTGCTTATTCAGCTCAGGAGTGGTTGCCAGTGGAGGCTCATTGCTTCAGGCTGCAGCAAATTAATCCCAGCAGAGATGAGTTTTATTTGTTTCTCTAATAGTGGGGAGAAATATTGATGAGAGGATTCTGAGCTGTAGGAAGGACAAAAGACTGTTGGAGATCACACCAACTCATTTCAGTGTCTCCAAGTTGGTGGGAATCTATGTTAGGGAGCCCATTTGAATCCAGATTCCCCTTGGGGCATTTACCTCTTAAGAATCCTCTTTTCACAACAAACATACAGCTCTTTGTTCTCCCTGGATTTACAGTGAAAGGGTTAGTCTCATGTATGGAGGTATTTATATCTGGCACTAAAAGATTTAAAGGAAATAATAAAAATGCCACTAAAAAATTGCAAACAGCAACAACTAAAGGCATTTTCGTTTTATTGTCTAATTTTGAAAAGCATGATTATTTTTAGATATTCAACATCTCATATAGGACTTTATTTTGCCGAATTTAAACATGATGAGCAAATTCCCAAATGGAGCTGCTACTTTCCATACTCTTCACTTAACTTCCTATTGAGAATCTTTCCTCCCCAGGAATAAAAACTGGCAGATTGTCTTAATGATTACACCAAGGCCATGACCTGGTACAGCAAACACAGTAAAGGGAGAGACGGAGGATGGAAAGAGAAAAGCTTTCCAGTCCTTTAACTAGAAATTCCTTTTAAATTGGCTTGTGGGCATCCAATAAGAGTAGTTGTTCAATTTTTTAATAAGGTTACCAATTTACTATTACACTGTTAATGGACAGGATGATCTTAATAAATCAAATGGAAATAAACACATAAGCAAAGGTTATGGATTTTAATTCTTCAATTATAGTTAGATGAATAGTAATAAGTAACACATGGATTTGGGAGTAAAATCTTTTGTGTTTTAGGGTCAATGTTTAAACGGACTTGAGCCTTTTTTACCCACCTGTCTAAAAAATAATCATATGTGAAAAAGTGGATGTTAGACATTTTTTCCTATCCTTGATTTTAGAGTTCCTAAATCAGAGATATTATGAATTTCGGAAGTTTTTTTTTATGTTTAAAAATGTTATAGAAACAGGGTTACATTTGAAGAAGTATGTGTAACATGAGAGTGACGAATTTATTCTAGTTACAAGGACAAAATTATACACAATTTCTTGAATTAAAAAGGTGAAAAGAGTAGGGAAATTGTGAAAAAGGGTCCCTGCAAAGCTAAAAATCACTAATAAGGACTTTTTGACAAAAGCCATGGAAGCTAGATTACATATTTATCTGCTTTACAGAGACCACGTGACCATCCTGCACATTCAAAACCCATGGTGTACTGTCATCCCGTCTGTTTCTGCCCTCATCTTCCAGCTCACACCCTTTCCTCCTTCGAAATACAACAATCTGTTTTGAGTTGACATTTTGAGCATACGGCCATCATGCTCACAGAGCTGCCAAATGCTTCTCCTTCTCTTCTCGCATCTTCTGTCACCTAAAGGAACGTACACACGTTCTACATTTCCCAATTTCTACCACTCAATCATCAAATTATCCACCCTCCATTCCTCTTCCTCCATGTTTTCATACCCCTTACCCCCTCAAGAACCCCTTTACTATCTGTACTCCATATTTGAGTCATTCATTCATTTTTGGCCAAGATGTATGAAAACTATTTCTTAGTCCTTTTACCAGTACAGCAATACCTCCATTCTTCCCAAACGTTGTTCACAAACTGTTCCACTCCCTGGAGGAGCACTGAAACAAAACACTGTGTTTAGTTCCACACTGGTGTTCAAGGTTTTAATTTTCTCCTTTCTGATTAAAAAGAAAAGTACAAAGGTGGCACCATAGAATTTAGTATATGCATAAAATGCATTGATATTTTTCCATGCCTTCCAGGTCTCCATTACAGCAACAATCGCTGCCCCAGCTACACCTGTTTGTCTTTAGGCATGAAATATTAAAAGAACGACAATTCTAATGTAGTATGTTGGTAATGGGTTGAGTATATTTTAACTATGTTACGGGTTTGGGGGGGGGGTTACCCAAGTGCCCAACCACCACTTAGAACCTTCTTTTCCTCCCATAATACCTAAAGCTTTTTAGATTCACAAAGTTTAGAAGAAGGAGAGACTACAGAATATAAATGACATTTGTGTTTTGTGAATGAGGAGGCTGAAACACAGAGGATGATGTGGTTGGTCCTGTGCTTCATGGCAAAGCTAGGGCAGAGTCTCAGGGCTTGCTAGAGTGCTGATCTCTGGCTGGAGTGTGGAGGGTAGTTTGGAAATGCAAGTGGAGAAGGTAGTAAAGACAAGACAAAAGGGAAGGCAAGGGCTAGCTCAGGAAAGAACTTTTCTCTGTATGGTAGATGGTGGCCACTCAATACACTACTTTAATGAACACCGATATGCCATTCTAAGAAATATCAATATTATTAGATGGCTGATAGGGAGTATTTTAATCAGCTTTTTCACTGACTGAAAGACCTGACCAGAACAACTATAGAAGAGGAAAGATTTATTTAGGGGCTCTTGGATTCAGAGATGTCAATCCATAGACAGCAAGATTCATTTCTCGGGGCTCAAGGTGAGGCAGAACATCATGGCAGAAGAGTGTGGCAGAGGGAGACAGCTCACACGATGATCAGGAAGCAGAGAGACTATACTGACCAGATACAAATATGTACCCCAAAGCCACGCCCCCAGTGCCCCAACCTCTCCAGGCAAACCCCACTTGCCTTCAGTTACCACTCAATTAATCCCATCAGGTGATTAATTCACTGATTGTGTTAAGGCTCTTGTAACCCAATAATTTCTTCTCTGAACCTTCTTGCATTGTCTCACACATGAGCTTTTTGGGGGACACCTCACATCCAAACCATAACCAGGATCTCTACAGCCTCCTAACAAGGCAGTAACAAACCTGTACCTTGAAATTAGTTGTATAAGCAATGCCCTGGAAGATAAAATTATGTGAGGTGTTACACAAAGCAAGAAAATCTTAAGAAAATGCAATTGTCTGGATAAGAAATGATATGGACCTAGATTGAGATAATGACATTGGGAAAAAGAAGAAATGAACTGTGAGTGTATGAGGGTGTGATGTGCATTTCCCATCACCTAACTCAAAGTATTTATTTGTATAAAACCTGTATCTTTGGAGCCTCCACTTATATCATTCTAACAGATCTAATCTACAAAACGTCCTGTGAGGTTATCTTCATTAAGATCAAATTATGTCAGGAAAAACTGAGCATTCTCAAAAATGATTCTCTGAAAGTAAAATCTCTCCAAATTCTGTTTGCCAAGATGAGAATTTTCCATCTATGCAAATGAAAGGAATGAAATAGTTACTGATAAAGCAATAGTCTTAACAATATTTGACTTAGATATATATACGTGTCAGCAATATTACAAATGCATTGTAGGTATTAACAAGTTTAAACCTCACAGGAACTTTATGAGGGAGATACTATTGTTACCCATTTTATAGGTTAGACAAATGAGGGACAGATTTATCCACGTTTAGTATCAGACATCTACAAATATGAGAAGAATGTATCTGAACTTCATCTGGCTATATACTAATATAGCATTTATTTGGAGAATAATATTACCTGAGTATGAATAAGTTATGTGAAATGTCTCTCAACATTTGACATACAAGACTTTTAGTTTTAAAATGTCAACCTCAAATAGTCATGTCAAATATTTAATCAATTGCACATTTTCCACAATAAGGAGTTAAGCCATACTAATTAGAATTGCAGAACTTTAGCACATATATCTTTTAGGGAAAGAAAAGAAAAATAATAAAAAAGATGGTTATAAGAACAATACTTATATTTTAAGGTTCTTTAAGTCAATTTCATATATTGTCAATATACTCAATTAGTCCCATTTATTAAAAAGTGTACTGTGACACTTGCAAATTATGTTACTTGATTAAAGGAAGATGTCTTTGAAAAAGAATTCATTCAGGGGCTGGGGTTGTGGCTCAGCGGCAGAGCGCTCGACTCGCACGTGCACAGCCCGGGTTCGATCCTCAGCACCACGTAAACATAAATGCATTGCATTGTGTACAACTAAAGTAAATAAATAAACATTTTAAAGAAAAGCATTCATTCAATAAATTACTATTGCCACATATATTCAAATACATGAATCTCAAAATGATAATGTGGAATATAGGAAACCCAAAATAATACATATTATATGATTCTACTTGTATAAATGTAAAAAAAATAACATCAAAATTAATATTACTAATATATGGTGCTGGAAATCAAAAAAGTGATACTTTGAAGGAGAAAGGAAAGGACAATGATTAAGAAGGGCTCCAAGGAGATTCTAGGTTTCTGATAATATCCCATATTTTGTTCTGCCTAGTGGTTACATGAATCAGCTTAATTTGTTATAATTTATTTAGCTATCCACTTTCAATTTGTGCAATATTTTGTACACATATTTCAATGTGCAGGACAGAAAAGGAGAATAGCAAAAGTGAAAGCTGGATAGTTAAGCTTAAAACAGATTGTGAAGGCCTCGTATGCCAGGACAGCAGACTTTTGCTGGGTCTGCTTCTATCCCATAGTTATATGAAATAACGCAGATGTCAGGTGTGTTCACCTGGTTGCAGATGATCTCAAAAAATCGGCTCAAACTTCCCTTCCTATTCCTGGGAGCTTCAAATCTCCCCTGAAGTTTTGAGCCAAATGGCTGAAAGATGCTTCTGCAGCTGTGGTTTCAGTGTTGCACTGCTTAGCCAAATGTGAAACTCAGTCTCTTCCCATGTTTTCACAAAAATTCACTCTCAAAAAGGATCCTTTTCAGAAAGGATTTTTGACTACATTCCCTTTCTCTGAAGAGTGGGAAGATCATGAGGAGACTGCACTGCACAAATGCATGTCACTTCACATTAAATGTCAGATGCTGCATTTCTTAATATGCTGTCTCACACTTATGGGAACTTGGGGCCAGACCAATTCTTTCCTGTTATTGGTTCATCCTTTGAGAATGAGGTTTTGACCAATTAAAAGTATCAGCAGCTACAATCATTAAAAAAGTGCTTCTCTAGATAACCTATACTTCATTACTCAAAATGTCCCAGTCCTGAGATTAAAGTAAAAGGAATTTTAATGTTAATAGTTTAGTACTAGAAAGCCATAGATTTATAAAATTGAAATTGGTAGCCGGGCGCGGTGGCGCACGCCTGTAATCCCAGCACTTTGGGAGGCTGAGGCAGGAGGATCGCAAGTTCAAAGCCAGCCTCAGCAATGGCGAGGCACTTAGCAACTCAGTGAGACCCTGTCTCTAAATAAAATACAAAATAGGTCTGGGGATGTGACCCAGTGGTCGAGTGCCCCTGAGTTCAATGCTGGGTACCACAAAAAAATAAATAAATAAATAAATAAATAAATAAATAAATAAATAAATAAATAAATAAATAAAAAATTGAAATTGGTATAGGTGTGAGGGTTTTCCATATCTCCTCTTGTCTTGGTGCGGAATAGGGGACTTGCATTACAGTGGGTATCACAACAAAGATGCAGCTGGTAGTCTGTGGTAGTAACAGATGAAATATCTAATGATAATATTCTTAAAACAAGTCCAACTTCAAATATTCTTTTTCTTCCTCAACACACACACACACACACACACACACACACATACCATTTTTTGAATGTCAGGCGAGTTAAATTTAAGCAGTCATTTCAACCTTCAAATGAACAGTATCAGCAAACAAACATGATTATAGAAGTCCTTTCTCCACCTTGAAACAGTAGTTCTTTACATTTCCTAAAGCCCTCTGGGTTAGTTTCTTGTCTTGACTTCAAAGAGATACATGAGCTTAGATCAATTTTGCAGGGGCATACTGCATGATGAGAAAGGAGCCCTGGCTCTGTTTCAGGTCATGGTGAACCAACCTCCCCAAATACTAAAAAACCATACAAGTCTTATAAAAATTCCCTTCAGCGGCCATAAAATGGCTAGCTATTACACTAAGGTTGATGTAAGACTCATGAGTCATTTGAAAAAATAGCTGTTCACCCCTTGATGATTCCTGTATGTCATTCTAGATGGAAGCAGAATGTAAACAATGGGCCCTCTGAAAAGCCTAACCCTAGAGTTCCTTTAGACAAGATGATACGCTCCATACAAAGATACACTCTCACAAAGGCAATACTGGGACCCATGTCTACAGATAACAGAAAGCACATTTCTAAGAAATGAATCTTACCATAATCGATGCTGCAATTTCAAGAGTGAAACTATTAAGAAACTCTTCAAAGTGATCCTAAGTGAGTTCAATATGAAAATAATGTATTTATTCATTGGTAACAGTGTTTTTGCTTTCTTTATGCTGTATTTATATGGAACATTTTTTTTCAAAATGCGCCTGCTTGTTTATATTTCATAAATTTCAAAAAGAATCAAGGATGAGCCAAGATAGCACATTTTTTCACATATGCCAGAGAAGCATATTAGGGGAATGCTAGGGACTACAAGCATTCCTTCTTTCCAAATTAAATTACATTCCCAAGTTTACTGTGTACAGAACCCTAGAATTAAACTAAATCCACCAACTGTACTTCTTTAGAGAGCCATGACTAGGAAGAAAGCACACATGTGCACAAGGACACACACACAAACCTGATTTTCATTAGGGCAGACACAGTTTTCCAGTGATGGATGCACACATGATGTTTCCTCCTAGTTGGGCAGAAATGTTAGAAGTCAGCAATTTGGCGGGAACAGAGACTGCCATGCAGAGTGCCAGTTGGGCAGCTTGACAATATGGGGCTTTGATTCCTGCTTAGGAACTGAGTGTTCATGCAGCACGAGCCTCGTTTGGATTGAAGGAACATAGAAAATAACTCCAAGAAAAGAGTGAGGAAAGTCGGTCAGTAAAAGAGGATATATTTAGAAATGCCCACACCTTAAACATTAACAATTACAATGCAGAATCTAAAAGAAACCAGATTGAAGGAAGTAAGATATTTAATTAAAATGTAACTTTTAAAGTTGAGGATACTAAGGCACTATTCCTTTTTTTCATCCTTCTGTCTTCCTGGCTCCCTTACTATTGTCAATTTTTGCTCAAATGTCACCCTGTCAGTGAGGCTTCCCAGCACTATTTTAAAATGAAACCTCTTTATGCCCTCCCTATCCCACCCTTAATCTTTTTAGTTTTCCTCCAGAACTCATCACCATCTAATATATCATGTATTTTACTTATTTTCATAATATCCATCTTTTACCACTAGAATACAGTTTTGTCCACTGATGTATACCAAGAAACCAGAAAAATTTTTTATCAAACTGTGTGTTTTTTTGAAAATAAATAAATAATTCTGCTGAGTAATAAACATTGTGTTTCTCCGAAATTCATATGGTACCATGCTGGTACCTAAAGATCATGTAAAGACATGGCCAGTACCCTGATCTTAAACATTAGAAATAAATATCTGCTGTTTAAGCCACCCAGTCTATGACAATTTTTCATAGCATCCCATACTGGCAAAGGTAAATTTCCAGTGCTGAAATTGATAAACTAGGGAACAGCAGCAAGATAATTTGAAATCCACTGGGACATACTCTGACTTTCTGTTTTTACTTTTGTTTTTAATTATCACAATACTTTATTATGTTGATAACATTTATATTAAATATGAAGGTTTTTTCTTGTGCAATCTAAGTGGTTTTATTCAATTTTTTTTAGTTGTAGATGGAAACAATACTTGTATTTTAGTTATTTATTTTTATGTGGTGCTAAGGATCAAACTCAGTGCCTCACAAGTTCAAGGCAAGAACTCCACCACCAAGCTACAACCCTAGCACACTCAATAGGTTTTTGTCGCACTTATTTTTATATAGGATATAAAATAAAGTGAGAAATAAAGTCTTTTAACATGAGACTATTAGGGGAAAGCAAGGCAGGAACAGGTTGAGACAATGATAAGGAATGAGTCTAGTTTCAGTAAAGGCTGAGTAGCTAAATTAGACTAACATACTCACAGATATAAACTATATATTCTAAACAAAATATAATGAACAATGCTTTGAAGCAAAAATGAAGAGGATGGAACCTTGAGAGAAAGGAACCGTTCTAGAGAAGAGGCACATTAAAACAGCTTTAGCACTAAAAGCAATGCAAGGCTGTGTGGGTCAGCTTTTCATCATTGTGACTAATATATCCAACAAGATCAACTTAGAGGATGAAAACTATTTTGGCCTCACAATTTCATAGATGCAGTCAATGGTCAACCAATTCTGATACTCTGGGCCTGAGGTGAGGCAGAACATCATGTTGGAAGAATGTGGTAGAGGAAAGCTGTTCAGTCCAATGCCAACCAAGAATCAGGAAGCACAAGAAGCCAGATTCAATATATATAATCCCTAAGGTATGGCCCCTTGTGACCCACTTCCTCCAGCCACATTCCACCTGCCTAAGGTTCACAGTCAGTAATAGATTCAAATTATTGGTCATCAAATGGATTAATCCACTGGTTAGGTTATTGGGCTCATAATCTAATTATTTCAACACCCTCACTAACACAGAAGCTTTGGGGAGACATCTCATATACACTGTAACATAGACTGTGAAGAAAGGATGAGTTGAAGCTCAGTTGTATAACTCAAGGAAAAAGTCAATGTTATGTTAGCCTGAGATGTAAAAAAATAGAGTAGAAATCTAGTGATTAAAAATGAAAGGAGGAAAATTCACAAAATGAGAGTATCATGTATGGGGAAGCTCTAGAATCTGCATATAATCTCCTCCTCCATCCACCAAGTTCTTGAATAAATCATGAACTATATTTGTGGAGTGGAAACTCAAGAGACCTCTGATAGGTATCAACATTTGAAAAGCCAAAAGAGCTGAGAACCAACATGAGGAAAATGGGGTTGAAGTTATGCCAAGTGGAGAGCACCACATCTTATAAGTAAAGCCCATGTCTGTTGGACTAAGCACAGAATTGGGGCAGGGTGTGCGGGAGATACATGCTAATGAAAATCAATACCAAGTCACCATAAATGTAAGGTCATCAGAATGTAATTTAATTGCCAGCTAGACAAAAGGTTAATACTATTCAAGGAAAGATAACAGAATGCAGAATCTCTCCAAAGCCAAATCCAAAAATGTTCATTCAGTATGTACAACCAAAATTTTCAGACATGTAAGTATTGGATAGAAATATCCTGATGAGGAGGAAAGAATTTTATAAAATAGCCCACTTTTGGAATTGGTAGAAAATGAGTTTTAACAGCAAAAGAAAACAAATATAAGGACTTCATGGAAAACACAGTAATCATGATTGAACAGATGGGGATATTCACTAGACAAGTAATAACTATAAAAGAAAGTGAAAAAAATATAACATTACCCTAAGTACATATATGAAGACAGAAATGGTGTGACTCTACTTTGTGTACAGCCAGAGACATGAAAAATTGTGCTTTATATGTGTACTATGAATTGAAATGCATTCTGCTGTCATGTATAGCAAATTAGAATAAAGAAAGAAAGAAAGAGAGGAAGGAAGGAAGGAAGGAAGGAAGGAAGGAAGGAAGGAAGGAAGGAAGGAAGGAAGGAAGGAAGGAGTGAAAAGATAAGAATTTGAAATGAAATTCAACTCAATGTATGAGAGTTTAACAGCAGTCTAGAGATAGAAAGGGTTGGTAAACCTGAAAACTGATCTTTTGAAATTATCTGAACTGAATAACAGAGTGAAAAAAAAAACTCAAGTATAATGAGCAGAGCTTCAAGGACAAGTAAGACAACACTGAAATGGCCTAAATATGCATGTAGTAAGAATCCCCAAAGAAGAATAAGTGAAAATAGACAAAAAAAGTATTCCATGGAATAACGACAAACTTTCCCTAACATAGAAAATATATATGTATAAACTTTAGAAGCCAAGAAACTTAATGAACTATAGCATAGTAAATAGAGAAAATCACACCGAGACACATCATAGTCAAATCCCTGAAAACCCAAATTAAAAGAGAAAGACTTGAAAGAAACCAGAATAAAGAGGAGAAATAAATTATACCTAATTTCTCCTCAGAATCAACAAAACCCAGGAGACAATAAGATTGTTACAGTGCTGAAAGACTAAAACAAAATAAACATGAAACAAAAAAATCTCCCACAGAATTCTATGTCCACTGAAAGTATACTTTTAACATGAAACTTAATAAGGCTATGCTTACAAAAATAAAAGTTGAATTAACTGCCAAGTAACACAATAAATGCAAAATGAACGTCTTTAGGCTGAAGAACAAATAATACCAGATAGAAACTTGAATTACATATAGAAAGAAATGAAAAGCACTAGAAATGGTAGATAATGTAGATAAATTAAAGGTGTTTTTTTAATCTTCTAATTTATTTTTAAAAACTAATTTTAAAGGAAGATATATAATATTATATATTATATATAATAATATATAGTGTGGGGTTTACAATTTATGTCATTACAAATTATAAAACAAAAGTGTTTTTTCCTATTATCCATCAGGACAATTTATAAAAGATATATGAACAGCTGAAATTATCTTTTAAAAAGTTCAACATCATGAGGTATCAGGGAAACACAAATTAAATCACAAAATTATCTCATGTCCATGAGTATGGCTTAGTCAGTTTTGTGCTGCTATAACAGATCACCAGACTGTGTAATTTTTAATAAACAGAGATTTGCTGATTAGCTCTGAAGACTAGGAAGTCTAAAATCAAGGGCAAATGTCTAACAAGGACATTCTTGCATCCTCTTCATCTGACAGAAGGTAGAAGGTCAAAGGACAGAGGGGTATGGGGCAGGGACGGGGATCTAAAATACACAAGAGAGTGCCCACTCCCAAAGGCCTTTTTGTTAAAGCATTAAACCCACCCATAAAAGTAAAGCCCTCATGGCCTACTCACCTCCAAAATTCCTAGTTCTTAATACCTTTTAAATGACAAATTTCAAAATGAGTTTTTGGAGGAAACAAACATTCAAACCACATCAGTGCTGAAAATAAAAACATGGATCAGATCACAGATGCACATGGGGCAGCACTCTTATACTTGTGCTAGAAGTATAAAATGGTACAATCACTTTCGAAAACTGTTTGGCTGACTTTTATAAAGTTAAACATACACTTAAAATACAATCCAGCAATTTCACTTCGAACTATTTATTCAAAAGAAATGAAAACATATGCCCCCAAAATACTTGTACAATAATGTTTTAGCAGCATATTTATAACAGACCAAACTGGAAACATGCCAAGCATCCATTAATAGAGGAATGGATAAACAAAATTGTGATATATTCATGCAAGAGAATTCCACTTAGAAACAAAAAAGAATGAACTATTGATGCGTGAGCTAATAGATGAATTTTACAAACACATTTAGTGAAAGAAGTCACACCAAATATACATACTGAATAATTCCACTTACATGGAATTCAATAAATACTGGTGAATAAATTAAGTGAGTGAATGAAATTGAGGGAAAAAAAAAACGTTTTCATTTGAGAAAGGATAAAAAACTGGATCGTAACTGATTTTTATGGAGATTGACGTATCTAGCTAGATGTGACACAGAACATGCTTGAACTTAAAAAAAAAAAAAAAGTCAGTTTGGTTTTGTAGATGGTTTAGGCCTGGTGTGTTTAGGCATAACAAGATGAGTAATGGTTGAAGCATAAAATGTACATGTAGATTGAAAAGACTGGCCCTGGCAATGATCAGATCATCAACTTGGAAAAGTTAGATAATCTCTTTAAGCTTCCTATAAGATGGGAATAATAATATGCTATACTGTGATGTGTGAAGGAATTTTAGGAATCTATATAAATCTATAGAAAGTTCAGCCCAGGGAGTATTAATAGTAATTATTTAAGAAATGTTTATCATCATCATTATCATCACCACCACCATTTAGATTCCAAATGAAGAGTTTCAGCTTCAATCAGTTGAGTTAAATACCTGCCATATTGTGTGGATAGATCAATAGAGAATGTGCTTATTTTGTGTTTTTGAATGGTTTAGATCTCTTTAATTTTATGCCTAGATGAACCATTTAGATATTGCATGCCATTCCTAGTTTTTACATCCTTGATTTTACCTACATCACTTACATAAAATCAAATACCTTGCCATAGGAATCCCTTTCTCCATTCCACTCCACCCAACCCCACGCCTCACCCCCAAGTCCCCTACCTGGTCAAGTAACCGCCATTGTTCCTTCTTCTTTTCCTCACCTTAGTCCCCTTGATCTCATGAAAGGGAACCCTCTTTATGGCAGAGAAGATCCCTTCCTTCTCCCTCCCACTCCTGAGCAAAGACATCACATTGTTGTAAGCACAACTCATTGGGAGATTTGTTCTTGACATTTTGCATTAAAATTCTCAATGAATTTCTTCACAGAATCACTGCCAGGCCTCATGTATAGGTTATTAATTTCAACCCTATGCCTTGTATATAAGTAGTAGCTAAATAACTTGTTCAGCAGAGTAAGAATTAACCACCATACTTTTTTTTAGTGTGTCAATTATATCTTTTTTTTTTCAATTTATGTTTTATTCATTCTAATCAATTATACATGGCAGCAGAAAGCTTTTTTATTCATTGCACATAAATTCAGCACAACTTATCATTTCTCTGGTTGTACACGATGTAGAGTCACAACACATGTACCTAGGGTACATACACGTACGTAGAATAATGATGTCACCTCATTCCAGCATCTTTCCTACCCCTATGCCCCCTCCCCTTGGCCTAATCAAAGTTCCTCCATTCTCCCCAAGCCCTCTGCCCCATTATGGATCACTTATTAGAGAGAACATTCGACCTTTGGATTTTGGGGATTGGCTTACTTTGCTTAGCATAATATTCTCCAACTCTATCCACTTACCTGCAAATGCCATAATTTCCACCATACATTATTTTTAAACATTTTTTTTTAGGTGGACACAATACCTTTATTTTACTTGTATGAGGTGCTGAGGATCAAACCCAGTGCCTCACGCATGCTAGGGAAGCACTCTACCCCGAGCCACAACTCCATCCCCAAAACTGAGTTTGTTTTTTGTTTTGTTTTTGTGGTGCTGGGGATTGAACCCAGGGCCTCATGCTTGCAAGGCAAGCACTCTACCAATTAAGCTATGTCCCCAGCCTCCACCATACATTTTTAAGCCAAAATGTTTTCAATGTTGAAACAATGTACTTGTATTACATTTTGAGGGAAAAAAAACTTCCCCTTTATAAATGAAAAATTATCTTTTCTTCATATTTCATAGAAGCAGATTCTTTTCCACAGTATAAAAACTGACTTCTACAAAGACATTACTTTATTACAGATTTTCCACTAGGATTTGTTACTAGAAAAATCTCTTTTTTGAAGAATGAACCCTAGAAAGGATCAATTAGTATATTAAAAAGTTCAGAGAAGGCTGCTGTTCCTGTCCCTACTACTTAACAATTCCCAACTTTGACATACTTGCATTCCTTGGTCTTCCTATTCACAAAATGGGAAGAATAGATTCATGAAACTTCTAGTAAGATTCCTGAAGCACTCAGAGAGAAAGTTTTGCCAGGAATGTTTTGTCTTTTCAATACTTAGCTGAATCCCAATTTCTTTGTCAACTTAAAGAGTTTATTTTACTTATAAAATCCAAAGGTCAAATTAAAAGAATGATGGTTCTAACTGTGGGAAAAACACACTAAAAATTTACCTAAGTCAATATTTCCCTCAGTCAACACAGCACTCATTTGTATAGAAAAGGTAACTATATAGACAAAAATAATGTATATTTCAAAAAGCTAGACGAAGATTTTGAAAGCTTTTACCATTAAGAAATTATAAATGTTCAAAGACAAAGATATGATTAATCATATCTGATTCAAATATTTCACAGGGGTGTACATATATGAAAACATCATGTTACCCCTTTTCTGTTTTTGTTTTCCAGTTTTTTTTTAAAAAAAAGTTGTAATTTTTAAAACGTGACAACCAAAAAATTCGAAGCTATGACAAAAAGTAAAAGTAGCAATCAATGTATCATTTTATCACTATTATACATATACTTTGAATTAATTTTTAAATTTTAAGTAAATTCTCAAAATTGATTTATATAATAAATTAACTGAAAACTCTCCAGTGTTTGTATACTATTTGTTCACTTTTCTAACAAATTACTAAGAGGTATTCAGATATTAAACTGAGGTGCATTTTTAATCCTCTTTATATGTAAACCATCATGGATATTCAGTATTTATGACCAACTGTTAAACAGGAAATGGGTTTCTCAGCACATCTAGTGAAAAAAATGATAACACAGAAGGAATAAAGAGGAAGGATGAATGTGGCTTTTTTTTTTTCTTCCATCTCAAAAATACCTGTCAACTATATCAACCAACTGGATTAAAGAAAAAGAAAAAAATAATACAACAGAAACAAGTTATCATTGAAGTCCACCAAAACTTCCCCAAATATGAATTCTTGCTGTTGTGCTTATGGAGGCTGCCATGAGTGCCTGCAGGAATCCCTGAACACAAGAATGGAGTCTTTCAAGACCTCTGATTACATCCCTGTTTTAGGCCCACCTCAGGCAGCCTAAAGATCCTGTTAATCAATTAGCTGAGGTTCCTGCTAAACCCAGCAAGAGAACCAGAGAAGCTGGTGCACATGGAACAAAGCCATCTATTGCAACTGATGAGCTTTTCTTGTGCATATGCACAGGGCATTGTTCCACTCTTCAAGATTCACATTAATCAACGTTCAGAGGCTGCACCTCTGAAATAGAGAGTTGGTTGTTCATCAGTGATTTATTACGGAGCCCAACATGTTTTTGACACAAAACAAGTTGGTAGTTTGGACGCAGCCACTGGAGGGGGAAGGGAAAGTAGGGTGTGGGGTGTGAAGGGTGCTAATGCAGACACAAGTCAGCTCCCTTCATTCTTCTGAAAAATACTGCAACTGACAGTATTTTGTAGCTAGGGTTACAAACATCCATGCTGTCCTTAAAAGACCAAATGTAGTATTTTGATCAGCAAAATCTGGGAAATGCGCTGATATTTTATACTTGCAAAGGAAAGAGGTGGAAAGAGAGGACAAAAAAATGGAAGACAAGAAATATAAAATCCATCTGGGAGGAGCAGGTGTAATCAGTTTTAAGTCTTCATTGCTTTTCAGAATGATTTAAGTTTTTAAATTGAATCGTTGCTATGGAACAGATTTTCAGTGGACAAAAATCATATCTATCCACTGCCTCGTTAGGTGACACAAATTAAAAAGTTCAACATAAAATAAACAGTAAAATTAAAAACCATTACATTGCATTAACAGAATAACCCTATTTAAATGGACAGCTACAAACATCAGCATATGAGTGAAAAGGCAACATTTTCCTTGGGAGAAAAATCATTTGGGTTTTGGCAGGGTCCACCATTATCATCACAAAAGCTGATCAAGAAAACTTCATTTGAAAAGGAAACAGTGGTTGTGTTGTGGTTGTTGGGTTATTTATTTATTTTTTTAAATTCTCCACATAAGTTCTTTTGAACCAGAAGCCATTTATAGAAATAAGGATCACATCTTTTAAAATAAAAATTTGGGTACAACTTTTGATGGTGTTTCTGATGACCTATTTGGCATCTGGAGTAAATTTTACTGAACGGGGACTCTCCTAAAAAAAAAAAAATAAGAATCATACTTTTGTCATACTTGTCATAGATGAGGAGAAATCCTCAAAAATCTCAAAGGTTGCAAGAATGGCTGTTTAATTAATCTGGTTAAATAAAAGTAATTATTCATCACTATTCACATATCTTTAACTACTCAAGACATCAAAACCTTCAGAGACTTAAGACTATGAGAAACAGCTGCTTTTGCCCAATTATGTTCTGGGCTGTCAAGATTCATAATACTCAAGCAGTTCCTTCCCCCTATTAAATCAGGGGAAATTATTCAAATAGGTATGGTGTTGTACCAGGAATTTTAATATGATTTAAAATAAGACAATACACCCAAAGAGGATTATAATCTCTCTCTCTCTCTCTCTCTCTCTCTCTCTTTTTTTTTTTTTTTTTTTTTTTTTTGCCTTAGTTTCCTCAGCTATAAAACAGAATATAGCATTAAATTATAGGGTTGTTTTCATAAGTGCCCAATAAATGTTATCATGTGTTTGAATGTTAAATATTAAAAGATGTAATAGTTGTCTCAGGGCTTTTAAAAAATGCATTCCTAGCTAATTTCTTATATTTGTTAATCCTGTGTTTGAATGGGAAAAATAATGGAGGGGGACAAAGGAAAAGAACTATTATGGTTTTAATTAGTAGTGTACCACTACTCCTGACAATACACATCTGCCTACACAGAAAGAATTCTTAGTTCACAACTGGATGGTGCTAGAATAAAAGGTGAGAAGAAGAAACAATGCTGTAGGATTTCTCCCATCAGGTGTCTCTGTTGGATACACGTGCTTGCATAAACGCTCCCATACATGTTTAGGTGTCACCAATACCTGTAGCTTTTTCTGTAAGGAAACAATTTGGACTTGTGAAACTGATCCATCTCTCACCTTCCCTTTTCTGTGCCTTGATGGTCTAGACTAGGTATTCCACAACTTGGCTGCGCAATACAATCACCTGGGCCCTTTTAAAAATTTCAAAGACCAGGCCACACCTCAACCTAATTAATTGGCAGACTCTGGGAAAAGAACACAAGCATCTGTATATTTAGAAGCCCGCCCTGGCCAGGTGGTCCCAATGTGCAGACAAGTCTGGGAACAATAAACATATCAAAAGCAATTTCCCAGCAGGTAGCATGTTCAGAAGTCAAGTTTTGGAAAACCCCTTTCATATCTCTGTATATTCCCAAGTACTTAGGATGGTTGTCATTCAGTGATGTGTTCATCAGCTGACTATAGAACTTAAAAAACTGTTTGATTAAAAAGGTTAAATCAATGAGATACACTTAAGACAGAGCTTGAGAGTTGCATTTATTATTTTAAAAGCAGCCTGAATTGTCAAGAATACATTTTTAGAGGGCTGCCCTTGTATTATTTTTTTATTTATCATAGTGCAATAGAAAATTCACTTAAAGATAATATGTTTTTAAATAAATCTGTCAAAAAAGTCAACATTTACATTATTCCTCTTCAAATTGTGAGCTCATAATTCCACATAGCAAACAAGGAAAACAAAAACATTATGGCCATAGTTAAGTTCTACAAAGTCATATGGTACTGATAGATTCTCCTTCCTGAGAGATAACTGGGAAAATAATTAAGTGGTATTAGAATTTTTGCTTGCATTTGCCAAATATTTATTGATATACAAATTACACAGCACAGAGTAAAACTTACATATGACATGTTATATTTAGCAAACAAAAATATAAGAAAGTACTTAACTTATACATCATTTCCAAATTTAAATATACATGCATATACACATATACATAATTGGAATGATTCTTCGCCTTTTTGTACATATCTTGTCTATTTTCAATTACTTTGTAAATAAAGGAGAAAAACAAAGGCTAGAGTATCTATGGTCTCCTATTGGCAAAGATAGAGACTAGGAAGCCTAGAGGAACCAGGGGTGTAATATACCCCAAGTCCAGGCATCACACATGATCGGTGCATTTGTGCATTTTTCTCACATACAATTTTGATTTATTAACATTGTTCTATGCCCAGATTAGCATCCCAATGTTCACCAAATTCAGAAGTCCCTAGCTGGCTCAATTATAAAATAAGTATTATTTAATCTATACTGATCACAGAATAAATGTACCTTTTTATTTTTGAAAGATAAAGCACTTTTAGAGTGAGGGACAACTTAAATGGGTGAGAACATCTGAAAGTAAAAACCTCAGCTCCTATAAAAATGTCATGCTACATGAACTTCATGTACCTGGCAGTCATTAAAGTTGTGGGTGTCAATCATTTCAAAAGAAGCAAACTTTAATAATCTGATTAGGCAATTTACAGAAATAATTGTTATTGAATGGTAATTATTTAAATAGCTATATAGTTATTTCTATGCAATTCAGTATGCAATAGAGGATGCATGGTTATGCCACACTAGAGTTCACTTTAGTTCTACTTCATATATTTTTGTCTTTGTGCTAGATAATATCTAGGAATTTGAAAAGTCGAGATGTTTACTCTTTGAACATAACTTCTTAAATTACTATACATATGGCATTGCTATAAAGGAACCACAGGAAAAAAATACTTAAAAAATAAATAAGGGGGTGTAACTCCATGGTAGAGCACATGCTTAGCATGCAGGAGGTCCCCAGCACCAAAAAAAATTTAAAAATAAACAACAAATTCATATTCAAAAGCTAATACAGACAATGTACTTTCATTTCAATGGTTAAAGAAATGCAATTGATAGCATATATTTACATGTATTTATTATATTTTTAATATAATTTAGCATATACTTCTTATATTTTAATCACCATTTCTCTCCTTATTTAGCTATTTATTCACTACAAAAAGTGATCATTCACCTAAAAATAAACATCATGTAAAAAAAAGCACACATCCTATAATAAAAAGGCAACTTCTAAGAATTTGTCAGTATAAGCCAGGTGTGGTGGTGAATGCCAATAATCCCATAGCTTTGGAGGCTGAGGCAGGAGGATTTCAAGTTCAAAGTCAACCTCAGAAACTTAACGAGGTTCAAAGCAACTTAGGGAGACCCTGTCTCAAAATTAAAAAAAACTAAAAAAAGGGCTGGGGATTTGGTTCAGTGGTTGAGTACAAAAAAAAAAAAAAAAAAAAAATTTCTCACCATGATAGTTTAACAGCAGGTATTTGGACAATGAGATAAATATAGATATTTATGTTTTAGTATGAAATGAAATTGTTTGCAATCAGCACTGCATATGCTACAGGACTTCTTGTCTATGAACATAGTCTAAGCACAGCAGTTGCTCTCTGGATGCTGAACAGAAAAGCCTTTGGGACTACAGATATGTGAGGCTATTATTTCTGGGGTTTGACATTAAGAAATATGATCTATGCCTCAGGAAAAACACTAAAACCAGAAGACACAGTAACTGTAACTCATGGTTCAACCACAAGAAAACAGAAAGTTCAGTTACATATAATTGCATTTTTCTAAGACAGAATCAATACCAACATATTAATAAGCAGTTGTTAAATTAATATTTAATTTGGCTTACCAGTGAAATTTTTGATTATTTTATAATAATTTTATGATTTATTTTATTCTTCAATGTGTATATATATATGTATATATAATAGAAAAGCATTTCTAAATACTTAATTCTCAAAATATATATAGAGATTCGTGGACTATGAAAGTACTATGTTGAACATTTCATAATATTTTAGTAGGCTTTAGAATATAAATGTTTAAGTTTCTTAAACTGCATATCTGATGAAAGATCTTGCATGATGCTCTTAATGAAATTTCTTGCTGTCACATTCACTAATATTTATATTAATATTATGTTGGTGTTTTAAAATTAAATCTTGTTAAACATTTCTAAGTTGGTCCTAGATTTAGCTACACAAAACAGCAGCTTCAATAATGACAAACATTCCATTCCTTTTATCTTTGCCTACATTCCTTCTTTAGAAAAATGAGGTTATACAGGCAAATGCTTAAATGCATGCAGATGTTCAGCTATGATTTTTTGAGTATGATAATGTTTCCAAATTGATTTCTAATAGTCCTTTAAAATAAGAAAAAATATTACTTCAGGTACTGAATATTCTAACCAATGTTCAACACAAAATAAAATATTTTATCTCCACAATCAATGTCATGTTCTTAAAGAGAAAGAATAGAAATTGGAAAAGAGTAATTTGTATAGCATTCATTGGACAAAAGTTACCAAAAAAGAAGATAAGACAATGAAACATAACACCTTTATTCATCTCATCTGTCTCTTTCTCATTATCTATCCATCGAGACACTAACAGCCTCACTACAGAGAGAGAAATTGCTTGTTCATTTATTGCAAGAATCTTTTTCAGATAAGTGGCAATTTGCATCCACATGAGCAATGTATGGCAATGTCTCATCTGGCCCAATGCA
The DNA here is from genome assembly GCA_025594165.1 of Tamias sibiricus. Classification (NCBI taxonomy): domain Eukaryota; kingdom Metazoa; phylum Chordata; class Mammalia; order Rodentia; family Sciuridae; genus Tamias; species Tamias sibiricus. The sequence continues at coordinate 32,940,168 of CM046668.1, forward strand.
GTATGCAATTTTGCACACAATGTCATGCTGACCTGAAGTAAGTAGGATATATTGCTTGCATAAAAAATATAATGGGTAGGGGAAATATCACATTCATGTGTTCCAGCCCACAATTTCATTATGTCATGACAATCAAGAGTATAGCCAAGGCCACACCTGCAAATATTAGGAAGTTAATTAACCAATGAAAGATCATTGGGGATTTCCATTTAGCCAGCAAAATAGTAAAGTTCATTTAGATTAGAGACAGCAAAAGTTTTACATAACTCTTCAACATGTAGAAAGAAAAAAAGATTCAATAATGGATGACAATATGCCTTGAAAAAATTTTACTGTAAGATATAGTAAATATAAAAGAGAAGCAATGTAAAATATTAAAACTTGCTACTAATTATAGATAATTTCTGATATCCAGTGGGGATTTTTGAAATAATGCCATTTATTTTAAAATGCTCTTTTAAATTGTCAGAAAGCTTTTAAAATTATTTTTGACTAAAATCAAGAGGGAAATTTGACTACAATAGGAGCAATGTGTCACTCCCTAACAGGAGTGATTTAAATCTGTGAAAAGTGAGGCCTGACAGGCATAAATTGGCTCCTGTCTTTGGATATTTAGAAGATGCATTAGCTCTTTTTTCCTTGATAGAATACAGTATTCCATAGGTAGATTAGACCCCATCAAATGTCTACACTAATAACTTTTGTGATTGCCCATCTTTCCATTATAGTGGCCATTTTTTCCATTGTTTTCTTTCTGTCATTTAGCACTGAAGGGGGAGGGGAAAGATTGGTTTGATGAATTCTCAGTGTCCTTTATAGTTCTTTCCAGGAAATTGCATTTTGTTTTCTTATAAAATTTTCTTTCCAGGAAGTTACATTTATTTTTAAAATTTTGTTTTCTTTCCAGGAAATCACATTTTATTTTCTTATACTGGACTCAAGGTCCATCTCAAAGTATAGAGAAAAATACTTAGAAAAATACTAAGGCAATTCCCTTGCCCAAATGCAAGCTCAGACAATCACTGAGTATCACAGAGCCATGAACACTTGATATATTGGCATCAAAACTAAAAGAAATAAGTAATTAGAATTTTTATAAGAAATCCTAAATATATAAGTGAAATAAAATTGATGGTTACGTTTTTAATAGGTGGTAAAGTAGAGGTATATTTTAATATGTAAATCATATTGTAAATCAGAGAATAATTTTCAGATTCATTTTAATGATTCTCTTTTCCATATCCCTTTGGAGAAAAAATTCCTTTGTGACTTAGAAAGATCAGGTGATAACTTATCTTCCCTATTCCTCTGTCGGTTTCAGTGTGCAAAGAATAACTCTTAAGTATGGTCAATTTGTAATTTTTTTTTTTACATTTATAATAAAATTTTCACTTTGTATTTTAAGGGAGAATATTAACAGACCATTTCTCTTAAAAGGAAAGTATTAAACATGAAATTAAAACTGTAATATTTTCTGGTATTATCCTTAAATTTCAAGCCACAGAATTTCATTTTTCCTTTAGTTAATTTTCTTTGATTCCTAAGTCACAGAAAGATTACCGTTTTGGTCAGTTAGAAAAAGATTTTGAAAAATACTAGTTTGTGAATAGAGGATTTTGAGAAATACTCTCATAGGAACAGGCAGTCAAAATTTAATGGGAGCACACCTAAATGTGACTCTGTTCAAATACAGGCAAATGTGTAAGTTAAAATCATAAATGATATAATTAATGTTTGCCACTTTTATTAATATAATCCTCAAAGAGCTACATTCCTTTGGATCCTCTTTTACAACTTCAAATGCCCCATTCGTCATATACCATAAATATTATGTGTTTTCAACTTGGCCAGCAGAAAGTTCTGGCTACTAAACAATTAAATACTTTCACCATATTTAGTCTATTTTGCTTGTGGAAGTTTCATCCTGCAATGCACCCGTACCCAGCACCTGCCTTCCAGCTTAAGTTCAAAGGGATGTCTCACATAAAAGCATGTGAGAAGAGAAAAATCTGACACCACAATTGTTTTCATCTCCATTTTTCAAAAAAGTATAAAATGAGCCAAATTAGATTTACTTTAAAAAGAACACTCAGGCAATTTTAAAAAAATAATAAGTCTCGAAATATGTCTTGTAAGAATTTTAAATGCTTAATTATTTTAGAGAGACCACATAGTAAATGGATCAAGTAGAAGAGAACAGGTCACACCAGCTTGGTTTAAAATCAGGCTCTGCTATTTACTAGTCAAGTAGTATTGGGTACATTAACTAATAATCCTGATATACTTTCCTACAATATGGAAGCAATGGTTTTTCTTATCTCAGAACACTGCTGCATGAAATAGCAGAATGATTCCATGTGAAGCATTTATAACAGCACCTGACAGTGTACTCCATAAATATTAGATAATGCAAGTATATTCATTTTATGACTATTATTAGTGTTTATATACACATCTGTCTATCTCATACCAAAGGGTATAAATCTGTTCAGTAGACTTAAGTTCCATTACTAGAAATTCAAATGCACTGACAGTATTGATTAAACAGCAATATTGAATGGAACATGTTACCCATTTGACAAAATTTATGTACTATGGCACTAATACATTGTAATTATTCCTAATGCCTAGGCCCTGACACCTAGACACTGAGAACAAATTTCAATTCTTTCTTTTGGCAATTAAGATTCTATCCATGGCAAAATTTTAAGTACAGGAAAAAAAAAAAATGTCCCAAATCATGAATATCTCATCCTCTACCCAAACTATATTTATATCCACTAGGAATTGGGACTGCATTAATAAACTCCCAACGTAGCTCAGAATGCCATGCTCATAGTAAATTTTTGGACAAACTGAAAAATGAAAACAATCATCCAAGAGAACTGAAGCCCCATGGGCCTGTGTATGCATATACACACATACCCCCCCCACCACACACACACAGATACCTTGCTGTTTTCCTCATATCAGTATTCAGGAATATAATGGACCACAGGAATTAAGAGAATCATGGACATTTTATGTAAGTGTAATTAACCTTCTTTACTCCATAATTCCTCCTCTCAATCATTAAACTAATGAAATGATCTCCTGTTATACTAGTATCTGCATTTCAAATTTACTTTCAAATAAGCACAATCTCATTCGTTTCAATTGATGGATCATGTACCATGATACAAATTATAAAATCATATTCACTTAGGGTCCTATTTCTATATAATTCCCAAGTTGTTTCTGCCATGTTGAAAAGTAATTAGAGTATAAGGATGCTGCAGGGAAAACAAAGAGTTTCTCTCGTTAGACTAAAAATATTAAATTCCGAGAGACTATATACTTATCATTAATTATGAATTAAACAAGCTTCAATACTTTTTCTTAAGGAGCCCTAAGAGAATATAATTATCCCTCCTGAAAATGACTGGGGTGCCACAACATGGACCATTTGGTTTCTGCATTTCCACCATACTTTTGGGATCTAAGGCAACTCTTCATGCAACATTTAAACTCTAGAGAGACAGAGATATAGACAGAGTGGGGAGAGACGAAGAGATATATCAGTATTAAAACTCTCCTACAGACACCAAAGACTAAAGAAATTGATAAATAAGCATACCTGAAAAAATACATATATACACAAATTCACATATAATAATATAATTAAACACTCACTGCAAGCAAGATACTATACTTCATAATCAAATGTGTCTTACTATTCACAATAAAATTTTAAAAGTAGTACTATTCATTATTTGATGTAGAAACCAAATCTCAGTACAGTAAAGTGAATTGCCAATGCACAATCAATAAATGGTGGAGGCAAGATTTGGATCCAAGTATATCAGGCTGACTTCAAAGACAGTATTTTAGCCACATTGATATATTTGCCTACTACAGCTAACAGCATGGCTGTCAAGGCTAGGTATGATGGTAGAACAATTTCAGCATAATTCAATGGAATTCTAATCCAAGTTTAAGAATTATAAATGTGGATATTTTTTGATTTGTGTTTTGTTTTTGTTTGTCTCTCTCTCTCTCTCTCTCTCTCTCTCTCTCACACACACACACACACACTGAGAGAGAGAGAGAGAGAGAGAGAGAGAGAGAGAGAGAGAGAGAACTAACAAGAACATTCTTATAACAGAATTCTAAGATCCTCCCTGCCATTTTAGGTTTTCTCTGACAGTCATTATGAATAAGCCAGCTGTCCAACATCTCTCATAAAACAGCTCCTAATTCACCCAGAATCATTTGCCCCAACTCCTCTCCTGTCTTCTTTAAAAAGCATATGTCACAGCTGCATTTCAACGAGGCTCAAGTAGTGCCTCATCTGTGAGCCATCTCAGTGGACAACTAACATTTTGAAGTGCACACAAAATGGGACCAACGGTGCCTTACTGTTAATTAAAACCATCCTGACAGCCACTGCCTTGGCCTTTACAGTACAGCTTCTCCTCATGTTTGCCCAGTTGAGTCAACATATCTGCACCTGTAGGCTGGCTCATGATGAATCAAATGTGAAAACTGAAGTGATCCTTGAAAAACAGGATTCCTTTTTCCTAAGACAAGCAACTCTTCTAGCCCAAATGTATATATGTATGTTCAGACTAATGCTTGGAACACTGCTATTCTTTCTAACAAAGGGACGTCAGATACTCTGATACCTTAAAGTACCTGTTCTCAAATGGTGTCAAGAACCTTTGTATCCCCCAAAAATGAGGAATCCAAAATTATTTTATGGTAATTACATCTATTAATATTTAACATGTTAGAGATTAAAATGGAGAAAATTTTAAAGATTTTTTAATTTACTTCAAAATAAAAATAACCCTAGGATACATAACACAAATCTAGTTAAAAGAATGGGATTGTTTTACATTTTTGCAGATTTCTATAAATGTCTGGTTAAATGAGTAGATAGCTTGATTCATCTACCTTCTTCTGCATTCAACGTGTTACAATAAGCTGCTTGATTAAAATGTATGAAGAGCATTCAGCCTTACAAAGACATATGGTTGGGAAAGGAAGTAAAATTTTAATGGACTTTTCACATAATTTGGATATTCTCCTTTCGTACTACTCCAATAATTGACATGGTAATTTCTTAAAGTTTAGGGGTAATATGTAATCTGACCACAAACCCTAATGTTTTGTTTTATTAAATTCCATTGGTCTCCATTGGACTTTGAATGAGTCTTTTATCCATGCATGATTTTGTAGACCCTCTTTGTGTGTGTGTGTGTGTGTGTGTGTGTGTGTGTGTACCCTCCTGAAAGGATTTTTGGACTACACTTTAAGAATCAATCCTGGGGTGGGGGGTGGAATCTATGAAAAGAACATGAAAGAATCAATCTAGCTAGTGAAAAGGAAAGATGTAAAAATTATACAAAGAATTTTATAGGAGGATTCAAGATTTTGGCTAGTACATACTAGCATTCTGCAAATTAGAAATGGTGCCCCTCTGTGAGACACACTCTGCAAACTTGGTGGAAGGAATGTGGAATCACTTGGACAGTGGGCTCCATTTTTCCCCCCTTTGCTAGACACACTTTTTTGCCATGAACAAAGAGCACAAATATATGTTAGTCCTGGATACACTGACAACAAGGAATGGCAAATCTCACACAATTAAAAAGAAAAAAAAAAGGAAAAAAATCGTACTTGGGAGCCTTAACAGATATAATTCGTGTCATTGTCCAATTTTATTTCTTCATATCTGGAGGTCATAGTCATGACCAATTTGACAGCTAAAAATTCATGATCAATAGAAAATCATATCAGGTCCCAGCAGAATACATTTATTTCATAACATGTAGATTATCAGGAAAAGAGAAAACTACATAGAAAATACTTAAAGAGATAGAAATTTGTTTAAGTCCTAATACTAAGAGTTCTTTTTTTTTCAAAACCAGACAACTCTCTTTAGCTAAAGGAATAAAACATTTTCAAAGCATTTTTTATTTTAATAGGATGAAGGTTCACAACACCCAAAGAAAGTGTTATTTAATAACGGTAGAATTAAAGAACAAATCTGAAAATAGAAAAGTGTATAAAAACCAAAATATTTCAAAACAGTGCTATGAATTTTTTTTTTTTTAATTTGATGACATTACTAATTTTAGGTGACTTTCATGAACAAAAGAATATATCCAGTGAAAAAGGATACTCTTAACTGAATTAATATTAAGCAAAAATTATTCCTGTCTCACTGCTCTTTTGATTATTACACCACACTGCTACCACTGCCAAATTCAGAATGTGTCCTTATTCAATTTATTTGTATATAGTTATAAAGTAAATCTGATTTTTTATAAACATAACATACCATCAAGAAAACTAGCTATTTCCTACTATAGTGGTGACCAGAGGGCACAGTTTCAAAACTAAGAAATTACTAAACAACAGTGTATTTCAGAGACTATGTGGTAAATATGCAATTTCTAAAACACAGGGTTCCTAAGTGGTGACTGAGATACTGGAGATTACCAATATGTCTGCATACTACTTAAAATGAATATATTAAAAGCTAGTTATAAGTAGAAAAATCATTGTATGTGGCATTAATTGTGGTTCTTTTTTCCTTTACCACTTTCTGAGCTCATTAGAATCACATGCTGTGAGAATGGCTCCCTTATGGAAAACAGACACCATTGCATCTCTTACACTATTAGTTAATCTTAGCTTTCCACTATACCAAGCTGCTCGCAGCACTGAAAAGTACATATTGTGCCAATGATAAGCATAGCTTTTACTCCACAGATGAAAAGCATGCATGGCCTGAATGGAACATTAGAATAAATTGCACTCCGGAGCTGGCTAAAATCTTTCTTACAGACTTTTTCAGTCAGCCTTTCAACATAGACACAATGACAACTTAAAATGCATTCCATAGTCTAAAAAGTCAATTTGAAAGTTATACTGAAAATGAGCCCTAAAAACAACTTCAATGAGCCAACAATATGAATATTATGCTTAAAACAACCCAAGATTTCTTCTAATTGTAAGAATGTTTTTAATTACAGGTATATAGGTGATAAGAGAGGAAGAAAATATGATGATAATTTGTGCTTCTCCTAATGTCTGTGATTTAAGAATCTCTGCATCTTAGCAAAGGAAAATGGTGTTTAGCATGAGTATTTCTATTTAGTGCTCACTAATGCTCTGTGAAGTTTGCTCTCCAGTTTGGCACACAGAATTTAGAAATACACAATACACAAAACAGAAAATGACATTCCACAATAACTTTAGAATTATTTAGAAAGTCAATGAAAATGTCATACAGATAAAATTATTTTCATGTTCACAGGACCTTATAGATAAAATTATTTTCATGTTTGCAGGATTACTAAGTTATAACATTCTTGGTGTTTAGAAACATCTATGTACTTGGTCCAGGAGGGAAAATGTAGCCAATATGTGTCCTCTGCTGTTAAAAGGATGAGAGTCTTGCCTGAGAGTTACAAACACAAAGGTTAATTCCTCTGGGGTGAAAGGTAGGTATATTAAACCCAAGGAAGCATCTTAAGAATAACATAAATCTTCTCACTAATCACATGCTCACCAAGAAACCTGATTATAATTTGATTTCCTAGTAGCAAAATAATTTCTTTGTGGTTGTGCATATTCTGGTCTACTAATAAATAAATCATAAAACTGAAAACCAGTAAGTTGCTATTCCCATTCCCCCTAGTGCTGGGGATCTAACCTAGGGCTTCCAGAATGTTAGGCAACTTCTCTACCACAGAGCTAAATCCCAGCCCATTCCTTTTTCTTTGGAGTAAAGGTACTCACTTGATGTTGATTATATCAATGATGCATCAAGGATAAAAGTGCAATTCCAAGAGAAAAATGTACAGAACAAAATTTGTTTTTAAAACTACCAGTAAATTTTATTTTGAATGAGAGACTAAATGAAGGATAGTAAATGTGAAGTTCAAAATAAATGGTCTTAGGGACTGGAGTTGTGGCTCAGCAGTAGGGTGCTTGCCTAGCACGTGTGGGCACTGGGTTCCATTTTCAGCACCATGCATAAATAAGTAAATTAAATAAAGATCTATCAGCAACTAAAAAAATATTTAAAAAATTTTAAAAATGGTCTTCAATAATATAAAGCAATCAATATGGTGTTATGTTTAGTAAGGGCCCTGCCTGGTCCTATAATATAAAGTCTTCATTAAATTTAATTTCATACACATTAAAGGTGCCTCATATTGACCTTTTATATGCATGACATATGCAAATGTTAATTGATTTTGTGTTTATTTTTTAAGTTTCTGCAACTTTCTTTTAATTCTTCCCTAAAAAAAATTACTTCAAATCATATCTACACTGTTTATTTATTTATTTATTTTTTTATCCTAAGTTGTTATAAATGACAGCAGAATGCATTAAATTTCATATTATGCTTATAGAGCACATTTTTACATATCTTTGGTTGTATACAAAGTATATTCACACCATTCCTGTCTTCATATATGCACTTAGTGTAATGATATCCATCTCATTCTACCATCTTTTTTTTTTCACCCTTTTGCCCCCTTCCTTCCCCTCCCTCCCCATTGGCCATTCTAGTGTTCATGGGGAAACACGGGAATGCTTTTCTCTTTCCAAATCCACTGATGCCAAAACTGATACCAAAACTGATTCAACCACTATGAAGGATAAATGATAATATATGAAATGTTATCAGATAATCTGTAAGAGAGTTGATTGGAATCAAATAGTAGGAGTATCTTAAAGAAAATTCCAGTATAGATGAAGAGGATTAGGACAGAAAGAAGTGGAAAGAAGAAAGAAAATGACAAGTAAAAGGAAATTCAGTAGTTTCTATAAATGCTCCTGCCAAAGCACCTGAAAATGTTTTTTAAGATGAGTCACTCATACTGTGGCAAATATTCTAAGTACTGCTCTGGGTACATTCATCCTTGCATTGGAAAGAGAACATTGTTTTAAAAGGTGTTGTCCAGCTGAAATAAACTGAAAGCAATGTTAGAGTATTTTTTATAGAGAGCATGGAGTCTCAGTGCATGATCTCTGAACCAGCTGCATCAGCTAAATCTGGAAATTGTTAGAAACAAATTCTCAGGCCACACCCTAGACCTGCTATATCAGAAGATCTAGGGGTGACATCCAGCAATTCAAGTTTTAACAAACCATCCAGGCCGTTCTGAAACACACTAAAGTTTGAGGATTGCTGTTCTAGACTAATAGGATCTAGAAGGTAATTATACCCTGAGAAGAAATTCAGGTCAAAGAGATCATTCAGTTTGCCACTGCACTAAAAAATGACAACTATTCCAATAACTAGAAGAAAACAGAATTATTTACAATTATACAACATGAAACCACACACCATGAAAGAAATGAATAGCAGTAACAAATCACTAGAGCCATGCTTTGAGAAGGTCCTGAATCCATTCTAAGGCCAATAATTGTTGAATTGACATCCATAATTTTTAAATCTACTTTAGTAACACGGTTACATACATAATTTAACAAATTGATGTATGAAAGCTCAAAGCCATGAAATTTACTAAACTGAAATTGAGTGTTTAATTAAGAGTCAGAATTTACTTCTCATAAACACGTATTTATGAATGTCTCAAACCCCCTAACCTAGTTCTTTCAGTTACTTTGTACAGCCCCACTTAACCTCTTGTATAGATATGGACTCTATCAGCGATATTGTCTGTGGGATACATGGACAGGAGAAATGGAAATAATGCCCAGTCTGCTGTTGGAAACTGCTGAACCTGATCTTACTAAAATGAGTGAGAGTGTCATGCACTAGTACCCTGACCTTTAACCTGCACTTGTCTTTGGGGAATTCTGAGATGGACTAAATCAACTGATATGGACATTGTAATTGAAGGTTCTGTCAAAATTTTACAGTTTTCAAAGGGAATAATTGGAAATTTGAAATGGCCTATAAACTACATGGAACTACAATGTACCTAGAATCCAACACGTTTTATTTCTTCACTGTAGTGTTAACATAAAGCAATGAAATATCACATTTTAAATATCACATTTTAATCAGATACTTAAGGTAGTCTGCTACTTTGAATTCAATATTTTTCTGAGTCTTTCTTTGGTATAAAACATGACAAATAGTTTAAAAGATGAGATATTGTTAAGATTATGTGATCATTTGAAAAAATGAATGTAACAAATATATGTTGATGGTGAGAACTAATAATTTTCCCTAAGAACATTATAATTTTGGAGAATACCAAACACAGGGAAAAGAGTTCTTTTGCCAAGTTCAAAAGAAAAATGTTTTATAGAAGAATCAAAGGGTCATTTTTATAGTTATAAAACAATTAAACTGAAGCTGAATACTTTCAACTTAAAAAACTAAAAAATATGCATGTGTATTTTCTTCATTTATGCCTTTTTTTCATTTATGCCTGTGCCATGAGGTGCTTCTTGTACAAGACAGAAAACTAGAATGGTTCTTTTTTTAACATCAATGTATGTTTTAAATTATACTAATAAGCAAAAACATATCAGCTGCGAGGTGAGACTACATTGAAAAAGACTGCTTCAGTTTACAGAAAATACCAGCTGTCTCCACTCTGTGAAGACGGATTACCACCTGTCCTGTTATCTTCCATATACAATACAAGGCACGTTGGCCATTTTAGCCAGGATAACTGTACCCATATGTTCTTTAATTCTGGGCTGCACACTGCCTACCATTAAATATTCGTAATGGATCATTGTAAACAGGAGATTAGCATGAAAGACAGGGTGTTTAAGCAGAATCTAAGTCTCTGTTTTATTAAGCCTCCTTCCTTTTTCTCAAAACCTTGCACAAGCTATAATATTTGTAGTATCATCAATTTTAGCTAAACAGTGAAGCATCCAAATGCATATAGAAAATAGTGTTTATTTAAAGCATAGTAAGTTTCAGGCTACACAATAAATTATACAGTAAGCTAAAACACAATAAATTTATTTACAAAATAAATAAAAACTTGAGTTGCCCTCTATAAATGCTGTTTTTTAAATGATCACATAATCTTAAATACATTATTTGCTAAAGAAAGAAAGAAAGAAAACATCAAATGTCTAACACAAAGAACATTATGTATAGTTTAAAGAATAAAAATTTAGAATTGTTTATGAGCTACAAAAATGGTTTTAATTGGAAAATAAAATGTATATTTACAATTTTATAAGTTCTTTTACTAAGTATTTAACCAACAAATGGGGATATTTAACATAAGTCTGCATTTTTCAATGGAATAAATGGAGAAAATGTGCATCATTATCAAAATGATTAATATACTTGACTAGCCCAATATATAACCAATAGTATGTGATATATGTTCCATTAGATGTTGAATTCTGTTTCAGTGAGTGCAGAGCTGAAAACCAAACCCAGAACCAGGGATAACAGAATTCAGTGATAGAGTACTTGCCTATCAAGTGTGAGGTCCTGAGTTCAATCCCCAACTCTGCCAAAAAAAACGAAAAGCCAAACCAAGTTGGGGCCCTTCGATGTGCAGTCATTTAGCTTATTTTTCAACCTCTAAAATCTCAATATGAATTAATCCGAAAAATTAATAACCTATACCAACAAAAATAATTTGCAAAAGCAGAGTGAAACATGTATTTAAATTCCATTAAACCATCTTACTAGAAAAACAGTAATTTCAAATATAATCTCTTTGTTGTACATAGTCACAAATTCCAAGCCCCTTGTAGAAAAATAACAGACTGGTATTTTTGGATGTATTTTGTCTTACATTGTTTAGTTCCAGTTTATATTAGTCAAATATTTTATTTCTTTCCAACTTGTGAAATGCTAGAATTCCTGATTAAACTCTGAAATATAAAGAATAGAAAGAAGCAAGCAGAGATTAAAGGAACACATTACAAAAGCTTTCTTGATTTACAAAACTTTTCTTAAAGGAAAGTAGAAAGCCATTGTAATGGTTAAAGACTGGGCCCTTTTATGTGTGCAGATGGGAAGTACTACTAGAAAGGGTCAGATTACCTTAGGCTAAAGACCAAGGAAACTTAACTGCCCCAGGCCTTGAGTTTTGTGGTGAGAACAATTCATTCATTGAGCACTAAGATTCAGTAATCAAAGTGTATGAGGACAAGGGTGTGATTTTCATCTTATCTGAGGACAAGCCAGTACCAATTCAAAAGAGACAAATGGCAGTAAGAAAATGAAATCTCCCATATGACTTAAGATTTTTTTAAAAGGGGCTGTCCTTATTTCTTCACTTGTATTTCATTTTGTAAATCATTGACTATATATAATAAGACAAAAATATACTGTTTCACAATTTCAAAAAATAATTTCACATTATAAAGTATCTTCAGACATCACAGAGGACATAAATTATGTTGCATCAAAAATCTGGGGAAAATGTAACTACATATAGTTAACACATATCCTATGTTCAATCTACGATCTATTTGGGTTTCGATGTCCCCAGCTTTATGCATTTTTTTTTGACATCACTCTAAATTGCAATGAATGGCCAGAAAAATTAATAATCTGGATCAATGTCTTTATGGGGCATAGCTGGCTTGGTTTCTCAACACCAGCCTTGAAAACAGTTGCAATGGCTTACAATAGACTATATTTAATTTTACCTATTTAAACTTAACTAAAATATTAAGTAAAAGTGGAAATAAACGAATACCTGGAGAAAATACATTTTTAAGCTAAGGTATGTAGTGAAATCATTGCAATATTTATCCTAAATTCTTTATTAATCATCTGCTCCATATGAAAGCACTTCCTCTTAAAAAAATAAGCACAGAAAACTTGCACATGTGCCTATTGCTTTTTTTCATTATTGGGTGTTTCACTAAAATAAAAATAGTGGAAAATCCAGGACAAAAAGGATATGGAAGATGCACATTCCATTGGGACACCATGGCATGAAAAGAAATGAAAGACCATTATCTATTATGACAAGGTCAAAATTATTCTTTGTACCTTGGGCTCCTGATAACATAATCTTCAAAAACCAAAGTGGCTGGGCTGGGATTGTGGCTCAGCGGTAGAGCGCTCGACTAGCACGTGGGCGACCCGGGTTCGATCCTCAGCACCACGTACAAATAACACGCATTGAAAAAAAACGCATTGTGTACAACTAAAAGCAAAAAAAAAACCAAAGTGGCAGGGGGATAAATGTGGACCTACTCAAGATTATTAAAGTACCAAATAATAACAAACACCTAGACTATTATAACAGAGTTTCAAAATTCTGAAAATATTTAAAAATCTAGGAAGACAAAAGGAAAATTGACACTAGGTGAATCTGACTTAATTTTTATCCTGCTCCCAGAAAGACTCAAAGATCTTTATATTCAATTTCTATTTTAAATTCACCTCATGATCCTCAGTATTTATTTCCAAATGAATCCACAGTGAACGATGTAGATCAGATTAACACTTATTGAAGCCAGGCATGGTGGCGCATGCCCGTAATCCCAGCACCTGGGAGGCTGAGGCAGGAGGATCCAGAGTTCAAAGCCAGCCTCAGCAATGGTGAGGCACTTAGCACCTCAGTGAGACCCTGTCTCTAATAAAATACAAAAAAAGGGCTGGGGATGTGGCCCAGTGGTTGAGTGCCCCTGAGTTCAATCCCCGGCACCAAAAAATAAATAAATAAATAAGATTAACACTTATTGAGATATAAAACATAATTACAAAAGGAAAATTTAGTAAAATTTAATCAAAATATATATTAAAATTCAGAAGAGGGATGGTGTCTCATGAAAACAGACCAGTACAGTATAGAAAAGAAACCAGGGGGAGGGAGAAGATGAGAAAATACTGGGGAGTGACACTGACCAAATTATATTTTTATGTCATGTACAAGTGTAAATATGCAACAATGAATATCACTATTATATAAAATTATAATGCACCAATAAAAATATGTAGAAAAAATCACGTATAGAAAAGTAAAACTTATGGGAGGAATCAAGTAATAACATGTTCACTTAATTCCTTTTCTACAGTGATGTTTTCTAAATGTAAAACTTTGGAATTAACTAACAACTAATAATGTTTATTTAGCATATATGTCTATATATAAATATTTTATCTAAAATATAGTATTAAGATATAGTGAATAACATCCAATGAAACATAGAGGCTTGTCTTGTAACAATCATAATTATTTCTCCAACTATGGTACTATAGTAACTGGATTTACAATCACCAATGAACTCAAAACAGTGTGGACTCCAGAAGTTATTATCTAACCAAGATGGTGCAAATAGCAGTATATAACCATCTTCTTGAAACTCCCAGTCAAGAAAGGCTTCCACTGATTGCTTTTTTAAATACGTTTATCTAGAGTGAAGAATTACTTCAGCATTAGCAAGCAGATAACAAGTCTAAAATCAAAAATTTTCATCTTTTGTCAGTCTCTTATCATTGAATAAGTCCATTTAATAATGATTTATATCTGTATGGTGAGAATTTCTTTTATAAATGGCTATTAATTTTTTAAAAAATAAGTCTGAAATATTTCCCATTAAAAGGGACACCTTCTCTTAGAAAAATAACAAGCATTTTCAAATAATAAGAAAAGACTAAGGCTAATGATCCAAATTTGGCCATTTATTTTGCTGGCAATGCCATCTTAAATATGAAGGCAATTTGCTGAAAGTCATAAATTCACTTGATTTACACCTAGAAATATGATTACATTTTGTAAAATCTGGATGTCCATCATTATTCAGCTATAATGAATAAAGAGACATATTCCAGAAAAATTTAAGACACCAGCATCAAGATATCCAGAGTCTTCCAGTAGGCCCTGGCATAAACTCAAACCTTGTCCCAGTAAGATAATTTCTCAGGGGACATAGTGCCTCAGCTTTGAAGGATTTATCTCAGACAGATTCATCCAGGCTATTAACAATTCTAATTCAAAGAACCTAAACAAGAAAGCAAGCAAGAAGCAAATAACTGGATTCTCTTTTAATCCTAATTCTCAGCTTCCATTCAGAAAATATCATTTCTTTTTCTGCTTCACTATGTGAGTTCTTATTAATATTTAAGAACAGAAGCTACTACAAGACAGAACCCAGATTGTTGTGTGAATTTTGTATTTCTTTAAGTACATAGTACAATTCTATGTCCTTCAAAGGTTTACAATACACATTAATTGATGTAGAATGATACTTTGTAGTGCTTTAAATATCAAAGCATAATCCAGTGAGCATAAAAAACCCACTGGTATCAGATTTTTAAATTAACTATTAAAAGAACACATATATATGGTAAACCACTTATGGCAAATCATAAAACCATACTAATTTTTTTTCCTTTGGGGATATAAGGTGACATTTACATTCATAAATGAAAAAGAGTAAAAGCCCATAGAGATAGAACTATGTAGATATTTGGGGATGCCCATGACCCATAAAAGATGCATAATGTTCAATGAAATGAGAGAAATGTTTGAAACTATCCACAATGGAAGAACAACTTGGAAAAGTAATTAACCTGAGAAGGGTTCTCAGGTGGAAAACGCGGCAACTTTTGTTAAAGGGAGACTGTTTTTTCATAATGTGAGTCAATTATAGCTTTACTATTGTCAACTACTTACTTTCAGGATTGCTGTCAATATCTAGCTATAAATTTCAACTATTTAATGCTTCTTACAAACATGAACCACTGTCCCTTATTTGGTAACTTTTGGTTTTTGTTTCATGTTAGTTTACAGCAGTCTTTCCTAATTCAACATTTGCTCAGTGTTTTAAACTTTGTCAGGTCATCAAGATTCAAACAAAATAAAAGGCGAGCTCAATTAGATCTTGGCATTCTTTCTTGAACTTTCCAAGCTTTTATTTTAATATAGTTTTTAAATTTTTTTAATAGCCAGATGCAACGATGCATGTCTATAATCCCAGCAGCTAGGAGACTCAGGCAGTAGGATTCCAAATTCAAAGCCAGCCTCAAGCAATTTAGAGAGACCTGTCTCAAAATAAAAAATAAAAAAGGGCTGGGAATGTGGCTCAGTGATTCAGTGACCCTGGGTCAATCCCAGGTACCAAAAATTAAAAATTAAAAATGTACAGTTTACAGAGTACATTATGATATTTCAATACACATATACATTATGCAATGATCAGAATAATTGGCATACCTCTCACCTCAAATATTTATCATTACTTAGTTTGGGGTACATTCAAAATCCTCTCTACTACCTATTTTAAAATATACAAGTAACAGTCAAACATAGTTACCCTATTGTGTTTCAAACCATTGGAAGGTCCTTCTCCTAACCAAATGCATTCCTATACCCATAAACTATCCCTTCTCCACCCACTCCCCTTTCTACTCTCAAGTTCTGAATGTCACCTTGAGCTTCTCTTTTCAGCTGCCTTTTAAGGTGCCAGAAGGCATACACATGGCATTTGAGTCCAAATACCCCTAAGTCCTGCGTAGTTTTAGAAAGCTTTATGTAGAGCACTGTGCTCACCACCGTAAAACACCATGGGATGGCAGCTGTCCTAACCTGGGCATCCAAATTCTTTACTACATTTGTCTGTAATCAATTTATTGATCCCTTTTTGTGGTTCTTTCTGGAGCAAAGGACCAGCACCACATTAACAATTTTTTTATGCTTACAAATATTTTATCCAGTTCAGTGTACTAAACTGTATATGTCTAAACTGTCATGTTATCTCTAAAACTGTCATATATCAAAGTAAATTATGTTTACCACCCTCCAGCATATATGTCATTTTCTACTACCAATTTGTGCTTGATTTTCTTAATGGCTATTATATATGACTATCTGGAGAAGGGCACCCGAGCTGTAAGTAGTCCCATGTAAGCCCACAGAAACAGACTCTGGATTCTCTGAACAAGGGAATTCAAACACCTTCTAAGTCAGATACTGAAAGGTCACACTGAAATATCAGGACTTTCACATCAGTAAAAACTACTAGCCAGATATGAGGAATTTCTAGGTTTTAGAGTTGAAGAATAATGTATTGACTCAGTAAAGCAAAGATGAGGGTAAATTAAGTAAAAATCAATGTAGATGACCCTAAGAGAAAGCTGAACATGGCACAAGAACAACTTCATCAGTGCAAGAAAGGAGAAACAGTATGTATTCACAATGTGAGCCAAATGAAGTTTCACTGCCTCTCAGCTATTTACTCCGTAAATTTCCAGGTCAATACCTACTCTGTAACAGATTACCTATTCCACAGCAAAAGATCCTCTGTATTAATCTCCTCTGGCCATGATCTTCCAATCATGTTCCTTTTAGGGGCCATATAAGGTAATAGTTTCTTTAGCCAAACCCACTCTGTCCAAACATTATTACAAAATACATTAAGGAAAGCAAACTGATATAGGTTAAAATTATAGGCCTTAATAAAGGACAACAAGAGCCAAAAGAATGAAAAGTAACCAACTAACAATCTACCTCTTCCTTTTATTCCATCTCAAATTTTATTGGGGGAGTCTGCTTTTGAGTATACTAATCCTTTGATAAATTAGTTTTTCAATAATGCATAGATATCAAGGCCAGAACTTAATCCTAAATGCAAACTATACAGGTCTGGAACAAATTACATACAGTAGGATAAAATATAAGAGTTTCATGTGAAAGACGGAGTTGTGGACAAAACAATATTAACATTTTATTGATTTTTGTCAATGACTGAGTGTAGATTGGGGAGAAGAAGAATGTAAGTGAAAATTATGTATTTTAATATATATTAATAGTTTTAATAGTTTCCCAACAGAAATAAAATATGTTATGCCTTGGCACAATTTTGTGTGAAGGTAATTGTCTCATATGTAAAATGAACTTAAATTTTACATTTATTACTAAGAATCCTCCATGATCAAGGAATCTCATAAAGTATAAAAGGCAAAATAACATAGGGACTCTAGCACAGTGTCACAGATCTGTAATCCCATCAATTCCAGAGGCTGAGGCAGGAGGATCACAAGTTCAAGGCCAACCTGAACTGTCTCAAATAATAATAAAAACTGTCTCAAAATAAAAATAAGAGGGGTTGGGGTTGTGGCTCAGCAGCAGAGCGCTCGCCTTGCACGTGCGTGGCCTGGGTTCGATCCTCAGCACCACGTAAACATAAATGCATTGCATTGTGTACAACCAAAGTAAATAAATAAATATTTTTAAAAAATAAAAAATAAATAAAAATAAGAAGTGCTGGGCAAAGGGGAGGGAGAGGAAGGGTGGGGGCATGGGGACAGGAAAGATGGTAGAATGAGATGGACATCATTACCTAGGTACATGTATAATTGCACATATGATGCAACACTACATTGTGTACAACCAAAGAAATGAAAAGTTGTGCTGCAATTGTGTACAATGAATCAAAATGCATTCTGATGTCATATAGCTAATCAAAAAGATCAGTGGTAGTGTGTCCATGGGTTTGATCTCCAAAATAATAATGATAATTAATAATAATAATAAACATATTTATACATATAATATTAATGATAAATAAAATAATATATTAATATGATATTTCTATATTACATGTTTATATGTGATACAAATATTATTACATCATCATTATTATTATTACATAGGGATATGGGCATGGGAAAATTTATTTGAACTACCTAAACCTCGATTTCTGAAAATGAAGATAGTACTAATTGCTTCACTGAGTTGTAAGGATTAACTACATTAATAAATAGAAGCCAGTCTATGAATATGCCACAATGAAACCCATCATTCAGTATCACTAATGTGCATCAATTTCAAAAATAAATGTGAGCCAGTGCTGGGCACATAGCAAACACTTAGAAAGTACTGGTTATCTTATAATTGCCATGACCTTTCACCTCAAATTCTTTCAGAACTTTAGAAAATTCAGACTGTGTTCTATAATATGATTTTACCAAGGACCAATTTCTCCAGCAAAGCCAAATATAAAATAGATCTAAATTAATTATGTTAGTTAGAATATTTAAAATTCAATATTCTTCCTTTGGGTTCATTCCGAATTTCGGTGGTGATTTTCCACATATATAAACACAATTTCTATAATATAAGTACTCTCTCTATGGTGATTAAAAACCGTCAAACATCCAAGAATGTACTTATACAGTTTGATTAGCCCCTTATGTCAGATAAATGAGCAGTTTTTGTAAATACTGAGTGAAATACAGGTCATTCTGAAATGAGAGAGTCCCTGTAGTCCAATAAATATCACAAATGGAATTTCTCTGAAATAATGATTTTGTTCTCAAAATAAGCCTACCTTTTTAAAAGTCTGAATTTTAGGAAAGTAATAAACATTAAAAAAACTTTTAAGTAACGAAATATAAATAGGTATGTTTGCATATAAAATATGTAGCAGGTCACTGGCACAAAAACACCCTTTTAAACAGGGAACAAAAATGTATCATGAGGTTAAATTTGTTAAATGGCTATTATATACTAGAAAAACACATGCATATAAAGGAACAGAAAAGAGTTCTAGTCATCTGAGAAATTAAATGTAAAAGATATACTAGGGTTACAGGTTGAAGGCAATAAGGCCAGTCAACAGAGTAACTGCCAGGAGAATAATTGAAATATGAGATTAAAGTTGATCTTCAAAAAGTAAAGACCAAAAACCTAAACTTTGTAGGGATTGACTCCCCCACCCCTATAATATCAAAAAGGTCCTGGACAATCATAGAGGAATGTATTTTCTGGAAGTAGGCTTCATCCTTGCCCCAAATGGTCATGGCTTACCCTCACTCTCCAATTAACCCTGGACAGACACTTTGGTCCCTACTACCAAGCTAAAACATGAAAATCAATCCTAACAACTGCCACAAAAAAACACACAAATTTTCATGGAAAAGCATAATTTTAAAGACAAGAAAATCACAGGATAGCCTAATTTTAATTAATTTTATTTTTTTGATACTGGCGATTGAAGTCAGGGGCACTTTACCACTGAGTTACAGCCCCAGATCTCCAGTCCTTTATATATATATATATATATATATATATATATATATATATATATATATATATATATATATATATTGAGACAGGGTTTTACTAAGTTGCCTAGGGCCTCTTTAAGTTTCTAAGGCTGGCTTTGAACTTGTAATCCTCCTGCCTCGGCCTCCTGAGTTGCTGGGATTAAAGCCATGCACCACAGCATCAGGCTGGATAGCCTAATTTTAAATTAAAGATCACAGGCATAGTAGTCAAAGCTAATTTAATTTAAAAGCTAGCTCTTGCCACACACACATGTGCGCTCTCTCCCTCTCCCTCCCTCCCAGTCTCCCTCTCTCTCTCCCTCCCTCTCTCCCTACCTCCCTCCCTCTCCTCATTCTCCCCTTCTCCCTCTCCATTTATTTTTATAAAATCACTGCCTGAATTTCTTTCAGGTACTAAGTTTTGCAAAACTATAACAACTATCAGAACTTCTAACGACACAATTGATTAGACAGCTGTGTCTCTTATCTGCATAAAGCTTATCTCAGACCATTCCAAATTATATTCCAATAGTTATCCAATTATGTATTATGTAAGATAACAAATATTACTATATTGTCAATTTATAGATAAGAAAATGAAGTCACAGAGGTTAAGAGGCATTATCAGGCGCTTATGAAAAGCCCAAAAAAATCAATGCCAAGTGATTAGCTCTAGAACATTTATTTATTCACTAAAAGATTTTGGGACTTTTTCTTTGCTTGGCACTGTAGTAGATCAACAGTGACCAATAGTGACAGGTCCTTGTTCTCATGGAACTGACACATTACAGGAAGGAAAACCAATGGTAGGAAAATATAATTATTCAATAATTCACATGATCCCAACCCTGCTTGCTTGTTTGTTTGTGGCAAGTTACTGCTAAAATGGCAAGGGAATAATATTCTCCTCTTCCTTGCAGCCATAGAAGTGTTCAAAGAATCCTAGGTTGTCATAGGAAAGATTCCGGAGACATGCTGAATAGATAACAAGCTTTGACTAATATGTGTAATGCCTCTATATAGTACCCCTGTCTTCGTGCAAAATCAAAATGCTGATGGTGTGTGTGTGTGTGTGTGTTTGTGTGTGTGTGTGTGTGTGTGTGTGTGTGTGTGAGAGAGAGAGAGAGAGAGAGATGTGAGTGGGAAGCAGTGGAAGAGATGGTGCCACATATTCCAGAAAAGGTGACTCCTCTCTCCTGCTCTTCAAATGGAATTGCCTAAGAAATCTGTCCCTCCAGGAGGTCCTTTGGCCCCAACACCTGCATAAGCATCAGTGGAGCATCAGCTTGCAACATGAGCTGATCACCCAAGTTCCTCTGAGATATATGAATAAAACTGTCAAAGTCATCCCTCAAAAGGGGATCGACCTATTTTCTGTGGAATTTATGACAGTATTTTCAAATTGGTTAATATTTTCATGTATGAGAGTTATATATCATAGAATATATGGGGTTTTTTGTTTTTGTTTTTGTTTTGTGTGTGTGTGTGTGGGGGGGTACTGGTGATCGAACCCAGGGCCTGGTGCATGCAAGGCAAGCACTCTACCAACTGAGCTACATCCCCAGCCCAGGGTATATGTATTTTATGGGGCTATGACTGAACTGCTTGGAGAAAAACAATGTTTTCTAAATCCAATCAATTGTTAGTGGTCACCCAAAAAAGAAATTATACATATATATATATATAAATATATATGCATACATACATTCACATATATGTTATATGCATGCACATTATATAATATCATGTACAGCTATAACGAAATGGTGAATTTGAATTATAGAAAAAGCAAGTACATCAAGTTTTCTTATATACACTCCATATTCTAAATTATGACATAGCCACATGTACACTTAAGGCTGTAAAATAATGTTGAATTAAATATTTATCAAAGGTACAATTATACCTAATCAATTTCATGCCTTGACATCTTAAAGGACAAAAGCAAACTGAAGTATAAATTATTTAGAAGATAAAGTAATCTATGATAACATCAAGCTAATTATCACAGTAATTGTCACATTCCAGGGCAAGGTTAGAGAGAGGGGGATTCCTTTGTTCATATTTTTCCATCCAAAGTTTCATGAATAAATTATATGTTTCAACCCTATTTTTTTAAAACTACAGAATATTTGGATCTGACATTCTTAAAACATGGTGGGGGGAGGAGGGATTAAACCCCAAAGGCATGACCCCAGTGACGCACCTCCTTCAGTTACATGCTACCTGCCTACAGTTACCACCCAGTTAATCCCCATCAGTGGATTAATTCACTGATTAGGCTAAGACTTTCATAACCCAATCATTTTACCTCTAAACCTTCTTGCATTGTCTTCTTACACATGAGCATTTGGGGGACACCTTCTATCTAAATAACGAAGCTGAAGCTGAATCTGCAACAGGCATATAAAAATATTTCCTCAATTTTTTTTTTTTTTTTTTTTTTTTTTGTGTGTGTGTGTGTGTTCTAGCATTAGCATCAATAAACTTCTTTTAAAACTAGGAAGAAATCTCAGCCAAATTAACTTTCTTTCCTACCTCCCCTAAGTAAGACTAACCATTGTAGCTTAGAAGATGGTTTTCATTGACAACAACTGACTTAGAGAAGTAGGTATCCATGCTGAAGACTTGACTTTCTAGTTGCTGGACTTTATGTCTTATTTTAGGCAAAAGCAAAATGAGTACCCTAAATATAATAAATATTTAAATTTGTAAATATGTAACATATATTTGCTTAAAAATTTAATTTTAAACATTTCTATTAAAATGTTTTAAGATAAACTAGCACATTTTAATCTATTAATTTATGTATAAGCAGACTATCTTAGAATGTTAAAACAAACATTGAGAATAATCCATTAAACTACACATTTAACTATAAATGTTAATGAACAATTCTTTCTGATTTAAGAAAAGCATGATGCCTATTTCCATTAATGTACATTGATACATCTTTCTTTTTAAATACTCATGCATAGTATCTGTTATCTACTATGAACTTGAAAACATGACTTCATTCTACTTAAGATACATTAAATTTTATAATATGAGCTAATGGTGAGACAATTGTGTTAAATAATATAATATTGTATAAATGTTTCTCGACTTATGATGGGGTTATGTCCAGATAAACCCATCTTAAATGGAAAACACTGCAAGTCAAAATGCATTTAATACATTTAATCTACCAAACATCATAGGATTAGCAACAGAGCATACTGCAGAGTCTCTGTAGTTTACCCTGCTGATCTCATAGTTGACTGGGAGCTGCAAATCCTCCAATGCCCAGAATCACTACAGAAAACTGTACCATATAATATTGGCTTGGAAAAGATGAAAGTCAAAGCGAGATTTCTATTAGAAGTATTATAGTTATCTAGGTGAGAAAGCATGCTGATTCTAATTAGGAGAACAACAAAGAAGATGGAGATAAACAGAAAGATTCTAAAGCAATTTAGGGAAAAATAAAATCAGCCAAAACCTAATCAACTGATTATATAAAGATGGAAAACAAGGAGGGAAGAACCCATCTCGGGGTTCTGGTTTGGAGCGCTAACTTCATAATCAGGAAGCAACAGAGGAAATGCAGAGATGAGATGTAAGATGGTAAGTCTCACTTTGAAGATTTGATCTGGAAATGCTACCATGATTTCCAAATGGAGCTGGGTGTAGAGATCTAGGCTAGAGATAGGAGACCAGGGTAAAGCAAGATGAAGTGGATTGATGAATCCAAGGAAGTAGGTATGGTCGTACATGGTAGATCATAGAGAGAAAAAAGCAAATTCCCAAGATACTTGAACAAATTAGCTATCAACCAAGAAAGACTCAGCCAATAAATAAAAGAAGCACCATATGTGAACTGCCTATCTTGGGAATCTTGAATGGATTCCTGTATGTCCTTCAATATGGTAATGATAAAAAAAAAAAAAATACCCATAAGGCCAAAATGGAAACAGATTAGTATACCCTATTCTTACTCTTAAATTCTTCAGACAAAAAAAAGAGGAAGATAATCACATACCTATTCCTGACATAAGCAAGCACATTCCTCTTATAAAACACAAAATGTTAACGGTATTCAAAATGTTTTCTCAGAAACTAGTCAGACTAGCCAAAGTATTTTTGCAATTCACAGAAGTGTGGGAATGTCAAAAATTTTAATCTTCTACTTGTGTTCCACATCATTAGTTCATTTTTTAGACTCTGAAATCTTACAGAAAATAGGTAAGTTTAAAAGTTTAAATATATAGCTGGGCATGGCGGCACACACCTGTAATCCCAGTGGCTCAGGAAGCTGAGGCAGGAGGACCACAAGTTCAAAGCCAACCTCAGCAAAAGTGAGGCACTAAGCAACTCAGTGAGACCCTGTCTCTAAATAAAATACAAAACAGGGTTGGGAATGTGGTTCAGTGGTCCAGTGCCCCTGAGTTCAATACCCAGTACTGGGGACCGGGGGTGGTGGGGGGAGTTTAAAGATATATTTTCCAAATTGTTTTTAATAGTTCTAAGAAACATTATATCAAAATATATTTTGAGAAAGGCCAATGAATTATTGAAATGCTAACAATGCCAATAATGAAAGCTTTACAAAACATCAAAAACAGATTTGCCATAAAAGGCAGGGTATATAATGATAAATAAAGAATATGTACTGTTTCACAAGGTACATATTTTATATGGATTTTAAATCCACTTATGTTTGAAAAGATTCCTGACCTTGGCATCTGAAAGATCATTCGAAATGTAACCATATATGGTTTCAGTTTTTCAGTATTTGCCTTTCCAAATAATGAGAGAGATTCTTTGCGACCACAGATATAGAAAGTACAACTTAATAATAATAATGTGTGTAGCCTAGGAAATAGCAGATGGTATAATAGGTACCACTTGCATATAGAGATTGCTGTCTGCCAGGGACAATTTTAAACCATTTATATGCATCAACTTATGTAGTTCTTCTGTGTTAGACAGCTTCCCATACCTACAACAAAATACCTTTAAAAAACAACAACTTGAGCCGGGCGTGGTGGCGCACGCCTGTAATCCCAGCACTTGGGAGGCTGAGGCAGGAGGATCATGAGTTCAAAGCCAGCCTCAGCAATGGCGAGGCACTTAGTAACTCAGTGAGACCCTGTCTCTAATAAAATACAAAAAAATGGGCTGGGAATGTGGCCCAGTGGTCGAGTGACCCTGGATTCAATCCCCAGTACCAAAAAAAAAAAAAAAAAAAAAAAAAAAACAACAACTTAAAAAAAGAATAGTTTGCTTTGGCTCATGGTTTCAGAGGTTTCAGTCTGCTATTTGTTGGTCAATTGCTTTAGTCTCATGGCAACATAGTACAACATAGCAGAAAAAGCTGTTTACCACCTTGCATCCAGGAAGCAAAGAGAGGAAGAGGAAAAGACTAGGGTCTCAAAATTCTATTCAAAGGCACTACCTTAATATCTAACTTCCTTCCATTAGGCCCCACCTCTTAAAGTTTCCACCACCTCCCAGTAGTGCTACAGACTGAGAAACAAACATTTAACACCTGGGCCTTTGAGGGACAGACCATATTCAAATGATAGCATATTCCCACACCTCTGTGAGGTAAAATGGAATAAACATTATACACAGAGAAGTTAAATCACTTCAGCAAAACCATAGGGCTATGCTAAATGAACATTTATTGAGTTTCTTGTAAGTGATGTTTAACTTAATGACAGAATCAATTGTATCCACCTATAAAGAGTTCCCACAACATCTTCTGCAAATAAGAGCCATTAGAGAGTGTTATAAAAACTCATTTTATGAAAACAAAATAAAAATTGCCTTAGAAAAGGTCATAAGAAATGAATTATTATTCAACTGGAGCTGATGACTAAAATTCTGAGGGAGGCCTTAAAAATTATAACCAATCTGGTCCTCAGAGAACCCATTTCATAAAAAAGAATACAGAGACCTAAGTGGTAATTAATTTTTAAAAAATAGAAAAAGGAAAGAAAGAGAAAAATGTTGAGGAATTGACTTTATTGTGCATCAGTGTTACAGAGTAAACACAGAATTTTAAGGTTCTTTGGGGGATTTAGGCAAAAGAAGAGAGTTATAGGGAGAAAGGCAACTGTCCACAGGTTCTCAATCCACTGGCTATATAAATATTTCCTTTCTCCCATCAGTTTTGGTTCATCTCTGCTTTCTTCCCAGAGAAAGATCCCAAAGGAAATGATGATAAATCATGTTTTTCCAAGAATTCCCTTAAGAAAGGTTTGATAAAATTGCAATCTGCACTACACTTTCATTTGAGAACTAAGGGAAGCCACTTGGGCAAGCTGTGACAAATGCTGAGTTAACATGATCAAAATATCCTATATGTCCTTCCACATCTAACGCAGGCTCCTAATCCACTTTTCTGGTGTCCAACTATGATAATAATCTGATTTTTTAAAAATTAACTTAATGTGACTCAATCTACACAGAGTGAAGTATTATCTGGTGAAGGCATACAGGACTGTAGAAGAGGAGATACTAATATGGTATAAATCTTTTCAGGGGATAGTTGTCTTTTCTCATTTTCTTTTTAACTTTCTAGCTTTTATTTTAAAATTTGCTCCATCATTGACTAGGTAAGATTAAAAATGCCCTCATTTGTGCATACTAAATAACTTGATCATAAACTTTTATTTCTCTTGACAAATGTAAAATGTCATATGCACTATTAAAACTTTAACTTAAACCGAGATTAAATACGATGCAACTTAAAATGTGACTAAAGCTACAATTTCCACTTTCGAGACTAAAAGACTGAGATTAGAAACTACTTTATTATGCTCAAAAACTTAAATTAAATATCAGACATAGTTTATTAAAAATTAGGTCTCTAATAATGACCTTCAAACATATGAGCTGCCATATAAAGAGTAGTTTTTCTCTGTTATCACTTAGAATATAAAGTGAAAGAATTAGGCTTCAGTGTAGGACTTAAGTAAATTAAAGTAATAACTCTGTGTTAACATACACTAGTGCATAAAAGTTATATTGATGACAGTGGTTAGATCTTTTACACCAAATCTCTTTTACTACAACAAATTATCTTCAGACAATTTAAACTAAAAGTCAGAGGGACAGATTAAATGACTTCCAAATGACCCTTCCAGCATGGTTCTGTGCTTATTAATAAAGCATACTTTTCTTACAGTTTTCATCCTAGCAAAGTAAATAAAGGAATCCAGCACTTCGTTTTTGGATTAAGCTAAGTAAATACAGGCTTTAGTAGATTTACTTAAAAACACCTAAGATAATTTCCTATATCACTTTCCTTGATAAACAGTGATATGGATATTAATAAAAGGTTTGAACATCTTATATTCTGCTTAACATCCCACTAATTGTAATTATCTCAATCTTATTTGTAAGTGACTATACAGAGGAAATATTTTTCTATCTGGGCAAATGTATTTCTCTATTCTTCTAAGCTTAATTCCTACCCTATCTGTATCACCCCAGAGCTGTGCTTGCCTTTTTCTCTCTTTGTCTCCCTTCCTCCTTCCCCAAACTTATCTGGTTCTTCTTTCTCTTCCCATATTCCCCTTTGTTACTTTGGTTGTCTTCCTCTTCCTCCATTTCACTTGTGCTTTTCTGTGTGTGTCTCTCCATTTCTGCTCCTAATCTGCTGTCCCTACAAGTCTCTTACAAAGTCCCACCCACCCCACACTCCTCACAGCTCGGCAGGGCTTTATAAGTCCAATATCATTTACCAACAGTGTTTATGAGCTTCTCTCAAAAAATCTACCACATTGTGCTCACATTCCAACAGGGTATGTTTGGCTCTCAGGAAATAACAGAGGTCTATGACCTCCAGTTTAAGATTCCAGACTGATTACACTAAAATTTTACTTAAATTTCCAAAATGCCTTCTGAAAGCTGATGCCAATGAAGAACCACTGTACATCAGCACATCTCAACCAAATTTGCATAAGAATCGCTTTGCAATATTGTTAAAATCCAGGGTCTGATTCACCTGGAATGAGATCCAACAATCTGCATTTCTTACACGCTTCAAGGTGATAGTAATGCTGCTGCCATGAAGCATATTTTTGAACAGCAAGCTCCACTTTCTACCAGAAGCACCATCAATCCTGCACACACCTGAGCTTGCAGCCACTACACTGCTGGACAACAAACTCTCCATACAGGTGTCTTCCCTTTCACCCCTATATTGCCTCATTATTGCATCATTTATATCACTACTGGCTTTTTACACTGTATTTTAACTGAGGTTTTTTTTTTTTCCCCTTTAGTTTTTAGCCCATCCACCACACATTGCAGCTTAAGATTACAATATAAAATTTAAAGCATTACTGTGCTTTCGTTTCCCTTTGATTTCTCATCAAATTTGCTTCACTAAATGTAACTGTACTTGACTGTGACAACAGCTTTACATATAATGCAGAAATTACTGGCAAAGTACAAGAAGTCAAAACAACTGCTTTATAAAATAATCATTTGATGTCTTTTATTCCAAATTCAGAAACAAAAGAAGAAAGCACCATAACCTTGCTAGGCCCTATTTTGCATTTATATTTGCTATTTATAAAATAGGTCAAGCACCTCAGTAAACCCCTTTAGGAAACACAACCCAGGAATTGTTTCCTTATCAGTCAAGAAGTTTAAACCTCTTCATTTTCTAATACCCAATCATTAGGGTCGCATGTTGCCCAGAAGTGGTTATTACACAAGGAGAGCCCAGGCTACAGGTTAGATCCTAAAATAACTCACTTGGCTTTTTTTATTACTAGAAGTCAGCTAAGTTTGCTTAGTCATGTTATCCCCAGAAGAGACACTTAAATATTCCAGAACTTTGAATAAAAGAAAACTTCAGGAAAATAGTATCTTATGGCTGCATTGTTTTTAAAACTATTTTTTGAGAGGCTAAGGATTTAGCTTAGTGGCAGAATGCCTGCCTAGTAAGCCTAAGAACCTGGGTTCTATCCCCAGCACTGCAATAGTAATAATAATAATTTTGTTGATACAGTACAATAATTATTTTTTTTTACACACACACACACACACACACACATATATATATACAGACACACATGTAATGTGTAATAATCAAATCAGGGTAGTAAGCATGTCCAGCTCATCAAACATTAATCATTCCTATGTGTTGGGAACCTGGGTACACTTTTTTATATATTTTATAATATATCATAGATCATTGTAACCACTAGTTACCCTACTGTGCTACAGAAAACCAGAACTAATTCCTCCTAACTCTGTTTTGGTGCTTTTTAATTTCTTTCTGTCCCCCTGTCCTTCCCAGTGTGTAGTGAATATTATTTCACTCTGTTGCTTCAATGAGATTGATTTTCTTAGTTTCAACAAATGAGCAAGATCATATGACACTTGTCTTTTCGTGTTTGGACTCGCTTCATTTAATATAAGGATATCTAGTTCCATCCATTTTGCTACAATCGACCAGATTTCATTTCTTTTTTTATGAGTAATATTCCATTTTGTATATATACCATATTGTCCTTATTCATTGATGGACCTTGTCATCACCAATAATTGCAATTCTGCAAAATCTCAACTTCTATCTCACCCTCCAAAATTCAGCAAATATTCAATTCCCAAATTTAAGTGTCCCTGTTTTCTTTATCTCCATTCCTACCACCGGCTTCAAAACATCAACACTTCTTCCCGAAATACTGCAATGTCCTTCTACCTGACCTCCTCCAATCATTCTGCAACTCTTTCTCTACACAGGTGACACTCAGGTACCACAAGGATGATATTTTAAAATATAAATCAGATCAGGTCATTTCTACCATTGCCTAAGGGATACTTACTGTCTCTCATTTCTTCAAATATGTACAACTCCATCATTTTCCTATGATTTTTCAATGTATTGTTCATTTATTCTAAAATTATTTTTTAACTCTACATCATGATAATATTCACCTGTAACTCTGCTGTCAACTCTGATCTCATTCTTTCCCGGTACTTGTCACAATTAAACAGAAAGTATTTATTTGTATGGTTAGCTGCTTTTTTTCAGTATACCTGCCCCTCTTCCAATTATGCTAGTGTCTTTGAAGGCTGAAATCACTTCTTTTTTATTCATTAGTGAAAAGATAAGTTAAACAAAAGGCTTAGACAAATCATTTATGAAAAACTTTTTTGTAAAGATAAGCTATATTTTAGTAGCTTTCATATTTTATTTAATAGCTTCATTTTTAAACATGATATTTTTAAAAGGTTGACCATATTGTATAACAAAGACACAGAAGAACTTTTATCCTACAAAGACATTCAACAGTGTTCCATTCTACCCTGACAAATCTATGGCTAAGCAAGTATGGATTAAAAATAATAATAATAATTGATAGGTAATGAAAGCTTCAGTTAAATTACACTGCATTAGAAATTAATCATATTAAGAAAGTTTAAGTATGTTCTTAATAAATAAACCTATCACTGAAAGACAAGTATTAAAATAAATGAGTTATTCTCAATTTACTCTATGCATGTGAGAAAGACTTCTAACATTAAATCACAAATAAATTAGAAGGATTAAGAGAAAAGGGGACCTGATGATAAGATCTGAGAGATAACCAGATTCACCTTTTTGTTTTATTAGGTTTTATAGACAGTACTGTTGATACAAGGAGACACTGCCAAGAATTTCTCATAAATAACAAAATACTGATTTGATTTTCTGGAAGCCTCAAGGGGCTTTATATCTAAGTATCAACTAGTGTTGAAATAATCATCTTAGTACTTTTCAGCATGCATGAATATCATTTATTTTTGGAAAAAAAAATAAAAGGAGTAGCTCATGAGACTCATAATGGAATATGTCACCTTTAACCCCAAGATTACTGGATTGAATCTGTTCCCAGATAGTAGATCTAGTAATATTCTGCAGGCGGCCGCTGACTTGTAACATCCAGTCTGGAAAGCTAAGCTTTTCCATGTAGTCTCTGTAACAGAGCTGATTATGTCATATGTGTTCCAACACATCCAATGCCTGTTTTAGTCATTAACAAAACACTGAGAGCTGAGGCTATAGCTCTGTGGTAGAGCACTTACCTGGCATACCCAGACCCTGGATTGGATCCTCAGCTCCACAGAAAAAAACAAAAAGGAAAAGAAGGATTCTACAGAGAATATTGGTTTCTGCTGATCATTCTGAGCATAGCACATTGGCAGGGGAAAAAAAGATGAGAAGGATATCCAGTAAAAATTCAACTGCAGCAACCCCTTGTGTAGTGAAAGTCCATGAATAGTTATATATTTTGAAAATATTCTGTATGGGGATGGAGCTCATTGCTAAAGAACATGTGTTTTTATTTATTTTTTTATTTTTTTATTTTTTTGGAACCAGGGATTGAACTCAGAGGCACTTGACCACTGGGCCACATCCCCAGCCCTTTTTTGTATTTTTATTAGAGACAGGGTCTCACCGAGTTGGTAAGTGCCTCGCCATTGCTGAGGCTGGCTTTGAACTCGCCATCCTCCTGCCTCAGCCTCCCAAGTGCTGGGATTACAGGCGTGCACCACCACGCCCGGCAGAACATGTGTTTTTAGTCAGCTTTTTTTTTTTTTTTGCCACTGTAACAAAAAGACCCACCAGAACAACTTTAGAAGAGGAAAAGTTTATTTGGGAGCTCATGGTTTCAGAGGTCTCAATCCACAGATAGCAGGATCCATTCCTTGGGGCTTCAGGTGAGGCAGAACATCATGGAGGAAGAGTGTTGTGGAGGGAAGCAGCTCACATGATGATCAGGAAGCAGAGAGAGAGACTCCACTTTCCAAATACAAAATATATACCCCATAGCCCCACTCCCACTGAGCCACTTCCTCCAGCCACACCCCATCTGCCTCCAGCTACCACTCAGTTAATCCCATCAGGGATCAATTCACTGATTAGTTTAAGGCTACAATCCAATCATTTCCCCTCCAAACCTTCTTGCATTGTCTCACCTGTGAGCTTCTGGGGGATACCACATCTAACCCATTACAATGTATCTAGTATGCACAAGTTCTTGGGTTCAAACCCCAGCACCACAAAACAAATAAAAATTTGTTGTATAATGAACATATATCACTTCTGGCAATAAAGTATGATTTTTAGAAGTTATTTATAAAATTTTTCTGTGTAAATTAATTAATCATTTTCTTTAACCTGTGATTAGGAGTAAGAAAGGAAATGTATAATGTGGTCTGAGTCTAAGATCTTTCTAGAAATTTGTTATAGGCATGTGAAACAAAGAAAAACAATAAAAGATTGTAAGCCAAGAAGTTAACCAAAGATGGGCATGGTGGTGCACATTGGTAATCCCAGCTACTTGGGATGGCTGAGGCAGGAGGATCATACATTGAAGTCATCCTCAGCAACATAGGGGGACCCTGTCTCAAAATAAAAAAGGCTGGGGTAGTGAGGCCCTGGATCCAATTCCCAGTACCATCAAAAGTACAGTCAACCAAACATACTTTAGCCTATAATCTACTATTTAAGAGCAGTTTAAAATGGAATATAATCTGATGATTATTAATTGCCAGAATATATAGTGCATTCTCTGACACTGCCATTTCCTCTAACACATTGAAATGGTTAGCAAAGTTGCCCTTTCCTATTGAAACATCAATTAAAACTCAAACTTTCTGTATATGCCCATTGCCACTGTCATTTCCCATGTTAAATGTGGAAAATGAGTTTCTGTTTTTATATTTCACAACCACTCTTTGAAAGGTTAAAAACCCCAAAATGTGAAGGAGAATTTGTACAGTCTTTCAAAATAAAAGAAAATCTCTTTTCTCTTAATGCAGTATCCAAAGATACTGCTCTTGCTTTTCACAGCAAATACAGAATTCACACTACATGTACTAGAAGAGATAACATTCTATACTTATTTACAACAGAGCTTAAGACTGGTATTTGAATATGAGAAGTGGCCCAATGGGCTGCTATTTATTTATATCATTATTAAGATTTCATGATTTTCTTCCTGATTTTTGTTTCTTAGTCACTTAAGATGGTAAAATAACTACAAACCTAACAGAAATATTAAGTTTGTTATAAAAACATGAACAAAGGATTATTCTGATTAATGCCTTCTTCACTTAAGCAAACATATATAATTTTTTTTTTAAAGCATTCAAATGCCAGGCTAGTGTTGTAGCTCAGTGGAGGAGCACTTGCCTAGCATGTGTGAGGCACTGAGTTTGATTCTCAGCACCACATATAAATAAATAAATAAATAATAAAGGTCCATCAACCACTAAAAAATACTTTTGAAAAATTTGAATGCCATCCTGACTATAAACATTATAAAAATGAATGTGTTAATTTGTCCCTGAAAAAAAAATTCAGTCAATACTATCTGCACATCTTCCATTATATAGTTAGTATCCAAAAAATAAGGGAAATTTTGCCATACCATTAATTTCATCCAAAATGGAATTTAGCATGTCCAACACTCTTTATTTAATTAGAAATTAATTTAAAGACAATTTAATGACTGAATCATTTCATTTAAATTCTGTATCTTATCAAATAAGTTCTGAATTAAAAATTGAACCAGGGTTGATAGCATTTTTGAAATCAGAACCATCCACAGCTCCTTCAGATAAAAGTTTTTGTATAAATAATCCTTCAATTTTCTATTATCTGATCACAGTGGATCTAAGGAGAAAAAACTAGTAAAAACAACAATAATTAGACTTATTAATTATAATCATGTGCTATATATTACACATTATTTCACTTAATCAAGAATCAATCTGGGAAAAACAAATGCAAGAAAATGGAAAGGCATTTTAAATTCCTGAAACTAAATGACCCTTTAACACTTTTTCTTTGAATATTGGGGAAAAAAAGATATGATATATAAAAATATTTTAGAATTTGGTCAGTGTTTAAAAATGGCAAGATTTTTTTTTCCTCTTTTAAGATAAAACAAATTAAGTAAAGGAAACAAGGATTTTTTAAAAGGAAATATAAACTCAGGTCAGTTCCAAAGATAATGTCTATCACAGAACATATACCTGTTTATGGGAACACACACATAAAGTATGTATGACTTTTGTGACGTTACCAAAAAACATCTCATTTCACAAAGAAGCTATCTCTAAGCTCTGGTGCTAACACCACAGGGAATCTTATCTATCCCAAGTTCTATGTGAGGAGACTTGAGTTCTGGTTTTCATTCCATCACTGATCTCCTGTATGATACTGAACAGATCTTCTCTTCCATGATTCTGTCTTCATGCTACACACACACACACACACACACACACACACACACAATCATTTAGGTAATTTAAAATATAATGACATATTTCATTTTCACCTCATCCCATCTGAACCATTTCATTCCCAGGAGGAAAGTTTCCATCTACCATGGACTAGATTTTGAAAACACCTTGTATTATACCCAGGTAAACGTGTCTATTTACCATACATGTTCAGATCACTCTCTCATTTTACCTGAGGAAAATTGGACAATATGAATTCTAAAACACTTTGAGAAGCGAACCGTCATTTTATTACAACAAAAAGATGATCATGTATTGAAAGCAATAGAGAACATTCCTTCAAAATACAACATTTTACATCAAAGTCATGATGATTTATTAAAAAAAAGAGCACCTAGTAAATAAAGTCTAGAAATACAATCTTTGATTAATTAACAAAAATTATTTTTTTCCAGGAAATACAGTTCTTCTATGGTTTTGCTGCATAGAAGGCCAGCAGATGTCTGCCTATTCTGAAGGGAATTTGTCTTCCTCAGGAGAAAACAGCTTAACTTGGATACAAATAGCCATATGTTGACTGTACCACTGCTTAGCAGATGATGTAGAGAGCCATGTTCTATAGTGGAAAGCTTGAAGGTCAAGGTTCAAATAAATTTTCCTTAAAATTCAATGTAATTATCTAAGATCAAGTTACTTACTAAAACAAGTTGTGTCAAAGAACTGTGCTATTAATTTGTGCCAGGCATAACATAAACTTAATAATTGGTGATATTCAATATAGGAGAATAAATCAATAAAATATTTTCCTAAGCATTTCATATAGGCTTTCCAACATAAATAATCCAAAATAAGCAAGAAGATTGCTTTTTATGTATAACTATAATGCTCTTTAACAAAACTGTTTTGCATGATCTTTAAGGAAAGCTAAGTCTGAAACTGAATTAGACACATAGTGAGTTGTTTTTTTATTTCTTTCTTTTTTTTTTTTTTTTACTTGTAGATGGACACAATACCTTTATTTTATTTATTTATTTTTATGTGGTGCTGAGGATCAAACCCAGTGCCTCACACATGCTAGGCAAGCACTCAGTCACTGAGCTACAACACCACTTCCCATAGTGAGTTTTCCTAAATCTTAGAAACAGCAATGTCTTCTAAATTACATAATTAAATATCCCTATCAAAATATGTCATTCTTCATTTGCAAAGAAAACTAATAATGGAGAAACAAATTACAAAAAAGAAACCACATTTGTGATTAGAGATTCTTTTCCTTTATAAAACCCCAACCGCCAAAATTTCCAGGTACAGATATTAGAAATAAAGGCTGCTAAATATTTCTTAACATTCAAGTTTTTCGACTTTACAATAATGTGAAACAAGTTTACCTGCATCAAAATTCAGTGTTTAAGAAGAAGGAAGATGTTTTTTACCACATCGGGCCAATACTCTGCAAGAAGGTCAACCCTGGTTATAAATGTAATGTAAATGAAAATAAAAATTAACAATCCTAAAGGTAATCGCTAAATACAATCCCTAGCTGCATTGTTCCTATTTAAATAAATATTAAAGACATAATATGCAAGAATATTATCATTTCTCTATAGAATTAAGAGTTTTAAATGGCATTCCATAATCTTTTTTTTTTTTTTTTTAAAGTTTGAGAGACTGACAATTATTAGGAACCAAGCAATCCAGTTGTTGTTACAGCTGTAAGACTTGGTTTAAGCACAAGTAAAACACAGATAAATGTTTTTAAAAGCATTACCAACAACTGCACTGTGAAACCTGTGTTGCCTCAAGACACTTTGTTAATGCTATCACTTGGGGCTACAGCGTCATTACAAAATTAGATGCAATCTTTGTCTTCCTGTGTCTGAGCCTTGGGGAAAGTAAGAATAGTACTTATTGAACTTCTGGTACCTAAACTAAGGAAATATATATTTTTTAAAAAAGTATTATATTCTCCAAGAAAAAATAAAACCCAAACTGTAACCAAACTTTACAGGTTTATCTTATAGAAATATGGTCCATGCTTCCCCATG
Organism: Tamias sibiricus; assembly: GCA_025594165.1. Taxonomy (NCBI): domain Eukaryota; kingdom Metazoa; phylum Chordata; class Mammalia; order Rodentia; family Sciuridae; genus Tamias; species Tamias sibiricus. The sequence goes on from CM046668.1 coordinate 32,976,423, forward strand.
CCTCCATCTTACTTATTAACAAAACATACAAGGGGCTAATTTTGGTTTTAGGAAAGAAACATCCTAAAAATGGTGAATGAGCACAACATGTTGCTTAAAATAAATAACTGAGCTAGGCATGGTAGTACACGCCTCCATTGTCAGATACAGGCAGAAAGATCACAAGTTCAAGGCCAGCCTGGGCAAGTCAACAAGACCCTTCTCAAAAATCAAAAGTACAAAGGGCTGTGGATGTAGTTCAGTGGTAGAGCACCCCTGGGTTCAATCCCTAGAACCATAAATAAATACATAATAAATAAATAACTGAAATACAGTGAATTCATTAACTATATACCTATTTGTAGCAAATTGAAGCATACATTTACTAAATAATAGTTTCTGACACAAAATCGTTGTAAACTGCTGAGTAATTTATTTTTCCTATAAACTTATGTTAAAATCATGTCTCATTCAAATAAAAATATTTTTCTATTCGTTGTAATTAAACTAGCATAAAAATTATTTAAAGCAAATGCACCTTAAACCTTTATAGGGTTTCAAATTATTATTATCTATAATAAGGATACTTGTTATCAAACTACCTTAATTAAACAAACTTTACTTGATAAATACATAGTATCTATGCATTTCTCCTTTTGTAGATATAGTGATTATTACTGTTATGTTGAAATATTTTTAAAGTTCTCATATTAAATTTTATTCATAAGTTAGATGGGTGTGGAGGCACACACATATAATCTCAGGGACTTGGGAGGCTGAGGTAAGAAAATCATAGATTCAAGGCCAGCCTCAGCCATTTAGCAAGGCCCTAAGCGATTAATCAACACCCTGTCTTTAAAAAAAAAAAAAAAAAAACTTTAATCATTAAATTATAATATTTTTTTCCTCTGGAGCTGGAAAACATTTTGAGGACATAATGATGAACATCATACTAAAATTTATGAATTATGCATAAAGGGGCTCTGTCTTTGAATGTTTTGCTGGTAAAAGTGATATAATGATCTTGTGTCGGGTTTCAATTCTGATTGTACATTTGTTGAGAAGGATGAGCAGCTTTGCACATAATGGCTTCTCAAGGTAATGGAATGTCTACCTTAGAAAGGACTTAACTGGTAACTAATAGTATCTTTAAAATACCTACACAAAAGCCAGATCAGGAAAAGAAAGCTGTCTAAATCCCAGTAAATGAAGGGCATCTTGATCATCAGAGTGAAACTAAAGGTGTTTTGAAAAAGGAAGATCTAAAAGGTGAGCATTTAGACCTGTTCAAACCTATAACTTCCTTCTTAAAATCCAGACAATGAGAAGAATGTGAGTAGAGCAGGAAGTAATCCAGAAACACCATGTGATTTTTGCTATTCCTGGTGATACATACTTCATTTATAAGAAATTATAATTCCAGAGCATGATCATTTTGATTTTCTCTCTGGTCTTCAGTTTCTTACCTACCATAAATTGGAGCTGGCCTAGGTGTTCTCTGTCAGCTTTCCTGATTCTCTCAATTTGTTTTCAAGTGCTAAATTAATTTTACTTCTGCAAAGAATTATTAAACAGAAATAGGCCAAAAGTTACAAAGGTGCCAGTATCTTCACATTGAAAGAAGACTATCAAACAGATGTTATTTAAAAGTAGGTTGAACACTTATACTTCTTTTGTTAGGGCTACATTTTTAAAGTTGGGCTTTAAAAAAAAAAAAAAAAAAAAAAAGCAAAATATCCTTCTGTTGTGATGACAGTTTTCATACACCTTGCTGAGTTCACTGTAAGACTTCAGGGAGAGTCAAGTCAATACAAACAGACAATGAAATGCATATACTGGTTTCCAGTAAATAGTGAAAAAAATGTGAATGATATGCTTTAAAATGTTCCTTTTTTTAATTCTGATTATATTTTTTGCTCATATCATACATATTTGACATTCTGTCTCAATGTAAGCCCTACATAACTTTGTGTAGGTGACAAAATCATTTAAGCACTCTGGAGCTGATTCCACATATAATACAATTGAGCTGGAATCATTACCTCTAAATTATTTTCTGTGTCTATAATTTTATAATTATTTATGGTGGTATTTATTCAAGTAATAATTAAATGCTAGAGACTATGAAAACTGAATTATATTATTAAAATGTTCAACATAAATCATAGAATAAGAAAATATTAATCATCTGAAAAAACATAGAAACATATGCATAGTCGTAAATACAGTTACATATGTAGTTGAAGGGAATTAAAATTAATTTCATCTGTCTCTCCAATCCTTATGCAGAAATTCTCAATTTTTGTCAGAGATGTACACCAGGATTTTTTTAAGGGAATGAAATGTTTTGGCTGCCTCTTGAATATGGATAGAAGAGAAGTCCAATTCTTATTCAAATACAATACACATTTAGACTCTAGATGTAACAATTTAATCATTAGTCAACATATTCCTTTTGAGATAATTTCAAACAAGATGCATTTGGTATTCGTGTAAATAAACAGAAGCATAACCTACTTGAGGATTCCATACACCCTTTTTGACACTTCACTACAGAAGTCAATTATAAAGCCTATATATAGACTTTTCTATATTTAGCATTAACAGAAGTATAATATACTTCCAAGAATAAGAAATAGTTTAAAACCACATCTTATATTACAAGTCGAAAGTAATTCTTCCAATGAAGACAAATTTTTAAAATCCTATACTATTCTATTTGCAGTCACATTCTCCTATTCACTATATTTAGAAGCAAACAAAGGAGGCAAATTAGACAAGTTCAGTGAAAACATTAACAGAAAACAGCTCCAAATCAAAAGTCAAAAGGTTCAACAACTTTATGCACAAACCTCAATCTAGCTTGAATAACTAGCCAGGGTGAGAAATAAAGAAAATTTTAAAATTAGGTTTCATCCAGATATAAAAGTATAGAGAGTGTCCTCAAGTAAAACCTACTTACTGCACATGCTCCATTTTTCATTGCCATTATCATTACTCGGCCACTCCCCCTGCCAAACACAGAAAGCCCATTTTACTTACTAGCCACCTCCAGCGATGCGTTGTGGCTCACGGCCTCTCCGAGGTAATTCCTTGCCACACACACGTAGACCCCTTCGTCAGGCCTACTTTTTCGTCCATGTACTATACGTAAGAAAAATAAAGATCCACTTGGCAGTAACATTCGGTGCGAGCGAGGGTCATCTTTGTCTGTTTCCACTCTCTCCCCGCCTTTGTACCATTCGATAGTGGGTGTGGGGCGGCCTTCGGCTTTACAGTTCAGAGTTGCAGGTTCTCCTTTTGAGACAATTAGGTCAGAAGGGTGTTCAACAATGCGAGGTGGAAAATCTTCCTGTCGAAGACGGGAGCCTGCAAAAGAAGAATTGACAAAATATCTTCCTATTTCACTCAAAAACAGTTAAAAACTTATATCAGAAGTTTAACTCTGCTATTTAAACACCACCTAATGTTGACCTACCCTTCCCTTCCCATCCTATTTACTAACTAATCCTTCTGGTATCCACTTTGACTGCACCTTCCAAATCCTGAATTCTTTTGACCCTACACTAGAAAGTTCTCTTGCTTACACTCCACTTGTACAAATCCTGTTTGCTGTTCAAATCCCTGACCATAAATCATTTCAGAGCCCATTACATTGTTTATACCATGCACAGTGCCTGCTTTTGAAGAGAAATCTGTCAGAGAACTGCTAAACAGCTTTCTGAGTATTACAAATAATGCCATCGCTTCCTGGCATCTCCTTTTTAACTATCATCAATTAAGACTCTAACAAAACATGCTGTATACAAATGAACATTTATATTCAAATACAATAAAACTTTTCATATAGATTCTTATCTCTTCCTAAATAATAAAGTCTGTGTGCATATATATATATATATGTATATATGTGTTCCCCACAGCTTTAATAAATCTATTTCATTATTATGTTAATGTTTGAATATTAAATAATTGAGCTCAAATAAATAAATACAATATTTATTTGGAAAAAATTAATGATACTATGTAAGGAGCTGCATTCTGGAACTTATATATTACTTAAGAAATGAAGGTCTATGTGTATATGTTATTTAAATACATCCTGACATTGTGCCTTATTTTTCCAATGATATTATAATCTCACAAATAGGATTCATGTTTCATATTTTTAAAAATCCTATCTTATTTATGCTTTGTATAATGTAAATGTGTAAATTACTCAAATTCAACAGCCCAAGCCTTCACTAAATGTAGCCCACAACTTGACTCTTATCTGTTGTTCGAAACTCACTCAACAAAGCACAATAGAAACAAGCCTGCCTGACACCTCCCTTCCAGCCCTCTATGCCTCCCTAAATTTTCTCAACTAGGTCTAGTTCTATTTCTACAGCCAGCTACTATCCCAGGTCCAGCTGCTATCCTTTCCTGTCAGGGAAAGTCATTGAAACAGCTTACTTCAATATGACCAATATGACCGAATGAAGACTTTGAGATGCAAATACAATCTGAGTCCTGCTCTACTTTAGAGGCTCTTACAATAAGCTCACAGCTCTTAAGTCCTCAAAGAGACCCAAAAGAGCCAGCCTTTTCCTTCTATGATCAAACTCTCCAGATTCCCTGTCCACTCCTTTCTCTGCTCCCTTCTCCCAGTCTTCCTGGTTTCACAAGCATACTGGGCTTCCTCCTACCTTGTGGCCCATGACAGCCATAGGGCCTGGGCTCCAAATGAACTCAAACTACTTTATAGCCACAATTCTTTCAAATCTCTGTTTCCCCAATTTTTCCCCAAAACTAAATTTTGTTTCTATAACCTAAGCAGCACACCTTAACTATACTTGGTAACAATATTCAGAATTATAATTTAAGTCTATTTGTCTGAGGCTTCAGATATGGTCTTTTCCTCACTTGTCTGTAAGATCTATAGGTCTGATTTTGTTCATGATTGTTTTATCTTATGTCTGGCAGAGCGTTGAGCACATTACATACAGTACTTAGTAAGTATGTGTTGGGCTAGAGATATAGCTTAGTGGTAGAGCACTTGCCCAGAAGGTATGAGGCCCTGGGTTTGCTTCCTGGTATCACAAAATAAAAAAATAAATGTTGAATAAATGAAAAATTGAACAAAATGCTAACACAAAAGATCTAGCTGAGCAGAATGCACTGCAGCTTAAGAATTATGCACTGTAAACCAGGCTCTATGGCACACACCCAGCGACTCAGGAGGCTGAGGCAGGAGGACCCCAAGTTCAAGTTTACCCTCAGCAATTTAGCAAGGCCCTAATCAACTTAGTGAGACCCTGTCTCAAAATAAAAAATAAAAAGGACATAGCTCAGTGGTTAACATACCTGTGTTCAAGCCCTGGTACCATTAAAAAAAAAAAAAAAAAAAAAAAAAAAAGGAATCATGCATTGTAGATACACTTTTTCAAAAGACTTGAAAAGATTTATAGACTTTTTAAAAGACTTTAAAAGATTTTATTGTTTTTTGTACTGGTTTGAATCATTCAACCACTTCCCCACTTCCCCAGTCCTTTTTATTTTATTTTTAAGACAGAGTCTCCCAAAGTTGCTGAGGCTGATCTCAGACTTGCAGTCCTCCTGCCTCAGCTTCCCAGTTGCTGGGATTACAAACATGCTACACTATGCCTGACTTCTCTTTTAAAATTGTAAGCAATATATACATTGTTCAATCTTAATAGAGTATAAACCTTGCATGGGCTTATTTATATTTGTGTCTAATATGTAACTACTACAATTTATATGTTTTCTCAGTGAAATGAATGAAGTAAATGATGAAACTAAAAGATCTATTATTTGCTTATAACCTTCATGAGACAAAAAAGTTATGAACTGAAACACCAAATAAGAGTCTTACAATCAGAAATACTGACAAACAGCTTTCATTTAATGCATGGTACACAGTATGCTAAAAGTTCTTTAAATGCAACCAGATTCTAAAAGAGGGGGAAATAAACGAGCAATATGTGAGAAAGATGAATTGGAAATTCATACCATCTATATTTAAGTCAGGTGAAATTTGTGTTGGTTTTAGATTACTCATAATCAGCGTTACAAAACTCAGAAAATAAAGCATAATAATATATTATTGGCGTTTACCTTGGCTATAATTACAAAAGATGGATGCTGAAGAAAAAAAGTAATGAGATAATATATTTTATTTATTTATTTAATTATTTATTTAAGTGCCAGGAATTGAACCCAGTGGCTTGGGGTGCTTAACCACTCATCCACATCCCCAGCCTTATATATTTTATTAAAGCAATTTTTATTTTGAATTCTGAAAGTCCATTTGAAATAGGTAATAGGGATGCATAGGTTCCTATAAGAACATGGCCAGCCAAGACAGCCTGAGCAAGTGAGAGAAAGATCCAGAGACACGGAACTTGTGATTAACCTTGAAAATGAGTCTTAAAGAAAAGAAAAAAAAGATGATTTTATCCAGAGGCACAGCTACAAGAGTATATGGTACACTTATGGGACCTGCAGGTAAGTAATTATGGTCTGTATATGAAGTACCTGTCAGAGACAGGGAAAAATAGCTAAAAGAAATAATGTGATGGGCTTTTCACATCAAGCTGAAGTTCTGCAACCTAGCGGAAGGCAACAGGAATCCATGTAAGTAAGGGATCAGTATGACCAAGTTTGATTTTAAAGAGGTCACTATTAGCCGGGGGGCACACACCTCTAATCCCACTTACTCGAGAGAATGAGGCAAGAGGATCAGAAGTTTGAGGTCACGCTGGGCAACTTAGAGAGGCCCTGTTTCAAAAGTAAAAATTAAAAAGGACAGGGGATTAGCTCAGTGGAGAAGTACCGCTGGGTTCAACTGCTAGTACTGCAAGGAAAAAAAGAAAGGAAAAAGGAAAAAAAAGCTCACTATGGCTAATAGGAAGCTGGACTTAGGAAGGCTAAGGTAGAGGAAGATGAGGAGGACACTTTTGTACCCTTCAAGCAATAAATCTGAGAACCTGTACTTAGACATTGACAGAAAGGAAAACAAGGAAAGTCATAAAATCAATAAAACCTAGTTAGTGGCAACATGGAGGATGATGAAAATGAAATACAAGGATGGGGAAGCAACGGAGGAAGAGAGATTCCAGATTCCTGACCTCAATGACGAGTAAAGAGCAGTCAAAATGAAGACAGGAAATCGGAGTGAGATGGGGTGAGAGGAAGAAGAGCAAAGGCAATATTTATTCAGTATGAGACATGGAGAATTTGGGGTGCTTCTAGATTATCAAAATGCATATTCAAGTTGGACCTTAGAAAAGAAATCTCAGCTAGAGCTGTGGATTAGAATAGAGCTGGAGACAGAAACCATGGGAAAGAATAAAAGTGTCTGGGGAGAAAGTATAGAGGAAGTAACGGCCTGATTACAGAATCTGGAGGTCTCCCAGGCTCCACTAATGGCAGTGTTGCTGAACACTCCCACTATCCTAACCTGCAGTTCCACAGAGCTAGACCACAGCCAGCATGACTTTTGGGATTGGAGGATTCAGACCCATGTTTTCACCATGATGTTTGTACAGCAGCATTCAGTAAAAGTTTTAGCAATAAAAATGCTTTCTATATTATTAATTACCACATTTTCAAAAATGTTCTGTCATTTCTAGCATTGCTCAAAAAAAAAAAAAAAAAAAAGTCTTGGATCTCGGTGTCTTTTTAGTTTTGCTAATGTACAGTGTGAGGTGCCAGAAAAGGAATATGATATGCAGCATTTACTTATTTAGTCATTGAACTCTTAATTTTTCTTTGTTGCAGGCTATCCCATTGAACTTTGCTTCTGAGAAGCACATTTAAAGAGAAAATATATACTATGAAGCATATTATAATCGGAAGAGAATGATAAGTTTAGCAGAACAAGTTATTTAACTGTAGTAGGCCAAGCGCCTTTGGAAATCATAACAAACATATAGAAATCCTCCATTTCTCACAACGAAAAACCTTCATGAAAGGGACTTTCCAATATCTGAGTCATATTTACAATGAGTGATTGGTTAACCTCCATAATAAAAGCCATAAATCCTAGTCATCATCTTTATAAAAACTATAATAAATAATTCTTTGTAATCAAGTTTAAGCAGGCAAGAAAGAGTTCGAAAAGAAAACTGTTATTAATTATCCGTCATCTCCTTTCTCACAACAACATCTTTATGAGGTGGGTGTTGTTATATCTGGTGTCCATATGGGGAACTGAGATCTCAGCTGTCATTCAGCTGGGAGATGGCAGTGCTGGAAGTCAATCCAACTCAAATCCAAAGCTCTTGCTTTGCCAACTATTCCATAAATACTGCTAGGATTAACTGGGTAAAATCCATAGATAAATGTGCTATGTCCACTCTTGCTTTCCACACTAGAACTGTTCATTCTGATTGCTTCCTTATAAAATGTAGATAATAAAAAGAGCAAGCACTGGGCTCATGGAGTATCTCTGTAATCCCAGTGGCTTGGTAGACTGAGATATGAGGATGAAGAGTTCAAAGTTAGCCTCAGCAGTGAGGCCCTAAGCAACTCAGTGAGATCCTGTCTCTAAATTTAAAAAAAAAAAAAAAAAAAAAAAAGGTGGGGGGTGGACAGGGGTTAGGGATGTGGCTCAGTAGTTAAGGGCCCGTGGTGAAAGAAAGAAAGAAAGAAAGAAAGGAAGGAAGGAAGGAAGGAAGGAAGGAAGGAAGGAAGGAGCAAGAAACAGTCAAACCTGATAGTATCTGTTGTTCTTTCCCCATGCATAACATGTCTATCTGTAACCCAAATGACTTCAGAAGCCCAGCTCTTACACAATTATTTGTACTATTAAAACTAAATATTGGGCTGGGATATAGCTCAGTTGGTAGAGTGCTTGCCTCACAAGCACAAGGCCCTGGGTTCAATTCCCAACACTGCTATTTAAAAAAAAAAAAAAAAAAAATTAACCTAAATATCACTAGTTTCAAACTTTTCTGGCAATATACTTGAGGGAAAAAACATCTGATATTCTATCTGTAAGGTGAGAAAAGTCACTCAATTTTATAGGTATAGCTATGGCACACTTTCTCAAAGGAGAATTTTGCTTTCTTTTACTTTTTTTTTTTTTTTTTTTAATACCAAGGTCTGAACCAGAGCCTTGCACATGAAAGACGTTCTTTGCCACCAAGCTATACTGCAACTCTCAAAGGAGGACTTTTGAGCCAGGCACAGTTGCCCACACCCTGTAATCCCAGCTACTTGGGAAGCTGAGGCAGAAGTATCACAAGTTCAAGGCCTGCCTGAGCAACTTAATGAAACCTTGTCTCAAAGTAAAATAAGGAAGGGCTGATGTTGTGGCTCAGTGGTGGAGCGCTCATGCACACAGCCCTGAGTTCAATCCCCAACACCAAAGGAAAAATAAAAAAGGATTTTGAGAGTTACAATAAAATCTAATAGGGACAAAGAACATGAGTGCATACAGAAGTGTAAATGAAAGACCCCAAGTAGGGCATATTTGTCAGTGATCTTCCTCCCTAAAAGTGGCAGCCACATTCCTCTGTCACAATTTAATCTCTATGTAAAATATATATTTAATATTCTTCATTATGCATAAAAATTTTTCTCCAATCATGAATTCTGAGTCTCTGTAAGCCACCTGCCAACCACCATTCCAGATACAGTAATTTGTTATATTTTAAATAATAAGTTATAAGGTTTTTATAATAATTGGTAAAACCAACTTCTAGGTTTCAACCATGCTCTGCATAGGAAACATAAAAGTTACAAAAGAAGACATAGTAAAAGAAAAGGACTGATCCTAAAAAGAGGCCTTAACAAGGAATTAGGATGATATTGTCAAGTGCTGTCAGAAAGAATCCTGGTAGAACTTAGGAATAGAGCACCACTGACTTAAAGCAAGACCAGTATGCCAGAAAAGGACAGAGCAAGATTCTTTCAACAGCTGCCTGGTTGGAAGATAAAATATAAACACTAGTGAATGAAATATCTAAATATTTACACAACCACAGCTGGAAAAAGATATATAATACGTAAGTGCTAAGTATTTCAAGGAAATATATCAAAGTCACATGAGATTTATGATGAGGAAACCAAAGTCTTAGTTGGATGTAAAGTGTTCCCCCCACTGAGACATCATTTTTACAGAAACACAAGCAAGTAACCATTTAAGAGACTAACCTTGTTAGTTTTCTGCTGAGGGGTTTGTGTATGTGCATGCACACCCATGTGTAATTTCATCTATATAGCTTCATATATAATATATATAATTTTATTCTTTGTTTCTCCCATATGATTTTATTCTTCTTTCTACCACAGCAGAATTTTTATAGGACTATGTTTATTTTTGTTGTCAAGCCCGTTTCTTAGTAGGCCAAGGTCAAAAAAGTATTTTAATAAGAAAGTCTTATTGGCATCCAAATTTCCTTTCCATTTTCTTTGGTAGATAAAAATTAGAAAACCTGAAATTATCAAAATATCCATCTGCATGATATATCATATTAAAGCATCTTACAGCAAAAAAAAAAAAAAAATGCTTATAAAATTGCTCAGATCATAAAAGCAACAAATTTAATGAATAGTTGACAGACAACACAATGAGTATTAATAGATAATTTGGTGACATCTGTCCAAGATGGGGGTGGGGATGTAAACAATGTCCTTGACAAAAATACCTTTATTTGTAAAAGAATATTTATATTCTTAAAGGAGCCTAGCCTCTTAAGTTCTTCACTTAAGCTCCATTTACATTTCTGGGAGTAGAGTGGCCTCCAATTACTAACATCCATCCTATCACAGGCACCAATCCTATAGTTTTCCTGTCAGAATTTCAACCTAGAAGGAGATATTTGTTAAAAATAAGAAAGCAGAACCCATTAATTATTCACTATGTAGAAAACAGACTTAAATATCCTCTGTGGAGTTACACACATTTCTCAAACACTCATGCTTACTGTTGGAAAAAAAGATTATAAAAACACTCCACACACTACAGAAAAACTAAATCTTCCACCTGAAATCAGATGTAGTAAAAGACACAAGGGAAACAGAATGTACCAAAAGAACACCATGATGAATAGATCATGGCATTTCCCTAAATTACTTTGTTTTATCCTAATTTCTCCTGATTATAATCTTTACCTAGAGAAAATTACCTAAAGAAAAAAAGAACCACTTCTAGTCAAAGTTAGACTACTCTCAATAATTAACTGTCAGTGGTAGAATGTATCATCTAAAATGATTACCAAAATAGACCCCAGTGAAATTCCAGGAGTGAATTCCTGTTGTTTTTGTCACATTCCTATATAATCTAATATCTTATGGCTGTGTCCCCAGGGATATGAAAAAGAGTGACAGTAGCATAAGTTGAATTTTAGAAACAATTTTGCCTACCCCACCCCCATTTTTAATAATATGGACACTAAGTAGAAGAGACTAATGAATTAACTGCAGGAATTGCCTCAGCTGAGTCAAATCAGGCAGGATTTCACCCTGAGCTGTAAATAAAGATTGGAGGTTGAAGTTGGCTAGCTGAGTTCATTTTTCACTATTCACCTTTTAGTAAAAATTTCCAGTTAACATGCAAACAGAGGATTTAGCTTTCTACAAAATGCAAACGAAAATATTTGTATATCTTAAAACCCAAATTCTTCACTTTCTCATCCATCAATTTACCCATCATTTGCTTATTTGTTTTCCTATATGGTATTAAGATAAGAGTACTTATAATGTTTTATAAATTGTGCTAAGTACAACATAAAGAAATATGAAATAAAATCACTGATCTTCACAGCCTAACTTCTTCCAAGGGAGACAAAAATATTAACAAGAATGATATTAAAGAATAAGATCCATTCAAAGCAAGGCAGTAGTAGAAGAAACTGTAATAGGAAAAAAAAACGACTCTAGCATCTATAGGGAACCTAAATAAAACTAGAGACTGGAATAAGATTCAATCAATCAAGATTTGAAGTACCTGGCTTCAAATCTGGTACTTGTTTACTGTTAGAACCCAGATAAATTGCTTAACTTCTCTAAATGCAAGTTTCTATCTTATGAAACAAGAGGATAAAAACAATACCTATGCTTTATAGGACAGCATAATATCTGATACACAAAATAATATTATATTGACTCATGGGTTGAAACCATAAATCTAGTATCTTGGAAGCTGGTATAAACACCATTATTGGATTTTATAATCCTCCTCCCCACCATCTTCTGAAGCTACATTAATATTCTCATTAATTTATAGAGAAATTACATTTTTCCCCTAGATTTATAAACATTTTTGCAAACTAAGCTCAGTCCCTAATTGTAGTTGAGAATGGAACTCAAAATAATTTGATTTTTCAGGATGCATTGGTGCACACCTGTAATCCCAGCAGCTCTGGAGGCTAAGGCAGAAGGATCAGGAGTTCAAAGCCAGGCTAAGCAAAAGTGAGGCGCTAACCAACTCAGTGAGACCCTGTCTCCAAATAAAATACAAAATAGGGCTGGGGACGTGGCTCAGTGGGCTGAGTGTCCCTAAGTTCAGTCCCTGGTACCCCAAAAAATAATAATAATAATAATAATAATAATAATAATAATATTTGATTTACACAATTCTTGGCAGGTTCTGGCACAATTCTTGCAAAACATCTTTCAAAAGACTCGAAAAACATAATAAAACAAAACTAGAGTACTTAGCATGGTAAACCTATTTTTTTACCCCCCTGAGGTCAAAAGCCAAATATCTAAAGCCATCAATAATAAAACAAATCTGATCATTGGGGAAAATATTCCCAATAGACCCACTCACTATAGAAATACATTACTTTCTTTTTATTATAATTATTAATGTATATTAGATGTGCAAATTAATGGCTTTCACAGGATCATTTCATACATATATATGTATATGCTGCTTTGATCACATCCACCCTCCCTTGCCCTTCCCTCTCTCTCCCCTCTCCAAATGTATTACTTTCAGATTTAAAAGATACTACTTCTTTTTAAATATTACTGGATGAATAATCATGCTGTCTTTAATTTCCTTTTCATTACAAATACAAAAATACCACAGGTAGCCAGGATATGGAGTAAGTTTATTTGTAATAGTGCATCATTATGTCTATTCTCATGGACCGAAATACCTACATCTGAATATATATATTATATATTATCTTATATTAAATTTCAGCAGTTAGGACCAACTGAAACTTTGAAATTTTCACTGACAAAGGATCCTGAACAATATTCTGAATTGTGGGTGATCCTATGATTTTATTTGGGTGATCCTATGATTTTATTTGGGTGATCCTATGATTTTATTTATTACTGTGAAAATATAGTTATTCATAATCATAGATTTTCTATGCATTAGGACAAATGACAGCGATGCAATCAATATGAAACTGCATTTCATTTCTTTATATAATAAGGAAATAACAGATGGTTATAAATTTGAGCCAACTATAATCTCAATATACAGAACATGAGCAGACTTCCCTACTGAAGTGGCAACTCCAAAATACTCTTATAATTATACAACAACAACAAAAAAAACCTTTTTTTACCAAACTTTTTCTGTGATCACTTCTGAAAGAATATTCTGAAATTAATCTTATTTATTGAAAACATACTTTCAAGTCATAAATTAGAAGTGCATAAGAGCAAGTAATAGATACACTCAATTGCTTAACCATGAGAAGGCTTCAAAAAATTATTATGTAAAGTAATGTTCATTGGTTTTTTTTTTCACTAAAGAGTTGCATCAGGTTTTTATAGTATCTGTTTATTATAACTACAATTTGCTAAGAGTCAATAACTTAAAATCAAATAAGTACTAAAATTAAAGCTTTCAACTTTACTTTTTGAATTAGGTAGTCATACTGTATCATATTTGAAAGGGCCCTTGATTCCAATGTGAGTTGTTAATGTCTGCAAGATAAGAGTATGGAATTGCATTTTAAGGATAATTGTCAAAAGACAATTACACTTCTGAAAAACAAAATACTTAAAATAACCTTTTAAAGGATTACCGAGAAATCTCTATAGGAATGCAGTCAACTTCACTCATTTTAAAACCTCAGTACTTTTGACATGAACAAGAATTTCTGAAAAAAATCTTTTACACATTAGCAAACTAATTGTAATTGTTCTCTCCTTATATCTTTCCCATTCTTCTCTCATGATATCTTGGATTTAGTTCTTACAGATTTTAAGAAGTGCCCTAATAAAAAATGCTGAGAGGTAGAATCTATTCATTTGGCATACAAGATAAGGGAATTTAAAGGATATTCCAAATGTTATCAAACTATAACTTTGAAGTAATAGCAAATACTTCAATAGGAGTAAATGTTATTTTCTAAAGGGATAAGTAAATAAGCACTTCAAAACAAAGCTACAGTGCAGTTGACCTAATTGGGAAAGTCCACCATAAATAAAATATTAACATATACAAAAGCAAAAGGAAAAAGAAAACAAACCAAAAAATGTTTTACATCTAAAAGCATTTCAATTACGGGAAAATATCATATCAATATGCATTTATCATTTTGTGTTTAAATGCAACTTTAAAAGGGAAGTATAATACTTTTAGTCATTATTTTAGGAGTGGTTTTACCTTAATTTTAAAGAGAAAAGGTCATAAATTATGTGTGTGTGTATATATATATATGTGTGTGTGTGTGTGTGTGTGTGTGTGTGTGTGTGTGTGTTCTTCTGGGGGGGCGGGGGCATTAATAATGTTAACACACTTGAGCACTGTTCACAAGTAGTTGGACCACACTGAAAAACGTCTACAATCCCAGGGCCTAGCAAAGCACTAGCATTTAGCTGGTCCTCAATAACATTTGCTGAGTAAATGATCAGTAAGAAGAAAATGGCAAATGAGCCCACATGTGTTTAAAAATAGTTTGGAACATGATATAGACTAGCTCCATCCTTGGGGGCAGTCAATGTTCCCTCTGTACATCTAACAGGAAAATAAGGGAAGTCCCTGCTTCTACTTCTGGGAAACAGAAATTCACAAGGGAAGGCACCCCTGTCCATCAAAGGAGAGAGCTTTTTTTTAAAAATACTTCTAAGGATATAGAAACCTCTACACAGTACCATGGATGGTACCTATACAAGGATTAAGATGGGGATAAACTGAGCCGGGCATAGTGGTGCATGCCTGTAATCCAAGAGGCTCGGGAGGCCGAGGCAGAAGGATCTTGAGTTCAAAGCCAGCCTCAGCAACTCAGTGAGGCCTTAAGCAACTCAGTGAGACCCTGTCTCTAAATAAAATACAAAATGTGGCTCATGGCCCAGTGGCCCAGAGTTCAATCCCTAGTACAAAAAAAAAAAAAAAAAAAAAAAAAGACAGGTATAAACAATTCAATTCCAGCTGAAGAGAAAGAGATCTCAAATAAATAAATAAAAACAACCTTGGCATGGACTTTTAAAAGACTGTTACAAAATGATATTTGTTTACCTTTATATAAGTTTCTGTAATTTGCAAATATTCCACAATATTCTGCTGTTATTTTTCATAACAAAATAGTCTATTTTAGAAATTGTGAAAGTCAACTTTTTTTTTAAATATGGAGAAAATAAAATTCAACCTTTACTAACTCTTTAGCATTCATTTATTCTTCACTGAATGATTACATAGTAAATGCCAACAATGCACTGGGTCTGTATTAGACTCTGGCATACAAGAGTGCAAAACAAAAACAAAATGTTAGTAGTACCCATCTCTGTCCCTCTCTTTTCTTTTGTTATTGATAATGGAAAGTGGATATAAATGATACATGAGTGAAAGTGTATGCAGTTATACAATATATCCATGAACATACCTCTTAACCAACAATAAAACTTTTGTGGCACATATAAGCAAACAGTAAACAAAACTGTGCATGCAAAACTGCATATAACATAGAATGTGTGGAAGGCAAAGGCTTTGACAAAAATAAGCCTTCCTGCAAAGGTGGAAAGCCTATAAGAGTTTAATTGAATAGGGGTCACACACCCTGAGGCGCAAGGCTGCTCATTCATTCCCTGTGTGATCACTGGGAGGTAAAAGTCTGGATATGGATTTAAAACGATTAACAGGTATCAATTGCCTCTTCCCTTTAGGAAGCAAATAGACCTAATTATTTTACTTCCCTTCTACACCATTACAAGCTAATTCCTGGTCTATGCCACTCTCAGGGAAAATCATTTTTTAAACGTGTTTTCATTCACATTTGACTACTTTTGAGCAATTCTTGGACACTCCAATAATTATAAATTAAATTATAATTATCAAAGTATTTTTTTCCACTCTGTTTGAACTGGTAAAATATCTCACTGCAATGGATTTTTTCTCTAGTTTTCTGTTAGCACTGAAACTAGAAATGACAGAGAAATAAAGGATAAGTTTGTCACTGTCCTTTGTAAATATGTTTTGCCATTAACTTTAGAACAATATTTATATAATATAGTTTTTCTAAGTAATTTTACTTTTTTTGTTTACTGAATATATGCACAAAACTGCACATATGTAATTTCTGAGGATAATGGAGGCTGATTAAAAAGAAGCCTGCTGAATCATAAACCATAAGCGTATCTGAAAAACAACCCACTCAATGGGTAACCTCGAGTCAGTCATAGTTTCTGGGTATGAAGACCTGCAGATATGGCTGGGGCTGTAGCTCAGTGGCAGAGCACTTGCCTAGCACACGTAAGGCACTGGGTCAGCACCACATAAAAATAAATAAATAAAATAATCAGGCATTCTGTCCATCTATAACCACAAAAAAAAAAAAAAATTAAAAAAAAAGTCAAGAGTGGAGATAATATATTTTTTAAAAAAGACCTGCAGATCCTACTTTGCAGGTACAGAAGGTGATTTTAAAGTATACTCAAGATGGAGAGACAATGAACTAGAAGTTGCACCTACTGTTCTCAAAATAAATTAATTAATTAAATAACTGCAGTGTTACTATTAACCCCATTTTTTAGATGAAAAAAATCAAGGCACAGCAAAGTTAATTCGCTGGAGCTTACACAGCTAGTATATGATAAATCTGAACCATGGTCTTAGGTAATTTGGATCCAGACTCTTCCATAGTATCTATCTTCCATCATATCTATCATAAATTGCTTCTCTACCTAAGTATTAGGAGAACCATGAAACAGTGTTTAAGATTACCACATTTTTAAAAACCAAGAAATATACAAGGCTAATGTATACTTGCAAGAATATGTTCTTCAATGAGAATAGGAAATAATATTATGCTCATATATATTTTCCCAATGTGAGAACAATAAATGGAAAGAAAATTCCAAATCTTGTTCCAGGAATAGATGTATATTTTAACATGATACACTGGTGTCCCAGATTTGTTCATCTGAAAAATTAATTAATGCTATAAACAATCATCTCTAAGTCTCAATAGGCAAAAAATTATGCTTATTTTCACAAATAAAAATAATAAAAATTAACACCGATTTAAAAAAACAATAAAAAATTGTGGAAAATTGAGAAATTACAGAATGAAATAAATAGTATTTACCTATAATTCCATGCACTTCCAGAGTAAAGCAAAGCTTTTAGTTTGATCTCTTTCCTTCCAGTGTTAATACATACAAAATGTTTTGTAATTTTTACTTACTCTAAACATTTTGCTCTCTTACAATGAAGTTATGTAT
Organism: Tamias sibiricus; assembly: GCA_025594165.1. Classification (NCBI taxonomy): domain Eukaryota; kingdom Metazoa; phylum Chordata; class Mammalia; order Rodentia; family Sciuridae; genus Tamias; species Tamias sibiricus. The sequence goes on from CM046668.1 coordinate 32,994,042, forward strand.
AAATAATATTTCTTATTGAGAGTTACAATTAACTGAACTTCCTTGTGATTTTATTTCCAAATTTTAGTATTATCAAAATCTAATATTTGGGGCTGGGGTTGTAGCTCAGCGGCAGAGTGCTCACCTAGCACGTGCGCGGCCTGGGTTCGATCCTCAGCACCACGTAAACATAAATGCATTGCATTGTGTACAACTAAAGTAAATAAATAAATATTTTTTTAAAAAATCTAATATTTGGCATCACTGTGAATGTATCTCTATCCATGTATTAAATTATTTCCTTACTAGCCACTAAGTTAAGGAATTTGAGAACCACAATGTTGGAAGATATTTAAAAGTTGACGTATATCTTCAAAATTAAATATTTTTAGGATTTTTTAAATTCCAATAGTCCATTTTTTTAAACCTTGTTAAATATTCTAAATTATAAGTTTTTCATTAGTAATTTACAATAATATGGTACTTTGACTTAATAGTATCCTTCTAAAATATTACCTTTAAATTATCTTCAATCCTTTAATATTTAGATTCTGAAAAGGAGCATAAATATCTGCAAAGCATCTGACTTTCGTCATTGTCACATGCCTAGTACTATTACCTTTAAAAACATGCTTATTTGTGCCTTCAGTTTGGTTTAGTTTGATCAAATTCTCCTTTATAAAATACTAAGCCTAGTTAAAACTTCTATTTTCATTTTGGATTATACCCCTTAACGGATTTCGAACTAAAACAAACATTTAGACATTTGTTAATTCAAAAAACAACTCTAAAATCTAGTACCAGGAAATCAAGTTTTAATTTTTATTTGTCAATTAGTTAAACATTTCAGTGGTGTGAATATACAATTTGGAAACACAATTCAAAACTTTGATATTTTAGATAATCAGATACACTGAATCATCTTAGGACCAAGTCTTAAGAAATGGCCTTGTAGTAGGTCCCACGGTTTGAAAACAGGGAGTTCATTTTCTTTAGACACAATTGTCAAAAAAGGCATATGGAAAAATCCATATACTCGTAGATTATTGATGGGATTTTTACAACATAATTAATAGACTCCTTTTAAACATATGGGTCCTCTTTTAGTTTGGTTAACTCATCCCACTTTTATGGGAAAGTCCCAGTTTAACAATGACAGTCATCCTCAGTTATTCCTAGGTGAACTAGGATGGTTGGTCACCCTCTCTGCTTAATAAGTCAGATGGAAGAAATTGAAAGAAAAATATCCCACCCAAAATTTGTTTAATTTATTATTTTCAATCAACTTTGACTTGGTGAGTACTTTAAGATTAAAAAGGTACTACCAAAGACTACTATTCAAAATGTATGTCATTTGCAAGGGTTGGGAAAAGACAAGAAGGACAGATAGCAAAGTTTAAAAAAACAGGCCAGATATTTCTCCAGCAAAAAAGAAAAAAAAAAAAAAAAAAAAAAAAAAAAAAAGAAGAAGAAGAAGTCTAATCTAGGGTATTTGTCTATAACTCAGTGAGAACACATGGTTAGGATGAACAAGGCTTGGGTTCAATTCCTAGCAATGCAAAAAAAAAAAAAAAAAAAAAAAGGTATACTCAGAGAATAGTGCTCTTAAAAAGAAATATCTGCAAATATCCTCCAATACAAGTATATGTATTTAAATATATACACATATTTTAAACAACTACTTTAAGATTTACATGACTAAATGATATTATGTAAGGAGAAAAGTAAACCATAAATAATAATAAAGAAAATGTTTAAGCAATCAAGTATTTTTACAGGCTTTTCCCTTCATAAAAGTTTTGCTAGGAAAACTTAAGTTGACCATGATATCTAGCATTTTGTTTGTTTTTCTTCACCCTCTCCATTGCAATGTACTATTTATTTTTCATGTGCAACCAAAGTGAAGCTTCTGCCAGTTTCCAGAGTTCTCATTTCCCCTCATGACGGTTTTGGGTCATAATGCACAAAATCCTATCTTAACTGGAATCTACAGTGAGTCCCTTCTACCTGAATTTTTACCACTCTACCCATACAAACAATATTTCTTTGGCACTCAAGATTAGAGACACCCACCCCCCCCCCTTTGCAAACCCTAACCCACAAAAGTGAGGAAAAACCATAGATAACTACCAGAGTTACATATTTTGTATATAAAAATAGTTTGAAAAGAAGCCTGGCATGGTGGTCCACACCTGTAATCCCAGCACTTGGGAGGCTGAGGCAGGAGGATCATGAGTTCAAAGCCCGCCCCAGCAATGCCGAGGCACTTAGAAACTCAGTGAGAACCTGTCTCTAAATAAAATACAAAAAAGGGCTGGGGATGTGGCCCAGTGGATGAGTGCCCCTGAGTTCACTCCCTGGTACCAAAAAAAAAAAAAAAAAAAAAAAAAAAAAAAGAAGAAGAAGAAGAAGAAGTCTAATCTAGGGTATTTGTCTATAACTCAGTGAGAACACATGGTTAGGATGAACAAGGCTTGGGTTCAATTCCTAGCAATGCAAAAAAAAAAAAAAAAAAAAAAAGGTATACTCAGAGAATAGTGCTCTTAAAAAGAAATATCTGCAAATATCCTCCAATACAAGTATATGTATTTAAATATATACACATATTTTAAACAACTACTTTAGATTTACATGACTAAATGATATTATTAAGGAGAAAAGTAAACCATAAATAATAATAAAGAAAATGTTTAAGCAATCAAGTATTTTTACAGGCTTTTCCCTTCATAAAAGTTTTGCTAGGAAAACTTAAGTTGACCATGATATCTAGCATTTTGTTTGTTTTTCTTCACCCTCTCCATTGCAATGTACTATTTATTTTTCATGTGCAACCAAAGTGAAGCTTCTGCCAGTTTCCAGAGTTCTCATTTCCCCTCATGACGGTTTTGGGTCATAATGCACAAAATCCTATCTTAACTGGAATCTACAGTGAGTCCCTTCTACCTGAATTTTTACCACTCTACCCATACAAACAATATTTCTTTGGCACTCAAGATTAGAGACACCCACCCCCCCCCTTTGCAAACCCTAACCCACAAAAGTGAGGAAAAACCATAGATAACTACCAGAGTTACATATTTTGTATATAAACATAGTTTGAAAAGAAGCCTGGCATGGTGGTCCACACCTGTAATCCCAGCACTTGGGAGGCTGAGGCAGGAGGATCATGAGTTCAAAGCCCGCCCCAGCAATGCCGAGGCACTTAGAAACTCAGTGAGAACCTGTCTCTAAATAAAATACAAAAAAGGGCTGGGGATGTGGCCCAGTGGATGAGTGCCCCTGAGTTCACTCCCTGGTACCAAATAAAAAAAAAAAAAAAAAAAAAAAAAAAAAAAAAAAGTTTGAGAAGCCAGGGAAAGATGAATCAAAATTTTTACAGAGCATAAGAGGCACAGGAGATGGTCAGGTTGATACTGTCACTCTGTATAACCCACAGAATCATCATATGGTTTGACTTGGTTCTATATAGTTGCATTTATGGGCTGAGGTTGTAGCTCAGTGGTAGAATGCTTGCCTCGCATGCGTGAGGCACTGGGTTCGATCCTCAGTACCACATTAAAAAATTAGCAAATAAAATAAAGATATTGTGTCCATCTACAAGTAAAAGAATGTTTTTTAAAAAATTAGTAAAATCCTTTATGAGTGACTAGAAGAGAGTAGCTGTAATGCTCCAAGCACAAAGTAATGATGATGAGAGGCCACATTAAGGACTCTGATTTGTTCAGTACACAGTGTATACATATACTGAAATATCACATTCTACTCCATAAATATGTACAACTTCATATGTTAATCAAAATTTTCAAAAATGTTTAAGGACATGGAAATGTTAAACTTACTTCATTATTACACACACACAAACACACACACACACACACACACACACATAAAAAACATCATCACAATGTACCCCATACATTTGTATAAATAAAATAACAATTAATACAAATTAAAAATAGACACAATGGAATATTACTCAGCAATAAAAGAGAATAAAATCATGGCATTCATAGGTAAATGGATGAAGTTGGAGAATATAAAGCAAATGAAGTTAGCCAATCCCAAAAATCCAAATGCGATGTTTTCTCTGATATAAGGAGGCTGATTCAGAGTGGGGTTGGGAGCATAGGAGGATTAGAGGAATACTAGAAAGGCCAATGGGGAGGCAGAGGACAGGAGGGGACAATAGGGTTAAAAAAAAAAAAAAAAAAGATGGTAGAATGAGATGGATATCATTGCCTTGGGTGCACATATGAAGACACGAATGCTGTGAATATATTTTGTATACAACCAGACATATGTAAAAATGTGCTCTATGGGTGTAATATGAATTATAATGCATTCTGCTGTCATATATAACAATAAAAGAAAATAAAGAGAAAAATAGAAAAAGCACTAGTAAAAAACAAATGGCACTTTCTCAAAGTCTCAGTTGCAGACAACTAAGATTTTCATCATGATTATTTTATCAACCTTAAATGTGAGTTAGAACAACAACTAAAATTCAGTAGCTGTACTAATTCTCACAATCCTCAAAACTCTCTGAAGTGGGCACTATTATTATCCATAATTTATAGATGACAAAAACTAAAGCTCAAAAAATAAGTAAATTGTCCAAGACATCATAGGTAGTAACTAATGGAACAGAGGCAGATCGCTGCATTCTTCTGTAGTTTGGTCATTTTGTCACCAAGCTATGCTATAAAATAATACAATCATTAAAAGTTTTCATGTTACATAAGAATATTCAGAATAAGGGGCTAAGTAGTTTGGTGGTAGAGAGTCTTCATAGCATACACAAGGCCCTGGGTTCAATCCCAGAACCACCAAAAAAAAAAAAAAAAAAAAAAAGTATGCGTATGTGTATACTAGACCCACATTTTTTTAAAGCCCTTAAAATTAATTTAAATATAAGAAAAACGTGACAATGGGGAGGAAAAAGGTGGTGTTTTTTTAGACCCATAAATTTCTACCTTTCTACAGCCTAAGTTAATGGGTCAGTTTCTTCATCCATAAAATGAAGTTAATATTGCATGTTAAAGCTGGAATAAGAACAGATAAATTTGTCAGCTCTCACATTTTGCAAACAAAGGAAAACTAATCACCAGAGCAGAAAATACTTGATCAAAGCTGACAACAAATAATACCCTCTGGCTAAATCAGGACCCTGTTCTGAATCCTGTACACAGGAGGGCAGGAGAAAAATTTTTTGTAAAAGAAACTCAAGAGCTTTCCTTGACCTGTTGAGAATATGCCCCAAAGTGTCTCCAAAGTCTTGAAAGTAGATGTAAATTTCTTTGGGTATGCGTGGACACATAAATACAAAGTGTTAGAAGAGGAGCTAATCATCTCAAGATAACACTGGATAATTTTTTTACTATTTTTTAGATGAATAAAGAAACCCTCAGAGGGTAAAAAAACTTGCACAATATCTCTCAAATCTGTAGAGAGCTGAGAATCAAAATCAAAGCTATGGATGTGTTGCCAGGCAACCTGGCTTCTCTGCTTTCTCATTTTAAACCTTTTCACACCTACTGTTCACTTGATGCTGGACTCAGCACAGGCTGAGTGAAGAAACACCTGTTATTATTCCCTGTCCAAACAGGAAGCTTAAGTTATTTTCTCGTCAAATGTATGTTAGCAGACATTAATATTAGCAAGAAAAGGAGTAGCTGGAACCGGCACTGTACTGAGTACTCAATATCTTCCAGGCACATACTGGGCATGGTGTCCATGAGATCTCTTCTCACCAGATACATATATCAGGTAATGGTGGTAATGGAAAGTGAATAAAAATAATTAGTTCTATTCTTCAAAATCTTATAATCTCGGACTACAGTATATAGAAACATTAGAGTTTTCATATTGAGGGGTGTTAAATATATTGAAAAATTCAGAGTCCAAAAAGTATATGATGAAGTAGCAAAATCAAAACATATATTACCATAAATTCCCAAAGAGAAAAGCAAATCAAAAGTGAAATGAAGGGGCTGGGGTTGTGGCTCAGTGGCGGAGTGCTTGCCTCGCACATGTGAGGCCCTAGGTTCAATCCTCAGAACCACATAAAAATAAATAATAAAGATATTGTGCCCAGATATTGTGTCCATCTACAACTAAAAATTTTAAAAAAAATGAAATTAAGTTCTCAGGCTCTTTTCACTGAGAAAATGACATTTTGGTTGGTCATGGATGGCTGGATGTGATTTGGGTTGGTCAGAGGTTTTTTTGTTTTGTTTTGTTTTGTGGTGCTGGGGACAAAACCCAGGACCTTGTGCATGCGAGGCAAGCACTCTACCAACTCAGCTATATCCCCAGCGCTGGTCAGAGGTTCTTAACCACTAAAATTATTTGAAGTTTGTGCTTATGAACACATTTGCATTTTTCTACAGAGAAGATTCATCCATAGGAAAGGCCATCAGTTTTTTGAAGAGGGGTATTAATGTAAAAAAAAAAAATAAAATTCTTTTAAAGGAACTACAGATATAGCTCAGTTGGTAGAGTGCTTGCCTTGCATGCACAAGACCCTGGATTCAATCCTTGGATCCTTGGTCCCACCAAGAAAAAAAAAAAAAAAAAATCCAAATAATGGGTGCATTATTTTCCTAGACTGCCATAGAAAATTACCACAAAAATGGATGCAGCAGGAAGATATTGTCTCATGGTCTGGAGTCTAAGATCAAGGTGTGAGCAGGTTTGGTTATTTTCTGGACACAATGAAAGAGAATGGACTGCCTGTGTCTCCCCCAGCCTCTGCAGGTTTACTGGCTGATCCTCAATTGTTGCTGTCTCACCCATCCTGACCTTTACAGGGCACTCTCTTTGTGTATCTGCCTCTGTGTCCAAATGTCCCTTTCTATTAGGACACAGGCATACTGGATTAGGTGATCCTATCTGGATCATCTACAGAGACCCTATCTCCAAAAAATATCACATTGACAGGTACTGAGAGTTAGAATTTCAACATTTTTGAGGAAACCATTCAACCCCATAAGCTTAGGATAAGCAGAAAGGACTGCAAAGGATGTTTAAATGGGGCATAGAAGAAGAACAGAAAATAATATGGTGATATGAAACCCAGCATGATTTTATAGGAAGGATTCAGTTAAAGGCTAAAAGAAAATAGGAGCTGAAATACAAGCTTTGGCCAAACCAATGAGATTATTAGTATATTCAAAAAGTCTTTTGGATTCTAGCTTATTACAGCATAGAAGTTCTTAGAAGATGTGAAGAAGTAAAGTAACTTGGCAAGGAGCAAAACCTCACAGAGCCAGGTGGGGCGAACAGTAGTGGGAGGGGTCAAGAAAAGATAGGATACCCATCCCATAATACAGGGGTGAGACAACAAAGGAATAAAAATGAAGAAGAAATGGAAAACTTAAGAAGCTTTATGAAGGAAGAATTCATACAACTCAGTCAAGGGATTCTGAGGGCTGAGGTCTAAAAGACAAGAAGAAAGCAACCATAGGGTTTTTTGTTTTTTGTTTTTAATTGTATGTGACTTTCAGAAAGCAACCAACACTAACAAGTTCAGTTTATTCAAATATTTCATATGACTATAACCCTAATTGTTTTAAAAACCAACTTGAGGCTCAACTGATGATATTAAAAGTAATTGGAGAGGTGGATTTTTTTTCCATCCCATCCCCACGGAATTTACTATTTCAAGAATTGTGTTTCAAATTACAATGAATAATTATACTATATAGTGCATACTTTCTGAAATCAGCCTAAAATGATTTCCCTTGATAATTTATAAATTATATTGAATAAGTTCAGGAAAATGCTATCAAATTAACATACTTACATGTTATATTTAATGCTAAATCCATGTACATTTTATACAGAAACTCTCTTGGTAATACACATGATCAGGTATAATTTAATAGTATTAGGATATATCCTGGAGCTTGTTTATACTACTTTGTTTCACTTTTTTTCAGAACATATTCAAGAATGTTTTATAAAATAAAATACTGAGGCCTTATTACTTCTCTGAGCAGCATAAGAAATATTTTGGGGGTAGTTCTTGAGTGGCAAATTCCCATATACATCAAAAGAATCTTAAATGATTCCCACTCCAAGTACCAGTCATCTAAGTAATTTATTCTCTTTACATGTTTTTTTTATTTTTAAAAAGGAACAAATATTAGCCGGGGGTGGTGCATGCCTGTAATCCTAGAGACAGGGGAGGCTGAGACAGGAGGATCACGAATTCAAAGCCAGCCTCAGCAAGGCGCTAAGCAACTCAGTGAGACTCTGTCTCTAAATAAAATGCAAAATAGGGCTGGGGATATGGCTCAGTGGTTGAGTGCCCCTGAGTTCAATCCCCAGTACCCGCCTCCCAAAAAAAAAAAAAAAATAGGAACAAAAATTAAAGCATGAAAACTTTCTAATTTAATAAGAAGTTTCTTTAACTCGAAAGATACTTTTACAGAGAAAGTATCCGCTTCTAATTAAATAAAGCAATATTTAATAAGGGTAATTCCCAACATTATAAAAACTACACATAGGGGCAAAATCACATTTTTTTTGTACACTGCAAGACATCATTGTCAAGATGGACTTTCTATATTATGATTACAGTGTTCTATATGTGTTCCCTCTGATATAGTAGCCACTAGTCACATGAGGCTTTTGAGCATGTGAAACTAAACTTTTATTTTATTTAATAGGAACATGCAAGTGTTCCTATTTAAATAAAAATAAATCTAGTATAAATAAAATAAATAAATAGTATAAATTTAAATAAAATAAATCTAGTGCTACTAGATTACACATCATTGTTCTAATCTACTGTAATGTAAAAATAAATGCAAAGAGGAAAATCACAATGGCTCTGAAACATTGGCCTATATCACACTGAAAGTCAAAATTTACATCTAGGAATCATTCATTGCTGGGTACACTACAGTGGACTAGAGAGACAGAGATTTGTTAATAATTCAGATGTCAGGGGCTCCCACTCCTCATCAACAGAGCCAAATCTCTTATCTCTAATTTTAACAAGCACCAGAGGTAATTCCAGGGCACATTAAAGCACGAGAACACCTGATCTACTTCAATTCCCATTCCAAAGTGGAGTCACTGCTTTCCCCCAACAGGAAATAGGAATTTGTACTGTTTAACAGTTGAGGTCTAATATTAAAACATACTGCTTTAATTTTAATATCATTGGCACCTCTTAATCAACATTTTTATAGAGTTCCATCTCTTTAGAATTAACTGGAAAATAAATTATTTCACATTCTAAAATACCACAAAGTATCAATTAATTTCCCTAGACAAATGTTTCACTTCATCAGATCTAGTCTCTCCATAGATCCTACACTACAAGAATGCAATGCCTTAATTATTGCACACAACTCCTTTTTTTTCTACAGCTTTAAATCTTACACTCGTTATGTGGATCTATTTTAACATTTTTCTGGTTCTCAATTTCATTATCTGTGAAACAAAATAAAACTAGAAGGACAGCTCCTACCTTGCAGGACCATTACATAATATAAATGTAAAGTCCTTAGCAGAATGTCTGGCACATATGTAATAAAAGCAAGATATCCAGTTCCCTTCCTCTTCCCAATGACCATTTTTTCTATTTATTTCCCTTTTTATCCACTCCATCTGTCAATCCTGTTGATGGCTGCACGAAACCACTTAACCCCCACATGCAGACTCAGGGACACACAGAGCCCACACAAGTGCCTCCTCAGGGCAGGGGAAATCTAAGGACATGTGACTTGCTGGCTTCTCATCAGTGACCTGGTCACCCCTCCCCACCTCCCCACCCCTACCCCATGCATGAATCTCAGCTATTGTTTTATTACTCTAGGTCAAGCCCTGTTCCTGAATGCCAAGCCAAGCATGGTTTCCGTAACTAAATCTTGCTTTCCTCCTCATGATTTTATTTTGAGGTTTTGCCCCACAGCTAACACTAGTTTTTCCACCCTCTTCAAGAAAGAAAGAAAGAAAACAAAAAAAACAAAACAAAACAAAAAGAAAAAAAATGGAGCCTTGAAGTCTTTCCTCATTTACACAGAACTTGGGACTGAGAGTGTCCTTGATTTGGACACACAGCATTAGATATATCTTGTTAGAAGCAAAAAAGCAATTGTGACCCTTTTTTTTCTTTTCATTATTCATGGTGTTATATCACTCTAGGGTTGATCTGCAACGTTCACTGTTTTTGAATTTACATCAGTTTTTAAATATCCTAAACCTTTTTTTTAACTTTTTTTAAAATTTATTTATTTTATTCTAAGTTCTTATAAATGACAGCAGGAGCCAAAGGTAATCAAAAGAGATAAGGATGGACATTTCATACTACTTAAGGGAATCATACATTAACAAGAAATAACTGCCACAAATATATATGCCCCAAATAACTCAGCATCCACGTTCATCAAACAAACCCTTCTCAAGTTCAAGAACCAAATAGACCACAACACGATAATTCTAGGTGACTTAAACACACCGTTTTCACCACTGGATAGATCTTCCAAACAAAAGCTAAACAAAGAAACTGTAAACTCAATAATATAATCAATAGCTTAGATTTAACTGATATATATAGAATATATTATCCATCAACGAGTCGGTACACTTTCTTCTCAGCAGCACATGGATCATTCTCTAAAACAGATCATATATTATGCCATAAAGCAACTCTAAGCAAACATAAAAAAGCAGAGATACTACCCTGCATACTATCAGATCATAATGGAATGAAACTAGAAATCAATGATAAAAAAAAAAAAAAAAGAAACAAAACCTACTCCAACACCTGGAGACTAAATAATATGCTATTGTATGAACAGTGGGTTGCAGAAGACATCAAAAAAGAGATTAAAAAATTCTTAGAGGTAAGTGAGAACACCGATACAACATATCAAAATCAATGGGACGCTATGAAGGCAGCACTAAGAGGAAAATTCATTGCATGGAGTTCATTCCTTCAAAGAAGAAAAGGTCAACAAATAAATGAATTAACATTACACCTCAAAGCCCTAGAAAAAGAAGAACAAATTATCCCCAAAAGCAGTAGAAAACAGGAAATAATTAAAATCAGAGCCGAAATCAATGAAATTGAAACAAAAAACACAATTGAAAAAAATCGACAGAACCAAAAGTTGGTTCATTGAAAAAAATAAAATTGATAAACCATTATCTATGCTAACTAAGAAAAGGAGAGAAAAAACTCAAATTACCAATATATGTGATGAAAAGGAAACATCACAACGGACACTACAGAAATACAGAAGATAATTAGAAATTATTTTGAAAATCTATACTCCAACAAAATAGAAAATAATGAAGACATCGACAAATTTCTAGAAATATACAATATGCCCAAACTAAATCAGGATGACATACACAACTTAAATAGATTAAGCAAGAAATAGAGGATGCCATCAAAAACCTACCAACTAAAAAAAGCCCAGGTCCAGATGGATACACAGCAGAGTTCTACAAGACCTTTAAAGAAACACCAATACTTCTCAAACTATTCCATGAAATAGAAAAAGAGGGAACCCTTCCAGACTCATTCTATGAGGCCAATATCACCCTGATTCCAAAACCAGGCAGAGAAAAATCAAAGAAAAAAACTTCAGACCAATATCACTAATGAATATAGATGCAAAAATCCTCAATAAAATTCTGGCAAATCGAATACAAAACACACACAAAAAAAAATAGTACATCATGATCAAGATCAAGTGGGGTTCATTCCAGGAATGCAAGGTTGGTTCAACATAATGAAATCAATAAATGTTATTCACAACACCAACAGACTCAAAGATAAAAATCATATGATCATCTCAATTGACTCAGAGAAGCATTTTGACAAGATACAACACCCCTTCATGGTGAAAACACTAGAAAAAATAGGGATAACAGGAACATACCTCAACATTGTAAAGGCCATCTATGCTAAGCCCCAGGCCAACATCATCCTAAATGGAGAAAAGCTGAAAGCATTCCCTCTAAAAACCGGAACAAGACAGGGATGTCCTCTTTCACCACTATTATTTAAGATAGTTCTTGAAAACCTAGCCAACGCAATTAGACAGATGGAAGAAATAAAAGGGATACAGATAGGAAAAGAAGAACTCAAACTATCACTATTTGCAGATGATATGATTCTCGACATAGAGGATCCAAAAAAAACGCCACCAGAAATCTTCTAGATCTAATAAATGAATTCAGCAAAGTGGCTGGATATAAAATCAATATCCACAAATCCAAGGCATTTCTGTACATCAGCAACAAATCCTCAGAAAGAGAAACTAGGAAATCCACCCCATTTACTATAACATCAAAAAAAAATAAAATAAAATACTTGGGAATCAACCTAACAAAAGAAGTGAAAGACCTGTACAATGAAAACTACAACACAATAAAGAAAAAAAAATTAAAGAAGATTTTAGAAGATGGAAAGATTTACCTTGTTCATGGATAGGTAGAACTAATATTGTCAAAATAACTATTCTACCAAAAGCACTATACAATTTCAATGCAATCCCAATCAAAATCCCAATGTCATTCCTCATAGAAATAGAAAAGGAAATCATGAAATTCATCTGGAAAAATAAGAGACCCAGAATAGCCAAAGCAATTCTTAGCAAGAAGAATTAAGCTGGTGGCATTACTATTCCAGACCTTAAATTGTATTACAAAGCAATAGTAACTAAAACAGCATAGTATTGGCACCAAAATAGACCAGTAGACCAATGGTACAGAATAGAAGACACAGAGACTAACCCACACATCTACTGTTATCTTATATTAGACAAAGGTGGCAAAAACATACACTGGAGAAAAGATAGCCTCTTCAACAAATGGTGTTGGGAAAACTGGAAATCCTTATGTAATAAAATAAAATTAAACCTCTATCTCTCTCCATGCACAAAACCCAACTCAAAATGGATCAAGGACCAAGGAATTAAACCAGAGACCTTGCACCTAATAGAGGAAAAAGTAGGCCCAAATCTCCAACATGTTGGATTAGGCCCCAACTTCCTCAATAAGACCCCTATAGCGCAAGAACTAAAACCAAACATCAATAAATGGGATGGATTCAAACTCAAAAGCTTCTTCTAAGCAAAAGAAACAATCAGGTGAACAGAGAACCTACAGAATGGGAACAAATCTTTACCACATGCATATCAGACAAAATATTAACTTCAAGGATATATAAATCTCTCAAAAACCTTTACACCAAAAAAAACAAACAAGCCAATCAATAAATGTGCTAAAGAACTGAACAGACACTTTTCAGAAGAAGATATACAATCAATCAACAAATATATGAAAAAATGTTCAACATCTCTAGCAATTAGAGAAATGCAAATCAAAACTAACTCTAAGATTTCATCTCACGCCAGTCAGAATGGCAGCTATCAAAAACACAAACAACAATAACTGCTGGCGAGGATGTGGGGAAAAGGGCACACTCTTACATTGCTGGTGGGACTACAAATTGGTGCAGCCAATTTGGGAAGCAGTATGGAGATTCCTAGGAAAACTTGGAATGGAACCACCATTTGACCCAGCTATCCCACTCCTCAGTCTATTTCCAAAGGACTTTAAAAAAAGCACACTACAGGGACACAGCCACATCAATGTTCATAGTAGCACAATTTACAATAGCTAGATTGTGGAAACAACCCCGATGCCCATCAATAGATGAATGGATAGGGAAACTTTGGTATATATACACTATGGAACATTACTCAGCACTAAAAGAGAATAAAATTATGGCATTTGCAGGTACATGGATGGAGTTGGAGAAAATAATGCTAAGTGAAGTCAGCCAATCCCAGAAAACCAAAGGTAGATTAATTCCTTTGCTAAGATGATACTGAATTATAGTAGCAAGGGAGGGGGGATGAGAGGAATGAAGGAATGTTAAATAGAAATAAGGGGAAAGGGGAGGGAAAGGGGCAAGGGGATAGAAACACAGAAGGAGTTGGACATCAGTATACTAAGTGCATGTATAAAAACTCAAATGGTATGAAAATATTTTGTGTAAAACCAGTGACTTGGAAAATTGTGCTCTTTGTATGTAATATGAAAGGAATTGTACTCTAAAAGCATATAACAAATTAAATTAATTAAATAAAAAATTTTTAAAAAGTAAAAAAAAAAATATTTATTTTATTCTAAGTTGTTATAAATGACAGCAGAATGCATTACATTTCATATTATACTTATAGGGCACATTTTTACATATCTCTGGTCATATGCAAAGTATATTCACACCATTTGTGACTTCCTAGATGCCCTTCAGTAGATGTATGGATAAAGAAAATGTGGTATATATACACAATGGAGTATTATTCAGCAACAAAAGAGAATAAAATCATGGCATTCACAGGTAAATGGAGGAAGTTGGAGAATATAATGATAAGTAAAGCCAAATGCCAAATGTTTTCTCTGATATAAGGAGGCCGATTCACAGCGGGGTTGGGACAGGGAGCATAGGAGGATTAGAGGAACACTAGAATGGCCAAAAAAGGAGGGGAGGGAGGGGGCAAAAGGGTGAAGAAAAAAAAAAAAGATGGTAGTATGAGATGGATATCATTACCCTAAGTGCATGTATAAATATCCTAAATCTAATAAACATTTTAACACTTATAAAATTATTTCTTTTTTTAAAGATATTTTTAAGTATAAATGGACACAATACCTTTATTTTATTAATGTTTTTTCCTGTGGTGCTGAGGATCAAACCCATTGCCTCACATGTGCTAGACAAGCACTCTAACACTGAGCCACAACCCCAGCCCAATCTTAATAGGAAAAACTAGAGAAGTATTCCTGGATTAGAGTGAAATTGAATGGTATCTAAAAGAGAAAGAGAGGCAAAAGTTTCCATTTTCTCAAACAGGTTATAATTTACAGAAACAATTTGAGACTGTCCTGCTCTAATTTCCCAAACATGAGCACATCACAAATCATGTTAGGATTAGAAGAGCAAACAAATGAACTTTCCTATTTAAGTCTAAAAAACTATGGATAGCAAGAAATCAAACTGTTTCATATTATCCACGGTTTATTACACGGTTTATTTTTCAAGTTCTATTCCACAACAATCAAAAGATTTTCTGCAAGAGTTATTATCTCATTGGAGAGGTCAGATGATGTTACTTGGAAGACAAATCACCTTGATATGTCAACCTCATAAAGACCTTGAATACTAGCAAGATACTTAGGTGGGAGCACAGATGTAAAAAAAAAATGAAAGCATGTTGCTTTATAGTAAATGCAGAAATAAATTAAAAAATGGATTTTTAAAATGCAGAGTAAACTCTTTATCTTTTTTTTTTTTTTTTGTGGTACCGGGGATTGAACTCAAACCAAATGGTATTTTATTTAGAGAAGGGTCTCACTGAGTTGCTAACAGCAGTGAAACTCTGTTTGATCTTTAAGATCTTTAAGAAAGAAAAATATAGTAAGAAGAACCTGAAGAATCAAGTTTGGCAAAACTTTAGTCTTCTTTTATTCTTTCTTGGATGTATCTGGGTCAATTCAGCAACAATAACAATTTTAAAAGTATGAGTTCTTACACTAACGAGGTGCAATGCATTTTTCTTGTCTGACAAGTAAGTTTCATTCATCTGATATTCCAGTAAATCTTGGACTGTATTTCATTACTGGCAAGGGTAAATAAAAGTGAATTTTATGATAGGCACAACTAGGTACCAATGCTTTATGTACTTTATCTTAATGAATCTCTAAAACTCCTAGTTTCCAATATTTACAGATAAAGAAAGTTCAGAATACTTGAGTACCTTAATTTTTGATGAAATGACTAAAGTCTATCTCATTCTACTCCAATATGTTGAAATTATCTAAATCTTGTAAAGCCACAGTACACAAGAGTGGATCTCAAAACTTTATCAAGCATTGACAACATCAAGCATTGATCTGTGAACTAAAGAACCACTATCTTGCACACAAGTATATTTACCCCAAAATATAAGATGGTCACTGTAACTGATGAATGTAATTTTTTATCAAATAACCTTACTGACATTCTAGCTTTGTTCCCCAAGTTGAATGGCTGCTAAAATTATAACTGCTATCCATATGGAAGCCCAGATATCAAAAGTCTGGTGTCTATGTTGATAAAGGATAGGAGAGAAGGTGTTAAAGTCAAGCAGTACAAGTATACAAGCAGAAAGAATACCTAACTTAAATTTTCTTTTCCTAATAACTATTTTAAATCACATATTAGTTAAGACTACTAATTACTTGGCACAGAATGTTAGAAACATGATATAGCAAAGTAAGGCTGACTGTACATATTTGATTTTAACTTGATATAAGGGAGATTTTAAAATTAACGGTGAACTTCACTTCCTGGATGTTCTTACTCAATCCACCTGGCAAGTACAGTATCATTTTTTGTCTATTCAATGGTCAAGTGTTACACTGAAACAGCAGCCTGTGGTGATGTGCCTGGCAGAGGTACCTGTGGAGATTTCAAGCCCTCACATTTCTGAAGTTTGTCTTTCAAAAACCCAGAAGCCAAACATATGAAAATGATTATTTTATACAAAAATCATATGGACGAAAATGTAACGTTCCACTACACATGAAATTAAAGACAAACAATAATTAAAGTATTTGGTATTTGTAGACAGAGTCATATTGCAATTATTAAACACTGCATAGCTAAATACTCATTGTATGCGTGGAACACTTCACACAAAAATAAGAGGATAGAAAAACAGGCTTCTCTTTAGAAACTTCTGTGGTTTTCAAATTCAGTCTTTTTAGAGGAATGGGGAAAGAGAAATGGTTGTTGTGCTAGCTGATATTTTATAGCATATTTTATTTCTCAAAAGAGGAGTAAAGAGAGGAGACTAAATAAAGGTAAAGGAAAAGAGAAATAGTAGATTTTACGTCAACTACCTTCATAGAGTATTTTCTTATCCTGATATTTATTTGTGATATGGTAAATATTGTTTGAAAAAATTCCAAAGTTGTAGAACTGATGGTATTATCTGCTTCCCAGATTAAACAATATAGAAAAAATTACTAGATCCAAGGCCTGGAACATAATATATGCCTACATAATGCTGGCTCCCTTCTTTGTCATTGGATAAACAGATCATAAGATTTTCTGATTAACAATACCACAGGGTATGATGACATAGACAGCTCTCACCATTACAGTTTAACTTTCAAACTTCTAATAATACGCACCCCTACAATGTTTAAGCTACATTGAAGTGAGATTCCTTTATACTTTTAAGGAATTGAAAACATTATTATCACCTCCCTGAACTATCCCTCATTGCCTCACACCCATGAACTTGAACTCAAGTCTAGATCATTGGAATGCAGAGCTCCACTCACCATACTTGGTGTCTCCACATGGTTACTCTTGGTATAGATGTGTAAAAACATGTCACTGTATGTGTATGTGTAGTAACAATGGAAGTAAAGAGAACAAAGCATTTCCCAGATTTGGTTCAGAATGAAATCACCTGCGAGTTTGCTATAAAATACATTTAGGACTAAGCCCAGAAATTCTCATTTGATGGGATTGAAGCATAGCTCAGTGAACCATTAGCCCATAATATAAAAAATGATAGAGAACTAGGGATGCACAGAAAAAGAAGCATGCAAATGGGTGAGGGTGCAAAGTGTGAAATGGGCCAACAATACTTCCCACTCAGGAATCCAGATACAACCACAACCTGCTTAACACTAGAGACCTAAAAAGCCAAAAGAGCCAATGTACAAACTCAAGTGTTTCTACAACAACAGGTTGGGGAAAACAGATAAAAATCTAATGCTTTGTACTGACATTTTAAATTCTTTGAAATATCACCAAGGCTATTAAACTTACCCCATTAATAAATATTCATTACAAGAAATGTAGTGATTGGTCAGAAGAGTTAATTTTCACACAGCTGTCTATAGTTCACAGTGTAATTTTTAGAATTCCTTTTCCTTTTTGCATCAGCAAAGCCTTAGTTTGAATATTTTCCAAGTACTGTCAAAGGCATATCTTTGAAGGTCTGCTAAGCAAACAGGACAGTTCCTTCAACACTGATGCTTTGAAAACTAGCTTAGTGCTACATAGTATAATCATAAAGCCATCTTTTATGAAAATGAAGAATGGTTTATGTTTACCTTAAAACAGTTTAATAATTTTCTATTTTGATAATTTTACCATGTAATAATTATGGCAATGATATGATTAATTATAATCAATTATGCAATATTATAATTATTTAGAATTATAATATTACACAATATTATAATTAGCCAGGCACAGTGCACACACCTGTAGTCCCAGCACTTCGAAGGCTAAGGCTGAAGGATCACATGAGCCCAAGAGTTGGGGACCAGCCTGGGCAACACAGGGAAATCCCACCTCAAAAGCAAAAACAAAAAACAAATAAACCTGGTTCTGCTCAGGGCTGTACTAACTAAAGTTATATTACAAGTCTAGTGGACATGTAATGGTATTTGACAGTGAACAGCATTCCTCATTTCATTCATAATTCAGTACCATTCATGGATTAATTTAAAAGACTATTAAAAAATTCATCCCCTCCAACTGTTAAGCAACAAATCAAAATATTCTTCACATATATAATAAAATGCCTATGTTAGCAATTTTTTGGTGGTACTGGGGAAGTTCTTGGTCAGTATATATTTTCTCCATTCTTTTAAATAATTTTTTTTTAGTTTTCGATGGACACAATATCTTCATTTTAGTTGTTTATTTTTATGTAGTGCTGAGGATCAAACCCAGAGCCTCATGCATGCAAGGTAAGCACTCTACCACTGAGCTACAACCCCAACCTCCCTTCATCTCATAATAGATTCCAGTCTTAGACCACAGTGGAGCAGAGGCCCCAGTCTGATTACTGGTCCAGGAAGGCACATTAGGACAAGTGGAATCCTTCCTGCAATTTTCCTACCTGAAGCTGGCAAGGAAAAGCTATGAGATTATGAGTGGCCAAGCTACATGTTTGTTCGTGTACAGAAAAGCTTTGCCTTTAAAGTAGAAAAATTAAATAAGCACACAAGAGGAAGCAAAGGCTAGAAAACCAAAGTATACTGATGGTTTTACTCAGTAGTTCCTTTCACCCCTTAATGTCTGATCCCTCCAAAGCATTTTCTGTGGCTTCAGCATATTGAGTCAATGAATTTTCCTTTTGTAGCTTTTCCTGCCCTGAACATCTGTCTTCACAAGATCTTTCTAGGAACTATACACTGTTACCTCTCCAGTTCTCCAATGCCTACAAGTTTCTATTTAATTACTCTGCTTCTATGATACATTGTTTGGCCAGCACAATCTATGTTGTGCATTTTCAAAAAATATATACCCGCAAAAGACTTAATGATATCTTTTTGGACGTAAGACTCAGGGTCCCAAAGGTTTGCTAATAACACTAGCAGCTATGAGTACAGGTGATGTATAATGACCCAGTATCACAGTTTTGTGCTGTTCACATACATTTTAAGTTTGCATAAATGAGGTGTGTATGTGCTGCTTGTTAATCTAGGCAAGGCTTTCTAAAGTTACAGTACATTTTTTAATATGTATCAAGATTTTTAAATTATCATCTCTTTGTAGAAAAACAAATTTTTCTACCTTTGACCAAAAATAAACTCTTGGGGGAAGAAAAAAAATCACCTGCATTATGTCTTCTTCTCTAATACTCAAATTGTCTTTATGTATTTATTTATTGGTACCAGGGATTGAACTCAAGGGCACTTGACCACTGGGCCACACCCCAGTGCCTTTTTGTGTTTTATTTAGAGACAGGGTCTTACTGAGTTGCTAAGTGCCTCGCCAGGGCTGAGGCTGGATTTGAACTTGTGATCCTCCTGCCTCAGCCTCCCAAGTGCTGGGATTACAGGCATGAGCCACCTCGCCCAGCTTTGACTATTATTATTTAAACTTTCACACATGCACATCTTTTCCCAAAGCTAAATTGTTAACACCTTGAAAGTAAAGGCATGGCTTAAATTTATTTGCAATCATCATAGAATTGTTAACATTTTCAAGCACATACAAAAAGTATAAAAAAAGCCAATTAAATGAGCACTGAGGTACTTTTTAATTTTCATTGGAAGCTGAGGAGGTACTGCCAATTAAATAATTTGATTCACTCAGATAATCAAAGTTACCTAATTGTCAGATATTCATCATGTATGGGTTCCCTGAATTATACTGAAGTGTTTATTCCAAATAACAATGTCTGGGGTGGACCTGAAGTATACTTACATTCAGTTTTGTTTTGTTTTGTTTTTTAAGATTCATTTTCAAAAAATGTTTGGTGTCTTTTTTTTTCATGAAATATGTAATCAACAGTGTACAACTGAGGTCTAAAAGAAATTTATAGATTAGCTAGCAAAATGAAATGAAGAAATTATCACCAAACCAAAAACATTTTTCTTCTAATACTCTTGGTGTTTTAAATTGAAAAAAACATGAAATTATTAGAGGCTTTTTAAAACCAAGTTATGCATAAATTACTTTTTTTCAAACATTATAGGCACCCTATATTATGTTCACATCATGACCCAATGTAACAATTTATTTCCTTTCTTCCTTAAGATGGAACCCAAGGCCTCATGCACGCTAAACTAAGCATACACTCTACCATGAAGCTATATCCCTAGACCCCAAAGAAATGATTTATATTAATACATGAGTCCACAATACAAAATGGTAATAAAGAGAGACTGAGGGAGTAAGGGAGGGAGGGAGGAGGAGAAGGAGGAGAGAGAGAGAGAGAGAGAGAGGAGGGAGAGAGGGAGAGAGAGAAGGGAAATTCCAATGTGATTCAGAACTTTAGACTTAGGAAATTAAAAAAAAAAAAAAAAAAAAAAAAAAAAGCCTCTTGATGGAATGTGTTTCTACTGAAAACTGAACCAAAACTCGTGGTAGCGGCTGTGGATTCTTTAAACAGATGGTGTCAACAGACCAGTCGATTAGTCAGCTTGGCAATGGAAGGAGGAAAGATAGTTTTACGAAATGCCACCAAACTGAATATATGAAAAAAGAGAAAGAGCCTCGAATCTGTCCTCTGACACTTGATCCTGGTTGCTGCATGGTTTGTAAAATGGGCTACTCTTGTCACCAGCAGTTTAGAATTTCCTGGTTAGATTTTCTTAGAAATGGTTCTCAGAACACAAAAGCCAAATCCCAGATGGGACAGCTGGGTTTAACAGGTGAAGAGATCACATCTAATGGTTTTCCTATCAAAGCCCCACTGCTGATTTCTTTCTTGTTTTTTACCTAATATAAACTAAAAATATATATCCCTATCTTTTTAAAGATGTGTGATTTGAAAATTCATAACTTATGGCAAATAAAAATTGTACTAAAAATAAAATGTCCCTATTTACAATTATGAATACAATAATTTAATTTGGAGGCTCAAGGTATAGTTTTTACATTAGATTATATTTAGTCGAATTCAAGTTAGTGTTCAATAATTCTTTCCCTAGAGACTAAGACCATGTCTACTAATGCCACCAAATTAAATCAGAACCAGAAAGTTCAATTTGATTAGTAATTTTCGTGGTGAGTTTGGGGCCCTTCAAATGTAAATCAGTAGTTTTATTAACATGGGAATGAGACTGAGACATGGGGCCCTGCAGTAAAAATAGTGGGTTTGGGAATTAAGGTAACTAGTGCTGCTTTTAAAATGTAAAGCATCTAGAACAAGTCTCTCAAACTCAGCTTACACTTTGACGTTTACTTACATGGTAAATACCAAGACTGCAGCAATTTATATATAAGCAAAAATTTTTACCAGTCTAGTTCTTGTAATCAAGGCCAATTAAATGAACATTCTGGTTTACTCTGAATATATCCTAAGCATGTGAAAATATTAGCCTCTATTTCATGTCTTTGCCTGCATCTAAGGGGAATTTGATCAGATAAAGTAACTTTTATAACTATTTTAAATAATCTGTGGTTTCATAAAGATAAAAACAGTATGGCTTCCTAGTCTCTTCAGGGAGAATGTTGAAGACACAGTGGAGACAGAGAAGGAGATTTGGATCTTGGAGAAATTCCCCATTCTGCCATTTAACTACTTGTATAAACTTCAATCACCAATTTCTTAAAATTAAGTTTCCAGATTTGAGAGGGAAAAAAAAAAGTAATTACTGAGAGGACTCCATGAAATACAGTGTGGGTTGGGGGGAACTGAGTCTGACATAAATATTTCTTTTCAAGGTAAAATTTTTAGATTACATGTTTCTAATCAGCAAATGAAAGGCACTGGAGTAAAGGAAAAATAGAATTATCTGCTGTACAATTATATGAACGCTGAAAAGAACTTGCTTGCCTCTTCCATAGCACAAGATATTCAGCAACAAATACACAAGAAAACAGAAAAGCCCTAGTATTTAAGTAGTGAACATAATTGTTTCTATGCTCATGTGATATTTTAGATCATTATTTAAGACTCTGCCTGGTTTAAAGTAGCATAAAGATATTTACTAAGCATTTAAAATAAATTGCATACATATATGTGTGTATAGGTCAGCCTAATTTTGTTTTTTATTTTAACTGTATTGTTTTGATGGTTTTTTTTTTTTTTTTTTTTTTAATCCAAAATTTCATCAAAATTGCTTCTTTAGCCGGGCGCGGTGGCGCACGCCTGTAAACCCAGCACTTTGGGAGGCTGAGGCAGGAGGATCATGAGTTCAAAGCCAGCCTCAGCAATGGTGAGGCACTTAGCAACTCAGTGAGACCCTGTCTCTAAATAAAATACAAAAAAGGGTTGGAGATGTGACCCAGTGGTCGAGTGCCCCTGAGTTCAATCCCCGGTACCACCAAAAAAAAAAAAAAAAAATTGCTTCTTTATATTAGGGATGCATGTGGCATGAATTAGGTGCTAAACAGAAAAGGCTCAATACAATACACACATTAGAATTGCTCCAGCAAAGTGTAATGGTTTTGAGATGGAGAGCAAAGGATCAAAACACTACCAAAGGCAAGAAAATAACGGATATCCATCCTACACTAGGCAACTAAGACTCAGTACTGTCCTAACTCCCAAATGGAGACATGAAGAGCCACCTGAAGAAGAAAACAAAAACCAAGAGCTGAATCCAGAGTGTCATTAAAATTGTTTAGTGCCCAGGCAGGTGTGGACCCTGACCTGAGGCTGCCTCCACTTTGCCTTGAGTCCTTCATGCTTAGATGACTGGGAGCCCAGGAGACATAATCCTGACTGGAAGACCCCTCCGGATTCCAGGCTTAGGTCTCACTGAATTTATATACAGCAGACATTTTCCCAACATTGCTTCCTGGTTAAGGAACATGACAACACAGTTCTTACCTGTATGCTGCTCCCAAGCCCCTCACTAATTGGAACTAAACTGTTGGCCTTTATCCGTCTCTTTATATCAGCACTTGTCCGATTTTAGCTCTACCCAAATCCTATGCTGGCTCTGTATTTTCATCAGCACCTAACTTAACTTCTGTCCTTTATTTTTATATATATTATAAAATATATATACATATTATATAACATATAATATATTTTATAATAACATTATAAAATATATATATTATATATAAACACATATATATATCCATACCTTTGGGATACCTTTCTTCACTTAACATAATCAACTAAAACTATTTCTACATTAGAAGAAAAATAATACTGAGTTTAGCGATCAATGCACACATGCTAATTCTTTGCATAAGAGAGTAAGAACAACAGATTAACTTTCTCTAAAGCTTTCTTAAAGACCAGTGTATACAGGTGCCTTGTAAATTTTGTGAATTACAACAAATCTAAGATACACCTCACTACATTTTGGCAATGAAATAGGAACTCAGCCTAACACCAAGAGCTTTTTCTTTCTTTAAATTTCTTTATGTACTTTGCAAAGGAATTCAACTGGAGCTTTAAAACCAAACAAATGGTATTAAACCACTCCTTTGCTCTTCTAAAATAACTGTGGCCATTTAAACAGAATATTCCCAATAGTCTACAGGATAAATTCCAAACCACTTAGCCTGTCAGGTAAAACCTTCCACAACCTGACCTCAATATGCCTTTTTAAACCCCAATTCCCACAATTCCCCTCTGATCTAGACAAATCAGATTACTCACTGAGATTCAAATATGCTTTGTTCTTTACTCACACACTTCTCTCTTCCTAAAATTCCCTTTAATTTCCCACCCTGCTTTTTTTCTTCTTCTTCTTCTTTTTCCTTCTTCAAGATGTATTATTAAAGTACTTATTCTGGCTTAGAGTGATTTCTAGCTCTGGTTCTAAATTATTTTTCTTTGTTCTCTGGAGTAATTATTTCAATTGCATATATTATTTGACTTTATGTTTTTTCACTTAAACTACAATGTAAGCTCCTCCTAGGCAGGATTGGGTATGTAGCTCATTGGTAGAGTGGACACTTAGCATGTGTGAAGCTCTGGATTCTACTTCCGGGACGGAAAAAAAAAAAAAAAAAAAAAGAGAGACCAGAAAAGTTTACATTTTCTTTTTCTAACCATAGTATTTATTTAATGGATCTTGATTCAAGAAGTCAGCCTACATTTCTAAAACATATATTCCCTGAGCTACACTGAAAAGATATAAAGTGTGAAGGAAACTAACCATAAGTAAATGAGACTTTTCTGATATACTCAGAAACATACCACCCTGTTAGCATCCCACACTGGGAGGCTCCATATTCCCACTCCCTAGCATGCAAGGGAGCTCACATGAGTAATTACGATCACTTAGAACCCTCCTTCGCCAGTCCTACCTCCACACGCTGAGAGAAAGAGCTTGCCATTCTATGAATTTTAATATCTATATAGTAGACTATTTTAATATATAAGAAAAAAATTCAATAATTATAACACTACAGGCTAAACTGGGAAGACGAAACGACTTGCTAATTATTTTTAGACATTATCAGTATTTTAAACAAAAACTCTATACATGAATTCAAATTCCACATATGTATCTTCAGAATCTTAAGTTATTTTTCTATCCTTTTCTTATATAGAAGAGTCTCAGTCTAACTCTACAGATTTCAAACAACAAATCATCAACTGGATGAACTGTATCTGACATTTTTTATTTAATTAATTAACTGATTAATTTAAAAATGAAAGTGTACTTGGCTAATGGTTCTGGAGGCTGCTAAGTCCAAGTGCGTGACACCGGCCTCTGCTGCGGTAAATCTGATATTTTTAGATTTGCAAATCTATTAATGAATGACCTATATATTCACAAATATGAAACCAATAAAAATATATGCTTCCACCTAGTGGCTGATTCACTTAACCAAGATTGGAGGTAGAGGCCTGAATTAAGGAAATCCATGTATGACTGTTAATTCATTTGGCCAAATAACCCCATCCCTGTCTCTTTTAGATCAAACTTTCAAGACCTGGTGTGTTCAGCCTTTACTTGTTCCATATACTGCTATTTCACAATTGCTTGATATGCAAAAAAATAATGATGATGACATTAATAATAGTCATGGCATAAAGCACTTTGGGAGTCCTCATTGAATGCCAGGTGCCACTCACATCATTACACATATTATTCTAATGGTTCACGAAGACGTTTTAATACAGACAACAGTATCCTCCTTGTGAAAGCAGAGAGACTGAGACTCTGAAACTTAAAGCTTCCTCCTAAATGTTCTGTACCAGGTAGCAGCACAGGATACATACCCATGTCTCATTCTGCTGCTCCCAGAGCCTGTACTTTTCCCATAATACTCTACATGACTGAAAGGAAGTACATAAGAAAGAATTCAAGGAATAAACAATCCCAAAATAGGGCAACCCACCCCCAATCGTTAGAATCTGAATGTACTTGAGCTGAAAGAGTTAACTTTAAAGTCCTAAGACTGTGTTTCCAGCCACTTCTCCCAGCTGAGGTCAAACTCAGCTAGAATCTATTCTCCAACTATTTACAAACCTCTTTATCAACATTAGTCCTCTTCAAGTTCTGACATCTCTCTTCAGGCCAGAAGTATTTATTTAATCAACAAGTACAGCTTGAGGAACATCAGGCTGTTATTCATGGTTAAGTAATTAAAAACGGAAAAACACATCAGCAAGTGCCTAATATATGCAAGCATTAATTGGTTCAATTGGTGAATGCTTCCCAAGACTGCATTTGTTTCCTATGGATGGGTGCTGTGTGCCTCCTGGCTTTCAGGGTTTGCTAATTAGTACTTTCCTAATCCCATTCAGAAAACTAGAGCTGAGTTTAGCCATTCCCTTCCATAAATGGGTGGCCACTGAGATTAGGTCAAACCAGCTCAGCCTACAATGGCATCCTTAATCAGCCAATGTGAAATAAAAATGAGGCAAAAATCCTGGCTTTTATCTCACACTGTCTTTGGAGCTAATTAAAATGCACAGACTCTTCCTCCTGCTACAACCCTGCTGTTCTATACACTAATAAGCCAACAAAAGGTGCTGAAAGCAATGGACGGGATAATTGTTGAAATTTACAGTTCTTTAAAGGCAACTGTTAAAAGATTTCTGTCTCCTAAGCAATGTAGATGCCATTCTGATAAAGTATCACTAAGTAAGATCTTATGTTGCATTTATATTAAGGATCACATCCGTTCAGGGTTGATTAGGATCCTATAGATTGATGACCATTTTTTGGTGGTGATGTTTTACTTATCTGGCTTTCAACCCTCTTTGCTAACCAAAGAGTTAAAAATAACTCTATGCTCTTTGAAATGTGTCCCCAGAGTATATGGTAGGGGCTCTCAGCTGTTTTAAGGGACTCTATGAAAACCCACTGGCACAATAAACAAAAACGTGGGAGGGGGAAGTGGGAGAAGACAGGATGTAGGAAAAAAGAGAAAATGAAACACACACACACACACACACACACACACACGTGATCATCTAGGGCTCCTTCCCTTGCATTTTATCCACCAAAAATAAATCCTTAAATTAATAACCAACCTTATAAAATAGCTTCTAAAACAGAATAAGCTTTTGATCTTACTGTTCCCCTGCCTCAGGGTATTCCTTTATATTTATTGAAATGCACCTTGAGCATGTTACAAGTAAAACAATAATTTCCTACACTTTAATACATGTACAAGCATATAATTTAGAAACCATTTGCCAAGGAACACCACATGTTCTAAACACATATAACAAATTAAATTCACTTTATAATTATATTTAAAAATTAATACATTAAGAGTTCAACGTGTTCAAGGAGCCCAAAACTGTAATTATGAGAAAATGACCTACCTCCCTGAGATAGGGGAAGATATAAGATACCTGGACAGAGGTGAGACTAACAACCAGAACTCCCTGCATCCCCTCCCACGCACACCTCAAAAACATAGGCACAAACATCTTACATACTTTCATCTGTGCTTGGCATAATGTCACAATGCAAAGATGCTGTGAAAACTTCAGGCAGTACCAACTATACTTTGGAAGCTACACAAAAATTCTCAAGACTCTAAAAATAGAAATGCTAAGGGTACTATTTTAATAAAGCATTCTTTTCCAATAGGGGCACATTTCCTATATCAAAAACTTAAAATATCTTCACCAGAGGTTTTTGCATGTAAAATCACTGATTCTCTGCCAGCTAGTACTTGTTTGAAACAGACAGGGAAACAATAAATACTTGGATTTGTATGATAGGCTGGGAGATATGGAGTAAAAATTATTTTTCTCTTTCAGGTACGACTTAGCTTCTCAGGTATTCTACACCCCTAAGTTATATGTAAACCTACAAACCACATCAAAACACTTCAGTTCATGGGAATGTATAGCAATTACATCTCTGGAAGGCATAGCTAAAATGATCCATCAAGAGAGATAATATTAAATATAAAAAAATAATAATTGGGAGTAAGTGGTGAGTTTAAAATATATATTAATTTAAACCTAGAAACCACTACTATCATCCGAACTATCATTATCATCTAAGTGATCAAAGTAAGATAATAATGAGTCACTTATATAAAACATAGTATATGTGTTATATGTATTAACTTATTTAATCCTTTTTGCAAGATATAAAATATATATTATTGCTTTATCCATTCTAGAAATGAGAAAACTGGAGTATGAAGTGTTTTAAAAATTTAACTTTCCCAGGCTCACATAGCTCATAATTAGACACTGAGTTTATGCACTTAATCATAATGCCATCATACATAATTAAATAAATTATAGCATATCATAGGTTATTATGGCCTACATAATAGTAATGGTTCATACTTTTAAAAAGTCGGAAATTGGGTATGTTAAGCACCTTACACAAACAATCTCATTGAAATCTCTCAAAGACCTCATACTATCTATCACCCTCTTACATGACTCCCACCAGCATCTCAAACAAGAAAGAGATGCCCCACAGTAAATACACAAAACTCAGATAAGCAACAGCATTGTAAGGCAACATCTATGCCTAGATTAAATACTGACTTTTTCTTTTTTTCCCCTCTTTATGGTGGTGCTAGGGATTGAATCCAGGGCCTTATGCATGCGATACAAGCACTCTATAGACTGAGCTACATCCCCAACACTTTGAGACTTTTTCTTTTAATTGTGGTTGCAAAACACATACTTTATCTTCTTTGCCATTTTTAAGTGTACAGTTTAATAGTGTCAAGTATATTCACATTTAAAAAAATAGTTTTTTGTTTTTTTTTTTTTTTTTTTTTTTTGCAGTTGTAGATGGACAGAAATGCCTTTATTTTATTTATTTTTATATGGTACTAAGGATCGAACCCAGAGCCTCACACATGCTAGGCAAGTGCTCTGCCACTGAGCTACAGCCCAGCCCTACATTCACATATTTTGAAACAGATTTTGAGACATTTTTCATCTTGCAAAACTGATTGAACAACTTATTAAACAACTCTGTGGCCCACATAAAGTAGTTACAGTGAGCATTGTTGTGTTATACACATCTACAAACATATGGATGGTAATAACTAGATTAAAAATTGAATTTTCTTACAACATCTTATCTTAAATTAGAGAAATATCAGCGATGCTGGATTAAAAGCAGTTATAGTAAGAGTGAAATATTTCTACCAAGTTCCAACCAAGTATGAGCCCAATATCTGCCTTTTTTTTTTTTTTTTTTTTTTTTTTTTTTTAGGTTTTACATTTGCTAACAAGAAAAAGATTTAATATCTTTTTGGAAAGTTTAATATACTAATCACAGCTATTGGAATTAAATGACTGATAAAGTAAAATTTGAAACTTAATAGTAGCAAACACAGAATAAATTTATACCTCCTTTCTCTTAACCACCCCCCGCCCCACTCACACACTCTAATTTCCTAAGGGGAATACAGAAACAACTGTTAAATTAAATTACCACTTTAACAATCTTTCCCTTTACTTGCTCAAATGCAAACACAAAGAACTCTGGGAGATATTTACAGAATCTATTTCTCAATCCCAGAGGTCAAGTCACTTGCTACTAACACTAATCAAAAAATTCTTTGGAAATTGTTACAAGATTATTATGCTCAAAACTCAGTGTTATAAAACATAAAATGTGTATCAGAACTCATAATGTAGTCTCTCTTTTCAGGGAATAAAGTATAATTAAAATTATAGAGACTAACATAAGGAAATTATGAAGCATTAAGCAACAAAATGCACAAATCTTTACAAAAAAAGATTTATATATATTTACCTGCCTAATAAGGAAAAACAAGAGTTTCAAGACATGACAAATCTCAACTATAAATATAAATATCTGAGCATTTAAATAATGAGAAGCCAACACCATCTTGATTCAACTGAAAGACAGCAGGAGTGGGGATGGGAGTGACATTGGAAAGTTTACTGATAAAAGTAAGAAAAGCTAGCTTTAAAAAAAAAAAATTAAGGGTAATTGGCTCAAAGATAGTACAAGTAACTCATAATCGGGAGGTGTCAAAGTCAAATTAGGTAAAACATAAGCAAATACATAATTATGAGGTTATTTACATTATACATAATAATAAAAATACTACTTATAAAGAGTAATATAAGGAAAATTTAAGTCAACAAAGCTTGCATCAGATGGCACTGTATATTTGTTAATATTCTACTTTATTCTTCCAAAAACCTTATGAGTGGACTGAGATTTTGGTGGTGATGATTTAACAGATCCACTCTAGAGAAAGGGAAAGTGAGATTTACAGACATCAGGGAAGTGAGTTGAGGTAATCTGGCTGCAGAGACTATGATAGTTCATGAAATTACGAAAATCCAGAGTCATTGCCAACCTTGCCTTCCCCAAGCCATAGCTAAGATTTCACAAGGAAGGTGAAGAGAAGGAAGGTTTGAGGAGAGAATTCAGACGGGAGTTTGTTTCAATTAATACCAGTTTCTAAACAGAAGGATGTAGGAAGTATACAAACGGTCAACAATAATTACGCTGTGAAAATATCTGTAAATGAAATGTAAAATGTCATTATAGTCTTCTGGTGCCTCCCCAGCCCAGCCTTCAAGGCATTTCTCTGCTCACTCAGCTCTCAAGAGTTCACTGATGAGTCAACCACATGTATGCCTCCTTCTATCTTCTCTGCCCAGGTACATGAGTGAGGGAAAATGGGCCATTCAGACAGCTGGCTAACAGATTAGACTATGGAGGTAACTACACCAACCTTGGTCCAAAAAAGTGAAAGAAGGCATAAGCATTAATATTTAAGGCAATGTTTGAAAGGGGGAAGATAAATGAAAATAAATGACTTCATTTTATACCAGGGTTTCTCAGACTTGGCCCTATTGACATTTTCAGCCAAATCATTCTTTGTTACAAAGGGCTGTCCTGTGCATTATAGGACATTTCACAGCATCCTTACACTCTCCAAACCATATGCATATATCACAGTTATTACAATTAAAATTACCAAATATCCTAGGACAACTCCTTTAGACATAGTTTTTTTTTTTTTTTTTTGCTTTGTCCTGTTTATTATTATTAATTATTATTTGTATGGAGCATTCAAAAGATTTGCAGACAGTAACAAAGCTGGGAATCCAACCAACCAACATTTGGGAAACCCATGCTGCTGAGACATTGTGGAAATTTTCCCTAGTCAATTCTCAGATAAACAGAGTTAAGATTTCAGTCATGTGGATGGTAAAAACCCCAAAAATGAAATGAAAGAAGGGCTGCAGAACCCAAGACTAAATCCTAAATGGGCAACATGAAATTAATGGTCATGCAAAAGAAAAGAAAAGCAGGGAAAAAAAGTTGTTGAAAGAAAAGAAAAAAGATTACGGCATCCCATCTTTTCCAAAGCCATACAGGGCGTGAAGAAGAGAGTAATCAGAGACACAGTTCACAAAAAGGTCCAGGGAAATGAGAACCCAGATGACGCTTTTGCTTTGAGCCAAAAGGGAATGATTGGCTATCTTAGCAAAAGGACGCTAGAAAGAGCATGTCAGGCCAGCACCTCACCATTTGGTGCCCTGAAGCAGTCCTTAATTAGGATAATGGAATGAAGGTCAATGCATATTCCAACATCTTAGGTCACTAGCAATTATTATCAGCATAGGTTCTACTTCCATGGCAGCATTCTGAGAGGAAAGAAAGAATAAAACTCATTCCTACTGAGCTATGGGTGCTAACCAGTCAACCATGCTAGCCAGTCCTGCCTCTCAAACTGCTTTGTAATATATACTATTCACCCTGCCTGAAGTCTTCAATGACAGCTATTCATGTGTCCCAAGCTGATCAAATGCAGACCACAGTGATGGTTCAAGGACTGCTTTCCCTTACTGAAGGAACAGAAAATGCTTCCTTGTCACGGGCCTGGTGCACAAACTCTGTTGTTTCGCTTTTACATGGAGTGTCCTCCAATGGCACATTAGAGAAACATTTTCATGAAGAACAGGTACAGATGGGCAGCTAGTTCAGCAGAAGCGACCCTGGCCTTTGGGATATTTGGAGTCTTGGTTCTGAATAATGGGGGGTAAGGGGGGGAAAAGCTTTTGGCCCTATTCTAAACACCCCTTAGTCTCCTTTGAATCAAAGCTGCTAATTATGCCAGGCAGGCTGAATGATGAGTAGTGGTTTTGTGATCCCAACCATTGTTCAGAAGGGCTGAGATCACCAATGCATTTTACTAGGTATAGAGCAGTTGAAGGGAAAAGTCTGAGTACTTATTATCTCTTTGTGTTCTTAAACAGTGCCTATTTACAAACTTTTCACTAGTGAGTAAAAACATTTACTGGCAATAAAACACAGCAGTGTTTCAGAATGTTAACCTCTTCCCCCAAAACATGACAAAGTGCTCTGAGTTTTCAGAAAGGGAAAAAAAAAAAAAAAAAAAAACAACTACTTCTGCTTTTTTTTTTTTTTTTTAATGCCACAAACACAGAATGAAGAGATGGGAAGAAAATTAGAAATCGTTTTCTAAACAATATATTTCCTTGAAGCTATCTGTACTGCAATATTAAGCAACTGTTTATCACAGTCAATAAATAAAAAGAATGTATCACAGCAGATGAGGGAGGACCCCTTACCTACCAAAGATTTCTATTGGTAATAAAACCCAAGACATAAGGCTGAAGGGGAAAGATTTATACAATCTGAAGAGAAACCAAAGTATAAGGAATAAGAATGAAGAAAGCAAAGCAACTGGTTGATAAATCATGTGACTCTGAAGGAGAAAAGCCAGCTAGTAGTAGTGGGATTCTGTTAACACATTTGTAGTTTTAAAGCACTTTTTAATTATCTCTGGGCCTTGTCTTCATGTGAAGGTCCTGGAGCCAAAAGTCACTCTATAGAGATATTATATAATTTAAGTCACTAAATAACTAAAATTGCACCCAAATATAAATTAACAATAATTGAAGAGAGAGTTAACAAGTAAAATCCACTTGTTTTCTATACTCCTTGTATATTCTCTTAATATTCCACAGCATCAAGGATACTGAAATAAACCTTTGGGGAAAGTTGTGATCCTGCAAAGAACTAACTATGCAAATGTGTTGTTCCCTTGAGAGTGAAATTTTAAATCTAGTTCTCCATCTATGTGTACCATTTTTCTCTAAGTTCCCTTTTTTTCAGAGTTTCCATCCTGAATAAACAGAGCTAAAGAAGTAGAAGGTGACATTTTACGAAAGGAAATGTGTTTGTCTTACAAGACTGGCAGACTCTTCTATTTGGTCCAGTTTTGAGAAGGGTTTATTTTAATTAGTTAAAATTGAAAGCAAAACAGCTGTGGGGATGGAAAGTGAATAAAGCCTGCTCTAACTTCCACAGCATAATTCTCAAGTCTCTGTCTGTGGTCTAACATTTCCCTCATTGGACACACTGAATTGCTCTTATCTCTAGAGACCTTTTATCTCCACCTGCTGGAAGCATGAAACATAACTGGGCCCAAGATAATCAGGGACATATTTCAGGAAGAAAGCATATTTATAGAAATTAGATTTAAATCACTCATTTTAAGCTATATCCTTTTGTACAATATTTCTATCACTAAATAAATTTGCAACCCAAAAGCCTTTGCCCTCTAATTGTTACAGATTTATACTTTTGTGTTTCTGGTTAAGTTTTAACATTGGCCATTACATTTCATCAAAATCATGACGAGATTATTTTGCAAACAAAATGACGGAAATATATAATGGTTAAGAAGTTATTAAATTTTGGTCCTTAGAGAAGACATTGGTATGGGAAATCATCATCATGCATCTTGAATTATGAGGAGTGTGATATCCATTG
Organism: Tamias sibiricus; assembly: GCA_025594165.1. Classification (NCBI taxonomy): domain Eukaryota; kingdom Metazoa; phylum Chordata; class Mammalia; order Rodentia; family Sciuridae; genus Tamias; species Tamias sibiricus. The sequence continues at coordinate 33,027,726 of CM046668.1, forward strand.
TTTGTCATATTTTAAAAAGTGATGCTGAGATAAAAGCTCAAAATAAGATATTAATTATGTTTAACAGGAATACAGCTTTCTCCTCAGGGAAGTCAAAGGAGCTCTCTCTTCTTCAGGATTTTAGAGAGTTTTAGCTGCCTCAGGGCATATGGAAACAGAACACAGCTGCTTTGGGTTCCCCTTCTGTTGTATAAATTAATCCTCATTGTTGATTATTAACTAATTTACCTTAAAAAAGAAAAAAAATGCTATGGACCTTTTTAAAAAGGGACATCTGTGTTGACAGGAACATTTCTGAATTTAACATATACATTATTGCTCTCGCAAATTGTTTAAATATAATTGGATATATAAGTAGAAGCCGAAGAAAGCCTGTACAAAGTCAAAATAACAGGTATAAAAACAAGGTATAAGCCTTTTGGTTAAACACTTTCATACCTTGGCGGTGATTAATGATAGCAACAGCCACCATAGGAAAAAGGAAAAGAAAAGTGAAAGTATCTGTCAACATGAGATTTTTCTTTTCAACTAGTACTTCTTTTCAAAGTTTCCCCACAATAGGTGGGGGAGGGGTGCAGGGAAGGTTTTCACCAGATTGGAGGTGGGGAGTATGGGAATGGGACAGTAGAATGAATAGGACATAACTTTCATATGTTCATATATGAATACACGACCAGTGTAACTCCCCATCACGTACAACCACTAGAATGGGAAGTTATATACCATGTATGTGTGATATGTCAAAATACATTCTACTGTCACATTTTTTTTTAAAAAAAAAAGAACAAATTAAAAAAAAAAAACTTTAAATAAAAAAAAAAAGTCTCCCAAGAAAATATTTAATACACTAGAATAGTTCCCTAACACAGTAGATTTTTCCCCTTTAAAAATCAATCATTGCTATTTGATAGAAAGCATTTTATTAATATCAAAAGGCAAATAAATGAATAAAGTGATTTTTGGAGGCAGGTAATATTTCAGAATCTTATACTGTGAACTTCTCCCACATTGGAACAGGCAAGTAGTAAATGGTCCCTACCACAAGTTTCCCACCCTACACAGAAGCACAAATGTTAATAAATTCGAGGCAAGTTTTGGCAAATAAGTCAATTTTCTCAGGTAGTTAAAAGTAAAAGTGATAGGCTGGGGTTGTGGCTCAGCGGTAGAGCGCTCGCCTAGCACGTGTGCAGCCCGGGTTCGATCCTCAGCACCACGTAAACATAAATGCATTGCATTGTGTACAACTAAAGCAAATAAATAAATATTTTTTTAAAGAAGTAAAAGTGAAAATGCATTAGACATAATATCAAGGCACTGGAATTTTATTCATATTTTCAATATAAATTTATTAAATGGCTATTTACAAGTGCTGTACTATAGCAAATATAAACCAATGCACATACAGTCAAAATAAGTACACAGTAAGTTGCCTTTGTCAAAAAGATTGTTTGTTCAGACCAATACCTCTAATCAACACAGATGCAAAAATTATCAATAAAATTCTGACAAATCGAGTACAAAAACATATTTAAAAGATAGTGTACCATGATCAAGTGGAATTCATCCTAGGGATGCAAGTTTGGTTCAACATACAGTAATCAATAAATGTAATTCATCACATCAATAGACTTAAAGAATCACACAATCATCTCAATACATGCAGAAAAAACATTTGACAAAATACAGCACCCCTTCATGCTCAAAACACTAGAAAAACTAGGGATAATAGGAACATACCTCAACATTGCAAAAGTTATCTATGCTAAGACCCAGGCCAACATTACTTTAAATGGAGAAAAACAGAAAGCATTCTTGTTCCAACTGGAACAAGACAGGGATGCCCTCTTTCACCATTTCTATTCAAAATAGTCCTGGAAACTCTAGCCAGAGCAATTAGACACACAAAAGAAATTAAAGGGATACAAATAGGAAAAGAAGAACTCAAACTATCACTATTTGCTATGACACAATTCTATATCTTGAGAATGCAAAATATTCCACCAGAAAACTTTTAGAACTAATAAATGAATTCAGCAAAGTAGCAGGATATTAAATCAACACCCATAAATCAAATGCACTTCTGTACATCAGTGATGAATCTTCTGAAAGAAAAATTAGGAAATCTATCCATTTACAATAGCCAAAAAGAACAAAATAAAATACTTGGGAATCAACCTAACAAAAGAGGTGAAAAACCTCTACAATGAAAACTACAGAATACTAAAGAAAAAAATTGAAGAGGACATTAGAAGATGGAAAGATCTCCCTCATTCTTGGATAGGCAGAATTAATATTGTCAAAATGACCATACCACCAAAAGCACTATACAGATTTTATGCAATTCCAATCAAAATCCCAATGACATTTTTAATAGAAATATAAAAAGCCATCATGAAATTCATCTGGAAGAATAAGAGACCCAGAATAGCCAAAGCAATCCTTAGCAAGAAGAGTGAAGCGGGTGGCATCACTATACCAGAACTTAAACTATACTACAGAGCAATAGTAACAAAAACAGCATGGTATTGGCACCAAAATAGACTTGTAGATCAATGGTACATAATAGAGAACACAGAGGAAAACCCAAATAAATACAGCTATCTCATACTAGACAAAGGTGCCAAAAACATACATTGGAGAAAAGATAGCCTCTTCAACAAATGATGCTGGGAAAACTGAATATCCATATGCAGCAAAATAAAATTAAACCTTTGTCTGTCACCCTGCACAAAACTCAACTCAAAGTGGAACAAGGACCTAAGAATTAGGCTAGAGACTCTGCACTTAATAGAAAAAAAAAAAAAAAAAGCAGGCCCAAATGTACATCATGTCGACTTAGGACCTGACTTCCTTAATAAGACTCCTAAAGCACAAGAAGTAATGTCAAGAATCAATAAATGGGATAGACTCAAACTATAAAGCTTCTTCTCAGTAAAAGAAACAATTAATGAAGTGAAGAGAAAGCCTATGGAATGGGAGCAAATTTTTACCACAATCACATCAGATAAAGCAGGAATTTCCAAGATATATAAAGAACTCAAAAAACTTAATGCCAAAATAATAATGATGATAATAATAATGCAATCAATAAGTGGATTAAGGAAATTAGCAAATACTTCACAGAAGAAGTTATACAGTTGATCAACAAATTTATGAAAAAATGTTCAATATATCTAGCAATTAGAGAAATGCAAATCAAAACTACTCTAAGATTTCTTCTCAGGCCTGTCAGAATGCAATTATCAAAAAATCAAGCAACAATAAGTGCTGGCGAGGATGTGGGGGAAAAGGTACACTGATCCATTGCTGGTGGGATTGCAAAATGGTACAACTCTGGAAAGCAGTATGGAGATACCTTAGAAAACTTGGAATGGAACCACCATCTGACCCAGCTATCCCATTCCTCCATCTGTACCCAAAGGACTTAAAATCAGCACACTACAGAAATGCAACCACCTCAATGTTTATAGAAGCTCAATTCACAATAGCTAAACTGTGGAAACAGCCTAGATGCCATTCAATAGATGAATGGATAAAGAAACTGTGGTATATATACACAATGGAATACTACTCAGCCTTAAAGAAGAATGAAATTATGGCATTTACAGTAAATGTACAGAATTAGAAAATATCATGCTAAGACAAGGAAGCCAATCCCCCCAAAAAAACCAAAGGCTAAACGTTTTCTCTGAAAAGTGGATGCTGATCCATAATGGGCTGGGAGCAAGGCAAAAAGGGAGGAACTTTGGATTGAGCAGAGGGGAGGGAAGAGAGGGGGAGGGAAGTGTGGGAGGGGAAGATGGTAGAATGATATGGACATTATTACCCTTATGTATGGGTAAGAATGCAGGAATGGTGCACTCTACATCATCTACAACCAGAGAAATGAAAAGTTGTACTTCATTTATGTGGAAAAAAAAAAAAGTAAATAAAAATTATTTTAAAAAATAAAAAAGATTCTGTTTGTGCTTGTTTGTGCATGTAGTGGTAGAAAAAAATCATTGTGGAAATATCAGTACTGTATTCAAATCAACTGTCTCAATTATTACAAATAATAACAACATACATTTTTAAATCTTAACACAAATATACCATGGATATGATTAAGACAATAAATTAAGCATATACAGTAGCCTCCTTTATTTCTTTTTTTTTCTTACTTTCTTTTTCTACATTATTTTATCAGTGCATTATGGTTGTATATAATGGTGTGATCTTTTGTTACATATTTGTACATGCACACAACATAACAAAATAATTTGGCCAATACCACTCCCCAGCACTCCCCACACCCATCCCCTGGTCCTTTCCTCTGTTCTACTGATCTCCCTTTGATTTTCATGAGATTCCACCACCACCTTTCTTTTCTTTTTGCCCCTATAACTTCCACATGAGAAAACATACAGCCCTTGATCTTCTAAGTTTGGCTTATTTCTCTTAACATAAGGTTTTAAAATTCCATCCATTTGCCTGCAAATAACATAATTTCATTTTTCTTTATAGCTGAATAACATGCCATTTTGTATATATACCATATTTTCCTTATTCATTCATCCATTAATGGACACCTGGGCTATTGCTATAAACATGGTATGCATGTATCACAAGAGTATGCTGACTTTAATTTTTTATGATAAATACCAAGGAGTCATATAGCTATTTCAATAGAATTTATTAAAACAGAAGTTCAGAAGTACTAAAAAAAGTTCTGGAATGGGAACACACATTCAGAGTATGGGTATCATCAATGAACAAGAGGTATTACTAAGTTTCTGAAGGAATGAGAAAAAATGGGAACACGGTTCAGGAATAAAATAGGGACGGGTGCAAGTTAGAACCTGATGTGAAGAGACTCTGCAAAATGTAGGATTCTACTGAGGCAGCCTTGGAAATCAAACCCAAAGTTCACAGGAACTCCAAAAAATGGATGGGAAAGGGAACTGAAGAGAGAGGATTAACTAAGGTCTCAATAAGGGCAAATTTTTCACTTGTCACCCCATCTTCCCAAATTGCAGGCAAAATTAGGCAGCTGGCATTTACCTCCAGCAAAAACAGCTGACCCTTTCCCAGTGAAACTGGACAGTCTACCAGGTGAAATATGGCACAACCCTCACTCTTTCATTTGAGTGATCCTGAAGCCTGACAGCTGGCTTCCTAGCTTATCTCTCTAAAGCAAAGTGTCACGTTTGCTCACCTCACACAGAATGCCAAGTGAAAATTCCAAATAGAAATCAGTTGTGACACAGAAGGAGAGGGCTTTTGCTAATTAGAGGGTCCCTCTTTATATACTAGACATTAAAAAAAAAAAAAAAAAAAAAAAAAAAAAAAAAAAAAAGGCAGCAGAAGGAGACACAAGAGCCAAAATTTAAAAACTACAAATTGACACCAGAGGAAATGGAGTTAACTCGGACATCATTTAAAAAAAAAGAAAAAAAAAAAAAAAAAAAAAAAAAAAAAAAGGAGACAATACTAGTGAACCAACTCAGAAATATTCAGGAAGATACCAACAGTCCCTGTCTTAAAAAGGCTCAGATAATTTTTTTTACTTTACTATGGCGCAAAATACATACTCATTAGACACTATACTTCAAATTTTGTATTTTGAGCTCTCCCTGTGCAAGTGAAATTCAGTACAAAAATCTCCTGAAATGCTGGGCAGCAACATCAATCTGTAACTTCCTGTCAGTCATGCAATGATGAAAGTAAACAACTGGTATTCTACAGTATACTGTGTTGCTGAACTCTGATTTTCAGTAGATTAATTGCATTGACTTCATTTTCTTTTTTTTTATTTATTTATTTATTTATTTACTTTAGTTGTACATAATGCAGTTGCATTTATGTTTACGTGGTGCTGAGGATCGAACCTGGGCCGCACACGTGCGAGGCAAGCGCTCTGCCGCTGAGCCACAACCCCAGCCCATTGACTTCATTTTTAAATTAGAATACTTTTAATTCACAATGGGCTTACTGGGATATAACCCTATCCTAAGCTGAGGAGCATGTGTATTACAGCTACAAAAAATTTTAAAATGCTATGATAAATGAATAATCAGAAAACAAGAACATGCTTTTAGAAGTTAAAATTATGACTTTGTTGAAAATTATGGCTAAAATTTAAAACAAAACATGTGCAATAGGCCCACAGAGAATAGTCCAGATGGGAACATAGTGATGGAATGCTGATGAGCTTCCTCTGAGAAGTGGAAGACTGAATAAATTATTTGACATAGAACATGGTGGGCATACTTCTCCCTAATGGCGCCCATGGTTCTTCATGTATTCACCTTCCTCAATGTGTGTCAGGCCAAGGTGACTCCAATCCCAGTCCTATGTTGTTAATCTGACTGGGTTAAACTGACTTCTGCATGTCACTTTTCTGGTACATTTATTGGCCCAAAGATGCCATTTATCCAAATACGGTCTGTTAGACCAACAGGAAGGACTTACATTGTTGAACTACAGGAGAGGTTTCCTCTCAAAATTGCTAAAAGTGAAATGGGCATCCATACTTACCACCTGCAGCTATTTTGCCAACACAAGGGGAAGCAGTCCTAAATTGACCTTGAACATGACAGACAGTAGGAAAATTGCAGCGCTGATGATATCTCTGAGCAGATTATGTCACACTTAAATTTCTACTTCTGTGATACAATACATTCACTTACTGTGCAAAGCAGTGTGAGTCAAGGCTTGCTATGTCTTGCCAGCAGAAGCTGCCCAACTCCAGGGCCACAGGCAAATAGAATACAAGTACCCTTGCAGTGGTGGCCTTTGTCAACCCTGTTTTCAAGCTTTAAAGTCAATTCCAGAGCAGGTACAAGAGACTCACATAGTCTCAGTCAAGGTCTACAGATACCAAGTAATCACAAAGTGATCTCAGATTGCAAGATATCCAAGAAGTTCAAGCATTTCCATACTTCTAGTGTTTTCCACAGCAACAAGAAAGTCTAAAGCAAGGAAACCTCTGAAGTCGATCAGATTCTCAGATTTTACCACAAACTGAAGCAGCAGTGAGGAACAAAGCACATGCCAGGGCTGTGTTGTAGAAGAGGGTACCGGTATCTCTTTAGTCTGTCACAGAGTGACAGAAAGGCTGTGTAATATTTTATCTCAGTATTTCACAATACTGTGCTGGAACTCTCTTTTCTGATAATCCTCACCATGATAGAACCCAGATAAATTAAAAATCATCAAAGGAAGTCAACCCTGAACACAAAAGACTGAATCCAAGCAAAATAATATGAAATTAGCTCATATTCTTGAATCAGACAAGTTCCATAACAAGCTGGGAGGGGTTGATAAAAAGATTAATTTTTAGGGCTGGGGTTGTGGCTCAAGTGGTAGAGTGCTCGCCTAGCATGCGTGAGGCACTGGGTTTGATCCTCAGCACCACAAAAAATGAAATAAAATAAAGATATTGTGTCTACCTAAATCCAAAAATTAATAAATATTTTTTAAAAGGATTAATTTTTAGAGGTAAGTTCCACATCAGCATGTTCATAAGAACACACATACACCACACACTCACACTCACACATTTTCAAAATATTTTTTGAATAAAATATGTTTAACAAGCATACCCAAAACTTAGTGACCTATATTTTAAGAAATAATATTTTTCTCTCCTAGTTGTAAAGTCAAATTTAGGCAACAATAGAAAGGCCTGAAAACCTTCATTTACTCCCCTCTTAACGTTGAAGGAAGGGTGTAATATACTTATACAAGTAGGGGAGCTCAGTTGGATCAGTTCTTAGACTTATTAGGGCATGACGCTGTTGACACAGGGCTAAGTGAGAAGCCTTGACCTTTGCATTTCCACCATGACCTCAGGGACTGGACCTACTCATCTCACCCCAACCTTTCCAATGTGAATGGTGTCAGACCAGGCTGCTGTGTTTTTTCAAGGATCAGTTGGCCCAAATGAAAGTTATTTACTTTGCCCGTCCGTCATTGTTAATTTCTTTGAGTTTCTTTTCTTGAGGTTTCAAAACAGTCAAATCTTTTCTACTTCTTTGAAAACAAAATGTTCCCTAAATTCTTCCCCTAAGTTTACATCAAAATCTGTTAAGCCAAAATACTTTCTGCTTCACAAAATGCTGTTAGATTTGGAAAGAAATACCAACCAAAGCAAAGCTACATGTAAAAAGAGTGTTAAACATAAAAAAAAAAAAAAAAATGTTGAAAAGGCCAATTTATTATACAGGTACCAGGGTTTTATTTTAATATTATTATTTTTTTAATGGCTAGAATGTTGAATTCTAGTTCCTGGCATTAACCTGATGCTCCATGGGAGAAGTCTCAATAAATCTACTTATTGGTCTATACAGGCATCAGACCTCAATCCACGTCTGCCTTTAGAATACTAAAGGTATTCTAAATACTAAATACCAGAGACCAAACAAAGCATTAAAAGGAAGATTTAGCTTTTTGGTCCTATTCTTTGGTAATAATAAACAACCTTATGCCTCAAACTGCATTCTTCAGCTGGAATCCAGTCTCCAAGATTTGAATCCAACCACTGAAAAGGAAAAGGCTATATCAAGTTACCTGAAGTACTTACTCAGAGAAATGGATAGGATGGGAGCATTTGGGGGGAGCCGCTCTATTAAAAACAGTCAGTGGGGAGAAAAAGGCAATTTCCCCCTCTAAGAGCATGCTAGTATAGTTTATTGAGGTAAATTGCCTCCTTTATGTAAAAGATAGTAAATCTGTTGATGCCATTTGTTAGCATAGTCTTATCTCAACAAAGGGCATCACATTCAGGGTCTAAAGTTTCTAAATCTCAGCAATGTTCAACAGGGCTTTAAAAAGAACTTTCAAGTTGAAATACTAAGTAAATGGGTTCACACAGCATGAATTTTATTGTAGACCAACCTAATTTTCACATTTTCCTCTCTATAACAAGCAAGTCATTTGTTCTCTGCACTTCTAATGGAAAGAAAACAAGAGTTTCTTTGTTTGTGTACATTAACTCGATGCTGTAAAAGTCATTCAGTCAAGCTTCACTATACTTTCACCTTTAAACCTTAACCTGACTTGTAACAATATTTGTAGCCTCTAAAATTACACTGGTTGAACCCAGACGGAGTTAATCACCCTTCACTGTCTCAGTGAAAAGTATAATGACCTACCATTTAATGTGAAGCCATTAAAATGCTAGAAGAGGCAAGAATTCACATCGTGTGTTTATAAATACCTCACAGACATGAATTCATACATTCAACCCACCAGGACACTTTTCATATGGCACTTGTTTAGAGAACCAGATGGAAAATAATGACTGTTGTACACTCAAAGCCAGAAGTGTCTATTCTGCTATCTGATGCAGTGCACCTTATACTTTTCACACTGACATAAATTGATTCTAACAAATTCCATCTGTAACCAAACAAAGAAAAATCTAAATCAAAGTTGGGTTATTAATGATATCTTTCCTTTCCCAACTACCATTACTTCCCACATAGGGCAAATACATCAGTAAGATTCTTGATTTCTACCTGCACAGTGCAACCCAAACCCTGCTTGCAGGACTCCTACACTGTCCAAATCCAAGGGGTCTTGTTCTTATCGCACAGGGGGGTCTTCCAGGGGGAGCATGAATGAGGAGCCTGAGACTGAGCAAGGCGGAGAGGATTAGACCACTTCTCTCCACCTCCCTGGACCCACTTCAGACTGAGCCCCATCAAACCCTTCTCTGGAGCCTTGTAAATGTTCTCCCCATTCTTACGCTTATCTCTACAGAGCATCCTACCAGAGCATGCTAGGCAGTCTTTTCTGTTTTAAAGAAGATCATGTAACTCCTCTAATATCTTAATTCACTTGTAATTTTTTTAAAAGTTTTTACCAAGTCCTTCAAGCCTCTAAATTAGAGAATAAAATTAGCCGACCTACAAGCCCATGTAGTCAAGTAAGAAGGTCACACAGGCCAGACACTGGAACACAGGCATATGTGATATGATAGATACATACCAGCAAACCAGGGTATACTGGGTAGCCTAAAGGGGTAGCTACACTCTGGTCCCAAGTGACAGTTTCCATGGGATAAAGAGAATCTGAAATGATCAGTTCCTTCTAGTTTTTTGAGAGAACAGGAAAATCTCAACTTTTTTTTTTTGGGGGGGGGGGGGCTCAATTTTAATGTGTTACCTAAAATATTTTAAAACAACATGAAATAAAGAAAACACTTCTGTCAATTGGCAAGAGAAGCTGTTGGGTGATGACTTCTCTGAACAATCTCCATCTTTATCTGTATATTTGGGATCTACCTCATCTGTTTAATTTATGAAGCTTTTCCTACCTCAGAACCTTTGTACTTATTTTCCCTACGTCTAGCCACATTCATTCTTATTCCTTTAGATTTCAATGTCACTTCTTTTCCTGACTATTCTATTTCATGTTGACCCCTCTCCCTTTTAGTACCATATTACCCTGTCTCCTATTTGATGACTCTTACAGAGTATCATCCCCATGCAAGAAGATTTGACTAGTTCACACTGATAAATTTAGTCTGTAGGAAATTATTTTACTGATATATTAATTAAGCCCACTTTTACACTGAATAAAATTCAATGTAGGATATGTTGAACTGAGCCATCAAAGCAGACATAGAAAATATGCAACTTTTGAGTTTCCTTCCTCATAAAAATATCAAGGCAGGCTGACTGGTTATTTGTTATGTAAGCATATATAAGAGCTTTTTGCAAGAACAGAGGAAAAATATACATGTGTATATACATATAAGTATACATATGTGTTTACATGCATATAATATATAATTTATATATATAATTTATACATATATATATATAAATAAGCAAATATTAACCTACCTCAACATTGTTCTGCCAGATTGAATCTTTTGAGGGTATCTTCATATAGATATAAGGCAATTCTGATTTTTGTCTCCTAGGAAGATTGACAATGCTTAATACACTTCCATCTATCAGAACTGGTGGGGTGCTATTGGGATCTAGTGATGCCAGCCAAGGAGGTAAACATTTGACAGTGCATTGGAGACAAAGAATTACCTGGTCCAAAATGTTTTAAATTCCAAGCTTGACAAGCCTAACAATAGGTTTTCCCTTCTCCTCACTCCAACTCTGCTAAAAGAAGAAGGGATAGCTGTTCCACATTTCTGTTTTGTGTGTGGGTAGGAGATAATTTTAAATCAATCCTTCAACATCACTGTGAAATAAACTTTTTTTTTTTAAATAGTATTATTGTTTCTCTGACCACTACTATATAAGTTCTTTTAGACACAAGGGGGAAAGCAGCTTTTTTGCTATTGTTTAAATAATTTGGTTTTGCCCTAGTACAATGGTGGTCCATTCTACTAAGCCTTCAATAAGTGAACAAATCAACCTCGTGGCAATGATTCATTATTTTATGCTCTGCTTTGGCCATGTCGTTGAATGTTTGCTCCATAACAAGCTGAAATGTGAAATGCTGTGTCGGGTTCTAGATAGATTTTATTCTCAAAGTATTTCAAGTCTGATAAAAGAAGAAAACAAACATAACATACGACACAATGTGGTTGATACAGTCGTGCAGCAAAGGCAGCCACACAGCACTCTGGTAGCACATAGAAAGGCACCCGGACTTGAAGAACTGGGAAATGGGCAGAGGAGACAGAGTGGAATGTTCCCTGGAGATGATGATGCCTGACAGTCCCGACATGTGCTGAGTACTAGTTAGGCAGAGGGGTAGGAGGAAGAAACAACTTTTCGAAAGATGAGACTTGAGAAGTTTCAGAGTGCAAGTGGTTTAGCATTGCCAGGGTAAGAGGGTGACTCCTCTGGGGAATTGAGTGGCTAACACATTAAGGCCCGAAACACAAACATGAATGAATTTCTATCTCAGTATGTGTTGGACCAGATTTCTTTGTTTCCTTCCCACTCTGAGATTCCACCAGCCTTTAATTTTATTCCAGATAATGTTACATAGTGATTACTCAGTAAATATTTGTGGAATTAAATGGTAACTGGAACCTACTCTCTACCCCATGTTTTTTTTTTTTCCCTAAATCAATAATGCATTATCAAAATGGCAATGTACTTATCAAAGGGTAAACTTGTTCAGAATTGAAGTGAATGCCACTAAAACAAATTCAGAAATGACCATTTCCTTTCATTTTCTCTTCTTTAATAATACACACTTCTAATCTTAATTACAGGCTAACATTATAGTCAGCAAAATAGAAATCATAATCATAATAATGAAAGCAAGACGCAAAGAACTTGCTTCATTTTAGGTCTCACACTCTCTCTTCCTTTACTGTCAAGCTTCTTATTAAGGAAACTTTTCTTACCAGGTACACTCAGGTTTCTCCTAAGACTGTGCCTCTAAATTATATTTTTCTCTTAAAATCCAGATGCAATTTTATTTTAGAATTTTTTAGAATTTCAGGCACTGCAGATTAGAGGTCTTACAAAATGCTCAGGGGACAATCCACTGGTATCAAAATCAGTCTTCCAAACTAAGGTCAGAGTGCTTCTCATGTGTTTACCGGTGCCTCCTTCTTAAGGAACTTCTTGTTGCCCATGCTTGTCATCTGAGTCACCTCAAATCCTTTCCTCTTACATATGTTCTAGCTGTTCTATCTATTCGTTCTAACATTCCAAACACATGTCTTTTGTCTTTGCCTAATCCTGCTGACACTGCCTCCACTCACCATCTCTCCCTTTTATTATTTTAATAGTCTGATCCATCTCTCATGCTACTGGTTCAGAGATCCTTCCATCCCAGTCACATAAGCACTTCCTTCACTACTTCATTTGATGGCTTTCCTTTGCCACCTGGTAAAATTCAATCTATTTAACATGGGACAATGAAACCTTCATCTTCTGACCACAGGTCTGATGGCAAACATTTTCACAGGCACCTGATCTATAAATTCAGTTGTCCCTCAGTATCAGCAGGACTTTAATTCCAGGACTCCCATGGTTACCAAAATCTGCAGATGCTCATGTCCTCTATAGAAAATGCACGTAACCTATATATACCCTCTCATATATTTTAAATTGTGTTTTAGATTACTTATAATACCAAATACAATGGAAACTGTTGTTACTGCTTTATTGTTTAGGGAATAATGACCAGGAAAAATAAGTCTGCACATGTTTGGTACAAATGTAATTTTTTTTCCTCAATGTTTCAATGTTTTTTTTTTTTTTTTTTTCAATGTTGTAATTTTTTTTCCTCAATGTTTCCTCAATGTTGGTTGAATTCACACATGTGAAAACCATTGATGTAAAAGGCTAACTGTAATTCCAAATTATTTCTGATTTTCCCAGCATGCAACATGATTTCTTTTCTCTCTGCAAATACCTAGTGTTGTTTCTGCTTAGTCTAATGAACAAACAGGTAGAAGAAAACAGATATTATTCAATATGTAGTTTGTCTTTAAATTCTCCCTTTGCCTAGTAGGATGTACATTTTCCCTTCTTGTACATTTATTACCTTGTGTTCATTTGCAACATTTTCTAATTATTCATGTGTTCCTCAATATCAGACAATGCAATCTTGCATATAATGACCATAACTAAATTGGTCTCTGTATCACCAGTGCCTAGAAATTTCTTATGTATGGCAAGTATCCAGTAAGTTATTTTTGACTAGCAAACACTGTAAAGATTTTTTTAAAATTGCACTGTATATTTTATGTCCATCTATTAAAGAGTAAATTTCAGTAAGATATCAGTCAATTTTTAAATTTTTAAAAATAACTTGAGACTCTTGAAATGTCTAAATGTTTCTCTACATTCTCAAATATAGAGCTTATTACTGTAGATTCCAGAACTGAGACAATTAAACATTTAAATCTGTCTCATTAGTGATATTCAAGGCAAACTCAAACACTGTGTGCTCTTTCCAATTACACTAAGGGAAAAATTAGTTAACGTGAAGAATACTTATTAAAACATCAGATAACAAAGCCTTAAATATCTTTGGTTGGGGAGGAAAAGGGCTATTTTTTCTTTCACTAGATACACAGTATCATTTTAGAATGTTGAAATGATCAATATAGATTCTATCCACTCAACAAACATTTAGTGAGTACCAATGTGTTATGGCAGTTATTGGGGATGCTTAGTTCTTTAAGACAGACATAAGTCCTCCTGACAAGAGATGGGGGATGCCTGGTATCAGCAGGAGGGCCTGTGGGTAAGGCAGGCAAAGAAGGCTTCCCAGAGAAGTGACCTTGAGCACACAGCAAACAAACAGTAGGGGGTACTGAGAACAAGGCCTGGGATGAATCAGAGAGCACAATACACAGGTGGAGGTGCCAACTCAAACTAGTAGCAACAGCTCAGGACATTTGGCTGCCCCTTTGTTCACAGAACCTAAAGTCTACAACTCCTTACCCTCTTCAGATTTCTTCCCAGTAGTAGTATAACCAATTAGTACCTAAATAGCATTACGCATCGCTACTCCAACATTCTGCTCTTTCCCTGGAAAATAGAATCATATGAGGGGATACAATGAAGTAATATCTATAATACAGGTGTTAATGTCTGTAGGCAAAATTTCTATATATCAATGTGCTCTACTGCAAGACTGAAATAATGTCTGTCTTTATTGAATAATCTAAGAAGTACTTAAATTTACAACCTTTCCCAGTAATATGTACATAATTTCATACATCTTACTAGAACACAGCAACAGGAACTGGGGCTATAGCTCCGTGGCAGAATCCTTGCTTAGCATGTGTGAGGCCCTGAGTTTGATGCCCAGAAATACCAAAAAATATACATAAAAATTGATTAATTAAGCAATCACCAAATCCTACTATACTAGTTCTCTGTAACTTAATATTGGTTTGGACTCCTAGAGTTTATTTCTACATCTTCTTTTGACTTAAAACTGCTACCATGTATTGAAAATTTTTATAGAACATAGTTTATGTGCCTTTTTCTATTTAGTCTATCCCTAATACAGAGATGAGAGAACCCAAGGTTTAGAAAAGTCAAGAAGCACATTCAAGTTCACACAGTTTGTTAATGACAGTGCCAATATTAGCCCACAGACAGCCGAACCAGCAGTAGGTGATAGTTATTTATAAAAAGAACAAATTACTCTAGTGGCCATGCTGTTAATCACTTAATTATTATAAATGACACTGATTTTCCCACACTAGCTCAATGGCTCACTCAAACATCATTTTCTTGAATTGTGTTATCAATATTTCTATTCTGGAAGGAAGTAGTGAGCCAGGGAGTTGGATACAGTGCTTCTGGATTCAGAGGACATTTGTAATACACGAAATGTACAACTAGTATTTCTCTGAATCCCTTTGAAATTTCTGCATCCCAATGTGGCCTACTTAATTATTTCAGAACCCAAAAGGACCCCCTTTTTCTTCAAGCCCCATATTTTCCAGTGCCTATTCCAGTCTTACACCCCAAAGTGAAACCTCCATTCCCCAGTCTGAAAGAGTTGGGCTCCAAGTAAAAGAGAATCTATAATCTGATTAAAATAATTCACAGTAAATTGCAAATCTCTTAATCCTCTTAGAGGCATTAACATTTTTTTAAAATTGGGGGGATGGGGTGGGGAGGTAACCTGATACAGCCTTTAATTGTTGGCATTTTGGTACAGCATAAACAATATTATATTTTCCTTTATTCAAATAGAAATGGCTATCACACGGGCATGGCAGTCTGCCTAGAAATCTGTCTCCAACCTGTCAAATTAACCCTGAATTTTTTCTTAAGGATGCTCATACTTCTGCTTTGTTTCAGTTTTTTTTTAATCTCTGATGTCATAAAGTGTAGATTTTAGGATAGTAAATTAGGGTCTACTATCAATTACTATCATAAACTAGTTTCTTTAAAAAAAAACAAAAACTTCATTTAGACTATCAGCAAACTAATAAAAACAATGCAACAATTCATTTAAGTAGAAGTTAAAACAAAGACTATTTCAAGCAATTGATGTGTTAATTTAATTTTCACTGCAATCTCATCAAGTAGATACCCTTATTGACTCCATTTTACTGACAAGGAAACAGAAAAGTGACAAAATCTACTCAGAGTGACATGGTTGGTTAGTGGGAAGCCAAATTTTTAATTCAAAAGGCCATTCCCTTAGAATCACTGTGCTGCACCAAGAAACACATTTAAAAAAAAAAAAAAAAAAACTCATTGAAAAATAATTCACCTCATTGTGTTGAATTCCGGTTTCTGGTTAAACACTACAAAACTTCAAAAAACCAAAATATCAACTAGCTCGATTTCTGCATTTGACAAGTGAAGAAGCTAACTCACCCATGGCATAGAGAGAAAAGGTACACAATCGCAAGTTTATTAGGCCAAACAGGAATTGGGGTAGAAAAGAACAGGAAGAAAACAGTCTAAACAGCATTCCCTGATGGAGCAGCATTTATAAGAGCTGGAGAGGTGAAAGCTCATTCACACCTGGCCAAAGCTGTGTCCCTAATTTGGCAGGTGTGCAATATGAGCAAATCAATAATATCAATAAAACCATACCTGGGGTACTCTCACCAGAAAACAAATCAAATATAACATTTCTATGGTACACAAAGAATCAAAGGTCCTTTATATAATAAGGAAATAGAAGAAATGGACATATGGTTCCAGAGATGATAAAGATCAGGAAGACTTAGGTCAATGGACTATAGAAATAATTTCCAAATAAATGTGGAAATTGCAGCCATCCCTTCAAGTGATGAAAATTCTGTTATTATTGGCAAGCTATTTTGTCAAAGTATCAGATACTGCTCATCTTTAAACATGCCTCCCGTGGACAATGAAATGCTGGTAAAGGTTTCCAGCTTCAAATGAATCAGCTCTCCTTGCTCAGGGCACATTACTGTCTCTGACCTCTTCCCTGCCCGTGCCTTGACCTCCTCCCACTCAGACGTTATTCCCTGCCTCAAGCCTGTGAGCATCTCATATTATTCGAGAGCTGCAGCTCTAGAATTTAGCATGAGGAGGGCTGCCCCTGATAGATGTCTTACATGAGTAATGCTCCTAATGATCCCCAATGGGACTCTGCCATATTATTCCAGCAAGATGAGTCATTGAGACACAAAAAAGATATTCTATGCATTTTGCAGGGAAACATAGCGAATAAACATTTCTTCATGTAGAAATATTATACTTAGATCTAGCAAGAAGTGACCAAGGGTTTTTTTTCTTTCTTTCTTTTTTTTTGGGGGGGGGAGTAGGGGGACAATTAACAAAAGCTTCTTCATATTTAGTTTTGTGGTATATCTAAATCACCTGAGCAAATAATACCATTTCTATGTTGCCTAAAGAAATCCTCCAAATGTTATTTTATACATACTTATGAATTATGTACAACATTCCTCACAGAAACACTAGATATGCTTTTAAAAGCTGTGCATATATCAACATTTTGTAAATTAAATAACATTTTTCACTGACAAATTATTTCAAAAGTGTTTTATTTTCATTTCTGTTTAATATTCTATTGGAAATGATTGTTGATCTGTTAGACTAAACTTCTCTCCTGATAATAGTTCTGTCAAATAATTAATGGTCTATAAACAAATAAATGTGAGACCCTAGATTTTAGAATCCTGCAATAAATTCTTGTAGAAGATTATTTCTTTGCAATTCAGTCACAGCCTCAATTCCCTTTAACTTCTTCAGATTTCTTTAATGTAATTTTCTTAACCTGTAATTCATATTTAAGAGTTGTGTATCTCTTAATAGCAATCAGGAAACCTTTAGACTATGTTGCTCACGTCTTCTTATTCAGGAATATATTTACTTAGCTCAATAGAGACTCCATCAAAGAGTTTGTGGTTTGGTTTTGTTTGTTTGTTTGCTTTAGGATAAAAGAATAAATACAAACAAAACTGATCACGCTGCCTAGCTCAACAAATACAACTGGTAAAATGTAAATAGTTCCCAATAAAGACAGAAGCTTTTGGTTAAATAAATAAGCCATTATATAACCATTCAACTAGCACCAATACAATTGGGAAAGCAAAGACCAGAAACTAATTTAAAAAAAAAAAAAGTATAAGTAAATAGCAGAAAGATCAGTAGAGGGAAGGAAACAGAGGAAGGAAGAAAGGAGGGAAAGGGGATGTACTGACTTAATTAGATGCACTTATATTCCATGCTTTTATAATTATGTCAAAATGAATCCTAAATGTTATATATAATTAAAAAATTGAAAAAAATTAAAAAAGTGAAAAGATTTCTAAAATATTAATGTAATGAAAAGTTGAGGAGACAGTGATAGATTCAGAGTTGAAATAAATAGAAACAGATAGATCAGATCCACAAGGGATAGATGGTACAATTCTGCAGCCACAAAAAGTTACCTGTGTGCTATGTTTGATGTGAAGGTTTATTATTATTGTTATTCATAGTTAGACTCAATTACCACATTCGTGAGTGGAAGATTTTACTTTAAAATATGGGCTTATGCTTTCTCTTGAAAACAATTTAATAAATGTCCATCTGAAACTTTTTTTTTTAAATATTTATTTATTTACTTTAGTTGTACACAATGCAATGCATTTATGTTTATGTGGTGCTGAGGATCGAACCCGGGCAGTGCATGTGAGAGGCGAGCGCTCTGCCGCTGAGCCACAACCCCAGCCCTCCATCTGAAACTTTATGGAACAATATTTCCCCATGGCCTGATCCAGCCAACCACCCCATGGACCTCAGACAGGCCCTTCCCTCCTTATACAGGCCTTGCTGGGCATTTCAGCCCTTAGCCATTATATGCTATTATCAGGAAAAGGAAGGAGGAGAAGGAGAAGGAGAGGGAGAAGGAGAAGAGGAAGAAGAAGAAAACAAAACACTCAGAATCTCACAAATTCTGTTTTATCTTCACAAGAATTATGACTTCAGACTAGAAAGATGGTTCAGTGGGAAATAACTGTGAGAAGATAAGTACATTGCTTCTTAATACATCTTAAACCTCTTAATCCAGAAAAGCATTGCATCCCAGATACTGAGAGGACTTTTAGAGAAAAGAAAAATTTATGAGAAGACTAAGATAAAGTTAAAAGATATCAAAAAATGGAGGCAGATTCCTCAAACTTGACGTTAAACTTTAGAAAGAAACTAAAAAAAACCAGATATTCAAAACAATAAAAAGAAAAACCACATAACCAAGAAAAATATTTATCCAAAGAGGAAAACTGGAAGAAAATGAGAAACTTGTACCTAGAGAAGAGCTGGTCTAGAATGAACATAATAATTGTCTTGAGTATGGAAATGCTTCCCTATAGAAATTAGATTAGATTTAACTTGGGTAGATCTGGTGGTGTGCAACCAAGGCCAGTAAATCGAAAGCTGAAATCAGGTTTAAGTTGAACATGAGGAACAACTTTATAACTATTGTAAATGGACCTATTTGTGCTAGATGATTCCTGACACAGAAACTAAACAAGGACAAAGAAGATGTGTTCAGGGTACTACAGAGAAGGCAGAATACAGAGAAAAGGTCAAACGATGCTCCGATAAATTAAGAACAATAATACACAGTATCATGTCTGATTCCATTTACCTGTGCACTGCTAACCATGCTCCCAGAGGGAATGCCAAAAACCCCAATTCTTTATATCTCTAAGAATCAGATCACCAAATTTATATTTATTTTATATCACGTCTACATTTGGTAGGAGATTTTGCAAAAATTAAAAAGATCTTTTTTAAAAATTATTTTGTAGTTGTAGATGGATGAAATTCCTTTATTTTATTTATTTTTATGCGGTGCTGAGGATTAAACCCAGTGCCTCACACATGCTAGGCAAGTGCCCTGCCACTGTACTACATCCCCAGCCCCAAAAGATCTTATTTTTAATAGACTTAAAATTGCACATATTGATGGAACACAACATGATGTTTTGAAACTTAAATACTCCGTGGGTTGGCTAAATTGAGCCAATTAATGATAAATACATAGGTACACATACATACATACACACACACACACACAATTACATTTTTATGGTCTAAACACAGGCTCACAGAGTGGAGTTCATGCATAACTATATAAAATCACCAATATAGCAATCAATCATTTATTATAAATTCCTTAAGCACAAGGAATGAGTTGTTTTTTGTTTTTTGGTTTTTTTTTGGGGGGGGGTTTCCTACTTTGTTGCCTGGGAAGTGAATGAAAGAGTGAATGAGATAATTAAATAATATCCTGTAAAACATAACATCATAAATAAAATTTTGTGTGTGTGTGTGTGTGTGTGGTACCAGGGATTGAACTCAGGGGCACTCAACCACTGGGTCACATCCCCAGACCTTTTTTGTATTTTATTTAGAGACAGGGTCTCACTGAGCTGCTAAGTGCCTCGCCATTGCTGAGGCTGGCTTTGAACTCGTGATCCTCCTGCCTCAGCCTCCCAAAGTGCTGGGATTACAGGCGTGCGCCACCGCGCCCGGCTTTTAATACTTATTTTTATGTGGTGTTGAGGATCAAACCCAGTGCCTCACATGTATGAGGCAAGTGCTCTACCATTGAGCTATAGCCCCAGCCCCATAAATAAAATTCTTATAGTCAGTTTTTACAAAGTCTACCTTTTCTAGGACATTATGTCAGCTTCTCAGGTCACCACTCTTGATGCCCCTCTCTATACTCCCCTTAGCCCAACATATTATCTAATCCCATTACTTCTCCTACACTCTCCACACTCCTTGGGAATCTGCTTATTGCAGGAAGATCTTCCTGACTCAGCAAATCCCCTTGACCTATCAGTTCCTCAAATGCTTTTCTCCTTTTTTTTCACCCTATCAAAAACATCTTTTACTACCATAGTGCCAACAATCCACCAATATAATTAAACATTTTTGCTGTCTATAGACACAAACTGGGTCTTTTATTAAAAGCATTTACACTTTATCAGGTATATCTTAAATATTCTTTTAAGTATCTAACAGCAACAAAAGTTGACAGCTGCATAATGATTATAGCTTATTATCATGGCTGATATTAAATAGGTTATTGAGGAATAATATAATGTTATTCAGCTCCATTAATAATCACCAAGTAGCATTAAATGAATGGCAAGCTGCAAAGCATTGGAAATAAATATATTATTGTGGAGTATATTTGAAGACACTGAGTAAAAACCTCGAGCATAAGAAACCAGGTCTCATATAAAGGAGGTTTTCAGGTATGATACTGTTTTGACTAGTAATCTAGAGCAAAGCATTGAAAACAGATTTAATCTTCACTTAGCCTCTGTCAAGTCACAAACTTATGGAAATAGAGAAGAGAACATAAATATACAATCGTAGCCACATATTTGGAAATGACTTTGGAAGACCATTAAGTTCAGCTGAGAAAACCATACCAAAGAAATTATATGATAGTCATAGTCAGGAATGTATATTTAAAAGAGTAAGAAAAGCAAAATAATACCCTTTGTAAAGCCAGTTATATTAATTCAGAAAGCATATCAATTACAGTACTGTTTTTGATAGCTATTATAAACTTATTCAGGTTTCATTGGCAGTTATCATATTAACCAATGCTACATTTGTTCTTTGTTTTCTATAAAACCTGTCATTAGATAAGAATATATCTTTTTTTAAAAAATATTTATTTATTTGCTTTAGTTGTACACAATGGGTTTATTTGTACGTGGTGCTGAGGATCGAACCCGGGCCGCGCACGTGCTAGGCGAACGCTCTACCGCTGAGCCACAATCCCAGCCCCTATTGGATAAGAATATATCTTTAAAGGAATAGTTATCATAGATTCTAACCAAGCTTCTGCTTAATAGGTTTTTATTATCAATAATATCTTGTCATTCACTTCTTGAAAGAACAAATACAAATGGCCAACATATATACAGAAAAATGTTCAACATTGTTAGCAATTAGGAAAATGAAAATCAAAACTACACTGAGATTTCACCTCACTCTAGTCAGACTGGTAGCAATTAAGAATACAAACAATAATAAATGTTGGAGAGGATGTGGAGAAAAAGGAACACTTATACACTGTTGGTGGGATTGTACACTAGTACAACCACTGTGGAAATCATTATGGATGTTCCTCAAAGACTAGGTAATAATAGAACTACCATATGACCCAGGTATACCACTCCATGGTATTTATCCTAAAGAATTAAAGTCATCGTACTATAGTGATAAATAGCCATGCTTAGAGGCGCATAACTCACAATAGGCAAATGATGGAACCAGTCTAGGTGCCCATCAATGGATGAATGGATAAAGAAAATATGGTATATATACATAATGAAATTTTATTCAGCCACAAGGAAAAATGAAATTATGTCATTTGCAGGAAAATGAATGGAACTAGAGACCTTTATATTAAGACCATTATGTTAAGTGAAATAAGTCAAGTATATGTTTTCTCTCATATGTGGAAGCTAGAGAGGAAGAAGAAAAAGAAAGGGGGGGAGGATTTCATGAAAATCTAAGTGAAATCAGTAGGGTAGGGGAAACAAACTAAGGGAGGAAGAAGAGGGAATGGGGAAATACTGGGGAATGATACTGGGCAAATTATATTGTTATATTTGCGTACATGTACCTATATGTAACAACAAATCCCACCATTATGTACAACTATAATGTACTAATAAAAATACGAAAATAATATCTTGTCATTAAGTAACCCATTTATCCTCAAACTTCAAAAACACAATTCAACAATCAGTTCCATAGAGAAGATAGATGCCAGTAATGCTACTTTCTACATGAGGAATTTTCGGCTCCCTTACACACTAAAGCTATCATAAAACTTGTTATTTATCAGCTCAATTTTTTCTAACAGCTGAATAGCACTGAATTCTACTAAACCATGTTATGGGGCTGGACTTTTGTTTCTGTTTTCTATGGTGTGTAATACCAGGGTACACTCTTCTTCTGTGAATTTTCATGTGACAAGCAAAAGAGAAGACTAGACAACAAGATATAATATAAAAATCTAACATCTACGAAGGAAATACCACAGGTCCGCAGTACAATCTAGTTTCCTTCACCAAGCAAGCATCTTAACCTGCTATATACATACTTTCCAGGTTCATATCCATTAATTCTCATTGAAGGGAGAATACTATGTCTGCATAATTGTGAAGACAAGAATTCTCTATCTGCCAGGCCAGTTTCAACGCCTGACTCCACCTCACTAAACGACCAGTGACAGTCAAGGAACTTGACTTTCCTGAACCTCATTTTCCATACTGATAAACAGGGATAGCAGGAATAAAGCATGGTTGCTTTAACTATTAAATGAGATAAGGCATGTTAGCACTTTACCAGGCACATAATAACACTCCATAAATTTTAGACTATCAGTGTCACTATTCTTAGTCATATTATTAGCAATATTATTATTGATTGCTAGTCCTTCAGAATTAGTGTATGCAAGTGGGCCTATACAACATCCATTCATCATTTAATTAATCACTTGTATTTTTTCATCATTATGGAAAAAATACGCATGTATATATATACACACACACTCCCAGAAAGTGATAAGTTCCTAGAAGTAAAGTCCAAATAACAGGATGCATTTTTTTCTTTTCTTGCCATACTGACTCTAAAAGCTTTACCTACCCATGATGCTTCTATTCCATCTGAATTCATGGAGATTAATAGCAAAAACCATGCCAATGAATGCCCCTTCTATTTGCACAGATACCCAAATGAAGGCTTTGCCTCTTTCCTATTTTCTATAGCTGAAGACAATGGGTTCACATCTTGGTGGGTGCAAAGACAAGAAAAGCACAACTAGAAGATGAAAGAGTGAAGAAAGATGTATTACCTGCTGCAGGTAGGGATAGCACTGGGATTATTTCCAAAGTAATCCCCTTTCAGAGGAATGGAAGCATGGAGAATTTTATTTGGGAAGCTTACACATAAGCATGTAGGAAAGCACTCGAGGGGTGGACACATTCCTAAGCTGCTCAGTTTAAGGTGCACACATTTTTGAGCCTGCTTGGTTTAAGGTCACAGTTCAAGACGGAAAGATGGCACAGGTATTTCTGGGCGTGCTGAGCTCAAGTTCATAGACCACACATTCATAAAGGTTAGGATGGTAGACATAAATGCTTCTGGGCATGCTCTTATGAGTCAAATTTACTCTAGGTCACCTAAAAGAATGAGTCAGAGTAGCTGGTGACCTTGATGAGTTGTCTACAAGCTCTTCCAAAGAGTCTTTGCTGAAATAAAAAGAAAGGACAACTGTGAAAGTGTGTTAATGCAGGAAATTTACCCCTGAAAGTTACTTGCCTTGCTTAGCAGCTAGCTCTTGTACCTGTTTAGGTTTTCGCAATATATTACTGAATAAGTTCGTTAGTGTAAGAAAGGTAGGGTTCCAAGGGTTGGTTGGTTTGTTTGTTTTTAATTTCTTATAAAGACTTTAAGATCAGCATCTTGAAAATTTCACAAATGTCAACATTTCCAAGGTTTTTAAAATTTTTTTTTAGTTGTAGATGGACATAATATCTTTATTTTACTTATTTATTTTTATGTGGTGCTGAAGATTGAACCCCGTGCCTCACACATGCTAGGCAAATGCTCTTTCACAGAGCTACAAACCCAGCTGCCAAGTTTGATATCAGATTGCTAAGGAAACTTTTCCTCTTCTTCAGATATGAGGGGAATTACAGATGAGTTTTCTCTTCCAAAACCAGTACAACGCAGTTTACTTGATAAGGACAACTTGCTAATTGAATGGTATAGAGACGCTGAAATTAGTTCCCAAACCAAGCAAGTAAAGTAGTTGAAAGCTACCCAGAGGTGTGCAGTTAATACTTACAAATGTGTCACTTTGTTATATGGGCAAGCACAACTTTAGTGACATTTTAGAGTGATAAAGCTTGTCTTTCACATCAAGTCTGAGCAAACAAAACCAGATTTACATCCAGGAAACTAAAAAGCACACTTTTATTTTATAAGAAAGAAATTGCAGATAGACACACTTCTTTAGCCAAATTAAAAATCAGCCCATTGTTACTGAAAAAAGAAAAACCATATGTTTAACTAGAAAATGTAAGAGCCTATCTCAATGACATCACATGATGCCAAATGATCTTGAAAAAGACATTCGTGGCCTGATTTGGTCTTTCTTTGGCCCCATTTCCTTTTCATGCCCTGGAATGTCTGATGACATAAAAGGGCCTCAATCATTTTTGTGGAGGGAAGCTCAACTCTGGCCTGTTTCCTTTTCTAATAAAATCCAGGAATATAACATACCAAGTTGTTTTTTTTTTTTCCCCACGATGGCACATAAATTATGGTTATATATAGCATGTTACAAAGAACCTCATGGGCATATGAACATTGTCCCTTGTTATCCTCATTGAAATTTTAAATTAAATCAAGAGATAACATTATAACTTAAATGATTTTTAAAGCACAGATGATCACATGAGCTATTTCATTATTGTTCAAATTCTGCTTCTCACATTCAAAGGAGAATCTGTAGGGAGATAGTGATTAAAATTAGGTCTCTAGTATTCTCAGAGCTCCTTGAAAATAATTGTGGGGGCACATTCTGAGGACTCCATGTCTTCCATGGCTGACTGTAGACAAGTTGTCCTTGGCTCTTAGGTCCTATACAGATGAGTTGAACATAGACATACTTTGAGCTGGTAACTTTTTGAAATTCAATCATGGACTGCGGTTGTGGCTCAGCAGTAGAGCACTCGCCTAGCACGTGCGCAGCCCGGGTTCGATCCTCAGCACCACATAAAAATAAACTCATTGTGTACAACTAAGGCAAATAAATAAATATAAAAAAAAAATAGAAAGAAATCCAATCATGAGCATCTTGGAAAAAGGTAACCATGAGTTGCTATTGCCTGAAGTGCTTTAAAATATGTTTTCTAGTAAACCTTCTTCCACTTTACTATATGGCTAACACAATTTTAAAAAAATATATATATATATGTATATATATATACACACACACATATGTCCTCAAAATACAATGTATTGCTAGGAACCAAATCCAGTCCACTAGTTCCTATATGATGCATACAAATCAATCACTTGACACAAAAAGATTATATTCCCACTTAACACAGAACCACACCGCTCTGTTGACATTTGCTTGTATCCATTGATAGTGCTTTTAACGCTTCATTTAAGTGTCAAACTAGGTGACAGGCATTAAGCCTGGAGACTATTTAGCATGGACCTTGTGATCCAAGAACATTTTCTATAATTGTTTACCTTCTATACACTCACCCTTAGAAAATAAAATTAATTAATTAAATAAAAAATAAATATATATTCTTTTCCGGCTCTAAGCCATGCACAGCTGTGAGCACCACAGAGGTACTTCTCCACTTGAATGAAGTCAGAAAGATATGCACAGTCATGCTGTTCAAAATATTATTTTATGTGTGGAACAACACTGTCATAAGATGTTTGGAAGCCAAGTAAAATCACAGAAGTACAGGATTTGTAGCAGCCTGTTTTGGTTGAAGGGAAATGAGACTGAGTTCTCCCATGAAGCCAGCAACAGGATACCTCCCAGTGTTAGAAAGAGACTTTTGGATGGAGGGATAAAGAAAGAGAAGAAAAGGCAAAGAAGTAGAGATCAAAGCTATCTCCCTGTACACTGTAATCTTTTTTTTTTTTTTTTTCCCTTCCTCTTCAACAGCAAGATTGAAGGAAAGGGCTAAAAGTAGAGGGAGCAGGGGAAAGGAAACCATGCTAATCCAGAATTGTAAAGAGGGGAGGTGGTCTTTTGATCTCCACAGGATGGCAACTTTATTGGCTATGCATAAGCAGTTTCCAACCAGCTGATCAACCAGGTATTAATGCTCAACCCTTCCATGATCAGTAACCATGAAGTGAGTCATCTGTGAACAGCAATCAAGCAGAAGGCTCATCTAAGACTAAATGACCGCCAGCCCATACCTAACCCAGAGGGTAAGAGCAACCACAGGGGAAATGATTGTCTCTCCACAGGCTCTTCTCTGACAAGCACCAATTATTTGCCTTGGGACTCAGAGCAAAATCTTTCCTCAAGTGTGTATGAATGAGAATGGCATCCATTTTCCAAACACAACCTGGGATCTATGAACCTGCAGCAGACAGTGTCATAACAAATATTCTGTCTCCTTTTTACAGCAGGCTGGAAAATGCAGACAGGACCAAGGCTAAATGAGAACTGGTTAGATTTAAAGAATTGACTATCTTGCCTGATGACACAGAAGTTTAAGTTTAATGACAGGAAAACAATGGCTCCCTTCCAAACTTTTAACTGTTAGATGCATAGTCTTGTTTAGGTAGATTTTTGGGACAAGTTTTAATATAAAAAGTGATTGAACCATAATCTTTTTCTAAATTTTTCATATCCCTCTTTCAAACTAGGAAAGGACAGATGGTTAAGAGATTTGGAGTCAGCCTGTTTCATGAAATCCCTGTTCATATACATCTCCTAATTTCTTTATAATGTTTGCACAACTATAAAATAATGGTAATACCTTACTAATAATAGCACCTATGTTATAGGCTTCTCCCATGGCCTTAGTAGGGGACATCCCAAAGTTCCTTTTTTGCACACAAAATTTGAACTCGATCTCAGTTTTGAATTATTTCTGTCTTTCATGTTATGTGTCTCCTCCAAACAAGTATCATGACATAGAACTAATTGGTTTTTCACTCCTTTGTCTATAGAGGCAAGTCAGTATTCTAAAATCTTATTAAACATAGCTTTAAAATTTTTCTCTACACTACAGTAGAGATTTATACATGTTTCAAACTGGTTTTTGTTTTATAAAATACAAAATGTTTAGTTCTTTATATGATTGAAATATAGAGTACATACACTGATATCAAATTTTCAGAAATCCACATTTCCAATTTGCTTCTCTTGCTGTGTGTGGTCAGAGGGTACATTTAGATGACATATATCAGGCTACAACTTTTATATATATATATATACACACACACATATATTTATGTGTATATATTATATATAACATATTATGCAATTATATATATGTTAATTTATTTTTTTGCGATGCTGGGGATTGAACTCAGGGCCTGGCACATGGTAAGCAATCATTCTACCACTGACTTACATTCCAACATCCCCCCCCCCAAATATTTTAAAGTTAGCTTAATTCTGGATCTGTTTCTCTTATACTCCTCTTATGTTCTTATACTTAATTTTCCATTTGCCTTTCTTGTTCCCAAATGTCTTATTTGCTCTATAGATTACCTTAGTCCTGATTTTAACTGAATGACAACTTAAATTCATTATATTTTCCCATAAAAAATAAAGTTTACAAGGCAGTTTATGCTTTTTATGTTAAGAATTAAACATTTAAAAAGGGTCAGAAGTTAACATAAGTATTACCTTAGTGTCTTTTATTAGCACATGGAGACTCAACCACTTATAATCTTCAGTAAAAGCCTTTATCCTAAATTTTCTTCCAATCTTATTCCTGTTGTCCAGTTATTTTAATTATATATGTACATATATACATAATTATATATACATACATATACATGTATGTATGTATTATAATCTAGTAAATATAAAATTGAATAATAAGCAAACAATTGTCATTGTTAGTTTGAAATTCAGTATTTTATACCATTTTAACTCACAAGAGTTGTCATAGCAAAAATTAAGAAAAAACTTCAGGTAAACTTCTGTTTTAAGACATGTTAGCCATGCATATATTATGCATTAGAGGGCCTATTAACAGGAAATAAAAAAGATATTTTTAAAAACATCACAGCATTCAGGTATGTGTATTTAAAAGCCAATAAGATTATAAAGAAACTAAAGAGCACTTGTTGGAATTACCCAAGAATTTTGCCAGAAACCAAAAAAGGCAAGTAGGATAGGGGATTGAATAAGAAACAGAATGAGAGAGACAGACCTGAGTCCTAGAAAGTGGCTGGAATAGTAAAACTTAGTTTTAAAAAAATCTCTTATCTTAATAAGAAAAACCAGTCTCCCAAAACAAAAAAGAAAGACCATTAGAGAACTGTCACTGTACTTCAAATTCAGATCTCATCCTAAGTTTGACCTGAAATTCAATCACTTTTTCATTTAAAAGCAGGTTTTAGCAAATGGATTTGAGAAGAGGAAGTCTATGCAGGAAGAATGTGGGGAATCAGTTACAGACAGAACACAGAATTTTTTCAGGGCTACTCCTTCTGCTCCCCATCCCTACCCCTCACCAAAAGTTTAGCTATACAAAGAAGAGAACAGACATATACAAACTAATTGGCTAGACTCATCTATAAAAATGAATTTCTAAAGAAATTCACACCTTTCTCAAAATTTATTTCACAGAATTAAAAAGTTTTATATTAAAGCATTAAGTTTAAAAAAAATAAAGAGCTACAAAATGCAAACACTCTCAAACTTAACACTGGATGTTAAGTATGCCATCAACACACCAAAATGGAGATTATAATTTGTTTGAAGAAAACTACAGGACTTTTGAAAATTGGCAGCCAGTTAAAAAGAAAGAAAGAAAAAAGAAGTGACAACCAATAGATGCTTTTACAGGTTAAATCTTGTTGAAGGTGCCTTAGCCCCTCAGTACACTTTGATTTATTTAAGCTCACCACATTTCTCTTAAATACACTCCATTAACAAGAGATAGACTGTGATCTTAGGCTTGAGGCAAGACATGAAACACAATCTTTCAAGAACTTCATTCATTCCCTGACCAGGTGTCTTGAGCACACCCAAGTTACCAATTACTTATCTGAGTTCTGTGAAGTTTTATTCAAATCAATAGCATTGCTCTACAATAGCAGGCTGTCACTGAACCGCCCTAGCAGCCCAAGGATTTGACTGACCCTCCCAAGTTCAGATACACAATGGGGAGTGAAAGTTATCAGAGGAATGATAAAAAAAAAAAAAAAAGCTTCAGGTTAAATATGAGGAAGCAACTCAAAGATACCTCTGGCCTGGAACTGGCAAACAAAGTAGATAAATACACCTATTGGGAAACTAGGTTTATAAGAATCACCCATGGCTAAAATGGGAAATAAAAGAAAAATGAAGCAAAAAATCAATTTAAGATTCTAAATATGTCATGCGACTATTCAAATAATAATACCCAGATATTAAATACTAACAAATTATTAAATCTGATAGGACAGTCCACCCCCATATATTTCTTCAGTGAAGACAGAATCTGCACATTGACATGACCAGCTTTCCATATCCTGTTGGTGAGACCCTATCTTTAATCTGCAGCCATGATAAAATGTCCCAACATATACAAACTGAGCTCAAACGGTGACTAATGACCATTAATCCCCCTATCTTCAGTAATCTGCCCCTCCAGTCATTTATCACTCTGACACTTCACTTTACACACGTGAATAAACTTTAACTGAGAAGGTGAATCAACAAAAATCTCAAAGGTATCTGAAGCTGTAAATTAAACTAGGGGGAGACAGCGCAAAGAGAGACAAATAGAGAGATCAGATCTTAATGTTTTTGATTTGCATCCATAGCTGGGGGTGGGGAAGCTATTCAATCATTCAGTTATGCAAACCAAGGGAAAAGCTGCCTAACAGAAAGGAGAAGCTGAAGTGGGGAGAGGTGGCCCCAATGAGTTAGTTTAATCTACTGATCCATCCACTGTGACATCTCTGAGATATGAGACTGACCCTTCAGTTTCTATTTTCTTTAGAGGAATAATAATTATTGAATTTCTTATTTAATTCAAACGTTCCTAGTAACTTTTAGCCAGGAAGCACATCCTATGGGTTTCAATTATTTTAGCAGTTTATCTGCCGTAGGTTAGCTGATTTTTTTTTTTTTTTTTCTTTTCTTTTCATGTTCCATTAATTATTTGGCTTCAGGAAAATCCTTGTTCAAAACATAATGGATCACCATAGACCAAAAAGGCTCAAACTAACATTTAAAAGGATTTCATAATTATGCAAATTGAGTGACTCTAACCTATAGGCCCTGATGCAAGTTGAAGCTCAGCATGCGACTATAAAAATTCCCTGAGGTGTAGTGTGCGTGTGTGTGTGTGTGTGTGTGTGTGTGTTAGTTAAGGCCTGAAATTGGATCCATGATTGAAACCAGAATCTACCTAAAGAAAAGAAACAAAAGTTGAGTGGTGGCTCAGTTCACCCATAATAAAAAAGTTTCTTAGGAACTACAAGAAAACTATTTCCAAGTGTAGTTACAGGACATATACTCTTGCCAGAAGGTTCCCGTAGCAGCATCTTTCCAACACTTCATATGGAGTTTTCAGTACGATTTAATTAATCCCAAAAATCCCAATTCTGTTTTCCCTCACCAAGGAGAATTCCTAGGCAACTAACAGTTCCCTTTCAGATACATGCAATCGCCTGTTTTCCTAAACTCAGTCAGGCAGTGGCTAGTTTATATCCTATCATAAGAAGGAGTTATTTCCTGAAGTTTCTTCAGAATCGAATTTAATTACAGACTTTGGTTACATAAAACAACTACTAATAACCCCTTGTGCTCTGAAGAGGAGGGGCGGATTGGAGGACCAGGTTCTAGAATCCAAAGACTCTGTGGGTCACAAATCCCAGCCCATCTACCTCTCTTCCCCTGCCCCGGGAACCAGCCGGTGGATGATACTCTTTTGCAATGGTCCTGGGGGCCCAAGCTCACCGCCAACCGCTGCCTCCTCCCACCCCAGTGCTGAGACGAGCTTTTGCCCAGAGTAGGGCGTGCCCTGAACTTGGCGAAAGGCCGAGGTCTGCGAGGAGGTTTGGGGGGAGTTTGGGGGGAGTTTGAAGGATGGGGGGAAAGGGACAAACCCCAAACCCGAACTGGGAGCCTTTTCGTCTAAAAGTTGTGCAGTGATCGAGCCCCTCCGACCTTAGAAGGGAGAGGCAGCCAAAATGCAGTTCGCGGTTTGATTCTAAAAAGTGGAGAGGGGTCGAGCAAGGGAGATCAAGGCTGAAGAAAAGACGCGGATTACCTGAACAGAGACATATTAATCCAAAGAGGTAAAAGTGAGCAGGCTCCGCGATCATTGTCCTCGGGTGGATCCTGCATACAGTCTCATGCCAAGAGAAGGGAGTAGAAATGGGGTTCCCAAATTTATGAAGCCACACAACCACACACCCTACACAAAGGCTTAATATAAGCAACGTGGGTCAATCCGCAAGGAGTTTTCAGGGCAATTACTTGTCGACCCTTCCAGACGCTTGTCAATATCTCAGAGCCCTCTGCAAAGGAAGAATTCCAAAGCTTGTCTTCTCCGGCCCCCGGGTTTCCGAAGAGGCTCAGCCACTTCCAAGGACCATCCAAACCGAACAACAAAGAGCCGAAGCAAAGGATCAGTCGTGCCGTTTCCTGCCTCCACGGTCTTGCTGAGCCTCCCTGCGTGCGCCCCCACAACGTGTGCCCGAGCGCCGCTGAGAGGGCAGGCGCGGGGCGGCGAAGTTGGGGTGTGAGAACGGATTAAGGAGGGCCAAAAAGTGTTTCTCCGTGTACAGGCGAGCCCAGCCAGCAGCTGGCCACCCGCGCAGGCGGCGATGGCAGTCAAGATAGCGGCAGCAGCTTCGGAGCACCGGCTCGGGGTGCCGGGGGTGTGCCTGGGTGACTCCGCGCGCAGGAGGCGAGCGAGGGGGCGGTACGGCGACAGCGACTGCCTGGGCGGGCCCTTGTTCCCATCACTTGGGGGATACGGAGGGCACCGGGGACAGCAACAGGACCACGGACACACGCACGCCTTCCGGGCGCCCCCAGCTCCGCGCAGCGCCCAACATCGCCCCTGGTCCTTCTATTGGGGTGCGCGCTCACGGCACCCCAAACTACGCTGGAGCCCAAACTTCCTGGGGGTGGCTGCTCGCACCCCTGACTCGTGGAAGCTGCAGATAGCAGCTCTCGGACCCCCTCGGGGTGGTGGAGAAGGGCGAGGAGGATGCTGCTGTGGGTGGGAGCGACAGCCGCTGAGGCTTGCCGGATCTCTGCCGAGACCAGCAGTGTCTGAAGTTTCTGCTCTCACGCTGCCTCCACTCGGGCTCAAGGCTTGTGGGTTTCCCCCAGTGTCCCCGCGGCTCCCAGTTTCCTCCCTCTCCAACCAGCCCGAGAATACTTAAAGGGGCCGTACCGTCCTCGACATGCCTCACTTTGCTCTCCAAGCGTTGGCCCGGCAAGTTCTGCTTGTTAATATTTCCATTCACAAGCCCGGGGTGTACGACTGCGCCCTCAGGTGAGAATCCAACTGCTCAGGAGCAGAAATCCGAGTGAAAGAGAACTTGTCTAGTTTCTCGTGCCATCCCTATCTCCCCTGCACCTTTCTCCAAATGGAACCTCCCAGCCAAAGACTTCAAAAACCCTCCTGGTCCAGTTTAACCTCTTCCTGACCACTTCCAGGACTGGAATAAACTTTCAGATGACTCCACCCTCACTCCTCCCTATCTCTCCCCTCCCACTTTTTTTTTCTCCCTCCCGCCCCCCCCCACCCCCCGTTTTTAAATCAAATTTGAGCAAGGAACCATTAAGACAGGAAGTAGACAGAGGATGGTGTTTATCACTAGATGAGCTACCATTACAATTCCCTTGCTTTTTTTGAAGTTAAGGGTCCGGTAGAAAAAGACTATCCAATTTGAGGGGCTGAGGGGCTGAAGTAGGGCTATAGGGTCCTTTTGGAGTTTTATTCCTGAGCCTCTCTTTCAACTTCATAAACTCTACATATAAGAAAGTAACAATGAGGAAGCAATTAACTAAGGGAGACCAATTGGGGATGGGGGGGGGGGGAGTTGATCCTTTATTAGTCCAGCTAAATGATGGCAAATAAAACTAAAATAATTTAAACTCGTGGGATGTGCTCTTATGACAAGCCGCTCAGCATTTTTGAACCAACCAATTCAGCTACCCTGAAATTCCAACCTGCCAGTTACTAGCTCTGTGTCCATGCCAGGTCTGTTTTCTCCTCTGAAAAATAGGGACCATAAAGATACTTCATGGTAGCCGGGCGCGGTGGCGCACGCCTGTAATCCCAGCACTTTGGGAGGCTGAGGCAGGAAGATCGCGAGTTCAAAGCCAGCCATCAGCAATGGCGAGGCACTTAGCAACTCAGTGAGACCCTGTCTCTCATAAAATACAAAAAAAGGGCTGGGGATGTGGCCCAGTGGCCCAGTGGTAAAGTGCCCCTGAATTCAATCCCCGGTACCACAAAAAAAAAAAAAAAAAAAAAAAAAAAAAAAAAAAGATACTTCATGGTATTAAATCATACTAAAGAAAAGCAAACCTGGCACAACTCATGGGCTTTTTTGTTCATTCATTCATTCCTCTTCCTATTAAATAACACTATGGAAAACACCTAACACATGTTTAGTGTTTGGTAATCCGTAGATATTAGTACTTAGAGCATTCTTAATTAACTAATTATTATCTACAAAGATATTACAATAATTGCAAAATGACTGTTCAGTATCTAGCAGGATATTTAAGAAGCTGCTTTCAATAGTTGCCTCTGGCGGGGACAGTTCCACAATGAATGGGCAGGGGAGGAGGATTTTATCGTCTCTGTGTACTGTTGTGTTCTTCAATTTTTTTCTGAAAAAGTGAGTTCGTAAATTATGTAATGGAAAATTAAAATTTTAAAATAAGTTGTATGTTCATTTTGGTTGCAGCTGGTACAACCAATGACCTCAGAGAGACATTCTGTGGAAAGAAATTCTGGTTAGCAGCACCTATCTTTGAAAGTGAAAGATAGTTTAATCCTGAGAAAGCTGACTGAAAATTCAGTAAACAGGCTGGAGATAAGAATTCAAAGACTCCAACCAGAATCTTTCCAGCAATAAAAACAAGAATGTGCAGTAAATGCTGAAAAATGGACATTGATTTGGTCTTTGTGAAAGAATATTTAGTGAGAAATATAGAATATAACTTTTTCTTGGTATAAAATGTGCTTTTAAGATAAGCTTACCTAGTAATAAAAAATAAATAAGCTAAAATGTGGTGACAGAGAGGGCAAGACAGAGAAAATCCCTCAAATCCTCATATCACTTAAGTGCATTTTAAATAAAGGTTTTGAACTTCCACTCAGTAAAGGATGTATACATTTATTTTTATTTACTTTTTTATGATACGGGAATCAACCCCAGAGCCTCAGGTATGTTAAGCCTATGCACTACCACTGAGCTACATTTCCAGTCCAAAGATATACACTTTAATATTCAATGGAATATTTATTCAAATCCCTATTGCATTTTTACCCTAAGTGGATCTCCTGGTCTCAAGCAGTTTGCCAAGTAGATCTCTCAAGATCTATTTCACCATCTCTCACATTATCATTGAATGGACATCATATTAATACTGTGTTTTATTTCTCAACTTCAGAAAGCAACATGTGCCCAATTCATTTATTCCACCCATACACATATTATCCAGGAAAGTCAGTCCCTGATGAGAATGGCCAGTCCCTGATGAGAATCAGCATCACCAATTTTCTTATGTTGGCCTTTTCTTCTTTTCCCACTTGTCCAAAGGGTACATTGTTCTGTCAATTTTTATCTGTAAAGCTGTCATCTAAAGATAAAAAATTGTATTTGGAAGTATTAGGAACCTATAACAAGTGAAAGTCAATGAACCTGAGAATATTCTTAACTACATCCTTTGACTCTGTCATTCACTCTTACCCATGCAAATAAACACTTAGTAAACAACATCTAGGCTCAAGAAAAGGATACCAATAATGCAAGATGAAAATATTATCCTATTCTCCAGGCTCTGAGAGCTCTTATTATGGGGAGCTATGCAAGAATAGAGGAGACTCCAGAATGGATTTTGTCTGAAACAAAAACAAAGTATCATTGGGGTGAAATGACAGCTCATTCATTCCTGGAGATGGATTTATCATAGCAACTTCTTCCCTTTCCACTTTTGAGCCTAAACATTAAATTACCCAGAAGGATGCACAAGATGCTCGATGTATCTACATGAATGTGTATGCAACTGTAAATATGTATACATGGATAGGAAACACACTCAAACTTAAGTCTTCAAGCAACTGAGGTTGTACAATGGACCTCTGACTTGTACCACCCTGGTTAGGAGACACAGCAAGTAGGGAGAAAGTGTCTTAATTTGCTCTCGGGAATTCTATTCTGATCACTATGATCAGAATGAATGATGGGTTTTAAAGTTCCATTTAGAGGATTCTCATCTCATTTGGAGCCTATGGAATTCAGGATCCTTAAAAGGTCTCTCTGAGAAGTTTGAAGAAACCCCAAAATAACACATTCTAGTAGTCCATGAATAGGGACTTTTTGACAGACAAAATTCTAAAGCAACAGTGATCTGCTGGGTTGCTCTGATCTGAGTTTATCTTTCATAGGAGTAGCTGCAGGAACTCAGGAAATAACAAAGCTCCAAGAGCCTCTCCAGGGATCCCAGATAGCACTTACTCAGATCAGGAGACACAGAGTAGAGTTCCTAAGGAAACTACAAACCAGAACATCTGCTGTCTTTCCTTCTTAGCATGAAGCCTTAGAATCAAACAGAGCCTGGGATGCAAGCCACAAGTTCCAGCAGATCTGGTGAGCAGATCTGGCAAGAAGTACACATCAAGGCTGTGCTGAATACTCCAAGATACCATCCCTCAGGGTACAACAGCTAGTTTAGCAATTTTTACATGAAATTGCTGAATAACCTGTTTAATCCTTGGTATCTAAATTAATGGCCTAAAATGAACATGTGAATGTTTTCTCAAATTTGGAAATAGAAGCCCCATGTCAGAGAGTAACCTATAGTAGCCCTAGTAAAAGGAGAAAACTCACATTGGAGGGAATGAACATCTACTGTCTTAAGAAACCAGGCCTGTTTAGTTTCTTTTACATGTATGCAGGGCACATTTTAACAGACTTGTTTTTATTTGCTTCTCTGTCTTTTAGAAGAGATAATTATGTGC
Source organism: Tamias sibiricus (assembly GCA_025594165.1). Classification (NCBI taxonomy): domain Eukaryota; kingdom Metazoa; phylum Chordata; class Mammalia; order Rodentia; family Sciuridae; genus Tamias; species Tamias sibiricus. Next base: position 33,064,576 of record CM046668.1, read on the forward strand.
CCCAAACTAGAAACCACTAAGAGAGAAAAAAGATCCCCTGGGTTATACATCTTCATTTAAAGACTTCAGTCACTATAAATGGGGCCATGTCTTCAACACAGATTTTTTTTTTCCCCCCAGTACTAGGGATTGAACCCAGGGGCATTAAGAACTGGACTACATCCCCAGCCCTTTTATTTTGTTGTTGTTGTTGTTGTTTAAGACAGTTTCTCACTAAGTTGCTTAAGGCCTTGCTAAATTGCTGAGACTACCTTTGAATTTGTGATCCTCCTGCCTCAGCCTCCCAAGCTGCTGGGATTACAGGCGGGTGCCACCATGCCTGGCTTCAACACAGAATTTTAAGGGTTAGGATAGAACCACACTGGTCCCACTTGATCATGTACTCCAGTCTTGCTAAGGCTCTCTAAGGCTTTATTTAAAAATGGAACCATGGCACACTCAAGTTGACTATGGAATAACCATGGCTGTGCTTGCCTTTAAGCACCCCAGCATCTTGGAGACATTGTAGAAAATCTAAAACGAGGCTATTTATACTGGCTAAACTCTTTTGATAGAGCTTGGGACCTTAAGTAAGAGCAACAATGGGTCTCACTAGAATTTACACCTTTCATGTGAACAGATGGTTAGCTTTTAAAGATAAAAAAAAGAGGACACATGGAAATAGCGTTAATTGAGGCACTGTTTGGAGCCCTTTACAAACATTATCTGATCTAATTCTCACCATGATCTTGTAAGGCGCTATCATTATCCCAATTTAGAGATGAGGTTAGGAGAGGAAATAATTAACTTGAATTTCAACTGCCCAGAAGCCATGGAGGTTATATTTGAATCCAGCTTGTTTTGAACCAAAGCGAATGGGGAGAAAATAAAAAAGATCTACCATGGAAGGAAAAGCTTGGGATACTTCAGATTCAATACATTTAAGGATCCCCCAAAGCCTTTAATACGCAAATGAGCATTATGAGTCCCAAGGAAGGGTACTTTCCAGCAACTTGCCTCTTCAGTAAACATTACTGTCTGTAGAGTGTTGCTCTTGTTTATCTCTAATGCCCCACACCTGAACATTAAGAGCTTCCACTTTCCAGACTAAACTGCAGATGGTAGTTACTTGGCAGAAAACTTACTTGTGTTGAAATGAGCAACACAATATTCCTTACTGAGAAAAGCCCGTAAATTGAAGTATCTGTATTTCTACATCATTCTTTATAAAGCCGTGGGAGGTATCCTGTTAAATCCTGAGTCAGACCTTATCTCTCCCCTGCTCAAAAACCTTCCAGTGGTTTCCATCTCATTTCAAGTAAGAGTGCATGTCTTTCCAGAAGTTTACAAGGCCTGACCTGAGCTGGTCCCCCTCATTTCCTGACATCATCTCCTCCTACATTTACTTGCCCTTCATGTCTACAGTTCCACCACAGTGGCCTCTCTGCTGTTCCTAGAGTGAATCAATCAGACAACCACAGGCCTCAGGGGGATGGTGCATTTATCTATCTGCAATACTCACCTCCATACATCTGCAAATTCACACTCTCCCTTCTCTTAGATCTTTATGATAATATCAGGACTTCTCAGAGATGCTTTTTCTGAATACCCTCTTTAACAGTACATCTTTACACAGTATTTCTCATGCCATTTTGATGATAATTAAGTTTTTTGGCTTTTCCTCCAAAGCACTAATCCCCATCTAAGGTGCTACCTATTTCCTTTATTTTTATTGGCTGCACCTCTCATGCTAGAATGCTGCATGAGCCCAGGGATTCTTGACTACTTGGTTTGGTTTACGTATATTCTTAGCATTAGTATTAGTGCCTGACACCCAGTAGGCACTCAAATGATTACTGAATATGTGATTGGATGATTCTTATTTCAGTACTGATAAATGTATTTTTTGGAAAAAATGCTTCTTTACTGGTCTTATTTCTGTAGTTCTAAAGTTTATTTTCCCCAACAAATTGTTCAGCCATTTATCTATTTCAACTGACAAAAAGTAACAGAATACCACCGATGGAGCTGATGTCTCAGTGAACTTTGATAACTTCAAAATTAAAGTGCTAAAAAAGCACATGCTTATTTGGGTCAAATTATTTGGGAGCAAATTATTTTGGAGCCACTGACTGAATTTAAAGAACACAACATTCAAGCTAGATGCAGCCTTCAAAATTAACTTTTCAGCCAGGGATGGTGGCACACACCTGTAATCCCAGTGGTGCAGGAGGCTGAGGCAAGAGGACTGAAAGTTTTGGGCCAGCCTCAGCAATTTAGCTAAGCCCTAAGTAAATAAAAAAGGCCCTGTCTCAAAATAAAAAGGGCTGGGGATGTGACTTAATGGTTAAACATCCCTGGGTTCAGTCCCTGGTACCAAAAAAAAAAAAAAAAAAAAAAAAAAAAAAAAAAAAAATTAACTTCTTAAATGAGGAATCAGAAGCCTAAAGAAACTGACTTTCCCCAGAAAACTTCTTAGTGCTTTACCCAGAATACTCCTCTTCAATTATTAAGAAAGATTTCTTTTCACTAGAAAGTTATTCAAAAATTCCCTTTTTTGCCCTTTTTACTGGGGAGGAGGAGTGGGCATTGGGGATTGAAACCAGGGGCCCTTTACCATAAGCTACATCCCCAGTCCTTTTTATTTTATTCTGAGACAGGTTCTCTCTAAATTGCTGAGAGTCTCAGTAAATTGCCCATTGTAATTGTCCTGCCTTAGCCTCCAGAGCTGCTGGAGTTTCAGGCGTGTGCCACTATGTCATTAGTCAGAAATTCTTTATCAAAATTCTCTACTAATATCATTAGACACAGCACAGTATAATACTGCATTATATAGTATATAGTATTATACTACACTATATAGTGAATTTATCGTATTTCTGACTCATCTCCAGGTATCTAGAAATCAGGTTTAGGGTTAGTTTCCTGGTTTGTTTGTTTTTGGTATCTCCAGTTCCTAATAGAATAAAAATATAAGAGTCAACATTTGTATAGCATTATAAGCTAGGGGTATTGTTCTAAGCACTTTACATGTTCAAATTCTCATTTAATCCTCAGGGAATAAACATTATTAGGTCAGTTACTATTGTTATTCCACTTTATCCATGAAGAAGCAGAGAATATTCAGTTGCTCAGATTTGAACCTTTACTTTCTGAATCCAGAGCATTGATTTTTACACTCACACCACACTGTGAGGTGTAAATAAAAGTTGTTGATTAGAGTCATGTTATTCTTACAGATTCCATTCTAGCTGGAGAAAGCCATCAGTGTGTAGGCTTTGTTTTGTTTGTCTAAAGATGTTCTGTCATTTTGGGACTCAGTACAAGAAAGTGACTCTGAAGTATATGCACTTGGTATTTCTTCTTCTACGTGGAAATTTAAAGTTTAAATCTTTTTTTATTTTATGCCCAAAACGTTTAAAGTGGCTTGATGTTTCTTTTAACTCTAATCAAATAGAATGAAAAAAACTATACTGCAAGTGTATTAAGATATTCAAAGAATATTGAAAAACATCAAGATGCATATATATTTATATCTTATAGGATTTTGCTGTTCTTTGGTTTCTTATTTCCCAATATATCGGGAACTAAGTGTATACTATTCTAATCATGAATTAAAATTTTCTTAAATTGGGATCATAGTTAACAGCTGCACAGCTGAAAGACATATTCTATAAGCTCACAATTTGAATACAAACTGATGATTTTGTAAGTAATTTACATTATGTGTAATTCTGCAGATGTGTTTTTACAAAACTGTTTAATGTTTTTGGTTTTTCATTGCTTTTGAAAAATTCTTTTCAGGAAATGTTTACAGGACTGAGTGAGGTACATATGTTGGGATTTTATGTCTTACCTCTTATATTCCTTATGTTTAGTCCCACCTGTTCCTTTATTTATTCTGAATATTTTACCTAGACTTTAACATTTATTTTAATCAGTTCTTTAAAGAAGTATGTTAATTTGAAAAACATCTGGAAATGTATCAGAGTTTCCTATTTGGAGGTTATTTGTCTGGGTTAGTAAATAAAAATAAACTTAAATATTTAATGTCATACTAACTTTGGAAAAAGTATTCAGATTTATCATAAATAACAACAACAATAATAAAGCATATGTTAAATTATAGTGTTATAGATCATTTAAGAGTTATTTATTTTACAGCATATTGTATCCTCTCTTACGGTGTATGGAAAAAGTAAGGACTTTGCATTTGGAAAGCTAAATTGGGGCTTTGGGATTTAATAGCTGCCTGGTGTGATTGAGAACTAAGATTCTAAATATGGAGGTGTTCATTCTTGTGGATAAATACTGAATCTACATCCTACAATTGTCACTAAGAAACAAACTGCTGTTGAAAATTGACATGAAATGTAAACCTACTGTCTTAACAACAAGGATAATTATATATTTTCCCTAGAGTTTAATCACCCCCTCTCTAATATCCTGGCCACATTCCAAAAGAAATCATCCAATTCCATTATTCTAACCGAAAGTCTTTGTTGATTTGATCTAATCTCATCTTCTCAATTTCCTATCACTATACACTACTTTGAAGCTGCTTTATTACACCTAGATGATAGAATTTCACTGGTACAGTGCATATCTTATTTCATTTATGCATCATATGAGTATCTCTGAAACAAAGCAGATGCTTGTTGAAGTTAGTAAAACAACTTTATCACCAAAGCATCCTACAAAAGTTATTCTATTTATACAAAGCTTTCTAAATCTTACTTTTAGCTTATAACCTTTTAACTCCAAAATAAAAAATAGCTTTACTAATTTATCATGTCAGGGTTTTGCAAAAAATATTGTTAAAAGTACATACTAGAAGTAATATGGTTTACATTCCTGTGTTTTAGATGCTAATTGGTTCTAATGAGATTTTAATCATTTCTGTTTATAAAATAAGGGAAATATATCTTAGAACATTTGGAAAATATGAACAAAAGAAAAATTTACAGTCATTCTTTCAGACATAATCACACATGCAATCAACTTTTATTGTTTGTTCTATTTTTAAAATCCTGCATGTATAGAGGTTTCTTCTTCTAATATGAAACAACACACCAAATACTGCTATGAAACATATTTTCACTCAATAATCTGTGGTAAGAACTTTTTAATCTCATAAAATATTCTTCAACACCATTATTAAAAGAATGAACTAATTCCATCATATGAATACATTAAAATATATGCAATACATCTCCAATTGCTCATTTAAGTTATTTTTAATTGACACTAAGGTACACAGGATCTGATTTTAAAAAGTCATATTAGGATTATCTTGCCAGTAAAATTGAAATCAAATTTTATTTTAATTGCAGATATTCTGCTGATGCAACACACTTTCCACAGTTTATTAAGTTACTTAATTGTTTGAGGTTACCATGGAGACTGTTTATCTAAAATGTCATAGAACTAATATACCTAACAGTAAAGATCACAGATAACAATGAACAACTATTAGAGAATTGTTAAGAGCTAAATGTTCTTTTTTTCCAATAGGATTATTATGTTGGTTCAAGGGATGCCTTTGTTTCAGTTATAACTGATTAATAAGAGAAAATGTTTGTATTTCACAAGTATGCTTGAAATTTCAGAGGTTTAGCATTTCACACCAGAAAGTAAACATTTTTTACTTTGGAAAGGGCAACATATCATGACATCAGTGTTTTTTCTTGTTACCTTTGGAATAAAGTATGAATTCAAGCTCAATTCATTATTTTATACTTGTTCATTTCAGTTGGGAGCATATATTGTCTAACATTTGGCTATCATAATTATTGACAATAACCATGATGTGATCATACATAATAGTCTAAACAGGAATCAACCTATTTTATGTGCATACTAATTTATTTAAATCACAATAATTTAGGCTTTAACTAATATCACTTACTTCTTAATTTTTTCTTCCTTCCTTCCTCCCTCCTTCCCTCCCTCCCTCCTCCTCCTCCTTTTTCTACATTTCTCCCCACCCCCATCTTTTCTTTTTTCTTTTTATACTAGAGATTGAACTAAGGACATGCTTCACCTTTGAGCTACATCCTTATTCCTTTTTTATTCTTTATTTTGATACAGGGTCTCACTAAGTTGCTGAGGCTGGCCTCACATTTGTGATCCTTCTGTCTCAGCCTTCAGAGGTGCTGAGATTACAGGCATGTACCACTCTTCCATGCTTTGATTTTCTTCTAAATTCTACATTTGGCTTACCATACAATAGAAGTTAAAAAAATTTTATTATCCTCCATTTCCTGATGAAATAAACCATAAATTTGGAATGATTCAAGAAGGGACATAAATTCTTCCTTTCTTCTTTTCTTTCCTGAGGATTCAACCCAGGGGTGTTTTACCACTGAGCTATATCCCAAGAGTCCTTTCAATTTTAATTTTGTTTGAGACAGGGTCTCCAGTTCAAGTCCTTCTCGTTTTAATTTTTTTTTTTTTGAAACAGAGTCTCAAGTTCAAGTTCAAGTTCAAGTTCAAGGCTGGCCTTGCACTAACTTGTGATTCTCATGCCTTAGGTTCTTCAGTCACTGGGATTACAAGTGTGCACCACTGTGCCAGATTAAACTTCAATTCTTGGATACTTTAGAGATTGAAGAAATAATGCTTTATTTTCCTTTTAACTTTTTAAAAGTCAGACCTTTATCTTTAAAATCTGTTTTAAATAATTGTGAATTTTTTAATCAGTTCTGCTTAACTAGTACTAAAATGTAGAATGAGCAAAATCCACTTAATAAACCAGATTATCCACGGCACTAAATTTTTATGATCTTGTTTCCCTTAATGTTTCCAAACAATAATACTTTTAAAGGTAATAATACATGTAGAGATATTCTTGTAGACACAGGCACATTTCTCAGAACATCATTAACTTTGTTTCCAGGTAGAAGTTGTGTCATTAAAGTAGGTAAACACACATTGAAGAACTTGCTTGGTAGCCCAACATCACAAGAGTAACTCCTATTGATCCTTTAAGTCTCAGATGAAAGTCTTTTTCTCAGAAAACCCTAGCTATACCTGACATTTCTAGTCTTACCCAATGGGTCAGGTTCTGTGTGAAATTTTCCTTGACCAACTTTAACCATGTCTCCATTGCATTGATCACATATAATTGCTGTAAAAATATATCTTTTGACCAAGTCTGGTAAATACTACAGTGGCAGTAATGACTTATGAATTGTTTATCAAAGGTTATTTAGACGAGATGGGGGTGTATCAGGATGTAAGGCCATTAAGCACAGTTTCATGCTTACAGTTCTGTGGTACATGCTAAGTCTTGAAAAAATAGCCTAAAAGGAAGAATAAAAATAATATCTATAAGCAAATTGCAAAATGATTCATTCTTTTTTTGCATTTAATATTATAACTATCCAATTCCTAAAGGGAAATAAATGGGCAATTGCTAAAAAGTTTACTTTATTTCAATTATTTCAATCAGGGGTGATCCCACCCCTTACCTCTAGTCACTTCCCATTGACATTCTGCAGTGTCTAGAGACATTGTGATTGTCACAGCTCGGTGAAGGAGCAGAGGAGGTGGTATTGGCATCTAGTGTGTAAAAGTAAGGGAAACTGTTAGACATCTTACATTGCAGAGGGCAGCTCCCCTCCCACAGCAAAGAAGGAAGTGTCCCCAAATGTCAATAATTGTCAAGACTGAGTAACTCTGCACTACCCTGTGAGGATCAAATAAGACAGTGGACACATCTTACGTGTGACGTACAATTAGGTTGTAAAGAGACAAGTTATGTCATGCCCACTATATGGGAGAGTGCTACAGATATTATAAAATTACATAGAAACACACCCCAAGATGTTACACATCTTAAAAAAGAAATTATGATTGAATTTTTCTAAAAAACATACCATCTAGAATTTAAAGAGACATCTCTTTTTAATATGCTGTTTACTTCCATGTATACTCAGATTTCACGGAGTTAAGAAAGATGATATGTGAATGTGAGGCAGAAGGCACAGCTGAGTTGGTGTGACTTAACTATTTGATTAGGAAAGTTTTATGGTGATAATTCTATATGCTACCCAATGTGGCATGATGGAATGGAGATAGCAAAAATTTTTGCTCCTGTGTGCACATGGCTTTGAATTATACAGTGAATGTAATATGCTAATATGTTTCAGAGTATTACCAGTAATTACTAAATATGTACTTTTACTTATATTTCTTTATTAAAAAACAGAAGACATAATGTTGATCTTCCAGTTAATTAGGGGTTAAAGTGATGTCTCAGACAACTTAAAAGTTCTAGACTTTATTTATTTAAACTTTGCTCTTTGGAGCAGGAAAATGAAGGTATTAGGTATAAATATAGAATAACGGTGAAGCACACTGTTTGCCCCTGTGATCTGTTAGGAGATAAGAACAGAATGTCACCCATCTCTGCCAATAGCTAGCTGGGTGATCATGGCTGGACCTCTCAGCCAAGACCTGTATTTTTTTTTTTTATACTAAGTACATAATATAATAGTTCTTACTTCCTAGGGGTGTTCCCAGGATTCAAACAGATAATACACATAAAGTGCTTAGCATAGTTCTTAGAACAGAATAAAACCATGACTAAATATTCATTGATTAGTGTTACTGTTGTTGTGTGTGTGTGTGTGTGTGTGTGTGTGTGTGTGTGTGTGTGTGTGTGTGTGTAAGAAAGCTGTATCCTGAAAACCTCAAGATTAAGTTTATAGAAGATTGAAAACTCGTTTTAACCCATAACGGAAAGTGTATAAGAGCTGTTGTTGAAAAGTTTGTTCACAAAACCATGAATATAACTTTTAAAAAAATCTACAATATTAAACTTTTAAACAAGTTAAATTTCACTTTATTAGAGAACATTTTCAATTTATATAGAACTCGGTGCTCATAAATATTAGTATCAATGGTGATCTCTTTTTTAATAGCCCAGATGGGTGTAGAGTAGGACTAAAGTTACCATGGCGTATCTGAAATGTGACCATTCAGTCATGCTGAGATATGACTAATGTAATATTCTCAAAATAGATCCCCTCTTAAGTGTGAGAACAAGTAAACATGATTCTAAGATAAGTGGGATAAATTGATATGTAATTGTATCTTTTTTTTTCAGGTTTCTAAACAAGGGGAAGATGCTTCCTGATTATCATCTGCAATCAAAACAATGATTGTATAAATAACAGATGTATAAATAAGGAAAATGTCTTAAGTGTTGTAAAGCCAACAAAGGACTATATTTCCTAAATTAGTAATTTGATATTTTAAAACATGTGCTATTTTCCATTTTATTCCTCTGACAAAACAAGAAAACCCATTCACAGTAGCATTTCATTACAAGTTCAGAGATGTACCGTATGATTTATATAGGGTACAAAGGCAAAAGAATGGAAAAGAAATACTCAACGTATATATGTAAGTATCATGAAATGAACTTTCTAACTGCTTATCTGTTTATGGGTAGGTGAGACTTAAGTAGGGGAATCAATAACTTGTAGGAGGAAAGAATCATAGTTATTCAAATCTGGGAAGATAAGAGGTTCCCTGACCTTAAAACAGCTATATGTATGGAATAAATTAGGTTTTGAATACGCAGTAAAGAAAACAAAATATCTTCAGAATATTAAATTGTTAATTACATTAGATTTTAGTCAAGATGATCTTTACATTATGTCATTAATCCTAACACTTTTGAGAAGTAGATTTCATTAGTCCCCCGATAAAATTATTTTAAAACAGTAAATAATAAAACAAACTGGCCTTAAAATATTAAGCTTAGAAGGGATACTTTAGTGTTTGTTAGTGTAAGTACTAGTAAACCGTTTATTTGCACAAATATTAGTGAGATGAAAAGTGCTTTTTTAGTTCAGATAGTTCTTTCCCTACCCTGCCACACTATGAAAGGAATAATAAGTTCTCTCTATATAAATTTCTTTACGCATATTAGAAATTTGTAGTTTTTGAAATTTCCTTCAAATACTAGATGGTATTTACTATTTCTTAGTTTTTCACGCATAATTCCTAGAATTAATTTAAGATAGTAAATTCACTAAAGTTATTATAAATTATTGAAAACAGAATGCAAACCACAAGGTACCCTGTACAAACACACATAAGCATGCACATACATGGACACACGCATGCACACACACACACCTTAAAGAAACAGAAGTAGGTACTAGGTCTCTTTAATTTATCTTTATATATTTCTTCATAATGGAAAAGACCTCCCCTATGAAATGTTTCCATTGAAAGGGGTGGTTGGTACACAATGTTCTATTGCCCTCTGCTGGCTGGAGTATGATTACAACCTTCCCATCTGCTCCTTAACTGTATGGGGACCTTAGAAAACTAAATATGGAAGATAAAGATAGTTCAAAATCATATGGCAGGGAGCTGGGGATGTAGCTCAGTAGTACAGTGCTTGCTTGGAATGCATGAATCTCTGGGTTCTGTTTCCAACACCACAAAAAAAAAATAATAATAACATGGCAACATCTGAGAGTGATAGGGAATAAAAAGTGAATTTTTAAGACATTCTTATCATATGTTCCAAAACCTTATTTTTTGCTCATTTTTAATTAGTTTTTCACAATAGCTGGAAAACCTGATGATTTTATATAATGCTGAACACTATCATTAATTCAAAATAACACTATATCATAATTCTAAAGTGTTAATTGCATGACTCATAGTTATCTAGGAAGTTTTGGGATTTTCCAACAAGATTTGGATGACATTCTAATTATTGGTACATTTGTGGAATATTTCTATGATGATATTATGGTGTACCAATGTGAATTTATTTTTTAAAAAGTAAGATTTCTATCTAGTTGAAAGAATATTATTTGCATATTTGTGATAAAACTAAAGTGTTCCTTATCAACTAAATGAATTATTTGTTTTTGCATATTTGTCTTTTTTTAGAGTATTCTGTATATGCTGTTTATATCTCACTGAGGAAAAGCCAAGATTGGTATAGAATGGCGTACACATTCCTTAATAAAAATAAGTGATAATAGCCCAAGGGACATAAAATGCATAGGGTTATGAATCTACTTGGCTTCATTTTAGCTCTGCAAGCTGCTTTAATGCTTGATTATATTTATGTCAAAGACATTTCTAAATAATAATCTTACCATCCATGGCAGAAGATGCAGACTTTATTATTAAGGTGGCTTTGCTGGTTTTTCTAAAACATATTTTAAATAAAAAATTTAAAACAAATTTGTCACTGTTTTTTTAAAACTTTGCCTGTATTTTGAATTTGGAATTTAGTTTTGTTTCTAATAGTTTCTTAGAGCTGCAAAATACACTGAAATAATCTGGGTTTGATATCTTGGAGCACTTTTATACAACTTGAGTCATAGTTATTTAAAATAGGATTTTTTTCCTTGGATTCTTCCTTCCCATTCTATCCTCAGAACCAGTGTCTACAATGAATCAGGACGATGTTTTTCCCTGGGGTTCCTATGCCAAAAGAACTGGTGATAATTTAAAAATTTGTGGAGCAAATGTTATTTTAAATTTACTCTACCTCATCTAGATATAGATTCATATCTCAAATTTTCCAAGAAGGAATTTTCAACCCAAATTGTAAGTCACTTGATGTCTTTAGTGCTCCATAAACTGGAAGAAAAAAGTTTTATCCTAGAAAAAATATTATTATATAAGAATAAAAATATAAGAATAAAAAATTTTACTTCCTAGTTCATGAGTGAGATAACAAAAAAGATGAACTTTATAGCTTTTTCACATTAAATCCTCATAGAAACACCAGAATTCCTCCCACCTCCATCCATTTCCATCTTGAGACTCAAGAACATAGGAAAAGGAGATTAAGAGAGATAAGGGTGTTAAAGTTTGGATCTGGCATGTCCCCCAAAGGCTTGTGTGTTGAAAGCTTGATTCCCAATGCAGCACTGTTCAGAGGTGGGACTTTGGGGAAAGGATTGGGTAATGAGAGCTCTAACTTCTTCAATGCATTAGTCTATTGATGGATTCATAGATGGATAGACTGTTGGGAGATGGTAGAAATTGTTAATAAGATATAGTTGAAAGGACCAGGTTCTTGGACAAATTGCCTTGCAGACTATATCTTGTCCCTGGCTCCTTTCTTTCACTCTGTTTCTCAGCTACCATGAGGTGAGCAGTTTTGTCCCTCCATAATATTCTGCTCATCACAAGCCCAAAGCAATGAGACCAAGTGACTATGGACTGGAACCTGTAAAGCTATGAACCAAAATAAACCTTTTCTCCTCTAAGTTGATTTTCTCACATATTTTGTCACAGCAACAAAAAGCTGACTAACACAAGGGTACTTGTCCCAATCACAGAGGATAACCATTGGTAAGAAGCAAGATTTGCCTGGCTGCAAGCGCATGGTCTTTTTGTGACACTTCACAGTTTCTGGGAGTGAAGAATAAAACTGCAAACACATTTATATTGTTTTAGATTGATTGTGCCATTTGATATAACTAGGAAGCTAAAGAAATATACCATATTTTATAAAAAAATCATGAGAGCATTAATTAAAATAGTGTGGGACTGAAAGTGAAGAAAAGCTAGAAGAGATCTAAATTTCTAATAAAAATAATGGGTAAGAAAGGTAAATATGATATATCATTCAAGAAAATAAATACTTAACAGCTAAGAGTTAACTTGAAAAGCTCTGAAATGCTTAGGATAAAATTGCCAAACAAAATTTTATTTACTGTGTAACTAAGATGGAAAGTACAAGTTTATAGGTACTAACAGAGAAAGGTGTCTTGTATATTCTTGGAAAGAAAGTTATGAAGCAATAATATATATTTAATGATAATATTTTGAATAATAATATACAATATGTAAGAATAATATTATGTAATACATATCAACTTGTAGATGAGTCAGGCAATACATATTAAATTTTAAGCACCTGTTTCTCTACTATTTAAATTTTATAGATTGTGTTACTTTTAGAATTATAAAAATAATAAAGATATAATATTAACTCTAATATGATTAGAGTTATATGGAAATAACCCCAAATTGTTATTTGATATTTTAGGATATTTCAGTTGATATTTTAGTTGATATTTAGTTGACATATTTAGTTGATATGTTAGTTGATATTTTAGGATGGAGAATATGTATTTATTGTTTGGACTAAACTTAAATTATTTTCACCACGCATGGTGGCACATGTTTGTAATCCCAGCGATTCTGGAAACTAAGGCAAGAGGATTTTAAGTTCAAGGTCAGTCTAGCAATTTAGTGAGTCCCTCAACAATTTAGCAAGACCCTATCTCAAAGTCAAAAAAATAAAATAAAAAGGGCTGGGGACATGGATCAGTGGGTAAGCACCCCTGGGTTCAGTCCCCGGTACCAATAAATACATGAAATATTTTCAATATGTTTATATATTTTATTTAAAAATATAAAACAAGCATTGTAAAAATAATTAGCTATTTGTTTGTTTGTTGACAGTACTGGGGATTGTATGCAGGAGCACTTTATCACTAAGCTACATCCCCAGCCCTTTTAATTTTATTTTGAGACAGGCTCTCCTTAAGCTGCAGATGCTGGTTTTGAACTTGCAATGCTCCTGCCTCAGCCTCCCAGGACCTGGAATTACAGGTGTGCACCACCATATCTGGCACTGTTTCCAACTAAGTCAAGTTTTTTATTTCTCCATAATGTTGATTTTTTCTGGGAAACATTGCTTTCCTCCCCTATTCTTGAAATAGCTTGCAGGTTCTCTTGATAAATCACTGCCTCAGCTTGGAGCATTCCTCTTATTAAACTAATTTACCTGATTAATTTTAATGGAAGTGTTAAAATTGAAAGTAAGAATTGTTGCTGAAGTTCATTAAAGAACAATAAGAAAGATTATTGTCCTATTCTATTAATTTAAAATTCATCAGTTCTTAAAAATGTTTATCTGATTTTTAACTGTTGAATATCAAATAAAATAATTTGAATAGTACATATAAAACAAAACTATCAGAATATTTGAAGCATTGAAAAGATACCACACTGTATTCAATCATCTCAAGTATAGTTTACTTATATCTGTTTACTTATAATTAATGAGTACATTTAAAAAATATATATATATTTTTTGGATTCAGTCAGACAATATGTTCTTTTCCTTATAATATTTGGAAACTGTGGCTAATTTTGACTTGGCCTACAAACTTATGCAACTTAGAGTTTCCTACAAGAACTAGAACAAGGTATCATCAAAGTTGATTTCTTCATGTTACCAAGAGACCTCATCTTCTAAATATTTATGAAAAATAAAAATGTTGGTCTTTTTTTCTCTCTGCATCTCTCTTGCCTTCTCTGTCTTTTCTCTTCATGATAGTAAGCATATAGATAAATAATATTTTATATAATTAACATATTTTTTGCTTTTATTTGAGTGAATGTTGCTTTGAATAAAAAGAACATTGATGTGAATATATTTTTGTTTTCTTTCAACTTCATAGATATTCCTTCTAATCCTCTATGACAGAAAGAGTTAAATAAACATCAACTTACTTAAATTCCAATTCTATAAGAATTGAATGAATACTGCCTTTCATGTATACACATCTTTTAAATCTCATGCTCAAAGAAATGTTTTGCTTTTGAAAGAAATCTTTATGGCCTATAAATAAGTATATTTTCTTTAGTTCTCCAACTCCTATAGTAGTCTTAAACAAAATTTTTAAAGAAAACCCAAAAACTCAAAAGTCATTTACAACTAAAACATTAATCAGATAATGGTGTCAGTATGTTTCTAAAGAATACAAGTCCAACAAAATTATCAGCTTCCTTTATTTTTTCTTTCTTAAAAATGTGATTTTGACTGGAAGTTTTATAATGACCCAAAGGAAAGAAGTTCTCTGTGTGCCTCAAATTTAATATTTTAAGTTGAAGTCAGCTGTTAAGAATTACTGAATTATCCAGGGCAGAATCTGGGGTATGGCTCACATTACAGTGCATTGGATATGAAAAGTCGAACACAAAAGGGGTGAAAACTTTTCAGTGATTAAAAAGGCCTGTGGCATCGAGTTTTTAGATTCCAGAGTAGCACATCAAGAGAGATGATGCAGATTTCTCGAGTTCTCATGGCAAACTGTGCCTGCAAATTGATGAAGTGTTTCTGAAGCAACATCTCAGGATAGCTTTAAAGAGAGTATAAAAAAGTTCTTTCAGGTCTCCTGGGGATGAAAATTTTAAACCTGGTACATGAAACAAATACCTACCAAAGTGAAGACCTTAAACACAACTAGATTTCAGTCAGGTCAGAAAGCAGGGTGGATACTGTTGCCTCTCTCATCTATTTTCTTCAATATTTTTGAAACAAAATTTATTGATGCTTCCAGAATTTATGTTAAATAGCCTTTATTATGTTTCTTAAATATTCTAGATCTTTTATAGGATACAGTGACAATCATCAGGGGCTTCTGTGTATGTACATAATTTATTCAGCCTTGTTACTTTATTTCAACAGTTTACTCTTTCATTTCATATTTATTCTCCTCTGAACCATTCTTCATAAATGCAACTGACATCTGCTTCAACATGATCAGTTAGTGGATAATTTAAGATTTGCAGATTTTGTAGATTTAAACATGGTACCGCAAGATCAGGACTGTGAAGAAGTTACATTGCTCACTTGAGTGAAATATTATTTCTTAGTACCAGAAGGAATGAATACTGATAAAAGTTATAGAATCTGTATATATCACAGAGATATTTTATATTACCAAGGAAATTGTTTAGAAACTATGCTGCTCAGTATAGTCTTTTTTTTATGTATGAAAGTCTGTGAGGAAATATATTTGTATATGTCTAACTCCATGAAAAATAAATGACTTGAGTAAAATCTTGATTTCATTGTAAAGGATATTATAAAAGTCTGTGAAGTTATTAAAGTAAACTGAAAATATACATATATTTTACATTTTATTTTATTTTAGAATTTGGCTTTCAGTTGAGAAAGTTGATTGTGAATGGAAATTAACATTCCTACAACTGTGTTCCTTACATAGTTAACCATCCCTTTAAATGGTTTATCAGATCAAGACTGATGTTTCTTCTAAACATTACTATGGAGAAATAAAAGCAGTTAAAAGCAAAATTATTTCTCTATCATACCTTCATTATAATCCTACATCAGATTTTTGAAAAATTACACCATCTGAGACTCAAACTCATCGGAAGCAAGACAGTGCTGTGCGAATAGATAGTGCTCTCTTAAACTTTATAGCCCTCAACAACTTTACAGCATATTTCTAATAATTGAGGTGATACAATTACACAGCATCGGGCATCTAAACCAAGTTTAGTACAGACTCCTATATATTTTTAAAAATATTTTTATTTATTTGCTTTAGCTGTATACAATGGGTTTATTTGTACGTGTGCTGAGGATGGAACCCGGGCAGCACACATGCCAGGCGAGGGCTCTACTGCTGAGCCACAACCCCAGCCCAGACTCCTATATTTTATATAGTGATTCAATCTATAGAATTGATACCAGGACACACTTGGCATATGCTCCAGGAGGTCTCACATTTACTGAATTACGAGGGAGTCTTGAAACATGAGTGGCTGTTTCCCTTCCTCCTCCTCCCCCTCCTCCTCCTCCTCCCCCCACCCCCGCTTCTCCTTCTTTTTTCACAGAAACTTTCTATCTAACTTTTTTGGGTAACTTCTTATACAGTATAACCTTTTCAGTGGTGCCCCACACACAACAGCTATGGGCAGAATCGAGAGCATTTTTCTTGTAAATTTGGTTTGAATTTCAAATTTGCAGTTAACCTCACACTGCCATCTATATGTATCACAGCCAACACAAATTAGAAAGAGTAGTTGTTGAAAAGCAAGAAGACACATACTTGCTTTGTAGGAATAAGAATAAGCTTCTTAGATAACTTATACATCTCACTGGAAGGGTGAGGTAACATTTACTTGTTCACTTGTGAATCTTGTTAAGTTCTTTCCTCATGTCACTACCCCATCTTTTCTCAGCTCACTACTGTAAACTCAATACATATAAGGATTGATTTTAAGAATCAATAACAAAAAAACAGGTATAAAATATGAATACTAGAAGCACCCCTGCCAAAGGGGGGAAATGTCCCTGAAAAGACTATCACATCTGTTACTAAATTAAATTCCATTGACTCCCAATTTCATTCAAGTCCATGAACCAAATCCCTCACTTCCAATTCTCAAGTTCAAACTGTAGCATTTCCTATGGCCAGTAGATAGATTCCCAAGCAAATACTCAGTTGATCAACAGCATTCTCTAAGACATACTGTGTCCAACAGACACAGGCTAGCAGCCTTCACACAGATGCTGCTTCTTTTCCTCCACACGTTACTATGTTAGCATTTATGTCCATGGAGAGGAGAAAGACAACCTGGGAATGGTGAGCTTGCTGTGTGAGGGTCCCTATAGTAGGGAAGAATGATGATGGAGGACTTATCTTTGACATCGATCCAGAAATGATGAACAGAAAATAACTTCAGTTTTGTGTTCCATGTATTTGGATAAGTTAATGTGAATATTTTGTAAAGAGAATTGGCTTGGGCTGAGGATGTAGTTCAGTGGTATAGTGCTTGCCCAATTTGCATGACACCCTGCCTTCAATCCCCACCACTGGGGGAAAACAGGCAGTGTGGTGGCCCACACATAATCTCAGTGATTCTGGAAGTTGAGACTATGTATGTTTGAGGCAAGCCTGGACAACTTAGTGAGACTCCTGTTTAAAGATATAAAAATAGGAAAATACTGGGAATGTAGCTCAGTGGTAAAATAGCCCTGAGTTCAAGCCATAATGCCAAGGAAGAAAAAAAAAAAAAAAAAAAAAAAAAGGAAAAGAAAAAAGAGAAAATTGGCTTTAATGCCTATTAAAAAAAATAGAAATAGCTCTACTTAGAGGAACAATGGAGAACATTTTTTTCTTTCTTTCCGTTTTACTTTTGGAATCCAATTCTCTACAGGGGAATTTATTTTTCCCTTAAAAAAAGAACCCTATATTTTTTCTGCTAAACTCAGCCTTGGAACTGAAGTTTTATATAATTTTAGAATTGAATTGTCAGCCAGTGTCAGGAGATTAGGGAGATCATACAGTCTCTCAGAGAAGAGAAGCTGGTCAGTAGAAGTAGCCATGGCCTTGGACTGAGAAAAACATGGGTACAAAATTCTGCCCATGTTTTAAGGTCTGTGTGACTCTAGGCAGTTTTTGAACTTCTCCTTAAATTTCTTCATCTGTGATCTGGGGGTATTAATAATGTCCTCTCATGAAAAGAGATAATACATATCTAACATTATTATTACATGACTGTCTTTGTGACCTACAAATAGTTTAAGTTAGATTGATATTAAAAACAAGTTGCGAGCTGGGCGTGGTGGCGCACGCCTGTAATCCCAGTACTTGGGAGGCTGAGGCAGGAGGATCGCGAATTCAAAGCCAGCCTCAGCCATGGCGAGGCACTTAGCAACTCAGTGAGACCCTGTCTCTAATAAAATACAAAAAAAAAAATGGGCTGGGGATGTGGCCCAGTGGTCGAGTGCCCCTGAGTTCAATCCCCGGTACCAAAAAAACAAAACAAAACAAAAAAAAAACAACAAGTTGCCATCAACCGTGGAAACAAAAGAATGCCTTTCTGAGCTGTCTCACAGAGGACTTCCACTTAGAGACTTCTGGGTATACCATGTGCTGGTAACTAAAACATGACAGGGGGCCAGGATTCTCCACATTCTTTTTCTGTATCTTCATCATTTCTTGTTTCTTGTGGTGTCTTTATTTATGGGGATGTACCTCGCATCAGTGGTGTGCAGATGAAATGAGATAATACATCAAAAATGTGCTTTGTAAGCTTGAATATCACCCAAAATACTAAATCATTATTGACTTTTTAGTTATTCACATTTCATGAGGCTAATCACAAACATGCTAAATCATCATCGAGACCCCATTCCTACCATTTCTATAAATATGAAATATCACCTTTAATCTTAAAAAAATAAGATTTAATAAAGCTAATCATCTAGCCAATAACCATAAAAAACAAAAAAGAATAATTATCTAGAAAGGATAAAATTATGTACCCATGAACTAATCATACCTCCAAACCAAAGCACAACTCTTTGAGTTTTGCTTTTCCAACTTAAGCACTCAAGTGTTTCGACTTTTCCTCCTGTCACAGAGCTGTTCAACTTTTCTGTCTCCTGGCATCAAATATATTTAATAAATGTTGGCTATTGTTATTAAAATATTACTCTACACTCCTGCATATGGACATAAAGCACACTAAACTACACTAATTTCTAGTTTTTATTTTTCCATTCCAGTAATTAGCTACAGTTCCAGGCTCCTGATTGCCTGAATTAAGAGTCATTTCATTCTTAGCATGAAGTGTTCAATTATGTGATACTTCCCTTGAAACTTTGATATCTCACATCTGTTTACAAGAAACATTCCAGACACTTTGCTGTAGCCCAAAAGGCTCTTCTTGGTCCAGCACACTTCTTAACCTCTGGCCTTCCTGGCTTTATGTAACTTCTGAAATATCAGGTTCTGGAATCTTCTATTATGTACCACCACCCCCACCCCGCCCCAGACTGGGACATGTCTTTTCTTATGGCTTGTCTCTCAATTTCTCATGGGGCATTGAATACCAGTTTAGGTGCCCCTTTTGCCACCACTGTTCTCACTCCTTTAGGTAGAAGGAATCTCCTTGGGTGTGTTGAGACTGTATAGTCTGATAACTCTGTTCATTCATTTCTTTAGCATTCTTAGAATTCTCTATAGCTTTTTTCTCTGTTTTAGGTTGTGATTTCTATGTCTGTTTCTGTCACTTGTAAAGTGAAGTCTTGAATTACTTTAACAGTGTCTTGTTCATCTTTGTTCCTCCAAGACTTTGGGATTTCTCTTACACTTTCTCAACAAATCTTAAAGATAATAATATTTGTGAGCCACTGTCTGTATCTTAAAGTTAAAATAACAGCATCTAAAAGTAATCATTCATCCTAGATTGCAGAAACAATTGAATTTTAACACAACCCATAGAAAGTTCTTCACCTGTCGGTACACATCAAATTCATGGATATAGTTTTGAATGATTTTTCTTTTCTTATAGCCCTGATGCCATGAAATTAGAAAGAGGAAATCCTAAGCAAAACTGTAATAAAACATCAACAAAAAAGTTGAGTTAACTACTTACATGAGATAACTGATCAAAATGCCTTGTTTTCTAATAGCTTTTATGAACTTTGTGTAGCAGATGTTCATGAGCAAGTACAGCTTGGTTAAGTTCTGCAAGGACAGATCTACTTTTGCCAAAAGTAAATGCTCTGCATGGGTTCATATGGTTAACCCACACAAGCAGCCTTTAATATTTTAATTTCTATGAATAGATTAGAGATGATTAACCTTCAACTGGTCTCTGGGCAAATGTTACACATGCCACCAGCTTCTGGACTGGCACTGGGAATGTGAAGTCCTATCTTGACTTAAATATTTGGCTACATATTCATGGTCAATATGGTGGTGTTAATAAAGAATGTTCATAATGTTATGTGACTCTCAATTCTTTATTCATGTCTGTGACCAAAGTAAACAAGCCTGAGAAGATGGGATTGAAGCACAGAAATTTTTTTGTGTCCCATTGGCTCTGTTTGGTAACACCCTAGGCAGGTAACATTCATAGCACTAGGACCTTGAGATCTTCTGAATACGCCTATATCTCATTTTCAGAATGTTAAAAAGGATGATAGCTATCATTTGTAAAACACATCTATTCACATATTTGATGGTGCTCATACACAAAATACCCAGAGAGATATGAAAACACACTCTTATTCCTTTGTTCAATAGCTAAAATATTCTGCATACTTTTTATATGCATACATACACACCATTTCATAGATATAGCACTTTAATATTTCTAATATTCTAACATATATTTGTTCCTTTAAAGAGGAAAAGTTGAAGCAAGAGAGAAAATAAGGTTTGGAAAGATATGTAGAACTATTATGATTACACAAATAATAAAGATCAGAGATTGTTTTTAAATTCTCATAAGGCCTGTGAGCCATTGGTCTTTATACTTCCTGAGATCACTAAATGAAAAGAATAAGTTTGCTTAGTGATTAAAAAAAGAGTCAAATATAATAATTGGTAAGACATGGGCATTGATGTTCTAACTCAAACAACAGATTACATTAAATTTCTAGAGTAATTTTACAGAGTTCTAACCACACCTTTTCTTTAACCAGTTGAGTGACCAGAAATAAAACTTTCTATATGCATGAAAAGAGCAGTTCGTCATTTAATAACTAGGAAAATATATATAAGATAATCACTTATATCTACTATGTGATTTAGATAATAGGTGATTCCCAAATGAGCAAATAAACCCATATTTTAGATGCACCAAGAGGATACTCTTGAATTAAAATTCTATAATGGAATCTGAATTCACAAAAATTATTTCCTGAAGTTTCATTTTATTGTAAAATCTAGATTCCTACATGGACACAGTGGCACACACTTGATTACCCAGAGGCTGGGGCAGGAGGATCATGAGTTCAAAGCCAGCCTCAACAAAAGGTAGGCATTAAGCAACTCAGTGAGACCCTGCCTCTAAATAAAATACAAAATAGACCTGGGGATGTGGCTCAGTGGTCGAGTGCTCCTGAGTTCAACAGCTGATACTCACCCCCTGCCAAATCTAGATTCCCTTCCCTTACTGGCTTTTCCCGTCCACTTAATATACAAATTCAAACAATAAAGCTGTATGTGCCATAATTTGAATTTTTGCTCCATCATAGAAAAGCTGCCAAATGTGATTCTTATCTCCCTTTCATCTTTTAACTTCTGTCTTTTCTTGAGACTATCATACAAACGGATCAAAAAATTATGCTAATGGAATACTTTATAATGATAAGATAAACACAATTGCCTAATCTTCAGGATGATTATCAATAAAAAAAAAACTAGATGCAACACATCAAATGCGTTTGTGAAACCTATAATTAGAAATTTGTGGAAATTTAGCTTAATGAATTATACAAAACAAATCACATAAAATAAAAGGACACTAATAAGTCAATTTAACAAAGAATTCCATATCCCCAAATGGTACAAAGCTTCATGTTTTTTTAAATTTGCCTTTCTCAGGCACAGAAGTCATATGTGGATCTTAATGACTATTTTCAATTTTTTAAAAGTCCTCTTTGGAAAATTGATCCATCTGTTTATTGAAACAATCCTTTGCAAAGCCAACAAGGTCACTTCAGGTCAAAACCCATATCTAAGTTGGTTTAAGCTTAGGGTAACCTAAATAGTGTGTCAAATTGGACCACTAGATATATAAAATGACATCACATGAGTTCTTAAAAAACTCTTCTCAGATTCTACATTCCTTTATAAAGGTCTGGTTTGTAAGGGCAAGATTTGGGGGTGGGGGCAACCTATTGGAATTCAAAAGTGCATTTAACATTTGTTTATATTTCCACATCATTATGCTAGATTTAAGCTGTCAAACCAAGTTGATAACAAATGTTAAGTATAGAAATGTATACAGCAGCCGGCCTACTGCCAAACTAAGCAAACAAAGAACTCTTGTCAGAGGGGTTACAAATTCCAAAGTTAAATGCAAGGTAGTATTTTGAGGGCAAGGTTTACTTTTTATCTGTAATGAAATGATTACTTTAAAATGCCTTTAACTTGCACAGCACAGCAGAATGGATACATCTTGCAGCAAAATTCTGCACAATGATTTACCTACAAAATTTCCTCTACAAATGTGATTATTGGATGCCTGCGTTGAAAATTACCTTGAGAAAATCACACTTGGAATGTAGTGTAGATTTCAAAAAATGCTTTCCTTTCCTTTGCTTAATGTGAGGACTCATGAGCACCTTTGTTCTCATTCTTTTTTTTTTTTTTTAAAGAAATGAATTAATATGAAAGACAATGTAAAACTATCTTATTTATAGTCCCTTGGATATTTCTCTCTTTTGCTTTAATAGCCAATCATAAAACAAATGCATTTATTAAAGAATGTATTATGACCAACATTCTAGAAGATATGATACTATAACATGTTTTCTCCACACAAAAGATTTATGATTGGATTTCAGAGATAATTCATTAACTAACAATGCAAAATTATAATAATAAACATAAGGGTCATAAAAATGCAGTGAGCTGATTGACAGAAGAGGCTTAATATTAGTACCTTTTTGGGGGGTGGTGGGTACTGGAGATTGAACTTAGGGGCACTTGCCCACTGCGCCACACCCCCAGCCCTATTTTGTATTTTATTTAGAGACAGGGTCTCACTGAGTTGCTTAGCATCTCACTTTGAACTCACAATCCTCCCGCCTCAGCTTCCTGAGTGGCTGAGACTACAGGTGTGCACCAATGTACCCAGCTATGTTAGTACATTTTGATGTCTTATACTTGACTATGATTTGGAAATGAGAAGAGTGGAAACAAAAGTCTACAATCAAATAGACCTAGTTTTTAATTCCAGAAGTTATTAGCTGCCAGACTGAGGAAATAATTAGGTCTTTGTTCCTTTTGAATTTAAAAAAAATTTTTATAGGTTAAGGATAGCAATACTCAAAAGAGTTTTAGCAAATAATAAATGAAGCAAATTATTATGCACATATTGCAAACCCATCTGAAATGCAATACATATTATTTTCCATCATCTTCACCTATTTCTCATGAATTAGACTTTCAGTAAATAACCATCCTTTGAATGAATTAAAAAGTGTTATGAAAGAAACAATCTGATTCATGAAATGAAAGAATGATTTCAGGATAAAAAAATTTAAAAAAGAGTTGTTTGTTTTTTAATTAGAAATACTATCAACCAATCCAGGAGGAGATTAAAAAATAAAACTAATTTTTAATTTTCCTAATTTTCATCATTACAATGATTAAAAAATTGAAAGATTAAATTTCAACACGAATAGGAGAAGATAGAGATTTTCTAGAATGAAAGAAAAGATGGGCTAGGGATGTAGCTCAGTGGTAGGGAGCTCGCCTAGCACATGGGAGGCTCTGGGTACAATCCCTGGCACTGCAAAAAACAAACAAACAAATAAAAATATGGGAGCTTAATGGTTTGTTGTCGTTAGGTACACAATGATTAAATTTTTAAAAAATATTTGTTTTTTAGTCATAGGTGGACACAATAACCCTTATTTTTAAAAAAAATTTTATGTTGTGCTAAGGATAGAACCCAGTGCCTCATGCATGCCCAGTGAGCGCTCTACCACTGAGCCACAACCCAAGACCACAAAGATTAAATTTATTAATTCCATTTTATTAAAAGAATTGTCCAGTTAAATTCCTTGACTTATCATAGACCTAAATAATTATAGGTAAAGATAGGAAGAGAGATGCTATAGATATGGATATGAAATGCCATGAAAATAACACCACGATATGAAGAATTAATAATCCTTTAAAACTCTAGACTTTGAAACTTACTTTCTTGATAGCAAAATGTGACTCTAGATTTTTGTTTGTTTGCTTTGGTTTTGTTTTCTGTGGTACTGGGGTTTGAACTTAGGACTTCAT
This sequence comes from Tamias sibiricus, assembly GCA_025594165.1. Lineage (NCBI taxonomy): Eukaryota > Metazoa > Chordata > Mammalia > Rodentia > Sciuridae > Tamias > Tamias sibiricus. The sequence continues at coordinate 33,089,136 of CM046668.1, forward strand.
TCATGCTAGGCCAAAGCTCTACCACTGAGCTACATACCCACTTCTAGATATTTTGTAGAAAAATGTTGATTTGTGAGGAGCTAGAACGTGCTCTACAAATATACCAACAAAACAACATCTTCATATTATATGTGAATATTCTATCCTCATAAATTGGTCTTTGTGATAAAAATCAGTGTTTAATAAACTTCCCTAATTTCTTCAAATTTTTTTTGTTAATTTTTTATCTTCATTTTATTTTTTTATTTGGTGCTGAGGATCAAACCCAGTGCCTCACGCATGCTAGGCAAGCGCGCTACCTCTGAGCCCCAGCCCCAGCCCTCTTCAAATAATTATTTGTCAATAGGATAGGGGAAAAAATTCTTTCTGTAGTCTGGGGATTCTTAACACAAGAGGTCTTTAGTTCTTGATAAGGAACAAGCTATAGCTTAAGTATTTTCTTGTGTCACAAATGCTCCTAATTGTGGTAGGTAGTCTCTAAGATGGCCTTCAGGGATTCTCTCTTCTGATATATATGTGTTGGGTGAACTCTCCTCTTCAGCAAGATCTAGTGACTTACTCCTAACAAGAAGAATACAGTAAAAATAATGGGATGCCACTTTTGAAATTAGGTTTCCAGAACACTGTGGCTCAGTCTCCAGTGTCCTCTGTGTTCTTTCTCTCTTTTACTTTGAAGCAAATCAGTGCCTATGTTGTGAGTTGCCCCATGAAACAACTTGTTAAATAGGTCTTGATGTCTCTGGAAAATAGTCAGTGTGGTCCTGAGACCTGCTAACAGCCATCCAAGGGAGCTCGTAACAGGATCTTCCCTCAGTCAAGTCTTGAGATATTGTCAGGCTCAGCCAGGTCTTTTAATGCAGCTCTGTGAGAGACTCTGAGGCAGGGGCATCCATCTAAGCTATATTTACATTTCTGACTCACAGAAACCATGAGATAACAAATGTTTGTTTTAAGCTTCAAAATTTTGGGGTCATTTGTTCCATGAGGATAAATAATGAATGCAGGCTTTGGTACCTGGAAGTAGGATGACACCTAAGTACTTAAAAATGTGGAAGTAGCCAGGTGCTGATGTGCATGCCTATAATCCAAGTTACTCAGAAGGAGGCTGAGGCAGGAGGATTGCAAGTTTGAGGCCAGCCTCAGCCACTTAGCGAGGCCCTAAGCAAAACAAAAGCTAGATACTGTTTCAAAAAAAAGGGGGGGTGGTGGTGCTGGGGATGTAGCTCATAGCTCAGTAGCAAAGTGCCCCTGGGTTCAGCTCTACCTATCGCCAAAATGTGGAAGTAGTTTTGAAAATAGGCAGCAAGGGCTGGGATTGTGGCTCAGCGGTAGAGCACTCGCCTGGCGCATGGGTGGCCGGGTTCGATCTTCAGCACCACATACAAATAAAACGCATTGAATAAAACGCATTGTGTACAACTAAAGCAAATAAACAAAAATATTTAAAAAAAAAAATAGGCAGCAAGTTAGAGGCTTCAAGAATGTTGAAGAGCACAACAGAGAATTCCTAACTTGCCTTTAACAGATGGCTAGATCTGGACTTTGAAGACACTGCTGGTGAGGATGCAGGAGGAAAGGGGAACATGTAAATGAAAACTGGAGGAAAGGAGGACTTTGGTTGTATAGCAGCAGAATGGAGTTACACCATGGCCTGCAGGACAAAAGGAAAGTGGAAAGTAAAGATGTGCCTAATGGACTGGTGACCTAAGGAGATCTCTCAGCAAAGGGTGGAAGGTGCTACTTATAATAAAAGTAAGAAAAAGGAAATAGATCGAAGCAAGAACTGTCAAATAAAAAAAAAAAAAAAGGTATCAGAACTTCTGAAAAATTCTCAGCCTCTTCAGATAGCAAATGATGTTAAATGAAGATATGGCTCCTGAGCACAGAAGAGACCCAGGGCACTGCCAGGAAAATGTTGTCTAGAGGCAAAGCTAAGGGCGTGATTGTCATCCTTTTTGTTATTATCTTGTAAAGATTGAAGCTGTACCCAAATTTCTGGGCCATAGAAGCTGTGAGATAAGTGCTTGCTATGTTAAGCCACTAAGTTTTGGGTTAATTTGTTACATAGCTATAGATAACTAGTATAGTAGTAAGCCACAGAGAATTAATAATACCACAACAATGTCACTATAGAAGTCATATTTCATGTTACAGTACATATGTCACAAATACCTGTGACTATAATTTATACTAAGCATTACACCATTCTCCATTCCTCAAATCATGAGCACATAGTAGATAATGAGTCCTGGAAGAAGGAAGATGGTGAGACTGTAGTATGAAGCAACAGGCTGGGTAACCCCTGTGAAGAGACGAAAGCATATGCTGTTTCCTGGGACAGGACTAAGAGACTATGTCACCTAATGAAGGAAAGACACATAGGCTTAGGTATTCTTTACCAACATCAGAAGTCTTGCTGAGAAAACTTCAGGAATCTGGTCATTCCTTTCAACACAGAGAAACAACCTTATTTCTGGATATTCTTTTCACTTCTAGGTGTAACTGAAACTTGGGTCTTTTCTGAATATACCTTTTAGTGCTCCCAAGATATGGCTATTGCTCAAGTTCTTGGTACTGTTCAGTCTGTGTTCTGGGTAGTGTTCTGATGCTTGCTAGTATACTCCCATGAAAGCCCTGAGTTTGATGATCAGGCTTTTAAACTATACAGCTCACCATGCTATCTTGTGAAAATCATCTACTGATCTCTGATTATTCTTCCTGTTGTGTCCTCATGCCTTAACACTTAAGGTCACTCCAGGTGAATTGGGCTGCATGAAATAACCACACAGAGACAGAAAATTGCCTTAATTTTTGGGGTCTTATGACAGCTCCTCTTTTACTTTAGGGGTTCATGGAAAGAGAGAGAAAGCACACCTCAATCCCCGTTTTATTGGAGAGAAACCATGCAAATGAGGCAAGGGGTCAGGTTTTAGGGGATTGAGGCTAGCTTAGTGATGTCTTGCTGTCAGCAGGTTGACTGACATCTCGGAAGGCCATGTCCATCTCATGTGCTGCATGGGGATCAAGAGCAGAGCAGACAAAGGGAGTTTCCACGGAACATTCTATCCCAAACAGGGAAAAAGGGTAGGATACAAAGGAATAGGTGGGTGTAATCAAACCCAGTGGGCATGGCTACTCCTAGGGCCACACCTTGTTATCCGAGCTGGGGAAACACAAGTCTTAATGCTTCTGCATCAGACATCTGTGATCTTTCATTTTCCCAGTTAAGGCATCAGGACTGAAAGGTGTGAATACCTAGTATAGCTTCCCACATATTCTTTCTGCTTTGAAAATTTTTATTCACCTTTGAGACCAGTCCTTGCCATTCTAGATAACTTCATACCCCATAGCTTCAAGTATTCTCCTTTTTTCACCATCTTCATATCTTTCTGACTTCCTTCCTTACTTACACTAATATTTTCTTGATCTCAAACAGAATTACAATCTATTACCCTGCTACCACTCCCAAATAATTTGTATTCTCTGACAACTCACGTTCTTTGTTCCCTTCCATTTTTGTATTCCTTCACTATAATAATTTCCTTGTCTATGTCTCAAAACCCTTATCCCTTCTCTCCCCTTATTCCTCTAATAGGAGGCAACCTTTGGTTAAGTCTTATTCTCAGCCTACTTTCCACCAACCAGGTCTCCTATTATAAAGAGGTAATTGACTGATGGCCCTAGTTGTTTTAGCATAAATCTATCCTGTGTTTGCTAGAAGAATATGCTTTCCATAAACTGCCCTCAGTCAATGTCTGAGAATTATCTGAGGTATGAATTTCATCCTGATCAAATTTTTTTACTTATTTATTTATTTTTAGAATTGGGTTGCAGCCTGAGATTCTTATACAACTCTCATTTTTTTTTCCCCTCCTTCTCAGGGTCAGGCCAACACATCTTCTGGTAACAGGTATTTATTTCTGTAACAGGTATTTCTCCTAAACATTTTCTTGCACATTAAATCCTCTCTTGGCATTTTTTTTTTCTCATAGGGTCCCAAACTAACAGGCTGGCATCTGAGCAGGGCTGAAGAAATGTATACAACCAAGCTGACTGTTGTCATTTAAAATCCATGACCACTAGCTTTTAAGGGGCTCATTTGCTCTTCTGTATGGCTGAACTGCACATTCCTCTCTCTTCATATCTCCATAATCTCATCTCTCTTTTCTCACAGTATAGTGATGTCTTGATTTTTACTTCCCCAAGAAAATAGCTGCAAATTGAAGAAAGCTTTCACAAATATCCTCTAACCCACAAATAAACCTGTCTCCATCTGTGCTATATACTCTGCTTTTCATCCTGATCATGGATAAATTCTCTGTGTCCCTATCTAAAGAAAAGACCTGCATTTGTCCTCTAGATTTTTCTGTAAAGGACAAGATAGCAAACATTTTAGTCTTTGTGGGTCATGGGGATTCTGTTGCAACTATTCAACCCTGCCATCGAACCATGAAAACAGCCATAGAAAATACAGGAACAGATGGGTGCAGCTGTGTTCCAATTTACAAAAGCTAATGGTGAGTCAGATATGGCCCCATGAGTTATAGTTTGCTGACCCCTATTCTAGACCCCTACTTTTACCCTTATTCCCAATTCTCCTCTTCCCTGGTTAGGAACATAGCTCCAGGAAAACTAACTCTCTTACTTTCTCTCTGTCTCCATTATTTTTTTTTTTCCCAAAGAAACTATATCATCAGAATACAAAATGCTAGTGTCCTTTAATCTTAAAAAGATTTTGTTGGTTAGACTTATCCTCAAATGATTTTCCCCACTACTCGTCCTTATACCTCTTTCCCTAGACTCTAAAATTTCTTCTGGTTTATTCTTAACCTCACTCCAATGAGTTTTAGATTTCACTTTTCCAATAAATTGCTGAACTTAAGTTCACCAATGACCTTCACATTGCTCAATCCAGTGGTAAATTTTAATTTTATTTTACTTGATCTTTAACGCAGTTGCTCACTGCCTCCTTCTTAAAACAAGTTTCATTTAGTTTCCAAGACACCCACTGGTGTTTTAGGTTCAATTTGTGATTATAAAATACCCAGGAAATTTGTGAGCCAGTTATTAAATCATGTGTATATTGGAATAAACTCTGATGGGAGTGTTTAATTGCAAGTTTTTCACAAGTATACCACAGAGATTTTTTCTTTTATACTTGTATACTCTGGCTTACTAAGGATATCTTGACTTTCCTTGGAGATTGCATTTGTTCGTTCATATATACTCTATCCTGTACATCTTCCTGATTGCTAATCAACATAGATCCCCAAGGCTTGCAAGTGCACATAATAGGTCTCTCTAATTTTCGTCTTGCTCTTTCCCCTGCCAGGGTCTATTCTCCACACAAATAGCCAGAATGATCCATTTTTAAAAAAAATAAAAATTATATGATTTCTCTGAAACCTGCTTCCCTTGTTACCTTTACTGGCTTATCTCATACCAAGTGAACACCAAATTTCTTGCAAAGCATTTGGTCCCAGTTCCATCTCATATGCTTATCTCCTTATATTGTAATACTTAATACTCCATTACAGAAACAGTGGCCTCTTGTTTTCCTTCAAATGCATAAGGTATTTCTATGTCTTAGGAGCAAACAGGAAGACAGTGAAAGGAGTGAAAAGTGTTACAGTTAGAAAGAACAAGAAGAATAGAAGTCTTATGTGCTAGGAAGAAAGGGACACTATCAAAGTTTTCTATGATCAGATGGAGCTTGTGTGACAAATCTGAAACCTGAGAAATTCCAAATGAACAGCTGCTTTACCCTTGGGAACATTTGCTGGTTCTATAAGATTCACTTGATATATGGGTAGCCTAAAATTTCTAAAAGGCAAAGATAAAACCCTCACTGGGCCTGGTGGCACATGCCTGTAATCCCAGCAGCTCGGGAAGCTGAGGCAGGAGGATCATGAGTTCAAAGCCAGCCTCAGCAAAAGCAAGGCACTAAGCAACTCAGTGAGACACTGTCTCTAAATAAAATACAAAATAGGGCTGGGGATGTGGCTCAGTGGTTGAGTGCCCCTGAGTTCAATCCCTGGTACCAACAAAAATAAAGATAAAAACCTGTTTTTTGCAATGAAAACTAAAATAGAAGGAACATACAGTGAGCGAATACAACAAATAATGCCTACAAGATATAGAAGAAGAGTCAGGTATGTGTGCATGTAATAGTGACAAAACAAATGATGATTATGAAATATTCAAGTTTTTTCATTCCCCATGTCTTCAGAATCAAGATACTTCAAAATGAAGAATGGAGATGCATCTGTAACAGAGAAGACACTAAGAAAACACCTGGAGGTATCCTGACTCTGCCCACTGTACAGTCTTCAAAACAATGACTAATCCATCTACGAGCAAAGCTTGTGGGGAGCTGTTCTGTGGAAATACAATTTCCCATGGAGGAAATTAGGGATTTTTTTGGAAAAAAGATTGATCCTGGATCTAGGGCAGGAGATAGTAGAAGGTATTTTTGGAACATCTTAGCAGAGCAAGGAAGGTGTTTAAAAAAGGAATTACCAGGGTCATGTCCAAAGACTGTAAGAACCAACTCAACAAGATTCTGTTGGCCAAAGGTGAGATGATTGAAGCTTCAATAAGGATGAAGTTTATAATGGATTGATACTTATCATGTATTTTTATATCTATGAATCTATTAACTACTTAAGACTAGGTGATCACCATCTGAGGATGACTTGGAAGCATTTTTTTAAAATGATACAAAAGGAAAGAATCTAGCATATATCCTGTTTTCCTTATATGAACTGTACAATGGTCAGATAACAGGAAACAGTGAGACTCTTTTTGAAAATTACTATGGCCAGTAGATATAAACACATATAATTAGATTATTATCATTTTGCAACTCTGAAGGAATTAATGGATCTGGGAAGCTAACATGAATAAAGAGTGAAAAAAGACACATACTTTTTGTTTGCAAAACTATAGATTTGTCAAATGGATATAACTTGAACCACTGGAGCCATTAGTTAATTTACAGAAAATACAGAGTTCAGAGAAACATATTGAATAACAACACAGGAGAATCTACATGTGAGATTTGGTTCTTTAATGGATAACTTGTAAGATAAATAAATGAATTGAATGGTACTCTGTAGCTCAGTGGAGCCCCAAAGGAATAATATTTCTAAAATATCACGTTATCCCATAAATGTGTACAATTTTTATGTTTTTATATATCAGTTGAAAAGTAAATAAATTTATACAAAACTGCCAAAAATCAACACATATGATAATACTCATTGTTAGGATGATGGGAAGAATTCTTTAATTACAGAAGAGTAAATTAGTACAACTTTAAAAATATGAATAAAACAACAGAGCACTGTGGCACACACCTGTAATCTCAGCAACTTGGGAGGCTAAGGTAGAAGGATTGCAAGTTTGAGGCCAACCTCAGCAATTTAGCAAGACCCTATTTCAAAATAAGAAAAAGAAAAGGGCTGAGGATGTAACTCAGTGGTAAAACGTCCCCTGTGTTCAATTCCTGGTACCAAAAATTAAAAACAACGAAAGCAAAAGCAAAAGAATAATACTAAGCTAAAGTGTCCAAGAATGTATACTTGTATGCTAAAATCATAAAGAAAAGCAGGGAAGCAATTATTGTAAAAGTCAAAGTAATGCTATTTTGGGCAGGATTGAGGAGTTTGTGAGTTGTATGGGACTTATGAAAGGGCTTCTAAGATTAGCTGGGTTTCAGGGATATTCTTGTGCTTTTTCACTAAGTTATGAGTGTATGTATTTGTTTTGGTCTTCTGTATTTGCATTTTATTTTATACAAATAGGTTAAACATGTTATTTTGGGACTTTTAATCAAATTACTGAAAACAAGAATTACACTATGATAAGAACACTTTCATTGCCATGATATTAAACATACAAATATGACTATCTACCAAATTGCCAAAATATTCCTTTTTGACACAAGAAAAATGTCTTTTAGAATTAACTAATATGCAGAGTTTGATTTTATCAGTGAAAAATGCAAGCAGGAGGTTCCCACTTACCATCCTTTCTCTCTTTGTTCTTCTTTTTACCATAATAATGAGCTCTTGGGAGACCCTTGAAACTTAGGGTGGATCGCACTTGAAGGAATATTATTCAAGAAGATGTAAGGCAGAGATGATATGTTAGAGGGAGTTCTCACATCCCTGGAAAATCTGTAATCATTCTCAGCAGAGACCTGATTATTTGGCTGGAATGTGTTTAAAAGACAAGCTTTTCTCCAAAGTTGGTTAAGGGAAGGTAGGGGGCAAATATGATAAGGAACAGTGAGTACAGAGAAACAGTAAGAGCCAGAAAGCTTTTATGATTTTTTAATATTGCCAGGAAGCACATGAAAGTCTCTCAGAGCTCCTAGATACTATTAAAAAAAATTCTGTTTTCATTGCTGTGGATTACAAGTCTTTTATCTATGGAAATAATTTTGGTGGGCACTCAAGGTAGGAGAATAAAATTAATTTTAATTTCAAATGCTGTGACACTATGCAGTTTTGCAATTACAAAGACATGTGTCATGATTTTAAGGGGTCAGCAGAGCATGTAATACTTGCATAAGAAAATGTTGATTATTCTGTTTCCAGTAGGTTCTTTAGTAAGTGTTAAACTGTTTATAGAAACTGTCTTCAGACAAATAAAACCTAGTCATTGAAGTAACATAGGGTTACTTTTTTGTTTGATAAATTTACCACAGAAAAACTTTAAATCTTATGGCTTAACAATGCTTTTAAGGAAGCATTATTTATGAAATTACTTTCATCATTATTGCAAGAAATAGTAAAATTGTACTGAATGGAAGACAGGAAAACTGAAATAAAATTCTGATTCTGCCAATTACAAATTGGGTGGCTTCAGGCAACTTATTCAACATGTCTGAGTCTAAGATCACTTTATATAAAATGAGAGAACTGAGCTATGTACATACCAAGGTTCACAGGTCCAGAGGTTCTAAGGGTCTATGTGCATCAGTATTCTCAAGTTAACCACAATGATGTAAGGATTGTATTATTTATTCATCAATTTTTGTATTTATTTATCTGGATCTATTCTCCAATTTTCCCTTGACCATAATACCCTCTGAAACCTTCCTTCATGGGTTTCTCTTTCTCTGTTTTTCTCCTCTGAGTATTTGCTACTTACAACTATTCATTCAATAGCTTCCCATTGGCTTAGATTAATATCAACATTCTTGATATATCAAAAAATTCCTTTAAAACCTGGCCTGTGAGTGCCATGTGAGTTTCATCTCCAGCTACTCTTTAAAAAAATTAATTAATTGACTAATTTTAATTATGTATATATGACAGCAGAATGCATTTTGATTCATTGTACACAATTGCAGCACATCTTTTCATTTCTCTGGTTGTACATGATGTAGCGTCTCACCATATGTGCAGTCATACATGTACCTAGGGTAATGATGACAATCTCATTCCACCATCTTTCCTGCTCCCATTCCCAACCTCCACCCCTCCCTCCCCTTTAAACAATACATTATTGAATGAGGCATGGATAACAGAAGACATCAGGGAGGAGATAAAAGAATTCTTAGAGGTAAATGAGAACTCCGATACAACTTATAAAAATCTCTGGGACACTGTGAAGACATTCTAGCTACTCTTTTGATTTCCATTGGCTCAATTACAAAACAGACTGACTCCAGTCTCCACTGGGATTGAAACCTAGTTTTGAAACTTAGTGGGGCTTTGACCAAGTTTCTTAACCTTTCTGTGACTCAGTCTCCTAATAGGTAAATAACAATCTGGTAATAATGTTAGTTCATATTAGTATTTTAGAACAATTCCTGGGAAATTAGAGCTATAATATTTGTTATTACTACTTGAACTTATTCCTGCAGTCTTATATTTTAGTTTCCATTATTGCGTTTTTTTTTTTTTTTTCCTCTCTCCCTTCCCTGATTTTTTGCTAAATTCATGAAGATTTTAAAACTTCCTATAACCAGGCGCAGTGGCACATGCCTGTAATCCCAGCACTTTGGGAGGCTGAGGTAGGAGGATCACGAGTTCAAAGCAAGCCTCAGCAATGGCTGAGGTACTTAACAACTCAGTGAGACCCTGTCTCTAATTAAAAACACAAAAAATGGCTGCGGATGTGGCCCAGTGGTCAAGTGCCCCTGAGTTCAATCCCCAGTATCAAAAAAAAAAAAAAAAAAAAAAACCAAAAAAACAAAAACAAAACCAACTTCCTATCCCACCTTTTTCCTCAACTGGTTTTGAAGTTATTCATGACATTTGTATTAATTTTTGGTTTTCCATATTTCTATTCACTTATTGATTGGTACTTATAGATACATATTTGACTTAAAGTATTAACTAACCAGTATTTCTGAACTCCTCCTGAAAATGGAGACTCTTTGAATATCTTTATTGGGCCATCATCAATTTTCCATATTGTTATTATCAAGTGTAAAGGCTTCACTCTGGTTTTATCAGCTTGAACAATTTATTGCTATCATTATTATTTGAAGCTTTCATTTGATATATAATAATTGCCCATGTGATTTCTTCTAATTAATTTTTTTATCTTCTAGCCTTTCAATATTCTTCTAAGTAAAGGTCTTTAAAATTTTTATTTTATTTTGCAAAGGTGCTGGGCAGAGCACCTAGGACCTGGCACATTGTAGGCAGGAATTATACCACTGGGCTACATCTTCAGACCTAAGTTCATTTTCACTGCAGTTTTTTTTTTTTTTTTTTTTTTTTTGTGTGTGTGTGTGTGTGTGTGTGCAAATAACTTACTAGTATACTTTGGTTTTTGCCTAGAAGGAGTATATATTTTACCTTTAATCTTGAATACTAGTTTTCCTAAGTATGAAGTTCTAGATCCATGCAATTTTTAGGATTTTCTTTTTTTTGGTCAGCTTATTGAAGATATATCATTCCATTGTTTTAAGATATGTATTTTCAATAAGATATACATTGAAAGGATTTACTTGGTCATTCCTTTGTGAATGATCTTTCTTTGGGAGAGGAAGAAAGTAATTTGTAAGGTTGTTTCATGTTTTCCTTATTTACACAAATCTATAATTTGTTTATCTGCTTGAATTTTTTGTTGTTTCTTTTCTTTATTCTTTCTGGGTTTCCCTGGATATCTTCAATCTGAAGACATGTGTATTTCTTTAACTTTGAAAAATTCTCAACTGTTTTCTTTTTTAAATTATCTCTCAGTCATCTCTGTCATCATAGTAATATGTCTTATATTATCATTTAATATTAGATGCTTTTTAGTGACTCTTTTATTTTATTTTATTGAGACAGGGTGTCACTGTGCTGTCCAGGCTGGACTGGAACTCCTGAGCTCAAGAGATCCTCTTGCTTCAGCCTATGAGTAGCTGGACCTACAAGCTCCTCCCACTGTGTCTAGTAAGTGATTTCTTCACGTATCTCTCTTTTTATTTTATTTTACTATGGAGCCGTGGAGATTTGGCCTTTGTTTTTTGGTGGGGATTACATTGGTGCCTCACATATGCCGGGCAGAATAAAAAAGCACTCTTCCTAGTTCAGTTTTTGTGTATATTTTATTCTCTCACTTTCTGCATAAAAGCTAATTTTTTTTTTGTATATCAACTTTTAACATGTATTTATTTATTAAGATATAAGTAATAAATAAAATTTGCATATATTAATAGTATGCAATATATTGTTTTGATATATGAGATGGTTAATTCCAATTAATTAATGTATTTGTTACTTATACTTTGATCTACTCTCTTACCAGTTTTGAAGTATACACTAGGTTAATATTAACTATAGTCACCATGCTCTACAGTACATCTCCTGAATTTACTCTACTGGTTTTGAAGTTATTCATGCCATTTGTATTAATTTTTGTTTTTCCATATTTCTATTCACCTATTGATTGGTATTTGTAGATACATATTTGACTTAAGGTATTAACTAACCAATATTTCTGACCTCCCCCTGAAAAAGGAGACTCATTTCAATTTACCTTTTCAGTTGCCTCCAATCTGCTCTTCAGTCTATTCATAAAGTTTTGATTTTATTATGTTAGTCTTGATTTGGTTTTTTAAAAGTATACTTATTCACATTGAATCCTCCCTTATTTATCAGTTTTGTTTTATACTTTAATGTTCATATTTATACATAGTTTCTATAAATCTTCCAATAATTTCTTTTCATTTAATCTCTATGACAATGGTAAATAGAGTCATTTTCTCCTTCAGATTGCTCCAATAACTCTAGTTGTAGAGGTGTTCTGGTTTTTTACAACCTCAAATAATCTCATAAATTTTAATTTTCTTGTGTTATTTATGTATTTTATAGGGCAAATTCTTTTTCAAAGTGTATCTTATAGACCTTTAATTAGAGGAATTTCCTTGCTGAGGTTTAATTTTTTTACTTTAATGATTTTATGGCAATTCCTAAATTTGTTATTCCTATCTCATATATTGAAAATTTGGAATTTCTTTCTCTCTCTCTCATACACACACACTCTGTGACTCTTTACCATTATATTCTCAGCAGCAGAGATTTTAGTGCACAGTACATATTTTTTTGAGATTTGTTTGATGAGAGTATACATGGATATTTCACCTATTCCTTAAATAAATAAGTTGGCTGAATTATATATGGAGCTACCTTCTGTTCTGAAAAAAAGTGTTCCATGTTTTACCACCTTCATGTTCTACTAAAGCTGTTCCTTTTCTCTATCAGTAACCTAAAATCTCAGAAAGGTTTTCTCCAAAGACATCTTCACAAAGGTTGTGTGAAACTTAAAGATGTAAAAATTTTTAATTAATTATTCTTATTAATATAGATTTCTTTCAGAAATATTCTGAATATGTTTCTCTTGACATACTCAGTCAGATTTTAATTATTTCCTGCTCTCAGCACTTCACTGCAACTTTTGGGATCTATGGAATTAGTAAGCCCTTACTCTGATACTCTGAATTGCTCATGTGAGATGTGCCTCAGATAAGCTCCTGCAGAGGTTGAACCCATTGACCAAGGGATAAAGTGAGCCAACATCTATGTTAGTTTGGCACTCATGATTTAAAAAGTGACGTGAAATTTGTTGCCAACATTTAAAGATCAATGCATTGGAAATATTAATATGCATTGTTTTGAAGATGTGTGTGTATATGAAAAAAAAATACTTTGGCAACAATAGTCCTTCATTTCTTACTTTTGAGCATTGCTTAAAATAAAGTTGCAGCTTTACCTTGATCTACCTTAATGGTTTATATTCTAGAAGTTTCTCCAGAGTCTCTGTGTGTTTTAGACTTTGTCAGTCTCACTTAGTTGTATTTCTGCCTGGCTCCTGTAAATATTTAAAGTTTTGGGATGTTGATGTGAAACATTCTTCACAGCTCGGTGTTGCCAATTATTATTGGCTTAGGTCACAAGTTAAAATTTTAATGTATTGCCATCCATTTGAAATCAGTTCCTTAGAAGTACAAGATCTAATAAATATTAAGTTAGAAATATAACCATCTTTATTTTAACTGAATTGTATTGCTAATCTTTACTTCTTTTAATGTTATCTCCCATGAAAACACGGAATTATAATTATAGAAGCATATGATGTTATACATACATTCAAATGAACTATAATAGAATTTGCCTAAATCTGCCTTGTGTATTTGTTAACTCAATAAATATCTATGTACTACAATCAAGTACAATGAATTCCTATGGAGAGATGAGGAATTGTGATGAAAACTGAATGCTTATCAAGTGATGAGATTATTGCTGAGTCTATGAAAAACTGACAAAATAATGAACCTGGAATGTTGCTACTGTTGTCATCTGAATAATGGCATTAGGCCAACTATGTAGCATGATAGCATTTAGATTCTAAACAAGTAAGTCTGAATACCAGTTATATATGTTTTAAGAGGAAAGAACTCAACTGGTTTTAGCCTACTAATGTCTATGTTTTTAGTGTTATATCATTTGATTAAAAGCAAAGTTGTAGAAATCTATGTTATTAAAAATACATACATTAATTTCTTAGCTTTCATTTCTTAGCTAGACTTTAATTTCTTAGTTGCATGAGGCCATCGTTTTTATAGACAATGGGTGATAGAAGTGTTGCTAAGACTTGGATCTGTGAGAGAGCTCTAAATGGATATATGAGCCATCAAGAATAATAATGAATGAAATCATAAAACCCCAGTCTCAGACCTCTATAGTTATATTTTCCAATTATCTGGAGACAGTGCCTATTCCTTAGGACAGTGCCATGGGGAGCCTTTCAACTACCATGCAAACTTTGATACCGGGTGAGATTACTGACACTACTGAAAGAATGTAATCAATATTCAGACAGAACATAGATTTTTTTTAAAAAAAATATACGATGTCCGTTCATGTGACCAGTCTCTGGAGGGCTCCGTAAAATAGAGAACAAAGAGCATAGTCTTAGCATTCAAAAACATAGTTCACTTTATGTAGTCTGACCCTGTCTGAGCACATTTGTGCTTTTTAATGCTTCGTGAAGGTAGATCATCCCAAAGCGACAGAAAGACAGAGAATGTGACGATATGTTTGTGCCTGGTTAGTGCCTGATTATACTCAACAACGATCTGCTGCAAGTGCCATTTTGCCATCCAGCTTTCTTTTCTACAGCAGGATGCTGGATGGATAGATGGGAGCAATAAACATAAGGATAATGTTAATATTTCTCTTCCCTGAAATACATACAAAAGGCTTCTGTGAAAATGCTTCTGCATAATAACCCACAGATGTCCTTCTTTCACAATTACTCTTTAAGTATAGGGTCATTGCTCTTTATTCGATTGTGTCCATTTTTATCTTTTATAATAGGAAAAAAATACAGACCTCTATTTTTGAGACCTTTATCAGATTTAGAAATAATAAAAATCTCCTACATTTTTTCTTTTCTTCAAGCCTTGAATAACTTTGAAACCAAGCACCTTGGAGGAGACGGGGCTCTCCATTGCTTTGCCTATCTAACATTTTTAAAAAAATTTTTTAGTTGTCCATGGGCCTTTATTTTATTTATATGGGGTGCTGAAAAACAAACCCAGTGCCTTACATATTTGAGGCAAGTATTCTACCACTGAGCTACAACCCCAGTCCCCTATCTAGCATCTTTACTTCTGTTTCAAAGAGTTCTGTTCTGGCTATCATCATTGATATTGATAAAGAAAAATTATAGGTAATTAGACAATTACCTATTATAGGTATTGTCTAAATCACAATTATAGATGGTTTTATATACATGAACATTCTTTGAATGAAGAGAGTTGAACAAAATAAATTAAGAGTGGTTTATCGGGTTCAAAATACGAGTTTTATTTTAAGCTAACTGAAAGAAATGGGTGCTTCTGTTATTTACTAATTACTTTCTAAATACTGTAAAATCTACTAGTCCAAATAAAAATTTTTCCAATATAAAAATGCAACAAAATCCATTCCAAAGACATTCAATTCTTTATCTTATAGTAAATTATGTTAAAAGTAAAAATGCACATGATAAAATAAAGTTATCTATGAATTTTCTTCTTCCAACACAACGTGGAAGATGTTAACATAGAACTCTTCAGAAATTGTCCTAACATTTTAAAAGCTTGCTTATAGCTGAGGAAGAATTTCCTCTGCAGTAATATGCATCCTCATCATTTTTTTTTAAAAGGGATTTCAATAAGGTATGGTGACATCTCTATACTGTAAATTGACATCATACTCTGTCAAATATTTATGCGGCAATAACTTAGAATGGTGGAGAGGTGAACTGAGAATGTGTCAAGGGCTCCTGAGGTCCACTAACTTCAGAATATTGATAGCAGCATATTGCTACATACGTAAGTATGAATTTGAAAGAAAATAATCATTCCTGATTCTGTAAATTTGAGTGTTTAATCATGTTTTTCAAATCAGTTTTATTGTATTCCAGGAAGGGGTAAGGGCAAAATAATTACAAGTAAAGTCGTCATAAAATACATATTTTCTATTTATGTTGAGGTACTTCAAATTACTCCAGTGGGAACAATGTAGGCAGTATTCTGACGTCATACCCAGCAACTGTTTTAGAGTAGGATGAGAAATGTGGGTCATATCATATGTAACATAGGTTTTTGAATGGCAACAAGAAGCAGAAATGTGTAGTGCTTTGGGTGGGAGTGGACAGGGTATATTGGGAGAAATAGGCTCTACAGTTGAAGGACATTGCAGATTAACCAGAAATGGACAATTTCAGAGTCTAAAAAAAATTCCAAAGAACTTGTCAGGTTATCTGAAAATGTATTCAAAGAATTGGTAGCTTTAACTCCACATATGTTACCAGGCACTATAATAAAACAATAGCTGTTATATTTCTCTGATTTTTCTATAGTATAAGCAAATAACTTCAAAATAGGAGAAATGGAAAGGGAGAGTTGGAAGATTTGATATCATAAGAAATATTTGTTTAGTGATTTATATCTAACAGGACACAAATTATAGTGAACTGTAGTAAACTAGGACTTTGGAATCAGATGGCCAATGGTCAGTGCTGCCACTTACTAGCGTTACTGGTTATATGAACCTGGGCAAGTAAGGTAACCTTTTTATACCTGAATTTCCCATCCATAAAAATTGGATAATAACTTATTAATAAATGAGTTTCTGTTTATAATGAATTTATAATTGTACATGTATTGTGTAAATGTTAATTAAATAAAACAAATGAAGGATCATATACATGCGTATTTTACACATAAATATCTAGTTTACATTTATTATTTAAATTACTTATTTCTATTATGTATGATTTAATGAGCTACACTAAATGAAACTATTTTTTATCATGAGAGTAAAAAGGATATTTTTTTAAGATAATAAGTGAAATACTTCCACATGAATATCAAGTTCAATAGTGTGTCTACTAATTAAATCAGAATAGGAAACTTGAATTTATAGTAAAAATAGCATAAGTTGGTAAATTACACATATAAAATGGGAAATTACATTCATGGAACATCTGAAATATAGTGTGATACTTATTTTCATATCCTTTCTTGATGGGTCAGGGCATTTATTGAAAGAGTGGAAGCAGAATTACATATGGGATACACTGCAGAAGAACTTGCTAACAGTATACTTTTTTACTAGATGAACAAATGAGTACCAAATGATAGAATTTCTAGCGAGGAAGAGTTTGTGAAACACATGAAAGAACAGCCAAACAATTAGGCATCTCTGAACTAGAACAGGCTGCAAGTAAGAGAGCGGGATGATTAATTTCTCCTGAAAGGCCTTTGAGCAGAAGTTGGAGGACTTTTATTAGCTCTGTACTGTGGAAGAGAACTCAAGTGTTGTACAGAGTGTTTCAATGGTTGAATTTAAACACACATTTTTATATTATTTAAACCATGAATGTATGTGGTGACCACATTGTAATGCATGTAGTAAAGTTTTTTTTTTTTTTCGTGCTTTGTTCTTTCATTTAAAAATATTTAATTGACAACGACTGGATGTATTCAAGATACATAATGTGATGACTTGACATATGTATACATTGTGTAAAATTATTGAAATCCAATTAACACAGCCATCACTACCCATGCTGCACACAAGACCCCCATACCTTGTCCATCTTAGAACTGAAAGTTTGTACCCTTTGAGAAATAACTCCCCATTTTCCTTCCTCCTCTGGGACCCTCAGATCTACTTTCAATTTCTGCAAATAAATGATTTTTAATGTTCTTCTTAAGCCAGGATCCCAAGAGCTATAAGAGAATGGATAACAAAATGGATATCAAAACAAAATAAAATAGTAAATGATTAACTATAATTACAGTAAAAAAACTCACATGTACACAAATACTTTCATATACACATACATACATATGTATGTAATAAATGTGTGTAGATACGTAGAATGATATATGTATACTCAACTATTAGTAATACTTATAGTATTATATGTTGAAAAATATAATTTTAGTAATTAAAATGTGCATATTTTTGTAATTTCTGTTTTGTAAAGGGATTTTTAAATTCTTACATTCATTACTATTTTGTCAAGCAAAGAATAATTCAACTAATATAACTGATCAGCCAACTTGAATACAAAGTGTACCTTAATTATAGGACAAAAAGACAATAAGGTGCATTTTATCTGTAATACTTTCAATAGGCTTTCAATTCAAAGGTGGAATTTAGATGGCTTAAAGAGTCATAAATAGAATAGTTGAAAGGTGTGTTAAATGTTGAAAGCCTAACCTTTCTTCCATGGTCCTCAAGTCTGTGTTACCTTGTGTTTTTTTCTCTAAGCACAGACCTCATAAGATTATCTAAGAAGTAGGTGAGATAGACTAGAGTCTTATAGCTCAGCATATGACAAGTAGTATGTGTTCAATAAATGTCACTGTTAGTGATGAACTTACACTCCAAATACTAGGTCACAGCATGTAGGTGGGTCTTTGATTTCTGTAATTAATGACACTCAAGAAGACTAACTCTGACATTTTATACACACACACACACACACACACACACACGATGTATACATATAAACACACACATATATGTACATATCTATGATTTATGAAATAACAAAAATGGGACTAAATGAAGGAAAAGTAAATTTCCCATCATAATTAGCTTCCGTTATATACTTGTGATAAACACATTTTATCTAAACATATCAACTCAATGTTAATTTCAAATTTTAATAGTTTTGATTCTAGATGCAAATAATGAGATTAAAGAATCGAAGGACTACTGACGGTTAAAAGAACTATTTTTAGACAGAAGGTGGTACTGTTTAATATATGTAGGTGGTACCCTCTAGTGGCTACAACATACACTGTCCTTGAAATAGAGGTAAAATATACAATAGGCATTTGGTGTCAATCCATACATTCTGGGGACTTCAGTAGTTGAATTTCAAAACCTTCATATTTTAAATAATCAGGAACAAAAGCTATAGAATTGCATATGAGTTTTATACATTGCTACCAACAGATGGTGATGGGATATCCCAGTACCCACTAGTACTGCCAGAGTTCCAAGATGTAATAGCTTGGAACTCTTGGAATAATGCATTAAGAAACATGGAACACTCAGGAGAGAAAATACCATGTTAAAACATCACTTTCAATAAAAATAACAGTACACACTGTAGAACTTACATTAGACAATTTATAAAGCATTTCCCATGTGTCCTCATCTTTAATTCTAAGAGCAATACTAAATCACAAGACTTATTAAAAAGAAGCTAAGAACCAATGAAATTAGTTGCAAGATCAACTATTTAATTTGTAACATAACTAGACCTACAATTCAAGTGATTTGGTCTTTAATTCCTATCTCTCCCCCACTGACATATTATTTTTTTCTTACATGATTTTATTATATTGAATTTGTATAGTCATCCAGGTGCAGACTCTTTAAGCTAGAGATAATCTTAGAAATCCTGTTTTTTTATATATATATATATATATATATATACATATATATATATACCTTTAATAAAATTATATACTTTCATTATTATACAAGTTGGTGACTAACGTTTAGTAAAGAGCATGGGAAAAGAACATTTGATATGGAGATATTTGATAGTGAACTCTTGTTAGATATCATAATACTGAAGCATAGACTAAAACTAAGTTGTTAAAAATATGTAGATCTTTCAATATTTTTTAAAACCAAAATTTCTTTTAAAGGATTGTTCATGATAATCCCCAAACCCAAATCCTAGAACTTAAAGATTAAACAGTAAAAATAATTATCTGAATAGACAACAAAGACACATAAAAATTGTTGAATTTTATATAAGAATCACTCATTTCAGCAATTTTTTTAAGAGGATGATCTTTGAAAACTCAAATCTATTTCATAAGACTTTCAAAAATTTTAATGAATAAATTAAAAATAAGTAAAAGAGGTGGCCTGAGAGCCTACTTTGCTCTCCAGATTGGAAAAGCACTGATTTTGCTCTTTCTACAGTGGGACAAATGAAGAATAATTAATTAATTCATTAATAATTCTCTGGAGGAGCTGCATGTTTTTATGAAATGTGTTCAATATCCACTTAATTGTTTTTTGACTTTTTTTGGGGGGGATTTTTGAAGAAATTATTTTCTTTTTCTTGGTGCATTATAATAATACATAATCATGGGGTTAATTATTAAATAATCATACATACATACATACAATATAACAATTATCTGATGTAAAATGAAACATCATCATTAAAATTGAACCTAAGTTTAGATCAAGTGACTAATTTTAGAAAGAAATCCCAGTGTCTTAAAATCTTAATGCAATTTTAGGCATAAAGTTATATTGATAAAAGTTACTGTCAATTTTCAAAAGCACCTGTGTACTTATTCTGTTTCAAAGATGCCCAAACTGCTAAGAGTCCATTATTAGATCCAAAATGAACACATGAAACTTGTACCACTTCAGATTTCTGTGTGGAAAAAAAATACTGTGCATGAAAGCCTCATATTGTGATGATTTTTAATGGTACATACTGTGTTTCAAAATACATGTATATTGTAGAAAATTATAACAAGAATATAAGATAATACAGTGATATGCTCATAAAAGCATTCCTAAGTGCATATTTAAAAATTGATAGTAAGTTACGAATTGTTGATACCCTTATAAATATGAAAACCATCATGTAAATTATCATTTTAAAGGAATAGTTATTGTTATAAAAAGCTTTACATTCCCTGATATTAATTTTCAGTCAAGTTACTTTAATACTATCAGTTCACTTATAGTTTAGGAGTTCACTACTCAGTAATGAGAAATTGAGAGCTGTCTCCTCAAGTTTTCCACAGAGTTGCTGTTTCTGGTCACTAACAAAATAAAGCATTTCACTAAATGTTCATAATTTGCATAAAGTTTACGTTCTATACAATCTAACCAGACAGAATTATATATTTTCAATTAAAAATGTAGATAACTTTTCAGCTTCTAATATAATTTCTCAACATGTAAAACATGGCCTTAAATTACATTAGTTTAAATTAATGTTTAAACATGAAAAATGCATAAAAGTGGACAAGATGTATGAAAAATAACATTTGCATAAAGTATTATTACTATTAATGCCTATTAAAATATGTTTGATCCTTCAATGAAATGAGTAAGTAATGTGTAAACTTCAGGAAAGGTCATGGCTACATAAATTCACATGGACTTCATGTTAATAAAGTAGTGTATTAAAAAGGTTTAGATGAAACATTCTCTGACCAAAATAAGCACCATTTCTTCCCAGTTGGTTAGAGCAATTAAGGAACTATATTTATTTAAGTATTCAATTTTTTCTTAACCTTTTCTCAAGTATTGACCATGAACTGGCAATTTGCATTGGGATGTATTTTAGCATACCACCTCCAAAGAAAAGGACTTTCTCATACAGTGCATCAGATCTGGGGCCATAATTTAGCATGTACCTAAATTTAATCTTGAGCTTATGTAAAAACATTTCAAAACCAGGACCACTGAAAATTCCTATAAAAGAAAATCAACTTTCAGGGTCTCAGAAATTATTCACCCAATGCCCATATGTTCTTTACAATTAAATAGCCATGTATTACTCTGTACTTTTAATGGTCACATTTTTATCCTATAGGGATTGATTTTTTTTCTCTTAATTTATATTCTTGTGGAAAAGAGACTGCTACAGATAATTGGTGCAAATGTCTGCAGCCCTCCTCCTCCATGCTAAGATGCTGCCATTGCATTAGTATAATAGGTCAATCATTTGGTGGGCATCATGTCTTTTTACAAAATTCCCACACTCAGATGGCTGTCAATGGGGGTGCCAGTGAAGCGTTATGCAAAGCCCCCCAAACACTTTGTAAACTCCAGTCTTTGAGCATAATAGTAAAGTTCAGTTCTGGAAGAAGATAGTGTACTGAATACACAATACCAACCTTTGTCTGTTTGGGGCTTCTGTTGAGGGAGAAGGCTACTTAATCTCCCCACTTGCCCTGGGGATTCTAACTGTTTTAATGTGTCCTTTTTGAGAGTCTGTGAACTGTAGAATATATGCTGGTAACAACTTTCTTTGGGGCTTTCCTCGGAAAAGCCCCAAGCTGCCAACACAAGAAAGCTGACACAGTGGTGCTAACAAACACAAAGGGGACCTTGAGCTGTTTGTGCAAAATGCCTGGCTCAAGTTTCATGTCATGCCTTGATGAAGGATCTAATTCTTTGGCTCATTTCATAGGAATCTAGCTTTTGTGACAGTATGGAAAGGATAGCTTCTCTGTCAAGTTGGGAAAGAATGGGAAAATTTGATATAACGTCAAGAATTTTTGTGATAATTAAAATTTAAAAAAGGATTGAATTATAGGTCTATGAAAAACTATGACATTGTCAGATGCCTCTGTTGATCATGTAGTTAAGTTAAAACTATTTTTAGGGTCTACTAGTACCATTTTTGTAAATGAGATGTTTTGGTGAAATGGCAACATTTCCTACTATGACTCAGTAAGTGTACAAAAGAAAATATTACATAAAAGTTTAGCCTCAATGTGTCCTTTTAAAATTCAAAGGTCTTTAAGTAATTTTATTTAAGATATTATTCAATCTTTTGAAAAATGATTTAACTCATCCAAGTGAATATATCTAAGATGCTCTAAATAATTTCTATGGCTAGGAGAACTAATTATTATAACTATTTAAACAACATTCCTAATTCCATCTTGACTAAATTTATGTAAGCAGGTTCATCAGTATATAGGAATTTTATCATCCAGAAATGTCACATATTGGCTATATTTATACATGTATTAAACTTAGTATAGTTTGTGCAAATCATATGTATAGGTGAGTACAAGGTAGAAATCTCAAGAGTGAGGAAATGACATGCTTTTTATGCCTAATAACAGTAAATCTCATATCACTGGCATATTGTAAGTTCAATATGTGATAATCACCAGATAAATCAAGTTTCTTAAAATGAAGAAAATAAACATCTATATAAGTTTTGGATTAATGAAGTCAGATAGAAGTGACTAAATACAAGAATGTTCATAGTAGATAAAAGGCAAAAAAGGTCTTGAGCCTTACTATGTACTCTAAATTCCCAATCCCAGCTCAGCCAGGGTAGAAATCCCAGGTAGCTGTCTTCTTACTTGGTCTCCCCCAGGGTCTCACTGCTACCCTCAGACCCCTCCTCAACACCCACTCATCTCATGCCTCTTGACTCATTGAATACTGACTTTTATGGTGGGGCAAGAGGTAGGATGCACTTACTTTCACCATCTGGGAATGAAACTCTCTTTATCTCATATAATGAATTTTTCTACCATTACTTTACTTCTAATGAGGTTTTCAGGAATGCTGCATACATTACTTGGGGAAATAAATGCCTCTAGTTTATTCTTACTAATTAAAAATATTTATTTGTGAACAGTGAGCAAGAAAATTAGGTAATGGACATAAAGAAAAAAAAGTTTAAGATATTCAATTCTTTGGCAAGAAATAGAAGTGATACAAATGAGAAGATAGGTTTTTATGCCTACCTAATAGTAAATTCTACATTTATCTATGTATAGATTACCAATTTTTTCCTACCTGGGAATTGAATGTAAACTGGTCAAAGAGCAGTTTATGTCTGAAAGAATAACAAATGAAAATAAACATTCAACCATGATCTTTTTAGTTATATATGCAAGCCAGCAAATTTCATTCTTAAACTGGAAATATTCTCACTGGGAAGAGGTAAGAACTGTAGAAAATCCAAGTTAAACCTCAATGCTCTGATTTCTTCTATATAGGCCAATTGGTGGTAAAGGAAGCTACAGTAACAGAAGAGAATTCAACAGTGCAAATGAAAGACGCTTTCATCCACAAGTTTTACCCAATTGTGTGATGAAGGAAAATTCTCTTACACAGATATTTCTCACGGATATCTTTGGAAAAAACCTAAGTAAAGATTTTCATTGAAGGGATTTTCAATTCTGGCCCTATGCTGAACTCTGAGAATTTGTTTGGTCTCAACAGAAGAGTATTTTGTTGCCATAAATTGTTTCTCAGTTTATTCTAATCTCAACATTAGTCTAAAGAATGCCAGCATTTTTTACTTTGAAAGGTTAGGCTTTAAACCACTATTTATTTGATTTTATTGGCTGACTCTAAAAGCCAAATCTAATAAATATTTGTAGATTATTATGAAGTAGTCTAGTTTATAGTCTGAAAACATAGTTGCTGGATTTAAATTGTGACTGCCATTATTTATTATTGTGTGGCAATGGGCAAGTCCTTTAACATGTTTTTTCTTTGTTTCCTCGTCTATAAAATAAGAATAATGAAACATCATATTATTGTGAAGGTTAATACTAGCTAAAATTTGTTGAATGTCAGGAATTTGCAAAGTGCTTTTTATGTACTTTTACAATATATTTATGAAGTAGGTTCTAATATTATCATTCAGTTGTATTAAGTAATGGTACCAGAGTCACTATATAATATGAGCCTAGGAATTTGTCTTCCAGAATCCACAGTCTTGCCCACTGTATCAGACTTTTTGAATACGAAAACTAATATCAAGGTCCCAAGACAGTGTCTTGCATAAAACAATACTGAGTACAAGTTAGCAAATGTGATTCTATTTAGAAAGATTTAAGAGCTGGGAGCGGTGGTGTCCCAGCTGCTAGAGAAGGTAAGTCAGGAGGATACAGAAGTTTGAGGCCAGCCTGGGCAACTGAGCAAGACAGTCTAAAAAAAAAAAAAAAAAAAAAAACATAAAAAGGACAGAACATAAAGCCCAATGGTGGAGTGTCTCTGGGTTCAATCTTTAGTACTAAAAAATTTTAAAAAAGAAAGAGGAAAGAAAAGTCTAAGTAACCTGCAATCCTGCCAAGATGATATAGGAAATAAGCATATTTATTACTTTATTGTTTTCATAAGAGAAAAGGTCAATGTTGAACATGGTAAACATTGTAAATTAATTTAAATTTAATAAAATTATACTTTATAACAAATGTTTATAGCAAGTAGTATAGGTTGCCAATATTTTAAATCTCAACATAGAAATAATAAGATTTTTCTTTTGCAAGGAGCCAAGAGATATTGTTTTAGATATATATCCCTTGAGAGATTTTCAATGATAATGTATCAGCAAAAGCATAAACACTAGTAATTTAATAAAACCTTCCAAATACAATATCCTCTTAGTTACATATTTAAACAAAGTGAACACATAACCATTGATATAATTTGAGGTGCTTAGAGTTAAATGATTGCTTTACTTATCTAATTTCAGTGATTCTGAACATTTCTGTAGAAGGTGTTTACCCTGATATTATCATTGCAAGGTATCTTAATTTATGTTGTTTGGACATAGTTAAGACTTAATTTCACACGGCTTTGTAACAAGGGACCTGATAGAAGATTCAGTTTAAAGAATAAACAGGCAAGATTTGGCAGTGTAGAAACATTTTTTTGTTAGGAGAGTAAAAATGGACAGGGAGGTATTTTCCCTGATATTAGACTGCACTAAATAGGAGAGAAATGGGATTATGAGGGCCTGTTATTGCCTAGTTGTGTCACCAGAACTAAAAAATGTATTGCACCCTTTTGTAGATTTAAAGAATGATAGGAATTATGTTTTTGTAGCTAGAAATCAGCAAAGACAGTAATTCTTTTTTTAATATTTATTTTTTAGTTGTAGTTGGACACAATACCTTCCTTTTAAATTTGTTTATTTTTTATGTGGTGTTGAGGATCGAACCCATGGCTGCACATGCCTTAGGCGAGTGCTCTACCACTGAGCCACAACCCCAGCCCAAGACAGGAATTCTTTTCAATGAAAGAAAAAAAAATATGCTCAGCCAAATGCATGCAAGAAAATGTGTATAAAAACGAAATTGAGACCTTATGTATTTTAGCCTCAGAAAATAATTTCATTCTATGTTTCACAAAATTGATTAGTTAATGGCACCTGATGTAGGTTCTTTATAATGAAATCTATGCCTGTAAGTTTAAATAATGAGATAAAAAGAAAACTTTCATAATTTCTATATTAATATATTCATTGTGCAAATGTAACATGCTATTGATAACATTGAGGTTATTAATATTATCAATAGCATATTATTGGCCTGCTAATGTGCTAGTTTTGGGGACTACAAAGATCATCAGAAGACCTTTGTAGCTCTTGTAGTAGTTCACAATTAGGCAATTACTTTTGTGTAAGTTATTATGTGGAATTTTATCTAGGCACCAAGGACAATGATTTTACAGCCAAAAAATCTTTCAAAAGCTCCTAAGTCTCCAAGAATTAAAGGTGGTAATACTAATGAGTGCAACCAGATTGTATGGAGGCCACATGAGAGTTTTGCATATGATAAAATTTTTATTCAACTTAAATGAAATCTTCATGGCATTTTCTTTCAGTGTATGTCACTGCAAAAATTAAACTCCTCAAAACTTTTCCTCTAGAAAGAACCCAAATGTCTAAAAGAAAGTTAATATGTCCTTTGGATCCAAATAGTGAAATTTAGTGGCATTGTTTGCTGAATTTTTCAAATACTCTGTGAAGTGACAAAGTGGCTATTGAGAGTTCGTAAATAGGCTATCGCTGCCTCAGTCTAACAGGATTTCCTACTGCCGAGTATAAACACTTCTCAAAACACTTTATATATACAGGCAAGGAATAAAAATTATTAAACTTATTTTTAGATGAAAGGCAAAAGCACAAATAGATTAATACAGAACACACATTATGCTAAGAAGCAGTTGAGTGATTATGGCTTACTCTCTCAACATAATGGGTAAACTTGAAATGTGTTGAAGTGGACCTTTCAGGCAGGAGTTTCATAATAGCTCTTTAGAGTTTCAAGAGCTTTAATAGTCTTTTCATGACTAATATGTAAAAAATAAAATTGCATTACATATATAGAAGCCCTGATATTTTCAAATTAAAACATTTGCATTGTAAAAGTACAACTCTATCAGGACCAGCTGATTATTCCTAGAGTACAAATTTAATATTTTTACTATATTACAAGAAATAGGCTAATTTGATCTTAACCTGACCAATTTGTACAGGGCATATTATGTTATCTATAAGAATTCTTCTTTAGAAAACTGCAAGAGATGTAGAACAGCAAGAGATGTAAAAAAAGACATGTAAAACTGCAAGAGAGTAAGCTGCAAGAGATGCTGATGGAAGTAACTATTCCTTACACAGCTTTGTCTATCTCCACTAGAGGGCAATCATTAGGAAATACAGTGACATTTCCCTACATGCTAGTGAAAAGAAAAAAAGCTGTTGAATACTCATTTCCAAGAATCTGGCTTTTCTCTCCTCTTTTCTAACTCTAATACATGTCTGTAGGTGGAAATAAGCAGTTCTTGATAAATATAAATGTGTGTGTGTGTGTGTGTGTGTGTGTGTGTGTGTGTAAAACTCCAGTTTTATATAATAACACATTTAGGAATGACATTTTCCTGAGGCAACAATTAACTATGTTTTGTAATAACTATTAAATAGACTCTTTCATGAGACCTTTTTCTAGTTTTCATAAGAAAATTTTGGGAACTGATATTCTAACTACTTCCTACAGATTATCAAGATTATAAGAATGAATATACTGAGTAATTCACTAAAATTATTAAAACTTGGTTGTGTACCTGTAATAATGACTATAGGTTCTGAGAACATGATCAGACATTATAAGAACAATTTCATTTCATTATTGCAGTGATTTTCATTAAGAAGTGTAATCATTTTAAGCAAAGGAAGAGTAAATGCATAGTAAAGAACAGAGGGAATTCCAGGCATTTGTGTGTGTCAGAACTCAGATAAACATTCACATCTTTTTATTAAAAAAAATGGAAAATAAGTAGCAAGTTTTAAAAGGCAAAGGATTTTCTCTAATTTTAAGCTAAACCTAAAGGACACGGATTTAATGTCAATAGCACTGTTTTAAGATTATGTACTGTTAATTGTTTCAAAATTGTTAAAATTTCTTAATGATCTAGAGGCAGATTTCCAAACTTTTTATGATGTGACTATTAAAATATAATGACCCAAAGCATTCTCTCTCTCTCAAATGAAGTGGCGTAAATGACTTCAACATGCTCCTCTTCTTTCTTTGATTTTTCTTTCCATCCTTCCCCTCTCCCTTCTGTTCTTTCCTTGCTTTTTTTCTCCAATTATCAAGTAAAAATGGATGTTAAAATAAGCTGGTGATCTTTCAAGTTTAATGATTAGTGATAAAAAAGGGGTACATTGAGGGGAAATTTTAGAAAACATCTATCTTTTGTTAGAGGATGAAAGTGTAATGTAGAGAGAGTTTGAGTGACTCATTTTAATTTACTCCAGACAGTACTGATAACTGTGTTTATCAAGTGTTGATATACTGCTGAAACACATCTTTCTAAAGACTTGTTAATTAAGTGGACATTTTTGTGATTTCCTGGTACCAAGGGTATCCTCATTTACATGTGTTTAAAACTTATTTACTTCAATTGTTGGTGGGAGTTCAACAATTTTGGAAAGGAAAAAGGCTCTTTCTGCCGCCTTCTGTCATGATGAACAATAGCATCACAATGCTAAACTCAACTAGTGTTCATGACTGTTCTGTTCAATTTCACACTAAATTTGGTCTGTTTCTCATGGGGCAACACTTTAATTCTGCTGGTTATTCGATATGGGAAAACACTCTGTCCCTGTAATATCTGCTATGTGATCCATGTATAAAAGAATGACTTAAATTGATTTACAACTAATTATTATAAACATCCACCATTTGTTAAATTGGATGAGATTAATTTTACTCATGAAAATAATGCTGAGTTTAAGCTACTGTCCTAAGAATGCTTTGGACTGTAACTCTCGTCAGAGAAAATACCAGAATGTAGAAGGACTTGAAGCTTGTTTTATTTAATAAGCCATATAACAGCTAGATTGTAACTCTTTGAGTTCACATTTTTCAATATATACAAATTTTTATCAATGTTGTAAAATTACTTAAGTTTAAATTGTATACACTGGATTGTTAGATTTAACTACTTTTAAATAAATACAGTGAGCACTTTTGTAAAGAGGGTCACAGGAAAGGTAAGAGGCGAGCCTTTAAGTCCAATGAACTTGACATACTAAATGACAAAAAGATCTTTCTTTTGCCATCAGCAGAATGCTCAGTATTCTAACCAAGTTTGGTGATATGGCTAAAAATTTTATTGCCATTTCTTTGTGCCAGAATTTATTTTAGCTTAGAATTCACTGACTGTTGGTGAAAACTAATCATACTGCAAGCTTCTTATTGTTAGGAATGCTTATGATAGAACCCTAATATTTTGATTCTCTTAGATTAGGAGTGTGTGCGTGTGTGTTTTTCAAGGATCTATTTTTACTTAATAAACCTGAGAGTAAAAAAAAAAAAAAAATGAGAAGTCAATTTGGCAATAGTATCTAGGGAAAATTAGACTGAAAACTTAAATATAAAATTGGCTATGAATTATATCACAACTCGCTTATTTTTTGAAATTAAATTCTAGGGAAATATTTATTCCTCACGTTTAATGAAGTTGGTTTCATTTTTAATACAGTTTCTTTCATAAAAGGCAAAATGTATTAACTTCCATTTAGCAAAAGAGAGAGCACATATCCTGATGAAAAAAAACTATACCTCATTTAAGTGCTTTTATAAATTGTGATTTAAATAATGTATCATTAATTAAAAATTTTAATTGATGAAAAGAAGTATAAAACACAATATTGTCATCCAAATTTCATAAACCCAGTGGTCACCATTATTAATGTTAGATGAATAGCTACTCATCTAATTTTGTTTTTCTTTAAGACAGAGTCTTGCCAACTTTCCCAGACTGGCCCTAAACTTGTGGGCTCAATCAATGATTCTGCCTCAACATACTGAGTAGTTGGAACTTTAGGTGCATGTGTGGCTTTATTTTTTATTTTTCTCTTAAAAAATGTACTTTCCATATCAATGAAGAAAGATATCATATTTTCAAGAGCTGAATGATCAATGTTATTGATATGCCATTATTTATTTAATTAGTCATGTCCTTGTTCATGGAAATTTGAATTGTTTTTGTTTGTTACTACTATAAGCAACATTCCAATGAATAACATTGTATGAAATTTGTGTGCTGAGTTATAACCTTGCTGAGGTTAAATGCAATTTGCTGAATCGAAGAGAACAGACATTTCAAACCATGTAATCATCACCAGTCTATGCTGTGCCCAATTTGTATTCTTACAAACACACATTCTCAACAAAACGGTATGCTCTAATTCATTCTGGTGTTTGCCAATATACAAAATAAGTATATTATTGGTTTATTCTCATTTCTTTGGTAAAAAAAAAGATGAGTGCACTTGCATGCACTTATTAGAAAATGATGTTTCTTCTTTCATGAGTTTTTTGTTCCAATCTTTGTTTATTTTTGCATTGTCTTTGTATATCCTCTGCCAATTGATTTGTAAGAGTTTATTTTTATTTTTATTTTTGCATATTAGGGAAAATATTTAGTGTATATCTTCTAGGTATTCATTTCTTTAATAAATGGTTTTTACTTGGGAAGTCAAGTTAATTACTCTTTATGTAATAATTAGAAAGACCTTTATATACTAAATATTGTAAAAAGACCTTATCCTAAATATTCTTCCACTACTTTGTTTTAGATATTCCCCATTTTCATCTCTCCCTTTCCTTATACTCCCATCCTTCCTTCCTATCTCTCCCTTCATCCTTGTAAAGAAAAAGGCAGAGATTCCAAAAACCTTGTTACTCAAACCACAGTATGGATTGGAAGTTGAAAGTACTGGCTCTGGAGCCAGACACACCTTGGTTCAAACCTTGGTTCAGTCCTTTGTTGTCTCTGTGCCTTTGAGTCTAATCTTTCCATAGTGCTATTTTCATACTTGTAAATTGGGATGGAGGACTCTGGTACCCAGCTCCCATGGTTGTTGAGATGGTTCAGTTAAGCATATTGACTGGCCCATTGTAATAATTCAACAGATGATGCTTCCAGTTTTTTTTTTTTTTTAGAAGTGTTGGCTGGAAACCCCATTTATCTGACAGATAAATGCCATTTACTTGACAAAAAGTTATTTTCCCATTGATTCATAAAGTAAGCTTTGTCATATATAATTTCAACTTATACTTTATTTTACTTCTGAAGTCTGTTTTATCTTTAAATTCATCTATTACAATGTGAAGAACACATGGTTTTAATAACTAAGCTTAGATTCCTCAAAGGGCAATCATCCTCTTTCTTCCTAATTTTAAGAAATAATCTGTTGGTTATTACCCCATTACATTCTAGATAGGGTATAAGGTCATCTTCTCATGTCTTCACAACATTCATTCACATAGTGTTTGAACATATACAGTAAGTGCTTGTTGTGTACCAGACAGTATTCTGGCATGGGAAATGGGCAACTAAACAAAAGAAAAAAAAATCTCTACTTTTATGAAGCTCAATTTTGAGGGGAGACAAAGATAAATAAAACCTTCTATGCTATATAGTGATAAGGACTATAGAAAAAATAAAGTGGAGTTTTCAATGAACACATACCCAGGTGCATTTTAGCTATGACCTGACAAACCTGAGGGAACAAACCATGTGAGTCTGTGGAAAGGACATTCTAGGCAAACGGAACTGCAAGAGCTGTAGCCTCTGGAGTATGTGAGGGGCATGAGGAATTTCAGTGTGGCTAAAACCAAGGAAGTGAGGGAAATAGTGGAAGGAAATGGCAGAGGAAGTCTGAACAAGAGAGTGGTATAGGTCAGATAAACATCTCTTTTCTTGGGGTAGGGGTGTTAGTGGGGATTGAACTCAGGGGCACTCGACCACTGAGCCACATACCCAGCCTTATTTTGTATTTTATTTAGAGACAGGGTCTCACTGAGTTGCTTGGTGCCTCCCATTGCTAAGGCTGGCTTTGAACTCATGATCCTCCTGCCTCAGCCTCCTGAGCCTCTGGGATTACAGGCATGTGCCACCATGCCTGGCTAGATAAATATGTCATAGGCTCATGAACTAAGAAGCCATTGCAGAGTTTTGGGCAACGTGCTCTCATTTGATTAATATGAAAGTGGCATTGGCTTAAATGAGAAAAGAACGTGGGGTACAAATATAAATACAGGGAGAATAGCTAAAGGCAACGGCAATGATCTGCATGAGAGATGTGGATGTGACAGAGACAGGGAAAGAAGTTCTTAATGCACATTTGTGAAGGTAAAACCAGCAGTATCTGCTTCCCAATGGAGAGCACAAAAGACATCTGGGTCCTTGATGATTTCTGAGATTTTATCCCAAGCACCAGGAAAGATAGGATGCTAACTGATGATAAGGGAAACATTCAGAAAAGCAGTTTAGAGAATTTTCTTTTATATTGGGCATTTAATTTTGAGAACTTTAGACATTTAAATGGAGATTTTCAGTAGGCTGTGGGATAGACTGGTCCGTATTGAAAGGGCGAGACCTCAAGTAGAATGAAAACTAGAGAAGGGTGAGATGCAAGTGCTGTTTCAGTAATTCCCTTTTGTTACTTGGAAAAAATTAAATATCATTTCTGAAATGCCAGAATATTGAAAATGTCTTATACTATGGATTGTGATCTAACTCCATTTTAACCTTCTTTCTACTCTCAATTCCTTCCACTTAAAACCCATAAAAATAATGGTGGCTCACAAATATAGAACACTAGCCATTTGCCAAGGAGGGAGGAGTTGATAAAACTATGGAAAAGTCTTTAGGAACTTAAGCTTGTTAAGACATGTGAGGTAGGTAATGGAGAGGCAGAAATCAATAATCAGTGCCTATCTGAAACCCAGAGTTAAAATTATTTTTAATATCTTCTATGTTTATGTGACCAAATTATTTTAAGTCTTTATCATGATTATTAGTAAATATCATATTTTTTGATTCATTCTTTAGCTGCCAAACTAAAGAATAAAAATTAAAAAGTAACACCTGAAAAGAATTAATTTTAAATAAAGATATTACACAAATTTAGTAAAATTTTACACATACAAACTTTGTTTTTACCAAACAAAATTATACTTTGCAATTTGTTCTTTTTCTGGCTTTTTATATTTATTTTTATATTTTGGTACTGGGGATTGAACCCAGGGACGCTTAACCACTGAGCCACATCCTCAGCTCTTTCTATTTTTCATTTGAAGCAAGATTTTGTAAGTTGCTTAGGGTTTCACTAAGTTGTTGATGCTGACCCCAAACTTGTAATCCTCCTGACTCAGCCTTCCAAGTTACTAGGATTACAAGTGTGAGCCACCACATCTGAGTCTTTTTCTGTTTTAAGCACACATACATACATGTATATTAACAAACCCACTCAAGTTGTAATGGATCACACAGACTAGGAATTGAAGTAACTCAAATTCTGTTTTCTGACTTTTCAGTCAATATTCTATCAATGGTTACTCAAAATTAATGCTTCAATGCAAGAATATGGGATACTATAGGGTCTGAAATTACAAACTTTACTCAAAGAAGAATTTGAATGACACTGAACCTTAAGCATTTACTCTGGAAATAGACATGTGTGACAGTCCATGTAGCTTAGTATAAATGATGGCTGACTCTACAACTTGGGAGTTATCTAAATTAATTTTCAGAAGAACATGCTGTTCACTAAGATATAAGCAATAAATAGGTGCTGATTTGAAACTGAAAGGCTATTAAAATGACGGTAGGCATGATTATAATTTAAAGTATTTTTCAGAGGAAAATGCTATATTACTGACACTGTTTAGAACTGATAGTACATGGTGAAAATAAAAACAGATTAAATTTAAATCAATATTATTATTGTTTAAAATATTCTATGGACAGTGCATTTCCTTATTGCCTT
This sequence comes from Tamias sibiricus, assembly GCA_025594165.1. Taxonomy (NCBI): domain Eukaryota; kingdom Metazoa; phylum Chordata; class Mammalia; order Rodentia; family Sciuridae; genus Tamias; species Tamias sibiricus. Next base: position 33,122,973 of record CM046668.1, read on the forward strand.
CCCTCATGACAGATACCCCTACTATTTTGCTCTTAGTATATCACTGTCAAAGATTATGTCCATTGTTATATTTTGGATGATTTTCTTCATTAAGCTGCCCTAATAAAAATACAGAAGGTATACCTGTCAATAGGATCAGCATTTTTAACAAACTCCCCAAATGAACCCTAAGCACAGTGAAGACTTGAGGCCTACTGGACTTAAGAGGTAGACAGAAAGGATCAGAGAAATATGAGAAAAACTAGAAGAATCCTAGGGGAAAGATCATACTTCCCTGCTCCATTTAAAGTAGGTTTGTGCATCTGATCTATTCTGACTAGTAAATGTAACTGGAAGGGAGATGGGTCATTTCTGGGTTGTAGCTTTAAAGGAAGTATATGTGTTGACAAATTCTCTTTTCCTTCTGCTATAATAATGTAATACAACACAAATAGACTGTTTTGATAATCTGGAAGCTGAAGTGCAATGATGGTGAGAAGAATCAAGTTTATATAAGTAAGAAATAAATGACTGGCATAAGTTGCAGAGATTTGGGGGTTGTTTATTACTGCAGCATAACTCAACATTTTCTGACTGATACAAATTAACATAAGAAGGATGGAATAAAAAAACATGTCCAATGTAGACGAAAGATCAAATAAGATAAATAAGATGGAAGAATGTCTAATGAATTGTCACTGAGAAGGTCATTGGTGCTCTAGCCAGAACAGTTCCTAAAGAGTGGTGACAGTGTAAGTCAGAAAGATTAATTATCCTGCAATCATCAGTACTGCATGGACATTCTTTGATATGTAAACAGAAAAGAACCTTGAGGTCTCATCTCATTTATTGCACATGGCAGGTCAAATTAGAAGTCTATGGATTTGAATTATGAAGTACATTTTCCAACGAAGATTAAAAAATAATGATATTGCTGAAGGCATTAGTTTAAGTGCCCAAGGACAGGCAGTCAGCTTTTATTTTGATCAACCTTATGAAAAACACTTAATTTTAAATATTGGTGTTCTTTAAAGAATTGTTTATCTCAGAATTTGTTAAATTACAAATCTGATTGTTTGAGGGGCATAGGGAAGGAATTCCAGATATAACAAACATGAAGAAATAAAAATAGGGATTTCCATATGTCTCTTTTTCTGATAAGGAGCTATATATTGGTATATTTTATTCATTTATTCATTCAACAAATATGTAGTATCTACTACAAATCCATCCTTCTGAGATGTTCTGAGGTATTTAATGGAGAACATTAAATACTCCCTGTATCTTCATGCAACTCACAATCTAGTGAGTTCCATTAAAAATTAATATCTACATTTTAATGTTCAAAACAAAGTTTTAATATATTATGTTTTATACACAATTATTTAAAAATATGGGTGTAAGTTTTTGACTCTCCTTTCATTAAGTGTTGTGCTTAATTCCCTGCCCCCCTCCAGAGTCTGGCCTGCATAGTGACATATTTCTTACAAATAAAAAATAGGGGAAAGAGATTATATGTGACTTTCACATTGGGTGGTTTAAAGACATCATGGATTCTTTTTTGTCCTGTCTGTCTTGGATTACTCACTTTGAGGAAAACTGGCTGCCATCTTGAGAAGGCACTCAAGCCATCCTATGGAGATTTCCATGTGGCAAGGAACCGAGGCCACCAGCTACCAGCTACTTGCCATCAGCCATGGAGTGAGCCATCTTGGGGGAAGAACTCCAGTGCCAGTCAAGCTTTCAGGTGACTAAAGTCCCTACTGATATCTTGATTCATGCAAAATCTTGAGCAGGAAATATACTGCTAAGTCACTCCTAGATTCTTTCCCTTTGGAAACTGTAAGATAATAAATACTTGTTATTTTAATCTGCTATGTTTTAGGGTAATTTGTTGTACACCAGTAGATAACTAATACATTTGGGTTGTATAGTATGATCTCTCTCCCTCCCTCTCCCCCCTCTAAATATATATATATATAACTCTTTCATTTTATAAATACACACACACACACACACACACACATACACACACACACATACACATATCAATACCTATGTAGAACAAATAATTTCCTGCTCTTTCAAAGACTTTCATGTAACATATAAACATTCTTTTCAGTTTTGCAAATTTGAAGAAATGAACATTATTTGGGGGGGATCGCCAACCAAATACCCCTTTTGATCCAAAAGATCATTTGTCTCTTTTGATCCAAAATAGACACTTATTTAAAAATAATTGACACTTTAAACTCTAAAATAAAGAGTTTTTTATCTACTTAAGCCAACAAAGTTGCTTCAGATATTATTCAATAAACTTTAAATATATTTCCTAGGAAAATGCATTCCAATTGAACTGAGGAAATGCTATTTTTAAAAAACAATAGAAAAACGGTAGTTTTGCTTCCAGCATATTTTTGATATTTTGAAAAATTAAATTAAAATCTTTATAATATAAAAGAAAATTGGAATTTCTGCTCTAAGAAATATGCTGGTGAAGTATGTGTAGTATTAATGATCTCATTTTCATTACACTCATCCAGCATATATGTAGTAGGAATGATTTCAGTCTTGGAATTAGACAAAGCTGGATTTGAATTCAGACACCTGTCATGTTTTGCATTTCAGGTAAGGTGTCAGATTTCTTTCTTCTCTGTAGTTATCTCAAGCTTTCACAAAAGAATAAAAAATTACTTGGGTAACATATAAAAGCCTGCCTACTCAAATTCTCACAATAATTTCACTAAGTACATTGCATAAAGTTCTATTAATGGTTTTAGAAGTTCTATAAGCCACAGAAATTTTATGGAAAACATTATAAATATGTGGCTATGTACATTTTCCTAAGGCATGGAAAGGCTCATTGAGTTCAACAGGTTAAGAAGGTCAAAAAGTTTAAAAGGCTAAATATAGAGGAAGATCCCTTCCAACTTTCACAAGTGTTGCTCATAAGGTTTATGAGGGGATGTCATAACTATTCCCTCTGCTTTGATGAGTACAGGGAAAGATAAGGGAAGAATTAAAAGGCAGAATCTTGTGTCTTATAAAAACATTCTCTCTCTCTCTCTTTCTCTCATGTGTGTGTGTGTGTGTGTGTGTGTGTGTGTGTGTGTGTGTGTGAGATTCCACTTAATAGAGATTTTACTTATTAAAAACAAATTTAAAACCACCACCTACATCATATGACTTGCCTTTAAGTACTAAAAAGTGTTATCAGTTAAAGCAAGGGTACTTACATGACTTATTTAACAATTCCATTCAAAATAAAATTTTATACTATCATAGCCTGAAGAAAGCCTTTAACATGTTACATGTGTGGCCTTGACTTAAAGAAAAAGAGAAACTAACTGTAGTTGCAAAAGATTTTCTCAAATTAAAAAAATCATCAAAATAATATTATCATTTCCTTTTGTTCTATTCAATAACTAACTACTCACTTTAACACTGATTTTTAGTGTCTTCCTGGAATTATTCTCTGTTTCCTGTGTGAGTAAATTTAACTGACCATGAGGCCTATCACAGGTCTCTTAGAGAGTAACTCAAGCTTTACAATAATCAAATATTTTTGATTTCTAACCTAATATAACTCCAAATTTTATTGCTGCCTATAACTATGGAGGTAAGAGTAAAGAAGTATTCTGATCAAAAAGACATTTTATCAAGAGTAGGAGAATGATTGAGAGAGATTATTCCAATAACCAAAGACAGGTTATGGTGGTTTTTAGTCAGAGAGCAGAGGAAACCATAGAAGAGGTTGGACCATACATAGATTTTATAGGGAGAGTCACAATTGCTCATGCATTGGATGTAGAAGATTTAAAAGGAGAAAGAAGAGAGAGAGAAAGAGAGAGAGAGAGAGCACCAAGTTTATAGTTTTTAATTTTTTGTTTATTTTACTTTGTGTTTTTATTTTTCTAAGAAATTGGGACACTGGTATTGCCTTTTGACTTGAGAAAAACATACTAGATTATATTTAAAATATTATCAATTCACACATATGTATTTGCAGGAATTTATTTTTGTCTTTAAACATAGTATACTAAAACAACATCCCGAGTGATATTTTTAAGTTGTATTTTGGAGTTTCCTCCTAATTAATACATATACCTTATTCCTTTAATGGCTGCACAGAATTTGGTCTAAATTATAGATGTAACTTATGTAGATGGGATATTTTATTCAGTAATTTAAAACTATCATCTTAAATATACTTTTGTTTTTGTTTCCAGTTTTTTACTGATTTTCTTTTTTGCAAAAAATGCTATGATGAACATTAATATCCAAATATTTTTGTGCACATGGAAAATGTGTCTGTAATATGAATTCCTAAAAGCATAAATACCAGGTCAACATTGACCTCACATTTATTTTGAAAAGGTACAAATTACAATTAAGTAGAGATGGAATTGCTTGCCTTAGTTCAATAGAACTAACCCACTGAACTCAGCTGAAGAGTAGATTGGAATCCCACCACTCCCTTTTCAAACCTTACTTAGTAAATCTCTGAGCTGGTTATCACCACTGTATTCCTCTGTTTGGATTCAGTGGAAAAAGAAAGAGCTTTGAGGACATTGCACTACCCCAACCTTGATATATTTTCCTTTCAGCTCTCACAGCCCAGGTCATCTGAAGGCTTTGGGAAAGGTGAATATGGACTCTTTTTACAGGAAAAATGAACATTACTTTAACAAATATATCTGAATCCAGAGAAACTAGAAAAGAGCAAGAATCAGAACGAGAAAGCAATGAAGTTTGAATTTGATAGCATAAGATATAAGAAATTTAGGCAGAGAAACAGCAAGCCTGGTAGAAGGCATAAGATTCAGATGATTTTGTTTCCTTATTTCTTTTCAAAATGCAATACTTAGATATAGACTAATCCAATGTAGTTTAAAATATGAAAGCCAATTTTCCATTATTAGCTTTTGAAAATGGATCTTAATTATCAAATCTTTATAATACTATAGAGTCAAAATGTGAATTTAATAAACACTAATAAGATAGACCTAATTGATAATAATAGCATGGCACAATGTAGAAATCTACTGTCAGGGTCTACACATTGGAATGTTTATAAATACATACAAAAACTTCTCAAATTTTAAAAAATGGTGCAAACTTGTGAAGGGGTTATTTATAAATTACTCATTTTTTTTTTTTTTAGGGACAAACATTTCATTTATAAAACATAGGAATTATGGGAGTAGAAATTTGGATTCTTCATGAATTTCTACTTTTAAAAACTCTTACCCTGATTCAGAAAATGGAAAAAAAGTGATTTTCTTTTAATTGAGAGATGGCAGTTTACTTTTTATGCATACTTCTTGTTAAAACAAAACAAAATAAAACAAGATACAGCTGAACAAATACCAATTTGACATAATTGTGTGATGTGTTGGGTCTTGTGCATGGAACCCTAAACCTATTTTTATTTGCAATTTTAATAACATACAATGAATTTGACATTATATTCAGTCAGTAAAAAAACTACATCTTAAAGACAAAAGACCAGTGGCCAATGAATGCTTTCAGTGGTTTGTGTTAAAATATGCCTAAAATCTGTGAGTGAAAGCAGTATTAAATAAGAGTGTACCTTTAAACCTACTTCTAATTCATTTGAAGATATTTCTTTTTCATATCCTCCTAAATCCCTAATGTTTTATTACATATTATTTTATAACCATCAGTTTTAGAAAAGATAAATTGCCTAAATCAAGATTTCGCTTGACCCTGTTGAACTGTGGAGAAAAGGATTGTTCTAATCTACTGGAGATTATGATAATAAAATATTTCCCTGTTTTCATGTATGAACTCCTAAAAAAATTGACAAATTGATTTTCTCATTATTCAGAGAGCAGACCATTTTCTTCCTCTCTATGTACTTAGAAGAGTTACACAACAGAGAAAGGTGAAGACAATAAAGTTAGAAAAAAGTGGGTTGATGACTGAGGACTAAAAAAGAATGCCTGTTCATTATCATATATTTTTGTGTCTACATAGATGAGATTTATAGGCTGAGGAATGGTCCTTGTGTCTGCTCACTTTCCAGTTGTACAGAATTTGATAATTGTGGACAGGTCAATATGTAATTTTTAAACTTTTTGTTGTTCTTATGTTGAACTGGAGTTCCCATGTTACTTTATTAGCAGTAGTGATCCTTGTACAGAATTTGAATAGCTAGACAGTAGTGTTGGATTCTAGGAGGAATTTTAGGAGCAATACTTCCAACATTGGGTTTTCATTGCCATTGTCTTGCTGTGACCATGCTGATGACATGATATATTAGGCATGTTGAAAAAAGAACCATGATATTGACATATGGGAGGAATATTCTCAGGGGCTGTCTGTCTCAGTGTAGATTATTTACCCTTAAAGCAAAACACACATGGTCCTGGGCTATGCCTGTTAAGCATTTACTGAATCTAGATGACAAAGGTTACACCCACTGGGAATAAATTTCTAAACTATGTAGCATGACTACATATAAGAAACAGATGATATATTTTATGTGGCCTTTAGAGTAGATTATACAGTGTTCCATATAGTTGTTAATATATAGTAAACCAGAAAAACACTCCATTGTAAAGAATAAGTTTTCTTTTAGAAGGCCATGGAAGAATACTTTTGGCTTCCTTTTGAGTTAACTAGCTATTTTTTCATATTTATTTCTTTGTTTCATATATTTCTCCATTCTTACTGATCAAGATGGCAACCACAGATGGACAAAGATATAACAAAAGGTCTGGTTTCCCAATTTTCTGTCACTGCAAATGTTTCCTAACATTCATTATAAAATTTTCTCATGCTAATGGATAATCAATGTATTACTTTTTTTGTACATAGATAATAATGCAACACAGGAGAAGGAGAATTTTCTTGTAGTATATGGCCTATTTTCCTGTTTATGTGATAAGAGGATGCAAAAACATTAAAGCCCTAGTCTTCCTCTTAACTGTATATTTAAAAAGATCACTTGACATTTTCATTAAAAATAATCTTGTGCTACAAATATTAAGAAAACATACTTGTTCTGCCTCTAAATTTTTTTGTTGTTCTTTCCAAAGTACACTTGTTCTTTTTATTCCTTTAAATTCATTCAAATAATTGAAGCACTCATTATCAAACACCATGCCTAGGGGTTGATTATACAAAAAATGTATAAGATCTAACTTTATCTCAGAGTTGCAAACAATCTAGGAAATGGGAAGGAGACAGAGAAGTTAACAAGTAAGGATTAAGTACCATAAATAAGAAGTACATAAATGCCTTGTAAAAGGCAAAATAATATCTTCCTTTGGAGCAATTCAAGTAAAGTCTAAGAGAAGCTGACATTGAGATAACCCTGAGGATAAAGGCTCCTTTAGATATGAAACCAGAAGGAGATGGATAGATGTTGAAATTACATAATTTAGTTCCTGCATTGGTTTCTAGCCTGGGAAAAAGCCACAATTTTGGATTTGTATAGATGACTCTGATTATTATTGAAACATGAAATTTATTTTTATTATTTTAAAATGGGAATTCATAGTGTTTATCATCAGAAATTATAAATATATTTCATATGGTGAAGCATTATGATTTAGTGGGGGTAATAAAGGAATGGGAATTGGCAGACTTAAGAGTGGACAAATAAATATTTTTATATATTTATCAACTTGTTTGCATATATGACAATTGGCCATTCATTGTCCTGAAACACAGGTACAACCTTAAATCTCAAAAGATCTTTTTAACTGTGCATAATTTTCTGGGAGGGAGAAATAACTCAGTCATACATACATGTAATCTCACCCTTCTGAGGACAGGCAATGAATTAGAAAGAGACAAGTAAATGTGGTGGTAGGTGAACTAGATCCTCTACCAGATTTTGGAGTGCTGGGTTGCTGAATGAAATCCAGGTAAGATGAAGAAGAGACAGCATGAAATTGAAGAGTCTTAAGGGGAAAACGTGGTCAAGACATATTTACTCTATGTTGTAGAGCCTTGTTTGTTCCAATATTGAGAAGTGGGGACTTATGATAGGAAAATATAAAAACTGAATAACGTATTACACACATTTGTATACCATTATTACTTTTAATCTGAAAATGATGAATATGAATTTATTGACTATCCACTACCTGCCATGCACTGTACTAGCTATTTTTAAAATATGATTTTTGTTAACACTCATATTCTTTTTTGAGGAAAGTTATCTTCCCCTTTCTTAGAGAAGTTAAGCCATTTTTCATTCATTGGTCATCAGTATCATCAATTTAAATGAAATTTGTCTCTCTCAAATCTTATTTTTTCCTAAGCTGCATTCCTGTTTTTCCCATACTGTATTCATCAGTACAGAGAAGACTGAACAGCTCAGGAAGCTGAATTTAAGGACAATAGCTGGCCAAAGAGCCTGAGAATCAATAAAAAAACTGCAAACAATGAATCATCTCATTCAGAGGAACCATAGTCTGAATTCAGATGATCCTATCTAAATTAAGCCTGAAAAAAAAAAAAGTAAATTCAGCCTGAATTTTGGTCAGGAAGCTAAAATAATTTATGCTAAGTGACAAATAATAAGTTTTCACTAAGTCTTCAAACACCCATTTGAAACCATGTTCAGGGGATTGTGGGCATTTGTGCCTTTCCTATTAGGAAGGTCTGTAATGAAGATATTTCCTAGATCCAAGCAGAAGGGCAGTTTGAAAGGAAGACTTGGAGGTAAGACTATTTGAACTCTTAATTAGCAGATGGGTCCCTTTGAAAAGAAGCTGGAGGGCACCACTATTTTGTTCTCGAACAGAGGAGAGATTTCTTCCAGGATAATCTATAATTTACGGGATTTAGAGCTGGTTAGATAAACAAGGTTATTAGCACCAATGGCAAAAAAAAAAAAAAAAAAAAAAAGAGGGGGCAGTGCTTTTTTCCCCCTCTTTTATTTGAAATCAGGCATCATGCCAATCTAGCAGATGGTCAGAGGTACATATTGAAGATGTTTGTGTATTATGCAGATGTATGGACTGGATTCTAGGGGCAATGGAAGAAATAGCTCCCCCATGATTGGAAGCTAGAAATCATTTTTAAAAACACAGACATAGCTACTCTGGCACCTGAGAATGCTTTGGAGAATTGAGATCAATACAGCACATAAGACAGAGGCCTAATGACATTCATGAGTTAAAAGACAAATTTGGTGGTCAAGCTATGTTTGGGAACAAATGTAGCAACAAATGAGCTCTGCTAAATCCCATAGGTGGACAGTGCAAACTCTATTAGCAATTCATGATTCAATAACCATTATATTAAATGAGTCACTGTAAACGAATATTTAAATTTATAAAATGATGCCATAAAATGATAATTTGATACTGAATAAGGGCATGATTATTTTGGCTGAATTAATAACAAATCTTCCTAGAGTTTGCCTCTCTACCTAGAGTCTCTGAGTTCCTCACCATTTTATTTTTTGCCCTAGAGCCTCATGTTAGCCACTTCTTTCTGTTTAAGGATCTGATTCTCAGTTATGCTGTAGAGTTTTACTCTTGGCAGAGCTCTGCTAATCTGAGAATCACAAGAATCTGAGAGAAGTGAAATAGCTTTGGTATGTGTATATTTTGAAGTTGAACATATGTAAATAGTACAACATCAAGAATAGTAAATATCTCCATGATGTTGTCTAGGATGTATAAACACCAAAAATATTTAGGGAATTTGTTGTTAGCAGGATTTCTGGGTCAAAATTTAGTGCTTTCATCTAAACATTTTAGGGGAGAGAAGAGACTCATGTTAGGATTTAAGTTTTAAGCATGATTGGACAAAATGTCAATAAATGCAAATGAGTTTTGTAAAACAAGTTTCATGTGAACCAATATATTACTCAGCTCACAGAGATTGGATTTAATTGAAGCTGATCTCATTATACTCTAGGGGATGAAGTCAGAGCTTTGACCTACCTAACTTCAACACTATTATTGAATCCTTTTCAGTATTAATGTTGATCAGCATTTGGGTGTACACATGCAGATACATTTTTACTGCTTATAAATGTGCATATAAAAATCTCTAATATTTCAACCTTTACTCTTCAGGAAATCATACTTTTCATATAATGACCTACAGTGCTAATTTAAATTGAAAGAAACTATTTTCAGATGCCAAGGGTGTACAATTCTATAGCATAGGTAACATTCTCCTCTTTTAATGATTTTCAAACCTGTGCATTCGCAGCTAAGGAATATATTTTATCTGCAGGACTACAGATTAAAGCTGTGGCCCTTATTCTAGCATCATGCTGATGTGATGATGTCCATAGAGCTCAAACATCAGCAGAAAGCTCTGAAAGACCAAGATTTCCAATCATAAGAGTCAATTAAAGGTGATTAAATATTATATGTTATAGCCATAAAACATATGGATGGGCAAAGTTGTTATTTAGCCCTTTTAGGGAGTAATCACTAATAGTCCAAATGTTCTATTTGCCAATTAGTATGAAATGACTTTGTATCACTTTTAAGATAAAGGAACAATTTATTGAATATATGACAGTTATAAATTTGTGTTGATGGTTGGTTAACAAAACTAATGAAATTTAAACAAAGAGTTGGCAAGGTCTATAGCAAATGCTTTTTGCTTTAGTTTGATGGAACTTTTCTATGCTTGGGACTTATTCCTGAAGAAAAGCCACTAAAGCAGATGTATATGTCTAAGGAGACAAGCACATAAAAGTTATTTGTTCTATTTTGCTCTTGATAAATTATTAAAAGTATTTCATTATTTATGATGAGTACTATTTTCAGCTTTTCTTTCAAGGAGCTTTCCGTAATTCTTCTAATTAAGAATGGTTAACTATATCTGTATATAAAATTAGCAGCTATAAATTCCTAGTGACCTGGGATAAAAATCATATATGCTTTTAATGACAATATAACAGGAAAACTCAAAAGCAAATTATTAAAGAGGTTGTCCTAACATGATTCCAAAACCAGACCATAGTGAAAAGATTGGGTCAAAGTATTTGAAGTGCAGTGAAACCAACAGACATGACTGTGTTCAACTTAAACAAATCTAATTATTTTTGCAATTTTCATGCTTAAGCATGCATATTAATTAGACACCAAAAAAGAAAAAGAAAATGAGACCAAAAAAACCCAAAATAATGTCCATATGCAGGCATGAGTTACTACTACATTCTTAAATAGAAAGAGGACCCTGGTTTTAGGTCAATTTTTGCATTATTGACTGGGGCATGGTGACTCCTAAGAGACAGAGTTCACGTGTACTTGGGAAATCAAGCACATTATCTGCAGTTGAAAGACAGTAATTACTGTAATAAACAAAGGCCGACCTCAGTTTTAAACAAATGGATGCTTTTTACTAAGTAAGCAGTTTATAAGCACAAACAGTCCTAGGAATTTTCTAGTGCTCTTCCATCTTTATGTATGTGCATTGACATAAACTGAAAAACAATGAATTCTGAGTAGACATTCATTATTTCTCTAATAGTACATTATACCTAGAATTATTAAATATAAATTCCATCATCTTTGTCTCATCTGAAGTCTACAAAAAACTGTCCAAGAGGAAAAGTAGGGAATCTACATACATACTCACAAACATGTGAAAACATTTATATGAAAATTATATGACTAAAATTAACATTTAGTAAAAGTGAGGCTAGGGCTTCCCCTCTGACTTTTCTGTTATCAGAGCAACTCATTTATGGTTTTATCCAAGGCATTTAGCCCCAATTAAAGACAATGAAGGACATGAATAAATTAAATTGCATTTTAATTCAGCAAATGTTACATTTGATCAGAGGTTCCCAAGGGTTAGAAGCTTAGGACATTGTGAGAAGGAGGGAGACTGTTGTCTGAGCTCTCTCTGAAGCAGCTTTTCACCATTATGCTGGCACATTTGAATCATCCAGTGGAGACTTGAAGACAAAAATACCCATTTTTGCTTAGTATCCTTAGGGAGTCTGATTTATTTGGCAGGAACAAGCCTTGGATATGGATGCCAGGTCAAGAAATATTTAAAAAGAAGAATGAAAGTGGTGTAGATTTGACTTCATAATTTTGTGGAATTCTAGATTCTCTTATGGAGGAATTCTGAACTCTCTCATAGTCAAGTTATTTGACAGATCATGTAAGAGGCAATTAAAAATGTGTTTTAAATCAGTGCTGGTAAAATTGTGAAACCAAATTAGTAGAAACCACTTTACATAAATTCCTGAAATTATAAATAATTATAAATAATGATGCACTAGCCTTTAACAATTTATTTTAAAAGTTGGTACTCACTGATAAGGAAATCCAGTGTTTGTGATGGATGTTATAGAAGTGTTATTATAATCCTGTGTAGATTATCTCTGTTGGTTAGTACCTTCTTATTATTTTTCTTTTTTCATCATCAATGCTATTGAATTATAGTTTATTGAGTACTTAAGATGTGTTGCTTATTTGTTCAGTGATAGGCTTGTGAGATTCTTTAATTCTCATACAGCAATATACATTAGGTACTATTATCATACTGAGCACAAAGAAGTTACTTAGCACAAGGCCACCTTACTAGACTATTTTAATTAATGCAGACAATCCATGTCCTAGATGGAATAGCTGACAGAGAGAACCATGCTCTTTTTCTACCTTAATTGAAGGTCTACTTCAAAGCCATGTCAATGGAGCCCCTGGTATTGGTATACAAACTGACACACAGATCAGTGTGACAGAATAGAGCTTAGAGGCCTACCTATTCATGTATGGGAATATGATCTGTAAAATTACCAATGGGACAAACTGCAGATGTTTTTAGTAGATGGCCTGGAGAAACCCATTTATATGAAGAAAAACAAAATGTCCTGCAAGAAGTGACCTTAAGATGTGTTAAACCTGAGAAGTTAAAGGTGAGCCTTGCAGAATAATAGGGAAAAAAAAAAAGTAGGAGACAATTTGTGACTAGTTCAAAAGCAAAATATAATAGAGTTATTTGCTTGAAGATGAAGGACTTCAATTTAACACAACATAGAAAAAGATAATAGGTGAATGACTAAAGAGAAAAGATAATTACAATAGTTAAATTTAACAAAGAATTCCTGAAAATCAACAGGGAAAACAACAATGACTATAGAGAAAGATGAATAAAATATATGATCAAGCAATTTATGCAAGAGGAATTCCAAATGATCATTGCATACAAAGTGGTACCAAAACTTGTTAATGACCATAGAAATGAAAATCAAGTGATTTGATTTTTTTTTTTTTTTTTTAAATCTGTTAAGCTGACAACTTTCTAAGCTACTGGTGGGAGTATAGAGTGGTGTTGCCATTCTGGAGTGTAACCTGGCAATTTGGTAAGTAAGGTTAGCCTTAGGTGAAAAACAGTAAATATTCCCACATCGAATTTGGATTTCATATATAAATTTTATCTCAAAAATTCCATGCCCATGGTGAGTAGTAATGGAGAAAGGGGACATGCTTTCTAAATGTATATCAATATTAATGTTTTTAAAATATTTATAGATATGTGTTATTTTTGTACAACTTGGAAACAAGGTTGTGGAAGAAAGATGAAAGCACATTGAAAAAGGCTCATCATCTTACGTATGAAGTGGAAAGAGTGTACTCATAAGCCACACACCACTGGTCTGAAAGATGCCAAGCAATTTCAGCATAATGCTGGTTATGGCCATTAATTGGTATTTATGGAAAGTCTGCTGAGTATTTGGCTCTGGGAAACATTTATTTTTGTGGGATGGATGGCCCCTTCCAGTTGCTGGGAGTCCCTAGAGATCTTAACTTATGTTCTCATTCCTATCCATTTGTTTCTGTGAAAATTGAAGTAAGATAATGTATATAGAGAAAGTCTTTGGCTATCTTGAAAAATCTAATTAATATGGTAACAAAATTGTTATTCATATAGATGGATTCCTTGCTTAAAACTAAATAATGAAAAAAACCTTTTTAATAACAATTTCTTTTTAAAACACAACTTTCTACTTTAAAAATAAAAAGATTATTTCCACATATATTGAAAGATATTGTCTTTGCTTTGCTAGTTAGGAGACTTCTAAAAGCCTATAAGTCAGATTTACCATACCATTTATGAGCTCCCTCTGGGAAACATAAAGCTACTATTTATTAGAATATACTAGTGCAGCTCATTTTTATTTTTGTGATGTCACTTTCTCAGTTTCATTAAATTAGCAACATTTTAATGAAAGTTAATTGCTTCAAATCACTTTTCTTTCAGTATGTAACATTGAGAAAACAAGACAAATAATTCTATTTTGATAATATGGAACAGTGTCTGAATTATAGAAATAACTGGATTTCTGTTATCATTTTACGTATGCATTATGTGAATTCAAGCCCCAAACTGACTGTGTTTAGTATGTTCATTGTATTAAGTATGAATTATTTTTGCAAAGACCTCAAGTCTTAAGCAAGTGCTAAACTGTAAACTCACATTCAATTTTTAATAGTGTACTTTTAGTACTGGTATGAATAACAACATGTTATTAAAAATGTCATGTATTCCATGAAGAAAAATTAGGTAATAAACAACACATGCAGATTTAAAAAAAAAAACAATCTAATTTTATATATGTATACAAAGAAACCCAAGAATGATTAAGAAAATGTAATTATTCTCATGTTCATTATTTGAGTGTCCAAAACAGTGAATTTGTACAACTAAGTAAATGTTTTTATAACAGGAATCTACTCACTAACAGTCACAGTTATATATTCTCCTCAAATGTATCTCTCCACTAACATCTAGCATCTGTCCCCACTCAATGAGTCAGTCTTTGTAGATAGGCCTCAGCTAATCCAATAATCTGAAGCCAATATAAAACATATATTTGGTAAGTTAAAACTGCAAACGTTACCACATATGTACAATTTTGCAAAAAGAATTTCCTAGGAAACTGTAGGAGAACTGCTTCCCTTTCACATATACAAACACCTACAGAGGAGAATTTTTAGATGAATTAAAGTTTGAGGATAAAAATGTGTGTGCACAAAAAATAAATATTTGAGTAGGTTTTATACATATGACCCTTTTGTGATAATTCTGGCATCATATGTAAAGCGATGGATTTCATGTCCTATAGCCACATAAGTCTTATCAGATAAATTGTGTTCAAGAATAAATGCTTGGGGGCTGGGATTGTGGCTCAGCGGCAGAGTGCTCGCCTCGCACGTGCGCGGCCCGGGTTGGATCCTCAGCATCATGTAAACATGGATGCATTGCATTGTGTCCAACTAAAGCAAATAAATAAATATTAAAAAAAAAGAATAAATACTTAATTCATTTTAAGAGTTGGCACAGAATTGCAAAACCAAATATATTTCATTGAACACAACAGAAATTACTTTTTTTCAAGCTACAGTTGCAATAAAGAAATAAAATCCTACTTTCTGCATGTGTGAATTCTCAAGTGAACTTTCTTCTTATGACTGTAGTAATGAGAACTGCTTGCATATTAAAATGTTAGGTGCTAAGGGTCTTATTTTATTTTATGCTTTTCTTTATTTTCTAAATTACCTTCATGGGGAGTAATTACTTAAGCAATCAATAAAAGTCTCATTGTAAGTAATTTTTAGAAATTGGGTGATATTCTTGGATTGCTTAAGTAAAGTGGCTCGTTAATAGATGTTTCTAGTATTCTGGAAAGTTTTAAATATTAATTCTCAGTTATACTATCATCTGGATGAAATGAGGTAAGATAATTTTAAAATCAAAGAAAATTTGCATTTGAATGTGACAGGAAAATATTGTATCAGTTGTAGCAGAATACAGGTATTCAGTACAAAAGGCAGAGTAACATTTCTGATAAAACAGTCAAGTGATTTTTTTTTTTTTTTACTATATGTTAGAATGCTGTCTCAATACAAAATTACACCACAAACCTTTTATTTTATGTTCTGTTTAAGTTATCTCTAACATTTTTTAATTGGTTGATTGATTCTGATAGTTGCCTACAACACAAACTTAAGTGAATATTGATTGTGATCAATTATTTTTTCCCTGTTTGATACACAGAAAATACTCCAAGACTCATCTACATAAATGTTGAACTTATGTAAGACAGTAGAAGCAACAGGAAAATCATAGCTATTTGTATAAAAAATGTGCTTCTGTAATTGAAAGTGGCTTTAATTTAACTTTTTTCTCAGCATATCATTTACATACCTATCTAGTCACTTTTAGACCTCTGTAACCAAATCTTAATGCCCATTCAATTACTTTTACAAAGTTAGCAATGCTCATACTTATACTTTCATTTCAATTAAGTCCTAGAGAAATTTGTTAGATTAAAATAAAATTCTAATAACAGAATTTGCTCCCAGTAGTTTCTCTTTACTTCATTTTTAGCTTGAAGGCCACCATTATCTAGTTATGAGTACAACTCTGCATTTTTCTGCATAACTACTGTCATTAATGAAAATTTAAGATAGAAGCAGATGCAGGAAAACCAGGTTAAAGCCTAAAAGAAACTACATGTACATAAATGACTGAGATGAATAAGAATGTCCATCTCTGCTTATTTCAGAGTAATGTCCTGATTAAATCATAGACTGAATAGTCTGACAAGTTCTCTTCAGAACATTTTCAATAATAAGGATTTCTGTGGCAAATCCCTATTCTAGAGATGGTAATTTAGCTTTGTACAGTTCTTTGTAAAAGGACTTTGTGTCTCTGCCAGACCAGTTCTTTTAAAATTGAAAACATTCAAATTGCATTTGAAAAGAGATAAAGAACTAGCATATTTACTCGTAAAAATACAATGCTGTATATATATTTGAAGCATAGATTGAATGATATAGTATTTTATATAATTCTTCATATTCTTGATGCTAAGGTTTATCATAGGTTTCTTTTTTTTAGTAGAAAAGTCAGTTATGGGCAATTGTTTCTGAACTAGATTTTGAAAAACAGGGTCACATCTGACCTAAGTAGACATTAAAATTCAACCACATCAAAAGCACATGTTACAAGATTTAGGTCTTGGACAAAAATCTTTTTTTTCTTTTGGTTTTAATATATCTGTGTTGATGTAGTGTAATTTTACAGGTATAATTATATTTCTGTTTTAAAATGCAGATGCTAGCATAAGACATGACATACAAAATATGCTGTGTTACATAATGGAATCTGGTAAAACTGCAATAATTCTTAAGAATTAATACTAATTTCTTAAAACTCTTTCAAGGCAAGCTGTGAAACATTTCAACTATGCAGAAGCTACACAAATATAATCGACATTCATTTATATACCACATAAACAATTATTAAGTTTTTGCCATATTTATATCATATACTGTTTTAAAAGCAAAATAATCATAGATATTGCTATGACTGTTTCCTAATCCTTTGTACTCCTATGTTTCCGGAGAGAGCTAACATCTTGAAAGTTGATGTAAATCATTCCCATGCATGGTTTTATATTTTAAATATATATGTATGGTTCTCTTATTTATAAAATTAAAGCTTTATACTTAAGAAATTAATATATCATTATTAGTTTTAAAAAATTTTGAGAACTAACTGAATAGCACTACAATTAAAATCGACTATGCTGCTGCTGAGACTTCAATCTTTAAAATTGATTGGGGGGAATAAAAAGCCCTTTATGTAAGAGTTGTTATGAAGTGTTCCATTTTTTCCCCTGACCTTTGTTTCCCACTTGTATAATCATTTATACGGAAATTCATTAGTTGGTTCCTGAGAAGAAGTACTAAGGG
Source organism: Tamias sibiricus (assembly GCA_025594165.1). Classification (NCBI taxonomy): domain Eukaryota; kingdom Metazoa; phylum Chordata; class Mammalia; order Rodentia; family Sciuridae; genus Tamias; species Tamias sibiricus. Next base: position 33,140,678 of record CM046668.1, read on the forward strand.
CTATATATGTAGCCATGGGTTAATTGGATAACTGTGGTGATTTGAAAGCGTGTACATGCTGACTTTGCAATTATTAATAATACATGAAGTACCTACTACAGATAACCCCTACCTTGCTATGGGAATCAAATGAGAATAGAGTCTATATTCCCTGGATTTGGTAGTGTGTCGAATAAAGAAAATTGCTTTAATTTCTCTCTAACTCAGTTTCCTCATGGGCAAAATGGAAATAATAAAACCACCTTGGCAAGCTGTTATAAGGATTACCCAAGATGATGCCAAATAGCCAGTGTTACGTGACTATTAGGTATAAGTTAGTCCAGTGAATGTGAACTGGGTACATATTAAGCTTTCTGACATAATAAATGAATTACTAGTTCACATTGACTAACTTGGAATCCTCAAAGAATTTTCATTTCTATATTGCCTCTTGATAATTTGAGTGAGTGAAACCATGACTGCTTCTTTGGTGAGCTATTTTAACTGACATTATACTATGAGTTTTTTGAGGTCTATTTTTTTTTTCTTCTGGTGATTTTGTAAGCAACCAATTTACTGTAGCAATTACTTTCTTTTTTATTTAATTTTTTTTTAGTTGTAGTTGGACACAATACCTTTATTTTATTTATTTATTTTTATGTGGTGCTGAGGATCAAACCCAGCGCCTCGCACATGGTAGGCGAGCGCTCTACCGCTAAACCACAACCCCATCCCCATCAATTCCTTTCTTTTAAATTTTATTTTAAATTGATACATTAAAACATTGTCTTACATATCAATGGGACACCAGGAATTTTTCCAGTATATTCACACCTCATACAGTAAATCAGGTTAACCAGAGGGATCTCCTTCAGCAGCTCACATATTGTTATGGTAAAAACATTCAGAATCCCTTTTTCCAGCTTTTTGAAATATAGAGTATGTAACTGTTATCTAGAGTCTCTCTCTTATAGAAATATCTGGAGTAATTTCTGGTTCCTTCAACTCTACCTTCCCTGATCAAAGATTTTGGGCAACCATGCAGCAAATGGTAGTTGTTGGTTAGCCACAGCACCTCAAGGAAGAGAACCTGGGACTTGTTATCTCACCTGCTTGGTTTGAAGTGAGTGAAATCTGAATGCAAATTTGATAATGAGGCCCAGGAAGTGCCATGACAGTGCTCTGATATATCATCTGTCCTCGTCTGTAATGAAGCATCAATTGAGGCAAAACTTAAGCAGACTCCTTGGTTCCTGCAAAAGGCTATTTTGACACTAACAAGGCAAGCAAGTTGTAATGGGAGTAGGTTACCTGCTTCTGATGGTATTGAATTATTTACAGAATTGATTCATCTGGGTTTTAAATTTTTGGCCAAGCATGATCAGGGACACAGATAACCTCTTTTGTCTTATAGCTAGGGCCAGAGCAGCTAAAAATCTGACTCAGCTCTGCTAGATTGGTTCTGCTGAACCAGGTCTGTTATATGAAAATTTAGAGCACTGAATGGGGATCAAGCAGGACTCTAAAACCTGAAAAGGAATCTTGCTAGTGAGTTCAGATAAATCAGAGCCCCCATCTCCTCTCCATCCCCATTCTCACGGATTCTCCCTTGACAGAAGGAAAAGTCCTTTCTTCCCCTGGTATGGAGCTAGACTTGCTTTGCTTGGATACCTGGGGGTAGTCATCATTTTTTAAAAATACTCCAGAGCACCTCATTACCTCTAGGGCAAAGATCAGATTCAATTTGCAACATGTCACAGATGTGACACCCAACCCAAGAAGAGAAGCTTTCCTAGATTTTGCTAATTTATATCAACAAAATCAGAAACTTGGAGAATATAAACTGGATGTTATTATAAACATACTACACCAGAAAAGAAGGAAAATGTTTTTTAAATGGCTGAATTTATTAATGGGACTGCATTTAACACAGATTTGAATATGAGGGCTAGCTAGAACAGTGGGAAATGGTTCTAGCTAAGTGCTTTGTATCTACTGAAACTTACTCTCAAGAGACATTTTTAGAAAATAAAGTTTAGATGCCAGAAATTTTTTGGCATAACAGAAAGGAAAGAATTCATGTGGTTATCAAGTACTTGACATATGGGAAGTTCAAATCAAGATGATTTTAAGTGTAAAATAATGCAAAAAGAGAGAGTAATGTATCCCAGTAACACCTTTTTTTTTAAATTGATTACATGTTGTAATAATATCATCTTAGATAAATTGGGTTTAACAAATATAAGTTTTGAGAACAGCTTTACTTAATTCTTCTTACTTTGTCTTAAAATATGTCCTCTAAAAAATTTAAAATTACACACATGGCTTACATCTGAGACATTATATTTCTACTGGGCAATGCTGATGTAGAAGGATAGAAACATTTGAGTGCATATGTCATTTGTGACATTTTTACCCATCCTCCAAATCTGTCTCCTGAAAGGGTCCAGAAAACATTCCTTTCAAAGGCATTTGGGACCACATTATACCCCAGACAAGTGTCCCTGCAACTTCAGAAAGCTCTGTAATGTTTGTTCTCCATAGGCATGAAGTTAGGAAGCTCTGCCCCTAAAATCAGTCCCTGATTTCATTGTGAGTCATAGGTCATGGAGTGGTCAAGGCCAAATTGAAGTATTTATTTCAAGGACAAAGCAAGCATGGTTTTCATAGTATTCAATAGACTCCCAAGGATATTTTGTGTGAGTAAATGATCATGACTACCTATGAGGGAAACAGTTCTGACTTTCCATGGTCCAATTAGATTTTAAATTAAAAAAAAAAAAAAGTTGTATGGTGCTCAGACTTGAGTTACATATTGAAAGTCATGGTCCTTCACCCAATTGCCAGTTGATGAGCCCTTGCCCAATACACAGACATGGAGGAGACCTGTAACTAAAGCTGTGTGTGTGGTTCTCTTTCAGGAATTTTCTTTCTAGGCATCGCTAAAGGAAACTAATTGGTCAGGATGTCTGATTTGAAGAAAGGGAAAAAGATTACTGATATTGTCAATATATAGATATCTAGAACACTACTGTGTTCCTTCAGTGGAACATAGAGATTTATCTAAGAACATCTGCCACTGTGCCTGAAAATCCATCTTGTGACCTTCTTGCCAATTCTTGAACAATTAATAGAGCACATTGTTTACTGCCCCACCTTTTGTGGTAGGAAGTCTTTAGAATTGTGATTCTACATGAAATAAAAACTAAAATGAAGTGCCATATTTCTGTGAAAATATGAGTCAATTATTGCAGATATACAATGTGAATTTATTCTTAGCTCATTAAACTTACCTTTTTGGTCTTTTAGGAGAGAAGAGAGAGGTCACAAAGAATGACAATAATCACTGCTTACAAAATCAGTCAGAAATTTAAACGTTAAACATTAGTTTAGATATTATCTCTCTTTGGAGAAGAACAACAGAGATGCTGGCACATTAAATGTAGCTACTATTCTGGCAAATGCACCCTTCTGTCAACAGAAATGAACCGCTGGGCTCAGTGGTGGCAAATGCACCCTTCTGTCAACAGAAATGAACCGCTGGGCTCAGTGGTCCATGCCTTTAATCCTCCTCCTGAGGCAGGAGGATTGCAAGTTCAAGGCCAGTCTCAGCAATTTAACCAGGCCCTTAAGCAACTTAGTGATACCTTGTCTCAAAATAAAAAAAACCAAAATGGACTTGGGATTTAGCTCAGCGTTTAAGCACCCCTGGGTTAAATCTCTAGTATCCCCCTAATACTACCACCACTACTACTACTACTACTACTACTACTACTACTACTAAATAGTAAATAAACAATACTAAAACAGTTTTTCTTTCACCTCACAGGCACAATTGTAATATAAATTCATTGTCTTACCAAAGGGCTACACCAACACTCTGTCCCTCTTTGTTCTTCTGGGATCTCCATCTTCTGACTATCCTAAGCCATCATCCTGTTCTACTATATTGACAAAATCATGCTCACAGATCTTGGAAAGTAGTAAGTGACTTTTTAAGGCATAAGCATTTCAGAAAATGGGGGATAAATCCCACAAAAATTAGAAAATCTCTGAATTTTGAGGAATTTATTCATGTCAGGATACTTTCTTCAGTGTGAAAGATAAGTGGCTCCTCCCTGACCCCATTTTTCAGTAAATATATTCATTGTTGGTTACCTTTGGATTTTGTAGGAAATATGTACCTCATGTAGATGAGTTCTTCCTTTCTTTACTGACCTGTAATGCTGTCATTTTTTGTGTGTGATCCAGAGTGAGAGAAAGCTGTTTTAATCTTGCAGTCTGTAGCATGGAGCAGCTCTGCTATTTAGGCGGTATCCTTCAGAAAATTGAACTGTGCCATGTTGGGCTATGGTATCATGCTTCTGGTAAGTTCTGATAGGAGAACTACAGCATAGATCTCTAATGGTTTTGAAAAAAAAGCAATGGCCCTTTTACAAAATTGTCTCCTTTTGAAATCCTGCTCTTTTTGCAACTTGGGACTAGAAATAGTTGCAACTCTGATAAAGGAAATCCTAATTTTCCCCAAGGAATGCAGCCATCATTAATTGGGGATATTTGACTCTTTAAGTTAAAGTTAGGTATGCACAGAATCATGACAGCCTTATTAGAATTTGTATAGGCAAAACAAGATCAGGCTCAAAGAGTTACCTAAAGGACAAAAATGTCACCTGAAGGTCAATGGAAAAAGTAATCCCTTATTATGAGAAAAACTCTTGAGTAGTACAACTGGTTATCTGCATCACCTGGAAAGATCTAGATTGATTTAGGAATAGTGGCTAAAGAGTTAGATGTGTATTCAGGGTGTTGGAAGGAGAACTTTGAAGAATTCGTGAAAAGAAAATCTGGGCAAGAGGTACAAGATGGACCCTTTGAAACGATTTCAAAATATAAGTATATTAGTGTCATATGTTAACACACAGGAACTTATATTGTAGAATTTTACAAAAGAGATGGCAATAATGACTCAGATATCATTCAGTTTCTTTTTTCACCATCCCACTGCTTAAGTAACTTGATCATGAATGCTGTGTGCCTGGTAGCAGGGATGTGGATGATGTATTGGATTAATGACATAGTAATAGCTTTAAAATAACCTGACTGGCCTCTCATAGAACCCAGTCTACCCATAACACAGATTCATGTTGAGCCATTAATAAGGTACAATAGCACATGGTATTCCTCCAGTCACCTTGGATAATTACACGGAACTCTTTTTATCTTGGTGGAGAGAGAAGAGATTTCTGTCCTCATGAGAACAGATGTTCTGTGAATGAACATTCTTTCCTTCCCCACTTTATTTTGCAAGTCCCCACCATCTGTGCATTTGTTAAGTACCCTGTTCAATATCAGGTTGTCATACACAGCATTGTTTCTGAACCAATTTTTTTTTTTTTAAGCAAGGAATTGAAGTAAAAGACTGAATTTAGGATGCTGTGAGTGGAATGACCAACTGAATCTTCAGTGTATTCAGTTATGCAACTGTCTAGGTGCCTTAAGGCCAAGTTAATATTCTGAGTCAATGACAAACATCTGGCATTAGACATCGTTAGTCTTGTAGTAGTGATTTGTGCTGTTCACCAAATTATTTCTAATTCTCCCTCCTCCAACAGCCATAGTACTTCCCCACTCTGTTGAAGATAGGAATGTCTATACAACTATACAGATAAAAGAACAGAAGTTACTTATGTGCAAAAGTCTTTAAAGCAGATTTATGACTATTTCTCTTGCTGCTGTAATCATGGAAGACTGTGTCAAGAAGGTATATCTCTTAGCTTCAGAAATCTGAGTGACTCAGAAAATAAAAGGAACTGTGGATATAAACTGCCCCTGGGTTCAATCCTCAGTACCAAAAGTTAAAAAATAAAAAAAAATAAATAAATAAATAAAATAAAAAATAAAGATTAAAAAGGGCTAGTCAATTCTCTTTTAGGTTTCAAGAAAAGTCAGTGAACTGCCAAATATTAGTTTTTTTTTTTTTTTTTTTTTTTAGGATCTGGAAAACTAAAACCAAAAAGGAAGAGGATGGTTTGCATCAGACCATATAAGAATCTAATGAAATGCGAAGATTAGACATTACCCATGGATGTTACTGATTGGAAGGTTAGCAACACTGCTGATACTTGCTGCTTAGAAGCCTTTGAACCTGGTAGGTGTCTTTTTAGGTGAGAGGAAGTCATTTCCAAAGCCAGACCTCTGCAGTCAAAATGATGAATAGTTTAGCTAAAATATTAATATCCTTGCCTAAACTTTTGGGTAAATGAAGATCCTTACTGAATTATCCAGAAAAATGGCCAGGTGCTTGACCATAGTTGCTATAATGAAAGCATTGTTTATTTTTTAACATTTTTTTTTTTTCAATTTCTTAACAAACCTTTTAATCTGAATGATGCATATGTATAGGTATTGTATCTCAAGGTTATGGATGCCTGCATACTCTGTTTCTGAAGATGTTTACTTACCTACACATTCCTAAAAATTGTAACTTTTGGATATATTTCAAAAACTGAAAGTAGTCTTTCAAAAGTTCAAATAAAACTATTCATCATTAGTAATTAAGCACAGTTTTCCTATCAAAATCAAGATTTTGCCATTTTCTTTAAGCTCCAACTCTGCTTTTCCTTTTCCCTGCCATAGAATCACAAAAGGTTCAAGTGCCAAGTTTTCAACACTGAAAATATTATCAAATACTAATTATAAATATATAAATATAAACATATACTTTTTTTTTTTTTATTTTTGGTACCAGGGATTGAACTCAGGGGCACTTGACCACTGGGCCACATCCCCAGCCCTTTTTTGTATTCTATTAGAGACAGGGTCTCACTGAATTGCTAAGTGCCTCGCCATTGCTGAGGCTGGCTTTGAACTCGCGATCCTCCTGCCTCGGCCTCCCAAGTGCTGGGATTACAGGCACACACCACCTTGCCCGGCTTCTAAACATATACTTTTTTTCCCATTTACCTCTGGTTTGAAATGATTTTAATCTCCCAAATGATCAGGAAAAACTCTAGACTAACAACTAATGTTAAGGAATGTGAGAACAATACATAATTTACTTTAAAATTAAGAAGTAATTATGATAAACTGCTTTAGACTGTGCTTCATAGAACACTATTGTTTTTGGAGTTTAATTTACTTGTTTTTACAGTGCTGTGGATGGAACCCAGGGCCTCAGGCATGCTAGGCAAGTGCTCTATCACTGAGCCACATCCCCAGCCCTCTATCTTTTCATGCTTAAATGTACTTGCAGTGTCTTCCGGAAGATAGTTAGGCATGTCTAATAACTGTGGTCAATTATTCTGAAAATGAAACCATTTTCCTTTTTCTGTTAATTGAAGGGAAAAGACTTCTGAAGTATGAGACATGAATTTAACCCTTGATCTTATTCTTTGTCTCACTTGCCCGATATCATATTTTCAGAGAATTGACAGAACTGCTTAATAATTGAGGCCATCCCCCCCCAAATCACAAATTTGAAAGTTTATAACTCTGAAAAAAAAAGTTTCTTACCCTGCACTATCAAAAGATTAATCCAATAGGTTAAATTTACATAAGATTAAGATTTTATTCCTGATATGCTTCTAGAGCAAGCAGAGATGGTTTGATTTTTCATCATTTTAAGAAATATTTATTAACATTCTATTATGCATAAATTAATGATCCACAAGCATGTGTAGAGCAAGCTAATGATAAGGCCACCAGATCTGATTAACAAAAGAAGACTAAGGTTTTGATCTTAATAGATTTTATATTATATGTCCCCATGTGCCTAGAATAATTCTCAATCCAGAATAGTTAGGTACTCAATATGTGAAATTTCATTTAAGTACATGAATAAAATGGTTATCCATATATTTCATAATGAGGAAAAGCATTTTATATGAACTTATAAATTAGTACATTATTTTCCAGAGCCAAATAAAATGTATTTAAAATATAGAACCACTAAAATATGCTGTTTATTTCATTCTGTAATTTATTTTCCTGTGTTCTAATTTTTTTCTATTTTGTAAAACATTTTAAGTCAAAAGATGGCATTAAAACTTGGATCTGGGAGACATGATTCTAATTAATTTTTTCTGCTAATTATCTTAATTAAATTGTAATAACTTTAAAGGTCTCAGTTTCCTTAACCTAAAATCATGAATTTTGAGTAGATTTGTAATACTTTATCCACATATTGGAAGTTGTAGAGGAACAGTAGAAAAAGCAGTGGAGTCAGAAAAATTAACTTGACATTTTTTTTTTTTTTTTTGACATCTGTTTTTATGGGAAACTCATGAAGGCTCTTTGGACCTCAGAGTATAAGAAAGAGCTCTCAAAAGTTTAACTATGATAAATATAAAAATTTGTTAAAACTACTGATGGACAATAAATATAAGGTATATTTCCTAGAAAACTGTAAAGAATTAAAAATTGGGGGAAAAAAGAGAAGAGACTGAATGGATTAATCTATTTTTCTTTTTCTTTTTTGGTAGTGGGGATTGAACCCTGGGCCTTGCACATGCTGAGCCAATTGTTTTAGCACTGAACTACCTCCTCAGGCCTTATCTATCTAACAAGTCCGCTATCTGGCTAACAGCCCATTACAAAGGGGAACAGAACATTTAAAAATTTTAAGAATTAGAAAGCTAATTTAAGAAAACTGCACATAACTGAAGCAAATAGCGTTCCATGAAGTGACCCATCTAGTGCCCAGCATAACCAAAGAAAACCAAACCAAACCAAACCAAACCAAAAACAAAAACAAGCAAACCTGGGCAAACCATGCATCACAGAGTACATCCTTGTAAAACTCCTTTGCTTTTGATGTTTTCAGAATGTTACTGGGACATACTCTTTGGAGGTTAGGCTTCTGTTAATAAAGGGAAAACCAGGAAAGAAGAAGAAATGAGATCCAACATAAAAAAGTAATGTAAGGAATCTCAGGTCTAAAGAGAAGCCAGTCAGTTTGGAATAAAATTGTGGTTGGTTTTATGAGGAAGATGTCAGAGAAATCTCAGGTTAATGTTATATGGGACTAGATAAAAAATGTAGGAAGCTTAAAAAAATGCAAATATGAATTCCATAATATGAATCACCATGTAAAAAGAAGAAAAGCACTTATAGCATTCCACCGGCTCTGTGGTAGACTTACCTGGGGACAATTGACTTGGGCATACAAAGATAAACTCTGACTACTAATTTAACAGTGTGATTGTGAACAAATGGGGAAAAAAATATTTGCTAGATAATGCCTAAAGCTGACAAATCAAGACATATTTGTGAATGCATATTATTTAAAAATATGAAGGACACTGACAGAAGGATCATCTAAAAGAGTAAGATTATTTAAGGGCAATGTTCTTGAGGATGGGGAAGTAGAGTAGGAACATTCTTGTTTAGTTTAAAAGTATTTTTCCTATTTGACATTAAAAATGCTTGCATTAATTATTGTGATAATAATGAACTTAGAATGGGAATTATCAGAGACCTAAAATATTGGTTACTTGAACTGTGCTGCTTTGAAGCACATGTTCAGTTCCCTACTACATGCTCAAATGTGGCTTAGAGACACAATCTCATAAATTCAAGATCCTGTAAGGTTGGAAATATGAAATAATTTTGGACATTAGGTGCTGTTGCTATATATACCAGTACTTTCCTGAAAGGTGGGATTTATAAGGGTTAAATGAACAGTGGCATATAAAGTGCTTTTAAAACTGCCTCCCGGGCTGGGGCTGTGGCGCACTCATCTTCCATGTGTGAGGCCCTGGATTCGAGCCTCGGCACCACATAAATGAAAAATAAAGGTATTGTGCCCACTTACAACTAAAAAAAGTACATAAAAGACCCCAACTGCCTCCCATGCATGAAGCAATAATACATGTTAGTTATTTTATTTATTTATTTTTATGTGGTGCTGAGGATCGAACCCAGTGCCTTGCACATGCTAGGCAAGCACTCTACCCTGAGCCACAACCCCAGCCCCACATACTAGTTATTGATAGCTGTACACAAGTTTTAAAAATTCACATGCTGAAATGGAGTTTTTGGTTGATTTCAATGGTAAAGCTATAAAATTAAGAATGTAGGGAGACAGAAAGCATCAATGCAATCATCACTTAATAGTTACCTTTAAGTTCCAAAATATGGTTTGGGGATTGTCATTTGTGTTCATATGGGCAAACATACTAATTTTTTTTCTTTATAAGATGACATTTGTTTTTTCTTCTAAACAGAATTATGAGGATTATGTGGAGGTAGTATTGGTGGCTTGGAAGCCTGCAACAGCCCCATTTGAAATTACTGACATTCTAAGGCTAGATTTTACTTGAATTGATAATGACATAACTGACCATTTTTAGTTTGAAGATTTAAAAATGTGCATTTAGCTTTTCTTCCAACATGCTTTGGTAAGTGCAGGAAGTTAATCAGTAAAACAGACCTATGGAGATGGGGAACATTATCTTAATTTCAGTATGTTGAAATGGGGACAGAGAATATATTTGGGACATCACAAATCAAATTTACACACATGTTTTGATATGGAGAAAAATGGATAAGTTAGATTTCTTTCCTAATTACTGCTCTCTAAAGATTGAGACTGTTCCTAGGATATCATTATCTCCTACTTATTCTCTGAATGTTTACTTACTGATAAACTGTAAAAACATTGTGTGATTGACTAAAAATTTCACATGAAATATGTAAATCTCATGGATTATGTGTTTAAGAAATTTATTCTTAGATATTTTACTTATGTTTTTTCATATCTGTAATAAAATATATGTACTTCCAGTAGTCAATAAACAATGTACTCTTTCCAGAGGTTCTTTTAAAGAATCATTGATTATCACATATTCAACCTCTTTGGGCGATGTGTCTGACCTCATAAAGTGTTGATTTGAAACCCCATCTTACTTGTTCCTGTGACAAAGGCTATATTCTGTGAACTGTTAAATAACCCCCAATATTTATGCCATGCTTGGTTAAACAGGAAATGGGCTATTTCATGATAAATAATGCACAAGTCCCCTTTAATAACACACCACAGTGCCACCTTAGAAATCACTTTGCATTTATTGATTAGTAAGAGTGAAAAATATTTTAAACCCTTATATGGCTTTATAGCATGGTATCTAGAGATAATAAAGAGAAAAGGAATCAATATGTGTTTCTTTCTCGAAATTCCATATCACCATCTTTTCCTGAGTCTCAGTTAAATCATTTATGCAATTTAGATAAGCATGGTATATTGTATAAACTGCAACAATTATGAGATATTATCATTTGTCAACTATATCATAAATAAAAACATAAATGCATGTGTATGTCATGGATTCTAGGATGGGTCAATTTGATAGTGATGGTCCCAAAAGGTTTCAGTATCAGAGCAGGTGTTATAGTGACAAATTAGCTTGCCGTGGAAATTATACTCTTTTTAATGTTTGAAAAAATAAAAAGAATGGAAATTTTAGCTACTTATTATTTCATTTGGGGGATTGTGTTATGTTCTCTCAAAATTCCAGAATTGTGCAGATTCTTTTAAAAAATGTGTATATAAGAATATATATTATACACATAATATTTATATACACAGTTATACATGTAGTGATATAATGTTAGAGGAAGGGAGAAAATTCTCAGATGTCTCTTCAGTGAAGTAAAGCAAGATGAACTAAGAAATAAACATCTGATATACAGTATGATTCGCAGTCATTTTGAAATACTGTGCAGAACAACATAGACTCCACAAACAATACCTGTTATACTCGCTTGTTACCTTTCAGAGAAATTTATTGTAACTAACTCATATCAGTGACTTATTTGACCATTGCTTTGCATATTCTTTTTATGTTACTCAATATGTATGTCTAATTTCTTGCAAGTTTATTGAGGATTACTACAATCTAGTTGTGCAGATATACAGATGACTTATATCGAATATGTCAAAATGTTCCTGAACACATAGGCCATCTTGCCTCCCTCTGAACTGCATTTTCTCTAGCATATTCTATCAGCTCAATTATTTGAGAGCCTGATAAAAAGAATTCACACATACACACACAAACACACACACACACACACACACACACACACACACATCCCACATGCATATGTACACACAAAAGGAAAGGAAATCTGTAGGCAATTTCAAGTAATACTTTGAACTATTACTTCAACTTTGGAGCCAACTGAAAGCTTTATAATGGTTATCAAGAAGTCAAAATTTCTTTCTATTTTGTTTTCTTATTGCCCATGGAAGTTTTAATGGATTAAAAATTCAAATAAAAGAGATAAAAAGGTATTTAATTCACAGAGCAGAAAAAAGGTTTCTGAAAAATCAAGAATTTGCTGAAACAAAATATACAGAGTAAACTTTCCTTAATACTAGATAATTAAAAATGGCCTCAGAATAAGATTATTCAGATTATTTTTCAATCACTTTTCAATGAAGTAGATTGCTTTAATTAGTTCTCTTAATAGAATACAAAGATAACTTTATAAATTTATTGCCTCACATTAATTAATCTAATGATATGTTTAATAGCAGAAATCTGAATACTGATTAACCCAAGGGAGAAAAATGAATAGAAATGAAAAAAAATTAAAGACAACATTTGGTCTTTAATGCATTACTACTTAAGTTCTCTTAATTTAGTGCTCCAATATGACTTATGCATTGGTTGTATATAATTTTCAGGAAATCCACAAAAGACAAAGAACAAACCCCATGAGTGTCTCTAAACAATGCAGCTTGTTAGAGAGGGTGAGCACAGGGAACAGAACTAAGATGCATTGGCAAATGAGGATACCCTGGGAAAGAACACTACCTTGGAGTCCTCCTTTTGTAAACATGAACTTCTTTGGTACAAATGGTCTTAAGGATGATACTAACTTTTTCTAAGTTTCTGGAAAAGTTTCATACAACTTGCTCACTGTCTCCAGAAAACTTTGATTTGTTCTTTTAATGTCTAATGTTGAAAGATGAGTGAAAATTGAGAATGGACTATGTACAGAAGTTTAGAAATATAATAAGTATTAAAGTTGTTTATAAAGGTGGTATTAATTTTAGTACTTATCCCTAGTGTTTAAAACTCAAATTTGGAGAAAAAGTGGTGAGTAATATTTCTGCAAAGACAGTAAGGATGCTTCTAGAGTGAAGTATTAGTTAATTATTTTATACCAAAGTGAAATGTGTCCACTGGATCTCTCTTTTTAACATAGTTGTTTTGTACAATTGTAATGACAGGGAAGAGGTCTCTATTATGTCTCACCCCAACTACCCCACCTCACACACACATAACCTATCATACCCCACAACCTGGCAAAATCTATGGACAACAATGTTAACAAGGACTAATGAAAAGGACATAATAAATAGCTGCTATCACATAAGCCCACTGTTACATCATGATCTGATTCAATGGATTTTAAGTGATGTCTTTTATTCTTTATCCTTACCTAAAGTTTTAATGAAATTAACTCAGAGTTAGATGTGTAACCTCTGCAAATGTATTTAGAACTAGACTTAGAAATTCTGCAGGAAACATTGACAAATTCCAGGCTGATCATTCTTGGACATTTATATATAGATCATTTCCAAGGCATTCAATGAATTTGTTACTTTGATGCTGGAATACACATGCATCTACTTCAGAAGTGGTTGATGGATAAAATAACAACGAGACATGCAAACAATATCCTGAGATATAAGCTAGTAATTATGAATTGCATCATTCTTATTAAGAGTTTACTTTCTGTTGCTTATAAGACTACAAGTAAAATGGAAAAAAAAATGCAGATAATTTTAAAACAAATTACTTGAAGCTAGTCATTTCTTTCTGATAGCAATTTAGTCAAATATTAAATCTCTAAAAAATTATCCTTCTAAATAGATAATTAATATCAAGGTTTCAGATGCAAAATATTAAAACAATGCAAATTATCCTTTTAAATAGATAATTAATATCAAAGTTTCAGATTGATAAACTTCCTTTTAGATTCAAAATAGGCAAGCAATGCAGAGTTTTCATGTTAAATTTCTGTCCCCCAAAGTATTTACTTTTTTAATAAGAACCCCTGCTACAGAAAGAAGTCTGGAAAACGAGGAGGAGAAGAAGTTGTGGTGGTTAGCTGGAAACAGGGAGGATTAGATAATTTTACACAGGTGGTTGATGATTGATGGAGGTGGAGGCATTTCAGAGGAAAGTTAGTATTGGGGAAAGAGACACTCTACCTGTGTAGCCCAGCGAATTGTCATCGTTATCAGAGGTGGGGATTGGCGTCCCGTGGTCGTTCCCCCTCTCTAGGTCTTCAGGGTCTGTCGGAAACAACACCAGAGCTGCTGATGGGGTCACAGTAGTAACAGTAGTTGCCATTTCGATCACAGCATGTCCAGACACAAGTAAATCCACATGTGACAGAAAAACACACAAGGACAACACACAGCACACTTCATCCTCGCCCCTCCTGCGGCACACTAAGCCCTGCGAAGGTCTCAGCATCATGGTTTACAGTTTCTACTTCTTCCCCTTAATTTCCCTAATTCTCTGCTCTGCCTGCACCTTTGCTGCACTTCAAAGCAGGCGAAGGGCCCGACTGCCCTCTGTGAGGCCGCCAGCAGGACTGAGCGAGCATATGGAGGAGGGAGAGGGCAGGGTGGCTGACTGCTAGCATTGCTAATTTTCTACCTTATTGTTAATCAAAGCTATTGACTGTGATCACTCCCCATCATCGCTTCATCTCCTGGCAATTACAGACTCCAGGGACTGTACCTCATATGAGAGGGGGAGGGAGGGGGAAAAATAGGGTCTCCTCAAGGAAGAGGGAGGATGATAAAAATGTCCTACTTTTTCTGAGAAACAGTGAAGAAAGTGATGTGACATCACATCTTTCAGATGACAGCAACTTCCCGTCTAAAGGGCTGAGAAAAATTGACTGAACTGAATGCAAGAATAAAACAGCATCTTACTTAGGATATTTCGCTTTGAATATTTAAAAGCATTCCAAATTCCTTGAGATTCTAGGTTACAAGCAACCGCGTAAGCATTTTCCTTCATCTTATTTTTCTCAGATCAAAAATGCTTTTTGTTAAATGTTTTGAAGTTGCACATCTGTTTTCCTATGTAGGATTTTAGAGATGAGGCTAAGCACAGCCCTCGAGTTCAATATACAAAAGCTGAGGTGCAGCAGATGTGTGTTTACAGTAGCCCAGCGACCCCTCTGCTAAATTTTGCTTGTGTTCAGTCACTGTATGTGTCATACCTATGTGTGTTAGATAAATATGAGGAGTATCTATGGCTCCACTACTGATAAGCAGACCACAGACACAATAAAAACCAAGTGTGTACCTCCTAAATTGAATAACAGAAGAGTCATAGGTCACTCAAGTTGTAATGTTCTGCAGGCTTTTTATCACCTTAAACAGCATCTACAGAGGCTTTCTCAGTCTGAACAGGGAGGAAGCACAGCTGTTTACTGGAGAAGAAAGCTTGTCACTTATGAATGAGGCGGGGAGGACCTGCAGGTAATGCCCCTCTAGGAGCATCACAGGCATCATTAATTTTGTGTCTCTGCTTGTTTTGAGCTAGCTCAACACATTTTGTCTCAGATGCCGTTATTCAGGAATGATTTAGGAATTTTTCAAAGAAAATTTAAAACTGAGTCTCTCTGTTGTGAGTTTTGCATGTAGCATATGTATCTAATCTCCCTGTCCTCCCTCCTTCCTACCCCAAGTGTCATAATGAACCTGATGTGGCTAAAGTGGTTAAAAAAAAAAAATAAAGCCTGAGATCTGTGCAGACAAAAGGGTAAAAAAAGAAAAAAAAAAAAAAAAAAAAAAGCCCATTCTTGTTTTATTTATCCTTGCCTCTCCACTAATGGCTTTGTCATGTTTACCCTTAAAATCGACTTTTAAGGGTAAGGCAGTGGCAAGGCAGTGCGAGTGTCCACTCTACTGCCAGCCTGTTCACTTATCCTATGTAAGTTGCTTAGTTCAGAGTTTTAAGTTGCTTCCTTTAGAGGGAATGGGAAGCTGGCCTTTTTGTGTAATTTGAGGCACATTAGTTACCACAATGTTCCACCACAAACTAAGGAAGCTTGCTACTGAGGCAACCAAATAAAAGAGGTTGATAGAGATAAACAGAAGTTACTTGTTTAAATATATTGAAAGGCTTTTAAGGAAAGGGACAACTCTTGCTGCCCTACAAGTTTGTTCTAAACAATGCAATATGTTTCATTCTATGGATTAATTTTTTTTAGTAACTAATGCAGATTTTCAAGGAAGTCCTGTTTTTCATTTATGCAGGTGTAGTTTATTTGATGTGTGCACACACATTTTTAATCACTCTGTTAAAAATGCCATGAAGATTCATCCAAATCCATACCATGAACTAAATTAGCTGGTTCACACAAAATTATGAGATCTTGGGATACAGTTTGTGGCCCTTTTGTTATTGCATCTTTCCTGAAAATGAGGATCTTATAATAAAGCAATAGAGATGAGAAAAGTGAGTTTACTGAAATGAGATGCCTAAGCTATTTAAATGAGATTTTTTCACCTAACTCTAACTTATCTTAAGTGGTTAATGAATTCACTCTCTTGTTTCCTCTCACCATGCTTCTGGCCCCATTTTAGGCTCAGAAAAAAAATACACTTTGCATTAATCAATGAATTTTACCATATCTATAAAGCACAGGCTGTCAATCTACTCCTGCCTTTAACTAATGATATGGGAGACCTAAAGGAAACAAAAGGTACCATTTTTACTAACTTCACTAATTTTTCCCCCCTTCTCCTAATTTCCTGACAAAAGACAATGATAACATGAAATAGCCACTTGAACACTGCCTGTGGGCTGTAGGACTAATTCAGAGTTTGAAAGATATTTAATTAAAATTTTTGTTAAATAGTATTGATTATGCAAACCATGGACTAGAAGATAATGAGGCAAGAGATTATTTTGTTTTACCATATTTGAAGGAGGTCTGGTAGTACCCCACCTCTGAATTTAGGGTCATGGATGTCTAAATTAAAGTGGTACAGCTGCAACTGATAAAAGCCACCATCCATCCAGAAATGCATTGGCACTAGTGATTCTGGGTTTTATGGCAATAGCATCACCATTAGACTACAAATCTTCCAGGGTCAGGTACTCTGTTTACTTGTCACTTATGCATCTATTTACCTAATACTGACTGAACATAATAAATGCATTCATGAAGAGAGAACAATCCAAGACATTCTACTTAAAGGATGGACTGACTCAAAATTTGAATCAATTAAAAAACACAGAACTTGAATTTTTTGCACCGGTATCATACTCTGTGGAAGAAAAAAAATGGCTATAAATGAACTGAACTGCTGTTTTACTGTCTTCCCAGTATCCATAAAAACATACAAAGTATTTCTAAAATATAAAAGGGAAATTGTGAATCATAAAACCCATAGACATGCAAGCTTGGAAATTCATCAGATAGAGACTCATAACAATCTTCCACCAGATAGACTCTTGCAGAACCATTTGGACTTCACTGCTTTTCAGAATTACTGATTTCAATTTTACAATTAAGTCTTCTTTTTATATTTGGTTAAAAAAATCAGTTTTCCTTGTTTTCTGTTCTTGACTCTGAATGCCTCAACTAATGACTTGCTTTTGTTCCTAACAAAATTCCTTAAATGCTTGTGTTTCTTTCACAAGGCTCCTGATGTCATCCTTTCTTTTCAGTGTGCTCTCTATAGTGTAGAGATATCTTCATCTGGACTGCTGGATTCAAGTATTTTTTTATAAGATCAGGCAACTTCCACTTTGCTCAATCGGATGTTCTACCAATAGCTGATCTTACCTCCACGGACAGTTCAAGTGTGAGTGAGCTGCAAGAAACCTCATGTCTCTCATCACTAATGCTAAATGTGTCACTTGTACTTCAATCTATGCCTTTCCTATATTCCCTACTCCTGTTAATATTTTACATCAATAGGCAAAATATTTTTAATATTTTACGATTCAGTGAAAGGTTAGTATCTGGAGTGAAATTCAAACTTTGACCTATAGAATTACTGTTTACAAAGATTTTGTTATGTGATTTATTTATTTATTTTGGTGGGGGCTGTGTGCCATACTTAAACTAATGCTGTATCAGATTTTATATATATATATACACACATATATATACACACACACATACACACATATTATATATGTATATAAGTATATGTAATTATGTATATATACACACACATATGTAACATTATAATATATTACTTACATCATATAAGTTATATAATATGTAAGGGGGGGTCATCTTATACAGTCTTCTACAGATAAAGCAAAAACAACATAAGGGAATAGAGACCTATCTCTTTCTGAATATTTCACCATGCTAAAGTATCAGTTCAGAGATTATTTGTTAATGGCGAAGGGAAAAATATACTTTTGAAATGGAGGGATAATCAAAGTCAGTATTATAGCAATGGGTAACTAAGAGTGAAAGAGTAAGTGTCTAATACCTTCCTGAAAACAGTGTTTGTCCTCAATTCAATCAATCCTTAAGACCCAGCTTAAAGTTTACAAATAAAAATGCCCTTAGCTTTTAGAATACACTTATAGAATAATTAAGAGGTAAGGTGTCATTATGTTTCTAACTTTTCAACCTTCAAATGGTTGAAAAAAAAATCTTGCAAGAAGGAAATAAAGCAAATATGGCATTGTATTCACAATTACTTAGTCTAAGAGGAAAAGCCCTCAAGTTTAGATGATGGTGCATGAAGACTGAGTGGACTCCACAATGTGCAGCAGAAAATTCTTAAAATGATGCTTCTCCTCTTCTGGTGATATGAATAAAACTGCTACTATTTTTTATATTGCAAAGACTCAAGCATAATAGTCTTCAATGTATATTTCTATAAATTGTTCATTACACCATAATGAACAGTGTTCTATTGTGGGAAAACTTGTTGTTTAAATTATGAGTTTATTTATTTATTTTTAAAGTTTTAGTTGTAATTTACAGCCCAAAACATAAGGAATTTCAAATTTGCCCTTACTTTCCATCATATTCAGTTATACATTAAACATGAAAATCTTTCTTTGCCCTACTGTGAAGTGTGAAGCTGGTTTCTTTATAGATTTGCATTATCACTGTGCAAAGCTTTGGCATTAATTGACATTTTGAAGATGACCATTAATAAAAGATTAGGGGAAAGCAAATGAATATAAACTACTATCAATATGAGAATTGTGTTCTACAAATTGGATCAATTCTCATTGATTCCTTCCTACTAATCAAGAGGAATGCAGGGAATGGGTCCTTTAAATGGGGTACCGAGAACATTTAATTACAAACCTAGGCAATGAATTATGAAATCAAGTGCAAAAAAAATTATGTAAGGTTTAAATCTGCATTAGAATTCTATCAAATTAAAACTAAATTTAAACTTATGCTCTAGTCATACATGGCCAAAATAATTATTGACTGAACATTATTATTTTCCCCATTCTTTTGAAGTAAAACTAAGGGGAAATTTTTGAGTTATTTTAAAGAAACAGAAGGAAAAAAATATCATTATTTGCTTGTAGTACCTAATTTAAAAAACTCTGAGAATGAAGCAATTTTAAAAATTCACTTATAATATGAGGGATACCCTTTTGCTGAAATATACATATTATAGAACATTAAAATATAATATGTATCAAGGTAAAATATTGTGCTACAAAGTGTTGAAGTAACTATTTCGTTAAAGAGGAATTATGGTAACAGAAAAATGTGTTACAACCAGCTCTAATTTTACCATTATCTTTCAAAAATTGAAGAACCTTGGTTATAATATCCACGTGGATAATGATTGTTAGAAAATATGCTTAGATCAAATAAAACAATGTGTGAAAATTGATGTAAAATATAGGCTTAAATAAAATTAGTGACCAATTTTTCTTCCAAAAATTGAAAATTTCATCTTCTAACATGGTAGGGGTTAAAAAAAACCTCAGAGAAGTTTTGTTGTTTTAAAGTAAAATAATCTTCATGGCAGAGTAGCCCATTTCAACCTATGATTTGAGATACCAGTTTTGTATTACACAAAAGAACAGGTTTGCTACAATGAGCTCAATATTCACTCATATTACTGCTTTTTCTCATTTTCTGCTTTAGTTGATTAGATAACTAAATGAGTCAAACATGAAGAAAAAGAAGTAAAAACTCTACTGGCTGCAGTCATAAACAATGTTTATATAATTTTAAAATTTATCAAAGGTAACCTACCAATACCATTTGATATAGATTCCTGCATAATTTTTATAGTTCCAGCAGGAGCACAGCCATCATCACCATTATCATCATGACTCTCATTAGATTCCAGTTTTGAGAATCTGAAACTATAGCATGGAGAAGTTCTCTGGACTCATGCAATGGTAAAGTGTAGATTTGAAATTTGATTGCAGAGGATTCTTGACTCCCAAGCTTGACTCTGTGCTACATCCCCATGGCTTCATTAATCATTGGGCTCATTTTAAGGAACTAGATGGTATTTCAATAGCATCTAAACAACTGGGCACCAGGTTGGAGACTCTTTTCCAGTCACTGAACAATAAGATTGGATAACTTCACAAATCTATTTCTCAGCTCTGTTAAGCGTATCACCAGGGCTTCTTTCTGTCTTTTTTTATAGACAAGATAAAATGAAGTATTTAATGAGGTAGTCACTTGTGTTTAAGCAAGAAGCACACAATATAATATTATTCAAAGGGGGGTTACAAAACATAAGGCTTTGCTTAAAGTGTTTTAAAATATGTTGATTTGGGGATTAAACTACTCAGTTGATAATATCAAAATTCATTGATTCTGTTTTGACAGTTATTAAAAATTATTATTCAATGACAAAGATGCATCTTTTGGGATAATTCAAGGGCCCTTAAGGCAGAACCATGTCTAATCTTCGTATGCCTTGCTGTAGCACAGTGTTTAAGAACAAAGTAGGTAATTGATGTTATTTTGCTAGAGTCAGAGTTTGTGAAGGAGCTAACTTTTCTTAATGAATGAATATGAATTATCTCCTTATTGGGAACATTGTTCTTTGCTTATTTACCTGAAATATTATAATCATTATAAATCCAATTCATAACTGCATTATGGGGAATTACTATTTTTGACAGAATACCATCTTTCTTGCTCTCCCACACCACTAGATTCATATTCTTTTTTTTGGGGGGGGGTAGGAAGGATTGAACTCAGGGTCACTTGGCCACTGAGCCACATGCCCAGCCCTATTTTGTATTTTATTTTTTAGAGACAGAGTCTCACTAAGTTGCATAGCACCTCACTTTTGCTGAGGATGGCTTTGAACTTGCCATCCTCCTGTCTCAGCCACTGGGTTTATAGGCTTGCACCACTGTGCCCAAATTTAGATGCATATTCTTGAAAATGGAGTCTTGTTCAACTTAATTCTAGTGCGGGTTTTTCTGCAGTTTTTCTACTTGCACATTAAAAGGCGATGACTGAAAAACTGGATATAAAATAATATGTAAGAAACAAATATGTGATAAACAAATAAAACTGAAACATGTTGTCATATTAATAAACCATGAGAACATTTAAATATTGCCAGATAGTTAAATTGTTTTTACCTACAGGTAAGTAAAAACACTGATTTATTTCAGATATAGATATGTGGATATAAATATAGATATATCCTGATTTGAATGAATGGGGTGCATTTTTCTAAGAGGTTGCTATCGATACTAAAGCTCTATGACACCTATTTGGAATGGCTATTTGGTTTGCTGATGCTACATTCTATTTCTGAATTGCAAAAAATATTATAGTTCTGAAAAAATGGGTTAGAATAACTACACAAAAATTCTCAAGTACAGTTTTGTTTGAACCAATTTTGGGGTATATCTAACTAATCAGATCAATGATATCTGACTAAATAGACACCAGACACATATTTAAGCCAAAAAACATCAACAACAAAGAGATGCAAGTATAACAATTCTACTAACATAAAGTATATTACTGAAATGTTAGGAAAGTGAATGCATTAGTGGATAAAGCTGTGATTCAGAGGAATACAAATGTCATGAAGAAGCTTCTAATTCATTTAAATTCAACTTAATTTGACAAAACAAGATAGAGTGCTTTCTGTATGGAAATCATTCTATTCATGGAGAAATGCTCATAATTTCAAAACCATTTAAAACAAATCATTTCTACTAGATCTCTCCTAGAAGAAACACAGGCAGGGTAGAACTTTTAAATAATTGGAAAAATTATTCTTCAACAGACAACATGCTTTTTTCTTTGACATCTGAATGTTTGCTATGAGAATGTCAAGGAGGTTTCCAAGGAAATAATAAATGATGACTATTATCTCCTTGAATAATTAGAAACTAGGACAATTGTCCAGGTGAGGCCTGCATTTACTCAAAATCCTCAGTTTCATCTGATGTGCCAGGAACCTTGGGTGGGGTGGGATTCAACATTCAGGGATTTTCTGCCTTGGACTTTATCTGTAAGAGTTAATTTCCGGTCCATTTTACCAGTATTTCTGGCTCCCTCCGTCTGCTGACTTTTTTGTTATTCTCTCCACCCACTTTGCCCTGGTATTCAAAGGCTTTTCTTTTGTTGTGTTCAGCATCTGCTACCATTCCACTCCCTTCCAGTCAAAGCATAAGGTAACTTCAACCCAGGCTAATTAAATGGTGCTTGAAGTTAGTTAACAGGTGGTGTCCCAGCTGGCCTCCGAGTAAGAACGAATACATCTTGCATTTTAAGGGACAGTGATGACACAATAGTAATATCTAAATTAGTAGAATGCTTCTTTTTTTCAATCAGTAATATGGTCATGGGGAAACCGGAAGAAATAAAATCGTTCTCCTTTTGGAAAGGTAGCAATCTGGGTGTAAAGCCTGATGATTAAATCTGGAATTCAGGGGAAAAAAAAAAGCCTCACTAAGTTGGCTTTGAATTTTTGATCCTCCTGTCTCAGCCTCCCAAGCCTCTGGGATTATAGGTGTGCACCAGCAAGCCAGCAAAAAATAAATTATTTACCTGGCATTGTTACAAGGAAGCAGATACTATGATTTATTAAGTAATGTTTAGGAGTCACTAGTTTAACCCGTGACTTCAGATAAGTTTCTTCATCCATAAAATAAATGTATAGTCATAACCATTTCACACAGGACAGTTGGGAGGACTAAATAAGCAGGTGTTGTAAAGATCTTATCATAGTCCTCCACCAGGCGAAGTGGCGCATGCCTGTAATCCCAGCACTTGGGAGGCTGAGGCAGGAGGATTGGGAGTTCAAAGCCATCCTCAACAATGGCAAGGCACTTAGCAACTCAGTGAGACCCTGTCTCTAATAAAATACCAAAAAAAAAAAAAAAAAAAAAAAAAAGGGCTGGGGATGTGGCCCAGTGGTCAAGTGCCCCTGAGTTCAATCCCTGGTACCAAAAAAAAAAGAAAAAAAAATCTTATAATAGTCCTGAACACCAAGTAGGAAGTCAGTAAATGGAATCTAATATAATCAATCCAAGTTGGAAATCACTTTTAAAGGAATAATTTAATAATTTTAAAAATCATACATATTTCCTCCTGACATATGAAAAGATCCACTCTATTTCTATTTTAATGTTATCAGTTTGCAGTTTTTGTAGGAGAAAAAGTGAACAAGGTATCTGTTAAAATTCAAGAGAAAGGGCCTGGGGTTGTGGGCCTGGGGTTGTGGCTCAGTGGTAGAGTGCTTGCGGACCATGTGTGAGGCACTGGGTTCCATTCTCAGCACCACATACAAATAAATAAAGGTCCGTTGTCAACTAAAAAAAAAAAAAAAATTAAAAAATTAAAAAAAATAAAATTAAAAAAAATTTTCAAGAGAAAAATGGATTTTGAAACTTTCATTTTTATCTGGCCTGCTTCCTCTTGTCCCCACCATTGTCTCTTCAGCACAATTTACATGGTGTACCCTCCTGAATCTTTCAAGAGGTATTTCCATGGAGACCATGGAGACACCATGTTATTCGTATGGCTGACTCCCTGAAGTGTAGAATTTGCCTAGTTGTTTTCTGCTCACAAAGATGAATTTACTCTTTTTTTTTTTTTTGGGGGGGGAGCCCTGGTATTGAATTTACTCTGCAGATTTCTTCACTGTCAGAGGAAAACTTATTCCCCCCACTTGCCCACTGAGGTTTGAACCTATACCTACTTTCTGCTTCTTGTGTGAATGGTCATAAGTGGCACTTAGTGCCTTGCTGGGGTATGGGGAGAGTGTGAAGCATCTGTCAGTTTGGCCCAGGTCAGGTGATAACTAGGCGTTCCTCCCCACCTGCACTTCCCTCCCTGAGTCGTGATTGTCATCCCTCTACAACCATTAAGAGCATCTCCAAGGCTGCATGCATTCAACTGCTAAAGGGACAAATTTCCTCGACAGTCTCTTCATTGTCTGCCTTTTCTAACCACAGTCACGGTTTTGCACTCTTCATTCTAATTGTGCTTTTGATTACTGGGGTCATTTTATGCCTTCAGCTTTCCTAAAGGTCACAGGGATTAGCTGTGTCAGATCAAGGACCAGAGAGAGGGTGAGGTTTATGCTCCATTCATCTACCTCCATTGATTTCCCCCCACTGTGAGTGAGTGGCAACGTGGTTACTCTCTTTTTTCTTTAACTATCAGTTGTTGTTTTCACCTCCTTCTCTCCTCCCCCTCTTCTCCTAAAAGGAGAGCTTTGTGTAGCAATGGTATGGCACAAGTGGTTTCAGGGAAGCAAATACAGTGTTGATCAAGTCAGCTTGTGCTTGATTCTTCCACCCTTTATTGTTTCAGTTGGTTTAGCTCAAAGCCATTAGGCATTTCTACTTTATTTCTTTTAGATGTTGATGAACCTTTATTTTATTATGTTTATATGTGATGCTGAGAATCAAATCCAGTGCCTGACAAGTGCTAGGCAAGTGCTCTACCACTGAGCCCCAGCCCCAGCCTGCATTTCTACTTTCTAACATGAAATTGCATTTTAAATAGGCATTCCCTTTCCTTACTAATTCAATCTGATTAATCACACACACACACACACACACACACACACACACACACACACACGTATTCCATATATTCATAATTGCATATATACTATTAATCCTAATTACATACTATATGTAATATATAAGCTATATTTTTATTCTCCTATCCATTTAATTTATTTTGTTTTTTACCAGGCTGACTCTCAGACTTAAATTTGTCTTTTTAGTGGGAAAATCTGGCAGCCTTTATTCTCACAAGTACTTTTACAGTGAGATGATATGTCTCACTTGGACTGTTTTTCCACAAGAGACATTCTTACTGGAAATTAATGGAAATGTGTGAAACTGAAGACAATACAAGTTGCTGTTTTTAAGGGGATTTGGATACATATGTGTATGAGGAAATAATGAGGGTCTTGAAAAATAAACTCCTCCCCCTTAACTTAAACACTTTAAAAGATATTGGGTTGGTTATATCATTACTCATGTTCAAATCCTTGCACGGTTTATCATGTGAAAACTTTTTCTGAGCAGCAACACTTCAGACTGTTAATGAAGTCCATCCATGAGTGACAGTAAACTGTTTCAAATGCAATAGGAAGAAGTCCTCAGTAGATTTTGCTTTTTCTAGGAGTAAAGTGAGCGAGCGGTGACGTTTTATGTGGTGAGATTATCTGCTTGGTTCAGAAGGAAGATGTTCATTACAAAATAAGGTCTAACAAGCAGGAATGAATTAAAAAAAAAAAAAAAAAAAAAACCACTATACAGCACATTTAAATGGGAAGCTACTGTACCAATTAATTTATCTTTTCTACTTCACATAATTGATAGTACACTTATTTGAACATGTGGAAGTATGCTGATTTATAGGTTCAGGGGCCTCTGCAGTATTGCCTCATTTCACTGTTTCCATCTTGATTTTTGATTTCCTCCGAATGTTAAGAGTGAAAACAGCTTAGGTGACTAGCTAATATGAGATTTTGTTTCCAGTGATGCAGCTTGTCTGTAAATAATTTTGGTCAGCCCATGTATGAAAAATTGATGAAAAGCTAAATACAGTAACTAATACTGTTTCTATTGGGCTTTTGTGACCACTTTTTAATAGAGGTCAGAATTTTAAAAGAAACACATTTTCCTACAAAATGGGAAAGGGAACTGAATTTTATAGATATGGAATAAAAATCTGCTGAGTTCTATATATTTCTGGAATAATGGTACTATGCATGAATATTTTAGGGAAATATTATAGAAATTGTAAGAAAATGCTTTTAACTCTTGTGGATGGAGAAAAATAAAATGAGAAAAATCTCTGTCATCTGTAACATTCAACATTTGAAAATGTCTTAAGACTTCAATATAAACCTTTAAATCATAATAGGGGGAGTCAGAAATGATCCTACAATTGACAGGTTCTATTTAACAAATGGGTGATGAAACTTGCATTACTAGTAAATTAATGTAAAAAAACCAAACATCTAAATGTGCATACCTTCATACTTTATTTTTTTATTTTATTTTATTTTTTTTGTACTGGGGATTGAACTCAGCGGCACTAGACCACTGGGCCACATCCCCAGCCCTTTTTTGTATTTTATTAGAGACAGGGTCTCACTGAGTTGCTAAGTGCCTCGCCATTGCTGAGGCTGGCTTTGAACTCACGATCCTCCTGACTCAGCCTCCCAAAGTGCTGGGATTACAGGCGTGCGCCACCACGCCCGGCTATACTTTATTTTTTTTTAAGATAAATTGAAACTATTTGTTAATATTAAAACTTTACCTTGGAAATGTCTATATGAATGCTTACTTATGATTTTAAAAATTACCTGGCAGCTTAACACCTGGTAACTAAACCTGCCAAAAAATATAAATCTTTCATTGACTATAAGTTGCTTGCTTAAGTAGCTTGATTCTATGGCTCCTAGTTAAGAAGAAAGTTGTCTAATTGTACATAATTCTGGCACAGACAACTGGGTAGAAAACGTGATGGTGAAAGAGAAAACACAAAAAATAACAATGTGCCAAAGTAATTACACACAATGCAGGGAGTTGACTGATCATTTAAAAATGATAACAGCACACTCTTCCACAATAAGAGAATAAAGAAAATTCTTTCAGGTTGTTGCATGCTTGGAGTTCGTTCCTTTTTGTTGCTGTGTAGTTTTCCCACAGACTTACTACAGTGTGTTGATCTGTTGAGGTATATCTGGGTTTGTTTCCAGTTTTTCACTATTATGAATAAATCTGCTATAAACATTTGTGTACAGGTTTTAGTGTTAAACATAAGTTTTCATTTCTCTGGGATAAATGCCCAGGAGTGCAATTGCTGGGGCATATGGTAGTTGATTAGTTTTTTGAGAAACTGCCAAATTGTTTTTCAGAATGTCTCATAATCAGTCCATCAGATTTTAGAAGGCATGTGTGTATTCACAGTGAAGAAATATTTCTGTGGTATTAGAAGTAAAGTTGAAGCTCAGAGAGCTCTTTCTTTCTCTCCTCTTCTCTCCCTTCCTTCCATTCTTCTGTCCTCTCCTCCTCCCTTTTTCCCTTCCTTCCTTTTCCCATCCCCTTTCTTTTGTTCATAAGTGCGTATGAAATTTTAATAGAAGGACCCTATGTGATCCTAATTTGAAATTAAGGTATGTAATATTACAGCTTTGTAGGTTCTTAAAAAATGTTAAATTTAGTTTTAAAGTGTTTTTAAAGTTTTACAGGCTTTCTAATACCTAATATTATCATCTTACATTAAAAGGTAAAAAAGTACATTAAGAATAAAAAAAAAAACAATGCAGAATAACCTTTCTGGTTCCATTTTTGTTTTGATAGTGACAAGCTAAAGTCAAACAATTAAAAATCAAAGATAAGAAAATCTCAATAGAAATTTATTCTGTTACTACTGTAACAGTCTATTATTTTAGAGGAAAAAATCACTACATGTTAATTATTCTGCAGTACAGAATAAAGCACACATGGGATCATATTCCCAACCATAAGGTTTGCATTCTAGCCTAGTATCTAACTGTAGATGGAGGCCTGAACAAAACTGTTGAGGCAAAGTATATTCTACAAAAAAGCTTATTGCTTTTGTGCATCTTCAATATTTTCACATGCTTTATATTATGAGTGACTGTTCAAATTGCTATAAATGATCAAGGGGATTTGGTTTGTTTGTGATGATGAAGCTGTAAGAACAGGTTGTTAATAAGTTTTAAAGAATACATTATTAAAATATATGGGTAAATATACATTGACAAGGAGATTTAATTCAGATAACATAGGTAATTCCCTATTAGGGCAAACATAAGAGCAATAGCTAGTTTTCAAAAATAGATAAAAATTATTTATAATCTTGAAGTTTCAGATTTATGGAATCAATAAACATTGAATCAATATAAAATTCTGACTATATATATAAAGTCAGAATTTAAAATATATAATATATATTTAAAATTTAAAATATATAATATATATTTAAAATTCTGATTGTATAACATTATATCATGTAATACTATATCATATATTATACATATTATTATATATGTTATGTCATATATAATAATATATAATATTATATTGTATAATAAGAATTTTAATATATTATATATTAAATATTCTGGTTATATGTAATCTTATATCTATCCATATACTTCACATATATTTATATATGGCTCATCCCATTTTTTTAAAATATAAAGACTATAAGGAATTAGTAGAATACCATACTAAACATGACCATTTTAAATGAATATTTTTAACATGAAAAATCTTGTGATAAGATTTTATAAGAAACTTTATGTCAACTAATAAATAGATTATCAAGCTACTACCATAAAAGATGATGTAAGGAAAACAAAATGTTGCCCAACTGACCTGATCAATTTCTGTGAAAGAGATTGAAAGAATATTGATGGGGGTCAGACAGTGGATTGTCCTGAATTTAAACCACAACCTTTCATTCAATAACCCTGACAGCTTGGGAGATAAAGTTCAGGTCACATAGGCATTATTCCTCTCACAGCTTGATAAAATAAAGCACAGTAAAGAAATAAAATAAAATAAAATAGAATAAAATGATGACCTTCACAGTGTTCTTTGAGTAAAATGGACAATGACTGAAATAAAAATTTGGATAATTCTATAGATGATGCAATTAGATTTAATTGGCAAGAAAAAATAGTGTGCTGTGCTCAATCTCTTCAACCTTTGAAAATACTTCAAATGGATAAATTCGTATTAAAGACAAAGAAGAAAATGCCTAGTTAATTAAATTGCCTGAGATTTTTATACACTACCTCTCATTATGAAACAGCAAACATTTACTTCAAATAATATAAAATGCTTTGCTTTAAAAGCAGTCTTAAATTAACAAAGGCAATACTGTCACAGAGCTGGGAATTGCCCCTACACCACTTCCAAGGCCCACCTGTCCTTATTTACCTTCCAAGAGGGGCTTGGGAATGGATGTTTAGAGTATCAGGTAGGTCCCCAGGGAATGAAGATGGAGAAGAATAAACCACAGAAGACTTTTAGAAAGGAAATGGCCCATAAGAATAGAGCCCATTAATTCTATGAGCTATATTGATTCCTTATCATTTTTGTGAACATAATAGTAGAAAAATATGTTTATTATTATGCATTTTTAGGATACAACGTAGGTGCAGATAAGGAACATATAGATATGGATTTATAAATATGTGTATTTGGATATGTGTGTATGTTATGCACATATGTATATTTATTCTGGACTTGTATGAAATACACAGATATGTTGCCAGCTGAAAATATAATTTTTATAATTGATTTTTTCACTCGTACTTTTTTTTGCATTGCTATTCAAAGCCTTATATACGTCCTTATTCCCTGGGACCTACCTAATATATAATGTATGCTACTTTATAGAACAATTAAAATTAAAAACAGAAAAATATGAAGATTATTGAGAAGAACAAAGGGGAACTTGGAAGAAACAGATGAAAATGCCCAGTCTCAATATCTAAAAAAGCTAACATAGATATTAATGGATCCTAATTTTTTATAGAGAGAAAGAAGGAAGTGGTCAGTTTCCTTGAATTTAAGAAGATAGAGCTAGAATGGTCAAAAGTATTTTTTTAAATAATAGTTTTAGTTACGTACCAACACAGTGTAATAGATATTTCTAAAATGTAGAAAGAAATGTGCACATTGGCTTAGCTAAGAAATGCCAAGAAATGTTTACATATCTATGAAAAACAGAATAAAATATTTCTGATCAAAACTAGATAGATGCACAGTAGAAATGTGAGTTTACTTTTCAAATAGTAAGTAATGATAGCAAAAATTCAAGTCTAAATTCTAATTCATTCATTTTTATAGGGGGTAACTCCATACCACCTGTTGGGTAGCAACTTAAAATGAATGCAGGCGGTGGATAATGATTGGTTCAACTATTCAAAGACTGATTTTGCTCTATCTTGAACTTCCAGTTATGCCTGCCTTAGAGATAAATTTTGCAAATTACAAATTTCAGAAGGCATTTTCTGTTTGCCAAAAACCAAGACGGGTTGTCTGTAGCTATTTTTTTTTTTTTTTCCTGAAAAAGATACATAAATGGAACAGGTGAATTTTCTATTTGGGAAATGAATCATTTTCAAGAGATCAAAGAGGCTGAAGATAAAATACCCAATGTTCTGGCAACTAGTTCCCAGGGCAACTATATTCCTTACACAGCTGTTGTCCCAGGCTGAAATTAGTTGCTTAGAACTTGAGTTAAATAATCCCATCCTTCAAATGACTTTAGGAAATTGGGTGTTAGAAGACCCAATTCAATTAAGTGGTCCTTGAGCAGAAAAGTGCCTTCCTTTGAAAGGAAGGAAAAGTTTGATCACATTTAAGCTAATCTATCATTTATCATACCCAGTGGGTGAGATAGTTAATGACTCTATTGATCCTTTTTGGTGCTTAGTTTTATATACAGCACTTAACCAATGTGAGACTGAATATGGGATCTGTTATCCATTTGCTATTGATGCACCTAAATTATTATTTTTATCCCTGTAGCTATTGATTTCAAAGGGGAATTTTACAAGAGCTTTATGTAAAATTGCATTATAATTCTTAGATTTTCCTTTTTTTATTATTAGGTATTTTTCTATACCTAACGTTAGCTTCAGAGCTCTTTTTACTAGGAAGAAAAAAGAGCATTGAAACTTTTCCAACAATGTTGGACACAGATGTTTCAGAAATAGCTGTTTTTCTTTTTCTCTTTCCGTATCTGACTCTGTCATACCCCTGCTGTTTATTTATGCATTTTGCTATAATATTCTTTGAGTCCTACCTCTTCTCTGATGGTCATATAGGCTAATTCTAGAAAGCTATCTGTTTTACAAGAAGTCAAAGAAAGAAATGGAAAGAATTGGAGGCAAATAGATAACACAGAAGATGCAAATGTGGTTAAGTAGCTTCAGGAAGTGAAGGGAGTTCATGGTAAAACTGAGAGAGAAGATTGCAAGCCTTCATACAGAATGAGTATTGTGAGAAATAACTGCTTAAAATTAAGTAAAAGTCCTAGCAATAAAATATAAGCCTGGGAGCAGGAGAAAGATCTAAGATAACATGGCATGGAAAGAACAAGGAAGAACAAAATGACTTATGCATCAAGTTAAAAAGACACAAAGCCAATTTCTAAGTTGAGCTAAATGGTGCACTTTATACAATTTACATATGGCTTATTTGTGAGTATTCATGTAGAAATCTTCTGGATGGGTAAACATAAAGAAATTCTCTAAACCCTGAAACCGAGGTCACCATTAAATAAAAAAATCCAAATGGTACCCCTGCAAAATTGTTTTTAACATTTATTCCCATTCCTAAGAAACAGTAACTGAACTGAAATGCTGAATTTCAAATATATACATTATCTAATAAGAATGATGGAGTAGTTGAACTGGATAACGTTGATATCATCAATGATTATAATTAAGACATGGCATGAATATAACTGCAGAATTGAGGAGCTCAGAATAGTAAAATCAAAGATGTTTTTCAAACAGTGGTGTGCTGGAGTCTCATATACCAGCTCTAAAGGAGTACATAGTTCCCAGTAACTGGGATTTAACAATTGTCCAATGAATGTTCCCAAGAATGTATTCTGAATTCTAAGTTCATATTGGTACCTTGATAGCCTTGATAGTGTGAGCCATCAGTCTGAAAACCAGTAAACACTATAAATAAGGACCTTTGTCTCAGGGAGCCAGTTAACCTTTTATCCACTGTGTTTGGATAATAATACGCTAATTACACTCTAGATTGAGAGTTACAAATTCTAGACTTAGTCTTAATCAGTCAGTGAGAGCTTAAGCAAAGCATTTATCAATTTTCCTAATTTCCCAATATCCCATTTTGAAACAGAGGCTCAAAATGCATTTCATTGTTTAATATCTGCATGATAACCTATTTTTTGTGTTATTTTATGGTTTTAATAGGGGTTTTATATAATTCCATTTTTTTCTCCTTTCTTAGCATATAGGTTTGAACTTTTTATCCCACTCTTTTCTAGTAGGTGCCCTAGAGTTCCAATATACAATTACAATTAATCCATTCTTGAATGATGATACAGATTTTGCAAATAGTACATAATAATAACATACTTCCAATTCCTCTCTCCCATCTCTATATTCTTAGCTGTCATTCATTTCACTTATATATAAACCTACTTATGTATAAGCATATATCCAAGACATTGTTGCTATTATTTTTGAAGAAACTTATTTTTAGATCAATTAATAAGAAATAAAAATCTTCTCTTTTAGCTTCACTTACTCATTCTCCTATTCATTTTTTTTTCTTTTCTTTTTTAAATTTATTTTTAATTGACAAATAAATTTTGCATACATTTATGGTATTTATCATGACACACACACATTGTAGAATGACTAAATTGAACTAAGTAACACACTCACCATCATATATTTATTTGTGATGTGAATACATAAACTGTTCTTTTCCTTTTGTAGATCTGAGTTCTTGACCTTTCATTCTCCATCTCTCCGGAGAAATTTTTACATTTTATGAATTACAGATCTACAGGGAACATATTCCCTTAGTTTTGGTTTGTCTGAAAAAGTGTTTATCTCCATCAATTTTGAAAGTTAATTTGCAGGGTACAAAATTCTATATTTTCATGGTTTTATTTCTGGTCTTAACACTAAATATTTCAGTCCAACACTCTCTTGCTTTCACGGTGTCTGAGGAAAACTGAACATGTCTTTGTTTCTCTATAGGTAAGACTTTTTTTTTTTCTTTTTGAAGTTTTTTTTTTTCTTTATTTTGATTTTCTGAAATCTGAATACCTTACCCCTAAGAGAAGTTATTTGGGGTATTTTCCTGCTCGGTGGTTTCTGAACTTATTTGATCTGTGGTTTGGTGTCTGACATTAATTGGGGCAAATTTTTAGGCATTATTGATTCAAATATTGCTCTTTTTCCTTTTCTGCTTCCCCTGTCATTATCACTACATATGTGTTATGCCATTTGTAATTGTTCCATTAATCTTGGATATTTTGCATTATTGCAGTGCTTTTCCTCTTTGCCTTTGAATTTTTGAAGTATTTATTGTCATATCTTCAAGCTCAGATATTCTTTTCTCAGCCTCCTCTAGTCTATTGAGAGTACATCAAAAACATTTTCCATTTCTATTAACAGTCATTTTTTAGCTCTAATATTTCTTCTTGGTACTTTCTTAGAGCTTCTGTTTATAGTGTTCATCTGTTCTTGTACATAGTGTTCTTTTCCCAGTGGAGCCTTGGGCATATTGAATATAGTTGTTTTTTTGTTTTTAGTAATTCCAACATCCTTGCCATGTATGAAATTTCTTCAAACTATGTTTCTTTTCTTTTCTTTTTCTTTTTCTATCTTTCTTTCTTTTCTCTCTCTCTCTCTCTTTTTTTTTTTTTTTTTTTTTCATTTTAGTATGCCTTGTAGCTTTTAAAATAAGATATGAAGCATTGTGGAAAGGGACTAAGGCAAGTTGGCCTTCAGTGGTGTGGTGGTAAGGTATGTGGAGGGGAGTGTTGTATATTTCTGAAATTAGGTCTCACCCTTTGGTAAGTCCCTGGACTGTGAACTTCACTGGTGTGTCTCAGTATATTTATTAGTCCCATAAGTGGGACAGGATGGCTACAGGAAGCTCAATTTGGTATTTCCATTCTTCCAAGCCAGTTAAGTTCTGATTAAACTTCAACAGGCTAGACAGTGGTAGGCCTCCTGAGGGTTGGTCTCCTTAAAAACAGAATGATCTGTCACATTTCAAAATGGTGCCTTTCTCCTCTCCTTTCCAGAAACACAAGTTAGTTCTCCTCTCCTTTCCAGAAACACAAGTTAGAGATCCTTGCAGTAAAACTCACAAAAGAGTGAGGCCCCCAGTCACTGGGTCTCCTGGCATGTTTAACTCTAGAGACCCGAGAACACTGAGCCTCCAGCATTTGTCAATTGCTGTTTAGGTTTTTTTTCGTTGTACCAGGGATTGAACTCAGGGGCACTCGACCACTGGGCCACATCCCCAGCCCTTTTATTTTTTTGTATTTTATTAGAGACAGGGTCTCACTGAGTTGCTACGTGCCTTGCCATTGCTGAGGCTGGCTTTGAACTCACGATCCTCCTGACTCAGCCTCCCAAGTGCTGGGATTACAGGTATGTGCCACCGTGCCTGGCTTGCTGTTTAGGTTTTCTACCCAAATACTGGTACATGAGAAGGTTTTTCCTTTGGCAAACTATGATATTTTTGTATCTGCCTGTCTGTCACTGAAATTTTAGGGGCAGTGATTTCCTTGCAATCTCACTTCTGTGATGGATCTTAGAAGAGTTGTTGATTTTTCAGTGTGTTTAGTGTTTTACTTGTTGGGACATCGTGGTACTTTCCAAGTTTCTTGGATGTCACACTAGAAATCAGAAGTCCAGCCCTTTTTCTTTCAATGTGAAAGTGAAGCAAAACTCTATGTGTGTGCTTTGAATTTTGAAAGCAAGCTTATTTTGTTGAGCGATTTTTAGCAACAGGTAGAGATGTACCTTGGAGCTATTGTAGGTTCAATTCCATACCATTGCAGGAAATGGCTCACATGAATTTTTTGGTTCATTAGTATATAAAAAAATTATGCTTAAACTATTTTAATATGTAGAGTATATGATAATTATGTCTAAAAAATTGCATACCTTATTAAAAATACTTTACTGCTAAAAAATGCCAATGGTCACATGAGTATTTAGCATGTCATAATCTTTTTGTTGGTGGAGGGTCTTGCCTCATTTTTGATGCTGCCAACTGATCAGGGTGCTATTTACTCAGGGGTAGGGTAGCTGTGGCAATTTCTTAAGACAACGATGAAGTTTGCCACATTGACTGAAGGTTCCTTTCATGAAAGATTTCTCTGTTGCATGCGGTTTGTTAGATAGCATTCTAACCACAGTAGAACTTATTTGAAAATTGGAATCAATTCTTTCAAATCCTGCCACTATTTTTTCAACTAAGTTTATGAAATATTCTAAACTCCTTGTTGTCATTGAAATGATGTTCACAACTTCTTCACCAGGAGTGGATTCCTTCTCAAGAAAACACTTTCTTTGCTCACCCATAAGAAGCAGGTCCTACGGGAGTCTGCGGAGCTGCTGTTGACTGGGAGGAGAGCACCGCCATCTTTGAAAGGTGCAGTGCTGACCCAGACAAAGGGGAGGAGACAGAGAGTGACGGCTGCAGCCATCCAGGGACCCTCCAGCTCTCTGAAGACAACGCACACCTGGGTGAGGCTCGGGTGGCCAGCAGGGGAGGGTGTGTCTGAGGCCAGCGCAGCGGCCACAAGAAGCTGCAACTGTGGGGAGGGGGTGCCTTCTGGAGGGTCGCCTTCCTGGTGCCATTCATCTGCTGACACACAAACCCCCTGGGCCACTCCTTCACTGAGCTGTTCAGCGACTGGACTAAGGTGCAGCCTTGATTCCACTAACAGGATCGCAGACTGTCTAGACGTGATCCAATAACAATTGGCTTGAACTGGAAAGGAAAAAAGAGGGGGGCTTCCCAGGGCCTGTTTTGTTTGAGACTTGGGGTTCGATTTTTTTTTTTTTTTTTTTGGTTTGCTTGTTTTGTTGGATTTCGGGGAGGTTTTTTGTTTGTTTGTTTGTTTTTTTCTTTTTCTTTTTCTTTTTTTGACTTTGTTTGTTCTGCTTTTTTTTTCCTTCCGCATTGATTGTCAGTGTGTTTGTTTGCTTCCGCTCCTTTTTTCTTTCCTTCCTTCTCACTCTTGCATCTTTTCTTCCTCCTTCATCTTTCATGTTTACACACTGCCAGTGCATACTAAACAGAGGCAAAAACAAGTTATACGCAGAACTTGGGATTTCTAGAACGGGCGCAATTGAACTGGGTAGCAAAGCGGTGTTATATATAGTTTACTCTCTATTTTCTTGATTCTCTCTCTCCTCTCTCTTACACCAATTCCTACTCTTTTATCATTTTTTTTCTTTTCCAACTTACTTAATATATAAATTGGTCTTTCCACCTAATTGTCTACTCCACTCTCTTTCTTCCCTCGTCTACTGATACTAAACCACTTCCACTAAACCACTTCAATAGAAATCTCTTTTCATACTTTCCAAGAAAGAACAATTCAAGACACTTCCTTCTCCCTAAACATAACACCTCTGTATCCAATACTTGAAGCTATAAAACCCCATCAGAAGTGTACAGAGTAAATTGGAAAAAAATATCTGGGTTAACCAAATCTGTACATTGTGATCAAACTTGTATTTTCTGAATAGAAAGTGTTAGGTTTTAAAAGTGTAAAGGAATTATAAGGCAATCTGATAGCATTGTACTACAGGAACAACATAAGGCTTTAAGGTAAAATCGAAATAGTCAAGGTCCCACAGTGCAGGAAGAATAGACACACAAGCAACATGAAAAAACAAGGGAAGAAAATGACACAAACAAATCAAGATACCTAATCTGTAGATGTCATGGCAAGCACAGTTGGTCAAATGCCAGAGATGGAATTTAGAAATTACATATGCCAAATGTTTATGGAACTTAAGAATGAACTAAAAAATGAGATGAGGGAGCAAGTACAGGAGGCAAAAGATCATTTTGACAAAGAACTCCAAAAACAAATACAGGAAGTAAAAGATTACTTCAATAGGGAAATAGAGGCTCTAAAGAGAATCCAAACAGAAATTCCAGAAATGAAAGAAGCAATAAACCAAAATAAAAGTTCAATTGAAAGCATCTCCAACAGAGTAGACCACTTGGAAGAAAGAACCTCAGACAATGAAGACAACATATATATCCTAGAGAATAATTTAGACTATACAGCAAAACTTGTGAGAAATCAAGAACATAACATCCAAGAATTATGGGACAGCATAAAAAGAGCAAACTTAAGAGTGATTGGCGTAGAGGAAGGGGCAGAGTTTCAAGCCAAAGGAATGAGTAATCTATTTAATGAAATAATTACAGAAAATTTTCCAAACTTGAGAAATGAATGGGAAAACCAAGTTCAAGAGGCATACCGAACACCAAACAAACAAAATCTCAACAGATCCACACCAAGACACATTATAATGAAAATGCCTAATACACTGAGCAAGGAGAGAATACTAAAAGCCACAAGAGAAAGGAAGCAGATTACATATAGGGGGAAACCAATCAGACTATGTTCAGATTTTTCAACCCAGACCTTAAAAAAAAGAAAATCCTGGAATAGCATATTTCAAGCTCTGAAAGAAAAGGGATGTCAACCAAGAATCTTATATCCAGCAAAATTGAGCTTTAGATTCGAAGATGAAATAAAAACCTTTCACGACAAGCAAAAGTTAAAAGATTTCACAACTCGAAAGCCAGCACTTCTGAACATCCTGGGCAACATTTTTCATGAAGAAGAAGAGAAAGATGATAACGAAAATCAACAAAGGGAGATATTAAACTAAAGGAAATACCAACCAGAAGAGAAACCAAATCAAGCTAAGACCATAATTCAAATAAAAATGGATGGGAATAAAAATCACATCTCAATAATAACCCTGAATGTTAATGGCCTAAACTCGCCAATCAAAAGACACAGATTATCAGAATGGATTAAAAGAAATGACCCAACAATTTGCTGTCTCCAAGAAACACACTTCATAGAAAAAGACATCAAGCAATTGAAGGTGAAAGGCTGGGAAAAGTCTTATCACTCATATGGGCTGCGGAAGCAAGCAGAGGTTTCCATTTTCATATCAAATAAGGTAGACCTCAAGCCAAAGCTAATCAAAAGGGACAAAGATGGATATTTCTTACTACTTAAGGGAACCATTCATCAACAAGATATAACAATTATAAATCTATATGCCCCAAATAATGGAGCCCCTACATTCATCAAACAAACCCTTCTCAAGTTCAAGAGTAAAATAGACCACAACACAGTTATTCTAGGGGACTTCAACACACCTCTCTCACCAATGGATAGATCATCCAAACAAAAGCTAAATAAAGAAATTTTAGGCCTTCTTAAAACAATTAATAACTTAGACTTAACGAACATATATAGAATATTTCATCCCTCAGTAAACGAATACACATTTTTCTCAGCAGCACATGGCTCCTTCTCCAAAATATTATGTCACAAGGCAACTCTCAGCAAATATAAAAAAATAGAGATACTACCCTGCATGCTATTGGACCATAAAGGGATGAAATTGGAAATCAATGACAAAACAAGGAATAAGAAAAACTACTCTATCAACTGGAAGCTAAACAACATGCTACTGAATGAACAAGGGGTTGAAGAAGACATCAAAGAGGAGATCAAAAAATTCCTAGAGGTAAATGAGAACACAGATACATCATATAGAAATCTCTGGGACACTATGAAGGCAGTAGTAAGAGGAAAATTCATTGCACTGAGTTCATTCCTTAAGAGGAAAAAAAAAAAAAAAAAAAACAACAGCAAATAAATGACTTAACATCACACCTAAAAGCATTAGAAAAAGAAGAACAGACCAACACCAAGAGCAGTAGAAGACAGGAAATAATTAAAATCAGAGCAGAAATTAATGAAATTGAGACTAAGGAAACCATTCAAAGAATTGACAAAACTAAAAGTTGGTTCTTTGAAAAAATAAACAAAATTGACAGACCCTTAGTGATGCTAACGAAAAGAAGAAGAGAAAAAACTCAAATTACTAACATTCATGATGAAAAAGGGAATATCACAACAAACACCTCAGATATACAGAATATAATTAGAAATTACTTTGAAAACTTGTACTCTAATAAAATAGAAAATACTGAATGCATTGACAGATTTCTAGAGTCATATGATTTGCCTAAACTGGATGTGGAAGCTATACATAATTTAAACACATCAATTACAAGCGAAGAAATAGAAGATGTCATCAAAAAGCTACCAACAAGGAAAAGTCCAGGACCTGATGGGTTTACAGCCGAGTTCTATAAGACTTTCAAAGGAGAACTAATACCAATGCTCTTCAAACTATTTCAAGAAATAGAAAAAGAGGGAGCTCTTCCAGACTCTTTCTATGAGGCCAATATCACATTAATTCCAAAGCCAGGCAAAGACACATCCAAAAAAGAAAACTTCAGGCCCATATCTTTAATGAATATAGATGCAAAAATCCTCAACAAAATCCTGGCAAATCGGATACAAAAACATATCAAAAAGATAGTGCACCACGATCAAGTGGGGTTTATCCCAGGGATGCAAGGCTGGTTCAACATTCGGAAATCAATAAACATAATACATCACATCAATAGACTTAAAGACAAAAATCATATGATCACCTCAATTGACGCAGAAAAAGCATTTGACAAAATACAACACCCCTTTATGTTCAAAACACTGGAAAAATTAGGAATATCAGGAACATATCTTAACATTATAAAAGCTATTTATGCAAGGCCCCGAGCTAACATTATCTTAAATGGAGAAAAATTGAAAGCATTCCCTCTAAAAACTGGAACAAGACAGGGATGCCCCCTTTCACCACTGCTATTTAACATGGTACTGAAAACTCTGGCCAGAGCAATTAGACAGACGAAAGAAATTAAAGGGATCAAGATAGGAAAAGAAGAGCTCAAATTAGCACTATTTGCTGATGACATGATAATCTACCTAGAAGACCCAAAAAACTCTACCAGAAAAACTTTTACAACTAGTAAACGAATTTGGCAAAGTTGCAGGATACAAAATCAATACACATAAGTCAAAGGCATTTGTGTACATCAGCGACAAAGACTCTGAAAGGGAAATGATGAAAAATACCCCATTTACAATAGCATCAAAAAAAAAAAAATACCTGGGAATCAACCTAACGAAAGAGGTGAAAGACCTCTATAATGAAAATTATAGAACACTAAAGAAAGAAATTATAGATGAACTCAGAAGATGGAAAGACCTACCTTGCTCTTGGACAGGTAGAATTAATATTGTCAAAATGTCCATACTACCAAAAGCATTATACAGATTTAATGCAATTCCAATCAAAATCCCAATGTCATTCTTCAAAGAAATAGAAATAGCAGTCATGAAATTCATCTGGAAAAATAAGAGACCCAGAATAGCCAAAGCAATCCTGAGCAAGAAAAGTGAAGCAGGGGGCATCACCATATTGGACTTTAAATTATACTATAGAGCAATAGTAACAAAAACAGCATGGTATTGGCACCAAAACAGACTGGTGGACCAATGGTACAGAATTGAGGACACAGAGACTAATACATATAATTTCAGCTATCTTATATTAGACAAAGACGCCAAAAATGTACAGTGGAGAAAGGATAGCCTTTTCAACAAATGGTGATGGGAAAACTGGAAATCCATATGCAACAAATTGAAATTAAACCCTTATCTCTCACCATGCACAAAACTCAATTCAAAGTGGACCAAGGACCTAGGAATTAGACCAGAGACAATACTCCTAATAGAAGAAAAAGTAAGCTCCAATTTCCAACATGTCAGATTAGGCCCCAAGTTCCTTAATAAGAATCCTGTAGCACAAGAATTACTACCAAGAATTAATGAATGGGATAGATTTAAACTAAAAAGCTTCTTTTCAGCAAAAGAAACTATCAGTGAGGTGAATAGAGAGCCAACTAATTGGGAACAAATATTTAATACATATATATCAGATAGAGCACTAATCTCTAGAATATATAAAGAACTCAAAAAACTTTACACTAAAAAAACAAATAACCCAATCAATAAATGGGCTAAGGAATTGAGAAGACACCTCTCAGAAGAACATACACGATTAATCAACAAATACATGAAAAAATGTTCAACATCGCTGGCAATTAGAGAAATGTAAATCAAAACTACTCTAAGATTTCACTTCACTCCAGTCAGAATGGCAGCTATCAAGAACACAAGCAACAATAGATGTTGGAGAGGATGTGGGGAAAAAGGCACACTCATACATTGCTGGTGGGACTGCAAAATGGTGCAACCGTTATGGAAAGCAGTATGGAGATTTCTTGGAAAACTGGGAATGGAACCATCCTATGACCCAGCCATCCCACTCCTGGGTGTATTCCTAAAGGACTTAAAAACAGCATATTACAGTGACACAGCTATCTCAATGTTTGTAGCTGCGCAATTCACAATAGCTAGGTTGTGGAACCAACCTAGATGTCCCTCAGTAAATGAGTGGATTAAGAAAATGTGGTATATACGCACAATGGAATTTTACTCAGCAATAAAAGAAAATAAATTAATGGCATTTGCAGGTAAATGGATGAAGTTGGAAGACATAATGCTAAGTGAAGTTAGTCAGTCTCAAAAATCCAAGTACCAAATGTTTTCTCTGATATAAGGAGGCTATTTCAAAGTATTGTTGGATGGGGGTACATAGGAGGATTAGAGGAACACTAGAATGGTCAAGGGAAGGGAGGGTAAGGGAGGGAGCAAGAGGGGAGGGAGGGGGAGAAAAGAAAAAAAAAGGTGGTTGAATGAGACGGATATCATTTTCCTTAATGCATGATTGAAGACCTGAATTGTACGAATATACTCTGTATACAAACAGTTGTATGTAAAAAGATACTAAATATATGCACTATGAGTTGTACATATTAAAAATTATAAAAATAAAATTAAAAAAAAGAAAGAAAGGGAAAAAAATAAGAAGCAGGTCCTCATGTATTCAAGATCTACCATGAGAAGGTGCCAATTCAATTCCATCTTCAAGCTTCACTTCCAATTCTAGTTCTCTTGCTACTTCTACCCCATCTTCAGTTACTTCTTTCTCTAAAGTGTGGATTCCCCCCCCCCAAAGTCATCTGTAAGAATTGTAATTGACCTATTCCAAACTCCTGGTAATGTTGATATTTTGACTTTCTTCCATAAGTCATACGTGTTCTGAATGTCATTCAGAACAGTGAATCCCTTCTAGAAGATTCTCAATTTTCTTTGCCCTTGTGTATCAGAGGAGGAATTATCTTTGGAAGTTATCACCTTACAAAATGTATTCCTTGAACAGTAAAACTTGAAAATTGAAATTACTCCTTGGTCCATGGGATACAGAATAGATGTTGTGTCACCAGGCATGAAAACACCACTCATCTCATTTCATATCTCCATTTGATAATGGAGACCAGGTCCATTATCACTGAGAAGTTAAAATTCATCCAGACTCTGTTCTAGAACAGTGGTAAAGTAGGTTTAGTAGAATTTTTAAGAGTCCCTGGGTTTTCAGAATGGTAAATAAACATTGATTTCAACTTAAAGTCACCAAAAAGGGAGTCAGCCTGCCCTTTGGAGCCTGAACACCAGACACTGAGTTCTCCTCTTTCACTATGAAAATTCCAGATGACATCTTTTTCCAATTTATGGCTGATTTATATAATTTGAAAACCTGTGGTCCAGTGCAGGCCCCTTCATCCCTTATCTTAGGTAGATCTTCTAGAGAACTGTTGTGGTTTCTACGCTGCCCTTGCTGCTTTGCCCACAATTTTACCTCATAGAAATGGCATCTTTCCTCACACTTTTTGACAAAGCCTCTGTCAGCTCCAAGCTCTTCTCCTGTAGCTTTTTCATCACTCTCAGTCTTCACAGAATTGAAAAGATTAGACCTTGCTCTGAAGGGGGTTTTGGCTTACAGTGATTGTTGTGGCTGATTTGATCTTCTATCCTGATCACTAAAACTTTCTCCATATCAGCGATAAGACTACATCACTTATCATCTGCATGTTCACTGGAGT
Source organism: Tamias sibiricus (assembly GCA_025594165.1). Taxonomy (NCBI): domain Eukaryota; kingdom Metazoa; phylum Chordata; class Mammalia; order Rodentia; family Sciuridae; genus Tamias; species Tamias sibiricus. The sequence goes on from CM046668.1 coordinate 33,183,865, forward strand.
AGAAGTTTTAATTTCCTTCTAAAACTTTTCCTTTGCATCCACAACATAGCTGCTTGGCTTGAGAGGCCTAACTTTGGGCCTGGGTTGGCTTTTGACATTCCTTCTCCACTAACATAATCATTTGTAGCTTTTCATTTAAAGTGAGAGCTATGTGACTCTTCCTCACCCTTGAACACCCAGGGGCTATTGTAAAGTTATTAGCTGGCCTCATTTTAATATTATTATGTCTCAGGGAATAAGGAAGCCCAAGGAGAGGGACACAGATGAGGAAATGGCTGGTTGGTGGAGCAGTCAGAATACATACATTTGCACATTTAGTCAATTGCCTTATACAGGTGTGATTTGTGCCTCCAAAACAATTAAAAAGCTAACACCAAATATAATTTATCACAGATTATCACAACATATATGATAATAATGACAAAGCTTGAAATGGTGTGATAATTATCAAAATCAGACATAAAGAGACACTGTGAGTGTACACTGTTAGAAAAAGGCACTGACAGGCTTCCTCAATGCTGGGTCACACAAACTCTCAATTTGAAAAGAATGCAGTATCTGCAAAGTGCAGTAAGTGAAGCACAATAAAAAGAAGCATGTCTGTAACACATGCCAACAGTGGTACTGCAGACTGTATTATGGCATGTAGGGAACATGTATGAGTATTCTGATATTTATTACTCATAATAATATGACTATAATAATAACGATTATAAATTATGAATTGAACATTTAAAATTAGTTACAAAGGTTATTCTTAGGCACTTCAATGATGTAGGCACCCAAATTAATGCTTAAATATTTAAAGTTTCTTAGAATCTTTAATAAAAAGTAAACTATAAACACTTTCATTGCATTTTCAAAAAATGATGGATTCACACATATTTGCTACATGCACACTGATTCCTCATTGATCTCTCAAGCTTACACAACCATAAAATAAAATCTTGAGCTTCATGCACACTGCAATGCTGTGATATGCCAAGTCTCAGTGAAGAACATTATCCTCTGCCTTGTTTTGTAAAATAACCTTAGAAGTCATTCTTGATTCCCTGCTCCAACCCTTTTTACCTACATTTCATTCATCAAGTGCTTGCCAATTAATAATTCACTCAACATATTTCCCTACTTTTTCTCAAACCACCATTTGTCACCCTTCAATCACCTCCAACTTTCCCTGTACTGCAACGGCTCACCAGCCTCACTGCTTCCATGCTTGCCTTTCTCTAACATCTGTTCTCCAGAGATCAGCCAGACTTAGTTCTATGCTCACACCTTCAAGTGTCTTTCCACTATATATACTTTTTAAAACGAGAAGAGAGAGCCTACAGAATGGGAGAAAATCTTTACTACACACACATCAGATAGAGCACTAATCTCCAGGATATATTAAGAACTCAAAAGACTACAAACAACAATAAGTGTTGGTGAGGATGTGAGGAAAAAGGCACACACATATATTGCTGGTGGGACTGCAAATTGGTGCAGCCAATATGTAAAGCAGTATGGAGATTCCTTGGAAAACTTGGAATGGAACCACCTTATGACCCAGCTATCCCACTCCTTGGTTTATACCCAAAGGACTTAAAAACAGCATATTACAGGGACATAGCCACATCAATGTTTATAACTGCACAATTCACATTAGCTAAAAGTGAAACCAACCTAGATGCCCTTCAGTAGATGAATGGATAAGAGAATGTAGTATATATACACAATGAAATACTACTCGGCATTAAAAGAGAATAAATTCATGGCATTTGCAGGTAAATAGATGGAGTTGGAGAATATTATGCTAAGTGAAGTAAGTCAATCCCCCAAAAAGCAAATGCTGAATGTTTTTTCTGATATGTGGATTCTGATCCATAATGGGGATGAGGGGGGAACATAGGGAGAATGGAGGAACTTTAAAAGGGCAAAGGAGAGGGAGGAGAAGGGAGGATGACTGGGAGTAAGAAAGACAGTGGAATGAGATGGACCTCATTACCCTAAGTACATGTATGAAGACAGGAATGGGACTTTGTGTACAACCAGAGACATGAAAAATTGTGTTCCATATGTATACTATGAATTGAAATGCATTCTGCTGTCATGTATAACAAATTAGAATAAATAAATAAATAAATAAAAATCTTAACACCAAAAAAATGAATAACCCAATCAATAAATGGGCTAAGAAAATGAGTGGACACTTCACAGAACAAGATATATAATCTATCAACAAATATATGAAAAAATCTTCAGCATCTCTAGCAATTAGAGAAATGCAAATCAAAACTACCCTAAGATTTCATCTCACTCCAGTCAGAATGGCAATTATGAGTTCAAGCAACAATAAGTGCTCATGAGGATGTGGGGAGAAAGGTACACTGATTCATTTTTGGTGGGACTGCAAAATGGTGCAACCACTTTGGAAAGCAGTATGGAGATTCCTTAGAAAACTTAGAATGGAACCAATATTTAAACCAGCTATTCTGCTCTTTTGGTCTATACTCAAAGGACTTAAAATCAGCATACTACAGTGATATAGCCATCTCAATGTTTATAGCAACTCAGTTCACGATAGGTACACTGTGGAACCAAGCTAGATGCCCTTCAATAGATGAATGGTAAAGAAACTGTGGTGTATATACACAATGGAATATTATTACTCAGACTTAAAGAAGAATTAAATTATGGCATTTACAGGTAAATGGAAGGAGTTGAAGAATATCATGCCAAGCGAAGTAAACCAATCCCCAAAAAACCAAAGGCCAAATGTTTTCTCTGATAAGTAGGTCCTGGTCCATAATAGGGGGTGTGTGCAAGGGATGAATGGAGGAACTTTGGATTGGGGGAGGGGAGTGGAGGGGCTGTGAGGGGGATGATGAAATGAGACAGACATTATTACCCTATGTACGAGTATGACTGAATGAAGGGTGTGACTCTACATCATGTACAAGCAGAGAAACAAAAATCTGTGCTCCATTTGTATAAAAAGAAAAAAAAAACATTAATAAATGGATGTCCGCTGTTGGAAAAATATTTTTAAAAATTAAAAATGGACACAATAACTTTTTTAAATTTATTATTTTAATGTGGTGTTGAGGATCAAACCCAGTGCCTCACACATGCTAGGTGAGTGCTCTACCACTGAGTCACAATCCCAGCCCTGACTTTCCACTATATTTAGAAGAAAATGAAACCCTTACTACTCTGGCAACATTCACATTCTTACCTTCAAGTGTGATTTTCCCCAGTCTCCACTTTGTTCCCTACACTCAAACATTGCTTTCTTCAAACACAATAGCCAATGTCACTCTTGCCTCTGCATGTACCTGCCCTTTGTCTGGAATTCACAACTCTGTCCCTAAATAATTGAATTCTGTTCTTTGGTAGATTTAAACTCAAATGTTGCTGCATGCTCCTCCCTGACCCTTTCTGATGTTGATAGCTGTGGTTCCTACTAATTTACATCTTTCTGTTTATTTTAAGCACCATTCAGAATCTGAACTTGCTTTGCATATGCTTATTTGAATACATATTGTCTCCCTTCACTGGAGTTTAAGTTTCATGAAAATAGGGTTTGCATACTTTATAAATTACTGCATCTCAGATAGTCTTTGTTGTCCTGATCAATAGATGTTTCTTAAATGTGTTTAATGGCATACAAACATTGTGCAATAAATCAACAAATAGCATGGGATATTTTCATACAATAAAGCTTTCATCACCCAGAGGAATTGGGACTGAATCTGTGGAAAGAACTCCCTAGGGAAGAGAAGAAGAAGCTTGCATGGATTTGGCATTTACCTGCCTACATAAATTCCAGGACTGTGGGCTTCTCAGAAAATAAATCTCACTTGGAGAATAAACTTGAAACTTATTTGATTGTGGTAGGAAAAGGAAAAAAAAAATCAGTTTCATCAGTATGATTCTCTTCAGCGTTCAAAGCAACAGTGAAAGATACACATGAAAGATTGTGATTTTTAGGAATGGGGATATAGCTCAGTTGGTAGAGTGTTTGCCCCGCATGCACAAACAATGTCACTTTTAACTATAAATTCTTAAATTTAGAAATGTTTTCTTTGTCCTTTAGACTCTTTGTTCTCTAACTTAGTGTACTGGATTGGCTTAGAGAACTTTAAGTCAGTCTGCTTCCTTTAAATCCTAATTCTGTCACTTATTAGCTGTTCTGTTTTGGGCAAGTTACTTGTCCTCTCTGAACTTCAGTTTCCTCATGTATAAAATGATGACATACCACCTAACTCATAGAGTTATATGTGGATTGAATGAGTATTATTAAATTTAGAACACACTAAGGGATTGAGTGTGTGAGTTAGCTTTTGCATGGAATATTAGTTATATCTTTATTATTAGTTATATCTTTCTGCTTGGCTACTTAAGATTCTTTGATGATATCTATTGACCCTTATTCATGAAGAACTTATATAGATTTAGTGACAAGAAGGAAAAGGAAAAGGAAAAAGAATTTGGGGGAGGCAAGAGAAGTGGCTGTGTTTCAAATAAGTTTCTCTGGACCCCAGAGGTCAATTCACTGATGCGAGTTGCAGGTAGACAGATAAACTGTGATTTCCACCTCATCTTTAGTCAATTATTGTGTGCCTTGCAGCCAAAGGCCTCTTTTAATAAATAAAAGGGAATGAAAATATTGTAGTTTTTTTTTTTTTTTTTTTTTTTTTTTTTTTTTTTTACATGATAAAATACTTGGAACATTTTCTTCCTGAAAAATGCGGTCCTCTTAACTCACTGAGGAATCCTCTGGAATGCTGGCCTTCCTAGTCAGGCAGTGCTTATAAACTGAGCCCTAGTGCAGGAGCCCTGTTTGGGGAGATGGCTAAGATTGCAGTTGACTACGGGCCTTAGAGATGTTTGGGCATTGCCGCCTTCCATAGTCTCACGAGACTTGGCCCGGGATCTCGAGAGACTTGGGCCGAGATTGCCGATGGGGTCGGCGCCATTTGGTGTGTGGGTTTTTGGTGGTGTGTGGTACATGTTAAAGTCATTGTTAGAGCCAGAGAGAGAAGTTATCAGAATAAAAAGCCTGTTTGTTTCCAATTAGCCTCTGAACTTCTTCCCACGGCTTCATTGCTCCAAGCGGCCATCACTTCAGGTGGCAACACCCTAGAATAGCCAGCACCACCACTGACCTCAGTCCTCAGAAAGCGGAGGCCAGAGCTGTGGGAGGCTGCACAGCTGCCCTCCAGCCTCTGGAGAGGACATTCTGCTTCAGGCTTAGTGCAAAAATGTGGCTGCTTCTCTAAGGAATCTGTTTCAAAGCGGAAGAAAATAGTTTAGGCTGAGGAAATCCCAAGTCCTTCCTTCAAAACTGCACAGGAAGGTGAGAAGTCCTTTAATTCTCCACAGTTATTTACCTAAAAAAAGGAGACAAGAGGTTGGGGTTGGCAAAATGCCAGCACCTGTAATCCTAGTGACTGGGGAGGCTAAGGCAGGAGGATCTCAACTTCAAGGCCAGGCTGGACATCTTAAGGGGACCTTGTCTCAACTTTTAAAAGAATAAAAATTTAAAAGAACTGGGGATGTAGCTTAGTGGTAGAGTGCCCCTATGTTCAATCCCTAGTACTTAAAAAACAAAAGAGTAAAAAAGGGTATTTTAGTCATTATTTCTTTTTCTTTTTCTTTTCTTTTCTTTTTTTTTTTTTTTTTCAATGCTGACCAAAAGACCTGACAAGAACAAGACAGAGGAGGGAGAGTTTATCTGGGACTTATAGTTTCAGAGGTCTCAGTCCACAGATGACTGACTCCCTAGCTCTGGGCCTGAGGTGAGGCAACATCAAAGTGGAAGGGCATGGCGGAGGAAAGGTGGAAGGGCATGGTGGAGGAAAGGTAGAAGGGCATGGTGGAGGAAAGCTGCTCAGGACATGGCAACCAGGAAGCAGAGAGAGCTCTGCTCACCAGGAGCAAAACATAGACCCCCAAATCATGTCCCCAGTGATGTACATCCTCATCCACACCCTACCTGCCTACAGTTACCACCTAGTTAACCTGTATCAGTGGATTAATCCACAGATTAGGTTACAACCCTCATAACTCTAATCATTTCACCTTTGAAAATTCCTGTATTGTCGAGCTTTTGGGAGACACCTCAGATCTAAACTATAACGAAGGAGACATCTTTTCTCATGTAGACAATTTGAAGTTTAGATTTTCAGGGCAAATCATGCTGTATTTCAGCATTTCTACTTTTCTAAGATCACGTCATTTTTCTGTTTTAGAACATGCTCCTTTTTGTCTATTATTAGTATATGGAAATGATGCACCTTGGTCTAACCTGGCTGATCACTCTGGGAGGAATTCGCTTAATCTGAAATGTCAGTCTTTGTGAAGTTTTCCTTCAGCACAGTATTTAGCCTCAAGTTTTGATGCATATATTTATACAAGTTCATTCTCATTAGTAGCCTTGATGCCTTCTAATTATAAAACTATTTAAATTTCTAATATATTTTAGACATCGTGCCAAGCAATTATTGAACGCAAACTTGAAAAAGAGTATCAAATATTCAGAAAACTAATAATTTATGTCATCCTTGAAGGTCTGAAAGAATCTGTAAGACTTTATCATAAGTGCAAACACAAGATATGAAGTCAAAGCCTTGAGTTGCAATAGAAGAAAGAATACACAAATGTTTTATTTCCACTGGAGTAGCAAATACATTAAATGAGAAAGTAAGCAGAGAAAGATAAAAAGTAAGGTGTCCCAAGCCATCCATGGGCTGTGTGTGTGAGCTATGTGCATTTGAGCATATGAGGGGACTGGTCTGGTGGTGTGTGCTGATTGGGCTGTGCAATACAAGTGTTCCATTTTTCTTGCTCTGCCTGTGATCCCACACAGCACCTGAGATGGGTGTGACTTGCCAAGATGTCAATCATTCTGCTGACCACAACATGCCACCAAGCAACACTCCACCCTTTGAAACCCAATCCCTTGCCATATTTGGGTGGAACTTTCTAATGAATGTCCTTCCCCCAATAAATAGAGGGATTCGGGGTGTGCTGTCTCTCGTCTCTTGCCTCCCTTGCTCCTCTTGCCCTCCAGTGTGGGAGCTGATACCTGAGGGCTCAGAGCCTCCCTGACCCCCCCAGAAAGGTATTTCTATGTGGTTTTTTAGTTGCCATCCTGGCCAGCTGGTGACAGAAAGGGATGTTCAGAGTATGGGAACAGAGAAAAAGGCCAGTGTTGTATAGGGGTGTATACCTTGACCCTTCACTGTATTTGAACTTTAGGATAAAGAAAACACCACATGCTGGGCGCAGTGTTACATGCCTGTAATCCCAGAGGCTCAGGAGGCTGAGGCAAGAGGATCACAAATTCAAAGCCAGCCTCAGCAAAAATGAGGCACAAAGCAACTCAGTGTGACCCCGTCTCTAAATAAAATACAAAATAGGGGTGGGGCTGTGACTCAGTGTCTGAGTGCCCCTGAGTTTAATCCCAGGTATGCCCCTTCAAAAAAAGAAAACACCATATATATATATATATTGTAGGGACACTGGGCATTGAGTCCCTGGCTGTTGCCCACAGCAAGATCTCTACTACAAAGCCACAGCCTCAGCCCAAGAACAACATCCTTTTTAACTCAACCATCAAGAGAAGGAAAATGAAACTGTGTTGAGTTCCTGTTTGCCAAAAACAAAGAAATCGCATTTATCCTCTCCGTAATTTGAAATAACCATTCATTTATTCAATCATTCTTATAACAAATATATATTGAGTTCCTACTGCAAACTAGCTTCTTGGGATAAAAAAAATCACAGAAAAGAATCAGGTGTTCTTTATCCTACAGTAACTGATAGTCAGATGGTGATGGCCTGACAAGAAACCAAAAAGATCAACAAGAAAATAATTGCAAACCATGCTGAAAACAGATACTCACATAATCACATAACTGTGGATGCATTTAGAAGTGGATAGTGCCAGGAAATAAACATTTTCCTGTGACAGTGATTTTAAAGCTGAGATCTGAGGAATGAGAAGATAGTAGAAGACACAGCATGTACAAAGGCCCTGAATTTGAAGACTTAGGTATTTCCAAGGATGTGGAAATAATAATAATTAAAAAAAAAAACAGCTTATGTTGCAAAGCAAATAAAGTTTCAAGTCTAGAAAGGGTCAGATGATGTAGGAACACATAGGCACCAGATGACATTCAGTGGAATCCAATCCAATTTACATTCTTAAAATATTAGCCTGGCTGTCAGGTGGAGGATGGTGTGCATTGGGAATGAGTGGATGGAGGTCATAATGACTATATTGTGATCCATATTTCATAAATTTGGAAAGCACAGATCAGATTTATTCAAGCTCAAGACTTCCATACAGTGAAACCACAGTCCATCAAGCAGCTAATGCTCTGGGCAGAAGTTGAGCGTCCACCAATAAAGACTTCAACAATAACAACTGCATTTATTTAGTGTTAATTTTGCATATTAGTGAGAGCAAGCTGAATGTAAGCTTTACCTGTGTTCTAAATAAACAAATGAAAAGAATTCCCCAACTGCTACACAGAGGACAACTTATCCAAACAGGCAGATGGTATTCAGCAAAGCTTTCGTTTCCACCATGATTCTCTGAGTCTCTACAACTAGCATTCTTAACGGAGTTAGAGAAGGGAGCCTACTATGTCGTGTTTGACATAGCTTGTCATAGTAAAAAAAGCTTATTATAGAAAATGACAAAAGGAACAGCAATTTGATAAATACATTGTTTCTCTGCTAGAGATATGCTTGTCTGCTTCCTAGTACTATGATTTATATCTACAGCTCTTTAGATAGTCACTTTTAAATAATATATTATTTATATTACATGTAAATAATACATTACATGTAAATAATATATTATTTAAATATATTAAACTAGGTTTTAACCTACATATCTGCATACTTTATCCTTAAAAGTTCTCTTATCTCTTGTGCATTGCAGTGGGTCTTTAAGCTGTGTTACACCTCAAGGGGGAGACTCCTTGAGAAAAGTAACATATCCAAGGACATAATCATACATCTGTTCCTTGAAGAAGCTGGCCCTAAACACCTGCTCTAAGTAGCGTCCCCAGTCATTTCTTATTTCATGGTCTCCTCAGAATTCATCACCATCTGAAATTATCTTGACTTCAACAATTTATTTTTGTTTCCCTAATTATAATTTAAGGCCAGTGAAAAGGAGACTGATCATCTTATTCCCTGTTTTCTAAAATGTGCCCCAACATAGCAGGTTCAGAGTAAATATTTATTGAACACGATTTAAAAACAGGCATTACTGATCAAAAATGGTCAACCTGAGACTAGAGTTCTTTATGATCATCTTCAGAGCTTATCTCATCACACTGAGCCACTGTCCAGATGCTGGTCATTGGAGACCATGTAAGGTTACCAATAAATGAAAAGGTAGTTTGCATTTCAAAAGGAATTTCAGATAGATAAGTTTTTATTTCAAATTGACCACAGTTACACATCTATTCTGTAGATAAAATATATATTTTTTTCTGGGTTGCATGTCACATGAGGGAGATGAGATCCATCAACACAGTCACTTGAGACTGATCAAAGCATAAAGTATTGCATAAAACAACTCACATTTAACCTTTGCAAATGAATAAGTAAAAGGAAATTCATGAATTCTTAAAATATTGTCCCTTGATGCAGATAGCAGCCTCTTTCTGGTTTTAGCATTAATTCTCATGGCCATCTTCCACAGGCAGTTTTATTTTTCCTAAGCAACTGCTATTTCCATTGAATTTTGAAAAAAAAAAAAAAGTTTTAAAATAACACACTTCTTATCAATACTGTAACTAGGCTGAATAACTTTCAGAAAATAAATTGTTTTTTAGCTTCTCAAAAAGTCAATTCCTTGAAAATTATCATTAGGGCTAAACTTTATCTTACCTATAACAATTGATATTGTAAAACAGTTTATTTAAAAGCACGCAGAAAGAATAAAATAATAACCACCTCCCTTCTTTCATTTGTTCCCTATTTTCTGTGGTTGAATTCTGTGACAGCTGTTCTGAAGGCAAGGATGAAAATAGACGTCATACAGCTCTGCTTGGTATACACATGAGTGACTCTCAAAGGACACCTCGGCTCCCATTGCCAGTGATGCATGTGGTTCACAAACAAAGATACCAGACTACATCGTCTTCACAAACACACCAAGTGGCACAGGTCACTATGCCCAATGCATAAGGCAGATTTTAAAAGATCCATTTTTTTTTCCCCAGCCTGCTTTACTGCTTGCTAAGTCACCTTCTACAAAGAAAAGAAAATAGAATGCCTTTTGTTGAGGGAGGGATGAGCAGTCTGTTGGAAAAGTTCATGCAGGTATTTGCAAGGTAGAATAATTGCTCCTGTATTGAATTGTATTTATTTTTGTATTAAAACCAACAACAAGCAAATATGAAAGTTATTAAGGTCAGAGACAGTAAGCAGGAAACCTGTTTTCAAATATACATATTTTTGCCTAGAACTATTTAGTGAATCAAATATTCTTCAAATATGGCAAGAATATACCTGTCTGGACTGACACATTGTCTCTCCCAGTCAGTAGCAATGCTCAGGAAGGTCAGCCTCTTCTCTGCTGGAGTGCACAGTATGTGTGGCGTGTGGCAACTTGACAAAGGTCACTTACAAAAATAAACTTTTCCCAGTAGCCACTGTGAAGCCAGGTCTTTATGCTCAACCCTGCCTCCCATTCTCTTAACAATCTATTACCTGTTCTGGAATTAACGAAGACCCACCAAATAACTCACTTCCCAATTAAAAATCCTGAATGTCTCCAAAATTCATTTGTGTTTCTCAGCAAGGTTTGAAAAGCTCCTGATCATCTGGCAACAGCTTCCCTCTCCAGGGATTGACTCCTGAACATCCTGCTTACCACTGCTCAGTCTGCTGTTCATACTTCTCTTAAAATGCTTCTCAACTTCTGTCCCTGATGGAGTTCTTTCTATGCTGCCCAACTCTGCCTAACTGTGACTTCCTTTCCTATCTCCACATGGAATTTTTTTTTTCATAGTCAATCTAAAGGATGTTTGGTCTAAAGTTATTATAAAAATAGCACATTGGATCATAACTTTTGATAATGTAAATGTCCACTGGCTATATAGTAAAGCCTTCAAATAGAGAACCCTCTTTATTCTGGTACCCCTTTTCTTTTCCACACTGTTACATATAAGTGATCAATAAATGTTTTATTAAATGCATAAAATGAATTAACATTTTATTTGAACTACAGAGTTAGAAAGAAAAATTATTCATTATTTTGCATAGTTTCACTTTGGTTAACAGGTAGATGTCATATAGCTCTGCTTGGTATACACATGAGTGACTTCAAAGCTTGGCAGCAATTCAAGTTGGATAATAGGTAGATAATTCATCTATCAAATCAGACATTGCCCCTTTTGGGCAATACTTTAAGTGGGATAGTCTAGAAAAAATATATATATAATACAATATTAAGAATCTGGAGAAGTATCTGAATAGAGAAGACATAATACTAAAATTTGTAAGTTACAGATAACATAATTTCTAAATTTAAGTGATCAAATCTGATCAAGTTCATAGCTACTGATAACTTTCTTGATAATCAAGGAAACTAAACTATTGGAGTTGATAAACTAAGTATTGATTAGGACACCTAGAGATTCCTTTACTTTCTGAGCCTCTGTTCCAATTATGAAGTCCTAATAATATCGTGATCATAAACTTAGAGACAGAAAGCTTCATCCGGATATAGATTTGTCCAAAGGGCAGTATAGACTAGTTTGCTCTATTCACCTCATGGGGGGCAGGGGGGATGCTATAAATTGCATGCAGCCCCAATATTCCTTTTCATTACCACCCCTTTAAAACTAGATATATATTTCTACCTTCACATTTGGGCCTGTCTCTCTCATTCTCTGTTTTGTTGCTGCTTTTAAAGTAGGAATAGTTCTTTGGGGATTTTCATTTTTTTTTTTTTTTTTTTTTTGTGAGCAGTGTCCCTGGACTTTCTCTGCAATGATTTGGTGAACACATATAATTTTTTATTGTTCACCATCACTGACAGGCTGGCCCCAAGGCACAGGGTTGTGTGCAGCACATCATGGTTTATTGATGAGCAGTGGGAACCGAAGCAGAGTGGTGGAAACTGGCACTCCAGGTACAGATCCTTGTTTAGAAATCAACTGGGCATTCAGTAATGAGACCATGTGATCCTGGCTGCAGAACTCAGATCAGGCCAGAGATCTGTCTAAGAATGTGTTGGAAAGACAAAAAAGAAAGTCAAACACAGCATTGTTTCCCTATCACACTTTCAGAATCATTCCAAGGAAAGTTTAGGATGGAATTAGGAGTAAACTAGATTCTTAGCCAAAAAAATTTAAGAATATAGAATAGGAATTTGAGTCCATTTTTGAAAAACTTGTTTTAAAAAGTACATCTACTTAGTTGACAAAAGTAATATATGTATACAGTAAAAACTTTTAAAACTCAAATGTTAGGGATGTGTAAACTACTTATAAGTGTCATCAGTTACTTGAAAGTTTTTTCAGAAAAACTCCATGTTTGTCTAATTTTAAAACCTAGAAAGTACATATGAGCACGTTTTCTTAATTTAAAATTTTTCATAAATAATACATTGGATATTATGATTCATATCAACTCACATATTTACTTCATTTGTTTTCATAATGGTCAATTTTATAGATAAACCGGTTTATTAAAATGATCCTTATTCCCAGTTAACGCACAATGCTAGAATAAACATATCTGAACATAAGTCTTTTTGCAAGCATGTACTTTTGCAGTTTAATTTAAAAAAAGAAAGAATATGCCTTAAAGGTTTTTACCAAGACTTTGAGCACTTTACCTCAACACTCTTGCCAAAGACACTAAAATTTTAGTCACTTGAAAAATGGAATTGCATTATCATTATAATTTTATTAGCTATAAATAGTTGAACACTTTCCATCCATCTATTCATGTATTTTGTAAAAATATTCAATGGATTTTAAAGTTATGTATATATTAATGACAAAGCATATATTTATAATATTTACATATGTAGTATGCAACACATATATTACCATTTTCTATATGTTGTGAATATTTTTCTAATTTCACTTTTTTCTTAATGCTATTTTTAAATAGATATTTTTATTTCTTATATTATCAAACATTGTGGCAACTTTCTTTAATACTTCAGTGTTCTATGTCTATCTTGGAAATACAATCCTTACTCCAAGTTTTTAACCTTACTCTTGTTTTTCTTCTAGATATTTAACCTGTTCATTAATATTAAGTTTTGGTCCACAGGAAATGTATTTCATTGTAAAGAATAAAGTAAAGATCAGGTTTATTTTTTCAAGATATTAAACACTTTATTTCAAACTATGTGGTACATGATATCTTCCCAAATTCTATCTTTGCCAAAACATTTCTATTTCACCAGACTATTCTCTTTTCAAGAACAATTTCACTCAATGTTCAGATCATGTTGAACATGTAATTTTGCTGACTGCATTTATTTCCAAATACCAATTTCTTCTGGTACTCTATCACATAAGCCTGCTGTTGTTGGTTGTGATGATTATTGAGAGAATAGTCTTCATATTTTAAAAATATTTCATCCATTACTTTTTAAAAATTAGTTATTAAATGTAGATTAGGTACCATTCATTTCTTAGGAATGAAGAAAGGGGACATGCATGACTAAATTGTAGATGAAATGCATAACTAAGCTACAGTTGAAAACAAGAAATATTTTTGAAAGAAATAAGACCACTCAACTAAAATTTGTATTATTGTAAAAGACAAAGTGCAGTATTGGCAAAAGGACTTGATTTTGCACCAATAGATCTAACACTCAATTAGCTACACAATTCTGGGAAGTCATTTGCCCCTAGGAACCATCAGTTATTCTTAGGAAGGAAAAACCTTTTCAGTCTACCTCACAAGACTGCTGTCAAGACCAAATATAATACTGTTAATTTTATTTTTAAAAGGTAAATTATCATTGGAATCATTTCAATCATACTCAGAATAATTGCAAATTGTGTGGCTTAACTAATGAGCTTTGCATTTGGTTTGTATTTGAGAATCTTCGTTGACTTGTTATCATTCAGGTTTGTTGACCTCTTTCAGAATTCAGGCATCAAGAACTTCTCTCCCTTTCACCAAGTATCTAAAACAGTACAGGTGTCACCAGATACACTGGTTTAATAGAAAGGCTTAAAGTCAGATCCAGCATTGAAAAAAATTACCATTTAATGCCTGAGGCTAAGAGGGTATGGCAGTATAAGTGACCGGGTTAGCCAACTACATTAGATTTACTATTGTAAATTGCTGAGTTACTTAGGGTCACACTAAATTGCCAACTTGCTAATCAATATTGCTTATATTTAACCCATGGTAAGCCACTCAAGTGATTTGAGAAAGTTTCTCCTACCCTGTTGGTACCACATCCATTCCCCCTATTCCCTGGAATGATTCTCACATTTCTGTGTACAAGGGTGGGCATTTGATTCAGTTCTGCTTATTAGATTTGAATTCCCTAGCTATAGTGAGTAGTTCACAGATGGGTATACCACCAATCAAAGTCCCTGAAGCACAAAGTGGCTTTTACTAGAAAAGAAACTGCTTCCTCCTGTATTGAATCTGAATGGAAGTAAAGGTCAAATCTACTATGGCAACCCTATAGTGTCTAAGATAAAAGCACATAGAAATGACAAGAGATATTCTGAGATAAATATAAATATCCTAAATCTAGACATACATAATATAATATAAAATATTCCCTTTTTAGTTGAAATCAATATAAGGCTCTTTTTTTGGTACCTAGGATTAAACCCAGAGGTACTTAACCACTGAGCCACATCCCCAGCCCTTGTTTATATTTTATTTGGAGATAGAGTCTTACTGAGTTGCTTAGGGTCTTGCTAAGTTGCTGAGGCTGGCTTTGAATTGCAATACTCCTGCCTCAGCCTCCTGAGCCACTGGGATTACAGGAGATGTATATATATATGTTTTTTAACTGAAAGAACCCTTTGAAGAATTCAAAGTTAATTTGCACCCTTGTACATTATACCATGATAACTGGTCATTCAAGTATTCATGCTTACAGTACTATTTGGTATGCTAGCTTTTAAAAATTAAAGAAGCATACAAGGGCTACAATATGAATATCACACATTAAATTAGTTTCCCATTAAATTCTCTTAATTGAGATACAATTTATCAGTGCCAATATTAATTGAGTCTTTCTATAAAATTATTTTTTTGAAATAAGGATTTCTATCTTTTTTCAAAGGTTTTCATTGGAAGCTGATAGATAGGCTTGGGCCAATGGGTCACCCACCCCTGGAAATTTCCATGAGAAGCAACCTTGTTTCATTTTCCCAGGGAAAGGTGTCAATAGGTTTAAAGGTCACCTTGTTCCCTGGGGAAAGAGCCAATAGCATTAAAGGTTGCTCTGGTACACCCCCCACCAGAAATCCCTACTTAAAGCTCCTGCCTGCTGGGAGCTCAGACACAACAGCTTGTCCCTGCTGAGAGGAAGCAGCCACTGCAACAGCTCCAGACTCACTGTCTCCAGCCATAAGGCAGCTGCCCCAGCCAACAGCTCCAGAGACCACAGGCGGCATGACCAGGCACCCACCCTCCATCCAGAGCTCGCAACACTCCCCTCTCCCTGACTTCTCTCCCACCAGAGCTTGCACACTTCACTCTCCCTGACTCCTCTCTCCCAGTACTTCTTCTACCTCTGACCAGACATAAAGGCTGGTGAATAAATCTCATGGCTACACGGTTGGTTGTCTCCGTTGTGATTTTTGCCCTTCAGAAGCCAGTGATTCTTAGCTCTTAGATTTCTCCTTAGTGTGCCAGTGTCTTCCTACAGAACTGTTCAGAAGTGGGGTGTTAACTGTGGCCATATTGTAGATTCTATCAACATTTCAGAAAATTGTCAGAAGCAACTTCTATTTTTCTTTAGAGACAGGGAGGGTCTCATTGAGTTGCTTGGTGACTTGCTTTTTGCTGAGGCTGGGTTTGAACTGGAAATCCTCCTGTCTTAGCCTCCGGAGCTGCTGGGCCTAGCCCTGAGAAGCAATTTATAAAGTGAACTAATTCCTTACTCTACTTGTCAATGTAGTGGAATATAAGCTTCTAAAATTTATAGCTGACACACTAGCATCTTGCTAATCTTGTCATGATTGACTCCTTAATATGTTATGCAACTAGTTGTCCAGATAAACCTTTACATTCTGAAACCTCACATGATCACACCATGGTCAGTGTGGATTGACAGGATTATCAGTAAGAAATATGAGAACAGTCACATAATACATATTGAAATCAAAGGAAAATAAGGGCACTTGATAATATCAAGCTTCCTAAGAGCTTCATAATTTTAAATTAAAGCCATTCTCTGGCATAAGCATCACACACTACATAGCATGCATGCGTGCACACACACACACACACACGCACAAACACACACATCCTCCTGGTAGGTAATGTCTTATGTTATGCAGAGTCATTTTTACTATGCACATCAAAGGAACTTATGGAACTATATGTTAAATAGATTTCACTCATGAGATCATTCTCTAACTTTAATAATTATCTATCATACTAATCAGTATATTTTGCTTTTAACTCCTTCATTAGAATAACAAAAAGTTGAAGTATTTTTTGGTAATCAACATGAGAAAGTGGCATGAAACCATAATAAGAGAAAGCCAGCTGAGGAGCTTGCTACAAAACAATACCACGTATAATTGGTCTTTAATGATGTAGATTTAACAAATGGCAGAAGGATGGGTGTGTGCTGCCTGCCAAGGCAACAAGCTGGCACCATGTGGGAAGGAGCTCACCTAGGATCCTGCTGCTGTGTGTCTTCTACAATGACAAAAACATTTTTGTGGGATAAGAAGTATGATGATTTTGTAAAACAAATTTATGCTTTTGGTATGATGAATATTCCCCAAAGTAAAATTCACAAAGTTTCCTTAAAGACATCATTAAGATTTTGTACCAAACCATAAGGACAGTAGAAGAAACCCAAATAATAAGAAACCCAAATAATAAGAAACCCAAATAATTTTTGTGAAGGAGTAGTTTACTGTGTAGTTGTTTGAGAGGATAATCACAAAAGGTTTTTTCAAGAAAAGGAAAAATCATTGAAAAGTAAATATGAGTTGTCTTTTAAGAAATCAGGTAAAGAAATAAACTATTTAGAAATTTAATTGTTGTTGTGTTTCACGTTTATGCCATACTTTTGTCTTCATCTTAAAATATCTGAAAATGCTAGTCATAAGCAAGAAATTTTAAATTCATTTCTTTCTGTGCTTGCCTTGGGGCTGTAAAGATAGAATATCTAGTAATATCCCTCTCCTTCTTGGACTCTAAACACTGTCCCAATGTTCTCTATTTTTTCATGAATAATCTCTTCCCAGCTTGGTACCTACAGGTACTTGATGCTCTCTGGAGGTGATAGAAAATACCTGGGCAGAATCTAAGATTCCCACAACTTCAAAATGGTAGATTTGCCTTCTGGTGAACTACATTTAGATATGTTTTCTAATACATCACTGTGCAGATGACTTTAATGGTGGAAAAATTATTTGAATAATTTATTTCTTCCTTTTATCAATTTTATTTACTTTGCATGAGGAGAAGTAGCATGTCTTACACCTATTTTCAGTCTTGCCAACTAAATTTACTTCTTGAAAGTTTTAGTTGGTAGTAGGCACTATTATAATCATTTCCTGCTTCTTGAACAGTAAAATTGGAAAGGAGTTCCCCAACCATTTGCCAGAGCTTGAGACTTCGTAAATGATCCCTATAGAAATGTATTTAACTTGGTCAGGAAAAAATGTCCCTGAATAAATTGGAAGAAATTTCATATAAAATGTTGTCAAGAATTGAAGAATAAGATAAAAGAAGAATAAAGGACAGGAATATGTGATTGCAGTGATTTAAAATCATATTGAAAGTTAAATTAAGGGGAAACATGTAGTAGAAAATGTGAATTAAGGAATATCCTTCACTGATCTTTTTGCCTTAATCTCATGGACATAAGATATTTTGTTTATAATAGCATTATTACATATGCAATGGAAGCATTAAATATGTGCCTTTCTTTTGGGAGGGGGCTATTATGTATTCATATTAACCAATAATCTATCAATCCCAAATCCCAAGATTTATAGCAATAACATATTAAGACATTACAAATTTCTGTAATAAAGTACTCTATTCATTCACAATAGGGTTAGCCTAGAACAGTTTTAGTATCAGCAAACATTGTTTTACTGCCTACTCATACTTTTTTATTTGAATGTTATCAGATATATATTGTTAGACCCAAGCATGATATTCTGAAAAATAAAGAGAAAACCGACTACTACACTGCAGGCCACATATGTTGTGAATCACTGGTAAGAGACTGAATTTGACCTCAATTCCTGGAATGAATACTTAAATCATATGTTTAAATGAGAAATTCCAAGTCCTTTTAAAGAATTTTTATATCACTTATCTTCTCCTTAGCCCTCTATCTTAAAAATTATTTTTTATTGTGGTAAAAAAATACATAAAATTTACTGTCTTAATCATTTTTAAAGATACATTTTAATTACATTCAATATATTCATAGTGTATAACCATTACCATTCTTGATCCTCAGAACTCTTTTCATCTTATAGAACTGAAACTCTATACCTACTAAATAATGAATCTCCATCACCTTCTCTCTAGAACCCCTTGAAACCATCCTTCCATTTTCCATCTGCATAATTCTGATTATTTTAAGTAACTGATAGGATCAATCAGTATTTATCCTTTGTGACTGGCTTATTTTACTTAACATAATTGACTCAAGTTTTATCCATGTTGTAACATATGTCAGAATGTTTCTTCCTTCATAAAGGCTGAATAACATGTTGTACATATATTTCATGTTTTGCAAATTCATTCATCTGTCAATGAACACTGGGCTTGTTTCCATGTTTTAGGCATTTTGAATAATGCTGCTATGAACATGGTATATAAATTTCTCTTCAAGACTCTCTGGATTCTTTTGTACATTAACCCAGAAATAGAATTGCTATATGATAATTCTATTTGTTAGCTTTTTGAGAAGGAGATTTTCTTTTTTTCTACAGGGCTATACCATTTTATATTCTTACCAACACAAGAGCTCCAGTTTCACCATATACTTGCCAACATTTATTATTTTCTGTTTCTTAAATAAAAGCCACCTCTGAACCTCATATTCTGAGAGAATTTCACTCGAATTGAAACAATAAAAATGATCTTATACATAAAAGAACAGGACTTCCTTGTTTGCATAGTTGAGACAGATGAATAAATATCATAAGACTTATTCTTTCAGTATCCTTATTGTAAGTCTTACAGGATGTGAAGGCACAGTTTTCAGAGAGTCACATTTTACACAATGGTATCAACCTAACAATGACATTGTCCATTATATTGTAGAAATGTAACAATAAGTTCCGGCCCCATAATTCAAGAAATTCTTGGAAGATGCTGGTGTTTCTTTAGAAGGAAATCCATTAGAAGTTCATGTCAGCTAATATCAGGTGGCCAACTTCATGATAATATGTTAGGAAATCAATTGCTACTATCTCTATAATGTAATCAGAGTAGGCAACTTGTCTCCTCTTCCACCACTGCTATCTTCCTGGTCCAGCCCATAGCATCACTTGCCTGCATTGTTGAAGTAGCTTGAATTTCTTTTTCTATTTTCATGCTTGCTTCCTTATGGTATTATTTCAAAACAACTTCCTCAATGATTCTATTATAAGATGTCGCACTGTGGTACTGGCTATAGTTTGGATATGAGGTATGCCCCCCAAATCTCCTGTATTAATGCAGAAACCAGAGGTAAAATGTTTAGATTATTAGGGATGCTATCTAATCAGTCCATCTTAAGTTTGAATGGACTGACTGGGTGATAACTGTAGGAGGTGGGTCACTGGGGTTGTGCCCTGGAAGGGTACATCTTTCTTGCACTCTCTCTCTCTCTCTCTCTCTCTCTCTCTCTCTCTGTGTGTGTGTGTGTGTGTGTGTGTGTGTGTGTGTGTGCGCGCGCGCACGCTTTCCAACCTGCTTTGAGTTTAGCAGCTTTCCCCTCCTCGATCCTTCCTGTATAATGGTCAACCTCAACGTGGGCCACAGAAATGGAGTGCATCAACCATGGACTAAGTCTCTGTGAACTCCAAATAAACTTTTCCTCCTCTAACTTGTTCTTTTTAGATATTTTAGTCACAGTGACACAAAAGCTGACTAAAACAGTACTGTTCTCCTGAAAACCATGCAGTGGTTCCACCTTTATATCTCAGTGAAAGAAATGGTTTTCATAAGGGTTTACAAAGTCATCCATGATCTTTCCCCTTATTGCCTTTATGATCTCATTCCCCACCCCTCTCATCCTGCTCTTTCTGCTCTTGCCTGATGTCTTCTTATTGTTTTCTCAAATACACTACAAGTTGCCTTAGCTAGAATATTATTTCCCTAGAGAGTTGTATAGCTTCCTCCTTGAGTCCTCCAAGTTTTTGCTCAAGTATTACATTGGCAAATCTGAATGCTTCATTTAAAATCACAACAGACTCTGCCACACAGGATTTTACCCCTCCCTACTATCATCAATCCTTTTTCCAAGACACACATCACATTCAAACTTGCTTTAAAATTTAATTGTATGTTGACATCACCACCTCTCCATGTTACTAGAACCAATCTTCTTAAGACAGAGGTTTTTGGGATTTTCCCCCTCAACTAATACATTCTGAGAGCTTAAAATTGTATCTGGTAAATAGGAAGATGCTCTATAAACATTTATCATTTACACTGCAATGAAACTCAATAATTTTATTATGATTAGCATGTCATTATCAGAAGAACATACTGTGGAGTAACGTTGTAATAATAATAGTGCTTTCTTACATGTGACTCTCAGGTGCAGTTGTGGTATTATCAGTAATTAATTGAGATTCCTTAACACTATTTTCTTTTGAGACACTTTGCAAAGTTAGCATTTTAGAATTAGAATAATTCATCTGCGGGGTTATTAACAATGTTATAAGTGAACTCTGCATACCCACCAAGAGAATTTTCCATTCCTCTTCATGAGAAGATAGTCCAGAAGGCTTTTGGGGAAGGAACTGGTTCAAATAACTAAGAATTAATGTCAAATATCTATAACATTTTCCAATCAGGGGAAGATTAGTAAGTTTTCTCAGGTTCCAAAGACTGAAAGAATACCATTACATTTGGATTCAACAATTGGAAAAATTCATTTTTACCCTAAGGAAATTGCCTACATAATATGGATATATGCAATGAAACACTGCACCAGACCAGACACACATATGATATAGTCTGCTGTGATAATCCTTTTGATAGTCCTTTTGATGTGTCAATTTGGTTAGGCTACAGTCTCCATATGCAATCTAACACTAATCTAGGGGTTGCTGTGAAGATATGTTGTAGATGTGATTAAAGTCCATAATCAGTTGCCTTTAGTTAAGGGAGATTATCCAAGATAATATGATTGGGCCTGATTCAATTAGTTCAAAGACCTTCAAAGTAGGACTGAGGCTTGTCTGATGGAAGAATTTTTTCCTGTGTGCAGCAGCTTCAGCCCAGGCTGAAGAGTTTCAGCCTACCCACTGCCTAATGGCCCATCCTACAGATACCAGACCTGCCCAGCCAGCTCCACAATTGTGCAAACCACTTCCTTGCTCTAAGTTTTCTAAAGTACATCTTGTACTGTTTCTGCTTCTTTGATGGAACCCTTATTGATAAAGCTACTCCTCAAGATAATATAAGTCTTGGTGGGGATCCTCAGAGCACAGCAAATTATATACTTAATCTAGTCTCTGAAGCCAATCTGCATCTTAGGCACAAGTAGAAATTGTATAAATAAGAGGATCGTTATGAGCTACTTCTGAGCATGTTTGTACAGTTCATTGTTTGTGATGGTCTTATGGAGACTGAATATTCATTATTCATCAAGTGCCTCCAATTGGAATTTTCATTTCCATAGAACTATTTCCTACACTGAGACAAACCTTTTTTCTATGATGTGATTTTATGCCCCATAAATGATACATATTATATTTTAATCATGAGATCAAAAACTTCCCCCAAATTTCCCCAGTAGAATATAAGCTGCATGATTGAAGGCAGGCCTTTAACTTTTTATATACATCACAAATACATTATTATTACCTATATTAGTAAGTGATCAATTACATGTGTTGAGTGAATGAGTCAGTTACACTTTTATGCAAAAGGAATCTTCCAGAGATTTTCTAGACTTCTGTATTAGTGCCACTGACATTTGCTCTGCCTGAAATTATGTGTACCCATGGGACTCCAGTATGAAGAATGAAAAGTGTCAAATTTTTGGCTACTCAATTTCTAATCATGTTATAATCATGCTTCCTAAAAAAAAAAAAAAAAAAAAAAAAAAAAAAAAAAAAAAAAAAAAAAAACAGTGCCAAATCAATGTGTTACCTGAAGGTGAAGGTACTGATGACTTTATTGGTTATCCCATCAAATAAAGGTGTTCTAGTTACTAAAATGAATAGTAAAAAGTAGTTCATAATGCACCAAACCATCAAGTTGATGCCAGTAATTATCTTTCAAATTAAAGTTTGTGCTTTTGCTTGCTTATTCATAGCTACTATGACTTTTAAAATAATTCCAGAAAGTGCAAGACAGCACGAGAGCAGTGTATAGATTATAACCATCTATCTACTCTATTACAACTGCATTGTGTACATCCACACACTGTATCTTAGCCATGAAATCAGTGCCACTGCTCCTGTCTTTTCAATTCTTATGACTTACGTCTTTATATCACCTGTCATGACTGTCATCATTTTGGGGAAACCCATTCACATTTAATTGTGGAACTGTGCAGTAGCCTTCAAACAAGGCATTTTACTTCCCATCTGTTCTGATTAGTAATTTCCCTGTATATCATCACTTTATCAAATTTTTTTCTTAAGAAACAAAACTAAAAAAAAAAAAAAATTCATCACGTCACTCCTGTGCTTTGGAACTTACAATGACTATTCATTTTTTACTAATGAAATCTGAGGATTCCCATCTGGTAGCTAAGATGTTTTAAGAATAGGAGCTGGGAAGTCAGAATGCCTGTGTTTCAATTTTGGTTTTGAATTATTAGCTGTAGGACTCAGGCAATTATTTTAATACATTGTAATTCATCATCTTTCTCTGTAAAATTGAGATAGTAATATTGTTCACTTCATGGAGACAGCTATGTGGATTCAGTGAGCTAATATGAGAATAGAATTTAGAATGGTACCTGTCAGATGGTAACTGCTGAATAAATTTTAGCTGTTGTCATCATGAGTATTATAATGATTATTTTTAACTTTTATCACATGTTGGTCAAGCAGTACTTGCTATTTTGGAGAATGTGTTCTTTAATATGGATCCAGGAAATTTGCACAGCTAGGAACTTAGAGAAATTGGACTTAACAGCAGCCTTCTTTAGACTTGCTGGCATGACTATATTGGCCAGTGTGTTGTTTGGTTAACAGTACTTCCAGAGAAGAGCCAGCAGAGACAATCTGTCTAATCAGAGGAAACATTTGGCTTTAATTATCACTGTACCTAAAGAAATACTTTGATGCTGAGGCATGCCCTCTTGTTTTATATAATAAATACTGTTTCTTCTGGAGTGATTGTTTTTAGTTTCAGAAATTCTTAATAGGATATTTTTAAAAAATCAAGGTGGGACTATCATGAATTCAAACTTAAATTTGGCAGAAACTCCTTTGCTTTCTGAAAATGGCCTGTAACTCAAAACTATAAATGGCATACCCATTTTATCTTTTTCCCATTAAACTTAATACTATTTCTCTGGTCAATTTATTGTACAATGCCCAAAAACTCCTCAGTTAATTTCTGCCTCTACTATCTTATATTGCTCTTCCTTTGAGGAAGTCTTTCTAATTCTTAGAGGCCATGTTCACCTTCTAAGAGTCCTAAGTGCTTCGGCATCCTTGGCTAATACTGACTCAGTTGCCCTTGTGTTTCAGGCACTCTCCTAGGAGCTTAGGATGAGCAAAGTGATGTCATTACTTATACGAATAATTAATCAAAACTGTTATGAACATATGCTAGAGGAGTATTACCAAGACTGCTGTTAAAGAAAACCTCTATGGAAAAGTAACATTTAAAGCTAAAACTTGAAGAATGAACATCAGTTAGATAAGCAAATCCCTAGGGACAAAGGAGACAGAGGCTATGTGCAGCAAAGTGAAGAGTGATTTAGGTAATAAGTGCAATGAGTGTTGACAATACTAAGATGCAAAAGAGAATGGAATTATTAAAAAAATTGAGACTAGTGTAGCTGTAGTCTAGATACTCAAGGGCTAACAATGTTATGGAACTGGGTATTAATGATTTGGATTAGCTAGACAGTACTTAATGCCAAGAATTTGGATTCAAGATGTGACCTATGATAGTGATAAATATTTATCTTATTATATTATTAACTGTATTAGTTTTGTAATTTTCACAAATTCATACAAAAATTCCAAAGAAAGTCTCTAAGGTAGAAATTTAGAGATTTTGTCATTTCTTTCTTCTGCTTGTCTCACAGGCACATTGTAGACAAACAATAATGACTGTTAAGATTCTGCTACAGGATTCCATTTTAATATCCTATTAAAGCCTTACTTGTTTCAATTGTAGAAATGAACACATACACACAGGTTTTTAATATTATAGGATTAGAAAATTTCAAATGATATCCAGATACCTCAGCAGTTACATGGACTACTTGATTTTAATGCAGAAGATAATCCTCTTCCATGACCAAAATTTTAAATGATTGAAATCTGAAATAAAATCCTCCAATGCAAGCATTTTAATAAGATCCTTTAGGTGGTATACATGATAAGTACTTAACCATGAATTAAAACTACATAATAAAAAATGGCTCAGTTTTGCTTTTACCATCATAGTATCAGAGAATGTTAGTAAGGATTGGTGAGGAAATAAACAACCTATATCCATATTGTTATTTTCAACCCTAAGTTTCTGAAGTTCTAGAAATCTTAATGTGAAAAGCATAATATGCAGAAAATGTCTCTGATTTGTGGACATGAACAAAGGATAGGGCCTATAAAACTTTGAGCTTAAAGGGACACATACAGACATTTGAACATTGATCATCTTCAGAGTTTTAAGTTATAAAAATATAAATTAAAAGTTTATAAAAGCCCTAAAATGTAAATACTGAGTAAGAAGAGAGAGAGAGAGAGAGAGAGAGAGAGAGAGAGAGAGAGATGCATGGGGACAGAGGAAGATAGAGAGAGCAAGCTAGGCACAAGCCTGGTCTTTAATTAGAGAGGAAATAATGAGCGCAAGGCCTGTCCAGTCTATCTGCATATCCTAGTACAGCTCCCTCATAAAACCTCCTCACTAGATTAGAGTTCAGGGCCATTTGCCAATCAAGAGCAAAGGGGCAAATGGAACCTTCAAGCCTTCATTTCAGGGCCTCATTTACCTACTAATTACTGATGAAATCATTATAAGGCCTCCATCAGTTAACACACCACTCATTTCTGTTAACACATGAATGCTGTCAGAGGCCATGGTGTATTCTTTAGGCTGCTATTTATCAGAAAATTTAAATGTGTTTCCAGTTCAGTTAATAATCAAAGGTCACTCTTTGCTTCTTAAATTAATCCAAGCAAAGTAAACAAGCCAACATCAATCCATGTAATCCACCAGTAAGGCCCATTACTTAGGAATCTAAGAACTGTATTTTAGGTATTTTGCCGTTAAACCAGAACATCTGCAATGTTCAGATGTCCATTTTCCTAAATTTAAAATTAGTATCCTCTTTGTGCAGCAAACTAAATTCAATTTCCTTTCCATGTCTAAAGTGACCAGGGAAATTAAAATTTTTGTAGATGTGCTGAGAATCTATTTTAGATGTAAAACATGTTGCTTCACACATAGTTTTGGACTCAGCTGATATTATTACCAAAGAATTTAACAAGTTACTTTCATTCTTTTTTTTAGACAGTACTCTTTATTTATTTATTTGGGTACCTGGGATTAAACTCAGGAGCACTCAACCAGACCACTGAGCCACATCTCTATCCCTATTTTGTATTTTATTTGGAGAAAGGGTCTCACTGACTTGCTTAGAACCTCGCCATTGCTGAGACTGGCTTTGAACTCAAAACCCTCCTGCCTCAGCCTCCTAAGCTGTGGGGATTACAGTTGTGTGCCACCAAGCCTGACACAAGTTACTTTCTTTATCTCAGGAATTGAATACACATTAAACAGGTCTTTCGTAAAGGGCCAAAGAAGACTAAAGAATAAATAAGTTAGGAAGGAAATAAAATTGACTCTTCAACAACTTGATTTGCATCTTGGACATTTCCATCAGGTTAAATTATTTGTTTATTTTTGTAGCACTGGGAATTGAATGCTCTACCATCAAGCTACGTTCCCAGCCCTTCTATTTTATTTTTCATTTTGAGACACTAAGTTGCCCAGGCAGGCCTCAAATTTGCGATCCTCATGCCCCAGCTCCCAAATTGCTGAGATTATAGGCATGTGCCACCATGCCTGGCAGTAATTTATTTTTCATACTTGTGCGCATGTTTTTTTTTTTTTTTTTTTACCAGAGTAATTTACTTTATGTATACCTTTCCTTTATTTAGAAAAGATTTTCTTCTGTTTATATTATACTGTTGTATATTATATTTTGCAGCTAGATCCAGATTTACTAATTCACAAGATACAATTGATACATTTTCAGAGATTTTGCGAGCTAGTTGTAAAACAAATCCACAATTTAAAATGAAATAATATAAATGTATAATTTAAGACTATGGTTCATCATTTCCTGATTGTTTTTCTGAAATTTTACTAATACCTGTGTCCTTGACACTAATACATGCATTTTATCTGTGTGGTAGAAGTACCATGTAACATATTGTATTTCTTTTATTTATTTATTTTTAAATTTTTTTTAAGTTGTAGATGGACACAATACCTTTATTTATTTTTATGTGGTGCTGAGGATCGAACCTAGTGCCTCAGAGGTGCAAGGCAGGCGCTCTACCACTGAGCCAGAGCCCCAGCCCAACATATTGTATTTCTAAGCATTTCTTCTCAGCTTTACATTTGGTGATGTCACATTAGTTGCCAGGGAACAAGTATTTGTGCCATGAAAAGTGAAGAAATAACCTACAAGTTAGATCTTGTTTTATTGTTTTGTTTATCCCCTAAATTTAAGAAAGTGAAAAGAAAGTGATAAAGCACAGATTAATTATAAAATTGCATCATGTAAGTAGCCTTTATATTGTGAATAGCACACACATACATCCACAGGATAAAAGCTCTCCCTTATTCAAACACTATTAACTGTTTAAGCAAAGAAGTCATTCACATCCTTGATAATCAAATAAAATTTTGACCTATATTTTTATTGTTAGATTTTTTTTTTTTTTTTTTTTTGATGCTGAGGATTGAACATAGGACCTCATGTATGCTAAGCACATGCTCTACCACTGAGCTAGACCACCAGTTATTATTACAAGTTTTTGTCTTACTTAGTTGCTATCATAAAGGAAAATACCAACCAACAGTCATGTGAGAACTAGAAATGCAGCTATAGTTGGCTACAGATATAAAAGTTGTTGAAAAGTACGAAATAAGATATTCTCTGGAAGTCAATTGACTAAGTAGAATTTACAATAAAAATTCATGGTTTATAGTATCATTTGCAAATTATGTGCTGTATACCCTTATACTAGTATTATACTAAGCACACATACACATAAACAAAACCATATCACTGTTTACATGGACATGCAAAATATTACAAAGCAATATGTACATTAAAATATATGATAAAGTGAAATGAGAAGAGGGGTATAGAAATGGAAGTAGAAGTGAGAGTTTTCACAATAAGAGCTATAACAAAAATTATCAAAGCCTACTCAGTTTTTAGGTGTAGTTTAAATTTAAGTTTCCTAAAGCTACTTTGTTAGATCACACCCACTGGCTTACTAATTCACAGAGTTTATTAGAAGAAAGCATATTGTTGGTTAGGGTAAACTATTTTTTATCCTATCTTCATTTGTAGTATCTGGGATTAAATTATAATCATTGTAAGTTATTATGAATGACTATAAAAATATCCAAACAAATAAAATAAGAAACAATCACATTCTATCACTAAAAGTAATACATCTTTACTGTATTAACCTAATAGCTAAAAACTTCTACTCTAATTTTTTTTTGCATCTGATTGTCTACTGAAAAGTAACATCCCTGGGAAGATTCTTCTTTCCCAGTTTTTTTTTTCTCTTCTGATCCTAAAAGAAATTTCTTATGTATCTATTTTTAAATATTTCACTAAGCCCAGTATTTTGGTTGTTTTTCATATGTGCCTCTATTGAGTTAAGGCTTTTGAGGTGAGGCCTGTGTCTCTGGATCTGACATTGACAGTAGAAGTGCATTGCATGAATTAAGTGCTTACAAATGAATGCCAACTGTACCTAAAGTTTGATGAATATAATCACCAACTTTAAAATATTAATTTTTTATAGCCTATAATTAATAATCAACTCTACCTGGCATAAGAAATATCAGCTCTTGGGTTAATTTTCCTCAGAGCAATTACAAGCACTGAATATACCTGCTAATAATCAGATTTAATAAAATCTACTTCTCAATATAAGAGCAAAACTGAGCTTAATGTAGAATTTTTTAACTGATCATTTTTAAGTCTATAGCCTCAGGTAAGAGCTGAAGATTAATAATCAGATGCTAAAACCAAGGTAGAAAAAAGGCTATTTTCTATGTATTAGATGAAGGGAAAAAAACAAACACCATGTTGATTTTTTCACTTAACCTGTTAGTAATTAATAATATTAATGTTTTATTTTAAAGGGAAAATATGTTTCAGATAATATTAATTTACAATTAGCTGTATGTTTTATTTTAGACTTCTCTTATACCCGGTGGAAACACCAATGGGTTTAGATATCTTATTTCTCAAAAATATAACAAAACTATTATCATTTATTGATACTTTTATACTCACTTGTACTTTGTTTTTACATTAAATGATCTAACATTGAATTATAGTAATCCTGAGTCAGTTTCTAAATAACATAAATCATATAGTTCTTCTGGTTGGATCAAATTGACTTACCTATTTTATTCTTCTTTCTTTTCAAATACTGGAAAGCCCTTGAATTTAACTGTGTCACATTGCCCCCAAACATAAGCTAACACTGCTTAAATGTTTAAGCATTACTGGCTTATTGTAATACTCAGAAAACATTATCTTACAATAAGCACAATAGAAATTTAAGTGACCACAGATATTCTTTTAAGACATACTCTTCATATCTGACCATGTGACAAGGATGATCTTTACTACAGGGATTAATGAAGACAATCACTAACTTTATGAACATTATTGACATGTGGTTCTTATTCCCCTCATTCTTATTTGCCCTTCAAAATACAAGATGTAATGTTAAGATGCTAAGTGCGTATTGTATGAATTGTATAACTCCTTTTAAAAAAATGAAAATTACAATTTTGTAGAATAATAAACAAAGGAAGGTCTGGCAATGTTCTGGTTATCTTCTTTTCCTTCTTCCACCTCCAAACTCAGCCCCCAGAAGGCTGGGCTAATCCACTGGCTGTTCTGGGGGTAAAAGGTCATTCTGGTTTATATCCAAAGAACAGTGAAAAAATGGACCTGAGCCAGATTACTAAACCCAAGGGACGTCAAGCTGCCTAAAGTCTTCCAGGCTATGAGGTTGTCAAGAAAGTTCCTGAAGTTCACGTTCATGTTCAAATGACATAATTTTGCAAGACACACCTATATTTTGCCTAAATGTTCTTCAATGTATACTTATTTCATTCTTTATATCCAAAGAGACTGCTACAGTGGATGCCTTTTCCTCTGGTTGAGGTCATAGCCTGAAAGAAAAATTACCTATTTTACTCAACTTTCTAAATAATATTAAGAAATAGCTAGTATGTAACTTTTTTTGGCATCAAAACAATTTATACTAGTAATTTTCTCTAATTGTTTATTGAGAATAATTTGTAGGCTTAACTATATTTGAAGGTTAATGCTTTCTTTTTTCTGATTCTGAATGCTACAGTATCATTTTAGAATTCACCTACAAATAATATTTTATTTTTGCTGGCCACAATTAAATTTTTTTCATTAGTAAATATAAATCTTATGTTCTGTAAAACATATTAGTTTATGGTGTCACTTATTAATCAGTTAATACATATTAAGTGTCTGTCTTAACACAGAATAAGGGAAAAGCAATCCATTTTGGTGGAAAAACAGAAAGGAAAGCTTTGGAAAAGTTTGAATAAGAAACTTTATAGAATTTTGAATTTCTTTCACATGTAAATAGTTGTACAAAATTTTAATTTTTATACAAAATGTTTCATTTCCAGATTGCCACCTTAGCCACCCCCAGTTTCAATAGGCAGATCATTGAACTGAAAAGAAGCTTAGATTCTCCTTTCAAACCAGGTGGATAATAAACTTAGGTTTCAAGGATAGTAAAAATCCAGGGCTGTGTTCATTAAAGTCAGACACACATTTTACTGTTCCTTAAGTAGTTAGGCCTGGTTCCACTACTGATCTTTATTAGTTGCTCACTTATTGCAAGCAAGCAACTTTATTGACTTTGCTCCACCAACAAGTGTATAGCCTCACTTGGAACACTTCTGGTACAGACCAGTTCCACCTCTAATAACATTCTCCTCCCTACAAGGTCAAGGGCCTGGGGGTAGATAGGAGGGGCGGACCCTCCTTTCCCAACCTTTCCCCTGCCACCCTCCAGTCCTGTCAGTCAAGGGTCTCTTGCCACCCCTCCCCTATTTCAGAAGACTACAAAGGATGATTCCTCACATCCACTAAAGGACTTTACAAAGCGATCTTATCTTGCATTCAAAAGAAACCTAAGAGATTTGAGGAAGTAAGTATGTCTTTGATTACTGAAGCTATTTCTTCCACATGTATTGAACTTGGCTTATAAGCATTCCTGGGCTCCCCAAGCGAGTTGGCCATCCTTGCCTATCATTTTTTTTTTTTTTTCTTCAAGGTTTTCTATGAAGGATTACTGGCTTCTGCTACCTGAGGTTCTCCCTGAACTACATTCTTTTTCATCTTCAAATCTTGATGCTTATTCTCTAAGATTATTTATAAACATCACAATTGGGTAATATTTTAATACTGATTTCATTTCTATCTAAAGAAATGGTACCTGCCCTGTTTTTTTTTTTTTTTCAGAACTAAGATTCTTTTTGTAAAGATATGAAGGAAAATTGTCTTGTTGTACACAAGATGATGTGGCTAATTAGAAGATTTATTTTACCCGCAAGGACAAGGGATATTTTTAAAGTAGAAAATTAAATCATTACTAAAAATTGGAATGGAAATATCAATGTTTACCTTGATTTTTGACAGTCTGACTTGGGCTACTTGTCCATCTGTATTCTTTCTTATCTGAGAACAAATGTTGCCTAGAAAAGATGCTCATTCAATAAAACTATACGCATTTTATTCACTCTTTAAAAGTAGTAGTGTTTAAGAGACTAGTACATTTTAGAGAAGCTGAAGAGTATCTGGAAAATATCAGTAAATGAAGAAATTATCAGTGACTTAAGAATTTATTCTGAAAAAGTGTTATCAAGAAATTAATTGTATATATTTCTACAAATTCCCCTAATGTGCATAAACATCCACATAATGAAATAGGAATTAGTACCCTGGGTTCTTTTTCCTCATTTGATTAACATGCCCATTTTAGAAAAGAAAAGGAAAAAAAAATACTGGTGAAAAATATGGCTTTTGAATGGGAAAAAGGGGGGAAAACACCCCATCGTGTCACAGATGGCTGTCAGAATAAAATGAAGCATGGGTCTGTTGAGGGAATCAAACATCAGTGTGAAATCCGAACAGAAAGGCACGAAGCAGAAGGCAACATTTCAAAAGGCATTTGGCACCAAGTGGCATTGTGAGGGTTAATTTACTGCCAAGAGCTGCTGGGCCTTTCATTCTCCAAAGACACACAATAGACAGATCCCCAAAGTGCCCATCATAATCACAGATGCTGGGGGATTAATGCTAAGATGAAAGCTTCATGAATATTAAAAATATCAAACCTGCTAATGATGTAGCAGAGTTTGAAATAACATTCAATCTCAAAATCTAAGAGTATGGCACGCAAGCATAGTAAGACACTGTCTTTTTAAAAACTGATTAAAACCTACTCAATTTGTAACAGAAAGAGGCTTATGCATATTAGGACCTGAATTGGCTGCCAAACTTTACAAATTGCACAGACTAATTACCATAATTAAGCCTTGGATTGAAGAAGAAAATTCCATTTATCTCAGGCTGACTCAGTGGAACTTCAACAAAGAAAGAACTGACATCAGATGGGCTTTTCCCTCAAATGATATTTCAAAGCCCACTAAAAATAAACAAACAAGCAAAAGAGGTCCCATCCTCTTCCAAGCAGGAATAGTAACCATTCAAAGTAGAATTGAAGGAAAGAATTGTTCAATGCTAGAAATGCTCCTTTGGGTAAATTTAGTCTGCTGTATGTGAAAAGTTCCATATTTGTAAATGTAGAATTTTTTAGTTAAAAAAAAACCGAGTTATAAATACTTAGATCATAGAATTCACAAAAGTTTGAATGGATTTTGATTTATTATGTTGGCTTAACAAATAGTTCTGTGATACAAGTGAGTTTTAGAATTCATTGAGCTTAGTCTCTGAAAAGGATAAAGACAGAATAACTTGCTAAATAGCTTAACTGTCTGCTATTACAGACATCAGCAATACATAGTTACAGAAGTAGACCAGGTTAGACCATATTATAATTTGTTTATCTTTGGACTTTCTTAAAACATTTGTAAATAGCCATGCCTAGTGATACAATAGTTACTTCCATGTAGATTTATGTAATTTGCTTATCAGCAAATCAATGAAATATTTTGGCAAAAATCAATGTGATCATGATAGTTGACATTGTCTTTATGGGTAATAAATTTGCTATAATTATGAATATTTTTGAATCTCATTTCTGTCACTGAATACCACAGAACAATGGATTCAAAACAGTTCTATCTGATTATGGGCAATTACTATGAACAAGTTGATTTTTAATCAGTGTTGAACATTTGGTTTACATTTTGGAATGGATTGATCTTGAATTAGAGTAAAGCATTTGCACTTTTAGTTTACAATAATTTCTTGAAGAACTTGCAAAACAGGCCATATGTTGATTTTATTGGTTGACATGTGGAATTGCTTTTTGGTGTGCTTTATCTTATATTCTAATGCTTTCTAAAAATTCTAGTAACCAAAGTTCTAACTTGCCCTCTTTCTTCTGTCAATAATGGTCTTCAACTTCAGTTGCTCTACTGTCACTAGTAACCTGTTCTTTAGAGTTACTGAGGACACAAACATGAACATGTTTTCATGATCTCTTCCTAAATGATCAGTCTTTAGGATGCAGCCCAAATTCCTTAGCAGACAGAATATACAAAGCCATCACATTTGGCCTTGATCTACCTCTCATCTTTCATACATTTTTGACTCTTTCTCATTTGCTGTTTCATTCTCCTTATAGAAATGTTTTGAATGCCAAGGTTTCAAGCATGACAATAGCCAAGGGGGATTACCATCTAAGAAAAGATAAAGGACTCCCTGTTTCATTGCAGATTATACTTTAGTGACAGAGAAATAAATGTAAAATCTTTCCCTTTCTCCTCCCTTCCATACTTCCCCATACACATGCATATACATAGGTACTTTTTCACTTTCCAATTGAAGCAAAGAGGTAGTTTAGTGCAGTGGCTAAGAACATAGGTTCTGGAGCTAAATCCAGTTCTACTACCTAGTTACAGTGTGAATTTGGGCAAGTTACCTTCACCATACCTATAAACCATTTCTCAAGGCTTACTATGAGGATTAAATCACAAATACACTTTAAGCACCTGAAACACTCCAGCACAAAGCATAATAGCTATTTATTATTAGTGTAATAAGTGCTACAAGGAAGGAACTGAAGTTATGATGACTTGTGACTGGAAAGTCAATAATGGCTTCTCTGTTGAAGTTGACTCTGGAGATGATTTCTGAGGATGCAAAATGGAAGAGGTGAGTATATGTGTGTGTGGGAGTGTGAGGTTCAAGGCAACAGGAACTTCCACATAGTCTAGAAGAAGGGAGGAGGGACAGTAACACAGAGGCTCCCACTCTATATTTGTAAAGTGCCACATTTTCTATTATTTTAAAATTTTGTAGACCTTTCCATCTTCCGGCCCTCTGTCTCTAAGAATCCTCCCTAGCACCTGCTCCTCCTTCAGAATAGCATCTCCTTCAGGAAGGCTCCCATGGTCCCCGGGATCCCACTCTCCCAGCACCCCTTCTCCTCCTATGCTGGATCAGGTCCTTCTACTCTGTGTAAATCCACATCTGAGCATTCATTGCTCCAGACTCTACCATATGTTCCTAGATGGGGAACTTTTGAACCACAGGGCTTTGGCCTTACTTATCTTTGAATTGAGACTGGTTGGGCACCAAGAAGGGCTCTGCATACCACATGTGCCAAATCATAAAGGTTTGCCAAGTAAGTAAATGAATGACAACATGTAGCCCTCAGAGCATATCCTAAACTTTGAGACTGCAAGTCTCCACAGATGGTCCTCTACTTATAATGGAGTCCTGTCCTGATAAACCCATCCTCTGTTAAAAATATTGCAAATTGAAAATGGTACAGCCAATATGGAAGCAGTATGGAAAACTGGGAATGGAACCACCTTATGACCCACCTATCCCACTTCTTGGTCTATACCCAAAGGACTTAAAAACAGCATACTACAGGGACACAGCCACATCAATGTTTATAGCAGCACAATTCACAATAGCTAAACTGTGGAACAAATCTAGATGCCCTTCAGTAGATGAATGGATAAAGAAAATGTGGTATATACACACAATGGAATATTACTCAGCAATAAAAGAGAATAAAACCATGGCATTCACAGGTAAATGGATAAAGTTGGAGAATATAATGCTAAGTGAAGTTAGCCAATCCCAAAAAGCCAAATGCCAAATGTTTTCTCTGATATAAGGAGGCTGATTCACAGTGGGGTTGGGATGGGGAGCATGGGAGGATTAGAGGAACACTAGAATGGCCAATGGGGAGCGAGGGTAAGTGAGGGGGCAAAAGGGTGAAAAAGAAAAAAAAGATGGTAGAATGAGATGGATATCATTACCCTAAGCGCATGTCTGAAGTCACAAATGGTGTGAATATACTTTGTATATAACCAGAGATATATAAAAGTGTGCTCTATAAGTATAATATGAAATGTAAAAAAAAAAATGCAAATTGAAAATGCATTTAATACACCAACCTACTGAATATCACAGCATAGCAATACAGCACCCTGAGGAGTGTAGGTTGTTTTCCCATCTTTTAAAAAAAAATTTTATTAGTTGCTGCTGGATCTTTATTTTATCTATCTATCTATCTATCTATTTATTTATATGCAGTGCTGAGGATTGAACTCTGTGCCTCACACATGCTAGGGAAGTGTTCTACCACTGAACCACAAACCCAGCCTTGCTTTCCCATTAATCTCATGGTTGGAGAGAGCTGCGAATTGCTGCTGCCACCCAGCATAGAAGGGAGCATCATACTGCCTATTGCTGGCCCAGGAAAAGACAAAATTCAAACTTTGAAGAACAGTTTCTACTGAATGCATATTGCTCTTACACTGTCATCAAATTGAAAAATGTTAAATGCCACCATTGTAAGTCTGCCTATATAGTATGTTGAAATTAGATGCACACCAATTCAACAAGATAAGTTATCCTACGATATCTACTATTTCTCCTGTGTGTAGTGTTGATGCTCATTATAAAATCTTATAGGGCTCTTTTATTTTTATATGCAAGGTAGAGTTGGGATTTCTATAATAGGTTCTTTTTAATGAAGGATAAGATAAATTTGATATGTTATCTTAATATGAGAAATTTTCATCAGATTTAAATTTTATCTTTATAATTACTCATCCTACTTTAATGGTATAAATTTTCAAAAGGCTTAAGATAATTGACTATGCTCATTTTCTAAAGAACATAAAATTTGTTTTTTGAAAATAAAACTTAATTGTATATTTTCTTTCTATATGCTGAGATACATTAAATTTTTGTATTTTTTTTCCATTTTCCATCTAGGCTTACCGTCACAGTTGATATTCATTATTGATATCATATAATGTTAAATTAGTTGCAACAATGAATTTAGTAACCTTGAATTGAGATGATAAATTGCCCTTCAGCATCTGCAGTACCATTGTTCTTTCACTTTCTCCCCATCTTTTTTTCTGACTGACTACCAGGCTCCAGAAACTGAGATACCCTTTCCCCTATGAATATCTACCTGGTGAGCCGTTAGGTGCAAGGATAATAGCAAGAAACTGACTTTTTTAGTCATTCCAGACTATAAATGTGAAGAAAACAAATATATTTCTCTAAATAGTGGTTGAGGGTTCAGTGAAAAATGTAGGACTGTGGCACAGAATAGCATTGGTCGGCCTTCATCAATACTGGGGCACAAGTTACGTGCATTTTTATGTGCATATACATTCATGTATGCATATTTTCATATGTGTGTTTGTGTGCATGTACTTGTGTGTGTATGGAGTGCACCTGTGTGAATGGAGGGGGAATGGGTAGGAGATAAGATTGAAAACATAAGCTAGAAATAGGGGTTGAAAGGGGCTCAATCCTAGAGGGGATATGAAGCGGGATTTCTCAAGAGGGGCTAAGTGAGAAATGTTAAGTCCTAAAAGGAAAAGTTTCGAGTGACTGTTAGCTCAATTCTTCCATGGATGGTACTTGACTAATCCCAGTTCAGACACAGAGGAGACAAGTTAATTCACTACACACAATAATTGCCTGAATACTTTAGTCCTTGTAACTCTGGTTGCACAGGGGTCGACTGTGAAGCTACCAGAGCTGAAGCTTAGAACCCACCAAGGTCAGGAAAGGGGCCACACAAATATAATTACCTCCTGGTGTATGTTTTTAAATTTGCAAAAGCATGGTTTTTAACTTCACTGATAAAGGGATATTCTATTTTATGACTTAATTTTCTTTTTTTTAAAAATAAGAATCTATACATTTTATAAAATTCATGCCCCTCAGGATCCACCAAAACAATGGAGTAAAGTAGCATATTTTGGACTTATTAGGGTCTTCTTCTTTTCTCTGAAATATGCAAAGGAGCAGCTCCAGCCAGAGACAAATGGTTGTAGAGATGCAAACCCTGACAGCTGAGGGAGAGCATCTCAGTGGCCTCAAGGAGCTCTCTAGTTTTCCTTACCCTCATGAGGAATGGCAAGAGCAGCTGGCTAAGAACATGGAGTTGGATTCATAAATTCTGGAAAGAGCTCAGATGGGGAGGGAAAGCAGAAATGGATTTTTCTTTTTGCCTAGAAACATTCTCCAGCATTAGTGAACAGTCGTGGAAGAGAAAAAGAGAAGCACTTAATGCAGGTGTGGTTGTTGGGGATGCTGGGGTCAAGAGTGAGTAGAAGGAAAGGGATCTTATCAAGGTCACACAGCTGGTGAGATGCAGATCCAGGGCCTGCATCCAGTAGCACTTCCAGGGTACTGAGGACCTAAAAGGAGACACACAGCTGATTTGACAGTGGGGGTTTGTAGGCATGAATTCATTCCAGTCATTGGAGATACAACATGAACCACTGCTAATTTTTTTTTTTTTTTTTTTTTTTTTTTGGTCATGAAGGAAAAGTAACAATGACATCCTTATGGATTAAGTAATGATTTAAGAATGAGAAGGAAGGGAGAGTTTGCTTTAACTTCCCTTCCTGGATTAACTTTTGGGATTTCAGTTTCACAATTTCTAACTAGGTTGCTGGTTCCCCCCCTTTTTTTCAATCCAAAATAAATAAATAAATAAATAAATCCTGGTTGAAATCTCCAGATATCTATGTTGAATAAATGCATGTATTTTTTTTTTTCAATAACTGGGAAGGCAGGCATTAAGTAAACTGAACCTATGACTTGCAAACTGTATTACAATGTATTTAATTTAATTTATTTATTTTTTTAATTTGGTACTGGGGATTGAACTCAGGGGCACTTGACCACTGGGCCACATCACCAGCCCTTTTTTTGTATTTTATTAGAGACAGGGTCTCACTGAGTTGCTAAGTACCTCACCATTGCTGAGGCTGGCTTTGAACTCTCGATTCTCCTGCCTCAGCCTCCCAGGTGCTGGGATTACAGGCGTGAGCCATCACTCCCACCCGGCTGGCTACAATGTATTTTAATATCCTCTTATTGATATGGAGGGTTGTTGGATATCACACTTACACTAAATCAACTCACAAAACTCATGTTTATTTCCAGAGGTATAGGGTCTTTAGAATGTTAGGGATATTTGTGTATTTGCTAAAGGCTTTTGAAAAACCCCATTAGCTTTTAGGTGCTGACAAGTTCAATGTGACACCATATCCTTTAAAAATTTGAAGTAGTGAAATAATGCCATTGATCTTTTTTTTTAAGCTGGCAGAGATTGAAATATATCAAAATTCATTCTACCAAGATCTTTATACACACAGAGAGAGGAGAGAGGTAGAGAGGGAGAGAAGGAGAGAGGTAGAGAGGGAGAGAGGAGAGGAAGAGGGGGAGAGAGGGAGAGAGAGGAGAGAGGGGGAGAGAGAGGAGTAGTGAGAGAGAACATTAATTTTTTTGTGTGTACAAGTATAAAAGTTGGAAACACTGAGAAGTATAAAAATTGGAAACACTGAGAATTATATGTTTAAATTTTTGGAGTATGGAATGAGGAAGTGAAAAGAAACAGAAAATCTATTGCCATATAATTTCCTCTTCAGGATTGTGCTGGAAAATTCACATTTCCGTTTTACGTTGAAAGAAATAAAAAAAATTCTGATACTCAAGAAGACTTTAGCCACTTGATAACAACACTTGGTAGAAAACCAAGAATCAACTTTGGCTATCTTTTTATCACAACGTCCACTAGGGTATTTGAAAATACTTTTCATTGATATAAATGAAACAGAAAAAAAGTATTCTCCATCAAAGGAGAAACTCCAACACACTGAAACTTTTTGCAACATTGGTAGTAAAGTCCATGACAATTTTGTGGGCCATTTATCCAATCTTGTTCAATGGAATTCTACCAGCACAACAACATGGCTTTGAAGTACCATGTAACATCATGTCTTATCTAAGAGGATGAAGTGTGATTATAAAAGAAAATCTTTGAAAGATATTAGCATACTATAGTAAGTAGGTTGGCCTAGATTTATAGCGAAATAACTGAAGGTAACTCTTATTGGTGGCCCAAGAGGTGGAAAATTTCCAAAATGTCTATGATACAAGTGTATATTTGTATAATACTTAAAAAGATTTGAAAGATGTGAACCCATTTCTGCCCCTAAATCTGAAATTAGTGGGTTATATGTCCATTTAGTACTTTTATGTATACTTCTATTTTTGTAGTAAATACTAGTTACACTCCCCCCCCCCCCCTTTTTTTTTTTGCTTTTTATGCATTGCATGGTCAAATGTTTCTAAAAGATTGCAAGTCAGTTGTCATCCTGCTTTGTTTCTGAGTAGGATATAATCAGATTTGTAGGAAAAACATCAGAACCTAAAGCACTTCTTAAAGCAGCTGGCTTGATGGGATATTAAAACATCTGTTGCTAATAAATACATGCATTTTTGGTATTTCAGCCAATGCAAACTTGTTATTCAATTATTATTAATATGACAGCTAATGATTTACTATGCTTCAAGTTAAATGAAATGCATTGTTTAAATTCTGTAACCCTTTTGTTTCTTCTAGAGTTTGGCTCTCTTTAATAGTTTCTGACCTTACCCAATCACCAATTATGTCAAGTGAAAAAATAAAATGAAACAAAACACTGGCAGGATGCAGGGAACAGTAAACATATGACTTTTAAATGCCCCAAATAAGAAAGGATTAAGCTGTACATTATTGAAGGGATATTCCACAGATTGCTAATGCTTTGCTATTTGCTCACACTAGTTCCCTTAATCTGGCTTCTTTTTTAAAAGACAATAATCCTATCAACAGAAACTTGAAATGTGGTCTTCCTGGGCTTTGGAAAGAGCTCAGCTCTCACTTAAGACTATGTATATATTTCCAGTGGGGCCCACGGGAACATACTGTCTTATGAACTGGCAGAGTACATTCTGAGGGTTTCATGGGGAGTTGTCACACAGCTTACAGTTGTTGGTGCTTTAAAGGAGCAAGAAGACACACAGAGAAGTTGCACCTGGGTGTAGAGGCTCCTTTCTTTGGGCAGTGTGAACAGTAGAGTGAGGTCAGGGCTAGGATTTATGGTACGTGAGTCAGCTTAGATTATTCCTCCAAAAGGACCAAGGATGGAGGAGGACTGAATAAATCAGGAAGGGATTTTGTGCCAAACCTGTGGTTTTAAGGAAGGGACTCTTTCTGGGCTTGTAAATGTTCTCAGAAAGATGCTGGAAAACCCCCCAAAGCAGAGGGAGTTGCTGGAGCCCTTAGTATCTAAGTTTTCTTTCTAAATTCCTTTCTATAATCTCCTTCCATGTATGACTTTTGAGTTCCACGAGTCTGATTGTTTATCAATAGAATCCACAGCATCTCCAGATTTATCTAGAGCAAAAATCAGGACCCCATTTTCTCTTTCTTATAACACTGGACAGACAATAGGTTTTGAGGATCAGCTAGATTCCTGGTTGACCACATTTTAGCTGTGGATATCTGGGGGAACTACTCAACTCAGTTTCTTTCTCTGTAGAATGTGGTTGATGATGTCTGTTTCATAGGGTTACTGTTAAAGCCACAGTACCTACCAGAAGAGGCATGCTTAAAATAGTGCTGACTACATAATTCAAGCTGAAAAAATAACTACGAACCTGACTGGGGCAATAATCTGAGAAAGGAAAGAACCTTTGGGGCTCAATGCCTTCTCTTGTCTCTTGTCTCCCCAGGTGTCTGGCTTTGTGCTAATGATAACAGTTCATTTTTTCCTAGGAAGAGTAACTTTTATGAGGAGACAGTTGTGGAGACAAAGGAATTATTCTAAGGGTGGAATTTCAGGTGGTAACCAGTGCAGACACTTAGGACAAGAAGTATCATTTCTACTCTTGGACTTAAAAGTGTTTCCCTGTCTTAGTGATACATAGAGATGACATTTGTGTTGTCTGATGATTCTTACAAACTCTACTCTTTATTGACACTGCCTAATCAGAATCTTTGCATTTCATGTTCTGAAAAATTTGCTATATATATATACATCTTGGATAATAACTAAATTAAACAGTTAAGGAGATTAAAAATAGTCACATGGAGGTTTCTGTCTCCAGGGTATTGTTTAAATCTCATTAGATTAATGATGACAGGAAATCAATAAAGACACATGTGACTTGATTGGCAAATTTGAAATCAGTTTTGTTGCTGTAGTTCAGTGTCCAGCTCCATTTAAAACCATCTGGCTTTTTGATTGGTCACCCTGGAGAGGCCACACACTAAATGCTTCCTCTTGTATTATAAGGAGAGCTTGTTTTCCTTTTTTTTCATATGGGACCTCTTAAGTTAATTTCAGATTATAGAATTAACTACATAACTCATATACTCTCTCTCTATGAAATATATAATGTAAAATACATATGATATGTGATATGTGATATGTAATATATAAAGAATGTTTGAATTTGGTGTCACCACATTTGTTAGATACTCTTCATCTTCCCTAAGTTCCATTAAACATTCTTAGAATAAAAAATATATTTAAGATGCAGAATTTTGAAAGATTAGGACCAGAAAGTGATTAGAATGTAAGTACCCTAAGTTCTTCTTTGAATGGTGAGAAACAGAAGGAGCAAAGGAATCGAGTGATTTGTGCTCAAGGTGACTCAACTTTTTTATGGCACTTTTAAAACCATTATTCTGCACACTATGTCCTATATTCTGTCCTGGTATAAAATTTGGCTGCAGAATGCTACCAAACACAACTTTATTTGCTCTTCCACATATGTAGGCATATGTATTTTCCCTTACCCTGACTACACTCAACTTCTTTTCTCTCTTGGATGAACTGGGTTCTTCCTCTCTGAATTATCCAGTGCTCTTTCTAATAGACTTTACTGGCCAAGCTCCTCTATGTATCCTTCTCCAGTATGTCCATCTTCTCTGTTATAAAATCATGCTGTGACAAACTTCTCTATGTAGCTCCTGCCATTTGCATTCAGTGCCCACTTTTTAAATCAGTGGGGTTGTTCACTATATATTCTGCTGATGTCTTTCAGACCTGGTGTAGGACTGGACTCTCTCACCCTTCTTTTAGTCAGGTATGACCATGTGACTTGCTTTAAATGAAAAATACATAGAAATTTACGAGCTAATATTTGGTTTACCAGCCCCTCTCCACTGCTGGAATAGTCACTGATGCATGTTGACACGCAGACTCCTTCATCCTGGGTTTCTGAATAGCAACAGTGAACAAAGCCTCTTTCTACCAAGTAGGACAAGTGGGAGATAAATACCTTATGTAGCTTCTTACGAGGAGGACATTTCTTGCTGGTGAAAATCATAATCAAAGATAATACATGTAGAAGTTTTCTCTGACTGACAGGTCAAAATTATGACAGAGTCAGAGAGGACCATTAGTCCTTTGGGAAAGTTTCTTTGCATAAGTGCATGACGGCCCGAGCTCTGATGTGTGTGCTACACAGTGAAAATACAAAGCAGAAGGCCTCTGGTATAAGTGGAAACATGGGGATTGTCCTCTGTATCCTGCTGCCTTGAGAAAAATGTTCCCTGAAGTGTAGAAGAAAACCTAAAACACCCAGCCATATATATACACACACACACATATATAATATATATTTTACTTCTATCAAACACCAGTATTTGTAAGAACAGTAGTACTACCATGCTTCAGAGAGGTCAGAAGAAGATGTTATAAGACATGGAGGAACTTCTCATCATTAGACCTGTGCTCAGAGGGAATTGTGTTGATGCAGAAGGCCAGATGACTATCTGGAAGAGACACTGGAGAGGAGTTTCTCGACTGACTCTCAATTTCCTTCACGTGCCAAAATTCTGTCATCTTTCTTTCTATCCCACATTACTCTAGGTTTTCTCGGAAGCTGTAAAAATTACACTTGTATGAGCATTCTTAAATACTACGTGATAGTGAGGATCACCATGTTGAATGTAACCATCTCAAATTGGATTTTTTTTTTCTCAATCAATTACTGTAAAATTTTAAACCTAGTGTTGAGAATAATTTTTGTCCAACACTGAATAATTCAGTCACTCAAAGAGAAGCCATTGAAATGCAAAGTGT
Organism: Tamias sibiricus; assembly: GCA_025594165.1. Taxonomy (NCBI): domain Eukaryota; kingdom Metazoa; phylum Chordata; class Mammalia; order Rodentia; family Sciuridae; genus Tamias; species Tamias sibiricus. The sequence goes on from CM046668.1 coordinate 33,227,365, forward strand.
TGGCAGAACTTTTCTGAATAAAAGTTCCAAAAGCAATCCTGAAAACAGATGGTCCCAGGGTTAGCTCACTCTGCCAGGTTTCTGGGACACATTTTAATCTGGCTAGTATATAATCTGATCTGTAAAATAAAAAAATCTGGTACCAGGCCAGGCAATAGGCAAATTCCATAAATATAATTAAAAATCATTCTTGCATACTCACAAAACAAACCTGTGCTAATTTTAAGCCATTCTCAGGCACAATATTCAACTGAATTTACCTCAAATGACTTAGTGAGGTATTAAGAAAACTGCCAGAGAAGGTAAGAAACCTGCTTCATTCCCTGGTTCTGCCACCAATTTTCTGTATGATCTCAGGCAAGTACTGATCCTCATTAAACTACAAGTTCCATTCAGATAACAACATTTTATAAATGTGCTTTATTTTTTTAATAAATGCAATAGTTTATCTTCTTCCTATGTTAATACTGAGTACAGATTGCTTACAGATTGCAGTAGAAGGCAGCCAGCCCTAAATTGCTGATGTTCTCTAACAGGTGTGAAGGATACATGGTAATAAAATGTGTATATAAATAAGTGTGAAGATATTGTATTAGTATTTTAGAGACATTTTTACTGTTTTGTACCTAATTTGCAATACTCTTCCATGTAAATATCTTTAGGCATAGTGTGAATTCTGAATGTCTAGAGGGAAGGCTGTTCCGTATAAACATGAAAGTTAGCCTTCACAGAAATATAAGAGCTTACAGAAAACAAAATATTTTGTTAACATCATTATATACATATACGTACCTGATACCTTTAAGATGTGTATACATATTTTGTACACCTATGTGCATCTCATGTATTTAGATATATACTTTGCATAAACATGCACACATATAATATCTCTGTGTATAAAAATGGAATTTTCACTATCATTAAAATCTTTTTTTAGTTGTAGAGGAATAAAATGCCTTTTTTTTTTTTTTTAAATTTTTATGTGGTGCTGAGGATTGAACCCAGTACATCACATGTGCTAGGCAAGTGCTCCACCACTGAGCCACAAGCCCAGGCCCTCATTTTTTTAAACTTAGTTTTTCTTTTACTATGAAGATGCCCTTTTATTAAATCAATACATTTCATAGAAGCTGAGAACATTTTTGGCTAATCAAGACCTATGAGAGAGAAGATTTTAGATTTTTGTATTCTTCAAATCCAGCAAAGACCAAGTAGTTGACTGATTGCTATGGTCTGAAGGTTTCTGTTTCCTCAAAATTCATGTTTGGAAACCTAGTCCCCAAATGATAATAGTAAGAGTGGGTCGTTGGGTGATGACTACGTGATTAGGATGGAGCAGTCATGTATCCCTATGAAGGAGGCCTGAGGACACTTGTTGCCTGCCTCTTCCACCATGTGGGAACATGTCTTCTGTGAACCAGGAAGTGAGACTCACCAGACACGAAATCTGCAGTGTTTTGATCTTGGACTTCCTAACATGCAGAACTATTAGATATAAAACTCTGTGGTACATATGCTACCCAGTTTATAGTATAGTATAGATAGCAATTGAGATATCTCCATTGATGTTTGGTTGTTAAGAAGACGCATAAACCTATTAAATACATTATGTAATTAAGATTAGAGACACACCTACATATCAGTCCAGGATGAGAACTTTCCTTGAATTTAAAATATTTATAACTATGAAACTGAAATGAATATAAGTAGGACAGAAGGAGCCGGAAGCCGTGGCTCATGCCTGTAATCCCAGTGACTAGGGAGGCTGAGGCAAGAGGATAAGTTTGAGGCTAGCCTTAGCAACTTAGCAAGGCCCTAAGCAACTTAGTAAAACCTTGCTTCAAAATGCAAAATAAAAAGGACTGGGGATGTGGCTCAGTTGCTAAGTGTCCCTGGGTTCAATTCTCAGTACCAAAAAAAAAAAAAAAAAAAAAAAAAAAAAAAAAAAAAGTAGGACAGAAGGAATGAGAAAATAAGCACTCAGGCCATGTTATTTAAATCCATGCTACCACATCTAAGAAAATGTGAGTGTGTGTTTGTGTGTGTGTGCATGTGTGTGTGTGTGTGTGTGTGTGTGTGTGTATATACATGCACACATACCTGTATTCCTGCATAGTTATAAGACTCAGGTATTAAAAAAAAATCTAAGCCTTAATTTAAAGAATATTTACTCATGTTTCCAAAGAAAAGTAAATATGTTAGGCCAATAACTCTGTTCTGTCAGTGTAAAAATATTATAACATGAAATATCCAAATAAAGTGGCAGTCTGATATATTAAGCAGCTCATCATATTGCTTCAGGGAAATAATCAATATACAGTGCATTTATAACCTATGTGAACTTGAATCTGAGTTTTAAGCTCGATTTGAGATCTTATTCTAAGAAAAATAAGTTTTAAAAGCCATAAATATACCAATTTTTATTTCAGAAGAGCAAATACATGATGTAGAATACATGAATTGAACAGATACATTAGAATGTTAAAGGAAAATATGTTCAGAGACTACTAAAGGTTTATATAGAAGTCCTTAACAAATTAATAATAATATAGCAAAACTTTGAACCACATATTTCTCTACTATACATCACAACTTTAGAAATACATTGTGTTACAAAATTTTATGTATTTATTATTTGTTTTACTTGGAATGTGTTTTGCATAGAGGAATGTTTTAAATAATGGCTCTATTCCTAAAACATCCATAAAGATTTGAATGTATCCTAAAACAACACCAGTAATAACCAAATATATTTTAACTAAAACTCACCCCTCCTTATACATTGATCAGGAATGCATTCTGAATTCCACATGTATTTGTACAAATGCTTCTCTCAGGCAAAAAAATGAGGATGATTTTATACAACACCGTCCAGCAGAACTTTCTGTGTTGACGGAAATGTTCTATAAGAACCACATGTACTTGGAATGTGGCTACTATAAGGTAAAAACTGAAGTATTCATTTTATATACATTTGATTTCACTTTTGTCACATATGCTAGTGGCTACCTTTATGGAAAGTATGTGCCTAGTTTGTTTCTAAGGCTTTGTTGAAAACTGTGTATGGGAGAGTGGGGCAGAGAGGGAGAAGGCTCTTAACTTGTTTACCATGATTCTGAGCATAGGATGCTATGATATGGTGTTAGGTATCTTACCAACTCACTGCCTGCAAATAACTCAGTGGTGCTGCTGGACTTTTCCTGTCTGCCTTGCATGCCCCTCACCCTGCTACTGGAGAAGACTTTTTCCATCTTCAAGTGCAACTTGCACATTTCCTTTGTAAGGCTGCACTTGACTCCATTATAGCATTCTTTGCAAACATAGAAGTGAAGACCTATACTCTATAAGCTTTTTAAAAAGATGTTTGTCTCACAGACTTTATCTTAGATGGCTTTTGTGTCTCACCACTTTTTCTAGTGTAGCTAATGATTACCAAACATGTGAAGGAATGAATAAGTAAATAAATGAAAGTAACAAATTTGGATCCTTCTCTAAAGGAGTTTATAAAGACAAAGCCATAAATAATTTCTCCTATTCTCTCTGTCCACAGATATGTTTTATGGCATAATCCCTATTCCATAAAGTAAGCTATACTCAGTGTTGTAAAGAAGGAGTGAGGAAACTCATATCTATTAACAACAATTTAAAGTATGTAGACAATATTAAATATTGGTTAGTTCTTGTTTTTGAGAATGAGGGGGCTCTGAGAAAATCATCTTGTTCCACCTAACTGGTAGAAGATTTATTGCTGTTTTCCTAAAAAAAATTTTTTTGACTTGTGATAACTTTCCATTTTTCCATAATTTTACTATTGCTAATTATGATGAAATTTAATGATTTATTGAATTTTAATTTGTTCTTACATAGGGACACAGCATCATATTGCACAAAAATGTAAATTATCTGGGGAGAGAGGAAGACATAAATAACTTAGTATTTTAATATTAGATGCACCATAACATTGAGGTTAGAATAGACACAAGAATTTCTTAAAAGGTATATAATCACCCATTATAAGATGGTCTACAAGCTTCTAATACTGTATAATTTCAAGTATATTTCACTTATGAGAATAGATAATTATGTATAGGTAATTAACTATGTGAAGCTCACATTAAAGATTCAGATAATAAAATATTAATATGAAATATAAATTATTAATATACCTCACATATTGTATGAGCTAATCTTGAGCATAAGGATATGTATTTACTAATTTCCCATGGAAATTAATGTGCCAAAGAACACCCTTTCTAACCTTGCTTCACAGAGACTCACCTCCTGGGAGGAATTTGATTAATGGGAGCAGTTATGAAAGAGATTATGCTTTGATTAATGTAGTTTAATTTTTCTAAAAAAAATCAAAGTGGATCTCTTTTTGCATATTGAACCATAAAATGGACATATTTCTTGAAACATCTCATTCTTTTGGTTTTGGGATCTCTTGATATAAGAATTTCTGTAATCAAGGAGAGTCCTTTATATATGAGTAAAGCTTCAGTTGTTAATAACTATTTTCTTTTTAAAAGGCTTTAATAATATATTTGACCATGCAAAAGACTTCTCTATTAAAGGAAATCCAAGAATAGGTTAAGTATTTTTAACAAGAAAACATGATTCTTTATTTGAATTCTTTTTCTATTTTTATATTTGCAGATTGGCAGTATACTCTTTCTAGATTGGATTTTAGTTTTGACCAATTATTTTTCCAAAAATTAAACTCAGAAACATATTCCTCATGTTGGGACAAAATCAATTTTCTCACCCTTCTTTATACATTTTTCAGGAATGCATTTTGAATTCCACATGGGTTTTTAGAAATGCCTGTCTCAGGCAAAAGAAACGAGGATGCTCTTATACAATACTGTCCAGTAGAACTTTCTGTGCTGAGAGAGATGTTGTACCAGATCTACATGTACTTGGAATATGGCTACTATAAAGGAAATATGAACTATTCATCTGATATAATTTTTTTCACTTTAGTCACATATGATTGGTGGCTACCATATTGGAAAATCCATATCTAGTTCATGTTTTTAAGGCTTTTTTAGAAACTGTGTATTGAAGAGGAATGTAGAGAAGGAGATTACTGTCATTGGTTCACCATGACTATGAGCATGGGGTATAGTATGGTGTTAGGTATGTTATCAATGCAGTGCTTACAAATAATTCAGTAGTAACTTTTACTCTGCCAATGGCTATGAATTGCATTTCTCACTGAAATCAACCAATTTAAAAAGTATAGCATTTCTCACTAAACACACTTATTTATTTTTAAATAATAATTGCATACAGACCATGTACCAGAAAATATGCCAAGTGTTGGTATATTATAGTTCCTATGCTCATTGATACTACATTCTAGAGGAAGTGATGACATTAAATCAACATGAGGTAATATGCTATTAATAAATATAATATATGATAGCAAGTAAAGGATAGAGGAAACTTAGATCAATGGAGAATTTATCAAGAAAGGTTTCTCTAAGGAAATGATAAAAGGAAGAGGTGCAAAAAATTAGTAGGAGGTGTTCATAGGAAGTGTCTGTGGAGGGCAAGGGTGATGTGTATAAGCATGGTTAGTGTCAGAGAACAGCAGAGGGAAATGGCAAGTCTAAAATTCCTGTAGGTAAGACTAATCTTGTGTTGGAGTCAGTGGCTAGAATATAATGAAAGACAAGTTGTACAGATTTGGTAGAACATCCAAGACAATGTGGGCCATGGAAAAAGAACTTAGTCTTTGATTTAAGAGCAATAAAAACCACCTAAGAGTTTTAAAGCCAATTGTCCCATACTTTGTGCATGTCTATTTAGTGGAGAATGGACTAAAGGTGCACAAGAGTGCCTAGGGTTCAAATTGTTACCTTATTACAAGAGAGAGATGATGGAGCCTTGGACTAGGGTGGTTAGAGTTGGGAATAATACATAGATTCAAAATATACATGGTTGCATGTAGCCATCTGAAGCGATGGCTGCTTGGAGCAGCAAAGCCGCGGGAATAAGTTTAGAGGCAGACTGGAAACAAACTGGATCTTTATTTTGTCAGTTTCTCTCTCTGGCTCTAACAACTCTAACACGTACACACACCAGCAAACGACCAACAACCAAAATGGCCCCGACCTGCTCCGCGCTCGGCCCAAGTCTCTCGAGATCCCGGGCCAAGTCTCATGAGACTACGGAAGGCGGCAATGTCCAAAACTCCATGGCCCGAAGTCAGCCGCAATCATAGCCATCTCCCCAAACAAGGCTCCTGCAGTTGCATGTGGGGAGTGAGGAGAAGATGGTTGTAAGATGACTACAATGCTCTGACATACAGATATTGATGGTCCCAGGGGAGTAGCAGGTTTGCGGGCATTTCTTTGAGCTGATGAGATACAGCAGGAGTGTAAGACTGGCTAAGTTTGAGACATCTGTGAGATACAAAAGTAGACCTACCAAAGTAGGCATCTGAGTATGGAAATGTGAATCTCAGGTGAGCATTTGGTATAAACATTTGTGGGTCTTTGGATATGGGTGATGTTGATAGCAAATTCAGAGCATACTTTTTTACCATTACCATTTGAAGTACTTTATATATGTGTCTCATTTAATGGTTAAAAGGACTTTCATGAAACAGTCACAATAATCCTCATTTTAGAGGTGAAAAACTAAGTCTTTAAAAAAAAAAAAAAAAAAAACAGCTAACAATTGTTGAGCTAGAGACAGACCACGGTAATCTGGATCTAGAGTCTACAATTATGTAGATTTCACTCTGTTGTCATTCAAGGAGTCCTAGCTATGCAGATGGTCCCAATTTATGATAGTTCAACTTATCACTTTTTTGACTTTACAATGGTGGAAAAGCAGCCTTAATATAATGTTCCAAAAACTTCATGAATTCTGAAAACTCCATTATAAAATAGACATTTTGCTAGATGATTTTGTCTACTATCTAAATGTTCCAAACAGGCTTAATGTTGGAAGGTTTAGCTATGATGTTTGGTAGGTAAGGTATATTAAATTGTGTGTGTGTGTGTGTGTGTGTGTGTGTGTGTGTGTGTTGTTACTAGAGATATAACTCAGGGATACTGTACCACTGAGCTACCCCTTTTTAATTTTATTTTGAGACAGGGTTTCATCAAGTTTCCAAGGCTGTCTGGAAGTTGTGATCCTTTTGCTCCAGCTTTCTGAATAGCTGGGATCACAGGTGCTTGCCACTGAGCCTGGCTAAATGCATTTTTGACTTATGCTGTCAATTTATGATGGTTTTATATGTCAAGCAGCACCTGCCTATTAAACCAAGGATATTGCTCTTTTAAATTTATTTTTTAATTGATAAAAATTATATATATATTATGACATAAATATGATGATGTTTGAAGATATGTATATGTGTATACACACACACACACACACACACACACACACACTGTGGAATAAGAATGTGAACTGATCTATTGGATATTAGAGGTCTTCATCAAATAATTAAAACCAGAAATTGCTTCCTAGTTCCTTCTGATTTTAGAAGATAATTTTAATTGCAATCCTAACATAGCATCATAACTAATATAAAATTCATACTAATGAATTAGATAACAAGAAGAAATCTCAGATCTGAACCCTGGGGAAGTCCATACTACAATTTTCTAAAGAGAAGTTGACCAAGAGATTGAAAACTAAAGAGATATAAGAAGAAAACCAAGAGCATGTGCAATCATAGAAGCCAAGGGCAAGAGAGTTTCAAAAGAAAGAATAGGGTCAACTGCCCATTGTTTGTTGAGACCTACTTAGTTTCTCACAAAACATAAAATCATCACAAATAGAAACTAATTGAAAAGGAGGAATATTAGAATGATCTTGGACATTAGATCAGGAGATTCCCAAATCTGTCCAGATTTTAGACCACCTATGTGGAAAATAAGTGTTAACAAAATGGGTCCTTCCTTCTCATGGTGCTATTTTTGAAGTTTATAGCTTAGTACATATTTTACAGTAATGGTAAGACCCTCCAAACCTGCACCCCCCAGCCCTGCTCTGTCCAAAAGGCCACCTTTTTCTATGCTAACACTATATTATGGCTCATATTCACAAATAAGCTTGCAATGGTCAACACACTCCCAGTGTGGGAAGTCAGTTTACTCATGGTGTCAAACAAAAGTTGTTTTTTTTTTTTTTTCTTAATTGGTGGGAGAAGTTACCTGAATATTAAGTGACAATGGAATGGATTCAAATTTCTTCATGGAACATGACTTTTATTTTTTGGTATTCAAATGCATAATCTCTGCTATCTACATAAAGAATATTTACACAAAAAGAACTTAGAAGGTTCTCAACTGTCTTGCTTTCACTTTTCAAATGTTCAATTTGGCAAGTTCCTCCTGTGTTCCCACCTTTGACACTGGTGTGAGTATAGACATGTAAAGGCTGTCTTTGCTAGCAATGTATACTCATCTGCATTTTCAAATGTCATTCACACTTCCCTATATCCTTTTGTCTTCATAACTCTTCACTTACTCTTTTATTTTCATAACAGAATGATTAAAACAAAAGATCATCTTTTTGGAATAGGTATGTGGGTGATTGGTTTTCACTTGAGTAAATGAGGATAAATACTCAATACTTTGTTTGACCCTACAAGGTTAAAAAGCAAACTATTTTTCGTCTGATGTGAACAATTGTTCTATCTTAATAAGTGGACTTAAACCAGGTGTGGTAGTGCACGCCTATAATCCCAACAGCTCGGGAGGCTAAGACAGGAGGATCATGAGTTCAAAGTCAGTCTCAGCAATGGTGAGGCATTAAGGGCTGGGGATGTGGCTCAGTGGTTGAGAGTCCCTGAGTTCAATCCCTGGTACAAAAAAAAAAAAAAAAAAAAGTGGACTTAATGTGCTGAGTTATGAATATTAAGTGGAGTTGACATTCCTACTTATGAAGATTCTATCTTAGTAGGCAATGCAGCACTAGAGGAGTCAATGGATGTGAAAAAAATAGTAGCTTTGGGGGTCTTTGTTAACACAACAGAGCAATTTTGTGATTTTACCTACAGATAGATAGAGAAGACAAATGTATTAAAAAGTGCTTTGGTTTACTTCCTGATTCTACCAAATGCTAGTTGTCCTACTCTTGTAGGTCACTGACTTCTCCAAGAATCATTACTATCATCATTGGAGAGGGAATAACACTACTGCTTCCATCTTAGGTCTGTGAGAAATCTAAACAAGACAACATTCACAAAACTGTAAAAATAATGTGGACATATGGTTAGTAGTCAGTTATTTATGCTAATTTCATTATCATTTTACCATCACCATTTTTAGTGTTGTCACAAGATTGTGGAGTGGTTTTTGAGAAGTGAGCAATTTGATCTGTGAGTAAAAATAATCAAATATATTTTATAGATGTTCCTTGACTTCCAATAGGGTTATGTCCCTATAAATCCAAGATAAGTTGATAATATAATAAGTAAAAAATATATTTTTGTACATCTAGCCTAGTAGACATCATAACATAGCTTAACATAACTTAAATCTGCTCAGAAGACTTATCTAGCCTACAATTGGACAAAATCATCTACAGAAAGCATATTTTATACCAAAGTGTTGGCTATCTCGTGGAACGTATTGAATGCTGCTTAAAGTGAACATCAGAATTGTGTCATAGGCATGCTTTCACATTATCCTAAAGTTGAAAAACTGCACGTTGAACAGTTGATGTAGTAAGTTGGGGATTAATTATAAATTGAATTGGTATGGACAAATGTTAAAATCAGGGAACAACCTACTTACATCTTATCACAGTGTTTTTCATTTTTGTAGAATTTCACACTTTATGTACAAAAATCCTTTTGATAAATTTGTTTCTTAACTATGAAAAAGAAGAACTCGTAAAATGAAGGCTGCTTTCAAGAGGTGGTAACTGAAAATCAAAGACAATTTTGTAGTTTCCACTAAGAATTGGAAAGAAAATGTAAATAGAAATTCACTTTAGTTAATAAAATTTCTTGTATTTCCTGTGGTTCAGAAGCTCTTGTGTGATTCTATGGCATTTGGAATTTGTCTCTTTATTTTTTCAGAGAATCTAAAATTTATCAGAAAAGATATACTTGTGAATTAGATGTCAATGTGTCTTTTCTAGTAATTCCAAGTTATCTTCCATTATAGTTTGTTAAATCATGCCTTCTTTATTTATTGTGAGTTGCAAATATCAGGGAAAAGAATATTACTGGACCTTTTTATCTCTAGAATATTAAACATTTTAATTAATTAACAGGTTCATTCATTTAATTATTTAATTAATAAGGACTTACTGAGAACCTATTTTCATGCCAGACATTGAATTCATCATGATAGACTAAAAGATGAAAAGTTACAGCCTCTACCTGCAAGGATTTCAGTTTAATTAGAAACTTACACACGTCTGCAAACTACAAAGCCATGCTTTTTGCCAAGCAGTGGCTTCAAAGTGCTCGGTGGAAAAGGTGAGCAAACTTTTCCAAGACAATTGGTTATATTTTCTCAGAAAAGTATCTTACAGTGGGCTAGCAGGATGAGGCATATCTTATTCAGTTGGGGAAAATGGAAGGAAATGATGTGCTCAGAGGGAGAGTATTCTTGGAAAAAGAAATCCACCAGAGTACTTTGGATTAGACCAAGGGGAATGAAGGGAAGGGAATAGGAAAGACAGTAGAATGAATCAGACATAATTTCCCTATGTTCTTATGTGAATACACAACCAGTGTAACTCCACACCATGTACAACCACAATAATGGGAAGTTATACTCCAGATACGTATAATATATCAAAATACATTCTACTGTCATGTATAACTAAAAAGAACAAATTAAGAAAAAAAAAAAAAAAAAAGAAATCTACCAGGAATCCAGAAACATAGAGAAATGGATAGGCAGAGGCAGAGAGGATAAAAAACCCAGAAAGAATGAAGTGGGTAGTTGAGAACCAAATATTCCCAGAAGCCAAATTAATACTGTAGGGAGGTCACACAGAGATCTTACCATGACTTGTTAGTGAATTAATCTACTGTGATCATACCAGCTATTTATCTGTCTGTATATATTTTTTGGTATCAGGGATTTAACCCAGTGGAACTCAACCACTGAGCCATATCCCCTTTTTATATTTTTATTTTGAGACAGGGTCTTGCTAAGTTTCTTGGGGCCTCTCTAAGTTGCTGAGGCTGGCTTTGAACTTGCAATATTCCTGTCTCAGCCTCCTGAGCAGCTGGGATTATAGGTGGGCACCACTGTGCCTGGCTACAAGCTATCTATTTTTAATTCATATAGATTGTCAAGAAAAAATGAGGCAAGGATCATTTAAGTAGAATGACATGAATACATGAAGTTGAGCCTTGTTTGAGAAGGGTTTGGAATTTGTAACTACTAACAACCCACTTGCTTAGTGACTAGTCTTCCAGTAATTTTAAATCCAGCACCCTGACACTGTACATTGATAGCACCCATGGCAGTTTGTTAATTTTTTTCATATTAACTCTTCATGTTTTTAAAACACCATATATGTAAAATTTAATATTTAGGCTTGGGAATTATCAGTCTGTTTTTGATATCTCAGCGCTTTTTTCTGAGTTTGATAGTGAAATGCTTTTTGTCTCTGAGTTCGGTAGTGTTTTTTTCTCTCTGACTTTATTAGATTATACCCTGTTTTTAAATATCCTTAGTTTGATATCTTGCTTTTCTTTTTCACAACCATTCATACAGTTTGACTAAATTGTGCTGCTTTCCCATATTCCTATATGATAATCAATAAATATATTTATATATACTTATTTTTCTCATATACATATGATAATCAAGTTGAATAGGAATGAATGAATGAAACAGTCCTTTTGTGATTTATAATAAATACACATATAAATTCATTATTATATATTATTCCTACTGATTGAAGTATTGGAATATTTAAACATGCCCAAATATTGGTAATTTAGTTTATTAGTTTTTTTTTTTTTTAACTGAACAGAAGGCTTAACATATATATAATAACAGACCTGACTAAAGTAGGCACCTAAAACCAGTTGTAGTTTTTAAGCATGGTGTGTGCTGTTGTACCTGGGAGAGCGGGTCCTGACTCCTGGGAATAAAGCAAAGCTGGCTCTAGTAGTATTACTTTATCTTCTTCATGATAATTTATTTTAATATGAGTGTTCATGATAATTTATTTTAATATGAGTGTTCAGTGTTTGATGTGTGTTTATATCAAGGGTCTTATATCTTTAAAACCTAATTATCAATTTTTAATTTATATCCTCTTATTCCTACATGCCAGGGTTGTTAAAATAACATTTTCTATGGCTACACATATTTAGAATGTGAGTATAATCTAATGGCGCATTTTTCTATGTGGATTGAGGACTGAGTTGCAGTGCTTGCTTGTCACAATCAGTATGAAATTTGGTTAAAACTCGGCTACTTGTTTTACTTATATAAACTTTGTATGGCAAAAGGAAAAGAGACCTTATCATTCACTGTGGGAAATGAAGGTGAATAATGCAAAATTTTTATATTTCTTTTACCTCCGACAGCTTTTTATTAAATTTGAATGGCTATATTGATGGGGAGAAGACAAAAGGGAAGTACAGAATGAAAACAAGGATCAAAGAAGGCAGATGAAAAATAAAGAGGACCATCAAAGCTGTAAGGGTAGAAAGACAAATGGCAGAGCCATTTATATGAAGCAAAAAAGAGAAATAAGACACGAATGGTGTGAATATACTTTGTATACAACCAGAGATACGTAAAAATATGCTCTGTAAGTGTAATATGAATTGCAATGCATTCTGCTGTCGTATATAACAACTTAGAATGAAAAGAAAATTAAAAAAAAGCGTCAAAGCAGGTGAACTCTAGGAGTAAAAAGTGGAAACAAAAAAGAGTTACTCACCATTTAAATTTAAATGCAGTACTGTGTTTAGTGATTGCTTCTGTATGTTCAGAAAGATGAGAACAGGTCAGTTAAACTCATAAGACATGTTCTGAATTTAAGGGCGGCCCTTGGCACATTTTATTATGTAAAAATATATTTATGGTAAAGAGGCACTTATTTATATTTTTATTAACTATCAATAGAAGACAAAGTAGCATTTAGAGAGCTACATTTAGGGATTAAAAAATTGTTATATACTCCTTGGTACCTTAGTTTTGCTAACTCTTTTAAGTGGAGATGTATTAGATAGTAGGGTAAATAGACTTAGAAAAGAAATGATTAAATCTAACATATTATAATAAGAAAAACACACCTTGATAGTTTCACAAAGAAGTACCAATTATTGTGAATCTTGGAGCATGGATAGCAATGAGCAAAGTTTTCTAGAAGACACAAAACGCATGTAAAGCTGTGGATGTGCAATGCTTGGCCAGGGAATGGCCTCTGATGTAATGTAGCATGAAAGTCCATTGACCATGAGATAGTCAAACAATTTTGTTCATCTGATTCTCAAATATGTAACGTAAAGGGGAAATTCATTTTAGAAAAGCTTATTTTAAAAAGTGGTTTTCAAAAGGTCCGTGATAAAGTTACATTTTTTGCTCTCAGGAAAAATGATAATGCTTTGCATTTTATGGAGAATCTGTACATATTTGTTTTTGTTAAATTATGCCTTTCTAATCTAAATTAGCTCCTGTGTTAAAGGTTCTATGTAGGTAAGATTTTCCTGTGAATGAAAACAGAAAATTCTGAATTCTGCAGGAGATACTTTGCATCAAATATTTGTTCAATTCCTACATTATCAGTATGGCCACAGAGGACATATGTACAATAGATCTGTTTAATATCAGGAAAGACATTTGATAGAGCTGCATTATGTCATCCTGTCTGTGCTGCATGTAGTCTGTGATAGCTAAACAAAATTTAAATGGGAGAAGCCGAATGTCATCGTTTTGTCTGGAAAGGTAACTTGAAATTGCACATGTGGAATATGACAAAAATTTTAAAGGCAGTTTGATTAAAAGAAAAGATTGTTTATAAAATCCTTAGCAGTTTTAAGGTTGTATGCATAACATACTAATACCAGTTGTATATTTATGTAACATTAATATTAATGTTAATATGGTAATTATGTTATAATAACATTAATAATAAAACAATCTAATATGAAAGTGAGTCTATTACATTATGCAAAAGGTTTGGCTTTCTATGCAAACGTGACAATCACTGGGAGAAGCCTATTTATTTTACTTTTGAATGAAAGAATGCTAAATATAAAAGCAATGCATTGATTAATAATGTGTATTTTTCCCCTAAATTTAAAATTATTAATGAAAAGAAAATTGCATTCTGCAAAAGACATATTTTCTACTGTTTTGTTGCAATGATCAGCATGTACCATAAAAAGACAGTATCCTAGAGAACTTGTCTTCTGTTGTGACTCCTATTAGGAAGAGCTTTAGTCATGTGTATATTTGAGGAAGTCCTTTGCATTTTTCCTTTTCATGATCCTTACAATTAAACAAACACAGATGCTATGTAACCCATTCTTATCAATTCTCTTAGCCACTAACACAACCTCCTGTTTACTCTTGTTCTGTGCATCTCCAAGAAAATGAGACAGCAATGTGTCACTCTGACTGAGAGAAGGATTAGCAACCAATGAAAAGAATCTATTCTTCAACATTTATGTTGTCACTTCCACAAGCCAGCAAAGAGTATGGAAAGCTGCCCATGAACCATGAGGAAAATTCTCTTAATCTATGTGAAAAATCAAAAGTGGATTTGAGGTCAACCCAGAAAGCAAAAAAGAAGCAGATAACAGAAGTAAAGAATCGCTCTGTTCCCCGCAAAAAAAATTCCAACGAAATTATTAAACCCCCAAAATACAGATACCCGCATAGCCCACAACTTTTAGGCTTTTTATGTCAAATCATCGGTGTTTTGTTGTACTCTGAGTAAATTGAACTCAAAAATTGGACTGTGAGGTATTATTGAAAAAACAGATTTTAAACTTCACAATTTATTTTCAGTTCTTTAAGCCTTAATTAATTTTGGTTTCCAAAACCTTGTTCTTCGCTCACTCACAAGCTATAAAATTTCCTTTACAACTTGTTTTATGGTAGTGTCAGATGAGTTCAGCCTTTAATAGGATTGGCTGTTCCAAACTGCAAAGGACTTCCTTCTACCCGCTCATCCAACTGCCCAGCCCTGTGCACTTTAGTTTCCACTCTCTGTTGCCTTAGTTCCTCAGGGGAAAAAAAAAAAAAAAGGTTCTGCCTACCTCCTATAGGTGTTGCAAGGATTAATAAATTGCAAAACACACTGAAAAATTTGGATAAAATATATTCTGACAGACTGAAGTATTACCATGACCACAAGTATCATTTCCAGATGCTGCTGCTACAAGGACAGAAGAGCAGTCTGGAAATTGCATCCAAGCCTCCCACATGGAGGGTTATTGCCAGGCCAAAGAGTTACATTTTGATATTTAAATATCAGTGGTTTTATATCAAAGCCATCGTGCTGAGAGAGATTTTGTCTGGACAATAAAAGCGCCTGAACTGGCACAACCAAAGGCAGTGGGCCTGAATCATTAAGACTTTATAACCACAAGCAGCACTATTCCCAGGAAAGAGTTTATCTCTATTTGAAATCAAAGAGAACTTTCCTTTCCTTTTAAACAGATAACTCAAAATTATAAATGGCCAGCTTCAGTGGACCAGCTCTTTAAGTAGTGGAGTGGGTCACAAAGGCCTTGAAATCTGAGAAGTCTCACTGAAAAGGGATATTGAAGTGGGGTTAGTGCTCCCACGTGAATCTTAGCAAGATTTTTTTGTCTGGAAATTTCAATTTTCAGGGTGAGCAGGCATTTCTTTCTAGGAATTCAATTTAACTGAAATAGAGTGATGTGTTTGGTAATTGACTTGAACATCAGTGAAACCGGTAGATTCCAAAACTATGTGGTTCCTGGCTATTTGCACCATGGTTTACATATGAGTTCATGAATTTTGTTGTTTTTGTTTTGTTTTGGGACTATATGCACAGGTCATTAGACTATATGAAAGTCCATCATCCCTTCACAGTCACTAGCACTTCAGCATTGATATCATTGGTGATGAAGCTCATCTTTGACTTCACTTATTTCCTTCTATTCTCCTTTTGCATTCTCTTTGTCATTTCCCAAGCCTCACTTAGTCAGTTATCCTAACAAGTACATTTGGAATCCTACCACTTCAGTTTGTATTGGGGATAATTGCGATATTGCCTGCATGTATTTTAAAAAACAAATATTTGTTTTTATATATATAAATATATATTACTTAAATAATTTATATATTATATTTATTTATTATAATTTATATATTATATGAATAATATATTATTCATATACAAATATAATTTATATTAATGTATTATATGAATAATTTATGTATATTTTATATTATACATAATATGATATATAATATATTATACATATTATTTATATATAAATATAATTTATATTATAACATATATTATATAATTTGTGTATATTATTTATATAATATATAAAATATATATAAATATATATGTAAATTTTTCTCAGCATTGTTTTAGAGATCTATTCCTACTAATGTGTGAATATCTAGTATGCTGTTTCCTAACTCCTGTGTAGCATTCTGTAGTGTGTGGCCACCTTTCTTCACTTATTTATTCCTCAGGGACAGGCACCTAGGTTGCCTCCAACCCCTTGCTATATCAATAACCTGGTGAAGAACATTCCACATGTGTTCTGTCATAGCCTGCATGAGACTTGCAGAGGGCTGTGGGGATGTAGTAGGTATGTGAGCTTAATTGGATTAAGAACTGCCACAGATTGTTTTTGGGATGAGTGCACCGTGTGGCTCCAGACCCCACACAGGAAGCTTTCCATTTCTCTCTCTTTCCAACATTTGGCATTGTCCAGCTTTCTAAAATTTGCTGATCTCATGAGTGTAAAGTGATATGTTATTGTTGTTTTAATTAGTGTGTCTCTAATTCCTAATGGGTTTGAGTGTATTGCATGTTTCTTAGTGTTTTGGATTTCTATGCTGCAAATTGCTTTTTTATAACTTTGCCTGTATTTATTTTTCTTTTGATTTCTCTCTTTTTATTTTGATCTTTCTTTTTTTCTCAACTCGGTGACATTCCTATTATATTCCAGATAAAAATCCCTTGTGGGTTTTAAACTTCCTGAGTGTGTCTTCCGGAAATCTCTCATCCATCTCTTAATTTTTCTATAGTCTCCTTACTTAAATACAATCTGTAGGTTCTAGTAATTGCTTCCAAACAGTAAATACAAGAGTTAGCTAATAGAATGCAGAGGCTGGTGTTGCAGAGCACTCTTCTCTGGGACATACATACAAGACTGAAGATATTGTACTGAGAGATTACAGGAAACACTTCAAAGTGAGTTAGCCTAAATATAGCTGAGATTATGTGTTTCCTTATAATGGGAAATGATCTTCTTTGGTAATAAAAAACATAAGTTTAGTGCCAACTAAACTAATTAAGTAATAGTATAAACGCATATTATTACTTAAAGTACAAAATAACTTAAATTTATCTTTATAGTGCTCATCAAAATTATAGAAATTTTATTTAAATTAAATATTTCAGTAGTTAAATAATGAAAAACTAGAAACACTTTGAGAAATATTTTCAGCATAGATTCCTCTTTACGAAATGAAGTAAAATGGTAGACACTTGCACTCTCAGTATGAGAGTTGATAAAGGGATGCTATGTGAAATTTTACTTTTGGAGAACTTAATGAAAATTAATGTTTTTACTGCACCTAAATTCAATGTGAAGACATTATTTTTGTGCTACCCTCTCTCATCTGCTAACAAAGCATTTAGTGAATAAAATACGACAGAAAGAAAAATTTTGGTGAGACCGTAGAGTAATATTTTCATGGGGAAAAACATTCTGTTTTTTTTTTTTAATATTTATTTATTTGCTTTTAGTTGTACACAATGTTTTTTTTTTTTTTTTTGGTACGTGGTGCTGAGGATTAAACCCGGGCCGCACTCGTGCTAGGCGAGCGCTCTACGCTGAGCCACAACCCCAGCCCAACATTCTGTTTTTAATGCTTGATGAGACTTAATGTAACCTGAAAGTCAATGTCTCCATAACATGGACACACAGATTCAGCAGGTAAAAAGGCTGCTCTTATCTCTTTCTGCAAAGGAACATGAGGTTTTCATCTGGTGGCCAAAAGAACTGTCAATTAAATGCATGTACTTAAGGAGTGCTTCCCTTGGTCTCCTCCAGTTTATAGATGATTTGGATCAGAGAAAAGTGAACTTTCCTTAACCAATAACTGCTGAGCTGTCATGTCACGTACTGTCTTCTCATGAGCCAACATTTTGAGAAGCATTCATAAAACACAGTCTAGATAAAACAGCCTTCAATTCACATCCTGTTTGCACTATCCCTTAAAACCCAGCATACTTCTTAATGTATACATTATTGTCTGTGACAAAAGTATACTTCAGTTTTTTAAACTCCTCTGTCTTATGTTTATCTTAATTCAACATTAAAAAAAAAAAAAGAACAAAGGCCTTTTCCCTTTAGTATTTGTTATATCTGAAGGCCATAAACTCCATGTAAAAACTGTGTTAGTGTATATTGGTAAGGAGTAGATGTTTTGGAAATAATAGAACCAATGTCCTTATTAGAATTTTTAAGGTACACCTTACTCCTGTAGTCTTTAAAAAATTTCTAAGCCTCAGTTCCTGCCCCCTGCCTCAGTGCAGTTATCCCACCCACTGGAAAAGCACCTCTCCTCTATCATTCATTTACTTGGCTTCTTGTGTTCTGTGTGTTATGGGTCATGGTGTGTATCTGCCCCTGGACCTGCCCTGAACGGGTTGATATGCAACATTAGATTAAATAGTTTCATAACAGTATCTGTTCAATGATACATCCAAGTAGTTTCATTCAGTCTATGTTCTTCTTATTGCCTGCTTTGTCATCCTAGAAATTCCATAGGGAAAAATAAGGTATAAAAACAATCATGCCATTTGAGTTTTCCAGTAGTTGAAGTTTTCGTTACAAATTAAAACATCAGTGATTTTATTTTCCTATGAAAAAAAATTTTTTTTTGGTTTCTTAAAATCACATTTGAGTCCAGTAAAAACACTAAAGTCTGGATTTGAAATATGAAGACAGTAATTTCCTGGCACTTATAAGCTGGCACCAGGAACTGGCTGGCCTCCATAACTCCTAATAGGACACTTTTGTCATATTAGGAAGTGCAAGTGAACACTTATTATGCTGATTTTAGATATGAGTGAAGTGAAAATGCACTCAGATGAAAATGTAGCACATTTTCTAAAGCTTGCCTGTTTGCCTACACACTTTGTACTTCTTCATAGAAATGCTGCTGCTGCACATAGGAAGGGACTAGCTTTCCCTAGGGAAGCCAGGAAGGACTGCATAGAAACATTATTCTCCCTCTGTCTTTTCAGAGATCAGAGGGAGTTGGCCAGCAAGGAGAACTCAGGGAGAATGGAAAATTTAAAGGACATGGATGGTAGAGGACATAGGAAGTGGTGAAAGTTTAAGTGTGTATGAGGTCAAGAAAGGAGAGGAAGTTTGGTGTCTTGAATTGTGGTTGTGGTCAGATTATATCAAATTAAGGAGCCCAAACTGAATCCCATCATCAACAGGAAGGAGCAGAAGAGAGAAAAGAATGTCATCACATTTTTTTGTCACTACACAATAACACACGATCATGGGGAAGATGGATTGGTGGAGAGGAACCTGGGAGTGCTTATTACACAACATGGATTGGTGGAGAGAACCTTTGGCAGAGTGCTTATTACACAACCAAGTAAGAGGATGCTGCAAAGACTGGGAGCAGAGATGCCGAGTTCTTGGTTTAGAGTTTGCAGTGGTGCTGAAAACATGGTCAGAATTGAAAACCATTTCATAGGAGTAATTATTAATAATTTATAATCATAGAATCATTAAAATTTCAAGATAGAAAGCCAGTTAGACATCATCAGGCCCAACCTCTTCTTTTCAGAAATGAGAATATCCCAGGCCTCAGAGGATAATTGGATTAGGGAGTTGTGGAGTTGAGACCGGAATCCTAGCAGTCTCACTCATAGACTTTGGATGAGATCATTAACTTCTCCACAAAACCATGTCATGGCACAGATAACATAGAAGTATTTTTCTGCTTTTTGTGCATAAATAGGAAATACATAATACTGAGACTGAAGAACATGGGTCTAAATAAGTATTAAATATCATTATTAAATATTAATATCTTGAGTAGGTACTTGTAGTAGATGCTACTTTGTGTGTGTGTGTGTGTGTGTGTGTGTGTGTGTGTGTTTTAAAGCCCTAAATTTGTTTGAAATCTTACCACATTTTCATTATCTTGGCATGTGTTTGGCAGAGTGCTTCCTGCCCAGATAGTGAAGTTTATGAATCACACATAAGAGAAATCAGCCATTCCTGAGCACAGTGATTGATTCAAAGTTGGACACAACACCCAGTTTAAACAAGTAACCTCTACAAGGCTCTTTTCTGAAACAGTGGTTGGTGCTAATAGGGGAGTAGATGTAAGCATGTGTTGTAGCTGCCCTCTTCCCAATATGAAAAGAGAAATTAGAAAGAAGGAAATTGGGCCCTTGTGCGAAGTTCATGTCTAATGTAGACCTGAGTCTGTAGCCAACCTTATGGAAGATTTTCCGAGTATGTAAATGAATAAATTCACTTTTAAATTATACTAATTTAGATAATGTTTTCTGGTACATGGAGATGAAAGAGGCCTGAATATAATAATGTGAAACAGAAATGCTGAAACTTTTAACTTCCACTAAGAAACAGTTAAAATAATTGTGATTCTCTGGAGAAAACATGACAATGGTGATAAATGACCAAGATCTCTAAGAGAAAAATCAGTCTTTTCAGGAGGGCTGAATAAGTAAATTAGTTTTGAGGAAATAATTTAATTTTAACTATGTTATAAAACTATTTTAGAGATAATTCCATTAGCTTCATATCAAAGAATACTTGATTCATAAAATATGTTTCACTCTAAAGCCACAAGAAATCAAGCAGCTATATTTTTCAAAATGACACCCTCATATGAGCTCAATTTGCAAAAACATAAAAATGTTTCAAATGAATTTATGTAAAGTATATTTTCATGCTGCTATTTAATAATACTGGAGTCACTTTTTAGACTATGGCATTACATTTAAATCTCATTTAAAGCAAATGAACCACGAGAAAAAAATACCTAAATTTGTTGTAAGTATAGAGGGTTGGAAGTGGGGAGAAATACTGTGTAAACAGCTGGTTTAATTAGAAGAAATAAGTTACCTTTTGTATAAATCTTGAAAAGAAAGTAAATATACAATTTTCAAAAATCTTTAGTAAAAGATCTTTTATAACTTCATAGACTCAAAGCTCTTCTTCATTGTCACCCTCTTCTGAAGGCCACCAGTCATGGCCAGCCAACCAATAAATTCTTCCCAGTTGATCTGTCCCAGAAAGGGGGGCTTGTGTGTTCTTCAATATCTTATCACCAGATTCCTTCTACTTTCTGGCCATGATCAATTAGACTGGAACAGAGCACATTGCCAAAGGTGGATGGATCACATTCCTTTTTTTAAAAACATGGAGTTTTGATAATGAGAGGTGAAATCAGTCAGATGACAGTAAGAATGTGATTTTCAGGCTGAATAATGTATAGTCTGATGTCATATATATGGGAAGCAAAGGCTGTCTTTTTTTTTTTTTTTTTTTTAATATACTATTTCCTTGAGCTGATTGAATTGTTTTCTGCTGCTTGCGACTATGAGATCCCTATTTTAGGTTTCCAAAGAATCCACATAACTTCTTTTACATGGCTTTTCCTATAAGAATGAATTGGGGGCTTTAAAAACTGATAAGGATGACTTTCAGTTCATATCTAACTTTTACTGTGTATATGGTAGAAATTGGATATGATTTGATATACTAATAATGGCATGCTGAGTCTTGAACATATCTCAGTATAGCAACTGATTTAATCAAATAAATCATCCATTATTTTGTAACTGTTTAAGAGTAAAAATGATATTTTTTTAAGGAGCCACAAGTAAAGGAAATTCTGCAACAAATAAATTTCATGTTCAGTTTTGTTTCTGAAACCTTGTAATAGATGCTGTCTTTTTTCTCTTAACCTCATTTAGATACAAGTAAGCATTCTTCTCCTTCTACATGAATCTTTATTCTCTTTTCAGTAATTTGCCCTTCCACTCCACCCCAAAGTTTATCCAACCACTTTAAATATACCTCTTTTTTTAGTCCAACTCTGACAAACAAGCTCCCTCACTGTTGTTTTCACATATACATTGTGATATGGTAAGCATTAAGTTAGAAAATTTTGTAAGGAAGAAAAGAGTGGGAGGGTAAAGTGGAGTCTGGCTGGCACTCAGTGAAGACAAGAAATCAAAAAGAAACTCAAGGGTAGTTTTAAATTATTGGACATTTTATGTACTACAGAGAAACATCAGAGCACAAGCAGAGGCCCAAAAAGTTATTTTAAACATACAAATAACTATGTTTTGATTCCAAAAGGACCCATTTGACTTGAGCACAGGGAACTTAGACTAATTATCTTCAAATATTGTCCAAATCAAGTTAGTGAACATGTTAAAGCCAAGATCTGCACGTTAATATGACCGTGTGCACATGTATGTATATGTGTGTGTTTTTGGGAGGAACATAGTGTTGATCAGGAAGTGGGTGAGAGATGTGAGGGATGAGCTTCAGAGCCAGCTTGTGAATGACTTGGTAAGTATTACTAAGGAGTTTGTCAATTTTGGATGGGAAGAGGACAGACGGAAGGACTTCAAGCAAGGAAATCACAACAAAGTCAGTTCACTCTGGTTATGTTGGGGAGAGATAAGCTTTAGATTGCCAGTGTTTTATATATTGTTCTCTTAAGGTGCCCTTTTATCTAAAAGTCTCTAAATCTTTCTGGGTAATGTGGCTGAAGTACTACAATTTTCACAGATGACCATTACATATGAGAAAAGGAAGACTCACGGATTAAATACTATCCAGAAGATAAGCCACCAAATTATCATGAGAGAAGCAAACATACAACCTGAATAGTACTAGCACACTAAATCATGAAAAAACTGGTATCGGAAAAATGAAAACTACCTATTACCAATGATTTATTTTGTCTTAAAATGCTATTTTAAATAATGAAGGAATATAGTCTGAAACACATGATATCTATGTACATAACCCCTGACTTGTAAATATAATATATAAGAAGGTATAGATAGCAGGTCTAAACCAAACACCTCAATTGTATTTCTGGTCACTGTGATTTCTCAAAATAGACTTTAAGTATGCAATCTCTACATTGAATTGTGCCTTATTAAGTATAATATAAAGCATACAATTTCAATAATAACTCAATATAGCAAACTCCATTTAAATGGAGAATTATAAGAGAGAAAAGCTAACTCTCATGGTTAATAGAAAACAGGAAAAAAAGGCATTCTGTTAAAGGAAGTTGCAATTAATACTAAAATCAATAATTAATATTATTTCTTCTTGTTTTGACTTGTGCAAAGGATTTATTTCTGAAAAATATGAGAAATTCAATCAAGCTATGTATAAATTAAGTGATACTAGAAAGCTATCCCATGATGTATCTGGTACCTATTTTTCAGAGATCTATAGTCACTTTTCAAATACTTTGGTAACTTGTGTGGTCTACCAGTTAGAATATAATTGTGTTGTTTATAATTTAATTAATTTTAATGGGCTTTAGATTTAACATAAGGGTGATTTAAAATGTATGCTCTATGTAGGCAAGTATCAATAATAAGAAAAAAAACAACAGCTTTTCTTCCATTTTTCTGCTCAAAGTTGTAAGTGATCACAATCCACGTGGCACAGCACTTACTCCCAGTGTATGGAAAGGTGAGTATAAACTTGAACAGTGGAATGGGTAATTTGAGATATTTTCTCCCAGTTTCTACTGAGAAGGAAAATACTGTTTCCTTTGTAAATCTGCTCTGGGCATCAGCAGCTCTGCAAAGCAGGAATGTCCGTGGGGCGGAGGTGTCAGGTAAGAAAATGAGATGGGAGGACACTTTTGAAAAATAACTTTATCAGAAGCATTTTGAGTTGCTTTAAAAAGCCCCAGTTCTATTCTGTTTGGTCCTGTGTCAGTATCAGCTGCTTCCATTTTTGCTTGACTGATCACAAAATACTTAGCTTCTTTCAACTACATCCCATTCATGGTTTTCACTTAGGCAAAAGTATAGTTCTATGCATGTATTTAAATAGATGAGCAACGATACAGGAACCGTTTTGGAAAAAGTTTACTGCAAATCTGAGATGAAACTGACATGCTTTATTTGATGAATAATAATGAGACATGTAAACTGCTGTGTCCATAATAAAGTATCCTAAAATTAGATGTGGTAGAAATAATGATGGAGACTGTAGATGCAGGAAGTTTTCAGTAATGACCCGTGTATTTCAGAATATGCAGAAAAATAAAACTGTAATATTATCTGCATAATTAGTACTAGCAAAATGGAAGAAGCTGGATATTTTAGGTATTAGTAAATATTACACACATTGTTATAAATATTGACTAACATTGTTTCTAATTAGATTTGAGTTACATAAGAATACAGTATTACATATATACATTCTGCATCTTTTTAAAAGTCATTATTGAAGAAGACAATGTCCATTGGTATTCAAAGTCCTTTCCATAGTAATTGAGGTCATATATTTGTTCTTTCTGGAGTTTATGGAGAAGTTTGCCTTTGCAGTAGAATAAATACTTTTTATTGGAAATGACTGATTGTGAAATACATCATATTTACTTACACAATTTAGCTATTCCTAGTTTAAATTCATGCTTAGTAGACACAACCAACTTGGCCTAATTTTAGGCCATTGGATTTAGATTTTTCCACACTCTTCCTTTAGCTTCATATTTCAGAGCTTCTGTTTGTTTTAAATGTTCCTTTCTATCTAAGCCTCTTTATTGTGATTCACTTCACATTCATTGGGAAAATAAGATATAAAATAAACAATTCTAAACAAATAGAAGTTTCATAATACCTTTCATAGCATTTTAAAGACCAGACTCAAATATGATTCAGCACTTCTACAAGTCTTTAAAATATTGTGCATGTGTATAATAAAACTCAGTGTTGAAAAAAAGCAGGCTACAAAAGTACTACTCCCAACATATTTTACTGAAGTAAAACTAAACTGAACAGGTCTAGTTTAAACATGCTTACTAAATTTAACTTTCCCTAATAAATCTAGACCTATCTTGAAATTGACAGCCAAGTTAATACATTTGGAACTCACTTTTTGTGAGTTATTTTGTGTTACAAAATAAAGTTCTAAATTTTCAACACATAAAAACACAATGTATTGTTTTGTTTTTACTGCCTGTGTTCTAGTATAACCCACAGAGCTAACTAGCTCATCTTTTACCTGCTTATATATGTGTATACAATCTCATGTATGTATTGAATATATATCTATGAATATAAACACAATGCATGTATATATACACACATTGATAATATGCATTATATAATGTCCTCATTAATTAAACAAGGTCTTTCTGTGGTCTCTTAGGGACTTTTCCCTACAACTTTCTCAACTAATTACTATAATCACAGCTCCCACTTATTCAGGGTGCTAGGCAATGTGCTAAACATTTTACTTCTTCACATATTATACCTTAAATAATACTAAAATTTGTGAGGCTAACACTCGTTTTATATTCAGTTTCTTGATGAAGAACCTGAAGTTTGGAGAGACCTTATAACTTCTATAATACCACAGTCACCATGAGAACCTGGGGTCAAACCCAGGTCTTCTGACTGGCCCGTTTTGGGTCTAGCTCTGATGAAGACTTTTCCTGATATCTAACTACAAATTTAAGTCCTGTAATCTCATTAAATCCTAAATAAATTAGTTCTTTAAAAATGAACATGAAATTTAAAGATCAATATCAAACCAAGTTATATCATGGCACATTAGTAGACAAATTCATGAATTATTTTATTTGAGCTCAAAATTGTATCTGAATAGTTAAATATTTAAAACATTTTATTATTTTGGTAGAAATTGCAAAACATTTTAGTCTCAAATTCATCATCAATTGTCAAAATTAGATAATTTTTTGTTTTGATTTTTTATTCCCTAATGACCCTTTTGTGTTGATTGTGTTTAGTTTTGTATGCTGTCTCCAACTACTTTGAAAGTAGAAATTATATAAGTGCTAAATATCAAACAGTATTAACTTAATCAGTTGGCTGCAAAGATCAGACATGGCATCAAAGAAAGCTTTACATTTTTCTGATCATTCCAAGAAACATCTGATGCTTCAGGGAGAGAGTTTTTTTGATGCCACAAGAAGATAATTCATTTATCTCTCTTTCTAGATAGTAGTTTCTGCAAAGATAACATTCTAACATTCCTCTCTACTCTGTCCATTTTCCTGGTTCGGAATATATATATTTTTTTGTCTACTAAAAGTATAGTAAGAGAGAAAAATAGCAATCTTCAACTTATCATGTGGTACAGGGCTCCAGTTGAGTTGCTGGATGTGTTCCAGGTGAGATCATGGCCAGTGGTCACCATTGTGGTAGGAAGTTCTTAGTTCACATATGTTTAACTCACCAGTATGTACATGATAACATTAATAAAGAAAAGGCAAATGTAGATGTATGAGTTCCCAATTTGGCAAGACCCTTCTGTTTTTCATTTCTCAGTATCCAAATATTGAGTTATATAACACAGGGTTAAAATACAGTGGTCTCATTTGGATTTGAGTCTAAGACTGATATGTTGGAGGAAATGAAATTTGTATAGTATTCACAAATTAAATGCATTTTATGGTGGGGATCAGAATTGAGGGCAATTAGGTGAGGGAACAAACTATTAACCACAAAGTAAGTACTGAACTACCAAATTGCAAAAATAGTAATTATTATTAATACAGCAATTACTTGTATGACTATAATCAGAAATAAAAGCACCAAGATTGTCCCTCCATGCCTCATTACAGATATGAACAACACACTTAATTGCCCTCAATTCTGATCCTCACCATAAAATGCATTTAATTTTTGAATACTGTACAAATTTCAGTTCTTCCAACATATCAGTCTTAGAACAGTTGTGCTCAAAATTCCATGGGTTAGAAAATGGTGATAGCTGCTGGCTGTGTTGGCATACACCTGTAATCCCAGCTACTCAGGAGGCTGAGGCAGGAGGCTTGCAAATTTGAGGCCACTTCAGAGAGACTCTGTCTCAAAATAAAACATAACAATGGCTGGGGGATGTAGCTCAGTGGTAGAGTGCCACTGGGTTCAATCCTCAGTATTGGAAAAAAGGGGGAAAAAAAGAAAAAAGAAAAAGAAAACGGTGTATTGCCAAATACATGCTTCTCCTAAAACACATGTGTATCTTCCTTCATGTACCCTCAATGGGTATTTGGATTATCTGTAGATGGGTCACTGAAAGCAAATGAATCAGGGTAAAAACACAGTATAGAGTTACCTAAGAGTCTCGCTTGGCATAAGGAGATATTAGCTCTGCATGTCATGTGCACTTGCCAAATGAGCAATAAGTCTCTGTGTTAAATCACTTCTCTCTCATTATGTGTGGAAATAGATCCCATGCACACAGTTTCCTTTTCGCTGATGCTCATTTCCCACATGTGGGAGAACAGAGATCTTCCATCTGTAACATTTTCCCCCTATACTACTCATTTGCTGAGGACACACCCCACATGAAAGCAGATATCACAAAATAATTGGGAGAAGGAGTTTGTAATATATCTTCCCTTTGTGCCTCCCCCACCCCATTCCCAACAAACAATTTATATGTAAATACTCAGAGCTAAGGCAGACACTGACTTGCCTAAATTAAATGACAGTCACTCCCTGAGGACCAGCAAACATTTTCCAGGACACCAAGGATTATGGTCTTTCTCCTCCACTGCCTGACAAGACAAAGGACTGTTTGGATAATAGACATACAGTCTCAGTCGAACCATTTACATTCATAGAAATTAAAGTCTGGTGAGCATGCATGTGATTACTGTATAGACAGAAGACTTTTCATTCTCTTTCTGTTTTTGCAAAACTAATTAAAATATTTCTTCTTTGGATAGATCAATTGACATTAAATTCATATCTTAAATGTCATAAGTGAGTGGTATATATATATTGATGATTATCATTTATTTATTTATGCTGTCTATTCACATATAAAAACTTAATATTAAAGAATTAAACTCATTATGCTTTTTAAGGCAGAAATTGTTGTTCTGGATGTGAAAGGAAATGTAAAATACTGACATATCATTAGAAGTTCAGTGAAAACATTTGGCATCTTTACACATCCTTTGAAGATAAATAGTAACTTTATTTTTTTATAATTTTCTCATCTTATGCCTTTTCAGACAGTAAGCATGATATATCTTCTGTTGGTGTTAAAGTATGAATCTTTTTAAAATGAAACAAGCATTGATTTTGATGTATATGAACACTTTAAAAAAATATTTCCATCAAACAGATTTTAAGGACACTTTTTATTGTCTAAAACCTTGGACAACTTTTTCTAGAAAACTAATTACCAGAATGGAAATGACTCATATCTCTTTGAGGGCAATTTAGGTCACAGAAATGCTTCAGGGCCAGGAAGAGGAACACCATTTCTCCAGTTTCTTTTTGTTTCTGAGTCTATGCTTAATTTTCTCATATAGTAACATAAATTATGCATGTATGATTTATTCTTGAATTTCTATAAAATATTTAGATGACTTTTTACATGTTTTGTTTAAAGAAATGGTGCTAAAGGTCAAAAGTGAAATTAAGCTTGTTACTGGGCTACAGCAGGTAACTATAGAATTTTTCACATATTTGACCAAGGAATTCTACTCTCTCCTGTGAAATATCTCCAAAGAGGAATATTAGCTACTTTTTTTGAAGTCCTTCTTAGGTTTTTTTCTCAAGAGAACTATCTGCATTCAAAATAATTATTCACCTCTTTAATATTAAGTTAGGAAGAAGAAAGTATTTAAGGGCAACTCCCTGTTACATTTAGTTAGGATAAGGTGAAAAATATGGGATCATTTTATCAACCATATCTACTCCTTTTTCTGAAAGACCACTAATTAAGAAACCCACCCTGAAGGTGAAAAAGCTACTGAAAAAATAATTTCAAAGGGAGCTGGATCAAATGGTTTCACACTATATTTTTTGAGATGCCATTAAAATAATTCAATGCTAACTACATTAGGCAGTAATAATCACAAATTTTAGCTAGTAAATTATTAATGTAATGTAGACCATTTGTCAGCAGAAAACACTATCCAATCTTTTCATTCTCTTCATTACCACTCTGTGAATAGTCTGATTAACTGTCAGTTACATACATAATTCTTGTTACAGTTTGTTTATTGCTTTTCAGCAACCCAGTAATCCTAGTGGATGAAAATATTTTTCATTTGTCACAGTGACACGTGCTATGAAGTGAAAATATGAACAGCTGCAAGATCCCCTAAACTGATATAACATTTTTTTTCCCTAAGATTCCACTCCATTTTTGAAACTTCCTATTTAACTAATATAATCAGCTTTGCTGTATTCCTGGCTCTTTAAGAGTTCTTCATTATTCTCTGTTTAGCCCAGTAGAGGCATCATTTCCAACTTCCTCTGGGTTGTCTTCTTGGGTGGTAGATTATGTTGCTTTCCCTTTAGAATATTTCAGCACTTCTACATTCTTTCTTGAGCCATGGATCACTACTATAGAAGCAGCCACAGGGAGGGATAAATCATAAACATAAAATCCACTGAAAAACAGGGCTTTTGGTTTTGGTGTGTGTGGAGGGGGGAGTGGTGAGAGTCTTATTTTTATTTGTTCTGAGAAACTAAGTTTAAAATCAATGTTGTTTCTACTGTTTTATGTTGTTTATAGCTATATATTTAAGAAAAAACTGTCTCATACAAGTACTCGTTGAATAATCACATTTGATGGAATCTGAAAAAACGGTAAATGATTTAGGGTAGCACAGTATATTCTAGTAGTAATAAAAACACCATTTCAAAATGGACCTAGAAAACTTATTATTATGCATGAGATAGATTTTGAAAAACTGGAGATAGGAAATAGTAGGAAATTCCCATTTCTAAAGATTGTATAAGTAAAATAGCACAAGCAGAATAAATGCTCATTAGATACTAAAGTTTTCAATAGATGATATAAGTTTTATTTTATGAAGTTTTCCTAAATGAATATAAACTGACACCTTGCATATGGTCTCCATATATTTGTCTGTCCAATGTGATGAGTGATAAAAATAATCTGTCACTTAAAATTTAAAAAGTAAATCTTATTTATTTTTGTCATTTGAGAAATCTAAAGCTCCAGCAACAATGTACTGGGATTCCCATATGGAAAGAATTTGCTTTAGGGGGACATGTGCTCCCTAAACCGTCCCCACCATTTCCCATTTTCTTACATCCAAGCCATTTCATGCATGTACAGTACCTGCCTGGACCCTGTAGGCAATGATGTTTGAAACTCTTCCTAACTACAATAAATAAAGTCTTTGGATCGATTCCAAAATGCATCTTTCTTATGCTGAATCCTATTTTATTGCAAAGAGGGATATGATAAATTTATAGTACATGGTTAAATATCCATGTTCTAACATGATTGCAAATAAATTATTGCACAAGAGAGTTCTAGAATATCAGGATAAAATTGACATATACTATGTTAGTTTTTAAGTGTTATAGCTGAAAATTATTCTAAATAATAATGAATCTTTTAGAATGGAATATACAAAGAGATGCCCTCTCTTAACTTTGAAGTGAACCTTGAAGTGGTGTCTTTTTGTTGCTAAAACTATTGACTGGTAAAAATTTATGCAAACACTCTCTATTTATTTGTATTAGAGTTATCTTGATAGAGGAATATTATTTAATCATAGACCAATAACTGTCTACTTGCATAAGATATTTTAGATATCAGAATTTCTCAATTTTCCAAATAAAGATTAGCTGAATTTATAATTCATAATAATAACAAACATAATAAACAAGATATATATTACATTGACAAAAGTATTTAGTTAAATTATTAAATAGCTTCTGACTAATTTGTTCCTGTAAAGTGTTATATTTCCCTTAAATTTGTTTTTTTTTTTCCCCTAAAATTTCTATGTTGATATAATATACTATATTGAGAATGGTGATTTGGAATTTCAGTATTAAGGCACAAATCTACATGTGCTTTTATTTTTCAATTGCTAGTTTTTTGTGGGGAGAAACCAGGTGTTAAATTTTACCTGTGGAACATGGATACAAAGTTGCATAAAATTCAAATAAACTTGGTGCCATCATGGACATTCAAAATATACCAAGTGACATCTAACATAATTATTACATTTTAGTCACACACCAAAAAAGTAAATAAAAGCAGGGAAGTCCTCTTTAATGGGGCATGTTAGTTTATACCATGTAAATGTGAATCTTTAGTTATCTCTTATTCTATTGTGAATGCTAACAGGATTAGCTAGTATTAGTCCCCCATCCACAAGAAGTGTGATATGCATTGTGACCTGTAAATCTCTCCTGGGATTATGAAAGGCTAAGTTGAACCATGCATGATTTCAAAGCAATTCTCAGCACAATTATCTGCTTGACCTGCAAGATGAACAAGCATATCATTTAATTAATTGCCAAGCTCTTGTGAGCAGCACTGTTCATTTTTCTAGTAATTGCACAATGATATGCTCTTGCTGATTCTTACAGGAAAGACCAAAATTGCACATTAACTGGTCTGATGGCCACTTTTCATATTGCCATGAAACACGACATTCAATCTTGACATGAATGATTCTTTTATGGGAATACCATAAAAGCATCCAGAAGACAGTGTTAATGGCAGCTATTTCCTTGCAGCAGTGATATTTTTTGATCTCCCAAGTCATAATACAAAACATTTCTCTCCATACTTATTAGGTACAAATGTAAGCTATATCTCTAAAATTGTATAAGTATTTAGCAGTATGCAAGCTAGTCGTATATATGGTATGATAAAACCAATCCATAAATAGCAGAATTTTGATACAATGAATGTGCTCATTTACTTAACTAAAATAAGAGTGAAAAATTTCAATTTCATGCAGGTGTGTGGTGAGAAGAGGGAAAGGGAATATGTACTTTTGCTTATCAGGAAAAATGCAATATAAATCTTGCTATAAAATAATTCTGATATAAAAATTGCAACCTATTATTATATGTATTTGTCCTGGAAGCATAAGTAAGAATTTAGGTTATGAACAAAAAATGAAGGAACACCAAGTCTGGCAAGGCAAGAAGATAAAAAAATTTCCAACATATTAGGCTCCAGAATTTTACTGCTGGATATTCTGTCTTTCTTTTTCTCATTTTCTTAATGTATATGTATGTTTGTTATCTTGAATTTCTGTTTTGTTCTCACAGTGATATCAGATTCTAGTTTAAAGTAAACAAAATGTCAGTAAATTAAACATTGAAAAAATTTATTTCTATTTTCAGTTCATTGTAATAGTCAATTATTTGTCTTTTGAATTTCCTGATATAACACAAGGAGATGAAATAAAGGACAGTGTGTTGGACAACCTTAAGCAAACTGTCATAAGATTTAACTTGAATTGCTGTGGGTGTGTGTGTGTGTGTGTATGTGTGTGTGTGTGTGTGTGTGTGTGGTGTGTTCCCTCAAGGATATGGTAGATGAGGGCAGAGCTTTGTGTCACAGAGCAATATTGGGTTATAATATACCTTTAGAGGAAAGAGCAAATGAATCTTTTAGAAAATAAATCATGACATAAAATGGATTCCCTTTGCCACCTCATGTGATTATTATTTTTTTTTCAGGTGAAACTTGATAATTAACTAATTTTAAATGGTTTTCTTGAATTTTCTTCCATGCAGATCAGAATATAGACTTTGGTTTGAATAATGCTTTGTTCTAGAGGCCTAGTGTGTGAACTTTTCAGGGTTCAACAACATCTCTAGAATCTACCCAGTAGATGCCAAAAGTAATTTCTATCTCCTTGGAGTTCTGACAACCAAGAAGCACTCTAGACATTATCAGATGTTTATGGAGGATGGGGGAGGGAGAGATTACACTCAGATGAGAACTGTAGCTCCAAATAATACGGTGCATGAGAAACTATGGCCTACTTTCCCATTCCTAACATATACAACTAAGGAAGAAGGCATGTTTTATAAATGGCAAAGGCCTACAGTCAAAGAAGAGATGATAAAGAAAAAAAGTCACACATAGCTTTAAGTACAATATATACATCATCATCTTAAATCATTCCCAGAATGCAGGTACCTCTGAGACAGGAATAAAGGGAGAACCTGGGTCAGTAGTTGCAGAAAATACTCTTTCATGGAAAATTATATGATATTTTTGACACTGATGAGAAGCAGACCCACTTTTATTTTTTAAGTTTTAACTCAAAATGAGCCCATCCAAAGGGGATGTACTATCACATTCAATGCATCTGTTTAGCATACTCAAATAGCTTGCTTAACTCTTCTAAATTAGTCAATTATTTTTCTTAAATCACCATGGCTTTATGGATCCCAGTTCAGACATTCATGTCTGGGTGAATTCATCTAATTTTTTTAAAGGTAGAATTAAACTCAAGAACAAATTCCAGTAACAAATGATTTGCCATCATACCATCGACATCAAAAGCAATAGATAAAACTTTAAGGGAAAAGGAGAAAAGACAACTTTCTGGTGTTAAATAATTTTTGAAGCAACATTCTCCAGGCAATGTGGAAAACTGTAAGAATCTATTTTAAAAGTTCAAGTAAACATTAATAGGTCTCAACATTATTCTCATTGTGTTAATTTAATCACACATATTTAAATATTTATGTATACACACATATATATTGTAGAAATAATACAACACTCTCTGAGATGAGAACACTGGGTAGAATAGTAAAATATGCCCTTATTTGTGTATATGAATGCAGTTCAAATACACAGAATTTATGCATGAATTCCTGTTCTCTTTTGGAAAAATGTCTTGCTTATAAAATAGAAGCTGACAAAAGCTCTGAGGCTTTCAATAGTGTGAAAAGCAGTTCTGCAATGGATCCTTGGAATTTGTCCTAATAATACTGTGATTTCTTGCCTCCCCCAAAACTGTTGTTTTCCTTAACCATGCTAACTAGTTACTCTGGAACGGAGGTACATCTCTAGCCCCTAGAGTCCCTTTTTGTCACTATACTCATCCTTTTCTTGTGATATCATCTTTTTTCTTCTCTTTTCTCTTCCACCATCATCATGATCATATTTTCAAGTTATTATTGCTTTGCCTCTGTTTTTCTGGGCAAAACCAAATAAAAAATGCATGCACCACATAAATGGAAAAAAAAAAGAGGTTTCTATTGTCAGATATATGAAACTGGAAAATAATTAACTTCCTGAAGTCTCAGATTTTTCATGTGTAAAATGAAGTTACTTTACATGATTAGTACAGCTCTTCTTCAAGACTAGATTCTCCATATAGAGTAAATGGTCATCTTCACTGGGCTGAATATCCTGGAGCATTTCTGTCCTTTGGGAAAGTTATATTTACAGTACATATAAAATATAATTTTGAGGAAATATAAAATGCCTTGCATTATAGATTCAGGGTCAGGTAGAATTTACTATGGGTCTTAATTTTCTCATATCACATTTTGTCTCTTAAAATGATTGCATCTGTGTATTATAAAAGACTTTTAAACAAAGAAGTACATGTCCCCATTCATTATCAATATAATACCCAGATTTTAAAAATGTTGAGTACTGAGATTCATGTTTCTAAACCTAAGATAATTATATTTCATTTCCGAAAAGAGTTACTACCATAATACATATCACCAAAATTCGTGGATGTATCTGGTGAATAATTTTAAATATTGAAACTAATTTACCTTGTAAAAACAAAAACAAAAAACAAAAAACAAACAAAAATACCAAATAAACAAAAAACCAAGAGTTTTTAGATCACATAGAACTTTCTAAGCCTTGAAAGCTACTGCTATTACCCAGATTTTTCCTTCTGGTACCCAATATGCCACAAGCTATCATCTATCAGTAGACTATTATAAGAATTAGTGACTAAATAATTTTGACATATTTTATATAAATAGTAAACCAAGAATAAGATCTCCTGTGAGTACTAAATGAGATAAGGACAAAGAAATTTGGAAGCAAAATGATCTGTTTCATACCTGCCTCCTGCTTTTCCTGTCAATTTTGCTCAAAAGCCAAGTTTCTTTAAACTTTAAATCCAATTTCCTTGGGTAGCACACATTGAGAAACCAAGAAGCAAAAAACACAAAAGGAGCAGTGACTATTGCTGGATCAGGGACTATTTACCCGAACCATGGAAAAATGTCTGAAACATCTGAATTGTATTTCAGAGATCTAGGTTTCCCTTTTTTAATTCTTCACTTTTTTTCTTTTCCTCTAACCCTGCAGTCATTGTTGATGAACAGTAATATCTCTCTTATTCTAGTAAATGCCAGAGGAAATTGTCCAGCTGCGTTTTCAGTCTCTCCATATGCAAATATAAAAAAATCTGATCTGTCTCCTGATATTTGAGACCCAAAGGCAGTGATATGGTTATTACGGGACCAATTCCTTCTCTTGAATAACTCGCGGCAAGATAAGTACAAATACACATTAACATCAGCAGGCCAAATGACTGATGGCATGGGAGTCATCCATATTTATCTTCCCAGGATTGGACAGACATCCTATTGATTTGTACAGGTCATTACACAACATGTTAACAATCCAGTACTATCTACTTCAAAAGGAAATTTGAAATTAGTGATGGATCTTCTTGCAGGTTTGTGCCTAGGGCGCAGGATGGGTAGTCAAGCATTACGCTATTTTGACATCACTATTCTCTACCCCCGGTTAATGTCAGTCAGTCTTACCTGGAAAACTAAGAGGATAAGAAATGTGGAGATTTTCTAGCTAAAGGACATTTAAAAGACTGGGAATCCATTCACATAGCCAATACATTCTTGATAGAAAGTCATTTTTGGGAAAACTCAAATATATATTGGCCTTTGTTTTATTCTAGGACAAATATGTGTTTAAGTACATCTTACAACATGCATAAAAAGAGAACTTTACTGAGGTTATTTTAAAAACAAACAAAAGAAATATAAAAACAAAATTCAGATAGAAAATCAATACAAAAGTCAAGATTTATCATTGTGATCACCAGGTTCAAGGTCTCGGTACAAATGGAAAAAAAAAAAAAAAAAAAAAAGACCATCTCTTTTTAATACAAAAAAGTTTTTACAACACCTAATTATGTTCTGTATTCAGTCAAATGGAATCTTAACTACTTTCCAAGTGGGATGTTGAGAGGTTTAAATCAGTAATATACAGCCTTGCTTTCTTCAACCGTTTCATGCTTTCAAAGTCCCTGTAGTTTAATTTTTGCAGTTGCAGAAACTGGCAGTTAATCTGAGTGTAGGCCTTGACATGCCCGGAGGCGCTCAGCTGCACAGTCAGCCTCATGCAGGGTAACAGCACTGTGCTTTATTTGGTTTTGAAAATTAAACCAAAAGGAGACTATTCAGTGGGCTATTTGATAGAGAATTAAGTTCTCAAATGACATTAAAATCGTCCCGTAATCCGGAGGTGACTCTGAAATAAAGAGCCCACTTTAAAACCCTCATAGCACAATTTATTCGTCCACATGTGTGCCGTACATACCCTATAACCCTGGAGGGCCTCACATTTATTCCAACAATGTATTCATTGATTCAAATATTTTTATAACTTCTCCTTTGGAATTGTCCTCGGACCCCATTGCATCTCTCTGCCTACTAATTCATGCATGTAATAACTAAGCCTTTTGGCAATTCTTTATTGAAACTTATGATGTTTCAGGTGCCCCTTTAGCTGGTAGTGATACAGCAGTAAAAGAGAAAGAGAGGAGCTAAAAGGACCTTGCATCCCAGTGTGAGGAGAGACAGACAATAAGTCAATTACATGACATGACAGAAGACAGAAAGTGTCCAAGAGGAAAATGCAGTCATGGAGGAGGATAGGAACGTCTTGGCTACAAGTGGCTTTCTGCAGAAGTCCCAGTGAATGGGTGTCATCTGAGCAAACATCTGAAGGTATTGAAGGAGTGAGCCATGTAGGTATCTTAAACAAGAACATTCTAGATAGAGGAATGTCATATACAAAATGGCCTTTTATAGTATTCCTTGAGGAAAATTCTAAAGTAGAAATCAACTAAATTTAATAATTCTTTTCTGAGCAATAACAAAAAGGTATTCATCAACCATATATAACAAGTGAAAATTTTGTTGTAAGGAAGTTGCCAATTACTGGGCTTCTTTCTTTTTCAGTGCACAGGCATGATCCCTCAGCCAGCCTTAGGATTCTCTCCACTTTCACACGCATTTGCTGAGTATTTAGAATCAATGCTCCTGAATGAGCAAATTCCAATTCACTGCCAACTTTGCCTCCACCTCCCTGCCTTAACTGAAACTTGGTTCACCTCTGGAGACATCAGCATGTCTGCAGCTTGCTTAGTGCTTTCCATTTACTTTCCAGTACTCCATGCATTTCAGGGGCTGACTGTGAATTGGTTCCCCCATACTATCCTTTATTGCTTCCAAATCATTACTTCTGTGCCTTCATGTGAAAAACAAAATAAGTAAAACTCCATGTTCCTCTTTCTAATATGACATGTTCTCCTCTTATTTGCAGCCATCTATAGTTTCTCAGCCAATGCACTTTGTTTATTGAAATCTTCTGCGATGGCTTCTAGACAAAACTCTATTCACAAACCCTCAGTTACTCCTCATTTGTGGTGTTTTCAATATCCATGTGCCCTGGTCTCTTGGGTTCTTGATTTCCTCATCAAGGGAGAATTTCTCCTGCTCCACCTGTCAGTCAAGCTCTGTCACTATCACATTGGCATGACCTCAGATGACTATACATCTAAAATCACATATTCAAGAACAACTTCTTCTTCTTACACTTTGCCTGTACAAAAATGTATTGTTTAATCTCATCTGAACATTGTACATTTTATCTCATTCAAACGACCACACTTACTCTTTATTCATTCTCTTAATATTTAGCATATTTTTCAGACACATCATATCAACAAATCTATTAGAACACCCAAATCATTTATCTTCTTATCACATCGGCTTTGCAAAACTTTGCCATAAATTACTTTCTCTAGCTTGTTCAGGAAAGGTCATGTGGTTCAGACACTCAAAATCAATGTGTGATCTCCACCTCATGAGACCCTACACATTGTCCATTTGACAGGAAAAAACCTCTCCCATTCTTCTACATAATACACCAAGCCTTTGAGCTCCTGAAAATTACTTTCATGTGCGTGCTCACTCTTAATAGATGATTCCACCTCCTACCTCATGAAAAAATTTATATTTTGCCACAGGAACTTTTTCAAATGTCTACTTCTAAACCTATATCTCCTCCTAGATTCATGTCCCTATTTTTCCTTTCCTGCTGTTATGACGTGGAAGCTACTTCTATGTCTAAGGCCAAACCCTTCTCCTGGTCAAATCAGTATCACTCCCTACCTTCTCAGAGAATGTAAAAAAAATTTTTCATGTTTCTATATACTCAAATACATTTTCTTTCTATGGATAGTTAAACTTGTTTTAATAACATTTTTTTTTTTTTTTAAGTAGGACTCAACCCTCTCTGGACATCATATAACCTCTCCTACCACCCATCCTGTTTCTTCACAGCCACTATTTAAAACTTGCCTGAGGTTTCATTTTCCTATCAATTTTCCCATGACCCCTCACTCAGTCTGGCTTCTACATTCATCACCCCACAGTAAAAGTGCTGCACAACACAACCAGAGCCAATTCCAAACCCAGAGGTCATTTTCAACCCTTAGCTTTTCTCTACCTTCCCCACGGTGACTCTTTACTAATTCCTAGTATTGTGATATACCCTCTCTGATTTTCCTTCTACCTCTCTGGCTGCAGTTTCCCCCCACACTTCTTGGCAGTCTAATTGTTCTCCAGCATCCCCTGTCACAGGGGGTTATTGGAAGCTCGGTTCTAGGTCTCTTGTTCTCTTGTCTCCATCTCCACTCTCTCAAGAATCTTTCTAGGCAATTTCTTCCACATTCAGTGTTTCTTTTATCTCTTGTAAATAGGCAACTTCTGATTTTTTTTTTTTCTTAGCCTCAGCTTTCCTTGCTGAACTTCAGGCCTGTATTTCTCATGTAGTACCACAATCCAAATATCTAAGAAGCCAAGATATCACAGCTAATCTCTTGACCCTGCCTCATATAACCTGGTCCTCTGCCATCCTTGGCTGGCTCAGTGAATGACATCATTGAGTCAGACGTGTAAACTTGGAGCTTAGGAGCCATCCCTTTTCTGACCTCTGGCTCACCTCTAGTGTCTAATTCATTACAGAAGCTTGTCAATTTTACTTTCCAAGTAATGCTTAAATTAATCCACTTCTCTATTTCCATTGCCAACACCTTAATATGTTACCATTATCTTAATTGACTATTTTGACCTTGCAGGATGAATTCTGTATGCTCAATTCAGGAAATGTCAAATAAACAAACAAGTCAATACAAATTTATGGGTGAATAGTTGTAACCAATTAACTAATTAATTAATCTATTTATTTATATACTTTGTTAAGCTTTACAGAGTGATCGCAGAGAAACAGTTTTCATTTGTTGAGTTAGGCACTTAGATTTAGTGGAAGGCTAGAAGTGTCATGTTTAATAATTGTTCTATGTTCTTTAAACTTGTTTACATTTCCTTGAAAAATCAGAATAAATAAATACAGCCTTGACTATTTTGATTAACTCCTTAGATTAATCAGCAAAATCTTTACAGACATGCCCTTCATGTTTAAGTTTTCTTTCATATTTTTACCACAAACCTCTCAACTATTCATTTTTTTTGCACCAAAAACTTTAGTTCTACCATATTGTCAAAAAAAAAAAAAAAAGTCAACATCATAAAATGCAAAGACATACTGTGGAGATATTCAGGTTGAAGAGAACAATAGCACTTTCTAGGCTGTGTGACTTTATCATGTTCTACTTTCTTCAGCTATAAAATGAATCCTCATGCATAGACTTTTGCAGATTAAATGCATTAACAGATGCAGTGTGTTTAAAACAGATCTTGACACAAGAAGCATATGCAGTAAATGCTAATTATTAGTAATGTTGCCATAATTCTCATGCCTTAAAGAAAATAACGGCAATAAAAAAATAAAAATTCTTTCTTGATTATTACTCTATCCCCATGGGACTCCTTTAAGATTATGTATTTAATTCAATGACAGTTTTCTATTTTTTTTACTTAAAAATTTCAATGTATTTTTTAACTGAATATTATTAATGGGGTATCATGTGATGTTTTGATACTTGGGTAATTTTAAAATTAGGTTAAGCATACATATCTCCTCAAATATTTATCATTTCTTTCATGTGAAAACATTCAGTATCCTTTTTCAACTTTTAAAATATACATTGAATTATTGTAATGTATAGTGATGATATTTTAAGTGAAGGTCTTTTGATTATGATATAGAAAAAATCATAACTGTGGTAGAAGGATTTACTGAATATTAGGTAGTTTACTGAATATTAAAAAGTTAAAATAAGTGGCTGGAGAACTTCTAAAGTGATAGAAGGCAAAAATTTGTGTTATTAATTCATAGAAACTCTTCAGATATTAAATGGATTTATATGTGCAAGTGAGTGTGTAACAGAGAAAGGGAGGGAGGAGGAGAAAAAGAAGACAAAGAAGATAAACAAGAGAAGATATTGAAGGGAGGGTGTAGAAAAAAAAGAGAAATAGCTGAACCCAGATGCATAAATAGACAGTTTTTCAGGATTTATAGCTATTTGTATATTCTCAAGGGTCAATTGAAGTTCTCCATGTAGAAGCTACAGGGCCATTCAAAACTGAAAACATCAATACCCTCTAAGAGTTTTGTAATTAATGCAAATGTAAAGTATCCTGCACCTTCTGATAAGGACAATAAACCAAATGAAAGGCCATTTGGGGGCATATGTGGAACATTCTGATCATGAGATCTGACTTTGATATACTTAAAACTTGGCATAAGAGATCACTATTATTTCCCGTTGTCAGGGTGATTTAAAAAAATCTGTTTATATGTAAAGGTCAAGGCTTTCATTGGCATGAGTGCCTGTAAATATTTCTCCAAATTAGGAGAGGATTTCAATTCATGCCCACTGATGGACTATAATTTATACAGTTATATAATTTATAGGATTTATTAATATATACAACTCAAGCTAAATATGGAGAGATTTTTTTAGCCTTGAATGTCTTAGGCCACAAATCCTTTCAAAGATGAGTTTTGCCAAGTACCAAGTCATAAAGTTCACAAGGAATTGAATACACATAGCTGAGATTAGACCAATTATTAGTAATACCAATTAATTTCATTTTCAGGAAAAGAAAATCACTTAATAAATATATTTATTCAGAGATTCATCATAGTGAACCCCAAAGCCAATGACGCCCCTAAAAAACATCTTAATGCCAATAATACTAATCCAGTTAGCATTACATAAAATATATTTTTCAACAATCTAATTTAAAATAAATATATTCAAATAGCCATAAGAAAAATGTTTTTAATATACTCTAATAAATCCACATTCCCTGTGTAAAATGTTTACATATATTTAAATTCTTCTCTAAAGACAAACCTTAATTTATTGCATTATAGAGAAATAAGTGTATGATTTTAATATTTCCAAATACATTATTTTATTTTAATAATGTTTGATAGATAAATTCCAAGCATTTTGTTTTTTGGCTTTATGAGAAACACTCAATGGAGAAGTATTATTAATATGAATGACATCAAGAAAAGTTAAAATTGTAGAAAAAAATAAGATCATTTGGGTTTCACAAATGCCCTAATAAATTAGGATGCTGATCTATGTTTATGATAAGGTATAGCTTTGTGCTCCTCTTTGAAAGACATTTTGCAGTATGCTAAAAATTAGGTGAAACAAGCCTAACGATTAAGTTTTAGCGTACTTTATTTCCAGTAAAACTTATATTATATTTACTCAAAATATCTGATGTTATTCATTCTCAAATCAAATCTTTCTTTCTAGAGATCTTTCTGAAAAATAATTTAGTTATCTTAATTTCAGAAAGTATACTTTGACTATAATTTTTCCTATTATTAAAATATTGTCTATAATAGAATCTTCCAGTCAGCCTCTCCCGGCCTTTTGGCAACTAAGTACAACATGAACATCTATCCCTAGCGTTTTACAAAGGAAATCCACAAATTCAGTTTCAGGGCCTGTACACAGCCCTGCTCCCCTCTGGTCCTCCAGGTCTTTAATCTGTTCACATATCTGCACATTGCCATGGCCTATCCAAATTTATCCTACCTTTAACCTGCTAAATCTCAGGCTACCTTATGAAACTTTTCCCAGGATTTCAAACTCTTTCTTTCGCAGAACTCTTATAGCATTACTGTATGTTTTTCATAAAAATTGTTTATTTTTACTGTATTTGTAAGTCATCTTGTTTTGTATATATAACCAAAATTTCTGATCTTATGTCTCTGGTAGATTGCTGTAGTGACAGCACCCTGACCTTGTACCTCATCCACATTCATGCTCTTGCATAATCCCCCCATATATTGACTTTAGGTTTGGTCACGTGACCTG
This sequence comes from Tamias sibiricus, assembly GCA_025594165.1. Lineage (NCBI taxonomy): Eukaryota > Metazoa > Chordata > Mammalia > Rodentia > Sciuridae > Tamias > Tamias sibiricus. Next base: position 33,270,141 of record CM046668.1, read on the forward strand.
TTTTGGTCAAGGTGAATACAGAAAATATGGGGTGAATCAGTACTCTTACTTTGAGTCTTGCTTTCCTACCCACTCTTGGAATCCTGGCCCCAATATGTAAATAAGCTCAGACAAGTTTGCTGAATGATGATGTAGCACATGGACAGAAGCTCTCCCAACCAGACTAGATAAGGCTATCAGAAACTAGCCCTTGCTGACCTCTAGGCTAACTGATGACACTCGAGTGACCTCAGCTAAGGTGAACTGAGTCCTAAGTGAACTGAGTTGATGTTCACACCATCAACAGCACCTGGTCCAGATTTCCAACTTGTAGAATCATGAACCAAGTGTTGTTTTAATTCACAGAGATTTAGGTAGTTGGCTGGCTGTATATAGTTGTATAGGTAACTGTTAGAGTCTCCCACTAAATATTAAACTTCAATGAAGCAGAAATTAGGAATTTTTTTTCATACTTTTCAATGAAAAAAGAACAATCAGAGAGCAGAAGGGCTTCTGAGACATTAGTAATATGATGTTTTCTCTCTCCTATGAAGCAGAAAGTGATAAAAAAGGAAGTTAAAGCAACATTCTAGATTTTGAAGCAAAGGAAAACAAAACAAAAAACCCAAGACACATATAAAGAGATGAAAAAGAAGATAAAGTTTAGGTAATCTCCTAGAATTAATGTAGTAGGAAATTATAAAGTGGAAATATGAGAGGAAACATAAAAGAGAGTGTGTCAATTCGGGAGATGTAAGATCTGATTAATATGATTTAAAAGCTTCCGCAAAGGGGGGAAATCCATCTACGAATAAAAGAGTTCTCTTTTGCATTAGCAAACTTTATGCCAGAGGACAACAGAGTCTTTAAAGTTGAGAGGGAAAATATTTTTTAAACTAGAATTTGATACTCAGCCAAAGCATCAATCAAATGCGATAAAAATTTTGAGACATAAGATGCTTGAAAAATTTACTTCCTATTTACCTTTTTGTATAGTCACTACAAATACACCAAAATAAAGGAATAAATCAAGAAACAGGAAGATAGGAAGGACACAAAAAGTGACATTTCAGTAAAGCAAAAAGATGAATCTTCCACTGACAGTTGGAGGAAAATATTATATTTAGTGAGACCAGGAAAGACCTCCAATAAGAAGTCTCCATGATGCAATGAGTTCCGATAAAATCGTCCATGAGGTGAAGGGTAGGGAGGGAGATTAAATAATAAAATGAAAACGCAAAAAAGATCTTAATATATTTATTCTGAATATTTCTTATCATATCAGAGAAAAAGAGCTAAAGCAAAAATGGAGAAGAAGAAAGAAGACAGGAGGAAGAAAGGCACACATGAAAATGTGAAATGTACAAGAAAGTCATGGCTGAAATGTGTAACATAAAAAGCCCTCACTTGAGACTTGATTTCTATCTGTTGGTGAAGTAAAAAATGGCATAGCAATAATGACACAGGGACCCGAGGAAGAATTACTCACAGTACAGTAGTTGATGCTTTTCAACTTTCAGATGCAAGTTGTGGACAAAGCTTAGAGAATAACTGGTACTGTACAGTTTATACAGTATTTGAGAGATTGACCTGAGTAAGGATTGAGATGTAATAGATGATGTCAAATGCAGAGATCTCAAAATTCTTGGCTTTGCCTCCCTGGTGCAAATAACCCTCCACTCAGGAAGGCTGTATTCGCCAAAGTTCAAGTGTAGCATAATTTGATCAATTTCACTTCACAGTTCCTCTCTTTTCTGGTTCTTCCTCATATTCCCTCAGTCCTTTCTGTCTATTTCACACATCTCTGTTCTCTTTTCATGGGGAAATTGTATTCCCCTACCTGCATCCTTATCTTATTCTAGTCCATTGTTCTATTGGCTATTTTAAAAATAAACCCAAGTAAAAGTAAATTTGAACAAAGTCCAAATTTTTCTTGCCCATCTTTGAATCTTGATTAGACTTGAGGTAGAGTCAGACCTCAAGGATGTACAAATGGTACAATTATTATGTTGGGAATACAGGGAAAGATAAAAGAAAATTAGAATAAGTGAGATAAAAACTTGTCATTTTGAATAACATTCCATATTAATAAAATAGTAAAAGATAGCCTAAGCACATTATTTAGCAGTAAAAGAGTGTCACTAGGAAATTTTTTAAAAAGAAGAAATAGAAGTGCTTGTATATGGAAATGATATTGGAGAGTGGGGAAAAATAAGAGAGAGTATTTATGTAATAAACTATTTTGTAATAGTAGGGGTTACTGTAATGTGTTATGTCCCAACTTCTGGGTATGTTAGAACTCAGCTTGGTTCACTTCAAGAACTGACCTTGACTGAAAAGAACCAGAATGTCCAAAGTCACACCCCTTCTATGAAAACAGCCTACATCAAATGAATAGTCAAGGTGGGCTCCTTCATTTTAATTTGGGAAAAAGCTCAAGAACTCCACACTTATAGCTCCCTGTGGAATTAATTATGGCTTCTGTTTCAGCTACATCACAATTTGGGTCCTCCTCTGATTAATTCCATTTCTCTTTTCCATCAATATCCCCAACTCCCATTTTTTAAAATCGAGGGCATGCTCCAATTTTTACCTGCATGAAAATTTCCATCTCAGCATCTGCTTTCTAGGAACCAGTTTTTAATTTTTAAAACTAATTTTGTTTGCTACTATTTTATAAAAAATACAAAAATATACTTGTTGAGGCTACCTCTTAAAATTACTAGAAAGGCAGAATTAAATTACAGATATACTATTTAAAAGAAAGATTTAGTATGAATAAAAATAGTGATAATAATAATATGGTACATTGCAAGATGTTCTGTTTTGGACAGTGATCTCAAATATATTCAATGAGAGTGTTATCATGTTAGGAAGAAAATATAAGTAATCCCTGTGAAAAATAAAAACTGAATAAAATAATTAAAACTGACAAATACTACCTTAATAATTTAGTATCTACTAAATCAATGCCCCATCAATTAATGAGGAACTACCTCTCAAAACAATCTTTTCACATGGTGTACTAATGTATCAGTTCACCTTTTCTTCATTCCTTGACTAGTCCTCTAGAACATTAAGCTTTCCTATGTCCAAAATTTTGATAAATTGAGCGTTCTAATCTATTCTTGTTGTCTCTTCCTTATTCCAAACCTTGGGATTGATTATTATTATTTTTACAGTTTCTTACCTTTTTTCATCAATATATATTTTCTAAAGATATACAGAAAAGGTTGTCTATTTTTCTAATTTAAATTGCTTATTCCAAAAGATTGATTACTTCTTTGGATATCAACTATAATAACTTAGGCTTTCTTATTTTCACCGTAGTTATTTCCAATCCCTGGTTCCCCTCCAACCTAGTCTAACACACCATCGACTTTACTTCTATTTATCTTACACCTGAAGATAGAGTCCCCAATTCATGAAGAAAGCAGGTGGCACCCTGTATATTCCTGACCTCCAATCCAGAGACTCAACTTTCTCATACCCACTCTTTCCTTTTCTTCATAGTACCATGGAAGTTATCTACCTTCCCCCATTGTAATTTGTGCTCTGGACCTCTTTCCTTTGTTTCTTTGGTCATTTGATCATCCTTTAAGGGAATCTATCTCTGATATGATTAATCTCTTCTCCAAGACAGGATCCTTTCTAGTAGCATATAAACACACCCAGGACATATCTGTACTTAAAAGCTAAATCAAAATAAAATACAGTGCCTGTCTCTATCTGCTGACTTCTCTACATTTTATACTATATCCAGACCACACAAATTACCTCTATTTGCCCCCTCTACTTACTCTCTTCATTTCATGATTCTTTTACACATCATGGAAATCCATGCTCATGTCAACATTTTCATGACATGATGTGTGCCAATCACTAATGGCTTCCTGTTTTTAAATCCCAAAGGCACTTGGGTATTTTATAATCTTCATTTTACTTCTGGAAATATCTATAAATCTCACTGACTTTGACTAACATAGGAAAATTAAGTTCTCTGAAGAGCAACTTTTTTTTTCCTTTTTTATTAACTGACAACCTCTTGGTAGGGAATGTTTGAATGAGTATGTCCTTTTACTATTATTCTTCTAGATACCGTTTAAGGAAATTATTCTTCAGAATCAGGAGTTAGATATCTGAGTATGGTATCCTTGGAACAGTGAATCTCTAGTTGTGGTGTTTGTGAAGAGAGATATCTAAAAGAAAAAGAAAATATAGGCTCTGTGCTGTTCTGAAGCTCAATATTAAAAAAAAGAGAGAATAGAACAATATACATTTTTGAAAATTATTTGAAATTAAAAATAGTGAGCATATATATTCAATTTGATGGCTGACATCATATGTCAAGTGAAAACAGATGAGGAAGGAATATTGGATAAATGTTAAACTTTTTCTACAGTTAGAGTGATATTCCATGGCTTAAGCATGATTGTTAAAAATAGCATGAGTTTGGTCACTCTCCAAAAGTGCTAGAAAAAGAGGTTATGAAATCATCCCAAACTACTTCTATGATTGCTGTTATCAACAAGAAACAAGTAGAGAAACAACAAATAAGGACAAGTGAAATTTGAATATTTTTAATAAAAATGTTTTTTGTTTGTGACAGTGTTTTTGAAAATATAATAAAAATTCAGAAACAACATTGAGATAACAGAAACTATTGAGAATCCAAGTACCCAGTGGTAAGGAGAGTATGATGCTTGGTGAGAATGAACTTTCGTTTCTGCCACAGATATTATTGAAAATGCTGGAATAAGTTTCTACAGTGGTCATTCTATCTGAATCACACACTTCACTTGCCAAATGATACAGAAAAAGTCAATGGTTCTTGAGCAGTTTATTGCTACTTTTAAGTACAAAAGATATAAAAGTGAAAAAAAAAAAAAACTTGCACTGAGAAAAATTTTATCATAGTTCTTGGATCCAAAATATTTGAGCAATAGCAGCACCATAATCCAATTTACCTGATTACAATGAAAGAAGTGCTCTCAGGAGCTGATATTATAATGATAGAGCCATATGTTGTAAAACATACCAAGGGTGTGAGCCAAGAGTGCAGTGTGGTCTCCTGCCAAGCATGATCTTCATGAAAAATATCATTAGGACTTGGCCAATAAACTCTGATTACTCTTGCTTTTTGCTTTATCAAAGCTTTTCTGTTTCTTCAGGAAATAGTTTGATCTATGGCTGAAAATGGCCATGTCAAATGAAGAAACAAAGCCAAATAAAAAATTATAACAAGTAAAGTTTTCATTATTTTTGAGTATTACCTGATTTAAAATGTAAAGTAGCAACGTCTATTTTATTTTATTGTTTTAATATTTATCTATTTGCTTTTAGTTGTACACAATGCAATGCATTTATGTTTACATGGTACTGAGGATCGAACCCGGGTCGTGAACGCGCTAGGCGAACGCTCTACCGCTGAGCCACAACCCCAGCCCAATGTCTATTTTTTAATTAAAAAAAATTTTTTTAGCTGTAGGTAGACACAATACCTTTATTTTATTTATTTATTTTTATGTGGTGCTGAGGATAAAACCCAGTGCCTCACGTGTGCCAAATAAGCTCTCTACAACTGAGCCACCACTCCAGCCCTAAAGTAGCAATTTCCAGACTAAGCCAGTTGTGTATAGTGCACTTTAATCATTAGCTAGTAGTGAGATTTACAAATGTATAATGTAAAAGCTACTGAAAACAATCTCCACATTCTGTTCTGCCTCCAAATTCTTAATTTTTAAAGTAAAAAAAATTATGTATAATTATAATGTAGGGAGATTAAGTACCCATCATATGACTTTCAAAGTAACTGGCCTAAAGTCCTGGTCTCATGAGGTCCTCTCTAGCTTACCTCCCTACTTTCTTCAAAGGCAAAATGTACAACTTTGATAGGGGTTCAGTATTCTGCATGTGTTGGTGTTTGTGACCTGGAAAGTTACTTAACAGCTTTAAGTCCCACTTTCCTAATTTATAATGCATAGAGAATAATGGTTTTTGCTTAAGTATTAAATAAGGTAATAAGTATAAAGTGCTCAGCCACATGCTTGATATGGTTTAATTGCTTGATGCAGGTGAGCCATTATGAGGCTATGGTGATGGTCAAGTCAAGGACCCATAGATCACCCTCGACTTCTCCCTTTTTCAAGTCTTGATTAAATGTAATTGATTTCCAAGTCTCATTGATTTTTAACTCCTTAGTATATTTCAACGTGGTTTCCTTTTTTCCTGCCTAATTTTCCTTGCTCCGTTTTAGATTCTATTGTCTGTTGCTTACACAATGGTCTCCTTGCCTTTAGTATCAAGTCCTCTGCTCAAAATTTAGTTTTTATATTAGAGTTTTGTAATATAGAATGATATAGTCATGCAGAAATCAGCTCATACCACTTCCCTGAATGATAACAAGAAAAACTCCTACCCCAGCACAAGAGTCTTTTGGGATACAGCTACCGCCATGTTTTCCAGGCTCATTTCTTGCTACTTTTTATTAGCACTAAACAAACCAATAGTATTGATTTAGGGAAAATCTCAATTAAGAGAGAATAGGAGTTATTGGCAACAATTGGGAGCAGAAAAGTAATAACAACAAATCATGGTAGATAGAATAGCATCCAAAAGAGTCTACAACACAGAATCAGTATACCTTTATTTAAAGTGCTGGTAAACATATTTATAATTAAGTAAGTGTCATGTAAAAGTTAATATAAAGCCAGTCAAATAAAAAAAAAAAAAAAACAACTAGGGCCATAGTCTATATCATGAATGTTTGTATGAAAAATAATCAAAGCCCAGTTACTATTTGTTAAACTGTAACCTTGTGCTATTTCTTAACTGAGTGCTATTTTTGTTGCCCATTAGCCACCTTAACTGAGCACTGTTAGTTCTAAACATATGCTTCTAATTTCTCCATCTTTAAAGCTTTCCAACAACTGTAGGTCACTACAGCTATAGGGGGTTCATTCTGCTCTCCATTAGACTTCACTGCCCAATTCCTTGAATGGGTTTTATGTGTCATTCATCAGTGAACCACACTCAGTGAGAGAGGCAGGGCCTCCTTGCAGGCCTCCTTGTTGCTGTGAGCACTCTGAATTACATTACAGAAACATGTATAATGACAGAGATTCAAGTCTCAGTTGCATCTGTTTGGTCTTTTCATATTCCAAGTCTAAATGTTGTTGTTTAGTATAGCACCTAGAATGAACTTCATATATGTTTTAACTCTAATAAACATGTAATTAAAACATGAGTGCCTGTGCCCACAGAAGGTGCTTCTTCTCCTTCCAGTTCCTTTTATATTCACAAATAAAAATAGCATATCTTTATGATTGTACTGCATAATATGTGTTTACTTTCTGGAGTGGCAAAATCAAGCCTCTAGCATCCATTACCTCAGAAACACATTTTTTCTGGGGAGTGGTGAGAATACTTATAATCCATTGTCTTAGCAATTTTCAGGTATGCAATACATTATCAACTATAGTCACTGTTATGGTTTGGATGTGTGGTGTCCCCCAAAAGCTCATGTGTGCGACAATGCAAGAAGGTTTAGAAGAGAAATGATTGGGTTATGAGAGCCTTAACCAAATCAGTGAATTAAATGCCTGACGGGATTAGCTGAGTGGTAACTGAAGGTGGGTTGGGTGTGGCTGGAGGAGGTGGGTTATTGGAGGGGTGACTTTAAGGTATATAGTTTGTATTTTGCCAATGGAATCTCTCAGTTTGCTTCCTGATCATCACGTGAGCCACTTCCTTCCACCAAATTCTTCTGTCAAGATGTTCTGCCTCAGGATCTATATGGAGCCTGCTTTCTATGGATTGAGACCTCTGAAACTGTGAGCACCTAAATAAACTTTTCCTCCTCTACAATTGTTCTGGTCAGGTCTTTTAGTCACAGAAGTGAAAAAGCTGACTGAAACAGTCACCAAATTGTACAATAGATCACCTGAGTTTATTTCTCCTAACTGAAATTTTGTAGTCTTTGACCAAAGACTACATAGTCCCTACACTCCCATCCTCTACCTAGTCCCTACATTCTCATCCTCTGTCAACGCTGATTCTACTCTCTGCTTTTATGAATTCAGCTTTTTTAGGTTCCACATGTCAGTGAGATAATGCAGTATTTATCTTTCTGTGCCTGGCTTGTTTCACTTAGCGTGATTTCTTCCAGGTACATCCCTATCAGCACAAATGACAGGGCTTCCTTCTTTTTTATTCAAGGGGAAATGAATATTATTAACATGCTTAATAAACATAAACACAAGATTATGGTTTAGCAGAATAATATTTTAAAACATTAAACCTGTTTGACCTTGCAGTTGATTCAACTAATGTTATGTATTTCCTGATTTTGAAATTAAAAAAAATTGTTTTTGGAAAATTAGAGAAATACAAAGTCAAACTTTTCATTATATAAAATACATATTGTAGACTATTTTTGCCTTGAAAAATATTTGGATTGCCACCACTTGTATGGAGAATTTTATTTTAAAAACATAAACTTAATTTTTATGTTTAAGCCAAACATGTTATAATTCTACAAAAATAATCAATTTATCTGCCAAATTAGAGAAACATTCTCATTATTTTTAAAGGCACTTCATTTTTTTTTTTACAAAGCTTAATCTTCCAACAGACTTTTCTGTAAATGACCTCATTGTTTTCAAACATAAAATAAAATCAAAATCACCCTCTGAGGACTGTATTTATCATCATTAAATATTTTCAAAGGACTGTGTCACAGACAGCTTCATGAGAAGTGTCAGGAATGTTTTGATCACTAGAAATAACATGAAATAAAATAGTTCATTCCAAGGAAAAACAACCATTTAAATATTCATGCCCCTCTAGGTAAGCTTTGGGTTGTCAGTCATCCATTTAGTCATTTACACGTTCAGCACCTCCTATATTAAGAAAATTCAAGTATTGAATATTCCTAGCACTTATATTTAAAATGGAAAAATATGTCTTATTTTTAATCTATAAAACTGGGCAATAATAGTAACTTATTTCAAAGAGATGTGATAAAATTTAAAAAGTAAGTAAAATTTTCACTATCTGTTAGCTATTGTGGAAATACTATTTCATAATGAAGAATAGAATTTTGATAAATGTTTAGCCTTAAATATCAGATTATTAAACTCACATTACATAGGAGCTAGTATTTATTTAGGATGATATGATTCATGTATATTTTCTCTGTAAATTTATGATATTTTGGGGTTGTTTAAAAGCAAGAATTAAAGGAATGATGCAAATTTTATGCAAAATTCCTCTTATACTCATGCTGGAGGCATTCCCTACTATCTTCTAATATCTGACTTCTCTTTCATTCTTTAGGTAACCCTTTGAGTTTTAGCTTTTCTTTATTTTTCATGAAAGATAAATCTCCCAAGATTCCCTTGCAGCTAGGTGAAAAATGAAAATTTGGGCATTGGGATGTGAAATGAACTTTGCATGGTAGTCTTGAGGGAAGGCTAGCCTCCTTGCCCCCATTTGTTTTTATTTCCTGTGACTGGAATGTAAACATGATGGCAAGAGTTGGAGCAGGCAGTTGGAACAAGATATAAAAATTCTGTGTTGATAATGGCAGAGGAGCAAGATAAAAGGAGCCTGTGTCTCTGATCCATGAAGCCACACCAGATGTGGTGTGATTGTTCTATGAAAGAAAAATAAATGTGACTCTTATTTAAGACATTATTTACTGTATCTTAGTCTTTGCTAAGGTAGTTGTGTCCATATTCTCCACTTAACAATTCAGTGTCTAAGGTTCTTTCCTGCCAACATGGGAATTGTTATTCTACCTACATAAATAAGTTAGGTTGGTCATTTTGAGCTTTATACTTGATTTTTTAAAATGATATTTATTAGTGCTATTCAAATTTTTTACTTTATTTTAAATACATAGTTTCAGGCATATATTTCCTTCTTCAGTATGATATTAATTTAGCTCTGATGAAAGAAAATATTCTTGTGACTATGCCCTCAACTAATTTAAAATGAAAACTAATGACAGATTTAACCTTACAATTATCTTAAATATATAAAAATTTAAAAATAATTTAAAATGTAAAAATTTAAAAGAAACCCCAAGACTTTCATTAATACAAATATTTTTTAAAAGTTAAGAATACTTTTATTGTTATCTTCCATAAGTCAGAAGCACTGAAGGTATTGAAATAACAATTCTAAAAGGGCCTCAGGATTAAGAAATTTACCACATTTCTTACAGATGCTGTGGTGCACTCCTGTAATCTGAGTATAAGTGGCTAGGGAAGCTGAGGCAGGGTGATTATATATTCAAGGTCAGCCTCAGCAATGTAGCAAAGCTCTAATCAACTTAGTGAGAACTGCCTTAAAATAAAAAATTAAACAACAACAACAACAAAAACACAAAAGTATTGGAGATGTAGCTCAATGGTAAAGTAGCTCAGGGTTCAACCCCAAGTACAAAAAAATAACATTTCTTAATTACCACATTTCTTTTTAGAATTCAACAAATACAGGTGTTATTGGGCACCTGCTATAAAGCTAACAGTAATGAATGGAAAGTGTGTGTTCTTTCCTCTGAAGAAACACCAGTTCAGCCGTGGTGGAGCATGCCTGTAATCCCAGCACTTGGGAGGCTGAGGCAGGAGGATCTCGAGTGCAAAGCCAGCCTTAGCAATGGCGAGGAACTTAGCAACTCAGTGAGACCCTGTCTCTAATAAAAATACAAAAAAGGGGCTGGGGATGTGGCCTAGTGGTCGAGTGCCTCTGAGTTCAATCCCTGGTACCAAAAAAAAAAAAAAAAAAAAAAAAAAAAATACCAGTTCATGGAAGGTTCCCTCCATACACAGAATTTTTTTTTTTTTTTTTTTTTTTGCATAAGAAGATGGGTGCTGATGAAGGGGTGCATGAAGTGCACTAGTAGTGCTAGAGGGAGCAAGGGAGCTTTGAACTCCACCCAAATCTACAAACTGCATCATGCATTGCATTCACTATCTGTAATTTTTCTTTTGATCTACACATCCATTTTTAATGATTTTCTAAATCTTGTCAACAGTGAGAAATTTTCCTTTCAAAATGACAAACATAATGTTTGCCCATTTCAGTGTTCCCATAATGCTGAGAATAGTAGCTTCTATGCAATGAGTGTCCCACAAGGTCTCAGGCACTTAACACTTACTGTTTCTTTCAGTACTCCTAAAAATCTTCTGAGACCAGTAAGGTCCAAGAGAGAATTTGAACCCATGTTTATCACACTCCACTGTCTGTGGTTTATCTGTTATATATTTTCTTCTTGGTTTATTTTCCTATTACAGCAATGCCATACTACATAAAAGAATGTGTATAGGTTACTTGACTATTCCCCACTTTCCCTCTGACAGCTTCTCAATGGTTGGAACCATATACACTCACACAAGCACTTGATGAATTTTATGTAATGGAAAAAATAAGTAAAAGAATGTGCCAAAGAAAATTTTGCTTTGACAGTCATTGAAAGGAAAGGATATCTCTGTAAGTAAAACCCATCTCTAAGCCACACACTTAAACATACACCCTCAGGATGGCCTTTCAAATATTGTCTTTAGAAACACTTTCAGCACACAGGAAGTCTATCTCAAAATCCTCCGTTTGTCCCTAAAGTTATTGTGCTTAGATTTTGTGAAAAAGATTTTTCAAATGTGTTTTTGATAAAAAATGTTTTCTGTGCTGGCATCACATAGCTATACCCATGGGCAGTACACCTGTGGTCAAAGCAGAGTGGAGAGGGGTATGCTTAGATCAAAGAATACAGTTTTGTATCTATGCTCTGATCCTATATATGAAAGTAAGCAGTATAAAGCTTGGGCTTAAAAATGATTACTGTATTCTGTATTTGAATAATCACATAATATATATGCTTACATATTATAAAAAGTGTTCAAGAAAATGGGCTATTTTCTGTTTTCTCTTTTTTTTTTTCAATTATACTTTCTTTTTCTTTTTCTCATATTCTTAAGATGTAAGAGAATTCTGAAACAGAATGTTAACAATTCTAACAGTCTGGTTATGACAAATCGTAAAAGGCATAAAGGAATATCAGGAAATCTGCCCATCCAAGTGAATTTTAAATTAACTACCATATATGATAAAATGTTTGAATTTTGGTTTGCTGCTTAAATGTTTAATATGCAAGAAAATTCATCTAGTCATAACATATATATTTTTAAAACCACTGGATCTATTTAGCATTGCTTCCAAAAGATCCTATAGTCTGTTATTCTTCAGTAAGAAAATTTGGTTTTAAATTCATTCATCTGGACAGAATAAATTTTTCTTTTTATTAACTCCAGATACTCTTCAGTACTGAATTTCAAACAAAATATTTTCACATGGAAAACTACTGGGAGACATCTACATATTCTTTTAAATTTGTACTTCATATAGAATTTGTAAGGGATCCTTTAAAATTATGCTAGGATTATGGGAATGTAGCTAAAAACTGCAAAGCCAGATATTTGTGTCCTTCCTGATTCCCCATTATACATTCATTCACCTGGGTGTTGGAGACTTTCAGCTAACCTGGACTCTGAGATGGTTAGGCAGTCAGCTGGCCAGCTTTGAGGTCTTTCCCTGTATGGGGTGGAGTAGTGAGGGAGCATGAACCTTGAGAAAATTATTACACAGAAAAATGAAGTAAAAAAATTAGGTCATGACTCTAGCCAAGGGAAAAAAATGCAGAAGGAAAAGGCAAAGGTGCAACATGGAAGGTATACATAAGACAAAGGAAGAGTCATTAGGAAAACTGCCAGTTCCTTTCACTGGAGACCTTGGGGGAAGTGCTTTATCATGACTAATGACAAGTAACCTACACAGAGTCAAAACTAAACGTGAAGGGTTTATCCTAAATTGACTGAAACAATAATGAAAGAATCTTAAATTTTATTACTAAGTAATATGTTCCCTGTAGAATACAGACTCAAGGAACTGCAATCCCATTAGGAATCACATCTTAACATGTTTTCCCTGTTAGTGGGTCTGGCTGTATCTCTGACTCAGTTTGTCCTAGGCTAAGTGAAGCCCAGTGATGGGTGAAAACAAACTATTTAGTTAAACTTTCTCTCTGGTACTGAATATCTAAAGAATATCTAAAGGATATGCACTATATTCTTTTTTGGAGGCGGGGTATTAGGGATTGAACTCGGGGATTCAACCACTGAGCCACATCCCCAGCCCTATTTTGTATTTTATTTAGAGACAGGGTCTCACTGAGTTACTTAGCACCTTGCTTTTGCTGAGACTGTCTTTGAACTCTCCATCTTTCTGTCTCAGCCTCCCAATCTGCTGGGATTTCAGGTCTGTGCCTGTCTTGCACTATACTCTTTTAAAACTGATGATTAAAGTTGCTGAAACTAACTTGTATATATAGATGTAGTAATGATTTGTGATGCTTTAAAGTTTCCAACTGATGAACAAAATTCTTAGGAGTAACAGTATAAATGGCTCTTCTGTTGCTTCTATGTGTACCACGGCTTTTAACTTTCAAAACTATCCTGTGAGGTAGGCTTGAAATTATCTCAAATTACAGATGAGAAAACGGAGGCACACTGAGATTATGTGGCTCATCAGTTGTAGAGCTAGTGAGCAAACCTGAACAATCTTGCTTTTGTGTCCAGATAACAATATAAATAAATGTTGTTATTGCAAGTATTTTTTAAATATTTTTTTTTAGTTGTAGATGGACACAATACCTTCATTTTATTTATTTATTTTTATGTGGTGCTGAGGTTCAAACCCAGTGCCTCACACATTTGAGGCAAGCATTCCACCACTGAGCTACAACCCCAGGCCAAGTATTTTTTTATTGTTTTTTTTTTTTTTTTGCTGGTGAATACTGAAGAGACTTGTAGTGCTCCTGATGCATCATTCTTACTGGAAGATCTGCTCAAAAGTACAGTAGTCCCTGCTTTATCCATGGTTTCTCCTTCCAAGGTTTCAGCTATCTGCAGTAAACTGCAGTCTGAAAATATTAAGTGGAAAGTTCAAATTTACAAGTTTTAAGCTGTGCTTGTGCTGTCCCACTTGCTCCTTCCGATCTAGGACTAGAATCACCCTATTTGCTGCTTCTTGATGCTGTATATACTACCTGCTCTTAGCAGCCATCTGAGTTAGCAGATGTGTTGTTGTGGTACTGCAGTGCTAGTTTATAGTGCTTAGATACCATTCCAAGCATCCACTGGGTATTTTGGAACAGAATGTATTTCTACTAATAGCTTCTCTATTGTCTTACTCAGAAAACAGCTTAATATGTAACTCTTCTACTCCCTAGGTCTGCAGTGGCAGCTCTGGAACTACCATGTCTACATTCAAAGCCTGCCTTTGCCCCTTATGATTGGTTTGATTTGGGGCTATTGCTTATGTCCTTTGTGGTTCATTTCTTCATATGTAAAATAAGGATAATAACAACTTTCCTTATATAACTAGAATCCATAGAGTTTTATAAGAATTAAACTACTTAGTTCACATCATGCACTCAGAATAGGGTCTGGCACAAAGTAAGTGCTAAATAAATGTAAGTTATTATATAATGGTCATTACTTTTGGGTAACTCTCAGCTCATTTCATCTTCCTTTCCTTTAATGCGCTGTGGATCTTGCATGTCTCATTATTGCATAAAACTTTTGATAAAACATTAAGGCTTCTGTTTATGTTTTGCAACAACCATAAACACAATATTTTTAAAATACTGTAACGATGGCATCGTTTTTTTTTTCTTATGTGCAATCAGTTAAATTGTTCCAACGTGCACACACTGCAAAATATTCAACTGCTGAAACCCAAACCAGAATCATCAATGGCAGCTTATTAACTGCATCTTTTTCAGATGGCTTGAAAGATTTAAGAAGAAAGGAAAAGTCAGTGTATTTTGAACAAAGAAATATAGGGCTTGGCAATCGCTGCACTTGAAAAAGTATCTAGGCAAGTATATTTACTAACCGAACCCTTTTTAAACAACACAAAATAAACAATTTTTAAGGCAGTAAAACAAGGATAAGCAATAATGGAATCTTCTCAGTGTGCCTTTGCTACTTTGAATTTTGCTGACGACAGAAGCTTTTCAGCTGCTGATCATAAATAGCCTAAAATCTTATTTTAAGCTTGAGTCCACAACAAGAAAAATTATTTAATACTCAGTGCTACAATGCTCACGGACACCTTGGAACTTATGTGAGCTGCAAGACATACTCCTCAAGTAACACACCATGGCATGGAATCAATGAGAAAATAATTGGTACACCAAATACAAGTGGACACAGTAATGAGGCAGAAGGACTTATTTAAACTGGAAAGCCCCAGACACAGAATAAATAAGCGTCTTGGCAGCAGAGACTGGGACAGACATGAGTGCATGTGGATTTGGGAATGTGCTTCCCTGCCGGAAATCATTCAATTATCAAAATTCTTTCCCCCTGAGACTTACAAACAGAAACCTTGGCCTGCACTCAAATATTAAACATTAATGATGTTCTCCTGATGTTTAAAGAAAAGAGGGAAAACTGTGGTCCATTCTAGCTGTTAAAGAAGCAGTTGTAAGGGAACTTTGGATAGATTTTGGGGGAAATGTTATTGATATCAGTTCTCAGCTTTATTTTTCTAGTAACGTGGAAAGAATTTCTGCACACTTTCGGTTCTATTTTGAGATAAGTGATCCCTTGTTTGCTTTTAAGATGGCTAGGAGATTTATTCATTCATTTAACAGATCTTTATTGATGCCTACTCTTTGCTGTACGCCATGGGAAATGCTGGGGTGCAAGGGTAAAGGTAACAGAGTTTATGCCTAAAATATATGATTCTTGAGTGAAGACAAAAAAAAAAAAAAAAAAAAAGGAGAATAAAACAGAAAAATAATTAAAGTTTTCATTAAGGAGAAATGAAAAATCAAAAGAAGGTTGATAGAAAGGATAATTGAACAATGCATTGGATACAGCAGACACATTGTAGAGTTTGGATTTCGTTCTAGGTCTAATAGAAAGATATCAAAAAGCTTTAAGAAAAGAAATATTGTGATCCGGTATGTAAAGACGACTTGTGCTTCTGAAAGATGCAGAGGAGGGCTTAGGGGAAGCAGTGGGAACAGGGAGACCAATTCATCTTTTGGTTTAGTGAGCTGGGTCAAAAGATGGGTGGCTTGCTTTAAGGAGATGACTGAATCGAGACAAAACCTCAAATTCAAGCAGACTCTTGAAGATTCAATAGAATATGCTGAGGAATTAGGTGTGGAAAAAATTGGGTGTATATTATTCTTTGTGCTTACTGAATGGTGCAAGATTTTATGTGGGGTCAGGTTTGTAAGAAAGGGGAAAAGAATAGGTTCCATTTTAACACATTGAATTTTAGACTATTATGAGACACCACAATAAAGGAATTGAATATGTCCATATGTATATAAAGTACTATTGAAAAGCTCCCTATTTTCCAGTCTTCTTTCTATCAGAATTTATTTTTTTGCAATTTATCCAAATTTTAAAACGTGTATTCAATTAAAATAAAGGAACTACTATTACTGCTATTAAAGTGAGAGGTGGTCATGCAACAATATCATTGTTACCAATGTATTGTATTCAGAAGCTTTTGGGGGAACATTTTGGGAAAGATTTTAAAAAGTGAGGCCAGTTGACACTTGCCATTTTCTCTAGCACTAGGAGACTGTTTCATGCCTTTTATGGGAAAGATAAGTCTGATTTTAGTCTTAATTATGAATGTTTCCCTTTTTGCTTTCAATATCGTCTCAACTTGGACAATAACTTGTATGGTCAAACCACTTATCAACTCTTCATTTCTTTGGGCACTTGAATGCAATGCAGAATCTTCAACAATTACTTTGTGTATAATTATAAAGAGAAATTAAAGAGAATCATTAAGATTTTAATTCTGTTAGGTCTAGGTCTGATTCATGGTGACATGCTTTGTTCCATATGTATATCTCAGTAAAATAGGGAAAACTTAAACTCTCATGTTGTTTAAGCTAATGCATCTGTATCTTTATTCTTACTGTGACTGTGCATTTACAGCTCAGAAGAGAGACCTCAAAACAAACACAAGACTGAGTGTCATCAGCATATATAATATAGCTGTGCTTAATTCCATGGCCTGGGTGAACTCTAGGCACACAGCTAGAAAACAGAAATGCTTAAGTTCCAAGACCAGAGGAATGAACTGACTTTGTATAGAAAAGAGCAACTAGCAAAAAAGACAAAAAAGTATCTGGGAAATTAGGTGGCAATGATGAGAGATAGGTGCCAAAGAAGCCATGAAACAGAATATTTAAAGAAGGTGTAAATAGCTAGTTGTTGGAACAGTATGTGGGGACAAGAGATGTAGCCATTAATTTGGCTATGAGAGTTGCTAAAGTCTTTTTAAAAAAAGTTTCTGTTGTATCGTTCATAGGATCCAGACTAATGTGCAATAAAGTTTGAACAACAGAATATCAGATAACAACATGAATATTAACTTTATCCTCAAATACTTTTTGAGTATTTAATATAAACAATAACTATATATTAAGTAGAGGAGATAATAATGGAAAAAAAAAATTGACACTACTTTGAACAAATTCACCCTGTGATTGGATATTCAATTCAGAATATCTTAATTTTACTGCTCAGGTAAATAAATTTATTTTATTATAATGACATTAGATATTAAAATAGCTGTGTACTGTTCAAATCAGTTATGTTGGGAGACTATATATTTGAACAATATGACAGAACTTCTTTGGAAGGTCAAAAGGACTTTTTGTGTATTTATCTTCTGAAGATGGAATGGACGCTTAGGGGTTGGCAAAAATGATTCAGAATTTCTAGTTTCAAGGAAATTATCTGGCAGAATCTGCTAAAGGTTAGAATTTGAGTGTCGGGGGTTGAAATTTGTTTTAAAAATATCATGCAAATAATCTGTATTGCAGTAGTTTTGTCAAGTTTTAAAATAAATTTTTAAAACAACTTGAATTGGTGTGTGATGGTGCATGCTTATAATCCCAGTGCTTGGGAAGGCTGAGGTAGGAGGATTGCAAGTTGAAGGCTAGCCTCAGCAATTTAGTGAGGGCCTAACCAAGTTATTAAGACCCAGATTCAAAATAAAAAAATAAAAAAGGGCTGGAGATGTGGTTCAGTGTCTTAACCCAATGGCATGTTCTGGGTTCAATCCCTGGTACCAAAAAACAAAACAAAAACGAAAATAACTTTAATATTCATTAATTAGTTGTTCATTTAGACTAGGAAATCTATTTAGTTAAGATATATAAACTCTATGGTATAATTGGTAGCTATTAAAAATGAAATGAGTAAGATTTACATGTACCACTTGACCATTTCTATTATGTATAGGAAACAGTGACTTGCAAAGTTATATGTCTGTGTTGATTCTATTTTAAAAAGCAAATTAAATCTATTCAGACATTTTGTAATCATAGAGAAAAATACAAAGGCAACATAATGAACTACTGTCTATGTCTACTGTCTCAAGATGAGAGAAATAGAGTGGATAGGTAGGTAGGCAGATATTAACAGTTGCTTCCAAAATTCCTCAATGTCTTATTTTTGAGTTCTTAAGTATTACTTTTTGAAATGTTGTTTAAATTCAGTAAAGTAGTTTGTTTATTAATAAACAAATTCAGAGTTTTGGCTATTGAATTGCATAAAAAAGAAAGTTGAGTAATAACATTTTGCATCACAAATTCATATGATTGAAAAATTCAGATTATTCTTGAGAGAGTTATAAAGAGTTATAAATAGGTTGTAAGGAAATTAAAAAAAGAAGAAGAATATTTGTGGGTTTACAACTATATTGTACAGTATATTTCATAATGTATACATGGATGAATAATGACTATTTGGATTTTATAGATCTTGGTTTATAAATATTTCATTAACTTATGGTCATATCTTTGAATTCATTAAACATTAAACAATTATAAAACTTTGTATGTACACTGGATCGAATAGTAGTTCTCCCCCCAAATTCATGTTCACCATAAACTGTGAATGTGACCTTATTTAGAAACTGAGTTTTGCAAATGTATACGATGACATCATTCTGAATTAGGTAGGTGACCTTATGACTGGTATTTGTCTGAGTAGGCGGAAATTTGGACATCTAGCCAAGACACAGGGGAGCAGTCTATGTGAAGATGGGAGTAGAGATTGGACTTATGCTGTCACAAGCCAAAGAATGCCAAAGATTGGCAGCAAATTTCACGGGAAAGAAAGGAGATCTCAGAAGCTTTACCATTCTTTCAACATTTTGATTTTTGATGTCTACCTTCCATATCTAGGTGACAATGAATTTCAGTTGTTTTAAAGGACCCAGGTTGTGGTAATATTTGTTACAGCAGTCCCAGGAAACTAATATGGCATGTAACAATAATTATAATAGCAGTCAGCTTTTATTCAGTAATTACTATGTATCGGGAATTAAATGAAAGTTTGGAAAAAACTTATTCTATTCCTACCATAAATATAGCACTGAATGGTTGTCTTATTTAGAATTTTTATCAGCAGTTTATAAACAATAAAATGTACCAGAATAAATAAAACCGTACAGAAGTACGCAGTTGCACATACCAAAGTATCTCATTCATTCACAATTTTTTTTTACATCTGTTCCCCAGGGAGAACTTTTTTTTTTGGTACCAGGGATTGAACTCAGGGGCACTCCACCACTGGGCCACATCCCCAGGCCTTTTTTGTATTTTATTTAGAGACAGGGTCTCACTGAGTTGCTAAGTGCCTCGCCATTGCTGAGGCTGGCTTTGAACTCGCGATCCTCCTGCCTCAGCCTCCCAAGTGCTGGGATTACAAGCGTGCGCCACCGTTGCCCGGCTGAGATGTCTAACTTTAAATTATATGAGGGCTTTCTCAAACCTGCTGATCCAGGAAACTAGACTTGGATGACCTTACAAGTGTGACGTAACTTATACTAGGGCACTTGAAATTATGTGTAGACACTACATGCTTTTTAAATTGCAGAATATATTCTCACTTGTTTATGTTTCATACAGAAATATTCACAGCACTAGTTTCTACCTACCCAACACCAAAATAACCATTAAATTCAACACCAGTAGATTATTAGAAGTGTGAGGACCAAGGAGAAATAACATGATTAAATACCTTAAATATTTTAATGATCCACATTGGTGTTAAAGGACACAGCCAGACAGATCCAGAAAGATGTCTGCATGGTAATATGGTCACTAACAGACTCCATATGTGCTATTAGAAGGTCCCTAGGAAAGCTCCCAATAGCTTGGGCATTAACAAGGACTCTATATTAAGTTAAACATCCTGGAATGAACAAGAAATTATCTCTGCTTTCACAATGGCACATTTTAGATTTTACAACACTAGAAAGTATTCTAATGTGAATGAGCTGTCGGGTCTATGTACCTTGTTAGACTTCTTGCTATATATATATATATATATATATATATATATATATACTACTGTTGGATTGGTGAAAAAATAATGGATGCCTCCCTATGTTCCTTAAGTTTAAGATGAACTCAAGGACTTGTTCATGCCAGTTAGAACAAGTATAGATAAAAAGAACATTAAAAGTTATAGGGAAAACAAAAGACAAAACTGAGTTGGTATAGAAGCTAGATCTTCATAAACTATGAAATTCCTGCTAAATCTTAATTAAGAAGGTGAAAGGGGAAGGAAGTAGACAGTGAGTATACTTCAGACTCTAAAACTTGGTGCTTCCTTACTGTCCTATAATGATGAGCATTCTAACCAGGACTGAGTAACTCACATGTGTAAGCCATATGTATTTCTGTCAAGTGATTAAAGTGAAGTGTGACTATCCAGTAATTTGAGTTCTGCCACTTGTCTCATTATGTGGTTTGTGTTGCAATGTGGTCTAACCTTCCTGCAATTCAATTTTCTAGCATGCTTTGGGAGGAATTCTTATCCACCTTGCAAGAAAGCTCTGGAGTAAATTTTTCTTATTTTAGTTATTTTCTTGACGTGTTTCCTTGACTTTAAAATTGTATCTAGCCATAGGAAGTCATCTCTTATGCTCATGAAAGCCATATCTGAAATTAATGCATAATTGATTATTATTAAAACATCTAACCATTCAGCCAAATGAATATTCACAGGCTATGAGATCAATACTATCCCTGACATGAATTGTACTGATATTTTCCTATATATATTATTAATCTACTTTAACCCTAAGTAATGCTTTGAGTAATAGGAACTTGTGATTTTATCTTTTGGGTTTCTTTCTTTCATTTGTATTAGACTTTTCATTGTATTTTGGCACTTCCAGATTTCTTTTTACTTCCTCCAAATTTTGACTAAGATCTGTATTTCCCCAGAGAAAGGAAAAATGATTATTAATATGGCTGCTTTAGTGCAAACGGGTGAATCAAACAAGATGGAAACTAAGAGATGATATTTTGTCCAGTAAACCTGAGAAACCTGAAAGGCAATGCATTTTTCTGGCATAAACTTTAGTACCATATTATGAAAGCAGCAGTGAACTGTGAGAAGAAAGGCTTAGACTGAAATTCCAGCTCTCTTATCACCTGTGTGATGCTGGGGAGTCTCATTTGCTATCTAAGCTCCCCTCAGAGGATGTAAACTTCTCTCATTAAGAAGTAAAGCTCATAAAAAACAAAATTGCAGTATGTTTTCTCTGTAGTGTACACCAGTATTCAGAGCCATGCCTAACATATTCTAGAAATTTTATTAATGTTTGTTGAATCAGTGAATGAATATACTGCACTTCCTTCACTTGCAAGTTGACGTTATAATGTTTATACATGGGACAAATAATTAAATGATGATCAAATGACATGTGAGAACACATAAAAGAATAACTGGTACATGGTAAATAAAGAGAATTTTAATACATTTTTTCAAATGAAAATTGAAAAGAAAAAAAATACCCTCCACATTTGTTGGGCAGTACTCTCTTCTATTTCATACACCAAAATAAGAATCCTGGATTAATTGAATTTGTTTGTCTGTAACTCATCTAAAGTCAGGATGAAAAAGTAAGTTTCTCTTTTCTCATTACTCTCCTATCCATATCCCAGATGCAATTTAGCCCTAAGACAAAATGGTATTGTTCTTATAGTTGATTTTACTGCTGAACTAAGGAATTTTCTGATTCAGTAATGGCTACATTAGACAATCTATTTGGATTGTCAATAAAGTAGTGTTTATAAAAGCAAAATAAATTTCTGCATTTTAATCATCAGTGTCACTGAGTGTTCCCACTTATTCATTAAAAACAAATTATTGCTCTGGTTCCACCCCTCCCCCGTAGTGGTAATATATGAAGGGGGATTTCAGTAGTCAGAACTCAGACTCAAAACTGTATAACATAAAACATTAGTCAACTGTCAGCCTCCCCACTTCCCATCTCACTCCACCCCCACTGACAGCAGGAAGTAGAAAATGACTTCCCTATAAGTGAGGTAACATCTGCCTCAGAACTGGTTTTGAACAGAGTCTGAACCCGCTCCTCAGCAAGAGCCTTTCTTGTGGAATATAAGACATACAGGTTAGCCTGAGGGCTCTTTCAAGAATGGGGATGCATAATTTGACAGAAATTATAATAAAGAAAGCATCATTTGGCACACCAGAAATGTGCATTGAGTAAAAATTTCCAAGGACAATATTCATACACAATTTCCATTCTAACATTGTTTTTTCCCTTTAATTCCATGGTGATGATAGCAAAACTTTAAGGACTGGGGATTCTTCTGTCCATAAATTTAAATAATGACTTTCTAAATTTTCTTTGGAAACTTTGTATAAAAGCAAAATAGTACTTTCTGAGTTTCCTCCTCTTTGGTTCTAATTAGGAAGTCACCCTTTCCTCCCAGCCTGAAAACACATGGCTCATATGTTCATTACCAACTTTACATTTTAAAGCAGTTTCAGTAGACAAGGCTTCAGAGTATAATTAATAGAAACAGCATAAAAGCCTGTGCATGTTAATTCAGTTGATTAAAACCACTGGAAACCAGTGGCAAATTAGTGTTAACAAAAGTTGAATGCTATGTGATTGAAAGGAGCATCAGTAAGTAAGGAAGGAGGAAAAAGAACAGCATTTTGTTGATATTGGTATACAACTTTCATTGATATGGCAGATAAAATTGTTAACACTATGAAAATTCACTAAATTTGTGAATCCATCTTAATTCTGTTAAGACATTTGATTGACTCAGAATAGAACTTATATTTATAAAATGCCTTACAAGTTACAAAGTAATATAAACCTACTCACTGTCTGTGATTTATTTTTATTATTATGATAATCTAGTGTGGAAAGAAAGGAATATTATTAGTATCATAATTTTTAAAAGAAGAAGTATGGATGTCCCAATTTAAATAGGATTTCAGATACAGGAGCTCAAGGTGTGCATTGTGCTATAAGTAGGTAATTACTCTGTAATGTAACAGAATGAGTCTTAGTCATCTCTAAATTTCTGGATTTAATCAGAAGATCAGTACTTGGTATTTAGTAGTTTTAGTTAAACCAGATAATATACCTACACAGAGTCTTATTTTGTAGGCATAACTTGTCTTTTACAAACAGATCGTATCTTTATAAATGATAATTTCTAAGTTCTATTGCATGTATCAACTCTTGTCACTTTTCAAAACATAAGATTGAAGTCATCATCCTTTTGTAAAGTTCCTGGGGGAAAATAACCCATTACTAAACAAATTCTAAATGTAAATTTAATTAAGTTGTGTTCATTTAAGCATATTTTTAAACTGTGAGAATTTGGGCAACTGATGAACTGGGTATAAACTGAGTTTTGGACTCACGATTGATTTTTATTAATTCTAGCACATGACAAAGAAAGTTGGAATTTATCATATTTTCAGGAAAAGAAAATCCTTGAAGAACTCATTTTTAAAAAAATATCTAGTGGTAATCGAAGTACATACTGAATTTGACTCTCTGGGGCAGGAGTGCAGTAAATTAGCAGATCTTGAAATAATTATATAAACTGGAACTGCCACTCTCAGCCAGCCCAGTAATGGGACTTCAATGAATCTCTGGTTGGTTCCATAGCATCATGGAAGCCCCTCCACCTTCTTGTCCAAGTTTGGTTAGTCTGGCATAAGATAATAGCTTTTATTTATCGAACAGTTTCTAGTTTACAGAAGTTGTTCATGTTCCATCAGCTCATTTGCTCCCAAAATGATCCTTTGAAGTAAGCTGGAAAGAGAACGTTACCTTCATTTTATGAAAATAGAAAACAGGCTTAAAATCCAGTTGGCTTCCTCAAGATCACCTGGTGAGGCAGTGATTGAACTGATATCAGAACAGTGGTTTTCCTATGTTTTCCTTGCTGTACCATGATATACTTAAATGTTCCTTTTCAACTTGGAATAATAACCAGATCATTCTCCTAAAGCAAAAGTGATAACTAGAACAAAAAGTTAGGGCAGGGAAGCAACCCCATTAGATTCAGATTTGTACCTCACTAAGGATGAAACAGCAATATGTTTGTTTGTTAGCAATGAAAACTCAGTCAAAACCCCAGCTAAATAATAGATGATTTTCAGCCTTTGGGCTGTTTCTCTCACTCCAAATAAACTTTTTTTTTTTTTTCCTCTTGAAATGTGTTTGCCATCTTTAAACATTTAGCTACAACAACTTCAACCATATGCTAAATTAAATTCAAAAATTTTCCTCTGCATATCTATTTAACCCTCAATATACTTTTTATACCTATAGCTGACTTCTTTGTATCTTCTTCCTCGTTGTCATATTAACCACTTAATGTTTTACTTATATGCTATCAATTAAATGCTTTTTTTCAGTGTTTAGTGTACATATGTGAAATAGGTTTTCATTCATAAATGCAAACAAATTTTTATTTTCATTCTAAAATTAAGGCAAAGTGTGGAAATGTGATTGCAACATTTATAGATTTATTTTGTAGTTTCTCCATTTAATAACTTGAAAATATAATTTATCCCATGTTCTGTTTCCTCTCTCACCCTATTTTAACCTGTTTTAGGCACATGTAAAATATTTGTTTTTCAATAGTAAAGAACACATTTACATTTTAATTTAATGCTATCTATACAAATATTTCTATTGTGTGTGTCATGATGCAGCAGCATCAAAGGCTTCATTGTGAATTCCTCCAGAAATTAATCACTATGTTGGCCTGAAGTACAGTTTGGGATTCAATTACTTAGCCCCCCAGGCTAATATTAAATCTCTTAAATATGCATTTTCTCCTTAGAGATATAGAGACAGACAAGCAAAGAGTTTTATCATTCAAAATGTCAAAGACTGCCCATAAACATAAATCCTTCTTTAAAGAATGTAGAGATGCTGCTCAACTTACAATAGGGTTTCCTCCTTATAAACTCATCCTCAGTTGAAAACATAGTGAGCTGAAAATGCATTTAACACACCTGAGATACAGAACATCACAGCTTAGCAACACAGCATAGTGTAGAGTGTTGTCTACCCAAATGATTAGGTAGTTGACTAGAAGTCAACTGTGGGCTTGGATCCTGCCACCCAGCATCATGAAAGAGTACAGGACCTGTATAGCTTTCCCAGGAAATGATCAAAATTCAAAGCATGGTTTCTATTGAATTGCTTTCACAAAATTATGAAGTCAAAAAATTGTGAAGTCTCACCATCATGAATCAGGACTATCTGTATGTTAAGGAATGATGTATGACATTGGGCAATCCATTGCAGATAGAGATTGCTCAGAACATTAAATTAACACCTAGCATATGTGAGGCACTGAGTTCGAATCTCAGCACCACAAACAGGTCCATCAATAACTAATAAAGTATTTTAAAAAAATAAACATATATATATGTGTATATATATATATATATTATATATATATACACACACCTATGTTGAATATTCATGTTTGTATCTATGTATGTTATCTGGGATCCCAACGATTTATGGAAAACTAATTTTCTGATTCCTTTGAATGATTCAACCTCAGAATTCAAATGTCATTTATAGTAATATGTAATGTATATTTTGTCAATAACCTTGTTTTGCAAGTTGTAACTGAGGCTTATTCCTTGCTTAAGGAAGTTTTCTTTTCTTTTTTTTTTCTTTCTTTCTTTCTTTTTTTTTTTTATACCAAGGATAGAACTCAGGGGCACTCAACCACTGGGCCACATCCCCAGCCTTTTTTTTTTTTGTATTTTCTTAGAGACAGGGTTTCACTGAGTTGCTAAGTGCCTCGCCATTGCTGAGGCTGGCTTTGAACTCGGGATCCTCCTGCCTCAGCTTCCCAAGATCTGGGATTACAAGCCTGCACCACTGCACCCAGCAGGAGGAAGTTTAGTTATTATATTGTACTCTTTTTTCATGAAATTAGACAAAGTTTTACAGATGGTAGCACAACAATGAATCAGAGAAGGAAGATAATCCAATGGGAAAAGTTTGTCAATTCATTGTCACCAATGCTTTCTGCTGTATCTTGAACAGTATTATTGAAAAGTTCCAGACAACTTCAACTTCTGATAGGAACAACAACAATTTTGTTGAAAGTGGCATATTAAATTATCTTGGATCTCAAAGCATGACATCTGATCTCAAAACTAAGCAGACTTCTGAGTTACATGATAATTTATAGCATAATAATTTAATTAAATGCACTAACAATTATTTATATATAACTTAGTAAATTAAAAATGAACTGTGGTCAATTCTATATTTAATTTACCACCAATATTCTCTTATAGAGGATGCAAGAAATATCAGAAGACAAGTTATATTCACAATAGTTATATATCTCATCGTCTGAAATTACACATGCAAGTGATACTAGAAGGAAGAGTTTTTCTCTGTAGTAAAAACCCTGATAAATGTTGAACTACTCTGTTTGGTTTATAGGTGATTTTAAGAATTAACTGACTTTCAAGGAGCATGGAATTTTTGTATGTTACACTGCTATTTTGTCAAACTAAAGGAAATAAAAATGTGAATCTCTTTTTGCAGAGTCCCATTTTTAAATTATGTAGAAAACAGCTGCAGAAACCTACATTCTATTTTATTTTTATTTTCGAAGTAAACAGCTAGAAGATGTAAAAGCTAAAGAGTATCAGGTATTGTAAAATTGGTTGCATATTTTCAGTATGGTGATTTGCAAACATCTTGTGAGTAAACAAAAAATATGTTTTTCTGCCACAAGCAGACCATCATTTTGAAAGCTTGTGTGACATCTGTTCTGCAATATATTCTACCCCTTCTCCTCCCAAAATGTATACCAGACTGTCTGACCTAAGTTGCTTATATAATTGGCCAGGCAGCCCTGGTATTAAAATTTTTAATTTACAAACCCCCTTTTGTGTAAGACACAAGGGATTTTGTTTGAGATCTGAAAGAGAATTTAATATTTTTCAATTGAAATACTATATATGTCATCAATATCTAACTGAAGAAATACTCTTCTATTTAGTTGCAGAATAATCAGGAAGTGAATGGAATTTCCTAGAGTTATTCCACATTGTAATGGACTTACTGAGATTAGTGTTATGGTTTACTCAGGATTAGAAAAGACTGTTCTGGACAAATGTGAAGATTGTACTTTGTCTGAGGCTCTGATATCAAGACAAGTTAATTAGGAACCTTCGCAAATTACATGGAACTGTACAAATCTAAAAAGAATGTTTTTTTTTTTTTTTTTTTTTTTTTTTTTGGTCGAAAAGCCAGCCTACCCTGATCTGGGAGAGAACAAAATGATTAAAATGAAGTAAAACAAAACATATAAATGCCCTGATGGATAGATTCCCTGGGTAACCCATTTCACAAACAATATGACCTTTGAAGTCTTTTCTCTAAGGGAGATCTCTTAACCACTCTGTTTAATCCATTTGCTCTAGAAAGCGAGCGGGAAATCAGGGGTTTTTGAGCTACACAGTCTCATGTATTTTCCCTCCAAGCCCACCTAAGAAAGTGGGGGACTTAAAACAGAAAGAAAGGCCTTTTGGTAGATAATTTTAATGTTCCCAACATTGCTGCTAAAATCTCAATTGGTTTGAGACCTTGAGGAACTGAAATGGACAGAGTCACCTTGCTGACCGTGGCTCAATATGTACTGCAAAAAAAGATAAAACTTTCATTGGTTTAAACTCTTCTGTCTTAAGACTTTTGAGTCTATTTGCTATAGCATCAATTAAGATATTCTTCCTGAAAAAGAAGTTTTCCAGGCAAGAGATTAAGGAAGAACGAACTTGGATTTAGGTAATGGGAAATAAAATATATAAGACAGTGTGAAAAACATTTACAAATAGAATTAACAAGGTCTGAACAATTAGAAGTTATTCATTTGAATAACAAGTTTTTCATTTGAAAGGCAAAGAGTTTCTTAAAACTGTCCTACATGAAAATCTTTTCCCTTTTACTATAAAAAGAACCAGCAAACTTTTGATTTTATATATAAGTAATAAAATAAAGAAGAACTAATAGATTATAATGTAACTATATGTAAAGTTGTTTGTCAAATTGAGAATTCCAAGAAAACAAACAGCTCCTAAGCTTTCTGAAATGCTTGAGATGGGGGAATCCCTAATATTAGATGAAGCCAAATGTCCTCAAAGGCTAAATTTGAGCCAGAAAAGTCCACCAATTGTAGGAAAGATGGTACAGCTTTAGTAAATAGTTTTACTTAAAATCCAAGATTTCAAAATGGCATTCAACATTGTCAAGTTCATAGATCATTTTATCCAAAAGGATTGCCTTCACACCCTCTACTACCATTGATTTCATATCTTGTCTTGCTTCAATTTTCTTACAACTACTTTCAATCTGTACTCTCAGCTTAGGAGATAGTTTTCAACTTTTTGAGAAAATAGAAGCCATCAACTGGAGAATACTTTTTTTTTTTTGAAAGCAAAAACCACTGACCTCTGTACTCCAATTTCTTAATCTCTCTTCCTGCTATAACAAAACAAAGGTATCTTCTGATAACAAAGACCCATTCCCCTAGACATGCACTGAATTCCATTTCTGTTTTCTCAGGATGTTTGACTTCTGGTATTGCACTCTTTTTCCTCCATCTTTATTCTTCCTGTTTCTCATCCATCTCCCTTCCTGATTGTCTCTTCCTCCTTCAACTTTCTTCCTTATTTCTTTCTCCCACCTAAAACATTACAAATAATATACAAGAACTGTCTAATAATGATGTACAATAATAGTTCATGGTCTCAAATCTAGTTACTACAGCCAAACCCTATGAGTCATCTTTACCTCTATTTCTCTGACTTCTTTTAATCCTACTTGTGATCAAGTTACTGTATTTCCAACTCCAAAATCTATTTCCAATTTGTGCAGTTTCTCCCAATTTTTAAACCATCTTTTGTTCAGACAATAACTACAAACATTCAACTTGTCTCCAAACTTCCATGCATGCCTTTAACAATAGTAATTTAAATTCCACAATGACAAACCTGAGTTCATGTTACCCCAAGTGATACACCATAATCAGAATTGCTTATGTAGGACCTGTTTACTCTTTTCTGAAACCCCTGGGTTATAATCACCCTATACTAACTGGAGACTATTTAACACGGCAAATACTTCCCACCATACAGTTCCTTCATACTTCATACTGGCTAGTTTTTCTCAATTCAAATATATGTTTCATTAAGCATTTTTCTCTCAGGTTAAGTTGATCTCATTATATTATTCGATTGTCTTTATCAAAATTGTTCTTTGTGTTTCATCTCTCCTAGTTCAGCTGTTCAATTATCTGTATCACTTTTTATTATCTTCCCCTCACTGCATTTTTTCAAATTTATTTTTTATTCTAAGTTGTTAGAAATGACAGCAGAATGTATTACATTTCATATTATACTCATAGAGCACACTTTTACATATCTCTGGTTGTATATAAAGTATATTCACACCATTCGTGACTTCATACATGCACTTAGGGTAATGATACCCATTTCATTCTACCATCTTTTTTTTTTCCTTCACCCTTTTTCCCCCTCCCATCCCCTCCCTTCCCATTGTCCATTCTAGTGTTCCTCTAATCCTCCTATGCTCCCCTCACTGCATTTTAAAGTTCCTAAAAGACTAATCTCTTAATTTAGTATTCTATACCTATTACTATTACAATGTCTGGCATGGAGGTACTTAATGTGTGTTGAAATACTTACTCCTAAAAAATTATACTTATAGACCTCTCTGTTGTGGATGATGAATATCTCTCTCTCTCTCTCTCTCTCTCTCTCTCTCTCTCTCTCTTTATCTATCTATCTATCTATCTATCTATCTATCTATATCTGTCTCCCTCTCTGATTAAAGTTCTCTGAGAACATCTTGAGGTATCTGATGTCTGATGAAAGATACAGAATGATATTATTACTTGCTGATAGGTAGGCTAGAACAATTAGAGATAAACACTTGCTGCCACATCAAAAATCAATCTTTACAAGCTTAAAATATTCAGAACTTATTAATAATCTCAATCACATTATAAGGCAATATAATGAGTATTTTTAATGTCTTCTAGGAACTTTGATTTTTTATGTCAGACTGATTAAATTTATTCTAGTAGTTAATATCAAGCAGGTTTCCTGTTTATAATGTTTATAATGGCAGTGAGTATGGAGAAAGGCACCTTAGAATACTTTGGTGTGAATGCTAATGCTTCTACTTTTTAACCACAAGACCCACAAAATGATTTCTTATTGAAAATACTGTCCAAAATCATATCAAGACTCACTGACTACACAGAGTTTTGAGATTATGAAATCAGATAATATATATTAAATTATCTTTTAAACTGTGCAATGCAAATGTAGCATATAATTGTTTCTATTATCTTTTCATTAGGATAGAGGTATCTCTATTTTCCCGTGGAGGGAGAAGTGGTATTCAGTTTCCAAATTTGAAAATAACATTTTTACTAAGTTAGAGCTTGGTAAATGGTAGCTACTTATTCACTTACAAATTTTATATGCCACGCCCCGAGTGAAGCACAATTATATAATATGACAAGCTTAATGCCTGCCCTAATGCAGCTTAATATCTAGATGGGAGAAAGATACTAAGCATATAAAATCTCACAAAAAACAAACATTTATAAGTGTTTTAAGTTGTATGAAGTAAAAAAAAATATTAAATGTGCTAACATTTTTCAATAGGTAAGGAAAAGCATTTAGAGTCAGTTGCTATTTTGTGATATTAGTAATAAAAAACATAATAAAATATTTTTATTATTTTCTGTCAAATATTCTATTGAACTAGAGAAACCAGTGTATAAAGAATTTTTGTAATGCAAATGGTACTATATAGGACAGCTGTCACTATTTAGAATAATTATGTCATATGTAGTTTCATTTTGTCATATTAAAATATTTTACGGTCATTTGTTTTACATACTCTTGCTGAATTAAAATTCTGACACAATGGCACTAAAAATTAATATTGTGAAATATGTATTTTATGAATGACATAACAAACCTTGTAATAGCCCTAACCACAACAAAAAAGTAATGTAGCAAAATGAAAATTCAAGTTTAAAAATGTGAGTAGCAAATATTAGCAGTAAGTACATAAATTTTTACTGTTTTTTTTTTCAAAGTTTAGGATGGATTTGTGAAAGTTTTAACTTTGCCATTATAAATCAATGCATTCATCAATGAGCTATTATAAGCACATTTATATAAATAAATCTTTTGTCTCTTTTCCTGGAAGCTTCCCACACACATCTGTTTCTTTCTACAGATATTCTTTAAGATGATGAATGATTTAAGTTGCATGTGAATCACAATGAAACCCAGCAATGGCTCAAATACATGTAATTTCTATCTGTGATCATTTCAGTTAAGAGGGCAGGCGAATGGAAAGGAAGTTCTGATCAAAATCTATATGGTAATGTGAAAATTATAAATATTAAGTGTTAAGCTTCCCTCGAGTGAGAACAAACCTTAAGAGATAGAAAATATCTTTTATAGCTACCAAACACTGACACGTGGGTGCCTTTTCTTCCCTGTGGGTGGTGTTTTCTATTGCTGCTTCAAGAATCCTAAACATTTCATGGTATATGAGAACATAGAAGATGTACTTGAGCCCAAGGATCATTTTTCCATTAATAATATTGAGTACTAATAGAATTCTTAAAGCACATTGTTATGTGATATAAAATAAATTGATGACCAAGCCCTGAGTAGGTCTGTTTGGTTGGTGTCCAATGACCATGGAAGATTACAGCAGCATGAAGTCATAGCCAACTGTTTTCATAGCCTTCTTTTTGAAAAGGTGCCCAAAGTGTTTAAACTAATCAAAGTGGATATAAACTTTGCACTCATTTGGCTGAACATTTCAACTTTTAAAATTCCTGTCCACACACTGACTCAATGAATAATTATGTATAAGTTTGCTTTCCCACATTGTATAGAATAAAATTACTCCTAAGGCATTTTGAAGTTTCTCCCACTAAAAAGTCCTCTTTCACTTATGCTTCTTTTTTGTTTATCTGTTTCCTGATTTGTTAGAGAAAGAGGTAAACACTGCACTAAAGTAGCAGTATTGTAGATGGCAGCCACAATCCATATGTGTCTAGTAACATTTAAATTTATGAAAACAAAACATAAAATTTTCAGTTGCAATAGGCTATTTCAAGTGCTTGCAAAGTAGAATGGAACATTTTCATTATTACAAAAACTGTTCCACAGGAGTTGGCTATTCTAAAAAGGTAAATGTAAAAATAAAATGGAGAAATATATAACAAAAACATGTATTGTTTAGTACTTGTCCTACGTTCATCTTGAGTCACTCTCATACTTAACTGTGCTCTGAACATTCTGACCACTGCATTCTGAGTTGAGCTCATATTTTTTTTAACAGAGCTTCAGAAAGTGGCTTCTAAAAATAAGATCACCTCGATTCAACCAAGATATTTCTTTCAGTTTTTAGAGGTCTTAAAATAGACCAAAGTCTATTGAGCTTTCCTGTCTACCCAGTATCCACCATGCTTGGAATGTTGAGGGACAGTTGGAGACTGCTCAGGTGGACTAGACCTTGGGAAGTGAGAGGACAATGGTGGGAATCTTGTGTGTTCAATTAGTCTTTGTTTTTCTTGTTATGTCTTTGTTGAATCAATTAAAATATTTTGTTTGAAAAGACCCATCTCACTTATGAACATTGCAGGTAATATTCGTCTATTTGAAGCTCTTATTTCCTATATTCCACTTTCCTGAGGCAAACCATCAACCCATCTATAAGGAGCATGACTGTAGAGAGTTCTAGTGTTGGTTTGCTTTGCAGACCTAGTGTCCTACTATTTGGTCTGTTTTTTCTTGTTGCTAATTATAGTAACTCTTGTAACTTCAAAATCTTTTTGTACTGTTTATTATTTTGAATATAATATTCAATTCGAACTAACTTTGTTTCTTTTTCGGCATGATATAGGAATAGAAAAATTAGCAAAGCAGGAAAAATCTGATGAACATCATCCAGTACTTTAAGAACTTAAGCAAATTGAAGATTCATTTGTTATGCTTGGGAGAATCAAATTTCAAGTTAAATTAGAATATATTTCTAATCATTCACTGTCCATGAATTGAGAATAAAAGCAGTTACTGTTGAGTGTGTTATTTTTTCCTTAATGATGAATGTGTGTAACGAACAATAATCATAGGAACACTATGGCAAGGCTACTTTCTAGTGACTTTGAGTTCTGAGAGAAATTCCATCCTTCACTTATATTGGAGATAAGCCATAAAACAAATTCCATCACGTTCATTATATTCCTGTCCATACACACCAAAAAATCTGGGTTTAAACAAAACAAACGCATGACTATGATACCACACCTTTATTCCTTATGTTTGAAACTGCATTGAAAATGAAATTTAAAGGCCTCCAAATTTTTATTTCTTTTAATCTAAGGAAAAACTTTGTTTAACTCTTTGTGAGGGCTGGGGATGTTTCTCACTATGTTAGGCATAGTGCTTGCCTAATATGCTTAAGATCCTGAGTTTGATTCCTAGCACTGGAAAAAGAAGAAGAAGGAAAAAAAAAAAAAAAAAAAAAAAGCCAAAATGAAAAACATCACCATTCCCCAAAACATACATATTCATGAAAACCTGGCTTTTTCTGGGTCTTTCATCTTTTGGTGCCACTTGATGAAGATATTAACAGTGGGATTTGGCCAAATCAGCTGATTTGATGGTTTTGAATTGTATGACTTTTGAAACACTGTTTTGGTTTCAAATCTCCCCTTTGGTCTCAGGCTTATGCTTGACTCAAGTTCAAGGTGTCTTTTGGATTTGATTCATAGCAATGTATTCTGAGCAGTTTGTGTTACCCACTTGCCTTCGCCTCCTTCGTTGGGTTTATAGATAATCTTAGAACTGAACGATTCCAGCAATCCTTGGTCCCTAACCTCACATCACTTTGCCTGACCAATGGTATCTGTATCTATCTTATCACAGACACCACTGCAGAGGGAATTAGATGACCTGGGTTTAAAGTATAGACCCAAAGAGATGCTATTCTGATTCTAAGATAACTATCTGACCACACATATATCTATTATATTATCTTTT
Source organism: Tamias sibiricus (assembly GCA_025594165.1). Taxonomy (NCBI): domain Eukaryota; kingdom Metazoa; phylum Chordata; class Mammalia; order Rodentia; family Sciuridae; genus Tamias; species Tamias sibiricus. The sequence continues at coordinate 33,304,676 of CM046668.1, forward strand.
GGATATTTTTGCATACATCAAGTATTTCCTAATGAAAAGATTGTATAACATTAACTCTTATTATTTTAAACATGAACTACAACATTCTCTATAGTTAATTTATGTGTTAACACTGACTATCCTTAAAAGAGTTATATTTATTTGGTAATAATCTAGAACTTCATGAGGAGATGAAGTTTTCTACCACTATATAAAGCAAATGTATGTAAAGAGATTGACATCTAAAATTAAATTCAAAATGCATGTGATTGCAGTATTTAAATTTTCTGGATTTGGATTGACTGAGAGCAAATGTAATATTCTTAAAATATGAATGGAAATAATGTAAGGAGCTGTACTATATTATATAATTTTTCCTAGACAGGAGAATTAATATGATATTCATCTTAGGATTTTAAGCATTTAGGATGGTGCCTGTTTCAGAGTAATCCTACTATTTTAATGAATGAATGAGTAAAATTCATTTTCCTTATACCATATAACCACTTTACAATTTTCCTTTTAACTTCCTTTGCATAATATAGTTAAATAACATAAGTAGTGTAGGTTTTTACTGTTTGGAGACAAAAGTGAGAATATTTATAGAGCTAGCAACCTGATTTAGTTAGAATAATTTCATTTATGAGAAATCCATGTCAATAATGTAATGACTCAGAACACTGATTCCCCAAACATTTATTAGGGCTCATTCTTTGCATCTCTCCAGTTTATTAAAGGCAAGCTTCAAGATTTTGTTGAAAATTAAAAATGCATCTGTAAAACCTCAGAGGAATACATGGAAGCTAAAAATGTAATTAACACTGTATTTTAACAAAATTTGAGACTGTTGTTCCCCAAGATACTGTGGAATATGAGCTGCAGAGGTGTTTACTCTGGCACAAGACTCAAGATCAAAACAACTCCTACAAACAGAGACGGAAAGAGCTATTCCCACCCTAAAATCCTATATATTCCAAATCTGAGGTTTTCCAATGAATATTTCAGTCCACCACTGTTGGGCAGGTGTAAACAGAGTTGTTTGAAGTGGTACACATTTGGATATATTTGAATTGTTTTCTGAAAGAGTAGTTATCTGAAAATCACTTGTACTAAAAATTGTCAGGGAAGAAATAAATTGCCCACGATACAGAGTGTCTGATGCTGAGTATATAAAGTGGCAGCTCATTTTCTATTTGCTTCCCTTTAGGTAAATAAGCATCTACCAGGGCATGAAAAGTTACAAAAGCCATAGACGATCCTTGGGGAATTTGCATAGGTTATAAACATGATTCTCTCTCTCTCTCTCTCTCTCTCTCATTCACACACACACACACACACACACACACACACACACACACGAATACAAGATTTCACAGAATTTAAAATTACTAAAGAGAATTTTGCTGTTTGTTTAATAAGAGGATTTTATCATGTTGCACTGGGACATGGTATTATCACATTAATACTAAGAACAACCTTAGTATCTCCAAGTGGTGTGTCTGGGGAAGGAATAGATTTAACAATAAGCCAAGTGTCAAACATTAATAACTGAACAGTTTACATGTTTGTATAGGGGCTCATTAAGAGCTATGTAAAACTCATGTAGCACTGTTCTATCTAAAGGTAGACAGGCAGTTTTTCTCCTCAGCTCCAAGTCAATGGTTGCCATGAAGGGAGGCTATTATTATCACAGTACAAGAAACTATTGCCCCCTTCCTCAGTGAGACCAAGGTGGCATACTTAGGTGTACTTTGTACTATTTTCTCACTAGTTTTACTTGGACCTGGAAAGATTCTCAGAGTATTTATAACATCTGAAACATCAGAGTTAACAAATTAATGGCTGAATAAAAATTTTAAAATATTAATTGAGCACCTCTAACATGACCTGCATTTTATTATGTACTAGGGAAAGAAGAATATTGAAAGCATAGGAAAAGAAGATCTACTCTATATAACAGCAAAACAAGGAACTTTGGAATATATAGATCTTTGTATCTAACATTGGCTAATGACTACTAGGCAATGAGAAAGACATTAGAGTTGTGAGTATAATAATGAGATTAAGGACTCTAGAGATTATGCAGAAACTACATGTTAAAAATTTAACATACTTAAAGCAGAGCACATAGACATGTTTGTGGAAAAGCCCTAATTATCTAGTTTCCATACCCAGAGGACCAACAGAGAAGGCACATGAAACACAACTAACTATAACTACTTGAGTGCAGGGATCATTGTTTAAGCTAGGATTAATGTAGAAATAAAGAGTCAAGATTTCCTTGTATCCTAACATTACATTTTCTGCACTTTCATTTTAATTTTCTTCTTAAGTTGCAGTCTCTTAAGCAATATTCCAAACAATAAGATGATAAACCAAGTGATAGATTGTAAATATGGAACTTCCAATGTAGTTACTCTTTTCAAAAACAGGTGTTAACACATGATGGATAATGAGTTTTTATGTTTAAGGAAGCTTAAGTTGATGCTATCAGATAAGCTTTGGAACTTTAAAGCTTTGATAGAAGGAAAATATAATATACTATTTTTATTTTTATTTGTTCTTTTTAGATACACATAACAGTAGGGTATATTTTGACATATTATACTTACATGGCATTTAACTTATTCTAATTAGGATTCCATTCTTATGGTTATACATGATGTGGAGATTCACTGGTGGTGTATTCATGTACGACTACAGGAAAGTTATGTCTGATTCATTCTACTGTCTTTTGTAATCCTATCTCCACTCCCTTCCCTTCATTCCCCTTTATCTAATCCAATGAACTTCTATTCTTCCCTTTCCAACCCTTATTGTGTATTAGCATCCACATGAGAAAGACCATTCAGCCTTTGGTGTTTTGGGATTGGCTTATTTCACTTAGGATGATACCCTCTAGTTCCATCCATTTATTGGCAAATACCATAATTTCATTCTTCTTTATGGATGAGTGATATTCCATTGTGTGTATAAACCACATTTTCTTTATTCATTCATCTGTTGCAGTTTGAGGCTAATAGAAATAGCCTCAAAATAAAGAATTCAGAAAAATCAATATAGTCATTTGGAAATACAGTTTATTTTTTCAGTTTGCTAAAATAATTTTTCCAATTAACATATTCTCTATCAGGTGATGGGAGTACATTTAAAGTCTTATTCAAATTTAGAGAAATTAAAAATGCAATAGTGAAGTAAGTGACTATGAAAAATAATGCAAGCGTAAGGGAGGCATTCTAAGCAACATAAAGGAGTTTTCATTATAATGTTCTGTGCTCAATATATAATTTTTAATTAAATCTAAAATTACATTAAGTTTTTACTTATTTACTAACACCAGAAATATAGCTAATTAATATCTTCACTGCTATGTACTTTAATTAAAATAATGACAGCCTATTTTGCAGATGAGGAAACAGCCTTGGAAATATCAAAGAAGATACAGTAATATATTTAAAGTCAATTAAGTTAAATATTTTTGATATATTTCTATATGTATGACACTGTTCTACGTATTAAAATGAATAAAATATTGTGTTTGGTCTTGCACTTATGGTAGAAATACAAAGGTGAACAAGAAATAGTGTTGTAAAGGAGCTGGTGGTCTAGAAGCAGGAATAGATACATGAAGTGAAAAATTTGATGAAATGTGTTATATGCTAGGAAAAAATAATCTTGATATGCTATGGGAACCCAGACATTGAGGCCAATATAGTTATTCAGAGAGGCATTTCTGTGGGTGATGAAATCTTGTTTTGAAGGTCCTGTAAAGGTGAATAGAGTAAAGGACTTTCAAGATAAAAGTTTGAATGAGACAGATAAGCTCCTGCTCTTGTAGAGTTTTCATGGTGGGAAACCGTGAGAACAATGCCCAAGTAAGACACCAATGAGTGTGTGAGGAAGTGACAGGAGAAGCCACCGATAAGGAACACATTTGAAAATCATTTAGATGGTCAAGTGTGTAGAGCTTTTCACTGATTAGATCTGTGGGATGAGGGACAACAAGAAGTCTAGGAAGAGTTTCAGGCCCTGGGCTTGGAGAATTAGGTGAATGTTTTACTATTATCTGAGATATGGCATAAGAAAGAAGTCAATTTTAGATAGGTTGAGGTCTTGCTATGCCTCAAGTGGGTATAGCCCACAGGCAAATGCACATATCATTCAGCTAGTAAAAGGGAGAAACATGGTGAAAGAACAGATTGTGGACATGACAGTAAATGGTCTTCCAATAATTTAAAACCATAAGACCAAAAAAAAAAAAAAAAAAAATCACAAAGCTTCCTGTGAAAGATACCAATGAAGAACAGAGAATTGTTCACTAAAAATTACAAGTGTAGTTAAACAGGTATGAGAAGTCCAGGTTGATTAGAATATTTTAGTATTATTTTGGAAGGAAAATTTACACAACTAACCAAGAAGGGAAAAGATCTTGGGAACATTGGGAATCCTGAGTATGTGCCTATTTTTTACTTATATAAATTGAGTGACACATTTGAATTTGCTTCTGGATAATTCTAAACAAATCTTCATACTCAATGAACAGGTATGTTCCTCAATCATGCCATCTGTAATTCCCTTTTATATTTTAAAAATTCTATTTTCTTTACTGGGTCTGAGGAATTAACATTGTGTCATTCATATATTTCCATTTTAGTGTCTTAACAGTATTGATTAAACAAACAATACAGGTTGACATGTTAAATGTTTTTAGGCCTGATTCAATTATGTTCAGGATATGATGATAGGTTTAGGTTTTATAGTTAAGACATCTTCAGAACTGGTTTTATCTGTACTATGTTCCCATTCAGTCTGCTAACTCTAAATTGGCTTTCTACTAGTTTTCAAAGAATGGACATCAAGGAGAATTCTGGAACTCTGGTAAGATTTTTCATATGATATGAAAATATTTGCTAAAGTTTGAAATAAATATGTTTATTACATTTACCCTATTTGTTATTTTAGATATGTGAATGTTCTGGGAGAATTTCTTAAGTCAATATTTAATATACATGTACATTTCTTCTTGGTACATAAAATCACTGCTCAAAAGTTGTATGACAACAAAGTATTTCTTAAACGTCTCATTGAAAAGAGCATGGCTTAATTATAGAGGAACTATGCTATATTATTTAAAAACTATATATTCTTATGGTAAAAATACTTTGTTCCATACAATATTAAATTATGTCTCAATTTTAGTAATTCTTATAAATTTTTTACTCCAAATCATCTGCATTGAGAGTAGCAATCAAGTTTTGAAAGTGTAATCTTACATTAAAACTCACATCAAAAATAACATAAAAGATGAATGTAAAATTAGCAAAACCTAGCAAACAGCTTAGCTGCAACTTCAAGACTTTCTCTGTTAGATTAGGGGTGGGGGGTTGTCCGTAAAGCAAATTTAATGACACAGCTATAGGTTAATATCCTAAATCATTGATTAATTATCCTAACCAGTGAATCATCGCTGGTAACAGAAAGTGATGAAAAGTGAAACTATAAATAAAAGGGATTAAATTCTACTTGTAAGTTAATTTAATTATTCAAAACATTTAGAACAGGTGAGAAAACAAGTCTGAAAAAGACTTTAGTCATACATTTACCACAGCAGTTCGCTTCATGTTATTCCCATTTTAAAAATATTTTCCACGATAACTTATGTGTATAAACTAGTTTCACTAGTTCCTTTTTATTTTAGACAATTATAATAGGTGCAGTTGAATAACTGAACACACCAAAAATTATTTAAACATTCCCCATGATTTATAAATCAACATGTTATTTAAAAACATTTATTCAAAAGTCTATATGGCTATCTGATTAAAGCTATTCAAAGGCAATATTTTAGCTATAAAAAACAGCAAGGAGAAGGAAGAGTTATTAAATCTCACACTCACTTGATTTAAAATCTACAGTTCCCATGGAAGAATGTGAAATCATGGAAAGCAAACCAACCTCTGCAATGTTTTTCTTAACATATTGCCTGCACCTGTATATAATTGTAATTTCCCAAAGCATTACTAAATAAGTCAAAGGTTATAGAGTTACTTCGCATAGAATAGCCCTTTCAATCCAGAATGCTAGAGTTTCATTTTAACCATACACTCAATCTGAGCCTAAAATTAGCAATGTAAGGAATGTTATCTGTCCCATCATGGTCATGACTTGCCTGGTACCCAGAGGCACAAAAAAAGTCTTGACCATGGGACCATTCAAGGAAGCTGTGCAATAAAAGAGGAAGCAGGACCAAGGAGACATATCAAAGCTCTAATTTTTTTTTCCTTAGCTCTGCAGAAGTTTTGTGAAATTCATCCTAAGGGAGAGGATACAGGAAATTGAGTAATATTTTGCAAAGACCATTAAACCCTTGTGTCTCTCAATAACCTAACACATATAAGTCCTAGAATTCCAAGAAGTCAGATAATGTAAACTTAATATATTAGATCTTAGAGGAAAGATAGGTAAATAAACTTCATTACTCATAAGGGGTTACACTTAAAATGTTAACATTTGAAAACATAACTACATGAAATAAAAAGCAAGGAAAGATAGATAAAGTGAAGGAAAGATAAAACGCAATGACAAAATATGATAAGTGGGTGGGAAACTAAACCAATTTCCTGTGCATTATTTGGGTATTGGCAAGTCAATTAGATGCCAGCTATTTATAAACTTGTAAGTCATTAATACTTTATCATAAAGTCAGTTATAAGCAAGTTAGTCAAGGATGAAAGAGCTGAATCAGTGGATATGCTCCAAAATAAATGCTATATACTATCATAGTTAATGGATGCATCAGATGCCCACCAATATTTTTTAAAACTCTTACTCATCTTAGATGAAAAAAGTGCTTATTTATTTCTTTATGGACAACCAAAAAAATGTCAACTTTCACATGAAATTGTTTGCAAAAACTGATGTCATCCTTAATATACAGTTCCCTAACCATTTTCTTTACTTTGTTCAAATTTTGAAAAGTTTTTTTGAAAGGCAGTCATACTCCATTTGATGAAAAGGTGCTAAAAATTTTCCCTGAATTAAATGCCACACAGAAGCAGATGAAAATCAAGTTCAACAACAAAGCAGTGGTAAATTATTTCTGCCCATAAATAAAACCTCTTGGACTCCCATGCCCACTAATCTTAAAATTACTCAACTGCATTTAATCTCCTATGTGTTTTCTCTGAGGAATTGAAAGAGATATGATAAGTGAATGGATTTTAAACTCCTGAGGAACATTTCTATACAGGAAATATTGTGTGATCTTAAAAAGAATGCTGAATGCATGAAGATACATGTACATGTATGCATTTATAATGAACATAGAATAATTGAAAAATAATAATACAACTCAGACCTCCACAGAAAGTAATTATAGTTGATATTCATTTTATAAATCCCAGATAAACATAAGGATTTCATTATATGGTATATTATTTTTCAAATCCACATGACTTTTAAAGATGGGTATAAACCATTTTATATTCTGGAACATAAAGTTCAATTATGATGAAATCAAGACACAAGGTAGTTTTCCAAAAATTCCTCTATCATCTTTTGCATACAAGAGGTGACATCATTATCCAAATATATCCTTTGGCATGTCAGTTTTGGGAAATTTCCAGAGTACAATGAGAATGAGTCACTGGATCCTATAAAAAATTTAGGATTATGACATCATGCAATGGTAACACTAAATAATTCAGGTCATTGAAGAGGATGCATATTAGACTTCAACATCTGAATTAAATTATATACATAAAAATTTCTAAGTTTGGAAATATTTGGGGGTTCATGTAGTTTGGCTCTTCATTGTGGGTGTATCCACTGTCCTGTGTCTAGAATGCTGACACTCAATCTGATAGCATAACCAATCAATCGCTCTGCTTTGGCTATTGCCAAGGTAACAAACCTAGTCTAAATCACAGATGGCAGAGGACGTGAAGTCCCAAGTCATCCCTTGACACATGCAAACTCTGTAATTTTCCATTACTTTCTTTAAATGACTTTATATTTCCATGTTGATGAAGATATTGAAAAATGCTATCACAATCATATTGAGAGAGGATATTATGTATTAATTTGCATTTTGGTTTGCAAGTGTGTTTTACAGGCACTAGAGAAAGGAGAAACATAGTGACTAGTTACCTCCATTTTCAGATGGTTTATCCTCTCTAGTAAATATTATAAGGGTGACACCACCAAAACTCCAATTTAACATATTTTGTTCCTAGGTTTGTGAACTACAATTCTGTTACTTCCCTTCTTTACCTGTTTGTTTTCTTCAACTTCCTTATTCATCAGTTTTTATTTCTGCCTACCTCACTTCATTGTGCTTGCTCAATTCCAAAAGAAATGGAAAGTAAATTAAGCATGCTAATATTTTGATAAAAATGTTTTTGTTTTGTTTATTTTGGTTTTAATTTATAGGGTGTGACATTTACATCTCTTTGCAGTTATATTTTTGTCTTTTTTATGTAGTCATTTTATATATAACATTGATTTAAATTAAATTCAGATGCACATAAATGAGAACATCCGGGTTCTTTAAAATGAGACAGAACAACACTCAGATCTCTAGTGTGTGTGTGTAATATGACACAAGTTCTCTTGTGTGTGTGTAATATGACACAAGTAATCTTAGATAGCAACTTTCTTAAAGATTCAGCTAACTACATAGGAAAAGTTACTTGAGTTTATTTTTAAGATTTTGAAGTATTTCCCATAGAAGTTAAAAAATCCAATCTTCCTCAATTTTCAAACTTTGCACCTGATAATAATACAAATAAACCTCACTATTTCTTTTTTTCTAGTGAAAGTTTAGAAGTCCTGAGAGTACATTCCCCCGACACTTGTAATTTACTATTATTACTCCACTTCTGAAACTAAGGAAATCCATTTGAATGACCTCAGTTTTTTATTCTTTTCTGAATGACTTGCTTTGATGAGGTATCATAACTCCTGATGTTAAGTTTAAAGACAAAACGTACAACTTTAAAGCATAAGCCACAGTTACAGTGACTAAAGAAAGTAAGGAAACATAACCCAATATTTCAACCAAACACTTGGCATTCTTACTTCAGAATATTTCAATTTACGATTTATTTCAATGTGTCTGTATGTGTTGCTAAGTACTTGTGTTTTCCTAATTGCAAACTTGAGCATAGAATTTGCACAGTTGCAATCTTGATAGAAATCTGGAAATGTTTGAAATCAAGGAGGCCAGATGCAGAAACCCTGTTGAACAATCAATCTCTCCTTTCATTCAAAACCCCTGTTATTGGACCAGATTCCTTTAGTATTCTACAGCTGCCCAGAAAATGACCTTCAACATTCTGTGCCAATATATACTTCTCTTGTTAACATTGAGTATTTTATTTCTTCTCACCTGTTATTGTCCTTTTATGTCTCCACCTTTTCCCCCATTTTCTACCCATTTTTAAGAGCACTCAAAGTGAGTAGAACCCAAATTAAAAAAAAAAAAATATGTGTTGTTTTTCTCATTAGTATAGTAGAACCATTTTATTACACCCACAGGAAATGCTTTTTAGTCTTTTTTACCCTTTTGGAAATAATATTAAATTTTGACAAGGACATTCAATGCTGCTGAAATGAAATAACGAACATGTGCCTTTGAAATCCAAATTGTGATTTGCTTTCAGAGTGTTCTGTTCTGTATGTAAAACTAAATATTTTAGGGAAAAGGAACAGTTAGAAATATCTAGAATATTTAATATGAGTCTAGGTGATATTATTTGAAAAATTTCTAGGGAAAATTTAAGTGCTTTCTATGGTAGAAATGCAAGGATATATTAAAATGCTCTTTTTTGTTAAAATAATAACAGATAAATAAGACAATGAATACTATTTGATGATAACATCACTTGTGTCACTATCAAGACTATATACACAAGCAGATAAAATATATTTTTGTTTGTTTTGGTCCATAATTTAATGAAGGTCATGGTGATTAGTATTAAAAGAATAAAATAGCACATCACTTGGTCAAAATATGTAGGGTGTTTATGTGTGTGAGAGAGACAGAGAGGTCTGAAATCAGATTTGTTCTGAGGGTTTCATTAGTGGAACCTTAAAACCATGACATCCTCTTAATTTCCCTTTAGGAAAACATTTCTCTTGTTGCATTGTCCTCCTCAAGACTTTCAGGCTGATACTGGCTCCTCCCACCTAAGGAGGTATAAACTTGCATTTGATCTGGGTGTTACGCTGGCACTCTACTTAAGGTTCATCAGCTGAGCTGCTTTATTTATCTTCTAACTATCTCTCAATTCTCCTGGTTAAAATCATATACATTTTATGGAAGGAAGAAATAACATGGAAGGAATAACTATTGTGACTACAGTGAGAATATTTCCAGAACCATAGCTTGAATCTTTTTTTTTTTTTTTTTTTTATGATGTGTTAACCAAATAACATATTTTGTTAGGGTGAAAATACTTCCCCTTACCAGAGGGCATTGGGATAAACAGGGTGTCATTTCACATAAGCTGAGGTTTCATTTTTTAATCAATTCCCATCAACAGGAATAAATGCAATTTGAATAGCTAAATGGCCTCTCTGAATAGACACATTAACAGAAAGACCGAAAGAATTTGTCACTAAAATTCTAATGGAATATCCAATCATGAAGTTTTCTCCCCGTTCCTTCTTTCCATGTCTAGTTATTTGCCTTCTTTATACCTTCAGTCTTGTAAGGGCACAGATGTTTCAGACCTGATTCCTAATATCTTGAGTATCTTTCTTTTATTTCTTCAACATCAGGTCTGTTTCATTTCGGTAAAGTTCTCACATTATGCAACACAGTTTCTTCTGTTTACCTGTTACTTCAGGGTCCACCCTACCTATTCATTCTTAGAGTCCTCCTGTGATATCCTCCGGACACCCCTGTCTTCTATGAACTCACCTACTTAAACATGTCTTCAGGCTTCCCCTAGAATGCTGTCTTTCTGTTACCATTAGATAAGACCAGCCTCTAATCAAAGAATACTATAAACTTCTTAAACAGGGAGTGATTCAATCTTTATATTCCTAGGTTCTTGGGATTGGGAGGTAGGGTCTACATTATTTTTGTTCTGTGCTTCTATTTCTAACATTTACCTTTCTACTTTCAGCAACAAATATTTTTCTTTTCTGAGCCACATCTTATCCAGTTTTGGTGCTTTTCCCAGAGCTGTCATCTGATTCCCTCCTGGTCCCTTTTCACCTTCCCAAAGGACATTGAACTCTTTTTCCCCCCAACGATCTCCTGCTGTTGTCCTGGGGATTTCAATACACATGTTGAAAAGCTATCCATGATTATGGCCTCAGACTGGTAAAAAATGTGAGGCTACAACTGCGTTTGAAACTTGACATCAGACTTCATTCCATGTTATCAAAATCTTGTCCCCAGTATGTTGGTTTGTTATTCCATTTTGGTTACTAATTTTGCTCAAAATGAAAATGGAGCCCTTGACAAATCAAAACTTATTCTTCTAATCACTCAGTGTTAAGATTTGACAGACCACAACTGCTTAGCAACGCTTTGAATTTCTCCATAGTTGCTTCCTTTTGAGTTTTCTATTATAGAAGTTTACATCATGTTGGCACCTAATTATAGTATACTGGAATTTTCACAGAATAACCCAAGTTAGTCTTATCTTCTACCACTCTCTCTACATTTTTCAATGATATTCTCTAGTTTGCTCTTTCTTCCTTTCTTTCTGGCTTGCTCCTTCTTTCTCTTCCTCCTCCTCCTCCTCCTCCTCCTCCTCCTCCTCCTCCTCCTCTCTCTTCTTCTTCTTCTTCTTCTTCTTCTTCTTCTTCTCTTCTCTCCCCCCCCCCCCCCTCTCTTTTGCAGTGCTGGGAATTGAATCAAGGGCATTGCAAATATGGGCAAGCACTCTACCACTGAGCTGCACTCCCAGCCCCCACATTATTTTTGAGACATGCTAGACACTCTCCATTCTTTGCCTGATAAGTCTTTCAAAATCCACTTAAGGCCACCCCTTTTATTTTGTTTCCTATGGTTTCTTAAAGATTTGGTACTTCTTCAACAAGTGTTATACCACTTAGCAGATGTGGTATTCTCTGTGACTATATACTTTTGCATCATCCCCCTCTGCCCCAGGACCTTTCAGTGAAGAGGCAGGCCTCAAGGACAAAGGCTGTTTCAATCACGCTTCCATGATCAGTGTCTAGCATGCTGCCAGGTTTATTAAACATTGTAAATATCTTACCCTTGTATTTGTGTGATTTCTGATCATTTTTGGCACACTGCCATAAACTTCCAGCAGGATTACTACAAGTTGAAGCTGACTAGATTATCTCAAATTATACATATTCCCGAAAAGACAGTATGTTTTATATATAGAATCAAGAAATCTTTTAATTTCCAACAGAGGGAGAGCAAAGACACTTGTCAACCTTGCCTTGAAAAGCTGAAGAGTTGACTCTGATTCTTATGTTGTTGGCTCAGAATTGCAGAAATAACAAATCATTATTTTAAAAAACTAAAATTCAAAACTGTGATGAATAGGTAGGCCTATCATTACAAAAAAATCCACTTGAAATTTGCATATCTATACCTTCTATATTGTTATTCACAACCACCAATAAAATAACAGACATATCAACCTAATTTAGAAGGAAAAAATGAACAGTTTGACTCTTTTAATGTGGTAGAATTCTTTTTGTACCACTCTCCCAAAACAAAAATAAAAATAAACAAATAACTAACCTCTGAAGACCATTGATTTGGTAAATTTAAATAAGGGTAAAATAAAAATTGCATATGTCTGAATCATAAATTTCCTTGTTTAAAATTTAGAAAAGTTGTGGTAACATGTACTTATATAGAGGTAAAAACTGGAAAAGAAGATTGAGAAAAAGGCAACAACAGGTAGGAGATATGACATCCATACCTGCAAATCCAGTAGCTATTACTGAACATCAGGTCTAGTCTTAGGCAATCATATAGAAGAATAGAATCATATTTTAAAACTCATTCTATGGGGGTAGAGAAGGGGAAATGTCCCTCCTCTCAAGCTATGCAAAAAAATAAATAAATAAGAGAACTGCATAAGGTACATGAGTTCTGACACCGATACACTTATTTATTACCTAAAAATGAAACCCAATAATGCATCAATAATGTTTTCCTTAAAACATACAATATACAAAAATGAACCATCTTTTATGTATCTTCATATTTATAATAGAACACTTGGACCAACTGCTAGATACAGCAGATTTAAATGATTAATGTTAACAATCTATGTGAAGACTGCAGAGGAATTGCAATTTTAAGATGCCATTTTGTTTCTAGAAGAAAAAGGAACATTCACTGAGGTAATCTGATGTCCATCTTTGGATCTAGCTTGCTCCATCCTGTACAAGAAGTTATGCGGATTCACATTGCTTTAAAATAATTAAAAGAGACACTAATTTAGTTCCTGGCAAAATGTCACCTGAAGTTTAATATATGGACCAGGGAGTCAGATAGGGCTCTTTTGAAAGAGACCATTTTAAATGGGGCACAGAAACGAAGTGCTAGAATCACTAAGAACCATGTCTCTTTTAGCTTTTTTGCTTCTTCATCTTTTGTAACTTCTCCAAAAAGTAGTTTAACTGATATGAAAAAAAAAAAAAGTGTTCTAACTGTAAAATGGAAAGCACTACAAATTCTTCTCAGTACACTTAATGTCATGAAAACTAGGTTTTTAAATTATATGTTTACAACAGAGTAATTGCAAATGTTACCATATTCCTTGAAGGTAACTTTAATTTTGAAGACTCACAAAACCCCAAAGTCTAATTCTCAATTATGCTTTTGCTTTAATAAGTTCGCATCATGAATTCTTTATTAAAACAAAAGATACGGTGGGTATTCGGATGAAACTCTAATTCTTTTTCCTTTGGAAAACTAAGCAGATAGCATAATCACACATTTTTAGGAACTGCATAAAGTATAAACATTCAAAATAAACTGTTGGAAATATTCACTTGGACTCAATTTCCTTTTAAGCAGTCTAGTTTAGCCCAGTGCTCTTCAATGGTTCATTTGTTATGTCAACCCACTATAGAGGACATCAAAAGAGCTTGTCACTAATTGATTACATTTCTCTACCACCATGATTCACAGTGCTATAGGGACAATTACATAACTGTTTGACTTTTGCAAAACTGTGAGTTTAAGTAAACACAATTCTTTGTTATTATGAACCCTAATGGGCATATGCACAGTAAGTATCATGGTATGTAACCAGATCTCTCTCCATTGTCTATCTGACTTGTGACTCACAAAAATCCCTCTTTTGTGGCAACTGCAGTTCTGGGGAACAGCTGCTGATCTCACACTGAAATTAAAAACATTTGAGTTGTTTTGATTTATGTTAGCTCCCATGGGAAGAAAGAAATGAAAAATGGATGCTTAGTGTAAACAAAATACCATTTTTTTTCAAAGTCTATGGAGCAATTTTTCTAAAGACTCTGACATATTCCTTTTATTAAAATATGGGGAGATCCTGTTAGTACAATGTTGTTAGAAGGGAAAATGACTAACGGTATTCTAATAAACCAACTGCTTGGATTTGCTTTAAATCAACAGTGTTCTGGAGTTGCAACTTTATCATCTTACCTCTGAAATCCAAACCTGTGTGATAGAGTTTGATGTTGTAATGGAATGCAACTAGCAATGAACATCATTGAAGTGATACCCTTGGGAAAGCCTGAGCAAATCAGTTTTTCTTTTTCTATAGATGTTCTCTAAAGAAATAATCCAATGCCTTAAACTTCAGTGTTTCACTGTGCGTGAAATATTTTGAACAGAGTTTAGTGAAATAGCTAAATAGTGTTCTTATGCTGATAACTATTTAAATTAAATTTACAGGGATAGCCTCCTGTGATGTAGAGATTTTATATATATGTGTGTTTGTGTGTATTTTATTTTTAATGTCAGTTTACTTTTTATACCTTTTGGTGAGGAGGAGCAGGTCCTTTTATAGCTGGAATTCTCTTAGGATCTGTGAAAACAGATCATCAGGCGTAACCTATAACCAAGCCAGCTGGCGTGATTGATTGGCAGCATACGAAACACACCAACAGAACAAAATGCCTTAGGGTTTAAAGGTACATACGCCCTGCAAGCTCATTCTATACTTCTTATTCCATTTGTTTTCTGTTTTCTTAACTGTCTCTGACCCTGGTGCAATTGTGAGGGGTCAGGCACATTGCAGGGTGAGAGTACGCCTCCCTGCAGGAAGCAGGGGCTAAGAGTCAGAAGTTTTCAGTAGTCTATGCTGTCTATTTCCCTATTTTATGGTCCCTTGGAAAAGAGAATGTCCCTTTTTAAAAGCAAATAGTAATGAAATATTACTTTGACATGTGAATAAAATTTCCTTTCCTATCTTGGAACGTTCTGAGATAGGATGCCAGCTGATTTTTAAACTTGTTTCTAAGTAGTTATAAACTCAGCTGTCAAAAATGTTGTTTTGGTTTCTTTTGATGAGTTGTAGATAAATAAGCCACATTTAAAATAATTTAAAATTAATAGCTATTATAAGTGCAAGTTTTTCAATAAAGCAGATAAACAATTAGTTTTAAATAAGCAGGAAAACAATTGGGATTTTACCTATATATAAGGGGATTCCACTAACTGAATAATCTACAAAGGATTTTATTTGAAATCTTCCAATTTTATTTGAAGAAGGAAACTATTGATTAAAGTCATTTACTGCCAAATACCATTCCAATGGTTTCAAATATATTTAATACAATAAAAATCTAGTGGTGGCCTGGGATGTGAACAGCATCTTTGAATTCATTGTATTGAGAATACTACCTTTAAATCAAGCAAATTGCCCCCAGTGGGACCGAACCTTCCATTCCTGTGCATTACTCAAACATAGTATGATTTGAGGTAACATAGCTATATTCTCCTCATCACCAAATATATATTTTCAGGTATTCTGAAGATTAAATTACACTATTAGAGGCTGATTTTCATGCTGCAAATAACTTCTTTATATAATGTGGAATTCAGAGGAAAGAGTATATAAACTTAGAAATTATAGATATGTACTTTGTAACTTCAACATTGAATAAAGTGTGATCTTTGGTAAATTACTTAAGTCTCTGGGCCTCAAATTCCTTCCTCACCAAGAAAGAGGCTTATATTATATTATTAATAGATGGCTTATTGGGGATTATGAAGATATGTAAATCACTTCATGTCCCTGACACATGGTGAAGGTGGTTAGTACCATTGATTTCTTACAGAAATAAGTCATGTATAATAGTCACTTTTCCAAAAGTGCTAATTAAAATTTTAAATCAATACTGTTACCATTGCTTATCTGATGATTTAAAAATAAAATAATTGGAAATACGGTTTTGCCAATAAATTTACCACCTATTAGATATTAATTATATAAGAAAGCAATAATATAAAAATTAAATGAAAAGTTCATTTTAGAATGATAAATTTCTTTTAAAGAATATATGTTATTAAATGTGACAGAGTGTACAAATTTGTAATTTGTAAAGTGAGGTACAGAAACTTACTTCCTACTAGAAGACTCGGGCTTTTCTTTTTCTTCAGGTAAGCCCTATATGCTAAGGAACACATCTGATTTGTAGCAATTCAAAACTGAAGGCCTAGTGATAAATATCTATTTGCAGTTTTCTACCTTCTGTAGGATTCCTATACTATGAATTGATATTTTCTTCCCGATGCTTCATTAGCTCACTTAAAACTATCACAGACCATACCAATCAATGGAAACACCTGACATCCCAAAACAGCAATAAAAAATAATGATTTTAATAAAACTATCACAGACCATACCAATCAATGGAAACACCTGACATCCCAAAACAGCAATAAAAAAATAATGATTTTAATGGGAATAAATATATAATAATTATTTCAAAGCAATAATAAAAATAAGAAAACATTTTTCCCTTTTATCATTCAAAGACTGAGAACTATCCTTTAACTCTATTTAATAATGGCATAACTGAAGAAAATAAATATGGGCTATTGATAGGCCCTGTAAACACTTTGAAGAAAAAAAAGTTCTGATTTCATAAAATACAATAAATGTGGAATTCAGAGGAAAGAGTATATAAACTTAGCTACTCACCAGCTACAATACTGTTTTTATATAAGCAGCATTTCCTAAGACTTCAATCAGGAGATAAGTAAAATGGTTAATGAGTACACATATACCACACAGGGTTTATTTTTGGCCAAGGCAAAATGAAAGAGCCAGACAAAATTCCAGGAACTGAATGTTAGTACAGGGACTGTACATGCCATACACATGTTTGAGTAATCTAATCAACCCCATTCTCCTTCACATACACAACTCTGCTCCCTTCTGAGCATTTCCACATTTACACTCCTCACCACCTGATATGGCTCATTAAGTCAAAATAAAGTGATGAGAGTTGAGAATGATATTCTCTACAATTTCTACTCTGCTTTTGAGAACAGTCTTAATACCAAAATAAATGTTTTAAAATTAGTGATATTGGGAGAAAAGAAACTAAAGAAGTTTCCTGTGTTCTTTTAAATTGAATATGTGTCTATAATATGGTATATTCTTCTATAGTGGAAGTTAAATAACTTAGAAAAATAGAAAAGGATAAATCATTTATATTATCCATCACTGCCTACATTGGAAGCATTTGAAAAAATGACAAAGAAACTTGGGAAATGTAGTATGGGTAATTAAGTGTTATGCTAAATTTGATTTGCAGTTCTCCTTTTATACTAACTATAGAACCCAATCATGGGTATGTTCTACTTCATCTGTAATTACAGAGAATATATAGTCCCTTTTTGTGTGAACCAAACTACCCAAAAGTACATAGCTCAACTTGGAAAGCCGGGGCAGAGCTGTTTAAAAAAAGAAAATTTCTGTCACATGTTCTCAAGAGAACAACAAAATTCTTCTAGAAGTATGGTGGACAAACATTTCTTGACAGTCTTTAGTTTTAATGTTTTTGAAAGTCTCAATTTTCTTAAATTTTTAGTATAAAAATTTTATTGACACTCTAAAACATTAGAAGGAATTATGAGTTAATTAAAACAAAAAAAGTTCAACTCATTACTCAACTTTTTTTCTCTGATGATTTTTTTCTATCCTGAGAGTAGAATAGTCTAAAATTAGTAGCCAATTGGCTTAGTGAATGAATTAGTTACAGAATATATTTAATTTGGAATGAGTGATAAAAGTGTATGTACATCACAGAAAAAGGGTAAGAGTACATGCAGCAGTCCAACATTTCATTAAAAAATAAACAACTATATTGAGGTATGACTGACATACAATAATTCACACATATTTAATGCATATTTTTTGGTAAGTTGTGACTTACATATACATCCATGAAACCTTCACCATCATCAAGATAATGAATATATCTATTACACCCAAATATCTTTCTATGGCTTTTTGTATTTTGTTCTCCTGTTCCTCACTTCTTCCACACCAAGCAACTACCAATCTACTTTTGTTGCTATATATTAGTTTGCATTTCCTAAAATGTCATATAAATGCATTATATAACATATATTCATTATTTACCTGACTTCCTTTACTCTCTAAGATAATTTTGGGAGTTTCATCCATGATGTAGTATGTGTTGAAGTTCATTTCTTTCAATTGTTGAGTAGCATTCCACTATAAGATTATACCTTGTTTAATCCATTCTTATGTTGAAAACATTTGAGTTGTTCCTAGGTTTGAATTCTACAATTAAAGCTGATATGAACATTAATATATATTTGTGAATAGTTTTATGTGGTCATATGCTTTGGTTTATCTTGGATAAATAAATAAAACTGAAATGAGAAGATCACATAGTAATAAATATTTTCCTTATGAAACTACCAAACTGTTTTGCAAAAAGTTACCCTCCCTCCAGAAGTAAATGAGAATTCCAGTTCTTCCACATCCTAGCCAATACCAGGTAGTGGGCAGTGTTTTTCATTTTAGTTATTTTATTAGGTATGTTCCTAACTTAATTTTCCTCCAGCATTTAAAGTCTCATTGGCAATGTTTACTGACCAACTAATCCTAATTTGTACTTAAAAAAAGGTTGGGTTTTAATCCTTTCTTTATGTTAAAGAATTGGAAAAGACAAGCGTTCTACTTTTGAAAAAAAAAAAAAGAATATAATATAAAACATTTTTATAAGTCTGACTCAATAAATAAAAATAATAATTTGTTTTATTGTTTTAAAACTTCAAGATTTTCATTGTACTTCATTTGTTTTGATATATATGACAATCATGTGATGTAAGAGTTATTATGAGAAGATTATAAGGAAGTTGTGGCTGAGAAGGTTTATAAACTTGTCCAAATTTTCTATAGCAGTAAAAGAAGAGTACAAATGAAATTGTTCTACTATTAATGTTGACATGAGACTAACAACACCCAAATTTATGGGGAAAAAATTGTGCACTCTTGGCTCTAAGAAATAAAAATAATTTCCTTTATCAAAGATATGTTAAAATTTTAAGTGTATGTTGATGAAGGTTGAGAAAATGGAAGTATTCCAGAATAGCAGCTGGAAGAGAGGGTTAAAATCAGAATTTATTTTGCAGAGTATTTAATTTCCAAAAGGATACTGAAACAGATATGCAGATGCTTAAAATTAGTAACAGGATATAAATCTGAGATAGTTTTTCTCAGAGGAATAAGCAAGCTGATCCTTATTACATAAATCTTTTTAACAGTAAAATATACAAAAATAATAATGGATGTATTAATGATGTCTTCTTGGAACTTTTCTTACTAATGCAACCACTTTATGTTTACAATTTTTGAACTTGTCTTTCATGATAGTTCTAATAGACTGTGGTGTCTGGTGGGAAGGAGATAGATGGTAAGCAAACACAAAAAATAAAACTGACCTAAAATTTTAGAAACTTAATTTCAGTCTCCAATATTGAAGCTTAATATTCGATCCCCATGCACCATTTTTTGAGTTGATATCTTTATTCTAGATATCAATATGCATTATTTATTCATTCTCAGGACAATTACAGTATTCAACATATGTGATAAGATAGCTTAAAATTCTCAAGATAGTCTCCCAGAAGAAATGGATAAATTATTGAAATAGTAAAGCCATTTTTATTTATTAGAACTCATTAAAGGGTAAAATTGAGCCTTTATTGGAAACATCATTTAAAATCACCTTAACATTTAAAAAATGTGAAAAGAATATTTCTACATTTGCCTAGACCATTGGGACCTTTAGTTTGGTATTATTATGAAAGATTACTCAAGGCAACTTTGTCATATGGTTTAGTCATCTATTCTTTTCTCTGATGTAGGAATGTATAGAAAAGAAAAATGAGGAAGAATTTCCCATAACAAAGGAAAAAGAATGTTTATTCCCTTAGTCCTCAATTCTTTAGGAAAAAGAAGGGAGTGGGGTCAAGGAAAGCTCAGAATTCAAGGAAGTGCTGCAAGTCATCCCCTGCCTCCCAAGGCATTTCCGGTTGGAGAGATGGGGAGCATTGATCAGGCAGTGTTATTTGAGCCAATCTGTTTACTTCAGATTGTAAATCATCTCTGTGCATGAGTCTGGACCCCTCTGAGATGCCTAGTTCAACCTATAGACATTATCCATTTACAGGCTTTGCTTTTCTTCTTTTTAAAGGTGAAATAAAACCCTATGCATTTCAGAAAGAGAGAAAAAAAGTGTTTACATAACCAAATGATTTCGCATCTGGTGAAATTTAAGCTGCCATTCTGAAAAAAAACAGCTTTAAAAAGTGTGTTGCTCAGAAAACAGTACGGTACCTTTGAAAATATCTCGGGAATATGAACTGAAATAAACCATACATTTCAGGATTTTAACGGAGAGCTAAATTTCTTAACATATCTTTTAATTTGTTGCTTTGATAAATTTGTTTGTTAATATTATTTTTAAGAGAAAAAAATAAAGTGACCACAAAATACATTTATAATGTACCAATCTATTAAAAGTTATGACTCATATTAGATTTTTGGATAATTACTATAATGATGTATTTACAAATAATGGGAATTTCTTGGAAATATGTCAAGCAGATAGCTGGGAAGCCAGAGAAGGGTAGAAATAAATAGATTTGTTTTTTGGTTTGGGTTAATTGCATTAGGAAAAATCCATTCAGTGAATTGATCTACTTTGGAAGTAATGCTTATATTGATATGAATGGAATCACAATAATAACAACAAAATAGAAATTATGTTAAGTAATAGATATTCATGTGTGCCACTTTCTTTTATTATCTTTATAATAGTGAGTGTCCTGTCTATGGGTAAAATATTTCTAGAATGTGTGGCTAATTTCACACCTATAAATTCAAAGAAGTTAACTGCTACAGGGAGGAAACCATCTCCTTATCAGGTTGCAGGAGCAACAAATGTTCTATCTCTTTAAACACATTACATTATTTTATTATAGCACTTATACCAAGATTTTTTTTTTCCATTTGGAAATATATGCACTACTTAACTGGTAAGATAGAAACTGCATAATTTTTGTTTGTAATATAAAAAATAATATAGTATTAGTGAAAGTAAAAGTTCAAATACACATAAAATCAACAAATCAAAAGACTCTACCATTTAAAGAACTTAGGTTAGGGACCAAACTGGGACAAAAATCAAATCATCCATGCATGGGAAACATGCATGTTCATTTTTGTTGAAAATGCATAATTTTCATTCCATGTAGCCAACATTTAATTTTCACAATGAGCGGTCAAATGACAGGCATTGCCTTTGCATTCCTTTGACTCATTCATTTATTTGACGCATTCAATTGGGTACCTACAGTACACCTGGCACTATACAAGTTAGTATGGAAATAGCACTGGGTAAAACAAAGTTCCTTTGCTCATAGAAAGAATCAGACACTAGGAGCATAGGCATTAAAATGTATTTCATGTAATGAAAAGTTCTATAAAATGGAAGAAAGCAGGTTCAATAAGAGGCTGAAGATGTTTTATCTACTCTGGTTGGGAAGTCCTCTTGGACAAAAGGAAACTTAAAGGAAACCAGAATGCAGCAAGGAAGCAAGCATATTATTTATTCCTGAATCTGTTCCTTGATATTTTGAGTTCATCTTATATGGGATTACATTACAAATTTATATATATTTTAAAAAGGGCTGGGGATGTGGCTCAGTGGCTAAGCATCCCTGGGTTTAATCCCCAGGACTGCCCCCAAATGTTATCTCAGATTGTGAAATATGAATCTATTTACAAATTTCTTAGAAGACAATTTGGATAGGCATACTTCTTCCAAATTCCAGATATCATGAGCATTTGTTGAAATATACTGTGCCAAACAAATTGCCCCAATTTTTTTTACTGTGTATAATAATAACTACGCACTAATAGTAGATATGAAGAAAAATTTTAAATCTAAAATTTAGGCATAACTTTGAATCACATATAAATGACTGTGATTTTTACAATTGTGCTCCTCTAAACCATAGTTAACTCTTATCCTCCTTGCTTAATTTTTTAACATAACTGTCTAATTGAGCATTCACAATCTAATAAGGTACGCACCAGGACCCAAATAGGCCTTGTCTTAGGCCCTGAAGGGTAAAGGTTCTGTATCACTTCCAGATTTTCAATTAGATCCTAATTATAACATGCCTCATTTAAAGCTACAGGAATCCTGACCCTGTCAACACTACAGGACCATAACATGTCTGTCTTAATTAGATCTGATTAGTTCTGGGCCTATCTCGCATTGTGGACCCTGACTCTCTTCAGAGCTGCTCATCTGTTTGGCAGCTGCTGATGTGGAAGAAACTTATTCAACATTCTGCAAGGAAGTATGTTCCCTCACTTTGCTCTCCTGGGATGCTAGCCCTTTTGTTATCCCATAGCTCCATATGATGGGTCAAATAATGTGCCTCACTTATCACTGGCAGTGTGATAAAGCTGGAAATGGAAACCTCAGCTGCTCAGGGGCTACTTACTGCATCCTGAGCTTCTCCTACTCTGTCATCCAATGAAATTCTATAGGGCTATTTTAAGTTTTTCAGAAGTTTATTTATTCATCCCAAACATTCTGTAAGTAGGTATATGAAAACAGCAGTTGTCATGCATTTTTTTTTGGAAATCCATTTTCAAATATAACCAATAAGTATTACCAATCTTATTGATATACAAAAGAAAAAAAGAAAAAGAAACTTTAGAACACTCATCCAAAGTGTGTAGTGGCATCTGTTAGGGTTTTCTCTCTTTGTTATTTGCAGTTTGTTTCCAAAAGCCTTCAGCTGATAGTATCAGTATTGATTTTCTTTTTTCCTTATTTGATACACCAAGCTTGCTCCATTGCTAATGGCTCACAAGCCATAGAGACATCGTTATTTACTTGGTTTTACATCTGGGCAGCATTTTGATAATGGTTGACTTAATATTGGACATTGATGTCTTTATCTGTAGTTAATGGAACTTCTTATTTAGTTGTGAGCAGTACCTGAGGGATATCAGATTTTCTAGGATTAGTGAGAAGAGTTGTCTTCACAATTGTAAACTGGGAGGTCTGGAGAGGGAAACACCTATTCCATAAGGTATGTAGCTACATTCAATATTATAATATAAGGGATATTCAATGCACTACATATTTAGAGTAGCAAAAACAGATCATATGCTTTTTAAATTCCATTGTATGTTAATTACTATTGATTTCTCTTTCCAATTTTTTCATCCTTAGATATTAAATCTGTGACCTGTTTCTAATAGGAGAAATCAAATTGCTTCCTTTTGTAAAAACTGTTTTCTCTACCAACAATACTATGAACACATTGTTAGATTAATCACGTAGATAAGCAAATGGGGCTAGGTCCTAGAGACATGTCATCTAATAGGCTGGTTGAGGAATACAAATAAAATAGAGCATTAAGATTCTATTTGGGGCCGGGGTTATGGCTCAGTGGCAGAGCACTTGCCTAGCATGTTCGTGGCCTGGGTTCAATCCTCAGCATCACATAAAAATAAAACGCATTGTGTAAAACTAAAGCAAATTAAAAAAAAAATTCTATTATTTGTATGCTTTCCTTTCCAGAAATATGGCCACCAATAGTAAAATCAGTAACTTACATTATAGGCTTACACTGTGCTAGATTCAGTTTAATTGTTTTACATACATTAATTTCACCCATAGAGCAACTCATAGAATGTGAGATTAAGTAAATTGCCGAAACATCAAACTATGGAGTTGCAGAGGTAGAATTTGAATCTCTTTTTACATAATAGGCTTTCTATAAGATTTGTTTAGCTGGGAATTTAGAAATCTATGCATAGAGAAATGATTTTTTCCTCACTTATATTAGGACTAACATTAAATACAAAGTGTAACTATATCTTTGCTCTAAATTGGTATCTACCACTTCCTTGTTCATTAGATTCCACCTTTCTTTTGATTGTTCACGCCTATCAAGTGCAGGTTTACTTTAGACCCGTTGCGCTAGTGGTGCATTCTTCATGGAGAGCTGTAAACCAGAATGAATATTTACAGGGTGCCCTTCTCTGGCAAATCTTACCACTAATCTCTGTTTAAATTCACCTCTTCAGAAAAGCTTTCTCTGACCTCCTTTTATAAAATATCATCTACTTATCCATCCATTCTCTTACATTATTCTCTATATATTCATCTTTACTATAGCTAACACAACCTCCATTTATTCTATTTAATCATGCAGAGTCTAATAAGGTCCACGGTAGCAAGAGTTACTGATTTCATTCACAGGTGTATACCCTGAACATGGAAACGTATTTGTCACAATAAATATTTTTATGTATAGTGAGATATCCCACAAAAAGCTAACAATATCACACAAGAAAAATGTGAAGCCTTCTAGTCAAATAGTCATTATCCAACCTAAAGGAATACAGCTAGAACCCTCAGAAAGATTGGCTTAGTTCAGTGAGTTCCAATATTCTCACAGTGAGGAGAAAGAGAGACTAGATCAAGAACTCTTTGCCTTGTTCCTGAGATATAGCTACTGAACTGGAAACCAAAATTTGGTGTATGGTTTCCAGGATTATTCTTCTTAGCCTAAAACACCTTGCCTTAAAAATCTAACTAGTATACAAACTAGTATACTATAATCTAGGAGAGTTAAATTAACTTGTTTCCATTCTTCTACATTGCCAAACCCTTAATAGGATATTAAGGAATTGATGACCACTACAGATGATCAAAATGAGGACAGAGCATTGAAATTTTGTTATTGATTTTGATGATGACTCCTACTCAAGACTACCCGAATTTCACACATGTCACTTGCTTTTCTTCTCCTGTCTAATATTTAGATATTGCTACAGTCCAGGACTCCATAGCTGATCCAATTCCCTTCCTCACATTATTCTACAAAAATAGTCTCTTCTGATTCTGCACGTTTAAAAACCACCCATAGATGACTCCTCATCTGTATGTTTTCCAGACTCCTTAGCTTCACTTCAGTCCTATTTATATGATTCTGCCCTCATGCTCCCATAGAGAAAATAGAATTTCAAAACTTATTCTATTTTTCAGGCCCTTTTACCAACACTCACTGTGATGACTCCAGACCCCTCAAGCTTGATTTTAAAAATGTAAATATCATCATCATGTTCTGTAAACTCTGTTTCCAAAACTTTCTCACGTTCAACCACTTTGCACTATTTCCATTGACGAAATCATCGTTCAAGCAATTATACTTGTCCTCTTGGAATAACGCAACTGTCTTCCCAATATCCGGCTCTCAATGGAGACCTGCAGAATGAGGTCTTCCCTGACCTCCACAGTGAAATGTAGATCCCCATATCATGGATATTTTCAATTTTATTTACTTACTTTATTTATTTCAAAGGAAAAATTCTACTCAGGGATTATATCATTTATTTGTTAGCACACTTGTTCATTGTCTACACAAAGGAATATGAGGTTCTTGAGATAAGTTCCAAAACCAAGAGCAGCTGCTGATAGATAATTGCTTAAATATTATTTCTTGAATAAATGTATGAAGAGATGTTGTATTCAAAATTGTAACTCTATAAGTTATAATACTCACATCAAGATTATTTATGTAAGTAGACTCATACCAGCAAAATTTGTAGCTATCCATCAATCATTCCCTCTGGTGTCTTTAGGCCAATCTGAATTTGGAGGAGTAATTTAGATTCATGCTGAGACACTGACAATTCAACCTGTTCCCAATTTCACCACACACATATTGGTTCATTTAACACATTTTGAAAATTATGCTTTAAAAAACTGGGATTAAAAAAAAGAGAACAACATAGAACATCACCCTTTACGTTTTCCTATCTTTGAATGTGATGGTTCCTAATTTCAGCAGATTAAATATTAAGACAAATAAATACAAACATATGTACATAAACACACACATACATATGTAACAGAGAAAAAGAAAACTCATTTAATGAGAACAATGTTGCCATTCACATCCCTCAAACATCGTTTAATTTTCCAAAATTATGACATACCATAAAAATTCTTGTCAAAATTCATATACTTAAAGATTCAAGAACATTCTAGGAAGATTAAAAACTATTGGCAGAAAATATACTGAAATTCTGTTTATACCTCTTCACTAGGTAATATGACAAGGGCTGAGATATAGGAGCAACATATTATTCCACAAACTTTCATCCCTACTTTTAGTGGGTCACCCCTGACACAAGTAAGACTGATAGTTGTCTGTGGAAAGAAGATTTACAGTATAAATCCAGGAAAATTGTATTCTTTCTTTCAATGCTTCTGGGAGCTTCTTGTGAATTTTTAGAAATTCCTTCTATGTAGTTCAAATAGAAAAGACTGCCAAATTGTAGTATTTTTCAATATCTGATCTCCCCATCAACAAAATGATTATAGCTAATCTTTCAATTCTGAATTATGTGCACAGAGATAGAAAGAATCCTAAGGTCATTATGTAGATGAAACAACCCTCTTTTTTAGCCCCATACAGCTGTATTCTGACAACCCAATCCATACATAGGGGGAAAACAGGCCCTAAGAAGATTTCATTTCACATGTTGCTAAGTTACTAACCAGTTAAAGAAAAGTATAAGGAAGATTTTAAAATGGCTTTATGTTGTATCATAGGCAGTATGCATCTATGTATCATATAATAGCTACTTAAAGTTACCTTAGAATATTAGATGCTTGTGGATCAGAAATGAAGATAAATGACAGAAAATGCTAAGTTTTAGAGTTGTATTAAATTTTAGAATTGCATTAAACTTAATGGCCTAAATTCACAGGCATTATTGTGAAAATTTCATTCCTTGTGTTGGCCTTTTATTGTTGTCTTACCCAAGATTAGGAGGAGATACAGCCTAAACTTCAGGCATTGAGGTGACATTGAGGTGAAGCTTTGTTATTTCATGAAGAATGTGGATTGAGCTTCCATGACTTCTGATTCCGTCCAACTCACATATTCCTCCAAGAAAGGTTAAAATTAAGATGCTATTATCTTTACTGTGATTTTGTTTTGTTTATTCCCCCTTGAGACTTACATTTTATATTTTATTTTGAGTTATGAGTTTTAAATAAAAGCCTTACACACAATTCAGAAAATTCTGCTCCTTTATTCTTTCAACAAATATGCATCATGCTCTATGAGTTGTGACATCCTCTGTCAGGTCATACACTCTGCTAGGTGCTACAGTACAGCAACAAAGAGAACACAAGCTTAGTTCATGTTTTAGCAGAGATAGTGACATGAGATAAACAAGTAAGTATATAATTTGTGAGTGATATATATTAATGAGAAAGATAAAAATACACAGGGTAAAAGAATCAGGAATAACAGAGCTGAAAATTGTGATGCTTTGGAGTATGGCCAAGGAAATTCTCAATAAAGATGGCTTTGAGTACAGGTAATGGGGGACACATCATGTAGGTCTTTATGAGTCACTGTAAAGACTTTGCCTTCTATTTGGGAATGATAGGATGTTACTGGGGTGGTTTTGAACAGAATGATGACATAGAGTGATACATATTTAAAATGAGTGTTTCAGACTGCTAGGTTGAGAATGTATTTAAAGGTAAGGCTGATGTAATATTCCAGGTAAGACATTATGGTGACATAAATTGGAATGGTATCAGGGAAGGCAGTGAAAATACTCAAACTCTGGATATATTTTAAAGGTTGAGAAGATCAGATTTACTGACAGGAAGGACAGCATAAGAGGAAGGGAGGGAAATGAACAAATGAAATAGATGACTCCTTGATTTTTTGCCTCATGATAGAGGAATGGGATTTCCAGTTCTGAGATAAGGAAGAGCAGGAAAGCATTTAACATAAACTCAATTTGAAATATATTCCATATGAAATATCTATCAAACACTAAATTAAGATGTTAAGCAGATAGATGCAAAAGTCTGAAGGTATGAAGAGGGGGTATGGCCAGAAAATATACTTGGGCATTCACCAATAAACACATAATTGTGAGTCTGAATTAGATCTTCAACAGAGTGATGATAAATGAGGAGAGACCCATGAACAAACTTCACATACTTGAAACTTCTAAGGCTGAGAAGGAAAAAGAAGGTGACAAAGAAGACTGAGATGGAGCCAGGAAAGAACCTAGAGGAAAACCAGGAGGCAAGTATTAATAGTCATCAAACTCCATCAAGTAAGGTGATGACTGAGGAAAGGCTTTCAAACAATCTATGAAGCTTAGCAATAGTGAGATCACTAGGTTTGTTTTCTTTCCTTTCCTTTTCTGGGGGTTACTGGGAATTTAATCAATGGACACTTAATCACTAAGCAACACTCCAGGCCTTTTCTTTTTAATTTTTAAAAGTTTTGAGATGGGGCCTGGCTAAGTTGCTAAAGCTGGCTTTGAACTTGAGATCTTCCTGCCTCAGCCTCCTGAGCTGCTGGGATTATAGGTGTGCACACCATTTTTTTCCCCTAATGTGTTAGAATGGTAAGGCAAACCCCAAGGTTCAGGAAAGAATGGAAATATATAACCTGGAAATGGTGATATACTACTCCTTGAAGGAATTTGGCTGAAAATAACAGTAGAGAGAGAGAGAAATTTCAAACAAGAGATTTATTACACAATATTGGGTTCATTTTGGCATAATTACATAAGCATTGAATAT
Source organism: Tamias sibiricus (assembly GCA_025594165.1). Taxonomy (NCBI): domain Eukaryota; kingdom Metazoa; phylum Chordata; class Mammalia; order Rodentia; family Sciuridae; genus Tamias; species Tamias sibiricus. The sequence goes on from CM046668.1 coordinate 33,333,800, forward strand.
AATTTTCTCCAGTTTGGTCCACAGTACTTCTTCTACCTCTCCTCCCTCTTCTATTCTTTCTTCTACTTGACTGATCTTTCTCCTATTTATTTATAATTTTTTTTAAATTAGTGCATTATGGATGTACATAAAGGTGAGAGTCATTGTGGCATATTCATGTATGTATTTATAAAAGTTTGATCAGATTCATTTCACTATTCTTCCTTTTTCCTGTCTCTCCTCCCTCTACCTCAAGCAGAGATTTTAGTCTGTGTAAGATATGGGAAAATGTTATGGTTGAAGTATGTTTTTACATGCTTTTATATTAAGAAAAATGATATTTTGGGGCATAATTTATGATTATGGAAGAGTAACAGTGAAAAGAATTTGAAGAGAACACACAGAGAAGAAATGGGATTTTGTATAAAAGGGAACTTTAATGAGAAACATTGAAATACTCTTCCTATGGAACCACTATTTCACCCAATTATCCCATTCCTCAGCATATATCCAAAAGATTCAAAATCAGTATACAACAGTGACATAGCCACATCAACATTTATAGCTAAGCTACAGAACCAACTTAGATGCCCATCAATAGATGAATATATAAAGAAATTGTGGTATGTATACACAATGGAATATTACTCAGTAATAAAGAAGAATGGCTTTATGACATTTGCTAGTAAACAGATGGATCTGGAGAATAACATGCTAAGTGAATTAAGCCAATCCCCAAAACCAAAGGATAAATGTTTTTGCTGATATATGTATGCTAAACCACAATAAAGTGGAGGGAGGGGATAAAGAGAAATTCAGTAGATTAGACAAAAGGGAACAAAAAGAAGGCTAGAGTATAGAAACAAGAAATACAGTAGATTAAATCTAATAATTTTCTTATGTACACATGAAATTACCTAAATGAACCCTACCATCATGCCCACCCACAAGAATGGAGTCCTATTTAGAAAAAGATATATCCTATGCTTGTTTAATTTTATGAAAATAGATTCTTTTTTTTAATAATTTTTAATATGTACAACTCATAGTGCATGTATTTAGCATCTTTTTACATACAATTGTTTGCATACAGAGTATATTCGTACAATTCAGGTCTTCAATCATGCATTTAGGAAAATGATATCCATCTCATTCAAACACCTTTTCTTTTCTTTTTCCTTTTCTCCCTCTCCCTCCCCCCTTGCTCCCTCCCTTACTCTCCCTTCCCTTTGTCCATTCTAGTATTCTTCTAGTCCTCGTATGTACCCTCCCATCCAACCATACTATGAACTAGTCTCCTTATATAAGAGAAAACATTTGGTACTTGGATTTTTGAGACTGACTAACTTCACTTAGCATTATGTCTTCCAATAGATTCTACTGTCATGTATCAATAAGAATAACCAATAAAATGAAATAAAATAAAAATACCATTCCTAGTAATGGGAGAGTCATTCTTTTATGATAGAATACAAGTAGGCAGATGTATGGATATGGTAGTGGCATTTTTTAAAATTTTTATTTATAGTAGTATATATTACAGTTCATACTATACATATATAGCATCTTTTTACATAAAACAGTTTGTATACAAAGTATATTCACAGCATTCAAGTCTTCAATCATGCATTTAGAATAATGATATCCATCTTATTCAACCACTTTTTTCCCCCTTCCCCCCTTGCACCCACCCTTCCCCTCCCTTCCCTTTGACCATTATAGTGTTCCTCTAATCCTCCTATGTACCCCAATCCATCAATACTGTGAACCGGCTTCCTTATATCAGAGGAAACATTCGGTATTTGGATTTTTGAGATTGACTGATTTCACTTAGCATTATATTCTCCAACTTCATCCATTTACCTGCGAATGTCATTATTTTATTCTCTTTTATTGCTGAGTAAAATTCCATTGTGTATATATACCACATTTTCTTTATCCATTCATCTACCGAGGGACATCTAGGTTGGTTCCACAACCTAGCTATTGTGAATTGTGCTGCTATAAACATTGAGGTAGCTGTGTCACTGTAATATGTTGTTTTTTTTTTTTTTTTTCTTTCTTTTTTTTTTGTGGTACCAGGGATTGAACTCAGGGGCACTCGACCACTGGGTCACATCCCCAGCCCTTTTTTGTATTTTATTTAGAGACAGGGTCTCACTGAGTTGCTAAGTGCCTCGCCATTGCTGAGGCTGGCTTTGAACTCGCGATCCTCCTGCCTCAGCCTCCCAAAGTGCTGGGATTACAGGCGTGCACCACCGCGCCCGGCTTGTAATATGCTGTTTTTAAGTCCTTTGGGAATAGACCCAGGAGTGGGATGGCTGGGTCATAGGGTGGTTCCATTCCCATTTTCCCAAGAAATCTCCAAACTGCTTTCCATAATGTTTGTACCATTTTGCAGTCCCACCAGCAATGTATGAGTGTGCTTTTTTTTTTTTTTTTTTTTTTTTTTTTTTTTTTTTTTTTTTTTTGTGGTACCGGGGATTGAACTCAGCGGCACTAGACCACTGGGCCACATCCCCAGCCCTTTTTTTGTATTTTATTAGAGACATTAGAGACAGGGTCTCACTGAGTTGCTAAGTGCCTCGCCATTGCTGAGGCTGGCTTTGTACTCGCGATCCTCCTGACTCAGCCTCCCAAAGTGCTGGGATTACAGGCGTGCACCACCGCGCCCGGCGAGTGTGCCTTTTTCCCCACATCCTCTCCAACATTTATTGTTGTTTGTGTTCTTGATAGCTGCCATTCTGACTGGAGTGAAATGAAATCTTAGAGTAGTTTTGATTTGCATTTCTCTAATTGCCAGCGATGTTGAGCATTTTTTCATGTATTTGTTGATTAATCGTGTATCTTCTTCTGAGAAGTGTCTTTTCTATAGAACACTAAAGAAAGAAATCGTAGAAGACCTCAGAAGATGGAAAGACCTACCTTGTTCTTGGATAGTTAGGATTAATATTGTCAAAATGTCCATACTACCAAAAGCATTATACAGATTTAATGCAATTCCAATCAAAATCCCAATGACATTTCTCAAAGAAATAGAAAAAGCAGTCATGAAATTCATCTGGAACAATAAGAGACCCAGAATAGCTAAAGCAATCCTGAGGAGGAAAAGTGAAGCAGGCGGCATCACCACACCAGACTTTAAATTATACTATAGAGCAATAGTAACAAAAACAGCATGGTACTGGCACCAAAACAGACCAGTAGACCAATGGTACAGAATTGAGGACACAGAGACTAATACATATAATTTCAGCTATCTTATATTAGACAAAGCCGCCAGAAATGTACAGTGGAGAAAGGATAGCCTCTTCAACAAATGGTGCTGGGAAAACTGGAAATCCATATGCAACAAAATGAAATTAAACCTGTATCTCTCACCATGCACAAAATTCAATTCAAAGTGGATCAAGGACTTAGGAATTAGACCAGAGACAATACACCTAATAGAAGAAAAAGTAAGCTACAATTTCCAACATGTTGGATTAGGCTCCAAGTTCCTTAACAAGAATCCTGTAGTGCAATAATTATTACCAAGAATTAATGAATGGGATAGATTTAAGCTAAAAAGCTTCTTCTAAGCAAAAGAAACAATCAGTGAGGTAAATAGAGAACTAACTAACTGGGAACAAATATTTCATACATGCACATTGGATAGAGCACTAATTTCTAGAATATATAAAGAACTCAAAAAACCTGACACCAAAAGAACAAATAATCCAATCGATAAATGGGCTAAGGAATTGAAAAGGTAGTGGCGTTTTATAAAACTTTTTTTTCTGGTTCTCAGAGATAGAGGCTGAGGATTGTATAAATAATGTAGAGGATTGTATAAATAATGTAAACTCAAAAGGTAAAAAAAATTGATAAGCATTCATCTGGAAGATTGGGAGAGTGAAAGGATTAAGGAAATATAATGTGTATTTGAAAGATTTTGACATTCTGTAATTTAATATATCAATAGCCATAATGATTGTCAAAAAGGCATGTGGCTGTCCTCTAGATCAGAGCACATGAGTCATCACTTCAGAATAATAAGGAATAAACCAGGAAAAAGCAGTCACACACTTATTACATATCACAATACTAAATGTATTGGAGCATAAATTTTTTCTTCACATTGATAAATTATAACTTAAGTTTCAAAAAATGTTTTATCTTTATGATGAAATTAGAAATATTTTTTCCTATGGATTAATTCCTGTTTCTTTGTAGAAACAGAATAAGCATACCTATTTTCTAATTACCAGAAAGTTACTTCCTAGATATGTATGCATGCATATATAGTCACATATTTTTGTGAAGGCTCTTCCAAAAAATATTTCTCTATTTCCATACTCCCTACTTCAAGTTTCTTTCTCAAACCTTATCATGTTAATTCTCTTCCTATTTTTCTATCTCTTTTCCGTCAAGCCACCATTATCCTGGCTTACATAACTATCTCATGCAGGTTTTGGAGCAGTCTCTTGGCTCATTGCCCCAGCTTCTATATATTCATCTTTTATTGTATTTTGCATAACCCTACAAAACTAATTGCCCAAAACGTATCAGTCAGATCATAGTAATTGGCTAAAAAAATTCCACCTGCCTACTAACTAGAAATAATAAAAAAAGATATTTTTCTGGAATGTAAAGTCAAAGTGAATCATCCATTCATGTTCTAAACAAATTCCCTTTTGGTCATAAGGGGTTTTCAAGCAAATTCTTTAATTTATTCGCTTATTCATCAAATATTTCTGAAGTCTATTGTGTCAGTCACTCTTCTAGGCAGTAGTGATATGATGGTATCACACAATAAACCATATAATACAATGCAATACCACCTGATATAACATATTTTGTAGATAAATGGGATTCTGATATGTGCTAACATTATACAAAATGTTGACTTGATTATCCTTTCAAAATTTAAGCTACATTAAGCTACATTATTGAAGTCAGTTAATTTCCTGCTTCACATATATTTGGGATTTTGAAGCTAAGAACTGATATTTTGTATGTAAAACTGTTAGAAAAGGAAGGCATATAATAGGGTTGATTTAGCTAAACTTAAGTGTTTCTCTCCAATAAAATATGTGACTGTGAAATTCTAACCTCCAAAGTAAGAATATTTAGGATCTTTCCCTTTGCCACTGGCAGATGCAATATAAAAAAGCCTCATTATTGGAATATTGTTCATTCATAAAAATAATGAAATGCTGTCATTCATGACAATGAGGGACCTCATAGAATTTGAGAGTAAAATGATGGTTTCCAGAAGCTAGAGAAAAGAGAGGGGAGAAGGGATGGGGAAATGTTGATCGATAGGTACTAACTTATCACAGCAAGAAGATACAGTGTACTATTGGACTCTAGAGTGATTACAGACAACAATAATGTTCTGTATATTCCCAAAAGCTAGAAGTAAACATTTTGGTAGTTTATACCATAAAGAAACAATAAATGTTTGAGCAGATAGATGTGATTACCCTGATTCAGACATTATCCAATGTACACATGTACCTAAACATTATATGCACATGACTAACATGTACTATTTTATGTTTTTGTGTTTCAACTAAAAGATAAATTTAAAAAATAAACCCCATTGTCATGCCTTTTTTGAAGATCAATGTGTAAGGTTAATTGAAGGGGGCAATAAAAAATACAACTTGTTCTTTCAGTTCAGAAGCATCTAAAGTTGCAAAGTATTCCTAATGTATTTTTAATATAGAGGGTATTTACATTTGAAATGTTTTTATCTACATTTTCCCCCCTGTGACTTTAGATTCTCTTTTAAATATCTCTATGATTTGTGCTAAAAAAGAAGAGCTAACATTTGTTGAACACTTACTCTGTAGCAGTCACTATTCCAAATATGTTACACGTACTACCTTTTATGCTCATTTATTGCTTTTCATTTATTTGTGACAGTATCATGTTTTCCTTTAAGAACTAATTTGCTTAAATGGAAAAGAGAGTGTTATAATATGAATGCACTTCTATCATGCAGTGGGTACTCAATATACATTAGTTCCTTTTCCCTTTACTCATTTATTCAGAGTTACAGACTGCAATTCAGCAAGAACTGCAAGAGGATGAGGACTGAGGTTTTTCTTTTTGAAAGCAAAACACCATTATTACACACTAGCATGGTAGGAACCCCACAGTAAGCAAGTTTGGAGACAAAGAAAATTCTATTTTAGCTTAAACTGCAAATACATTGTTTCCTCAAGTAGGACTGTTTTCTGTTTCAGAAGTGGATCAAAGTAGAGAAAGAAGGGCAGGATGTTTGTGACTGTTCTTCCTAGAAGGCATGGTTCCACATTCATTAACGAATACCGAAATTCAAATCCCCGATTTGATACAAGACAGTATATTTATTATATAATTATTTCTCATACTTATTATTATCAGTGGCTTCAAATTTTAGTAGGTAGCAATGCCACCTGATTTTTGAACACCACTCTAAAGTTTCTGATTAGTATGACTGAGTTTAGTCTTCAAGTATTTGCATTTCTAAAAAGTGCCAAGATGTTCCCAGTGCTGCTGGTTTGGGATCACAATTTCAGAACCACTGGCTTAAATAACATGCACAGAATTTGGATGAATAGCTGTTGTAGCTATGTTAGAGTAAGTGCTCAGGAGGTCTCTACACTGGCCACATGGATGACTTGTATCAGGCACTGTGGTAAAGCATATGTTATATAAATGGTCTTCTTCCTGAAGAAGGCTTCTACTTAGAAGACGAAATGTCCTTTTCAGAATTAGATGGGGAATAAACATAAACCATAAATACAAGTTAACATACAAGTCAGTGGGTTAAATTCCATGAACATGCTAAGAATTATGGAAGATTAAATGGGAGGTAACCAGCCTGCTTTGGGAGGTCAACAAAGGCATCAAAAATGGCAGGATCTTGAAATGAGTTTTGGAGATCGTAGGATAAATACACATCACACCCACTAGAAAAAGGGTCATACAACATAATACTGTTTGTGATGAATGCCCACACTATAAAACAAAACAAAACAACTATTCCAGAGAGTGTAATGGGTTCATCAAAAAAGTCATTCCCCTTACTGAAAAATATAGCTCAACATATATCTTCTGTTTATTGACCTCAGGCAATAAGTGACCCTATGTAATTCTGGTTGCCTATTAGATGTTTCTGAGTACGAAATATCTTTTTTTATTTACATTCTTTCAGATAGAGGTGAACATATGATAGGTACTAAAAAAATCTTGAGTAAATGAAGAAACAGAAGAAAAAACATTAAACATTAATAACTATACCTTTTAAGATAATTCTTATAACAATTTCAAAAAAAAAAATCAACAACCAAAGCAAGCAAAAATAATTGTGCATGCATTTCAAATCTGCATCATTTTTTTTCTTCTTTTAAATTTGTTCAAACTGGTAAATAAAATGAGTAGGAAAAATTTTGGTTCCTTATGATACCTTTTATGTGTGATTTTTGAATTCTAATACGTATGCCAGATTTCTAGTGTCCTATTACTAAAAGAATACACACAGTTGAATTTACAAATTGTCTACATCTTTCAATGATGGTATAGAATGGTACCATGTATAACAATTTCTTTGGAGTTATTTTTAGAATCAACTTCTAGGAAAGTCAGTCTTTCATTCCATTGGGAAAGCCTATGTATGACTGCAAGAGTCAGCCCATTTTGCCCACCAGTAGTAATTCAATTCCAAATTACACTTTTTCCTTAGCTGAGAAGTACAGATGCATGCCCTGTGGTAGTGTTAATCTGTTTATTGCTTTAGTAAATCCTCAAGTATTTGCCCAACTACTGTAATTCTTCTGAGAAGACAAGTTCTTCTTTTGGAGGAGTGATACTAAATATTAAACTGGAATAGCAAAAGAGAGTTCTGGGGGTGGGGAGACTCCCCATCAGGAGAGACAAAGATAAAAGCCTTGAGATAAGTTCTGTGTATTGGAAAGACAGTTGGACATATAGCTAGAGCCTAATGAACACCAGACAGACAGTACCAGGTAAGATCAGAATGGAAGTCAGGATCATGTACATGCAACACCTTTTAGTCCAAGTCAAATATGTGAATTTCAAACTTCCCTCAATAGGAAATCCCAGAGGATTTTGGAATAAGGACTTTCATTTTTCTGATTTATGCTTTGAAAAAAATCATTCTCGGCTTTCATGCAGAGTATGGCACTCAGGGAGATGAGAGTAAGACTTAGTAGATGAGAGGAAGGTGGTGGTGGCTGGGTCATGTGAGGTAGTGGAGGATAGACTGAGAACCCATTTTAGAGAAAAAAACTAAAGATCATTCCTTAGAGCACATATTGAGTCAAGTGAAAATTGTTGGTGTAGATTCTTGAAATTCTATTTATAAAATTATTATTATTATTATTTGGTTTGCACAAAAGTATTTGTACTTAGATGTACAAAGTTGGAAAGTATAATATTATGAATGTTTTCTAGGCCCCAGGCTTCAGCGTCCACTTTCCTAGTATTCTGATTTGATCCTGGTTTGAAAAATCCTATAGGATGCTTCAAATGATCTCATGCAGTATTACTACACATTACTTTATTTCATTCCCCAGCCTCCAAAAAAGACAAGTGTCAGATTGGGGAACTATAATGAACCATACAAATAAAACCATGAAACTGTATCAAACCTTTTCTAAAAAAGGTAAAACAGAGTCATCTCATTGTCAAAAGGCATCTTCTGGTTAGAAATCATATAAATATTGACACATGGAAGGGAATTTGAAGGAGATATAAATGTTTGAAAAGTTAAGCATAAAGGATCATTTTAGAAATAACGCATGAGAAATATTAATGAGGAAAACCAAACTTATCGGGTATATCAAGGATTCTCCATAGAGGAAACTGGACAATCATTTTTTCTTCTTCATCAAAAAAGTTTTTATTTATTTGAAATCAGTTAAAGCTAAAAAGTAAATTTTATTTGTCCTTTTTTGGATTAGTGTATGATTTTGTGATACCAGAAAACTATTTATGATCATATTTCTTAAGGACAAATTTAACAAAATGATTTTTACATGTGGGCAGCATGATTTAGGGGACAGTAGTATTGATGCTTAAGCTGAACTAAGGTTCAAATCTGGGCTCTGCCACCCATGATCTGTGTAACTGCCATTTAACTTCCCTGAGTTTCCCTTTCTTCCTTGGTACACAGGGCAGTTATGATGCTCAAAAGAGCTTATTTTATGTACAATACATAATGCATAATTAGTACCAAAAAGTAAGCTGTTATTTTTTATGATACAAATAAATAATGGACAAAAATGCAACAGATAGTCAAGACAAAAAATAACAAAGATAATTTAGTCAACAGTGGAAGTATTTTCAGGTCTATGCTGTTTCTGAAAAAATTGTTACCTATTTCATTTTAAAAGTCATATTATAGATACACCTAAATAAAATAGAAGTGAGTGCTTGTCATTGTTAAATATAAAACGTATGTGAATATAAAATGAACTGTATCAGGATATAAATGCATTTTGGCAATTGAATATTGACTTATTAAAATATACAACAAATACAAATTTATTTCCATTAGGAAAAGACTTTTGTTAAGGAAAACACACCAAGCATTTGTTTTGAAGTATAGGCTGCTTGATTTTATTTTGAACCTAAATAGAACAGAGCCCCTGAGTTCCTCAACTTTACCCTCTTACTCAAATCACATGAACATGTACTGCAACTGTTAATCAATATTCCATAACTAAAGATGGATTTCTCAAAATAAATTTTAAAAATATGGCTGGAGTACAGGAAAGGATGTAATGATGTCTTCTATCCTGTAGGAATAAATCATCATTTGCTTCTTTTGTGTTGTCAAGCAATAAATTTCATAGTCCAAAATTAAGAAAGAAGGTAGAGGCTCCACACTCCATTCTCTAGTCCTCACCAATCCCCAGCAAAGGGCTCATTCTTTGGGAATGATTCATAGGACAACCAGAAACCAACAGACAAAATCTGCTTCTTTTCAATTCCTGCCAACAATGCAACTATGGAAATAGTACAACTCAGAGCAACATGGATCTGATCACATTTTCACTGCTTTGGTGAACTGGAATAATTTACATATTTTACATCATAAAAATAGACAATGAGAAAACCTAGTTTTGTTGTTTTGTAAAATCTCATATATAAAATAGCCTCCAACCAAATGAAGTTAATCAAAATTTTCTGAAACTTGTAAAATGTGACTTATTGCTTTCTTTGCAACAAAATCTGATAGATTAATTAGCAAAGTCTCTTTCCATAAAGTGAAAACTTCATTACAAATAGCATCATAAACCATTTTGATCAAAGGAGTCAGCAGAGGCTTTCCTTCAAGTAAAAATATCTCATGCAAATATCTTCACCCATATCAACATATGCAGACTCTCTCTGTGATATCCTCTAATTTGTGTCATCCTTTAAAAAATGATATAAAGAGGGAAGTTGACAGATCTAGTGAGAAGATTCATAAGAAATCAACCTTGTTTTTCTTAGTTGTCAATCTTAAGTATAGAAACAATTTAATTGTTCAAATTAAAAGCAATCTAAATCAGTTTACTATGAATTTCCAAAAAGTGCAGGAAGAGGTTTTGAGTCAAATTAATGCTCAGGAGTTGTACTGAGACAGAATTTTAAAGTAACAGTCTTGAAAACTGTGATGGTTTTGCACATACATAAAACCAGTCTACCCATTATTTAGGTTTATACCTGATGATTCTAAAAATATTTAGGGTTATGACATTTTGGGGACAGAGAAAGATTTAACCCACTTTGTTTCATTGTCTCAAATTGGAACACTTATAAAAACTAACATGAAACAACAAATATGTTACTCGTGGTAACTTTGAAATAATTATTATGTTTTAGGGATCTATGCTTTTGAAAAGAGTAATAGGTGAATGATTAGAGCATTTGGAAAATTATATTTAGTTCCATATGTGTTTATCTATTTAATCTATATACATATGCATGGAAACTCTACAAAGCATATATAAGCTCTAAATTGTGATTTTCAACCTATTTAAATGCAATTGTATAAATTTTGTTCAAATATTCACAGAATTAAAAACTTGGAACTTAATGGGATAAAAGAAGTACAATAACTTTGTGAGAATCTCCTCTTTAGCAGAGGATTTTACAAGTTCCAGGGAAACTTGTTCTCTCAAGGATAGACCATTTCTCAATTATCACATGTCATTGTTGGGAATACTTCCATACATTTTGTCAAAAGCTACATCCTCATTGATACTAGTATTTTCTTCTGGGCTACAAAATGTTCTGTGTATGCTCTTTTCCACATGACAAAACTTGAAAAAATTTTGGGGCATTATCCTCTCCACACTAAACATTTCTTCTCTAGAGCAATTGTTCCAGTTCCCTTAACCATTTCTCAAAGTTACCAGGTAATAGAACACTCAGTCTCTGCATTGGACACATGAAGGTTGTCAATGTTCCTCTCATTGTATGACAGAGAATAAGTGAAATGTCTAATTGTGGTCTTTTCCCAACAAGTAGAAGTTAGAAAAATTGGATGTTGGAATGATGCCATTATTCTTAGTTGGAAATTAGTTTCTTCTTGTAAAATAGAAATGATTAGTTCTTATTCTTCAAAATCTGTTGACCTTGTTTAATACACAGAATTGTTACATAAAGTTTAAAAAATTATATCTGATAATGCTTTTAGAATTGCAAAAGTGTGAGATAGATTGGTTGTTTCTATCCTTCTGCATTCTCTTAAAGATTAATTCAGTCTTTTTTATTATATTTGACTGAAAAATCTACTCTTTACTTATGAACTATTGATATATGATGATACCCCATATTTATTCAGAGTCTAATAGGTCTCAAGCCATTAGTGCTTCACCTGTAATATTCTATTTAATTGGTATGATCTTCTGGGGTTAATAAAATTAACTTATTTTATATATTATAGGATTCCTTATCTGTGCTTATACAAGATTATATGTACATTTAAAAATAATTTTCAGGCTGGGGATATAGCTCAGTTGGTAGAGTGCTTGCCTCCCATGCACAAGGTCCTGGGTTCAAACCCCAGCACCACAAAAAACAAACAAACAAAAACCAACAACAACAACAACAACAAAAAACTTTCTCTGATGATTGAAGATCAAAGTTCTATGGATCAGTGTACTCAAATTATTTTTGATTGCAAATTACTATCTCACAAATAACTGAGCAAACTTCCAAAAATTATATATTTTGTATATAAATTATATTAATATGTACTGTTATACTAACATGCAAATTAATAAAAGTAGTAACTTAAAACAGATGATCTAAATTTAAATGAAATTCTCAGACTTTCTAAGTGGAATATCCTGTGTGTGCACAGGTGATTGGTCACATACTCTGAAGCATCCCCGCTATTGCTGTATGTCAGGGGCTAGTGAGCTGACACCTAAAGGCTGAATTTGGCTTACACACTCTTTTTGAACAGTCAATGAACTCACAATTGTTTTTATATTTTCAAATGGTTCATAGAAACAAAAACAAAAATACTATTTTTTGGTATGTGATGATTACTTCTAATAAAAATTTTATTTAGAAAGTTCTGTTGGAACATAGGCCCACTCATTATTGTTGCTTGTCATTTTGTTACTTTCATGTTGAAACTAAAAGTATGATTATATATGACAAAGTCTAAAAAGTCTAAAATATTCACTGTCTGTCATTCAGAAGAAAATGCTTGTGACTCTTGCTGGAGACCAATGAAATCCCATTTTTATTAGAAGCATGGAGATTGTCATTGGAAATAAGACATGGGGGCAGTTGGGGAACTGGCCTCATGGCTTGAGACAGGTTGCACTCTTACTTTTGTCTCTTGCTAGCTACTCATCCCTTGGAAATGATATTTGGTTTTTGGTTCTTCAGTTCTGGGTCTGTAAAATAATGACTGGACCATATGAACCCTCTGGTCCATCAGTTTTATGTTTCTAAAATATGCTATGGATCATTCTGAAATGCATACTTCTGATATGAATGAACTACAGTGAGAACCAGACATGCATGGTGCAAAAAAATCTTTCTAGACTTAGATGGGATAACTAACTATAGCAACAATAAAAATAGATCCCAGCATTGATGATACTGTTGGCATCACTTAGTATAGGACAAAGAAATGTTATTTTTAAAGTGTTGTGCTTGGAGAACAGAACTGCAATTGAGGAAATGAATGCTTGAGCATAAGCAAATTAGGACCTCTAAAACCATAAAAATGTGAACCCAAATTTAATGAGAAATTAAGTACCCTAAAATTTACCCTTAAATAAACAATTTGATCTTGAATACCATAAGTTTTATCTCACCTTTTAGAGGTCTTATAAAAATTTTTCCTAAACCCTAGGTTGCATTCTAGATTTATATTACACATTCAGTTTTATTTTTACTCCTAGAGATAATTAAAATAATTGGATAAGCAAAATCAGTATCAAATATAATATTAGAAACAAGTCATTTACAGGACTACTGATATTTTTAATAAATAGAAAATGTTCTTCATTTTGTACCAAATACATTATGCTAATTTATACATTTTAATTTATTTCTCAGGATTAATTTATGAACAGTGATAACAAGGCTTTTAGACCTGCTGGTAGAAAACACGTAATGGTGATTAAGGAATTTTTCACCCAGAGCAGCTACAGCTTGTAAAAAGTATTACAGGACAAGTATACCAAATAACAGAGGTAGATTTTCCAGATGCCTAGGAAATCCCCACTCTGTGTGGAAAACATTTGGAATCTAAATAAACTCTTTGAGGACAATAGGTTACCAGTTTTCTCTCCTGCCTTATTAAAGTGATTATCTGAGGCAAGCTTGTTGGTGAGAAAGAAAAGGAGCATACACCATTCTCAGACACTGAAATTGTGACTCTATTGGTGTGGTGACCTAATTTCAGAAGAAAAAAATTAATGTGCAGGTTCTAACAAGTACCGACATATTTTGAAAGACAAAGAGGCAATATTTACTGCCAGGCTTGTCACAGAAAATCTAAGATGTACAATTACAACATCTTTATGAAGTTTGAATGTGAATCTTAAAATTGCATATACCAATGCATAGATGAGTTCGTATCACCAACTCAAACATTCCAAGGGCTTGCCCTTGAACAACAAATGGCTTTACAATCAAACAACAGAAAAGGAATGAGATGAGAATGGACAGTCTTCTGTTTCTAGAGTGAAAGTGTTCCTTCTAGAATACTTATGAACAGCTTCTGGGTGCATCTTTATTCCTTTTCCATTTCTACATACTAGCATGTAGAATCATGACTGGCATGCAGTGTGCACCCAGCAACTGTTGAATGTAATAAGGGAAGATGTGTCTGCTTCACCATTAAAATCAAATAGCCTAGAATGTCTGTACCATCTTAGCATTTTGAAGATGGCCACACTTGCCATGTTGTTTCCTAGAAATAAAGAAATTAATTAATTAATTCTTAAATCATTTTTGATGAATTGTGTGTGTGTGTGTGCACTTACGCGCGCGCACTGGGGATTGAACCCAGGGCCTTGTGCATGCAAGGCAAGCACTCTACCAACTGAGCTATATCCCCAGCCCCCCTAAATCATTTTTGATCATCAATTCTTTCCAGGATGTTTTGGTTTTGGAGATAAAGCTACATTAGACACCACATGGATTCTAGTGGGGGTAGTCTGAAAATAAATATAGGATAAAAATTACCCTAATGCAAACTATGGACTTGAGATGATAATGATGAATTAATGCAAGTTCATCTTTTTATACATATTGTACCACTGTGGTGAGGGATGTTAATAGCAGGGGAGGCTGCAGTTGTAGGGGGCAAAGGGTATATAGGAAGTCTCTGTATTACCCTGTTAAATTTGACTATGAATCAAACTTGCTTTAAAAAATGAAGTCTACTAAAATTCATAATTAGGTTAGATGGTGATATTTACACTGGATAAAAATAAGGAAGGATAAATAAAATAGAAAGTATAGGGGAATATTTAAAAAGTAATGTATGATTACAAAAATTAGCCTAAAAATTTTATGTATTTTTCTTATTTTTAGTTTCTTGCCTTTTTCTCCAACCCTAAAAATACCCTGATTTTGACTTGAAGCACATGTATAGTAACCAAATCAATAGCACATATTAAGCCTGTGATGACTTCTCATCACACAATCTCAGATTAATATACAAAGTTCCTCATGCTCTGTATTCTGCCCATGCCCTGCTCCCTTCCACCTTTCCTCCAGCTCACTTCACCTGCCTACATTGTCCAGGAAAGGTTCCTCCAACAGATCCAACACTTGAATACCTCAGGCATCTGCTGTTATGACTGGGATGTTTTGGTTGCACTTAAGCACCTCTTACAGACTCTAGAAATAGCCGACTGGGTTCCATCCTAGCTCCATTGCACTGAGCCATGATCTTGGCCTAGTTTACAGGTTGATTGTGAGAATTAAATGAGTTAATGAACGCAGAACAGTTGAAATAGTCCATGATTAAATTAATCTCACCCCAGGTTGGTGCAAAAACTCTTTTACCTTCTTCATGTCTTACTTAAAAAGGGCTACTGTGATTTCCTCATTTGATATTAGAGCCTCCCCAACACTTCCTCTCCCCATTTCCATTTTTTGTTGAGCTTATTGACTTAATCACCACCTAACATATTACCTTTTGTTTTCTTATTTATTTTAACTGTCATCTACAACTAAAATAATACATCCATGAAGGTAAGACTATTCTCTGTCACTGTTTTGTCATAAGCACAGCACATGATTTGTAGGAGACACTCAATAAATCTATGTTCAGTGAAGGAATGAAAGAATGCATCATGAAGCAGCACAGTCAGCAGAGGAGACCTGAATGTGTTTCCAGATATCCTTGATTTAGTGAACACTGAAACATGTTAGTTGGTTGATAGTTTTGTGGCATTCAAATATTTCAAATTTAAACAAATTATTCACTTAATTACACTAAAAAAAAAAAAAAAAAAACCAGTTTTCTCCTTCATTGTACTGAAGTCTGCAGGTCTGCTACTATACATTAAGAATTAAAGAGACCATCCCAGAAATAGAATTAGAACTAGAATTAGTTCTAAAATTAGAATTAAAAAATATTTAAAACATTTTATCAGTTCAGTACATACATTATTTTTATACTCATATAGTTTGTATAGAGTACCACAGAAACAAATATCTATTTTTGAAATTAATACAAGGAATTGGAGTGCCATTACAATGCCTAGGAACTGTTTTCTCATAACCATATCTGATACAAACATATTGAAATATTTATTTAAAAATTAAATACAAACTAAATATTATGCTTATATAAACCCATGCTATACTAAAATATTTGCTGAAGCTTGTTCTGATAAAATAAAAGGAAGTTATCATAAAGAAAAATATGCAGACCTTTATAATTATTTTAAAGCATTTAGTACAATGAAGAAACACTAAATTTTTAATATTTTTTAAAAGAAAACAAACTAAAATGCTCTCTCTCATTAATTTAAATAATACCTACAAAATATGAGGAAATATTAGGCTATTATGTGAAGTCAGCATAAACTATAATGAAATATCATTATATGCTATATATGTAAAAGTCAAAATCAATTGTAATAATTAATATAGACCATCTTCTATACTTCAAAAATTACAAATTGCTATTCTTTTTTTTTTTTTTGCAGTACTGGTAATTAAACCCAGAGGCAGTTATGTTCTTGATACCTCTTTAATTTTATCTTGAGACAGACTCTTGCCAAGTCTCAGAGGCTGAACTTGAACTTGTGAGTCTCCTGTGTTGCTGGGATTACAAATGTGTCCCACTGCACCCAGTTGAATTCCTAATTTTATCTAATAAATAATCTCACTAATTATTTGCTGTTATTTATTATTTGTTCATTTTGAATTTTGATTAACTAATCTTAAACCAACCTACTAGCATATTAATTTATGATATCCTTGCATGAATGACATGGATGACCATCTTTATGTACTGCATTTAATTTTCTTTTGCCCTTTTCAAGCAAAAATAGTTATGTTGTCAAATAGATTTTACTTCCTCTGAAGAAAAATATTTGGTAATTTAACAACTTCATTACTGAAGCTGCTTACTATATATCACTTTACCACACATATTATGATCACTTTTCACAAATATTTGTCTATTTATAACTTTTTGCCAGAAAATAATATCAGATCGCTAGCAGATCTGGAGTAACTATGCAGTTTCAAAGTGTGCTTGAGCCTGGCACGGTGGCGCACGCCTGTAATCCCAGCACTTTGGGAGGCTGAGGCAGGAGGATCACGAGTTCAAAGCCAGCCTCAGCAATGGTGAGGCTAAACTTAGCAACTCAGTGAGACCCTGTCTCTAAATAAAATACAAAAAAGGGCTGGGGATGTGACCCAGTGGTCCAGTGCCCCTGAGTTCAATCCCCGGTAACCACAAAAAACAAACAAACAAAAAAAAAAAACAGTGTGCTTGAAGTTTTAGTTTAATGTAATTCAATAAACATTCTGAGGACCTTTGGTGGGTGAAGTATTAAGGCAGGCATTTCGTGAATATGAAATTAAGAAAATAAAGTCTTTTCTGCCAGGGAAGACTGTATCTCAATTCTGATGAGTTAGTCATGTAATAATTCCCTCACAGAATGTTATAACCCATAATAGTCTAAAACAGTTTCCCCTCAAAGAAAATGATGATGATGATATGTGTGTGAAGCTGTATGACAAAAATGTATATCCCAGTCTTCAGTGCCAAGAGCACCTTGGATGATTGAAGCTAAAATATTATTTAGAAATTGATTGATTAATTCAATTGAGATTTTTCTTTATTTTCAGGAAAGATCACTTAATGTAATGTGATAAAAGAAATAGAAATATGATTTTTGTCATATTCAATAAATAATAGTCATTTTAGTGGCATTTAGAAGAAACTAAAAATACACTGGTCAAGATTAAACATTGTAGAAGATACTATGAAAGAATTGGGCAAAATTTAAAGAAATATTTTATCTTAATTGGTTATAAAAGTGTGTAAATAGTTTCCATAATACATTGTTTGCATAATTTGAGTGGTTACTCTTTTGAATTGTCTCCATAGGGTGAGCATGAACTAAAGGCAGCCTTATCTCTACAGTACACATCCCTTTCTTATAAATGTACTTATACTACTTAACCATATTTACAACCCATATCATTGACAAAAGCAAAACAAAACAAGGCCACTAATAACTTCCATGTTGCTAAATCCACTCTTCAAATCTTAATCCTTGTATATGTTTTTCTTCCATTTGATATGTTATCTTCACTTGGATAGTTGGACATTTGTCCATATTGGTTTTCTCTCCCATCTCTGTTTTTTTTGTGGTCTTATTTGACGGTAACTTCTCAGCTTCTCAAATTCTAAACAACCTTTGAATCTCTTTTCTATCTTTATACATACTAGCTTGTCTATTTCCTTCGGTCTCAAATTTAAATACCACGTTTATGTTGATGGTTTCCAAATTTATCTCTCTATTCAGACTTCTCACTTGAACTCTACACTCTTATATGCAGCTGCCAATTTGACATATTAATTTGTCTATCTAATGAATATCTCAATCTAACCATATCAAAAATGGAGCACTTTATACCCTGAAGCTTTTCTCTTTTTCAATAAATGGCAACTCCATTCTTCATGTTATTCAGGCCCCAAACTTTGAAATATATCTTGAATCATTTTTTGTTCTCACCCTAAGTACAATCCTCCAATTTAACAACTACTATTATGGATTATACCTTCAAAATATGTTCAAACTCTAAATACTTCTCACTGTGTCTACTGTTGTAGCTCTGATCTGAACAACCACCTGAGAGCTAGTTTATTTTAGTAGCTCATTGATTATTATATCTCCATCCTTGCTTTATCCTCAATCTCTTCTCAACACAGCAGAAAAAGTGATCCTGGGTAAGTCAGCCAACAATATCCTTTTATTTAAATGGGTTTCACTGGAAGTATAAACCAAACTTTTTACAATGGGTTAAAAGTCCCTACTTGACCTTCTCTTTTCATCTCTGACTTTGTGTGCTCTGTCCCATTTTTCTCCACCATTCTGACCTCATTGCTTTTCCAGAAATACAGTATTAATGCATTTGTGTGTATAGGTTTTTGAATTTTCTGTTCCATCTGGAGAGAATGCACAGTTCATTCCTTCCCTACCCTCACCCACTGACTCAGCTGGCATCTTTCCTAGTCAACACATCAGGACTTACAGCCTAATCCCATTTCGCTGACACTCCCTATTTCTCTTTCTTGTTGTTTTATTCTTCTACCTTAGCACTTATTAATATCTGACATATAATATATGTTATTTATTTACTTGTCTTTCAGCCATCTTTTCCCACTAAACTGTTAAGTTCCATGAAGGTCAACATTTTTTGTCAGTTTTTCTTACTGCCATTTTTTTTTGGTTGGCCCAGCACTCAGAAATAATCATGACCAGTGAACAAATAAGTAAAAGTTTGCAAGTTGTGTAGTAATGTAAAAGAATATATCTTGACTTCTGCTTTTTGTCTTCACCACTCTAGTTTGTCTAGGTCTGGAATATTTCTGGCTCTTGGCTGACTTTAAGCTCTACTCCAGTGACTTTGATCTTAAAATTAAATGACAGGCCATCTAATTCCAACTCTCTATATCATTCTTTCTAGATTTTCTGTGTCTTGATCTCCCAATAAGCAGGTAAGACAGCCTGTTTGCTCTGCTGGCTTTGCCTGAAGTCACTTGCTGTAACACCGCCCAGTGTCTGTCACTCATGTCTCATTATCAAGCCATGCCAGTTGGGCTGGACTTTTTCCCATCAACTTTAATGGATTTATCTCTCTTGCACCTGGATGTATCCAAAAGATAGTACCTGCCTCACCCCCCAAAAAGACATGCCTGAGTCCATTTATCGGTCTTTCCCTGTCCCCTTCATACTGTTGCAATCTTCCTCAGCTAGGCTACAAGATAGGGCAAGTACTCACAGTGACTGCCTCCAGTTCTTGAGATCTTTTCTCTCTCCCAGTTATAAGGCAATTCAGGTACACTCAGATTTGGCCTGAACGAGGGCATAATGAATTTCTGGAGCTCAAAGTAATCTATGTCAGTAGCAAAAGGGAAAGGTAAGGCCTCTGAGGTTTGAGAGGACATAACTGTGTGTTGTAAACCATTCTGAGTCTGACAGGCCCCTTCAGTATCCTGTGAGGATAGTGGAGATGTAGGTCAATGGCAAAGTGCCCCTGGGTTCAATCCCCAAAACTATAAAAACAAAACAAAACAAAAAGTGTCACTACCGAATATATCTTGGACCACCTCATCCCATGCAGTTGCTATTTCTTAGGAGTAAGGAATGCAAACATTTTAAATTTTTTGTTTATGTTGTTTTGTTTTTCAAAGACCAGATCTTATGTGAAAAACATAAGCAATTTTCATAAACTCTGCAAATTACTATTATAACAATGCGCTTAAGTATATTAAGTGGTTGGCATGTGTGAGGCTAAGGAGGCTAGTAAAAACATGGTGTTTTGGGGGTGAATTCTGTAGCTCAACGTGGCTGATGTAGAGTGATTATGGAGATGTGATTAGAGTTATAAAAAGTAGCTAGGCAAATGTGATTAGGAAATTCATAGGGTATCCAGAATGGCTCTTTGGTATATTATGGGATGTACAAATTCCCTAGTAATTATATAAATGCAAGTAAAGGCACAACATGATATCATAGAGCATACATTCGATAAATAGAACTTGGAAGTGGTGGTAAGTCCAAGTGTCAGTAAGGGCAGGGCAAACCAGGAACATTCATGAATTCCTAATGCAGTACTATCTGGACATAAACCTGGCTGCACTGAATGAATTAGGTATGCATATAGTGTGCCATTGGAATGACATCCCTGGCAGAATGCCTTTGTCTTGCTGGCTCAGGACATGACCACTCTGAAGAGGACAAGAGTTTGGATGTGTGTGAGCTGTGGCTATAAAATAATAAAACTAATATCCTTGCATCATCAAAAGTGCTTATAGAAAAGATTTAGATGATTCACTTGCATAGAAAACCAGGATTTCACTACCCCACTCATTTCCATCTGATATCATACTTTGCTACCACATTCATTTCAAATCTTGTTGTTCTTCATTCTAATCATTCTTATTTATTTATTTATTTTTCTGGCCCGATGCCATTTTTTTCTCCACTAGCCTATTTACATTAAATTTTACTTCATCTGTATTTAATAGTTCTTAATATACTTTTTTCATTAAAATTCTGATTGATGTTGCAATAATTTGTTTTCGTAAGTCAATTGGAAAAATAATGTGCTTTTTCTACTTTATAAGAGGCTACTTTTGTCATTTTTACCCATCTGAATTATTGTCTACTGTGATAATTTTGATTCAATCAGCACAATGAGTAGGTGGAAAATTTTTTTCAGGGAAATTTTTTTGAGGTAGGTGATTGGGAGCAAATGTTTATTCTGAAAGAAGAGAGCATTCCAATTGATGGGGAACTCAAAGCCACACAAGTAAGTAGCATCGAAGAGTGGAAAGTTGGCTGGATTTAGCTGGAGGGGAGAGTCAGTCTGTAGTGGGAAAAGATAAAACTAGAGAGGTACGAAAGTGCTAGTTGACAGAGGACCTTGAATTATAGGCCAAGAGTTTAGACTTGATATGTCAGGAGTAGCTGATTCTTGAACAGGAAGGTGATGTGATAAAAATGGCATTTGCAGATTATTTTAGACGTTTACAAAGGAATAATTGTACCAAAAACAGACTGGCATTAGGATCACCAGCAAAGAAGTTATTGTATGTCTTGTGTAAATAGAATAGGGCTGAAGTCATAGAAAAGGCTAGAAAAGAATATGTTAGCATGAAGCAACAGAGGTTCAACACTTGGTTCCTGAGCCTTCTATTTCAGAATTACTTGGGATGTTTGTTAAAAATGTATCTTCCCATCCTATATACTAAAACTTCCCAGTGTACATTTTTCAGTGTAAGGACTGGGAATCAACAAGGCAAAGATTGGGAAATTCCCTCTGTGGATATTTTTCACATTAAAATCTGAGAAGTTATGCTCTAGAGAAAAAAAAATGAAGAGAACATACTGACTATACTTACAGTGATGGAGAAAAGTACAGTAATCACATGGCAGCCAATCTAGTGTTCAGAGAAAATGATAAGAGTAATCAATGAAATTTTAATAGACTTTTTAAGAAAGTACTTTTAGATTCATAGCAAAATTGAGCAGAAGAGATTTCACATAATACCTTCTGCCCTTGTACATGCTTAGCCTTCCCCGCCAGCAATGTCTCTGGCTAGAGTCCTGTCTTTGTTATAACTGATGATCCTGTGTTAATACATCATCGTCACCCAGAGTTTACAGTTGCTTTAGGGTTTAGGCTTGGTGTTGTGCATTCTAAGGGTTTGGACTAATGTATATGATACACATTTACCTTTAGATTATTAGAGAGTAGTTTCACTACCCTAAAAATCTTCAGTGTTCCACCTATTCATCCTTTTCCCTTTCCATCTCTGACAACCATTGATCTTTTTAGTGTCTCCATTGCTTTGTCATTTTCAGAATGTCACATAGTTGGAATTATAGAACATGTAAACCTGTCATATTGGCTTCTTTCACTTAGTAATATGCATTTAAGTTTCCTTCAAATGTTCTCACAACTTGTTTCTTTTTGGATGGGGTGTGTTCCAGGAGTTTGAACTCAGGGGCACTCAACCACTGAGTCGACCACATCCCCAGCCCTATTTTGTATTATATTTAGAGATAGGGTCTCACTGAGTTGCTTCGTGCCTCGCTTTTGCTGAGGCTGGCTTTGAACTCACGTTCCACTGCCCCAGCCTCCTAAACTGCTGGGATTATAGGCATACACCATCGTGACCGCCTTGTTTCTTCTTAATGCTGATAGTTCATTGTCTGGAAGTACCATAGTTTGTTCATCTTTTCTCTTACTGAACAACTTCTTGGTTTCTTCCAATTTGGGGCAATTATGAAAAAAGCTGTTGTGGGCAACTGTTTACAGGGTTTTGTGTAAACATGTTTTCAACTTTTTTGGGTAAGTACTAAATAGCTTGACTGCTGGTGCCAAACCCTGCTGACGTGGCTGTATCTAATTTTGCACTCTCACTAGCAATGAATGATAATTAATAGGAATGTGAAGTAAAGAAACTGAGTAATTATGCAGGGAAAAAAGTGCTAAATTGTGTGGCCAGCCTTGTAGGACTAAAGTAAAAAGAAAAATCCTCATAAAAATGGACTTGATTCAATGAGAAAGGTAGTGGAAAATCAGCCTTAAACATAAACAAGGAAAATACTGGATTATTGGCAATATCTGAAATTATTAAATACTGAATGTTGCTTTACATGAAAAAGAACAACTAGGATTTAAAACAGATATCCCTAAATTTAAGGACTGAAAAGTAAAACATTCAACAGCAAAGCAAGATGTAGAAAATTCAGAGCAAATAAAGATGTAAAAAGAATCTATGACTACACTTTGAATAAAGTCTGGGAAAGAAAAGCATTTAAAACAATTTAAAAGGAGAGGGGCATTTTGCCAGCAGTCACTTTCTTAACATCCCTAGATTTCATGTCATAAGACCTAATTGTTTGTTTCCCAAACTTAATTTGGGAGAAGATCATTTGATACACCTGTAACATTCCCAGAGTCCCAGGCCCAGTACAGAACTAAGTTGGAATATCCACAATAGCTCAGGCATTGGGATCTGGCAAGTTCTCAGAGTGTTTTTATGATTTTCAGAGGCTGATTCTTCCTGATGTAGACTCATCAAACAACTGTAGACTTTTTCCAGGTATGGCTGGGTGAAATTACATAAAGTACTGACAGAAGTTCTTTTCTAGATTAAATAGAGTATTAGTTTTTAATTCAAGTTGATTTTTTTCCAATGTTAAATTTGGTATCATTTGGAAACTATCATGATTGTCACAAAACAGGGTTGGGGTAGTGCTGCTGGCTTTTAGGAAACAGAGACCAGCAATACTGCACAAGATCCTATAACACAAAGAACAGCCCTCACCTGTCACCATAGAAATGTCTATTGGTGAATCACATCAATCCTGCCAAGATTTTGAAATCACAAGACAAGTAGGAATTATAGTTAAACATGATATGTGAATCAAGTTTGGATTACAATTTAAAATTTAAAATCACAAAAGTAATATCTATAAATGAGAGTCTCAGAATACTTAAGAAGAATGAGCACATGGGCTAACTAGGTATAATATAAAATTATTTTTATTATTTTTGGTGTGATGTTATTTCAGTTACAAAAAGGATGCTTTTATTGATGTGTTCTTACTGAAGCCTATAAAGTAGTTTTGAATGGTAGAGCAAAGAAACATGTACACACACACACACACACACATATATATATATATATATATATATATATTACATAGATACCATGATAAATATTAACAACTTTTAATACAGGAAAAGGTACACAAATGTTCATTTATTAATATTTTTTCAATTTTTTGGTGTCTTTTAGAATCCTTGAAATTGGTACACTAAATAGCTTGCAAGTATTTTTTGTTTTGTTTTGTTTTGTTTTTAAACAATATATGCTTTGGATTTGGACAGATTGGTTCCTTATGCTTGGATTGAATCTGAAATTGATTTCTACTTCCATCTTTCTACTGCTTTGGGCCCTTCCTACTACTTCTTATTCGTCTTTTAAAGACTCAGATGCATTTCTTGATAGTAGCGGAAGTGTAAGCAAATAACACGTGACTCCATGAAGAATCTGACAGTTCTGGCCAGTCTCCCTCTTTCATGTCACTTCTCTTCCCTCTTTCTTTTATCTCATGGCTTTTGCTCTCTGGGAGCAAACAATTCCAGTCTGCTTCATTCTCTTTCACTTCTCCCTGCTGGGTCGAATGACCAGTGTGATACCTGTGAATGGGAAACTACCCAGTGGCTTTACAAACTGTCCCTTCAGGCACACAAAAAAGGAAAAGAGATAAAGCTCCCCACCCTTTGACTTTCACTGGAATTATCTAAACCTTACTACAGGCCCTTTCTAATCGTGATATGATAGCTGGAGTGACTAAATTCCGCCATGGAGAAGTTGTAATCTCTTCTTCCTCTCCCTTCTTACCCTGCCATACATTCCAGGGGAATGAACAGGGTTGCTGAAGCATGCCTTTCCGCTTTGGCTAGTTTCTAAGTTGCTGCCACTTGTATTAAAAACACTGTTGCTTTTTCTCTCTTGCTAAACACTTAAAAATGTCATTTCAGTTGTGTCATAGTGCTGTGCATGCTAGGCTACTCTGTAGATAACTGATGAGTAGACAGAGCACAGGTTTTAAATATGGTATTTTCTCCACCTGTTCAACATATTTAAATATTACTGAGAAGTTAAGATGGGGAAAATTCAAAGATTAAGAGTATTTCTGAGGAGAGTCTAATTACAGTTTCATGTAGACTAAAGCATAGGTAAAAAGAAACAGTGAACTTTTTGCAATTCATTAAGTTTACCTTCTTCACTTTGATGTAGATGGATAGTGGTAGTTATTGCTTATGTCCATATAGAAATGCCATGCCTACGTTTTTAATTAAAATTAAAAATATAATGCATTTCTACAAAACAGGGATGATGGTGGTTTAATGAAATACGGCTTCTGATGATAAGATTATGGCTGCATGATATTTTTTCTGGCTAGAAGTGAGGGTATTTTGGGGTTGGGGTTTGTAGCTCAGTAGTAGAGCATTTGCCTAGCATGTGTGAGGCACTGGGTTCAAACCTCAGCACCATATAAAAATAAATAAAATAAAGGTATTGTGTTCATTTACTATTACAAATATATCTTAAAAAAAAGAAGTGAGGGGTTTCTGCATGCAGTTTTCTCATTCTTCTTTTTGGAGATCTGAAACTCCAGGTGGGACAGTTAAGGTATTAGAAATCCAGATAGAACTGATGTTTCACTCGCAATTATGGTGACATAGAAAACTGTCTTAAACAGGCTCATTATTAATTTTATGAATTTTATCATAATCAGGACATTTCCTTAACTCTTCATAAAAAGGTATAATTTTTCTTACATCTGTCTACATATATTTTTAGGAGAGACATCTAAATGAACAAAGTATCTAAGTGACTATTTCTAGGTTTAATTTTTTTTCCTGTGTAGAGAGATCAGAGTATTTCTCAGAAGTTTTTGAATGCTAACTTAGCATCAATTTTTCAATTGAAGTCTTATGTTTTTATTTTTTGCTATTGGGGATTGGACTCAGGATGCTTTACCACTGTGCTACATCCGCAATCCTTTTAACTTTATTTTTTAAAAATTTGAGACAGGGTCTTGCTAAGTTGCCTAGAGTAACTTGCTGAGGGTTTTGCTAACCTGTGAAGCCTGGCCTTGGAATTGCCATCTTCTTACCTCAACCTCTCAAGTTGCTGGGATTATAGGCATGTGCCACCATGCCTGGCAAAAATATAGCCTTCTTTAAAATATTAGCATAGATGTTGGATTGAAAATGTTTTTGATGGCAGTCAGGATCATGTATTAGCTTGCATGCAGCACAGCCTAAATTCCTTTCTCAAGTTACTACATCAAATAATGATACCATGATAAGTAAATAAATGCCTATTTGCCACTAAATTAATTAAGGTTGTAAATTTCAACCTGACTGTGAGTCTCAAGAGAGTGACAAAATGAGCGTGACATTTGACGTGTTAAGGGATTTAACTGTATTTGACTATAGACAATAAATGGCAACACAGTATTAATGGCATCTTAGAACCCTTGTGAGAAGACAGAATCAGTGAATACCTAACAAGCAGGTTAATTGCCAGGAGACACTATAAGCAGGAGCAGAATAATTTCTTGTATATTTGCTAAGGTGCAATAATAACTGTGCTACATAATATTCAAATGTCAAGGAATCAAAGTAGCTTTCTTACCATCCCAAACACACTAGTCAGAAATAAACAGGTTCACTTTGAACAAAGGCATGGACTGAACCATCAGCCTTTACATTAAATGTGGTCTATCTATAAAATTTAAGATGCTGAACATGGGGAATCATACACAGGGACTCAGAATAAAGAACTGACTGCATTATTTTGCAGACACACATGTATTATAACGTGAATGTCAGAAACATCTTTGATAATGGCTAAAATGACAATAAATCAAGCTAATAATTAAATGAATGCATTTATTTAGCTCCACTTACATATGAGTTAGTATCCTCTGGCTATGAGCAGGAATGAGGAAAGCTTTCCCTATCAATGTTCACAGTCCTTTTGGAGGGAACAGACCAAATGTGGGGTTGCGGGGGGTGGACATAACAGAGGAAAAAAGTATTATTATGTAAGTGTACACAGTAATTTGGAGGCAGATGATCTAAACTAACTCTGATTAGGCTATGAAGAAGGCACCCCTTTGGAGGAAATGTATGTGCTGGACTTCAAGTTATAAGCAGTTTTTCCTTTCCCATGACAACTGTCTCAAGTAGGCATTTGGCCAATACTGAATGACATATTTTTCAGAAAAAGTTACCAATATAGAATGCATTTTTTGCTTTTTTTGTGTGTGGAAAAGGACAGGAGTATTTCAGAAAATTCACATGTGTATGACAAAGCTAATCTCTGTATGCTTCTTCCCATTTCCAAAAGAACAAAACACAGGAGGCGTAAAAAAAGAATTCTGAGCTTCCTTTTCAAAACAGACCTGGTTCTGACTGAATAATAATGCAATAAAACCCTAAAAGATTAATTGAAAAGATAAAATCAATTGAGCCTATTAGTATTTCAGTGCTTTGATGACATTCAAATAATGTACTGTGGCTCTATATCTAGCCAAATATTTAGTCAAATGTTTCTGTTTTGATTTTCTAGGGTTTCAAATTCTGAGGATGCTTGAGAAGGTAACTTTAAATTATATCTGTAAAATAAAGTCAAGTATCTGTGATAATCCTATGAAGACTCATTGGAAATAGGTATTTGATCATTCTCATAAGAATCTTAAAACCAGGAGAATTTCAATACCTTGCTCATTAGACACAGAATTAGCTAGATGTTCCTCAGGGTTTAGCACCTCAATAATGGTTGTAAATTTCAATTTCCTATTATCAATAATGGATAGAACAATTAGAAAATCAACAAGGAATTTGAAGACTTGAATGCACTGTAAACCAATGAGGCCTAACAAAGGAATACCAGAAACAATTTTAAGCCAGAATATTAAATATTTTTGATGAAAAGGACAAATTCCTAAAAGGAATCATTACTGAAACTGATATAAGTAGAAAATCAAACTGACCTACAATAAGAGATTGAATTAGTAATTTAAAATACGCTAAAAGCAAAGACCAAGTCCATATGATTCCACTAATCAATTCTATTAATGAAAGAAAAGTCTGTCAATTCTTCACAAAATCTTGTAAAATATAAAAGAAAAGGGATAACTTCCCAACTTTTTCAATGAGGTCAGCATAATGTACTCAAAAACTAAACAAAGACATGATAAAAAAAACATATATAAATATTTCTTATGAAACGAGATGCAGGAATCTTAAAACATTCTTATAAACTGAGTCTAGAAACATATTTAAAAAAAATTATGTACCATGACCAAGTGGGATTCATCCAGGAATGCAAGGTTGGTTTAAAAAATTTAATTAATGTGACATACCAATATCAGTAGAATCAGATGGAATAAATAGCAATCAGTAGAATAAAAACTACAAGCAGATGATCACTTCTGCAGATACAGAAAAAAATTTAGAAAAAATCAGTACTCATTCATGATTAAAAAAAAAAAAGACTGACAATAAGAATAGCAATTCATAGAAAACTATTAGAACTAAAGGAGATCAGAAAGGTTGCAGAGAATAACAAAATAAAAATCAAGTGTGTTTTTACACAATTTTAGGACAATCCAAACATGAAATTAAGAATATAACTCTGTTTACAATAATAGCATTAACAAGAAGAACAGGAATCGAAGTCGGAGGAAAGAAGTAGAGGAGGAAGAGGAGGAGAAGGAGGAGGAGGAGAAGGTGAAGAAGAAGAAATAAAGAAGAAACAAAACCATTAGTTAGATATGGAAAAATGGATAATTCTCAGAAGAGGATATACGATCAATCAACAAACATATGAAAAAATGTTCAACATCTCTAGCGATTAGAGAAATGCAAATCAAAACAACTCTAAGATTTCATCTTACTCCAGTCAGAATGGCAGCTATCAAAAAAACAAACAACAATAAATGCTGGCAAGGATATGGGGAAAGAGGCACACTCTTACATTGCTGGTGGAACTGCAAATTGGTGAAGCCAGTCTGGAAAGTAGTATGGAGATTCCTAGGAAAACTTGGAGTGGAACCACCATTTGACCCAGCTATCCTTGGCCTATTCCCAAAGGACTTAAAAACAGCTTACTACAGGGACACAGCCACATCAATGTTTATAGCAGCACAATTCACAATAGCTATATTCTGGAACCAACCCCGATGCCTATCAGCAGATGAATGGATAGGGAAACTTTGGTATATATACACAATGGAACACTACTCAGCACTAAAAGAGAATAAAATTATGGCATTTTTCAGGTAAATGGATGGAGTTGGAGAAAATAATGCTAAGTGAAGTCAGCCAATCTCAAATAAACAAAGGTCGAATGATCTCTTTGTTATGAAGATACTAACTTATAAAGGCAAGGGAGTGAGGATGAGAGGAATGAAAGACCTTTAAATAGAACAAAGAGGAGGGAGGGTAGAGAGGGGGCAAGGGGATAGGAATAATGGTAGAATGAGTTATCCATCATTACCCTAAGTACATGTATGAAGACACAATTGTTCTAAAAATACTTTATATAAAAGCAACTTGAAAAATTGTGCTCTTTATATGTAATATGAAATGAATTGTACTCTGCAAACATGTATAATAAATTAGAATAATAATAAGAAGAAGAAGATGGTGTCTTCATATGGTCACATGGTATTTGGCCATGGAAAGGAAAATAGTACAGATACATGTTACATCATGGATAAACTCTAGAAAATGCTAAATCAAAGTGGATAGTCACAAAAAAAGAAAACTTACTTATTGTATGATTACATCTATATGAGTTGCCCAGAAAAGCAAACTAGATTAACATTTGTATAGGACCAGGCAATTGGAGGGTGAGGGAGCAATAGGTAAAGGATACAGGATTTATTTTTGAACTGATGAAATGTTCTAAAATGGACTGTGGTGAAAGTTGCATATATGTATGAGTTAAAAACCATTTAAGGGTTGGGGTTGTGGCTCAGTGGTAGAGCACTCGCCTAGCATGTGCGCGACCTGGGTTTGATCCTCAGCACCATGTAAAGACCAATGCATTGTGTACAACTAAAGCAAATAAATAAATATTAAAAAAAAAATTTAATCATCCACTTCAAAATGCATTAATTGTAAGACATTTGAATTATATATAAAATAAACTGTTAAGAAATGAGATTTGAGTTCTTTACCAGACATATGGAAATTATGGTTCAATAAAATAATCTTGCTTTCCAGTTTTATATTGCCTCATGTGTTTTAAATATATTATCTTATTTTATCTCAGAGGCAACTGTGAGGAAGAAAAAAGAACTGCATAAAGTAGTTTAGGCAGCTACCAATGAGAGCTTGAATTTGTGTTAAGATTCATTTTAAAAAATCAATTTTATAATTTGATATTACTTTAAATACAAAAGGTTCATTTAAATTTAACTTATCTACACAGTTGATAGCAATTAAGCACCCACAGATTTCTAGCTATGTGTTCAGATTAACAGTCTTATTTTGTTTTCGAATAATAGTAAAGTAAAACAAAAAAAGTGATTTTACTTCTACAAAATCAAGTTTATGTCCACTTTAAGTTTCTATTTCCTGTAGTTCTTTCCATATAATATTTTTAGTGAATATTATTCATTCCATCGCTGTTCAATTCAACTGTTTGAATATAATGTCTATTTTTATAACAAGTCTGGTCTTTTTTTAATTCAATGAAAGGCAAATCTATGTAAAAGCTGACTATCCAGTGATTATCTCTAATGAAAGGGATCTGATTAAAAAAAAAATTCTTGGAAATTGAAAGGATAGCACTGCATGTCCTTCGAGCACATGCCTGTACTAGTTTCCATCCCTGGGAAGATGATTTAAAGTGTTGTATGTGCAACCTGTTTTTCCGGTAATTACAAATGAAGACATATGTCTTTGCAATAGGAAGAAGCTAACTACCATTTTAAGCATTCCTCTGGCCCTGCTTAGTTAATTTGATTACACAACAAAACCCAACAAAGGTGGTTTGAACAGAGTATCTTGCATTTGGATTTTCCTTTTGCTGAGTTTCTTTTAAAGCACAGAATTGCTAACTAGGAATAGTAGTATCATATTAGGCTTTTAGGCTTATTTTCCTAATACTCAAATCCCAGAAAGTCATGAAAGACAAAATAAATAATAATAAATAAATAAATAAATAAATAAATTTCTGTATGATGTCTGAGCAAATTATATTTTGCTTTTTGCTACTTTGATGACAGATACTTATTCCTTACTTTTGTGACAGAATAATTTAATAAATATATGTAAACCAGTTTTAAATTCACATACACAGACTGTAACTATTACACATATTGAAGGGGACTTGAGCTACTTTAAAACTGGTGACCTACTAATATCTTACCCTATAAAAGGAGTTAAGGATACAGATTGACTTTTAAAATTATATGTTTGGATAATATGACCTCTTTTGTGAAGGATAAGGACTTTATTACTGATGAACAATTTTCCTAAAAGTATTCATAATCTAAATGTGTGAAACTGTAGTAATATACAACAACTATATATTCAGTTGAATATAATTATTTTTATGTTCAGACTGTAGCATTCACTCATTTGTTCATTCTTCAAATGTTTAGTTAATCAACATTAGAGATAAAATATTGTTCTGAGTCCTTGAGTTAAATTGTTAAGAAAGTGGTGGGGGAGACAGGCAAGTTCTTGCCTGTGGAATATGCTATGATAGGTATATGGTAAAGTAGTTTAAAAAAGAAAAAAAAGTGATTCTGACTAGTTGAATCAGAAAGAATTTTGCAAGTGAGAATGCACACGCACACACACATATTGCACACATGGACACAAGCAAACATGTACACACATACACACAAATAATTTCCAAGTATGGAAATCCAAACTTGGAGTAGTCATGAGAGTGTTTCTATAGTATGTAAAGATGGGCAATTCAGCGGGTCGCGGTGGCGCACGCCTGTAATCCCAGCACTTTGGGAGGATGAGGCAGGAGGATCGCGAGTTCAAAGCCAGCCTCACCAATGGTGAGGCACTTAGCAACTCAGTGAGACCCTGTCTCTAAATAAAATACAAAAAAGGGCTGGGGATGTGACCCAGTGGATGAGTGCCCCTGAGTTCAATCCCCAGTA
Organism: Tamias sibiricus; assembly: GCA_025594165.1. Lineage (NCBI taxonomy): Eukaryota > Metazoa > Chordata > Mammalia > Rodentia > Sciuridae > Tamias > Tamias sibiricus. The sequence goes on from CM046668.1 coordinate 33,366,232, forward strand.
CCAAAAAAAAAAAAAAAAAAAAAAAAAAAGATGGGCAATTCAGTGTGGCTATAGACAATGGTCTACCTGCTTATTCCCTCAGTCAAAGTATGTGGACATGTAGGTATTGGGGGTGAAAGCAGAGCGGTCTTTTCTATACACATAAGTAATTTTGATTTATTTTAGAGTCAATAGGAAGCTAAGGAAAGTTTTATTCAGAGAGCTATGGTGGCAATGTGAAAGATGCATTAGAAGTCAGATTCTGAAAGTGTAAATAAGCTGTTTTGGTAGTGCAGGAAAGGCACTAAACTACCACAGGATTTACCATATTGAAAGGACTCTTCTCAATTTTTTCTTTTTTTTTTTTCCTTCTTTTTTTGTTTTGTTTTGTTTTGTTGTTACCAGGGATTGAAATCAGGGGCACTCAACAACTGAGCCACATCCCCAGCCCTATTTTGTATTCTATTTAGAGACAGGGTCTCACTGAGTTGCTTAGTGCCTTTCCCTTTCTGAGGCTGGCTTTGAACTTGTGATCCTCTTGCCTCATCCTCAGGAGCCACTGGGATTACAGGCGTGCACCACTGTGCCCAGCTCTTCTTTTAACATGCAAAATCAGACTTAATCCTTGCCACAACCCTCTTTGGCAGTGAGAATGATAAAGAACAGCTAGAACTTCTTATTCTCCCCATTCTTTCCCATTCTGTACCTCCCACTTGATCCCCAGCCCTTGCCTTCTTCCTCATGTCTCCCCAACCTCCTCCTGACCTTTTCTTCTTCTCTATCTTCTAAAGGGCAGAATTACCATGGGAATTGCTCCTACACTTGTATCCTTGATTACTTTGCATCCCTATCATTCCTTGAGAACTGCCCAGCAGAATTCCAGCCTTGGAACATTGCCATAGTCCTCATCTTTGCTCTGCAATTATACAACTGAACACCTCTGGGTTATAACACTCAAATATGTTAATGGACATAGTGACAATTTAAGCATAACAGGACTCTCAGCTCCACAGACTAGCCTTTTATAGATTTGTCAACAGATCTGCCTCTTACTTCCTGGGGTATCTAGGTTGACACATTTGTCACAATTTACAAGTCATCTACTCCAACCACCAATATACAACCCTGCAACAGAGTGCAATTATTAAACCTATTATTTCCCCCTACTTAAAGCTCTGAGAAGTAGTAGTAGTAGTAGTAGTAGTAGTAATTCATCACATCTAGAGAAATAAATTTTGGAGTAATTAGTTTATAGATATTAGTGGAAACCATATGAGCAAGTTGAACCACTATTTAAATTTTCATTAATACCATCAACTATCAGAAATTCATTTATGTGCTTTAAAATTAAGAACTTAATTAGTTTCCCTATATACTGGCCCACAGTATTTAAATTTTGATTTTAGCAGAGGACAAATTGTTTATTATTTCAAAAGTACAGCTTACTAAGTTGATCCTGGACCTAAGAATTTATAACAGTCTTAATGATAACTCATTAATAGAGTAGAAGTCAACAGTAAACCTAGGATCATTTCTAAATTCATAAGATGTTTCTGATTGAAGTGTGAACAACCCTTCCTTATGCTCACCTCATTTTCAGTATAGGACATTTCAACAGTGAACATCCTGTTTTTGGGCTCTAATCTTTATCAGGAAAATAACTGCCTGAGTTAACAAAATGTGCATATGATAACATTTCTCCCAAGATAGATAATATACCTGACATTATAGAGTATAAGGAAGCTTAAGATTCAGTATTGCTCAATCCTTTAGTCTAACATTTCCCTGTTTTTACTTCTTCATTTATGCCCTTACAGATACCAACATCTGAATTTTTTTTCATTTCTGCAATCCTGACATTTGGTAGCAAATGTACTAGTTTGTAGTTTGTCTTTTCATTTGTAAAGGAAAGCATTGACCAGAAGTGATTCTCATAGATTCAGGGCAATCCCATCACACCAATTAGGAAACCAGAATTTATCTGATTTTATAGAATTTTTCAAAGCTCCACAAGTTTCTTGGAAGTTAAATTTTGGCTAATGGGAACCATTTTCTTTTGTTGTATATTGATATAAGATGGGCAACTCAGGATACCATAAAATAGTAGGCCAGCCAAACTTCTAGATTCATTGATTTTTCCCTTTATTTCTACTTCTGGAGGAGTTTATCTTCGTGATGATCAATATAGAGTATAGTTGTTATATAGGACAAAAATAAGAAATTATCCTATAATGTTTTCTACCTTCAAAAAATCATAAACATTACTAATTGTTTTCTTTTACTGCTCCTAACAGGTAGTGAAAACATTTGCTTGAGTGATGTTCCTTTGAATTTACAGAGGGAGACTAAATTTTCAGAGCCTGCCCTGTTTGCAAATGAAGAAACTTTTATATACACTTAAGGGGCAAAAACCTTGTTAGCTTTCCATCCCATCCCGTGAGCAACTGCAATGTGTTTCATGTCAGAGAGTTAATGGAAATGCCTCAGGTATTAAGTTAAAAAGTGAATCATTATGTCAATTAAAAACATTAATTGGGATAATTACAAAGAGATCATAGTTTATAGAGAATTTAGTTATAATTTATACAATTATCTTCAGTTATACCGGAAAAATAATGAAGCTGTTTATTTGCAGTATTTACCTAACTGAAAGTTGCAACTTCAGAGAATCTACATATACATGCTCAAAATGCCCATTTGAACTGGATCTGCTACAAGGCAAGTTGTAAGCTAATGAATTTCCCTGAGGACAGGGTAGGTCTGGAAAGAACACAAGACTTCTAAAAACACAACCTAGTGCCAAATCGGATTCCTTAATTTCAACTTTGTTTTAAATGGGTCTCATTTAACTATAACTGCTAACCTCCAGCAACTAACCTCCTCCAGTTGTAGAGCCAGAAGGTATTCCTGTACATATAAAACTTGAAATCTGTTTCCTGACTTTCTCAATCTGAATAAGTAGAATCAAATTTTACCTACAGATCACTACAAGCTGGAAATAAAACATGAAATTAAAGTGGAGTGGGAGATAACATTCCACATACAAATTTTAAACTTCTTTTTTATATTACCAGAAGAAATATAAGTACATTTAGAGTTTGTCTAAATCCATGTTTTGTTTTGTTTTGTTGGGGTGGGGGTTGGAATATTGATTACAAGCCTGATCTCTGGAGCAGATTTCTTTAGTTTGAATTCTGGCTTCATCACTTACACAGCTGTGTGACCTTGGTCATATAAGCTATTCTCTAGCCTTGGTTTCTTATCTGTAAAATGAGACTGTGAAAATACTACTACTCACCCCATAGGGATGTCACAAAGATTAAGCATCCTAATACCTATAAAACACAAAGCATAGTGTTTGGTATAAAATAAGTACTATATACCTTCAGGTATTATTATTAATATGGGGAAATGGAGTATAATTCAGGTTACCATCTTAAGTCATCAGGGAACCAGCAAAGGTCAGAAGAAAGATTTTACCCAAGCAGAGTCTGTCTTTTTGGATTGGGTTTAGAAAGACAGATAGATAACCCATGGCATCATAATGCAATATCCCAGAAATCGCTTCAGTCCAATAATGGTTTGTGATGGGGAAATCTCTCCTTTATTTTCTGATTCCTCAGATAATACTCTTTGTTCTTATAAGTCGGTCTTGAGATTTCAACACATGTATGGGAATCCCAGGTGTGTCTGACTGCGGTTAATTACACATTCCCACGCCGGAAGTCTCACTAAACATTTAACAGCACTTGCATATTTGTGACCTGTGCCATTTCAATAAAAAGAGACAAGCTCCAGAAATGCAGGAATTTAAATTAAGCATCTCCTTTCTTAAATCTGATCTATAATTTTTAGAGTGAAATAGTGAAGGAGGGTTTTCTGCATACAGAAAAACAGAAATGATTACATAAAATTACACTCATTCATACATTTTTGCCATTACAAGTCAGTAATGTACTGAACTATTTAGCATGTGTTTCACTGTTCTCAACATTTTTTTTGCCATGTAAATTAAAAATAACTGCAAGTTGGGCAACATATCATGGTTTAATATCAAGTGGGAGGCTTTTTCCCTACAAATATCCATGTATAAATCAATGAATTGCTATTTAAAATGTGTTTCTTCAGAAACCAGTCATATCATGTCCTCAGTGCTATTGTAAGATTACCTCTTTATTTATCTCTGCTGCTAAGTTAATTATAAAAATGCTTGCAGTGAGTGATCATTTTGCTTGCCTAGTCAGCATCTTAAACTAGATTAATCTTCCAGCAACAGTTAATGGAAACTAAATCACACATCAACATGCTATAACAATATAATGATGAAACAGCAAATGAATCACTCAATTAACTCTTTGATAAATATCAAAAATATATCTTGCTGCTATAACTTATAAAGTCAGATGAATGCTTTCTATTTTCTTTTTTGCTTGCTTTAAAAAATGACTAAATTTTGGAGAATAGATATAGTAATAAGCATTTTGCATACATGGTCAAAATAATAAAAATACTGCCTAATTTTAATTATTGTCTGAACTTCTAAACAAAGGGGCACCATGCTAGATATCATATATTGACTCTATATTATTGCTTTCCAAAACATTTATTATCAGCTGGATTCATTGATCATGTTGACCTTGTTTAAAGGGTTCTGTTTACCAAGTAACCATTTCCTTGGTGGGTCATATTTTCTTTTTTCATTATAAATGCCAGATTTCACTCACTCTGCCCCAATCTATTCATTACCTATGAAATCAATACTTTATGTCTCAGTTGTTCAATACATAATGTAGAAGTTGCCAGTTTTATTATTATAAGCCTATCTAGGATCATGCAATGATCCTAAGGAAGAAAAAAATTATAATTATCAAAATCATGAATTTCTGATTGGAATGCCCCAAGAAGTTCAAAAACCAATTGTAATGATGAACTTCATAGTATATGGATTTAGGGTCTGTTGGGAGGATTTTTGGAATTGGTGATACAGTTAAATTTGAAGGAAGAATAAAATTTCAGTCTCTAGATTACAAGAGAAAGATAACTTTACACAGAGGAAATTGTAGCATGCACTTTGGATTCTATTTATGGCAGTGGCACTCGACAATAGCATTCAAGATTATAGTATTTGTCCTCTGACAATGTTTTGGATGGAGTTCAAATATGCCCAACTTTGACTTTTAGCAAACTTTGCTTACTGAAACAATTTTTTAAAGAGAGTATATTTGTAGTTTTAATTGCCTGAATTATCTCAATGTATTGGTGATATTAGAATATAAATCCCTATACATATGATACACTTTTTAACTTTTATAAATGAAAGTTCTGGATGAATCTCAAATGACAATAGAAAAAAAAGAGGTTGAAATAAACTATTGATTATCCATAGTGAATTTTCTGTGTGGCTAATTGGCTATTGAAGTTTTAAATTTATAAGTTTATAGTTTATCTACACCTAGAGCAACTCTATTTTCGCACAGTAGTAACGACAATGATGTTGATGATGGTGGTGATGATAACTATGGCAGCTTTCACCTACTGAGGGCTAAGTTTCAGGCACTTTACATGGATTAGTCTCTTTGCTTCTTAGAACACCTCATGTAAGACAGATGTTACTATTGTCATCACAATATAAAGAAACATGAATCACAGCAACATAAGTAACTTCACTCAGGTGGCAGATGATAATTGGCAGAGCTGAGAGCAAATCCACGAAGCTGAATCCAGATCCAGCGTGTTGAGCCAGGGTGCAGGATATTTTAACAAAATAATCTTCAACCAACCTCCTCTTTGAGGAACAGTAGCTTTTGCCCCTCACTATTATACCACAACTAAAATTGTTAAATACTGTAGATGGCTATGCTTACCTCCAACAGTTTCTGATTCAATAAATAGATCTGAGATGGAGCTTTGGTTACTGTAATTTTAATATTTGCACAGGTAATTCTAGTTCACACTTCCAGAGTTATGAAACTTTATGTAGATTCTTTCTTTAGCTTAAAGCATTGGTTGTCTAGTAAACATGTCCTATCCCAAACTAAATTATTATATAGCATTTGAAACCCCTTTTTAGTTCAAATAAAGACAAATTAAAGTTGAATGACACAAGACAAATATTTGGTTAAATCTTAAAGGGTAAACATGTCTTTTTTAAAAAATAGAATTTTCTGGGGCTGGTGTTGTGGCTCAGTGGTAGAGAGCTTGCCTAGCATGTGTGAAGCACTGGGTTTTTGATTCTCAGCACCGCATACAAATAAATAAAAATAAAGGTCCATTGACAACTAAAATAAGAAGAAATAGAATTTTTGAATTATACCCCTCTATAGAAGATTAAAATTAACCTCCTGCTTAAAAAGGGATTTGGACTGAATAAAAAACACAACAAAAAGATATATTCTTACTACGAGATTATTACAGGTAATTAAAGGAGAAAAACAAATGAGTAGTTTTCCCACCAAAAAAATTAAAAGTAAAATTTGTATACTAAAATCTATGAACTTAAAATTTTATTCCAGGATCGCCATTTAATATAAGAAAAAAGGAATGAATGATTTTAATGAAAGACATTAATGAAGATTGAAAAGTATGAAAACATTTAAGTTCAATACTGAACTCTATATTTTCTGCATATACTGTAATGATGGCAAGATGAAAGTGTCAGTAGAGAAAGGAACATTGTTTGATCTCTTAAGTTTTTATCATGCCCCCTCCCCCCAAAAGCTATTAACACACATTAAAAACTCACTGCACACTTAAAAACACTTATTGGTTAAGATAATTTATATATTTCTCAATTAAAAATAAATTATCTTAATTTTTTTTTCTCTCTCAAGCAAATCACTGCCAAGGTAGCATTTTCCAAAGGCAGATCAGTGCCATCTAGTGGCAAATCCATTACAGCTAATCCTTCCTGATTAAATTTAGAAGAGTACCTCTGATATAAATACACAGGTATACATTTTTAAATGTAAGTTTAACTTTGGAAGAAAATTTAATTGAATGTATACTAGTGAGACAAACATGTGATCATCCCACTAGTTCAGTAAGTAATGAGAAATAATATGTGCCTAAGACAGAAATATATATCATATCTATATCTATACGTAAATATAGATATATATGATAGAAATAGCTAGCTTTAAAAGAAAAGCAAGACCTCTGATGGAGAAAGGATAATCAAGTATTTAAATGAATAATAGGTCAAGTGTATCTTTAGTTTCAAGACATGCTTAAGGTTATTACAAATAACAATTAAGAATGAAAAGGGAATATTTGTTTCTGTTTCCTTATAGTGAGACTAGGCAATCATTGCATAAAATTTCAGAACGTGATTTTTAAGATAGATAAAATGTTACTGAGCAAAACACTTGCTAACCATGAGATTTTATGAAAGTCTGTAAAATTCCTCACTATAGATTTGGCTAATACAGTAAGAAATTATCCTTTTAGAAACATTCAGAACTATCTTACCATGAGGGAAAAGGAATGCACTTGATGAAATTAAGTTTCCTTTCCATTTTAATTGTATTAAAAGCCAAGTATACTCCCTCATAATTCATCTTTTTGGTTTTGAGATAATATGCCTGTTTGACCTAACTGAAATTCTGCCTTTTGTTAGTCCTTTTCCTGAGACTCCAATTAACTTTACAAAATTTCTCTTCAGGGAAAAAAAATCTAGGCAAAAGGATTAATTTAGCTAACAATGCCATAATAAAAAATCTCTGCAGGAGCTTTTTCTGACCTATTCCAGGGACTCTGCCAACTCCAAGCTGGAATGATAAAAGAGCTCTTCATAGCCCAGGAGATAAGGAAAAAACCCATCGCATCAGACCCAATTGCTCTTAGAGGAATTCAAAAGAATCCAAAATAGTCTTAATGTCTAAAAATGCCATACTTTCTACCTAGAGTCTAAGATCCGAAAGGGTACGTAAGGTTGATTTATCAGTGAGGTAATTTTCTCAACCTGATGAGGAAAGCTTTTATATGTTCTAAATGAGCTATCAGAAAGGAGAGGGCCATTCTTTTTCTCAGCCACTCACAGGAAACAATATGGTTTTATGAAACACAGAGCTATGAATAAGAAGAGTCATATAGCTTTTCTTGCCCCCAATCTTAGCCATGATGAGTTTTCCTGTTCTGCTCTGGAATGGAGAAGCAGCTGTGATTTCTTTCCTTTTCTGTATATTACTTAAAACCCTCTCCAGTTAGGCATTAAATTCCTTTCTTATCTCTTATTCAACATGACCGTGAAATCAGAAGCAAGCAAGCAATGTATGGAACTATGATAATATTATCTGTTTATATTTAAATTATTTTTAATTTTTACATTTATGATACGAAGCCTTTTCTAACTTTTCAGGAGCTATTTTTATATGGCATATCCTTGGAATGCCTGTCATGATTCAATTACAAATATAAATTACAAGGTTTGGTTACTCGATACATTTTTCCTAAAAGACCATATAATTAATGTGTGTGTAACTAAATAATGACTACTAACACTTTGCAAGGAAAAATATAGTTTCACTGAGTTCTAGGCCTGCAAGTAGACACACATGAATAGGCACAAACAAGAATACTCGTGTATACATGTATGAACACAGTGTTCTGGCTCCTATACAAATGTATACACTCATGCACACCTAAGCCCATACAAGTACACACAGACACAGACACATTCACCCTCTTACAACTTTCTTCACTCTGACTTATATTTTCAAAGCTACAATATCATGTTTACCATAACAATAGGAATTATGGTGATAATTATCTTTACCATGATCAATCATTGACCAAGAAGCAATTTTCAATTTATGGATTATGGTCCAGACTCTACATTCATAAGACTATAATAAAGGTTTTTAAATAGAGTTTATGTTCACTTCAAATATTATGATTTTTTAAGTTCTAAAAAACAGACATTCTAAGTTGTTGATAATTATTTATTTTGTCAAAATTTCATTATCTATTCTCTATGTTTTGACAACTGACAATTTTGATTTCATCATTTGAAATTAATTGCTACTTTCCAGAAAGATCTCTATTTGGTTTAATAACCAATTATGTGCCCTCATGCCACTCACATACTTACATATTCTTTTTTTCTTCTTTCCTCTAATTTCAGCTTTATTTGGTTACTCTTGCTTAATTAGTAGTTCTTTCTTCTCTATCATCAGCCTAGTACAAATCAGACGTTAACAACCCATTTCCTGTTCAGATGGCAACGTGAAGCAGTTGTGATTGCAATTTATAGAGGTTAATCCAGTTTCTGTGTTATTTTGGTTCTTAACTATTTTTTGTATAAAATACTTTTCTTACTCATAAATGTCTCGACATCAAGTACTTCAAAGAAGGATTTTTACAGCTATTCCTATTAATCATATATTAGAAATCTTTAGTTTATCTAATGTTTTAAGGAGCATGTATTTTTTAAATATTTCTTTTCTAGGTAGTCTGATGCAAACCGAAAGCCATGAAATTACATTTTTTTTAGACATAGTACCAATTGGGCGCAATCTTCTCTCCTAATACCTGGGGCAACTTCCATTCTGGCAGGGCTATAAAATAATGTATTCAGTCAACATCAATAAATACAGCCTCTTTGTTTTTGTCCTTTCACTCAATTCTCAAGCATATGGATTGAATCAAAATTTCCTGAAGAATCTTCTACTTCTAGCTTATCCTTAGTCTCTCGTTCCTTCTCCTCTCATGATTAAAATCCATAGCTCATCCGTGACCACAGCTTCTCTCCTCCATCATTCTGAGGTCCTTGTACCATTAATCTGTTGCTCATCTGCTTGGCGGAATTGCAACTATGCCTCAGTCTCATTCTTGGCTTCTAGTCCTACAGAACTCACACTAATTTCCTTGGTAGCAACCTTGACTTGGCCTTAAATATAGACAAACAAATGCACTTCTGTATTTGCTTCCTCTCTTTTTCCCCATGGTGGACACTTTGCACCATTTAACTCTTGAATATGAAATCTTTCCTTCTTCACCTTTCTGCTTTATCTTTAGAGGACCTCTAACTGTCTCAAGAAATAAAAGTCATTACTTAAAAGTGCCACTAACCTGCTTTATGGACTCTTAAGAACTTGTACCTGTATTTCTACTTTCCTTTCTCCCTTCCTTAAAATGGTGCTGCTTTTCTCTGAGGCTTCTCTCTCCACTTCTGCATTGGTTTATACCCACCGCAGACTTCTCTGGACATGAAGGTTTAGTTCACGCTCTCTCCTTCATGTATTAGTTCCACCTATAGAACTATAGAGTCTTCCTTGGAGTATAGACTATCTATAGAGTCTTCCCTGGAGTACATCATTAGTCTTATTGACTACTAACCAAGTAATTCAGGCAATATCTGGAAACTCTCTATACCTCACTATCCTTACCTTGTGAAAATAATAACATCAGATACCTTACAGGGTTAGGGTAATAAATAAATGAGAATAACGGGTAAGCATGAAAGTTTTCAACAAAATCTTGCTATTATTATACCTCTCATAGCAATTCAAATAAACCTGCTTCTTTGGGGCTATAGGAATAAGCAATTTTCCTTAACATCAAGACCTTCTTTTCTATTTCATTCTTTTTTTAATTGGTTCTTATTAGTTATACATGACAGTAGAATCCATTTTGACTAATTATACAGCCATGGAATATATCTTGTTCTAATTCAAACCCCAGTACCTCTCCTTTCCTTTTCCCCGTTCCCCTGCTCCCTTCTCTCTATTCTGCTATTTACCCATAGTTATTTTTTAAATTATTTTCTTATTACTTCAATTTTTTGCTTCCCTAAGAAACTATGTAACAGAGATGCACTGTCCACTTCACTCTGAATTCCCTCCCAGACTACTCCCTTTGACTTTGACATTCACCCCTCCACAGTAAGCCCTCATATAAGTCACTGACATCAGCTCCCTGTTGAAGACTCTTATCTTAGTTGCTTTCTTGGCAAAACTTAGCAATGTTGCACATGTACTCCTTGCTTATCCCCTTTCTTTCTTGGCTACCTTGGGCCCTACTCCCTACAGAAGGTTTAGCACTTGATTGGCACATAATGGCCACCAATGTGTTCCTTGACGTAGCAACTAACACAGGAATAAAAGCTCCCAGGTCAGAGCTATCACTGATGTCTGCAGAGTGTTCACTCCTCTCAATGCTTACTTCCCTGGAGAAACAGCTGAAGTCCTGAATTCCACCTAAGGCCATTCATTTCACATTAGATTCCTGGGAAGAATCCAAACCCACATTAGTCTCTCAAGTAAGCTCTATATTTAGGATGTCCTAGAAATAGGGGGAAGCCCTTAACTTAGGTTTACATTAGATAGCTTTTGTAGCTATTGCATTTGGTCAGAAATAGGAAACAGAAATGGTGAAGTACATTTCCATGATGGCTCAAATTACACTATTTTGCAATGTTTAAAATTTGCCTGTCATTATCCATAAATTACAGCTATACATTATAATTATTTAATCTACATTTCTTGTTAAACATCTAAATTATGTCACTTCACCAATTTACAGGAATTATGTGATTAGGTATAATTATCCTAAATAGCTGAACACAATTAAAAAATCTTACATACAGGAAGTGTCATATATATATATATATATATATATATATATATATATATAGTGTGTGTGTGTGTGTGTGTGTGTGTGTGTGTGTGTGTGTGTGTTTCCTCTTGACTCACTGCCCTTGGTCCCCATCACAAGAAGATAAAGGCTTGCTCAGTTCAAGTGGGATAAGGGAATTTCCAGCTTTCAGGTGCCCTCTGGTTCTGGTTCAGGGGCCAGCTTCAGTAATTCCCTCTATTAAGCCCATTTTCAGACAATTCCTGCAGATGGAGTTCTCTGAAGGTTATAACCAAGAATATCAACTGCAGCGATGCTTACTCTGACTTTCTGTGCTGTTTGAAGGTCCAGCAGATCTATGCAAGGCTGTGGGTTAGATGTTTATATGGAGATTGCTCTGTTTAGGAGGCTCCCCCAACACTGCCAGATTATCAGGCATCCTGCTTTAAGCTAAGAGGCAGCTGTGTGCCATGGCTAAGTGCTATGAAGCCAGCATAACCCATTCAAATCCTTTGTTCACTAAATCTGAAACTTTGGACAGTCATTCAATTTTTTCATAACTTTGTTTCTCCTTCCATAAAATATAGATGATGATAATGAAAAAAATTAATGTGAATAAGAGCGACTCCCTATTGTCACTTTGCGCATACAGTTAGTACATATTACTCTTCAGGTCTCAAGATTAAATATCACCACTCAAAGGCCCTGATCAACATTTTCCACTTTTCTCACAATTTGGAATTGAGTATTATGAGCTTATGGGTTTAATATCATTCTCCTTTATTAGGCCACACATTTTGTGAAGGTGGGCAGCGGTCAGGCCTGTTTCTGGGCCTAGTGCATATGTTGCCTGGTTCTTAAAGAATGCAGGAAAGAATGATACATGCTTCCTTGGCCTTTTTGTGTGTGTGTGCCACAACCAGATAGCATTTTTCATAGTAACCCGATACACATTCATTCATACTAAAGTTCTAAAGACCATTTGCCAAGAACAAAGAGAGATTGCATGGAAAGGCACTTCCTGTAAGTATCTGCTAACTATGTGATGGATAGAGGCCATCACCACTATCCACATATTAAAGGAGAGTCGAATGTGATTGCCATCCACAGAAACACAAACTGGGTGGGCTCAGTGACCAGCCCAAGGCTTGGAGGGATTTTCTAGGGGTTCAGAAAGCCCACAAACCAACCTGCTAAAATTCTGCCAGGTGTGAGGCTCTGTGCCTGAGCACCAGACTTGCTCTAACCACAGGAACTTGTTCTGTTGCTGTAAACATCCACTTCACTCTCTTCCCTCAGGCACCCTCTTTGGCTTGTCTCACCTTGCTGTAGCTCCCCACCCCTGAAGATGACTCCGATTTCAGGGTGTGGCTTAAACTACTTGTTCTGATTTTGTCTCCTTCAATCTACTTCCACTTATTTTTGCTCACCCAGAAAGACACTAACTACTGGTGGGACTTTTAGGTACTAGATAGCTGCAAAATAGATTAAATATTAGTTAAAGTTTTACATTACAATGATTTGTTATTTCAAGTGGATTCAGCAGACATGCTTTAAGTAAGGTCTACTTTTTTGTGTATTTTATATCTGGTTTTATTCATAAGTGGTTAAGGTACAGGCAACTTTGCAAAAAACACTGATTGTGTATAGCTAATGTCTTTAAACACCTTGTGAATACAAGGAGAGCTTTCACAAAAATGAGATTTTACAGCTGGTAGGTCAATCTAAATAGAGGAAAATAAATTAGAAAATTTTGTTTCATGTATGCAACATCAAAATGAACAGCCTTAAAATTCCAATGGTACAGGTTAATTTACATACACACAAGAGCCACGAAGAAACTCAATCCTGGAAGACACTGTCTTTTTTCTTCTTTCTGTTTTAAAATATGGCAAGCTGTAGACAATCTGCTAATCCTTAGTCACATAGAATATAAATCCCTCATGTACAAAGAATAAAATATGAGAGCAATTCAAATAAGTTCCATGTGTGAAATCCCTTTGGCCTACTTACACAAGTAACTTCCCTTACACATTTTGGGAAAAGTCAGCTCTCGTACTTACTGAGCACCAGGCTTTCAGTCTAATTCTCAGAATATTACAACACAGAGAAGACACCTGAATCTGCCTGTAGAAATCTATAGATCAGAAGGAAAACAATCAGAAGTTGTTTTTTCCTCTTCTTCCCTTTCTCTCCCTCTTTCTTCCTACTCTGACCTTGGATAATTCTCATAAAAATGGCTTAGATAATCCTTTGCTTTGGTTTTTACCAAGCACAATGAAGACACATCTATTTCCTATTTGTCTGCCATCTGTGGATCAGACAGCAAACTTCTCACAAAATCTTTTATTGAACTGTTAGATTTTCTTAAACCAGTATGTGAACATTTTCACAGTCCCTTTACTTGCAAATTTTAATAAGGTTTGTCCTTTTCATAGTCTTAAATAAATGCCCAGACTTCTGGTCTAACAGCATGCCATTGCAGAGAGGAAAGACCATTAGAATAACAAGAAGCATGTTACTTATTTTCTTTAAATAAGTTCAGATAAAATTGGTATCTTAAAAACAAACAAACAAACAAAAACCTCACTCAATAATTTGGCAGTTCTACAATTTTTACAAGTAGTTCCTAAACTTGAAAGTTAGGTGAAGGCCAATGTAAAAATATAAGGTAAAAATATAAAAGAAAAATATAAAGACCCAAGGGTAGCAGGAGAGAGTCCTGCCATGCTTAGTTTTTTGAATGCATAGAATTTGGGGACTACATTTTTTAAGTTCACATTTCTTTTGAAAGAAATGAAATAAATATTTATAAAATCTATTTCTATGCTTTCTTGCTTTTTGAATAATAAGTAAATTTTCTGTGGCTTTTTCATGTATGGTTCCTCATTTTAGCCTCATAAAACTCTATGCATGAGTCAGGCAGTTATTATATAACATCTATATTTTTATGATTTAGCATTATAAACTCAAGGAACTCAATGGCCAGCCCAAGGTTATACATCTACAAAATGACAACCCCAGGATTGATATCTAGGTCTTTCCAGAATAGTACCGTGATGCCTTCTCACCTTTTCTGCTTCTTTGAATGAATGTTATAATGCCAATTCAGTGGAAATAAACATTTAACCTACCTGCAAAATATACCTTCTGAAAACATTTGACTATCTTTTTCCAGGAGATGGAATTTGAAGTTTCAAATAAATATAAGTAAATGTATCCTTTAGAAAAAAAAAAACAGAGACATATAAATGGGATGAAGGTGCTATGTAGATACATACAATCCCATTTATTTAGAAGATGGAAAAATGATGCATAAGGGAAACAAAGCATATAAGAAAAGCCAGATCTGGGGTTGGGGTTGTGGCTCAGCGGTAGAGCGCTCGCCTAGCACGTGCGCGGTCCGGGTTCAATTCTCAGCACCACGTAAAAATGAACGCATTGTGTACAACTAAAGCAAATAAATAAATATTTAAAAAAAAAAAAAAAAAAAAAAGAAAAGCCAGATCATTCATACTAAATATAAATTTGGCTTAGGAAATTTTGAATTCATATAAAGATACAGAATATCAAAATGCACATCACATATGCAAAAAATCCATTTGTTTTTACAAATATGAAGTGTAAGAGGTGATAAGCAACACTGAGAATTAAGGAGTACATGAGAACAAAAGAATGGGTTTTGAAACTGTTATGAACTGTGTGTCTCTCTCCATCCAAAATTTACATGTTGAAGCCCTACCCACCAGTATGGCTGCTTTTGGAGATGAAATCTCTAAGGAAGTAATTAAGATTAAATAAGAGGATAAGACTGAGGACCTGATCCAACAGAATTAGTGTCCTTATATGAATAAACAGCAGAGTCTCTCTCCCCTTTCTCTCTCTCCTCTCTCTCTCTCTCTCTCTCTCTCTCTCTCTCTCAAAACACACACACACACACACACACACACACACACACACCCCTGCCACACACAGAGATCACATCTCCACAAGATGGCCATCTTCAAGCCAGGAAGAGAGTTTTCGCCAAAAGGCCAAATTTGCCAACATCTAGATCTTCATCTTGGACTTCAAGACCTCTGGAACTATTAGGAAAGAAATGTCTGTTTATTTATGAGATATTTATTGTTTAAGCCACACAGTCTGCAGTATTTAAATATAGAGGCCCAAGCAGACAAAGGCTGAAATTGTATTTAAAATTAAACTCTCATCTTCTTAAATATACAAATTCTATTTCCATCATTTTCATCAAAACAACTGTTCAACATGTATTTCAAAAATATTCAATATTTATAATGAGCAAGAACCAAAGCTAATGATGTCTATATAAATTTGTTTCATGCTTAAATTATCTCATTTCATTGTTGAAATATAAAATACTTTTACTCCTCTATGTAAGTTATGTATCTCCAGAATGGGTCCCATGTCCACTCTTTTATTTCTTTATTTTGTCTTACATCTGACTCAGAATATATGTAGATGATGAACTATAGACTATGATTTCTTTCATAACACTTGGGTGAATGCTTTATTAATCCTCAACAACTTAAACAGAACAGAGGTAACAGTTCACAAATGTTTCTCTTAGCAAGCCTCACACTAAGCAGGAAGTTAGTCATGCTTCATTCTACAGACACACACCCAAGGACTGCACTTTTACAGAGAACAATAAATAACTTGTCAAATTCTATATTGCACACTGAAATTCTGCCATTTCCCTAAAATTATGGCTTTGTATCTGATCTTTAGTATTTGTAATAGGATAGCCTTCAGCTTATTTGATAAAGATCTTTTGAAGTGAATTTATGGTGCCCAATTTATTCTAGACCCTGAATAAATGAACTTACTTTTGGGGCTTCGATATGAAGCAAAGAGGGAGCATAGCATTCTTAGGATATTTAAGTGCAATAAAAGCTCCCAAATGCAAAATTTAGTATTCTGGGTCACTATGTGGATTAAAAATATCCCCTGGAGAACTGTAGATCTATAAGCCAATCAATTGATTACCCTTATCCATTTATGCTATTTTCTTCTGTGTGCCACTTCCATTTGGAGTTTTAATTGGCTTTTTATCTCATATTGACTGTTTAATAGGACCATCATTTTTAATATTTTATTTAGCAATTAGATCATGGGTCTATATTGAAAGCAAGTCTCAGTTAATTGTCGCAAAACTGCATAGGAAAATGATGGGAATAAAAAAATTCTTTTAAAATATTTGAACAAAAGGAAAAGTGCCAGTCATGGACCCTTTTAGGCATGAAATTCAGAGCTTGTTCCTTTGGTGAACAGAGACTGATATTTCAGCTGAGTTTGTCACCCAATTCCAATGACAGTTTCAAATAAATCAGTCCCTTGTGGAATATGTAAATGAGTGTCTAGTTAAGATTCTGAAAATAATTTCACAGACACCTGGATAAAAATGTAATGAAATAAGTATTCCTACAGCTCAGACATTCTTTTACATGGGTGTGTTTAAAAATGCAATAATAGGAACACACTTTAAAATGTAGACTGTAACTCTGTGTTCTTTAGAAAAAGGGAACCTATCTCCAAGCTATTTTATGACATTGACCAATGACTATAAAAAGCTTTATCTATGTATTTCTAATTAAAATTATTAACCTATATTAATATATAAACTAATCAGATTTACTGAGATATTTCCATACATGTATACATAGTGAGTTGATCATGTCTGTGCACCCTTCTTCTAACCTCTTCCTCCATCTTCCCACCTGCTCCCCTTCCTCATCCTTAATAATCCTACTTCTACTTTCAAGTCATCATTTAAAAATTTTTTAAAACATTTTGGTTTCCACATATGAAGAATATGTATCATAATGTTCTGTGCCTGTATTATTTCACTTAACATGATGCCCTTCAGTTTTACCCATTTTTGTGCAAATGATCAGATTGCATTCTTCTTTCTTCTTTATGGCTGAATAATACACTATTGTGTATGCACACCCTATTCTCTTGATCTGTTCATCCATGGGTGGGCACCTAGGTTGATTCTATGTCTTGGCTGTTGTGAATAGTGCTGCAGTAAGTATTTTTTAATAGAAGGAAAACACAATGTCTGCATTTTTAAAAAATATTTTCAGATAGGTCAGTAATTAAAACAGTTTATTTTTGTAGTAATGGGGATTGGACCCAGGGCCTCATACATGTAAAACAAATGCTCTACCACTGAGCTATATCCCTAGCCCAGAATCATTGTTTCAAATTTAATGCTCTTTTGAAATTTAAGATAGATGCATATTTATATGGCTACACTTTAAAATGATTGGCATCATATAAGCTGATGCTTGCTGTGCAAGCATTGACCACCTATAAAATAATTTGATACCCTGTTTATTTTCAGTTCCTAGCCTTAATATAGAGATATAGCATCTAAAAAACAAGATTGTTTTATTTTGCCACTCAAAAATTTGGTATTTTAGAAATCATTTAAACTTGACTCTAATTTGTAACAATAGTTGATGATATATTTCATTTTTTTTCCTATTCATATTAACAAAATTAAACTACAAAGGTTGTTAGCAGTAGCAAATGTATTTTAGACCACAACATTTATAATTACTAAAAAGACAAACATTTAATGAGTATTCTAAATGTATTTGTCTATCCTTTCATTTATTTGTTCAACATTTAATTATGCAGTGGAAGGTTAACACAAAACACAGTGCTAAGTATCAAATGAAGACAAAGTTTGTATCTTCAAATCTGCTACTGAAAGTCCTGTAATCAGCAAATACCTACCTTATAAAGGCAGGTGAATCAAGTGGCTTAATGGGTTATGAGTCTAGACATTGGAAAGACTCCTCTTATTTGGAGGATCATGGGCAACTTTATAGTGTCCTATATGTTTTTAAAATAAATTCAGGTTGATAACCCAACACTCTGATAAGAAAAAAAAAAAAAGATTCTGGGAGGGGTTGAAAGGTGAAAAGATGATTTTTGAAAGACTGTATCTATTGTGGAATGGACTATAAGGAAAAACCAGTGCCAAAGGGGATGGACTGATATTGGAGCTGCTATAGATTATAACTAGTCATTAGTCGAAAGGGTGAACATTCATGGCAATTTACAGCTAGAGCAAAAGCAAAAGGCACAGTAAAGAAATTTGCACTTTTTATTTTGGGAGCTCAGGGTTGAAATAGTCATCAACCAGTGTCCCTGAGGAAACTGACATAGACTACTCCTTCAGAGTAATCCAATCTCAAGGCCCAGCCAGGGATGCAATTTGGACTGGAACCAAGACAGAAGTTTCCAAGGGGAACTTAGGTGTACTGAGAATACCACTTGGAAAAAAAAAAAAAAAAAAGAAATGGAAAAGCTTAAGTTTATAAAGTATTAAATGGAGTAGCATCAGTTTCATGTACTCCTCATAAGCATAAAGCAAAGAGCTTTCTGAGCTATGCATGACAAGTATATATGGCATTGTCCACCAGGTATGGGCCGGAGCACCACAAATGTTCACAGAAGTTAGAGGCTAAGTAACATCTAAAGGATCAGGAGGGTTGGCTACCATGGTAGCAGGATCTACATTATACATCATTTCCAATTCATGGAACCTGACTATTTTAGGCTTAAATAACTAAAAGTGTGCTATTTTAATATATTGCTGCATTCTTTGCAATATTCAAAGAAACTTTTGATCTTTTGATTAGAAGAATCAGGTTTTATAGCATTCAACACACTGAAAGTAATGCAAAAATTATACAGTACTTATTTTCCAACCCCCTGTATCTTCTATCACACTACTTTTATCTAGTTATTAATGAAGAGTTAACTAGGGGCCAGCATTATGCCTAGGTATTTGCCAAACTTGTTTTCAGAAGACTTTACTCCTTAGCTCTTTCTTTCATATGTTTTATGGATGCCTCAAGATCCACGATTTAAACTCATCTGCTCCATGATAAAATTAAAATACATAAGGGTAGTACTTTGCACTTAGTAAAAATGAGTAGGAAAACATGGAATGAATGAAGAGATTATCTTCAAGGAAATCAAGAAACCTCAGATAATCATTTCCTACCTCTTCAGCCTCCATTTATGAGGCAAGAATACATATAAGTAGTAGCAGCACTGTTTGGGGGTATATAAAATATATAATTGGATAATTAACCAAAATGTCTGGCAGAGGTCTAAAATGATAAGATAATTAAGAAGTCAACCTGCTGAGAAAAGCAAGTTTTTCATCTGACAGAGCAGACCTGATGCCTGCTTATTATTGTTTGTGGCCTTTAAATATATATATATATATATATTTTTTTTTTCTTTTAATCTTTATGTGGTGACAGCCATAATTTAACAAAAAAAGAAAAAAAAAAAAAAAAAACAACACAACTCTTTCAAATAAATGTCAAGCCATATTTAAAGATGTTATTTAATCTGTTGCCAGAGTATTAAAAAGTTCATTATTCTGACACCTTAAGTGTTCTGGCAGAAATTAAAAATTTAACAGCTTTTCTCCAATAAATTCTTGACAGAATATAACATTGTACAAATAATCCAATCCTGCCAAATATCTTTGAGGAAATAGCAAGGGTATTTAAATAATGTTTCTACTTATATAATTATTCAAATATAAAATGATTTTTTAGTAGTCGTTGGGGAGCTAATTGAGCAAAAGAACAGAAAAACCATCACAGAACCACTTTCCATTAGTAGAATTGCACCTCCTTTATTTTAAAATATTACAACCTACTTTATTTCTAATTCATTTACTAGATGCAGTTTTTGCCCAATATTTATGTTTATCCTCTTTACTAGACCTAGCATCATATATTATTTTGACTATAGATTTACTTTCTAATTAATCAGGGTCTGCACTAATGAAGAAAGGTGGTCATTAGGGACAACCAGGGACTGTTCACTTGGTAATATGCTTTATCTTCCTAGTGAGAGTCTGACTGCTCATGTTGTTAGTGTTCCAGCCACCCTGTACTTTCCTCCTAATTTGATATTGAGTCATGTATCCTTGCCAGTGTATCAGAGAAGATAAACATGAAAAACATTGTGAATGTTTAAAATTTGATAATCCAACTCTACAGACAAAGGATTTGGCTATGTTAACAAAGTAGATTAGCAGGGTTTACATGAGAAGGTAAAATACTGGTTAATTGGAGGGGTGGTTCCAGTGTTCTTGTTCATTGAGATCCCTCAGGATCTCTCTAGCTCCTACCCCCACCACTGTCTCCTGTTATGCTACTATAGGCACTCACATTTTTTATTAGAGATGTAAATATTTGATGTACTTAAAGTTATGTATTTGTTTAAAACACATACTAAATTTCTCCTTCCCCTCTCTCTGTCTATATCTGTCTCTGTCTTTTCTGTCTCTCTCACACACACACATACATACACACATATACACACACATACACGTAAACACACACACACACACACACAGGCACGTATACAGACACACACATCAGACATTGTCCATTCTAAGCTTTAAGTAGAACTTGCTTTAAACCATCCAGAAGTGAGTGAGTAGCCTGGGAAACCTCCTTCCCCAAGGCTCCAGCCTAGTCCTGGGCTAGTTTTCCTGTACACCATGTTGTTAGGTTACATTGCCCCCAGCAGGCTTGACTTCCTAGCTGCACTTTCTACACAGATTTCTTTCACCCCATCCAAACTAATTATGATGCATCAATTAAAATAGAAAAAAGAAAAAAAATTATTGTTCTTGTCATTTAATCCCTCTTTGTTCATCTTGCATATAAGCTCATAAATGGGGTGAAAATCCCATGACTGCTTCTCCTAGATAAACTATTTCTATTTTTTAAAGTGCACTCTAAATGTTCTTCTAAAACCCTGATTATTAAGGTATTTCATTCAGGCTTTCTAATCTCTTTCTCAGTGGAATTCTATTATTTATTGCAATTAATCAAATATTGCCTTGGGAGAACTCTTCTATTTTCCTATTTTTAAATTGCGTGCATTGTTTTATATTTTCATGTTTTATACCTTATACGTGCGGGAGGAATATAAACTTTTTGGAGAAATAATCATTTGTATTAGACTTTTATATCTTCACACTGAATAGCATACTACCTTAATGCATAAGGAGAGCAATGATCTAGTTTGAGCTTTGCCCCTGTGTAAACTTGAACATGAAACTTGACCTTGAGATTCTCTTTCCTTATCTGTAAACTGAGTTTAATAAAGGCCTCCTTCTTACCTCCCTAAGTATGGTGAAGATCAAAGAGCCACAAATGTTTCCCCATATGCTCTGAAAACACTATATCAGCATAATAGAATAAACATAATAGAAATAAGATTCTTCATCAATAATTTAAATTTTCTGAGCATGGTCTACGTTGAACTTTCTTTATAGGTCATCCAGTAGAACACTGTATGGACATAGGTATTTAGGTAGTGCTTCAGCTACCATCACAATAACATAGATTCCTAAAGGAAAAGCTGACAGATATTACAGGTCAGCTAAGCCAGTCCTTTACAGATGAGGATAGTGTGATCTAAAATGGTGAAATGCTTTCAGGACAAGTACTAATGTCTTAGGTAATTACTTCTCTTGATTACTTTTTCATTCCATCTCTCAACTGAATAATGTATCCACTCTCTTGCATGGCTTCATGGTGAGGAGTGGACTTCACTACCCCTGTGGGTTTGGTCAAGAGGCTTTCTTTAGTCAGGGGGAAGTTAGAAGACTTGTATAAATGAGTCTGACTTTTTGTGTGCTCACGAATGCTCCCATAATATCCATAAGCCCAGTATGTCCCTGTAGGCATTATCCCTTTAGGTCAGAAAGAGCATGAAAAGATGTAAGTACTGAGTCCAAACCTGAAATTATAGACACCTAATCACATTACTATACCTTCAAATGCAATTGTTGTTTATGTTCTAAAAATTTTAATGCTGCATTTTAATAATTCAGACATATAGAACTGTTCATAATATGCATGGGGATAATACTATGTTTTGTAAGGTAATAATTTAAATATAGCTGTTTTATTTATATTTACTGAACATCAAATACTTTAATAGATATCAAAGACCACTTGCCTGCACATTATACCAGTGATTTTCAAAGTAACACCCCTAGATCACAAAAAAATAAAATCAGACTCACCTAGATATATTTAGAAATACAAAATATTGAACCTCACTGCAGATCTGCTGAGAAGAGTAGCTCCAGGGGAAAGTCCAATAATTTGACTTTAGCACATGTCCTAGCTGATTTTGATGCATACTAGAATTTAGGGAACATTTCATGACATAATCATTTATTTCATCCTTTGTCCACTAAAACAAGAAAATGTGCCCTTCTATTCCCATCAAAGTGCTCCCTCATTTTCTGTGACTTACCTCCTTTAGTTCCCTGACTTGATGACTGCAATCTTTCCAATTTTCTTCATTTCTCAGTCTCATCCTATAGTACCATGTATTGTGTCATCTTTTTTCATCTCTTATTGAGAATAAAAGGGAGTTTCTTCCTTCCAGGTCTCTCACTCAATATGTTACTTTTTCTAAACCCGCTCTTCATTCTTTCCTTCAGTTAAGGAAAGAATCACCAGTATTTATTTGTAAGACTACATTCTTCTTAAACATATACCACTAATGCCACCACACAAGCTGCTAATAAACCCTTGTCTCCTCTTATCTATTTATTCAGATTACTTTAGTGTGTAACTAATTTTGGATTACTCAGTGTGTAACTCATGGTAGCTAACTTCCTAGCTACCATGTGGGTACACCCCATATTTCAATATTTCACCACTGTCTCAAATTTTGTTGCTATGTGGTATCTATCCCTATCACTCTACTGGAATTGTGAAAAAATCTCCTGGGAAACCTTATGGCAATGTCTAGTTTGTATTTTGCTAGTCTTTTCTCAAGTAATTTCATCAACTTGAAATTGTTCTCAAGTAAATTACTCTAATCTAGTGTAATCTACTCTATTGTGTGACAATGTGGTAGATTGATTTGGATGGTACTAAATAGTGGCCTCCTATCCTGCTCTATGCTGTGAATTTATAGCTCTTTTTTTATTAAACAGCTGCAATCTATGTGCCCACCCGCACAGTGTGTAACTATGTGTCCATGAATTACATACTGAGCTAAATCTGGGGTAAACTTGTGGCTTGTTTTGGCTAATAAAATGTGTCATGAATGACAGTGTATCCATTCTGAGTTAAAGCTTTAAGAATCTTTGAGAAATTGTTAACTCTCCAAAATTTCTACCTCTTTTGCAAGAACAGGACTATATTGTCCCATCTCAGAATCAGAGATCCTGTGGAATTGAGATAAATTATCAGTCTGAAGCCCTACTAGATAGCTAGCCATCAGAAGACCCTCCTATTAATTACAGATGTTAAGTGAACCCAGCTAAATTCTGCCAAACTTGGACCAGTAAAGATGTCTAGTTGATTCTGAACTTTTGGGAAATAATACACCTTTTAAAAAAAAATAAGTTGCTAATTTTACCAACCCCCCTAAAAAAACCAAAGGCCAAATGTTTTCTTGGATATGCAGATACTAATTCACAATGGGGGAGGGGTTAGGGGAGAACAGAGTTACTTTAGATAGACAGGAATGAAGGGAGGAGAGAAGGAGGAGGCTAGGAAGGATAGTAGAATGAATCAGACATTATTACCCTATGTACATACATAACTATACCACCAGTGGGATTCTACATCTTGTGTAATCAGAAGAATGAGAAATTATACTCCATTATATATGGTGTATCAAAATGCATTCTACTATCATGTATAACTAATGAAAACAAATAAAAATAATAAATTAATTAATTTAAAAAAATAAGTTGTCAATTTTAGTATGATTTCTGATGTCTTAAATAGCTAACTGGTATAAAAATTAAACTTTTTCTTCAATAGTATAATTTTTGGTTATAGTTGTGATTATTACTGTAAACCACTCCCATGTAAACTGTGCCCACTTACTCTGCATGGGTTTAGCTACCACTTCCTATGTTGGCATTGCTTTATAGAATCACCTTCAGCCATATATTCTAAACTTTAACCTTGTATAATGGCTCTGCGTATAAAATTATTGTCAGGGTCCAATAACAGAGTGTAAGGCAAATGCACAGAATAAAAAAAAAGATCCTTGAAACTTAGTTAATTTGCCTATAAAGAAGAGAATTCATGGTTTCAAACATGAAGTCTATGTATTAGTACATATGTGCAAATATATAATTATAGCAATGTATACATTATCAAGAGTACATATGCCAAATATAAATTTGTACAACTTTTCAAATTTAATATATTCAAAATAGAACTCATTAGTTTCTCCAATTCTTCTATCCTTGCAGACATATTTTCTCATATTTCAAAATCATTTTCTAATCTTTAATTCATCTCAAATTTACTAAGGTATCTTTAATCACCATTTCTACTGCAACTGGTCTGGTCTGTTATCACCTCACAACTGAATCATTGGATCTTTTATCCGACATGAAGATAGAAAATATTTGATCATCAAACCAGATCTTACAGTAGGCTGGAGAAATAGCTAGCTTTTTGAATGACATAATCAGGATGCTACAATCCAGTCCCTTCCCTTCAACATTGAAAACTGCATTAATGGATTGAAACTATCAAGAATAAGCTTTATCAGGAATACAATTTTAAAAACTGCATTTAATTCCAACAAACCTATTGTACAACTTAGAATTGAAAACCCTAGTAAGAAAAATAGAGGTAGAAAAATTGATAAAGAAAAATTTGAGAAAAAGGTATTAGACTCATTTAATTAAGAACAAGGATTTGTGCAGGGAAGAATTTGGAATACATGTTTTCACAGATGTGACATGAGCAAATGTTCAGGGTCTTGAATGCTGGGCTAAAGATGTTAGACAGAATTATAACAGATACTGTTAGTTAATTTAAACCATTTTCTTGTGTAATAATTTAATACTATTGAATAAAGCCTTAGGATATAAGGAGTAACTTAATGTTTCCTAGGCTAGATGCTATTAAAAGTGGAGTTGCAGGCATGATTCTTAATAAGGCTGTTACTTTTTCTAACATTTTATCATAGACATTTGACTATAGAACATTCACCAGTCTTAATTTACATCATTTAGATTCTTGGCCAATAACTGATGTTTCTGGATACATTATGTTGATCAATGGCCCTAAAATAATAACATTTAATCTTTATAGTCAAGGAATTAATAAGGTGCACAGGTGATAAAGCACATATTTAGATAGTGACATTTTCTAACAGGCTTTGGTACTTCAGCTGTTTTCCTCCTGCACAGAATCTACCTCCTAAGAAACACAAAGGGGAAAGAGCTCTATGGAAGACTCAAGTAACATCAGACACCAAGGACAGTTGAAAGGTTTGATACTAATAAACTATGGAAGATATAGTTCACATTTAAAAAGAGTAGTTCTGAAAGAGCTGCTGGGGAGAAAAGGAGGAACTTATTAGCAATTCAAAAAGAGCTTCCTATTATAAAATCTTTATATGTAGGTTAATTGCCTGCCAAGATTTCCTTTTAAATCAAAGTTAAAGTATGCAAAATCAATGCCGTACAATGAAGTGTCATTATTTTTGAGTACCTGAAATGCAGCGTGGAGCCTTTGTACTAATTTTATTCTGCTGGGGACCTGTAAGTATTCTTATATTTATTTATTATTATTATTATTATTATTATTATTAAAATATTAACCCTGAAATGTTAATAGTAAAGTGAGAACAGAACATTGATATTTTGCATGTTTAAAAAATGTCAAAATAGATTATTTAAAATCATTTTTTAAATTGGAATATAAGTGGTTTTGAAGTTAAAAAATAAGTTAAAAAAAAAAAAAGAAAGAAAAGAGCCAGAGGCTCCATTTAATTGTGATTCTTAATGTAAGGATGGCAATATTATAAATACACATAGTCTAAATTCAGTTTCTTTCAGTTCTGCTTTCCTCAAGAACTGGAATGAAGCCAATTTTTTTTTTCTCTTCTCAGTCTAAACTTTCCCTTGAAAGTAACATTTTTTTTTTACTCACTATTAACCTACAGTAAAACTGGATCAAAATAGTAGGTATGACAGTTTCCGTGACCCCTTAAATTCCATGCAGTTAACTCACATCTCCCTTGTCTTTCATACCAGTAATTTTCCCTTCTTTTGTTTGTTAAGTTCCATGAGATGAACTGTCAGTGTGGATTAAAGGGTAGGTCAGTTAATTTCACTTTAACTTAACAGCTTTGGTTCTTTGTAAGATTAGACAATACATTAGAGTAAGAGTTTGGTTCAGATGCCTTACTTAAGTAGTTAGCTGATTATTCTAAGAATCAACTATTGGTTTATTTTAGAGATAATTTCACTTTTGTTAATAACAGATGGCCTGGGTATACTACATATGCAGTACATCAAAACATCTTCTCCATTTAAAAACAAGCTATTGGGAGTAATAAAACGGTGCCAACAAGAAAATATTGGTATATTGACTTGACATTTAACAATATTCTAGCATTATATAAAATATCCTACAAATTTCTTTTCTTTTTTTAATGTCAGTACTGTATTCTATAACTACTGTCTGGTTTGAATGTGTTGTCCGCTTTTTTCCCACAGTTTCTTAGAAGTTCAAAATTCTTCTTTTTAAATTCTTCATCCAAATTAAAAAAAAAAACAATTATTGAAATTGCTTTCTGGAAATTTAAGTCTTAAAATACAAAGGAAAAAAAACAAACATAAGGCTTATATCAGCCCTAACATAGGCGGGGGTGAAAAAGTATAAATAACAATTCATCTGTTAGGTGTTTACATCATGGAGTTATGGGCAATTATATCAAAATCAGAAAAGTAAGAAGTCATAGGGAACAAAGTAATAATACTGAAAGACTCTAATGAATGGTGAATAGTTAAAAATTATTGTATCATAAGGTAAATGAGGGTTGTTCAGCAATTAGCAAATTTTGGATTGTTGAAAACATACATTTTAAATGCTTCCTTTTAATGCTTACTTACCTCATCCCTTTTAGAAATTTATACATATTAACTACTCCATTGTGGGAAGTCACACACAAATACACACACAATCTGCATGTTAAATATCTATGGTAATATACATGATTACATGGAGATAAACACTATGGATTTGTTATAATAAGAAAACTTATCTCAAAATACTTTTTTTTTTTTTTTAAAGAATGCATGAAACACAGTCATTTATATAGGAAATCTTTTCAGATACAGGAGATGTGGTCTTCTCTTGTTTATTTGCTGACAAAATATTTTCAATTTGATGATGCTTAAAAAAATTACAGCCGGGCGCGGTGGCGCACGCCTGTAATCCCAGCACTTAGGGAGGCTGAGGCAGGAGGATCGCGAGTTCAAAGCCAGCCTCAGCAATGGCGAGGCACTTAGCAACTCAGTGAGACCCTGTCTCTAAATAAAATACAAAAAAGGGCTGGGGATGTGACCCAGTGGTCGAGTGCCCCTGAGTTCAATCCCCGGTACCACACACACACACACACACAAAAAAAAAAAAAAAAAAAAAAAAAAAAAAAATTACAATAATGTTGCTATGAAAACTAGGACTTTCATTATTTGTGTTTCTTAAATCTAGGCCCTCAAAGTTGAGCTTGAGTTAAAAAAGAAGTGAAACCCAAGGGATACTTTATCAATATTAATTTTAGTGTTTAGAAGCTTTCTGTGTATATCTGATTCTGATTCTAAATCCTATTTCTCATGAAGTGCAAGTGTTACCACCACAAATGTTGGAAATAAGCTTTTTTTTTTTTTTTTTTTTTTTTTTTGTACTGAGAAGACAAGAAGTTTATGATGATGGTACCTGGACCCGAGGAGTATAGGAGTAAGTATGTTGGTGAAAAATTAATGGATAGAAGTGCTCAATACCAGGATAAGAAAGGTAGAGAGTGAGATCTGTTTGAGATGGAATGGTGGGAGAATGAAATATTAGTCATGTAATAAATAATAGTCATGCCTTTTTATATTCAATTGAGATTATGTAGTTAGATATATGATTTTTGTGGAAAAAGAAAGAAAGGGAGAGAGGAACGCAAGCAGACAGACAGGAATGAAGAAAGAAAGAAGGGGGAGAGAGGGAAGGGGGAAAACCCAGAGCAACAGATATAAAATTGTGAGTTACTGATCCATGGATGACATTCATAAGCAAATGACTAAAAGATCATTTAGAGAAGGATTGTAGAGAAGACACATCAAACCCAAAATATAGAGCACATTCCATCATTTAGAGACTGTAAAAGGAGAAAGAATATGAAGAGATTGAGAGAGAGGGTAGCTGATAAAATAGAATTAAAACTATTTTAGTTTGGTGTCACAGAAGCCAAGAGGATATGTTTGAAACAGAAGGGGGCAATTGTGGAATGATAAGAAAACAAAGTAAGAGGAGAAGTGACTTGTTTTTAACCCACAGGTCACTGAGGTTCTCTTAATAAGGCACTTGCCTACTGAAAAAGTGTAGTTGCCTATTGAAAAAGTTGAGGTGAGATTTTAGTGAGGAAGTAGAGACAGTTTGATAGATTTTGCAGGATGAATATAATTGCTATGGATTACTTTTCATTTTACAGTGAAGTAGGAGAGCATACACACACACACACACACACACACACACACACACACACACACCCACCCATGGGGATGGGGAAAATGGTGAAGGAGGAGGAATGAAAAGAGAAAAGGGTATGAGAATTCAGACTTAGGAGGGAAACAGTGGCACTGGCAGCCAATGTTGAGTACGCCTTTGCCCTGCTTACAAATGATTTTTATTTGGGGCACAAGCAGGAAATGGATGCTAGCATGATAACTGGACAGTTGTCTTATGAAGACCTGAACTGGGACATGTTCAAGGTTGCAGAAGGAGGAAGAAGGCTTTGAAAGGAAGAAGGAGGAAACCTGGCTTTAATAAGAGCATAGTTCTTAATGGGTTGTTAAAAACAGCATCAACAGACAAAGGCCCCATGTGAGTCCTAACACAGGACCACCAATTCTATACACTTTACTTGTATAGTTATTTTTAAGTTAATGTTCAATTTTTAAAAATATCTTTTGACAGGTTCAGCAGATGGTGGCTCATAATTCAACTGGATGTGAGAAATAGTATGGTTTTTTTTTTGGCCATACAGTAATCCTTTCAGTCAACAACTCTTCTAAACCTCCTACTCCTTGATCCCCATCCCAATACAACATTTCACCTATGTAGCTTCACATAGGAATGTAAAGAACTGAAAAATTCAATATAACATGCAGAGATATTTATTTATATTAACTATATGGTAGTCCCCAAATTATGTTAAGGTCTGCATTTTTTTTTTTCATTTTGAGGCATTTAACCAGGGTATTGCACATGCTAGGCAAGCTCTCTACCACTAAGCTACACCCCCAGCCCCAAGATATGTCCTTTTCATGAGTGGATTCTATTGCTGTTGATATTGCTAAGACGTAAAAATGAACCCAGAAATACGTTGCCATAGCCACCGGATGCAAATCAGAATCGCTTAATAGAAATGGCTGTATTTGTTTTTACGTACATAATTATCACCTTTTCAAATCAATGTTTCAGTTTAGGTTCAAAGAGAGTAATTGTAATAAGATGAAATCAGTGGTAACATAAAACAATAAAATCCAAATCCAAGCCACATATTGGTCTCTCTTTAACTGGACCTAAATTATTAAAGACACCCCAATTGGTGTGTCCAGATGTGATGGTGCATTATGTTCTATTTTAAGATTGAATAATTATATAGTCAAGAACACTGGGCTAGAAGTCCAGGCTTTATTTTCGTTCAGAATTCCCCATGAAAAGGAAAAAAAAAATAGTGGAGTCCAAGAAGGTAGTTTATTTCTCAATTATTACATAAGGAATTGATCCTTAAGGAAGTTAAGCAAGCACAAAATGATCATCCTAACTATTTGGCACAGGCCTACCCAACACTGAAAAGGTCAACCATGATCTGTTTCTCTCTGTGTTGCCATGAACAGTTAGATGAACTGATCTTCTTGGTCAATGAAAACATTCTGTGTGTCAGTATTTTACCATGAGAATAAAACTTGAACAAATTACCGTTAGTAAGAGCAACTACTGGTTTTGAAGAGAATGTTATATGCCAAGTACTTACAAGGTCAGGTGAATCTATTTCTGTCATAAAGTTCTCTTGACAGAACTCCAAGAAAATGATGTCAAGGCAGAAAAGATTGGAATCGTACATAAGATTCTGGCACTAGATTATTTGAATGCATCTTAACTTCACGAAGAAAATATTCCAAAAGTGGGTGGCATTATTTTACAATAGACAGTGTATTAATGACCTTTCAGGTTATTAAATGCAAAAACACTCTTCTAGAGCATGACTAAATGGAAGGTCTTGTGTGAAACCTCAGCCTCCAGAATCCCTTTCACTAACCAATTAATATTCTCATGTGGTTTCCCTCCAGGGAGGGAAAGGACTTTTTTTTTTTTTTTTTTTTTTTCACAAAGATAGTATATCATCAAACAAAACAATGAACAATCTAAGCAAATATTTAAGATTATAAAAGCAAAGCTACAACTGGAAGAAATATTAGAGATTGCTCAGCCCAGACCACTCATTTTACAAAGACTGTTGAGACTTTGAAAAATTAAATGACTTGCTCAAAGTCACAAATCATAAATAGCTGTCAGCATCATGCCTAAACCGAAAATGTCTCTTCCTTTCTCTTTGAAACATAATCCACTCCACTTTCCAAATGTACTGCTTCTCTTTCCTTCCCTTTTAGGGTCCACCTAAGATAAATCTCTCAAGACCTTTCTTCTCTGTCCAGAAATTCCCAAGTCTCTGCCACATTGGGCCTGTCTTCCACACTCGCTTCATATATCACTTGTCATAGGTGGAATTAATATGGCTTTCCAGTGCCACTGAGTCTACCTGATAGAGTAGGTTTTAAGTTGAGAAATGCTGCTGTGGAACACTGCAGCTTTTATATTTTGAAGGTTGCATGGGAGTTGGGGAAACATGAATTTTAATAATCATATACTGTGGAGACTATAATTCTTTAATAACTCAAAAGAGTAGTAGAGATTTTTGAGCCAAGGTTTTAAATCAATATTTGTTGGTTCTGCTACAAGGCTGAGAAAACACTCAGTGTTTAAAGAACAATGTACGAGGCCGTGGGTTTATCCACGGCAGCACAGGCGTTGTGTGGGGAAGAACAGACTATAAAATAGTTGGTGTGCTTTGCAGCTGGGTTCCACTTTTTACTAGGAGTAATCAACCAAAATAGAAAGTTGTTCAATCATTTTATTCTTCAGGATTTCACTTCTGAATATGTGAAAGATGAAAAAAAAAATAGGTCCTCCTTTACAGTATTGTTTGAAGATTATATGAGAACATCTATGTAAAGTACTTAACAATAAAAATGACCCTGTAGTAAAACCTACGTTTGATGGATATTATTCAATTCCTCAGTCTTTTCCCATCCTGCTACAACCTGGCTTCTTCTCTGTCACTCCGCAGCAACCACTTTTGCAAAGGTAGAGACTAAATACCAAATTTAGAGACCCATTTTTAGTTCCTGTTCTATACTAATCCTTCCCAATGCTGGGGTGGGGGCACTCTATACCTTACTGGGCTCTGAAATGTTCACTTCCAGTATTTATCTAATTTGAGACATATAGACCTAATTTCAAACTGCCTGCTGATTTTTTTTTTAATATTAATGTATAGGACCAGAAAACAGAATTCACTAATTTTCTCTGCAATGAACTTCCCATGAATTCCCTACCATTAGAAATTGTATCTCCAACAATTGTGTCTTCATACGTGTATTTAGGGTAATCATGGATTACTCAGTCTGCCATTATTCCTATCCACTAGCCCCCACCCCACACCCTCCCCCATCTTTGTTCTGTTTAAAGCTCTTTCATTCCACACACTTGTTGTAAAAATACTTTATATAAAACCAGCAACTTGAAAAATTGTGCTCTTTGTATGTAATATGAAATGAAATGTACTCTGCAAGCATGTATAACAAATTAGAATAATAAAAAATTAAAAAAAAAGAAATTGTATCTCCATCTGCACCATTGGAATTCTGAAAGTCTTCACTGATTCTTCTTTCCAGGATCCCTGAGAGACAATTTTTCCCTGTTTGCTTGAAGTTTATACCTATCATTTCATCTTCATTATTAAAAGAAATTCCTTTTACTCTCAAAAGTTTTCTGGTACAGGTGATTAATTATATGCTTATTACAATCATATTAGGCATCAAATCACAAATCACTTAATATCCCTCATTTAAGTGCTCATACTCTTTTCTATCCTCTGCAGTGTGGGGCTTTAGTTTCATTCTTTCTGGATTCTATCAAGAGTCTATTTGGAGATCATTACTACCAATGATCTCCAAATGATTATCATATTCTCTTTATGGCTACTAAAGCAATCTTAAAAATAAGGCTGGTATTGTTAACTTCAGTTCATAAAGAATTTCATTCTCAGTTGCCTATAACACAAAGTCCAATACTGTCTTCCAACTGTTTTCCCTTTATTTATTTATTTCCTTTGTCACCTTCGGATTCAATGACTAGTCAGATATGAGAGAAGTCATTTTATATTTGAGAACATAAGTTAAATAAAGAGTAGACATGTAGTAATGTCTTTCTATGTTAATAATTATGGAATAAAGGCTAGCAGACTAGTAAAATACTGCATCCACACATTGAAAAGGGAGCAATATATATCCTTGGTTGCCCTACAGCAATATAAAACTCATAGATGACAAGGTAAACAGGTTAAAAACCACCATACAAGGTATGTGACTATTGTCATCATTTTTTTTCACTTCTGTGTTTATTTTTAATAGATTCTTTTGTCAAGGATAGAAATATTCAAATGAGTTTCTCTGCTACTCAGCAAGAAGAAACAAATAAAAACATCACTCTTCCAAAGTAAACTTGGTAACAATCTAATACAAACATTTTCCTTGTTTAATATAAAATTAAATATTAAGGGTCTATATTTTCTCATTTTTAATAGCAACTGAAATAATTAAAGATGTAGAATATTAAATTTAACATAAATTTTAAAATATTTTATATTTTATAAATTTGTGGTCAAACTACTTTCCTGATATTCTAAACTATTTTTGGACATGCTGGTACCACATCAGTAATGTGTCTGGATTTTATATTAACTATGGTCCTTCATGCTTTTAACTTCTGAAACCCAGGACTAGGGCTACGGATAAATAGAGAACAGTAACATTGATAAAAATACTAACAGTTCAGAATCAGTAAAGCCTGTGTGTGTGTGTGTGTGTGTGTGTGTGTGTGTGTCTCCACCTAGTACTCCAAAAATAAATGTTAATTTTTTTCTTACTATTTTAGAGGTATCTATTCATCTACTTATTTTTTGATGTGGTTTTGGTTTACAAAGGATATCCACAATCTCATGCACTGGTTTTGGGGCACTTAGAAGGCACATGTATACAAATTAGCCTGAACTATATAAATTGTATTTTTTTATAGATTAAAAATGGTCAAATGTGAACTGCTTTCTATGGTTCACCCTAATACTAAATAAGAAATGACAAATAGAATATGAATAACTTTATTCAGAGCTTACAACAATTTACATATACTTCAAAATCAAACTCTTACTTTTATGTTAAGGATAAAGCAGCTAATATAAATATTTAACTGGGCATATATAACTGAAAAATACAGCAGCATGGTGTGATGGTGTGATGTTAGCATTGCTGTTCATTTTATCTTTAATATTTATATATATTTGCTAATCTTTGGACAAATTGTTATATAAGGCCATGCAAACAAATAATTTTGAAATTTGAAATATTGTCTAAACTTTAATAACAATTTGAAACACTCTTTTACTTGTCTTTTGTTCTGGAAGAAAAATAGATCCATTTGAAAATCACAAAACTGGAGATTATATTATGTTCATTGTTAACTGAATTTGAAGATTCTCTAGTGATAAAGCCATAAATGTATTAAAATGTTAGTCTGGAAGAGATAAAAATGTAAGTAAACCTTTCATAAATGGAGAAACTAGAGGTCAATAAATGGAGGACAGTAGAAATGAAATGACTTCCAATAGTAATTTGGTCATCTGTAGTAGATCATTAGGAACATTAAAAGAAATTTTTAATAAATCTGCATAACCAAAGAGGTATTTACATTGGTTCTAGTAGTACTTTCAGAAGAGAGTCAACTGACAGTGAATTGATTTTTTTTCTTTTTTTGTAGTACTAGGGATTAGAACCCAGGGCCCTATGCATGCAAATCAAGCACTCTACCAACTGAACTATACTCCTAGCACATTGACTTTGCAAAGCATTTACTACATCAAGAACTTGGAGAGTCATACTGCAATTGACAACAGTGCTATCTTTAAAAGACAATGAGTAGGAAGATGATGATTTTATGCAACATATATAGATATACACACAGGTACTTGCATATAAACATATGCATGTCCATTATGTATGTATTTGTATCAAAGTTGCAAAGCTATGGAATAATTCATTAACATCAATCATAATTTCTCCTAATGACTGGATTTATATTTTAACTGGTTGTATTGGCCTTATGTAGAGAGGATACTTTCCATGTCATGTTTAAAGTAATTGACATTTCATTTAAAGGTATGTTTTGAACTTTTTAGAAAATATTATGCAGATGTATAATTTGATCTTACATTGAGCCTAATAATTTTGCTTCTTGCAGTGAGTAGCATTATCTCACTGATCCTTTACTGAAAAAAAACTGTGCCCTGACTAATGAGTGTGCCCTTACTATGAGTATCTACTGCAAATACTAAATTTCCTTGTCAGGGCTTGGGAAGTTAGGCTAATTTTTAAGGTCAGAAATGTTGAGATCATAGAGAAAGATCATAGAACATTTTATTTTATGATGATGCTCTGATTCTCAGGATATTTTTCTTATTTCAAACAAGAGATTTGATTGACACTATTAAAAAAACTTTGTATGTGATTTTGACTTTGATAATTCCACTTTTGAAATCCAGCTGTGTCTTTATTGATGTCTTTATAAAGCTTCTGTAGCTGATAGCTGGGCAGTTCTAGACACTGTGCAATGTAGTTACATATATCTTCAGCATTTGGTTTTAGGGAAAAAGAAAAAGAAATTACAGGACATGAATTCAAATTTAAACTCAATTATTGACCATAAGCAAATACAGTATGTGATTGTTGACAAGTTATTTAAACTTTAATACTTTAATTTTCTTATCTGGAAAAGGAAATGATAATAAAGGTACATACCCACATATGTTGACAAATGGGTGACATATCAGAGTAGCCTTTTTAGGCACTGTAATATATAAGGATCTGTTCTTCCTAGATAGCAGTCACAATTCTGAACATGTTAAGATTAAATAAAAATGAAGGAATCCATAATCATAAAAACTGGAGATTTGGGTTTTCGATTCATTATGCCAACATGCACCTTACCATTCCAAGGCAATGAGTTGGTGCATGACGATTTTAACTAGAGAAAGAAAATGTCTTTGTGAGACTGATCATGTAATCAATATTTATCACAAAAAGTAGCATTTAAATCTTCTTCATTCAAATTTTATTAGAGTGTCAAATCTTCAAAAGAACTGAATCATTCTAATTTTAACATCTAAAAGCCATGTTATTTAACAAATTCAATAAGTGCTTAATGCATTTCAAAATTTCAATCTATGAAGAATTTCTCACTCAGAATTTCTCAGCTATTTCACTTTCTAAGGTTATTTGACATTTTATAATAATGCCGAAATGATATATGAAATGATCCAAGCTGTATAGTTATGAGACAGGTAAGAGTAAGTTTTTCTTTCCCTCTTAAAGGATAAAGGGTAAGCAATCTTATTATTTGAGAATACAATTTGAATTGATGTAGGGCTTTCTAGAGGGTACACAGTGGTCAAGGATCAAATGAAAGCATCCAAGGATCATGGTGGATCATTTCAGTCGACGGCAGTGAATGTCTCAGAGGTTTAAATATGTCAGTGGTGAGAGATGGGAGCAACCAGAAAGGTTGTAGTGAACTGTGGGCAAATTTGGAAAATCTATTAAATCTATGTCTATATATGATTAGAAAACATTTAAGAGATAATAAGGTATTGTAGCTAAGGCCATGATAGATGATAGGCAATCCTTTCAAGAAAAGGGAAACAAAGGCCAGAAAGGGAGGGGAAAAAAAAGAGTTTGTAGGCAGGTCAAGTACAAATATTTAAAATTCACAAACCTAAAAGAAAGAATAAAGGAATGATTTGTAACATAGTATAGAAGGTAAATGCTATTCAAATCAGCTTAATCATTTGAGATGGAAGAGAAATTTAGGGAGAATTGGAGAAGCATAAAAATAAGCACATTATGGATTAAAATATTAGCTTGATACTAGAGAATTCGAAAAACAAACTAAAAATCTTCAGAAGAGAGAACATAGTCAATGATAATTGAATGACTGAAAATTCCAAGGAATGGGTAGCAACAAAGAAAGTGACTGGCACAATGAACTTCTAAGTCATTTATAACAGAGGACAGGAAAACTACCATTATCTTATCAGGTAAACAGATAAGAAAGGAATATATTGATGTGAACGGGCTAGGTTTAAGGGGAGACTTAGTATAAAGATGTTATCTTTTTAATGATCAATAAAATGACCTGATAAAATATGTATCCAATAAAAAAGGGAAGGGAAAGTATATCAGCTTTGGAAAGATGGATCATTCATTTCAGTTGTAGTAGGAAGGACAGTAAAACCTGAACATCTGGATAATGTGGAGAAATTCTGTGAAGATGTCCCTATGTTAATGATAGAAACTTAAGTGAACAAGAAAAAAAATCCTGCAGTTTGAACAAAGCTAAATGCTCTAGGATTTTACATGGGAAAACAATGATGTAACTGTGGATAATGACCCTGCAAACTTAACATTCCTCTCAGGACCACAGGTAGAGACTAGAGAATTGGGCATAGTTGATAAAGTAAAGCAAAATAAGTTAGATGTCAATAAGACCCCTGGCTGGTATAGGACATAGCATAGAAGAAAAAAACAATGAAGATTTTGGAATAAATCCAGCACATAAGAGAAGTTTTCAGATCAAATAAAAAATTGAACAGTTGGTATTGTAAAGAGAAGTCAAGGGTGTGCTTGTGTCCAGTTAAAATGCTTTTATTACTTATCTTCACTTTTCCACACAGAAAACTCAGTGAGATCAGTTAATTTTGGTAAAGAGTACAAATAAACTAAGTAAACTTTAGCAAATCACTTAAATATCCTCAAAATATCTACTTGCTGAATAGAGGAAAGGAAACAAGGAGAGTTTGGAGGGGAGGGAAAGGGGAAGTACTGAGGACTGAATTAGAGCAAACTATATCCTATGCTTGTATGATTATGCCAAAATAAACCCCAGAATTATGTATATTTATAAAGAACTAATAAAACAAAATAATGAACTAACGAAAAAAATACCTACTGTTGATATAGGGCTCTTTAAAAAGGATCAAATGAAATAGGAATATACATATATATATATGTATATATATATATAGTTATACGTGTGTATTTAAATGTATACAAAAGTAGAAGGAAATAACATACACAGTGATAGAGACAGAAATATAGATACATATATTCTTTGATATAAATACTTTTTGGAAATAAGAAACCATGTAAAAAGTGATAAGAATCATGTATCTATTCATTATTTATTTTCAATATTGTTGATGAGAACACAATTTCATAATCTCAATGTGATTCTTTCTTAATGGAATAGAGTGAATGAAACTACTGTTGGACTTCTTATTCCTGATAGAAATACCATCTGTGACAAACCTATCCTCACCTTTAAGATTAGTGATAGGCAGAACCTAGTGAGTTTTAAAACAAAATAGAATATTTTAAAGCTGGAATCACAATCTCAATCTATTAATCTAACAGGTTTTCTAATATGTATATCCTGGTATATAAATTATATTTGAGAATCACAATGCACACAACATTCACAAAATGAAATTTCATGGTGATAGAAAATGCAATTCTATTTACATTAATTTTCCTAAAAAAAACTTAGGGTACCTGTATCAGTGGGATACCACCTTTTGCTTTTAATAGTTAAAATAATAATAAACAATATTTAGTGTACTATATTGTATTTTAGAAGCAGAACTATCTGAATTTTTGGCACTGACCTCTATATTCCTTTTAGGACTCCATAGAATACAAAAATTTCCCATTTTATGTGATGACTGATGAAAAAAATTTAGATGCAGAAATACCTGAAAGTATTTCTAACATTTTTTTTCTTTACTGGCTATGATATTCTTTATTCTATTTATAGCAGCTTATGCAGGTGCAGCCAAACACAAAGCTTCAGGACAAATTGTACACTTTACAACATGGGATTTGAATTTAAAATATGAAGCATAAAATCTACACAAGACTGATGAAAATCAAGCACAGATATTAAGATTGAAACTTATAACCAATGTGTGAAAGGGAGTTTGTTTCCTTTCAAGTGTTTTATTCTGCTTTAGAACAGAGATAAAGCTTTGTGCTTAGTTTAAACTATACACTCTATAGATACTATACCAATTTTAAAAGTTACACAAAGACCAACAGATGTCCATTAGTCCATCAGTCCATCTGGATTGATCAGACTCTCCAGCTGGATCACTGAGAACAAATTAGGCAAATGTGGAAAGAAAATCCACCTGTGCAATTTGTTTGCAGAGTTACTGATGGGCACACTGTACTCTAGGTCCAAAATGGCTGCTGCTTTCTTCATCAGAGCTATGGTTATATGCTCATATCTCTGGCCACGTCCAGAGCCTCGAATGTTATCAAATTCCTGAAGCTCTACCTTCCCTGTTTCTCTGATTATGTTTTAGGGACTTCTGGTCTAGATGGCAGAAGATCTTCTAGTTCAGAAAGCTTGTCTGGGTTAATCCAGCTGTTTTCAGGAAACTGCATGTCAAACTCTATATAAATATCATCTTTTTCAAAGGGATTATGATACTGTGGCATTCCTTCACCTCCAACTACATGAACACATTCTGGTTCAATTACTTTGCCAGGAGGTTATTTCACCACAATTTGACATCCAACAAGGTGCTTAAATGTGAACTGAAACCCACATAGAGCTTCAACAAGTCCTATCTTACACATCATGTGAAAATCATTCCCATCTCTCTGGAACACCTCATGTTCTTTCTCCTGTAGCAAAAGAACAATGTCTCCTGGTTCCACTCTTGGGGCCTGGTCTGCTTCCCCATGAATGTAATTCTCTGTCCATGTTTCATGCCTTTGTCTACATGAACTTCAAGAATCTTGACTTCTTTACTCACCTTCTTCCTTTCACATTTTTTACAGCCATCCGTCCTTTTCATTAAGTACCTCTCCTTCTCCATTACAATCAGAGCACACATACACCTCGACCTTGACAAGCCCTACACTTCTGAACAGCTTGACTTCCTGCCTTGGCCACTGCATGTATATTCTTGCTAAGCTGTAGTTTCGTTGTCTTGTCATTATATAGATCTTCTAAAGATACTTTGAGTGGATGCATAATGTCCTCTTCTCTTCTGCCATTTCGACTTTTACTCTGATTGCCCATGAAGCCAAACAATCCTCCACCAAAAATGTGAGAAAGTATCATCCATGCCACCATCTCCACTGCTACCTTCTGAAGACCTTTTCTCCATATCTGACACATAGCTCTCACTTCTCTGGATTTGATAATACTTCATATATGAAACTTATTTCTTTATATTTGTCTCCAAGATTTGGATTCTTATCTGGATGGTATTCCTTGGCTAACTTTCTGTATGCCTTCTTCAGCTTGTTCTTGCTGGTGCCAGGCAGAATGCCCAGGATCTCCTATAGTTTCGTGTCAGCCACATTAGCCATGGTGGCTTAAGGGTAGCACGCAGGAAGGGAGGTGGTGGAGCAAACCCAGTGCAGCTAGGCCCTCAAGTGGCTTTGGCAGTGGTGCAGGCCGAGGGAGAACTCTAATAATTTTTAAAATATAACATATAGTATGGTCATTGTAAAAAATCTAACATACAAAGAATTTTTTTTTTTTTTTTTTTTTTTTTTTTTTTTTTTTTTTTACAATTTGAACCAATGTTAGCATGTCTATATATTTCCTTTCAATACTTGTATTCAATGCATAGGCATCTCTCTAATTTTACAGTGAATATTATGCTAAATACAAATTCTTACATCCTATATATTTTTGCATGGCATCATAACATGAGCTTTTCTATGTTATTTAAAAAAAAAAAAAAGAGAAATCTTCATAAATATTACCTCGTTTGCCACAGGACACTATTTCAGGATTATGCTCTAACCCTAATAATATCATTGGACATTTATTTTGCTTCCAATTTTTCATTGTTATAAATGACACCATGATTTAACATTAAAAGTTGAAGTATATACATAGCTTTCCATTGGAAATGTTGCAACATTTCTTATTATAATAGTTTTTGATTTCTAGAGATAGACATGGAGGCAATCATGGTGTGAGTGAACTCTAAGAATGTGCCAAGTTTGCTCTGTAGAATGAATATAAAATCACAACCATCTTAACAGCCCCACAATTTTGAACAATAGCTCTTTAGTATTTTTGTCATTAATGTGACAGAAAATATTTCTCTCTGAATGTGATAATTACAAAGGAAAGCCAAGGTAAAGTATTATGGTGCTTGAAAGAGATGACCTTTGAGCAGTTTTAATAAGATGGAAATAATATAATAAGGACACAAGGGCTCATAGAAAATAAACAAAAGCTAGAAAAGTGATATGCTTTTTTTTCATTTGCAGAGGAAAATTTCACCAAATTGTAACATCTTTAGACATGTGCTCTTCTAGGCTTACATGGGGGAAGTTATCAATCATTCGTGAAAAAAACTACTATTCAGAAGGATTATAAGGCAACAATTTTTGTATCATAAAAGGAACATTCTAATTAGTAAAAATATTTTTTAAAAAAAAACATGTCTTAGCCCCTATCTGTAAAGGAAAAGTTTTGATGAAATTAACTGATATCATTAATTTCTAGTTCACAAAAATATTAGATACTCTTCCAGGAAAAGAAAGTCATGCTATTTAAGGACAGTGATTCTGTTACACAGATTAAATTAGATTACATGGGTGGAATATGACAAGTCTATGCCAGATACATTTTAGGTTCACTGTAAATGTAGCTAAGAACAACTATGAAATAAATAAAAATGTACTTAATCTACATTTTAACCAGCTTTGTGTTTATTTGGCCATGGAAATTTAGCTTTATCCTACTGCTTGAAACAAATTGTGAATTACAGAAGATTGATGGGTTATCTGTGACTTTCTAAAACTTGATAATGTTTTAAAATTTTCTTAAATTATTTGTTAACAGTAACCATTCATGTACTCACAATAAAAGTACTTAGAATT
This sequence comes from Tamias sibiricus, assembly GCA_025594165.1. Taxonomy (NCBI): domain Eukaryota; kingdom Metazoa; phylum Chordata; class Mammalia; order Rodentia; family Sciuridae; genus Tamias; species Tamias sibiricus. The sequence goes on from CM046668.1 coordinate 33,408,218, forward strand.
CTTAAAGAAGCAAAATAAAGTGCATAGAGAATTTATAAGGGAAAATCTCCCTCTATGTTTAATTTCTCTTTCATTCATTCAAAATGGGGAAAAATTCTTCTGTGAAAAACAAACTAAGAGCCTATCTGGTTGTGTAAGACCACTTCTAGTCTAGAAAAATTTATAAGGTATTTGGAAGTCTAACAGTATATAAATATTTGTTGGGTTTCCAATGATTATTAGTCAGAAACTTGAATAACTACAGCTAAGAAGGCAGACACATCCATTAGCTATCTTGCTGCAAAACCAATCCTTTTTTTCAGTCAGTAAATATTTCAGCATCTCTGATACTGAAGAAAACATTTCCAAAATTCTCCATTTCTGGAGGAGCACATGAGAAGAATCAAAGGAGGTTTACTAAAAGCCTCCCCCCACCCTTTATTTTTTAAAGATCAGGTCTCACTGTGTTGCCCTGGATGGCCTCAGATTCCTGAACTCAAGTAATCTGCCTCAGCCTCCCAGGTACCTGGGACTACAAGCACACACCACCAGGCTCAACTCTAAAAAAACTTCAATAAGTGATAGAACACAGCCTATTGGACAGAAATCTTCACTTGTTCAAGGAATAAAGATTAGTTATCCCACCTTAATTCAAAACAAGCAAACAAATCAATAAGCAGGCAATCAAATGGAGGCTGAGATAGAGAGTACTAGAATATTAAATGAAAACCAAGAATATCTAGAGAACAGGAATGCCTAATGCTACTCCAATGACACAGGTAAAACTTTGACCAAGGGCTTGCTAGTTAAACCCTGGTTCAATCACTTTCTAGCAGTGTTTCTATACTTAACTTTTCAGTCCCTCATATTCCTTATCTGCGAAAATCGGATAAACCTTCTGGGTTTCCTGAGATTTAAATAAATTTTCAAAGAGTTAGTATTTACCACAGAGTCTGACTGGTCCAAATGCATGCAGTTTATTTACTTTAAAACATCTTATATAGTTATCTTATAGCATATAGGAAGAGAATATTGTTTATTTCTCATTATGTTAACCTGTAATTATTATTACACGTCCATTGCCCACTTCCTATCTGATTGTGTTAGAATAAGATTAACAAGCCGGGCGCGGTGGCGCACGCCTGTAATCCCAGCACTTTGGGAGGCTGAGGCAGGAGGATCACGAGTTCAAAGCCAGCCTCAGCTATGGCGAGGCACTTAGCAACTCAGTGAGACCCTGTCTCTAATAAAATACAAAAAAGGGCTGGGGATGTGGCCCAGTGGTCGAGTGCCCCTGAATTCAATCCCTGGTACAAAAAAAAAAAAAAAAAAAAAAAAAAAAAAAAAAAAAAATCAACAAAAAACTTTCATTCAGTCATGTAAATTCTTCAAATTAAAGAATCAAGAGATGTTGCCCCTGCCCTGTTTTTCTTTTCCTTCCAATTCTGCCTCAGCGTACCCTGTCTGCTGCATCCTGTTCAGTATCCAGAAAACAAGCCATATATGTAACAAATGTACCACATAATTATTACACATACCTACAAAATAACATATAACTGGGAAATTAAAGGAAAAATGAATTAAAGTCATATGTACTTCAATACATAATTCTCAGACATTTTTATACTAAAGATATAATGAAATAGATGTTTGCACCTATATGTAGAATCACTGTGAACAGGACAGCTACAGATAGAGCATGATGTTGATACACATGTGGGTTATTACTGAGTCCAATATTAAAAGCTCCATCTTTGCCGATGGTGTGATTTCTTGGTAAAAACAAATACCATATTCCCTTCTTCTACAAGGGAGTTGCATAGTAAGAATTACTATGGAAATTAGAAATAGCATCTAGGTGTAGGTAGTTATAAGCAGAACTTTTTGCCTACACATGCTCTCAATGTGATTTTTAAAAGCTTTTATTTGGGAGAAGCACTCTAAGTATTCACAGTACAGTTAGTATTTCTGGTCTCAACCCACTAAATATTGGTGGCGATGCCCTTTGATAATTACAACAACCATATGTCCCTGTAGGTTTCCAAAACATCCCTGAGAGCAGTGATTCTCAACTTTTTTTTTTTTTCTTTATTACCACCCCAGGGGGGATTCTAGGCTTTTTTTTTTTATTCCAATCATACTCTAAGTGAAATTTTAACAGCATAAATACACTTTGGTTCATATACATAAACTATGATGTTTTTCATCCCACATGATAAAACTTTCTCCACTTTAGGAGAAAAATCTCCCCTGAAGAGAATGTCTATCTTACAAAGATTAGATGGCCCTCACTGAGAACCAAGTTCATCAGGAGAAAGAGAAGGAGTCATCGTGCCACACTGTGCATGCATAACTGGGGATCTCTGATCAATAAGAGCTTCCCATGTCTGTGATTATGTGTGTTTGCAGCTTCTGTGCGACAGCAATAAACACAAATGTGAGCTGATGTAAGTTTGTGTACACACAAAACCAGAATTGTCTTATAAGAGCATTAGTGTATTAATTCCAGGATATGTAAAGAACACAAAAAACTTAAAACCAAAAAAACCCAATCAATAAATGGGCAAAGGAACTGGACAGGCACTTCACAGAAGAAATACAAATGGTCAACAAATATGGGAAAAAAAAGTCAAACATCTCTAGCAATTAGAGAAATGAAAATTAAAACTACGCTGAGGTTTCTTTTCATTCCAGTCAGAATGGCAACAATCAAGAAAGAACACAAGTAACAATAAATGTTGGTGAGGATGTGGGGAAAATAGTACACTCATATGTTGCTGGTGGGACTGCAAATTGGTGCAACCAGTCTGGAAAGCATTATAGATTCCACAGAAAACTTTCAATGGAACCACCATTTGACCCAGTTATCTTACTCCCTCATATATGACCCAATGACTTAAAATCAGCATACTACAGTGAAGCAGCCATATTGATGTTTATAGCAGCTCAGTTCATAATAGCTAAGCTATGGAACCAACCTAGGTGCCCTCAACAGATAAATGGATAAAGAAAATGTGGTATAATTACATAATGGAACGTTACTCGGCTGTAAAGAAGAATGCAATTATGGTATTTACCAGTAAATGGATGGAACTAGAGACTATCATGCTTAAGTGAAATAAGCCAGCCCCCCAAAACCAAAGGTCAAATGTTTTCTCTGATAAGTGGATGCTAACAAAAAACAAGGGGGATAGGGGAACAATAGAAGTTCATTGGATTAGACAAAGGGGAATGAGGGGGAAGGGAGGAGGGATAGGAATAGGAAAGACAGTAGAATGAATCAGACATAACTTTCCTTTGTTGATATATGAATACACAACCACTGCAACTCCACATCCTGTACAACCATAAGAATTGGATTCTAATTAGAATAAGTTATACTCCATGTATGTATAATGTCAAAATACACTCCACTGTCACGTACAGCTAAAAAGAACAAATTTAAAAAAAAAAAAAAAAAAAGAGTGTTAGATTATCTCATTCTGTTCTAAGTCTTTCAGTGACTTCCAATACCACCAAATGCTTTATGGGCCTCTAATGCCCTATAGGTTCATTCCTCTCTCATCTTCCCTCTGTCTCCTCTGACTTGTAGTCACACTCATGATCATGCCAAGCACACTCTCAGCATCTCACACTTAGCATTTACTATGCCCTCCTTTTGAAACTCTTTCCTCTAATAAGAGCATAGCTTACAACCTCACTATTTTTTTCAGATCTGTGACTTTGTTCAGTGAATGTATATGTCCTGCTTGTGCATATAGTATTAAATAAATGGCAATTATGCACATTCTGGCATATGTACCTTTACTTATGAGGACTGCCAGAATTTTTTTAATTGCTTATAAACTGGAAAAATGACCACATATCTAACACTCTACAAAATCTGCCTTTAAAACATCAAGGTTGTTTTTAATAGGAAAAAAAAAAAACCATGATGCTTTTGAATTGAAAGAGAGCATGGGCTCATTGCATTGAGCATAAATGAAAGGTGTTTCATATTTTCTACCTGTACATATTTTCATTTACACACACACACACACACGCACGCACACACACAATGTGAATGTGACTGTGAAATATTTTGACATTGTCCTTAATTCTTAAAAATCATGATAGAATTTTTACAGGTGTTTTCCAAACATGATCCCAAAATCACATTAAATATGAGCTTTGCTGATTGACTTACACTAGAGCCTTGTGTAGAAAAGCAGAACTCATAATAGTTAGGTTTATTGGGTGCACATTTACCCCTGGTTTCACGTTTAATTACTTATTCAGAAAAGCTTGCTATGTGCTGATCAGTTCTCTGAATTATGTCACCCAGAGGTAAGTTTACTTCAAAATATGGTAAATGTGAGTTTTTAGCCAAGCTATTAAATTAGAAAAATATTAAAATCAGCTAAAATAAATTCAAAACTGTTTGCATTATTTCTTTTTTTTATTTTTTTTATTTTTTGTTTTTTGGTACTGGAGATTGAACTCAGGGGCACTCGACCACTGGGCCACATCCCCAGCCCTTTTTTGTATTTTATTAGAGACAGGGTCTCACTGAGTTGCTAAGTGCCTCGCTATTGCTGAGGCTGGCTTTGAACTCGCGATCCTCCTGCCTCAGCCTCCCAAGTACTGGGATTACAGGCGTGCGCCACCGCGCCCAGCTGCATTATTTCTTAAACATGAAAAACAAGAGTGTTAAGATATTTTCTATGCTTTCTATCAATTTCCTGAGTTGATTACAAAATATACATCTATAACAAACCCACAATACACATAACACATTCCATAATGCATATTTAGCCAGCGCAAATAGCAATGAAACATGTTCTTAACTGCATTATTTGGGGCAGTCACCTGAACACCAATAGGAGTCCCCAAATTACCTTCACATTTCAGGTACTTCTTTATATGAAATAATTTTATTTTCTCTCATCACACTAAACATTTGTACTTTGAAGGCTTCATTTTAGAAACTTCAACCCAAACATTCATTGAAACAGCAAGTTGTTAGTGGTCGAGGATAATTTGATTTAATTAAAGGATAATTTTTTAAAAATTAAAATAGCATCTCTCATTTTAATATATTATGGATTTCTAACTTGTAAATAAGTGTTTCTTCAAATGTATTATTTCATAAGAGAGTATAAAGACACTATTTGTTCTTTTTAAAATCAATATTGAAAAGTTAGCTAATTGGTTAGTTGGTATCTAAGTATGTAAATGGATGAACTTTATTAAATACGTTTAAAGATGTGGTAAAGGAATTCTAAGATATCCTTTCAGTTTTCCATAATTTTTGTGGACCCATTCATCTTGTAATAAACAATTATAATTTTGGAAATGTATTTGACAAAATGAGAAGAAACATCAACATCAATGATGACTAATTTTTGAACATTAATTGACTTTGGCAGAGCACAGATTAAAAGCCTAGGAAATACTTATATGCTAGGATTATAATTATAGATAACAAAGAAAATATTTTTATATTTATATTGTGTTTTTAGACAAAATTAGATAATTTGGAAGTTATTGCTATATTTGGAAATTATATTTTAATTCAGTAAAATAAGGCATAGGTAAATAATTATTAAAAATCACCAAATAAAACAAAATTAGGCCAAGCTGGGCACAGTGTCACATGACTTTACTCCCAGTTATTAAGAGACTAGAGCATCCTGATGGCAAGTTCAAGGCCAGACTCCACAATTTAGCAAGACTCTGTCAGGAAATAAAAAATAAAAAGAGCGTGGGCTGAAACTCAATGGTAGAGCACCCCTAGGTTCAATTACCAGCCCCAGGGCTTGAGGGTTAGGGGGACATGTGATTAGGCCCATTTTTTTCTAAGCTTATTGCATGTAGAAGGTTTGTCCATTAATTCATTATTTATTAAGGACATGTGTCTAAACTGTGTTGTTATATTAGGTTTTAATATGAAGATACTACACTTAGCTACAACTTAATGGTTAAAAGATGTAAGAATTCATATTTAGGCTTCTACATTTTGCAGACTGAGGTAGGTACTCAAAGTCTTTGAGGGTAGACATTATAAATGTGAATCAGTTTACTTTTTTTTTTTTTTTTTTTTTACTTACAAACAATATTTAGTGATAGAGGAGGGGAAAATTAAGGGCTTTGGGAATGGCTAATGTCATATGTAGATGTTAGATAATGAAGAGGAAGAAGGAGAGTTCCTTAATTTGTAAGCATTTTAATTAATTAAGCTTTTGAAAAAATTTAAGTGACTTAAATACTTACACACATCCAATATACATTTGTGAAGACAAATATCAGACTATCATGAATCAAGATCAGTGCACACAGTATGCTCAATAATCATGAGTTCCAGGAAAAGGAGAGGGTGATAAATATAGGTCTCTGCAGGTAAAACCAACAAATCTTCAATAATTTCTAACACATAAAATAAAAATATATAGCAATAAAAATAAAATGCATTCTTGGCAAAGACACAGCATTGAAATTTCTCTAACTTTCTTCAAGATTTAAATTAACCCTGGTATTTATGAGATTTGTGAAGTATTCTTTTGAATTTCCATTCAGGGAGAAATAATACTACACACACACACACACACACACACACACACACTTTTTTGGTATATAACCTGATCTTCAGTGGGTTTTATATTGAGGTTTGAGAGTACAAATATAAAAATGCAAAGCATTTCTTAGCCTTTACCATGACATCTTATAATTTATGTGAGAAACAAAATAAACAATTGATTGAATTGTAGTTTGATATGTATTATAATTTTTTTGCAACTTGAAAAGAATTGTTTCTTCCATCAAATTATCTTCCTAAAAATCTCTTCTCCTTACAACTTATCACTATATCTCTTGGTATCACTGACCATAATAGATGTATATCACCAGTCTTTCATTGCAATCTGTAAATCACATTTTCTCATTGCATACTGTTAGCAGAGTTCTGTATCAAGCACACAATATGCTCTCAGGGAGTGACTCTCTCTGTTGGTAAATGTCACAGAAACGTATATGCAATATTTAGATAAAGGGGCATTCTGAGAGAAGCAAAATGTAATATAAATAACCACAACACCAAGAATAATAATTATACTGCCATAGTCAGGATCATCAGTGTGTGAGCACTTGTGTTTCAGAACTTTATGGACACTTTGTCAAACTTCACAACTTGTGGGAGAGAACATACTGTTATCTCTATTTAATAAGTAAAAAGTGAACAGAGTGAACATGGCCATTTCTTAAATCTTATGTGCCAGGCTTGAATTGGGACCTTGCTATCTCTGCCTGAAATTTGCTTGTGATACCACCATCATATAAGATGAGGATTTTGAAACATATTGGAACCCTCTTAACTGTTTTCACAGATTAAATTTGATCAATTTGATTGATCATTATTCTTAATTATATATTCCTTTTTACAGGGAATTGATTTTGATGATTATTTTCATGACACTTTCCTTTATAGAAGAAATTTCCTAGGCAGTAAATGATGAAATTTCTGGTGCAGCCCACAGCCTTCTTGCCCACAGACTTTGTTCAGTTTACAAAGCGGCTCTGTGAGGGCCTACCCCACTAATGCTTCAGGTTAATGGGCTGCCAAAATGTCTTCAAATTATTACTCACTCTCTCTTAGTCCACTTCTTTTTTTGGTACTGGGGATTAAACTCAGGGGCACTCGAACACCAGGCCACACCCTCAGCCCGTTTTTGTATTTTATTTAGAGACAGGGTCTCACTGAGTTGCTAAGTGCCTCACCATTGCTGAGGCTGGCTTTGAACTCGTGATCCTCCTGCTTCAGCCTCCCAAACAATTCTTATTTTTAATATCTTACCTCACAGAAGAACTCCTACACTTTCCCTCTGTCACTGTTTCTGAAGAAGAAAATATTGTAACAAAGCTAGAAATTTGAAAAAAGTAGATGGACAGAATAATTTCATTTTATTTATTTATTTTTATGTGGTTCTAAGGATCTAAACCAGTGCCTCACACATGTGAGGCAAGCCCTCTGCCACTGAGCTACAGCCCCAGCCCCACAAACCAGACATTTTAACGTTAATGATTTCATGGATTCTTTCTTCTGTGACAAAAATAAGAGGTGAACCAAGATTAGACTACAAATTTGAGCCTGCTTAGCATTGTATTCTATTAATTAAATGGCACCAAACTGACATATAGTGTGAAAATCTTAATGGTGAAGGTATTTAACAGATTCAAAGAAAAAAAGAAGTGGTTCCTTTGGCAGGGACTTTGGACAAGTTTCAGTACAGATACATTCATCACCACATTTCCGCAGCACACTGCTCCCCCACCTTCATTACACTCTCCAGAACTAACTGAGCTCCAACACATAAAAGTTTTTAACACTTCTGTAACCTAGGAACAATTTCAAATGGCAAATAATAGGTAGTTTCTAAGAAGGACTAGAGAATAGTAAATTTTGAACTTGTCTTTTTTTTTTTTTTTTTTTTTTTTCAAAATAATAAGTTCTCCAAGAACATTATATTCTTAGGCTTGGTTTTATTCTACCCTTGGGATAAAATTTTATAAGTTCAAATCACTAATTTAAAAAATATCATTCAAATGGAAAATAATGGTAAACTGATATAAATATGCTACCTAGTCAAATTTGTTGGATTACATTTGTACCATAAGCAAAAAGAAAAAGAAAGAAAGAAAGCAAAAAAACACACAAACAAAAACAAAACAAACAAACAAAAAAAAAGAAACCACTATATAAATTCCAATTCTTTTAGTATCTTTCAAATTTAGGAATAAAATTTTAGAACCAAAATTATATTAGAAGTCATCAAAACAACATAGTTAAAACATCACACTATAGTAATTTAGGGTCCTGTTGCTATAGCAAAATCCAGGATAAGTACTGTATTTACTAAAGTTAAGGTTACAGACCCTCATAGTATGAATTCTCTTAAATTTCTCATCTTTTTGTAATGTGCATACACATTTAATTTCTATCTCTTCTATCAAAACACAAAGTTGTTGTAGTTTCGTAGTGTTTGAAAACATACGTCTGTGCAGTTTTAACCTTTCAGTACGAAAGGGTTGAGAATGGATTACCTGGGAAACTGCCTTTCTATTCATGTGTGTGACAGCTGAGTGCAGCTGTTTTCTTAAGCATCCATGGAACAGCTGAGCACTCTCTCCTGGTCCCCAGATTTGAAACTAAGGGAACTTGAAGCAACAAAGTTACATTGGAATGTATCTGATCAAGGAATTCACTTTCCCTTCATCTGCTACAGCTTTAAGTTATTGACCTTTGTGGCATAGTTATGGGTAAAATCTTCTTTTGTAACTCTTGTCCTTTCTACAGACAGGTGTATATATCAACAAAATCATATCCACTATAATTGTATATTAGGGGCCCAGTCTTCAATTTTGTTCCAAATTGAAGTCTCAGTCTTAGAAACTTAATTGACTGCAAAGTCCTTACTATCCATCTGGTGTTTGTGTTCATCTTCAGATAACAGACATGGCAATCTGGAAAAATGGAATAAAAATATGCTTTTATTCATTGGGAAGAGATAAAATGATGTGGTGTCAGGTACTGAAGATGTTTCATATTCTGCCATTTGTTAAACTTGGTTTTCTGAACAGTCCAGTACTGAACAAATGGGGAGAGGGGTGGAATAGGACTATGCTTTAGTGCAAAGGCCATCATTGCTAATATAAATTGCTAATATAATAATTTCATTGAACGTATAGCTTATACCATGACCATTTAGTGAAACTAGAGTATAAATAAATCATTGGTGTTTTAAAAATATGCTATTTTAATTAATACTAAGTGGTTTCAGCTTAAATGTACCTTATTTTACAGAAATGGAATATAGAATACATATGTATATATGTACATATATGTATGATTCAATGAAATTTATTTTATTTCAGTTCTTTTGTTACTATAAACTATTGAAAAACTCTCTCCAGACCACTTTGCCATTAAGAAATAATAGTTTATTCTAGTTATTCTTCATCATCTTGACTTTAACTCATTGTCCCATTGATATTATATTTTTTCAATTTCAACTATATAATTTCCAAAGAATTAATGATGGAGCCAATATTATTTCTTCAAAAAATATCACTCTACACATGGATTATAGACATTGCAACACTATGTTGGTCTCCATTAAAAGAAACGTGGTGGACTTTTCTGAATTTCACAATGACATATGGTGTATTTTCAAAGTATCGTAATGTAAAGATAATCCTCTTTGGTTTTATGACTTTTGCTGAAGTAATGCATGGGATCTCTGTGCTTGTAGTGCAACTGGTAGCTCAGACGATTACAAAAAGCAGATGAGCTCTGCAAAGAAGGTAGTGACCATTATGTTATGGCACAGTTCTGGATTTTTATCTTCAAGAAAACATATGATGCTTTTACTGACAGGGTCCAGTCACCCCATGGTTGCTTGCTGGCAAATCCTGTCAGCCTTTCATGTTTCCCAGTTATCTGAATTGTTCTATAGGCTTTGTTTTGGTGCATCTTGAATTCTAATCTTTTCCTGAAAGCAACATTACTTTTATTTTAGTTCAACATACAGCTATTGATTTTTTTGTGTGTCTATCTCATTATATGATCAACATATATTTTCTCACTCGATTAACAAAAGGAGCAAACAATAATAAAGTTTCTATCTTTTATAATTTTATAACATTATTTTAAATTATTGAATATGATGTCTTTGTAAAAAAACATTTCTAAAAAATTCAGAAAAAATGATTAATTAGGAAAGAGAGGAAGAGACAAACATAAAGAAACAAATTATTTTTTTCAAGTACAAAAATTCAGAAGCCTATCTAAATGACTCCTAGCTTTTCAAAATCGGGGCTCTGAAAGAAAAGTAAACAGTTTTACAGTACTAAGCTATTGGGAAATTATAGAGTGTATGATATTGTTAATAAAGTGGCAAATGATAAAATGTAAAATTAGAGAAATAGCAAGTTTTCCAAGTTTATTTTTGAAAAAGCTAGTTTCAGGGCATTACTGAAAGACCTTCTTTTAATAATTCTAATATTTCAAAAATTTCTGTAAGTGATACTTGACCTGTAGCCAGTGACAGAAGAAAAGGAGCAGATGGTTAAAGATAACCATAGAGAGTTTCTTTTAAAGTATTGAGATGGGATGTTAAAAATAAAACATCAAAACAAAAATGTACTTTGGTATCTTTATGGAGGAATTTTTTTCCCCAGAGGATATGACTGTTGGCAACATTAAATGGAAGAGACAGTTTGTATGTGTATGTGTGTGTTTGAGGGTGCTGGTAGTAGGTGACATATATGAATGGGAAAGTTTACACACAAGCCAATCATTAAGTTCATATCTGGAACATTTATGTGAAAAGTCCTTGGCGTTTCCTACTTAAATTAGAGTATTAATAATGTACTCTAGATCTTTTTTTTTCATAATGTCTTTTTCTTTCCATGTAATTTTACAATTTCATCTGCAAATTTGATAGGGAAATAGAAGCATGGAATGATCAGCACATTTCTTATAATCTGAAATTATGGAATAGAAAGGACTATGTGAACATTATGGTTTTGGGATAGACTTTCTACATAGCAGTAAAAGGATGGTTTAGATAAAAATCACATTTCTGGGTTTTATATTCCTGAAAATGTACTAAAATTTTTATTTTCCCCTATTTAGTAAAATTCTGCCTATACGAGTTTTGGTAAAAGAACAAATGCTACAAATTGATGACATTTACTGTGTTGAGTTCTGTTGCTAGCCATCCATGGGCTGCGTATGTGAGCTATACGCATTTCAGTGATAAGACTAGTCTGGCATTGCTTGCTGATTGGACTGTGCGAGGCAAGCGGGCCTTTCCTCTTGCTCTGCCTGTGATCCCACACAGCACCTGAGATGGGTGTGACTTGCCAAGATATCAATCAATCTGCTGATCACAAGACATCACAAAGCAAGGCTCCACCTTTTAAAACCTTAGCCCTTGCCTTATTTGGGTAGAATATTCTATGGAAAATCTTTTCCCCAATAAATAGGGGGGGGGGGACGCATTGGGTGCATACTCTCTTACTCTTTCCAGTGCTGTCCAGCATGGTGCTGACCCTTGGGATTGAAGAGCAGTCCCACCCTCAAAACTCATGTTTGTGTTTCCTGTGGTTTCTTTGCTGTTTTCTCAGTTTATTGCTGCAGCCAGCTCCTTTGAACCCAGCTCATCTTGACAGCCTGGCCAGCTGGCGACAGAGTTCTGCTTATAGGAACCTGAAGAGTTGATTCTACTTTCTTAGTGAAATACTCTCCAATTCATTATTGGATACTTCATTTCATTTCATTATGGTATACTTCATTCTGTGTCCTTCCCTGCTTAGACTGTTAACTTTGCAGATGCTATTTTAGTAGGTATGAGCCCTTTTCTTGGTCCCTAGTAGATTCCAATATTAAAGTTGTTTTTTTAGTTTCTACGTGTATGTATGAAAAGTATTAATATTTCCTCATTCATAAATATTTTGTGTAGCAATAAGGTTAGTAGGTAACTATAAAAAGTTTGATTTATTATTTGGTTATAACCTACTCTGAAGATAAAGGAAGAATATAAATGTAAACATATTTTGTGAATGAAAGTAAAATGATTTGGTTTATAATAAAATGATTGCATATTTCTTACCCATGTTCCCTAAGTTTTCCACGTTACTACATTTTAAAGTTACTTTTCTTTTCTTTCTTTCTTTTTTTTTTTTTTTTTTTTTTTTGTACCTGGGATTGAACTCAGGGTCACTTACCACTAGGCCACAACCTCAGTCCATTTTTTAAATGTTATTACTTAGAGGGAATTTCTCACTGAATTGTTTTGGGTCTCTCTAAGTTGCGGAGGTTGTTTTTGCACTTGCAATCCTCCTGCCTCAGCCTCCTGAGCTGTTAGGATTACAGGTGTGCTCCACCATGCCTGGCCTTACTTTTATTGTTTAAAATGATTGAATTATAAAGGATCTACTATATTTGTTTAAATTTTTATATTTTACATTTAACACCTTTTTTGTTTATAGCTAATATTTTGATGGATATCTTTGTATTTAAACATTGGTTGTGGGTGAAATTATATTCAGTAATGTTATATATTCTAAAAGCATTTACTTAAATTGCATACTAATTTATATTCTTGTATTTGGCATTTTTGAGGAGTTCTTTATTCATGCCTATATTCACTGAGTTTTCAAAATGTATTTAGGAATTCTATTTTATAATGTAAATGATAGTCTTCTTTGAATTCAGAATTTCAATAAATAAGCAAAATTATAAACAGATTTAAAAAGTTGGACAAATATGAAAATATGTTAAGTTCTAGCTACTTAAAGCATGTATAAAAAGGAAATGTTTAAGGGTACTACAGTTTCCCAAAGAACATAAATGTAATGCATTTTGAACTGGAAGATGTCTTTAACAATTGATAAAGTCTTTTTAGAATTTCAGAAGTCCATGGAAAGAATATGACAAAAAAAGACTTATAAAATATCTGATCATAGGCAACAAATAATTTTAATTTTCTTAGACATTGTGACCTACACCAAAAGGTGTGACTTGACATTGTTTTTTTAAAAAAATATTTTTTAGTTGTAGTTGGACACAATACCTTCATTTTATTTATTTACTTTTGTGTGGTGCTGAGGATCAAACCCAGGGCCTCACACATGCTAGGCCAGCACTCTATTGCTGATCTACAACTCCAGCCAACTTGACATTCTTTGAAAATTAGAAATTCTGATAGACATTTCTTAGGTTGACATTTATTGTTGCCAATCAAAATCTACTATAAAAATTTAAATTCATTAGGAAATTGAGTAGCCCTCTATACATATTTCACAAACTCCTCCCAAAGAATATCCATTAAGTTGAACATAAGCTTTCCACCACAATTTATTCATTGTTGGAATCAACTGATCTTGGTCTAGAGGAATTATCTTAGTTCAGGAATTCTCACTCAATTTCCTCCACTCTCCCCACTCAATGTCTTCAATGTCAAGGCGTCCTTTGATTATTGTTTGGTGTTTCCCAGAGGTTTATTTGAAAGGAAGGACTCCAAGGTTCTTTACTGCCCTCACCTTGTCTCTAAGGCATGGAGACCACCACAGTGACCATAATGGAAGAATTTACACTTCAATTACCTTTTGGTTAGGTAAATCACCTAAAAATATATAATGTTATTTTGACATTAACCATCTGTCCCATTGTCCTAGATTCAGAATATGCATAAAAACTTAAGAATATATAATATATAATTATATAAAATGTAATTATATAATGTCCAATTATACACACACACACACACACACACACACACACACATATTCTACATTATGATTTCCAATGTATTTTACTGCACCTGTGTCAATTTCATTGAAATATTAGAAAATTGAAAGCTTGGAACTTAGTGGGTTAAGGGCAATTGGTTTATCACAATTCCCTCCAATTTTTTCACCCCATGTCACCCTTAATTTTTTCCAAGCATTATGTCCTTAAATTTTTTTTGGTTTGGGAATTCTGAAATGTGTTATTTGTAGCTTTCTGGAGATACCCATTTATGGTCAACTAGAAGAAAGTCTTTGAAAGTACCTGCTCAGAGGAGTTCCCTCTGGAGTATGCTAAACTTGATGTGTTTGACACTGTTTTAAAATTGGCAGTGGAGATGACTGAGGAAGTGATGAATGAATTTCCCACAGTTGGGCTGTTCTCTGAGGGAGCTTGGTGCAATGGAAAGACACTGAATTAAAACTCTTAACTCTCTGATTATAGAGAATGTTGTCCGTGTATTACCAACTGAATGTTCTGAAGTCATTTAACTTTTTCATATATCAGTCTCCTCATCTTTAAGGGGAAGTGGTCATGTCCCTCCTTGCTATCATGGGAATACAAAGGATACCTTTTCATATAATGGATATGAAAATATTCTAAACTCTATGACCATACAAGTAAAAAATATTACAATAATATTATGAACAAAAAGTGATTAGATTTACATCTAAGTTGTGAGTTAGCTGATGAATCTTAGGCTTTGGAGAGTAATGGGTTCCTTTTCTAGTATTCTTTAATGGGCCACAAGATTTAGAGTTCATAGTGAAAATAATGAATCAGCCTGCATGTCCAGAGAAGAAATTGGCAATAAGATCAATCATTTATTATTTCTGGGTGTCATAAATATAAGGTCTATAAGTATTACCTTTCTGAATCATGAGAATAAGAATAAAGGAGATTAAAGAAGAAAGATATGAGGTGAGTCATAACTGGGTAATGGGAAAATTCAGGAGAAGCAGAAAAAGTAAAATCTATAACGGCCCCAGCCTGTACTGCTTGGTGTTCCCATTGATCTGTCCATCAGAGCTGGCCAGCTCCCACTCAAGCCAATAAAACAGAACACAAAATGGCCAAAGCATGAGTGAAACAAAAGTCATATGCTTAGCAATTAATTTCAGAATTACTTTTAGTCTACTGGAGGAAGTTTCCTGTTTTAAAAAAAAAGTTTATTGGCATACATCTTCTGAATATTCAGTAATATTGTAAGGGAAGCATTCCTTTCCTCCAGATCAATTCCTGGGTCCATTTCTATGCCACTTTTTGGAAGATTAGTATAGATAAGAAGACTTCTGAATTTCTATTTCTAAATGTGGAGAACGGAGCAGATCTCTTTCTACTATTTACATACACATAAATGCACACATGGGTGCATGTGTGTGTGTACAACACACACACACACACACACACACACACCCTTTAACCTGAAGTGTCTTATGGGATGATAGCAAAGAGAAAAGACATTGGCTGTTTGAACCAATGAGTTCAGAGGCAGACAGATGTCAAATCCATTTCCTTCTCCTGTAATACGACAAGCAGATTTAATCCTAAAATAGTAGTTTCATTACTGTATTTCTAAAATACACAAGCACATTTCATGGCCAAATTCTGAAAGTCTTCTTGGACTTCCATAGGAAGAGAATAAATGACAACTTTAGAGAATAATGTATTTATCAAACCCCAATTATAAAGCATCAATTTTTAAGTTATTCAAATCAAAGTTTCTATAATATTTGCTATTTCTAACTTCCTTCCTGTTACCAGATGTGAGGATTTTTATTACATAGCTAGCATTTGAATATCCACAAATATCTGTAACATATTTGAATGTTATGTAGAACAGGTAATATCAAGTCAGTTACATGGCCTTAGGACCTATTAGTTTTTTAAAAAGTCAAAGTCCAAGGAATGGTAAGAGTTAACTAGAAAAGCCAAGCAAAACTCTTGCAATGAAATCCAGAACAATATTGCAGATGTGTGGTGCTTACAGGAGGTGGAGCCCATTTATTCTGCATGCATATTTAATATATAAAATTATTTTTACATCCTTAAAAGATCTCTTAGAAATGCTACAAACTGCAAAGAGAGGCAGTTTAGATGCATTCCTAAATGTAAAGAGAAAAAAATGCACCAAGAGTAAAACATCCTGGTTACTCACGATTCTTTTCACCTCTCCACCTTGACCCAGCTTTCATTCTGCCCGAGACACCCACAGGAGAAGTTATTTCTGCCATTGAGAGCAGCAGCATCAGTAACAGCACAGCCATGCCAGGTAAAAATAACCTCTGTGGAGAGTCCTGTCACCGACGAACCTGAAGGCTCTTAGTGGGAATAGAAACCTGGAGCCAATCCTGTCATTTTATCCAACAGAAGTGCAAAGACGCTGTTTTCCCCATAAATTTTAAGAAAGCAGGTATGTTCTCATCAGACTTTTCCATTTGAATTATGCAAGAAATGTTAAAAAAAATTAGAAGGGATGTAAAGGCTTCCTCTATACAGGAGCACAAATGTCAGGAGAGAGAAGCTGACAGTTTTCCTGGTCTTTTTGCAGCTACTAGTTCCTAACCTGCTCCTGCCATCTCTCACTCCTTCCAAATGTTTGTCAACATTTTTCATAACATGGCAATAGGAAAAAGCTGAGATTTCAGCATTTTCCCACCTACCCATTCTGTACCACAGATTATAGTACTTGACGAAACAGAATATTTAATTTTGGCACTGCAAACCACACCTCATTTCAAACAGAGGTGGTTGTTAAGGAAAGGAAAAAAAAAAAATCCACTTGTTCACAGGGCTTTATCTAACATCTTGGAAAAGGAATTAGATGTATAAATATCTGCTGCTAATACATGATAAAAATACCTCTGAAAAACAGGGAATGGTAAACAATCATCTTTCCTACTCAGCTCGTACTGTGCAGTTTCTGTATTCAGAGAATAATGTATAAAGACAGTCTGCCAAAAATATCTCGGATCCACGAAGCAGGCAAGATGTAATGTACATTGCACGTTCTAGGATCATCTGCAGCGCATCATAAATGCTTGTTTGCTTTGTAAATATATGTTGGTATATTCCAAATCTTCTATTCCCCACATAATAATTTTCATCACCTCATGAGCTGAGCAGATATTTTAGCAAATCATACTTCTGTGTTTTACAATGAAGTCTATTTCCTGTGGGCAAATCAAAATATTGTCTTGATTATTTTGGACCTCTACTGTAATGACTTAAGAGGCTTGCCTTCACTGAGGGGAAAATTTATTTATTCTTAATAATAAAAATAAATTTATGCTTCAAGAACATTATAGAGCAAAAATATACATACATTTCTTTTACAAGAGCATAAAGCTATTTTTAGATTCTGCTAAACACATCATAATAATGTTCTACAACCTGGCCTACTTCTATACTTAAATAGTTCACACAGCTGCCAAAATAAATATATTTCTAAAACACATACCCGATAATGTGTTATTTACTGTCAGTCACTTGTTCTATATCAGAGGAAAAAAAAAAAAAAAAAACAAGGTCCATAGCAGGCAGGCATGTAGCATAAATAGGTAAAATTGGCTGGTGTAAGAGGGGGGAAGAGGGGATTGTGGCCATGTGTAAAGTGTCCCTTAGATGGTGGCAACTGCTACTCAAATTCAGTGGAACATTGTTATGTGGGCTGCAGTTTCACAGTTGCTAGATGTTTCAATTTTTAAACAGAAGTTGAAAATTCTGATTATGAGCACTCTCCTAATTTTTAAAACAAAGAAACATAACTCAGAACTTAAATCAGTATATCAAGTGGAATATTCTGAATGTGGTTCTAAGTTAAATTTTCCAGATTCATTGATTAAAAAATATGCATTGAATGCTCATAGATATCAAATATTTTATTAGTAGCAATTCAGCATAAAGTAAGCTTAATAGAATACATATGCATATTGTAAATGATTTTTCATGTCCAATGATAAATGCAATGAAAATTCATATGCAATTTCTGTGGAATCATGGAGGAGAAAATATCTGATCACCTGGGTGTATCAAGGAATGCTTTTCACTTTTTCTTATTTCTACTAGAACCAACACAATCTAGTCATACTAGGAAGCTCTCTATTCTCTAAGAAACACTAATGCCAGGGCTTTTTTTATAATCCTATTAATGATCAAGAACTTTACAAAGGTTTATCTTCTCAAATTTTCCCAGTGATAATTATCAATTTTTTCTCATGACTTCTTTCCCTGGAAGTAGAGAGCTCAATACTTCCAGCTGTGTGTGTGTGTGTGTGTGTGTGTGTGTGTGTGTGTGTTTGTGCACAAGTATGCTAGCGGTGTAGGTCATTTTGGATCTGGTTGTGTTTTCTGTATCCTATATTCAGTAATGATTGTTCTACATAGAAGAAAATTACCAAAAGTTTGTTCAACTGATGACACATTTTACTATGTAATGGATATTAATGTGAATGGGTAGATTTCAAATTTTAAATGTGACATTAAAAGAACCAGGATAATGTCTTTCATCTCTGGACATATATTTATTTATGTACTGTCCTTTGTTTTCTTTGGCTATTAGGATTATGGGATGTTACAGATAAATAGGAAATCCTAGTTGTATTTATTCCCTTTTAGTTTAAGTCAATCATAATCATCAAATAAAGGCAGCACCTCAGTCTGCTATAATCCACACTACCCTAGTAAAAGCCTGAAGCTTATCTTCTACATTAACTTTCATATCATGAGTATTGAGAGATCATTGTTGAGGCACAATTATAAATATAGTAAGCTGCATCTATAAACATATTCTAAGACCAGGCTTCAAATCTGCAAACTTTCAGTATAAATGCCCTGGAGATTATCAGCAGATGGACTTATTCTGCTCTAAAATAATGAATTGGTACAATGCCAGTTATTTGGCAGTCATATCCTAAACCACATATGTCCAGATCTATTTCCACTTAGAACATTAAGAAGGCAAAGTGCATTTCTGCACTTTATCTTTCCTCTTGTTTCAAATACTCCTTCCATTTGTCTGGGAAAACACATTTTGTTCTGTGCAATGGAGTTAGGCAGTGAGCAGTCTCACTTCTCCTAAGTGAAACTGACCAGTACCTGCATGTCCATTGTCCTAATAGATACATCTTGACTCATGGAAGTTAATGGGACTGATTGAAAGCTTCCTGTCATTCATTCATTCAACAAATGTTTTCTGAGCACCCAACATGAATCAGGCTCCAGGCAATTACAGAGGTGTTGAAATGATCAATAGTTGTGGCCCCTGACTTCTTAGAGATGACAGTCTAGTGAGCAGAAAAGAAACCATATTCTGAGATCCCACTCTTAAGTGCATAATTTAAATTGCATATGCAATGAAGTAAAAAGAAAGATTTCAAAAAGAGATTATAAAAGAAAATTAATTTAAAGGTTTTTGAGGAACTGTACATTAAGCAGATAGAAAAGATGAATAAGTACAGTTTAAGCAAAAGTGGGAAAAGCAGAAAAGAGGTGTGCACAGGAATCTCGTGTAAAAATTAGTCACGCATTAAAGAACTTGTACATGTTACAATGAACGATTAACTTATGAAGTAGGGATTGTTCCAGTTTGGGCCTGAGAACACCCTAAGGATTCTGAAGTGTATGTAAGGCTTTATGAAGAAAGAGGTTTTTGCATTAAAGCATTACTTTCCCTTCAATAGAGAGGATATGTTGGAAAATGTCAAAATGGAAGAGGAAAAGACCAGTTAGGAGACTATTTCATCATTTAAATAAAATATTTATACTTGCAATGGTAGAAATGAAGAAAATTTAATAGATTATGAGCATATTACATAGAGAGAATGAATAAGATTAGCTAATGAGTTGCACAGATGGTGAAAGAAAAGGTTCTAGCATAGGGATAAACTTCTGAGAATCAGTTTTCAAGCAGATTTGGGAATCTTGGATGAAGGTAAAAAGATTTTGTTACTGTCTTTGTTAAATAACATTCTAAAATGTCACTATCACTTCAAACCAGTTAGGAAACAAATACTGAAATTTGTGTGAGAAGGAGAAAATCACATATCACTGTAAAAAATGAGATCCCGGACTAGTGAGAACCATCCTATTTGTCACCAACATATAAAAGTCTCAATTCTCTTATAGGGGACATTTGAATTCAGTAAAATCAGAATGGCTAAAACATGGTTAATGAATTTTGAGGTACAGGAAAACTAGTTAAAGATTATTGTATCAGTCTAGGCAAGAGTCAATAAATGTCTTAGAGTTCTGGCAATAAAGATGGACAGATGCACAGATATGAAAGGGATAAAATGGATAAAACTTGGTGTTACTTTGGTTTACTTTCCCACCAGAAAACATACCTCCATATTGTCAGTTATAGACAGTACTCTTCATTCATGAATAATAATAGTGGTGACTTCTTGGACTATCAGTCAACATTTGCATGGGTATTATCTTCTTACCATATCTATAAGATGATTAAATATTCTGGTCTTTGTTAAATAACTTTCCAAAATGTCATTATCACTGGTCATAATACCTTGACTACAACTACAGAAGATAAAAGGATGTATTTATTCCAGTGGAACTTGGCAGAAACTTGCACAAACATTACCTCAGACCAATTTTGGAAAGTTAGGCCAATTATTCAAACTTTCCAGTTTAAAAAAACAACAACAAAAAACAACAACAACAACAACAACAAACAGAATTTTCTCCACTATATAAGAGATTCAAAGAATTCTTCCACCGTTAAATATCTATTTAGAAAATGGCATGGGTTCTGTAGTAGTTTGAAAATATTTCACAAATTCTTTGCTACTCCCTCCTTCAAATCATACATCTGAATTTTCACCCTTTCTGAGTGTGGTCTGGTATTCTAGTAAGAATAAAATGGAAGTGACAGCATGCCTGGAAGACTAGACTGTAAAAGTCATAGATGCCCTTCTCATTCTCTCTCCTTTTGATATTTGCTCTGGGGCAGCCAGCTGCCATTTTGTGAAAAGACTCTGGCAGCATATGGGGAAGTACACACAGTAAGAATCTGGAGTATGAGCCTAATACCCAGCAAGGGATCCAGGTCTGTTTAACAACCCTTTGAGTGAGCTTATGGGCCCTGATGACTACAGACCAGACCAGGCTTACAGGTTTGCTGTAATCTTCAAAAAACAACCTGAGTCAAAACCCCTCAACTAATCTGCTCCCAGATTCCTGATCCTTTGAAACTGTGTGAGACAATAGCTGTTTCTTATTTTACACTGCTGAACTTTGGGGGTAATTTATTACACAATGATTGAAATCTACCATAGCTTGGATCAAAAACTCCCACTCATTCTTTTTCTACCACCTATTTCCAAAACCATGGTTTTGATTCCCATATCAGCTGGTTAGGAAAGGCTCTGGTGGCCATCATAATTTCCATCAACCTCTTCACTGTCTAATCTCCCTAGTATTAGTGGTGCCAAGGAAATTACTATATTAATATGTGGGACACCAATAGGCAGAGATGCATTCTATTCAATTTTACAGATTGCTTTTATGTTTGATTAGTAAAGTTTTGTGTTTTGTATGT
Source organism: Tamias sibiricus (assembly GCA_025594165.1). Taxonomy (NCBI): domain Eukaryota; kingdom Metazoa; phylum Chordata; class Mammalia; order Rodentia; family Sciuridae; genus Tamias; species Tamias sibiricus. The sequence continues at coordinate 33,430,078 of CM046668.1, forward strand.
TTTTAAGTCATGCATTTAGATCTCAATTCACACAGTTCTTAACATTAACAGTTCCTAATTTGCTGCTCCAGCCAGATGGCCATGCACATTTAAGTTACAAATCTGGTTTCAGAATGTATATTAAAATCATATTATTGTAAAAATACCGTCGCTATCTCAAATAAAATGCCCTTGTTGGACAGGACATGCCAATTAGATCCCTTGCATAGTATCTGATGCATTGTAGATCCTTAGTAAATATCTCAGATGAGTGAATCATTGATAGGATATTCATTAGAAAGAACATCAACATGGTGAAACAAACTCTATGAATGGTGGTGTTTAGTGTTCTGCTTTCATATTTCCTCCAGGAAGCCCTACATGTATCTCTGATTTCTGCTTTTGAAAGGAACATGAGTGCATTTCTTTTAAAGACTGATGAAAAAAGATTTCTTATTGATTAAAAGCCTTCCTCCATTGTTTTTGGTATCACGTTATAGTGATCAATAGTATCATGGCACATTAGAAATGAACCAGAACTTAAACATCAACTGTAATTACTTTTACTTATCTGAAGTGGATTCAGTAGATATATACAGATAAATGTGGGTTGAAAATAATTTACAAAAATGATTGTGTTCCTAATGTCATACTGATGAAAAAAACATCAGCCATAATAACCTTTCAACCATGATAACCACTTTCCACCGTTAATTAGAGCAGCTATTTATACATAGTCTCAATAATTGTTTAATTGGATGAATAAATTAACAAGCAAAAATAAAGCAAACTGCTTTATGCAAATAACATTAACACCATTTTTTTTTAAATTGGGAACTAAAGTATATAATAGACAACTAGCAGGCTTGAAATTCTTTTAGTAGTTATGCAGGCAAGAGAGGGCATTATCTATAAAAGGATAGATGGAAAGATATACTGTTTGTGCGTACAAGTTATTAGATATAACCATGCTCATAAGTTTACAATCTAGCTGCCCAGACAGCAAGCCAACTTTGAAAAACAAGTAAGAATGCAAGTAAATATTTTTCTAAAGAATTATATAAATTACTCAAATTAAAATTTGGCCAAGGACAAATGACTGGTATTAGCACATTCAGCTAAGGAGTTAAAAGATGAAAAAAGACACCTAAATATTCATTTGCAAGACCATGTCAAGAGGACATTACTCAGCTGGAACAGACAGCATTTGTAGGAAAAGCTGTAGTGAAAAGAAATTATTGTCATATAGCATAAAACATCCATTTAAGGCACATCAGCCCAGTGTGAGAAATATAGGGGATTGGTACCAGTTCTGAGCAATGTGAGGATGGTGTCAAGTATCCTAATAAATTGAAAAGAATGTAAAATATCAACAAATTGAAAAATCCTAAGTTTTTATTTAGACAAGGTGACCTATTTGTCATGTCAACACATCTTACACATTGGAGTCACCTCAAAGGGACTTTCGTGATACTTGAGTACCATCAATATTATTGTACAGGCCGGGTGCAGTGGCGCACACCTGTAATCCCAGCACTTTGGGAGGCTGAGGCAGGAGGATCGCAAGTTCAAAGCCAGCCTCAGCAATGGCGAGGCACTTAGCAACTCAGTGAGACCCTGTCTCTAAATAAAATACAAAAAAAAAAAGGGCTGGGGATGTGGCCCAGTGGTCGAGTGCCCCTGAGTCCAATCCCCGGTACCAAAAAAAAAAAAAAAAAAAAAAAAAAAAAATTATCGTACAGGACTATAGCTGGGGCCACTGCTCAGGACAATTGGTTTCCCTGAAAGGTTGGTGGGAGGGTTTGTGAAGTTGACTAAAATAGTTGCTGCCATCTCACATGCTCATTTATGCACATCTTTGGCAATTTTATGGAGAGGTGGAGTTTATTTCAACATCACTTGAATCTGTATTGTGACGTGTTTTGATCAAGAGAATGGAACAAAAAAGTGCATCTTACTTTTGAAGTTGGGCATTAAGATACCTTGCAGCATCTCCCCTTGCTCTCTTAGAACTCTGCCAAGGGACTGCCACAAAAGCAATTTGGTCTCTTACTGGAGGCAAAGAGGCCATGTGGAGAAGAACCACCACCCTGTAGCAGACAGCACCAGCTGCCAGGCATGGAAGCAAGACTCCAATGGATCTTCCAACCTAGTTCATAGCAACAGAATGTGTTCTACCATGAAACTATGTCAGTCAAATCCATACATGCTTGTGGAACTGTGTTTACTTAACCTCTTTTGATACAGTGTCCTGCTCTGTAAAATGAGGATAACATTACTGTTTCACTTGTAGGATGGTTGAGAATATTAACTAAGTTGGTACAAACATACATACTAAAACATTACTGTGGATAAAGCAAGCACGAATAACATGCTTGTGAATAAAATTATTGCTGCTGTTTATATAATTTTTATTATTCACCTACAGGAAAGGACAATGAGATTCAGAAATAGTAAATGTTTTATGCAAGGCCATGCAACTTTGGGACTATGTGATCCAGGGGTAGACTTATTTTTTTCCTTAGTCCAAATTATTAATCATCACACATTTTTGCATCCGCTGTATGAATCAGAGTTGCAGCTAATGTGGTAACCATTGTGGTCAATGAGTTCATTTTCCTTAGTTTACTTCCTTACAATGGGGGCAATTCTACATGTCTTGCAGAATTTGTGTATGTATGTGTGTCTTAATAAGTTAGGAGATGAAATGCATCAGAATATGTCAAATGCATTAAATATGCAGTGGTTCAGTATCTTTTAGAAATTATTATCATTAGGGAACATTTTATGAATGAAGCTTAGCTTTTTAAATTTCACCTATTTCTCATAAAGGCAAAATTTTATTCTAATGTACTGCAAATACTAGTTTAATTGTTAATATAGTGCCTTCATTTACAGAATGTTAAGCTACTGAGGGATTCAGAAAACAAGAGTGATGATCATCCAGATAAATGCACTCAACCTTTAAGTTGATAAAATTTATCTTCCTTATAAGTAAGATTTAAAAGATTTTAGAATGCATTTTAAAATAAATGCACCAAAAAAGAACTTCTGACCATACAATTATGATGAATACAAATGTAAATGATAAAATCTGTGTAAAAGATCAAAACCACCAACAAGAGAAACAAAATGTATTTGTTTTCCCTGTTATTTTACGTTATTTTTGTTGTAACCATTTGTTTCTGAGTGAGTTTGGTGGTTAGAAAACATGGCTTACAGTCAATTTAAAATACTATAAATTGAAATGAAAGTTTACATACATGTGCATATCATGCATATACATGTGTGTGGATATATGTATGTGTATGTTTAACATACATATTTTATATATATTATAAATTGAATTGTTGACTCATAATATTGATGCTTAAAGAAGGATATTGATGTTATCTTACTGATACTGATAAGCAAAGTATTCCTATTACACCTCTTACCTTCATGTTTATACCTCTTCCTCTGCTGACATTTTATACTTCCCAATAACTCTCCTTAATAAAGCTTTTTTTTTTTTTTTTAAATTATTTATTTGCTTTAGTTGTACACAATGCGATACATTTATGTTTACGTGGTGCTGAGGATTGAACCTGGGCCGCGCACGTGCTAGGCGAATGCTCTACCGCTGAGCCACAACCCCAGCCCTTAAGAAAGCTTTTAAAACCACATTTCCATCAAATATTCAGTTGCCTCACATTTCAGTGTATTTGTTCAATTCAATTAAAGCCAGTAGGGCATCTTTCTAAAGGTAGAAGCTTCATTGAAAGGAGAAAAAGCACCACCCTTCATGTATTTTGTGTTTCAAGCTATATTAAAAGATGTATGAATGCTGACAGACAAAAAATAAATAGCTATATGGCTTAATTTGCAAAATATTGTAAGACATTTTTATCTCCAAATGGAAAAACACTTTGAAAACAAAAACTGTAGATAAAAGTTTAACACAAGCATTTGTAGCTTATTTTAAGAAGTCAGTGTAGAAAAGATGATTTTGATTTTCAAAGCAAGTATAAAGACTTTCACCTGATCTGCAATACCCACATATATGAATACAGAGAACAATAATGTTTTAATTACATTTGCTTTAATTCTTGGATTTACTTGATATTTTACTAATAATTAATGATATCTCCAATATGTGAAAATTTTAGAAATTATATATTTTATTTGAATTCATATCCAAGCTATACTCCTATTGGACTACCTTGTTGGTAAGTTTTGTCACTTTTACATTAAATTTGTCTCCATTATCTCTAGTGATTTTTTTTAAATCAGAAAAAAAAAAAAAAACACAGTTGCACTTGATGATTCACTAAATATATCTTCACAGAACAACTGAAATTGTGCCAAATTCATTAGAATGAAATGAGGTAGCTAGGGTGTTTCTGGCTTTAAACTGATTAAGTACTGATATAAATTTAAAACTATGGTTTTGCAAGGAGAGTTCAACTATAAATTTAAATTTAAAACCTACACTGAGAAATTCATCTGATATATTAACTATTTTAGTTTAACCATTTTCACAAGAGTACTGATTGTACTGCTTAATTTTATAGAAAATACAAGTATTCATCTAGTACCACATTTGTTCAAATATACAAATTAGTGCCTTTGTTTGTAAAGGGTACAGAAAAAAATGATATAGAAAGTTATTTTCCAGTGAGTTTGGAAATAAGGATGAGGCAGTGATCAATGAGGGCTTACTAAATTCCAAATGAATTCATAAGCTGGAATTGCAAATTGCTTGGGTTTCAACAGATATCATACCTAAGTCCCCAAACTGTATCAAAACTATTTGTATCATTCTTAAACAGCTAAAACAATTATGTAGTGATACTATACATATGTAGAGTCTGGAGTACTTCTGGCCTGTTCACTTTAAAAATTTTTTTAATTCATTCTAATTAGTTCTACGTGACAGTAGTATGCATTTTGACACATAATACATAAATGGAGTATAACTTCTCATTCTTTGGTTGTAAATGATGTAGAATCATATATGCACACAGGGTCATAAAATCCAATTCATTCTACTATCTTTCCTTACCCTGAGCCCCTTCCCCTCCCTTTACTCCTCTCTGTCTAATCCAAAGTATCACTTTTATTTTTGTAGGACAAATCTCCCACTCACCCAGAATTCACCTATCTCCTTCTCTTTTGATGGCATGCTTTGAGCTCAATTTCTATTATCCCTGCAACACCAATAATCTTTTAATACAACTTTATTTAGCATATTTTCATCACTGTACAGGAGATAATACATTGTAGTGCTTGAGAGAATGATTCATTCTATTCAAATGTCTAATATTTCCTGAAAGAAACTTAGGATTATAATGGAAAGAAATGTTCAAAACCAAACAGAATCACTTTACAACATAAAAAGACAAAATTAGATTAAAAAAATTAGCATCCGGTTTCACTATTTGAAGAACAAAAGTAGTTTGGAAATAAAATCAGGGTTGATTCAACCTCATCTATAGGAAATGAGAATATAATCCTCTCCAGAAATAAAAACTGTAAAGAGCTGTCAAAATATTTTATTTTTTACTCATAAGGAAACTTTGGCTTATATGTTGCCAATCTTCACTTTCACTTTAAAGTGTAAATATTCATAGGAAGTAGCAAAATGTTAAATTGTTATCACACTTCTGTGAAGTGTGAAATCTCAAGAAGCAGCTTTATGGTGTTATGAGGCCTACATTCAGAACCTGATGATTCCACTCTGGATAAACAGATGTGAGTCATTCCTCCTCGTTGAGCCTTTATTTTCTTACCGGAGAAATGTACATATTAAGAATGCCTGACTCATCCTGACTTATCAATTTCTATGGGGCTTCATTAACATGATACCTAGGCATATGACTTATGACTGTAAATCAACATACTAATAATACTTTTATTAGTTTTCCTAACAGTAGGTTTCTGAATGATTTAGTATTTAGCATTTTTGATGAAGATTGACAAGAATAGCTTTCATGGTAAATTTAGTGGGGATTCCCAAGTATAGATGCATGAAAACCTCTCATAAATAGAACTATGGGGAAGAGTGGGAAGGATCAAGACAGAAGGGTGAGATGCAGAAGTGCTTAATATCTTTCTATAATTCTCCCAAAGCCATATTAATGCATGACTATGTCCATAAGATGTCCCACCTTGTTAGGGATCAAACTAAGGCTTTTAAATATATAGATTTTGAAAATTTTCATTTTTGTACAAATAGATTGCCTTGGACCCATCTTTAATAAGTTTAAGTTGCTCTTCCTAAAGATGAACATTGCTGGTAGGTTGATGGCTGTCTGCTTGTATTCAAAAGCAATTGTCTGAATTATAACAATTTCTTCATATTCTAAAACATTATGTTTAATATATTTAAAATTTTAGAACATATTCAGTTATACATGACCTGGAAGAATTCCTATTGTGACAATGAGAACAGAATGCTTAATAATCTGTGATCCGTAGAAAACAAAAATATAATGAAAATAGCATAATAGTTCGTATTTCTGCCAGATTTAGGATTCTTTTCACCTTAGACCACAACTGTATGATGTAGCAAGAATATAAGTACAGAGGACAAGTGGCTGGCAGAGATTCCAAATTGCCCTTACTGGCATCAAACAAACATAAAACACTCAAGAAAAATATCAAGTTTATGTAGAGAAACTCTACATAAAATCTGTATTTGTCTTAAAGCAATAAAGACCATGACCCAGAAAATAATAGAATAAAAGGAAGCTGGGACACACAGAGACCCACACACATATACACACACATTCTCAAAAGGATCTAAAATTTGAGTGATGCAGACCAGATCAGAAAATTGACTGATCAAGGCTGGAGACACATCTCAGGGATAGTAGAATGCTTGCCTAGTGTGTACCGGGCCCTGGGTTCCATCTCCAGCACCGAGTGGGGGAGGGGGTAGAAAAAAAGAAAACTGACCATTTTTTCTAGCCGCAGACGGGGTTGAAGAGGAAATCAGAAATAATAACCTAGATTTCACACTATCATGCTCATTGTTGGATGCATACTTTTATGCTTCTGATAAGTGTATATATTGTTATTCCACATAACAGCTTCAGCTATTCCCAAACAGCCTTAAAAAAAAAATCTTAACAGAGTTGAAAATCAATTGAGAAATTTTTACAGAATTTTGGGTAGAGTAGTTCCTACATGCTGCTTTATTAAACACCCAGATGAGCTGAGGAAGTGCTATATTTGATGGAATTCAGTCTAGATATACTATGGGTTACATTTAACTTTTCAATCAATTTTTAGCATTGTATAAACACCAGGTAATAAAGAGTAAAATATGAGAGAAGAGAAAATGTAAAAATAAAGTCTTTTTTTGTGTATTGTAACTTACAATGAATAGAAGTAATTCACAGAAACCTAGGTTCTTTAAAAATCAACTTGAGCCAGCTGTGGTGGTGCATGCCTGTAATCACAGTGACTCTGGAGGCTGAGACAGGAGGATCACGAGTTCAAAGCCAGCCTCAGCAACTTAGCAAGGCCCTAAGTAACTTAGTGAGATCCTGTATCTAAATAAAATACAATAAAGGGCTGGAGATGTGGCTCAGTGGTTGAGCGCCACTGAGTTCAATCCCCAGTATCACAAAAAAACAGAAACAAAAACAAAAACAAAAACTGAAAAACCAACAATAACACAAAACCAAAAACAAACAAAAAACCCACAACTTGGTTATCACCCCTTTCTCTTATCTCTCTCTTTCTCTCTCTCTTTTATCTAATTCTACTATGCCTATCTCCAAAATAAAGGTGTCATGGCAAGTTCTGATGGAACCAATTTTATCATGTTTCTTTTTTCATTCAACTAAGTGTCAGGAAAACCTTCATTTTTTATTTTAGTTTTAAAAATGTTTAGTACCATGGATTAAACCAAGGAGTGCTTTGCCACTGAGCTGCATCCTTAGGCCTTTTTAAATTTTTTTTTTTCTTATTTTGAGACAGGGCGTCATTAAGTTGCTGATGGCCTCATTAATTTGCTTAGGTTGGCCTTGTATTTGTGATCCTTCTGCCTCAGTCTCCCAAGTTGCTGAGATTACAGGTGTGCATCACCATGCCTGGCTTAGGAAAACTATTTAATACATAGTGTGAGAACAAGAATTAAGTGATTCAGTGATAATGCCAAAAATAGGCTTTACTTGTTTCTTGAAATAATTAATGACAATATAAAAACAAATAATCGTGGGCACCAAAAATTTGCCAAACTATTTCATATTTACCAATTTTCATGCACGGTTTTAGTAATACTTAAACAAAAATATAAAGTCTAAATTATTTGAGTAATTCCTAATTCTGGTTTTATAGAACAAAAATTGTCATATTCCATTTTCACTTTAACTTAAATAGAATTTTGTTTGTGTATTGCAATCTGACTCTTTCAATCTCTGTTCTTGAAGATTGAAGTCATTTTCCTTTCTGATTATAAATTTATCTCTTTTACATTCAAGCCAATCCTCACATCAATTTGCAGAGGAGATTCCAATTGGAATGGAGATCGTGTAAATGCAGAAAAAAATAGGGCAATTGTACATATGAATAGCACATACTAAAGGCGTTTTTTTTCAAGTACTTGGATGCTAACTTTTTCAGTTTATGTTCTACTCAAGATGCCTTTCAGCACCTTCCTTAAGAATGCAATTTTTAGAAATCTGCTGTTAGAGTGGGTGACTCTATATTATCCCTAATGTCTATCTTACCATATATGGAGAGACAGTAGAAGACTGTGTTTTAGGGGAGACATTCCTAAAGCCAGATTGTCTGAGCTTGCATATTAGCTCTACCACATATATGTTGACAATGTGGGCAGGTTACATGACACTTTGGGGGTTTTAATATCATTTTAAAAATGGGGATAATATTACCTAGCTCATGTATCCCTGTGGAGGCATAATTAATTGACAATATGCCAAGTGCTCAGCAGAGGGATGTTATGGGAGAGATGCTGAATAGGTGCTCAATAAGATTGCTATAATTTCTATTACTGGAACCATTGTTATTGTTATTATTAAACAGTACATATTCTGGTATATTGTTGGTCAAAATGCAAAATGTAAAAGACAGTATTATAATAACAATATTGAGTATTGGTCCATCAACAACATGGAAGGACGTCATATGCATTGCAAGTAAAAAGAATCCAGAAGGAAAAGGAACCTATTGTAGACTTTGATTCTGATGATGTTCTACAAAAGACTGAACTAAAGAGATAGAAAAAAAAAGTATTCTAAGTGAATGGACTACAAAGGGACATGAGTAATCTTTTGGGATGATGAAAATATTATGGATCTTCATTATGGTTATAGTAATATTACTGTATATATTTCAAACCTCAGAGAAATGTACAACTAACAGTGAATTTTACTCTATGTAAATTAAATCTCAACAATCTGAATTAACAATTAAACTAGGAATATATGGGTGTCAAGTCAATATGGAAAAATACATGCAAGTATTAATAAGTCAGCTGCCAAGGGCCCTAAATACACTCCTTTGAACTAAAATCTAGACTATGACTGGAGTTTTGGATTTATCCTAAAATTGTATATCACAATGAAACTACATCCACAAAATTTATGGTATCTCCAAAGATGTTACTTCCTGAGCCAAAGGCTTTTAAACTGTGAACCTGGAAATTGAAGATCCAGGATCCAAAGGCTAATTTAGTTCTGCTTGAAGTCTGACTCTACTTCAGCTGTTAGGATCCAGGTCAGCAGAGCTGACTCATGAAGAACCCTGAAAAATGCAAGGTCTGTTCCAGGTGACAGAATTATTGACAGAGGTCAGTTCAGCAGTCTGAAGGGACAAAGGAAGCATCCCTAACTGGCATTGAGCTAAGCAAGGCGGCTCCTGGCAGCAAGTGACAAGATAGGCAGCTGGCAATAAATTCATGAGCTGTGCAGGTTTAGAGGCTGATAATTTTGTTGGCAACATATCAGAAAATACTCTAGTCATACTAGTAAATCAGGGTAGACACTTCTCTATACTGGCTAATCAATGTAGTAACCATTAAGTCTTCTTATCAAAAATGTTCATTAGTTTCACTATTTTAGTTGAAAATTCTGTGCTGCAAAAGCAAAGTATGTAATATTTGCATAATTTTTCTTAATCTATATTTTTTCTTATATATAGGATATGTATGATGACTATTATTATATACCAGATGCCCCTGGAAATTTGATACATCTACATATATTAAACGTATGTTCAGCTAATAGTCCCACTAAGAATTTTTAAAACTTCTTTTCATTAGTTTTAAAAAATTTTGTGAAATGATGTTATCAAAAAAGAAAATACTAACAAATAATAATTCATATTATATGGGGTACAATGTGATGTTTTGATACACACACACAATGTCTAATGATTTATGTCAAATGATTAAATTATGCTGATTAATTTACCCCCTATTTTACATACTTTTTTTTTTTTGGTGGTAAGAACGTTTAAAAGTTATTCTTAAGTTTAGTATGACACAATTTATTCTTCAAATGAGTAACTAAATAAAATATCAATGATGAATAGTCAAAGACAATACTTTGGGGCTGAAGAGAGATGTATTTTGACATATTTCAATATCATGATAAATTAATTACAAATTTGCAATGCCCATGTGAATTTATATTAGAGCTAATAAAGATAAGGAATCAAAAATAACAATTCAGTTTTGGGAAAGTGAGTGTAAAATGCATCATCAGTATAATAACTCAGTAAATGTATTGAATCCTAAAAAAATTATGAATAGTAGTATTTTCCTTTTTAGTTGGAAATATTTAATATGAAAAAGCACTATTGAACTGAAAATTGATTAGCATTAACATCAGAAAATTCAATGATGCTAATGATTTTTCAAAGAAGGCATATTTCTGAGGTTGACAAGGTGATGACATTTGAAGTACCATTTAAGGAGATAAGGTTACCTGGATGTTTGTTAGCAGTAAGTACTTTTTGTAAAATGAAAAAGAAGTGATAAATATTTTACTTATTTGTTCAACATGTGTCCATGGTAACTATGAATGTTTTGAAATATTATCAAAATGTCTATATCTAGAATTTCTTGTAACTATTTTGAGGATACATAGCTCATTAAACATATTCACAGAAGCAGCTAATTTTCATTAAAAATGAAAGTATTTTATTTGCATGGGCTATATAATTTCAATATTAAAATATACTTCAGTTTGTATTTTCCTGAATAATATAACATCAAGAAAGTACAATGAGCTACATTTTTTTCACCAAACTGCAATGTAGATACCCCATGTTTACTCAAGTATACTTTTGTGTGCAATACACATATTTTTATGTGTTTTATGTGAAATAGGTTGAGAAATCTTAGTCTGAAGTATAGGGGAATGAATTTGGGGACATTGAATTAATCATAGGGACTTCAAACCTAAACCTAGAAAATTTTTGTTAAATCAATCCGTTTCCATTCTGAAAAATGATATTTAACATCCTTACAGGCCCAATGATCATGGACTTCAAAATATACTAGGAAATAATATAGCTAACAAGGTATAACTATGATAATATTTTGAACCACTTAATTCTATTACAGAAAGTGTTTGGTGCTTCCATCATGTTTAATCTCAGACTGAGATAAGAGTAAAATACACACACACACACACACACACACACACACACATACACAGAGCATACTTTTCTTAATATCTGTTCCCCCTGACCCACTTACATGTTCTCCCTCTCCCACATTCAGGGTTTTTTAATACTGTCAGACTGCTTATTAACCATGCTGTTTAGAAGAAAATTGAGGCTACAATATTTCTTTTTACTTAGGGGTCATTAATGGCATCCTAGTTGACTAAATATTATGAACAAATGTATAATTTATGTAGGCCATACATATATTATTGGCTTTGAAATACTACAGAACTGTCTACTTAAATTTAAGTCCTAAGTTGTTTCCAAAGAACTAATATATTCCAAAAATCAAAGCTAAGTAAATTAATTATAGTAATTTTAAAAATAAAATGTTTGATTCATATTTATTTCTATCTCCAAAGATATTTCCTCTAAAGTTCTGAACTCTTTTTTACTCATTTTGAGCCTAGTAGGGTGGCAGCACACTCTTTTTGAAGTTTATTCTTTTTCCTTACATACATAACAAATTGCAATTTTTATAGCCATTTAGGCTTATTCGTGTGGGAATTCCTGTATGAGCCCAGGGTTATAGTCATAACACTACCCAGGTTTTAAATGGAACAATCAACACTTGAGCTTTGCAAAGTATTGTTCAAATTGATTAAAGGAATTTGGTTCAGAACATGTTAGAATATGCATTACAAAATTTTAACTTTCTAGTATCTTTTATTCTGTAATTCTTAATTGGTGTATACTTCCTCTTTATTTTGCACTTCTATCTCAGAATGGTGCCTTTCCTTTGGTAGGCCTAACCAGGCCAAAAATGAACGTGAGATAAGCTGACACCTCCCTCAAATAAAGTTTTTGTACTCTTCTGAGCTTTTCTCTCTGAGGCGAGAAGACTCTTCCTTCCATAATTTTTTTTAAAAGCTCATTAGCCTAAAATTTGTAGCCTATGTTAAGGAAGAAACAATTCTGAGAATCAGAATAACTCATAAGGAATTCAAACTACTTTAGAGATAAAGCCTGTGTGAAAGCTAATAGATCACCATGCCAATAAAACACATTGGACCCTTATAAAGAAAGTAACCTTTCACTGAAAAAAAAAAAATGACTACTATGGTTATTAATCCCACAGATCCTTGTTTTATTGGAACTAAATGTTAATATGTGCTAATGAATAAAGAGCTGGTTTAAAAATAATAAATGAAACCTAACAAATCGCATATGGCTAGTTTGCATTTAAAAGTGTAAATTATTTCTCCATTGCACTGTTTAGATTTCTACAATGATGGACTAAAACCTTTATTTTTAGCTTGACAATCTGTACCATGTTTGGTTTTTATTTTTTGGTGAACACTAAAATTCTACATTAAAATTATAATTTCCTTTTACCAAGGACTTTTAATTTCCATCTTCTTTCACCACAGATAGTTGCAGGATCTTCAGTTTTCCATTTCAAAGAGTTTATATTTAATGTTTATTCCCAGAGAAAGAGAAGGCTTAGTCAACTCCATGTTATTTATTTATTTTGCTTTGATCTGTAGGTTGTCATGTAAACTAAGCAGCACATTTCTTTCTCACTTACATATGGGCTTGCTGACTGACAGAGCTCTCGGATTTCTTTGTGGCTAAGGAAAGTTATTTTTGATACAGTGCAAGATATTTTAAAAGAGTGTTTGAAGTGTTAAAGCAGATATCTGGGCCAACAAAAATGAAGATCATGTTCTTAATTTTGATCATTCCAAAAACTTTGGGCTGAGCTTCCTTGTGTCAAAAGCAACATTGTGAGAAGTAAGGCTGGTTATGAAAAGATGATTTATAGTATTTTGAGTTACAAAAATTAGTTTTAAAAATTAAAACTTTATTCCATGCTCTTAATGTAATTTTTAAAACATTTCTTTTTAAATCTCAAATCATGCCTATTGACTTAACTTTTATGTTTGTCATTTCTTTATTCCTTGATCAGGTAAATCTTTGAGTTTTCTTATGCTGGATTTTTTTTTTTTTTTCTTGTGCCTTAGTGGAAAGAAATGAGTTTTGTGCATTCAAATCATATGTCAGAATGGTGAATGTACATGTCATCATTAATCTCTACATCACAATATTAGCACAGACTTTCCTTTTATGTGAGGCACTGTTAATATAAGTATTGCAAAATAAAAAAGTAGCTACCTTATGATCTACAGATAAAAGGCCACCAGCTTTATTCAGCTTTACCTGGAAAGCCAGAACAAATAAAAGAGCCTGAGATTCTCAGCAAGCCAGGGATCAATTCTCTGTTAATACTGCACAAGTTAACATTAATATATAACTTGTCAACTTATATAACCAATCCTGGTCCTCCCCTGCTTCCTTACTTCTTTGGTCCCTCCACTTCCCACCCCTTCCAGCCATTCCCTTTTGCTGACTTAAAGTAGTCCATGTAGTACTTATAACAGCTGAACATATGCAGATCTACACACATTCTCTGTAGGAATTTATACATATGTTTACCAAAATAAATTTTTCAAGAATTGTCAGGGAAGCTATATGGGTACTAGCCAAAAGCTGAAAACTAGACAAAAATTGTCAACAGTAGAATGGGTAAATTGTGATATGTTCAGACAAAGGAATACTAAACACAACAACAGGGAAAATTCTCACATATATAATGTCACGTATAAGAAGCTGAAGCCAAGAGTGAAAAAAATATATACTGCATGGTTCTGTTTATCTATAGAGTGTAAAAACTGCAAAACCAATGTATGACGATGTTAGGATAACAGTTATGTTTGGGGAGTTTGTGACTAGGGTGGGATAAGGAGGCTCTTATCTGAGCTGTGTACTACTTCTTTAATGACTTCCTTACCACATGAAGGTGTGTTTGCTGTGCAAAATTCATTGAGTTTTTCCATTTGGGATTTGTTTGCTTTGCTGTATGTAAGTTGTTTCAATAAAATCACATGCCCTTGCAGAAAACTACTGTGAAAAGGGGAAAAATATAACATTAGAATGTAATTAAACCTAATTGTTATTCACCTTCTCATGTTTTTCCTTCCTAGTCTTTGAAATAAAATAAATGCTAATAGAGAAAAAAAACTAGAATATATTGTCTACTTCTCTGCTTTTTAGTTAATATTTTATAACTTATTTTGCCTGTTACTTGAACAAAGTCATCACAAAGCAATATGTTCTTGCTTCCAATGGACTTTGAAGTCAAATATGCAGTATTAAAATATGTTCCTTAAATGAAATATGGTGTTAAGTACTCTAACATGGCATTGATACTTATTAAGTGTAGATGTCAAATTATTTGGTGTAAATTCTAAGTTCCCTCATTGAAATTAAAAAGGGAAACTCAAGTTTATTCTCTCTTTTATAGAAAGGAATGACAACAAATTATTTTTTGTCCAAAATTTACAAGTTAATTTATACCATCTTGATCAGAATCCTTCAATTTAGATAAAAATAAAATAAAATTTTGACCATAAATATTTTAAACCAAGTAGATCATTTTACTTTTTCTTCTCCTTCACAAATCTTGACTTCCATGTTTAGCTGAATAAATACTCCTATTTCAAGCTAATTCACAGATCTGGCAAATTCCACTGATGAAGGCTCTTTGCCCTCTTCTAAATGGCATGGAGTCTTTAACTTTTAGCATCATTTGTTCATTAAGTCAAGGATGTCTTAAGGAGCCTAGAAGCCTAGGCTATGCTTTTCAATGTTTAGATGAGTTATATAAAAAATTGACTTTGTAAAATAATTAAAGACAAATATTTACATGTTTCTCAGAATAGTCATGTTCATAAAATAATATTTCATCAATACTAATTGTGTCTAAGTATGGGACATAATACAATTTAGAAAAATATGTCTAAAATTCTTATAGAAACATGTGGTTTCCTTATACATAACAAAGACACAAATTTGATACTGTAGATTAGAAGTGATAACTAAGTTAAACTAATAAGGACCCACAAACTTCTCCTTTCAATTTAAGGGAAAAAAATGCTTTCGATTAAGATGGCTTTTGGTAGAGAATATTTTTGGCATAAAATTTCTATTTCCCCCTAAATCTCAAGATAGAAGTAATTAAAATATCTGACAGAAATGAATTTACTAGAAATCATTATTGTCTAAATCCATTTCTCATCCTGTCCCTGTTCTTAAGTTTTGAGAGGACACTTATTTTTCATCTTTGCTTTCTAAAAGCAACAGAATTTGACATAAAAAGAAATTCCATCTTTAATTTGTGTACAACCAGGAGTTGATAAAGTAATAACAGAAATAAATTTAGTCATTACAATATAAACAACACTTAGAAATAAGATTACATACATAGTTTTTATCTCTTTTGTATCAATATGCCAATTTCAGATTTTAATGTAAATTTGCATACTTAGAAAAAGTAACCCAAGTTCCCAGTTTTGCAAATATTTTGTTGAGGGGGAATTTTTTCTTCTGCATTCATTTCTGCTGGGAGAAACAGCCGAAATATGTCAAATCTAATGCCAAAGCTAAGCTAGAAGGGAGAAAGAATAGAGGGAGAGTTAGTGAGGGAGGCAGGAGAGAGAGAGAGAGAGAAATAATCAGAGAAGAAAGACATAATGAGAGACATAATGTGGTAATATGGTATGAAGAGAGATCTGGGAAGACTTCATTGAGATTTGGGACAGACTTTGAAAGAGAGCTAGGACTCCAATAGTATAAATAGCTAAGTCAGAGGACACTGTGGCAGTAAAAGAGTAAATTAGAGAATTTAAAATTCTCTATGTATCTACATCTCTAGGGTCTTATCTCTTAAACTCCTAAAGCCATGCTTTACATTGCTGCAAATTATCTTTTGAGGTAAGAAAGCATCATCACATCATATCCCCCTCCCCACTGGTTCAAAGTATAAATAAAACATCTTTTTAGTAAGTCATAAAATGATGTACCATCAACGGGATTGTTTATATTTTCAACATCATCTCCCATTACTTGCTCTTCCACCCCTCACACACACTCTCCCCTGCTGTACTTAAACTATTTGCCTTTTACCAAAGACATTATAATATTGTCTAGACTTCATCCTCTGAATAGACTTATTTTATGATTTATGTTGCTGAAGCAGCTTGAATAAGAGCACATGTTAGAAGGATGTTACTTTAATCACTAATCTATCAGCCATAGATAGCTGTCCCCTTCAAAGACTAGGACAGTTTTTGTCCTCAAACAAGTTCTTGTTTACATTTATGTCCTCAAAGCACATGCCTTAGCTCTAAAGGTAACTGTAGTTGCCTGCTTGTTAGTTTCTACCCTGAACCATAACTACTGTATACCCTGGATTTTCTACCTTTGGAACACTGTACAGAACAGGAATAAATTTTTTATGTTTGGAATGTAAATTAGACTGAATGGAAACAAATGGTGAGGAAATGAGAGAATATAGACCCTGGGGAACAATATTTGATCTTGTGTGGCTGGGATATAGGGGATAATTAGAGAAATTAGAGAGATAAAGAAAAATTTTTAAAATGGCATTATGTGGAGGGCTTGGAAAGCCATTGTGTGGAATTAGACCTCTATTCTATTTCACAGTCACACTAGCAAATAGATTCAACAGATGAATATGTCAATTTATACTTGAAAATCTTAAACAGAAAAAAAATCATGTTAAACTTTTACACAAAGAGCAATTCTCTATAAAAAATGCAGAGGGAATTTCAAGAGCATGGAACCTGTTAGAATATACTAGGAACAGATATTCTTAACCATTGTTCAAGACAGAAAACTATTAACAGAAATACTTAACATGGTAAAATGATATTCAATGGGTCTTGATAATTTTAAACACAATAAGAAACCTAATTAATTGGTCAATTTTAGTTTCTTGGGCACAGACAACTAGGTAATATTCTGTTCTTCACTCTGACATTGTGTATGCTTGTTTGTGTTTGTATGATTCCATACTATCTATGTGTTTCTCAGGGGTGGTCCCATTAGCATTTCTTGCCATCTTTGTCAATCAGTTTTAAAGTAAATAGCTTAGTGTTATTTGTGCAGCATCTCTTGGCAATTCTGTTCTGTGGGTAAGCCATGGAGCTGGAGTAGAACTGATTTATGCATTTTCACAGTAAGAAGATAGACTACAAGCATGTGAAAAATTCATCATTACTTTCCTTAGTCTTTCAAGTAACCACATCTTGAATTACTATTCTCAGAAAAAAGCAATTGGTCATCGTAGATATAATGGTATGATTCTGGTGCACCTACATGTACAGTATGTCAAAAGGAAAAAATGAATCTCATTTCCTAGAGTCTGCAGATTGCTAGCGTAAGGGGAGGTAAAAAAAAAAAAAAAAAACTAAAATGATTTAGAAAGAGTAATAGATAGGGTACTCAAAAGGCATGAATCTGTGCTCCAGAGATTACTCCAAAATTGATTGAACTTATAACCACAACATAAAAATAATTTTGTATTTAACATATCAATAGTTCTATAAATTTATCTGATATCACTGTATCAGAATTCGATTTAACCAAGTAAATTATGCTGATAACAGTGACTTGAGAAGTTGACTTCCAAGAAAATAAGAGGACTATATTTTCCAAGGGAGAAAAAACATATTGAACCAGCTTGTGGTTATTTGTTACTGTACTTTTAATCAATAACACAGAATGCCTGCAGCTCTGGCCCTTGAGGAAGAATATAATCTCTGACTCCCAATTCTTACTTTATTTTTGCTCAGAAGCAAATAAATGAATAGTTTAGAGACTGTCTGAAATGTAGATACTTCATCATTATCTGTGAATTCTAGATGACATCCTTGGATCAAGTAAAAATATTTTTATTCATGTGCCAATTTTTAAAAAAATATTTATTTATTTGCTTTAGTTGTACACAGTGGCTTTATTTTTATGTTGTGCTGAGGATGGAACCTGGGCCACTCACATGCTAGGCGAGCGCTCTACCACTGAGTCACAACCCCAGCACATGTGCCAAGTTTTTGATCTCTCAGATTTTCTTTCCCCAAGTTTCATTTTGGTGGAATATCATCAACTTTTAATGACTACAGGTAAAAGGAAATTCACATATAATATATTGTTATACTTATTATGGAGATAATACTAAAAAGAGTATACCATATATTTCAGAATGTTTTTTAATAAGGATTTCTGATAGAAATGCCTCAGACTTTTCCTGAAGATCTAGTTTCCATTTGTTTCATGAGTTTATGAGTAATATAGCTATCATATTTCCATTTAAGCATTACTAAATAATTACTAAAAAATCTATTTGGTCTACCTATTTTAGGACTTACGGAACATATTTGGTGGTGGGTCCTACTGATGGTTCACCTGAATCCCTTTGCCTTTGAATCATTAGTATTCTGGTTCCAGAGAACACTGATTGCTAAGGTCTCACCTCTGTCTTCTTTGGATAACTACCCTTGATAGAAGAGAAGTTGCCTCAAGTGGGAACCAACCACAATGATTAACTAAGGAGATGCAAAGGACTGCTCCCTTTCCTGAGCTGGAACCATCTTTAGATGCAAATCAGTGTCAGATCTCCTGGCAGCAGTATGCTGAGCCTACTTTCTAGGGAGGAGACCTCACCTTTGGTTAACTTTTTCCTTCTGAACCAACAGCTTCCCAGAATGTATCAATGAAAAATCAGATAAAACATGCAGGGCACTTTGTGTATAGATGCGTTTTGATTGCAAGTAAAAGAAAGCCTTTGAGACATCCAAAATGCATTTAGAACATGAAATACCTAAAAACTCAGAAAGATTTTATTAAGTTCGAAGAGCTTTATCTGTTTAAGCTTTTGCTTTGTTTATAATATCACTGAATATAACTATCTTCAAGAGTCAGATGTCTATGTTTCCATACACATTTATATTTTTTTTAAAAGGCAAAGAATTCAGAATTTAGCCAAGTGAATACCAGAGTGGGATATGCATGCTTCTATGGCTAGAAGAGAAAAATTAGATACTTTAACAGCAGAGATTTGGACTACATAAAATTTGAAAGCAACTACTGTATAAGTTTTGAAGTTCATGATACAGCAACTTCAGAGTTGTAAGAACTCATTCAGAATTCCAGCTAAAATATTTAGCTTGCTGTAAGCCAAATAAACTTGGATGGTAGGTGTCTTTCTTAGAGGATCAAACATCTCAGTTAAATTGATTACCAACTTACTCAAGTTCTGTTATATCTTTCAGGACTATCAAAAATTTAGAATTATGTATGTATCACTTTAGACTGTGGATATCAACAGGCATGGTAGTGCCTCTCAGGGAGTTGTGCTCTTTTAGAATTTTGGGGAGCACTTCTTGACTGTGAAATAATACGGAGAGATTACACAAATTTAAATGGAAAGAAGCCAAGGAGGACAGATGTCCAACAACATGTGTCAAGGATAGCCTGAGAATGTCCCACCAGCTGTTGATATAGTAAAATAGTCTGTTTTTAGATAGCATGACCTACATGTAACTTTACTTTTAAGCTCAACAAAGTTTTAAAATGCTCAAACTAAATTCTGAATCTATGTAAATTCAGAGAAGTTTGTAATTTTTTTATTGCACTTTCTCCTGAACTATTAATCATTTCAGATTAATTGTCAGATTACCAAGGACCACAGAGTTCTCTGTATTTAATTGATTAAAATAAAACACCTGTATCTGTGTATTTGAAGCTATCATATATGACAACGGATTTGTGAATGCAGGGACAAGCATCTGAGTACTTAATGAGGTCTTCTAATATACTTTGCTTGTGAAAGTATATGTTAAAGTAACTGGATTATTAGACTATTTTCCCCATATTTTTCATGTTATAATTATAATACTGAAATAAATTTTAAAATATGCATGCAATTAAATTCTATTAATAATGAATTTCTTTAAGGAAATGAAGGGGATATTTTTACTCATAAAAGAAGAATCTTAGATCAGATATGTTTGAGAAACACTGGTTTAAGGAATTTAAAATATAATATTTTTTAATTAAGCAGAAATATTTGTATTTATAAAAATATACCATTTTGTGTGTGGTATATTTTAGAAAAATTTGAAATCCAAAATAATCTATGAGAAATAATATAATAAATGAATATTTGGATTTAATTATAATAGATTAGCAATATTGCTGTAGTAGCAATTTAAAATATGTTAACACTAGCAGAAATGTTAAGGCACCATTTACAACAATGAAAATCAGTAAATATCTAGGAACATTTTAAAAAATTATTTTGTTTTTAGTTGTCAATGGACCTTTTTTATTTATTTATATGTGGTGCTGAGAATCAAACCCAGTGCCTCACACATGCTAGGCAAGTGCTCTACCACTGAACTACAACCCCAGCCTCTATATACATGATCTTTATGAAGAAAATAAAACGTTTTAAATAAATGGAGAAATGTACCACTTTTGTTTAAATAATAAATATCATAATGATAGAAAAAGCTCAACAAATTGATTTAAGATTCCATTTAAGGAAGAAGTGTTAGAAGAACACATACACTATGATTCCATAAATGTTAGGTTCAACAACTGGTAAACAATGAACATATATAAAGAAAGGAAGGTGAGAGAAAAATTCAATAGAAGTGCTGAGGTTAAGATGGCAGAGGTGGAATGAGGAACTGTGGATCCTAAGTTATGATATAACTCATTTTTTAGCCTCACTAGTTTATTAGAGCCCATTTTATGAATGTCATTGTATCATCTGCCTTATCACAATTACCTGCACACATAAATATCCATTTTATTTAGTAATTTCAGCCTTTGATTCCTAATCATTATTTTTATTTATGCATATTTTTTATGTAACATAATAAATATTCATGTATGTCTTATCCACATTAATGTATGTTATTTGTATATGTGACATATATTATAGCTAATATATAATGTTTTGAATCTCATTATTTAACTCCAGAGCGAATATTTAAAATTTTTATTTTATAATAACAAAACTTATGATGATTACATAAAATTATACCAATGACCATGTTCATTACTTGAATTTCATGTGTTGAAGTATATTCATAGTAATTTTCAGACTTTATACTCTTTATTCTTTGCTTTTCATAATATACAAGTTGTATTCTCTTTTATTATTTTTGTCTTTTCTCAGTTACTTACAAGGACAAAAGTATCCATTTCACTATTCACACTTTTCTTATTCTAAATAAATTATAAATTGACATGAATGGAAAATTCAAATTTTTATTTCTATGGAGTAACATTAAAATAAAAAGTTCCAAATCCGTAGGACACACTAAAACTTCATTTATCATAAATAAAATTATAGTTGTCAAAATTGCAAATTCTCTTTCCTAAAATAAATGTTTGAAATTTTTTTATACAATGTGTTCTATATAATAATGTTTCAGCATATTTGAACAGTGAGTTGAATTTAGCACCATATGCATTATAGCCAGGCTTAGTGTTCTGAAATAAATTAGAACATGATGCAATTTGTTTTGTTTATGATGGATATGTAAAAATTTAACTAAAATACGATAAATGCAAGTTTTTATCCCAGAAAGCTGTCATATTATTTTTGAAGAACATCTGTTTATTTACAAACCATGGTATATATCTTGCTCTTGCTGTGCATGCTAGTGTTGAATAATGCAGTATGCCACAGTAAACTTTGAAAAGATCAATTATGGGTATAAGTCTATGTATGTGGGACCATTTTATTATGTTTAAGATTATGTTCTATTCTCAGTCTCATCTTCTTGGTTTAAGAATAAAAATCTAATACTCTTTATCCTATATTTTTTAGAAGTAAAGAGAACAAGTAAACATGAAATCAACAGAAGAATGAATTTAATCTGATAATGTAATTACTAATTGAAAATTCTGTTAACTCTAATATGGTTCCATAGTGACTAATTGACTAGAGGCAGATATCAATGTTAAGTATACTAACCTACTCAGCTAGCCACACTGGTAGTATGTTGCAGGAAACGTTAAATGGCTATGGGTGACATGAGATCCAGAAATAATGTAAAGTATTAATTATGGAACTACAAAAATGTATATGAAACGAGCACAAGGGAAAAAGAATTTGCTCACAATAAATTTACTTTTAGTCCACAGTTCAACACAAAGGCAAAACTTAGTGTGGAACAGACAAAAGTGATGTACTCATCTCAATTAGTGAATTAAAATAAATCTCAATTAGCCAATCAAACTTAATATTTTTGAAATATAGTATAGAACAAAAGTTGAAGTCTACAGGTTAATATCAACATTGACAAACTTGACTTCTTCCAAAAATAAATGCATGTGATAAGATTAAAAGCAATACCATGAGATTATGTGAGGTTCACTGAAGGTGAGACTGCATGGTCTAGACCACACAGACATGTGAGGGATAGGATTGAGATTTCCAACAGTGGAAGGCCACTCTCTTAAGTAGAGTTACACTTGTTTTAAGTGGCTCTATAGGACAAGTTCAACAGAAGTAAGGATTTTCTAATAAAAACAGTGTTTTAAAATGGAATAGTTAATAATATCCCTACCATAGAAAATTTAGCTTTCATTTGAACAAAATAAGTAGAGTTAATTTTTAAAAGGTTTAAAAGGTTTTGGATACAGACTGAACAAAATAAATGCTTAGCCTTGCTTCAGACTTTATATCCATTGGTGTAAAGCCACAGCAATAACTTCCATTGATTTAATTATTTGCTCAAGGCTTAATCATAAGTGATTATCACATAAAATCCAGACAATTAAAAACTTTAAAGATTAATTTCACTACAATATGAGTTAATTTGAACCAAACAATTATGCTTGAGAATTGTACATATAAAGCTATAAATAAAATATAAAATATAAAATAAAATATAAAGCTATAAATCTAGTCCCTATAACTAATGCTATGGATCTACTGGGCTGAGTTGTTTGTTCTTTTATGCCCAATCACTAGTTAGTTAATTATTGTAATATGTGACTTAAGAAAAAAACACCTCTGAACTCTTTCTACCTCTTTTTCTTTCTTCCATCTTCATATAAACATATGAGTATTTTAAATCAAGGTATACCTGAATATTCACAGAATATATATAGAATGTTGTTTGATCAAATAATCAACAAAATGAAAGTCACGTATTACTTGAAGAGGAATACATAAATAATTAACATATTTGATCCCTAATATACATTTAAAAAAAGAAATTTGTTTTTAAACAAAAGTCAATATTGCCAATAGATTTAAGTTCCTCATTAATAGCACACAGATATATGATGCCTATAGAGTTTTAAGTACTGCACTAGGAACACATTCAATGTTCAAAATGATCCTATTATATACTATTATATCTTCATTAGTTACATGAGGAAATGAGGCAGCATATGTTTCAGCACAGAGCATAGATAATAAATATGATTGTATGGAATTTTTCTGATATTACTGAAATTGTCAAGCTCCATTTAGTATGCATTCAAAAACAAATGACTGTAAACTGGGGCAGACTATTCTTGAGAACCGAACCAGGAGAGACCAGGAGGGAGGGAGGGAAGGAGGAAGGAAGGAGAGAAGGAAGAAAGAAGGAAAGAAGGAAGGAAGGAAGAGAAGGGGAGTGAAGGGAGGGAAGAAGATATAGGAAGGAGAAAGAATAAAAAGAGTAAAGACACTGAAAGATGAAGGCATGTTTTCTGAATACATTTAGCTTGACTAAATAAATCTCCAGAGACCTTTCAGATATGTGACCTATTTTTTTCCTTAAGCAAGAAAAGATAGACTTCTGTTCCATACAAATAAAAGTGCATTGACAAAGTAAGTTATTTGGGGATACAGAAAGCACTTGGATGGCTGATATACTACTGAATTTCTCATTTTGATTCTTTTAAGAAAATACATTCTTAATCTCTTTTATATTACTGGCCTTTTACTAATTTATATAGAAGTGGAGAATAGTAACTACAAATAAAATTTAAAAGTTTGAATGATTCCCATGTCATTTAACATTATTTTATGATATTCTCCATTTATTTTTATTGAAATCCAAAGTACCAGAATATGTCCCCTAATTATTACAAAGTACTTTTTTCACTTACAGAAAAAGAAAAGGAAAATAGTTACTTAATCCTGACTCAATTTCAGATATCATTCTAGGTCTGTTGCATGGACCAACTAGTATTTACTATTAATCTTTTTTTCAGAGTTATTTTTTTTATATATATATTTTTTGTAGCTGGACACAATACCTTTATTTATTTATTTTTATGTGGTGCTGAGGATCGAACCCAGGACTTGCACATGCTAGGTGAGAGCTCTACTCCTGAGCCACAACTCCAGCCCCCAGAGTATTTTTTATTGTATATATTTAGTTTCTCCCAACAATATAAAACTTACACACTCTAAATTTTATTTTCTTCCCTCTATTCCTTCTTCCATTCTTTTCTTTTTATGTCATTACTGTAACTTTCAGTTATACTTTTTGTCATGTACTTAGGATGAATAAATCATATCTGAAAAATCAGAAGATTTTATAATATCCAAAGTCAATATGAAATTTTTATTGTATTTGTAATCAATGAAGGAAATGCTGGAAATTTCACAGAAAAGTGTGCAAATATCATGCATTAACAGTCTGACTTAGGGAGATGAAACTCAAATGAATAACAACTAAATGAAGAGATGCTGGAGGTCTCTCATAAGTCAAGGCAATGTTAATTTAAGCAAGAGATACTACTTGACACCTATTAGAATGGTAAACTTGCAGAAAGGTTAAACATACCATGCATAGATGAATTATAGGTAAACTAGAACTCTCATGCACAGCTAATAGGTATATAGAATGTTAAAGTCATTATATAAAATTTTCTGGAAATATTAAGTGAATTTAACTGTGTATATACTTTAAATCCAGTTACTTTTCCACAGAACAACTCTATTGTCAATTTTTGAGAGAATAAAATGCATGCTAACATTCATTCTTTGTTTAGCTTAGTGGACAGTCAAGATTATCTATGTTTTCAGGGGTTGGAGTCTGAATAAATAAATGTCAATGATGGTTACTATGGTACACCATGTTTTAGGATGAAGCAATAGGCTATATGTTAGTATAATAGCAATGTAAGGATTGAAAACAGCATTGAGTGGAAAACATAGGAGAAAACAATGAGCTTTACATCATTATATCAATTGTGTGAATTGAACACATACATTCAAACACAGCAGTAAGAATTGGGCAAGATATGGACTGAATGTGACCTCTATCAAAATTCATATGGGGGTCTTTGGGAGTTAATTCATGTTAGATTAGATCAGGAGGGTAGGGTCCTCATGAAGGAATTAATGTCTTTATAAAAAGAGAATGGGAAAGAGACAAAGGCTCTTTCCAGGAGCATGAGCCAAGGAAAAGTGATGTGGACACACAAATAAGGAGGCTGTCTTCAAGCTATGAAGTGGGCATATCTGACATTTAATCTTACAGAAACGTAATCTTGGACTTCCAAGCCTCTAGAACTGTGAGGCATTTTTCTTATTTAAGAAACTCAAGTCTATGGCATTTTGTGATAGCAGACCAAACCAAGACCAGGCATTAGAATGAATACCTGTGGGGGATGTAAGGGAATGGAAGGGCAAACAAAACATATTAAAAGAGAAGCCTGCTGAAAATAATGATGCCGGCATACAGCACAGTGAGGAATATGCTTCATAGAACATTCTGCACCTGGTATAATCCAGGAAAAAAAAAATACCAAGCAAGAAAATGATTAGGCATAATGAAATTATCAATCACTCTCTCACCCATATCTAATTCATTATGAAAGTCTGTAGTTTTAAGTCTTTTAAATTTTTGTCATACCTACTTATCTCATTTCAGCAACATCATGTATGTCCAAGAATCTAATGACATAACTCTCCAATTCACCCTTACCTCACTTCAATCTATTTTCCAAAAGTGCAGGCATGGGCTTATCAAATACAAACCCATGGTTGATCAGATCACTATACATGTCTTTACAGTTTCCCCATCACTCTGAAATATATGCAAAGTCTTTCACTTGTCTTCCAGGCTCACATGGGGCCCCCCAACTCTCTAGCTTCCTATCCCATCATTTACACTCTCATTCAGTTCTTTCTTCTGATCTGGAGCAACACTGAAGAAACCTCTCTAATATTCTTGGTTATGCCTTATCTCCATATTATATATTCTCAGAGCATTGTATATCATTGTTTTATAGAATAAAATCTGCTTTCAATTTATATATTTTATATAAATACTGATTACTACACCTGCAAATATTAGTAAATTAATTTAGAGATAGAAATTATG
Source organism: Tamias sibiricus (assembly GCA_025594165.1). Classification (NCBI taxonomy): domain Eukaryota; kingdom Metazoa; phylum Chordata; class Mammalia; order Rodentia; family Sciuridae; genus Tamias; species Tamias sibiricus. The sequence goes on from CM046668.1 coordinate 33,456,954, forward strand.
TCTTATTTTTACTTATTTCTCTCTGTACATTTAGCTGTCTGAATAAAAAACAAAAGAACTTAGTTTAACATGTCTGAGAGATATATATTTATATGCTCTAGAGTTTATGTGGTTGAATTTTATTTAGAAAAACATTAGATTTTTACTAGGAATACATACATATATATATAAGCATATGTATGTATGTGTGTGTTTATATAGATTTACTTGCCATATATTTGTATTTTATTCACTTTATGTTTTCTCTTATGTTCTTTCCAAATGTGTATGTATCTGAGGTATGTATCATTAGCCTTTGGGGAGACATTTATTGTGGAACATAAAGAAAAGGTTATTAGTTGATAACATGAATTTCTTACTATTGTTTCCTAGAATCATAAAAGTTTCAAAGAGAAAGGGAAATTATATAGAAAAGAAGAGGAATAAGAGAGTAACAGAAGAGATTAAAGACAGGAAAACAGAAATATACACATAGGCACATATTGAGGGAGAGAGTTTGGGTTTTATTTTACAAAGAATGGGAAGAAGTAGGAGGTAGTAAATTGCCCTAGTGCCCAAATCCAGATTGTACACACTGTGACCTACCTCTCTCTTTCAAACAATCCAAAGAAAAGGTAAGACCTCAGTGAACACAGGTCATGTGATGCTCTTAGGGAAGATAGATTCTAGCTACAGGGAGTCCAGACTAAGCCTGTAACCATCAGATTCACAAAATGACTTAGTACTGCAAATTTGAATATCATTGGTCACCATGGTGGACTGCATAACCAAAACCCTTCTTCCGTTTTCCTTACATAAAGGAGTATAATAATATCAATACAAAGAAACTAATGCTTATTAAATACACTGATTTTTATATCACAGAATCCTTAATTTTTGCCAAAATGGTGATCTCTTTGAATCAACCTACACAAAGAAATACAGAATCTTTAAGGCTGAAACTCCAATCTATGTGTTTTTGAAGTCTTATATATACTAGATTTTGAGAATTATTGAGAGAACGAATTTGGTTAGTCACAAGGAAAGAGCCAGGGACTCTTTTAGAATTAGTAGCTGTGGAGAATTCTTCAAGATTCTAACCAAATTCATATTTTAATGAAGATTCACATCAAAAGTGCTAAAAATGGAAAAATAAGATGCATAAGCCTATAATAAATCACAGCAGGAGACATCAAGGGTCCACCAGATCACAATTAAAAACTTAGAGGAAACAACTCTCCAAGTCAAGACAAGGTTGCTGTTCAAAACACATCACTGAATCTCACTGACAAGTTCATCTCTAGAAAATGGATGTGGTCATGGAGAAGAACCAGAAAACAGTAGAAGTGAGAGACTGATTTTATACTGAATGCTGATGTCAGCTGGTCAGCCTCTTCTAGACTTTTCTGTTGTGCTAGGAATTACTCTTATACTTGGTTAGCATGAGCAAACAAATGGGAGTGTGTTATTGGAGTCAGATCTGAGTATTAGAAAAAGTGAGTCTAATGCTCAGCCAGAATCTAATTGGCTTTTTGAGAATAAGGTATTTTTGTGAAGAATGTTCTAGACTATTTGACTTTATTATTTTTTTTTTTTTTTTTTGCCAAAACATTAACCACCATTTGTCATAAAGATTACATTTATTTAGGACACACATGAAAAGTAACTGGAAATGATTTCATTACAGAAGGAAACAAACTGACACTACAGCATGCTATTATTGAGAATAAGACAGGAAAATAAGCTGAAAGTGTTCATTTTCTATTCATTTGGCATGGCATGGTTTTCACCCAAGGGATACTAATTTTAGATGATTGTTCATTCAGTTTCTCTGCTTCATGTTAACAAGGGAAACTTACTACACTTGACATGAGCTTTGATTTATAGCCATAAATTGAAGGAAAAAATAAAATTGCACTTATCAGAATATCAGACATACAGAAGCAACTTATTCAAACTGTCCTTCAGTGGACAGACCAGCACAGCATTCCAAGTAATATGTTTTAACATGAGATAAACAGATGTCATTCAAAGGCAAAAAAAGAATAAAAATTGGGACAAAAATAGTTGGACATTAATATATCCATAAACTAGGGCCTGAAAAAATTTTCAGGTAGCTTTCATGGATAATTTGTTCTCAAACTCTAATTTTTTTCACTTACCCAATTTTTAGATCATAAATTAATATTCTCACATAGCCATTAATTTCACTTATTTTCTACATTTATACCTTTTGTTTCAATGTAAAGACTGACTATTCCAAAATCAAATGAAAGATTTCAATTAAAATATGCTTCAGGAAGTAGCAAAGCCCAGATTGCACTGATAGAGCATCAGAAATGGAGTAAAATACAGAATTTGTTTCTTAACATATGGGAAATCAGACTGGCCCTTCCCTTTGGCTTTGGTGGCTAGGTAGACACCCCTGAGAAAGTCAGCAAAACTAGTTTTCAAAGGTTGGCAAGATTTTCTCAAGGAACATTCTAAGTATCTTACTTTGCAAGAGGGATTACAGTTTAATACGCTCACTCTGAATATCTTTTCTTATTACCTAATTGGTTGAAGTTATTAAAAACTTCTCAGCGAGTTGAGTTTCAATTCACACCTTATAAAAAAGGCTAAAATATGCACACAGAAAGTCTCTGGTAACAGAACAAGCAGTGTTGTGCTTTAGAATGACTCATTATAACACAAAAAGTAGGGCCTGAAGCTAGACTATGAGATTTAACACTCACCTCTGTGGAATAGGTGAAGTGCAACATTTAACATCAATCTTCAATTTTCACTTAATACAGCTTATTATGGACCAGATGGCTTGACTGTTCTGCCATTTCCTGAATAATTTTTGTTGCAGGACTAGACATTTGACTTTTTTTTTTTTTTTTTAAGTAAAATGTCATAATAGTAAAGTGCATAGTTTTAGGAGAGATGCTAAGAGTGATTTTGTAATTTTGCATTCATTTAAAAACATCTTCATTTAAAAACAGCTTCTAAGATTCTGGTGAAATATTTTAGCACTGAAGTGTTATAAAGAGACTTTTAAATACTTACCTATAATTCCCTTATGTTTATCATTATAATTACCTCAGTGATAGGGCTCTGAGTAATTTTTCTACATTTTGATTACAGACATAGGGAAGAGCTATTCAATTCATGAGTTGTTCAAATCAAACCTCCAGTCTGTTGAACAGAGGAGCCCTGCCTATTTGTGTATTTAATGCAGTTTTTGAAATATTTATTCTAATAATGTGCTTTCCTTTGCTATGCTGCTAGTGTGATAATAACGAGTAAGTTTCAAATATTAAAACATGAGCCAGCACTTGAGTATGATGTAGATTTTCCTTTAAGGATGATGACTGAATATGAATCATGACATTGCAAAATGACCAAAGATTGTTTTTTTTTTTTTAAATGCATAATAAGAACTGACAAAGTTTTCTCTAAATTAAATTTCTATGCATTAGTCTAATAGTATACTTTTTATTGTTTACACATAGAAGAATATGAAATTAATGGGACTAAGCCAGTTAAAGTGGCAAAATATAATTATAACCATTTTCAGTAGCATAATGCATATTAATCAGTGTTAGAGGGAAGGGAATGTTAATGGGTAGAGAGTTGACCTCTCAGGAACTTGGGTGGAAGATAAAATAGTGCAGAGACTTTTGCACAAGAATGTTTCTCTCAGCCAGGCATGGTGGCACACACATGTAATCCCAGTGGCTTGGGAGGCTAAGACAGGAGGATCGCAAATTCAAAGCCAGCCTCAGCAATGGCGAGGCAATAAGCAACTCAGTGAGACCCTGTCTCTAAATAAAATACAAAGAAGGGCTCAGTGGTTAAGTGCCCCTGATTTCAATCCAAGTTACCAAAAATAAAATAAAAACAATATTCCTTTCTTGCCCATGCTTTCTCCACAGCATGTCTGGCTCTCCATTAGTGAGTGTGAATAGCTCTGAAGGGTTGCTTGAAAAAGGATGGATGAGGGGATAGGAATATGTTCAATATGACAGTATCAATATCCACAGGACTAGAAAAATGTAACTCTTTAAAAAATTAGCACCCAAAATTAAAGATTTACTTTGTTTAAAAGAAAAAAGTACATTGGATGCAGTGATACATGCCTGTAATCCCAGCTACTCAGGAGGTTAAGAAAAGAGGATCCCACATTTGAGGCCAGTCTTGGCAATTTAGGAAGGTCCTGTCTCAAAATAAAATTTTAAAAAAGGGTTGGGGATATAACTCAGTGTTAGAGCCTTCCTAGCATCTGCAAACTCCTCAGGTCAATCCCTAATACTGCAAACAAAACAAAACAACAACAACACAAACAAAAACTACACACAGTAGAAAGAAACCAAAACAAGTGTGTATAGAAAAAAAAAAAAAAAAGAAAGTGGGGCGAACCTTGTAACCATGACACAAAACATAGAAATATTAAAATAAAACAAAGTATAATATTTTTAATATGAAAATGAAACATTTCAATATCAAATCAATACAAATAAAATGACCCTAATATAAACCAGGAGGGATATATATATATATAGGTTGTCAGAGAAACACTTTTAAAGAAAAAAAGGAAATGCAAAATTGAAATCCAAACAAAACTCTTTGTACTATTTTTACCAGGGAATAAATTATAAGTTAAAGCTAAAAAATAGCTAAAACCTAAAAGTTTAACTGTCATTTTCCTATAAAACTATGTACAACATTTTTATAACTTTTTAAAAGTTTTCAAATGATGATACTGAAGTCCTTTACATTGGATTATGTCAATAATTCCTTGAAGTGCAATTTTTTTTTCAATACATATCCCATTATACTTTAAAAATTAGAAAAAAATATGCTTTGCTTAAGAGATAATATCCTGGGCTGAGATTGTGGCTCAGCTGTAGAGTGCTCGCCTAGCACGTGCGCGGCCCGGGTTCGATCCTCAGCACCACGTACAAATAAACGCATTGTGTACAACTAAAAGAAAATAAATAAATATTTAAAAAGAAAAAGATAATATCCCTATGTTAAATTATCTCCTGAACATGTTTTTTCTTCACTATTTTGTAATTCTTAAATGAACATGAACACAGCTATCTCATAAACATAATTTTTTGATTAATAGGTATCATGAACTGACTCACAGCAACACAATAAGCATTGAAAACAGTGATTGTCTACAGAAAATCAAGGTGTATGATTTTTAAAGGGCCAGATGTGTTGTGTGTGTAATTTTATGTCTTTTGTGTTTGCTCTAAACTTACTGTAGGTGTTGCCAACAGATTAAATGAAATTAGTTCAGGTAAGTAGCATATTAGGAGGACAAGAAGAGACTACATGGAACAAATATGGTGTTCATTGAGATTTACCAAATCTTTACGTTTCACGTGTCCCTCAATATTTTTTAATTTATCCTTTACATGTTTTTTTCCAAAAAGGAAAAAACAATTTGTAACCACTTTGAGTTGACATCTATGCATGGTGATAGAGGTATAGTTTCACTCTTCTAAATATCAATACAAAAAAAAAAAAAAAAAAAGAAAGAAAGAAAAAAAAAAAAAAAAATTGCCGAAATGAGCAAGTTCAATCTAGAATTGAACTATAAATTATCCCAGATATCTATTTCTGAATAGATATGAAAGACTATATACATTTTCATAATCAATCTATAGTAAAATGATCTAGATTTTAGGACTGTTATATATGTAATTCACTTCTACGTATAGTTCTTTATTTATATAATTTGTTTATAATTTGTTTCATAAGATGTTAATAGAAATAAAATTTCAAATAAGGTGAAGCAGAACCTGGCAGCTGGGCAAAAAGCAGATGTTGGTGAATTCATTTTCCCCATAATTTCATAAATAAATAATGAAATAATATGAAAACTTGAAACTGAATAAAGATGTATAAGTAAGCCTAGTAAACTTAGTAGGCCTAGGTTTTTATAATCATATGTCTCAAGGTGATAAATTATGAGCAGTACACAGGATTTAAAAAAATGAAATTAAGCATGTATTTGAAATTATCAATTTAGAACAATATGCACTATCTCAGTTCCGTTTATAAATCCTAATTCTTACCTCAGAACAATACAATCAGTACTCACCCTAACTATCCTTCACTTAAAAGAAGTGCCAGGCTAGATGGAAAGAGGAATGCTGATAATTTAGATTTAAATTGATATGTTAAATGTACACTTCCCAATTGCTAAGAGCTTTTGCCATTAATATATATAGTGATTCTGCAGTAACACTGATTGTAAATATTCAAAATCGTTTTTAACATGTGGCTCAAAGCAGAAAATCTCACAAACACTCTCTAAATTGGAAGAATAGCTTTTGTAAGTTAAATATATTTTAAGTAGTATTCTGATGTGATTGCATAATAAATTTAAGCAATAAAGCAAATGCTTATGCAAACAAAAGAGACAAAATGAGGGCTATAGCAGATTCTTTTGTATGGCAGTCTAATGATCCTTGAATTAAGAATATTTATAGATCTGAGAGACTAATCAAAATACAGCAGCAGATACAGCACTTAAAATTATACCTATTTTTCTGAGCCAACAAGAACATGTAAATTTAGGCTCTTTTCATCCTAATGAGAACAATTCCTTAATGACTAACATACAATCCTGCCTGCTTTGGTTGCTATAGCATATGTAAATTTGATGATTAAAAAAATACTAATTGCATGTCTGCTTGGCTTAGCTATAGTGAAGTCAATACAGAAGTAATAAAATTGTAATTAAGTTGATCAGAGATGCAAAGCATTGTAGGGAATCACTTCATTGACATAAAAATAATAAAAAGGGTTTTAATCTAACAACTATTACTGAGCTCGATTTTAGACAAAAGTCTATTTTGTGGACATTTATAGAATCATTATGTGGTTGAGTAAGATGGTCATAAATTCTTTGACATTTTCTCAGAGTGGGGTCTATTTTCTCTCTCTGGTATCTGGGCTGGTTTGTGTTACCTTGACCAATAAACAGGGCAAAAAAGAAAGCTTGCTACTTCTGGGACTATCATTTTAGTGAATATAGTCCCCATTTTGCCCTTTTGATTTCTGAGCTTCATTATATGACATCTGATGACTTCTAGGGGAAGACCACAAGAAGCGACCCTAAAAATAACAGAAGAGGGAAAGAGGCATGGTTTAGCACATCATTCTAGCTGTCTGTCAAGTCTCCATGCATGAGAATGAAGCCAGCCATCTGGCCTCCCATTCATGTCCCTTCAGCCTTGCTGCCAAGGGAATGTCACTGAGTGACTGCAGTCAACATCACTTGGAGTAGAAGAATCATCCAGCCAATCCCTGCCTGAATCCCTTACATATAAAGTGTGAGATACAATGAAATATTTGCATTCAACCACTAAATTTTAAGTTAGATTTTTATACAGCAATAAATAACCAGAAAACATTCATTCTTAGAACTAAGGAACTTGCAACAACAGTAATAGTATTGCAAAGTTAGTTCTTACCTACCATTTTGATGTTGTAAGTACATATGTATGTATTTTGAAAAGAATTGTGCAAAAATATGAAACTTTCCAAAGCCATGAAAATTCTTCTATGCTTTGTATTAAAAAAAGGGGGGGGGAAGTATGCAGTAAAGATTTACCCTAAAAATAAACCCAAATAAGCAAAAAATATTATATATAAATTTTCACATCAGGCTTATATACTAAGTGCAAACTGACAACTACAAAAGAAAAAAGTAAGGTTATAATTAAATAAATTATATCAAACAAAAGTATTCTGTTAAGTAGAATAATATATTACATATATATTATAATTGTACATATATGGGATTCATTGTGGTATATTCATACATTGACATAATTTTTAAAAAGGTAAATCATTTCAAACAGCTTTTTAGAATTACTAGATAATGAAACATATTTGGAGAGAAAATAAAGTTACCTGTGAAACAACATAAAAAATATACAGTTGTTCAAATGTAAGTTTTCTTCAGGGTAACAAAGATATTTGCATATGTTTGAAGTTTACCTGACAGTTTGAAAACAGGATGCATACTTTAATCATCTTGCTTTTTTTTCCTTTGGTACCTGTCAAATCCTATCATATAGGTAGATAATGATAACCTAGATTTTTAAGAATGAATGAATGAGTGGCTAAATAAATAAAACCAGTGAAGAACTGAAAAAGAAATCTATATTATAAAATGCATATATGGTATATAGTATCCATAGAGATCCATCTATAAACTTTGTTATAAAGCAGAATTTGTTTATATAAGCTATCTTATTTGCATGGTATTTTCTGTCTGTTGGAGAATTATTTCTGAAAGTTATTTATGTTTATGAAAGTTCTTTTTTTTTCTATTGCCCATTTCCTCTGAAAATATTTCCAAGTAATTGCAATAAAGCAAACAATCACTCAAATGATATAATCCTCCTTCCCATATACGAAATATGGGAAGTAAAAGTAAGGGGGAGGAAATGATTTTTCAAATGTAATTCTTTTTCTGGTGAGTTGCCATATATAATACTTGGTTTCTCCAAAGGAATAATGAAATAATTGTAATAACATTTGCAAATAGATGTTTATCACAATTGTTTAAAATTTCTTAAAACAGTTATATTGTTATCCAGTTCACAACTTTACAATTTATCTACTTAAAGTGTATAGCTCAATGGTTTTTATTGTATTACAGAATTGCTCAACCATCATTTCAATAGATTTTAGATCATTCTTGCAAGCCAAAAAGATCCAAATTAGTTAGCAATCACTTTATCCCTTCTACCTCCACTGGACCTAGGTGACCATGAGTCCACTTTCCTTTACAAATTTGCCTCTTGTACAATTTTCATATGAACGAAATCATGCAATTAATTATAAGGTCTTTTCATGACTGACTTCTTTTACTTTCATCCATATCATAGCCTATATAGCAATCAAGTCTTACTTTAATTTTTTGGTTCAAGAAATGTGGTATGCCGATGAAATATTTTATTTGTTCATTCAGCAATTGATTGAAAATCCAGCTATTTCCACATCTTTGCTGTTATGAATTACATTGCTGTAACTATTTGCATACAGGTTTTTGTGTGAAACTTAGTTGTATATGTGTTTAGCTAGGCTAAACCCTATGTTTAACTTTTTATTTTTTATTTTTTGGTACCAGGGATTGAATCCAGATACAATTAACCACTGAGCCACATCCCCAGCCCTTTCGATTTTTTTTATTTTAGCACAGGGTCTTGCCAAGTTGCTGAGGCTGGCTTTGAACTAGTGAGTCTCTGTCTCAGTTTCCAGAGTAGTTGAGATTAAGATCTTTTAACAGCATTGTGAATTGCAAGCATTCTTTATGTTTTCTGATAATAAGTTCTGTGTTAAATACCTGATTCACAATGTTCCCTCCCATTACTTTTCACTTTCTTGATGGAATCCTTTGTAACACAGAAGTTTTAATTCTCATGACTTTCAAAATATCTTTCATTGTTGTTGCTACATGGGTGCTATGGGTTTTGAAGAAATGATTGTGATCAATATTTTGGGTGAAAAGTTTACAGGAAGAAACCATGAATTCTATCCCTGTGGGCAGGGGCCCCACACATGACTCTAATCCTCCAGCATTTCTTCTGGCTTTAATTACACATCAAGTCACTGGGCAGCTGTAGACTCATGTCACCTCTGTGGCAATAGAAAGCAGAGAGGAGACAAAGTTCTTAATCCTTAAAGAATGTATGACACGTTCCTTGCAGTCCAGAAAGTAGACTCCTTAGGGCATTCCTGGTTAAACTTCAATTCTATTTTTAATAATAGATATATGGAATTCAGTGTGCTTGAGTTAGGTTGCTGAACCATTCACTTTCTATGAAAACACTTTGTTCTCAGTAACACAGCACTATTAACATCTATGTATGAAACAGGAACATTTACCATAAATCAAAGAATGATACTCACTAATATTCACCTTGAACAATGTATGTTCTGGACCATTATATGGATCTTCTATCTCCACTCAGAATTATCACAAAATAAGATATTTTCAAACACAGTCACTTACTTGTTCCGATTTCATTCTCATGGTTTCCTTTATTGTGTTGGTTTTGGATATTTGTCTACAGTTTTGTGTGTTTGTTTTGTCTGCAAAACAGGGGACTATGTCTCCTCCTTGGAGACCAGGGGACTATGTCTCCTCCTCAGTACCACACACACCCTTCCTCCACCACACCCTTCCATCACACCCTTCCTCTGTGATGTTTTGCTTTGCTCCAGGCCCAAAGCAATGGAGTCACAGATCTTAGACTGAAAACTCTGAAACAGTGAACCAAAATACATCTTCTTTTTCCAATTTTCTCAGGTATTTAATACAGGGATGAAAAGCTGTCTAACACTTCTTTAATTCTCAAATAATATATTATCCTTACCTGAAATTAAATATTAACTTTCATTATTGGATACAATACTCCTGTTCAGGGATTTGGGATTCATTTTATTTAATTCTTTGAGGTTTTTTCATTATTTACCAGCAGTTTTCAACTATCATGCCTACCAAGTTCACTATAACCCTCACTTCCCTCACTTTATATCGTTTCTTCAACATTTTTAAAGGATTTTACTCATTGCAATGTGTAGGGTCATTTGCTAAAAATAATTATCTGACCAAATTTTCCCAGGACATAAAAGAATATTTCTTCATACATATAAACCTTCTTATATAAGCAAAGGGTTGAAGTCCTGGATTGTTTATAAATGAGCAGGGGACTTATATTATTATTATGTGAAAGTAATAGGACTTTTCACTTCTTCATTAATTAAGAAAATCACCAGCCTCTAAGAATAAGCTACAACAATGATAGTTAAGCTTCTCTTTCTTTTTGTAATCTGGTTTTAAACAATTCTACTTGTTACATGTGATAATGAATAGGTAGTAGTATTGTCAATCTGTTTTGAAAGAAACCAGACTTGTGCCTAAAATTTAAAATGTTGAGATATACCTCCAATCCTCTCCAAAATTGTCATTTATTTTTCTGTGTGACTAAAAGATTTTCTTTGCTGAAGGGTGTGAATATATATACATATATATGCATAAACATATATATGTATATATAAATTATATAAAATATATAATATGTATAATGTAAATGTATATAATATTTATAATAAATATATATAAGAATATATTTATAAGAACATGGATTTTTTTTCTAATCCACACTACAATTAATGACATTTAAAACAATCTATGGCTTTCTTTAAAGAAATAACATTTTTAGCAAGGTTATCCAAATGCTCAAATGCATCTTAGTTTAAGAACTCATGTGACAATTATTTGTGTGGTGTCATTTGTTTCCCCTGTATTTCAGTTATGGATATTTAAATTTCTTTTTTCAAAAATCAAATTCATGTTTTTTAATACCTTTATTTTATTTATTTATTTTTATGTGGTGCTGAGGATCAAACCCAGTGCTTTACAAAGCACTAGGCAAGTGCTCCATCACTGCACTACAAATTCAGCTTGGATATTTTTTATTTCTTATAGAAAAATGATGTCTACAGAGCCTAATAAGATTATCCCTTTAACTAATGACAAAGAAATCCATATAGCCCATTTCAAAAGTTGAATGATCTACCTTTATTTAGGAGTACAATGAAGCTCAATAATTATTGTTAAATTACAAGAGGCGTTCTATTGGGTAATATATTATATCTGTAGGAAAGGAGCCTGATGTTTACACATAATTAGTGGAGTCAAGTGGATCTTCCGTGTGTTCTTCAATAAGTTAGATCTTGGAGTAATGCAGTATCTCAGACATGATGCACTTAAGTGGGGGGTGGGCAGTGGCATAATGAGGAAGCATTTGGAGAATCTGTTAGTGTTTTCCAGGAAAATATTAATTTACTTAAACAGCCTTTTATTGATTACTCAGAAGAATAAAATAACACTATCTGTATTCCTTTGGTGTCAATATCTGCCTTTGGAAAGAGCGAACTTTGTATTCTTCAGGAATATACATATATATCCCTCCATAGGAAAGTTGCTCTGACTGCTGAAGAGGATGGAAATTAGGATATGAAAAAAAGTTAAAATATGGGAATCACTTTGCCTTAGAAAGAAACACAAGATGAATAGATGAATAGATGAATGGCCAACACCACCAGCCCCATATTTAAATACATGGTTCACAGAAGAGATGCATGGACTTACATCAGTAATGACCTGATGGCAAATGTTTGCTGTATCTGAAGAAGGCAGAGCAGCTTGAAAATGGAAGGTATTTTTCTGCCATAGCACAGTTCCTAGAAGTATGCAAGCAGATCCTGGGGAAGGGGGTTTTATAATGGATATTGTCCTGGACAACATCTATTAGACTATGATTCTAAACGTTTATTTTTACATGGAACCAGCACAAACAGCCAAAGGATTTATTGAATTGCTGTCACACAGCTTCCAATACGCTAGGCACTAGTGGAACCCAAATCTGGACCACTCTGCTATTTCCAGAAGATTAAAACATTGAAAACTGACATATCTAGAACTCCTAAAATCAAATACATAATGATACCACTCAGTAACTTTTAAGCATCAGATTAAAAGTTCTGTGAAAACAAGGACTCTATATAAATTTTATTCCCTAAGGTTTCCCTATCAACTACAGTGCCTGATCCTGAGTATATTATGTTTATTTTACAAACAGATATATTGTGTCAAACACTGTTCTAAGCATAATAAAACTCACAACTGCTCACTTAATCCTGTTAGCAATCTTATGACGTGTATATTATAATTACCAATAATTTCCACATGAGGATACTGAGGTGTGAAGAAGTGACTTTTCCAAGCCACATGACACAAAAGGATTTGAACAGTCTGTTTCATAGGGCTTGTACTTAGAGCCTACCTATCCTTCCCCTTAATTCATAGTGGTTTAATATGATGATTATTAGAGGTACAACCTCAGTATTTAAGAGAAAGATATTTAAGTTGGAAAGACTGTCAGAATTGAAAGGGAATAACTTGTATCAAACTCTAATAAAAGAATAATAAATAAAACTGGAGGTCATTAAGGAGGGGTTCTCATATACCTATGCCTGATAACAAGAAGTGTACAAAGCCTCTTTCAGAACCATAGTCTTGCACGAAGATCACTGCAACCTTACATGTATGTAATACTTCAGTAGGGTTGTCTTACCTGCCTGTGTGCCCTACTTTGGACTGATGCATCCTTCATATTGATCCTTATATTCAAGGTTTACTATTTCAAAATACTTTATATAACTCTCCTCATTATTGTGCCTTTAAAATCTTTCCCCTGCCTCACCTTCATCGAATATGCTCAGAGCTTACAATGTTACACCTATACCCATTGCCATGCTACTTCTAAATAAACTCATTAACTTTGAGAATCTTTCTCTGTTATTTAGGTTGATAAGGTGGAAAGTTTAAGCAAGGAAAAGGGACAATTAAAAGGACAAAGTAGAACCCAAGTAGAAAGAGCATAAAGAAAAACAACACTCATTTACTGAGTACCTACAATAAGCAGGGCCTGGGAAAATGTGAGAGTGAACAGTTCCCTCCTCCAAGGAGGAAGTATAATATGGGGTGAATCCAGAATTAAATTAGGACAGACAGTAATTAAACCCATCTCAGTCTTTTGTTGACTGGGCTGGGGAGGCCCATGAACCTCCCTGATCTCAGTTTGGGCCATTTTGAGAATTAAAACATAATTCAACAACAATAAAGTATAGAAGTACAACAAATGTTAATTATCTTGACCTTTTCCTCTTTTTGATAGGAATGTTGTGAATGAGATTATGTATGTGAATTTCATAAAAAGGAATCCGGCCCTCAGGAATTAATTAAAATCTACTTAAAAACCTTTTAACAAGACAAAATAGTGGGGTAAAAGAGAACACAGTGAGTGTGGACTGGCCAATGCAAAAATTAGGTAAGAGTAATGGACACCTGTTAAGAAACAGAAAAACTCTAAAGTGAGTTTGTAAATTATCAAGGAACATTCCTCAAAATTATAGAATAGAAAAATTAGGTGGCAGAAAAAGCCAAATAAATATATGCATTAATGTTGCAGAACCATACACAATACATTGATTAGCTTTAGTAAATCGATTAGAGGCCAGGATGGTGGTAGGACTATAAAATCAAAAAGCAGAACCAATGAAATAATACCAAAGCTCATGTAAAAGGGTTTTTGGGTTTGCCCTAATTATTGGACAAAGTTAAACACCTGATATATTAAAATGAAGAATAAACAGGAGCTACTTGCAGGTACTCTGAGTTTAGTTTTTCTATTTTTAAAAATTAATAAATGTGTTTCACATGATTGTTGTGGGGGAAAACAACTGAAATATCATGTGCCCCTATACTACTTAAGATGCTTAGTAATTGACAAATGTTGATAATAGGTATTGAGTTGTTTCATCATATTCATAAATAGAAATGTATTTTAAACAAAGTCACAACAATTTGAACTAATAGCTATTAGTTGAAATCTATCAAATTACTATTGACAGAGCCACTGAGCCTCATTTTAAGTTATTAGAAGGAAAGTGGGTATGATCTGGTTCTCACAAAAACAAAACTTATAGTCTTTGTGGCAAAGACAAGCATTCAACAAGTAATCATAAAGATTAGAGTTTGATGATTTAGAATTCATAATGGTTAGTTATTTAATCTAGAGTTGGGGTTAGCGAAGTCTTGAAAAAAATCAAAAGGAAAACCAGGTTTTAGCCAGATGAGGAGAAGGTATTAGGGAGTGAGAATGGAAGTGTGCCAGGAGCCATCAATGAGCTGTGGGTGAATTGAGTGATGTTGGAGCTACAAGGCGGGAAACCAGGGTATCAGGAACCCCCAGTAGGAATCCACTAGTTCCAGAATGCCTGATTCACAAGGTGCCCTGCCTAGCTCACCCTGCCTAGCTCACTGCTCAAGTTCTAGCTCAGCTCCTGAGATGGGAGTGAGCTGTTGGAGCCAGACAGCCTCTAGGAAATGAAAGTAGCTTCTCAAATGCCAATCAACCTGCTTACTGCAAGACCCCTGCCACACAGAGAAGCAAGCAGCACATTATCCCTGTCTTTGATGTATTCCCTCTTAAATAAAGAATTGGGGCCTTTTATCAGTTGCTCAGTTCCAGTTCCTCTGTCTTTATTTCTTACTGATTATTTCAGACTTATTATCTTCCTAGGCAGCTCACACCTCCTGGGCAGGAACATGCTTTTTTGGGGTGCTGGCTACCTCGATAGATGTGGTAGAGTATTCAAGGCATAAGTTGACAAAGTTAATTTTAAAAGATCTCTGTGCATTGGGTAAAATTTATTGTGCAAAACCTTTTATCCAAGTCCTAATCTCTAGTACTTGTGAATGAGATCTTATTTGGAAAGAGAATCATTGCAGATGTAATTAACTAGAGGCATCTTCTCTTGAGAGTGGACCCTAAATATAACAACTATTCATTATAAGAGAAGTAGGAGATTTGATAGGGATAGACAGGAAAGTCAAGTGAAGACTGAGGCAGAGACAGAAGTCATGCAACTCACATGAAAACATGACACTTGTGTCCTGCAGCTACCAGAAGTTGGGAAAGAGACATGAAACATATTTCCTATCAGAGAATCCAGAGGGAAACCAACTCTGCCTATGCCTCAATTTGGACTTCTGGCCTCCAGAACTGTGAGACAATACTCTTCAGTTGTTTTAAGCCATGTAATTTGTTACAGATACTAAGACACTCTACCTTAGAACCAAAATGTGAACTAACTTAAGGACAGAATAATCAGGAAACAGAAAAACATTCACATTTTCTAAAAGGAATGTGTTATGCATTTCTTATTGAACACCATCCTCCTATTATCTGAAATGTAATAATTTTGGTGCCTAGGAAATATGTGTCAGTCATGAAAACAGTTAAATGAGTGAATGACAACTCATATGTGTGAAGTATTTAATAGTTCATGAAGAACTTTTATTTCACAATTAATAATGTGAACAAAAAATCATGGGTATTTACATTTAACAGTTGGGGGGTGATGTGTTTCAGGATGTTAGTAAAAAGTGAATACCCTCAGGCTCTTTACTTATTTGTACTATATCCACTTAGATATTCGAACAGAGGATAATTCTTCAATATGTACAAAATCCAAAGTGACAATACAAAAATCACTCATAAAGTGAGTGTGCCTCCAAATGGCTGTATGCCACAAAAAAATGTTTAAGCAGTATCAAGCATCATAGAATTTCAAACAAAAATGGAAGATCTGTGAAGCATGCTGGAGCTTCAAGTTGCAATCATATTTTTGCTTTTATTGTTTTCTGACATTCAACAAGTCCCTTCTCTTTAATATTTCTCAGTTCCCTAATTTTTAAAAATTTGAGGATATAATAATATCATTCTCAGCCTCTTTGGTGAGGATGGAGCAAATACACAAGTGCAGAGTTCTTAAAAATCCACACACGGTAAGTGCTTAATGTGTGCCAGGTAGTGTTATGTAGTGAAATATATCTAAACCTTACTTTAGGAAGGTTTAATACATGGACTTAATTTTTTTTTTTTTAATGGATGGTGCCAAACACGATTTAGGAAACGTTTCTTGGAAAATTGAACAAATTGTAGTTTAAATAAGTTTGTGAAGAACCACCCACTCCTTGGAGTTTTGGAAACATAATTATGTAAAAGACTTCTTAAATTCTATAGTACTTTGTTTCATCTAGTGTCTTCTAGACTTATTTGACCAAAAAATGATTTTTCCATGAAAGACAATTAGCATCTTGAGTAAACACAAGAATGCTAGCCTCACAAATCAGAAGCTGTGCTGAGGTTCGACTTTTCAGCTACTGTGTGATTTTAGACACATTCTCAGCATCTAGAAAAAGTGGGGCAGATAATAAAATAAAGAAATTGTAGAACTCACTGTGGTATGTTTTACACAAATCGATCGTTTTCAATCTCCCCTTCTTTATATAACAAAATTATTTTCTTTTTATAAATATTTTTTAGTTGTAGATGGACAAAATATCTTTATTTTTATTTATTTATTTTTATGTGGTGCTGAGTATCAAACCTAGGGCCTCATGCAGGGAAGGCAAGTGCTCTATCACTGAGCTATCACCCCAGCCCAACAAAATTATTTTCAGTAATAATCTTGAAATAAATAAATCTTCCAAGAGGATGACTGAAACAAAGTAAATCAATTTCCTTTTGAAAATCTTTATTCTCACTTAGCTACATTTTAAAACATCAAATCAACTATTAAACATAGGAATTTCAAGGATCATAGGAAATAAAATCATGAACTACAATCAAAGTGAGCTTGGACATTTCTAAACTATTACACACTTCATCTTGAAATGGACATATGTGGCTTAGTCTGTTAGCAGTGTACCCTGATATGTTAAGGATCTGCTTGTATAATTGGTTGTGGTTCATATTAACTTACATATTGGATACCTTGTTTACTTAGGATTAGAAATAAATATGCACTGATTTTCAGATTCTACTTACTATTAGCACTTAGTGGGGACTGACCAAATTTTAATGGAGATAATTCTTCAATTATACACTAAATTGCAACAACAATAATGGAAGCAATTATAATCACAGATATTGATCAGAACTTACAACAAACATACTTTTGGAAGAGAGTATTTTGGAATATTTTATTGCTGTATTGCTTCAAATTGCCAAGATATGGTAATAACAGAAAGTGGGACCACATTTAGTTGGTTTTATTATAGTTTCAAATTCACTGCAAAAAAAAAAAGTCCATATTTCTTGTTAGTCTTGCTAAAAAAATTTTAGAACCAAGCCACAAAATGCTTTGAAGAGTTTTTTTATAAACTCTCAAGTATAGCAACATTAAAGTATCATTATGAATGGTTTGTAAAATTCACAATTAGACTAGAAGGCTTGATCCTTCAGTAAAGGGTTTCTTACATGTAATCTAAACAAAAAAATCTCTTTTGTAGACTAGTTAAGTCGATGGATATCTTTTGCCCACTACAATTTTTAATGCATAGAAATTCATAGGATTGAACTTATATTGAAATTCACTAATGTAATTTATTTTAAAACAATTGTGATATGGTAATTAACTAACATGTTAAATATTATGATCTAGTGACAGAACATCAAATTACCATAATACTGAATTAACTAGGAGTACAAATGATATTTTGAAACTTCTATAGCAATTATAATGGAATAAGAATAATCAGCAATTTTTTGGTGACATTACTGATACTGCTAATATTATTATGATTTATTGTTATATTCATAATCTGAAAATTGTATATTTCAATCAAGGTAAGTGGAAATAAAGATGTATCATTATTTCTATTCAAGTTCATAATCACCTTAAATTTCATTCATGGTACTTTTGGGGATCTCTGAATTCCAGGTAACATACTTTTGAGCAGCTTACAATGGAATTAAAAGCTTCTAAACTTTTTTATTTTCTCAACCATTGAAATCTGCTTTTTTTCTTGGGAAATTCCCCCCATCAAGCTTGTGAATCCTTCATTCCAAATAGATACAGTGGGGATTCATGTGTATTAAGTGGTGAGTCCTGGAAGATGTATGCTTTCTTCTATACTATAGGCAGATGAGAGATCACTTATGATATGCAAGAACGTGTCTTTTAAAAATATTTTCCCTAAAGAACTAAAAAAAGAAAACCGAACAAATAAAAAAGGCTAAAAAGATGTGTAGGCTGTAACTTCACCAAACTGATATATGAGAGTAGAAAAGCTATTTGAAGCAGGTTTCTCATATGGTTTGGGTATAGTTTTTTCCTTTTGAATTTGAGATTTTATAAGTCAATGCACAAAGTACATATTTAGATCCTTAAAAAAATACAGTTGATAATAAGTCAAGTTTAGGTGCATTGATAGTATCATCATTATTCAGGATTCTTTACTATGTATTTATCAGTTTAGGATCCCTGGATTTAGTTTCTTCATCGATTTAGGACTGTTTGGTATATTCTTGTACGAAGGTTTAGGATTCATTTTTAATATCAACTATTTACATATAACAAGTACATTAATTATTATTATTTTTTGTGTAAGTATATCTTAATCTAAGACTGTGTTGTGAAGATATTGAGTGTTGTTAATCCTTCAATGTGCCTGTGTGAGACCCTTACACCTATGCTGGGGAGCATTTATAAGCTTCTTTGTTGTAACTTAGTGCACTAATCAGAAGGTGAAAGCAAGTGCTGGAATAAAATATGGCTGCAAGAGTCCAAGATCTATGGGGAAAACAATTAAGTGATGACTTGACATGAGAGTTTTGTTAAGAAAGGCAAGGTATTAAACAATCAAATGGAACTGTAAAGCTTTGGCCTTTGGTATTCTTATGGGGGCCTAAATTCTGATAAAATTGTCCTTGATTCTAGGCATAAAATTCTCATCATTAATGAAGATCTAGGAAATACAGATTAGCCAAGCTAGAAATTATCATTACAGACAAATTGCATGTTGAGCTTTTCTATATAAATAGTTAACTGAATAGTGTGCCTATAATATTTTAATATGTATGGTTTGAAGTGTTCCTACCCATTCCTTAAATACCGACTGTGAGGAAACTAACCTTCAAATTCCTTGTGCTGTTTGATTTTCAGATACTCTGAGCCCTTCAGGTAATTTTTTTTTTTCTTAGAACATAATGGGTCCTTACAGTGTCTATACTTTCATTTTATTTGTTTTTCTTTGCTCTATCCCCAGACCATCACCAAAGCCATTTCAAATGCCACTTGTCATTATGAAGGCTTTTAGTACTGTCTCCCACTATCCAATAGGACTGATGACACCTCTTCAGTGCTTCCAGGATGCTTTGCTTAGAGTTTTAGTATAACCCTCCCTGACCCCTACATTGTGCTATCTGAGATTTTTAAAACAGTCTTGGTTCTTATTGTTGATAAGCCTTAAATTTGGAATAAGCTATAGATATATAATAACAATAACAAAATGTAATATTGTACACCAAGTTGTAGAAAATGCAGAGGACTCAATAGGCATATAAAAAAAAAAGAGAGAGAGAAAGAGAGAAGAAAAGAAAAGAATCACAGGCAGTCACACGGTCTTACTGCTTTCATCCCTTGAAAACATTTTCCTATCTGGTTTCCCATTTCTAGCTAGCCTACAAGTGGAACTTAATCTACAGTTATTGCACAAATCAAAAGAATAAATGATTGCCGGGCACGGTGGGATACACCTGTAATTCCAGCACTTGGGAGGCTGAGGCAGGAGGATCATGAGTTCAAAGCCAGCCTCAGCAATGATGAGGCACTTAGCAATTTAGTGAGACCCTCTCTCTAATTAAAAAAAAAAAAAAAAAAAAAAAAAAAGGGCTGGGGATGTGGCAGTGGTCAAATGCCCCTGCATTCAATCCCTGGTACCAAAATAAATAAATAAATAAATAAATAAATAATCTCAGAAAGAGAATTACACTCAGTAAATGGTATAAGATTTAGAAAAAAAAAAAAAAAAATTCAAATAGAATTGGCCAAAGCTAATGGCTGGATATTACTCTTTGTAGCGAGCAATCCATGGGCTGTGTGTGTAAGCTATGAGTATTTGAGCATATGAGGGCGCTGGCCTGAAGTTACTGCCTGATTGGGCTGTGCGACCTATATGTGCCTTTTCTCTCATCTGCCTTTGATCCCACACAGCACCTGAGATGGGTGTGGCTTTCCAAGATGTCAGTCAATCTGCTGGCCACAAGACATCCACCCTTCAAAACCCAATCCCTTGCCTTATTTGGGTGGAACTTTCTCAAATGTCTTTTTCCCAATAAATAGAAGGTTTCGGGTGTGCGCTCTCCCTTGCTCTTTCCTCAGCTGGAGCTGACCCTGGGGTCACCAAGCCAAGCCATCCTTCCCTAGAAACTTAGGTCCGCGTGCTGCATCGTTTCTTCACTGTTTTCTTAGTTATTGATAAAAAGTCAGCTCCTTTGAACCCACTTCATATCACCAGTCCAGCCAGCTGGTGATAACTCTTATGAATTTAAGTATCTGCCAATTCTTGGGCAGTTATCTCATCATGATGAATAATAGATAAAGGAAATCTACAGAATCAAAATAATCTTCTGCTTTTTGATGGAACTTCAAATAACTTGATAATTTCTGTTAATTCTTTTAAGAGGAATTGCTCTTTTAAAATTAGTCAAATATATTATTATGTCAGTTGAATTGATGGTCCTCTGGAATTAGATCTTTCATCAAACATTTTATGGTTATTTTAGACCCTTGGCATTAATAATAGGGATATTTCATGACGCTATCATACTATATTTAGATTTAGTTCATATTTTTTTTTTTTTTTTTTTTACCAATTCGGGGAACTTTGCTGAAGTCTACATTCCCTACTTTTCCTATTAAAAGTCAAATAGCAAATTTGCATTTATATTAGGCATTTTGACTTCTTTGACATTGAAATCTAAGCAAACCATAATGATAAAATGATCTAAAAACATATGCAATACCAGTTACCCAAAAGACTTTGTGTGCATACATTCCAGCTAGTTTCCAGTCAACATAATCTGTTTTTAACTGTAATTATTTTTAATTGAAATGTATTTTTTATTAGGTTGTCAACTATGCTCTTATAAAAGCACCATTTTTGGAAGATAGTCAAACTTTACAATGTATTTGGGCACTTTTGATGTAATTAGCACCATTTATATACACATTTTGATTCTTTGATGCATGAACTGGGTCTTATAGAATGTTAGAATTTATTATTCAAATGAATTCTAGCCCTTGATTTAACCTTTACATACAATTTCCGAAGCATATCTGTAGGGGATTCATTGAAATCAATATGGGACCTAAAGAGCTTTTCCTTTCTAGAAGGGTATGCTTCATATGCAATTCTTTTTTCCCTGAATATGGTCCAGTTATGCTGGATGGGTTGGGTGAATTTTTTCATCACACTTAGTGCATCTAATCTTTTGTTCAGTATTGCTGATCTGGTTGTTTCACTAACTAGAGATTTCCAGGAAATAAACAAAAGAGTTTGTATGCCTCTACAGTTGCTGCTTGTTTAACAAATATGAATTATTAAGAGTCTCAATGACATTTTCCAAACTTAAAACTGCAAAAGCTAACTATGGAAACTGATGCACATTTCAAAAATTGAAGCTCAGTTTAATGTGGAGAGAGAAAGATGTTATCAGCCTTACTTTAACCAAGGAACAATTTATCTTCATGGGACCATAGTTCTTTTATTCTTAGGTAATTCTGAATCATGACATTATATATGATTTTATTTTATTTCTAATAGACTTTAACATGTGATTCCAGAGCTGCTTGTAATACAGCAATTTCTCTCCAGCACAGAGAAGACATGTGAGATATTTTTTTTTTCCTCTTTACATTTCCTATTTTAACACACAGTAACTAATTTTACTTGCCAGGTTTTATGGCCTTTTATTGGTTATGCAGTTTTATTTATATTCTTGCTTGCTACTAATTATCACATTCTGCATAATTTATAATGTATTCTACTGATGGTGGAGTCTGAATAATGAAATCCATCTATAGAAAGAAATCGACTGCCTCCCAATGAAAATGCCAAGGAAAGTATGAACAGAAATTGTAAAAGGCTTAGAGATTTATACTTAAAGTGAACTCACGTCCTTTGTTCTGCAAAAGAATATTGAAGACATTGTTAGGATGGATCTAAGTTGAATTTTGTCCAACATGATGTTACCTAGTTTTTGTAAACTATGAGAATTCTGCATTGATAATACTAGGTTTTAATTTTTACACTAAGCTATTTAGGAGATAAAATTAAAAATAAAAAAAAAAGGTAAACCTACAAAAATTGAAAATTTTGTCAGTTGATTCATTTCTACGAATGGTTCTGTGAGTGACCTAGGAATATTTATATGCCCAATGTTTAAATTGTTGATACGGACTCATTTCAAAAAGGTGGAATTAGCCCACTAATATATCCATCTCCCATGTCTACCAACTAGCTCAATCCACTGATATAGATATTTATGAGAAACACATGTTTTCCAAATTTTATGATCAAATATTTCTTAAGTTGTTTATTCTGTGCTATTACTGGGATTTAAGAGATTTTTATAACCAGTTTTGGTTCCAACTTTATTTTTATTAATCTTTAATTGTTATTTTGGCCCCTGGTTACTCCTTCTTATACTAATTTACCAACTTTTCCACTTGCATCTTGTTTACAATTTTAGAAAAGTTGGCCATAGTTTAGAAGAAATACTGATTTTTCTCTATTAAGCTTAATCAAATGAGCTATCATACCTTTTCTTAATATCATGAAAATGAGGCCATTATCTTTAGCTTTCACTAAATGGTGAGCATTATGTCAGCCATCAGATTTATAGGTTGTGAAAATATGTTGATAATTCTGGTTCTTATGTGTCTTACAGAGACAATATGCATTCTATGTTCTTTCCACTACTGCCTCAAAAAAGCAGATCTTTGTAATACAGATTCATTTGTCTCCATTTATAAATATTTGAGAGGCTGGATCAAGTTTATATCCATTTACTCATTCATACATTTATCACATACATAGTATATTCACTTCGTATTAACTATTGAGGCTCAGAAAACCATACCTTAAACGAAAACCTCAGGAGTAGTTATAAAAGCTGTCTCTGGCCTCCACGCTCCCAGGTTTCTCACCCCCCCATTATCTCTCAAGGCAAAATCCCCTTTTCTCTAAAGCTAACAATAATACCCCAAAATATTACCCTAACTTTGCCCTTCCTTTCTGTGAAAGAGTGGTTAAAAAATCCTCTGACCTGCATTGTTAATTATAGGTCTTAAGTCCCCCCACTACAGTGAGGGCCCTGCCCCATACCTGGGAGGAAGAAATGTTACACCTGAGAGGTCAAGAAGAATTGAAACAGACAGGCTTTGCTGGATTTCCTTACTTAATCTATTTCCATTAGCTCACACCCTATTTGTCCTATCACATTTCTGCACATGCAGGTTCTGCTCCATTGAATCTAAGTATAAAAATCGGTAGTTCTTCCTGAGATTTTGTGTTTTCAATCTGAAAGCCCCCATGTCATGTAAAAAAGTGCAAATGAAATTTTTATGCTTTTTTCTTGCTACTCTGTCTTTAGTATAGGACTGTCATTCATGACCTGTCATGATCCCCAGGAAGGGGATCACCCTCTTTTCTACCCCTGACAGTACATTATAAGGACAGTGACAAAAAATATTAACTCTGTCAGTAATATATGCAAAAGTAAGGCCTTGTGCATTACTTCTTCTGGAAACATATTGATAAGCTCTGACTATGCAAAGAACTATAACATGTATTTTTTGTTGCCAGAAACACAAAATATGTTTTGGAATGCATACAAATAGTAACATGGATCATTTAAAAAGGGCTTTACAGAGGCTAAATAAGATAGTGTAGTGAACAGGAAAGTAAATACCGGAAAGCAGAGCTGCCAAGGACCATGATGACCACAAGTGGAAGAAGAATTAAATTTGTTCTTGAAATCTTAGAATAAATGTGGAAAATAATGTTTGTGATGTTCTTGGCAACTGTGTTTGAGCAATAGAACAAATCATTAGTTGTATCGCCATATCCACTTTCTTCTCCCATAGTAATTGTTTTAACTGTGCCATTGGCTGCTGAGCTGGAGATTTCTCATTTTCCCTCTTGCTGCTGAGTGGGGCAGGTGATTGTCCTTGCCAAAAGGGGATGATCAGAAATTAATGTACAACGTACTTGTTCTTTCTTCAGTCTTCTTTCCTTTGTTTCTTTCCCACAGGCTAGACTGCAAGATGACTGAGTCAAGCTCATATCATTCAGTCACCAACAACATTGCAGGATATGATGGGGCAGTGGAAGGGAATTACATGGTGAGCTTTGGTGGAGTAGAGCTGTCTTCCTACCTAGCTATGCACACTGACCTCAGCTGCTTTGTGTAAAAGACATAAGCCCCTATTCTGCTTGAACAGTTTTTTATTGTTTGTTTTGGAGACAGGGATTCCCTATGCTGTCCAGAGAGGTCGTGGACTCCAACTCTTCCTGTTTCACTTCCTGAATAGCTGGTATTACAGATATGCAACCACCTTCTCATAGGACTTCAGTTGGCATGTATGACAAAGACCCCATCCAGAGACAATGAGATATAGGGCAAGTAATTGAGCTGAAAGGAAAAATGGAAGACTGACAATTCACTCATGAAAAAGGGGAAGCAAAAGAGAAGTGTGAGAATTTGAAAATCACAGTCCCAAGGAGTGGGGCAAAGTAATTTTCAGGGAGGTTTGATTGGGGAAAATAATTAGTAGTATAGTTTTTGATATGTTGCCTTGAAGCAGTGACTCTCCATCGAGATGAAAACATCTAGTAGGCAAGCATGGATCTAGGACTGGAAGTCAAGAGAAAGGTGGAAAGGAAATTTCAGAAATGGGATTTGTTAATGCAGAAAAGAGTGGAAACCTGGAGAAAGAATGCTTTCTCAGCAAGAGAGCTGGAAAGGAAAGTGTGGGCCTGGCTGAGGATTGAGTTGTGAGATGCAAGGCATTTAGGAGTCAGGAGACCAAAATGCTTTCAAAGGTAGAACCAACAGTTAGAGTTACACATTTAACAGCTCATCTGTTAGCCAAGTCGCTGCATGGAAAGATGCAACTCTAATGTTAGAAATACCAATGACCTTGATTAAGCAGCAGCCTGAATGTTTTTGTTTAGAGAATCATGGTCTCTTTAAGCCTCAAAGTCCTGGTCTGTAGAGAGGGGTGACATCTGTTTAGAGAGGTGACTGAGTGTTGACTGCTCATTTATTTGTTCTCTATCCAATAAAGGTCTAGATGCACACCATGGGTAATGAAGGTCTAGCCTGCAGTGTCAGCAGCTCTGTGAAGCATGAAGAATGAGGAAGTACTCACAGTTTTTAACTATGCCATACTTAAAATTTAAGCATTTTGAAAAGATGACATTAAAGATAAAATTAAGGTCATTCTGATGGTTATGGATGCACTGTAATAACAAAGTCTACTTATTAAATAGATAACACAAGTAAGGAATTCAGGCATGTATGTGGTGATATGGTACAATTACAACTGTTTTAATAATTTGCTGGGATTTAGCAAGAATGCTTCTATAATTTAAAGATGATAATTTGGTGTGCCATCTTTTGAGAATTTGAAAAGTAGTTATAATGTGTGTGTATTTTACTTTACTCCTGTGCTCTTCTGGGAACAAGAACTGTTGTAGTTTGGATCAGGAATATTTCCCAAAGGCTTCGGGTTGATGGCTTGGCCCTGGTTGGTGATGCTATTGGGAGCTGATGGAAACTTTAGGAAGTTCAGCCTAGGTGGAAGAGATGGGGTGTGTCCTGGAAGGGAATATTTTGTTCCTGATTGCTTCCTTTTCCTCATTCTGCTTCTTGGTTTCCATGAGATGAGCAGATTTCCTCTACTGCACCCTTCTGCCATGATGTTCTGCCTCTGCTCAGGCACAAAGCAATTGAGTTAGCTGACCATGCACGGACACCTGCATGTTGCTATAAGTAAAAATAAAGTTTTCCTCCTCCAAGTTGATTTATCTCAGGCATTTTGTCACAGCAATAGAAAGCTGACTACCCCAAGGACCAAATGATAAATATGTATTAAGTAGATTGTAGTAACTCACACAACTCATTTGCCCCATCACTGTACTGAATACCCTTTCTCTTATACAAGATTCTAAATTATCTCAGGAAAGACACTTGGTCTTATTAATTTTATTATCCTTTCTGCTTAGCTAAATGACTACTATGTAGAAACATTAATGATTGTTGAATAAAAGGTTGTTGTATGAGCGAGTCCTTTGGATTAAATGACTTGATATATTAATTATTTTGTTATACTTTAACTCAAAAGATCTAAATTTCTTAACAATAATATATAAATTAATCCAGTTTCTTTATAATCAGCCTAAGTGAGTGACATTTATTATAACTATACATTGATAAACAAAATCATATATGAAAAATAAGAATAATAGTACCATTATAAGAAATTTAAAATAAAAAGCAATAGATAATTCCTACACTAATAAAGGTTAATAAAATATTTTAATTATAGTTAAAAGTTGGTCTTAATACAAATTTATGTTCACTTACTGTCTTATTAGAAGCAGTTTAAGGTATACACCTGTCGATTATTTGTTTAACCAATACACATATTGGGACTATGACTAAGAGGCTATTTTTCACATTTTAAAATGAACTAATTTCATTCTTATAACAACCCCATGTCCTTTTTTACAGATGCAGAAAATAAATCATAGAAAGGTCTTGAGTTTTACTCAGGATAAAACTTCACGAAAGGCCATGATGTAGGCTTATTTTAGCCATGAGCATGTGTCAAACTTACTACACACTCTTCTAAGAGCTCATAGTGCCAATGGCACTCTAACGAAGTGCCACTCTCAACTTGTCTTTGAGGACAGGAAGTTGGAAGCCATTCTCAAAGTCACTTTTTGATAGCCCACACCCCGTTGATTGTCTGACTTCATTGGTTTCCTATTACCTACAGAATAGAGAGTAATCTTCTAAACTAAGTTCTTTCCTCCCTTGTTTTCACCACCACCACAACCTCAATCACAGCAGCCTCTGGATCCACTCAGCTGGATTTTGACTACTGTTTGGATACTTAATATCCGTGCATCCTTAGAAAAATGTTAAATCTCTTAATGCCTCAGTTTCCTCATCTCTAAAACAGGAATAACAGTGCTAACATAAAGGTTTATGGTGAGAAATCAATGAAAACTCTTAGAAGAGTGACTAACATTTAGTAAATATATCATAAAATATTTATATTTTTGTAATTATATTGTAATATTTTTAAACCTTTCTCATATACAAACAATTCTGACCTTCTTCTGGCTTACTAAATATGTGTTCTTTTTTTTAAAATTTCTTTTAGTTATAGATGGACACAATACTTTTATTTTATCTATTTATTTTTATGTGGTGCTGAGGATCAAACACATTGCTAGGCAAGTCTCATATATACTAGGCAAGTACTCTACCACTGAGCTATACCCTCAGCCCATATCTTCTTTTTTGATACTATGAAGACAATCGTATATAATACTTTTATGTAGAGTTTTCTTTGGCAAACTTCTATTTGCCTGCAAAATCTTTCCTGGGTACCTCAGAGAATGCTGAACTTTTGTCCATTACCTCCCCAGAATGAGTAACTTTATTACAGTATCTATCATGTTATGTTATAATTATTTGTTAACTTTTTGTCTGTGAACTTTTTTCATTTCTTTCTTTCCAGGAACATGCCTAATTTTCTGAATCTGCTTGATGGGACAAAAGGTCAAGTGTAGAAATTTACAGAACATCTCTGATTTATTTTCTATAAATCACTTTCAAAATTAAGTGTTGCAGCAATGGCGGTAGCGGTGCAAATGGCGATTGTAGCATACTACAGTAACACAGCCACATCAATATTTATAGCAGCTCAATTCACAATAGCTATACTATGGAACCAACCTAGGTGTCCCTCAATAGATGAATGGATAAAGAAATTTGGTATATATACTCAATGGAATATTGCTCAGCTTTAAAGAAGAGTGAAATTATGGCATTTGCCAGTAAATGGTTGGAGTTGGAGAATGTCATGTTAGGTGAAATAAGCCAATCCCACAAAACCAAAGGCCAAATGTTTTCTCTAATATGTGGATGCTAATTCACAATAAGGCAGGGGCACTAGGGAAAAATAGCATTACCTTAGATTAGGTAGAGGGAAGTGAAGGGAAGGAGGGAGGGGATGTGGGGATGGGAAAGATGATGGAATGAAATAGACATTATTACTGTATGTATATATGTGACTACATGACCAATATGATTCTGCAACATGTACACTTTAAAAAATGAGAAATTATATCCCATCTATGTATGATATATCACAGTACATAAATCCATTCTACTGTCATGTATAACTAATTAAAACAAATAAAAAATATTTTTAAAAAAGAAAGAAATATGGAAAAAAAATTAGGTGCTAACATTCAGGTTAACCAACAATAATTTTAGGTTGGGTTTCACAGGCATACTTATATTAAAGTCATATTATATATGACTTTACCAGAGAAGGGTAGCAGAACATGCCACAGCAAAATATGACTCTTTGGCATAAAGATAACTTTGTTGAAGACAACTGAGGACCACAGACATAAGAAAAGCACTCTTTCCTGAAAGCAGAACACAAATTTACAGACATTTGTCCTTCCCTCTTTATCAGGAATACAGTGTTTTATCACCAAAACAACTTTAGACTCTTCTTGGCATCACAGGAATCAACACAACAAACTTCACTAACTGGCCTCAATCTACCACTAATTTGCCACTTATTTGTCTTCCCACAATTTGCTACTCATGAGCCTCAAGGTCTTTTTCCTTTGTCTTGTTGCTATTCTAAAATTATGTTGTTCTCTGTTGAAAATGCTGAATAAGCCTCTTTGAGAATTAGTTCCTGTGTATCTCCCACATATACACAAGATGGAATTATTAATAAATTCTTAATTTTATTCTATTAATCTGTCTTTTGCTACAGGGGTAGGTCGCACATGAGAACTAAATTGGATAGAGGAAAGACTATTGTTTTCTATCTCTGAACCACTATGTGCAAAATGTTTGATTGAATAAAGTAAAGTAGATAGCCATGGTAGCATTGCTATAGCTTTAGGCCTTTTATTCTACTTTTCCTTATCTGTGGAGAGTGAAAAAGTTTCACCTGGACTTCAGGATTAAAGCTTTCTTAATTCCATAAATTAAATATGGAAAATTATCATTACTTTAGTGAATTAACTTACATGGTAAAAATTAGAGCATCTTATTTTAACACACATAACTAATTTCCCAAGATTTATCAATTAACATTTCACTGATGTAAAACTTATTTTTATTTTCCTTAGGTAGAAAGGGAAAATGGAAAAAAATAACTCTTTATTTGTAATAAAGGAAGTACAATTTACAATTGCTGAAAAATTATGAAGAATTTAAAAAGTTAGTCACTGAAACCATGAGGCTATTGAGGGGTTAAATTTACTAGGGATTATTACTTGGCATCAAAAAGAAAAACTTAGTTAGGCCCTGTTAGCTCTTACTAGATTAAAAAAAAAATAACTATTTCAAATTAAAAGACAAATGTAAATAAAAAAACTTTAAAATAAAATTAAAGAAACAAAACACCTGAAAATTATTCCAAATTTGAACAAATAAGGCTAAAATGAATATTTAAGTGACAAGTTTATAATAATTTGAATTTCTCAATGATCCTAACATAGTAAGTACAATACCTTAATTCAAAGTATCTTATAATAGCATGGGAGTGACATAAAAGCAGACCTGGTGAACAAAGGAATAGAGCAGAGGACACAGAGACAAGACTACACAGCTATAGCCATCTGATTCTTCACAAAGGTGTCAAAAATGCACACTGGCGAAAAGACAGCCTATTTAACAAAAGGTACCAGGAAAAGTGGGCATCCAAATGTAGAAAACTGAAATTAGATCCCTACTTCTCATTCTGTACAAAAATACCTAAGTATAAGACCTGAAGTTTTGAACAAATATGGGGGAATCACTTTAGGATAAAGGCACAGGCAACAGCTTCTGAAAGGACTCCATTAGTTTAGGAAATGTTAGCAAGAATCAACAATAATATTAATGGTATTAAATTTCTTGTCAGGTTCTCTTCTGACAGAGCATTACTATCCAGAATATATAAAGAACTCAAATATCTTAACATTAAAAAAGAAATAAACCAATCAAAAAATGGACAAATGAACTAAACACACACTTCTAAAAAGAAGAAGTACCAATGATCAATAATCATATGAAAAAATTTCCACATCTTTAGCTATCAACTGAGTAAAAATGAAAACTACACTGAGATTTCATCTCACATCAATCAGAATGGCAATCATTAACAATACAAGAAATAATAAATGCTAGGGAGGATATAGGGGAAAATGAACACTTACATACTGTTGATGAAATTGTAAATTAGAGTAACCACTTTGGGAATCAGTATGAATTTTTCTCAAAAGGCTAATAATGGAACCACCATAGAATCCTGTTACACCACTGTCCCATATTTTTCAAAAAGCATTAAAGTCAACATACTGTAGTGATACATGCATACCCAAGTTTATAACTATGCTATAGAACTGGCCTAGGTGTCCATCAGCAGATGAATAGATTAAGAAATGTGATATATATACACAACAATGTTTTATTCAGTTGTCAACAAGAACAAAATTATATCATTTGCAGGAAAATAGATGGACCTGGAAAGCATCACAGTGTGTGAAAGCTCACATCATTTTCTCTCTCATATGTGAAAGACACACACACACACACACACACAGAGAGAGAGAGAGAGAGAGAGAGAGAGAGAGAGAGAGAGGAGAGACAAATGGACCTTACAAAAATAAAAGATAAACAACAGAGCAGATGATGGGAATAAGGCGGAGGGAAAGGGGAATAATACAAAATATTTTTAAAAACCCAAGGATAACTCTAAATGCCATTACATGCTCACAATGTTTAAAAAGATGAAAGATCAATAAAATATTTTACTTAAAAAGAGAAGTAGTTGGGCACAGTGGCACATGCCTGTAACCCTGGTAACGTGAGAGGCTTTGGCAGTAGGATTGCAAGTTTGAGGCTAGCTTCAGCAATTCAGTGAGACTCCCAGTAATTTAGTGAATCCTGTCTCAAAATTTAAAAAAAAAATAAAAAGGTTTGAGGATAGGCCAGTGGCAAAGCACTCCTGGGTTCAATTCCAAATACCAAATCAGATAAATAAATAAACAGATATTTAAAAATAATAAACAAATAAAAACTACATTAAAATTCCATCTTACTCCAGTCATAATGACTAGGCAATAAATCTAGCAAGGATGCAGGGAAAAGAGAATTCTTTTTTTTTTTTTAATTTTATTTTTATAATTTTTAATAGGTACAACTCATAGTGCATATATTTAGTATCTTTTTACATTTTACATACAACTGTTTGTAAACAAAGTATATTCGTACAATTTAGGTCTTCAATCATGCATTAAGGAAAATGATATCCGTCTCATTCAACCACCTTTCTTTTTTTTTTCTTTTCTCCCCCTCCCTCCCCCCTTGCTCCCTCCTTTACCCTCCCTTCCCTTGACCATTCTAGTGTTTTTTTTTTATATATTGTTTGTGGGAATATAAATTAGTACAGACACTATGGGAATCAGTTTGGAGTTTCCTCAAGAAACTAAAAGTAGAACTACTATATGATCTAGTTATACCACTCCTAGGCATATACCTGAAAGAATTAAAGTCCCTCTATTCTTCATAATAGTCTAGTAATGGAATCAGTCTAGGTGACTGTCACTGTATTAATGGATAAAGAAAATACAGAGTGTATATATACACATAATGAACTACTATATTACCATAAAGAAGAATGAAATATGTCATTTGCAGAAAAATTGATGAGACTGCAGATCATCATGCTAAGTGAAATAAGCCAGATGCAGAAATGTAAGTATAATAAGTTTTCTTTCACACATGAAATCTAGGGGGAAATAAAAGAGGAAAGAGGACATGAAAGTAGAAGGGAGACTGTTAGAGAAGGAAAAGAGACTCAAAAGAAGAGAGGACCAGTGGTATGGGGAAGTAATGCAGAGTAGAAATGATCAGAATATGTTGTATGAATATGTATGAATATGCCACAATGAAACCAATATTCAATATAATTAATATGCACTAATAAGAAAGCACAGAAGTAGTTGATGACAAGTGTTCTCCATCTTTTTATTATAGCCTCACAAATAGAGGAAGCATTTATTTTTCTAAAACTATCATCAAATCACTAGCATATTTATAGAGCACTTTAACAGGTGGTAAGGAAATGGACCATTTTCTTGCTAATGTTGCATTTGGCCTAAATTTCTAATAGGTATTATGAACATTATGACAGAATTTCACATGTAGAACAAAATTCTTTTGTGGTAAAAACTGCTGAATGCCATATTTTATGATTTTTACTCTTTAATGTAAGTCATGACCACCAACATAAAAGCAACAGAAATCAAAGTATCATTTCATGGTATTATTTTGAAAAATCTGAATTGCTATCTCAAAATTACACCACACAGTATTTTTTTAATTTACTGGGGAAGTAAAAATCCTTTTGACTTGTAAATACTCTGGACTGGGATTATTTTAAAATAACTAATATTTAAGATGACTAATTCAATGCAAGCGACCATGAATCCAATGGACATATTCTATAAATTAGTTAAAAGAAAAACTAAACAATAGTGTTGCAAAATTTGTGCAAAACATATTTTTAGCCTATATCCAGATATATTCATATATGTAAAGTGACATGGAAATCTGCCTTAATTTGTTGGAAGTCAATTTCTGTCCTTGGATGCTTTATGCATAACTTTGCTGAAGTAAGATTTGGCCTTGAGTCACCAAAATCAGAAATGAATTTCCTTCTTTTCTTTCCACAGTAAAAAGTTATGTATAAAAAAGATGGTGGCTCTAAAATGAGGTCAAATTAGGTCACTTATAATAATTATATATATTATAATACATAAAATATATATTTATTATTAGTGAATAAAAATTAAGACTGCTAATGCACACATGCATGTAATTACTAACATATTTGTGAGGATAAGAATATATTCAGACTTTAAAAAAATACTTTAGGATAGTTGATTTAAGAGATAGAGATTGAGTAATTAAAATATGCATTTAGTATTTCTTAACAAATTAGAATATAGAGCAGTGGCCTAATGTTAGGAAAACAAGTACTTCTTTTCTGGCTTATAAAATAAAAGAGAAAGAGGAAAACTTTTTACTCTGAAGTTAGAGGTTATCTTAGAGGTTATCTAGACATTGACAGCATATGGACTTTGCAAAACTTCAGGATTCTTCAGGTTGATTACATGTAAGCTGCCCCTTTTTCTCCCTATTAGCATCATGCCCCCACCCCCACACCATTTTTTCCAAGTCACCTTTCCCAATGCATGAAGTTTCAAAAAAATACATATTATTTTTCTACGTGTGAATATTTTATATATTATATATATATATCAATACAATAATTCACATGTTAATGAAGAACTGGACAAACTTCTAACAGCACATTTATTGACTGTTGAAATGGTCTCCCTGAGGGACAAAGCCAAATAAGCCATTTTGTCTTAATGCAAAAAGATATTTGGAATATAACCAGAATAGTAGGTGACATGTTGTTTATTTTCATATTAATCCCCAGTATCTATACCAGCCTTGGCTTATGTATTGCCTTGAAATTTGTGAACTATATTATTTACTACCTTTAATCTTTTGCTAGGAAAAAAATATAATATTTGTATAGCATATATGGCTCTTCCTATTTTGACTTCTGTAATACATCTAACTGTGCTTGCCTTACACTTAGAACTCTAGTCAAACCTAAGCCATTATCACCGTCCTATTGAATCAGAACCTCTACATGTGCTACTCCCTGGAATGCCCTCTTGTTCTCCATCTTCCATAAGATGGATTCCCTCTCATCTTTGTATAATAAACTTTTCTTTTTATCTCCTAGACACAAATCTTCTTTGAGCGATTTCTATAGCCAATATCATAAATATTTAAAAAGGAAGAGCCAAAATCTAGAAACACAAGAAGCGAGGGAGGAAATGAAAAGAGCTGGAGCAAAGGAGAATGGGTGGGTAAAGGGTCCATACTTAAAAACTGGATCATGGGCAGTTATGAAGTTTCACATGGCTGCCCTCACAAAGGGCAACTGCCTTCCCCAAACAAGACTTTGAGACTTTGTGCACAGCCAATGCATCACAGTCTCTGACTGGAGATGCAGAGAGGACTCAGGTCCCTGTGTTTATGCAAACTTGCATTCCTAGCCCAGGCATCTTCATTCAGAGATCTCTTTATCTGTGGTCCCTATGGGAAGAGGGATAGAGAGGGAAGGCTTGAAGAGATAGTCTTCTCTCTAACTCAGTACTCTAATTTTCAACTCTTGATCCTCTTTCCTCTCTCTTTCCTTTTCCCTCTCCCTGTTCCTTTGGAGTCTTTTGTTCCAACATATACAACAGTGAGATGACCCCCAAGTCTGTGCTAATCCTGCTGGTCCTCAATTGGGACCATCCTATTGGGGAAGATGGAAGGGGGGATAGAAAGAGAATGGCACTTTCTTTTGGATTTTAGCTTCTTTCTCATACTATCACAGTGATTAAAAACATTGAGTATGAACTTTCACTTTGGGTTTGTGGCTGTAATTTACTACCCCAGCACCTGGAAGCTGGGCTCCCTTGAGCTCAGCTAAGCTGTTGACAGTGAAATGCTAAGATAGAAGTCAGCTCCAGGGAACTTCTGTACACTTTGCAGGTGCTTCCAAATGGGAGAGCAGAAGTAGAACTCTGTATGAAATACAACATAGCTCTATCTGCAATGAATCACTTGTCAGTAAGAGTTGTTATATTAATGAGCTGCTAGAGTCTTTGACATTATATAAAAACTTCAAAGGGCATAGTTGAGAGATAACAAAAACATGATTAAACTGCTTATTCTTTTGTCTTTTCTAGTAAAAAAAATGGTGTCACATCTACATTTATTTTGGTCATCCTTAGATTAAAAATTATTTGGAGTTATCACAATATCTTTTATAGGAGTTAGATGGTAGGACAGGGAAAGAATATATGAGCTACATTGTAAAATGACTCAGTCTTATATTTTATGTTTTGCAAGCTTAAAGACAAAATCAACCAGGCTCCTGTATGGAAGAAGAAAGGAAGAATAGTGATTTGAACTCTGAGTAGACCATTGAGCCCACCACATCCCCATGTTTTGACTCTAGTTTGCAGTTTGAAAATAGCTGTTTAGTGAATGGGTCCTTGTTCCAAGGCATTTGCCAATACCTATGGCACCAGTCTCAATGGAGTGCCATTGAACTCTAGCATAAATACTCAAGCCAGTGGTTATTCTTTGGCTATCATCATGTTTGAGGTTTTTGCTAAAGGTAGGATAGATACCCTGCATGTCAAGAAGACTACTGATTGGAAAACCTAATGTTGAATTAGCCTATATGTTTGCACCAGCAAAGGGGCAGTGGAGTGCAAATTAGACCTATATATTTCAAATTATGCAAATTATTTGTGGATTATTTTCCTACAAACTCAGCAAATATATATGCGTATACTTAAAATGTATAAACATATACACACAGAAATACATATACATGAAATGCATTTACTGTGATAATACTATAAAATATATTAAATCAAATCCTAAGATTTAAAACTGGACTTCTAAGAAATGCATAAATTTAGACCTGATAAAATATTTCATATTCAGAAATATGCATTAAGTCACATCTGAAATAATAGATTAACTTGCCTCAATTATCTTGAGATAACTTACAAATTCTTTAATTGTACTGGAAAGAACACATATATTTGTGAAATTAATATAAATATTTTAAAATAACTTTAAAATAAAAAAGTCACGTGACCAAATGTTCAACATTATATTAAAATGCTCATATCTAGTATAAAACATTTTCTCATCTAGTTATTCCTATTCAGAAGTTAAGAGCACAAGTCTGTATTACTTTCACTAATTTAATAAAATCTAATTTTACATTTTTAAACTATAAAAGGAAAGTAAAATGCAAATAATTTGTAGGAAGCAAATATAAAGATTTGGGAATGCAAGATGTGTCAGACATCTTTTAATTAAGACCTCAGTAAATAATTAAATCTGAATGCTTGAGATTAAAGGGTAATTATAATAGATATACAATGGAATAGATAATCATAATCTTTAAAACATAGTCTTCTTGGTTTTAATGGCTATTTATACTTATTGTTTTAATTTTTAAAATTGTATATCTATAAATCATCAAGCATGATTTTAATTTAGAACTTTGTAAACTCAAAAACACCAATTTGTGATTCATTTTAGAAATTATAATATGTAATTGATTTTTATGTTGTGTGCATCCAAAACAAGAAAACATTAATGGGTACTAATTAATTAAAATAGAAAATGCTGAGTCATTTAACAATCATTTTTAAAGCACTTATGCTGTTAGACACTGGGCTAGGCCATGTGGATGTCAATATAAATAAAATGCATGATTTCTGAAATGATCATATTGAAATTTAAATGGGTGCTTTTTTGATTAGCCAGATGCTCATTTTTATTTAAACAAAATCCAAAAGTTTGTTGAAAATATGTAGTAAAGAAAAAAACTATTTTTTTCTTCAGTAAGCTGACAGAAGAATAAAATAATCTGAACAATTATGTATTTCTTATCAAAGTTAAGTTTGAAGCTCATGGTAGATATCACAAAATTCTTAGTTTTGCTTTCACATGATTCCTTGGATGATTGCCTAAACTGTGTGGAAGAAGATGACTTCTCATTAGAAATCCCTGAAAAATATGTGTCTAGAACTATGAATGGTAGACTTGCGACTGCTCCTGTATGTCCATCCCCACACTGTTGCCCTCCATGCCGGATACCTCGAAATCAGCAAGTAGCCACACTGAAATGTTGTGTTTTACCCTTAAAGAAGTCAACCTGAGATCTATCAAAAAAATCTGGAAAAATGCAAAATTAAAAAACAAAACCCAAGAAAGTCACTTAAAGACTGGATGCCATGAACCATAGCCTATAGTAAGTTCCTTAGGTAATTCTCCTTTGCCTAAGGACATTGTATGAATTTGTTCAAAAGAAAAGAAAAAAATCTTTATGAAAAGGTACAATTTTTCAAAAAGGAAGATAGGGAACAAAAGAGATTTATAAGACAAAAGAATGAAAATGAAGTAGATTTCAGAGAACTGAAGGAAAAATTTTTTTTTTTTGTAAAAAGGAAATACAACTTAACAGATTCAGGTGTGAAGAATTTATATAGAACAAAATGAAAATGGACAGAGACAATTGTACAGACCATAAAAAGAATATATACAAGGCAGGTTTGTCACTCACGTGATTGTTTTTTTACAAAGAGGTGTAAAAACCAAAAGAAGACATAATATAGTGACTCAAAGCTAGGTCAGAAAAAAAAAAACAAAAACATCAAATGAGTTTTTGAATCCACAAATTGAAAAGAAATAGTTACTTCAGGGCAAGAGAGTGTAAAATTGTTCCTCTTGAGAGTGTTTGCCTAGGAATCCCAGAAAACCTCAAGGCTGGTTCATTCACAAGACCACTACTTCCCCAGTGAACCTATTTAAATTAGGATGTCACTTATAGGTGATTCAAGGTTTCTGAACCTTGTTTTTCTTTCATTATTTCCCCTGAAGCACTAGTCACTATCTGACATGCCCATATTTCACTGTGTAATCATTGCACATTTTATGCCAATTTTTTTTTTTCAGGTAAGTGGGGTGTGACCATTATGTGAAGTCTTTTTGTTTATTTTTAAATTGTGCCTTATTACTTAAAAACCTTTTATTACTAAAAGTGTAAGATTAGGATGCACAGAATATATCCGAACACATGTTAATGTGGTGTCAATGAGTATGAGGTGAAATACCCTAGAAAAGTTGCTTACTCTTCCTCTCCCCAGTTAGAATGCAAACTCCAAGAAACCAGATTGTTTTTAAACATGGTTGAATGTCTAGCTACTATGACATGATCCATGAGTATCTGATAAGTATATGTTGAGAGAATAAATTTCATAAATAAATAATTATATAGTAATCTGTATAGAAAAGAACAGACCACATTCAAGAGGGAAATTTTTACCTTTTACCTGTCTGAGCTCTCTAAGGTAACATAGTCACTTAAAGACAGGTACAAGAAAACTATTATTCAAGGTATACTTTGACATTTTTCCTTTTTGTACCAGGGATTGGACCCAGGGGTGCTTAATCACTGAGCCACATCCCCACTTCATTTCTACTTATTTAATTTTGAGACAGGGTCTCACTAAGTTGCTTAGGGTCTCCCTAAGTTGCTGAGGCTGGCTTTGAACTTGTGATCCTCCTGCCTCGGCCTCCTGAGCCACTGGGATTACAGGCATATGCTACAACATTCAGTTGACATTTGTCTTTGGAGTGTAAAGACAATAGACAAGAGTACATAAGAATGCTAGGAAATACATGATCCATTTTTGAAGATACCTAGAAAGTGAAGAAATTAAGATAAACATATAAACAACAAATTCTGACCATGAATAGGTGTGATGTCTTAAAATACAGATGTAAGGATAGGCAACAATGCAAATGGTTACAGAATTAACTGGAAACTTATAAACTTTACATTATGAAATAATACTAAATTAATAATAATGGAAACATAGAGAGGAATGCTTATGTGCCAGTGTGCTGATTTCTACCATCTATTTCTGAAAATTGACATTATCTAAACTTGGTATGTGAGGTTAAGATACATGATTTTTAAAAGATTTTTCATAATCTTGTTTTCTTAATTTTAGAAGTATGCTTGGTAATTAATGGTTACTTTTAATTATTGTCGGTTTGTGCATTTCAGTCTACATTTATAGATATTCTTACAAATATCTCATTTGCCAACATCAATATCTGAGTTTAGTCATTTATGAAATGGGTATAAATAATTCCTATTTATTCCTTGTTGTATAAGGGAATAGGAATATTAAAAAAATGATACATGAAAATCACTTAAACCTAGTCCAGATAAATTCTGCCTATGTGTATAATATTTATGTCAATCAGCATTGTGATTTAAAAATGGTAAAAACAAATTTTTGTTTCTTTTTTTTGGAATTGTTAGCATTTATTTTTATGAATATAAAATCAACTTTAAATATAATAGTACTAGCTAAACAAAATTGACCATGTTATTGTAATAGGAGACAATTGTGTTCAGTTCTATATATCTGTCCTAGAGAATTAAAGCACACTATTGTGTGTGTATGTTTTGTTTTTGTTCTTATTTCTAAATATAATTCCCCTAAAACCTATATAATCATTTCCCAAAGCTGGTTGTGTATCTCATTCTCCCCTTTTAGTGTTGCTTTGCTCTTACAGGAAACTTAATTTGGAAACACGAGGAGACAGAAACATGTGTGCCCTTTCTACTATCAGTGTATTAGTGACAATCACTCATGTTTAGATGATTTGTTAAGTAAAATATTAATGTGTAGGTGGAGAAGTAGAAGATAAGAGAGGACGGCTGGAGACAGAGTGCTGTTTGGGAAGACTTCAATAACAGGGTGATATTGCAAATTTTATGTACATTCTATTTCTCTGAGAGGATTAAGAGTTGTTAATATGATACACACCATTCAACCAGTCTTCCTAACTCATTGTTAAATGGTTCCTGAGAATATAATGAGCAAATAATTTTATTTCTCCAAAATTGAATTTCAAATTTACTACCAATAGCTCCTATGATTTTTATTTATTTTTCTTTCACCCATAACTATTCATACATATTTATAATTTAAAACACATATGGCATTGACTATGTATCCACACAAATTTGTTACATTTAAATAAGGTCCTTTTTTGTGTGTTTTTTTGTCTTCTGGCAATTGTGGAAACTGAAAAACAACTATTGACTGTAACTAAATAAAATCAGAGTAACACCCATCATGCTATCTTTTATAAGTGAGATGTTATTCACTCAAAATCACATGTGCATCGTAAAGATAACAAAATTGAATGACGATAAATATTAAAATCAATGACATTTATTCATAAAAATGGATAAAATGATTTTTTTTCCTCTCTCAAAGTGCAAAGGGACAAAAATCTTGGTACATGTTGCCCTCTAGTGGAATTTTTTAAAGAGGCAGTTGAATTATATTTTTGTATCTTCAATAGCTGCAATACAAAGTTTACTATTACACTCAATTAACAAATAATTATCTTGCTTTTTTGTAAATGGTAAGTAGTGTTAAAATAATTTTCCATTAATTGCTTATAGTTGGTAGGTGTGATAGTTTTAAAAGAATCAAGAAATGTAAAAGAAAACTATGTCTCTTGTACCATTAAAAATCAAGAAGGTGTGACTTATATAAAACAAAGTAGAAATAAAGATCTCAGGCATACAATTTCATTTTCTTTGGATCTTTGCCAAGAAGTTTTGTCCAAGCTCCCTCTATAGAACTATCATTTCAAACTCATCTTTCTAACACTTAGATGACTAAAACTACATTTTAATTTCTTGGTGGAATACAATAATTTAAAAAGTTATTATCAACAAATAAGAACTCATATTAACAAAAATATGAAAAAATATTTTTTCAAAAGCATTTTTGGTCATTTTAAATTTTTTCCAATGAAATATTTTGTTCTCTATTTCTACCAATTTTTTTATTTTATGACTAACCATGTCAAAAGAGGTCAACTTTGCTAGTGACACTATACAAAATATACTCATTTATAGTAGGCATTTAAAACTGTTATTGAAAATCCATCATTTTATAGCACTTATTGATTTTCTTTAATTTTACTTTTGCTCACTTTTTACAATACTTCATTCAAACACAAACATGTTTAGAGTAAGACTCCTATTTTTGCTGATACCTTACCCTAAAAAGTTATTTTAAAATATATTACCTCTATCAAGGTGGATAAAACATGATTTGTTTATCCCATGAAATACAATTATACAAATATTTAATGAATGATATAACTTCTTTCCTCATTAACATAGGCTCAAAATCTATCTTTAAAAGGAACAGAGCAGAGCAGAAGGTTATTTGTGTCAATGGTGTCTTCCAAGGAAATGTAATATTAAGTGCCAATCCGACACCATGTCTACTAAGGTTGAGAATGGTGA
Organism: Tamias sibiricus; assembly: GCA_025594165.1. Lineage (NCBI taxonomy): Eukaryota > Metazoa > Chordata > Mammalia > Rodentia > Sciuridae > Tamias > Tamias sibiricus. The sequence continues at coordinate 33,498,699 of CM046668.1, forward strand.
TGACCCTTACAAGCATTTCTGTGGCAATTCCTTCATTCTGTCTGTGGACAAGGCAGCCCTGCAGTTACAACTGAGGTGAAAGAGAAGCTGTCAACTGCCTTCCCTCCCCTGCTACAGCTATTGGTACTATAATAATAAATAAGGGAAAAGTTGCCATGTATTAGTCAAACTCATTAAGTCTGTTTTTTAGCCTACACTCATTAAATTCTTTTGTAGATTGTTTCCAGATTTGTCAGGCAGAAGTACTCTTGATCCCATCATTACTGCTCTAAAATAGTGGTTGGCAAACCCTAGGTCAGACCAATGCCTATATTCTGTTATTAACCCAACATGCGTCTTTCCAAGCCTCCCACAATGGTTATCAGTTTTGACTATAGATAGTAAAATATCAGGTCCCTGCATGTCCCGCTTCCTGTTACCAAAAGCCAAGCTAAGGTAAGGAAACAATGACAATATGCATGGGCCAGAAGGTTCAGAAGGTCCAGATACAAATTATCTTGAAGGACACTGTTTTTTTTATCTTATGCACACTGGGAACTATGGCAGGTTAATGTTGCTCAGTATTCAGTATAATGTTGCACTGTATTCAGTTTAAAAGGTGAGACAGGACCAAGCTATTTCCTTCAGATAGGTCTGACAATTTTATATATCAGTGTAGAGAAAGGGTAGCTGTTTGCCTATTTTACAGGGAATGAAATTAGAAGCTCAAGGGAATATAAAATATGATAATGTCCTGTGGTAGAGAAGCTCTCAGAAAAGCTTAGGTAAATTAACATTGTGTACCCTAAGTACAGTAATGTGTTTTAACATGCCTTCATTTTCTTTGTCTCTCTATATAACACAATCACACAGCCTCCTGTGCTAGATGATAGCTGTGTGTAGAGGAGGAAAATCAATTAGATTAAAAAAAAAAATAAGTGAAAAGCAGCAACTTCCAAAGTGTGTTTATAACTTCATAATTGATTCTGGGAAATCTGTTTTCAATCTACTATATAAAACTAGGATAAATGAAGGCATCTTTTCCCCATCATCTTTGAAAACAATGGCCTTTGTCTGGATTTGTATTAAAAGTTCTTAGGAATTTTTGCAATCTACTCAAGGAATGCCCTTTTTTAACTGGGATTAACTTGGGCAGACTGGCTACCATCTGGATTAGACAGGAAGTTTTAACTTCTTATTATTTAAACTTATTAGTTTGCTTCACAAAGCACAAAATATTTTTTTTTCACAGTTCATAAAAGCAAGGTTCAAGACCTCTCAAGATCTGGGCACCTTGAGGTCCCTTAAGACTGTTTTTTGGTAAATCAACATGTGAAGGTTATCTAAAAGTTCTGATGTGTGTGTGTGTGTGTGTGTGTGTGTGTGTGTGTGTTAAATTTTTTTGTATTTGTAGATGAATAGCATGCCTTTATTTTGTTTGTTTACATGTGGTGCTAAGGATCAAACCCAGTACTGCACACATGCTAAGCAAGCGCTCGGCCCCTGAGCTACAGTCCCAGCCCCTGATGTGTTTTTAATATAAAAAGATTATTTAAAATTAAAACTGTCATATTGGAAAATTCATAAAATAAATTAATTTTATAATGATGCTAAATTGGCTATATTAGTTCTAGCCAATTTTAGATCTGAAAATGACTTTGTACATTTTTTTTACTTGGTTTTAGGAAATACATTTTATTATCTTCAGGGCATGAATGTAGTGAAAATATATTTGGTTTAATAAATATTTATTGATAGAATAAGAAAACAATACTGAGTTTCTAGATTATATTAAATATATGAATATTTTTTCATAATTTTGGAGAAACACGGTTCTCATTGTCAAGTGATAAAGATAAAAGACCCATTCTTCTTTTAACTTTTTAATGAAGAATTCATTAAATATAGAATATAAAGCCAAAGAAATTATAAAGAAGAAATTTAAAACTAACTTTTTTAAAATGTGAAATTTGAAGAAAACACTAGCTGGAAAATAATAAAGACCTTCTGTGATTTAATGTATTAGTATTATTGATACGCAATTATATTTCAATTCTGCTGTATATAATAATTAATTGACTCATAATTTGAACACTTGTTCTTAATTCCTTCAGGATATTGCAAAAGACAGTATGAATTTCACATATCATGCTCTCTTCACAGATTTCTTTTCTAAATTTTTTCTCTTATTTCCTGGTTCTAGAGATATATACACAATTACAAGAATTTTTTACCAATAATATATATTTAATAAGGAGTAAAGGTAGCTGTATTTGTGTATCTTTGTGTGTGTCTGTGTGTGTGATGGCCTCAAGAGATACTTAATAGAGCATTTGAAGTTCTGATATAACTTTCCATATTCAGGTAGATAAATCATTATGTGATTGTACCAGAAGGCACATCCCCTTTAGCTCTTAAAATACTTTATAAGTGCTAAGAATACCTTTCTGTAAAAACTTTTGAATATTTAATCCATTAACAATTATATTCTTACTTACATAGAAATGAACTCTTGCATAATCCATCATTGAGGTGGAATAAATGTGAATTTGCTACAAAAAGAGTCACCATTAATTAAAGAATTTATCTCCTGAGACATTATAATTAATTAAACTTCTTTATATATAGTCTTTTTTCTTTTAATTTCTTTTAATTGACTCTTGGCTCTGTTCAGACCTTTTTTTACAATCATCTAGCAAAACAGAGAAAAGAAGAATGGGAGAGAAGGAGAAGGAAAGATAGAGTGTTTAAGAGAAAAGAGAAACAATGCATAAAAGGTTTTATCTTCCAAATCGTAAGCAAGGATCTGAGGAAGAAAGCATTTGATCAAGCAAAGCAGAAGTATAAAACCATATGTCATATTGTCAAAATTCTGAAAAGCAAGGTATTTGTTTTCCAAGGCCCTGCAAGTAGTATGTGATTTTCCTGATATAAGGACAATGCTGAGAAAGAATATGAGGATTCTTTACCATTGTATCCAAAAACCCAACAATTTGGAGAGAAAAATGACATGGCTGCCTAATAATGACCACTCCATCCTAGAATAGTGTGCAGTAACTTGGTCAAGACTTCACAGGCTTTCTACTAACAACAGGCTTAAGTAGAGCAATAAAGATAAAGAAGGGACATAGATTTTGCCTTCTGTGGATTTACTGTCTTATAGAGTGAATAATACAGGTTGGCAAATGATAATGCAAGATATGATGCTTCATGTAATGCATAAAGCATTGGCTTATGGGAAAATGAGATTATTTATAGTCCTCACTTCAGGATTCAACCTCAAGGAAGAATGAGCATTCATGGTATGCCTTGAAGTATGGGGAGGACAGGGAGGTGAGGGTAAGAGAGGGAACTTCAGGCCATAAAAACATTAGGTGTTCATTTCATGAGTATTTGGGGAATATAGCTGACTCAAGCAAACCAAAATGTAAACTATATTAAGAAAGTTATTGTTACGCTAACTTAACATTATATGAAAATGCTTTTGCAGAGGAACTTTAATAAGAATGTCTCTTTTGACTGAGCAAAGAGGGTGCATTTTATTAAGATGAAAACAGGTCACAGAATTTTTTTATTATTGATACTATAAATTATAATCATTATGACCATTTTTGACACGACATATGGGTAGAGATTTCATGATTAGAAACAGACTTTACAAAAAGTCTTTTATGGCAGTGAGTAAGAATGGAAGTAGAAAAGGAGTGGAGGTGGTGCTATCAATCAGAAGATTAAGTACATGAATAAAAAACAGACTTCTAACCAGCATGGTAGCATGAGAAAAAGGAGGAAATAGAAATAGGAGATGATGAAGTGACAGAATCATCAGATTCACAGTGAATTGGAAGTAGGAAAAAAGACAATGGGACAGATGTAACCCATGTGATGCCGACACAAAGAAAGGAAATAGGGAAATAATGAAATAAGGCACTTTTTAAAGTAAAGTGGTTTGATTTTTGAATATGTTGTTTCAAGTGTCATGGAAGATTCTCTTCTACTCTGCGAATGTAAAAGCATTAAACTGGTGGGTAAGATAGAGTAAATTTGTTATCCATTAACCAAGTATGCAAGCCCCAGACTTGAAAGATGACAGAGTTCATAGGAAGTTGCTGGAAGGCAGTTCTGTCAGGTGAGTACACCCAGCCAGTGCCTTATGCAGATACAGCACCCAGATTCTTTGAATGTCTGCTGTCCAATCAATCAACATATCTAACAGAGCTCCTCTTGAGACCTGACACTGTTTCACATAAGGGGATAAAAGCTGAAGATAGACCATGAGGCCTTTAGTAATGCTTAGAGTGGATTAGCCAGTTTACCTGAAAATAGGAGAGTGAGGATCATAATAATGTACAAAACTGGAACTATCACTTATGATCTAATAGGATGATTACCAAGTGTGTTTTTTGATAAAAATGTAGCTCAGATGCAGATGCCTATCAAAGCTTCTAGAACCGGTAAATATAAATGCATAGTCACCCCTAGCACACACCAATAATGGGTTAGGGGTGTGCTAATTTACTTACCTCTCTAGTCCATTAACTGAATAACAATACTGCAACCCATAGCAACAAAAGATCAGAGCAAGAGAGTATAAACTTTTGTGGAGGTTCTTCAGAGCCTTTGAGCAATCTACTCAAACATGCATCTCTTCTTTTGGAATTAGAAGAATCTAACTGGTTTATAGTGGTTATTTTAATCCCTTCATCAGTTTATTGTATTGTTCATCATAGAGAAAATTTTGCTCTCAATTTTCTAACTTTGAAAATCTATAAATATCTACCTTTTACTTGGAAATAACACAGGTGCATTTCTTTCGCATAGGCTGGTAGTATTGTGGACTCACTAACCTTTAATTTTTCTTTACAACGCATTGCTTTGTAATACTTGTGAAGGTGCTTTGCCTAAATTCATGTGGTTGTGGACCAAACAGTCCTCTCTAAAATTTTTATATGCTGATATCATGCTTAAAGAGGTAATTAAGTTAAAATGAGATCATTAGAGTAGGCCCTAATCCAATATGACTGGTGTCATTATAAGAAAAGGAGAGTAGGATACAGACACATACAAAGTAAAGACAAAGGGAAGAAGATGGCTGGCCATTTACATCAATGCCAGGAAGAGAAGCTTCACTAGAAACCAGTGTTGAAATCTTGATCTCAAATTTCTAATCTCCAGATCTGTCAGAAAATAAATTTATTTTGTTTAGACTACCCAAACTGTGGTACTATGTTATGGTGACCCTAAAAAAGATAATACACTTAGTAACAGAGACATAATCTTTGAACTGCTATAGAATAGAATGCCCAATAGAATGCAAGTCATTTGATCATTTTTACATTGTTTAAATAAAAACAATTTTCACTAAAAATAATTCTGGTTTTCTATTTTCCCAAAATAACATTTTTAAGGAATGATGTTCTGATCAAAACATTTCAGTATAATAAAATAAATGCAGTACTGGTGTCAGTTTTGTAATCATCTCTAAGGAAAAAATTAAAATAAAAAGGAAACAATTGTATTCTGCTCCTCAAAATGAATGAGTTTGCAGTTAGCATGGCTTTTGCTAGAAATTGGTCAAGTGAATTATATATCATTCTCTTGATCTGTAAGTAGCGAATAAGTATGACTTATTGCATATTAGTTTGAGTTTCTGCTTAAAAATCTGAAGATTTCATTTAAGGAGAAAACTGACAAAATAAAGTGCATTTGAGAAGGTGAAATGAAGAGTAATGTTTCTATCCAGTGTGTAGGATAGGCATAAGCATATTTGATAATATATTAGTACACCATTATCCAAAATAATTTCTATAATGTGTGGCACATAGTTAATTTATTAGAAAATTAAATATTGTGGAAGAAGGTGTTGTTATTTCCATCATGGTTTCAAAGCTGCCACGAACCTATAGCAGTTACCTAGACATGACTTTTTCTTCTGCAAAACCTGGTCAAACATATCCTATGATTATGCAGCCAAATTTCAGTGATTAACAATATTTGTAATAATTAAATCTCATTTTTTGTAGTTTAAACACCTTTCTTTTAAAATTCCTACTTATACTCATTTTCAGTCTACAGGTTGCATCCTATCTGAAGAAGGCACTGGGATTTGGGGCTCATTATTCTGGGAAATTAGAGAGAGTCAGAATTTTACTAGTCTGAAAGATTATTCCTTGTATGGTCACGTTCCATAACTGCAGGAAGAGGCACTAATCTCTTTTCTTCTTCATTTTACCCCCTTATTGCCTATGCCAATTTATAATTCCACAATTACTTATGTGATCATTTCTTTTTCTCTGCTGTATGCAGTACCATACTACACATTTTTGCTTAATACTATTTAGAACTTAGCACACTGTAAACATACAAGAAACAACCACTACACTTTGGTTCCTGACAGGTTCAATAGCCTAATGAACAATGGCAAATAAACTCTTCTTTGGTCGTGGTCTCATTCTACGAACATGTTTATGTAATTCTGTGTAAAACCTTCTTGAATATTGGATAACGTATTGGTAATTCTGCTTATTAACCATAAATCACCTGATTTCCATTGCAAGGTGTAGAGTGTAGGGTAATAATACTTTTCCCATTTATTGAACATTTACCATATACCAGGCATTGTGTAAAGCATTTATCAACACAGGAGACCACTGGCCTATGAATATTATAATCCCTAATAAAACAAACAGAAAGATACTGATGTTCAGAAGGGTAGGTAATCCTTAGGACTACATATCTTGTTAATGGGGGCAATAATTTGGGAAATGGTATCTACATGTCTGCAATCTACCAGACTTCCATGACTACTGAGTACATGATTATTTTGAATATCTTTTCTTCTTCCTCTGTTTTTTTTTTTTTTTTTTTTTTTTTTTTTTTGTTAGTTTTTCTACTCTGAGAAGTAAGGCTGAAGGGCATCTTAGGCTTCTGTGTGATTCTAGCCACAGGCTAGAAAAATTGGAGCTATTAGGTCATTCCGCTCTAGGAAAAATCATGTCCACTGAGCTGGGAGAAAATAAAATCTATATAAGGTTTGCATGCCTGAACAATAAGAGAATTGATGCAAAAGAAAGCAAAAATTATACTAGCTGTTTTGGGCTCAAAGCAAAGATTTTGTGATTTCATGATACTATATTCCAACATTGTGGGATTTTAGGATCCAATACTTACTAGAATATGACATCATGTATTTATTTTGGAAGTAAGACTAAATATTTAAAAGTTTATAGTCTCTCTGTGATAGAGTATCATAGTGTTTCAAAACCACATTTGAGATGCGTGCTTTCCTATGCAAAGCATTTTTTAAAAGTCTACATACTTTTTTAATTCCCTGATTTGTGTTATTGGTCTACTATGTGTCTTGGACTCTTCAGGGCAATCAGGATGGCCAAGAGTGCAAGACACAAGCTCTGCTAGTGTGGGGCTGGGGTAAAAGCAGAGGATAATCAGGAATATACATAACAAATTAATTTTAGATTTTTTTTTTTTTTGATTTATAAAATTCTGGCTAGATTACAAGCTTTACCTGTTGCTGTCTCAGGAATATTAGGAAGTTAAGTCATTATCTCAGGACCTCATATTTTTCATCTTCATTTATAAAATGGGAATAATTTAAAACACTCTTCACCATTATTTTTTTCAAATTTAATGTGATAGTCTATTTACTTAATGAAAGAAAAAAGTTCTCCTCTTTTGGAAGAATACATCAATAAATTACTCCTCTTACTTTCCAGTACTCTCTGAAGTTATTTGCTTTCAAATATCTGGTTGCCAAATTCAGCTCCTTCTGAAATTCTTCTCATTTGATTCCTCCACCTCCCTCCCCCATTCACATACTCAGTTTAGTTAGAACATTCAACTCAACAGGATGTCCACTGTAGTCCACCAGAGAGAACAGTTTTAGTGTCAGTAGTGGGTAGATTCAACTGAAAGATCCATCCCAAGACCAGAGAGTGTCAATAGCTGGAAAGAGATCTCATAGCAAGGTTTACCCATTCTATGGTGAACTTTTTAGACAAACTACAGAAGCCTGGAAAGACAAAGTAATCTGTTTATATCACATGAATATGGAGGTAGGCTTTAATTTATGAAAAACATATGATTTAACATTTTATGTGAATTTAGCTCATATAAGCTGAATTCCTACCAATATTTTATAAACTATGAAAAACCCCAGATATTAATCTGTACTTAAAATCAATTACATAAAATTTGTTTTTCAAGTTTTGCCTTAACTTTAAAATTATAATGCCTCACATATTTATTTTAGTTCACATTGTTCAAAGGCACTTGCATGCATATTGTTTAATTTTTATTGCCCCTAACCTGTGAAGTAGTGACATGCTCGACTTAATTTTCCAAGATGAGAAAAAGAAGTTCTGAGAATCTTGATGATTTGCCTGAGGTCATTCTTATTAAGTGGCAAGTAAGAACTCTGGTGCTATAATTCTTTGTGCTATATCTCTCTCCTGTTCTACAGATTTCAGTTGTTATTGTTAACTGACCCAAGAAGAGAGAATAAACCAAACAAATCCTAAGGATAATTTCCTCTTTCTAAACAGGAAATATTTTATCACATAGACTTTAATTACAATCATCACAATATGATAATATATTCCAAAACAAAGAATTGGCATTGCATTGAAGAAAAATAAACAAACAAAAGATTGAGAACTTACAGAGAAAATCTGGTGTCCAAATTTTCAGAGATAAACAACTTTAAACATAAATAATACCATAGGAAAAAAATACACCATGGAGGATTTTGATTCAAGCCTTTCAAAGTTATCCTTACAAAAATTATGATGTACTTTTCTTCAGTAATGCAAAAAGCAGATTTTCTAAGTTAAAGTGTCCATTATGTATAAAAGGAGAAAAAGAAAAACAAAAGTCCCCATTTAAACCAAATGAAAGCTGCTGTTTGTATCAGGTACTATGAATCAACCCTAACCTGACCTTCACATGGAATATTTAATATCTAGCAGTGGACTTGAGCTTCAAACATCAAAATCTCATTTCAGATTACTGATCTGTGAAATTCTAGGAGACATTTGAAAATCCCATGAAAGATAACAAATAACCAAAAGTAACTATCAGCAAACAAACCAACAGTGTATTTAATGGAGTGTAAGAAATGGTTTTCAAGTGTTCTGATTGATCTGTAGAACCTTAAGTGTCATGTTTTAAAATAAAATACTATGTAATATAGTAAAACATACATTTCACCATAAGAATTGGTGCATAAAGTAACTAAAATATAAAACAACATGCCTATACACAAATGTAAGCATTTAAACATATTTTCTTAAGGAAAAAAAATTGATGCTATATCATATTTTAAAAAGTAATATTTCAGTTTCAAGGAACATCAATAGAGAAAAAAAAATCCATTATTGTAAGATGATTACCATGAAGTCAAACTATAACTTCAGTTACGGGAAAAGAAATTAAATTACTGTTTCATGCATGGTCCCCCTCTCCCTACCCTCTAGTAAGTTCACAGGACTCACTACAGAATTGAGAAGTAATTCAATTTATAATGATATCTTTATATAGTGATTAAGTCAATTTTTGACCTACATAAGCCAAGGAGAATGTAGTCTTGTCAGAGCCAGCATTTACATGGAAGGAAACTTAACAGAAACAACCTGAATTAGCTATGGTAAGGAAGAGAAATCTTTTTATCTGTGCCCAGAGATTGTTTTTTGCTGGGTTACTAATTTGTCAATTTCACTATAGCAGTCATTTTTAAAAATAATGTTATTATTTAATCTATATGAAACTTAAAAGAAATTTTGCATACCTCTCTGGAAAAATTATACCATTAAAAAAAATCAGAGAAATGAGGAATTTCAACGGTTGCATTTCTCAAAGCTTTAGGAGAAAACACTTCTAGTGTAGCACAAGTTTTAGATGTAAGGCTCATTCAGAACTAAGTTTCACTCTTTTTCTTTCTTTCTTTCTTTTTCTTGTACTGGGGATTGAATTCAGGGGCACTCAACCACTGAGCCACATCCCCAGCCATATTTTGTATTTTATTTAGAGACAAGGTGTCACTGAGTTGCTTAGTGCCTCAATTTGCTGAGGTTGGCTTTGAACTTGTGATCTTCCTGCCTCTGCCTCTGAACCGCTGGGATTACAGGCATGAGCCACTGTGTCTGGCCTCTTTTTACTCCTTACCATGTCAAAAACCACTGTGATCCAAAACCCTTTGGTCTCTAAGCCACCACCTTTATCTATAATCTCTCTCTCACTTCACTTGTCTCTCACATTTTGGGGCAGTGAGGCCATTAGGGAAGTAGGGTTGGAAGATGTGGAGAAGACAGTGATAGGTGGGCTTTCTAGGGGTGGGATCAGGAATTAGCTAGGTCAAGGCCAAAGACTGAATTAACACAGAAACACATCTGCTTGTTTGGAGAGCAGGGAAAGAGAACAAGGCTGAATACTTTTATATGTGGTCTCAATTCCAAATGGCACATATGACTTGGAGATACACATGGGGTTTGTGTGGCAGAGGACTTGACATCCTTATGACATCCTTATGGCACAAATTGCAATTTCTTCTCAAGGTGAATCTTAAGAATTTATGTAAAACAGAAGTATGTTAAACTTATCATAGAAAATTGGTGGACATGATTGACCTATTTAAAGTTGTGTTTGAGCATTTTTTTTTTCTTTTTAATTTAATATTCTTTGGCTGGATACAGTCTCTGGTTTATGAGGGGACATGATATCTGTACTGTCTCCTTCAAGTTGGGTTGGAGTCAAGAAACTTTTCAGTTCTTTCTCCAGAGCATTGGGCAGGGACTCAGGGTTAAGAGGCTACTAAAACTAGAAGCACTATTATCACCAGGAAACCCTTTAATCTACTGGTGTGCATATACAGTGTGTTTGTGTGTTTGTGAATCTGTAATGATTTCCATATCATGTTTGAAGTTTTTTTCCTAAATATACACATTGTTTAGCTTTAAATAATAAGAAATTAAAATTCTGGATTAATCTGTATACATATTTAATAAATTCAAAAAGGGAGACTAAAACACACACACTAAAACTTACAACTAAATATAATAAACTCAAGAATTTTGATGAAATCTAAAGATACATGCACGATTCATAAAATGTTTTCTCTGTATATCAAAAGAATTTCAATATTTAGGAAATTTGGAAGATAAAGAATCACAAATTTTATAGCATCTTCCCATTTTACCACCTTAGAGACATATCTTCTACATAATTAAAATAAATGATTGGCTAAAATTATACAATTTCTTGAATATTTTTGATTGCAAAACAGATTCACTAAATATAAAATTCCCCAAGACTTATTTTGTAACTTCCCCTTCCAAACAGATCCTGGAGTGGGAAAACTTCGTGGCTCATGGCAGCAGACATGCAGTTAGCACAAGTGGCTGAAAAATAGCCCAAACCAGCCCTCATGTATTATTAAAGCCAGCAAAGCTTCATGCACTGCTGAACAATGCTGACTGTCCTCCACCAACGAATTCAATCCTCAGGCTTTCTGAACGTTCGCCAATGGTCTGCATTGCCTGCACATGGCAGATATAATTGGTAAAATGAATGAAGAATTTCCTATTCTTACTAGGCAGTATTCCAGATAGAAGATAAGAATAACTTCAATAGCTGAGCTAGCATGTGAAAGGGCTCCGCTTTTCATATAGCACTTATTATGAAGATGCAAATTTCCTCTCAACCAGCAATGATGCTTTTGACTGTTCAGCAGACATTCCTTTAACTATTAACAATTTGTGTCCTCAGTGTCTTATTTTTCAACATTTTCTGTCCCATTTTGAGACAATCTAATAACTCCTCAGAATTATCTGTAAACATAGATTTACAAGTATTCATAAAAAATAACTTCCATGTTGTATTATTTAGAAATTCAAAATATCATATCCAAGCATAAATCCTATTCAGTGTTCAGTTGACTGAAACCCAGGTTAGTGAAAATGAATACAGTCACTGGATAGAACCAAGATTTGATTGGAAAATACTCCACAAAAGGAATCATTAAATATCCATGCATCAGTCTGTTTGGCTGGCATGTAACTATTTTAAAAAGGTATTTGGTTGATGTGTTCACATTTGTTCTTTTGTAATTTTGTTCCCATCATTAGATGTTATTTTTTAAGGGTCAAATACACGGTGCATATATAATCTAAATATAATCATAAGCATTTATGAAGAAAATAAAATTTCTCTTCCACACTTGACTTTCAGTCACCAAATTTCTTCCCCCCATTGTTAACAGATATGTGTTTCCTTCTTAAAATGGCCAATGCATATTAGGAAAAGGAATACATAATGGTAGGAGTACTATGCATGATTACCATATCACAATTTTTCTACTGTAACCAACGTTCAAGTCTGTCAATTAACAATCAAGTTAGTAACTACTTTTACTACTATCTTTATTGCAAATTAAAATCTAATTTTTTAAATAAATGTAGCATCTATGCTACTTTTCAAAAAGCTCAGTACTCTTTTCACTAGATTAAATATATTTTTTACATGTAATCCTCACATTCAAATTTTCCATCATAGTGGAAAAATTCCATCTTACCTCACCTATATTCATTCTTTAGATGTACATTCTTCAAGTTTTTTTTTAATAGAAAATATGCAAAAATTTAAAAGAGAATAAAAAGTTATGCAGTGGGAATTCCCCATTCACCCCTTTTCCTTTCTAGCCCAATTTTCACATGATCCTTCCTACCACCACCCACATATACAGTTTACCATTATTTTATTTATTCTTTAATGTAGTCATGGTCTCTTTGTTTACATATAAAGATGAATATGTATTCTGATTACTTGTTTTTCTGGGGGGTACCAGGGATTGAACTCAGGGGAACTTAACCACTGAGCCACATCCACAGCCCATTTTTGTATTTTATTTAGAGACAGGGTGTCAATGAACTGCTTAGTGCCTCAATTTGCTGAGGCTGGCTTTGAAGTTGTGCTCCTCCTGTCTCAGCCTTCTGAGGAGATGGAATTACAGGTGTGCATGCAACTGTGCCTGTTTTCTGTTTATTATGCACAATATATTAGCACAATATATTAGCTATGTATTATAAATAACACTTTAGCATAATGTATTATTAAATATAATACATATGGCACTATGCACTATTTTAAAAGTCAATATGTTACAGATGTCTCTTCATGCTAGTTGTCAGCTTAATTGTATTTCTTAAGGCTCCATTCTATTGAATTGTATGTATCAGAAATTAATTAAATCATTGCTTATTGAGGATAATAGCAGTTGTGTCTTGGTACAAACAAATAATCTCAAATAAACATCCATATATGTGGGTTTATTACAAGATTACTTTCTAGGAGTGGAGATGTTTGATGAAAGTTTTTGTGGACTCTTCATAAGAAAGATATTCTACTATTGCCCTCCCTGGGTCTCTCTACCAATTCATACTTGCATGAGCAATATATAAGAATAGTTGTTTTCCACAGTCTTGTCAAGAGAATGTGTAATCAGACTTAAAATTTTGTCAGTCTAATGAGTGAAAAATCATACCACAGTGTATTCTCTATTTCTATTATACCGTAACATCCTCTCCAAATACCTTTTCTTAGTCTAAAAGCATGTTCAGTCTTTTTTTTTTTTTTTTTTTTTTTTTGGTACCGGGGATTGAACTCAGGGGCACTTGACCACTGGGCCACATCCCCAGCCCCCGAGACATTTTTTGTATTTTTATTAGAGACAGGGTTTCACTGAGTTGCTAAGTGCCTTGCCATTGCTGAGACTGGCTTTGAACTTGAGATCCTCCTGCCTCAGCCTCCCAAGTGCTGGGATTACAGGCGTGCGCCACCACGCCCGGCCATGTTCAGTCTTTACTCATGTTAAATAAAAGAAAGTATTTTCCTAACCCATTTTCTCCTGTAGCTCTCACTCTTTCTTGTTTTCTTTCATCTCACTACACTCAGTTTGACTTTGGCCCATTCCATCTGAGTGGGTGCCTCATCACTCCACTGTTAATACCCTCATGAGAGCAACCAATAACCTCCTGAATTCCAGGGAATCTTTTCTGTCCTTATATCACTTGATCTTTCTGGATTATTTGATACTGATCCTCAGCATTTCTCCTCAAATTTTCTTGCTGTTGGCCTTTGAAAAGCCAAACAAACTAAAACTATCTCTCAACTCCTGTGGCATCCCTTTTTTTTTTTTTTTTTTTGGGGGGGGGGCAGGTACCAGGGATTGAACTCAGGGGCACTCAACCACTGAGCCATACCCCCAGCCCTATTTTGTTTTTTATTTAGAGACAGGGTCTCACTGAGTTGTTTAGCATCTTGCTTTCACTGAGGCTGGCTTTGAATTCCTGATCCTCCTGCCTCAGTCTCTGGAGCCTCTGGGATTACAGGCTTGAGCCACTGCACCCGACCTCCTGTGGTCTCCTTTTTATCGTACTAACTTTGAAATATTAACAAGTCCCAGGATTTTTTGTCGGCCTTTCCTGATTTTAAAATTCTTCCTGCTCATCTCCTTTACAGTCATGGCTCTCAGTACACCAATCTGATAGCCCTAATGGTCCTCAAGTCTTAATCTCCAGCCTAGGCCATCTTTGCTCTTGTTTACACCCTGCTCTGGGTATTTATATAAGTAGAGGGAAAAACATTCGAAAATATTAAATTAGCATTTTCAAATATTGACACAGTTTGAAACAATAGTAATAATAGGCGATGCTTTTTTGAGTGCTTTCTATGTGGTAGGGGTTAAAGTAATCCTTGTACACATTCTATGACTACACTTTGAAATAAATTCTAGCAAAGTCCTTGCAAGTCTTCAGTTGCTAAAGACTTAGAAAACGGCAAGTGAAATAATATTTGGTATTCTAGTGAATGATCATTTAATCTTTTCCAGGAAAAGACGATCCTCTATAATACACCGAAATTAAATATGATTTTAGGGTTCATAAACCGGGCTGACTTGGAGAGCCATCTAGTGGTGAGTGAATGGAAGAAGACAGGTGGAGTTTTCTTTGGTGGTAGACAGCACAGGAGTGGCTTTCTACTTCACCTAGATGATTAAGGCAGGAACTCCTAGAATCTGATTGGATTTCATAGAAGGTTCTGCTTTCATAACCTATTTGGTTTATCATATACTTTTGTGGAAAATGTGCTTATTTTCTTCTAAATTTATTTAATTTTTCAACTTGGCAGTAGATAATCAGATTAAGGAGAAGAAAGCATTGGAGGAGGAGGAGAAGAAGGAAGATGAAGAGGAAGAGAATAAATTAAAGAAAGAAAGGAGAAGAAAGAAAAAAAAAAAGAAAATTATGACTGATCTTATTCAAACCAGGAGATGGAGATAGGACTGTAACCAGCTTTTCTCCCTCCCTTTTCTTCTTTTCTCTTTTTCTGCTCTTGGAGGTGAGGTCACAGGTCACTATTTCCTAAAATATGTATCTTGTTGGCATATGCCAGAAATAGTTGAGAATAATCTATGAATCTACAGTAAGTCAGAAGACAGGAGGATTATTTTTAAGAATTATCAAATGGGGGGGTGATGATAGAAAACAAACAAAACCCATAATGCTTTTGATATATTATGGAGAGGTAATAAACAATCTCCGGATCTCAGTGGTTGTCAACAGCATGCATTTCTTGTTCATGTTACATCATGGCCAGTTAGCTGTGGCTGTGCTCCATCACCAACAGAATGTTTTCCACCCAGGATCCCAGGGTAAAGGAACAGCCTTAATGGCTGGCACGCTGTGCTATTCTGTGGTTGAAGGAAAAGACCCAAACATCTCAGAAGAACTCTCAAAGGCTCTTAAAGTTTCTACTCATAACTAGCATTCACGTCTCCTTTATATTTCACTGCATAAATCATATCATATGGCCCAAACTGGTATCAAGAGGGCCAGAAATACCTTTTCCTGTAAGACATGGCATTTAGACACAGGCACTTAGTATAAAGTGCAATATAATATGCTATTTCAACCAGGATGAGGTTGAAAGAGAAAGTGTTTTTAAATAATTAAGCTAGAACAATAGGCAATAACTGGGATTATTCAGGCAAACTGGAAAGCATTGTCACCTTTGTCTAACCCTTTTACAGGGAAAAGGGCCAGGAAACTGAGAAGAATAACTGAACTCATCATGAACTTCTGTTAAGAGAGTTGGCATACACATGCAGATGTGTCCACATTGTGAATTAAGCTAGGGGATCAGGGAAGAGGAAGGAATGGATCAGGGGTATCAATGGGTTAGATATTAACCCTAGGCAGTGAGATCTCTTCTAAAATACACAAGACAAAGAGTAAGGGACTAAGTAGTTCACTTTAGGTGATGTTCTTTATCTCAGAAGGTTAAGAAAAAGGAGCATCAGGGGCACTATTTCTCTGTTCATAACAATTAACCCACATACACTGGATCTAAAGGCATTAATGGGAGTAGAGAGGTCAAGAGAAGACAGAAGGTCCAGTTTTGATAGTTCAGCAATTGAAAATGTTTAGTATGTAAAACAAAGGCTTATCTCATTACATTCCTACATGGGAGAAATTGGAGTGTTTTAGGAATAAGTTCTATTGAAAATTAAGAAAAAATATAGGAAATACAAATATTAAGGGACTAGATTTTTCAAAATTAGGAATTCAAAATATAACATAGAATATATAAAGGTTCATATTGGAGTGAAATAGTGGCTAAGAATCATGTGAAGGAAGAACAATCAGCGAACACATGATTTGGAAGTTTATTTATATTTCTACTTCTAACAAGGTCAAGTAATCTTCTTTTGACTTAGCAAAAAGTTTTAAAGCACTAAACTACAGGTAATACAGAGCTCTTTAAAAAGCACCATTTTTTGAGAAAAAAGTATTTTGAGAGATTAAAATCAACTTTTTCATTTAAGGTACAGGACAAAAATACTTGGAACAAAGAACAGACAGTTATTTAGTGAAATTTTCTAGACTACATTCACAGTGTTAAAGAGAAAATATGAACTTCAAATACTCTAAACATTAACTATTGTCATTTAACAAAGCAAACTTCTACCTTAAGTTTCTTGGGTCATGTTTTTTGACCACATTCAAAGATCAAGTCTATAGATAGTGACTAGAGCCACTGGGAAAGTCACCACCTCTTAACTCAAAAGCTTATTTGCTGATTTCAATATTTAGTCATAGTAGTTTTCTTTCAATGTATCCTAGAACAACATTCAATTTTTTCTATCCCCTGCTTTCAACAAAAGTTGACAATTTAAAGCAATCCCTATTTTTCCTTCAGTATTTGCATATTTATTGAGAAAAACTGCAACTCCAGCATCTGTAAAGATTCCCGTTTTTAAAATATTGGAAACTATTTCCCTGAAGTAAAGAAAAATTAAATTACTGGTATGATGGAAATTTGTGTTTTAACCACAAGGTGGCAGAATAAGCTAGTAACTCCATGTGCCCTTTCAAAATCATTCAAGTTACTTCAGACATCTGCTTTTATCAAATTTGGATGAAAAATGCTGGGATAATTGTACCAGCAGAAAGAGGTGAATGCCTTCAACCCTCCTATTGTACAACATTATACTAAATTTACACTTAAAAACTTAGGTACTTCCATAATACTTGAAGTAGACAAAGCAATTATCACATGTAAAACGTTAATGGTGCTGGGTTGAGTGTATATCACCATCAAATAGATAGCATTTTGTATTTATCTCATAGATATAGATCTGACCTAATTGTTTTAAAAACAATTATTCGATCATTACCAGTGTGTTTAGAACAAGAGGCTTAGCTTGATCATTACAAGGAGGTTCACAAAGCCATGTTAAGCCTGCCAACATATTATCTGCAAATAAATGACAGAATTCTCAGTCCTTGAGACCAATAAAGAAGTCACAGCACCATTCATACAAAAATAACTGAAAGAATAAACCCTGTATTTTTTCACGCAAAATGCTTCCAGAAGAGACGAAAGAGAGAATGATAGAATGTTGATCTTAGGCAAAAAGAAAAATTTTCAATATTATTTCAGAACTATGAGATAGACTCTACTGACAAGAAAACAGTAGTTTTTGTAAGTTCATTGCAGTATTTGGGAATATGTGCTTTGCTTTTATAGATTTCTGGGGGGATATAATGTTTTGGCAAAGTAATCTATACTGTGAATGTCACCAATTACTTGCCTGAAAAGAAATATTGACAATAAGAAAAAAAAGGTCCTTAGTCACCTAAGGGGAAAGGAGTTTGGGATGTACAGAGTTTTAGTTGGAGTGGGCTCAAATATTTGTTCTCATTTATTCTCCTCCATTGTGTGTGTGTGTGTGTGTGTGTGTGTGTGTGTGTGTGTGTGTTTGTGTATACCATTATTGACAGCTTTTTTTAATAATAGATGAAAATGTGTTAAGTATGAATGTATCTTTCTTAAATAGAATTTTAATTCCATTTAGAAAGCATAATTTATTCATAAAATTTAACACCCCAAATATATAAACATCTTAAGCATCTTAAACGAGTTCTTTAATTTTCAGTAAGACATGTATTAAGTACATCTAGAGAGAGGTAGAGTTGATAGCTCAGCTTGAATCTGATAAAATACTATCATAAAAACAGAAAATCCAAATATTTGTATATATGTATACTGTATTCATGTTTGTTAAAGGTGAGGACTTCCCTATATATGCTAAACATTATTGTTCCAGTAACAATACCAAGGGTTTTTCAGATATTTTTAAAGCAAGGAAGAGAATTTGTCTAAATAATTTCAAACATATTTAAGAAATGGGGGGGGGCAAAATGGATTTTTATCTTAAGTTAGCTATATTCTTTTGAATTAATCTATTTTTGTTTATTTGTTTTTATCTTCCATTTTAGGCTTAACTAGTCTTCAAAATGGGGACTATATCATGTACTTTCTACCACAGTGCTTGGACATAAATGTTTCATCATGCACTTTTAATTGAATAAAACAAAGTTTGTTCCTCCAATAACATCAAAATAGAGTTATTCCATTGATTTCTCTTGCAGTGGCAATAAAATAGTTAAAAGGGGAAAAGTGAGAGAAACAAAGGTTTTAGACTAGCATCTATTAACTATACGAATATATGTCATAAAAATTCTCTTAACATTGAACAATATATTTCCTTATCTTATATTCTCCATTTTTTTGCCATTGAGATCACAATTTCTTTAATGAAAATGGTAAATGTTACACTTAGTTTACCAATCTGATAAAAATTTGGAGAAAGCAATATTAGACAGAAACATTTCACAAGAATGTCCACTAGAGGGCAGGGTTTGTGCTCACTGGTAGAGCACTTGACTAGCACATGTGAGGCACTGGGTTTGATCCTCTCAGCACCACATAAAAATAAATGAATAAAATAAAGGTATTGTGTCCATTTACAACTAAAACATATATTTTACACACACACACACACACATAATAGAATGTCCACTATAAGGAAGTGACAGTTAATCTGTTTTAGCTTATACATATGCTATGCTGAGTGCTTCTTATAAAAATGCTTAGAATAATTTAAAATATTTCATGATAGTGATTATTATTGAAATAATTCTGAAAAATAATATGAAACTCCAGTCCCTGCTATGCCAATATAACATTTAATTCTCTTAGGTGTATGTATTTTCTGACTCAGTTTTACTTGGGCAAATTTATTTTACATATGTATTTCACTCATAATTTTTAATTTATTTTCCCATCAATTCATTTTCCTAAACAACAGGTATAAATTTTAATGAAAAATTCAGTTATATATGTTTATTATTTTTTAAAAAGAATTCCATGATTATTTCAGGGCTTCTCTAATTTTCTCCCCTAAGGAAAGATAACAACATGCCACTAATAATAAAATTGCCTCCAGATTTTCTGCATTATTCCCAATGAAATCTCAGAAGTATTTTAGAAAAGCAAATTTATTAAAATGTAATTCCTTCAGACAATTTCAAAGCCCAGAAACTTAAACAGGGTAGCTAGTCCTGTCTTCTCATAGGAAGAATTTACAAAAGTGCAAAATGCTTTACTTTGAATTTTTTTATTTCCCTAAATTAAAAAGAAATGAGGTGCTTAAAATGACATATGTGTTCCTATATCACAGAAATAACTAAAAAGAAAGAGAAATATATATCCTTTATACCCATCGAGTGCTACTAATCAACAGGTCACAGGAAAAAGTTATACATAGATTGGAATACCTGGCTGGCCCTGCCACTGGCTTTGTCCCTCTGTGGCCTGTTGGCATGTGCTTATAGGAGATAACTTAGTCTTGAATAATTCATGAATGGGCACAAAGATACTAGCTTTGTAGGGAGGGTCATTGGGCTCAAAAGAACCTCAGTACAGTGCTTAACACAGTGCTCACCAAAGAGCAGGCCCTAAAATAATATTATGTGTCATATGTTTATGTTATATGGATACATGGCATTTGATTTCCACAAAAATTCTATAAGGAAGCCAAAGTTCAGAAAGAATGGCTTATTTATGTCTAATAAACACATGTGTATAGGCTTTGACCCAGGAATTTGTGACTTAAGCCTCTTATCACTAACTCATCTATATTTCATGATAACTCAATTATTGTCCAAGTATTCACTAATCTAGAGACACAAGAAACTTTTTATACTTTTAAAGGCTTTAATATGCAAGATAAGAAATTGAACTCAATAGTTGCAAATATGATTCTAAAGAACTGGGACAAATTTAGAAGACACACAAATCATGTTAAAAATGTATGGACCAACACAACATTTTTCGACATTTTGCCTTCTGATAAGTTTTCTGTCTGAATTGCCACAGATATCTGAAGCCAACTAGCAATATGAATCAGGGTTTATCACCATTTCAACACAGTGAAATAATTTTCCTCAGAATCCACAGGAGGTTTCTATGCAAGATGCATGTGAAACTTAATGGTAATTATTTGAAGAAATGAGCTTTATAGTTGCCTGGGAATATATTCCCAAACCAATTTGAATAGATATTACATTATTTAATTTTACTCAAATAAATCCATTCATCAAGAAATAAATTTTTCCAACATAGATGAAGTGAGATCAATAGCTCAACATTTATTTCATCATTTGCTTTTTAATTGAATATAAGATTAAATTTTCAACAATTCTTAGTCTTTAGCAATAATTAAAAAAAAAAAGATCACTTTGGTTAAAGTATTGTAAACATGACATTATAATTTGATTCAGATTTGTCACTAGGATAACCCCAAATAGTTCAACTGCTAAATAGTTTGTTGACTTTACCAATAAATCAAATTCTTCCAAATTATCTATAATTAAATTCTGTCAGTACAACAGCAATATTTACAACACTACTGTAAGGTACCTCTATATTCTTCTTTTCTTGTACATTTAATTCATCTGCATTCAAGGTGATATTGATTATTTCAATGATAAAAGGAGAGAATTACTGTCTCTTTGGGATTACTAAATTCTTTGGGGGAAGCTAAACTCAGCAAAAGTAGTAGTGACATTTATAGAAACATTACCAACTAGCAAACTAAATCTTTCAAAAACGGGACAGTTGGATTCAAACATTTGTACAAACTGTATAAATAGTTTAATGTTACTTTATATTCAGAGATAACCAATATGCTCACATGGAAGTTTAAATCATGTCTCTTATTTTAAATCTGGTGTAAAGATATGTGGCAATTAAGTGCAAGTATTTAAAAAGCCACTTAAGTATAAGGCTGTGGGGTGTTTATTTCATGAATACTAACACTAGATTCAGTAGAGGCAATGGAGTCTTTGCTGTGTCCCAGAAATATCCTTTTCTGACCCAACAAGCAATGTCAGTCTTGTTACAACAGAACTGTCACAAAGACAGTTACAATAGATCAGTATAGGTAGATTTAGCAGTTTTTACCCAAATGTCCTACTCCATGCCAAAAACAAAAGTTAAGTAAAGAAGCCAAGCATAGCTATTATGACATAGGTAACTATTTTATTTCTCCTATTTAATGTATTTTAAATTTTATGTTTTTGCTGCAACTTCTTACCACCAAAATAGAACCATAAAACTCCCTGTAGTAGAAGAGCTTAGATATTCTACCCCTTAGCAAAAAAAGTTATCTTGTTAAATAATCTTGGCCTTTTGGTGGGAAGACATGTTATATGCCTTTACCAAGTTCAGCAAATCGGGATAAATCTGAAGAATTCAGGTCAGAGTACTGTATCTAGTTTATCCATTCTTAAGTTGAGTCGAGAAGAAAGAAGGAAAATGTAATATTAAAGATCAAAATGAAAATCCTACTTCTTTTCTGCCATTTTTTTCCCCAACAAGATGGAGAGTAGGGAGCAAGTGAAGTACTAAACATGGGTACACAGATTTTCTCATTCTGGACTTAACCTCAGAGGTGACAGGTGTAAAATAATTTGAATAAAATAAGGTTGTTTATTGCCGTTATGGGACATGCACTTGAAAGTAAGACTTTTTCAGAAAAGAGAAGACCTAAGTTTAACTTCTGAAAGCTGCTCTTAACCTCTTACAACATAGATGTTGAGAATTTATAGACTTGCCACCATGCCCGGCCATATTCAGTCTTTATTCATGTTAAATAAAAGAAAGTCTTTTCCTAACCCATTTTCTCCTGTAGCTCTCACTCTTTCTTGTTTTCTTTCGTCTCACTACACTCAGTTTGACTTTGGCCCATTTCCATCTGATTGGGTACCTCATCACTCCACTGTTAACACCCACATTGGAAAAACCAATAACCTCCTGAATTCCAGGGAATATTTTCTATCCTTAAATCACTTGATCTTTCTGGTTTATTTGATACTGATCCTCAGCATTTCTCCTGAAATTTTCTTGCTGTTGGCCTTTGAAAAGCCAAACAAACTAAAACTATTTCTTCTGATATTTTTTAAATTTTAATTTTTTTTGTATCGGGGATTGAACTCAGGGGCACTCGACCACTGGGCCACATCCCCAGACCTTTTTTTGTATTTTATTAGAGACAGGGTCTTACTGAGTTGCTAAGTGCCTCGCCATTGCTGAGGCTGGCTTTGAACTTGCAATCCTCCTGCCTCAGCCTCCCAAGTGCTGGGATTACAGGCATGCACCACCATGCACAGCTCTTGTGATTTTTTTCAACTCCTGTGGTGTCCCTATTTTTTAGGGGAGGGACAGGTACCAGGGATTGAACTCAGGGGCACTTGACCACTGAGCCACATCCCCAGCCCTATTTTATTTAGAGACAGGGTTTCACTGAGTTGCTTAGCACCTTGCTTTTGCTGAGGCTGGCTTTGAACTCATTATCCTCCTGCCTCAGCCTCTGGAGCCTCTGGGATTACAGGTTTGTATCTTACAGGAGATATATAGCAGGAAGGCCAGGAATTGACTAGTAGGTGGGGCACACATAAGCACTTATGTGTGAAAAAAAAATTAGATATCAGTGAATGTGACTGTTAACAATCAAATTGAGAAGATATTTTGCTTTTCAAAATAAAATAATAATTTTCTGAATATCAGGATTTATGTTTTGCTTCTTAGTATTTTGATTGCTGATTAGATAGCATACATGGACCTTTCTATCATGAAAAACAAATGCATGACCAATTATTTATATTTACAGCGGACTAAAGAAACATACATAATAGTATTTTGTCACTTCTATTAAAATAAATGCATAGCAACAAATCAATTATGCAAAATCTAAAGCTCATTTGATTGCTATTTAGTAGCCAGAGATCATATTGTTCTGACATTTCTTTTTAAATTTTTGGTTTGTTGCTTATTTTCATTGATTTACTTTGTAGAGAATGCTTTCTGGGTTATCATACATTTTTTCTTTTTGTAACATTGCAAGGAAATTATTACTAAACAAATTCAGATGAAAATGTATTAATACATGTTCCTAGAAATATAAAACATCATTGTATTTGTTTCATCTACATTTTTCATCGTTTGGAATACATTAGGTAGATGGCAAAATAAATATGCATTTCCAAATACATACGATTTTATCATAATATACCACATTCAAACATTGAAATAGCTTTCTTTTTATAGAAAAGTAGCTAAATCCTTCAGTCTCATCACTGAGAATCTTTCATGGTTTAAATGGGAATTGGAGATCCAAAGATTAGCATTTACTAGTTCTCATGAAATGTTGGGATCATTGCAACAGAAGCTGTGTTGAATAAACTAGGCTGGGGTTCCTTGATAGCTTCTTAAAGCAAGTGACAAGGTTTAAAGCAATTCTCATTTGTAACCATGTAATTTGAATATCAGTAAAAAGAAAAAAAAGCCTCAAATTTTGTCTATAGAATTCTGTTTCTCTTAGAAATATTGTCAGTGATACAGTTGAATGCTTCAACCAGAGAAATTTAGGGAAATATTTCAATATTTTAAATAAACAAATTAACCATCTTTTTAGAAGATTTTGTTTTTAAAAACAGTTCATGACAAGCCTTCTTTCTGCATTATGTATCTATAGACACATAGTACCTCCATTTTGCATAAAAACAAATACATTAGTTTTACAAAAATATACTCGAACTCAATGATGGTAATGTTGATTTTGGAACACTTTTTGTTGGTTTTGTAATCAATGTCTTGCAACATTTTATTTACTGCTTCAATAATATTGCAAGGTCTCAGATTAGGTTTTATATGAAAAATATACTTATTTATACGATAATACTTGCCACAGAGAAAGTATTAGGAAATTTACATCATCTTATAGAAGTTATTAAAAATAGAATTCAAAGATTTGGTTAGGTTTTAGGATATTTTATCAACATAAGTTAATAAATAGAAGAGCAACCTATAAAATTGCTATAGCAACATTCCAATATCCAACTTTAAAAATAGATCCATGAAGCACCTATTTCTCTGCATTCTTAGAAAACGTAATTGTTGACCATTTAAGATAAATGTCCATATAAGTAATGATAGGAGATGAATACTTAAAGAGTCTTCTCTCTTTGAGCAATCTAACAGGAAAGATATCTTTGTTGATAAATGGGAAAACTCAATTATAATTTGCTTTAATGTAATAGTATAAAATAACACAATAGTACATAGCACAATTGCTTTAATATATATAATAACCTAAGTCATAATTGTATACATTTCTTAAAAACAGTACTATTTTAATATTAAAATTTATTTCTGAAAAAGCACTGGGAATTTTCTTCTATTTCCACACTCTCTCCCAGGTGACTGCATCAGGATATGGTATGAGGTTCTGCCTACAAATGCTGACTCTCAAATATTTTTCCCATTTGCCAGTCAGATATTATTAATTGGGTTTAACACTCTGAACCCCAAATGCCCCAAACCAAACCCATGATCTCCTGTCAAAACATGCACTGAGAGAGTGGCGTTACCATCTATCCTGTAACACAAGTAGAAACCTTAATTCATGCTAACTCTTCCTTTTATTTCACTAACATATCTTGATGTAGCCAGGGTGGGTCAGTTTTGCCTACTAAGCCTCTCTCAAGTAAGTACACAGCTTTATCATGACCGCACTGGTCAAACTGTCCCATGCTCCAGCTTCTTGGCTAACTTGGCTTCAGCACTAAATTCCCATCAGCCAAAATGGTCTTTTCTATTTACAAATATTTAATTCACCCACACCCTCCTGTTTCTAGGATTCTGGATCCTTAGAATAAAGATGGAAGTCCTTTAAATTCCTTACATATCCTGCTGAATCAATCTGTTTCTTATTATTCTCAGCTTCATTGTGTAGGAGATGTCTCTTCATTCTCTGCTGAGTTATACCAACCAACATTCATTTCATTAAATGATCAGATTTCCTCCAGATATGTGAGTGTTGCTTCCTTTGATAGGAAAATCTTCCATGAGAAATCACTCATATTGTTTTTTTTTTTTAGTCTGGCTGGACTTCATTTCTATAGGACATCCTTCCCTGACCTCTCTGACTCAGTTGGTCTCTATTATTTTCTGCTTTTCTGTCACAAGACACCCTCTGTCATAGTATTTATCATGCCTCTTATTGCCATTAATTGTGTAATTTGAATTGATAACCATTTTTCATATGTCCTAAATTCCTTAAAAAAAGGAACCAGTAGTCATCACAGTAGGTGCTCAATCTATATATATTGAATTAATGACATATTATTCACCAGCTATGTAAATGTTTGGCACATAAAATATAATAATTAAATTAAAAATACTATAATAATTAAATTGAAACAATGTGATATTTTTCATGTTTTTATATTTAAAATATACACTCACCACACTTATTTTTAAGTTACTATAGTAGAACCCCCAATAAATACAAAATAGATCCTTGAACTCCATTTCATGATTTTGTTAGAAATTAATAATACCAACATCCAGGTCACTAGTGTGATACATTTAGACACTTAATGTGTATTCAGCATGTAAGCACATTATATTAAACATAGTATCTGTCAAAAGAATGGCATATTACATGAGGAAAATCAAGCCTCCTCCATGAAATCTTGATCATAGCATGGGTCTGAAAGAAAAAAAATCAAAGTTTTCTCTAGGGAAGACCTGAGTGATGATGAGATAACTTGTAGAAATAATTAGAACCGGAGAACTGAGAGGGAGTAGAACATTTGCATTTGAGAATATGGGCTGTTAGAGAAGAGGTTGGACTTGATGGGTCCTGAAACTTCAGGTGGCCTGAAGGGTGTCAGATATTTAGTCAAAGTGGATGCTGCCTGGGATAGTATTTATGAAGACTCCTGTCACCCACCCCCAACTCATTGCCTCTTCCTCTTCCTGTCTAGTCCCTAGGGCAGAATGTCCTAGATATTTCTGGCTGCCTCCTGTAGGCCTCTGGCTTCCCAGGCTCACACAGTAGTCTCCACATCCCAGCCTAGAGAGTCTGCCTAGAGCACAGGTAAGGTGAGATTGGTCCTCTCTTCAAGGGAGTTTTGATTATTTAATTTATTCCTGTCCTGAATCGAATTACGTTGTTTTTTTCTTTTTTCTTTTTTCTTTTCTCTTCTTCAGGGATTTCAGTTTGAATGGCACAGATCAGGGGAGAGAAAGAGAGACTGATAGGAAGATATTCAGTAAGTCACTGTCAAAAGATGGCAGAAGGACTTGAGAGGAAGGGATAAATGGAAGGAATTACAACCAACAGGAAAAGAAACTGACACCTTTATTTCCCTTAACATATAAGCTGACTCCAGAGTTGTGTGCCTATCATGCTATTCTAAAGAGCCAGGGCAAAGAAAGACAAGATCAGTTATGGTTGTATTATAAAATGTTAAGGCAAAGAAGTAGAAAGGTTTAGCAAGTAACACGCACACACACAAAAATGAGTTCAAAATTCAGTAAATGAGTCAGGAATGACCACACAAATAAGTATTTAAGAGCCAACCCAAATCCATATTTCCTCAAACTATGGAACTGATAAGGAGGGAAGTCTAACAAAGCAATGCATATTTTCACTGCTGATGTGTTCTCGTGGCTGTTTTATACTAGACTTCTATGGAAAACTAGAAACATGTAAAACTTTGTGATCTCTAGAGAGATGAGGATTGGGTCCATTCCTAATTTCCTTTCTGTCACTTAAGTGTATACCATACCATAATTCTGAAGATACAGTAGGCCCACACTCTATATTGGCTTCACTGAGCAGGATATATTTTGTATTTGCCCCGAAGTAATATTTGAATCAACTTGTAAGCTCTTTTGAAATGCAGAAATGTATTTAAGATGAGGACTGTCCTATATTCACCATGTATGAATCAAGCTTCGAAGCAACATGTAAGAGGGATCTCCATAGTTGGGTGGTTTTCTCGCTGTGATAGGCAGAAATATATTCACTTCCCAATTCCTGGAAACTGTGACGATGGTACCTTACAGAGAAAATGGGAACTAAGAGAGCAGATAGAAGTGAGGCTGCTAATAAGCTGACCTTAAAATGGGGACATGATCCTGGGTCACCTATGTGAGTCCCAAGCATGCAAAAGACTCCTAAATTAGACCAGAGAGGCAGCAGAGTGAATGCCAGCATGACATGATGTGAGAAACATGCACCTGTTGCTGGACTTGAAGCTGAAAGGAAGCCACCAATGCAGTGGTGGTGGTGGTAGGGATCCCTAGAAGCTGGAAGAGGCGGGAAAATTAATTCTTCACTGGAGCCCCCTGAGTGGGGCACAATCCTGCTGAAACCCTGATTCTATCCCACTGAGAGTTGTGCTAGAAGTCTGACCTACAGAGGTTTCAGTTAATAAATTTGACTTGTTTTGAATCATTAAATTTACAGTGATTTGTCAGGACCAAAAAAAAAAAAAAAACAACAACTGAATATACCTTTCATTGCTAAATTAA
Organism: Tamias sibiricus; assembly: GCA_025594165.1. Taxonomy (NCBI): domain Eukaryota; kingdom Metazoa; phylum Chordata; class Mammalia; order Rodentia; family Sciuridae; genus Tamias; species Tamias sibiricus. Next base: position 33,526,980 of record CM046668.1, read on the forward strand.
GAATAGTCAGCAGGGTCTAGCCTAACTCCCCATGTGTCCTTTCTAGATTTCTCTCTGCTAATTATTTTCAAATTTATAGTAGACATTGTTAAATTTTCAGCTAATATGAGGAAAGCCAAGACCCTCTTAGTATGTTGTTACATTCAGTCCTCAGTCAGAACATGAAAAGCGCTGTAATTCTGTTTTAGAGAAAGGAAGAAAGCTGTTACTTCTCTGTGCTTTGTCCAAGGTAGGAATTCTTAATCATTCCCTTTATGCCAGTGCTTTTCTTTTGGATGGGTTTCAAAAGAACTAAATGTCCAGCACATTCAAAGATCACTCCTCAGCCTTGGGGTCTGTTGTTCTCTCATCAAACAGCCAATCCATCTATTGACAGATTTATTCAGGCTATTTAAAAAATTAAGCCTCCTAGATTTCCTGTCTCCAAATAGAATTTGAATCTGCTCCTGCAGGCACTCACCTGACCTCCCTCTGAACTGCTACCCTGGGCTTCTGATTCTTGCATTGAACTCCCTGATTGATGCATACTAATGACTGACTGCAGCCTTCCTTCTGAGGTAAGGCTCAGCCAGGTCTCTGCTCAGTTTGGTATTTGGTTCTTATGATCTATTGCAGTGCTTGTTTATGCTTTCCCTAGATTAATGATAAGACAAATCATCTTTACCACAATCTCTCCTTGATAACAACTGAGAGGACTAACTCCTAAATCTCCTAGTGTGTGTGTGTGTGTGTGTGTGTGTGTGTGTGTGTGTGTTTACTTCATTGTTTTCCAGAATTAAACAAAAAGAGAGTGTGAAAGTTTACCAGAAAATTTCACTTCCAATTTGGAGCATTTAGGAAAAGCTTCCTTTCCAAAAACTAAACTTGTGGGAATTTAATTGATATCCATTTGAGGAAAACAGTGATGTAGATGCAAATGAGTTGGGGATACATTGCTAGGAGAAGTCTAAAAAAATATGAATGCAAAGCTTGATGTTAGCTTTTCCACAACTGGCGGCAGATATCCCTCCTCTAAAAGTGCATAAAAATAATGTACCACTGTTATTTAGGACTCTATAATTCAGCATGAGCTATTGAGTTCATATAAAGGAGAAAGTGAACCATGGTTTTCTTCTTTTCAAAGTGTACCTTAAAGTAAAAAAAAAAAAAAAAAAAAAAAAAAAAAAAAAAAAAAAAAAAAAAAAAAAGTGGCAATCCCTGCTGGAGGCCTATGCATAGCCTTCAACTTTCCTCTTAGTGACAGATTTTTTTTGCAAATAGATTGAAATTTCCAGGGACTTGCTTTGCTGCTTTCTTATAGCAGTAAAGTCAGGTTGTGATGTCAATCCCAATCATGGGATTTTAGGAAGAGTATTCTGGAGACGTCTCAGGAATAGATATGTGTTTATGTAATAAAAGATATTCAGGAGATTTACTCCTTGCCATTCCTTACATAAATGTTGACATGTAAAGAGGTGATGACTGGAGCTGTAGCAGCTGTCTGTGACCATGAGGGAAAGTTATGAAACCAAAAGTCAGATCTTCAGTACTTGATTTTGCCCCTCTCAAGTTCTTCTTCTTCTTCTTCTTTTTTTTTTTTTTTTTTTTGGTTTGGTATACATTTGCATGCATTCATAGTATATGCACACTTTTTAATATACTGAAATTAAATAGTACCTGCCATTTCCTGGTTCTTTGCCTTATTTTCCCATTAACAATATGTTCTAAAACATTTCAATTAACATTCACACACAAGCACACATTTTTAAACATTTGCAACAAAATAACTTAGGTGACAATTTGCGGGAGTATGCATGCTCTCTTTCTCTTTTGTTGTTCTGGGGACCCTCAGGACATTCTTCCACTGAGCCACATATCTACTCCTCTACCATTTTATTTTGAAACAAGGTCTCACAAAATTGCACTTTTGATTGATCTTGAACTTACAATCTTCCTGCCTCAGACACCCAAGTAGCTGGGATTACAGGAATGAGCCTGGAGAAAGTTTGTTTTCTTTGAGGATCTCTCTTAAATGTGGTTTATATCACACAGGACTTTCTAAATTATATGTGTTTATAAACACACACTCACTCATACACACCACCACACACATATATACATACACAAATATGCACATGTACACATAAACAATACTGTAATCTTTTCTAAGTCCTATTTGTCTACCCACCTATTCCGGAATCCAGGTAATAACACTGTAGTTTCATGGAAATTTCTGGTATGGCAGATTCTATCTATTGTTTACCCTCTGTCAGTAAATGGTGATTTCTGCAATCCTTTATCCACATAGAGAATCAGTTTGTCATATTTCATTTTAAAAATTCTATTGGGATTTTAGTTTGAATCAGCTCAGATTTATGTATTAACTTATGAAATGATAATCTCTTCAACTCATAAAGATATTTAGAAATAGTGGAGAATTTCAAAGCACCAATAGGAAAATTAAAATGCATGGCTGATTTATCAGGTGCAGTTGAAATTTCATCTGAAATAGTGTTTAAAAAGCAATAACAAGAATTGAAATCCTAGTATAAATTTTCTCAGCTGGTGGAAATGATCAATCTTTGTGGCCATCTTTAGATACTTAAAATCATTTGGTAAAACTACAGAAGAGTAGAAAGTGTATAGGAAATGGACTCACACTACATGTTTCCAAATTCAACTTTAGTATTAATTCCTTTTGGGACTTCAGGCAATGATCTTAAAATCTATGTTCCCTTTTCCTTCAAATATGAAATGAGGAAGATTATTTCTAATTTTATGGGGAAGTTAATCTATTTGAGTAACTGGCGTTTAACTAAGGATTCAATAAAGAGTGTTGAAACCAACCTGAAAATTATAAGGGACCAAAAGACATTTGTTTTAGTGACCTAAATTTAACTTCTATTTTTTATTATTTAAATGTTAAATTTACAAAAAATCTTTTATAAACTCTCATCAAGACTATGATTAGAAGTCATATATTATAGAATTTTAGACAACATACTTATCATTGTGATGCATAGCCTGTGGATGCTATAGAGCTAAGAATGTGGGGTCTGATAAAGTTTAATTTATCTGTCTGGTCAAAAGGTAGAAGCAGCAAAATGGCCAAGATTTTTTTACTTCACTTTTCAAAGAATTCCCTTTTTCTCCATTCCTGGGATGAGAAAAGTTCAAGAGGATGCAAAAATACCACACACACACACACACACACACACACACACACACACACAAAGGGAATTTAAAGAATAATATTTTATTTAATACTGTTAAAAATATATCAAAAGTTTTTGTCTATTTGCACAAGTTAGGGCCTATTGTAATAAATACTAGCACAAAAAATGAAATGTTCCCCAAATATGATGGGCTGGCCTATGTTTAACGTATCTGCATCTTTGCTTCTCAAGTTCACTGTTGGTCAACTACAACCCAAAAGGTGCATTGGCTGACCTTGCTGCCATCAACTGTAGCAAAGACAGTGTATTACCCAGTGTCTACTGACAGCTTCCTACTATCTACCAGCTCAAACTGCTACCATTCATAGAATTGTTTTCCACTTACTTTTTCCATCAGTTGTCCAGTGAAAATGATTCATTGCTTTAGAAATTATTATCCCTAGTGTTAAAAACTCTTGCATCTCTTAAACGCCTCAACCTTATTAACAATGTTTCTTTTTGGAGTTCTATGTAAATGCCATGTTAAATTTTAGTTTTTGTAATCTCTTTAATCAGAAACAAGGGAATTAGCCAGATGTTTGGAACTCATGTTAAGATGTAATTAAACATCTGATTGAATTTCTGTGCATATTAAATAGCAGAGGCTAGGGTTTGTATACAAGACAGCCCACATTCTTTAGAATAAAAAAGGATACTACCAGATGACAAAGGTGGTTTAGGGTAAGGGGTGTGCTTCTATATTCTGTCTGCAACAACTTTCCTCAAAACAAAAAAAAAAAAAAAAAAAAAAAAAAAAGGGAAAAGATTTTATTGATTGGCAAATAATTTAACATAGCATGCAAATCATGGCACCCAAATTCCTTATGAAATTAAATGTACCTTTACACTTGACAACAATATATTTTCTATCATGCAAATTTTCATTCACATTTATCAGATTTTATAAAAATGAACTAGCACATATTTTGTTATGGAATATTTATCAATATCTTCTGTATTTTAAGGTAGATAAGTAGAAACATGCAAATAAGCAATACTTGAAAATAATTTCAAGTTAATGAATATGCAAGTTGTTTTAGGAAATATGGGTATTGTATAAAGATTTTAGATGAATATGCTATATCCAGAATAATTATGGAATAATTTAATAATCAGAGATCATTTTTTCTATAAACCATGTTAAATATCCCTTGCAATTAAAAGTATATATTTTGAAAGATATGTAAGAAAAAATGAAAATAAAACATTCATTTCAATATCATAGTACTAATATTAAATTTTTGCTTAATTATTATCATGCTTCTAAAAGTCAGGGCTGTTTATTAAATTGCTTGCAGTTTAGAAAAAAATATTTAAATCTTCAATCTTTGAGCTTTATGTTAGGATTTGCATAGTGGATCACATTATTTTTTTTCATCCAACATCATATAGTGAACAATTTTTCATCCTTAAGGAGAAGATAAAATCCTCCATAGCACATATGCCCAATCGTGCAGTGAAATTTTATTTCCTGGACTTCTTCAGCGTAAAAAGTGTCTATTAATCATTGTGTTGATTTTACGATGTGGACTATTGCCCAGAGGAATTCTGCAATGATCCAAAGATTAATTTTACATGCAGCACCAAGTTGGACTTGAATCCAGACTTTGAAACTTGTAATAATTCTTTCACTAATATGGTTATTTTTCTTAAATCCTTGGAGGTTACTGTAATTCTAGTACATGAGTCAACATTGTTTGAGAAGTTGCAGAAATGCTATATTTCAGAGCATTGAAATTTGGCACTTTATACCAAGGATTTTCAAAGTCTAATATCACAGGAGAAGATAAAGTTATTAAAACAAAGTATTTAAAAAGTTTCTATCTTATATTTGTATCTTATAAGAATAAGGAACCAAGAGTTCAACAGTACTCTGCAACATTTCCATTAAATGTTTCATTTTTTAGCCCAGAATTTAGTGGGTTATATATGCTCTCTGACTGTAAGTTCAAAAGGTTGTTCAAAGACTGTCATGAAGTTCAGTTGATAAAATGCACATTAGTTGAAATTCTCTTAATTTTATAGGTTACATGCAAAGCATTCAAAAGGTGACTTTTCCAGGATCTTTGGTGTCTTCTAACCTCTCGGATTATGTAATTGTATCTAATCTATATCTTTAATATCAGCTTGGAGCCTTATAAATAATATACATATGTGTTAGCATGAAATTACAATGCCTGTAATATCATACTCTAGCTCTTCTAGTCACCCGAATAAGTTCCTGGACCTTGCTAATTGGTCCTGGTCTTGGACAAAGTTGACCTGAGAAGTTTAAAGGTCAACAATGAGGACTGCATGCTGATGAACAGTGATCTACTGAATTCTATAACTATGTTGCATTTCAAATTTCACCATTATTGATGAGTTGCACCTGGTTCATATTATGTGGGTTCAAGTACATATTCAAAAATCTAAACAAATCAGGGCTAGAGTGGAGAGGGGACAGATGAGCTTTCAGGATTTCTAATGCCTCCCTTGCACTCAGCTGTACCATTTCCAACTGTGTGCTGAATGTTAACACTTCTCAAATAATTCTGTGCCTTTTTAATGTATAAATGTAATCTGATTTCCCCCATGAGAGTCTGCTAATGATACTGTGTATCTGCTGCTATAGACAGCATCCAGTCCTCCTGGTACCCTGAGTGTTCATGTGTGTCCCTTTAGTACATATACACATATAACATATATATTTGTCAAAAATTAAAAAAAAAAAAAACGTAAGAGGACAGTGCAATAAATGGTCACCCACAATATAGACAAATCTGGACTCATAATCTAATCAACAACTCTACTACTCAGCTAGACTCCCAGGTGTTATTCATAACAATCTACTTTATTTGAAAACAACATATGCATTTCAAGCTTTCCCTATATTAATTTATCTGCTTGAAATGCTTTTAACACAGGGTTTCTCATTGCCAGCTCTGCAGACATGTCTGTCCAGTTTCACTTGTGTCTTCTTTGACAACTGTGAACTAAAAACCAAGTTCCTTCTTTTATCTGTTCCCATAGCAATTTGCAATCATTCCATCATCTTTTAAATTAAACATTCCATCATCTTTTAAATTAAATTTTAAATTTTGTATGCACCTATATATGTCCTTATTAGGTAGAGACTACTAAGGCCAGGAAGACTATCTTGTTTTTTTTTTTTTTTTTTTTTTTTTTTCTAATATTTTTACATCTGTGTATAACTCTTAGGGCTCATAAGTACTTGAGTGAATACCACCACAAATTTTAATATATAATATTTATTACATTTTGCAAAACAATGTAGATGATATTTTTCTACCACATTTCTTCTTTGAACTTAATGTTGAAATGAAATCTTATTTGAGTCCATTTCTGGTATGTAATGTTATTAATTTTCATCTCAATGTTTTGACTGAAATGAAATTCTAAAAATTTTAACTTTATATTGATTTTAAAACCACATAGGCAACAACTTGCATATTTCTGACTTTTTATACTTGGAAATAAAACTTACTCTAAAAATGCATCATTTATACTAACTACATATATAGATCACATTAATCCAATCATTTTTCGAATTTCATTGCCTAGTTCCTGGGATTATTGAGCCCTTTAAAATTTAAGTGAAGGCTGGGGTGCAGGGTGCTGCATGCCTGTAATCCCAGCACTTGGGAGGCTGAGGCAGGAGAATCCTGAGTTCAAAGCCAGCCTCAGCAATGGTGAGGCACTTAGCAACTCAGTGAGACCCTGTCTCTAAATAAAAAATAGAAAAAAGGGCTGGGGATGTGGTCCAGTGGTCAAGTGCCCCTGAGTTCAATTCCCCCATACCAATAATAATAATAATAATAATATAAAATTTAAGTGAAACAATTGGTCAATACACACAACTGATTTGACCTTGCTTCTGCTACTTAATTTTGACAGCAACCAACATTAAAACAGTGTTTTAAATACTCCCCCTTCCCAGTAGGTAGAAATTCAAAGGGTTGTGAGGGGAGAGGGAGAAAGATGAAAGCCTATTCTTTCACATTTTCAAGAAAGATATACCACCATTTTAAGGAAAAAAAAAAATGGTTGCACTATACAAATGCATATAAAATATTCTTCCCTTTATAAAGCAACTTGCCAAATTCAAAAGCTGAATTTAAAAATTCACCAAAATATTTTGCTAAAATCTGCCAATTATCTACTGCCTTCATTTTAGTTATTCATTTTCTAGGTAAAATAGATGGTTATATGTAGCTTCTATAAAACATCTAAGATATCAATTTATATATTTTCTTAAAATATATGAATTTTCTCATTCAAAAATAATCTAACCAAAAGAAGATGAGTTTTTAGTGGTTATATTTCTAAGTTACATTTTCTTCTAATTGAATTACTAACTACATTAATCAACTAGGTCATCAACTCTGGTTTTATAGGGTATTCTCAGTTAAATTAGATCAGCTACTGATGAGGAATAATATTTTTCTGCAGCCATTGTAGTCAACCTGAAAATATAATGATCTTTCATCTCTAAAAGACTGTCAGTTCCAATTATTGGAATTTATTATTAAAGTGCCTAAAATCACAGATTCTAATTTTCTGCTTCACTGTATGAGTCTATACTATTATCTTTGCTCAAAAATTTGCATAATTTACAAGTTAAACTATTCCCAAACTTTGAGTATTTATTCTCTACTATGGAAAATGTACTATCACTACCTACAATTTTCTTTTCTAGGATATAAAATTGTGGTAAGAAAATGTCTGACTGTAATGTGTGAATAATCTATGTTATGCATGTCAGAAATACATTAGAAAAACACTGACAGTTTATTTTGAGTTACCTTTAGTTTATTAACATTAACAGAAGTTTTTTCCAGGTACTTCCACATCTTTAATCCATAATATATATTCAGAAGTTTGTAGTGAATTCATGATTTAGATATAAACAGCATTAGTAATAATAATGCATGATTTTGATTTTAAAATTAAAATATTTACATAGCAAGTGAATGGAATGCCACACTTAATCCTTACAAGGTCTTTGTTATTTGCATGTAGTGAATGAAATAACTGAGAATTAAAGTGATTGAGTTCCTAATCACTCAACTATTTAGCCCTTGAGCCAAGAGCCTCATGCTGATCTAATTCCTTCTTTCTTCCTTACTGCTTTGTCTTTTAGTGATCAGAAAAGTGAAAAGATTGTGCTTTAAGATAGTTCCACCTGCCAAATCATCTGCCTATATTGTCCTTTAATGTATAAATATGTTTTTAATAATCTTTAAATATAATGAAATTTCACAATATTAGGTCCCATTTTACTATACAGTATAATAATTCATAATAGATTGCATATGATAATTATGTAAAGCATAAAATGTTAAATGAGGTAAAATTTGAAGGCTTTTTGTATTTATTTGATTAAATTGCCAACAACTGTGTGTATTGGTGCCATACAGTGAACTGAAGAATAAGTTTAACTTTCTTGGGAAAGCATTTGTTTATAGTACATGCAGGAGGAAGAGAAGCTTTTCATTAGCTGTCATCTCTCCGTGTGATTATTATCTACAGAGCATTCTTGGAAACACTCTTCAGAATGTTTTTTTCTGGGAGAAATTTAAAGATGTGTTTGTGCTATCTACATAGTCATAAAAAGTAAGATTCTCTACGTCTGTTTTCTTCAAGGCTGTAGGTTTAGTCTCAGAAACAGACATTTCTCTTGTTCTGCATAATCTATAGCATTTAACCAGACATACTCTTCCTTTCAAGTTGATTTGTGTTCCTTGACACAGGGGCATCAAATTACTGTGGGGTACCCCTGCCCTTGATTACCTAGGAGAATAAAATTGGTAAAGAGATTGTACATCACAAGAGAGCCCAAGTGAAAAAAAAAAACGCACAGAGCAAAACCATTGATTTGACCTGTTAAATGGATTATCCAAGCTGCATATAAAATTTTCTCATATTTTTATGTTGTCACTAAATTGATTTATGATTAATGCTGGGTGAATAGTTCAGGATAATAAATCTGAACTTAATCCATACAAAAGCATACATATATATTTTTCCCTCAACAGAAGCAAGCCTTTTTTTATTAGCTGTGTTCAGATCTGACTTGTGAAATCCTTCACTTTAAACAACTTACAATTCAGAAAAAGAACTCATCTAGTTCTTATTCTATTCCTCTGGAGTCTCCCTTGAGATTTCCTAAATGCATTTGTGGAAATAGACTCTAGGATTCAAGGAAGTCATGTGTATGCAAATGTGTGTTGTATTTTATAGTTTCATCACCTAGTCCCTCTGTATATTTGTTATCTTTCCTTCAAAGCTTGATGGAAGTGGGACTAAGCAAAAATGTATAGACTAAAGGAAAAGAAGGAGAAATGATTCCAGAAAGCATGATTTCACACTATAAAAGTGTCCTGCTGAGAAGCAGACTACTTTGCAATATAGTACTTAAACAGATCTTGATTAGCTCAATCACCTGAAGATAAAAGTATAAGCAATATTGGTAATTGAAAAGAAAAAGATTTTAATATTTAATATAAAACATTCTTAAGATCACTTAAAAGCACTTTTAAGCAAAGACTCAAAAGACATGTTTTATCATTAGATTCTCTTTCAGAGCCCTTTAACCAAATGCGTATGTATATGTATTTTTTTTTCTAGGAAGACATTCTGTGATTTTATTTTATACAGTATCTTATTTTTCATTTTATGTTTTCAATCATTAGATTACTTTAGCCTTCATGAAATTTGAATATTTACAGTAACAATTTAAATATTCAATCCATAGTTTATAATTACTGAAATTAAAAAAAAATAACATTTGCATACTGATAAGTTTGTCTTCTAAATTAATTTGAAACCAATCTACTAGATACAGTGCTTTTACATGGCAAAGTATTCTACTTTTGAATGACCTAGAAGATATTAAGGTCAAGACAGTTATAGGGACATTCACAACATTTTAGTACTTGTCCTGAGAAATTTTTGAAATACTGTACATAGTTTATACTTGGTAGAAATGACAGGTTGTAGGTTTTTCAAAAATTTGGTACATACTTTTTCCATGATAAAAGCAATATAATTTCAAGTTTGCTGAAATTTAAACTTAAAAAATATGTTTTGGATATTGAAAGATATTTCTTGACCTAGAAAATGTATCTAACATATCCATACTAGCACATGAAATGAATTTTAGGATGTGAATCATGAACTGATTAATTAGATTTGGACCTTGTGTTGTTAATTCACAGGACCTTCAAGTTTCCTTTACCTTTAAAATAATATGATATCTGCCCAACTTGCTTAAGAGGCTTTTCCTGAAACACAAAACATCTCAAAAGTAGTCAGATATGGCAGGCACTGTGGCACAGGCTTGTAATCCCAGGTGCCTAGGAAGCTGAGGTAGGAGAACTATGAGTTCAAAGCCAGCCTAGCAACTTAGTGAGGCCCTGAGGAACCCAGTGAGACACTGCCTCTAAATAAAATATAAAAAAGGGCTGGAGATGTTGATGTTGGGATTAAGTATCCCCCTGGGTTCAATGCCTGATACAAAAAAAAAAGTTTTTATATATATATATATGTATATATATGTATATATATATGATATATATCATATATACATATTCAAATACTTTCTCATCTTTAAAATGCTATTTGATGATTTCTTAGAAATTGGTATTAATATTTAATTAACATCTCCCACCTTACCTAGATACTATATAACATAAGAGAAGTATTAATCAAGTAGCAGTTTGTGATGAGAAGATGAACTACAAAGTTCCAAGGAAATTGCTTGTGAGCTCTTATGAACCAACTGCTACATCAATGAAATTAATGGTAACTGGAAAAAAAATGATGGATGGGAAGAAAATCTCACACCAAACCCAAGTTGTCAAGCTCCAAAGACCCTGCACACAGACTACTTGAATCTGTAAAGGCTTCTCAACCACTACAGCAGAACTGTGTGTGAGTACCATTTGATATTCATTCACAACCTAAAGACCTGCATAATGTGAACATCAAGTAGAGAGCACCTGCATAGCAGCGTGGTCATTCTTGCTCACCTCAACAAGCAAGAAGATACTACCCAACAACAAGGGTTCCAGAGTTGGACAGTGTGACCTTAATTACAGTGCAGCCACCTACTGCTCTGTGACATGTCAGTCATCCTGAATAAGTGTCTTTGTCTTAAAATGGAAGCTTCATCTCTCAGGACTACTCTAATGAAGTGTATGCTCAACATTTTGAGATATATAATAAATGATCTTTTTTTTAACATTATTTACTAAATTTATTGGTAAAGAGTAGAAGAATAGGCCTATATTACAAGATTTCAAGATTTGAGATAAAAGGATTTTTTAAAAAATAATTACTTGGCTCCCACAGATGTTAAATAAAATTATTTGTGTGTTTTTCTCTAATTAAAAAAAATAGATTTGAATTTATGCAAACAAACCATTTTCTGATAATAAGGAATAAAAAATTGAAGGAGCCCTAATTAGGAAGGGCTGTTGCAGCTAGCTGGAAGCCATAAGTTCCACCTGATATGTATGTGACGCACCTGTAGGCACCCGCAAACCTGAAGGTATATAACCGGGTGAAAGCGGTCCGAGTTAGGAGAACGGAGAATTCAGTCAGCCGGGCAGTCACTCGGTCGGTCAGAAGAATCAGAGCGGCCAGAACGTAGGCAGAGCGGTTACAGAAGAGAAACCAGATAGAAGAAGTAATGACTGGTCAGAGTTAGGCCGAGACTCCTGAGGAAGACAGAAGACAGAAGAAAGAAGAAGGAAGAAAGAAGAGAGAAGAAAGAAGCTCTAATCTTTCTCTAAGCTAAGCTCTATCTTTCTAAGACTCTAAGCTAAGCTCTAAGCTCTACTATATCTTTCTTTCTCTCTAAGCTAAGAAGAAGATCTTTCTAACTAAGACTCTAAGCTCTATCTTTCTTTACTCTAAGCTACTCTAAGAAAAATCTTTCTTTCCCTCTCTAAGCTCTAAGAAAGTAGAAGTAAAAGTAGTAAAAGCTTAACTCTGCCCCCGAGAGTTTTCATCCCGGGTTACGGTACCAGGCAGCTTACAAAAAATGGTTTGCACAGTTTGCCTAGAGTTAAGCATATGACAAAACAATCTTAAAGTAATATACAGAAAAAGAGGCAGACATTCCTCTAGAAAGAAAAACATAAGAGTTGGAGAAAAATGTCCATTTTTGTTTCTTGTCAAACTGAATATTTAAATATGATTGTAATGGTCAAACACTTCTGATTTGCTAAATGTCTAGAAAGATTTCATTGTTCCATGACTAGAGACTCTGTTCTTATAAAGTGCTCACTCTACTTTTGCCCAGAGAGAGAAAGATGACTGAGAATATTACTGATAATGAGAATGTGTCTTTAAAGGCAAATTCCAGGACACTCATTAAAGATGGTGTCTATTCAGCATTATGCCCTTCTCTGAAGACAGAACATTACCATAGCTGGTTATTTAATGATGGCCTCCAGTCATCGGTGAACAGGTTATGCTTGGCATGCTCTGTGTGGAACAGTTATGTTTAAAAATACTTACCAAGGGCAATTAACTTAGAAAAGTGCTGATTCTTGAAGTGAAATAAGTAGTTAATTGTAATCTTGGCAACATTTTAGTACATAGAGTAGAAAACACTAAATTGATTGTAATAAAAAAACAATGCTGATGAGTTTAGAATGCAAGGTAAGGCACACAAGCAGTCAATTAAGGCAGATATTAAGGTAGACTTAGAAAGAAGTGAAATAATCAGTGGTGGTGGGACCTGAACTAGGTTTGGAGGAGTGTATAAATATGAAAAGGTAGGAGGAAAATGAGATCTAAATTTATTAAACACAGATCTAGATCCTTCTACAGGTTTTCACATTTATTTTTTAAAAATTCTGATGTAGGTAATCTTAACTTGCAAATGATAAAAGTGAGATTACAAGGTTTTAGGAATTTTCCAAATATATGGATTATGTTCTGTGCTGTATTTTTATCTCATTGTGTACTATATTTTTAAGCTTAGGCAAGCAAAATATAAAATATCACAAGATGAGGTGAGGTATGGGAATGTACAAGACGTTTGTGCAGGTGTGAGTAGAGAGGACACTACTGATTAGGGATATATTATAGTCCCTTAATGATTTTGAAGAATTCTGAGAATACCCCATAAATGTTAAAAGTTCTAGAAAAAAAATTTTTTTCAGGATTGTGGCAATCCAAGAAAATGAGAATCTGTCTCTTAACTTTCTTCCCCTTAATTAATGCTTTCTAATGAAAATGACAAGCTCCTACCTTGTTCACCGAGAGCCATGCAGATATTTTAAGAGGGATAAAGTACAGTAATGAAGACTAATACCCTAATAACTCAAGAAGATAACAGCTCCACGGTGGATATTTTTCTTCCTATCTGCTGTTCCAGTGGGGAGGAGACATTTGTAGGAAAGAGCGTGGTAATTTCTCTAATGATGAGGATATGTGGATGAGGTTCCACATAGCAGGCTTTGGGGAACAACTGACAGTTCCAAACACCCATTGTCACTCTTGGCTGAATCACTGGCAAAATGCTAGAGTAGCCACCAAATCATGTAACAGAAAAGAACTTAACGGAGATAGTGGCAGATAACTATCACACACTGGTCCATGGGTCCATGAACCTGTAACACTGAGAAAATGTCAACAGGTGACTAAAGATTCATTCTTTAAAAAAAACTATTTTCCTTTCATTAAAGCTCTTAGAGAAATGCTGTTAAGTATTTATAAAAGAGAAGTGTCTCATTATGTGATGCATTTCCATGAAATATGAACACTCATGCTCGAGCAAGCATAAATAGTTGTTCCGAGGATGAGCAATACACCAACACCATATACATACATTAAACAGCTGAAGTTGAATCACATTGGTAAGTAGACCCTAAGAATGAAGAGCACAGCATTGATCTAAGCAGCACAAACACTTGCTTATTATACAATTCTAGACATATTAGTCTAGTAAATCATAGTGCCTTAAAATAGGAGCTTTTTTTCATGGAGAAAGTTCATTTCATAAATTAAAATAGAAAAAATGTTGACATCTTCTACAATGATGAGGTTCAAGGTTCATTTGATGTAAACAGGACTCTGTGCTGCCTAGGTGGATCTATGGGCATTAAATTCTGAAAAAAAAAAAAAAAAAAAAAGAAGTGCACCCACCAATTCCTATGTGGTCACTCCTGAGTACGTTTTTCCACCACTCTCTGAGAGCAGTGACCAGGTAATGTTAGGCAACATTAACCTAACCCTTTTCTTTTAGAAATAGCAGTGTTTTGGAATAATTGTTTGTCTATATCATTGAAAGGCATGCAGTTAGCATACTGAGAAGACTGCTTAGTGCCCAAGTAGGAGAGAAAGTCTTAGAAGGGCTCTCATCATTTTCTTCCTTGGGAGAAAATTTGGGTCCGTTACCAGTGGATGGGGAAGACAGGCTTTTGCATACAGTATTTGAAAAGAAGATCTTTCAAGTTCCAAAAGTGGTATGAACAGAAAAATATTCCCTTCAAGGAGCTTCTGATATGTGATATGTAGTATGTATACATGCACACACACCCATCAATGATGCACACACAATGAAACACACGAGATCAGAGGATGTTATGAGAACACTTAGGAAACACATTCCACTGAATTTTGGAGATCGGGAAGTAGTTTCATAGAAAATGAGAACTGTCCTTTTTCTGTACCTTTAAAAGTAAATACTCTCAAAGTTAAGGATCCATAAGCAGTTTTTCTCCTCACCTCTTCCATGTAGAAGCACTGCTTCTGGGTTAACATTAACACCTCTCTAATGATGACCTAACTTAACTGAAAAGTTACTGCTCTTAGCAGGGGTGACAAGTGAAAGCAATGCTAAGCAAGGCTTTTACAGAGCTTTTTCAGACTCTGAAGAGAATTAGAAGCACTTTAGAAAAAGGCTCTGCACAGATCACATGATCCCACTTGAAATGTAAAACATCTCAACTTTTATTCAACAGCCAAGTGTGAATCCATGTTAATAAGAACAGATTTGTTTTGGTGAACAAAACCCAGCTTCCTCCAAAGATTATGGCTTATGCTTCAACACATGCTTAGAAAATCTGATAGTTTATTGCAAAATGGTGAAATATTAGAGAGAAATAGTTCCCAGTAAAAGCAAGAAGGAATAGTTCAGTCTCTTTGAAACAATGACTCTTGGAAGAAGAATTAGAGGAACACATAATTTTTTTTTTTTCTAAAGTGGTTCACAGCTTCTAGCTAAGAACTGGAATCTTTAGAAGGTTTGACTAAATGTGGATAACTTTGCCATGGTTTGAATATACATACCCAACAAAGTTCATGTGTTGGAAACTTAATCCCCAATACAATAGTGATAAGGGACAGAGCCCTTAAGAGGGGATTAGGCCACAGGGTTTGGCCCTCATAAGTGGATGAATGCTTTTATTGGGAAAATGGAATTCCCTATAACTGCATCAGTTCAGCTCTTACCCCCCCACCCCACCCCACTGCCATCCCACCAGGGGATGACAGCAAGGAGGCCTTTACCAGATGCTTACTTCTCAATCTTGGACTTGCCAACTCCAGAACCATGAGCCAATAAATTTCAATTCATTATAAGTTACTCAGTCTGTGGTATTCTATCAAGCAGCACAAAATGTTCTAAGACAGACTGAATAAAAATACATTTTTAAAATTTTACAGTTAATGAAGGCTATTCTGGATTTAAACTATCATTAGTTTTGTAAAAATAAAAATGGGTTCTTACATTTTTAAAATTTTACATCCCTATTCACAAAGTGAAGAACTTTTTGGCAAAAAATTCAAAACAAGCAACAATCTTGTGGTCAGGGAGAAGGGAAGAGGAAATGAGAAGAAATAAAATATTAATTTAGGCAAAGACAAAGGTATTCATTGTTTCAGAATCGTGTCCCCATTCATGTGGTATCTAGCTAGTGTTCATAGTGAGTAGGATATCCCTGGGGGTGGTGCTTCATCATGTCATTCCTGTGACAAAATAAATGTGGGATATTTTTGCAAACCATGAGAAAGAAGACCTTTCAAAGAATGATAGTATCCAACATCTTCCTTCAGGCACATAAGATTGAATAGAATCACCCTATTTTATAGATGAATGAACTGAGGACACTCAGGAATTTAAAGTAGTTTCCTTCTTCTTCTTCTTCTTCTTCTTTTTTTTTTTTTTTTGACTCATTTGTTCCCTTAAGACTGAGATTATAAGAATAATGGCAGACATCTTCTTCTCATGTCTTGATCTCCCTATAAAGCTAAAAAGGAAAGCATCTCAGAATTTTTGCTGTAAAAAAACAAAAGTGAGAAAGAAGACTCCTCTTTGATCTTAAATCTGTAGCATGGCTCAGAAGGTTACCTGATACAGCAGAGATATTATCAGACAGTGTTACCCAAAATGTTTCTGGTGGACTGATTCTCTCTCTCTCTCTTTATCTCTCTCTCACATGCACACACACCTTGTGCTATCAAATATGCTTGGGCAGTAACTCATACCATGTCTCTTGAATATTAATTCTTAATATTAACATACAAAGATGCACATTTTCTTATGTTATTCAATATATTTTTCAGTTTCACCTGTGAAATTCAATACAGAATTTATGGAAGCAAAGGTACTGATTTTTTTTTTTTTCCCTATGACTTCCACAATAAAAGCATTCACTTTACTCTCAGATCAGTTCCTATGCATTTTATATTTTTAAATTGGATGTGGATGTAAAGATAAGGCTTTCATGATACAGAATTTTATAGAAGGCAACTTCTGTTCTCTTCTGGAATGGTAAATTCACAAATTTAATAGATAGAAAAATATGCATGCGTTTCTAATGTGTAAAGTACAATCATGTGGAAACTCTAATGTTCATTCCCAACTGAAGTTCTCTGAACCAATAAAAATTATTTTCCAATTTAATAGTTCAAGCTATCCAATCATTAGCTTGGCATTGGCAGACAGTTGGCAGTTTTTATTGGGAATAAGAAACAGATCATTTATGTTTGTTAGGCTTCAATTCCTGCCTGAATGTGTCAAATCCCAAAAAAATGTAGCAGCCCTCATGTGTGCCTTTTGTAAACTTTCACACTGTAATTCCTTATGGGTGCAGGTATTGGTTACTGTTGGAATCAGTACTTACTTATTAGGATAAAATAACTGATTGAGTATTAAACACATTTATCAAACATTTGTTTATTGCTAAGGCCATTATGGCTCATAGAAACAAACTGAAATACAATTTTGTGCATTATTTTTCTAGCTTCTATATCCAAAGAAAAAGACTGCTAGTTCAGGATGTGTGAAATTTCACTTTTAGGTACAAACCACTCTAATTTCACAGTTGAATCGTAAAATTGTTAGAGAGCCCCATTGAGTAAATTTCACATTTGCATGCTTTCTAGATCATTACGGAATGTAATCAAAATGAGATTCAACACCTCCATTTATTTGTTGTCAGGAGTAGGTTTTAAATTTGAACAAACTCTAATTGTGCTCATTCTACAAACAAGCAAGGGGGATTTCAGCACTGTCTTGACTTGCCATAACAAGATTTCAACTTTAAAACACCATCTTTCAATAAGTCCACTCTTTGATCAGATTTCTGACCCTGCTCTGACATGCACACTGGATTTACATCCTGTCACATAAATATCCAGGATACAGTTTTATCATTTCATTTGATTTCTCTCTGAAAAAAAAATCAGATTTACCAACTGGAGAATATATAAAGTCCTATTCAAATATGAATTTTAATATAAACCTCTGGGTAAAAAGAACACAATATAAGGAAAGGTTTTACTCTTTGGTCATAAGTGCTGTACAGAAGAGTATGACTGATTATGTAAATGAAGGTTTCAGTAAGAAAGTAAGTATAATAAAATAATAAAACTCTACACTATTATTAAATACCAAAGGATTTAAAAGTTTCCTTTGGAAAATTAAAAAATTAAAGAACTATAACTGCCTAATAATATATATAGTCCAACCTATTTTTACATATTACAGTATTAATTCCAGTGGACCCTTGAAATGGAAAATGTACCTGTGAAGTGTGGAGTCAACATGGATATACTGATAATTGCTCTTTTCTCGGTATTGAGGCAACCAAAGCTGTTTTTTTTTCTGGCCATTTTAATATAAATTGGTTCTCACCCCATGCAATTACCAAACAAAACAAAAACATGGATTGAATTCCCATCACTCATTATGTGGCACTGATAAATAGTGAACTAAATAGGAAATCAATAAATTCAGTAAGTTTTAGCATTTTGGTAGGCATAGATAATTAATAATGTTATTTCTAACTGATAGATTTTAAGATTAACTTCCCTCTATTTCAGTACTTTTTGAAATTAATAATCTAACATATCATTAGCTCAAAATGTCTCAGTACATATGTTTAATTTCAGATAAATCTTGTATTCAAATGTACAGATTATTTCCATGCCATTTCATGAAACCAAGCTATGATTCTATAAGAGTTAGAAATGGAAATAAGAGTTTACATTTCTAAGGGTGATAACTTATAGATGTCAAAACTACAATTGTTTCTAAATAATATTATGTATCAGAAGCAATTCATGGATAAAATGCTTTGGAATCACAGAAAAGAAATTATTATTACCTGGCTATTGCAAAGCAAGACAGATTGGGAAAAAATGAAACATTTAATTGATATATTAAAATATGGTTAATATTTATAGATAAGGGAATGAAAATACACAGAAGGGTCTCCCCTGCAGTGTAAGTGATATTGGCAAAATTGTGGGAGCAGAAAGACACAGTACATATGTGGATAATCATGTTTGTGTAGCAAAAGATAAATCTGAAAAGGTATATTGAAAAGACCCAGGAAAAATCTAATTACAGGGTAAGAAGACTAAATCATTCATAAGACCAAAGAGCTGAGAAAAGGAATGATTTGAGTAGGCATAAGATTCAGGAGAAAGTGTATTGCATTTGGAGCCAGGTTTAACTTTTAAAGATAATCATGGTTTTAATCTGTAAAGTAATCAGTATTTAATTCAGAACTTCCCAGGAGAATTAACCAAAAAGATAAAGTCAGGAGATTTTCACATTGAGCATAGAAGATAACACATTTATTAAAACAATAAATGCTTAGTATCTACACAATTAAAATGACCTCATATATTGAGTAAATAAAACTGTTAACATAAAAGTTTTCTAAGTTTGGGAGTGACAGTGGGAAAAGAAAATAAAAATGCTATTATTGAGTATGTAAAAAGACTTGTATTCATTCAGTTTATGAACAGTTTAAGGGAGGTAAATTGTTACTAATGTAATATATTTTTACTCATATCACTTTATACACTTAAAAATATAAATTGGACTGTAATGAAAAGACACTTCCTATGGTTGGCCGCCTCTTATATCACTTGTTGAGCTCATAATTTTAGGTTGAAATGCCAAGGTTGGCCATATTCTTGATGACCCTGATCAAAACTCTTAACCAGGAAGGTAACTGACTCCTAGGCAGTCAAACTACAGGAAAAGCAAGGATTGATACACTAGTCTATCTTTTTCTACTAATTTTCAATGTGAAATATGAATTCCTTTAGCTCATATGGAGAAAGAAGCAGAAAGAGAAATAAAAAGGAAAATGAGCTGATTTACATAAATGGAGCAGAATATAGATGAATGACATCTGGCAGTGAGATTAAACTGGCTGCCTAAACTCTGTTGGACCTAGGTGGATCTCCTAGTTTCTGAACTCTGTTTTCAGTAGGTCTGTGACCAGTAAGAACTGGGGCTCCTGCCTTGTCATGTAGCTTTTCCTGTTTTCCTGTAAGACTTGTTACATGAATGAGATCCTTGTTTTTATTGTGCTGTTTCTTTTCAGAAAAACCTGAAAGATATATATATATATATATATATATATATATATATATATATATATCCTGAATTATTTCCTTAGGAAAAGAGCTTAGTGAACATAAAATTATAACACTTTCAGAAAAATTTAATCTATTATGCTCTCCTGCATTACAGAATGATGATGTTAAAGCTAATATACCAGGAATTGCATATACCTACTAATTATCTGATCAATGGGTTTATCCAGTGAAGTGTGCTGTGCATGCTAATGTGGTTTGCCGTGTTCACTGGAGCAGACTAAAATATGTGACTTCTTTGTTATATAATTCTCTAAGAATTAATCTTCTTGTTTAGTGGATTCATGGAAGAGGAGATATTAATTTTTTTTATTATTAAATAGAATTACACATTAAGGCAGAGTGTCTTCAGTATGCTAATCCTTACCTGCAGATTTTTATCTTTTGTTCCTTGAATGGATAGAATCAGAGAACTTCAGGTTTTAGAAAGATTTTAAAATATCATTTCATCAATTTTATGGTATCAAATTTGCAAGACAAATTATTTTATGTATATCTTTTGATATAACATTGACAAATATGATTGCAAAATCATCTGATTTCAGGTATTTTAATATATGAAACAAATGAATATCTTAGAATTTTTGAAAGAATATGTGAATAAATCATTTTATTTTGCAACAGTTTCATTTTGATGAGTATAAAATATAAACAACAAGTTGAATTGACTGGCTCAATATTTTTGGTAATTAGAAATCAAACTTGAGTCTTCTATTATGGTTTGGAGGTGAGGTATCCCCAAAAAAGCTCACATGTGAGAAAATGCAAGAAGGTTTGGAGGAGAAATGATTGGGTTATAGCCTTTACCTAATCAGTGAATTAATCCCTGATGGGATTAATTGAGTGGTAACTGGAGGCAGGTGGAATGTGGCTGGAAAAGTGGTTCCTTTGGGGTTGTGGCTATGGGGTATGTATTTCATATCTGGATAGTGGAGACTCTTTCTCCACTGCTTTCTGATCATGATGTGGGCTGCTTCCCTTTGTCACACTCTCACACCACGATGTTCAGCCTCACCTCTAGCCCTAAGGAATGGAGCTGGCCTTCTATGAACCAAGACCTCTGAAACTGTGAGCCCTCAAATAAACTTCTCCTCCTCTATAATTATTCTGGTGGGTCTTTTAGTCACAGCAGTGAAATAGCTAAATAAAACACTTCTGAATCACAAAGCAATGTAATTTCTGTCCATATATTGCACGAGATTATATGTAATCCACAAAGTCAAAAGAGAAAATATTACTTTTTATAACTTCAATAAATTTGTATTTAACTATTTTTACTTTTTAAAAGTAATTATAAAGTATTTTATTGTACATGTGTATTCTTCCTTATATAAATATAGTAATATGAACTCATATAGGGATATCAAAATTAGCAAAATACCATTCATCTCATCAGTAAATGGCATGCTACATCTTGCATTGGTTGGTATTTTTATGTCAGATGATTCATGTTTTGATTCACACAAAATAATATAAACTCCAATAACTACATCATCAACTCCACATAATTTGACATACTTAATCTTGACACTTTAACATTATGTGCATGATACCATAAACTCTGGTGAAGTGATTTCAACTTTAACTCTAATTTAAAATAAAGACTAGTGACAACAACAACAAAAACAAGAAGAACAAAACACATTTGTGTGTGTTTGAAGAAAGATAGCACTTCATAATGTCAGAACACATTAATTAAATAAAGCAATTCTTAATTTTGAAGTAATATCATTGCATGCATCAAATATTTAATGCATGCATCAAATTTTGGATCTTTTACATATTTAGTCTAATATCTAATATATTTATCTGTGCTGATGAAGAGAAAATTATATATATATATATATATATATATTCACTTGGATTATCATCATTATTCCCTTTATTTTGAATTTCTTATTCAGATATGAATAGCTCACAAGAAAATCTTAAGACAATTTAAAATAATTTTTACTGAAACTGTGTCTTATTTCTCATTATTTTTGTGAAGAAAGTTTTTTTTTCTTTCTATGAAAACTTGCTTTCTGGGTTCCCCAAGCCAGTGACAGCATGATAAATCAGGAAAAAGTGTTCAGGTCTGTTAGATCTCATCCTTGTAAAGCTGTCTATAAGTTCATGCTTTGAATCCATGGAGTTGAACAGACCTTGAGTGCTTCATTCAAGCATCCAATCAATGTTTGATTCATTGTTGTGCAGTTAGTATCAAATTTATGAAATATTATAGTGAATTTGGAGCCAACACATTCTAGCATCAGCTTTAAGTCCTTGGAGATAATGTTGTATTTTAAGATCTGAACTATACTAGGTATATTAAAATAATATTGCTTCAAAATAATATAAGTATGTGTTTCTGCTTTTTTCTGCAACAAACATGGTCTCAGGTTAAAATTAAAAGTGTATAATATAATTTAAAAAATGTAATCAAATTAGCATAGTTGTTACAGAAGAAAAAGTAGGTAGTAATTTCTTAATATAACTAAATAATGTATCTTTATAGTTTTTTTTCTTTGAATGAAACACTTGTTTGACACAATGCACAGAAACTCAAAATATGTCATTAATATATCTGTTAAATTAAGTAACCAAAGTCCATTACACTGAGGCTATCTCTGTACTTTGAGTTTCTACACAACAATCAAAACTTAATATGTAAGCATACTGCCACCTGACTGGTATATTTGGGTATCTGAGTTTTAGCCAGTGTGCAGGCAAATAATAAGGCAGATGCCTTACCACAACATGTCCAAATAAGGGAGCTGCCTAATTAGGCACTAAGGTGATTTCTTTACTTTGCTTCTTTGTTCACCTTAGAGATAGCTCGTTGCCATTAATGCATAGGAGAGCTGTCTAAACCTCTCTAGTTTTGAGTGCTGTCTGATTCATGAACCATTGCTTGCCAAAATAAACTGTGTTGAATTTAATTTGTCTAAAATATTTCTTTTAACATACCTAGTGATCATATTATATTATAGATATTAATGATCCAAAGAATTTGAATTTATCTTCTAAAAAAACTCATTATGGGGATGGAATTTTTTTGAACTAAGATTCAGGGGCTGGGACATAGCTCAGTAGTATTGTGTCTGCCTAGCATGTGCTTCCCAGGTTCAAATCCCCAATACCACAAAGAAGCAGCAGGAGGAATCAGAGGAGAGGGGGACTGAATGGGGAGAGGGAGGAGGAGGAGAAGGTTTAAAATGGACTAAGATTCAGAAGATCTAGGTTTATCATTGCTATTCCTCTTTTGGGATATGTAATTTAGAGATAAGAAACATTTGGCAGACTATTCAGAATTCTTGTGAAAATCAAAAAGTCAATACCTATGGCCCTCAGTGTAAACAGTTTCCAGTAAAGTTCTCTGCCTATTGGTAGCTTTAAAAAATATTTGCTGACGAAATTAACATGAGATCTCTCAGAAATAATTTGAGGCTTTGAAGTTGCTCCCAAATGCTTTCAACATTATTCAGCAATGACTTTCATCTGTTTTTATTTCCCAAGTGATATTTGACTAATAGAAGCCCTTTTGTTATGGAGTAGAACTTCTTATCTAGTTAATCTGGGAGGTTTTTTTGTTTGTTTGTTTGTTTTTGTATTTGTAGACTTTGAATTATGGCTACAGACCTTTCATCAGAGTTCATCAAATTTGTCCACCAAAAAAGAAAGAAAAGGTGACCTTCTCTTCATTGATTTTTGTACACACACAGACACACACACACACATATATATATATATATATATATATATATATATACACACGTGTGTGTGTATATATGTATATATAACTATTTAATTAATTAATTTATTTATTTTTTATGTGGTGCTGAGAATCGAACCCACACATGCTAGGCAAGCACTCTATCACTGAGCCACAACCCCAGCCCCTCTTCATTGATTTCTTGAGTTGGCTCTTAATTTACCCTTTATACTTCAATACTGTCTCATTGAAAAATAGAGCATGGCTTTCTCTAAAGAAGTTATGAACTAATAAGAAAGTAGAATTTGAGTGGATAAACAAATTTCAGAGAACAAAAGGAAAATGCTCTGTGGTATGGCTCCCCCCCCCCCCCCCCAGCTTTTCTTTTCTTTCTTTCTTTATTTTTATTCTAAGTTGTTATAAATGACAGCAGAATGCATTAAATTTCATATTATACTCATAGAGCACATTTTTACATATCTCTGGTTGTATACAAAGTATATTCACTCCATTTGTGTCTTCATATATGCACTTAGGGTAATGATAAAAATAATTAGGACAGTGCTAAGAGTAACATTTATGACAATAAAATGCTGTCAAAGCTGAGTCCTCTGACACTGGGGGTATGGAGAAGGCATCCTAGGCAGAGTATAAGCACATGTGAAACCCCAGAAACTGAGACTTGCAATGTGTCCCAGGGCTTTCATCAAGGTACTGGTGAAAACTGGAGCTTGGATTGAGGAACAATGGTGAAAGGTGAGCATGTAGACTCAAAAATGGGCCAGATCATAAAATACATTTTATGCCAGGCTGTGGAATGTAAATTGTATCTCTAAGGCTCTGGGAAGCCATTAAGTGTTATAAAAGAGGAAAGTGACTTGGTCAGATTTATCCTTTTAGAAGATAAACTGTGATGTTGTTTAGGGGATGAATTGAAGTTAAAGAAAATGGGTGGTAGGTTGCTGCATCTTTCAAGCCAGAAATGGTGGGAGAACAAGTTAATAGTACTAAGAACAACAACAACAAATATTAGATAGGTAACTGTTAGGAAGATGT
Source organism: Tamias sibiricus (assembly GCA_025594165.1). Classification (NCBI taxonomy): domain Eukaryota; kingdom Metazoa; phylum Chordata; class Mammalia; order Rodentia; family Sciuridae; genus Tamias; species Tamias sibiricus. The sequence goes on from CM046668.1 coordinate 33,551,841, forward strand.
TCAACAGTGACAAGATAGAGACTGAAGTGTGGCTGCATAAAACAAATTGTTGGTTGCTGAGGAATTCTATTTGTCTATTGGACATAAAATGCCTGAGGTGAGAAGAACGAGAAGATGGAAGGAGGGCATAACAGAAGGACAATTCCTATCATCTTATGGTTATCTTTCTTCTCCTGAGGACAAATGTCACTTTTCTGTATGATTAGAATTAATAGGCCCTAGGTGACAACTGGGTTTTCTTCTTTAGTTCCCAATGGAAAGCTTATACATGTGACACTCATAGATTAACTCAGCAATTAATCTTTATCTTTTGACAAATGACTACTTTCTGTTAGGAGATTCAGTGACAAAAGTTGGCTAAAACATTCTACTTGTGTGACTTTATGAACTATGTCATGCACTGTCATTGACATATCACTTAGTAAGGAAAACTCACTTCAGCCACTTTGTTTTTCCTAAAACCATGCCAATCATTAGTATGGCAAATATCATATATGTGCTCGAGCGTGCATGCATGCACACATACGCGCACACACACACACATGCAAGACAAAAAAATTAGCAAAAAAGAAATACCACCACAACAAAAAACCCATGTATTTGAATATTGACTGCTACTTTTTTGCATTTGCCATTGGAAGATCATCTGATGAATGTATTATTACATTATCCTGATGGTCAAGCAAGATTTAGGTGGAAACTGGTGCAAGAGAACAAATTCAAGACTAGATGAATGCTCTTCTGTATTGAAGAATGAACATATTCAATGCATATTCAGTTTAATGAAACAGTAATGAGATGCAACCAAAACAAATAGTCCTGCAATTAAAACAACAGTATGCTGTTTTCCTATGTTACTAAATTGCTTATTTTTAACTTGCCACTTTCCATTATTTTTTAAATGTCATTTACTAATTCAGCGTCCTACATTTTCATTGAAGTTTTCATACTAATATAAGGAACATAGCTATATTCCTTCAAATACCAAATCAAACAAAAACTAAATCTCTAGAATATTTTCCCCTCTCTGTATACCTAAAATAAATTATTTTTATGCAAATATCGAAGTAGATAGATCATAAGTGAAGAGACTCCAACATATTTGAAGAAATACAGTTAAAAACTAAGTCATAAAAATATTTGAGATTGCATTCCTAGTATCCAATATACTTCATCAGTATGTCATACATAGTATTTCAGACACTTACCCCTGGCAATGTACTCACAGGTAGAGTGAAATGCTGAGTGTCAATGTGAGATCACAGATGAGCAAAAAGACTGTGCATGGACACTTCCCATGCTTTTCTTTTAGTACTGCTTATTTTCTTCTATTGTAACTTCTTTCCACTTACAACATACAAAACTGATCTTTAAAAGTTAAATAAAAGTAGCACCATGGATGAATTTGCATCAAAATGTGTAGGCTCTCTCTTCATGTCACTGATATATATATATATATATATATATATATATATATATATATATATATGCTGAGAAGAAGGTTTTCCGTTTAAATCCATCCCATTTATTAATTTTTTAAAATTTTTTTATTTTACTTCTTGTGCTTTAGAAGTCTGGTTAAGGAAATTAGGGCCTACTCCAACTGAAGATTTGGGCCTAGATTTTCTTCTATTAGACATAGGGTTTTTGGTCTAATTCCTAGTTTCTTGATCCATTTTGAGTTGAGTTTTGTGCATGGTGAGAGATAGGGACTTTATTTCATTTTGCTGCATATGGATTTCCAGTTTTCCCAGCACCATTTGTTAAAGAGGCTCTCTTTTCTCCAATGTGTGTTTTTGGTGCCTTTGTCTAGTATGAGATGACTGTATTCATATGGGTTTGTCTCTGTGTCCTCTATTCTATACCATTTGTCTACAAGTCTATTTTGGTGCCAATACCATGCTGTTTTTGTTATTGTTGCTTGGTAGTATAATTTAAGGTCTGGTATTGTGATGCTACCTGATTTACTCTTCTTGCTAAAGATTGCTTTGGCTATAGAATGGGAGCAAACTTTTACCACATGCACATGAGATAGAGCACTAACATCCAGGATATATAAATAATTCAAAAACTTAACACCAATAAAAACAACTCAATAAATGGGGCAAGGAACTGAACAGACACTTCTCAAGAAAAAGATATACAATCGATCAACAAATGTATGAAAAAATGTTCAAAGTATCTAGCAATTAGAGAAATGCAAACCAAAACTAAGATTTCATCTCACTCAGGCTAGAATAGGAGCTGTTAAGAATACAAACAACAATATGTGTTGGTGAGGATGTGGGGAAAAAGGCAACTCTTACATTGCTGATGGGACTGAGAATTGCTCAACCAATCTGGAAAGCAGTATGGAGATTCCTTGGAAAACTGGGAATAGAGCCACCGTTTGACTCAGCTATCCCACTCCTTGGTCTATACTCAAAGGACTTAAAAACCACATACTATAGTGATGCAGCCACATCAATGTTTATAGCAGCATAAATCACAATAGCTAAATTGTGGAACCAACCTAGATGCCCCTCAATAGATGAATGAATAAAGAAACTGTGGTATATATATGCAATGGAACATAATTCAGCATTAAAAAAAGAATAAAATCATGGCATTTGCAGGTAAATGGATGGAGTTAGAGAATATTATGCTAAGTGAAGTGAGCCAATCCCATAAAACCAAAGGTCAAATGTTTTCTCTGATAAATGGATGCTAATCCATAATGGGGGTGTGGGGGGAATGGAGAAACTTTAGGGCAAAGGGGAGGGAGGGGAAGAGAGGGTTATGGGGGTAGGAAAGATGGTGGAATGAGATGGACATCATTACCCTAGGTATATCTATGAAGACACAAGTCATGTGACTCTACTTTGTGTACAACCAGAGAAATGAAAATTTGTGTTCCATATGTGTACTAGGAATAGAAATGCATTCTGCTGTCATTTAATTAGAATTTTTTTCAATGTCATTTGATTAGACAATTAAATAGAGTAAACTTTTAAAAAATTAAAACATTAAAAAAAGGTGTAGCAGTTTAAACTATGGCTCCTGAAGAGTCAAAGTATAAATGGTGTGATGCAATCAGAAGTAGCTCAGAAAAGCAGGTTGTGCACTTTGTAGTCAGGGCTTATTGCTGTCTTTATTTCTACTAATTTATTCTTTTGGCATTAAACAGTTATTTTGGTGATGTCTGCTATGCTTTTTACTGTTCTCATTAAAATAAATAGTTAGGCTTGGCATAGACTTTCTCCAGATAAATGAAAATGAATAGAGGAGGGAAATAGTGATAGTTATCAAATTATCTATGAAAATATTTAATAAAACATTTAACAAGACATTATTTGTTGTTTGGATTTGATTATAAAACCTAAGAGTTCAATGATTGAAAGTGTAATCATCTTTTTCATGTTACAAAATGACTTGAATTTCATATGTTGTATGGTATATCAGGTAGCAAATGAAGACAATTTGACATAAAAAATTGCAAGTCAAAGTAAAACACTTGAGTTAAGCTTACATGTAAGGTAAAAAACTAGGACTTAAAGTGATTTAGTAGAGGGGTTGGGGTTGCAGCTCAGCGGTAGAGCGCTTGCCTAGCATGTGTGAGGCACTGAGTTTAATCCTCAGCACCACATAAAAAACAACAAATAAATAAAGATACTGTGTTCATGTATGACTAATATATATACATATATATATATTTACACAAATAAGATGATTTAGTAGAATTATTTTTCCTGAAATATACGTTAGTTGAAATTTTAGTTATAAAATGCATACTAAATAGAACTAGGTTTATGTTGATATGACAGACTTTTCAAAGTGAGGTTTACTTCATATAAATTTATTCATAATTTAGATCTTATGAATTTTGTACTGAATTTTGAAATCAAAAGTTTACTGAGGTCTGTGCATTCTATACAGCAACAGAAAAATCGATAAAATATCGATAAAATATGAAAGCTATATAAGTTTACAAGGATCTCCAATCTATAAATACTCTTAAGTGGAAAGTTGTTATTTTAGACAATTAGAAAATCCAGGTTGAACAACAACAAGGAATAAAGCAAAATTAAAGAAAATTATATTTTGTGCACTTTTTCATGTGCAAAAATATAGTGGAACTCTAAGCTTTTCTTGGTGAGCTAGTCCTATTTCCCCTTACTATCTAATTGGTGAGCTAGTTCAATTTCCCTTTACTATCTAAAATTGTAGCCAGTCATGGTTTAGCACAGAGCATGTTGTCTTTTGGTGCTGGGCTTGGCTCACTGCACTGCATGAGACTGTACTTTCAGGAAACTGTAATCATATGTCGTCCTGTGATCTGCTGCTGTGCTGTGCTGCTGGTTCCATAAATAAAGCTGAGGGGTCATTTTCACCATAAATTTCTGTTTGTCAGAAATCTTCTGTCAAAAGAAAGTATGTAATGAAATATGGGAGGCCAGAGTCAAATCCTAATTTATCACCAAGGTGATTTTTATATGTTTAATGCTAATGAATTAACTGTGGTATCACAAATACTGTATTGGAAGTTATTTTTGCTATAATGTTTTGAATTTAGAGTATGTTGTTTCTTAGTATATTCAAATGGCTTCGTAAGAAAGCTTAAAAATCTAATGTGTGTTATTTGGTAAATATGAGCTCATTAACTAAAAACACGTTGTCAAAGGCTTGATGAATTAATATTAATAAATTAGCAAACTATTCAAATGTTTTATTTTCAAATTCACAATTAAAGGAAGCATAATATTAGTTTGTAAACAAAAGAATGTCTTAATAATATCTGTTATTACATGCCAAGCCTATGGGATTCAGTTTATTTGATTACCTAGTAAATGTTCACCTTAAGGATTTTAGTAGATTTTAATAACGGTAAATAGGAGTGATCAAGTAAAATGCAATCAGATAGACCTCAATTCAAATTTCTAAAAAGAAATATGTGAATAGGAACATACTTAATCATGGGGTTGGTTAACAACTCTAAAAATCTGATTATAGAAAAAGACTAAAAAAAAAATCCAAATTTTAAATCTTGGAGTCTAGCATATAAAGATACTAGTAGGTTTAGAAGCACTGTTAATGGTAGACAGAAAAAAACAGATTTCCTCTTTTTATTACCAAAAATAAGAGGCTGGTGAGGCCCATTATATTCAAGTGATTGAAGATCTGTCTTCAATCCAAAAGTACTGTTTACATCTGCTTAATTCATGTGACCTTAACAACAATTGACGTACTGTTTGAGTCTCAGTTTCTTTTCTTTTTTTTTTTTTTTTTGGTACCAGGGATTGAACTCAGGGGCACTTGACCACTGGGCCACATCCCCAGCCCTTTTTTTTTTTTTTTTTGTATTTTATTAGAAGCAGGGTCTCACTGAGTTACTAAGTGCCTCGCCATTGCTGAGGCTGGCTTTGAACTCGTGATCCTCCTGCCTCAGCCTCCCAAAGAGCTGGGATTACAGGCGTGCGCCACCACGCCCAGCTGAGTCTCAGTTTCTTGAACTGCAAAGTTTACTACATGTCAGAATTGCAATCACTAGTGATAATATTCATTCTAATAGTAATTTTCATGTTGAGCAAATAAGTCAATAATAATAGATAGCTATGCTTTTTTAATATGATAATCCTAAAATGAGATTTTTGAGAAATAGTGTAGGCTGGAAAAGCCATATTTGGCTGGAAAAGCCATATTTGGCCAAGTGTACTTCTTTCCTTTAGGAGCAACTCTTAGAGTATATGTCATAAAAAGTTTTTCCTTATCAAAGATAACACAATTAATATTGCAGAAAAAGAAAAATAATTCCAAGATTGAATTGGACTCAAGAGTGAAAACTGATTCTCATCTCTGCTCTGCTAAGTACATATCACAAGAGTGAAGACATCCTGAAGGACTGGCCTGTACTAGGGATTCCCTATAATACTAGTAATTCCCAACCTTTTTGATTATTAAGAGACCTTTATACTATAAAAATATTTCTCAGGGCCTCTTCTACCATGAAAATAGGATACTCTTAGTTTCACTGATTGGAAAAAACTAAAATATTAACTTCCTGTGAATTTGGATTTTATTTTAAATAAATATAAATAACATACATGTTATAGGAAGTATTATTTACCCTAGAGCCCATGATTGTTCATATAGATTCCCAAATCTATTTAGTTAACAACGAAGACTCCTTCTGGATAGCCATTTGCCTACTGGAATCTATGTGACTATTTGGCTCAGAGCACTTGTTTACCTTTGCATTTAGATAAAGAGCAATACTTGGGTTTTCTCTTGAGTATAAAAAGTAAATAAAACCAATAGGGCACTATTGGGCTCTAAATTTACTTTTGTACAAGAAAAAGAGCAAACAACTCTCTGTTAGTCTATTCAATATTAGATCATGTCACTGTCCACTATGACTTAAATTTAACTGTAATGTATACTTCAATGACTATTTTCTTTGAAAAAAGAACTTTTAAATAGATCAGGGGGAAATCATAAGAAATAATAATTTGTATCTGTTTCTAATTTCTGATTTATTTGTATAAATACTAAAATTACTCTACTAAATTTCTTTGCCAGATCTGGATTTAATCAAATATAATAAATCAAAAACTATTTGATTAAAGCAGATTGAGAGTGATTTGTAAACTCTGTGGCAAAAACAACCACTAAAGAGGAATTTTTAAAATTTTGATGGAAAAATATTTAAATGGTATTAAACCAGGAAGAAGAAGGTACAACAGTTAAATTAGGACATTGACATTTTATCATCCAACATATTAAAATGAGTAATATAAATTTTAGTCCTTTAGGAGTGTTTCAAAAAGAATGTAAAGTAGTTACATGCACATGTTGTTAAGTTGCTCTAAAATGCAAATTTTATTCTGTTTTACTAAGCAGAAGCTGAAATACTAGGTTTTTGTTACTTGTTCATGCATTGCCAGTCTCCTTCCTGGTATTAACTTTGTTCATTATCTGAAAGACTTCAGCCAATATTATCATCTATTATTTCTCTTTTCATTAATTTAAAGGTTTTATATTGAAAATAAATGAATTGTCCCCATATGATATTTTCTGGAAACACAAGTGTCATTGAAAAATATGATTTTAATTTATTATCTACCCACTTTAAAAATACACAGGAAAACCAAAGTGGTAACTTTTGTTTGCCTTAATTTAATTTTTTTCCATTAGTTAATTAATTATTATAAACTTGCAAGTAGGTAGAACGAAGTCATTTGTTACCCTTTGCCCAATGTGTTTTATTCAGAATATTTAAATAAGAAATTGATCAAATATTTCTTCCTACAAAATTATGCTCTTAATTTTTACTCTTCTATTTAGATATACATAAAATAAGGTGATCTATTAATTCCTTCACAGCAAATGAAAATGCAATGTCTTTTGGCAAATGTGAGGTTTGTTACAATGACAATAAAACTGCTTCCCTAAAGTATACATTATCAATCTTAACTCTCTTTAAAGATGTCCTTTGGAAGTAGATGGATCAACTCAGGTGCTATTGTTACTATTTCAAAAGGTAAACCAGAAAATCTACAGTTAAACAAAAATTAAAATCTGTAGATCTGTACAAATTTCATGCAGTAAAAATTAAAGCAAAGATAGATGATTTTGTGAAGGAGCCCTAATTAGGAAGGGCTGTTGTAGCTAGCTGGAAGCCATGGGTTCCACCTGATATGTATGTGACGCACCTGTAGGCACCCGCAAACCTGAAGGTATATAACCGGGTGAAAGCGGTCCGAGTTAGGAGAACGGAGAATTCAGTCAGCCGGGCAGTCACTCGGTCGGTCAGAAGAATCAGAGCGGCCAGAACGTAGGCAGAGCGGTTACAGAAGAGAAACCAGATAGAAGAAGTAATGACTGGCCAGAGTTAGGCCGAGGCTCCAGAGGACTGGTCAGAGTAAGGCCGAGGCTCCCGAGGAAGACAGAAGACAGAAGACAGAAGAAGGAAGAAAGAAGAGAGAAGAAAGAAGCTCTAGTCTTTCTCTAAGCTAAGCTCTATCTTTCTTTACTCTAAGCTACTCTACTCTAAGCTAAGAAGAAAAATCTTTCTTTCCCTCTCTAAGCTCTAAGAAAGTAGAAGTAAAAGTAGTAAAAGCTTAACTCTGCCTCCGAGAGTTTTTCCTCCCGGTTTACGGTACCAGGCAGCTTACAATTTTGCAGAGAAAATTGTTGTCAATCAGCAAAGTGGAGGGGCCAACTTTGAAGTCTACAAATATAAGGGCAAAAGGAAAATTGATTTGAGTATCTTAATGTACCATGACCAAATCATCTCTCTCTCCATGTATGAATCTTCAAACAATTAGAAAGTGAAAAAGTTGGATTTGGTGATTGTTGATGCCTGAATTTCAATTTCAGCCTTGACTAATCCATAAAGTTGTTTTCCCCCCTTCTATTTTTTACATGGAAAAATATAAAAAGTAGACTGAATGCTTTTTTCATAATCTTGACTTTGTCTTCTTTCTCATTGCTGATGATATATGGGACTTCTTTCATCCAGAACAGCAAAGTTTCCTATGTTTTTCTCCTCTCACCCCAAAATCAATACAGAGAACTTCTATTACCTCAAAAGGTATGAGATTTCCCCACACTAGGTATGAGAGTTCTCCTCCAATTTAATTCAGTTTAATCCAATTCTGACAAGATCTACTTGGAGGTAGTACCAGATTCCACAGTTTAAGGGTCAGTCCCCAAGATTGCTCCACCTCCACTTTAAATGTCAATTACAAGCCGCAGGTTATGTGCCAGTGGTTCTGCCTGAGCAGATACAAATCAGCATTCTAGTAACTCCTCCTTCAGTTTCAAAAAAATTTGCATGAGTGACACAGAATCAGGAAAACATTCATGTTTAACAGTTTATTATAAAGGATATCACAAAGGACATGAATGAAGAGTTGGATAGGGTGAGATATGGGAGAAGTGATGTGGAGCTAACATGTCTTCTCTGGGTTCACCACCTTCCAAGAACCTACAAATGTCTAGCCATCTGGAAGTTCTCCAAGCCCTGTACTCATGTTTTTTTTTTTTTTTTTTTTTTTTTTTTTTTTAAAGAGACTTTATTGCACAGGAATGACAGTTAACAGACTAGTAAGGAAACCTAGCAAGGCCTCTCTATTCAGATTGTACTAGGCTTCTCAGAGTAGCATTCTTTCATCCAGGGTATGGTGCATGACTGCTCTGAAGTAAGGAGGGTATTAAGACAAGGCACATTAAAGAATTTGTTTTTGGCCACATAAAGTCAAGGGAATGTTACAGTTTCTAGGACCTGTTTAGGGAAAGGATTATAAGCCAATAACCATGATCAGAAACAGAAAAATATATATCGTAATTCCACACCATTAATCTATTCTATGGCAGTATCTCATCTTAGTGAAGTTATATGCAGATTTTTGTATGTTTATATCAGTGTACACTTTGTTTAGGAGAGGAAAAATACAGTTTCAGAATTCAAGTGAAATCACTCCTTGTCCAAAGGCTAAATTGTATATAATTAAAATTACTTGCTGCTATTGTTTTAATATCACTAATGTCCCCCAAGGTTTATGTGTTAAAAGCTTGCTCTCCAGAATAGTGATATTTCACAGTAATAGCACCTTTTGGAAGTGGGCTTTTTGGAAGGTCTTAGGTCAAAGAAGACATGCCCTGGAAAGGAACTGTGGAACCCTGTTCATTTTCCCTACTGGCTTCCTGATTCCTGATGCAGGTAGCCTGCTCTAAGATGCTCTTTGCACTGGTGCTATCTGTCATTCTCACAAAGGTCAAAAGATTGAGCCACTTGATCTTGGAATGGAACCTCCAGAACTGTGAGCTAAATAAACCTTTTCTTTTTATAAGTTAATTGCCTTGGGTATTTCATTATAGTGACAGAAAGCTGATTGATATACTTGCCATATCAAAGTATATATATATATATATATATAAAACTCCAAGTAGTCCTAAAGAGGTAATTATTTTCTAGCAAAATGTTTATAAATATAGCATTTTATTTTATTTAATATTTTTTATTTATAGTAGTAGTATGTATTACAATTCATACTGCACATATAGAGCATCTTTTGCATTTTATATTAATACTTTATATGCTGAGTTTTATAAACATAAACTGCTACATCCTCAAGAAATGAGCTTAAAATTCACAAATAATTATGTAACACTACTATTTTATATAATATATTTAACTCTATTTGAACAATACACTAAGTGGAAATAGGTGGGCTACATAGCTATTATCTATTCTAGAAGCTTCTACAATATTTTAAACTTGACTCTAATAGCATTGTATTTGGTGAAACTCTTCATTCTTGTTAACTTGGTATAAACACATGTGTGTGTGTGCATGCACACATTTATATTGTTTGTTTCACCAAAGTTCAAAGTCACCTTTAAAGGTATTGATTTATTTTGCTGACAGTTTATTAAAGGAATCTTCTTTCTAATTAAGGCTGAGTCAAAATCATTTGTATTAAAACTAGGACTAACAAATTGAGAAAGGTTGAAACTCAAACTAGCAAATATGAAAATACTACTAATAGCTTTGGGATCAATGCTGATGAAGTATGGGATTTAACGACTGAAACTACCATAGGTTAATAGTTTAACTTGCATTTTAGGGTTCAAAATATTCCTTCTATTTTAAAAAAGTGTTTTCTCAATTATCTACAATAATATCACAGTTGCTATATGAATTCTTACCTCATTGGAATGTACATTTCCATGTTTACATACATAATATTTTGTCCAATGCTAAACACATTAATAAATCAGTTCAATTAAAAATGAAACATGTCAATGTAGTCAATGGAAGAACTGGTAAATATTAATAAGATGAAACCAATTCATTTGAATGATCTCATACATATAGACACTTTCCTGAAGCTTTAGTAGACCAGACTGCTCTGAGGTAAATTAAAAGCTAAGGAAGCATCCAAAAATGACAAGCACACACCTCAACTGCATAACTAGAGGCAGAGTTTAAATAGATGAGCAATTCCCCATTACATATAGGAAGCTGAATTACTGAACTATGTGTGTGCCTGTAAGAGGAAACTGATTGAAACCTACAGATAATAGGATTAGGATTATAATGGACAAAAACTATTTTCTGATTGCAGTTATTTTTACAACCGTGCTTAGTCTCCCAAGAGAAAGTTTCCATTTTTTGACGATGATCATGATCCTGACAAACTGTGGATTACTAGAAGCTCTCTTACAATGTCAAATATTGATTGTCATAACACATATCAAGAAAGCAAATGTTGAAAGTGGCAGACAAGTGGAGCGTGGACAAAAGAATGTGATTAATAGAGATCAGAGCTTTTGTGTATGAAATGAAATAAATGTTCTTAAAAATCACAAAAGAATATTAAAGTATTATTAAAAGGGTAGATATGAATAATTGTAGAACTATGGTACTAGAAAGACAAAACCCAAAGGATGTGCATTATACACTGCTTTTAATTAAGCCAATGTGATTGTGTGATAACCACACAATAATTATAGTCAGAATCCATATGTTACTGGATGATATTCCTTAATATATATTTTTGAATTAATTACTTTCATTCTAACATTCTCTTGTAATTACTGTTAACAACATTTCTCTTTGAAAACATAGTAATTGATCTCTAGAAACATTTAAATAAAAGGAAACCTTAGATTTCATTATTACAGTCTAAAATAACAGTGCATATCCAGCCTTGAACAGGATGATCTGAATGATAACTGTCAGGGGTATGTATGTCTATTGATAAATTAAACAGGATTATAATAGCACTGAAATAAAGTCATTCAAGCAGAGTCTTGTTTCATAAACAGTACCACAAGCTGAGCAGTAATATCACATGTATATTATTGTTATGTCTACAGTGCTGTGCGATAATGATTTTGACTGTAATTCATGGTGTGTTTTAGGATGTAGAAGCAATAAAATATTGATCATAAGCATGTACAGACATTATTCAGAAGATTAGATCAATTTATGAGAGGTAATAACTTGTAAACGAGTGACCTTCCAAAGGCCAAAAGTAATTCCAGGGTAAAACCATTGCTTATCTAGGGTTCCAGAGGAAAGCAAAGTTACTAAAAGTCAGACACTGAACTAAAATATATTTTCGTAGTTTTGCTCTGAAATCATGCAATATGTTATTTGGGGGCATCACATCACAAATGCAGTATTAAAAATATTGCTGTCTTTTGTAGCATGTTCAGGAATATATACATATATATGTAATATATATATAAAATTTTCATTATATAATGTACATTATATATAATTATTTTATACATGATTTTTCTAAAGACAAATACCTTTTAAACTCAAAGGTGGAAAGGAAAGCCGACAAAGTCAACATTTTAAATAAACCATTTAATGTGATTCAGAGAAAATTAGTACACGCATAAAGAAGTACAGATTTCTAAAAATATGAAAATAAAGGAAACAGATTGTTCTAAAATTTTATCATTTGCAAAAATCGAATGGATGACATTTAGTTTTTGGAAAATAAAGTGATATAAATGTTCCCTACATAATTTGATTCAGTGTAAATCTAAGTTTAAATTGGTTTATTCCACAATAGGGTATTATAAATTATAATTAATTCACATGTCTATATGATAAATTCTAAATTATTAACCCATGGGAGAAAGAATGTTTATTTAACTGACTTCCAGCAACAGAATTATAATATCTGCCGGCAGACAATTCATTGAATATTCTGAAAAAATTATAGAGTATTTTGGAGCTTTCCAAATTTAACATAATTTCCTGGGCCTTTTGTATTGCTTTCAGAAATTAAATGGCTCAATATAAGTTTGCAGAGCAGGGAAAAAATGCAAGTAGAATTGTAAAAGCACATTGTAACATGGAAGTAGAACTGTAAAATGGAACATGTTACTCTCAGTTATTCTTGATGAAAAGAGAAATACATATGAAAAAGATGTCAAAGACCATATCTTAAATATTAAAAAGCTTTATTATAATAATGTGAATCAATATGCAAAATTCAATAAAAACTTTTCTGCATTAGATGAAATATTTAAATCCAATATATAGTTGTAAATAATAAGCTAAATATTCACAGCATATAATTCTAGAAATGTTAAATTATAGCTATATGACACTTTATAATATCGTTATATTTAATTTTAAAATAACTAAGTAAATGTATAAACAGGTAATGAAGATATAGCTAATGAAAATGTATTGTCCACTTACAAAACTTCAGCTAAATCTAGGCTGATTTTAAAAAAAAAGATAAATTAACACATGACATCAATGAAACAACCATGGCATTCTAAAATGATGATATAATCTTAATATTAAATATTTTAAGACATGTGCATATTCTATGCTCAGTTATCTAGCTATGGAAGAAACTATAAGGCAAAAATGTAATTTAAAAACAAGAAAGTGGGATTTTAAATAAGAAAAACACAGAAAGGCCAAATCAAGAAAATTCATTTAGAAATCGAACACATGATTCTTCTTTTTCTGGCAGAAAATAAATAGGATTGGTCCAATGATCTTCCAACCTTTCTAAATATAGTGTGCAGACCATGTCCCATCCAACCTTCAGTTAGATATATCAAACAAGGCTGGGACATCCTGTTGCAGAGATGCCTGCTGCAGTGGTGTGGTGGCAGATGGCCAGGTACCTTCTGGGCATTATCATCATTGGGTGTGGAACCAGACAATACAAGGGGGTTCAAATCTTGGCTGTGCTAATTGTTAAAATGGAAATAGTAATACTTTTCCACAAGGATTTTTTCAAGGGTTTAAATGAAATCAGTGCAGAGAAGGGATATAATAATTTAAAAAATCTTATAGCAATTTCTACTCAATAAAAACCACATAAAGAGCAATATGTAGTTCCAAACATATTAAGGAATTTGGCTTTGTTTGGGTTACCTATAGTGAAAGTAAATACATATATATTATGTATGAACCCTAATCATGGAATAAGACTATCAAGGGCAATTCAATATATATGGTCATTTGTTTCCATTGAGTTCATGGAATTTCTGAATGGAAAGAAGAGTATAATAGAAAAACTTTACAGTTCCTTTAGGATAATTATTTTCAACCAGGAGTCATAAGTTTCCTTGCTATTTAACACAACTTTTTTTTTTAATAAAATGTGATATGTTCATATAAAATAAGGACATTTCTGTGTCAAGGTTTTCTAGGGTCAATTTTTCACAAAATTAATATATCCATTTTTTGCCCCACAGCAATTCCACTGGTCCTAATTTTTCAATTAGATCGTGCATTTGCACACATTCTATTTGTTTGTTCAATATCTGATATGGAGTATTTGGAACTAACCCTTTTCCCCAGCCTTTATTACAGTTGAGTCATTCTAGAAATTTTAACTAATAGTTCTAATTTGTAATCATATTTTTAAATTACATTTCAGTTTTCTTCCTATTTTTAGTGGTCATTCAATCACCACATAGTATTAATTTTCTATCTAACTCCTAACTAATAGTATCATAAAAATTATATTAAGGCAATGGCAATTCTACCTGTCAGATAATTATTGTGATTGTGTTTATTTTTAATTTCTATTATTTACTGTAGATTGCTTTAATCATAGATTTATTTTAATCATATACATATATATGATTCTCTAATACTGCATTTTGTACCTTTATTATTATCATTTTTCCTTTTTATTTGTGGAACTTCATGAGTTATACACAAAGTTAGTCTACTAAAGTCTATCATTTAATGGATTTAACTCAACAAATGTAATTCCTGAAAACCATACTTCATTCTGTATTTGTAGAAATGAAAGTGTATTATGATGTGCCATATTAGTGAGTCCAATTTTACTTGAATAATTAAATACCAAAAGTTAGAACAGGCTAAACTGAAACATAAAAGCATATACATTGATAATCAGAACAGACAAAATAAGGATTTAACTTCCTAAGAGGCAATAACAGTTCAAACATTTAATTGGCTAATTCTAGAGAATACTTCAACATTTCATTGTGTCTCTCTTTAGTTTCTCTAGTGATTCTCAAATCTTTTCTGCAATCAGCATACTCTTGCTTTTAAAAACAGTAAATGCAATTAAATGAATAATACATGCATATAATTATCTTGCTGTATAATACTTTATCTAAATAGTACAAAAATGTGAAAATATTACTTATACAAAAATGACTAAAAAAATTATTAAAAGGTGGGAATACAATTTGTCTCATGGCATGCATTCAGTTACTATGATTTTAAAAAAAAATACTCATCATGATAAACAGTGTAGTGACAATTATAACAAAATCATCATTGTAGTCTAAAAATATGTCACAGCATCTACAAAAAGCACTTACAATTGTCACACATTTTCTTGTTTGCCCTGAAGCAGTATGTCACTGTTTGAGAACTGTCTAACAGTTATGACCTGACTTTCTTACACATTTACGAGGCAAACTCTTCCATACTCTGTTGTACTTGAGTTCTTTTCTTTGATTTGGATTTGATGTGAAGTTATGTCATATCTGTTTGTCATAACAAATGCAACTTCTCATTAAAGCTTAACATTTTCTGGCTCACTAAATACTCTGTCTGAAATCACACATGGAATAATGATAAGACATTTTTAAGGGGTTCAAGGAACTATGTAAGAGCTACGATTCTGAAAAAAAAAAATCTAATTATCCATATTGAAATGTGTCTTTCATGCAATAGTGTTTTCTCTTCTAGCTCCTCCATGAACCAGGAGCGATTTTTATTTCCAGTTTCAATTTTAGTCGCTGATTTCATCATCTAGGCTCAAACCCACCAGACACAAACTTTCACTCATCTATAATTTTCTGCCATTGTCATATCTCTAAAGGCTCATCAGCAACATGTATTTTAAAATAATAATAGCTAATTTTGTTGAATATCTTATATGTACATAGCATTGTAATAAACTTTGCCATCTTTATTTAATCTTTATATTCACACCATAAACAAATACTGTGTTCTTTAAGAATAAAAGAACAGAAAGAAAAGAATCCTTATGTGAATTTCCAAGTTCAAAATCTTACAGCTATTAGGGAATCCAAGTAAGTCTGAGGCTAAAGCCAGTGCTTTTGATTAACCTAGTGCTTTTAACTTTAAATAAAGCAAATCTGTTAAAATTTCTAATTTTATAAACACCTAAAGCTTACAAATATGAAATGAGGGGGAAGAATACCTCCTAATAAAAGAGACAGAAGGATTAAAATAGATAAGGAGTTGAGAGGAAGATTAATTCTAAACCTTTGGTTTGAAACTTGAATAAATCACCTAGCCTACAATGATTAAAAATCAGTTTCCAGGCCTTCCATAATCTGTGGAGCTGCTTCTATGCACATCAAGAGAACATTATACATTCAGCCAACAGGAACTTGTTTCTCCTAAACACCACTTCTGAATTTGTCCCCCTGTGCCTGCTCAAATCTCTTTTATTTTTGCACAAGTTATCTTTTGTCTTCCCTTCAACTTTAATTTTTAGCTGTCCTGTTTCAGCTGCGTGTAGTATTTTAAGTTGCCCAAAATTCGTTTGTTATAAGACAGAATATCATTTCATCTTGACATGTAAAATAAATAAAGTAATTTAAATATTAACATTGATAATATGAATTTTGCTATTTTCACTATTGATTCTCATTTTAGTGGAGGTATTCTTTTGAATATCATTTGTTTACACTGAAGACATTATAAGGAACTATTACTCTGTATAATTAAAATAAGTATCCTATGCAAAGGGGAAAAATATCATGTATGTAAATGTTCTTAGGAGAAAAGTTAGGGGTTTTTGAGTTTGGTAAGGAGCTTTTAGATACAACCACAAAAGTTTGATGTATCAAAGGAAAAAAAATACAATAAGTTGGTCTTCATTAAAATGAAAAACTTCTCTTCTGTAAAAGACACTGTAAGAACAAACAGATAAGCTGCATTCTGGGAAAAATTTTTCACTATATATATGTATATATATATCTGATAAAGTATTTATATGAAAAATGCACAAAGAATTCCTAAAACTCAACAATAAAGAAATAACCAACCTGATTAAAAAAACAGGGAAAATATCCAAATATACACCTCATTATAGAAGTACAGATGGCAAATAAGCATAATGACATCACACACTATTAGGGAAATATTAATCAAAACAATGAGATGCGACCATACATATATATTAGAATGACTAAAGTTCAAGACAGTGACAACACAGTGCTGGACAGGATGGAGATTAACAGGGACTATTATATATAACGATGCAAAATAGTACCTAGACAGTTTGGCAGTTTCTTACAAAAGCTAAACTTTGTCTCATGAAAGTCTTTTGGTAGACAAATATAAGAAAACAATATTTATAAGAGCACAATGCTATTATGATATAATAAGTTCCACTTTACTGATAAATGGATTCAGCGAATATAATAAAAATATCAGACCATTGCTGGCTGATTAAGAAGACTACCTGCTAATAAAACTAGACAGTTTTTATTATATCCACTATTTAGTCAATACTCAACAACTACACTAATCTGTACATAATTATGCATCAGTGTACTTTGGAAAGTAAAGTATAATGAAGTCAATTCTTATTGAATTGTTATCTTTGAGAGAAAACTTGTGGAAAAACAGCATAGTACCTATTGAAACTGCTTTTTCTTTCAAGGAGATTCTGTGAAAACAGTTTTATAAATAATAGTCTAATAAAGAGCTGTAATATGCACATAAGTATTGTGCATATTTCTTAAGAATTTAAACTATTATAAAGGTACAAACATCTTAAGTGAACAGCCTTGGTTTCAGTAATGAACAGGCTCCTAAACCCAAAAAAGACTCTTCCATCTAGAGTAAAAATTAGCGTATAAATGGATTCATTTTCATCACATTTCTATTCCTATTTGTACTACGTTTTTTCTTTACATTTACCACATTTGTGGCTTTAAGAAGTAATCTATTAATAACAGGTTATCTTCACATAAAATAACTTCGAAGACCATGTAGAATATACCAGCTCAATTTCCCTCCATATATCATATTTTATCAATTTAATTACATTTTTTCATATTTAATTCCTGCCTGAATTCTTACAGTTGATAATATTTTCTATAAGTCGAAAGGCAATTTTGATGCCATATCATTGGCTCTGATGAACTTACTTGGTCATAATTGCTTTTATTGTGAAATCATTGGAGTTATGTGTATTAAAGGGAGTATAAAAGTTGAGTTTAATTATTATTTAATATGTCTTCCATGATACCAGTATAATTCAGTATTGTCAGTAAATGTTATTGTTATTTCAGGCTCAGAAACAAGATTACAAACATAGATTTGACATTCACAAAGGCAACAAAATTTTGGAGGAATAGCCATAATCTATATTTTCTTGTGAAACAGAAATTAAACTACTTAAGATAAGAAGATACCCTTTGGTAGAAGAAACTACTTTCAAAGAAATATCAAAATTTTTGCCACCTGCCAAACTAAATGCGAAAGAAAGTTATCAGCTCCCTCATTTAAGGATGAAAGAAACTTCAAAACAATGAAAGGTAGGGCAACTCTAATCATTGCATAAAACTATCCATGACATTCCATTGTGATTTAGTTGGTAGTTATATTTTTTCCTTACCAATACATAGACATGTTTTTTGCAATAATTTTTGCCTTATTCCATGTGTTTCAAAAATATATCCGATATACAAATTATTAAAGAGAAACCTTTTCTTTTAAATAGCAACTATTTCAACACCAGAATCTTCTCATCATATTAGAAAATAAAAATCCAAAAAAGGAAAAGAAAAGTAGAAGAGATAGGAAGAAGATGTTAGAGTCACAACCTTATGAGAAAAACTCCACGAGGAATGACACCATGAACAAGAGTAGCAACCATAGAGATACTGGATCCCCCAGCTCAGTTTATCGTAATAGGGACAACTACTGATGCCTGTTTTTGAATTGCATGTCAATCTATGAACCTATAAAGGGTGAAATATTAAAATAGTTGCAAGGCTGTTTAGATAGAAAAATGTGAATTTTCATTATATATCTCTATAGATTTTTTCATATACAAAATATTTATGTAGATGCATTGCTCTAGTATCTTGGCAATTTCAAGAATGACCATTAACACTGATGGAAAAAATGACAGGTCATGATAAATTTTATCTTATGTTTACCAGGATAAAAATTTATTTATTACCAAATAGATTTTATATAATAGCTAGACCTGCATGAATAATTTAGAATGAAAATACAAATGCCATTTTTATATAAACCTATATTTAAACATATGTACTTAAAAGTATACATGCATACATTTATAAATATGTATATGCACAGACATGTGTATCATAATATTCTTCTTTCAAAGTTTATAGTAAATACCTTTTTTGAGCAGAAAGTTAGTTCTAGCATATTTTTATGCTCTCAGGGCCTACATGTATTCAACTTATTCTCATGCCAAATTATTAATACATTTTCATATTTTAGTAGTAAAAATTATAATTTTGTCAATGAAATGTTGAATCAATAAAAGAAATCATTTTCAAAGCAATTCTCTCATGCAAACTCGTGGCAGGAGTTTTGTCTGTTTATACAACAAAGGGCAGTGGCACATGGATGGAAGAAAGAGTCAAGTAAAAAGAGAAAGCAGAATAAATGAATGCTCACTAGGAAATCCAGGAGAAACATACTTGAATGAAGTAATGCCAATGTCTCAGCAAATAGAAGACTCCTATTTTTTTTTTTAAACCAAAGGCTTTCTCGACCCTAAGGCACAATTACAACAGCTGTACCACACAGACTCTATCAGTCATAATCTAGGATAGCCTCTTTCTATTAACCAAGCAATAGAGAAGCAAAAATTACTTATACCAGTCCATATGAGGCACTCTGTTTGCTGCAATGCATTCTGATGGCTTAATTAGGTAGACTGGGTGGCACATGGGGTTTTTTCAAGCCAGGTTCATCACAAAGGCCATATCATCAGGGAAGAGTATTCCTGGACTCTACAGCTAGATTGCAAATACAAGTTTCTTCATGAGGATCTCAAAGCTGACTAGGTCTATTAGTTTGCTTCCATCTACTTAAACAGTTAAATAAAGCTTCACACTAGAAGATCGAGGCTAATAAGAGACACAGAATTGAAGGCAGCTGGCAATTTCTCTAGTTATTAAGATCTCATCTTAACCTGAATGATGGTCTCTACACAGTAAGAAATGCTATTTTTCTTCCTTCAGTATTTTTTCTCTTTTAAGAATTGATCATCTATGGATAGAATTTCTGGTTCTCTGTGACACTTGCAAACACACAAATATAAAATCATACATATATGTATGTGTATGAATGCATATTAAACATATGTATGGGTATATCAAGAGTGAAAATCTTGAACAACACAATTACACTGAAAATAAATCATATATGTATCATATGTTTCACAGCCATTAATTATACAGTTTGCATAATATTAATCTTATGACTGTTCCCTTTATCTTCCTTAATTGTCTAGAATATTCCACTACTATTAACATCTATACAAGGAACAATATTAAGTAATAAATACAGATGTGTGTGTGTGTGTGTGTGTGTGTGTGTGTGTGTATCTATATGTGCAGATGCATCTGTGCATGGTGACTTTAAACAGCATTTTGAGCTCCTTAAGAATTTTTTTTTTTATTTTTCAGTTTTTGGTAGACCTTTATTTTATTTATTTATATGTGGTGCTGAGAATTGAACCCAGTGCCTCACACATGCCAGGCAAGTGCACTACCACTGAGCCCCAGCCCCAGCCCCTCCTTGAGAATTTAAGTTCATCAAAACATATAAGAAAAATATTGGTCCTATGATCAAATGGATGCATACTATTATACTCATGCATTTTGAAGATTTATATATATTTCTTTATATGTTGAAAATAACTTAATGATGAATATATACTAAATCTCATCACTCTGTGCCTGTTTTATTGTTATGTTTTTATTTATTTGTGGTGGTGGGGATCAAATCCAGGACCTTGCACACACTAGGAAAGCACTCTAGCACTGAGCTACATCCCCCACCCTCTTGTTTTATTTTTTGAGGATGCCATTATTGGCTCAACCACAAAGAATTAACACCTCTCTTTTTATTAACACCTCTTTCTCCTTTTCCTTCCACTTTCCTTTATCATTCATTTTCTTGGAATCTATATCATACTATCTTTTTAAACTTGCCTGTTTTTCATCTCTATTGTTTCATTCAAAATGAGACCTTTGTCTGAACCTTCTTCCTTTAATTAATTTATTCATAAACATTCAGATTCAGTATATATTATAATTAAATTATTTCAATATATGAAGAAATATATATGTTAAATTAAAAATGTGTGAGCATAATAGTATGCATCCATTTGATTATAGAACCAATATTTGTCTAATATGTTTTGATGAACATAAATACTTTTTATCTACTACTTACTTTCTTAAGTAGTAGTTTTCAAAGAAAACTTTTGAATAATTCTAGAAAAATTTCCCTATTTTCTATTGTACTGATAATCTATTATAATTAGAAAATTAGATGTATATGTACATTTTTTATTTTGACACTGGGGTTTGAATCTAGGGCTGCCTTACTGCTGACCACATCCCCTGTCCTTTCTATTTTATATTTTCAGACAGGATCTTGTTGTTTATGAGTCTGACCTTGAACTTGTGAAACTCCTGCCTCAGCCTCCCATGTTGCTGGGATTATAGGTGTGCACCATGGTGCCTGGGAAATAATTGATTTTTAAGATTTTTTTTCTGCACAGAAAAGGAGAATGAAAAATACTAACCCTATATGCATTCACACTGACTCCCCCAGGTTTACGAGAAAAACTTGCCACAGTATGTATAAATAAAATGTTGAATAAATAAATTAAGGAGACAAATTGATATACCACTTTTCCACCTGATTCACTATTCTAATTAATATAAATTTATTCAGTTACTCCTCAGATCTCTCACTACTTCTTACAAAGCAGAATTATAGTTAAAGCCTCTCAGCATTTGTAAAATGCTCTTGTGGTTTGAATTTCAAGACTCTGCCAGGGAACTTCTCCAAATTTGCTTTAATATGAAACTTGTCTTTCTGCTAAACTGAATGAGATGCTCTTTATACTCAAGTCCCTGTGTCTTGTCACAAGTCTACAGTTCACTTTCCCACCCACACATTTCCAACCTTGTAAGACTATTAAAGCTTAAGTGTCCATCCATGGACATAGCCCTCAGGAGTCACCTAATGATTGTGAACTTTCCAGTAGGTTCTTATCTTCTTGCTTACTCAGGAATCTTCCATAACCTCCTCAAGTGTGACCCTGGACTCTAATGGACATTTAGCAAAAAATCCAAATACCCTCTAAAATGGGTCTAAAGAAATGGTCCTCAAATTATCTATAACAAAAGAATAATTTGATAATTTTAGATACTTACAGAGTCAAATTTAGGTTCTTTATTTCAGTCATTTTGCCAAGAAACTTAGGAAACTTTATTTGTAATAAGTGCCTTAGAAGTTTCTGAAGAAAAATAATCTATGAAAATCTTATTGATTAATAATTATCTAGTCATAATTAGTTTTGTTTAGAATACTTGTATCAGTGCAAAATTGTAGAAGTTTAAGTATTTTTATATTTAAGTATTGTATCTTAATTTAATACATCTTATATTTTTCAAATACTTGATTGATTTTTGAATGGTCATTGAAATTTAAAAAATCATTTGCTTTCGAACAATCAATCTCTATAGATTCTAAATAATGTGCATTTTTGTAATTATTGTCCATGATTATTCTATTATTGAAACTAATTCAACTTTTGGAAAACTCATTACTGTGGATTAAAAACCTTTCTTAAGGAAGCATATATGAAACATCAATTGTTAAGTAAAATATTCCAAAGAAAATGCTTAAAGATTCTGTCATCTTTAGATTTCAGAAATTTATTTTAGATATTTATTTCAGAAATATCTTTTTCATGTTGTAGAGGAGCTTTTTAAAAATCTGGAATAATTCCTCAAATATATCTGTTAGCCATATGAAAACTAAAATGCAAAAACTTAGAATATATTGGGACTATATATATAAATTCGTTATGATTTCTAGAATTTTACATAAAAGATTCTTTTTTAAAAAATTTACAATTCAAGGGATGATCCAAATCCTTATAACATGTAGCTCCTTGCAATTACCTTCCTCTGTGTATAATAGCAAGATACTGAAGTGGTGGAGGAGGGACGGTGGGGCGGGGGAGCAGTAAATCATTTCAGAAAGTCTCACACTCAAGG
This sequence comes from Tamias sibiricus, assembly GCA_025594165.1. Classification (NCBI taxonomy): domain Eukaryota; kingdom Metazoa; phylum Chordata; class Mammalia; order Rodentia; family Sciuridae; genus Tamias; species Tamias sibiricus. The sequence continues at coordinate 33,575,127 of CM046668.1, forward strand.
CTTGTTGACATGAGGCAGGGCAAAGGAAATAACCCTGTCAGCACCTGCATCTCTAATGAAGGACAGCACCGCCACACATTTAGAGAATGAAGAGGAAAAAATAAATCATGCTTAACTTTAAAATGGGTTGTCTGATTTATTCAAATAGAAATATAACCTTGTGGGCTTTTCCTTTGTGTATTTCTATCTAAAATCTTGCAATGTAAACCTAGAATTTATTTTTTGTTGTTTTTTGTTACCATAGTTATTCTTCAAAATTTCAGTTCAATTCCACTATAGGTGAAGTGTATAATTTTAAAACGTATCATTTAACATTTGTCTTTCATTGTCTTCTTGACATCTGTTGCAATTAAAGGTAGATGGTTAAAATGTGAAGATGGGTATCTGTCAGATTCCTTTTCAGCAGAGATTAAATAAAGATGTGGTGCAGCCCAGATACAGCATGCCTTAAGAGATAACCAAAGCTGGTATAGGAATGTATTTTATACGTAAATTAGAGATAAAGAAAATTAACAAGATGAGTGTCTACCAGTGGTTTTAATAAAAAGGAAGCAGATTTTACTGAGCTCTGTATCCAATGAAGGCAAAAACTCAAGTGGTTGATTATTCCGAGATGCACTTCTTAATTTTTCCTTTTCTCTTAACACTAATTTACTTTCACCAACAACAGTATATCTTTATTTATATGTACAAGTGATTTCTATTTCACACCCTGACACATCAACCACTTCATGTGCAATATTGTAAAACCTGAAAGCAATTTTTAAAATGTAGGATACAGTGAAATAAAAGATTAAAAAACCAGAGCAATCCATCAATTCCAGACATTATATTGAAATGATATTTTGATATTTAGTTATACCAAGTAAAATAACTACCACTTGACTGAAAACCACTTTATTGTGTGGTAATAAGATAACCTACTTATGGCAATTAATATATTTGTTCTTTTACATTGCACTCTGATATATGCTGTTTCATTAGACACCTCTGCCAAAAATAACTCTCCAAGTCAAGTACTATGGAATACATCCTTTTCATTCATTGAGAAACATGCTACATTTTTTGTTCCTTTATCTGACTTTCAAAATAAATTTCTGATGAAGGAAGATATTTGTTTCTTAAGGGGAAGGGCAGACATAGTCAGTTGACTGAAAAACTAGGCTTTTTAAAAAGACATTGATATTTGATCTTCAAAGCTACAGTTTTGCTTGCTGTGAGCAATGCTAAATTCATTCCAGATGCGAAGTCTGTAATGAATGTAAGAAAGCTAGAACAACAACAAAAAGAATCAGGACCTCATTCTAAGATGAATGGGAAGGAAGTAACATTCGAAGGATGATGAGTCTTTTCAGTAGGTTTTCTAACCTCCCTAGCCTGAAACCAATGCTTGGAATGGAGGCAGTTATGAAAATGACTTCTACTCGGCAGGTGTTCCTTTTGAAAAGCTAATAGCATATTTCTTTTGACAGATAAATTACTTTGAAATAATTTTTGAACTCTGTGATCCTGAAAAAAAAAAAAAGGCATCTCTAACTATGCATCCCATTTTGGGTACTCTTATTTCGTTTTTAGATGTTGCCTCAAAATGGGTCCTGAGTCACTAATCTGTATGGCATATTTTTAACTCACTGATAACCAATCTATCAGTTTGTAACCAATTTAAATATCTTATTGGAAAATAAACTCATGTATTTTAAGCTCTCTTTATATTTAAAAGTGCTTGCATGTAAGATAATAACCAGAATTTTGACATCTTTTGCACCTAAATGTTCTAGTTTTGTTTCCTCAGAAATTATACTTATCCTTTTGAATAAAGAACATGTTTTATTCCCTAGATTAACCTCATACCTCCCCACCATAACTACTTTTGCATGCATTCTTTCTTTGAATAGATAGATAAATATGTTTCAAACTTCATGACCATGAGATTTTAATATCTGCTAACAAACTAGATCACAGATTAAATTTGTTGACCCATGACAGCTATTAGCTATCAGTTTAAGGACAATTCAAGTAAACTATATCACTATCTATGTACATATCTATAAGTTGTAGCTTTCAAAACACTTCCAAATAAGTATTGTATTTATTGTAACAATTTGTAAAAGAGTGAATGAACTTGACATTTTTTACATTGTACATATATTTAAAAAGACATTGAATTTTCTTATTGTCAATTTCTGACATTGGTTCTTAATGTTAGCAAAAAAAGAGAACATAGTAACAGGTGAAATTTAAAATGTGTAGAAATTTCAGTGTGTTAGCCTAATTCAGTAAAAGCCGTCTAAATGCATTTTCTTGCAAAACACCAAATTTCCTATATACTTCAATCATACAGAAATGTTTTTAATGGACATATAAATCTATTTGTTTGTAAGTCCATTATATCCTACACAATTTCCCCAACAGAGGAAAAAAACTGAGGCCTCTGGATATTTTATAATCCTCAATTTATGTGTGGATATAAATGATTTTATACACACACACACTCACACACACATTCTGAACATATAAACACATGAAAATGAAAGTTCCTAGTATGTTCAGCTAAAATATCATATGCCATACTTGAATGAATAGCGTGGCTAAATAATAATGATGTGTGTTTGGGATATATATATATATATATATATATATATATATATATATATACACACACATATATATATATATATATCTCCCCCATAGTTATGTTTAAAAGGAAATGTAAAATTATATTTTGATTAATCCATCAATGTATTTTTTCTACCTTCTTGTAACATAACTTTGGGTTTAGTTAATTTCCTATAAAATAGTTTAAGTAAAGCACTTCATAGAAATTCTTTTCTAGTACCATTAATAAAATTATGACTTCAAGGAAATAGATTTCTAACTTCACACATAACAATGGTAGCTATGGTAGCAACATAGCAGCATGTTGCATTTTATATTCTGACAACGTTTAACCTGTTAATTAACATGTCACTATTCTAAGAGAATTTTAGTTTTAAATGTTTCACTTTTTTTTTTTTTTGATGGCCCTTTTCTAACATATTGACATGAATTGTGACTATGTTATTTTTCTGGTGTTACACATCTCTTCCCTATTATAATTACTCTTCTGCCACTTTAATTCACTTAGTTAATACAATACCTCTTTTTATGTTTCAGTAACATTGGATTTTTCTCAACTTTTTCAAATTTTCCTGGAAGTTAATAATGCACTATTTATTCAAGAGTGACCATTTCATCTCTGAAGTTTATCATCACACACATAAGAACCCATTCACACAGACTTACAAAGACAACATACACATTTGATTTACAATGCACAATTTAAAAACAAAACAAATTTAAAGAAAAAAAGAATACTAATTATTGATGAAACAAAGCATACCACTTACCTGGAATAAGCTGAGCCAGAAACAGGTGATTTTTTGACACACTGAGGAGTGATATTATGACCAAAAAAGGAAGATGTTTCCATTTCATCTTTGTCCCTTCCTTGCATTACACCCAGCCAGTGATACAGATTTGTGTTATCTGGAGAGATAAAAATCATCCAAATTACTCTTTTGTATTGGCTAGTTATAGTGAAAATAGCTAAAGAAATTATTAAAAGTAGCTTGTGAAAATTATAGTTTAAATGAATACAAAATACGATTTTTTGAAATGATAAAGCACATTGATAATCCAAATGAATATGACTTATATAGGATACATGTCTTAACCTAAGGTAGTCCCTTCTTATCTGCAGTTTTGATTTCCATGGCTTTGGTGTCCCATGTTCAACTGTGGTCTGAACCTTGGGACATTTCATCACAAGAAAAAAGTACAGGGCAATAATATATTTTGAGGGAAAGGACCATATTTATACCTTTTAATATAATACATTGTTGTAATCATTCTATTTTGTTTATGGCTGTTAATCTCTTACTGTGCCTGATTTATAAAATCTATGTATATAGAGGAAAAGATAACACATAAAGAGTTTGGTACTGTCTGTGGTTTCAGGCACCCACTAGGGCTTGGAATATAACCCCCACATATGAGGTGACTACAGAACATTGTGAAAAACTGTGGCATTATTAATTTTGAAAAGTCATTTTTAGTCAAATATGGATCACAAATGATTCCTTGGTTTTATATACCCTATATGTTTTCATTTTAAATTCCCCAAAATTTAGTTAGGACACTCTTGTTACATCTAGAAAACTATGTACTTAGTGGACCATTTAAAAATTAATTACACACTGCTTATCCTAAAGTCAGGAACTACATTACTTTGGGTACCATGTTGTGATAGAGAACACAGCCACATTTTTGCTTTTCATCCAGGTGCATAAATAACTTGAGGCCTCTTTAATGAAAGGAATTCACAAAATAAAACAAAACTTACTAGATGGTCTATTCTGAACAGGCATTTTTTATCAGCCATAAAGGAGACAAAGAAACATTACATATTCCCCTGTAAACAAAAAGCTTATAACCCTATCCAAGAACATGGGTCTTTCAAGGTCTTCTTCAATTTCTTCCTTTACTATTCTATCGTTTTCATTGTACAGGTACTTCACCTATTCTGTTAGATTGATTCTCAAGTATTTTGTTATTTTGAGATTATGGGGCATGGGTTAGTTTTTCTAATTTCTTTTTCAGCAGATTCATCATTGAAGTATGATGAATGAAACTGATTAATTAATTTATGAATATTGATCTTGTATATGGCTACTTTGCTGAATTCATTTATGAGCTCTATAAGTCTTCTAGTGGATATTTACAGATCTTCTAAATATAGCATCACTTCATCAGCAAACAGATCATTTGAGCTCTTCTTTTTCTATTTGTATCCCTTTAATTTCCTTCTCTTGTCTGATTGCTCTGGCTAGAGTTTCAAGGATTATGTTGAATAGGATGGGTGAAAGTAGGCACCCTTATCTTGTTGCTCTTTTTAGAGAAAATGTTTTCAGTTTTTCTCTTTTAGGAATAATTTTGGCTTTGAGTTTGTCTTATATAGCCTTTACAATGTTGAGCCATCTGGCCTTTGATATGATCCTGATTCCTCCAAATGGCAGAATAAAACATGTAGACAACTGATTAGCTTTTCTTAGGAGAACTGACCCAAGTTCTACTGAAAAAGTGGCATCCTTAGTTATGAGATAATATTTCTAGGTGCAGAATAAGGAATTACTTTTCAGAATAAGTGAATATACCATAAGGGAGTTGTTATTTGGCTAGATGGTACAGTTTCCCAGAATGCAATGTGATAGAAAACAGGAATAAAAGAGAGCAGATAAATATAGGTAATGAGGAGTCACTGTGGAGTTTAAAGATAGACTGCAATATAATCTAAACAAATTAGGGGATAACGGATTGGAATGAACAGTATAAATTTATTTCAAGGGAAACTAACAGAGATCCTTAAAACATTACAGGAATCAACAACAAGTGCTAACAAAGGATATAAGCAGTGATAAAAATGGGGTTGTGTTGGGACCTTACACTGCTTTCTGGCTGCTTGCCACATTACCATGCCCTGTTACAGGACCTAGGCTAAGCAGGGGGCGTGGCTGTGAGAACTGAAAGCAAAGATAGGCCAGTGGCTCCGCCAATGGCATCCGCCCATGATCCTTATGTGTCCCTATGATCTTTCTGTTGATTGGCCCATGTCCTATATAAGACCATCCAACTTCCTCAATAAACCGAGTTTTTGGCATTGCTTTCTACCAAAACTCCCCGGGTGTAGCGTGGTGTCCTTCAATCAGGCGGGGGTAAGACACTCGGCGACTTTTGCCCGTTAAGCCTATCTTCGCCAGGTAAGCTACTTTAACTCTTTCTGCTGGCAGAAGGAGCTCCCTTTTAGGGCCCAAAAAGGGGGGTAGCTTTAGACCTCGGCCCCATTAAGAAGTAACGCAGCAGTCATGGCAGGGTTGAGTGTCAGATATGTGATATTAAACATTATACTTTGGAACAGTATTGACAATTATTAGCTTTAGAAGTTGGGATGTTGAAAGAGTTATTTATTCACTTAACAAAATATTTAGTTAAAAATATGTCAATAATCTGGAAGTAAATAAAAAATAATTCATTTAAAAAAGAAAGTCCTATTATTCATTTTTGTGACACTCAGAATGTCAATCTGAATAAAGGATGACTCAATTTTGTAGGATTATCTGCACATAGCTATTGTCAATTTGTCGATTTGAACTAAGCTGTCCTTACATTATTGCTTATAACTGCAGAGTTAATTTGCCAAGTTTTCCTTTTATAGAGCTGCCTAATCCTCCTGCCAGACAGCTATAATCACTGGACTTTACCTCAGATATTTGGGGATTACTTCCCAGTTCAAGAATTTTGTAAACAACTTCCATCTGAGCTAGAACTTTGCCTGAAACAAATAACCTTGGTTACTGTGATTTCATATTTACATGGATTGCAAGTTTACTTCTTTGTCTAGGGGCTAATGTTCTTCTAGGAGTACTTATCTTGGCATATCATTTATAAGCAACAATACACACCCACATTATCTTTCATGCATTATCTGTTTTAAGTTTCAAATGATAGCAGGCTGGACTTACAGGTAAGCACAAGCCTGTTCGAAATTTTCTACTCTTTAATCCGAACTCTGCAGTTGTTAGTTTGTCCAAAGGTCCCTTTTCAGGACTATACACTGAGTGTTTTGACTTGGAGTCATATTTCTTAGTGAACTACTCTTCCCAACACTTCATTGTTATGTGCCCTCAACACCAGAATCCCTGCTTTAGAATAAACCCTAGACTGCTGATTATTTAAATTCTCAGACATAGTTTTGCCTTGGCACTTAATGTAAATAAAAGTATGTGTGAGATCTAGAGGCTGTTTATGATTTTCTTATTATTGGAAAATTTAGAAAGATTATATTTGTTAAATGACAGTTAATATTTCCTTTGCTGAAATTGAGATTTCCATATCTGTGGTTAATTATGTTCCAATTGTATTTCATTAAAAATTACACTTAGCTTATTTGTAGCAGGCAGTTACTGATAAAATAAGTGTCCTTATCAGACATGTACATTCTTACTTTAAAATAAATGCAATAATCATAAGAAAACACACCAGAAAATATGAACACTTATTTTAGTTGAATGAAATTGCATGTCTTTGTTATGGTTACACATCACTTCAACACATGGAAGCTTCCTTTTTTAAATAGGATTAACTTTTTAGTTTCACAGCAAAAGTGAGTGCAAGGTAGAGAGACATCTCACTTATCATTTTTCCCCATATGAGTATAGCCTCCCCAAGAATGGTACCTTTCTTATAATTGATGAACCTACATAAACACACTGTTATCACCAAATGCCTAAGTTTGTATTCAAGTTCCTTCCAGTGGTGTGCATATTATGGGTTTGGACAAATGTACCTGACACCTACCCACTATTACAGTCCCACACTGACTAGTTTCCCTGCCCTAAAATACTGTGCTTCATCTATCCATCTCTCCCTCCTACCACCACTGATGTCTTTGTATTGTCTTCATAATTTTAACTTTTATAGAACATCATATAATGGAAATTAGACAGTATGTGACCTTTTCAGATTTGCTTCTTTCACTTAATAATATGCATTTAAGTTTCCTCTGTGTTAATTCATGGCTTCACAGCTCATTTCTTTTTAGCAGCGAATAATGCTCCATTGTCTGGATGTACCAGTTTGTTTATCCATTCACTTACTAAAGGACATCTTGGTTGTTTTCAAGTTTTCGCAATTACGAACAAAGCTGCTGCAAACATCTATTTGCAAGATTTTGTGTGGAGATTATTATTTTTTTTTAAATCAGATGATTAAAAAGCAAGTAGTGCAACTGTTGAATCAAATGGTAAGTCTATGTCTAGCATTGGAAACAACTGCCTTTGAAAGTTGCTATACCATTTTGCATTTTTTCTAGCAACAAATAAGAGTTACTTTAGAGCCTCACCTTTACCAGCAGGTGATATTATCAGTGTTTTAGATTTTGGACAGTGTAATAAGTGTGCAATAACATGTAGTGTTTTTAATTTGTATATTCCTTATGGTATATTGTGTGAAGCATCTTTACAGAGGCTTTTTTGCCATTTGTTTATCTTCTTTGAAGTATCAATTAAGTTTTTGACCAGTTTTTAAATTTCATTGCTTTTTCCTCACAGTTGAGTTTTAAGAGGTTTAAGGGATCTTTGTGTAGTTTTGTATGTTTTGGATAATACTCCTTTATCAGATTGCTATGCTTTGGCTCTAGAATGTTCCTCTAAAGGTCACATGTTAGGCATTACAGAAATGTTCACAGGTGAAAAAATTATGAGAACTATAAGTTTATCAGTGGTTAGTATATTTGATGGATTAATGATCTGAATGGGCTACTGAGTGGTAATTGTAGGGAAATGAAACATGGCTTGAGAATATGGGTCAGTGGAGGCATGACTTGGGGACTGTATCTTGTCACTGGACTTTCTCTCTCTCTTTCTCTATCTCCCCTCACCCCATCATTCCTGGCTGCCATATGCTGAGCAGCTTTCCTCTGCAACAACTTTCCATCATGAGGTTCTACCTAACCTCAGGACCCAGAGCAAAGGAGACATCTGAAACCATGAGCCAAACTGAACTTTTCCTCCTCTAAGTTGTTCTTTTCAGGTATTTTGGTCACAGAGATAAAAAGCTGACTAATACACAGATATATAATTTTGCAAATATTCTCTCTCACTTTGTAGCATAGTTTTTTTCATTTTCTTGATAGTGTCTCTAACAGAACATATATTTTTTTAATACAGTCTAATTTGTGAATTTCTTATCAATACCATGAAATTTTTATCTTCAAAAGTATATTATCAATATAAAAGTACTCAAAGTTAGACAAAAACCTTAGTGTCAAATATACTAACCCCTTATAGAAAATCATATCTTTTGATATATTAACAACAGGACAAATAATTTTTTGTTGGAAATATAACTGAATTCACATGCTGTTTTATTATTAAAATATAGTGAATTCTGCACAATTCACAATGGCTAAATTGTGGAACCAACCTAGATGTCCTCCAGTGGATGACTGGATAAAGAAACTGTGGTGTATGTATACACAATGGAATATTACTCATCATTAAAAGTGAATAAAATCATGATATTTGCAGGTAAATAAATGGAATTGGAGTATATTATGCTAAGTGAAGTAAGCCAATCCTAAAAAACCAAAGGCCGAATGTTTTCAGATATGAGTATGCTGATCTATAATGGGGAATGGGTGGGGCATGGGAAGAATGGAGGAACTTTAGATAGGGCAAAGGGAGGGAGGGGAAGAGAGAGTGCAGCAGGGTATGAAAGATAGTGGAAAGAGATGGACATCATTACCCAGAGTACATGTATGAAGACATGAATGGTGTGACTCTACTTGTGTATAACCAGAGACATAAAAAATTATGCTCTATATGTGTACTATGAATTGAAATGCATTCTGCTGTCATATATAACAAATTAGAATACATACATAAATTTTTAAAAATGAAAATGTTTGGTTAGTCACTGGAAACTTCTTTGAAATTTGGGGCTTTGTCTCCAAAAATGTATTTATATTTATATTCAGCTCAAACTTTCAGAAACATGTAAGAGAAAATTAGAATTAAAATATTTGTATAAATGGTAAAAAGAGTATAAAAAATCTATGATATGCTACCTTTTGTAAGAAAAAAAGGAAAAATAAGAAAGATTGCTTATTTGCTTACTTTTGAAAAAAAAAAGAAAAAGAAAAAGGGGTGGGGGAAGGAAGGATAAACCAGAAACCTACAGGATAAGGATAAAATTAAGTGGAAAAGACAGGGGAAAGGATGGTACTGCACTGATTATAAATCTATATAATTTTGACTTTTGAGCCATGTAGAGGTTTACATTTTCAAAATTTAACATTAAATAAACGGGTTGAATAAACTCTAAAAAGAACTTAAACAAAAACCAATCAACCTAAGAACATATCACATCAACAGAGTTACTAGTTGGAACAAGTCAAATAATTATTCCAAGCATTATTATTTTTTTTCTTTTTGATGCTGCTGGGGATTAAACTAGGGTTTCAAGCATACCATGCAAATGCTCGGCCACTAAGCTATACTCCTAGCCCTGAGTGATTTTTGAGTGTGAATCTCTATCCACCCTCAGAGAATATTCTAAGGGTAATAACTACAAGAAAACCTTGAACTTGACTTGGTAAGGTAATTTATTGTTAATAGTGTTATTGATATATTAATTTTGAAAAGTATTTTGTATGTGTTCTAGGATGCTAAATAAATATATTGATGTTTCTGGGATCCAGTTTTTCCACTTTAAAAACAATAACAACAACAACAACAACCATATATATATATGTGTATATATATATATATATATATAATTTAAAAAGCACAACCAGAACTGTATGAATATAAAGATATCTTCCCTTATAGATATGTGTGTAGAATGTCTGAAATCAAAACACTAAGATGGCATATACATATGGTTTCAAATTTTTAAAAAATTGGTGAAAAAGAGACAAACTTAAAGTATCCCTTTTATTATAAAATATTAAGTTGAATATGTGACTGCAGAATTATTCAGTATAATATTGCTGCTTTAAAATATAATTTAATTGTGATTCACATATATGTGCAAGTAACGTAGTCCAGTGTTGTAGAAGCATAGATGGAAGAACAAACTGGGTGTGAATTCTCGCTATATAACTTGGACATATTGTTTGACTTCCATCAACCAATTTAAGCTCATTTAGTCTCATCTTTCTGAACTATAACATTGACCGTTATCTCACCTCACTTATCATGGGGTGAGATAATTTGTATATGTTGGGGACGTTAAACAGCACCCCAGTAGAAACTCCGGCTTTCTCCCACTTCCTGGTATGGGAACTTGGCCTGGCCAAAGGGCGTTCCCCTGATGTAAGATGAGAACTGAAACAACCCCAAGAATAGGCCAATGGCATCTGCCCATGTTCTTTACTTGTCTCTATAATCTCTTTGCTGATTGGCCATGTCCTATATAGACGTTGTCCACCTTCCTCAATAATCTTGAGTTCCAGCACTGACTGGGCTCCCTGGTATTGTCCTGGGTCTTCTGAAGGCGGAGGTGGGAATACCAGCGACCTCTTACCTTCCCATTTTCGCCTTATCGCTGAAGTATGCTCTCCCAGCCTCTCTGCTGGACCGAGAAGGTTCAATTCCCGGGTTTAGGGAGAGCTACAAACTTCAGCCTCTACTGTAATTTCCTTACAGTATAGATGTTCTATCTCCTGATATCTATTAATATGGGTATCATCATAATCGACAAATTAAAGTAGCATCCAGTGAGGTTCCTCCAAGGTGATGACAGAACAATCTTGGATTTCTCTTTACATGTTCCTTCACATTTAAATTGTTATCTGTATTTTTTGCAAGATATTAAGAATTTTGATTTATATTAATGACCTTAATTGACGTTTAATTTATTTATGACAAAATAAACCCATTTTAAGAGCATAGTTGAGTTTTGACAGATTAATAGAGGCATGCAACCAGCACCCCAATTGAGATAAAGATTCTCCAGAGCCTTATTGTTGAAGTAAACATAGTTTATGCACGTACTGTTCAGATGTAAATGTTGCTAAAGTGCATTTCGACATAATAATAAATTTAATAATATACTAGGCCATCCCTTGCTTTTAGGAAAGAATTTTTTAAAGTGTATTTTGGGAAAGCCCTATCCCACTGATTAGTAGTTAAATTTCTTAGGAAGTAAAAATGTTTCATAAGAAATTAATTTAGGAAGTACATAGTTAAAGTAAAATTCTGTGGGCACACACTTCGGATTACTTAAGAGCACTCACGTTTCCTAAACTTAATGCATGATGCTTGTTGTTCAGCCTCTTTGGACTGGCTGGCTCTCATTTTTTTCACAGTTTTGGAAGGAAGCAAACTATTTACCCACACTTACCTTACCTTGTTTTTAACCAAAATTGATTGTCCTTTAAACTCTTCTATTTTCCTTTGCAGTTGAATACAAAAAGCAATCTGAAACGCAAAATTATTTTGGAGCCTTGTGTTCTCAACTTTTTCATCTTATTTAGGTTAATTTTAACTGAACATCATCTAAGGAGTCAAAAGTTGGGAGGGTTGGTAATATTCAACAAAACAACAAAATCAACAACTACTGATATCTGCCTTCGTAAAGGAAGCAACCATGGCTAGTGAAGTAATAGTCCTTTGGATTGCCTGACCTTGTAAGATCAAGAACCAGAAAAGGTCAGCTTCCTTCTGAATTTTACATGTAAGAGATGAGTTGGCCAGAAATCTTCCCATGGAGAAAGGAGATACTTTCCATTTCCTTAAATGATTCAGACTGAAGTTTTATCTGCCCAAAAAGGAATGTATGTCTAAAGCTCATAAAGGGAGACCAAAAATCCACAGTAAATGTTCTCTATTTAAATCAAGTTTCGTTTTTTTTTTTTAAATTTAAGAATGCAAAAATGAGGTTTCATGATAAAGCTATCATTAGAAAAACAATAAATATTTTTGTACAGTTAATCTATGGAGGGTTCTGCATCAGGCTGTAGAGATCAAATGTGTGTGTGTGTGTGTGTGTGTGTGTGTGTGTATTTTCTTCATAATAAATTTATATTTATATGTAACAAATTTATATTTATATACATAAAAATATATATACACATACTCTTAATGTCAGAATATTAGATAATTTATTATTTTTGAGTGACAAAGATAATAAGGATTATGTTGGTTATTGAGAGTGAGTAGCCTGAAGTTGGGAAAGGGATCCAGCTTGAGCTAGGTTTTAAAGGGACAGTTAAAGTAACAAAAGTGCAGTTCAAGGGAGAGACATTCATCAGGGGATGTTCATTATGTACATTAATGAGGGTCCGATGAAAGGTTTGTGTGAAAAGGTGGCAATAAGTAATATGTAATACATATGTAGGTCTTCACAGCTTACCTGTGCATTGGCCCATCAGATTTAAATATGCTAGGTAAAGAAGCTATAACATTTTCTTTTATGTGAGGATACTTGTTTGAAATCTTTCAAGGACTTGTCTGCATGAACACATGCAGCTAGGAAACATAAGAACTAGAGCTCACTCTTTCTCACAGCTCTGTCAAAATGTCAAGAGAGCTGAGAGTCTTTAATGCAAGGTTTTTACAGTAAGCAGTGAGACCCAAATGGGGAGAAGAAAAAAAAAAAAAAAAAAAAAACACTGGTAGCAAGTTGAAACAATTGTATAACCTGGAGATAAATGTGGCTTAAGATAAACTAAATGTGGCTTAAAATAAACTAAGTACATAATAATTAGAATACCATGATGAATAGGATCTTACATACAAGTCTAATAGATGGAGGAAAATAGGAGTGAAGATTAAAAACATTGTAAAGGAATGGCAACAATTTAGTGATGAACAGGTAACTGAAGGTAAAAAAAAAAGAAGGTGCTTTTTCTAAAATTCCTGCTATCAAGTTGAAAGCTTATTAGGAAATGCACATGAGGGGATGGGGCTGTAGTTCAGTGGTAGAGTGCTTGCCTAGTACATGTGAGGCACTGGGTTCGATCCTCAGCACCCACACACACACACAAAAGAAATGCACACGAGCATGTGTGTCTGTGGGTGTGATTTGTATAAGTGACTGGCTAATCTATTACTCTGGAGTTCTGTAGAATAATAATGTGTGTCTAAGTCTATAGTTAATACTACTAGGAATTTACAACTGTGTCTGTTTAATTGGAGTTACATTTCATTTGAAATAACAAGAAGTCAGAAATGTATAATAGCTCTTAAAAATACAGGTTTAAGGCTTTCAAATAGACAAAGCAAACTGAACAAATTACTACCAAACTCCTGTTAAGTTACAACATTGTCACATCTTCTATAAAGAGTGTATTATTTGAAAAGAGCTTACACATAAAAGCAGAGTATGTAAGACACAGTTTTAGAACTGAATTGATTAAAACATTTTATTCCTCTTTATGTGTTAATAACACTTACCTTATAATTTATTCATATTAGATTTGGCTTAAGTAGATCACATATAATTAGGGAACAGTTCCTTCAAAGAAATAGGCAAATTGTGTGCATTTAGAAAATGTCTGAATTATCCTCAACCCCAAATTATTATATCCTAGATTTAAAGAGTTATTGTTAACTTTCTGGCCTCATTTATATGCTTGGATTTTGTAAGGGGAAAAAAGAGGAAATAAAAGAAACTAAGAACAGAACATTCTTTGGAAGATGTTTGAAATGAATACTGAGAATAGAAATTGCAGAAGTGGTGACAATACAAAGGCAAATCTGAACAACTGAGTTAGAGTTAATCAGATAGCTAAAGGTCAGGGAAAGGCAAGATTCTCAGTAATGTCACCTCATTTTTAAAGACTGAGGATATGCAGGCACAACCAAATTACTGTTGACATGGCAGTTTTATTTGGGCAGACCATCGACCCTATATGCAATTAGACTTCCATTAATTTCACAAAAGGTTCATTAATTCCTGTCACATTTCCCAGAAACACGATATTTTAAACATACTTTAAACATACTATGAAGAAATTCCGGGCATAGCAAGACACCTTCAGGCTGCGTATAAAGAATAAAATTGTTTGAGAGTTTTCTTGTATGTCCACAATGTTATAAAGCATCTGATCAAGTCTGGATAAAGAATCAAAGACCCCTTCTTTTTAATTTTTACACAATCTGTCAGTACACTGCAAACAATATATTTATTTGTCCCATGAAGACAGATATGCTTCCATTAATTAACAGTCACAGAGAGGGCAAATGAGTAATCTGAAGCACATATTCTTTTATAATCTTATTCTTCAACATAAACCAAATTCAGAAAAAGTAAACAACTTGCCAAATAGTGCTAATTTCAATGCCTCAGACTTACTATATACAAAGACTTCCAAAAATATGAATGTCTTTTGTTTCCCAACTGATTAGATTGTGTAAGGATGTACAAATGGGATTGGTAACCAATATTCTGCAACAGAGAAAACATAAAAATAAACTATAGCAAATACTAGTGAAAACAAACCTCACCATCCTATCATTTTTCCTTTGGATATTACTGTGCTGAAATTTTAGGAGAATCATCACAAAGGCAAGACAAATAATGACTTTATTGCTGCACAGTGAGAATGTGAAGCATTAGGTGGCTTTTAATATGTGCACATGACGTACGTATAATACTGATTGACATCTTCAAATAAAGTCCTATGAGAAGCCTCAAGAGAGCCAAACTAATGATCACTACAAATTGTAACTAGTGCTTGGTCTTCCTGCAGCATGCTGGGGTGGCCTTTGTCAATGGTTTAACTCAATGCAAATATGACTTTTGCATTAGATATTTTTAATATAGTGCATTCCTAGAATGCATATACACATTTCAAGACTAAAATATAAAATCAATAAGACAGTTGGATGGTTGTCAACTGCTGACTAGACTATGTTATCAAAATGATGGAAAAGCAGCTACATATGAAAATAAACATAATGTTCTATCCACAGGGCATGATGAAGATAAACACTAGTTTCTCTAGTACAGCTACCATAATCATTAAAGAATCAATGGCAAATTAAACTGCACAAATCCTTAGGGTAGGAGGAGAAGGAAAAGAAAAAAAAAAAAAACAGCTGTAAATGCAGAGAGGTTCAAATCAATTTTTCACCCTAAACATAGTAAAGTTCATTAGTATTGCTAACATAAAGGCAAAGGTAAAATCAGCAAAATGAAGATTTTATCTCTGTTTCACTTTAATTATAGGATTGCCACAGGCAGAACTACTTTTCAGACTTACTATACAAATGATGGGGCATTCATACCTTAACAGAACTGTTCAAAGAATAAAAAATTAAAAAGATAATTTCATGTGAATAAATAAACTATATAGTCCACCAGAATTTTTTTTCTTTTCTTTTTTTCTTATTTTGCTGCTATAATTAAAACTGTCTACATAAGGCACTTTTTTTTCAAAATGAACGTTTGAATTCACAAAGATGGTTCTTTAAAAGTATACTCATGTACGCCAAGACAAAAATAAAGCAATTTTCAAACAAAAGCAATTTTAAAGATGCTGCGCTTACACTAGCTCCATCAAATGAATTCTATGCCCACTTGACCTTCAATCATTTTGTTCGTTTCATCATTCTGATGAAAATTAGCAGGACACATGAT
Organism: Tamias sibiricus; assembly: GCA_025594165.1. Taxonomy (NCBI): domain Eukaryota; kingdom Metazoa; phylum Chordata; class Mammalia; order Rodentia; family Sciuridae; genus Tamias; species Tamias sibiricus. The sequence goes on from CM046668.1 coordinate 33,591,309, forward strand.
GTTTGGTCATCCTAGCTGAAAGTGAATCCATTTGCAGACATTTTTTTCTGAACAATATGATCTTTCAAGTAACATAACATGGAAACGCATGTCAATAGCCTCACTGTCCTAATAAGTGTTGTTTCAGATGACTTAGGTTTATCGTAGCATGATAACAAAACCAGAAGAATGTGGACATGGGTTTGTTCAAAGAAAAGTTACAAATGAAGTTGATCCAGATTGACAAGCTGAGAGGGAGAAATGTGCAGTGATAGGGGAGAAAAAGAGATAGCAGAAATGAAAGAAAATGAGAAAAAGAACAGTCAGTGGTCGTAGCAACCATGTTCTACTGGGAATACTGAAACTGACAACCAACCACACACATAGCAAGTGAGAACAGTCACCACCAGAATGTCCTCTGCCTTTAGAGAGCATTGTGGCCCTCTTTCTCATGTCCAGTCTAATGGAGAAAGAAGGTCTGACTGGCATTTCACTTTGGAAATCACAATTTCAATTAAAACTAGCTACATAGCAAGTTTAAGGTGAAAAGTCCAAGCTATGGTATTTTTGTACTTCAATAAATACAGATTTCTGATGAAGTAAAAACAAAAAAAAAAATGTATGTATGCATGTGTTTATTTATTGATTGATTTAGTCTTCAGGGTAAGGCTTTTTTAATTTTTTTAAAAATGTTTGTTATTTTTAGTTAGGCATGACAGTAGAGTATAATTTGACTCATTTGTACAAACATAGGGTACATCTTATTCTAATTAGGATAGCAGTCTTTGGTTGTACATGATGTAGAAATTCATTGTGGTGTATTTTCGTATATGCACATAAGAAAGTTATGGCAGAAAAGGAACACGATGGCAATATTAGAATAATTTCTTTAAAAACAGAAAAAGAATATTCTAAAAGGAATACTAAAATGACCATACTTATGTGTCTTTATTTCATTTATTTTATAAACTTTCTTTAAAAAGCAGTTATGTGACATACTAGGACCTAAAAATGACTTGAGCAGTTCCTTCCCAGGAAGAGTTCACAGTACAGTAGGGGGAAGATAAATAGGCCCAGTTAAGGTAAGTTAAATACAGGGTGAAAAATTCTACAACAGATCATAAAGATCATTGTGCTATAAGATTAAAGAGATAACAAACTAACCAGGCTTCTGGAAAATTAGAGCATGTTCATCACAAACAGTAGTTGTTTACTGAGCCAAAAGAAGTTTAGTATTGAAGAATGGAATTCTAAACCTGTGAAAAAGAATGGAGGAAAAAATTCTGTTTGAACAGTAAATGGTTCATTTCAGTGGATTTCACATGGCATATAGGTGAGAGGCTATGATTGGATATGAAGGTGACAAGATAGCATGAGGCCAAAATGTAAAGGACTTTGTGTGCAAAACATATGTACAAGGTAAAAAATGGATTAGCCAAATGCAATTTCTTGGACAAAACTGAATCATGGCCTTGAAGTGGGAAAGCTTGATCTCTTGAGAGATCAAGAGATCGCATGGGTCTCTATTACAATATTCTGAAATTCTATTACCATGCCTGCTATGTAGCAAATACTAAGTATTTGTTGAATTAATGTATGGTTGAATGAACACAGTAATATGCAACTGAACTAATGTACTTGCAGAGGAGAGAGAAACAAACAGGAAAGCTATAATATTCATGACGTTCATATGTCTATTAAGACTGCCTTTACAAGAAATCATGATGGGTCAATACAGTATGCCTACAAAACATTATACTTACCAATACTAACTGGAATAAAATGTACTCAGTTTTGTTTTTCATTTATCCTTATTTTATTTTCTACACAAGTTAATTTCAAACACACTGTCTTGAATGTGCATGGAAACCTAAAATTAATTCAACTCTATTGGGAAAGGAGTCCTGCCATCATTTTAAATGGATGTGACATTTAAATTAAAATCTATTACTTGGGGTTCAAATTTTTAGGGCCTAAATAACTATGTTTTCAACAGCCATTTGTATTAAATTACATTAATTTCTAAACTGTGAGTAGATTGCACATTAGTACTTAGAGCTGCAAATTTTTAGACCGCTTAAGAACAAATAGCTCTACAGATATCATTATCCAAAATGTGCATATAGCCTAGTCAATCTTAGCAATCGCCCTCGCTTGTGTTGGATTAGATGAAGAAGTAGCAGCGGTGTGAGGACAAAAGGAACAAGCATTAAATTTCAGAATGAATATTAATAATGCTATAGTAAGAAAGACATTAATGGAATAACCAAAGATCGGGTCAAAAGTAATTTTCATATGCCAACATGCACAATGGCATAACAAAAGGATTCACACACAAAAGTCTGTGCATGAAAAGTGGGAAAAATTCTCTGGCAATTGTGTTGCAAGCATTCTAGAAGGCAAGGGGTTTTGAAAGGCATTTAGCTTTAAACCACTCAATGTTCCCTTGAATGTCCTCAGCAGGACCAGAAATGGAGGATTCAATTTTCAAAGATAATTGTGTCAGATAACTCTCTCATGTCTTTTCAGCAAAAATCTGATAAACACCTAATTACTAGCCAAGTGATTTTAGAGTTATACAGCTGGGCTGGTCAGAAGGCTACTGGGAAAGACTTGGTCATCCAGTGCATCAATAGATAAATGCAGTTGAATTACAAATTAATTTTAATCATTTGACTAATGAAATCTTACCCACATACCTGAGGGATAATTTATTATTTGAAGAAAAAATTAAATTTTAACATTAAATCAATGACAGTCACACAAATAACTTCTCATCAGAACTTTTCTTAAATAATCTACTAAAAATAAAAATCAGTTCAGTTGGAATTTTAGCCAGTTTATTTTCTTTGGGCAAACTTTGTGCAACTGTAATAATGGTGTTTATTAGGGAACAAAGAAAATATTAAGATTTTTGATGTTACAACTTGACTTAGCTTTTCTAATAAATAGCCATAAATTCATAGCTACTAATACATAAATGTACATGCATGAAGAGCTGGACTCTTGACTATTTATGAGTATTATTCCCTATCATATCTCTGGCTTTTACCTGTTCTGTCCCACTACCTATTCAATGTAGTAAAAGGCCAAAATTTGAGGGCCACTGTCATGTGCTTCGCTACACTTACAAGAGCCATGTGACCTATGAGTATCCAACAAAGTCCTATATGTTAAAGACTTTCTCTGGTAGCAGATCTGGGTGGCACTATTGGGAGGTTTTGTGGACTTTGAGTGATGGGCCTTGTGAGAGGTCCTTAGATCACTGGGGGTATGTTTTGAAAGGTCCTTCTTCCAGGAATCCAAGGTGGTTCTTGAGAGTGGATTGTTATAAAAGCTGAGTTTAGTCCTACCTGATCCCTCTCAGCTGATGAGCTGTCCTCTCGTGCTCCAACACATACTTCTGCCATTGCCATCCACTGTCCTCACCAAAGGCTAAACCAATTCCCACCCAGTGCTACCTGCCTGCCCAATCTTAAACTATGGGCTAAATAAATCTCTCTTTCTTTTATAAGTAGCCTGTCTCAGATATTTCAGTGCAGTAAAGCAAAGCTGGCTATTACACTTGGTATTTGGTGAAATCAGGAAGGCTTCAAAACAGCCCACTGCAAACTCTGTCCCTCTCTGTTCCTGTGAATAAAGTCCTATACCCAAACGACTTGTATCCCCCAACTCTAAGGTGAAAACCTCTCCATCAACAATAGGGTAATAGGAGGTTATTAAACCTCACAGAACCACCCAGATTGGTCTGAAGCAAAGACCTGCCCTCTCCTTAAGTAAATATCTCATTTGCATTGTGTGCTTTCAGAGGGACCCCTAAGTGGAAAGATCTGCAGGGCAAATAAAATAGAGTCCCCAAGTAAAACACCTTTTTATGTCAATGAGTAAAATATGTTGACTTATATTGAACACATTCTCCAAATTTCCTCATATAGTTTCATTGGTCTGATGTTTTTTTTTATAAAATGATAGAGGATGAAGTAAAAAATAGGCATACATTAATACAAAACAAAATTGATTCACTCTATTTCCCCAAGGACAATTGGAAAATGGACTTCTTTACCAAAGAGGTAAAGGTCACTGTATTTTGGCAGGTTATATGCAAATTTTACTCACAAGGAAATTGTCTTTCAATAACCATTTTTATCCAAAAGATGAGAGGATGACCATTTGGCAATTATTTATTGTTTTTACATTCTGCAATTCTCTCTACTTGCCATTATTTCCATTTCCTTGTCCTCAGAATATCCCTATTTTAGGCAAATTTGAGATCAGAGACAACAGCCTGACCTGAGTACAAAAGGAAAAAAAAAATCAGAATAAGCAAAAATAAATTGGTTATGAGAAATGGAATAAAATGTGTATGAAACATTTTCCTGCTGGTATTGAAATACAATCACTATTTGAAAGTTACTATTAGATGCCACCACGTTTACACAGTGAATTAAAGCACTGGAAATGTTTTTGAGCTTTCAAATTCAAGAAATATTATAAAGCAAGCAAAGATAAAATAATGAATTTTAGTAATTACAAGAAGGTAGGCATTTATTATTCTATTTTAGTCACTTTTAAATCTAGGAAATGATTTTAGTTTTAAGGTAAAAGGAACTTATATTTTTTCATTTCAAAGAAAATATAGTTGAAGAGAATTTTCAAAATTATTTCATGCTTTGATATTTTCCTGAGAATTAGATCAAAGATTAGAAATGATGCTGTGTAATACCCAATTCCCCAATTCTAGAAGGAATCCATTACTTTTATTATGCTTTGTTTTTGAATGGTAAAACAACATCTAAAAAAAATCATTATTTGGCCAACATATTATGATCCTTTTCTAGAAAGTTTGATCCTAAGACAAATGGCTTTTCTTGTTTAATTCAAGCCAATTTTATTATCTCTGTATTTTGTATTTTTTTCCTTTCAAGTCAGTTATTTCTACCAGTATTAAAAAAATTCTTTGTCTCACAGTGCAGACACAAAAAGGAAAAAGAAAAAGACGGCCAAGACTATTTGTTGCTTGACTCCTTAACCCCTTCTATTCACAGTTCTATCTACCTACAGCTCTTTTTCAGTTAAGTCCCTTTGGGAGAGTTTTCTGGGTTCACATTCTCTATTGTTTTGACTTCCCTTCACTTTTCTTACTACTCCCATCAGACTTCTGCTTTCATCATTCAGTAAAACTTTTTCCACTAAGATAGTGGAATGACCTTTTTATGCTAAAAAAAATTTATCATAAATATTTATTACAGATTAATGCCTGTTACTACTTTTTGTGATTAATTTCTGGTCATTTCTCTCTTCTCTGACGTACTCCTAAATATTGGCTCCCCCTTCCCCCACAGCCACTGGGGATTGAACTCAGGGGAGTACTATCCCTGAGCTGCATTCTTAAACACTTTCTATGTGTTGGTAATTCTCCAGCTTAGCCCCCATCACAAGGTGCAAGCTCATGTAGCCAACTTATTGTCTGACATCTTCATGTAGCTGTCTCACAGACACCTCAAGTTTAACATGTTCAAAATTAAACTCTCATCCAACATCTCCTTCTCAGAGTTCTTCAGTCCTTCTCAGCTCCGCCATTCAGACACTCAATCCAGATTCCTGCGAACCAGCTTTTCTTTGCCCTGTTCCATATTCCAACTATCACTGTATTCTCCTATTTGCATCCATGTATTCATAGAAACTTGAGTACCTACATCTTTCCTTTTTACCTTTCACATCAAACAATCACTAAGTCTTTGTGATTCCATTTCTAAATTATTTACAAAATCTTCAGATTTTCCAATATATTCAACATATAACCTAAACTATTCCTCTAATTTAATTATAACTTTCATCTATCCATTCTCTAAGTATTTTTTTATGTTTTGGAGTAAAACATAGTATACTATGTATGAAGTGCACCGATCTTAAGTATGAAGTGCACTGATCTTAAGTAATAGCTCAATAAATATTTGTATATGCATAATAAATATATGCATTAAGCCATCACCTTAATCAAGATTTAAAATATATGGAACAGTTTCCTTCACACTTCTTCCAAGTCAATTCTCACCACCCCCCTCTAGGAAACCATCATTTTGACTATTCTTGGAGTCATTTATGCCTTTTCTTGAACTTTGTATATATTTAATCATATGTACTCATTTTAGGTGATTTATATTTCACAATATAATGTCTATAGGTTTAATCCAGGATGTTTTGAGTCACTGTTGTTTGGTGGGTTATTAATATATACAAAATATTCAATTATAAAATTATAGCAATGTTTATTTTTCTCTTTCCCTAATGATGGACATTTGATTTTTTAAATTATTGACTATCATGATAAAGCTTGTGTGACTATTCTTGTACATAATTTTTAGATGGGCTCCTAGAAAGGCCTATCTCTATCAAAACATACCTATCTTATAAATTCATAGAGATGTTAACATACTGATTTCAAAATACTATTTTTTCTACAAATAATTTTACAAGAGTATTTCAATGTTCATCCCATCAGGTTCAAACCTTGAAGTCCAGTCAAAGGTTTCTATAAACATGCAAAAGAATAAAAGTCCACTCTTATGAAAAAAATCTCAAAAGATAAAAAAAAAACTTAAATATAAAACCGAGGAATAATGTAACTACTAGAACAAGAAATAGATGAAACAATGGACATTGAAATAAAGTAAGATTTTTTTTTTTTTTTTTTTTTTTTTTTTTTTTTTTGTGTGTGTGTGTGTGTGTGTAGGGCCTCAAAAGCACAGGAAACGAATTTTTAAAAAGACAACTGGGATTACATCAAACTAAGAAGATTCTGCTTAGCCTAGGACAATCCGCAGAATGGGGAGAGAATATTTGTAAATAATATGTCTGACGAAGTGTTAATATCCAAAGTATAGAGGAAACTAAAAAAAACTAGCTAGATTGTGGAACCAACCCTGATGCCCATCAGCAGATGAATGGATAGGGAAACTTTGGTATATATACACAATGGAACACTACTCAGCACTAAAAGAGAATAAAATCATGGAATTTGCAGGTAAATGGATGGAGTTGGAGAAAATAATGCTAAATGAAGTTAGCCAATCCCCAAAACCAAAGGTCAAGTGATCTCTTTGATAGGAAGTTACTAACTTATAAAGGCAAGAGAGAGGGGATGAGAGGAATGAAAGAGCTTTAAATAGAACAAAGGGGGGAAGGAGGGGAGGGGGAAAGGGGATAGGAATAATGGCAGACTGAGTTATCCATGATTACCCTAAATACATGTATGAAGACACAATTGTTGTAAAAATACTTTATATAAAAACCAGCAACTTGAAAAATTGTGCTCTTTATATGTAATATGAAATGAAATGTACTCTGCAAACATGTATGACAAATTAGAATAATAAAAAACTAAAAAAACCCTCAAAAATGATTAACAAAAATAACCTGATATAAAAATGGGCAACACGACTAAATAAACATTTCTCCAAAGACATAGCCAATAGCTATTTGAAAAAAATATTCAGCATCAACAATCTTTAGAGAAATGCAAATCAAAACCACAATGATATATCACTTTACTCCTGTTAGAATGGCTATTTCAAAAAGACAAAGGATGACAAGTGTGTTGGTGATGGTTAAAATGTGGAGAAAATGGAACACCCTTGCAGACCCTTGGTTGGAATGTAAATTAGTATAACTATTGTAGATACAGCATGCACTCAGTTGGTAGAGCTCTTCCCTTGTATGCACAAGGCCCTGGGTTCAATCTTCAGCACCACACACACAAAAAGAGAAGATTAGGACTACCATAGGATGCCACTATATACATACGCACATATTCAAATAAAATAACATCAATGTGTTGAAGAGACATCTGCACTCCCATATTTCATTACTATTTGCAATAGCAATAATATGTAATAAATTGATAAAAAAAATTTAATAAATAGACACAAGAGAGTACTATTCAGTCATAAGTGGGAAGTCCTGTCATTTGTGACAATATGGATAATCTTGAAGGACATTATGTTAAGCAAAATTAGCCAGAAACAGAAAAACAAATGACAGTTGATCTCATCCATATGTGGAATGTAGGAAAAATAAAAAAGTTCTAATATAAAGAGTAGATTGGTGATTACCAGAGGTTAGGGTGACTGGGGAGGCTGCTAATGAGATGTTAAAGACATAAAATTATGCTTACAAGGATGCATTCAGGACATCTATTGCACAGTAAGGTGTCTATAATTATTGATGTATTATATTTTCCAAAAATACTAGGAGACTGTATATTAAGTGTTCTTACTATAAAAGTGATAATTATGAGATAATCATATGTAATTAGTTAGATTTAACCATTCCATAAGAATGTATCAAGGAATCATATTGTACATTATAAATTCATAGAATAGGTAGCTAGACATGAGAGTAAGTGAGGGAAAATAGGACTCACTCCATTTGAGTGACAAGTGGTCACTCCATGTCAAGTGACAACCCCTACCCCCATCTCCTTCACACCTAGACCTTGCCTTTTTTTAATTGCTTGTTCTTTGTTTTTTTAATTTTATTTTTATATTTTTTTCTTCTTTAGTGCCTTATACATATTAGTTGGTTTCATTTTGACAAAATCTTATGTGCAGGGAATTTTATTGTATTTATTTCAGTTCCTGATGCCCCCATTTTCCCTTCTCTCCTTCCTCCTCCTATTCTCCTTCCTGGATTCTACTGGTCTTCCTTGCACTCATTATGTTTGATTGGCACTTTATAGATGTACATAAAGGTGGAATTCACTCTGGTATATTTATATGTGCAAACAGTGTGATTTTGTCCATTTCATTTCATATTTCTCTCCCTTTCCTGTTTCTCCTCCATCTCCTTCTATGCCACTGATGTTCTCTATATCTTTATAGTATCTAACAACTCCCTTTTCCTTTATTTTCACTCTGTGAGTGAAAACATCCAACCCTTAATTTTTTGAGTAAAACTCCATTATATGTGTGTGTGTATATGTGTGTATACACACACACACGGATACATCACATTTTTTCAAATCCATTCATCTGTTCATGGGCATCTGAGCTATTGTGAATTGTGCTACTATAAACATTGATGTGTCTGTATTACTATAATATGCTGATTTTAGTCCTTTTGAATAAAAATGAAAAAGTGGAATAGCTGTGTTATATGTATGGTAGTTCCATTCCTAGTTTTTTTTTTTTTTTTTTTTTTTTTTTTGGGGGGGGGGGGCTTTACCATACTATTTTCCAGAGTGGTTATACTAATTTTCAGTACCACCTTTTCCCCATATCCTTGCCAGAATTTGTTATTATTTTTATTCTTGATAATTACCATACTGACTGGATTAAGATGAAATCTCTGATTTCTAGATATGTTGAACATTATTTCTTATATTTCTGGGCCATTTGTACTGAAACTAGATCCTATCTCTCACCCTGGGCAAAAGTCAGATCAAAGTGGACCAAAGACTTAGGAATTAGACCATAAATCTTGCAACTACTAGAAGAAAACATAGGGTCAACACTCCAACATACCAGTGTAGGCACTGGCTTCCTTAAAAAGAGCCTAAAGCTCAAGAAATAAAACCAAGAATTAGTAAGTGGGATGCCATCAGGTTAAAATTCTTCAGCACAGCAAAATAAAAGATTAAGAGAATGAAGAGAGAACCTACAGAAAGGGAGAAAATCTTTGCCAGCTACTAGTCTGGCAGAGAATTAATATACAGAATCTATAAATAACTCTAAAATCTTAACACCAAAGAAACAAATAGCGCATTCAATAAATGGGCAAAAGAACTAAACAGGTATTTCCCAAAAGAAAACACAGACATTACCCTTTTAAACTAGAAGAAGGATAAACAGCATAAGGATCTTTCCAGTGTGGGCAATCTAGCACAGTCACACTAAGCTTAGGCAGCTGCAGCTATGCCTCAAATATCTAAAGCCTGAGGAGGGAGGTTCCCAGAACAAATTAAAAAACAAAACAAAACAAAAACAAACAAACAAAAAAAAAGCAACCAAAAAAAAACTTACACTAGGGAAACCCAGGCCCTTGCCTCTCCACTGAAATTTTTTGGGAAGAGAAGAAAGGAGGAACCTTCCACTCCATAACAGTGCAATGTTGCCTGTCAAAAACAGAAAAGATCAAACAAAATAAATCTTCAAATCATTATTAAAAGTCAGTGTAATGTAACTTTGTTTTATATATATATATATGTATATATATATATATCCATTTTTTTAAATATTTATTTATTTGGTTTAGCTGTACACAATGGGTTTATTTGTATGTGGTGCTGAGGATCGAACCCGGGCTATGCACGTGCCAGGCGAGCGCTCTACCGCTGAGCCACAACCCCAGCCCTATATATCCATTTTTTATCACAACTCTGACATATGCAGTCTTTGCACAGACTTATTTTCACTCATTTTCTTTCAGTTTGGTCTCTTCCTCTGATTATTTCCTACCTACATGTTTTTTCCCCCTCCATTCTGTCTCTTAGTGCATTTTCTCTTCATCTTTTCAAATTATGCTCTCTTTTAACTGTTTTTGGTATTTTACTCAAGTCATATTTGAGAAATGTCATGACTCAGACTACCAAAAATGACCAGCTTAACACTTGATGATCTTCTTTTACTTATTTCTATTTAATAATTAATCAGTTGATAAATCTAGACAATAATATCGAACCATACTATTTTTTAATTTTAGATAACTCTCCCAATTGAATCTGTCATTTGTAAGATTTCCATAGACGCCACAATTTTGAAGTCACACGTCCTTATAGTTTTGAAATGTCCTGAAAGTTACCTCAAGTAATATGCCATCATTTTGTGATTCATTATATATATTTCATTCTTGCATTTGATTTTTTCTTTATAATAATTGATGCAAAGCCAGTCTTTGTGCTATCAGTTCTAGCTCTTAACCCTGAAGGACTGTGATAAAGATCTCAAAAGATAAGTCATACAACAGAGAGAAACTACAGGCTCAGGGATCAGTGTGACCAGAAATAACGGACTCAGTAACTGCAGAGCTTGCATAAATAGGCAAGTGGTGAGTATTGCTATTTTTTCCTTCAAAAGGGTTCAAAACAGGGCAGATGAGACCATTTATCCTGAAATCATTTGTATCAGTAACTATAACCTTCTTCAGTTTTTTCTAAGGCTTCAGCTCACTAATGAGTTCTCACTGATGAAATCATGTCTTTTGAATACCTTGAATCATGACGCTAAGCCATTTTTGCATAGATTGTTCACGAATGACCCACTCCTTGTATCTGTTTCACCATCATCTTAAAACCACCTGCTTTGCACTAATGGATATAGAACCCCTGATCATGTCATACCACTGTTGATTGCATCTACCCTAGGATCCCCTGGGCAGCTGTCTTCACCTTCTGTCTACTGGGGACATATTATTAGACAAATGTCACCCTTGATCTTATTTCTTCAACATTTCTGTCTTTCAGATCACTTAGAGCATCTATCTTTATTCATTCCATCATTATTATGAGATGGAAGGTCAAAAGGTTGAAAACATTTACAACTCAATCATCTAAGAAAAAATATTAATGAAAGAAAAGAAAATATGTGTTTCTCAAACATATTAAAGTTTTAACATAAAATATCACTTTACAATCCATTAACAAAAGAAATGCCAAGAAGTTTTATTAAAAGTCTCCACCATTAGCACTCAAATCCCAATGAATATGCTTACTATGATTACATATAACAATATTTTAACATATAATTTAGCATATCATGTTAATTTTATCATTGATTTTCTGTTTTCAGTGATTGTCTTTAAAACATGAACACACACGTACACAGTAGAACCTAAAAATGGCCTTACTCTAAGAATGTTGAAAATTGATATAATTTTACTACAAGGAAACAAAAAGTCCTTTTTCCATTTTTAAAGTTAGTACATTTTGAATATCCTAAAACAAATTTTTATTCTCATGAGTAAATTGTAGCAAAATAGTCTTTCTACAATACTAATGTTATTATTATACTTACCAGAGAAATCACCATTTGGCAAATCTATTCATATAGGCTTTAAGTTACCTATTAAATATCAACATTTTCTCAATTTAATGTACTAATTAGCTTAAGTTAAAAAATCAAAGACACAAGATGAGGGTATAGTTGGCATATTTGCAAACATTAAGGAAAAATAATGGAAATTTTCTAACATTTTATTTTTCACTCACTGTGTTATAAAAATATATTTAGTTGAAAACTTCAAAAGAGTATTACCTAAGACATTTCCTTTTCTCTGTAAAATGGATAGTAAGTTATTTGTCTACATTTCTTATTTCTATATAATGCTTTTTGAATTAATTATTTTTAATGACAGTGAATTTTGATAAACATGGAAATTTAAGAAGCTGAAAAATAGAAACTATTTTAATAACTTTTAATTTGTAAACTAAATTACTCTTCACTCTGGCTATCTGTTCATATGCATACTCACATGCTTGGCACTCCTGGGAGAGGAGGCATCTAATTGAATATGATATTTTACAGCCCTAAGACATGTTTGTTATAACCACAATGTTGAATATTTACAGTCATTATAGAAGTGGCTGTGTAATATAAGTCTCAGAGGACTTAAAACTAAATAGAATTTTGAAGCTAAACCACATTTATGCTATATATTTGTGACACTATATTGGTCATTAGTCTAATTTTGTCAAATAACTGAATTGTATTTTTACAAAATTTGAAAGAAAATCATGCTTCCAACTATTTATAGTCATTGATTCACAACTAACTGAATTGCATAACTGTGCTCACAAATCCATCACTTGGAAACTTGGGTTATATTTTCTTATAGAGATTATAAGCTAAAGTCTCTTTAACTTAAAATGTGGCTATAATAATTACAAGCTCTTCAGCCCCCCTTGATATTATGTTTATTTAAATTCCTACATTGCTCAGGGCACTAAATTTTCTGGCCCTGAACCAATTTAATTTTAAGTCTCATCTCTTTCAAGATGTAATCATTTTGAGTTCTTTACTGTGTCTTATATATAGTAAGAGAGAATATAAAGTTAATTATGGAAGTGCTGCCCTGAATATAAGAAAAGACAACAAACCATAACTCCATGGTCTTCCAGCAGTTAGTGACATGGAAAGAAGAGTTGTGTTGGGTTTGAGGCTGTTTATGTCACAGGATAAATTGGAAAAGCAATTCCTAAGACATCTTTTTAAATAAACTTCAATAGATTTTTTTTTTTTTGCACCATGAATTAACCATCATTATGAGTTAATAAAGCAAAATTCCCTACTTCTTTCAGTATCATGTAAATAGGGTCACAGTCAACTTAATGGTTAAACTGAACAAAGGACCTATTTTCTTTACGATTCCAAATCCGTGTTGAAAGCATCTAAATTGTCACCCAATATATCATTCTTTTCTTTTGATGTATTTTGGTATGGTTTGAGTGTTTGTGTCCCCCAAAATCCATATGGCAAAATTCTAACTCACAGACAATGGTGTTAGAAGACCGAGCATTTGGGAAGCAATCAGGCTTTGAAAGTACCTCCCTTATGAGTGGGGTTATGGCCCATATAAAAGAACTCCATGCAGGGTATGTACAGATTGTTCTTCAGATCTTCTTCCCTGAGTACAGAGTATTTTTTCCCTTTCCAGTTCTGCTCTTCTTACATGGGAAGGCAGCAAGAAGACACTACTATAAGCTGGTGCCTTAATCTTAGACTTTCCAGCCTCCAGAAGTATCCAAGAAATAAACTCCTATTCTTTATAAATTACTCAGTTTCATGTACTTTGTTAAAGCAGACAGTACATACTAATGCAGATTTTATCATTAAGTCCAGCTTCACAAAATTATCTTTGGTGTCTTACTAGAATTGTTATTCCTGCTACTAACTTCTAAGGGGTAAAAAGTGAAAAAAAAAATTAAAAGACTACCATTTAATTATTATCAAGGAAATAAAAAGCATTATCAAAGAATTAAAAAATAAAATGTGTTAGCAAGCAGGGAGAGAAATTGGAACACTCACACATGCTGGAGAGAATATCAAATGGTGTGGCCACTATGGAAAATAGTCCAGCAATTCCTAAAAATGTGAAGGCTAGAGTAACTATATGACCCATAAATTCCACTTAGAGATATGTACTTTAAAAATAATTACTTTAAGTACTTTAAAAGTATACTTAAAATTACAAATAGGTAATTGTAATAATAGCAGCATTATTCATAGTAGCCAAAAAGTGGAAGCAACTGGTGGTATGCATCAATAGATATATGAATAAACATAATGTGGTACAAAAACACAATGGAACATTATTCAGCCTTAAAAAAAGAATTTCCTGACATATACAACAATACAGAAGAACCTTGGTGACATTATAGCAAGTGACCAGTCACAAGAGGACAAATGCTGTTTGAGTCCACCTGTATGAGGTACCTAGAGAAGATAAATAGCAGAGATGGAAAGTAGAGGTTGCCAAAGACAGGGAGGAGGGGAGAATAAAGAGTATTATTATCTACTGTTGATGAGTAGAGAACCTGAGTTCCACAAGATAAAATGAGTTCTAGAGAAGGAAGGAGAAAAGAATTTCACAACAATGTGAATGCATTTAATGCTAATGAAGTGTATGCTTAAAGACATCTAAAATGAGTAATTTTATATATTATATTTTATATAATGAGAAACAAATATGTAGTTATTATATATATATATATATATATATATATATATATATATACCTATGACCACAATTTTAAAATATAAACAGATGAAAACAGAAATTAGGTTTCTCATATTTCAATAGGTTACTAAGCCTATTTTAAAATATTCTTTAGCAGAATTAGGTCATTAAAAACCTCTCATGATTAATACTTAAAAGTTTGGGGAATATCTTTCTCTGATAATGGAAATATTTGGATTGAATGAAATTTTATAGAATATGGGACCTGCTTGACTGGCCTAGAAAACAAATGTCACTTTTGAACACATTTGGGTTTCCAAGAATTTTGTGAAGCACAGTCGTTTTTAGTTAACAACATAGAAGTTCATCAAATTCCTATTATAGAAAGATGAGATAAAATACTTCACTGATGGGTACATTTGTGGTCTCAAGTAATGGAGATACAGCTCAACTGATTTTAAGCATGAAGGGAAAATGAAGCAGGAATTCTAGGTTAGCTCTTAGAATACAAAACAATGTTAAATGTTTATGGAAAGATGCAATTGTAACACAGGTGTCATAGAAAACAGCAACTCATAACCATCAGGATTCTATCAACAATACGTGCTTTTCTGAGTAGTTATTTGATATTCTCTATATTGTAGAACTACTTTCTCCATTTAGTAGAAAATATAGCAACTCACAGTAGTTGGCTTATTATAATATTTTCAGCATTTGAGAGACTGGTCAATTGCTCTTAGATACAAAATCCTAGAGAAGTAATTTATTGGCTTTGATTTGGTCAGGCAAACATATTTAGACCAATTAAATGTTACCAGGTTGTGATGCTTTGTAAGAATCTGACATTCCCATGTTGTAGAATAGCCAAAGGACACAAAGCTTAGAATAAAAGGATGGTGACTCTAGAGGTCAGAGTTCAACAGACAAACTATGTCTATTTTTATTTTTTTTTTTTACTTTATTCTTTTGAACTACACTAATTATCTTTCTTTATTTACTTCTGATCTCAGGAAAGTACAAATTGATTGTGCTTCAATTTCCTCTGTCACATAAGAATTACTTAAAAATATATGGTTCTTAAGTGATAAAATGTATTCATTATAATACATTTAAATATGTACAAAATATGCAAACCGATTATGATTATAGCTTATAAAATTAAGAAAACAAATAAAATTAAACACAAATGCTAGAAAACCAATAACATTAAAATTAGTGGACCTTGTTTAAATTTGCCAAATGAAATAAATGATTTCATTTCTCCGTAATTAAAATGTTATTTGCAACTTGGATATGATTCTATTATGAAACCACCATTTTCAGTTTCCATGAATATAATACCATATACACTGTGACAACAATTTTTATGAGTATTATCTTTTATAAACACTACAGACTGATTGCTGCAGGTGTTTCATTGCATTATTTTTGGCCTTTGCTTCATTCATAATTTATATATTAAGTTGTCCTCCTTTATTTTCACATTGTTGCATAATGATTGAGATTGTAATATTAATCATCTAAAGCAAAAATTGAAACATAAAAATCATGTGGTGATACACATTTCTAAGAAAGATTTTTCAAATTTTGCAGAATATTGATGTATATAATTTGGATAATAATTGACATGTTCACACTGTTAAAGCATTATTACATGGAATGAATGTCCTTATCTTGAAAAATGTAATAAAACCATAGGCAACAGAAAGAGTGCTAGTGACAGGCTGAAAAACAGAGTTAAGTAAAAGTCAAGAGTACATAAGAGAAGGAACAAAATGTTTCTCATTTGGCTACACCTCTTGATATGAGGGGCAACCTCAGCTTTAGAACTGATATTTGCTAACTGAAAGTATATTTTACCTATAGATTTTATCAAAACTCTGTATTTACATTTGTAATGCACAGCAATTTTTCTTAAATTAATTCAAATTGTGATGAGTGAAGGATGTATGTTATAAGCAATGGAGCAACTAAAAGTAAATAAGCAAGTATAACTAATAAGCAAATGGTAGATACAAAATATAATCACTTAAAAAATTAAGCCCAAAGAATAGGGAAAATAAGGAACAAACTACAGATGGATAAAATGTAAAACAGCTAGCAAGATAGCAGATTTAATTTCAACTGTATCAATAAATGCATTAAGTGTGCATATATCAGTTAAAAGGTAAATATAGTAAGAGTGGATGAAAATTCAAGAGCCGGTATATGACATCTACAAGAAATACACAATAAGTCTATAATAGATTAAAAGGGTAGAGAACAACATGTCACACAAATACTGAGCCAGTGAAACGTATTGCAGCTATATTAATACCAAAGTTAACTTCAGGACAAGAAATATTACCAGAGATAAAGATAATAATAAATGATATAATTCTTAAGATGACATTAAAACCCGGTATATACACTTAAAGAGAGAGTTTGAGAATGTATGAAGAAAAAGATAAGACAGAAAAGGAGAGGATGACAGTAACACATGGAGACTTTTTTCTCAATAACTCACAGAAAAATAGAATATCATTAAGAATATAGATGGCCTGAGCTACATTATCAACCATTTCAACCAAATAGATTTTTGCAGAATGCTCTACCAAATATCAGCAGGATAACACATTCTCCTCAACTACACATAAAAACATTTTCTAAGATATATCTTATCCTGAACCAGAAAAAAGAATACATTAAACTTAAAAGTGTGTTATATAGTTTAAATAGAAAAATAGAAATTTTATTTTAAGAGAAAGATGGTAAATCCTCAATGATTTGGAATTTAAATGCTACATTTATAAATATCCCATCTAGAAAAGAGCAACTTGAAGGTAAAAATAAAATATTTTGAATTTAAGTGAGAATCATAACATATAAAAATTCATGAAATGCAGATAAGTTGTTCTTGCAGTGAAATTTAAAACATCAAAAGTTTATATTAGAAATAAGATAAGAAATGGGTTTAGCAATACCACTTTATATAAGGTAAACATATCCAAATTAATTGATTTTATATACAATTAAAACAACTGAAAATTAAAATATTTAAAACTATAGAATTTATTAAGATATGATAAATCATGAATCAAGATATATTTAACAAATTATGTGCAACATTTGTATGCTGAAAACCTAAAATACTAATAAGCAAAATTAAAGAACACTTACATAAATAGTTAAATCAGCTCCACAGATTATAACACTCAATGTCATCATATCAACAGTTTTTATCAATTGGATTTATAGTTTCAATGAAATCCTAAGTTTAATCATTGACAATCTTTAAATGTAGAAATAAGCTTATTTGGAAAGTTCACAATTAAAATGTAAATAAATTTATTTAATTTTTTTCTGGTGGAGGGCAGAGTACTAGAATTAAACCCAGAGGTGTTTTAACAATGACAGTTCTCACTAAGTTGCTGAGACTGGCCTTGCATTTGAAAGCCTCCTGCCTCAGTCTCCCAAATTGCTAGGATTATAGATGTGTACCACTACACCTGGCATAAACCTAAATAACTTAAGATTATCCAAAATTGTTCTGGAAAAGAAAAAAGTCAGAGGACTCACACTAGCTGTTCTCAAGGCTTACAATCCATACAGGTTTGTATTGGTCTGAGAATGAATGTATAGATCAAAGAAATAGATTACAAAATTCAGCAGTGGACCTATACACACACACATACTCATATATGCATTCATATATACATAAATTTACACATATCTACATACACATATACATATGCATACACACATTTGTATGTGCACATACACTACATGTATGTATGTACATACATACATACATATACATGTGTGTATATATGTATGTATATGTGTGTGTGTATATATATATATATGAAATAGATAAAGGTGCCAAAGATATTCAATGGGAAATGGGCAATAACTTTCACAATAATGAATCACTATCCTTACCTTTTACATGTAAAACTTAACTAAAAACATTAACTCAAAATGTATCATAGAGATAAATATAAAAAATTTGAAATGTAATACATTCTGCTGTCATTTCTAACAACTTAGAATAAAAAAAAATAAATTTGAAAAAAAATCTAAAAGTACATATACTGAGGAAGAAAACAGAATATATTTGTGACCAAGGATTACATATTTTGACAAGACAAAAAAACACTAATTATGAAAGGAAAAGAAATTGGACTCCCTCAAAATTAAAATCTCTCACTCTTTAAAAGAAAGCACCAAAAAAAAAAAAAATCAATAAATGGGCTAAGGAACTAAACAGACACTTCACAGAAGAGGAAGTACAATCAATCAACAAATATATTTAAAAAAATGTTCAATATCTCTAGCAATTAGAAAAATGCAAATCAAAAGTACTCTAAGCATCTCACTTCATTCAGAATGGCAATTATCAATAATACAGGCAACAATAAATGTTGGCAAGGATGTGGGGAAAAAGGTACTCTCATATATTGCTGGTGGGACTTCAAATTGCTGCAACCATTATGGAAAGCAGTATGGAGATTGCTCAGAAAACTTGGAACGGAACCACTATTTGACCCAGCTATCCCACTCCTTGCTTTATATTCAAAGGACTTAAAATCTGCATACTACAATGATGCAGCCACATCAATGTTCATAGCATCTCAATTCACAGTAGCCAAATATGGAACCAACCTAGATTCCCTTCAACAGATGAATGGATAAAGAAAATGTGGTATATATACACAATGGGATATTACTAAGCCTTAAATAATAACAAAATTGGCATTTGCAGGCAAATGGATGGAACTGGAGAATATCACGCTCAGTGAAATAAAATAATCCCCCCAAAACCAAAGGCTGAGTGTTTTCTCTGATATGTGCATGCTAATTCATAATAAGGCAGGGAGGTGCTGGGGAAAAAGAGTAGTACTTTGATTTAGGCAGAGGGGAGTGAAGGAAGGGAAGGTGGTATGAGGGTAGGAAAAATAGTAGGATGAATCAGACATTATTACCCTGCGTACACATACGATTACATGACTGTGATTCTTCATCATGTACAACCAGAAAAATGGGAAATTATACTCCATTTATGCATACTGTCATATATAACTAATAAGAATAAAAGAAAAAATAGAAAATGGGATTGGGGTTGTAGCTCAGTGGTAAAGTGGTCACCTTGCATGTGGGAGGCACTGGGTTCAATTCTCAGCACCACATAAAAATAAAATAAAGGTATTGTGTCCATCTACAGCTAAAAAAATGTTTAAAAAATAGAAAATGAAAAGACAAAATAAATATGTGCATGATGGATATTTGATTCGAGATAAATTCTAAGTATATAAAAACTCTTTCAACTCAATAATAAGAAACCAATCCAAAATTTGAAAGACCTAAGAATTTATTTTGAATATTTTACTGATGAAACAACAGATGGCAAAATAAAAGTGCTATAAAATGTTCAGTGCTCTGACTTAAGTGTAATTCTGACCCAATACCTTATCCTTGATTGGTCAAGAGTTTGATATCTTGTTATGCTGGAAGAAAGCCTTTTATATTATTTTAAAGCACTAGTACTTGACTAGTGGTTTAAAATAATAAAGATAAATAACATGCTTTGATTCCCAGGAATCAATTTTCAGAGTCATTAAAAGTCTGTAATTGGAGCTAAAAAGCTTGGAAAAGCTCCAGTTTTAACTGTGATACCCATGTCGTTCTCTGTGACTCAGACTTCTGGCCATGGTTGATAAGCAGGAAAGACAAGGCCTGCTGGTCTCAGGAGCTTCTTCATTGGAAACTCATACAAGGAATGAGCAAGCCACGTATGACCAGCTTGATTCAGTAGTTATTGGGTGGAAGGAGTCAGACTGAACAAATGTTTGGAATATTACAGAGCTCTGACTCAGAAACAAGACATTTAGGCCTGGGCAGAGAGTTATTAGCTTTTGGTAGTGATTGTGAAAACTATGATGTACTCTAACAGGTTATTTTCTTAAAGTATCTGTCCCTCTCTGCCAAGAAACACCATATAGTTCTGACAGGCAAAGGGTCGGACATGTATGCAAGGTGCAGAATGAGAAATGCAGCCATGCCCAGCAACAGCATTTCATCCTCTGTACTCTAGGTTCTATCGAGCAGCTGGGAGACCAGCAGGTGAAGGGACCTGTATCAGGTAGTTGCCTGCATTTGATGGGGAGGGGAGGAGACATCCTCTGGATTTCCTAGCATTTGGGGGGATCTTCAGGGTCAGGAAGTCCTGAATTAGAAGACATAAAAATGGGAGGCTGTTTGTGATTCCTTTAACATCCAACACTCTTAATTCCCTCCTTGAGACACAATATGTCATTACCTCAAGATTTTCTTTGATAACAAAGTAAAATGTCCTATAATGTGAAGAAATGATTGCTAGAGAATTAATAACTTCTTTTGAGACTCTCTTTATGATTGTATATCTTGTGTTTATTTTTACAAAATATCAAGTCCACTAGGATTCATTTTCATTGTGATCTAACATTTAAAACATAAGAGGAAATACAATTGGATTTATATCTAATCCATTAAAAAGTAACACGAGAAATTAATTTGAAATTATAAACATGTTGAAAAATAGCAGAAATGTCATTTTCTTTCACTATGTTACCTATGGGACTTATTTTTTAAAATGTTATTTTTGTGCCTTCAATATTTGTAATGCAGCCATAATCTAATCATGTTTTGCCTTATGTTAGGAGAATGGGAACATCAAAATATAACCATATGCATGTAGTTTTCCAGCAAATTTCCAAGAGACAAATATGAGTTAATGCTATTTGGCACTTAATATGTATGAGGCACCCTTCTAAATGTTCCACATATATCCCTCTTTTAATTTTTATAACAGCACTACAACATAACAACAGATGGGGTTCTTTGTGAATAAAACAAAATGCTATACTTCCTGGATCATTGATTTCTATTCTCTCATTTTTCATATGCAGATGCTGGAATGTGAGCTTAAATACAACTAGCCACATTTTCATGTCACTACTCTGAAGTGACCTGTTTTGCTGCCCTTTTAGTAGTAACTTGTGCCTTGATCTTTAAATAACCCTCTGCAGCTACATGCATGATGCTTATACAACCAGTCCAAATATCAATTCCACAAACTTGAAAATAAATCAGATTTTTCATTTCCAATCGGTTGTATAAAATGATATAAACAAAACCACAATGTTTCTTTCCTCAACAGTCACCAGGTTGAATTATGACAATAGTGAATCAGGTTGATAACTCCTCTTTCATATCAGAAAATAGGTGAATTACAGCCTGTTTATTTATTTTTTAAAATATTTTTTAGCTGTAGATGGACACACTATCTGTATTTTATTATGTGGTGCTGAGAATCGAACCCAGTGCCTCACACATGTTAGGCAAGCCCTCTACCACTGAGCCACACCCCAGCCCCACAGCCTGTTTACTTTTAAATGGCAAGTTTTAAAATATGACTAAATATCATTTTGTCTAAGTACTTAGCACAGATATCCTTTCTGAAAAGTGGAGAGTATTCTTTAAATTTTATTTGGCTTCAACACTATGAGTATTACATTCCTTCCCAACATTTGACAGCATTAATATAACTTTGGTTAAAAAAAAAAAAAAGTTAATTTAATTCAATGTTTGACACAGTCACATGAAGTAGATCTTAAACCATAAAGCAGAAATGTGCTGAGAGAAAGGAATGATGAAGTATGAAGATACAGCTGGTGGAGATGGAGAGAGGACATTTTGGGTTCTACATTACTACACTTAACCCTTTTAATTACACTGTTCTCTGTTCTAAGAAGGGAAATTAGCAATAAATGTCAACTGAGTTATACATACATATTCTACTTTATTATTTTGCTCCCACAATTTTTTTTCTGCTCCTTATATTTGTTGCTTCTATTATGTTCACTATGCTAGTGCCCCCCCCCATCATTTAATTGTGTGGTTGAAATCACAACTGATTTAGATATGGAAATTCCCCACAGATTACGTACTATAAAATAGGTATTCTACAATTAAATGTTGGGGAGAATTAATGCAGAATTTCAGTATAGAATAATTTGGATTCCTTTTAAACCCAGAGACTGTGATTTAACTTTGGATGTGATATTCGGGTGGCTTAGCTCATTCTCACATTGTCTCATTCATCCGCTCAGCAAATGCATAAATTTAACAAGCTCACGTTCTGCCCTTGAATTTATTCACAAATGTATATGTACTTAAGAGAAACAACAACCAAAAAAGTGGAGCAAAAGCTCTTGAATTCGTGTTGAATCTGGAAGAACCTTGTGCGGATGTGAATTTTAACAAGACACTTATTAGCATTCTTCTCAAAGTTCCTGAATCAATTGACTTGGTACAGGTTTTCTTCTCCCTATCCTTAGAGTGCAATCTTGGAGGCAGTCACAATGCCCATCACAAAAGCCTGTCACAAAGGGATTCTTCTGAAGCTTCCTGTGGCAGCCCCTCAGTTTTTTCTTACTACATTATTGCTGAGGTGTTCCTGGTTCAAGACATCAACATAACAAGGCTCCCTTCACATACTCTTTTCATCCCTATCATATAAAAGCTTATTTTGAGGAGAATTGAAAGCTGACTGGATAATACAAGAAACAACAAATGGTTTGCTTCTGACAAGAGTATTGCAGGCACTAACGCTGGCTTCAAAGCAAGATTGGAGGTGACAGCAAGGATACTACTGAAATAACTTTTATGCAACTAGGATTTACAGGGATGTCTGAAACATGTTAGCTATATAATAAAAATCCAAACTATAAAGGCAGAATATTTTATCTTAACTATACATCCTCATGGCTTCTTCAGAGATAGCAAACATTCTTTTCTTATGGAAAATATCGAGAGTTTTGAAAAAGAGGGCCAGCATCGTTGAATGTAATACATAAAGCACAATCCAGGCAGGCCATAAAAAATGGGCTACTAAAATTAAAACTAAAATGAAAAATTCAATCACATGAATTTCCAGAGTTCACTAGCCACGTTTGGCTGAATGCCATGCTAATTGAGCAACATAGTGAATATTTCCATCATCACTGATGTTCTATTGGACAGCACTGATATAAAACATGTAATTAATATAAAGTGGACATTTTTCAAAATCTCTGTGGCAATACTGCAATTGTATTCATTTACTTATCCTATAATCTTAAACATCACAGGGAAAGTAAGTGATGATTAGCAACTGATTTCTTCAGGTTGAAAATATCTTAAAATAATTTACTCTGATAAAATGTTAGGAAGACTGGGAAAAAATAAATGCATATAGTTGTGAAACATTCATATTACAAACTTTCGTGTTGGGTATTCCACTGCATCCAAATGTATTATACCTTCATTTTATGGGTAGCAAAAAACAAATCTTAAAATGTGACCTTTTTCCACAAACCCTTACCCTTTGAGAACTTTTTAAGAATAAAATTTAGGTTTGACTGGTTTCTGCATTAGAAAAAGCAGTCTCTGAGTAATCTTTCAACTTTTAATATGGAAGAGTATAAAACTTTGAAAATATATTGCACTGTATAAAGCACAAGCAAGTAATACTATATGGTGATTTAGTCTTATTTACATTTTCAATTTTAGAGCTTATGTACAATCTCATTTTCATTCCATAGCTTTAGTTACACAGGTTCTTTTTTATTGTATAAGATCTATATAAAGAAGAGCGGACTGTGATCATGTGGATGGTTTAACACACATTACAATGTTTTATTATTATAGCGTGACTTTAGAATGACTCCATTTCTCAAAGGTGATAGGGTTGTCTTTGGGTTATTCCAGCTATTCTAAATAAGAGGCAATAAAAAGCACTCTCAAGCACTCTGTTTATTCCATAAATACTACAGTAGTCTTCTATCTCTTTTATAAAAAGATTTTTGACTTGAGTATATATTTTTCCCTGATATGTGTGGCTAGGCTGAGGAAATTATCTTATTGTGAAAAGAAAAGGAAAAAGGGTAATTATCCATAATTGGGACAGGAATTAATACCAAGAGATAAATTAAGTTTCACCTAAAAACTTCAGAAACTTCAACGGATTCAGGCTACATTCTTTAGTTAGAATGACAATACTGAAATCCGCATAGGTTGTCTGACAGAATTAGTGATATTTAACACAATTGTAAAGACAGCTAGCTATATTCAACACTGCAAAATATCCAGCACTCAACCAGAATCATCTCCAATGTTTTATTTACAAGGGCAGGAAAAAGCAGTCTCATTTTCCCAACAGCAATTCTAATTTATTTAGCGAGAATCTCAGTTTCTAACTTGCCAGCATACAAGCATACATATCTTTTTAATTACATCACAGTCTGATTCTGAAGAAACAGTTTGGAAAGAATACTAATTTCTGCATAATGAGATAAGTCACTTTATTTTCCCAAGGAAAAGTAAAAGAACAGAATCGAGAACAGAGAAGTAAAAACCATTTTCAGCCTTAGGGCTTGACTGATGCTAGTGAAACACTCTCTTCTTCCTCACCAGGAGATTGCACTTACTAAGTACAGTAAAAACATGGTGCTTTGTGGGTGGTTTTCAAAACCCAGTACTAGTCCCACAGAAAGAGTCCTATGTTCAAGATGCCCACATTTTAAGTGAAAAATTTCTTGCTTTATGAGTATCAAGAACCACCACTGTATCACCAATCTTTGTTAAGTTGAAAATTTAAAAATAACTGGTAATAAAAAGTGAAAAAAGATAGAGTGTATGGATAGGAAAACAACAACAACAACATAAATAATGCTCACTTTCATCAAATGAATGGGGTTCTGAAGAGATTTTCTACCTTAGTTTCATCTGAAATAATAACCTCAATTTCAGATTGCACTAATAACTTTATACATAACATTTATAGATGACCCTAAGAGCTTAGAATACACAAATGATGCCCTTGTAATATGTCACAGTTTAGATATATAATATTAAAAGGATTTACCCAGAGAATTCCCTTAGATTTCTATATGAACATTGCATCTTCAAATATATCTTGATGCATTAATTTCTGTTTTTTTTCTTAATATATTAAGAAAGTATTAGGGGCAATTATTCCTTTCAAAGGACTCTGCAGTATATGTGTGGCTTGAAAAAGTGCATTTCTTATAGTTAGTAAACTCTAAGAAGAAAGAATATTTTACAGAAAAGCTTAAATCAGTATCATTTCATATGAAATAAAATTAGGTTGGTAAAAAGTCATAAGTTAATTTCAAGAATTTTCTTTAACTTTAATGTGAACTGCCAGGTAGATGTCATATTTATTCTACTAGTTTAGGGTAATGAATGAGTGCTAATAACATGGTATTATATTCATTAACTCTAGAGAAGTGAACCCACTAGATTTGATGTTGTCTTTCTTCCACATTCAACTAGGATTTTATTATATTTATCAATAAGTTAAAAGTAAATTTTTTATGAAAGAAGAGCTAGTGTGGGGTTTAGCTTAGACTGATAGCTAGTGCTCTGCTTGTTATTATGAAATGGCTATTTCAGAATATTTCTACTTACATCTAAGATATTGAAGTAATACCTTTTTTGTAGGATTATCATCAATGGTTCTAGAGGTTTCAATGATGTGATTCTGATTCTTTGGTATGTAGTGATCATATATGCTTCAGTAGCTTTTAAAGTTAAAACATATTTTATACTTCTAAGTGTTTGCATATTTAAGTTTTTTTTTTTTTTTTTTTTTTGTTGTTGTTGTTGTTGTTGTTGTTCTTTGTCTCCCAAAGACAGAGTGAAAGAATCAAGAACATTGACATTTCAGGAAAAACAGTGCATTAAGTCTACCAACTTTTGCTTTCTTTTCCTTCTTCTCCATCACCTTCCTCTTCCTATACCTCCCTGTCTCTCCCAACCTCCATTTCTTGATCCTTTCAAGTTATTTGGAAATCAGGGGGAAGTTGGTTTGAGGGTAACTAGAAATTAAAAATGATAATTTGGGGACTACATATTTGATATAAATTGGAAAAGTATGACTACAGTTTTAAGTGTAATAATCATAAAATTAGGTTAAAGGTATTAAATGCTCATTTTCATTTGGTTGTAAGATTGCCTGCTTTCTTTAGCATTGTTAGACATAATTGGTTTTACTTGAGGCGCCTTCAGTCAATCAAAGTAAAATAGCAAAATTTTGCTTTAAAGATTGCAAGAAATTACAGAGATTTTCTTCCTGTGCTTATTTTTCAAATGTAAATTACTAATTATCTAAGAAAAAATAAAAATCCCTCAAACACCAGAACTCTTTAAGTTGTAAAAATACAAAATCAAGAATGGTTGAAGGAATGATAGGAAATATTTTCTAATAGAAAAAAAGTCCTTTTTATTACTTTAGATTATTCTCAGATTCTTTATGGCTTAATTTTTTGATCATTTATGCTCAAATATTCATTATTTTCATTATCTTTCACTTGGCAATGG
Source organism: Tamias sibiricus (assembly GCA_025594165.1). Lineage (NCBI taxonomy): Eukaryota > Metazoa > Chordata > Mammalia > Rodentia > Sciuridae > Tamias > Tamias sibiricus. Next base: position 33,618,360 of record CM046668.1, read on the forward strand.
AAGAAAATGAGGATGGAGCACATGATATTTAAAAGTAATCTACCAAGTTTTCATGATGGGGAGATAGAAAAATCTTCCTAATTTAATTTAGCCATGTCAAAAATTTATAAAACAAAATCACCAAAGTGCTTAGAGCTTCTCAACAAAAAGATAATCAATAGATGATTATAGTGAGTTCAAATGGTTACATTTGAATCTTTTTTCTTGAGGAAAATTGCTCATTTGATACAAATGAATTAACAATTTTGGTTAAATTTCTTGATTTTGAATCATTTAGTCTGGATCTTATCTCAAGTGTGATATTTGTTAAATGGAACTATTTGGTCCAATTAATCTGATAAATAATTATTGTGGCTCTTATCCCATATTAATATTTATCCATTTAACAGGTATTTATACTTTCTGTATCATTTGAATCTATTCTGCTGGTAGAATATTGATTAGTTTACTTCCTTCTTTCCATAACTCTCTCATCTAATGGTATCTCTGGCTTTTATTATATTATTCCCTATTCCTTATGATTTATTTCATTTGTTTTTGGTCTAATTTCTTTTTATTGACCAATCCAGGTTTGATACCAATGGTTGGTTTTCTCTAATATCACTTATTCCTCAAAGTCTGACTCATACTTCAGCTCCAAGGAAGATTTTCATTAGTGTTTTATCTTTCCTCAGCAACCATGCTACTTAGCGGCACTATTCTGTCACTGACTAGATGGGGTTTGGTCTTGCATTTATTTCTGTAAACATATAAGTTAAGTTCTAGATTATAATCCTATTGAATTTGCCATAATGAGTTCTACTGTGGAGTCCCCCATCACCTATAACACTGGGCTTCTAATCTCCAAGGAAGCACTGATGTTGAAAGACATGAATGCTCAGCAACTGGGCTCACTACAGCTTTCCAGGATGTAATCTCTACTGAACTAGCAGTGAACACATAAATGGCTTTTCCTACTTCCCATGTGCAGTTCCCAGATGTATGAGATTGTCCTCAATAACTAAAACTAAGCATGCTTTTGCTCTTGTCCTGGTCTAATTCGTGCAAAGTTGGCATACTTCTCTATCTCACATTGGATATATCAAGGGGCCTTGTGCCACAGAATAATGGGGATCAGTTGTGATGGTGGCAGAGGGAGTCTACTCATGAGACAAGCAGAAATAGATTCTTTAAATTCTCTGTTGTAATGAAGGAAATCATCTGATTAGACATTTTATTTTTCCTGATGTTCAGAATGCCCTTTTGATTCTCCATCTTTGCTAATCAAAATCTCATATGCTTTAAGACATAACTTAAATTGTATCATTATCATTATACTGTGGTTGTTCAATCACTTCTATCAACCTCTTCCTCTTTAAATCTCTTCAAATGTGTAGCACAAATATGTAGAATTGTTCACCTTTTAAAATATTTTCTATTTTCATTTAAAAAGTATCTGTTTCATGATTACCAAGAGTGAAATAGCTGGAACTATTATTATATTTAAAACCATGTATAAGAACCATATAGGAAACACTTTGAAATACATAGTGTCCTACTTAAAATTATTTTAAAGAAGAATCATAATATAGCATGACATGACAGTCATTTAGAGGAGGTAAATCAACAGCTAATATGTATTCCATTGATACCATTAACTTAATGTTTATAAACAGTATTTATAAACAGACAAATTATGATACCTATAAGTTGGCTTATTATAGTTATATTAGACATGTGACTGAAAATAAGTGGTAAACAAGAGATAAAATCACAGTTTTGAACAAGAACTCAGCAAAGCTATTTGATTGTTATCATAGAGCTAGTTGGAGGCAGAATCAACACTTAAAAGCCTAGTTATCTGACTCCCAAGCTTTTCCCCACTTGCTAGACTAGATAGCATTTTCTGCACTGAAAATACATGAATATAGTTTTTTTTGGTCATTCATGCTTACCTGAATCTATATTGTGTCAATGTTAATCTTCTAGTCTTCTTTAGACTTAAAAAAAATTTACAACTACATTTCTGTCAATATGAAAAACTAGAATACCTGAAAATTCTCTTGCCACATCAATTCCCTTGAGAAAATTAGATAGTATATTATTGGACTTCCTATTGAATATGTATCTGAGCTCATAAAAAATAAGAGAAATTTCCTTGAACCCCAAACAAGAAAACAGCTAGAAACCATAATATTAAATACATGAGCTAACTAACTCTATGAATGCTCTGGAGAGCATAACCATTTCAGTGATCTAGAGCAATGGTTCATGGTTCTTAAGTGGGAGGCATTTTGTCCCTAACAAGATATTTGTAAATGTATGAAGACGTCTTGGTTATCACAGCTGGGAAGGTTTGTATACTACTGGTGACTTGTGGGTAGAAGCAGGATTGCTGTTAAATATCCTGAAATGCACAGGATATAACTTGCTACCTCCACCACTGAATATGTACCCACCATGAGGTATCAATGGAACTGATGTAGAAAAACCATGTGCTACAATTTGGATACATTCCCCCAGAGGTCCATATGTGAAAGGTTTAGTCCAATGTAGAACTATTGCAATGTGATGGGATCTTTCAGGGGTAGGACCTTATGAGAAATCCATAGGTCACTGAAGGTGTGACCTTGAAGGGGATTGTGGGAACCTTGAACTCATACTTTTTTCCTTGCCTCTTAGCTAATGAGATGAGTGTTTGTACTCTATCACACGCTCCTGCCATGATGTGCTATCTCACCACAGACCCAAAGCAATAGAAACAACTGTTCATTGACTGGAACATGCAAAACTGTGAATCCAGATACACCTTTTCTCTTCACAAATTACTTCATTATAGTGATAAAAACTAACTAATACACCCTGCTTGCATACTTTTGTATTAATTCCCAGAAAGAGATAGGAGAGATGATCTTAGGCTAATAAGATATTGGAAGTTAGAACTAAGATACCTAATCTTTTAGAACTAAGATACCTAATCTTATAAAGTCAGATCCTTATCAGGATTAATTTACAATAAAATAGACAATAAGAGAAATGCCTATCATTTAGGCAAAAGGAAGTTTATATTTTGTACTGAGCCCTAAAAATTTGTGATCATGATCCTCCCTTAGGCACGTTTGCATTTCAGGCATACTCTGCTATTAGATATTGGTAAAACCCCAACCGTAAAATTGACTTCAGTGTGGTAAATTCCTTAGTAATCAAAGAGATGTAAGTTCATAAAGCATTAGAGTTTTCTCTAATATCTCCAATATAGCCACACATATACAAGGCTCATTAAAGTTGAACTCACAATCCAAATTAAAATATACCATTAGCAAGAGTTTTCAGGAAGTAAATACAACAGAAGTTTTTAATCCATAAACACTTCAGATAACAGAATTTTTCCAGTTACTGTTGTTTATAGAAATTTGGAAATGTAAGTGATTTGGAGACAAGAAGTCATGGTAAAATAATAAAATATTTTGGGCAATATTGAAAGAATAAGTAGTCAAATTTATTTCAGTTTAGATAAAATAAATGAATACTTAGTTTTAAATATTATATAAGTACTGAGGGGAAAAATAAGTACTTATGATGAATAATGGTAGTAAAATTAGAAAAAATCTAAAGACAAATTAAAAACTCTTAACAGCAACCAGAGAAGAGAAGGCCAAGTGCAGAACAACTGTTATCCCAAATGCAGGTTTCTCCAGAGCCACCCCCAGAGCATAGGGCAAGGCAGTCAGCTTCAAAGCACAGTAAGACAGCAATGAGCAACCTGGCAGATATGTCCTCTCTACCTGACCATTAGTAACTTGACTTCAGAAATTTTCAATATCCAGCCACAGCTCAGATTTGGTCAATTAGAATCTTTGTGGTGAGGGCTGAGTCCACAGTTTATTTTAAAGTTCCATGGATGATTCCAAGATATCACTATCCTAAATGCATGATTAAAGATCTGAATGGTACTTATATACTTTGTATACAAGCAGTTGTATGTAAAAAGGTGATATACTTGTGTATTATGAATAAGTAAATAAATAATCTAAAAAAATATGGAGACAAGTTTGAGAACTATTGTAATTTATAATATATATTAGCAAGAAAGAAATTAAACCCAAAAGGAAGGTATAAGTGTAGTGCTAATAAGCCAATGCTGAATAGGTAACAACAGTAATAAAAACGATAACTGCTTTTATGTAATGTATGTTTTTATATATTTTAATGTTTAGATTTATACATACTTATTTATTTTACACATTGCTATCTATGTTATAAAAATTCTAAAGAGAAAATACACATTGGTCAATTATAACAATGTTTCAAGATAATAAGTGAAATAAAATTCTAAAATTTAGCCCAAAATATTAATATTTAATAATTTGAGAAGCAAACATTTAAATACTCATGGATGAAAAGAATCTAGAGAAATGGGCAAATTTAATTAGAGTAATAATGAAGATACTGTTTGTCAGGATGGTGAAATGCATTTAGAATGGGAAGGGAAATTAAGAGTTATATAGGATTCTTGTGGGAAAAAGAAAAATGTGATATTAATAAAAAATTTATCCTGACATATTTTGAAAAATAAAACAGTAAACCCAAAGAAATGAGTAGGAAGAAAATAAGATAGATACAATTAAGACAACATAAAGAAACAATAGAGCAGGTACATAAAATTAAATACAGATTTTCTGAAAATATCAATAAAAACTACAATTATATAACAAAATGGATTAAGAAGAATGTTGAAAAATATCAATTGATTCTGTTAAGACTGAAAGCTTCAGTAAAAATTCAATGAAATGTATAATTTTATAGAATATAGTTAAACAATTATCAATGAATTTGAAAATTTAGAGACAGTAAAACAATTTCCTTAAAAATGTAATTTAGTAAAATTGATAGAAGAAATGATAAATGCTATGGTTTGGATGTGAGATGTCCTCCAAAAGCTCACGTAAGAAAATGCAAGAAGGTTCAGAGTAGAAATGATTGTGTTATGGGAATCTTAATCTAATTATTGAATTAATGCCCTGATAGGGATTAACTGAGTAGTAACTGAAGTGGTAGGGTATGGCTGGAGGAGGTGAGAATTGGGAGCATGGATTTGGGATAAATATTTTATCTCTCTCTCTGCTTTCTAATCATCATCTGAGCTGGTTCCCTCTGCCACACTCTTCCATCATGATATTCTGTCTCACCTCCCCCCAAGGAATGGAACTTGAAGTCTATGGATTTAGAACTCTGAAACTGTGAGCCTCTAAATAAACCTTTCATGCTCTACTGATGTTCTGGTTGGGTCCTTTTAGTCACAGTAGCAAAAAAGCTGACTAAAGCAATAAATAATATTATAATCATTAAATAGTTTAAATGAGGTTTAAAAATTTCCATAAAGATATTACATACAGTGATATAAAAGGCAAGTAGAACACTTAATTTATCAAGTCCTGATTATAAAATACACAATTCCATAATTCCAAATGTATATGTAAACTGTTAGATATGCACTCTGTTAAATGTATGATCAATTTCATTGAAGCATTTTGTGTTAAGTAGAAATGCTAGCAGAAATCTTAATTACAATTTGTAATAAGAGAATGAGTAATTGCTAATATATTCTAGTAATAGAATACTGTAGAATAGTGGAAAATAAAAGTCCTCTTGTAAATATGGACAGAACTAAAGTGAATAATGTCAACAAAGTTAATAATCAGAAGAAAAATACATTCAGCATGACATTGTTTAGAAAATTTTTAATATGCACAATATATGTGTACATTATTAATTATATGTATGTAATACAAATATGGTATGTCATACAACCAAATTTGGGATGGTCATTATCTCTTCAGAATTTAGGAGGAGAAGGGAATTTCAGAGAGGTGTTTGTAGAAGGCTTAAAATATATGCTTGCTAATATTATGTTAAAAAATGTATGCCAGGCCTGGGGTTGTAGCTCAGTGGCAGAGTACTTGCCTTGCATGTGTGAGGCACTGGGTTTGATCCTTACCATCACATAAAAATAAATAAATAAAATAAAGGCATACTGTCCATCTACAACTACAAAAACTTTTTTTTTTTTTTTAAATGTATGCCAGAACCACAATGGTGCATGATCATAATGCCAGCAACCTGGGAGGCTGAGGTAGAAGGATCTCGAGTTTGAAGACAACCTTGGTAACAAAGGGGAACTTACCTCAAAATTTAAAAAAGAAGGATCTGCTGAGGATGTATCTCTGTGGTACCTGGGTTCAACCCCCAGTACCACAAAAAAAGGTTAAAAAAATTATAAAAGTCTGGTGAAAAATTATGCAGAGCTGGTTGATGTATATGAATGCTCAAGATCTTCTGTATATTATTATACACTTGCAATGCTTCCTAATATTAAAAGGAAAGGAGCATAATGTTTTTGAAAAAAGGACTTATATCTAAAATTATGCATGAGCTAATTTTGGAGCACATGCATCTATACCAATATGGTTGTTCAAATTAACTTCATAAGACTGTGGCAAGTTGAAAACCCTCTTCTTCAAACTGAAGTCGATTGATTTATTTGCAGAACTCAGTGGTACATCATGCAGTCAGCAACCCCTTAGCCCTAGTTTGCAGCGTGAGTACCCCAGGAGACCAGCCATTGTACTGCTTCCCTCCACATTAGGTCTGGAGAGCTTGAAGCGTTCATGGGTGAAATGGACACATACAGAGCCTCTCCTTGGCATAGTTTAATGTTTCATTTGGTGCCAAAAAGTATTATACTTTCATTCCACTTACATTCTTCTTCTATTTGTGCATGACTGAAAAATCTATTAAATGTCAAAGAAGATCACTGAAAAGAAACTAATATTGCTCAAAATAAAATTTATTTTAACCATAATTCACTGACATTTTTTCTCCTGCTGCATTTTGATTGAAATATAAGTCACAATACTGTTCAACTTATCCTTAGCAATGCCAAATTTTTATAGATAGCAACTGTTCAACTTTCCCTTCTTGAATTAATTTCACATGTAAAGTTATACATGTCAGTGGAACTGAAGCCCTGAAGCCTCACATTCAGTATATTAATAATTTATTATTGTAATATTTTTATGCTAAAGTTGACTTTTCCTGTGATTTTCCTAATGTACCCCACTATTTCCTTTGTAGTCATTGGACAATTTTCCTTGTTGACCAAGTTAAATTGGTGGGATTCTCCAGGGGCAATTATTTAAATCCTCTTTGAGGTGACTAAGCACTTATGTTTCACACAAATGACTAGTGTATTTACATTTTGTCCCTCTTGTCCATCTTTTCTAAAAATTCCTTACATTCTCATATGTCTCCCACACTTCTAAGCATTCCATTATTTGTTAGAGGAAGTAATTATCAGTGTAATCTTGAATAAGTAAACTAACTAAAAGTTCAGAATTAGATATTATTGCATTTGAAATATTCCCCAAATTATTTGGATCAACTTAGATTCAGGGAATTTGGCACTGTCTTCATTTTGGTTTTGTACAATCACAATTTCTTTATAGTACAGAATTAAGAATGGAGTCTGCCACATCTGACTTTTAAAGCCTCAAAATAACCTAGATAGGTCACTCAGCTCAGGGATTAGCATGCATTTTCTATGCAATTAATGTTAAGTTAGAAGTGGTGGTACTGGTGGGTATTCATTATAGTGTGGTACTGGAATGAGGAGCTGCTATTATTTTCATAGTAATGAGATAATAATAATAAATATGAAAAAATGGTTCTACAAACCACCCCACAAGAATTAAAGCATTTTTTGAGGGGCAGTTGAATTACTACCTATATTTCAAATTAGTCTGAGTTTCCTTTCAAGTAGTCTATCTAAAATGGATTGTCATAAATAAAGAAGGAAGTCATTCTTATTAGAGAAACGAATAAAACTTAGCTTTGTGATTATAACACTTGTATTGATATTCAAGTAAGTTTGCATATCATTTCAATAATCACAAAGTATGATTGCTCATTATCTAGTACAAAAAAAAAAAGATTAAAATGTGCCAGGGCAATTTGGAACATTTTCGTATTTAGTTTTAATAATGGAAAAATCAATTAAACATTTTGGAGGGCTATTTTGGAGGGCTATTTTGAAAGTTATATAAATTTAGTTATGTCTGTCTACCTTCTATATATATTCATGCTTATTATTTTATGAAAAAAGAAATGGGAAGTAAGTTCATTTAAGAATTAACAATAATTTTAATACAGAAATTTCTCTTATCAAATATAACCCTTGACAAAGAAAACTATCTCTTTAGAAGCTGAAAACCCATATCTGTCTGTTGGACACATTTTGCTTCCTTATTCAAGTTCATTTCCCAAGAAGCTAAAACCTCTCTCATATTTCACTGCCTTTTAAATTGAATAATAAAATGTTAATTTGTGTTTTATGTCAGGAAATTTTTTTTCCCCACAAGGGATTTGGCATTGATATGAATGGTCATTGTAAAAGATCCTTTAAAGAGCCATACAAAAGAAATATTTTTCAGGCTTTTGACTAAGATTTCAAGATGAAATTATTTTCATTCCCATTAGGGCATCTTTTCTACACTGAATAGATCACTGTCTTAGATTGTTCAAAGGCCATCAGTAGATATTCTTTTGTGTAATGCTTCTGTAGTAGGCCCAGTAAAGGCAGCTCCTAGGGTAAGAGGTTGTTAAATAATGTCAGATGAATCCCGTGAGTCCTGCACTCTGTCATATTATTTTCTACTAATGTTGACACAAATGAAATGAATCTTCTATTTCTATTCATCTATACAGTATTATCAATAGAGACAGCTGATCGCTATATCAATATGATAATTTCAGTTTGCAAACTATAACTGAGGATAAAGGTACATTTCCCTAAACTTATGTGAAGGTAATATTAGGAGAAAATATTTTGCCTTTTAAGAAAACACAAAAAACCCTCTCTGTTGATTATTGTTAAGCTATAAATTTGTAAGCTTATGTATAGTACCTTACACCAAGGACTGCATGTGAATTTTCCATTGTATGTCTATAATTAAGGCCTACAAATAAATGATGTGCATGTGAATAGAATATTTATTATGAGCATAGATATATTAGTTCCTGTATTTATGAGAGGATGACGTGAGTTCACAGATGTAACTTGAGATTTCACAGGTAAGTATTCACTGGAGAAGAATGAGAAATTAAATACAGCCTCAAAAGCAATATTACTGAAAGGTTCTGAGAAATTGCAAAATAAAACACTTAAAATTACCATAGTTTTGAGGGATGAAAGTATTTCTTTCCAGTAGAAAACCACTTTCCATGGAATCATAAAAATTTGAAACTGGAAACAAACACAAGGGGCATCTATCCCTGTGCTGTCATTTTCATAAGAGAAAATTGAATGTCAAAAAGAATAAGTGACTTTCTCCTCAAGACAAAATAAAACGGTTTTCTTTTCAGTTTTTTGCATAAAACACCGTAATGAAAAGTAGAAATTGCTTTCCTTGTGTTCAAAGATATATTCTAAAATTTGTATTCCAAGTATAAATTTAATTGTTTATCTATTCAAATTCCTGTTAAAAATGCATATAAACATGTTCACATTTTTTACTCTTTCTCACTACCTTTCTAATTTCATAAAATCGCTGACATGTGAATTTCATTCTATCTCACTTTTCCTTTTATAACAATATTTTTTCTTCCATTGCTCATACAGAGCACATTTTCTTTCAGCTTCTCTATTATCATTTTGATTTAAATCCTTTGCTTTTTTGGATTGACTGGTTCTGATAAAGTATTCCTATTTCATCTGCTTCTGTTTGGCTCTGATGATCCACAGTAATTTTGTAGCCTTTGCTACCTCACCACCCCTTAGGTCTGTGTAATGAGGTATGCAGTGCCTTCATTTCTCCCCCTTTATGGTTCCATCCTAAACTCTAATGTGGGAAGTAAGATTGGTATTTTTCTCGTTAGGGAATCCATAGAAGTCACATTAATAGCACCCTGCTTTATAAACTGTCAACTGTCAAAGGAGAATTTCAAGGTATTTGTTCTACATTATTAGTTCCTCAGTCTCCTTTAATAACAAAATTATTAGTTTAAATCATGAATAAATATGCTTATACATTTTCTAAGTAGGCCATATAAAGTGAATCCCAAGAATTCTTGAATATTCAAGATGAAAAAGTATTTGGTGTACATTTTTACAGCTTGCAATCATACCATATTATACACAAATTTTAAATAGTAAAATTTACTCAACCCTACTCTCATTTTCATCACATTATCAGGAGATTTTGCTGACATAACTGGCAAACCACTGTTTATCGCATAGGCTGTTCTAACTGCACAATTAAATAAAAAATAGCAATCTATCTTCAAAAAGGAAGTTACAAAGCATTTACTGCTCTTCCATGGAAGACTAGTGAAGTTTTTAGCCTGTGAAATGCATATTGGAACATAAAAATCAATCAATTTTTAGAGCTCTGATGAAATTTTCAATTGAGTTCTGGACAATATTAGAGGCAGACATAGACCTTAATACCTCATCTATCTTAAGATCACTTATCTAACAACATCAACTGTCCAGAGAACAGTTGGGAACAAAAGAAGAAAATAGATAGCACTGATTGAGTGCTTAATACATATCACAACTTTAAATTCATATTAAATTGAACTTCAGAAGAACCATTTGGGATAGATACAGTTGTTGAAATAAATCACAGGAATTAAATAACTTATACATGAACATAACAAAAAACTGTAGTTAAGGTTAAATCTTAGGTATTCCTATTCCCTCCAAAAACTAGCTTTAACCATAACCATATAATGACATAAAATAATTAAATTCCTTCAAGGACACACGCATACAATACGTAAATAAAATATATGTTGACAAATCAGAATAAATATAAATTCCTTGTATAAAAGGGATCATATTTGCCTTTTTCCTATAGTGTCTTTAATTTTACCAGACTTTATTGTCTGAACCCATAGCTCTCCTCATTTACTATATATACCTTACACTATTCAACTTCAATTTGCGATTTCTTGAATGTAACATAACTGTTGCTGAGACTATTCTTACTTTTTGAAGACTTATCAGGGTGCGAAAGGAGAAATATCCACTGATCTAAAAATATGTATCAGAAACCAAGAAACTTGGTTCACTTGTAATTCTAGGGGATGAACAAGGAGAACTACTTCATGGTGAAGGATTGGGAGAGAAAAATCCTGAAACAACTGTGTTCCTTTGTCAAACTTCTTGTGCAGAGACTCCCTCCTTCTCTCTTGTCACCAGGTGATCTGGTATATTAGTACCTAGGATCCACTCTCTTGAAACATTCTATCTCAGAGATTGTTCATGTCCCCTGCCTTACTCCAACGTCTTCAATTTCTAAGAATCAACAAAAATTGTAATTTTGTGAAACAAAAATTTTAGTAGTTGTTTCTAGTTTTTATACAATTTTATACAAATGAGATGAGCAATGGAATTTAATCTTCCCAGAACCACAGAATTCTCTAAGTAAGATATTACTTGTTTTTATTCCACTATCAGTGGGGTTTAAGAGTTGACATTTGGTTTTCACAGAATTACTTAAATCCACTTGTTAAAAAAGTATTGGGCAAGAAAGATAAAATCATGCCATTTGGTATTTTTAACACAAAAATCAAATCATTATCTCCTCTGCTCAATGCCCTCTAATATGTCTTATCTTTCTTAGATGAAAACCTGAAGTCACTAGGCTGTACATGACCAGAACACCTGTTCCTTCTCTGACCTCACTTTTCCTTCCCTCCGCATTACTTACTCTAGCCACCCTGGTCCCCTTGCTGTTTCTAGAACACAGTAATTACATCCGGTCCTCAGGGCCTTTAGGCTTGTACTTCCCTTGGACTGGAAACTATCTCCAGTTACCAATGTAACTCTTTCCCTTTCATCCTTAAGTATCATTTTCTTAGTATAGCAATTCCTCACTGTCTTATTTTAAATTATGAATGACTCCCCACCACCCCCACAACATCTGTCTTTATGTGTCTATGTCTCCTACTGCCTGGACGGACCTTGATAGACTCGTGTGTCTACAGCATCAATTCTACTTGAGAATTTTCTCTCTAACATTGTTGGCATACTCAAAATGTTCATCAGTTTAGCTAGTTCTTGGATTTCCCATCTCCATTTTAGTACTATTAATTATTTTTCTCTCATATGTTTCCTCTACTTCTTCCAAATTCCTCTTTTGCTTTTTGCAATCATGCCCCCAAAAGCTTTTAGTGTCTCTGGACCATTCAAATTCCCAGAAAACATAAAATAAAATATTCTTGTCAACAGAATTTGATTATTTTTGGTATTTCTTAGCCTAAAATTTATTCAATGAAAAAACTAGAAGTCCATAGTATTAAGACAGATGAATTGGAATAGGTAGAGTTCTTATTTTGACAAAAAATTCAGTTCATATAAATCTTTGGTCTTAGAACTGACTCTTTATGGCTGTGTTTAGATTTCTATTTCAAAATTCTTCATTAACCAAGAGTAGAGCAATGAAAAATATGGCCCTTGGGAAGAGGCTTAGGGGTTGCAATATATATCTTCTGGAATATGGAAGTTATGCCCAACAACTCTTTAAAATATGATGATATAAGGATTATATTCTTTTTGCAGAGGTATTTCAATGCAGGTAATAAGCTTATAAATACCTATAAATATCTTAGCTGTTCCAATAGTCCAATGTTTATGAATTTATGAAAACAGCAGACTAATACTAATGGTAACTGTAGTAGGTGGAATAATGCCTCCTTATCCTCTTCTCCACACAGCAAAACAAAACAACAATAACAAAACAACAACAAAAAAATAAGCCTACATTTTTATGTTACTTTGTTTACAAAAGGGAATTGAAGGTATATTTAAGATTAAGGAGAGCTGTGGCTGTGGCTCAGTGGTAGAGTGTTTGCCTAGCATGTGTGAGGCACTGGGTTCAATCCTCAGCACCACATAAAAATAAATAAATAAATAAATAAAATAAAGGTATTGTGTCCATCTACAATGGAAAAAAAAAAAAAAAAGATTAGGACCATGAAATGGGATAGTTAATAAAATGTGCCCAACCTACCTGGGTGAGTCATTAAAAGGGGAGAATATTTCTCAGCTGAAATCTAAGGTAGGTGGAGAAATGCTATTTTAGAATGACAACCAGAGTGGGAGATATGAAAGAGAAATTCAGCATTCTATATAGCTAGTTCTGCAGATGGGAGGGGGATTCTAGGAGCCCAGCAGTACAGGTGGCTTTCTTGAAAAAGACAAGGACACAGATGCCCATTGGAGTCTCTGAAAAGGAATGGAGCCCTGCTGACACTTTGTTTTTAGCCCTTAGTCCATGTCAAATTTTTACCTGCAGAATGGTAAGATAATTTATATGGTCATAATTTATTACACCAGCAATAAAAATTAATACTATCATGATGGTACTTTAAAAACCATAAGATGGGCCAGGGATGTAGCTCAGTGGTAGAGCACTTGGCTTAGCATATGAAAGGCCCTGGGTTTGTTCCCAGGCAACACAAAATTAATCAATCAAATACAAAACAAAACCACAACCTAAATATAAAATTAGAGGATGATGTTGAGGAGGAAGGCCTAGATGTAGTCCTCCTCAGAAACACCAATTAACAGGGGCTGGGGTTGTGGCTCAGTGGTGGAGCGCTCGCCTGGCGCGTGTGCGGCCCGGGTTCGATCCTCAGCACCGTGTAAAAACAGATTGTGTACAACTAAAGCAAATAAATGAATATTAAAAAAAAAAAGAAACACCAATTAACTAATGACACACTGATCAAAAACTTCAATGAAAAGAACAGAATTCAGTTAGGTAGCTGTAGAATCCAGATAAGCACAAAACCAAGAACATTCATTCATATTGAAATGGGTAAGAAGAGCAATCATGCTCTACCCCTCCAAACTGGCATAATTCAGTGTCAAACTCTGGGGACAGGAAAAGAGGGCAAAGAAAGCATGTGTCCAGTGTCCTCAACCTTTAAGTATAATGCCTGAGGGGGCAGTTTCTGTCTCATCTTACTTAGAAAACTGATTGAACTAGCTTAGTTTGCAACCCAGGAGCAGAGAAGAGTGAAGGAAAGGGTTGCCATTATGGCTCAGTGAGATGGGGAGAAGGTGCAGAACCAGGTGCTCCTTCCCTATTAGGAGGGAGGGGACAGCAAGACTCCTATGTCCCAGGGCCACAGTTCTGTAGTAAGGCAACACAGGGATAGAGAGATTAGGGGCTCTAATCAAGGAGAGAGAGACAGAGAGAGGGAGAGAAAAGAAAACTAACTAGGAATCTGTATACATAGGACAAGAGAGGACAAATCCATAGAAATAACAGCTTCCCAGAATCTCTAGTCAGACTGATTGATGAATATCTTTCTTTGGAAGAGGTGGTATTTCTTCAAACCTGTCTGGAACATGAGTAATCTGGGAAATATGACTGAATATATCAGGCAAATTTTTTTTTCTATCAAAAATAAACAAGTTATTTCCCCAGACAAACAAGTCTGAAGGGATTCACCACCACCAGATACACCTTAGAATGTTAATGGGGGTTCTTCATTTGGAAAACAGGATGTTAAACAGCAAGATGAAAACATGTGAAAGTACAAAACTCATTGGTAAAGGTAAATGTATAGACAAATAGAAAATATTATAATGCCTATGGTAGTACGCCAGTCACTTTAAAATCTAGTATAAATGTTAAAAAGTCAAAGCGTTAAAAATATCTGTAAGTACAAAAAATATTAGTGGACATGTAAAATGTTAGTGGATGTGTTAACTGTGATGTGTCAATAATATAAAGGACAAGGGAGAAGAAGTAAATGTAGAGTTTTTGTATGTGATTAGAGTTAAGTTGTAACCAACTTAAAATACACTTTATAACTACAAAGTGTTTTATGTAAGTGTCATGGAAATAATAAAGAAAATGCCTTTAGATGGCAAGCAAGAAAAAGAGAAAGATATTAATACAAATCTGTAGACCCCCCCCCCAAAAAAATCAATAAATCACAAAGGAAAATAGCAAGAGAGGAAAAGAGGGACAACAGAACTTTCAGACACAGTAAACAAAGAAGACAACATAGTCCTTCACTTATTTTTGATGAATTCTACATTGCAGAATAAATTCATACCTTGCAAGTTTCATTATACCACCAATTTAAAATATTTTAAGTTACTTGAAATGAAGAAGGGATAAAAGAGGCAGAAAGAAGACAAACCCTATACCAGAAGCTGATCTTTGTAAGCATTTGAGGGTCTTTTGACTCTTAATTCCATTTTTTACACATATTTACTGAAAATACACTCTGTTCCAGGAGGTGTAGTAGGCTCAGAAAGCACAACTAAATAAATCATTAGTCTTTTCCTTCATTTTTATACTCTCTAGAAAGGAGCAATATAATTCCAACATTTTAATATTCACAAAATCCAGAATTCCCAAATGATTAAATCTCTCTAATTGAAAATTTTGTATAAATATTTAATGAATTCCAGGTGTTGTATGTTATGTTTAACCTATGAATAATCATTTTATGCTTTTGGATTTTACTAGTTTAAAAATAAAGCAGTTAAGATAATGTCATGAAATAATATACAAATTATGGGAAGGAACCAGGGGAAAGCATAATATTTAGCCTAGTAAATTTGTACCTTATGTTTATATATTTTGTGTTAATTTCTATATTTTCTCAATGACCCTATAATTATTAGTCTCATTGAGTAACTAAACTTAATATATAGATTAGAAAACATATCAGTTTTGCATGTGAAAAAAAAATGCTGATTCTAAAATTAATTCTAACTTTCCTACTTTTGTCTACTTCCCAATATAATTTATATTCTCAAAGGCAAAGGGGGATAATATCTAGCTTTTGGATAAATCCAAATGCTGGTGAAATCAATTTAGTCTTTTTGCTATTTGAAACATGGTTTGAAGGTTATATATTGAAATATTGCTTCAGGCATCCATATCCCATTGATAGAATTAGTAAGTCAGTCCACCTTCTATAACTTGAGGGAACCATAAAAAACATCTATCAATGATGGCAGGCAATGAAGGAAAAATTGTATGTAATGTCAGGTGGCAGAATATAAGAAAAAGATATATGATAATGACAATATAGGCAGACAATTGCTGTTAAGAAAAGGAATTATTTTAAATGATAGTCAAAGTAAAAATATACACAATCAGCCATTGCAATTTACTCTCTTTGATTGAAAAGAAAAAGTTTTTATGTCTTAAAGATAATGTTAGATCGAATTTGACAACTTGAATAATGAACACTTCCTATAATAATTCCAGCTAACTTGACAGAGTACCCACATGTCAATGATGGAATGACCACTCTGTGAGAATAATTTTCTCTGGGGTTCAATGTCTCTGATGGTATAGAAGGAATGCTTAATTATTTCTTGATAATAACAGTAGCAGTATTTATAATGCTGAGGTTGTTGTAAATGTGTGTAAATATTTTTGTAAGCTTCCAATCACTTCAAGAATCTTTGTTTTCTGATACAACAACATTATTAATTCTACATCTACCCATTTTCTTTCCAACACAATATACTGTTATATTATTGCAATTTCACTTAGCATTAATGCATTCATTATGCTCCTATGTACCCTATTTTTTAAATGTGGTCAATTAAAGTTGCATTAATCAGTGTTCATTTTCATATCTGTGTATCATAATGTAATTGGCAAATAGAAGAACTAAAATTTTATAGAACTGTTTATAATGGTCATCCAGATTACTCAAAGGATACTTGTATTTGAAAAATAACATACAATATAAAATAATATTTTTAAATATTGAGGTTTCAAGGGTATCAAAATGTTTTATCATATAGACATTTTCAGAATATCATCTGAGATTCAGATTTGTCCATATAACTGTTAACTAAGCTAGATAAAAGTTTTTTTTTAAATATTTATTTATTTGCTTTAGTTGTACACAATGCAATGCATTTATGTTTACGTGGTGCTGAGGATCGAACCCGGGCCGTGCACATGCTAGGCAAGCGCTCTACCTCTGAGCCACAACCCCAGCCCCTAGATAAAAGTTTTAATAATGAAAATGTAATGATATGAATAGACAGGTTCTTAGGATTTAGGTTTAATGACTTAAAAATGCAAATTAAAAAAAAAAGTTTAGAGTGTTATTCTGTAGAAAATTGTTTTGGGATCACCACACAAATTAATGACCTGATGATTTTCCGTGGCAAATTCCCATTTCCTTAAATTGGATTAGGCCCCATTTGACCTAAAGTTAAACCTGAACGGCTTCAAAGGGTATTCATTGAACATTTTAAATGTGCAATGGACTGAAAGTTTTGAAAGAAATAATGTTTTTTGGTTGTATGGACCTTACAGAAATCATTTGAGCACTATTATTAAATAATAGCATAAGAAAGTGTAATAGTAGCTCACATTTTGTGCTACTTATATAGTGGGTAAATTAAAATTAATATTTTTACCTGTAGATTGACATTTGGGAATGGGCATAAATATCATTATCATTGTTTTTCATTTTAATATATACTAGGGCATATTCATCCCTAGAAGAGGCTCTAACCCACAGAATAGGCAGAATGACTTGGCACATGACCACATCTCTGACATCAGTCACCCCAATTTTGGCAAAATGGGAGCAAAGGGACTTTGTGGTGTCACGGATGGACTCAATGCTTACATCTGGCAACATGATCTCACTTGAAAAAGCTTATCTAAAGATATTGCTGCCAAAACCTCTGGTTCTCAATATTTCGCAATGAGACCAAACACCTAGTTAGGGGGAAGTTGATTAGACTGCACAAAAATACATTCTGACAGGAGAAGATTCTTACTCCAATGTGGGTTTTCTATTCTTTTCTCACTGGCCTTAGCTAGTTTCACCATCCCAGAGCTGACCTGTTATTTGATCCACCAGCATGGAATCCCACATTGGGATTTTTAGCACAGAGATATGGGATTAGGACTCCAAATAAGAGATCAGTTCAGTTACTATATGGTCTAGAAGCTGCAGGCTGAGAAAGTTGGCAGAAGGCATAACTGAAGTGCTACCTTAAAGGTTATACATCAGAAGATGAGGTACCATTTTATCAGAAGTATTATACATTTAGAATCACATCATACAATGATGTCTCCAAACATAAAACTCATGAAACAGGAAACTAGCAAGTGAAAGCAGGAGAGGCTATGGGAAAATACTCTCATGACTCACACTGGAAGTTTTTCTTCTTACCATAAACCTGGGTTCTTGAAGGTATAGATGTCATGATTTCCATGAGGAAACAATTTTACTAGCAAGTGTCTCATTCAATTATAAGCTATGACTGTCACCTGAGAAATATGGATTTTTTTAAATTTATTTTTTATTCTAAGCTGTTAGAAATGACAGCAGAATGTATTACATTTCATATTATACTTGTAGAGCACATTTTTACATATATCTGGTTGTATACAAAGTATATTCACATCATTCGTAACTTCATTCATGCACTTAGGTAATGATATCCTTCTCATTCTACCATCATTTTTTTTTTTTTCTTCACCCTTTTGCCTCCTCCCTTTTCCTCCCTCCCCAGATTTCTTTTTCAAAGGAACTGGCTGTTAAGAAGAGAAACCTTTACCTGGCAAGGATAATAAGACTATGATCATTGAATATGCTATAACACATACAGGCAGAGAAAAAATATTTAATACCTAGGTGATCTGTTTGAGTGCCGCTTAGTACTCTAATGCTTAGATGGACAAGTGTTAGCAACTTAAACCCAAGAACACAATGACCTCTATAATGAGGGTCCTGGTCATGTCATCTAGTAAGCACCAAAACCAGCTGAGATACTAGCTAATCATGAAGACAATGTGATATGGATAGTTATTGTTATGGTTTCAATATGTGGTGACCCCCAAAAGTTCATGTATGAGACAATACAAGAAAGTTCAGAGACGAAAAAAATTGGGTTATGAGACTGAACCTAATCAGTGCATTAATCCATTGGTAGGAATTAATTGTAGGCAGGAAGGCTGTGGCTGGAGGAAGTGGGTCTCTGGGTGTGGGCCTTGGGGGTTTATATTTTGTCAGAAGGGAGAATTCTCTCTCTGCTTCCTGGAGTCATGTCACCAACTGCTTTCCTTCTCCACACCCTTCCACTTGGATGTTCTACTTTGCCTCAGGCCCTGAGAAATGGAGTCACCTGTGTTTGGACTGAGACCTCTGAAACTGTAAGCCTCCGAATAAACTTCTCCTCCTCTAATTGTTCTTGTCAGGTCTTTTGGTCACAACAGTGAAAAAGCTGACTAAAACAGTTATGTAGGAAGAAAATAACCATCAGCTGTGTACTCAAAACAAGCTTCAGACTGGGGGTTATATTTCATCCTCCTAACCTTCCTTTTCAAATTCCTTCCTCCCCTAGAAATACAGCTCCTCATGATTCCTGATGGACTTAACTACAAGCATTTATGTTAAAAAGTAGTGAGAATGGCACAAGGGATGAGTTTGATGGACATTATGATGTGCCCATTATCTTTATCTCCCTTCTTTTTGTTTTAATTTTATATTTTTTATTTGAAGTTGTTGTATATAACAGTAGAATACATTACAATTTGTAATACACATATAGAGCACATTTTTACATACTACTGTTTACAAACAAAGTATATTCATACTGTTCGTGTCTTCATACATGCACTTAGGGTAATGATATCCATCTCGTTATACCATCTTTATTTTTTTCCTTTATACCCCCTTGCTCCCTCCCATCCCCTCCCTCCCCTTTGACCTTTCTAGTGTTCCTCTAATCCTCCTATGCTCCCTGTCCCCACCCCACTGTGAATCAACCTCCTTATATCAGAGAAAACTTTCGGCATTTGGATTTTTTGGGATTGGCTAACTTCACTTAGCATTATATTCTCCAACTTCATCCATTTACCTGCGAATGCCATTATTTTATTCTCTTTTATGGCTGAGTAAGATTCCATTGTGTATATATACCACATTTTCTTTATCCACTTATCTACTGAGGGACATCTAGGTTGGTTCCACAACCTAGTTATTGTGAATTGTGCTGCTATAAACATTGATGTGGCTATATCCCTGTAGTATGCCGTTTTTAAGTCCTTTGGGAATAGACCCACTATTTTGTCCTACCTTCTTGGAGTCTTATCTGCAGATAGGACTTCCTTTATGGATTACATTCTTTTTCCAAGATCCACTCCATGTAGACCATGAACATCCCTGGGTGCTCCAAATCAAATGACTGGTCGATGTGGAAAGGTCTGTCTTTGTGCTCTCTCATTCCTTCATTTCCACAGTTGTTCATCTCCAAAGCATGTTTAATAAACATGCCTATTTTAACTCACGGTTAGCTTCCCAGGGAAAACCAGCTTATGATACTGCACTATGTATAATAATCTTCATTATAAATTATTTTAATTTTATTAATTTTTTATTATTATAATCCAAGAGTTCTGTCCACTTAGTTTAACAAATACTCTTTACCTTTATCCTTTCCTCTTTTCCTTCCCTTTCCCTCACTTTTTTCCTTCTGATTTTTCTACTATAATTTTGTTCCTTTAAACAACCAGTTTTCCTTCTTTCTTCATTCCTCCCTCCCTCCCTTTCTTTTCACTTTCTATATTTTCCATTTTTACAAAGTAATGCTTATAGACCTTTTAGAGTCACTTAAAATATTCTACCATAAAATTGCTTAGATACCTATTTTACCTGCAAGTAAATTCCTTGTTCCAAAGCAATGTATCTCTGGTATCATATCTTACACATTGAAATTTCATCTATTTTAAAATAATTTAGCTGCTGTCAGCTGGGTAGCAGCAGGGAATGTAGCAAATACTCCAGTGGAGACAATGTCGATGATTTTATTGCATTTTTCATTGTACTTTGTTTGTATTTTCTCTTTTTGTCTCTTTCAAGGCCTGACTATAATAGTCCTTATTCTCTGAAAACTGTGAAATTTTGAGCAGTGCTTCTGAAATTTAAAATGCAGAGAGCAGTCCTGTTTGTACAGGTTTTTTCTATGATAATACTTAGAATGAGTCACTCATCCTGATAGTGACCTTCTAAATTACTGTGAAATAACCGTGGATGCTATTACACACACTTACAGATGTGATTTAAATTCTCTGGAACTCCTCTGCACTTTGAATGAGAATTAGCAGCTTTGAAAGATTTAACTTTACATTGAAAAACGATCAAAGCAAGCAATGAAATGAACTTGAGACCATTCATCAGGATTGAGATCTCCAGTACTTTTCATGCCAACTGAAACCTCCAAAATGTTTCAGTCTCTTACAGATTCTCTACATCATAGGCAATTTGACTATCTTTATAAATACCTGCTAATTAAGCTTTTTTTCCCCTATCATTAAACCATCATTCTCTTGACTATCAAAACCCTTTTAAAAAGATCCAAAAGAGTGGGAAGAGGAAACGTTAGTCATATTTTAATTAGTCCTTGCCAGAGTTTCTCCTCAATGGGGTTTCTACCTTGTAAAGGAGGTCGACTTCTGCTATTCTCAGGAGGCTGCATCCAGGTATAATAAGAATTACACGATCAAAAACTTGCCATTTGAAAGAGACTTCGTAAATACCATTTTATATTTCTTTTTGGCTGACTTTGCCCCTGGATTCCCAGTGGGCACCCCCACCACCATCATTTACCCAGCTTGTGAGGGAGCTGGGGAACAATGGCAAGGAATACGAATCGAGGTGCAAAACTGTACCTTAGAGATGCCAAGCAGCTGTGGAAGGAATGAGTGTCTTTATAGGACTGTCACTTAGAGCCCTGTGGGAGAAGCTGAAGGGAAGTTTGAATCCAAGAAAATAACAAGGTGTTTTGGCAGAACTGCAAGATAAGCCAAAGGAATTTGTAAAATCATCATGGCATATAAAGTGGTATTTATTGTTGACTGCCAGAAGGAAATAAAAATATGAAATAAAGATTTGATTTTAGAACAGAGAAGTTATGACTCTGACAAATGTGCTAGTACAAACAGATATTTTCCTAATAAAATTAATTTCTGCTAAGATGGAGATAATTCTGTTGATATTGTAGGGATTTGGGGCTTTATAGTTTTATTTATTGCAGGGTTTTACAATTTGTGAACCACAGTGTACTTTGATAATAATCACATTACTTATTTGAAAAATTTATGATACCATACCATTAATCAAATTCTTAGAAAAATACTCATAAAAATGCACTGATTTGATGAAAAAAAAAACCCAAATTATTTATTACATTATATTCCTATCAAAAGGCAGTATTTGCAAT
Organism: Tamias sibiricus; assembly: GCA_025594165.1. Lineage (NCBI taxonomy): Eukaryota > Metazoa > Chordata > Mammalia > Rodentia > Sciuridae > Tamias > Tamias sibiricus. The sequence continues at coordinate 33,640,636 of CM046668.1, forward strand.
TCTTTTTTGATAGGGTCTATACCATGACACCTCAAATTTCCTATGTATAAAAATAAAAATTTCTCTGGCATTTGCTCTCATTCTCTAACCTAGTTAGCCTTGCTTTTTAATTAATTTATCATCTGCCATGACGAATTCTACTGCATGCTCATTGAGAATTCTTAATTCGTTATTCTTCTTCTAAGCCTCCATAGCACTCATTTCAGCGTTATCTTAGGTTAATAACTTCAGATACCCTAAGGTAGCTCCCAAATCAGGGTCTTCCCTACAGATTTTTCCCTTTCTGTTTTTACTAAATAAACATTTTGGATACAATTTTGAATTATTTTCTGATTCTGTAGTGAGTTGAATGTTTTCATTCAACAACAAATTTTAAAACCTATGTTCTAGGATTGCTACAGGTGCCTCTGGTATCAAAATGAATTTTGACTATTTTATTTGTATGTCTCTTTTTTCTTTACAAGTGTGAAAATTTTAGTGGGCAGTGATAGCACCTTAGTAATTTTCTTTGTTTTGTGTTGCTTTTAACTCCATCAAAACCTGAAACTTCTAAATTATATTGTTTAAAAATGAAAGGCAGAGATTTAGTGTGTTTCATATTTATAATAATAAGCATAATGCCTTACAATTGCTTGATCATTAGTACTTACCGAGCTGTGTCAACTACATCTCTATGAACTTCTCTTGTTAGTATCACTATGTCAGCTTGAAATAATACACATGCTCTATATGGTACAGATTCTCTAGGTCCCTAAATGTATTACGAATCTTTTGGGAAAAAAGTCCTTACCCTTTTCATTCTTTCATGCAACTAATAGACAATTAACATACCTTTACATGTGCCATAAGGTGAGCAACTTTGCTCAGCCACACACTCCCCCCATGATGTGCTGCCTTGACTCAGGCCCGAAAGCAATGGGGCAATGGACCAAAATCTCGGGAACTGTAAGCCTAACTAAGCCTTTTCTCTTTAGAGTTAATTTATCTCTGGTGTTTGCTATTGTGGTAGAAAGCTGACTAGCACAGCTGCTCCTGAACTCAGCCCTCTGAAGAACACAGCCTGCTTGTTTGATACTACCTGTCTTTGGAGGAATCAGGTGTCTCCTTTCTTGGTTTGTGTAAGAAGACTGCTGCATTATCTTCCGCTCCTCACTCAACGGCACCACATGCTTTAGCATCTCATTCCAGGTAATATTCTCTTTGATTTGGTCAAATTATTCTTTTCACTAGTAAGGTATTATTTTTCCCACCCTTGAGCTTCTTCTTGTAGCTCCCTCAGCACAACCTGTGTGATGACAGAATTATATTGAAGAGGCATGGTCCAGTGGGTGTGCTATGATGACCTATTATGTGCTCTATACCACTTCTAGCTTCAACTGTCCACTCCAACTGGTCCAACAGCAAGCATTCAATATCTCCCTGTGTTCTAGGCAGGTTTTCTAAAAATTCAGAGTGCTACAATAAGTGTGCTTGACCATAGGTTGTGTATCTCTTTCTGGATGGGGAATGTCAGAGACTTTCTATGTAGTGTTGTATACGAATAAGGAAAGTATAATAGATTTAACCAACATTATTTTGCAAATATATTAAAATTACTTTGATTTTCTTATGAAATTACTTAATAAGTTGAGCTACATAATGAGAAATGATGAATTTGGCATTTATTATAGATATGGTATAAAATACTTGTGGAAAATGTTCTGGATATTGGTTAAAGTATAATTATATGATAATAAGACATCATGGATGGATTTATTAAAAATATTTTATGTTAAAATACTTTATATTTCTAGAAGAACTATGTATGAATGTATAAAATCAAGACTCATGTAATGTAAATAAGATTACAAATATTGTTTTATGCTTCAACTAATTGTTGGTTTTGCTATGGTATTTTGTTTACGATAATCTTAATAATAATTTTCTTCCTTCACTTGTACTAGATCTCCCATTTTATTAATTGCACATCAGTTTTATAAAGCCACATTATCTCACATATTTCTATGAACAATAAGCATTGAGATATAGTGGAATAAAAATAGTAGAAGCAAAAAAAAAAATATTGGAAGCTAAAAAATTCCTTGGTAGGCTTTTCTTCTTTCAGCTATATTTGAAATAATAAAACTAAATTACAGTTATAATCACTTTAAAGTCTTAAAATTTAAATCAGATAATCAAGAACAACCTTTGAAATTATAAAACACAATGGATATTGGGGAGAATGTTCTAACCCTTGTAGAGATAACCATCTTAAAGTTTCAGGAGAAAATTTTTGGCTTAAAAAAAGACTTGAAAGAAAAAAGGTGATTCTCTATTTTGGATATGGTTTCCCGCCCCCCCCCCCAAAAAAAAAAAATTTCATGTTCTGGAAGTTTGATCCCAGTGTGGCAACATTAAGAACACTGGAACCATTAAGAGGTGGGACCTAGTGAAAGTGGTTAGGTCTGTAAGGGAGATTAATGCTTTCCTATTGGGAGTACATTCTTGATCTGGAAGCAGATTGTTATAAGGGAGTTGGAAAACTACTTACTTCTGTGACACCTGTACCATTGGGGTAGTAAACTAATTTTGTACTCTTAAAACTATTTTGCCTAGACTCTGGATGATTCAGTGTCTTTAAGTAGCTATTCTGATGATGTTAATGATAACATTCTGAAGTATTTGACCAAACTTTCTTCAAGTAATATTAAAGCAATGAAATAACCACGTTTGCTGCAAATCCTTTGTATCCTACCAGTTAATAGATTTTATTTGTTGCTCTTGGAAATAACATATATCACCTGTCTTCTTGTTTTTGTTCTTGACATCAATGTGCCACAGAATGAAAATTTATTCTCTTTCTAAAGACAAAATCATTTTAGGATGTTTAAGAAAATAATCCTTGGGCTGGGGTTGTGGCTCAGCGGCAGAGCGCTCGCCTCACACATGCGCGGCTCGGGTTCGATCCTCAGCACCATGTAAACATAAATGTATTGCATTGTGTACAACTAAAGTAAATAAATAAATATTTTTTTAAAAAAGAAAAGAATCCATATTGATTTTGGTTGTATTGTCTCAAAGGGCAACGGAACACCATGGATTTATTTTAAGGCATCTTAATGCCATCTGAAAGATATAAAATCTTCCTACTTTTGTGCATCTTTGGTGAAATTAATCATATTTTATTTATATAGGCCCTGTTTTATTCCAGAGAGAATTTAAGGCAGGTGAATATAAATCTCTCAGAGAGTTTGAAACGTCTTTACATAATTTTATTATATAATAGATAGATGTATATATATGCATATATATATATACACATATATATGTTTTGAGGGAATACATAAATATATATACATACACACACACTTATATATACATACACACACACACACACACACACACACACATATATATAAATTTTTTCTTGGTACCATGAATTGAACACGGGGTTGCTTAACCAATAAGCCATATCACCCCTTTTTTGAAACAGGGTCTCATTAAGTTACTGAGACAGGTTTTGAACTTGTGATCCTCCTGCTTCAGCCTCCCAAGCTGCTGGGATTACAGGTGTGACCCACCATGCCTGGCTCATTCATTCTATTAAAGTGGATTTCAAGAAAAATCTTTCAACATCCTTAGAGTTGCTTATTTGTAGGTTTAATCATCATGTTGTTTTTTTTTTCCAGAAAAGTTCTTATTTGGATACTGGAAAAAATTTACTTTATAACAAATTGAAGAAAATATGTTTTAGGATTTTAATCATATGGACTTTTAGGTCTTGTTTTCAGTTAAGATCAGGAGTCATTACTAGGGTCCATTCCCAATGAACAAAGCCAATTTTTCTGTGAATAGATTGAAGGATACCATTATTCTACACAAGAGAATGTGAACAGGGAGATGATACTGACAAGCCCTCTTTTAAAAAATATTTGCTATCATAAATCTTAAATGAAAAATGATCTCAAGGCTTTATGTTTTGCAGTACTACAGACTTTACTGTGAAGATATGCTGAATTGAGGCAATCTATTAGCAAAATGGAAGCTCAAGTTAGAGAAAATGTTTATTTTATATTTTTGTTTACATGAGTGAATTTAAATTCCCTCAGAACATAAAGTGCTCAGAGAGAAAATTTTAGTATGTATCTTGATATTCTAAGGGATACTAAAATATCCTGCCAATATTTGATCAATAACAAAGTAAAGGAGGACATCAAATTTCAAATTAGTACTCAGATACAAAAGTTTTGAAAGGGTTGCTTTATCAGGAAAGATGAAAGTCTGCATTGCTATCAATAGATACTATAAGTAAGACATTGGATATTTTCATGAGATACAAGGTTCTTATAGTCAAGTAATTTAAAGTAAGTCATAGTTCACACTCAGCTAGTTTAGGAAATTTTCACAAATGTGTGGCTTTTATACTTCCCCTAAGTATATAAAAGAGATTTAAACCTGCCAGAAATACAATGGAATAAAGAGAACTATGGTTAATGGCCCTTTGTATGAGACTGGGCAGCAGTCTTAAGCAAAAAAGTCTTTCCATAAACGAACTGCATTTCAAAATGTAATATTAGACAAATGTGCCAGTTAATTCATGATTGATGGTAAAATCCAAAATGGCATATAAACTTTACCTCCAAAACACTAATTAAGACAACTTTATAGACTCCAGTGTAGAACTTGTCAAGCATAGCTGAACCTTCAAAGTTATCTGCTATTCTGTATTTTCTGATAAAAGCAAAAGGCATTTATAACACACATTGACTGAAGTTGACCTTTCAGGTGAACACTGCTATATTTCAATTAACACTAAAGAAGTACAGGGCACATACAAGACTCAACCTTCATTTGAAGTGGTTTGGTTAGAATTAGGAGAAAAACCCATATAAGGCCAAGTCCAGTCAGGTAAATATGAAGAACAGATAAACAGGCTATATAAATGTTAAAACATATTTGGAGTTCCAGTCCACATGTGAGTTTGAACAACAATTTTCAGAAATATTTTCAAATATGTTGATTTGATAATTCACAAGGAGGGGAAAATACAGGAATATATGATTGCTTCAAATAACTGGTTTGGTGTATAGGCAATTCATCCGGTTAGTTCAATAAGCTTTCATGCCATGTTTTATATCATGTGTATGTATACTGTGGAAAGGGAAGGGGACCTGGCTTTTAACAACAAAACAGGTATATGGAAATAAAATCGTCAACATATTAACAGGAACAGAAATAAGATACGGACAGATAGTGTTTAAGACTTACCACCGGTATCATGCTCACACAGTGACAGGAAATTAATTGCATAGAATATTTTAGAAGAAAAACCCTAAATACAATGTCTCTGAGAGAGTCATGCCTATGAATAGATATTATAATAAGGGAAAAAGGATAATAGAAATTTATATATCAAAGAGAGGTGTTGGAGTTAGGAGAGAAAATGAAAAACAGAGAATTCCTGAAAACAAATACCTACTCTACAAGAATCTCTAATAAAATTTAAAAGGAAGCCTTTTTTTCTAAACTCTACCATTGAGCATATTGAAATAGAACAATTCAGAAAAGCCCAAACTTAGCTAGTTTAACATATTCACACATTTCAAGCTTAGAAATAGTTTATATGTGTACTGTGTGTTGTATTGAGTTGGCTGAAAAATAATGACGTTAGTTCCAAACATTCATAGTTAATAGTAAAACAACTAAAAATACATTTAGAAAATACAAAAGAAGTTGAATTTAAACGGAAATGAAATTTAAATATGATTAAGTTTCTTATTGGGCACAGTATCCAAAGTACAAAAAATGCACAAAGTACTGAACCTTATTGTATTGGTAGTATTTAAAATCATCTGTGTGTTCCATATTTGTTCTTAATTTTCATAGATAAATATACACAGTAAATAATAACAGATGCCAATTAGCATAATTGAGTGTTCAGAAAAATAAAATTAATGCCTTTATTACTTATAATGTATTCACCCAAATGTTTCATTAGCTTACTAATGTAATATTAATGAGGAAAATAACTAAATTGTGCTGGTCCCAACAACTGTGAACTGCAAGCTAATCACAAAATCCTCATTCCTCGTTCACTTAGTTTCTTCTGTGCAGGTTTTCTCTTAGATTCTCATTCATCGATCACAAAAGAACAATTTGGGTTACTTCAAGAATTAATTAGACATTCGTATGGAAGCCACTAGAACAACTGTTCCCCCTGTGAATTCATAAAGCTGTTTAATTTGCTCTTGTATTTTCATTCAGAGAAGCTGGCAACATCACAATAATGCACAGCGTGCACAGACAGGAAGCCAAATTTTTGACCGAATTGTTCACTTTCATTTACTATGCTCATTTAAAAGGTGCACACTAACACCTTTTAGCCTTACCAGTGACACAGCTGGGGTACCCTTCACTCCTAATGAGAAATGACTAAGGATAATGTTCTACCTGTCAATCTTTGAAGACTGTTTCAGTTACTGGCTTCGTTTGGAAAACTAGGTGAAGTAGCTCCTTCAGCCTCCAGACAGAATTTTAACATTGATTTGCTCAATGTTTAATTGCTGATCTTCCAAGTTCATTTCCCAGACTTCATTTAACTCAAGTAAGATGTATATTCTAGTTCCTCTTTGAGATGAAAGCATATGGGATAAATATCAAATTAAATTTAAACCCTTTTTATTGCTTAGCAAGACTGACCCTGGGATAATTTCATTCCACTATTGTGCTTTAAATTATAGTTACTTATTGATACATCTTATTAATATTTTCCCTTATCTTCCGTGTCTTTTAATCAGTACAGAATCCTTAATAATCTCTACTATTATTCTTCACAAGATTAAGTTGCTTCAAAAATTGCAATTTGACACTCAAGGAAGAAATTCTAGTCCCTAATGCTTGAATGTTTGGACAATATTTTCTCTGTCATGCCAACACCTGGGCCCATCTGTGAGAAGGGCACTGTGCCATGCAGAAGGTAGAACGTCAATTTCAACAGCATGTAGATGCCAATATGTGGAAGTTCAGAGTGATAGCCTGTGGAACTCATCAAATAGCTGATCTTTTGTAAGAAAATCCTCTCAAGAGCAAACAGTGCCAAATGAGGGCCAAATGCTTCATTACTAGGCTTCACAGCTGCTGATGCTCCTGGGCATTCAGACATCAAAGAACATTTCCTCCTCTATTCCTGGCTCCGATGTGCCTGAGAGCCAGTCACTTTACATAAAGAAAAAAATAGATGGGGTTATTTTCAAAAACAAAGACATTTTTTACTTGTTGTGTCATGTAACAGCTTCTTTAGATTTCTTGTTTAATATTTTTGCTAGGTGGCAGATTTAACAATTAGCAATAATGTGGTTTTAATAATGCAGTAATAATTTATAAGTTCATCAAGAATTTCCTTGAGGGTAAAGCATGAATGTTTTATATGTGTGTGGTGGTATGAGCCTGTGTAACATTTTTAGATTGTTACCAGTACAAGAAGAAATATGGGAGATTTGATGTTATGGAACTGGTTTGTCTAGTAAGGTATCATAGGTAAATATCAAAAACAGGCCAAGTTGAACTTGAGTAATGTGAATGCGACTAGATTGGTTCAGGTGACAGATCCAGTAAAAGGCACCACCTCTATACTAGAGCATCCTGTCTGAGTAGAAGAAAGAATGTTTACAGATGGGAATGAAGGGGCTGTGTTTCTGGAAATTGCATTAGCCAGAAAATTTACTTCTTTATTTTTGAAAAGTAAGGATCAATTTTAAGTTTTCTTGTTTTGAGGCTTTGGGGATTTTTATTTCAATGATTTCCGAGCCTAAGTTTCATGCTAACAGCAACTTCATTTTTTATATTTGATCATATTTATTATTTTATCCAGGAGAGTTCCCTCCAGGGATGTAGAGATCAATGATTCCACTGAATTCTACAGAATACACACCAGTGTCTGAGCTACATGAATTCAGATGTTAAGAAGGTTAGATACAACACTGTCTTCCTTATTTTTAGCTTTTCCTCTTAAGGAAGTCCTTATTACCAAGCAAATTAAAATTTTCTTCACAAAGAATCAGCATTTACAACTCAAAAGACTCCAGGAAATCCCTTCAGTAACTAATAAACAAAAGTCACTTGGACAATAGTCAACTTTTTCCTGAAAATGCAGTATTAGTATTTTATGAAACAGCAAACATGTGGCTGAAAGTTTCTAATCATTCATAGTCACTAAGAACATGCACTTGAGATGGATAGGTAAGGGGACCTGGGCAGATTATTTAAACTGTTTTTAATTACCTTCAGTGTCCTTATCTGAAAATGGAAATGACATTATAGGGTAACTGGGAGGATGGATATAAAGCAATGTTTTTAAAGTAAATCACACTAAACCCAACATTTGTCTTTTCTCAACAACTATAAATGATTTATATTATAAAGGCAGCAATTAACATTGACCACCATATTAAAATAATATTTTGGGATTTTTTTGTTTACATATATACATATATGTATATATACATGTATATGAATATATTTGTGTGTATATATACACACACATATATATGTTTTGGAGACTAGGGAAAACAAAAATGAAAAGCTAAAAACATGGAAAGCTAAATAATTTATAATATATTAAGATAAAAATATGTTATTCTCTGTGTTGGATATATTTTTCTTCTTCTTCTCTGACCCCCTTCAGAGAGAATGGATCTGAACATACACTTTTATACTTACAAAATGTATAGCCAGGCTTAGTTTTGCAGGACTGTAGTCCCAGGTGCTCTGGAGGCTGAGGCAGAAGGATCAGGAGTTTAAAGCCAGCCTCAGCAAAAGTGAGATGCTAAACAACTCAGTGAGACCCTGTCTTTAAATAAAGTACAAAATAGGGCTGGGGATGTGGGTCAGTGATCAAGTGCCCTTGAGTTCAATCCCTGGTACCACCCCAAAAAGTATAAATTTCACACTTAAAAGAATAAAATTAGGATTCATTTTGTGTATATGCAACTCATCTGTTAGTGATTTCATTATTCTATATTCTTTGTATTAGGTAACACTATTGCATTGCATTCTAAAATTGTACCAAAAATATATTTTGATCTATGTATCTATCAGTCCTTTGCTTAATTTATTCATTTCTTTGTGTACATTTATGTATATTTATATTAAAGGAGAAACATTAATAAATCAAAGCAAAAGTTTTAGTTAGAATTTCTGAGAATCCTTACACATAAATTCAGTATTTATGTGATTTCAATATTATTGTATTCTGAAATGAATTCCATTGAAAATTACATAATAAAAATGAAAATGTCATTTTGAACATGCCACTTCTGTTGCTATCATTACAACTATTTAATGATCTTAAGCTTGAAAAAGAGATTCCAAGAAGCTGAGGGGAAAAAATGTATACATTAAAAGTGCATTCAAGTCATTAGAATACTAGAGTGTGTGTGGGCAAGCCTGGCTATCCCACAGGAATTGGCATGAAGCAAGAGAAAATAAGTGTTCTCTTTGATTTATATGTTTGCTTTTGTTTTGAAATTTTACATGCTTATGACTGCATTTGCTTCGTGTTAAATATTAAAGAATGCAAAATATCTTGAAGATTTGTGGAATCTCAATCCTGATTATTCAGTTTAATGGTGTAAGGAGATCGTATGGATAATTGAAATTCACAGATGATAAAGACGTCAGACAATAGTTGCTCACTCTTCCCTCACAGCTGCATTTACAAGAGCCGCTATTAAGATCAGTTTGAGCTTCCCCTTCTCTCCATGAACTTGGACAGCTTCCAAGGGAGAAGACAAATGACAAAATGGCAGGTAGCTGGAGGGTAAAGGAAAAGAGCACAGTGATCTGAATGATGTATGTGTGAATACTGAGCATTGCCTTACTAAGAGATCTTATGGAAAAATGTAAATAACTTGTAATTAATATTTTAAAAATCATCCTTCTTGACTGCTGAGAAAATGAGGAGGAAACACTTAACTGAACTGTGTTCATGAATGATTGATATTAATCTACAAAGTTTACTAAAATTCTCTTTTGATTTCTATGACTTGAAAAAAATAGCCGGTGTAGTACGTTATGCCACACAATGAAAATTCTAGGGATAGACTAGGAAGATTTAGACAGGGTTCCCCTTCCCAGGTTATTACCAGAAGATCATATCCTTTTGTACTTCAGTCAGACCTCTGCACAACTGTTCATGTAAATAAACAGATTTCCCTTTAGGGATGTTTTGAAATGGGCTGGGAGTCCGGGGAACTTTGGAAGGGAGTGACTATATTTGGCATGTGAGAGAGACCATAGTCATTTGGGTCCACAGGGAAGAATGGTAGACAGTCTCTAAGGTAGCTCTCTGATGGTTCCCAACTCTTTGTAATCATACTTTTGTGGGATCCCCTTCGTTTGAATGTGGTCAAGATCTGTGACTTGTTTCTATGTAATGAAACATGTCAAAATGGAAAGCATATCTCTTCCACAATTATAGTACATATACAGAACTGTCTTGCTGGCCCACTTATAGACAGTTTCCTTGCTGGCCTGATGAAATTGAAGCCATGATAAGAGACCTACATACCAACTGTTATGGTTTGGATATAAGGTGTTGCCCCCAAACTCTTGCATTAATGTAGCAATCTTCAGAGGTAAAATGATTGCATGTGAAAGCTCTAACCTTATCAGTCCATCCTAGTTTGAATGGACTAACTGAGTGATAGCTGTAGGCAGGTGGGACATGGCTGGAAGAGGTGTGTCACAGGGAGTATGCCCTGGAAGGGTTCATCTCCCCTGCTCCCCTTTCCTCTTCCTCCCTCTCCCTCTTTCTCCTTCCTACCTGCCATAAATAGAGTAGTTTCTCTTGGCCATGCCCTTCTGCCACCACGTTCTGCCTCATGTTGGCCCCAGAGCAATGGACTCAGTTGACCATGGACAAAACCTCTGAAACTGTGAGTCAAAATAAACTTTCCCTCCCTTAAGTTGTTCATGTTGGATATTTTGACCACAGTGACACAAAGCTGACGAATGCACTGAGGAACTAGTGGCCTCTAGGAACTGTGACTAGCCTTTAAGAGACTAGAGTTGCCTCTGGCTAAAAACCAGTAAGAAGCCAAGGCCCTCAGTCCAACAATCATAAAGAATTTAATTTTTCCAGTAAATTGTGTGACATTGAAAATGAATACATCCCAGCTAAGCCTCCGGATGGGAGCATAATCAGGCCAAAACGTTCTTCATTCCTGCTTATGAGACACTAAGCAGAATACTCACCAGTCCATACCTGGACTTCTGAGCCATAGGTATGTTGACATAATAAAGATGTGCTTTTATAAGTTGCCAAAATGTAATTTGCTATATAGCAATTAAGTAAGTATTGTATGAGAAAATTTCTTTAAAATGCAAATTATAAACAATTCAATTAAGTTTAGCTCTTTGTATCTTTTTCCAAAGAAGCAGAATGTTCAAAAAAGAAGAGAGACCCTTGGTTAAAATCCTGGCTCTGTAATTTGCTTATCAACTAATAGTGGACAAGTAACTTTTTTTATTGTTCAGTTTCCACATATATAATGAAAATAAAAGCATTATGTGCCACATGGCATTGAATGAAAGAATCAAGCGGGTTCATATAAATCACAACATTTTACCTGTACAGAGCCTCTGTACATGTTGAATTATTACTATTAAATGGATAAATATGTGTTATAGCCACTAAAGTAGATTTCCCTTCAATTTTTTGATACATAAAATATTGGGTAAGAGTACTTGAAATAATTTGAAGATACTTTAAGCAATACTAATTGCACTTATTAAAATTTGTCAGGCAATTAAAAATCTCTTATTCCTGTTTTAGATGAATGTCTTTAAAAATTTCAAAATTTATTGGGAATTCACAATAATAAAATTCTACATTTTAGATATTTTAGTCACAATTTCTTCTTTTTCTCTGAACTATTAGGTTTTTTTCCCATCTAATTTCTAGTTTATAGGGTAAAACTAATAGAAACGAAAAAATGGTGCAGAAAATGATAATGTAGCACAGATTGCAAGTAATGACAATTTCTGAGAGGGGCATTGCTTCCTTCTAATATTAGGAATCTTAAAGCTGCTGTTAAATTCTAGGCAGCCAATTCCTTTGATAATTATATATAATGCAATCTTATTTAATTTTTTCCATATTTCATTGTAAGGCATTTAGGAAAGTGTCAAAAATGTACATTTAATGAATGTGGAAGAGGTGATTTTAAAAATGTTATTTTTGCCATTTTCAAAAATTATACAAATAATGAATGATATTTGGAGTATGACAGATACAGAATATAGATAAATTTCATTTTACCCAAACCTCAAAAATTAAAATATGTTCTCTAATTGACAACTGGTAAATTTTGATATAATACTTAAGGAACATTTTCTATGAAGTGTGTTTATGTGAAAGAGAGAGAGAGAGAAAATATTGAATGGATTATATCTACACATAAAATGCTAAAATTATAAAAAGTTCTTGTATTTGAAACAACATTTTCATGTTTACTCCATATTAGTTCTTTCTTAACTGATAGTTTTATAGTTCTTTTGTAAAATCTCCATCACTTCTTTTTATAGCATTTTATATTGCTGGTATGCCATGATTTTTGAATATTGATAAGCATTTAAGTAATTGGAAGTATTTTATTACTTCAATATTTGTAACAGGCCTCCTTATTCAAATACATTAGAGAACATTTGCAATATTTACTGTAAGATGTGTTAAAGTTGTGCATAGCTTTAATTGATGATGTTTGATCATGTTTAAATAAAAACTAAAACAAAATACTTTTATTTAATATTTTTTCTCATCAATTTTAGTCATTTTTTGTTATTGTTACTGTGACCAAAGGACCTGACAAGAGCTGGGGTTGTGGCTCAGCGGTAGAGCATTCGCCTAGCACTTGTGATTCTCAGCACCACATTAAAATAAATAAATAAAATAAAGGTATTGTGTCCAACTACAACTAAAAAGCAAATTAAAAAGCAAAGTAAAGCAAAGAAAAAAGACCTGACAAGAACAGTTTTAGAGGGGAAATGTTTACTGGTGTTCGCAGTTTCAGAGATTTCAATCCATAGATGGCAACTCCATTGCTCTGGGCCCATGGTGAGGTGGAACATCATGGTTGGAGGGTATGGAGGAGGAAGCAGCTCAGGACATGTCAATCAGGAATCAGAGAAAGAGCCCTGCTCACCAGGGACAAAATATAAACTCAAATGCATGCCCCTAATTACTCACCTCCTCCAGCCACGCTCTACATGCCTATGGATATCACTCAGTTAATCCCTATCAGTGTATTTATCTATTGCTTAGGTTACAACTCTCACAATTCAAACATTTCAACTCTGAATGTTCTTACATTGTCTCACACATGAGCTTTTGGTGTACACCACATATTCAAACCATAACAACATGCAAATTGATTTAATTCAAGATAACAGATAGATTTGGTCCTCCATATCTTTGGATTCAATAAACCATGGGTTAAAATTATTTAAAAAGAAAACCATGCTGTTGCGGACATGTACTATATAGGTAGACTTACCATGGTTGTATCTGTACTGAACATGTACAGACTTTTTTCTTGCCATTATTCCTTAAACAACATAGTATGTCAACTCTTTACATAGCATTTACATTGTATTAGGTATTATAAGTAATGTGAAGATAACTTAAAATACATGGGAGGATGTGTGTTGGTAATATTCTAATGTGAGACAGAGTTTTATATAAGGAACTTGAACATCTACAGATTTTTGTATCTGCAGGGGTTTTTGGAAGCAATCCCCTACACAAAGGAAAAGATGACTGTAATATACTTAATAGGATCAGGGGCACTCGAATCACATCCCCAGACCCCCAGACCTTTTTTTGTATTTTATTTAGAGACAGGGTCTTTTTAAATCATCTTTTGAATCTCATTTGGTTCTCCTTTTCCTGGGATAAGTTCTACAGCCCAGATGTACTCAGTAGGGATAGAGAAGGGGAGAGTGAAAGTGAAAACTCTCCTCTCTGGAAAGAAAAAGTATTTTTGTCAGTAAGGTTTAGAATTGCTAACTTTGGTAAATCACATTTTTAAAAATAATTTGAAACAAATTCACTGCCCTATGGTCTGAACCCAAGGTTGGCAGTTCCTACAAATTCCTAAGACTAGTTCCTTCTACCCACTCCACTCCACACACACCTTATTATACCACTGACACATGGTTTGGCTGGGGACAAGAAAAAATTTACTAATAGTTTTCTTACCATGTTCTCACTGACTGTCAGTACTTTTAAGAATTTGACTCTTTTATAATTAAAAATGATGAAATGCTGAGGATACTGGATAATTGTAAATAGGACACAAAATAGATCATCAACTAAAAAAACTAATTTCATGACTAAATAGAGACATTTATTTATGCATATTATTATGCATACATGCAGCAAGTCCAACTGCATGTATAACATTAATTTTATAGATGATAGACATTGATTAAAAATGAACACATTGATCTTTTGCTATTTTGGTATACTCAATTTGCTATAAATTTTTGTAATATTTCATTCTTAGAATTTTGACAACAATCAGATTTCTTTTCATTTAAGGGACCCAAGCATTCATAGAAAATTTCCCTTTGTTAAATATTATCTACCATACAACAGATTCATCTAATGGGGATTCTATAAAATTATTTGTATAAAAAAGTTTTGTCATCTTGATCATTATTTATCAGGGCAGCTAGTTTTTCCTCTACAACAAAAAATGACAGAAATTATATTATATATTAGAAATTATATTTTAAAGATAAAACCTACCTTTTATTGATTGTTCACTTTAGATTTAACTCAGTGGGAAAGGCTTTGTTTAAAAATGATGCATTTTTATAGTAAGTGCATATATTTAGCTTAATAACATTAAGACTAATTACCCTGTACTTCTCTAAGTTTTTTAGTATATTTTGTTTTAGTTTTCCTGCTTTACTTATTTCACATTACATGCACTTATTGAATCACAATTACTTTTATTTAAATAATCAATAGTTAGAATGCCAATAAAAATATTTTAAAATAAATTTTAAAAAAGCTGTTTTGTAAATGAATAGTAACTTGATAATCTGTAAATACATTTGTTTTTTATTATTTTATATGAAGAATAAAAGATTTATGTAAGATACATAAAGAAAATTAAATAATAATTTATAAATAGACTATTTAATTCTATCAATGTCTTAAAGGACAAAGCATACTACATGCTCCCTCAAAGTAGGTGCTAATATCCAAAGTTTGTTGCTATATCATATATATTACACACTTAGTTATGAGAAAAACCAAAGACTTATTAGTTGTCAGTACTGAGGGAGGTAAGAAATAACAGGCAAAGTTAAATTATTACCTATTTTTACTAACTATGTAATATTTTAACCTAATGACACACAGAATTATTGTTATTGCCATGATGGTAAAGTACATATATATATATATATATATATGCATATATATATATATATATATATATATATATATATACAAATATATATATAAAATGTAAAAGATACAATGTTGTCTGTGATGTTGCTAACAGTTGAGTTTCAATGAAAATATAATCATATAAATATCTGCATATAAATTTTGTAAATATATCTGACATTGTAAAAATTGGAAGCAAGAAACTATTAAGCCTTAGAAGAATTCATGAGAGTACCACAAAGGTGATGATATTTTACTGTACCTTGATGAATAATATTTGTTGTAAGTTGAAGAGGTAATCACATATATGAGTGAGGGTGGTGTGAAATATGGGAGAAAAGAAAAATTTTAAATGTATTAAATCTTGCTATGTTAAGACATTTTTAATAGATACTGATTATTTTTACATGAGTTGACACAAAGATGATTACATGCATTATTAAATTTGTAATTTCAACTCTACAGAAATACAAATGGTATCCAAGTTGTTCAAAGACTTGGAAAGAAAACCAACAAATGTATTAAAGGTAATCTACCAAAGATAGAAAGAGATGAAAAATAGTTGGGAATTGTGGTGCATGCCTATAGTCCTAGCTACTCAGTTGACTGAGGCAGGAGGAATGCAAATTTGAGGCTATCTTGGGCAACTCAGAAACACCCTGCCTTAAAAAAAAAAAAAAAAAAAAAAAAAAAAAAAAAAAAAAACCTGGGAAAGTAGCTCAGTAGAAAATTGCTTGCCTAGAATGTGGGAGATCTTGGTACCAATCACCAAAACCACAAACAAACAAACGAGAAGGAAAAATAAATGAATATAATCCAAAGTACAAAACAAAAGACAAAGACTTGGAAAACATAAACATAAACATATGTCAATGTTTGTGTGAATTGGAATAGGATAGTCTAAAGTAAATCAATTTGCAGTTCCAAACTGAGAGGTATTAATAATTCGGATGGAGTTAATTATTGTTTGAAAAGGGAACAACTTGAAATGTTTGAGAAACAATGAAAGCTACCAAATATACAACGAATTTCTAGCTAATAGCAAAAGTCGTCTAAATTTAACCATGTCACAGTGATGCATCAGAACACTAAAGTCAAACAGTCAGTTCTTAGCAGGTGTCAGAGATGAGAAAGCACCTTCAAAGAGAAGTGATGATCTGAATGCCAGAGCATAGCACCAATAAAGGAATTGGGATGAAAGTTGTGCTGAGACAATATCACTGTCAATCTAGAATACTGCACCCATTGGAGGCATGTCTAAAAGTCAGTAAAAGATAAGAAATATTTTTTCTGAAATAAGCTGCAGGTTTTGGTTGGATAATCCATTAATAAGTAAAGGTGAAAGCATACAAGCATACAGGACTTCGAAGGGAACCTTCCTGGAGCCAATATCCTTCAGTGTAATGGAATAAGTTCTAAGAGAGATCACATTTCACACTAGAAAAACATCCTGGTCAATCAGTTCAGTGTAGATTATGCTTCAAGCAACCCTAATATTCCAGATACTTCCAATGAAAAAGTTTATTTTTTGTTGATGTTACATGTTTATCACCACTTGGCTAGTGATGGCCCTCACACTGTGAACTAGAGTCACAAAGCAGCTGTTATAGAGAACATTACCTCTCTGACACCACAAGAAAAGAGATCTGCATTATCATTAAGTGGTCTGGTCTAGGAGTGACATACCATTTTCATTCTCAGCCAACTTCATGAACTCACCCAGCCCTAAGGCAGCACGCGGTGCTATTGTGTACCCACAAAAAGAAATAACATGAGCCCTTGGAAAATAGTACTAATGACCACTGCACATGGGCATGTCATCTGTTTAACAAAAGAATGTCAAGGGACAAAGAAACCTGCTGGCACTTGTGTAGATGTGCTGCTGAATGCTAATAGAAATTTTCTCTCAATTGTTTTATATGAATCCATTTTCAGCTGAAAGCAAAGAAAGGGTAAGAGGCACGATGTGAGAAAGTAAAAGATATGGAACAAAAAAAAATAAAAATTGGGTAAGTGAACTGGAGAAATGACTATGATTTTTAGTAAGCATAAAATATCTACTTCATATGAGGAGTCAGAGATTAAATGGAGGCCAGTAAGATGGATTGTGTTTTATTCTGTCACATTCAACTGCTGCACAGGAGACACTTGCATTTAACAAGGTCTTCAGTATTCCAAGAGAGGGAGTCTAAGGGGAAAAGTGCCAAGAGGTTGACAGCATATGCATTAGAATAACAGACCAGGGAACATAACCTAAGCAAAGATGGAAGACATGATTTGCAGATAAGAAAAGTAAGAAATTTAAAAAGAAAGATTCTAGGGTCCATAAGAGGGTGTCAAAGAATTTATAGAGTTCAGATGATAGAGGAATTGCAATGGAAATGGTAGAAACTGTAGTCAAAAAGCGAGACACTTGAGATCGAGGTTGTTAAAGAATAAATTGTTGGAAATGACTTGAAGACAGTGTTTAGGTGCAGCATAAGCAAGGTTTTTGGAGGAGATGAGTTCAAGAAATCAAGAACAATTTTATGTGAAGGATCCTTTAATGATGTGGACCCAAATCACTCAGGGATAGGGTAAAATATAATAGACTGACACGAAGTGTGTCTTCCAGTACAAGATTGGAATATAATAAATGAGTGGTAGCTTTATGAACACAGATGGCTTAAAGATGTGCATTGGAATGACTTAGAAAGGGCCAAAGACGAAACAGGAAGATATATACACTATCTCCAAGCTACACTATGTGAAAACTGTGGGACTGAAAGCGAACACTGCCTATTATTATTACTATTACTGTTATTATTCCAGTACAGGGGATTGATCCAAGGGTGCTCTACCACCAAGGTACATTCCTAACCCATTTTTATTTTTTATTTAGAGACAGGTTCTTGCTATGTTGTTCAGTCCAGTCTTGAACTTGGGATCCTCCTGACTCCAGGTCTTGAGTCTCTGGGATTACAGGCATGTGCATGACAACTCAGCCCATTTTAATGACCTCAGGAGATATGCAGATTTTGAATGCAGATTTTAAGTTAAATGATTTTGTATAGAAGCAATTGAATAGATGCAGAAAATTGTACATAATGGGAAGTGCCAGAGGAATGTAGAAGTTGAAAATAAGTGGGTATAGAGTTGTGAAGTTGGATGCATGAAAAATACACAAGGACATGGAATCTGGGTGTTAACTGGCATCAACATGTACAAAGAGTATAACCAGATTAATTCTGATAGTTATGTTGCACATTTTAATAATAAAGTAGGGGAAAAGGAAAAGGGCACATTTAGAACCAAAATCTCTTTCAAAGGAGACATGGAAACCTGAAGATTCCTAGGTGTTATTCCTGGAACAATGGGCTTCCTCTTGATTCTTTTAAATACTTATAAGAAGACCTTTGTACAGATAGTGCTATTCTCAGAGAATGAAAGGGACAATGGATATCATTAAAAACATCATCTAATTCATTTGTAATCTTATCAAGAAAAGTGTAATATCACAAAAAGTTTTATTTAATTATACATGTGTGCCTTCTAGAAGTAAAGCATTAATAGTTTATTCTTCTATTACATTGTTACTGTGAATATAAGTCACTTTTATCCTAACAGTATTTTAAAATTCAAACTTAGGGGCTTTAATATTCTAATAATTCAGCAGAACATGAACCAATCAAAGAAAATGTAATTTTCCTCCTTTAAAGTAAATCTCTGCTTCAGGCATTGAACATTCTGTTAGAGTTTATATCAAATAAATAAAAAATCCTAATACTATATCTTCAATTAAGCAGACAAATTCCTAAAGGCACCTAACATCATTTTTCAGAAACTTATTTTCTATGAGAAAAACCAATGTGTTAATTTTCATACTCTAACCATCAGCACTTTGAGCTCAAAAATTGACATGACTCATATATTTTCTGAAATTAAAAAGAAAAGTTATAAGCTATATCTTTTGAAGAAGGACAGTGACTATCACAAAATATAAATAAGAGTATATGAAATTCATTTCTCCAATTTCTGCTTCTTACTGATTTTAACCTGGTTGCCTAATTCAGCAAGAAATAGCTTGTAGGAATAGAACATAAATGAAAACAGGATATGGACAAAATTCTCACTTAGACCTCCTGGAATCATATCAGATCCATCTAACAATGGTCAATCTGGGAAAAAAATGGACTTTTCCATATTATTCATACAGAATGCTAGATTACTATCTCTTTTAATATCTACACAGTGTTTAAAAAAATATATCCCCGCAGATGGTCTCTTTGTGTTAACATTCTCTCTCTCTCTCTCTCTCTCTCTCTCTCTCTCTCACACACACACACACACACACAAACACCACACAATACAAACTGTATAGGAAGATTTTAGTGAATGTTTCTGTGTAATAAGAAAAAATAGAATAAGCTTATCAGTGTCTTTAAATGGGAGTAACTGAATCTCTTATACTTTAAAATTTCAAATTTGAAATTTTACTTTCAAAAAGTTTTTAAAGAACATAAAGACCATTTAAAAAAATGTTTATAAACTTAGCCACTGGAAGAACAGGAAAGAGAACCAAGTTGCATATAAACTCAAGTCTGAGTTCAGAGTGTTTTCAAGACTCTTAAAGAAAGTGAACCACAACATTTAGAAGCAAAGTTATATTCTTATTCAAACATGTGTAAATGTAAAAGACATATAAGGATACAGTGATTGTTTTAAAAGTATTTTGACCCTATCAGCCATAGGCTACTGAAAAAATCTGCAGTCCATGCCATTTATTTTTGGTCACCAATTAACAAGAGAACATAATCCAACATGTTTGATTGTTTTCTTGCTAAAGCTGAGAACACTTGCATTTCAAGTGAACAAGATAGGATAGTTTAATGTGTCTAAATTTACTATGAAATGTGTTTCTTATCCCTCTGAGGGAATTTAGCAAGTTTTTCTTGAGCCTTATATTTCCTTTCTTCCTCTCCTTCTTTCCTGGGATAAAATCCCAACATGATAAATATTCCTGTTGTTTCATAACCTGTTATTTATAAAATTGAGAAATATAATGCATAACAATATTTTATTCTAATAAGTAAAATATACAAAAATAAGATCAAGTTCATGTGAAGACAGGTTGACAAATCCAAAATTGTTTTACTACTACACAACAAGAATTTACCTGTCAAATTTCATAGCTTAGTTCTTTTAAGTATCTTCACAAGGTTATGTAAACATCATGATGATCTAATTTCAAAACATTTTTGTGTCATCACATAACGAAGCTCCAACCTATTGGCAGGTACTCCTGGCAATCACGGGTCTATTTTCGGTGTGGATCATTCTATTCTGTTTATTTTCTCTCACTTAGTATTTATATTCATGGTTCATACATGTAGCATATTTCATTACTTTGTTTTTTATTATGACTGACTAATATTCCATCACACAGGTATGACTTAAATTATATATCCATTCAAAACATGACATATATTTAGGTTGTTTCCAGAATCTCCTTTATGTAGTGACAAAAATGTTTAGAAATTAGATCATGGTGAGGGTCATGTAATTTTGTGAAGATACTAAAAATGACTGAGCTTTAAACATTGAAAGGGTAAATTTATGTTAATCTACTATGAAACAATGATGCTATCCCTGCAAAAAGTTTTTGTGGACATGTACTTTCAGTTCTGGGTTTATAATTAAGAATAGAACTACTGGGTCACATGGTAACTCTGTTTAACATATTGAGGAACTGCCAACATTTTTTCCAAAGTAGTTGTACCATTTTATGTCCTCATATCAATGTATGAAGATTCTATTTTCTCTACATCCTCACCAGTACTAGTTGTGGTCTACCTTTTATTTTTCATTTCCTGGATTTTTATTTGGTTCTACCCTACATCTTTCTCCCTTTATTCATATTTTCTATTTGATGGAATATGTTTTCTTATTTCTTTGCATGTAGTTTTATTTTAATTCTTTTTAACATATTTAAAGTTGCTGATTTGTCCAGTAAGTGCAATGCCTGGGCTTCCTCAGAGAAAGTTTCTTTTGACTGATTTTCTTCCTGTGTTTGATCATCTATTTTTATTTCTTTGTCTCCTATTTTTTTTTTCTTTTGGTACTGGGAATTGAACACAGCTGTGCTTTTACCACTGAGCTACATGCCCATTCCTGTTTTCATTTTTTTTAATTTTAATTTTTTTGACAGGGTGTTGCTGAGTCACTGAAGGTCTCCCTAAGTTGTTGAGACTTGCCTTGAACTTGTGATCCTCCTGCCTTAGCTTCCTAGTTACTGGAACTAGAACCAGGAGCTTGACTCATAATTCTTGGTTACAAAATAAGCATTTTAAATAAAATAATGTGGCAACTCTGGAAAATAGACCTTTCCCCACGTCCTAGAGGTTGGTGTCAATACTCTTTATTATTGTAATTTATTTTGTCATTGTCACTAGTGATTTTCTGAACTAATTTGACAATGACTTTATTCTTTATATGGTCTCTGAAGTCTCTATTCAGTTAACTTTATGATTAGATAATAAAAGGACAGACATTTCTCTAATTGCCTATATCAGTAAGTTGCCAGACTTTTCTAAGTGACTCTGTGTGCATATTCAAGCCTACTTTCAGTGGTTCTAAGGCAGTTTATAGCTCTCCCTTAGCCTCTGTTTTAGTCAGATTTTTTTCACCATTGTAGCCGAAAGATGAAACAAGAACAATTACAGATGAAAAAGTTTATTTGGGGGGCTCACGGTTGCAAGGGTCTCAATCCATAGACAGCCAGCCAACTCCATTCTTTGGGTCTGGAGGTGAGGTAGAACATTATGGAGGAAAAATATGGTGGAGGCAGGCAACAGAGAGAGAATCCCCTCAGCAGATACAAAATATATACACAAAAGGCATGCCCCCCAAGGCCACTTCTATTATAGTATATAATGAAAGTAAGTGGACTGCATATAAGTAAAACATAAAAAAAAAATTAATGTAACTCATTTATTTTCTTTCTTTCTTTCATTTTTTAAACTGGGAATTGAACCCAGAGCACTTAACCATTGAGTCATATCCCCAGCCCTTTTAAATTTTTATTTTGAGAGAGATAGGATATCACTAAGTTGCTTAGGACCTCACTAAATTACTAGCGCTGGCTTTGAACTTGTAGTCCTCCTCCCTCAGCCTCCTTAGTGGCTGGAATTACAGGTGCACCACTGTGCCCAGCCAGACACCACCCTTTTCAACATTTATTATATTATTCTTAATTTTCTTATTGTTTTGTATGCCTTTACTGATTTATAATTAGACTGTCTTCTGAGTTATTCTGTTATTCAACTTTGTCAAATTTCAATTTCCCCACTCTATCATTTTAACTTAATGAATATTTAGATTTTATATATGATCACCAAAAGATTGGGTTAGTTTGTATTAATTTAGAAGCAGTAAACAAAACCTGCAAAAAAAAAAAAAAAACTATGCAAACAATACAGGGTCTCAAAACTTTGATTTTTCAATACTTACAGCAGGCACGTGAAAACTAATAAACATTCAAAAAAATGAATTTGGCATCATAGATAGTAAGCAAAAGTAATTTGTTTTGAATAATTGGATGTTGTGATTTACTGAGAAATTTGACTCTTTGAAACCTTACAAATGTGAGCAGAATGCCAATGTATCTTTTTTGTTTTGTAATATTGGCCACATTGCCTTTTCCAAGTGTTTCTTTATTATTAAAGGAAGAATAGTAAATCTGCTATGAGTTTGCTATAAGATTTAAGTGAGATTAGGTGCACATGTAGGAAATGGTAAACATTAATCACTATCCCCTTTTCCACTATGAGAAAAATAAGATAAAGCAGAAAGAGAGCCAACTGCAACAGTAGTTAGTCACTTAAAAGAAAAAAGATATGAAGTAATAGAGAGTACAAATAGTTCAATAGTTATTCCAGGAAACTGCCATTTCTACTGGTAGTCATCCTTCCAATTTATCATATTTATCACCAATGCAGAATTATCCTTACGTTTATGGAGCTATAAAGTGTGGTTTTACATTTTCCTGGTTTAAAACATATTTGGTGAGAAAATGGCTAGGTAGTTCTAACAAATATTATGAAGAAAATATTTTGATATAAAATTTCAAAATTGAAATCTTATTTATTAGGAATTAGCTAAAGGACAGTTTATATAAATTAAATCCAAAAAATTCCTAATGATAAAATAATCATTCCTTTCTTTAGTTGCAGAACCAGCAGCAAAGTGATGATTTAATGAAGTTTCTTCTAAAATGAAAACAAATTGTTTTAAATAATAAACATCACCTGCTACTAATCAATATTTTATTTGAATTCTGGAAAAATTGTGATACTTTGTTCTTATCATTACCAGTTATGTTTGCAAAGCTTTTTGTGGTGGGTTGAGGAATGTTCCCTCCTCCAGCCACTCCAAGAAAGATATCCATGTTCTGATCTAAGGAACCTATAGGCTGATACCTTATGTGCATAAAGAAAATTTACAGATGTGGTTCACGTTAAGGACTTTGTGATGGATACATTTTCCTAGACAATACAGGTAGACCTGATGTAATAATACAAATCTGTAGAAACACAGGATTTCTCCCAGCTAACATCAGAGAGAGATGTGAGGATCCACAAGAACCAGAGAGAGAGCACTGACAAGGACTCTGCTCCCTACTGCTGGCTTCAAAGGTATTAGAAGGCAAGTAAATGAATTCTCCCCATAGCCTCCATGAAGGAAACCAGCCCCAAAGACACTTTGATCTTAATTCAGTGTGACTGAGTATTTCTGAGTTACAGAAATGTAACATCATAAATTTGCAATGCTCTAAGCCACTATATTTGTGGTAATTTGTTACAGCACCAATAGAAAACTAATGCAAATAAACCTTTCAACTTGACATGTCCTAACATGTAATCCCATATTACCTAGTGCAATATATACTGACTTTCAGCTGCATAATACTTTTTCTTTCAATTACTCTGCTTTAATTCACTTATTCATTGAATATCATCTGAATTGGAAAGGTCTCAGATCAAGATCTATGATATAATTTTTCACTTCTCACAGTGCCCACAAAATATCCCAATCACATATTCTGTTGGTGGTTATAAGATGGAGAATGAAAAGAATGAGAACTAAGGTAATATTAGATAGTGATAATTTTAAAAATAGCTACTATTTACAGGATGTTTTATATGTTCCCCCCCAGTTTGTGTGCATAATTACCCATTCTCATAGTCAGTTGTAAGAGGTATTACTCTTTGATGCATAGAAACTGTGACTTTAATAGATAATTTGCCCTTGTAAGAGAGAGCCAAATTCAGGATGTGAATCCAGGTCTGTGAATCACCAACTCACTTGAGAGCAAACCTCTGTGTTTTGTAATATTTTGCATTAATGAGATGATTTCTAACCCTAGTAGCATCCTAATTGTAAAATTTCTAACACCATAAAATAAAGTATCAGGAGAATCAGTACCATTTCTGCCCCTTTCCAAAGTCATTACATACCATCCCCATATTCAAGGCCCCAAAGATACAAAATAAAGTCTAACTCTCTGAAACTTATAAGGCAAATAATAGTACATGCTAATTAAAGAAAATATATAAAGCATTTTTCATTATAGCTTATATGGAATATATAGGCATTTTTAAAGAATATGTAGTTGCCTGTATTTATAAAGTATAGATAAGTAGCTATTTGTTTCATTAGATATAAATTTGAGCATGGAAAATATATCACTACTATTTCATGTTGAGTATTAGGGTGGGAAAATTAGTTTTCTCAGTACAAATCAAATCATAAAATTAACAGACTCATTTTCTCTTTCAAGGCCAACTGTGCCTCTAATGTGAATTTAAGTATTTGGAAATTGTTTTCTTAATTAGGTTAACCAGCTTCTTGTTCATTTCATCCGTATAATCCTGTTAGCCAGTTTACTTTTAATAACTAGTGCACACTTTCTAGAAAAGAAGTCTCAGCATTATTATAATTACTAAGTGTTTAAAGTACAAATTGGGATATTCTGCTGTATATTTAAAGTAGGTGGTGTTTCCATTTCAAGTGATTAAATAGTTCATTTGTTCTTTTGATTTCTCATTTATGAAAAATATTTTGTTCTTACTTTTGTAGGCAATCAGAGAGCAAAGCTGTTTTGAATCTTCCCTTCATGAAGTGTATCTTCCAGAGTGGGAAACGGATGTAATTAAATATTTGATGAGGGAACAGATTGTGCTTTTCAAGAGTCACAAGAAACTTTCAGGTAGATAGGACTATAAAGTTGATGACTCTGAAAAGAGCAGAATTATCCAGAAGACAATGAGATTGAGAGGAATTATATTCTTGACAGAGGGGAAGAACAGCCCAGGATAGGGGGAAAAGAGAATGTGGCATAACTAGAGGAAAAACCAGGTGTTGGGATTTGTGCAAAATTCAAAACTGGTGGTGTCCATGCGCAAGACTGGAGATCATAGTGTGACAGGTGTATAAGGCCATATGTTTCCTGAGACAAAGGAGACACTATGAAACCTGTTATGGTTTAGACCCAGAATGTCCCCCAAATGTTCACGTGTTGAAGGCTTGGTCCCCAGTGCAACAATATTCAGAGGTGAGGCTTCTGGAAAGTCATTGGATTACAAGTGCGTTAACCCCATCAGTGCTTATTAATCCACTGAAGGATTTATAATTTAATGGCATTATTGGGAGGTGGTAGAAAGTGAAGAAGTGGGTACCATTTGGAGGATACAGGTCACTGGGGACATGTCCTGGAAGGGTGTTTCTTGACCCAGATTATTCTTGGATTTAATTGACCCTGACTGAAATCTCTGAACTATGAGCCAAAATAATCCTTTCTTCCTTTAAGTTGATTCCTTATGTGTTTTACTGTAGTGACTACCACAAAAACCATTATTTAGTGTCCTGGGACTGTAGCAGGTAGAATAACATTAAATTCGTTGAGTAATCCTTTTAAAACACTAATATATTCAAGAACTGCATCATGACTATTATAGCAGCTGGATTTCAAAGACACAGGAAAAAATATACAGGTTCTCACATATATGCAGAATCCAAAATCAAGTTCATATAAGCTAAGAGTTTATAGTAGTTACTAGAGGCTGAAGTGGGAGGATTGGGGAGATTCTAGTCAAAACATACATAATTTCCATTAGATAGAAGAACTACATTAAAAAAGATTTATTGTATATCACATGGTCATTGTTAATAACAAAATGCTGTATACTTAAAAATTGCTGAGAGTAGACAGTAAGTGCTCTAACCACAAAATAAGATCAATGTATGAAATAATGCAAATTAATTAGTTTAAATGTACACATATATCAGAGATCATGTTTTGCAACATGTACAATATTCATCAATTAAAAAAATAAAACTTCAAAAAGAAAGACATAGAAAAACTAAACTTACAAAAAGATTCATTGAAATATGCATATCAATCATCTTAATCAAATGCATAGAGTTGCCTTTTTATAGAAAAAAAACCTAAGATGCAAAATTTAAGTTATACCCCATTTTTCTCAAGGACAAAAATAAAATGATACTGTGAACTGTAATCAAATTAGATTTCTCAAACTTCATTTTAAAATTATAATATCTAGAATTTATTTAAATAAGTATTATAAGCAGGCTGCACCCAAGTTGTATCATATTATGTCAACAACTCAGGTCAGATTTTCCTGGTAAAAGTTTTGGATATGGCCAAATTTGGATTTCAGTGCATCAATAATAAAAAAAAGTAGTTGTGGCAAGAAATAGATGTCTAAAAAATGGACTCTGAAATGAGTATCATAAAATTCTAAGCAATCACTTAAATATGAAAAAAAATTCTTAAAATCCTTAAAGTTTTCAGGGAAACAAAATTCTCCAGAAATCATGAAAAGATGACAAATGCATTCTGGCTATATAAATTGTATAAAAATTTATTTAGGTGTTTTAGTCAGCTTTTTTTCACTGCTATGACCAAAAGTTCTGTCAAAACAACATAGAGGAGGAAAAGTTTATTTTGGGCCTCATAGTTTCAGAGGTTTCAGTCCATAGACAGCCAGTTACATTTCTTGGGGTTTGAGGTGAGGCTGAACATCATGGCGGAAGGGTGTGGTGGAGGGAAGCAGCAAGACATCACACAAGGGAGCAGAGAAAAAGAGACTCCACTCACCAGATACAA
Source organism: Tamias sibiricus (assembly GCA_025594165.1). Classification (NCBI taxonomy): domain Eukaryota; kingdom Metazoa; phylum Chordata; class Mammalia; order Rodentia; family Sciuridae; genus Tamias; species Tamias sibiricus. The sequence goes on from CM046668.1 coordinate 33,668,241, forward strand.
AATGTATGCCCTCAAAATAGGCCCCCAATGACCTACCTCCTCCAGCCACATCCCACCTGCCTTAAGTTACCCCTCAGTTAATCCCTATCCAGAATTTAATTCACCCATTGAATTAAATCATAACCTAATCATTTCATTTCTTAACCTTCTTGCATTGACTCAACATGAGCTTTTGGGGGATACCATATATCCAAACCATAATATTAGGTAAATGCTTTTGTTTTAAGAGCAAATTGTATATTAAGCATGTATTTATGTTTTACAAATAAATCATTAGCCACAGAATTTAAAAATAGCCTACTCATTTATCTCTCTTTGTTGAGTCTACATTTTTATAATGTCTAACCAAGTTTAATAGATTTTAAAACAGATTTATTAGTGACACATGAATTTAACTAGTGATAAGTTTAAGATGCAATTTACCACTCATTCCAGGCTATCTGACTATAACTTTTTCTGTCTTCCTTTTTCTTTCAGCCTCTGTCTGAAATAGAATGCTGTTTAGTTATTAAAAATAAAAAAAAATGCCATTTCATCATTGAGATAAAAGTAAAAGGGAAAGAATTTGGAACTTATTTAAAAATGTTATCCTTGAAATAATGTTTAAAAGGGATATTAATAAATACTTTATTTTCACACATGCTTTAGTATGTATAAATTGAAGAATGTGACTTTTGAAAACTATCCATTTCTTATGTCAAGTGCTGTACTGTTACTAATATTTATGAGAACATACAGTACATATTAAATCTTTGTTCACACTAACAAGTGTTTAGAAACAATTAGAAAAAATTCTTTTTAGCATACAAAATGGAGATTCTTTTATTAGAAATATAACATTTCACTTTTTCTGAAAAGTGATTTGGTAATATTAGCTTAAAACATTTAATAATCTTTGACCATGTAATTTTGCTTCCAGAATTCTATCTTGTGAAAATAATTATAACAAAAACATAGATGCCTCTCTCTTTTTTCTGATATCTTAGAAGAAAATCAATTATTTTTAAAACCAAAGGAAAAAATGTTTCACTTTTTTTTCCATGTAGAGCCTGTTAGTATTCTCATTATACTCAGGGAGAAAAAGGAAGAGAAGGAATCTGAGGCAAGGTGAACCTCTAATAGTTGTATATATTAAATTTTTTTAAAAAGTTAAAAGTAAAAATAATAAACCTTTGAAAGACTTAAGCTATTCAAATAGAGAATATAAACAAAATCAATGCAACTTTAAACAAACCCATTAACTATGTAGGCCATTCAGTACAGCAGCTTCCTTTAATTCTGTATGATGAAAAATTACAGGAATTTTTCTATGAATTCTGATTTAATTATACTCATCCAATATGGACTACTAAATGCCAACTTAACATATCCCACTGGAACAGTGGTGATTTTCTCTCTTTTCTTTCCCTCCTCTGCCCTCCCCTCCCTTCTTTTCCTCTCCCCTCGCCTCCCCTCCTCTCCTCTCCTCTCCTCTCCTCTCTTCTCCTCTCCTTTCCTCTCAAAACAAAACTGAAAACACCAAACACCTAAAATGAGAGCAGAGAAATAAACCTATTATTGAGGAGTGCAAAAAATTCCATAGACCTGAAAATGGCTACTGACAACACTGATATGATTACAGGGAGATTAATATTAACAAGAAGTCATGTAGAAATATTTCATTACTAAATGTAGGATCTGGAGTGAGTCACTCAAGATATAGAAAACAATGTGTGAGGCATTCTGTGTTGTCATTGGCTTTACAATCTAAAACACTCTATGGAGAATCATTTTACTATAGAGAGTTTAGTCTCAGTAAAAATTAAGAGTATGTAGTTGTTGTTTCCCCTGTATTTAAATCATTAAAAATGACATTATTGTGTCACATGGTGAGTTATTTCTTTGCAGGAACTGTTACCTCCTCTCTCGAACACTGCAGTGAAAACAAGCAATTGGCAAGTACTGTTTTTGGGGTTTTGTTTTGTTTTGTTTTGTTGTTGTTTTACAGTTTTTTTTTTTATCACTAAAATGGAATAATTTGAGTATATTTATATTTGTGATATGGTGATATAATTTCTGCTTTTTAAAATATTTTGATACATTTCCTCATAGTTTCCAACTTTCCCCAAATACTTATTTCATCCCTGGTGAGATTCCTTGGGCTGACTCCCAAGGCTTTGCCTCTTTAGTGCCTGCCTGCTCCAATACTATCACTTTTCCTCACTGCCTGTTCTCATCCTAATCCTAAAGTCTATTTTTGTTGCTTATAAGAATCAGTAATGAATCATAGTAGAATAAGAGATTGTATTTAGGAATTGAACCATAAAATGGCTTAAGTGAATGAGATGAATAGAAGTGAGGCGTAGAAAAGATACACATGATAATGAATCTTGAATAACAAATTAAAAATAGCATGGAGAATTTGTATTGTTTTCTCATCAGCTCTAATTCAAATGAATAAAGGATGACACCCTGATGTCTGAGATACTTTTAATTAAATTGATCTCAAATGTGGGTCAGAGGTAGAAGAAGGTGGCATATAGATAAACTGCCTCCTCAGGCATTGTTCCAAGTATTCTAAAATGTTCTACTTTGTCAGGCATTGTCATCATGTCTAGTGGACAGCGAAAAAGAAGCAACTATATTGGTATCAGAAAGATCTTTGAATTGAAATTTCATAAAGTCATCACTACCTTCTAGTGTTTTGAGTGGGGAATTTATCAATATTTGGTTTTGTCTTTTTTCTTTTATGTTCTGCTTCCTCACTAAGGATGAAAAAGTCAGAAAGAGATATGTTGACTATAGAAGGATATTGGGTTTATTTATTTGGATAGAGAATCAAAGAATTGAGGGACAAAGGTTAGAAGCAGGAGGAACTCACAATAAATGTTTAAATGTTCATAAATAAAATCTCCAAATGCCCAGCATGATTCAGATTTTTTTTTTTTTTTTTTTTTTTTTTTTTTTTTTTTTTTTTTTTTGATGCTGAGGACCAAACCAGTGATAACTGGTGTCAGACAGGCAGGAGAAACAGGGAAGATTTCACCTGAGTGATTATGAAAAATTTAAGGGATATATATCTCTCATTGTCCAATAACCTAAAGTTTAGAATGCACATCAAAAAGTGTTGAAAATGAACAAGTAAATGGACAAATGAATCAATTAATCATCTGTTCTGCAGATTATAAAAACTATTTAAAAACAGAGGCATTTTAGAAAAATATGGATACACACTTTGCTCATTATGCAAATGACAAAAATCAAGTTCATTAGATTTAATTTTGAAGTGGTTAGCATATTTTAAAAATAACAAAATTACATTTGATTATTAGGGATCATGTAGAAAGGAATAGCAAGAATTAAAGCATTGAAGGAATAACAGGTAACAAAGTGTTGACTAGAATTTATGATAAATAATATATAGATGCAATTTTTCTTTAAAATTACAAGACTTTAATATGGAAAAACAAATAAATACAAAAGAACAAAATATAATGTGATGAATACCACTAAAATTCTATGGCAAAATGTGACATACAAAGAGGTGATATTTTAATAATATCAGTTTTAAGAGACTCATGGATAGTGAAATGCAAGCTTTATGAAAAGGAATATAACTAAGAAGCAAGAATTATAATCAGAAACACAAATACATTTGCTTAACAATAAGCACAATAGGTTGTATTACAGTAATTAATTTGTAAACATTAGAAATAATTACATCCAATTTTACTGAGACTGCATTGCAAATATTGTCAAAATTTAAAAGTAACATTTGTAATATATAACAACAGTTAAATGTAAATTTGTTCTATTCAAATGAAAAACTTTTATCTCAAAAAATTAATTATTAAAAATTTAATCTCTTATATTAATTTAATTAATCTCTTATATAAGGAGGCTATTTCAAAGTATTGTTGGATGGGGTACATAGGAGGATTAGAGGAACACTAGAATGGTCAAGGGAAGGGAGGGTAAGGGAGGGAGCAAGAGGGGGAGGGAGGGGGGCAAAAAAAAAGGTGGTTGAATGAGACGGATATCATTTTCCTTAATGCGTGATTAAAGACCTAAATTGTACGAATATACTTTGTATACAAACAGTTGTAAAAAAAAAAAAAAAATTTAAGTATGTCATTGCTGCATTATTTTAAGTATCAAAATTAAGGAGTCACCTGAATTTCTACCAATCAGAAAAAATTTCAATTTGTACTATTTTGTCTCAGTGGAATAGTCTCTCTCTATATAAAGGTATATATATATATATATATATATATATATATATAATATATACATATGTATATTTATATATAGGTATTCCACTGATATAAAAACAGTATATATGTGTATATGTATGTGTGTATATGTATATATAGATATGGATTTGAAGACTGAAGTGGCACAAAGTATTCTTTGAAAATAGTAAGGAACACTGAAGGATATACATCAACACTATAATATCAGGTATGATTAGTTAATGAAATCACATTATTTTCCTTTCATACATTTCCTCATGTGCTTATCTGCTTTTACTATTGTTTAAAGAAGTGATCATAAAGAGATATATGGGTAAGGTAGACATACAGATGAAGTGGAAATATATGGTAAGCTAGATGGATAAGTAATGTATACAAATTCCCATCTTTTAATTCAGCTTTCCTCTGTGATAAATGTAAATAAGTATACATGACAGGTAAGAGTTTGATATTTAGAAGTGAATCCTAGGCTGTATTATATATGGATTTATTCTCCAATAATGTGCTTATCTTTAAAAAAATTCTAAAGGATCAATTATCAATTGTCTCTGTTTCCCTACTGGATTATTTTCTATTTATTTAACAAAGAGTGGATTTGTAACACAACCACCTTTAAGACTTACTTAATTCAACTGAAGGTATTCCTGAAAGGAAGCAGTATTAACAGAAAGTATTGTTGGCATGATCATTTTTTTTTTGAGGAACTAAAGGATTTAGTCAGACAATGAGGACATTAATTATTTAAAAAGTAATTGAGCACATAAAGAACACAGAGTTGGCTCTCTACCATTAAAGAAGAAATCAAAATCCTGCTGAGATGTTGAAAGTGCCTAGAAGTTACAAAATAATGATTTTTTTACCTTTCTAAACACTTGCTAAATTTGAGAAATGTCTATTTAGAGTATAGCTTCCTGTTCATAACATCAATTATGTACAAAACCCACTCATAATTTTTTTCAAAGAGAGAATACTAGAGGGCATTTTCACCATGATATATGTGTATATATGTTAATCTCTCTCCCTCTCTCTCTCTCCCCCCCCTTCCCCTCTACCTCTACCTCTCCCTCTGTCAGAATATATAGGGTATACCAATGCTTGCAGATAAGAGTTAATATCAAACTATCTAAAGGATATTTAATAAACTCGAGTGAACAAATAATATTTTAAATAATATCTATGGCTTACATTTGAAGAGTTTGGATAGCATTGAGGATAATGTTTTCCTGAATCCTAAAATATAACTTAATATGGAAATTCCTCCAGTTTCCATGTAATGTTATTAAGAAATACAGTTCAAGCGCAGGGATTACCCTATAAAGCAATAGAGCATGATCTGTGCACAGTGTGGATTTGCCTGACCCTGAAAATGAGATTTTTCTGGCATTTCAAAATTTTGGATTGTTATAAGTACAGTAACATTCCAAATCAAATTAAAGCATTGTCCACTATTTAAAAATAAAATTTTCCTTAAGAAAAAAGAATGAAGCTTCTGAGATGCCCTTGCTGTTTTCACAGTCTCTTACAAAGGTAGAGCTACCAGGGGCACAAATATTATAATTACTTTGAATTTCTGGGTGAGGCCTCAGAGAAAGCCTAAGACAGGGGCTGCTATTTATTCAAACATATGTTTTACTTTTTAAAATGATTATAGAATGTACAGTGTTTTGATGACTACTTGAGTGACCAAGTAATGTCTTAATGGAATATGGAAGCTTATGTGAACATTCCTTGAAAGATAGTTGATATTTACCTTTGGTCCATTCTTACTCTTTTTTTTTTTTTTTTTTTTTGCATCATTCTACTTGGAACATATATTACTTCAATTTGAATATGTTCCCCTAAAGTTCATTTATTGGAAACATTGTACCCAAGGCAATAGTATTGGGAGATATGGCCTATAAAAGATGAATAGGTCTTGGGGGCAGAGCCCTTAAGAATGGATTAGTGTCTTTATTGTAGTTATGGGTTTATTACCACAAGAGTGGATTGTTATAAAAGTGAGCTCTGGGCTGGAGGTGTAGCTACATGGTACAGCACATGTTTAGCATGCATAATGACCTGGATTCAATAATAAATATACAAACAAGTGAATAATAAATTAAAATAAATTTAAAATAATTTCTGCCCCATCATGATTTTTTTCACTCTCCTCTAGTCTTTGAATTCTGTCTTTCCTATGCAGTGTTGCAAGATGCAGAACAAAATCCCTCAGCAGGTGCCAATGACAGTCTCTTCCCAGCCTTCAGAACCCACAACCAAAGAAATTTCTTTCTCTCTCTCTCTCTCTCTCTCTCTCTCTCTCTCTCTCTCTCTGTGTGTGTGTGTGTGTGTGTGTAATTTCTCTATTTCCTCTTTCCCATTTGGTGATCATTTGATCTTCAAAATGTTCACTGGTATGAATAAAAAAATTAGATCTTTCTTTCTTTTATTCATTAGCTGTGTACTTGTCCGTTCTTTTCTCAGTCTGTTGGGGGGGCAAAACTATACCTCTATCTTTTTAAGAATTCTTGACAGTTATTTAAATCAACATAAAATGTCAGTAGGAGAGAAGCATGGATATCAATTTATTTATTTATTTTGTTTTAGTTGTAGTTGGACACAATACCTGTATTTTATTTTTATGTGGTGCTGAGTATCGAGAACCTGCACGTCCTAGGTGAGAGCTCTACCACTGAGCCACAACCCCAGCCCTAGAGAATTTATCTAATGAAATTTTTGTCTATCACAGGTGCCTTCATAAGAAAAGAAAGACCCAAAGACACAGTTAGAGTTAGACAGTAATAAGCTGAATTGTACAATGAATAATAAATTTTGGAAAAGTAACTAAATTAGGCAGGAAGGCTAAAAGAAGAAAAGAGTTATTTTAACAGGATCTGTACACAACTTGGTTTATCTCAACTTCCTATCTTTTATAGGAATGTTACTTTTCTTCTAGTACAGGGAGAGAATTTTTCATATGGAAATTTCTCTTCCTCTTTTTAAGAAACAAAATAAAAGTCAGACTGAGCTTGAACCTTCTGTATCTCAAGTACCGTTAACTGAATATAGTCCAAATTCCAGAGCCACATATTTTGGATGTTACAGTTTTAACTTAAAATACAGGAAACTACTCTTTATATAAAAGGTCTTAAATCAACAAAAGTGTATTTGGTGATTGTTTAAAGCAAACAAATTATTTTATACTCTACTTAATTTTGTAATTTAAATGTTAGTACTTCACAAACTTCCTCAAATAACTTTGGATTCTTTATATGACTTGGCAGAGTTTTGATAGGCCCATTTGGATTTTAGCATTGAAAAATTACTTTGAAAAAATGTTGTATGATGAAAAAGAGATAGGCAGGACCTGAATAGAGGAAACTAATGAAGCCAAAAGCTGTTTCTTTGAAAGAGGAATAAAACTAATAGGCCTCTAAGTAAAAGAAAAAAAAAAAGGAGAATAAAAATTTTTAATATCAGAAAAGAAAGGGGATATCACTACTTCACTATAGGACCTGAGGATGTTAAATTATAATGTAATACTGTAAACTAATCTATGCACACAAATTTTATAACCTAGAGGAAGTAGACCAATTCCTTGGAAAACAATCTGCCAGAACTCACACAAGAAGGAGAAATAAACAATATGAATATTTTTGCAACTATTAATGAGAGCAAATCATTAATTAATAAGTTTCCAAATCAGAAAGCAAGAGGCCTAGAGGAGTTCACTGGTGAATTCCATCAAAGTTTTGATGAAAAAATTCCTCAACTCTCTGCAAATTCTTCAGAAGACAGAAGCTGAGAGAATACTTTCTTATTCATTGTATGAGCCCAACATCACCCTAAAGCAGGACCAGACAAAAGCATTACAAGAGAAATAGCTCTTAAGAACATAGATGTAAAAATTCTCACCAAAATATTCAGGAAAATATTTATAGCATTATATTAGATTTTAAAAACATATATTAACATAAAAACATGAATTTATCTATGTTCCAAACATATGTTGGAAACATTAACAATGCTATATTTGTGCTCTACTTTCATTTTTACTTAACATTACCTTGTGGGAAATATGCCACAATTTTATAATTTTTCAACCATAATCTTCTTAAGTAGCCCAAAAATTGCATTTAAATATAAGAATTGAAATGTACTTAACTAGTTTTTTATGGGTATATTGATATTTTGAGATATATAAATTCCTAATTCCTACTCATGAAAATAACAGTAAAATAACTATTTCTAGGAACCTTTGTGTGAATGTACTATTCATTCTTTGAAGTAAGAATTAAATTACCTTTTCAAAAAGGGATAAACATAAAGCATAAGATGTATTTAGTCAAATTTCATCCAGAAAAAGTTATTGAAGTACGCTGGGTGAGGTGGCGCATGCCTGTAATCCCAGCACTTGGGAGGCTGAGGCAGGAGGATCACGAGTTCAAGGCCAGCCTCAACAACAGCGAGGCATTTAGCAACTCAGTGAGACCCTGTCTCTAAATAAAATACAAAAAAGGGCTGGGGATGTGGCCTAGTGGTTGAGTGCCCCTGAGTTCAATCCCCAGTACCAAAAAAAAAAAAAAAAAAAAAAAAAAAGTTATTGAGGTTATATTTAATTAAAGTATAGGAAACATCAATAAGAATAATCAATTTTCTAAGTGGAAAATTTCAAGTATCTGATAAGTTTAATGATAATTAAATTATTATTATATAAGATTTGTCATTTATGCTAAGATAAATATGGAAGAACTAATATAGGAAATAAGCATATGGATTTTTTAATTTAAGGAAGGTGTCCGAGATTATATACACAGGATCAAGTCAGTTTAGATAAGTGTGTAAATAATAGACGCATCATGGTATATTACATATTCAGGTATAATTAGGCCGTGTAATATGTGATGAACAATAAACTCTATAAGATCCAAATGTTAGGTTTTAGACTTATTCTTGTGCAATTATACACTGTTATTCTAATATTTTGTGTATGTTTTAGTGGTGGCTTTGTTACTACTAAGAGTATGTTCTATTGATTTAATGTATAGCAAAATAATACCATTAGTGTTGTCCAAGTATCCTGGCCATGTCTGAGACCAATTTTGGAAAATGTTTTAGTTGTGGTATTGAGAATTAGAAAAAAGTCAATTAGTAATGGAAAACATGAAAATACTGTGAGTATGAAGTCCCTTGGCCTGATATTAACTATAGTAGCCTCAGTCAATACCAGCAGGACAAGAACTAGAAGACAGTGGGTAAAACTGACAAAAGCACAATTCACCTAATAACACAGAATGCTGTTACAAGGGTATTGCATCCAAAATTGACTAGGTTGATAAAGTGATGCATAAAGTCACATGATGTGGAAAGAAAGGTTGATGATATTGTGTTGGTTGGTTGAAAGCAGAATGTGATGTAGGGCAAAAATTCTGTGAGTAATAAACTGTATAAATATTTCCAGTGGGATATACAACTCAGATTTGGATAAAGAATTAGTAATACCTATATAAGACATTTTAAGCTGGATTCTGCTTATTATAAATTAATTTATCATGCAGAGAAACATACAAGGGTGACAGTTAAGATCAACCAAAAATATGACGTGATAGATTTTGATTTTCTTATTTTCAAATAATAGAGTTAGAATTATCCCACATACTTTTCTCTAGGAAAGTATTTACTTTTTCTACCTTAAATGTGAGTTATTTTATTAGAAACCTTCTGAATAAAGCTTTTATCTGCTTGAATAATTTACCTGTTTTACTGTTGCTCTCTAATAAGAGAACATAATTTTAAAGCAGTATCTCTGAATCTATGTGAGTTGACAATCTGAGTCTTCTGAAAGGCACCAAGAAAACATGTATATTAGTTTCTGAATTACATTTTAACTTAGAAAAAATATTTGTAGACCTTGAACAATCTTAATGATCTTGGAACAACATATTGCAGAAAATAAATATTAATTGGTATGCATTTGACTATTTCACTTCAAACTCTTTGCCTGAAATGAAAATGCACACATTCAAAATATAATCATAAAAGTATTTGAGAAGGCATTATTCTCTTCCCAAATGTTTCACACGATTTGCCATACTCAAATCAATGGTTTCATCAAACGAAAAGAAATTATCTATACTACAAAATTTTCTATCAGTGGCTTAGTGTGCATGTTTTATAATTCAGGCATATTAGGAGACAGTGTTCTAAATTTCAGAAACTTACAGTGGTACTCTTGCAAAAGTTTAGATAAGACTAGCTACAAATAATTAAACTAGCTCTGTGTTTGTATGTGCATGTATTCAAGGCTTTTTAAGCATGTATTTGCATATCTGTCTGTGTGCTTATTTGTCTTGTGGACTAATTGGGAAAGAAATGGAAGGAAGTACAGCTGTCACAGACAGCTTTTGGACAATTGCACCCATTCTTAGAGGAGCACTATCTTTGAAAGGAGGAAGTGAAACATCAAAAAGAAAGAACAACAAAAAGAACAAATTGGGGAGAAGAAGAGGAGATTGTTTCCCAGGACTACCAGGAAACTGGAGAGAAAGGGAAAAGGAGGTGGGGAGGGTCAGTGACACACTTGAGCTGTTCATAATCATCTGCTCATAGCACAACTTTATTAGTAATGCCAATTTATTGTATAAAAGAAATTGCCATTATCTTAAATATTACGTCATTCATAATAACAGGAACCAGTTTCAAGGCAATGATATGATTACTATTAAATAGATATGTGTTTGAAATTTATGTCAACAATTAAACAATGTAAGCACTGAATAAGAATATTTTCCATCATTATAAAATTGTGCTGAAATGTACACCTTTATGGTATTTTAAACTCTATTAAATAAGAGAATCATTGTATAAACTGTAGGTGTTTTCTTTCTTTCTCTGCCCTAAGATAAATTAAATCTATCAAGAGAAAATTTCCATAGAAGTATGAAAAATAATTCCCTTCATTTAGCTTTGAGGTCAGGGGTGTTAAATTGTGCCAGGGGATAAATAACCATAAACTATGTGCAGGAAAAAAACATTCAAACAAGCCATAACAAGATGTGTTCCAATTCTTTCAATTTTCTCTCCATTAATTATACTATTGTAGTGTTAACAATCATTTATTGGTTACAGTGATGAGCCATAGTATAATTATCTCCTCCCTACTGTGTCTAAAAAAATAAAAGAAAAATTAAGCTTAACATGATAATGATGTAAATACATCAGTACTGTGGTCACAGAAGAAAGTAGGCATTGAAATGCAGTGTTTTTATTTGTTGAAAGAGGTTAAAAATAATATTTACAGACATCCTTGTTAAACAATACAAGAACACAATAGCATTTCTGTTAAATAAATACTAATGATGCATTTTGGGAAAGAAAGCTAGTAAAATTTTATATTTATGCCTAAAATTCTACGTCATTGTTGATAAGCCTATAAAATTAATTTCAGCTAAAAGATTCTGGAAGTAAGGTGCCCATTACTTTTGTATTGGTCATGTGTAGAACTGAAAAAAAAATGCTGAAGCAGAAGATAAATGTAAGAGGAAGAGTATTGACAGTCCCTGCAACAAACATAAATATGTCCTGCTGAGAATTTATGGAAAATAAAGACATTATTTATACTGAATGGCAGGTCCAGAATGGTTTTGCTCAAGAAAAGTAAAAAAGAGGTGATTTATGGAGTTCTTTACGAATTTAGGTAGATTTTTAAGGGACTATTCTGAAATGAATTGGTTGGCATAAGATGATAAAACAGAGTAATTCTTGTTTCTACTGATGAGAATATCAGCTATGTACAATTATGACGAATCCACCTACATTTCAACAACTTTGTTTTGGGTCCTTTTTAATGAAATGCCTTTTTTTCTATGAAACTTATACTGTAAAAAGTAAATATAAATTATGTCTCACTGATATAATAAATTAAAATGAATAAGTATTCTTGAATCAGATACAATATTTCTGAAATATTTAATTATATACTAAATATAAAGACAAAAGACAATTTGTCTTTGAGAGATATTGGTCAATGAGTGAAATGTCATAGGAATAATGAGTTCTGTTGCTCTATTGCACAGTGAAGTTAATAATATTGAATCAAATATTTTAAAATAGGTACATGAGAGGATTTTGGACGTTCTCATCACAAAGAAATGATAGATATATGAGGTGATGTGTATGCTAAATACTGATTTGATTATATATGTATACATTTATCCATATATCACACCATCACACTGCAACCCAGAAAACCATAAAATCATTATGTGTCCATTAAAAACAAAATAAAAATATTTTTATGCAGTCAGCTTTTTGCAAAATAGGTAAATAAAATGTTCTCACTATAATGCTAATATAATGCTAAAGTAGAAACATTTCCCCATGTAAATGGGGAGATGGCCAATGTAATAGATTGCAAAATATAGTTTTATGCCTGGTAGCTAAAGGAGTAGAGGGATTATGAATTTTTAAGTTAATGTAGATTTCATACAATAATGCAAAAAGCATGCAAACTCATATGGAGAGATCAAAAATTTCATTAAGTCAAATGCTAAGAATTTATTGTGTGGCTGTTTCACAAGGGAAAACAACTGAGCATAACAATAAACTTGATAAGTGTCTTTAAAAAAGTAAGTGCTCAACAAACTTATGTTAAGAAAGATATGTTTGCCGGGCGCGGTGGTGCACGCCTGTAATCCCAGCACTTTGGGAGGCTGAGGCAGGAAGATCACGAGTTCAAAGCCAGCCTCAGCAATGGCGAGGCACTTAGCAACTCAGTGAGACCCTGTCTCTAAATAAAATACAAAAAAAAGGGCTGGGGATGTGACCCAGTGGACGAGTGCCCCTGAGTTCAATCCCCGGTACACAAAAAAAAAAAAAAAAAAAAAAAAAAAAAAAAAAAAAAATCAGCATTGTGCTGTTAAATCATGTCTATTAAACCAAGATTTTCTTCAATCCTTGAGGGAGTGCATAGATTACCTATTGAGTAAAAAACCATTCTCAGAATAAAATTCTTTAGTATGTATTATTAAAAACATTGCAAAGAAAACTAATTAAAATAATTTTTTAAAAATTATTTCTAAAAACTGTTATGACAATATAATTTGTAGCAGCTATTCTTCAAAGATGTCCTCCAATGACTTAGACTTTCCTGTATTCATGTCATTTTGTAACTTCCCCCATGTTAAATCAGAGACAGTGGGAAATAATAAGGAGCTTTGCAGCTTGTGTCTTAGTATCATAGAGGAAGAATTTTCTTGTCTAAGAAACTCATATATCATAGGACAAAGAGAAATTATGAGTAAGTGCTCTCTATTTAAGCCCCAGCTGAGCTGCTAGCCTATCGCCAGCATCAACTATTACTTCTGTCAGTGAGCTTCTTGTGCAACCAGTAGTGTTGAAAACTGCAGTCTCAGTTGATATCTGACCAGGACTTCATAAGAGAGCACACAAATTCACCCAGTTAAGTCCAGTAATACCAACTGTATGATGGGAGAAGATAAAATTATGTTTAACTACTAACTTGTTGAATGGTTACCTAGCTATAAATAATTGGAACCATGTGTTCATCCATCAGTACCTTAAATAGCAAGATCACATAGACCACAATAACTACAGTGATTTCAAGTTAGTGGTAAGCATAAATTATATTTAAGATTTCTGTTTCATCTTCACTTTTCTTTAGAAATGTCTGGAATTTTCACTGATGTTAAAATCACAAACACTGCCATATGGTACTTGGTTTATTGTTCACATACATAATTAAAGAGCTGTTAAATTTAATTAGAACTTAGTGATAATAATGAAGCACCTTTTCCTCCCCACGTTTATTGCATTCTCCTGAATTCTAAACAGTGACTTTGAATTCAAAGTTAAGAAACCGTGTACTAAATCATTGCTGCATGATATCAGAATTGTCAAATTACTCTCCTTTAATATATAAGCATTTTTTTAAAACAGAGATACAAACTTTAAACTATAAGACTACTGTTCACAACATAAAAACTGAAAAATTTATAAGGTACTAACAATCTCATATGATGAATCTTCCTTCAAAAACCCATAAATATTTAATCAAGTGAGATATTCAAATATTGATTTTAGAAATAGCAGGTAAATATCAATTAGTTGATACATTTTTGTCACTAAATGGCAAAAAGTCTGTATAGTTAGCATGTGTCTGCACTCAACATTTTTTATGCCTATTTTCATATTTTACTAAAATACATCTCTGTAAATATCAAATAATATGGTCTCTTCATTACTATCTCCCACATGTTTTACCTTTTTCCCCTACATAATTTAGAAGCAGGATGGCAGGTAGGGTTTATTCTGAGTGCTGACTGTGATCACTGGAGCCAACCTGGAACCATATGTTAAGGATCTGAGGCTAGATCAAGGTCGAGGGAAGGGCAGTGCAATGATTCATTCATGTTTTCCATGTGTGTGAGAAGAGTGAGGGTTAGGAGCCTCACAGAATTCCTATTGTTTAAAATTATGAAATTAAAGCTACCTCCAAAAAAACTCATCAATGTAAGGCTAACTTCAGACAGCATTGAAAATAGACTATGCCAACAAACAACTGTGACTCTAGAGCCCTTTTTATAGCTTTTATTCAAAACACCTACAAATTCATAATCTTTGAAGAAAAGGCTATTTTAATGTTAATATGTTTTTAAAATAGAGTGATATATCTTCCATCCTACTTAACGGATAATATTTAGTACTTTTAAGAACCAACTTTTACCAACTTTTGAGTAAAAGACTCCTATTTTTCCCCTGGCAATGTTGGACATGTGGGGATTAAACAGATGGGGTGTGTTCTGTGGATGCCCTTATTTACTACCTGAAGGCATCCTTCTTTCCCTTGGGATCAAAGGGGGACTTATTTTCCATGCTAACTCTTTGCCCTGAGGCAGAGTCTATCAACTTTGTGACATTTCTGTTGAATTAGAGGAGGTTTCAAAATGTGAGTGGATGTTCTCTTGAGACTATAATCAGATTCATTTCAATGAAACAAGAGAACTCTGGAATAACAAAATAAAATGACAATATTTTACAGTTAATTTGAGGACAGATTAGATGCATTTGATAATGCTTCTAAAGTCCTTGAATTTATATGTGAATGACATTAATCCCCTTACTCTCTCACCCTACCATGTATTTCCAGCTTAAGAGATTGGATATATAGTGCTTCATGTGTTTTAGCCTTTATAGATTTCACGTTTTGACAATACATTAATCCTTTTGGGATTCATTGTTTTAGATATTTTTATTCGTTGACTTCTATGCTCACGGCAATGGTATTATATCAAGGTTATATGAATGAAAATTATTTCATTTTAATCACACAGCAAAAGCGAAAGCAAATTGTTCTCAGTAGTGTGACACTTAATTAAAAGCAATTTTGATGTTTGCTTGCATAAGATTTATTTTCAGTGATATTATTTAATATTTAGCATCATAAATTGCATTTAGTTAGAAATTTATTTTATAAAAACTATGACAGTTACTACAAATCTAAGAGAAGTATAGTATTAAAGCATTGATCAATTATTATATATTATACATTAATTAATGTTTTTACAAGACTTTCTGATGAGGCCAATATAAACCTAATGAATTTTATTAATAAAGGATCTTGGTTTAAAATAGAATTTTCCTAAGTCTATTTTCTTACAATTTTCCATTTACACATGCTGTCTTTAACATGGCAAGAACATTTGACACTGTTTCTATGACTTAGTCATGTACTTTAATGCTTTTTATAGAAATATTCTAATTTTTTCTTTCATTTCACCTTTGTTGACTCTACTGAGGGCAAAGAACCATACAAAAATATCAAAATTTCCTTTATATGTTTTATTTTATTTTCATAGAGTGATTGGACCAAATCATCCATAATCAAGGGACCCTAAACTCATTTTGCTTCAAGTATGTCATTATTGTATTTTAAAACATTATTAACTGATTTTTAATAATTGTATGTTAAAACTATTATTACTTGATTCTCCCTATGGCAGTTCAGTATGTAACATGGCCGCTGGTGATTGCCGCTTTCTGGTATTCATGGTCTTGTGTCTCTCCTTGAATAATGTGCTTCTAATCAACAGAAAATTAAAGTAGCATGTTCCTATCCCAAAAGATTGAGAATTTCATCTTGAAATAGACTCTATTTTCTTCTTGGCTTGTTTGAATAGTAAGACAATTGGCCATGCTCAAGAGGCCCATAGGGCAAGGAACTTATGGTAGCTTCTGGCCATCAGCCAGCAAGAAAATAAGTCCCTCATTCTAATATACTTGCCAACAATTTTGTGAGGCACGTTAGAATTTGAGGCCTCAGATGAAACCCCATATTTAGCAGATACCTTGGCTGCGGGCTTGTGAGAAATCAAGAAATATGTTCAGCTGAGTCATGTCTGAATTCCTGACACACAAGTAATATGACATAAATAAATGTGTTAGCCACTAAATTTTGGGGTATAGGTTGAGTATCACTCTTCTGAAATCCTTGGGACAAGAAGTGTGTTGGATTTTGGATGTTTTAGAATTTTGGATTATTTACATGTACATGATAAAGTATCTTAGGGATGGAACCCAAATATCAATAAAAAGTTCATTTGTGTTTCATATATACAATTTTATAGAATATAAAATTGCATAATTTTATAAAATATTTTTAATAATTTTGTGCATGAAACAAATTTTTATGATTTGTAATTATTCACTTGTAGCACATCATAACCCTCAAAAATTTCAGATTTTGGGGCATTTCAGACTTTAGAATTTTGGATTAGGGATGAAGAATTTGTGTGTATCAATAAATATACTTTCTCAGACTTTATTTACTTTTACAATTCCTGTGGCTTTTCAAAAATCTGGAGTATTCCTACTGTCCCATATTGAAGTGGTGGAACCCAGTAAATGTACACTCACACCCTCTCCTTGCTCACACTGATTCCAATTTTTTTTTATTACCTCATAAACTTTCAGAAGATGATTCCCTTTCTAATACCCTGGTGTTGGATCTCATGAGCTTAAAACAGCCATAGTTGATGGGCTTTCCTTTCCAGTGATAAGTATTGTTGTGAAGCCCAATCCTTCTAAAGAAACCTGAGTTTAAATCCACAGGAGGGCTTATAGAATTCGTCAACCAATGTAATTAAAAAAGATGCATTGGAATAAACACCTCTGTTTTCACTTATATCTGCAGGTGATACAGTCATACAACCAAGAAGAAAGATATTATTATTTTATTTATTTTTTAAAAAAAATTTTTATTGATAATAGTAGTATGTATTACAATTCATAATGTACATATATTATTATTTTAAAAGTGGCAGAGAAAGATGAATATTATATTAATAACATGATAATGTTATGCCACTGAAATAATCATCCTAGAATCACCCTTCGTTCAGTATTTTATTTGGCTCAATAAAGTTCTTAGAATTAGGCTAATTTGGTATGGGTCTTTAGTAACCTGCAATTTGACCCACCTTTAATGATATATTTGCTAAAATGTATGAACTTTAACTATACTGAATGTAGGCATGTTGTTTCTGTTCATATACTATGATAGATTAAGGTTTCCTTTGCAGAACTGATAGTTTAACACAATGAAACTTACATAAAGACACTTCCTTTTAGAATGTTTTTAAAAAGCAAATCATATGTGACACTTATCTTAAGCTCTGAAACTTTAAGAGAATTTCAAGCAGTCAAATTATGAAGGAAGAAACATACTAAGTGCAAATAAGAAACTATCAGCTTTTCTTATGTGGGTGTCTCATTTGAATTTAAGAACACAAAATGTGATGTGAATTGTTGTTTTATCAATTCTACAGAGGATGGTTTACAACTATTGCACTAGGGCAATTCTAGATACATAAGAAGTTAATTCATTATGGATAAAGTATGCCTTAGAACATTCAGACTTAATAGTCTTCTAGAACATAAGTCATGACAGGATGCTCTAGTTGCTTATTCCATACTTCCTCACCTACATTCCATCACTTTCCTCTTCCTGCATCTATTTATCTCCATTAAAACCTGTAGGAGTGAAAGCTTCTTCATCCCTTGGTACTCAAAGTCAGAATATGTAAGGTTCTTTGATTCAGCCCTGTTTTCCAAAAGTATCTTTTTGCATTGATATCATATATGGACTCTAATCTATATGGTAATGTCTGACATATATTATGATTTTAATGAATGTTCCATATTGAGAAATGAAAATGAAGCAGTTTGTACATTGGACCATTATGATTATATCACAGTCCAAATTACAAACTAAATAAGCCAAATAAGAAATGATGAAATTGATTTATTTTATACTTATTCCTTATTTCATGTTCTCATGTATGGTACTTTTTAAATTATTTTACTGACATTATGTCCAACAATGGCCTTTTAAAATATTCCATTCTATTTGCTCTGATGGCACTATTAATTAAACCCAAGACATTTGTGCCTGCATTTCTTGGAAAAGAAAAGATACAATTTCAATTGACACCTAATTCTATGAGAATCAGACATATAAATTGAGTAAACTCCAAACAGAGACTGTCTGAAATTAAAACTTCAGACCTCATGTTTAAATGCAGGGAAGAAAAGACTAATAAGAGCATTTCAAATGCAAATTCAAAGTGTGCTTTGTGACACAGTGTAAGCTCCATCTCATAGTCTTAGGGTTGGTTAATTGAATTGCTATTGATAAGATGTCACTTGAAGAGACACCTCTGCAGTGAAACATGAGTTTGCTGTAAATGACCTGTCATTAAAGTCATGGGTAATGTCCGTGTCTAGACTGAATTAAAAGGTACCTATAAGCAATGTGTTCAGTAAAAGTTAAACCAGCACGGAAAGGAAGAACTCAGTGTCCAAGATCCACTAGAGAGAGTTATGCCTCAGGTGTTATGTTAATTTACTCGCTGGCAAACATTAATTGAGGCAAATCAATAAACCAGGTAGAAAAGCTACAGATTACAGCTACATTTATTGTCAACTACATTAAAAAAAATTTAATGAAGATGTGAAACATTTTAGTTTTGAGATTTTTAAGTTATATTATTGCAGATAATATAAGATTTTATATAATTTTCAAAGAAAAGGTGATACTATTGAAATTATAATTCAGAAACACAGTTTTGTTTTTGCCAAATATTCTATATTTTGCCAAGAAACACTTAGACGACTAAAACTCACATTTCAACAGGGTGTTATTAATCTTTTTCTTCACAACTGACAAGTTGGACTGGTTTAAGGGTATGGCTTAGGGGTAGAGTGCTTACCTAGAAAACACCTACATAGCTACAAAATTTATCAAGTCCTCACTCTGTGAAATTAATCTTAAAGTTGTTTCTACATCTGTGCCAGATTTTAGCCATTCTGCTGTCATAAAGAAACATCAACTACATATGCAATATTTTATGGCTTCTATGATCTGTCTTGGCAGCAACATTTAAAAACCCTTTCTGTAACAAACAAATCCTGAATGTTTTCATTCTTCACACCCTTTTCTCTTTTGTTCCACATCTTTGTGTAGATATAATATATATGATTCCACCTACAAACTTGACTAATATGTAATATACATATTATATTTGAAAAAATAACCCATTTTAAAAATAATATGTACTTTTAGAGACAATTCATATTATCCAGAAACATTTTATAATGTATATTTTGTAAAGCAAAGCTACATGTGTTGAAAACTGCTTTTCTTTTTAAAAATCAGATTTTCTTTTTAAAAATCAAGACTTTTCAGAATTAGAAAGAATAATCATACCTCCTATCCTTATCATGTTTACCCACAGAAAATATTTGTAAGGATCTAGTTGAGTCTGAAGGGAAACAATTCTGTATATGTGTATATGTGTGTTTATGTCCACAAGCTTTCCTAAAAGAAGTCTTTGAGTTAACACATTAGAAACTGGTCTTTAATTTGCTGTTCCCAATGGCCTGCTTTCTGTGCACTTGATATAAATAAACAAAAATTGCTATCATAGTGAAAGGTATCTCATCGGCCAATGGATTTGTAGAGCTGAGAAAAAACCTCAGGATTACCTCAGAATTTAAGCAGCAAAAATCACATGCCCTAGAGTGGTCATGTGACAAGGACAACATATACATCTAATCTCACAGCTTAAAAAATTCTAAATCATTTTTATCTGTTTGTATTTTTACCATATTTCTTTGTCTCATTATATCTCATATCTCCTATGACTTTTTTTTTTATAATGTGGGGTATTAAAAAGGTGAAAAGTTTATACACCAACCAAAACAAACTGATTATTTACAAATAAATCACACTTCAATATTGTTAGTTATAATTACACATATCAAAGTTACATTATTTTTAAAATAAGACTGCATTGCCTCCTTTGGTATAAAAATTTGTTCATAGTATTTCCATATGTTTAATGTAATCATTTCTCTTGTAAAATTTCAATAAGTATATTCCATAAAAATTTAATTTCAGTCTCTTCAAATTGTTTCTGGTTAAAAATCATGATTTTACTGATTCTTGAATAATTTCTATATTAAGCTATTTGATGAAAATCTTTATACATCAAGTCTACTTCCAATAAAACAATGTAATTTGGCATGATTTCCTTTATTCCTAACTGAAATGCTTCATAAATTATATAAAGAAAAATCCAAAATAAAGTGATATTCATTTTAGGAAATTTTATAAAATTAGGAGAAATTTTAAAGCAGATAATAAATATATTATTAATTGGTGACTACATGAAATAAAATGGTTCACATATCAGATATGTAACCAATTTGTATTTCATTTTCCGTGCAGTACATTTTATTTGGAAATGGATGAAATTGAATTTTTAATGAATAACTATGCATTGTTTCTTGTTTTGAATGCTTATATTGTGTCTATTTCATTTCCAGGGTAATATTCTTTGCCCTCAATTCTTCAGGAAGTATCAGTCTTTTAGTTTATGACAACTAACTTTTAACAAATGTCAGATTGCCTGCCTGATCCACCATGCCATTCTGCCAGCATCACAGAGCCGACCTCTCAGGGCTAAGTTAGCATGAGGTTAAAGGAAAGTTGGTGAATATGAGTAATGGTTCACAACACAGCCCAGGCTCTGACTCCAATGTTCCTGGCTGAAAGGAGTTCTTCCTGACTTAGAGTGTATGGAAATTCCTATAAAGTTAATTAAAATCCCTCTATGAAGTAAAGGGCCACACACTGAACCACAACGAAGACTTGTTAGTATACATCTATTTGAGATGAATAATCTTTCTTGGAAAAACGTGTCTTATTATTTTGATATTGACTGTTTCCAATCCTTAGAAAACCATATGTTAGTAACATTAGCAAATTTAGGAGGTTAATTTTGTTCGCATGCATACCCAATCCCTGTTTCTTTCATTTCCAATTGTCCAAAGTTTTTTTTACAAATAATTTGCTTTTAATTTTGTGTTGCATTATTGTTGAAATTATTTTAAACTTTATTATACTATGGAGGAGGATTGGGAAGAAAAAAACTAAACACAAACTCTCTGTTGCAAGAAAAGAAAGGTTGGCATTTGGCTGTCTGCTAACTAATTAAATGTCACTGAGTCCAGGGGCTAAATGAGCATCAGTGGATGATTTGGTAGATTTTACTGCTGCATATGTAGATTTAATTATAGAGCGATTGAAATTAATAAAGTGGCAAAGCCTCCCAGAAACATATTTTATGGCCCATGATTTCTCTTTGAAAGAACTGGCTCACCAATGCCCTTTACATAATGTAATACTTTGCTAAATTCATTAGACAGACAATTATATAGAAAATTATTAAGCATGCACCTGTGTATTAACCACATAGATGATTCTCTGGGAGATCCAAAGTTAACATTTTGTTCCTTTACTTAGTAGATGTCAAGGATTCTTTTCTAACTACATGGTTCAGAGAATTCATAATTGTATTATCATATGTTATAATCTAAGAAATTGTAAACTTTTTCTTCGGGCTATGTATAAATGTAGGTATTTTCTTAAAACTATATTCCCTAAATGACAGGGGCGGGACATATGATTTGAGGGCTAACCCCTTACTCATTATTTTTGCTTTTTAGGTTTTTGGTACCAGGGATTAAACTCAGGGGCACTGAGCCACTGAGCCGCCATCCCCAGGTGTAGGTTATATTTTATTTAGAGACAGGGTCTCCTGAGTTGCCTAGGGCCTCACTTTTGCTGAGGCTGGCTTTGAATTCACAATCCACCTGCCTCCGTCTACTGAGCTACTGGAATTTCAGGCATGCATCACAAAGTCCAGCTATTTTTGCTTTTTAAATATTGTGTTAGAAGTGATAATCAAGAATCAAAAAGGATACATCCTGTTTGCCCAAAACATAGATATGTGCTCCTTATGTAATGATAAAATCACTTATTGAACATTCATTCTAATAAAACAAAAGTGATGTGTATAATCAAAATTAATGTTCATTCATTGTGATGACTTACATATAAGGTATTTCCCTGAAAGCTCATGTGTGGGACAATGCATATGTCCCATACATGAAGATTCAGAGGTGAAATCATTAGATTATGACAGCCATGACCTAAATCAATGGATTAGCCCATTAGATAGATTAATAATTTGAAAGGACTATTGTGCTGGGGAAGGTGGGTATAGTTGGAGGTGGGTCACTAGGAACATGTCCTGGAAGGGTTTATTTCTTGCCACTCTCCCTGCTTCCTGGCCTCCATAAGCTGAGTAACTTTCCTCTGTGGTGTCCTTGGACCTTCATAATCCATCACCTCACCTCAGGACCAGGATGGTGGAACTGCCCAGCCACAGACTGCCTGTGAAACCGTGATCCAAAATAAACTTTTCCTCCTCTAAGTGGGTCTTTTGAGGTATTTTGGTTACAGTAATGGAAAAACTAACACACCATTCACATTTGAATTTGGAATTCATGTCATTCATTCTCTGATGACTACAAAGCAGGTTTTTACCCCCCCCTCCCTTTGGCGGCCAATAATGAACAAACTGATATAAAAAGAATTTGTAGTTAGATATATTTGTCTGAAAATCCTTTCTTCAAAATATATGTAATATCCTTAGAGTGAATATATTATTATCTACCACTAACATCTGGCAGAAATATGTATCAAACTTCTATTCTTCCAAAGAATTATAGTTTGAAATCACTGTGAAAATGTCCATTTTCTATATTCAAAATTTGGTCATTTTTTCTTTCATAATTTAGAGTCAGTAAACATGCAAGGGGAATGATTTCAAAAGAAAGTTAAAGCATCTTGCATATAAGTTTCTAACTTTAATATGTCTATGTTTCTTGTGTGAAGTTATGACATCGGATATTAACCAAAGAAATATTTGAAAAAGTGTGGGACGGGCAGTAAGCAATGTTTGAATGCTAATGATTACTTTATTCTAAAAATATATGTTTAGACAGACACAAATTGTATAATATTTTAATGATACCTACCTGCTTTGCAACAAAAGATTCACTTCAAAATCATCTATAGGGGGCTGGGGTTGTGGCTCAGAGGTACAGAGCTCGCCTAGCACGTGCGCGGCCTGGGTTTGATCCTCAGCACCACTTAAAAATAAATGCATGTGTGCAACTAGAGCAAATAAATAAATACTTTAAAAAATTCATCTGTATATCATCCAAAATGAAAAGATAACTCTAGGTTCTTTGGACATACTGACATAATTTCTCCAGGTCTTCAATTGGGTCTGGGCTTTTAAATTTTAAAAAGCTCAACTAGGTGAACTGGATGCTGATTCTTGGTTAGAAACCATTCTACCAAAGTTAGGGAGATGAAACAATAATTTTATTCAGCAGTTTCAATACTGAAGCATCCTCTTTACTGTAATACATTGACATATTCATAAACAAAACAAAACTTATAAATAGCACTACAAATCTACTAAGCATAAGCCTCAGCCGAATTTGTACTATAAGCTAGATTGTTATGTGCAAATTTTCTAAATCATTAATGAAAGTATTAAATGCACCCCCTATCATAATCAAGTGACATAGGAATTATGACTTCTGCCCAAGAGTTTTGAATGTGTATGTTGTAATGAAATTCATATTTGAGATTGTATGAAATATATGTATTTGGCTGTTTTGAAAGTAATTTGATGAAAAAGGTTTTTTATTCTAAGAAATTTCTCGGGAATGTGGGAGAATAGAAACCAAAACAAATATTCAAAATTTGAGACTAGATCACTCAGTAAGATATATATGCCATATATATTACATAAATTAAAATTACATTTATATATTAAAATAAAACATCTTAACATTACTTATTTAAAATTTATATTAAAAGAATGAATTTTATGATATGGAAATTTTATGATACGGAAATATATCAGTATTTCCTCAGGCAAACCCAAAAATCAGGAAAGGATATTGGATAATGGTCCAAGTGTGTATGCACCAAACCCAGGTCTCTCTCTTCCCATTGTCATTAAATATGATGAAATTTTTTTTTCTACCTTTAGGTCTAGGGCCTCAAATCTGAGTCCATCTTCATCCTGTGCACTCTTTTGATGCTCTGTGAAACGTTCCAACTGTGATCAATAACCTTTTTTATTTAAAAATCAATAACCATTTTTTGAGGATTTTTTATGTCACATTTTAGAAATAGTTCTCTTTCTCTCTCTTGCTCACTCTCTCTCTTACTCTCTCTCACTTCCATCACACTGTTTGCTTCTTTTCTCTATTTTAAGACTAGTTGTCACTTAAAAGTTGATATTCCTAAACACTTTCCCTAGGTGTTTTTCTACTTTATCTTTGGTTTACTGGCCCTGCTGTGGTAGTGTGTCCATTTTCATGCTTTAAAGTACAACATTTCCATTGAAATATCCCAACCCTCTTTGTTTTTCCCTAACCCAATCTTGACTTGCAGTCCCATAGATCTAACTATCCACTGAATACCATTATTTCCCCAAAGCAAATCATCATCCATACCACCATCAGTCCCCCAAATAACCAAACAACCCGAAATTGTGTGTGTCCTATTCCATGTATAGCATCTTCCATCAAGTTGCTTGATTTAGACTCCTAATTATTGTTCTTGAGTCTTCTCAAGCCCCAAATGAATCAATCTGCAAGAGAAAGAGTTTCAAGTTCCTAAAAGTATAGAGGAATTTCACCATTTTTCAATTCTTCCACCTTGACTAGACTGCCATTACTTCTGCCTAGATTATGGCAATAACTCAGCTATATCCTTATCATCTGTATATCCCATTATTATCCTTATGGTTAAAAAAAAATCTCTCACATGCAAATATAATTTTTTAAAAAAAATTTATTTGTTTGTTTTTAGTTGTACACACTGCCTTTATTTTTACATGGTGCTGAGGATTGAACCCCTGCCGCACATGAGCTAGGCGAGCGCTCTACCTCTGAGCCACAAACCCAGCCCATCAAATATAATATTATTTCCATTTATATTAAGATATTTTTGTAAGGGAAGTAGGATGATAACATTTTCTCCCAGGAGAAAGGCTAAAATACTTGTTCACTCAGAAGAAAGTTCCAAAAAGCCACCTCTTTTCAATTTTATCTTTCGCCACATTCATCTCTCCTTTTTGCTCTTCCCATTGTCTACTTATCCATAGTCAGTGCTAAAGACAGAGTAAAACAAATTCCAATCCTAAGGTTCACCTTGTTCTTTCTCAACCTCAGATTCCCTTTTATATTCTGGTTTCCAACTTCTTCTTCCCTTCAGCAGAAGTGGTTTTTTTTTTTTCTTTTTTTGTATTTATTTATTTTTATGTGGTGCTGAGGATCGAACCCAGTGCTTCACACATATGCTTGCGAGGCAAGCCCACTACCACTGAGCTATAACCCTAGCCCCAGCAGAAGTTTTTGATGTCAGTTTTTTCAGGAAGTCTCTTTTCAGGCTTTCTTATTGACCAATCACAATCATTGTGCAGGAGTGCCTTTAAAATACTATAATATTCTCTGTATTTACATTGTCATTTTACTCCACACTGCTTTGAGTCACTAGCTTTTTTTCTTATTTTTCCCATTACTTCATATTCCCTTAAGAGAAGAATCCATGGTTCTGTTGTTGTCATTTGTGTTCAATTCTTAGGTGTCCTATCTTTTCATAACATTGTTCTGCTTTTATTATTTTGGCATAAGATTTTTACCTCTACTTTTTATCTTCCATTTAATTTTTTTTTTCTGGTTGTAATTTCACTTGTACTTTTATCCAACAGCAAAATAGTTTTACAAAAATTCACCACTGCAAATACAGTAAGCATTTAAATTTTACTGTTTTGGTTATTGTTTCTAGAGCTCTTTTCTAGTTCTGAGAAGTTCCATTAGATTCCTGTATTCCTATTTGAAACTAAAACTAGAGCTTTGTAAAATAAAACAAGCAAAATGCACACACAAACAAAACCTCTTACTGTAAATCAGTGCTTTTCAAATTTTGAAGTGCATACACATCACCTAGGGATGCCATTGCTATGCAACTTCAGTATGTCTGGGTTAGGGCCTGAGACAGTTTTCCTAATGACCTCCCATGACACTAACAATGCTGGTCTGCAGACCACACTGAGAGGATCTAGCCTATGTAATCATACTAGAATAACTGAGGAGTTTTAAAATAGCTTTTTCTGGGCATTCCTGGGGATTGATTTAATTGCTTTGGATGTGATATGGTTATTAGGATTTTTAAAGCTCCCCAGATGATTATTATATGCAGCAAAGTTTGAGAACCACTTTTACAAGACAGAGCTGCCCATTCTTCTTGTAGTCATTAACAATAGAATATGTGCACTACAGTTGTAAACTAAAGCCCATTTAGGCCCTGCTTCTCAAAAAGCAAAAGTAGACGTATCCACATCACCTGTATCACCTGGAAGGAAGTGCATTTTTAATAAGAGTTGCAGGTAGTTTGTGTGTGCACTCAGTTTGAGAAGGATTGGACTGAGGCTTTTATTTATTTTTTTTTTCACATAGGCATTTACAAACCTCAATGATTACCAAGATAGAGTAATAACTTTAATAGCTCAATTAGGAATTTCTTTTTTCAAATCTAATCTAATCTAGAGTATGACCAATATCTCTATGCAAATTTTGCTTTTCCTTGTTACAATGTGTGCTAATTTTTATTAAAGTAAATGACTCGGAGGCAGCATGGAGGAGCACAAAGAGGAAAATGTTCAAATCAAACAGATTTGGGTTCAAATTATTTCTCCTCTGTTTTTCTGAGGAACTCACCCAACTTCTGCAGATTTCTTTCATTTTTAAAGTGAATACATATCTTGGGGATATCATTGCTGTAAATTTAAATGAAAATTGTTATAAAAATTTTTATAAAAATGCCTGCTACATCTCCAAAGTTACCATTGCTGAATATAGTAAGAATTTATATTCACTGTTTTGGTTATAGTTCTTAAAACTCTTTCTTAGGCAGTTCTAAGAAGCTACACTGGATTCCTGCACTCCTATTTATAACTGAGAATAGAGCCATAGATCTCGCATTATTTGTTTGACCAACAATTATTACTGAGCATTTAATATTATAATTAGAATTAAGAAATATGTTAAATAGAAAAATAAGATTCTATTTTTGATAGGGCTCCCATTCTAGTGTGCATGTGTGTTTGTATGTGTGTGTGTGTGTGTGTGTGTGTGTGTGCATGCGCGCGCGTGTGTGTGTAGAATAAAGTAAGTAAATAAGATGAAGAAGGCTTAGCAGGGTGACTAGTTACTTTATAAAGGGAAATCAGTGAAGTCTTCCTTGAGATCTGAATAATAAGAAAAAAATCAGTCCTTGAAAGTCTGGAGAGACGTGCTCCATGTAGAGAACAGAGCCACTTCAATGATTTTAGGACACACAAGAGCTTGGTGCGTCCAAGGGAGTAGAAGCAGACTCCCAAAGCTGAAGCAAATGAGAAAAGAACATGGCAGGGAGTGAAGACTGGAAGGTTAAGAAAGGACCCGATCATTTAAAGTCTCAGAGACAATGGTGAAAAGTTTGCATTTAATTCTAATTGCAAAGGGGAGACATGGGAATTTCCAACTAAGATGCAATCTAGTTTATATTATTAAGATATTGTTTTGAGTACTATTGGGGAAATTGACTCTCATGGAGAAGGAATATAATGGAGACAATGGGTCACTCATAAAGTGATTACAACAATACAACTGAGATTTGATAACTTACACAAAAACAATGCTAACTCTCAATGTTTATTGTTCAATATTGTGCTCCCTAATTGTACCCCCTCAATATTTCAGATGCCTCACTGTGAATAGGTCAATGTGTAATGGTAATTATATGCTATATCTGGGTACTCCTGATATCACTCAAATTTCTATCCATGAAATACTAATGAGAAATTAGTTTAGTCTTAAATGCATTCATATGCTAATTGCCAGGTAATTTGAAGATGAGCTCCAAGGATTTCCAACTTTATAGTTCAGACTTTTTGTCTCAGTAAGCACTCAGTTAATGGCAAGACCCCTGAATTATTGATTTTCTTCACAAATAACTTGGATAATTATATAAACAATGCATATTCAGTTTAATTTAATTGTTGGAAGAATATATTTCTGTTACTTTCTCAGTGTATCAAATTTTAGTTTTAAAAATATTGTGGGTACTACACATTCATTCAAAATGCAATTATTAATTTGCTGTTATATCTAGGTACCAAACTGAACATGAATGAAAATTCAGTAGCTAAGATAACATGGTCATTATCTTCATAGAGCTTCTGATTTGCTAAGAGAATACAATCTTAGATCTAGACAATCCCAACAGAGTGCCAAATTGAGGGGGATGGGTGGGGGCAAATGGTACTTTGAGAACATACAGGGAAATAGAAGTTTAGGGAAAACTTCCCCAAGAAAAAAAGGGTCCTAACTGTGAACAGAATGATAAGTAGTACAGAAGGAAAAGTGGAAGGAAAACAATATCCAAAATTGAAAGAAATTATGGCACTATCAATAATTTCTAAATGTACATATAAAAACTGCCAACTAGTCAAATGGTTGCTACCTAATCTAATCCTACCTATGTTGAAGCAGGTGGAGAGATAAAAATTAATTTATTCATATGTCAATTAACTCAGCAAATATGATTGAGGACCTGCAAAATACTATGTTCTAGTAATTGGAAACATAGATTTGAGCAGGAGAAAAAAAAATTTCCCTAGAGCTTAATTTTGAGAGTGAGGCATGGGAGGTAGAAGGCAGACAATGGACAAATTGCCTTTATTCCCCCTTGTTCATTGTTTAAAGTCAGAAATATAAAAATATAACAGATGTTCTTTGTTCTATCAAAAAATCCCACCTGTGGGACACCCTACAGTTTTCTGAACAGTTCTGTCAGAAAATAAGTGATTCATAAAATCACCTGGCAGAGTTAAGCATATGAAACATATGACAAGGCTGTCAGGGCTCTCCAGCTCACCAAGTGATGAATGCCACAAGGAATAAATAAGCTTTAATTATTTCTCCCTAGAGTCTTTCTGCAATCCTAAGGACCTTCTTCTTCTTCCTTTTTTTTTTTTTTTTTTTTTTTCCTATTCATTTGACTTGAATTAGTTATTTCTCTTGCGACCCTGCTCCACAATGTCATTCCTCTACCTTCCAAACTCTCACTGGAAACCAGCCTCTTAGCCATCTACTTGGTTAAAGATTGTCCCTGAATCCCTTTGGGGATTTTCAATTTGTCTCTCTGAAGACACCAGCCGGGTACTGTCCTGCTCAGCCTGGGGACTCTTCAAAAGTGTCACACAGTGAATTTTATTTTATTTTTTAAGAATAATCTGTAGAATAATAATAAGTTCAACACCAAATAAAATAATGGGGTGGTTTCTCCTTTCAATTCAGCAATGAACTATTTTGGCATCCCAGCATCTACGGTAAATGATTTTCCCATCTAATAGAGAAACTCTTTACTGAGATTTAAAGCCAATGTGAAGTAAGAAACTCTCCATAAAGGCTTTAAAAGTTAACTGGTTGTTTAAAATCCTGAACGGAAATGTCAAAATAAAATCTGATTTCTCATGCACAGTGTGGACTTTATAGAAATCAATGTTGAACATAAAATCTTTAATATTCCCACCACCTAAGTATGCAGATCCAATTATCCCCAACATTCTGTGCTCAACCATGCTGAGCTTATTCACAGATCCTCCAGCTAGAAAATAATAAAAGGTCTGTATGTGCACTGACACTCCTAGAGGAAAGGTATAGGTGTGAGGAGTGTAATCATTTTCTCCAGAATTAAAAACAACAATCAGTTCAGTACTAAGAGGGTGTCTGCTTACAAGAAGTTTTGTTAGTTTATATTATGATGTTTTGAGTGAAAAACGGGAGAACTATCCAAAGGAAATATGGTTTGATATTTTGTAACAGTTTTGTAATAAAGCAAAATACATTGTATATGTAAAGCCATTTTGGATTTTCTTTCATGTAACTCACCCTCTTGGAATTCCCTATAGAATGCATTCTGAGGATTCAGTTCTCTGCCCCTGAGTTTCTCACAGTCTACAGGAAGAAAGAAGCTCCCCATATAGATAAAACTAGTGAAATGTGGTACATGTTATAAAATTATATATTGAGTGCTAATTACCCAGGATGACTATTCCATTGAATAGGAAACGACAAAAAAATGGAGGCTTACTAGTGGCATACAAGCTGCTACTCTCTCAAAGTCACTGAAAGTTTAGGAGAAGAGGTACATGCACATAGATTTTTGTTAACAAGATGATCTTAAGCTTATTGAATTGAGGCAAGAAGACATAAGGTTTTACGAAAGGATAAGAGCTGTTGACCATTTCCTCGTGTTTTAAATAATCTTTATCTTTGACACAAGTATGAAGTGAGCATTATTGAATTAAAGTAAAAAACTGCTAAGATAGTCAATGAGTAGTGAGTCCATAACTAGAGGTACTATCCATAAAATTACCTGGGAAATGTTTAAAGATTGATAATGGAGACAAAGAGATGAAATAAATTTCACTTATTATTATTTTTTTAAACATGATGTCCTGGAGCTAATTCTACAAGTACTCCCCAGATGCCAACTTGTCCTTTGTTTTGTGGTCTGGGTTTTCTTCTCAGTCCTTAAAGGAGAGTGTACCTTTGGGGGAACTAAAACTGCAATCAAGTTAATATGAGAAAACTGCAAATGATATTAATATATTAAATTTTCACAAAATGGAAAGAAAACATTGCAGTTGGTAAATGGAGGGTACTCCATGTTTATTATATTTTTAAAATATATAAAACAAAAGATTCAAAGCAAAACCCATTAAGACATGGAAAAGAAAAAGTCAGAAAAACATAATTTTGAGACAAGGTGTTCAAGAAACCTTTGTACTACTACTAAGGGCCTGCCACCCTACAATGAATGGGAGACAAAGAATGTCCCCTGGCCCACTGTTTCACCAATAGGGGGCTCACAGTATTTGTGAATAATTTTCCTAGAATGCATTGCTGAAACAATGTAGCAATAACCAGGTCAGGAATATTCTTGGAATCACTAGTTTTTTGTTTGTTTGTTTTGTTTTGTTTTTTCTTTTGGTGGAAGGGGACCATACTAGGGATTGAACTCAGGAGCACTCAACCACATAGCCACATCCCTAGCCCTATTTTGTATTTTATTTAGAGACAGCTTCTTACTGCGTTGCTTAGCACCTTGCCATTGCTGAGGATGGCTTTGAACTTGCAATTCTCCTGTCTCAGCCTCCTGAGCTGCTGTGATTACAGCCACTAAATTTCAGTTTTCAGATTATTTGTTCAGATATAAATTATTTTCATGTATTCAGGAAAAAAACTGATTCTGTTCAGAATTACAACTCTAATACCTATTTTATGCTGACAATCTCATGTAAATTTGATGACTTCTTTTTTAGTTTTCCTATTTTATGAGAAAACATTTCTAAAGTTTATAAATTTCTTATAATTGACTTTTATACCAAAATAATAAATTGCTCCCAATTCTAAAACCAAATGGACTGTAGCATATCCTACATTAAAGGCAATGCTTTCAGACCCAGAAGTCTCCCTTCTTTAACACACCCTCTCTTTTATGAGAAACAGTTATGTTGAAGTACATATCTAGGTGAATTTTTAAATTTTAATAATATGAATAAACATGCCTATTAATAAATGGCACTGCATTTAGGAATCCATTAAATAAATGGCAGCCCATTTCATTTTTAAAAAATTTTCTTTATTTTAAATCTTTATTGGAAAATGCAGTGTTTTGTACATTTTATGGAAAACATGTATTTTGTTTTGTAGAAAGTTTGAAATTATATTCAGCCTACCAATATTTTATACATTATAGCAGAACTGACTGTATTAATATTATTAAAATATTATTAAAATAATTACCAAATAGATATGAAAGTAGCATGCCATTGATTATAAAAATGGTTATAAATTATTCTCCCTCTAAATGTACATCCTTCCAAAGTGATGATGCAGATTCTCCACTCAAGAAGTTGAATCTGTTTCCCCAAATTTTCAATCTGGGCGGGTCATATGGCTTGCTTTGGCTAAAAAAATATCAGCAAGTTTGAAATAAGCAGAGGCTAGAAGAGTTTGTGCTTAAGGATTTGCTCTTGTGATACTCTGTGGAGCTCCCCGCACCACCACAAGTGAAGAGCCAGGGCCTGAGGATGAGATTCTTGGTAGCAGAGACAACCCATTCCAGCCTAGAGGTGTCCCCCAAACATTTAGTAGTTCCAGTGCCATGTGAGCCATTTCATTATGGTACTGGTAAAACCCTTAATAGGATATTTTTACGGAGTTGCATTTTTACTGGTCCTTCACTGTTCATATATTTTACTGTACCCTATATAAGTCTGTGTCTCTGATTTTAAATTCTTTCCAGAGCTCAGATTTTCTTCCCTAGGTATTGAAAAAATATAGCCTGTTAACAAGAGGTTGCCTAAGCTTGTTGCAGAATTTGATAGCTATTTCTCTGATGCCCTTACTATCTTATTCTCTAATTATTATTGCAACATTAAATTTCTTGCAGCAGTTTCCTTTAAAATACAAACGTGTTTGATAAAATGCATTTTATGTCCAGTGCATTCATGATAAGAAAATAATTTGGGCATTTTGGGGTTTCTGGTTGAGTTCTCAAGGGGACCAAGTGACTTTAATCAGGCAATGTTTTTAGGGCCAAGTAGAGCTAAGGATTGTTTTCAATACTAAAAAGATTTTGTGTTCATTATTTTTTCATGCTTTTAGCAAACATCTTACCAAGAATAAACTTTCTTTTTTTTAGTTAGAACCTAATTTTACTCATGTTATCCATCTATGCATATATTTTTCTAACAAAATAATATGCAAAGTCTTTACTTAGGACATGGAATCTATGTGAGCTATTGTACATTCAAAGGTTAGGACAAAACAGAGCCAGTTGCGTGGACTGCATGTTTTTGTGTCCCCAAAATCCACTTTTTAAAGCCCTAATTCCTGATATAATGGTATTTGGATGTGAGAGCTTTAGAGGATAATTAGGTCATGAGGGTAGTGACCTTCTAGATGAGATTAGTGCCCTAATAATGAGAGGACAGAGTGCTAATTAACTCTACTCCTATCATAGGAGAATACAGCAAGAAGATGCCTGTCTATAAAATAGGAAGAGGGCCTGCACCAAGACCCTGACCCTGCTGGCACCTTGATCTCACATCCCAGGCTCTGGAACTGTGAGGAATAAATGTTCTTTAAGTCACCAGCTTATTGACTTGACAGTTCATGTTATGATGCCTGTCCTCAATGTCAACTTACACTCTCCACTTTTAATATAAAATATATAACATGAAAAGAAATAAATAACTAGTTAAGAGTCATTCATTAAAAATTCACATAATGACTATATTTTTAAAATCATGTGACTTTTAAAATAACGAAGAAGAAAAACCATCATAATATTCTTGATATATGTGTGTGTTTATATATATTTGAGCT
This sequence comes from Tamias sibiricus, assembly GCA_025594165.1. Lineage (NCBI taxonomy): Eukaryota > Metazoa > Chordata > Mammalia > Rodentia > Sciuridae > Tamias > Tamias sibiricus. The sequence goes on from CM046668.1 coordinate 33,702,407, forward strand.
GAATTGCTTTAAATGCCTATATTTCTTTAATCCAGAATATAAATTGTGAACAAAGATTATTCCAATTCCAACCTATTTCAATCAGAAGCTAGTCAAGTGTCCTTGTAGTTTGTTAGAATAAAAGGTGACCCTGCTAGCCTGCAGTCAGAGTGCTTTTGTCTGAAGTACAGCTTACATCCATTATCCTAACCAGTCAGTCACAGAGAAGGGTCTCATTGCCACATTGTCATTGGTTGTTCTTGCATTGACCTGGAATATTCTAGCTGAGAAAATATTTTTCAATCACAGCATTGGTTCCTATAACATATACTGAAATAGAATAATACTACTTAAAAGGTGATAAAAAAATTTAAAAGAAAGATCATGTGTTAATTACCAGCTCTGGAGAGTTCTTACTTTTTTTTTTTTTTTTTTTTTTTTTTTTTTTTGGATAGACCAAATACAAATGTGTAATTCCACAGTCCTTACAACAATTGTCACTGATTGCCAAATGTGTGAGTATTCTTCAAGGAGATTCACTCACATTCAAAAGCAGCAATACAAAGGCGTTATGGTAGAGGGGGTTGGGAGTCAGAGGTAGGAGAAAAGCATACCTGTGCTTCTTACAGGTTGTGTCCTTAAGCGTTTGTTTCTTTATATTTCAAATGCACATAATAATATTTATGTTAAATGCTCAGTAAAAGATTAAGTGAAGTTATCATGTAAAAATAGTTGGACATAGGTGATGGCAAAGGTTCAGCAATTATCATGTATCTTCGCCTTTGTGGGACAAATACTTGAGTAAAGTTAATACAATAATAACAAAAGTAATTAGTCTATTATGGCATAATAGGAGTATATATACATGTAATTGGCCTTAAGGTCAAGCTTTTTTATTCTTTATTCTCTGTGCCTCTTTTCTCTTTAACATGCTGCTGGTTGTAAATATGTTCTTGTTCTTAGAATTGCAATTTCTTCATCATTGAATTTGTATAAGGGAATAATTCTTTAATTTGCTTTAAATTTATTTCTGTGTTGCCTAATATCCATGCTGGCCACAGAATACAAAACATATTTTGGAACTTTACAACAAAGCATAAATAGAAATAATAGTAGACCTGATTATTAATGTAATTTTTTTCCTATTTCTGAAAAATGTGGAACGTTTTGTTGGATTCATCTCTTTTAGGGTTTTCATTGACTAGTTTTATGGAAAATATTTTACCTTTAATATTTTTCATCAACTCAATCATCCTATACCCATGAATGAAATGGCATGCTATGCATACCTTAGCTGTGATTAGCATATTCTCTTTAATGCCTAAAACTATTGAGATTTGGGGGATGAGATAGTATAAAAAATCCACATTGATTTTTAGAATGAAAAAATAATGGCGTGCAATATAGGATGCCACAGTGAAAGATACAAATAATTGGCTTGTGACACAAGCACTCTAGTCCTCAAGTTCTGGCCACTTTACTGCTGTAATGCTTACACTAAAATTTTCCAATCCCTCTTCTAAAGTTTTCCCAGCATCATCTTCTAATGGGAGCATATTTTACCAGAAAATATTTTTCAAAACAGATTTAATTTGGTCAATATTTTTTATAACATTTATGCTTATATTCATTCAATTTCCAACTCATTTTTCTTTTCTTCGTGTCACTTGTCACTTTCAGGTCTCAAGTTGCTAAAATGCAATGTCTTGAGATTAGAAATATACCCCAGAGTCTCTTCTACTTCTAAATATTTGGGGATTTTAAACCCAATATTTTCATTTTATGTGTACGTTTTACAACATGGAAAAACTCAAAGCACATTATCTTTTAAAATTTACAAATTTTAAAGATAGCCTAAAGTAGTAATGATAGCAATGATAGTTTATATTTGCATAAGATTTGGTTGATGATCATAATGAATACTGTTTTGAACAGTTATTTATTTATTTATTTATTTATTTTGGAACCAGGGATTGAACTCAGGGGCATTCGACCACTGGGCCACATCCCCAGCCCTTTTTTCGTATTTTATTAGAGACAGGGTCTCACTGAGTTGCTAAGTGCCTTGCCATTGCTGAGGCTGGCTTTGAACTCACGATCCTCCTGCCTCAGCCTCCCAAGTGCTGGGATTACAGGCGTGCACCACTGCGCCCGGCTTGAACAGTTATTTTTAATATAGTTATTATTTCAATGGTATTTTCTTTTGAGAAAGTGTTCTTTCAGTCCCTCAGACTCATTTAAATAAGAAAGCTGTGATTAAATTGTTATTTAATTGCTGAATTTTGTGTTCAGTATTATTCTCACTATAAAAAGTATTACAGACAATAAATCCTACAGTCTCAGATAATGAGTGTATACTTTCTTTTATTCTACAAACTGGGTTTCCTTGATATTTTTCTTTTTTAAATTTCACTTTCAGATGTGTTTCTGGATTTGTGTCTAATTAGTGAGAATGTGAGCTGGAGACAAGATACTCAGAAAATCTTAGAGACTTCAGTCTTTTTTTTTTTTTTTTTTTTCATTTATTTTGGAATTACTTTATTTAAATAGGATTTGGGGCTCTTCCCTGGAGTCTTGAAATGCTAATGAGGGAATTCCATACTTTTGTATATTTATTTATATACACTAACAGTTTTCTAAAAAGCAATGTATATTAATGATCCAAGAAAATTTTTTGAATGATTTTATAGCAAAAACTATATACTTTGTTTATATCTAAACATTTCTAAGGCAAAAGTACAAATACATAACAAGTAATAAACTGGGAAGTAGAAATATCAGGGAGCTAAAAGTGGAAAGAAAGTATAAATTGACAGCAAGAAGGGTCCCAGTTTATATTATCACTAAGATGAATCAGCGTCAGAAATAATGTCTCCTCTGAGTGGGATGTTTTACATAGTCACAGATACAGCATTTTATTTATTTATAGTCACCCCATGACCAAGAACACATCTAAGACAAACCGAGAGTGATAAACATGGCTGATGTCAGGTAAGACTAATACTTGCGAAATGCAGGGGACAAGGGGTGTAGCATGCTTTAGGAAAAAAATATGTCTACTAGCTCATGGAAATATACAGTATTAAGTAATTGGGCAAAAAATGAGGACAAAAATAATAATCAAGTGACATAGCTATAAAGAGAAATAAAAAATAAAAAAGAATAGCATTTTAAATAGTAAGTTTCAAATATATGAATATATAAAAATATATAACAAACATATGAATATATAAAATTTTTTGATAACATGATTAGAAAAACTGTCATCATAATTTTCTTTTATTTTATTACCTGTGTTTTTGATCAATCACAATATCCATAACAATTCACTAACTATAAAATCTGTACTATTGATGATTTTCTTTGTTTCAAATGTATTTGTACTTCCAAATTTAAAGATAATTTTATAAGCATGCACACACACACACACACACACACACACACACACACATACACACATATGCATGACTTACTTCAGATAAAACCATAAAAGTAAAAATTTTAGGGGATCTTTAGATTTCTTTAAAACAAATACAACAAGCAATTAGTCATTTGACAGAGAAATATGTACTTAGTGAAATGTTGTTTGGGGTATTCAGATTCTGAGTTTAATGAAGTAGTAACAAACAAAAGGGAAACTTGTGATATATTTTTAAAAATATTAAAAAATAAATCTGAATTATATCACAAAAACCACAACTTTAATGCAGATGGAAGAGACTGTTTTTGAACATTTATAGTCTTTACATGTATAATGATATTATTAGTATGGATCTACATGCATGTTTAAATTATGTATTTTAAACATAATGAGTTTTATTCTGAAGCTCTCATTTGAAATAACCTGTATGTTACCAAATGGCAAAGTTCTACATTTCTTTCTTATCTTTTCTGTTTTCCTGAATGATTTGCATTTATAAGATGGTACAACTACTGTTACATCTATTCATTATCGAATTATTTGGGTACCAAATCCATATTTATATTCCTAAAACAAACCATTTATATTTTCCATATACTTAATTCAAATGGTCACCAGGAAAAAATGTTTAATTTGCTTTCTTTGCGCAGCTCTGTACTCTGTGTTGGAATTGTATCTTGGGGATATTTTCTTCTTTATGCAAGGAAAACCTGGGCTGATATTGCAAAGAACACACGTGTGGGAATAGTTTCACTCTTCCAAGTACAAGTACAAGAGGAAGAGTAAGTGAAATAAGCCTGAGTCCAAACAGTATGCTAGATTTATAAGTTTGTGAAACACATACAAACTTCTTCTGCAGTTCAATCTTAATATTTTTCTGAAATTCATTCTGTATCTTATACCTTAATACACAGTGAACTGAGTTGGTTATTAATTCTCTGAATTAAATACATATTTTATGGATTATTCATTATGTATGCTGCTTTTAGTTCTTACATGTGAGAGTTATAATTGTATTATATACAATTCACTTCTTGTGGTTTTTTTTTTTTTTTTTTTTTTTTTTTTTGGTACTGAGAAGTGAACCCAGGTGTACTTACCACTAAGCCACATCCCCAGCTCTTTTTATTTTTTATTTTGATTGAGACACTGTCTCACTATGTTGCTGACGGCCTCACTAAGTTGCTGAGGCGGACCTTAAACTTGAGATTTTCCTGTCTCAGCCTCTGTAGTCTCTGGTATTACAGGCATGCACCACCACACTGGGTTTATAATTCACTATTAAAATATAATTCTACAGCACTGTGATCTAAATATAGATATACATATTATCTACTAGAAATATAAAAACTCATTTTTTCAAAATATCTCCATTAATGTTAAAAAATGATATAAGTAAAATTCAAGAAGTAGGATCATTTATGTGTGTTGAGGATTTATCTGTGTTTTTGTGTAAATTATGAATTATATGCAGAAGAACAAAAAACTGTATGTTTTATCTAAAGTAAGATAGCAAAACTTAAAATATTCAAAAACCTAAATCAGGGATCATTAAAGAATGTATATATATTTACCTGAGGTATACATTTGCACCATTACACAGCATTTAGTGTATAAATTAAAAGCAAATTGAATTGCTCTTTGCCTCAGATAGGTACTTGTATATTTCAGTAGAGTCACATTTTAATTATTCACCAATCTTTCTACAATGAGATGAACAAAGTTTTACAAAGCATTGAAAATCTGATTATTCAGAAATCAAAGTAAAAGTAGAAACCTTATTCCTAGGATCAGTAATGAATGGTCATAGGGTATTACATACCATCATACTTTTCCATTTCTATTTTCCAGAAGAAAGGTGCACAATCTTACTGTTAAAACATAGTTGCTGTAATACCATGGGCCATAGTCCTTGAATACAGTCAATAATACAGGAATCCAGCCATCCATTCCACAAAGATAAGAATTTAATTATCACCCCTGCACCAGCACAATCCTATGTGCAGTGGTTACCAATAGAAACAGTGTATGCTTCCTATTCTGAAGTATTTTAGCTTAAAAGAGAATCAGTGAATTGCTATTTGATATAACTCCTGCGGTAGCAGAAACAGGGTGTGGAGGAAGCAAGAGGAGAAAGCTTCTTTTCCTGTTGGATGAACTCCAGGAATACCTGATATGTGTGTCTCACATTAGAAATAGAAAGTTTCAAGGCAAGGAAGAGAAAGGAATTCCCAACTGAGAGGCCGCTGCTCCAGAGTTCATTTTAACGGTATGAGGCAATGGGGTGTAGGAAGGGTTGAGAAAAATTGGTACAAATTGTGAAACCAAAACAAACAAACAAACAAAAAATTCCACTCAGAGAAGCATTCCACTTGGAGAAAAAAAAAAAACAAAAAAACACAAAAACATGGAATGACAGAATCGTGAGAAGTTTGCATGTATCCCGTTCATGTACTCATTCATTCAATACGTATCTTTTGAATCCCACCAACGTGTAGAGCACTCTGCTAATAATGGGAAAAACACAGGAAGGCAGGCACCCATTTTTCCCTCTAGGTGCTCACAAACCTAGTAAAGAATATAGCCATGGGGTAGGTATGAGGCCTTTCATTTTTCCTTTTAAGAGGGGTGCATTGCAGTGTCATGAGAACATACACAAAGAACTTCAAGAAAGTAGGGTATTTGGGACAAATGATGGGAAGTTAGGTAAGGAAGAAAAGTGTGTCCAGGAAGTAAAAAAGGCTTATAAACTGCATCCTGACTGATATATTAGGAAGGTAACACAGACAGCAATGAATTAAAAAAAATCAGGGAGAGGGGTTGGGAGAGTAGCTCAGGATAGAGTGTTGCCCAACATGTGTCAGGCACCAGGTTCATACCCCATCACCCCAGTCACCCTAAATCAAGGAAAGATTGAATAAGACTGATAGTATATTTTGAAACCAGAACAAAATGCTCAAGGAATAAAATAGCTCAATTAAACAGGTTATTTGATTAAATGTAAGTTGAACTAAATTCATTTTTGTTTTAAATTTTGTTAAATAGACATATTCTAAATAGAAAAAAAAAAATCTAATATCTAGAACTCAACTCTATGGGAAGTAAGTTAATGCCCATGAGTACACTTGGGTGAGAATAAGGTCAGACAAACAACGAAGTGCAGTAAATCCTGGAAAGTATCTTTAATAATTAGTAGACAAAGCTTGGGAGTGATTGCTACTGAAGAAATGAATACACTGCATCAAATTTTTTACTGTAGAACAGTAATTATCATCTTTGCTGATCATTAAATAACTTAAATCACTTTAAAAGGACTTAACACTTAGTTCACATGCCCAGAGATTCTGATTTAAGTGTTTTGAGGTACAGGCTGGATACTGGAATGAACACACACACACACACAAAAAAAAACAACAACAACAACAACAAAAAAAAAAAACCCTCCCCAGGTGACTTCAGGGTGCCTTCAGTGTGCAGCTAGGTTGAGAATTTTTTTGCCATGAAGCCATATATTTTAACTGAAGCTCTGCCATTAAACCATGAAAGCTTGTACACACCAGAGTTCCAGATACTTTACTTGTGAATCAGTGATTAGTAGAATTCATTGATTAGTAGAATTACATGCAAAAGGTATTTCTCACAATGCTGAGCAAGCAGTAAGGATTCTATAGACATCATCTGCAAATATTATCAATTATTATTATGAATAGCATCTTACCCTCTATTATATAAATTTAAAGTCATGGAAGTGAAGAAGATCAGTGAGGGAAAATACAGAGGACAAAGAGAAAATCTCTACAGTTAGAACCTGGACAATATGCAACCCTTAAGAAAATGAGAGAGAGAAAGGAGATAGCAAACAAAAAAATTGAAAGGTCAAAAATGGAGGAGATCTAGAAAAGAAGGCTTCTTGAAATTTTTTAGATAAATTTCAGGTGTTGCAAAAATTTGAAGTAGGTTGAAGTCTGAAGCATAACCCATAACTTGGAAATTTTAAAATCTATCGAATCATTTATAATGGAATCAGATTAGGGCTGTCCAAATTTACCATTGGTTGAGGGTAAAGCATTAGAGACAACAATGAGAAGGGCACTACTTCAAGAACCTTAATATTTAAGGAAGGGAGTGGGATAAGGATAGAAGGAAATATCTTGAGGAGAAAGAAGTATTATGAATAAATTGAAAAACATTTTTTCTAGAGTGAAAATAAAGTAAAAATAATTGCAAAAAGAAGTAAATTAGCTTGTTACTAAAGGGTTTGAAACTATAGAAAGGAATAAAATTGATTTAACATGGAATTGATAAGAATGATTGCCTCTAAGGAGAGAAATAGTGATTTTTTTTTTTTTTTTTGGACACGGGAATGTATGAGGTGGTGTGACAATTATAGAACCAGAGAGGGAATCAGAGTCAGAACCCCCTGATGCTGTGGGGCTGGTCTGTGCCGTAACCCAAATTTACCAAGGGTGGCAATCACGTACATTCACTTCAATGCCAAGTCTGTTGACATGAACTATGGACATTCTTGATCTCTCAGGGAGATTGTTTTGGAAGACAAGAATGTCAAAATAAATCAAGAAAAAGCTACAGGAACCAATGGAAAGAAAAATCTATTAAGGTTATGGTTTGAATATGACGTGTTCCCCCAAAGCTCCTGTGTTAATGCAGGAATGTTTGGATGTAAAGTTATTAGACTGTGAGAACTGTAATCTAATCACTTCATCCTAGTTTGAATGGACCTACCTGGTAGTAACAAAGCAGGTAGTTCATTATATCATTATCTGTGGGTGTGGTTGGAGGAGGTGAGTCACTTGAAGTGTGTGGGGGGGAATGCCCTGCAAGGGTCATTCATCCCTGAAGCCCCTTCCCCTCTCCTTCTCTGCTTCCTGTCTGACATGAGGGGAGCAATTTCTCTCCACCACTTCCTTCCCAATTAGGTGCTAAATAATGATGGAGTCAGTCATCTGTGGACTAAGACCTCTGAAACCATGAGCCCAAATTAGACTTTCCTTCCTCTTAAGTTGTGCTTGTCAGATATTTTGGTCACAGCAATAAAAGGCTGACTAACAAAATGAAGGAACATCCCAGTATTATATAACTCCATGTTTTCTTTGTGTTTCCTCTATTGAATTATTTCTCCTCCAAAGAAGACTAGAGAGGCTCAATGGAGAAAGAGTAGATGAAATAAGTACCTGAACTATGATAAGATTGGTGAAGCTTTGAAACTTTCTATGTGAATCTTTTCCTAGCTGCTCTAGCACTAGAAACTAAGGCATAACACAAAGCATATTGACTAGTATTTCACCTAAAACCGTCACTCTAGACAAAGTGTAAATAAGCCCTGTTTCCTTGATACCTCGTATCACTGTAAAATAGTTTGTCATCATCACAAATTATCCCACAGTACTCAGAATGAAAGTGATTGGTTAATTTGTCTAGTTGGAATATTGCCATAATAAATAGATAAAATCAGAATAGTCTTTCTACTGGTTTGTTCATATTAACCTAGGTATAGTTGGAAACAAGAGAGTAAGCAAAACATGACAGAGTGAAACCAATGCATTACCCTACTGGAAACAAACAAATCAAATCAAATCAAAATACACAGCTCATGCCCTCTGCTTGGTATATGGAAGATTTGTTTTTGTGTAGTGTATATACAGGACAGTAAATCTGAGGGAGCTTTTAAAGTTCATTATATCATTATCTGTGAAGAAGTTACTTAGAAAATGCAATGCAGTGAATTAGAGCAATGTCATAGTCAGAACATGAATCAATACACTAAGGGGAAAGATGTACCAGGAAGGATGTGGCTGTAGCTGCTTTATTTCCAGCACCAAGTGCAATCAGTGTTGTCACTATCACTACAAGACCCATGCTTGTAAGACCCTGCCCCCACAAGGAGTCAGCAAAGGAGCAGATGCTCCATGATCCGCAGTTCACCAGATCTGCATACATTTGTGTCACTGAAGTAATCCCATTTGATCATATGTGTCTTTGATCTGGCAGGTTTCATGTGCAGGTGGCTAAGACATTGCCTTATTGGCCACTTTGTATCAGACCCAACAGGAAGTCCTCCTGGGGTTTCACAGATACTTCACTGTATCCAGTTATGCAGTCCTTTCATTCCAAAGCTTCCATTATATCTTATCGACTCTCTTATGCAGAAACACAATACTCACCATAAAGGTGTTTTTTTCCTTTATTAAATTTACTCATTTATTATTGTATATCCCCAAAAGCAGATTGCATCTCATTGTTCATTATTTTTAACTTATTTTTTTTCTTAAAATTGATAGGCAGAAAGACTATTCTGCCTATAACGCTGAATTTAAAATTAACATTTTAAAAGGCATTGTGAGATGACATTAGAAATGTAAAATATTTTTCTGAAGGAAAAGGGTCTTTATCCAAAAAGAGGTCCTTGGAAAATATTTGTAAAAACATTGTTTATTGTGGTAAACTACATGTGACATGAAATTTACCACTTTTAATAGGCAATTCCAGTGGTAGCAAATCCACATATCATGTTGTGCAAGTATTACCACTTTCCATCCTCAGAACTTGTTCATGATTCCAAACTGAAAGTCTGCACCCAGTAAACAAGAACTCTCTATCTTTCCCCCCTAATCACTGCCAATCACCATTTTAGTTGTTGTCTAAGAATTTGACTATTCTAAATACCTTATGAAAGTGGAATCACACTATATTTGTTTTGTTTTGACAGGCATATTTCACTTAGCATAATGTTTTCAAGGTTCATCCATATTGCAGCATATATCAGAATCTCATTCCTTTTTAAGGTTGCATACTAGTTCAATGCATTTTTTTTTAATGTAATCATCCTTTGATGGACACTGGATTGTTTCTACCTTTCACCTATTGTGAATGATGCTGCTGTGAACATAGGTATACAAATATTTGTTTAAGCTTCTCATGATGGTACATGCTTGTAGTCCTAGCCACTCAGAAGCTGATTGTGGGTTTAAGCCCTGCTTGGGTAACCTAGGAAGACTCTGTCTCTTATAAGATAAATGAGGGGGGTTAGGAGCATAGCTCAGTGATTTGAGTGTATGTTCAAAGCCCTAGGTTCAATCATAAGCCATACAAAAAAAAAAAAAAAAAAAAAAAAATCAGAGCAAAACAAAAAAGAACAAAAGCCAAGTATTTCTTTTGGATTTGCTTTAGATTTTCATGGGTCTATATCTAGAAATGAAATTTCTGAATCATATGATAATTCTGTTTAGTTGTTCAAGGAACTGCCATGCTGTTCCTCAGCTGCACCCTTTTACATCCGCATCAGCAATGCACATGTGTTCTGACCTCTCCACATCCGGGCCAACACATGCTAGTTTAGTTTTTTTAGTAACAGTCACAGTAATAGGCATAAATACAAAATTAAATTCAATATTTGAAAAAGATGAACCAATTTACCTCTTCTGATGAAGGAATCCAAATCTTAAGGGATGGGTTTGTTACCATTGCTTCAACCTTATTTCCTATCACTATACTGCCATGCCATGCCAACAAGTTTTCAGTTAATATCTAAAGAACTAAACAAAGATAACCTTCACTGCTTTCCTTGGTCTCTTTGGTTATTCACATTGTCATTACCTTCTTGGTCAATTTAAGATTACATGCTTTTTTTTTTTCAGGACATGCCAAAATTTATGAAGTTACAAAAATTATTCTCAACATGTCGGGAAAAGGTACACATATACATTGCTGTTGGGACTGCAAATTGGTACAACCTCTATGGCAAGCAGTATGGAGATTCCTCAGAAAACGTGGAATGGAACCACCATTTGACCCAGTTATCCCACTCCTAGGTTTATACCCAAAGGACATGAAATCAGCATACTATAGTGATATATACATTTTCTTTATCCATCCATCTGTTGATTCTACGTTATATACAACCAGAAGAACTAGAAGTTATACTCCATTTATGTATGATGTGTGAAAAGGCATTCTACAGTCATGTGTAACTAATTAGAACAAATAAAAAAATTATCCTCACCAACATTATTAGGCATATAATACATTTTAGTATCAAGTATCCATTAAAAATCAAATGGATTGAGGTTATTAATGTTCCCTAAAAACATAATTCATTAATTTATTCATTTCATATTTTACTGTGAGTTTACTCTTCCTAATACTGTCCAATAGAACTTTCCCTAATAGAAGTATTATTCTTTTTGCTCTAGTCAACACAGTGGCACTATCCACTTGTGCCTTTTCACTATGTAAAATGTGACTATTTAAATTTAATTAAAAATAAATAAAATTAAAAATTTATAACCTTTGTCACACTAGCATATTTACATATTCACTAGGCACATGTTACTAATGGTGAAAATATTAGTACCACTTTCAATAGATATATCAAGAATTTATTTGTCATTTTGTCCTAGATATTCAGTCTGGTTATTAAAACTGAAACACAAATATTTACATTCCCATTAGCAGCATACAAATGTTGCAATTTCTTCCCATCCTTGCCAATAGTTGTTACTTTCTATATTGAAGGGGAACATAGGTAAGTGCTAACTATTATGAAAATACAAATGAAAGAGAGAGAGAGGCAGGGGAGGAAGAGAGGGAGAAAGAAGCTCCCTACAGAAAATCAGGAAATGCTTCCAAACGGAGACAATGACCTCAGTAGATAAAGATGAAGGCAGAAAGGCAGTGTTCATGATCCCCAAACAAAGTGGTAGCTGAAGGAGGGTGAGGTGTGTGATGTCTTCCAGGACAAACTACATCTGAGCAAGAAGACTGAGATTGGAGGGAAGTTAAGAAAATGGGCTGGATCAGTAGGACCTCACTGTGCCCAGAGCTCAGGCTGAAGCCATACAAAGAGGTGACCAAAATAAATAAATAAATAAACAAATAAATAAAGATGTTCCTCAATCGTTAACTTCCTAAAGCAATAATTTCCCTTTTTCAGAGTAGTGGCCAATAGCATTAATTTTAAAGAATTTAAATTAATGGCTTGGATGTTATTGGTGTTTTGTGTAAACACTTTTTTTCTGGGTAAGCTTATAAATATATGAGCCTTTCATTGGCCATTAAGGCAATTCCTAAAATCCACTTGAAATCAATAAACTAATGAATCAATAACTAATATTTAAATAATTGAGTAATTGCTTAGTGCAAAACTTGTTTACTTGGCCTGTTGCTGCTTATAGAATAAAAAAGAAGTTCTTATAAAATGTTACATATGACTACACATAAGTAAATAAAGTTGTTTTCTATTGCTTCCAATCTCTTATTCCAGGCAGCACTTTAATGGAATGTGTACAGTACACTGCAACAATTGCCTTTCTGAATGCTCTGTGGTTGGATTAACATTTTGGAGGGTTCATTGGCTGCTTACACATTGATCAGAATCTCTTGGCTCTTGTGCTGAAACGTTCTGCCTTTGAGTTATGATTCACCTGGCAAATGGTTTACCATGCTTCAGTCATAATGAATAATAGTTTCTCCTTCCATCTATTGAAGCTATTTCTGAGTTTTACCCTTGTTAGAGTTGGATACCCAAGTAAATATTGATATACTTACTTTGGGATATTCATTAATACTCTCTAGAAAAAGCTAAAAACCAAGTAAAATCTACTGGACATGATAGGGAATCATTACATATGAACAATCCACATATTATCTAAGGATAATATTATGTTTCTCATAAAAAATCAGTCTCTAATTCTGGCTCAATATAATCTGAAGTTGGGCAAAGCCTTAAGTGATGATTTTCACTCTGGTTCATTAACACTGTGATGATTCAGTGAGATGAGATCCACATACCAGTCTGGCAGACAATGACCAAATACAAGCATCTCAAATGAGGACAGATGACAAGCAGCCTGATAGGCAAAAAGGCGGTGCCATTCCACCCACGTGTGGAGCCACATATGTGGCAGTTACATTCTTAGCACATGAGAACGTGAATCAATTCCAGATGGAGCAAAAGATTCAAGTGTTAATTTTTTTTTTAAACTTTGAGGAAATATATATGAAAATATTTTTGCCTTCACCATAGAGAATAATTTCTAAAACCGGATGCAGAAAAGATAAGCCATAATAAAAATTTCATTAATCGAAACACTATATATATTTGTAGTATAAAAAATTAATCTTTCACTAGAAGGAGGAAAAAGACAAGATATAGCCTAAGGAAAATTATTTTCAATACCCATATCAAAAAATTTAGAATCTAGAATCTGTAAGAAACTTCTGTAAATCTATGTAAAAAGGATAATTATCTCAAGAAAAAATGCAAATCATAATAAGGAAGCCTGAATATTTGATGAAAAGATACTTAGTGCACTAATGATCAAAAAAACACAAATCGGAAACATGCATTTAGCAATATTTAAAAATGTGAGGATATCAAATATTGACAAAGGTAGATAGTATGGTGACTCTTAAAAATATGCTTGCAAACTCTAAATACTACAGGCACTGTGTGGAGTAACCAGGCAAAATATGGGAAGAGAAAGAAGTACATTCGATATAAACAAGTAATTTTACTTGTAGACTTAATACCTGCAAAAGTACTGGACATATGCCTAATGAGGCATGTGTGAAAAATATTGCTGAATTATTATAGTGGGAATTTGGAAATGGCCATTAATGAGAAAAAAACACAAATTGCAGTATATTTATGGAATGGAATAGTATAAAGTAATGAAAATACATGAGGTACATCTGTCAGAAAAACTTGAACAAATCATGAAAACCCCTATTTCCACAGTATATTAAAATTTACATATTTTAGTTACTTAGTCAATACTATGTACTATTAAAAGTTGTACATAGTGCATATATACATATAGTAAAATCAAGAGGAAACCAGTTATTACTGGTCCAGTAAATTTACTATAAATTTAGACAGAAATGCAATCTGGAAGAATAGACAGAGGGCTTATAATTTATACTTAATAACATGTTATTTAAACTAAGTGATAATTCAACAGCATTAGTCTCACTGTTTTCTCTATCTCTGCCGAACAATCACATCATAATGATAAAACTCAATCATTAATAGTTCCAAGTATTTTGTAGCATAGCACCTTGACTCTAAAGGTCAACTTCATGTGTGATGGTAGAACTTCTGCTGGTAACAAATGTGTCCTTCTGATGCAGGACTCTTACCTTAGGAGGAGTGGTTCATGCGATCTTGGACCTGTAATCGAAACTTTCTTTGAAGCACAGTAATCAAGAAAGACAAGGTCATGGCTTTCAGTAAGATCTAAGAAATTATGCTAATTTCTCCAGCACAAACTGCTAAATCAAGCTCTGGCTGAGCTGGGGAGTAACTATTGCGATAAACACCATGTACCTCCTTATACCTAGAATACACGTAAAACTGGGATTCCAAGACCCCATTCCCACAAATTTCAGTATAGTAAATCTGGTGTTGGGCAAGTGTCCAAGGCCTGATGTATTAAGTGTTATTTTTTGTCAATTCTGAGGTTTCTCTGGTTCAGTGGCCAAAGTTTAAAAAAAAATACTGCTTCAGGAAATTTCTGGACTATCTTAGTCCAATCAGCTAGTATAACAACAAGGCTGAATGGCTTACAGAAAAATAAATTTATTGCTCATAATTCTGGAATCTAGGAAGTTCAGAAACAAGGTACTGTCCTGGGACCCCTGTATGAACTATGGATATTGTTTGAGCCATGAAAAGTAGGGAAGCTTTTTTTTGGAAACTCCTGGGTGAAATTCCCTATTTCCAGAAAGCCCAGATTATGCTGGCGCCATGCCTTAGCTCACAGCCTCAGTTCAAACACAGCTGTCTAGAGATGGATGTAACCTGCCAAGCACCAAGCAACCTGTTTTTTCCTGTTCTTTTCCTGTTTTTACTGAAGGAGCTCCCCACCATCCCCTTCGGTCTATACTGCTATAAATAAAGCTAGCATGGGTTTTTCTCTTTGTTAGGGTCAGACCCCTGAGGTCTGCCTAACCAATCATTGCCTATATATAGTTTATTTATTTATTTATAGTCTTCTATGTTTATTTTGTAATACTACTATCATAGCTTTTGTTTCACAGCCAGCCCTCACCTCCAATGGTTATCCATTACTTCCACATGCAGGACATGGCCAGAAGTACTGGAAGATTCAGTGTCTGATAAGGGACTGTTTCTGGCATCACAGTTTCAATGTTCTTGGGTGGTAGAGGAGGCAAAGGAGCTTTCTCAGGCTTCTTTACATGGGCACTAATTCCACTCATAAGGGTCTGCCTCATGGTCTAATCATCTATCATATTGAGGGTTAGGATTTCAATATATGAATTTTCATCACATTGGGGGTTAGGGTTTCAATGTAGATTTTCAACATATGAATTTTCATCACAGTATCACGATAGAGATTAATAAATAGTTAGAGTTCAATTTCAGAAGCAACATTAAAAATGGATCTGAAAGGAAGAATTTTTCTTACATCTATTTGCTTCACAGAACTTGATACTTATCTGGAGACAATTACCAAAGGAACAAAGGGTGAGAACCATTTGGGGGAGAAGTTCTAACATAAGCCTAAGCATAGAGGAATGAAGCATCCTGAATATTGGGAAAAAATGCAAGTCAATGTTCATAGTAATTGATAAGTTCAAAGACTAAGAGAAGAATTGGGGGTTCAGATCAAGGAATGCCTTGAATAATATCTTAAGGAGTTTGGACTTGGTCATTGGTGTTCTAGAAAGTTAGACTTAGCATATGATACTCATGACTTCAAGATGCATTATAAGATTGGATTATAAGATTGACCCCAGGAAGAGGAAGCAGGAAATGGGGGCAAGGACCTGGAAATAAGACTTGCCCTTGAACATTTGATAGGGTTTCGTCCAGAGAAAGGGGGAGTTCTTCCAGATCAGTAAAGCCATGCATGGAGAAAGGTGAAGGTGACTGATTAGATGGATTCTCCTAAGCCATCCTGACCATGTTTGTGTAAATTTACAAGCAAACCATAAAGTCCTCAGTTTCCCCTAAATACTTTAACCTCCAAAAAATGATGGGTTGGGGTGAAGGACAAGGCTGGGGCTCACTGAAGACATTATTTACTGATTATGAGATCCTGGGAATGTCATTATTTGTAGAAGTTTGTTCCGTGAGAAATGCAAAAGAATATTTTAGTTATAAAAATCATATCTTGTATATTCTAAAACTTATGAATATGAATATAAGAATCAAAGAATAACCACACTCCATATTTAAATGAAAGGACAAAATAAGTAGGTAGTGAGTTGAAGTGAATGATTCATTTAAAAACAACATGGTAGCCAGGCTCAATGGCATATGCCTATTATCTCAGTGACCTGGGAGGCTGAAGCAGGAGGATTGCAAGTTTGAAGCCAACTTCAGTAATTTAGAGAGGTCCTAAGCAACTTATTAAGACCCTGTCTAAAATTTTAAAAGGGGGGGGGGGGCGCTGGAAATGTAGCTCAGGGGTAAAGCATCCCTGGGCTTAATCCCCAGTACTTGCCGCCCTAAAGAATAAAAGTAACATGGTATACTGGAAAAACATGTACAGTCATTGTGCAGTTATCATCAGATGCCCATAGAGGATGATATTCAAGTCCTCTGTGGGTATCAAAATATATGATGTTTGTATAAATCATATTGTATTTGCAGGTAGATGTGGAACCAGTGGATGTGGAACTTTTTCAGGGTTGCAGAGGGCCACTGTACTCTGGAAAACCGGTTTCCAATCATGTTCATTATTTGCTGAATGGTCATTTATATTTTGCTTAACCTCTCTGAGTATCAGTCTCTACATATGCTAATGAGATCTAATAAAGCCTACCTCAAAGGGTGATGTAGGATTCAGTGAAATGTCTTTTGCCTAGGCAAGGTGTGTAACGCCATTCCCAGAGTTTTGTCTCACACAGCCTTGAATAAGTCAGTTACTCTTCAAGGACCTTGATTCCCTATGGAATTAAGAGAATTCACTGGTCCATTTGGCATTAATATATTTTAGGTACAAATGTGAAGGCATTAACAGTAACACTGCTCATTTCAACAGCATGTTTAGCCAGATAAATGATCATGGGGCCAGGTCATAATTTAGCCTACTGTGTGCTATGTTTTATTTCTGAACTCACAGATTTAAGGGAAAGACAGAGAGCAATCAGTTGAGTTTTCTAGGTAGACAGAAGGAGCTCACTTTCTGGCAGATTGGTGGAACCTCACCTGGAGTTACATTTCAAATGGTGCATTGCACCTGCTCATTCATCAAGCCGCCAAGGCCTTGCTTTTGCAGCATGCTTTTTTCTTTTAAAATTCACATCTTTGCAGTGCTTTGAGTTGCTCAGCCTCCTAAGGAAAGTAATATATTAAATCTTACTTAAATAAAAATAGACCCAATATATCAAGTGTAGATAGATGCAAAAACGTAAAATTTCATTGCTAAACAAAACACTGGTTTCCAAATATTGCACACAAGTGTATAGCTTTCTTTCTTTTTTTTTTAAATCTCTTATCAATGTTATTTTGGATTTGAATTGATTCTATTGTGCCATAAAGACAATTATACAAACCAATGTGATTCTCTTAGGGGAGACGTTAGGATATTTGCTCTTTAGTTTATGTGTATAAGGTAAGGGAAAGGGGGCTTTAGGCTTTAAACCTATGAGACTCCCTAGGCAGCTGTTGTATTTCTCTCCTCCTCCCTGCTCAACACACTGCTACATCACTGAAATCACTAACCTTCAGGGGGTACAGCCTGGGAGACAGTAACATGGGTTCAAGGACAGGGTAAGGGATGGGAAGTAAAAGGAAGGAAGTGCAAGAATACAGCAAACATGTGATTAACAGCTGTTTTCTGGAACATCCCTCCATCAGAGATCTGCAGCTGTGTCATTGTGCTTCAATTCTGCAGATTGTTCAGGGCTAAATTGGAAGGCACATGGAGCAGGAAGATATGTGGAGAGAGGTTAAAGGAAGTCCAAAATACATTGCAATGATATGATGCAAGTGCTCCCCCTCCTTACACATTCATGGAGGTCTCTTCCACCTGCCATGGGAAGAGAATAGATTTCTAAGAAGAAGAAAAAAAAAAAAGTCATCTCACCAACTAGATATTTGTCCTGGGTGGTTGCTGCTAGTTTTCTTCTTTGTGCCCCCCCCCCCCCCCCCCCCCCCCCCCCCACCCCCCCCCCCCCCCCCCCCAACCCTTGGAAGGTGAGGGGAAGGAGCTGATGGAACACCCTCCAACCCTGCTTCTGCCCTTTAATAAATCAACCCAGAGCAAGAGTTACAGACTGCTTTCCAAAGAGCTACCTGTATCTCCTCAGGGCAGAATACAGACAAGTCTTGGGGTTGCAGAGTATCCCAAAATCATGTTGCAGGAGCATGCAATTTAGGGCCAGAAAACTCAGTTATCAGGCTTCCAGTTGGTGAACAAATAAATTCCTGGATTCTCCAAATATTTTGATTAGTATCATATCTTAGTTCTTAAACACCCACAATAAAAAATGGGCAAATGGAAAGTGGGGAGAAAAATGCAATGGCATTGTCTTCCAACACGTGCTCAAAGGATTATATTTCCTCTGCAGGGTCTCCTTCAAATAACTGACATCCCCATTCAGTAGGGTCCAGCTTCTAGGCTGTCTCCTCCACACGCTCAGGGAAAGCTTTGGAAATCAACCTCCGACTGAAACAGTCCCTCACTACTACTTAGAAAACACACAAACCATCTCTTAACAGGCATTTGTAACACACAGCCTGATGAAAATCACTTACACCGGGCAGATACACAGAGGAATTTACAAGGTCGGGCACTCCCTGGTGGGGGCGTGAAAGGGTGGGAGGTGCTGAGGTCAGGGTTAAATGACACTGCGAAATGAAGCCTCTTGCCCTGCCCTCTCCTTCCTTCATCTACAGAAGGAGTCTCTAGTGATTTCCCGCATCAGGAAGCCTGTCCCTTCCATTTCTCAGAGAGGCCATAGACAGCATTTCAAAGCCCCAACTAAAGCAGTCCGCGTAAAGCATCCCGAGAAGCCTGACCAATGACCAGAATTGCCCCCAATCGCTTGCTTCCTTCATCCTCAGGCGGTCTCATCAGCATTTTCCTTCCTTCCCCTCGGGGCTTTCCCCTTTTGAGGTGCAGGTCTCCTAGGATGCTTGGGGTGAACCTTAGGGACATTCCCGAAGAGGTTTAAGCTCCCTCCCACCCCAAGACTGGACTGGGCTGTTTTAGTAATCTGACTCTCCAACCCCACTTGTCTGTCTGCAGCACAGTGACCCTCTAGATTGGTAACCTATGGCCAGGTGTGTGCAACCTATGCTGGGCCCTAAGCGAACCAAGGCTCCTGGCAGCCGGGCGTAAACCGCCTTCCCAGCGCCCCAGCGCCCAGAAGGTCTGCAGCCAGTGCTGCGGCAACCGGATTGTCACGCCGAGCTCCCGGCATCAGCCGCTAGCAGGGCTCTGCCTGCCTCTCATTGTGTCCGCAGCGCTGCGGGACTAAGTCGCGCGCACTGCCGCACCCGCGCCAACCCCTGGAGTGCCAGGCAAGGAACACCAGGAGGAAGCCTGAGGGGCAGGAAGAAGGAGTGAGAAGGGTCTCCAGAAGGGCGCAACACTTCCTCCCTAATGCAGAGGCGCCACGACCTCCTAGCAATGCATTTTCCAGCTAAACGCCACCATCCGGAGCTTTTCCTGGCACGTCCCACGCGTGTGGGTTTGTGTGTGAAAGATGGGATACACCTTGCTCATTCATCTCTCTTCTCCCTGGATTCCTCTCTCCGTGTTTTGGTCCTTCAGATTAAGCCCCCTCTGGCTGAGCTTTAAGCCCCCATCTTCTCCAAATCAGCAATACCTTTCCAGGCAAAGAGCTGCAGGTTGGAAACAGGTTTTATAAGACCCCCTTGCCTATTCATCACCAAGAATTCACTAAAATTCACCCAGTAGTGCTAATTTTCAAAGTCCCCACTCTCATCTATTCTTGGAGAATGCTTTCAAAGTTTGGAAGCTCCTTAGAGCCTTAGGATTTCTATGCCTCTGTCCGCATCACAAACAACAATATGACCAGAGACACCAAGATTAAGCTGCAAAGTTGCCCAGCCCCAGCGCAGCAGGCCGCTGATGCTACAACATCCCAAGAGGCAGTTAGTTCCCTAGTGCGTCCACGAGAAATCCAAATGTGACACATAACCTCCTCAAACAAGGGGTGAGCCACCCACACAACACAGACAAAATGCTGAAACTTCTTTGTTAGTAGGCGCAGCCCACCCAGAACGGACACCCTGAACAACTTGCAAAGAAATAAACAAACATCATATCCCTGCAGGGAAACTTGTTGAATCCCGCCCAGGCATAGGGCTGCGATTTCTGATTTAGCCTGAAGGTTTTTGATTCTATCCCAAAATATCCGGATGCATCAGTCGCAATTTGTGGACAAACTGCGGAGTCTCTTCCGCACCCGTTCTCTACTCCAAACACCAGTCTAAAATCGACTGGATCCTCTTTTACAATTCTAAAGCCGGTTGTTACTCCTTTGCAATCATTTGTGAGACTTACCCTTTGATAAGACTGTTTTCAGAAATCTAGCAGCTTGGTGGTGCAGGAGCAGCCCTCCAACTTTGCTGAGCAGGGAGACCTTCCTGAGTTTAAACCAAGCAAAAGCTGTCTGAGACTTTAAATCTAAGAGAGGAGAAATAGGGAGAGAGTAACGTCGGGTTTCTTCTCAGTATCGGCACACTGGAAAACATTCAATCCTTCTTCAGTAGAGAATTCTTTCAAACCCGTTATCTGTATTACTATTAATGCGCAGAGCAGACGGCATTGCATACAAATAGGTCCAAGTGTGCGCTTCTATTGGTGGCTGCGGAGGCCCCTGGGTCCTACTGCTCCATCTCTAAACTACACAGCAACACTAGCGCGCAGCTTTGGAGACGCCGAGGGGAAAATGGATTTAATTGATTCGTTACCTCTGGTATTGTAAAGCCTGCTGCGATGTTTAACCAAGGAAGAAACCCTCGTATTTAAACTCCTGTCATGTGATCTATCATTTCATATCTGCTTTTAATTGTCTGTGTGGGCGGCTTTGATAATACAAAGGGTCTTAAAAGAACATTTTCTGAGGGAAAAAAAATCACACATACTTTTGGTAGGAAAACCCTCTTTTTTGCTCTCTGTTATGCATTATTCTCATTAAATCCAGGGAGTAATGTAGAGTCAAACATTTCTGCATATCACGAAAGTAAAATGACACCCAATTTTATTTGTGAAAATGCCTGGCTACTCCAAATACAGTAACTTACAGGGGTTAAAATGGTAGAAACCAAAATGAGTGCACTGATTATAAAACATGAGATTTATTAATCACATGCTACTAAAAAAATGTCATCAACGACAATTTCATGGGCATTATATTACCTTGCAAAATAAAAAAAAATTCAAAAGTATTGTATTTGTGAATATTGGCATGAAAAATAAATCAACATAAAAATATCAATACTGTCACAATATGTCAAGTATTTGCTATTAATTGCCACATTTTCTTTCCACAGCCTTTCTTTTAGCAAATCCATTAGTAATGCAAATTGGTATAACAAGATTTAAAGTGAGGCAGACCTGTGGCGACTGGTGATTTGAAATACTGTTACTATGCAAAAACACTCCAGTATATTATCAGCAAATGTAGCTAGTTTGAAAATTAGAATAGCAGTTGCTGAATTTCATAAATGTTATTTTTTAAACTCTTGAGAATATTGTTTCTCATGACTTTTGATGTTGTGGAGGGAAAGACATTAAAACTGAAATGACACAGATTTTCTATCAAGTTCCATCTAGGTAGGGTATTTGCTGATATTATAACATATTTATTGTGCTTAGATGTAAATAGTAATGGCAAATTAAAATTTAGTTACAGTATCATCACATCACTAGTTTACACTTAATGCTGTTGCAAAATGATACATTGAATAAGGTCAGTGGCCACAAACCCATAAATTCACTGGCCATATATATGTACTAAATAAATGAAAAAATACAACACAATGCAAAAAATACATCAGACTCTTTCAAATGAATGTATAGTATTTGAATTTATGTGGTGTGTGCTAAGGACTTTCTTCAATTCCATAACTCCTTTCACCTTCCAGCCTCTTCCCATCCCCCATCAGTAACCCTTGACAACAGAAGTGTTACTTCAAGTCCAGGTTGCTTTTCCTGCCTTCCAAACCTAACTTACAGATTGCAACCCTGTAGAAAACAGAATTAACTCTTACAGGACAGAGAGGTGAAAGAACAGTTTCATCTAAGGGTTAGAAGTCCCAGTATTCTTATGTTTATTTTCAAAGTTTTCATCAAACAGGATTTTTAAGAATGTCTATGCCCACTAATTCTGAATGAAAAGACATGATCAGTGGCAAAATATCAATTTGCTGCAATTTCCCATTGCTACTGTGTCTCTGAAATTGATTTTGGAATAATGACTTTTACTCAGGTTATTGCAATCACTTTATTCTAGGTAAAAAAAAAAAAAAAAAAAAAGAGTAAATAAAGTTAATATAAAAATACCATGTTTGGTATAAGAATACAAGGGATTGGCTACCTATAGAAGAAAAGAAAAAAACATTATTTCGTAAGGTAAGGAAAGCATAATGACCACACAAAGTTGAATGAAGGTGTTTGAAATTCACTTCCTTTGTAAAAGAAGTATGTTACTTGTCTTTCAACATCCTACAAGATGACCTTTAAAAACAATCATTTCAAATTCAAGTTAAAAGTTATGTGTTGAATGTGTATCTTCTTAGATCTGAGAAAAACCTGTACTTCATTCAGGTAGAGAAATGTAATAAAAAAGTCATGTCATTTACTTATGATCCAAATTAAATAGGAACACTGAATAGTGAACAAATATGATAGTGAAAAAGAAAATAAATAAGCCAAAGTCAGCCTAATAATATATCTATTATAAAAATTGTTAATCAATTTTTACTTTCTACATAAAAATTTGGTACACGCACAGCAAATTAGATATCATCTTAAGTTCAAGTGTTCAGAAAAATTCTACATCCCTTCAATAAATTCTGTTTATTCAAATTATCTGTAGATAAAGCATAATAAATATAATAATATATACTTACAAATACTGCAATATGTTTACATTTTGGACACTAAAATATTTTAAACAATGATATATTAGCTGTAACATTTGTCATGTTTCCTACAACTGTAGGAATACCTTTATTTATTCCTCATTATTTCCAGTACAGTTGGGCTCCTCATTTTGTCAGCTCAGTTTTCAAGGACAATATATGCTATGTCAGAAACTGATTTCCATTATGTCCTTGGATCATGATGACAACGCCTTATCATTGCTAATGTGACCATCTATAAAAGTTGGAGAGAAACTTGGCATATTCCTGGATGCCATTAGTATAATCAACTTACTTTCCAAATTTAGGTACAAAACATATAATGATATACCATTTGGCAACATTTAATAATCTCTAATGACTTTAGGCCAGTATTCAAGCTATTTTAAAAATTCTGTTTGTCTTTAATAATCTTGAAATATATATTTCTAAGACCTTTGACATTATAATGTTCACCTGCTTTATAGTAGAATATTCATTCAAGTTGGACTTTTGATAGAAGAAAGGGAAGATAGACATAGTTATAAAATTGAAAGTGGAAATTACAAAATCTATGATATAATCAAATGACCATATTTTACAGGAGTAAATCAGTGGTAAACAGTAATATTTATAATAATTGTTATTAGTATATCATGATATATAAATAATGCACTCAAGTGTCTTCAAAATATTTTAGAACGCTGCAAGGGACCATATTTAAATACACTGCTAAAAATTACTTTGGTCAAATTGCTAGAGTAGATGAAGAAAGAACAACTCAAATGTTAAAATTGTCTAAGATAATAAGTTTGAAGAGAAATATGGAATTTTAAAAAGATGAAATTAAATTTGACACTAAGTGGAAAGAATAAGGACTTCATGGTACCACAATTCTGGTGAGATGATCACCATGAATGGAATGCTCATAATATTTATAATTCTAATAAAAATTGGCAAGGAAAAAAAAAAGCATGGAGGAGGGCATTTTACACTATATCAAACAGGATTATAAAACAGGCTAGATAAAAGTTGACAATAAAAGTGCAGAAGTGAAACACTTCGGCAAAAGATGAAAGAGCAAACAACAAAACAAAAGAGAAGTGGGGTAGGCATCTGTTATAGGCCTTTGAAATCAGAGAAAGTGTTAATAGACAAGTTTTAATTCAAATACTAGGTTGTTATGGAAAATTTTACCTATTATATGAGCTTGAAATATTTTTATGAAAAGAGAAAAAATGTAAACCTATCATAGAAAATGAAGATAAATTTAAATTAAAGTAAACAAATGGACATGAATGTAGATATATGCAATTCTGTGTTATCATGACTTCTACCTTTTGAAGGCTAAGAAAAAAAAATGTTTATATATTTTATATCAAAGTTAATGGTGAGATCTAATATTTGCTCCTCAAAAGTCACAATTGGTTGCACTATTTAGAGGAAGGCATAACTAATCAAATTCTAACATATTTGAAATTTCCTCAATTTTCTTATAAAGCATAAAAATAGTGATTTCTATAAATGATGTTTTCATTCATAGTCCATAGTACTTAGGTAGATAAATTCAATTTTAGTGCAATGTTTTTTTATTTATGTCTTAGACTGTCTGCTTTGTAAAACTTTGTGTCATTTGCTCATTTAATGAATATTAAACCTACATTCCCAGCCCCATGTTGAACACATAGATAAAGCTGTACTAGATATTAATGCCAAGCATTTCTTTTATTTAAAAGCAAAGATAAGTGAATACAATAGAGTCTGCCCCTAATAATAAATTTTGATACCAAGTTATAGTAAATGGAGTTTGTGTTTCCAATCGAGAAGTTAATAACAGAAAATCCACTTACAAATAACATTCTGCTCCTTTCTTCACCATTCTTAGAATAACCTTTCCTACCATTCTCTTAGAAAGGACCCTTATTTCTAAGTAGTATATAAGTTTACCTAATCAAAATGCACCAAGTTTAGAGGCAAAGAATCAAATTTTAATGGGTCTCAAGTCTCAACATCAGTATAACACTTTTAGAACCTAAAGTCAAGTTTCTTCTTACTGACTGTTCTATTTTTTCCACAAACGAAATTTATTCTTTAATTTTATGACTGCCTTTCTAGATAGTAGTAGTTCAAATTTAGATAGGTAGGTAGATGATCCATAGATATGGATAGATAATTGAAAGGACATGTTAAGAGTTGATTTTGGCTCTGGAATTGATTGTGAAAAATGGCTGTGACTATTTTGGTAATATAATAGTATGAAGTATAGTTAAGGAAGAACCCCAAATATCTAATTTTTTTTTAAACCTAGGTCTTTTAAAATGGAACAAAAATTTTGTGGAGAGGATATCCTACAACTAAATTCTCCTAAGAAATGAAATTGATACTAATGAGTAAAAATAGAGTGAAAACTACAAAATTTGAAAAAATAAAGACTGAAATGGTAAACATTATTTTTATTTAAAAACGGACTGAAAGAAACATTTTATAAATGGCTAGAGATGAGCTTGAATAATCAAGAAAATGAGACTATTGATGGCTGCTGAGAGAAATGGTATTCAGTTAGCAGATGCCTAACTATAGGAACTATGTAGAACCTAAGGGTTTTTTTTTTTATTTCTCTACCCTTTTTAGTAAAACATTTCCTATTTATAGGTAAAAATATTAATCAATTTAACAAGTGATTAAACATATGAACAATCTTTAGTATCTGTGTGTTTTGACTATGAGTAAACTTTTCTTTATGTATTATGTAATATGAAACAAGACATATTTGTTTTATTGTTAAATAAAGAAATTAAAGTAAGTCTGAATATTAAATCACATAATCAAAGCATATGTTTCAGTTTAGTTCCTATTCTTTCTGTACCTTGGAGGGTCACCAGAATTCTGAATGTCAGATCACTGCTCTCTAACATGGTGATAAAATCTTACCACTGTGAGAATGAAATGTGTGAAAAAATTAGTAAACTGTATATTTTAAAAATATCTAGTTGTTTTAAGTACATTTGACTATGTGATATAAGAAAAAATTTATCCCTTTGTAAGTTGGATATGGGATCACCAAATCTCTCTTACATATTTTTGAAAACTTATAAGGAAACATAAAAGTGTACCAGTATTTTAAAATAGAAAAACAGGGAATAAAGCAATCAATTAGAATAATGTAAAACCTGGCAAATTTCAAGGGTAGCTTCCTTAAAACACCCTGTAAATAATCAACTTGTTTTGGGACACAAAGAGAAAAAAAAAAAAAGAAAAGAAAAGGCATGGGCTTAGAGAGAAGTTATGTGTAGCAAAACTTATTTCTTGTTTTTGCTCAGTTGGGCAGCTTCTAGATTGCGAGACTGCCTTAGAAGCCATTCATTTTGATTTCACCTAAGAACTTGATAAGATCTTTGACCGTTTCATTGCATATGAAGTGGAGAGAAACTGGCTGTATAATAGTATATTTAGGTGGATTTGTAGCGAATTAAACAAGTGGACTTCCTGTGTTGATTCATCAATGTCAACCTCAGGGAGACATCCAGTGGCCTGTGTACCTGATGCTGCGAGGTTTAACATGTTTATCAGTGCAGGAATCTTCATGAAATGCACAGTTCAGATGCAGCCAAGAGGAAGAGCTAGCATGTATGAAAACTACCAGAATATGAAAATGGAAACTTGAAACTTAGAAAAGAATGGGTAAACAGATAAAAGTTGAAGTTCAACAGCGAGCAATAGAATATTTGAAAATTAGTTTCAGAAATCAATGTGAAACTACTTAGGGGGTTAAGCCAACCTCAAGCTCAATACTAGTTAATGGTGTGATATAAGAGCTAATAAACCAATGTCAATTTGGAATTATGGAGAACTTGTGTTACGATCAAGGCAGGTTGTATAGTCACTCTTTTCTTTACAATTCAGAGCATATCAAATTGCAGGAAAGGGTTGAAGGAGAGAAATAGAAAACAAGACAGAAACCAAGATAGTGATGGATTTAACACAGGCATATAAAAAATAAGAAGGAAAATATAGATATTTAACATTTTTACAGAACAACAAATGAACTTCAGATGTTTTTAGAGCTATATATAAAAGAGATGGAAAGATGTGCAAAAATACATTACTCTGATCACTTTTAGGACCAAAGTTTTGTGATTATAATTGCTATTTTTTTAAAAAAGATATTGCTGGTAGACATTAATGTTGAGAATACTATGTGAACTTTGAACCTAAGTACTCTAAACATTCTGGCAAGGGCTATAAAATCCAATTTATATTTGGAGTACAGTCACTTGTTTAAATTAAGCTGAGTGGCCATGATTCATCTATGAAAACTTCTCAATTCCAATTATTTGCATAGCTGTGAAAAAAAAGCCCAGAAAAGGAGAAATAGGAAAGTCAAGAAAGATGATGAGTGCAATATGTGTAAGTCACAGTAATAACTGTATAATTTGACAAAACATGTAAAATAAGCTGAATATGTTCTTTGGACAGAAAGTTAATGATGATGATGGCATGAATTATGGAAAGGTCCTGCAAATTCTTGGCTGAAAATGATAATTCTAACAAGATTTATTTAGAAAAGAAAACACAAAGTACTTCACTAAGATAAGTTTAGTGTACTTTTCAAAATGATACAAGTAACTTATTACTTTCTAACCAGAATAATTCCACATTAAAATAAGTTTGTGTGTTCACTACATACACTCGTTTTATGAATAATGGGATGAAAGCTCTACTTTGAAAATTTTACGTAAATAGTACATTCCAGAATTATGTATGAAAAGTCAGCATTACATTTTGATTAGATGGAAAAATACAAAAGATGATGGCATATTATGTATGATACTTTATGATGTAGATACTTTCAAATAAATGTTTATCACATCATTCAATGAACTAAATGTTTAAAATCTTCACCAAAAAGGAATGGACTGCATGATTTAAATTATAAAAACAAATAAAAATCAAACAAAAATAACAAAACAAATCCGTGTAAATATAAACAATACCCAACACAAGCAAGAATTATAAGGGTGCTCTGCAAAGGATAAAACTTTCATTTATGATCGTACATTTAAAATAATTAAATATATTAACCAGAAATAATTATGTATATGTTTAAGAATTGTTTATCTAATTAAATAATTAATTAACCAAATGGTTGAAAAGAATTGAGATGGAATAAATACCCTTTCTAGTAAAATTATTTAACAAATTTAGGAAAAACAAAACAAAAAAAATGCATTGAATAATATTTTAAAATTACTTCAATTAACATATTTTTAGAAAAAAATAACATATATTTTGTATCACACCCATGCACCCTCACACACAACATGATGTAGGATATATGTAGTATGTGTGTGTTATAAGATGCTTTATTTCTGAATTCCTCTGTCTCTGAATATGTAGTAACCTCTTCATGGCAAGGAAGCTTAGGTAGTATAAATACCTAAGAAACTAGATGATAGTATGCAATAGGGTATATTAATGTTTAACAGATAATCAAATGGTCCTTTATACAGTGAATCTCCTTTCAATAGTATTGCATATACATAGCTATGGGCAATAAAACTTGGGCAGAATTTCTTTTAGTGGGGATTGCTGGGGATTAAACTCAGGGGCCCTCAATCAATGAGCCATGTCCCCAGCCCTATTTTGTATTTTATTTAGAGACAGGGTCTCACTGAATTGCTTAGTACCTCTCTTGCTGAAGCTGCCTTTGAACTCATGATCTCCAAGCCTCCAGGATTACAGGCATGAGCCACTGCACTGGCTTTGGCAGAATTTTTAAGAACCAGTATGCGGCTTATCATTCTTTTCCATTACCAGATGATAGGCTGTGTTTCCAACAAAGACTATTAGGTTGCCTGGGTTCTGTTAAAAGTGACTGGACATAAGCTACAGATGACCTATAATGGATGTGTTGGATGAAGGAGAAATAAACTTTTACCATGGTAAGCACCTGAGAATTATAGATGATGGTTACTGCAGTACAATGTAAGAATTCCTAATAAACACAGCATGGAATTGAAGAACTAGATTCAACTAAAACACTTTATCAAAATAAGATTGACATAGCCATGTTGTACATATTTATGTATACAGCTTGATGAGTTTGGAGAGAAGTATATATCCGTGAAGCAATCTCCACAAACTATATCATAAATATGTATTCATCACCTCTAAAGGTTTCCTCCTGCTTTCTTTATTCATTATTATTTTAGTTATGTGTACGAGAGTGATGACAGTAATTAACATAAGATATAACCACATAGCAAATTCCTAAAAATAAAACAGCTTATTGTCAACTCTAGGCACTATGTTGTGCAACCGATTTCTAGGATTTATTCATCTTGCATGACTAAAACTTGGTACCCTTTCACTAATAACTCTCCATTTCCTCTCTGCTACTATGGGTTTCACTTTTTAAGAGTCCTTGTGGAAGTGTTATCATTGGTATTTGTCCTTCTGTGTCTGGCTTGACATAATGTTCTCCAGGGCTGTCCATATCTCAAATGTCAGGATATCCTTCTTTTGCATATAGCCATGCCACTTTGAATAACTCTTTATCTCCTCTGAATCTCAGAAGCTAGGCAGGCTGGGTCTGGTCAGTATTTGGATGGACAATTCATTTTTATTAGTATCATAAAGTACTCCTGAAAGTAGTTTATACACATGTATTGTCTCATGTTGGGCCTTCTGAACACTGTCAGCTGAGAGAATGGAAAGCTCTGGCTTTCTGGCTGCTTGCCATGCCCTGTTATGGACCTATGCTAAGCAGGGGGCATGGCTGTAACATATCCTGAGAACTGGAACCACCCTGTAGGGGATTTTGCCAATGAAATGTGCCCGTGCTCTTTACCTTTCTATAATCTGCTTACTGATTGGCTCATGTCCACTATAAAACGTTGTCCACCTTCTTCAATAAACGAGTTCCAGCGCTGACCGCTGACCACTGACCGGGCTCCCTGGTATGTTCCTGTGTCTTCTAAAATAGGGGGAGGGAATACCAGCAGCCTCTACTTTCCCAATCTAGTCTCATCTTGAGGTAAGCCCCTTTAGCCTCTTTTGCTGGACAAAAGAGGTCCATCCTGGGTATGGGGGGCTAAAGACCTCAATACCCCTATAATATCCCGACAGTCTCCAAGACCATATCTGCATAGCTATAAAGACTTTAGTCCCACTATAGGACGAGTCTTAATTCCCCTTTTAATCATTTCAAAATTTGAGGTATTTGAAGTTTCTACTTAGAGCCTTAATTAAAAAGACAATATCTACAATAGATAGACTAAAACAATTTAGGTACCACAGTGATCATATCACCTACTGAGACCATCTTGGGTTTGAATTTTTGCATTATTTTTGGTCTTATGCAGAATATGGAAGAAAGAGGAAATGGAAAAAAATTCAATTGATTATAAAACTTCAGTTAGCTAACAGCCACAATGTCTTGTTTTTAAATATCAAAAGAGAATTTCAGAAATAATTTTATAGACAACATTAAATATCTTTTTAAAAAGAATCAAAAGAATAAAAAAAAATGAGATTGATGACATTAAAAACTTATCCTTCTCTCAAATTGACAATTTAAATGAAAACTAAATTTATTAAATTATTGAATTGTACACTGATTAATGTCCCATTAATATTTAATAACTACAATTCTCAAAACAGAAGAAATTGAGAGAGGTAGTAAGGCACAGATAGATGAGATTTTAAAATAAAATCTTAAAGCACCTAGAAGATAATGGAACCATGTACTAGAAATAGAAGCAGCTAATGAATAATAAATCCCTCTAAAATATGACCACCAATTACATTGGGTGTACTGCAAAATTTAAAGTCCAATGTTTGTAGATGCAAATAAATAACTCATATTCAAACATTTTTATTGATATGTGTAACTAAGAAATTACATTTGGTAACAGTTTAAATAAAGCAAAAGTTGCCCCCCCAAAAAAATCATGTGTCGGGCCTTCTGGACACTGTCAGCCGAGGGAATGGAAAGCTCTGACTCTGGTTGCTTGCCACGCCCTGTTACGGACCTAGGCTAAACAGGGGGTGTGGCTGTG
The DNA here is from genome assembly GCA_025594165.1 of Tamias sibiricus. Lineage (NCBI taxonomy): Eukaryota > Metazoa > Chordata > Mammalia > Rodentia > Sciuridae > Tamias > Tamias sibiricus. The sequence goes on from CM046668.1 coordinate 33,733,953, forward strand.
ACATATGTGAGAACCGAAACCACCCTACTGATTGGCTCATGTCCACTATAAAGCTTTGTCCACCCCCTTCAATACACGAGTTTCGGCACTGACCACTGACCGGGCTCCCCGGTATATTCTTGTGTCTTTTGAAGGCGGGGGAGGAAATGCTGGCGGCCTTTACTTTCTCAATCTAGTCTCATCGTTGAGGTAGGCCCCTATGGCCTCTTTTGCTGGACAAAAGAGGTTCATCCCAGTTGCGGTGGGGGGGCTAAAGACTTCAACCCTTATAACATCCCAACAATCATGTGAAAGAAAATCACAGAATGATGGTGCTAAGAAATGTGCTGCAAAAATCAATAATCAAATCCAGTTCAATACAAACATTTGTTAATGATTTGTAAGCTAGTGTGTTCAAATAGCATGTTGCTTAAATTTGCAAATTTCCAATGACTGTTTTGTGTAGACATATGATTTTTATAGTGTTTAGAGAAAAGTACCATAAAAATCTATAATTTTTACTATTTTTTCCAGAATAAGCAATGTGGAATCTTTCTATAAATTCTGAGAACTAATTTTGCAGAGTATAGACAATATTAAGCTTTTATAGTTATATGGTAATTCAACAACTCAGTTATAATACTTTAGTTCCATATACTGAATTACATTATCCCTCATTCAAGTTATAAGGCATTCCGAAATGAATCATTGATCCATGGAAATAAATTACTACTCTGAAATTCCACTATAAGTATTTTTTAAATCCATTCTGTGGTTTTCCTTAGAAAGAATGCTACAGAGTTACAATAACACCACAAGAAGAACCTCAGTTCTTTCTTCTTAAATGATCCAAGAAGGATATGGTTCAGGCTGCACTCTACTTCAGGTTGAGTTTCCATATGGTCAATATTACTATAGATATATTCACAGGGACATAATTTACTGTGTGTTGAAGATGCAGCAGAGGGGAAAAAAAAGGCCTTACAATATTTTTATATAGGTTCTTTTGATGTTTATATTCTTGTGCATGTTTCTCAGCATCATTGAGGCTCTGAAAATTGAAGAATTAGAAATTGAAGCAGAAACATTTCCTAAAGGGAGAGAGACATCACTTGCCTGTATACCATTTCAGCACTCTGCAAGTTCTCTAATCTCTTATCATGCCTTGTGTCCTGAACTGTGCAGGCCTCCTCCACTGCAACAGTTCCATCTTGACTACCATCTTTATTTTCATGGAAAAGGAGCTTTCTAGATGTTTCCTCTCAAGTTACCTTAATAAATCACAGTGTCTTTTTCTCATGAGTTCTGAGCTCGCCACTGAGAGTTAAAATATTTCAGTGCATAAAAACTTCACAGTTTTGTTTTGTTTTTAGCCTACTTCAAAAGATTAGCATTTAATTTGGAAATCATCTTTATCAGATAGACTGGACTACTAATTTTATGCAACAATATTTGATAGTGTATGAAATAGTAGATACTATTGCTAAGTATGCATTAATTTCCCTTGAAATTTCTCTAGGTGAGAAAGCCTAAGTATAGTGAATTGGGGTCATTGGTACTGGGAGAATTTAGAAAGGTAAGAGGGTTCTATTCTTAGGCATGGGTGATAATATTCCTTTCTGGGGTTCAGCAAGTGCAATTCCTAGTCGAGTTAAGGAACTCATTTGCTTTTCAAAATTACATACATATAACAGTTCAATGGATGTTATGGGCCACCAAAAGGAGAAAAAGCAATTCATCCTTTTAAGAAACTTATGAAAATTGCATTGTCAAGAAAAAAAAAATCCCAGAGTGCATAATTAATTATACAGTTAGAAAAGTGAAACCTAGGCATAAATGTTAAGGAGACAACATAAAAGAATCATCTCTGGGAGGTGAGATTAGAGTAAGCCAAAATAAGGCCAGTTAAATTTCATACAAAATTGCCCACGATACAGAGGAGAAATATAGATTTCTAAATGTGAGAAAAATACGAACAAATGAAACTTCAGGAAGGAACAATAAAAATGATTAAGGGTCTAAATGAAATGATTAATGGACAGAGATTAAAAGACAGTATCCATTTAATATGGTGAAAAGACTAATGGGAAATTCAATCACTTGAAAGCATATGAGGGTAAAAAAGAGGGGAAAAGGAGCAAATTTTAGGTTAGTCAAGAGAAAAATAACCAGAAGTAATGGGATGAAATTGAGTATACGAAATTTGCGAGTGACTATCATAGAAAAGGCAGCCTTGTTAGGTCTATTAGGGTGAGGAATTGTTTCCTAAGAGACGTAGTAAAAAGCCCTTTTGCTTGAGGCCATTTATAGAGACCAGACAAAGAAGTGGATAATACTATACTATATGAAACAATTCTATATTCACAAAATTATGGACATTATGATCTAATAGCTTCCACCCTAACAGCACAAAAAAAGTCTCTAATGCATACAATTCCTTGGATTCCAGCTTTTGTATTTTCTTTTCATAGGAAGAGCTGCAGCACTGAACATGTACCCTGAAAACAGACATCTTCCATGTCATACTTCAATTTGTAAATATATCACTCTTTTGTAAATATATCACTCTTTTTATTGTAATTATATCACTCTTGTTTCTATATTATTTACTATATTATTTTTTTACTGATTAAGATGCTTTTAGCCAGAGAGATATTAAAATTTTGATTTCCAAATAAACATTGCTCTTAAATATAAAAGTCACAATGACATACTTCAGTGATCTGAAAACCAATTTAAACCTAAATGAAGATTATTTTTTATCCCCCTGGTTTGATCATAGTTTTTAGATTTCTTACAAATGTAATAAAGCTGTAATTTATGAAGGATATAGACAACTGAAATGTTTTACCATATGAAATTGTCTTCGCATATTTTTCTCGTGGAATTTCTAGTCATAAAATGATTCTGTGATGCATTGTATTTTCAGAATCATTTTATTAAAAGACTATGTTTTTGTTTATTCTTGTTTATTCAAACTGATTTAAAAGGAGAATCTATGCCTTTGATGAACATTATACAATGCCTTAAAAAATTGATCATCAAAGCTGGGCGCAGTGGCGCATGCCTGTAATCCCAGCACTTGGGAGGCAGAGGCATGAGGATTGTGAGTTCAAAGCCAGTCAAAGCCAGTCTCAGCAATGGCGAGGCACTTTAGCAACTCAGTGAGACCCTGTCTCTAATAAAATACAAAAAAGGGCTGGGGATGCGGCCCAGTGGTCGAGTGCCCCTGAGTTCAATCCCTGGCACAAAAAAAAAAAAAAAAAAAAAAAAAAAGAAAGAAAGAAAGAAAAAATTGATCATCTTGAAGGACATTGTTGGCAGAAGTACTGGATAAATATTTTTTTGTCATGAAGATTTCTATTGAGAAGTATGGGAGAATTTTACCTTGATAATTACATATGGAGTAGAATAGCTGAATTGCTAAAGAAATAATCACATAAAAATAAAAAGTAAAACCAAAAAGAATTACTGGTGATATGTTACAATTTTAAAGTTATATCTAGATTTTGCATTTAATCTTTTATTTCTGAAAAGCTGACCAATAAAATTTAAAATTTTTATTCATTCCACAAATCTCCTAACTCTCTACTATATGACATTCAACAAATTAATTTGGTCAGCAAATCAACTCTCTACATTTTAAAATAGATGATTAAACTGTAATTTATAGTAGACTTTAAGTAATTTTCCTATAAATATTTCTAACATTTTAATTTTTAAAATCAATGTAAAATTTTAGTCTTTGGGATGGATGAGATAAATGTCTCTATTTTTTCCACTAACAAATAAAATCATGAGGGAAATCAATAGCAATATCAATTATCTATCCACTTTAGACATTTATATTTTTCAGAGGGAACACGGGAATAGAGTTATTTCTGTGTTCTGCTCTTAGACAAATACATAAATTTCCAGATGTGGCATTTTAAGAGAAGTTTAGCAAACTGTGAAATTTGTAGAGGCAAGTGACTAGAAGGTAAGGAGAGCCAAAATCATAATATTGAAGAAACTGGGTATGTTTATGATGAAAAATAATTTTGATAGTCAATGAGATACTTTATGCCTCTACTATAAAATGTATTCTGGATAAATTAACAGACCAGTCCTGAGGGTTGTATAATATAGTGAAGTTAAATTTATCCTTTCCCTCGGGTGTGGGATATACACTTGAACAATATTGTTCACGAAGCACAAATACATTTTGATAGTCATAAAGTCTTAAAAATCAACTTACAAAAACTAATTTTTCTATGTGAGAGAGATAGAAACAAAACCAGTGCTTCCTGAAAGATTCACAAATTTATTTAATTTATTTAGCTACCAGGGACTATAGTAGTTTCTATGGATACAATATCAGAAAAGCTACAAATTATCTGCCATCATGGTTTTATATTTTAGTAGGGTGAAAAGACCATGAGTATGAAGACAAATAAAGACAAGGTAATTAAAGAACTATAGGGAAAAATGAGAAAATATGCAGATGGAGAAGTTAGATAAAAATTCCACATTACATAGAGTACTCAAAGGAGCACCCATTGAGGAGGTGATATTAAATAAGTATCGTACAATTAAATACATCTAGAAGAAACCAACCAAGGCAAAGAGAAGAAAGAGGAGGAAAACTGGATTTAGAAAGGACAATTCAAAAAAGAAGCAATGAGCTGAGTATAATAGGGCTGGATTAGGTATAGAGATCTTTAAAACAATAGGAAAGAAAGCTATGGAGAGAATGTTACATTATAAATGGCAAAAAAACATGAAGCTAAGGTATGGATGAGTGATTTATGATATTTGTGCTAAAGGTAGAATAATAATGAATTTAGGAATGTTATTATATCTTGAAAATATCTCAGAAATGCATGGAACTTTCAAGGATTGTTCCATCCTACTTGCCATCTTCCTTGGAGGCAAGGATCAGAGTAAATATGCACCCTAAATGCTGACTTGGCAGCTTTAACTGCCATGGACTTTGCTAGCTTCTTGGTCATGTAAGGTCAAGTTCACCATCTCGTTATGGATAACAGTTCCTTTGATAAAGGAAGCTCTGAAGTTTCATTTTACATGCCCACTTGGACTGGGCCATGAGTCCACAAGTATTTGGTCAAATATCATTATGGGTGTTTCTGTAAGGGGAATTGTTGAGGAGATCACCATTGGATCCCATAGGCTAAAAAGCAGATTACCTTTCCTAATGTGAATGGTTCTTATTCAATGAGTTGAAGGACTAAATTGAATAAAAAAGCTAACTCTCTTCAGAGTAAGAGAGAACTCCTGTATGACTATTGTTGCTTGATTATTTGCTTTCAGACTCCGACTGAAACACTGGCTCTTCCTAGATCTTGAGCCTACTGACCTTCCGAATGAACCTAAGCCATTAGTTTTTCTAGTTCTTCCTTTTCATCTTAAGCTGAAGCTCAACTTTGATATTCTTGGGTCTTCTGCTTGCTAACACCCCCATCTAATCTTCAATCTCTCTTATATACATATTTCTATATTTGTGGAAAACTATGACTAATACAGAAGATTTTATATAAAACAGGAAAGAGGATGATGGGATGAATCACCTCAATTTTTAAGCTTACATAAATTTTCTCTAAAAATAGTAAATATGCCGATTTATTTGGTTAATAATTTAATTATAAAATAGTGATATTTAAGTATGAAAAACACATGTGTGGGTATTGATAACTTATTCATTCTTTCATCCATTCAATACTTACTTTTGATTTCTTACCTGCAAGGAATTCTTCTAAGTAAGGGGAACAAAATGTATGTAGCGACTTTTTTATAAATAGTTTTTAGTTGTCAATGGACCTTTATTTTATTTATTTATATGCAGTGCTGAGACTTGAAACCAGTGCCTCACACATGCTAAGAAAGCACTCTATCACTGAGCCACAACCTCAGCCCCTGTAATGACTTTTTTTTTTTAATGGAAGTTTATTTTTTAGTGGAAGATAGTGTAACAAGTTAAGTGTTTTAAAGCTGTGATGGCCATTTTTATGCTTGATTTCAGACTCATTTCCTACCTCTTCCTACCAGACCTTGCATAACATCCCCAGGCTTCCTTAAACTCTGATTTCCATATTGGCTTCTCCAACTAGAGGCCCTTATGGATGACTGAAGTGTGTGAAGAGAGAAAAATTCAGGATGTTTTACCTCCCTTTCTACTTTTGGAAGCTTCCGCAGCAGCTGTGTCTTCAGCCTCCTCTAAGTCTGCAGCTCCTGCTTGGCAGCCCCTCAGAGACATGCAAATTAAATGTAAATTAAAAACTTAATGAGATGCTGTTTTGCATCCAGATTGACAAAAATTTAATAATCTGACAAAACCAAATGCTGTCAAGAATGAGAAGGCTTGAACCCTTTTGGTGGGAGTTAATACTTGTAAAAATGCTTTGGAATACAAATCTGAATAAACAAACCCTGCTACTCCTCAGTTCTCCTACTTGTACACTCAAAAGATATACTTGCAGATGTGATCCAAGAGAAATTTTCAAGAATATCTCTAGCACTATGATTTCTAATAGAAAAAAAAAAAAAAAAAAAAACTTCAATCCAAACTTATATGCTTAGAGGAGAATAAATAAATTGTTTATATACATAGAATGGTATACTATATGAAACTATAATTAAATGTATTAGAGATTGTTGAATGAACAGGAATGTATCTTTAAAAAATGTACTTCAAATAAGGAAGAGCAATCACAGAATAGAAATTGTGTGTGTGTGTGTGTGTGTGTGTGTGTGTGTATACACATATATATATTATAGAGAGAGAATGATACCTAAAATACAATGAATAAAAAATTAAACTATTTTCACATAAGTTTTTTACACATACATTTTAAATTATTTTTATTTCATTTTATTTTTTGGTACTGGGGGTTGAACTCTGGAGCATTTGACCACTGAACCACATCCACAGTCCTATTTTTTTGTAATTTATTTAGAGACAGGTACTCACTGAGTTGCACTTTTGCTGAAGTTGGATTTGAACTTGTGATCCTCCTGCCTCAGCCCCTTGAGACACTGGAAATACAGGCACATGCCACCTTGCCTCATTTAAATTACTATTTTAAATAGCAAACAAAAGATATAGTAGTGTTTTGAGAGAGAGTAGAGAAGAACAATTGGAGGATGAAAATTCAAGAGTCTTCAAAGTGGCAACACTGTCTCTTACATTTTTCTTTTATTTATACATTATCTATGCATATTTCTTATTTTTGTACTTTTTAATTATTTAGAGTTTAAAGTAAATGTAAATTTCTGTTTAGCATATAAAAATCTTCACTTTTTCATTTAATTTTTAAATAGAACCATAAAGACACAGAAATATTCTGAATAAGAATGGATATAAGTTGCTAAGCAAAGTAAACCAATACCAAAAAACCAAAGGCCTAATGTTCTCTCTGATAAGTGGATGTTGATCCATAATGTGTGTGTATGTGTGTGTGTGTGTGTGTGTGTGTGTGTGTGTGTGTGTGTGTGTGTGTGTGGAAAATGGAGTAACTTTGGGCAAAGGGGGGAGAGAAAAGGGGAGGGGGCATTGGGGCAGGAACGATGGTGGAATGAGATGAACATCATTATCTTAGGTACATGTATGACTGCACATGTAGTGAGACTCTACATCATGTACAACCATAGAAATGAAAAGTTGTGCTCCATTTGTGTATAATGAATCAAAATGCATTCTTCTGTCATGCATAACTAATAGGAACAAATAAAAAAATGGATATAAGTTAGTTGTCTATAATAGTTAATTTTAGAAATTCAAATAAAATATTCTAAGGATTTGAACTAGTCAGAGAATACATCAGTAAGATCTAGTTGTATCACGTGTACATATTTTTAAAATGAATTTTATTCACAGATTAGATTATGTTATCAGAACATGGAAGATTCACTGCATTAATTTATCTGAAGGCATTTGATATCAGTAACAAAATTATTGAACAGACATTTATTGACTTTGATATAATTGTCCTTTGACTAATATTTGTTTCTTTGCTATGGATGCATCTTATCAGAAAAACAAACAAACAAAAAAACTCTTCAAAGATAAATTTTTACCTGGCCCAAAGGAAGATAGAACTTCTCAATTATATGTAATTTCCTTAAACTAATATGGTTATCATTAGAGTCTGGAATTTCCCATGTATGCTTAAAAAATGAAGCATGGCTTGAACTTTGATATTTCCAAAATATATTTAATAAATATATAATATTACAAAGTATTTTAAATAATATAACTTCAAATATGCACATCATGCTTATTATTTTCAAGCCATATTTAAGTACTTTAAACATACAAAATAATTTAGTTTTTAAAATTGTATGAGGTATATAAAAGTACTAATTTCTTTTTTCAGACTAGAAAGTGCTTACAAAGGCTTGTCATTAGTCACACAACTCATAAGAGGAAAAGAAATCAGAAATATGCTTTGTTCTCACCCTCAATTGTTAAAATATCCAGCCCCAAATGCACATAGAAATCATGGAGGCATCATGAGTCAAAGCTGGAGCTCAAGCAAGGGTGGGTAGGTAGGATGAAAGATCTGACTTAGTGGAACCATTAAAGTTGGCTGTCACATAAGCTTGTTTGTGAATAGGGAAGTTATGGGCCAGTGTAGCCACTCGTGTAATAGTGAAAGTCAATGGCATGGTTAGCATAGGAAGAAGAGAGGTGGAGAGAAAGAGAGCTTCAGGAAAAAGGAACAAAGTTGGTTTCATCATTCAGTTCCATGAAAAGTTCCTTGGGTCTTTAAAATTTGAACTCCCAGAAACTGCTTAATGAGGTCTTTTAGTTTTATATTCAAGGAATGTAAAATTAGGTTTTCTTTCTTGTGTTCTCAGTGTTATCTTTCTAGTTTGAAAAATTAAAAATAATTGTTTTGAACACAATCTCAAGTGAACAGAACATTGTTAAGCATGCTGCATAGACTTCTGTGCCTATAAAGCATCTGACAGTGACTATCAGATGGTGCATTATTATGACTTTTCTCATTGCTGGTAATGTTCACTTTGATCACTTGATTAAGATGTAAGCTGCCAGGATTCTCAATAGCAAAGCTATTCTTTCACCCTTTGTAGTTACTGTAATTTTGTGGGGAGGTAATTTGAAATTATGTAAATAATTACAAACATTAATATGTATGTGTACAAACATGTCTCCACTATTCTTTTGAGTATTTCCTTGCTTCTGGGGCAATAAGATGCTTTTGTTTGAACTTAAGCATTAAATTCAGCCTTTTCTTCAAAGCATCATGGCTCTTACTACCACATATGACTGCATTTTATGGATGTGTCTGTAATTTTATTCAGGTAAATATATGTGTATGTATAGAGAGAAACCAATCCTCCCATTTGTGACAAATTTGTCATTTTGCTCCTTCCATTCTCTTTGCAGATGCCTTCCTCATCCTGTTAGTTCTCTGAGCCCCAACACTGGGACATAATGCCTTGCTGAATCGTTCTCAATCAGGGACTGCGATCCCCTAGGTTTGGATGCCCCAGGATTAAATTATTGTAGTAATTCTTTCAAATATCTTCAAAATTGACAGTATATAGAAAAAGCATCTCTCACCTAAAAGACATATACAAAGTGTATTGTAAAACCTCAAAGGGTGTTCTAGACATATCTATGTTTCTTTACCCTCCCAACTATTCAGGTTTTCAGGTTCTGTAAAGCAACAAACCCACAGTACAAGGATGGTAATTTTTTCACCTTTTGCAATTCTGCTCTGCCAAGCAGAGTGAACATTGCCTTCTTTTGTTCTTTGGAGATGGCTGACCTTGTAAGTCACTATTCAGGAAGGGTCTGCAAACCCAGAATTACCAGATATGAAAAAAATTATGAACATGAAACTTCATAGTTATTTTTAATCTACAGAAGCTTCTTAGTTTCTTTCAGGGGCTTAGTACAGATTGTGAGGACTTATGTTAGGAAAGACAATGGAAATAGTGATGTCTAAATGCATCATCCAGCACTGAAGTATTTAATATCTAAAGGTCATTTTTCTTTATGACTTGAAGGAGAACAGGATAATTGAAGCATCAGAATGGAGGTTTGGAAATCATCATCATATTCTAGACTCAGAGACTTATTCGAGTTTCTATAAGTCATTGAGTTTTTTAAAATAAAATTATATTTTGATTCATTAAAATGTTGAGTTCATCATAAGAGTCACCAGCCCATGCACAAAGGACTTAAGAGAGAAGAAATCATTATTTGCACTCTAAATTAAGATAAGCTATTTTAAAATAATTGCTGTGTGGGAGATTAGCTCAGGAAATGCAATATCTTCTCAAAAGACACAACAGGGGTCATTTTTTTATCTTTGCATTTCTAAGACATTATATGACTGACACATTATAGTCATTCAACTTATTTTGGTTAAACTAATGACCACAAAAGGTATAACATCATCATTGTGGATCTCTGGTATGTTATAAATGGGACAGATTCATTGATATAACACACACACACACACACACACACACATATCTCACAGTGAATATGTGGATGAAGTGCCTCAGTCATGTAATTCAGTGACATAAATAACAATAAGCAATGACTTTGCTCTAGCAGCACTAAATAGTGTTAACTAAGATCTCTATTATGGGCACTAATCTCAGACTCGTGTGTGTGTGTGTGTGTGTGTGTGTGTGTGTGTGTGTTAGTGTTTGTATAACATCAATAGCTACCAAGCACACATCCTTCTAGAGTAAAGACCACTAATGGCAAAGGATATTGTACTGGGAATACCTTGTATGAGTCACAATGGTAGGAAGAAAGTGTATCATAACATTACTTCAGCCAAAGGTTCGACTTGTACACATACACAACAAAGACCAACCTTAGATATACGGAACTAGAGTATGATATTAAACTTGTCATTTTACCCTAAAAATACTTAGAAGGAAATAGCCATATTTCAAATGAGATAAAGTTAGAAATAAAACCAACCTTAGCCTAATACTTTATGCTTTCTTGTACCCTAGTTCCCAGATTTTCTAGTCTCAGTTGCCAGAGATACCAGAAGATATGTTTCAACCCCCTTCAATATGATGCAATAGATTTCTAATGATAACACTGTATGTGAGTGTGCTATTTTCACATGACTTCTGGTTTTTAAACCTTCTTGTCAGAAGGTGCCACATAAGAATCAGCTATTATAACACTAAATTCTACTGTGTCTATTTAAAAAAATCTCAGTCTGGCATGCTATAGCTTAGTGATTGTGTTAGAAGGACAAATCTGAACAGTGCTTCATCCTGATTTAAACTTGCATTAGTAAAATATAAATATATTTTCAAATCTAGTAAATAAACAGGTAAATATAAATATAATAGCAATATAATTGAGCTTTTTGTAATGAACTGTAAAGAAAATTAAGGTATGCTTACTTTTTTCACCTGAGTTTAACTTGAGTAATTACCTTAAGTAATTATTCTTAGCTAAGCTTTTCATTCATTCATTCAACCATTCATCCTCTTATTCAACTATGATTTATCATATCATTCTTTGAAATTTCCCTACTTAGTTTCTTCTCAACCTCTAGTATAGACTGTTTGGAAACATTGGAAAGAGTGAGGAAGTGATATATGTTAGAGACCATGGTTTTTCGTTCAAACATTTCCTTATTTAAGAATGAATAGATCTGAAAAAAGAAATAGTAGCTTTATTACAATCGATCACCTGATCTGTCTTGGGTCTGGGCCCATTGCTCTCTGGGGAAAGAATTTTGGCCTGTGGCTCTGCTGAGTTACCAGAAACTGTGATTATGGATGTGATGCTGTCATTCTGTGCTAGGAGCTGACTGTAGAGCCAAGAAGATTAACTTGTGCCAGAATGAGAAATATAATTCAAGAACCTTAAAGTCCCTTTGTAGAGTTACCTGGAAATTAAAAAAAAAAAAAAAAGTTAGTAAGCTCCATTTTAGGTTCAGCAGATCTTCCAATTTACCTTTTTATGCCAGCATCTCCTCTCTCTGATTTATATAAAATGATTTTAAGAAATAAACCAATAAAAACAGAAAAAGAAAACAAATGGATTAATGACAAAATTCATATTCCATGAAAAAATTACAAATGCAAATAAGACTGAAAAGAGTCTAGTTAAAATTTTTACCTAAATAATATCATCTTAAGCAAGATCCCTGTGCTTCTGTGTTAAGAAGCTGGGACTGTTCTTCTGGAGAACACAGGAAATAGGATGATAGTAGTTTATTCCTGTTAGAATTCTTGAGATCTCTAACTCACAGGCATGAATTTTTTCATCCTGCTACTAACTAATTAAATCTGATTGTTAAAACTTTGGTTCATTCCTGTGAGTAATCAAAGTTGATGATAAAATTCCTTCTGGGGATCACTTTAGGATCCATGATCACAGAGAATTTGATGGAATCATCAAAGGCTTCCAAAGACCAGGCTCGTGTAAATGATATACTGTTTTAGCTCTTAGAAGATCACAAGAGTTTTTGTTGTTATTGTTTGGAATATGAGTATGTTCCAATCATATCAATAAATCCACTATGGTGTTCAGATAAAAGAGTAACAAACACCTTATGATGTTTTAGGGAAACGTTCTCTTAATTGTGAAATCGTCTTGCCAAATACTTCTGATTTTTCTTTGAATATAACTCATGATATGTTTCTGTTTGCATTGGTCTCTGCTTTATTATGCAAAGTTTCTCATTAGTTGTTCACTTTCATTTTTGTCCTCACTGTCAATTTTTAATTTATCTCTGGTTATCTTGTTTGACCTTCTAACATTGTTTTATTCATTGTCTCTTTATTGCCCAGGTTATTTTCATTCTGGTTTAGAGATCTGGTTTCGTTACCCATAGATCATTGTAATAGGATCAATGTTTTATCCACTATGAAAATGGGCATATTTATTTCACAGATTAAAAATGAACTCATAATGAGTGTGTCCTATATAGTTCATACTCAAATATAATGAACAAAGCTACATTTAATTAAGGAGAGCTATTATTTTTAAACAATCTATGTACTATATAAATGATTTCCAATATGAGTGATTATTGCATCCTTTGTAATTATAACTAAAATTAAGGAAAAATGCTATAACAGGAAATAATAGCTTTGAACTATTCAATAATATCATCAGTATTACAGATATGACATCAAATGTTGATGATTTTTCATGGATTAGATATATTTATCAATAATCCCAAATAAAATATTCAATTTTAGATGCTTGTAGCTTGTTTGACAAAGAAGCACTCACTCCTACAAATAGTAAAATATTTTATTTAATTAATTTTACATGTTATATAATTTAGTGTTGAAATGTCTCAATGTCTGAGAATGTAAACAAGAATACTTTAAAAATGTTCTAAAGCTATCTGTTTTACCTCTGCAGGAACAGTTGGTATTTTTCAGAAATATAAAGGACACACACTTTTCTGGATTTCTTCCAAAGCAGTACATTAAATGACCTTGATTGTGCATAGAATTTCAATTTAAAACCCCTAAGCCTAAATATGAATTCTTACTTGAGATTTTTTGTGAAATTTCTATTAAGGCAAGATCCATAGTAACACAGAATTAAGAGTGGAAAATAAATATCTAAAATTACATTTATGACGATAACTGAAACATAATAAAATAAAAAAATTGGTCATAATCACTAAAAGAGGGACATATAACTAATATTACTTATATAATTATATATAATTATCTTAAGATTCCTTCTAACTTAACATTCAACAATAATTTCCATTAATATTTAATTACATAAATGTTCAAAGAGATTTTGGATTGACATTTTTAATCTTTGTGCTAGTAAAGCTATTGTGATATGGAAAATCATCTCAACTGATAAGAAGAGGTTATCATAAAATCCTTTTTCTTATTTCAGTTTTCTTACTTGTTATATGCACTAAAATACTATCCCCTCAGAGAACACCTACCTTCCCCACATTGATTCCTTGTACTTTCCCAGCAATCAGAATCAAATTTTTAAAATATATTTACTGGAACCTCTCCATGATTATTGACCAAAAAAAAAAAAAAACCCTCAAGAGAAATGAGCATTGTTTTGGGCTATATTAGAATACTTCTGACTCTTTAAATTGCAGTGATAAATATAAGTAGAATGTAAACCGTAGGAAGAAGTAACTTGGCCTTACCAATGGTGCAACCAACAGTCTCAAGAAAATATTCAATCAACAGCTGAGAAGAGTGCATCTGGTTAAGGTCTGCTATTGCTAAATGAATGGTGAAAGAATGTGTGACTTTGTAAAAATTTTCTATTATAGTATACTATAATTCATTGACTCTGTGCAAGAACAACAGTTCAATTTTACTGGATGCTTTATCATCTGTAATTATAATAGCCCTACATTGTTGAATCTTCTCATTCCTGATTACATCTATTAAACTACATCATATATCATATATCCAAAAGCTCACACTGATTGTAGAAGTTTGGGCTTCAGTATAGCATCTAAGATTTCATGTACCCATGCTACATTACTTTAATGTTTTGAGAAGAAACATCAATATCCAATAAAAAGGGTAGGAAAAGTTTCATGTGATCTATGGAACTTGATTTAGGTTTTATAAAAAGACTTTCAGTTTGGAGAGTATTTTCAAGACTGGAAAAACTGTGATCTAATCCACAATCGTCAAAGGGCATAACAGAATTGGGGACAGAAAGAAGTAGGATAAATTGGGTTAAAAATTTATTGATTTATAAGGCAGTAACACATTATAAAATTTTCATTCTAAGACATAGGGAGACATCAACTATTTGAGAGATTTATGCAAATGATCTGTAAACATTTCTTAATAAGTCCTGTACTCAACAAATTTAAGAGTAGATTAGAATAAATTAATGCAATACAGTCTGTACAGAAACAATAAAGTATAAATAAGCAAATCTAAACCAGAGGAGATTCAGCAAGGCTTCCAGAAGAGGTACATATGGATTTTGTCTTGAATGATAAAAACACTGTTTTGGAAAGATTGATCTGATTGTAAGGCATAGAATAAATCAAGTAGAAGAAGAACCTAGTGTTCTGTAGAAAAGATAAGAGATATTATAGTAAAAGAAATAATATGTGGTAGAGAAATTATCAGATGCCAATTTATTTTTAGCATAATGGAATTTTGGGTCATGTAAAGTTACTACCTCAAGAAACATAATTTTAGATTAATATACTTAGTCTGATGAGTTTGTGGCAGTTAATTTATTTATGCTAGCCACGATGATAATAAGACCAGGGTCATGGTGTTACATATTCTGTTCCATGAACTTGAAGTACCAGCCAGTCAGAAATCTTATACACTTTCCACAGAACTACGAACAATTACAAACTAACAATGCACATATCTCCCTAAGGTTCAGGACTGCAATGATCAACATTGAAAAAAATAAACCTCAGAAACTTCAATTTAATTAAGAGTGAGCCAAGAGCATCATTATATAGAATTATGTAATAATGGCAGGAAGAATTTATCTAGAACTTTATCAGAATAAGATTTTCCTTACCTTTACTGGTATTGCTAAATATTGGATCATATTTACAAATGGTTTCATTTTTCCATGTATTGTAGTTCATTGGTATAGTCTATGTAATTCAGTGTCTTTTATGGCTTTGCCTAATTATGACAATGATAATAAAAGTTATGTCTACCATACTTCAAACAATGTTAGAATTAGGGTTTAGATAAGTAGCCACAATTTGCTTAGCAAATAACATATTAGCATTATCCAACTTAATTTTTGCTCCTTATGAGCTGTCAATTTTTATAGACCTATAATACAAATGAGTAATACTTCATTAAGTGTCTGAGCTAGGATTAAAAGTTTGGTGGGAGGCTTGGGGTGGTGGCACAAGCCTGTAAACCCAGCAACTTGGGAGGCTGAGATAGGACAATCTAGAGTTGAAAGAAACCTTGGAAACCTCAAGGCACTAAGCAATTCAGTGAGACCCTGTCTCTAAATGAAATACAAAATTGGCCTAGGGATTTGGTTCAGTTGCCGAGTACCCCTGAGTTCAGTCCCTGGTACCAAAACAAACAAACAAACAAACAAAAAGTTTGGTAGGATCACAAAGTACTGTGAATTATCTGATATTTATACTTACTCCTAGGTATACATTATTTTTTACTTATTTTGATACTTGTCTGCTCTCATGCCTCAAACATTTTAATACTTGCAAAACTGAGAAATACAGATAGTGAAAACACAAAGATTGCCAATGTGATGAAATCTCAAGCAACTCGAGATCCTGGGATCCCTTTGTGGAACCACTGAAATGTAAATTTTAAACTATAAACTAACTCAAATGAAGATGAACACGTTCCTTCAGTTCCAGTCCAGCTTAGAACATAGAATGTCACTTATGATTCTCAGCCTCCCTCCCTTTTCTTTTGCCTGGACTGTAAATACTGGTTTGTTTGTTTGTTTTTCTTTCTTTCTTGAAATCACAGGAGGAAAGAGGGTAGGATAAGATTCTATAGTACATCATCTTTTTGTCCTAGATTGTCAATCAGCTTTAATCAAGATTGGCTTCATTATTTCTTCTGATCAGTTACTCTGTGTGCATGTTTTTTAAAGAATCATGCCAAGACAGGCAGAAGGTCCCTGGTAAAAATAAAATTTCCCTTTCAGTTAAACTCTGTAGACTAAAACCTTCAATTTATTTCTAAAAATTCTGCAACCTTAAGAATGTTAATTAAGATGACCCTGTAAAATTCAAAGAAACCCAGAATTTCTCTTCCCTTTGCTTCTTGTTCTTTCTCAAAATTTTTTGTTACTTATTAAAATTTTGTCAATAATTTATAATATTTACTATTCATTCGCTTAAACAAGTAATAAGCACCATGTGAGTGTGTGTGTGTGTGTGTGTGTGTGAGACCAAGCATTAGGCACTGGGGATCAAAAACAAAACAAAAATATCATAAAACCAAAATCAGGGGAATTCACTGCCCTAGGAACCCAGGACAAATTTATTTTGGGTTGAACTGTCTAGTTAGAGAGTGGGGAAAGTAAACTGAAATTACATGACATAGTCTCATCAATGTTTTTTCCCAATCAGAATAACTTCAGCTAATGGGTAAGATTCCAAAGGACATAGTGTAGTATTGGAGCGGAGGTGGTGAAGGACTGGCAACCAAAGCCTGCATTATCATCGTAAAATAAAAAGTTTTCTGTTATGTTTAGTATCGCTTTCACAGGAGATATGATTTTATCCATACTTATCTAAATATAAGTAATAACCCATCAAGGAAGTCTCTTGTCAATAGTCCCTGATGAAGGGAGTCCTTTGATTTAGGTTTTTTGTTTTTTTTGGGCAGAGCTTTTAAGAGACCACAATTATCCTGAATTTTCTAGCAGTGCTCAGAGAAATGAAGCTACTTTTAACTTTGTTCTAAAGGTACTGCTTTAAATAGGCTTTTGGCCAGCTACCAAAAAATAATGTTCATTGATTCTGTTTCCTGACTCATAACAAAGAGGTTCTAGTATCATCTGTCTGATTAGAATGTTTATTTGTACTGGCATAACCAGCAGACATTTTCTACAGCCTGGAACAAACTCTGGACCTAGTAAATATAAAATGGTGCATTTTTTCTTCTCACAAAGTTTGAGTAAAATCTGGCTGCCTTAAAGAAAAATAGCAATGCTAGCTTGAGAGGAGAAATTAAGTTGTAGAATGGCTAATTGGTGAATTAAGTGGAGGGTGATCTATGATTGGCATTTTATAGCTTGGATGCTTTGAGGGTGGGCATCATGGAGGGATTTAAAAGATCCCATGTAGGGCCTTAATTCTTGACAGGAGTACTAGTATTAGTTACCAGCCCATGATACATTAGCTCTGCTTGGAAGTCATTCCCAAAGTCAGAAGATAGGGTATTTCTGGAACAGGAGATTTCATAGAAAAATTGTGGTTCAAAGAGAAAGTATGTTGAGAAATCTTAAAAGCAATTGTTGGTTGTCCCAACAGTGGTGGAGGCAGCAGCCACAATGAATCATGTTTCTCCCTTAGTCCCAATGTGATGCTTCTCCTTCTAATATCAATAATGTGCATTTAATAATCACCTGCCATGTTCTAGATAGTGTGAAGTGTTCTTGAATTATACATTACTTCATTTAATATTCCCTACATGTATTTCAGGTAAATGATAAAAATTGCTATTTTATCAGTTGTAGAAAAAAGCCTTAGGTAAAGTACATTCAACCACTAGAAAGTGAAGTAAGTAAAAAAAGTAGGATTCAAACTCAGGTATATCTGCATCCAAAGTCCATGCACCGCCCCCTCCCACTCCCAGTTCTTACACTGCTTCAAATTTGCACAGCAGAACAGAGGAGAATGCTAACTATTAACATTATTTGTTTCTATTTTAATTGAGATAATAGAAGTAAAAAAAATCTCGATTTTTTTTCCTTTCCATAAAGAACAGTTTATCCCATACTATAAATTGTTTGAGCACAGATGGCTATCTTATAGTTATATCTAAAAGTTAACAGTGTTCATGAAACAAAACACATTGTTTGACAATTTGAATGACAAAAGAAAAGCTTTCTTAAATATAAACCAGTATATTTTCATTGTCTTTTAAGAATGAAATAGAGGTGAAGGAAGGAACTAGCTTCTCTCTGGAGGGAAATCTGAGCTCAGGAGTTACTGATTTCTTTAGATTATTAAAAATTAAATCTTTGCCAACAAGAAAGCACTATATCATAGCAGCCACATGTGGTTTTATAATGACCTAAAGCCACAAGCAGAGAACATGTCTCTAAAACTGTTACACCTGTGACAGTGACTGATTAAACATATTTAGATGATGACCTGAAAAAGTGCCCTCTACATTTACTCAGCACTTTAACTGGTGTTTGATTGTAACAGTTCCCTGAGCCAGATGCCAGGAGTCCCAGAATGTCTGGGGCATTTGAACAGAAGCATAGCAGCCAGAGGACCACTCCCAGCCTACTCACTTTCTAGTGGAGGTTGGTCAGGCACATCTATCTAGGTTTCATGTTTCTCAGTTGTCAAAGCACCCTTGCAGGGTTGGTATGGGAATTAAGTAAACCAATGTAAAAAGTATTAGACATACTAGCTCTCATAGGAAGACTTTTTAAATGCTTACATTTCAACATAATTTACAAGAGCTTATTTAATGATATCTATTGGACTTCAATGCTCTTTTTCAATGATATTTTTCTTTTCTTGCTTGAAGGAGAGTTAAATGCTTTCTACTAAGATGAAAAATTTTAAATAAGGTTATAAATATGAAACATGGCACATTGATACTAAATTATGATTTCTTCTCTGGAAATTGATGAGTTAAGTATTTCAGCTCATTCTATTTTCTTCTTTTGTGTGGTTCTTTCTCAATCTGATTTTGCCTGAATAACCACAAGAAACCCAATGCTAAGCGGTGACTCAGATGCACTTTGCAATTAATAGCTATATTAACTGACTTTTAATGCTATTTTACTTCCCAGTTGCTCTCCACATGTCCCTGAAGTTTAATAAAGCTGAAAACATTTTATTTTATTGTCTCAAACTATTGATTATCTGTTTAATGTAATGTTGTTTAATGTAATGTTGAGAACTCTGTGATATATTGCTTTTGCCACACGGATTAAATGAATTATCTTAAAGAAATGAGAGTTCTGCTTTAAAAGAATGAACCTTAATGCAGATAAAATTGTTTCTTTCCAACCTTACTTTTGGCTCCATTATAAAGCATGCAAACTTATTTTCAATGTTGCAAAGAAAATAAATTTGATTGTTTCACAACTGATTTAGATATTCCTAGGGGCATGACATGACAATTTAGATTTCTACTTCCTTCTTTTATTGCCAACATGAGCTTATTTAATGAAATAAATAACAGATTCACTGACTTCAGAGAAAAAAGAAATATAAGAAAAGAAAACATCCTTTGAATTTAGAATTTATTAAAAAAAGATCAAATATAAAACAGAAGTACTGAATAAAAGGAAAATAAAGGTATGACACTCTTTAAACCAATTCTAAGAGCTGTCTAATGGCACTAGAGACTAATAAATGAACAGATATAGTTTAAGTCCTTAATATAAAAATGATGTATATGAGTCTATTCATTTTCAGTATGTAGTGTTTAGACATGGAATTTGCTAATAGATTTGATTTGCATACAAGGAGGTACTAATGCTACCAAAACACATCTCAACATTTTCTTCCACTAAACAGTCTCTACCATGGTCATTGTTTTTCTTCTTAATACCTTCACCTTCTCATACGAACAGTACTCATCTTCTGCAGATAAGTGCTCATTCTTTACTTCAGGATCTATATATGTCATACAAATGGGATGGTCCTATTTTTAAATATACTCACAGAAATGACTACACTAATTGTTCAAGGAAAGAGCATTTGAACTAATCTATTTCATTAAACTTTCAGCTCCAGAGCTGGGGGAGGAATTTGCTTATCTCTAGAGGGAAATCCGAGCCCAGGAGTTTTAAGATTGCTTATTCTAGCCTTTTTGGAAAAGCCAGTCTATAGTTGGAGACTACAAGAACAAAATGCAAAGATTACATATACGATATAGCAAAAGTCTGGAAAATTTTTAATTCTTGATCATTTCTACCCAATCAATAACTTTGGAGTTTGTATAAATCAAACTATTATTTTTTTGTGCATATGCCAGTTCAAATAAAGGTTTTGTAACTTCCAACACAATATGACGTGCTTTGTTTCCAAATGGATAAAATTAGACTGAGTAGCACAGCAGCAGAAATCTGTTCTCCCATTATTTCACTTAAAAGCAATTTTTGAAAATATTGTAATCTGTATTTTTATTGTGGATCTTACTAAAGGAAAGTATTTCTGCTGAATCATTTTCAAAAAAGGCTTTAGAGGTGTATTTTATTTACTTATCTTTCTATTATGGAGAGTGAACAGAAGCAGCCTCATTATGGAAATGTGAATTGGAAACAAAACAAAACAAAACAAAACAAAACAATAAACAACATAGAGAGGGTCATATGTGGTTTCCCATCAGCCCTCCCAATGATGAGATAATCATTTACATGATTTGACTTAAATTTATATACTCAAGAGATATGGTAGTTAAAAATGAGAGAGTTGTTGAATATGTCTAGAAAATACTGCACAGATTGTTTTATTTATGCAAGTAGAATTGCAAGTTCTTGTTCCTTTCTTATCCTCAGTAGAAGCATCATGTGAATTGGTGGTCTTAGAAAGAGTTGCATGGTCATAATTTATGGTTGTATTTTATTTTATTAAGTAAAATAGAAGTTAATATTTTCAATTTAAAATAAGTGGGTGGACATTGGCTTCACCAGTTAGTCTTTGTGGTAAATATCCTAGGTCTCCTATGTAGAAAATTCACT
This sequence comes from Tamias sibiricus, assembly GCA_025594165.1. Lineage (NCBI taxonomy): Eukaryota > Metazoa > Chordata > Mammalia > Rodentia > Sciuridae > Tamias > Tamias sibiricus. Next base: position 33,755,314 of record CM046668.1, read on the forward strand.
TTGAGGGAAGAATAGAGTTCCAGAATGGTAAAACCTGAGAGTGGTGTCCTGATTTATTAATTTTTTTTGAAAAAAAAAATTATGCTACTTTTTTCTTATAATAATTAAATTCTGCTTTATAAGTTTCATTACCTAGTATTAAATAACTTAAATTAAAAAATAAACACATAGAGTTTAAAACAAAAGTCCTTGCATAGAAAATCCAGGTTAATATCAACAACAAGAGCATAAAGCAAGCAACAATGGCACAGCTGGCACTTTTACTACTTGTAAGGGCCAGTTTTCAGTCACATTACAGAGGAAAACAAAACATTGACAAATGAGCAACTACATCAGCAAAGAATTTTAAAATGGGCATGCTTTTTAAAAAAATTCAAAATAAAAACCTATACAACTTACAGCAAAATGTGGATTTCCCTCTAACAATAATACTAATTCTCATATATAATATGTATATGTAATCATAATGAATAGCAAGATATTTTTAAGATATTGCTTGTAAGACTTTAAGCTCATCTTTTCAAAAATTCGTATTTATTTTATAACATATATGAGTACAATAGTATATGTCAATAATTTGCAAATATATACATAATATGGTAGGAAAGATTGAATGAATTTTCAAGTATCTGTATTAGAAGGCATGAATTGGTGGATCAAGGACTACATGATAAAAATGAGTCATTTTATACGTTCTTTGAAGTTTGGACTCAACTTCTGGACATGGAAATAGAAAGATGAAGAAAATTTTATGGGGAAATAACAGCATGAAGTTGATACAAACACATTCAAGAAGAAGTTGTTCATTTTGCATTAGCATAGACTATGCATAGTGGGGGAGTGGAAAAGTCTTTTGAAAAAGTAAGCATATATATATATTTTAAAGAAATCGACTTTCAAATAAGTATCCTCTGCTTGATTCTTGCATATCAAGAATCTATTATAGATTTTGAATACTTATCTATCACAATTAAAATTAATATAACATCTATATATAGTATGAATTAGAAGACAAAGAGATTCAAGCAAGGGATTATGGTTTTAAAGGAGCTCTAGTTTATTTTTGTGAGATACTTTTTTAAGAGTCTAAAATGTAGGTACCAAAATTTTTTCAAATCCATTCAGTATTTTCATTTCTTCTAGATCTTTTTCAGTTTACAAAAGTAGAATACATTTTTTTTCAGAAGAAAAACAGTAAATCCTGTTTATATTGGCATTTACAAATCATATTAAGTATTAAAAATTATAAGATTTATTTTACAATTTCTTTGGTATGTTAATTTCACTCTTATGGGTACAATTTTGGTCTTTAGTGGTGTTAAAAATGTGTATTTTGTTTTTATACACATATATATATAGCCTCAAAGTAGCAATGAAAGTATTACTGCAATAATGAGACCAGTATTAGAATCTTTTAAAAAATATGACTACTAATTGGAGTTAAATATTTTATGCCTTTAGGACATGCCCTTTAAGATATATCTCTTTATGCCTTTGTAGCCAAAATATTATTTTATATTCTTTTGAAATAATCTTTGTGGGGTTAATGCTAATACCTATGTTTTTTACTTGTTTCAGTTAGTTTTCAAACTATTTTTTACTTTTATATTAAATTTAATTTTCAAATAAATCTCAAAATGTACAAGACACAAACAACCAAGATATAATCAGAGTGGATCATAAAATCATTAACCATAGAAAATTTTGACAGCATTAATAATATTATTTATAGATTAAATCAACATGAGTATATATTGCCAGACATGTTAAAGGCAGTTTTATTTAGTGAAAAAATATATATGTACTACAATAAAATACTAACAAATGATTTATTATGTATATTTGCATACAGATCTAGACTTTAGCCATACTATTTAGGCCAGCAATTTTGTAATTATCTATGAAGTTCATATTTTATGACTTTTCACTTTACTCTGCAAAGTTCTCCAATTGCATCTCATCTCTCATATATAAATTAAAATCTTTCCCATGGTCTGTTAGTTCCTATGTTGATAGCCTTTCAAAGTCCTCTCGTAGAATTTGCCTGATTCCTGTCTTCCTACCTCAGTCTCTGTCTACATTGGTCTCGTGCCTCACTGTTAAAAGCACATCTCAGTCTCAGTAATAATTTAATTCTTACTAGAACTATATTTCTAGAAGAGAATTTGTTCATTTTATTTTTTGAATAGGGATTCAACAACTATTAACTAAATGGCTACAGCTGAATTTATAAAATTTCAAAAATGTCAAATAGTGCTACAGAAGAGTGAAACCTCATAGTTCAATTAACTTGTTGGATCATTGTTCAGGGTTTTAGGTAAGGCCTTCCTTCAGGAAACAGGAAACAGAGATCCCAGGAAACAACCACAGGAGAGATTTCAGAGAAACAATAAAGGGCCAAGTTAATGTGGTTTACATACTTCTGAAAATGAAAGAAGAACTGCCTTTCTGCAGAGAAGGAGATCAGTAGTATTACATATCTCAGGAGGTAGAGGAGGCTGACAAAAGTGGTTGATTTTGGGGTAATCATTTTAATGGTATGAGTGAGTAGAGTCAGAAGACAGTGTGTTGTTGTTCAGTATTTTACTGAATAACATCAAACACTGACATACATGCATGTCTGTTTTACAAATTTGTCTACATTGCATTTATTATTTAATGTGCAAAGGAAAGTCATAAGATGAAAATATAGACTGTCTCATATAAATGGCATTTTCATTGAAGTTTTATTCTGAGGTTGAATTGAAATGTAAACCATGTCTGAACACATTAAATTCAAACCTTAACTATGTGTGACTTGCATAAACTGAGAAAATTCAGAAATCATTTTTAAGCAAGGCTTATAGTATTAATTCAGACAAGTGGGTCGTGATGATGAGATTAAGTTCAGTCCTATTATTGGTCCAGGTGTACTTCACCTATAACTTCATGGGCTGAATGTTACCTGGGAATACTTTTGTTATGGTGACATATAGCTTCTACATGGACACTTAGAAAAACTAGATGGCTTTTGAGGTCATTGTTCTGAATAAATATTATTACCTCTGCTAATATCCTATCAGGCATAAAACATCATGGGTCAAATCCTAACATCAACAGGAAAGGAAAACAGCCTGTTCAAAGAAGAGCAGTATCATCTGATGAATTATTTGAACTCTTAACAAGACAATATTGATATAATTTGTACTTTTTTGTGTGTATGTGTTATAGGGGAATTGAACCTAGGGGTGCTATACATTTTTAGCCTTCCTGTTTTTTTATTTTTTTATTTTTTTATTTTATTTTTATTTATTTATTTATTTATTTATTTATTTATTTTTTGGAGGCAGGGTCTCACCAAGTTGCTTAAGGTCTTCTTAAGTGGCTGAGGCTGGCTTTGAAATTGTGATCCTCATGACTTTGCCTCCTGAACAACTGGTATTAACAGGTGTGAAACACCTTGTCCAGCACAATTTGTATGTTTTTAATCACTAAGTGTAAATAATAATTTTTAAATAGTCATTTATGGACCATATTAACAAGTCTGTGTTCAAGTCTATACAGTATATACAGTATTATTTAGAATTTTTGCATCTGATATAAGGTTTATCAGATAATTCCTCATCAGTATGCTATGTAATGTTCATTTGTATTTTTTCTGGTTTTATAATTATTATTGTTATTGCTATATGATGTATGATTTAACTTTTAATTAACCTGAATATTTTTGGTATATGATATGAAGTAGAAGCTTATTGCAAATTTTAAAAATTTATATTTTATTTATTTTTTATTGGTTCTTTTTGGTTATGTGTGAGAACATAATTCACTTTGATATAATTATACAAACATGGAATATATCTTATACCAATTAATACCCCATTCTTATGAATGGACACCGATGGTGGGATTTATTATGCTGTATTCATTATATATATATATATATATATATATATATATATGAAAATTACTTTAGATTCATTCCATTGTCTTTCTTTTTACTATTTCCCCTCCTTTCATTCTCCTTTGTCTAATCTACTGAATATCCATTCTTCCCCTCTCCCCACTTAATGTGGGTTATCGTCCACATATCAGAGAATATATTCACCTTTGGTTTTGAGGACTGACTTGTTTCACTTAGCATAATAGTCTCCAGGTCTATCCATTTACATGCAAATGTCATAGTCATTCTACTTTATAGCAGAGTAATACTCCATTGTGTATATATACCACATTTTCTTTATCCATGCATCTGTTGAAGGGTACTGAGTTTGGTTCCATAGCTTAGCTTTTGTGAATTAAGCTGCTATAAACATTGAGGTGGTTGTGTCACTGTAGTATGCTGATTTTAAGTCTTTTTGGTACATACTGAGGAGTGGGATAACTGGGTAAAATTGTGGTTCCATTCCTAGTGTTTTGAGGAATCTCCATACTGCTTTCCAGAATGGTTGTACCAAATTTCAATCCCAATATTGTCGATATTCTACCTGTTGTCATCAATGTGTAAAATTTTATTTATAATTTGATTTGTGTTTTTAACACATAAATTATTTAGATTATAGCTACAGTCCATTATATACTTAATTTTATAATTTATACATTCATTGCTTAGAATTATATTTATTGAGGTTCCTTAATGTAGCTATTTTGAAATCTTTGTCAGGCACTTAATATATGTCTATTTTCTTTAAAGTCAGTCAGTGGCATTTTATTTGTCTTCCTGTGGTAATATTTGCTGATTGTTCTTAATCTTTCAGGCTATCTTAGTGTTTGTGCATTTGAAGAAGTAGATATTATTACAGTCTTTGCATGTTGGATTTGAAGTTTTTGACAATCAAATCTAGGGTTATAAAAAAGCATAGAAAATAATGTAAACAGCTCTAGTAAATATAGTTTGGGCAAAATGTGACCCATATGTTACTAGTTAATAACCTCTGAATAGTATTTTCCATTGTGAGTAAGTTTTATCAACTTCTCTTTGACTTTCTGAAAAGTCCTATTTGAGATAGCTGTGTTGAAACATACCAGTTCTTTCAACAAGCATTTTGCAAAACATAAAACATTTAGATGTTAAAAAAGGAACTCACAATCTATATATCTGGACACATACATGTGTGTAGTTATGGTATGAACATATGTATATTAATGCCATTTTGTGTATGTGTGTATATATATATATATATATATATATATATATATATATACACATATGCTATATCTACAATTAGGAATAACATAGAAAAACTACATGTTATAGCTTTTTCATATAATATTTATGGCTAGTCATTTCTCAAATGCTCAGTTTGTGTGTGTATGTGTGTCTATATACAAAATCACTTCTCTACTAATTAATAAGTTTAAGAAATAGAATGCATCAAACCAGAATATAATAAATTGTGTTTATGAGATGCCTATATACCTATGCTAGTCCTTCTCTTAAGCATTATACATGAGGTAGTCAATGTGACACTTTTGAAATTCCTATGAAGGATGAAGTACTGAAACTCCAGTTTGAGATGAAATTAGATTATCCACTTCTGCTAGCAGTTAGTGTCTCTGTAAGTTGCAGGCCACTTCAGGCCTCTGCAGCTGAGAAAGCCTGTTTCAATGTTAGCAGCTAAGCACATCAAGGATGACTGCCAGGGTCAGCTTTGAGGGTCACAGCAGGCAAAGCCAGATTCTTCTCCATTACTATCAAGTGGCATATTTCATCTCTTAATGGTGAACTATAGCATCTCATAGCCAATTTCTTTCTGGGTTCTTGTCTCACAAATTTGAATAATAAAATTCATGGACAATCATGGAAGGTGAGAGTGAAAGGAACAAGATTTATTTAAGTAACAATAACAGAGAAAACTTCTGCAAGCTAAGAAGGGACATAATAGCAGAAATAGCAGGTTACCACCTAAATAAGAGTCTCAGAGCTTATGTAATTTCTGGGTAGGGACATTGATCAAAATCCATGATAAACAGATATTAGTAAAGTACTAAGACTGTTGGTAAAAATCTATGTATACACTTACAGGAAAAAAGACCAAGTCCATAGGTTCAGCCTGTGACCTTCTAATTGGCTGTGCCCTTTTAGTCCTTGAATTCGAACTTTCCTGTAACCTCCATTTATGTCTGCCCCACTCCAATTTTCCTGCCATTTTAGGACAAAGACTTGATTGGAATGCTTGCAATGTTTCTATAAGTTCAATTCATAGAGTGGTCTTTACATTTAAAAAACAAAAACCTTAATTGGGACCCATTAACTATTCTATCTTATTCACTATTATTATTCCCACTTGACAAATGAAATTAAAAATGAACTAAAGACCAGAAGATATAAAGAGGCATACAAGGTGGATGGAGAAAGAGGGCTATGAAAAGGTATGTCTTAGTTAGAAGCCCATACTTTTTAATTCTCTCCTTGACTCCAGCTCTTATTTCACCAAACCTTGAATGTTAAGGAGATGACTTTGAGATCACAGTCAGTGTGGATGAATGTATGTGGAAGACTTCTTTTAGGGCACATGCAGTTCACTTAGTGCTTTATGTGTCCCACTGAAGTCAAGAGGAAGAGATGAATCTGGTCAGATAAGGACAAACAGCAGGTACAGATTTTGTTTGCTGTACAACTTACAAAAAGGCTACTTTTTAAATCAGGACCAAAAGGATCTGGAGTCCACTGCATCTCCAAAAAGGAAAAATGCCTGATCAATATTTTGATTGAACTAATGGCTCCATGGATGTCTCAGGGACACTGAGGGATTTACCCAGGATTGGACTGGGGGGGTTACTTCCTTAAACCTACACATCCATATAAACCTCTAGACAATAGCTATCAGGGGGCATCCCTTTCCTGGGACCCCTCCCACTTCCAGAGTTCTGCTTTCTTTCTATTGCTCTAATAAATCCTGGTACTTTGCTCTCACCCTTGTGTCCCTGTATTTTATTCTTCAATTTCATTAGATAAAGAATCCACCTGACATCTAAGCACCAGGTTACTCCATTCTTTTTCACATTTCCATCTCATCTCTCTGCTCTTTTATTCTTATAATTGCCATCCCATTTTGATATACCTTTTGTAACCATTTATTTTGTTTTGTTTTATCCAGGAGAAGCACATGAAAGTTAGCCACATCATTTCTCTAGATTAGTGTTGTCAGCTGCCAGCTAAAAGTTTAGGAGCAAACTTTCTACAGTAATGTCTATCTGGTATTTGAGAAAATAAATATTTATAATGCATAATTTACAACATAATGCAGCTATGCATTTTAATAAATTATTTTAAAACTTTTAAAGAAATCATTTCATTTTTAATTATCTTTTCACTTTTTAAAGAGATGTTATTATGAGCCTATATTTCCAGATAATGAAGTGAGACTTTGTTTTCTTTCATATATCTCAAAGTTATGCTACGAGTAGACTCAGACTCAGGGTTACACTTGAAATATTTATTTCCTGGTAAAATGCAGTATTGTGTTGGTGAGAACAGCCCAGAACAATAACTCATATGGAATTATCTGCTTAATATCTTGTCTCATTTTTATTTATCTTTACATTCATTTTCAAGAGCATAGAACCCTTATTATCATTAAGATTGTATCCTTTGCTGAGAAGAAGAAAGCCCACAAAGTGGAAGAACATCTTTACTTCATGCACATCAGATAGAACACTAATTTCCAAGTTATATACAGACCTCAAAAAATTAACACCAAAAAAAAAAAACAAAACAAAACAAAACAAAAAAACCAATCAATAAATGGGCTAAGGACCTGAACAAATACTTCTCAGAAGAGGATATACAATCGATCAAGAAGTATATGAAAAAGTATACACCATCTTTAGTAATTAGAGAAATGAAAATCAAAACTACTCTAAGATTTCATCTCACTCCAGTCAGAATGGCAATTATCAAGAATAGAAGCAATAATACATGTTGCCAAGGATGTGGATGTGGGGAAAATGTTATACTCATACATTCCTAGTTGCGCTGCAAATTGGTGCAGCCACTATGGAAAGCAGTATGGAGATTGTGTAGAAAAATTGGAATGGAACCACAACTTAACCCAGCTATCCCACTCCTGGATCTATAGCCAAAGGACTTAAAATTAGCATATTATAGTGATAGAGCCACATCCATGTTCATTGCAGCTCAATTCACAATAGCTAAACTGTGGAACCAACCTAGATGCCCTTCAATAGATGAATGGATAAAGCAACTGTGGTATATATACACAGTGGAATATTATTCAACATTAAAAGAGAATAAAATGATAGCATTTGCAGGTAAATGGATGGAGTTGGAGAATATCACACTAAGTGAAGAAAGCCAATTCCCAAAAACCAAAGGCCGAATGTTCTCTCTGAGAAGTGGATGCTAATTCATAATGGGGTGGGGGTGTGGGGAGAATGGAGAAACTTTAATTAGGCAAAGGGTAGGGAGGGCAGATGAAGGAGCATGGGGGTAGGAAAGATGATGGAATGAGATGAACATCATTACCCTAGGTATATATGTGACTGCACATGTGGAGCGACTACATCTTGTAAAAAGTTGTGCTTCATTTGTATACAATGAATAGAAATTCATTCTGTTGTCATGTATAACTAACTAGAACAAATAAAATAAATAAATAAATAAATTTTTAAAATATTGAAAAAATAGATTGTGTTTTGATTAGGTTGTGTGTATCTTCCACCTTGCAGTTCCTCCTGGTTAACACTCTAGTTGAAGGATATCACTTCATTCACTTAAAATAATAGTCATAGTACATTATTTATAGTTGTAATAATTTTTTTTTCCTAAACCTTACTCTGATAGTTTTGTCCTAATGAATATGAATGAAATTTTCTTGAAAAAAGTTTGGGAAATTGATGTTAAACATTGTGGTTCTTTTTCTATAAGTCTCAGATTCTTCATTATGTTCACAATTAAATTTACTTAATAGAAATATACAAAATAACATAATACTTAATAATACTTTTGTAGGACATTAATTTTCATCCAGATAGTCTGAGGCATACAAATGTCCTAGTTTCAATCCATACAATTTTAAAGTTGTCCAAGATCAAAGGAAATATTATCTTAGACTCTATACTGATACAAAATTACTCTGATTGGTTAATGTGGCACAAGCAATTGAGATGATTTTGTTTGTTTCTTACTTTTTTCACAGTATGTTGAAGAAAGTAGAGATCAAAACAGAAGCACATTACATTAAAAACAAAGCAAAACAAAACCTAGGTCTTGTTTTAAGAAACTCTACTTACTCCATTTATTAAATGGGTTCCAGTCATGAAACATGATAACTGTCTTAAAAGTACAATATTACGATTATATGGTTCAAAATTTGCTGGTTTTAACATCACCTGTTTCTTTTTTTTTTTTTTCTGACATAGATATGCTAAGGTTTTATGACAACTAAAGTATATCCTGCCTAGTACTTGATGGTGTTAGAATAAAAATATATTTTGTTTGGTTGACTCCTCTTGTTCGTGACTACATATTTACTTAGTGTCTCATTACAGTTTAATAAAACTGGATAATCTATTAAACTACTTGAACTAGAGAAGAACTAAACATGGTTAAAAAAAGAAAAGAAAAAAAAAACTAGTACCTTTACAAGAAGACAAAAAATGAGAGGAAGTGAAAAAGATGCCATTTTTGGAAAGCATTAAGAGATTTAACTAACATTTAAAAAAAAACACCCTAATCCACCTGAGTTTCCTGAATAGCCAGCTCTTTAAAATAATTGCTATCTCAATGTCACTGTGACTTCTCCACAATAAAGAAAATATAATAGCTACCCGGTATAAATAAATGTCTGTATGATTACATGACAGGTTTTGACATTCTTAATACCTAAGCAAACTGATATTTTAACCAGCTCTGACTGATTAATAGGATGAAATGGGTCCACTGTCTGGATTATGATGGAATAATTTCATATGGTTTATTTAAATTTATATCTGCTTTCCAAAGAACAAAATCAAAATGCAAGCTGAAGATAGGAAAACATTGTTAAATAATAAGTCTTATATTTACTTCATTTTAAAGAAAAGATCAGTATTGAGGAAAAGTGGATAATTCCATTTAAAAATCTATTTTCTAATGATGTACCAAGATGGCAGAATAGGAAATTTTGGCTTGTCCTTCCTTCCCTATGGACACACCAAGTCCAAATCACCTCATGGATTAATACACTTTCTGAGAAGTCCCAGAAAATACTCAAAAGGCTCCCGCACCCCACAGGTCAATAGGAAAGTAGCAATATTAAAACCAGTAGCAAAATACTGTCTCTCCAAAAGTCTCACCCCCTGCCTACCAAGAATACTGTGCCATATATTTTTCTTCTCTACTGGTCTTTTCTTTAAAATGGAATGAATATAATACTTATTATTTTAATATGGTTTTCTGCCTTGGGTTTATATTTCTATTTCATTCTTTGGGAAAACTGATAGAAATCTAAATAAACCATATGAAATTAACCATAATCCAGCCATTGGTTTAACTAACATTTTAATAACACACACACACACACACACACACACACACACACACACACGTTTATATATATGTCACATAGCACCCTAGTAACATATACAATTTTTATGTTTTTATATGTCAAAGTAAATTTAATTAGCAAAAAAGATGATAAAGGAAGTTCTTCAAAGTAAAATCAAAGTATTCTAAACATCAGCACAGCATCATAAGTATAGTGGTCATCGTTAAAGGAAAATATGACATGTATTGACTACTGTATTATTTTAATAGCGGTGGGTAAATCACTTTTAATTCTGGGAGTGAAAAATGGTTCATCCACTATAAAAAAGTATGTATTTTCTTAAAAAATTCCAAGTTACAATGGCCGTATGATTCAGCAATTCCCCTTCTTGTTGTTTACTCAAGAGATCTAAAGTCTGATTTTTGAAGGAATATTATTAGCATTCTCATGTTTGCTGAAGCATTCATGTTTGTTGTTCCACAGTAGCCAAAATGTGGAAATGATCTAAGGTCAGTCAATAGATGAAAGACTAAAAAAAAAAAAAAAGTGATATATCATAAAACAGTATGTTTTCTTTCTTTTTTTTTTTTTTTTTTTTAAAGGAAATTCTACAGTATGTAGCAAAATGAATGAACCTGAAGGGCATTTTCCTAAGCAAAATAAGCCAGTTACAACTGGATAACTACTATATGATTCCATTTTATGAGATATCTAAAATGTTCAAATTCATGGATGTAAAGAATAGAATGTTGGGTTTTAGTGGTTGGAGGGAGGAGGAAAGTTGGGAGTTGCCTAGCAACAATTAGGAAATTTTGGTTTTGCAAGATAAGTAAATTCTAGAGATTTAGTGTACAACTCTGTGCCTATAAATAACTATACTGTACACTTAAATTCTGTTATAAGAATGGAGCTCATGTTTTGTTTTCATGCCAAAATAAAATTAAATAATCAAGCAAACAAAAAGAAAGACCAGATGGACAAAAGTCATATACACCAGTTTCTATGCAATTATGTTTATCTTGGTGTGAGGGGAGTAAAATGTTTACCTAAATTAAATATTAAAAATAAAAAAAAGATGTCATTTTCTGAGTCTTTTTTCAGAGAATTGAATGTGTTCTTAAGGTTAAAAATTTTAAATCTTGCTGTACTAATATAAAAATTAGAAAAAAACAGTGATAGATTCAATGTTAAAAACCATTATGTGCAGTGGAGGGCTATGTCCCCTTGAATACCTGAGGGTAAGTGATGCTCCCATCTGTAGAAGCCTCTGGTACCTCTGCTATGACTTTCTCTTGCTTCAGTTTCAGGTATTTAAAGATATTGCAGACAAAATTGCTTGCCACCATTTCATCAATAAACACAATCAAAACAAGAGAGAAACCTTACCTGTCATAAAGTCACACGTGCAGGTGTCCTTTGCCCAACATATTTGAGCTAAATCTAAGTGACATACTTATCCTCTAATCCTTATTCATTTGTGCTTGCATAGACTGCTATAGATGAAGAGACCTATCTGGTTCAGGACTAATATGTGACACCCATCACACAACACAGAGAAGCCTCATATTTTTCATAGGAAAAAGCATTCAGTACTTAATTGACACAGGCCAAGGGAAAGTTGTGCACTGAAGAAGTCAGGCCTGCCAGTGCTAAGCCAAACTGAGAGTCACAGATAGATCTGAGTGTCTTGCCTAGGCAGCTTGCTAAGAGAATGGCATCAAGGTCCAATGTTTCCTCTTCTTTCTTTTTTAATATATATTTATTTGCTTTTGGTTGTACACAATGCGTTTTTATATGGTGCTGAGGATGGAACCCAGGCTGCGCATGTGCTAGACAAGCGCTCTACCGCTGAGCCACAACCCTAGCCCCTCCTCTTCTTTATTTTGGATGCTTTTACTCTATAACTTATACTCTTTTTCATATATATATATTTTAACTCTGTAACTCGATGACTAGTAACATATTGAATGAAGATAACTACATGGTGTTTTCTAGGCTTCTCCTATTTTACTTTTTCTTATCTACCAGTCCTGTTGAATTTTGTAGATAAGATGGGGTTCCTGAAGGACTTTTACCACATGAAATAGTCAAGGTTAAAGTAAAATTTATTAAAGAAACAAACAAACACACAAACAAAAAAAACAAACAAACAAACAAAAAACATTACCCTGTTATCTTCATCTCTAAGATCTCAAGAAAAAATTGTATTCACTCCTGGAAGTCTTTCAATTGCTAAGCTTCCCACCACATTTTTTACATTTGCAATTCAATCAGAAATTTTCTTCTAAGATTAACTGATAGACTTGAACTTGTACTGTAACAAAACATGTAGACTATACAAATGCTTCCCTGACACCATAATTTAGCAGAGTATTTTACGTTGACTTTTTTTCTTATTTCCAGTCTGACCTTGAACTTCAGGGCTCAAGTGATCCTCCCACCTCAGAATTCTGAGTAACTGAGACACACGCCACCATGTCAAGCTCTTCCCAGATAATTGTATTGTTTGGAGTGTTTTAGTTTCAAGGACAAGATAGAATTTTGTGCATTTTCCTTGTCCCTGCAAGTTACCTGTGACAGAGTCTTAAACATCGTAATTAGTCTCATTGTTCACTTTGTATCCAGATATGGGTCACCCTCCGGTGCTTCTTGTATAGCAGACTGAGACAACAGTGCAAAATATGTGCATATGCATGTACATATATGCTCATGTACATAGACAGAAGAAACTGTAAATTGTTTCTTTAATTATCCTGCATTTGTTTAGCAAACATATTTTTCTTTTCCCAGGTAACTAAGATAGGAGTAAGACTGCTATACCATCAGATACTTGGGTTTCCCAAATATTGCTGGGAAACCAAGACTGTTTTCTCTAAACATAACTTTAAAACCTAATCTACTTTCCATAGGCATTATCAGTTTCTCTGCATTGTAAAATTTTTTCATGAATTTCAGGACTGTAGACAAACGACACTCAAGAACGGCTTAAAGAAAGAAAAGAAAACCACAGGAAGAAAGTAAACCTACAAAATATAAGAACATAATATAAAGCCTGTGTTATTAAAAAGTGTATGCTATTTGCATAGTATGGAAATATAGAAATAGAAGAGGAAATATAGAATAGAAGAGGAAGTTCAGAAATAGAGTCATATACGGATGGAAATTCAGCATATAGTACAAGTGACATATCTGTAACTGTGACAAAAGTGAACATTGTGTTAATCATATTTTTGTCACTGTGACAAAATACCTGACACAAACAACTGTAAGGAGGAAAAATTTATTTTAGCTCATGGTATTAAAGGTTTCAATTTATGATCATTAGCTCTATTGTTTTGGGACTGTGGCAAGCCAGATCATCAAGATGGGGAGTGCTTGGGAATGCAAAGCTTCTTGCCCCATAGCTGCCAGGGAAGAGGGAGAGAGAGGGTAGGTTGGAAGAGAAAGTCAAGTCCTGTACTGGGGTCTCAATGTCTCCTTCAAATTCACACCACAATGACCAACTTCCTTCCACTAGGCTCAACCTCCTAAAAATTCCATCATCTCCCAGCAACACTATAGACTGGATATAAAGCCTTTATAATGTGATCCAAATTATAGAAAAAGTACTGATAAATAATGCTGGGATGACTCAAATAGCTATTTAGGAGAAAATGGAATTATATTCACATCAAATAACTAAGAATAATCTTCAAAACGAACAGAGATCTAAATGCAAAGAATTATACCATTTAGGTACAGGAAACATAATGTGAAAGTTGCCTCTTAATCTGTGTATTGGAAAAGATTTGTAGCTATAAATTAAAATCTAGAGTTGAGGATATAGGTCAGTGGTAGAGCATTTGCCTACATGGGGCCCTAGGTTCAATCCCAAGTACCACCAAACAAACAAAATCAGAAGCACTAAAAGTAGACTTATATTTTAATCTCCTAATAATAGTACTATGATAATACTTAAAATAATATTAAGTTTCAAATAGCAAAACAACCACAATCAAAGGCAAAAAATAAATTGTAAGAAGATCTTTACAGGATATTACACAGATAAAAGATGAATAGCAGTAACCTAACACATTAGGAATTCTTAAAAAATGAAGAAAAAAATTCCCAAAACAAAGAAAAAATAGAAAAAAAAATTACCAAAACAGATGAAAATGATTCACAAACCAAAGAAAAAATATAATATTTGCTAACTACAGGGTGTAAATGAATAAAATGGACAGACTAGGATAGTCACATTTCAATAAATATACCTGCTTAGGTAGATTTCACTTTTAGAAACATGTTAATGTTTTGCAATTTGATAAATAAAACCATAAATATGGATTTAAAAAGTAAAATGGGCCAGGCACAGTGGTGCATGCCCCTAATCTCAGCAAATATGGAGGCTGAGACAGGAGGAAGCAATTTCAAAGGCAGCCTCAGTAATTTAGTGAGGCCCCTAAGCAACTTAGTTAGAACTTGTTTCAAAATTTAAAAAATTAGAAAAAAAAAAAAAGCTGGGGATGTTGCTCAGTGGTAAATGTCCCCTGGATTAAATACCAAAATAAAGTAAATACAGGAAGAATTACATTTTTAATGAATCATCTCTACATTGATAGGAACACAACAGAACTGATTTGTAGATGATAAAGACTTTAAAAATCATAGTGTTTTAGCTAACAATTCTTATGTTATTTTCTATTTACTCTATAATTGAGTACATATATACAATACATTAAGAAAAATGAAAACCAGGTTATTGGTATTGAGAATAACAAAAAGAGAATAGTAGACTAAATCTTGTGCCACTGTTGGAGAATTGGAGTTATCAAACAAGTTTATGAACCACAGTACACATGTGTCTATCACTATGTCATCTTTATTGATATAATACAGATTTATATGCATGTATAATTTTCTAGTGGTATCCATTCAAAGCCTACAAAGGGTCCAGAAAGGACATAGCACACCAATAGTAATGTGTTGCACACCACTAGTAATGACACACTTAATGTTCACTTAAGGAAGTAAAGGCTTTCTTGCAGAAATGACTGATTCCAGGACTGGGACTGGAAAAATATAAGATGAACCTAAAACACCATATGCCAGCAATTACTTATGAAAACACAAGTGCTCGAAGCGTGCTGGAAACATGTCAAAGTACACAGTGATCAGCTTGAATGTGCTCTCACTAGCCAAGTACAGGTCAATCCGAACAATTAAGAAATGATTATAATAATGATTATAATCCATGTAGTGCCATAAAAATTCATCAGTCTATACTAACATAAGAAATGAATACATAAATAAATGTTATCTTGCAGAAAACTTTATACTGTATGGAGTAGGATTATAATTAATAAAATTAAGTAAAATGATAGAAAATCACCTTTTATCATCACAGTAATGATTAATGTTGGCAGCACAAAGCAACAGATGTAGTACAAATGGTGAAGAACATTTTTATGTCCTCAAAATATCTCTGTATAAATTTACTTATTTATTACAAAGATAGACATTTTAGAGTCCAGAAACCTATAGACACTAACTCATTAAAATGATTAAAAGAGAATATTATCAATACATGTTCAAGTCAAAATTATTTGACTTCTGATTGTGATTCATGGGAAAAAGACACATCATCACTTCTGTGGTATTTCTTCCAAAATACATAACCTGAAACTAGTCATGGTGAAACATAAGACAAGCTCAAATTAGGTACATTCCACAAAATTTGGCTGTGCTTTAAAAATGTTAATACCATGATACACTAAAAATAAAATCTTATAATACAGGTTAAAGTAAACAAAAACATGTATTTCTTAAGTGCGATGTTATTTTGGATTTCCTCCTAGACTAAGAAATTATAGTTATTAAGAACAACTAAAAAAAAAATTAAGCCTGATCTATGGAAAGGATAATAGCATTATATTAAAATTAAATTTCCTCGTTTTAATAATCAATTTGACTTTTATAAGTAAATGTTAAGTCCATGCCCTTGTGTAAAGAAGTGTACACTGAGTAATTCAGATATACACAGCCATCATATCTACTGATTATTTTAAAATAGTTCTGAAGGTCAGATACTCTGGTGAATGTCCATCATCTCAACTACTCAGAAGGTAGGAGGATGACACCTTTGAGGCCAGCCTCAACAATGTAGGGACTCTGTCCCAATAAATAAATAATTTAAATAAAAATAAAATGGGCTGGAGATGTAGGTCAGCAGAGCACTCCTGGGTTCAACCTTTAATTCTGCAAAAATAAATAATAAAATAGTTTAGAAGATGTAAAAATATATGGACCCATCAATGGTGCTGGGAAATAGCAAGAGAGTGAGAAAGGAGGTGAGCAGAAACTCAGAATGTAGATAGACAAATATTTTTAGCAGGTGGTTTTTCCTACTAAAGGAATTACTAGTATTTTTGGTACCAGTTTTTCATATATTCTGGAAAATGGAGGTTATATAAAACCAAAAATACAGATACCATCACATAAATATCTTGGATTAAAAACAGAAATGTTCAATGACTCAAAATAAGGGTGTGTGTATAAATGCATCTATAATATAAGATTTGAATAGTTTGCTGTAATTTTAGGGCTTTTATTTGTAATATATTGTTTGCAATGAAGTAAATAACTGTTAGTGAGAAAAATGATGTTTCTTATATAAGGAATGAGCAACCTGAGGCTTATGGATATTTTGAGTTAGACTTAATATCACACTAATTAACCATTTCATGTAATGGTTAATATCTGAAATCTGAAAACACTTTATTTATTTATTTATTTTTTTACGTTTCTTCATGGTCATGATTTGGGGGTGGGAATTCTTTTTTTTTTCCCCTATACAAACATGATTAAAATTAGTAATTAAGAAGACACAATTTAAATCACAACTAGTAGAATGACTGAAAAATTTTAAAATAATAATTGAAAATACTGAGTGCTAATGAGGATGTGGAACAACCTGAACTCTATACACTATTGGAGACGAACCAAAATGGTATAGTCACTTTAAAACAGTTTGGTAGTTTCTCATAAATTTAAACGTACACTGATGACCATATGACCTAGCAATCCTAGGTTTAAATAATGTAAATTCCAAAACCTAGAAACAATCTAAATACCTTCCCATCAGTGAATAAATAAAGAAGTTCTGTTGTATCTATTCAATGGAATATTATCCAGCAACCAAAAGGACCAGACTACTGTTACAAACAATGTGAATGAATCTCAAAGCAGCCAGATGCAAAAAGTAAACTTACAGAGACAGAAATCAGAGGAGCAGTGGCCAATAGCTGGAGAGTGGGGAAAAGGCTAGCTACAAAGAGACACAGTAACATTTTCTGGGATGATATAATTGTTTTACATCTTGACTCTTTTAATTTCTTCTAATTAGTTACACATGATAGTAGAATACCTTTTGACACATGATATATAAATAGAGTATAACTTCTCATATTCTGGTTGTACATGATGTAGGATCACACCAGTTATGTAGTATGTATGCACATAGGGTATTAATGTCCAATTCATTCTACCATCCTTGCTATCCCCATATCTCCTCCCCTCCCTTCACTCCCCCTTGCCTAATCCAAACTATCTCTAGTCTTCCCAACTCCCCCAACCTTATTGTGAATTAACATCCACATATCAGAAAAACATTCAGCCTTTGGTTCTTTTAGATTGGCTTATTTTGCTTAGCATGATATTCTCCAGCTCCATCCACTTACCGACAAATGCCATAATTTAATTCTTCTTTAATGCTGAGAAATATTCCATTGTGTATAAATACCACATTTTCTTTATACATTAATCCATTGAAGGGCACCTAGGTTGGTTCCATAGTTTGGCTATTGTAAATTGAGCTGCTATAAACATTGGTGTGGCTGTGTCACTGTGGTATGCTGATTTTAAATCCTTTGGGTATAAATGGAGGAGTGGAATAGCTGGGTCAAATGGTGGTTCCATTCCAAGTTTTCTGAGGAATGTCCATACTGCTTTCCATAGTGGTTTCACCAATTTGCAGTCCCACCAGCAATATATGAGTGTACCTTTTTGGCAGTGGGAATTCTTAAGGGAGGCTTTTCTTCCTGCCATCCAGAGATAAGGTCCAGTTAAACAAGTTTTCATCTTCCTGATGAAGCAAAAATATTATTTTTCTATTACAATGTTTATGTCCAACATGGAGATGTTATCTTACTCAAGGAGTCTCTTACATATAGACTACCCAGACTTAACCCCTACCCTGGACATGACTTACATTTTTTTTTTATTTTTTTTTTTTATTTATTTGCTTTAGTTGTGCACAATGCGTTTATTTACGTGGTGCTGAGGATTGAACCCAGGCCACACACGTACTAGGTGAGCGCTCTACCACTGAGCCACAACCCCAGCCCCATGTCTTACATTTTATGAGAAGCAATAAGAGAGGAGCCAGAAGTCTCCAAACATAAATTAATTATAAAGAGAAGTAAATGATCATGACCCTGATTTGATAGATATACACTGGACACTTGTATTGAATATATTGAAATATTACACTACAACCCATAATAGATACAACCATTATGTGCTGATTGAAATTTCTTTAAAAAAAAATGAAGCACATAGAGGCCGGGCTTGGTGGCACATGCCTGTAATCCCAGCACTTGGAAGGCTGAGGCAGGAGGATCACGAGTTCAAAGCCAGCCTCAGCAATGGCGAGGCACTTAGCAACTCAGTGAGACCCTGTCTCTAATAAAATACAAAAAAAGGGCTGGGGATGTGGCCCAGTGGTCGAGTGCCCCTGAGTTCAATCCCCAGTACCAAAACAAAAACAAAAAACAAACAAAAAAAAAACCACATAGAAACACCATCTACCCTGATTTAATCATTATACATTGTATACATGTATCTAATTATCACACTGTGTACCTTATAAATATGAGCAATTAAAATCATCACAATAAAAATCAAATATATTAAAGAAAAATAAATAAATCTCAAGCTTAGCTTACTGGGAATTGTCAGCTGATGCTTGAGTACTTGTGTCTCTGGATTTGGGCTTCTTGAGAAGAATTCTTGAGAATTTTTCTTCTTTCTGACCAGCTAAGCACTAAATTTTAAGTAAGTGTTTCATAGAGTATTTTTAGAGGATTGGTAGTAGAAAGTTTTTTCAAACACTGATATATCACCTGAAATGGATTATTATTCTTGTTGATTATCTCCTTGGAGAGTAAAATTGGGTCACAGAAGAAGGAGTCCTGCATTAATGATCAGTAGTGGCTTAGTTTTTAATCTGAAAATTTGGTACATTTATTAGGACAAAAGCAAAAATACTAGATGATTTAAATCTTTTTTTTTTAACTTTAAAAATATAATTAGTTTGATTGTAGCTATAAGAAAATATGCTTTTTTTTTTTTTTACAATTGTGTTAAAATGTTTCAGGTTCTGTCTCATAGATGCAGATGCAGCATTGTGACACGTCATTTTATGTATTTACATGTATATACATATTTAATTTTAATAATTTTACATAAACATTGTCAGAGGAGGATAAGAATAAGATCTTATAAACTGATAAGTCAGGTATAGCAGTCTAAAAGAAAATGACACAGTGGTGCATACCTGTAATCCCACTGGCCAGAGATGCCAAGGCAGGAGGGTTGCGTGTTGGAGGCCAGCCTCAGCATCTTAGTGAGATCCTGCAAAAATAAAAGGCACTGGGGTTGTAGCTCAGTGGTAAAGCACCCTTGGGTTTATTCCCCAGGACCAAAATAAATAAATAATTAAACAAATAAATAATAAATAAAATAAAATTTTAAAAAGCAAAATATTTAAATAGTAAAATGGTTAAAACTTATGAAGAAGGTTTTCACAGGAAATTTTAAAAATTCACCAAATATTTATAAAACTATAGTTTATTTTCACTATTAATCATGTCACATTTTTTTACTGCAAAAAGAAAATAAAAAGATGTAACACAATGATCCCTATTTCTACCAGGGCATAAAGAATACAATGCTCTAGCACATTGGCAATAATTAGTTTCTGGAATACTGTCTGTCATTATCTCTATATCCTTCAACAAAACAAACCCTCTAAAGTATATCTACATATCTTGGGAATATAAGCACCAGTAGTAGGAAATAAAGCCACAAAAGATTTTGCTGCTGCATTCTTTTGACTGGTAAAAAAAAAATCCCTGCAAAAAAGGGAATATCCAAAGTCAGTGAGCAATTGAAGCAATTATAGTGTAGCTGCAAACTAGTACATTGTATAGTCATTATATTATGCAGTTATTTCTATTGTTAAATAGAAGAATCTAGTTACAATAGAATTTGTACAAGTACATTCCCATTTAAAGGGGAAAATGTCAAAAATTTTATATGTGGCATCTTATATAATTCATATAATATTCACACACATTCATGGTATGTATATATTATGGTTCATGAATACATGTCTATGTGTTTGTGTAAAAATATATGGGCTTGGAAAAAATATGAAAACATGCCAAAGAGATAGTTCAAAATGTATATGGGTTCAAAAGAAGGGGACAAGAAGGTGAGAAAATTCTAGTAAATAAGCAAAAATAAGTTTTGAATTCTTTAAAAAATTTAATTACCTTGGCATTGGTATAACAAATATGTATATAAAATATACTTAGAATGTTCCAAATATGCATTTTATTACACATTGTTTGAAAACATCTTTAAAATTGTCCATGCTGATTTAAAATGCTTTATTTTCAAGCATTTTTGCAATTCTTCGGCATAGTATTAGTTATTGGATCTTAGAAGTGAAGAAGAGATTATCTATGGTTAAATTGATTTGATACTCAGCAATTTAAAAGTGCAAATAGCTAGAAAAGAAAGCATGTGTCTAGATTAGCTGTTTATCTAAAAACTATGAAAAAGGTTATATATTTAAAACAACCAAAAGTTTATAAGAGGCTAATTAACTGCACTCTAGAAATAAATTTAATTCAGACACTCTTAGAATATAAACATGAGTGCATTAAACCTTTATAGTGGGATCTTCTCAGCTAAGGTCTGACTTCTCACAATTCTCAGTAGACAGAGGGAAATGAAGTGTGTGAAGTACACTTAGGGTCAAGTTTGCTCCTTTCCTTGTTCTGCCATTCCCATCAGGTGTGGCCACCCCTAAGACAGGGAGGGACTGGGTTTCATACCTGCCTCTGGGTCAGATTCCTGAGTGAGCAGACACTACCTCTCTGCCTGAACCACATGCCCACTGCTGGGGCCACAACATGGTACCACCACAAATGTTGATTGCCACTGCCTTCTATTTAGTCCTCCAAGCTCAAAGTCAAGCTGTGGTCCTTCCGGAAATAAACAGAGCCCCTCTTCACAAATCCATTATTTAATTTGTTACTTTAAGTTTACAGCAGCATTGCTCATATTTTAAATCTTCAAAATTTGTCATAAAGACAGCTTTTCAACTTTTACATTCAGTATTCTCAAAATGATGGTATTGAGTCCATTGGACCTTGATGCCAGGACTTTCCTTTGATTGTTCTTGTCTCTCTCATTGTCTTTCCCCAGGAGCTTATGAACCACCTTTTCAGTTCAGATACTTATATACATACACACACTTCTAATTTGTACATGCTTTGCTGTTATGAAAGTGTGAATAGGAATAGGGTAGATGTGGGACGCTTATCTCTGGAATGCTCAATTTTGATTATGGGCCAGCTAGAATACCTTTTTATATGTAGTTAAAATGATTTGAAAATCTGCATAAAAATTTAAAACTAGCCTGAGTAAAATTCCATTTTGTATATATAAAAGAGAATAAACTAATGGCATTTGCAGGTAAATGGATGAAGTTGGAGATATAATGCTAAGTGGAATTAGTCAATCCCCAAAATCCAAATACCGAATGTTTTCTCTGATATAAGGAGGCTAGTTCACAGTGTTGTTGGATGGGGGACATAGGAGGATTAGACTAACACTAGAATGGTCAAAGGGAAGGGAGGGGGGAGGGAGGGAGCAAGTGGGGAGGGAGGGAGGAAAAAAAAAGAAAAGGTGGTTGAATGAGATGGATATCATTATCCTAAATGCATGATTGAAGACCTGAATGGTACGAATATACTTTGTATACAAACAGTTGTATGTAAAAAGATGCTATATATGTGCATTATGAATTGTAATACATACTAATATTATAAATAAAAAATAAATAAATTATAAAAAAACAACAAAAAACTAGCCTGTCCCTGGGGAAAGCTTCATTATTAGGTTATTGTATCTTTAGACGGCTAAAATGGAAAGTTGAAGAAAATCCAAAGTATATAAAACATAGTTATATAAACATGATATGTGAATTATTGCTTTCTGTAAACTAAGAAAAAAAGTGGGCATAAGCAACAAATATTAATAGTAAGTAGCAAAAGTATTAGAAACAATTATATATATGATTTTTAAGATAAATACAATTTTATCTTTTCCTTAATTTGGTGTGCTTCAAAATAATTGAATTCCTCAAAAAAAAAAAAGACAGTATAAATTGAACACCGATGCTTATTCAAATAGCATGAATTTTCAGTTTATCATGTCATCCATAGTACTAGATAAAATACCTGAACAAATGGATCTGATATCAGCAGTGACCTATGTGCTTTATACCATCGTATTTTAGAATTAGCAGTAAGTAATGGGGTAGACAGAGGTACTCATCAAATAAAAAAACATAAGTAATTACTGCAGCAATGTAGAGAGGATACATGAGTCTGGGAAATGAGCCAAGATAAAGGTTATAGTAAGTGTAATTTTTAAAATGATGGATAGGGTAAAGAAAATTTTTGTTCCCAAAATGTATGGTGGCACAGATTCTTAATTCATGGCTTGTGCTAAAACAGAAAACATGCAGAAGAAAAAGTATTATACAGTTGGCTTACAATCTGACTTTAACATTCCCCAATTATTTTTTCTTTTCTAATAAAATATATGATGTATTTTACAAAATTAATTATAATTGCATTAATTTCAAAGCAAACACTTTTACACAAAGAATCATGCATCACACACTTTCATTTAATTTCAGCAATATGCATAAAGATTTTGAATTTACATTTTAATGTGTAAGTATTCCTATACTAGACATCTCTGGGACAATCTGAAATATTTTGTAATAAGTGAAGAGGAGGACATTTAGTTTAGAGAAGAAGAGTTCTAAATATGTCAGGGCACTGGAGGACTCTGAACAAATTGGAAACTAAGGGACAAATAAGGAATTAACATATCATAGAATCAAGGAACCAAAAGAGAAGGTCAGTAGAGCAAATGCAGGGCAAGATAGAGCCTTCTGTGTATGTAAATTTTTCATGGGAATTACGAGACTTGCATAAGACAGTAAAGATTCAGGCAGAAGTGCCCATTAGCAATTAAGAGACATGGAGAATTCCCCTTATAGTTCTCAGGTTACGCGTACATAATGCATGCATAATGCACCTGTGCATGCATAATGCACCTGTGCATGCATGCGCGTGCGCACACACAAACTCACAGACACATCAGAGCAAGTTACCAGGATAAAAACCAGGAACTACCTGCTGTCTATCTAACTATTTACTTGCCATTACTCGATATCTGTGTCTAAACAAACTGAACTGGAATTTCTGAGTTGAAATTCAGAATGAATATCACAAGGAAGGAGGTAGGATGTAGTGGATTTTGAAGAATCACGTAAAGAAAAAACAAAATGCAAATAAAATTATTTAGCTTTTTGTCACATGTAACTTCATTTTTCCACACACATTGTTTTGAGTGACCTGGACACATTACCTACTGAGCTCTTACTACAACTATATGTTGGTTTCAATATATTCTTTTCCAGATCTTCTACCTGCTGAATCAGAGTAGGCAAGATGGCATTAGGTGGCTGCATCTTGTGAATTCAACATCCCACACTTGCAAACTTATGTCTGAACATGTTTGTCATTCCGCTTCTATTGAGTCATCTTAGCCAAATGAAATAAATGATGTTTATTTTAATTAGATTATTTTGTAAGTTTGTATTTAATCACACTTTTGGCATTACGATTTTCTGGATTTACACACATTTATTTATTAAATTAGCAGCTAAACCAAGGGTGTTTGTAATTAAATTAGCCATGAACTTGAATTATAATTTGGAAAGTAGAGTCCTAATATAATATTTAAAGGGGATTTATCATCTACTAAACTCCATCTAATGATTATAGCCATTGTCTTTTATCTACGAGTTTTATGTCCAACTTATAAATCAGATCTATTTCTTCTCCTGTTCACTGTGTTTTTTTGGTCATTTATATAGTCCATTTGTCTTTAGTCCATTACATTGAAAACTTTTGTGTTGTTTGTAATAGATCCAATAAAAGATTTCTGCAAAAATTAAAGAAAAATTATTTTCAAATATTTTCTGCATCAATATGTCTACAATTGTTTGGCTATATATTGTAACAGTTTTAATAATAAACTAATTAATAAAATTATTTTTATTTTGTTTCAAGTATTATTCAAATCTAAAATCTGATTATATTTTGGATTAGAAAATTGCATTAATTATTTCTAAGAATTTTTTGTCATAATTAATACAAAATAAGAAAATATCAAAATAGTAATGGAGAGAGTTCTGGTCCTGCTTAGGATGTATAAAGTATTGCTAAAAACAGTGAAAATTTAAAATATAAGATTTAAAAAATAGTCTTCATAGCACGAAGGATTTTTATAAATTACCATGTTCTACAAGGAAGAAAACTATCTTACACATCCTGTGTTTCCACTTTGTTACTGCAGGAAGAATCTTCATATTTATTGGATTACAATAAAACTTCATATTTGTTGGATTAGGATTAGGGAACAGAACATGTTTGGATTTCAGAATCTGTGTATCTTCAATTTTACTTTTGAGCACGTTTGTCATTACAAATCTATTGAGTCATCTTAGCCAAATAAAAGATATGATGATTATTTTCAATTACAATATTTTTAAAGTTTATATTGAATAACATTGGCATTATAATTTTCAAGTTTCAAATAGTTGTTCATAACTTATAGATAAAACAAACTGTTTTTTAAATTTTTTAAATATTTAGGCCAATGGAAGAATTGAATAAAATACTGATTAACAAAATGATTGCTTTGAGGACTTGTTTCATTAGGAAAAATTATAATTGATAGCATTATCTCACAAGAAAACATGATGATTGAGATAATTCTAATCCTCAGCAATTTGGTGTGTGGGGAGAAAGGGCTGCTGGGATCTTATCTGGGATTTAAACATGTGTTTATGGCTGCCCAGAGAACAAAATGGGTTCTTTCTGCTGTTGGAGGAGAGTAACAAAATCAGCCACCATCTAGGTTTTAAATCAATTGGGTGGAGGTTTTCTTTATCAGGAATCATGTGGAAGGGATGTCATTTTCTGAGAGATTACTCAGTGGCAGTAGTAGATGATAAGCTGTATCAGGGGTTGGACAGTGATCACTGAAGAGGATGTGGGATATTCAAGTCCAGGTAAGGATTGAGGATTGTGGATTAACCAATGCAAAAAAAAAAAAAAAAAAAAAAAAACAATGAAAATGGTAAAGGAAAGTCACAATCTAGATAAAAGGAAGGTCTCCAGAGCCATGCTAGCAGCACTGGTTCCAATAAACATGGAAGAAGACCTGTTGAGAAGTGTGGAAACTAAACAGTTAACCTAAGTTCCCTATTGTTAGAAATTAGAAATATTTTTGAGTATTTAAGAAGAGCAAAAACCAGCACAAATGAGCAGCAGTTGCCAAGGCCAACTCTGTAAGAACAGAGGATCTTTGCCCCTGTGTCTTCTTTCTTACTTCCAGCTGTGCATAGAAAATTCAAGGCCCACAGGTCTTAATTGCTTCCAAAGTCATTTCAAAGTTTCTCCTTAATTGAGACAGGGATATTAAGAACCTTTTAACATTTTTTTTTTTTCAGTTATCCTGAGATCATGTCTCATCAATTAGCTTTGAAGGAGAAACAAACAAAACACAAGCAAACTATATCTTGACAGCATCCTCAATAACGTAATTTCTTTGGTAAACAAACCCAAAAATAATTTCCCAGGATGCGAGAGCTCTGAACCTTAGTTCTGAAAGAGCGTAGCAGTGTTTTTATTTTGTTTGTTTATTTCCTAATGGAAGTGCTGGCTTTCCTATTGATTTTTCAATCTCTCCTGACTTTATTCTCTAATGTCTACGTGACCTATCATATAATCTATATGTTCATGATGATAGAGTCTTCTAAGCCTATCAATCAGAAAGGATTTATTGAAAAGGATCCATGAAGCTGTATTCTGGATAATAAGAAAGAAGTGAAGAACACTTACTTCCCTTGCTGTAAAATGATGAACCAATATTATGTAATAATCAACAATAGCACAGTATGACTGTAAACACAAAGTATATAATCTGGTAAAGAACAAAATTTCTCTGACTGGTTAAAGAAAGGGTGTACATGTTAATGATATATTTAAGATATAGAGTTTGAGAATAGAACATTTTTCAATTCTATGCTTTTTCTTGCTTTTAAGTGTATTGAATTAAACTGTTTAGAATGTGTTTCACTGTGTTTACTTTTTTAGCTATTTTTTGAGTTGCACCCATTATTACACTCCCCATAGTCTAATTTTTAGAATTTAAACTCATGTATGTTGGTACTTCTTGTTTTAGGACTAATTAATAACACACAGGATAGAATGAATAATCACAGGTGCTGACCTTAAAATGATTGTTTACATCTCTGCTTTTATTGTCTCAGGGAGAAATTAGAATGTATACCTATGATTATCAATCTTAATCCATGGCATTTTAAAGCTACAAACTAGAATTTTAGCTACAAGGACTCATTAACATTCAAGGTGGTGCTGTAGTTTGAACCTATAATTCCCCAAAGATCAATGTGTTGAAGATTTGGTCCCCAGCACAGTGATATCCCAAGATGCACTGTTTGGGAAATAATTGTATCAAGAGGGCTAAAACCTCATCAGTAAAGTTTACCATTTGATGAATTAATAATTCAAGTGGACTACAGGGAGGAGGCAGAAACTATAGGCCCAAAGGGCATGGTTGAAGGACGTAGGTCACTGGAGGCAAACCCTTGCTTACTGTATCTTGTCTCTGGCCCCTTCCTGTTTTCTCCCTGCCCCTTCTTCCAAGCTGCTGTGAGCTGAACAGATTTCCTCCTCCAGGCCCTTCCACCATGATGCTCTGCTTTACTTCAGGCCCAGAGTAATGGAGCCAACTGACTGTGGACTGAAATTTCTGAAACTTTGAGCCAAAATATATACTTGCTCCTCCAAATTGTTTTTCTCAGATGTATTTTCAAAGCAATGAAAAGCTGAGTAGCACAGTGGTTTTGCTGTGCACATTGGAGTCGTGAAGTAAAACGGCATGTATACAGTAATGGGATGAGTGGAACAGAACCTGTAACTACTACGATATCTTACTTATCTTGATTTTAGTTAACTTTCAAAACTAGTTGTATCCTCATTTTCCTGGTTCTTCAAATGGGAAGTTTAAACCTCTACTTTACTACTGAAAGTTACCTTCTTTACCCTGTATAATTTCAAACAGACAAACCCTCCATTCTGTATGGTTTAAAGAATCATCACAAGTCACATGGTTATGAAAATAGAAAAATAAAATAAAACTGCAGGAAAGAAAGTGAAATGGGTCAATAAAAAGCAAGAATACACAGTTTTCTTGTAATATAGAGTCAATCCACAGTTTGGCATATCTCTCACAAACATCCTGACATAGGTTGTTAGGGTTTGGATATGTCATTGTGTTCTCTCAGAGGTTCATGTCATTGGAGACATGATACCCAGGGTGGCACTACTGGGACATGATGAGCTTCAAGTGGACATTGTTAAGTCATTGGTAGTGTGCTCTTGGAAGGTTATTCTTATGAAATCACTTGAACTCTCACAAAGGAGCAATCCTGGCTGTGCCTAGGTTTTTGTGCTTCTAGTTTGAGAAGTAATCACCTACTTGCTACTGTACATGCTCTTGCCATTGCTATCTGTATCATGAGGTGATGAAGCCATGCCCCTCTGCAGACATGAAGAAGGTTATGAAAATAGAAAAATAAAATAAAACTACAGGAAAGAAAGTGAAATGGGTTAATAAAAAGCTGTGGCCATGCCCCTCTTCAGACTCTGCACCGTGTCATCTGGACTTTGAGTATTCAAAAATATGAGCTATAAAACCTATTTTTGAAAATAAATATCCAATGTCAGGTTTATTATTACAGTAATATAAAGCTAACTAATATAGAAAATTAGTATCAGAAGTAGTGTGATTATTTAATTTTAGTAAAATGAAAAGATTTGGAAAATTCATAACCAAGTCAGGGAAGGAACAAAAAAGTGTGTAAAGGTGTAACTGAGAAGTATATGGCAGAGTGGGCAGCTTCTAAAGTGATTAGTGCAAATTAAAAAACATATGTGCTTTGCATCAGGACAATAGGGAAGATTGTCAAGATTCTTTTGGGAAGGGAAGAGAGAGAAGGGGATGTGGGGATAGGAAATATAGAAGAATGAAACAGACATTATTATTTTATGTATATATGTGACTGCATGACCAATAGATTCTACAACATATACACTCAGAAAATTAAGAAATTATATCCCGTCTATGTATGATATATCAAAGTGCATAAATGCATTCTACTGTCATGTATAACTAATTAAAACAAATAAAACATTAAAAAGGTTAACAAAAGAATTTTTATGGCAGATTGTTTTAGGAAAGAGCCTCATATCACCATGTACTCAAGGATAGACTGGGATTCTGGTTTACTAGAAAAGTACTCTGAGGCCACTGTAGCTATGAGTCAAATGGCTTTCCGAGCAACTCATTCTGGTGCAGAATTTGGCATTGCCCCTGAGACACCAGTTTCATAGGTAGGCAGAATGCAGGAATTATGAGGTCATGGTGGCTTTCATCAAAATTACAAGTGAAAGCATCAGAAGCCAGGAAAAAATGTGCTCCAAGGTCAGAAACCCCACCAGGAGCCCCTGTTGGGATGGTACTTAATGACCTGTGATAGTGAAGCGAAAGTAGATATGCCAGTAAGGTAGAGGTACCAGCTACATGCCATGCCAGACTTGGAGAGCCACAAGAATCTCATGAAGCCTGAGAGAGTGACCATGTGTCCTGCAAACAGAAGAGCTATAGGGTGGGACTGCCCACGTCCTTGGGGATACATTTCCTACCACACACAGTGTGTACAGGATACCAAACTTGGAGCTGTGGGATTTAATGTTTGCACTGCTAGGTATATCTGTTACCAGGCACCAAGGTTTTTTTTTTTTTACTGCTCAAGGTCCTTTTTTACTTTTCTAATAATTTCACTTCCATACTCACTCATAAGCCAACAAGAGAACAGTGAACACACTGTTGATGGGCCTTTTCAACTCCCTGCCCCTATAATTGCCATTGGGATCTTTCAGGATTGCCACATATTCTATAGCATTAAGTTTCTATAAGTCTAATAGAGGCTCAAAATAAAAAATCCAATCCGTGTCTATAATAATATTAACAGACTAAAATAGGTATAGAGAAAGAAAGCATGTTGGAGACATTATTTTACTTTTCTGTAAAATGAAAGATACATAGCTAAATTCTCTGGGTACATATTTGTGCATTAATTCTCTAGTGTCTTAGACTTAACAAGTAGTTTGGTACATTATTTTCTTCAGTCACAGCTGAATGATCTCCTTGTGTGAATTTGGACTTTGGCACACTTGGTGTTTATTAAATATGTATAAAGTAAAATTAGAAAAAAATATTTTCTTAGCTTTCTGTTACTTTACCAAAATACCTGAGATAATCAAATTATCAAAGAGAAAAGATTTATTTTGTCTCATGATTTATTTTGTCTCAGAGATTTTAGTCTGTAGTCTTTTGTCTTTTGTCCTGTTGCATATTGGCCAGTGGTGAGGCAATATTTCATGGTAGAAGCACATGGTAGAAGATTCCCATTCAACTCATGGTCAGGAAAGAAAAAGCAAGAGGAAGAGACCAGTATCCCAAACTCCCCTTTGAGGGCACTCTTGGAATAGCCTAAATTTTCCCACTAAGCACCACATCCTAAAGATTCCACCACCTCCCAATGGTGCCATAAACTGGGACAGAGCCTTTAATACATGGAACATGGGGACATTTCAGATCCAAACTTATATATATATATATATATATATATATATATATATATATATATGTATGTGTGTATGCAGATATATAGTATATATGTCATAGATAATATGTAATTATAATGTTAGCATATTAAATACATATCCAATTTAAATATGTCATATAGATATATTTTAATAAGATACACATATGTAGGTATATACAAATATAATATATACAAAACACACACATTCATATATAAAGAGAGAGGAAAGGGAGGAACACACAAAAACACTCATACACACATATAAATTTTCCATTAAGCTTATTCATCTTTGACCAGTGGAGAAGAGATTGGTCTTGGTGTGTTTGAGTCCAG
Organism: Tamias sibiricus; assembly: GCA_025594165.1. Lineage (NCBI taxonomy): Eukaryota > Metazoa > Chordata > Mammalia > Rodentia > Sciuridae > Tamias > Tamias sibiricus. The sequence continues at coordinate 33,786,289 of CM046668.1, forward strand.
GAAATCCACAGTTCATAAGTTCTTTAAGGGCAGTAACAATTGTCTTTAAATGCTTGAACTTTCCACACTTCCACATACAGAACATTATATAATTAGTATTATTATCTTTTTAATCATAAAAGTCAACCAGAGAATCAAAGTGCTCTCTTCAGTTTCTATTATTAATCATTCTCTTAAACTGAACATCTTCACTGTTCACTAATCATAGGGTCACATGAAGTTCAAATACATATTCCAGGATAGGATTTTTGAATGGGGATTATGCCTTGGCCTTTGATAACTCAATGTAACCCTGATGCACCAGCATTTGTGTAGCGTAAGTGCAGACTTTCGTCACTCAATCCTTACAGCTTTGCTATTCATTTTAATTGATGCTTGGAAGTTGTTTCTCCCTGTATTAAAAGGACCAGGCTGATATTATTGCCTGGGGAAAAAATAGAGTAATAGGAAACATAAGCCAGACAACATCTTAAAGAACTTCAAGATATTTCCTAGTTTTGAGAAGGATGAAAAATCATTATACCCTGAGAAGAACGAACAGAGATGCTGGAAAACCTTCAGGAGAGTGTAATGTCATAGAAAACCATACAAGGAACATGTTTACAGAGGGACAATGTCAGAGGTACCAAATGCTATACAAAGGTCAATTAAGATGAAGAGTATTAAATGTCTGTTTGCTTTACTGACAGAAACTGTTTTGGGTAAGAGTTATTGCATTAATAAGAGCAAAAGCCAGATAACAGTAGGTTGAAAAGTTTCTTGGAAGTAATGGAAATGACTCTGTAATGTAAAAAAGCTTATTAAAGAAGGTTGATGGTGAAGAGGATCAGAGAGACAGACACTAGTTAGAAGAGGAATGTGAGCTGTGCCATGTGTAACAGTATAGTAGCTGGAAGCAACTCAGTTTGAGATGTAGATCAGAAACTGGCATTATTTCATGAGGTCATAGAAAATAATGTAGTTATTCTGCTTTTCATGAAGTACTGTAAAATATTACTTATGAGCAGGAATGAGTTTAGAAAAGATGGTAGTAAATGTTCTTGAATAAAATCATATATTTTTGGTGGATTTAGTCTGTTTTTCCATTTATTTCTAGAGCAAAATTTGTTTCTGTGATTTTGTCTGGAAGTAGTCTCACCCAGAAGATAAGCCAATGGAACAGATAAGTATCTTTACAGCTTCTTTTACATTCTCTGATTCAAAATACCAAGATGAGAGTATGTTACTTTCTGATGAAAACAAAGAGGCACTTTTTATTCCTTTTTGATGTGATGGGTAGGAGTATATTTTTACATACTGATTTTTATTCAGGTTTTGGTTAAATTTTGCCTTAGACCATAAAAAGCAATTCAACAATAGTAACATGTTGGAGAATTTTGAAGTTTATTCTCACCAAGATATTAAACATAAATATCTCTGAACAAAATGGTTTACAGGCAATGGTTTACTATGACTGGTTCCAAAAGAAATTTATATCTATACTGGCATTTAAACACTTGAAATGAACAATTTTTTTTAAAAATGTGTGATTTCTCAATATCTCACATGTGAAAACAGTGAAATAAAATCGTTTTCTGTGTTATTTCAATGTAAAATTTCACCAAAGCCTTTTAATATATATATTCATGAAATACAATACAAAAATATTATCATAAATTTCACATATATGAAATGAATCATGTATCCTTATTTGAAGAGTTGCTTCTTCAAAACTGATCAAACTATGTATCAATTGTATAGAATTTATACTAGCTATAAATTTTCATACAAAACTGAATACTTAGGAGACAACCACACAAAACAATTAACTTTTTACTTTATCATAATCATAGAATAAGAAGTGAGATTCTAGGTACCAAAATTTTTTAAAAATGCTAAATAGTATTTTCCTTAAGAATTATTAAAGTAGAGCATTCTAGGGAAAGGATATTGTTTTCTAATAAAAATAAAGAAAAAATTAAAATCACTAATTTTACCATATTATATAGCATGTTGAAAGCATACTTAAAAAGAACTTATTGGACTTCCTGAGATTACTAATTTAACTTGTGGCACTTTTGACAATTTAAGATTAGATTTCTATGTAGGAATCAAAATAAATATACTTGTATTTAGTATTTAATCTGTGATGTATTGCTAGGAAGTAAATATTTCCCTGGGTTATGTGAAGCTAATTTATATAATTTAACATGTAATTTCAGCTTACAATTTTTTAAACATAAAGGAAGTTTTTGAAAAGCATATAGCCAATAGAAAAATAGATGATTCTTAGCATTGGATAAGGAACAGATATGCTATAAGTGAGTTACCCTTAGGTACCTTTAAATTATGCAATTGTTTTTTTTTTCCTTAGAAAATTCAAGTATTTAATGACCTTGGCAACACAGTAACAATATTATATACCTATTGTAATATATAATAAGAGAATTTAAATCATAACACATTTGAATTTCCAGAAAAATGAAATATTTTCCTAGATTTATCTGCATTATATTTCTTTATATGCATATGTTTGATGAGATGTCTATCTGTGTATCCATCTGATAAGGTGCAGATATACTTAATGAAAGGAAAAATTGGTTAAAAGCATACATTTTCAAAAACTCAAAATTCTTTCCACTGAAATATTAAAAATACAGTTACCATTTTTTGTAACTTTTTCTTTATCATATAAATATTATATACTTATTTTTGTATTTCTGAGTTTTGATGTAAAGCATTCTTTTTATAATTCTGATTTCTTCTAATACATATTATTCAATTCAAAGTTTTATATTGGATGGCAACAAGTTTGCATTTCTAAGTATTTGAAAGACTTTTGTTATGCTTTCTTTTTATTCCAGGAAACATAATTCTGTGAATAAATGGCTGTATAACTAAATGAAGATAGGTGAACTGATAATCAGTTATAATGGCTACCTAACTAATGTCTTTTCCTTAAGTGTTTTTCATATAATACATTATAAACTCTTTCACTTTTAATAATTCCAGAGTTTCTCCTGCAATAATATTAGGTTTAGTTTATATATTTGAATCTGTTAATATATCTGGGAGATTAAGTTAATGTAAAGAATCTTTTGTTCCTTTTTCAATCCTAACTCAATTTTTTCAACAAATATAAGAAGCTGCTTCATTAATGTTCCCGTATTTTGTTCTATAGCAATTGAGTTACTTTATGTTCTATATCAATTAAATTAGTTCGTTATGATTTTGTGGTGTTAAAAAGTTTGGAAGTCAGCTACAACTTGAGGTTAAATGTCAATAGTTAGGATTAATTTAGAAAAATTAATCTGTACCTTGATTCATTTCTTAAGATGTATTTAATTTAAAATTAGTTTCTTTGCTAGATTCCCTAGACTAGTAAGCACAATAAACAGTCTGTGCTCTGAATAGACTATTGAATATGATAAATAGAGTATTGCATGTCAAGGGATAAATTAAACACATGAAAAATGAAGCATTGGTTAATATCAAAATAATCAAAATATTAGTTAATTGAAAGTTTACAAAATAGCACTCATTGTACAGGAAGCAGATATTAAATTACTCATTGCCTATTTTTTACCTAATCTGCCCAATTGTGAAGAATTATTATAGTATTAGATTTAAAAATGTTCAATGACACAGGATCCTATTTATATTAATGTGGAATCTTGACACATAGGTTGGGAACATTTGATTAGATTCCCTTAAAAGATTTAACATTCCCAGACTTCCTTGAAACATGGTGACAATGCATTTTGAACTGCCCACGATGGATTGAATTATTTGGACTTGCAAGTCAAAACTTCAAGTGGACATTTGGGTCATCTATTATATATTAGAAATGATGCATCCAGGCCAGAGGGTACAAATAAGGTGCATGTGTAGGTATCCCAGACTGCCATGCAACCATTGTGATGACATCAACTTTCTTCCCTCAGCTCACACACCTTGATCTATGAAGAGTTTGTATGATTGACACAGAATGAAAGAAAGGCACAGTGTGGTTTTTGGATGTGTAAGTTTGGAATGAGAAAGCAACAAAAATTGAATTTAAGCTGTAATGTGGCCCCACTCAGAAGTAGCCTTCTAAAAAGTCTTCCTAATGAGCAGGAAAGTTTTGGGTGGCCCAGCAACTACAGTTAAAAGTATGTAAAGCACAAAGTCCCCAGTGAGTCATTGGGAACAATGGTAGGTGGTGCCTCTATGATTGTGTACCTTGGTTTCTGAATCTGTGTATTCTTCCTTTTGAAGATACAGCACCTCAAAGCAATCTCTGATGTAATGCCTGCATTGCATCCTGGAAGGCAGCACTGAATTCTCTCAGGGCATTGTCTTGGTTCATCACTTCAGCTTTACCTTCAACAGAACTTTGTAGTGTCCATAGCCTCTAAATGGTGCAGAACATGGTACAACAGTGAATCTCATGATGGTGAAGCCAGATTTAAAGCTAGGTAGTGAGTGTAGTCAGGCAAATAGGGTCTAACATCGAGTTTCATAAAGAGCATGGAGTCCATAAGGAAAATGGAGTCAGCCTGAGCCCTGGAAAAACACAGAGCAACTCCAAGGGAGATAAGATGGTTAATGTTCCCAAGTTTAGGACCCATCTTATGGAATGTTAATGAAACAACTTCCAGCAAACGGAGATGCTGATCAACTAGCCCCTAAACCCCTCCAGCGTAAATCTCACACCCACCATGGGCCCTCCTGCGTCACATCTTTTGACATTCCTGTCCCAGGAAGGACAGAGATAGGGAACATGAAAGGGACAAAAGAAATATTTCAGATATAAAAGGGAGAAAAGTTCTCCTCCCTTTGGATTCCTGGTTTCTGGGTCCCCTTCTCCCTCTGGGGGAAGTCTTTTGCTATCCTTTAAATAAAACTGTCCACTTTCCACTCTATGCTTGCCTCTGAGTGCTTCTTCGGCGTTATTCTTCAGCATTCGGGGAACAAGAACTTGTCACGGTAAAAAGCCAGTTTCAATGGTAGGTCTATTCCAACATATCTTCTATTGTGTAATTAAAGTTTCTTTCTTGTATGTTTGAGGATAGTTCCTACATGAGGAAACCTCCGTCTTTCTTTGTAAAGCCTTCAACTGCTTGCATGACAACCACCTATGGCCTGGAAGATAATCTGCTTTATTCAGAATCCACTAATTTAAGTGTCAAGTACATTTAAAAAGATACCTTCTCAGCTACATATAGCTAAATTGGAGTTTGACCAAATATCTGGGTACTCTTATTAGAAAAAATGGCAGATGACACTTGCATTTGTACAGATGACAAAAATGTAAAAACATCTTCTACTTCTGGGGGGGGGGGAAGAAAAATTTAAGAGATTTGCTATCCTCATTCCAGCTACAACAAGTTTTCCAAATTAGCTACGAAACCTGAAAATCATGTTTTGTGAACATGTAAGTTTAAATTTAAGTGATTAGAATGAAGGGTGCGATTCAGTTCTGGGCTTGGAAAGAATGATCCTTGCTTCCAAGTTTTACTTATGAAAACAGAAGTCAAGTGACCTCAAGAGGTTATGGAAACTGGTAACATATTCTCCTTTATGTTTTGAATGACAGTCTTGTTTAGAATATCTGATTGAAGTGATATAAGGCCTTAGTGCAGAGGCAGACACAGAAAATAAAAGTTATCTTATGTTGACAGGAAACAGGTCATTTTCTGTTCTTTTTCTTTATACTTTTTCATTGGCCCACATACATATCAAATTTTCCGTTGAAGTATTGATGCAGAAGAGAAATATAGAACTAAATTTTGTTTCAAACATATTCAGGATATAGACTCTGATTCCAGAGGAATGAAATTTGTATTTAAAGATAGATTAAAAATGAAAGTTTTTTTTTTTTTTTTTTTATTTCACTTATTCTTAAGTGTATTATCAAGGGTCATTTTATTTATTTTTTTTTTTAATTTTTTTATTATTTATTTACTTATTCATCATGCACAAGTATAGTATCTTTTTACATACAACTGCTTGTATACAAAGTATATAAGTACCATTCAGATCTTCAATCATGCATTTAGGTTAATGATGTCCATCTCATTCAACCACCAATTATTTTTTAACCCCCCCTTACTCCCTCCCTCCCCTCCCTTTCCGTTGACCATTCTAGTGTTCCTCTGATCCTATGTACCCCCTTCCAACAACTAATTTAAAAAAATTTAAAAGAAAAATTTTTGCCTAGAGTAAAATTAAGATCATGCTTAAAAAAAAAACAAAGTTAATATTTTGAAATAGATGACTTGGAGGCAATTTTCTGGTACTATCCTAAAATTGAGAGTGTGGTAATAGAAACAATAGATATCTGAGAAGCTCTCTTTACTTTTGGGCCAGAATCTTCAAGGAGTTGATAGATCTTCATAAAGTTCTCTTACCTTCTCAATACACTATCCAGGGAGGGAGACTAAACCAGGACCTTAATGCAATATAATCCATAGAGCAAGTTATGAAGATAAAACAAAGAGAGATTGAATATATGAAGAGACACACTCAATATTTCAAAGATGGTATCACCTGTAGTCTCACCAGGAAACCTCAAGGCACTGTGTCAACATAACTAAGTAGCTCAAAAATTCATTTTAATGCCAGGTGCTGAGGTGCATGCTTGTAATCCCAGAGGCTCAGGAGGTTGAGGCAGGAGGACTGTGAGTATAAAGCCAGCCTTGGCAAAAGTGAGCCTCTAAGCAAGTCAGTGAGACCCTGTCTCTAAATAAAATATAAAATAGGACTGGGGATATGGCTCAGTGGTCGAGTGCCCCTGAGTTCAATCTCCAGTACCCCCCTAAAAAAATTCATTTTAATGTTAATTTTAATTAGTATTACTCAATACATATTTGACATAGTGTCAGGTGTGAAAGAAAGATAAGAGATTATTTTCATTATACTATAGTTTAAAACTAAACAGGGAAATGGTGATTTTTGTACAGAAAGTTTTCCATAAGAATTATGTCATAATTTATTGCTTATTCTATTGGTAGTTTGACTCATAAAGTTACTAATTTAATGAATTTTCAGGAAATAGTACTCTTTTTAATTCTACAATCAATAAGATCCACATACATGTTTTTGGCATTTATGGTTTGTTTCTTTGGGTCAATTCTATAATACCACACTAGGTACTATCTACTTTGCACTCTGTTTGAAGGTGGGCATTTTATTTTGATTGTAGATATTGAAATGAACCCTCAGTAAAAGTCCTGGGAGTCCTAAGAATGGAGTGTGTCAGTAAGCATTACTTGAGTCTTCATGATACAGAATAAAAACTTGGTGGAAACCAAAGTTTTTGCTCAACTGACCAACACAGCAGATGGGCCAGAAACTGACCTGCACATCTCATATATGATGCAGGGTGAATCATTGTATTTGCATATGGAAAATTGTAAACTGACCTCAACTTTACATCAAATGAGAAAAAACAAAATTCAATCCAGATGAATTGTAGCTCTTGATCAGAAAAGATAATGTTTTTGAGAAAAGACAACTGTTTGCTTTTATATTTACCAGAATTTTCTAGAATATAGTTACCCATTTCTCTTACCCCATTTACCTTTTCACCCTCACCATTCCCTGCTACTTCTTCTTCCGCATTTTGCAAGTGAACAACATCAGAGTAGAAATACTATTCATTAAATCAAAAAGCCTACCTGCCCGTGTGCCCATGTTATTTTGTTTTCCTCAATAAAATAAAATCTCTACATCTACTCTATTGAAAAATAAAACCAAAAGCAAACAAACAACACTATGCCACTTTTGTTCTGTATCTTTTCTCTGCCTTTCAGTTTTCTCAATCTGAAAGCAAATAAAATTTCCTCATCTGTTCTATGGTTTGTTGTTGTTGTTGTTGTTGTTGTTATTGTTTGAAGGAGGTGAGAGGTACCAGGCATTGAACTGGGCAATGAACTCAGGGACACTCTACCACTGAGCCACATCCCCAGCCCTTTTTTGTATTTTATTTAGAGACAGGGTCTGTGCTTAGCCCCTCGCTGTTGCTGAGGCTGGCTTTAAACTCATGATCTTCCTGCCTCAGCCACAGGGATTACAGGCGTGCATCACCACACCAGGCTGCTCCATGTTTTTTAATCCAATAGATAGATCTTTCTGTTCACATCATTCCTTTCCCCCTAATAGCTCACAATTTACTCCTAGAAACTTGCCTCTTCTAGCTTTGGTGAGTCCTATTTTTCATGTTTCTTCTTTAGTCCATAATGTGTTCTATATGTAGGCATTCCTTAAAAAAAAAAAAAGAAAAAGGCTCCAACGTAAGTGATTTATTATGGATATTAAATAAAATACATATAAAATCCTTAAGATACTGCCTGACACATGGTAATCATAAAATAAATGACACTACTCTCTCTAATTTACACAAACAATATTTTAAGAAAGTTGACTATGTTTGTGGCTTCTATTTCCTCATCTCTCCTTCTCTCTTCAAAACAAAAATCAAGCAGTCCTGCATCCGTGGGGGTGAAAGGCAATGCTCTACAATCTTCTACTGCACAGGGAATAAATCTTGAATCCATTTGCTATGCTATTTGAGGTCTTATGCAACCTAGCCTTTAATAATTTCTTATATCTTATCCTAAAATAATTTTCATTTTGTTCTCTGTGGCCTGAACACAATGTTCCCTCCAACACAGCAAGGTCCTTCTTACCTTTGTTAATTTTTTTCTAATATATCTCTTTCACAAATCGCTCTTGAAAGTAGGGATTGTGTCTTTTCACCCAAACTTTCTTTGCACCTAGAAGATCTGGCATATGTAGTGGGTTCTCAAAAAACATGTGTTTTCTAACTAATAAATTAACAAATATATGTCATTCTGGCTTCCTTTCTCATGCCAATGAAGATGCTTCAGATTTCCTAATACAACAGACATATATTCCTACATATTATTCTTTTTCCCAATTACTCTCCTCTTTTGACGTTGGTGAGACCACGCTTTCCTATTTTTTCCTTAATCCTACTCTGTTTTCTCTATGTAGGTATTCTTCATAAGAACTATCTTAAATATTTCTGGATATTTAAATTTTGAGTACTCCAGGAATGCATTAACCTTATCTATTTTATGTTCTCTCCCTAGGTGAAATGTTCAATTCCATGGTTAATGATTCCTAAATTTCTATGAATAGCCTGGACCAATCCTTGAGCTGCAGACTTATGTAACTACTTAGTATTCTATATGTCTAGAGTGGAAATTGTGCCTTTCCTCCTTAAGACTGTCTCAATCCCATGTTAAAAATACCAACTGTTACTGTTATTAGCCACTCAGTTGATCAATCCAGTACTCAGATGATGTCTGTTGTTATTTTCCCGTTTCACATTAGAAATCCATCCTATTTCACGAATCCATCTCATGCTCTCCTCTCTCCAGGTTCAATGAATCATGATCATTGTTGACCTTTACCACTGTGATATCACTAGTACTATTACCACCACAACAACAACAACACCTTTATATACTGCTACATACCAAGGCTGCTTTCCAAGTAGTTTCCATACCTATACTTTTCTGCCATCCAATATGTTCTCCAAAAACAAAGTTTTGTTTCCCAGTTTTAACTTAAATAAATAAATACTACTTAATCAAATCAATTTGTGTTAATCTTAGGATACATCCAGAATGAGCAACACTCTTAAGAGTCTGCAAATGACTTCCCAAGATTTATTGTTCTTTAGCTGTGCAGCTCTTCTTTCAACGCTTTAAATTCTCTAGATCTTGCTAGACAAGACTTTCCTTTTTACTCTGGAGTCTTTTTGCCTTTTACTATTTGCAAGGCACCCTTTTTCTACTTCTTTCAGTTCATTGTTCAGGTGGCTATGTCTCAGGAAGTTGTTTGATCCCTAAACATTCCATAGGAACTAGATCTTTATCACTTATTTTAGGATAAAGACCAAGTTTGTTTCATTAGTCTTATCATAAAGTTTTAAATGTTTATTTTATAACTTTTTTATTTGTTTGTTTCCACTGAAATGTGACTCACAATATTTTAAGGATATTGATTTTTCTTTTCTCCTCTGTCTCTTCTTTTCTCCCCATCAACTAATCACTAGGCTCTGGAACATATGGAATAACACCTTTTGACTTGAGAGTGTGGTCTTGAACCAATACCAGTGGCATCACATGGGAACTTTCTAGTTTGCAGAATCTTCATTTTAACAAAATACCATTTTTTTCTGCACATTAAAGATTAAAATTTTTTAATTAATGCACATGTATTTCTATTTTAAACAAATACCAGTCAAGAGTCCAAGACTTTTTTTTTTTAATCTATGTAAGGTTAATTGTAAAATGCTTCCTTGAAATGAAGACTATCTAAGGAATACTTGAAATGAGGCAAATGGATAAAATGAATAGAATAGGTAGGAAAAGCTTTCAGGCAGGAGCAAGTAAATCGTATATAAAAGGAATCAGGAGTATATAAAGAACTTTATGTCACCAATGGTCCTTGCATGGAATGTAGCATATGGACCAAGATAAATGAAAAACAATTTTAAGTGCAGCCAACAACTAGGAACTGAAATGTCTTTTTCAGACATAAAGAAAATACACAATCATAAAAACACTCAAAATAGAGTGTTTAATATCACATGTGGGAAAGTTTATAACATATTGCTGGGATTGCTGAAGAAGTAAAAGTTGGCTATAGCTTTATTGTAGATGTTATTCAATTTGTACTTTCATATATATATATATATCTGTATGTATTATATATGTATACACACACACACACACCCACACACACACATATGGAGAGGAGTGGGGGGGAATTTAAGCAATTCAACCTACTTTTCTATAAAAGCAAAACAACAGCAGGTGATGTGAATAAGGGTTTTCATGTGTAAGAAGCACCAAAAAATACCTCCTAGTATATTTAATTACCCAAAATGCAGTTTGAATAAAAAGGAAGAAAATTTTGAATATAATTAAGCTACCTAACAGATTTATTACAACTTTTAATAACAATCCTTTATTATAAAAGTGTGGTTCCCTGGAAGGCAGGACACCTGGTGTCATGAAGACTTTCTATATGTACTTTGCTAGTGGCAGAATGGGATAATGAAGAATTTCTTGCTGAAAGTTTTATATCAAATGCCAAATTCACTTCTCACAGCTGGATAAAATGTAAATACACAATGTGAAATATTAAAAAATATTCAGTATGTTGAACTGTAAAGTTGTTCAGCCATACACATTAAGATTCTTCTGAATTCAAAAATGAGTTGAATAGAATAAGGGAAAATATGATTTTGGATTAGATTTGTGGAAATTTTGTCTCAATGGAAGATGCATGTCTAAATAACCCAGATAATGCTTATGATAACCTCCAAATATTCTATTGAGTTGCTAACTCAAATTAAATAACAAAAAAGATATAAATTTGAAATGCCACCTTTTCTTTGTATGTACTTGTTCTGATCAAGTTAGTGTATATATGTGTATATAACTCAGCTACAGTGAGATTATCAGTATAATCTGTATTGCCTCTTATAATTTCATTCTTGGCTCATGCTGTCTTCTCAGTTTGGGATAATGTCCTTATGGTCATGGTTCCCCTGGAACATTTAATCAATTATGAAACCAGATTAAATAAGCACACTTGCTAGGAGACAGAATTCCTATTATTTTATTGATCACATGTCAGAAATACATATTAGAGTGAAGCTGGCAGGGGTCAAGGACATCTGATTCATCTCCCTACTCCCAGGTCTAGCAAAGCAAGCAACATCATCCTGAGCTTCCAATATATCTTGAATGAATGAAAAGTATAAACAGTACAGATCCTAAAGTAGTACTCCATGTTTGTTTAGATTTTAGTTGACAGTTCAGCATCAAAGCACAAAGTTATGTTTCTTGCTTCTATCAATTAAGAAAGGCTAATATATGATATGGCATCAAAAGCTGAAAGCTTTGGTTGTTTAAAATATGAAGATTTGTGTCAGATGTGCTTCATGTCTGTCATGGCTGGTGGGGGTCCTCACTCATTATGGTCAGTAAAGGGTCCAGGATATGGCACAGCCATTGTCTTAAGAATTGCCTGCTGTTACTCCAGAGAAATGATTAGTCATGTGTGAGTTTAAAAGCTTAACTGGGCAGTGACTAACAGAACTTCACAAGTTATTAGCCAAAACAAATTACAAAACCAAACTTGATTCCAAAAGAAGAAAATTCCAATGAAAGGAAGCTAATCCTACCATGTATCTGTATGTAAACAACTGGACATGTTTGGCTAATAGCATTAATGATGATTACTACACTAACTTTATTCAAATGGAATTAGGTTCAGAATATAGCAACGTTTTGCCATCTCTCTTAATGGTAAAATGTGTACAGGGATGATGAAAGAAGAGTTCAGATAGCCAACTTTTCACCTGAATTACTTATCCTTATTTTAATGCTGGAAGAGTTTGACACAAATGAAAATCTGTTGCCAATTTTATGATAGATACAATGTGCAAACTTGACTAATGAGAGAACTAGTTTAAGAAAAGACAAATATAACTCTATGCTGTTTTATGATGGTTTGCAGGCTTTGGGTAACAAATGAATGTGTTGAATATACACACACCCTCATACATAGGCTTCTCATTGCATCTCAGATCCAGGTAAAGGAAGCACTAGGATAACATCCTTCACATAGTTGGTGGCATGAGTAAGATTTTTAGTTTTTGCTCTTATTGCTAAGAGAGATCACATTCATATTTCATATACCACCTATTGCTAGATCTTATGAGAATCCTAAACACAATATTAAAGGAGTTTTATTTGAAATATATTGTTCCTGTTATGGGCAAGTTTCAAACTGTAAGATTATAGAAGTAAATATACCTGTGTCTCACATCATAAGTAACTGTAAAGGAAATATACAGAACCTATACAAAAATATATGTGTTGCTCAATAACATTTGTACCAAGGAGAGCTTTAATTGCTATTTTTGACATAAACAATATGTATTATTAGTGAAAACATTATTTTTAGTAATATGATTATTAAACACATCTCTATACTTATTTTGCTTTTAAGTTAAGGAGTGTTTGTAATTTTAGAGGGTGTAGCATTCTGAAGTCTGGAGATGCTCTTATTTAAAGTATACATATGTACCTAATTGCCTTGTTAAGGTGAGTAATATTCTGGGAAAGAATTCTTGGAGCATTTACAGGTCAAGTCCCTCTTACATCCACCACTGCTATAAAAAGTTTATATTCACAAAAGGTTCATGTAAGTGTTGGCTGATATTCCATGGTAACAAAATCCTGTGTATGTACTGAGAATGAATTCCCCAGCACTCAAGAGTTTTCATCTTCAAAGGTCATGTTGCAATTGCCAAAAGTTTTATTCCTTTTTTTGGAGAATTACTGGTGATTAAACCACTGGGCCACATACCTGACCCTCCTTATGTTTTTATTTTGAGACAGGGTCTTGCTAAATTGCTTTAGGGCCTCCCTCAGTTGCTGAGGCTGGCTTTGAACTTGAGATCCTCTTGCCTCAGTTTACTGAGCTGCTGGGATTTCAAGGGTGTACTATCATACTTGGCTCCAAAGTTTTATTTTTGGTTGTGAATTCCTTACGTCTTGTGATTTTATTGAGATAGTGTTCATTTTATTTTATTTATTTTTTTCCTGTGGGAAGTATGAGCAAGCTACCTGATTTCTTGCATTTCTTCATTGTTCATTTTTTTTTTCTATATTTCACATTCTTGAGATTCAGAAATTTCAAGGAGGTGGTAGAAGATACCTGTGGTGTAAGAAAATGAACACAGTCTGTATGTTCCTATGATTTCACAGATTACTTCATTCTATATTTGTGCTCTTGTATTCTAGTAAGCAGGTGTATGCTGTAATGCAGATTTCTTTGAGGCCAGAGCATCTCAATGTTGGTGAGATAAAGCCCAGAAAGTGATAGAAAGACAGCTTCTTTATTAATGTGGGATGGTAAGAGGTTATTTGTGCTATTAACGAGACTTCCCGCCTCCCCTGGAAATGAACAGAGCTTTTCTCTCTCTGGTTCCCAAAGCAGAGGCCATTAGATAAAGAGAACACACTACCTGGTAAAAGTATTTAGGAGAGACAAGGAAGACACATTCTTCTCCTGCCCACCTTATAATCCTGAAACTTTTATTCAGTTGTTTCTTGGGCCATACTCACCTAACTTTCATGGCTCCCATTAGTCCACATGTAGACACACATTGTCCTGAGTATAATGAGGTCATGCCCTGGACACTAGTGTAGGAGCCCTAATTAAGGAGATAGCTAAGATTGTGGTTAGCTGTGAGCCATAAAGCATTACCACCTTCCATGATCTCGCAGGACTTGGTCCGGGACATTGTGGACTGGGTCAGTGCCATTTGCATGCTCTCATGGGACTTGGCCCGGGACATTGTGGACAGGGTCGGTGCCATTTTGTGGTGTGGTTGGAGGAGTGTGGGTGGCGTGTTGGAGTTGTTGTTGGAGCCGAAGAGTGAAGCCAGCAGAATAAAGAGCCTGTTTGTTTCCAGTCTGCCTCTGAACTTATTCCCGTGGCGTCGTTGCTCCAATCGGCAATTACTTCAGGCAGCAACAGGTGGTGGCCCATATGGGGAATTCGGCTGGCAGGTAAGAACTGAAAATGGGAGCGAAAATAACAAAAGGTCGGATAATAAAAGCCATGGATGAGTTTTTCGATGTCGTGGACTCAGTGGATAGTGAGGAAAGTGATCAAGAAAGCATAGCCTCTGAGTCAGTTAATAACAGTGAGAAGAGTAGTGGTGTAAATTCAAAAGTAAGAGCTGCAAAATCCATCAGAAACTTATTGAAATTAGCCGAAGAATATGTACTCTCCTTAGAAGCTGAAATTCAGGATACCAATAAAAGCGATAGTAGTGAAGAAGAATCAAAAAGTGATTCTGGGAGCACAGTCTCCAATAAAAAGAACAACAAGAAATTAGAAAGGAGAAAGGGACCATCAAGTAGAAGAACCACTGTGTCCTCTACTCCCCCATGGGTGGAATCCATTACAGAAAATATGAAGGGTGTTACTAGGCATTTGCATACCCTAGAAATAGAAATAAAAAGTCTTTCTGAGCGCTTATGCGCTCTCGAGAGTAACTCACAGATGCATTGGGAACTGCCAGTATTTGAAAATGAAAATGGACAGAGGGTCCAACAGTCAGTAGATTTCAAAACAATAAAAAATCTCAAAGAGGCAGTAATGACATATGGGCCCCAAGCTCCTTTCACATTGAGTATGCTGGAGTACCCTTAACACCTTTAACTTAACCCCCTCAGACTGGAAAAGTCTGTGTAAAGCAGCAGCAAGTGGGGGCCGATACTTGGTTTGGTGATCACAATTTCAAGACCTTTGTATAGAAACGGCTAAAAGAAACACAGCTGCAGGGTTTGGAGACCATAATATAGAAATGCTCACAGGAGAAGGGCAGTTCGCAGACTTAAAGGCTCAAAAATATTATGACCCAGGTGTATATGCTCAGATATATAGAGCTGCCTTAAAGTCATGGAAAACTTTACAAGGACCTGGGGATCTACAAGGTAGCTTGTCAAAAGTGATTCAAGGACCTAATGAGCCATATGCTGACTTTGCTGATCGACTTTTGAGAACTGCAGGTAGAGTGTTTGGAGACGTTGATCAAGCTATGCCATTAGTTGTTCAATTAGCATGTGAAAATGCTAATAAATACTGCCAGGAAGCCATCAGGCCATGGAGAAATAAAAAGGATCTTTCCGTATATATACAACTATGTAAAGATATAAATGATGCCTTTGTCACAGGAAATGTGATTGAAGCTGCAATGAGAGGTGCTTCCCCCAAAATTTCACAAGGGCTCAACCTAGACATTATAATCAATCAGGATATTCCAGGCAAAATTATCATAATCAATCAGGCTATTCTAGGCAAAATCCCCAAAGAGAAATAAGACCAAGCTCATACCGTGCCCCAGGCCACTGCCCCAAGTGTAAAAAGGGAAATCACTGGGCCAATAAATGCCATTCAAAATTTGACATCTATGGAAATAATTTCTTTAAGAATTCAAAAAATGGGGCACGGGGCCCAATGCCCCAGGGCCCACAAATTTACGAGGCATTGGAGGAGGAGTATCCTCAAACATCCACTCAGATGCTTCCCTGACACAACCCCTACTACCCATCCACTCCCTCACCAGAGGAACAGGAGGAAATGCAGGATTAGACATCTGTTCCACTGACCGAATAGTGTTAACACCTGAAGTGGGGGTTCAACTCATTCCCACAGGAGTCCGGGGGACCTCTTCCCTCAGGGATTGTAGGACTTATTCTCGGGAGAAGTCCTGAGAGCTTATTAGGTTTGCAAGTGACCCCAGGTGTAATAAACTCAGACAACAAAGGGGAAATAAAAATAATGCTTAGCTGACCCCAAAGTATAAGTTCTGTTAATCAAGGAGATAGAATTGCTCAGCTGCTTCTTCTTCCAAATTTACATAATTCATTTAAATACTCTTGATATAAAGGATTGTTTCTTTTCTATTCCTCCACACCCTCTGGATACCCCCAGGTTTGCTTTTTCAGTTCCTTCTATTAACAATAATGGCCCTGATCAGAGATATCAATGGAAAGTTTTGCTGGAGGGAATAGCTAATAGCCCCACTATGTGTCAAATCTATGTAGATAAAGTTATTCAGCCTATCAAAAATAAATACCCAGAGCTTATGTGACTTCATTATATGGATGATGTTTTGCTTGCTCATCCTATTCAAGAAGCCTTATTCAACATATTTAGTGATATATCAGAAAACTTGAAACGATATGGACTAAAGATTGCTAAGGAAAAGTTTCAAATTAGATCTCCAATATTACATCTAGGATTCCAAATTATGGACGCTTTTATTAGGCCTCAAAAAATATTAATTAATAAGGAGCATTTGGCCACTCTCAATGACTTTCAAAAATTGCTAGGAGATATTAATTGGCTCCTCCCTACAGTAAACCTCACTACCGGCCAACTAAAACCTTTATTTGACATCCTTCGCGGGGACCCTGATCTATCTTCACCGCGACCATTGACTCCTGATGCTAGGAAAGCTTTAAAGTTAGTAGAAAAAGCCATCGAAGGAGCTCATGGTGATAGATTTGATTTAACTCAACCACTGATATTGATTATTATTTCTTCACAATATACACCCACAGGAGTATTTTGGCAACAAGGGCCTTTATTATGGATACATTTGCCCGTCTCTCCTAAAAGTATAATTGAGTCTTATACCTCCATGGTGGCTAAACTTATTCTTCAAGGACTTAAGACTTCTACTAAAATATTTGGCATTCACCCTGCTACTATTATTACTCCCTATTCATCGTCACAGATTGAGTATGTATGCTTCAATGATATGATTGGGCTATAGCTAGATGCTCTACTTCTGCAAATTTTGATAATCATCTTCCTAAGTCTCCTATATTATCTTTTTGTATCAATCATCCTATTATATTTCCACAGGTAATAAAAAGTCAACCTATTCCTAAGGCATTAAATGTATTTACAGATGGGT
The DNA here is from genome assembly GCA_025594165.1 of Tamias sibiricus. Classification (NCBI taxonomy): domain Eukaryota; kingdom Metazoa; phylum Chordata; class Mammalia; order Rodentia; family Sciuridae; genus Tamias; species Tamias sibiricus. Next base: position 33,803,801 of record CM046668.1, read on the forward strand.
CCTCAAATGGTACTTCTGCAGTAGTCACTAAAAAAGAAAATATAACTTACATAACTGCACACAAATCAGCTCAACTAGTGGAACTTGTAGCTGTGGTAAGAGCTCTGGAAAATTTTAGAGAGCAGCCCATGAACATTTTTTCAGATAACCACTATATTGTACATGCCGTCCCAAAATTAGAGCTAGCAGGACCAATAGCACCTCATACTCCAGCCTTTAAATTGTTTTATCAAATACAAAAACTTTTGTGGGTAAGAAAATAACCTCTATTCGTAGGGCATATTAGAGCACATACCAACTTGCCTGTCCCCTCCATGAAGGTAATCAAAAGGCTGATGCCCTTACCCAAACAATCTTTATACTTTCAGCGCTCAAGCAAGCAAGCTACTTTATTTCACTCCCAGTTTCACGTCAATAGCACCACCTTGCAGTGTAGGTTTAAAATCACAAAGGAGCAAGCCAGAATAATTGTAAAAGATTGTAAATCTTGTATGACACATTTGCCCAATCTTTTTTTTTTTTTTTTTTTTTTTTTTTTGGTACCGGGGATTGAACTCAGGGGCACTTGGCCACTGGGCCACATCCCCAGCCCTTTTTTTTTTTTTTTTTTTGTATTTTATTAGAAGCAGGGTCTCACTGAGTTACTAAGTGCCTCGCCATTGCTGAGGCTGGCTTTGAACTCGCGATCCTCCTGCCTCAGCCTCCTAAAGTGCTGGGATTACAGGCGTGCGCCACCACGCCCGGCTCATTTGCCCAATCTTCATTATGGTGTTAACCCTAGAGGATCAATGCCCAATCATTTGTGGCAGATGGATGTTACTCATGAACCAAGTTTCGGAAAATTGTGATTTATTCATGTGGCTACAGATACATGATCAGGCATGATTTTTGCTACATTACATTCTTGATAAAAAGTTAAAGATGTTACATCTCATTGTTTGCAAGCTTTTGCTGCATTGGGCATACCCAAAATGCTTAAAACAAATAATGGCCCTGCATATACATCCTCATCTTTCAAACAGTTTTGCGCAAAATTCAATATATCCCATAAAACAGGCATCCCATACAATCCTCAGGGTCAGGGCATTATTGAAAGAGCAAACCGCACACTGAAAATTATGTTATTAAAACAAAAAGAAGGAAATTGGAAAAAATCCTAGGGACAGATTGGCAGTTGCCCTGTTTACCTTAAATTTTTTAACTTTAGACTCTAATGGTTATTCTGCTGGAGACAGACATTGGAACCCACACCAACAACATAAACCTTTGGTTTACTGGAAGGATGTTCTTTCAGGTACATGGAAGGGTCCATATCCAGTATTAATTTGGGGGAGAGGATCTGTTTGTGTTTTTCCAAAGCACGAATCCTCTCCAATATGGATACCATCTAGATTAATAAAACAGGTACCAAATCATAAGGATCAAGATGAAGTTGTTAAGGAATCAAGATTAATAAAAAAGGTACAAAATCAAGAGGACCAAGATGAAGGTATGGAATGATTCCCTTAAAAGAGTCCTTCAAAATATTTCACAACTTAAGTGTCATTCCTCCTGGCCGGGACAAGGAGATCTCTCTTTAGTGTGCACATAATTGTATTTTTTTTCTTTTTATATATGTCTTTATGTCTGTGCATTTGTCTAAATTTCATGTAAATGTGACGTCACAAATATATGTTTGTAGGTTTGTACGTCTGTCCAGTGTGACGTCACAAATAACAAAGTGTTTATGAAAAAAAATATATATATATATGGATCCAAATAACTTTAATTCATTTAAGTTTAAGAGTATTCAATTTGGGTAAATAATTTAATAAGTGAAGGTACCTTCAATTTTGATTTATAGGTGTCCCAGGGATTTCTCTTTAGCGAAGAATATGACTAGTGCTGTATAACCTGATATTTTGGTGTTTTGACATAGGAATGTTTATTTGTAATTATCTTTATTTGGTTTATAGCTGATTAATTTGAGTTATTTCAACAGATAATTTCATGGAAGTTTACAGAGACTCGAGGGTCCAGCTAACAAATTATTTTTCCAAAGTGCCTTTAGCTTTTCTTTACTCTATCTTTAATGCAGTAAATACCCTCAGTCTTTCTTTGTTTTGTTCTGAATATGATATTTTGCCAGCTTATGTTTGTGGGAGCTCAAGCAGCAATGGGTGTGAGCAGAAATCAACTTTAATTTTCTAATCTAATAATTCTATTTTTTAGTTTTACAACTCGCCTCTTGACTCAGTGCTGGAATAGCACTGCCTTTCCTTTAATAATTGATGCTTGAGTTTCTAGGTAGCAGGCCCCTGAAGATTTGCTGGTGGCATTGTCTAGACATAAAAAAGACAGCTGCTGCTACAGCTGCAGGGATCGCAGTTGCTGCAAGCATCCCTGCTGCTCAAGCATCAAACAACCTCACCAGCAGTGTGGCCTCTGCTCTGCATGCATGGGGCCTCCTAGATCAAAGTGTTATAACAAGTAGACATTTTGATCTTTCATTGTTTGGGACTTTACGGGACCATGCCTCGCGGGTATTTGTCTAGAGAACTCAGTGTGTTACTTGATAGAACTCAGGGCAGCTGATTTGTTTAAAGAATTTGATATGCTATGCAACTTGGCTCGTCAGCAGAAGGCTTGTTGCTTTAAAGCCGCAGCATCTCCTCACAATTGGACGGCTGTTAGTCATCATACACAGTAGATCCTGAAGGGTTCGATTGGATGGCTGGTAGCCAATGACGGGTAAGATCCCCAGAGGGGGACAACCTAAGACAGGCACAGTCACACGGGACAGTCTCATGTGGCCGACATATCAACCTAAGACAGGAGTCAAGGGCATAGCCTTGATTATCCAATGACGGGTAAGATTGTTGGTTGCACATGGACGTCCTAGAGCATCCCCTCTTTTAAAACAAAAGGGGGGAAATGTAGGAGCCCTAATTAAGGAGATAGCTAAGATTGCGGTTAGCTGTGAGCCATAAAGCATTACCACCTTCCATGATCTCGCGGGACTTGGCCTGGGACATTGTGGACCGGTTGGCACCATTTGCGTGCTCTCGTGGGACTTGGCCCGGGACATTGTGGACAGGGTTGGTGCCATTTTGTGTGTGTGGTTGGAGGAGTGTGGATGGCGTGTTGCAGTTGTTGTTGGAGCCGGAGAGAGAAGCTAGCAGAATAAAGAGCCTGTTTGTTTCTAGTCCACCTCTGAACTTATTCCTGCGGCGTTGTTGCTCCTAGCGGCAATCGCTTCAGGCAGCAACACACTAGTGGGGTTGTAGTCAGGAGATTAAGGTTTCCTCACTCTTCCTTTCAGTTTCTGGGGGGGGGGGGTGATGTCAGGGATTGTAAGCATCCATCTAGAGATTCACACTACTAATAAAACTAATATTTTAGTACATACAGTCTTAGTGATAAACACTCTGTGGAAAGCCCATAGGGATTTTGGATAATTGAGTGTGCTGATAAAATAGTTGCATGATAATACTGTCAACTGCCAGATCAAAGATAACGGGCTATGAGGACCCAAGAGGGTGGTGCAAATACATGCTTGAGGTACCTGATTGTTCACCAGAATTGGGAGAATTTTGGAAGCCCACGAATCACAAAGAAATCCACAGAGATGGGATTCAGTGAGTCAGGGAATAGGAAAGTGAAAGGACAGAGATGGTGATCTGAGGGGGACCTCTAGAGCAAGGACTTGGATGTGGGTAGTTTGACTGGCAACAGGCTGATGGGAGCTCAGGCACAACACTGGAACTGGTCAACTGGGCAGTTTAGTGGAATATAAAAATTTGGAGGCTGCTTTTCAGAGCAGATTGTTGACTAACAGTGATTAAAATAACTAAAATTTGGCAGGTAGATTAAAGAGTGAACTGTCATGTCACTGATAGGTAGAACACAGGTTGAGTAATCAATCCTTGCAGACAGGGCTTCCATAACACACATGCCTAGTTGCCTAATTAACATTCATTTTTCCTTTCATTCTTTCTGAGAGAGAACTGTGATTTTGTTTTGTGTAACAATGCTTCCAGTTATATTTCCTTAGAGCCAAAACTTTTTATTTTAAAGCTAAGGGTGATTATAGTCCTTGTCATTGAGATGTAAGTGGACATAGTAAGATGTGAATTATTGGAAAGATGTTCTTTTTTGTTGTTGTTGTTGGCTAAGTACAAAGTATCCAGCTGCTATAGATTGAATGTTTGTGTCTGTCAAATGTAATTCAAATTCTCAGCATGATGGTGTTAGGAGGTACAGTCTTTGGTAGGTGATTAGGTAATGGGTTTCTGCCCTTAGGAGTTAGATTAATTCCTTTATAAAAGAGGTTTGGGGATGTTCCTTCCACTATGTGAGGATGAGTGTCTATGAAAGAGGAAGCTAGCCCTCCCCAGACACCAAATCACATATGCCTTTATCTTAGACTTCTTATGCTTCAGAAGTATGAGAAGTATATTTCTAGTCATTATAAGCTGTTCAGTCTATGATATTATATTACAGTTGCCTGAATGGACTAAGACACTGGACCAGCCCTGTTCCTTACATCCTTTGTTCTTTACTCTCTTAACCACCTGGAGGAAGGGTGTAACATTTGAATGTGAAGACACCAACTTAGACATTGAAATGAAGACCTTGCATTAAAGATGTCTGAACAGAGGTGTATAAGGAGCCTGGACTCTGATGGCTTAGAGAAGGCATTATATTATGAACTCTGGACTTTCTTGCTACGTGACAATATTAAATCCTGTGTGATTAAGCCCCAATCGTCAAGTTTCTATTAAAGGCAATCACTCATGATCTCTAACTGGAAAAACAAACAGTTGTAAGGTTTTTGCTGTATAAAAATTATGCCCTAAGGAACAAAATCCTGACTGCTTAGATGACTGACATGCCCTAGTAGTAAATTCCTTGATTAAAAAGAAGGACAGTGGTTGGCTCATCCCCTGCCATGCTAAATCGTCCTTTCCAATTGTTCAGGAATATTCTGAATCAAATGATGATAATTCACTTATTATAATCCATACTATGCTATTCAGTTTTATTAAAAATATTATTATTCTGTCAAAATGATCCTTAGGTTAATTTGAAGTGGGGAAAAAAAAAAAAACTTGCCAGGTTAAAGTTTGAATAAATTAGGGAATAAAAGGTAGTGTATGTTCTCAAAAATCTGAACATTAGTTGCAAATTCACAGTTAATTTAATTATCTGTTCTTACTGCCTTGGAACAATAATACAGAATGAGAAATATAATAATGAAGTTATCCCAAAATACAGCCCACTGGAATATTAAGGGAAAACCCACATGGTTTGGTTTTCCACTTTAAATATAACTTTAATAATCAGAGATATAATTTTAATGATAATTGTCTATTTGCTTTGTTAGACTACAATTTCATTTCTATAGTGCAACCTAATAAAATGTATTTTTTATCTACCATTATCTCTCTAACTTGCATTTGAATATGTTCAAATACAGATATGTAGACTAGATTTGTAGGCACCAAAGATGAACAGAACAAATTCTATAAATGTAGCTGAGATAGCCAGTAATGTGTGAAGATTCTGATTAATATATGTAGTCAGAGATGGTGTTTTACTTGGCTTTGACCATATAAACTCTGGAAATGCATGGTAGACCCATTATTTTAAATGTTTGCTTGTACAAATTTCAGGTCAGAGGGACACTAAGTTTGGTCTAGTGTAGTAAAATATAACACACCTTTGAAACAGGAGATTAAACTTCCTGTCTTGAACCAAACTGTCTTTTAATTACATGCTAACTCACACATGCATGCACACGCACACACAAACATAACACACACAAACATAATACACACAAGATTCCACGGTTTATTACTCTAAAAATATCTGTTTACAAATTAAAGGACCTTCATCTCTGATTTCACATGAATCACTTCTAATAAACAGATTTTATGATCACTAAGAATCATCTAATTTAGAATCCTTAGAATTGACAGTTAATTTAAAACTAATGTTATTAAAGGCATTCTTTATAATGTAAGCTTCCTTTCCAAGATCAAATCTCTTATTACAATCTTGGATCTTATCCATCTTCACAAAGTATGTTTTATTAAATTCCAAAGTTCAAGATGGTTTTGGCACACACATTGTAGTTTCTAAAAGATTTTCTATTCCTTTTCTTTATATCTTAATGATATTTTGTAATCTGGTAATGCTGGATCTAATATCAGTTCTTTACCAACATATGTAAATTTTTATTACAAGATATATTTAAAAGGTAAGTCACTACTTCCCCTCAGCAATAATAGTATGTCTGAGAAAAATATTTCTCCGATTCACATATTAATCTGGAGTTGCATGTAGATCCTTGTTCCAACACTAACAAATGCTGTATGTCTCAAGAGCCTGTGTCAAACTGATTTGTAACTATGTCAACAAAAATTATTTTTATTCTCATATTACAACAGTTGTTTGAGTTCTGCATTCATAGCAAGATATAATTCTTTGTAAAAAGTATAACTTCTTCAAAGTCAGTTTTATCACTAGCTAATTGGAATAAATGCAACAAATGAAAACCATACCTTAATTAAATGTGTTCCTATATCGCAGAGATAATGTTTCAATTTTCATATACCTATTTTTCTCTTACTTTCATAAATATACTTTGTTTATAATATAATTAATTCATGATAACACATTATACTAATTATTTAGTAATTATTCCTGCATAATTATTCTTTCTTAAATTTATGTATTTATTTTTATTAGGTATATATGACAGCATAATGAATTTTGATCCATTGTGCACAATTGCAGCACAACTTTTCATTTCTCTGTACACATAATTATTTTTAAATGAAAAAACTTAATGTCTCAGGGAATCTCATAGTTGGAATGCATCTTAATGCCTATCTATTCTTACATTTCTTTATAATATTCCTTAAAAGTCTTCCTAGCATCATTCCCAAACCATACTATTCTTCAGAAGTCTTCTAAATGTCACTCATTGTTTGAAGGGCAAGAAGCCCATTTTTGCCTTAAGATTTGACATTCCATTTCAGACAGCTCTAATTTATGTGCTAGACTTATTTCAGTGCTGCCCATTGGCAATAATACAGATCCTCTAATATTATTTAGAACAAGGAAAATACTGGCTAAGGATTAGCTGCATTATTAGCTGGCCCTCCTGTACTACATGAGACCCTGGGTTCTATTCTACACACTGAAAGTTTCCTTATGGTAGGAAAATCATATTTTTAGGGCAAATGGTTATTATTTCTTCAATAACTCTATATGTGGACATACATTTTCTCTGCTTCTAAATGCTCTTCTTTGAAACACCAAGAAACTTTTAAAGAAGTTTTTATTCATGTTGGTTCTCTACTCAGGCAGCCTGAATTTTAAATCTTCTTTCAGCATTTTTCTAGAGTAAGCAAGTTATTTAATATTCCTTTGACTCAGTTTCTAAATCTGTGGAATGGAGATAATAATTATACTAACCATATATAATTATTAAGATGATTAAATTATTCTAAGTGCTTAGAACACCAAGCAACTGGCACATAGTATATGCTCAGTACATGTTGGATATGATTGAATAATCTCATCTATTTATTTACTTTCATGGTTTCTTTCCACTATTACCTATATGCTCACGACTATCTATGGTTCAAAAGTCTACCAAACATCAGAGGCATAAAGACCACTTTGTCTCTCTCTAAGTGTGAACTTCTGTAGGAACTCAAATTTGACATTATCTCCCAGGCTTCCAGACCTGTTTGTCTGATACAAACTGGCCTGCCAGCTAGGTTGAATATTGAGAATAATCTAAGACTCATCTCTTTTACTTCCTTTTGCCTTTATGTCTCTTTTGTTCCTTCTCATTCAACTGTGGCTTGAATTATGCCCACCAAGAGACAGGCTGAAATCCTAACCCACAGTACTTGTACATTTGATCTTACTTTGCAGATACAATTAAGATGAAGTCATACTAGATGAGGGTGCACCCTGAATTTAATGATGTGTGTCCTTAAAGAAAAGAGACTGGGAAATAAATGTAAAGATGGAAGCAGATATTAGAGAGAGGCAGATACCAGGCAAGGAAAACAAGAATTGAGAGTATTCACCAGAGGAAGAACTTCTCTCTAGAGCTTTCAGAGGTGGCATGGTCCTGCAGACCACTTGCCTTCAGACTCCATGTCTCTAGAAATGTGACAAAACAATTTCTGTTGTTTTAAGCCACCCAGTTTTTAGTCCTTTTTCTCAGCAGCTCTAGGGAATACAAGTTGATTATTTAATTTTGCCTGTGTAGTTCTTGAATCTATATCCTCACTTCTATCTCCATGATTAGTTCCAATTTGGCTTCATATTGTCTGTCAAAATGGCACCTCTATTTTTGGTCTTTGTTATGGATCATACAAATGATAAAATGGAAATAAACAGAAAGTCACAGATTAGAGGAGACAGAATGCTAAAGCATATTATGAAGATAGAAATTTTCAGTTATAGGCCAAGAGAAGCTGAACAAGAAATTAAGAGTTCTAGTGTAGCATAGATAATTACTCTATGGGATTATAATAGACTACAATCAGTCAGTACTATCAGCAATGGGCTGGTAGTAAACATTAGTGATTTTCAATTTGTTAAATAAGAAAAAAAAATCAGTAGGTTCTGATTTTTCCTTTCAAATTGTAAATTGGCTGAGTCAGATATTTATCTGTTATAAATACTATCTCTGTGGCTTGAGGACATCTCAAGAATTGACCATACTTCACCCATAGCAGACTCAAGGTGTAAAAGTAAAAATTCCTTTGAGAAGAGACTGTGGGGGCACCTTGTTTACACAGGTGATTCTTTGAAGCTGTTTCACCATGATCAACCATCCAATCACTTGGAGGTTACTGTAGCCATCATCCCTGGAGGCATGAGTACTGCTCAAGTTTTGGTATCAATCATGTGGTGCTGGTTCTGCAGGAACAGAGGATGCTGGAGTTAGGGATTATGGAGGCTTTCACTGAGATTTCCAAGGAAAGACTTGGAAACCAGGCAAAGTGTAGCAGAGATGGAATCCCTGAAGGCAGCCCCTGCAAGGGCAAAGCATTAATATCTGAGAGGAAAGCCAAAGCTGCAGTGGAAACCCCTGAGATTAAGAGATGTTAGTAATGGGGAATGTCTTCTGAGAAAAGCTGCAGAAACCAAGCAGAAACTAACCACGAGAGAAGCCATGTGGGCTTCAACCAGCAAGGGCATAGGGAAGGAACTATGCAAACCTTTTGGAAATAATATCACAAGGCCATGTGTCCCAGATGCTGGACATAGAGATATAGGACATATAGCTGTTTGTCCAACTAAATTTTGGTCTTGCTTGGCTGTCATCCCCAATTTTTGTGCCCCTATTTCTCCCTTTTGGAATGAAAATGTTTTTTCTGTGTAATTATATATTGGATCTATGTAACTTGCTATTGAACTTTATAAGGATCACAATCAAGAGTTTGCCTTGAGTCTCAGATGAGATTTTGAACTTGGACTTTTGGTGATGTTGGAACTGTTAAAACTATTGGGACTATCAGACTACTGGAGATGACTAAATGTATTTTGCATTGTAGATGGACATGAGTTCTGGGGGGCCAGGTGGAGAATGTGATGGTTTGAATAAAAGGTGTCCACCAAAGGTTTATGTGTGAGACAATGCAAGAATGCTCACAAGTGAAATGATTGGATTACGAGGGATGTAACCTATTCGGTAGATCATTCCAATTTAATGGGTTCCCTGGGTAATAACTGTAGGCAGGTGGGGTGTGACTGGATAAGGTCACTGGGGCCTACTGCCTTTGAAGTTTATAGTTTGTCCCTATCACATTTCTCTCTGCTTCCTGGTTGCCATATTCTGAGCTGCTTCTGCTCTGCATGGCCTCTTCTACCATGATGTTCTGCATCACTTTGGGTCCAGGGATATGGAGTCATCTAACCATGGAGTGAAACTCCAAAACTGTGAGCCAAATAAAAATTTCCTCTTCTAAAAATGAATAAATAAAAATAAATACCGTCTTCACTGATGATTCTACAAAAGGTATCTACATATTGGACTCTATCTATACTTACTTGACATTTTCACTTGAATTTGTAATAACTTCATATGGGCAAAATAGGACTTCATATTTTTCACCAAACATGCTCTTCCCTGAATCTTTTCTATAAAATCCAGTGACATCTATGTTCATTGATAACTTAGTACAAAATTTGCAGAATCCTTCTTGCTTCTTCTCTCACATCCCACATTTTCTCACATTCGAGCTCTCTTCCCCCCTTCATTTTCAGAGCATTTCCAGAATGCAATCACTTCTCAACACCTCCAGGTTATCATCCCAACCTGTTTCAATGTCCTCATTCTGCTAGACTACTCCAAATTGAAATCTCTAATTATATTCTGATTTCACACAAGAGAAGATATTCATTCTCCATAAGTAACAGATGGCACTTTAAAAATATAAATCAGATAAATATCACTTCCTTTACAATCCTTTAATGACTTCTGCTAATCTTAATGTATAATCCAGACCTTGGAGACGCCATCCCAGCTCAGGGCAGCAGGAGAACAAGCCCTGGCCTGCAAAAATTCCAACTAGGCCCTCCAGCGTGCTTTCCCAGCTCAGCCTGCTGATGCCATCTCTGCTGGGGACAGTGGGAACAAGCCCTGGACCTCAAGCATTCCCGCTAAGCCCGCCTGCAAGCGTTCCACCTCAGCCCACCTGTGTGTGTTCCCAGCTCTGCCTCCCCACTCAGGAGCCACAGGTATTCTCTGCCTCTGCCTACAGGTCAGAGAACAGGCCCCCAGGCCCAGGAACAGGGAATATTACATGGAGATACCTATCTTTTGTTTCTTCTACTAACACCCTAACTCCCATGATTACCCTCTCACTAGTCAAATAATCTAATACCTCTATCTTCTCACATCCTACCTCACAAACGTTTTAGCCAACCTATAAGTGACCCCTTCTACCATTAGATACTGTGAATCACCACACAAAAATACTGACTAAATGGTAGAAGATAATTGATCTCATCATTTATGGTTAAAGTGTCAAAATTCTAAATATAAAAATAGAAACTAACTGACATATGGCAATATATTGGGTACTTGGACTGCTGTAATATTGATCTTTCCCTTAAAAGTTATGTATCAGGTAACCTGTAGAGATGATGTAAGACAATAAGACAGAAACAGGAATACCTCAGACTTACACTGCAAGGGAGGAAAACACATAAATATCATAAAAAAAACAAGGGAGGAAATTGCCCCAAACAAACCAAAATACTTCAGCAATAGAATCCATAGAAAGCACAGTAGGTGAAATGTTGGAAAAGGAATTCCAAATGTACATAGTTAAAATGATTCAGGATTTAAAAATGACCTAAGTGAGCAGATACAGGCAAAAATTGATCTCTCCAACTATCAGGATATTATAAGGGGGTTGAGGTCTTTAGCCCCCCATACCCAGGATGGACTTCTTTTGTCCAGCAAAAGAGGCTAGAGGGGCCTACCTCAATGATGAGACTAGATTGGGAAAGTAGAGGCCGCTGGTATTCCCTCCTCCGCCTTTAGAAGACACAGAAACATACCAGGGAGCCCGGTCAGCGGTCAGCGCTGGAACTTATTTATTGAAGAGGGTGGACAACGTTTGATAGTGGACATCAGCCAATTAGTAGAAACAGGTAAAGAGGAAGGGCCCATTTCATTGGCAAAATCCCCTCTAGGGTGGTTCCGGTTCTCACGATACGTCACAGCCATGCTCCCTGCTTAGCCTAGGTCTGTAACAGTGTGTGGCAAGCAGCCAGAAAGCCAGAGCTTTCCATCCCTTTGGCTGTTCAGAGGCCCAACATACAACAAAGAGATAAGAGATCAAATACAGGTAGCAAAGGATTCCTTCAAGAAAGAGATAGAGAGTCTGAGATAAAAACAAAGAGAAATACTTGAAATGAAAGAAACGATAGGTCATTTAAAAAACTTAATAGATAGTATCACCAATAGATTGGATCACTTGGAAGATAGGACCTCAGACAATGAGGACAAAATATATAATATTGAAAATAAAGTTGACCACACAGTGAAGACAGTAAGAAACCATGAACAAATTAACCAAAATTATGGGATGCCATCAAAAGACTGAATATAAGATTTATTGGAATTGAGGAAGGTGCAGAGAATCAATCCAAAGGAATGTAAAATTTCTTTAATGAAATAATATCAGAAAATTTCCCAAACAAGAAAAACGAATTTGAAAACCAAAATCAAGAAGCATATAGGATGCCAAATGTACAAAATTACAGCAGATCTACACCAAGGCACATTATAATGAAAATGCCTAGCATACAAAATAAGGATAGAATTTTAAAGACCATAAGAGAAAAATCAGATAACCTATACAGGAAAACCAATTTACATCACAGCAGATTTTTCAACCCAAACCCTCAAAGCAAGGAGAGCCTGGAACAACATATACCAGGCTCTAAAAGATAAGGGATGTCAACCAAGAATATTATACCCAGCAAAATTAAGCTTTAGATTTGATGATGAAATAAAAAACTTCAATGATAAACAAAAGCCAAAAGAATTTACAAGAAAGCCAGCACTACAGGACATCCTTGGCAAAATATTCTATGAGGAGGAATTGAAAAACAGCAATGAAAACCTTCAAAGGGAAGAACAACAATAAAGGAAAACTAACCATTGAAGAAATCAAGTCAAGCTAAATACCAAAAATAAAATAAAATAAAATAAAATTTTAAACGACTGGTAATACATATCATATCTCAATAATAACCCTGAATGTTAATGTCCTAAAAACTCATCAATTAAAAGACATAGGCTGATAGATTGGATTTTAAAAAAAAAGACTCAACAATATACTGCCTTCAAGAGACACATCTCATAGGAAAAGACGCCCACAGACTGAAGGTGAAAGGATGGGATAAAATATACCACTCAGACACTCACACAGACTATGTAAGCAAGCAGGGGTTTCCATCCTCATATCAAACAAAGTAGACTTCAAGCCAAATGTAATCAAAAGAGATAAGGATTGACATTTCATACTATGTAAGGGAATCATACATTAACAAGAAATAACTGTCATAAATATATATGCCCCAAATAACAGAGCATCCACGTTCATCAAACAAACCTTTCTCAAGTTCAAGAGCCAAATAGACCACAACACAATAATTCTAGGTGACTTTAACACACTGTTTTCACCACTGGATAGATCTTCCAAACAAAAGCTAAACAAAGAAACTGTAGAACTCAATAATACAATCAATAGCTTATATTTAACTGACATATAGATAGATAGATAGATAGATAGATAGAGTATATTATCCATCAGTGAGTTGGTACACTTTCTTCTCAGCAGCACATGGATCATTCTCTAAAATAGATCATATATTATGCCATAAAGCAACTCTAAGCAAATATAAAAGAGTAGAGATACTACCCTGCATACTATCAGATCATAATGGAATGAAACTAGACATCAATGATAAAATAAGAAACAAAACCTACTCCAACATCTGAAGACTAAATAATATGCTATTGGATAAACAATGGGTTGCAGAAGACATCAAAAAGAGATTAAAAAATTCTTAGAGGTAAATGAAAACACCGATACTACATATTGAAATCTCTGGGAGACTATGAAGGCAGTATGAAGAGGAAAATTCATTGCATGGAGTTTATTCCTTCAAAGAAGCGGGTGGGGCTGCAAATTGGTGCAGCCAATTTGGAAAGCAGTATGGAGATTCATAGGAAAACTTGGAATGGAACCACCATTTCATCCAGTTATCCCACTCCTCAGTCTATACCCAAAGGACTTAAAAATAGCATACTACAGGGACACAGCCACATCAATGTTCATAGCAGCACAATTCACAATAGGTAGATTGTGGAAACAATCCCAATGCCCATCAATAGAAGAATGGATAGGGAAGCTTTGGTATATATACACAATGGAATACTACACAGCACTAAAAGAGAATAAAATCATGGAATTTGTAGGTAAATGGATGGAGTTGGAGAAAATAATGCTAAGTCAGACAATCCCAGAAAACCAAAGGTTGATTGATTTCTTTGCTATGATGATAGTGAATTATAGTGGCAAGGGAGGGGGGATGAGAAGAATGAAGGAATGTTAAATATTAAAAAAGGGGGGAGGGGAGGAAAAGGGGCAAGAGGATAGAAACAGTGACAGAAGGAATTGGACATCAATATACTAAGTGCATGTATAGAAACTGGAATGGCATGAAAATACTTTGTGTAAAACCAATGACTTGGAAAACTTTGCTCTTCATATGTAATATGAAAGGAATTGCACTCTAAAAGCATGTGTAACAAATTAAATTAAATTAAAAAAATAAATTAAAAAATGTACAATCCAAAGACTTTACTGAAGATTATGCCATTCTACCTGAGTTGATGCTATGACTCCTATTTTATTTCTTCCTCTTCCTCAGGATTGCTGCCTTAGCTGCCCAGGTATCCTTGTTTTTCTTTGAATAAGCCAGGCATGCTTCTCTTTAGAATATTTAGACATACAATTTCTTATACCTGAAACACTTGTCCCCAAAATGGCTTGCTTCCTTCCTTTGTTCAAAAGTCACCTCAACAAAGCCATTTTACTTGAGTATTCATTTTTTTTATAAAAATCATCATATGACTATAAGACTTAGGTAAAGCTATAATATTCAGAAAGTATAATATCAGCAAAAGAATAGACACATAAATGGAACAAAATAGATAACCTAGAAATGGGCCAACAAAATATAGTTTCCTTACCTTTAACAAAAGAGAAAAAAAGCAGTATAATGCAGAAAAAAAATAGTCTTTCAACAGTGATGTAACCACTATACATTCACATGCAAAAATAATTTGAATATAGATAGAGACCTTACATACTTTACAAAATATTGTTCAAAATGGGTCATCTACCTAACTGTAAAATACAAAACTATAAAATTCTTAAAAGATAACAGGAGAAAATCTAGATGACTTTGGGTTTGGTGATGACTTTTTAAATACACTAAATGCATGGAACGTAAGAACATAATTGATAAAATTGACTTCGTTAAATTGAAAAACCTCTGTTCTACCAAGAATATACATGAGTCCGAATATAGGATAAAAATATTTGGAAAAAGTACATCTGATAAAGAACTCTTCTCCAATATTTAGAGAAAAGTTGTAAAAGCCACTTAAGAAAATGAATAATTTGGGGGAAAATAAAGGGCAAAAGCTATGAACAAACACCCAAAATTATGTGGAAAAGTATTCAACATTATATGACATTAAAGAACTGCAAATAGAAACAATAAGGAATGCTGAAACACAACTACTAGAAGAGTGAAAAATCTTAAAACAGGAAGAATTTTGAGTGCTGAAGAGCCTGAGGAGCAACACTTATTCATAGCTGGTTAGAATACCAAATGATTCAGCCACTTTGAAAGGTAGTTTGGTAACTTATGCAAGTCAAAGAGTCCTACCATATAATCCAGTAATCTCTGTTCTTCACATTTACCCAAATGAGTTTCAAGCTTACATCCACATAACAATCTGCATACAGATATTCACAGTAGTCTTATTTTGTATTTCTTTTTTTTATTTTAGGTTATTTATTTACTTATTCATAATGCACAAGTATATCATCTTTTTACATACAACTGCTTGTATACAAAGTATATAAGTACCATTCAGATCTTTAATCATGCATTTAGGATAGTGATATCCATCTCATTCAACCACTATTTTTTTTCCCCCCCCCCCCCCCCTCCCTTGCCCTCCCTTTCCTTTGACCATTCTAGTGTTCCTCTAATCCTATGTACCCCCATCCAATCACACTGTGAACTAACCTCCTTATATCAGAGAAAACATTTGGTGTTTGGATTTTTGAGATTGACTAATTTCACTTAGCATTATATTCTCCAACTTCATCCATTTACCTGCAAATGCCCATTATTTTATTCTCTCTTATTGCTGAGTAATATTCCATTTTGTATATATACCACATTTTCTTTATCCACTCATCTACTGAGGGACATCTAGGTTTGTTTCCACAACCTAGCTATTATGAATTGTGCTGAATTTGTGCTGAATTGTGCTCTATAAACATTGAAGTGGCTGTGTCACTGTAATATGCTGTTTTTAAGTCTTTTGGGAACAGACCTAGGAGTGGGATGGCTGGGTCATAGGGTGGTTCCATTCCCATTTTCCCAAGAAATCTCCATACTGCTTTCCATAGCGGTTGCACAATTTTGCAGTCCCATCAGCAATGTATGAGTGTGCCTTTTTCCCCACATCCTCTCCAACATTTATTGTTGTTTGTGTTCTTGATAGCTGCCATTCTGACTGGGATGAAATGAAATCTTAGAGTAGTTTTCATTTGCATTTCTCTAATTGCCAGAGAGGTTGAGCATTTTTTCATGTATTTGTTGATTGATTGTGTATCTTCTTCTGAGAAGTGTCTTTTCAGTTCCTTAGCCCATTTATTGATTGGGTTATTTTCTTTTTTGGTGTAAAGTTTTTTGAGTTCTTTATATATTCTAGAAATTAGTGCTCTATCCGATGTGCATGTATTAAATATTTGTTCTCAATTAGTTGGCTCTCTATTCACCTCACTGATTGTTTCTTTTGCTGAGAAGAAGCTTTTTAGTTTAAATCTATTCCATTCATTAATTCTTGGTAATAGTTCTTGCACTACAGGATTCTTATTAAGGAACTTGGGGCCTAATCCGACATGTTGGAAATTGGAGCTTACTTTTTCTATTAGGCCTATTGTCTCAGATCTAATTCCTAGGTCCTTGATCCACTTTGAATTGAGTTTTGTGCATGGTGAGAGATACAAGTTTAATTTCATTTTTTTGCATATGGATTTCCAGTTTTCCCAGCACCATTTGTTGAAGAGGCTATCCTTTCTCCACTGTACATTTTTTGCACCTTTGTCTAATATAAGATAACTGAAATTATATGTATTAGTCTCTGTGTCCTCAATTCTGTACCATTGGTCCACCCGTCTGTTTTGGTGCCAATACTATGCTGTTTTTGTTACTATTGCTCTATAGTATAATTTAAAGTCCGGTATGGTGATGCCCCCTGCTTCACTTTTCTTGCTCAGGATTGCAATTTGGCTATTCTGGGTCTCTTATTTTTCCAGATGAATTTCATGATTGCTTTTTCTATTTCTTTGAAAAATGACATTGGAATTTTGATTGGAATTGCATTAAATCTGTATAATGCCTTTGCTAGTATGGACATTTTGACAATATTGACTCTACCCATCTAAGAGCAAGGTAGGTCTTTCCATCTTCTGAGTTCTTCTATGATTTCTTTCTTTAGTGTTCTATAATTTTCTTTATAGAGGTCTTTCACCTCTTTTGTTAAGTTGATTCCCAGGTATTTTATTTTATTTTTTTTTTTTTTTATGCTATTGTAAATGGGGTCGTTTTCATCATTTCCCTTTCAGAGGCTTTGTCACTGATGTATAAAAATGCCTTTGACTTATGGGTATTGATTTTGTATCCTGCTACTTTGCCGAATTCATTTACTAGTTGTAAAAGTTTTCTGTATTTCTTTCTTTATTTTTGCAGGACTGGGGATCAATCCTAGGGTCTCGTGCATGCCAGGCAAGTACTCTCCCACTGAGGTATAATTCCAGCCTTGTAGTTTTTTTATTTTGAGTATCCCTCAAAATTTTGTAGGTATCCCTAAAATTTTAGACACTTTAAAAATGGCACTGTAAAATTTTAGGTATCCCTAAATCACCCAGGCTGGCCTTAAACTTGCAATCCTGACTCAATCCCCAGTGTAGCTGGCATCCACCACCATGTCCAGTTGTAGCTTTATTTGTACTTACCAAAACTTGGAAGCCATCAAAGAATTCCTTCAGAAAATGAATGGATAAACTGGAACATCTAAACAATGTAATATTATTTAGTATTAAAAGGAATTATGGGCTGTGGATATAGCTCAATTGGTAGAGTGCTTGCTTCACATGCACAAGGCCCTGGGTTCAATCCCTAGACAAAAAAAGAAAAAAGAAAGAAATGAGCTACCAAGTCATGGAGGAAACTTACATGCATATTATTCAGTGAAAGAAGCCAAACTGGAAATATGAAGAGTAAAAATGATCAGTGATTTCAGGGGTTTCAGGGAAGGAACTGGATAGGCTAAAAACAGAGGGATTTTAAGTCAGTGACACTATTCCATATATAATATTATTATGATAGATACAAATCATTTTTCCAAACCCACAGAATGAAGCACACTAGGAAGTGACACTAATATAAACATCGGACTTTGATATTAGTATGTCAATGTAGGTTTGTTGATTGTACTCATTTGGTTCTTTCCTTTACAAGTATCTACCCTCGGGTATTCAATTATAGTGACAGAAAATGGACAGATTCAGGTGGTAAATAATATATGTGTCCATTATGTTATTTTCTGTACTACTTTTTGCATATGAAATATTGCATAACTGGGAAAGGTCAAAGTATGATGGAGGAAGGCAGGAAATATGTGTGAATTATGTATGATTTCATATGAAAATAATAACCAATTGAAGATCAATGGTGTAAAATATAAGACACTGGAAATGCAAAATACTTAAAATGTTTATTTTGTCATCAATAGCCTCAAATGAAAATCTAATAAAGTTAACAAATTAAAATTAATCTTTTAGGAAATCATTACTTCAACTATAATCCCTTACTGTAATATACTTTTTGTAATAGTACACAAAAATAACTCATTTAATTACATTTTCATGAGTATATCATCTGGTCCTTCTATTGAAACATAAGCGATCCGTTCAAGATTTGGGACTTTATCTGTAGTGTTCAATAATGTGTATGTATCCCTTGTACCTCACATACTGCCCAACTCATAACTTTTCAAATGTATTTGTGAAATGCTATATCACTAATGTTTTGTTTATTTAAAAAAATTTGTCTGAAGAACGCAGAGAAAAATCTTAACATTGTTAAATTTGTCTCTTACTATGGTTTAGATAAAATTTTCCAAAGATTCATGCATTGGAAGTTAGTCCCCAGTGTGGTGATTCTGAAAGGTGATTATACCTCAAAATGAAATCCTTAGGTCATGGGGGTGCTGATCTCAGAAGGAAGTAAGAATTCTCCTGGGGTAGTTCTCATAAAAATGTTGTCATAAAAGGACAAGACTAGTGGCTTGATTTTCTGTTTGGCAATATGATTCCTTCTTCTCCAATGCACTTTTGCTTTTGTGATGCCACCCATAACAAGCAGGTCCTCACCAGAGCTTGTGCAAAGCCCAGGAACTTCCCAAACTGTAAGCTTAAGTGGCCTCTTTTCCTTATAAGTACTTTCCCTCAGGTATTCCATTATAGTGACAGAAAATGGACAAATTTAAGTGGTAAATAATATATGTCCATTATATTATTTTCTGTACTATTTTTTATATATGAAATATTCCATATCTGAGAAAGATCAAGACCCCTGTAAGTGCTTACAGCAGTTTTAGAATTCATTAAAATATTGTCAGAAAAAAAAAAACAATGATAATATGGCTAGGAAAAAAATGTTGAATATAATTTAATTTTCTAGTTTGTGTCAAAAAAGCATATTGATTTTTGAAATATTTATATAGAATGCTTGAATATTGCTCTTTAGGGATTGCATGAAAAACATTATATCAATCCCATAAAAGTTATTTCTATCTTGTTAGTAGTCTGTCATTTTATTCTTTAGAACAACACAATGTGACAAAATATTTTCATTTTTTGTCATGAATTTTAATACATGAACATATCTAGATCTTGAGACATGCATTTACTTTATTATTTAGACATAAAACTGAAATTTTTTTCTATCTTTTGTCAATTGCTGGTAATCTGAGTTTGCAGCTGCACTGCAGTTTAATTTTATTTTTTATTTAATTAAAATTATTTTTAGCTGATACATAAACATAGAAATTAAACACATTAACTGTGTATCCAGTGATACATGTACATATTGTATGTTTCAAACAATGTAGACATATCTACCACTTCAAATATTGACTGTTTCTTTATGGTGAAGACATTAAAAAATCCTTTCTTCTGGCTTTTTGAAATGTACAGGACATTATTGTTATGTACAGTCACCCTACTGTGCAATAGCACACCAGAACTTCTTGCTCTGATTTAACTGTAACTTAGTAATCATTGATCCATTTAATTTTGAACTTAGCCTGAGGCAGAGGCCAGACCCAGTGGTTTCTCCTAGTGAGCCCAGCTGGTTTTTATTCAAAGTTCCCTGTGAAGAATCTCGTATTTCACAGAAAATATCAGTCTAATTGGCATCCTTGCTATTTATATCCAGGGAAAAGCTGAAAACTGGATGCACATTAACTTACTGTCCAGAAGAAGCAGATAATATCAACAAGTTGATTTGTACCTATAAGGAAGTATGCATCCAATCAATATAGTTAAGTAACTGAAAGATGACATATGTGATTTTGGAATGCTTTAAATTTTCTGGGTTGTTTATTGAGGATCATTTAAAGTTTCTAGCTGAGACAAAGGAAAGTTTCAAAATAAATTTTGCCATATTTAACTAAAATCATTTATTTATTTTCATTGTGGATAATATTAAGCAATGATTAATTAAGACTAGTCATTTCTAAGGAAAGACTTTTAAGAACAGTTTAATGGGATAAATACCCTGATTATTTTGGTTTGTTAAATAATTCACTGAATAATTTTTTTTTTCATTACTAAGTGTCAGGACTCATTTATTAAGCACTTTTTCCAAAATCGTGTATTTTCTCATTGACATTTGACTTGTTTAAAATTACCTTGTTAAATCTAGAAAATGACATTGCATTGCTAAACCAGTATTTTTGTTCTGTCTTCAGAATCACAAATGGCCAATAGGCATGGACATAATATTTAAGCATTAAATATTCTCTCCAGGAGTGTAGTTAATAAATAGTTAACAAATAAGTGTTCGTGGTTAATAGGTAGAGGATTCATGTTGTGGCATTTTCCCATCACACCTCTAGTGAAGCCAGTTAAAATTTCCCTCCATAACTGATCCAATCCCTCATCCCTTACTCAAAATTTATCTTCGTCTGGCCCTTAGTTCACATCTGAATTTCCCACTTAAAAAACATTTTTTTTTTTTTTTTATACTTTCAATCCTTGAAAAATGTGATTGCTGAGAAAACTACCCTACAATGGGAAGAGTTAATACTGGAAATCTGGTGGACCAAATAAACACATAATTAAAAAATCAGGGGAGTTAAATTTAAATTCTAGAGAATGGCACCATGCCAGTAATTTCAGTAAATTAACAATCAACCCTAAAACGGAAATACTAAGTGAAATTTTTTAATAATTTCAGTTCAGTGGGCTTAAAAAAAAAAATTTTTTTAATTATTTATTTACTTATTCATAATGCACAAGTATAGCATCTTTTTACATACAACTGCTTGTATACAAAGTATATAAGTACCATTCATGCACTTCAATCATGCATTTAGGATAATGATATCCATCTCATTCAACCACCAATTTTATTTCCTTCCCCCCTCCTCCCCACTTGCTCCCTTCCTTCCCCTCACTTTCCTTTGACCATTCTAGTGTTCCTCTAATCCTATGTACCTCCATCCAACATCACTGTGAACTAGCCTCCTTATATCAGAGAAAACATTCGGTATTTGGATTTTTGAGATTGACTAATTTCACTTAGCATTATATTCTCCAACTTCATCCATTTACCTTCAAATGCCATTATTTTATTCTCTCTTATTGCTGAGTAAAATTCCATTTTGTATATATACCATATTTTCTTTATCCACTCATCTACTGAGGGACATCTAGGTTGGTTCCACAACCTA
Organism: Tamias sibiricus; assembly: GCA_025594165.1. Taxonomy (NCBI): domain Eukaryota; kingdom Metazoa; phylum Chordata; class Mammalia; order Rodentia; family Sciuridae; genus Tamias; species Tamias sibiricus. Next base: position 33,825,666 of record CM046668.1, read on the forward strand.
CCTATTGTGAATTGTGCTGCTATAAACATTGAAGTGGTTGTGTCACTGTAATATGCTGTTTTTAAGTCCTTTGGGAATAGACCCAGGAGTGGGATGGCTGGGTCATAGGGTGGTTCCATTCCCATTTTCCCAAGAAATCTCCATACTGCTTTACATAAGAGTTGCACCATTTTGCAGTCCTACCAGCAATGTATGAGTGTGCCTTTTCCCCCACATCCTCTCCAACATTTATTGTTGTTTGTGTTCTTGATAGCTGCCATTCTGACTGGAGTGAAATGAAATCTTAGAGTATTGATTTGCATTTCTCTAATTGCCAGCGATGTTGAGCATTTTTTCATGTATTTGTTGATTAAATGTGTATCTTCCTCTGAGACATATATTTTCAATTCCTTAGCACATTTATTGATTGGGTTATTTGCTTTTTTGGTGTTAAGTTTTTTGAGTTCTTTATATATTCTAGAAATTATTGCTGCATCTTATGTGCATGTATTAAATATTTGTTCCCAATTAGTTGGCTCTCTATTCACCTCACTGATTGTTTCTTTTGCTGAGAAGAAGCTTTTTAGTTTAAATCTATCCCATTCATTAATTCTTGGTAATAGTTCTTGCGCTACAGGATTCTTATTAAGGAACTTGGGGCCTAAACCAACATGTTGGAAATTGGAGCTTACTTTTTCTTCTATTAGGAGTATTGTCTCTGGTCTAATTCCTAGGTCCTTGATCCACTTTGAATTGAGTTTTGCGCATGGTGAGAGATACAGGGTTTAATTTTATTTTGTTGCATATGGATTTTCAGTTTTCCCAGCACCATTTGTTGAAGAGGCTATCCTTTCTCCACTGTACATTTTTGGCACCTTTGTCTAATAAAAGATAGCTGAAATTATATGTATTAGTCTCTGTGTCCTCAATTCTGTACCATTGGTCCACCCATCTGTTTTGGTGCCAATACTATGCTGTTTTTTTGTTACTATTGCTCTATAGTATAATTTAAAGTCTGGTATGGTGATGCCCCCTGTTTCACTTTTCTTGCTCAGGATTGCTTTGGTTATTCTGGGTCTCTTATTTTTCCACATGAATTTCATGACTGCTTTTCTATTTCTTTGAAGAATGGCATTGAAATTTTGATTGGAATTGCATTAAATCTGTATAATGCCTTTGGTAGTATGGACATTTTGACAATATTGACTCTACCTATCCAAGAGCAAGGTAGGTCTTTCCATCTTCTGAGTTCATCTATGATTTCTTTCTTTAGTGTTCTATAATTTTCCTTATAGAGGTCTTTCACCTCTTTCGTTAAGTTGATTCCCAGGTATTTTTTTTTTTTATGCTATTGTAAATGGGGTAGTTTTAATCATTTCCATTTCAAAGGCTTTGTCACTGATGTACAAAAATGCCTTTGACTTATGGGTATTGATTTTGTATCCTGCTACTTTGCCAAATTCATTTACTAGTTGTAAAAGTTTTCTGATAGAGTTTTTTGGGTCTTCTAGGTATATTACCATGTCATCAGCAAATAGTGCTAATTTGAGCTCTTCTTTTCCTTTCTGGATAACTTTAATTTCTTTAGTCTGTCTAATTGCTCTGGCCAGAGTTTCCAGTACTATGTTAAATAGCAGTGGTGAAAGGGGGCATCCCTGTCTTATTCCAGTTTTTAGAGGGAATGCTTTCAATTTTTCTCCATTTAAGATAATGTTAGCTCTGGGCCTTGCATAAATAGCTTTTATAATGTTGAGATATGTTCCTGATATTCCTAGTTTTTCCAGTGTTTTGAACATAAAGGGGTGCTGTATTTTGTCAAATGCTTTTTCTGCGTCTATTGAGATAATCATATGATTTTTATCTTTAAGTCTATGGATGTGATGTATTATGTTTATTGATTTCTGAAGGTTGAACCAGCCTTGCATCCCTGGAATAAACTTCACTTGATCGTGGTGCACTATCTTTTTGATATGTTTTTGTATCCAATTTGCCAGAATTTTGTTGAGGATTTTTGCATCTATGTTCATTAAAGATATTGGCCTGAAGTTTACTTTTTTGGATGTGTCTTTGCCTGACTTTGGAATTAATGTAATATTGGCCTCATAGAAAGAGTCTGGATGAGCTCCCTCTTTTTCTATTTCTTGAAATAATTTGAAGAGCATTGGTATTAGTTTTTCTTTGAAAGTCTTGTAGAACTCGGCTGTAAACCCATCAAGTCCTGGACTTTTTCTTGTTGGTAGCTTTTTGATGACATCTTCTATTTCTTCACTTGTAATCAATCTGTTCAAATTGTATATAGTCTCCAGATCCAGTTTAGGCAAATCATATGACTCTAGAAATCTGTCAATGCATTCAGTATTTTCTATTTTATTAGAGTATAAGTTTTCAAAGTAATTTCTAATTATCTTCTGTATATCTAAGGTGTTTGTTGTGATATTCCCTTTTTCATCACGAATGTTAGTAATTTGAGTTTTTTCTCTTCTTCTTTTCATTAGCATTGCTAAGGGTCTGTCAATTTTGCTTATTTTTTCAAAGAACCAACTTTTTCTTTTGTCAATTCTTTGAATTGTTTCCTTAGTCTCAATTTCATTAATTTCTACTCTGATTTTAATTATTTCCTGTCTTCTGCTGCTCTTGGTGTTGATCTGTTCTTTTTGTAGTGCTTTGAGGTGTGATGTTAAGTCATTTATTTGTTGGCTTTTTTTCCTTTTAAGGAATGAACTCAGTGCAATGAATTTTCCTCTTACTACTGCCTTCATAGTGTCCCAGAGATTTCTATATGATGTATCTGTGTTCTCATTTGCCTCTAGGAATTTTTTAATCTCCTCTTTGATGTCTTCTTCAACCCCTTGTTCACTCAGTAGCATGTTGTTTAGCTTCCAGTTGTTGGAGTAGTTTTTCTTTCTTTTTTTTTTTTTTTTTTTTTTTTTTTTTTTTTGTGGTACCGGGGATTGAACTCAGAGGCACTTAACCACTGGGCCACATCCCCAGCCCTTTTTTGTATTTTATTTAGAGACAGGGTCTCACTGAGTTGCTAAGTGCCTCGCCATTGCTGAGGCTGGCTTTGAACTCGCGATCCTCCTGTCTCAGCCTCCCAAAGTGCTGGGATTACAGGCGTGCGCCACCACGCCAGGCTGGAGTAGTTTTTCTTATTCCTCATTTTTTCATTGATTTCCAATTTCATCCCTTTATTGTCTGATAGAATGCAGCATAATATCTCTATTTTTTTATATTTGCTGAGAGTTGCCTTGTGACATAATATATGGTCTATTTTGGAGAAGGAGCCATGTGCTGCTGAGAAAAAAGTGTATTTGTTTACTGAGGGATAAAATATTCTATATATGTCAGTTAGGTCTAAGTTATTAATTGTTTTAAGGAGGCCTAAAGTTTCTTTGTTTAGCTTTTGTTTGGATGATCTATCCATTGGTGAGAGAGGTGTGTTGAAATCCCCTAGAATAACTCTGTTGTGGTCAATTTTACTCTTGAACTTGAGAAGAGTTTGTTTGATGAATGTAGGTGCTCCATTATTTGGGGCATACAGATTTATGATTGTTATAGCCTGTTGATTAATTGTTCCCTTAAGTAGTAAGAAAGATCCGTCTTTGTCCCTTTTGACTAGCTTTGGCATGAAGTCTACATTATTTGAAATGAGAATGGAAACCCCTGCTTGCTTCCGTAGTCCATGTGAGGGATAAGACTTTTCCCAGTCTTTCACCTTCAGTCTATTGATGTCTTTTTCTATGAGGTGTGTTTCTTGGAGACAGCAAATTGATGGGTCATTTCTTTTAATCCATTCAGATAATCTCTGTCTTTTGAATAGCGAGTTTAGGCCGTTAAATTTCAGGGTTATTATTGAGATGTGATTTTTATTCCCATCCATTTTTATTTGTATTATGATCTTTAGCTTGATTTGGTTTCTCTTCTGATTGGTATTTTCCTTAGTTTAATATCTCCCTTTGTTGATTTTCATTGTTATTTTTCTCTTCTTCTTCATGAAAAATTTTGCCAGGGATGTTCAGAAGTGCTGGCTTTCGAGATGCGAAATCTTTTAACTTTTGCTTGTCGTGGAAGGTTTTTGTTTCATTTTTGAATCTAAAGCTCAGTTTTGCTGGATATAAGATTCTTGGTTGACATCCCTTTTCTTTCAGAGCTTGAAATATGCTATTCCAGGATCTTCTTGCTTTTAAGGTCTGGGTAGAAAAATCTGAACATAGTCTGATTGGTTTCCCCTATATGTAATCTGCTTCCTTTCTCTTGTGGCTTTAATATTCTCTCCTTGCTCAGTATATTAGAAATTTTCATTATAATGTGTCTTGGTGTGGATCTGTTGTGATTTTGTATGTTTGGTGTTCGGTAAGCCTCTTGAACTTGGTTTTCCCATTCATTCCTCAAGTTTGGTAAATTTTCTGTAATTATTTCATTAAATAAATTACTCATTTCTTTGGCTTTTAACTCTGCCCCCTCCTCTACCCCAATCACTCTTATGTTTGGTCTTTTTATGTTGTCCCATAATTCTTGAATGTTCTGTTCTTGGTTTCTTACCATTTTTGCTGTGTAATCTAGATTTTTCTCCATATTTTGTCTTCATTGTCTGAGGTTCTTTCTTCCAAGTGATCTCTTCTGTTGGTGATACTTTCGATTGAGCTTTTATTTTGGTTTATTGCTTCTTTCATTTTTAGGAATTTCTGTTTGGTTTCTCTTTAGAGCCTCTATCTCCCTATTGAATTAATCTTTTACTTCCTGTATTTGTTTATGGAGTTCTTTGTCAAAATGATCTTTTACCACCTGTATTTGCTCCCTCATCTCACTTTTGAGTTCATTCTTAAGTTCCACAAACATTTGGAATATGTAATTTCTAAATTCCATCTCTGGCATTTCCCCAACTGTGCATGCCATGGAATCTACTGAGGAGGTATATTGATTTGTTTGTGTCACTTTCTTCCCTTGTTTCTTCATATTGCTTGTGCGCCTATTCTTCCTGCACTGTGGGACTTTGACTATTTTGATTTTACCTTAAAATCTTACTTTGCTCCTGTAGTACAATGCTATCAGATCCCCATATATTTCCTTTACACTTTAAAATCATACACTTTCTATTCTGAGAATCCCAGTTTGATCACAATGTACAGATTTAGTTAACCCAGATATTGTTTCCAATTTACTCTGTACACTTCTAATGGGGTTATATAGTTTCAAGTAATGGACACTGAGGTGATATGTTTAGGAAGAAGGAAGTGAGTGTATTGACTTATTCTTTCTTAGAAAGTATGAAAAGAGAGTTCTATGGAAGTGGTTTAGTATCAGCAGACGAGAGAGGAAAGAGAATCGAGTGAATGATTAGGTGGAAAGATTTATATATAAACCTAACTTATGCAGTGGTTGAGAGAAGAAATAAAGAAAGATGGAAAAGAAAAAAAGAATAAAATATGACCAAGGAGTAGAAATTAGTGTAAGAGAGAGGAGAGAGAGAGTGAGTCAAGAAAATAGGGAATAAACTATATATAACACCACTTTGCTATATATTTCAATTGTACCCGTTCTAAAAATCCCAATTTCTGCGTATAACTTGTTTTTGCCTCTGTTGAGTATGCAATGGCAGGGTGTAAATAGGGAAGATGAAGGAAGAAGAAAACATACAAAAGTGAGAAGGAAGAAAAGAAAGAAATAAAAGAGGAACAGAAGCAAACAAACACACTGTCAATCAAAACAAATACAAAGCAAAAACAAACAAACAAAAAAACCCCAAGAAACAACAAAACAAACAAACAAACAAAAACAAAAATGTTGAACCCAGGAACAAGCCTCAAAGAAAATGGACCCTTGGAAGCCCTTCTTTTTCCAATCCAGTTTAAGCCAATTGACCCAGATCATGTCCAGTCAGCAATCCTGTTAGTGGAGTCAAGGCTGAACCTTTGGCCAGTTGCAGAATGTCACAGTGGAAGAGTGGAGGGGGCTTATCCTCAGGTTGGGCTCTGCATGCAGCAGCAGGGAGATGCTACTCTGGGCCCTGGAGGCCAGGCAAACTGGCAGCTGGGTTTCTCCTTCCGGGCGGGCGGGTGCCTACCTCTTGTTCTGGTCGCAGCTGGGCAGGTCGCACTCCCCCTGGGAGTGGAGGGGCCCTTCCCCAGTTCTGGCCCTGCGTGCAGCAGCAGGGAGCTGCCACTCTGGGCCCTGGAGGCCAGGCAAACTGGCTGCTGGGTCTCTCCTTCCGGGCAGGTGGGTGCCTACCTCTTGCTCTTGTCACAGCTGGGCAGGTCGCACTCTCCCGGGGAGTGGAGGAGGCCCTTCCCCAGCTGAATAAATATTTGAAGTTACTTTTTTTACGTATTGCATTCTCTTACTGTTTGTCTTCTGTGCATGTAAGGGACCTCTTTCCAACCTAGTGTGTTCAATAATACTTTGATATCTACAAATATAGTTTATAACTACTCAATATTTCAATCATGTAGGATGTCAGTAGCATTCTTAGAAGTTCCAAGTACATTTCTGAGGAAGGAAACTTTATTTTCTAAATAATAGTATTTAAGTGAAACTCTCATGTTTACTGCTTCCCCATGTCCTTTCAAAAAGTTCCTGAAAAACTAAATTTGGAAAATGCCACAGAATGCATCCCCATTGACAGTGACTGAAGCTCTACTTTCACTTACTAAGAATATCCAGGTGAAATGCAATTAAAACAAGCAAAAAAAAAAAAATTACCCAAACATATTCATGCACAGAAGTCTTTCTATTGACCAATGAAAATAACATGCAGGACTATAAAGTTAATGCAACTCTGAAAAGACTATATCCATTTACTCATCTTTCACTGCCATGAAATGATATGATATTCTGGGAATCAGTCGTCATGGAGAATCTCAAATCACAAACACTATGCCAAGCAATTACAAAATGAGCTGTTTTGAGCTCTGGACAGCTAGGAAAAGATAAAATTATTTCTTGGGATTACTGAAGGATCTACCTTTCACAATCAAAGAACCAGGACCATCGCTGCCCACAGTTGTCCCATCATTTTTGATCTTGTCTAGTGCTGGGCTAGCAGCTACTGTTCACTGCTTCAAGTAATGCCAACAGCAGTTCTGAGAGGCAGCCATCATTAATATGTTCATTTAGCAGAGAAAAAGTTGGGACGAAGAAAGATTAAGCTATACTGTTAAAAATTGCAACATAACAAGTCTCACCTGTGTTACCATCTAGAGGTCTTAGGTCCGTTGTCTCTGCTCAGCAAAGAACTGAAGAACAGGGCACAAAGAGATGTTTATTACAAAAATAACAGTAAGTCTTCTCTAAAGAGAACAGGACACAGAGCTGGGAGTCTAGTGGGGAAGTTTTGGCTTGTTCTTTTTATTGGTCCCAGGAATGTCCTCCTTTTCCTATCTCCTCCCATCTCCATGCTCTCCTAACCATAGTTCATTGGTGTCCCCCATGTCCTTGCATCTATTTTAGTTTTTCTATTGGATCCCCCACTTAGGAGCACAAGTACAGAAGTGTCTGTCTGATTGGGTCCTTGCTTGTGTCCATGAGCACTTTGTTCAACTGGGAAGATGATCTCATTGGAAGAACCTCTCCATTCTCCTTTGATTTGGATTTGCCCCAATCTCCCCACTCACCATCTTGCCCCGGCTCCCTAGCCCTTCTACATCTCCCTCAGTTGTTTAACTCCGAAGATTCACAAGCACTGTAATTTTATTCTTTAGAACCAGTGTTTCTAGGATTCAAACGCCTTTAATCCTGTATTTTTACTGAGACACGTTTAGGCTTAGTAGCCATACAGAATATTTTTAACATTTCATATACTTTGAAAACCAGGTGTATATATTTATATACTTTATGTATTTATATGGAAAAGTAAGGAATTTAAAAATTCAATGAGCACAATTAAAAACAGAATAATTACCTAGAAAAACATGGAGATAACTTGCACTACCATTTTAGTTCTTTCATTATTTTCTTATAATAACTATTTTTATGCATATGTGATGATTCTACAGCAAGAATATGGTGCTTGGTTTTTACTTAAAATATTTTCTAAATATTGATCTAACAATAAATATAAATGTGCCATTACTTTAATAGATGAATAATTCTCCTTAATATGAATCTGGAGAATAGTTGCTATTTTCCCAATCTCCAATTCTAGAAAATAAATATTTCTAATTTGTGCACTCTATTCAAAATATACATCTGTTTCTATACATTTTTCTGTATATGTGACATACACTATATGTATGTAGATAGCCATCTTTCTGTCCCCCAAATTCCCAAGAACACTTAAACTCTCCAAGAAGTACTTTTAAAGCTTGTTTTCTTTCTAAGAGGTGCTAGAAGAAATATTATCATTCTTCTGTCTTTGGTGGGGAGGAAGTGCATGCTCCAAGATCAACTTCTGTAACCTGAAGATAGGCACTGAATAATGCAGACAGTAAGACCGTGGCTGCAAAGATGCCTTAGTATCTTTATGATGAGGAGTACTTGGCAATTACTGTATTGTTTTCATCTTTAAGCCTCTGCTGCAACATCTGAGTATGACAAAAAAAAAAATTATGATCTTTATGAGGTAGCTTAGACCTATTGCAATTTAATTATGTTCTTTTTTTTTTCCTGAAGTAAAATCAAAATATCTAAGAAATAATACTCACAGTCCAAAAATGAAATTATTCTTGTTCTTTTGCCTTTTGTCACTCAGAGTGTCTAGAGGTTGATGTTTAAAGAATGAATCTTATGGAAGTAGTTTCCAGGCACTTCTTCAACTGCTATTAAACTGGGAAGGAGCAACACCCTAGTTTAACCTCCCATTCTCTGCAGGGTATGTAGTATGAAAGAGACAATTTCCCTGAAAGAAATCAGATGCTTCTATGAATGAGTTACAGAAGCTGTGAGTATGAAAACCACACAAGTTGGACACACACACACACACACACACACACACACACACACCTGGAGCTCAAGTTGGTAACTCTTGTGTCTAACCCTCCAAGGAAGTCAGCCCTAGTAAAATTCTATTAAATGTTAGGATTTATTAGATTTTATTTAGTCTACTTAATAAATTTATAGTAAATTTACTCACATGCAATATAGAAGAAAATCTCACTCTGAAATGGTTTTTATGTCTAAAGTAACTTAGAAAAGAAAATGTATAATAGAAAGCATATACTTTGATTCTACTGATGATTTCCATGTAAGGCATAAAAACCATAATTTAATTTAAAATCGTGTAGAAATTTCTATGTTGCAAAATAAGCAATTTTAAATATAGAGTATGGGATTCTTGTTAATACCCTTTGTGCTTAATGTTATTTTATATCACCTAGTAAAACACTATTTTAGGCATTGTGAATTTGTACCAGGACATGTAAATGGATAAAAACAAGTCTTACATTTTTTTCTGTACTAAGTGTTTATGAGAAGCTTTAATGATGGTAAGTTAATGTTAATCCAGTTTGATGACTAAATTTTACACATCATTTTGGAGAGATTCCAATTGTTCTATCAGTAGTGGACAGAAAATGGTGGTCTTAAATCACTATAAAATATCACTTTTGTAACTTTAAAGGATGGGCAGAAACAGAAATATTCAAATGGGATATCCTCTGAGATATCCATGAGACCTGAAAAGAATTTTTATTTCTTTTACTATGATATTACCTTAGAACTCTAATGGACTCAAAGGTAATAGAACAGAACAGGTAAAGCTAACTTATTCTAGAAGAAATGTTCCAATAGACCCTATTTTGACCAATCATACTGCATCAAGTATTTTCTCAATGAGTTAGTTTGCTAATGCTTGTCCACTGTGAGACTCTGCTGAACATGATTCCATTGCTTAGAATGGACCAGGAAGATTGGATTTGAAAGTGAGTGGCAGAGTACTTGGGTTCTTCCAAAAAAGTTTAATCTCTAGGCTCTTAAATGTGATAAGTAGGACAATGACAACTCTGGGATTAGCAAAGAGCTGCAACAAGATGGCAAGATACCTCAAAAAGTAGGCAAAGGGTTGCCACAGTATGCATTGTGGCAGGTGGTCCAGATGGTTAACTACTGGATAGTGATTTTTATCATTTATTAAGCCAATTGAGAGTTAAAGGCAAGATTTTGGCCATAATATAGGAAAACAGGATTACAAAAGTGTAAAACACATGCAAATAGTTTAAAAGAAAAGAATGTGGCATCGATAGGCAATCTGAGGAAAGTTTTATGTAGGAAAAATAAGAATCTGAGAAACAGAGAGACAGCTGTTTTAGCCAGTGTCAACTAGCATTGCTGAATCTTTAGGATGTACATTTGGGGTTAGATTCTACTGGGCAAATATTTAAAATCTATGCACAACTTGCACAGATTTCACTTTTCCCTAAGTTTTAACTTCTCAATGAATTTCTCTTGACTCTAGCAACCTATGTCTTAGAAGAGTCTTATCATCATGTTACTTATATCTAGTTTGCATCTATTGACATAAACCCAGGTATGTCTTCCTATTGTTCCCTTTAGGTTTCAGACCTCCTGGTCTTCACCAATGGACAATTTAACTGCAGGCCTAAAAGCATCGGGTATATGACTGGTTCACAGAACAGCAACAAATGACAGGTTTACCTGGATCACCCACCTAAATAACCAAGCATTGATTTACTTAGCTTTCAAGAGGTGGATCAGGGGATGAGGGGAGTGACAGAGAAGAGGCAGTCAATAGCCAACAGAAGCTTGTCTCTATTGTAGCCAGAAAAACTTTAGTTCTCTATTCCTTGAGTGATCTGTACCCTTAGGAAACATTTTCAGGGAGGAGTGTCTGAGATCAAAACTATTCAAACAATAATTTCGTGAGTTCATTTTTCATTTTTATCATTTTATCCATTCATAACTGCACAGAACTCCCCCCACCCAAGGCTGCATGGTATGTGATAACAGATTGAATGTAGAAACATAAAGACATCTATTTGTATTATGTCAGATATAAATGATGATTATCAAAAATGTAAATGATATCATACTATTCACCAGTTTAAACAATAAATCTATTTAAAATGTATTATTCATGTGAACATAGAGTTGTTTGTTATTGTTTTATAAAATGAGTTAGTAAATAAACAAATTTGTCTCAATTTTAATTTCTCATTTGTGAAGATTGATTGATTGAATCCAAATGCACAAAAACTCTTTGAGGTTTTCAAAAACTTTCAAGAGTCTAAAGGGATCCTGGGACCAAAAAGGCTGAGAACTGCTGTTCTGAGGAGTTACAGATGCTTCAAGATATTCTTGGAGTCTCAAAAGTCTCTAGAGAAATAGAAACTTTCTACAGGTCTGTTCAAAGTAGTGTGCTAGGCATAGGCATTATTTATCACTGCAACACACAGCTGAACATTTCAAATTTAACAAAATGCATATTCAGATATAGCACAGTATGCTGAACACTACCAATTTATTTATACATTTATACCTTTGGAAGACTGTGAGGAACTTACCATATGAGCCCCAGCTTCCACCCATGAGCAACTGGCCACTGTTGTTGTTTTTCTGTGTTGAGTTGAATATTTCATGCTCTCAGAGCTGGATGACACTAGGCAATAAAACATCCAATTAGCTGCTCTTGCTTTATTCCCATGTTGACTGTGAAATCATATAATTATAATTTAACTTGCCTATAGGGAAAAAATATGCTGATCAGTAAATAGAAGTATTCAGTCCTCTTGATAGCTGTATGCTTTATTTAATAATAATTAGGTCTCACTTGGTTGTCTTGTAAATTAGACTCTTCTGAGTGTGGTTAGCTTGATTTAATCCTCTGGAGTCTGATGGATTCAAGGTGCATGAACATTCACATTTTCAAGCCTATATAACTGAAAATTATACCCTAGAAATGGAATTCCTGTCACGTGAGGACCTCTACAGCGAAGTCACCCCCCCCCTTTCTTTCTTAATTATGTGCCTTTTTGAAAATTTAGTAATGATTTGAAATTCCTTTTACTTAGCTTTGGACATGTAAGAGACAAGAAATCCCCGTTGCATCAATAGTAACCTGTACCTGTGGTACATGTTCAATATTGAAAGGTTTATTCTGTATATAGACTTTCATCAAGATTTTTTTATGCGCCTTAAATGTTATTGGGAAATGTACCACCATTTTGGTTCATAGAAAAAATAAAATGCAACTGAGGAGTGAATTGCCCATTGATCTCCATAAAAACACTTTTAGGCTATTTGAGCACTAAGTGCTCTTAGAAGCTTATTGAACTTGTGAGCTATAACTTTTGCCTTTATACTAACTTTTCACAGCCATGATTTCAACCAGAAAGATGAATGTTTCAAATTAGTAGTAAAAAAAAAAAAAAACACATTAAACTTTCAGGTAAATTGCATTATTTCTTTCACTATCATGAAGCTTAAAAGAAGGTTGTGGACACAGAAGGGATGTTACATTTGACCCATCATTAAAAAAACGGATATATACAGTTGATTGCTAGAATGATGGATCTGTGCAGATGATGTCAACTCAGAGCTGCCCCCCAGCACATAAGGTCTGCAGTTCACTGCGTTTCATGGAGGAGGCTATGGCTCCAGTCAGCCAGCGTTAACAAAACAAAAACAAAAACCCTGAGGCTCCCATAATCATACCTTCATACAACCTGCGGGTTCATGAGCTTTGCTTACATGTCTGGAAGTCACCATCATTTTACAGTGAATTTGCCTCTTCAAACATTCATTTTGTCTATATTTTACCTGGACCCCTGGATGGACTGCACACCAATGATCTAAGCCAGAATTATCATGGATCCCTAAAAATAACTCCATTTCCCTCACTTAGTCTCTTGAAAGCAATGAAGCACATATTTTTAAAAAATTAGTAGAGGTCAAGTAGATATTCTGTACTGTGGACTATTCATTCACTGAATAATAAAAATTTCCGATATCTTGTTCATTCAGGAACAAAATAATTAGCCTAGAAAATTCTGGTCTAGGTGGTCTGAATGTAAATGGACTGGTAGAGAATAATTTTCCTTTCACATGAAAAAAAATTAAAAACAGTGAAATCATGTTTGTCCCTCATATACTTTCCTATGGTTTTGACCATAGGAAATGTGAAGGATTTAACAGACAGAACTATAAAGAGATGTATGTTGTCAGTTTGAAGAATGCCATGGCTGTGCAGGTTTTCCACACTTTGGCTAACATATGGCTAACTATCCTCAGAGGAAATAAGAAATGGTTAATTTGCCTGAAAAGCCTGGAGAGAACCTCAAGTCAAGTAGAGCTAACTGCAGAGATCCAAGGGTAGGAACACCTCTCTCAGCAACAACACAGATCACATGAACATGAAGATCTCTATCTATCTGTACTTTCTGCTGCAGGCAATGTGCTGACAGCCAGTAGCTACTGAAAGCAAGAGCAGGTGGGGCCTTGGTCTTTTGTTGCAATGGCTCTTTAGTTACTAGCACTATTAGTAAAACACTCTTCCATTTTAAGTTTACCTTCATTGAGTCATATTTTTTATGGGGTGAGCATAGAGGTGTTCACATATGAACATTAAATTCCTGCAAAGTTTTATAGTAGGAAAATATATTTATTTCAATGTGATAAAGTCAATAGGAAAGTATTTAAAATATAATTAATTAATATATGGATAGAAATAGTATACAAATAGAAATTTATCCTTCTGAGATAAAATAAAAATATATATTTTTTATTTTTCCAATAAGGAATTTAACAATAACTATTACCTTTCTATATATCCTGTATTAAATGCATGAATAACAATTTAAAAAAGAGCATGATTTGAATTCATCATTATAAAATATAATAAAATATCTAAGCCATATACTTTTTCATGACTCAAAATTATTAAACAATGTTTACTTAGAACTTAGGTGCAAGGCAACACTCCCTATGAAGAGAATGAAATAGAAAGTATTAATCTGAGTCTTCAAAACTTGCTAAAGTCGATTAGAACATAGCATAAACTGTTAGAAGTTGTAGTAAGAAAGTATTTTCAATATAATAAAGTCCCATAATGTGAGCAGCATTGACTCATAGAATCTAAAAGTCATATGAAAATGCAAAATTAATCAAGAATAGCCAAGGGAATTTTAAATACCATCACTACACTTTGGGGTGAGTTTTATTAAGTATGTGTGTGAATATATATATATATATATATATATATATTCACACACACACACACACACACACACACACACACACACACACACACTGGCTTCTCTGTTGTTTCATTGATCAGTTTGTCGGATCTTGTAACAACACCATAGTTACATAATTATTAAACTTTTATTATATATCTATGTATATAGAATGGAATTCCTCCTGATTTTTACTGGGTTTGCATTTTCATTTGTCTTTTAGAATTTTTCAGTCAATTCTGCTCACTTGCCCTCCCAAAAAACCAAGTTTACTGGATTTTAAGGAATTGTTCTTTAAGAACTTAATTATTATACCTGGGAGCCATGTTGGAGTGACTTTTTACTAAAGCACTTATCCTGTCATTCAGGCTATGACTTTTTAAAAAGAGAAGAGCCATTTACATTTATAAATAACTACTGTTGAAAATTTAGAATCCTTGCTTAAAAGGCAACCTAGAATATCTGCACAATGGGTATTTGTCACTGCTGCTCATTACATATCCAAATCAATGAAGAAAAATAGCATTTCTGAAGTACTGCCTGTAGCACATGAACAAAATCCATGCCCTGGGCAAATTGATGACATCTAGGCTTCTTCTCCTATTCCATGCTGAACTGATTGGCAGTCGCTCCCTGGGACCACATAGGAAACAATGACTTAAAGGTACCTGCCATCAGGGAGGGAAAGGCCATCAGTTAGAAATATACACAACATGGATTTTCCATTCCACATGTGCCTATTATCGTTTTCATCTGCATTAGAAGATTTTTAGATCTTTCTGCTCAACTATATTTTCTTTTACTTCCTTTATTAGAGACATTTTTTCCCTGAATTTCAGAGTGATGTTATGATACTGATCTACATTAAAATAAGTAAATTACCATTTTACATACTTTTACTCATTGTAAGTATATTGTTGAAGATGTTATTAACTAGATTATAGTGTTATTTTTGTGAGGACAATAGAAAAAAATATCACTTTCGGATTTCTACCTGAGAGAGGACAGCTTGTGAATAATCTTGGACTTTTTTTTTAATCATGTGGAGATCATGAATTATATAACACTTATGTACTTCACTTGAAATTGAGATTAAAATGTTAGAAATTAATATACAGGTTATACTTACTATATGAACAGTGTTTTTTGTTCCAAAACCAATTTATGTCAACTTTATTTTTCTTTTATGTTTCTCTTCTCCTTTTGATACCTTTTTTATGTCCACTGATTTTCTTACTTTTTTTTGTTTGTTTCATTGTTACTTTTAATAGAACAGTGTCAGTTTTAAAGCACTTGGGGAGTGACTCAGAAATGACTAAGGATGAGAGAATGCCTACTCCTGTGGATAGAAGGTAGGCAGATAGACTTGGGGAAGCCTCATTTGAGAGAAAGAGAGATATAGAGATAGATAGATAAAAGAGAGAGAGAGAGAGAGAGAGAGAGAGAGAGAGAGGGAGAGAGCGCGCTTATGTGACTTAAGAGTATTTATGACCAAATACATTACATAGCTTTTGCTACCTCTAGTTATATAAAATTAGCAGAGTTATGAGTTGAGAATAATTTAAACAGAAAGGAGAGCATTAAGAGAAGAAGAAAAACTACGGTGAGAAAGCCATGTTAAAGGAGAGACTGTGAGAGTCACAGAAGGACAAGCAAATGACAACTTGGTTGTTGTCCAAAGCAAACCATGATTCAGAGGCATCCGGTTGGACAGTGAGATTTGTTGGTAGGGAAAGAAAGCAGTTTTATACATGCATGCTATTTGCAAGTTAGATTTTCAAGCATATCATGGAAACAAAGTTTTAATTTTATTCTGGATTTTAAGATAATGATGTTTCCTTGTGAAAAGTCAAATAACTGGTCCATCAACCAGGAATAAGAGAGGTTGGAAAGGTTATGAGCTGAGCAGTAACACATGCTGCCCACTCTGGGGGCTGCAGAGGCAG
Organism: Tamias sibiricus; assembly: GCA_025594165.1. NCBI lineage: Eukaryota > Metazoa > Chordata > Mammalia > Rodentia > Sciuridae > Tamias > Tamias sibiricus. Next base: position 33,841,714 of record CM046668.1, read on the forward strand.
AACACACAAGGCATCGATTATATGAAAATAGTGTGCCCTGGCAATCAATAAAATCATCTATTGAACACTGCTAGAAGTTGAATCATGAACTGGGGAATTTCTTCTGGAAACCAGGAAATATACATGGCATGCTTGCAGGCACGCGTGCATTCATACACACACATACACACACACCCACCCCACATTTGAGAACTGTATTGGGAAGTTTCTACTGAAAGAACAATCTTACATCATTTCTAGGACAGAGAAAGATGAGTTGGTCCTGCTCTAAAAACTACAGACAGGAAGATTAAAGAATAGTCTGGAAGCAAAGGTTTCTTCTGAGGTCTGGCTTGGGGCTATTAATCCTGACCATGTTGATTCTTAAGGTGAAAATTCTCAAATGGATATGAAGTGGTGTTTTTATTTTTCATTGAACAACCCCAAATTTATTTTTCTATCCTAAATAAACAGTGTAATTTTGATGAAATATTTCTATAGAAATACTGGAAGGGTAAAAAAATCCTTTCACATATAAAACAGCTTTTTCTGCCTTTCATGTTATCAAAAGCATAATAAGCATCCTAAACTATTGAGACATTTTAATAGCACATGAACACATTAGCAACACTATAAGGAATGCTGGCTTATTTCAGTAAGTTAAATTCAGCAAATTACCATAAGCTCAATTTTAAACCTGTATCACTTAAATTCTCTGAAAACTCTTTCACATCAGCAAACTAAGAGTGTCTGATAAGATAATCACTAAGATGCCTTTAGGCTCTTAAACCTTATACTCTCTAATTATGTCTGACTACTGGTACTTGAGTTTTTCATGTTATCTTACACACAACCACAGAATCATATGTGTTAGGCAGCTAAAATGTTTAATGCATGAGTTCATTTTAGTCTGCATTGCTTAAATTTAAAGAAAGTTATTAAAATATATTTTAATGTTTTGTTTCTTATAAAAAGAAACTTATAAACTATATTTTAATGAGAATTATTTCCCCCACAAAATATATTTAAAATATGCTTCCCCTATTCTTATTATTCAAATGATAGTGAATGTTGGGGACATTAAGAACACGTCAGCTGAAAGAATAGAAATTTAAGTCAAGGAAATGAAAACCTAACTTTCTGGCTGTCTCCCACTTCCTGATACGTGGACTTGGCCTAGCCCAGGGGTATTGCCCTGACATATGACAAAAAATCAAACCACCACTAGGATAGGCTAGTGGCTGTTCCTCCAATGTGATCTGCTCGTGCTCCCTATGCTCCCCTATAACCTTTCTGCTGTTTGGCCCATGTCTTCTATAAAGGTCATCCAACTTCCTCAATAAACTGAGCTTGTGCCTTGACCGGTTTCCCTGGCACGTCTGATTGTCCTCCGAAAGGAGGGCTGGGTGCAGGCAGTCAGTCGGCTCTTACCTTTCCTGATCCGTCCTTGTTGGGGCATGCTCCCCCTTCTCTTGTGGGTCGAGAGGAGTCAGAGGCTAAAAACCCCAACAAGTAAACTAGAATTTTCTTTAATAACAATGTACCAGCATGTTAAAATACTAGGAACACACATTGAAAAAGGAAAACCACACTAGAGTAGCCTTAGCAATTACTTTCATTTTGCCCAACAACATCTTTACCCCAACATCTTTTCATGTATAATAACTATTTTAGAGATGCTGGGACAAAAATGGCATAGGAGTATGCAATTCAAGCCATAAAGGATACAGAACTTATGATACAATAGGTGCTTGATAATAATTGCATGAAAGTTGTAAGATGTCATGCTGCCCAATGGGGATCTATGGGAAGGGGAGGGAATTCAACATACTCAAATCTTGTGAACGTATAATCAAATCACTAGGCTTACTGGTTTACACAGTTTAAAAATAACTTTTTTCTTCAATTTTAGAATTAACAGTTGGCAGAAGATTATGCAAAATTTGGAAGGGATAATAAAATAAAGAAGTGTCAATTTAAAAGTGAGTGAAAAACGAGGATAAGACATGAAAATAGAAGTTACTGTAGAGCAGCAGAGAAAATATTTTATGCTTCTTCATGGCTGGGGCTTTCTGAACAAATTCTATCAGAACATGCGTTAAGGGACAGGTTGGAATATTAAAAGATGACTGAAATACAGAAGAAAAGAAAAGGAAAGCTCTGGAAAGATTTAATTTCCCAGTGGTGTGTGTTTACATGTCAAAGTGGTATGAAACCTGGAGCCAAGAGGACATTTCAGGGGTTGTAAATCTGGAACCAGTATCTTATATCCTCCCCTACCCCACTTCATTTATTTATATTGAAAGAAAAAGAACTTAGGGAACTTCCCTTTCTCTTCCTAAGAAAAAATTAATTTTATATTAAGGAGTGTTTCTCTCCTGTGCCTAAGAAATAGGGGTGTGGGAGATGACACATGGACAAGCTTCAAATTGATATTTTTTGGCTGCTTCTTCTATAGTGTGAGAATCACCCTTCTGTGCACTGGCAGGGGCCATTCCAGAAACCTCGACCTCTTTTGTATTCAGCATAATGTCAGCAAGTGTAGAAGTTAAAATGAGAGCATTTCTCATATAGTGTCTACCAGTTCTTTCTCTAGCCCAGCCACAAACAAATCTTTTGGTCATTACAACTCTTTCTCAATCCAAATGTTTGTTCTTTCATTTATTCATTTATTTATCACTTCATTTAAATGTGAGCTATGTTAAATACCTAATAGATTACAAAGAAGTGCAAAGCCAAACCTTGGAGAAAGGAAATATAAATAAATAAAGCCTATCAAAAAGAAAACAATCAACTTAACAAACAAATCATCTTTTCCCCCCTCCCACCAAATAGCAGCATGATGCATGAAAGTACATTTTATAAGACATATGATTAGTATAATCTAGAAAAGCAAAAAAAAAAAAAAAAAAAAAAAAAAAAAAAGAAAAAAGAAAAAAAAATTGGCAGAGATGGAGATGGAGCATTGCTAAAGTGCACAGGAATATTTTCTTAGTGGAAGAAGTCTTCAGTGGACATCCTTCCTATTGGCAATGAAGAGAAAATATGTTTTCATTAAAATACGATTACCTTCAGAAATGGAGGCAACAAGCAATACCTCATTATTCAAACTAGTTGCTAAGCAGTTTTTATTTTTTTATTCATTTCTTTGGGGATTTTACTGGAACAGTCATGAGTTGATGTTACTTAATGACTGGAATATATGCTGAGAAAAGTGCCTATGGGCAATTTCATAGTGTAAACATCCTACAGCATTCACATAACCTACATGATGTCACTTGACTTGGTATTCACAAGGAAATATGATATAGATCTATGAGAATATTGTACTTCCACACAAGTTTCAGTACAGTTGGTTTATTTACACCAGCATCACCACAAACTCATGAGTAATGCCTTGCACTAGGACGTTAGAAGGGCTACAGAGTCACTATACAACAGCAGTTTTTCACCCCCATTATAATCTTATGAGACCACTGTTCTATATGCAATGTGTGATTGATCAAACATACTTATTTGGCACACAATTAAATAGCAAATTCTTAGTATATGAGATTTTGAAACTTCTGGAAAAGTTATTTTGCATTCAATACAAATAATCTGCATTTATCGTGAATAATTAAGGGAATTAGTAGAAAAATAATAAAACCCTTTAAAATAATAAGTATTTTCTTGGTTAGTCCACAGAGAAACATAAATAATTTAAGTTGTTATGAAATGTTCCACTCATTTTCTTTTATTTTTGTTGTGATAAAATATGCATAATAAAAATTTTACCATTTTAATTGCCATTTGATTTTTTTTGGGGGGAGGGGGTACCAAGGATTGAACTCAGGGGCACCCAACCAGTAACACATCTCCAGCCCCTTTTTGTATTTTATTTAGAGACAGGGTTTCACTGAGTTGCTTAGTCCCTTGCCACTGTTGAGGCTGGCTTTGAACTCACGATCCTCCTGCCTTAGTTTCCTGAACCACTGGTATTACAGGCATGAGCCACTGCACCCAAGTATTTGACTTTTTATAGTTTTGCAATGTTTTTTTGCAGGGTTGTGCACAGCCTAGGCAAGTGCTTTACCAATGAAGCACCCCAAGCCTCATCTTGACCATTTTTAAGTGCGCAGTTCTCTGGCATCAAGAAGATTCATTTGTTGTGTAGTTATTCATCACAATTCAGAAAGTCTTCATTTCCCCCAAGTAAAACTGTCCATCTAAGTCTAACTCTTCATATCCCCATCTCCAACCCCTGATGGTCACCTTCTACCTTCTGTTGCCATCAATTCAACTATTCTGGGAACATCATTTAAGTGAAATTGTGTGTGTGTGTGTGTGTGTGTGTGTGTGTGAGAGAGAGAGAGAGAGAGAGAGAGAGAGAGAGAGAGAGAGAGACTGGCTTATTACACTAGCAAAGTGTCTTCAAGATTCATCCACGTATGGAGATGTCTCTCCTTTCTGTAATTGAATATAACCCCAATGTATGTATAATACATTTGGCATGTTCACTCACTCACTCGCCAGTTAACACTTGGGTTGCTTCCTTTCGCATTTTGACTATTGTGAATAAAGCTCCTATGCAAGTTGTTGAACAAACATGTTTGAGTTCCTTTTTTTGGCTATAAAACTAAAAGAGAAAGGTCAGGATCATATGATAATTCTAGGGTTAAGGTTTAAGGAATCACAATACTATTTTCCACAGCAGCAACACCATTAATGTTACCACCTGGAAGACACAAAAATTCCAATTTTTTTAACATCCTTACCACTATTTGTCATTTTTTATCTGTTTTTGAAAACAGTCATCTTAATGGGTTGAAATGTTATTATTACTGGAAACATCAATGCATTTTCAATATAAATTTTATGGAATAATTGGAATAAAAATAGTTATATTCTACATTAATTTATGTGTTTAAGAACATTGTTTACCACTACTCTTTTAATTGTTTTGTAGAATAATGCTATGATACTTATGAATAATCAGTGATGCTTGTTTTATAGTAAACTATACCTTACAAACTTTAATTAATTTAAATTATAATTTGACAAGAAATGTCAAATTATAATATCTTTATAGTTGCTCTCCAGTAAATATAGGAATGAGTTTTTCTTAATATTTTATAGCCTAATCAAGAGAACTACTGTTTACTTGCTAATAGGATGGATAATTGATAATTGATATTGGTTAAGTATTGGCCTCTGTGTTGATATTTAGTTGGTCTTCAGGCAATTTATATATCCAAAGATTTAAATTATAATTCAATATTTCTTGTTAAATTTTTCATAGTTTTGTGATTTGAAATTCCTTAAAATTCCATTAAGAGCACTGGGGAAAATACTGGAAATGTAGGCATGTAGGTATCTTATTTAAATTCACCAACTATATTTATAAAACCATTTATTTATTTTACATGATCAAGATGTTGGATGGAAAATTAGTTTCACAAGTTTATAATCAAAGCACTATTTTTACAATTTTGTTATTTAATTTTATTAACTAATTAACACCTTGAAATATAAGTCTATTTTGCTCTTAGTTAACATAAAATAATATTAAAATAAATAATATTAATTTACATTTGAATGGAATATTTATTTTATTAACTTAATCCAATTATTTCTAGAAAAATAATTTGGAAATATAGGCTATTTAAATGCTGCCAATAGTTTATACGTTTTAATTATAATACATTTCTCTGCCTCTTATGCAAATTGGTAAATTTTAATTACTTCTAGTAATTTATAATAGATGGATTAGGATAGAATTATATTTCTTTATCTCAATGTCATAATTTCTGTAATGTTTATGACTAGTTATCCTAATTTTATTCCATTTTACATTCCTATTTTATTTTTTTTTTTCCAATTCTGCATCCTCATGCTTTGGCTAGCAATAGTGTTAAATTCCTTTTATTGGATAATATTAAATTTTTCTTCATTTCCCAATTCTATGACCAGCAAACTTCTCATTTTTGATAACTCTCTTTGTTTCTTTCGATTTGTGACATACTTTGCAATTAATTTATTTTTTGATCGTTTGCATCAATTTAGCTTATTTTAATAGGGAAAAAAAAAAGAAAACTTATTTTCCCGTTGACCTTTACTCTAACATTCAGTGTGTTCTGAAAGACTGAATTCCTCTGGGAGAAAAGGCAGTTAAAATGATTAAGATTGTGTTCAGGCTTATGACATATTAGGAATACACTAGTAAAGTTCTTTGGCAATATATTTGCTATAACCAAACTTTTATTTTTTCCCTGAAAAGATGTCACAGAAAGGCATTTTATTGCAATGCAGAAGAATTGTGTCACAATTTCTATTCTTTCTATTTCATACCTTTTATTTCAAGTCTTTTAACATATATTGACTTTAATTTATCACCAGTTTAAAAATAAAAAAAAAAGTGATTGTGTAAAATACTCCTACAAATCAATAACAAGAAAGTAATTGTTTCATTAAAAAAAAATGAGGAGGATTCTTGAAAAGGCACTTACGAGTACATGAAAGTACAGGAAAACAAGGTCAATTCCAATACTCATCAGAAAAATTAGAATTCAAAATAAAATGAAGTTGATCAAAAATAAAAATAAAGAACATCAACAAAAAAGGCAATATTAACCAGCACTGATGAATATGTGGAACCAGTAAATCACCCACAATGTCAGTGGAAGTAGAAACTGTCACAGAGACTGGGGAAAACTTTATCAGCTCTATTTAACTAAGGATGTGACCACCCTTGGGCCAAAGGATTTCACTTTTAGGTATACCAAAGACACATGGGCATCTGTGTACAATGAAGAAATATACAAGAATGATTATACCAGCTCTAGGCATAGTAGTTATAAATTTCTAACAGCTTAAATGCCTATAGAAAAAAGAATACATTAATAGATGAACAGTCACTAAATGGATTGTTACATGGCATAGAAAAAGTGTGAATTATGGTATATGAAAAAGCATGCCTATCTGGGTGTGGTGGTGTATGCCTGTAATCCTAGAAGCTCAGGAGGCTGAGGCAGGAGGATCTGGAGTTCAAAGCCAGCCTCAGCAAAGTGAGGCACTAGGCAACTCTGTGAGACCCTGTCTCTAAATAAAATACAAAATAGGATTGGGGATGTCTCTCAGTTGTCGAGTGCCCCTGAGTTCAATCCTTGGTACCCCTCCGAATAAAAAGTCTGCCTAAAACTTAAAGATAACTTTTAGTAAAATAAACTTAAGAAACTCAAAAAGAGAGTAAGATAATCTAAGATGGTAGAATTCAAAGAGTGGATCTAGGGGCTGAGGTTGTGGCTGAGAGGTACAGCGTTCACCTACTATGCGTGAGACACTTGGTTCAATCCTTAGTACCACATAAAAATAAAATAAAGATATTGTCTCCACTTATGACTAAAAAATAAATATTAAAAAAGTGGTTCTATTTGGGAAAAGTTATTGACTCAGATGGATTCTTTCTCTAGTCTCTTAACAGTTATATGATTATATAAATTATGGAAGCTAATTCAGGTATACCCATAAGGTATATGATTTTTACCACCTCATATTTCTATTAATGGGTTAATAATAATAAATCAAACAATTTTACTATGATGTCTCCAAATATAAAATTCTATGCTTCCAAAAATTTCCTTATGACTTTCTTATTTGTCTGTGTTAACATACTGTCCCTTGATTCATCTGTATCTCAGTCATTATAAATTGTTCTCATGCTTGGCAATTTGGTAAAACTCTAGTAAATAATTTGAATTATAGTTATACATTAAAACCTTCTATTACCAAATGAATTTGACCTGAACTATCTGTCCTTCCACCACACCAACCAATATTTATAATTTAAGTGCTCTAATTCGCAATGTCACACATTAATTGTAATCACATTTCCACATTGGATAGGGAGAAATACAGTAAAAGATACTAATCCTATAAATTGATAATGTTATCATGTGCACTTGTAAATAACTATTATATGATTAATTCTAATTTGATTTTTGATCATGTCCTATCAAGGTTTCAATGTCAATACCTGGAAAAATATCATTGGAGAATGATTTATTTCATCAAAATAAAATTTCTTAAAATAAAAAAGGATTAAGTCCATAATTATAATTTCTTAATAAATCAAGAAATTTACCTGTTTTACTTTCACCTTTTATTAGTTAAAAACATTCTTAAAAATCTTGATGGCATATGTGCTTTCAAAAATAAAATAAGAAGGTAAAGTAGTAAGAGAAATCCACATCTCTCCTTGTATTAAAAGAATGGAAGGATTTTTCTTTTTTTTCAGGAATTTGTCATAGCACTCATCTCTGATCAATGCTCACACTCAGATGTGTGTTTTGAATCCCATGTTATTTGAGGAAAGCACCTTCTCCATGACAATATGATGGCACATCTAAATTCTAGGGGATTTTATACCTCAGTAAACATCAATACAATGCAAATGATGATTTACTGGTTTTCTTTTATCTGTGATCTTTTATTCATTGCCTCATGTAGAGCAAATGTGAAATGTACTCTTTGTTCCTCAAATACAGAGAGTGGGTTCAGAATTCTTGTGCCAGCTATCCTTTATTAAAAAAAAATGAGAAGGAAAGAATTCAACATTTCTCATTTTATTTCAAGGTAAATCCCTTCTGGTATTTTTTAAAAACTATAGTAGTATTTATGTGTCTTTAAGAAAATGGATATGGATTTACTTTTTAAGTATTATATTAAAATGTTTTTCTTAATAAAAAAGGATTTTGATTAAATAAAAATGAATCAGAAATTTTGTTACAATCAAATATGCAATGTTGACATCTATAAATCTGCTTTAAATTTTTAAATTTACTTAAACTGTGATACATGATCAATATTGAAGAAGCAAAGTATAAACATCAGAATATGAGCACCATTGTTATTTAGAATTAGAATATTTTGCTTTTAAAGATTATCAGTGCTCAATATTTTATTTTAATATTTAATTTTCAAATGGGAAGAGTTACAACTCTCACATAATCACAGAGTTGAAGAGCACCTTAATTACTATCAGAGACAACGGTTTTTCTAATGAACCAATTTCTTTAGAAAAATTTTTGCAAGTGGTCCCCAATATCTCTGACCAGCAAGAAATTAAGCATTCTACTGTTGGAAAGTCAGCATTTTGCTACTTTGCTTTCTGTGTCTAGTTATTTCCGTATTGAAATGTAACTCTAGTTCCAATTTTTGTCCATTGGTCTCATATGAGTTCTCCTGAGAGTACAAGGTATACACACACTCAGGTGATAACAGAGTGCACACAGATATCCTGAGCTTCCAGCATCTGCTCACCCAGGCTGATCATCTACATGCTCACATCTAGATTTTTTTTCTTTATTGAACACCTTTCCTCTCTTTCTCTTTTTGTCCTTTATTTCATTCCTGGTTTTTTGCTTTCAGTAAGAATTTAACTGGATCCTCAGTATGCCAAACAATGTTGTACCCTCTAAGGTTAAAAAATGTATTTCAAGATAGAGTTTTCAAAACCTTTAATAAACTGCCTAGTTGTCAACTAAACGAATTATTTCAAACCTATAAAAAACAATAAAAATAGAGACATGTATTATGGTCTTTGTTTTTCTAATTGCAAAGGTAACGTGTCCATTATAGACAAATTTAATGCAAATCTTACAACATGTGGCAAATGTTTATTATGAATTGATTTTGTATCAAGCAATTCACTAAGCACATTGCATTTATTATCTAAGTTAAAAATCAAAAGAAAACCTTTCTGTATGTCCTATTATTGTTCTTACTTTTAAGTATAAAAAGTGTGTCAAAAAAGACATTAAGTAATTAGCCAATGTTTACAGATTTAGAGATTGGTTAATTTTGTGTTTAAGCCAAGGTCATTTAGTTTCTGAATATGAAATTTTGTATGCCCTAAGCAACATAATATCACTCAAATTGTGTTGTGGCCATATTCTGGTTTTGATCTCCCACATTCAATTTTTGTTTCCTTTGGCCACAGCTCCCTGGTTCTTTATTCAAATATACATCTCAAGCAGTGCAGTTTGCTCCAGTACTTCAGTTCCCTGGGCCTTACATAAAGCAGCAGCACCTTCCCCAGACATGTGCAGGGTTTGTAGAGGAAAACAATACCCAGTCTAGGAGCTATGGGTAAGATTCTCTAAATAAGAATAATTCCTCTTTCTGCTGAAGACACATAAAAAAAAAAATTCCTCATGTATGTGAACAAGGATGAAATCAACTCTTTGAAGCTACTGGAAGTCATCCTGGGAATATGCAGAGGATTTAGTATAAGCATTTAGGAGGCCAATCGTTGACAAAATTTGGTAAAGCTTGCTGCCGGATCAATCTTTATTTGAACTATCCTGATACATATTTCAAAAAATGTTCTCATCCTGATCCAGTCTATTTTGATTGAGTTTGTGTTGGATGAAAACAAAGTATTTAACCTGATGAAGGTCCATCAATACAGAGCTGTGTTATATATTATCCTCATAGTAGGTATAAGTACAAAATTGTGTTTCTTATTGGCCCCTCCAAATCCAATGGAGGAAGTTTTAGTGATTCATTATCCTTCCTTGTCAGAACTCTACTACTTCCCCTCCGAAATTCATAGGAATATATGTTTTATTGAAATGAAGGGGTAAAGATATTGCTACTTAAAAGACTCATAAGTTATGTATGTAGGTTGCAATGGGTCATATCCATTTATATATTTGTTCAATAATATTTGCTAAGTGTCTATGCTTAGATCATCTGCTATGGATAATCTACACTTATTTATGATGTGTCAAAATTCCCTGGGAGTTGAAGTTTGATCACCTAACAAATTTTTGAGTCGAGAGAACTTCACACACACACACAAACACACACACACAGTTTTAATGACACTTAGAGCAGCTAATAGTGATCAAGCAATTTAAAGAATAATGGGAAATAAATGTAGAATCATGTTACACAAGTTTTTCTGGTAGCGCGGTTTATTTAGAATACCAAAATTGAACAGAATGCTCAGATGTTTAACAAATGACCTTCAACTACATAGACATGAAATGATCCATAATTAGAAAAATGTCAGCACAGCTCTATGTTGTTCCTACAGGAACCTTTCCTACATGAACGACGTGACATACATTTTACTGTTTTGACATGATTAAGTGTCAACGGAGTGACATTTCTAAAGTAACGCAAGGTTGGCTTACGCTCACTAAAAATGCAGGTGTCTATTACCAGAGCTTGAAGGAGTATATACATACAATATCTAGGATTTCAATGATTAATAAGTCAACACAGTGTGATATTTCTTTTATATAAAAAAAGGTTAAATTGGGGGAGTAGCTCAAAATAAAGAATTGGTAATAATATGTTGGAGATATAATTCACTGTACATATTTTGGGTAGATTAATAGACCACTGCATGTCAGGAATTTCTGAATAGCCTCATCTTATTTCAGTATTTAAAGTTAATTATTATTGGATAAATATTATTGGCTTTAAATATTTTACATACTTTATTCTAGAGAAAGCTAGCCTTATGTAGAATACATTTTTGACATCTATTCATAATTTTAAAGAAAATATTATTGTAGTGTTGAAAAACTATAAAATCTATAATGTACAAAAGAATCATAGCTCAAATTTTATTAGCAGGTGCTTATTAATAAAATGAGAACCTTAGGGGCCGTGGCACACTCCTGTAATCCTAGTGGCTTAGGAAACTAAGACAGGAGGATCATAAGTTCAAAGCCATAGTCAGCAATTTAGCAAGGGCATAAGCAATTTAGCCAGATTTTACCTCAAAATAAAAAATAAAAATGGTGGTTCAGTGGTTAAGCACCCCTGGGTTCAATCCCCAGTATCAAAAAAGAAAGAAGAATGAGAAACTTTTTCAGTTGTTTTTATTCAAAAGAGCAATGTGAAGTTACTTATATGGTTGAGTCTGTTAAATTTGTTATTAATTTGGCTTAGAAGAATATGAAAATTGACTTTGAATTCTTTTTAAAAGAATAGAGGTACTTTGGATTAGGCAGAGGGGAGTGATGCAAGGGGAGAGGTATGGGGGGAGGAAGGACAGTAGAATGAATCAGATATTATTACTTCATGTGTATACATGACTACATGACTGGTGTGATTCTACATCATGTACAACCAGAAGAATGAGAAGTTATACTCCATTTATGTATGATGTGTCAAAATGCATTCTACTGTCATGTATAACTAATTAGAAAAAATAAAAAAATAAAGTTTTCTATGAAAAAACTGTTTAAGTATAATAGTTTTTTATTGCCGCCTGTAGCAATTGCGCTTGCAGCAACAACGCTGCGGGAGAAAATTCGGAGGCAGGATGGAAATGAAAAAAGTTCTTTTATTCTTCTCTCTTCTAACTTCTCTCTCCGGCTCCAACAACTTCTCCAACTCCAACTCCAACCACCTCTCTAACAAACCCTCACTTCGTTAAATACTTTTTGCCTTAACAAGGACACATGCTAACAGCTCGAGCTTACAGGTGCATCACACAGTGTTCATGGGCATAAAAAGATTCTTAGATAAATGCATGAATATCAGGTGAAAATATTTGAACACCTTTATGGCTCTCAGCTAGCTGCCATCTTAGCTATCTCCTCAATTAGGGCTCTTACAGTTTTTTAGTGCTATTGGAAATTACTTTTTTAGATAAAGGAGAATGGGAATATGGGATTTATTTTATTTGCCTAAGAAATAGATTGGAGAGAGATCTAAAACAGAACCAAACCTAAGACCACAGACAGAAGAAATAATGGCAAAGACTACAAAAGTAATTTAATCCCCATTCATCTATTCTTTTATTCTGCAAATATTTATTATGTACCCACTATGTGCTAGGCAGTAACAAAGTAGCAATAAATAAGAAAATCTACATTAATGGTTTGATAGGATGTATAGACTCCAAAAGGCAATAATAGATGCATAACATCAGGTGGTTGTAAATGCTAATACCCAAGATAACAGTCTATAGGGATAGAGTATGACAAGTCTACCATTTCAGATATAATGACATAGTAGTCACAGAGACCTGAAAGAAATAAAGACAAGAGTTAGCTAAGAGCTACACACACACACACACACACACACACACACACACACAAAAAAAAAAAAAAAAAAAAAACGGAAAGAAAAACGTTCCTGGAAACAAACAAACAAACAAACAAAAGCTGGTGGAAAAGTCTTGAGATGGAATGGATTAGACTATTGGTATAGCTGTATCCCTCCAAACATTAAGGAATTGTTGCTTGAACAAGTGTGGAGGAGGAGGGGAGGGTGCTGGAAGGATATAAGAAGAGAGCAGAATGGGGGGAAGTGTTGCGCATTATATTGGGTGTAAGGTGAAGACTTTGGAATTTATTCCCAAAGTCGTAATCTAATGTTTTAAACTGAGTTTTTACTTTAATTTGGATCATAAAATCATTTTCAAATAAAATTGAAGAATGTGCAATTGATTAAAAGATTCTATTTTTTTTAATGAATGAAGAAATTGAGATGGACCAAGAATAAATAATGGTCCATAACATTTTCACCATTTTCTGAGCACATCATGTACTCAGAACTCTGCATGTAGTAAGTGAGATCTTCTCTAAATATTTCTTCTAAAAGACCATTCACAGACATCTTCTCCTGCTTAATTTTACTTCATAGCACTCACTGTTAACCCAAATAATAGGTATTTATGTCTTTATGGATTCAGTTTTGTGTGTTATAGCACTATAATGTAAATTGCACAAGAAAATGAATATTATCTCTTTTTTTTGGTATTGTATTCTAAATGATAAGACTGGTATTCATTAGATGTTGAATGATTGAATTAATGTATTGCAGCTTGTTTTAGTTTGTTTTCTGATGCAATAACAGAATACCACAGACTGGATGACTTACCAGAAAATAATGAGAAATTTATTTCTCACATTTTGGAGGCTTAGAAGGGATACATCTGATGAGATCTGTCTTCTTCCGTTTAACATGACAGAAGTCAAGGGAGCACACATGAGACAGAGTAAGAGGAGGCAGAACTTACAAAATTACAAGAAAGGCTCTGTTATGATAACTCACGTATTTTAGCTGCATTAATTCCATCAGGAGAATAGAGTCCTCATGAGCCAACCATCTCTAAAAGGCCTCACCTCCCAAGGTTGTCATACAGGCAATTAAACTTCAACATGGGTTTGGGTGGGGATATTCAAACCATAGCAAATCTCTTGACACTCAATTGTGGCATGAGGATGTAAGTGACATCATGGATAAAATGGAAACTATAATACAATGGTGAATTTGTCCATTTGCAATAGATGACAACGATTCTTGAAGGACTTCTTGGATCTATATCTTTCTTATTTACATAACAATCATTTAGTATGGCACTTTTACATAAAGAAAGTCAGCAGCCATAGATAAGCTAGAGCTAGTAGGGAAACTCCAAAATCACCCTTATTTTTTTAACTTATAGAAAATAATTATATTTCAAGGATTGAAGAAATTGAGAAAACAGTGGAAATAATAGACTGAAGATGCATGTTGAATTATAGAAACTGGGAATGGAGCAAATAAAAGAAGTGAGAAAATCAACAGGAGTGGGATAGAAAAGTCAATGAAATTTGATAAATAGGAAATATACTATTACTTGGTATTAAAAAGTATAAAGTCCTTTTATAGATTTTTTAAATTAATATCATATCAAATAAAACTGAATGTTATATTATTCTTACTTTTGAAAGAATATTGACAAAATTATTACTATTTTTGTAATATTATTTATTATTATATCTTCCTCCATAAATTAACATTTTAAAACTTTCTTTGCATATTTAATATACCTGGTAACCTAATATATTTATTGTATTTTATCTTGCTTAATTTTGAGAAAAAAGTTAACAATATCCATTTAAAATAGTACCAGTTTTAAAAGTCTATTAGTTGCCTGAGTTTCAGCTTGAATAAAATCTTATATTATTCATTTAAGAATAAAATTTTTTCTTGTGATTATTTAAGCCAGACAAGATTTCATATCACCAGGGAGTATAATGTGGGATTTACACAGTAATTGGTTTGACATACATGCTCTACTGTACAGCTCTGTTCACACAGATGGTAATGAATATACTAGTCATGTTTCCTCAGATTAGTGTAAAAATATGAGAAAATTGATTTTATTCACTCTTTGAGGTTTATAAGTAACCATATCATTTAATGAGATAATTTAGATAAGCCTTTAAACAAGAATACAATCTCATTAATGGTTATTAGAAAACAGAACAAAATGAAGCATTTTAGTTTTTATCTCAAGTTTAAAATAATAACTAGAAGAAAAGTAGTTTGTTCTATGAGTAAGTTTGAATATATTCCTCTAGTTTAAGTATATATAAAACAGTTTTAGAAGTGTCATATCACATAAAAAAAATCTCCAAAGCAAGTATTTCCAAATATCATTTAAGTAATAAATATTTCAAAATATACATTTTAACAAAGTAGTGAAATGTAGAATAATAATTATGAGTATTTATATATGTACATATACATATATATTTACAATAAATGAGACTACAAAAAGTTGTATATGCAATAATGTCATTTAAATTAATGCTGATTCTGAAGATATTAAATGATTTCTGAGGGGAAAATTGGGAAATAGTCTAATGCATGTTGCACCATAATGACTATAATTTGTTAATATGTAAAAATATTTGATATTGACAAGTAAAACACACATTAAATTATTCTTGAATATCTATCTCATTGTTTACCCTTTCAGCCATGAAAATTATTTAATAAAATATTTACAAAAAATGTTAGTTTTTCACATGTGAAATATTAAAAAATGACAAAATATTTTATCTAGAGTATTATTATAGATTGCAATATTATTCTTGATAATTCTGAATGAGTCAATAAGATAAATTCACAGTAGTGAAATAGTACATCTGATTGGAAAGTACAAAAATGCACAGTATTCTGAAGGTTATCAAAATAATATCTTTGTAGTCAGGGCTGATTTTCTCAGAAAAACACTTTTTTAATGTAACATGCAACTTAGAAGTTTAAAACCTTCATGTGTAGATTTTCATAGGCTTATTCACATCTTCTTTTAACTGTGTTTCCTTGCTAACATCCTCTCCCACTACCACTTCAGGGAGGGGAGCTGCATGTAAGTCAAAGCCTGTGATTACTCATCTTTGTAATCTATTAGTTTTAGTTTCAGATCTCTAGTAGGTGCTCAGTAAAATATTTTATGAATTCATAAAGAAATCCAGTTTTATCTGCTACTACCTGTAAAGGAATTCTTTTCAAGGGGATAACCAGGGATATTCATATTTAAAAAAACTCTTAAATGATAATAATCCCACCTGAAAATATGTAAATTACACAGAAATAGCAAATATGTTTCAAATATCATTCCAACTACTTTTTTAAGCATAAAGAATGTCATAAAGTCTTATCTATTATAAAAATATTTATATTTTATGACACATGTTTAACTACTGAAATGAAAGCTTTAAAAAATTTAAAAGGTAATATAGCATGACTGCTAATGCTTTCCTGCATCTTTAACATAGGAAACAATATAATTTAATGTTTCTGATGATTCAAGGTCATTATCATAAACCTCAGTTATGCATCATTCTACACTGCTGGGGATATAATGGTAACTGCAGTTGTTGTTGCTGTGAATCTTATTTTCAAGTTTTAATAACTAATGTAATCAGATAAGAGATAAATCCCTGGGCTGGGATTGTGGCTCAGAGGCAGAGCGCTTGCCTCGCACGTGTGCAGCTCGGGTTCGATCCTCAGCACCACGTAAACATAAATGCATTGCATTGTGTACAACTAAAGCAAATAAATAAATATTAAAAAAAAAATAAAAAAGAGAGATAAATCCCAAAGTTGCCATTGTTTTGTGTTCTTCCACATTTTAGTCCTTACTTTGTTTTATGGTCATTGTTTGCTAAGTTCCTATAATTTGCTAAGGAAGAAGCTTAAGACTGAAGCTTGCATATTGTGACTGAAGGCCAGCACACTTGGGGATGTGGAAGAAGGCACTAAGTAAAGCCAAATATGAAGCAAGTCATGTTCAGAGAAATCCTAAGGACAATAGATGATAATCTTTCACAAAATTCTTCATAGATTTGGTCTAATCCATTACTTGATACAATGACCTCTGCAACAGTAGAAATTTCCCCAAACACTGGCAACTGAATGTGTTGCCAGATGTTTTATTTAACACATTTGAAACTAAAAATCAATTTTGTTGTCATTCATTGTCCCTTTGAGGATTTTAACAGAAAATGAATCAATGCAAAAGAGAAAAGTGAGACAGTCAGGAATATTTATTTTACATTTAAACAAAAATGGGAATTTTTGATAACATTGATCAATAATTACAATTGGATTATTTCATAAAGCTACACAGTTGATAGGCATTCATAAATTCATAAGACATCTACTTGCTCATACTTAGAAAAAAAAACCTTGCATAGCAAAATGATACATTCAAGTTGTTTTAAAATATTTCAATGTGAATTTTAAAACTCATTTATTTTGTTTCCTTCACATTCAAATTCTCAGGCTTGCAAAATGCTTACAAACGAGGAAAAATATATTGCACTTATTTCCTATCATTCATGGTCATGAGAATGTTATTTAAAGTGATAGCACATAACTTTGCAGTTTGCCTATTATCTTTCCTGCCATTAATTGTGATAGCTAACCTGGTCCTTTAAAAAAAAATTCACCCTCATTAGTATAAATACCATTTTATTCCATCTCTGTTTTCTCTGCGTAGTAAATAACTCCATGTAGATATTTCCTCACATTATGCCTTCCCATGAAAGGCATCATGGAATCTGTGGACACATTCAAAGGAGCAAGGAAGGTAAGAACAGCTCTCACATGTGCAGCATCTTGCCAGGTAGAGGGTGCCTAGGGAGAAGGCCAATCCTCCATCTTGCTGTGGCCATGCATTTCACTGATGTCTTACTGTGCTCCTAGGTGTGTGCCAGGTGAAAAGCAGTGTCATCTTTGGGAAATGAGAGGGAAGAAGCATCTATAAATGATTTTTCATTTTGAAGGTGTTCCTTCAGAAACATAGGATGAATTTCTTAATTACTTCTTTAGTTTTTTTCATTCCTCTGTTTTCTTACTTTCTCTCTCTGTCTCTCTCTCTCTCTCTCTCTCTCTCTCTCTCTCTCTCTCTCTCTCTTTCATGAATCCAGAATTGGTCACAGTTTACTCATAAAGACAGAGCTCAAGAGGGTGCTATAGGGAAAAGAGCACCTTGACCCCTGGCAAGGTGTTTCTACCAGCTATGATTGCTCACTAGTTTTTTTGTTTTTTTTTTTCCCCTCATCATCAGAGTTAAACAATCAATTTATTTTAATTATTTTTAATCACAGTCGGTTTGTTGTGATGAGGACAAGACAGACAAACATACAAACAAAAGAGAGAGGGAGGGAGAGAGAATCAATCTAACCAGCCATCCAGTACAAGAATGCTGACCCTGACCTGCCATTGACTGAGTTAGTCACTTAATGTCTAGGTTTTCAATTTCATCTGTGGAAGGCCTTTAAAGCCTTTCCATTTGTAAAACTTTTAATTCCTAGGAGGGACCATGAAGAATTGTATATATTTTCTCAAAAATATCTTGGCTACTTTATTCATTTATTTATTTAGATTTTGATGTATTTACTCACAGCCCTTTTTTCGCTTTTTTTAATTTATTTTTAATTTATAATAATTACAATTCAATTCATAGTGCACATATATAGCATCTTTTTACATACAATGGTTTGTATACAAAGTATATTCATACCATTCAGGTCTTCAATCATGCATTTAGGATAATGATATCCGTCTCATTCAACCACCATTTCTTTTATTTTTTTCCTTTTTTTAAAAATTTTCTCCCCCTCCCTCCCCTGTTGCTCCTCCCTTCCCCTCCTCCCTTCCCTTTGACCACTCTAGTGTTCCTCTAATCCTTCTATATACCCCCATCCAACAATACTGTGAACTAGCCTCCTTATATCAGAGAAAACATTCGGTATTTGGAATTTTGAGATTGACTAATTTCACTTAGCATTATATTCTCCAACTTCATCCTTCAGGATATTAAAAGGGATTGAGGTCTTTTGCCCCACCTCCCCTGTACTCAGGATGGACCTCTTCTGTCCAACAAAAGAGGCCAGAGGGGCCTACCCCAACTATGAGACTAGATTGGGAGAGTACAGGCCGCTGATATTCCCTCCCCCGCCTTCAGAAGGCCCAGGAACATACCAGGGAGCCTGGTCACTGGTCAGTGCAGGAACTCGTTTATTGAAAAGGTGCACAATGCTTTATAGTGGACATCAGCCAATCAGTAGGGCAGTTTCGGTTCTCACAGCCATGCCCCCTGCTTAGCCTAGGTCCATAACAGGGCGAGGCAAGCAGCCGGAAAGCCAGAGCTTTTCCATCCCCTTGGCAGACAGTGTTAAGGCCCGACATTCATCCATTTACCTACAAATGCCATTATTTTATTCTCTCTTATTGCTGAGTAAAATTCCATTTTGTATATATACCACATTTTCTTTATCCACTCATCTACTGAGGGACATCTAGGTTGGTTCTACAACCTACCTATTGTGAATTGTGCTGCTATAAAGATTGAAGTGGCTGTGTCACTATAATATGCTGCTTTTAAGTCCTTTGGGAATAGACCCAGGAGTGGGATGGCTGGGTCATAGGGTGGTTCCATTCCCAGTTTTCCAAGAAATCTTCATACTGCTTTACATAATGGTTGCACCATTTTGCAGTCCCACCAGCAATGTATGAGTGTGCCTTTTTCCCCACATCCTCTCCAACATTTATTGTTCTTTGTGTTCTTGATAGCTGCCATTCTGACTGGAGTGAAATGAAATCTTAGAGTAGTTTTGATTTGCATTTCTCTAATTGCCAGCAATGTTGAGCATTTTTTTTCATGTATTTGTTGATTAATTGTGTATCTTCTTCTGAGCAGTGTCTTTTCAATTCCTTAGCCCATTTATTGATTGGGTTATTTTTGTGTGTGTGTGTGTGTGTTAAGTTTTTGAGTTCTTTATATATTCTAGAAATTAGTGCTCTATCTGATGTGCACGTATTAAATATTTGTTCCCAATTAGTTGGCTCTCTATTCACCTCACTGATTGTTTCTTTTGCTGCAAAGAAGCTTTTCATTTTACCTCACAATTTTGGGGATCCAACACTCTTTTCATAAAAGATTGACCCATACTAATAAAATATGCTTAAATTTTCTCGTTCTTAATATTTTATATGAATGTATTTTGTTTATATAAAAAATTATCAGGAAAATATAGTAGTTTTCTAATGATTTTATTGGAAAAATGAAATAACACTGATAAATAAAATAACTTACCACCTCTGTGTCTTTTGTGGCTTGGATATGAAATGTCCCCTAAAGGCTCATGTGTTGAAGGTTTGGTCCTCAATGCAGCAATTCAGAGGTAAGACTTTGGGAAGTAATTGGATCATCAAGGCTCTGACCTCATCAGTGGTTTAATAATTTAAACACATAATTGGGACCTGTAGGTGGTGGGACCTAACTGAAAGAATGTATCTGGGCAGGGGTAGGGGGCATGCTCTTGGAGGCTATATCTTGTCCCTTCTCTCTTTCTGCATCCTGACAGTCATGAACTGAACAGCTGACCAAGTCCTTTCACCATGATGTTTTGCTTCCCCTGAGGCTCAAAGCAATGGAGGCTGCCAGCCATGGATTGAAGCATCTGAAACAGTAAACCAAAACAAACCTTTCCTCCTTTAAGTTGTTACTGTGAGGTACTTCAGTCACAGTGATGAAAAACTGTCTCACCCTGTCTCTTTGTGATTTTTGTTGTTGTTGCTGTCACTGGCTTCTGAGATAGATTTTTACTCTGAGAAAGGTTTCTCTAAAGCAAATATTAAAATGTACTCCTGGAGATGAATCTTTGTGGATCTAGTTAAAGATAATGTATCTCAAGTATTTAATTAGAAGTTGCTCTTGTTAGGATAGTAACCCCCGCCCCCAGGTGGGCTGGAATGTTAGGATAGAAACCCCCGCCCCAAGGCGGGCTATTTGAATTTCGGGCACCCTGTGTATTTTCTCCAACCAGGACGTAGGTAATCTGAGGCTTCTCTTTGTTCAGGGTGAATTTCGCGCGCGGGCAATGATGTAGGTAATGCTATATAATCTGAGGCTTTCCTTTGTTTGGGGTCTTGTGCTTCCTGAGTGTCTGTGGGAGAGCTTGACCCCAGCTAGCTGGCTCAATAAACTCCTTTTGTGTATTACATTACTAATCGGCTCTTTGTGGTTTGTGGGAAAATTAGGGAAACTGGACCCTAACAATCTCTAAGTGATAAATATAGGGACGTGATTAGAAGTAGAGCCTTTCAGGTGATTTTGTAGTAGAGTTGTCATTGAAGTCTTGTCTTCAAAAGGAAAAATCAGGATCTTTTTGGTTAATGAGTTATTTGTGGGCCTGAGGTCTGGCTGAGGCAAGCTTGTACTCCAGCATAGCTCATTGACTCAAGTCTCAAATGTCTACTAGAAGCCAGCCTAGCATTTGCATACAGAATGTGCATGCCTTCCAGCCACACAGAAGCTCAGGAAAAGAAGAGACATAATTTTGAGTATGTGTTACAGAAATATGACATCATGTAAAGAATAGAAAATTACTGCATGGGCCAAAATATAAAGGGACATAAAGCTCCTTGAAAACATTCCAGTAACAATCATGTGGCATCATTATTCTTTTGCAATTAAAACATTATTACCCTTTCTAAATTAAGGTTTCTTTAATTATCATTTGAAACAAGGAATCTTTCTGTTTCACCTGTACTAAAGGAGAGTGTTGTCGACTAAAATATTTTGAGAAGAAATTGTAAGTTACTTTTGAACTAGTATGATTTGCCAGGTATGGAAATTCACTAATGGCATTTTAATTGACTTAGCAGTTACCTTTAAAACTATGAAATTACTGCTATGGATAGTGATTTAAGTTGAAGAGAAAAAAAAACTTTGATAAAAACTATTGCTACTCAAATATACTAAGGTTTTTCAACTTTTCAAAAACCACAGGATAGTTAAGGCAATGTGTTTAATATGCACAAACTAAAATAATAGATTTAAGCCAACTAGCTGCTTTTCTTAATTAGATGTGAGGCAAAAGGAATGCACAGAACTCTTTTTTATTTTTTCATTAGAAAGCCATCCAGATACTTCTAACAATAACTATTAGTTAATTGATCATAAAGTAATTTTTGAATAAACAAACTATTATTTCTTACTACCATTATCATTATAATATGTTCACCAACTTGTTTCAAATTACAATATTATTTTAAGCTTAAAGAAACATGTTCTTTTTCATAAGTCATCCTGAGGCCTGGCATTTACTCGCATAGCTCTCTACTTTCATTTGCTTCTCACAGTCCCTGTGCTATTTTTGTGCCTCCATTATCCCCAATCAAAGAGATTATTATAGCATTGCTTCTTCAATTTCTAGCATCTGAGTTTCCTTCGATCACTTTTAGTTTTTTAAGCAGAATTCAAAGTGTAGAGCAGAAAAGTCCTCGAGATAGATTTACACCCTATGAGAATCATTTCATCTTATCAAAAGAAGGCTTCTTTCCCAATCTCTGCCTCTCCCTGAGAATCTCTATTCCACTGATGGATAGCCACTGGGATGGATTAGAGGCAGCCAGCTATTTAAATGCTACAGCTTTTCTCCAATTTCTCCAGACTCCTAAGGCAGCCTGCAATTTATCTCAAGTTCAGATTTTATTTTTAAGTTAACTGTCTGTGTGGTATTTTGCTAGTCATATAGGCCTTTGTCAGTTCCCTCAAGGGGCTAACAGTCAAAGAAAAACAGAATATGTGTTTTAGTGAAAAGAAAAAAAAATCTACACATTATTTAATAAGGATAGAAATTTAGAAAGCAATTAAGCACACAATTAGAAATAATAAAAAAGGAAAAAAGTTAATTTCTGGAAAACTGTTCCCAGATACAACAGAATTTGCTTCTTCCCCAACATTGGCAAAGACATTTTCCCATTATTTTTTTTTTTAACTAAATGTTGCTCTGATTAAAGTGCTTCTTAATCAAAATTGATGTTTCATGTTATACAAGGAGCATCAGTAACAACGAAATCTAGGAAAGAAATAGAGTAGTCATGGTATAATGCCCTTACTTGGATCTTAATTTTGTGCTTAACTAGGATATTCATTTTAACAGTCAATGAAAATTTGAATGGTATGAATATACTTTGTATATAACCAGAGATATGTAAAAATCTGCTCTATGTGTGTATTTTGAATTGTAATGCATTCTACTGTCATATACAACAAGTTCAAATAAAAAAATAATTAATTTTTAAAAAATCCTTATTTCATAATAGGTTGATCCAGGCTTTTCCACGAGTTATGCTATTGGTTTTGTAAGGTAAGAAAGAGAAAATTTATAAAACAATCAAGGATGTCTCCTGGATGCTGAAATTTAATATATATATATATATGTATATATATATATATATATACAGAAAAAGATCTTAAAAATGCAAGTGTGAAATTTTATTGAAAATGTATAATCAATTAACTATTTTCTATATCTGTAAACCTTGAAAACATAACTTTTACTTAAAAAACCTTTTTCCTTGAAAAACTAAATTTCAGATAAACTACCACTACGTTTATTTACTTTTTGTTCATAAGGAATATTTTTTTCAGAAGGAATATTTGAGCTCCATTTTATCTACTTACATGAGATTTAGTACCTAGTCTTATGTAGCTTTCAACAGAGAAACTCACTTGTAAATTAGAGAGTGTATAGGAATTAAATGTGACTTCTGACTACATACATACTATAGAATATAATACTCACTTGCTAAAATTAATCTTTTGAAACTTCTCATAAACTTAACAGAAAAGGCATGTGAGAACAGAATTGCTTTTATTAAAATGTAGATAAGGATCCTGTAATAGTGTGTTCCCATGTTCCCATTGGACTCCTGGTATAAGGTTTTGGATGATATCAGGAGAATTTATCAAAGGGACTGTTACAGTTTGGGTGCAAGAACACCCACTAAAACCTCATGTATTAGAAAATACAGCAACCAACGTTCCAAGGTGAAAAGTTTGGATAATGAATGCTCTAACTTCATCAGTGGATTAATCCATATGATGGATTAATAATTTGAGTGGAATACTCCATAGTAACTGTAGGCAGGTTGGGTGTGGCTGGAAGAAGTAGTTCACTGGAACATTGCCTTGGACTATATCTGACCAAGAGCATGGGCCTTACCTCTCTTATAATATGTCTTTCTCCCTCTCTGTTTCCCAGCTGCCATGAGATAAGCAGCTTTCCTCTTCCACCCCATTCCACCATGATATTCTTACGTCCTCAGGCCCAGAGCAGTGGAGTCAGCTGACTGAAATCTCTGAAACCATAAACCCAAATAATCTTTTTTTTCTTCTAAGCTGTTCTTGTCAGATATTTTGGTCACAGTGATGAAAAGCTGACTAACACAAGGACTATTTATAAAAGGATAGGCATGGTATAAGAGAAATAAAAGACAAATCAGTTTTCATGGAGCTGTTCCATTCTGGGCCAGGTGGCTCAAGGGAGGAAGCCACTACAGTTGTCCTTCATTTTCAAACCAAGTTT
Source organism: Tamias sibiricus (assembly GCA_025594165.1). Classification (NCBI taxonomy): domain Eukaryota; kingdom Metazoa; phylum Chordata; class Mammalia; order Rodentia; family Sciuridae; genus Tamias; species Tamias sibiricus. The sequence continues at coordinate 33,866,361 of CM046668.1, forward strand.
TGCTTTCTACAGTTTCACTTACCAATGGCCAATCATGCTCCCCAACATTAAAGGGAACATTCTAAATGTAAACAATTTGTAAATTTTAGATTGTGTAGCCTGATGAAATTTCACACCCTCTTGCCCCACAAGTGGATCATCCCTCTGTCTAGCACATCGACACTGTATACACTACACACCTATTAGTCACTTAGTAGCCCTCTTGGTTATCAGAATGACTGAAGCAGTGTCCCACCACCTGCGTTCACGTACACTTATTTTACTTAATAATGTCTCCAAAGTAAGAGAAGTGATGTTGATAGTTTGTATATACCAAAGAGAAGTTATAAAATGCTGCCTGTAAGAAGGTTAAAAAAAAAATATGATATTTTGAGAGAGAAATCATAATCACATAACTTTTATTTCAGGGTATGTTTGTAATTATTCTACTATATTATTACTTACTATAGTTAATCTTTTTTTTTTCTCCTCTTTTTTTTTTTTTTTTTGGTACCGGGGATTGAACTCAGGGGCACTCGACCACTGGGCCACATCCCCAGCTCTTTTTTGTATTTTATTAGAGATAGGATCTCACTGAGTTGCTAAGTGCCTTGCCATTGCTGAGCCTGGCTTTGAACTCGCAATCCTCCTGCCTCAGCCTCCCAAGTGCTAGGATTACAGGTATGCGCCACCACGCCCGGCAACATAGTTAATCTTTTATTCTTTCTAATTTATAAGTTTAAATTTATCATACTTTATCATAGTTATGTATGTGTAGGAGGAACAATATAGTATATATATAAAGTATACATATATACATATATATGTATATATATGTGTGTGTATATGTATATATACACACACATATATATATATACATAATATATATATATACACACACATATATACATACATAAATTTCAGTACTATCTGCAGTTTCATGCATCTGCTAGGGATCTTGAAATAAATATGTAAGCCAGGCATGGTAGCACACACCTGTAATCCCAGCACTTGGGAGGCTGAGGCAGGAGGATCACGAGTTCAAAGCCAGCCTTAGTAATGGCAAGGCACTTAGCAACTCAGTGAGACCCTGTCTCTAATAAAATGCAAAAAAGGGCTGGGGATGTGGCCCAGTGGTCAAGTGCCCCTGAGTTCAATCCCTGGTACAAAAAAAAAAAAAAAAAAAAAAAAAAAAAAGAAAAGAAAGAAAGAAATATGTCACTTATAGGGGGACTACTGTTCTAAGTATTAGAACTCAAAAAGTCACAGATATTGGCAAAGCTTGTGATGAAGCCTCACAGCCACCCAAGATTCTGTGTTAAAACTACCTGGGAGTAAATATTCTGATAAAAGTTACTTCCCTCCTTCTCAATGCCAGAATATAAGGTAGTAGTAAAATAGACTGAGAAAGGAGAGAGAATAATACTTACATAGAGACAACATTTCTCACCAGATTGTTATGTATGTGTATTTTATTCTGAAAAGCAAAGAATAGGTTTTTGATTCCCTCATACATTCTAGCTATGTATCTACTTACAATCTTTCCAGGCTTTACTTTTCTTCATGTTTTAAAAATGAAACTTCTTTTGGTAAATTTGCATGCACTTTTCTTTCTTCTTTAAGATTGGAAAAAAAATGACAGCTGCTATTTTTTATCTTCAAGGGTCTAACTATTTCAGCAAACAGTAAATCTAGCAATGGCTTCAGAAAAGCTATGGTGAGCATGTGAATGCCAGAGGAACAGGGAACAGTCATTCACTCACATCAGATGTTCAGATGGCTTCATAACTTATTTTCTTTTCTTTTTTTTCTTCTTTTTTTTCTGTTTCCCTGACTTGCATCCGCTTCTCCCTCTTCTGACACTGGGGCACAAAAAGGAAACTCAAGTGCTGAACTTACCCTCCCTTTTCCTCTTTACCTACTGCTGGAGCATCCAGGGACTCCCTGCAGGGAACTTCAGCCCTGGATGGGCCTATAGTACTCTGTGGTTGCTGCTGGCTGAGGAATCTCCTAACTGAATTGCAAATCTAATTTTCTGCCTCTAGCAGCTTTCTGTTTTCCTTTTCCTGTTATCTTCCAACACTTTTTACCCTGCTTTATAGTTTAATATTTTTCACCTACTTATCTTCATGCCAGAGTTATCTTTCTAGTACCAAATCTGACATAGTTATTGCTTAAAAAAACCTCAAAAATTTTTCTGGCATCCTGCATTTTCAATGTCTATTTCTCTGTCAGCTTTCCTCAAACTTCCTTGGTTTTTTTGTATATGACAGTTAGCATAATGGCAGGTCCTAATTTCATGCTTGTTATGACAATAAATGAATTATTTTAAAAATCTGAATCTTGAATATTTTCATTTTATGAGTACATACTATAGTGTAGCTCAGTTATGTTCTCCCTTTGTAGTTGAATAATATTGAAAAGAGCAACAATGGACAATGTTGTGAAAAATAATTATGGAGCTATAGCTTCCAACTTATGCACTTTGCTATCTTAATGCAGAGGCTGAAAGGTAGAACAATGATTTTATTTAAGGGCTTATTATGAGTTTCTGGAACCAATTTTTTAATTATTTTTTAGTATAGCTGCTCTGTACAATGATAGTTCATCATGTTTCTTAGCATGGTTATTGAGCAGAAGGTGTCTTAGAACAATCTCAGCTTTGCTAATGAACACACATACACACACATATATATACAAAAGTGAAGGAAAATGCATTTCACAGGGAAGGCACTTATAATTTAAATATATGCATTTTAAAAACAGCTTCACACAATGAACACATTCATATATTTTATCCTCCATCATCAGTGCTATGACAACATATATCCACATATATGAAGCCAGAATTAGACAGACAGTCAGTATAGATAGGTAAATTGAGTCAAGTCAGATCAAGAAGGCCAATTTGAGTGAGTCTGGGAAGTTGGAGACTGTCCCCTGAGGGACTGAAATGCCTTCAGAGCCCTTCCTCCACCCTTATCAAGGACTGTCCCTGTTCCAACCTATTGCTAAGGTAACTTGTCCCAGGGATTGGCCTTCCTTACAGGGAGCTATAAGGTTGTTAATTAATGTTTCCTGGGCCGCTCCATCCTGCTCTTCCCTCATCAGCCCACCTGTTTCCCATCTTTTGGCCATCCCACCAGCAATCCTTGGCCTAGTCACTTACCCAGGAAGGAGAATGATTAGGAGAAGAGGGCAGGCGAACAAAGGAAACCTAAGACATATAAAAAGGCAGAACACCTTGCTTCTTGGGATTCCAGGATACCAGCAATGGCCCCCTTTGCCCTCCCAGGAGAAGTCTATATTACTCCTTTTCAAATAAACCCTGCTTTATATGCTTGTCTCAGTGTGCTTCTCTAATGTTTAAACTTCAACATGTGAGGAGGCAGAACTCGTCACCAATAACCAGCAGTATCATAATCACACTCATTCACCATTCTTAAAGAGAGATATCAATTTAGCTGAGCTGTCTTCATTTCACTTTGAGGCAGCTTTGATTTAGGAAAACATGTGGTGATAACGTCATTGTTTGCAACAAATGCTTGATGCTGCTGCTTCCATGAACTCTCCATGACTCACCTCCAAACAACAGTCAATATTCATTACTGGAGCTGCAACAGTACTGAACCTTCCAGACTTCCACCCACACAGAACTCAGTTTCATTTCCATTCTAATACCATATCATGATAATATCATTATTATTTGTTTACATGCCTGATTATGAGTTAAAATGTGAGCTTCTCAGTGGCAAAGATGATGCCCCTTTTATTGCACAGGATAATAGCAGGCAATCAGCATGTATTCACAGAATGAATATATAAATGAATAGATGAAATAATAATTAATAATAATTAATTTAGCTCATAATTAATTTAATGTATTTATTTTTAAGGGTTTCTAGTTACTTATTGCCTTCAAGATACCTACACATCATTGCAAACATACATGTGTATGTGTTCATATGTGTGTACACCTACCCGCACACACATGCACATATACATCACATCTGAATTCCCACAGCTAGCAAAGCATTGGCCTCAGCACTTTATGATCAAATTTATTGAACCTTACCTTACATAGGAGTGAAGTGGCCCACAAAGATGAGAAACTTACACAAAGTCACTACCTGAGAAATAATTTGCAAACTATGATTGTAGGATTTCCAGGCCTATAATTTTTTATTACAGAATGATGTGAAACTTTGATATACCCCTCTCATATATTACACATTAATAAAACAACTCTCCTTGAACCCCATAATTGATAATTGGATTTGATAAAATAGGAAATCCCAAAACAAGAATAGGTAAAGTACAGGTGTCATAAAAGTGATCTGAAAAAATAAATGGATTCTAACTTCAAATGACTATGAACATTTAAGAAGTATTTAAATGTAAATAAATACATCTGAAGTTTATAGGAAGAAGAAAATTTTAAATTATTTTACTTTTAAACTATATTTAGTAAGCAACTATCCTAAAATTTGATGAGCAGTCTAGCAGGAAATATATATGCATCATAGAAATAAAATAAGAGAATAATATAGTCTAGGGATCAGCAAAACTCCCTCAGTTGTGGGAACATTAAGCTGATCTTTCATGATATTTGTTATTAAATATTATGTTAAAATATAGGACACATGTTGATGAATTTTTCTATCAAAACCTGAAGTAAACAACGAAAGATTTATCTGTGGCATCTGTGCAGTGAAGGTTCAGTTCTCTTCTAAGTGTGGCAGTATAGCTGAGCTCAAAACTACAAAAAGGAGAACTTCAACATGGAGCCATCATTCTCCTTCAAATCTTTCCCCAGCATGGGCTTATTCCTTCCTAACTGAACTATTTCCTTCTCCTCAACAAAGAAACATTGTGTGCCCTGAGCTGGAGAATCCCTGTGCCTTTAAAGGAGATTCAGGGAAGTAGATCAAATTTATGGTGCCCTGTATGAAGCAGAAAGAAGAAAATTTCCTCCTGTCCCATCCACACCATATTCATGAACATCATCTCTCTCTCTTTCTCTCTTCTCCAACTCATCTATCTATATAAAAAGGGAGGAGGTGAACTAAATAGGACAGGTGGATGAGAAGAAAAGAAGACAAGTTACATAGATATGTGCACAGGTCTTTTGATCCATGCTATCATCTTTAAACATTTTTTACTAAGGTAAGAAAATATACATGCAAAACTGTACACATTCTTGTATATGACTTGATGATCTTGGAGATAAGGGTATACTAAGAATCTCTCACCACAATTTAAGCTTAAATATATCCATCACCTCTGAGAGTTTCCTCCTATTCTCTTGGTTCAATGATATTCTCTCTTACACCCATTTCCAAGATCAGCATAGATTTTGTTTTCATTTGATTTTTACCATCTATTGTATTCCTTACTAATTCAGGACAGGGTTAGAATTTGGAAAATCATGGTATAAGTAAATTTAAATGGGGTTGTACTTCTTGATTCATTTTAATTCCTGAAGAACAGCCTCCTCAGAATTGTACCACAAATTATGATCAATTTTGCAGATCATTCACATGAAGGAATGAGTTTTTTAAAATTTTTATGATATAACATTTTCCGTGGGATAACACTTCCTTGGATATCAACCCAGGAAAGTCATGTTTAGGAAAATAATAAGAAGGTTACCCAGGAGATGGAGGCATGATTGCATCTCAATTCCACATACCATAGTGGGGAGAAGGAAATTCAGATTATATTGTAAGTTCCATATATCTTCAGATATATGAGTTTTTCTCATTTACAAATACCAGAGGTGCTCTTCAGGAAAACTGTGTTCATTGTGGTATGATCATCAGTGTTCTTCACTTACCTACATGTTCTGAAGCCAAATGTAAGTTATAAATTTCAATATTAGAACAGTACATTTGTGCTAGTCTTTGTCATCAATATGATATCTTTGTGCCCTTTGTTCCTTGACAGTTTTGTTGGTAAATTATAAGCAATTGGCAATTTTCATCACAACTACTTCATACATTAATAAAAATTTATGAAGGTAGCTCTATTGATTGATCATGCACGCAAAAACCATAAGAAGTAGAGAAACTATAATTTTTACAGTGTTGTATTTATTTGAATTATAGACAATGTAGAGATTTTTCTTGAAATTTTCTACCACCTTAATTCAAGAATTTAAATAAATATATCCCTTGAGTGAAAGTGTGTTCTGAGAAAGAATATGTCATTTATTCTTACAATTCTACCATAGAGAAACAAAGATTATTATAAAGGTGAAGGTAAGAAATAGGAAAAAAGAAGCAAAAAAGAAAATTAAAATAATCTTGACAATGCTGATGAATTAGCTTTGGGTTGTCATGTTTCTTAATTAACACAACTAATTAATGTCGGAATCTCATCACTACCAGTGAATACATTTTTATAACTTACTGACAGATAAACTTACTGCTTTCTGTTTTATCTCATTTCTACTTTTCTTATGTTTATTTTGGGAAATAAATTTTTATATAAATGTTCTCTTCTGATAGTCTCCTACTTAAGATCACATAATACTTAACTATTAAATTTTCTGTATTAAATGGAAAAATCATTTTCAATACTCATCTAATACCTTGAATTTATTTCCTAACATAATGTCTCTTGAGAAATCAATACTGTTACTTTTGTTCACATATTTTGTTTATTCATTTTTTGTTGTGCTTTATCTACAGTATCTTTATCTTTTCTCTGAGGTAAATACACACTCTTTCTCTTTTTTTTCAACAGTCATTGAAACAAAATACACAATGTTGATGGCTAGAATACCAGCAGAATTTTTATTTCCAAAGCCACATAGTTCCTGTGTATATTGTGTGTATGGTAGAAAATTAAATGCATTGTTAAATGAGCAAGGTTAAAAATATCCACTTCTTCATCCATTCCCTCACAGTCAATAAATAACTACTTATGATATCATGCTATATGTCCAACAATATACAGGATATGATTTAAAGTTCTAAGTGTGTTGAATTTGGAAATTAATTTCAGAATGAACTTTGGCTTATTAAAGAGCTTATATCAAAACTTTACAATGGGCTAACATATAAACTTCAACCTAGCTGTACTGCTACTTATGTTGAAAAAATTAAACTATCCAAAAATAATTACTATGTGCCTACTTCTATAATTGGCAGTATGTAGAACTTGATTAAAGGAAAGCACAGATGACTAGATTTTTTTTTAAAGTGACATTAAGAAATAAACAGAAAGAGAAACAGAAGGAAGAAAATGAAATTATCTTGTTGGTCCCTGCTTTTAAATATTTAAAATATCGTCAATTAGCTAAGGGTGAAGTAGGCTAGTACAGAGGCATAGAAGTAAACGAGAGCATGCATTTCTCTGATTGATACTTCACAGGTTTCTGACAAAGGCTTTACCAATGCAAGTGATCAACACATTTCAGTTGAGGAAGCTCAGAGCATCCTAGAAGTAGGGCTTTTTCCATGGGGAAGGAGTCACATCAGCATCCAAGAGCTTACCTACTAAAGTGCAATGTAACTAAGTGTTAGAGCATTTGCCTAGCATGTTTGAGGTCTTGGGTTCAATTTTCAGTACCACTCACTAGCAAAAACTTACCTGATAACTTGCAATTCTCTTCGGAGCTGCTGTTAACAAACTCCGATGCTCTAGTGTTGCTGAGTCATTCAAACTGCTAGAAAGAAGATACTGATATTTTATTAAATACTGATGCTTTATCAAAGTTTAGAACATTAGCATGAATTATATTGCTTACAGAACCTCCCTGTGAAATGAAATATCATCCTTTCAAAATATCCTTGTGTATTTGGTTATAAATTTGTCACTATTAGAAGCATAGAGTTTGTATAGTAGACAGAATTGAAGAAAGCATCTAAAGGACATTTTAAATGAAACCTCCAAATACTTTGAGAATGGAATGCTGAGAAATGCTCAACAATGAATACATACAAATATAGATGATTCAAATATTAACATATTATTTAATTTTAGAATTAATCTAAGAGATTAGTTCATCTCTTTGATCCTCATAATATCCATGCACAGAACTGAAACCCTATTATTTGCTTCTTAGGATTGTTTCATGAATTAAATGAAGTGCTTGACACAGGAAAGTATTAAAGAAATGCAGTAGATGTGCTGATAATGTGTAAGATGGTAGCTATCAACAAGGAAGATGATGGCACCTTGGCATTGAAGATATTCAACAAATATCTGTATATTTTCTTTTTGAAGCTATCATATTGACAGTGTAAGAAGATTATACTATAAAGTGTTACAAGTAGGAACAGTGCCTGGGCTCCATATCAGAAGTGTAGTGATTAGATTTTGAATTCACACAATGAAGTAATATTATGAGGAGAAATAATTCATTATGCTTTAGATTTCATTGAAAAGAAATCCCATCTACGTGGTAGCAAGGAGAATAGCCAGGGGAGAAGGGAGAGTGAAGAGGAAAGAAGGGTTGTGGAGAAGAACTAAGAGGGAGTGATCACAGTAAACTGAAACAGAAGGCATTAAGTAGGTAATAATACAAAAGAACAGTTTCTCTTAGACTTACTTTTGGTTTAGACACTTCTGGGGGAACCAAACAAATTTCTCTTGTGGAATCTTAAGGTATCAGTAGTAATCACTTCACTATATCAAGAAGAAATGTGTAAGAAATTACAATGAGAATTGAATAGTCATTGAATAGTCTCAATAATATTTGATGATTTGCAAATCACACTTAAATCACTTGGCATAAATAATAGTATCTTCATAAGAACTTTTTCATTTCCTCTCATATTCTAAGCTTAATGGTTCTATGAAGACATGTTAGTTCTCATACACAAAGTCATCATTAAGACACATTTGTTGTACTATAAAATCAAGCTTCTCTGAAGGAATCACCACAGATCATATGTCATGATATTGAATACTGAATAGCTTATGTCCTGGAAGGCTGGCAAGAGTTTATAAGACATTGCACCTTGCCTTTTAAATAAAACAGGAGGTGTTTATTGTGATGTTGAAAACAAGCCTAATGACACTTCAGTCTTTGTCAGTCTTTGGAAATAATGAAAATTTTTATAAATTGTTGTTATTTTCTATTTTTAGATAGAATCTTTGTTTACACTCTACAGTATAAGGGAAAGTCATTCCTCAACTCTACATTTTCAGTGACTAGAAAGCTGGTACTGTAACAGCTCTCTCTCTCTCTCTCTCTCTCTCTCTGATATACATCTGTGTATATGCTATATTACTCTATTAGTTCAAATAATCTACTTCTGTATTAACATACAAATATGTGAAGGTTTGTATATCTTGTAATAGTCCATTCAAGAATAATTAACAATTAAAATGTATAAGATTATTCAATGGTACTCCTGCTACCAAAATGATTATAACATTATCTACAAGGTATACAGAAGATACTGTTTCATAGTATTTGAAATCATAAAATTTTATCTGGGTGATAGTTTTAGAAAGTTACTGCTTTTCTTTTAAAATCCTGTTTGTTTCATTATTTGATACTATAAATAAAAAAAGAGTACCTCTAATTATTAAGTAAATTATCAAAAGTTATCTAACTTTAAGAGACTTAAGAATAATCAAACAATAAATGAACAAAATTTCTCAGAATATGTTTTCTTCAATAAACACTTCAAATATTTAATGAATTTGAAAATTGTATGTATTCAATGATGCATCCTGTTGGAGTGTGTTTGATCTCTGAGTAACCTGTTACAATAATATATTATTGCTACAACTCAGATAGTTTTTTAATTTTATCTATCTATATATAAATACATATAGACATATATATATACTATAGCTACATATATATAGATAAAATTGTTGATACAATAGAATTCTGATAAATAATTAATACTATGTGAAACCCCATTCTTTCACCAGAGTTGTCTTAGGAATAAAAAAAAAAATTGAAAAAAGATATAAGGTTTAAAACATTAAGCTGTTGTGTGCTTAATGAAGAAAAGAACTATCTAAGTGGATAAATTACAATAGAACTTTGTAAGATGTAATAGTTATACTGTAAATGTTCTATGGGAACTCAGCATCTATAATATGTTTTCATTTGATAAATTGGCAGGAACCAATAGGCTTAAAGGTTGCCAAAAGTTCACTCTGTTCCACAGGCAGAGGGCCAATAGGTTGCTCTGCTCTCTGGGCAGGATGTTTCATCATCCCCGGGCAGGAGCCAATAGGCTTCAAGGCTGCCCGCACCCCATGGGCAGGAGCCAATAGGCTTTCAGATCATCAAAAGTTCACCCTGTTCCGTAGGCAGAGGGTCAAAAATTCGCTCTGTTCTCTGGGAAGGATGTTTCATCATCCCCTGGCAGGAGCCAATAGGCTTGAAGGCTGCCCTCACACCATGAGCAGGAGCCAATTAGCTTAATGTTCGGTCTGGTACACCCCCCACCAGTAATCCCTATACAAACTCCTGTGCATTCAAAGTTTGAAAGCTAGATGCAGATAGAGAGCCAGCCAAATGAAGAGAGACAGACAGAGAGCCAGCAAGACGAGAGAACCAGATTACGAGAAGAAAGACACGATGAGAAGAGAGACTGAGAAGAGGCAGCCACTACACACTTACCCACCATCTCCAGCCTGACGGCAGCTGCCCCAGCTGATAGCTTATAGACCACAGCCTGCACAACCAGACTCCCACCTTCTGTTCAGAGCTTGCACACTCTTCCACCAGAGCTTGCACACTTCCTGAGCTTGCACACTTCCTGAGCTTGCACACTCCCCTCTCCCTGACTCCTTTCTCCCACTAGAGCTTGCACACTTCCTTCTCCCTCATTCCCCTCTCCCAATCCTTTTCTACCCTTAACCAGACATAAAGTCTGATGAATAAATCCCTTGGCTGCACGGCCGTCCCCAGTGTGATTTTTGCCCTTCACCATCAACATTGTGCTGTATATTTTACTTCATAAATCTGACATGATTTTACTCTTTACAACTTCTGCAGTCCACAATACTAATTGGTTTATAAAAAATAATCTTGACTTTTTGAAGTTCTACATAATGTTCTTAGTGCATGTTGGATGACAAAAATATTTGATAATTAATAGTAACATGTAGCATTTACATTACATATTGTTGTCATACTACAGGAAATATTTTGTTCATATATTTGTATCTATTTGAAAATGGCATAATTAGGTGTGGTTAAAATCTTACTATTTTTATAACAAAGAAATTCATTTGAAATGAGAACATTGGAACAAATGTCTAGAAATAACAACACTGTGAACAATCAACAGCATAAACAATTATTTTTTAGATCTCTATTAAATAATACCAATATAAATAGCTGGCACAATGTTTTAATTCTTTTTATTCACAAGACAGTAGCAGAGTCTGTCAACAGACAACTGCAACACTAAGTGACACAATTGAAAACATAACGGAAGAAGTTTGAAATAGGACAAATCAATCCGTGGCCAAGGTCTGAGAGACAGAACACTTTTCAGATGGAGGAAGCCTAAGATGATTATTCAGGATATATAAAAGTTGATAAAGCGGAAGAAAAATTTTGTGGAGAGACAATGGTGATGAGGGGAAATCACCCATATGCAGATCCAGAATGAAGAAAAGTGAGCACAGAGAGTTCCCTGGATTATAATTGTGTTAAACTGAAGATTTAGGGGAAGACCACTTTTGGAATCCTTGAAAGTCTATTCTGGAAGCAATGCAGAACCTCTGAGGAATTAGAATAAGAATATAATAGCCAGACATGGTTTTTAGAAATGTCACCATCAATAAACATGGTAAACATTCCTACATGCCAATATGACTATATGTTAATAGCATTTGAATTCTTTGTTAGGAGTACATTGTACTTGTTGGTTGTTTAGGAAAAAGAAAAAAATATATATTGCTTTAGTTAAACATAAGCTTTCTGAAAAAGAAGACCATAACTCTTATCATATACAGAAAAATTTCTATCATATGATATCACTGACCATGCCTTGAATTGATGGGCTATTTCAGCCTTCTTTGAGGATGCTAGGTGCATTCTAGATTATGTGGTATACAGTTTTAATAGCAAATTTCTCCTTTTTCATGGATGCTACTGCTATTTTCCTTCAGCAACAATAAATTTCCCTGACTTCTGTTTTATCCTTTTTTCTTGAAACTAAGCAAACATTAATTATAGACATCTAAGTAAGATAAGATGATGGATTGACTTTTTCTGCTTCTACATATCAGTATCTCAGTGGTAAAATAAAGTATTTTCCCCGCTTGTCTCTCTTAAAGGGGATTATTTTGTAGAAGTCCAATGCTACCAAGAAATTGGTAGTGTTTATTGCTTGTCTCTAATGGAAATTACATTTTATGGGGAATTGAGATTGATTACCCTTATCTTGACAAGTGAAGATTGAGGGCATATACTATGGAATAGTGTACAGTATCAACAGCAACAGGGAAATGTTTAACACCTTAGTTACTAGACTTGTAAGCCCAGGGTTATAAAAGGGGGGTATGTGAGGGAACTACTTTGAATTCTAAAAATAACTGTAAGGTCCGTATTGTAAATCATTACATTTGTATTGATTTGTTTACCTAAATACAACAAAAGTTCCCACCTTATTGATTAAAATAACTAATGTGGTGTCCATTTTATTTCTCTATCAAGAACATAGTTTCCAACATCAGATGTAGGAAAGCAGTAAGGAATTTATAAATAATATTGGTCTGTATTAGATGTATTTCTTGATATTCACTCCCACTGTGCATTCCTGGAAGTTAACAATAAAAAGAACACACTAACTAATCATATGACATTTTTGTCTTAGCTACACAGCTACTTCGAATTATAAAATTCAGACTCAATTACATTACAGTTCAGTTACATCTTTCAAACCAAATATAGACATAATGAGCTACTTGGATTCCTTGCCAAATGCTTTCTGTTCATTGACTTAATGTCAACAACTTAAAAAACAGTAAATTTAATTAAGACCTGCAAATTCCATCTTATTCCTTAATTAAAAACCATTTTTTAAAAAAATCATTACATGAGATTATATAAATACATATATGATACAATTGTAGATCTCATATTGTCTCATTTCATGGGCAAGATAATGAGAAATTATATATAAAACTGAAATTTGTAGTTATGAATTCATGCAGTTTTGGTAGCTAGTTCCTATAGAAATTCTGCAGGCCTAGGGAAAATCTCACCCTTGTGATGATATTTTCACACTGTCCCTTTTTATTTTACTGCTGAAGAGAATTTTCTCTTACTTAAATTATTCACATTCTAAAAAGTGTTTGCAACTACTCCATAAATATCCTCAGAAGCAATAGACCTGTAGCTTTATAATTATTAAATAACTTTATTAATAACATTGAGTGATTGACTTGAACTATAGCTAACAACTAATATTTAATGTACAGTATATTTTGATATAGGGGAGAACAGTAAGCTTGAACCAGGAAACAAAGAAGTCCCTCTTGCTTAGGCACTATGCATCTATCAGTATCAAGGAAGATCTATTCCCCCAGGGGATGAAATCTAGGGTCAATGAGGTAGGTCAGTAGAGCTATAGGAGTATGGAGGAGGGACAGTCATTGTCTGGACCTATTTTGTGATTTTTCCCAAGGCAGGGTTCGACCTCAAGTAGCAGTGAGTGTGTTCCCACCTTTGTTGGACCAGAAGCAATCTATAGCACTCAGTTAATTTGCTTTACCCACTGAAAAAGACTGTTTCCTTAGTTATCATTGTGAATATAACAACTGAATGTACAAGCACATTGTGTCATAAAGAAAACTGAACCTGTGGGAAATCATTTGGCTTAATAGCATTTTATCTGGAAGATCAATGTACAAATCTCCTTGAATTTAAATTATTGACCATCTTTTATGTTATTAAATATTTATACATTGTCTGAAAGGGATAATTCATTGACCATTAATACAATTTAAACTAGAGATAACTTCATTAAGCAATGTGTGTTAGACTTGTTAAAATAATTTTATGTGAAACAGATACATATTATTTTTTAATATTTATTTATTTGCTTTATTGTACACAATGTGTTTATTTGTACGTGGTGCAGAGGATCAAACCCGGGCCACGCACGTGCTAGGCGAGCGCTCTACCTCTGAGCCACAATCCCAGCCCAGATACATATTCTTGAAGTAGAAGAGGCTACTATTTTACCAAGCAATGACAATTTAAAATTTATTTTAAAAAATATTGTTGAATAATGTTGCTCAATATGAAATTTGGTTTAAAGAAATGAAAATGAATGCTATTTTTTCACAGAACTTCAAAGAGAATTTGTCACCATACTATTATGTTTTTTCAATTACAGGTTGTAAACAACTCTAAATTGTAATGTTGATGTCCTCGTTTCCAATACACCAACATGCTATATAGATGCAAATGATGTATTCATATATTATGAAAGGAAACTGTAAAACTAGATTATGAAAAGAATAACAGGTATTTTCTATTAACTAAGTAACAAATACACTATTTAAAATTTTACATCACCATATAATGTACTCATTAAATATTTGTTGGAAGTATGTATAATTATATATATGATACTATGTATACAATACAAGTTGAAAATATCTTATATTGATGTTTTTTTACCATGAAAAATCACTATTAAACAGTAACATTAAAGAAAACTAAATTTTGAATTATATTACAAAAAGACAGTATGTGATTTGACCAAGAGCATAAGAGTTTATGGAATTAGGAATTTCATCCTTCATTTGCATAACCGGCTCAGAGCCTGATAACGCCTTACTTCATTTTACAAATCTGAATAAATGTAGTACTAACCCTGTAGCTATTGCACATTCGACTTTATCCGTCACTACTGCTAATGATTATTTGGCTCTGAGGATTAAATGTATCCCCTTCAGTATGGCCTTTCCTGTACTTTGTGAATACATTAGCCCCTTTGACCTTCCCTTACTGATCCAGGGACATAGTTGTTAAGTTGCAGATTGGGAGTAATTCTTTATCTCTTTGATGTTTTCAAAGCAATTTAATAATTTCATGCTGAGTATAAAGTAACTGGAGGTAAAGAGTGTTTCAAGATATGTGAACTAAAATGTGTGAGATGGATGACTAATATTGTTTCTTATTAACAATGAATCTCATCACCCCTATTTACAACCATTCTGATCTAAGAAACTTTTTCAGTTATATAATCCTGGAATTTTAAGTAAAAATGTCAAATGAGATTTATAGTAAAAATTACATACATTATATTATGAATCATCAATGCATATATGGCTAATCTTTTTTCAAGGAGAAAGTTACTTTGAAATGAATAAACAAAGGCAATGGTTAAGATGCAATATCATTGAGATTAGTTGAGGTCAACCCAAGAAAAGATATATTTTCCCATACGCAAGTAAAAGTAAGGCAGTGCTTTACTTTTATCTTACTACCTGCGCTCCTGTATTTCTAGTATTTGTATCATAAACCTTTAAAATATCTTGTTAACTAATCCATCTCATGCATAGTTTGGAAAGGGAACTTTGCTGGTAAAGACCCTAGTGTTTCCTTCTCTGAGTTTTGTTTATACTGTTCTATATGATCCTGGGATGACTTCACCTCTTCATTTCATTTTTATTTTTGTGATTTTTTTTTAAAGCATGTATTCAACCTTCCTTTTTACGTATTATCCATGAACTTTGAAGATAAAATGTTTAATTTTTCAACTTAGAAAAATTGTATGTTTTATGACTTACCTGGGTTATATAAATTATAAATAATTAATAAAAATCATACCTATTTAAAACTCAAAAAAAAAAAAAAGATGCAATATTTTCAGCAAGTGATTCAATGTAAAAAACTTCATTAGAAACCCGGATAAAGATCCCAGTTCTGTCATTTTTATTATTATTTTGTAATTAGTTTGGGTAGATTGTTTAATTGTTAACTTCATTGTACCATGAGTTTGGCCACACAACACTCACAAACTTATAAGGTGTAAATGCCGTCGTGTACACCAAGCATTCATACAGTGCCTGGCACATAGGTGGTGCTCACTGAATGGCAGCCCACTCCCTCTCCCTTCTTCCCTCTGTTCAATCCTTCTACCCAACATGTTCCAAATATTCTGTATTTCAGAACTCTGTCTTTTGATGCACCTTTAGTTTTAAAAGTGTTTTCATTTGTTTCACTGGAACACAGAGCATTTACCTTGCAATTAAAGTGAAGATACTCTATCTCATTACTGAACACAGATCCAAAGACATCTCAAAACAAGGACTGTTTAATTCTCCCCAGATGTTGCAATAGACTCAGGTGTTTTCATTTGAGGAGGGTTGTAAAATCCTGACCCCAAAACTTTGAATTCTGTAGTTCTTTTAATTTTTACATCCTCTCTCAGTTGCTGGGAGTCATATATGTTGACCTCTGCAATATCCTTTTCAATCTAAATGCCATGCAGATGCTTTTTCTGAGTACAGAAACTCTACTATAACCATTCTTTCTTGTTTTATCAGCAATTACATTGATCTTCTAGAATAATTAGTCATAAATTTGAACTCTAAAATTTTATTTTTGTTAATTTTAGTAAGAGTTGGGATGCTATAAATTATCTTTGTATATAAAGAAAAGGTTTGCTAAGTAATCTTAGAATATAACAAGATTATTTTCATGGGTGGGCCAAAGGTATATTTGAACCATAATAAAAATATGTTTTGAAGTACCTTTAAAAAGTGTTAGTGCTAATGTTAGTTATATGCTAATGATAAATTATATCTATTCATAAATGTAATTTAGGCTAATCTCTTGGACAATTATTCTTAGCTACATAATTTTCAGTATATAACTAAGTGGAAAAATAGGTTTTATTTCTTCTTATTAATATTTTTATTTAAATATTTGAGTAAGATGTAATCAGACTATCCTTCTTGTTATATTTCAATGTACTTGTTTTTTTTTTTTTTTTTTTTTTTCAATTTTTAGTTTACTTGCACAGTTTTGGGCCTTGTAAAGATTTGAATTTTTTATAACATAAAAAAAGAACATATATTCTATAACTATTAAAAAAAAGTGTCAAAGCTCCTTTAAGGTAGAAAACTTTTCTTCTTCTACTGAAATCCCTTTTTCTGTTCTTTTAAGTATTGCTGGCTTTGAGAAGCATTTCCTTATATTTTTACCTACCTGGTCCTCATTAATAGGATAACATAGTTTTCTTCTTAATGATTGTTCATATTTTCCAACAAACTTTTCAAATATATATTGGTGGTGATATGTCCATGTAAATTTGAGGCTAGGTATTTGGGAAAGTGATTAAGATTTCATGGGAGATGAGTTCAAAATGCCAAAAGTTTAACATATAATGACTTTCTAACCATTTAATGAAATAAGAAAGCATTTTTGTGATACTTCAAATTGCTTCCAACTGCCCTGAGAAAAATAATTTAATAATTGTAATGATTCACCATTACTAAGTTAGATGAATGTTAGTTATCTCATGGATATATTCCAATTTAACTGTTTCAATTACATTATAGGAACAGAAAGTAAAATATATTCTGCCTTCTAAAATAAAGCTTCAAAATCCAACTTCCCTTTTCAATCCACTTCTGACTATATATTCCATGTATGTGTGTGTATAAAGTATATGTACATATAAAATATATGTATACATGTGATGTATTTATCCTTTCTGCTTTATTCCTTTGTGAAACCTGTCATCATATCTTTTCTCCAATCAACTATGAGGATTTCCCTTTTTCTTGCTATATTTAATAATTTTTTTTAAAAAGTCCTCTTTAAAATTGTTCCCCAAAACACACAACATAAAATGTATTATCTTAACCATTTTTAAGTATGAAGTGTAGTAGTGATGAATATATATGGACAAACACAATGTGGCATATTATTTCTTCTTAAAAAGTAATGCTTTTTAAGCATTACTACAATATGCATGAACCTTAAGGACATTAATGTATTTTATAATTATATAAACTTTGGGTCCTTTTATTGATTATACAAAAATGTTTTCCTTGATCTGGCAGTTTGCTCTTATTTACAGCAATTTTCTTTTTAACACTACTGGGGATTAAACCCTGGAGTGCTTTATCACTAAACTATACCCCAAGTCTTCTTTGTCTTTTATTTTGTGACAAGTTCTTGTTAAATTGCCAGGCTGATTTCAAATTTGCAATCCTTCTGCCTCAGCCTC
The DNA here is from genome assembly GCA_025594165.1 of Tamias sibiricus. Classification (NCBI taxonomy): domain Eukaryota; kingdom Metazoa; phylum Chordata; class Mammalia; order Rodentia; family Sciuridae; genus Tamias; species Tamias sibiricus. Next base: position 33,884,525 of record CM046668.1, read on the forward strand.
TTGAGGAGCTTGGGATGATTACAGATATATATCACCAAACTTGGTTTAATTTTCCATATGTAATATAATTATAATGTAGGTATAATGTCTTATATTTTATTTAAAGCAGGGTTTTCTATTATAATACATTTCACTTAATTTAGAGGCAGAAATATTTCTTTATCCAAAGATTGAATAGTACCTTATATCTTCTCCTATAATTTCATATTTTTATACCATGCTGTTCAATTTTATTGGAATTATTATTTGATACTAAACCTAAATGGTTAAACATAGCTATACTTTGTATCTGTAGAAAAGCAGAACCACTGTGTACTCTTTATCAAATGAAAATGAAATGCCAACCACTTATTGTGTATTTGAATTAAACTGTATTATCAACATGTCAAGTAATTATGATTAACTATTATATTGGGCAAGTAAATAATTTTCTGTGTTGTCCTCATGCATCAAGATTTATTTTTCTTATTACCAATATTTTATTTCTAATAATCTAATAACAGAAATGGGAAATATAATTTGATTAATAAATATGTTACTGCCAATTATTTGATTAGATATCTATTCTTATTTATGAGAAGCACTGAATGTGACAGCTGATTAAAATATTCTTGGTTAGAAGTTGCAAAATTAAAATGTGTGGCATCAACTATGGTGTCTCTACACGTACATCACAGAGAGCACAAAAAATAAATGCAGAAATTGTGAGAACTATTAGAGTGCTTCTAGTCAGGGACAGTTCAATGTGTGTGGCTCTGAAGGCCACATTGATGTCAAGTCCCCCAGGATCATTAATCAGGGCCCAAATATAAGACTGTTGCTCTCAAAATTTATACTTTAATCATGAATATGGAATATTTTTGAACCAGAAATTGGTAAGTATAATTTTAAGGAGGAAGATAAAGTAGTTTCCCAATATTTAATGTAACTATCTCTTTGATTTATATTAATATCCTAAATTTGAAATGCTTAGGTGAAAATATTTAAAATTTTTAAAAAACTTCTGTTAAAGTAGTTTTAACATTTTTTACAAAAAACATTTCACAACTATCTTTCTTGGAAAATAGCTGAATCAGAACTTATCCACTCCTTCTTTGCCTAACTCATCAGCTCTGACAGGTAAATAACTCACTATACTATTTTTCTGGGTTAATGATATTGGTATGTGCAGGCCATTTTGGCTAACCAGTTTGAATGAATTTCAGTTTCCCAATGAATAAGAGTCCTTGTAAATAACCTGAACATATGTTTTCTTAAATTCTGTCATTTCCCTTTTGCTAGAATGATAAAAAAGGATATTACCATTTTTATGAGTCCACTAAACTGGTGAGATGTTGCTATATTGTTCCTATCTTTCCATTCATATATAGTCAATGTAAAAAATTAATCTTAAAAATGAACTAAAATTCTCCATGCATCATTACTTATTCAGACATGAAATTGGAAGAAGGTGCCCCTCAAGGATCATAACCCACAGCCTAATATTTGCTCCAGAACGCAGAGCAAAAGGAAACAGCTATCTGAGCAGAACAGAAAATGGGTTGTTTTTCTGAAGCAGTAGGAGTTCCGAGTGAGAAATAAGTTTGAAAACAAGAAAGAAACAAACCCTATGCTATTTCTGAGGACTGATAATACTTTGTTTCTCATTGTGACTAAGAACAGAGCAACTTAAGTTTCAAGTAATATATCCAAAGTTGAGGAACATTTAGAAATTATGTTAATTTGTAATGAACAAAAAAAAAGTAAATGAGAGGTTAATTGTGACAAATTAATAATTGTATAAAATACAGAAATTAGAAGGCATAGAAATAAAGTATGGTCGGGCGTGGTGGTGCACGCCTGTAATTCCAGCACTTGGGAGCTGAGGCAGGAGGATTACAAGTTCAAAGCCAGCCTCAGCAATGGCGAAGCACTTAGCAACCCAGTGAGACCCTATCTCTAATAAAATACAAAAAAGGGCTGGGGATGTGGCCCAGTGGTCGAGGGCCCCTGAATTCAATCCCCGGTACCAAAAAAAAAAAAAAAAAAGAAAAGAAAAGAAAAAAGAAAGAAAGAAAGCTGTCCTAAAAGCCACAAGAGAAAGGAAGCAGATTACATATAGGGGGAAACCAATCAGACTAATGTTCAGATTTTTCTAACCCAGACCTTAAAAGCAAGAAGGATCCTGGAATAGCATATTTCAAGCTCTGAAGGAAAAGGGATGTCAACCAAGAATCTTATATCCAGCAAAATTGAGCTTTAGATTTGAAGATGAAAATAAAAACCTTCCACGACAAGCAAAAAGTTAAAAGCTATTTCACATCTCGGAAAACCAGCACTTCTGAACATCCTGGGCAAAATTTTTCATGAAGAAGAAGAGAAAAATAACAATGAAAATCAACAAAGGGAGATATTAAACTAAGGGAAATACCAACCAGAAGAGAAACCAAATCAAGCTAAAGAAAAAATCATCATACAAATAAAAATGGATGGGAATAAAAATCACATCTCAATAAATAACCCTGAATGTTAATGGCCTAAACTCGCCATTCAAAAGACACAGATTATCTGAATGGATTAAAAGAAATGACCCAACAATCTGCTGTCTCCAAGAAAACACCTCATAGAAAAAGACATCAATAGACTGAAGGTAAAAGGCATGGGAAAGGTCTTATCACTCACATGGCCTGCGGAGCAAGCAGGGGTTTACCATTCTCATTTTTTCAAATAGGTAGACTTCAAGCCAAAGTTAATCAAAAGGGACAAAGATGGATATTTCTTACTACTTAAGGGAACCATTCATCAAGAAGGATATAACAATCATAAATCTATATGCCCCAAATAATGGAGCACTACATTCATCAAACAAAAACTCTCAAGTTCAAGAGTAAAATGACCACAACACAGTTATTCTAGGGGATTTCAACACACCTCTCTCACCAATGGATAGATCATCCAAACAAAAACTAAACAAAGAAATCTTAGGCCTCCTTAAAACAATTAATAACTTAGATCTAATGGGACATATATAGAATATTTCATCCCTCAGTAAATGAAAATACACTTTTTTCTCAGCAGCACACTGCTTAAATCTCAGCAGTGTGAATGGGATAGATTTAAACTGAAAAGCTTCTTCTCAGCAAAAGAAACAATCAGTGAGGTGAATAGAGAGCCAACTAATTGGGAACAAATATTTAATACATGCACATCAGATAGAGCACTAATTTCTAGAATGTATATAGAACTAAAAAAACTTAACACCAAAAAAGCAAATAACCCAATCAATAAATGGGCTAAGGAATTGAAAAGACGCTTCTCAGAAGAAGATACACGATTAATCAACAAATACATGAAAAAATGCTCAACATCACTGGCAATTAGAGAAATGCAAATCAAAACTACTCTAAGATTTCATTTCACCCCAGTCAGAATGGCAGCTATCAAAACACACAAACAACAATAAATGTTGGAGAGGATGTGGGGAAAAAGGCACACTCATACATTGCTGGTGGGACTGCAAAATGGTGCAACCGCTATGGAAAGCAGTATGGAGATTTCTTGGGAAAATGGGAATGGAACCACCCTATGACCCAGCCATCCCAAAGAATATATTTCTCATATAGAAATTTCTTTGCTTTAAATATATTTAAGTTAGCTTATCATATGACAAATTTTAATTCATTATAAATATGTCTTCTTTCTTCTCATTTTTCCTAGAGAATTGATTTCATGCCAGCTTGTTGATTAAGCTAAAATCATAATATTATTTTTTAAACATTGATAAAAGTTATTACTCTAACAAAAACTATTTGTAGGGAAATAAATTAAGACACGTACATTGTAATGGAGAAAACTTTGGGAAATTAGGACCTTATTTTGATAGTATAAATTTGGCTGAAAACACTTCTGAATTTGAAATTAGAATGTGCTTTTGTTGAGAAAAAAGTAGCTTCGTATTAAGATACCCAAAATTAATTAATTTATTTTTTCGGACATTTACATTACAAAAGATACTAATAACTTGAATTGGCATAAATGGGAATTAAAAATTCCTATTTCTCGTGCCACCACGAGAGCTAGCTAACTTAACCTCTGTGACTCAAACAATGTCTGCCTTCTTCTGGTCAGAATTACTCTCAGGCTTATGTTACCCAGCATAGGGCTCATTAGTGTTTTTCCTCAGCCATTTTATAATCCACATTTTTCCTGCTAGTTCAGGGAAGTGCTGACTCTCTCTCACTGGAGTATCTGTGGAGAGGGTGTTTCTCCTGAAAAGTTTTATCACCAATTTTCTCATCTCTCAATGACCTCAGAGATGTTGTCCTTTGACTGTCTTCAGCCAATCATGGCACTTTGTCAGAGCTCAGAATAGAATGATTTTCACATTAATAATTGAGGTAAGAATGGGAGAGGACCAAATTTCCCAAAGAAAAAAAACAAGGTCGTGTGGATGGAACAAGAGGGAGTGCTTGTCCACGACTAACATGTTATTAATATCAGTGGCAATGATAGGTTTGAACAAGTGCAAATAATGAGGTGCAATCAAAATGTAACTTTAATTTGGTTTCTCACTGACCCTTAATTGAGGAAACATTTTTTTTCTGATATAAAATTATTATTTTGCCAACCTTTGTGATTTTTTTGTTGCTCTTGGGGAATAATGAAACCCTTATTTTATTTAAAAAATGAAGTCTTAATTCCAAAATTATAATGTTTAGCCTAATGTATTTAACATTTCATTTTCTATTCAAGTGCCAATCTTTCCCTCCACGGTCATCTGGGTCTTGGTTGCTAGTGGGGTTCCTGAGTTTTAGAAGAAAGCATGATTGGCTTTCTTTATCTTACCCATTTATTTCCTCATTGCAGTTACTGACCTAAGTTTATAGCACCTGAAGAGAACAGAAGGGAAACAGAAATATCCTTATTTTATTGAAATTAGGCTGTTTGGAAATGGCAGGTTTGTGGGGCTTACTCTTGTGGTCTTTGGAAATGTCATGAAATCTTCAGTGGTCTCTTGGTGGATCTTTGTTGACTATAACACTTGTGGGATAAGGCCTTCCTTAACGTCCTAATTCTCAAGCTATCTTCATATCTGTTGATGAAAATTCTCTTGAGTCAAATCCAACTTCAGTCTAGACTGACTGTCACGCTGGCTCACACGTATGAAAGAAGTTTTGCTGCAAGATGTACTTTACCATTGTTGGAAGGGCGGTTGCTTTCTAATTACATGTCCTGGTTTTCTCTCTGTGTTGGGGCCTTAGGCTGATAGTCACTTCTTGAGATTCTTTAGAAATCCCTGGGATACACCTCCAGAGTATCTCAGTAATACTAAGGTAACGCTGGCTCACACGTATGAAAGAAGTTTTGCTGCAAGATGTACTTTACCATTGTTGGAAGGGCGGTTGCTTTCTAATTACATGTCCTGGTTTTCTCTCTGTGTTGGGGCCTTAGGCTGATAGTCACTTCTTGAGATTCTTTAGAAATCCCTGGGATACACCTCCAGAGTATCTCAGTAATACTAAGGTAACTCGTGAGCTTTCCAAAGGAGTTTCCTTGATGTTTCTTCTGCTAACAGCAGCAGCACTCCCCCTAGAAAACTGTAGGACCTGTAACAGGGCTTCAGGGCCAGGGCTGCTAAGGGACAAGTGTGACATTCTGATTTCTGACCCTCTCTCTTATCCTCTCTGTCTTAATGTGTAATTTAATTTATTTAAAAATGAATGTCAGAATTATAGTATTCACTATCAATGCATCTCACAAGATTTTCAATTTGAATACTATAATAATAGCAACACTAATCTATAATATCAGCATTTAATATAATTGAGCACTCTTCTTTTCAGTGGTATTTAAATTTTCATTTTACAGTCTGTCTGATAAAAGACATATAAGGAAAGATATGAATATTAGTCAATAATAGCAAATGTTTGTTGAATTCTTACTATAAAAACATCTATATTAAAAATGCTTCACACGTGCTAATGCATTTAATATTTCAGTAGCTTATGTATACATATATTTAAAGTTATTTTAATTTTCTGAAGGAGGTAATTTATACACATAAAGGTTAGATAACCTTGCCCACATCACAGACTTAGCATGTGCACACCTAGGATTTAATGTTGGATGTCCAACTTCACATCCTCAATTCTTAACCACCAATGATACCTCCTTCTAAAGACTTGTAAATGTTTTTGTGTCCTACAGTATTTCATGTTATATTCAAAACAACACTGTAAGAGGGTTAACTTTTTAATATTATAGCAAATTGAAAATTTATTATTATTTATAAATATATTGGTACAAAGTGATGTTATATTTATGATACAATATTCATTAATTAAATCTGATAAATATGTCTGTCACTTCAAATACTTATCATAATTTTTTGTGGTGAGAACATTTGAAATGTACTCTCTTAGCAATTTTGAATCATACAATAAACTATGCTTGACAGTATTATATCCTTTAGTTAATCACCATGCTATGCAATAAATCTCAGAAAACACAACAAGACAGCAAAAATCTCAAAACGATTCCTCTTATCTAACTGAGGTTTTGCACCCTCTGACCATCATGTCCTCTTTGCCCCTTGTACCATCTTTTGGCAAACAATATTATACTTCCAACTTCTATGAGCTCAATTGCTTTAGAGTGCACATATAAAAAAAATAATGCAGCATTTACACCTCTGTGCCTGGTTTATTTCATTTAGTGTGATCTTCACAAATTCGATCCATTTTGCTGTAAATGACAAAATTTCCTTCTTTTTAAAAAATCTCAATGGTTTTCCATTTTGAATCTTTACCACATTTTCTTATTCACTCATCTATTGCGGACACTCAGGTGGATTCTGTAATTTGGCTCTTGTGAATAGTGCTGCAATGAAGGTGAGTATGTCCATGTCTCTTCAACAAGTCCATTTCAAAACTTTCAGGCAGTATATTCAGAAGTAGAATTGCTAATCATACAGATCTATTTTTAGTTTATTTAATTTATATTAATTCCATGTAGATCGTTGATGATTTTTAATATGTTTAAAATTTTCCACAATGAATATACTACTGTACATGGTTACTAATAGTATAATGGTTTGCAAGGGGTTACTTTCATATAACAGATAAACTGTAAGTTAAGAGAAAGCAAAGGCTAGCTTATGACCGAGTATTAATCTACTTTTTTGTTTTGTCTTGGTTTAATGAAATGAGTCTTTCAGTATGACTTATATATCTTAGGGCCAAAGATGGGATTATGCCAAGCAATTGACACTCTCAAAGCCATTCTCCTGGAGGCGGAAGCTGTTAGGCAGAAGAGCTTCCTGGAGAGAATATAAGAAGTGACTCCATTGACACCACCATCCCATGTGTGTGAATGGAGAACTCCACAAAGAACTTTGTGGCTCAGTGGTGACACACTGCATCCATGCTTTTTAATGACACAAAGCCTTGTTTGATAAGTGATAAAAAAAAAAAAAGTAATTCAAAAACTCTATCATGGGAAGTTAAACTTTTAAGTAAATGTCAGCCTTATCATTTAAGGATTCAATAGTTCTAAGTTCAGTGGATAAAGCACATGCCATGTAACATGAACCTTTTTTGCTCCCCTTGCACACAAGTTGTAGTGAGGGTCTTGTCCTGTCATATTCTGCACATGGTGATTATTTAATGTTGTACTCCAATGTCACACTAAGTACCATATCATTCATTGTAGATGACTCCCTTGAAAATTGCTTCTAAAAGTTTGTGCCAAAAATGCTCATGAAGCGAACAATTTACTATCCTTTAGCTATTAAGATACTGAAAACTGTCACTTCAGGAAATTGGATACTGTGCCCTGTAAAACATGTTGTACTGAAGCTTTGCTTCAGCAATTACCACCTACCATCCATCAGCTTGTGAGTAGTGCATTGAGTTTCTTGTTAAAACTTAATACTATAAAAACATTTCAGATATCATGAACAGAGAAGTTCCACTAAATTCTCAGAGCATTGTTTGAATCTGAAAGAACTGAAATTGTTGATAACTGTGTTACTGTTTATTTTTTATACATTCTTGATTAAGCTATTCAGAAAGTATAGTTTTTTTTATGGGAATGTGCAGGTTTGTTCTACATTTTTAATTAAGGTTGCTTGCTCTAACTCCAATAGGCACTGTTGGCCATCACTTGAACATAATACCAAATACTGAGAATGAGGATTTTCATTTCAAGTCTTACCTAACAGAATCTATTCCTGGTTATTAAATTTCTGATATAAACTCTATGGTGGAGCTAACTGTTTTATTTTGGTCAGTATTAAATCAGTATTGGTAATTAAAATTTTAGATTACAATTCAAACAGAGGCTGAGCTTTCAAAGCTCAATTGAAGTTCCTGTGTCAACCTAGTTTTTCACCATGAAGTAATTTCTCTCTGTTCTCAGGTCATAGCATTTTTCCTCTTGACAATTGAGTATGGATACTTGACATCTTTTGAAGTATGATGTTGTTTAACATACATGTTAATATTTTGTCATTTAAAACACCTAGCAATAAGCATAGTAAATATATATATTCAAACTGTTCTGGGGAACACAATTGGAATGGTGAATTCTAGTTCTGGTACTGAAAGAGTCACTTAAATTCTAAGTTAAATATTTATTCAATTTTAAAAGTGGCTTGTAATCTCAGCTACTCAACAGGCTGAGTTGAGGACTGAAAATTGGAGGTAAAAATGGGCAACTTAAGGAGATGAGTTCTCAAAATATACATTATTTTTATAAGGACTGGTAGTATAATTCAGTGCTAAGGCATTTGCATAGCATTTGTGAGGTCCTGGGTTCAATACCCAGTACTACAAAGATAAATTAATTAACTAACATAAATAAAAGAAAGCTATAATTTGTCCATAGTATTATGCATGAGTACTAAGTGTTCAGTTTGATGAGTTTAGGATATTTTACACACCTTTGTAACCATCACTCAAACATTCTCATCATTCAAAGAATTTCTTTAATGCCTATTTCTGATTCCTATCATCACCCCATATGGGGCAACCACTCTCTGATTTCCACTACCACTGATTAATTTTGCTTGATTTTGGCTTAATATGAATGGAAAAACCTAGAATAAGGTCTTTCATACCTATTCTTTGGTTTAACATATATGCTTATTTTATTCACCCATGTTGTCACATATATTTGTAATTTCATTTTTTTGTTCTTTATTACTATTGATAATAAAGATCCATATGATACATTGCTACAAAACATAATGGGTTCTTCCCCTGTTCTTGGACATTCAGATTTTCTTGAAATTTTGGCTACAGTAATAATTTTCTTTTTTTTTCCTTTGCATAAAATGAGTATGTTTAATAGGTCTTGAGTAAATATTCTTTATTAAAATTTTGCACTACTAATAAGATTTTATATACTCTTTGTCACTTTGCTAAGTGGCTTGTTATGGAAATTTTCTTGGTCAAGTTCTTTAGATTTTCAAGTAGTAAATCATTCCATACAGAAGTAGAGAGATTAAAATTTTATTTTCCAGAATTTATGTGATTATTTTTTGTTCTTGCATTTTTGTACTAGTCAAGACCATGAATAGAATGTATAACAGGATTAGTGAGAGCAAACATCCTTACTTTATGGTGATATTGCACCATTAAGTATGATATTAGCTGTAAGGTTTTTACAGAACTAAAGAAGTTCACTTATATTTCTAGTTGTCTGAGAAATTTTACTATGAAAGTTATTGAATATTTTCAATAGATTATTCTGTATTACTAATTATTTTTAGCCTTTATCTTTTTAATGTGAAAAATGTCCTGAATGACTTCAAATAATAAACTTATCTTGAACTCTCAGGTTAAAATCCAAATGGCTGTAAGTCATTCTTTCTCATATTCTTCCTCTTTTTCTTAACTTTTTTCCCTGTAAATATTTCATTTCCTGTCTTGCTTTTTTCCTGCGGAATTAAGATTTAATTATACTTCATAATCTTCCATAATTTCTGAAAAAGTTTTTTTCTAGAATTGGTAATTTTTTTTTAGTGTTTGGGCAATTACATTGGTAAATACATCTGCACTTGGAATATTTTGTGGGAATCATTTGTATTAAGAGTTAAGTTTTTTCAGTAGATAGGAATATTAATATTATGTATTCTTGTTTTGATTTTGGTACTTTGTATTTTTCAAGACTGTTTTCAGTTGATTTAAACTGTTGAATTTATTAGAATACAATTGTTCCTTATATTTCTTTACTACCATTTTATAGTTGGTAAAATCTATACTGATTAATTTCTACTGGAAACTTTGTGCTTTTTTCCCCTTGATTTGTCTTTCTCTGAGGTTAAAATTTAATTAATCTTATCAAAAAAATAATTTTTATTTATATTTTTCATTTGTTTTATTTTTAGATAATGTATTTTATCTTGGATTATTTCTTCTTTTACATACATTGGATTCAATTTGTCTTTTTTACTAGCATCTCAAAGTAGAAAAAGAGTAATAATATTCTTTTTTTGTTATACACACACACACACACACACACACACACAGTATAAACTATAAAAACTTTCCTCCATGTGACACTTTAGGTGCACCCCAATCTATTTTGTAAGGCTAGTGTTTTATTCCATTTAATTTAGTTGAAAATGTTTTATAAATTCTTTGTTACTTCTTCAGACTAATAGAAAAGGGAAAATTAATTGTCCCAATTTAGTTAAAAGAAATATTTGCTTCTATTTGCGTGTGTGTGTGTGTGTGTGTGTGTGTGTGTGTGTGTTATCCTTACAATATTTTACTTGACAAAACTGTAACTGAGGGATAGCAAAATTATCTGTGACCTAATTAATGTTCCCCATTGCTGGGTTATAAGACAAAAAAAACAAGACCCTCTGAAGTTTTTTCATGATTTATAGTTTTCATAAATTTCAAAGAAAAATCTATAAATTTTTCCTGTTAAAGAGAGACATCATTACAAATTCATAGTAGCTTAAAATAGTTATATATCTTCCTCCAATTTTCTCAACATATTAAAATAATGCTAACAAAATATTCTAGGTAGCACAAGAGTAGGGTTAATTTCCCATTGTTTGAATTTTTTTAAATTATTTTTTATTCTAAGATGATATAAATGACAGCAGAATGGATTACATTTCATATTACACATATAGAGCACTTTTTTTTTACAAATCTCTGGTTGTATGCAAAGTATATTCACACCATTCATGACTGCATACATGCACTTAGGGCAATGATATCCATCTCATTCTACCATCTTTTTTTTTTCTTCACCCTTTTGCCCCCTCCCTTTCCCTCCCTCCCCATTGGCCATTCTAGTATTCCTCTAATCCTCCTATGCTCCCCATCCCAACCCGACTGTGAATTGGCCTCCTTATATCAGAGAAAACATTTGGCATTTGGCTTTTTGGGATTGGATAACTTCACTTAGCATTATATTCTCTAACTCCATCCATTTTCCTGCAAATGCCATGATTTTATTCTGTCTTATTGCTGAGTAATATTCCATTGTGTATATATACCACATTTTCTTTATCCATTCATCTACTGAAGGGCATCTAGGTTGGTTCCACAGTTTAGCTATTGTGAATTGTGCTGCTATAAACATTGATGTGGCTGTGTCCCTGTAGGATGCTGTTTTCATGTCTTTTGGGTAAAGACCAAGGAGTGGGATAGCTGGGTCATAAGGTGGTTCCATTCCAAGTTTTCCAAAGTATCTCCATACTGCTTTCCATATTGGCTGCACTATTTTGCAGTCCCACCAACAATGTATGAGTGTGCCTTTTTCTCCACATCCTCTCCAACATTTATTGTTGTTTGTGTTCTTAATAGCTGCAATTCTGACAGGTGTGAGATGAAATCTTAGAGTGGTTTTGATTTGCATTTCTCTAATTGCCAGAGAGGTTGAGCATTTTTTCATGTATTTATTGATTGTATATCTTCTTCTGAGAAGTGTTTGTTCAGTTCCTTGGCCCATTTATTGATTGGGTTATTTGTTTTTTTGGTGTTATGATTTTTGAATTCTTTATACATTGTAGAGATTAGTGCTCTATCTGATGTGCATGTGATAAAAATTTGTTCCCAATTAGTAGGCTCTCTGTTCACCTCACTGATTGTTTCTTTTGCTGAGAAGAAGCTTTGTAATTTGAGTCTATCCCATTTATTGATTCTTGGTATTAATTCTTGTGCTACAGGATTCTTATTAAGGAACTTGGGCCCTAATCCAACATGTTGAAGATTAGAGCTTATTTTTTCTTCTATTAGGTGGTGTCTCTGGTCTAATTTCTAGATCCTTGATCCACTTTGAGTTGAATTTTGTGCATGGTGAGAGATAGAGGTTTAATTTCATTTTATTGCATATGTATTTCCAGTTTTCCCAGCACCATTTGTTGAAGAGGCTATCTTTTCTCCAATGTACATTTTTGGTGCCTTTGTCTAATATAAGATAACTGAAATTATATGTGATAGTCTCTGTGTCCTCTATTCCATACCATTGGTCTACTGGCCTATTTTAGTGCCAATAACATGCTATTTTTGTTACTATTGCTCTGTAGTATAATTTAAGGTCTGGTATAGTGATGCCACCTGCTTCACTCCTCTTACTAAGGATTGCTTCAGCTATTCTGGGTCTCTTATTTTTCCCGATGAATTTCATGACTGCTTTTTCTATTTCTATGAGGAATGTCATTGGGATTTTGATTGGCATTGCATTAAATCTGTATAGTGCTTTTGGTAGTATGGTCATTTTGACAATATTAGTTCTGCCTATCCAAGAACAGGGTATATCTTTCCATCTTCTAAGGTCTTCCATAATTTCTTTCTTTAGTGTTCTGTAGTTTTCATTGTAGAGGTCTTTCACGTCTTTGGTTAAGTTGATTCCCAAGTATTTTATTTTATTTTATTTTTATGCTATTGTAAACGGGGTACTTTCCCTCATTTCCCTTTCAGAGGATTTGTCACTGATATATAGAAATGCCTTAGATTTATGGGTGTTGATTTTGTATCCTGCTACTTTGCTGAATTCATTTATGAGTTCTAGAAGTTTTCTGGTGGAAGTTTTTGGGTCTTCTAGGTATAAAATCATATCATCAGCAAATAATGATAATTTGAGTTCTACTTTACCTATCTGTATCCCTTTAATTTCTTTCATCTGTCTTATTGCTCTGGCCAGCATTTCAATTACTATGTTGAATAGAAGTGGTAAAAGAGGGCATCCCTGTCTTGTTCCAGGTTTTAAAGGGAATGCTTTCAATTTTTCTCCATTTAGAATAATGTTGTCCTGGGGATTAGCATATATAGCTTTTATGATGTTGAGATATGTTCCAGTTATCCCTATTTTTTCTAGTGTTTTGAGCATGAAGGGGTGCTGTATTTTCAAATGCTTTTTCTGCGTCTATTGAGATAATCATATGGTTCTTATCTTTGAGTCTATTGACATGGTGAATTACATTTATTGTTTTCCGTATGTTGAACCATCCTTGCATCCCTGGAATGAACCTCACTTGATCGTGGTGTATTATATTTTTGATATGTTTCTGTATCCATTTTGCTAGAATTTTATTGAGAATTTCTGCATCTATGTTCATTATAGATATGGGTCTGAAGTTTTCTTTTTTGGATGTGTCTTTGCCTGTTTTGGGGATCAGGGTGATGTTGGCCTCATAGAATGAGTTTGGAAGTACTCCCTCTTTTTCTATTTCCTGAAATAAATTGAAGAGTATTGGTATCAGTTCTTCTTTGAAGGTCTTGTAAAACTCAGCTGTGTATCCATCTGGTCCTGGGCTTTTCTTGGTTGGTAGGCTTAATGGCATCTTCTATTTCGTCGCTTGAAATTGGTCTGTTCAAATTTTGTATATCCTCCTGCTTAAGTTTGGGCACATCATACAACTCTAGAAATTTGTCGATGCCTTCGGTGTTTTGTATTTTGTTGGAGTACAGGTTTTCAAAATAATTTCGAATTATTTCCTGTATTTCTGTAGTGTTTGTTGTGATATTTCCATTTTCATCACATATATTAGCAATTTGAGTTATCTCTCTCCTTCTCTTTGTTAGCCTGGACAAGGGTTTGTCAATTTTATTTATTTTTTTCAAAGAACCAACTTTTTGTTTTGTCAATTTTTTCAATTGTTTCTTTGGTTTCAATTTCATTAATTTCAGCTCTGATTTTAATTATTTCCTGTCTTCTACCACTTTTGGTGTTGGATTGTTCTTCTTTTTCTAGAGCTTTGAGATGTAATTTTAAGTCATTTATTTGTTGACTTTTTCTTCTTTTGAGGAATGAACTCAATGCAATGAACTTTCCTCTTAGAACTGCCTTCATAGTGTCCCAGAGATTTCGATATGTTGTGTCTGTGTTCTCATTCACCTCTAAAAATTTTTTAATCTCCTCTTTGATGTCATCTGCAACCCATTGTTCATTCAGTAGCATATTATTTAGTCTCCAGGTGTTGGAGTAGCTTTTATTTCTTATTTTATCATTGATTTCTAATTTCATTCCATTATGGTCAGATAGAATGCAGGGTAGAATCTCAACTTTTTTGTATTTGCTCAGAGTTGTTTTGTGGCCTAGTATATGGTCTATTTTAGAGAAGGTTCCATGTGCTGCTGAGAAGAAAGTGTATTCACTTGTTGAAGGATGAAATATTCTATATAAGTCAATTAAGTCTAAGTCGTTTATTGTATTTTTGATTTGTATAGTTTCTTTGTTCAGCTTTTGTTTGGAAGATCTATCCAGTTGTGAAAGGGGTGTGTTAAAGTCACCCAGAATTATTGTGTTGTGGTCAATTTGACTCTTAAACTTCAGGAGAGTTTGTTTGATGAACATGGATGCTCCATTGTTTGGGGCATATATATTTATAATTGTTAAGTCTTGTTGGTGTATGGTTCCCTTGAGCAGTATATAGTGTCCTTCTTTATCCCTTTTGATTGACTTTAGCTTGAAGTCTACTTTATTTGATATGAGGATGGAAACCCCTGCTTGTTTCCTCTGTCCATATGAGTGGTAGGATTTTTCCCAACCCTTTACTCTCAGCCTATGGATGTCTTTTCCTATGAGATGAGTCTCTTGGAGGCAGCATATTATTGGGTCTGTTTTTTTGATCCAATCTGCTAATCTATGTCTTTTGATTGTTGAGTTTAGGCCATTAACATTCAGAGTTATTATTGAGATGTGTTTTGTATTCCCAGCCATTTTAACTTCTGGTATTTACCTTGACATGGTTTCTCTTCTAATTTTTTTTTTCCTTTAGTGTAATCCCTCCCTCTGTTGATTTTCATCATTGTTTTTCTTTTCCTCTTCATGGAATATTTTGCTGAGGATGTTCTGTAGTGCTGGCTTTCTACTTGTAAATTCTCTTAACTTTTGTTTATCATGGAAGGTTTTTATTTCATCCTCAAATATAAAACTTAATTTTGCTGGGTATAAGATTCGTGGTTGGCATCCCTTTTCCTTCAGAGCTTGGAATATGTTGTTCCATGATCTCCTAGCTTTGAGTGTCTGAATTGAAAAATCTGCTGTGATATGAATTGGTCTCCCCCTATATGTGATCTGATTCCTCTCTTTTGCGGCCTTTAAAATTCTATCCTTGTTCTGTATGCTAGGCATTTTCATTATAATGTGTCTGGGTGTAGATCTGTTGTAATTTTGTACATTTGGTGTCCTATAAGCCTCTTGTATTTGGTTTTCCAAATCATTCTTCATGCTTGGGAAATTTTCTGATATTATCTCATTAAAGAGGTTGTGCATTCCTTTAGTTTGAAACTCTGTGCCTTCCTCTATCCCAATTATTCATAGATTTGGTCTTCTGATGCTGTTCCATACTTCTTGGATGTTCTGTTCATGGTTTCTTACTATCTTCATTGTGTGGTCAACTTTATTTTCAAGATTGTATACTTTGTCTTCATTGTCTGAGGTTCTTTCTTCCAGTTGAACTAGTCTGTTGGTGATGCCTTCAATTGTGTTTTTATTTGGTTAATTGTTTCCTTCATTTCAAGGATTTCTGACTGATTTTTTTCAGAGTTTCGATCTCTTTTTTGAAGTAATCTTTTGCTACCTGTATTTGCTCTCTTATATCTTTGTTGTAGTGGTCAATTTTTGCCTGTATTTGCTCATTTAGGTCATTCTTTGATTCACAGATCATTTTAATTATGAACCTTCTGAACTCCTTCTCTGACATTTCGTCAACTTCGCTAAGCATGGGTTCTGTTATTGTAGAATCCTGGTTTGTTTGGGGTATTTTCCTCCTCTGTTTTTTCATGATGTCTATTTCCTTTACTTTTTGCAGTGTAGATCTGAGTTATTACAGATTCTTTCCTATATTTTTAATACCCTTGCAGGTTGTCTGTGCCTCCCCTTAGCGCTGGACTATCAGAATCTGCCACTGACCCTCAAAGTATGCTACCTGAAGCTGGGTTCACACTCGTTGGTGTGGCCAGAACTGGTTGAGTCTGAGCTCCTGTGGTGGTCTGGGGATTACCACAATGAGGTGAAGGTCAGTGGGACTGCCCTGGGCCCGCCTGGGCTCAGGCCGAGTTGGCAGGTCTGTCCTTGCTGTCTCCTGCTCTGGGGTGGAGGCCGGAGGGACTGGATGGAGCCTGGGCCTGGCAGCACTCTGATGTAGGACCCCTGGACTGCCCCGGGCCCGCCTGCACTCTAAGCAGAGTTGGTGGGTCTGTCCTTGCTGTCTCCTACTCTGGGGCGGAGGTCAGCAGGGCTGGCTGGAGGCTGGTTGCTCACCAGCGGGCATCGGTGGGACTGACCTGGGGCTGGCCGCGCTAGGGTTAAGGTTCCCGGGATTACCTTGGGCCGGCCTGGGCTCAGGCAGAGTTGGCAGGTCTGTCCTTTCTGTCTCCTGCTCTGGGGCAGAGGTCGGCGGGACTGGATGGAGCCTGAGCCTGGCGGCTCTCTGATGTAGGACCCCGGGCTGTTTGAATTTTTAATATATAGATAGCTTTAATTTTACAGTAGTCAATTATTGTTGTTTCCCCAAGTTGTTTTTAACAATATATAAAAATGTATGTTATTTACTATACCAAACTGAAACATGTAATTCAGCTTGATGATACAGTTGTTCTTGGTGGTCTTTAGCTAGTGGTCTTCACATAGCATGGTTTCAATAAATGTCAGAGAATTAGTATACAACAAAGTTAATGACCCTAATATAATTAAGTTATATATCAATATAAAATTAAAGTAAAATAAACAAAGTAAACAAATTAATTGACTTCTATAAGGTATAAAAATGAATAATGATGGAAGTTTAAAATGTTTTAGATATAACTGACTGTGAAATTAATCACATCTGGAACTAGTTTGGAAGTAGGAGACTGCAGCTAAAGGGGTTGTTGTCGTATTCAGTACTCACCTGGCTCATTTCACATTTGCAATGTTCGTTTACTTTGTTACAAGCTGAACATTCATTGTGACAAGACAGATATGGTCCTTGCTTTTAGGAGCTTAGAGTCAATTTAATCTCATTTGTTCCTTAACCCTTCACTAATCATTCAGTTGTTTATCCATCAAACTGAGTCCTTAAATGTGGAAGGTGATGCAGTGATAAATTATATTGAAATTGTTTTCTAGTTACATGTTTCCGATTAAAGAGGACACACATTATATAACTATTACATTTTTGGTGACTATACATTCACAGTATATAATAGATGATAACAATGTAATAGGATAATAATGAAGTAAAATGTATAGCAGAGATACAAATAGAAATATTATCAAAGAGATCAAAGCAGAGATGACTTATTCTGTTTGGAGAGTTTATCAGTATAACATAAAAAGTGGTGGAGAACTGAAAAATGGAAGAGGGAATACAGGTATAATAGTTACATTATTTTATTTAGCATGCATAAAACATTTCCAAAATTATTTCTAATTAAGGTTGTGAAGAAGAGGAACTTTGGGAGGTAATATCATAAGAGAACCTAATCAGAAACATGGAATCTGGGAAGAGTAGTTTCTGTTACAGAATCCAAAGTTCTTACCTTTAAGCAGGAGAAGGGCTATAGCAAGAAAGACTAAAAAGCTAGGGAAAGAAAGGTCTTTTGGGAGACAAGTTTTCACAGATCTCCCAAATTTCTGCATGCAGTGCTGGTAGAAGCACTGATGGCCTTTGTTCTGTACTACCTTTTCAAGGATATCTGTAGTGTCTATGTCTGGAAGAAAACAATGGATATGTTTATTGTCCAGTCTGATAATGACAACGTGTCCTTCCAGGGAAAAGGGCCAGCATGTTAAAGACTCTATAAAAATTCATCCTCTTTAAGCTAGAGACTCTAGAGACTCTGCAACAGTTACACAAACCCATGGTGTGTGCGATATCTGATATCCGCCTAAGTTTCTTCACATTGGCTTGTGAAACACAAGGGTCAAGGGGAACAAACAGAAACATAAATGAACAATGTATTCCTTGTCTCTGGTGTAAGAATTGTGTCTCTTTTACCAGCATAACTGTACTGTGCACACTAACTTATCATATGGAAAAGAGAGTTAAATCTCAAGACATTTTGCCAAGAAAAGAAACAGGAACCAAACAGGAGAGATTTTACATGCATTGGACATATATGGTTATGTGCACTAATTCAGGGTACAAACCATGAAAGGTGGAGGACTCAGGTAAGGTTTAAGCACTACTTCCAATTGCTTATCATTTGTGGCCTCTATTTGGATGGAATATAATGCGTTTCTGGTGTATAAATAACTCTTTTGCACATTCTTCAAAACTTGATTTTAATGCCTGGTTCAGTAATTAGGAGTTTTCCTGTACTATTTTTATTCCCTAACCTTGGGAATGGTTATAATGCTGGTACTAGTTTAAGTATATATTCATTCTGATCTGGTCATATTAAACTATCGGTGTCACTTTGGCTGTGCCTGAATAACATGGAGGTGTAATATAACTAAATCAAAAGGTGCTCTACCATGGAACATAAATTATCTAATATTTGTAAACACAGGTTTTTAACTAAAGATCTGGAAATACGGTGTGTTTTGCAAATGAGTTCCTACTGAAAATACTGTGATCACACAGTGAACACAAAAGAGCAGATATGCCAAAATTGTGGTTTCCTGTATTTGACAAGTGGTTAATTGGCTGAAGAAATAGAAGATAGACAACTGAGTAAAAGTAGCAGGGGCCCTAAAATCCATTCTTAAATCTTACAGTAACCTCTTCATACAAATGGCTTTGGCAGGTGGGGAGGACAAACGATAGAGGCATTGTTAGTTATTATTAATTACTATTATTGTAGGGAGCCCAGACAGTGCTGAGAGAAGAGACATTTAAATAAAAGAAAATTCTAAACAAAAAATAATAATATTTTGGTCACTGAGCAATTCAGTGGTGGTATAAAATTTGAAGGAACTTAACTTTGAGGTTATAATGGATGATGATTCAAGAGTTCATCATGCCTTGTGCTAGACCTATTCATAGGACTTTAATTTCCCTATTGCTATAAATAATTTTACCAAGGGAAGAGAAAATGTAAAACTATCTGAAAATCAAAAGATTCATAAAGAAAAATCAGGTTGAGGATACTAGTTAATATCTTTGTGAGTTAAGAGAAGTAGCCTTAGAGATCTGGTGAATTTTGAAAACAAAAATACTCTTAGAAATGAAATCTGAGTCTTATCTTTTGGCCACATGAAGCCGCTTAGTAATAGCATCCAGTATCTTGATATTGATGTGGAAAAATGATGAACAGCATCCTCCTTAGCAAACTTTTCTAAGTAGGAGAAAAGGATTTAGTGTACATGTGGGCATATAGAAGGTATTGAAAACTGTAGTCCTTCTACCTCTCTTGCTGATTTCCTTGATCCCTGATTAATGGAGAAACTACACACAATGCCTCTCATTCAGTCATTCTATGAAAAACACCCTTTGCTCCAGATAGCCTAAATGTGGTTACATTTCTATTTGTGTCCTTATGATGACCCTGAAATTTCCAGTGAAATTTGTGATGTTGTCAAAAATAATGGCTACATGTGTTATATGTCCAGCCTCAGGGAAACAACTGTAACTATATTCACTTTTGAGTTTGCTGTTTCACAAATAGCCTGGGGTCTGTTGTTCCACTATGCCTCTCATTTATGTTTTGCTGCGTAATGTAGAATCTTGGAAGAGACGAGAGCTGGCTTTGGTAGGAGACAGCTGTCATATTTCTGAGTTTAGACAGCATTCATTTCACTGATTCCCAGCAAACAAGAAGTGGATGGAGGGAAATGCCAAAGGAAGGTAGCAGGAAGAAGTGATTGCTTTCCCTGATGGTAGGAATACTTCGTTCTAGGTGGCATATAGTAAATCTAAAGACCAGGATCAAAGAGCCTCTTGGTTAGGCCACACAGAATAACAGTATATAAACAACAGTGAACTTGGGTGTGCAGGTATGGTGCTGTGAACAGCAGACAGATCTTGCTGCTGAACTTGAGCATACCAATCAGACATGCATAGGATAGTAAATACAAGGCCTAATTACCTATCAATATAGTCAGATATATGGACTGGAGCCATAGAAGTGGCTCACTGCAGCCATCTTCTACCAAGGAACCAGTCCAGAATTTTCACTCTCAATAGCTTTAATATGGTTTGGATTATAAATTGCAAATTTAAATTATTTTGCAGATTTTTCTAAAGCATTGATTCTCAGCAAGGAAGTTTCCACCCTCTGTCAGAAGTTTTAGAAATTTTTCAGAATATTTTTCTGGTTATAGTGATTAGAGAAGAGGGGTCAGGGCTACAGTTGTGGCTCACTGTTAGTGCAGTTGCATAGCACATGTGAAGCACTGGGTTCAATCCTCAGCACCACATAAAAATAAATAAATAAAATTAAAGTATTTGTCCATCTATAACTAAAAATAATAAATAAAAAAAGAAGAGTGGTCAGTGAGGATGCTTTGTAATGAGCAGAGGCCAGGGATACAAGACAATCTGAAATGTCTGGGACCATCTTTCACGAGGAAGAATCACTCTACATTTCACAAAATTTAATATTTTCTTCTAGGCAAGTATATAAAATGCTAGTTGAAGTCTTATAATAAGAAGTTTTAGTTTTAATCATAATGCATTTTTTTTCACAATTTATTGTTCTTTTCTGTCCAGAGTCTTAGAACCTCCACTACCTTATGTTCTACAAATGGACCTCCAGACCTCCTTTGGAGTTTCTAGCAGGGAGCACAGCTACTTGTACACCCTGACCAAAGAAACTTTTCTATTGGAAAAGGTCATCCCCTTCAATCCAGAACAGAGCACGTGGAGCATTGAGAAAAGGAAATTTGACACCTGCCTCCCCAGCCAGATTCACAAGATCAACTCTGGCAGTTATCAATCCCCAACACCACCAAACAAACAAACAAACAAACAAACTCTGGCAGTTAGTGGGGATGTCATGACATGATCATGATGGACGTCACAGAAACATAGCCTCACATTCTGTTTTTTTTAATGTATTAAAATTTCCAAAGTAGGATGCTACTACATTGGAAGAAATGAATTTTTGTTGTTGTCTTTCATAATGACCAATATTTGTTATCAATATCAAGAAATTGTCCCACTGACATCAAATTAATCTTGGCTATGAGTTAATCAGCATAACATTTCTGTGCTGTTATGCATTTGAACTTGAGTTTCATCATGATTATAAATGTGCCTGTGCACATGTGATATGTATGTTTGTCTTTGTGTGAGTGTTGCCTACATATGTACGTGTGTGCATGTATGTATCTATGGGCATACAGGTAGGCATTGTTCATCTAGAGTGTTCATGCTGGAGCATTTACAAACAAATTAATTTGTTATATTATCCATTCCCTACCTTATATTAAAGTCCTGATATTAAGTTATAGTTAGGAGTAAAACTTTATGACGTACTATTGTACAGTAGAGTGGCTATAGAAATGATAATGTGCCATTTATTTCAAAAAGCTAAAAGAAAGGATTTTGAATGTCTTCACCTAAACAAATGATAAATGTTTGAGGAGGTGTGAATGTTTAAGTGATTACATATTGCACAATACATACAAATATTAAATCATCATATGTTACCCTATATAATATGCAGAATTTTATGTTTTATGTATGAATTAAAAGTTTAAAAAATTTTTGAACAAGTTCAAAGAGCATATTATATTTTTAAACTAGGTGTGCAATAAGTAAGAAATTGTAAAATATTTAGCATTGGAAAGGGGGGTTTGTTTAGAGAAAGGGGGGTTTTGTTTAGAGATACATTAGAAGCGTTTTCCCAGACTATACAAACATTTGACCAACCACTTTGGTCAGTTTTGCTACAAACTTGCCAGGATGAAACAGTAGCTGAGAGCCAGCTGGGCTTTTACTTCTGAGCTTTCCGGAATGGAATGACAACAGGACATTTGGTAGGAAGTTTTAATATAGTTACTGTGTTTGATACCCAGAATTTTTTTTTTTGTTTGTTTGTTTTTCTGAAGCATGATTATTTTATTTTTCCTCAACTATGCTTCCATTTTCTTTTCTTTGAACTCTCCACTTATATCTACCAGTTTTTAAATTAATATTGATAATCAACTGGATTCATCTATCACTGGTGATTCACAATTAGAAAATCACAAATTTTTGCTTCTGTTAATACTGTACTATTTCATAATTAGACATTGAAAAAATTATATGAAGATTCAAATAAAATTAGAAATCAAGACTGTCTCTAGAGAGGTTATAATAATCTTTGCTTATCATGATGAATATCACATGAATTATTTCCTTTGGTGTTTCTGTGGGAAGCTCTGTTTTTATTTCTGACTGAATCATATTGCTTCATACAATACCTTCCTGTAGGACCATAGTCATGTCGGGATCATTGTATGTAATGTTAATGGAGGGCCATATAAAAATGCTTTTACACAGAGAAAGATGGTACAGATCTGATGTCTTCCTCCCTCCCTCCCTCTCTCTCTCTCTTTCTCTTTTTCTCCAGGTATTTGAAATTTGGCCTATTTTAAAGCAGTTCTGTTAATGCAATAGTGGTTTTGAAACACTGTATTAAAACAGACCACTTTAAAGGATCCACTCAAGAAATCATTAGTGGTTTATATAAAAGGAAAATAGCATATAAGGCACACTTTTATGGCTGAGATCTGACATTCACAACTGAGAGGAAAGGGGGAGAGAAGTCTTTCTTCATTAGCAGCATGACCAAAGCACTTAGGGATTTCACTCCCTCACATCCATTATTTCATCTATTGTCCTAATTTAATTTTCCATGATTTTCCTGACAGTGAAGGTTGGCAACTCTTAAGTACAGTACAAAAGGTTTGCAGCACTCATGTTAATAATTACACAAGCTGTTGAGGCTTTTTGCTGAAGGGTGTATTGTCAAAAATATCAAATTCAGACAAAAGCAGAAGCTACAGATGTGAGTGGAACCGGGATCCCTGAGCGCCTTTGTTTTTATCCACAGAAAGAAGCCACCTCGTGAGGCCTAAATGTTCATAAAGCATTCATACAATTTGAAGGCTTTGGAGAGCTCAAAACAGGAAAACAAGGTCTTTGGAGAATTGCCACATAATTGTTGCTGCTATTGTCTCTGCTGTCGCCTACCATGGTCCTTCTGACAATATAAAAACTATGATTTCTACATTCTTCTCAAATTGATTTGTTTTCTAGTGATAGGTATTGGCCAGATTTAGAAAACCTGATCCAGAAAATAAAGTTTGCTACTTGAGGGGGAATAGTAAACTTTAGACCATTATCCTTCTGCTTTTTAAGGATGTAGTCCCTTGCATTTGTTTCATCTTTTGTCACAGAAGGCAAAATTTACCCACATCATAGAACTGCCTCCTATCACCCCAGGAAATGAGTTGTCAACTTTGCATACCTATAAATAAGACTTCGATCAAGTGAGGCAGTCATGGATTTTCATAAGGATTTCACCAAGATCTGTGACTAAGGCATAGTATCTAGTTGATCATAGACTAAAGGATACTTTCCCATTTTTTTAGGACTAAACCTTTCAAGTATGATTAGAAGTCTTTATCCATAAGAAAGGTAGAAATATATTTAAAAGAAATGGCTCATAGGCAATAGTGTATAAAGATATTTGAGATGTAAAACAAATGCATTTTTACTCTCATATTTTTGGATATTCTTTGTTTACTAGATAAATGTCATTGTAAGCCTAGAATAGGCTAGAACTACAAGTAGATTCCTCATCAATGTCCCCTCCCTCTGCACTTGCAGCATTTGATGTAGATTGAAGAGGAAGCCTAAGTACAGAAAGATGGTATTTTGCTTATTCTGTGGAGTCATGAAGGTAGCTAGATTAGGATAGAAGTGATGACAAGGCAGGCTTAGGCAGGAAGAGGAACAGAGACAAGACAAGGTTCTCCTTTGGGAATAAACTGTACATATCTTAAAATAGACCTACATGTTCTTGGGTCACCTTTATCTGAGAATCGAGTGGGTGGTCCTATATAAGATTCAGATGAAGGCCAAGGACAGGTGTCTCTGCACCATCTTCACATGTATGATGACTGAGCAGATCTGAATTGTAGTCAAATGAAGAACGGTGAGGAGTCCCCAGATTTGGCACTATAAGAAGGTTGTTAAAAGGAGCATAGAGACAGCATAGCAGTGTCAACTGCATGGAAATAAAGGGAGAGACTTCCTGTGTTGGAATCAGCTATGCTTCTCACTAATTGTTTGACTTTGGGCAAGTTTTGTAACCTCAGTAGAACTCCATTCCCTCATCTATATGAGGTTACCAATACAGTAGTGCTGTCTTTTTAGGGCTGCTATTCAGCTAAGTGAACTATAAACGTAACATACTTGGAATACTTCCTGGTCCCTGGTAAACACAATATGCTGTTATGTGGGTAAAGTTAGCAGGGAGCAATGGCTAAGCTCCCATGAGTAATCATAGTGTGTGGCTGTGTCCAGAGGAAAAACACTCAGTTACACCAACCACAGGCACTTTCTCAGGGGATGCTTATAGGATGCTTAAATAGTGAAATAGAAATATTTGAGATGCGGGGCGGATCCAAGATGGCGGATTAGAGGAAGCCGTACTTTAGGACAGCTCCATGGAAAGAATCCAACAAAGCAGATAAATTGCCTTTCATCATATATATATAGGCTGAAAATACCGATCTCCTGGATGGTTTGATTACCACTACCAGAGAGAGAAAGAAACAAGCTGTCTGCAGCGGCTGGAGCCGCGAGGCTTCTGCAAAACCGCCTGGGTGGTGCACAGGCCGTGGAAACAAAGTCAGTGTGGGGAGACTGCACTACTACTGCAACCCCAGCCAAACTCACGGCACACCAGCGTGAAGCCAGCGATAAAAACCAGCGATAACAGCCAGCGGGATTGGTGCTGGGGAACCACAGGAGACCGCGGGTCCACACACCAGTTCAAATCCACACTCCGCCTCACGCGACCCTCAGTAGTGGGGCCCCGGACAGAGCGGCGCAGAGATCTGCGATCAGCAAACAGGGGCAGAATGGAGCGGGCCACAGTCTGAAGCAGCGCTGTCTGCATCACAGTCACAGGTGGGGCTTCCCGGTGTGATCGGGGAGGATACGGGAGTCTGCGGAGCTGCTGTTGACTGGAAGGAGAGCACCACCATCTTTGAAAGCTGCAGGGGCTGGTCCTGACAAAGGGGAGGAGACGGAGAGCGACGGCTGCATCCATCCAGGGACTCTCCAGCTCTCTGAAGACAACGCACAATTGGGTGAGACTTGGGTGGTCAGCAGGGGAAGGCGTTTCTGAGGCTAGCGCAGTGGCCACAAGAGGCTGCAACTGTGGGTGGACTTGGGGAGGGGGTGCCTTCTGGAAGGTCCCCTTCCCGGCACCATTCATCTGCTGACACACACAATACCCCTGGGCCACTCCTTCACTGAACCTTGCAGCCACTGGCCTAAGATGCAGCCTTGATTTCACTAACAGGATCACAGACTGTGATAGAATAGCAATTGGTTTGAACTGGAAAGGAAAAAAAGAGGGGGGCTTCCCAGGGCCCGTTTTGTCTGAGACTTGGGGTTTGACTTTTTTTTTTTTCTTTCCTTTTCTTTTTATTGGTCTGCTTGATTTTTTGGATTGCAGGAAGGGCTTTTTTTTTTTTTTTTTTTTTTGTTTATTTTTCTTTTCCTTTTTTTGGCTTTGTTTTGTTCTGCTTTTTTTTTTTTTTTTTTTTCCTTCCGCATTGATTGTCAGTGTGTTTATTTGCTTCCGTTCCTTTTTTTCTTTCATTCTTTTCCTTCTTCTCACTCTTGTATCTTTTCTTCCTCCTTCATCTTTCATGTTTACATCCTGCCAGTGCATACTAAACAGAGGCAAAAACAAGTTATACGCAAAACTTGGGATTTCTAGAACCGGCGCAATTGAACTGGGTAGCAAAGTGGTGTTATATATAGTTTACTCTCTATTTCCTTGATTCTCTCTCTCCTCTCTCTTACACCAATTCCTACTATTTTATCATTTTTTTTCTTTTCCAACTTACTATATATATAAATTGATCTTTTTACCTAATTGTCAACCCCATTCTCTTTCTTCCATCATCTACTAATACTAAACCACTTCCACTAAACCATTTCAATAGATATCTCTTTTCATACTTTCAAGAAAGAACAATTCAAGACACTTCCTTCTTCCTAAACATAACACCTCTGTATCCAATACTTGAAGCTATAAAACCCTATCAGAAACGTACAGAGTAAATTGGAAATAATATCTGGGTTAACAAAATCTGTACATTGTGACCAAACTTGGATTTTCTGAATAGAAAGTGTTAGGTTTTAAAAGTGTAAAGGAATTATAAGGTGATCTGATAGCATTGTACTACAGGAACAACATAAGGCTTTAAGGTAAAATCGAAACAGTCAAGGTCCCACAGTGCAGGAAGAATAGACACACAAGCAACATGAAAAAACAAGGAAAGAAAATGACACAAACAAATCAAGATACCTCATCAGTAGATGTCATGGCAAGCACAGTTGGTCAAATGCCAGAGATGGAATTTAGAAATTACATATGCCAAATGTTTATGGAACTTAAGAATGAACTCAAAAATGAGATGAGGGAGCAGGTACAGGAGGCAAAAGATCATTTTGACAAAGAACTCCAAAAACAAATACAGGAAGTAAAAGATTACTTCAATAGGGAAATAGAGGCTCTAAAGAGAATCCAAACAGAAATTCCAGAAATGAAAGAAGCAATAAACCAAAATAAAAGCTTAATTGAAAACATCTCCAACAGAATAGACCACCTTGGAAGAAAGAACCTCAGACAATGAAGACAAAATATATGTCCTAGAGAAGAATTTAAACCATACAGCAAAACTTGTTAGTAATCAAGAACATAACATCCAAGAATTATGGGACAGCATAAAAAGACCAAACTTAAGAGTGATCGGCGTAGAGGAAGGGCAGAGTTTCAAGCCAAAGGAATGAGTAATCTATTTAATGAATAATTACAGAAAATTTTCCAAGCTTGGGGAATGAAATGGAAAACCAAGTTCAAGAGGCATACCGAACACCAAACAAACAAAATCTCAACAGATCCACACCTAGACACATTATAATGAAAATGCCTAATACACTGAGCAAGGAGAGAATACTAAAAGCCACAAGAGAAAGGAAGCAAATTACATATAGGGGGAAACCAATCAGACTATGTTCAGATTTTTCAACCCAGACCTTAAAAGCAAGAAGATCCTGGAATAGCATATTTCAAGCTCTGAAAGAAAAGGGATGTCAACCAAGAATCTTATATCCAGCAAAATTAAGCTTTAGATTCGAAGATGAAATAAAAACCTTCCACGACAAGCAAAAGTTAAAAGATTTCACAACACGAAAGCCAGCACTTCAGAGCATCCTGGGCAACATTTTTCATGAAGAAGAAGAGAAAGATGATAACGAAAATCACCAAAGGGAGATATTAAACTAAAGGAAATACCAACCAGAAGAGAAACCAAATCAAGCTAAAGACCATAATTCAAATAAAAATGGATGGGAATAAAAATCACATCTCAATAATAACCCTGAATGTTAATGGCCTAAACTCGCCAATCAAAAGACACAGATTATCAGAATGGATTAAAAGAAATGACCCAACAATTTGCTGTCTCCAAAAAACACACCTCATAGAAAAAGACATCAACAGACTGAAAGTGAAAGGCTGGGAAAAGTCTTATCACTCACATGGACGGCGGAAGCAAGCAGGGGTTTCCATTCTCATATCAAATAAGGTAGACTTCAAACCAAAACTAATCAAGAGGGACAAAGATGGATATTTCTTATTACTTAAGGGAACCATCCATCAACAGGATATAACAATCATAAATCTGTATGCCCCAAATAATGGAGCACCTACATTCATCAAACAAACGCTTCTTAAGTTCAAGAGTAAAATAGACCACAACACAGTTATTCTAGGGGACTTCAACACACCTCTCTCACCAATGGATAGATCATCCAAACAAAAGCTAAACAAAGAAACTTGAAGCCTCCTCAAAACAATTAACAATTTAGACCTAACGGACATATATAGAATATTTCATCCCTCAGTAAACAAATACACATTTTTCTCAGCAGCACATGGCTCCTTCTCCAAAATAGACCATATATTATGTCACAAGGCAACTCTCAGCAAATATAAAAAAATAGAGATACTACCCTGCATGCTATCGGACCATAAAGGGATGAAATTGGAAATCAACGACAAAACAAGGAATAAGAAAAACTACTCCATCAACTGGAAGCTAAACAACATGCTACTGAATGAACAAGGGGTTGAAGAAGACATCAAAGAGGAGATCAAAAAATTCCTAGAGGTAAATGAGAACACAGATACATCATATAGAAATCTCTGGGACACTATGAAGGCAGTAGTAAGAGGAAAATTCATTGCACTGAGTTCATTCCTTAAGAGGAAAAAAAACCAACAAATAAATGACTGAACATCACACCACAAAGCATTAGAAAAAGAAGAACAGACAAACACCAAGAGTAGTAGAAGACAGGAAATAATTAAAATCAGAGCAGAAATTAATGAAATTGAGACTAAGGAAACCATTCAAAGAATTGACAAAACTAAAAGTTGGTACTTTGAAAAAATAAACAAAATTGACAGACCCTTAGCGATGCTAACGAAAAGAAGAAGAGAAAAAACTCAAATTACTAACATTCGTGATGAAAAAGGGAATATCACAACAAACACCTCAGATATACAGAATATAATTAGAAATTACTTTGAAAACTTGTACTCTAATAAAATAGAAAATACTGAATGCATTGACAGATTTCTAGAGTCATATGATTTGCCTAAACTGGATGTGGAGGCTATACATAATTTAAATAGATCAATTACAAGCGAAGAAATAGAAGATGTCATCAAAAAGCTACCAACAAGGAAAAGTCCAGGACCTGATGGGTTTACAGCCGAGTTCTATAAGACTTTCAAAGAAGAACTAATACCAATGCTCTTCAAACTATTTCAAGAAATAGAAAAAGAGGGAGCTCTTCCAGACTCTTTCTATGAGGCCAATATTACATTAATTCCAAAGCCAGGCAAAGACACATCCAAAAAAGAAAACTTCAGGCCCATATCTTTAATGAACATAGATGCAAAAATCCTCAACAAAATCCTGGCAAATCGGATACAAAAACATATCAAAAAGATAGTGCACCACGATCAAGTGGGGTTTATCCCAGGGATGCAAGGCTGGTTCAATATTCGGAAATCAATAAACATAATACATCACATCAATAGACTTAAAGACAAAAATCATATGATCATCTCAATTGACGCAGAAAAAGCATTAGACAAAATACAACACCCCTTTATGTACAAAATACTGGAAAAACTAGGAATATCAGGAACATATCTTAACATAATAAAAGCTATTTATGCAAGGCCCCGAGCTAACATTATCTTAAATGGAGAAAAATTGAAAGCATTCCCTCTAAAAACTGGAACAAGACAGGGATGTCCCCTTTCACCACTGCTATTTAACATAGTACTGGAAACTCTGGCCAGAGCAATTGTTAGAATTTATTAGGACAAGAAGTTACTCTGGAACGCCATGGTAGAAAGGGATGGTTTTATTTGGGGTACCACATGGCGTGGTAGGGGACAAAAGGACAAGGGAAAGGGAAGGGAGGACAAGGACAGGAACAAGCATGAACAGAGAGAGATTTCAGTCCGCGGGTGGCTTAAATAGAGTGGGGGGTCAGAGAGCCCCCCTGGAGTGAGTCCTTGCCTTATAGGCTACCAGAGGTCAGGAGGTAGTGGCCAGGGCACCTGCTGGTCAGTTTTTTTTGGTCACGTTGAGGATCCTGGGAGCCTGAGGATCCTGGGAGTTGTAGTTTTTCACAGGACACCTGAGGAGGTGTGGCCTTCTGCCTGGAGGCGCAGCTTCTGCCTGGACTCCAACATTCCCCCCTTTTTGATTTCTTAGGAAGCGGGGCGTCGTGTTTCAATCTGGCTGCTTCAGAGCTGAAGTGGGGCGACGTGGGGTAGTTTTGAGGGGGGAGATGTGGGCAGGCAGGTCCAGCTGGAGGGTGGAAAAAATTTCCAGGAGATAGGCGTGGAAAAGATGAATCTGTCCAGGTATGGGATGGATGAAGTTTCTTTGAAGCCATATGTCGGTGAGGGTGTCAAACCAGGCTTCTGCAGAAAGTCACTGAGGAAGTCAGCCGGAGAGCATGTAGAAATTGTGGGTCTTGCGAGTTTGCAGGTAACACTATTATGGAAGCAACAAAGGGAAAGAAGGTGAGATGGATTATTTTCCATAGGCCTGTGTTCCACCAGGTGGGACTTACGGTGAAGAGGCCAATGGAGAGTCCGAAACACATCACAATGAGCATCAGGTGGCAGCATAAGGGCAGGACTCAGCAGGGCTCTCTGGTTGGAAAGTCATCCGTTGATTTTTTTAACAGTTGATTGTCCCTGAGAAAAACTGGTTAGAGGTTTAAAACAAGAAAAACAGAGAAGATTATTTTGAGTTGGTATTGGGGACACGAGAGAAACGAATTTTTAAGGGATCAGTGGGACTGGAAGAGCAAGTATATTGAGGTAGTTGTTTGTCTTCTTTTTGTGGATCTTCAGTTGGTTGAGCAGCTGGTTTTAGTCTGGAAATATGAATCCAAGAAGTTAAATTTCCTGAGGTTTCACGAAGCTTAGCAGCTGTGGGTGTGCACAGCACAACCTGGAAGGGGCCTGTCCACTTTGGGACAAGGGAGACCGATTTTGTGTCTTGTGGAGGGGAGAAATATACCCAAGAACCGGGTGTTAATGGGAATGAAGCAGTGAGTCTACCTGGGTCAGGTAGAATGAAATCTTGGCATGTCCATATCTGATGTCTGATGAAGGATAAGAGAGGAGAAGAGAGATCTTTGGGTAAGGGTCCCTGAGTTGGGGAAACTCCAGGTGGAAGAACTGGTCGCCCAAACATAACCTCAAAAGGGGATAATAAGGAAGGTTTCTTTGGGAGGACTCGAAGCCTGAAGAGCGCAAGGGGAAGTAATTTGACCCAGTCTAAGCGAAGTTCTAGGGAGAGTTTAATCAGAATATTTTTAAGAGTTCTGTTGGTCCTCTCTACCTTTCCTGAAGACTTGGGGTGATATGGGATGTGAAAGCGCCAAGGAATGTTGAGAGAAGTAGAAACACTTTGGGTAACAGAAGAGACAAATTCAGGCCCGTTGTCAGACTGGATGGACATGGGCAACCCAAAGCGAGGAAGAATTTCTGAGACTAGAATAGAAGCTACTGTGGAGGCCCTTTTGTTGGAAGTAGGGAAGGCCTCCACCCATCCAGAGAAGGTGTCTACCAAGACCAGGAGATATTTATGTCTCCGGACAGTTGGCATGTTGGTGAAGTCTATCTGCCAATCGGCTCCTGGAAGTTGACCTCGAGCTTGGTGAGAAGGAAATGTTCCTGGTTTAAGGGGGGTATATGGGTTAGTGCGCTGACATGCTGTGCACGTGGAGGTGAGTTGATGGAGAAACTGTGTGTCCTCTGGAGTCAGGGTGAGGAAAGAGGTAGCAAAAGTTTTGAGGGCCTGGGGGTTAGGATGGAATAGAGAATGGAGATAGGAGAGGATTGACTGTACTGAAGGAGACGTGGAGGTTTGAGTAGTGGATTGGACTGGAGCTAGGAGAGAAGGAGAAGATAGTGCTGCTTTCCTTGCTTCCCTATCAGCCTTCGTGTTTCCCTGAACTATGGGAGAGTCTCCACTTTGGTGTGAAGGACAATGGGAAATTCCTATTAATTTGGGCAGAAGAGAGGCTTGTAAAAGTTTTGATATTAATTTAGAATTAGTAACTGTAGACCCTTTTGTGGTCAGGAGCCCTCGTTCCTTCCAAATTGCTGAATGGGAAAGCAAAATATGGTAAACATATTTTGAGTCTGTGTAAAGGGTGAGGTTTTGGTCAGCTGCTAATTCAAAGGCACGACTAACAGCTGTTAGTTCAGCCTGTTGATTCGTAGTGTTGGAAGGGAGGGGGGCTGCCTCAATGACCTCTGATAGGGAGACTACAGCGTAACCGGCAAAACGTTGCCCATCCTTAAAGAAAGAGCTGCCATCTGTGAACCAAATTAGGGAAGAGTCAGGAAGTGGTCCCTCTTGGATGTGTGAGGGGTGAGGGATTAGGGCCTCAAGCATCTCTATACAATCATGCTCTGGGGGTTTTGAGGAGACTGGGAGGAGGGAAGCTGGGTGTAAAGAGGAACAGGGTTGGAAAGAGATTGAAGAGTCGTTTAGAAAGGAAACAAGGAGAGAGAGAACACGACAGGGTGGGAGAGTTTGAAGGCTCTTATAGGTTAGTAAATCTTTTAAATGGTGAGGAGAGGCAATAGTGATATGAGCACCAAAGGTCAGCTTTTTTGATTCCTGTAGGAGTAGGTAAGTAGCAGCCAGAGCCCGTAGACAGGGGGCCCATCCGCGAACAGTGGGGTCAAGTTGTTTAGAGAGATAGGCAACTGGGGCAAAGGTGGGGCCC
This sequence comes from Tamias sibiricus, assembly GCA_025594165.1. Classification (NCBI taxonomy): domain Eukaryota; kingdom Metazoa; phylum Chordata; class Mammalia; order Rodentia; family Sciuridae; genus Tamias; species Tamias sibiricus. The sequence goes on from CM046668.1 coordinate 33,917,472, forward strand.
TTGAATTGTCCTAGAACACCGAGAGCTAAGCCCTTCATTTCATGGACATAAAGGGTGAATGGCTGGAGAAGGTCTGGGAGATGAAGGGCTGGAGCCTGTGATAGTGCCCGCTGTAGATGTTTAAACTCAGCCTGAATGTTTTTGGGGAGGAACTTTTCCTCTATCTCTTTAGCTGCCTCATATAGGGGCTTTGCATAAAGAGAAAAATTGGGTATCCAGGCACGAAAATATCCCGCTAGGCCTAGGAAGGAAAGAATCTCTTCCTTAGTCTTGGGACAAGGGAGCTCTTTGATGAGAGCCTTTCTGTCTAAAGTAATGGCCTTTGACTGATGGGAAATCTGAACTCCTAGGTAAATTAGCTGGGTCTGAGCAAGTTGTACTTTAGATGGGGAAACACGATACCCACGAGAGGAGAGAAAGTTTAAAAGAGTGAAAGAGTCTTCACGAGCTGTGAAAAAGGAGGGGCTGCAAAGGAGAAGATCATCTACGTACTGTAGGAGAGTGGAGTCAGAGAATTTAAGGTCTTTGAGGTCAGCAGCCAGTGTCTGTCCAAAGATGTGAGGGCTGTCTCGAAAACCTTGAGGAAGGACTGTCCAAGTCAGTTGTTGGGACCGTTGCGTGTCAGGGTCAGTCCAGGTGAAGGCGAAGAGGTCTTGTGACTCCTGGGCTAAAGGGACCGTGAAAAACGCATCTTTAAGGTCAATAACTGAAAAATAGGTAGATGTAGAAGGAATTAGGGAAAGAATAGTATAAGGATTTGGGACTACGGGGTGTATAGGCCTGACAGCCTCGTTGATGAGACGAAGATCTTGGACCAACCGATATGTGCCATTGGGCTTCTGAATTGCCAAAATAGGAGTATTGTAAGGGCAATGGGTGGGTCTGAGGAAACGTTTTCGCAAAAGGTCTGAAATAATGGGTTGGAGACCTCTAAGGCTGGTGGCTGGAAGTGGATATTGGGCTCTGTTAGGGAAACACCGAGGATCTTTAAGGAGTATTCTTATGGGGTCGCACTGAGCAAGGGAGGGAGTCTGAGTATCCCAGACTTTAGGGTCTACCAGGTCAGTAGGGGCAGGGTACTGGGAGGTGTCTGTATCAGTCGAGGGCTGGGGATTTGTATCGGTAGGGGGTTGGGAGGTTTCCTCAGAGGCATTAGTGGCCTCTAACACTGTAAGGAGAAAGACAGAGGTGGAGATGGAGTGAGACGAATTAGGGAGCACGGCTAAACTAGGCAGATTAGAGAATGTAATTGAGGCCTCAAATTTGGCCATTATGTCTCGGCCCAGTAGAGGCACAGGACATTGAGGTATTACTAAGAATTGATGGGTGAATAGGTGGTGATGAAGCCAGCAAGACAGCATAGGAGTCTTGTGGGGGCGAATAGCATTTCCCTCTACCCCGACAATAGGGGATGGTGCTATAGTAGTGGGGCCCCAGAACTCCTTCAAGACTGAGGAAGTGGCTCCTGTGTCCAGCAGGAAGTTTATGGGGCGGCCATCAACAAGGAGGGTAACCCTGGGCTCTTGTATGGCGATGTCAATGGTCGGGAAAGGAGTCCCTGGGCCCCGTCAGTCCTCTGTAGCCAGTGCCAGCAAGTTGGGGTTTGTGTCTGGTCCAGCCCCCCTGCGGGGATTGGGGCAGTCAACACCCCAGTGTCCCATCTCGGAACATTTAGGGCATGGACGTTTAGGGACCCTGGGATTAGGGCAGGCTCTTGCCCAATGTCCTTCCTTCCCGCACCTGTAGCAAGGCCCTGGGGGTTCCCCTTGTATGGACTTATGAGCCCCTGCTCTCGAGGCCTGAGCATCAGAGCTCCGAAGGGCCTGAGCCAGCATTTGAAGGTCATGCTTTTGAAACTTGCGACGTTCCATCTCTTCTTCTCTATTATGAAATGCCTTAAAGGCTGTAGCCAAAATCTCAGTCTGAGGAGTTGCAGGCCCCTGTTCTAGCTTCTTTAACTTAGCCCTTATGTCGGGGTAACTCTGGGATATGAAATAAGTCATAAGGACTTGACGCCCTCCTTGAGATTCTGGATCTAAATTTGTAAAACGTTGGAGGGTTTTCGTGAGCCGATCAAGAAACTCAGAGGGAGTTTCTTCCCTTTTTGAAAAATTTCCCGTAGCTTATCAAAATTGACAGGTTTTTGAGCTGCTCGCCTAAGGCCCGCAACTATGCACGTGATAAACTGGTCCCTTAAGGTTATGCCCCTTGACGAATTATAGTCCCAATTCGGTTTTCCCTCGGGCACTACTTCGGGACCAATGGGAAAGTCTGGATTAGTTCTATTATTCTCATCTGCATAGCCTCGTGCCTGTTCCCAGACTCGTCTGCGTTCTTCTGGGAGTAAGGTATTTGCTAAAATGACATATGCATCATTAAATGTAAGGTCATATGTTTGAGTGACCCATTGGAATTCCTTTAAGTATGTTGTGGGATCTGTCGTATAAGAACCCAGCCGTTTTTTCAACCTGCGATAAGTCTGTCATTGAAAACGGGACATGAACTTTAATTACTCCCTCTGCCCCTGCTACCTCCCGCAAAGGCGCTATGGTCTGTGTCATCTGTTCTGTCTGTTTTTTTGAACGGGTGATACGGGGACTGAAGTTGGGATTAGACGGCGTGATAGCCTGTGGGTTTGGAATTGGCTCTGAAACTGCACTGGGAAAAGTTGCAGGAGCGGCGGAGGAATCAGGAAGTATAGTCGGCGCGGAATTCGCGAGGGGAGGGGGTGAATCCGTCGCAGGGGATGACGTAGGAGGAGGAGACGGAAGAGGAGGGTCTAAAGGCATGGTCGGGGCGGAAGAAGATGGCGGATCTATGAGGGGCGGAGCCGAGGGCGGAGTAGGGTCTCGGATGGAGAGGGTCGGGGCGGAAGAAGATGGTGGATCTATGAGAGGCGGCGCTGAGGGTGTAATGGGGTTTTTAGGTTGGTGGTAAGGAGGCGGCCGAACCTCTAACCCTGGGTCGAAGTCCGGGTCATCTGGGGATGGCTCCTTGGGTCGGCATGGGAGGAGGGCTGAAGCATTGCCGGCGCGAGCATTGAGGGAGGGGTTTCGACTGAGGAGCAGAAACGCGTCAGCGTAAGGTAACTCCTCCCACCGTCTCGATTGCCGGCAGAAATCAAACAGCTGTTGTAAAGCATCTGGGTCCACTGAACCCATGCAAGGCCATCGATCTGTCAAAGGATATTTTGGCCAATCGCGAGTGCATAGTGTAACTAATTTTTGTGGTTTTATTTCAGAACTCAGGCCTAGATTGATCAAATTATCTAGGAGAAGCTGTAGCGGGCAGTCAGTTGGGCGCGAGTGGGATGAAAAGAGCCATGACCAATAGCGACTGACTGCTAAGCTGAAGAGTAAAATTACCATCAGGGTAGAAAATAAAGTAATTAAGTTACACTCAATTGATATAGGCTGTCTTAATTCTTCTAGAAGGGACGAAGGGGTTTCGGTTTCGGTTTGGGGTACTGACGAGAGAAGCGTGCCCATATTGTGAGCCGCGGAGTGGGGGTCTGGCCTGCGCGTGTAGGGACGCTAGGCTAAGAAGATCTGAGGAGGCTAGCATCGGGACCAGGCTGGGAAAGTGTTGTAGCCGCGGCTTTGGCGGCAGAAGTGTGTGTGTGGGGGGGGGGTAGGCCGCAGACGTGCAGCCAGGACCTAAACTGACCGGGTAATCGGAAATTTAACTGGAAAGGGAGGTGGAGAGAGCTCTATGAGGTCCACTTTTAACCTTGAAGGTTTAGGTGGGGTGCGATCCTCCCCTCGTGAGCCAGCGGGTGGGGCTGCCGGACGTTCAACGGTCAGCTTCCACCGTGTGTGGCCCCTCGGGTTTAGAGCTCTTAAAATGGAAGGGGCTTACCCATTTGGCGACTTGGTGATGGAAGGTCAACGGCGGTTGGGGGATGGGTGTAAGGGTTGTCCACGGAGGTAGCTTATTGTCCTCTGAATTCTGACGTGCCCCGCGTGGGCGCCAAAATGTTAGAATTTATTAGGACAAGAAGTTACTCCGGAACGCCATGGTAGAAAGGGATGGTTTTATTTGGGGTACCACATGGCGTGGTAGGGGACAAAAGGACAAGGGAAAGGGAAGGGAGGACAAGGACAGGAACAAGCACGAACAGAGAGAGATTTCAGTCCGCGGGTGGCTTAAATAGAGTGGGGGGTCAGAGAGCCCCCCTGGAGTGAGTCCTTGCCTTATAGGCTACCAGAGGTCAGGAGGTAGTGGCCAGGGCACCTGCTGGTCAGTTTTTTTGGTCACGTTGAGGATCCTGGGAGCCTGAGGATCCTGGGAGTTGTAGTTTTTCACAGGACACCTGAGGAGGTGTGGCCTTCTGCCTGGAGGCGCAGCTTCTGCCTGGACTCCAACAGCAATTAGACAGACGAAAGAAATTAAAGGGATCAAGATAGGAAAAGAAGAGCTCAAATTAGCACTATTTGCTGATGACATGATAATCTACCTAGAAGACCCAAAAAAAACTCTACGAGAAAACTTTTACAACTAGTAAACGAATTTGGCAAAGTTGCAGGATACAAAATCAATACACATAAGTCAAAGGCATTTGTGTACATCAGCGACAAAGACTCTGAAAGGGAAATGATGAAAAATACCCCATTTGCAATAGCATCAAAAAAAATAAAATACCTGGGAATCAACCTAACGAAAGAGATGAAAGACCTCTATAACGAAAATTATAGAACACTAAAGAAAGAAATTATAGATGAACTCAGAAGATGGAAAGACCTGCCTTGCTCTTGGATAGGTAGAATTAATATTGTCAAAATGTCCATACTACCAAAAGCATTATACAGATTTAATGCAATTCAAATCAAAATCCCAATGTCATTCTTCAAAGAAATAGAAATAGCAGTCATGAAATTCATCTGGAAAAATAAGAGACCCAGAATAGCCAAAGCAATCCTGAGCAAGAAAAGTGAAGCAGGGGGCATCACCATACCAGACTTTAAATTATACTATAGATCAATAGTAACAAAAACAGCATGGTATTGGCACCAAAACAGACTGGTGGACCAATGGTACAGAATTGAGGATACAGAGACTAATACATATAATTACAGCTATCTTATATTAGACAAAGGTGCCAAAAATGTACAGTGGAGAAAGGATAGCCTCTTCAACAAATGGTGCTGGGAAAACTGGAAATCCATATGCAACAAAATGAAATGAAACCTTTATCTCTCACCATGCACAAAACTCAATTCAAAGTGGATCAAGGACCTAGGAATTAGACCAGAGACAATACACCTAATAGAAGAAAAAGTAAGCTCCAATTTCCAACATGTTGGATTAGGCCCCAAGTTCCTTAATAAGAATCCTGTAGCGCAAGAATTACTACCAAGAATTAATGAATGGGATAGATTTAAACTAAAAAGCTTCTTTTCAGCAAAAGAAACAATCAGTGAGGTGAACAGAGAGCCAACTAATTGGGAACAAATATTTAATACATGCACATCAGATAGAGCACTAATCTCTAGAATATATAAAGAACTCAAAAAACTTTACACTAAAAAAACAAATAACCCAATCAATAAATGGGCTAAGGAATTGAGAAGACACCTCTCAGAAGAAGATACACGATTAATCAACAAATACATGAAAAAAATGTTCAACATCACTGGCAATTAGAGCAATGCAAATCAAAACTACTCTAAGATTTCACTTCACTCCAGTCAGAATGGCAGCCATCAGGAACACAAGCAACAATAAATGTTGGAGAGGATGTGGAGAAAAAGGCACACTCATACATTGCTGGTGGGAATGCAAAATGGTGCAACCGTTATGGAAAGCAGTATGGAGATTTCTTGGAAAACTGGGAATGGAACCATCCTATGACCCAGCCATCCCACTCTTGGGTCTATTCCCAAAGGACTTAAAAACAGCATATTACAGTGACACAGCTATCTCAATGTTTGTAGCTGCACAATTCACAATAGCTAGGTTGTGGAACCAACCTAGATGTCCCTCAGTAAATGAGTGGATTAAGAAAATGTGGTATATACGCACAATGGAATTTTACTCAGCAATAAAAGAAAACAAATTAATGGCATTTGCAGGTAAATGGATGAAGTTGGAAGACATAATGCTAAGTGAAGTTAGTCAGTCTCAAAAATCCAAGTACCAAATGTTCTCTCTTATATAAGGAGGCTATTTCAAAGTATTGTTGGATGAGGGTACATAGGAGGATTAGAGGAACACTAGAATGGTCAAGGGAAGGGAGGGTAAGGGAGGGAGCAAGAGGGGAGGGAGGGGGAGAAAAAAAAAAGGTGGTTGAATGAGACGGATATCATTTTCTTTAATGCATGATTGAAAACCTGAATTGTACGAATATACTTTGTATACAAACAGTTGTATGTAAAAAGATACTAAATATATGCACTATGAGTTGTACATATTAAAAATTATAAAAATAAAATTATATATATAAAAAAATAAGTAGAAAAAAAAAAGAAATATTTGAGATGTAAAACCAACGTGTTTTTACTCTCATCACTCTGGATTTTCTCTACCCACTAGGTAAATGTCATTCTAAGTGTAAAATAGGCTTACAAACTCCAAAACAAGAGGCAATGATATTTTGTTAACACAAAAGTTTAAGGGAGAAAGCAGGTCACTAAACACAAACCAAGTGCCCCTCAATACCACCATGATTTTGCATAAACTTCTCACAAATATATGATTCCTCCCAAAGTGGAAGAAGGCTATTCAAAATAAAATATTAAAGAACAACTAGGCATTTACTCCAAATAAACAGTAAGAACACATTTTTCTCCCTTCAAGCCCATCAGGGGCTTTTATGGATGAAGCACAAGATGTAACTGATTATGAAAACAAAATTTTAAAATTAATTTATACATTCTTTAATGTATACATGTGGCACATCTGAGACAGCTGAGTCCAAGAAGAGCTTTTTGCTTTTCTATTTTTGTTTAATCAATGGAAATTAAAAGTTCTACTAGAAGTCATATTTTACAAAGATTTTTGGTGATATTGTTTATTCCAATAAAAAGTGACTTTGTTTCCTGAAATGCTTGAAGGTCACTAGTTTGGACCTACTTTTTCCCCCATGGGCCTGCCTTTGTCAAACAAGCTGAACTAAATTCATTCCAGGATGCTTCACTGTAATTTCAAATTGAACAACAGACCAACCATAGTAATAATTTAATAAACTTTAAAGAAAATATTTTGGGCAAAGAAGGGGATAGCAAAAGTAATGTTTAAATAATATCGTAAGTGCTATTTATCTTCAGTATTTTTACACTTTTGAACCTATTAGGACAATTAAAGTCACCTTTGATTATCAATATTCAACTATTTAGAAATTTGAATAAAAAATGATGAAACATTTAATATGACATTATATAAATTTCCCTAGCATATATTATCAAAACCAATATACAGAATGAACATCAATTTTAATTTTGTAATCTCTGAAAATATTAAAATTCTCTGTTTTAGAATATTTGTTAATTGAATATAATTATGAGTCTTAAGTTTATTTAAATAATATTTAATTTTTATATATGCTTGAACTGAAATTCACATGAGACTTAACTACTTTTATTATTTTAATTTTAGTAAAAGGACAAATTTATGTTATTGACAATATTAATTTTTTTGTTTGAAGTAATAATCCATTATAGCCACTTAGGTTAGGAAGATCAGAATCTTATTGGTTTTAAATCCATTGTAATATGAAGCTCTACACACTTCAGTAAGACAAAAGGACCAGCAAATACACAATCTTCACAATAATGAGCTACAACTCTTCTTTCAAAAATGCTTTTATTTACATAATGCATTATAATTTTCATACCATTTGTAAATTCATGACTGACTTTATTTTGGTAGTAACTCTTTGAAATAGGTAAGATAGACAATAAGAGAATATGGGATACAGAATCACTAAGTAACTTGCCCAAGTTCATTCAAATACTTAATGACTAGAATAGAACAAAAATATTTGGACTACTGTGACATATATGTAACTGGAAAGAAGATAGTTAAAACAAGGAAAAATAAAACAGAAAGCAAGCAGATATCTTTTAATCTGTTTATGCAGCTGGGGCATTTGTTAGTTAATCTCAGAAATGAAATAAAAGGTCAAAAGTAGATTGTAAGATGATATTTGCTGTTCAAACAAGTTTTTATTTTTATTTTTATTTTTATTTTTTTACCCTATCATTGCAGCAGTACCTGACATTCTCAGGAGATACAGTCTTTGTTTAAGGAGAAAGCATTTGCAGAGAGCATTTACATTCAAAAAGAACACAGAGAGGCTCACTTCTACCATTTAACAAGAGAGAAAATCACAAGACCATGAACAGATAGAAAGAAACAAAAAAATATAGACTCTGTTACATGTAACACTCTTCGAAGCTGTCTATTAAAACATGGCATTTAGACCAATCCATTGTACAAGTGGTTAGCAGGGTCAGGACTAGTGTTCTGCAGAATCAAAGGATGAAGGAAATGAAGAGATGGCAGTCCTCTTATAGACCATATTCTGAGCACCTGAATCCCCAAATTTTGCCCATTTGGTTCTAAGTCTGCTTTCAGGGCTTGTGCACAGGCCTCCTTCCCAAATAGTTTTCCAGAAGTTGGACCCCAGGAATTGACCAAAAGGGGTCTTTTTCTGGGAAATATGGGTTGGATGGAGCTGGCTTGTGCACATATGAGTATTTCATGGCTTTTATTATTTAGGCTGGACTCAAAGATGAGGAGAGATCTCCTAGAGTTATCATGCTCCAGCATGGAACTCCAAAGACAAAAAATTTAATGTTAAATTTAGTCTTTCAGCCACTGAGAAGGTATATGTTCAAGGTAGAAGGCTAGATCACAACTGTGTATAATGATTTTTCACATCGATTTTAAAATTGGTATATTGAAACATGGAATATTTAGCATGCCTTTGGTACTATTGATTCAGGCACAACAGATATCAGGCATGGATAGGGCTTCAGACTTGCCATTGTTATATATCTAATTGCAGAATTAATATTGATTTTTTTTTTCATTTTAATATCTTGAAAACTTACTACTACTATCAATTCCCAAACCACTATCTTGCTATAGGACCTTGATTATCCCCTATTTATCCTTTGACATCTGCTTAGAATGAGACCATCTCATCCTCATCTCACTGTTCTTCCAACACAGAATCCTCTTCTGCTAGCTAAATACATTTAATTTAAGTGAACTAACATAAAAGTTGACATTAGCATTATGAAACTAAAAGCAATAGTATGCTTCTCCCCTAATAGAGGGTCACATGCAAAATCAAATGTGGCACAAAATGGCATTCTTCCATGTCTTTCCTTTGCCTATTCTCCATGGCCTTTTAACTACCATGCCTTTGCAGGTATTCCTCCTTCCAGGTGGAAATTTATTTCCCATTTTCTCAGTATGAGTAACTCTTATCCATCCCTCATGATACAACTCACATTTTTTCCCCTGTCTATGAAGCCTTTCCTATGTCCTTTGTGCTCCCACCTTTACGTGTGTTTCCATCACTGCTCACTGCTATCATTGATTTTCTAATCTGTCAGATCTAGAGAATGTGGATGTTGATATTAATGGTTGTGTTATTTTGCTTTATTGGTGAAACCATTCTCCAAACAGTTGCTTAGATCTATTCCAGTGCAGATACTCTACAAATGACAAGCCATGGGTAAAGCATAATTATAGTCACTGGACACTGTTGCAGGTTTAGATGGGGTTTAATATGAGTTGTGGCAGCAACTCTGAGAAAGTACACCCAATTTTGATTTTTAGACAGAGAATAAGTACTATAGGAACTAGATCTATATTGACACCTGTATTGGTTCATTATCTGTTAGGCTCTACCTCTGCCTATGCATATAGAATATCTAATATGCATATAGAATACCTTCTTTGTAGCCAATATATTTCTCCAATCCAAGAATATGTGAATATGTGGACATAGAAATTACAGAAGCCAATAGCATAGAGACAGAGGGATCAAAGATGTTCTCAACAGAATCAGGGTAAAGTCACTGTCCAGTCACTCTCAACTGAAAAACTACTGTCTACAGAGTCAAAGTAGGTGATTGAGAAAATGTATAGATCATTCTATATTTTATATTTTACACATTATATTGAAGACACATATTTCACAACCTATGTTAGTTTAAAAAGATAAGGACTTCAACTTTTTGTTTTACAGAAATGAGTGTTTGTCCCTGCTTCTGGATTATAATGAAAAATAATGTTAGACAAAATAACCTAAAAAGACAGTAATTACAATTAGCAATGTTGCTTTAATCAGTTACACATTGGAATAAATTAGCAATTCCTAATGTCTACCTATGTGCATACAGATTTATGATAACCTTGAAGGACTACTTAAAATTCATTCCATATGATTCAGATTTTTCTCAGCTGTTTCTTGATTATGTTTATAGCATAATGCATTAATTTACAATTATCAGCTATTGTTAAAAGATGAATATTTACTAATTAAAAATACCAAAAATTTGTGGCCAACATTTTATTTTTAAGAATAAGGAGATGGGCAAATAAAACTCTGCACTGGAAGAGGCAAAAAAATATTTTAAATGTATCACAATTACCTTAATCAAGCAAATTACAATTTTGGAACTTAAAAACTAGCCTCTTGTTAATCCTTAAATAGATAGAATTGGACCTTTAATAAATCTTACCATGAGATAAGGCTTTGTATATATGACCACTGCTGATTTCAATAATGTCAATTCACAATGTAGTCTTCATAATACTACACTAGTGTATCATACTGCAAAACTAGATTTAATAAATTAGTTCAGAGCATGCTACTTCTTACCACACAATAGGACTAAGTCAAACATTTTGTTTATGTAATTTTTAAAGACAACTGGCATATAAAATATTTTTCAATTTACCCACAAGCATTTCTGAATGAATGTTGAAAGGGAAGACAATGTAAAATGTGCTTCAAAATTGTTTAGGATTATTTTTGAAGTTTTATTGAATATTAACTACATTTACCATAAAAGTATACTTAATATGTCTAGTGAAATAAATCAGGAAGTGAGAAAATATTTCAAAGACATCTGTATTGTTGTTTTTTGTTGTCTTTTTGTTTATAAACACATGTGTTTTATTGCTACTTTGCAATCCCCCTATCATCAGATATATCACCTTACCCCCACAAAACAATCTTAACAAATATTTTTTATAGCAACAAACTTCTCTAGAGAGTTTTAGTACATAATAAACTAGACATTTGAATTATATATTTTTCTTGAATAAATAAATTTCAGTTGATAAGAGATATAGAACCAAAAATTATAACATAAAAGAGATACAAGACACACAAAGAAATGATAAGTATGACTTTATTTGTAGCTCGATTCAAACCATCTGTAACTAAATTCAAAATCATTTTATGGTTAAAAAAAACTCAACAAATTAAGTACAGAAAGAATGGATCTCAATGTTAATAGAGGCCAGATATAACAAGTTCACAACTAATATCATATGTAATGGTGAATATCTGTAAGCTTTTTCTTTAAAATTACATACAACTATACTCACTTTACCACTTTTATTGAACATAGTATTAGATGTCCTATCCAGAGAAATTAGGCAACAGAAAAAGTTAAAAGCATCCAAGTCAGAAATGAAGTTCAATTATGTCTGCAGATAATATCATTTATTTATAAGAAACCTAAATGAATCCACCAAAAAACTGTTGAAACTAATAAACATTCAGCAAAGTTTCAAAATACAAAATCAACACACAAAGATTAGTTAATTTTTTTTATGATAACAATGAAACATTAAAAAAAGAAATTCAAAAACAATCCTATTTACAATAGCATCAAAGAGATTAGCACACTTAGGAATAAATTCAACTTAGAGGCAAAAGATACTAAAAGGTAAACCATAAAACACTGATGGAAGAAATTGAAGGAGACATGTATAAATGAGACAAGATACTTTGTGCATAGATTGAAAGAATTAATATTTTTAAAATATCTACCTCTCACACACAGCAAGCTATAGATTCAATGCAATCTCTATAAAAACTCAAATAATTTTTTCACAGAAGAAAAAATCTTAAAATTCTCATTAAATTAAAAATAAATAGCTAAATAAATTTTTACTAAGAATAACTGAGCTGGAGGAGGCAACACACTTCTTGATATCAAACCATATTGCAAAGCTGTAGTAATTAAAACAACATAGTAATGGTCTAAAAGAGACAAACTAGAAAATAAGACAGAATAGAGAACCCAAAATAACTCAATGTTTTTATAGTCAAATAATTTTAACAAGGATGATGAGAGTACAAAATGAAAAAAATATAATGTCTTCAATAAATCATACTGGAAAACCTGAATGTCCACATGCAAAAGAATAAAATTGGACCCTTATCTTACATCATAGTAAAAATAAATTGAAGTATGTCAAAGTCTTAAACATGAGAATTAAATACATAACACCTTGCGCTGCTTTGCCTGGAGCCTGGACCAGAAACCACGGTGCCTGTGTGGATGGGAATACCACACCGCGGTTCCCTATCCACCAACACGTGACTCCACTCAAACCACCTCCATCGTGGAACACTGCAGCCACTGCCATAGCCCTTCCCACGTGGTAATCTCCACTGTGGGACAATGGAGAGGCCCAGGAGGCAGCTACCTGTTGCAGTATGGCACGCCACAGTGTGCCATCACTGAACAGGCTGCCCAACGCCATCACACACCCCATCCCTCCAGCCCCATCTCTGAAAATAGTTGCCTCCATCTTGGGACACCTCCCCTTCCATCTTGGGTTACCTCTGCTGCCACCTCTGTCACCTTTAGTTGGGGCAGATTCCATCTTGGGACACAGATTGAGCCCTGGAAGCCCAACCGCAAGGTACCTACAGGCTTGACATTACTGCTGCTACCAACTAAGGACATGGCTGCTTCCATCTAGGGACAACAATCAGGACCTCAAGACCTGATTGTTGGAAGACCATCAGACCATCAAGATCCCTGTAGGCCTGGTTTCACCAGATGTATCCCTACTAAGTGTGCTAACAGTCACCATCCGATTGCAGAGGCAACAGGGAGCCTTGCATGGGGTTGCTTCTCTCTCTCTTTTTTTATCACCTGCTAACAGCCAAATGCTCTTGATTCCCCTTTCACTCATCCTATAATCTAATTATAATCTAATACCTCTATATTCTCATATCCTACCTCATAAACATCACATCCTACATTCCCCCTCCCCCCCCCACCATCCACAACTGGAAACTGTAAACCCTTATGCAAACCTACTGGCGATATGGTAGAAGATAACCTTACTTGTCATTTCTGTTTATACTGGCAAAACTGTAAGTGTCTAAATAGAAGCTAAATTATTTATGGCTGCATATTACTTGCATGGGTGCTGTAAACATTGATCTCCCCCTTAAAGAAGTATTACTAACCTGCAGGGACACTACAAGATTATGGGGTAGAAACTGCAATACCTCAGATCCACGCCGCAAGAGAGGAAGACACATAGACAACATGAAAAAACAAGGGCGGAAAATTCCCCAAACAAACCAAGATACTATAACAATAGAATCCATTAACAGTGCAGTAGACGAAATGACAGAGAAAGAGTTCAGGATATACAAAATTAAAATGATCTTCAAATAAAACAATGACTTAAGTGAGAAAATACAGGCAAAAATTGATTACTCCAACAAAGAGATAAGAGAGAAAAAACATGTAGCAAAGGATTACTTCAAAACAGAGATAGAGATTGTGAAAAAACAAAACAAACAAACAAAAAATCCTTGAAATGAAGGAAGCAATAAACCAAATAAAAAAACTTAATAGAAAGCATCACCAACAAACTAGATCACTTGGAACATCAGATAATGAAGTCAAGTATACAATCTGGAAAATAAAGTTGACCAGACAGTGAAGATGGTAAGAAACCATGAACAGAACATCCAAGATTTATGGAATAACATCAAAAGACCAAATCTAAGATTTATTGGGACAGAGGAAGGCACAGAGTTTAAAACCAAAGGAATGCACAATCTCTTCAATGAAATAATATCAGAAAATTTCCCAAATATGAGGAATTAATTGAAAAATCTAATACAAGTGGCTTACAGTACACCAAATGTACAAAATTACAACAGATCTACACCAAGTCACTTTATAATGAAAATTATTAGCATATAGAATAAGGATAGAATTTTTAAGGGTGAAAGAGAGAAGAATCAGATTACATATAGGGGGAGACCAATTCGAATCTCAGAAGATTTTTCAACCCAGACCCTCAAGGCCAGGAGATCTTGGAACAACATAAACTAAGCTCTGAAAGAAAATGGATGTCAACAAAGAATCTTATATCCCCCAAGATTAAGCTTCAGATTTGATGACAAAATGCAAATCTTCCATGATAAACAAGAGATAAAAGAATTGACAGCAAGAAAGCCTGCACTACAGAACATCCTTGGCAAAATATTCCAGGAGGAGGAAATGAAAACAACAATGAAAATCTACAAAGGGAGGTACTACACTAAAGTAAAAACTAATCAAAGGAGAAACCAAGTCAAGTTGAAAACCAAAAATAAACCAAAATGACTGGGAATACAAAACATATTTCAATAATAACCCTGAATGTGAGTGGCCTAAACTTATCAAATAAAAGACATAGACTGGCAGACTGGATTAAAAAAAAATAGACCCAACAGTATGCTGCTTTCAAGAGATTCATCTCAAAGGAAAAGACATCCACAGACAAAAGGTGAAAGGATGGGAAAAAAAACCTATCACTCACATGGACTGCCTAAACAAGCAGGGATTTCCATCCTCATATTAGATAAAGTGGACATCAAACCAAAGTTAGTAGAAAGAGATAAAGATACTACTCAAGGGAATCAGACATCAGCAAGACATAACCATTAAGTATATATGCCCCAAACAATGGGGCATCTATGTATATCGTACAAACCCTTCTCAACTTCAAGAATCAAATAGACCACAAAACAATAATACTGGGTGACTTTAACACACCTCTCTGTCCACTGGATATATCTTCCAAACAAAAACTAAACAATGGAACTATAGAAATCAATAAAACAATCAATAATTAGACTTAACAGACATATATAGAATTTCCATCCACCAATGAGCAAATATACTTTCTTTTCAGCAGCACATGGATCCTTCTCCAAAATAGACCATATGTTATGCCATAAAGCAAGTCTTAGCAAATACAAAAAAAAAAAAAAAAAAAAAAGAAAGAAGAGATACTACCCTGCATTCTATCTGACCATAATGGAATGAAATTAGAAATCAATGATAAAATTAAAAATAGAAGCAGATACTCTAACACCTGAAGACTAAACAATATGCTATTGAATGACACATGGATAACTGAAGACATCAGGGAGGAAATAAAAAAATTTTTGGAGTTAAATGACAACTCTGATAAGACTTATCAAAATCTATGGGACACTGTGAAGGCAGTGCTAAGATGAAAGTTCATTGCAGTAATTTCATTCATTAAAAGAAGAAATAGTCAACAAATAAAAACACTGATATTACATCTCAAAGCCTTAGAAAAAGAAGAATAAACCAACACCAAACATAGTAGAAGAGAGGAAATAATTAAAATCACACCTGAAATCAATAAAATTGAAACAAAAGAAACAATTCAAAAAATCGACAAAACAAAAATCTGGTTCTTTGGAAAAAATAAATAAAATTGACAAACTCTTAGACACCTGAATAAAAAGAAGGAGAGAGAAAACTCAAATTACTCAAATTTGTGATGAAAAGGAAATATCAGCACAGACACTATTGAAATGCAGAAGACAATCAAACTCATTTGAAAATTTACAGTTCAGTAAATTAGAAAACCTCAAGGACACTGACAAATTTCTAGAGGCATATGATTAACCCAAGCTGAGTCAAAAGAGCATTTATAATTTAAACAGATCAATTTCAAGCAAGGAAATAGAAGACACCATCAAAAGCCTACCAACCAGGAGAAGCCTGGGACCAGATGGAATCACAGCTGAGTTCTACAAGACCTACAAAGAAGAATTAATACCAATACTCCTCAAATTATTCTATGAAATAGAAAGGAGGGAACCCTTCCAAAATCATTTTACAAGGCTAGTATCATCCTGATACCCAAACCAAACACAAATACATCAAGGAAGAAAATTTCAGACACCTATCCCTGATGAAAATAGATGCAAAAAATTCTTAATAAAGTTCTGGCAAATTGCATACAAAAACATAATTTAAAAATTGTGTACCATGATTAAGTGGGGTTCATTCCAGGGATGCAAAGTTGGTTCAACATATGGAAATCAATAAATGTAATTCATCACATCAATAGACTTAAAGAATTATATGATTATATCAATTGATGCAGAGAAAGCATTTGACAAAATACAGCACCCTTTCATGTTCAAAACACTAGAAAGACTAGAGATAGTAGAAACATACCTCAACAATGTAAAAGCTATCTATGCTAAACCCAAGGCTGACATCATTCTAAATGGAGAAAAATTAGAAGCATTTCCACTAAAAACAGGAACAAGGACAGGGATGCCCTTTTTCACCACTTCTATTCAAAATAGTCTTTGAAACTCTATCCAGAGCAATTACATGAAAGAAATTACAGAGATATGATTAGAAAAGAAGAACTCAAACTATCATTATATGCCAATGCCATGATTCTATACCTAGAGGATCCAAAAAATTCCACCAGAAAACTTCTAGAATTAATTAATGAATTCAGCAAAGTAGCAGGATATAAAATCAATACCCATAAATCAAATACATTTCTTTATATCAATGATGAATCCTCTGAAAGAAAAATTAGAAAAACTACCCCATTGACAATAGCCTCAAAAAAAAAAAAAAAAAAAAAAAAACTTGGAAATCAATTTAACAAAAGAGGTGAAAGACCTCTACAATGAAAACTGCAGAACACTAAAGAAAGAAATTGAAGAAGACCTTAGAAGATGGAAAGAACTCCCATGCTCCTGGATAAGCAGAATTAATATTGTCTAAATGTCCATACTACCCAAAGTGCCATACAGATTCAATGCAATTCCAATTAAAACCCCACTGCCATTCCTTATAGATATAGAAAAAGCAATTGTGACATTCATTTAGAAAGATAAGAGACACAGAATAGCCAAATTAATCCTTAGCAAGAAGAGTGAAACAGTAGGCATCACAATACCAGGCCTTAAACTATACTACAAAGCTATAGTAACAAAAACAGGATGGTATTGGCACCAAAATAGACATGTAGACCAATGATACAGAATAAAAGACACAGAGACAAACCCACATAAATACAGTTATCTCATACTAGACAAAGGAGCCCAAAACATACGTTGAATAAAAGACAGCCTCTTCAACAAATGGTGCTGGAGAAATCCATATGAAGCAAAATGAAACTAAACCCCTATTTCTCACCATGCACAAAAATGAACTCAATGATCCAGGACCTAGAAATTAGAACAGAGGTGTTACGCCTAATTAAAAAAAAAGTAGCTGAAATCTTCATCATTATTTCGGATTAGGCCTGACTTCCTTAAGATTCCTAAAGCATAAGAAATGAAATCAAGAATCAATAAATGGAATAGATTCAAACTAAAAAGCTTCTTTTCAGCAAAAGAAACAATCAATGAGATAAATAGAGAGGCTGTATTTTGGGATCAAATTTTCACCACACACACATCAGACACAGCACTGATCTCCAGGTTACATAAATAACCCAAAAAACTTAACACCCCAAAAACTAACAACCCAATAAATAAATGGGCCAAGGACCTGAACAGACACTTCTCCAAAGATGATATACAATCAATCAACAAATATATGAGAAAATGTTCAATATCTCTAGTAATTGGAGAAATACAAATCAAAATTACTCTAAGATTTTATCTCACTCCAGTCAGAATGGCAGTTATCAAGAATACAAGCAACAATAAGTGTTGGCGAGGATGTGGGGGGAAAGGCACACTCATACTTTGCTGGTGGGACTACAAATTGGTGTAGCCAATCTGGAAAGCAGTATGGAGATTCCTTAGAAAACTTGGAATGGAACCACATTTTGACCCAGCTATTCCACTCCTTGGTTTATAACCAAAAACAGTATACTATTGTAACATAGCCACATCAACGTTTATAGCAGCACAATTCACAATAGTCAAACTGTGGAACTAAACCTAGATGCCCTTAAATAGATGAATAGATAAAGAAACTGTGATATATAAACACAATGGAATATTACTCAGAATTAAAAGAGAATAAAATTATGGCATTTGCTAGTAAATGGATGGAGTTAGAGAATATCATGCTAAGTGAATTAAGCCAATCCTATAACAACAAAGGCCGAATGTTTTATCTGATAAATGGATGCTAGTCAGTAATGGTAGGGGGTATGGAATGAATGGAGGATCTTTGGATGGGGCCAAGGGGAAGGGGGAGGGTACATGGGGGTAGAAAAGATAGTGAAATGAGACAGACATCATTAACCTAGCTACATGTATGATTGCACAAATGGTGTGGTCCTACATTGGGGACAAACAGAGAAATCAAAAATTGTGCTCCATTTGTGTATAATGAATTGAAGAGCATTGTGCTGTCATGTATAACTGATTAGAACAAATAAATGAATTAAAATTTTATATATATATATATATATATATATATATATTTTTTTTTTTTTTTTTTTTTTTTTGGTGCTGGGTATTGAACTCAGGGACACTCGACCACTGGGCCACATCCCCAACCCATTTTTTTTTTTTTTTTGTATTTTATTAGAGACAGGGTCTCACTGAGTTGCTAAGTGCCTCTCCATTGCTGAGGCTGGCTTTGAACTTGCAATACTCCTGCCTCAACCTCCCAAGTGCTGGGATTACAAAATATTTTTTAAAAAGAATTAAATACATGAATTATATAAAAGAAAATATAGGGAAAATTCTCCTTGATGTTAGCCTGTGGATGTTTTTTGGATAGGACACTATAAATGTAGGCAACAAAAGTCAAATGTTAGTAAATTGTTTTTTGGAACTAAACTATCAAAAGCTTCTTCAAAGAAAGAAAGAAAAGAAAAACAAGTGAAAAATCAATCTACAGAATGAGACAGAATATTTTTTTAAAAATGTACCTGATATGGGGTTAATATCCAAGATGTATAAGGAATGCTTAAAATATGATAGCAAAAAACACAAATGACTTGACTTTTAAAATTAGCAAAAAATCTTAATAGACATTTTTCAAACACACACACAACACACACACACACACACACACGGCCAACAGTCATATAAAAATATAGCTAGAATAATTTTATGAGGAAAATACAAATCAAAACCATATAGTATAACCTCAAAGGTTTTATAAAAAATTAAGAGATAAGAAAAGTTGGCAAATGTGGCATATAAGAGGGATGTTTATTTACTTTTGATGGGAATGTAATTTGTTCCATCCATTATAGAAAACAGTGTAGAGTTTCCTTAAAAAAATAAAAATAGGACTTAGCATATGATTCATCAATCTTACTTCTGGAAATATAGGCAAAGGAGATGAGATCAGTAACTTAAAGAGATATTTGTACCCCCATGTTCACTGTGTATCATTGGAATTAGTCAAATAATAGAAACAACCTAAATATTCATCAAGAGAAAAAATAATAAGGAATATTATTCAGCTCTAAAAAGGAAGGAAATATTGTCATTTGCAACTATATGAATGAATCTTGAGCTTCTTATGCCAAGTAAGCAAGCCTTATACAGAAAAGTAAACAATGTATGATCTCATCTTCATGTGTAATTTTTAAAAGTCCAATCCCTAGAATCAAAAAAGAAAAAATTTCTGGAAGTGTGGAAGTGGAATGGGGAGATTCATCAAAAAGTTCCAACCTTCTGTTATAAAATGAATAGATTCTGAAGACATAACATGTAGTCTGATGGCTAATAATACTGTTTTGTTCACTAAAATTTTGCTAAGAGAGTAAAGTCTTAATTGTCCTTATCCACCTCCATGAACATACTATGGTAACTCTGTGTGGTAACAAGTGTATTAAGGTAGTAATCATTACACAATGTACACATATATCAAATTATCATATTGCACACCTTCATTAAACATAATTTTATTTGCCTTTGCTATCTCAATAAGCTGAATAAAAGAGAAAAAGAAAATCCAAAGAAACAGATAAATCTTTTAAAAATTTTGAGATTCATGAGATAATTGGAATTTGGAAAACTCTCCTGACTTTCAAGGAAAATAAAGATTTTTGTTACTTTATTAATAAAGCATAGTGGTATTGTAAGTATATCATAAAATATAATCCTTTTATTTTAAAGATGACATTAAAATATGAAAGCATAATAGCTTGGAACTTGTTCAAAATGATATAGAAGGAAGATGTGAAATAAGATTGAACAATTTGATTATGTGGGGAGTTAGGTAATAAACTCCTAGGCATTAGTTCCTTTTTCTATTCCATTCTACATGTTTTTTAAATAAGGTAGAAATTTTCTGTAATAGAAAATATGGTGGTATACAAATTGATTTTGTTTGAAATAACAAAACGTGTTGTAATAAAAATGTAGTTTCATTCTAACTAAAGAAAAAAGTAAATGTTTATTTTGATTTGCTTTCTTACCAAAATGAAAAAAAAAAGCTAATGGAAATTCAAAATAATAGTTTTTATTAATGTATTTTGTTTAATATACCATGAACTGTAATCAGCAGTAAAACCAAATTGACTTATTTAATTCTTACAAAAGTCTTACAGTATATGTTAATAATCTCTTATAACACAGGAAGAATTTGTGGTTTAAGCATTGAAAATACAGGATTAAATCACAAGTACACTCCAAAATCAGAAATCTAATTCAAGGTTCCAAGATTTGACAAGATCTTTGGTTTATAAAGTAATCAAATTTTCACTGATCAAATAACAAATGTATATAAACAAAATAATACCTGAAAATTCAATTGGGTAAATGAAATATATAAACCTCAACTTGATACAGAAGGGGAAAGGAACTCCAGAAATTTGAAGCAGATTTAATATAGAGAATTAAGTGCTTATAAAATTACTGGAACTGATATAGACAGTCAAGAATCTAGCACTGAAATTGATTTCTAGGGTGAACAAGTATGCCTACGTTGTAGAATGAATGATGGTCTCTCAAAGTTTCCCATATCCTAGTTAATGTTACCCTATATGGTAAGAGGAATTTTGCTAATTTGATTAAATGGATAGATATTTTACTGTATTATTCAAGATGATCTACATGATCACAATGGTCCTTAGAAGAGGAGAGTGAATCAAAAAGATTAGGTGATGTGATAACAGAAGTAGATGTGACAGTACAATGTGGGGCTATGAGCCAAGGTGTGTGGGCAGCCTATACAGAAACTAGAAAAGGCAGTGAAACAGATTCTCTGCTAGAGCTTTCAGGAGAAATGCAGGCCTGCTGACACATTTTGGATTTTATACTGTCAAAACAATTAGAAAAAAATTTTGTGATTTTTTTTTGAAGACACTAATCAGTCAATTGTTACAACAGTAACAGGAAATTAATACAGATGAGACCCAGATGCTGCTTCCTGTTTACAGTTAAAGCCCCAAACTGGTAACTATATGTTGGGGACATTAAACAGCACTCTAGTAGAAACTCTTTGGCTGTCTCCCACTTCCTGATATGGGAACTTGGCCTAGCCAAGGGGCGTTCCCCTGACATAAGATGAGAACTGAAACCACCCCAAGGATAGGCCAATGGCTCCGCCAATGGCATCCGCCCATGCTCCTTATGTGTCCCTATGATCTTTCTGCTGATTGGCCCATGTCCTTTATAAGACTGTCCAACTTCCTCAATAAACCGAGTTTGTGCCTTGACCGTTCTCCCTGGTGCATCCCTGATTGTCCTCCATCGTGAGGGCTGGCGTGGGCCTCCAGCCGGCCCCTAGTGTTCCCAAGTTCACCTCTGCTGGGGCGTGTTTCCCCTAGTCTTCTCCGCTGGCCGGAGGAGCATATCCCTGGTCAAGGGGGGCGCTGAAAACCCCAGCAACTCAAGAAAAACCCCAACAACTATACCCTAGAATCCTGAGTCTGGTCTCACCAAAAACATCCCTTGGTCTGGGAAGTATAGCAGTAATGTCAAGCAGGTAGATGGTTTCTTCCTGACTTCGGCCTTTGGAATAATTCGCAGCCAACACTCTGATTGAAATGGACAGTGAAGATTTAGTTGTAAAACTTCTAATTACTTTTGTTTATCAGGATTCAAAAGTGAAATGGAAATGGATGCCAAGAAATCAGTGAACTGTATTCAGGACATATAACTATCTATTTAACCAAATGTTTATTAAATTTGCATAGTTAAATATCTTTGATAAAATAGATGTCCTTTTATATTTATGAAATCTTTAAAAAATGCTGAATATCTTACTAGTCAAGCCTTTGTAACATTTTCTTAAAACTGACCTTCAGAAGGTATACATTGTTTCCACTTAAAAAAAATCCTAATTATTTTTTGTGTGTGAAAATCTACATTGTTTGAGTTATTGTTCCATTATTTTATGCAGAAGGCAAATTGAACCTGGCTTGCTAATTGTGATTTGTATAGCTCTCTGCTATGGGCTTATGTTCAAATTTTATAATCTACATTACAGTCTACTGTAAAAGTCCTAAATTACTGTGCATTCATAGCGAGCTTCTATGAAGGATTGAATATGTTCTCTAAAATTTAGACACATATAAACATTTTAGTGGTATCTTAATGTCTGTATGTAAATGTTGTTTATTGAAACACAAAAGTAAATTTACAATAACATAAATTATAAAAATTTTCAATGGAAACAGTAAAAGTTAAAATTACTTGGTCTTTCTTTAGTTGTGACACCTTGCAATGAGTACCTTGTTGCCTCAAAATTAAAGAACACACTTTATGAATGATTTTTCAAAATACAACAAACTAAAAACCTGGAATTGTGAAGCAGATGTCTTTTAAATGTTACGCTAGATAGTACTCTAATGCAGCAACTGTTCTTACAGATCGTTGTAAATAACAATTATATCTCCAACATGATTTGAAATAATTTTCTACTTAACCCTATTATTTTTAAACAAATATTTGACTATTTCTTTTTTAGCAGCCTTATTTTTGGTTTAGCATGTGGAAAATAAGGAAATTTTATGTCTATTTATTTCTACAACTGAATTTACTTTGGGTAAATTCATTCAACCAATTAGTAAGGATTGTTCGTTTAAGTTTCAGTAGATGAACTGAAAGATGAGCCAAGCAGAACTCTCAAACATGGAAAACTATTCTGAACGTTATAAAAATTTCCCATATAGATTACCTGCCTCCCGAAAAAAATCCTTCAAGATAACTTTCTGTCCTCTTTGCATTAATTGTATTTCTCCAAGTCTTTCATATTTCATTTTAATAGGTTTAATTTAAATGTGAATATACTGAGCTTTATTAATAATCAGTAATTAATTAAAAGATAAAATAATATTTAATTTTTCTTGCAATGCTAAACATTCATCAGAGTAATTGATAACCATAAATTACAGGATATGCAAACTTAATGAAATGAAGATTTATTCGCATTTCTCAAGTCATCAGACTCTGTGTGACTCTAGGTGGTACAGAGTGGACTCTTAAACACTTACAGTCTCATTTTTGCATATGAGATTTGGCAGCACACTATCAAGTCTTTTGTACCATTAACAGAGGATTTTGAATGATTCCTCTGCCATCTTTCATTTTATGCCCTATAGTGCTACTTGTATAATTTTCTACCACATAAATCTGATAAGGTCATTTTCTACCTTGAAGGAGCCCTAATTAGGAAGGGCTGTTGCAGCTAGCTGGAAGCCATAAGTTCCACCTGATATGTATGTGACGCACCTGTAGGCACCCGCAAAGCTGAAGGTATATAACCGGGTGAAAGCGGTCCGAGTTAGGAGAACGAATTCATTCGGTCAGTCGGGCAGTCACTCGGTCGGTCAGAAGAATCAGAGCGGCCAGAACGTAGGCAGAGTGGTTACAGAAGAGAAACCAGATAGAAGAAGTAATGACTGGTCAGAGTTAGGCCGAGGATCCCAAGGAAGACAGAAGACAGAAGAAAGAAGAAGGAAGAAAGAAGAGAGAAGCAAGAAGCTCTAAAAAATAATCTTTCTCTAAGCTCTATCTTTCTTTCTCTCTAAGAAGCTAAGAAGAAGCTCTATCTTTCTTTCTCTCTAAGACTCTAAGCTAAGAAGAAGCTCTATCTTTCTTTCTCTCTAAGACTCTAAGCTAAGAAGACAAGAAGAAAAGCTCGCTTTAATCTTTCTCTCTAAAAATCTTTCTTTCCCTCTCTAAGCTCTAAGAAAGTAGAAGTAAAAGTAGTAAAAGCTTTACTCTGCCTCCGAAAATTTTCCTCCCGGGTTACGGTACCAGGTAGCTTACACTACCTTAGTGAAATCACTAATTTGAAGTTACTATTCTACACTTGAAGACCATACAAAGACAAACTAACCTGCCTGTCTCATATGCTGCCTCTTGCCACATGTTCACTTGTGTCTCTGATGTTTTAGCCATCCTACTCCCCGAGCCTGCAAAGTGTATCTCTACCCTAGTTGGCTCTTGTATATCCTTCAACACTTGATTCATGTGTCATTTTGTCTGGGAAGCCTTCCAACCTCCCTCTAGGCAGAGTTAGCTGCCCCTGCTCTGGTTGCACAGAAACACCTAGTGGGAGGTTGAAGTGAGAAAGTAGTGTGCTAGAAATTTTACTTTGAGAAAATATTCAGAAATCTCTAGGCTCTCTTTGTATTTTTGGTGCATTTCATCACCTCAAAATAGGTTTAAAGATACAATTTTCCTATGGCTTAAAGGGCTCTTGCTTAATTGCAATGCCCTTGGTTCCATCAGCCTTCCTTGTAGGAAAAAAAAGAATCTCCAATAGCCAATCTCCATAATCATTCTCCCTAGCATTGGTCAAAGAGGTGGGGTGAAATCTAGAATTTAACCATTGAGCTCTTTCTCCATGAATTTTGAAACAGGATGCAGGAAAAGTATGTATGTGTAGTGTTCTTTTCTCTTATCCTTCCCTTGTTGGTTTTTGTTGAATGTCCCTCTAACTTGTGAACTTAAAAGATTTTGACCTTTTTTTCTTTTCATATGGTACTGGGGATTGAACGCATGGGCTCTGCACCACTGATCTACATCTGCAGCCCCTTTTATTTATTTTGAAACAGAGTCCCATTAAGTTGCTAATGTGGGCCTTAAACTTGTGAGCCTCCAAACTCAGCCTCCTGAGTAGCTGGGATTATAGGCCTAGACCAGTGGGCCTGGCCTTGTCTTTTTTTTTTTTTTTTTTTAACAGCAAATATGTATTTATAGAATTGGCTATATTACCATGTCTGGTTCTCTTTATTTTTTTACCAACAATTTGATTTACAATGTGGTATAATTTTCTTATTCCAAAACAGTATTGATCCCACCAACTGTGTTGCGTTGTTATTATCAAATATATTACATTTCTATGCTATAGGACAAATAAGACAATTGCATATATGTTGGTTTAAGTAAATAAAGAAGCAGCTAGATATGTTTATATTATTTTTAATAATTATACAATTATTTTTACTGGTAATATTTGAGGTGTTTTTGATATGTATATGTGTATGTGGTTTATTTTATGACAGACTTTAAGTTTAAATAATATTTCTGTAAGTAGGAAAGCTCTCAGCAAAGTCACCTTTTGTTTATCAGGTAATGTCTTTGACTTCAAATTTGAAAGATAGTTTTTGTAGAGATAAGAATATTGATTGACAGATTCTTGTTATTCACAGCCTAGCCCAGGGATCCTGTCTGGTTCCCAGATGGCTGGATTTGGTCACTCACCCACGTGTAAAACAGGCAAAAGATGGAAAAAGGAATAGTGAATTCATTCAATTTGATCAAACTATTTGCAGAAGCAAGAAGATTGTTTCTCCTCAGGTCCCACAGAATCAGTTAAAATTTACAGAAACCATAACCCAGTGATTCACGTATGTAGATTTAGTTAGCCTGTGCTAAACAGTCTAGGACAAGGTGGCAATCTCTGTTTTTAGCTCTCTTCAAGCCATTGTGGGGCAACACAGTCAATCCCTGTGTTGTCATTCTGAAAAGAAAGAAGCTCTTGCCAACTTGGAATGCACATTTAGTGTGTTTAATTTTTCTTTCTTTTTTTTTTTTATATGTATTTATTTGTTTTAGTTGTATGCAATGCTTTTATTCTTACATGGTTCTGAGGATTGAACCCGGGCCACACACGTGCTAGCCGAGTGCTCTACCTCTGAGCCACAACCCCAGCACCACCCCCATTTAATTTTTCTTTAAAAAATTTAAATATATTATCCCACTGCCGTCTTGCCTCTCTTGCTTCTGATAATAAATCAGCAGTTATCTTACTGGTGATACCTTTTGCATTAAAAATTATTTTTCTCTTGGTACTTTCAAAAGTTTTCATTTGTTTTTGGCTTTCTGCATTTTTTGGGGAGTGGGTGAGTACCAGCGTTTGAACTCAGAGGCACTCAACCACTGAGTCACATCCTCGGTCCTATTTTGTATTTTATTTAGAGACAGGGTCTCAGTGAGTTGCTTAGTGCCTTACTTTTGCTGAAACTGGCTTTGAACTCAAAATCCTTCTGCCTCAGCCTCCCAAGACACTGGGATTACAAGATTGTGCCATTGCACCCAGTGGCCTTCCACATCTTTTAAATGATGTATCTGAGTGTGGTTATCCTTTTGTTTACCCTATCAGAAAAGGCTGTATTTCCTTGTGTAAGATTCATATGTTGGCATGATTAATGGTGTCACCCATTGCTCTAAAGATCTATTAATCTTTCTTCATTATTTTTTCCTCTATCATCTGGATTGAATAATCTGTAGTAATCTATATTCAAGTTCACTGATTTTATTATTATCTTTTTTTTTTTTTTTTTGCCAGTTTAAATCTACTGGTGATCCTTTCATAAAATTACCATTTCAGTTACTGTACTCCTTAACCCTACAATTAATATTTTGTCTTTTTCTATAATTTCTATTTCCTCATTGATATTCTCTGTTTGATGAGGCAGAGAACATAGACTCCTTTACTTCTTTAATCATAGTTTCCTTTAATTCTTCAAACAATTGTTATAGCTGCTTTGAAGTTTTTATTAAATCTTTTTGAATGTTCATAGGCAGTTTATATTACTTGTTGTATTTCTTTGTATTTGGGTTACACTTTGCTGTATTTTTAAAAGTCTCATTATTTTTCACATTGGACATTTCGCATAATGTCTGTTTTAGTCAGCTTTTTCACTGCTGTGACTAAAGGATCTGGCCAGAACAACTGTAAGGAGGAAAGTTTATTGGAGGGCTCACGGTTTCAGAAGTCTTAGTCTATAGAAGGCCAACTCTATTCCTCAGGGGTTGAGGTGAGGTAGAACATTATGGCAGGAGAGAGTGTGGTAGAAGAAAGCTCACATTATGGTGATCTGGAGGCAGAGAGAGAAAATCCACTCTCCAGATACAAATATATACCCAAAGCCATGCTCCAAATCCCACCTCCTCCAGCCCCAGCCTACTACTTCAGTTACCACATCAGGGACTGATTAGGCTAAGGCTGTAACATAATCATTTCTCCTCCAAATCTGCTTGCATTGTCTCATGCAAACTTTTGGGGGACACCTCAAATCCAAACCATTATTATTTCCTTTGCCATTCTCTGGAACTTGTTTTTGTTTGCTTTTTGTTGTTGTTATTTTTGGTTTGTTTGTTTAGAGACTTGGTGGGATGTTTCAGTGAAGTATGATTGTCTTGCAATTTGAACCTCTGATATCATTCCTCAGATGGTGCAGCCTTGGGCATGCAGAGTCACTCTAGCATGTTCTTGCTTTTAGCAGGCTTTTCTTTCTTTCTCTGTATCTCCATCAAACTGTCCTCTTCTTTTAGTATGATCCCCACTTTTATACACCATGAATTGATGACCAATTGTTCTACCATTTTCCATAAAATTATTACTCAGGGAAACAAAATATTCCACAGTCTAATCTAGTGAAATTTGAGAGAGGCTTTTTTGAGCCAGTCTTTGAGGTTTGTTCTGACCTTACCTCAGAAGGACTCCTTAGTCGTCTCTTTCCATGGTTCTCTCTGATAAACTAGCTGTCCATTTATTTATTTGGTTGGTTGTTCTCAGAGAGATTTCAACCTCTTCTTTATTGATTTGCCCCAAATCTCCATTATTTTCAAGAATGCCCTTAGAATCTAATCTCACCTCAACTCTGTTTCAAATACAAAGAACTTTAGAATGCGCTGTTCTGATGAATTCCTCTCACCATCAGCACAAATTCTGATACGAGAGTGGGTAGTCACTGATCTATTCTTAGCTATCCTCTCCCAGTGTGGAATCTTCACCATACTGGTAAACTAGTGTGATCATGACAAGGGACCCATTTTTCTTAGTCTTTTGTACTGGGGGTGGACCTTGGGTGGAGAAGGTTTGTTTTTTTTTTTTTTTTTTCTTCAGATAAATATTATTTGATGAGAACCAAGCGTATTGTTATGTTTTCTCTAGGGAAACTGAACCATGTCCCAGAGAACAGAGTCTGGTAACTTCATTTTTGGTAGGTGCTTGTATGTCATACAGAAACCCTTATAAACTTGTCCTTAGTCTTATCTTTCTCTGACAAATGACTGCATACAGGAAACTCCACATGCAGTCATGGAAGTAGATTGAGAAAGAGAAAGCAGTGAAACATATGTGGAGACAAAGGGCATTTGGGACATTTCTTCATGTTAAGTTTTTTGTAATCATCAAGCACTGGTTGGGCCTGATCAGTTACATCCCACTTCCATTTAATGATAGAAGTGTTGCTATATATGCCAAACTTTAATTTATAAGTTAAACTACTGGAGTTTTGAAAGCCAAGCTGTAAGGAGTATAGCACTACTATCAAAGATTTATTCATGAAATTCTTTTTATGACATTTTAAATGGCCTGGAATTTCAATAGAATTCTTTTGAGAATGATTACTAATGACCTTCAGAATCTTCTTGCCTCAATTTTCTCATCTGTAATATTAATTTAATAATAGTATCTACCTCAGAGAACTGTCATGAGGGTAAAAAGAGCTAATGCATATAAAATTTGACTATAAAATGTGAGTCTTAAGTAACTTTGTGAATATTTTGGGAATGGTTTGTTAGGACTTGGAGTAGTTATAAACAATGGTGCAAAAATGATGCAACTTCAGTAATAATGGATAGTAGAATAGTATAAATTCTTTTTATATGTTCATTTCCATGTATTAAATCATATAATAAATTTAATTCTACTTAACTAAATTGAAAGCAGGAGCTTGATCTCTCATCCTATTTCTTGCTACACAATGGATCCCAGGTATAAATCTCAATAAAAATTTGCTAGTATTTATCTTTTAATAATAACTAAATCAAATAATTGGTTTCTATACTTTTTAAATTGCACCTGATCATATCCAGTCACATGATTTTAGTATTTACTGAGAGACAACTATTCAAAAGATACAGCTATATGAACAAACCACAAGCTCTTCTGGTAAAATGATACTATGATTGACAAAAGAAAATATCATCTTTCTAGAGGATGTCAATGCACAGTTATACTGTGGGAAACAATTGTTATTCTAAACACAGAGAGTTATAAAATCAGACAAGTTAAGCAGTGATATCAGTGAAAGACACCTGAATTTCATAAGTTTTACTGAAATGTTTATTTTGCTCAATTATATAAGAAATTGACATGAATATTACATAAACCTTGAAAAATCTTTTTTTTCTTTATAGTATGCTGTTAAATATATGAAATTATTATTATTATTAGTTTGGGGGTACTGAGGATTGAACTCAGGAGCACTCGACCAATGAGCCATATCCCCAGCCCTATTTTATATTTTATTTAGAGACAGGGTCTTATTGAATGGCTTAGCTCCTCACTTTTTGCTGAGGCCAGCTTTGAACTCACAATCCTCCTGCCTCAGCCTCCCAAGCCACTGGGATTACAGACATATGCCACCACACCTGGCTAAAATTATTTTTTACAGTAGAAATCTGTCAAATCTTTAACCATATCCAAGGTATAGATTGAGGTTTTTGTTTGCTTTTTAGGAGTTTTATTAATTAACAAGGTATGAAAATCTGGAAGGACTGAAAATAAATAGCAAAAATACAAATAGTTTGCATAGTGAACTTTAATACTTTATTTTTGTTCTTCACTGTGATGATTTTCTCTATAATCTTGAAAGGGAATGAATTGTCAAAAATAATTTAAATTAATTCACTGATGTATTTTCCAATGCAGTGCTGGGAATCAAATACAAGGCTTTGTACATGTTTGACATTTGCTCTACAACTGAACTACATCACCAGCTCCAAAGTTTTATGTATTTTTAGTACAAACATCTATGGAAAACTGGGGCTGGGGGTTCCTCAGTGATAGAACACACACCAGGCTCTGGGCTTAATCCCCAGCAAGGCCTCCCGAAACAATAATGAAAACAATTTTAATGTCAGCCCAATGTTAATTTCACAGGATGCATATAATTCATTAAAATATGTTGATAATGCATAAAGCTTCATTGCGTACCTCACCTACATATTATGAATAAAGACATATATTAGGAATGTAGATTAAAGACAAAGCCCAATAAATACATTTAGAGATATCAAGCTATCAAAATGATCCCCAAATCCTGTCACTTTCATAATGCAACAAGTCATTTCTCTTAATATTTTTTGTCTTCATATCATCTATTTTCCTCCTCTAAGCATAGAGGAAACAGACTATAAATCAAACAAATAACTTTTGCATGATAGATTATGAAAAACATTTGATCTTTGATCTCATGAAGCTACACAGCCAAAATGCTTTTACTTCTTGGCATGAGTCCCAGACTCCCAAGTGTCATTCAAAGGAAACATTTTCATGATAAAGTGTTTGATATTTTACATTTTTTATAAATCTCTTCTTTTACTATTACTTTTTTTACAAGTTTTTTTTCTTACAAATAGCTGCAGAATATATTATCAAAAGGGAAAATATGAAGCTAATTAAATCATGATTTCTTCAGGATATCATTTATAAAATTGTTAAGACATTATAGAAAGAGCAAAAGAGAGAGGATTGGGAAGCCAGAGGAAAAGAAAATTAAAATTAAACATGTAACCAAACCACTCTTTTAATACTGGCTATGCACAAAGGTTTATATCTAGTCCCTGAACACCACTATCAGTCCACCATATCTGTGAACATCATGAATTCTTGATAAACCCACAGCAACAATACTGGAATAAAATCTGTGATAATGTTTGCAAAAACATAACTTCCCAAAGATTTTAATTAGCCCAGAACTAAGACCAAAAAATTGAACATGAGTTTCCATTTTTTTGTGAATTTTGAAACTTCCATTAATTAAATTTTTACCCTCAAGAAATGAAAAATTAAAGATATTTTATTTAGTATCAGTTCATTTCTATCTTAAGTATTATTTGTTCATATTATAATGCACATGATGATGACAGTATTCTATAAATAATCATGTTCAACAATGTTTAATAAGTACATTTATTCTAAGTATTGGACAAACTTACTTTATGCATTATGTAATAAAAGGATTGACTATAGTTTATGTGGCAGAAACCAGTTTATAGCTTACACTGAGAAGAAATTTGGAATTCTCTTGCTATTCATAGGCATCTAAGAAATCAGAGGTGGGTCACAAGGCAGAAAGGAAGGGCATACCACAGAACTAAAATAAAGAGAAGACTGTGGTATTCATAGATTAATTAATTAATTAATTAGTAGATTACATATAGTCATAGTGGAAGAAGACAGTTTTGCAGCCAGTTGGGAATTGCCAGATTCTGAATTAATGGTCATTGAGACTTTAAGAGCATGACAAAATTTTAAGCCACTGACACAGTCTTTTTAATCATTTTTTTCCTGGTTTGTAATGTGAATACAGTCTACATCAGTGGAAATCCTGTCAGGAAACAGAAAGCACACTTGCCTGGGACTTTGAAGAGAAGCTAATAAATGATAAATGATTTAGGGACAGACATTGACGGACTAGCAGCACCAGGAAGTCACCCATTGACTTGAAGAGTCAAGGAAGGAAAACTATGTCATTAGAACTAGTTGAGAGCCAGCACTGAGTTTAAGAGTTTAAAAGGAGCTTTAGATCAACTTAAATGAATGTGACTACTGCCAGAACAGGTGAAGGGCTGACATTGGAGATGATGGGTATGGCATATCTTAACTCTTTCCTTTAACTTTCAGATCTTTTATCTGAACCTTCCCTCAACAAATCAAATTGGAAGCCAGAGAGCAAGAGAGCCTGGGTGATGCATTTTTTAAGAATCAGCATTTTGTAGCCATAGAGCAGGGCAGAGATGAGAAGAACAGGACTATGTATGTTGTGGGTGACAGGGGAGGGATGGAGACCTGGCAAATACGGATAAGAGGTGAGAATACAGACATTCAGTCCAACCAGAAAAATCTTTTGAGACCATTAAATACTTGCACTTTTAAACTTGATATATATGTAAGATGGATATATTTATACTTAATTCTACTCTGCTCTATTCAAATTGAAAAATTAGTAAGACTCTAAAAAGTGTAGATTTAACAACAAATTTTATTTTTGGAATAAAATAATGATATTTAAATTGTGGACCAAGTAGTAAATTTCTGTAATAATAAAATTTAATTTTAAGTATATATATGCATATATATATGGTTTATATACACACATGCATATATCTATCTATCTATCTATCTATCTATCTATGTCTGTGTGTATGGATACAAGATTTTTATTTAAACTACAAATACTGATGAATACTATCTTCAACACGTTTAATTCCCTGTGGAAGTCTCTTAGAAAAAATGGAGTTCATTGATATTGACCTCTAGGGTCAAATGTCTTTGGAACATGTAGAAGGTCAAGTGTGTTATCTAATGTAAGTATTAACTCAGGACCAAAAGAGCACCTAATAGTAAATAAAACACTTTCAAAGAGTCCAAAAGGTAGGAACAGGGGCTAGTGATTCATTCTGCTAAAGATTGATGATGTTTGTGAAGCAAAAGAGATTTATTGACTTATTTATTGATTTGATTTATTGGTTTGGAATGATTTTTTACCCAAGAAGCATTCATGAATGTGCCACCAACACAATCATAGAAAATGCAGCGTCTGCATCTTGGTGGAGAATGAAGCTCAGCAGGCAGCTGCGAGTGAAGAGGACTTAACGAAGAAGAATGATTTTTGCGGCAAAGATATATTACACAGCACAGCACTGCTCTGAGTCAATAATGATGACTAACCAGGATGAGATAAGAATTAGAGTAGCAAACAATGCCCATGCAGTGAACATCCTGAGAGTGAATCAAAGATGGTATGTAATTATAGTTTTATTTTTGTATTTTTCCTCCAATGATGAAGTATTGTAGAATAAAAATGGGTGATTGGGAAGTAAGTCACAAACCAAGCAAAATATACAGTGCATTTCAGTTTGAATGGATATCCAAAAAGCATGCATTTACATTACAAATGAATTAACTATGTAAAAGTAACATAAAATGTTGAGGCCCCAAATGCTGACTCAGGTAGAGTTGATTGTCAAGAGTTCATATTCACAAAATAAAAGGAGCTAATTCTGAATAGCTGATTCTAGAAAAAGAATTCATAATCATAGGATAGGTATTATAGCTTACAGGATCTCCAGTTTTCAGTGAGCCAGATTTGGAGGCCACACAGAGTAAAGCAAAGCCTGATCAGGCTGCACATCTGGCTAGCCAAACAGAAATCTGCCTCTGGGAACCAGATGGCACCTCTTGGCCCCAAGAAAACTGCTGCAGGAGTCATACGGAAGTCACTGCTGACACTGCCCTCTAGATTCATTCCTAGTTATAATAGTTACCTATCACCAGAACATATTTTGTTATGTCCCTTCTTCTTTAGTTCACTAGGTTTTGTTTCACGGTCAATTAGTCAATGGGTGATTAGCAAAGCCTTAGTCTGTGTTTCTACTTTAATAGATTGGAAAAGTAAGGCTATGGTATATTTGACTTCTAAACATGACACTGGGTATAGTCTCATTAGTTGTGGGATGCTTTAATTTAGTATGGAGATTCAAATATTGGATAGACAAATATAATGTCAAATGGCCTTTGAAGAAAATGAGTGAATAAAATTAATTTACTCTGGCTGCGCATGGTGAAGTGTGCTTGTAATCCATGCTGCTCAGGAGCCTGAGGCAGAAGGATCATGAATTCAAAACCAGCCTCATAAGCAACTTAGTGAGACCCTGTATCAAAATTTTAAAAAAAATAAATAAATAAAAAACAGACTGGGGTTGTGGCTCAGTGGTTAAACGCCCCTGGGTTCAATCCCTGTTACATACATATATATAAAATAATTTACACAGGAACACGAATATCCTTTGTTTAAAAGTCTTCATAAAAGAAGAAATCCATTGCTGATCTACGATAGGGGGTGGGACATTGGAAGAATGGAGGAACTTTGGATTGGGCAAAGGGGAGGGTGGGAAAGGGTTTTGAGGATAGGAAAGATTGTGTAATGAGATGGACATCATTACCCCGTGTACATGTCTCTATACCATGTACAACCAGAGAATTGAAATGTTGCACTCTATTTGTGTACAACGAATTGAAATTCATTCTGCTATCATGTACAACTAAGTAGAATAAAAAAATTTAAAAAAAAGAAGAAGAAGAAATCCATGAACGCACTGTGATTCCATGGTTTTTTGGCACCACATTTATAAAACTTAATATAATCACTATTGCAGTTAGGTCTATTTTGATGATGTAGTTATGTGGCCTAATTGTTAAAAATCATCATTTTAAAAATATGTGTTAGCTAATGTATAATGACTGTTGTTGAATTACTTATTGTTAATTGATTTGGTAGTTCTGTCCATATAAATACTGTATAAGCCAAATTTTTCAATTTACAATTGCAGTTTTAATCTCCCTCTCCAGTAAGAAAATTTGTTCTCATGATAAGCTCTTTCTGTCCTATTGTACCAGAATTATGGCTCCATCTTTGAGCTTCCATTGGAACACTCTCTAATCAATAACTTCAAAATGTATGTATGCTCTTTGTCACTGTGCTTTGTTATACAACCCTGAAAGTTGAATTTTTCTCTTATCATTTCATTGACTGTGCTTTCAATGGGGGGAGGTACATTTTGGTGATGTTGGTAAATCCATTAGCAATTTTTTCAGTCTTTATCCTCATGGTCTAAAGCACATTTGTTTTTACTGCTTAACTCATCCTGGATCCTTTCTTCACTGGCCTTCTGCTATCTCATGCTTGGATTTTCTTCAAACCTCTGTGATCCTTAATTCTCTAATCACCTAAATACAAAAGTCTTTCCAAATTCCAACCCTTAGGTTGGACCTGAGTTCACACCTTCCATAGAGTTTGTAGAGTCAGTAACAGTCTAAGCTAAATGTGTGACTGTCCACTGCAATCCTAATTCTATATTTAATTCCTTTTTCCAAGCTTTACTTCTATAAGCATTGCAAATTAATATTTTCAAGACTAAATTAATCACATTTTCTCTCACACCTGCTATCCCTATGGGCTTAATGCCATATTTACTTTAAGGCTTAAGAGAAATGTAGTTGCAGATCATCTTGTGCAACTACCTATCTACTGAATCTTAATCTCAGAGGTCAGAATCAGGGATTTTCTATTTGTGGAAGCATTGTATGTGATTGTTATGTACCTTAATTTTCCTTGAATACTAAACCTTTAATTTCCTGGAACAGAACATAGAAAAATAACAATTAGAAAAATGAGAATGCTATTTAGAATTAATATCTATCATCTAGGAAACAATATTTTCTATTTATATAAATATATATGTATGTTTTAAAGCTAGTCTACATTTTCCTTTCATTCAACTTTCTCCAAAGTACCACAAAATGGTACTTTGTCTTTAAATAATTTACAGTTATAAAACTGTAAAGTTTCCAAATATGGGTGTCACATCCAAGAGAGATTTGTTGCTGGTCAGCATTTTATGTAATTCCATTTATTCTTATTCCAGTAAAATTCTTTAGGTGTTCTTCTAGTGACAGTTCCTCTTCATCATGAGTTTATCCCTTCAAATATTGCCCTCGTTAACTTACCCCCACCCCCACTCCCCCACACACAATACTGCTCCCACAAGTCTTTTTGTTGAGCAACACACTTTTATTTGCTTTCTGGCTGAAGAACTGAACACAATACCCTATGTGCATTCATTGTATAGAATGGTTTGCAATTCTAGGCATTGTAATATTTTGAAGGATTTTAAAGGTCAAATCAGCTAAAGCTTGACATTTGGCTAAGACATAAATTTTGTAAAGCTAAAGCTGTCTAAAATATACAGAAGATAGTGATCAAGACCAAGTGTAATTAAGATGTTGATCAACTTCTGCTATAAGAATTGCATAAACCAATAAATAAGATTCAAATATTCTACTTTTCAAAGCTTCTGGAATTACTCACTAACAATTCTATCAAAACCCAGCTAGTGGAATGAAACATTAGAACTATTAACTTATGAAAACGAATAATGTGTATTTTTATTCCCACTTGCATGATAAATTTTAGAGGGGTAAAGATTCTAAGTGTTTTTTCTCAGTAATGAATATGAGAACAATGTCATTGTTACTAATATTTCAGAGCTGAGATTGCCCGTCACTGATTAATAGTCATGTATAATTTATTAGGAAAAATGATTGCTGACACACAAGCAAGAGTAAGTGTTATGGATTAGATCATATCTGTTAGATTTTTATGTTGAGTAGCCCACATTCCTCCAGCAGCTAAAACAGAGGATCTCCAGTGGGGTCAAAGTTCTAGCTGAGTGTAAAGAAACTCAGTTAGCAGAAAGATGGTCTTGTGAATATGCTTTTCATGTCTCTGGCATTTAGTTTCTTTGAGGTTAATAGAAATAAAATAAACACGGGATTCTGGACAGGTTTATTTTTCTCTCTGAATAAGAAACCTAGTTTTGTACATTTAAATTTATGTGCAGAGAGAAGAAGCTAATGGCCAAATGAGCAGCGGCCTGGGAAAATATTTATAGTTTATTTTTCTTTTTATCTTATGTTTTTGTGGTTAAGAGTAAAATTACTTTGAACATTAATGTAAAAATTATTATTAACCATATGCAGACATTAATCTTGTTTTCTAAAATGTAAACAATATAAAAGGCATAAAATGTGAAGTAAATGTTTTCACTCCCATCCAACCCTATTTCCACCTTGTTTCTAGCTGCATCTACTGAATCAATTTAAACTGTTTTTATTTTTAGGTATTTTGTAATTATTTCATAGTTTCAAACAATAGGATTCAATTCTGTTGTCTCAGATATGTTATCTAAGAAACTGACTCTGCTTTACAATACTGGGAATTTAATACTTTGAATGATTCCCAAGTATTCACCAAGTCCCTCCTCCAACTTCCACTAGTTATACTTTCTTTCCATTAAGTGGTTCTATTGCTTAGTTTATGGTTTTAAGTATAAGTAAACCTCATTCCTTGATCTGGAAACTTTACACGGAACGCTAATGAAAGACAAATAAATGAGAATACTGAATTTCTTCCAATACTTTTATCATCCATCTAGCATTTTTTCTACTGTGGTAGGCAGAAAAATACCCCCCCAAAATATATTAATTTCCTAATCCTTGAAACCTGTAAGTAAATATTATGTTATAAGACAATACAGTGAACATCACCTTATATGAAAAAAAAAAGTGAATAGTGCCTTATACAGAAAGAGATGCATTAACCATCTTAGAAGGAGTTGGTTTTACCAAAGTGTCTTAAAATGCAGTCACAGGGTGATTAGGAAGACACACTGGGAGAAGAGGGCTATGTGAAGAAGGAAGGAGAGTTTGAAATGATATAAAATAGGGAGCTAGAGGAGACAAGGAAGAAACCTACCCTACAGCCTCTGCAGGAGTGTGGCTCTGTCAAGACCTTGATTGATGATCCTAACCCCCAAACGGTGACTGAGTGTACACTGTTCTTTAAGCCACCTAGTTAGTGCTAATTTGTTGTAAGTGATCACAGGAAATTTACACAATAAGCCATATATACCTTTGGTTCTCTTTTGTCAAGAGAATTTATTTAAAATTTTGAGGGTTTTTTTTTCAATTTTTTGTTTGCTTTGCTATTTTCCAAAATATGTAATTACTTACATTTTTTGTTTGATTAGCTATTTTCCAAAATATGTAGTTACATGCATAAATACAGATTAGAGAACATTGTAAATACTCTTGTGTACGTATCACACACAGGGGAGGAAGTGTTATGATCAGACTTAGAAAAATATCAGTAAATTTGAGGTTTTGAATGTTTTACAGGTGGACTAGTTTTCTTTGCTCCACTTGACTAATTACTTCATATTTGATTATTTTGTATTTGACATAGGACTTCATTGTATAGCTTTTTTTCTTATCTCTTTCTAGATCAATTTCCTATCCTTGAGTTATAAAATCCAAATTATTGTTGGAGGCATTCTTCTCAGAGTCTTTTGATTTCCTGTCCTACATTAGATTAATTAGTACTTAAACTTCAATATAGCTGTCATCTTAGACATTCTTCTTTTTATATATTTATTTTTGGATTACTTTCACCTATTTCTTACCTTATAACTTTCTCTTTATTTAGACATTTTAGTTTGGTGACTTTTTCTTAAGTAATAAATTATTTTAAATATTTATATTTTTGTATCCTGTTCTTCTGGTAGAATGATTACTTGTGCTGCAATTAAATTTAAAACCAATGTTCTATTAACTCTTAACATTTCGAATTGATGATGAAAATTCTGAAACATATTATTACATCATTTTGGCATTTTTAATTATTCATGGTTAAATTATGTTTATTTTTTCCTTTATTTCTTATCTCTGAAACTTCTTTAAAGTTTATTTTTTCTTGTATTTTTTTCATATTTTAACATTTCACGATACTGTAGGACTATAGACATAGTTCTTTATTTAATTATCTTCTTAATCTGTGTTTATTCTTGAGGAATTTTCTTCTTTTATTTATTTAAAATCCTTTATTTTTTCTTCTCTCAAAATTCCATAGATACTGTAAATACTTTGGATGAATTCTAAAATTCTCTTAAACTTTTGCTTAACCTCTTATGAATTTAGAAACTTGCTCAATTTTGTAATATATCTTTTCCATCAACTGCATTTATTGAAATGGTGAAACAAAGTAAAGGGACCCTGGCCTAGTGAATGAATGACAATTGCTTTTGTCTGTCAAGTGAGGCTCAAACTGGACCTTAGCCTAGGCATGGAAATCTTCAGTACTGTTTATCAGATAGCAATGGGGAGCTTCAAAAGTGAGGGCATTGAAGTATGATCAACAATTCCTTAGGAATGAGCAGAATCAGTGATACACATGGGATCGTGAATGTCTCCAAAAGGCCCACATATTGAAGACTCAGTCCCCAGCCTGTAGGACTGTTGATGGTGGAAACTTTAGGATCCAGTGGAAGATGTTTGGTCACTGGGGAATGCTCTGATAGAAATATCGGGACTTCAGTCACTATCTTTTCCCTTTATCTCCTGTCTACCTTGAAGTGAACTGGCTTCTTCTGCCACTTGCCCTCAACATGATGTATTGTTCTGCCATGGTCCCATTAAAATAGGCCAAATGACTATAGATTAAAACCACCAAAATTCTGAGCCAAAATAAATATTTTCTCCTTAGAAGTTAATTATGTCAGGCATTTTGTCACAGTCAGGAAAGTAGACTAACACAGTAAAGGTTTAAAAGCTATAAAGCAATTCATTTCAAAGTATGGTGGATAATTCACTTAGAGTCTTCTTGTGCCTTCTTCTTTGAGGTGATATTGTAAGATCTTTTGCTGAGTGTCAAACCCTCCATAAGTCCTTTATAGAGACATCAGCTTTCAGCAGATAAGGCAGGTTCATACGTGAAACATGTGTTTTTTCCAATCATGATCAATCCACTCCAGACAGGGTGCTATCGAAACACTCTGGAGGTCTCTGGATATCAATATCAGTTCAGACCAACAGTGCTCAAAATGTTTAAGCACTCCATTTCTTGAGTGAATAATTATTCCAGAAAATGGCAGTAATTCTGATTGGAGAATAATTGTGGTAATCATTGCTATGTACACTTGCTAGCTATTGTGGTGTCCTTCCTCCTAGAATTTAATTTTTAAGAATGCAGTTCAGTAAACTAAATTTCAAGGGAAGAGTTATTAAATAATAGAGAAGGTGATTTTTGTTAGCAAAAATTAAAAGTATTAATGAAAAATCAATGAATGATCTTTGAAACTTTCTCAGTACCTATAAATTGCCTAGAAAATATATATTGTCTTACTATTTGGGTAGTATAAGTAATTTTCCAAACAAGTTTTTTATTTAAAAGTTAAATTAACTTTACAGTTAGAAATACATTTTGAAATGACACTGTCATTGAGGAACTTGCAAAGAAGACTACTATTCCCAGAGTTTTGATTCCAGAATGAGTTCAAGAAGATATTGTTTATGTGCCATCTGGAATATGATTAATTTATAGCTTAATTCTTAATAGCCAGAGTAAATTCAAATTGTAATTCCTTCTCCATAGTACTAAGTAAGCTTTAAAAATGGAGTCCAGAATGGCTGTTTTACAATAATATTTTCTGTAATTGTATCCAGAGCAATGATATTTAATTAGCAAGAACTATCTGTTAGGGAAGTATTTCTCTGATGTACCAATATTTTGAAGTAAGCTTTTTAAATCAGTTTCCCAGGTCTGCTTCAACTAAGATTGACACCTCAGTGGCTTACAGCAATATAATTCAGTATTTCTCTCTTCTGGGCTGGAAGTTCAAATATAAGTTGTCAAGAGAGTTGGTTTCTTTTAAAATCTGTGGAGAGAATCTCTTCATGGCTCTGTCTTGGCATCTGGTGCTTTGATGCTCTTGGCCTTCCTTGGCTTGTACAAACATCACCCCAATGTCTGCCTTAGTTTTCTCCTGACTTCTTCCTGTGCCTCTCCACCTACTCTTCCCTCTTACTATGCCTGTCACTGTACAAATGCCCTCTTTTAATAATTGCATCAGGCAATTATTAGGGCACACTCTACATTCAGATAGCTCTGTTAAAACTCAATTTCCAAATAATGTCACTTTCTGAGCTTCCTGGGATTTAGGACAAGAACATTTCTTTTTGGAAGACATAATTCATCTTATAACAGGAACAGTGATTATTCAAAACTACAACTATATTTGCTGCTTCAAATTTCAAGTAGAAAATTTAAATCAAATTATCCACTTTATCAGCAAGTCACACTTGCGATAGCATTTTTAAACTATCAGAAAACTGTAAGTTGTAAATATGTTAAAAACAAGTGCTCCTTCTATTCTTGGGAAACTTCCAATCTAACTTAGCTCTTAGTTCTTTTATTTTTTCCTCCACATTTGATTTTCTAGATATGCATTGAAATTCAAATTATTTTATAATCTATCTCTTTCATCTGTCCCAGTCTACTTCTATATTAATTTTAAAGAGCTTATCACTCCAATAATTTTGGATCTAAAAAGAAATAAAGATAGATGTATATGTATCTTCTTGGAATCAAGTTTTTCTTAATTCTTTTTTCCTATTCTATCAGACTGGTTTTTTTTTTTTTTATTCCTTTCCAATACCTGCATACATGCATTTAAAAAATTAATATGGGTGGGTTTTATTTCTGTGAAGCATTGGTTCAGTTTTGACTGTACTTGGGATAAAGGAAATGATGAGAGATGTGGTCTTGGTTTAAACCATCTTCAGGAAGCAAACAGCACTATGTTGTTGTACTATTAATTTTATGTGTCAGATTTTTGTTTTTTTTGGATTTCCCTAGAGAACTTGTAATACTTAGACATTCATGTAACTTTAAAATAACTTAGTTAAATACATGTATGAAGACACAATTTTTGTAAAAATACTTTATATAAAACCAAAAGAGGAAATAATGTTTTTGTTTCCAAGAAAATATTTTTTCATAAGTGCATATTCATATAAGAAGAAATATGGTCTGTATTTTTTAAAAATATTTTTATTGTAGATGGACACAATACTTTTATTTTATGTATTTATTTTTATGTGGTGCTCAAGATTGAACCCAATGCCTCACATGTGCTATGCAAGCACTCTACCACTGATCTACAACCCCAGCCTGAAATATAATTTTTATATGAATTGTCCCAGTAGCTATTCTAACTTTCTGTGGTAAAAATTGATATTCTGGATAGACTTTTATTCAGCATGTCTAAGCCTCTTTGTTCTACTTCAGGAGTTTACATCGTCAAGTTCTTTGGATATGAATCTTTTCTTTATCATTTGCCACCATAACAGTTCAAAATTGAATCTATAAGAACTATTTACTTTCATATTTCCTGGATGGGCTAACTACTGATACTTTAAACATGTCTAACACAATTTCTTCTTGAAGCCAAATTGATTTTTCCAAATTACATATCTGATAGTTTTTTAGCAAATATTATCTATTTATTAAAAAACATTAATGGATTTTCATTTTTGGGGGGTATAAAATAGGCTCCATAGTATGGCAGACAAGGGCCTCCATGTCCATGGTAGGAGACCTTTAAAGATTTTGTAGTTTCTTTTTGTTATTTCCTCTTTCCAAACCTCAGCTCTGAAGTGTCCTTGTCTTACCCTTGTATTCCACTTCCACTCTTCTCTATAGTGAGGACCATTCTGTGTCCTCATGGTCACTTTCAACACTTGGGTGCAATTTTAATGTACAAAAATAAATTAGTAATAAAATATTATTTTTAATTTTTACATATGTGTGTTTTCAAAAATGTCCACAGGACATGGACATTACTTGGGTCAAATAAAAAAAATTTGCAATAGAATTGAACATTGTGCAATACTTCAGTGATGGAGATTTTTTGGATCCAGGGATTTTGTTTGCAAATTTAAACACTTGCCATGAATGCAGAAACCAATTGCTATATAAAATTTCTTACCTTGAAATAGGTGCAGAAAATTTTGGGAAATATTCCTTGATGTGGTGATATACTGAATGATAGTAAATTAATATAGACTAAAATTCTCATAAAAATTCAAATTCTATTAGTGTCACAAAATATCATAAAGCAAGTAGTGAAATAATCCCAGTTCCTTGAGAGGCCGGGGCAGGAGAATTGCAAATTCAAAGCCAACTTCAGCAACTTAGACAGGCCCCAAGCAACTAGTGAGACCCTGTCTCAAGATAAAAAATAAAAAGGGCTGGGGAGGTGGCTCAGTGGTAAAGTACCCCTTTGTTTTATCCCTGGTATCAACTAAATAAAAAAAATCTGATTTTACTTTCCTGTCTATATATTTAACAAATTATCTTTTTTCCATGAACATTTCATTTAAAATATTAATTTTTAAAAATATTTTTGAATCTGTCTGACCATATATTATTATTTACTGTATTGAAAATTAGTTTATCTTATTTCAGAGTTAATGCATATAGATCATCATAAAGGTAAGAAATCAGAGTACAGTAAATATTTATGAAAAAATGCAGGGATCTATGTTCACATTCAGAAAATCAGCATATCACTAAATAAATATGACATTTAGCTTGAATGCATTTCAGGAAAGTTTTCCTAAAAGGCAATGAATGAATGGTTTCTATTTTGTAATCGGATCAGTAACAACATTCATCAAAAAGTGAGGACAGCTTTTCTCTAGATTCCCTCCAATCCTGAATTTTTCAGTTGCCTTCATTAAAAAATAAAATAAAATAATGACCAGATATATGTTTGAGCATGTAATCAGGCACCAGGATTCATGTCTTTATTTTGTAGCTAAGAATCTCTTTTGGTTACTTAATCGCTTTCCTAAATGCATGATTAAAGATCTGAATGGTACTTATATACTTTGTATACAAGCAGTTGTATGTAAAAAGATGATATACTTGTGCATTATGAATAAGTAAATAAATAATCTAAAAAAAATAAAAAAAATCTTGATAAAAAAAAAAAACAAACAAACAAATAAAGGGTTTGGGAAGAGCAGCATCATCTCTTAAGACCTGAGAACTGAGGAATGCTGTGGTTTCTGTGAGGCTGGTGCTGTGGTTTGTTTCCTCCCAAGCTCATGTTGAAATGTATGTGACATTATAATAGTATCAAGAGTAGTTAGATCCTGAGGGCTCACCATCATGGGTGGGATTGCTGCCATTGTAAAGGGTTACCTTTGGCTCCTTTTTTCGCTCTCTGTCATGCTCACCCACCACTACCTTGTGTTGGCACAGTAGAAAGGCTCTTGACTAATGCCACCACCATGCTATTAGTCTTGCTAGCCTCCAGAATTTTCTATGCATTTTCACTTTTCTAGACTAAGGCATTCCATTACAGAGGCACAAAATCAATCAAGACAGTTGAGTCATTGTTACATGGGGAGCCTGGGATTGATTTGCTGAAGTCCAGGTTTGAGGGTGAATAAGAGTATTCTACACTAAACTGAGGAAGATATTATTTTATACTCTAGGCTAATGTTTCTCCAACCTTGCTCTACCTCT
Organism: Tamias sibiricus; assembly: GCA_025594165.1. Taxonomy (NCBI): domain Eukaryota; kingdom Metazoa; phylum Chordata; class Mammalia; order Rodentia; family Sciuridae; genus Tamias; species Tamias sibiricus. The sequence continues at coordinate 33,962,133 of CM046668.1, forward strand.
GCATAAATAAAGACAATTTTTAACAAAACATGCATTCTCAGGTTTTGATTCTTCCTTTAGAGATTCTTATTCAGTACATCAAAGATAAGGGTGAGAATCAATTGTTTTTAATAAGCTTTTCAGGTGACTTTGATGATAAAGTTTACTTTGAGAAACAATAAGCCATGAGAAGTTGACACGTTTTTAAAAATTGAGGTACAAAAAGAGAATTATCTTATAACCTTAAATGCTAGAGGCACATAAGTGATATCTGAGCACATGTGTGTAAAAGTTCTTTACTTAATGTTTGCAAAAAAGAAAATATACAACATGTATGCCCATGTATACAAACAAATATGCATTATATGAATGATAACTTATTATCACTCACTCCTTATTAATGATATATTAATGGCCTTAAATATTATAAAAAAAACTCCAGTGGTATTTTTTCAAAGGATATCAAAGAAATATGAGTTTTTAACAGGGTGCCATTTTTACATAATATCCTCTGTCTAAAGCATTTACATTCATAATTGGAATATAAATGTTCATGAAAACTGAAATATTCATAAGGCTAGGAAAAAGTTTTATGAAGAACAAGAAATTTGATGGATGCTTCCATAAAAATGAATTGTCTGCATTAAAAAGTGACAAGTTTTATAACTGTTCATAATGGTGATCTCTCACTAGTTGTAAAGCAGTTAGCAATATATAAAATTTTGATGATAAGAAGATTCATCACATTTTACTGCATTCTAGAAAGCTATAGTGCTCATTATTATTTTTATTCATACATTTCCCTTCTTTTTATTCTTATTCTAAAAGTAATTGTATATATTTAAAGTATGCATTAAATTGTTAACCTTGAGATTTTTCTTTATTTGGTAGAAAGTTAAATATCAAACATGTGTCCCTTCTACTTACAATGAAGGTTATTATCATTGTAATATCTTTTAAATACTTGAAGTATCTAAAAATATCTCTATAACATAGTTTCTGTAATATTTTATTATTTTTATTTAATAGAAAACTGCTAATTTGGTGATTTGGTGGAACTCAATGTGATATTCAATATTTTTTTCATTGTATTTTAAAATTGTTTATAGAATTTAGTACATACCTGATTGGGATAAAGTCAGAAGATACTTAGCAGATCAGTCTTATTTCTGAATTTCTGCTCTCATAAATGCATACCATTCACGTCAAGCACTTCAAATCTGCATACTCATGATAAATGTTGTCTTCTACCTGAATGTGCAAAAGAGAAATTAACAATTCTGAGTCTATCTGTTCTTCTCAGTATAAACAATACATTCTACTACTGACTAACATTTGGCATTTCTCACTCAGTCCTTCAACTTTTTAATATGTAAATAATTTCATGTCTTTGATATTTTTAAATCTCTCCAGTGATTTTCAATAATGACTGGAATATAATTAAAATCCTTTCCTGAGGTCTGTAAGCTTCTATATTATTTTGTCCTTGCTTAGTTTTCCTCCTATTATTAATATTCTTCCTATTTTAGTGCTTTTAAAAAACTTCATGCATTCTAATTATACATAATAGTGGGATTAATTGTGATATATTTATACATGCACATAGTGTATATAAATTGGTCTATTTTGTTCCCCTGTACCTTTTCTTTCCTTCCTCTCCTCTTGGCCCTATCCCCTTTCTCTATTCTACTGCCTAGCTTCTGTTTTCATGAGTCCCCTTTTCCTTCCTTATTATCTCTGTGGCTTTCTATATGAGGGAAAGCATAGGACCCTTGCCTTCTGAGTCTGGTGTAGCATAAGGCTGTGCAGGTGCTGCCTGGCATTCCGACTGAAGTTTTAACCATGTTGCTCCCTGTGCATTGGCTCAAGCTATTCAGCTCTACTTTCAGTGTGGGATATACAAGCTTTTTCCCACATTACTGACTTCACTTACTGTTTACTCCCCCTAAGATTTTCAAATGTTACTTCTCTCTTGTAATTTAGATTTCAGCTGACATGCTTGGAAGACCTTCCCTGGATGTACTATGGTGAAGACACTTTCTCACCGCAGTCACACACATACATTAACCCTCACCACAGTCACTCCCTGCAGCAGTGTTCTGTTTCATTTTTTCATAGCATGTTTTATTACCTTGGAGTACCTTTTACTTGATAGCTTAAATTGAGACTTAAAATATTAATAATGATCTAGTGAAGTATTTACATACTTATTTTTGGTTTGGGGACAATTATAGGAGCATTCCAAACATAGAAACTGCGGCTAGTAGTCATATGTGTGAATTACTACACACTTCTAAACTACTCCATCATACACAGAAGGCATTGAGTCTGCAGAGGTGAATTAATTTCATATGGACCTTAGAAGATTTTGGATGTATTGTTGTGAAGTTTGACTTTGGCCTCTGGGCAAAAGGACAAAAAATTAGGTGTTTTAAGTTCTGGAAAGATCCTGAAAAATACAAGTGGGTGGTGAGTGGGATATGCAGAACACAGTAAGATGTTGCTTTTTTTTTTTGTTGTTTTTTTACTGATTTTCAGATGTTAATTTATTAAATGGCTTTTTATTGAGTACTGTTTTAGACAATAGAATTGTATCTATGAACAAAGCTAAATTCTCACCCTGTGGAACGTACATTGCAGTGGGACACAGAAAAAGTACAAAAGAACCAATGGATTTTTTTTTTTTTTTTTTTTTTGTGCTGGGGATTGAACCCAGGGCCTTGTGCATGTGAGGCAAGCACTCTACCAACTGAACTATATCCCCAGCCCCACCAATGAATGTTAAATGCAAAATCTGAATGCTCTATGATAAGAAATAAAAGCTCTATGCTCTTTGATAAAACAAGATCAAGAAAATGTAATATAAAGCTGTTGTTCTCTCTTTTAAGTAGGTATATTTTGAATAGAGGTATCACTTTACTGTGAGAGAAAACTATGATAATTGATGGAAGAATATGTATATACCACACATCATATTTCTCAAACCTGTTGATCTGGAGGACTTTTTACAAATAAAGTATTGAGTGGTCCAAAGTCTTTTTGTTTATGTGAGTCATTATTCATGTAACATCTATCTCTGTATATTTATATCACCATTTTTTTATCTTGTGAGTTAAAATGATATTCTAAGATACTTATTATTTTGCTTAAAATAATAAAATCATAATGTGAATATAAATAAAATATTATAAAGTAACTATTTTCCAAGACCAAAAATTTAATAAGAATACTGTCTTGCATTTTCACAATTTCTTTAATTTCAGGCTAACTAGAAAATATCAATATTCTCAAATTTATTTCCATAGTTAATGTGCTGCAAAGGGTTGTTTACATTGGCATATATAAATAGAATATAGTTTTATGTATATATGTGAGTGGAAAGGATGATAATATTTTTACAACGCTTTAAAGTAATTAGGAATATTCTTATTTGTCCAGACTATACCAGAATTTGACAAACAATAGTTTCTTAAAGGGTCATTTCAGTGTGTAACCTGAAACCACATCATTGAACTCCATACTTACTTGATTCCAGTAAAATATATTGATTTATCTTGTAATTCAGATAGTTTATCCATACATGATTTTGTAGCATCATGTATTGGTCATTTGGAAAATACTGATGCACTGGGTTCATTTCATTATAAAGTACAAAATAAAATGTTAATCCAGGTGCAGTGGGGTATGACTGTAATCCCAATGGCTTGGAAGCTGAGACAGGAGGATTCATAGCCAGCCTTAGCAATTTAGTGAGGTCCTAATCTACTTATCAAGACCATGTCTCAAAATACAATATTTATATATTAAAAAAAAAGGAATGAGGATGTTGCTCAGTGGTTAAGTGCCCCTGATTCAATCCCTGGTACCCCCCCACAAAAATTAGAAATAAAAAGAAGAAAATAAATAAAATGTTACAATCAGAGAAAATCTTTGAAAAGTGGTAAACTACCAATATTATAGTTTCCAAAAATCTGAATATTTGAAATCCAAACTTTCAATTGTTTATCTTGAAGTGAAAGCCTGACTCACTTTGTTCAATTGAAAAGTATCTTTCAGGTACTTAAGTTTAAATATTCACAGTTTTGCAGATTTTCTCTCAAGTAAAATAGTATTTCCTGAACAAAAGTTGCTAATTCAGCTTACAAATCAAACAATGGCTCAAGTTGTTTTTCCTGAGATTGTCATTGCCCTTCAAGATTACAAGAAATGCTTTATGAATCTTTCCATTTCATCACACAGAATATTAAGAAGAATATTAAGAATCAAGATTTAAATAATTGTGGATATTTTCTTAAGAACCCTTTTAAAGTGAAAAAAAATGAGTACAGGTGTAGTGGTGAAATCTTTAATTACTTATAGTGTGTTAGCGATGTTTCAATTCCTAAGTTGCCCACAATTTTGACCCCATTATGCTTAGATAATCAGGGAAATGACAACATATTGAGAAAACAAATAACATATTAATATAATGAAAATTGTTTTGAGCAAACAGATGCCCTGAAAGTTTTATTTTATTTTATTTATTTTTTTGGAACTGGAGATGAAACCCAGGGGTGCCTACCCACTGAGCCACATCCCCATACCTTTTTATTTTGAGACAGGGTCTTGTTAAATTGCACTGGGCCTCACTAAACTGCTGAGGCTGCCTTTGAACTTGGGATCCTCTTGCTTCAACCTCCATGTCACTGGGATTATAGGTGTGTACCATTGCTCCCAGTGAAAGTTTTCTTAATGATGCCCAGAGATTACATAGTTCTTGCAAACTGTTGACACACATTCTATTTTGGACTATGCACTAAGGCTAAGTTGATATATCCCAGTTCTCATAAACAACAAGACTTAATATAATATTTTACAGAAAGAAGAAACATTCTGAAATTAGAACAGAAGGTTAACCCATAATTATAAATTCTGTTATCCTTCTGGCTTATGGAGATGGACTTCATAAAGTATTTCTCCTTCAAACTCTAGGTATAATAAATACTTCAGCTAATTTCTGTTTCTAAGTACCTGAAAATTATTCTCAACACAGGAAAGCATGTGAGAATAGCTATAGTGCACTCAGAACACACATATACGGGAACTTCACATATTTGCCAATTTAGGTTGGAAAAACCCAGTAAAGCTTATTTTTGTATTTAGATTTCTAAGCAGTGCACAGATATAATGTTAATAGCTGTCACCTTGCCTCTTCATTCTTCACAGTCCTTTACTTCTAAGAACACAGAAGGGAAGAAATCACCTTCTTTTCTTAAGAGAGCTTTGGAGTAATTAAAGGGAAAGTGGTATATGTCCCTACTAGAGGTCCTAACCAGTATATACCCACTAATGTATTTCAGCTTGTACTATAAATTGGCAATCTAGTCAATTACATTTTTGTGGTTTTATTGGTGCCTTATACAAAATAGTGGGATTCTCTGTGACATATTCATACATGCACATAACTTAATATGGTAATTTTGAACATAGTTACCTACCCTAGGTTCAGTAGGGCAAACTTGAAAGATGGCTAAATTTTTTTAAAAATTTAGTCAAACTTCCTAGTCAAAGTCACTAAAAGTCATGACCTTAGCTGTAGTACTTAAATGCTCTGCCCTCGCATTCCCCATGAAGATAATGATTTAAATACTTTATAAAGTTGCTATTGATATTAAATATGTGAAATACAGGACATAGAACAAAGCCTGCCCCACAATTACTAATTAAAAAGTTATTATTCTTTTGTTATTATTTTCTATACTAGAGCTTGTATGTTTAATCTCCTCTTAAATGGTGGATTTAACAAATCTAATTGCAGCATGCTTACATTTGTACTTATTTTTGTTTATGAACTCATGAGAAATGTTAATTATCCGTCTATCATGTAAAAGTCATGGGGTTGTTTCTTTCTAACTCAGCTTATAGTTTATTGCCTTTGGCTATAACTAACCTGTAGAAAAAAAAAAAAATGTTTGATTGTAGTTTAAGACTATAGTCCAGAATTAAAGCATCTTTCTCAAATAGATGTGTAGTGAAATTTTTATAACCTAGCCAAAAATTATAAATCTCCTTCCAAGACTATCATTGGCTTGAAAGATTGCCTTTGGCAAATAATTAACTCAAGCTTTGGAGGTGTATTGTTTAATCTGTTTTACAAAAGAATACAAGACAAAGCCAAAGCAAATAAAACCTTACAACCATTCATTGAATATATCAAATTAGGGCTAAGAACCATGTGAAATAAGAATAATTACTGGGCAGTAGGTATATAGTTCATTATTTTTAAAAAATATGCAATTATAATTGAGTGAGGATAAAAGAAGATTGTAATAAAACATTGGTAATTTTTGGAGTTTAAAGATAAAGGCTATCATCTCCCTGGTGCGTTGGACAGACATGTGTTTTGGCAACCTCCTTGAATTTTTGCCCAGACCCTATTACAACCATCCTTATCTACATTTCATACAGAGAAATAGAAAAGAAAGCCAAATCCCAGTCGCTGAGGCAGGAATAAATGCATTGTGTATCTGATATAATTCATTCATTCCACTGAACAAAATTCTGGCAGTTCACCAGGTTGTGGTGAAAAAAAAGATTTCTTTTCAATGCTGAAATTAATTTCTTTTTTTTTAATTTTTTAAATTATTTATTTACTTATTCATCATGCACAAGTATAGTATCTTTTTACATACAACTGCTTGTATACAAAGTATATAAGTACCATTCAGATCTTCAATCATGCATTTAGGATAATGATATCCATCTCATTCAACCACCAATTTTTTTCCAACCCCCCCTTACTCTCTCCCTCCCCTCCCTTTCCGTTGACCATTCTAGTGTTCCTCTGAAATTAATTTCTATTAAAATCGTAAGATCTTTTCCACTAGCAGACTGCCTTTTGTTAAGACAAATAGCACAACCAAATAAACAGAAAGAAAGGAAGGGGGGTCACTAGGAAAAAGGAAAGAATTGATCTTAACAGTGTAATATTTATATATGTGTGTGTTATATATGTTTATATAATATGTATAGAATATTATATATGATGTATATATACATACATACACATATATATCCTTCAACAACACTATTTCATAGGGTTAGTGTTGTCTGTGCCTCAGATAATTTTGACTAACTGAAGAGCTTGAAGGAAGGAAAAACCAGAATATTTAAAACATTTCCAAAAATTGTTCACCTATAGATGAACAAGGAATTTAAATCTAAGTGTTGAGACTGCATTTAAAGTATATTCTTCTTATAACTTCTTGTATATACACACATACCTGTATATATACACACATAACCAGTCTAAATATAATGAATATGTAATATCTGATATTATATTTTAAATTTAGTATATGTTTTGACTGAATACTGATAATTTCATCATACTATGTATTTAGATCCTAGAGAAAGTAATTTAATTCCATTTCTGATTACAATTTGGTAAAGAGTATAATAAAGAGAAAGATATTCTTTGAAGCTTTAGGAATCAGGACAAAGAATGTGGCTAATGATAATAGTTCTTGGTACAAATGGTGATTTTTAAAACACTAACCAAGAAGATTTTTCTTATATTTTCATTCATAGAGCATTCTCAAGGTGACAAAGAACAGAGTGCTAAACAATTTTAAGGTTTGAAAGCAGAACTAGGATATGGTAGAAGCCCTACCGTAATGGGTGAATGAACACACAAAAAAGTCTTTAAGCTAGTAACTGTCCAAATACACATATGGTCACATGCACACACACAGACACAAACACACTTCTGTAAGTATGAGCTAGTTGTATTTCTCTTCATAAAAGTCAATGTCTTACTGTCTTGAGTGATTTAATTTGTTTTTTGCTTAAATTGTGCTTAGCAACAATCTCTACCCATAATTTTGAAACTCTTAAAATATATTTTTCCTTTCTCCTAAAACATGTACAATAGCTAAATACTTTTTTCAATTTTGGAGATTACTGATTTAAGAAAGCATTTCTTTAGGAAATTTACTTAGAACCTAGCAAAGGCATTGACTTGTTGTGAACTCATATTTTGATATTCCAACTAATTAAAATGTACCCACAAAATTTATTTGATAAAATATATAACTATTTAGAAGATTTAAAATATTCATTATAATAATTTTAAAATGCCAAATAAATTTCCATGCATCTTCATATGACAATGACACAAATAACTTATATGTGATTATCCGATAAGATAGTTAAGTAAGATAAAATATTTCTACAGAAGACAATGTATTATATTATCACTTTAGACCTAATTATCCAGAGTAAGACCATTCATTCAGTGAATATCTGTTATGATGTTTAGAAAATACAGATCAATATGCTAGACCCAGGGGGAAGGTCGACCATATACCTGTCTTCAAAACACATCTTAGAATACAGTCTGTCAATCACCCCTTCCATTTTACAAGTTCTGTTTATTTCTCTCCTCTGTCTTTAGCTACCCACTCTCCTGATTATTATTATTATTTTCTTGGAAAAAGACAGAGGGAAAGAGATGTGTTTATGTGTTAGGATAGGAAACCTCTAAGTTCCATCAGCGGTTACCTGGCTATGTCACTTCCTGTGAGAGCAACCTGTGAAAAGGGAAGCAGTGTCTTGTGTTCATCTGTTCATGTCTACTAAATTTTATAAAAGAGAGATGGAGTGAATGGAGAACAGACTTAACCATAAGAATTGAAAACAACTGGTTCAAGTTCAAAGCCAAAGAAAAACAAAAAAACAAAAGCAAAAAACAAGACAATATAATGTGCTAGGACAATGGGCAAGGAATTAAATTTAACAAAAGAATATATAGATATCCTGTACCAACCTGTTTTTCTGAGGTGAATTTGATTATATAGTATAGGGATAAGATCATTTAGACTAATCTGAAGGCTTTGGAAATATAAATTGAGAATATTAAAAGGATTTCAGAAATGTTGGTTTGCATGTATACTCACAGATAAAATAAAAATGCAGCTGACTATATTCAGTAGTGGTAGAAAGTGTAGTGATACCTATTTAAAAAAAATTTTGGCAGTACTGGGGATTAAATTTATGAGCATTCTACCACTGAACTACATCCCCAAACTATTTATTTATTTATTTATTTATTTAAAAAATTTTTGAGACATTGTCTCACTAAATTACCAAGGCTTAGCCTCAAACTTGCCATCTTCCTGCCTCAGTTTCCCAAGTAGAGTATCTAAGATTACAGGCATGCATGCCTGATTGAAAATATTTTTTGATTAAAGAATTAAGATGCACATATACATTTATTTTTCTGTTAAATGATATTTTGTTTTATGATGCATTTTTTTTGTCATTCACTCTATACATTGACAACTGTGGCTACATATTATATAGTGTGTCCCATTTAGTATGAATATTTAAACTTTTTTTTAGTTGTAAACACCATACTTTTATTTATTCATTTTTATGTTGTGCTGAGGATCAAACCCAGTGCCTCACACCTGCTAGGAAAGTGTTCTACCACTGAGCTACAATCCTAGCCCTAGTCTGAATTTTTTTTGTGTTGAAATAATAATTATAAACATATAAAAATACTCACTCCAAAGTTATATGCCTTCAAGTTTACTTTCTCTATGAAGTGATTTAGTATTTTTATTATTTATTATATCACTTTTTAAAACTTACAAATCAGCAGTATTTGACAACTGTAATTCTGTAATATAGGAGTACTCATTTTCCCTTACATTTGCTACTGAGGAGACAATTATTTAAGTAGTAGGTTAAGAAAGGAAACTAATGAGTTGAGTTATACATGACAGTGTCAGCAAGGAATCTCTAGTAATCAGTGAAATCTATTTACTTTTGGAAATTCTTTAAGAAAGATTTCACATTTTATACTGCAGCTAATTTCCTTGTATTGCAATGGAGCAGATCCTGCTAAGTATGTCCCAGATCTATTTTCTCTCCCTAGACTCTCAGTTAGATGTACATCCCAGCCTCCTTCGAATGTAGATGTGGCTCTGTGACTCACTCAAGCAATAAAATAGGAGCAACTATGATATTTATCACTTCTGAGAAGTGTGTTCTGCTAGAGTGTTTACCTGCTTCATCTGTAAAGAGGGGACATGATTACAAGGAGGTAACAGTAGAACCAAAGAAGAGATTGCCTGGATCCATAGATGTTTAAGTGGTGGAAAGATGCACACAAAACAGGATACTAGGAACTACTTTGTGTGCACATAAGCAAGAAGTACATTTGTATTGTTTGATCCATTATGAACATAGGTTTATTAGTGACAACAGCTGAAATGAATTTATCATAATAAAACCTGATCTCAAAGTTTAATTATTGGTCATTTTTGAAAATTAGCTCATGGAGAAATCAGAAAAAACCAAACATCTTCTAATTTTAATGTCATACCTATTTTAAAATCTGTATCTACTACATGGTCTAACTTGCCAATGTGACATGTGTTAAGTTGAAATATGTTAAATAGGCATTATTGATAAATAAACTTGGTTGAACGTATACAATTTCATGTTACGCACTTATTGTTATGCTTTATATATTTTGACACCAATATAGAAATTAAATATCAAATTAAATAATCAAATGTCAATATAATCTTTCCAAATAGTACAAAAAAAAAAAAAAAAAAAAAACAATTATCAGTTGGGCTTTCAACAGTTTTTATTCCTAAAAAACTAAGGATTTATTTTCCTTATAACATATAACTATTAGTTTCTATTTTTAAATCCCTATTTAACTATATAAAAGGTTTAATGACTCTTAGCTTTTATCCTTGAAAAATTCATTTTGAAAGTTCATGAACAGTGTAACATCCAGTCAAAATGGCATCTGCCATCAATTAAAATCTACCTGTTGTGGTTTTGATATGAAATGTCCCCAAAAAGTCCCTGTGCAGGTGTATCCAGAGGTGAAACAGATTAGATTATAAGAGCTGTAACCTAATCATTCTTAGTTTGGATTGGATAACTAGATGGTAACTGTGGGCAGCTGGGGTGTGGTTGGTAGAGTTTGGTTACTGGGGCCCTTCCCTGGAAGGGTCAATCTTCCCTGAACCCCTTCCCCTTTCTCTTTTTTGAGATGAGGTTCTGCCTGATCTCCAGCCCTTAACTATGGAATTAGTCAACCAGAGACTGAACCTTGGAAACTGTAAGACAAAATAAACTTTTGCTTCTCCAAATTATTTTTGTTGGGAATTTTGGTCACAGTGATGAACAACTGACTAACACACTACCATATATATACTTCAGTACAGAAGAAATTTTTATTATTCATCATCACAATGCGTCCTTCCTCTTGTTAGCCTCTCTTCAATTTTGAATTGTTATCTAAATAATTATTAAGGAAAGATATTCTGATTTATGAAGATTTTTCTCACTGCTTCCCTCAATCATAATTTCAGGCCTACATCCTCCAATTTTACCCTATTATTTATTTTTTTTCTTATTTGGAAAGGCTATTCTCTATTTTTAATTTTGTCTACATAAAGTAATTATAATCATTTTACTTTCAAAATCTACATGGACATATTTATTGATTGACATTCTGTCTTTTATACTAATGGTTAAGTAGCTAAGAGAAGGAAGCAAATTTCAATATAAAAAAAATCCCTATGGAAAGCTATACTGCAAAGTGATTAAAAGTACTATCTAAAGGAACATGGATGACCTTAAATTCTGGCTATATCTATAATTTTTCTGTGTAATCTTGGGCAAGTCATTTAACAATATCAATAAAATAATGCAATACTAGCATTTAAGTGAATTAATTACAATGAAACTCAGAATAGTACTTTCTAAATAGTAAATATTTAATGTGTAAGTGATTTATTGTTATTATACCAGTATATTTGTTGTGGATAGTTACATACTGTCTGATGATTTATAGAACTATTGGTCTTTTCTTAAATCCCATTAAGTAAAACAACATTTGCTTTAATCCATCTAAATATAACCTTTACCTTAAATAAGGAGAGGTATTTAGTTAAGAATATATTTGGGTTAGGATCTAAGTAGAGTGAGTCAACAGTCTAGCAGCTCTGTATTCTCAGAAGAGAAAATGCTTAAACTCCAGTAAAAGGGATTTAGATTTGATAGTTTTGTGACCTGAAGGAACTCTGCTTCCTTATTCCATTAAACCTTGCTAAAGCAAGTCCATCAGCTATCAGTCACTAACAGGATTCTTAAACATCTTAAGTGACATTGTTCTGTTTCATCTCTCCACTCCCATTTTGTTAAAACTCTATTCACTTTTATTTTCATAAATGTGCTGTGAATGCATCTTTATAGATGTTTCATAGATGCTTTCATTTTTAAATAAGGAATCTATTTAATCTTCATTAACTTTTCAAAATTCACCCAGAATTTGGAGTGGTAGCTCTGAACTCACATATCCTAGCTATATTTTGTAGACTATTGACTTAAAAGTTTTTCTGTTTTTCTTTGTTGCAGTATTTTTTCCCCCACAACAGAAAGGTTTTGTGTGTGAACATTGTGGAGCATAAAAGTACAGACCCTAAAAACAGGCAGAGAATCATCAACTTCTAACATTAAAAAAAAAAATGTTTTATTCTTATTCTCCTTTAAATTATCAATGTGTGATGTGAAAGCTTTCAGAACAAAAATGGAGTTACTTATGTCAATCCTAAATACATACACACATACATACAAGGGGTTATGAAGAAAGGATTTTTTATAGATGATTGCCTGATAGTAACTATCACTAACTTTGACTCTGCCACAACCACATGGTTTCACAGAGGCTACCACAACATTACAGAAAAAATACTTCATTGAGGACATCTGCTCATAAACTGTTCGATATTGGGAGGATGCCACTCTTCTTATTAATCATTATGGCCAAGGATTGTTGTTTCAAACTATCTAGTGTAATCCTCCTTTTTGCCCTTTAAAAGTTCCCCTGCCCCAACTTCTTGGAGTATGTCCATAGTCTAGTATTCCCATTGCAACAAATGTCATTATTCTTTGAGAAACCTCTCTCTGAATGCTTTTTTTTTTTTTATTTTTGGTACCGGGGATTGAACTCAGCGGCACTCGACCACTGGGTCACATCCCCAGCCCTTTTTTTTTTTTTTTTTTTTTTTTTTTTTGTATTTTATTAGAGACAGGGTCTCACTGAGTTGCTAAGTGCCTCACCATTGCTGAGGTTGGCTTTGAACTTGCGATCCTTCTGCCTCAGCCTCCCAAAGTGCTGGGATTACAGGCGTGCGCCACCGCGCCTGGCTTCTGAATGCTTTTTTAAAAATTTATATTGACCACATGAAATAATTATTGCATCCATCTCACCACTCAGTCTTTCAGAAGTGCTTGAAGATTCATTATAATAATATGTTCAGTATGGAATATTGTAACTGAACCAGGGTAATCTTCATAAGTCAAAAACATCAAACTTCTTTGGTGAAAAAAATATTCTATTAAATAGCTCTGATGGCTTAGTGTTGGACAAACTGAGGTTGAAAACCAAAATTCATAAGCCTTTGGACAATTTATTTATCTTTAAATGAGAAAGAATAATATCAATATTTTTGGCTTATTGTATGGATTGCATAATTTAAATTGGCTTAAAATCACAATACCAATTGTATTGCTATATTTGAAGAAGAGTGATATCAGACATTCATCATGGAACTCACCATGTTCAGTGTAGCATTTTGGTTTTATTTTTGATGAATTGTTTCATTTGTCATATAGACCCTTGGGCTGTTTTCTCTTCCCCATTAGGAAAGAGTCCTTTCTTTTATATCAGCATATATCCCACTGTGGCTAGGACATTATTTAAACATGACAAAAGTTTGAAAATTATTAGCACGTGGGGCTTGGGCCACAACATTTTGCTTTAACCATTAAGAATGGTTTGTTCATGCTAATGCATGGCATCCTGTGGTGATTTTTCTTTCCCCTTTTACTCTTTGACTTTCTCTTTTGTAACATTTCACATGCGGAGCTTGAGTGATTAATATTTTATGCAGTTGTTCTTATGTGCAGCATGATATGGTGGGTTCCATTCAACTCTCCAGTAACTCTGCTGCCAGTGAAAGGTAACTAATAGCTGAAGCTGGGCCTCACATGGCTCTGGGAGGTCTCCTGCGAGAAAGAAACAGACAATATCTTGTCACATCATAAATTTATAAGGAGTTAATTAAAGGCTTTCCCTTGCATCTCAAACACAGAGTCCCATATCACAAGTACTGAATACTGTTTAATTACCAAAGGCTTGTAAAAATGTGTAGCTCAAAGTATATTTTAATGTAAGACAGATTATCAGTACAAATGGAAAATTACCTGGAAAAAGTCCAAAGAATATGAACTTATACAAAACTATGTATTTTTCTCTTAATTATTTGTGGAGAGAGCCACATAATTTAATTTTAAAACCTTTGACACTGTCATCCTAAGAATTTGTAGTTTTCTAAAACATATTAAATTATAAAACTGAATATTGAGTAATTATACTAATTATATTGTATTTTTTTAGCCAGAACACTTTTTTAATTGCTATTTCTTACTGAACGATTACTTTTAAAATAAATGCATGATATACAATTGTGCTGCTAGCAGAATGTTGACCAATTTTAGAGGCTTTAAGAAATGTCATATGGGAACACATTTTAATTCTGGCGTGGGATATTGTCAATTATTATTTATTTTTTTGAAGAAGGAACATGATAAAAATCAGATTCTAATGTGGTTCAGGGAAAGAGGGAAGTGAATTTAAAAACTAAGTTTAGATTAATCTGGAATAAATTTACCCTGAAGGACTCTTCGATTATTCCTGTTAGATGACCTACTTGAGCTAATGTATAATGGATAATCCAGTTAAGTGCTCTTTTCAGAAGGCCTGAAGCTGTCTGTAGAGATCTCAATAGATTATAGCTCTTCCATTGAAAGGTAAATAAGCAAAATGATAACAATTAATTATGTTATGGTACTGTCATAGAAAAGACATGGTAGTCATTAGATGATTCAAAATATTTTTTCAGCCCCTTACTCTTGATTCTTCAGGGGTATGTACATTTTTATTTGCACATCCCTGTATTGGCAGATTATAATTGACACAGTAGTGCAAAAATAAATTATATCCTTATAGGCAATTTAATTTCATAATTTAATTTTTCCTGAAGACAATATTACAAAGTAGAAAAAATATATCCTGTTATAAAAGAATTATTAAATGTAACAGAAGTTTATTTGGATTTTTAAGTTTGTTTGTTTGTTTGAAACCCCTTTAATCATAATAAGAAACATTTCCACTTCTTGGTTGGTTTAGTAACACAAGAGTTATTTTTCTTTTCTATATTTGAGGATCCATTTAAAATGCTGAGCAAAATATTTGCCTTTATTTGGAGATCAAAAACCTAGAACAACTCCTAAGTTTGAAGTGCATTCATCTTCATTTATGCTTTTCTGGTTTATCTCAATCTTTTTTGTAGGTCAGGCTTAGGAATGTGTCCACACTACAGTGTTTTTTTTCAAAACAAAGTTTGAAGTACATGTATGGAATCTATTTCTTACCAACTTTGGAGGGAGCATCAACGTAGTGGTGGGCCTCTAAGTGTACAGGGAGACACATGGTGTCTTGCCAGGGATCATGAATTATGGTGACCTAGCCACAGTCATTGCAGGTATGGTTTAGACATTGATCATGTCGGTAGGAGTCATGCTTGACTCTCTATATCCCAGAAACTTGGTAAATATTAATTATTAAATATTAATTATTAAATTATTTTTGTTTTCTTAAACTGGTAAGGTTAAGTTTTGCTGACAACCAAGAAATTTGTATAGAAATTAGCATACGTTAAAGTGGGCAGTTATTATGTAGTTTAGCTATTATAGTTGTGCAGAATGGAAAGTATTTTAAGACTGATTAGTAACTGAAGTTCTTTTATTATATCTGCATTCTTCCCCATTTCAGGACTGTGCCTACAAATCATTTTTGTTGAGATGATCACATATTGTATTGCTGTGTCAGTATGGTGGGGCCTTTGTTTAATCGACCAGTTTAGAGATTGGAAAGAATGCGATGGAAGGTAGAATTATTAAATTAGGTCTTTGAAGACCCCTTTCATTTCCTGCATAGTTTTATCCAAGGCTTTTCTTAATCATATCCATTTACCATACACTTTATCTTCTGTTGCCTATTTTACTAATTGTGTTTTTGTCTGTTATATCTAGTCATTAGAACACACTCTTAGAGAAAGCTTAGTATGTAAAAATGGATGCTAATAATGCAATAATATGTGCTAACACACCTTACTCATCTAATCATTGTAATGATCTAATGAGATGTGGTATTAGTTTGAAAGGAAGGTAATTCAGAATATTCAGTAACATTTCAATGTGAGAGTAGTGGTAAAACCTAGGACCTTGATTCAAACTCAGGCCTTCTTGCTTCAAAATCTATATTTTCTTACCATATCCTCAGCTGCAGTGGATATATCATGAGTTTATTATTCAATACACCATTAAAATATTTTTCCAAATCTTTTAGTGACAAACTACTAAAAGTCTCAAGATTTTATGCTCTCAAAAGATTGCTTAAGAAGCCGGGCGTGGTAGCTCACACCTGTAATCCCAGCACTTGGGAGGCTGAGGCAGGAGGATTGCGAGTTCAAAGCCAGCCTCAGCAATGGCGAGGCACTTAGCAACTCAGTGAGACCCTGTCTCTAATAAAAATACAAAAAGGGCTGGGGATGTGGCTTGGTGGTCGAGTGCCTCTGAGTTCAATCCCTCGTACCAACGGAAAGGGAGGGGAGGGAGGGAGTAAGGGGGGGTTGGAAAAAAATTGGTGGTTGAATGAGATGGATATCATTATCCTAAATGCATGATTGAAGATCTGAATGGTACTTATATACTTTGTATACAAGCAGTTGTATGTAAAAAGATACTATACTTGTGCATGATGAATAAGTAAATAAATAATAAAAAAATTTAAAAAAAAAGAAAAAACAAAAAAAAAAAAACAAAAAAGAAAAAGGTTGCTTAAAAGGTGCAATTTATCAAGGTACTAATTTAGGAATATAAAAAGTATATATGATACTGATTAATCCAGTCAAGTAAGGTCTGGGATAAAGGTATGGACTAAGTCTGAATACCTATTACTACTATTAGTCCTAGTTAAGCACTTAGTTTCATAGAATATTTTGCAAATAAATGTTAAGATTCAATTATACTGCATTTCTGTATTTGGAAGAAGAAAAATTTATAAGCACATAACTATAACTCCTACCTTCCAAGTACTGAACTCTCCTTTGAATTTTAGATCTAAATTCCCTGTTGTACACATTGTAGTGGGGTAAATGGTGGATCCACCAAAAAATGTACTCTCATCTTAAAACAGAACCTGAAAATAAGACCTTTGGAAAAAAATAAATTATTCAGATATTAGAAAGGATATTGAGATAATATTCATCTTAGATTATCCACATAGCTCTTAAATTCAATGACAAGTTTTTTTTTTTTTTTTTTTTTTTTTTTATAAGAGATGTGCAGAAGAGAGACACATGAGAAGAAGGACATGAGAACATGAAGGCAAAGATTGACATTTTGTAGCCACAAGCCAAGAAGCTTCTGTAGCCACAGAAGCTAGAAATGGCAAAGGTTGATTCTCCCCCAAAGCCCTTGGAGAGGGCACAACCCTGCTGACAAGGTGATTTACAACTTTTGGCCTCCAGAACAATGAGAAAATAAATTTAGATTTTTTTAAATCATTAAGTTTGTGGTAATTTGTTATGGCAACCCTAGGAAATTAGTACTCATATTGTTTTACGTTTCTTGACCTAATCTCAGATATAATGTATTTGAATGTTTATCTTTCTTGCTTTGACACCTCTTTGTTGTTTTCTGTGTTTTAAACTTGAAGGCTTAAAACTTAAGAGACATTTCCACATTATTTCATTACTTAACTTTGCCTTCAATTAATCTTCACTTCTTTCTTTTACAATTTTTTTTTTGCTTCCTATTTTGCACCAGTCATTATAATATGGGACAAGGATACAGCATTCAAAGAGACACATATGACCTTCAGAACTTGTAGAAAGTTAATTTTAATAGGAATATTCAATATGATAAATATATCTCGATACTTTGAATCTGAATATTAGTGTTCTCATCCTCAAAATTCCACATGGTATTTTGTTTGCCTATTACAATGAGGATCTGGTAAAGAAAGAGTATGAGGAGGAGTGCATTTAAAAGTGAATTAATAAAAAAATAAAGAAATGCAGATGACTAGTACAGATAAATTTTTAGAGAATTTGATGAGCAAAGACAAAGGAGGGGAAAATACAACTGATATGGTGAAGACAAATCCAACTTCATGTATTACATCTGTCAAAGAGAAAAAGTTATTGGACATGGTAGAACCAAGTAATTAGTGCATAGTGTGTGTGTGTTTGTGTGTATGTGTACAGATGTATCAATTTTCGTGGTAAAACTTTGTGTGCACTGACCATATATTTTATATATATATATATATATATATATATATATATATATGTGTGTGTGTGTGTGTGTGTGTATATATATATATATATATATAATAATATATATATGTATGTATGTGTGTATAAAATATATTGAAGGGCAAAAATCACTCTGGAACAACCGTGCAGCCAAGAGATTTATTCACCAGCCTTTACGGCTGGTTGGAGGTAGAAGAAGTATGGGGAGAGAGGAGTCAGGGAGAGGGGAGTGTGCAAGCTCTGAACGGAAGGTGGGTGCCTAGTCATGCTGGATGTGGTATCTGGAGCTGTTGGCTGGGGCAGCTGCCCTTGGGCTGGAGAAGGTGAGTCTGGGGCTGTAGCAGTGGCTGCCTCCTTTCAGCAGGGATGAGCTGTTGTGTCTGAGCTCTTGAGCTCCTGGCAGTCAGGAGCTTTAAGTAGGGATTTCTGGGGGTGGAGGGGTGCGTACCAGAGTGACCTTTAATGCTATTGGCTCTTTGCCCAGGGAACAGGGCAACCTTTAAGCAGATTGGCTCCTGCCTGGGGAAAATAAAACCAGGTTACTTCTCATGGAAATTTCCATGGGGGAGGTGGCCCATCGGCCCAAGCCTATCTATGTATATATTACTTGTATAATATGTAACACATATATATAATACACATACACATATGTAATGCATATAATATATGTGTGTATATAAGTATATGCTATATGTATGCACATAAATGTATGTATATGAGATAATATATATTATTACCTAGAGTAGTTATACTTTCTGCTGCACAAATGTTCATGTGTTTTTGTAGGTGACTACTCCAAAAACTGATATAAGCATGCTGCATCTTTAAAATCTGAAAAGTTATAAATTTGAAATCCATTTTTACCTGTACTGATTTGAAATAGTAATTATCAATTTGGGTCATTTTCCTTTTCAAAGTTTGATAGAATAAAGCCCCACAGATTAAGTGAATGGCTATGATAAGCCTTGGTGCAATCGCCATTAGAACCAACATCACAGAAGGAAATGGAACACTTCAGTGTGTAACAAAGAGTGATGTCAGGAACATACATGCTTATCACACTTACCCTGAAATGATAGAAAAGGCAGGAACACTGGGGCTCTAGTGCTCTCTGTCTTAGTGAATTCCACAGGAAAGCTACATTGAGTAGCAAACTTTTTGAATTACAATGGAAACCATTGAAGGTACATTCGCAACATGAATTCTAGATTATGAGGACATTTTATAAACAGTCTCTAAATACAAGTAAGACCAGGCCATTGGCTTAGGACAGTTCCATTAAATTAACTTGTTTCCACGAAATCATTAAGTCATTTTCCTTTTTAGTCTCAAAATAATTTTGGTTTATACAACAACTTAAAGGTTTTATTTGTTGATTTGCATTCCCCCAGAATTTGTGTATTGAAGCCTAATTCACAGTACTTCAGATTGTGATTATATTTGGAGATAATTAAGGAGGCCATAGGGTAGTCCCTAGCCTTCTCTGATAGATGCCTTTATAAGAGGAAAGTTGGATATACAAAGGTATATGATGGATGAATGAACCCAGGTGAAGAATTATGTGACCACAGAGAAGGTGACCGATTATAAGACAAGGAAAGGGGGGTCTCAGAAGAACTCACTTTTGTACCTACCATGATCTTCTTTCTTCCAGAACTCAGAGAATATAAATTCCTGTTTGGATGTGATATTTAGTTAAAGAATTTCTAGCAGACAAAAACAGGTTCATTTGACTTATCACTTTCCATCTCTTTGTGTCTCTGTCTCTCTGTTTCTTCCCCCTCTTTATGTGTGTGTGTGTGTGTGTGTGTGTGTGTGTGTGTGTGTGTAAAACATATACACATACATAGATGTGCAATATATGTATATATATATAATACATGAAATTAATAAGAAGAGGCCAAAATGTTATTTAGAGAGCATCATAGCCAGCTGCATAGTCAGCGTGAAGTAGCAGCTTGTTATTTTGATCATTTTTAAAGGAAAAAAAAAAAAAAATACCCAGTCTGTCTGAAGCAGTGACCATGGTGTGTATACCATTTAACAATTCTCCCTTTGGTAAGTAGAGAATCCCAGAAATACATTGACATATAAAATGGGAATTGAGACACTGTGATTGCAATGGTGGATGTGCCATAAGTTTTGCTGATTTCAATTTTAAATAAATAAACTAATATCATTTAATAAAACAGTTAAAAGAAGAAATTCTGTAATTTGGGTAGATCTTGAACTGGTGGAGGGCCTCCAACAATTTATTTATATTGGCTTTTACACTGAACACACTTAAAATATATTCAAAGGCAAATGTATTTCACTGGACAATCTCATTTCTCAGTACAGCTTGCGTATCCCCTATCCAAATACTTAGAAACAAACGTTTTTCAGATTTTGGCTTTTAAAATATTTACATATCTAGTCAACCATCTGGGGAGTAAGACCCAAGTCTAAATGTAAAATTCATTTATAGTCTGCATTGGTGCATATGTGTGTTCCCAGTGACTTTGGAGGCTAAGATAGAAGGAACTAATGTTCAAGGCTAGGCTGGGCAACCCAGCAAGACCCTGTCTCAAAATAAAAATATAAAAGGGCTAGGTTTGTAGCACAATGGTAGAGTGCTCCTGGGTTCAATTTCTAATACACAAAAATAAATAAATAAAAGGAAAGGAAAATAAAAGAAAAACAGAAAAGATTAAAGAAAATAAATTCATTTATATTCAAAATATATCTTAAACAAATAGCTTGAACATAATTTTGTACATTTTTAGTGAGTTTATGTTTTGACTACTACCTATCACATGAAATCAAGTGTGTAAATTTCCACTTATTGTATCAAGTTGGCATTCTAAAAGTTTCAGATTTTGGACCATTTTGAATTTCAGATTTTCAGATTAGGGAAGCTTAACCTGTATTTCAAGAAATGCTCCAAGAATCTTTCTAAAGAAACAGATGCAGTCTATGGGGAGGTCATATGAGCATTTGCCAAAATCATGACAGCTGCTTAAGAAAGGAATTTAATTTAAATTCCTTTGGGACTCTCTGAGTCAAATTTCAATATTTCTTTGAAAAATTAACTCTCTAATGACTTGAACATTACCAGGAATTGGTAAAATCCAGTATTTTAAATTTAGCTTATGAATTTTCTATAATTTAGCCCAGAATAGAAATTAGAAAGAAATACCATTCTTTAGAATAGCAGACAAGCACAAGCATTCTTTGGCATGACATCAGAGTCAGGAAAATTTTCCATGCAATTGGTCCATATTCTAGTAACCATCTGAAAGCCTACTTCTTGTTACTGCAGTAGAGAGTTTTAACCAGGTTTGAGACATGCCTCTGGTAAGCTCTAACGCAATTTTTGAAACTTTTTATCAGAAAAACATCCTTCTATACAAGCATACAAACATTTTCAAAATTGAATGGTAATAGTTCCAAAGATCAGTCTTAGAGATTTAATCTGTGGGAACTTTGAGATTTTTCCAAGCCCAGTTGTTAGAATATTATATATAACTGTGTGTGGAATAGCTACACAAGACATTAGCATTCCATAAAATAACAAGGAATAAGTGGTATTCAAATGAGCAGAACAAAAGTGACACAAGAAAATGTTTTGAGCAATTTTTAAGGAAAAAATCAGTATAACAAAGAAAATAGTCCAAAAGACATTTTGGTTTATACGTTTTTTAGGCAAGTTTGAAATTTTGTTCTAATGCTTTTCTTGTACTTTAGAAATATGAGTGTGTATGTGTGTGTGTGTGTGTGTGTGTGTGTGTCTGCCAATTATCTTTTGTTTAAAAAATCCTAGAAAATCCAATTCAAAGTAATTCAAGCAAAAGAAAATATTGGTTGTATATCCGAAAAATCAAGGAATAATTTGCCGTCAAGCTTGTTTGGATAAAGGAACTCATATACTGTCAGATGGATTTGGTTGCTCTTGTATTTCAACTCTATTTTTCTTGACACTGGTTTCATGGAGAGACTCTGAGCAGTGACCTGAGTTTCGCTGTTGTAGTCTGCTCCATCTACCATAACAAAATACCATAGACTGCATGGTATAAACAGTGGAAATTACTTCTCTCACATTCTTGCAGGCCGCAAGCCCAAGATCTCTGTGTCAATAAAGGCATGATTTATTTCTAGTGAGGGCTTTTCCTGACTTGTAGAGAAATAGTTTTTCTCTGTCTTGTGTGATGGACAAAGATAATGCTAATGTCTCTTCCTCTTCTTATAAGTGTATGTGATTAATCACATTGGGGATAAACTTTTCATTGGTTTCCCACAGCTTGGCCTCCAAATACAGTCACATCGGGGCTTATGACTGAAACATAAATTTAGAGGTACATAAACTTCCTCTTAGCCACCAAGTCAGGGCAATTCATTACAGTAGTCCTATAAATACGACTCACTCCCCTTCCCTGACTCACTTCCCTACTCCCTTATGGAAGTTTACTGAAATCACCTGCAATAGAAACTACTTGAACTCAAATCATTGGCTTACAGTTGGTTCCGGAGCCATCCAGGTTAGGACACTGACCCAACCCTTGTGATAAGATTTTCTGAATTTCAATCTGTCCTTTTCAAATTTATAGTAAATAGGATATATTTCCTGAATCCTATAAGATATACCTTTTATATATCTGACCTCATTTTCTGGAATTACATGTTGGCAAGATGATCTACAGAACTGTCATCTACAAAAGTGTATTAAACAGGTTCAAAAATGCTCCTTCCACACTTTTCCTCGTATTTCTGAAAGCTAGACAGAATGACAGAGATGGAAGTTATGCTTTGGTTTTTGGCTGTAACACAATCTGCTTGAGCCAAGCTTGCTGCTCTCAGGGTTTGTTTTAGAATAATAATTATTGTTGACTTGACAGAGATCCAGGAAAGAGATCCACAGGGGGCCATCCATGATTGGGCATGGAAAGGAAAATAAATTCTTTTTAGTCTGTGCTTTGAAATACATTCTTCTAAATGAGGGACGATTGTATTTGTTTTAATACATAATTTTTAAAATTTTTGATATATAATATATCAAAATTTTCAAATGTTTGGGATACAAATTTTTTTACAGTGATTCATTTTTCCTATAGGCATTGAAGCATATCTATTTTACCTTCCAAGGTTTTAATGTTTTGCTACTATGTTTTAGTAATATAGATTAATAAAAATTTCTACTAAAATTATAAGATGTATGAGAAATGTATCACTTGATTTAGGTCTTCAAAAAATCAAAATTTAGCTGAGCATGGTGGCAAATGTCTGTAATCCCAGTGGTTCAGGAAGTTGAGGCAAGAGGATAGGGATGTACTGGGGATGTGGCTCAGTGGTTAAGTGCCCCTGGGTTCATTACCTGGTATCAAAAAAAATAAAAAATAAATAACAGTTAACAGACTCTGATATCTCATGAATCTTTTGTCATTGAATCTCAAAGGGTTTTGTTTTGTTTTGTTTTTCCATTTAGTACTGAATGGTGCCATAAAATATTAGCCATTCCAATAGCTACCAACTGGTCCTTATAGGATATTTGTTTGGCAACTAAGGAAAAGGAAGTGTCAATAAAAAGAGTTTAACTAGCTCACAGATACGTTTTCATAAAGCTCTAATTTTGGATAATTGCTGAATTCTTAAGATAAGAAGAATTGATTTCTAAACCTAGTAATTGTAACCTAGTGATTTCTAAACCTAGTAATTGTAAAGCTAGACTCAGGTCTAGCTTTCTGGAAGAATTCTTCTATTCTCTTTTTTCTTTTGTATCAATATGGTTTTCTATTTTCTTTTTCTTTTCTTTTTTTGTTCAACCTCTTATAGTGATAAAATTTTTATTATGTTATCAATCTATTACTGTATATAATTTTATAGTTATTAGAAATATTTAGCTCAGCTTATTTAACGATATGACTTGGTTTCATAGGTAAATTGACCTGTAGTTTTTATATTCTTGTACTATCTTTATCACATTGGGATCTAGATTACACTATCCTCATTAAACCAACTACTATTATTGCTACTGCTAGTAAAACATAATTACTATTAACTCAGGCATTTAATCATATAGTTGGCTTTTTATGTTTTTAAACTGTACAAATGATTAAGTCATATGATTAAAGATTTTTTAAAATGTAACCATACACTTTGTTTCTTTAGTGGATCTTATTTATCAAGTAACTAATGTTTGTCATATATAATATCATTGTCTTTTAATATAGAACACATGCTGTCAGCCAACATTTGAAATCTTCCATGTCTCATACATTTATTAATTCATATAACAACACTGAGATGTAGACAGTATTATTATTCTCAATTTATGTATGGAAATTAAAGAAACTGTCCAAGTTCACACAGCTAGTAAAAAGTTGTATCAGGATTTGACCAGGTTCATCCCTTACCAACATGATATATTGTTTCAATATGATGACAATGTCTGAGAAATTATTAGTAAGATAAACCTTCGACGTAAAAAAGTCTGATAAAATTTCATTATAAAAATATTAGTCTACACCTATATAAAAATATTAGTACCATCTTAGTTTCACTAAAGATAACTATTCTGACTAAATATTGCTACAAAAATGTCTACCAGGTTAAAGCACAGTTAGAATTTTGTCAAAATAGATAAATTGATTACTAGCAGAAGTATCCATAGAACTTTTTATATTCTGATTTAGATAATTGCAGCTAGATGAAAAATTCATCATAAATTAAAGCTATAAGGAATGACATAAATCTATGTAC
Organism: Tamias sibiricus; assembly: GCA_025594165.1. Classification (NCBI taxonomy): domain Eukaryota; kingdom Metazoa; phylum Chordata; class Mammalia; order Rodentia; family Sciuridae; genus Tamias; species Tamias sibiricus. Next base: position 33,987,302 of record CM046668.1, read on the forward strand.
TTTTATTTATATCTCATACTCAAAGAGTGTCTTTAATATTTTATAGACTCAATAAAACTATTCAAAATTATGTTTCCAGTTCATTAGTAGTTGTATTATGTTATTAAATATTTTTAGAAATTTTTATTGTTATTATAAAAGACTTCAATTTTTGCTCACTGGAAAACTTGTCCATTTATACAGTGATATGGTCTTATAATTTATGTAAGTAAAGCCTAAACAAACATAACTTTGAAAAAGATAGCATTTAAATCCCAGGTTCAAAGTTTATATAAATAAGGATAGGTCTCAGTTATTTTGAAGAATGTCATTTTGTATGCCTGACTATGCTCTGACTATGCTGATTTATTTATCTGCACTGAAGAAGTGCACAGTGGAATTAGGACAGTGAAAGATTATTTGAGGTGTTTCCATCTATCTTACCAATTTCATTAACCATTATCTCCTGTTGAGTTGTAAGATACTTGGTATCAGAAAGGCTTTTTATAGACAAACACTTTGGCCTTTTATTTTTTTTCTACTATAACTGAAAAGTCTGCACTTATTGCAAAGGTTAAAATGATACAAAGAATTAAGCTGGGCTTTGTTTGAAAAGTAAAGTGATGAATTTTTCCTTAACTTGAGGTGGTATTAGGAAAAAATTAAAGAAAGAAAGAACAAAAAGGCAATTTCTATGCTACTCACATACCTTTTGGTAGTAATTAATGATTAAAATTTATGACCTGTATAGTTTTAATTAAAATGCTATTAAGCTTTCTGATATCAGAAACACAAATTAACTCTAAATGCTAATATAAAGAAATACAGCTGTCTGGTGTGTACAATCCCGAGAGTGTATAATTTTTCCCTTCATATCATATCACTATCAATTTATATAATTTATGTTTTTTACATTTCTTGATATGTACATTTGGAAAATATTTAGAAAAATATAATTGTATGACTTGAAAATACTATATATAATCCTATCATGTATATTTACTAAATATTTAATGAATAAATAAAATTTATTAACATGTATATTCTAAATTTTTGTTGGTACTGAGAATTTAACTCAGGGACAATTTACCATTGAGCAACATCTCCAGCCCTGTTTATATTTTATTTTGAGATAGGGTCTCACTAAAAGTTTAGGGCCTTTAGCTAGCTTGCTGAGGCTGGCCTTGAACTTGCTCTCCTCCTGTCTCAGCCTCCCAAGCCACTGGGATTACAGGCATGTGTCACCAAGGTTGGCTTAACTGTTTTTAAAAAAAATCATGAATACTTGTTTTCATGTAAAAAATGTTTAGATCAATAGAAATATTAAGTAGGCTGAATAATGGTCTTCAAATTTGTTCATAGCTTAATCCCAGTATCTGTGATCTATTTTTTTTTTTTTTTGTTTTTTTTGTTTTTGGTGCTGGGGATTAGAACCCAGGGCTTTGCACATGCAAGGTAAGGCCTCTACCAACTGGGCTATATCCCTTGCCCCTGTGAGCTTACTTCGTATATGCACTTCACATATGCACTTGTGGGACAAGTGCAGTGGCTTACAACTGTAATCCCCACTGCTCAGAAGGCTGAGATAAGAGGATCTCGAGTTCAAAGCCAGCCTCAACAATTACAAGGTACTAAGGAACTCATTGAGAACCTATCTTTAAATAAAATATGTATGTTTTATTTGGGTTCTATTTTAATAGGGCTGGGGATGTGGCTCAGTGGTTGAGTGAGCCTAAGTTCAATGCCTAGTTCCCTCCTCCTACCCCCGCCTAAAAAAATAGAGACTGAGGATATAATTATGGCAAATGTCTAGAGATGGAGAGATTATCCTGAATTATTCTGGTAAATCTTATGTGGGCACAGAGGTCCTGTAAGACAGAGGGAACAGGGCTGGGGATGTAACTCAGTGCTTGTTTAACATCTGTGAGGACTTGGGTTCAATTCCCAGCACTTAGAAAGAAAAACTAATAATTAAAAAACTAAAAATTTTCAGTGCTATATTGTGTGGAGAAATAGAAGATGAAATCAGCTCACAAATAAGCTGTAGCCTAATGATAAGACCTTGCCTAAAATATAGAAAAATATTCCTAGAAAGCAACTAAGAAATTTAGAGAACTCATTGAAACCTAGTGTTTTAAATTTGACACAATATGATTATTACATTTTTTATATAAAATAATTATATAAGCTTACATATGTCAAATGAAATGTTTAATTTCAACTTTAATGTAGCTTGATTAAAAACAGTAATATATTTGATGTTATGTCTAGCTCATGATAGAGTCTTAATATTTTGGGATGCATGAATAAATAAACTATTAAAATAAAGTCCATATTTATTGATTATACTTGGTTATCAGTTTTTGGTAATGCTTAGTAACTGATTTTCAAGAACAAGTTAATTACATGCTGTCACTGATTTTTATGATTATGGAAAATCATTGATCAATGTTTTATTTAATTAGCAAATACAATCCTATGATATTCTGTTATATTAATTAATATTAAATGTATTTTTATCCTGTGATATATCCATGCCATTTCTGTGTCAAATTAATTTTTAAAGATCTAAACTGCTGTTTTGGGTATTTAACAATAATGAACAGAGTTGTGTCATTATTTCACAATGGTTTCTAAGATATAAATATCAGAAATTCCATGTATCATTCCATTTGCTGGCTAATAGTATAATTAAAGCAACTTATTACTGCAAAAAGAAAAGGAAAAAAAAAAAATTAATATGAGGAGACAGTAGATTCAGAATGATATATGGTGATATGTTAGGGGAAGGAGAAACAGATTTGAAAACGCTAAGCTACTGACTTTAAAGATGTAAGAAAACCCCCTTCCCTATGCCATGCATAAAGAAATGCAAAAAATATAGTTTTGTCTGTTAGAACCCATCGTAGATTTATGACTTTTCAAAATATAAGACAAAGGAAGTTAGTTCTGGTAATAAGTTTTAGCAGAAAGTAGCAAACTAATATAGCATGTTATATAGAATGAAAAAAATATACTCATGATTGAGTTATTCATAGTAATAGCTATCGCTGATTAGTTTTCAAACACTTATGTTTCTTTCTTACCCCTCCACTCAAATCTTGTTATGGCTTGGATCTAATGCGTCCCCCAAACACCTCATATACTAAAGTTTTGGTGGCCAATATGTGGGGCTATTGGGAGATGGTGGAACTTTTAGGAGACGGGGACAGAGGCAAGAAAGTTGTGCTATTGGATCACACACTTGAAAGTGAGATTGGGACCCTGGCCCAATCCTATTCTCTTTTCCACTTCCTGGCTGCCAGGATATACTGTCACACTGCAGGCCCAAAGTGTTGGACTAGGTGATCATGGACAAAAAACTCTGAAACCATGAGCTAAAATAAATCTTTCCTCTTTTTAAATGCTTTATGTCAGTAATTTTTGTTATAGGAAGGGGAAGCTGACTAATATATCCCTCAATTCTCAGCCATCTTTTATTTGTTCCTTCTTGATGTAGTTTTTATCTATTTCATGCTTGCCAGGTTCTATGAAAAATGTTTAAAGTAAAAATAAATTTACTGAGTTATGACCTTTTTTTCACAAGACTAACAAAATTCACAGGAAAAACAAAACACACTATTTAAGAGCTACTGTCATAGAGTCGCTCTATATTTTGTCCATTGCAGTTGCTGCTAGCCACATGTAACTACTGAGGTTTTGAAGTATGGCTAATTTGGATCAAGATGTGCTATAAATATAATATAATCATATGTGTCAGAATATTATAAGGGTTGAAGTCTTTAGCCCCCCATACCCGGGATGGACCTCTTTTGTTCAGCAAAAGAGGCCAGAGGGGCCTACCTCAACGAGGAGACTAGATTGGGAAAGTAAAGGCCGCTGATATTCCCTCCCCTGCCTTTAGAAGGCCCAGGAACATACTAGGGAGCCCGGTCACCGATCAGTGCAGGAACTTGGTTTATTGAGGAAGTTGGACGGTCTTATAGAGGACATGGGCCAATCAGCAGAAAGATTATAGGGATACATAAGGAACATGGGAGGATGCCATTGGCGGAGCCATTGGCCTATCCTTGGGGTGGTTTCAGTTCTCATCTTATGTCAGGGGAATGCCCCTTGGCTCAGCCAAGTTCCCGTATCAAGAAGTGGGAGAAAGCCAGAGAGTTTCTATCTACTGGCGTGTTATTAATGTTCCCAACACATATGCATAATTTCAAAGGCTTAAGGAGAAATAAAAAATCTCATAAATTTTTATATTGATCACATATTATAATAATATTTTGAAGATAATGACTAAATAAAATATATTATTAAAATTATCTTTTATTTTAATTTTTTAAATATGGTCAGATGTTTGAAAATCATTTATGTGGCTCACTTGTTTCTACTAAAGAGTTCTAATGTACAGCACATGCTCCAAGAGTGTAGAAGTCTGTCATAGGTTGAATTTTGTCCCTCAAAATTCTTATGTTGAAATGCTAATTCCTAGGGTATAGATATATGACCTACTTTAGAAATTGGGTAGTAGCAGATATTTAGCAGATTGGGTATTAGCAGATCTTACAGTAAGATAAAGTCATTAGTGTGGCCTGCATGTCAATATGACAAGGGTCCTTAAAAAAGAATAATATTTAGACTCCAAATTCACACAGAGAGATACATTACTTAAAGACGAAGACAGTGTTGATGGTGATGCCTCTGAAAGTCAAAGAAAGCTGAAAAATGCCAGAAAAGTACCAAAACTTGAGAAAAGGCCTGGCATAGATCCTTCCTCATTGCATTCAGAAGGAACCAACACCACTGACACCAGAGTTTTAGACATTTTATTTTCAGATTAGACATAATTTCTGTTGCTTAACCCATTGAATATGGGATACTTTGTTATGGCAGCTCTATAAAACTAATACAAGGTCCTGTTTCAGAATTACATTTCAAATTGTGCAAATTAAGTATATATAGCAGTGTAAAAAACTAAAGTAAATAAATATTTTTATTAAAAAGATATACAAATCAATGTGCTTCTTCTTTATTATCACATTAAATAAAAAGAACTTTTACAAGGTATGGGGTTTTCTTCTGTCTTATCTTTCTGGTCCTTTCTGTAACATTGGACTCTAAATATTATTGATCCATTCTAGACATATTTTTCTTTTAGATTTGCTAATCAGATTCTATTCTAGTCAATTACTCCTCACTTTCCTCTCAGTCATCAAATATTGGTAATTCTAAGGGTTCTATCTTTAAGAGTATCTTTTCTCCATCTTAAATCCTATTTTCAAGAACTACTTTCTGATAGCTTACCAATCATATCTCTAATCCTGATTTATCATCTGAAGTCCAGAAAATTTTATTGACTGAATATTTTTACTACATTTCTCAAAGGAAGCTGAAGTTCAATTTTATTTCTATTTTAAAGCAGTCATTTATAGAAGTATTTACAATTTGTCAAGAGCAGAGTCCATTTAATTTTACCACTCTATTTCATTTTCCACAATCATTTGGTGCTATCAGTTTTACATTATGAATTAAAAATTTTAAACTTTGATACACAAAAATCAGCATACAACTCATAATAGCTAAATTGTGATGAATTGATAAAGAAAGTGTGGTATATATACACAATGGAGTATTATTCAGCCTTAAAGAAGAAAGAAATCATGGCATTTGTTGGTAAATGCATGAGCTGGAGAATATCATGTTAAGTGAAATAAGCCAATCCCCAAAAACCAAAGGTTGAATGTTATCTCTGATATGTGGATATTAATTCACACTGGGGGGTGGGAGTAGGGAAGAATAGAATTATTTGGACTAGGTGGAGGGGAGTGAAAGGAGGAGAGGGGGTGTGGGGATAGGAAGGATAGTAGAATGAATCGGATGTTATTACCCTAAGTGCGTATATAACTACAGGACTGGCAGGATTCTACATCATGTACAATTAGAAGAATAAGGAGTCATACTCCATTTATGTATGATGAGTCAAAATGTATTCTACTCTCATGTATAAATAATTAGAACAAATTTAAAAAATTCAATACACATATTTATGTCTTACTACAAACTACAGCACTCACTTTGTTTTTTGTTTTTTTAAGGTATACATAACAGTAGAGTGTATTTTGACATATTATGCATATGTGGAGTAAAACTTCCTCTAATTAGGATCCCATTCTTGCAGTTGTACATGATGTGGAGTTTCACTGGTCCTATATTCATCTAGGAAAATGGAAAAGTTATGTCTGATTCATTATACTATCTTTCCTAGTCCCATCCACCTCCCTTCCCTTCATTTTAGTTTTAACACTTTTTGTTTTGCTTTGTTTTATACCAGGATTACTGGAAAGAGTCTGCCTCCTGGATTCTCTAACTCCAAAGTCATCACTTCAAGTTCAGAGTCTCTGTAGTCATTTAGAAACGCAAATCTGATTAGGTTACTATCTTACTTTTAAAAACTTACTATTTCCTCAATCTTTTTAACCACACTATCATTGCTTCCAGTGTAAAGTATATTCTTCCTTAAGTAGTACCCAAAACATAAGGCACTTGACTATCTCATGACCATGACTTGCTGAAACACACAGTTTGGGTAAAGAAAATTTAATAGTTTGGGAGAGGAGAAATCCTTGATTCTTGGGAGATGACAGAGGCACCAATTTTATGGATTGGCAACAATGCTATGACCAATTAATTGAGGTAAAACTTAACTTGTTGTTTTGAAATGATGTATCAAACTCTTAGGGCATTTTCTTACTACATACGTAAGAAAATGGTAAATAACTCCCTGGGCAAAAAAACGTGAAATGTGCCATTCTTAGGCAATTGTTACCTGTGATAGTCCTTAAAATGAAAGTAAGGGAGGATGATAGAACAAATCCTAACTCTGATCCAATTCCCACCTTGGATTCAAGGCACAGTCCTTGGCCTCACCTTCTTCCAAAAAGAAATGATATTCTGCAATAACCTTGATATCCACTAAAGGAATTCTTTCCAGGATTAAAAAGTGATTTGAACCAGTGAATAAATTTCTTAATGTGCTTGCTTCAGGTGGCTGAGCACCTGGGTCCTTGAAAAAAGTGAACCCTGTGGTCCAAACATGGATTTGTTGATCTGTAGCAACACGGAAATGTGCTATACTTAATTATATTTATTTTGGACTCTGTTCAGCAATGATGTTCTCCACTGGTAGTCCATCTCATTAAGTGATTATTAATAGCAATTTGTGCTTTGTTTGATTCATTTTTTTCACACAGTCCCTTTCATATTGGGATGTATGAATACCCCTAGAAAATAGTTTTCCATTTGCTTTTTCAGAAGCTCTGGAAATCCAATCAGTTGTGATTTATTTTTATGCCAATCAGTCACAGTAGTGGTTTTCACTAGACAGGTAGTATAAATTTGGATTCTTCACTTATGTACAACATAGATGTTCTGTCATGAAATTCATGAACATTTCAAAGGTCTATATTGTAGGTTGATTTTTGTGCCCTTCTACACCCATAAAAGATGTGTTGATGATCTAATCCTTGAAACCTGTGGATGAGAACTTATTTGGAAATAGAGTCTGAGGAAGTTAACTTTAAGTCACATGGGGTTATGTAGAACCCTACATTCAATAGTTGGTGTTCCTTTGAGGAGAGAGATTTAGATACACCCAGACACAAACAGAGAAGAAGGCTGTGTGATAACAAAGTCAGAGAATCTAGTGATACAGCCACAAGATTAGGATTGCCAAGGCATGCCACAAGAAGTTCTTTCAAATTCATTTTTGATCTCTCTCCCTTATTTAACACTGTCTTCCTTGGTTTAAAACACAAGATGTTTGCAGAGGTCCTGCCCATTGTGGTGTTAGAAACAGAAAGCTCTTACAGCTGATCACCTCCCTATGAATAACCTATAGTCCCTCTCAGGAAATATATTCTACCTTAAGGAAGAAATAAGCATTTACTTATTTGCATTTTTCCATATATCCTAAAATTCATTAGCCAGGTGTCATGGTGCATATCTATATTCCCAGTGGCTTGGGAGACTGAGGCAAGAGGATCATGAATTCAAAGCCAGCCCCAGCAACTGAGTGAGGCCCTAAGCAACTTAGTAAGACCCTGTCTCAAAATAAAAAATAAAAAGGTCTGGGGAAGGGCTCAGTGGTTAAGTGCCCCTGGGTTCAATCCCTGTTTCCAAAGAGGGGGGAAAAGAAGAAAAGATAATTCTTTAAAATATTAGCTTATTGGGGGCTTCTACCAGGGCTTAACACAAAATATAGAACCAATGTTTTTTTGAATGAGGACAGATGTCTATGATGTGTCATGTTTAATATTAGTATTACTTAAGTTTTATGAAAAAGAATTCCATGACTTCTGATAGATTTTTTTTTGTTCTAAAATAACAAAGGTATGTGTTTATTCATAAAAATAGCTTGTAGCATTTTTACTATGGCAGATATTTTTCTATTTGTTTTCTAAACAGCACATGTTAATAGATGCCAATATCATTTTATTATCTGAGCCTGATGATACACTTGGATAATATAAAATGCTACTTACCATCCTCTCCGTAAAAAAGTCAGTAAGGTAAATCAAATGGTCTTGATAAAAAAAAATTCTCTATATTTATATATATTTCCTTGGATTCTCAGTGTCTTGAAAAATTATTGGCAGAAAGAAAGAACTCAATATATAAAGTATGGATAAGAGTAGGTAGATGAGCAAAAATAATTTTAAACATTCTAATAAAAGTCACAATCAAAATGTATTCTGGGCTAGGGATGTGGCTCAGCGGTAGAGTGCTCGCCTAGCACGTGTGCGGCCTGGGTTCGATCCTCAGCACCACGTAAAAAGAAAGGCATTGTGTACAACTAAAGCAAATAAATAAATATTTTTTAAAAATGTATTCTTTATACACCTTTTTTAAATTTTTGAAATATATTGATTTCAGGGTGTCATGCATTTTTTTCATTTTCCATGGTATGAGAAGTATCTTTTCAAAAGTGTCTAGTACTCAATACCCCTCTGTGAATTAAATAATTATTCTATAGAGGCTCATGGTTGTAGTTTTTCCTCTGCCATCTAAATCTCTACCATTCTTTTAAACTTGGCTGCATTCAAGAGAAATCAAGTTGAACTGATTCAGAAAACAAAGAAAGTTCTTTCCAAACTCTGTGATAAGGTTGAATAAAAGAGCTTTCCTCTGTCAGAGCCAAGATCTTTCCTAATGAATTAAATTATACAGTCCCATATAAAAGGAAATATATATCATGCCAACTTGATTTAACACATGGATCATGTGTTTGGCCTTAGGACTGACTTATCTTCAATAGTTGTTTTTGGGTTGCTTCCATAAAGAAAATATTAATGTATGTTCAAATCTCAGAACATTTATTTATGATGTGGACATTTATTGAATATATCTTATGCTAAAATAATGCTATAGTGAAACTCAAATTGTACTAGAGAACACTGATTCTCAAAATATTGAAAAATTCTGATAATTTCTATACAATGAATCTGCAGTGTTTGCAAGATGCTATGGGTAGGTGGAATATGGGGAAAATATTTTTTCAAGGTATCTGTCCATGAATAAGATAGTTGGTTTTCTGAGATTATCCTTCAAATCAATTTCCAGTTGTATTAAATAGAAGAATGAACAAAGAAGATCGTCCAAGCTAATTTTCCTCACTTTTAGTGCTTTTTGTTGCTAAAGCTACATAGAGCATCTGCATATTTCTGTTTAGAAAGATTATAAGAAGAACTATGGAAGATACTAACAATCAGAATTGGCTAGGTTCCATGATAGTCTTGATGAAACTGTGATATAGACCAAACTGATGAAACTTGCTACAACATTACTATTATGGGTTGTATAGAAATTCTTCCAGAGTCTCATGTTGAAAGCATAGTCCTCAAAGTAGCAAAGTTCAGAGGTGGGATTATTAGAAAATGATTTTGGATCATCTGACCTCATCAGTGGAACGATGTATCAATGCATTTGAATGAATAACTGGGAGATGGGACTTTGTTTGAAGTGACTTGGGTCACTTGGTGAGATCCCTGGAATATTTTATCTCCTCTTTCTCCTTGCTCTTAGAGTACCATGACTTCAACAGCTTTACTTTGTTACACCCTTCTTCCATGATGTTTCTGCCTTGGAGCCATCTCATCATGGACTGAATCCTCTGAAACTGTGAGCCACAATAAATCTTTTCTCCTCCAAGTTCTTGCTAGGCATTTTGGTCACAGTGACAACAAGCAGAATAACCCATTTCCTATAGTAATGTGTTATATGAATATTTCAAGAATATATAATACAGGAACATTGAGAAGAATAACCAGTGAGAAAGTCACATTTACTTGTAATAAATATGACTTGCATTCAACCATTTCAACATACCCAGAAGATAAATTATATATGTGTGTGAACATACATTTGTGTATGATATTTTAGAATTTCCCAAGTTTTATTTATGAAAAATTACATTTTAATAAAAAGATAGTCATTTTATTTTCAAATTACTTTGTATTATTTCATATTATATGATTATAAAAACATTTGCTATATGTCTGTGGTATATGTAAGTAAAATTAACAAATTCTAAAACAAGTTATACATTTTAACAATATTTAACCTGTTTGACCCTTTATAAAATGTGAACAGTTTATGTTATACAACTGGATAATAAACCATACACATACCCATAAGAAAGTCAAATTTAGCATAAAATATACATACTTATTAACATAGTAGAACTTTGAATTTAAACTTTTCATTAATATAAAGTTGTACTTGTCTGTATAACTAAAGTATGATTTTGCATAATATATTAAGAAAACAGAACATTCCATTTAAGTAACTACTTTGGGACCTTCTGTGTTCTGTTTGGATTGAATTTTATATTAATCTACAGCATTTTTTTCTTATAATGAGATACTTTTCATTTTCATTGTTGTTATATCATTTCAATTAACCATTAGTACTTTAACTTACCTTGTGAGCTATGAAACTGTTGTTCAGAGGATAATTATTAACATTATTTTCCATGACATTTTTATGTGAGAAACAGTGCTGCCAACATAATTACATGATGGTCTGGTGCTGTTGAATTCCAAAAAGTTCACTTATGGTTCCTTAGCATTTTTTGAATTATAATTTTTTATTAATTTATTTGATGTAATGAATTCTTAATTTCTCTTACCAAGATTTAAAAGGTGGCCACATTACAATTTTGTGTTTTTACACTCAGTAACTCTGCTTTCTTCTATATAAAATGATAGTGTCTGGTTTTCAGATAAGATGCCTTTACATTTTCATTAAGAATAACAGAACTAGAAAAAAAAAGTCATCATAAAACAATTTCTAGTGAAAATTACCTTATTTGATAATCCTTTGAGTTACCCATGAATTAGTATTTTTCTTATGAAATGTCATAGCAATTTTGTTTTAATGTTAAGTGATAGTCAATAGCTGGCTTCAATTTGACCCCCAATGGAAATCAAAATAATAGAGATTATTTACCATTTATTTACTTTTATTGCCTGGTCCCTCTTGTCTCACAACAATGGATATTTCCTCCTTCTCAAATTTTAGTTAGACTTCTATGAGCCCTCATTTTGAGTAAGCCTTGTGATTTTGTCCTGTCTGTTTAGTCCTGTATAACATGTATCCTGCTTAGGTTAGCAAAACTCTTCTTCCCTTGATAGCTGATCATCCTTGCCTGCCTTCAGCAAGAATTCTGCTGAATTTACTAGTGGGTCTCTGTAACTTTGATGTTTTCTCTTGATTCTTAATAATTCTTTCTCTACTATTTATTGATACTAAATTCTTGCTTGTCCTTATTTTATTCACAGTTGAACCCAAGTTCTCTCCAATAGCAATACCACTATTGCAAATGTCTTGAATAATTACTTCCTTGACATTTTAAGAAGTGTAGAATATTTTTTCTTTAATACTATTTTACCAATATGTGAAACCTAGAGTCTGCCTCTATGTCATTATTAGAACATCGTCAACAAATACAGATGATGCCTTGGTAACATTGCTCCCTTCTTGTATTTTCTACTAAATATTTGGAAGTATGATATTGGGTAAGATCTACAAATTGTATATTTTGACACTTCAATCTTTAGTGATAATTTGTTATCTAAGAATGTTGGTTTCAAAAAAAGGCAAATCAAAAAAGATTGCCTGTATAAGGAAAATGTATCTAATTATTCCTGCACAGATGAATAAAATTATTTTTTCTGGAGGGATACACAAGAAATTATTAATAATTAGTAATAAAGCTAACATCTATGATTTGTACACTAAATTGTTCATTCATATTCAATATTACTTGTGTTGAAATCAGTGGAAGGAAGTATATGGTTTTTCTTTCCTAATTCAGGTAAATATGACTGTCTATGCTGCTGTTATTAGTATGAACATCTCTGAAGGCTTTCTCACCATATTAAATATTACTAAGTTGGTAAGAAAATTAGAGTTCTAAATCTAAGTTTACTCAATGGAATCATGAACATCATTGCACTAAGATTTTGGAATAAACCAATTATTTAAAGTAGAAACTCAGATGGATTTTATTACCCTAAGTGCATGTATGAAGTTACGAATGCTGTGAATATACTTTGTATACAACCAGAGATATGTAAAAGTGTGCTCTATAAGTACAATATGAAAGGTAATGCATTTTGCTGTCATTTCTAACAACTTGGAATAAAAAATAAGTAAATTAAAAAATAAAAAGTAGAAACTCAGAAAAAAATTGTTAAAAAAGCTAATTAGAATTTAATTACAATAATCATGATTACATCAAATTAATATTAAATATTAATATGGTATAAAAGACCCTTGAATAAATCATTCAATGATTATATTTTTAATGTATTTGAGGTAATCTGGCATAGACATATTTTTTTGCCTCCTTTCTTCATTTTATAAGACATTGCCCCATGTTCAGCAGCTCAGCCCTTCGTAATCTCAAGGGACTTTATCTACAGTTGAAAGTCTCACTCACCCAGTTTAACAATATTGAAATTTATGGTCTCTGGTTGCGAAATTTTTCATAAAATTTGGGTAAATATATGTAGGATTTATATATCATAAGTAGTCACAGTTTTATCTTACATGAAGTTGTTTTATTTATTATTTTCTGTTGCTTTCACTGTATCAAAGGATTATTTTACTATTTTTATAAAAAAATTAGAAATACATTTCATGGCATTAAATTACCATATAAATGGATTCAAAGACAACTTTGTTCAACGTAATGGCATATCTTTTTTTTTTTTTCTTGTTTCTTTTTATTTCTTCCACTTGAGAATGTAGGTAAGCACTATTGTGGGGACAGATTATAAGGCACTAGATCTCTGAAAGTCACTTTGAGTTGAATGAATTCATTTACATAATAACTGAATTCTATTCTGTGTACAGACACTGAAAATAAACATCAAAAATTCGAGTTCTGCAGTTCAACAAAGATTCGTAACAAATGCAATACATTAGATCAAAATCCTCATATTCTTATTTTTGTTGAATCTGTACCTCTTCATTTTGAATGTGGGAGAGGAATCCTAATATTCAACTTTGCATAACTACAGTGTTCTTGAGAAACGATAAATGTGTTTGAGAACCATATTGCAAATAATAATACCATTTCTTATTTATTTTATTAAATTTATAAAGTTGATGATGAGGAGGAACAATGTAAGATTAAAGATGCTTAGCAATTCTGATCATTATTTTTCCCAAATCATCCAATGTGTAAAGGGCAATTCCTTTTTGAAAATTAAAAGTTATATTATGAGATTTAATAATATTTTGAAACTAGTTTTCTATTTATTATCTATGAGGCTTGTCTAATACTGAAAGAAAAACTCTGGTTTTTGGCAAAGAGTAACAGCTTCAAAAAACAATACCCTATATATTGTATTCAGGTTTGAAATGAGCTTTTAAGCATGGAATGATGTAACATAATGAGTAGTAGATGAATAGCTGTACTACACGCTTGGCTTTATCAGACAACCAACATGTACAGAACACACACCCAGTCATAAACACAATGATCAGAACTTGCATGCAATGTCCTCAAGTACATCTGTGTATTTTGAAATTTAGTTCTAACATCAGCCCTATTATGTAGGCATCTTGATTTTCTAGGTAAATTTAGAACCCTGACAGTTTAAGTGGCTGTTCCAGATAATAATGGAATAGTCAGATTTGGGCACAATTAGGTCAACCTTTTTTGTAATAATACTTTATTATAATTAAAAGTAATTTTATTCAACATGAAGAAAATGGATATTTAATGGGCATCATGTTTTAGTTTCAATGTGCTTAGAATTGAATATTGGAAATATGTCCACCAAAATAAATAAAATTTAATTACAGGACTAAAATCATATGTGGAAACATGTATTGAATTGCAACTAATACTTAGTTTATATTACTTATTCCTTCTTTTTTCTTTTTTTTTGAACAGGGTATTGATCTTACAAACTCAAGCATTCTCATTGACAGTGTGTGCAAGTGTTCCCTTTTTCCAACATCCTCACCAGTGCTTAATATCTTTTGTCTTTTTTGTAACAGCCGTTCTTTCTGGGATGAGATGATATCTCTTGGTACTTTTGACTTACACTCCCTTGAAGATTAGTGATGTTCAGCATTTTTTTTTTAAATATACCTCTTGATTTTCTGTATGTCTTCTTTGATGAACTATTTATTTCAAGCTACTATCCTTTTTCAAAATCAGGTTATTTTGTTTTTTGCTATTGAGTTTTTGGAGTTCTTTATATATTATGGATATCAGTCTCTTATTAGATGTGGAGTTTGCAAATATCTTTTTCCATTCTGTAGGTTGTCTCTGCCTTCTGCTGATTGTTTCTTTGGCTGAGCAGAAGCCTTTTAATTTGATGTGTTCTATTTATGTATTTTTGCTTATTTCCTATGCTTTTGGAGGAAAAAAAGAATCCTTCCACATCTCTATGTCTGGAAACATTTCCTCCATTTTATTATAGAAGTTTCATGGTTTCAGTTCTTACATTTAAGTTTTTAATCCATTCTGAGCTGATTTTATGTGAGAGAGAGTGGTCTAGTTCAATTCTTCTGTATGTGGATATTCAATTTCCTGAGAAATATTTACTGAAAATACTGCTTTCTCCAATGCATGTCTTTAGCACCTTTGTAGAAAATAATTTAGCTTTAGATGCATGGGTTCACCTCTAGATTCTCTATTCTATTCTATTGGTCTATGTGCCTGTTTTTATGCCAATACAATGCTGTTTTGATTCTTAGAGCTTTCTGCTATATTTTGAAGTCAGGTAGTGTAGTGCCTTTTGCTTTGTTCTTTTTGGCAAGATAATTTAGCTATGTGGGATATTTTATGGTTCTGTATAAATTTTAAGATTATTTTTCCTAGTTCTGTGAAGAATGCCATCGGTATTTTGTTAGGGATCATATTGAATTTATATATAGTTTGGGTAGCATAGAAATTCTCCTTAGACAATGTCCAGTTTTTTTTCCCTCTGGCACACAGATTCATTTTGTATCTGCTGAATACTAATCATTTGGAGCTCAGGATGGGTATGATAACAGGAGACTGAGTTTGATTAGTGAAAACTCTATGCATGTGTTGAATCTCACCAAACCCCACTGTTATGGTTTGGATATGAAGTGTCTCCCAAAAGCTCACATGTGAGATAATGTGACAGGGTTCAGAGGTGGAAATAATTGAGTTGTGAGAGCCTTATCCCAATCAGTGAATTTATAAACTGATGGGATTAATTGAGTGGTAACTGAAGGCAGTTAGGGTGTGGCTGGAGGAGGTGGGGCATTGGGGGTATGTCTTTGGGTTTTATATTTGTATATGGCAAGTGGACATCTTTCTTTCTCTCTCTCTCTCCTTTCTGATTATCATATGAGCTGCTTCCCTTTGCCACACTCTTCTGCCATGATGTTCAACCTCACCTTAAGCTCCAGAAATGGAGTTGCTGTCTATAGATTGAGACCTCTGAAACTGTGAGCCCCCAAATAAACATTTCCTCCTCTATGATTGTTCTGGTTGGATCTTCTAGTCATAGTGGTGAAAAAGCTGACTAAAACACCCACTAATACATACAATTCCTGCAGGTTAATACCACATTTAAGGAATAGAATTTATGAATAAATTTCTAAAACAATTATCTGAAGTACATTATTAAATAAGTACAATAATGTTTCATGTTAAATGCAAAAATTATGTGATTATTGACATACTAAAATTAAAACTATTCATTTTACTTACATTTATTTGATTTACACTTCTAGTGTACTTTAAAACTTATTTTTGCTTTGTTGTTTGTGAAATTGATTGTCTTTTTTTTTTTTTTTTTTTTCATACCAGGGATTGAATTCAGCAGCACTTGACCACTGGGCCATATCCCCAGCCTTTTTTTTTTTTTTTTTAATTTTATTAGAGACAGGGTCTCACTGAGTTGCTAAGTGCCTCACTATTGCTAAAGCTGGCTTTGAACGCGCGATCCTCCTGCCTCAGCCTCCCAAATTCTGGAATTACAGGTGTGTACCACCGCACCTGGCTTGATTGTCTACTATAATATTCTTTTTGCTTATAGTTGATTAAAATATTTTGTTTGTAATAATCAGATCTCTTTAGAAATTTGGCATCATTTTTGTCACACCTATAGATATTATGTGCTTCATTTCAGTTCATAAAATCAAAATTCATATGCAGAGTTAAATTATTGATAAACCCATCTTGTAATATATTTTAAATTTCAATCAATAGAAAACCTGCTTTAATCAAAAGTAAATGAGGATTTAATTAATTACCTAAAATTTTGAAATGAAAAATACAGTAGAATTAATGAACGTAGTTCCCACTTTTGTGGAGAAAATAGGCATTATTTTTTTACTTCAGGTGTATGGTGTCAAACTCCATGTAAATATACAAAATTTTTGTGGGGGGTGGGGAGATAAAACTTCAAAATATCTCAGAAGCAAATAAAGCATATCTCTTAATTTTCTTTTCCCGTCTTCAATATGATAATAAACATCTATAACATTTCTAAAAATCTATTGTACAGGCCATCCAGGGAACTCTTCAATGAGGCATATAATATGTTATTTGAATACACTGTTACAAATTGTAGAATTTCTGAGTATTTCCTATTATTTGTTTAAGACTAGAGAAAACAATCCTTTAATATTATTATTTTGTTGTTGTTTAGCTTTCTTCTCAACATTTAATATCTATAATTTGACAGGACAATTTTTAAAAATAAATTTTTATTATTTTTATTCCAATTTTATTCTTTAATTTTCTTCTTTGTGATTTTTCTGTATTTTTCAACCATGTTATCTCTTAGAAGGGTGTCATCTCTTTCCTCTCTTTTCAATTTCACATTCTTTTCTTCATGGGTTTTCATGACATTATTTGCTGGAATCCATTCCTCATCTGTATTCTTAAGACTCGCAGTAAAACTAGACAGTAATGATGAAGAACCTAACAGACATCATGAAAAGTAATTTTAGAAGAAATTCTTTCAAGGTTAATTTCCCATGCATATTGTTTGGGGCTCATGGATTTACATATAGCACTCTCCAAGGTTTGCAGCTGATTATAGGAATAGTTGTATTATCTCCCAATTTCTATAGCAAGAATATGTTGATATCATTTTATTCTGATGAAAACAATAATTAATTCAAGACATACAATCAAACACAGTTTCCTTGTAGAATCTCCACTGGAGTGTGTTAGTGGGTCTTTCAGTCAGCTTTTTTGTCACTGTGATCAAAAGACCTGACATGAACAATTAGAGGAGGAAAAGTTTATTTGAGGCTCATGGCTTTAGAGGTCTCAGAACATGGTTGGCTGACTACATAGCTTTGGGCCTCAGGTGAGTCAAAGAACATAGGGAAAAAATGGCATAAAGGAGAAAAGCAGCTCAGAGTATGGTAATCAGGAAGCACAGAGAGTTTCCAGGAAAAAAATAAAAATCCTAAAGTTAAGCCTCCAGGACTCACTTTTCTGTAGCTACACCTTACTTGCCTGCAGTTAAATGTCCAGTTAATCTATATGAATGGACTGATATAAATTAAGCCTCTCAAAGCCCTATCAATTCACTTCTGAAAATTCTTGTACTGTCCAACACATGAGCTTTTGGAGGACACCTCATATCTAAACCATAACAGTGGGCTAGTAGTTCATTTAGACCAAGTAATTCCTAACAATGTATTTCAGTTTTTCATTTGTTGAACTGAAATGACATAGGGATATTATGAAGATGAAACAAAATTACTTAAGTAAAATGTAAGAGATCACAGTTCATGCTCAGTAAATGCTTGTACACCCAAATTTATTTCCATAATTCATAAATAAAACATAAACTTACTTGATTTTACTAAGTACTATTAGTATATATTTATATATTTACAGGCAAAAATGTCCAGGAAAAGAGTCTTTCTTAGGGAATCATCTACTTTGAACTTAACAAGGAGAAAATGTATTGTTGTTCTATTTTAAGTATTTTTCCTGAAAGTCACCAATTCCTTATACACTGAATTCAATAAATCAATCGCATCAAATTGTGTAGACATAAATTACCCCAGTGGTAGCAACCATGGAGGTTGGAGGTGAAATTCACAGCCTCAACCCACAGCACTTTCCAGTTTCTTTTAGGCATTCATGACTAGTACAAGCTTGCTTCTGGTTCTTATCAGTGAAGGAGTGAGAAACAAGGACACAATAGACCTAGGATATTTCTGCCCAGTATGTGTACCACTAGGAGGTAATCTTTGCTGTGGACTTTATTAGGGCCTGGTTGAGACTCAGAACTGCACTAGAGTAGAAGGTTCCCCTTCCCCCATCCTACTCCCTGACTTCTTTCCTATCACAAGTGTCAGACATGGACTGGAGACTAAAATATCTCCTTGTTCCTTGCCTTCTGTTTCATTTGTGTTGCTATAGCAAAAATGTTTTAGACTGTGCAATTTATAAATAACAAAATTATTTCCCAAGATTCTGGAGATTGGGAGGTCCAGTATCAAAAGCCCAGGTTCAGCATCTGATGAAGCCTGCTCTGTGCTTCAGAGATGATGTTTTGCTGCTGCAGAGTGGACTCAGGCAATTTCCCCCCCATGGCAACTGACACATGGGGGAAAAGGGGGCAAATGGCTCCTTCACACTTCTCTAATACACTCTCTATTCATGACACCTCAACTCTCATATCACCTATGAAAGTCACCCCTCTTAATTCTATCACCCTGTCGATTAAATTTCAGCATATAAATTTTGGGGAATGCATTCAGATCAGAGCACCTCTTTATCACAGGCACGTCCCTCAGTACAGTTTTTACTCTCAGATTCTGTCTTGGCTTCTGCTTCCTAGAGGAGCAGAACTAACACTACTAAATTTATATTTTCCTATGATGCCTATTAAGAAATGCTCCTTCAACACTCAAGGTTGGACCAAAAAGAAATAAGTGTATGTACATAAAAAAGGTCACATGTAGTATTACTTAAAATTTCTCTGATATTTAGTATAAGAAATAATATAAGAAATAACCACATTTGCCATGGGAAAAGCCTTTATTCTTTTTCTCATGAGAATTATTTATCTATATTATCCAATATATAATGATCAATTTGAAAAATTTGTTTATCAAAATCATTAAAGAAAGGAGTAATAGTTTTGGAAGTAAATTTCATATAATCATGGAATTGTAAACAAATTCCTTCGTGTTTCATACTCTTTTTTTGATAATACAGAGTACATTATAATAAGAATTTACATACCATAGAAAAACTTTTAAAAAATCATCCTGCAATGTCCTCATTTTACATAAGAGGAAATTAAGATACTGATAAACTAAAGTAACTGTTTTAACCAGAACTAGAATTTACATACCTATCTCTTCTTAGCATTTTTTTATTCAAAAGTATGGTATTTTAACAATGCTTTCACTCAAGAATCCTTTTAAGGGGTTATATATAAAGTTTTTCTCCCAACATAATCATTTATCTATTAGATTTCCAAATGTTGCTCTCTTTTAGGAAAAAAAAAAAAAAAACCTCAGAAGTTACAAAAAAGAATTGACACATATTTGAAATTCAGATAAAGGAAATTGGGCATTAGGAAATATTTTCTAGTCGTGGAAAAATTTGGGAACCCAATTCTAAATGCATTGAATGATTACTAACAAATGCAAAATGCTCAACTTTAGCTAAAAGAATCTTTCACAGGTTTTAAGAATATGCCAGTGCCAATTATCATTAACTTTGCCTTTATTAAAATACAGTTTCCTTTCATCCTTATTTAAAAATTATAGTGTCATTAATCAAACTCAATTTTACATATAATTAAAATGTTATTATATTAATAGTTTGTTCTTCCTAGAAATTACTGATAAAATGATGAGATTAGAGACTCTTTATTTGATTAATATCCACTTATACCTCAACACCTTGTTTTCTCAGAGTTTATGCTAATATAAACTAATCTCCTTTTAATCCTATAGAGAGCTACAAGTGTGATTTGGGTGGAAGAAGGAAAATCCTGCTTGCTCAATAAATGTTAATGCCAGAGGGATAGAAAAATGATCATACTGTTCTAAATGTAAATTTTATAAGGGCATGCAGAAAAACCGGTTGCTAAACTCTGTTTCAGATGAGAGGGATTTTTATTAATGATGAGAAAAACATGGATCAAAGTCTCCAGGGAGGTACAGAAGAATCTACAATGGTAATCTCAAAGAGCAAAGCCTATTAGGCAGATGGTATCATAGAAAGAAAGAAAAAAATGGAATTTCAGGCTGAGGAGAAGGAAAACTTCAGATTCTCTTCAAATGATAAATAGGATGGAAAGTGCCCTCATGGAAAAAGGAAGATAGGAAAATACATATTCATAGCTGAAAAAAGTCATAAAGAGCATTTGAATCATGGCAAAATCAAAGGAAGAAAAGAGAATAAAGGTTGAAAGTTCTCAGAGGTAAGCACATTAGAAAAATCTTGTGCATTTGAACATAGTTCAATAGAGTGCCATAAAAGTAATAACCAGAAATTTTGATGAACACTAATTTTGATTGTTAGAGTTGACTCTAAGAACTATGAGATCAAGATTCTTAAAAGCATACAATACTTTTTTTTTTTTACAATTGTTTAAAATATTTTAATGGTACCACTTTGGATTAATATGCCACAGAAAGTATTTTAAGAGAATATGTACTACAAATAAGATTTAAGAAAAGCATATAATACTTTTGATATTGAATATATTTTTTAACTTATTTAATCATGAAATCCTCACACCTACTTCTCAAGCATAATATTCAAATAAATTTTGTTAAGTGTAGCTTCTAAAGTTTCCTAAACTCCTAGTGTACTCACAAATAAAATTGCTGATATAATGAATTATTGGTTTTCCAAAACTAAAACTGATTTATTATAGATTTTTGGGTTTTATGATTATCTTAAAATTATTAAATACTGAAACAAACAGACAATGAAGTAAAAGTGATTCTGAGAACTACTGTCCATATATAAACATTGGCTATATTTCCAAAAAGCCTTTTAGACTCCATTTTATACACCCATATAAGAAGTTGATTTTAAAAGAAAACAGTAGCAAGATATGCTGCTTTATAAAACTTTTCTTGATTTAACTGTGTTCCTTGTCCCCTTCTTTTTAATACATGTCAGTCATATGAAGTGTGCTAGTCAGGTATTCATTGCTGTGACCAAAATATCTGATAAGAACAGCTTACAGAAGGAAACATTTATTTTGAACTCAGTTTCAGAAATTCAATCCATTATTCCACTGGTCTGGGCCCAAGTTGAGGAAGAACATTGTGGAACAAGGGCATGGTGAAGGAAAGCTGCTCAACTCATGACCACAGAGGAGTAGAGAAAGCCAGATGCCAAGGACAAAATACAAGCCCCAAAGGAATACCCCCAGTGACCTACTTCCTCCAGCCATGTCCCACTTGTCTATAGTTACCACCCAGTTTGTCCATTTAAATCATTAATCCACCAAGTGGATTAATCCACTGATTAGGTTACAGCTCTCATAATACAATCTTTCACCTCTGAACAGTCCTACACTAATCCAGGAGCTTTTGGGGAGGAGAACTCACATCCAAATCATAACATGAAATGTTTCCTTTTAGCGAGCACTATGTGCAAGTGTTATGGTTAGGATATGAGGTGTCCCCCAACAGCTCCCGTGTTAATGCACAAATATTCAGAGGTGCAATAATTAGATTGTGAGAGCCATAACTTAATCCACGGATTAACCCAAATGATGGATTGATGATTTGAATGAATTAACTGATTGGTACTTGTTTTTGTCAGCTTTTTCACTGCTGTGACCAAAAGACCTGACAAGAACAATTTTGAAGAGGAGAGGTTTACTTTGGGACTCATTGTTTCAGAGGTCTCAGTCCATAGACAGGAGGCACCATTCCTCAAGGCCCCTGGAGAGCCATCATGGTGGAAGAGTGTGGTGAAAGAAATCAACTGGAAACATGGCATCAGGAAGCAGAAAGACAGAAAGCTCCAGTCCACAAGGACAAAATATATACTCCAAAGGCACGTCCCCAGGGACCCACTTCCTGTAGCCACACTTCATAACCCAATTATTTCATCTCTAAATTTCTTGTATTGTCTCACACAGGATCTTTGGAGGTCACCTCATTTTTAAACCATAGCAGTATCTACAGGCCTGGAGCATGTATGTAGAAGTAGGTCACTGGGGATGTGTCTTTGGGGTTTATATTTTGTCCACATTGCCTCAGTCTCTTTCTACTTCCCAGTCACCATTAGTCTGAGTAGCTTTCTTCTGCTCCACCCTTCCCCCAGGATGTTCTGCCTCAACTCAGGCCCAGAGCAATGGAGTCAGCTGACCAGGGCCTGAATTCTGAAACCAGGAGCTTAGTCTGGTTACTTCCTGGGTTCCAGGGAGAACAGGTGCATATTGTTGTAGTTGGCTGATTATCACCATTTTAAAGATAAATCTGTCGTAGTGTAAGAAACTTTCCAAGGCTGTACAGTTGCGATTTTTCCTTGTCTTATGTTATCAGATTTTCTTAATATCAACTTAATAAATACAGACTATTTAGGCTAAAGTTAAATGGTCAATTCTGTGATTTTAAAATTTTTGTTTGTATTTTTCATCATCAAAATTTTATTGATTAATTGCATTTACATCTTTTTATTTACCTATTCAGAATAAGTACCTAGAATATATATTGTTAGTTCAAAGACAATGCAACATTTAGGTTTTAAGATATATTAACAAATCACTTTCCACATGCAGTATACCAAATCACAATCATACTATTGTTACCAATGCAAGGTATATCAATATTTTAAACATTTTTTTCTGATCTTATAAAAAAAGTATATCTCAGTTTTTAATATATTTTCATATGTATGACCATTGTCGTTGTATAAATTTTTTATGACTATGCTTCTGTTCAGTATTTTTAAAATTTTTTCCATCAGGGTATTGGAATTTTCATTGGTTTATAAGAACATACACTGGAATAACTCTACTATAACATATGAGTAAATGATTTTTCTTGATCCATCATTTACTTGCAACATTTTAATAATAACTTTACCATGCTGGCATTTACATTTTAATTTGAATATCATCAAAATCATGAAAAATATTAAATATTTTAACATGAAATATGATCCATGGTTTATTTTAAAGAAATTTATAGAGAAAAAAATCAGAGTTAGAAGTGGAAAAGACCTGGATGGACATTTCCCAATTGAATATATATGAATGGTCAAGGTGTATATATAAAGGTGCTCAACTTCATATATACTTTAGTCATTAGGGAGATGCAAATAAACATCACATTGAGATATCATTTCATACCTGTTAGCATGGTTATTGTTAAAAAGTTCAAGATAACAGATGTTAGGGGAAAAAGGAACATTTGTACACCTAGGGAATTGTTACAGCCCTTATGATACAGTTTATCAATAAAGTTAACAATAGATCTACATTATGATCCAGCAATCCATTTAGTAGGTATATGTCTATAGGAAATGGAGTCCTACCTGAAGAGACATCCCCACTGTTGTTCTCATTTCATTATTATTCACGATAACCAAGATATTGAAACAAGTTTAATGTTGTACACACACATATGCCATAGAATATTATTCAGCCTTACAAAAGAAGGAAATGCTGTCATTAGTGATAACCTGAATGAACCTGGAGGGTAGCCTTTAAGTGAATAAACCAGGTAAAGAAAAACTTCATGATTTCACCTAATATATGGAGCCTATATTATATAAAAATATATTAAATGCTATGCAGAATAAGTAAATTTAAGACATCTAGTATAAAATAATGTGACTATAGTTTACAGTATTCTATTGTACACTTATAGTTTGCTAAGAAGTTAGAGCTTAAATGTTCTCCACACACACACAAATGGTAATTATGTGAGGTGACAGTTCTGTTATTTAACATGATTATAACAAATAATCCCCAATATATAGGTATATCAAATTGTCAACCTTAGGTATTTATAATTTTTAATCATCTAATATACCTCAATAAAATTGCAAAAAGAAGCCTATTTAGATTACCTACCAATATTCTCTGCATTTAATTTAATTCCACTAGTAGATAAGGAAATTCTCAGAATAATTTCATTAGTTTGAAATTTACTGTGTCACATTTTAAGAACCAGTGAATTTTTACTTCTGACAAGTGTGTATGCAGTGAAAATGGATGCAATTGTTGAGCACCTGGACTTGAACACTGGCTTCTAAGAGAGAATACAAAAAAAAAAAAATTGTGAAAGAACAATCTAAGTGATATGACTATTAGCAGGATAATATGATGTCCTTTTAGCTAGGTAAGCCTACCAAGACTGTGAATGGGGCTGTCTCTGTCATATGCTGCTGAGTAAGCTCCATTGACATTTGCATTGTAAAGTCACTGTTAACTTTGTCAGAAGTTTTAAGAAAGTGGTAATAAAAACACCATTTATGTAAATGTCTCTAATATTGAATGGGATAGAAAGTTGAGTTCATTTATGGCTGTGTAAAGATAGATTTATGTTTCTATTGTTTTATTGTTCTATGTCTATGTTCCAGAATAATCCAAATTTTGTTTTAGTGCTGTATTGTAAGAGAATCAAACATGAATTTATTATGACTTTCCTTTATTTTCTAGTGATTAAAATTACTATAGCAAAAATCTAAATTAATTTATATAAGAAAATAAGTCCCTCCTTAAAATAGAATAATTTCCCCTCAACCTTTAACAGAACACATCAGAGAACATGCCTTCTTTTAATTCTTCTTTGCTGTTTAGTTACTTATTTGGATAGGGCACATTGTTTCAGAGGTAATTATGTATTTTCTAAACTTGCTGCCACAAGGCAAAGTTTCATGTAAGAAGTGAAACACAGGGAAAAACAACAAGACTAACAAGAACAGGACCTCACTTAGTCCATCTTACATGGAAGAGTATTTATCATGTATATTCACAGTACAATATCATAGGCATGGCATGTTCTTCTGCCTTTATGTCTTTTTTAAATTCCTTTCTTTAAAAATTTTATTTGTTTTAATTAGTTATACATGACAGTAGAATGCATTTATGCATTTTGATATATCATACATAGATGGGATATAATTTCTCATTTTTTTTAGTGTACATGTTGCAGAATCATATTGGCCATGTAGTCACATATTTACATACAGTAATTTTGTCTGTTTCATTCTACTATCTTTCCTATCCCCACATTCCCTCCCTGCCCCTTCTATTTCTTCCCTCTACCTAATCTAAGGTAAGCTATTTTTCCCTAGTGCCCCCTGCCTTATTGGGAATTAACATCTGCATATTAGAGAAAACATTCAGCCTTTGGTTTTGTGAGATTGACTTATTTGCTTAGCATGATATTCTCCATCTCTAAACATTTACTGAAAAATGCCATAATTTCACCCTTCTTTAAAACTGAGTAATATTCTATTGAGTATATATGCCAGATTTTCTTTATCCATTCATCTATTGAGGGACACCTAGGTTGGTTCCATAGTCTAGCTATTGTGAATTGATGTGGCTGTGTCACTATAGTATGCTGATTTTAAGTCCTTTGGGTATAAATTAAGGTGTGGGATAGCTGGGTCAAATAATGGTTCAATTCCCAGTTTTCTGAGGAATCTCTATACTGCTTTCCATAGTGGTTGCATCAATTTGCAGTACCATCCACCAGCAATGCCTTTATCTTTTATATAGGGTGTTTTAATTTGTGAACTACAAAACTATAAATAACCAGATATTGCTGAAGAAGCGATGGCTGCCTGCAGCAACAAAGTCACAGGAATAAGTTCAGAGGCAGACTGGAAATGAACAGGCTCTTTATTCTGCCAGCTTCTCTCTCTGGCTCCAACAACACCCCAACACGCAATCCACACTCCTCCAACCACCACAAAATGGCGCCAACCCCGTCCGCAAAGTCCCCGGCCAAGTCTCGCGAGATCATGCAAATGGCGCTGACCTAGTCCGCAATGTCCCAGACCAAGTCCCGTGAGAGCATGCAAATGACGCCGACCAGATCTGCAATGTCCCGGGCCAAGTCTCCCGAGATCATGGAAGGTGGTAATGCTTTATGGCTCACAGCTAACCTCAATCTTAGCTATCTCCTTAATTAGGGCTCCTATAACCAGATATGTTTTATAGCACATAATTCCTGAAATAGGAGGGATTGTCCTTTAGGATGCATGGATTGCCTGCAATAAAAAACAAGGGAACATAACAATAAAGAATCTTCCCCCTACAGCAATATTAATGGAACATGTACCAGATACAATAATTAAAAACACTAGCTTTCCACATGTTTTTATGTCTTAGTCTAGTGTACTATTTTTATTTGAAAATGCAAAACATTTTATGTTAATTGAATATTTTATGTTGTCAAGTTAGCTGCTTCAGATAATCTCATACATAATCACAGATGCATGAATTGCACTACTATGGAAATATTATAAAGAAATATTCCCTACACCAACTTTCTCCCAACTCTCTGATTATAGATATTAATAAAATCAATTAATTTATTTTGTGGGATTGAGCATTTTTCCCCCTGTTAAACTATGGTAGATTAAATTGTATTTAAGTTGATAATGTAAGGGGACAAATAGATGAGAATGTTGGGAACAAGAGGTTAAGAGAATAATTATATAAAGTGAGCCCACTTTACTGTCTCTCCCCACATGCTTTCTTTGCAAAGAGCAATCTGCCTTCAGCCCCACCAGGCCTGAAGGGACAGGAAATGTCACATTCCTCAATAAAATGAGGCATAGGGGCTGAAGGTCCTAGCAATCAGTGTAGGTAATGAAGGATGGGGTTGAGAAGATGAGGGCTGGTTATCAAAGAAGAGACAAAAAAAAAAAGTTTCACATTCTGCACATATTTAAGATGTCTTTATAGATTAGGAGTTCTAAGCTAAATTTCAATTGACATACTTTATTCCTTTAAAAGATACCCTAGGCCTATGTTTGATTTCAAATCAAGATTATAAAAATCTAAATTTCTATGTTTTTATTGATTTCTCAGAACATTATTTGATAGGAGACTAAGAAAAAGAACATACTGTGAAGTAGTACATTAGCATGCATTAAGTGTCCAACTAGGTAATTAAATATTCTTGCATTGTAATTACCTGTTCTAATTATGATATATAATTAGTATAAGTGCATATAATTATGTAGTTACATGAAACATCCATGTGATAGTAAAAATCTCATATTATTATTGAGGATGAAAATGAGGAATTAAATAGTAAAGTGAATAAAATGTAGAAGAAATATTCTTGGCATTCATGGTATACTTTATAATTCTGTTCTCTTTTCCTTTAGTAGTTGTTTAGGATAGCTAAATTAATTATCAGTCTTGTTTTTAAGAGTTATAAATGAAAGAAATAAAAGATGTTAAAATATCAGATAAAGTAATTTAAAATTTAGGTGATTCTCCCCAATCACCTGGAATAATTACCTCTCTAATAAAAAGAAATGACATTCCTTAATGTCAACAATGCCTAACAGGACTTGTTAAGGAATTCATTTCAGAAAGATAAATGTAACTGAACCATTCATTCTCAAATCAAAATAATCTTTGATAGATGATTCCATATTTCCAAATTTTTTCATATCTAAAGAGTAAGAGTATTTATTTTCCTACAAATCACTTTGCTATACCCTGATTACTTTTAATCTTTTTTAAAAAATCTTTTGTTTAGTGCACAGGAATTTTTAAAAATATATAGGGTAGGAAATTGGTAAAAACTGATTTATATTTTCATTAAGGTAAAATTATGAAGAATATTTCACATAGTGCCAATCACAAAATAATAATCAGTTAAAATAAGTCTTCATGTATGTATAGATATATAAGTAGCTTAATTGAACAATTTAATAAATTGGTTAGACAGAAATATGTCAAAATAACCTATGGACCATATTCATGAACTGCCCATGTATCAGAGCAAACTTAGCATAGTTTTATAAGGAAAAAGTATAGCCTACAGGGAAATGCCCTCATATTCTACTCTGACTTGCCTATTCAAAGTTTTTAGGAAGATATCAACCCCAATGTTATGGTTATTTTAAATTGTCAATTTGATTGGATTAAGATGCAGAAGATTAAGGGGGCTTCTGGGTATGTCAATGAGGGTGTTTCTAAGAATGATTGGTATGTGGGGTAACAACTGAACTGGAGACACTCCCTAAGTGTGGGAAAAAACAGTCTAATAGTTTTGAGGCTTGGATGGAATAAAAGCTGGAAGAACAAGGAGACAGCTGCAGAGGCCAGAAGTATTTTTCTTGAAGAGGTTCTAGAATGCTGCTGCAATAGCCTGAGGACATCAGACTTCAGCTCCTTTTCTCTTCCAAAGCAGACTCTGCCAGTGATTCTCCAGGGAGTTTTCAAAAGCCTTCAGTCCTGAACTAGGGTAGCATTATTGATTCCCTTTTGTTTGGATACTTCTGCATCATAAGCTCTGCAGCTACTGGTTCCTCCAGTTCTCCAGCCTACAGATGGCCACTGTGGGACTATCCAACTTCTCTGGTTGTATAAGCCAATCTAATACATTTTTTTTATAACCATACTTTCTGTTGGTGCTGTTTCTCCAGAGAACCCTAATACACCCAACTTTGTGGAAATTATAAAATATAATTCTGTCCTTAAATTTGAATGTTGATTTAACAAACCCTTGCCAGAAAAGTAAAAATCTGACAAATCACCCTAAAGTTATGTGAATGTTAATGAGAATTGCCCAAAGGAGATGCAGTTCATTCCATTTTCTAGATATAGTCCACATTTAATAAATTCTTAGGAAGTAGCATACTGAAGCCCTATTAGGTTAATCTTTCAGAGAATTGCCTTTATAGAACTGGACTCTTGTTTGATGAGTATGATATTGATCATAATTTTGAGGTTATAAAGACCCTGCTTCTCAACCTGGAAATGCCACAGGGCAAATTCATAGTGTAATAAGCAGAGGCGACTTAAAACCGTCTCCACCTGAGGTGTATTAACCCACCCTTAAACTGTCTCCACCTAATGGCCCATTAACCCACCCTTAAACAATCTCCACCTGAGGGCCCATTAATCCTGTACTTGATAAACCCTGCCCTTGCTACAAGCAGGTGCCATTTTCTACCACCCTGCTTTCCTGCTGGACTTAGTTGGTGGCCCCAGCAGGTATAAAGGCTTCTTGGGCTGTTATGTGAGTGGCTTGTGAGACTTTTTTCCTGCAAATTGTTGGATTCCAGGCAGGAGGCCACACCTCCCTAGGTACCTTGTGAAAAACTACAGCTCCCAGGATCCTCAGCGTGACCAAAAACCTGACCAGCAAGTCCCCTGTCCACTACCACTACCTCCCCCCCCCCTGACCTCTGCTGGCCTATAGGACAAGGACTCACTCCAAGGGGGTTTTATGGCCCCTACTCTATTTAAACCAGCCCGGACTGAAATCGCTCTCTGTTCTGCTGTCTGCTCTCCGTTCCTGCTTGCCCCTATTCCCGTCCATCCCTTCCCTAACCCCCCTTCCCTTCCCTTCCTTTTCCCTACCCTTGCCCACGTGGCACCCCAATAAACCCTTTTATTTCACTAACACAGTGTTCCCGGTTAAGTTAACTATGTTTCAGCAGTTTTCTAACATTTGGTTCCCTGACCGGAGGTGCGGAAAGGAGACGAGCGTCCACCACAACGTCTCCTTTGGCCGTCTGTCTTCCTACACCGTCGCTGGACTTTGGTAAGCCCCCATCCACCCCGAGTTCCTAAACCTGTTTGGCCACTGCGCGGCGAGAATTGACCATTGACCATCCGGCAATCTCACCGGGGGCCTTTGCAGGGGGGACCACACCCCACCCAAGCCTTCAGGGCAACGGTGGACCCCGGGAACTCTTCCCCCCCCCCCCACCTTTATCCGCTCACTTTAAAAATTCCCAGCTGTAGGAAAGTTCCCCTCCGCACTCCGGGCTTGAGCTTCCGTTTTTCCGTTCGGAACGGGAAAAATCCGAGAACCTCCGTTGAGTAAGCTCATGGCTCCAGCCAACACGCCTCTCAATTGCCGTACCTCCCCCGTACCAGCAGTCTCGGAGGCTGCTCCAGGCCGCTCCCTCCACCCCCAGCTCAGGCTTTAGATTTTGAAATTGGCGGGCTTCCGAGCTTAGATCCTCCCCCCCTCCTTTGTCTTCATCCTTCGCCCCCCCCCCTCCTTCTGCTCCGTCAGAATCCTCCTCTGTAAACCCTCCCTTTCTTTCCACGTCATTTCCGGTGCCTTCCACCGTTACCCCCTCCCACTCAACCTTCTGTTCCTAGCTCAACCTCTCCCGCAGTTATCCCCGCCCCCAGCTTCCGCTGCTTGGTTCTCCACGGTCCCCGCCCTCTTCGGCCATGCGGGCGTTACTGGACGCATTGCCCCAGACTTTAGCCCCCACTTCCGCAGATTCTGTGACGTGTCCTTTACCAGACACGCCGCCTCTGGCTTTGGCCCCCTCCCCGCGCTTCTTCCTCAGCGTCTTTCATCCTCAAGTCTGCGCGCTTCCCCCGTCTCCCCGCCAGCAAATGGTGACCATGTGTTCGCCATTCATCCAAGCTGCCACCGCTCAGCGGCGTGCTCCCTGCCCGCGCTCCTAGCCCGCGGCCGCGGCGCACCCCCAGCCCGCTGCCACCGCGGCCGCGGCGCGCCCCCAGCCCGCTGCCAATGCGGCTGCGGCGCACCCCTTGCTCGCTTCTTTTGCTCTCTTATAGGTCCAGCTCTGACTGGCGCTGTCCCGCTCGCTCCCTGCGGGCTGCTACCCTCCGATAGCCGAGCGCTTCTTCGCGCACGGACCAAAACCCCACCCCCCACCCCCATGCGTCCTCCGCGCCGGGGCCGTGTGCCGCGCCCCGGGCTCCCCCGGCCGCCGCTCCCCCCGGCCCGCGGGCGCCCCGACCAATGGCCGCACCGCCCGCCGGCCCGCGCCACAGAGCCCTGGGCCGGCCCCCACACGGCGACCGGTGCCCCCGCCTGCCCCCAAGCGAGGGTGCCCGAGCCTTCGCAGCGAGTCTGTGCAGGCTCCACGTACAGCTCCCTCTCCCTTCCTCCGATCCGCCAAGTCCTTCCGCCCAAATCTGTCTCCAAACCCAGGTAGACTTAGTCTGTGCCTGGGTACATTCTCTCAACACGTTTGTGCAGGCCCGTCTGCAGCTGCGCGCTCCCAGGCCAATTCCGCGGCACGCTCCCAGCCCGCTGCCACTGGAGCCCCAGCGCGCCCCTTGCTCGCTTCCTCTGCTCTCTTAAAATCATCTTTGCCTCTTTAGCTCCTCGCTTCCCTTTCCAAAGTACACACACACACACACAAAAATGACTAATATTCCAACTAAAAATACCATAAAAACATTTTGCCATTTTTCCAAAAAGGTTAAATACTCTCAAAATTTCTTTAATCCGTTCTAATTGTAATATTTTGTCAGCTAAATGCTCTCAGCCTTTCTTTAACAGAAAACTTCAAAACTTAAACACCTGACCTTCGAAAACCATCAAGACAGATAGGTACCACAGACCCCGGCTACTGTAAGTTTATAAACATTAAAATTAAAGCCCAATGCTCTCAATTTAAGATTAGCTTACTGGATGGCTAAGATCAAAACTTTCAAATTAATCAAAAAGGGCCAAGAGGACCAGTATTTGGTTCTTGTCCCAGAGTCTGCCTGTGAGGGAAGAGGAAACATCTCTACAGAGCTTTACATCTCTGGGCCACATAACTTCCCGATCAGAGAGGTTGTGAGACCTATGGAAGAGATAAAAAAGCCAATCAGTGCACTTGCTAAAAGGAAGGTCCATAAAAAAGGGAGAAACATCCCTAATGCTTCTGAGGAAAGCCACAAGGTCAAGCAAGACCTGGACCCATCCTTACAGAAGGCACCGAGCACAAAAGCTGCTCTCAAGTTTCCCCAAGATTCCCATCAGAAACAGCTGACTCTTACCAATGGTCAAAACAGAAGTCAGTTTGACAAATTTCATCCTAGACATCCAGTAACAGTTAAAACAGATGCACAACCATTTCTGAACATTTTAGAAGCAAAGGTAACTTTAGCCCTAAGTGAAGTGTTGTGTTTACATTCCCGATAACTCTGTACATGCTAAAGCTTTAAATTATCATCTTCATGGTATACATTGACGTTTCAGATGCTGCAACATTTCTTCAGTACTCATGTTTTTTGTTTCTCTAATAGAAGCTTCCGTCCCTGATGACTTTACAACCTTCCCCAGGCTTCAATCTGACCTAACTTCTACAAAAGGAACTCCAAACTACTGCCCCATCACTTCGCCCCTGTTCAGCCTGAAGAAGCCAGATTCGGTCATCAACCCTTTCCCTTACAGTAGTAAGGAGTTCCTAAGGTTAGAAGGGAAGTGAAGCCAAAATCTCATAGGCAGTCAACATACATAGGTAAATCGAGTCAGGTCAAAAGCCAATTTTGGAAAGTTGGGAAACTGTCCCCTGAGGGATTGAAATGCTGATTCCCTCAGAGCCCTTCGTCCACCCTTAACAACCTGCCCCAACATGTTGCCAAGGTAACCCATCTCAGAAATTGCCCCTCCCTACAGGGAGCTATCTCAGATCTTCTGCAGAAACGTTTTCTCAGATCCACCCATTCCCCTTCTTCTCTGCAGCCCCTCCTTTCCACAGCTCGTGAGTACTCTTGCACTCTTTTAAACTTTCTCTCCTCTCGTGGGTATCGTGTTTCCCCATCTAACTTGCTCAGACCCAGGTGGTTTACCTAAGAGTTCAGACTTCCCATCAGTCGAGGGCCATTACTGTAGACAGAGAGGCCCTCATCAAGGCCCTTCCATGTCCCAAGACAAAGGAAGAGATTCTTCTCTTCCTAGGCCTAGTGGGATACTTCCATGCCTGGATTCTCAATTTTCTCTCTTTATGCAAATCCCCTATATGAGGCAGCTAAGGAGATTGAGGGAAAATTCCTTCCTGACAATATTCAGGCCGAGTTTAAACATTTGCAGCAGGCACTGTCATAGGCCCCCCAGCCCTCCATCTCCCAGACCTCCTTCAGCCATTTACCCTTTATGTCCATGAAACGAAGGGTTTGGCTCTCGGTGTTCTAGGCCAATACAAGGGCACCACCTTTGCTCCAGTTGCCTACCTCTCTAAACAACTTGACCCCACCGTTCGTGGATGGGCCCCCTGCCTTAGGGCTTTGGCTGCTGCTTACCTACTTCTGCAGAAATAAAAAAGTTGACCTTTGGTGCCCAGGTTACTGTTGCCTCTCCTCATCATTTAAAAGACTTACTAACCTATAAAAGCCTTCAAACTCTCCTGCCCTGTCGCGCTCGGCTCCTCAACCTCATTCCAGTCCTGATTCTCTTTACACCCAGTTTTCCTTCTCCCAGTCTCCCCAGAGCCCCCAGAACATGATTCTATAGAGACGCTTCGGGCTTAAACTCCTGCAAGCCTCTCTTCTGCCCAAACTAATAGAGATCTCCCATTGTCCTTCACAACAAAGTGGAGACTCTCCCATAGTTCAGGGAAACATGAAGGCTGAAGCAACACTGTCTTTTCCTTCTCTTCTGGCTTCAGTCCAATCTACCCAGGCCCCCACATTCCCTGCCATACAATCAATCCTCTCCTATCTCCATTCACTTTTCCATCCTATTCCAAGGGCATAAACCTTCTGGAATCGCCTGACTCAGCCTCCGCTCATCTTTTCGACCGCAATATCATTAAATTTGGTGTCATTCCGGCAACATTTGCCTCTCAGCTGGAGACGGATACAGAGGTTCCTTTCTGGCCCTTTGGCCTACTCCGGACTTGAGTCTTTCTCTTTCCTGTCCGGGACAGGACACGGAAAACCCTTGCACAAGGTGGCTCATAGTCCTCCGATATCTTGAGCGGCTCATGATATCCCACGTCTGCCTGGCTCCGGTGACGACCGAGTCACAGACCTGGATCTCCCTCTAATACTTATTTTGAAAAGGACGCTTTTCAAAATATTGTATTAGTCGTTGGAACTTCTTAATCCATCTCACCCCTCTAAAGTCCCTTAGATAATTGAAAATTTGTTTTCAATTTCTACTAACGGCCGAAAGTATGGGCAAAGATTCTTTTATATCCAAGCTTTCTTCCTCCTCTGATCAAACCCGATTCAGTTGTGCTCGTTGCACTAGTTACCCAAAATATATCTACTTCCCTTAACATTCCTCGGCATTTTTACATCCCGTATCACCCCATGTCTTCAGGGAAGGTAGAGAGTAATAGAACTCTTACTTCCCCTCGCCCTCTTTAGGCTCAGAGTCCTCCCAAAAAGCCCTCCTTACTATCCCCTTTTTGAGGTTATGTTTGGGCGACCAGCCCTTCCACCCAGAGTTTCCCCAACTCAGAGACCCTTACCCAAAGATCTCTCTTCTCCTCTCTTATCCTTCAGCAGACATCGGATATGAAAGTGCCAAGATTTCATTCTGCCTGACCCAGGTAGACTCACTGCTTCATTCCCATTAATACCTGGTTCTTGGGTATATTTCTCCCCTCCCCAGGACACAGGAACAATCTCCTTTGTCCCAAAGTGGACAAGACCTTTCCACGTTGTGCTGTGCACACCCACAGCTGCTAAACTTCGTAAAACCTCAAAAAACTTGACTTCTTAGATTCATATTTCCAGACTGAAACCAGCTGATCAACCAACTGAAGATCCACAAAAAGACAACTACTTCAGTGTACTTGCTCTCCCATTCCCACCGGTCCCCTAAAAATTCGTTTCTCTTGTGTTCCTGATACTGACTCAAAATAATCTTTTCTATTTTTCCTCATTTTGAACCTTTAACCAGTTTTTCCCAGGGACTATCAACTCTTAAAAAAACCAACAAATGACCTTCCAACCAGAGACCCCTGCTGAGTCCTGCCCTTATGCTGCCACCAGACGCTCATTATGATGTGCTTCGCACTCTCCATTGGCCTCTTCACCGTTAAGTCCCACCTGGTGGAACACAGGCCTATGGACAATAATCCATCTCACCTTCTTTTCCTTTGTTGCTTCCATAATAGTGTTACCTGCAAACTCGCAAGACCCACAATTTCTACATGCTCTCCGGCTGACTCCCTCAGTGACTTTCTTCAGAAGCCTGGTTTGACACCCTCACCGACATATGGCTTCAAAGAAACTTCACCCATCCCATACCTGGACAGATTCATCTTTTCCACGCCTACCTCCTGGGAATTTTTTCACCCTCCAGCTGGACCTGCCTGCCCACATCTCCCCCCCCAAAAAAACTACCCCACGTCGCCCCATTTCAGCTCTGAAGCAGCCAGATCGAAACACGACGCCCCTCTCCCTAAGAAATAAAAAAGGGGGGAATGTTGGATTCCAGGCAGGAGGCCACACCTCCCCAGGTACCTTGTGAAAAACTACAGCTCCCAGGATCCTCAGCGTGACCAAAAACCTTACCAGCAAGTCCCCTGTCCACTACCACTACCTACCCCCCCCCCCCGACCTCTGCTGGCCTATAGGACAAGGACTCACTCCAAGGGGGTTTTATGGCCCCTACTCTATTTAAACCAGCCCCGGACTGAAATTGCTCTCTGTTCCTGCTGTCTGTTCCTGCTCTCCGTTCCTGCTTGCCCCTATTCCCGTCCATCCCTTCCCTACCCACCTTCCCTTCCCTTCCTTTCCCTACCCTTGCCCATGTGGCACCCCAATAAACCCTTTTATTTCACTAACACAGTGTTCCCGGTTAAGTTAACTATGTTTCAGCAGTTTTCTAACACAAATTGAGTACAACAATAGGAAAAAATCCTCATGTCACCTTGCACAAACTGCCAATCAACAGAGTTCTAGGAGTGTACTGGGTAAGGAAAAGGAAAGCAATTGTTGTTGATATTAAGATATTTTCTATATTTATTAAAGAGTCCTTTTAATAAAAAGTCTTCTGAACATTAGAGACAGGATATAAATGCTAGAGGTGTAGCTTAGTGGCACAGCACTAGCTGAGCATGCATTAGGCCATGGGTCCAATCCTCACTACTGAAAAAAAGTAATGGAGCTCTCCCACATGAGGCAGAAAAGGGTAGAGATGGGATATGGGTGGAAAGCAAACATAAAACAAAATGAAACCTTTGCTTATTACAAACTAATGAGCTAAGACATACAGTGTGCACTGAACACATTCAGGTAATATTTTAATCCACGTTTCAAAGTTGGACTTGAAAATACTTTTTTTGTTGTTTTTCCTTCCTCATAATTAAAAAGTTTCTCTTTGAAATTACTTAGAAATATAGATATTCTTCCATTTTGACCTAAAATTGTGCTGCATTTCTTCTGAGTTACTTATTTCATCTCATATTGATGATCTTGTTTTTATATAAAACTGAGATTCTGAAGTAATTTGCAGAAAGCTCCCACGAATATGTGTGTGGTACATATGAAAAATTCGGTGTTTTACATACAAAGAGAAAGTTACTCTTTCCAGTTGAAAATATTGAATGTACTCTGAAACTTGAAGACTTATGCTTAAATACTTTGCCTTTCAATATTTCAAAGTGCAGGCCACACTCCTAAAATATTGTTGCCTGTCCTTGCCAAGCAATGTGTAATATGCTTCATAGATAGTAAGATTTGCAAGAAGCCTTCTAATGTATTAAGACAGCAATAATTTCATATTATTAGGATTTCTGTCAGTCTTTTGGGAGTAACATAACAAAACAACATAGCCTGGGTAATTTGTAAACAACAGAAATATTAAACAGCCTTGGAGGTAGGGAGGTCCAAGGTAAGGCACTGGAAATTTGATGTCTGGTGACAGTTTTCTCTCTGTTTCACAGAGGGCATATTGTCACTGAGTCCCTGTGTGGTGGAAAGGTGGAAGGGGCAAGTAGTTCATTTTAAGCTTTTATAGGGGCACTCACCTCATTCTTGAGAGTGGAGCCCTCATGACCTACCCATCTCCTAAATGCCCACTCCTTGATACTATTCCATTGGGTACTGGAATTTTGCAGGACAGCAACTTTCAGACTATGGCTTGAAAAATTCAGAGTTATTTTTATCAGTGCTCTTATATATTGTCAGTTCAAAGTCTGTATTTCCCTAATATATTTTTAATGTGTGTGTTTTGTGAAAGTAATAATCATCCTGTTAGAGTTTCTAATCATGAAAATTACTTTTGCTAGTTTTGCAGTTTTGAAAGTAAGAGCAGGTATTCAGTATACTTCTTGTTACTTCATAAATCATCTTATCAATTACTTCATCTTCAAACATGGCCAACTGGAGTGAACTTAGAGTAGTAAATGCTATCAAGAATCTGATTATTTTCACTTAAGAATCTTATTTTGTCTTATGGAAAATACATAGTTATTTTATTCAGAAATAATAGGTCAGGTGTGGTGGCACATGCCTGTATTCTCAGTGACTCTGGAGGGGAAGGCAGGAGGAGAGCAAATTCAAAGCCAACCTTAGCAATTTAGCGAGACCCTGTTTTAAAATAAAAAATAAAAGGGCTTGGGATGTGGGTCAGTGGTTGTGTGTCCCTGGGTTCAATCCCTGGTACTAAATAATAATAATAATAATAATAATAACAACAACAACATACCCAATAATCATAAAAAATCAGAAAATGATGTATACTTATCCCAGTTCTAATCAGCATGACAAGCAGTACATGTGAACTGATATGTTATCTGAACATAACATCCAGATATGATGATAACACTATAATTTCCATTATCATTTATATTTTCAGATGAAGGAACTGAAGAATGGAGAAGTGAAGTAATTATTCAGTTCTACATGAATAAATGGAAGTAGTGGAATTATAACTTAGGAGGAGGCATGAAACCAGAACAATCTGAATCCAGGTTGTTTATGCTTAACTACCATAACACTTGGCCATTTATCACTGTTACTATAAGTTTACATTATATATAGAAATATTTTAAGCAAGGCAAATCCTTCCCTTTATTTTAAGATTATGCCAATTTCTATTACACATATTTTAGTTCAAGCTCAACTGCTTGTGACTTTCTTTCTTGTGCACAGGGATTTGATTTTTGCCTTTTTGTAATTAATCATTCAATGATGAGGCATAAACACATATGTGCATTGTTCTCTGTCAACTAGTTTATCTTTAACCCATAATTCATAATTTGTTCAAGCTTCTGTCATAAAGACTCATTGAAATCATGGTAATTTTGCATTTATCTTCATAAAATAACTGCTGGCATTCCATTAGTTCTCAAGAGGCCAAATTTCAGCGTTTTGCACAGAAGATAATTTCTATTACTTTTGAATGAATGCTCATTGTTCATTTTGAATAGTCTTTTCACAAATGTTTCTACCTCTCAAATTTTTCCTAAGAAAACATGTTTATTTGTAATAGTGTTTGCTTTCAAATAGATTCTACATAGTAGAAGATATTCTTGTGGTTTAAAATCTGTAATTCTCAACCAGAGGAAAATGTTAAACACAGTATGGACAAGCGATCACACTTCCTTAAAATTCTTTCATTCATTCATTTTTCAGTTCCATCATTATCTTTTTGGCATATTATAATTATACATAGCATATTGGTCAATTTCATCCTCTGGTACCTCCATTTTTCCTCCCCCCCCCTCTTCTCTTTCCCTAATTTCTTTCCTCTAGTTTACTGGGCTCCCTTCTATTGTCACATAGTACCTTTTCTTTCATCTCCAGCTTTCACGTAAGAAAGAAAATATGCAAACTTAAAGTTTCTGTGTCTGGCTTATTTCACTTAATACATTGTTCTCCAGTTGCATCCACTTTCTTGCAAATGATGTAATTTCACTCTTTTATATGGCTGAGTAAAACTCCACTCTGTATGTATACAACCTATTTTTTATCCATTCATCTGTCTTTAACTTTTTTTAAGTGCCATATAGGTTAACACAGACATGTGTCATTATAAAAAGAAAAATTAATAAAAAAGCAGAAAAGAATCATCAATACAAGACAGAATAGTAGGGTCCCTGTATACATAAAAGAGTGACTGAGAATATAAATCGTGCAAAAGTTTCCTATCAATTTCTTTACTCTTGATAAAAAATGAAGACTGACTCTCACACAAGCATATTTTCCCAGGACTTTTGCTAGAGATCTGATGGCATTTATAATTTGACTGTTAAAAGAGTATGTGACATTTGCTCATGAACTTTTCTATTGTGAATCAGGAGGAATTGAAGGGCTTCTGTTTTTCCTGCCAACCCCTATTTTCCTGAAACTCATAGAACCTTAACCAGTCCTCTCAGGAGTTACAATCTAATCATGGTAACAGGACATAAATGTATTCAATATTTTAATGTCCAAAACAGAAGACAGTGGCCCTAGTCTGTTCAGGCTACTATAACAGAATACCATAGACTATTTGACTTAAGCAACAAGCATTTATTTCCCACAGTTTGAGAGAGGCTGGCAGGTCTATCATTGAGGTAGCAGTCAGATTCAGTGTCTAGAAAGGGCTACTTCCTTGTACAGAGAAGGTTGGGGTCTCTTTATTAAGGGGACTATCGGTCCCATTTTTGAGCATTATTCCCTATGATAACTGCTTCCTAAAGATCGCCTTCCAACTACTATCACCTTAAGTTATGATATCAGCACATAAAATGATACTATGGCTAAAATTGCCAAGCCATAACCATAGTCAGCCACCATTTGTCCTGAATAGAGGGACCTGCCACTTGAACACTGTAGTGTAGTTGTAATATGGCAGAAAGCCCCTAGTTGATG
Organism: Tamias sibiricus; assembly: GCA_025594165.1. Taxonomy (NCBI): domain Eukaryota; kingdom Metazoa; phylum Chordata; class Mammalia; order Rodentia; family Sciuridae; genus Tamias; species Tamias sibiricus. Next base: position 34,027,516 of record CM046668.1, read on the forward strand.
GCCACTCTGACCACTACAATTTCCAATGAAACATAACGTAGGTCCAATACACCGAGAGTCTATAAAATTAAACAGATGATTCGACTTACAAGGGTGGAGAGGCTAACTCTAATATTGTATAACTGATCAATTAAAAAAAAAAAAAAAAAAAGAAACAAGAGGGTATGGGAATGTGAATTCCTCTTCTTCATCCTCTGCCAAAGACTACTTCAAGTTATTGTATGTCTGTGTGAAAAAATCTCATTGTGGAGAGAATTCAGCTGTTATCTCTTTCTTCATTGTGGAGCAGAAAAACTACTATAGTAATGTAATAAGCAAAGGCAACTTAAACTGGACTTAAAACTGTCTCCACCCGATGGTCCATTAACCCACCCTCAAACTGTCTCCAACTGACGGCTTGAGAGTGTATTAACCCTGTGCTTTATAAATACTGCCCTTGCTATGAGTAGGTGCCATTTTCTACTACTCTGCTTTGTGCAGTTCGTAGTTGGTGGCCCCAGCCAGAATAAAGGGTTCATTGGCTATTACATGAGTGGCTTGTGAGACTTTTTTCCTGCAAATTGGGTACAACATTTGGAGGCCCCAGCAAGATTCTTTATTCTCTTTGCCCTCATGCCCAAATTCGGCCTCCTGTGCCCGATCACGAACTCCTTCTTAGGGTAGGGGAAAGCTCCTGAGAGATGTTCCTCAGCCTCACCCTGAGAGGACTGCCGCTCAGTTCTCCGGACGCCTCTACAAAGCCGCCTGTTTACTTGTCTGGTGAGCTCTTCTGGGGGACAAGGTCAGACTGGACGCAGTTGCTTACACTGAATCCCAGGACAGAGCAAGATGTTGCTCCTGTCCACCTGGTGGGCCTCACTGTGTGGCCCAAATCTGGTTCTGTGTGGTGCCCAGTTTGGTTGTCTGGTGGGCCTCCCTGTGTGGCCCAGTCTGGTTGTCTTTTGTCCTTGTGTCTGTTTATTTCTTGTGTGGCTGATTCCGACCGAGCCCAGTGTTTGGGAGGGGCAGCTGCTGGCCAGCTCTCTTTGTGTACACAATATAAGCTTACTTTAATTTGATTTAAAATTGGAGTTGGTGGTCTTTTGTTTGCATCTTGGATCAACATTTTTGGCAACAAGATTCAGACCACCACAAATTCTGAAGCCAGACCTACCCTCTGGGACTCTGGGACAAAGTGCTGCCCCAAGAGGGTGCGAATCTTGAGACATTCTAAGGCTCCGGGGTGTGCCTTCGGTCCTTTGGATTACTGGAGTGAAATGCTGCATCAAAAGAATTAGCAAGCATCCAGTGGAGAAAACCTCCACAGGTAAGTGGCACCCCTATAACATCTGGTATCTGGTTTTGAGATCTCTTCTGGGGACAGTGAGGTGCCTGGCAAGGCACATAAACTCCTGTCTGGGGCAGTAGCAAAATGTTGCACTACCCTCTGGTACTGGTCTGGTTGGGAATTCCTACTGGGGACAGAGAGGTGCCTGACGAGGCACATACACACTCCTGTCCGGAGCATTAGCAAGACGTTGCACTGCTCCCTGGTTGGTTTGGCGCCTGGTTCTTGTTTCCTTGTGTCTTGTTCTGTGTTGTATGGTTTTTCTGCCTTTTCATTGTGTGTCTTCTCTGGTGTAAATGTAAGAAAATTGAATTTGTGAGTAACTGTGTTTGTTAGACAGCTGATTAATTATCAAGATTAAAATGCTAACTGTTAAATATACCATCAAGTACCCTTAACTCCTTGAATTCCATTGGGTAACATTATTGATTGTTTTCATAAATTGGTAAATGAAAGAAGAAAAAAGGGAGATTTTGAAGTTGCTTTGTCATCGCTGAAAAAAAAAAAAAAAAGGTTCCTAAAGATCTTAAAAAAAAGAGGGGGGGGTTCCAAGGGTTTCAACAGGTATAATTCTATATACTTGAACATTGTGTTCTTGTGAAATGGTTAACAGATGTGTGTGATTCTGTATAAAGGTTTATAAAAGATTTCTGTGTATGCAGCTCAAAGGTTTCAGCTGTTTCCATTGGGAGTACTGTAAATAACAATATTTTTTTGTTGAGATTAAAAGTTTGTCTAAATTCAAATTTTTTCATGGACTGTTTGAAATTGTGAACAAAAAAGGGGTTAACAGATGGGAGAAAGAAATTAGAAGGTTGTAGATATGGCCACTTAAGTGATGTAAAAGCTCTGTAAAAGTTATTTAACTAAGTATATAAAACAATCAGGAAAAGCTATTTAAGTATTGTTTTAATGACACAATCTGGGTTAATTTAAGACAATAAGCAATCACCTAGGATGGTACAAACCCCAATTAATGGAAAGGGTAAATAACAGTAAGGTTATAGGCATTAAAGTAAAGCCCAGTGCTCTTAATTTAAGACTGGTGAGACTAACTTGCTAGAAGTTTAAGATCAAGACTTTAAAGTTAAATTAAAAGGGCCAAGAAAACCAATATTTGGCTCTTGCCCTCAGAGTCAGTCTGGATCCAGGGAACAGGGAACTTCTCTAAAGAGCTTTGCAACTCTGGGCCACATGGGCTCCTGAGCAGGGAGTCTATGAGACATCTAGAGAAGAAAAAGCCAATCAGTGCACTTGCTATGAAAAGGAGGGTCCTGGAGAAGGGAGACATCCCTGGTGCTTCCAAGGGAAGCCACAGGTCAAGCAAGACCTTGACCCATCTGAGCTCAAAAGGCACTAGCAGAACAGAAAAGCTGCTCTCAAGTTCCCCCCAAAAGTTATTCCCATCAGAAATCAGCTGACTCTTAGCAATAGATAAAAGCAAAAGTCAGTTTGACCCATTTTCATCTTGAACACCTAGCAAAAACAGTTGAAGCCGAAACACAACCATTCCTGGGCATTTAAAAAGTAATAGTTATGTAACTTAAGATATACATTTGTAGTAGCCCCAAGAATTGGTAAGACCGAAGGCTACAAAAGAGATTCTTAGACAGGAATGCCTGATAACTCTAAAGAGAAACAGTTTAACTATTAAGTGACTGCCAAGTCAAAAGTTTTTAGTTAGTTTAAGGCCTACAGATCTTCCTAACCTACACAGGTAGGCTTAATATTCACTAGTATGATTATCTAGTCCTAAGTACCAGAAATAAAGGGTTCTCTACTGGACACAGAGGTCATGCCAGTAGAAAGATTTTATAGGATCAGATGACATTAAGTAGCTTGACTACCATCTTATCATGATAATTGACTATTATCATGTTCATGGTATACATTGACATGTTCCAGATGCTGCAACATTTATTCAGTACTCATGTTTTTTGTTTCTCATAGAAGCTTCCATCCCTGATAACTTTACAACCTGTTTTTTCCCAGGCTTCAATCTGACCTGACTTCTAAAAAGGGAATTCCAAACTACTTGCTCCCATCTCGCCGCCCCTGTTCAGCTTGAAGAAGCCAGATCAGATCATTGTCCCGTGTCCTTACAATAATAAGGAGTTCCTAAAATTAGAAGGAAAATAAAGCCAGAATCTCATAGGCAGTCAGTATATACATGTAAATCAAGTCAAGTCGAAAGCCAATTTTGAGTGAGTCTGGGGAAGTTGAAGACTGTTGGGAAACTGTCCACCGAAGAATTGGAATGTTAACTCCCTCAGAGCCCTTCCTCCACCCTTATCAAAACTCTGCCCCTGTCCCAACCTGTTGCCAAGGTAACCTGTTCCAGGACTTTCCCTTCCCAAGAGGAGCTTTAGGACTTGCAATATCACCCCTCCTTCTGCCTGTTATCAGGGGAGTCCTCAGTGCTGGCATTCAGTCTCGTTTTCAGTCTCATGAATTCTGCCTGTTGGTTTCTCAACCAAACATTGGAATGGCAGATTATGGAGGAGAACAAAGATTTGTTCTCCCTGATAAGACCAGTGGGGAATGAAATAAGCAAAGGTGACTTAAACTGGACTTAAACTGTCTCCACCCGATGGCCCATTAACCCACCCTCAAACCATCTCCACCTGAGGGCTCGAGGGGTGTATTAACCCTGTGATGTATAAATCCTGCCCTTGCTATGAGCAGGCACCATTTTCTACTACCCTGGTTTGTGCGGGACATAGTTGGTGGCCCCGGTCAGAATAAAGGCTTCATTAGCTATTACGTGAGTGGCTTGTGAGACTTTTTTCCTGCAAATTGGGTACAACAGTAACATCTTACCTGCTTTATCTTGTTTTTCCCTCAAACTTTTCTTAAGTGTCAACTAAGATGTTAATCTATGGTCAATACATGTGACTGAGCCAAGAGTTGAACCTAGATATTTGACTATGTAACTCATACTATGCTTTACTAACACTATTATAAAATTATGATATTTTGATAGAAATATGAAAAAAACTATTTAAACTGAGTGTACATGCTCATTACAATAATTAGAATGTTTTTGTTATAAGCAAAAGGAAAAAAATCTGGAAGAGAATTCATGGTTTTATTAATGATCCAAGATTTCCTCAAGACTGATTTTTTTCTATCATTTTCTTCTGCCATTTGCTACATGTGAGCTTTTTTCCTTGGGCTGACTCCCTTCAGTTTCAAGATAATTACAGCAGCTGCAGCACACAATTCACATGAGGATATTCAAAGACAAAATTAATTTTTTCCACTTATTAAAAGTTGAGGAATTTATTTATAAAAAGATTCTTTACAAAACTTCCCCTAATATGTCATTGAACAGAATTGCCTCATACATTCATGACTGGCAAGGAAAATGGGTGATTTCAGCACATCCTGTTATACTTTCTAGCAAGTGGATTGGAGCTAACTTTTGCCAAGTCAGGAATGTGAAGAAGAAAGCAGATATATGAATAAAACTAAGATTCCTTTACAGGAAGCCATCTTAAGAATGAAAGTTAAGTAGAGAGGAGATCACAAAAGCAGACAAAGCCTTGTAAACCACCAAATCATCTCTGCACTGCTCACCAAAGTATGTTACATAAAAGAATAAACTGCTGAATAAATCATCAGAGTCACGGTTACTCATAGCCCCAATCTATGCATACCTGATTAGATTTAAAGTTTACAATTTACAGTTTCTACATAAATGTTGTATTAGCTTACTTGAAAGGTCACAACAATTTTATAACAAAGTTTCACAAAAACAAAATTTATTGCTTAAGTCATTACCAGAATGGAAATATTTGAATACATAGAATATTTAACAGTCCAATTAATAAAAACTTCTTGCTGTGTTATAAAATTGAGAATTTTTAGTTTGAATAACCACTGAAATGGATATTAATTAAGCTTTTCCTCTGGAGTAATGTAGTTCTAAAATACAGTGAACCATTTTGACATACATATTCATGACCAATTTAAATAAAATTCCATTTTTGAAATTCCTACAGTGATGATTCATATTTCAGATAAGTTTATTGAGTCAGTTTTTAAGTTAAAATGTTGCCATTAAATTATTGAATAAACCAAACTTATTCCTTTTAGTGAATGTTTATACACTGTAAGGACTGCCAAAATAAATCCTCACTCTATGTGATACAGCTGTAAACATCAGATTTTTGACATTTTAATTTAATTATCATTGGTCTTTCTTAAGCTTATGAAAGAGAAATTAGTCAATGAAGTGAATGTTAAGAAACTTAAATTTTGTTACTTGTGTCTTTCCAGAATAAACTATATATTGACAGTAATAGCAAACATTTAAAAAACATTTTTCACCGTAATAACATATCACTGTTAATGTCTTCTTTGATTAAAAGTGACATTTTTCATAGATATATAAGGCATTATGTGACATTGGATATCCACTACCCAAATATATAGCAGTGGTGGAATGCTTTGAAAATACGAAGACATAATTAATAATTTATATTAGCCTATTACCTTTAATGAATTAATGGAAAGTGGAAGGTTAATATATCTCTCAAGTCTTGTGAGGACTAAGTAATCTCAGTTCATATTCTCCAAAGCCTAAGATTCACGACACTTGCAAACAACATTAGCTTTTTAATAGAGGCTGTAAAAATATAGGATCTTTACAAGACTTTAGTTAAAAAGTCTGTTAATAAGTTACAAACCATCTTCTCATTACCTTTTGCCTAATAAGAAGTTTTTTTTTTTCTAGAGGTTCTCCTCCTATTAAAAAATTAAACAATTGAGTAGTATCATAGAGTATGATAGGATGCTCTAGATTCCAGAAACATCATCTTTGATAAATATGTCCTTAAAAGATGAATAAATGTTTTTTTATTCTCAAAAATACATCCTTTATTTTCAGTATATCAAAGACTCTAAAAGTAAAAAAAAAAAAAAAAAAAAAAAAAAAAAAAGTGAAAACCTTGTGTTGTAAGGTAGTCCTAAGTCAACTTTCATCTTGAAAACATATTTCAAGACAATGAATTTGACCTTAATTTCATGGTTGCACAGGATAAAAGATTAAAGAAATAAATACAGTGACCACTCAATACAGAAACTGTAATGTCAATAATCAACATGAAACTAAAATCCTGAGTGCAAAAGTGGAACAAGATATAAACCTGCAAAGGTGAATTAAAGCAGTAAAACCACCATATTTTGAACTAGATACTGGGCAAATGAAGTAAGAAAAAAGAAATCTCAATTGAGAATAACCATTCACTAGCCAGTAGTTTGGTAGGGTCATGGTATAAACTTGAAAGTATTTTTATCATTTCAAAACACAGGAACAATTTCATGTAAAGTAGTCTCCATCAGCAACTCCACAGGCTGAGGCCTTAGGATCATGAGTTTAAAACTACCCTAAGCAATTTAGGGAGGCTGTAAGCAACTTAGCGAGAACCTGTTTCAAAACAAAAAATAAAGAAGGGCTGGGGATGTAGGCAGTGGTTAAATGTACCTTGGGTTCAATTCCTGGTAGTAATAATAAAATAAAGTAGTCTACACCTGACACTGATTTTGTCCAAACACCAAAAATTAAGAGTCCATTTAAAGAAGAAGACAGTTTTACATTCACCTTAAGTAATTGTTATAAAGTTCCAAGAGACTTAACAGGCAGGCAAAAATGATATTCCAGATTTAATAAGTAATAATAAAGTTAACTTAAAAGAAAGAACAGACATTGGAAACACACATAAAGAATTTGCTATTACTGAGGCACTATATTAATTAGATTTTTTAAAGGATTTTGAGTAAAAGATGATTGAAATATGATAAATCATCAGGAAAATATATAAATCTATTTTTAAAATGTATAAATTTATAAGAGTCAATAGATTTTACATAAATAAAAATAATACAACAAATGAATTATGGATTTAGTGCATTCTATAAATAGCATATCAGATGCAACTGAAGAGAAAAATCATGTAACTAGAATAACTGATAAAATTATTCAAAACACAACCAAGATAATGAAGTAGATAAAAAAATGAAAGTATGCAGTTCACATTAGGGTATGGGATTCCAGCAACCAATGGCATGCATTGACTAAATGAGGAAATGCTTGAAGGACCTAACTGACTATAACCCATAAAATTCAAGAGGAATAAAAATTGGTGCAGATGTACATAAGTTATAGAGAACCCGCTTAGTATGTGTGAGGCATGGGTTCAACATGTAGCACTACAAAAAAAAAAAAAAAAAAAAAAAAAAAAAAGGAAAAGAAAAAAGTAAAATAAAAGAGTTGGCTAATGTATTGGACAATTCATAGACTAAAAATGTATTTTACCTAATCATTTGAAAGAGCCCTAATCAAGGAGATAGCTAAGATTGCGGTTAGCTGAGAGCCATAGAAGATGTTCAAGTTCCACCTGATATTCATACATTTATCAAAGAATCTTTGTATGCCCGTGAACACTGTGGGACAAACCTATAAGCTCGAGCTGTAAGCACTTGTCCTTGTTAAGGCAAAATGTATATAACCAGGTGAGGTTAGTAATAGGTGGTTGGTGGTTGGAGTTACAGCTGTTGGAGTTGGAGAGGTTACTGGAGCCAGAGAGAGAAGAAGAATAAAAGACCTTTTTTCATTTTCATCCTGCCTCCGAATTTTCTCCGGCGGCGTCATAGCTGCAAGCAACAGCATCAGGAAGCTACAAGTGGTGGCCCGTACGGGGAGGGAGTTCGGTCAGCAGGTAAGAAGTATGAAATAAAAAAAAAAAAAAAAAAAAATGGGAGCGAAAATAACAAAAGGTCGGATAATAAAAGCCATGGATGAGTTTTTCGATATCGCTGACTCAGGGATAGTGAGGAAAGTGATCAAGAAAGCATAGCCTCTGAATCAGTTAATTCCGGTAAGAAGAGTAGTGGTGTAAATTCAAAAGTAAGAGCTGCAAAAGCCATCAGAAACTTATTGAAATTAGCCGAAGAGTATGTACTCTCCTTAGAAGCTGAAACTCAGGGTACCGGTAAAAGTGATAATAGTAAGAAGGAGCAAAATAACCATGAAAGTACGGCCTCCTCCACTAAGCCGGTTAGGAACTATGAAAGTAGTAGTGAAGAGGAATTGAAAAGTGATTCTGGGAGCACAGTCTCCAATAAAAAGAACAAAAAGAAATTAAAAAGGAGAAAGGACAATTAAGCGGAGGAATATTTTGTGCCCCCATGGGTGGAATCCCTAACAGAAACCATGAGAAGTATTTCTGGGTGTATGCGTGCCCTAGAGGCAGAGATTAATGGCCTTTCTGAGTGCTTATGCGCCCTCGAACACCAAAAACTGTAGGAACATTGGGACCTGCCAGTATTCGAAAATGAAGGTGGGCAAAGGTACCACCAATCCCTAGATTTTAAAACAATAAAAAAATTTAAAGAGGCGGTAATGACCTATGGGCCTCAAGCTCCCTTCACAATAAGTATGCTAGAGGCCCTTAACACTGTAACCTTAACCCCCTCAGACTGGAAGGGGTTATGCAAAGCGGTACTAAGTGGAGGACAATACCTAATCTGGAAGACTCAATTCCAGGAACTTTGTTTAGAAGCAGCAAATAGAAATGCTGCAGCAATTTTCCCAGAATGTAATATAGATATGCTAACAGGTGAAGGACAGTTTTCTGAACTACAAATCCAACTACAAAAGGACCCCAGTGTGTATGCCCAGATTTATCCAGCCGCTGTTAGAGCCTGGAAGATCTTATCAGGAACAGGTGATTTGCAGGGCAGTCTATCAAAAGTGATACAGGGACCTAATGAACCGTATGCTGATTTTGCAGATAGACTCTTTTTTTTTATTTTATTTTATTTTTATAATTTTTAATATGTACAACTCATAGTGCATATATTTAGTATCTTTTTACATACAACTGTTTGTATACAAAGTATATTCGTACAATTCATGTCTTCAATCATGCATTAAGGAAAATGATATCCATCTCATTCAACCACCTTTTTTTTTTTCTTTTCTCCCCCTCCCATCCCTCTTGCTCCCTCCCTTACCCTCCCTTCCCTTGACCATTCTAGTGTTCCTCTAATCCTCCTATGTACCCCCATCCAACAATACTTTGAAATAGCCTCCTTATATAAGAGAGAACATTTGGTACTTGGATTTTTGAGACTGACTAACTTCACTTAGCATTATGTCTTCCAACTTCATCCATTTACCTGCAAATGCCATTAATTTATTTTCTTTTATTGCTGAGTAAAATTCCATTGTGCGTATATACCACATTTTCTTAATCCACTCATTTACTGAGGGACATCTAGGTTGGTTCCACAACCTAGCTATTGTGAATTGCGCAGCTACAAACATTGAGATAGCTGTGTCACTGTAATATGCTGTTTTTAAGTCCTTTGGGAATAGACCCAGGAGTGGGATGGCTGGGTCATAGAATGGTTCCATTCCCAGTTTTCCAAGAAATCTCCATACTGCTTTCCATAACGGTTGCACCATTTTGCAGTCCCACCAGCAATGTATGAGTGTGCCTTTTTCCCCACATCCTCTCCAACATTTATTGTTGCTTGTGTTCTTGATGGCTGCCATTCTGACTGGAGCAAAGTGAAATCTTAGAGTAGTTTTGATTTGCATTTCTCTAATTGCCAGCGATGTTGAACATTTTTTCATGTATTTGTTGATTAATCGTGTATCTTCTTCTGAGAGGTGTCTTCTCAATTCCTTAGCCCATTTATTGATTGGGTTATTTGTTTTTTTAGTGTAAAGTTTTTTGAGTTCTTTATATATTCTGGAGATTAGTGCTCTATCTGATGTGCATGTATTAAATATTTGTTCCCAATTAGTTGACTCTCTATTCACCTCACAGATTGTTTCTTTTGCTGAAAAGAAGTTTTTTAGTTTAAATCTATCCCATTCATTAATTCTTGGTAGTAATTCTTGCGCTACAGGATTCTTATTAAGGAACTTGGGGCCTAATCCAACATGTTGGAAATTGGAGCTTACTTTTTCTTCTATTAGGTGTATTGTCTCTGGTCTAATTCCTAGGTCCTTGATCCACATTGAATTGAGTTTTGTGCATGGTGAGAGATAAAGGTTTAATTTCATTTTGTTGCATATGGATTTCCAGTTTTCCCAGCACCATTTGTTGAAGAGGCTATCCTTTCTCCACTGAACATTTTTGGCACCTTTGTCTAATATAAGATAGCTGAAATTACATGTATTAGTCTCTGTGTCCTCAATTCTGTACCATTGGTCCACCAGTCTGTTTTGGTGCCAATACCATGCTGTTTTTGTTACTATTGCTCTATAGTATAATTTAAAGTCCGGTACGGTGATGCCCCCTGCTTCACTTTTCTTGCTCAGGATTGCTTTGGCTATTCTGGGTCTCTTATTTTTCCAGATGAATTTCATGACTGCTATTTCTATTTCTTTGAAGAATGACATTGGGATTTTGATTGGAATTGCATTAAATCTGTATAATGCTTTTGGTAGTATGGACATTTTGACAATATTAATTCTACCTATCCAAGAGCAAGGTAGGTCTTTCCATCTTCTGAGTTCATCTATAATATCTTTCTTTATGGTTCTATAATTTTCATTATAGAGGTCTTTCACCTCTTTCGTTAGGTTGATTCTCAGGTATTTTAATTTTTTTTTATGCTATTGTAAATGGGGTATTTTTCATCATTTCCCTTTCAGAGTCTTTGTCGCTGATGTACACAAATGCCTTTGACTTATGTGTATTGATTTTGTATCCTGCAACTTTGCCAAATTCGTTTACTAGTTGTAAAAGTTTTCTGGTAGAGTTTTTTGGGTCTTCTAGGTAGATTATCATGTCATCAGCAAATAGTGCTAATTTGAGCTCTTCTTTTCCTATCTTGATCCCTTTAATTTCTTTCGTCTGTCTAATTGCTCTGGCCAGAGTTTCCAGTACTATGTTAAGTAGCAGTGGTGAAAGGGGGCATCCCTGTCTTGTTCCAGTTTATAGAGGGAAAGCTTTCAATTTTTCTCCATTTAAGATAATGTTAGCTCGGGGCCTTGCATAAATAGCTTTTATAATGTTAAGATATGTTCCTGATATTCCTAGATTTTCCAGTGTTTTGAACATAAAGGGGTATTGTATTTTGTCAAATGCTTTTTCTGCATCAATTGAGATGATCATATGATTTTTGTCTTTAAGTCTATTGATGTGATGTATTATGTTTATTGATTTCCAAATGTTGAACCAGCCTTGCATCCCTGGGATAAACCCCACTTGATCGTGGTGCACTATCTTTTTGATATGTTTTTGTATCCGATTTGCCAGGATTTTTTTGAGGATTTTTGCATCTATGTTCATTAAAGATATGGGCCTGAAGTTTTCTTTTTTGGATGTGTCTTTGCCTGGCTTTGGAATTAATGTGATATTGGCCTCATAGAAAGAGTCTGGAAGAGCTCCCTCTTTTTCTATTTCTTGAAATAGTTTGAAGAGCATTGGTATTAGTTCTTCTTTGAAAGTCTTATAGAACTCGTCTGTAAACCCATCAGGTCCTGGACTTTTCTTTGTTGTTAGCTTTTTGATGACGTCTTCTATTTCTTCGCTTGTAATTGATCTGTTTAAATTGTGTATAGCCTCCACATCCAGTTTAGGCAAATCATATGACTCTAGAAATCTGTCAATGCATTCAGTATTTTCTATTTTATTGGAGTACAAGTTTTCAAAGTAATTTCTAATTATATTCTGTATATCTGAGGTGTTTGTTGTGATATTCCCTTTTTCATCATGAATGTTAGTAATTTGAGTTTTTTCTCTTCTTTTCGTTAGCATTGCTAAGGGTCTGTCCATTTTGTTTATTTTTTCAAAGAACCAACTTTTAGTTTTGTCAATTCTTTGAATGGTTTCCTTAGTCTCAATTTCATTAATTTCTGCTCTGATTTTAATTATTTCCTGTCTTCTACTGCTCTTGGTGTTGGTCTGTTCTTCTTTTTCTAATGCTTTGAGGTGTGATGTTAAGTCATTTATTTGTTGGGTTTTTTTTCCTCTTAAGGAATGAACTCAGTGTAATGAATTTTCCTCTTACTACTGCCTTCACAGTGTCCCAGAGATTTCTATATGATGTATCTGTGTTCTCATTTACCTCTAGGAATTTTTTGATCTCCTCTTTGATGTCTTCTTCAACCCCTTGTTCATTCAGTAGCATGTTGTTTAGCTTCCAGTTGATGGAGTAGTTTTTCTTATTCCTTGTTTTGTCATTGATTTCCAATTTCATCCCTTTATGGTCCGATAGCATGCAGGGTAGTATCTCTATTTTTTTTATATTTGCTGAGAGTTGCCTTGTGACATAATATATGGTCTATTTTGGAGAAGGAGCCATGTGCTGCTGAGAAAAATGTGTATTCATTTACTGAGGGATGAAATATTCTATATATGTCCATTAGGTCTAAATTGTTAATTGTTTTGCGGAGGCTTAATGTTTCTTTGTTTAGCTTTGTTTGGATGATCTATCCATTGGTGAGAGAGGTATGTTGAATTCCCCTAGAATAACTGTGTTGTGGTTTATTTTACTCTTGAACTTGAGAAGTGTTTGTTTGATGAATGTAGGTGCTCCATTATTTGGGGCATACAGATTTATGATTGTTATATCCTGTTGATGGATGGTTCCCTTAAGTAATAAGAAATATCCATCTTTGTCCCTCTTGATTAATTTTGGTTTGAAGTCTACCTTATTTGATATGAGAATGGAAACCCCTGCTTGCTTCCGCGGCCATGTGAGTGATAAGACTTTTCCCAGCCTTTCACTTTCGGTCTGTTGATGTCTTTTTCTATGAGGTGTGTTTCTTGGAGACAGCAAATTGTTGGGTCATTTCTTTTAATCCATTCTGATAATCTGTGTCTTTTGATTGGCGAGTTTAGGCCATTAACATTCAGGGTTATTATTGAGATGTGATTTTTATTCCCATCCATTTTTATTTGAATTATGGTCTTTAGCTTGATTTGGTTTCTCTTCTGGTTGGTATTTCCTTTAGTTTAATATCTCCCTTTGTTGATTTTCATTATCATCTTTCTCTTCTTTTTCATGAAAAATGTTGCCCAGGATGCTCAGAAGTGCTGGCTTTTGAGTTGTGAAATCTTTTAACTTTTGTTTGTCGTGGAAGGTTTTTATTTCATCTTCGAATCTAAAGCTTAATTTTGCTGGATATAAGATTCTTGGTTGACATCCCTTTTCTTTTAGAGCTTGAAATATGCTATTCCAGGATCTTCTTGCTTTTAAGGTCTGGGTTGAAAAATCTGAACATAGTCTGATTGGTTTCCCCCTATTTGTAATCTGCTTCCTTTCTCTTGTGGCTTTTAGTATTCTCTCCTTGCTCAGTGTATTAGGCATTTTCATTATAATGTGTCTTGGTGTGGATCTGTTGAGATTTTGTTTGTTTGGTGTTCGGTATGCCTCTTGAACTTGGTTTTTCCATTCATTCCTCAAGTTTGGAAAATTTTCTGTAATTATTTCATTAAATAGATTACTCATTCCTTTGGCTTGAAACTTTGCCCCTTCCTCTACGCCAATCACTCTTAAGTTTGGTCTTTTTATGCTGTCCCATAATTCTTTAATTCTTGGATGTTATGTTCTTGATTTCTAACAAGTTTTGTTGTATAGTGTAAATTCTTCTCTAGGATATATATTTTGTCTTCATTGTCTGAGGTTCTTTCTTCCAAGTGGTCTATTCTGTTGGAGATGCTTTCAATTGAGCTTTTATTTTGGTTTATTGCTTCATTCATTTCTGGAATTTCTGTTTGGATTCTCTTTAGAGCCTCTATTTCCTTATTGAAGTAATCTTTTACTTCCTGTATTTGTTTTTGGAGTTCTTTGTCAAAATTATCTTTTGCCTCCTGTATTTGCTCCCTCATCTCATTTTTGAGTTCATTCTTAAGTTCCATAAACATTTGGCATATGTAATTTCTAAATTCCATCTCTGGCATTTGACCAACTGTGCTTGCCATGACATCTACCGATGAGGTATCTTGATTTGTTTGTGTCATTTTCTTTCCTTGTTTTTTCATGTTGCTTGTGTGTCTATTCTTCCTGCACTGTGGGACCTTGACTATTTCAATTTTACCTTAAAGCCTTATGTTGTTCCTGTAGTACAATGCTATCAGATCACCTTATAATTCCTTTACACTTTTAAAACCTAACACTTTCTATTCAGAAAATCCAAATTTGATCACAATGTACAGATATGGTTAACCCAGATATTATTTCCAATTTACTCTGTACGCTTCTGATGGGGTTTTATAGCTTCAAGTATTGGATACAGAGGTGTTATGTTTAGGAAGAAGGAAGTGTCTTGAATTGTTCTTTCTTGGAAAGTATGAAAAGAGATATCTATTGAAGTGGTTTAGTGGAAGTGGTTTAGTATCAGTAGATGAGGGAAGAACGAGAATGGAGTTGACAATTAGGTGGAAAGACCAATTTATATATAAAGTAAGTTGGAAAAGAAAAAAATGATAAAAGAGTAGGAATTGGTGTAAGAGAGAGGAGAGAGAGAATCAAGGAAATAGAGAGTAAACTATATATAACACCGCTTTGCTACCCAGTTCAATTGTGCTGGTTCTAGAAATCCCAAGTTCTGCATATAACTTGTTTTTGCCTCTGTTTAGTATGCACTGGCAGGATGTAAACATGAAAGATGAAGGAGGAAGAAAAGATGCAAGAGTGAGAAGGAAGAAAAGAAGGAAAGAAAAAAGGAGCGGAAGCAAACAAACACACTGACAATCAATGTGGAAGGAAAAAAAAAAGCAGAACAAAACAAAGCCAAAAAAAGAAAAAGAATAATCCTCAGCCCTTTTTAGTTTTGAGAAGGGATTTACAAACTCCTCCAGAATTTACAAAACACTTTCAGACTCCTATTTCACTTAATCCTTTCAATAGCTGGATCATTATTCCCATTTCTACAGATGAAGAAACTGAGTAGAGAAAGAGGTTAAGTGACTTCCCAATTTAGTAATGGCCAGAAATAAAATTCAAATGCAGGTTTCTAAATCCAAATCTGATGTCATTATTGTGTTTACCCAATAGGGACATTTCAAAATGTTTATAAAGTATTTATTCTTTTGATTATGTTAGCTAAATTTTTTTTAGCCCTGTTCTTTATGGCTGACATAAAAGTCGACTTCTGGGGCTGCAGCTGTGGGTCAGTGGTAGAGTGCTCGCCTGGCATGCGTGAGGCACTGGGTTTGATACTCAGCACCAAATAAATAAAATAAAGACACTGTGTACACCTACAGCTAAATGTGTGTGTGTGTGTATAAATATAAAAGTTGATTTCTTCTGATTTATTTACTTTAAAAATCCCCAACTGGGCTGGGGATATAGCTCAGTTGGTAGAGTGCTTGCCTTGCATGCACAAGGCCCTGGGTTCAATCCCCAGCACAACAACAACAACAAAAAACAAAGACAAAAACAAAATCCCCAACTGGTAGAAACCATATGAACTAGAGTTTTATTGTCACTTAAGACAGGACACTGCATGCCTGAGAATCCCCTCTGTCCAGCTCCTTCACCCTACCTGGAAACCCAGCCAGGATGTGCTTTACCTGGTGAAGAAGTTCCGGCCATACTTTTGCCAATGATCTTTGAGAATGTCCTCCAGCTCTGTTTGCGGGTGGCTAGGATGGACAGCCAGGCAAGGACAGCCCACAGTCCATCTTTCTCACGGATGTGGTCGGAACCTGGCAGGGCAGAGCAAGCTGTTATGAGAAATAAATGTCGAACCCCAAGTCTCAGACAAAATGGGCCCTAGGACACCCCCCTCTTTTTTCCTTTCCAGTTCAAACCAATTGTTATTGGATCACATCTAGACAGTCTGCGATCCTGTTAGTGGAATTAAGGCTGCATCTTAGGCCAGTGGCTGAACGGTTCAGTGAAGGAGTGGCCCAGGGGTTTGTGTGTGTCAGCAGATGAATGGCACCGGGAAGAGGACCTTCCAGAAGGCACCCCCTCCCCAAGCCCACCCACAGTTGCAGCTTCTTGTGGCCGCTGCGCTGGCCTCAGACACGCCCTCCCCTGCTGGCCACCCGAGCCTCACCCAAGTGTGCGTTGTCTTCAGAGAGCTGGAGGGTCCCTGGATGGCTGCAGCCGTCGCTCTCCGTCTCCTCCCCTTTGTCTGGGTCAGCCACTGCAGCTTTCAAAGATGGCGGTGCTCTCCTTCCAGTCAACAGCAGCTCCGCAGACTCCCGTGTCCTCGCCGATCGATTTCAAAGCCGTTGGGTGGATGTCTCCCTGCTGAAGTGGCACCGGGAAGCCACAATTGTAACTGCGGTGCAGACAGTGCTGCTTTGGACTGTGGACCGCTTCAACTCTGCCCCTGCTTGCTGTTAGCTGATCTCTGCGCTGCTCTCTCCGGGGCCCTACTGCTGAGGGTCGCGTCCAGCAGAGTGTGGATTCGAACTGGTGTTGTCGACCCGCGGTCTCCCGTGGTCCCCCAGCACCAATTCCGCCAGCTGTTATTGCTGGTTTTTATCGCCAGTTTCACGCTGGTGTGCCCTGAGTGTGGCTGGGGTTGCAGTCACAGCGCAGTCTCCCCACATTGACTTTGTTTGGCACGGCCTGTGCACCAGTTAGGCGGTTTTTGCAGAAGCCTCGCGGCTCCAGCCGCTGTAGACAGCTTGTCTCTTTCTCTCTCTGGTAGTGGTAATCAAACCATCCAGGAGATCAGTATTTTCAGCCTATATATATATGATGAAAGGCAATTTATCTGCTTTGTTGGATTCTTTCCACAGAGGTGCCCTGAAGTGTGGCTTCCTCTAATCCGCCATCTTGGATCTCCCTAAGATAGACTCTTAAGAACAGCTTGGAGAGTATTGGGAGATTTAGAACAAGCAATGCCCCTAGTCATCCAATTAGTATACGAGAATACTAATAAATATTGCCAGGATGTAATTATGCCGCAGGAGAAAATTTGGAGGCAGGATGAAAATGAAAAAAGGTCTTTTATTCTTCTTCTCTCTCCGGCTCCAGTAACCTCTCCAACGCCAACCGCTCTAACTCCAACAGCCAACTTCAACCACCACCAAACCACTCTAACTAACCTCACCCAGTTATATACATTTTGCCTTAACAAGGACAAGTGCTTACAGCTCGAGCTTACAGTTGCGTTGCACAGTGTTCACAGGCATACAAAGATTCTTTAATAAATGTATGAATATCAGGTGGAACTTGAACATCTTTTATGGCTCTCAGCTAACCGCAATCATAGCTATCTCCTTGATTAGGGCTCCTTCAATCATTGATTTTCAGTGCAAAGAAAGGGGCTTTTCTATAATCATGCTATACTAAATTTTATAAGCAATACTTTTTTTTTCTAGTTTTAGCCAAAATAGCTATGAACTGCAAATAAATATCCAATACTAGTAATAAATTTAATCCATAACTCACTGAGTTTTTGATGTGACAGACCACTGTTATGGAATGAGAGGGACTTTGAGAATTGGGAAGGGAATTTGTGTCAGAATTTATGGCTGAATTGATAAGTATCTTAAGTATCTAAATCCCATTGAGCTTCATTTTCATCATTGCAATCTGTCCTTCTCCATATCAAGAGTTTTTTTGTTGTTGTTGTTTTTAGGTATGTTTTACCACGCTGGACTGAAAAACCTTTGGATAATCTTTACAGGAAGAAATAAATTCTTTGCATTCCCCATACCCATTGCCAAAATATTGTTCATCAATGTGTATAAAAATAGATTTTAGTATTTTTGTTATGTAAAATAGAAGGTTTCAGTTATTAGAGGAGAAGTTCCCTGTACCAAAGAACTGAAAGGTTTTACTATTTTACATAAACAAAATTTTTGAAAGTGTGTGTGGATATCAATAGTGTTAGAAGAAAGGGAGGGAACACACATTTAAATGAGAAAGAAATATGCATTAAATTATTGGAAATTCTGAATACAATGTGCCAGATTTTTAAATTATGAGTCATTTTAATTATTTCTTGGTAGTTTGACTAAAACTTAATTTTACATTGCCAAAACTTTCTTTGGATTTATATGGAGATAATAATCTAATGTAATAATACAAGGTTTTAAAGTAATGAGAATTTTGCAGTGGAATTTTGTTATGAATGTTCTGTTCACCCAACCTTCAATAATGCCCCTCCAGGAGGCCCAGAAGTCAATCTTTACATCACGACCAAGACTATGTATTAAAGAAGGGAATACATTGAAAAAATATTGCTAGTAATAAATTGGACATTGTGACCCTATGTCACATGCAATTACACGACCACTTTAACCCTACATCATGTATAACTAGAAGAATGAGAAGTTATACTCCGCTTATGTATCATGTGTCTAAATGCATACTATTGTTATGTATAACTAATTAGAACACACAATAATATTGCTAGTCCTTCTTTTTTAATATCTACAATATGGTATTTATATCATTAGAATGGATTATAAGATCTCAAATTATATGGTGTTATAAATTAAATTGAACCTTCTTCCCAAAAAAGGTTGTAGTCCTAATCACCAATACTTCAAAATATAATTCTATTTGTGGTTAGGGCCTTATTAAAAAAAGAGGCAACTAAGGTAAAATAAGGTCCTATGTTTAGGCCTTAATTCAATACATCCAATGTTCTTGTAAGAAGAGGAAATTAGAAAATACTCAAGACATACAACAAGAAGATGGCCAGAGAGGAAACAAAAAAGCCAAGGAGAGGACTTGGAAGAAACCAAATCTGCTAGCACATTTATGTAGCCTCCAGAACTTGAGAAAATAAATTTCTGTTGTTTAAGTCATGAAATCTATGGCATTTTGTTATAACAAGACAAGAAAACTAATACAGATAGTTAATGGATATGGGTTGGCAGGAACCAATTAGGTTCATGTATCAAAAAAAAAAAAAAAAAGACAAGAGATATTTATTGTATAATTCAACAGGAACAAATTATAATCTAAGCATCCTGATTGCCTCTGAACTTTGATGGTAGCTAAAAAAATTGCAGGATTCCCAAAACCGAAATGTATGAAATCTCACTAACATATTATTCATTTGCATTATTAAATACTGTATTTGCAGAAAAAGACTTGATCTGAGCTTCAAAGTATAAATTTACTATCTTCATATAATTCTTAATTCTGTATGGGTGTACCATTCTTGTTAAAAGTTTAGCAAGGGCAATATGACAAAAGAGTATGAAAAACTATGATTGTGAATGTGTTCTCATTTTCCTCAGATATATGTATGTATATGCACGCATGCACACCCACATACACACATACATACAAGAACACACTCATATATATGGTAACATATATTACCATAGAGATCCTGTTAGGGAAAAGGTTATACCATAAAATTAAAAACTCATAGTGATTAGTTTAGGCCCCTTTCCTTAGAAATCCCAATTAACACTCAACGGATTAAAGAAAGAGTGGGCATGGTGCCATGGTGACAGATTTTAAGATTACAGATGGAATTGATAATATGGACTTTCTTTCACCAAGGTTGACCTTGTACTGGCCAATGTTAAATGCCCAATGTGCAAAAATGTCCAGCACCAAGTTCCCATAATTTGTCATTTAGATAGATAACAGCAATGTTTAGATAGATAACAGCAATCAATCAGATGCAGGTTGAAAACATTGTGATATTCTTTCAATCATTGTGAAACAGCAAATTTATGTCATTAAAATGATATTCTGGGTATTTTTTGACTACCTTGTGCAGATTTTTCAACCAATAAAACCATCTGCATAATTACTCTTTAGCTTAATCATCATCATCTTGTACAGTATTGCTTCTTAACGTGTATATCAAATAATTAAGAATAAGAATCTGATGACACCTTAGTACCATCTAACTCATCTCCAGGATACTAGAAACTTCTGGAATCTTTACTAAATTCCTCTTGAATGCAGGCTTTCAAGTTTAGATAGTTATTTTCTTGAATGTACTATATGCTTTGACCAGAAGCTAATACATAGTGATTTTTCACTCACAGCCATAATATACAGGTTTAAGAAGGAAGAACATGGAATTTGGAGAGGTCATTTTCTCTATAAAATTTAACATCTCACTTATAGTTCTATTTGCTTCTTGTTTTCATGATGTCAGGTCTTGGTGTTTTAGAGAAAACAGTTGGCAATTTATTTCTGTAGGCCATACTGGGCCTATTACTTGTATTTCCAAAAAATCAAATGCTAGTGTGTTATAACTGGTAGCCAAAGGTAGAGAGTTCCAAATGACCAAAGAAGGTAACGGATCTAGGATTTCACAATGGGCAATTTATTTTGGACTTATAGCCACAGGATTACTTGAATGGCAGCAACACAGCCTCCCCAGGCAAGAAGAAGATATATAAATATACCATCTTCTGGAAAAAGGAGAGCCAGCACCAATTAGAATCTGCAAAATCTACCCAGTGGCAGTGAAGACATACAGTTATCAGTGGCCAGCAACATATGTTCAACTGACTATCTTAATGACCTTATTTGTTCCATAGGCTCTGGGAAGTACACCAGGTTCCTCTAATGGACAAAATGGCAAAATGGCGGTTATACCCAACATGGCTATATAATATCTAGCTGTGTTCCTGTAACCCACTTTGTTTCATTTTAACTTATTAGAACATCGCCAAACATGTTTGTTTATATGTTGTCTATAGCTGCTTTCATGTAATAATATTAGAATTGGGTAGTTGCAAAAGAGACCATATGGCCTGAAAAGCATACAATATTTACTCTCTCGCCCTTTACAGAAATTTTGCCAATTCCTGGCTTAACTTTTATACCATTTAAGAAAAGACTGCATTAAAAGTGTTCACCAGGGAATGCAAAAATTGCTTTATAGAAATAAAAGCTGAAATACCGTTATCTAATTGGGAGTTTTTTGATGCCACTGTTTGTACTACTAAAAAGAAGATTTCAAGTGTTGAATTAGGTAATTATACT
Source organism: Tamias sibiricus (assembly GCA_025594165.1). Lineage (NCBI taxonomy): Eukaryota > Metazoa > Chordata > Mammalia > Rodentia > Sciuridae > Tamias > Tamias sibiricus. The sequence continues at coordinate 34,048,748 of CM046668.1, forward strand.
CATTATAAAGGCAAATACAATGCCACTACATAATGAGAGAAGAGGGAATATACTTGGAACTGTATAATAAAATAAAATGGAAGACTTAAATTCTTCTGGGTAGAGCAAGCATGAGCGCATATTCTTCAAGAATGAGGTTTGGTTCACTTCATCAGATAAACAAATTAACTAAGGCTTTGGCTATGGAGAAAAAGATAAGAAAAAATAAAGGGAAAAGGCATTAAATACCAATTGCAGCCATGCAATCCGTGGTGGCGCATGCCTGTAATCCCAGCACTTGGGAGGCTGAGGCAGGAGGATTGCAAGTTCAAAGCTAGCTTCAGAATGGCAAGGCACTTAGCAACTCAGTGAGACCCTGTCTCTAATAAAAATACAAAAAAGGGGTGGGGATGTGGCCCAGTGGTTGAGTTTCCCTGAGTTCAATCCCTAGAACCAAAAAAAAAGGTTATTTTCTAATATACATTCTTCATAGTATCATAAATTTACGTATTTATGTTAAATATTTTCCCTTCACCCACTCTGATACCACACTCTTTTATATGTTTATTTTACTAGTGTTAAGTTTTAATTTTTTTGCATAAAACAACATGAATATAAAATTAGGTTGGAATAAGAAGAAAATGGATATAACACAAAAGTCTGAAAAATTAATCAGTAAATGATAAGATTTTGGGCTACCCCACTATAGAAAGTGACAATAGCACTGCATTACATAAATCTGGATTCTATCATTTATATTGCATTTTAGGTAAATGGTACCACATAAAATAAAATGTGAACACAGCATCCTAATTCATATTCAACTTGGTGGCCTGGAAAGTCAGCACGTATTTTATTTTCATGCATAAACTCCTCCATATAATATATAATAGAGAAGCATCTTTTTTGTTGTCGTCCTGGTATTATGATTTTGTGGAAGCCAAACTATAGTAAATAAAATGTATGCAAATTAAAGAGGAGGAGTGTGCAGGGATATTTGATGGACTAAACAGTTGGACCCTAGTGACCATTAGTCATGATAGAGTCCTCTCCCATCTATGAAGGCTTGTAAAAAAATCCGCCTTCCCTGATTTCCAGCAAGGGTTATTCTTTTCCAGTATCTTAAAGTTACAACACAGGAATGTAATTTAGACCACTCAATCAGATAAGCCCAAATAATATTTCCATTCAGGAATAAACAATGTGAAAAAGCAAGGGCAACATGGAGTTCATGTGCAGGTGGGGGTGGGGCAGTAAAACTGAAGATTTCTACAGAGCTCTGGAGGCAGTGGTGGGTTCTAGGCCACTTATTACACATTTGGACAATGACCCCAGGGGCATGATCTTCAAGGCCCTGACTCTCTGTACTCATGGAGAATATTTAAGTTTTATAATATTTAAAAAAAAAATACTTCCTTTTTTCTGAATGACATAGGGTAGAGATGGTTTCAGGCATGTAATTATCCTGGAGGACAAAATAAATAAAACCTTTGCACCTTTGCAGTATTTGTGATATTGACAAGGTAAGCTGAATAGCATGATCATAGAGTAATGATTTATATCTAATCTACATTTATATTTAATTATATTAATACTATTTAAAATGATTTCTGTTTATTCAAAAAAAGTGATGAAAAAAATTTTGATCCATCTCAGTAGAAATATATTTAATCAATTGTGAAGTATTCATCCACTAGTAATTTACTATGAATACCATCACTTCTGGTAGGTTATTTCACTCATTTTGGAAATATGGCTTGAAAAATTAAAACATGCAATACATGCTTATAATCTCAACTACTCAGAAACTTGAGGATACTTCACAAGTTTGAGGCCAACTTAGGAAACTTGGTGAGATCAGATCTCAAAATAAAATTTGAAAAATGAGTGGGGTAACTGGGCAAATTGCTCATTGATAGAGGACTTGTCCGGCACATGCAAGACTCTTCATTTAATCTCCAGAACTGTAAAAGAAAAGAAAAATCAAAGCAGAAAAATTAACAGAGATAATCTACTGTCAAATTCATACCCTGTCACAATTCTCCTTAAGCCACATACTCATTTTATTCTACTCTATAGCAATTTGTCTCTTTAAAATTCTCTTCTATGTACTTTTTAATTGGATAATATATGATAAAAATTAATCATCATCTTGTATTTAGTGTTTACATTTTATTTTTTATTTTATGTATCCAGTAAATGCATAAATCTTGCATTCTACTATGAAGTCTTATTCTCAGTCCACTATTATTTTTGTCTGGTTTATAAAATACTTTTCTAAAACAATAAACATGGATGCATAATATTTGTGGCAGTTTTCCAAATTAATGAACACACCATATGTGATAGTCTACAATATATGTTTAAATGAAGTAGCATCTGTGTTTGTGTGTTTATGTGTGTTGAAGAAAATGAATTATCAGAAGGATAGAATACAAATATCAATTCCTATCATTATGTTCAAAATTTCATGATATCTGTAAAAGTACATAATGAAGAGATAATATGTATTCAAATCTACATATGCCTTTGAAATCTAATGTAATTTAATGCCTAATTCCTTATTATTGAGAGTAAATATAACTAATGCAAATTGGCATATTCTTTATATTTCATACAACTGTAATGCAATTAACAGGCTTTTATAGCAAAATGTTCCAATAATAAGATATTAAGCCAAAGATATAATCCAATTATATCTTTAGACTCTGAAGCAGAAAAACAACTTGCTTTAATTTTTTTTCCTCTCAATATGCTATTTTGTAGAGTAACAGAAAAAAAAAGGTTAACATTTTTAAATATATCAGTTTAATTCTTTTTAAATTTTAATGAAATGATTACTTTTTGAATAACACAAGAACTTGTTGCTGTTAGTATCAAATCATCTTTGAAGAAAGCTGTTTTCAATTATATAAATTAAATAAATGATTGTAGTTTTCTTTCAAGAAATGTGTCCCTTTAAAAAAAAATCAGTTATTCAGGTAATCACTATACTTTGATTATGCATACTTCTATAATTGTTCTACAGTCAATATCATGTAAAGAATAAAAATTTCTAAGAACAAGAGCCATTATACTGTGATGAAAAATAAATGAGGACTCTCTGCCACTTTGCTAGTAGAAATAGAAAACTAAAGTTTAAATTCTAAAATATATTACAAGAGCAATTAAAAATCCAATGTCCGTGGGGCTGGGGTTGTGGCTCAGCGGTAAAGCGCTCGCCTCGCACGTGCGCAGCCCGGGTTCGATCCTCAGCACCACGTAAACATAAATGCATTGCATTATGTACAACTAAAGTAAATAAATAAATGTTAAAAAAAATCCAATGTCCAGCTTTCCAATAAAACAAATTCAAGAATGTAAGGTAGGTAAAGTGCTGTTTCCCAAATATATACCTCTCCCACTAATATCTCATATTGTCTATCTACAATTTTCAGAAAAACAAACAGGTTGCCTTGAGGATATAAAGCCCTGGTGTCAAGACCCAGGACTTCAGAAACAAAACAGAACAAGCAAACAAGCAAAAACTTGGCACAAGATTAATAGCAATGAGAAGCAGAACAGTATACTTTTGCATTTCTGAGTATTATGGTAACTCCATTCCTAGGTTTTTGGAGGAATTCTGATACTGCTTTCCAGAGTGGTTGCACTAATTTGCAGTCCCACCAACAATGTATGAGTGTAACTTTTCCCCAGCTATCTTATCCTCAATATATATCCAAATGATGTAAAATCATATGCTATAGTGACACAGCCCCATCAATGTTTATAACAGTACAATTCACAATAACTGAGCTATGGAACCAATCTAGGTGCCCTTCAACAGTTGAATGGATAAAAAAAATGTGGTATATATACACAATGGAGTATTACTTTGCCATAAAGAAGAATTAAATTGTGGTGTTTGCCAGTAAATGGATAGAACTGGAGCCTATCATGCTAAGTGAAGTAAGCTAGTCCCCAAAAGTCAAAGGTTGGATGTTTTCTCCGATATGCAGAGAGCTAATTCAAAATAAGTAGGGGAGCATAAAAACAAAAGAAAGAAAGAGAAAATTTCATCAAAATAGAGGAAATGACAGTAAACAAAGGGAATTGAAGGGGAGGAAGGAGAGATGGGAAAAGGAAGAACAGTGGAATGAATCTGACTAAACTTCTTTATTACATACTTGAATATAACACAGTGAATCCCAGAATCAAGTATATCCACGAGACACTAATTAAAAAATTATAAATAAGTTGCAGGAAGATCAGTAGAGGGAGGGGAGCAGAGGGACAGAGGTGACAGAATTAGAGCAAATTAAATTCCATGCTTTTTTGATTATATCAAAATGTATCCTGATGTTATATATCCTGATGTTCTCTTTATAACTAAAGAGAATCTATTAAAATATTGCATTCCTTAAGAAAATGTATCTCCAAATTTTAAAAAGGGACATTTATATACCTCTTCAAAAGACATCTCAATTGTAATACATTGTCCTAGTCTATGCTCCTGCTACTACTATATACCTGAGACTGGGTAATTACCAAAAAGTGAAAATTTCTCTCCATTATGGAGGCTGGGAAGTTCAGTCAAAGTGCTGGCTGGTTCAATGTTTGTTAAACTCTACTTTCTCTACTTTAATATGTTCCCCTCCAGAGAAGACAATGTCCTCACAATACCTTAATCCATTATCAAAGGCAGAGTTCCTGAAGGCCTTGTATCATGATTGTAGTAGGGATTAAGTTTCAGCATGATTTTTTTGGGGACACAAACATAAGACACATGAAAGAAATAAATGAATTCCAATCTTTTAACATATATAATATATTTCTATATAATTTTAATGCACATTTCCATAATCTCTATAAAATTATTCTATCATTTTTGATTTCCTGTTTTTGTGAGAAATGCTCTTTTAAAAAGTTTGTAGTTTCTTGACTACACATTTTCTCCTTCCTTTTCTTTTTTTTCTCCTTCCTTTTCTTTCTTTCTTTCTTTCTTTCTTTCTTTCTTTTTTTTTTTTTTTTTCTGATACAGGGGAATTGAACCCAGGAGCACTTTACTACTAACTACATTCACAGTCTTTTTTGTTTTATTTTGAGACAGACTCTCATTAAATTGCTGAAGGTCTTGCTATGTTGCTGAGGCTGGTCTCAAACTTGTGATCCTCCTGCCTCAGCCTCCTGAGTCTCTGAGGTTATAGGTATGCACCTCTGTGCCTGACAACTACATAGGTTTTTATTTCCTAAAATTATATCACAAAGTATAGGTACTGAAGTAATAAAAATCTCAACGAAGTGATATTGACAATAACATATTTTATTATTGGGAGATAATTAAATTTATAATATTCTCCATCCATAGTGATTCAGAGAACTAATTAATGATTTGGGAGTCAGGTTGAATAATAAAAGAATACTAATATGAATTTATTTCTATCAAAAAGCTCATCATTTAGTGGGAAATAATACTATCTTAATCTTGTTAAAATATGGAAATTCTTACCAGGATGTGTTTAGTTAGTATAGTTATTGTGGGCTTTTTCTAGGAATCAACTGCAACTTAGGGCAATCCTCCCATAATTTATGTTAGTAACAACAACAAAAAACATGTCTCATACTCCAAAATACACAGAAATAAGTATTTTCATAACTTGGGGCTAAAAATTCAAAATAATTCTATGAAGCTAGGCACAGTAGCACATGTGTAATCCCAGCAACTCAGTAGGCTGAGGCAGGAGGATCACAAGTTCAAGGCCAGCCTCAGAAATTTAGTGAGGACCTCAGCAACTTAATGAGATCCTGTCTCAAAATTAAAAAAAGAAAAAATGACTGGGGATGTGGCTTACTAATTAAGTGCCCCTGGGTTTAATCCCTGGCACCAAGGGAACAGTCAAAATAATTTCATAAAATATGCAGAATACACTAAGGATAGGCTAGGAGTATAATCAGAAGTTGCAAAGAAGCAAATAATGCAAAAGCAGAATTGGAAGTTCTCCATGAGGGTAGTAATTTATCTGGTATCATGGAAAAGTCAATTCAACAATGTGAAAAATGAACTTGAGAACTTTATTAAAACATGAATGGCAAGGATTAGTAGTTGATAATAAAAGAGGCCATGGTAGCCATGGAGGAGAAAGATAAAAGATTCAAGTGAATACTTATAAATGTCCCTGAGAACAAATAGATTATAATGGAAACTATAGGAAAAGTTGAATAAAATTATTGACCAAGCAGGAAAAAAAAAAAAAAAAAAAAAAGACCACTAATTATACAAATTGATGGGCTCAGCAAAGTACAAGTAACATGAAATAAGTAACTTATTGTACAAGTTTGATTAGTTCTTCTTGCTCCCTCTTCCACTCCTCAAATTTGTGTCTATCAAGAACCTCAGGATGTGTCCTTATTGGAAAATGGGTTCTTTGTAGATGTAGTCAAATTAACATGAGATCATACTGGATGTGGGATGGCCCTAATTTAATGACATATAAGAAAAGAGAAATTTATACACAGAAAAATCTCATAGGATTGTGTGATAACAGAAACAGAAATAGAAGGCATGCTGCTATAAACCAAGGAATGTCAAGAAAAGTCAAGGTTGATCACAAGAAAATAGGAGGGGGAGTGGAAGGATTCTTATCCAAACGGATTATGGTCTTGCTTGATTGTAGATTTACGGCTTTTTGTTCATTTAAGCTACTTAGTTTGTTGGTAGAAATGTGAACATTGACTCTGTTTCTAGTGAGCCTCAGAAGAAAATGAAAAATGTTTTTTTGAAGAAAGGCAATCCCGTTACAAAGTGATAGAAAACTTGTCTGACTTTTCTTGTCCTATTGAGTGGGAAAGAAAAACAAAACTTGCAAGCAATGAGCTTCATTGTTTATTTGAAGAAACTTCCAAATGAAGTGCTAAATGCATGGCTGGGTTTTTCTTGGCTGCTTATGAAATGTGGAGGAAAGAGATAAATTGACAGAACTACTAAGCAAAGGGAATCAAAACCTGATGATTTGTGATAGTCTCTATCTGTAAAGGAAAAGATGAGAAAGTGTATTCTTGAAAGAACACCATAGGTGTTACTAAACAACCATTTACCAAAGAGATCAGGTGTGTGATTTACAGATCCAATCAGCCATCTCAGCAGAAGCCAAGAGTAAATATGGGCATATAAAGGAATGAACTATGTAGAACTCTGTTTAATGGTGAGTTTCCCCATGGACGTACATAGAAGATTGATAAGGGTTTTGAGAATTTCAAATTGCCCTCAACATCAACATTCCCTTTTCTTGATGGGTAGGTAACATACAGCTGTATAGTTTTTGTGGCATGTTTATTGCACGTAGAATCTCAAAATCCAACAACCTTAACTATTTTCTGGGGGTGGGGTAGGTGATGGGTCTGGAAGGCTCTACCCTCATGGATGGATTAGTCCATTCCTGGATTAATGGTTTATCATGGAAATGGTTTTGTTATAAAACCAATCTCCCTTTGACTTGCATACTCTTAACGTGACATGTGATACCCTCTGCCATGTTGTGATGCAGCATGGAGGTCCTCACAGATGCTGAACAGATTCTAATGTCATGATGTTGGGGGTTCCTGCCTCCAGAGCTAAATAGAACTTGATTATTTAGAAAGTACCCTACCTGTGCAATTCAGTTAACAGCAATAGAAAACAGACAGACAAGCGCTATTTTAAAATTTATCTTTAAAAAATTTCTCTGATTTTTGCAGGCACAAAATTTACTCTCTCTTCTTCAAAGTATATTTTTTAATAATTTTAATTCACTAAAAATTATTAAAATTCCATTTATTGAAAATTTAAAGGCTACCAAATACATTGTAATAAATTGCAAAGAATTTAGAGAGCAGTTACAGAAAATGTCAAAATAATTGACACAAAAATATTATTTAAAAATATTGAAATGTGTAATGATGTTGTAGACATTTTTAAAATTTGATTGATGGCATTGAAGAAAGTGTCTACTGAATTTTTTAATTCAACATAAACATTACCACAAATATTTTGGACTTGAATTCTTTTAAATATGTTTATATGTGTATGCTTATAAAGGTATATATCTTAATTTTATAAATTAGGCCAATTTTGTTTTGTTGGATTGACAGAATCTTGTGTAACTGAAATTATAAATTATATTTGTCAAGGAAGTCTATACACATACTCCATAGTTTTACAAATTTAATAAGGGCATTATGTTTGTAAAAAAAAAAATCAATTCCATATGGCCTAGAGATATAGCTCAGTTGAGTAGGAAGTGTGAGGCCCTGGGTTCAATGCCCAGTACTGCAAATAAATATAAAAAAAATTATTCCACATTTAATAATATATCAAAGCAAATTTTTAAATTTATTTAGAAAGATGACTTAAATTATAAATTAGGCTCTAGAAAAGGTAACTAAAATAGCATTTATCCTTATTGGTATTTTTTAAAATTTAGATTAATATCAATTTTTAAAAATTATAATTGTTATATTAATTGTACAATTGGATGGATTTCAATATGACATTTCTATATATGCTTATGCCATATTTTGGTCATTTCCACCATCCCTTTTAACATCTTTTTCTCACCCCTCAGTACCAATTCCCAGGTCGAATTCCCTCTCTTATTTCCCTAATAATCACTCCTCTACTGTTAGGTTATTTTTTTCTTTTTCTTTTTATCTTTATTTTTATTTTTTTACATTTTCACATACAAGACAAAACATTTGGCAGTTCTCTTTCAGCATCTAGTTTATTTTGTGCAAAATGGTTATCTCTAGTTCCATCCATTTCCTGGAAATGACATAATTTCATTCTTTGAGGTTGAATAATACTCCATTGTATATTTAAAATATTTTTCTTTATTTGTGCATCTATTGATGGGCATCTAAGCTGATTCCATATCTTGGCTATTGTGAACAGTTCTGAAATAAACAGTTATACAGGCATCTTTTTTATATGCTGAATTAATATCTTACAGATATATATCTTGGAGTGGTGTAGCTATATTGTATGTTAGTTCCATTTTAGTTTGTTGAGGAGCCTCCATAGTGTTTTGAAAAGTGACTGTGCTACTTTAGTTTCCATTCAACAGTGAATAAAGGCTCCTTTTTCTCACATCCTTACCCCCATTTGTTATTGTTGTTGTTTTGAAAATAGGCATACTAAATGAAGTGAGATGGAATTTCAATGTAGTTCTTGTTTGCATTCCCTTGATGGCTAGAGATATTGAGCATTTTTTTCATATATTTCTTGGCCATTTTTACTTTTTTCTTTCCATAAATATCTGTTCAGATTGTTAACCCATTTTTAATTGAATTACTTGTTCTTTGGTTGTTAAGGTTTTTTTCTTTTTTTTTTTTTTTTGAGTTATTTATATATTCTGGATATGAATCCTGTCAAATTAATTGTTGGCAAAGATTTGCTCCCATTCTTTCAGTTGTCTCTTCACTTCATTGATTGTTTCCTTTGTTATTAAGAAGATTTTTAATTTAATGTAATTCTATTTGTCGATTATTGCTTTTGTTTCCTCTGGTATTGGAGTTCCCATCAGGAAATTATTGCCTATCTTGAAGTGTTTCCCAAATGTTTTCTTCTAGTAGTTTCAAAGTTTTGGGTCTTACATTACAAGGTGTTTCATCATTTTGAATTGACTTTTGTGCAAGATAAGGATCTAGTTTCAATATTCTACATGTGGATTTTCAAGCACCATTTGTGGGGGAAACTGACTTTTCTCCAACATGTTTTTGGCACCTTTGTCAACAATCAGTTAACTTCAGATGTATGAATATATTTGTGATATATAAATTATATATAACATTATATTATATATCATGTGTATTATACTACATATAATGTTATATACATTATATGTTATATATACATATATACATACAATACATATACATATATAATATATACATACAATATATTATATATTATGTATACATGTATACATGCACATGTGTATATATAATATATAATATAATAAATATCTATAATTATGTTATATACATATCATATATAATTATATGTATACAATACATATAATATTTGTGAATCTTCTATTTCATTTATATATACATAAATAACACATCTATCCAATAACATGCTATTGTCATAATTGCTTTGTAGGATCTTTTGAAATCAAGTATTAGGATTTAGATGTGAGGTATCCCCCAGAAGCTCACATGTGAGATAATACGTGAAAGAAGAGATAAAATGATTGGGTTATGAGAACCTTAACCTAACCAGTGTATTAATTCCCTAATAGAGAATAATTTGTAGGTAGGTAGTATGAGGTTGAAGTATGTGGGTCATTTCAGGGTGTTTCTTTGAAGTTTATATCTTGTCCATGGTGAGTAGAATCTCTCTCTGCTTCCTGGTTTCATGTCCTAACTGCTTTACTGTGCCACAAACTTCCACCATGATGTTCTCCCTCACCTTAGCCCCATGAGCTTCAAATAAACTTTTCCTCTTCTAAAGTTGTTCTTGTCTGGTTTTTGGTCACAGTGGCAAAAATGTACACCAAAACATCAGGTATTGTGATGCTTCCAGCATTACTCCTTTTTCCCTCATAATTGCTCTGGCTATTTGAGATCCTTTGTGTTTATATATTGAATTGTAGGATTTTTTTTTTCTATTTGTGTGCAGAATGTCATTGAAACTTTAATAGGAACTGCATTGAATCTGTACATGGCTTTCAGTTAGCATGACTATTTTAATATTAATTCTCCTAATCCATGAATGTGGAAGGTCTGTACATTTTCTAGTGTCTTCATTTTCTTTCTACCATGTTTTATAATTTTCATTGAAGAGACCTTGTCACTTCCTTGGTTAGGATTATTTTTAGGTTTTGTTTGTTTTGTTTTTGCCTATGGCAGGTGGGATTGATTCCTTGATTATTTCTCAGCAACTTCATTTCTTCCTTGATTATTTAGCAGAAACTTCATTACTATGTATAGAAAGGCTACTGATTTTCATGTGTTTATTTGTATCCAGGTATTTTGATGAATTTATCAGTTTTAAGAGTGTCTTGGTGGAATTTTTAGGATTTTATAAGCATAGAATCACAAAATCAGAAAATAGGGATAATTTGATTTCCTTCTTTCTTATTAGTAGCCATTGTATCTCTTTCTCCTAATTCTCCTAAAACTGCCAGTACTATAGAAGTGGCAAGAGTGGACACCTTTGTCTTTTTCCTGATTTTAGAGAAAATTCTTTCAGTTTCCCCCATTCAATAGGATTTTGGCTATGGGTTTTTGAGAACATTGTGTTTTATCAATGTCACACTCCACCAAAATTTTATAGTCATATTATCACCACTAAAGAATTTTATTCTCAGCATTAGACTTTAAACTCCATTTATAAGCATAAATATAATAACACTAATAGCATTGATACTTTGCTTTCAACCAAATGGAACTTCCAATATGTAAACTTTGATTTTATGATTGAATTTTAAAAATTCTGCTAATAAAATCAATTCAACTGATTTCCTATTTGAAGTGCATAATTTAAAATTGGCAGAATATCGCCATTTGCTGAGTTATTCTGGATCTAGAAGAGAGAGATGGGTCAGATTCTCCTTCACAACTCTCAGAAAGAACTAACCCTGCCAACACCCAGATTTTATCTTTTCTAGTCTTTAGAATTCGTGGGGGGAAAAAAAACCGTGTTGTTTCAGCCATTCGTATTGTGATACATTGTTATAGCCGGTTTGCCAAACCAACATAGGTCCCAAAGAAAAAAGACTGGGGAATTTATGTATTGATTACTGCCTCTATTGCTAAATGTTTGACCCCAAGGAAATTAGTCCACACACTGGAACTGTGTTATTCATGGGCTAATAACAATACTACAACTTTAGAGAAAGATTTCAGAAGAGAGAAAGAGAGAGGATACAAAATCTGAGATAAATTCAGGTACTTCAACTGGGAAATCATGAATGCACACAAAGAACAGCTGCGGTGGAGTGGAGTCAGCTGTGGGCTGACGTGATGTAGCACAGAAACAGTAGTGCTTGCTAGAGTAACATTTCTCCTATGATATGATTATGTCACTCATTCGCTTTTTTCTATTAACTTTTTAAAAGTCTGAACAAATATTAGCATCTAGATTTAATTCCCAATCTTTCTAATTTTTTCTTTCTTGTATGTTTTACAATTTTTTCAGTGTATTTTAAGATCATTTATATTTTCTTATAGAGTAACATTAAGATTTTTGATGATTAATATAATTTTATTATGGATAAATTTAAAAATATATATTTTCTGTGAAACATGAAAAATCTACCAATATATGACTAAATATAATCTTTGTACTGTATTTTGCCATGTAGTTGTTTGAGCTTGAATTTTATGATTTTGAATATTATGTCTGTAAAAATACCTTACCTTCTCGCTTTTTAGTATATAATAACCAATGAAGAGAAATCTGGAATTTTCTTTAAATTTTATTTTAGAAATTTAGTATTAAATTTATATGACTTCCTTTATCATGTGAATAGACTATGCACACACATACACAATCAAGTATATATTTATTTAAAGCATATATATGTATATATATGTATATATGCATATATGTTTATTTTAAAATAAATGCATGTTTTAAAACACCTGAAATTTTTTAAATTATATCAGACCTGTGAATCTGTATCTAAATGAAAGATAAGTTATTGAGTAAACCATTTTTTCCACAGGGAATTAACATTATTGCTTCGGTCCTTCCTAAAATACTCTCATATTTTTGCTTTGTTTTCTGTATTGCTGTTATGATTTCTTTGCATATATGTGACAATTCTTTAGTAAGTTACCACACCTCTTCCATTTTTGGTTACATTTACACACAAGAAAGTAATTAAAATATCTATATACAAACAATTTTAAAGCAAATATTTAGGTAAATAGCTCTACAAAGAAGAATGGTAAAACTTCAATCTTGTGCCCTAGTGTGCTTCTTCTAAACAAATCACCATTTCCTTAGCGGTCCTGTCTTTACTTTTAGGTAATTATTTCTGTGCTTTTTGAAATAGTTTAATAGTTATGTGTCTGGTGTTTAAGTTATATGGTACAACTTACCTGTTTTTGGTTTTCATATAAATAAATCAGATATTTATTTCAAGTTTTTTCTACAACTTCACAATAGCACATTGTCAGTGTTTTTGTGTACAACTCCAATTTGTTCACCTTTATTGCTGTATAGCATGAAGTGTATTAGACTGAATTTTTTTGTTTTATAAAGCACAGATTTATTATGTAAGAGATTTGTGGATCAGCACTTCAGGTGCCATTTAGCTGGATTTTTTTTCTTTAGGATTTTACCAGGCTACAATCAAGGGGGCCTGATTTTAGGACTGAGCAGACTATAATACTATGTGAGATTCATGATCATATATATATGCCATAGATTTGTTATCAGAATCTTGGTCTTTGTGGATGTGTGATTGCTATCTGCCAGATGGAAACTCCTCTCAGCAATTAGAGGGCCAGGACCTTGCCACAGACCCTTCCATACATCCTCTCACAATGTGGCAATTTGCTTTTCCTTCAAGGTCAAAAAGAATGGCCTTCTCTGACATTTCATCTTATTTTAAAGGGCAAGAATAATTAGGTCAGACCACAAAGTGTAATTTCCTTGTTGATTAACTCAGCCTAGACTGCAATTTATTCATCTAGTATAATATTGTTTAACATTTGTTCCATATCTTGACTGTTACAATCAATTTTCTTATTAACATTCTAAGGAATTTATAAAATAAAATACATTGTGAAATGATTAAATCCACTCAATTAACATGTCCTCAACACATGTACTCATTAGATTTTGTGGTGAGAACATTTAAGATCGAATCTCTGAACAATTTTCAAATATACATTAATAATATTATTAACTACATTCATCATATTTTAAATTGATCTCCAGATCTTCTTTAACCTGTCTAACAAACTTTGTGATTTTTGATCAACATCTTCACCTTTAACTTACTTGCCAGCCTCTGAGTGGTATTAGAGAAAACTGATCTGAAGATGTTATAAATTGCAGAATCATTTTTGTATTCCTTTAAAAAATAAATATGTAAATCAAGTTTTGCATCTTTGATTTTTTACTTTGTTAAAAGGAAATGTTTGCATTTGATAAACATTTTATATATGCATATTTCAATGAAATTATTTTTGGAAGATTACCTTTCTCATGCATTTTTGACTTTAAATTCATTCATCTGAATTGAAATATGAAAATTATACATACACGTATATATCATGAAATGCATGATGTATACAAACATATACTCACACATTGTGGAATAGATAAAACAAGATAATTAACACGTCAATTACATTTTCTGTGGTTAGAACACTTAAAATCTATTCTTTTTTTAATTTGTTTTAATTTATACATGACAGTAGAATGCTGGCAAAACTGGAAATTCATATGTAGCAAAATGAAATTAAACCTCTATCTCTTACCCTGCACAAAAATCAACTCAAAGTGGATCAAAGACTTAGGCACTAGAACAGAGACTCTGCACCTAATAGAAGAAAAAATAGGCCCAAATCTGCACCACATCAGCCTAGGATCTGACTTCCTTAACAAGACTCCCAAAGAGCAAGAAGTAAATGGTATATATACACAATGGAATTTTACTCAGCAATAAAAGAGAATAGAATAATGGAATTCGCAGGTAAATGGATGAAGTCGGAGAATATAATACTAAATGAAGTTAGTCAATCTCAAAAATCCAAATGCTGAATGTCTTCTCTGATATAAGGAGGATGATATAAGGAGGATTCACAGTGGTGTTGGGTCGGGGTACATAGAAGGATTAGAGGAACTCTAGAAAGGTCAAAGGGGAGGGAGAGGAAGGGAGGGAGCAAGGGGGTATGGAGGAGGGGAAAAAGGTGGTAGAATAAGATGGATATCATTATCCTAAATGCATGATTGAAGACTTGAATAGTATGAATATACTTTGTATACGAATAGTGTTTTGTAAAAAGATGCTCTATATGTGTATTATGAATTGTAATGCCTGCTCCTGTTATAAATACAACAATTTTGAATTAAAAAAAAAGAAAAAATCAATAAATGGGATTGATTCAAATTAAAAAGCTTCTTTTCAACACAGGAAACAATTAATGATGTGAGAAGAGAGCCTACAGATTGGGAGAAAATTTTTACCACATGCACCTCTGATAAAGCATTAATCTCTAAGATATATAAAGAACTCAAAAAACTTAACACCAAAAAATAAAAATAAAAAACAAATAACCCAATCAGTAAATGGGCTAAGGAACTGAACAGACACTTCACAGAAGAAAAAATACAGTTGTCAACAAATATATGAAAAATTGTTCAACATCTCTAGCAATTAGAGAAAGGCAAATCAAAACTACTCTAAGACTTCACCTCACTCCTGTCAGAAAATTATTAGAATTAAAATTATTTTTGAAATTGACTAATGTCAATTTCAAGTGTATAACATATTGTTATTAACTATAGTGACACGAGGTACAGTAAGAATCCCTTGAACTTATTTCTTCTAATTGAAATTTTCTATTCTTTGATCAACATCTCCCCAACTCCCACCTTCAATCTGTACAACAATCATTGCATATTCTTATAAGCTTGATATTTTTAGATTCTACCTATAAAGGAGATCTTGTAACCTACATTATTCTGTGTCTGGGTTATTTCACTTAGTTTAATAATTATGTTTAGGTTTTTGAGAAACTGCCAAATTTTTTCCAAATATTCTACAATAGTTTTTACTGTCATGAGCAATATATGTAGATTTCAATTTCTCTACATTGTTGTCAACATTTGATATTATCTGTTATTTAAAATTTTGGCTATTAGGACTAATGTTACAAAATGGTATCTCTTTGTGATTTTGGATTGATTTCCTTCATTATTAAAGTTGAATATTTTTATATGCCCATTGATCATTTGTTGTATCTTTTGGAGAAATTTTGTTTAAACCCCGTGTCCATTTTTAAATTCATTATCTCTCCTCTTATATTTTGAATAGTTCTTTGTGTTTTAGTTACTAGTCTCTTAACAGATAATTGATTTGGAAATATTTTCCCCATTTTCTGCACAGTAATTTTATTTTTTTTCTCCTTATTGTTCATAGATGCATACATGTTTTAAAATTTTGGTGAAGACTAACTTTTTTTTCATTTATTGCTCATATTTTAATATTTTGAAATATTGCTCATACTTAAAATAACATCTTTAAGAAGATGTTACTTCTCAACTCTTAATTACATTCCTTTGATCTACATGTCTTCACATAACGTAATATCACATTTTCTTCCTTAATGTAACTTTAAATAAGTTTTAAAGTGAAGAAATATGTATGTATTATTCATATTTGTTCTCCCCATTCCACATTATTTTAACTACACTAGATCCCTGAAATTTTCATGTTAATTTTCAGATTAGTTTGTCAAATTCTATGATGATTCTGGCTGGGACATTAGAAGTATTGCCATCATAAAAATATTAAGTTGTTTTTGACCTACGAATATGGTTGTCTTTTATTTATGTAAGTCTTCAACTTCTTTCATAAATAGTTTGAGTTTTCAAAATATAAATTGTTTTCTATTTTTTTCTAATATCTTATGCTTTTTTATGCAACTACAAGCAAAATTGATTTCCTTATTTGAAAGAGTGTTTCTTGCAAGAGTGCATGATGCAGTTGGTTTTTGCATATTGATCTTATTAAGGAGATCTTATCTAAACTTGTTTATTAATTCTAATAGATATTGAGAGGATTTCTAAGGATTTTCTGTAGAAAAAAATTTCATTATAACTTACAGTATGATGTTGAATTCCAGGGGTAAAAGTAGACATATTTTTTTTTTCTGATCTTAAAAAGAGAGTATTTATTCTTTCCATTTCCAAGTAAATATGATATTATCTGTGAATTCTTTTCCTTTTCAATATTTTTTCTTTGCCTCATTGATTAAATTCCCTTTTATTCTTCCTAAATTTTCTACCACTCCCAGTAACACCACAGCTTAGTCGCCACGTACATTGGCTTTTGGGGAACATTCAAAATCTAAACCCTCTACCATGGTTACAACCAAATCTGTACTTTATTTCTTCCCAAAGGATCCACAATTTAATTGTCTTACCCTAATGGTAAGGGTCCCCCATACAAATTTGGGGTTATACAAACATTCAATACATGCCATTTCTCTAGGGAATAAATCTAAGTTAAATTACATATACTTTATATTGTTTCAATAAATGTATACAATATTGATCCACTTGCCCTCATCTTTATTCTAGTACTACTATGATCTTTTTTAAAAAATATTTTTTAGTTGTCAATGGATCCTTTTATTATATATTTTTTTATTTATATGAGTGCTGAGGATTGAACCCAGGGCCTCATGCATGCCAGACAAGCGCTCTACCACTGAGCCACAACTCCAGCCCCTACCATGATCTTAATATTTGAAATTATCCCTTCCAATCTGTGTTGTTACAGCTCAAAGTGTTGCAGAAACCTCAGTTCTTTTCCCTGATGTCAATCCAATAACGAGGGCACAGTTTTGAGAAAAAAAGGAAAACAAAGTTTCATTGCTTTAGTAGCAAAGGAGAAAGACATAGAACTCTTATCCCCAAGGCTCTGATTCTGTCCATTAGAGGGAGCAGAGGGTTTTCACAGAGATCCAAAAGGAATCCTGTTTCCCAAGATTAGGGAGGGGAGATCAGGGATGGGAAGATTAGGGAGGTGAGATTAGGAAGGAGAAGACCCAGGAGAAGAAAATCAAGGAGGAGAAATCAGGAAGAGTAAGAAATGTCTCAGTGGCAGAAAAGGAAGGGCTGTAGTCCAAACAAAGTGAACCACTATTACAAAAATGGCTTTCTTTGAGGAATCAGCCCTCTGTAGACATCAGACCTACTGATATTTTGTTCTTCTATTTCCCACCCTCTACAACTTTAAACAATAAATTTCTGTTGCTTTATGAGCCTCTCAATCTATAGTATTGTATCAGCCCAAATAGACTAAGGCAGTTTTTCATTCAATTTCATTCTTATACATTACATATGAATAAGCATACTTTTACGATTATTGTTTTATGAAGTTATCTTTAATATGAAAGGAGAACAAAAATTAAAATTAAAAATGCTAATATACTATCTTACATTTACTGACATAATTATTTTTATTGGTGCAATTTATAACATGAATTTAATTTACTGTCTGGTTTTCTTTACTACAGATTAAAGAACTCTAGTATTTTTCATAGGGCAGTGCCATTAGGAGGAAATTTTCTCAGTTTTGCTTATCTCAGAGTAGCTTAATTTGTCTCCTGTAATAGGTTTTCTGAATATAGAATTTCAGATAGTCTTTTTTTTTTTTTTCCAGGACTGTGAATATGTCATTACCTAGTTCTTTGGCCTTTATGGTTTCTGATAAAAAAAAAGTAGCTATAAAGATAAGATTTATATAGCTATAAATCTTATCAAGACTTACACATGATGTGTTAACATATTTTGTTCTGCTTTCAATATTTTGTTTGTCTTAGACTTTCCACAGTTTGACTAAGTATGGATATGTTTGATTTTATACTATTGAGGTTTATTGAACATCTTGAATGTAAAAATTAATAATTTACTTCAAATCGGTGAAGTTTAATGATTTTTAAAAAATATTTTTCTTTCCCTTTATATATCATTCTCTTTGGAGATTCTATTATGCATATGGTAATTGATATCCTATTAATTTATAGGTTTGTTTTATTTTGCTTACTTTTTAAAAATCATATATTCTTCAAACTTCATGCTCTGAATTAATTTATCTTCAAGTTCACTGGTTCATTCTTAATGCCAGTTCATATCTGCTGAGAATTTTTATAGTGATTTTTGCATTTCAAGGATTACATTTTTTGTTTCTAGAATTTCAACTTGACTCTTTAAAAATTTTTAAGATCATTCCCTTTAGTGACACATGATTCTCATACCTTCATTTAATCCTTATAAATAGTTTCATTTATTTGTTTTGTTCTGTTTTAGTTTCTTAGACATATTTACAATAACTGATCAAAAGTATTTTCTGATTTCAAACTTGGGCTTCTTTTTTGGGGTTTGTTTTAATACTTTTTTTAGTTGTATATGCACACAATATCTTTATTTTTTATGCGGTGCTAAGGATCGAACCCTGTGCTTCACACATTTGAGGTAAACACTTTGCCACTGAGCCACAACCCCAGTGGACAATTTCTATTGACTGTCCTCTTTCCTATATATGAACTATAGTTTCTTATTTCTTTTTTCTCTTTTCTTTCCTATTTCATTCTTTTTTTTTTCCTGTTAACTTGGTATTTTAAAGGTGCAAAAATATCCAATAATCAGGATTGCTATGTAATACGACCTGTGTTTAATTGCTTTCTCCCTCCCCGCCCCCATGCAAGGGCAAGAATAAAGTAAGTTTCCTTTCTTCCTTTTCAAGTTTCACTGAAATGAACAATTAAAATAAATGTTTTAGCAGAAGAAAGGAATACAGTTATTTACATATGGACATTATTGAAAGGTGATTGCCCAATAACATAAGACTAAGAAACTTATATATCCTTCTTTATAAGGGAGAACAAAATGAGGGGAATATAGGCAATTTTGAGGCATAATAAATGATTTTCAGGGGAATCAAATACACCGAAATAAGAGGCAATAGTTTGTACGCAAATGATTCTGTGAATTGAATGGATGAAAGAACAATTTCTTGTGACAAAATCTTCCTATCCTATAAGATAATCTCCCCTGTGAAATGTTATGGAAAATAATATTCCTACAAGATAGTTTCCCAGGAAATATTGAGGGACAATGTGACTTTGGAGGAGGGAGGAGAAATTAGTCAAACATTAAACTCTCCCAATACTTGTTGTTTCCCAGTAACATTGGGCCCTGAGGGAAAATGCAAACTTTCCTCCCTTCCCAGGTTCATCCCCAGCATCTCCACCAAAAGAAAATATTTACCCCTTCCCAATAACAATGGGTCCTGAAGAAAGGAGGCCAATACTGAAATGCTGGGCCCTTGATTTTTATTCTTTCCCATTGCAGATGAGTCCTGGAAGGAGGAAAGCAAATAGTAAAGCTCTAGGTAACAAATGGTAAGTCACACCATTTGTGCAAACATACATGTACCTAGGGTAATGATGTCCCTCTCATTCCACCATCTTTCCTACCCCTGACCCCCTCCCCACTCTCTTTGCCCCATCCAAAGTTCCTCCAGTCATCCCATGCCTATGCCATTTTGATTTAACATCTACTATCAGAAAAAATATTTGACCCCTGTTTTTCTGGGATTAGCTTATTTTGCATACCATGATGTTCTCCAACTCCTTCCATTTACTTGCAAATGCCATAGTTTTATTCTCTTTTAATGCTGGTTAATATTCCATTGTGTAGATATACCACTGTTTCTTTATCCATTCATCTATTGAAGGGCATCTAGGTTGGTTCCACAGTTTAGCAATTGCGAATTATGCTGCCATAAACATTGATGTGGCTGCATTACTATAGTATGCTGATTTTAAGTCCTTTGGGTATTGTAAGGAAAATAAAAGGAGACACAGAGACAAGATGCAAAGGCAGGAAAAGAAGTGGTAGAATGACAGAGAGGCCAAACTGCCAAGCTTTATTTATATCAATAGGTTACATTAGGTCGGTCATTAGTGCCATGACTACATTATTATTTAGTATTACATTAATCCCAGGTGCTTAACATCTGAGATCAAAGTCCAGGCTGATAAGACACAGAGCCTGTTCTTAAGTACATTACCATAATAACTAGGTACTGCACCCGTATTAGTTATCTTACTAGTGTCAAGGAGAAACCGCTGAGCATTCCAAGCTTGGGAAATAGAGTGCCAGTTACCCTCTAGGCGTTTGCTCACCAAAGTGATGCTTCCCTGTACATTCTCATGATCAGAATACCTACAGGGTATAGACCAAGGAGTGGAATAGCTGGGTTAAATGGTGGTTCCATTCCAAGTTTTCCAAGGAATATCCATACTGCTTTCCAGATTGGTTGCACCAATTTATAGTCCCACCAGTAATGAATGAGTGTGCCTTTTCCTCCACATCCTTGCCAACACTTATGGTTGCTTGTATTCTTGATAACTGCCATTCTGACAGGCATGAGATGAAATCTTAAGACTAGTTTTGATTTACATTGCTCTAATTACTAGAGATGTTGAACATTTTTTCATATATTTGTTGATCGATTGTATATCTTCTTCTGAGAGTTGTCTGTTCAGCTCCTTAGCCCATTTATTGATTGGGTTCTTTGTTTGTTTTCGTGTTAAGTGTTTCTGAATTCTTTGAATATTCTGGAGATTAGTGTTCTATCTGACGTTTGTGTGGCAAAAATTTGCTTCCAAAACGTAGGATCTCTCTTCACCTCATTGATTGTTTCTTTGTCTGAGAAGAAGCTTTTCCATTTATTGATTCTTGATTTTTATTTCTTGTGCTTTAGGAGTCTTGTTAAGGAAGTCAGGGCCTAAACCTACACCATAAAGATTTCAGCCAAATTTTTCTTCTATTGGGGGCAGGGTCTGAGGTCTAATTCCTAGGTCCTTGATCCACTTTGAGTTGAGTTTTGTGCATGGTAAGAGATAGGTGTTTAGTTTCATTTTACTGTATATGGATTTCCAGTTTTTCCAGCACCATTTGTTGAAGAGGCTGTCTTTTGTCCAATCTGTGTTTTGGTGCCTTTGTCTCATATGAGATCATTGTATTTATGTGGGTTTGTCTCTGTGTCTTCTATTCTGAACCATTGGTCTACATGTATATTTGGGTGCCATACCATGACATTTTTGTTACTATAGGTTTGTAGTGCAGTTTAAGGTCTGGTATTGTGATGCCTCCTGCTTCATTCCTCTTGCTAAGGATTACTTTGGCTATTCTGGATCTCTTATTTTTCCAAATGAATTTCTTGATTGATTTTTCTATTTCTATAAGGAATAACATCAGGATTTAATTGGAATTGCATTGAAGCTGTATAGCACTTTGGGTAGTATGGCCATTTTGACAATATTATTTTGGCCTATCCAAGAGCATGGAAGATCTTTCCATCTTCTAAGGTCTTCTTCAATTTCTTCTTTTAGTGTTCTGTAGTTTTCATAATAGAGGTGTTTCATCTCTTCTTAAATTGATTTCCAATTTTTTTTTTTTTAGGTTCTTCTGAATGGGATACTTTTCCTAATTTCTCTTTGAGAGGATTTATCACCGATGTATAAAAATTGCATTAGATTTATGGGTATTGATTTTATATCCTGCTACTTTGCTGAATTCATTAATTAATTCTAGAAGTTTTCTGGTGGAGCTTTTTGGATCCTGTAAGTATAGAATCATGTTGTCAGCAAATAGTGATAGTTTGAGTTCTTCTTCTTCTTTTATTTGTATCTCTTTAATTTCTTTCTTCTGTCTAATTGCTTTGGCTAAAGTTTGGAGGACTCTGTTTAATAGAAGTGGTGAAAGAAGGCATCCCTGTCTTGTTAGAGATGTTGGAGGGAATGCTTCCAATTTTTTTTTTCCATTTAGCATGATGTTGGTGTTGGATTTAGCATACATAGCTTTTACAATTTTGATGCATGCTCCTACTATCCCCAGTTTTTCTAGTGTTTTGAACATGAAGTGGTGCTATATTTTGTTAAATGCTTCTCTGCATTAGTTGCTATAATCATGAGTCTTAGCTTTAAGTCTAATGATGTGATGGATTATGTTTACTGATTTCTATATGTTGAACCAATCGTGCATTCCTGGGATGAACCCCACTTGATTGTGTTGCACTATCTTTTAAATATGTTTTTTAATATGATTTGCCAAAATTTTATTGATAATTTTTGCATCTATTTCATCAGGGATATTGTTCTGAAATTTCCTTTCCTTGATGTGTCTCTATCTGGTTTTGGTATAAAACCAAACCGTATATATGGTACTAGTCTCATAGAATAAGTTTGGAAATGTTCCCTCTTTTTCTATGTTTTTAAAAGAATTAATATTTTAGTTTTAGATGGATACAATACCTTATTTTGTTTATTTATTTTTTGATGTGGTGCTGAGGATCAAACTCAGTGCTTCACACATGCTAGGCGAGAGCTCTACCACTGTGCCACAAACCCAGCCCTACTTCCTTTACTATAGATGTAATAATTTGAGGACTATTTGTATTAATTTTTTTAAGGTCTTGTGTAACTTAGATGAGAATCCATCTGGTCCCCAACTTTTCTTGGTTGGTAGGCTTTTGATGGTGTTTTCTATTTCCTTGCTTGAAATTGATCTGTTTGAATTGTGTATGTCCTCCTGGTTCAGTTTGGTTAGATCATGTGCCTCTACAAATTTGTTGGAGTCTTTGAGGTTTTCTATTTTACTGGAGAACAAATTTTTAAAATAGTTTCTAATTGTCTTCTGTATTTCAATAGTGTTTTTTTGCTTTAATTTCATTGATTTCAGCCCTGGTTTTAATTATTTCCTATATTCTACAAAGTTTGATGTTGGTTTGTTCTTCTTTTTCTAGGGCTTTGAGATGTAATGTAAGGTCAGTTATTTGTTGACTTTTTATTATTTTAATGAATTAGCTTAATTCAATGTACTTTCCTCTTACCATTGCCTTTATAGTGTCCCATAGATTTTGATAAGTTGTATTGGAGTTCTCATTGACCTCTAAGAATTTTTTTTATGTCCTCCCTTATGTCTTATGTTTTCCATGTGTCATTCCATAGCATATTGTTTAGTCCCAAGGTGTTGTAGTATCTTCTGTTTTTTATTTTATCATTGATTTCTAATTTCATTCCATTATGGTCACATAGAATGCAGGGTAGTATCTCTATTTTTTTTTCTAAGACTTGCTTTGTGGTATAACATATGGTCTATTTTGGAGAAGGATCTATGTGCTGCTGAGAAGAAAGTGTATTCACTCCTTGATGGATGGAATTTTCTATATTTGTCTGTTAAGTCTAAATTATTAATTGTTTTATGAGTTCTATAGTTTCTTTGTTTAGTTTTTGTTTTGAGAATCTATCCAGTGGTGATAGAGGTGTATTAAAGTCACCCAGTATTATTATGTTGTGGTCTATTTAATTCTTACAGTTGAGAAGGGTTTGTCTGATATACACAGATGCCCCAATGTTTGGAGCATAGATATTTCTGATTATTATGTCTTGTTGATGTATGAATCCCTTAAATCTCGGTTAAACAGGCATTTAAAAAGTACCAAGGTCTTTGGCTATGTCCTTTATTATTTGAGTTAAAATCCTTCCTGTAATTCCCATCCTGATTTATCCCCACTTTCCATTTTCCCCCTGCTCTGGGACAAAGGAGTTGGCTGGAATATTCCCACAGGCAAGTCTCATGATCTTTACATATATGAAAAAGCCTTTATGGAACCAAATAATGTTTCTACTGGTTATTCTGGTATGGTCTCTGCATTTGAACAAGACCTTAATTGAGGCCTATCACCCTGATTGCCCAATCATTATCTATTCTTATTCAATGGTATATGAAAAACATTATCAAATGTAGATTAATTTAAATGCATCATTTGATATGTTTATCAATTATCTAAACTAAATGTACTATTATTGATGTAAAATAATATCTCTGCTTTGAGGAAATAATTAAAGACTTCATTATGAGCCAAATATGAGTGAACATGGATTCATGTTACCTGGAATGAAATGTTACACCATGGAAGATGTTACATGAACTTTTTATAGTCACTGAAAATTAAAAAAAAAAAGTGTTGTGAATTAATACATTTACCAACTAAATTTATGGGAGCATCAGGTAGGTGATTTACAAAAAGATGGAATCAGCTTTCAGATGATTAGCCAAGTCAGAAATTATCTTATAAAATTTTAGCTTTAGTGTTGGTGGAGTTTAGATTTATCCTATGTTAGTGATACATTCTGAGAAGTTTTCATAACAGTAAAGAGAATGTTAGTCAGATACAAAAGTTAAGAAAAATGGCTCTTAAAGGTACAAAATATCCCAAGATAGTTTTGGTTCACATATTAATAACAGTCCATCTGGTAATAATAAATATTGATGAGGATGTGTGGAGAAAGGTACGCTCATACATTGTGGTTGAGACTACAAATTGGTGCAACCACTGTGGAAAACAGTATGCAATTTTCTCAGAAATTTTGGAATGGAACCACCATCTGACCCAGTTATCCCACTCCTCAGTGTATATCTAAAAAATTCAAAATCAGAATACTAAGTAACATAGCCATATCAATATTTATAGTAGCTTAATTCATAATAATTAAGCTATGGAAACAACCTAGTTGCCCTTAAACAGATTAATGAATAAAGAAAACGTGGTAAATATAGACAGTGCATCATTACTCAGCCATAAAGAACAATGACTTTATGACATTTGCCAGCAAATGGAAGGACATCTGTAGACCATCATGCTATGTGAAATAAGCCAATTTCAAAAAAAACCAAATGTCAAATGTTTTCTCTGATATGTGGAAGGTAATCCACAATAAGGCAGGGATTTGAGGGGAAGAATAGAAATCCATATGGAATAGTAATAAATCATTTCACATAGAATTTTGGTAATGATTAAATCAAATAGTATATACAAATTACTTAAAATGGTAAAAATTAAATATACTTTTACTAGTGAGTGTTGTAATGTCATTGTTAGTAGCAGTTAATAATGAGCAATGAGATGCATAGCAAGGTCACAGGTTTACTTTAAATCACTCATAAAGTTTTTTTTTTAGTTACTGCCAAGGCAGATGAGTAAATAATTTGTAGCAGATAACCTATAGAGAATAGGATGGCCACTGTGATAGTTCCAAAGAGGACCACCTAAGGTAAAAATCTCCACCACCCAAAGTGAAGGAGAAGTTGAACACCTGAGTGACAAAGAGTGCAGAAGATGCTCTCCAGTTTTCAAAGCAAATGTCAAACAGTAAAAATTCGGAGCCAGCATTACCTTCTTCATGGTTCTCTCCTCAGAGATGACCCACTCCCTCCCTTGAGAGAGGTCTCCGCTTGAACTTCACTTTGCTTGTACTTTATTTTTACCTCACTTCCTCTCTACTGTCACTTATAATAAATCTCTCTTGCATGGCTTTTGGTGTCTGACTTTAAATTTTCTTTCTTCAAAACACAAGAACTGCTTTCCTATAATGATATAAGTTTTAATGAATCAAGCACAAAATTTGTTATTTGTGGTAGATTCAGGGAAGTTCAATTGAACTAGTATAACCAGAGAGTGTTAATATTTATTCTATTAACTGAAACAGCATCATTTCTCTGTTGTATTTTTCTTGTTCTGGTAAACCTGATAACAAGAAAAAGGGAGATAGGAAACCCCTAAGTCTGAAATGAATAGACCAATTTTATTCTCAACATTACTTTTGAAATTTATTAATTTAAAGGACTTCAATATATATTAGCTTGAATTTTTACAATTATTTCAAGGAGAATCTGATTTCATTCATGTTTATTTATAGGCATATCTAAGAATATAAAAATGTGAAAATCTCACTGTATCTGTATAAATTCTTTCTTTAGAATGTTTTAAAGTTACCTCACTAGATTTTTTAAAAATTAAGGCATATTTTATTCTCTTAAGCTTATAAACTGAAAATTAACATCACTAACATGAAAAAACACAAGAAATCAAGAGCAGTATGTTGAAGACAATTTAATTATATATCCGCTAATTTTAGCACAGTAAATCTGTAACTGAGACAATTTAGGGTGCAACCAAAGAGTATTAGTATTTGGTGACTTTTTGTGTTGTTGAGAAGTGTCCATCATACCTTTGACTACAAAATGGCACAGAGGAAATTTTGAGGAGTGGTACAATTTTTCCTGATTGTGTTTGTTATTACATGATCATGTGTTAATAAATCAAACCTTCCAGAATTGATACTAAAAGAGTATATTTTGTTACATGTTAATCATATTACAATATTTTTAAGGGTTCTAGGACATTAGAAGACAAAGGTCACATGATTTCCTACTGAGAGAATCAACCATATGTAATTCAAAAAGCAGGAAAAAAAAAGAGTTATGGTGCGATGCTACATCATGTACAACCAGAGAAATGAAAGGTTGTGCTGAAATTGTGTTCAATGAATCAATATGCATTCTGCTGTCATATATACCTAATTAGAAAAAATAAATTAATTAATTAAAAAAAAAAAGACTTATTAGGGAGCTCAATGGTCAAGAATTGCCAGAGTAGTGGGTTTATTCAAGACCATCTTTGAATGCAGTTTGGTTCTCCTAACTTTGTTATTTTCCCTTTATCAATTTAGCATCCACCGTTTTGGTGAATGTATTATAGTGTTACTTCTCAATTCTTCCAATGCTTCATGTGTATTGTTCTTTAGGCTTTTCATTTTATCAGTGGCATATTGTTCTATTTTTACTCCTACTTCCTTTTTTATATTGATGATCTATACAAAAATCATTCCATGTAAATGAGCTCTGCTAATGCCTTTTGGAATGTACTCCTTGTAAATCAACAGCTTGCTAATAAAACACTGTGGATTTGATAACCTCTAGTGCTTCAGGAAAGGAAAAATGTGATCTGAATATTGTGGGCATTTGTGCTATTTTTTAATTCTTTAGATGTTCTTTCCTCACTGATTATTTTCTCTTTCCATTTTAAAAATCATGCACAAGGATACTGTAAACCTGCTGTAGTAATCAGGCTAATAAGGTTCTTTGCTCACTATTTCCTGAAGTGTTTCAATGAAAAAAATATAAAAAGTGAAATAAAGAAAAAATAGTCAAATAATTTTGCACAGATCAATAAATTAAAAGTGAGGTGGTGGTGAATTTAAGAATAGATTAAGTAGAGCCATTAGCAATGTCTTTCAACTAAGTAGAAATTTACATGCACAGCTATAGCATAAAGATGGCCCATAGAAAATAGCATTTACCACCAATGAGATGAATAAACTGTAATATGAATAGATCTCTTTTATCTTTTTTAAAAAAATCTGGACAATAGCATAGGACTTTAACTTTTCTTAATATTTATGATCATCTATGAATTTATGATATACAAACATGCTACCATTTTAGTAAACAAAGACAATTATGCACTTCTTTTTATTTTAATTTAGAACTGTCAATGTAGGAGAGATAGATTAGAGCATATAACACCATATTTTTGTGTAATTGATTAAATCCTCATAAAACTATAATGTACATAAATATAATGGTGTGTATAAATATGCAAATATAAATATATATTACAAAGCAAGATTTTGGGGAGAAAATACATCCCAAGCTTCTGCCTTTATATTCAAAGTAATTTTGTTTTGTTTTTCTTAAAAAGCATTAATTTGCAGGGTGGGGAGGCACTAGGGCAAAATAGAGTTAGATTAGGTAGAGGGAAGTGAAGGGAGGGGAGGGAGGGGCTATAGGGATGGGAAAGATAGTGGAATGAAACAGACATTATTACTTTATGTATATATGTGACTACATGACCAATATGATTCTGCAACATGTACACTTTGAAAAATGAAAAATTATATCTCATCTATGTATGATATATCATAGTGCATAAATGCATTCTACTATCATGTATAACTAATTAAAAGAAATCTTGGAAGTTTAAAAAAAAGCATTAATTTCAATTGGTTTAATAAACATAGTATTAACAATAATTTAGAGTGAAATACGAAGTTATAAATATATAAATGCATATGAGTAATATCTTCTTCAAATTAGACACCTTAAGGGTCAAAAGCTTATTTCAAACCAGAAATACTGTTCAAGTCATTTGCCTAAAATTCAGAGCTTCCATATAGGCTTCCATGCGTTCCATTTAAATTGCTACACAATGGACATTTTTTAAAATTTTAATCAAATCCAGCTATGTGACCAACAAGATCTTCACCTGCCACCCCACTGACACCTTAATCTATGGAACACATGAACCCACATAATCATACACAAATTCTTATTTAAAAAATGTTGTGTAGCAAGAAATCACTACTGTTACAATCTTATGATGCAATTTTCTTTTCCCTAAAGCACCCAATTTTCATGTAGTGAAATAATGAAGCACAATATTCACCTTGGTAAGGTTTCCTAATGAATTCCCAATGAAGGTGATAAACATAAATAGTACAGCAAAAGAAATCAACAAAAATGTGCGAACCTATTAAACTTCAAGTACACATTTAAATCATGGGTTGGCCTGAGTGTATTAAAACAGCAGCATCATGCAGAGAACATACAGAAATAAATAATTACATCAATTTAATTGTTTTTTTATTATATATCTTTATGAGAATTTCAGATAAAATTAATTTTCTGGTTATATGTTATTTATCATAAAATTCTTCAAGAAAGGAAAAGTAACTGAATAAAATGATAAATATAACTTATAAGACTTCCATAGTAGACCTATGAATTATCATATTTGAATTATCTTGCTTTTATCTCTCTGATATGTATCATATTTGAAATAACATTAAGTAAAAAGACTTTAAAGAAAATTTTTCATCCATATTAAAACATTCTCCAGCATGCCAAAATTATCTTTCCTCCAATTTTAGGATGTTTGGGTGTTTAATGTTTTCCCTAATATTATCAGGAAGATTTTTCCAAAATTAATTACCATGGAACTGGAAGCATGGTTACTATATAGTTTAAGTGTAATCATTATAATTTATAGCTAAGAGAAATATGACCCAATAATTATCATAAAATAGATTTGTAAGTGTTAAGTCGAAAGTAAAAATAAAATACCCAAAGCTATTACTCAGTGGTAAATTTCATGTAATTTTGTATTTCTTTATTTTAAAACTATCTAAATATTTTATCAGGTTCCCATGATTTAAATGTGTGTTGAATGTTCTCCAAACCATTTCAGTAAGGGAATCATATCCTTTATAGTGTAGTAGAAAGTAAGAAGAAATGAAATCATAGTATGTAAATTCCATTTTAAATTAGTGTTTTAATATACTCTATGGACTTTAAAGCTTCATTTGCATTATGATAGATATGAAGAAGGCCACTGTGTCAATTGCAGAATTCATTGCTCAGGAATGTATACTCTATATATTAGTTCCATTCTAAACACTTTATATAAATTAAATCCACTTGATCTTCACTTAACATTTATATAGTGGTCACCGTTATCATTTTCATTTTACCACTCAGGAAAATAAACTCAATTTTATAGCTTGGCCAAGTTCAGGTAGCTTGGAAGACAACATAATGGAAGTGAACACAGGCACCCTCTCTCCCCAAGCTGGTATCTCAGTCATAGTGAGATACCTGCTCATACATAAGGATCAGATCAAATGTTTGGTTCTCTGTTTAATTTGCCAATTCTGTTTTCATTTGTATTCAAGTTAAGACTGGAACATATAAAGTTTAATAATATCGCTATATTATTTGGCATATTCACATTTTTAAACTATAATTTTTTTACAAAATTTTACAATAATTGTTTTACAAAAGTGTAAATATAACCAAATAATTATCCACTTATTTTAACTTGAGTGGATTGATGAGGTTTCTTAACTCAATCTCTTTATTGGTTGACTTGGTTCAATAAACATCTCAGTAAACATTGAAATAAACATTTTTACCACATTTGTTACAAATTTTTAAAGTTTAAAATAATTTTTCAAACTTTTGTGATTTCATAGTTGCATAATAGTCCTTAAATATCACTAGTAATGCAGTTTGTTGTTATTACTAAAGCAAAATCTTAGGATCTTAGAAATTTATATTTTAAGAACAAAATTATTCATAATGTATGATAATTCAAGATGAATGATTATTTTCAAAGCATAGTACTTTAATAAGAATAACAACATAAAAGTAAAATAGTTTGTGCAGGCTAAATAATAACAACTATAGTTCTGAAAGCATTTTTGTTATTACTAATTCACTTAAGCCAAAGAAAAGAAAAGTTCAATTGCAATGAATATTCATTAACTTGATATATTTGGGTTTTTTTTTACATCTAATTCTACCTTCATGTTCTTAGAATTCATTTTTATTTATATTAAACATTCAAATACTTTTATTACAAATAATGGTCGAGTGTTTACTATACCCACGCACATGACTAATTTTTCTTAGTTGATATACTGTTATCTAAGATATTTAGAAGCCATCCCTAAATAAATATTGGTACTCTTTCAAGAAAGTGAATTAAATTTTCATAGCAACTCTCCAAATGTCATGTCCTTTCAAGTACTTCTGCCATTTGGAACATGTAAAGATCCTTTCTTGGTTTCCAATTATAGTTGTGTGTGTGTATATGTGTATACAAAGGTACATATATATGCACACTTAACACACACTGTAACACATATACACATGGTGAATAGAAATAATTTTTTACTATTTTTAAAATGCCAAACTTTATAAGATATTTTATCTAGTATTCTTTACTAGATTTGTTTACTCCAAATCACTTGTGTTAACAGGTTTCGAAGTCACAATATAGTACTCTCAATTTATAGAAGAAGAGATGGCAGGGTTATAAAGTATATTAACATAATCAGCAAGCTGGAGGAAACAGAATATAATTGAAGATGTGACTGTAAATCAGTGACAAAGAAAAAAAAAAATATGTTACAAAATTACCAAATATAGAAAAATAGTGTTTGGGGCTGGATGAGTACTAGAGAAAACAAAAATTGCCACAAGCAAGACTTACTATTCTTACTTAGGGAAGACTGCATGGGTTTTAAATGCACCTGAGCTCCAGGCCTTTTTGGGAAATGAAACAGAAGGCATAGATGATGATCTGGTAATACGTTGCTGGAGGACTCAGATCTCATAATATGGAATGAGATGACAAGAAAAATAACGAGTGAAAACAAGAACAACAACCAAACAAGACCAAACTCCCTGCTGGAACTCAAGAAAGGTGCAGGGGAAACTTCTGATACATCTTATGAAATTTACACTGTTGTGTTCTTCCATTTGTAGGGTCATTGCAGACTTTGTTTTGTAGCATCAGATCAACAATGTATAAACATTATACATTTCTATTAGGATTCAAACTTCCAAATTAAACAGTACCAATATTCAAAGGTTCAAATGGAAATCCAAGGAATTCATATCCTACGAAAAATGGTGCAGCTAGGTAGATGTTGTAGTTTATTTCTTTAGCACAGAATGATTTATAGGAACCACACTAAGGGTTGGAGGAATGGTAGAAGGGGTGCTAGTAGGGGTGGTACTAGTTCAAAATGTTAGATGTGGACATTTATTAATTGAATTCTGCAGTTCAAAATTGTGCCTTACAAAGTTTAAGTTATCCCATTTGCCTGTTTTTTTTTTTTTCTGTATTGTTTTTATTTATTAAAATATGAGTAGTGACATATATGTCATTAAACTTTCCTTGTAAAACTGTTTTAATGCTGTGCCTGACCAGACAGACAACATGAAATAACTCCTAAAATATACAGAAGTTATAGATAGGCAGTTTCATTTAAATATTGCACTCATCATATGTAGATCCAGCATCCTTGAGTAGTACAGAATGCTCAGGTTTGTAGGCAACTTTGGGGTTAGTTCTTCTCGGTACACTGGAAAGGAGTGACATTGGCTTGACTATACTGTATGTGTCGGAGATATGTCTTCTGATAGCAATGTAGAAAGAAAAAAAGTTTTTAATGTTTCATTAAAATTTGCATTTTTTTAATGTCCCTTCAAATGTTATGAGCCATTCATGCACTTGTGTGAAAAAAAAGCAAGAATTTAACTTGCTGAGTCTATTCTTTTAATCTGGTTTATGTCCATTTCTAGAAATTTCTTGACAAGTTATGCCTTGAATGTGGTACAAGACAGATTTACATTTTCTTTTTTTTTTTTTTTTGTGGTACCGGGGATTGAACTCAGGGGACTCGACCACTGGGCCACATCCCCAGCCCAGAGATACTGATTTGCTAAGTGCCTCGCCATTTTGAACTCGCGATCCTCCTGCCTCAG
Source organism: Tamias sibiricus (assembly GCA_025594165.1). Taxonomy (NCBI): domain Eukaryota; kingdom Metazoa; phylum Chordata; class Mammalia; order Rodentia; family Sciuridae; genus Tamias; species Tamias sibiricus. The sequence goes on from CM046668.1 coordinate 34,081,677, forward strand.
CCTCCCAAGTGCTTTCAGATTTACATTTTATTGATTACTTTCAAAATTAGAAAATGAACTTCTATTCACAAATCCATATCCCTTAAGAGTTTATTGAGATTGTGTTGAGTTAATATTATGCATGGGATATACAATGATTTTTGGAGGAGGCTTATTTTATAGAATATACATGACTTTTAAGAAATTAACACATATTTATTACTGAGGTTTGCAATATATTAAGAAAATCTCATAGGACTGATTATTCTTACAATGTTTCTTTTCAAATGTAATGAAATAACTTGAAAAATAAAGCAAAAAAAAAAAAAAAAGAATTTTTCCCTTTTAGCTGATGAGTAAATGTCACACAATCTCACTGAAAATTAACAACTCCCTTTATTAACACAAAATTACTTGTCATTCTGAATTTTTTCAATGTCTTCATTTTGCAGCTTTTACAATAGTTAAAGCATGATTTTGTGCTAAGTCATTTTACTCAGATAACTAAGAAAGCATGAAACATGAAACATGCTCTATTGATATTTGCCATGTATTTGTGTTTGTATATGTACATATGCATTATATTATTTCAAATGGAAAGAGGAGATAAGGGTCTTTTGTAGATATCTAGAGTGACTTGGCATATCTGTGTCCCCTTTAAAAAAGATTAAGGTCCTTTCTCTCCCTAAAATTCAAACTAGGCCATTCACTTTGTCATTCCTGAAAGACTACGAAGATTTCACTTTTTTTTAGCTTCATGAAATTAGAACCCTCTCTTTGAGAACTTTGTGAATGTAACTTACTTTTGACATTCCTTACTATTATTCTATTGTCACTCTTGATTCTGTCACAAATTTCTGGTTTATATATGATAAAAGAAATGTTAAGCCTCCAGCAGTGGCACATGCCTAAAATCCCTAATACTTGGGAGGCTGATGAAAAAGTTTCACAAGTTGAAGGCCAGCCTGGGCAACTGACTGAGACCCTGTCTCAGAATAAATAGGACTGTGCCTGCAGCTCAGTGGTAAAGTCCCCAGCAGCACACACACACACACACACACACACACACACACACACACTAAATAAATAAATAAATAAATAAATAAATAAATAAATAAATAAATAAATGAAATGAAGAAATAAAAAATAGTTAGCATTGCTTATGATACTCTATCTCCAAAAACACTGGCAATTAATTACATGCATCATACTCAGGTGACATGGATAAAATTCATATTCCATACAGTCAGCAGTTCAACTGATCAAATGGAACTTTCTGGGAGAACCTAAAGGCCCTTAATACATAGCTTTGAGTGAATCACCGACATGTGTGTTTAGGGGTCAATTTACTTGACATATTTGTGGGCATATATTTCTCTAGTGAAGAGTGAACGGCCACATGTTAATAATCCCAGGGATTTACAAATTCATAAATGGCATGAAGATAAAATAACCATACTGTTATGGTTATATTGTGGAAACCATGAGTTTCCTTCCTTTATTAAGTTTCTTCTAGTGTTGATTGTCATTTTACAGTGGTGGCACAACCCAATGGCATGTCTCTGATAAAATAATAAACCAACAACATTAACATTTTAAAATTTATTTTATTATGCTCATTCCATAAATTCCTGCAATTGTAATGGAAGACAAACATTTTTATGTTATTGATGAACATAATGCTTACTTTTATAAAGCTGAAAATATGCTTACATTTTTTAGCAGACAATGCATTCATTAATTAGGAATAAATTCATATTTTTTCTCTGACAATTGTGTTCTCAAAGAAATTAAAGTGTAACTCTTTTATTTCACACACATGTTTTTTAATGGAAAAATGTTTTTACCTAAGGGAACAGAAGGAAACTCATTTTCTTGATGGTTATTTAGGGTGTCAAATTGTTTAGTGGAGTGTGAGCTTATGAGTAGTATCTATAATATTTTCTTCATTTACCTATCTAGACTAGAAAGTAGAACATGTACAATTTACTCTGATAGAATCATGCTATACTCAAGAATTAAAGAAAATTGATATTTAATTATTGATGTAGTCAATGTGGCCATATTCCCCTTTTTTCTTCTTGAGGCCAATAATACATAGATAGACCACTTCTATCAACTTCTCATTGCTCATGGATCTTCTAGATTCTTTGCTCTAATTTGGTATGTTGGAAATACTAATTAGAAGTGTTTGAATCATCCCTGAAATTATTTTACATTTGGTATAATTTTCAGTCATTCTCCTGTAAATGATTTTTCCTGGTCAAGCTTATCATAAATTAATAACTTCTATTGGTTTGTAATCATGATTTCCTTCAGAATCATTATCAAATCTCAAATTTAAAACTTAATTATCATGTTTATTTTTATTGTTATTATTGTTATTACCTAAAGATACTATTTCGGAAATACCATATTAATTTTGTAACTTGGATGATCAGGTTGAACTCTTCAAATGAATTCCAAAGCCCCAATAACAATGTATAAATTTATATAAGATGTTATAACTGGGATTTTTTTTAATGAAAATCATTGTATTACTTTAATCTAATGTAACCCTAGGAATTTATGATGCTAATTTAATTTATTTGAGATTTGTTTGCATAAACATTTAGATTGTTTTAATCAAACTATAGAATGAAACCATTTAATAGAATTATAATAGAATTATAAATCCCTTTTTCATGTTTAGTTGGAAATTATAGGTATAATGTTTACATATTTTATTACTGATTATTAATTTTAACTTTTAATTATGAAAAAAGATTTTTTGGAACAAAACATGAACTATGGAGATTATTTTTTAAATATGAGTTGCTTAGAACAGTTAAATATTCTTTGTGCTGAGATTTTAATGTAATATGCAGAACATAGAAGGTCTCAGTGGCCCTGTAAAAAAATCTTTTATTTTCATTTTCTTCTACTACACTTTCAAGTCTGATTTAAGCCAATTACTTACTTATGTTAATACTAAATTTAAGTCTTTGTAAAGTCTATTTCAATTACTAAATTTAAAAATTAGTAATGAAAAAAAAAATTGTGAATTGTTTTAGTCAGCTTTTTTGCTACTATGACTAAGATCTGACCAGAACAATTGTAGAGGAGGGAAACATTTATTCAAGGGTTTATGGTTTCAGCAGTCTTAGTCCATAGAATGCTGGCCCCATTCCTCAGGGCTCAAAGTGAGGCTGAACATCATGGCAAAAGTGTGTGTCAGAGGAAAGCATCTCACATGATGATCAGGAAGCAGAGAAAGACTCCACTTGCCAGATACAAAATATATATCCCAAAACCATGTCTTCAGTGCCGCCTTCTCCTGTCACACCCTACCATTCTAGTTACCACTCATTTAATCCCTACCAGGGGATTAATTCACTGATTGGGTTAAGATTCTCACCAACCCAATTATTTCTCCTCTGAACCTTCTTGCATTGTCTCACAATGAGCTTTAGGGGGACACCTCACATCCAAACCATAACATTCCACCCCTGATCCCCAAAAGCTCACCACCATTTCATAGTGCAAAGCAAATTTTGTCCATTTCCAAGAGTTCCCATAGTCTTAACAGTTCCAAGATTGCTCAAAAATTCAGGTTCAAAGTCTCCTCTGAGACTCAGGGAAAACTTACACTTTGAGCTCCTATAAAAATCAAAAGGTTTTTACAAGTATCAGATATATAAAGGTACAGAATAAACATTTCCATTCACAAAAATAGGGATATAGAAAGGAGGAAAAATATCAAAGCAAGACCAAAATTTCAGCTGGGCAAACTAGTCCTGTAGCTCCATGTCTGGCATCTAGGGCACATGGCATGGTGATATTCTGTCCAAAAGGGTTGTGTAGCTCTGCAACTGTGGCTTTGTTGGTTGCAGCCCAAGTTGCCGTTCTATTGGCTTGTCTGTACTTGATTCCTGCAGCTTTCCTAGGACAATGTTCCATGTTACTGGCATTTCTTAATCTCAGGGTCTCTATTGCAGCTATGACTTCCTCCTCACTTCTCCATGTTTTGCCTTCTGAGGGGCTGCCTTCAGGGACTCCAACCATGATGCACTTTTCCTGGTCTCACAGGACTTCCTTTGAAATCTTGTTAGAAACCCCCATGACCCCCTAGCTCCAACATCCTGCATTCCTGCAGAACCAGCACCATGTGTTTTATGCTAAGGTCTGCCACCATCTTGAGTATTAGTAAAGCCTCCAGGGACCCTGGTTGCATCACTATCTGAGTGTCTGGGTGGATGAGCACATTGAAAAAACTTTCTAGGCCCCCATGTGGAAGATGGGTACCCCACTGGTCTCTCTCAAGAGAATTTTTACTTTTACTTTCTTGAGTCTGATATGGGTATCTTCTTGCTAGCTCCTGAGATGCCCTCAGGCTATCTTTCTTATAGTCTCTGGGCAAAGTCTCTAGCACTTCTCCAGTGGCAGTAGTATATTTAAGAACAACTGCAACTTCCTTAGCCTCAGTTTTATTCCTACCTTTCAAGTTCAGGTTTTTCAAATCTTTTTGTTCTTTCTGCTCCTGAATGTCACAATAAATTTGGCTAAAAGCCATAAGCAATATTTATGTCACTTCCAAAATTCTATGCTCTCTAGATAGTTCTTTTGCCAGATTAAGAAGTCCATCACTTCTAAAATCAGCCTCACAGAAAGTCTCAGGACATGGGCTAAATGCAGACAGCTTCTCTGCCAGAATATAACACAAATGGCCTGTACTCCAAATTCCATTAGAGTCCCCCTCTGAAACCTCTTGAGCCCTGTCTTTACTGTCTGTGGTCCTTTTGGAATTCTGGTCTTCTGAGTTCCCACCAGAATCAGCCATTAAGCTTAGCTGACAACAATCTAAAGCATTTCCAACTTCCTCAGCTAAGCATCTCAAATTTCCTCCCACCAATTCCAAAAATCTCAAAAAGCTTCTGATCCACATGGTCAGGTTAATCATAGCAGTGTCCCCACTCTTGGTACCAATTTATGTTTTAGTCAGCTATTTTTCCACTTGACTAAAAGACCCAACCAGAACAACTGTAAAGGAGGAAAAGTTTATTTGAGGGCTCACAGTTTCAGAGGTCTTAGCACATATGCAATAGCCTCCATTCCTCAGGGCTCAAAGTGAGGCTGAACAACAGGGCAGAAGAGTATGGGAGAGGGAAGCATCTCACTTGATGATAAGGAAGGAGAGATACAAATATCTACTTGCCAGATACAAAATATATACCCTAAATACATGCCCCCCCCAATGTCTACCTCCTCTAGCCACACCCTACCAACTTTCAATTACCACTCAGTTAATCCCTACAAGGTGATAAAGTGATTGGGTTAAAACTTACAACTCTATCATTTCTTCTCTGAACCATTTTGGATTTTCTCACATGTGAGCTTTTAGAGGACACCTCACATCTAAATTATAACAATTATTAAGAAACAATTAGTTCAATTTTGGGGTTATTTGGGGAGTACTGGTGATTGAACTCAGGAGCACTTGGCCACTAAACCACATCCCCAGCCCTATTATTTGTATTTGATGTGGCACTTTTCTTTGACAAATTCCAAAGACAGTATCCTTTTTATTGTTGTCACTCATTGAAACTTCATTAATAATTTATGCTAATTTCATTCTGGCAAAACATTTTTTTGTACTTTGCTCAAGGAATTAAAATATCAGTGATCTCAAAATTGTCTTAAAGATTTAAGAAGCTTTGTGTGGTGGCACATGCCTGTATCCCAACTTTTTGGGAGACTGAGGAAGGAGGATCACAATTTCAAGGCCAGCCTGGTAAAGTTAGGGAGATCCTGTCTCAAAATAAAATGTAAAACAGTTTGAGGATGTAACTCAATGGTGGAACACTTCTGAGTCATTTCTCAGTACCTGTTCCCCAACACACACAAAAAAAATTTGATAAAACATGTCATAAAAATTAATTAAAATTTGTTTATATTAGAAAAAACACTCATATTGATGTGACATAATGACAACTGTTATATGCCTACTATATATTTATGAAGTTGGTTTTATTTATATTTTTTTTTATTTATTTTTTTTGTACTGGCTATTAAGCTCAGAAGTATTTTACCACTAAGCCACATCCCCAGCACTTTTCATTTTTTATTTTGAGACAGAGTCTTGCTAAGTTGCTTAGGACCTCCCTAAGTTCCTGAGGCTGGCCTTGAAATTGTGATCCTCTTGTCTCAGCCACCTGAGTTGCTGGGATTATAGGCATGCACCACCACACCCCACTAAATTAATTTAAATCTAAGAACTATCAAAACATGCCATAAAGCACTAAAGTAAAAATTTCTGAAAACCCTAAAAATGTTTTAAGCATGTATGTTTTCTGTACTTAAAATGGCTAATTTTATTAAATACTATTCTGATTTGGATACTATTAGTCAATATATCTACAAATTAAATTTAATAATCAAAGTAAAATATTATTCTCTATATGCTATATAAATATGGATACACCTTTAAGCTATACTTTGAAGAGCCCTAATAGGAGATGGTTAATTGTGGTTAGCTGATGGCCATAAGAGATGTTCTGGTTTCCACCTGAAAGAATCTTTGTATGCCCATGAACTGTGTGACGCACCTGTGGTCCTTGTTAAAGCTAAAGATATATAACCGGGTGAGGAGTCAGACTAGGAGATAGAGAGAAGAAATTGTTGCTGGTCAGAGTCAGGCCGAGGCTGCCGAAGAAGAAAGAAGAATCTCTCTCTCTCTCTCTCTCTCTCTCTCTAAGCTCTAAGAAAGTAAAAGTAAAAGAAAGTAAAGAAGAAGTAAAGAAGTAAAGAGTCAGTAGTCAGAAGAAGTAAAGAGTCAGTAGTCAGAAGAAGTAAAGAGTCAGAGAAGTTGCTGAAAGAGCCAGTGTTAGAGTTTTGAGAGATTGCTAAAGCCGAAGAATAAAAAAAACCTTCTTTCATCTTCATTCTGCCTCCGAGTTTTTCTCCCGCGGCGTTGTTGCTCCAAGTCAGGAAGCAACAAATGGTGGCCCGTATGGGGACTCGGCCGGCAGATAAGAAAAGATAAGAAATAAGAACAAAAAGTAAAAGATAGTGAGGAGAGCGAAGAAGAAAGCATAGCCTCTGACTCAGTTGAGACCAGCAAGATCAGAAAGTATGGTCTCCTCCACTAAGCCCTTTAAGAGATTGCTACAAGAAAATAAAAGATAGAAAATAGAGAAAATAAAATATAGAAAATAGAGAAAATAAAATAAGAATAGAAGCTCTCTCTCTCTCTCTCTCTCTCTCTCTCTAAGCTCTCTCTAAAGAGTCAGAGAGGCTGCTGAAAGAGCCAGTGTTAGAGTTTTGAGAGATTGCTAAAGCCGAAGAATAAAAAACCTTCTTTCATCTTCGTTCTGCCTCCGAGTTTTTCTCCCGCGGCGTTGTTGCTCCAAGTCGGGAAGCAATAATACTTTATTTAGCATCTTAAGGTTGTCAATGAGAATTTTAAAAATTGATTAAATAAATTCTGAAACATAAAATAAATATAAAATCTGTTAAGATGCATGCATGTAATTAAGTACATATTGGCAAAATAAAACATCTAATGGTATATATGAGTTATAAAAAAGAAATACAATTCAGAAATTATTTTAAAAAATCATATGTGTACACACACACACACACACACACACCAAATCAGAAATTGGTAAGCATTTTTCTGGTAGAACTGATAAAATAGCAATCATAGGATTTCTGTGCACTGCTTAAATTTTCTGTCATAGCATAAGATCAGTTGTAGAGAAAAGAAATGAGTTTGGCTATGTTCTAATAAAACTGCATCTACAAAGAAGAACACATGATGATTGCCTTTCCCATTATTGCAAATTTACAAATTTTCACTGAAACTCTTTCCTGAAATTTAAGTTTTGTGAAGGACAACTGATCAGAATTTACCCATGAGTTGTGTTATCCCACAGAGTGATAGTATTAAGAATCAATCAGTTTTCTAGTTTAGTTTGAGGCCAACAATGTGTTTTTTTCTGCACATGCTGGTATGCTATTCCTAAATTAATTCCATTTGTGCTGAATATCTGGGTGTTGAATATCTCAGTGTCTAATCCATGTGTGATATTTAAGTTTTTAGAAAGAGTTTCTATTTGCCTGACACTGAAAATATAAGCAAAAAATAAATATGAAGTGCTAATTGTATCCATACTCTTCAAGAATATCTCTGTGCAACATCTAGTATTCTGACTCCAGTACTGTGAAACTCATGCTGGAATTTGGTATGTGGCTTTAAAATCCCAGACATGGTGCAATTTTCTGAATTATTCACACATAATCACTTCAGGGGATTACATTTAAGCATGATAGAAAAGTGCCTTAAACCAGGCAACCATGAAGAGTCTTGTCCTTTAGTAGATATTCAGAATATATTAAGGATGATAACATAACATTCATGTGCTAAATGTGTTAAATTTACCTATTCAGGGATGATGGCACAGATGATGATGATTTTAGATGTCTCAGATAAGCATTTAATCATAATTTTCTCCACTTACTCATTATTAGAGGAATATGTACTTGAAAAAAATAGAAGAAAAAGACTAATTCACCAAGTGGCATTGATTCTACATAATACATAGTCACTTTGAAATGCCCATCAAAAGTCTGGCTAGCAGAAATAATGGATTAAGTAAATTGTGTCTCTTAAGCTAATAATAGAAGAAGAATATTATTACTGCAGTGAACAATCATGCTTTTTAAACTAAAATACATCATATTAAGAATCCAAGAGTTAAGCAAATATAGAAGAAAAGTTACACCTCACATAATTTAAAAACAGTTAATTCTAGTGAATATTAAAATGATTTGGCACAATATAGGATTTCATTAAGTGGAAAACTACGAAGTTTTGAATTTATAGGAAAATTATAAAAATGTAGAAATATTGTTATGTGATAAGTAAAATTAGATGAATGTTATAATGTTTATGTAATTTTTTGTAGAAATTACTATTTCTTTGACATTTGTTCTCATTTTGAAAACCCTAACTTCTACATCAATATGGCCACCATCTTTCATTATCAAAATTTATGACAATAAACAAGTGCTTTGATAATTGATGCATGTGAAAGAGACTTGATACTGACCAAGCTTCATATGAATGGCATTTTTTTTTTTTTTTTTTTTTTTTTTTTTTTGGTACCAGGGATTGAACTCAGGGGCACTAGACCACTGGGCCACATCCCCAGCCCTTTTTTTCTATTTTATTTAGAGACAGGGTCTCACTGAGTTGCTAAGTGCCTCGCTATTGCTGAGGCTGGCTTTGAACACGAGATCCTCCTGCCTCAGCCTCCCAAGTGCTAGGATTACAGGCGTAGGTCCCTGCGCCCAGCTATGAATGGCATTTTAAAAGACCTCATATACATTTTATTGGGCAAGAAGATGACTGCTAGATTAAGCATTCAGGGCTAGGTCCTATTAATATCTATAAACCATGGTAAATTTCTGTTGCCTTCAATAACTCTTAGAGGATTGTAAGCAATATGATATAATAGCTAATGTAAAAAATGTCACTCTCAGAACTCTCTGGAGATAATTTGTTACAAAACAAAATTGAAAGCAGGAAGATCTCCAAGGAAAACTGATAAATGGGCAGATTCAAAACAATTTTGAGAAAAAATTATTTGATAGATTCAAGGAAAGAGTGAAGAAGTTGGATGGTAGAAATAAAATTGGCCTACATAGAAACAGACTGAAGGCAGGTGTAAAAAGAGAAGCAAAGGCTCAGTTTAATTTACCATTGAGACCCACAGAGATTCATGGCATGAATGTATGAGTGTATGAATGTCTGAATCTAGAGTTTATAGCACAAGTTCCAGGTCAGGAAACAAGAGCTGTCAAAATAGAAACATTAGTTAAAATAAACGATGGTGGAAATCAGTTATTTGTCCACTGATACATATTCAAATTATATCCAGATAGCCAACCTTAGCTCTCTACTCCAATAAGTGTGTTCTAATTTCTGCCTGCTAAATTTTTTGTTGCCTTATTGACAATTAGAGAAGATCAGAAAAAAAGTTTTATTTATGTAAATATTTTTGTACATTTTGATCTTCCTATTTGATTCACATACTAAGCCGTCTTAAAATATTTAAATAAATCATTTATAAAAATAAAATTTATTCCTTATTGATTTTAGCAAATATTTACTACATATATAAATGTCATCCAAAGAAAAACAGAAATTTTATCAGTTTAATTTATAACTTTACTTATTTATTCCATATTATTTGTACTAATTTTATCGAATCTGTATTATACATTCTTTTTTAACAATTACCCAAGAAATGCAGCCCCAACATTTTAAATTTCAAGGTTTTTTGTTTGTTTATTTAATGATATGGAGATGATATTTATTTTTCTCAAAGGTTATTTTTTCCATAGAAGTGTTAAAGAAAATGTATTTTCTTTATTTATAATAAATAAAACATTATAAAATTTAACTTTGGATTCAGGCTGAAATGTGCTAAATATGGGACACAAAGAAATATTCAATAAAAGAAGGTAATTTTAACCTAAGAAAAAAATGTTTCCCAGGATCTTTAGAATAAAAATCACAGGATGAAGTACCTACAATACCTGTGATGTAATTGTATTTCCTTATGCCTTACAGCCCCAACTTTCTGAAAGAATCATTTGCATGTTAAAAAATATGATGCCTCACACTTATAAAATGTCTGAAAATGTTTGTTGATTTGTCAATAATTGGTACTAAGTACATAAGTTGTCATACAAATTTAATAACTACATACATATATTTTTTAAAATATTCCTCAACCTAAAATTTTTAGATAGTATGCTTATGCAGTGAATTTAATATAAAGATATTATGATAGACTTTTTAAAATTTTTGTCCTTCTTAGTTATACATGACAATAGAGTATAATTAGACTTACATAAACACGAAGTACATTTTATTCTAATTAGGATCCCATTCTTGTGGTTGCATATGATATGGAGATTCACTGTGTTATATTTATAGATGTACAATGAAATTTATGCCAAAATCATTCCACTGCCTTTCCTATTCTTTTGCCCCTCCATTCTCCTCACTCCACTTTGTGTAATCAACTGAACTTCTATTCTTCCCCTTCCCCCTTGTTATATATTAGCACATATCAGAGAGAACATTCAAACTTTTTTTTTTTTTTTTTGAGATTGGCTTATTTTTCTCAGTGTAATAGTCTCCAGATCCGTCTGTTTTCCAGCTAATGTCATGAAGCCATTCTTTTTAATGGCTAAGACTCCATTAAGATATTGAGAATTGAGCTGCTATAACTATTGATGTGGCCATGTCACTGTAATATGCTAATTTTAAGTCCTTTGTGTATATACTAAGGAGTTGGATAACTGGGTGAAATGGTGGTTAAATTCCAATTTCCTGAGAAATCTCTATACTGCTTTCCAGAATGGTTGCAGAAATTTGCAGTCCCACCAGGAATGCATGAGTGTACCCTTTTCCCCACATGCTCCACAATATTTATTGTTACTGTATTTTTATTTGTTGCCATTCTGACTGGAGTGAGATGAAATCTCAGTGTAGATTTAATTTGCACTTCTTTAATTGATAGAGATGTTGAACATTGTTTCATATCTTTGTGCACCATTTGTATTTCTTCTGTGCAGTGTCTGTTCAGTTCCTTTGCCCATTTAAAAAAAAATTGGCATTATGTTTTTTGAGATTTTTTTATATCTTGGAGATTAATGCTCTATCTAAGATGCATGTAGTAAAGATTTCTCCAATTCTTTAGGCTCTCTCTTAGTGCACTCAATTGTTTCCTTTGCTGTAAAGAAGCTTTCTAGTTTAACACCATATCATTTATTTATTATTGATTTTATTTCTTGTGCTTTAGGATTATTGTAGAGGAAATCAGTTCCTAAGGTGACATAATAGAGTGTTGTGCCTATGTTTTATTCTAGTAGATATAGTGTTTTGGTCTAATGTCTAGGTCTTTGATCTACTTAGAGTTGAGTTTTGTATAGTGTGAGAGATAGGGGTTAAATTTCATTCTGGTACATATGGATTTCCAGATTTCCCAGCACCATTTGTTGAACAGGCTATTTTTTCTCCAGAGTATGTTTATGGTGCCATTTTCTAGAATGAGATAGTATATTTATGTGGGTAGGTCTCTGTGTCTTCTTCTGTTCCATTGGTATTCATGTCTGTTTAGGTACCAACACCAAGCTGTTCTGTTACTATAGCTCTGTAGTATAATTTAAGATCTAGTATTGTGATGTCTCCTGCTTCACTTCCCTCACTAAGGATTTCTTTGTCTATTCTGGGTCTCTTATTTTTCCAAATTAATTTCATCATTGCCTTTTTTATTTCTATGAAGAACATCATCGGAATTTTAATAGGCATTCCATTAAATATGTATAGTGTTTTCCCTAGTATGACCGTTTTGCTCTGGGATGAGAAATCTGCTGAGATCCAAATTGGTTTCCCTCTAAATGAGAGCAGTAATTTTTCTCTAGCTGTCTTTAAAATTCTGTCCTTATTCTGTATGTTGGGCATTTTCATAATGATGTGCTTTGATGTAGTTCTGTTGTAATTTTGTATAAATTGAATCCTATAAGCCTCCTGTATTTTATTTTCCATTTCATTCTTAACATTTGGTAATTTTTCACATATTATTCCATTGAAGATCATGTATTCCTTTGATTTGTATCCCTTCATCTATCCTGATAAATCTTTAATTTGTTCTTTTTATGTTATCCCATATTTCTTGGAAGTTCTGTTCATGGTCTCTCAACATGTATTTTTCATGGTCAACTTTATTTTCCAGATTATATATTCTGTCTTAGTTGCCTGAAACTCTGTCTTCCAAGTGGCCTAGTCTGTAGGTGATGTTTTTCATTGTTTTTAATTTTATTTATTGATTTATTCATTTTGAAAAATTTTTATTGATACTTCTTCATAATTTCTATGTTCTTATTGAAGTGAACTTTCACTTAGATTTTCTCTATGATTTCATTCCTTATATTGTTTTTTAACTCATAGATCAGTATAACCATGAATTTTATAAACTCCTTCTCTGACATTTCCTCCTATGTGATATCATTGGATTCTCTTAATGAGGTATTTTGATTTGTTTGGGATGGTTTGTTCCCTTGTTTTTTTTATGTTTGTATGTCTACCCATTTATCAGTAAGACTCTGAGGTGGCAGAACTTCTACCCAATGAGTTTATAGTGTTCCTGAAGATTTCTAGTCCATCACATTTTATGGGGAAAAATTAATAACAACAACCAATGCAATCAATATTTAGCATTAAACTAAATACTTAGTTCCTATTTTGGTATCTACAATGTTAATTGGCACTATGAACAGAAACAGTATGGTAGGCAATTGCCAATATTAGCGATATTATGTTTACAAAAGGGTTTGCTATTTCAAAAAGAAATTAAATACTTTTGGGAAATTCTAGAAATAAAAAGAGTAATAAAAATATGTATATGTTCAAATGTTTATGGACCATTCATCACATAAAAGTTTTTTTTTTTCTTTTGAAAAAAAGGTTCTTGATGGAAGATTAAGGCATTGTAAGTTCTCTTTAATATTATATATTGGTTATCAGTTCCCAATTGACTTTCTTTTTGTTTTTCCTTAAGGTATGTATTGCACCCAATAGTAGTAGTCAGGGGCTGTCAATTTCTTCTTTTTGTGGAGCTTGTAATTTTTTCCTCTTCTCAAATTCCCTTCTCAGCAGGATAAGGTAGGGCTGATTGGAGGTTATTGTCTACTCCACTCATAGTGAGGGGTCACTGTAGAGTTCTGTTAAAGGGGTTCCCAGAGGCAGAACTCCTAGAGGTGAGGTTTGGGTCTAGCTAAATTCTGTACTTTGTGGACTGATGTTTGGTGAGGGTTTTAAATCAGCACAAATCCAGAGTCTGGCTGCTTCCAGTTTGCACTGGGTGTCTAAATTATTTGAATATCCCCTGAGTTCTGCTTCAGCAGCAGAGGAGCCGGTCTTTTACCCACCTTGGCCTCCCAGTATCTGGGCAACCTGTGCTCAGTTCCAAAGTGCACATTCACTCCTCCACCCTCACATCTAATCAAGTGCCTGGTCATCCTCACCTAGTCTTGCCAACTGCCAGATTCAAAAAGTGAGAGATACCCAGGATCTCTCAGGTCTGAGTGTCTTGAATTCCCCGAAATACAACACTTTCCATGCTTGAATTTCACCTGGTTTTCTAGTCACAGTCTGGGTCACATGGCAGGCCTCTGCCAGGTGAGGTTTCTGATCCAGCTGGAATCACACAGGTCTGAGTGCCTGCTGGCCACCATAACATAGTAGAAAATGATGGCAGCTGACCCTACTCCCCTCAGGTCACTGGGAGAATTATAGCATTCCTTTCACATGAAAGCAAAGTGCAGCACATTCACTGGATCAGCACAATATTGTCCCCATGTTACCATGCTCTCTGCTTCATGACTCAGTGCCACTCAAAATGCACGGTGTCTTAGTCTCTCTTCAACTTACCTATGGTGGATCTGCATGGGCAGCTGCCGGTGCCAGTGGTATTTGTTTATTTGTTTTTTCTTTTCTTTTCTTTTCTTTTTAAATTTTATTCTATCTAAACTTCTGGGTCCCTAGTGCATTCTGAGAGTACAGTATTAAATTCTAGAATTAATTAATTAATTAATTTTCTTATTTCTTCTTATTATTTTTAATTTAACTGACCTAAAAGGAAAGAGAAACTTTAACTTGTCCTGTTATAAGCTTATTTGAAAACTAGTCCAGAATTACCCCATTTTTGACACCTCACCCTGTGTGAAATTAGCCCCCCTTCCACAGAAGCCTACTTGCATAGAAGCTAACACCTCAACCCTCTCCTACTTGCATCCTGACCATAATACCCTTGAACTATGGAACTAATACAAGCTTGTTTTTCTGAAAATATAATAAAGGTGTGATTTCTGAGAATATGTATTTTCCACTTTATGAAATGTATCTTGTGATTATAATTGCCTCTCCTGTCCCTTCCCCTTCTTGTGGTTTTAGTCCTTAAAAGGTGATTCCCACCCCAAATTGAGGTCAAGTGTTGCAGAACTGCTTGCTCTCTCTGTTCCTTGACCCTGGCCAGAAAAATTTCTTTGTCTTTTACTTCAAAAAAAGACCTAGAGATTTATTTGTGATTTTGGAATAGTACCTTAACAGTCCTCTTTCCTGGTTTGGCACCATGGAGCAGTTTGTAAAGTCACCTTCTCTACTCAGCCATCTTGATCCCCAATGATGATAGTCTTAATTGTGAAAGAATATACACAGGAAAAGTCAACAAAAGTTATACTCAGTAATTGATTAGAAGTCTTGCAAAGAGTAAAGGTTTACTATTAGTTAATGTGATTCTAAATTCAAACTGGCAAATATTATTGTACTCATTAATATGATTCAAAATCCAAATTGCTATTTGTTTAATAAAAAGTAAAACTTTAGCTTATTAAGGTAGCATATGTAAAGATATAGAAGACTACTTCACACAAAGTAAGAACTCAATAAATCTTTACTATTATTACAATTATTATCCCCATTGAATATTGATAGATGTGCTGTATTTCACATGCCTCATTCTTTGAACACAAGCATAGCAGAATTTGAAAAGTGTATGGAATTACTATTGTTCACAAAATCTAATAAATACAATTTTATCATTTCATTAAATTTATGTATTCCTGGTCACAGTTGATTTAATAAAGAGCCATTGTGTATAAAGAAATCTGATCACAAAACAGACAATGCATAAGACAGTAAAATACAGTTTGTGGTGAAAAAATTAAATGATAATAAATAAATATTTCCATTTCACAATAAAAATGAGTCTTCCACAGTGCTCTAAATAATTAATCAAGTCAATGTGTCCAAATTTATTTGGAATATTCAGTGAACATTTTCTCAACATTCAACAATATTAAATTTATTAAAATTTAGCTAAAGTAAATACAATTTGTAATTATTACATATAAATAATAGGAATGATGTACACTGGAGACTTAATGTTTTAATTTTCTATTCTACAGTTCTATTTTGTTATACTCTGTTTGATATTATATGTGTCTTAAGATCTAAAGCATAGAATAAGAAACATTAACTATGTATGATTTATTGAATCATTATAATAAAAAAAACTGAACTCTAATGTCTTGGAATTATAAAAGTTTCTTTTTCTAGTAATATTTATTTGGTAAGAGAATAAATTTTGCTTCAGGGGAGGAAATTTTAATTTGTTAAAAACAAAAGAGTGAATACTTAAATAATTATTGTTCTGGTTCAAGGTTTTGTATATTGTGTAGAATTGGCAATCTGTCTATAGGGGAGGGACATGGTGTTTCTCTCATCACTCACTTTTAATCTTACTCTCGTTGTTTATAATAATCTGGAAAAGAAATGCACATACTAAGAAAATAAAGTATGACTGGCAAACTTAATAAGATACTGAAAGTAAAACACAGGTGTTTATCAAGATGCTATATCAGCTAATTAATATTGATGTCAATAATGCAGTAGGATTATGTAGTACATGAAGTATGTAATTTTATTTTTTTTCGAATTTCTAGAATTGAAGAAAAAATGATCATTTTCTCTACTTATTTGTTATTAGAAGAATGTGTACTTAAAAATATCAGTAAAAGACTAATTTACCAAGTGAATTCACTAATTCACCAAGATACTACATGATACATAGACAGTTTTAAATGCCAATCAATAGTCTGGCTAACAGAAACAATGCATTAAGCAAATCATTTCTCTTAAGCAAATAATAAAAAAAATACTATTATCACACACTTTTGCCATGGTAGAATTTGTTTCGTATGAAATTATCTTAAAGGCTATCTCAGAAATTTTGCTGGTATAAATACAAGGACATTGTAATAATCCATATGTCCCTAAGTGTTCTACATATGTAGGGTCACAATTTTTACAAAGTAGATAAATGCCTGAAGTACCATACTTCTTAATAATTTACATATAATGTGATGCTTGACATTTCTAAGTATTCTCATGGTCACTTTTCCCCTGAACATTTATTTTCAAGAAATACTCTATGCACTTCATAGTTTTGGGGATGTTTTGAGAGGAATAATAGAGAACAGTTGCAGAAGCTAATTACATACCTGCCTTGCTTTCTTCCTCATAAAGTAATTAATACAGGAAATTATAAAATTCACACACACACAGAGATGTTGGACTTCAAAATATTTTGTTTTTGTTTTTAAAATTAATTTTTGTTGCATGCAAAACATTTTTCATGAACAGTTTTCTAATTAGACATGAGAACTAGACATCAAGAATCCCATTTTTAAATCAGTGTATATTCTATTAATCCAATTACCTCCCCATCTCTTTTCCTAGTTCCAGCTATATTATTAGTTCTAACTCCATGGGACAATTACATGGGAATTGGATTCATTGCATTCTTTGGGAAATGTAGGATATTTATTGGTCCCCAGGGGAAGACCACATAAGGAATTGTAAGGAATTGTGAGGAGGACAATAATTTCAATATTCAATTATATATATATATATATATATATGTATATACATATACACATATATACACATATGTCTATATATTGCAAGTAATATGTATATTTAACAATAGGTTATATTGTGATAAATATTTGCATAGGCACAATTTTGCGATTGTGCAAATATTGTAGAATATACTTACACAAGTAAGATGAACACATTGTCACTAGGCCACATAATCTGATGGGACCACTGGTTATTAAAGCAGTTTGGTGTTGACTGAAATGTTCTTATGTGATGCATGACTGTCTTCTTGCCTTTGAACCTTCTGTGATATAACTTTTCATAACCTAGGTTTGCCAATAGAGTATTTAAAAATCTTATGACTGCAAATGTGGGAAATTTGCTTCACATACTAAGTAGTTCCAACCTCAAAACTAGTAAATGAGATAATATATTATTTATTTTTATTTAAAAAAAAAAAAAATATATATATATATATATTTTTTTTTTTTTTTTTTGTGGTACCGGGGATTGAACTCAGGGGCACTCGACCACTGGGTCACATCCCCAGCCCTTTTTCGTATTTTATTTAGAGACAGGGTCTCACTGAGTTGCTAAGTGCCTCGCCATTGCTGAGACTGACTTTGAACTTGCGATCCTCCTGCCTCAGCCTCCCAAAGTGCTGGGATTACAGGCGTGCGCAACCGCGCCCGGCTTTAAAAAATATTTTATTTATTTGTTTTAGTTGTACACAGTGCCTTTATTCTTATGTGGTGCTGAGGATCAAACTGGGTCGTGCACATGATAAGCGAGTGCTCAACCGCTGAGCCACAACCCCAGATGGAGATAATATATGTAAAATGTTAAATATATACTTATCACCAAATAACCATCAATAAAAGATATTTTTGGGACCACCTAATTGTAGAACTCACAAAACAGCAACACAATAAAAAGAAGAAAACCAAAGACTGCTGTTTTTGTTGATTGTTGTGATCTAAAATGACACCATTAGGTGTTAGGGTTGTTAGTGTTGTTATCTAAAAAGTAGCCATCAGAACTATGAAATCATTAGTTAAAAATTTATAAAGAATTGGAAGGAGTGAAATATTAATTGGCAATGTCAATAACTGTAATTGATAAGGCAAAACTTGTATTAAAAAATAAAAACACTTTGAGTCTAACCAAATAGACTCCATTAAATAAAAAAATAATGAAATGTAAGTTGATGACCACAGCATTCCCTTTCTTCTGTTTTTCTTTTATCATCTCAAGAAAGAATTGTGATAAATTATAAACAATGACAAATGCATTTTGAGAAAAACTTTTGCTCCAATATTGATGCAGAGGCAGAAAAATAGTTGAAATGAATCTATTATTTCCAAGAGAGTTCATGTCTACACATTCTGAAGTAGAGAAGATTCTTGAACATATACTTTCAGAATAAGAGTCAATGAGCAAAACCACAGGGAACAGCAAAAGTACTAAAAGAATGAAGACAAATATTATGGTAATTTTTCCCAAATTGGAAAATGGGGATTCTAAAACCATGTATCAGTTAGCCAATAAGCTTGACATGAGTCTTTGGCAAGATTCTAAAACAGATTATGTAGCAGATGGTTTGTAAGAATTTCACAAATATGGTGTTGATCACTAGGCACCAACATGAATTCATGTGGTGCAAATCATACCAAAGCAATTGTTTTTTCTTTAGCATAAAGATATTAATCCAGAAAACTAGGGAATATAAAATAATAATTTCCTAAAGTTGGCAATAATTTTGCAAAGTTTATGTAAAATTATACGTATGATTTTCTAAAATGGTACTAATATGAAAGTACTACTGCCTAGGATTTTTGTGGGTAAATTTAATTCTTTGTGGGTAAACTTAATTCTTGGTATAAATTATGGTTGCATTTTCAATAAGAATGGTGTATCAGAAATACCCATGAATGTTTTCTTAATGCTTTCTAAGGCCCTGAGAAATCCTGATTCAGTAAATTTGGTTATACTTAGGCAATTTTAAAATAATATAATGAAGTTGATTTTTTAGAATGAATCTGAGAAAATGAATACTATTTAAAATCACTCTTTTAGTTTGGGGGCTGCTTTTTCTTTCATAACTTATTTTATTCTATAAAACATGAAACTATATAATGATACTGTTTTATCTGTAATTTAAAATGTGAAGATGATAGTATGTTCTGTTTTACATTAAACTTGCCTTTCTCATATTGAATATATTTTGGCACAATACATACAGTACCTTTTTTAGAGAGAAACATATTATAAGTCCTTTAAGACCTGGAAGGGATTTTCTTCACATTCCTAGCAAAATCTTTACCTATAAGGTTCAACGTTACTGAACTCCCCATTACCTCTGCCACCCAATATCCTAGTTATCTTCCTCATTCATTCTTTATAGCCAATCTGGAACATTCTTCAAACAAACCAGGGATGCTACCATCTCAGTCCTTCACATTCCCAATACTTTCCCAGATACCCACAGGGGTTGTTTCACTTTTATTTTACATGCTGACTGCCTCTGCAAAGGAATTTTTGTGTATTAACATATATTAATGAGTAAATAAATATTTATTTTCCCCCACTATATTCCAAATATAATTGTTGTTTATACTTAAAATCAATCATGAGATTGACTATATACTATTGAGAACACGGATGTATTTAATTTACCATCTTAATAAAATATATGTATATATACATAAAATATTAGGAAGTTAATAATAATACAAATACTTTCAAATACAACATACTTTTACTCATATTATCACTTTATTTAAAGTTCTTATATTTTTCTTTTCTAATTTTTCTATGTTTTTACTATTTAAGAGAGCACATTGGCACAAGTTTAATTGATATGTTCTGGGGAAAATGAAACACTTTTACAATGTTTATTTTATGTCAACCTGATGACAATATTATTTAACATTTTATAAGGTGCATAAAATCCAATGTGTATTTTAAACAAATGACCAGCACAACTACATTTTATGCACAAAGGAACACATTTGGACTCATAACTGTCATACAAAAATTTCATACAAAAAGAACTGAATCACAGCTGTAAAATGTTAGGATTAAAACTATAAAAAGTCTTGAGAGAAAGCATAGAGTGAATCTTAAAGAACTTTTGTTAGATAATAAAAAACATAAGAAATAAAACAAAATAAAAGTACATTGATTTTTATCAAAATTTTAATGGTTTGTTCTTCAAAGTACATCATCAATACATGAAACACAACTCCCAGAATGGGAGAACATATTTGCAAACCACATACCTGATAAAGAAATTGCATTTGGTATAACACACACACACACACACACACACACACACACCTCAATGGGAAAATGAAAAATAAGTCAATTAAAAATATACAAAAACTTCAGCAGATATTTCAAAAGAAATATTCCCTAGATGACCAATATGTGAAAAAAAAAAATGAATAACTTAGTTGTCTAAGTTAAATTCTGCCTTCTCAGTGTTTTCTTCCTTCCCACAGTGGTTACTCAACATTTCAAAATCCTTTGAAACATAAATTGAAAAACAAAGTGTTTTAGTAATCTTGAAATTGTTCCATGTTTATGATAGAGTCACAGCTCTCAAAAGGATGATTTTTTCCCTTGCTTTGGAGGCAGCTGATGTATCTGGAGATATTTCTGGTATGAAGAGGGCAGAGAGCTTGCTGAACACCCCATATTGTGTAGAGAGTCTCTAACAACAAGTCATTGTCAGTCCCCAAATGTCATTGTTGAGAAACCTTGTTATAGGGATGTATTCCAAAGAAGATGCATTCAGCCAAGAATATTCATACTTTTATTGGTAGTGACATTGCCTTTATGAACATATTGTGAATACAGAACTATAAACCAATATGAGAAAATATTTACCTAATTTACATGTTACTCTTTAATTCTTAATAACAAGAAGCAAGAGCTTCTGTAATCTATTTCCCAAATAAAATAGCTGGAGGTGAAAAATGAAGAAATTCAAATTTGAAGAAAATCATGTTGACTTTTATTCTTCAATCTCCTCCTACCACACTGTTTTGCAATACAGTAAATAGCACCAAGAATTATCCAGTTTTTTAGACAAAGATCTTAATCATCTTACCTTTGAGTGCTTTCATTTTTTCTCACCAATATATCTCATCCAATAGTAAACTCCATTGTGTATTATATATATATTATGTTATAATATATATTATATGTATAATATATATGTATAATATTATTATATACATACATTATATATGTTTATATAATATTATATAATATATGTATATATTATGTATTTATATATATGTACTATATATTATAAATGTATTTATAATATATATGTATGTATATATATGTATATATGTGTGTGTATATATGTATGTGTGTGTATATATATATAAATATATATATATATATATCTTTACCACTGCTCCTCATTTACAATCCTACTATCTCATAAAAATCCTTCTGAACTTTAACAACAGCCTCCAAAATTGCAAAGTAGTTTCTATGTTACACCTGTTGACAATCTATGCCTCCTCCCATCCAGCTCATTTTATTGTAAAGTAGTCAAAATGATACATGAAGACAAAATTAGATCATGTTTCTCCTTTCCAAAACATCCTCAGTATATTCCAAGTACCCAAAACAAAAAAGACAAAGGTAGCTCTGCAGTAGTTGTTACACACATGGTGAGTCAGCATGTGGAAAGATGCTCAGCATTGTGTAATCATTAGAGAACCATGAATGAAAACAAAAAGGGATTTAACTACAAACATATCAGAATGGATAAAATCCAAAACATAGCCAAAAATAAATGCCGGTGAGGCTGTAGAGCAACATGAATTCTTATTTATTACTGGTGGAAATGAAAAATTGCATGGCCATTTTGGGTAATAGCAGTTTCTTGAAAAAGCAAAGCACATTCTGACCACACAATCCTTCAACTGTGCTCTTTGGCATTTACCCAATGAGGTGAAACATGCAACACAGAAACTTGTGCATGAATATTCATAGCAGCTTTCCTTACAAAATTTCAAAAACATTAATTGACTTAAGATATCCTTCTATTAGTGAATGGATTACCAGAGATACGTTCAGACAATTGTATGTTATTAAATCCTAAAAAACTGAGCTATCAATTCATGAAAATATATGTAGGAAACTTATATACATGTTAAATGAAGGAAGAATCAAAAAAATCTTCATTATATTAGCTTGCTATGGCTCACATGACAGAATATCCCAAGTGGGTTGCTTAAATAAGAGAAATTTTATCTCTCACTCCTGCAGACCAACAGTCCAAGGTCAAGGTTTCAGCAGGTGTGGTCTGTCCTGAGTCTCTCTCTTGGAGTTGCAGATGGTTCCATCCTGCTGTGTCCTTACATATTCTTTTCTATGTGTAATTTCTTTTATATCTGTCACTTTTCTCCTTTAAGGCCACCAATCATATTAAATTAGATACCCGACCTTATCCTATTTAACTCTAATTACCTACTTAAATATTGTATCAAAATCAATTGGGGTTTAGGGCTCTAACACATGAGTACCAACAGGATTTATTTTATAACAGTTAAACACTCTTATGAATCCAGCCACATGACATTCTGGAAAAGGCAAAACTTTGGACAGCAAAACATCAGTGCTTTCAGGTGTTATGAAGGGAAATAGGATGAATAAGGGGAGTTCAGAGGAATTTCATAGGACAGTGAAGTTCCTCTGTATGACACGATGTTACTGTATACATGTCATTTATACATGTGTTCAAACCTGAAGATGCGCAACACCAAGAGTCATCCTCAATGTATGGGCTCTGATTGATAATGATGCATCCATGTAGGTCCATCAGTTGTAACAAATGACCCATTCTGGTGCAGGATGTGGATAGGGGAGTTGGAGTGTGAATGTTCTCCACCAAATTTTACTGTGAACCTGAAAGTACTCTGGAAAGCAAAATCTATTTTTAAAAAGACAAAGGTGCTCTGTACAGCTTTGTAGGGATACTTTAACAAACTACCACAAACTTGGTGGCTAAAAACAACAGAAATGTATTGTCCCATGGGTCTAGATGTGAGAAATATGCAATAAAGGCACCCATAGGCCCATACATCCAAATCTGAAGGAGAATTAATCTTTGACCCTTTCTGGCTCTGGCTTTTTTTGCTTGGAGTATCCTTCTTGAGAAGCTATGATGTGCATATTTCTCTAATGCATCCAGTTTTTCAACTCAGATGTCATCTCCTAAGAGAAATCTTTGGTCAGCCATGCTGCCACATTATACCTTCTTTTTTTCTCATCATAATGCTTCTTGTTATTTGATTGTTTTTTTTTCATTTAATAGATAGCACATTCAAGAATGCAGGTTATTATTATATCTCCCACCCCTGGAATTGTTTAGCACATGGTGTGCATTCATAAATATATGTTGGACAAGTGAATGATAAAAATATGACGAGATAATCTAAACCAATCACTAGCCTAGTCATCCTAACATCCCAGGATAAACTAAGTTTTCTCAGGTTCTTCTTAAGTGTGTAGTTCCTGCCTCACAACTGTGCAATCATCAGTATCTTTTTGAATTGCCAACAGGTTTTTTCTTTTTATCATTATATTGAAGTTGTTTCTTTTGCAAAAAACATGTAAAAGTTGCTTCTTTTTGCAAGTTGATTTCTAAAGTTAAAGATTAAAAAAATAAGACAATCTCCAATGTTATCTTTAAAAACATCCCTTTAAATCCCCCCAAATGTGTAAATTCAATCATAATTTTAGAGTATAAAAGCATGGGTGATAAAATGTATAAAAATATAAAATAGACATCATAGTTGATGACAAAATAAAGGGCATATTTTCAAAATGTGGTTTTATAGCATGTACAATTATACGAATCAGAGGATATTTTGTACATTTGAAATTGTTCAAGTCAAATAGGAAGATTATATGACTACTTCTGCTCCTGACAAGGCTTTATACCAGAACTGCCAAGTTAACAACAATCTAACATTGTTGTCTATATTTATGTTATTTCCCTGGGTAGAACCTAGTCAATATTTTCCTCAATGATGCTCTCTGTTAAAGTGAGAGCAAGGTCCTCCATTCACCAAGGTTAAATTTATTTTATTTTACTACAAATAAACTTTTGCTCTGAGTTATCATAATTTCCCTAGTCAAATAGCTGGTTCAATTGACTGACACTTTTATTTAGTGTTGCTAAATAAAGTTGGATAAACAATAAAGTGAAGGGTATCTTTTTCCCCCATGCTTGTGTAGTGACAACTGTAGGGACTGTCCACAAAATTGCTCATATGATTATGTTAACATTGTTCAGATTCACACAGCTGTGACCACACCTATCTGAATGAATTCTATAATGATTTATATTAAAAGGAACTCTACTATATGGTCTCCATTTATTGTAGTTATACAGTACTTCAGTGTTGTTCACACATTACCATTCTTGTTCTTGGTCCTCCCAGACCTTTAACTTAATTGTATCCTGCAGTTCATTCTTTGAAATTAGAACTCTTTCCTATTCCTCTAGACATGACCTAAGCCTTCTTCAGCAATGAACCTGACTACCTAACCTGCTGCTGGCTTTTGCAAATACTACTATTGTTTTAATGCTGTCTCTGACATTTGTGTGCAGCTCGAAGTACTCTGCTTTCACTAGTTAGGACTGCACAGATATCATCAGCACTATGATTGACATATTGCTTGTATATAATAGCCCTTCCCTGTGCCATCATCTATCCAATCCCACATAAAAACACATTGGCCACTTGGTATTCATAAATATTCTTGTGTTGCCCTGCAAACACAGATGTTAGCATGTATAGGCACGTGCGACTACTTGTTTTCTCAATAGCAAAGGGGTTTAGCTCATCTGCCCATATGGTCATAACATCTTTCCCTGAATAGAGATAGGCATTTATAAAACAGCTGCCCAGCTTTGAAATGGAACAGACTGAAATCTGGACACAAATCCCATGTCTATGCCCATTTTAGGAGTGCTCTTTAATGAATAAAAAAAAAAAAAAAAATGCCAAGGTAAGCCAACTGTACCTAAGGCTATATTGCTTTTCTTTATATCTGATTTTCAGTTTCACAAATATGGCTCAGGATTGAGAACTTCCTGGGTAAACATTTTAAGTCCTGAGAGAAGTAATAACAATGATTTTAGGTATAGTTTGTTATAGAAAAATAGCTACAGGTAATATAAAACAAGTAAACAAAAATTGTTCATTTTAAATAAAATCTTTTTAAGTGTGAGCATATTTTAGTATTTTACTAGAAGATAATAAAATACATATACATATCTATGAAAATTTAGAAATGCTAAATATAACCCTGATCCAACTAGACACTTTTCAACACAATGATTTTCTCCCTTGTTTCTATTTGGTTAAAAATGAATTTAGCTGTGTCTCTCTTCAGTCCACTTCATATATATGTGGTCAGTAGCTAGCAGACGCAAGAGAAGTTGCTCAATAATTTTTTATGGAATATGATTAGCAATTATATTTTTAATTTATTGAGCATCTACTATATGTGAATTTTCTGCAGAAAGATCTTAATAATGTCCTACTCTTTCCTGCAAGGAGTGATTCTTTTTTGACTTTCAAATGTTTGTTTCCATTTATTTGCCTCTGAGCAACTTATTCAAACTACTTATTCTTCACTCCATAATCAGTTTTTATTCTGCTCCAGCTAAATAAGAATTCTCATTATTTCTGAAAATTGTCTGACTCATTTTGAATTGCTTGTCAACATCTACATCATCCTAATCCCTCTGTAATGCTTATCTTGATTACTGAATATCTCATGGATTTCTTTCTCCTCTTTACTTTTTCTCTATGTAGAGATACTATCGTACATTTTTAGAACCTCCTAGCAATCTATCTCTTAGCATTTATTGTGTCACACTGTTAACTGCTTTTGTGTTTACTCCCATGAGATTTCCTGGGATAAGTGTGTTTTATTATTAGTTTTTCATTCATATGTATTTTTCACTATATTTAGCAGAGTTCAGAGTATGTGGCAAGAGCTCAGCAAATATTTATTCATATTTTGAAATATAATAGTGCTAACATTTCATTCAATATTATATGAGTTGGTCTCATAATTAAACAAAGCAGAAACAACATAGTCTTTGTGTTAGAGAAAACCTAAATTCACGTTCTAATTTACTACTGTTGACCATTGTGCAATGGACTTAATCTATCAGAAGGCAGATCCTCAACTGTGCATGTACCAGAAATACTGTACTTCTCAATGACAGTGGTTTCTAGGCTCTGGCACTTATTTTCTACATGACTTTCAACAAAATAGTTAACTTCTCTGTGTTTTAGTTTCCTATTCTGGAAAATAGCAATAATATCAGTGCATAACACACACTGTTTTGAAAATTAAATGAGCTGTTTTACATAAGTTACATAGATTTGTCCTTAGTACACAATAGTGTGATATGATTATTTGCTAGTATTAATGCTAATATTAATGTTATAAATTATTTTCATTTATATGACAATTGTAATATATGAAAATGCCCTGCATAATATCTACTTTATAGCAGCTGCTTCACAATTAATAATTGTTAGTACTGCTATTGTGACAACGGCAAAAATATGGGCCATCTTTTTTTGGGCCAATGAAACAGCAATTTTAATTTCTGCTGTAACTTATTTTAACAGTTTATCATTATATTTGTCTATTAAGTTGTCAGTTGTCCAAATCTACATCACTATTTTTTAAAAAGATAATATTATGATATTAATTCAGTGAGAGTGCAATGCTCTGAATTAATTTAAATAAAATTCACAAAAAGCAATGTCTTAGTCTGGTTTGGCTCATGTATCAAATACCATAATGTGGGAAGATTATAAGCAATAGAAACTTATTTGTTACACTTCTGAAGCCTGCTAAGTCCAAGATCAAGTTGCCAGCAGATCTGGTGTTGGATGAAGACCTAGACTTTGTTTCATGGATGGTGGCATCTTTTCACTGCATCCTCACATAATGGAAGGGGAATGGAGCTTCTGGCGTCTCAAAGGATACTAATCTGACTGGTCACCTACCAAAAGCCCCACCTTCCTATTACCATAACTTTGGGTGTTAGGAATTCAATATATTTATTTAGTGTATACACAGACATTTAGATCATAATGACTTGCAGGAGCCCTGTTTGGGGAGATGGCTTGAATTGCGGTTGACTATGAGCCATGGAGATTTGGGCATTGTCGCCTTCCGTAGTCTCACGGGACTTGGCCCGGGATCTCGAGTAACTTGGCCGAGATTGCTGATCGGGTCAGCGCCATTGTGGTGGTGTGTGCGGCGCGTGTTAGTCGTTGTTAGAGCCAGAGAGAAAAGTTATCAGAATAAAAAGCTGTTTGTCTCCAGTTTGCCTCTGAACTTCTTCCCGTGGCTTCGTTGCTCCAAGCGGCCATCGCTTCAGGCAGCAACAGGTGGCGGCCCGTACGGGGACTTCAGAGTGGACAGGTAAGAACTGAAAGGTCTCTAAAGATGGGTTCGAATATAACTGAATCCCAAGTGATAGAGGCTATGCAAAGACTCCTTGATATACCTGACTCTGTTCTCAGTGAGGAGGATATAGAAAAAAGTGAAAGTGATCAAAAAAGCGTAGCTTCCACTGGGCCAACTAAGACCAGTAAAGAGAGTATTAGAAGAGTCCCAAAAATAACAAAAATCCAAGCTATTAGAGCTATTCGGGAGTTATTGGTGATAGCTGAAGGATACTTGCTCTTAATGGAACCTGGGCCTCAGGATATTGCTGTCAGTGAAATTAGCAGTGGTGAGGAATCTAGTAAAAGTGATCCTGAGAAAATGAGGAAAAAGAAACTAAAAAAGACCGAGAAAAAGGACCGTCAAGTAGAGGAACCACTTGTGTCCTCTACTCCCCCATGGGTGGAATCCATTACAGAAAATATGAAGGGTATTATGAGGCATTTGCATACCCTAGAAACAGAAATAAAAAGTCTTTCTGATCGCTTATGCGCTCTCGAGGACAACTCACAGATACATTGGGAACCGCCAGCATTTGAAAAGAAAAATGGACAGAGTGTCCATCAGTCAGTAGATTTCAAAACAATAAAAAATCTCAAAGAGGCAGTAATGACTTATGGGCCCCAAGCTCCTTTCACATTGAGTATGCTGGAGTACCTTAACACCTTTAGATTAACCCCCTCAGACTGGAAAAGTCTATGTAAAGCAGCATTAAGCGGGGGGCAATTCTTGGTTTGGCGATCGCAATTCCAAGAACTTTGTATAGAAACGGCTAAAAGAAACGCAGCTGCAGGGTTTGGAAACTATAATATAGACATGCTCACAAGAGAAGGGTAATTTGCAGACTTACAGGCTCAAACAGATTATGACCCAGATGTATATGCTCAGATAAACACAGCTGCCTTAGAGGCATGGAAAACTGTACAAGGACCTGGGGATCTACAAGGTAGCTTGTCAAAAGTGATTCAAGGACCTAATGAGCTATATGCTGATTTTGCTGATCGACTTTTGAGAACTGCAGGTAGTGTTTTTGCAGATGTTGATCAAGCTATGCCATTAGTTGTTCAATTAGCTTATGAAAATGCTAATAAATGGTGCCAAGCAGCCATCAGGCCATGGAGAACTAAAAAGGATCTTTCCGTATATATACAACTATGTAAAGATATAAATGACGCCTTTGTCACAGGAAATGTGATTGAAGCTGCAATGAGAGGTGCTTCCCCTCGAAATTTCACAAAGGCTAAATGTAGACATTATAATCAATCAGGATATTCCAGGCAAAATTATCATAATCCATCAGGCTATTTTAGGCAAAATCCCAAAAGAGAAATAAGACCAAGCTCATACCGTGCCCCAGGCCGCTGCTCCAGGTGTAAAAAGGGAAATCATTGGGCCAATAAATGCCATTCAAAATTTGACATCCATGGAAATCCTTTGTTCAGGAATTCAAAAAAACGGGGCACGGGGCCCAATACCCCGGGGCCCACAAATGTATGGGGCATTGCAGAAGGAGTATCCTCAAGCATCCACTCAGATGCTTCCCCGACACAATCCCTACTACCCATCCACTCCCTCGCCAGAGGAACAAGAGGAAATGCAGGATTAGACCTCTGTTCCACCGCCCGAATAGTGTTAACACCTGAAATGGGGGTTCAACTGATTCCCACAGGAGTCAGGGGACCTCTTCCCTCAGGGACTGTAGGACTTATTATCGGGTGTAGTCCTAAAAGCTTATTAGGTTTGCAAGTGACCCCAGGTGTAATAAACTCAGACTACAAAGGGGAAATAAAAATAATGCTTATCTCACCCCAAAGTATAAGTTCTGTTAATCAAGGAGATAGAATTGCTCAGTTGCTTCTCCTTCCCAATTTACATAATTCATTTAAAATGGGTATGCCTCAAGAAGGGAACAATAGAGGACTTCGTTCCACTGACTCAAGACCCATGGCTTGCTGGGTTCGAGACTGTTCAAGGAGGCCTATGTGTATAATAAAAATCCAAGGAATAGAAATGGAGGGATTAATAGATACTGGAGCTGACTCTTCCATTATTAATTTACGCCAATGGCCCAAGCACTGGCCTCTGCAAAAAGCTTCAACCAGTTTAAGAGGCTTGGGATATAATAACCTCCCAGAAAAAAGTGCGGTAATTTTAAAATGGGAGGATGATGAAGGCCATAAAGGAACATTTCAGCCTTATGTTTTACCTAATCTACTGGTTACTTTATGGGGAAGAGATATTTTGCAACAAATGGGAGTACACCTTGCAACCAAGCCTGCAGATGTTAAATGTGAAAACCTATAGGGTAATCTTAACCATAAAAAAAATCATTATCAAAAAGTACAGAGTAATCTTAACCCTAAAAGCAATCATTATCATAAAGGAAAAAGATATTTTTTTGGGGGGGCCACTGAGAAAATAATTTTGAAAATACCATGGCTTTCTGATAAGCCAGTGTGGGTCCCTCAGTGGCCCCTATCTAAAGAGAAATTACAAGCGGCCCACCTACTAGTTCAGGAACAATTAGAAGCAGGACATATAGAACCTTCCACCTCTCCCTGGAATTCCCCCATATTTGTGATCAAGAAAAAGTCAGGAAAATGGCGATTGTTACATGATCTTAGACAAATTAATAAAACCATGCAAGTTATGGGCCCTACTCAACCTGGACTTCCTAGTCCCGTAGCTATTCCAAAAAATTTCCATGTTATTAGTCTTGATATAAAGGATTGCTTCTTTTCTATTCCCCTACATCCTCTGGATGCCCCCAGGTTTGCTTTTTCAGTTCCTTCTATTAACAATAATGGCCCTGATCAGAGATATCAATGGAAGGTTTTACCACAGGGAATGGCTAATAGCCCCACCATATGCCAAATATATGTGGACAAGGCTATCCAACCCATTAAAAATGAATATCCAAACCTCATGTGTCTACATTACATGGATGATATTTTATTGGCCCACCCTAATCAAAATATCTTATTTAATATATTCAGTGACGTGGTAGAAAATTTTAAAAAATACGGATTATATATAGCAGAAGAAAAAGTTCAAACCAGATCTCCCATATTATATTTAGGATTTAAAATCATGGATACTTTTGTTAGACCCCCCAAAATTTTAATAAATAAAGAACATTTGACCACCCTCAATGATTTCCAAAAACTACTGGGAGACATTAATTGGCTTCGCCCTACACTAAATCTCACTACTGGCCAACTAAAACCTTTATTTGACATCCTTCGCGGAGACCCTGATCCATCTTCACCGCGAACATTGACTCCTGATGCTAGGAAAGCTTTAAAGTTAGTAGAAAAAGCCATCGAAGGAGCTCATTGTGATAGATTTGATTTAACTCAACCGCTGATGTTGATTATTATTTCTTCACAATATACACCCACAGGAATATTTTGGCAACAAGGGCCTTTATTATGGATACATTTGCCCGTCTCTCCTAAAAGTATAATTGAATCTTATTCCTCCATGGTGGCTAAACTTATTCTTCAAGGACTTAAGACTTCTACTAAAATATTTGGCATTCACCTGCTACTATTATTACTCCCTATTCATCATCACAGATTGAATACTTATGCTTCAATGATAATGATTGGGCTATAGCTAAATGCTCTACTTCTGCAAATTTTGATAATCATTTTCCTAAGTCCCCTATATTATCTTTTTGTATTAATCATCCTATTATATTTCCACAGGTAATAAAAAATCAACCTATTCCTAAGGCATTTAATGTATTTACAGATGGGTCCTCAAATCGTACTGCTACAGTAGTCACTAAAAAAGAAAATATGACTTACATAACTGCACACAAATCAGCTCAACTAGTGGAATTGGAAGCTGTGGTAAGAGCTCTGGAAAATTTTAGGGACCAGCCCATAAACATTTTTTCAGATAGCCACTATATTGTACAAGCTGCTCCAAAATTAGTGTTGGCAGGACCAATAGCACCTCATACTCCAGCCTTTAAATTGTTTTATCAAATACAAAAACTTTTGTGGGCAAGAAAAGAACCTCTATTCGTAGGCCATATTAGAGCACATACTAATTTGCCTGGTCCCCTCCATGAAGGTAATCAAAAGGCTGATGAACTTACAAAAACAATATTTATACTTTCAGTGCTACAACAAGCTACTTTATTTCACTCTAAGTTTCATGTCAACAGTACCACCTTGCAACGTAGGTTTAAAATCACAAAGGAGCAAGCCAGAACAATTGTAAAAGATTGTAAATCTTGTATGACACATTTGCCCAATCCTCATTTTGGCGTTAACCCTAGAGGGTTAATGCCCAATCATTTGTGGCAGATGGATGTTACCCATGAGCCAAGTTTTGGAAAATTGCGATTTATTCATGTTACCATAGATACATGCTCAGGCATGATTTTTGCTTCCTTACATTCCGGAGAAAAAGTTAAAGATGTTACATCTCATTGTTTGCAAGCTTTTGCTGCATTGGGCATCCCCAAAATGCTTAAAACAGATAATGGCTCCACATATACGTCCTCATCTTTCAAACAGTTTTACGCAAAATTCAATATATCCCATAAAACAGGCATCCCATACAATCCTCAGGGTCAGGGCATTATTGAAAGAGCAAACCGAACACTGAAAATTATGTTATTAAAACAAAAAGAAGGAAATTGGAAAAGTCCTAAGGACAGATTGGCAGTTGCCCTGTTTACCTTAAATTTTTTTAACTTTAGACTCTAATGGTTATTCTGCTGGAGGCAGACATTGGAATCCACACAACAACATAAACCTTTGGTTTACTGGAAGGATGTTCTTTCAGGTACATGGAAGGGTCCAGATCCAGTATTAATTTGGGGGAGAGGATCTGTTTGTGTTTTTCCAAAACACGGATCCTCTCCAATATGGATACCATCTAGATTAATAAAACAGGTACCACATCAAAATGATCAAGATGAAGTTATTGAAGAATCAAGATTAATAAAAAACGTACAAAATCAAGTGGACCAAGATGAAGGTATAGAATGATTCCCTCAAAAGAGTTCTTCAAAATATTTCACAACTTAAGTGTCATTCCTCCCGGCCGGGACGAGGAGATCTCTCTTTAGTGTGCACACAATTTATATATTTTTTTTCTTTTTATACATGTCTTTATGTCTGTACATTTGTCTACATTTCATGTCAATGTGACGTCACAAATATATGTTTGTATGTTTGTGCGTCTGTCCAGTGTGACATCACAAATAACAAAGCACTTATGAAAAAAAAAAAATATATATATGGATCCAAATAACTTTAATTCATTTTAGGTTAAGAGTATTCAATTAAGAGTAAATAATTTTATAAATGAAGGTACTTTCAATTTTGATTTATAGGTGTCCCTGGGACTTCTCTTTAGCAAACAATATGACTAGTGCTATATAACCTGATATTTTGGTGTTTTGACATAAGATTGTTTATTTGTTATTAACTTCATTTGTTGAATAGCTCATTAATTTCAATTATCTCAACAGGTAAAAGATTGCTCTGTATACAGAGATTCAAGGGTTCCAGCTAACAAATTATTTCTCCAAAGTGCCTTTACCTTTTCTTTAATCTATCTTTAATGCAGTAATTACCCTCAGTCTTTCTTTGTTTTGTTCTAAATATGATATTTTTCCAACTTATGTTTGTAGAAGCTCAACCAGCGATGTGTGTGAACAAAAATCAACTTTAATTTTCTAATCTAATTATTCTATTTTGTAGTTTGACAACTCGCCTCTTGACTCAGTGCTGCAATAGCACTGCCTTTCCTTTAATAATTGATGCTTAAATTTCTAGGTAGTGGGCCCTGAAGATTTGCCGGTGGCATTGTCTAGACGTAAAAAAGACGTCTGCTGCTACAGCTGCAGGGATCACGGCCGCCGCAAGCATCCCTGCTGCTCAAGCATCAAACAACCTCACCAACAGTGTGGCCTCTGCTCCACATGCATGGGGCCTCCTACATCAACATGTTACAACAAATGGACATTTTGATCCTTCATTGTTTGGGACTTTACGGGACAATGCCTTGCAGGTATTTGTCTAGAGAATTCAGTGTGTTACTTGATGGAACTTAGGGCAGCTGATTTGTTTAAACAATTTGATATGCTATGCAATTTGGCTCATCACCAAAAGGCTTGTCGCCTTAAAGCCGCAACATCTCCTCACAATTGGACGGCTGTTAGTCATCATACACAGTCGATCCTAAAGTGCTCCATTGGATGGCTGGTTAGCCAATGACGGGTAAGATCCCCAGAGGGGGACGACCTAAGACAGGCACAGTCGCATGGGACAGTCTCATGTGGCCGACATATCAACCTAAGACAGGAGTCAAGGGCACAGCCTTGATTATCTGATGACGGGTAGAATGTTGGTTGCACATAGACGTCCTAGAGCATCCGCTCTTTTAAAACAAAAAGGGGGCAATGCAGGAGCCCTGTTTGGGGAGATGGCTTGAATTGCGGTTGACTATGAGCCATGGAGATTTGGGCATTGTCGCCTTCCGTAGTCTCACGGGACTTGGCCCGGGATCTCGAGTAACTTGGCCGAGATTGCTGATCGGGTCAGCGCCATTGTGGTGGTGTGTGCGGCGCGTGTTAGTCGTTGTTAGAGCCAGAGAGAAAAGTTATCAGAATAAAAAGCTGTTTGTCTCCAGTTTGCCTCTGAACTTCTTCCCGCGGCTTCGTTGCTCCAAGCGGCCATCGCTTCAGGCGGCAACAATGACTAGATGCACATTAAGTATGACATAACAAAGTTCATATTGCTGTATTCTACAGATAACTAATCTATGAACAGAAATGTCCTTGATAAAGGAAGAATGCTGTTAGAAGTAGCCATCAATCCAGAATCACTTATTTTCTCAACAAATATGCATTTATTCTTAATATGCCATCCATGACAGCATACACATTTTTTTTTCCTTTTGTAGCACGTGAAATAACAGTTACATTTACTTAATTTTAACCTTGAACAAATTTTTGCAGTAACTTAATGGAATGAAATATATAGAGGGAGATATATAATTATAATTGACAAGTTTTTTTATTATTTAAGGACTGAACTTTGAGCAATTGAAGACAGAGGAATGAAAATTTTATTTATTATAGAGTTGTCAAAAAATCCACTTATATATGACAAGTGTGTATTAGTGTGTGATAGAGAGCAAAGAATATACAAAATAACAGAGACAAAACTATTATAGATAAGCATCTTGAGTCACACCTGCCTGATGACTTCCACCATACCTTTAATGAATAGATGTGGTTTTGTCCTCAATGAAGTCTTTTGCTACACTCTGCTATATGATCTAAAACTATTTTAAAATCTTTGTTTGCCTAAGATTTTGGTATGCCACTCCTGTAATCCTTACAAAGTTAAATTTAACCTTGAAACTGATGCTTAAAATCTGACTCCCCAGGGCTGGGGATATAGCTCAGGTGGTAGAGTGTTTGCCTTGCATGCTCAAGGCCCTGGGCTCTAATCCCCAGCACCACCACACACACACACACACACACACACACACACACACACATCTGACTCCCCATTTTTAAATGATCAACAACGGAAGTAAAATTTACATGTAACAAAATATTTCTATTTTGAATGCGCACTTCAAGAGTACTGGCCCAAAACATAAAAGCCACCTGAATTTAAGCATCGACTATTTCCATCTCTCACAAATTTTGTTTTTTTCTTTTTCCAGTAACTCCTTACTTCATTCCATGGGTTCAGACATCCACTAACTTACTTTCTGTAAGTATATATCTGTCCTTTCTAAGAACTGATAGACATGAAATTTGTAGAGACTTTTAAAAATTATTTTTATTGGTTCTTTTTAGTTATTTTGGACTAGCTTCTTCATATCAGAGAAAACATTTTAATTTTGACTTTAGACACTTCTTATGTTTAGCTTCCTTTGCTCAGCATTGTTTTTAATTAAACATGTTGTTACTTGTATCAGTATTTGTTTAGTTTCATAGCTACCATTTTTACATTGTCTGAATATATTAGTGTTTCTTCAATTAAACAAACACTTAACCTATTGAGTTGCTTCCAGTTAGAAGGTCCTATTAATAAAATTGATGAAAATTTTTGTGTAAGTTGTTACTTGGATAAATGTTATCAACATTTTATTTGTGCAAATATCTAAGAGTGCTACTGCTAGATCTTTTGATAAGTATATATTAAATCTGATAAGGTGCACTGAATTGTGTTTCCCCCAGCAGTATATGAGAGTACACATGCTTCAGATCCTGATCAATACTTTTTCTGCTTAACCTTTTAAATTGCATTGATTATAAAGGGGGCAGTAGTATTTGATTATGAATTTAATTTGCATTTTCTTAATTACCAGTGATGGTTAATACTTTTGTGTGTACATTAGCCACTTATATATTTAATTATATGAAGTGTTGAATCAAGTATTTTGCCTACTTTCCTTCCTTTATTTATTTTGCTATTATTATTTGTGGATATACATATACATACACATACATATATACATACATATATATATAAAATCAGGGTATATGTTTATGTATATGTATATATGTATCTATAAAGATAATATTGTCTAGGGCTGGGGATATAGCTCAGTTGGTAGAGTGCTTGCCTCACACACACAAGGACTTGGGTTTAATTCCCAACACCACACACACACACACACACACACAAAACAATAATATTGTCTATATATATGCTATGTATCATATATAGTAAATATACATGCTATATATCTGAAACAACATTATCTACTTTTCTTTGAATTACCTTTTATCTCTTTATTTCTGACTTTTTAAACAATATCTTATAAAGAACCAGTATTTTCAATTGCATAAATGTGTAATCTATCATTATTTTCTTTTTCTGTGTAATCATTTTGATTCCTAAGCTGCTTATAGTACATCTCAAAAATATATACTTTAAATCTTCCGACTTTGTTTTTCCTTATCAAAATTGTTTTATTTTCAGGAGTACTTTGCATTTTTCATACAAACATTATACTTAACATTTAAATTTCTATAAACAATTTCATAGGATCTTGATTAGGATTCCACATTTTTAAACTCCTTGAACATATTTGTAATATTGTTTTAAATTTTTTTTACCAATTTTATCATTACTGTCATTTATGGGAATGTTCCTATTGCATTGATTGAACATGTCAATTAAACTTTATTGTATATCATGCACTGTAGATGCTACATGTTTGAGTATCTAGTGTGTGTTTTTAAAAAGCCATTCTTTAAAGCATGTTTTTTTTTTTTTCTGAATAGTAGTTGATTTAATTATAGTTTAGTTTGTTTCTTTCCAGACTTACTTTTAAGCTTCATAATTTGTATAGAGATCATCTTTTTTTTTTTTTTTTTTTTTTTTTCCTGGGAATTAATTAGTTCTGCTTTCAAGGTAGGGGCTTTTTGCAGTCCCTGTTGAATATTTCAGGTGTTCAATTAGGTCATTTCATTCCAGTTGCATGGAACTTGAGCTTTTTGGTATTTGTTCCTTTCTCAATGTTATTATTCCTCGAGGTGTACCTAGCTTGGTTTCGTAATGTCTCCAGCTATGAAGGCACCACTTAGTGGATAACAGTACGTAATAATATCATGGGGGGAGAAGAGAATACTAGTAGGCAGAACCTGCAGTGGCCTGGCCCAAAAGGTCTCCTTATCTGGAGATACTTGAGAACAGAGCTAAATGACTCTCAGAGTAAAGGTTCTTATGTACCCACACTAAGGAGGCTTAGAAAGGAGTCCTGTTCAAAACACCTATAAACTGGGGGTAAAAGACTCTAGGCTTTACAGTAAAATGACACAGAACGTTTTGTTTTCTGTTTTGGGGGTCTGCTGCCAATGAAGTGATAAAACTAAACTAAATGTGTTTCTAATCTGAAAGTTATTCTTTTTAAATCATTACTTTTGACCATCTGTGTATCAAATATTTCTTTTCCATCTTTCTCATTTTGATGATATATGTACTTTTCCCTGTCTTCTCACCAAGTTAATTTGTGTTTGAAGGACTCTCCTTTTAAAAATTCTATTCTTTGTCATTTTCATTTCTTATGCTTCTCATATTTCATTTTTCACTGCTTATACTTCTGATTTTACTCTGAATTTCTTAGTTGTAAAGTATTAAAATGTTGATTGCATTTAGTCCATCTCTATAAATATCACATATTTTAATCCTTGAATTTTAATGTATATGTATCTCATTTTAGCTCTATTTCCATTTCATAAAAATTATTTTTTAATTTAGATAGCTAATTAATAATAACTACCTCAATGGTTTTAGTAATTATCTATTTCAAGTTCATGTCTCTAATGAATGTATTTTTTAGATAATACGCTCTAAGTATTTATAATTTCATATTAGTTACCCAGTCATTTTTGTCAGTGTTATTCTGTACATATTTAATGAATCCAATATATTTTCTATTGTTTTAAAACATTATCTGTGGATAGAAGATCCAGTAACAATTATAAAAATCTGGGATAATTTCAAACTCATTATTGATTATTTAAAACATAGTTTCCTAGACCCTACCTTATATGAAATCCCCATGATAATGATTCTCCACCCAATCATATAAACATTAACTGAGGTATAGGAAAGTTCTTACATTAAGCCTTCTCTTAATATTTGTGTAGCTCCCCAGGGGTGAACAAGACACTTTCATTAGACAATTTGTTTCAAGAGTAATCAGAATTTAACATATGTTTTTGTTTGTTTGTTTTTCCTTATCAAACTGGGCTGTATGTTGTTTCTCCTGTAATATTTGTTTTTAGGAAAATTTCCCTTCATTAAAAAAAAAGTCTGTGATAGATCACATAGCAATGTGTGAAACCACTATGAAACTTCTAACTCTGACATCCATAAGAACAAGATGATCCTTAAATCATATCCAACCTAAACCCTGGATGATGCTTGTTGTGATGATGAAGAGGAAGGTGACTGCACCCAGACACACAAGGTGTTCACAGTATGGGTGACATTTTAGTGTTGTTCTATTGTTTAACCTGGATGGTAGATAACATGATTTTATTATCCAGAATAAATGTCTTGGTACATTCAGGGTGTATGACAAAATGCCATTAATTGTGTAACTTATAAATAATAGAAATTT
This sequence comes from Tamias sibiricus, assembly GCA_025594165.1. Taxonomy (NCBI): domain Eukaryota; kingdom Metazoa; phylum Chordata; class Mammalia; order Rodentia; family Sciuridae; genus Tamias; species Tamias sibiricus. The sequence continues at coordinate 34,120,786 of CM046668.1, forward strand.
ATTTTTTTTCATACATCTGGAGACTGGGGAGTTCAATTTCAAGGCCTCAATAAGTGGGTGTCAGGTGAAGACCTACTTTCTGGCTCACAGAAAGCATCTTCTTATGTAGGGAAGGAAATAGCTTCCTAACATGTCTTTTGTAAGAGTACACTATTCTACTCAAGGACTCTGCCATCATAACCTAATGTCTCTCACAAATATCCCAAGTTCCTAATACTATCACTTTGGAAGTTAGGAATTTGAACATATAAAATTTTGAGAGACACAATCATTCATATCTTAGCAGTAATTTACATATCAAATTTCACAGTTTTATCTTATTGTAAGATGTATCCTTAATTCCATCATGGTAAAATTGGAAAATAGTGAATTTGATTATTAATAAAATATAGCAGACCCATTCATGATAACTATATATTTTATTATTTAAATTGTAAAGTTATATTTGTCAAATTTATTTAACATAATTAAATGTATTTTATATGGATTTATTCTAATTTTTAAAATAAAATTTTTTCTTAAAAACAATACTGTGGATTTTTCCTCAAAGCAGTTTTCATTTTTTATTACATTTTAACCTGAAAACAATTAAAAAAAAAACTTACTATAATTTCACATTTAATGTTCTCTTGTGCTGCATTACTCATATATTCTATTAATAAATCGTTTCTACAAGAAAGCATTTTCATATGTTTATATATCTAAAAAAGATCATATGTGAATTTCATCTTTGCATTTCTTTTTTCACCCCAACTTTACTAAGCCCAGCTTTCTAAATCAAACAAGTAAGTAAGGTTCTTTATTATTTTGCATTAGAAGTTATATCATCACTTACATCAGACTCTATGATTCATCAAAAAAAAAGCTTTCTAATGCCTGTTTAGTTAATAAACGTTTATCCCTATATAGTTAGTTAAAACACAACTCTTTCTAAACTACTGAAATGTTAGAAATTTAAGTGCTCTATCTTTATCCCAAATTCTGCTAAAATCATTTCCCCAGAAAAAAATCTGTCAAATTTCCAAATAAACATATAATTATCTAGCATTCATGCATTATGGATTTTTCTTTCTTCTTTTTTTAAGTTTTACATCTCAGCTTTATCTCTTACCCAGATAGAGAGCATGCCAACTCCATAGGACTATGTGAGAAGCATAGTTGAATTAAGGGTACAATGCCAGAGCCAGGAAATTATGGTTAGGTATTTTACAATTTAATTTAGTGTAACAATGCTAATTTAAGTCTACATTAATATTCCTTTTCAAACATGCTGCAAATGTAATTGCAGTGTACACAGAACAAATAATAAGAATGGCTTGTCCAATTTATTACTCTATAAAAGAATTAGTGTGACGGCCAATTAAAAGGATGCATTTAAATATAGTTATTATATTGTTTATCATGCAGAACTAACTCTAGGAAGGTTAAAGGTATTATTAAATCATTAATTTAATTCCCTCAATAAGTGACATAAAATTATCATAAAATATAATATATGGTTATGAAAGAACACTTTAATGAAGTCTTGCTATAATTAAGAGGTTATCATAATAATTTGCCACTAATAAAAGAAAAGGCTAATAGCATATTTTCCTTTTCTTCTTTTCAAAGTTATAGGTAATACATTTGAAAAAATTGATTCTCTTTATTCTGTATATTGTATAATACACATAGTGAATGTATATATAAATTCTATTGGTAACATTTACATTTTGCTTATTTTGTTAAAGATGGTTGCTTTTATCTTGAATATATGAAGTAAATAATGTTAATGAGATCTGATATTACCATTGATTGCTTTCTTGGTTTCCACACAAAATAGAGTCAAAGTCAACACAGGCAAGGGGGAAGATTGAAAATCAGCATGACTGAAGGAAGGGAGACATGTTAGTGTCCTGAAGTGATGTTTCCACTCGATTTAGCATCTTTTCTTAGCATTTAATAAAAATATAAACATGTATTTTCATGCTTTCATTATGTTCCTAAGAAACTCTTTGTTTTTTTCTGTAGGGGATAGAAGTTGTAGATTTTGTTGTTCCTGATAAGTTTTCTTTACCTAAACAAATATAATTCAATCTCCAACAGCAAAACTCCTGAGATTTTTAAATAGATGTTAATAATTTTTATGAATTTCTGAGAAAGAGAAATAGATTTAATTTTTTCCCAAAAGTGGTTCAGCATTAAAACAAAGACACTTATTAACATTTTTAAGACTAATGTATATTCTAAAGTATCTACAAAATTTAGTTAATTTGATAAGACAAAAAATCCTAGTTCTGAAATACTTGATCATTCATGCCTAATGAAAACAAAAGATTATAAACATTTTATAAATACTCATGCATAAAAATAAAAAGAAAAAATGAATTGCTGGCTCTCAAATACTTAACCATCCATGAACAAAAGACTGTATTTCAGGTTATACCATACATTGTTTAAACATTTTAGAATGTCATTTAGAAAATCAGCATTCACTAAAAATTAAAACAAATAAACAACAGCAAAACAAGTTTAAGAATCCCATGAATTTATCAATGGAACATGGACTTGAACTATACCCTTATCTTCACTTCACTTTTGAGAAATATAAATTTTACAAGGATGCATATAAGAATTACAAAGTACTTTATCTTTAATTTTTTAAATAATGCACAGATATATATTTTTTTAGGAAATCAAGTGGAATATGGAAAGGGAACTCAATTTGTACTTTGGTATGATGATCCAGCTAATACCACTGTGCAGGAGCCCTGTTTGGGGAGATAGCTAAGATTGCGGTTGACTATGGGCCATAGACATTTTTGGGCATTGTCGCCTTCCGTAGTCTCACGGAACTTGGCCCAGGATCTCGAGAGATTTGAGCAGTGACTCAGCAGATTGACATTTTTGGGCATTTTCGCCTTCCGTAGTCTCACGGGACTTGGCCCAGGATCTCGAGAGATTTGAGCAGTGACTCGGCAGATCGAGCGAGAGTGATTCCTGCTCGGGCGCATGGGATGAGACCAGAGAGAGAAAGGACAGGGTTATCGATATTGTATAGATATATTGTAGTTTCTTGTAAGAGTAGGTGCCTTGGTTTCTTGTGAGAGTGTGTATGTAGTGTTAGAAATTACAAGAGACAGAGACAGAAAGATTAAAGAATTTTTTCGTCTTCATCCTGTCTCTGGACTCCTTCCCGTGGCGCTACCGTTCCAGGCTGCAATCCCTTTCCGGTGGCTAACAGTTGGTGGCCCGTACGGGGAATTCAGCACGGCAGGTAAGAACTGAGAAACCTCGAAGGAGTCTCTAGTCAGAGCGGTTAAAATGGGTTCAAAAACAACTAAGACCCAAGTGTACGAGGCTCTTGATGAATTCTTTGATATGGATGAGTCTGTCGTTAGTGAGGAGGATTTAGAAAACAGTGAAGGCAATCATAAAAGCGTAGATTCCGCTGAGTCAACTAAGACCAGTAAGGAGAGTATTAGAAGTGTCCCCAAAATTACAAAGATCCGAGCTGCTAAAGCTATTCAAGATTTATTAGAGATATTTCAAGGATACATGGTCTCAATTGAACCTGGGACTCAGGATGTTACTGAGTCAGTTAGGACCAATGAGAGTAGTAGTAGTGAGGAGGAATTAACTAAAGGTGATTTTGAGAAAATGAATAAAAGAAAATTAAGGAAGACCAAGATAAGGGATCATCAAGTGGAGGAACTTGTGTCCTCTACTCCCCCATGGGTGAAATCGATTACAGAAAATATGAAGGGTATCACTAGATGTTTGCATACCCTAGAAATAGAAATAAAAAGTCTTTCTGAGCGCTTATGCGCTCTCGAGGGTAACTCACAGATACATTGGGAACTGCCAGTATTTGAATATGAAAATGGACAGAGGGGCCACCAGCCAGTAGATTTCAAAACAATAAAAAATCTCAAAGAGGCAGTAATGACTTATGGACCCCAAGCTCCTTTCACGTTGAGTATACTGGAGTCCCTTAACACCTTTAGCTTAACCCCCGCAGACTGGAAACGTCTATGTAAAGCAACATTAAGTGGGGGACAATACTTGGTTTGGCGATTGCAATTTCAGGAACTTTGTATAGAAACAGCTAAAAGAAATGCAGATGCAGGGTTTGGAGACCATAATATAGAAATGCTCACAGGAGAAGGGCAATTCGCAGACGTACAGGATCAAAAACATTATACCCCAGGAGTATATGCTCAGATAAATGCAGCTGCCTTAAAGGCATGGAAAACTGTACAAGGACCTGGGGATCTACAAGGTAGCTTGTCCAAAGTAATTCAAGGACCTACTGAACCATATGCTGAATTTGCTGATAGACTTTTGAGAACTGCAGGTAGAGTTTTTGGAGACATTGATCAAGTTATGCCATTAGTTATTCAATTAGCGTACGAAAATGCTAATAAATATTGCCAGGAAGTCATCAGGCTATGGAAAAATAAAAAGGATCTTTCCATATATATACAACTATGTAAAGATGTAAATGATGCCTTTGTCACAGGGAATGTGATTGCAGCAGCTGTGAGAGATGCTGCCCCTCAAAATTTTACAAGGGCTCAACATAGACATTATAATCAATCAGGATATTCTAGGCAAAATTATCATAATCAATCAGGCTATTCTAGGCAAAATCCCCAAAGAGAAATAAGACCAAATTCATACTGTACTCCAGGTTGCTGCCCCAGGTGTAAGAAAGGAAATCATTGGGCCAATAAATGCTATTCAAAATTTGACATCCATGGAAATCCTTTGTTCAGGAATTCAAAAAACAGGGCACGGGGCCCAATGCCCCGGGGCCCACAAATGTACGAGGCATTGGAGGAGGAGTATCCTCAAGCATTCACTCAGATGCTTCCCCGACACAATCCCTATTACCCATCCACTCCCTCGCCAGAGGAACAGGAGGAAATGCAGGATTAGACCTCTGTTCCACCGCCCGAATAGTGTTAACACCTGAAATGGGGGTTCAACTGATTCTCAGAGGAGTCAGGGGACCTCTTCCCTCAGGGACTGTAGGACTTATTATCGGGCAAAGTCCTGAAAGCTTATTAGGTTTGCAAGTGACCCCAGGCGTAATAAACTCAGACTATAAAGGGGAAATAAAAATAATGCTTAGCTCACCCCAAAGTATAAGTTCTATTAATCAGGGAGATAGAATTGCTCAGCTGCTCCTCCTTTCAAATTTACATAATTCATTTAAAATGAATATGCCTCTAAATAGGAACAATAGAGGATTTTGTTCCACTGATTCGAAACCCATGGTTTGCTGGGTTCGGGACTGTACAAGGAGGCCTATGTGTAAAATAAGAATCCAAGGAATAGAAATGGAGGGTCTTATAGATACTGGAGCTGATTCTTCCATCATTAATTTACGTCAATGGCCCAAACACTGGCCTCTACAAAAAGCTTCAACCAGTTTAAGAGGCTTGGGATATAATAACCTCCCAGAAAAAAGTGCGGTAATTTTAAAATGGGAGGATGATGAAGGACATAAAGGCACATTTCAGCCTTATGTTTTACCTAATCTACCAGTTACTTTATGGGGAAGAGATATTTTACAACAAATAGGAGTACACCTTGCAACCAAACCTGCAGGTGTTAAATGTAAAAACATACAGGGTAATCTTAACCCTAAAAGAAATCATCAAAAAGTACAGGGTAACCTTAACCATAAAAGAAATCATTATCATATAGGAAAAAGACATTTTTCTTTGGGGCCACTGAGAAAATAATTTTGAAAATACCATGGCTTTCTGATAAGCCAGTGTGGGTCCCTCAGTGGCCCCTATCTAAAAAGAAATTACAAGCGGCCCACCTACTAGTTAAGGAACAATTAAAAGCAGGACATATAGAACATTCCACCTCTCCCTGGAATTCCCCCATATTTGTGATCAAGAAAAAATCAGGAAAATGGCGATTATTACATGATCTTAGACAAATTAATAAAACCATGCAAGTCATGGGCCCTACTCAACCTGGACTTCCGAATCCTATAGCTATTCCAAAAAATTTCCATGTTATTAGTCTTGATATAAAGGATTGCTTCTTTTCTATTCCCCTACATCCTCTGGATGCCCCCAGGTTTGCTTTTTCAGTTCCTTCTATTAACAATAATGGCCCTGATCAGAGATATCAATGGAAGGTTTTGCCGCAGGGAATGGCTAATAGCCCCACCATATGCCAAATATATGTGGACAAGGCTATCCAACCCATTAAAAATAAATATCCAAACCTTATGTGTCTACATTACATGGATGATATTTTATTGGCCCACCCTAATCAAAAAATCTTATTTAATATATTCAGTGACATGGTAGAAAATTTTTAAAAATACGGATTATATATAGCAGAAGAAAAAGTTCAAACCAGATCTCCCATATTATATTTAGGATTTAAAATCATGGATACTTTTGTTAGACCCCCCCAAAATTTTAATAAATAAAGAACATTTAACCACCCTCAATGATTTCCAAAAACTACTGGGAGACATTAATTGGCTTCGCCCTACACTAAACCTCACTACTGGCCAATTAAAACCTTTATATGATATCCTTCGAGGGGACCCTGATCCATCCTCACCGCGAACATTGACTCCTGATGCTAGGAAAGCTTTAAAGGTAGTAGAAAAAGCCATCGAAGGAGCTCATTGTGATAGATTTGATTTAACTCAACCGCTGATATTGATTACTATTTCTTCACAATATACACCCACAGGAATATTTTGGCAACAAGGGCCTTTATTATGGATACATTTGCCTGTCTCTCCTAAAAGCGTAATTGAGTCTTATACCTCCATGGTGGCTAAACTTATTCTTCAAGGACTTAAAACTTCTACTAAAATATTTGGCATTCACTCTGCTACTATTATTACTCCCTATTCATCGTCACAGATTGAATATTTATGCTTCAATGATAATGACTGGGCTATAGCTAGATGCTCTACCTCTGCAAATTTTGATAATCACCTTCCTAAGTCTCCTATATTATCTTTTTGTATTAATCATCCTATTATATTTCCACAGGTAATAAAAAATCAACCTATTCCTAAGGCATTTAATGTATTTACAGATGGATCCTCAAATGGTACTGCTGCAGTAGTCACTACAAAAGAAAAATATGACTTACATAACTGCACACAAATCAGCTCAACTAGTGGAATTGGAAGCTGTGGTAAGAGCTCTGGAAAATTTTAGAGACCAGCCCATAAACATTTTTTCAGATAGCCACTATATTGTACAAGCCGTTCCAAAATTAGAGTTAGCAGGACCAATAGCAACTCATACTCCAGCCTTCAAATTGTTTTATCAAATACAAAAACTTTTGTGGGCAAGAAAAGAACCTCTATTCGTAGGCCATATTAGAGCACATACTAATTTGCCTGGCCCCCTCCATGAAGGTAATCAAAAGGCAGATGAACTTACAAAAATAATATTTATACTTTCAGCGCTACAACAAGCTACTTTATTTCATTCCCAGTTTCATGTCAACAGCACCACCTTGCAACGTAGGTTTAAAATCACAAAGGAGCAAGCCAGAACAATTGTAAAAGATTGTAAATCTTGTATGACACATTTGCCCAATCCTCATTTTGGTGTTAACCCTAGAGGATTAATGCCCAATCATTTGTGGCAGATGGATGTTACTCATGAGCCAAGCTTTGGAAAATTGCGATTTATTCATGTAACCATAGATACATGCTCAGGCATGATTTTTGCTTCCTTACATTCCGGAGAAAAAGTTAAAGATGTCACATCTCATTGTTTACAAGCTTTTGCTGCATTGGGCATCCCCAAAATGCTTAAAACAGATAATGGTCCCGCTTATACATCCTCATCTTTCAAACAGTTTTGCACAAAATTCAACATATCCCATAAAACAGGTATCCCATACAATCCTCATGGTCAGGGCATTATTGAAAGAGCAAACCGCACACTAAAAGTTATGTTGTTAAAACAGAAAGAAGGAAACTGGAAAAATCCTAAGGACAGATTGGCAGTTGCCCTGTTTACTTTAAATTTTTTAACTTTAGACTCTGATGGTTATTCTGCTGGAGCAGACATTGGAACCCACATCAACAACATAAACCTTTGGTTTACTGGAAGGATGTTCTTTCAGGTACATGGAAGGGTCCAGATCCAGTATTAATTTGGGGGAGAGGATCTTTTGTGTTTTTCCAAAGCATGAATCCTCTCCAATATGGATACCATCTAGATTAATAAAGCAGGTACCACATCAAAAGGATCAAGATGAAGTTGTTGAGGAATCAAGATTAATAAAAAAGGTACAAAATCAAGAGGACCATGATGAAGATATGGAATGATTCCCTTAAAAGAGTCCTTCAAAATATGTCACAACTTAAGTGTTATTCCTCCCGGCTGGGATGAAGAGATCTCTCTTTAGTGTGCACACATTTATATATATATTTTTTTACTTTTTATATATGTGTTTATGTCTGTGTATTTGTCTAAATTTCATGTTAATGTGACGTCACAAATATATGTTTGTATGTGCGTCTGTCTGTCCAGTGTGACATCAAAAATAACAAAGCGCTTGTGAATATATATATATATATATATATATATATATATATATATATATGGATCCAAATAACTCTAATTCATTTAAGTTTAAGAGTATTCAAATTGGGTAAATAATTTAATAAGTGAAGGTACCTTCAATTTTGTTTTATAGGTGTCCCAGGGACTTCTCTTTAGCAAAAAATATGACTAGTGCTGTATAACCTGATATTTTGGTGTTTTGACATGAGGTTGCTTATTTGTTATTAACTTCATTTGTTTAATAAATGATTAATTTCAATTAATTCAACAGGTAAAGGACTGCTGTGTATGCAGAAACTCGAGAGTTCCAGCTAACAAATTATTTCTCCAAAGTGCTTTTAGTTTTTCTTTAATCTATCTTTAATGCAGTAATTACCCTCAGTCTTTCTTTGTTTTGTTCTAAATATGATATTTTGCCAGCTTATGTTTGTGGGAGCTCAGGCTGCAATGTGTGTGAGCAGAAATCAACTTATTTTTCCAATCTAATAATTCTATTTTTTAGTTTGACAACTTGCCTCTTGACTCAGTGCTGGAATAGCACTGCCTTTCCTTTAATAATTGATGCTTCAGTCTCTAGGTAGTGGGCCCTGAAGATTTGCCGGTGGCATTGTTTAGACATAAAAAAGACGGCTGCTGCTACAGCTGCAGGGATCGCGGTCGCTGCAAGCATCCCTGCTGCTCAAATGTCAAACAACCTCACCAGCAGTGTGGCCTCTGCTCTGCATGCATGGGGCCTCCTAGATCTACGTGTTATAACAAGTGGACATTTTGATCTTTCATTGTTTGGGACTTCATGGGACAGTACCTTGCGGGTATTTGTTTAGAGAACTCACTGTGTTACTTGATAGAACTTAGGGCAGCTGATTTGTTTAAAGAATTTGATATGCTATGCAATTTGGCTTGTCACCAAAAGGCTTGTCGCCTTAAAGCCGCAGCATCTCCTCCCAATTGGACGGCTGTTAGTCATCTTACACAGTGGATCCTAAAGGGCTCCATTGGATGGCTGGTTAGCCAATGACGGGTAAGATCCCCAGAGGGGGACAACCTAAGACAGGCACAGTCGCATGGGACAGTCTCATGTGGCCGACATATCAACCTAAGACAGGAGTCAAGGGCACAGCCTTGATTATCCAATGACGGGTAAGAATGTTGGCTGCACATAGACGTCCTAGAGCATCCCCTCTTTTAAAACAAAAGGGGGAAATGCAGGAGCCCTGTTTGGGGAGATAGCTAAGATTGCGGTTGACTATGGGCCATAGACATTTTTGGGCATTGTCGCCTTCCGTAGTCTCACGGAACTTGGCCCAGGATCTCGAGAGATTTGAGCAGTGACTCAGCAGATTGACATTTTTGGGCATTTTCGCCTTCCGTAGTCTCACGGGACTTGGCCCAGGATCTCGAGAGATTTGAGCAGTGACTCGGCAGATCGAGCGAGAGTGATTCCTGCTCGGGCGCATGGGATGAGACCAGAGAGAGAAAGGACAGGGTTATCGATATTGTATAGATATATTGTAGTTTCTTGTAAGAGTAGGTGCCTTGGTTTCTTGTGAGAGTGTGTATGTAGTGTTAGAAATTACAAGAGACAGAGACAGAAAGATTAAAGAATTTTTTCGTCTTCATCCTGTCTCTGGACTCCTTCCCGCGGCGCTACCGTTCCAGGCTGCAATCCCTTTCTGGCGGCTAACACCACTGGTTTTATATTTGCTTAGTAGCCATATAAAAAGTGCTAAATCCTGGATGATTGTGATCAGAATTTACTTAAAAGTGAGCATTAATTCTCTAACCAAAGTTTCAGGACAAGGACATGTCTCTGTGGATCCCACTAGACCAGATTCAGCCACCCTCTGCCTCAAAAATCTAATTGGTGGGGAGATATGAAGCAAGTAAGCAACTAATATTCAGTGTGGCCACACTGTGAAGAAAATGGAGGACCTATATCCTAACTCCTGTCTTTGGGGTACTGACAAGAGCTTCAGGTCACATAGGTGGGGTTGAAAATGGGGAAAGGCAATAAGTATGCATAGTCTAGCATTGCTGGTCAAACTATGTTCTGCTTGATCATTTTCTCAGGTCTGTTTCTACAAGGTTTTGTGGGCTCTGAGCAATTCTTATTGCTTGAGGGGAATTCAGTTCCCATCATGAGATGATTGCTCCCACTTAGGAGGGCCTGGAAATTACAAAAAAATTAGTCTCATACCAAATTTATAGTCTCAGTTTTCTAAGACTTAGCTTTCTGGTTCTAATAACAGGGTTATCTGTCTGAGACTCAGTCTTGCTGGAATCTAGAATATATCTTAGTTACTTTTGTTTTGATGTATTCAGCTTTGAGAGGTTCTGTAAATTTAGAGCTAATCAACCTTGTCTTATCAGCTTTTAGACAGATGCTGCTTAAGTGATCAACATGTCTATGAGCAGAGTTGAGCAAGAATGTCTCAGAGTTTAAGGGAGCGATGGAGATAAGCTGCAGGCCCAAGAGAAAAGTCATGGCTCACGACAAAAGAAATCACTGTAACAATTGTGGGCAAGACAGAACCACAGATTAATGTATGGACAAAAAATGTAAATAAATATATCAGCTTGAGCCCTAGAGCCATGTGCTAAGAACATTTGAATCTAGACAAGGATGGAACTTATAAAAAGACACTACAAACAAACCCAGCAAAAAAAGTTCCTTGTTGAAACCCCAAAGAAATATATCAAAGCTTACCCTTCCACCTTTGTTTATATTAACCTTTACTGTCTATTATAAAATGTGGGTTGTTTCAGTGATTGTGGACTGGAATGGCATTATGATAGCTATTTTAATTTAGATATGCACTGAACCTATGCAAACTTTAAAAGCTTGCTTTACTTTGGAGACATAATTTATTCTCTAGTCACTGATTTATAGCTTGAGATCAATAACATCTAACATTCTAAAACCAAACTGCTGTAAGTGTTTATCCTGTATACAATTAATTCTAAGAAAACAAAAATGTGTTGTGGATAAGAAAAACCATTTTTTTTGTAGTCATTTTCAATTCCTTATACCCACTGATTTAAAAATCACTCCATTTTTGTTAAGAGATATTATTAATAATTATTGTTAACAGTGCTTTCTTATTTTATTATTTGCAAACTACATATGTGGAATTTTATCTGCTAAATCTGTATTGCAAACTTCTGTACATAAATCCATAAATTATGTACTCAATGGAATATTTCATTTCCACCATGACAAAATTATGAAAAGTTAATCTCATACTAAATTTATAGTCTGAGATTTCTACTCATATCTTTGTTTATCCTTAAACTATATTTCTTTACTGTTACTATTACAGAGACATAAGGCATCTTTGACCTTTTACATCACATTCTTGCCTTTACCTACAGTATTTTATTTTTATTCACTTATAATTCTCTTCAAAAATCTATGAATCATTAAAAATGCTAAGTGCTAAATCACATGTTATTTGGAAAAAGAATAACTTAGAAATCTAAGAAGTAGTGAAATATATGCCTACAATCTTTGAAAACTTAATTTATTCTAGTGCAATAACATTCTGTAATTACTTATAGTACATTATTTTATATTTATCTCCTACCATCAAGTTTTTATTTGTGCTTTTGTATGTAACTGATAGTTTAAAACTGTGAGCATCTACCAGAAGGATATTAGTTGATGTTGAATCACAAATTAATCAATAGGCAATTAATAGGGCAACTATCACTGGTAAAATTGTTCTAAATACTATAGGAGTCAAATGTAATCAGTAGACCCCTTCCTAAAAAGAGCTTGTTGCTTGTATAGAGGTATTTTGTTTGACAATATTTATTACAACATATTTCATTTGCAACTAATTTCCCCCTGATAAGCTATCCATAAAAATTCTATTTCTAAAGATATAAGTAGCAATTCCAATCCAAATTTTGTCACTATTCAATATTCCTATGAGAGGTTCTTGCCTACTTCTAATATTCAGATACTTTAATGAGAAATTATTCTTTACATTGTTTTATTTTTCTTGGGAGGAAAACACTTAATCCATGGATATGAAACGTGAAATAAAAACCATTAAATTCAGATTTTATCATTAACATCAGCCACCATTCTCAAAGAAAAGCTGTGCTTTTCCATAGAGTGAAAACTAAAAAATGTGTTCTAGAGGATGTGAGTTCATCAACTTGGAAATTAAATGTCCTTTAAACCAAGATATTTACACACATTTGTGCATGTTATTAACTCAGTTACCTTGTTCATGGTGGAGAGGATGAGAATTGGAAGACATTTTTTTTTTCAAAAGCAATACATGTGTGCATTTTATGTATTATTTTTAGATAAATACATATTGATAAACAATGGCCAGATTTATAGTTTTATAAGCAGCATACTTATATTACATTATTAAAAAATGCCAGAATACCATCTAGACATAAGACTGCTGCTGCCTTATACATTTAGTAAATAGATTTACTTTGACAAGAAATAATCACATTCAAGACAAATCACCAAATTTGAGATTAGCATAGTTTATATATTTCTTACAGCTCAATATGATACATTTGAAAGACTATGATTTAAAAACAGTTAATATATTTGATTTATGAAAACCACACACTTTAAGAAATAAACGTAATCATATTTTAGTTTTTATGCACAATTTGTGCCTCTTTTGTTCTTTTTTTTATTTTTTATTTTTTAACTCGGGGTTGTAAGCGGGGCCTTGCATATGCTGGACAAGCACTGTACCACTGAGCTACAATCCCAGCCTCATATTGTGTCTCTTATTCTCACCCTTTGCTCATTTTTCCAAGGAAATTAAGAAACTATGTTACTGTATTTTTCTTAACTTCATTTAAAGTAAATCAACAACAATAAAAAATTAATTTTTGCCAATTTTTAAAGTTTGAGTAAACTCATTATGTTAGCTTTTCATCTTTGTGACCAAAATAATAAAGAACAAATTACAGGAGGAAAAGTTTATTCTTCAGTGTTTCGGTCCATGATGGGTTGTTTCCATTGCTTTGGGCCCAAGTAAGGCAGGACATCATGGCAGAAGGGTGTGGTAGAAGAGAACGACCTATTCATCCTGGCCAGAAGGCAAAAAGAAAGGGGAAGGGACTGCAGGGAAGATGAACATTTTCAGGGCCCACTCCCAGTGAGTGACCCACCTCCTTCAGTCGTGCCCCACTTGCCTATTGTTAGCACTGTCATTTAGTTAAAACTAGGATGGACCAGTTATATTACAACTCTCATAATCTAATAATTTTTCCTCCTGCATTAACACAGGAGCTTTGTGGTGAAAATATGGTATCCAAACCATAACACTCATTGAGTAGGCTTCCTTCTATGTATATTGGTGTGTAACTTGAATATTCTTCTCAATATTCTCTTTTTTGATTGTGATTTTTCACTTAAATAGACTCATCAACTTTGTTCACTTTCACCTCCCAAAGTATTTCAAAACAGGAATATATAACAATAACTTAAGGCACTCCATTCTTATGGATCCTTAATGCTGTTCTCAGTCATTGGTGTTACTAAGCCAGCTTGGATGAACAGGTGCAAATATTTCTATAGCATATACCCTGGAGCTGAAGTTTTGCTTGGTAATTTAACTTGGTAATGATGTGAAGTTGGATGCTGAAATTAGAAGAATGTCATGTTAAGTTCAGGAAAACTGGTCATGCTGGCAAGTGTGGTGGCACAGAAATTTCCATAATTGAAGCAGTAGTGGGTATCACCATTTCTTATGCTCTTTCTAGCATGAGACCTGCTGGGAGACAGGGAGCACTAAAACTGGGATTCTATTAAAGACTTTCATGGAACTTGGGAGGCTTTATTGTTCTGTATTATGCAAAGTCCAATTCACAATTCTACTGGGTATAAAACTAGGAGCAGGATTGCTGCATCACGGGATATATGTGATTTCAACTGTCTTGGCTACTACACACTTTTTTTTCCTTTCTATTGTTAGGAACCAATTTATATTCCTCACAGTAGATGCATCCCAACCACTACTCTATATTATTGATAATACTGAGAATTTTCAGAACTTTTAACTTTTATTTAGCTGATGAATAAAGAATATGACCTAACTGATCACATGTGAATGATACCCAATTGTGGTTTTATTTTGCATTTTCTGATTACTAATGAAATTAAAAGAATGAAACATTTGTTTACTTTATATTCACTTTTATATAGAGTTGTCACTTTACCATAAATTTCATTCCTTTAATAATCTGCTTACTACAATTACAAATATCTTTTCCTACTGTGTAACTTGTCTACCCCTTTTATAATATCTTTCAAGATTTGTCAAATTTATCAAATTTCGTTCTTTATATTTTGTATTCTGTATCTCATTTTAAGAAGTATTTGCCATCCTGACTCCTAAGGATCCTTAAATTAAATGATTTGGGCATGGATAGATGTCACAATGAATCCCACTAATATGCATAATTATAATGTTCCAATATCAACATAAATGTTTATATCCAACCCAGATATTTACTACCAAGATCCCCAGGTGAATTTATATATTTTGTTCCATGTATTTTAAATGTTGCCTTAAAAAGTTTTGTTCTTGATCCATACGTAAACTGTTTTTCACTTTGGGCATGGTATGGTAATAAATAATCCTTAAGATATCTAAAAAGAAATCTAATTTAAGTTAGCATTAGTTGAAGTAAGGCCAAGGGGTCATTACTAAGAAAGCATTTTGAGAATTATTTCCCTAATGTAAAAACTCCTAGGAGTGAGATAACAAACCAATTTTGTATGAATTAATTTTCCCATTGCCATTTACTGGATTTTCCAGCCTCTCTCCACTGAGTATCAATACCAGCCAAAACAGGTGTCAGAATTCACATTTGTCAGTTCATTTCTTGGCACTCTTTATAGTTTCTTGATATATATGTCTATCCTGGTGTTAATACCACACAGAAGTAAAAACAAATATTTTACTGTTTTATATCCTCCGATCCTTTATGGGAATTGAAATCCAGTGTTTTCCAGAGAATCCTGATGTTGGTCATGTCATTTTGTGGAAAGGCAATAGCCATTGGTAGTGAGATAAGTATCTTATGCTGGGGTTCTTTTTTTCTTATTATTATTTATATATTTATTCTAACTTGTTATATATGCTTGCAGAGTGCAATTCCTTTCATATTACATATAAAGAGCACAGTTTTTCAAGTCACTGGTTTTACACAAAGTATTTTCACACCATTTGAGTTTTTGTACTTGCACTTATTGTATTGATGTCCAACTCATTCTGCCATTATTCCTATCCCCTTGCCTCCTCCCCTCTACTCCCCCCTTTGTTCTATTTAATATTCCTTCATTCCTCTCATCCCTCTCCCTTGCCATTATAATTCAGTATCATCAAAGCAAATAAATCATTAGACCTTTGTTTTTTGGGGATTGGCTAACTTCACTTAGCATTATTTTTTCCAACTCCATCCATTTACCTGTGAATGCCATGATTTTATTCTCTTTTAGTGCTGAGTAGTGTTCCATTGTGTATATATACCAAAGTTTCCCTATCCATTCATCTTCTGGTGGGCATCAGGGTTGTTTAAACAATCTAGCAATTGTGAATTGTGCTGCTATAAACATTGATGTGGCTGTGTCCCTGTAGTAAGCTGTTTTTAAGTCCTTTGGGTATAGACCGAGGAGTGGGATAGCTGGGTCAAATGGTGGCTCCATTCCAAATTTTCCAAGGAATCTCCATACTGCTTTTCAGATTGGCTTCACCAATTTGCAGTCCCACCAGCAATGTATAAGTGTGCCCTTTCCCCCACATCCTCGCCAGCATTTATTGTTGTTTGTGTTTTTGATAGCTGCCATTCTGATTGGCATGAGATGAAATCTTAGCGTAGTTTTGATTTGCATTTCTCTAATCGCTAGAGATGTTGAACATTTTTTTGTATATTTGTTGATTGATTGTATATCCTCTTTTGAGAAGTGTCTGTTCAGTTCCTTAGCCCATTTTTTTTGATTTTTTTTTTTTTTTTTTTTTTTTTTTTTTTTTTTTTTTTTTTTTTTGGTGTAAAGGTTTTTGAGAGCTTTACATATCCTTGAAGTTAGTGTTCTGTCTGATGTGCTTGTGGTAAAGATTTGCTACCATTCTGTAGGTTCTCTGTTCACTTCACTGATTGTTTCTTTTGCTAAGAAGAAGCTTTTTAGTTTGAATTCATCCCATTTATTAATTCTTGGTTTCATTCTTGTGCTATAGGGGTCTTGTTGAGGAAGTTGGGGCCTAATCCAAAATGATGGAGATTTGAGCCTACTTTTTCTTCTATTAGATGCAAGGTCTCTGGTTTTATTCCTAGGTCCTTGATCCACTTTGAGTTGAATTTTGTGCATGGAGAGAGAAAGAGGTTTAATTTCATTTTATTACATGAGGATTTCCAGTTTTCCCAACACCATTTGTTGAAGAGGTTGTTTTATCTCTAATGTATGTTTTTGGCTCTTTTGTCTAATATAAAATGACTGTAGATTTGTGGGTTAGTCTCTGTGTCTTCTATTTTGTACCATTGGTCTTCTGGTCTATTTTGGTGCCAATACCATGCTGTTTTAGTTATGATTGCTTTGTAGTATAATTTAAGGTCTGGAATAGTAATGCCACCAGCTTCACTCTTCTTGCTAAGAATTGCTTTGGCTATTCTGGGTCTCTTATTTTTCCAAATGAATTTTATGATTGCTCTTTCTATTTCTATGAGGAATGATATTGAGATTTTGATTGGGATTGCATTGAATCTGTATAGTGCTTTTGGGAGAATGGTCATTTTGACAATATTAGTTCTACCTATCCATGAACAAGGTAGATCTTTCCATCTTCTAAGATCTTCTTTAATTTCTTTCTTTAGTGTGCTGTAGTTTTTATTGTACAAGTCGTTCGCTTCTTTTGTTATGTTGATTCCCAAGTATTTTATTTTTTTGAGGTTACAGTAAATGGGGTAAATTTTCTAGTTTCTCTTTCTAAGGATTTGTCACAGATATACAGAAATGCCTTTGATTTATGGGTATTGATTTTATATCCAGCTATTTTGCTGAATTCACTTGTTAGTTCTAGAAGATTTCTGGTGGAATTTTTTGGATCTTCTATGTATAGAATCATATCATCTGCAAATAGTGATAATTTGAGTTCTTTTTTCCCTATCTGTATCCCTTTTATTTCTTTAGTCTGCCTAATTGCACTGGCTAGGGTTTCAAGAACTATGTTAAATGGAAGTGTTGAAAGAGGGCTTCCCTGTCTTTTTTCAGTTTTTAGAGGGAATGCTTTCAATTTTTGTCCATTTAGGATAGTGTTGGACTGGGGCTTAGCATAGATGGCCTTTACAATGTTGACATATGTTCCTCTTATCCCCATTATTTCTAACATTTTGAACATGAAATGGTGCTGTATTTTTTAAAAATATTTATTTATTTACTTTAGTTGTACACAATGCAATTGCATTTATGTTTATGTGGTGCTGAGGATCGAACTTGGGCCGCGCACGTGCGAGGCGGACGCTCTGCCGCTGAGCCACAACCCCAGCCCCAAAGTGGTGCTGTATTTTATGAAATGCTTTCTCTGCATCAATTGAGATGATCATATGATTTTTATCTTTGAGTCTAT
Source organism: Tamias sibiricus (assembly GCA_025594165.1). Lineage (NCBI taxonomy): Eukaryota > Metazoa > Chordata > Mammalia > Rodentia > Sciuridae > Tamias > Tamias sibiricus. Next base: position 34,138,952 of record CM046668.1, read on the forward strand.
TGATGTGGTGAATTACATTTATTGATTTCCTTATGTAGTACCAACCTTGCATTGCTGGAATGAATCCCACTTGATTGTGGTGCACTATCTTTTTGATATGTTTTTGTACTCTATTTTCCAGAATTTTATTGAGAATTTTTGCATCTATATTCATTAGAGATATTGGTCTGAAGTTTTCTTTCTTTGATTTGTCTCTGCCTGGTTTTGGAATCAGGGTGATATTGGATTCATAGAATGAGTCTGGAAGGGTTCCCTCTTTTTACATTTTATGAAATAGTTTGAGAAGTATTGGTGTTAGTTCTTCTTTAAAAGTCTTGTAGAACTTGACTGTGTATTCATCTGGTCCTGGGCTTTTCTTGGTTGGTAGTTTTTTGATGGCATCTTCTATTTCTTTGCTTGAAATTGATCTATTTAAATTGTGTATATCATCCTGATGATTTAGTTTGGGCATATTGTATATTTCTAGAAATTTGTTGATGTCTTCATTATTTTCTATTTTATTGGAGTATAGATTTTTCAAAATAATTTCTAATTATCTTCTGTATTTCTGTAGTGTTCATTGTGGTGTTTCCTTTTTCATCACATGTATTGGTAATTTGAGTTTTTTCTCTCCTTTTCTTAGTTAGAATAGCTAGTGGTTTATCAATTTTATTTATTTTTTCAAAGAACCAACTTTTGGTTCTGTCGATTCTTTCAATTGTGTTTTTTTTGTTTCATTGCTGAGGCTGGCTTTGAACTCACAATCTTCCTGCCTCAGCCTCCCAAGTGCTGGGATTACAGGCGTGTACCACTGCACCCAGCATGTGTTTTTTTGTTTCAATTTCATTGATTTTGCATCTGATTTTAATTATTTCCTGTCTTCTATTGCTTTTGGGGTAGATTTGTTCTTCTTTTTTTAGAGCTTTGAGGTGTAATGTTAGTTCATTTGTTTGTTGACCTTTTCTTCTTTAAAGGAATGAAATCCATGCAATGAATTTTCCTCTTAGTACTGCCTTCATAGTGTCCCAAAGATTTCGATATGTTATGTCAGTGTTCTCACTTACCTCTAGAAATTTTTAAGTCTCCTTCTTGATGTCTTCTGCAACACATTGTTCATTCAGTAGCATATTATTTAGTCCCTAGGTGTTGGAATAGGTTTTGTTTCTTATTTTATTATTGATTTTTAATTTTATTCCATTATGATCTGATAGGATGCAGGGTAATATCTCTACTTTTTAATATTTGCTTAGAGTTGCTTTATGGCATAATATATGTTCTATTTTAGAGAATGATCCATGTGCTGCTGAGAAGAAAGTGTATTGACTCGTTAATGAATAATATATATATGTCAGTTAAATCTAAGTGATTGATAATAGTATTGAGTTTTACAGTTTCTTTGTTTAGCTTTTGTTTGGAAGATCTATCCAGTGGTGAAAGAGGTGTTTTAAAGTCACCTAGAATTATTGTGTTGTGGTTAATTTGACTCTTGAACTTGAGAAGAGTTTGTTTGATGAATGTGGATGTTCTGTTATTTGGGGCATACATATTTATAACAGTTATTTCTTGTTGGTGTATGATTCCCTTAAGCAGTATAAAACATCCATCTTTATCTCTTTTGATTAGCTTTGGCTTGAAGTTTACTTTATTTGCTATGAGGACGGAAACCCCTGTTTGCTTACATAGACCGTGTGAGTGGTATATTTTATCCCATCCTTTCACCTTCAGTGTGTAGGCGTCTTTTCCTATGAGATGTGTCTCTTGAAGGCAGCATATTGTTGGGTATTTTTAAAATCCAATCTATCAGCCTATGTCTTTTAATTGGTGAGTTTAGGCCGTTAACATTCAGGGTTATTATTGAGATATGATTTGTATTACCAGTCATTTTTTAATTAAATTAAATTTAATTTAATTTTGTTTTTGGTATTTAGCTTGATTTGATTTCTCCTTTTCTTAGTTTTTCCTTTATTTTAGTTATTCCCTTTACAGGTTTTCATTGTTGTTTTTCATTTCCTCCTTGTGAAATATTTTGCCAAGAATATTCTGTAGTGCTGGCTTCTTTGTTGTGAATTCTTTTAGCTATTGTTTATCATGGAAAGTTTTTATTTCATCATCAAATCTAAAGCTTAATTTTGATGGATATAAGATTCTTGGTTGGCATCCCTTGTATTTTAGAGCCTGGTATATGTTGTTCCAGAATCTCCTGGCTTTGAGGATCTGGTTTGAAAAATCTGCTGAGATGCAAATTGGTTTTCCTCTATAGGTTATCTGATTTTTCTCTCTTATGGCCTTTAAAATTCTATCCTTATTTAGTATGCTAGGCATTTTCATTATAGTGTGCCTTGGTGTAGATCTGTTTAATTTTGTACATTTGTCTTCCTATAGGCTTCTTGTATTTGGTTTTCAAATTTGTTCTTCTTGTTTGGGAAATTTTCTGATATTATTTCATTGAAGAGATTTTATATTCCTTTGGTTTGATTCTCTTCACCTTCCTCTATTCCAATAAATCTTATATTTGGTCTTTTGATTGTATCCCATAATTCTTGGATATTCTGTTCATGGTTTCTTACCATCTTCACTTTGAGGTCAGCTTTATTTTCAATATTATGTATTTTGTCCTCATTGTCTGAGGTCTTGTCTTCCAAGTGATCCAATCTGTTGGTGATACTATTTATTGAGTTTTTTAAATGGCTTATTGTTTCTTTCATTTCAAGTATTTCTGCTTGTTTTTTTCTCAGACTCTCTCTTTCTTGAAGTAATCTTTTGCTATCTGTATTTGTTCTCTTATCTCTTTGTTGGTGTGATTGATAGTTGCCTGTATTTGATCTCTTATCTCTTTGTTGGAGAGATCAGTTTTTGCCTGTATCTGCTCACTTAGGTCATTTTTAAATCCCAAATTATTTTAATTATGTATATTCAGAACTCCTTCTCTGACATTTCACCTACTGTGATTTCTATGGATTCTATTGGTGTAGTATCTTTGCTTGTTTTGGTTTATTTTCTTCCTTGATTTTTCATGATATCTATGTGTTTTCACTCTTGCAGTGTAAGTCTGAGGTATTACTGCTTCTGCCCTATTTTCTTATAGCATCCCTACAGGTTACTTGATGCCTCACTTTTAAGGGGAAAGATCAATATTACAGCATTCACTGTACCCAACATGTTACCATATATCAGTTAGCTTCTATTTTTATATTTACAGTTTTGATACTTAAAACATAAATGATGAGATAGTTATCTTCTACCGTATAGTCAGTATGTTTGTGTTGTGGTTTACAGTTTCTAATGATAGAAGGGGGGATTTAGGGGTTGGCTAAGACATTTGTGAGGTAGGATGTGAGAAAATAGAGGAATTAGATTATTTGATTAGTGATAGAGTAATCATGAGAATTTGGGTGTTAGTAGGAGAAACAAGAGATAGGCATCCCCATGTAATACTCCCTGTTCCTGGGCCTGTGGCCTGTTCCTTGACCTGCATGCAGAGGTGGCGACTATCAGTGGATCAGAAGTGGGCGGGAACAGCTGGGAACACACACAAGTAGAGTGTTCGGGCCTTCCTGGCTTTGGTCCCCTATGGGCAGTGGTCTGGGGTTCTTCTCTTGTATTTTCACCCCTCCGGGGTTTATCCTTTCAAATGTTTATTACTTGGGTAGGTCTCAAATACTGTACTGATTCATTTTCCATTGTTACAACAAAATACTTGATGATTAAAACTTTTTGAAGAAAAGAGGCTTATTTAACTGTCAGCTTTGGAGGCTGAAAGGCCAAGATTGGCCAGCTCAATTAATTGGGCCTTTCATGAAGGCCCTCTTGACTATATCATGACAAGGCATATGGAATCCTGGAATGAATGCTGGAAAGAAGAATGGTGAGAGAGGAAGCCACAGAGGAGGCTCAGCAGCCACAAAGCCACAGAGAGGTCAGTCTTGCTTTCTGTTAATAGCATACCTCTCTCCTGGGAACTAGATAGGGTGCCATGACAACTATGTGAATACATTCAGAAGACTGTTCCCCCAAAGACCTAATTACCCTGGACTAAACCCCACTTCTTAGAAGTCCCAACACCTCACAGTGTTGCCATGCTGACACCAGACTTCCAAACACATGAACCCTTGGGGAACACACCCAAGCCATATAAAGCACCTATGGCTACGTCTTCAACATTTATTCCTGATTATCGTTTGCATTTGTTCTCAGCAAGAGGATGGCCCAAAACAATTAGTTCTCCATGACAGGAAAAAAAATTACTGATCTACTTACTGTTCTTCTGTTTTCAATTTACTTTTCTTTTGTATTATCATTCTCAACTTTCCATTGGATAGTCTGCTTTTGCTGCATATTAAAAAAAAAAAAAAACTATTCTTAATTACTTTAAACATAATGATTATTTTATATTCTGCAGACCATAATTTCATATTAGTTATAGGTCTGAATCTGTAGTTTAACTTTTCTTCTGATTTAACTCATTGTGATTTACTCTATCATATGTTGAGAATATTTTTTCTTATGGAATTGTTTTTCATTGAAATTTTATCTGTAGATATTATTGGTATTTTGCATTCAAACTTTATTCCTTCAGAGAGTATTTTTAAATTTACTTTTACTGTATGCCTGGAAGCACTACCAATGAAGAACTACTTTGCCCTTTTTTCTCGGCTTATTTTCAGATCACAAAATTATCGTGAATGCTGAACTCAAACATAAATGACTATTTGCTTGAGGGGAAGTAAGTTATGATGAAATACATTTTATTCAACTTTCTCTTTTTTACTTCTTGGAGCTATGTCCATGTTTGGGAAGTTTCTTCAGTCTTTCTCTACTGGGTGAGTTTTTCTTCTTTTTGCCTTTAATGTGACATGCTGTTTAAGTTCTGATTTTCTTCAGGATTCTAAAATCCAAGTTTCTCACCCTTCAAGGGCATCAGGAATTGCCTCCTGTTCCTGACATGTGGCCCATTAAAACCTAGGCGATAAGCCAGGAAAGTATTGGCAGTTAATTCAGGGCAAATTCCAATATCATTCCAATATCGGTCTTCTCTTAGTTCTTTAGATTCACACACTGATGTTACTTTTTTTTTTTTTGTTCTGTGTTGAATTTTCATATATTTTGTCATTTAAGGTGTGATCTTTGGTGTCATTTAAGAGATATTTTTACCAACATTTTTTGGTGTGCTACACATAGTGTTCTGTTTGAAAATCAAGAACAAGGCTTTCCATCTTAGCTTAATTCCCACAATTCCACCCAAATAGCAATGTGTAACTTTTCATTAAGCATTTAAGAAAATGAACTTTCTGCAGAATTTACAAGCCTTTTGAAAGGTATTACACAAGTTAAAGACAATGTAATAGCCATTTTCTTGCATAAAAATATCATCAAAATAACTTAAGAAAAACCTATACATTATATTTATAGCCCCATATTTTTGTTCTAAAATAACTATATAAAAGTAAATGCTTCAAATAAAATCAAAATGAAGTCACAGTAATTTTTTTATTAAAGCATCATTATTATAAAGAGTAGACAATATTTTAAATGTTCAATGGTGTTTTTAATTTTAACATTAGAATTGAATTTCTAAATAGAAAAACTGGTTATAAGCTGATTTCTTGCTTTTTTCCTGTAGCATAATATAGGTGGGACAATTTGAAGTTCTTTGAATCTTGCTTGCAACATGAACTCAGGCAAAACTTAAATGGTTACATGTAACAGACACAAATAAAATGGAATTCACCCATGAAGTATAACCATAATAATTAGCTATGTCTAGGAACTGAGTTTGCATGTTAGGTAGTATAAAACCAGGATTTGAAGTCAGTTTCTTTAGAGAGTGAGAAAATGTCTTGCATCCCAGGGGGGTAAGGAAAGCATGACTAGCTATGTACCAAAGCTGAAGAGATCTTAGAGCTGATGACTTCTCTGAACTCTTATGGTAAATGGCCTGTGCTAATTCATTCTCATATCTGTTGATTATAACCCACAAGTGGAGAGACTTGGGCATCCAAAGTTGTGCATGGCAGTCATGAGGCCACTGTTAGGATGTTACCTGCTGTGCTGTCTCTTGCTTTAGGTACTTTGTAGAGCTGAGTAATTTAATGCTGAGAAGAGAACACAATGCACATGCACATGGCATCTGTCCAAATCTAAGTCCTGTTCCCAGAAAAAAACAGTGGACAATTAGCAAAATATTTCAAGGGCCAAAGTTCAATTGAAAAGTAGGGGAGTTCATTCACTGAAGAGTTTCCTGGGAAATTGCCTAAAACATTTTATAGATAAAAGGTAAATATAATACAGTACAGTTTTTTGTAAAGTATGTTAAGTTTAATATTCAGGTTTATATGAGTAAAAATATTATATATTATATATTTATTTACTATATATTATATAATATAATTACATTATATTATATTTTAGACATAAAAAATGAGAAAACATTGAATTTTAAATATCTAAATGTTCTTTACAAAAATACATTTGGTAATCTTTTCTTTTTCTAAGATTTCAATTAATATGATTTAACAAAAATTCTTGTTCTAAGCATTTCTAGTTAGTTAAATAACTCAAAATAACAAATTTCTTCTTTAGGTACTCCTTGAAGAAAGATGTTTATGTTTTTAATAAAAATTCATAAAATATACCACAATAAAATACAGAATTACTTATCATACTTACACTTCTAGTCATTTTACTCCATTGTTAAAGAAAATCACTTTCTTTTTCTCTTTTCTAACCTAGCCTCATATCTGTACATTCAGGAATATGATTGATAGAGAAGTCAGTGTGAAAGTTTTTATATTAACATCAAGATGATGCAATAAAGAAAGAAATGCAAAAATAAAAGCTTCTGAAAATAAATATCTAATATTAAAACACATTGCATTGATTGAAGGCCTCAAATATTTAAAGCATATGAGAAAAATTAAACAGTTATAAAATCTGTATGAATAGAATGTAATGATATATTTATTGATTGAATATTTTTAACTCATTAAAAGTTAATATGTGCATTACAGAAAACAGAAAAGCACAAGAAACAAAGAACAGAGTCATCCAGTCACAAGTAGCCTAGTTGGATGTATCCTAGTTCCTATGTGTACATACATAACATTCCATTTTGTTTGCTTATATATGTAGTGTGTATCGTGCCTTCCAAATATCCCGAGTTTTCACCAATTCAAACTCCCAAAGCTACAAGAGTATTTTTGATAACTAAGAATACACTACAGTAACACAATATGCTAGAAGAAAAAAATTGTAGTCCTGCCTTTTTTGCAGACAGAAATTTTAATGAAGACAGAAATAGCAACAGAGCTTTAGATAGACATATTGGCAGAATTGCCATTAAAATACTGTATTCCTTCAATGTTCAATTTAAAAGGAGACACAAAGCAACAGAGAACACCACAATGTTTCCAAAAGAATGTATTTTTGAATTTCTACTACTGAAGTATTAGCAAGAAATCATGTTCCCAGTGAATTAAGATATTCCTCTAGTACAGCCAGAATATGCATACCTATCAAGGGCTCTTATCAAAAATGTAAATCTCAGCACTGGTTCCTCCCACCTCTCCCTATGTGCTTTCTTCTGCCCCTCTCCTGCCAGCCTAATGAATCTCTCCTGATACACACTGCCCAGATATATCACAATTCCATATCCAAGATGTATCTTCTCTATCAATTATAGTAAAAAGATATTTATAAAGTGACTAATTCAATAGCTCTACTTTTTAGCATGCATCATCAGCTCAGGATATATAGAAAGCTTAAATGTTGTAAAATAAAGTATGAACTTTGTGCACAATAAACACAAGTACTTTACAAAAAGTGACATGTATATAAAGTTATAATCTAATAATGTCTTCCAGATATTGAAATATTAGCAAAGATCCCTTCCTCTCTCCCTTCCTCTTTTCCCTCTTTAACATTCCAGTGGCTAACTTCAGGACTACCTGTAGCTCCAAGAGATGGATTTACAAAGATCATTCCCACAAAGCTGTTCTTCCTAGAAACTAACAAAAGATATTTATATTGGGATTATTTTGCTACTTCTAACATATTTGGGGCATTAGCACTTATCATTTAGTACTGCACAATATTAGCTAAAACACACATACAGAAAAATGTCTAGACACTCTGAACTAATTAATGTAAGGAGCACAGAATGCTTCTGTCTGCATATTTGCTTTCCCACCCCCAACACCCATCCATCACCCAGTGAACAGTCAACAAACTCTCCAAGACATCAAGCTTAACAATTCCATTTCCCAAATGGCAACCATTCCTATGAAGTTAAAAAAAAAAAAAAAAATCTGACCAACATTACTTTAGCTCTCTACTTTTACCGTATGCAATGTACTATCAATCATCTAGAAAGACTAGGTGTTTCCAAAAAGGATATAAGTTACCCAATATACATACAGGAGCATTGAATCAACTGCACACAATTCCTTAACAAAGGCTAGAATTTGAAAGCATCACCAGAACCCTTAGCCTTCCAATCTCTACCAGTGCAAGGTGAGACACACACACCTGTAATGCTTAGTGAGAGAACTTGAACAATCTCATTTCCTAATTGGTTTTAAGAACAGTCTTTCCTATGAATTTTAACACTGCATGTACTAAATGAGTTTATTTACTAACTTGAGTTTTGTTATACACTGGCAATCTCCTTGCCATCTAAAAACACTAGATGTTATGAATTAGGACTCATTTGTTATTTATGGCTTATTATTCATTCTATTTGATCATCATGTAATTAGAGATAAAAACTGTATTGCATATTAATAATTTCTATGATCTTAATATGACATAAGCATAATTTATAGGCATATGTGGAGATCAATTTAAAAATAGAATATGCAGGTTTTTATCATATTTATCAATCATTGTGTTTTCTATATAGGTTTGTATGTCTGTCTCTGTATGCATATTTCATATATATCATATGAAATAAAACTGATCCCATTAAAATGCAGATCATATTATAATGGATTCTCTCCTTTTCATCAAATGTTTAACTTTTTGAATAAGATATTACTTGCTAACAGCATCTTAGCCATATCTAAAAAAATTCAAGGCAATTTTCTGTAAAAGTTTGTGAGGAAAAACACATATTGATCAGCACTAAGTAGTAAAAATTTATTGCAATGTTGTCAGTTGCCTTATTCCAGATCAATACAAATCTCACCAAAAGCTTCTTAAATGCAATAAGAATCTGACAAGACCTTTTTGTCACAGATTAGTGTTAAAGCAATGAAAGAGCCCCTAAGGAAAATTGTCTCTCTGGCTGAAATGCCAGCTGCATCCTGTTTCTGAAGTACTGTATGCATGCACGACATCTTTATTGATATTGGGACATCTAAAAAACAAAAAGAAAAAAAAAAGCTTAAATATCTTGTGTGCTGAGTAGTGCAAATGAGTAAAACAACCTGAAAACTTAAATCTAGATTCATTGTTTCCATGAAAAAATACTCCACTATTTGAAGTATATTATATTACTGAGAAGAATTAGATTAGAGAAGCACAATCTCAATTAAGTTGCACAACATTTTTATACTGGTCCATCACATTGATTTTAAATTAATAAAAAGTATAATATTTTCTTTAAGATATAAAATATGTTAGCAAACATTTATTTTTCTTAAGAAGGAAAAGGATATAGATTGAATATAATTCAAATTTATATTTCATACACATAAAATAGTAGAATCTAATTTGGCACTGCAGAAGGAATTCTCAGCACTGGAGACAGGCTGCATTTCATGAATCCTGATAACACTAGAATTTAGTCATCTTGGCAGTACTATACCTTCAGTTTGCATAAGTAAACCCATTGAGGCTTGCTTATTTGGGTACTTGCTTCTTTTGGCACTTTCGGTTATTTAGACAGGGAAAGTACATGCATTTTTCATGATATTTATGTCAATTTAATTTTATGAAATGGATCAGGTTAACTGCAAAAAGATTTGTCCTTTTTAAATAGAACCAAATTTGATTTTGGAAATGTAACTTTTACTTAAATCTATTATTCTAGCACCCCCTTTGCTAGATAGATAAAAGGATACATCATTCTGTGCCAGTTTTGCTTTTCATTCTTTGTTGCTTCTCTAGATTCTTGCCTTTCTAACCTCAAATAATATCCCATGTCAATGCACCTATGTAGGTCTTACTTACCAGAATTAGTCTGATTTTAAACATGTTAATATTGATGAGTAATGTAATACATATATAAATACACTAGTATATAGTGTTGTTTTACAAATGCACAATCATAGGATACAAACTCATAACGACTTTGATAATCATTAGAAACTCACATGTTAAACTTATTCAGCATATGTATATATACATATATAATATACACATACGCAAAATATACACAAATGTATACATATTACATTGTTATTATAATGAAAGGACAAGGTTGACACCAGCACTAGTTTAAGTGCAGATGTTCTTCTGTTTCCCACTATCATTATTTAATTTTTCACAGTTCACTTAATGCATGCTGCTATTATAAAAGATATCACAGAGTTAAAATTGGCAGGGAAGAACATGGAAATATATTTTGCAAAGAATTTAAAATAGCTATTTAGCCTAGTTGCAATTGTTAGTCCTAAGGAAAAAGGCCCAATACTCTACCTTGAATAATATTTTGGGAGATGTGGGACAACACACTGTGGAGCAGTGGGGTGGGCTAGATTATTAACAATATCAAAGAGAAGCGAGTCTCATAATCTGATGGAGTTAAAAAGCCATCATCAATGTCATGCTCCACATTAGTGGGCTCTAATGTAAATATCAGGGACCCTACTGTTAATTACACAGTAGATCCTGTTACTACATTTGTCTGTCGTCTGTATCAAAGCTTTGGAATTCATTTTTTATTTAAATATTTGAGAATTGTTAAAGGACTTCTATATATATAAAAGGCTGTGACTTAGAAAAGTATATGTGGCATCAGACACAGGCTGTGTGACCTTATGAAATTTACTACAGTTCTTGGTCTTCGGTCTCTGTTCATTAAAAACAGGGATAGTCATGATATAAATTTCTGAGGAGTATTTATGCCTCAGAACCTCCCTATTCTGTTGGCGATTAGAGAAGTGACATCTTTATGTGAATCTTTTAGCCATGGCCATAATAAGTCCACTGCCCTCTATCACATTTAAATTTCTCCATCCTCCCCTGAGGCTTTATTTTTCTTACCTCTTTCTGTCTATTCCTCGTATTTGGGCTTTGTGACAGGATCTTCACAAATTGGTCCCCTAGATATGTGATATATTCAATAGTAAAGTCTGATAGCTTCCAAAATCCTACAGTCCAGGGCTTGAATTGCCCAGTGTAGGAACACATCCACACAGATTGCTTTATTCCTTGTTTATGGCTGCTCTTACAATGAAGACAGAGATTGTGACACAGACCTTGTGGCCTAAAAGACTGAAATGTAAACGTTTGTCTCTTTACAGGAAAAAAAAGTTTGTGGGCCTCTGCTCTATGCAGTTGGGTGAAAGTCTAGTTTTATCATGAGTTATTCCATGTGGAGTTCATCTGCCTGGTATTACAGAGACAGGGTGCAAATACCCCATTCCACCCTGCAACTGCAGTACTTCTGTTTTCATATTAGGTGTGAAAAACCATTAAATAAACAGGAGAGAGGGGAAGATTTTTGTTTACCTTTTATTTTATTAAATGAAACACACTTTTCCCAGATGTTTCTAACATCGGACTCATGTGTTCTTTCCATACCTGACAAACCTTTAAATTATGTGTATTATAATAAGAATATACAGGGCAATGATTGACCACATTTTAATTCCCAAAAGGGAGTTTGGTCTCCTTCTAAAATTATTTACATATGATGGCTACTTTCAATCTGAATTCCCAAGGACCTTATTTCCCAATTTAGGTATAGAATTCTTTATCTAACATAATTGGTTCTTAATGATTTTTATGATTCTTGAACTTAACATGTTCTTAATTCTGAGGGGAAAAAATACCTGCGGTTTCTATTCTTGTAAATATAGCACTTTTTGTGACTACTAAAACTGCTCTAAGAATCATTAAGTAGATACATTTATTCATTGAGATATTATGCTCCTGTGGCTCTGCACATGGAATAAATCAGGCTGAGCCATCCTGTTCTCCCTAAGGGCCTCCAATTGGGTTGAAATATCTTTCTGCCTGAAGTCATATGGTTTGGAACCTAATCAAAATGTGTGGATTAGGATTCCTGAGCATTTTTGACAGTCTAGGGAATAGATAGTGCTGAAAAAGGGAGTCTCTGGGTAATTTTTATGTCAATGCCTTTTTTTTTTTTTTTTTGGAATACTGACAATAGTGAAAGGGAAAGATAGCTTGTTTTAACGTCCACTAAATCAAGTATGGTTCCTATAGACCATGTCTGTGTCTCAGTGTCTATGTTTTGTAACTGTTTTCAGAAAACAACCTTAGAGAGAGAAATGACAAGAAAAATTGAATTTTACAAAAAAATATTTATTTGGAGATGACTTCTGTGAGTACCACTTTATTGTACAATACAGTTTTAAAATTGTACAAGCTGCTTGTACATATTATTTCTTTATTCATTATTTAAAAGTATATAAAAGCATGTTTGTTAAAACAGATTAACATTTTTTAAAAAAATCATAAAAAGTCTCACATCATTAGATATAAGACAGAGTGAGAGAATTTATGGATGATTAATATGACATCTCTCATAGTAAGCATTCTTTCTCAAAACTTTACTAGTTCGGATATCTATTATAATGTAGTGGACCCAGAAAACTAAGTGGCTAAACTGTCAATTTTTAAAAATAAAATAGCCAATTTTATAGGTCTGAAATTTGGGCAAAGAACAGCAGGGATGCTTGCTTTCCCCCCACAATACACCTTCATTGGTCCACAGCTGCCTTACACACAGGTTGTTGAAATGTATCCCTCCATCCAGGGTTTCAGTTCTGCGTGCTGTGCTGTGGACCCTCAGTTCTTCTCTGCATGCTGTCTGCTGGGCCAGGATGTTCAAGGTAGCACCTTCATTCCTGTTCTTGAGCCTTGGCTGCCAAAGTTGAAGCATCTTTTGGTGTCGGGTCTCTATTTTATTATTTAAGCCTCATCGCGTAGCTGATGTGAACTGCCTCACAGCTTGGCTATCTCCAGGATTCTCCCTGAGTATTCCAGAGTGACAGGGGATTATTCTGCAAGGCTTTCTTTTTCATTTAGATTTTTACCTGAACATCCAGTCTCCAAAGTCCCAGTGGTTCTTTTTATTGTAGTTTATATATTAAACAATATGCTGGATCCAGGCATTATTGAAGAGGGAGAGGACATATGACATGAACAGAACACACATGGACAGTGAAAAGGCATCGATGGTGGTTGAGGATGACCATTTGGATACTATCTACCAAAACTACCCTTGATGTTGTTAAGATGGAAGAGCAGATGAAGGGATCCACCAAATTCTTCACTTTTAATTCTTCTACTGACAATAATTTAAATCCAACAATATGAAGATGGGTTAACACAGCTCACATCAACTCTTCAATCCTCACTTTCTTCCTTTAATATGGAAATAGTGCACTAAATGGTTCATACTAAACTGGACCAGTTGTCTCTTCTTTCTCAGGCTTCATGTTGTTTTCTCTTTTAACAAAAACAGAATTCAGATAAACCACATTGTTATTGCCTTTCTTGTATAATTTTGTCTTTTGTTTTTCCTTCTTTAAGCCCACCAAATAATACTGTGGGAAATAGAGGTTGCAAATATGGCCTTCTTGATGTATTTGTAACCAAAAAAATAAGTCTATGTATTGTTTAGAAGGGATAAAGACTAGGTTATTGAGGAATCCTTATGTTACTTGATTACTTGATGAGTTAAAAGAAGATTTGCAGCATTGGTCAATGAAAGGCATGTAGCCTGATGCTAAGGAACATCTGCTTTGTGCTGTTATGCCACTTGCACATCATAAAACACGTAGTGGGGATCAGTCACACTAACAAAAAAAGCTTTCAGAATCCAGGAGAAAACAGGTAACAGATGTTCCAGTCAGATGGTTGAACTGAAATATGTATTATAACTGGCATCTGAGGTAGGAAATAAACAGAATTTATGCCTTACATAGGGTTTTAATTACTCTGCATTCAGAAAAGTTTTATTGTTTAGTATTCTTATTCAAGGGGAGTCATATCATTCCTGAGAGCATCAATATTATATTGTAAATTGTGTTGTAAAGATATTGTTTACTACTACTTATATTTACTTTGACTTACATAAATCCTTTGTATAAATTAAAACATAGCTCTATTTTTTGCCTAGTTTATATTTACTAAAAAATGTTACAGAAAATAATATTTCTTAGTAATAATTTGTTATTTATTCTTAAAATGAATTGACATCCATAGAAATATCTAGCCAAATACCAGCTACATAATAGGTATTTATTAAGTGTTGCAAATTTAGTTATATTGGTATCTTATCAGATGCAATGATTTGACTTATTGGGTTTAGGCACATTTAATCGTCACTGGGCACAGTTTAGAAAGCTTAGCTTTTTCTTTTGCCTGTGTATTTTTAAGTATGTATCTATGAAACTCAAAAAGGCACAGAAGAAATTAGAAAGGAAAGAATAACAATCAAAAAAGTGAAGGTATTTTGGTTTTCAGCTCTGAACCATATCATAAAATTTTAAATTTCCTAGATAATGCAAACCTTAAGAGTACCAAGCACTAATATTCAAAAACATAAGAAAAGGAATAAAACAGACATGTAACAATCCAGAAATTCTGTTTATTTTACTAACCTCAACAATACGAAATAAATAAATAAGTGGTTTGCTTAAGCTCCATGGCTAAAGTGCCATTTCCAGGCTGTCTCTTTTTAGGTAACCTGGCAACATCCTTTGTAAATCTGGTTAACTGGGAGGATTACTTTTAGTCTTCCTAACTCAGGAACTCATTGTGAATGCGATTGCTGTGGCTGTAGCTGTCTTTTCCCATCTAAAAACTAGCACTGATGGTAATTGCCTAGTCTTTCCAATGCTTAGTTTTTCAAGGAGTCTTTGACAAGAAGCCCCAGTAATGTTTTCACCAGCCGTCATTTAAAGAGACAACCTCACAAGTCACAAATAATTGGACTTAATTGCAGGTGCACTCAGACCTTTGTAATATCAAAACAAGAGGCCAGAAGGCAATCGTGGCACAATTATTGCAGAATGTCATAGCCACATAATGTATCAGGAAGAAAATGAACTTACAAAAAGGAATGTGCTTTTAAAATATGTTTGTCTCGTTGAGTTCATTGTAATACGTTCTCCTTTCTGTTCTCAGTAATGAAGTCTTATCAGCTCAGCATAGCTGCTTATAACTGCTACTCTTTCCTTTATTATAAAAAACATACCATTGGATCTTCACAATTGGATAAAGTATTTCATCCTTTATTAGCTTCTTTCCTCTATAGACAAAGTACAGCCAGTAAAGATGTCATTCTTGTTCTTGAAAACAAGTAGATTAGTCCATTTTCTCATGGGATTTAGCAAAGTCCTTCAACAGACGTGACTGGCAGAGGAAGAGGCTGAAGATTCTGCCCCCAGGGAATAGATTGCTGACTTGATAAATCTTTGGGTCATGAAAGGTCATCTCTTGATGTTTGAAAGAAAGATTGACTTACTAACAAATACCAACAAAAGATTTTTTCTGTAGTGTAAAATATAAAGAAAGCAAACTAATACTGAAAGAGCATTTGCATGCTGACAATGACAATACCCAAACAAGCCTACATACGGTATTTTTAGTCATAAATTTCTTGTAATTTATAAAAAGATAATGTCATTGTTCTAGAAAAATGCATACTTCCTTTTTAGTTGTTTAGATTTCCAGAGAGCTCTGTAGAAATGAATATTGAGCCTATTAAATAGGCAATTGTGAACAGGAGTCACTATGGTCAGATTTGGGAAATGTTACTTTGAAATCTACTGGTAAAAAATATTCAAAATCATAAGGTGCTTTGTAAAGTCTGTTGAAAATTAAAAACCCCATTGACAGTGAGGTCAACTAATTATTAATGAATTTATAAACCTCAGCGTATTATTTCCCTATAATATTTTTAGCTTGAAAGATAAGTAATAACTAAGATGAAAAACTAATAAACAAAACAGAGTGGAACCACTAGTCCCCTTAGAACTACTTAAATACTTCAAATATTCTTAAATTTAGGAAAAATATCTGGTTTCTTCCTTCAATTTGATTTTTTGAATTTTTAATAAGAAAATTGCAATATTCTGAGTATATGCTCACAAGAATTTGACCTGCTTTTAGAAAAGATTCCAGGAATTTGCCAGTGAGCCATTTCATTCTTTTTTCCTTATTGTGTCTTTGGACTGAACTCTTATTTCTATTTTTTTTTTTTTTAACCATAGTGCATTTTGATCATTTCACTTCCCCTTAATAACAGGACCCGTACTTCCATACCTAGTAACTAATCTCACATGCTAAGTTCTAAACATGGGAGCTGTGCCCTGGGAAATTTCTATAGTACTTCCAGGAGCTGTGCTAATTCTTTCTATGAAAAGGCAAAGGAGGAAGATGAGTTGATGCCCTAAAGGAAGAGCTTTCCTGTGAAAGCTGACCAGAGAGCCTCCACCACAATGATCCAAACCTGCTTCACCTTTTGCTGTTTGTTGTCTAATTTTAATACCTCTGCATGTACACACAAATACACTGAAATTGCTAGATTGTGGAGTCTGGCAGGAATTAAAAAATAGGACTTTTATCTTTAGTATTTTATATATTTAATATTTGTTTTTTGATGTATTGTTTTCTTTTCTCTTTTTGCTGCTTTGGCATTAACCCAGGGCTTTCCTCATGTGAGGCAAGTGCTCTACCATTGAGCCTTATCCCAGTCTATAATTTAAATATGTGGATGTACCCCCAGGGTCTTTTAATATCCCAGGTTGTATCTGAGTGTTCTTTGCTTCCCTAAAGTTCTCTCATCAAATTGTGAGTTCTTCTGAATAAATTTCATAACCAGTGGAGTTTTGGAAAGAAATATATAGAAAACTGTCCTATAGGCATTATAAAATGATGCAAATAGTTTACCTATAGATATTCTGGGGCCTGCAAATCATTCTAAAAACTGGACCATATGGAATTGTGTGAGTATCAGAGAAGGCAGGGATTTCGTGAAGAACTTTCAAGATCATATAGTGATAAAAATAAAGGAAGGGTACACAATTTTTGTTTTGTTCTTTGTATGCATCAGCTCTGATTCTTATTCATCCCTTCATGCATTTAACAACTCTCTCATGGACATTGTCCATAGATGTTTAACTGCTCATTTTAGGTCACATATATTTTCAGTGGAGTACTTTGCCTTCCATTATACTTCTGTCTGACTCTAATACCAAATGTTTGGCCAATCCAAGGACAGTAAGTCACATATTTTTGAAATAAGATAGAAAGAACAAATAAAAGAATGCAATTTTGACACAGCAAAAGGCCAGGGCTTTCAAGGTGTGTGTCTGTGTGAGTAAGAATCTTCTGAATGGTAAAGGATCAAAGGACAAAGAGGATACATGAGACCCTCGGCAAAGCTGATATTTGTAAATTGCTGTCTGCGAGAATGGAAGACCCTATGTGCAGATTACTCCTGAAAGGTTGAGTCCCTGAAGATTAACTGAAAATAACTTATGATGCTCTATTCTGTTTAGAAACTGGATCTGTACAGAGAAAGAAACCTCCATTCAAGGATGATTTGAAATGACAGAATAAGGCCCACATAGAGAGAGCAGATCTTAGGAAACAACTCTTCAAAGCATCTCATTTTACACAAAGGAAATATTGGTTTATAGAGTAAATAATCGTAGCTTGTCGTTTTATGTAGACTTTCTCTGAAAAATCTCATATATAATGCCTGTCATATTCACAACACTTACACTTGAACTTCTCAGCCTTTCTCCAAAGATATGCATGCTGTCACTACTGGAATTCCCTTTCACCATTTTTCTTTCTGAAAAAAAAAAAAAAAAAAAAAAACCCAAACACTCTGTGGTGGAAGATTAGAGTTACATGTATCACCTTAGTAAAGTCAATGAATAAATAAGTAAACAAATGAATGATTTGACAATTTGCCGCTTATCAAGTACATTTGCAATTTCTGGGTAGTACATGGAAATAAATTTCTATAGTTTGGAAAATGTTCAGAACGTGTTTTGAGAAGAATCCTTGAACATTCAGTGAACTTCTTGGCCCACATCTTTCTCCCTCATAAAAGTACTCAGAATATCCACGATCCCATATTTCTGGGCTGCTCACTGTGCCCTGACCAGCTACTCACAATTGAAGAGACCTCTTATCATAGTTTAGCACTAGATTATGAGTTAGTTTTTAAGAAGAGAACTTGCTAACAGGGAAAATGAGTTCTGAATTTGTGTTATCCTTAATTTGTTTAAACTGATTAAAAAAAAACACAAAATTGCACATATTATGAGGTGCCATGTGATGTTTTGGTATATGTACATGTAGCATAATATTTAAATCAAGGTAAACATGTCTACTTCCTCCAACATTTATAATTTCTTTATGGTGAAAGCATTTAAAAATCCTTTTTCCTGGCGTTTGGAAATGTACAGCACATCATTGTTATCTGTGGTCACCCCACTGTTCAATAGAACATTATAATTTCTGCTATGCAGCTACAGCTCATTACCCACCTATCCATGACTGCCCTCCCCCCCAATCTCCCCAGTTTTTAGTAAGGAAGAGAACAATTTAGGAAAAGTATATTCTGGATTGTGATTTGGTGGCTCACTTAGAGCCTCCTGTGGGAGTTTAAACATGAAGTATGAGGGGAGTAGAAGCCAACTTTGAGTGAACCTGTGAACATGGTACAAAAACACAATAGAATGATGTCTTTGAGGAATTCATTCATCAAAATGGGAAATGGGTCATGGACACAACACTTGGGTCAGGAAAAGAAAAGTGAAAAGTGGTCAGTTTTCTGTTATTTCCTTGAATCAAAAGACATTTTTTTTTCTGTTGTTTCCTTAAATTACATATATTCATACATAGATCCCCCATTGTAAGAGAGAGCCTCTTTATATCTCTGCTTCTTACAATTTTCCACAAAGGGAGTCAGGTGTGATTTGTGAAGAATGTAGTGTGCAGAGTGTTCCTCATGTTAAAAAAAAATAGGGACTTATTGGAAAACACCAATATTTTATATTGCTGCTACAGTTATTATTTTTGTTGTTGTCACTGTTATGTCTTTCACTATCACACTAAAATAAACTGTAAAGACAAAGCATTAAGAATTTTTAAAATGTTGGAGTTGATAGAATTAGATGTCTCATTTTCTTGAGAAAATTAGCAATAAAATATTAATTTAACTGTTTCTTTTATAATTTTTAAACATACTGTTTTAGTCAGCTCTTAAGCTACTGTGACCAAAAGACCTGACAAGAACAATTTTAGAGGGGGCAAAGTTTATTTGGGCCTCAGAGTTTCAGAGGTCTCAGTCCATAGGCAGCAAACTCTGTTGCTTTGGGCCTGAGGTGTGGCAGAATATCATGGTGGAAAGGTGTAGAGTAGAAAAGCAGCTCGGGACATGGAACCAGGAAGCAGAGAGAGAGTTCCAGCTGCCTGGCAAAACATAAATCCCATAGCCATGCCTATGGAACACCAACTGCAGTCACTCCCTGCAGGGACCACCCAGTTAATTTACCCTTTTTGTGGACTGATGTACTGATTTGGTTAAGGCCCTCTTAACCCAATCATTTCATCACTCTGCTTCCTACCATTGTCTCACACTTGAGCATTTGGGGACACCTCATATCTAAACCACAACACATGTTAAGCAGCTGAGGAAAAAATAAGGGTTGTTTTGGACATTAAGATTATTAAACAAGGGGCTGGGATTGTGGCTCAGCGGTAGAGCCCTTGCCTAGCACGTGTGCGGCCCGGGTTCGATCCTCAGCACCACGTACAAATAAACGCATTGTGTACAACTAAAGCAAATAAATATTTTTTAAAAAATTATTAAACAAAAAAAAATTTAAAAATTATCACAATAATGTCTATACTCTTAATTTTAATCCAAGATTTTCATCCTCATTTTACTCTACATTTAATTAATTGCTATCCTTCTATGTATAAGATAGAAATCCAGAAATTCCATTCATTAAACTGTTTTGTGAATTAGATAACATTTACCAATGACACATTGTAGATTCTTGATGCCTTTTTTGTTGTCCTATCCTAATTAAACAAACAAACAAAAAAAATCAGTTGAGCAAAGGTAAAACATATTATTTAAGTTTCATTAAATTTTACAAAGAATCTAATACTGTAACAATTATATACATTTCTACAACCTTAAATTAAAGATATATGCTAAATTAAGAAATTAAGATATTCTAATTTTCTATGGCTAATTTAGGCTTATAGTAAATAGTACATTTGATGGAAAAAATGGTATATGATCCATTTCAAAAGTTCATAGCAAAATCAATGCATTTTTCTAAATAAGACACAATTTATATGGTCATGTATGTATATTGTGTAATACTATAATAAATTAGTAAAGCAATATACTAAATATATTTCCTAACAAATTATAATTAGAAATGTAAATATCCCAATTAATAATAGAAGGCACAGACATCATTCACTTCCTAAATAGGAACTAATTTAAATATATTCATGCACTATAAACTGTTGCTTAGCTTCTGCTCAGAGTAATTAGGCAACCATGAAATTAAAGAGAATAATTTGATTACATTTTCCATCACATTATAATTTGGGAGGAGAGTGGAACAGGAGAAGTAACAGATAATAGAATCTATTTTTTTCTTTCTAATAATTTAGTATGGTTTATTAAAGTACATTTTTGGTTTTTTAGATCAACATATATATATATATATATATATATACCTAATTTTTTATTTATATTACCTTCTTATATGAAATATAACTTGTGAAATAAGTGGACTGATTTCTCTGTTATCTGCCAATTTCTTCTATTTATAAGATGAAAGCAGAACTTCTAAATGGTAAAAAAAAAAAAAAATCTCATTATTTGTTCAGCCAACTCTTTCACCTCCTTTAAGTCTATGTCAATTCTGACCTTTTCAACTAGACTAACCATGACCAACATAGGGATTACTGCAACCTGGCACCCAACCCCCACTGTCAGTACTTCAAACCTCTTATCCTAAATTTGTGCCTTTTCTATAGCATTTATCTTCACAAGACACACCATGTAACTTACTTGGTATTTATTATCAGTTTCCCTCATGGTAAGCTCCTGAACTACAAAAAACTTTGTCAATTGCTTTCATTTAACAGTATTTATTTAAGGAATAAATATATTACATTTGATAATAATCTTTAATTGGATCATATTTTAGTTCATTTATTATATTAAGGCAATCAAACAAAACGTATCAGAACACTACTTTAACCTTAGTATATATTTTGATCATGTTTTAGCAAACAGCTGTTCAGTAATCTTACAATCTGTCAGTCAATCCTGCCTAAATTGGAAAAGAAAATTAATCCTGAATGTCAAGTTAAAATCAGCACATTTAAAATGGGATCAACTTATTATTGTTGCAAATATGTATCTATCTAAATTTCTGATATGTTTCTGTAAGGGAAAAGTAATATAGAATGCTTAGGAAATGCAGCCTCACTCATTGGTTGATAATTTTAATGGAAGGACAGCTATCAATATTAAAAATGCATCATGATAGGAATTCCACAAAATAGCTATAAGTTTTCCAAACTGTCTTCAGAATACTGGTGACATAAATGGTGCATTTGGAAAGACCAGTAATGAATGGTTTTTCCTTATACTTACCTAAGTGGATGTAGAATTTCATCCCATCAGTGAGGAGAACATTTACATTAAACAGCTGCATCTGATTACTATATAGAAATGATTAAATGAAATCCCTGCATGTGTGTAGGGGGTTCATGCAAATGGACATGTGAGTGTGTGTGTGTGTGTGTGTGTGTGTGTGTGTGTGTGTATAGATGTATGTACATACAATATTCTGGAACCTGGAAAACAGCTAAAAATTTGTGATGAAATTGGAAGCTTTTTGAAGTAAAAACTGCCAGTTTAATCCCAAGTAAAGTCTCTGCCCCTTTCATTCTATTTTAAAAACAAGCATAAATATAAAGCTAGGGGGTAAAAAGGGAGCTGTTGGTTTGAAAGCTCAAGTGTGGTATAACAATGCAGTGATGTCATCCCTTTACCACCTGATAAGAAACTCAGAAAACGCCAAACAACACTCATGACCCATAAGCATTTGTAAATTGTGTGTCCTTCCAATTTTTGTAATTTCTTTTTAAATATCCAATCATGTTTGACCTAATTATGGGCAACAGCAACCTTACATTGACATACGCTGTGTTTATGTTCAATAGCACTTAAGGAAGAAATATATTATAACATAACCTCTCCATTGTCTGGGCAGAGGTGGGATGAAAAGAACTCCCAGTGGTAAATTAGGCAGGAGCTGCTGTCAGAAGTGGGGAAAATGAAACATAGTCCCCAGTACCACCAGTGGTAAAGGAAAAACTGGTTTGGCCTAAGAAGGGACTCTGTCCTTAGTTTACATATCCATTTGCAGATTGCCACAATTCCCATCACACCATGTTATTGACACCAGTTCACAACCTTCCTTTACTCACCTGTGATTTGTGATTGTGGACACTGTGGTAGATGGTGTTGGTTCATTGTGGGATATAGAAAAGTTTAAGAGGTAGGGAAACAAAGACTCAGGATTTCAGGAGGGGAAAGAAATAAATGATCACTTGTGCCTCTCTAGAATTACTCCTAATCAGTCATTACTGGAACTTTATTAACAGTATTTGGAATTATGCATTTTAGAAAATAAAAATTCAGTTGGCCTCCTGATGAAAAACGTGAGTCCTAGATTCTTCAGAATTTTGTAAATTATCTTATTTGGTTAAGTCTGGATGTTCATCCCAGTACAGTTATTCGTTCCTCAGGGTAGAGCAGAGAGCAAAGATAAGGAGCAATTATAATGGAAAAGGAAATAGGCTCTGGCCCTGATTCTTACTGAGTGTTAGTTGACATTCAGGTCCAATAACTGCCCACCACTTTCCTGGGAATGCTGTGGATGGCAGGCTTATTTTCCTTGAGAGCCACTTAGAATTTTCTCCTGTGACCTTCTGGGATTGCTCTTTATTCAGCCACCTGGAACTCTTTATTGCAACTGCTTTGGCTCCGCTGACCCCGAGTTGCCTCTGAAGTTTCACCTTTTGGTCTCTGCCAATCTGGATCTCATTTTCCCTCCTGCAGCCACCAGTGATAACAGCTTTTTCTGAGAAAAAAAAAAAAGGGGGGGGGGGTCTTTGCACTAATGTTATACCTAGCTAATTAACCACATTGGAAAGTTTGCCCTCTTAGTTCTTCTCTCCAGTAAACACAAAACCAGTCATGACAGTTTGGGTTGGCATAGTGTGGCACCTGAAGCTCTCACTACTCATGTGCTCAGTTGATTCTCTTCTGATGGAAATTTCTTTTTCTTCATGAGTATAGCATGATTCGAGGCTTCAGAGTGGTTATATTACTCTCTGCACAGAATTTAATTTATAACATATTTTAAACTATTTGTTAAGAAGTTAAGCAAATATTTATAGAATTCCTCCTACATCTGCATAGAATGTATGCATAGTATTATACATAAATCAGTTTTATTCTAAAATCAATCATCTGTATTTGTTGTTATATTAAAAACTCAATTTGTGAGATGTTTTAGAAGTTTAGTAAAGGCAAAATAATGTAAAAAAAAAAAAAAAAAACAGCTCTTCTAGTTTGTCTTTATGGTCAAACTTGCTAATAAACTGCCTCAGTGTTTTCTAGGCAAACATAAATAGTACTACACAAGGAGACTGTAAAGGATCCTTGATTCCTATAAGGCTTACCATATAACTTCCAGATTTCCTTGAAGACAAACTGAAGCGACTGTTTCTTTTTGAAGGTTGATTTCTGTGTTCACCTCTGCTCCTGGACAAGGCAGAGCTGCCAGCTTGTGCCCATGTGGTTGAGCAGACTGATGTTTTCCCATCTGTTCTGATTGCTGTTGTACAGGCTCAAAAGTATCCTCCTACTAGGATTTAGTCTGTATTCTAGGCTTTTCTCTTCTCCCAGGATATGAAATTTTAATCATTCTGCAGAAGAATTTCAGCCTAACTAATTATCTAACACAGGCAAATAACTTCAGAAAGCCTATGTTCTAAATGATATTTGCATACTTATATATATTGCAGGACAGGATAAATAGCTTTGTAAGTTGAGAGAGTTACTGCAAATGTAAATTAGGAGCAAATTTCTTAAATTCAATTGACTAAGCTTATAAGGCCAAAAATTGATCTGGCAAGAAGAAATTATGGTCAGGCCCTTTATTTATTTATTGTGCGATTCATGCATTTCAAATTTTTATTTGTGTGGCCTAGTAAGAATTTTTAATCACATCAAAGTTTCACCTGAAATGTTACTAGAGAGCCAAACACTCTTTTTCTAAACTTCATTTTATTTTTCCCTCTTAATATTTTTGCATTTTATTAGAAAAGAAAAATAATCTCTTATGTTACTTCTAGCAATTTTTACTAATTTATTCTTATTCCTATTTCTTATTCTTTTTCTATTTTTATATCTTTTTTTCCACTTTTAAACTCCATTCTCTTTAAATATTTCTCCCTGTATTATTTGTTTATTTCCATTTTATCAGATGGTACCCTACTAGCTGCAGTTTCTAAATTTAAATTTTTTTGTGTTTTTAACTTTTGAATGTGAAAAAAGGTCTTTAATTAAAAAAAAAACAATCTTCTTTTAAAAATAAAAACATCAATTAGGGTTAATAACAAAGATATTTAATTGATTGTGGAGTATCTTAATCGGGTACAAATGGACATTCGTTTTGAACTCATCCACTAAAGAAAGGTTAGTTTTCTGATTTTTTAAATTATTATTAATACTAGTTTTTAATCCCATTCATAAGAGATAAATATTAGTAAAAATTACAATGGGATATTGTACTGCACTTACCAATTTCTGTCATCAAGCTTAGAGGGAAAGAAGTATATTCACGTATTTCTAGTGGGATTATACATTTGTATGTCCCCTTGGAGAAATATTTGGCAATATCTGTTGATCTAACAGACTCACATACCCTATGACCAGCAATTCCACTTCTGGGAATTTACCCTTCAGACACTCTTGGCACAAATACAGAAGACAAACGTTCAAGGTCAGTCACCATGGCATTGTTTGTAACAGCCATGAATTGGAAATAACCCAAAAGTCTATCAGCAGATGCTGATTAAATATATTGCAACATGTACATCAATATTAAATAATATCAGTCAGCCATAAAGAAAGAAGGAGAAGGTTTTAGTTACTCGATAGGGAAAAACTGATAATTTACATTGAGAAATGAAAATTAAAAAGAAAGGCATAGAAAAGCATACATGTGATGTGTTGATATTATATGAAAATGGTGAAAAAATAACAATGTACATTTGCATTTGTCAGCATCTCCATAAAAAAAATTTTGCATGCACCAAAACAAAGGTGTTATGTAATGGTGATTGAATAGGACCCAGAAAAATGAGGTACAAAACAAGGCTTAAGATTTCATTCTTTTCCATATTGTTAGAACATCAACAATATGGATATATATATGGATATATATATATATATGGATATATATATATGGATATATATATATATATATGGATATATATATATGGAGATATATATATATATATGGATATATATGGAGATATATATATATGGATATATATAGATATATATATGGATATATATATATGGATATATATATATATATATCCATATTGTTGATGTTCTAATAATATGGAAAAGAATGAAAACTTAAGTCTTGTTTTGTGTGTATATATATATCCATATATATATATGGATATATATATATACACACACACACACACACACACACATATATATATATGTATATCCAACAATATGGATATCTATACATATACATACACACACACATAGATAGATAGATAGATAGATGTCATATATCCTATGACACATACAATCATACAAACCATAAGAGTGTAAAGAAAAGTTTTTCAGAAAACCCATTGTGATTCTAGTTACTGTAATTGACCAAAGAATTTGGGTCTGAGGAATTTTCTATGGTGATGGAAATATTTGTACATTCATTGTAACCATGTGTTCAGATCTCTCTCTCTCTCTCTCTCTCTCTCTCTCTCTCTCTCTCTGTATCTCTGTATATATATATATATATATGTATATATATATATATACATATATATATACATATATATCTTTGAAAATGTATTGATTGGTATCTTTAAACTGATGTTGTTTATGAAATGTAAATTATGCCTTGATAAAGATTATTATAACAGCTTTTTGTGTGTACCTCCAAAATTAATAATAATCATAATAACAACATAATAAAATCATAATGGATTATTTAGAGACTACTTTATCTTGTGGACATTGCCTTTGGAAATGACCTGGAATGGTTATTTTTCTATATACATAACATTAAGTCACATATGAAAACGTTTTTGAAGAGTACCAAGGTGCTATGATTTGACCTATGCTTATCAGCTCTTAGAAAAGAAGAGCTACACCAACTGTCTATTCTTAACCTGATTAATTTTCTTCAAAAAAATTTTACCCCTTGACATACCATACCTTATTTGTTAAGTATCAGTCCCCTCCATTTGGAATTTGTAAGCTCCTTGAGGACAGGGATTTTGTTTTAGTTATTGCTCTATTCTTAGCACCTGATATCCTTCCTTTACAAGTAGTGTGCACTCTGTAAATACTTCTAGTAAATGAGAAAAATTTCCACTGAATGGTTTAAAAACATCATGAACAAGATATTGAAAATGTTGCCAAATATGGTAAGTCTAATATTCTTTCTCATTAGTTCTAAATAGCCAGAATTTCCTCTAGCATTAGCATTTTTGTGAGTTTTGCAAAGGAAGTGGTTGGTGAGTATTTATAAGGAAAATATTATTACCAAAACTACATGAAAATTACACCCCAAGCAAAATGAGATAATTTCCCTAAAATACATGTAGTCTGAGACTGGCCAGGATGAGTAGATTATTCTGTTCATTTTAAGAGCATAAATTGAAGCCCCAGGTTTGCCGAAAACCATCAACTATTAAACTTGCTCAATCTGTTTTGTTTTTTATTATTAGCTTGTTTTTGTTTTGCTTTCTTTGCACGTTTGTCTTGTGCCCTTCTAAAACATTCATGTATTATGAAGAATTGTAACTACTAATGATTTGATGATTTTTTTGGTTTGTTGACTTATTAATTCAATTATGTATCTATTCAATCTACTTTTGTCAAGACTTGCAAAAAGCTGGGCACTATTTTAGGCTCAGATTAATCACCAGGAAATAAGACTAGTATGGTCCTGTAATAGAGAGCTCACGTACATATCAATAAGACAGACACAACTCCTATAATTACACATAAACAAGAAATCCCAAGTGTTAATGAAATACATAAATTATATTAAAAATTAAAAATTTGCTTAGTGTTATCACAGATCATGTAGCACTTTAAGCGAACATTGTTGAAATGGTATTGCTTTCAGTAGTACACACATGGGAAGTTCTCTGTGGAGATTACCTTTCAGCAGAGACATGATAAATGAGGGAAAGGTCATTGTGGAGCTCTTTCAGGAAAAGGTTACAGTGAAGAAAATCAAAGTATAATAGCCCTTAGGCTGCAAAGAAGTTCATAGTTTTTATAAGGGCAGTGAGAACTGAACAAAGAGTTAGATGCAATCAGAGATAGGCAGGATCATCCGAGTCTGGATTTATCATGATAAGGAGTTTGCATTTTATTCTAAATGAGAGGAAAATATATTTTGGTGAAAAAGTGGAGGGATATAATATGGTTTGCACATTTAAAAGTCCACATTAGGTAAAATGTATAGAATAGATTTTAAAAGTGAAAGACACAAAGCTCTATTAGATTTCTGGAAAGCCCAGGAAAGGATTGATAGTGACTTAGTCTGGATAAATTAGGATGCGAATTGTTTAAAAAAAGTGCTATTGGTTGGATTTTGGTTTTAAGTTTGAAATACCAATTGAGCATCAAAGAAGTGATGAGTATAAATTTGGGGGGGGGAGTTGGATTTTAGGAGAACATCAATGCTGGGGACAATAATATGGCATTTATGAATTAATTAATGTTAATAATCATATCAATATGTGATTTCTAAATGATTTTGTAAAGCATGAAACTGTAAGAGATCATCTAGGAAAAAGAGTGAAGCTGAAGAAAGTAAATGTTAAGTGTCTTGAACTTTTGGTTTCCCATCACTTTGAAATTTGTGAGTAATATCAAGGAAGTGTAGCATCAAGACAGGCAAAAGGAAAAAAAAAAAAACAAAAACAAACAAACAAAAAAACAGTGTATGTTGTCCTAGAAACAAAATTAAAAGAAGTTTTTAAAAAGGAATCTGTAAGGAAGTATATTAAATCCTGTAGGAATTTGAATAAACTAAGATTGAGCAATGACCATTGAATTAAGGAATATATTTATGTCTGTCAACCTTGATAAAATGGATCTCTGAAGAGTGATAGGGATTTGTGGTTAATTAGAATGTATTGATGAATAAAGAACTAGAGGCAGGGAATTCAGATAATTCTTTTAATAGTTTTGCCTTAAAAGAGATATGATGATGGCTCTACTGCTGTTATTGGTTTCCTTGACTTTTCAGAGTTCATTCCCAATGACTCACTTGAATAATTTTGATTTCCATTCTTACAACTTTTGTTTCTGTGGGTCTAGACACTCTGCTTTGGAGTGGGTTGTTTCTCTTACCCATACACAGAGTTATAGGCCCACTCAATTTAAACATTTAGATACCACCCAGTTGCTCATGATAGTAGACCAGTAAGAAAAGAATGTTATAACACCACCAGGATAATTGAGCTGATTATCATGAGAAGGTAGAATAACTAGATCATAATTGAATAGAAAAAAATATGATTGACATTCACATGAATCACTGTTGTATCATGTGATATTTCCATGACCTACTGTACAGCCCAAACTACAGAGGCATATTATACATATACTTATGGAGGACATTTTCATTCACGGGAAATCCATTTAGACTACCAGATGTCTTAGCCAAGGATGAACTACCTAATATGGGTCAGAGGAAGACCATTATAGTCAAAATAATAACCTTAAGAACAGTAGTAGAAGTGGGGTATTAGCCAAGTAATCTTCTTTTGTGTTTCCATTGATGTTGCTAACTATAAACTTAAAGAAGCTGTTTTTTAGTGTTGAATAAATATAACATTTATTCACAGAATCAGAGCAAGTGTTGAAACATGTAGGACATAACTGAGCTCCATCCACCTCTGCTAACTTCCTTTTATCATGTTTGTGTACCCATCTTGCTCCACCTGCTGCTTATTTTGGTACTAAAAATTTACACTGGTGACCTTCAGGTTGCTTATGGATACTGGATCCACAAGCTGGATCTAAGTTTTATATTCTCCTTAATACAGCTCCATAGTTGCCTGCAGCCAATGACTGATTGGTATGGAAGTACAAACATCAGTTTTTTAAAACTCAGATCAGTCTCTGAGAAATGATTAAATGCAGAGCTTCCTAAGAAGCTGGCATCACAATGTTGAGAAATTGCTTATTTTCTTCACTTTCTTCTTGTGTATCCCCCCTAACATGCTTTTCTTGGAGAACTTTCTAACTATATCATCACCACCTGAAATCTGGCCCAGGTTATTCTTAGAGAGCCAAATGCAAACCTTAATATTTTATTTTTGATCTTTTTAATATCTTGGAAAGAAAACTCAATGTAAGGGTCATGAATAAATTCCATAATGGTATGCTATTTTTATGTTTACAAAGTATGATAGGAAAAATACTTTTTTCCTATATTATATTCCTATAAGAATTTTTCATCCTGACTGTGTTCTAAATGTAATCCATACTATTTGCCCTTTGTTGTAGGGAGTATAAGTGTTGCAAGGCACAAACAAAAAAGGAAAGAAAATATTCATTTTAGATGCCAGTGATTAGTGATAACTTGATTCTTTTTGCTAGCTTTTCTCCATCAGACTGAAAAAGCTCATGCCTAGAAAATATCATGAAAAATAATACAAAATCTAAATCGTTGATATATTTATAGCTATCTATATAGATATATCAATGATTTATATATCAATATATAATATTAAAAACCAATGTATTTTCCTTTTCTAATATTTTCCCAGTAGTATTGATTGTACAATGGTTTGATCTCGTGCATATACTGTATTTTGTTTTGAGATTAATCACTAGTTAAAACATCAGTTTTGTAAAATTTCTATAGTTAAAAGAATAGAGTTTATGTTTTTATTTCAAATTTCACTACTAGAAAGTTTCATGTTTATCAGTATTTTCTTCTGTTGAAATTCCACAATACTGTTATTAACGAACAATTTCTCAGAATTCTAAGACTAAAGAATTTCTGTATTGCAAAAGGAGAAAATTTTTTATTTATTTATTTTTTTGCTAAATTATCTCATATATTTTCCTTGTCCTAAAATTCTTAATTTGCTATGCAAGTTTACCTGGACTTAACATCTCTCTTGATTATCAATCAAAACCTCTGTGCTCTATGGATTAACTTCCCCATATTATTGTCTGTAACACAATCATCCTGTTTCTGAAAATTTTATTCTTTAAGAATAGATATTTGGAAATGACAAAATCATGGCAGGTAAAGGAAAAAGAGCTGTCTTTGTATATAATATGTGAACTAATCCTGAAGGACAGGCAATGATTGACTTAATAAGCAGATTATAGCTGGACTCAATCACATTTCATATTTTTTCTATCTGAATTACACTGTAGAAAAAAACATCAGATTTTTAAAAAAATGCTATCTACTTAAAATAGTAAATGAAGTTACTTTTAAATTGTTTTTATTTTTAAAAAAGAAAATTCCTTCTAATTACTAAAAATAGAGGCACTGTTTAATAAATATTTGTAAAAAGAATGAATGATAGATAAATCACATGCAAATAAAACATAAATTTGTTATCCTTCACAAACTGTAATAAAGAATATGTCTGCTATAAGCTCTCAGATTTTAAACTTGTTTTATAGGATGAAGGAAAAGCACTGATAATTGAGGCCAGATAAAGGCCAACTGGTAAATCAGTTTCAGGTAATAATTAGGTGAAAATTGGGTTATTTTAAAGTGATTCCTTCTGAAGAAATGTATTTTGGCTAGTGTGAAGTATGTTTATGTTTAAAAGTATAGTGATTGGCTCAATTACAAAAGTGTATCCTAATATTCAGTCCATTTAGAACTTGAGAATTGTGTTAGATTCATAATGATTTTTATAGTGGTATGTGCTAAGTTACTGCAGGCATCCACTGGGAGAAAAAGACATCTGAGACAAATATCCAAGTTCCTGGAAAAATATATGAATAACAGGATAATCTTATTGGTAGTTTAAGGGAAAAAAATGTGAAAGAACTACTTTCTAAACCATGTGTCTAAAAGGAAATGTACCATAATTAACTATTAATGTGATATTATTTTAATTTTGCTGGTTGATTGTGCCTTCTTGATGTGGGGGTAGGGCTCCCTATGAGAACCTGAGCGGCTGAAGGATTATTATCCTCAAACCTCAGAATGGAACAGGAGTGATAATAGAAAAATAATATTCTGTTGGAAATCTCTGAGGTTTTGCTATATGAGGAATAATTGGAAATACCTAGCAACACAGTATACCAATTTCCAAATCAAGATGGTTAGTCATAAAAGCATGGACACTCCAAGTCCATCTTGGGAATCTAATCAATACCATTGGAGGGAGGAATACAGACAATTGTCAATTTAAATAGTTTCACTAGTAATAACTCTTTCTGAGGAGAAACATTTAAGTCTGTTATATTCATTATATGACTACCTTGATTTATAGATTTTACCTTTTAAAAACAAATCATAGGAGCCAATTGAAACTTTAAATGTGAAAACAAACAATTCAAAATTTTAAAGAGAGTTTCTGGAAATATGTGGTCAAGTATTATAAATAAATGTGTAGCATCATTATATTCTGAATACTAAATAATCATTTTGTCCAAAAATAATTTTAATATGCATTCATATCAAATTGATATTGTAAAGTCATCTTGAAATACTTTCCCATAAACTCTACAAAAGCCTGTTTTTAGCAAATATTATATATTTTTATAAAAATGTAATTAATCTCAATTTATATGCACACATAAATTATTTGGCCATAATGATTAAAAAAAAATACAATGAACTTTAAGAAACATACCACTAGTTAATATGATATCAATAAAACATAATTATGTACAAACAAATTCAGAATTTTTACAAAGTGATACAACTATTACCAAGAGTGGACATTGGCTGCTTTAAGAATGGGAGCCTGGGATATCTAATATTTCTAACTTAAAATATATTTTTACACTCAGTGAATTTCTCTCTAAATAAGCACTGACCTTTTTTCTATATTGCCCACTCTCCTGTGGTATAGTGTGAAGTGGTTAGAAAAGAAATGACAATACCAATTCACAACCCTGGAACCCAACCGGGATCAGCTGCTAAGGATATTTCTGATCAAAAATAAAGAAATAACCTGCATCAGTGGGGTTTTTCAGCCTTAACAGCAGGAAATCTCTTCATTTCTTAAATCTGCAGTATCCACAAAAGTAATTTTCCTGCAATGCTCCAACTCAAAATGTGACATTAGCAATAAAATATAGCACGTCCTCATAATTTTGTCTTTTCTTTGAATATACTTAGTCTACATATTTTCTTCCAGGTATCATTATTATTTCAAGTAACAAAATGTTCAAAACATGGTGGTGCTCCCTTTAATAGCATTACTCCCCTAAGAAATTAAATTGTGTATATTTTGCAATTCCGTTTATATTTTCTCTCATTTTAAATCTGATTTTTCTTGTCTCCTACAGCATTAATTATTTTTATAATTTTTTTTGAAACTCAAAGAATACAATGGATTTATGTTAATTTCCAAATTCTCCTAACTATGCATTTCTTCTTGGCTAGAAAATGGTAAAGCAATTCTGAGAAAACATTTTTGCAGCACAAAACTGATTGATTAGAGAATTAGTACACATATTATGATGATTGTTCCCAAGTTTTCTGTCATCTATGTGTATTCTCACAAGAAACTTCTTACCCAAAGAACTTACAAGACCCTATATATCATGAATAATTCCTCTTAGCCCACTCTTTTTGAAGAATTGCTTGCAGTGTCAGAAAGAGATATAATTTCTTACTATTTTTCCCTTTGTTTTCTGCTGTACAACTTCCTCCCCCATTGCTCTTAAACAAAAGAGAACAAGTACAACAACAAAAGCAATAAGAAAAATGGTATAGAGTTTTGATTCAGTGCATGGTCTTTCTCTTAACTGCTTACTGAAGGGGCTATAAGAGAGTTAGATAGAAGAAAGGTGTTCAGATGTGCTATTGTACAGTGGGATTACTATAGATAATAATCAACAAAACATTTCAAAAAGCTAGAAGGATGGAATTTGAAAGTGTTCACCATAAATAAATGATACATGTTTGAGGAAATAAATATGTATAACTTGACTTCAATATTGCACAGCATTTCATGGTATTCCATTAGTATGGATAATTTTATGTGCTTATGTATCAGTAAAAAACAACAACAAAATTCTCTTTCCTATAAAGAGAGCAGTTTACTGCAAGGAGGGAGATACATTCTGAACAGCTGTTATGTAGGATTCTGCCCTGGGGACTGAGAAGCAGAGTAGGCTGGACTTCACTGGGAAAAACAGAAGCAGATATCATAGGCACACAGCTAGAAACAGCAAAGACAACAAAATAAGCAAACAGAAAACAAAGAAGAGGATACTGCTGCTTCTTTCTCAGCATTCCCTTGCCAAGTTCTTATTTCTTCTCAAGAACTGGCTATATCCCTGCCCTCAGTATCAAAAGATATTCCTGTGGCATGAAAATATCTTTTATTTGCAGCTTGAGTTGTTTTTTAAATATAATCTGAATTTTCTACTATACAGTGTCTTTCCATGGAGATGAAAGAAAAGGCCTGAATTGATTCTTGATTCCAAAAATTATTAAATTGGGGCATAGAAAATTTCCTAATTCCTGAAGCTGTTTCCTGAAATGTAACAGAAACCTCATAATACAAATTGTACAGAATTGACATGGGAGGTAAATTCTATGATTTACATAAATAATCTTATACAGCACCTATTATGTTTATTAAATACCCTTCCTCTGTCTCCTTCCAAAGTTTATATGCATTCACTTAACTCATACATCCCTCAGTTGGACTGCAGTTTGCTCCCTGTTATAGCCTATGCTTGTGGAGATTTTTGCTCCAGAAATGAGATGAGAATGATCCATCATGTGACATTTTTAATATCAAAAACATGAACCTGACAGCTTCTGACAACATTTTGGAAGATATCTGTGTGCATTAACACAGTTTATTTTCTCTCTGGAATCCCTGTTATTCATTGTCTCCTCTTCTTGCAAGTTCCATAGATCCCTCTCTGTTATTTTACATGTCTACTCTCCTTCATTAAATCATGCTTCTCCAAAAAGAGTCCTCATAAGAAATACTATTCTATATTTTTTTACAGATAAAGAAACAATTTTCCTATTTATATATTCCCATCCACTGGCTAAATTTATTCTGAGATTTTATACAACAGAAACAATGTCAGGACCATACAAAACTGTGTCCAACAAAACACAAAATTCCAAAGAAAAATATAAGCTTAATACTGGTAATATGTGAATCATAAGAGAATGAAAGGATAGACAAATTACATGTAGCAGATATATAACACAGTTGAGACCCAAATTTAATTCTGAGTATCTTGATATACCTGACCCAAAATACTCAAAGTTAAATATATCATTAGATTTTAATTAGATATATTTAACTCAAAGTTAAATATATCATTAGATTCCATATCAGGACTGGAGATGTAGCTCAGTGGTACTGTGCTTGCCTACCATTTGTGAGGCCTTAGATTTAATCCCAGTACTGCAAAAAATAAATAAATAAATAAAAGAAAGAAAGACAGAAAGAAAGAAAGGAAGAAGGAAGAAAAAGCCATGACATTAAAACATATCATTCATTTTGGAGGATGTCAATCAAATTTAATTAGTAATATATTACTTAAGTTTATAGCATGAGTGATATTGAAAAAAAATGTTCATAATGAATCTCTTTTATGGACCTTCAACATGTGGAATAACATTCAAATATATTTCTACATTTCTGCTATCACTCTAGTTTATAGCATATAAACACATGAAATAATATCTTCCATTACACCTTTACATACGTTATATCATCAATGACAGAGAACAATTTAAACTATTGCCCACTTTTACCCCTGTTACTTTCAACATAATTTTTATTGGGGCTAGATTTTTTTTTATTTATCTAATTCACCTTTATTTATTCTATTATTTTCCTTGTTTAATAGAAGTAGGATTCTAAAATCCTACTTTCAATTTCTTCCCACAATTGGCAGAATTTCATTTTAAAATCTGGTTATTTTACTGCTCTGCCTGGTATGAATACCATAAAGTCTAAAATCCTTAGAAATTCATGCAAATATCTTTCACCATTTGCATTCATTACTGCTTTTTATTATCACAATATTTTATTTTTGGTATAAAACTTATCACTAGGTGATACGTCAATATTTTGAATTGTTTCCTGTCTCCTCCTCTCCTACCCAGGTGAATCTGGAGAAGAGTCAACAACAACCAGGGCATCTCCAGGCAGCTCTATGTATTTGTCAGTACTCAGTTTGCAAGAACCTCCTTATTAACAAGCAAGATAGAAGAGAAATATTTTTTGCCTGATTGACCATGCAGTTCAGTCAATAAATCCACTACCTATTCCTGAGAAGTTCCTTCAGATCCCATTACTCAGCATGCAGAAAGGTCTTTGTATTTCTTTTATATAAATCCATGTCTCTGTCACTATTTTTTTCTTCTTTTTTTTAAATTTTATTTTTATAATTTTTAATATGTACAACTCACAGTTCATGTATTTGCATATTTTTACATACAACTGTTTGTATACGAAGTATATTCGTACAATTCAGGTCTTCAATCGTGCATTTAGGAAAATGATATCCGTCTCATTCAAATACCTTTTCTTTCTTTTTCTTTTTTTTTTTCCTTTTCTCCCTCTCCCTCCCCCTTTGCTCCCTCCCTTACCCTCCCTTCCCTTTGACCATTCTAGTGTTCCTCTAGTCACTATTACATGTTGGGACCTTCCGGACACTGTCAGCGAAGATGACGGAAAACTCTGGCTTTTCTGGCCATTTGCCACACTACCACGCCCTGTTAAGGACCTAGGCTAAGCAGGGGGCGTGGCTGTGACATATCATGAGAACCTGAACCGCCCTGCTGTTCACTGATTGGCTATGGTCCATTATAAAGCGCTGTCCACTGCGGGGGCGCCTGGCAACCCAACCAGTGTTTGACAAGGATCCACTGGGAGAATGATGTTTGCAAGGACTCATCATCTCGGGAAAATGCCAGATGTGTGCCTCTGGGCTCTGGTGCCTTTTTTGCACTATTTTCCTAATAATATATTACTCATACTATTCTCTGGTGTTGATCACTGAGGGTGAAAGGAATGCTACGGCATTTTCTAAGAATATTAATAAAACATTAGAAACCATGACCCCTTCCCTACCACAAACAGTAAATAATCTTCTGCCACCGTGTGATGTGTCTTTTTCCTGGGGTGATTGTTATAAACATGTATTGTTATATGTGAGAACAGTCACAGAGCCACCTGTTTCTCCAGTCATGAGTATGCAAAAAGCACATAGTCTCACTGTTAGTAATCAGAAACAGAATAAAATTATAGAGCTTCCTACTATAGAGACCCCATGGGAAAAAAGTTCTTTTGGTGCCTGTGATCCCGCTCTAGTAAGATTAGCTTTACTAAACAATATAACAATTATCTACAAAGAGATTGGCCATGGAAACCACTGAAAACATTGCCCTCTTGCTAGCCCGAACATGAAGTTTAACTTAGACAAGATCTAACACGTTTACTATTAAGCACTAGGTGATAAATTATGCAAAGGGCATTTATGTAGAAGTAGAAATTTAAGATCAACTTTACTGATTATATTCATAGATTTAGAACATAGCAGGAGTTGTGGTGAGGGTATTATTATCTCATAATTATTCCCTAATAGGCCTGTTCTGTACTAAGAATTCTATGGGTTTTATGTTAACCACATTCTTGGCATGTTATACTTTAAAAAATGTATAAAAACTGTGTGTGAACTCAATAAACTTGTCAGCATTCTACACTGGCCTTTGAGTCTGTGTGGTTGCTGTCCATCCATTGCCGACGCTGTCTCGCCGTCAGAACCCCTTGACCAGGAAGACCCCCGACCCTGCTAGGGCTGGACCCCAGCAGTCCACCCTTTCAATAAATGAGTCTTTGGCACCACTTCTGACCAAACTCCCTAATGCGGCTCTGAGTCCTCCTGAAGGTGGTGGAGGGGGTGTTAGCGACTCTTATCTTCTCAGCCTGTCTTCGCCAGGTAGGCTCTCCCCCACACTTCTCTGCTGGACAAAGAAGGATTCATTTTGGGCCCACGGGTGGGGGGTGGTGGCTAAAGACCTTGGCCCCTTACCGTAAGTTCGCGACAATTACACACTTGAGATCAGAATTACCAAGAATTGTGAAAGGTCTAAGAGTAATTGCAAGTTAACAAGTTAGCCTGCCACAAGTTCATACATACTGGTAGAGTAGCAAAACTCTTATGTAAAAGACGAAATGAGTTTATTATAGCAGTAATAGTAGACAGTAACATTACTTCAGGTTACCGGAGCCTGAACTCCCACAGTATGTCTTTATGTGGGTGGATTAGTCTGTTTCTATAACAAATATCGGAGACTGAATGCTTTATATAGAAAGGGAGATTTATTTAACTCATTATTTTAGAGACAGAAAATTCAAAATAAGATGGGTTCTTCTTTTGGGCCTCAGGTAAGACACCCATGGCTGGGATACAATATGGTGGACAGATGAATAACAAATAAGCTGTGTGTAGAAGGGACCAAATACACTGGGTGGCCACTCTTATAATATAACTAATTCACTCTTCAAAAATGGAATTAATCTCTTGTGAGGGTAATGCCTCCCTGACCCCATGACCTCGAACAAAGACCCACCTCTTAAAGATTCCACTACCTCAACTTCACCACACTGAGACCAACTTTCCAGACCACATATCTTTCAAGGACACAATCAAGCCACATACATAGGGTAGCAGAGGGCCTGATGATGCCTGAACACATAGTTGTATGTATTTCCTTAAAAAGATCCCACGTTTGGGAACCTGGATGTTTCTCCCCACCACCCCCCACCCCCCCCCCCCATATACCAACTTTTTTTTTTGGTGGTGATGGGGATTGAACCTAGGGCCCTGTGCATGCGAGGCAAGCTATCCCCAGCCCCCGGGAACCTGGATGTTTCTAATGGAGCCACTGGTAAACCTAGTCGACATTTTCCAAGAGATGTTTTCTATATTTTCTAGAACTGAAAGCAAATTTGCCCTTCATCCAGATAGAATCATGATTTCTATCTCTTAAGAATAGCTTTTATGCAAATATGCTTTTAAAATACAATCAAATCAAAAGCCATCATGCCTTTTCTCAGCAGATATTAGAGACTCATGTGTAGGTTTCTCCCAACAGTATGCATGAATGATTATGAAGCAGCAAAGAGAGGCAAGAGAACCGAAATGGAATATTAAAGCAAGGCTGGCTAATTTTAATATAAGTTGACATATTTTAAGCCCTGAAGATGCCTGAATATACCACATGGGGGTACATTTCAGGAAAGGAACACACATTTGAGAGTTTACTCTATACGAGTAAATTGTGACACTTGGTTTTAATCCCAGTTCATCTTTTCATATTTCTGAACTCATTGAAAAATTTGCAATGAGTTTATGTATTTTAAATTAGAAAAATAAATCTTTGTCATTTAGAAAATATCATGAAGCATAAATTTTTGTCTACTTATATTAAAGCATTTTACACTTCAGATTACAAAATATATTTGTAAGCTGTGATGTTTTACAATGATAAAAGGGTCAAGGAAATAAGTGTTGGCTCTTTTCCTGGAGCCCACATGAAAGCGTCTTTCTGGAGTTTCACCTTCTGAAATGATGGTGTGATATCCCTCATATTCACTGACCCAGCCTGAAATCAAAAGGAGGAATATTTCACTTATTATCTATTTGGTGTTTGTTGTATCTTGGTTTTATTTCTGCTATTAATAATTTGTGCCTTCTCTGATTTTTGATTAGCTTAATTTCAAATTATCAATAGTTTGCTTTATTGTTATATATTTCTCTTCTCTTTGCTGCTTGAGTAATTTGTTCTTTCGTCTTTGTTATTTCTTTCATTTTACATACTTTGCTTTAAACTTGCTCTTCTTCATGTAACTTATTTATGTACTCACCCCATAAGTGAGTTTCAACAAAAAAATTGACAGTCTAAAAGAAGAAACAGAAATCCACAATTTTGCTCAGAGATTCCAGTACTGCTAACTAATATACAGAAAAACTGAATAGAAACAGTACAGAAGTTTTAAACAACACTACCACCCAAACTGACTGGATTTACTAATACAACATAAGGCCTACTACATTCCCAAAGTATGAGTTCTCTTAGGTGCTTTTATAGCATTCACTGAAAAAGACTAACAGCTGGGCCTTAAAAAATATTTCAATACATTTTGAAGAACTGCATTCAAATAAAAAGTATTCTCTGGCTACAAAGAACAACATTCCACTAGGTAGAAGTCAACAAAATTAGAAATCTGGAAAATTGTAAAATATCCTGGACTTAAACAACTTTTATATATTTGTCATATTCTACTAGAATCACCATGACAAAATATCATATAATGAGTGGCTTAGACAATAGAAAGTTATTTTCTCACAGTTTTATAGGCTGAAAGCCAAAAATCAAGGTGCTGACAGGTTTTTCTTCTGGTGAGGCATTCTTCTGGTTTGCAGGTGGCCTCTGTCTTGCTTTGTCCTTGCTTGGTCTTTCCTCTGTGCTTGCCACTCCTGACACCTCTTACTCTTACAAGCTATAAAGTTTAAAAAGAAGAGAGTAATGGTCGTTCACATTGGATTAGGGTCCTACGCTTTTGTGTGTGTGTGTGTGTGTTTGTGTGTGTGTGTGTGTGTGTACCTGTGATTGAACTCAGGGGCACTCGACCACTAGGCTGCATCCCCAGCCCTTTTTTGTATTTTATTAGAAACAGGGTCTCACTGAGTCGCTAAGTGCCTTGCCATTGCTAAGGCTGGCTTTGAACTCCCAATCCTCCTGCCTCAGCCTCCCAAGTGCTGGGATTACATGCATGTGCCACCGCGCCCAGCAGGGTCCTACTCTTATGACCTCATTTAACTATAATAAATTTCATAAAGGCAATATCTCTATTACAACATTGTTTAATTCTGCAATTTATGGCTTAAGTATATGAATTAGGAAAGGACACAATTTAGTTCATAATAACATTTTTCTTTTAATCCTTGAACATTTGGGGTATATTGATGATAGTTTGAAAGGTTCTTCCTTCTTAATTTTTGTGTCTATATAACTTCTGAAAAGACTAAATTTGATGCAAATGCAGATTTCTGGTATTTCTTTCTGTTTAGATACCTTCTGTCTGTACTAAAATCTCCATTTGCCAAGCCATCTCAAACTCCAATTACTTTATCTTTAGTTAAAAAGGAACCTGAAAGACATTTTCATTGGAACTTGGAATTGTCCAGAGAGGAAATGTGGGTATTTATAATCTCACCTTACATGTTTCCCTTTTGTCAGAAATCATGGATTTTCTCTGACTAGCATCCTGTGTCTGAAAACAATTCTGTTCTGTAATTTATCAAGTTTTGTAGTTGATAACTATAGGAGGGTGATTCCGGTCTCTTCCCCTCCTTTATGACCTAAAGCAAAAGACTTAGACAGTTGAATTAAAACATAAAGTGAATATAAAATTCTAATGACATAGAAAATCATATAATCTGAATAAAATAACAAGAAAAGATAAAGAAAGTTTAATTTTGACCCATAGACATCAACAGTAAATCAACGATATGTAAAGAAATATGGATGTGGATATTGGAAAAGTTATAAGAGGGAAAGGGTAATTTAATCCTTTGTTGACTGTATAATTTAGTCTGCTATGGACTTTCCTTTGTTTCAACATTCACTTTGAAATCTTTCCCCTTCAATCCATCATTCTCTTTGATAATACCTGTTTTGATTAAATCTGTTATTCACTTTGAGAATGATAGAAAAGTTCCTTCTCTTTGAGTCTCAGACTTATTCCAACCATCCTTCAAAAATCTAGTTTCAAATTAATATTTTAGAGGTGTCAAAATTATATATGCAGTAATAACATTTTTCAAAATGTATTTCATTTTTAAATGACTTATAAAATGTATCAACAAAATTTACTAACACACCTTGAAGTTACGTTATTGAAATAAACCTATAGTTAAACTCATTAAACAATATAACAATTGATAATGCATTTTTCAATTCCTACTCTTGAATACAGATGTTATAATGTGAAATATCATATAAAATAATTTTTAAATGCCTATTCGAATTTTTTACATAGATTAGTTAGTAAAAATTATTGAAAAATTAATAATATTTTGCTTACAATTTGTATTTTAAATAGGGTTTTAACACTATATTAGGAAATATTTTAAGTTTGATTTTATCATGTGTAGGGTATATTAGTTAATGTTCTTAGACTTTTAATACTTCTTTTTGTGTATTTGAAAATTTTATTTCCTGAATTTTTAATGCTTTTGTTTTTTTAAACATTTTCGCATAGACATACATATGCATACATAGCTTTGACACTGAACACAGTAAGTTTTCTTTTTTAATGTGTTCATATACTAAAGATTTTTTATTATAAGGTGCTTTCGAATGCACAGTGTTATTTTTGCTGTGAACAGTATTACAAGTGTCATTAAAATGCAGCCATTTTATACAACTGAGATTAAAATTGTTTGGCAATAAATATTTCAGATGCTATTCTGAAGAATATAAAACATTTTCTATTAATTCTCTGAAACAACAAAATGCAAAAGTGATTGTTTATTTTTGTTTATTATTCATTTTTTGTGTTAGTCAGATTTTTGTCACTGTGACCAAAATGCCTGACCAGAACAACAGAGAAGCAAAATTTTTGTGTGAGGCTCAGGGTTTTCAAGGTCTCAGTCCATATGTGACTGACTGAATTGTTCTGGGCCCAATATAAGGCAGAAGATCATGGACCAAGGGCACAGCTGAGGATAGCTGTTTACCTCTTAGAAGCCAGGAAGGAGAGAGAGAGAGAGAGAAAATGAGAAAAAGAGAAAGAGAGAGAGGGAGAAAGAAGGGTGGAAATGGACCCATGAAAAATTCACCCTTCCTGGGTATCACTTAGTTCATTCAACTTAGTTAGGACTGATTAAACTCCAATCATTTTATCTCCAAACATTCCAGCATTAACACAGGAGGTTTGGGTATCATCCCATATCCAAAACATAATATTTTGTACTATTTTCTTCTTTGTGATTGAACTGGTGGCCTTATACATGCTAAGCATGTCCTCTACTACTAAGATCCACACCCCAAAAGTTAGCATTTTTAGAAAAGATTTGGGATATGTTAAATCGCATGACAATAGGAGTGATATTCGTGTAAATATTGCAGGGCAGTGTAATACACCCCCACCCCTTTTTTCCCCTTTTTTTCTGATTTCTCATTTTTCATTTACCATGACTGGAAATCTGGACTAAAGAGAATGCTGTCGATTTTAAAGAAATAGAAATTTGCCTTAATCATCATTTTATAGTTGAGACTTGAGAGAAATTTTGAAATGTTACACCTATTATGTAAAAAGGAAAAAAAAAAATTAAACACATTGAAGTGTTTTCCTGAACAAGAAAAGTTACTAAAATGAAAGATTTTACTAACTTTAATCATAAAAAACTTACTTTAAACATAAACTTTAACATTAGATTTGAAATAAGTCTAATATTCAGGAAATATAATGCTAAATCATCTAATCTCAACCATAACAAAGATGCTTCTTGCTTCGCCCTGAATTAAACAATTTGCTTGGGGCTAATGAAAGTATGCATTGATAAAGAAATCATTCTTGGCCGGGCGCAGTGGCGCATGCCTGTAATCCCAGCACTTGGGAGGCTGAGGCAGGAGGATCGCAAGTTCAAAGCCAGCCTCAGCAATGGCGAGGCACTTAGCAACTCAGTGAGACCCTGTCTCTAAAAAAGTACAAAAAAATAGGGCTATGGGTGTGGCCAAGTGGTCGAGTGCCCCTGAGTTCAATCCCCAGTACCAAAAAAAAAAAAAAAAAAAAAAAAAAGAAATCATTCTTTTCCTGAAGCAAATATTTATTGCATACATACATGGTAGATTTGATCCTAACTGGTTTTATAGAGGTCTTGGAAAAAAAATCACAATATTTAAATGCCACAAATAGCAAAGAAAATACCACAAAAAGCAAAACCAAATATTGCTCTATTAAAATATTTTCAAAGAATTAAGCCCAGTTACAGTGTAATGTTTAGTTTTAAAAAGCTTCACAACCTAATTGAAACTGTAGAAACAAATAATGCAACTGTCATGGGATTGGTGACATTAGAGCAAAGAAGAGAAGACACAACACTCTTTTGAAGGGGTTTGGAAATAAGTTATTGAGTGATAGTACTGGACATGTAACTTGAAACAGTAAGAGCTCAGCAGGAAGACAGATGTGAGTGAAAATAAAGAGAGAAGTTTTCAGAAAATGGGAATCTCGGGTACAGATGTCAAAGGCTATGCCTTCCTAGTAAGTTTTGAAGCCACAAGTAGTTTAAAATCCCTGGAGCCTTGGGGTGAATTGGCAGGGGGTGAGTGTAGGTGGCAGGAGAGACTCATGACTAAAGGGTTCCAGTGTCATGCTTAGGAATTGGGGCTGTGTTGCATATGTGGCAGAGAATCACTGAATGTTTTCAAACACAGGGTCTTCAAATTCAGACTCACACTTTAGAAAACTTGGTCTGATGGCTAAATAGAAGGTAGACAGGAAGGAGGCAAATTCCAGGTCATAGGTGATTGTTACACCAGCGAAGAGTGATTGAAATGCACAGATGAAGTGGAGACACAGAAATCGAAATTTTCTCTTAGTCTTTACTTATTTAACTTGGAAATC
The DNA here is from genome assembly GCA_025594165.1 of Tamias sibiricus. Taxonomy (NCBI): domain Eukaryota; kingdom Metazoa; phylum Chordata; class Mammalia; order Rodentia; family Sciuridae; genus Tamias; species Tamias sibiricus. The sequence goes on from CM046668.1 coordinate 34,183,310, forward strand.
ACTTTTATTGTTTCATAAATAACTAAAATTGTATTCTGTTATTATCATATAAACTAATTTATTAACCACCTACATATGCATTTATTTAGATTATTATTATTTTAAATAAAACAAGATTTGAAGGTGTTTATATTGAATTGTTTCAAAAATAAAATAAACTGTATTCCCTTAAACTAGAAATAAAATTGTAAAGGAAAATAATACATATGTTAGCAAAGAAAGAATGCTCTTTGAGCTTCACACTTTACTGTCTTTTATAAACATTATTGTTTAACTTTACAACAATCCCCAAGAGTGGTGCCATCTTATCATTTTGCAAATGAGAATGTTTTCAAAGTGTTTGAAATGATGCTGGATAAAGATGTGTTCAAAGTGATTTGTTCTTAATCTCAATCTTGGAATATGAGTTTCATAACAAAAAGCCCATCCTTATTTATCTTTTATGTTACAAAAAAACTAAGGGAAAAAAACCTGATTAAAAATATATTAAAAAAAGTTCTAAATTTCCTTATATGCATAGTAGAAAAAGAATATTATGAGTTGTATACTTCTTTCCTCTCTTTTGCTATTTTCGTATATAAAGGATCATTGCATTTCATAATGTAATATTTTTCTTCTGGGTAAATCTAACATGAAATTGCTCTTATATATGATGGAAAATATTCAAAATTTACAAGGATTTTAGACAGGTCCCATATTCCATATAAAGTCATGTCTATTATCAACCTTTGGCAAAGGATCAAATCATAACTTTAATTATTTTTTTAATTCATTGACTAATTCATTTACTCAATTACCAGTCTTTAAGAACCTATATTTGAAATTGAGAAAATATAATGAACAAAGAATCTCTGGCCTCAGGAAAATAAAATGAAGAACATCTTTCTATTATAATGAAATCTGTTATGTTCTAAAGTAATCAAATTAAAGAAATACTGAGTACAAAGAGAAGACACTAGGGATGGCTATTCATAGATGGTAACATTTCATCCATTGCAGTTTTTTTAATATAAAAGAATGAGATTTATTTAAATAAAAAGAATGGAAACATAATTTATCAGAAAGAAAAAAATGATCTCTGTAAATACAAGAGGGACGGCAGGAAACCTTTGTGTTCTTTAGAGATGTTTAAATAGTTGATGTGACTATATGTCATGGGGCATGGATTTGGGGGTTTTTGGAGACAAGATCAAAGAAAGAGAAAAGACCCAGTTTACAAATAACCTTGCATAGTATGCTAAGGGGTTGAAAATCAAATGAAATAAAATGAGATTTTTTAAAACAATAGTGTCATAGATTTGAATTTTAGAAAGATCATTTGGCAGCACAATATAATCTGGGACTATGTGATTTAAATAAAGCAGAAAGATGCAATTGTTTTTTGCAATACAGGAGCAGAATGATGATCCAAAAAATGGTAATAGGAGGAAAAGACTGAAGTTGAATGGCAGTAGGAGGGAACAAGGAGCACACACTCCTTCTCTGAGAGATTTTTCAGAATTGTACATTTAGAAAAAAGGAGACAAGAATGAGTTAGAAAAATTTTAGATAGGAAAGCAATCTCTTCCACATCTGGAAAAGGTAGATAAATGGTGAAAAAAATTAAGCTAATTTTATATACACTCTAAATTGCACTATTTATACTCCTGTGTTCACTCCCATGCTAAAACCTGGTTAATACTGTGGGAGATATAGAGAAATTTAATTGCTTTGTGTTACCTAATATTAAAAAGAAAAAAGAGAAATAGTTTTAAATAGTCCAGAAAAAGATGTATATTGAAGAAAATACACACGTTTGACACTTTGCCCTTCTTGGGTTCACCAATCCAAAATAAACCACATTCAATGGTTTTGTGTCATAAATTGATTTACATAATAAAGGGGGAAAATAAATTTAAAAATAAAATGGATGACTAATCATTGGTAGAACCGTTCATTAGTTATTTATGACTTTTCTTGTAACCATCCTCATATGACCCTTGAATAAGGAGGAACACATTAATATCACAAGTAGCAGAGAGCTGGGAAGACTACTTGTTTCTAGAGAATCACTGAATGCTTGTTAAAGATGTAGTTATCACTTTCAAGTTCCCTTTTTTTTTTGTAATAATTAGAAATACTTGCTTCTAAAATTTAAATAGGTCTCTTCACTCTGTTGAAAACATCTGTATCACCCACAACACCATGGCAACAGGATAGTGAAATTTCCATGGGATTTTTAGTTAGGAATAATTTTCTTCTTTATTATCAAGATAGATATATAAATAAAGCCAGTTTCTAATGAAGAAGAAAAGCAAATGTAAACACATTTAATAAGAGGATTTTCTTAATGAATTTCAGTAGGTTCTCAGTATTTCTGTACCATATCAACCTTGTGACCTTTGATTTTAGTATGTTATGTTAACACTGGGAAACTGTGTTGCATTTACTATTACAAAATTTAATGAATATCATATTATGGCCCCCAACCAAACTACTTAACCAGACACTGTCACTGTAATTTGTTTTATTACCCTGTAGTTGTTCTCACAAAATATTACCTGAGAATTTCTAAATAAATATTTGTGAGGGGTGGAAAAAATAGCACTGTAATGCAACATAAAAATGCACCTCCTCTAGCACTGGGAGGCAATTCATGTCAGCCCTCTGCCACTCTAGTTATCCCCACACAAATTTAATTGCTTAAAAGAATGAGTCTGCTATTATGTGTACACCAGTTTTGTACTGTGTGAACAGATTAAGTTAAAATTATCCACAACTACATTTATTTCTGAAAATTCTAGACCAAAGTTGTTCCTTGTGGTCATAGGACTGAGGTTCCCATTTTTTTGCTAGCTTCAAGTTGAGGGTTGTTTCCAGCTCCTACAGTCTGTGAGCTTCTGTCTCTCCCTCCATCTTCAAAGTCAGCAACCACGGATGAAGTCCTTTTCACATTGCTTCTCTCTGAGGAACTCAATGCCTTCCTCTTCCTTATTATGTAAGGCAAATTGTGCAAAGCCATCACACTTATGGGGAAAGATGATGGGGGGCAAAATCCTATTGCCACACATCATAAATCTCTATTATAGAAGCACTTCCCTACTGGTCTTCTATGAAAACTTTGTACATTTTGGGAATTCTCATATGTAATATTAAATTCCTTTGAAATTATATTACATTCCCTAATAAACCTATAATTGAATGTACTTTCACATACTTATTTTTCAAGGCCCAACTCAAAGCCAGTATTTGTTCATACAAAGTTTTTGACTTCTAATTGAAATTAATTGCTCTGTCTTCTGCAGTCCTCATTGAACAGTAGGATGGATAGGACAATTAGCAAAGGAACTAAGATTTATTCAGTGCCCAAGCTATGCCAGGTGCCTTAAACACATTTGTTGAACACATCTAGCCAGTGAAGTCAGCATTATTAATCTTATTTAATATGTGAGGAACAGTCCCAGAGAAGATCATCTACTTCCTTGATGTGAAATGGCTCATAAATGGGGGTAGGATCCAGTTGCTTTCAAAACATCTGTATTTTTCCCATTGCCTCATGAACTTTGCACTTATTACAGCCCTTACAGGGGAACATATATTTTCATCTCCCAGATGTCAATAGTCCTTTCAATTAAGATAATTTAAGCCCTCATTCCCCATGTTGTGAGAAGCCTGGTGCCTTCCCTGGAATTTTTGAAATGGACCTGGTTAAGTTTTCAGCATGGATTAGCTTACTTTGGTGCCAGACTGCTAACAGACAGTCTGGTGTCAACTCCTATTGTCATTTGTAGGGAACATCCCATGTCTGCTCCTGAGTCCAAGTCTAGGCAGCTTTTTTTTTTTTTTTCTCCACTGTTTCCTGAGTCTTATTTTGCATATTTATAGACTGGGACTGCCCCTTTCTCTTACCTACTTCAGCAGCTACTTGGTGCTTTCCCCCGTATTTTAAAAACACCACAGAGCCAGGATTGTGATGTTCAACACCTTCTCGCTAAAATTTGGGATAGAGAGATAGCCCAGGAAAACACATGAAAGAGTTGAAAAGAAAATTTGAAGCATGGTCATCTTAAATTTTCTTCAGATATTCCCCCTTTGTTGTATATGTCCTTAGGTCCACTAAACTGACATGAAACTAAGCATCTGGTTTACTCTTTCCAGATCTTGCCTCCCCAACCTTAATTCTTGCCCATTTCAGATTACTCTTAAAGCCACACCCTTAAAGCCTTGTGTCTCATCCCAGTCATGGGAAAAGTGAAAGGTCATTTATTCATGATTTTCACATGCATTCCTGTCCTATCTATCGTAGAGAAATGGACAAAGTGGAGCCTACTTTATTGGAGTAACATGGCCTATTAAAGTGATTTCCAAAATAAAAGAACCAGCCACCTCTAATATAAGCCATGTAGTCCTCTCTCCAACAATTATGATAATGGGTTTTATAGTACAATGTTTTCATGTTCTCATCATGCATGTGTGTGTGTGTGTGTGTGTGTGTGCACGCGTGTGTGTGCATGCACCTGCACACGTGCCAGTATGAGCACAGAAACACATCTCATCACTGGAATGAGATCACTTAATTTCTGGGAATAATATCTTATTCTTACTGGTCTTTGTATACTCTGATTCCCTGGTCCATGCTTTGCATTCTTTAATTTTGAAATGATCAGTATGTGAAACATTCTCTTCATAGCTTGCTCCCTAAACCACCTGGGAAAAGATAGAGTGAGTGCTTTGCGGTTTTACTAAATGATTTTAGGATTTATGACTTACTTAACTTTGCCTATTTTATCCAATTACTTTCTTTAACTACAGTGCCTCTTGGTTTGTTTGTTAATAATTAAAATGCCATTATATAACAGAATGACTTTCCTGAAAAACAAATTAGTTACAACAGACATTCTATTTTAAAATGGATCTTACATATTGAATGTAAGATGGACTTTTCTTACTAAAACAGTAGCATATGCTGTAAGATATATACTCTTGAAAAGAAATACCAGCTTTCGTTAACAGTCCTTGGGCATATTTAGTAACAGTTCTTGAAATAAAAAATCAAATTAATTTAAAGGTTGCTATTTGTTAATTTTTCTTTGTGGCAGGTTCCTAAATGGTATTGAGAGATCTAACCAACAATTAAAAGCCTATACAAAATTAAATCTGTATTTCCTATACATTGTGATTCCAGAATTAAGGAACAAAAACAACTACATCAACAAGTCATCTATTTTTGGTGCATTTTGTGGTTATGAAGTTGATATACTTGTAGGAATAAATATATAAGTCCACTTAAAGTCCTTGGTTTTAGGTGGAATTATTTTGGCCCAGGCAATTTGCCATGTTTAGAATGCCTCTGTAATGCTTATGAAGATGGTGAGTAACTTAAGTGAATTTGGAAACCATTACACATAGAAATAGCAAAGCTCGATGTACTTACTTGTCATTGGAAAACTGCCAAAGCAGTGGGCAAGCAAACACAAATTTGTGCACAGGGCATCCGTGAATGACAGACTAAAGTGCATATGAGAATGTGAAAACAGGTGGTCTGGGATGCCTAGTATCAGCAAAGCAGCTGGGCCCTGAAGTGTGACTGCATTATATTTTCTACTCCCAATGGAGAGCAGTGCTAATCATGAACACAGAGGCTGGCATTGTTTAGAGTCCTTTTGTTTTATAACCTTTGCTAAGTATTAGGATACAAACCAGAACCATGCTTTTAATATTAGAAATCTCTAAATCTCATCTATAGCTGTTTGGACAATATCTGATCTTACAGTACTTAGCAGTATTAGATGCACATATGTTAACATTGCTGCTCAACTTGGCTCTTTTTCATTTTTGAGGATGCACATATGCTAAATGGATGGAGCTGTTTTCTCTCTTCATTGTTCAGTTTGGCCCCTAATAAATGTTACTAAATGATGCTACTAAATATATGGTAAATGTAGATATAATACTTTTTTTCCTAAATTTCTCCATTTATAGCTCTTTAGTTTAAGGAGGAGGGTTCCAAAATACCTCCCTAAACTCTATTTTCTATGTATTATATATTAACTGCAACACATGTTTTACGATGAGTAAAACACTCTTTCAATATATGTTGGGAGAATATAAATGTAGTTTTGGACTGAACCAAACTGTTTAATGACACTTGAAATAAAAGCAAGTAAAATTGAAAGCAATTGAAATGGAATTTTTATTGCTCTATGTGTAGGATAAATGATTTTTATTATATTTTATTTCCATAATTATCAGCACTAAACAACCTTTATAATCATGGGGTAGAGTGGATCTTAAAAGAATGATGGTTAATATTCACATGTCCATGAATAAATGGATTTAATTTTCCTGGGGCAAGACCATGCTTATTAGCAAGGTGCAGAGAGAGAAATACTACATATTTTCACCTGTATGTAGAAGCTAAAAAAGGCAAACTCATAGCAGTAGAGAGTTCAGTGGTAGTTAAGAGAGGCAGGGGTGAGAGGACAGAGGACTAGAGGTAGGGGAAGGGGAAAATATTGGTTAATGAGTACAAAGTTATGGTTTGTTGAAATAAATTCTCATGCCCCATTGCAAAATAAAATGACCAAAGTTAATAATAATGTACTACATATTTCAAAATAGCTGCAAGAAACGATTTTGAATATTCTCATCAGAAATAAATAATAAATATTTGAGGTGATGGATATAGTAATTATACTGAATTGATCATTCTGCAGTACATACATGCATGGAAATATTATTTGTCAATCAAAATCATTTTTAAAAATATATACCCAGCTGATTCTAATGTAGGTCCAGTGTTTAAAAATCACTGCTACATTTGCAATTATTATTAAAAATAATATTAAATCCCAATACCCCATAATGTTTATGATAAAATTCAATTGATACAGCTCTAGATTTTGTAAAAGTGCCTTTTACTTACCTCTTTTCTTATTCAGTGTTCTTCTAAGTGAATGAGAGATTTCAGTTTTAAATGGGAGACTCATTTTGAACCAGCATGATCATTAATTCTTGTTTTTGATACCCTAATTGTTAAAGGTGAGGAGAAAAACTGTTCACCCTCTTTTGTTATTTGATAAACTCAATCAAAATGCAAAATCATTTTTCTTTTGGGTATAACTGTAAGTTAATTAGAAATTTGTCACTTTTTTTTTTTATAATTTCACAAGCAGAAAGCTGGGTAGAAATGCAGAAAGAGCTTTTGATGTGAGAGTCTAAATTCCTTCTGAAAACAAGTAATTGGAAGTTGAGTGTCAACCCTGTTCCCTGGTTGATACTACTGCATAATACCTACCTTGCATTATTGTAATAAATAGAGTGGAATATATTGATAAATGTTTTTTTTATAATATAGTCTAAGGAACAAAAAATCAGCAAAAATTAGGATAGTGATAATATTCATATGTTTTACTAGTATCCATGGTGATCTGCAGGCTTTTTTTCTTTTTTTATCTCAACACATACTGATTTTTTGACAGGTATTTTCATTTTGCCAAAATAATGTCAACATGAAAATTGCCACTGAAAATTTTAATACCTATGCTTATTGTTTCTAGATATTAAGAAATAACAAAGAAAAAGTAGTCAATTTTAAAACTGAATTAATGATTTTCCTGAAGATTATTTTCTTCAAAACCCCTTTAATTTATCCTGCCTCTCCTCATTTTTGTCCTTCCTACTTTCCTTTTTTATTGAAGATATTAATCCCTAAAAATTACACAGAGGGAACAGGTACACACCTATAATCCAAGCAACAAAGAAAGCTGAGGCAGGAGGATGGACCAATACTATATTATTATGAGCCAATACTATTACTTTGCTCATCTAAAAACATAACTTTCACCAGTATGTTTCCTTGGTGAAACATACTACTAGATGTCCAGTTAGACCATGTAATTCATAATGTGCACATGTTGAGTAGTAGTAACTCATTATAAACGTTCTTAGTCATAAAATTTTATGACTCCAGAAAAATATTTGCAACAGTTAGATAGAATGTTAAAGAAACTAGCTAGAATCTGAAGCCAGTACCAGTAATTTTCTGTAGTGATTATATAAGATGTTATTATCAGTTTTATTGGTCATAAAATTAATGTCATTAGCTTATCCAGAGAGGAATAAAGTCACTATGAAGTGACTAATAGTATCACAACTCGCTGGAGACTGTATATAAATGTAATACAGAATAAATATTTCAAGATTATGTTATATAGAATATTGCTTATTATCCCCATTAGAATTTAAGTTACATAGCAGGAATTACTTTATTAAACTATGTCCTGAATACCTGGATCAATGCTTGACCCATATGTCAGGTGTATAATGAATGTCTGGTATATGAATAAATTTATAAAATAAAAAATGTTATACTCCACTGTAATTTTCTTTTTGCTTACCTGTGTCATCTACCAGACTTTAAATTACATGGTTCTAATACTTAAAATTACTAGGTTCTAATAATCAATACATGAATGTAAATCAATACATGAATATGTGATTTTCCTACAAAAAATTAGAGTTTAAATAAAAATTGATAAATAGATAAATTAGAGTTTAAATTAAAATGATAATGATGGTCCATTCAGGAAAAACAAATTATATGTGGTCACTTTAAAAGGTTCAGTCATCCATTACAGAAATACTTATTGTGTACCTACCACATGCCAGGCACTGATATCAGTACCATGAAAATAGTAGTCATTATGAAAATCTGTGACCAACATAAATCATATTTTCTAAAGGAAATACAGACAACAAATGCATAAGTAAATATTTAAGATAACTTAGTATGCTGACATATGAAGATTGCACAACACTGTAGAGACTCAAGATGGTGGTGGGTAAGAGGCTGACTGGACAGGAGCCATGTAGGAGTTACTCTAGACTGCTTAAGGAAGGTCACTCTGCAGATGATATACTGGAGTAATTTCTGTATGAAGAGAAGGAAATGGCCATGCAGATATGTGAGTGGAGGGCAAATCAAGTGGGAGAATCAGCAAGTGTTATTGCCCTAAGATGAGAATAAAGACAAATATGATTAGAGCTCAGTTAGTGAAGTGGAAAGCAGAAGTATTGGCCAGATCATGTAAGGCCCTTTGGCTTTCTGATTTTGAGTATAATGGAAAGTGGTCATAAATCTTCAGTGGAGAGAGATACAAGATTACATGTGATCTTTGGAAAGTTCTCTCTGTCTGCTTTGGAAAGGACAAAATGAGAGAAACATCACATACAAAATGAAAATTTTGGAGCCTGTTTTCAGTGTCTGAGGGTCAAATGAGTTGGCTTACACTAGTAATAGAGATGGTGTAAAGTTGGTAGATTAGTGAGATATATGTTGAGGAAGTAGAAAAGTTGTGATGTAATATCTATTGGGTGTGTAAAAGAGTTGTTAAGAAATATGCATTGTTGTTATGTAATGTTTAAGAAAACACTGAGATGATTAGAAGACCATTTCAAGACTTCTATTTTGAGAATGTTGACTTGAGTGTGTCTACTTCAAGTTAGCTTCAACTTATCAAGAAGCCATTTTTTATTTCAGAGAAAATATCTAGGTTAATATATATATATATATATATTTGTATGTTTGTTCAGCACGTATATCCACAATTTATTCCTCAGTTGCAACCCAGATTTAGTTTTTAAGAACATAAACATGTATATATATGTTTATATTTATACATAAATATGTTTATTTATAATAATATAAATATATTGCATATATATTAAGATTCATTCACATATAAATGCATTGAAATTGACTGATAGCGTCTAGTGAGGGGACAGTGTTAATGGAACACTGTCGCATATAGAGGGCTGATAATGGACGAGAAACTGACAAAGGAGACTGAGAAGAGGGATCCAGTGACATACAAAAAAAGACTATGGTGCCATGGGAGACTAAAGAAGAAAGTGTTTCAAAGGGAAAAGAAGGCCAAATATTAAGAATTTCACACGAGAAGGACATATTAGAGGTAGATAGGAACATTTTGCTGTAATTAGATAAGTCTTGAAGTGTTTGATGTGATAATGGCAGACATGGATGCAAAACAAGTATATTTGAAGAAATATTGCTGGGAATAGTGTAGAAGAGTAATGTAGTAGCCAGTGGAAAAAAGTAAAGGAAGACATTTTAGAAAGATATATATATATATATATATATATATATATATATATATATATATATCAAACCTGTTCATATTCTAATAGGAACAACACAGTAAAAGTCAGTAACTGAATAAGTTGAAAAGTGAGATAAAATTATAACAGCTACATACTTCATAAGGCAAAGTTGGTAGAGACCCAGTCTTCAGAGTTGCCAATTAAAATCACACCATGGTTTCAGGATTTCAGGTAGATGAAGGCAGGATGGTACTATTGGTAATTGCCATATTTTATCTCCCCTGGTAGCAGTTATTCTACATATTTAAAAATATGTGATTATGTCATCACCTAGGAATTAAATGTTTATAGGGAATGATGGAGAGAAGACAAGGGTTCAACTTATTTCAGAAAAAGTTATATCATTAAAGCAATAAAAAAAGATTGATTAATAGTTTGGAGTATCTTTTGAGGTTTGTGCTTCTAGTATTTGGGAAAAATCTGTTCAGCACATATATCCACAATTTGTTCCTCATTTGCAACCTGGATTTAGTTTTTAAGAACATAAACATTTAGTTTCCAGAAGAGTAAGAGAAGGAGTGGGCCAAATGGCGAATTATCAGGGAGTGAGAGAGTTTGACAGGATTTATATGAAATGACCTGGATTTGGATTCTTCATAGAGGAAGTGAGAAGTTTTGCTTTGACTTAATAATGTGGACACATGGGCACTTCTCTGTCACTCTGAGTACCTGAGCTGTGTGAGGAATGTGTGTGTGTGTGTGTGTGTGTGTGTGTGTGTGTACCCATAGATGTGTGTGCATACCCATTACCTAAAAGGGCTGTAGAAGAAAGTACTTACAAGAGACAGACAAGTGTCAATTGGGCACAAATGCAGAGGAATAGTTTTAAAATATTTTAATATGTAAAATAACTTGTTGATGACAGGATCAATTTCTAGTAGTGTTTTTGAAGGGGGGAGAGAGAGAGAGAGATGGAAAATCAGATTAGAGTAAGAGATGTAAAGAAAGCACAGACACAAGCATTTTTTGAAGATGGAAAAGCAAGGGTAACTGAAATGGACAAGATGGTAAGTTATCAGATTGGTAGAGACAGGCCACTCAAAGACTTGCTACCACAATTAAGATCCACTCTCTATATATTCCACTGATTAAAAAGTGTTGATAATGTATCTTTCAGCCTTACATGAGACAATTTTTTTTTTTTTTTTTTTTTTTTGTGGTACCGGGGATTGAACTCAAGAACTCAGGGGCACTCGACCACTGGGCCACATCCCCAGCCCTTTTTTGTATTTTATTTAGAGACAGGGTCTCACTGAGTTGCTAAGTGCCTCGCCATTGCTGAGGCTGGCTTTGAACTCGCGATCCTCCTGCCTCAGCCTCCCAAAGTGCTGGGATTACAGGCGTGCGCCACCGCGCCCGGCTACAATTTGTTTTTATTTAATATCAATGCTTCTTAATACACTTCTGAATATTATTCATCCTCAGTATAAAGAAATCCTCATTCCTGCCTCTGAGAATTGTATCCAAAGAAGGAAGATAAGTCAAGATAAATATAATGCTTAGTTTAATGCAAACATTTAAAAAGTCAGAGACCAATTAGATGGATTAGGTGAATCTATTTTTGAGTAACAAAAATAAAATTGTGTGAGACCCAAAAGATAACATATTTTGAAATACATATGCAGGTGGCACATGCCTGTAATCTCAGCAGTTTGGGAAGCTGAGGTAGGAGGATTGCAAGTTCAAAGCCAGCCTCAAGAACTTGGCAAGTAACTTAGTGAGAACTTGTCTCAAAATAAAAAAGAAAAAGGGCTGGGAATGTTGCTCAGTGGTTACATGTCCCTGTTTCAATTCTCGATACCAATACCAAAATCAAAAATCACAAGCAACAATAATAACAACAACAACAACAACAAAAAAAACCCAAAACAGAAAACAAACAAACAAACAAACAAACAAACAAACAAACAAACACGTAGGCATGTTTTCTTTTCCATTTTGTGAAAAATCACTAGATGCATTACCTTGTTCTTGAGAAACAATACTTTAAAACATTTTCTGAGACTTGTATCATGATATTTGTCTAAATATACTTTAGTTTTTATAGAATCATAGTTAAAATTCAAGCGTTATTAGAGGCAGTAAGGAAAGAGCATACCAAAAATCTGTTTTAGCTAAAAATAAGTATCTTTAATAAAAGTTAAATTGAAATGCCATGGTAGAAAGCTTACCATTGTTTATAATGTGAGGTTAGAAAGTTAAATTTCACTAATGGTGCACTCTCCTTGCTAACTCATTCTTTACTTAATAACACTTAATCGTTTGAACAAAATGTGATGTCTCCTTAAAAAAGAAAAGGCATTGTGAAGGGGCATATTCAATTCCTAGTAAAAATTTTAGTTAACTGTCAAAGAAATTGAAACAGCCCACTTCATGCTAGTGCCTTTTCCCTCTACATTTTTTTAACAAAAATTTTGTAATGGGCAGGCCTATTAGAATATTATTAACACATACCAATCATGAAATAAGTTATTATGGAATGATTAATTTGGCAAATACATTTCAAAATAAAAGAATAAAGTAAAAAGAATATGTATCCATATGTCAGTACAAAGCAGCAGTTGTATCAAAATTATGACATCTTACAATCTACATAATCATCATCTTCCTTTCAAGAAAACTCTGCCTGTTGGACACATAATAAATTCTGGCATGAGAATTTCCATTGTCAAACATAATATATTTAATCTGTTGTTGAATACTCTTTATATATTTCTCTTGTTTCATAATTTAGGAAATTATTAAGCATGTATATATGATTATAAATTACAATGAGTCTCAAAGACAAAGTCAAGGTTGAAATGGGAGATTATCATAGTGAAGCAGACCAGGAACCCCCACCCCAAAGACCCTTGCCATAATTAAGCTTCCTCTCTTGTCAGATCAGCAGGATGTCTGCAGAGATTTTAGTGTTTGGTAGTTTCCTCTTTCTTGTAAATGCCAGGTTTGTGCACTATGTTAGACTTAGTCTGCAAGCTTCTTGTACCAAAAGACATTATCTCTGTTTTCTTGGTAAAAACTTGTGAAACCTGTGTCTGGGCAAGAGGATGGAACAAAACGCACTTGTCATGTGAACCTCCAACCCGTCCCTCCACACTGAGTATAAAGTGCAAAGAATTTCCAAAATCTTTGTTCACAGAATCTTAGGCGATAGCCCTCTCTAAACCCTGCAGTCAGTAAACCTGCTTCCTGGAAATTACTCAGGTGTACAGCTTCTTCTGTCCTACTTTAACAGGAAGACCTAATTCAGATTTGGTACTCAGAAACGGCCCTCCCATACACACCTTGGGAACTGACATTTACATCAGGATCTAAAGGATATAAAATGATTTCCCAGAAAAAAAACATGGGAAAAAAGAAGTCCATGCATATAAGAATTGTACAAAGTATAGTATTCAATTAATATTTATACCTGAGTTGATGAATCTAGTTTTCACTAGATTGAAAAAAAAAAAAAAATATATATATATATATATATATATATATATATATATATATTATTTTGAAAAACAGGTACTCTGATGACTTGAAAAATAATTCAAAACTTCATCTGGCCATTTTAGGATATTTTAAAGCTTTTCTACCTTCACAAATAATACATAGGTATAAAAGTTTCTACTATGCTGATGTAAAGACTAAATTGTACCCATAGAAAAATGTTCTACCCTGAAAGTTTAAAATGCTTCTCCTTTCACTTCTGTGGCCCACTTACTTTAACTATGTATGTATACATCTAAATGTAGCCACTTGTTATGTATCAAAAGTTCTATAATCAGTTAAGAACTAATGAATACTTAGGCTTAATGCTTTCTGCTTTTTTTCCCCTAGAATTAGTTTTATTTATTTTTTTAATTCCCTTCTAGTACATAATAGTAACTTGGTTTGGGTTTGTAAAAAAAAAAAAAAAAAAAAAAAATCATTAATCTAACTCAAACTGACTACTGACAGTCTAATCTGATTCATTAGTGTTTTTAGCCTTGATTTCTCATGGGGGCAAACATCCTTTTATTCATCCCTCTGCTTCTCTTTCCAGTTCCATCAAGCACTGTGAGGACTTAATGGACTTATTTCATTTACACTTTGCCATTATTCCAAAGAAGAAGTGATTTTCTAAATGGTCTTTAATGGCCTGAGCAAGCTAATTCAATGGGCCTAAACTTAACTGAGGAAAACCCCACTAAAACTAGAGTTTTAGCATATCTATTTGTGACTAGTGCAGTAAGAAATCCAGGGTGATAAAGTTTGGATCCCAAAAGTATCTCCTTCAGTTTATGATTAAATCATAATACAAACACTATCAGACCCATCAAATATTTTAAATATGCTCTTATATATTTATGTTCTTCTTCCTACATGAAGCCGTATAAACATTATAAATTAGTTTTTTTTATTCTACATCATACCATTACTCCAACCGTTCTGTTTACATAAATTTAATGTAATTGACATATATAAAATTTCAGTGTGAGGAATAAAACCTTCTATCCATGTAAAAGGGAATGATCCAAATAGCAAATTAGCAGTTTAGCAACCATGTCTTATTTTCACCCATAAAATATATGCCCTGATAGATGATATCTGATTAATAGTTCATTTATTTGCCTTTTCTTTCTATATATAAATTTTACTTGGTTTTTTTTTTGTACTAAAGAATATGATCCAATGCATCTGAGATGATATTTGGTACATCATGCTAGCCTGCTTGGATGCTAAAGAAGTACTTTCATTTTACTTGTGATAGATAGTTTTGAAAAGGCAACTGTGGGAGTTTTATGCCTATTGTATTAAGCAGGAGTTTTAATTCCTTCACTAATTAACTACTGAACATCCTTATATTAACATGTTCATTGTCAAGGAATGTAGTTTTCTAATAGTCAAGTGAATGTGATAGTTAATTAGATGTATCAATTTGACTGAATTAAAGGATACCTAGATAGCTGGTAAGACATTATTTTTGGATTTGTTTGGAAGGGTGTTTCTGGAAGAGATGGTCTTATAGTAGTAGAAGTAGTAAAGAAGATCTCTGTTCCCCAATGTGGGTGGGCAATACTTGATCAGTTGAGGGCTGAATAGAACAGAATATCAGAGGAAGTGTAAATACTGTGGCTTCTTGTTGGAAAACATCCATCTTCTTCCACTCTTGGACTTTGCAACTCTTGGTTCATGAGTTTTTTTTTTTTTTTTTTTTTTTTTTTTTTTTGTGGTACCAGGGATTGAACTCAGGGGCACTCAACCACTGGGCCACATCCCCAGCCCTTTTTTGTATTTTATTTAGAGACAGGGTCTCACTGAGCTGCTAAGTGCCTCGCCATTGCTGAGGCTGGCTTTGAACTCGCGATCCTCCTGCCTCAGCCTCCCAAAGTGCTGGGATTACAGGCGTGCGCCACCGCGCCCGGCTACATGAGTTTTTAAACCCCTGAACTCATGCCATTGTTCTCCAGGTGTGAAGGCTTTCTGCCTGTGACTGAGAACCACACCATTGTTGGCAACCCTGTTTCTCAGGCCTTCAGAATCACACAGAATGACATGACAAGCTAACTACTAAGTTCACCAGCATGCAGAGGTCAAATCATGGTGCTGCTGACCCCCTTAATCTTATGAGTTTTTTTCCAAAAATAAATCATCTCTTATAAACTTATATATATTACATTGGTTCTTTTTCTCTTGAGAACCACGACTAAGACGAGGAATAAACATAGTATGCAATTTTTGCCGGAAAACATGACTCAACTATACCAGTCCTTGTTATTTATCTTAAAGAATTAAAAACAGCATATTATAACAATTCATGCATATTCATGTATATAGAAACAGAATTCACAATATCCAAATATGGAACCAGCCTAGAGGTCCATCAGTCAATGAACAGTTAAAGAGGATGTAGTACATATACACAATGAAGTTTCCTTTAGCCATAAGGAATAAAATTATGTCATTTGCAGGAAAATGGATAAAACTTGAGAGCGTTATGTTAAGCAAAATAGCCCAAATTCATAAAGCAAAGGGTCATATGTTTTCTTGTGTATATGGAAGCTAGAGAGAAAAATAAAATGGGAAAAAGGCGAGGGGAAGAATTTCATGAAAATAGAAAAGACAAGCAGATTAGGGGAAGGACACAAGGGGAAGGGATAAGGAGAGAGAAAGGAGAAATACTAGGGAACAAAATTCACCAAATTGTGTTTTTATACTGTGTACATATATAAATATAGAAAAAACAAGTTCCATTGTTATATATAATTAATAATGCACAAATAATATATGTAAAAATATTTTTTGAAAATCATTAAAGAAAAATGTCTGGTTGGTTTTGGAGGGAAATGCATAATAAATTGGTTATTAATTTTATCAGGGTAAGATGTATGTGAAGTATACTGTTATAGTTGAAAGTACTATTTCATATTTCCTACATTTACTCTGATACCAAACCTGCTTTCAAAATTAACTTTAGGCAACTTTTAAGAAAAAATAAAAGTGAAAAATCACTTTGAGATTATCAATACGCAAAACAAAGAAAATATACAAGGAATGAAATCTATGTGTGAGGAGGTAGAGGTAAGAGAGTATAATTTTATCAGGAGCACAAACTGAAAAGGGCAAACCCATTGCAATGTGTTTCAGTCAGATTTCTCACTGCTGTGACCAAAAGACTTGACAAGAAAGTTTATTTGAGAGCACACAGCTTCACAGGTGTGTGCTTCACAGTTCATAGATGGCTGACTCTATGCTTCAGGGCCCAAAATAAAGCAGGGCCTAATGGTAGACAGGTATGATGGAGGAAAGCAGGTCAGGGCAGGCACCAGGAAGCAGAGAGAGAATTTTTCTCTCATCAAGACATTCCCCCATTGATTCATATTCTCCATCCACACTCTACCTGCCTACAGTTAACCACTCAGTTAATCTCTCTTGGTGGATTAATACACTGATTAGGTTAAGACTGTCATAACCCAATTATTTTACCTCTAAGCCATCTTGCCTTGTCTCACACATGAGCTTCTAGGGAACCTTACAGCTAAACCATAACATTTTGCCTCTGGCCCACAAAAGTCATGCTTGTCTCACAACAAAAAATACATTTAGTTCATTTTCAAGAGCCACCTATAGTCTTAACTATTTTAGCATTACCCAAAAGTCAAGTCTAAAGTCTCATTTGAGACTCAAGGCAAACTGTTAGCATAAGCTCCTATAAAAATCAAAAACAAGCCACATATTTACAATATATAAAGTTCAGAGTTAACATTTCCATTCCACAGGGAGAAATAGGGACATAAGAAAAAAAGGATGGGATGAGACCAAAGCAAGATTGAAATCCAGCTGGGCAAACAAGTCCTATAAGTTCTAAATCAATCATATGTGGTCTAAATGTGTGGGTATGCCCCAAATTTCTATGTTTAAATCCTAACTCTCAACATGATGGTATTAAAAGATAAGGCATTGAGACTCAGAAGATGGTAGAGTGGGCTTGAGCAGTAGCTCTCAACCCCTCCACAGCCCAGAAATGCAGCAGTGTTGTGGCATTTTCTATAAAGCCCTTTCCTTTTTCATGAACGATATCATGGTGTTGAAAGAGTTAACTTTGACTTCTACTTGCTGTTTAGTTCTTTATTCACATATATGGCCACCAGGTATCCCTATTTCAATTATTTAGATCCAGACTAACTCTGTACATTTATCTTTTCTTGAAAAGAGTAACACAAACCTTTTTCTATAAGTACTTAATTTCTAGTTAATAAGCTTTAAGAGTCTTTTTGTGATTAAAAATAAATTTCTCTACTTTTAAAGTAGATATAAATCCCTTAGAGCAAAAAGTCCTTCAGCCTTGCCTCCCTCTTTTCCCTGCTTCTAGATTTTATAAACAATGGCTATAAAAGAAAAACAATAGTGCTTTGGAATCCTAGACAGAGAAGATTGACTTTTATCAGACGGCCTAAATAGTGTACAGAGAAAACAGTTTCAGGGAATCCGTGAGAAATAAATTTTCACCCAAACTAATTAGATAAATAATGATGAAATTATAATATGCCCAGGCAGTCACGTACAGGGCCTTGAAAAGGTGCAAGTGACCTCAAAAACCTTGAAATATATGAAATAAGAAATGAAGGAGCCCTAATTAGGAAGGGCTGTTGCAGCTAGCTGGAAGCCATAAGTTCCACCTGATATGTATGTGACGCACCTGTAGGCACCCGCAAACCTGAAGGTATATAACCGGGTGAAAGCGGTCCGAGTTAGGAGAACGGAGAATTCAGTCAGCCGGGCAGTCACTCGGGTCGGTCAGAAGAATCAGAGCGGCCAGAACGTAGGCAGAGCGGTTACAGAAGAGAAACCAGATAGAAGACAGAAGAGAAACCAGATAGAAGAAGTAATGACTGGTCAGAGTTAGGCTGAGGCTCCTGAGGAAGACAGAAGACAGAAGAAAGAAGTAGGAAGAAAGAAGAGAGAAGAAAGAAGCTCTAATCTTTCTCTAAGCTAAGCTCTATCTTTCTTTAAGCTAAGCTCTATCTTTCTTTAATCTTTCTTTAAGCTACTCTAAGCTACTAAGCTCTAATATTTAAGCTCTAATATTTCTCTATCTTTCTTTCTAAGACTCTAAGCTAAGAAGACAAGAAGAAATCTTTCTCTATCTTTCTTTCTAAGACTCTAAGCTCTCTCTAAGAAAGTAGAAGTAAAAGTAGTAAAAGCTTAACTCTGCCTCCGAGAATTTTCCCGCGGCACCGTGGCTGGCCACAACAGGCAGCTTACAAAGAAATTTAATATGTCTAAAAATTAAGTCATGTCTGTAATGAAATCACCAAAGAAAGTGTAAACAATCTGTGCTGCCAAATATTGTGCTTAAAACCTACAACAAAGAAAAAGTAAAGAGAGAAGATTCCACAGCCTGACTCGTGTGTTGGTGTGTTATTTTCCCCATCGCTGCTTCTCTGCCTTCGTACTTCACTGAGTGCTCGCGTTGTACCCCCTGACTGGGGCTGACTCCCAGCAAAGCAGTGAAAGAACACCTCACCTTTGGGGGGTGGGGGAGGATGACAGCAGCATAAGCACTCTAATACTCCAATTGGATAGTGTAAGACTTGGAGGAACTTGGAATTTGGCTATGGGAATAGAACATAAAGAATTCATTGACTCTAAACCCTGACCAGGATGGGGTCGTGGGGAGGAATAACAAAGAGAGAAAGAACTTAACTTCCTTAACAACAGTTGGAAAGAAAAGTGGACCAAATTCAAACAGGACAAAAGCAGCAAAGCCAGTGAGAAAGGTAACACAGATCAGTCAAAATTGTGGGCCCAAAGCTGTGCCTGACAGGGAAGCCATTTTGTAGAGTCCTAAGCTATCTAGCCTCCCTAGGAGAAATTAAATCAATACAGCTTCTCCCCACCTACAGATAGTGACAAATAAAACCACAGGGAGTGCCTGTGAAATGGTTTGTCTTAGTAATCCATCTAGAAGGAACTTGTAGAGGGATCTCTGCTAGTTGAAGGTTAATAAAATCTTCTCCCCCTCACTGTGAACAAGGGGGGTGGGGTGGAGCTGAACCACCTAGGAAGTGCAAACCACAACCCAACACCCTCCACAGCCGCTGTGGGACCTAAGGCAAAAAGAGACCAACTGACACCCTACCACCATCACAGCAATAGGTGAGACCCCAGAGATTTGCAGCAGCCAGAGTGGAGGTTTCTGTGCCACAGACCACCCACAGAGAATCTGCACTGACAAAACCCCATAGTTATAGACAACTAACAAGCTCTATACCACTGTAATAAAGCCCCTGCAAAGGGGATGTGTGTTCAGTGTTCCATATCTGTCAGTGACTGCTTTGATCCCTGCACCCTGCACTGCACCACCCAACAGAAATAGAGTATCCATCATCATCCACGCATGCAAACTTGGGCCTCTGGGCCAACTAATAACCACTGGTTGGTGAGAAAACCATAGCAACCAGGGAGGTGGCTCCTGTGCTTCAACTCTAGAAGGGGTTCACAGCTGTGATCCCAAGAGCTGGTAGTTAACTCAATTCTAGTTCAGATTCCACAGAAGTCACTTCCTGAGGATAATCCCAGTAGAGAACCTTAGCACATACAAAATGACAGGGTATCCCACAAAGGGATTTATAGAGGAGCATTCCACAAACATTAACCATTACTTGATGTGCCTAGACACAAGCCCACTGATCTCTGATCTATGCATTACAAAGGGTCAGCAACTTTACACCCACTATGGGCCACCCTGTGCCATGCAACCAGACTACAATGCCTCTACCTCAGATTGCCACATTCCATACACTTTGAAATATACAGAGGGGTGTCCACATTGAATTTGATGGGGTTGGATACATGGAGCTTTTCTTCAGGAAGGCACATAAGAGTGCAGCCTCTCTCTAACAGGGAGTGACCTAGCTGTTAAGTCACAATCAGTTACAATCTCCTGCGACCTACTAGAAAGTTAGTAAGTTCCTGGATGCACCAAAGATCAGAGGAGTCCTCCTAAAATTGTATCAGAAGTGAGCTGGTGTGCTTACTACCTTCACACTAAGGGAAACTTGGAAGGAAAGCTGAGGAGTAGTGGGAAACTACTAAAGTTACAAATTCTGATGAAATCCAAATCAGGAAGATTTAATAAGAAATTTCACCACCTCAACATGCAATAGAATAAATAATACTAACGTCAATTTTGATCTTACAGAAAATACTTTTCATTTTGAATTCATAGATATTCTCTTATTATTCAGTGTTGCAGCCCTCAATCCAACTGGTTGTATCTCTTCTAATATTTTAAACATTAACTTGAATCATTCTGTCTTTGCTTTTCTTGCTAATTACTCTTACTCCTTTTAGTCTCTCCTTTTCCTGCTGAATTTCCTCTTGTGCCTGCCTCTGCCTCAAAACCCCCATTTTTCTTCTTCCTATCTTTGTTTGTATTTTTCTATGCCATTTTTCCCTCTTCTTTGCTTTCAAACCCCCATTACAGTGTAATATTAATTTTACTATCTTTAATGACTAATTTCTCAATCTATTTAAGAACATTACTACAATTTTATAGTTGGATTAGAAGAATTGTGGAGGACATTTTCAAAAAGAATTTTTTCCTAAGATTTATCAGTATATTGTTTGCTCTGAAATATTTCAGTTAATAAGTTTTAGTATCTTTTATCAAAAATTTGCTGGATACTAGACAGAGCAGAATATACATGTTGAGAATCAACCCTTGGCTATTTCGCCAGCCTGGGACACTTAAGAGGACAAAGCTAACTAAATAATCCCTTTTATAAAAGTAGGAAAAAAATCATTATTCCCAGCAGCAGGTAGACTTACAAACAATATGAAAAAGCAAGGAAACAAGCCACACCAACACAGCCACGTCACTTCACCAACTGACCACCACAGTAGAGGAACTGTTAGATAAATAATTTATAAAGCTCATAGTTAAAATGTTCAATGAACTAAAAGAAGCTGTAACAAATGAACTAAGGGAGGAAATATGGAAAGTGAACAATCATTTCAATAAAGAGTTAAAGATTCTAAAAAACAAACAAAAATCCTGAAAAAAATACTTGATAAATTAAATTAAAAATTTATTTGAAAGCCTCACCAATGCAGGTAGATTAAACCACATAGAAGACTAGTTTCAGGCCTCATGACAAAGGATATAATCTCGAAAATAAAGTTGACAATAAAGAAAATGTGTTTCTTTGTTGAAATCCATGACCAGAATATTCAAGAAACTGGGATCTCTTTGTTATGAAGATACTAACTTATAAAGGCAAGGGAGTGGGGATGAGAGGAATCAAAGAACTTTAAATAGAACAAAGAGGTGGGGAGAGAGAGAGGAGGGGGGAAGGGGATAGGAATAATGGTAGAATGAGTTAGCTATCATTACCCTAAGTACATGTATGAAGACACGGTTGTTGTAAAAGTACTTTATGTAAAACCAGCAACTTGAAAAATTGTGCTCTTTATATGTAATATGAAATGAATTGCACGCTGCAAATATGTATAACAAATTAGAATAAGAATGAAAAAGGAGCTCAAATTTAATAATCATTGTCACATGAGAAGTCAGTGAAATACAAACTAAAGGAATGTACAACCTTTCCAATGTAATGATATTAGAAAAATTTTTAAACCTTGGGAAGCAATAAAAACCCAAATATAAGAGGCATTTAGAACCTCAAATAGTCAACATGAAAAAAATGTCTCTCCAAGACACACGACAATAAAAATGCCTAACACGCACACACACAATAGAATTTTAACAGCCACAGAGAGAAAAAAAAAAAAAATCAGTCCAAATTTAGAGGTAAGTCAATTAGATTTTCTCTGATTTCTTGTCTTAGACCCTGAAAGGCACAAATATTTGAAATAATATATACTAACCTTTGAAATATAATGGGTACAAGCCAAGTTTGCTGTGTTCAATAAAACTGTCCTTCAGAATTGAAAATGAAATAAAATCTTTTCATGATAAGCAAAGACTGAAAAAGCATTCATAAACATAAAGTTTGCTCTACAAAACGTAGGCAAAGAAGTATTTCACACAGAAGAAATGAAAAATGAAGAAATGAAAAATAAATATTGAAACCAGCATATGGATGAATTTCACTTGAACAGTAAGTTAAAGGAGAACCCAGTCTGAATTAATTATGATAAATACATCAAAATAACAGAATATAAAAATTATCTCTACAATAACACGGAATGCAAATGGTCCATACTTTCTAATCAAAGTATATAGACTGGCAGAATGAAAATAAAACAAACAAACAAACTAGACCCAACCATTTGTTGTTTACCAAGAGACTCAACTTACAAAGGCATCTATAGGGTAAAGGTCAAAGAATGCAAAAAGCCCAAATTATATTATAGAGCTGTATTAACAAAAATAGCATACAAATAGACATGAAAACCAATTAAATTAAACAGAAGACACAGAATCAAACCTGCATAGTTACAGTTACCTGACACTTGGCAAAGGAGACAAAAACACATGATAGAGAAATGATAACTTTTTTAACAAAAGCTATTGGGAAACCTAGCAATCCTCTGGTAAAAGAAAAACATTAGATTCCTAGTTCTCAACCTACAAAAAAGTCAAATCAGTGAGTGAAAGACCTAGGAATTAGGCCAGAAACTTTACAGTGCTAGAAGAAATCATAAGGTCAACGTACGAACATATTGGCTCAGGCATCAACTCCCTAAAGCTTAAGAAATAAAACTAAGAATCAATAAGTGAAATGCCATCAAATTGAATACCTTCTGCACAGCAAAGGAAACAATATAAAGTGTGATGTGAGAGCCTACAAAATTGGAGAAAATTTTTGCCCACTACTCCTATAGTAATGGATTACTATTTATAATATTTAAAGATCTCAAAAAAACCGAATGCCAAAAATAATGATAATAATAACCCAATAAATGGGCAAAAGAACTAAAGAAACATTTCTCAAAAAAAGAAATACAAATGACCATCAAATATATGAAAAAATGGTAAACATTTCTGGTAATCAGGGAAATTCAAATCAAAAGCACATTGAGATTTCATCTTACTTCAGTTAAAAATATTAGTTGTCAAGGATACAAATAATAGTAAATGCTGGTGGGACTGAAAATTAGTACAACCACTTTAAAAGCATTACGGAGATTCTTCAAAAGACTAGGAATGGATCCACCATATGATAAAGTTATCCAGTTTGCTATTTATAGTGATAGGGGAACATCAATGTTTATAGCACAGAAATACCATATTGGTATTTCACTAAATTTTACACTCAAAAGCACTTAAAAAAAAAAAAAAAACTTTGAAGACCAGGGCATGTAACTAAAGGATTATATTTAGACAGCTGTAACATAAAATATCTAGTGATTTTGTTGCCCACCAGCCTCTGCTGGTGAAAGAATGGTATTTAGGTTTTGGAATATAGAATGCTATGATTATCCTGAATCCTGGTTGTTATCCCCAATAAGGAAATTAAAATGTAGATAAAACCTAATGAAAAATCAAATATAAATTGCTAAAATGGATCCATGATCATTTGATACCTTAAAATTTGAAGAATCCTTGGTGTTTAAACCTTAGATTCATTTAATAAGTGATAGTATTTGCTTGTAAATAAAAGGCTATTTCAAAACCCATTTTCCATTTGCTTTTATAAATATTGATTTTTTTTTTTTTTTTTTTTTTTTTTGTACTGGGATTGAACCCAGAAGCACTTAACCATTGAGCCACATCACCAGTAGCTTTTATTTTTTATTTTGAGATAGGGCCTTGCTAAGTTGCTTAGGACCTCACTAAGTTGCTTAGGGCCTCACTAAGGTGCTGAGGCTTATCTCAAACTTGTAATCCTCCTTCATCATCCTCTAAAGTTGTTGGGGTTACAGACATGCACCACCATGGCTGGCTTTTTTTTTTTTTTTTTTTAAATCACTTTGCTATGGATCAGCAGTACAGGTACCATACTTTGGGACCTCCAGAATTGTGACATAAATGAATTTCATTTTTTTTAAAGTACTCAGTCCCAGGTATTATGCCATAACAACACAGGGTAGACTAAAACACTGAATAAATTCAATTAAAAATACATATAAGAGGTGAACAAATATTCCTAAAGCTCAAAATATAATCCTTTCCTGCGAAAATTTTGTGCAGTGAACTTAGAAAAACATTACATCAATAACATATTTTTAATAGTATTGACTGTATTGATCAACAAATAACCCCAAATAATTGTCTGTTATCCTGCTCAGCTATGTGACAGTGACATATGACTATGTAATGTCACTAGTTTTGTTTTAGCTAAAACTACAACATGTAAAATTCCTACTGAATTTAAACAAAATTGATAACAAAACCACAATTACCATTATCATTAATTAATCTTTCAATGTATAAATATTTTAAGAACCTGTTGAAATCATTTCCATTCATGTCAAATCTGTTCAATCTCTGTAATCATTACAATATTAGGATTTCTTAACCTAAGTCCTTTAAAAACTATTCTATATTGGCGGATTAGAGGAAGCCGCACTTCAGGACAGCTCCATGGAAAGAATCCAACAAAGCAGATAAATTGCCTTTCATCACATATATATAGGCTGAAAATACCGATCTCCTGGATGGTTTGATTACTACTACCAGAGAGAGAAAGAGACAAGCTGTCTGCAGCGGCTGGAGCCGCGAGGCTCCTGCAAAACCACCTGGGTGGTGCACAGGCCGTGCGAAACAAAGTCAGTGTGGGGAGACCGTGCTACTACTGCAACCCCAGCCAAACTCACGGCACACCAGCGTGAAACCAGCGATAAAAACCAGCGACAACAGCCGGCGGGATTGGTGCTGGGGAAGCACGGGAGACCGCGGGTCCACACACCAGTTCAATTCCACACTCCGCCTGAGGCGACCCTCAGTAGTGGGGCCCCGGACAGAGCGGCGCAGAGATCTGCGATCAGCAAACAGGGGAAGAGTGGAGCGGGCCACAGTCTGAAGCAGCGCTGTTTGCACCACAGTCACAGGTGTGGCTTCCTGGTGCGATCAGCGAGGACATGGGAGTCTGCGGAGCTGCTATTGACTGGAAGGAGAGCACCGCTATCTTTGAAAGCTGCAGGGGCTGGTCCTGACAAAGGGGAGGAGACGGAGAGCGACGGCTGCATCCATCCAGGGACTCTCCAGCTCTCTGAAGACAACGCACAATTGGGTGAGACTTGGGTGGTCAGCAGGGGAAGGCGTTTCTGAGGCTAGTGCAGCGGCCACAAGAGGCTGCAACTGTGGGTGGGCTTGGGGAGGGGGTGCCTTCTGGAAGGTCCCCTTCCTGGCACCATTCATCTGCTGACACACACAATCCCCCTGGGCCACTCCTTCACTGAACCGTGCAGCCACCAGCCTAAGATGCAGCCTTGATTTCACTAACAGGATCACAGACTGTCTGGACGTGATCCAATAGCAATTGGTTTGAACTGGAAAGGAAAAGAAGAGGGGGGCTTTCCAGGGCCCGTTTTGTCTGAGACTTGGGGTTTGACTTTTTTTTTTTTTTTTTTTTTCCTTTTCTTTTTATTGGTCTGCTTGATTTTTTGGATTACAGGGAGGGTTTTTTGTTTGTTTTTTTGTTTGTTTGTTTGTTTTTCTTTTTCTTTTTTGGGTTTTGTTTTGTTCTGCTTTTTTTTTTTCCTTCCTCATTGATTGTTAGTGTGTTTGTTTGCTTCCGCTCCTTTTTTCTTTCATTCTTTTCCTCCTTCTCACTCTTGTATCTTTTCTTCCTCCTCCATCTTTCATGTTTACATCCTGCCAGTGCATACTAAACAGAAGCAAAAACAAGTTATACGCAAAACTTGGGATTTCTAGAACCGGCGCAATTGAACTGGGTAGCAAAGTGGTGTTATATATAGTTTACTCTCTATTTCCTTGATTCTCTCTCTCCTTTCTCTTACACCAATTCCTACTCTTTTATCATTTTTTTTTCTTTTCCAACTTACTATATATATAAATTGATCTTTTTACCTAATTGTCAACCCCATTCTTTTTCTTCCATCGTCTACTGATACTAAACCACTTCCACTAAACCATTTCAATAGATATCTCTTTTCATACTTTCCAAGAAACAACAATTCAAGACACTTCCTTCTTCCTAAACATAACACCTCTGTATCCAATACTTGAAGCTATAAAACTCTATCAGAAGCGTACAGAGTAAATTGGAAATAATATCTGGGTTAACAAAATCTGTACATTGTGATCAATCTTGGATTTTCTGAATAGAAAGTGTTAGGTTTTAAAAGAGTAAAGGAATTATAAGGTGATCTGATAGCATTGTACTACAGGAACAACATAAGGCTTTAAGGTAAAATCGAAACAGTCAAGGTCCCACAGTGCAGGAAGAATAGACACACAAGCAACATGAAAAAACAAGGAAAGAAAATGACACAAACAAATCAAGATACCTCATCAGTAGATGTCATGGCAAGCACAGTTGGTCAAATGCCAGAGATGGAATTTAGAAATTACATATGCCAAATGTTTATGGAACTTAAGAATGAACTCAAAAATGAGATGAGGGAGCAGGTACAGGAGGCAAAAGATCATTTTGACAAAGAACTCCAAAAACAAATACAGGGAGTAAAAGATTACTTCAATAGGGAAATAGAGGCTCTAAAGAGAATCCAAACAGAAATTCCAGAAATGAAAGAAGCAATAAACCAAAATAAAAGCTCAATTGAAAACACCTCCAACAGAATAGACCACTTGGAAGAAAGAACCTCAGACAATGAAGACAAAATATATGTCCTAGAGAAGAATTTAAACCATACAGCAAAACTTGTTAGTAATCAAGAACATAACATCCAAGAATTATGGGACAGCATAAAAAGACCAAACTTAAGAGTGATCGGCGTAGAGGAAGGGGCAGAGTTTCAAGCCAAAGGAATGAGTAATCTATTTAATGAAATAATTACAGAAAATTTTCCAAGCTTGAGGAATGAAATGGAAAACCAAGTTCAAGAGGCATACCGAACACCAAACAAACAAAATCTCAACAGAGCCACACCTAGACACATTATAATGAAAATGCCTAATACACTGAGCAAGGAGAGAATACTAAAAGCCACAAAAGAAAGGAAGCAAATTACATATAGGGGGAAACCAATCAAACTATGTTCAGATTTTTCAACCCAGACCTTAAAAGCAAGAAGATCCTGGAATAGCATATTTCAAGCTCTGAAAGAAAAGGGATGTCAACCAAGAATCTTATATCCAGCAAAATTAAGCTTTAGATTCGAAGATGAAATAAAAACCTTCGACGACAAGCAAAAGTTAAAAGATTTCACAACTCAAAAGCCAGCACTTCAGAGCATCCTGGGCAACATTTTTCATGAAGAAGAAGAGAAAGATGATAACGAAAATCACCAAAGGGAGATATTAAACTAAAGGAAATACCAACCAGAAGAGAAACCAAATCAAGCTAAAGACCATAATTCAAATAAAAATGGATGGGAATAAAAATCACATCTCAATAATAACCCTGAATGTTAATGGCCTAAACTCGCCAATCAAAAGACACAGATTATCAGAATGGATTAAAAGAAATGACCCAACAATTTGCTGTCTCCAAGAAACACACCTCATAGAAAAAGACATCAACAGACTGAAAGTGAAAGGATGGGAAAAGTCTTATCACTCACATGGCCGGCGGAAGCAAGCAGGGGTTTCCATTCTCATATCAAATAAGGTAGACTTCAAACCAAAATTAATCAAGAGGGACAAAGATGGATATTTCTTATTACTTAAGGGAACCATCCATCAACAGGATATAACAATCATAAATCTGTATGCTCCAAATAATGGAGCACCTACATTCATCAAACAAACGCTTCTTAAGTTCAAGAGTAAAATAGACCACAACACAGTTATTCTAGGGGACTTCAACACACCTCTCTCACCAATGGATAGATCATTCAAACAAAAGCTAAACAAAGAAACTTTAAGCCTCCTCAAAACAATTAACAATTTAGACCTAACGGACATATATAGAATATTTCATCCCTCAGTAAATGAATACACATTTTTCTCAGCAGCACATGGCTCCTTCTCCAAAATAGACCATATATTATGTCACAAGGCAACTCTCAGCAAATATAAAAAAATAGAGATACTACCCTGCATGCTATCGGACCATAAAGGGATGAAATTGGAAATCAATGACAAAACAAGGAATAAGAAAAAATACTTCATCAACTGGAAGCTAAACAACATGCTACTGAATGAACAAGGGGTTGAAGAAGACATCAAAGAGGAGATCAAAAAATTCCTAGAGGTAAATGAGAACACAGATACATCATATAGAAATCTCTGGGACACTATGAAGGCAGTAGTAAGAGGAAAATTCATTGCACTGAGTTCATTCCTTAAGAGGAAAAAAACCCAACAAATAAATGACTTAACATCACACCTCAAAGCATTAGAAAAAGAAGAACAGACAAACACCAAGAGCAGTAGAAGACAGGAAATAATTAAAATCAGAGCAGAAATTAATGAAATTGAGACTAAGGAAACCATTCAAAGAATTGACAAAACTAAAAGTTGGTTCTTTGAAAAAATAAACAAAATTGACAGACCCTTAGCGATGCTAACGAAAAGAAGAAGAGAAAAAACTCAAATTACTAACATTCGTGATGAAAAAGGGAATATCACAACAAACAACTCAGATATACAGAATGTAATTAGAAATTACTTTGAAAACTTGTACTCTAATAAAATAGAAAATACTGAATGCATTGACAGATTTCTAGAGTCATATGATTTGCCTAAACTGGATATGGAGGCTATACATAATTTAAATAGATCAATTACAAGCGAAGAAATAGAAGATGTCATCAAAAAGCTACCAACAAGGAAAAGTCCAGGACCTGATGGGTTTACAGCCGAGTTCTATAAGACTTTCAAAGAAGAACTAATACCAATGCTCTTCAAACTATTTCAAGAAATAGAAAAAGAGGGAGCTCTTCCAGACTCTTTCTATGAGGCCAATATTACATTAATTCCAAAGCCAGGCAAAGACACATCCAAAAAAGAAAACTTCAGGCCCATATCTTTAATGAACATAGATGCAAAAATCCTCAACAAAATCCTGGCAAATCGGATACAAAAACATATCAAAAAGATAGTGCACCACGATCAAGTGGGGTTTATCCCAGGGATGCAAGGCTGGTTCAATATTCGGAAATCAATAAACATAATACATCACATCAATAGACTTAAAGACAAAAATCATATGATCATCTCAATTGATGCAGAAAAAGCATTTGACAAAATACAACACCCCTTTATGTTCAAAACACTGGAAAAACTAGGAATATCAGGAACATATCTTAACATAATAAAAGCTATTTATGCAAGGCCCCGAGCTAACATTATCTTAAATGGAGAAAAATTGAAAGCATTCCCTCTAAAAACTGGAACAAGACAGGGATGTCCCCTTTCACCACTGCTATTTAACATAGTACTGGAAACTCTGGCCAGAGCAATTAGACAGACGAAAGAAATTAAAGGGATCAAGATAGGAAAAGAAGAGCTCAAATTAGCACTATTTGCTGATGACATGATAATCTACCTAGAAGACCCAAAAAACTCTACCAGAAAACTTTTACAACTAGTAAACGAATTTGGCAAAGTTGCAGGATACAAAATCAATACACATAAGTCAAAGGCATTTGTGTACATCAGCGACAAAGACTCTGAAAGGGAAATGATGAAAAATACCCCATTTGCAATAGCATCAAAAAAAAATAAAATACCTGGGAATCAACCTAACGAAAGAGGTGAAAGACCTCTATAACGAAAATTATAGAACACTAAAGAAAGAAAATTATAGATGAACTCAGAAGTTGGAAAGACCTACCTTGCTCTTGGATAGGTAGAATTAATATTGTCAAAATGTCCATACTACCAAAAGCATTATACAGATTTAATGCAATTCCAATCAAAATCCCAATGTCATTCTTCAAAGAAATAGAAATAGCAGTCATGAAATTCATCTGGAAAAATAAGAGACCCAGAATAGCCAAAGCAATCCTCAGCAAGAAAAGTGAAGCAGGGGGCATCACCATACCGGACTTTAAATTATACTATAGAGCAATAGTAACAAAAACAGCATGGTATTGGCACCAAAACAGACTGGTGGACCAATGGTACAGAATTGAGGATACAGAGACTAATACATATAATTACAGCTATCTTATATTAGACAAAGGTGCCAAAAATGTACAGTGGAGAAAGGATAGCCTCTTCAACAAATGGTGCTGGGAAAACTGGAAATCCATATGCAACAAAATGAAATGAAACCTTTATCTCTCACCATGCACAAAACTCAATTCAAAGTGGATCAAGGACCTAGGAATTAGACCAGAGACAATACACCTAATAGAGGAAAAAGTAAGCTCCAATTTCCAACATGTTGGATTAGGCCCCAAGTTCCCTAATAAGAATCCTGTAGCGCAAGAATTACTACCAAGAATTAATGAATGGGATAGATTTAAACTAAAAAGCTTCTTTTCAGCAAAAGAAACAATCAGTGAGGTGAATAGAGAGCCAACTAATTGGGAACAAATATTTAATACATGCACATCAGATAGAGCACTAATCTTTAGAATATATAAAGAACTCAAAAAACTTTACACTAAAAAAAAAATAACCCAATCAATAAATGGGCTAAGGAATTGAGAAGACACCTCTCAGAAGAAGAAACACGATTAATCAACAAATACATGAAAAAATGTTCAACATCGCTGGCAATTAGAGAAATGCAAATCAAAACTACTCTAAGATTTCACTTCACTCCAGTCAGAATGGCAGCCATCAAGAACACAAGCAACAATAAATGTTGGAGAGGATGTGGAGAAAAAGGCACACTCATACATTGCTGGTGGGACTGCAAAATGGTGCAACCGTTATGGAAAGCAGTATGGAGATTTCTTGGAAAACTGGGAATGGAACCATCCTATGACCCAGCCATCCCACTCCTGGGTCTATTCCCAAAGGACTTAAAAACAGCATATTACAGTGACACAGCTATCTCAATGTTTGTAGCTGCACAATTCACAATAGCTAGGTTGTGGAACCAACCTAGATGTCCCTCAGTAAATGAGTGGATTAAGAAAATGTGGTATATAGGCACAATGGAATTTTACTCAGCAATAAAAGAAAACAAATTAATGGCATTTGCAGGTAAATGGATGAAGTTGGAAGACATAATGCTAAGTGAAGTTAGTCAGTCTCAAAAATCCAAGTACCTAATGTTCTCTCTTATATAAGGAGGCTATTTCAAAGTATTGTTGGATGGGGGTACATAGGAGGATTAGAGGAACACTAGAATGGTCAAGGGAAGGGAGGGTAAGGGAGGGAGCAAGAGGGGAGGGAGGGGGAGAAAAAAAAAAGGTGGTTGAATGAGACGGATATCATTTTCCTTAATGCATGATTGAAGACCTGAATTGTACGAATATATTTTGTATACAAACAGTTGTATGTAAATAGATACTAAATATATGCACTATGAGTTGTACATGTTAAAAATTATAAAAGTAAAATTATATTAAAAAAATATTCTATTGATAAAATTTAACTGCATTGTGCATTTTATAACAAGGAAAACTACTGAATATATTTTAAGGTAGGGCGCTTGTAGATACATAGAACTTAAACAAAGCTCATCACTTATCCACATGTGAAAATCACTGTAAAGCACATTTTCAAGACTTTAGAGGAAAACAAAATTAATATTTAATTGTCATTCTCCTGGCATGCATAGTGACTTCCCCTCCTAAGATAACACACATTTTAACTAACAGTGCTAACATTCTGCATGCCCATTTCTACATAATTGGGTAAGAGCACAGAAGTACCAAATTGTTGCTTCAGCAAATATTACATTTAAGATCAATTTATTTTTTTAATTTACTTTGGAGACCATGCTATATACGTAAAGGATTTCATCTAGACAGATTTAACATGGAATATCTAGTGATTCTGTTGCTCTACAGCCATTGTTGTTGGAAGTATGGTGTTTAGCTTTTGGAATATACAATATTGCAATTATCTTGAATCCTAGTTATTACCTCCAAATAGGAAATTAAAGTGTAGAAAAAAAACCTAATGGAAAATCAAATAAATATTACTAAGATGGATCTATGATGATGTGATACCACAAAATTAGAGTCTGTGGTGTTTAATAAAACCTTTGATTCATTTAATAAGTTACAGTCTTTGCTCATAAATAATAGGTTATTTCAAATTTCATGTTCCATTTGATTTTAAAAACAATTTTTTTTGGATTCACTTTTGCCATGTATCTACAATTCAAATAATTTGAAAGGTATCTGTGAATTCAGATAATCAGTTTGGGTTTTATGGTACTTGCCTTATTTTTAAAACACTACATATAGTGATTTTGCATTCTATGCTTAAATATGATAATTTACTCGGTTGAAAATTTATGCCAGATAAGTAGCTATTAGATAGAACCCAAATTGCAATACATGGTATAAAACAAAGAAAACCATGCTTTCCAAATTAATTCAT
Source organism: Tamias sibiricus (assembly GCA_025594165.1). Lineage (NCBI taxonomy): Eukaryota > Metazoa > Chordata > Mammalia > Rodentia > Sciuridae > Tamias > Tamias sibiricus. The sequence goes on from CM046668.1 coordinate 34,216,515, forward strand.
CTTATGTTTATGCTGGTGATAATATAAAAGAAGCTAAAAGCATTTTTTTTCTGAGTATGAGATGTTAAATGAAGACTGAAAAAATAGATTACTGAGTTTATAGTTTTTTATGACTGCTCAATGCTTGTTTTTAAATTAACTCTCTAATTATCCTGTTTATAAATCTGTTCATGTTACATATATTTTTCTAGTATATTCAAGGTCTAATTAAAGTGTTTATTAATAGAAGTATATTTTACATGATAAAACATTATCCCTTTTCTAAAAATAGCAATTGTAGGAGTTATAGCAAGTGGTGCTTATCCTATTAGAGTTGACAAATCTTAATATTATCTGAATAGTAGAGAAAGGCACAATATATTAGGACATAGTCACATATATGCAGGTCTTTTAAATAAATAACTTGCTTAAGCAATTGCAATGTGTAAATTTTAATAGTTACATCAAATATTTGTAACCTCCTGAGCCTCCTTCAACAGGCTTACTAGAGAAATAAAAAACATAGATATAATGCCTTTTTGGAATGTGATTAGTGTTCACAATAAAATTTAAAATGGTTTTTACTTTCCTTCTGTAACATAACTTTAAGTTTTGGCTACTATTGGAAGATAAGAAAGTAAAACTCATTAAAACAAAGAATGACAAAATATCTAGTTATATTGTTTCTAGTAGAAAATTACCTGAAACAACAACAAAAATGCCCATTATTTCAAAAGTTCTTCTCTGAAATGAGGATGCTAAATAGCTGGCATTCACTTTCTCTTGATTCTCACTTAATAATTTTGAGACTCTATGCTTATGATTAACCCAATAAATATAGCCTAACTGTGCAGTGGTAAAATTATTAGGCAAGAAAGAATCCAACATGATTCCTTTGAACAGTTGTTTTCAGTGATGATTTACAATTATTTTCAAGGTGATTTTGTCCCCTATAGGCTACATTTGACAATGTCTATAAGCATTGTTATTGTCACCATTTGGGGATGGGTAAAATGACAAAGATTCCGTCCTTGAACAAATTTTAATCGGACTCTCTGAAACTTCTTTTTAACTGGGCCTTCCATTGTCCTTCTATGTCCCTTGGCTATTATCCTAATTTTAGAAAAGAATCCTGTTAAGTCAGTTTAATGAACATACCAGGCTTTTCCTTGATATTTGAACAAATTCCTCAATTCCCATCTTTCTTTTAAAAATTTTTTAAATTTGTTTTAATTAGTTATACATGACAGTAGAATGCATTTATGCACTGTGATATAACATATATAGATGGGATATGACTTCTCATTTTTCTGAGTATACATATTGTAGAATCATATTGGTCATGCAGTCATATATATACATATAGTAATAATGTCTGTTTCATTCCACTATCTTTCCCATCCCCACATCCCTCCCTCTTCTCCCTTCACTTCCCACTACCTAATCTAAGGTCACACTATTTTTCCCTAGTGCCTCTTGCCTTATTGTGAATTTAGCATCTGCATATTAGAGAAAACATTCGGCCTCTAGTTTTGTGGGATTGGCTTATTTCGCTTAGTATGATACTCTCCAACTCCCACCATTTACTGTCAAATTCCATAATTTCACTCTTCTTTAAAGTTGATTAATATTCCATTGAGTATATATACCACATTTTCTTTATCCATTCATCTATTGAGGGACATCTAGGTTGGTTCCATAATCTAGCTATTGTGAATTGAGTTGCTATAAAAATTGATGTGGCTGTGTCACTATAGTATGCTGAGTTTAAGTCCTTTGGGTATAAACCAAAGTGTGGGATAGCTGGGTCAAATGGAGATTCCATTCCCAGTTTTCTGAGGAATCTCCATAGTGCTTTCCATAGTGGTTGAACCAATTTGCAGTCCCACCAGCAATGTATGAGCGTACCTTTTTCCCCACATCCTCACCAACATTTATTGTTGCCTGTATTCTTTTGATGATTGCCATTCTAAATCTTGGTTTGCCTTTAGGAAGAATCTTACTAAGTCACATTGATAAAATGACACTGCCCCGTATATCTAATTGAGTTCCCCTTAAGAATTTTCTACTCATTTTCCTTCTCACTCTCATTCCTCGCTATCTTTGTTCTTGGAGATAAATCAGCTCAGAGATATCTGGGGAGTCTTTGGGATATTGAGAGTTGAGTTTAATCTCTCTCCCATGTTGCAATAGTCTTAACCTCTTGCAATATCTTTGAATGAAGTCTCCATGTTATTTTTTAACAAGTATCCAATGCACTTTTTAAAAAATAAGAAGTGCCAGAATAATTTTTCTTATGACAAGATATCATTGTGGGTAAGAAGCCATTATGGTGCTAAGCATGTTACCGTGCATAAGAAACATGCACAGCAAAGAATTATCCCTCAGTGCTGATAAATCTGTTTGACAAAACATAGTCTAGAAAGTTATCATAATGGCTAACACACATGTAGACAAAGGGATCTGGTTCTTTACTCCTAACTGTGGTAGAAGAATCAAGCCACTTTCAATGTCAATTGCAAATTGGTCATGATGGCTCATGCCTGAAGCAGGAGAATAGTAAGTTTGAGGCCAACCTGGGTGATTCAGCAAGACTCTTTCTCAAAATAAAAAGTACAAAGGACTGGATGTAGCTCAGTGATAAAGTACCCCTGGCTTTAATCTCCAGTGCAAAAACAAACAAAAAAAGTGGATGGCACTTTTTTCCTTGAAGGATTTCCTGTTTTGGTAACCCACACTCATCCCTAGAATTTAGGAAATACGTGGGGAGGAAATCTGTTGGACCCAGCCACACCAGCACAGTGATTTTGCTTAAAGAATCTATCGAATGGATCTCAATGTTAGCCAAGGGATGTTAGAAAGCTTACTTACTGCTGGAAATCTCTGCAGGCTAGTGTAATGTGTATTAGCAAGTGTGATCCTGTCATTCTGGGCAAAGACTTTATGATCAGAAGAAAAAGTGTGATTCACTTGATAGCAAAACAGTGACAGAGGAATGCTTATACTAAATTCCCTCTAAGCCAAGCATTAGTGTAACCACCTTAATATAGAGGAAGCACATTGGATATTAAGGTAATTCAAGCAAGGGCTTCAAGAGAGCACTAGTTACTGAAATTCTTGTTAACAAGGCAAGTGTGATTATGTAAGTACATGGAAAATGAATCTAAAAGTATTAACAAAAATGAACTACTAAATAAAACTTGAATTATGTGTAATTAATTAAATTGCATGATGTATTGATTAACGCTATAGTTTCACAGAGAGAAAGATTAATAGTCATAGAAGTTTTAGGAGGAGAGGATAGAAGAGATGGAAATGAACAGTATATGTAAAATGTTAACACAGCTCAATTCTAGACTAATAAAAGTCCTTTCAGAAAAAGATCAACTGTTACCTGCTATGTATTTCTCTTTGATGGTCAAATACTAGTTAGCGTGAAGAGAGGGAAAGGAAATGGCAATTTACAAAGGCTGAGTTAAGGTAATGGAGCAGAGATGCAGAATATATATAAAGCTCACCATAGTGTGTGCAGAGATTAGATGTAAGTGTTTTGGAATTATTGGAAATACTAGCCTGTTTGTTCAGACTTTGAATGATTACAAAAAGCCATAAGTGCCATTTTAATGTTCCAACCTATGACTCAATGGAATGGAACTGCTAAAAGTCTCTATTGACATAGTGGTCTCCTGGATCTTGATTCTTTGGGCATGGTTTTATCCCTTCTTTTGCACATGTCAAATTATACTGGGTGCTCATTAAAACTCTTACTTACCCTGTGGTCATCATCTTTTGCAAGGCTACCTTGACTTCCCAATACTCCAACATGACTAGTGACTAAAGCATCCTTTTTCTTTCTTTTTATGACTCCCTGTGCTCATTATACTTATCATCTTACATTGTAATTGTTTATTTTCTCCTCTGTGAGAACTTTTCCCTTTCACTAATCTCAGGGTTTCTGGTACAGTGCTTTGCACCCAGGGGAAGTCAATAAGATTTCCCAATTGACTCTCTCTGCTTAAAAGCTTTAGGTAAAATAATTACCTTTCAGTAATTACAAACACACCCACACAAAGTAAATTCTAAAAGACAAAGAACAAAAAATACTTAAACAGACAAGGCAAAGAATAAAGGCTAAGAAAATTTTTTCCCTAATATTTATTATGTTTTGAAGTCATCTTTGACTTTTAAATTTTGAAATGTTAAATGCTTTCTACAAATTGTAGACTATCATTATTTGTTTAATATAGAATATTGATGCAGATGTATAAGGCACTCTGTACCATGTAACCACTCTTCAAACAGAATTTACATATTGATTTGCCACTTTTTAAAAAGTGACTTTAATTTATTTGAGTTTCCTTTTCTGAAACAAAACAACAACAACAACAACAACAAAAGACAAATAATAATAAGTAACCTCAAGGACCTTTGTTGAACATTACGTGAATTGATAGAAAGAAAATGCTTTCTTCCATGTATGTCTGGCAAACATAAGTGTTCAGTAAGCATTAGATATTATAATATTCTAGCAATATATTTTAAATTGATTCATTTGAATGCCAATTTTCAAGATCTAAGAACTCTGCTTTATGAGGCCTCATTAAAAAAAGAATAAAAAATGTAAAATATATGCCAGTTTTTCTATTTGTCTGTCCACTACTACACTTAAGTCTTTCCTATACTTTTTATAATTTACATGTTGTCACTTTTTACCAATTTTTGATGGCTCATGGAAGCACTTAAAGAAATTGGAGAAGGGAAGATTGAGGCTGGTTATATCATTTCCCAAATCTCATTCCTGCTCTATACATCACTCTGAGTTAGCAAGTTCACTGAAGGCTACAACTTAAGATGGAAAGTTCTCAACTAGAGACCAGGTAGTTTTCTGGATTCTAGCAGTTTCTCTTTTTTATCTTTAAATGACATCAATTTACAATCCTATATATCATAGTCTTATCTCACTAGGTTAAGATTCAGATGTTGACATTGATGCACTATTTTCTGAAGGCTTTGTGGGAAAAGGCATTTTCTTTCTTCTTTTCTTTTCTTGCCTTTTTCAACTTCCATTCACAGACTTTTGCCTCCACCTACAAAAACTATAATGTTTCATTTCTATGAACATTCATCCATAGTCACTTTTCCCTGACTGTACCCAAGAAAGCTTCTGTTGTTAAGAACCTATGTGATTATCTTGAGTCCATGTGGGTAATTCAGGCTAACCTCTCTAGTTTAAGGTCTTTCAATTAGTCACATTTTCAAAGTTCATTTTTCAATAAATGGTAAAGTGTTCTGGGGATTAGGATGTGAACCTATTTCAAAATCCATTATTATACCTAACACTTTAAAATAGTACTGTCTCCCAGCTGTTACAAGCCCTGAGATGCTGCCACTCATGTATATTTTAATATTGCCCACACATGTATGAATATAATTTTTATAAATAACCATTTGATCCAGAAAGGTGCAATGGCACAAACCTGTAATCCCAGTGGCTCTGGAGATTGAGCAGGAGGATTGCAAGTTCAAACACAGCCTCAGCAACTTATCAAGGACCTAAGCAGTTGGCAAGACACTGTCTCAAAACAAATATAAATAAAAAAAGTTGGAGATATAGTCAGTGGTTAAGCTCCCCAGATTTCAATCCCTAGTTACCACACCCCACACCCTGCCCCCAAAAAACATTTTAAATGTGTACGGGTCCTCACCAAAAAAAAAAAAAAAAAAAAAATCACATTACAAATGGAATATCAATGAAAAAGAGATTATAAAATCTTTTAGAAGAATATGAACATATGTAGATTTGCTTAGCTGGATTAGTAGTAAGCAAAACCTAAAGGATTTTGCAAAATGAGACAACCATGTGAAACATTCCAGCTACTCTGGAAGAATTACTCAGAAACTCAGGGGATATAGACACCAGGGTTTGCAAAAGGGAAGGGTTTGTAAACAGGAAAATTGAGTAAATTTGACACAAAGTATTAACTATACTTCAGGAAGTACAAAGGAAGTTTTTTTTGTTTTTGTTTTTTTCCCCTGGAGAACATGAATTGGCAAGGCAAAGGGCAGCAAATGAGAACTGAGAAGCTGTGCTCACAGGAAATAGAAGTTTACTCAGCATAACAGCCTTTGCCTGCTCCCAGAACTCCAGAGGGTAGGGCTATAATCCCCAGTGTCTGAGATTTGAGAATCCATATTGGAAAAAGGAATACACTCATATGAAAGACCTGTATCTACTGGCATTTCAAGGAATCTCTAACAATATGATCTCATTATGCAGTTACCTGTGGAGAGGCAACTAGGTCGTAAGTGCCATCCTAACATACAGAGCTTCCATTGATCATGCAGTAGACATGACAAAAAAATCCAAGCTACAGAAAAATAACCACTAAATCCTTTAGAATAATTTAAATTCCAAAGTATATAAACATTTTTGAACTCATCATAGTACAAGGCTGTTAAGGTTTGGATAAGAGGCGCTGCGCCACGATCCTGTTAATGCAGGAATATACAGAGGTAAAATGATTAGATTATGTGAAATGTCACCTAATCAGTTCATCACAGTTTGAACGGACTGAATTGCTGATTGGGTTATAATTCTAGGCAGATGGGGCGTGACTGGAGGAGGTGGGTCACTGGGGCATGCCCTGGAAGGGTTATTCTTCCCTGGTTCCATACCTCCTCCCTCTCTCTTTCTCTCTCTCTCATTCTCTCCCTCATTCTCTCTCTCTCTCTCTCTCTCTCTCTCTCTCTCTCTTGCTCGCTCGCTCTGCTTCCTGGCTATGCTATGAGCTGAGATTTTCTCCTCTGGGCCCTTTACCTAAAATGTGCTACTTCACCTTAGGCCCAGCACAATGGAGTATGCCATCTATGGAGTGAAACCTCTAAAATTATAAACCCCAAATAAACTTTCCCTTCTCTTAGTGATCTGGTCACAGTGACCAAATGATAACTTAAAAAAAAAAAAAAAAAAGAAATTTCCCTCAAAATACAGCAAATAAAAAAACAAAGTTAATTAAAATTAAACAAAACATTGCTATCACCCCAAAAGTCCAAAAGTCCAAATACAGCCAAAGTAGGTGGAGGATTGGAATGGAGGGAGCAAATACTCTTCTTCCTGCCTGTTCCTTCTGGAGTGTGTGCAATGGAATTAAACTCAGGATTAGTGCATGTTCATGTCTGGAAGCAGCTGCCATCAGTATCAGCAGTCCTGTGACCAGTGACAATGCCTTGGGTAGTAGAAGAGAATGATAATTTAAAATGACTTTTTGTGCTCTTGAGCTCATTTGTAGTTCCTGTTTTTGTCCTTCCTTGATGATCATGTGTCCTCTAATAGGGCTTACCAGCCTTTGCAACAATGCACTGATGTTCCTAGGACCATCACATAAATTTTTGTTCTGCTTATGTCAGCCATATTGGTTTTTTCCTTGTCCCTAAAATCAATGAATCATGCAATTTATTATCCTTTTAATACTATCTGCCTTTTAACCATGCACATATAGTGTTGAAGGAAAAAATTAATATCAAAAATTACCCTGAAGAAAAAATTTATTTTTAGGAAATTTTGGGAAGCTTCTTTTTTAAAAAATAGAAAATAACTTGCCTACTGTTAACTTTGCTGAGGAAAGTATAGGTTAATCAGGAATAGTTATTCTCAAGTATGTATGCATTTGGATTGATATAAGGTTTAAAATTGTATAATTATTAAAACAGTGCATCTTTTAAAAATTGCTTAATAAATAAAAAGAATATTTTCACAATTCTATAAAATATCCTTGTTTTTATTTTTGCTCAAGATTTAAATGCTTGTTCTTTAAAAAAACACTCTGTTCTTTTTTTGATTGTTTGCTTCATCTCTTTAGATAAATTGCCTCCCACTTTTCAATGGTAAGGTGATTTTTCTAGAAGATCTACTTTACTCTCAACAGGCTTGGAAAGGCATTAAGAGAATGCTTAGAGAGTTCAGATTTAAATAACCTATATCTCCCTTTCCCTTCATTTCTTTTTATTCTTTTCTTCACACACACACACACACTCACTCACTCACTCACATTTAGCATTTATTTGCAACCCACTTCTGTTATTTTATATAGATATTTTGGTATAACATTCAACGGTAGTTTAGACTATGTGTGAATAAAAAATTATACACCTAGAAAGGTATATGAAAATTAAAATTCTAATTTTCTAATATTTATAACTATAGTAAAAAAAGAGTTTCTTCTTCTTATGCATATTTGTAGAATTATTTTTCCTAGGAGCTAAAATCCATTTTAGAATATGTTAATTACTGAGAAACATAAATGGAAAATTCATCTATATGTGTTATTCAAATTATACTGTACTAGAAACTGCCACAGTTTTTCAAGTCCTAAGCAAAGACTCCACAGCTCTGTCTGTGCTCTGTGATTAGAACAAACATGAGCTATGTATAGCATTTTATGAGCACATATTATAATGAATTCATTTCCATTAGTCTGGGTAAACAAATTAGCCCTAAAATTGCTGAAATTTATCATAGATTCCAATAAATGTGCAGGCATTATTTGCTCTGCCTTCCTTAAACATGTGGTAGTGAGTCCGTTTTAGGCTTCCACATAAGGATTAGCCTTTCCAATCATATTGAAGGCCAGATTGCTTAACTACAGCACATAGTGTCATGCTACAGATAATCCATGCCCTTGATTAATGTTCTTATAATCAATTGCTGTCTGGAAGTGACTCCTTCCCATCACACTCTTCACAAAAAGAGCAGATGGTATTTAAAAGGTTATGGCAAGAGGGCATTACAGAGGTCAAATGGAACATCGATCAAGTGGGCAGAAAAATTGCCTTTTTTCTTCTTCTTTCTTCTTATCGTAATAATCCATGAGGGAATGGGGTGTATGAATTATAGTTTGATCTATAGTTCAACACTAAGATATTTTCTTGTTTCAAATTTCTATGTTGTTTTGGGTAATGAACCTGGAAATTGGATTCCTTGTGCACCAATAAAAAATTGTACCAATATGAGCATCTCAAACAAATAATTTTTAGACTCAAAGAAGATTTTTTTCAAAAATTTTAATGCAGCCAGAAGGTTCCAACTTAATAAAAACTTTAATATAAAGTGACTCTTGGATCAATTTTTACAAAGGTAATGGCTTTATTTATAGAAAATTACATTGAATTTTCATTTTTATGTGAAATTATATGCAATTCTTTGTGTATAGATTTTCTCTCCTTATGTTCCTGTCCTTTATCACACCAGTGACAGTCTATCATATATTTCAAAGTGATCAATTCTCTTTTTAATTGGTATGCTTATTTCTAATTAGGCAGAATCATAGTGGGAAGGTTGCATTCCCATGTGCAAAATACAAAGATTGAAATGTAATAAGAAAATGTCAGTATGATGTTGTTTAAAAACTGAAATGTGTTACTTTTATAAACTGTCACATTCAAATACATAGATGCAGATTCTCCTACCACGAATAGGTCACATCTACATAATATAATGATGATAAAGATATTCATTGCCTAAATAAAAAGAATATACACACTAGAATTTACAGAGTAAAGAAAAGGCTATTGACCATGATGGTTGACTATTCATTATACGAAACATTTGTGTAGTTTTCAGTTACTAAAGGTGCTATCAAATATATTACTAGGTTAGTCAACAATCATTTACTGAATGTTTACTCTGTACATAATTGTTGGCCATTTGGGGATTGAAAGACATGTTATATTTCTTGTCAAATAATTTAGATATTATTGGGGAAGAAAACAATATTTATTGAAAAAATAACTTTGTCACTTTGTTCAAGATTTTTTGAAAGAAATAATGGGATAAATGTAAAATGAGTCATCCTCACAATAATGCTGTTTTTATTACATGAGAAAAAAGAGATTCCTGTGGTGTAGACTGGCCAAAGAAGTTTTCATATTGCTGAAGATAGGAAGGCAAGACTGAATAGCACTTAGAAAGGCACTGGGACAAAGAGGAAGCAAAGACTCAGAAGTGGAATATACTAGTTCAACTGAGTCACTGGAGCTACAAGGGACATTTCACACCATAGACAATGGGAGCCGTATTTTACAATGTTGTGCATACATGTATAAAATTTAGGACAGCTGCAAATACTTTTGATCAAGAGTTTTATTTCACATAATTACATGTTCTGCCTTTCCAGTGATACATAAAAGTACTCTTCATGTTGCAACTTACTAACTTAACTCTTAAAAATGTATATGGCTTTTAGCACTGTCTTAGCTTCTAGTATTGATTAATCTGAAACTGATTAGAACTAATTTGTTGGGGCTGGGGTTGGGGTTCTGGCTTAGTGGTGGAGCGCTCGCCTAGCACGTGTGGGACCCTGGGTTTGATACTTAGCACCACATAAAAATAAATAAAATAAATGTATTGTGTCCATCTACAACTAAAAAATAAATATATATAAAAAAACTAATTTGTTAGAAGATATCCTGAGGGCATTTAAATATAATCATACCAAAAGAGTAACTTAAATGACTGGAGTACAATTGTTCTTGGATTATAGCATGCATTATGATGGAAAACAGTGTAATGAAGGAAACTTCAGTCCTAAAGTTAGACTATAGGATTTTAAAAGATTTACTGAGTGACTACTCTGCATCAGGCCTGATGAGACATGGACTGCTTCTCAGGATTTTCCAACCAAGCACACACCTTATGTTGTGGTTTAGAGGGACATGAATCCCATAAAAGGGGCAGATGACATTGGATCTGAAATCATTTTGAAAAAGGACTATGTGGGAGCTAATCTCAGAGAGGAGCATGGTTTTAAACAGTGTATGAAAGGAGAAAGTACTGAAATGGACTGGTTCAGGTGTAGCATTACAAATACTTTATCCCTTCTCAGATATTCTGCTGTAGCTCTGTGGTCAGGGCAATGGGCCCTCCTAACCCATTATGAACCCACTCAATTTAGCTTTGACAAAGAAAAAAAAAACTAATGATAAAAGAATATATTTTTAAAAATAACTATGCAAAATGAGAGTGAGAATAAAAATAGATAAACATCTCCAATTTACCTTAAACCTAGCAATGAAGAATATATTCTTGCCTGTGTGATCCTCTCAGACATCAATATTTATCTCCATTTATCTACACTGATAATGGGTTAAAAGCCAAGAAAAATACAAATAAGTCCCTGTTACTATTAGGAAACAAAATCTTTTAATGATACAATAGAAAAAAATAGGCCTCTTTCTTGGGTCACACTAATTTCCCCAGAGGCCATGTCTGAGCTAGCATCATTTTCCTTGGAAATCTGTTCCTCCCTTCCCAAACATTAGCCTACTTGGAAATATAAATGGAAGATATTATCTTCTTACATGGTTTTTATCTCTGCTATAGTGATTGGTTTTAAGGTGTTCATATTATTATACCTGGATCAACTGACCTCTTTTGTATATAAAAAGATTTGGGGACAAAGGGACCTCTTATTTCTCAAAATGCATTGCTGTGAAATGTATGTTCCAAATAGGAGATATTTGTCCTGATACCTTAGAAAATGATGGTAGCATCTTTGAAGATAATTATATTAGTATTAGGTAAATCCTTAGGGTTTGATATGCTAATGTATTAATTTTTTATTCATAAATATAGTCATGCCTTTGACAAATGTTTATACAGCAGCAATTATTGGTATGGGGTGCATTTATAGATGCATGTGAAATACATAAAATCGCATTCATCTCATGCCTAACAACTCATTTTCTTGATAAAATAGTTTTATGAATAGTGGTTACTCCCCTTTCTCCCTACTGTCATAGCATTTTAGATTATATTAATATTTTCTAGGATTTATATTATGCATTTAAATAGGAAAATTCCAGAAAATGCATTAAGTTCTTATGTCACTATTTTCTTCCACTGTACACAAATGAGTAGACTTATGCATTACTGAACATAAATATGACTCCTTGTTTCAGGAAGTAAATATCTGCTCAGAAATATGGACCATAACCTGTGCACATTGAAGATAACTGTACAAAAGGAATAGACATTACTAATTGCCAATGTTACAAAAAAATCTTCATGGTGAAAAATGGTTTTTGATTGAAGTTTTGCAAGATACTTTATCTAAAAGCCACCAGCCCACTACTTAAGCCTTTGTGTGAACACTAATCAGTCTATTCTAGGGCAGAAAAAGGAAAAGATGGCCTTATGACTTTATTTTTCTTGGAGCCACGAATAGGTGAAACTTTCATCAACAGGTTTGAATCGTCACCTCTATTGCTATATGGAAGTTTTTTCTGGAGGAAAATAGGAGACAAAGTATAATTATTTCACCCAATTAATGAGAGATCAACTGCAATTTCCTCTATTCATTTCTAATTCAATATAGAATTAATACAATTTGTGATACTTTCACAGTGGGTTTTTTTTTTTTTTTTGATACTTGAAAAATCTTTATAGACCTTAGAAATCAAATGAACTAGAAAGCTGGAGAACAGAAGCACAAGTGCTCTCTGGCTAGAACTATAACAATTGTAGAGAGGATGTCAACTCTTGTGACACCCATGGTGTTGGTCATGATGTTCCTGAACATCTCTCCTTTAATTAGAATAAACAAAGTAATCATGAAGGGCTCATGATGTGCACCACAGGAACAGAGAGCATTAAGTACAACAATGAGCTCATAAAAGAATTAGAGCAATAATGCTTAAGGGAGAGCTTGGTATCAAAAGAATCAAAAATTTTGTTCAGGGATGTGCAAAGACAAATGAATTATAAAAAGGAAAAGAAAAAGAAAGCCTTTCATGGACCACCTTAATATTAAACTTCTTTCACATTCCTTTACTTATTATTGAACAGAAATATTAAAAGACTAAATAAAATAGAAGCTACAATTTGGTCAACAGTTTTTTTTTTTTTTCTTTAATGATCTTGCTAAATTTTATAGAGAAAAAAAACAGTATAGCTCAAAAGTTTGTGCTCATCGATAGCATGTCAGCAGAGAAACACATTCACATTCAACTCAGTAGGAATAAATTATCACGTTATGTATGTATGCACATATATATGTATAGATTTATTTTTGTTGTTGTCAATATTAAGGGTGATATTTCAATACCCAATAAAATAATTAATACTGACAATAAAATGAATATATCCATCACCACATATATTGATATGGTAAGTTTACTGCACTGCATTCTAAGCAGATTTCCAGTAGGAAAATGAATATTATAAACTGTACTCCTTATGCTGTATATTAGATCTCTAGATTTATTCACCCTAATCAATTGTATCTTCTACCTGTTGATCAACATCTCCACATTTCCCCCCAAGCAAACCCCTGGCAACTACTTTTCTACTGTCTATCTCTATGTATTCTACTTTTTGCAGATTCCACAAATAATTAGGGTGCTTCCATGTCTTGGCTATTTTGAATAATGCTGCAATTAATACATTTGTGCAGATATCTCTAGAAGGTGGAGAATTTGTTTCCTTGAGTATATACCCAGAAGAAGAATCACTGGATCATATGGTAGTTGCCATTTTTAATTTTTTGAAGAATTTCCATGCTGATTTATATTCCCAACAAAAGAATATAAGTGTTCTCTTTTCTTCTTATTTCTGATCATTTTGATTGCAGTCATTCTAACAGGAGTGAAGTAATATGTCCTCATGGCTTTAATTTACATTTCCCTGTTGATTAGTAATGTTAAGCAACTTTTATATACCTATTGGAGATTTTTATGTGTTCTTTGGGAAAAGTATGTGTTCAGGTTCTTTGACCACTTTTTAAAGTTTATTTATTTTTTGCTATTGCATCGAGTGAATTCTTCAGGTGTTGTAGATATTTACCCCTTATCAAATGTATGGTTTACAAATATTTTCTTCTAATATACAAGCTGCCCTTTTTTTGTTGGATGTTTCCTTTATTGTGCAGAAGCTTTCAATTAGCATAGTCCCACTTGTTCACTTTTGATTTTCTTGTCTGACCTTTAGAGGTGATATCTAAAAAATTGCCAAGGGCAATGTTCTGAAGTTTTCTTTCTGTTTTGTTTTAGAAATGCTATAGGCTAATATCTTATATTTGGTTCTTTAACCCATTTTGATTTTTTATGTGTGTGGTATAACAGTTTAATTATATTCTTTTGCATGTGGATATGCAATTTTATCAGCACTGCTTATTGAAGAGACTATTCTTCCCCATTGTGTATTCTTGGTGTGCCCTGATAAAAATCAATTGACTTTGTATGCTTCAGACAATTTCAGGACATATATTTTGTTTCATTGTTCAATGTATCTGGTGCATGTCAGTACCATGCTGTTTATATTACTGTAGCTTTGCAGTGCAAGTTTAACCTTATTTCCATGTATTTTTTATCTCCATGTATATATATATATATATATATATATATATATATATATAGTAATTAATTAAACAGTATAAAGGGCTTGTGAGGAAAATAGTAGTTTAAAACTATAAGTCTGGTTACCTTAGAGTCTTACTTCATATTTTTTGTTTATCCTAATCTCACATTGAAAATTATAGAAAATATGATCATACCCCAACTTCTTATTTATCCCATATGTTTTTCATATTTATAAGCAATGAGAACATAGTTTATCTCTGCAAACTTTTCTTCCTCTGAATTTCTACAGGTGTTTGATTCTTATAGTAGTAACAGTTAATTATGCTTCCATAACTTCAAATATCATTTTATATATATATATCCATTTTTTTCTTTATGATACTTCAACTGTAAATAATAATACTCTTAGCCTCGCCAATGCCTTACGTAGAGAAAAATAGCCACACCTATTTCCATATTTCTCCCACATCCCATCTTTCCTTAGACACACTTTTGCTTTTTAATAAATCTATTTTTAATATTTATATTCCGTTTTTTACCCACTGCTGTCTTCTATGCTTATTTATAGAACTGAAAATAAATATATCTAAAAACTTTTATTTTATTGTATTGGTTCTGGGGATTGAATCTAGGTCCTTAGAGTATGATAACTCCATGCTCTACCAACTGACTTACACCCACAACCTCCTTCACAACCTTTATTTTATGACTCTAAAGCCTATTGTAATACAGATCCATGAGATCAGATGTCATATCTAAATAACTTTTACAGCAATACCAGTATTTTATAGCTGAATTAGTTTTTAGTTTAAAACAAGACAAAGCATTGATAATAATTAAATATTTTTCAGTGCTAGACCATATACTCTCCAGTGTCATAACCTAACAGACTGACTCTCAATTCCTCCTAATATGCTTAGTGTTGGGATGATGCCCCTTGCGTATGCTCAGGGTTTTCCCACTGACTGTGTGTTAGTGACAATGAGGTAAAATGGCTTATTAATAAATAAAATTGACATAAATGGTTTTCTTATCTACTCTCATTGCTTTAGTGGTGCCGCAGTCTGTTTTCTGTTGTTGTAGCAAAACCAGGTAACTTATAAAGGAAAGAAGTTAATTTGGGTCATTATTTTAAAAGCTGGAATGTACAAGACCATGACATTGGTACCTGGTGAGGGTTTTCTTGCTGCATCATACCATGGCAGACAACATCACAAGCAAGGCAAAGCAGGCACGCCAGACAGCTCACATTCATAAAGAAGACATTCCTTCAATAACACATTAATCCACTAACCCATGTATAAACCAGTCTATTCTTGAAGGCAGAATATAGTATACATATATAAGGCATATTCATATATATATATATATATATATATATATATATATATATATATATATATATATATATATCCAATATGCCTGGCAATGATTCCACCTCCAAAACCTTTAACATATCATCATATCATTTTGAGATTTAACTTCCCAACTGATAAAGTAGAGAGTATCCAATCAAACCATAGCAAGTGGATGAGTACTGATAAATGAGATGTAATATATGGAGAAATTTCATCAAGTAAGGAATGATTTAAATGAAAACAAAAACAAGGAATCAAAGTACTTCCATATAAATTTACACATATATTGATAAATCCATATACATGTTTGTTCTTTCATGATTCAAGTGAAACCCCTCCAGAATCCTTCTCCCTCTTTAGATTAAGAATCTCTACAAATTAATACACGTGAAGTAACTCTAGATGATATGGATGTTGACTATTTTTTCTAATGGTATTATCATTTTGCAGATACAATTATTCTTTCTGGAAAGGGTTGTCAGTACATCTGATGTGAATACAATTCCATAGGAAAGGTAACATTGTTTCAAAATTGACTTTGAAGTATTATGTCAGACATTAGAAGTCCAAATATTGTTGTAGAAAATAATAAGGTATAATGATGGCAATGGATATTTGGATTATTTATGGATTTGATTTTAAATTAGGGAAATGTATAGGAAGTAGAATATTATTGACTGTGATTGAATGTTCCTTGCCATCCCATCCTTTCCCTGCTCTTCTCTTTTTCTTCCTCCCTTCCTCTCTCCCCTCTTTCTTTCTTTCTTTCTTTCTTTCTTTCTTTCTTTCCTTCCTTCTTCTTTCTCTTAAACAATGAAAGGGCATTTCTTTCTAACTTTCTCAGGAGATTGGACATGGAAGTTTGAATTCCTCTGCCTCCTCTTCTGGTGTAGTTTGTACCCCTATCTACTTATTAATCCCTCCATGATCAAGTAACTTCTGTGGCTACAGGCTGACAGAAGGGTTCTGAGTGAGAACATAAGCTTTGTGGAAACTCAAGCTTCTGATCTGATGCAGGACTCTTCTCCCTTTCAGGTGAGCAAGAATCTAGGGAGCCATATTGGAGGGGCCTAGGGCAGGAATTGGAAGCTTTGCATACAAGATTCCTTTGCTCTGGAAAAAAGGACAAATCCAGTTTGAATGTACACTTTGGGTCTCCCTGGGAACCAAGATGCAGAGGAAAAGAAAATCAGCTGGGTAGAATTATATATGAACTCCTTATTGCTTCTTCCTAGTGTCTCAATAGAAAATTGGAAAGTAATTTGATAGAGTGAAAATCCACAAGAGATTCCTGTAGGTTAGTGCAACTGTTAGCCTCTAAGCAGCTAAAATATATTAACAAGGATCATTAGCCAGAAAGAGGGCACCAGAGAAATGTTAGGAATAGCTTCTAGTAAAGCTATGTACCTAGAAGAGGCAAAAGAGAAATTGGACAAATGAGAATTATTTGAGAAGACTTGAAAGTCATCAAAGCTAGACTTGTTTTAAAAATAAGCTTAAACTAGTTTGTGGACAAACAAACCAACAAAAATAATTGGGGGGGGGCACAAATATACAAGGTTAGGAATGAGAAAGGAAAACTAGATATAAATATAGAAGAGAAGAAAAGAATGATGTAAAAATGACTTCTGTAAATGTATGACCAAAGAAACAAATTAATAGTTCAAGGCAGAATCTTTATATTCAAGGGTTTTCTTAGTGGTAGTAACATTTTCATACCTAAAAAGTTTGTCACTTTATGGATTCAATCAAATTTAAGCAGAAGTCAATTGTGGAACATGCCATGAGGATAGCAGCAGGAAGAAAATAAAAGAACAATTCTAAGTAAACAGCAGCTTTTCCTGGATATTATATTTTCATGTTACATAATAGTAATTAAATTAATTCCATCCAAATCAGTTGCTTGAAGTGCCAAATAAATATTATTTGCATTGGCACATGAATTTATCCACTTCCATTGCGGTTATTAAATAGCAAACAATCTGAAATTCTTTAGAAAAAACTGGCAAAAATTATAATTAAGAATTTTTAAAAATTAAACTAATTGTATATTCAGGCTCAAAATCTGTCATTTTTGTATAAAAATAACATTTCAGGGTGATTTTATGAGTCTTCACTGGCTGTTTCTCAAACATCAGCTTCACTGCTTGCTCATTCTTCATGCAGTAGATCTCTGAGTTCAAGAATTTGGACTTTGTCGTCATCTGTTCTCAAGTTCTAGTTTGTAGACATCAAATTAGAAGTAGCTTGGGTGCCTCCAAATAAAGATAATCTCCTAGAAACCTGGATGATTTTCATGAAATAATGGGATCTAGAGATATAGTTTTGGCATTATCAATATTTAAAGAATACTACAACTCTAGTCACAGGAGTAGTGAAGGAGTTTTATGCATTCCTCATGCCATCTTGGAGTGCCCCACCCTCCAACCCCTAGTTTCTTGATATCTGGTAGTCATTCTGCCTGCAGCACCCTGATCTTGAAACACTTCTATTACTTGTTGTCCAGGACATGAGGATGCCTGCCATTTCTGCAAGCCTTCAGACCAGTGCTAAGCAAGTGAGGAATTTCATTTATTTTAGAATTGTTCATTGTGATCTCCAAAGGTGTTGCTTTTGTTTTATAAAACTGGCTTTTTAAATACATGGACTAAATCCACTGTTGTATTTCTGGAGCAGGAGAATAGTTCAAAGCATGAAATTTTAAGTCAAGCCCTCTTAATCAGAAATCATGTCACCCACCCCCTTCTTTAGAATGTTAGCGGATTTTATCTATTAAATGTGTTGGTACAGTGGAGGAAAGGCTACCACAATTCCTGCAGTGTTAAGTACAGCATGAATTTTAAGTTGACATTAGAAGGTATTGAGACATAGAGTCTTTAACTTAACCAAACTAAAACAATTATATTACTTACCTCTGAGATTTAAAACCAGACATTTAGATTATATTTTCATCATACTAGTGAAAGTTTGTCTTCTAAGTTCCACTCAGAGAAATATGAATTTAGTCCCTTTAGCAACTCTACTCCACTAAAGCTTCTTTGTGCCTGTGATTCACTGAGCAGCCATGAATGACACAGTGATGTGTAAATCCATGTACACTCCATGGAGTGAGAACAAGAAGGCAAGTTAGCCCTTATTCTTTGCCAGCAAAATTTCCAGCTTTGCTTTGTACAATTGTTAAGACTGAGAAAAGAACATTGACTCATTCTGAGATCACAGACCAAGGTTAAGAGCTCCTGGGGCCTCTCCCAGCTTGTTACTGAT
This sequence comes from Tamias sibiricus, assembly GCA_025594165.1. Lineage (NCBI taxonomy): Eukaryota > Metazoa > Chordata > Mammalia > Rodentia > Sciuridae > Tamias > Tamias sibiricus. The sequence goes on from CM046668.1 coordinate 34,235,468, forward strand.
TTGTTGTGTGACCTGGGGCAAAGCACTTACGTTCTCCATTTAAGTATTTCCAAAGGTCCCTATTTTGATAAAGAGGTTATCCTAGCCTTTCCTCTATTCCCTCTCCTCACTCATTTTATGTTCTTTCTCTTGCTTACAAGGAAGAGTAGATCCTCTTAACTATTTTAATTTTCATGTTCTGCTTCAAGCTCTGCAAGGTGCAATTGATAGCCTTGCTGAACAAACTTTTACTTTGCATGCTCACTGGGATTAACATTTGGCAAGTAGAAAGAAATCAGACAAAAGGGTAGAGAACCTGGATTCTGAGCCTGTCTATATAATGACGACTATAAACCAAATGAGTTAATTGCATCCATAGGAACAAACAATGTAATTTAATTTAATTGAAATGTGAACAGAGAGACAATGTCTGAAGGCATCAAATCACACCTGGGAAGTAAAAATTCAGAATCTTTCCCATTAAGTTAAATGAGGAAAAGTGAATTTTAGGAATGACTTGTCATGCCTTCAGCAATATGACCCACATTTTCTTTTTAAAATAGCCTGCCATGTAAAAGATCACTTATTCATGGTCAATGTTCTGTATATAGTTGAACATCTAACTGTATTAAAATATATATATATATATATATATGCATATATATATATATTCACACATACATATTAGGTCAATTTAGAATATAATTTATTCTGCAAACTATTGGCATTTGATAAATGATGGACTAAAACATTGGGTAAAAATATGATCATCTGCTACCAATAGTCATTTTAAAGTACTGCATAAAAAGGTTTTCAATTTTAATTTCAATTTTTACACCCACAGCAACCCTGGGGAAAATGGAGATTAAAAACTGAGTTTTATCATATCATTTTTATTGATAAGAAAAACACTATTCAAAGAGAATTAAAGTGTTTTCCTTTAATTTGATTAAGAATAATTGTTATTGCTAGATTGGAAGTTAGTTTTCTTGGTCTTGTTCCTCATTTGTTTTGTTTTTTCATTTGTTTTTAAAATTACAAGATGTAATAGGAAATCCTCTAAGTGTTTAGTAAACCTTTGTTATTTTCTTATCATTATAATCCATGCATGATCAACCTCAACCTGTGTCACCTTCATTCCAAACTCACCATTTTTCTGTTTTCTTTTCCTGTGAGAAGATGTATTACTGATTCACATAGGGTGAGCTTTCCTAAATTCATTTTTTAAAACAAAGCAATTGACTTACTCTCAAATAGCTATCAAGGAATGATTTCTGATCACAGTAGTGATTTTCATTAGAAGCACATACGCAGATCATCTGCCTCTTTCTGATCTGATTTCATCTGGAGCCCCCAAAGAATGAACACTTTGTATGAGTTTGTCATGTTAGTTCCTAACCCTACTGAGGGCAATACATTTAAACTTTGATATCAAGCATGAGACCTAACGTCTTCCAATATCCAAATATAGCATTTTTAATGTATCATAGTCCCTTGCTTCAATTTAAGACTCTGTAACTAACATGAGACATTCATGTTCTTGTGTTCTCAATAGACTGCTAGTCATTCTTTAAATACTAACTGAATTCCACAGCTAATGCTGGAGCTGGATATTGCAAGAGAATCAGGCAAGTTATATACCTCTGATGCTTTTAGTATCATTAGCATAATATGAAAGTCTACTTTCATAGGATCATAGGAATCCATAGTAATTGTCTTTGGTTTTTACCTCCTAGTGTTCACAGCTTTGTATAAGCACCTCTCTCTTTGAGTGTGGAAAGTATATGTGACTTAATTCTAACCAACAGAATATTGCAAAGGGTTTTGGAATGTCACCTCATGATTGCATGATGTTATTTAAAGATACAATCTTGCTAGAGAAACTCTTCAGGGGCTTTTTTTTTGCAGCTAAATGAGGCCCATAAGGCAACCTCTAGGAGCTAAGTGCAGCCTCTACCCAATAGCTAACACAAAGACAAGATCTTCAATACCCAATAGCTCCTCAACTCCTACTCTATAGAAAATTCTGCAAAATGTCAGTGAGTAAACTCTCCTGTACTCAAGCCTCCACATCAGAACAGATAACACTTGATCTCAGCCTTTATCCCAAACAGAGTATCCCACTAAGTAATACTCAGACATTGGAACCACATACCTAGAGATAATACATGAAGCTTGTTTTGTGCTGCAGTCCATTGTGGTGTAGTCTAAAAGAACAGAAAACAAATAAAGCGTTGTAAGGATGTATATTCTTCTGTCCAGTACAAAACACAAATTATATGTCCAATAAATAGCTGTCATTATTATAAACACATGATAAATTTTCCCTTAAAAATTGTTTTAGAAAATATCATGCAATAATAGAAAAGTAGTTTTTAAAATGCTTTATTTTTATATCTTCAATCTGTATTATTGTAAAATTATTTACTTCTAACAATGCTAATATTTCATTGCATATGCATTAAAAAGATATTGGTACTCTATTAACAAAACTTGAACTTGTTCTCAAAAAATAATTTATATACCAAATAAAATTTCAAATATTGAGAAGTATATTTGTATACATATACCTCTGTTGTATATGTATATGTATATGATGCTACAATAACATCAATTCACTAATTATGTACATATTGCGATTTAAGGTGTTTTACCTTATATTTTTTTTTCACATTTCATATACTTGTAGAGCACATTTTTACATATCTCTGGTTGTATACAAAGTATATTCACACTATTCGTGACTTCATACATGCACTTAGGGTAACGATATCCATCTCATCCTACCATCTTTTTTTCTTCCTTCACCCTTTTGCCCCCTCCCTTCCCCTCCCTCCCCATTGGCCATTCTAGTGTTCCTCTAATCCTCCTATGCTCCCCATCCCAACCCCACTGTGAATTGGCCTCCTTATATCAGAGAAAAGATTTGGCATTTGGCTTTTTGGGATTACCTAACTTCACTTAGCATCATATTCTCTAGCTTCATCCATTTACCTGCGAATGCCATGATTTTATTCTCTCTTATTGCTGAGTAATACTCCATTGTGTATATATGCCACATTTTCTTTATCCATTCATCTACTGAAGGGCATCTAGGTTGGTTCCACAGTTTAGCTATTGTGAATTGTGCTGCTATAAACATTGATGTGGCTCTGTCCCGGTAGTATGCTGTTTTTAAGTCTTTTAGGTAAAGACCAAGGAGTGGGATAGCTGGGTCATAAGGTGGTTCCATTCCATGTTTTCCAAGGATTCTCCATACTGCTTTCCATATTGGCTGCACAACTTTGCAGTCCCACCAACAATGTATGAGCGTGCCTTTTTCTCCATATCCTCACCAACATTTATTGTTGTTTGTGTTCTTAATAGCTGCCATTCTGACTGGTGTGAGATAAAATCTTAGAGTGGTTTTGATTTGCATTTCTCTAATTGCAGAGATGTTGAACATTTTACCTTATATATTTTTTTAAAGTTCCTTGCTACTAGACCTTATACTGCCTGAGGGCAATGACTCTAACTTGTGATTGTAACAGTAGCTCCTAGCTCAGTATGTGGTGGGTAATTAATGCTTAAAAATACTAAATGATTATCTTCATTGAAAGAAGAATTTGTGCAATATATTCTGACGACACTTACTGAACAATAACTGTGGTCCAGGACTTATGGAATCAACTGAGGCTTAAATAATTCCAATAGGATTCTAATCTCTAAGAGTTTATTGTCTAGGGATAGAATCAGATATACATAAACAAGCATTCACAATATGCTAAGTGCTTATAGATATACAAAAGGTTAAGAGTGCAAAAATGGATGAGGCAATTTTCTGGCTAATAGGACCAAGTAAACCTTTGCAGAAATGAGAATTTACTTGAAGAATAGGAATTCACAGGTTGTAAAGGCTGTGAGGGAGGATCATCTATCTTTTCCTTTTTCAAGGAGGTAAAGGTTAGAACCCCCACAGGCAAAGGGTCTGACAATCTACAGAACAAACCATTAGAGATAGGTCTGGTGGCTCCCCGGTACTTCCCTCATAAACAAAAGGAAGTGAAGTTTCAGGATATATGAGCACAGCCTCATGTCTCCAAACACACAGGTTTTGTTTTGAAAATATGTGACTGTCCAGTTTGCCTTCAAAATGATTTTTCAATATTTTAGGGAAGAAATACAAACATTAAGATTATCTCTCTTTTTTTTTTTGCATCTTTAATTTTACTTTGTCTTCTATTAATTATATTACACCTGGAAAATCTTAAGTATAAAATCATATTGTCAAGGAGGGCATAAAAAGTGCAAAACATCAATTTTGTTGGAGGCTGTAAGTGGATGTCTCAAAACTCATCATCTCTATTTTCTGACACTATTATTCCTCTTAAGTATCACTGGCCCCATTACCCCAAATCTTCAAGTCCTCACTGTCTATTTTCCCCTCCAATCTCCCACTGAATATTACAAAAGTTTTCAAGATACTGTGAATTTTAGTTGATATGGTACTATATAACATTTTAATTTTATACTGTCAATTATATTAGAACATATATATATATATATATTTTTCAAATTTTCAATAGAATGAGGAGTTTTGATTCACTAGTAGACTGGGAAAGCATTTGGATTGCAGGGTAATGTATTCTCTCAAAGGTCAAACTAAGTGTTTATAATGAGACTGCTTGTATTAATATATTGCTTCCTCTATTTTGTTCGTTAATAAAAACAATACATTCACTTCTATAGAACACTTGATCTGTGATTTTCTAGTTCCTGCAGTTCCAATTTATCCAACAGTTTCTCTGTCTTCTGTATCTGTCTCTTTCTTTCTCAAACACACAAACACACATGCACACACTCCAGGCCTTCACAGCATTACATTGCTCACTGTCCTTGAAAAGATAGATGGATAACTTACAACCATAATTATAGATACTCACTGGTGTAATGAAGAGAATTAGAAAATGTGTACACAATAGCAATGCAGGAGAGAGGATTTATAATTGGCAGCTATTAATCTAATAGAGAGAAAGAGAGGCGGCTGGAATAATTAACACATGCCACACAGAGTGATCGTTTATGATAAGGATGACTGAAAAGACAGCAGCATTACTTAGGTTTCCCCACTGGCAAAGAAAGCTAGAGTGAAAATAAAATGAATCTTTGGCCCAGACAGCAGCAATCATGCTTACTGAGCTGTGGTGAAAATAAATTCTTCATGAATCCATTTGGTAATTCTCCTTTAACCCCTGTGTTTACTACCAAAAATATATCCTCCTGTCCGTCTTCACAAAATTTGGTCATCAGAATGCTCAAACACTCAAATTTTATTTAAAACAAACTTTAGCTAATAAAATATTTATCCCTGGGCATAATTTTTTAAAAAAATAAATAGCTACGTATTTAAGAAGCAGCTCATGATTATTTATTCCTTCTTTTAGCTTTATTCTTCTAAAATATATATCCCATCAAAAATATCACTACAGTTTTGGGAAATTGTTTTAAATGATCCATTCACGAGGCAGACAATCCTCACCACTGTTAGGAATATTAAATCTTTCTGTGGTGTACATGCCAGGGCACAGAATAGACATCACTAACAAAATCCAAATCATTTTTTGAATTATATTTGCATCTATTTTACTAGTTTGAATAAAAATGTAATAAACAATGAAAACATGAGACTCAGGATAAGCATTATTACAGCCTCTTTAAACAAATTTTCTCGAGGAAAGAACTCATACTGGTTATCAGATAAAGAATGGCCATAAAATGACCTTTCTTTTCTATCTGCTTTTAAGATTTTTCTGGAATTACATTAAAATGACTGGTGTCTGCTCTTGATACTCCGGATTACTAAGTTCTTATGCTACGTTTAGTGTTTCAGATTATCAATTTTGAAACATTAAATATTAGAAATATTAAGCAAAAATAAATGGTTAATATTATTTTGAAAACAACCATTAATGCTATTTTCTCAAGAAGAGTATAACGCTATTCATTATTTTTTATAACTCTTTAACTGTGCAATATTGTAAAATTCAATTTGAATGTGTACTATTACTAAGTGCCTTGAAATTTATACTTATTTTTGGTTCCACACCTAATCTTGAACTATTTTACATGGGAAACTGAAATAAAGCATCCAACAGGAGAATACCCTTGAACTTCCGGATTTCTTATAACTCTTGACTTTTTTCTGTCCCTTCACCAATTTATTTGCCTGTTTCTCTTCTCTTACTGAACTGTTCACCTTTGTCCCAATAGTTTCAAAAGCCTCTTTTTTTCAGATTATTTTTTCTGGATAATTGAATATTAAATTTGAAACAGTGCAATAAAAATCAAATGGATATTTTAAAATTTGCTTGTGTATTTTATTATGTTACTTTCTCTTTAAAAAAAAAAAAAAATACCTGGCTTAAGTCTTCTTTGTCTACCCAGAAAGCCTGAATTTCATCTATATTCTTCTCCCCCATCAACATGAAGGTTATTCTCCAGATATTCCTCATTATTTGCTGTTTTCTTGCATAAAATCCATCGATTGTAACTTCACTTATACTTATCCTGTGTTCATCTGTGAAAATTCTGCAAATGCCCTCAATACTTAAATTGATTTTAGAGACTTTTCTTATGTTACCTCAACACAATGTGACATATTTCACCTCATATCACACAAAGGAGTTTTCTGTATATGCATTTAGAAACTTTACTGGTTTACATTTTTATTTTTTTCATTTACTTACTTTTTTCTACCTACTTTATTTAATCCTCTGGAACGAAGATACATACCAATCTGATTTTCTCTTTTCTTAAGACAAGCCCTTAGCCATGTTGATCCTCTGTGATTTACCTATAAATTAAGATGAATAATAATGATCATTTATTGAACATTTTTATAAGCTAGTAAATACAAACATTGTACGTTTTACTATTTACATAGATCCTATGAGATAGTTATTATTATTTTTGTTGGCAATGAAAAGTCTTCCCAAACTTTGGATTCTGAACTGGAGTCCAGGTCTCTCCTACTCCAAAGCTCCTGATGTTAACCACTGTGTCATATTTTCCCACCTGTATCACAGATTTCAAATGGAAATATACAATAATTTACATATTAGCTAATTCATTTCTGAATTGATTGAAATGGTCAAATTCTTACTTATAGAAATTATCAAATATATCATATGTAGTTAATATTAACAAACATCCTTTTTTTCCCATTTAAAATAATTTTCATTGATTTATAAAATATACAAAGATAATTATGTTATGTCAGCAAGCCAAATTTTTACAAAGTAACACACCTGTATAATTAATTAGCTTCTAGATTTAGCAGATCACCACTATTATCATTTAACAAGCCCCTCATAGTCCTTTCCATTCCCTCAGTGCCCCAGTGTAAACTCTGATTTCTAATAGAATAAACATTTTTGTTTAGAATAATTTTAATTTCCAGAAAAGTTACACGATATTATAAAAGATTCCCATACATGTCTCTCCTGTTGTTAGCATTTTTACCTTTACTTTGGATAAAGAGCAAAAGTAATTCAGCAAAGAAAGGCAAGTCAACAAGGAAAAGGTACTCTTACCAGTAAAAAATTCAGGAACAATTGGGTATACATAGGCCAATGGACCTACAGACAGAAAGTAAAAGGATAGGAGTAAACATCATTTACATGAGCTGCGTAAACAATCAGAGGTTTCTATCCTCATATCAGATAAAGTGGGCTTCACGCCAAAGTTAATCAGAAGGGACAAAGAAGAATATTTCATACTGTTTAAGGGAGTTATATATCAACAATAAATAACAATTGTAAATATTTATGCCCCAAACAATGAAGCATCTATGTACATCAAACAAACCCTTCTTAATTTCAAGAATCAAATAGACCACAACAAAATAATACTGGGATACTTTAACACCATTTTCTCACCACTGGACAAATCCTTCAAACAGAAACTAAATAAAGAAGCTATAGAACTAAAAAATACAGTTGTTAATATAGACTTTACAGATATATATATATATATATATATATATATATATATATACACACACACAGAGAGAGAGAGAGAGAGAGAGAGAGAGAGGGAGATAATATATATATATATATATATAGAGAGAGAGAGAGAGAGAGAGAGAATATTTCAGAATATTGCATCCAACAATGACTGAGTACACTTACTTCTCAGCAACACACAGCTCCATTAATTTAAGGCCTGTGGCAAGGGAGAATATCATGGCAGGAAACTCATGGGGAAGCAAAACTGCTTACCTTATTGCTGCCAGGAAACAGAAAGGGGGAGCATGTTCTTACACTAAAACCCCTCCTGCTATATGCATCCATAAAACACTCACTGCATCAGAGCCCTTCCAAAAGTCCTACCTCTGAATCCTGTTGCACTGGGGACCAAAACTCCAATACTTGAGCTTTTGGGGCACATTTAAGATCCAAGCCATAACAGTAGTCATCTTGGATTGATTATTTAACACAAGGTTTTTGTATATCATTAGAGTTGGTGTATTAGTTTTAACATGCTTCCTCCTGAGCTGGGGGTATATAGCTTAGTGGTAGAATGCTAACCTTGCCTGTGCAAAGCAATAAATTTGATTGCCAGCACTGCAAAAAGCAAAAAAACTACTGGGGAATTATAAACATTCCTTTGAGAAAAAGATTTTATTTCATCACAAAGAAGAGAGAGAATTACTTTAAGATTAAAATTAACCAACCTTCACTCTTTGTGTATGTGGAGTGTATATACAGGAATTTTCAAATTGAAATGTGATAATCATGATAGTGATGATGATGACGAATAGATAAGAGGGGTCAAGTAATAGCTAAGAAATAATATTTACAATCACAATCTCATATATGTCAATAGTTAGCATTTTAGAATTATTACTAAATTCTGTAAATTGTTCTAGACTTTATGTAAACTATTTCATTTAAATATCATAATAGCTTTATTAGAAAAATACTGTTGCTTTCTCTTGCTTTACAGATGAGTAAAGTGAGTACATAAAGATTAAATAACTTATTCAACGTCGTAAATAGTGAGTAGAAAGCCAGAATTTCCACCCTGTTCTTTCAGCCTCCAAAACCCATAGCCTTAATCACATTTAATTTTCTACCTGTTCTAACAAGAAGGGATGAGTCATCTAAAACATTCCTCATGCAATTATTAAAACTAAAATTTATATTTTTTAGATATTCAAGATTTAGCATAACAATTAGATATCTTGGAAGTTTTGTCTTTGTTCATTAATAAATAAAATATCTTAAATTGAATGATCCTTATGATAGAATTCAATTCTTAATCAATTCTGAGTTTTTGAAAAGGAAGGAAAGAATGTTAAACAAAACATGATGTTTCAATTCTTGCTGAAATATCAGCAAATGTTCTAAATCTTGCTGCCTGGACAATTAATTGGAATGAAAAACAAATTAAGTCAGACTTAATTTATTAATAACAACAACTTTAAAATGGACATGAAATCAATTTGTGTTAGAAATCTGTTGATAATTTAGATGAAAAACATGCAGAACATATAACAGAAATTTTTCTGGATGTTGATCTCCTATTATATAAAATTAAAGGTTGATTTACATTATGTTTCTAGCTCCGATATTCTATAATTTTCTTCACATATCATGTCAGAGCTGGGGGAGGGAAAGTAAGAGATTGACACAAAAATGTTAGGAAAATAAATGGACTAGTGAATCCATAATTATTTTCATGACTACCACAGGGCATAATGAAGAATTGCTGTGATTCTACTTTATAGAAATTTCAATGCTCTCTGCTGTGCTGAGCATTAGGAAAAAAAAATTATGCAAGTGCCAGTTCCTACATTTACAAATCTATACAGACTAATTAGCAATTAAATGGAAATTTTAATAAATGCTATGAATCAAGCCTAATTGTATATTCTGTCAGCTAGCTATGATGTGTAAAATGTCATTCCATGCTTTTTCTCTATTACTCTGAATAATTGGGAATAAAGTGGGTGTGAATTGCATAACACTTCCTCAGTACTTCAAAAACATGGAGGAAATTCACAACTCTTCTATTTACTATGAAAATAGTAATCAATTTTGCATTTTCATACATATGAATATGAAACCAAGCAAATAACAAAAATATGTCTCATTCTGAATTATGTCATAGCAAATGAATACATTCTCCAGGGGAACAAAAATTAGTCTTTAACTACACATATATATCATGTATCAGCCATCTAGGCTATGATCCATACAATAATAATAATGATGATGATGATATAAAAAGTATTTTAATATAATGGTTTATTCATCTGTGAATAATTTTCTAACTATTTAAAAATTATTTGAATCATGATGAGCTCACTTGATACATAATTAACACCATGAAATCCTTTAATTTTATTTGTTGAATAATTCTATAGGTTAAGAATACTGCTTCGCCTAAAATTATGATATTATTATTCTAATGACCAGTAATTAGCTCTTTTCTTTAAGACTTCAAGTATTCTTTTTTTAATTTCAAAAAAAACTGTGACGTGTTTTATATTATATCATTAATGTAAGAAGTAATCTGGTTTTGATCTGGAAGGTCCCCTAAAAGCTCATGGTTGAAGACTTGGTCCCCAATGCAGCAATGTTCAGAGGTTTGATTGGGAGAAATTATTTGATCATAAAGACTCTGAACTCATCAGTGAATTAATCATTTTGAGGCTGATTATACTACAAGAAAATGATGGAAGTTAAAGGCAGGTGGGGCATGGTTGGAGGAAAGCAGTCACTAGGGTGTTTCCTTGGAGCCTAGGGCCTTCTCTCTGTGTATCTCTTTCTGTCTCCTTGACTCCTCATTGCCATGAGCTAAGAAACTTTCCTCTACCATGATGCTTTGACTCATCTTAGTCCCAAAGCAGTGGATCAAGCTGACTTAAACCTCCAAAATCATGAACCAGAATGAGTCTTTCCTAGTCTAAGTTGTTCTTGTTAGTTATTTTGGTCACAAGTAATAAGAGATCAATTATGCTAGGTAAGACTTTGACTTGGAGTGAAAAGATAAAAGTTCAAATCTAAAATTCTTCCACTTATGCCCTCTGAAATGTTGAGTAAACCAGGTAAACATTCTACACCTTAACATACTGACTGATAAAGTGAGAATAACATTTTATATTTCTAAAGCAGTAAAAGTCCATAGAAATATTTATTAAAAAGTTTTATATTTTAAATCATTATATAAAAGTGAGATAGTATTAGTATGTTGATCCCAATGCTCAATTATGTAAAACAAGTTGAAGTGAATTTAATCAAGCCAATGCATATAGCTTAGTGAATCTGAGAAGTACATCATATTATGTAGGATTTTCCAAGTCTATTGAGATTTCTACTTGGGATTATTATTTTTGATCAAGCTTCTGATATATCCCTTCATAATAAATGTTCTTATAAATATCTGATGTAGTTGTGGAAATCTATTTCTCATAGGAGAAAAGATTCATGTATATTTGCTACACTATTATAAATATAATATTATACCTGAGACATGTAGTATCTCTCCTCATTGTGAATGGGTTTATATAAATTTAACAATGTAACATAAAAATGGACCTTCATAAATTTGTGGCATAGATATAATCCAAACTGTTCATTAATTTTACTTTTTCCTTATTGTCCATGCCATATCCTTCAAAATACAAATATGGTGATTTTTACTGTTATTTCCAATGATTTATAAATAACTTTAACATGTTAGTGTAAAAGGAAATAGTATAGTTTACTCTTCCATAATAATATTTTGAACATAAAGTTTCCTGATTTATTGATATGTTTTATGATAAAAATTCACAAAGTAACATAAACTCTTAAGAAGTTGTGTTTTGATGTTGGTTTTAATGTTCACCCTATACAATGAGAGAAAAAAGGATGGGTATACAGTATGATGGTTAATCTGATGTGTCAACATGACTTGGTCAAGTGACTCTCAGGTAGCAAAACTTTATCTTTTAGTGTGAAAGGAGTCCCAGAAGAGATTAGGATTTGAATCAGTACATTAAGTAAAGAAGATATGCCCTCACCAATGTGGATGTGCACCATCTACTCTGTTGCGAGACTGTATTGAATAAAAAGATGAAGAAAGGGAAGGGTAAATTGTGTTTCTCTCTTCTCAAGCTGGAACATCCATACTCTCTGCCTTCAGACATTTGTGTTCTTATTTCTCAGGACTTTAGACTCAGCCAGAATTATATACTGGCTTTCTTGCATCTCCATCTAAATGAAGAGAGATGGTGGGGGTTCTTGATCCATGTAATCATATAAAACAATTATGGTTATATATAGTATAAGTGTGTGACATACACACATACATTATATGTACATATTATGGTTAGGATATATGGTCTCCCCAAAATTTTATGCGTGAGACAATGCAAAAATGTTTAAAGGTGAAATGATTAGATTCTGAAGTCTGTAACCAAATTGATAAATTAATTCACTTGAATGAATTAACTCAGTAGTAACTCTAGGCAGGAAGGGTGTGGTTTAAGAAAATAGAAAAATGGGTTCATGCCTTTGAGATTTATATTTTGTCCCTGGTGAGAGAAGCTGTATCTGCTTTCTGATTTCCACTTTTTGAGCTGCTTTCCTTCACCATGCACTTCTACTATGATATTCTGACTCATCTTGGACCCAGTTCTATGGAGTCAGCCAACCATGGACTGTGACTGCTGACACCATGAATCCAACATAAACTTTTCCTCATCTAAGCTCTTCTTTTCTGGTCTTTTGATCATAGCAACAAAGAGCTAATACACTATAGGTCTCTTTGGTCTGTTTCTCTGGAAAACCATGACTAATAAATGCAGCTTTGAAAATCAAATAGTAACAAAATTCAACACCAAGTGGATCAACAACCAAGGAATTAGACCAGAATCTTTGCAACTCTAGAGGAAAATGGAAAGTTAACATTTCAACATATAGGTACAGGCAACAACTTTCTCAAAAGGACACTTAAAGATTAGGAACTAACTTCAAGAATTAATAAATGGCCCAAATCAGTGGATTGGGGTAGAAGGATTGTGAGTTCAAAGCCAGCCTCAGCAAAAAGGGAAGTGCTAAGCAACTCAGTGAGACCCTGTCTCTAAATAAATTACAAAATAGGGATGGGGATCTGACTCAGTGGCCAAGTGCCCCTGCGTTTAAAAAAAATAAAAGAATTAATAAATGGGATAATGAGATGACGTCAAGTTAAAAAGCTTCTTCACAGAAAAAGAAACAATTGAGAATATAAAAAGAGAACCTACAGAATGGTAGAGAATAATTGCTAGCTACTCTTCTGACAAAGGAATAATGTTCAGAATACATAAAGAACTCAAAAACTAAACAACAATAAAGCATATAATCCAATTAATAAATGCTTAAGTGAACTAAACAGACTTCTCAAAAGTTTAAACAGAAATGTCCAACAAATACATGAACAATTTACAACATCTTCAGCAATTACAGAAATGCAAATCAAAACTACACTGAGATTTCATATCACTACAATTAGAATTGCAGACTTCAAGAATACAATCAATGATAAATGCTGGAGAAGATATGAAGAAAAGGTATAGTTTTATACTGTTAGAGGAATTGTAGATTAGTGCAACCACTATGGAAATCAGTATGGAGATTTCTCAAAAGTCTAGGAATGGGACAACCATAAGACTCAGCTAAACTATTCTTCAGTATTTATCTTAAAGAATTAAAGTCAGCATACTATAGTGATACATGCATACCCATGTTTATAGCAGCACAAGTCACAAAAACCAAACTATGGAACCAGCTTGGGTGCCCATAAATGGGTGAACCAATAAATAAAATATGGCATATCCATACAATGGGGTTTCATTCATCCATAAAAAAAATCAAATTAAATAATTTTCAGGAAAATGGATGGAACTTGAGGATATTATGTTAAGCAAAAAAGCCAAGCTCAGAAAGACAAGTGTCATATATTTTCTCCATCATGTGGTAGTTAGGGAGGAAAAGGAAAAAAAAAAAAAAGTGTAGGGGATAGATCTCATTAAAAATGAATAGATATCAGTAGAGTTGAGGAAACGATTGGGGAGTTGGGAGGTAGGAGAGCAGTGAAAAGGGAAATACTAAGGAATGATATAAACCAAATCATATTTTTATATTATATGCATGTTTGAATATGTAATAACAACTCTTAGACTTATGTTTAATTATAAGGCCTCAATAAAAAATATGGGGGGACCATATGGTAGAGAGCCTCCAAGAAATCTCCCAATGAATCTCACCTTCTGCTCTTCTAATTTCATGAAGGTCTATTCTACATGATATGAACATCAGTCTGTGTGACCAACATAACTGCATAACTGACAATATGTGACTTCTAAAGCTCAAATCTAAAAGATCTCATAACTTTTCCCACACTTTCAACTGATCATATTTTCTATAGATCTATAACTCTTGAGGAATCAACCGCCAAGTTATGAATACATGGGTTACAACACAATGGAGTGATCTATGTTGTGAGAAACTACAATCTCTAGACCCCTAAGAACAGGGAACACCAGTTTTCTAGCTAAGTGAGAGAGCCATGGTGGGGGCAGAACCCGTGGCTCCACTTGGTGTTTAAGTTGACCAACAAAGGGTGACAATTGCAACTCATGAGATAACTTATGCCAGAAATGTTCTGCTCAGCCACTTCTGAATTCTTGATTTATAGAAACTGTGAAATAATAAGTCTTGTTTATTGATTTATCTCAAATAAAACTTGGAAGCAATTTGATATATAACATGGATAACTCATAGAAGTAAGAAGTATTCAAAATTTTATTGTTTGTATATATGAACTAATACTAATAAATAACACAACTCAATATGTAGAATCTTGGATTTTTGCAAAAGAATCAATTGTACATACTGAGATGTCCTATTTCTCAGATTACCTAATGACATGTAGAATTTTCTTGATTTAACAATATGATAATAGCACATTCAAATTTATTAACATTTTCAATTAGATTTTTATTTCAATTTCATTTGTAAGAACAAGGCCTTTTCAATCAAAGTTCCCAAGGTCATGGCATTCTCACTGCTACCCTCATTTCATTTGCTTGTTTAAA
This sequence comes from Tamias sibiricus, assembly GCA_025594165.1. Lineage (NCBI taxonomy): Eukaryota > Metazoa > Chordata > Mammalia > Rodentia > Sciuridae > Tamias > Tamias sibiricus. The sequence goes on from CM046668.1 coordinate 34,250,553, forward strand.
TATGTATTTTATTGATTGCCAATCTCATTACTTTTGACATTATAAAAATTTACCCAATAAATACTAAGCAGTACTTAATGGAAGTTTCATTTAATGTCATTGTTTTAGAGTAATGAAACTGTAATATATTTTTTAAGATAATAAAGAAATAGAAACAATTTTAAAAGTGATTGAAAAGAACTGAAGCATTTCAAATAGAAAATTATAATGATTCAACCCTTCTAATGCTATAACCTAACTACTAATGTAAATTAATAAAACTAATGCTTTCTCTGGATTCATCTTTACTTATAAAATTTATATATACATATATATGTATAATTTGACCTTCTACTTTAAATGGAAATTAGTATTTATATTTTACTCTCTCTATTTTAAAATAAAGAAAAATATAAGCCCAAAGTCAGTTTATGTTTAAATTATCATTAAAGTGTCAAATAGATTTTTTTCCTCAGAGATGGAAAATCTGTAATTTTTTTCAAAGAATGAAACAGATGATATTCTATTGTCCTTTATTTTGAATCACATATTATTTTGTTATTAAAATGGAATAGTTCACTAGTGTAGTTGATATTAAAAGTTGCTGCTAAAATTAATTTTTACTCAAAATTAATAAAAAATTAAATTACCTTTGGTAAACCTCATTGTTAAACAGAAAATTCAAGGAAAAGCCACAAAGAAATACCTATTTTAAGCTTATTCAATAGAAAATCTTGTTTTCCATAGTAAATATTAGTGAAGATATGAACCCAAGGATACCTTACGTTTTTGTGGTGCCAGTGTGGGGAATAGGATATAAAGTTATCCAGTAAAATTGAATCATCAATTTCATTTATTGTCCTTGGAGAAAGGTTTTACATATAAATGTATTACCTATATTTTAATGTATCTTTATCTGTATCTGGATTACCATTTTCAAACATATTTCTAATTTTTACTTATGAAAAGTAGGTCTTTTCAATCTAAGTTACCAAGGTCATGGTAATTTCACTGATAGCCTCATTTCACTGATTATTTTATTATATTGTATACTAATAATAACTTAGGGGAGAAAGAGAGAGAGAGCACAAGAAAGAGATTTCAAAATTTCATTACAACTCTTTATAATTCAATAATACTGGAAAGACACAAATATCTACCAATAAATAATAGAGAATAAATAATAAAGTACACATCTGATGAAATATTAAATAGAAGTAAAAAGTAAGCTGAAGTCAGTACAACAAGGTGGATGATTTTCAGAAGCGTAATTTTAGTAAAAAGAGTACATGAAGTATCACAGACTAGAATTTTATAATGCTAAGTGAAGTTAGCCAATCCCCAAAATCTAAATGCCTAATGTTTTCTCTGATGTAAGGAAGCCGATTCATAGTGGCGTTGGGATGGGGAGCATAGGAGGATTAGAGGAACACTAGAATGGCCAATGGGAAGGGAGGGGAAGGGAGGGGGCAAAAAGGTGAAGGGGAAAAAAAAAAAAGATGGTAGAATGAGATGGATATCATTACCCTAAGTGCATGTATGAAATCATGAATGGTGTGAATATACTTTGTATACAACCAGAGATATGTAAAAATGTGCTCTATAAGTATAATATGAAATGTAATACATTCTGCTATCATTTCTAACAACTTAGAATAAAAATTAAATAAATATGAAAAACAAAAGAAGTTTCAAAAGCAGGAAAAAAATAGACTTTGTAAAATACCTGTGCATTTTTTACAGGTATTAAGCAAAGGAATCAGAAAATTAAAAAAAAAAAAAAATAAAAATTAGGTAAGATGAGTGGATAAAGAAAATGTGGTATATATACAAAATGGAATTTTACTCAGCAATAAAAGAGAATAAAATAATGGCATTTGCAGGTAAATGGATGAAGTTGGAGAATATAATGCTAAGTGAAATTAGTCAATCTCAAAAATCCAAATACCAAATGTTTTCTCTGATATAAGGAGGCAAGTTCACAATATTGTTGGATGGGGGTACATAGGAGGATTAGAGGAACACTAGAATGGTCAAAGGGAAGGGAGGGGAAGGGAGGGAGCAAGGGGGGAGAGAGGGGGAGAAAAGAAAAATAAAAAAGGTGGTTGAATAAGACGGATATCATTATCCTAAATGCATGATTGAAGACCTGAATGGTACGAATATACTTTGTGTACAAACAGGTGTATGTAAAAAGATGCTATATATGTGCACTATGAATTGTAATTATTATAAATAAAAAATTAAAAAAGGTTATTAAGTTAATATGGGAGCATAAACAAAACATGGCTATCTTGTTGGTAATGTGCTGTTTCTTCAACTGTGTAGTATATATATGTATTACCCCTACATACTTTATCATAGCAATTTACATATTTATTTTATATATATGTCTGTTGTGTTATATATACTTATAATTCTTTTCTTTTTTCTTTTGATACCAGGGATTGAACTCAGGGACACTCAGACACTGAGCCATATCTCCAGCCCTATTTTGTATTTTATTTAGAGATAGGGTCTCCCTAATTGCTTAGTGCCTCACTTTTTGCTGAGGCTGGATTTGAATTTAAGATTCTCCCACCTCAGCTTCCTGAGCTGCTAGGATTACAGGCATGTGCCACCGTGCCAGGCATATGCTTGTAATTCTTTAAGGAAAACTACATAGGTATCAGAAATATAAACCAATGATATTCTGGAAAAAGATCAAAGACACTGTGGACTAGAACACAAGAGTTAATTTATTTTCAAAGTTTTTACTTTTAAGGAGCCATTAAAATATGCCTATATAACTGTATGTGGTAGTGTACGCCTGTAATTCCAGTGATTTAGGGAGGCTGAGGCAGGAGGATCACAAATTCAAGGCCAGCTTCAGCAACTTAGTGAGACCCTGATATCTGTGTGTGTGTGTGTGTGTGTGTGTGTGTGTGTGTGCGCGCGCGCGCGCGCGTGTATCAGCACCTAGGAATCCTTTAATCCATAAATTTGGAGTAATTATGACTTAAGAGAAAGTTGATGCTAGAAAATGGTTTTAAAGGAAAAATAGGTTTAAATTGTTTTGCCAAAACTGTCATCTATACCCTATCAAATGACAGTCCAGAAAATAGATATCAGAAAAGTCAGCACAGCCTTAGGTTACATTTGAAAGTGACTGGAGTGAATTGGCTTCTCTGGCTTCCAATGAGGAGAGATTACCTATTGGAAATGAAGGAAAAGTAGGGGAAAATGGGAAAGAAAAGAGAAAAATATAACTGCCCAAATGTATAATGCTAAGTAGAAATCCAGTATGTAGAAGGACAAAGAAAATTCATTTACAGTAGATTTTCCATGAATGTAATGTTAAAATTTAATATGTAATCATTCAAATTTAATGAGAATTCTCCTAGAAAATAGATATAAAAACAAATATCTAAGTAGCAAGTAAGTACTTATTAGAAAACCTACATTATGGCTGTTGAATATAAAGTAAAAATATTGTCAGACTCACTAAAGTAGATGCTGACCTTATGTGTCAGTAGAGCATGAAATTATTTTTTTCTGGACACACTTTTTCATAATTCTTTTGCTTCCTAAGACAATATTATACATGAATATGAGTGTAATAAAATGTTCACAAAGGACATCTGTCTTTGCTTAAGGAGCATAAATCAATAGTACAAAAGGAAGCTCTCTTAGGGTCATCTACATTAAATAATGCACCACTGTTTTTATGGTTAATATGCTATCATAGTCACAGATCATAAAACACAACCACATTTACCAACAGAGTTATGGTTATCTTTCCAAAACCTTGAGATACAAATAACTTATGCAGGACCAGCCGTTGAACCAGATTGCTTCAAGTGAGTCAAAGATTTTAAAATTTTTTATTTAGAAACATCCTAAAATGGTGTAGCATTTTTAAAAATTATAATTGAAATAATCTTTCATAACTATATAATACACATTATTCTTCAGTTAAAATAAGGTTTTTATTTGCGCATCATACCTTTCCATGGAAGGAGTAAAGCTATAGAAAGCTAAACAGATTTTACTGCACACTGTGTTACTTCAGTGAGGTGTTGGTAAAGGTGAGCAAGGCTAAGCTGATCAACCTCATGAACCCATAACACATGAGATAGACTGCACTGTGTGTGACTATGTTTCGCTTCATCTAGTTGTGGAATAGTTGGATCATATATTCTATGTATATTTATATGTATAATAACTTCCAAACTCTCTACCAAAGTAGTGTAGTATTTTAAAAACACATGAGCAATACATGAAATTTTTAGTGGAATGAAAACTGACTTCCCAGATTAAGAAGAAATTCTGCTGCTAGACCACCTTGGGCTTCAAATACAGTTTGGGTCTCCAGACAGCAAGCCTACACTGCGTATTTTAAGTTACTAAATCTCTAAAGACATATGAACCAATTTATTAAAATAGATTTTTTGTATGTAAGTCTGAGTGTATGTGTGTGGGTTTGTATATGTGTGTGAATGTGAAGTGTCTGTGTGTTCATATTTTGTTGGTTCTATTTCTCTAGGGAACCCTAGAACATGTATGAATTATGAGTAATTTCTTCAAGTCTGATGCCCCTTCTCACTAATTGTGTCTTTAAAAAGAATAAATTTTGATTTTTGATAAAGTAGAATACTTTTTTTAAATGCCTGAAGTTTTTCCCTTTATTTAAGAATTCTTCATGATGCAAAAGTTGTAACTGTTTGCTGTTTTCCTTTGAACCAGAAGGTTTTGTTTGTTTTTCATGTTTAGGTCTGTGATCCACTTTGAATCAAGTTTATTTAAATGAGATGTAGTAAGATATAAATGAAATGTAGTAAGATTTAAATGAGATGTAATAAGATTTGCTTAGTTTACTCCCACACATGAACTGTTTTTATACCCTTATTTGTTCATATGATTATATTGTCTCATTGAGAGACTTTAGCACATTTGTTGAAAATCAATGGACCATAGATGTGGAAGTCTATTTCTAGACTCCCCATTGTTTCAACTGTCTGTATGCCTATTCTGATGCCATTACCCACTATTTTGATTACTGCAGCTTAATTGTAAATCTTGAAATCAAGTAACTTAAGTATACCAATGTTGTCAACTTTTTCTAAAGCTTTTAGTCTAGTTTTTTCTTTTTTCTTGTCCACATAATTTTAAAATTATTGGGAATGTCTTAAAAAAAACAAACAAACAGTGATTCCCCACCCCACCCCCCCAGTACTAGGGATTAAACCCAAGGGCTCTCTACCACTCAGTTATATCCCCAGCCCTTTCATTATTGTTATTATTATTATTTTTAATTTTGAGACAAGGTATCCCTAAACTTTCTGGCCTGGAATTTGCAATCCACCAAGCTTAATCTCCTGAGTCGCTGGGATTACAAGTGTGAGCCACCAGAACTGTCTACGATATTCGTATTTAATACATCAAATATATAGACTAATTTTGGGAAATTTGTTATTTTGATCAGCACAAGTATTCTGGTCTATGAACAGAACATAGCTCTCTTAATTTCTCTTAACACTATTTGAACTTTTTAATGTATAGATTATTGCACAGATTTCATCAAATCTGTATCTAAAGTTATCCTGTGCATTTTTAAAATTGATTGAAAATTGATTATTAATGTTTATATAATTATTACTGGTATCATGTATAGAGTAAATTTTTATATATTTTCCTGACATTATTCAGTCTTATCAAATAGTTATTCGTTCTAGATACATTTTTTCGGATTCTTTATTTGCACATATCATATCCATTTCTTCTATTAACATAGATAGCTTCTTTGTTTTACCTTAATTAATTAGCTAACATATTTACTATAATATTCATGAAAGTGTGCACACTTTCTTATTACTTAAACCTTTTTGAAAAATACTTTAACATGGACCATTAGGTATAATTTTAACAATGCACTTTTTACAGATGTATTTTGTTAAGTTGGAGAAAACTGCTTCTATTCACAACTTCCTGAATGTTATTTTGTCATAAATGGATACTTAATTTTGACATATTTTGCAGCCTTACTGAAATTACCAGGGTTTAAGCCTAATGATATGGTAAATGTTTGCTTGAGCTTTGCATTTTAAAGACCTTATATTCCTGAAACCTATGCATTTTTCTTTTTTCAAAATACATTGTCTATTTACTCCTGGGCTCAATTTGTTGCTGTTTTCTTAAGGGGTTTAGTACCTACCTCTGTGATGGTTCGGGAGTATAATTGTCTTTTCTCCTAATGACTATGTCTGCTTTTAATATGAGACTAAAGACAGTCTCATTAAACATGTAGTATATGTTCTTTCATCTGTGTTCTTAAAAACATTTGCTTAATCACTACTCATTTTTACTTATAAGCTTGATAGAATTAATCAATAAAGCCAATTTGACCTGAAATTTTCTTTGTAGGAAAAAATATCAATTACAAAATTATCAGATTAATATGAGGCTATTATTTTTTAATTTCTTGTTGATTTATTTTGGTAATTTTTTCCATTGAAGAAAATTCTATTACAAAGTTTTAAAACTTGTTGTCAAGAAGGACTTTGTAAAAATAAACATGTCATATTTTAATTTTCTCTATTATATGAAGTTCTGACCCCTTTTCATTACAATTAGTAATTTTTGTCATTTTTATATTGATCACAGGAGCTAAAATTTTGTCATTTTTATTAATATAATTTTTGATTCATACTGTTAAATTTTTTTATTTGAAACTTCATTGCTTTTTGCTTTTATCACAATCTTTCTTCCACTTACTTTGGATTTCAGTTTCTCTATTTTTGCCTTCTGAAGGTGGAAATGTAGATCATTGGTTTCTATCTATTTATTTGGTTTTAGAACTTTGTCTTTTCCATGTATTCAATTAGAATGATACATTTAACTAAAGATCTTCTTTAAATTGTTTCAAAATTTTTATGTATTAATGCACTTTCTATTGCTTATATCACAACGACATACTGGGTAAGCTATAAAGAAAACCTTTATTTTGGCTCACAGTTCTGGGTCCAAGGTCATGGCGCTACATTGGGTGATGCCCTTGTTCCTGAGGATTCTTGAGTTTGCACAGGGCATCACGTGTCAATAAGCAGAAAGCATACTGTACATGTCTCTTTACCCATTGTTTTAAAGACATGAGTATTTTGTCATAGGGACTCCATCCTAATGAACTTTTCTAATCCTAACCACTCCCTAAATGCTTCACTTCCAAAACGCCCTAGACACCATAGTCTCTACCCTCTTTTTTATTGTATTTTTTTTAAGTTATACATGATGGTAGAATCCATTTTGATAGACTTATACAAGCATCCTCAGAAAACTTGGAATGGAACCACCATTTGACTCAACTATCCCACTCCTCATTATACATCTATAGCCTCTTGTTACATGGCAATAGGGATAAAACTCCAAAATAAACTCCAGAAAGGACAAACCATATATAAATAATAACAGGTGGGTTTTGATTTTCCTTTTGTTGAAAATACCTTCTCTTTCTCTTTTGATTTCTTGGCATAGATATGAGTTACTTTGAAGAATGTTGTTTATTTTATAAATTCACTTAGAGATTATAAAATTTAATAAATGATTTCATTAGTACATAACCATTTTTGATACATTGACACTTGATCTGAAGTTATATTTTCCTGTTACTTTGTAATTCTCTCAATTTTTTTATAGGGTGATGGTTGTAAATGTTGGGGGTTGACCAACAGGACTCAGTTGTCACTTTTAAATAGAAGCCTCAATTTAACATTCAATTAAGCTTATTATGCATGAGTCTCACCACTTTGAAGTCTGATTTTATTTTTTTTCTGTGGTGAGTCTAGAATATTCAGGAATGCTTCAGTTTTACCAGGAAGAGTTTCTGATGAATGTTCTAACTACTAGTTCTCCAACCTTCAGGCTCACAACTTGACTCTCCCTTTCTCTCTTTAAATCTAGGAATATCTAGGAATAATTTGTGTTACAACTTCTTTGTAGTTCATGCTCTGGCCCAGCTGAATTACTTACTACATATGAATGATTATAGTATTTGGCAAAGAATCTTATTTAAATTCAATTAAATATAATATCCAATTAAGTATTTCAACTCTTTCTGTAAGTACCTCTAGTCCTTCAACTTTGTTTCATAACTTCTAGTTGGGTCAACCCCCAAGTCACACTTTATGTCCTTTCAAATAAGCAAGGTTCCTAGGCCTTTGGAAGTTTTTTCCTATCTGCCATCTCCATCCAAGTTTCTCCCACAGGTGTGAAGTCAGGATGATCATTAGATTCATATGTTTTTGGTTTTATTTTTCTGTTTTCAGTGATCACTGTCAGGCTTTGATTGTTGTCCAATGTCTGAAAACTATCATTACCTGTATTTTGTCCACTTTCATAGGGGATATAAACCTGGTCTTCATTATTTCATCATGACCAGAAAAGGAAGATTCATTAGTTTATATGTGATATATCCAAAAGAAAAAGAGTAATCCTGTGTGAAATCTGTTAGTGTTTAGAATATGACAAAGGATCATTGGTCATCAATGCATATAAAAATTGCTTAAAGAAGTGAAACTGTATTTCAAAAAATGAATATAAAAATTTAGTTAGACATTCGATACAAAACATGTATAAGGTAGATATTTCTAATTTACTAATTCCCTGTAATGTGTTCTTATTACAGATACAAGGTCTCACATTAATCAGAAATGGATGTTAAGATAAACTATTTCATGAACTTTTTCAACAAGAAATAAAAAATAAATCACAGACAATTCTAAACTCACATTTTAATACATTTACAACTACATCAGAAATTTAGTCTTATAGGTTGTGAGATTAAAAATGAAAATATATCAAGAAAGATGCTTAGCATTTTCTCATGTAGACATGGCATATCGGAAGTGATGATAAATTATACATATGATTGAATGTGGAACTAAATGATTAAGCATGGAACCAAAGACTAAGCGGTCAATAAATATTGCTTGACTGATTTATAGATGAGGTTATAATCTTAAATGCATCAAAAAGTTTTTCAAAAAAGGACACAGCAAAAATAAGATAAATAAATGCTAATAGTATGTACTTATAAATCTCCTAATCACTAAGTAGCACTCTTTTATTTTTTGGGAAGTAAACCAAACTACAGGTTTGCTTATATTCAAAACCAAGAAACTCGTGTTTTTTTTTTTTTTTTTTTTTTCAATGTATCAATTAAGAAATAATGGTAAAATAATCCATCTTGGAAGATTAGTTCATTTTCTTTAGTTCTGTTATGATAGATCCTGAGTATAATACTGAAGGGTTGAATTTAGAATAGCAACAATAAACTATGAATATTTATAGCTTAACTAAATTCCTTGACTTCAAAGGTGAGCTTAAAAGAATTAAAGGATATAGTAAACATTTTTATAGTTTTCATAAACTTTACTTTTATCTTCATCTCTCTCAGAGTATAATATGGAAGTGGTCATTGTTTTCTTTTAGAACTACGTAAAATACCATCAACTAAATATGTATTTTTGTCTTTCAAAGCAAAAACTGCTGTTTCCAAAACTTTTAAGCTTATTTTCAATTATTAAATAAGGCATCTACTAGTTTATATGATGAATTAATCTAGGATTACTGCTATTTCAAATACCTTTTGTCTCTATCTGTATGTAACCTTTTTCCACAATGGAAACATCCTTATTTATAGTGGCCTTCATTTCAACAACCTCACATTGTTTTTAATTTGCAAAGTTCAGAAATTAAACCAGGTTGTTTATTTTACTGAAAATGGCACATTTTGTCATAAAAATTGAGTAGAAAATGTACTGAAAAGATTATATCTTATAGAATTGTAATATCACAGCATCAACATAATTTCAGTTTGCAAATTTGTTATGTTCTCATCTTTATAATTTTCAAAGAAAGAAAAAGTAACTCCTGTACTGCCCTATAAAGAATTCAGTTTAAAGAATGTGTCTATTGTTTGCTAAAACTCAGCAGATATTAGCCAGGACCTCCAAAAACAACATAATATTCTCATTTGTTCCATTACTAACCCTGTGATATGTTATACTGCATTTCCAGGCAATGTGACAAATTATGTGTATACTTATGTAGTCAGGAAAGTCATTTTGCTATTGAGAACTATGCCATTTGATAAGTTAAAACACAAGAAACTAATCTATTTTCAAAAGTGTGCCATTCAGGGGCTGGGATTGTGGCTCAGCAGAAGAGCGCTCGCCTAGCACATGCACAGCCCGGGTTTGATACTCAGTACCATGTAAAGAATAAAGGCATTGTGTACAACAAAAACAAATAAGTAAATATTTAAAAGAAATTGTGCCATTCATATGGAATTCAGGCTTTTTCAGAAGGGGGGAAAAAACATTCCAGGTATTCCTTGAGTCACAAGGTCTTAGCTTACTTAATGCTTTACCAACTTCAGGAAACTTAACTGTCACTTGAGCATGGCTAAGTTTCATTATGTCTTGACTGATGAAATACAGGAAAATATAAGATTTCGTAACAGGGTTTTTGTCCCAATAATTACAGATAAAGTAATTGGCCTAGTATATGTCCCCAAATGCCTCAGAGAATTAAATGTCTGACTGAGAAAAATTTCAATCAATGCCAATACCCTGAGTGAAGGCAGATCTGAGAGTCTTGTATTGGTGATAATCCACAAACTTCTGATTGTCAACTAGGTACAGGAGTTATGAATTTCAGTCAAGGCCTTGTAGAACCTCAAAATCTGGGAAGTTCTTTCATGTAATTGTCTTAATTTATCTCATGTTTATAACAGGTTGTAAAAATACTTGGTACGAAAGGAAAACAACTTTACATGAGCTACAAAAATGAATACCATTGCCAGAAAGTTTCAAATATTTTATGTTTTCTTTTATGACATCAATTTATATTTTTTAATCAAACTGGGCCCCCTCTTTCAATTTTTCAAGCACATTTAATGCTACAATAATTCAGTAAGTTCAAAAAACAAAATTGTAGAAACACTGATATTTGGCATATATAGCATACTTTATTTTTATAAGGCATATTTTAAATGGTAAGAGTTGTATTTTGTGCCATTTAATTTGATATCAAATTAGGATACTTCTTTCCCTTTGCGAACCTTTGAGTATAATGAGATAAGATAATAATGGAGTGCTCCTAAAGACTCCTGAGAAGATGAAATTATCACTGTGGGAAGAATATATATATATATATATATATATATACACACATATATATGTATATGTATATATATATATCTTTGATCTTCATATATATGTATGTGTTTTTATATATATATATATATATATGTATATATATATACATATATATAATTACTATCTTGTCACATACCTAGAAATTTCTTTAGCAAATCCTCTATTTGTAACATTATATGAAACAAACAGAACAGTTTTAAGATTCTGCTTTGTAATAGACATTATGTTATTACATTCTGAGTATGGTTATAGAAGCTATGTATGCAGTGAATTTTACCATAACCTAGCTTTTAAACTAACAGACTATTTGAACATGAGCTTGTCATTGATCTTTGGGTCTTGATTTTTCTCACAGGTGATGATGCAATGCTGAGTGATTGGATTTCCACAGGCTCTTTTTATATTATGCCCGTAAGGCAATCTACCTTTACTGAAATACATTAAATTCTACTTAATTAAATACAGATATAGTAAGTTCCAATACCCATGTTTTCAGCACTATCACACCTATAAGAACACTTTACACATAAGAAAGTATTCAAAGTTGTTTTCAAAGAGTAACACAATCAAGAAACATCATTTGTAGATATCTTTTAAAAGACTTCTTAGTTATTTTTTTCTTTTAGATCTTCAGGTACATTTAATATATGTCAGATGGACATCCTGGAATACATCATGGTAGCTTTAATGTCAAAATGGATTCTGGGCCACAATATTAGTTTTCAGCCAATGTCTTCCTGAAAATAATTCCTGGAAGTTCATCTTGTAGTACTTCCAAGAAAATATACTAAATTTTCTTGAACCTTCTAGGGAGTTCGCAGCGTTCAAAATCATAAAGATACAATTGAACAATTTCCTTTTATCTCATTTCTTATTGTAATGTATTTATTTTCATGTTAAAAGAAGAATGATAGCCTTTTAAGGGCAGAGAGGTGAGAAAGATATAGGTGACTGGTAGGGGAGGGAGTGAGAGTGAGCCAGCTGCATTTCTACCTGTGTTGATAGACATTGGAAAGTACCAAAGGTGTAGTTTTTATTTTTTAAATGAACAATTTTTCAAGAAGATATAAAAGTCATGGATTTCTAAGTATTAAATCACATTGTTTCAAAATACATAGACCAAAATTGCTAAAAATATATAGAACTTTAAAAATCTATAAATATTTTATGAATCTTTGGGAATATTGGAAAATCTGATTAAATCTCTTGAAGTGAAATTTTACCAGCTCACTCTAGGAAGAAAAGCTGGATCACAGTAGATTTCTCCTACCACATGCTGCCATCTGTACTTACCAGATAGGAACAGGGAGTAACTAATTTCCCTGTGTATAAAATGGAAGGGTGGTTGCTTTGTTATCTGGTTGACATAAACTGAAATTCTAGGATCCAGTGTAAAAGTAAGGCATCCTCTTCCCATCTTCTGTTGTATTGTAAAAGTGTAAAGAAGCTAATGATTGTTTTACTTGATTTACTTCTGTTTTTACAACTGTTAGAGGAATTTTCATAAAATAAAGATAACAGTTTAATCTTAGAACTCTTGAAAACCTTTATCTTTTGCACAGAAATTAAGTACACACACTTCTTGGAATGCAGTTATTTTGTCAGAAATTAATCATGTATATTTATTATATTTTTGCTACAATTCTCTAAATTCCACTGACATATTTAAAGACAATTTATCCAAGTATTTATGGGTTTAATTTTACTCTATCTTCAAAAAAGTTTTGAAGACCTAGAGAAACAAATAAATAAGTAAATGTAAAAAATATTGACATTGATGACAAATAAAAACATTCTTGTCAACTAACTCCTTAGTTTTAGTCTATAAAATTAATTATTCTGTTACTAAATACTATAATTGTTATTTCACTATCATCTGAATAGTTGATATCATCTGAATTTTTTTATATATACTTCACATTTGAGTTACTGGAAAGAAGTAATTAGTTCCCTTACTAATCTGCTAGCATGAGCTCAGATACAATAACATTATGATTCTGAAAAGCACTGATCTTTCTACTGATAAATCTAATTATTTGGCATCCCTCTAACCCTCAGCTTTTACAACCTCCTTCAGCAAAATCTCCTACTATCCTTTGTATTTGGACTGAAATAGTATATATTTCTTAGTTAATATGGAAGAGAGAACATATACTGTGTTTATAAATGTTGGAACTGATAAATTACCCTCCATACTATTCTATTTTTATAAATTCAATAGCTTCATCCTAGGATGAGAGTCACATTCTTTAATTGTTTGTTAACTTTACTAATTAAAGGTGAAATTAAAAAAAAGGAAATGGCTCTACCGTCTCCTAAAATTTGAATGTATAGAAAAACCAATGCTTGTCTAGTTTTCAATTGAACTAATCCTATAGATTAGACCCTATTTTATGAAAATATGATATGAAGAATGATCTTCCACATAGATTCTTTCCTATTGGCTGTAATTTACCATGTCACTATTTCACTATTCTTGTAATTATATTTGTTTTTTTAAATGTTTATATGTGTGTGTGTATATGTATATATATATATATACACACACACACATATATATATATACATATATATGTAAATGAATTTGCAGATATTTTAAAGTAATCCAGGAGATGTTATATAAGAGATGAAAAGTATGCCATTTACTTAGCACATTTTCTTAGGTGATTTTTAATATCTTCTTAATGTGTGGGATAAACTTTGCTAAACCAAATCATCAAGCATAGGAATAACAGAAAAGTTAATTTTAAAATTTCTAGTCTGGCAATTCAGACTAAGTGAAATCTGGTAAAGGTCTTGGTACAAATTTTTAGAAATAATTGTTCCAGAAATCTTTCTTTGCACTGGAAAACACTAATATATTAAGGATAGAGGGAAAAAGCACTTTACTCTGATGAATCTTGGGAAAATTTTGACAGTAATATGAAATCATATTTTGCATATAGAATGAATAACAATGTAATACTATATCAATATGGAAGTTTCACCTAAGGGATGCCAAAGCAATTTGGGGCTTGGATGTATAATTTTGAAACACGGGGGAAAGAGCTATCCACCTTCTTTCCATTAGCATTTATATTGAGAACCCAGCAGAGTTTGGCTAACACAAGGACTGAACACCAATTACAAGTTTGTAGGTTTCCATAGAGTCGCCTCAGTGCATATCACGTTGTCTTGGAAACAAAAGTGTCTGTGAACGCAATTGTCCCACATTTAGACTATGAGAGCAGCTATACATGCTTCTTGGATTTCAAAAACTGTGTAGACTGTATGTTCATATTCTTATTGCCATGGTAACAAGGACAGAAGTACATTAAACAAGATGAAAATATAAATTATTATATTTTTTTGAAAATAGACTCTTTTCTAAATGCAAATACTTTTTTTTTTTTTCTGTTTATGTTCCTTCTAGAACCACAATAAAAAAACAAGTAAAATTACACTTATGTTCATGGAGAAAACATACTACTTATTCCATATATTTTACTTATTTTCAAAGGACTTTATAAAAATTTAAGATATTACATGGATCAGTAAATTATGTGTGAATTCATTGATACATGTTTTCTTCATCACGTTTCTGAATTAATTTTAATTTTCCATGCAATATTAAAATTTATTAAAATAAACTAGTAAAATCTATTAATGTTATTAACTATGGAATATCATTTATGTTTTAATTCATTTACAATTTAATTCTATTTACAATTAATAGCACCTTAGTGATATGTTTATCTATTGTTGAGGTTTGAATATGTGTGCCCTTTAAAATTCAAGTTGACATATAATTACCATTGAAATTAAATTGGAAGATTAAGGCCTCTAAGAGGTGATTAAGCTGAGGGTTCCACCCTCATGTGAGATATTGATCCTCTTATAAAAAGAAGAATTTGGCCTGCCCTAGCCCTCTCTTACCCTTTCACTCTCCATGTCATGACACAGAAAACAGGCTCTTGCTAGATGCAGTGACCTTGACTTTGGAATTCCCAGCCTCCAGAACTGACACCCAACACGTTTCTGTTCACTATAAATTACCTAGTCTCAGATATTCTGTTATAGTTACACAAGAGGGAAAAAGACATTTATAAATTTTTTCCACTTTCCTCTTTTCATTCATTACAGTTAAATCTAAATTACTAGCACTTTTATTAAGATGAATGAGTTTTCCTGTTCCAGGAACTAGCATTCTCTTAATGATTATAACAAAATTAATAATAAAAATTTTATTAAAAGCTAAAATATTAGACTTATGGGCCATTTGGATATATTTAAATGCTTGTGTCTATTTTCTGCAAAAATTGAATTGCAAAAGCCCTGTATGTTTCTTACAAAATTAAAATAAAACAAAATAAAAGGCTATGAGTATACCTCAGTTATAGAATGCTTGGTCCTAGGTTCAGTTCCCAGCACTGCAGAAAACAATGAAAGAACAAAAATTAGTATAATTAGTTATTAAAAGAAAATTTCTAAACTATTTATTTTTAGAAAGAATATTCTTACATTCCTTCTTTATTTTTTCCTGTTCCTATTATAAGAAGATGTACATATTAATTGCATGAATATATCTCTATCTTAATACCTACAATAGTTTGTCATTTAAACAAATTAGTATTTATATGAGTTTTTTGATGATGGAAATGCATATTATTTTCTTATGGCCCATTATTATTATTTTTTATACTTTTTAATTTTAACATTTTATACCTGTTTACAGAGTACATTTCATTTCATATTACATAAAGAGCACAATTTCTCAAGTTGCTGGTTTTATATAAGGTATTTTTACAACAATTGTGTCTTCATACATGTATTTAGGGTAGTCATGAATAACTCAGTCTTCCATTATTCCTATCCCCTTGCCCCCTTCCCCCTCCCCCCCCTTTGTTCTATTTAAAGTTTTTTTCATTCCTCTCATCCCCACTCCCTTGCCTTTATAAGTTAATATCTTCATATCAAAGAGATCATTTGACCTTTGGTTTTTAGGGATTGGCTAACTTTACTTAGCATTATTTTCTCCAACTCCATCCATTTAGTTGCAAATGCCATGTTTTTATTATTTTTTTAGTGCTGAGTAGGGTTCCCTTGTGTATATATAACAAAATTTCCCTATCCATTCATCCACTGATGGGCATCGGGTTGGTTCCACAGTCTAGCGATTATGGATTGTGCTGCTATAAACATTGATGTGGCTGTGTCCCTGTAATAAGCTGTTTTTAAGTCCTTTGGGAATAGACCAAGTAGTGGGATAGCTGGGTCAAATTGTGGTTCCATTCCAAGTTTTCCTAGGAATCTCCACACTGTTCTCCAGATTGGCTGTACCAATTTGCAGTCCCACCAGAAATGTATGAGTGTGCTCTTTTCCCCACAACCTCACCAGCATTTATTGTTTGTGTTTTTGATAGCTGCCATTCTGACTGGAGTAAGATGAAATCTTAGAGTAGTTTTGATTTGCATTTCTCTAATTGCTAGAAATGTTAAACATTTTTTCATATATTTGTTGATTGTTTGCATATCATCTTCTGAGAAGTGTCTGTTTAGTTCCTTAGCCCATTTATTGATTGGAGTATTTGTTTTTTTGGTGTTAAGGCTTTTGAGAGCTTTATAAATCCTTGAGGTTAGTGTTCTATCAGATGTGCTTGTGGTAAAGATTTGCTCCCATTCTGTAGGTTCTCTATTCACGTCACTGATTGTTTCTTTTGCTGAGAAGAAGCTTATTAGTTTGAATCCATCCCATTTATTGATTCTTTGTTTTAGTTCTTGGGCTATAGTGGTCTTATTGAGGAAGTTGGGGCCTAAACCAACATGATGGAGATTTGGGCCTACTTTTCCTTCTATTAGGTGCAAGGTCTCTGGTTTAAATCCTAGATCCTTGATCCACTTTGAGTTAAGTTTTGTGCATGGTGAGAGAAAGAGATTTAATTTCATTTTATTACATGAGGATTTCCAGTTTTCCCAACACCATTTGTTGAAGAGGGTGTCTTTTCTCCAGTGAATGTTTTTGGCATCTTTGTATAATATAAGATAACTGTAGGTGTGTGGGTTTGTCTCTGTGTCTTCTATTCTGTACCATTGGTTAACTGGTCTATTTTGGTGCCAATACCATGCTGTTTTTGTTACTATTGCTTTGTAGTACAATTCAAGGCCTGGAATAGTAATGCCACCAGCTTCATTCTTCCTGCCAAGAATTACTTTGGCTATTCTGGGTCTCTTATTTTTCCCGATGAATTTCATGATTGCTTTTTTTTTATTTTTATGAGGAATGATATTGGGATTGTGATTGGTATTGCATTGAATCTGTATAGTGCTTTTGGGAGAATGGTCATTTTGACAATATTTGTTCTACCTATCCATGAACAAGGTAGATCTTTCCATCTTCTAATATCTTCATTAATTTCCTTCTTTAGTGTGTTATAGTTTTCATTGTAGAGGTCTTTCACTTCTTTTGTTGATTCCCAATTTTTTTTTTTTTTTTGAGGCTATAGTAAATGGGGTGGATTTCCTAGTTTCTCTTTCTGAGGATTTGTCACTGATGTACAGAAATGCCTTTGATTTATGGGTATTGATTTTATATCCAGCTACTTTGCTGAATTCATTTATTAAATTTAGAAGACTTCTGGTGGAATTTTTTGGATCTTCTATGTCTAGAATCATATCGTCTGCAAATAGTGGTAATTTGAGTTCTTCTTTTCCTATCTGTATCCCTTTAATTTCTTTCATCTATCTAATTGCTCTGGCTAGGGCTTCAAGAACTATGTTAAATAGGAGTGGTGAAAGAGGGCATCCCTGTCTTGTTCCAGTTTTTAGAGGGAATGCTTTTAATTTTTCTACATTTAGGATAATGTTGGGATGGCCTTTATGATGTTGAGGTATGTTCCTGTTATCTCTATTTTTTCTAGCATTTTGAACATGAAGGGATGTTGTATTTTGTCAAATGCTTTCTCTGCATCTATTGAGATGATCATATGATTTTTATCTTTGAGCCTATTGATGTGATGTATTACATTTATTGATTTTCTTATATTGAACCAACTTTGCATCCCTGGAATGAAGCCCACTTGATCGTGGTGTACTATCTTTTTGTTGTGTTTTTGTATTCGATTTGCCAGAATTTTATTTAGAATTTTTGCATCTATATTCATTAGAGATATTGGTCTAAAGTTTTCTTTCTTTGATTTATCTCTGTCTGGTTTTGGAATCAGGGTGATATTGGCCTCACAGAATGAGTCTGGGAGTGTTCCCTCTTTTTCTATTTCATGAAATAGTTTGAGAAGTGTTGGTGTTAGTTCTTCTTTAAAGGTCTTGTAGAACTTGGCTGTGTATCCATCCAGTCCTGGGTTTTTTTTGGTTGGTAAGTTTTTTATGGCATCCTCTATTTCTTTGATTGCAATTGATCTATTTAAATTGTGTATATCATACTGATTTAGTTTGGGCATGTCATATGTGTCTAGAAATTTGTCGATTCCTTTGTTATTTATTATCTATTTTATTGGAGTATAAATTTTCAAAATAATTTCTAATTTTCTTCTGTATTTCTATAGTGTCCATTGTGATATTTCCTTTTTCATCGTAGATATTGGTAATTTGTGCTTTCTCTCTTTTTTTCTTCGTTAGCATAGCTAATGGTTTATCAATTTTATTTATTTTTTCAAAGAACCAAGTTTTTTTTTCTGTCAATTTTTTCAATTTTTTTTTTTTTAGTTTCAATTTCATTAATTTCAGCTCTGATTTTAATTATTTCCTGTCTTCTACTTCTTTTGGGTTTGATTTGTAGTTCTTTTTCTAGGGCTTTGAGATGTAATATTAGTTCATTTATTTGTTGACTTTTTCTTTTTTGAAGGAATGAGCTCCATGCAATGAACTTTCCTCCTAGTACTGCCTTCATAGTGTCCCAGAGATTTCGATATGTTGTATCGTTGTTCTTATCTACCTCTAATAATTTCTTAATCTCCTTCTTGATGTCTTCTGTAACCCATTGATCTGTAACACCCTAGTCTCCAGGTGTTAGAGTAGCTTTTCTTTCTTTTTTTTATCATTCATTTCTAATTTCATTCCATTATGATCTGATAGAATGCAGGGTACTATCTCTACTTTTTTATATTTGCTTAGAGTTGCTTTGTGGCATAATATATGATCTATTTTAGAGACGGATCCATGTGCTGCTGAGAAGAAAGTGTATTGGCTCATTGATGGATGATACACTCTATATATGTCAGTTAAGTCTATGTTATTAATTTTATTATTGAGTTCTCTAGTTTCTTTATTTAACTTTTGTTTGGAAGATCTATCTAGTGGTGAAAGAGGTATGTTAAAATCACCTAGAATTATGGTGTTGTGATCTATTTGATTCTTGAACTTGAGAAGAGTTTGATTGATGAATGTAGATGCTCCATTGTTTGGGGCATATATATTTATAACAGTTATATCTTGTTGATCTATGATTCTCTTAAGCAGTATGAAATGTCCATCTTTATCTCTTTTGGTTAGCTTTGGCTTGATGTCTACTTTATTTGATATGAGGATAGAGACCCCTGCTTGTTTACGAAGACCATGTGAGTGATATATTTTATCCCATCCTTTCACCTTCAGTCTATGGGCGTCTTTTCTTATGAGATGTGTCTCTTGAAGGCAACATAATGTTGGGTCTGTTTTTTTTAATCCAATCTATTAGCCTATGTCTTTTAATTGGTGAGTTCAGGCCATCAACATTCAGGGTTATTATTGGAATATAATTTGTATTACCAGTCATTTTTATTTATTTATTTGTGATTTTTGGTATTTAGCTTGACTTGGTTTCTCCTTTGGTTGGTTTGTTTCTTTATTGTAATTCTTCCCTTTGCACATTTTCATTATTATTTTTCATTTCCTCCTCACGGAATATTTTACCAAGAGTATTTTGTAGAGCAGGCTTTCTTGTTAAAAATTCTTTTAGCTTTTGTTTATCGTGGAAGATTTTTATTTCATCCTGAAATCTAAAGCTTAATTTTGCTGGGTATAAAATTCTTGGTTGGCATCCCTTATCTTTTAGAGCCTGGTATATGTTGTTCCAGGCTCTCCTGGCTTTGAGGGTCTGGGTTGAAAAATCTGCTGAGATGCGAATTGGTTTTCCCTTTTAGGTAATCTGACTCTTCTCTCTTACAGCCTTTAAAATTCTATCATTATTTTGTATGCTAGGCATTTTCATTATAATGTGCCTTGGTGTGGGTCTGTTGTAATTTTGTACATTTGGCGTCCTGTAGGCCTCTTGTATTTCATTTTCAAATTCATTCTTCCTGCTTGGGAAATTTTCTAATATTATTTTATTGAAGAGATTATGCATTCCTTTGGATTGAAACTCTGCACCTTCCTCTATTCCAATAAATCTTAAATTTGGTCTTTTGATGGTATCCCATAATTCTTGGATATTCTGTTATGGATTTTTATCATCTTCACTGTGAGGTCAACTTTATTTTCAAGATTATATATTTTGTCCTCATTGTCTGAGGTCCTATCTTCCAAGTGGTCCAATCTGTTGGTGATGCTTTCTATTGAATTTTTTAAGTGGGTTACTGTTTCTTTCATTTCAAGAATTTCTGTTTGTTTTTTTTTTCTCAAACTCTCTATCTCTTTCTTGAAGTAATCTTTTGCTACCGGGATTTGTTCTCTTATCTCTTTGTTGGTGTGATCAATGGTTGCCTGTATTTGATCTCTTATCTCTTTGTTGGAGAGATCTATTTTTGCCTGTATCTGTTCACTTAGGTCGTTTTTCAAATCTCTTATCATTTTAATTATGTATATCCGGAACTCCTTCTCTGACATTTCACCAACTGTGCTTTCTATGGCTTCTATTGTTGTAGTATCTTGGTTTGTTTGAGGCATTTTCCTCCCTTGTTTTTTCATGATGCCTATGTATTTCCCTCTCTTGCAAGGTAAGCCTGGAGTATTATAGCTTCTGTTCTTTTTTCTTATAAGGTCCCTACGAGTTACCCAAAACCTCACTCTTTAGGAAACTATCATTATTAGAGCTTTCAGTGTACCCTATATATCCATATATCAGTTAGTTTATATTTTTCTATTACAGTTTTGTCACTATGGCTCCTTAGTAAGTGGGCTGAGCTAGTATGGATGCAGTTGGGTGGGGCTTGTTCCCCTGCTGTCCTCAGGGGGAATGGCCTCTCCGAGGTGGATGGGCAGTGATGGAAATCCTGCAGGCATCCCCAGCTGGACCTCACCTTGGGAGGTCCAGCTTGGAATTCCTGCCAGCAGGCCAACTGTGTACCCATGCCAGCAGGCTGAACTGGGAGCTCCCGCCTGTAGATCCAGCTGGGAGCTCTCGATGGCTGGCCGAATTGGGAAGTCAAGCCAGCAAGCCAAATTAGAGACTCATGCAGGCAGGCCCACTGGGAATCCCTGGCTAGCAGGCTGAACTGGGAGCACAGGCCAGCAGGCCGAACTGGGAGCTCCCACCAGCAGGTAGACCCTGGAAATCAGGCCGGTAGTCTGAACTAGGAGCTCCCACCCTCAGGCCGAACTGGGAACCTAAACTGGTAGTCTGAACTGGGAGGACTGCTCACAGGCTGCAGGGCCTGCAGGCTGAACTGGGATCCCTCACGGGCAGGCTGAACTGTGAGTTCCACCATCAGTCCACAGGTCTGGCAGGCTGAACCAGGAACCCAAGCCGGCAGGCCAAACTGGGATCTCATGCAGGCAGGCCAAACTGGGAATTTAAGCCAGCAGCCAAACTAGGAACTCTGCCCACAGGTCTCAGGACCCGCAGGCTAAACTGGGAACTTACACTGGCAGTCTGAACTGGGAATTCCATCCATAGGTCGCAGGGCCAGCAGGCTGAACCAAGATCTCACGCGTTCAGGCCAAACTGGGAACTTAAGCCAGCAGCAGAACTGAGAACTCCGCCCACGGGTCGAAGGGCCAGAAGGCACTGGAATTTCACGCGGGCAGGCCGAAATGGGCCCATTATTATTTTTAACAATCTTTTATTCATTGTTTTTAGGTATACATGACAGTAGAGTGTATTTTGAAATGTTATACACACATGAAGTACAACATATTCCAATTAGGATCCTGTTCTTCTGGTTGTACATAATGTGGAGTTATACTGGTCATGTGTTCATTTATGAGAAAAGGAAAGTTATGTCCAATTCATTCTACTGTCTTTACTATTCCCATTCCCTCTTGCTTCCTTTCATTTCCCCTTTGTTTAATCTGATGAGCATCTATTCTTCTCCTCCCTTCCCTTCATTATTGTGGATTAGCATCCACATAACAGAGAAAACATTCAGCCTTTGGTTTTGGAACTGGCTTATTTAACTTAGCATGATATTTTCCACTTTAATCCATTTAACAGCAAATACCATTAAATGTAATGAATATCTTTACCATATTTTTACTTACATTTATGTAGTATTCTATAGGATGGCTGTTAAGAAAATATCTTGCTTCTTATATTAAAACCTTATAGAAAGAGACAATACTCTGTATTAACTTTGTCAATATTAACTCTTGATAATTATGTGAATAGTGGAATAGAAGTATAAATTTTCTATTTTCGCCAAAATGCAATATGAACACTGTAAAATTTATCACACTATGTACTAACACATACAGATGTTGGATACAGATAAAAACAAGTATGCTACATATGTATTATAAGAGATATCTTTTGTATATATTTATGGTAAAATAAGTCATTTGAAGTTATTTTTAAATTTATTTTAACTGATAAATAGGAACTGTACATTCCAATGGGATGTGGTATAATGTTGCAATGTATGTATACACTCTATACTGTTTAAATCATGTTACAATTATTTACGCCCTTAAATTTTATCATTTATTGATGGTGAAAACTTTCAAAATGTTCAGTAACATTAGCCAGGCACAGAAAGGCAAGTATTCCATAATCTTACTTATATGTAGAATATAAACAAGTTGATTTCATAGAAATTGAGAAAAACCTGCTTTGAGGTTATAGAATTTTTCTTAACTATTTGATAAATTTTTAAAGATTATTTTTATGTCCCAAAGACATTACAATGAAAAATATTAACTCCAAATTCCCATTAATTTTAACCTAATATCTATAATTTTCATAATTTGATAAAATTGTGTTGTATTGATTTTGGGGGGGTGTATCAGGGATTGAACTCAGGGGCACTTGCCTACTGAACCACATCCCCAACCCTATTTTGTATTTTATTTAGAGACCAGGTCTCACTGGGTTGCTTTCACCTTACTTTTGCTGAGGCTGACTTTGAACTTGCGATTTTTCCTCAGCCTCCCAAGCCACTGGGATTACAGGGACCACCACGCCCAGCTGATTTTTTTTTTTTTCAAATATGAAATCAAACTTACATTTCTAGGATAATTTCAGCATGGTTTTCATGCACTATTATTTATAGTACTGGATTTGATTGACAATCATTTTGTGGGATGTTACATTTATTTTCATAAGGAATATTGAGTGTTTTCAATTTTCTTGTAATGTCATTTTCTTGTAATCATAAGGTTGGTCTCAATATGGGGGGGGATATTTACTCTTCCTCCATTTGGTAGAAATTTTTAGTACAATTGGAATTATTTCTTTTTTTAAATGTTTTGTAGAATATTCTTTTGAGTTCAGTTATTGCTGAGTTTCATTGTGGAAAAAGTAAATATGAGCACCATTTTAAGAGCTATGTGGCTATTCAGATCACTTCTCCATTAATGGGTTTTGATATTTATATCTTTAAGTAATTCTTTTAATATTATTTATAGTATTTTGACCTAATTTTTTTATAATCCTTGTTTCTTTACATATCTCCAAGATATTTAACAATGCCCACTATTCAATAATTTGTAATTTTCATATGATAACCTATTCTTTATCCCACCTCCCAAATGTCTAATAGGCATCTCAAACACATTATGACCAAATAGTGTTCTTAATACACAACCCTATTTTATAAACTGTACCTGCCACCAAGAACTTGTAACATTTATAATCAGTTTCTCAAACCATAGTATTATGGTCCTTTCTTTGTCCTTTTCCAATTATATACATTTATTATATAGTTCATATACAATTATTCAACAGATTAACTGCTTATTTTCGTTAATGAATATCTCTAACATCTCTCCAGTTCTGATGTTAGCACATAAACCTTTTCCTTCTGTTCTCTCTCTCCCTCTCTCTCCCCAGCTTCTCTTTCATTTTGTCTATGCCCTGCTAATTCTAACAATTTGAATCCCCTATGTGTCTATTTCTGTGTCCCCAATTCAGAGGACTGCTAGGCCAATTGTTTCTGAGCTGTTAGGTAAGAACATTTATAGAGTTCACCTCATTTGGTTCCATTTTCTTTGGTACTGTAAACTTGTGCTATTCTGGCTATTCATAGCAAAAAGTTTGTTGCCTTAGAAGTTAATCTTTCAGAGGCAGAACTAGATATCATTATTTTCTGCATATATTTTTGTAGGACATATAATCATAAGTTGATAATTCTCCCTGTCCCTCAAATAATTGAAAGTTCTTTCTATTTTCTTTTGCCTTGCTGTTTATATCTGATAAATGTGCAGTTATTCTATTGTTCTTCTGTCTTTGTTTTTTCTTTTGCTCTTCTTTTTCTTCTTCATCTAGTTTTCATCAATTTAATTAGCATGTACCCTGGTGTGATTTTCTTACCTCTGTGATTATACTTCTAATATAATTTAGGAAATGCTAGTGATTTGTTCTTCAGATTCATTTTCTAACTTTTCACCTACTCCTTTTTGGGACTTCAAAAGTAGATCTTAGATCTTTTCATATTTGTCTTTATTGTTTCCAAGGCTTTCTTTCTTTATTTATTTACTGTTTCTCTCTCTCTCTCTCTCTCTCTCAATCTCTCTCTCTCTCTCTCTCTCTCTCTCTCTCTCTCTCTCTCTCTCTCTTTCTCTTAGATCAGGTCCTGCCATATACTCCCATTGATTAAACATAGGAATTGCTTATCTACTATTAATTTTATTCTGATAATTGTGGTTACTTAAAATATTATTTTACTGTTCCTAAAACTTCCATTCCATTCTAATTTTATATTTTGCTGAACTTCTAATGCTCCTATAAACTCTTGAGAATTTTTTTGCACTTACAATGGGTATATTTTTTGTTATTGAGTCTTTCTATCCAGGTGTAATGAGGTATGATCAACAAATAAAATTGCATATCCTTAGAGCATAAAACATGACTCTTTTTAAAAATATTTTTTATTTGTAGTTGGACACAATACCTTTATTTTTTTATTTTTATGTGGTGCTGAGGATAAAACCCAGGATTGCTAGGCAAGCACTCTACCACTGAGCCACAACCCCAGTCCCCAACATGACATTTTGACAAATAAAAATTACATATATTTAAAGGGTGCAACATGATATTTTTGATACATATTGTATAATGATCACCACAATCTAATTAACATGTTCATTACCTAACATTTACACCATTTATAGTGGTGAGACAACTGAATACTATTCCCAGCAAACTTCAAGTATACAATCCAGCATTATTAACTTAATGTATGTGATGGTCTCTGGTACTCTGTAATCTAATAACTCAAGGTTTGTACCCTTGACCAGTATTTCCATTTTGCTCATTTCCTAGCTCTTCTTAACCACCATTCTAATTTTACATTTTATTATTATGAGATAGCCTTTCAGATTCCCCACATAAGTGATACCAAGAAGTATTTGTTATATTCCATCACTGCTGTCTTTTTAGAGACTCTTCCTATCAAATAATTTTTCTTCCATCTTATGGATAACATTTCATTTTTTACATGACTAGTGAGGTTTAATTGGTTGCCATGTATTGTGAATTTCACTAAATTAAATACTGCACTAGTTATATTTCTTTAAAAAGAGCAGGTCTTCCAGGTACAGGGGTACATTCCTGTAATCCCAGCAAATTAGAATGCTGAGGCAGGAGCATCACAAGCTCCAGTGTGGTCAATTTAGTGAGACCTTGTCACAAAATATAATAATAATAATAGAAATAATAAATGTCTAGGAATGTAGTGATAGAGCACACCTGGTTTCAATGCATAGTAGAGAAAAAAATTAATGAATAAAACAGGCTGCTCTCAGAATGGAAGGTCAGTTATAGGTAAATTATCAAGATCTTCTGACACTTATCTTCAAGTTAGTTCAGGTTCTAATGTCCATAACCATTAGTGTATTGTTTTCACAGCCCACTAATAAGACAAGAATTTCTGGAGGTCTCTAATGAAGCCTGGGGTTTCAAGAAGGATACATTGCTTATTGGAACTTATTGGAACTGGAACATCTCCCAGCCATGTTTGAGCTCTGGGAATATTTCAGTTTACAGCATTATGTTCATTTTATGCCCAGCCTCATGGATTTCATGCTACAAATATGAGGTTTAGTTGTCATTAACCAACTCAAGGAAAGTCCTGTCACATTTATGAAAATTCTTTTCAATGCAACTCTCTTCCCTTAATATTCTGCAAAAATGCTGGACACCTCACCTTTTTGAATTTATCCTTCTGTCTTCTCAAGTTTGTGTGAAAACTGTTTTGTTTGGGCTTGTTCTACATGTATCATAAACTGGAAAGTGTTTTTAGTCAGGTAGTAAAAATGTAAGGTCTATTTCCTTTCTTTATTGCTTTCTCAGGGATCCCAATGTGTGTTTTCTGTTGAATAAATTCCAATGACAGTCTTTTGACATATCTCTTACAAGATTCTAATTGTTTCTAAGATAGTGAAAGCTAAGTTCGCTGTTGTATTATGCCCAGAAGCATAATTTCTACTAGTTGATTTTTATTTAAGAAATCATTTAACCTCTCTGTGATTTATTTTCCTTATCTTTAGAGTTTGGTTAATAATATGTACCTTATAAAGGGTTATTGCCTTTATCTCCAGCTGCCCTAAAGATAAAAGATATCCATGAAACTTTTTATTATTTTACCCCATTAAAGTGTTCTTTTCCTCCAAACTACCAATTAGTTCGGGAGATAGCTGGAAAAGGCCATACCTATCATTTCATGAAACTGTGTGCACAAGTTTGTTAGAACCACTTGTTAAAATTTCATGATTAGAATATGAGATACAGTTCCTTCCTCACCGAGTCCACCTTTTCCAGGGTGCACGTTCTCTGCTCAGAATGCTCAGATAACTCTTCCATAGCTATTTTCCCACGATCTCAGGTGCACTGAGGTTTCTCGAGAGGACCCCGCATCACCACGAAAGTGAAAAATGATGTAAGTGACCATTGAGGATGTGGCTGTAAACTTCACCCAAGAGGAGTGTGCTTTGCTGGATTCTTCCCAGAAGAAACTTTACAGAGATGTGATGCAGAAAGTCTTCAAGTCTGCAGAAACCTGGCTTCTATAGGGAAGAATTGGGAAGACAAGAACATTGAAGATCAGATCAAAAATTCTGGAAGCAATCTAAGGCAGCTCTTATCTCAGAAAATAAACCTTAAAAGCATGAAGAATGTGAAGAGAAGCCATGTGAATTTAAACAGTACAGGAAATCTCTGGTTTCTCTCAAAAGTGTTCAAACACAAATGTGAATACACACTGGAAATTGACCTTATAAAAGTAAAATATGTGGGAAAGTCTTCAGTTCTTTCAATTCCATTCAAAGACATGAAGAAACTCATACTGGTCTGAAACCATATGAATGTAAACAATGTGGTAAAGCTTTTTGTTCTCTCACAGGTGTTCAAAGACACGATAACACATAGTGGACATAAAACTTTAAATGTAGGATATGTGAGAAATCCTTTTGTTTGCTCTCTTTGTTTAGAAGACATGAAAGAACACACTCTGGCGAAAAACCCAATGAATGTAAACAAGGTAGTCAAACCTTTATTTCATCCACAAGTCTTGAAAGTCACATGATCCTGCACACTGGGAATACACATTTTAATAGTAAGGTATGTGGAAAAGACTTTGCTTATTCCAGTTTATTTATAATACATCAAAGAACACATAATGGAGCAAACCCTACAAATATAAGCAATATGATCAAGCATTTAGTCATCCTATTTAAATTCAAAGACATGAGCAGACTCATACTCTAGAGAAGTCCCATGAATGTAAGCAATGTGGGAAAGTCCTTTTTTCTGAAACATGTGCAAAAGCACATATTAACTCATACTGCAAATGGACTTTATAAGAGTAAGGTATGTGGGAAAGCCTTTCATTTCCCCTGTTCATTTAGAAGACATGAACAAACTCATAATAGGGAGAATCCCCATGAATGCAAACATTATGGGAAAGTCTTCTAATGTTCCGAATCCCTTCTAATGTTCCAAATCCTGGTATCTCATTCCAGAGAGAAGCCCTATAAATATAAGCAATGTGGAAAAGCCTTCACCCAACCCAGTTCATTTTGAATACATCAAAAATTTATGTAGAACAGGAGCTCTATGAATATGAACATTTTGGAAAAGCCTTCACTACTTCCTCTTCCCTTTAGGTTCATAAAATAATTCACACTGAAGAGAAGCCCTATAAATGTAAGCAGTGTGGCAAAGCCTTCACTCAGTCCTCTAACCTTCACTCACATGAACAAACTCATACTGGAGAGAAGCCCTATGAATGTAAACAATGTGAAAAAGCCTTCACTACTCCCTCTAAACTTCACAGACATGGAAGGATTCATACTGGAGAGAAGCCCTATGAATGTATGAAGTGTGGCAAAGCCTTCACTACTTCCTCATACCTCCAAATACATGAATGAATTCATACTGGAGAAAAGCCCTATGAATGTAAGCAGTGTGGAAAAGCTTTAACTACTCTCTCTCACCTTCACAGACATGGAAGAACTCATACCAGAGAGAAACACTATGAATGTAAGCAGTGTGGAAAAGTCTCCACTACTTCATGCTCCCTTAAGATCCATAAACAAACTCATACTGAGGAGAAGCCCTATGAATGTAAGAAGTGTGGCAAAGCCTTCACTCAGTCCTCTAACCTTCACTCACATGAACAAATCCATACTGGAGAGAAGCCCTATGAATGTAAACAGTGTGGAAAAGCCTTCACTACTTCCTCTTCCCTTAAGGTCCATAAATGAACTCATACTGGAGAGAAACCCTATGAATGTAAACAGTATGGAAAAGCCTTTAGTAATTCATCTTCGTTTAAGGTACATAAACAAACTGATAATGGAGAGAAGTCCTATGAATATAAGCAAAGGGGAAAAGTCTTTGTAAGATCCTGTCAGCTTTACTCACATGAATGAACTTATACTGGATGGAAATCCTACTAGTGTGAACAATGGGCAAAGTCTTCTGTTATTACCATTTTACTCATAAACCTGTAGGAAATTTAGTGGAGAAAAATTATTTAAATACAAAATGTAGTAAATCAATATTCCTTCTCACTTTCAAAGCCATAAGTGGGCTCACAGTGAGGTTTTTTTTTTTTTTTTTTTTTTTTTTTTTTTTTTTTTTTTTTGTACTGAGGATTTAGTCAAGGGGTACTCTAACAGTGAGTCCTTTTGATTTTTTTAATTTGACACAGGGACTTCATGAGTTTCTTAGGGCCTTCCTGAGTTGCTCAGGCTGTCCTCAAACTTGTGATCCTTGAGCTTCAGTCTCCAGAATCACTGGGATTATAGCTGTACACCACGACATCAGACTGAATAACTCTTTAAATGTAAAAAAAAATACGTTAAATCATTCCATTTTCCCAGTTGCCTTCCAAGCCATTTTACTCACACTGAAAAACAAACCCCCTGAATTTGTGATCTTTCATTTGCCTTCTCATGTGTAAAGTACTCATGGAGGGAAGCCCAGTAAACATGAGAAAATTGGGAAGCCTTCAAGTTTTCCCAGTTCCTTCTAAGGACTGGGAAGATTCTTGTTGAAAGTTTCATGCCTAAATAAATAAATAAACCTAAGCAAGTAAGACATGTAAAGGCTTCAGATGTTCCAGTTTTGTTCAATTTGTGAAAGAACTGATACTGTAGAAAATCCTGTTTATAAACAATGTGGGGCAGTATTTGTCTTTCGCAGTTTCCTTTAAAGGCATAAAAGAATTTACGTCAGGGAAAATGCTGTGCCCACTAAGAAATGTGGTAACTCTTTCAATTTTCTAGTTCTCATTGAACAGCATGAAAGGACTCACACTGGAGAAAAGCTTTCTATGTATGAATGTGGTGAGGCCTTCAGTTGTTTCAAATCCATTCAGACTTGTTTAGAATTCAGGGATATATATACTTAACCACTGAACAACTTTCCAGTCCTTTTTGAGACATATTCTCACTGAATTGTTTAGGGCCTCACTAAGTTGCTGAAGCTGGCTTTGAACTTGCAATCTTCCTGCCTCAGCCTCCTGATCTATTGGAATTACAGTCATGCACTGCCTTTACCAAGTGACCTCTTTCTTGAGAGGTGTGTGAAAAGAGTGTTTGCCTTCATCTCTCCTTTATTTATTCAGAGATAATGGAAAGACATTCTGGGGTGGACATGAACATTACATCAGCATGAGGATGTGAAAGCAACATGTTTTTGTGTGTTAAGTCTCTTTTTACATACCGTTAGATTCAATCTTCCTGTATTTTAAGATTTTTTTCTTGTGTAGTCAGCTCTCATATATTATGACATAATCTTGTGCATATTGTTCACACATGTGTAAAATCTAGTATGCATTATAATTTTGTGCATGGAAGTATTTATTACATAGAATAGATTTTCAAATTTAAAATTTATTAACACTTGTTTGCAACATTTTAATTCTATTTTTAAATTTCCATCTATTTCCCTAAGTACATTTTCTCTCATGTAGTCCATTATTTCCACTAAAGTCCTTAGCAAATAAATCATACTTTAATCCTCAAAAAAAAAAAAAAAAAAAAGAATATGAGATATAATCACACCATGCTTCTGATGGTTTGGCTATGTGGTAATCCCCAAAAGCTCTTGTGTGAGACAATGCAAGAACATTAAGAGGTAAAATATTACCAATCAATGCATTAATCTGCTGATATGAATTAATTGGGTGGTAACTGTAGGCAGGAAGGTTGTGGCTAAATGAAGTAGATCACTGGGAGTATGTCTTTAGGTTTATGTTTTGTCCCTGGTAGGTGAACTTCTTTCTCTGTTTCCTGGCTGCCAGGTTCTGAGCTGTTTTCCTTAGCAATGCTTTCCCACCATGATGTTCTGGCTCACCACAGGCCCAGAGCAATGGAGTTGACCATCTATAGACTGAGACCTCTGAAACCATGAGCCTCAAATAAACTTTTCCTCCTTAACACTGTTCTTTTGCTTTTTTCATTTTTTTCCCCTCAGAGATGAAAACCTAACTAAAATAATGCCTGACATGTTTGTCTCTGTCACTACAAGAAGCCACTTTATAAATTGTAACCAAGGCTTTATTCTCATATTCTTTTGCACAACCTTACCTAAATAACCTCAGTTTCCCCTTTGCTTGTCCTCTTAAGTCCAAAGTCCATTTACTGAAAATATAAACCTGTAATTACCAAATTTTCAGTTGTCATTTATCTCTCCCCAGAATATTTGTTCCATATCCCAGGATTAACTGGCTGTCAGAGATTACTACCTAACCTACAGACTTACCAACTTGAAGTCATTTTTATCATCCCTACTTAAGTTTAATTATAAATAGTTCAATAAGTGCCCTTTCTATTTTGCATCTCTGCTATCCAAACACTTCTTTTTCATTCTCCTCAACAAGCCACATTCTCTTTTAAAATAATCCTATATGTTCAATATAGTTAATATTATTTCCTTCTGCTGTCCCCACTTAAGTCCTGGTTACTCCTCATGAGTACATAAAATTGAGAATTCAACTCGTTCTGCCACTGACCCAAATTTTGAATTATTAATGCAATCTCTCTTATGAATGCCACTAGTTATCCCCATAGTGTTAACAATTTATTCATTCTCATTGAATTTAACTATTTCCCCCTCTTCGCATTGTATCTATTACAGTTTCAGTGATATTATATTTTTATGGTTTTCTCTAATAATTTCATTTCTAGTTTATTCTTTTGTAGTAAATGAAACATGTTCTAGAACTTTATTCATTCTCTTTACTCTGTTAAAGTCATCCAGACATGTGACTTTATATATCAATTCTTGGCTTATCCCCAATTATTTTTCTAATTTCCTAAACTTAAACCTCATATGACAAACTACTAGATGAAAGAATGAATATTATTAGGCATTTCATAAGTAATGGGACCAAAATAGAGATCTTAATTTGCAATAATCTTTAAATAACTACTGTTTTATCTAGTTTTCCTAGTCTTAATTTATCTGCAACATTAACTTTAGCAGTTGAAACCAGATCAAAGTGTCATTCTTATTATCCCCTTTCTCATTATAATCTATATCCAATTATTCAACAAATTTTGTTATTTTAACATTGACTTATATTTCCTCTTTGACAAAATGATATCACATTAATCCTCATAATTTGAATGACCAAAATTATTTCACCAGTTAGTTTATTGGTTTCTCATTTTCTTTTCCCATATTTTAGTCTCACTGTACAACCACAGGGCTTTCCCTACCTTCCCTGGTGAACGTTCTACTACAAACACAGTGACAGATGTTTTCTTCCATAAGATGCAAATTTTTTTTCAATTGCTGAGTTTTTGAACTTGCTTTCTATCAGCCTGAAGTACGCTTTTCTTGTCTCTAGTTAATAAACTATATTCGTATTCATTTTTATTTTACTCCTTTGCTGAAAAACTGGACACTCTGAATAGCTTTCTTTTTCCAACCCATGAAGTAAAATTAACTTCCAAAGCCATAACAGAGAGAGGAAGACCACACACAGTAGAAACACAACAAGCACCAAGAGAATGTCATACATGATGTGTTGTGAAACGAACACAACAAAATGGCCAAGTGTGGAATGTTAAAAAAAAAAAAAAAGATTAGGTAGATTTGGCAAATAGGCCCACTGTGACTTTGTACTGAGTTTTGACTTTGAAGAGAAGATGTATATGAAATACACTGAGGTTTTAACCTTCCAGATTAACAAAGTCTTCCTAGAAAAAATTTTTTTATAAGATTTCTGTAGAATTAAATAAAATGTAATTTCTAGAATCATACATTCTCCTGACAAGATAGATCATATGACTTTTAAATATATCTCCTGGTTGATATTCTTCTGAACAAAACTGGAAACTGTTATGCAAAATTGTTTTTAAAATATTATTTTAGACAAAAATTACCATGTTTGAGTCTTTGTTTTACAGATAACAAAACTAATGGAGCAGTGTAAAGAAAAATGAAAAAATTAAAAACAAAATGTTCTTAAGGAAAACCCCTATTAGAAAACCCTTCTTAATTATTATTTTAAAGTATAGTGAAATAGGCTATCATTTATTATTAACATGTATGGGAAATCTGTGTTTTGTTCACATAGAGATTTTGTTCACATAGAGAATTGTCTCAATTATATAATAAAAATTGAATTTAATAATGAAAAAAAAAAGAATTAACTCTTAAAAGATGACTGTTTTTGCATATTCATTCTTTTCAGGCTTTCCCTCCTTAGTTCTGCATACTAGTTAGTGTCCATAGTGTATCTCTCATATGGTTACCATTCTCCATAAACAAAACTCCCATTGTTAAGAAAGTCAATTTATGAGCCGGGCGCGGTGGCGCACGCCTGTAATCCCAGCACTTTGGGAGGCTGAGGCAGGAGGATCGCGAGTTCAAAGCCAGCCTCAGCAATGGCAAGGCACTTAGCAACTCAGTGAGACCCTGTCTCTAATAAAAATACAAAAAGGGCTGGGGATGTAACCCAGTGGTCGAGTGCCCTGAATTCACTCCCCAGTACCAAAAAAAAAAAAAAAAAAAAAAAAAAAAAAAAAAAAAAAAAAAGAATGTCATTTTATGAATTAAATAACTTGACATGACCATCCTGAATTTGAACACCTGCCACGGACACCAAAATTAACAGTGAGTTGATCACATCTTCATGCATTTATGTATGAATTTCTGAAATCCTCATATTATGTATGTGGATTAGTTTCCTGTGCCCACAATTATACCTTTTCCTTCATTTATCCACCAGACACATGTTCCAATTCCTAGTTTTCTTTCTGTGCTTAAGCCCACCAGAATCATGAGGCAGGTGCATATATATATATATTTACAGCATTTACTTAAAACTTTAAAAAAATTCATAAACATTTTCATATGTAGGACACCTCATTTGGGTTGTTATTAGTTTAAATCGAATAAACAGCCACCTGCATGGTTTAATTTGGAGGGTGTTGAAAAGTGCTCCTTTTTCAAAGCATCATTTTGTTGCCTATGATACTTTTTTAAAATATTCACATGCAGTTTGATATGAATACCTTGATAAACATTTCTGATAAAAACAGAATGAGGAAACGGATGTAACTGTTTTCTTACCTGAGAAAGTAAAGTAATAAAGGACATCCAGTCTTTAATCTTGACCATTCAAGGGCCAAAGAAGACCAAGCATGTATACAGTATGCAGCATTGCTAATGAGTAGAACAAAAGACTCATTCTAGTTCCAACTTACTTCACAATATCTTACATTTATTTTCATGAGCAGCAAAAGGTGAGTAAAAGTCTACATAAGATATCCAGTATCTACATTAGGTATGCATTTTATTATTCTAATTTAAATACCTGAATTTTGACTGTTTAAAAAGTTAATACATCAGATACCCCACATTTTTTAATTGGAAATTATTCACTGAAAAAAATTCAGCCATAAATTGAATGTATGCTAAGGGGCAGAATAAACATTGATGAGATCTCTGCTTTTTTTATTTTTGAAAGAAAAATAAACACTTATTGCAGCAGGGATTTATCAAATTAAGTGATTCTGGTTTTTCTACTTTTAAAATATTTTAATAAAACACTAATCATAACTACAATTACTAGAAAATATACATTTATGTTGTTGTTGGCTTTTTTAATATTGGCAGTTTTGCTTGTGCATTTGAGATTTCAAAAATACCAGCTGAGGCTGCCATGTGTTGTGAGATTCTGCCTACAGGCCTCAGACAACATAGTTTTTTTCATGGCATTTTGTTTTTGTTGTTTTTGTTGTTGTTAGTCATAACCAAATGAACATATAACAGTGTACCAGCATGGTGAGACACTAGAGAAAAGGGGGTGGGGGGACAACAACAACTGGGAGCCAACCCAACTAATTAAAATAACTAAAGAGCTTTTAGTTTTAAAAAATTTGCTCCAGGGAAAACAATAGTGTTCTCTGGAAGCTTAAAGTGAAATCATATTCTGCTAGCTCCCAAACACATAATAATAATGTTGTTAATGAGATATACTGTCACAATCTGGGGTGTGTGTGTGCATGCATATGTGTGTGTTTTGGGTTTCAGAAATAATTGCTTATTAAAAATTCATACTAACTCTATAGTCTGCAGATCCAGAGTGAGTCTCTGTATGGATTCATAAACTAGTGATTTTCTCCTCTGTAGATCTAATGCTCTATTCACTTGTTTTTAATGTTAGGCTCAGAATATTTCAAAAGTAAAAAATAATTTATAATTTTTATCATTTGCCTTTGCTTCTTTTGCTGTTTGTGTACAAATGAGTATCTACTCATGTAATTTTATATTTCAAGTTTCTCTTACTTCCTATAAACTTGCAAATTTTAAAACAATACAAAATCCAGAAAAGTAAAATTCCTCAGGATATTTTTCCAACTTTAATTAAATCAATTAAAATATGATGTCCTCGAATTAATAATCATATTACTATAAGCTTTGAAACTCATTAAACCATGGTGAACAAAGATAAAACATAATGGGAAACATTTGGCAAAATTGAATGTAAATGCTTTTTAGTTGTGATTATTTCATTCTAAATAAGAAGCAGAAATCTTTGGGCTGCAGAAAGAAGAATTCGGATTCACACTAGCCTAAGCAAAGGGAAGTTCAAGTATTTCAGACAAGGATGAACTTATCAACTCAAAAGATGTTGATAGGCCCTTCATTATTTTCCACTTTGTGCCTCTTCTTTCTTTTGTCTCATGATATCTATGTCAGACTAAGGATTAGTTTACTCCACACCACAAAGGCAAAGTGACCACCAACACTCTCAGGAGTGAAAATAAATAGAAAGACAGTGATGATATTGAAGCACAAATTGCCTAGGATTTTTCAGAATCTTGATTTCATCAAGTTCTATCTTATAAGCCAAGAAAGGAAAATATGTTCTTTCTTTCTCCTACTATTCATTTGCCAATTCAAGAATAGTACTTTTTTTTATGTTGGAGGGCAATATGGTTTGGGAGGTATTTTGACTTTTGGAACAATAAACAAAGAATTTGTCACCAGGATTGCAACCTGTTCTTTGTTTTCATTTGGGTCACCTGTAAAGAAAAAAAAAATGACCTGGTGAAATGTCTGTGTATGGATCTATTACTAAAGCCACGTGTTTACTGCAAACTTTTATATTTTTTGATGAACAATTTGCATGCAGTTCTGAGTCACCCCATGAAAAATTCTCCCACTGTCCCTATTTGTCTAGCCCAAGATGTGAATTGTCCCTTTATCCAGTTTATCTACAATGTATATACCATTCAATTAATAGCTTTATTGGTGATGAGATGAACTGTTACAATGTGTGTGTTCAGTGACTTTTATTCTACTTAATAATTGTCCCAACGTATAAGAACAGTGATGCCAGCAATTTGGATATGACAGAGGAAATCTTTAAAGTGCTTCCTTTGAGAAAATGAGTGTTTATCTTAGGCATATATGTATAGGAAAACAGCAAAGTATATGTAGAAGTAGGTACTGTTTGTGATTTCACATATCAGTTTAGGGCCTTGGAATGCATCCCCCATGAATACAGTGGGACTACTGTACACTCAAGGAATATTAACACAAAGATTTTTAACAGAAAAAATATTTTTGTATAGAGATATTGTAGATGCATATGTTAAAAGTGAAAAACTCACTTAAAACAATTTAATTGCTAAATATTATAAGAAGGTAAATATGTATAGCTGAGAATATAATTCAACACAAAAGTATGAATGTTTCAGACATCAACAAGTCGGATGTTTTATTTTTACTTAAAATAATATCCAACAGGATCCATTTATCATTTTAACAATAAATTTTTATTTGATGTTGACTTTTTAATCAGCGTCTGTTTGAATTTAATAACAACAACAACAACAACAAAAAAAAAAACCTTTAAATGGCTATAAAAGGACTGGGGTTGTGACTCAGTGGTAGAGCGCTCGCCTAGCACATGCAGTACACAACCCGGCTTCAATCCTAAGCACCACGTAAAAACAATAAAGGGATTGTGTACAACTAAAACAAATAAATAAATATTTTTTTAAAAACGCTATAAAAGATGTGCTCATAATCTTAACATGAAAAACTAATATTAGAATTTGATAATAGACTTTCATATCCCTGATTGAATACTATTGGATTATTAAAATCTGTACAGTACCATCATAATAAAATTATGAACCAAATGACGTTTTTTGCAATGTTGGTTGCCTGGATTTATTTATGAGATAAAGCAAATGCTTTCATTTTGACTTGATTTGTGAAAAGATCTGTTTCTAAGTTTGTAAGATCTGAACTACTTCCTAGGCAGGCCTTTGGTTTGAGAACAGTCCTAAAGAACATGAAAGCTTTAAATCATTTATATATGCATTTAACAGGATTTTGTTAATTCATTTCATGTTTCTTCTGGATAAATCTTATTGTTAACTAGAGAAAAGCAAATATTAAGTCCCAGGATTGTTAATTCTTAAATGATGTTTTTTTTTATGATTCTACACTTTACTATGTCCTTTGGATACAACTACATGCAGGCCACTCTTGGTGGGGTCCTCACTGCCCAGGAGAGAATCTTCCATACATGACAGTTTCTAAATGTGATTGGCCATTTGCCTTTCAAGGTTTACAGTAAATAATCCTATTTGTAGTTTTTAACCCTCTCCCTGAGTTCCTCCTTCCCCCAAATTTACATGAGTTTATAAACATAAAAATAATGAAAAAGGTCCTGTAGAGCTTCCCCTTGTCTCTGCTGGACATTTTACATTCAAGGTGGCTGTTCTCAGTCTACAGGTGGATTCTTGAGTACCTCCAAGTTAAAAACTTGACTATCTCTTCTGTGCCTATGAAAAAGCGTGAGGTTACAGGTCTGTAGCAATGGCAGCTCTACTTCCCATCATTGCTCTGGCTCAAGCAATTTTGAACTTCCAAAGTTATGAAAAATTTCTGTTTTTTTTTAAATGGATAAGCTAATGAATATATGCATGCATGTGTGTGTGTGTGTGTGTGTGTGTGTGTGTGTGTGTGTCTGTGTGTGTACTGATGAATTTAAAAATTTCCTGACATTTAAATTGTTGTGGCAATCTACCATAGATATTTACTGAAATGTCTATCTTAGAAAACTGTGAAATCAAATAACAATGTCTAAATATTTTTAAATTTATTTGCTGCATAATTCTTTGAAATTTTATTTTAAATATATAACTTTATGAACATACACTTTGTTAAAATAATGCCTTCATTAAAATGGAGTAGTGGGGAGAAGAAGCTGTATAATAGTCTTTCTCTGTGGATCAACAACTTAGGACTTTGACTAGAAACTTTGTGACTGCTAAAAGAAAGCAGAGGGTCAACACTCCCTTCATATTTATGCAGGCACCAACTTTCTTAACAAGATCCCTAGAGCTTGAGCAATAAAACCAAAAATCAGTAAGTGGGATGGCAGAAAATTATATAGGTTTTGCACAGCAAAGAAAGATTTAAAAAATCATTAAGAGAATGAAGAGAAAGTTTACAGAATGGGAGAAAATCTTTGTCAGTTACTCCTCTGACAGGGGATTATATCTAGAATATATAAAGAACTAGAAAGCTTAACCCCCCAAAAAACAATTCAATCAATTAATGGGCAAAATAATAAACAGACATTTCTCAAAAGTAAAATACACAAGTGGTCAACAAATATATGAAAATATGTTCAACATCTCTAGCAATCAGGGAAATACAAATCAAAACTACACTAAGATTTCATCTCATTCCATTTAGAATGGAAATTATCAAGAACATAAATAGTAATAAATGCTATAGAGGATGTGGAGAAAATCTTGTACTCATACATTGCTGATAGAACTGCACATTAGTACAGCTACTCTGGAAAACAATATGGGTATTCCTCAAAAAACAAGGAATAGAACCACCATATGACCAGCTTTTCCACTCTTGGTATTTATCCAAGAAGAACTAAAATCAGCATATTACAGCAATATAGTTATATCAATAGCCAAAGTATGGAATCAGCTTAGATGTACAACAATAGATGAATGGATTAAGAAAATGTGGCATATATATGCACAATGGAATTTCACTCAGCCATAAAGAAGAATGAAATGGTGGCATTTGCCAGCAAATGGATGGAAATGAAGAACATACTGCTAAGTGAAATAAACCATACTCAGAAAATCAGGAGTCAAATGTTTTCTCGCACATGCAGAAGTTAGGGCAAAATAAGGGAAATAAAAGGGGTAGATAGGACATCATAAGTATCTAGGGAAGATCAGTGGAACAGAAGATTGAGAGGGAGGGAAAAGGACCAGAAAAGTGGGGGAATGCAGAGTGAATTTAACAAATTTATGCTATAGTCATGTATAAATATGCTGCAATGAATTTCACCTTTATGTCTATTTATAAAGGACCAACCGAAAATAAATAAAGTGAAAGGAAGATCAGTAGAGAAAAGGAAGGAGAATAGAGACAGGGAGGAAAAAGAGAGGGAACATTGGACTGAAATGGAATAAATCACATTTCATGCATGTATGATATTGGCAGAATGAACCCAACTAATATGTACAACTATAATGCCCTAATTTAAAAAAATAGTCTTTCTTTTCAAAATCTTTCTTTATTGTTGGACATCATATACTGGTTTCTAACTCAGTAGTTTAATTAGGTTGTAAAACATTGGTTCTTTATTCTTATTTTGTTTTTGCTTTACTATTATTATAATACAATGATGTTTCATTATCACAGAGACTTATCTAATATTTCATAAAAATATAGATATATGCTATAAAATATCAAATGATTAACATAACATTTTTTAAACTTATAGAAAATTACTAGACTAATTTATACTATGCCAAACATACAATTTTCAAAGTTATGTTTTACCAGCTGTAATATACAATGTTCAGAACACTCAAAGGTAAACACTAAGAAGCACTGTGCTCAATCCCCTCCTTTATATAATGATATAAAAATACTAGTGGTATGGCTTATATAATCCACTACAATATTTTATTATACTATGCTATTGTAGCAGGGAATTTGGTGTATTATTTAAACATTGTTTGAGGCAAATCTAAAATACCTTATTTGTTCTGAACAAGTATATTAATTTGAGACATGCTATGGATTTTTAAAATCTTCAGTAATCTTTGAGGGATAAAACAGAAAATATAATCTGTGTAAGGCCAACTTTTGAAAAACAAATACAATTTTAAAAGTCTAAAATGGTGATTCACTGTGGTATATGCTTGCCTTAACTTTGTAAGGAAGAAATAAGAGAAAGAAACAAAATAAGCCAGAGATAAACACAAAGAAATTACTATGTCAAACATTGCTTGAATGCACATATATTATATAAAAAATACACTAAGAAGATATTACATGAGGTTTTATGTTAGTTAGAGAAAATTGATATCTTTAAAAACAAAGAAGTGGAGTTCTTAGCTTTCAGAAAAAATTCAAACATTTATATGATGAATATTTCATTAAAATAGAGAGATTGTTCTAATTTAGTACATATTTGATTGATTTATGTCAAGGTTGTTATAAATATCTGGTTCAGTGTTTTAGCTAATATATCTATAGTGTTTAATCAATGAGAAATAAGATTAATAATAGTAATTGCTTCTAGTTAACTTAGTGATTCTTATTGTCAGAAATTTTCAGGTGTCCATTATCAAATATCAAATACACAAATCAGATTAGATCTGCGTGTTTTATCATGTAAAGGTTAAAACCTGACCTAAAAGGTTATACAAAATGAAAGCTGACAGTTTGTATTCGCATGGGGAAATGTTTTAAATGTTGCATTAAGGAAAAATGAAGGAATTCTTCTGAATACTATTTTGTTGTCCCAAGTAGCTAAATAAATCAGGATTATGTGTTTACAAGACTGACTCATATGCATATCATGAAATAAATCTAACATGTCCACTATGGTAATGAGTCTACCCAAACAGCATCAATATTTCATTTACTAATAGTAATGTATAGAGCAAGACAGGTCATAATGTGTTTCCAGAAGCGTTCAGGCAAGAAAATC
This sequence comes from Tamias sibiricus, assembly GCA_025594165.1. Classification (NCBI taxonomy): domain Eukaryota; kingdom Metazoa; phylum Chordata; class Mammalia; order Rodentia; family Sciuridae; genus Tamias; species Tamias sibiricus. The sequence goes on from CM046668.1 coordinate 34,292,032, forward strand.
AGACATGTAGGCATTTTTTGCAGAGCAGGATACACTAATTATGCCAAGAGATTGTGTATCATCTCTGTTTGAGCCTATAAATCTATGTGTAAAAACTGAAGACTAGATTTTGATAAGGTATTATTGGAATTAATAGAGTAGCAGAATATAGTGTACATGCAATTTTTGGGAAATACAATCTATTTTCCCCCGTCAGAAGGGGAAATGGTATTTTTTTTTTTCTTCCTACTATATTGTGGATCTTAATGATATGTCTTTTTTTTAATAATGTAAAATAATTTTAAATTCTTTTAGAAAATTCAAGTAAAATTGTGCTCTGAATAATTTTTTTTTATTTTAAAAATATGCCAGATAATTTGATGAACTTTTTTATTTTTGAAAAGGGAATAGATATCATACTCCTTGTTTTGGAAACTGAAGATTAACAAAGTTATATCTTTCTCTTCATTGTAGAAATATGGGTGTTCAAGAAATAGAATTTATACTGTTTTCATCTGAAGAAACAGAACCCAATGATCAATAAAGCTACTACAGAAAAATAGGCACTCTCTAACATTTCCCATGAATATCAATTGGTACAACCCTTATGGAGAATTTAACAAAATCGTATATGGTTTTATTTTATATCTCAAATATTTATTTTCTAGGAGTTTATGATGAAGATGTACCTTCAATAGGAAAGTATATATGAAGTTTTACATTAAGTATTTTTGTAATTGCATAATGTTGAAGCAACCTGGCCATACCTACAACTTTGATCAATAACTGGTCTATCCAGAAAATCATTATGAAGATGTAAAATGGAATAAAAAGATCTATATGAACAAATGTTGAAGGATTTTTAAGAAAATGCAAAAATAGTATTTTTACATACAAATAACAGATTGTGAAAAATAAGGGAATAAATAATATGTGCATAAAGAGATAAAGAAACATAGAAAGGATAAACCAGAAATCACTAATATTATTTATTTATTTTGGAATGGGTGCATAATGGATAGAATGAATAGAAGAGAGAAGGACTATACATGATACTTCTGTCAATATACCTTTAAACAGTCTGAGTTTTTTGAAATTTTGTTAATGTCCTACATACACAAGAAGTAATAAATACATAAATAAAAGATTAGAGAAAGCATACTAATGTAAATAGGAAAATAAACATGAATTTTAGTGTGTTTGAAAAGAATATCATGATTATGCTAAAAGAGGAAAAAAATTCCTTGAACAATGTGCTTTTAGGTTAAACATAATTAAATGCTTTATTTTTCTGTTTTAGGTGTTAGGATTCTGAAAAATACTTTCTATGAGTAATAGGATTGAGTAATTTATTATAAATAAGATTCAAATTTGTTCCTGTCAAAGAAAAAAGTTACAAACATAGAAAGAGTGTGTTGAATGTCAATTGATTGATGATTGATTGATAGACATTGAAATAGGAAAGATGTTTATAAATATGTGTGAATGCCTGTATATATTTTCATGTGCTTCCTAGCTCTGTCCTCTAAGATAACCTAGAAGTAATGATCTCAGGTAGCACTGAGAACAAATAGTGTCTTGATTTTGGTTTCTACCTATGATTCTCCTCGAATGGGGACAAGAGATTCTTCACAAAACGGATGATGTCAGGCTTATATCAGGTGATTCTAGAGCACCTTTTGTTCCACAAAACTGAAAAGTGCTTAAACAATGATGGAGATACAAAGAACACAAACAACAATAGGAGGAGTCCCTACTGGGAAGTTCAGAAGAGTTTGAGTATCAAATAACTGATGTAAGTAAATAATTATAATATGTTGAATAGAATAAAAATCATTGGACCCAGATGTAGATAGATGTTAATAACAAACAAATGTACATAAATAATATGACTCTTCTTTATAGTAGAAAGACAGTTTAGATAGGGTAGAAGGAATGGCAGAATTATAAAACTTGCTATTTCAAAACCATAAAATAACAATAGTGGACCCAGTCAAAGACCATGTTTGATTAAAAAAAATAAATTTTGAAGAGAAATAACTTCCTTGAAATAATTTGAAAATATATTTCAAAAACATATTTGTTGATTAAAATTGGTTATGTAATAAATTTTAGAGTGGAGAAGACTGACAAATTTCACCTTAATGGAGTGCTGAGAATTTAGATCAATAGCAGAGGTACAAGTAGTCATTGTGGGTCACTTGATTAGGATCCACTGAGCAAGAACAGCATCATTTGGGCTATTTTATATAGATGTGAATACTTGAATATACCTATGAATAACAATCATACAAATGAATACTATTTGATATTTTATGAAACTACTGACCCAGAAAATTGATGGCTCAAAAGTAAATTGAGCCAGGCATGGTGGCATACACCTGTAACCCCAGCAACTCAGGAGGCTGAGGCAGGAGGGTTGCGAGTTCAAAGCCAGCCTCAGCAAAATCAAGGCACTAAGCAACTTAGTGAGACCCTGCCTGTCTCTAAATAAAATGCTAAAAATAAGGCTGGGGATGTGGCTCAGCAGCTGGCCTAGTGCCCCTGAGTTCAATTCCTGGTACTCCCCAACCAAAAAAATAAATTAATAAATGTAAAGAGAGACTCAGGGTTTGCTATAAAGAGATAACAATGGAATATATCAGCTAATATAGATTTCCTTTGTTGTAAAGGAAAAGATTGGAAACATTCCAATATATAAAACATCATCTATACATTAGAACAAAATATTGTGCCATACTTTTTTTTTAATTTTTATTCTTTTTAGTTATACATGACAGTAAAGTCTATTTTGACATATTTATACCAACATGGAGTATATCTTATTCAAATTAGGATCCCAGCCTTGTGGATGTACACAATGTTGAGATTCAGTGTGGTATATTCATATACATACATAGAAAAGTTTTATCAGATACATTTCACTTTTATTTACAAATAATTGGAGAGCACAGCAGAGTGTGAAGCTCCCCCTATTATTAGCATCTTATTTTAGTACAATGTGTTTTTATTCTGTTAATGAAAGAATACTAATATGTAATTAACTGAATGCTCTAATTTATTTAGATTTCCTTAGATTTTATCTAATATCCCTTTTCTGTTGCAGGATCCCTTACAGAGTATTACATTGTATTTAGTTTTTACAGCTATATGTGCTTTGCTTGGCTGTGGCATATTCTGAACTTCCTTGTTCTTTTTTTGTTGTTGTTGTTTTGTTTTGTTTTATTTTGTTTTGTTTTTCCTTCTTTGTGATTGAGGATTGAAGTCAGGTACTTTATAGTTATGATTTTAAGTTACAGTTTTGATTTTAAGCTGGGGTCTCTCTAAACTGCCCAGGCTGACCTCAGGTTTGCAACTCTCCTTCCTCAGTCTCCCAAGTTGCTGGGATTACAGATATACACACTGCACCTTGTTAATTTCCTGTCTTTTTATAACTTTGAATATTTTCATTAGTACTCAGGTATTTCATAACAGGTTCTTCACCAACAATTTCTCACATTTTTTTATGGTAAGATTGGATCTATATATTATTGTAAGCAAGATCACAGAGTTGTAAAATGCCATTGTCATTATATCATATCAAGTGTACACATTATCAACATCATTTATAACTGTTAATACATGTAGACTGGAATGAAACAATTAACTGAATGAATGGCAGATGGCGGGAAGAAGGTTGCTCCCTGTTGGAGTGTAGTTTACAGACAAGCAAAGGGAGGAAGCTAGAATGATTGATGTGGCTGTGGATCAGATGTGTCAATATAGATTTCAGTTGAGCTTAATATAGATGCAGTAAAATGGTTATATACAGAAATATTTATAGATATGTTTATATACATAATTTGGTATTAAGGCATATGATTTTTCTGTTAGATGAAAAGGCCAATCAAACCAAAAACAAAAGATAGACCAAAAAGTATCCAAGTAGCAATGAAAAAGTCTAACATCCAGTTTTTGTTTTCTGATACCATTTTTTTCACTCAGAGAAACAGATTTCTTATTAAAATGACTGAGATGTGGGGCAGGCAACATACAAGATGAGTCCACAGCATCTTTTAGTGCTGGAAAGGAAGAGACCCACCCACTCCCAAACCACAGATAGGGAGATGTGTCAAAAGATTACAGCGAGGAGCTCAATGAATGAATTCCTAGTATTCAGCCAAAGTTTAAGACTTGAGTGGCTTTAAAATGAAATTATCACATAAAGTAAAAGATCAATATCTATAAACCCATTTATTAATGAATTATTGAATAACTTTATAAATTGGGAAGAGGAGACAAGACTCTTATGCAGGAGTAATCCAAAAAACTGTATGGAGCTACTCTATCCTCAGGGTGGTGAAGTATAACTCACCTCTCCTTAGGTCTAAGCTGGGAATAATGACTTCCCAGGGGTACATCTTGCAAAATAAAGAGGGAGTTAGGAGGAAAGAGAATAACTTTACAGTGGAAAAGCTTCACCATTGCTTAAAGTCAACAAGAAGTCATAAATTCATTGTTGTTTTCATTTAGTTACTCCACTAACCTGCAAGAACATTTGTAATTTATTATCACTGTGGTGTCAAAGATTTGCATGCTCTGTCACAGAATAAACCTGGGCATGGCAAATGAGAATGGGTGCCTGAAACAACTTCAAAAAAGGCTTCCTAGATATTTTGCTGGAATTTTTTGACATGTGTAATTATATGGGGAGGGGATAAAGCAATTCATGGAAATGGAAATTTTTTTAAAGTTAATTATTTAAAGTTATCTACATTTATAAATTTTTAAAATGATTCTGAAGCAAATGTAAGGAATATATGTAATTTGATTCCAGTATTATATACCTTTACCTTATCATTTTAGTACCATTTAAATGCAGTGCTTAATAGATTGCCTCTGTACACGTTTAATACATAATTTTTTATTTGATTTGATTCTAACTTCACAAAGCTGAAAAAGTGCTTTAAAGTGGTTCATCATTTTCCATATTATGTTCTGCCCTTTAAATGTGGAGATTTATGTATTTGACAACTGCATAATTTGAAATGATACTCCTGTTGATGAAAACCCAGTTGGTCTTTCCAGAAAAAAATGAGAAAACCACCTTCTTTACCAATTAAAAAATCAAGAGAATAAGGATTTTAATAAGTCTCCTGGGAGACTTGTCTTTTGTATCTTTGATAAATACATGATTATAAGGACAAATTATATGAGTAGCAATAATTTCCCAGTAATGTGATCATTAAAAGATCTCCCAACTGCAATATATCAGTATTAATTGGGGACAGATGATCATTTTAGTGGCATGCTCAAGTCATTATCCATATTTCAATACTTTGCAAATATCTGAATTTTCTTAATGAAGTGATTATTTTCTTAAGGATTTTCAGTATAATTATCTCAATAAGGTTGTTTATTTTAAAATTAGGAAAAGTAAAATTAAGCAATACAGATAAAAACTATTTGAGAAAGATGTTTAGAGAAAGTAAACCAAATGTTAACTTTTAGATATTTTTGGATTTAGAAAGCTTATAATTATGCTATGTAGTACCAGTTACATTATGGAAGCAAAATGAAACTACTCTGATGTGTGTGTTCTGAATCACTGATACAAATTTTAGGTAATGGAGTTGGGAAAGGGACAGTGAAGATAACTTTTTTTTTTTTTTATTTTTGCTTTCTTAAATCTCTTTTCTTATTATACTAAAAGCAGGCACTATGGTCCCTCACTGGCTTCTACAACTCTAGTGTAGGTAGTGTGATGCAGGAACTTTGGAGTAGTTTACCAAACTGCCATCTTGCTCTGTCTGCCGCATTTTCCTTGCTAATGTGAAATATTTTTCTTTCTTCAGATCCTTAAATATCAATATATTACAAGTTCTGTTATTTTCACTTCTGATTTTGTAATCTATCACTAGTAATTATGTTCCCATATTCATTGACTTATGAATTTCAAAAGGATGAGCTGCTATGACTGTCACTATTATCTCATTTAGTTTTCTCAAAAACTTGTGACTAGTCATATTATTATTCTCATATTAGTCATATTATTATTTAGATAAGCAAACATGGGCACAGAATGGTTATGTAACCTGCTCAAGGTCATACAGGAAAGTGGTAAAGCCAGGGTTTTTAAAAAACAGTAATGCTCCAGTTGCAAGGTCATTCAATCACATCTGTACCTTAAATTAAATAATTTCAATATATTCCAAGAAAATGTGTTTTCTACTATCAAGGTACTGAATCACTCAAATGAAGAGTTTGTTATCCTCCACATTACCAAATATTCATTAAATTCTATCACTTCGTATTCATTAATAACTTTTATGTTTAAATTATCCTTATTTATTTCACAACATGTTTTAGTCGGCTTTTGCATTTCTGTGACCAAAATACCTGATGACAACAACTTAGAGGAAGAAAAATGTATTTGTGGCTCATAAGCTTCAGAGAATCAGTTCATAGATGAGTGACTCCATTGTTCTGGGCACAGAGTGAGGAAGCAAATAATGGCGAAGAGCATGGTGGAAGAGCACTCTTTACTTCAAGCAAAAGGGAAGCAGAGATATAGAGGAAATGGGGTGGGGATGTGAATCCTTTTAGGGTACAACCCCAGTAACCCACTTCTTCCAGCCATAACTCACATGCCTACAGTTACTACCCGTCACTCCTTTCAAATTAGGATGGACTGATTATGTTATAGCTCTTAAAATCCAATTATTTTATCTCCAAAACATTCCTTTGTTACTACAGGATTTTATGTGGGACAGCTCATATCCAAACTATAACAGAGCCTTAATGTTGGACCTTGTCATCCTTTATTTTGGTAATTAAAATTACACCCCATCTCTTTCACCAATCTATGTCCTTAGTCTATCTCCAGTTAATAATGCACTGCTTGCGTTATCTTACTAGGAGATAAAATCGATTATCCCATCATGTCTCTAAATGTTCATGTCTCTATATCGTTCAGATGATAACACTTTAAATAATATTTGTATGTTTTAATTTGACATCATGGATAGTGGCAAGTTATGACCAGTCTATTATATGTGTCCCAATGGTGCACTAAGAAGAAAAACTGAAATAAATTTAACCACAGTGCAAAAGGCAAAATGATATGGTAATTACATAGACCCTTACTGCTGATGGGCCAGACCTCTAGCCTAAATGTATTCTGGATTTCTTAGCCATGACAGATTCTTTGCTCCATAAAAGCTTCATTGGTTAATTCCATCTATAGCCTTCTTGTATAACAAAGGAGGCAATCAAAAAGGTCTCATCAGCTGGTACTCTTGACCTTGTGGTTGTTTTATATGTCTTGTTCATTAGTTTGCTATGAAACAAATTGAAAACAAGCTAAAATGAAACTTAATTTTCTATTCCCCATCTTTATTTCCTTTGAAACTGGACCAGTTTTTAATGGTTGCCAACTCACAGATTTTAAAAACTCTCATGAAGATTAACTATTTATTGTTTTCTCCACCAGGTCTCTAATATATCCTGTGGAAGTTTTCTACATTGTGGATACACTGTCGGTTTTTTATGTTCCTCCATTTGGACTATTCAATTATTTAACTAAATTTCATATTTCAAAACTTACCAAAATATTGTTTCTTCAATCAAAACTGCTTCCCAATTTTTCCAAGCTGTCTGTGAATCTGTACTCTATGTTGTATCTCAGGGCTTCTTATACCCATTGCACTTTATCTGACCACCTCAACTTCCTTTATGAACAACAGAAATCATAAGAACAAGGATTTTCTTCCTTGATTCACTCTGTGTTGTGCCCTCTTTTTCCATTTCTGCCTAATTTCAGTTTGATAACTGATATTATTTGTATAAGGAGTTTCTTCTCTTTCTTCCCCTGGATGCCTCTTGTTTTACAGCACTTACTCTGGTTACTTTATTTATAGTCATATATTTGTCTTATTTTATTTCTGTGCTGTCTCTTGTCTCTACCATTAAATAGCAATTACTTTCAAGCAGCACATTTTTAACTTACTTATTTGTATTTCCTCTGAAGAACCTCAAAAAATGCTAGATATTTAATAGGCTCATAATAATTGTCTCAAAAATAATGTTTCTAAAACCATTGAAAAGCTAGTGTAACAGAATATAGGTAATCATCTTCTGTTAGTGGTTATTATGAATAATTTTACCCTTAAAGACAACTCCAGTTCTTTTCCCGGATGAATCTTATATTTCATTCAAACTACTTTTACATGTGCAATTTCATTTGTACTTAAACACAGATGAAACTGATCTTTATATTTTTTATTAATAAAAATAATGCAGTTGCCATGTAGGAATATCCTACTGAAAAGGAAATAAAGGAACAAGTGAAGAATTCAATTGGTCTGTGCTAGTTTTTAAAGGCAAATATGTGGCTTTTATTAGATACCTTACTTAGTTTTACTTTAACTATCAACTCACCAGTTACTTCTCAGTATCTAAAAGGGTTCATATTAGGCATAGTCATGATGGAACACACTGGTCAATTGTCATGTTTTAAGTTTTTTTTAAATTTTTTTAATTTCCCCAGTAACATTAATAGATTGTTATTATCCTGTATCTAACATATTTTGATTATTTTTGCTCAATTGTGGGGAACCTTTACCAACAATTGTGATTTGTACTTGTTTGTTTCTTAACACAAAAAATTTCAAGAGAAGAATAAATGCAAAAGAGACAATTCAAAATATTATATCTATAAAGATTGTGGTCAGTTAAAGAAGATTGAAGAATTTTCTCAAAAGCGATTAAAAAATCTTGTACTGATTTGCAGAGGTCATGCCTGCAGAAATGGGATGTTGGAGACTGAAAGCTCACAGGGTTGGTATTATATTAGGATACTTATTTAAAATAAGAAATAAGTAAAAATTTTTTTTTCAGTAAAATTCTGCTTCTAATTTATTTACATAAATATGAAAGTTTCCTATTTGTAGAGAATTTGGAATATATTGCAGATTTCCGTAAACCAATAGTTTTCCTCTTCTAACAACTTATATAATTATTGTACTATTATTAGTGAACCAATACTGATATATTATTTTTATGATATAGATTGCATACTTTCTTCATATTTTCTTAAATGTTAGCTAATTCTGTCCCATGGTCTCACCTATGAAACCACATTACCCTCCATGATTATATTTTCTGTGTTCTTCTTGAGGTGACATTTTCTCAGGTTGTTCTGCTTTTTTATTATCTTGACAATTTTGTGAAGTATTTGTAAAGTGTGTGTTTCTCAAGTGGAACTTTTTTTTTTTTTTTTTTTTTTTTTTCACTACTAGACTAGGGTTATGGATTTTAAGACAGAATTCCACAGGGAAAAAGTACCATTCTCTTTCTTTCATATCAAAGGTCTCACTGTTAATATATCACTGATGTAATTGACCTTGATCATCTTGCTGAGGTCAGAAGGTGTTTGTCATGTTTTTCCATTATAAAGTTATTCCTTCCACATCCACACAATACTGTACTTGTTGGAAGAAGATCATCATGTGTAGTTCACACTTTAAGGAGTGCAACATTATGCTTCACCTTATAGAGTGTGAAGTTGCTACACGGCTTTATTGCAATATTTCTACATGGAATATTTGTCTATTAAACCCATCTATTTAGTCAATCATTTATTATTATTCATATGGACTATTGGAGTCTAATTGAATACTTTGAGCTATAACCTAATGACATTTTTGTTTTTGTTATTGTTGCTTATACTACTCCACTTTTAAGCACTGAGAGGGAAATCTACAATGTAGCTCCTGTGTCACTGGAAGCTCTCATATCACTGGAGTGTTTCTCTTTTCCTTTTTCTTACTTTTCTTAATTTTTGGCAGTGTAATATGCCTTGGGATTATCTTATCTCAGTCATAATATCAGTCATTTTTTAAGAGAACTGATTCTTTTTATTAGACACCGATATTAGAAACCACAAAACAGGTGTTAAGTTTGTTCATTGTGACTACAGTCACAATCTCTCAGCTTAGGGTGCAAGGAAATATGTGCACACAGATTAACTTGTGTATACATTTATCTACATATTTCTCTATCTGGATACTTCTATGTATAACCATTGATATATACATTAACTTAACTATACATTTATCTTTACTATTACACAAATTCTCACCTCATCCCCTTGCTCATATTCCTGGCTCCCACAATACATTCCAGTATACATTTATAGCAGTATCAGCTTATTAACTATGTAATTTAAGAGATCCAGCAAAGTATCACTAAACATTATTACAGGAATATATCTCCCCTGAGATATTTTTTTGTTTCACTTCTCATTATTGATATTATGTTTTGTCCTGGACCATAGAAGTCACTCAGTGGGATTATCACTGAAAAGACTGATTGTTCAAATACAGAAACTCAGAATTGCTGTTGTTATGCTTGCTTCTGTACAACCAATATACATGCAAAAACATATATAGAAGTGGAGTGATAATTTCAAAGTAATAATGCTAGAAGAAGCATGAGCATGATATCACCAATGAACAGTTATTTAACTAAAGATAAAATCTCTATATCGTGACACTTAAACCAACTAGTATTCATGCAAAGTATTCTAAAAGATCACAATAAGCAGGTACATTTACAAGAATTATAAAATGTCTTACCAACAAAAAACTTGAAAGCATTCTTGAAAGTCAATGATAAGCCCGGCTGGCCAAGGGTTCCAGTGCGGGACTACAGCGGAAAGAGCCCGGGCCTGCAACCTCCACAGGTAGGCCCCCTGCTGGCAGACTTTCCCGGCTGGCCAAGCACAGAGAGGCGGCTCCAGCGCTGGACCCCAGCAGAAAGAGCCTGGGCCTGCAAGCTTCCCAGGTTCTCCGTAACTGCCTAGACATGATCCGGGAAAACTGGCTTAAACTGGAAGGGAAAAAAAAAAAGAGAGAAGGACTTCACATGGCGCTGTTTGACTGAGATCTGTTCCTGAGATATGTCCCTGGGTTCGACTTTTTTTTTTTATCTTTATCTTTATTTATCTTTTTTTGTTTGTTTGTTTTGGTTTGTTTTGTTTTCCTGTTGTTGTTGTTGTTTGATTATGCATTTGTTGGTTTGTTTGCTTTTAGTCCTCTTTTCTTTCTTTCTTTTCTTCCTTCTCACTTTTGTCTCCTTTCTTCTTCCCTCATCTTTCCTATTTACACCCTACCATTGCATTCTCAACAGAGGAGAAAACAAGTTATATGCAGAAATTGGGATTTCTAGAACTGGGGCAACTAAATTATACAGCAAAGTGGAGTTATATACAATTTATTCTCTTTTTTTTTTTTTCTTCCTCACTTTCTCTTTCCTCTCTTTTAAACTAATCCCTACTTCTTTGTCATCCCTCTCTTGTCTGCTGATATTAAACCACTTCCATAGAATTCTCTTTTCACACTTCCTAAGAAAGATCAACCCAATACCCCCCACTGCCTTATTCCTAAATTTATCACCTCTGTGTCCAACACTTGAAACTATAAAACCCATCAAAAACATACAGAGTAAATTGGAGACAGTGTCTGAGTTAACTTAATCTGTACATTGTGATCAAATTGTGATTATCTGAACAGAAAGTATCTGGTTTTAAAGTGTAAAGTATTTATAAGGGAATCTGATAGCATTGTACTAAAGGAGCATCATAAGGATTTAAGGTAGAAATGAAATAGTCGAGGTTCCACAGTGCTAGAAGAAAAATCACACAAGCAATATGAAGAAACAGGGAAGAAAATGATTCAAACAAATCAACATATCTTCTCAGAAGATTCCATGGCAAACACAGTTGGTCAAATGCCAGAGATGGAATTCAGAAATTACATATTCCAAATGTTTATGGAACTTAAGAACGAACTCAAAAATTATATAAGGGAGCAAATACAGGTGGTTAAAGATCATTTTGCCAAAGAACACCAAAAACAAATACAGGAAGCAAAAGATTACTTCAATAGGGAGATAGAGGTTCTAAAGAGAAAACAAACAGAAATTCTGGAAATGAAAGAAGCAATAGACCAAACTAAATTTTCAATTGAAAGCATCACCAACAGATTAGGCCACTTGGAAGAAAGAACCTCAGATAACAAAGACAAAATATATATCCTGGAGAAAAATGTAGATTAAACAGCAAAAATTACAAGAAATCAAGAACAGAACATTCAAGAAATGTGGGACAACATAAAAAGACCAAATTTAAGAGTGATTGGGGTGGAGGAAGGTGCAGAGTTCCAAGCCAAAGGAATGAGTAATGTATTCAATGAAATAATAGCAGAAAATTTTCCAAACATGAGGAATGAATGGGAAAACCAAGTGCAAGAGGCTTACCAAACACCAAATGTACAAAATCACAACAGATCCACACCAAGGCACAGTTTAATGAAAATGCCTAATATACTGAGCAAGGAGAGAATATTAAAAGCCACAAGAGAAAGGAAGCAGATTACATATAGGGTGAAACCAATCAGAATATGTTCAGATTTTTCAACCCAGACTTTAAAAGCTAGAAGATCCTGGAATAGCATATTCCAAGCTCTGAAAGAAAAGGGATGTCAACCAAGAATCTTATACTCAGCAAAATTGAGCTTTATATTTGAAGATGAAATAAAAACCTTCCACGACAAACAAAAGTTAAAAGATTTCACAACTTGAAAGCCAACACTTCTGAACATCCTGGGCAAAATATTTCATGAAGAAGAAGAGAAAAATAACAATGAAAATCAACAAAGGGAGATATTAAACTAAAGGAAATACCAACCAGAGGAGAAAACAAATCAAGATAAATACCATAAACAAATAAAAATGGATGGGAATAAGAATCACATCTCAGTAATAACACTGAATGATAATGGCCTAAACTCACCATTCAAAAGGCACAGATTGTCGGACTGGATAAAAAAAAAAAAAAAAAAAAAAAAAAAAAAAAAAAAAAAAAAACTACCCGACAATTTGCTGTCTCCAAGAAACCCACCTCATAGAAAAAGACATCAATAGACTGAAGGTGAAAGGATGGGAAAAGTCTTATCACTCAACATGGGCTGTGGAAGCAAGCAGGGGTTTCCATTCTCATATCAAATAAGGTAGACTTCAAGCCAAAGCTAATCAAAAGGGACAAAGATGGATATTTCTTACTACTTAAGGGAAACATTCATCAACAAGATGTAACAATTATAAATCTATATGCCCCAAATAATGGGGCACCTACATTCATCAAACAAACCCTTCTCAAGTTCAAGAGTAAAATAGACCACAACACAATTATTCTAGGGGACTTCAACACACCTCTCTCACCAATGGATAGATCATCCAAACAAAAGCTAAATAAAGAAAATAAAGAAACTGTAGGGCTCATTAAAACAATTAATAACTTAGACCTAAGGGACATAAACAGAATATTTCATCCCTCAGTGAGTGAATACACTTTCTTCTCAGCAGCACATGGCTTCTTCTCCAAAATAGACCATATATTATGCCACAAGGCAAATCTCAGCAAATATAAAAAAGTAGAGATACTACCCTGCATTCTATCAGACCATAATGGGATGAAATTGGAAATCAACAACAAAACAAGAAACAAAAAAAAACTATTCTAACAACTGGAAGCTAAACAACATGCTACTAAATGAACAAGGGGTAGAAGAAGACATCAAGGAGGAGATTAAAAAATTCCTAGATGTAAATGAAAATGCAGATACATCGTATAGAAATCTCTGGGACAGTATGAAGGCAGTAGTAAGAGGAAAATTCATTGCACTGAGTTCATTTCTTAAAAAAAAAAAAAAAAAAAAAACAACAACAAATAAATGACTTAACATCACACCTCAAAGCACTAGAAAAAGAGGAACAAATTAACACTAAGAGTAGTAGAAGACAGGAAATAATTAAAATTAGAGCTGAAATTAATGAAATTGAGACTAAAGAAACAATTCAAAGAATCAACAAAACTAAAAGTTGGTTCTTTGAAAAAATAAATAAAATTGACAGACCCTTAGTGATGCTAACAAAAAGAAGAAGAGAAAAATCTCAAATTAATAACATCCATGATGAAAAAGAAAATATTACAACAAATACCTCAGATATACAGAAAATAATTAGAAGTTACTTTGAAAACTTGTGCTCTAATAAAATAGAAAATAATGAATGCATAAACAGATTTCTAGAGCCCTACGAATTGCCCAAACTAGAATGGGAGGCTATACACAATTTAAACAGATCAATTTCAATCGAGGAAATAAAAGATGCCATCAAAAAGCTACCATCAAGAAAAAGTCCAGATCCTGATGGATTTACAGCCGAGTTCTACAAGACCTTCAAAGAAGAACTAATACCAATGCTCTTCAAATTATTCCAAGAAATAGAAAAAGATGGAGCTCTTCCAGACTCTTTCTATGAGGCCAATATTACATTAATTCCAAAACCAGGCAAAGACACAGCCAAAAAAGAAAACTTCAGGCCAATATCTTTAATGAATATAGATGCAAAAATCCTCAAAAAAATTCTGGCAAATCGAATATAAAAACATATCAAAAAGATAGTGCACCACGATCAAGTGGGGTTTATCCCAGGGATGCAAGGTTGGTTCAACATTCGGAAATCAATAAACATAATATACCACATCAATAGACTTAAAGATAAGAACCATACGATCATCTCAATAGATGCAGAAAAAGCATTTGACAAAATACAACACCCCTTTATGTTCAAAACACTGGAAAAACTAGGAATATCAGGAACATATATCAACATCATAAAAGCTATTTATTCAAACCCCCAAGCTAACATTATCTTAAATGGAGAAAAATTGAAAGCATTCCCTCTAAAAACTGGAACAAGACAGGGATGCCCCCTCTCACCACTGCTATTTAACAGAGTACTTGAAACTCTGGCCAGAGCAATGCGACAGACAAAAGAAATTAAAGGGATCCAGATAGGAAAAGAAGAGCTCAAATTAGCACTATTTGCTGATGATATAATAATATACCTAGAAGACCCAAAAAACTCTACCAGAAAACTTTTACAACTAGTAAATGAATTCGGCAAAGTAGCAGGATACAAAATCAATATCCATAAGTCAAAGGCATTTTTATACATCAGTGACAAATCCTCTGAAAGGGAAATGATGAAAACGACCCCATTTACAATAGCATCAAAAAAAAAAAAAATCTGGGAATCAACTTAATGAAAGAGGTGAAGGACCTCTATAATGAAAACTATAGAACACTAAAAAAAGAAATTATAGAAGACCTCAGAAGATGGAAAGACCTACCTTGTTCTTGGATAGGTAGAACTAATATTGTCAAAATGTCCATACTACCAAAAGCATTATACATATTTAATGCAATTCCAATCAAAATCCCAATGTCATTCCTCAAAGAAATAGAAAAAGCAGTCATGAAATTCATCTGGAAAAATAAGAGACCCAGAATAGCCAAAGCAATCCTTAGCAAGAAAAGTGAAGCAGGTGGCATCACCATACCAGACTTTAAATTATACTATAGAGCAATAGTAACAAAAACAGCATGGTATTGGTACCAAAACAGACTGGTAGACCAATGGTACAGAATTGAGGACACAGAGACTAATACATATAATTTCAGCTATCTTATATTAGACAAAGGCGCCAAAAATGTACAGTGGAGAAAGGATAGCCTCTTCAACAAATGGTGCTGGGAAAACTGAAAATCCACATGCAACAAAATGAAATTAAACCTTTATCTCTCACCATGCACAAAATTCAATTCAAAGTGTATCAAGGACCTAGGAATTACACCAGAGACAATACACCTAATAGAAGAAAAAGTAAGCTCCAATTTCCAACATGTCAAATTAGGCCCCAAGTTCCTTAATAAGAATCCTGTACCAGGAATCAATGAATGGGATAGATTCAAACTATAAAGCTTCTTCTCAGCAAAAGAAATAATCAGTGAGTTGAATAGAGAGCCAACTATTTGGGAACAAATATTTAATACATGCACATCAGATAGAGCACTAATTTCTAGAATATATTAAGAACTCAAAAAACTTAACTCCAAAAAAAAAAAAAAAAAAAAACCCAATCAATAAATGGGCTAAGGAATTGAAAAGATACTTCTCAGAAGAAGATACACAATTAATTAACAAATACATGAAAAAATGCTCAACATCACTGGCAATTAGAGAAATGCAAATCAAAACAACTCTAAGATTTCATTTCACTCCAGTCAGAATGACAGCTGTTAAGAACACAAACAACAATAAATGTTGGAGAGGATGTGGGGAAAAAGGCACACTTATACATTGCTGGTGGGACTGCAAAATGGTGCAACTGTTATGGAAGGCAGTATGGAGATTTCTTGGATAACTGGGAATGGAACCACCCTATGACCCAGCCATCCCACTCCTGGGTCTATTCCCAAAGGACTTAAAAACAGCGTATTACAGTTACACAGCCACTTCAATGTTTATAGCAGCACAATTCACAATAGCTAGATTGTGGAACCAACCTAGATGTCCCTCAGTAGATGAATGGATAAAGAAAATGTGGTACATATACACAATGGAATTTTACTCAGCAATAAAAGAAAATAAAATAATGACATTCGCAGGTAAATGGATGAAGTTGGAGAATATAATGCTAAGTGAAGTTAGTCACTCTAAAATATCTAAATACCGAATGTTTTCTCTGATATAAGGAGGCTGACTCACAGTGGTGTTGGGTTGGGGTACATAGGAGGATTAGAGGAATGCTAGAAAGGTCAAAGGGGAGGGAGGGGAAGGGAGGGAGCAAGGAGGGATGTAGGGGAAAAAAGAAAAGGTGGATGAATAAGATGGATGTCTTTATCCTAAATGCATGATTGAAGTTTGAATGGTACGAATATACATTGTATACAGTGTTTTGTAAAAAGATGCTCTATATGTTTATTATGAATTATAATGCATACTACTATTATAAATACAACTTTGAATAAAAAATAAATTTAAAAAAGAAAAAATAAGAAAGTCAATGATAATATTTTCATAATATAAATTTCATAATATTTTTATAATATTCTAGTTTCAAAGGCTTATAATTTTTATTGTTATGTAACAAATTTAGCTGCTAAACAACAAAAATCTAATATCCCACAGAATTGATGTGTCAGGAAAGTGTCTAGGTTAACTAACATCTTACAAGTTCTTATAAGTCCGCATTTTGATTGTTGGCTGGGCTGTATTCTTTTCTGGAAATCAATGTCTACTTTAAAAATCATCCAGTGATATTGATTTTAGTTCCCTGCTGCTGTAGTGAGTGTCCCATTATTCTGCCCACAGACATTCTAAGCTCAAAGAAGCCATCTAGAATTCCTTGCCACATTGCCTTCTCACCCACTGAATCTCTTCTTTAGAAAGGATACAGGCTACTTCAATTATTTATCTGATGAGACGAATTGCACCAAATAGAATCTCCCTTTACTTTTACTCAAAGTATCTGAAAATTCCCTTCTATAGTTATGGACAAGGCTATATGGGCAATGACAAAGCAGACTCCATTTTACCCTGAGACTCCAGATCATGTAAGAAATGCTTCTCCCATGGGAAAATCCCGATTCTGTGCCCATTAATAGCTGCCTAGCATAACATACTTGGCAACACAAAATAGCAGTTCTTACATAATGTAAAATTGTTCTCTTTGGTTTCCATTTTTCTTGGGCAATGTACCTTGTCAGAGATTGATTGTCTAGATGTTAGTAACCATTCTCTAACTTGTACTCAACTGGGGTCATTTTGACCCACTTTCCTTCTGCTTGCTTACTGATATGCCAACTTGGAAAGTCCAGTGAGAAATACCAATGTACCTATTGCATTGTCTAAATAACTGCCCAATTCAGCTTCTGTACCTGCTTGCTTGCAGCTACATCAACCCAGATGTGGTTTTTGCAGTTTTTGTCTTTAAATATCCTAAAATGTTCAGGTTCTGGGCTGTTCCTTGCAGAGACAGTTAGGGGTCCTGTAGGGAGCAGTCATTGGCTGGCCAGCTAAATAAAGACTCTTCAATTTGGATAAAACTGGGACTTGGTGTGTTTTCTGAGAGACTTGCCCCACAACACTATTATATGAGACAGTTATGGAGCTGAGATTTCATCATATTCAAAATTCTTCCCCCCAGCAAGGTAAGGGTACATACAAGAGGTGCTAAAATCTTAGGAAACATTTTAGAATTGCCCACCATAAGTGATGTAACAGATTGCTTTTAGCTTGTTTTCTTCCTGCCCCTACCCCATCCCTCTGTCCTTCTCTTCCTCCTCATCCTCCACCTCATCAGCCTCCTCCTCTTCCTCCTTCTCTTCCTCTTCCTTCTTCCTCTCCTAAAAACAAGCAAAACATAATGGTTACAGAATTTATTCTTATAATTCCATTTTCCCTATATATTTGGCCAAGGTTGTTGATATATTTTTATTTTTTCTTCTTCAAATTCAGGATGTAATCGACTGTTTGCACACAAACAGTCTATTCTACACAGTTACAAAATATCTGACATAAAGGAAGTATTCCACATTTTTCCCCTCTAAAACCACCTGCTATCCTCAACTATAGTTAAGGAATCAGGACTTGATCAACTTTGAATATGCAAAGAATCTTCTCTTTATATTCATAATATTTTAGAAGACTTACAATGTTTAGTTCACCATACAGATACCTTTCCTGAATTCACTTAGTTTAGTCCATGCATATAAAATGTCATTATTAAAGGTATCAGCAAGCCAAAGTCACAGATAAAGAAATCAAAAGGAGACAGAAGCAAGGTGCAGAGGAAGAATGGCAGAATGGCAGAAAGTTTCTTTGTCAAAGCTATCAGCTTTACTTATATCAATAGTTTACATTAGGTCACTGGCATATGTAGTACATAATTGTTCCTTATGTCATTAGGCAGGTTACAGAGTTAACAACATTATGCAGCTTATTCCTCAGTTACATACTACAGTTGCAATGTACAATGTTAGGAAATTTGTGTAGTTCTCAAGAAAGCCCATTGTTTAAAGTTACAGTTATGTGGACAGGTTCAGGCACAGCAGAGCTTGGTGAAACATTGCAGTTGTCTAACAAGACAGTTTCTTTATTCCCAAGAGCTGTGTGCCTGAGATCAAGGTCGAGGCTGATAAGTCTCTAGCACAGAGCTTCCTCATGCCAGCTAGGCATCCTGTCTTTGCACAGAAGTTTTCCAGGCAGCTAGGCATTCCATACCTTTGTACAGAAACTTTCACAGCAGCTAAGCATGCCACAGCCATGAAGTCATCAGAGACCCCAATAATCCTAAACACAGACCCTTACAGTTACAGATATTGAATTTGATATATTATGAAGAGCTAAGCCAAAATGTTGCATCAAATTTATTATCACTTATATATTTTGAATAATATATCTACTTTCAGTTCTCACAGAGGACATCATTCCTTTAGTAAGCTGCCTAGCTCTCATTTACATGCCATTCAAGAATGAAATATACATGTTTCTGTTCAGATCAAGAGTCAGCAAACCCTATCTGTCAAGGTCCAAATAGTAAATATATTAGTCCTTCAAGCCACATATTTTTTTTTTGTGGTCTTCTTTGTGTGTTTATAACAAATGTTTAAAAATGTAAAACTTATCCCTAGCTCTCAGACTATACAAAAGCTGGTTCCACTGTGAAAACAGATTTCACTTCTCATCTGACTTTGTGACAGTAGTTTCCCCATCTCTGATTTACAGGGATTTCCTTCTCCTTTCTCACACACAATTCTCATCACTACAAGTCTTGGAAAACTTTTTGAACTAGAGGTTTCAACAGTTAAAATGAAATACAACAGGTTGCCAAACTTTTTATTTTTTAAATAATAAATTTATTAATTAATATTTATGCTCTATTTCTATGCTTAATGTGTGTGTGTGTGTGTGTGTGTGTGTGTGTGTGTGTCTATTCTTCTCCCATTCAGGACAACATGTCCAAGATGCTTATTTTGATCATGAGTAAAGATAATATTGTGTTAAGGATAGTCTTGAAGGAAGTTATTTACTATTTATATATTTGCATAATTTTACAGATTATTGTGATACACAGAATTTTATGATGTACCTATATCCTTCACCTTTATTGGTACTCCAGTGATTGATTATGTTATATAAGACAATTGCAGATTGTTTAAGACAGTATATTCTAAACATGAAACTTTTATAAGGGGTGGATTATCTGTACACAAAAAAGAATGTTAGAAAGATTGATGCAAAATAGATATTCAGTTTCTAGCTTTGAATATGGAAAGAACATAAGGACAGCCTTAAACAGTTGAGAATTATTATTGAGCCTCCCAATAAAAGTCTATCCAAGCTCACATAATTTTTCAACATTGTGATAGCATGAGAGGAGGATGCAGCCAAGCCCACTCAGACTCTGACTTACTGAACTATATACGACAGCCTACAAATTTGTTATGTAATAATGTAAAACCAGAATAGTTATCATTATTGATAAATTATTCATCATATTCTATAACTGTATGATTACCTAGACAGAATAATCAACAGCTCAAAGTACCTCATCATCCATCACATATTATTTTGAAGTAAATTTCAGATGTATGTCTGTGATGGTTAATTTTATGCATCAACTAGACTAGATCACTGGGTACCCAATTATTTGATTAAATATTACTTCTGGTTATGTCTATAAAGATATTTCTTAATGAGATAAGCACTTGCTATCTCATCATGATAGGTAAGCTGAATAAAGCAGATTTTCCTTCAGATTTGTTGGGGTACCTTTCAACTACTAAGGGTCTCAATAAAACAAAGAGTTGAAGAAGGTAAAATCAGATTCCATTCTGTCCTGCTTGAGCTTGGACATCAGCCCTTTCCTGTACTTGGTACTTACACAACTAGCATAAATGTTTCTCAGAACTTCAGACTCAGGTTAATACCAAAACACTAACTTTCTTGGGCCCCCAGCTTGAAGATGGCAGAATAAGGGACTTTTCAATCTTCACAATTGTGTGAGTCTATTGTTATAATAAATCCTTTTTATATATGTAATATTGCTGTCATATTAATAAATATACTTTTGGTTATGTGTTTATGGAGTTCACTAAGTGATGTTGATATTGAGAATGGTTCTAGAGAACAGAGTTTTAAAAATGAGTGTATAAATTTGTTTTGGAGTTTTGTGAATCAATTTTCTGTTCTGATTCAATTCAAGGACTGTAATAAACCTATTCCCAGTAGTAAAGAGAGCACTAATAGTCCATGGCATAACTGGTTATAGAAATATACAAAATATCTGCATTGGTTGTCATAATCAACTCTTTATAAGAAACAAGGGAATGGTGTATATGATCTTTTGGAATATGTTTGGAAAAATAACAAATACAATGAAATAACCGGTGGTTCTTGATAAATACCTGGATAAAATGGTGAAAGACAAAAATAACTCTGGATTTCTAATTCCCAACTTGAATGCTGCACAAATAACCTGAAGGCTTCTTTCTGCATCTTGAAGGAGACCCCTAGCTCCTGTAGTAGGAAGATTGGGGTGGGTGAAATAAAATGCTGAATCTCATCCTGTGACTGACTGAATTATAGCACAAGTTGAACTCCCAGAATCAGAGTATTAGCGGTTAAAGTGAAGGGGTTGGTTGGGGAAAAATGTTTCCCACAATTTTCTAGTTTGATTCTGGATATGTGGGATGGTCTTGATTAAGCTGCAACCATTTTGCCCTAAATTCTGATGAATTATTTTTACTAGTGGAAGAAGTCTTTCATCCCCAGTGGAAGAAACCTCAACCCACCCAGTAGTGACTGTCTAAAAGAGAATAAATAGGGCTGGGGTTGTAGCTCAGTGGAAGAGCACTTGCCTAGCATGTATGAGGTTCTGGGTTCAATTCTCAGCACCATGTAAAATAAATAAAATAAGATCCATCGACAATATTTTTTTTTTAAAAAAAGAGAGAATAAATATGTTTTTAAAAGAAAATCTTAATAAAATTTTCATATCATGTAATTAATTCACGTAACTAATTATGTTAGTCTTCCAATATATAATTATCTCATCAAAATAACACTTATTATTAGCATTTGTTGCCTTTTTAAATATTTAAATATAGTCACACACTTTATGATTCTCATTCATTTCTTTTTTCCCTTGGCACATATTTCCTGAAGACATAGGGCTGTTTTGACATGTGTCCCACAATCTGTATTTTGTTGATTGCATCTCAAAATGTATTGCTTCTTTGTCTTCTGTAGTCCCATAATCTGACATTTCAATCTATATGGTCTCAATCTAATTCAAGTTTGATGGTTTGGGAAAGATTAACCCATAGGTGATTCTGGTTTCTTCTATTGGGGACACAGGTCTGGATCCTATACTACTGATATTAAGTCATGTATCAACATACATTCAATTCATACATTCAATTCATGTTTATTTTAGAGAAGTTACAATGAAATACTTTAAAAATTTTTTTATCATATTGTTTTAACTTTTCCCCCAAAATCTTCATTGCATGCACATTTGCTATCAGTAAAAACACATCTATCATATCAATTTGTATGGTTCTATAGGAATAGGGACTCAAGGAAACAGTACCCACAAGATTAAAAAAAAAAAAAAAAAAGTTAATTCTCTTGATATTGCTATTGCTTTGCATGATAAAGTTCTTTGTTTCAACCCAAGCATGTTGTGTCTTCTGCCATCATCCATGACTATGGTAGGGTGATTTGTCATAAAAGAGTAAAATCTTTGATCTTTCATATTTCTTGACAACTGTCATTTTACTTAGAGAGATTTTTTTAATCTAAAATCATGCAAATGTCAATATCCACAGTATTGAAAGGCTAAAAGCTTCTGCAAGGCTCTTGGAGAATTTAAACATAGCTATTTCATTTTGCTTCTTGTTAAATTTCAGATCCAGCAAACATTTGCAAAGAAAAATATGTGATTGACACAGGTACCCCACTGGTAGTGAAATTTTGCCTCATAAAAGCAGAACTTTTTATGGAAACTCACATTTCACATTTTAGGAATTTCCTGTCCGCATCTCCAGTTTTGTGTATCACCCCAGAACTTAAGAATTGTGCTTTGAAAATCAAAAAACAACTGTGGGTTTTATGCTTCCTCAAATTCAATCATTTTACTGTATTGCATAATTATAAAAGTCACTGATTTAGTTTTTTTTTTTTTTTTTTTTTCCTGAAAACAACATCCAAATTTCAGCTCATGTCTAGAATTGTCAAATGACCCTACACAAGAAAATGACCTGGTTGGACAGCCTAGAAACAACTGTGCTTCCCACATGGAATTTAAGTCATTTGAATATTCATCAATTATGCAATTCTCTGTAAGCTTTAAAATATGATTTTTCTGCTTTTGTCTTGCTATAACAACAATAACACTGGCTCACAAGGATCTACTTCCTACTCCCGAGAAGCAGAACTCTAATCAGGAGGCATGCAACTCTATTTTCATTTAATGCCTCAGCTAGGCTTACCACGAGTCAATGAACATAGACCCAATAACCTGTTTGAATGAAGAACACACTGAAATGGAACTAAGTAGAATTTGAATTTGAATCACAGAAAATGAATTTTGCTCCAGTGCCTATCCTTGCACCTATATCTCTATGCTCATGCATATGCCTACATTTTTTCCTATGATAAGTTTCAGAAGTAAAATATTTGAATTGAAGAATTTTACTTTGGGCTTTGATATTTACTTCCATATTGTACCTGCCCATGAAATATATGCTAATTTATACCTCTAGTTAAAACAAATCATTTAACAAATATTTATTTATTCACTATTATATTTGAGACTCTGTGCTGGAAGAGATTCTAGTAATATATACTTTGAACAGTTTTCATTGTGCATTGCTTACCAACTTGTTAGGAGTATAGTGAGACAGAATGCTGCCCCCTGTCACAGTTACATTAAGCAGGTTTATTGCTTACATCTTTATAGTCAGCAGGGGAGAACAGATCTTAGGATTCATTGTGATCTGGTCGACCAACACTCAGGAAAGCTACCTGGACTGCATGGAATCTCTTGTATGTGCTCAATTTGGTTACACTAAGAAACCTTGGAAATCAGCCTTTTCCGAGTTTCATGTCTTGGGAGAGGTGACACATGACATCTTGTGCTAAAGCATTAAGGACATTGGTTTAAGGGGGGAACTGGAACAAAGCACAGGATCTTCCATCCACCACCTACTTCCCAAGATATCACATTGAAGCACATTGTATATACTTCAGAATTAAAAGTGTTAAAATGGTGGAGAAGTAATTCAGTCCAAGATCACCAGGAAAAACATCCTGCAAATGAATATATGATTTATTCGTCACCAAAGCACAGAGATCCATAACAGGGCCTTATTAGAAGACTTTACAATTTTTCAATACACAGAACTTTGATTTGGGTGTGTTCTGTGATAAGTTTGGCTTCTTGGAAAGTGGCCTTTTGAGCACTGCTTGATAAAGATTGCACATATAGTATTGAGGCAGAATTGCCAGTCATTTCCTGATACCCATTCTCACTTTCCCTCGGGGTACTTGAAGATCAATTTTTAGCTGAAGATGTAGTTTCTAAGCCTAAAAATATGTTTATCAGTCTTTCTGGTTATGAAGTTGTTAACATAGCTGAGCTTTAAATCTGTACGTTGAAATATCTTAAGGCAACTTTGTTCTTAAGATTACAAGTAGAAGGTCTTATCAGACTTTTATTTTCTGAAAATGCTTTTCCATTTCCTTAGCAGATGAAAAGCAACCTATGCTAAATTGAATTAATTGGTACCAGCTAATTATGTGCCAGGCATTTTTAAAGCAGTTTATGTTCATAATCTCATTTAATCATCACAAGAAACCCACGAGTCTCCTTTCAATGATGAGGAAATTGATGAACAGAGAATTTATTTCATTTGCTAAACATCATTGTTTATAAATGAGCAGAAAGGATGTAAATCCAGACTACATGGCTCAAGGGGCCACACTTAATTGATTATTGTGCTATACATTTCCTTCTTGAATTTGTTATTGAAGTAAAGAAGTCTGGGGAAAATCTAATCCTTTTTTCCCTGTGTATCCTGTTATTTCTTTGTGTGCACTTCTCAGATTTCTTAAAATCATGCCACAAATCTCTCTTTGTGGAGCATCTTCTGACATACAGTGAATTGTTTAATTGGCACTTAATGGGCAACTCTCTTCATCTGTATCTGGTATTGTCTCTGTTCCTTTGAACTAGAACCTTATTCAGTGCACTTATTATCTTTGTGTTAACTCCTCATCTAGATTTGCCACATTACTGATGATTTTCATCACTGAATTTTTTCTCTGCATTTTAGGAGACCATCACATTTTTCTGCTCTGTACAGATTTGCTTTTCCTGAACATAATTTCCAGCATTTGTTTGTGGGTTTTAACTCTTTGCTTATATTTAACTTATTACAGTCTTCCTTTATCTAATCAACTCCATTATATGGTATCCTTTACTTCCATCTTATCCTTTTTTTCACTGTTTACTGTTTATCTTTCATAAAAGCCACATATTCTTAATAGTATAACAAAAGAGCTGAAGAGTTTCCTGTTTTATTTTGGTTGCTATATTAGATCATTTTCAGCTAATTGTTTTCACTCCAACACACACAACTATTTCCAATTTCCTACTTATACAATATTTTTCCCTTAACACCTTGTTCATTGTTTATTAAAATGAGAGATAAATAGTTGACCAGCTTCTTTTGCAAAATTATAAATGGGCCATTCTAAATCTCACATTAATCCACATATATTGTAGTTTGTTGATTTATAAGTATTATGAATTAGAAGTCCAACTCCCAGTCCCATCCCCAGGTTTATAAGGTGTTTGACCTTATCTTTCCCTTTCTTTTCTTCCTTGCCCTTCTGTCTTTCCATTATTCTCTTTCCTTTTTGTAAGTTATTTTTATTCAGTTTTGCTATTTCTTGTTATACTCAAAAGACAGCATTCTTTTATCTACACTTCTGGTATTTTAGTACTTTATATTGTTGAAGCATATAATATATGAAAATTAATACTGTATAATTTTATGAGATAAAATTTAGCCGTTCCTAATAATATGCCTACTGTTTTGCTTCTAGGAAAACCAAAACCAAAACAAAACAAACACTTTCCTATTTACCAACTGCCTACTCAGTATTCTCCTAGGATTTTCAGTCTGTATTTGGATATAAGATGAAAATCAGAAACAGCAAAGTGAATGAGTAGATAATTACTTTGTTGGTTTCACTTTTTTTACTCATACACAATATTAAGTACAGTGTTCTAAATACATGTATACCATGAGCAACACTATTATACATCATTGTTTTCAAGGTCATATCCTTGAAAGTGTACTGGATGGGAGACTTGCCAAACTGAACATATAAATAAATATGTTAAAGTCAAATTGTTTTAAATGCTATAAAGTAAGAAGAAAACAAATTTAGTGAAGAAACAAAGATAATTTATTTGATAAAATATCTGATAGGTCAGGATATACAAGATTAGACCCATTAGAGTCGGTCATGAGGTTGTACACACAGAGAACCACAGTAAAAATGTCTTAAAATTGTTTTAAAAACAGAGGATAGTGACATACAGCTGTGGCACAAAGAATGAGAGGAAAGTTGCTTTGTGGAAAATTCTGATATGGATTTCATGGGAATGGAATTAGATAAAACCATGTGGTAGGATATAGTAAGATTATAGACTTGATTCTCAGCTATTGTAAGATTTTAGCAGGAAAAGGACATGGACTGAAGAAGTAGATTTAAATACCTATCTATTCTATTTCCAATCTATCTATAGATTTACCTACTTTCTTCAATTTTTTTCCTCAGAAATTTAAATGTTTTATCAAGTTATCCATGTCAAACCTAGAATATCCTACATTCTTGATTGTCCCCATGTTTACTTACACATTTTTTTAAATATCTTTTTAGTTGTAGGTGGGCACAATACCTTCATTTTATTTATGTGGTGTTGAGGAGCGTACCCAGGGCCTCACACACATGAGATGAGTGTTCTACCGCTGATCCATAGCCCCAGCCCCAACTTACACATTTTTAATTTTTTTTTTGGGGGGGGCGTGGGTACTACAGATTTAACTCAGGGGCACTCAACCACTAAGCCACATCGTCAGCCCTATTTTCATTTTACTTAGAGACAGTCTCACTGAGTTGTTTAGCACTTTGAACCTGTGATCTTCCTGTCTCAGCCTCCCCAGCTGCTGGGATTAGAGGCATGCGCCACCACACTGGGCTAAATATTTTGTTTCTTGAATTCTTCCCATCTCATCTGAATAAAATCTTGATGAATTTTTTTCTTCCACCTTTCTCATTCCACCTAAACCAGCCAGTATCCATTTAATTAGGACAATTGCCAAAGACTTCAAATTAGTCTTCCTCTTCCTATTCTGACAGTCACAGTGATTCTTTAACACCATAAATAATATGGGGTCATGAGCTGTGCAGGCCCTTCAATGATCTCCTTTTTTAACAGATAAAATGGAAAGCATATACCTTAATCCACAGTCCAAACTGATCCACCCTTCATGCTCCACTAACTGTATCATTTCCTACCCTCTGTCGTTGACTACTACAGCTAATCCACCCTCTTGCTACTTCACAAGAATGGATTTCTGTAAAGTGTGTAGAATGTTACATTTTGGGAGTTATGGCACATAGGATCACTATAATCCATTATTCACTTTCTTCCTATGCCATATGACCTAAATATGAATAAATAAATATGAATTAAATGCCCCTAACCTAACCCAAAGACTTTCAGTTTGTTTAATATGTTCTGTCATAGGCAATGAAACACTAGGAATGGTAATATAAGCAAATACTTTGCTGCTTAAGATCATTACTTTGTAATATTGCTGACCATGCAATATTGAAAACCCTGTCATTTCAAGGAGAATGAAGAGATTACAAGGAACAAGCTAGAACAATGCAGAGATTGGAGAGGAATCTAAGTGATCTCAGTATAACTACAGGTAATAGCAGTACCATGGGTGATATGAATGCCTGGTGGATTTAGGAATTGATTTTTCTGATTATTGCTGTGGGCACAAGGCAAATACAGGAACAATTGACTTAAAATGGTAGAGTCAAAATATGGATTTAGGTCATCCAGGTAAGGAGGAAACAAAAGAATAGGAGGTGCAAGACCAAACCTAGGGGTATATCAGTGTATTTTGAAATCAGGTTAATTGAGGGAGGAGCAGAAGAGAGATACAGATAGTTAACTAAACATTGTTTCTGTCAAGGTCTAAGGTGAGGAAGGAAGAGTTAAATATTGTGGAGACTTTTGAAAGGTAAAATAAATTTATTCTAAAGAATTATTTCTTAAGTTCAATATAACAGCACAGAAGAGCTTCACAAAAATATCAAAGAGAGGCGGTTGCTCACCATTCTGGAAAATGTAATTATTTTGTCTTTTAAGTTAAATAATTGATCAAGTAAAATAAAATATCATCTTGTCATTTTTCAAGTTATGAGTGTTTTACAAAGTGGAGCACAGGCATGTGGTATGCTGAAATCTGGGTTATCCTCCCTCTTAATTTACTATCATACTACATTTGTTAGTGGTAGTCCAAAAACATTCCATACACACACACACACACACACACACACACACACACACGTGTATATATATATATGATTTAAGTAGTGCAAATATTATTATACTATGAGATCAAATTTTTACCTGCATCTCCATGAGTATTTTACTAAGAAGCAAAGGGGAGTTATTTGACATAACAGTGTGTCTTCAGTCTAGCCTCTCTCACTTTGCAAATGCTTGTTTTGTTTTTCCTAGTTGACAAAGTTTATTTCCTTCTCAGAAGACAAATTGCTCATTTCAAAATGTAAACTAACCTCAAAATACCATGTTTAAAAGGTAATATTCTCTCTCAGGATTATGTTATTTTAATAAAAAAAAAAAAAAACTTTCCATTGTTTTTAAGTTGAGATTATTTTATTTCCACAAATTTAGTCATACAATTTTAGTCAAATCATATTACAATCAAACATATTTCCATAATCAAGTTTCTTAAGTCTCGGGAGATGGTTTTGTTTCTTTACATACAATCATATTTCTGCTTATTTTCTCCCTG
This sequence comes from Tamias sibiricus, assembly GCA_025594165.1. Taxonomy (NCBI): domain Eukaryota; kingdom Metazoa; phylum Chordata; class Mammalia; order Rodentia; family Sciuridae; genus Tamias; species Tamias sibiricus. The sequence continues at coordinate 34,321,098 of CM046668.1, forward strand.
ATCTATTTCATTTCACTCCTTCTCTCTGAGATTGCTTACCTTCTGTTTTTCTCATGTTCCTCCTGCTTCTTTGTCTCTCTCACAGACTCTCTCTTTTCACAGAAACACAAACACCAAAACACTCAACACTCAAAAACATTTATATGCATGTCTTTTAGCAGACTGAAAATAAAAAGATGACTTGTAGAGTCTTGTGAAGCATCACAGACTATTTTGTAACACAATACAAAGTTAACCACAAAACTCTCCATTACTGATAAGAAACCTTTATTCTTTGTTTTAAAAATGTACTTACTAAAGTAATTTGTCCTGATAAAGCAATGAAGTACACTCTTCTTTTCTCACATTAGAAATACACCAAAAAATTCATCAAAGAAAAAGAAAGGAAAAAAAAAATAAGAAACTCCAGTTGTGATTCTTGAAAACACTTCCTTGATTTTATCATGTGTTAAAACAGATTTCTTTTGGACCAATTGTACCTTAGAGTGGTGAAATATGAATTTATGTTGTATTTGTGCAATAGTAAAATCTATTTCCCTTAACTTCTATTGGATGTGTACTATTATTTGGCTAAGCTTTGAATTTTGAAATGTTTATCTTTAGAAAGCAATCTCAATTCAGAGTAGCATCATATTGCTAGTCTTTCACATTGTTGACCAAAGGGGAGAATATAAGAAAAATTACACAATGAGCTAGGTTTTATAATATTGTTTTTGTATTGACATAGCTAAATCTTAAGTATATTACTAAAATGTCAACATCAATTGTCAGGAAAATAAAAAGAAGCACTTCAACTGGTAATAGTAAGATTTTTCATTTGCTCAATCACAAGGAGTTGTACATCATTCTCTTATCCAAGTGGCTTATATGGATTATTTTGTTTCACCCTTTTCCACCCCCATAAGTATTTCATTATTTTTAAAGCTATATTAGTATAGGTTTTGTCCTGAAAGAGTTCTGGCCTACAACTATTTTTTTTACTATTTTTTTCATAAATGAGAAATATGTGATTCAGAGAGAATATAAGTTACTTACTTAAGGCTGACCATTCCTTTCTGTGCTCTGACACACATACTGTTGGAGTCCAAAGCTTGTATTTTTATCTACCACACTGTGTCTGATTGTTTATTTTTTCTTGAATTTTCTGCTGGTAAGTTCATGCATCCATTGAAGTCAATACCCGTGGTAGATTGACCACATTTCCCAATTTAAGTGATCATTTTGGGTGTGAGTCACTGTAATTACCTCTAGGACTGTAACTTACCGAATCTACATTAAATTGCCATTTGTACAGGTTTATCCTGACTATAGTAACCAAGTTTTGTAATCACTGGAAAAAACTATACCAGATCCCAGGGTTCCAGTTCCTTTCTGACATAAGATCTCTCTGTCCTGACATGTCTCTATTCTTGATCCCATCTCCCAATATGTCTGTGCACTCTTCCTGCACTCATTTCTTGGCTCTAAGAAGTGCTGGAGATGACAAATTGAAAAGATGCTGCTCCATTCCTTCAAGCATCCATGGTCCCTTTTAATTCTTACAAGGTACCCCCAATAATATTGTCTCCTTAACATGTGGAGATGCATCCCACATTTGATGAATCTATAAATCTTCAATTAGTTGTATTAGAGATAAAGATACACATTCTTGTATAATTACCCAATGAATAATCAATTCATGGGCCTTTTCTGGTCTTAGTTTAGAAGACAGCTTCCCTTATTTCCCATCCCGGCCCTGCCTTACTCATCTTGTTTTGCTGAATATCATTTGTTATTCAATATTGTTTACAGCATTTAATACTGAGATTAATGAAATCAATGTACTGTTCTAACTTCAAGCTCTAATTCATTCCAACATACATTTAACTATAATAATCCACTCAGATTACAGGTGTGTGCCACCATGTCCAGCTAAAATTTGTTATGATAGTTACTTTTATCTTAAAGAAATTCTTAATAAATTTAAAAATTTCCCTAATGTTTTAGAAATTATCAGTTACAGTGGAGTTCCAGCATCAAAAAGTAAAGCTGTTTTCCAACTCCAGACATTAAAAAAACAACCAAGCAAATAAATAGTAAAAGCTGTTAGATATCATGTGTAAAGTAATTTTTGAGAAAGTCAAATTTTATTTGCTGCTCCCATCAGCAGGTGGTTGTCTTCATTACTCAAGGAGTCAGTTCTATACATTTCTAAAGGGACAATTTCTCAAATCGATATAAAATCTAGAAAGAAATTATTCAAATAATGCTTTGAAGTATGTGAATTATCACTGTGACTTTATATTTAATCATGGATTTCTACTTGTTGAAGAAAAAGGAACATGACATTTCACATTTGTATATCTCATATTATGTAATCAAGATATAACAAATCTGTGTGTTTATTTGTTTAATAAATACTACTCCAGGTATATCCATAAATACTGGGATGGAAGATTGGCAAAGGAATTAAATACAAGTATGTTCTTATTTCATTATTTGTTTACTCCTTTTTAAAAAATATTTTTGTTTTTTATTTTCATGGAACATCAAATAGAACTTTCTGGAATTTATAGCACTATCTCAAAAATAATTATTCTAGGATGCTTCTTCAAATTCAAAATTCTATATTTTCAGTTCAATTGAAAGCCTATAGGGAAAAGGAAATACATTTGATTAAAATAAAATAGAAAAGTCTGTCACCTGAGACTGGCAATAATACTGGGCAACAGCAATGGTAATAATTTTAAAATAAATTTAAGAGGAAGTGAATAGTTCTAAATGATAGGAAATCTTTTAAAATTTAATTTACTTGTAGTTCTTTAAAGAGGTATACCCATTGACACATATGTGAAAAATAATATCATAAGTTATTGAAGTGATGCTATTATTGAAGTATGTAACATGAGTTTAAGCTACAATGAAGATATGTGAAAGGCATAGAGAATTTGAATGCTATATTAATTTCCAAGGAAGCCTTTCTCACCAATGTCAAGTCTCCAAGATGACCCAAATTGTGATTGCATTGCTCAACATTTATGGAAGCTGCTATATATATTTATAACTTTATTTTATTTATTTATCTTTTTATGTAGTTCTAAGGATCAAACTCATGTCTCACCTGTGCTAAGCCAGTGCTTCTACCACTAAGCTAAAGCCCCAGCCCCAGGAAGCTAGTATTTTGATGTATCCTTTCTAAAAAATATATGTAACATAAATATATATATATATATATATATATATATATATATAATATTATATATTTTGTGTTTTTAATGACAAAACATATAAACATATTTTTGGCTTTATCACACTTTATTTTATAGAAATAGTTGAATACTTGATAAAGTTAAAATCAAATGTTCTTGGGGAAAATGATACACATTCTCCTTAAAATATTTGCTTTATCAGATAAATGACTCGATTGTAATTAATAAAACTTTACTAAACGAGACAAAATTTCTCTATTTCTTCTATATGTTAATATGAACTCATGTCATGGAATAAAAGTGAAAAACAAAAGAAGAATGACAGAGAGGGAGGGAATGGAGCAGGGAGAGTATGAGAGGAGGAAGATGAAGGGGGAAGAGAAAGAGAATGAGTGACACAAACAAAAGGACTCCAAGTACAGCCAGCTTAACAGCTAATTTGAAGACACCAGTGCATCTAAAATTTACTTACAGTCTTATGCCAAAGAAAATAGGGTCTTTCGCATAGTAGGCACCTAATGGGTATTGGTTTAGCTTTTGTTTGCATCCATATATTTTTATACAATGTTTACACTGTAAAATAAAATGCAATTGTGTTAGATTTCTGTCACTATGATAAAATACCTAGGAAAAACAACTGAAAAAAGTGGAAATATTTGTTTTCACTCATGATTTCAGAGATTTCAGTTCGTTCGTGGTCAATTGGCCTTGTTGCTTTAGGCCTTTGTGGAGGTAGGTCTGATGCAGGAAAGCTGCTCACTTGATAGCAGGGAATTAGGGGGTAAGGTGGAGGTGGGATGGGGACTGGGGGAATGGAGAAGGGATGGGGTGTGATATACCCTTCAAAAGTGTGTCCCCAGTGACCCACCTCTTCCAGCTGGGCCCCACTTCCTAAAGTTGACACCACCTTCCCAAAACACCAACAACTGGGGAAAAAGTCTTCAACACATGAACCTTTGGCTGATGTTGCAGATCCAGACTATAATCATCATATAGTTTTCTTTGTTTTATAACATATTAGGAAATGCAGATTATTTCTACTGTATTAATGTTTACCTCAGTAATATTTTATCCATTTCAAAATGAATAAAAATGTTACCAAGAAAATTAAAAAGACAAAATTGTCCTATGAAAAATGTAGAACAGATATAAATATATTTAGATTAGGAAAGAGAAGGTTAAGGGGATAATTGGTACCTGTTTTCAAGAGTACTAAGCTTGATTAAAAGAATCATATTGACCACGTTTTTTAAATTTATAAAGGTCATGACAAGGATAAAATCATCATAAATTGCTTCAATAGTGGTAATTAGACATAAGGAAAAAAAAATGTTTAACCATGATAATTAGTTGTTAAGTTATTATGGGGTTTCAGAATTAAAATCCTGGCAAATGAAAACTGTATATAACATAAATTATATCTTTAAGCAAATATGTAGTACAAATTAGCCTTCATAGGATTATTATTTCTTTACCAAACAAAAAAAAATACTACTTTAAATTGGAAAACTGTTGTGGGGTTTATTATTTGCATAATACATTTTTAAGAAATTTTATTATGCAAATGATTTATATTTGGAAGTTTTATTAATTAAATGAAACGATATATTTTGGATTTTTAAAGTAAATTAAAAGTACTAAAAGGTAAATGGCTTTATATTAATCTCTATTTCTTTCCCTTCTATAGTTTTAATCTTTCAAATGAATCATTCCTCCATAATCAAAGGAGGCACATTTTATCTCTCTCATTTCATCTCAGTATTTAGCACATTATTAGGCACAAAGGAGATAATTGTACTGGATTACATATTATCAACTCATATGTACATTCTACATTTAATCAATTTATCAAAAACATTCAGTCATAGAGGCAGGTGATATAATACATGCAAATAAAGTATGAAACAGTGTCCTCTATAAAAACAGAGGAAAGTTATCAGATATGATTACTGATATGAAAGACATTTGTAAATCTTTTATGTTGCTACATGTGACATACATTCAAATATTTAAAAAAGGGGAGATCCACAATAGTTGGGCAGATGTGGAAATCTTAATTTATTGATTAATCAAGTATAATTTGTTTTACCCGTTTCTATATCAGACATAGAATTCCAACCAGCATGTGTAAAGGTGAAAGTGGAACTGTAGTAGCATTGCAGAAAGAGTGAGGACAGGTACAGGTACAGAGAGTCCTTAGCATATGGTGATGCCAGGATATCGTGGTCAAAGCTGGAGGACAAAGGAAATATGATTGACAGCCGACAATGGTACCAAATTTTGGCAAAATTTCAGAGCCAATGAAGAATAGAAAGAGAGATGTTACTTTTGACTAAAAAACTTTTCATTATAAGAGGTAATGAATGAATGGATGACCCACATTTATAGGCTTTAAATCTTGTTCACAGTTATCAGAAATTTTATTTTAATCTATAATAGGTTAAAGGAATGTTTTAAAATAGTTCACTTTTTTGTTTAAAGGGGGCTAGGGGACATGAAACATGTGGTACAAAATTTTATATCACCTAAAATATTTAGTATAAGCAAAGCAACAGTTTAAAAGACTTAAATCAATTTATGTTTTTCATCAACTGACTGTTTATTAAAGATTTATTTTTTTACCTGCTGTGCCAAAATGCTTTACACTCCAAATTCTTTTTTTAGGGATTTATTTCTACTCCATAATGGAAATATTCTTTAATGAAATATCACAGAACCACTATAAACAGTATGCTATCAAGTGTCCCTTTCAGAATAACCAATTCAGTCTCTTTCTAAAAGTTTTGCATTTAACTGGTGACTGTATCCTTAAGGACAAACCCTAACCCATTTCCAAAAACCACAGCATCTACCCTTCCAGTTTAAGTTTAAAATGTGCTAATAAAATAAAGTAAAATAAATTTCTTTCTATCTAAAGATCATAGCTATTGGGCTAGAAAATATGCTCACAAATTTCATCACTTACAATGCCGTTTTCTTTTAAAATGCAAATATTTCTGTATGAGTCATAATCCTGGGCATCACAAATTTCTATTTAAATTATCAATTAAGATGTTAATTAGCAACCAAAAAATAATAACAGGTCCCAAAATATGTGCTGGGCTTGTGAGAAGCTTCTTAAAGAAGAGGAGGGTGTTCTACAAAAAGGGAAATCATTGTTTATTGAGAGAATGAAAATTTTTATAAATTACACACTTCATGAATTTTGTGAGGCATTCTATATGGATTCTAAATGGAGTACATTGCTCAGATCTCTGTTTTCTTCATTTACTTATTCAGGCAATTTTTAATTCCTCACTATTATAAAATTTTGACTAAAATATTTTGAGAGCAATAGATTTTTCATTCCTGAGGCAGAAGTAACAACTGAATATATTGACTAGGACCAGGATGTGGTCATGAGCTGGGTTCAATCAGACCGTGAGGACATCTGTGCTAAATGAAGCAAACACATAATGAAAGAGAGCATAGATGAATAAATGCTAAACTTTCAAGACCTGATAAGTAAAAAACATTATTGATATTCAAACTCATAGGGGCATAAATGAGTCAGTGATTTGATGAATCAAAATAAAACCCCAAGGACATAAACAACTAGTTTGAAAAAGAGCAAACCAGGACCAGGCTCTCGTTCAAAGACTTTTGGCTTATTTTGGATGTACCCTGTGCCCTGCCCATAGCATCAGGTGTTGGCTGCAGGAAAGGGAAACACATTTATGTATAGGCACATGTATTCAGACCAGCAGTATGACGAGTATGCTGGGTAAAAGGAGACTAAAAATGTCTTTTTTCTTCTTTTTCTTTCCAATCAGCTTCCTGACCTTGGGCAAGTATTTAACATTCAAACAGGACTCAGTGGACCTTCCAGTTATGTGTCCAGGAGTTGCGTGAATACTGGGGACCCAGATATGAATAAGTCATAGACATAATAATATGGTACATGCCTGAAGGAAGCAGGATGAGCCAGAAGATATTGTGAATTTCCTTCACACTAATAATGTTAGAGATACAATATAATATTCTCTGCCACTGATTTCTATGGCTTTGGTTTATTTGGTTTGAGTTGAAATGCTACCTCAATAAACTGGAAATTTCCTATTTGCTAGCAGATAATCTAAAGTGTATGTTTATGTGTACCTATTGTAATTTTTTCCTACAGCTCTTATTTTTTAAATAGTGTACTTAATTTCACAACTAGGCAATACACTTGTGTCATATACTAATAGGAATGACATGATAAGGGTAGAGAACTGTATCTTAATTTTGGTTTTGAGATTAGTTGATTTAATATTTTTATCAAAGACAGATTGTTTTATGTTGATCTAAACTTACATTTTGCCCTAAATTACATTATATAAATTCTTTTCCTTATTGTGTTTGTAAACAAGATCCTTGACAGTGACTTTCCTCTGTCCCTTACATGCAGTCATCATTAAAATCTATCATTTATTTTCTAAACGCGTTCCAAATCTAATTCCCTTCACACTAACTTACTAGAATCCACAGCAGTGACTGCCTTTCTCTTTTCCCCAGGCTTCCTCCAACAGGAAGCAGGAGATCTTCTCAAAATGCTAGTGTGATTATCTCATGCCTCTTCTTAAAACTTTCAGCTGCTTCCTATTGATATTTTTAAACACACAGAAATACATATGTGTTTGTGTAAGCATACGTGTTTGTCTGTGTGTGAACAAAAAGATTTATGATCTGTCTCATTTTTCCTTCCATCAGGATGGTCTCCTGTCAGTTACTCCAAAGTCGAGTGCTACACAGCACTGAGGATCTTCTCAGAGGCTGACTTCTTCCCAGCAGATCATCCTTCCCATATTTCACTAGATAAATTCACAAATTCCTCCTTGTTCTGTAAGATTTACAATAAATATCACTTCCTCCAGAAGTTTATTGCTTTAAACCCTTTTAGATATCTCCTCTCTGTGTGTGTGTGTGTGTGTGTGTGTGTGTATTCACATAATCCAATTATTCACTATGCACTTACTTTCTGAGCTTATCAAAATTGATAATTATTGCACTAAATGAATAAGTACACTATTTCCATAGGAAGATAATTAAAAAGGAAGCAACAACAACAACAACAACAACAACAAAACATAAAATCAAAACTTCAGAGTTTGATTTTGATGTTTTGGGGATCTGGATTACCTTGGACAAGAAGAGATTTAGTATCATTTCAATAAGTGTCACATATGCCTAATCTTTAAACCGTACTCATGGGGTCTATGCTCTTGAAGTCTAGCCTTTTGTGGAAATTTAAATAGATCTATCCAAATGGGAAAGAAACGGGGCTTTTGAGCTTCCATTATAAAGCTAGGGAATGAATACAGGCCTAAAATATCAGTTTTTGGTTTTGTCTCCTCCATTTTATCTCATTCTCTGAGGGTTAAACAAACAAACAAAAATAGCCACTCACTCTATTCCTTGACTCTGTCATTTTTCCTCACACACAGGAAGAACAAAACAAATGTTAAAGATGAATAAATAGAATTTGTTATTCCAATGTTGCTTCCACCTAAAGATTTTGTCCTAATTCCATCCCTAGACTCATATGAGTTAATCCTTAAAATACGTAAATATATCATTATTATTCTGATAATTAATATATTTGCTTCAATAAATGCCATAAACATGTGCAGATTAGAAGCCAGAAAGTTTTATGTGTCCAATTATGCTTTAAGTTCTGCAATTCTAACATATTTGCAACCTCTAACAGGTCTTTAGTTAATAATTTCTAATTGTTTTTCCAAAGGCCAAAGAGAAATTAAGATGTAATTGAATTTAATCCAATTTAATCATTCACATGTGGAAGTAGAGTAGGAAAGAGAAAGTGAACAGGAGCAAAAATAGAGCTAAGAATCAAAACGGTTCTTTAAGAAGCATGACACCAACATTTTCCTTTCATTCAAAACATTTTATGGAATAACTTTGTTTTCACACAATATGTTCTGTAGTTCTCATTCCAAACTAAAGCACATTAACTTTTAATCATACATAAAATGTCAGTTCTTGCCAAATAAGAGAGAATTTTTTTATTACAAAATTTACCCTGACAAATTGAAGCCTGATGTTAACTCTGGCAAACCCTCTACTAGAATCACTTGAATGAATTTTAACATGACTATAAAAGAAAGGAAAAGCAGGCCTATTGCATACTGTCTTTAGTAAACAGAATAGTTTTTAGTTTGGTTTTTCAATTGTTTTTAACAATCTTAATTTGTGTCAGGTGCAAATACTGCCACAACCATTTATAGCACTGTGAGATTATCACAAAGGTGTAAGTGAACACTGGTGTTCTCTCTGCCCAAACCATTCTTCTTCCTTGTTTTTAAAGCACATTTTTTTTTTCAGATAGCTCAAGTTTGAGTATTTCATTATGCAAGTTACATTTTAAATATATGGTGTAAATATATCACCCCTACAACAAGATGATATTTGAATATCCTTAGGATTATTTTAAACCAGGAACAGCAAAAATATGTGCCAAAATGAAACAGAAAAGCATTATAATTTTAAAAAATAGAATAATCAGATGGAACAATCTGGTGTGCAATACACAGTAGAGGAGGGTATAGCTGAAAAACATTTATCTTTGTCATTCTGAAGGAGACAGTATTACTCACCTACAGAAAATTGTTGCACACACACACAAAAAAAATGTCCCTTTGGATATTTTTACTTTTTATGAGAAATTAGACATCATATTAATGAGTTTATATCTCACTCACCACATATTTCAAACAATTCTTCCTTCATTTATGTTTCTCATGCCCTTATTAAGACAATTACTAGTGCATAACTAAATAGTGTTCATCTTAGCTATCCATGCTTAAGATAAAAATGACATAAATATCCTTAGTGTCCAAATTCTTACATTTGTTGAACGTAGTCTGACTTTCTACTGCCCTTGAGAGAAACAAAACATGTCTTTCTTATCCTTTAGTTTTCAGGTCTCCCACTAGTCACCTAATTCATATTTTACACATTTTGTCATACTTCATATTTTGAACCAAAGCATCCATCCATTGATGAATTTATGCATTGTTTTGCCTTTGTTGTTGAATCTGTAAAGCACTGTCTAAAATGCCGTCTACAAGGAGACTTCAGGAATCTTTATATAAGGGATTAGGATAGCATCTAGTTTAATACATTCACTATTCTGAAGTACAAAGTACCTTTTCACATCAGACACAGTCTATAGACTAAAAAAGATAAAATATATTTTACACGATTTTAAGGAGAGCTTCAATTACTCTAAATTTGCATGGCCATTTTTTTTTCTAAAATTTGACAAAATTATCCAAGTAATAATTTGTGTTGAAGAATTTAGGAGAGACTGTAGGTTGAAGAAAACCTCTTGCTTTCCTTCATTGAAGATGTTGCTTCTCAGCCGGACTCGGTAGTGCACACCTTGCACACCTGTAATCCCAGCACTTGGGAGGCTGAGGCAAGGAGGATTGCGAGTTCAAAGCCAGCCTCAGCAATAGCGAGGCACTTAGCAACTCAGTGAGACTCTGTCTCTAATAAAATACAAAAAAGGGATGGGGATGTGGCCCAGTGGTCGAGTGCCCCTGAGTACAATCCCCAGTACCAAAAAAAAAAAAAAAAAAAAAAAAAAAAAAAAAAGATGCTGCTTCTCAAGGTCTCATCATCATGAGCAGTAACTTACATGATTTTAATTAGAGCCAAATCATATTTTGTTCCTAAAATTTCTATTCATAAGCCAATATGTCTTCCAAACATACCTTTCAGGTTTTCACATCTCTCGCCACGTCCCACGTTGGTGGTGGAAATGGGGTTCCCCTTGGTGGAATGGGCTGGCTGAGAAATAAAAGTTAAGAAAAATAAAATGGCAAAAAAAAAAAAAAAAAAAAAACAGAAAACAGAAAGTAATTTCAAGAGCAGGAACAGGAGGGCAAGCCGGTCATATGGATCAAGCTTCTATACTCTGGCAAAATGGACCCCGTGACTGCTTTATTTATGTTGGGAAACATCAAAGGCCTTTCATAGAATAGTCTTCACCAAAAAAAGTTAAAGGTGGGCTGTCCAGTTCCCAATGGGTTATGCCCATCTCCAGAGCTATTATGAGGGATCTTCCTAACAGAGTGAAGAAACAGGTCATGTGCATTGGCCAATCTGTTGCCACGAGAGAGCCATGGATATTTCGCAATGCCAAACCTAAATCTCCCTGGCTACCACACCAAGAGAAGACCCTCATGTAAATCATGGATGGCTTCCCTCACATAGCCACATGTTGCTTAGTTCTAACCCTGATCTCATTCCCTATGAGAATGATATTTATATGCTACAAAACACAGAAACAAGTGACATTTTTTAAACATTTTCTACATTATAGTAATCTAATTTCTTGAACTTTTTTACATGATGCTGTGCTCTATTGATTGGAATTTTTAGCCATTTTCTCTAATATTTTCTATTAGTAAACACCACATTAATAAAAGATTTGGTATACATTCTCTTCAATGATCTATAAAAAACATAGTGCCCTGAATATTTTAACTGGTCAATAGCCTTATGAAAGGAGGTACCAACAAAATTTAGGCTACCATTATAACTTGAAACACACCATTTGACTAAGGCTTCCTATAAATTAATATATAAGTGAAGAGGAAGACAGTTATAGTGTTCTCATCATCTGATAAATGGAATTAAATGAATCCATAAGGAGACAGAAAAGAAATTTTTTCTGGCTCTGAATGTAAAGAGAAAATCATTATGTAAATGTTTGTTGAAACCTAATGGACACGCCTTCAACATCAGTGTCACAATACATTAGACTGATTTTTCATCTAGTTGTTAATTTTGTCTACCCACAATAAAAAGGCAAGCATAAATGCAAAATCAATCTTCTACGAGGAAATCACTGTGGGATTAAAATCATATTAGAGCATCGTTTTGAAAAGTGCTTGCTTTGAAAAGAAACATGGAGTATTTTCATGGAATAGGAAACTGGATGCCAGAAAGATTGGAGACGGATAATGTACAAGTTTTGATTTAAGTGTAGGAAAAATTCAAGGACTATATTGTCATATTATTAGACATATTTTGGGACAACTTGAATTTTATACCCAAATCTCCAGTTTTAATGTTTATATAACAAATAAGTTATATTTCCAAAGACATCATATAGAAATAATGTTTGCTTAAAAAATAAGAATGCTATCCAAGTACAAAGTCCAATAAGGAAGCAGTGTAGGAAGAAATGTTGTTTGCTACATATATTTATATAAAATTAACATAATTTTGATGGAATGTTGAATGTAAATGATCTTAAGAATAAAATTGCCTTGTTGTAATTTCATGCTCTCCTGTATTTTATTTCCAGAAGCCTTACCAAGTTCTATGTAAGAATCTTAAGAAAGGCCCCCTTCCTGACTCAAGGAGGAAGGAGAGGAAGAATAGTCCTGTGAAATATCCTGAGTCTTTATAAAATAACTTACTTTCTAGGTCCAAAGTCAGTGCCAAAGTTTATCCCTTCTAAGGAAATGAATTTCTCTGCCTCTAGCTGCTTCTAGCCTTTCTCTCTCACAAAAAGGAGAAAATCACACTATCAATAGTTATCAGGGCTTCAAAGTTCATAGATTGAAATTCTGCAGTCAGGGAAGGGAATAGAGATGGGCAGGAGGAGGAAGTCAGAGCCCTAGAGAAACATTCTTGAAGATAATGGCCCCTAGTTACAGCCCCCACACTTCTTATACACCAAGAGAGCCTAACCACACTTACACACTCTGTTGGAGGAAAAGTACAGAGGAAAGGCAGTCAGAAAGGGACAAAGGCCCAGACACTAGAGGAATTTGAAATGTCTGGTATCTAGAGCTCCCATGGTTATTCACAGGTGACTGGTGAATAGATGGAAATATAAAATCTTTCCCTGAAGATTGTGGTATCCTTATGTAGTTACTACGATATTCAGAGTATACATAAGAGAAAAATACTGGAATATATTCAAAAGAAACAATTCATTCCTGTTTCTTCCACTATTTTATTTATTATCCTGGTTCATTTGTGTTCTCATCTAAAAATTCCAAAAACTGATGACTTATAAAGAATATAAATTTATTTCTCACAGATCTGGAGTCCAAGTCCAAGAATAAGGTGCCTACAGAGTGGATGTTTGATGAGGGCCTGATTTCTAATTCATAGATGGTACCTACATGCTATGTCTTCGTGTGGAGATAATGAGGCCCAGCACCTCTCTAAGGCTCTTTATGAGAACATTGATCCCATACACAAGGGCTCTGTCCTTGTAGACTTATTATATTCTAATGGTTCCACATTCTAACACTATTACATAGGTGATTAGGTATTAAAATTAACTTTTTGACAGTGATGATTCACAAATATTTAGACTATCACATTTATGTCACATTTATGTCACTTGTTCTCTTTCTGGTCTTTAAACCTAAAATTTAATAGTTGGCATTTGAATTAAGATGATCATTGGTCATGAATTACATTTAGCAAATTGCAGGTACTTAGGGAACATGGCCAAGTGAACCCTTAAATCCAATCAGACCTTTAAGTCATTTGACAATCAATATTTTCTCTATTTTTTCAAATACTCTTTTGAGACAAACTTCCCTTAGGTTAAGAATCACTAGTATTTTAAGTGTTAGAATCAGTTGTAAACTGAAAAAAAATATGGTTCTCCGAATAATTTCTGCATTCCAAACAAAATCAAAGCCCTGTATTTTCTCACCAACCACTTTGTGCTTAACACTCTAATTATCAGAAAGGATGGCATTCAATTATATTTTTTGTTTTTCATGTTTATGAAAATATCCTCACTTAAACTTCTCAGAATCTATTTCATCTGAATAATGAACTATTTGGTAGGTAGAAAAAATTACAATGCAGATTAGTGATAACTGATATTCCAAACAAAATGCTAAGAAAGAATGAGGTTACTAAGGTTAATTTGTGCTAATTTTCACTTAATAAACCATCAAAGAACAAATTATATTCTCTTAACAAATAGAATTGCCTTATCTTCATTAGTAATCAGTCAATAACTCTTCAAATTTAAATATGTAGTTGTGAGTTTCTTAGCTTATTTTAACCATAAATCTTTAACAACTTTATATTGTTTCTCTTAAAAATAACTTCACATTACAGTGATATGTAAGTATATATGTGTATCTATGTACAGTCATGCACAACATGACAGTACTTTTATTACTGATGAATTGCATACACAATAGTGTTCTCATAGATTGTATCATCTAGTCATATCTTAGTTGTCTTGGTTCATATAATTACAATACATCATATTCACACAAGGGCAAAATTGACTAATGATGTATTTCTCTGAGTATATTCCTGTTATTGAGACACATAACTCATGTATAACAAATTACAGCATCTTTCACTTCCTGAGACTTTGTTTATCATAGACATTTTCCCAAACATTCCCATTATAACACTGGTGGGGACTTCCAAGGAGTAGTCTATAAATAGAAGCCCATCTCTTTCAAGAATCTATTTCTGGGTTCAAAGGAGAGAAACAACCACATAAAGTATATTTATAATATATCTTAAGTCAATTGAAAAGCTTTTTATTATTTTATAGACACATTATTACACTTTTGTGTATATTTCTAATTCCACAAATATGTATTAAGTATCTATTATATACCAAGGATGGTACTACTCTCAAGAGAATACTGTGGACCAAACATGCATGATTTGACTCTCACTGAGCATGAAGTCAAGTGTTGGAGAAAACATATGTGTGGTTATAACATGTGAATATCATTACGTTGTACGTTTTCAGGGTGCTTTTGGAGCATACAGGAGGAAATCAGAAAAAAAGCCCAAAACACATGGACAACAAATTTCAAAACTTTAGGCAGCCCTTATCTCCAGAGAGGAGTTTGTCTTTCATTTTAGAAGAGTAAGAAGTTATTGAAATACATTAACCAAAGAATAAATTTTGATTTCTAAGATCTCAGAAAGACATTTTTGGTTTTAATGTAGAAAACAGTTTAAGAATAAAGATATCGATTTAATTGTTCTTGATTTATTAGGTTATTAAATATGCTATTTCAACTTTATAGCTTTATTTAATCGAATAATGTGCCAAAAATTGTAAGACTGTACACAGTATTTTAAGTGTTATATGTTCCTAATGTTTTTCTTTTTCCCCCTTTTCTTCTGAAAAAAGTATTTATCTTCACATATTTTACAGTATGTTTGTGAGCTGACAAATAAATCCCACATGGGAAGCCTCAATCATTTAACCTTGGATGACTTAGTATTTTTTTTAATATGGTTAGAACATTGTGAAATTCAAGTGAGGCTGACGGACCATGGATTCTTGGCCACAATATTGGAAACAGGGAAGGAAAACTGATTTGGTGGGGATGGTTTGAGCTTCTATTCCATGCGACATTGTTCCAATAACTGTAATCATTTTATTCTTCCACAGTAATATCATATTTTCTGGAATACACAATATCATTTAGAAATACTTGTATTTAAAGTAATTACTTATACATAAGATAAAATTAGGATCTTGGACATAAATGCTTCTTTGAAGTGATCAAATATCCTGCAAATTTGAAGATTTGAAACTGTTCCAAAGTTTTTACTTAATTAAATCAGTGGCTACTTGGCCAATAATTATGCAACTGTATATAGTTGATCCTGCACCATAGTTTACTTTCTGTGGTTTTAATACTTCTGGTCAGCTGGGATTACAGTCATTTTATATCAGAGAGGAAGGCGAGAAGATTGCAAGTTCAAGATCAGTTTAGGCAACTTCGTGAGACTTTGTATCAAAACAAAATAAAAGGACTGGGAACATAGCTTATTGGTAAGAGTTTTTGCCTAGCACCCATGATGCAATTAAAAAAATGAATAAATGACAAAATAAATAAATCCTTCCAAAAATAAAAAAAAACTCATAAGTTTAAAACAACTTATATGGTAATAATTACTCTATTTTATTATTAGTTAACCGTTAACTGTATTTCACTGTGCCTAATTTATCGTGTGTGTGTCTATATATATATATATATATTTACATATATATATATAATGTATGTGTATACACACACACACACAGACACACACACACACATATATCCTACATATGTATGTAGGAAAGAACAGTTTATATAGTGTTGAATACTCTCTGTGGTGTCAGGCATCCACCAAAGGTCTTAGAATAAATCTCTCAGAGGTAACAGGCAACTATAATATAGACAAAAAATGTAAAAGGGGATCAGTTTGATAATAATTCAAGAAAAGCTGTATTAGTCTAGAGAAACAAAACCCATATTAAATATGTATATAGGAAGTTATGGAAAGATATTTATAGGAAGATCTATCTATGAAATTGTCTTGAAAAGATTTAGTAGAAGAAATTGGCTAACTTGATTGTGGAATACGAGAAGTCACATGAACTGCCATCTGTAAACTGGAGACTCAAGAATGAAAATGGTATAATTCCCATGCGAATATGACAGTTTGAGAACCTGTGGGTGTGGTGGGGAATAAGATAAACCCATGTTTCAGAGTAACATAAGATTGATCTCCCAGTTCAAGGAAACAGGCAGCAAGAAAGTAATAAAGAGAACAATTCCTTCTTCCTCCAATGTCAGAAGCGATGACTGAATGATGGGTTTTGAAACTCTCCTGTGACAAAGGTTATGCCCCTCTAGGACTATTCTGTGTGAGGGTGTTGATTCAGATAGCCCAGTTGCAAGGTAAGCCCAGTTGCAAGGTTCTGTTCTAGCCTCAGAGCCATTCAGTCTTTGACCTAGATTTCAGACACTAGCCCCCAGGAATAGAGGATTTTGAGCATAGCAAGATAACTAGAATGTTTTACCAGTGCTGCTATTTCTTTTTTTTTTTAATTAAATTATTCATTTATTCTAATTTGTTATACATGCTTGTAGAGTGCAGTTCATTTCACATTACATAAAAAGAGCACAGTTTTCAAGTCACTGGTTTTACATAAAGTATTTTTATACATGCACTTAGTGTATTGATGTCTAACTCATTCTGCCATTATTCGTATCCCCTTGCCCCCTTCCTTCCCTCCCTCCCCTTTGTTCTATTTAACATTCCTTCATTCCTCTCACCTCCCCTTCCCTGCCATTATAATTGAGTATAAATTGTACTACAAAGCAATAGTAACTAAAACAGCATGGTATTGGCACCAAAATAGACCAGTAGACCAATGGTACAGAATAGAAGACACAGAGATTAATCCACACATCTACAGTCATCTTATATTAGACAAAGGTGCCAAAAACATACATCGGAGAAAAGACAGCCTCTTCAACAAATGGTGTTGGGAAAACTGGAAATCCTCATGTAATAAAATGAAATTAAACCTCTTTCTCTCTCCATGCACAAAACTCAAAGTGGATCAAGGACCTAGGAATTAAACCAGAGACCCTAGACTTAATAGAAGAAAAAGTAGGCCCAAATCTCCATCATGTTGGATTAGGCCCCAACTTCCTCAATAAGACCACTATAGTGCAAGAATTAAAACCAAGAATTAATAAATGGGATGGATTCAAACTAAAAATCTTCTTCTCAGCAAAAGAAACAATCAGTGAGGTGAACAGAGAACCTACAGAATGGGAAGCAAATCTTTACCTCAAGCACATCAGACAGAACATTAACTTCAAGGATATATAAAACTCCCAAAAACCTTTACACCAAAAAAACAAACAACCCAATCAATAAATTGGCTAAGGAACTGAACAGACACTTCTCAAAAGATGATATACAATCAGTCAACAAATACATGAAAAAATATTCAACATCTCTAGCAATTAGAGAAATGCAAATCAAAACTACTCTAAGATTTCATCTCACACCAGTCAGAATGGCAGCTATCAAAACCACAAACAATAAATGCTGGTGAGGTTGTGGGGAAAAGGGCACACTCATACATTTCTGGTGGGACTGCAAATTGGTGCAACCAATCTGGAGAACGGTATGGAGATTCCTAGGAAAACTTGGAATGGAACCACCATTTGACCCAGCTATCCCACTCCTCAGTCTATACCCAAAGGACTTAACAACAGCTTACTACATGGACACAGCCACATCAATGTTTATAGCAGCACCATTCACAATAGCAAGATTGTGGAACGAACCCAGATGCCCATCAGCAGATGAATGGTTAGGGAAGCTTTGGTGTATATACACAATGGAACACTACTCAGCACTAAAAGAAAATAAAATCATGGCATGGATGGAGTTGGAGAGAATAACACTAAGTAAAGTTAGTCAATCCCAAAAAACCGAAGGTTAAATGATTCCTTTGCCATGATGATAGTGCTGCTATTTCTGAGCCTGCCAGCTTAACAGTAACTTTAGACAATGGGCTTCCTGAGTCCTGCAGGAAGCTCCAAGCATTGTATCAGTAAAACAGCTACAAGAATGTTTCCAGCCCTGTAACTTTCTAGAGCACAAAGAACAATGCTTCTATAGACTTCTTGATTATGAGACTCTATATAAATAAACTTGCTGGGCCAACTCTTTAGACTCTGTGTCTCCATTAGAGAGCAATATCCCATATGATCCCAAACTTTTCATTTCACATTTCTGTGTGTTTTTCTTAATCCCCCATTTCCCCTTGCTGGTACCTCCCGTTCAGCTGTACAGGTCGCAGCACTACAACCTTTTGTTCTATTTAGTCTGTGGATTGAATGATGCTCAACAAAATTGGGAAGGATAATCTATTGAGTACACTGATTCAAATACATAGTAATCACTTCTGGGAACATCAACACGGACATAAGAAGAACCAATGTTTACACTGGGAAACTTGAGCACCAATTCACATTGACACATAAAATTACCTACCACAAATGGGAAAGGTGAACTGTGAATTGAAAGATTTGTCACACAGGTCGAGAACATGAATGGTGATTGAAGATGTTGATTAGCAGGAAAATAGTTGAAGAAGGCAAAGGCTGCTTTATTCAGCTTAATGGATACAGTTTCCACTTAGTACAATGTTGTTACCTTCTGTATACGCTCATCTCTAGGTATTTAAAATGTCAGATTACTATGAAATAATTCCCTGATCTCTGGCTAATGTTTCATTCACCTTTTAGATTCTACAGGGGACTGTACATGAAGACATGTTTTCTGTTTGTAGGAAATATACACCCACTTTGGGAAGATAGATTTAATGCAAACAGAATAAAAATGTATTCTTAGATGTTAAAAATGGCTGAAATATTGTAGAATTAGTGTATGCACATTGTGCTATATGGAGCATTAAGATTTTGGAGACAGACAAATGCCATTCTCATTTAAACACCAATGTTTCAACAACAGAAATGTCATTTATACCTGTTTTACATATTGAGTTTCTAAGTAACCTTATGTTTGAAGAAAAAGAGTCGCAAAAATTTGGCAGATAGAATTAGAAAGTTGTAGAACAGTGTGGTGGTAAAAAAGATTTGTGAACAGAGTGGTTTTTGAAGTTGAGTCTGACAAATTTGGTAATATAAATATTATATTTCAATATTCTACCTTTTCCCTTTTAATAACAAAGTGATATAAGAATGTGTGTGTATACTGCCTTTGAGAAGAACATCACAACAGGAAATGTGTTTTATGTTGCTTTTAGACTTTTCAGAAAATGACCTTATATATATGCAGCTTTTTTTCTTTCTCTTTATCTCTCTTTTTATAATATTTAAAGTTCCCCTTTCTCATTTCTCTTTTACTAGGATGGAATCTTGTACACAAAAGAGAAAATAAATCTTCAGCTGAGATTTTTTAGTCTTTAGAAATCCTGTCTATTTGACCACAACAAGAGTAATGCAATCAATTTTGAGTAGAATTTCAAAGCTAAAGCAGCCAATATAATATGCTCTCTGAAATCAATAGAAACTCCCCTTCATCATTCCCATCTTCTATTTCACTTTGTACCTCTTGGTTGTTGCTGAGCTGGGTCCTAAGTGTCAATTTGGCAATCTGCTTTTCATTTTGAGTGTTCTGATCTAAGAGCAGTTAACTTTGAAAAGAAAAGCTTGCTCCATTGAATACAGATGGTCAGTTCACTGATTTCAATACACTGTATATTTTTCCTGAAATATTATTTTAAAGTAAAACTTTAGCTTATTTTTAACTTGATCATTTATTGTAAGTCCACAATATATTATGAAGATAAAAACTGAGATAAGGACATAGCTATTTAGTATATTAACATTTTTCAGTGGTTTAATTAAATCTTCATTTTGCATTAAGAATAAATATATTTATTTAAAACATATTATATATCTTTATCACTCCAGAAATAGTAGTTTTCCTTCAAACTCACACTTAATAAATTTGCATAGATATTACAAAATGAATTTTGTTTGAAGAGGCAAATCTTTATTGTTCTGGGGCAAAATTTTGCTGTATAGAAATAATAAGACTGAACTTCAGAATTTCATTAGTGCCTCATGAAGCCTCTTTTGTCATTTTCTTTTCAATTCATTGTCAAATATTTCTTATCAACCCATAAGTTACTGGCAAAGTGTTAGAATATTCTCCTTAATATTTAATTAATTTTTGGTAATAAGATCAATAATTTATGGGAAATAATATATTAATAACAAACAAGGAGACCAATTCAAAGCCTCCAACTGTGTGTTAGTATAAAGGTAACGCATACTATAGTCAAACATAGGGATGGATTATTGAGACTCCACTCTGAGGAAGATATTTAGAATTTATTCTCTAAATATATACATATAAGTATATGTACATGTGTGTGTACAGGCACAATCACACATTCTAAAGTTATGTGCAAGTCTTTTAAAATATTGTGTGTATATATATACACATACATATACATATATACACACATACATATATATATACATACATACGTATATATATGTGTGTGTAAACTTTCACATGTAGGATAAACTTATATTCTACAATACCTATACACTTGGAACATTAAAGATTTAGTAGTATTACTTCTAAACCAAAACAATTTGCTTTTACCACTCAGAAGTTATATGACATAACTATACCACACACAAAAAAAGAATCACTATAAAATTATTGCACCATTGGGGCTGGGGTTGTGGCTCAGCGGCAGAGAGCTCGCCTCGCACGTGTGCGGCCTGGGTTCGATCCTCAGCACCTCGTAAACATAAATGCATTCCATTGTGTACAACTAAAGTAAATAAATAAATATTAAAAAAAAATTATTGCACCATCAAATTTCTAGTAATATTTGTATCTAGAATCACACTCAAGGTTTTGTAACTTGCTTATGAAAATCTGTAATTCAGTGTGACTATTTCTTTATAGTGAGATTGTTCCCTAGTACAATGCAGATGTGCTTCTCCAAAGTCTATTTTATAATATCTATGCCAATTGATTGTTTGATTTTGAAGGAAATATACTATCTCTGGAGCTATGGACTAATAAAAACATTTTCTATTAATTCAAGTAAGTGCCAGAAGGCATTCTCTTCTTAAAAAAAAAAAAAGACATTTTTAGAACTAAAATGGACTAGGAGGAATCTAGCCAACTTTGACTCTGTAATCACAAGTTCAAAAACAGTTTTAAAATAATGGAAACAAGTTTTTTGATGATTCTGATAAAGTATTTCAGATGAAGGACATAAATTAACTATATTTTCAATATATTTAAAATAAAATTTTGATTTTTGAGTGATTTTAGATTTATAAAAGTTACAGACACCTCCAAGAGGGGTTCTCACATGTCCCTCACCCATAATTAATTCCCTGATGTGAAATGACAACATTACCTTGATATCTTTGTCAAATTAAGAACCTAAGATTTGCATATTACTATTAACTAACCTGCATTTTCCTTCAGGTATCATGAGCTTTTCCACTATGTCCCTCTTAAGTTTCAGATTCAATTCAATCATGGATACCACGTTGCTTTTATTATCATATGTGTTAGTCTCTTCCAGTCTGTGAAGTTTTCTAGCTCTTCCCTTTTGTCTCACAGCCTTGACCCTTATGAGGAATAATGACAGATATATTTGTGGAATGTTCTCAGTTAAGTTTGTTTTCCTTACATTGGGATTATGGAATATTTTGTTAAAAGGGTTGCACCCAGATTGGCCCCAATCTGACTTTCTCTCCTTTTTCCCATGATGCACATGTCATTATGTCCTCTAAATTCGTAAAACCTCACATTCATTATCAAATAAACCATGCACTGTCAGATTCTAGTTGCACTCTCACCCTCTCTCTGCCCAGACTGCCAATTATTATGAACTTCATCCTCTCACTCATGCTTGAATCTTGAAATTCAGCTGTTCTTGTGAACTCACAGAGAATATTCTTTATCCTTTCAGCAGAACATATTACTTTTATTTTTGTCAGTCCATAGAACATTATTTACCTATAGTGCTAATGATAGGAAATTCTTAACTGAGGATATGAATATGCATAAGTGTCAAGTGTCATTTTTTATTAATTACTGTGTTCTCAGTATTTATCAATTATATAGTATGTGGGTTGAATGAATTAATGAAGTGATTTATGGTTGTGTGGGATTATTATTAACATAATGTTCTGAGTGTGAATAAATATGGTCATAGAGCAAAGAGCATTAAGAGGAATGAGACCTCGTCAAATTACATAATCTCCATAATCCCCAGTTTTTTAAAAATCATGAAATAAATAGAGTAATAGAACTTGCTCATCAATTTAGAGAGGATGAAGTGAGAAAATCTGGACACAATTTTAAGCAATAATTTGGTTTTCTTTTGTAGTAATTTATCTGTAATGGATCCAAAGGCAATGACAATTAGGTTACCTGTTGCTGTGGTTGAATATGAGGATGCATATGTGTTGAATATATGGGTCCTGGATTCACCAGTCTAGATGAAAATCCACTCTGTGATTTACTAACTGAATCACCTTGGAAAATTGCTCTGTTTCAGATCTTCATCTCTAGAAAGACATAACAGTATCAACTTCATTGATCTTTTGAGACACTTTATGTACACATGATGCTTACTATCTATAAGCACTACATACTACACCATTAGCTCTTATAATTCAAATGAAGTAAATTAAAAACAAGTACAATAATCCACTATCATATTCTGCATAGATGATTTTTACAATTATATGGTAATATCTATTACTAACTTCAGCTAAACATGAACAATGAAAAGGATAGATTTATTTCATGGAAAACTCCATTATGCTAATTGGACTTTAAACTTTTGAAACAATTACAATGCAGATATTATATACTAATATTTTGTTAGAACCTGGATTAAAAAATGAAAATTGAGTCACTGCTCACAAAAAACAACCAGAAATGTAGTTCTCCAAATGCTGCCTGCAGAGTAGAAATTCACACATGCTTATGCACACACAGATACACACAAACACACAATTGTGGGATAACAATACTATTTATATATAAGATTTTGTGCAGGTAGTGAGATATGCTTGTCATGATGGTAGGCAGCTTATATTTGCCCAATATCTCAAGCAAAAAAAATGTTAGCTGACAGTTTTCTGTTTCTAAAGTACATCAATCAAGACTAATGCAACCAATCTAAAAAGAGTCTTCATTGAGTATTTATCAATTCCTTTACTTGATCTCTCTCTGTCTAGAAAATTTGCATGAAATCTTTTGAAGTCTCACCTCCTAAGGCAAGCGAATTTTCTACATTACAAAAATAAATAAATAAAAGGTCTAAATTGTTACAGCTAAAGCATAAAACTCAGTTATTCTTGTTGGCTAAAAATCAAAGGAAACAAAAACTAAAGAACAAAAGAAAGACTGAGATATCATTTTAGATAGGAAGAATTTAATACCTTAGGTATTTCTCCATGGTTTTCTGCAGGGTCATCTACACACTTGAATTTAGTAATAAAGACATCAACATGTTGACATACCTGCCTTAAATTAGGTTTAAGTACATATTGCCATCACTGTGCAATTGTATCTAGATGGCCGCTGGGAATTCAATAGAATTATCTTTCATTGAAATTCCTTAATGGTACTTTATTAATGCAATATTGCAATTATCAATTACACTTCCTGATAAGCTTAGAGGCTAGCATTTACTTCAAAATAAGATATTTGTGAAATTATTAGGATAGTAAGCACGATACACATGAACATAATCAGTGGCATCTAATACATAGCTATTATTTTTCTTATGTGACAGTACTGAATTGAAGGAGCCCCAATTAGGAAGGGCTATTGCGGCTAGCTGGAAGCCATAAGTTCCACCTGATATGTATGTGACGCACCTGTAAATGCACGTGAGGCACCCACAAAGCTAAAGGTATATAACCGGGTGAAAGCGGTCCAAGTTAGGAGAACGGAGAATTCATTCAGTCAGTCGTGCAGTCGCTCAGTCGGTCAGAAGAAGAGTTCAGGTCGGAGAAGAAAGAATCAGAGCGGCCAGAACGTAGGCAGAGCGGTTACAGAAGAGAAACCAGATAGAAGAAGTAATGGCTGGTCAGAGTTAGGCCGAGGCTCCCGAGGAAGAAAGAAGAAAGAAGAAAGAAGCTCTAAAAAATAATCTTTCTCTAAGCTAAGCTCTCTCTTTCTTTCTCTCTCTCTAAGCTAAGAAGACAAGAAGAAAAGCTCTCTCTAATCTTTCTCTCTAAAAATCTTTCTTTCCCTCTCTAAGCTCTCTCTAAGAAAGTAGAAGTAAAAGTAGTAATAGCCTTACTCTGCCTCCGAGTTTTTCTCCCGCGGCAGTTTGTGGCTGGCCATGACAGGCAGCTTACACTGAATAGAAACAATTACTATGAATACAGTGAGCTTTTTTTCCACAGGTTAAAAAAGAAATAATCAAACTTGTCTTTCTATTCTACGATGCTTTTATTTTTAATATATTTTAAATTTTAATTTACTTTTTATCTTTAAAAGTATATTTTAAAATTTATGATTTACAGTTTGTGAATTTGACTTTTTTAAGGATCCATTGGAAACAATGGTGACAAAAGGTTAAGCACATTGCTGGAAGAAACCTAAAATATGCATGATTAAAACTGCTAAAATCAACAGGTTTCCTTACACTCCTTTTTGGGGGGGCCAGGGGCACTGGGGGTTGAACTCAGGGGCACATGGCCACGAATCTCATCCCCAGCCACATTTTGTATTTTATTTAGAGACAGGGTCTCACTGAGTTGCTTAGTGCCTCCCTTTTGCTGAGGCTGGCTTTGAACTCACAATCCTTCTGCCTCAGCCTCCCGAGGCACTGGGATTACAGGCATGTGCCACCGAACCCAGCCTTATACACTTTAAGTAAATTATATATTCACTTTTATTTACCAAAGTGTACTGCAGGTTTTAATACTTACCTACTACATCCCTATCAATAGTATGTCTCTTCCAATGTGAAAAGTGATGTCAATAAAATAAACATTTGAGATGAAACAGAAAACACATCATGCCCCACCTGGAGGTGTGTTTTCTTAGTGAAGTAGCAAGGACTCTGAGGACTTGTGTGTAATTCACCCTGAGGGTCATTTCCCTTGTCACTTAACAGCATGCAAACTCTGCTTCACATAAGTGAATTATGTGAGCCTGTCCAGAGGGGAAAGGATGAATACAAATGGCATTTCTACCCTAAACCTGACATGGCTCTCCTACAGCTCACAGCTGTGACAAAAAAAACCTCTGCATATAAAGCTTAGGAAATGGAGGGGACAGTCAGAGAAACAAATCAACATAAAAGAACACCTATAAAGTGGTTATTTCCTTCTTTCATACTAAAAAATTTGTTCTTCATCATCTTTGAACCCGCTGCCCATCATGAGCTTGTGTAGGTGGTGCAGTGTAAAAATTCATTCGTACCAACTAATAACAGAAATTGTAGAGAAAACCAAGGTTCTTTTATGAATTACTTTAAAAAATAGCTTTCTACTTTGAAATAACTATGAACTCACATGAAGGGAGGGCCTGTGTACCTATCACCTGCTTTCTCCAGTGGTAACCTTTAGCAAATCCATGGTACTTTATCAAAACAATAAAAGTGATGAGTAAGTTTTTTAGACATTATGATTACAAAAACAAGGACTGAAATTTTATTTGACTTAATATTATTATAAAATAGTTACACAAGTAATATATTTTTGTTTTCTTTTTAAATACATTTCTACCCATTTTGAAGAATAAGAAATAATTTCAACACTCCATCGAAGAATTAGTTAAAGAGTAATTATAGGTATTGAGGACTACAAGGCCAATTTGTCTTTGTTTACTGAAGATCATTTGTTTTCTATTTGTTGAAAGTACCATGGTTTAAATTTTTACATGATACATATGAATGAATACTCTTACTTTCTACTAATATTTTTCACATTTATGTCTGGTATAATTTTCTAAAGTTTGCACAACTTAAGAATACTGCAAAGAAATCAAATAATTCTTATATTATTCCTGATGTATAAATAAAAATCACTTATAGAAACATTAATTTTTCCAGTATGCATCTATATACTTACAAAGCTATCATTCCAATAAGGCAGAGAAAATATTGGGAATTTCTGCTGACACAAAATTCATTTTTTAAATGTTTATTTGTAAATTAATTGTTTGGAATTTATAATAGATATTTCTTCTAGGAAAGTAATGTCAGCTATGATAAATACTCTCTCTGGTTCATTTGTCAAAGTGTATTAAATGTATAAAGACTTCAAAGCAATTAAGTTATTTGAAATGATACATAGTTGGAAAAATATGCAAAACAAGTATTTAAACTAAACAAATACAAGTTACGAGACAAAATATAACAATAATAGTGTATTACTGATGCTCTGATGAAAGGGAACATAATTAATGAAAGTGACATTAGGGGCATTTATAAAGATAAGTCTTAAACACTTCTATGTGATGCTAATATTTATGTGCTTGAGTTTTGGTTATGCATCAGTTCACTTTAATTTGATTTTTAATGCTTGATACAGTATATTATTCATACCATATACTTATTATTGGTTCAATTTATGTTTTAAATAAAAGTTTATTAAACATAAAGCAGGAATGATGAAACTTCTCTGTACAAAAAAGAGGAGTAAATGATGGTGGTAAGATGCTACAGGTGTGTATCTCCAGAAGAGAAAAATACAATAACCTTAGCTGATATTAATTCAGATACACATAGCAGACAATTGTTTTAAGAAATGTTTGACTGAAAAAATGTTTTCTTAACTAAAATAATTTGTTTCCTTGGCCAATTAAATACATTCATTCATTTAACACACATTATTTTATGGCTCCTTTTAGCATCTCTTTTGGCTATAAGGCACTCTCAATAAAGTATTATTAGTAATAACCAAGAAGAAAGTTAAGTATGGACAAAAAAAAAGATCAAACCAAGAACCCAAGTGTTTTTGGAAGATCAAAAATAAATCAATCATTTTAAAGGAGCAAGATATCAAATTTGGCTAGAACTGAAAAAAGCAAATCATCTTGAAGAATGTCAGATACAACTTCTATTTAAAGAAAGTGTCTTAATCCATTTATGATGTTGTAACAAAATATCTGAGGCTAGGTAATTTACAAAAAGCAAACAAAAAAATTATTATTTTCTGACAGCTCCAGAGTCTGGGAAGTCCTAGATCAATGTACTAACAAGTTCAGCTTTTTTGTTTATTATGGGCATTTTCATTTGGGCCCTGGATAGTGAATAACACATTTTCAATTGGGGTTGACATGATTAGATCAGAGCAGCAGTGTATAAAATGTGTTTGCAAAGGTTTGATGTAGATTATAATTTTTTTTTTTTTTTTTTTTTTTTTGTGGTACCGGAGATTGAACTCAGGGGCACTCGACCACTGGGCCACATCCCCAGCCCTTTTTTGTATTTTTTTTTAATTAGAGACAGGGTCTCATTGAGTTGCTAAGTGCCTCACCATTGCTGAGGCTGGCTTTGAACTTGTGATCCTCCTGCCTCAGCCTCCCAAAGTGCTGGGATTACAGGCGTGTGCCACCACGCCCAGCTTGCGATTATAATTTTTTATAAATACAAAAAGCATCAGAAATTTGGGGATTATGTAGGAAATGGAAGCAAATCATCACAGGTTGGTAAATAAAAAGATAAATGTTTGCCTGATATGTAATTAAAAAGAAGAGGATAAGTCTGTCGATTTTGATCTCTTGTCTAAGATGCTTCTAAAACTTAAACACTGAAAAATATATAAAAGCTAGGGAAGAAGTCATATAGGTGCAAAAAAGCAATTTTATTTATACATATTGAGGTAAAAGTGCTCATGATAATTATATCTGAACTATTCAGAGAGACAGATGAGGACGATGTAGAAACTTTTAATAAGGGGATTTGTTGACAAAAAATTGGTGGCATTTATGTCACTTGAAATTGTCTACTTTTATTATAAAGATAAACATACAAATGATATCTAAGAAAATTCTCACGCACAGACTTTTAGGACAACTACCAGAGGACAATTGTAGATTTAAGGCTGCTCTAGGAACTTCAACCACAGAAGTCTATGTGAAGTCTTGTCCAATCAGCTGTATCTGGGTGGGACACCATCTATGCTCTCTTGGACATGCACTTTCAGGATTATCCCTGGGGATTTTTCTAGTTAGGATAGTGGAACACAGAATGGGCTGGACGAATTAGTGAGTTATAGAGAAAATTCTATGTGATCACTGAGTCTCTTCTTATTTTTATCCTGGGTACCCAGCTTAGCTATATTATATTGCCTTTTATGCAACTTGATAGGGCTCTCTGGTTAAGTTCAGAGCAATGGAATTTGCATTGTAAAGATGTTGGCCATTTCCAGTCCTTATGAACTAAACACCTTTTATTGTCACCCTCAATTTCTCTACTTCCATCTGTTGGCAGGATGATGCCAAAGGAACCTTAAAACCCACATGACAAAGTTGACATGAAAGGTGTTAGATTTCTTAGCAATCACTTGGGTTAAAGCCACTGGGCTCCAATATTACAGTAACCTTGTCTTTGCATGATAGAAAAATAAACTGTATTGTATAATGTATAACATCACTGAGGTTTGGGAATTTGCTATAGCAAGTCATATTAATCGCCCTTGTATTTATAGAATTACAAATATACTCTAATGTTTCTCAAACTTATGTAAGGTAATAACCTTTGGAGAGAGAAAACACCAATCCTAAAGAGAAAATTTTATTTTGCTTATACCAGTCAATATGGTTTCTAAATATTAGACAATTATATTTTGTGTACAATAAAATTTTGTGTACAATAAAATTCTAATGCATGTAAATTTAATATACCTGAATTTTACTTGCATAAATACAGGCATTGGGATGGCTTCTGTTTCTGCAACCCATCCCATCTGATGCTTTTAATTATGTTGAGACAGAAATTTCAGAATAATAAAATTTAGTATACTCATAAAAGTGTTTTGTAGTTCCCAAATATTTCCTGAGTCTTATTGGTTCTGTACATACTCTTGCTCCTAGGGTGGAATCCGGATCATTCTCATAATTTAGGGAACAAGCGCTGCTATTTGTCTGTAGTTGAACTTCTGTATTTAATGTACCTTCCTGTTTAAAGCAGAATAGAGATAATTTTCATTTTATTCTTTTGCCCTAGGTCAAATGACAGAAATGATGAAGAAAGTTTCCCAAAACTTTTTGTATTAGACCTTAGGACAAGAACATGTCTGAAAATCATGAAATTATCTGATCTCAATTTAAGAAAACTTGCTCCAATATAACAAGGACCAAGGAGAAGAAATCAGTTCTGATACTATTATTTTTTTCCTTTTGTAGACTTTTGTTTGGTTCCAAACACTTTATTGGGATCCAGTATACGTTCTGTAAGATGCATCCACTTTGATTGTGTAATTCAATGATTTTTATTCTTTTTTTGATACTGGGGATTTAACTTAGGAGCACTTTACCACTGAGCCACATTTGAATTTTTAATTTTTTATTTGGAGACAGAGTCTTACTTGTTTAGAGCCTCCCTAAATTGCTGAGGTTGGCCTTGAATTTGTGATCCTCCTATCTCAGTCTCCTGAGTCACTGGGATTACCTACTTGTGCTATCACCCCAGGCTTAATTCTATGATTTTTAGTAATTCACCGAATTTTACCAGCATGATCATAATCCAACTTCACAAAATTTCATTACTCCAATAAGATCACTATGCCCATTTAACAGAAATTTTTTGATCCTTCAAAATCATTCTCCTCTTGACCATAATTTTGATTCTAACTATGTGTGCAAAAATTATTATTTCATATTAAAGGTCCGAAAAGTTTTACATAGATTTTACTATATGCAATGTGTGTATGTATGTTACATAGATCTGAATTTTATTTCTGAGCTGTTTAATTTTTGCCAAGGCAGAGTCTGTCTAATTCAAGGTCCTGGATGTTTATGTGCCCTTGGAATAGTGATCCCCCAAAGAAGGAAGTCAAAATGGAAATAAGAAAAAGCTAGGAAAGTATATATACATTGTTGATTTAATCTTTAGGTGGCCACTGGGGTTTATTACAATTTGCCTTATTTTTACCTCCTGGAAAAAGAGTAAGTGAGGGTATTTACTCACAGATGACAATTTCCCTATCTGTGGAGTATTGTCCAAGGAGACAGGAAATCACTCATGCTTTGAGGCTGCCTTTTACCTGGTTTTAGTCAGCTCTCACATCTCAGTCGAAAACCCTGAGATGTAAAATAGAAGATACAGAAGTATTTGCAATAAAAAGTAAGTACCATGCACAAAAACTGTCCATCAAGCTGCAGCCATTGTCATTTTCAAGATCTCATCATGCTAACAAACATCATCTTGGGTTCATTGCTAAGATCATTTAATAGATATTTTTAATATTTATTTTTCAAAAAATATTCCTTATCAATAATATACCCAGTTTTTTCCCCACCATGATCTTATTACTTTATGATATATTGCCATATGTATTTTCCTATTTTTTTCTGGTACCCCTTCTGTAATCCTTTTAGTGAATACAATAGTCCTCATTATCAAGGACCATTATTGCCTCCTTGGTCTATGCTGCTGACTTAAGTTGGTTTTGGAGGTAATAAGAAGCATGAGTGAATTTGAGGAGATATCCTTTTTCAAGGCATTTAAACTTCTGAAGCAAGTGGAGTCTCAGCATGGATCCCAACAAAGCAAAATTTCATGTGACACATTTAGAAGAGTAAAGGTGCTGCTTTTTCCAGTCTACAGGATTTAGAGTATTTTACCCATATATTGCTATTCCAGTTTGTATCATCACTCTCCTCTGCCTTGTCCCCAGCTATAGGGCTTTTTCATATCAGTGAGTTATCAAGGTCCAATATCCTGTTTAAAGGA
This sequence comes from Tamias sibiricus, assembly GCA_025594165.1. NCBI lineage: Eukaryota > Metazoa > Chordata > Mammalia > Rodentia > Sciuridae > Tamias > Tamias sibiricus. The sequence continues at coordinate 34,352,589 of CM046668.1, forward strand.
ATTGTTTTCTTGACCACTGATAGTAGAAAGTGTCTATTTGAGTTCACTAGAAATAAAGCCCAAGGCAAGGACTTGTGTAAAAACAGCTGCTTTGGAAAGAAATCTCAAGAAGTGTGAGTGAAGGGATGGGAAGAATAAGATAATGTAAGAAAAAAATAATAAAGGTTATTATTATTTGGATTAATGATTTTGGCAACTGGAGCTAAACCCACTCAAGGAACCTTGTAGAATGTACCTGAAAAAGGCCATTCAGAAGAGAAGAAACTGTGGCATGCCAGGCACACCTGTGTTCCCAGCAACCTGAGAGGCTTAGGTAGGAGGAGTGGAAATTCAAGGTTCCTTTTATTTTGAGAAAGGATCTCCAAAAAGAAGGAATGAATTCATTTTGAGATGAATTAGGAATTAATTTATAAGAAGGGCCAAGGATGTAGCTTGGCAGTAGATCACCACTGGTTTCAATCCCCAGCATCAAAAACGCGTGCGCGTGCGTGCGTGCATGCGTGCATGCGTGCGTGTGTGCATGTGTGCGTGTGTGTGTGTGTGTGTATGTGTATTGAAGAGGCTTTGTCATTTATACAGACTGTTATTTTAATAATAAATATTATTTCTGTAATCATAATTATTTATTGAGTGTTGCCTCTGGGAGATTAAATGATTGTGGACTTTCTCTTAGCTTTTGCAAGATCAGCAGAGAAAGGAGGAAGAAGGGGTAGGAGTCAGAGAGTCAGAGATTAAAAAGAAAGTCAACGAAGTGACCCTCTCTACTTTGAATTGAATAAATGGAGGACAGAATGAGCTATGGACAGAACTGCTAAAATATGGATTTGGAGAAAATTTAGCATAGGTAGAAGGTTCTAAAATGAGTCTTTGCATTTGGGAAATGGGCAATAATCTACTTGAAATTGGCTCCTGAGACAGGTAGAAATCAAGGGTTTCCCATTGGTTGATACTACTGACAAAATATAACCAAATTTTCTGCTCTCCTCTCTCTGGATGGATGTTATTAGGGGAAAGAAGTTAATTAATTTGTGGCTATTCAGTGGAGTGGAAGCTACAAATAAAAACCAAGTTTTATATTTGAAAGGTAAGGAGTGCTGCATTCCTCACACTCTAATGGATTGATAGTTATTTCTACTTCTCATTGATGGGTCCTTCTGAAATTCCATAGAATCCTTTTACAGCACATAACTCTAACAGTGACTTTTTAAAAGCCTACTACTTAAGTTTTGCAAACAGTTCACCTTGAAAGAAGGACTATAACCCTGTAAGAAAGGCGAAGTGCAGAGATGAGGTCCATTCTCAGAAGCTGTTTGTGATTCTAGGAGCATCAAGGAGACTCTCTTTGATAGAGTCACATAAAAATAGTCGAACCGTCTTGTACATTCAGGGTTGTTGAATGGGAAAATAAAGTCAAATGTTATCTTGTTAATCTGTTAACTAGTTTCAGTCATCACAATTCTAGACAAAATTCCTAGGAAATAACAGAAAGGGGTAAGACGTGTAATTCTGAAAAACTAGGAGAAACAATTGTGTAAGAATCTAGACTATTCCCACAAGAAGATAACCCATTCACTGCTAAGTTGTTCTATTTTATGCTGTACCATGATTTAGTCTGCTTTAGACACATGGGTCTAGAAGATGGGTGAGTACTATGGAGTTAAAGAGAGACAGCAGTACAAGATCTTGTGGCCCCAACCAGATTCCTGTACCAGCCATTTCAGACCTTGTTCAGATGCTGGAAGGTTTTATTCCTTTCAGTGGAGAAATCAGATACATGTGGCTAGGAAATTCTGGTTGTTTTTCCCCAAGATTTCATTAACTTCAGAAAAAAAATAATATTAATTGTGTTTTAAAACTTTCACTTTGAAATCAGATAGAACTTAGTATTCATCTAAGACCACATTTTTGCTACCATTTCTGAATTTGTTATTATTTTTGTCAATTGCCTTTTCTGAGAATAATTGCCCCCATCAAACCACATCAATATAATTCCCAATTTCAGGCGTTACATTTAGAAAGCACAATGGAAGAAAGACAGCACACTTGCTGTATAGGTGTGCATCTACACAGGCTTACAGACCCCATGCTTGACTTAATGTTCTGCTTTCATTGTTTTAAATTTTTCAATTTTGAACATGTAGTCTCTCATTTAAATTTTGAGTAGGCCATTCCTATTGTCCCTAAACAAAAGAGGGAGAGTAAAAAGCCACATTCCTGAATGCCCCCGTTCTATTTCCAAAATCCTTGTCAAGTTAAAAAAACAATGACAGCAAATATGAACTGGAATGTTCAGATAAATATTATCTTGAAGGACTCTGGATTTCTCTCATGGACACTGGAAACTGTGGCAAGTTAGTGTTATCTGTAGAAAGCTACTTCTTGCATGTGTACCAGGACAGTTGATCCTTGGGATTCTAGTCATACAAACAACTCAAGGTGATGACATCACTACTTCTGTACCTTAAGTGTTTTAGTCATCTTTTCCACTGATGTGACTAAAAGACCTAAAACAAACAATTTTTGGAGGAAAACTTTATTGGGGGCTCACTGTTTTATTATTTATTTTAGAGGTCTCAGTCCATAGCCAGCTCCATTCCTCAGGTCTCAAGGTGAAGAAGAACATCAGGGCAGAAAAGTGTGATAGAGGGACAGCTTCCATGATCATCAGAAAGAAGAGAGGGAGCTCTGCTCAACACAGACAAAATATATACCCCAAAGGCACACCCCCCAGGGACCCGCCTCCTCTAACCACACCCTGTCTGCCTTCAGTTATCACTCAGTTAATCCCTATCACAGATTAATCCGCTGGTTGGGTGAAGGATCTCATAACCCAGTCATTTCATCTTTAAACCTTCTTGCATTGTCCCACACAGGAGATTTTGGGGCACACATATCTGAACCATAACACTAAGATATAAAACCACTTTCTGGGTGGGGGTGGATATGGAACTGAAGGCACTCATCAAACTGGCTTCCCCCAAACAAATCATTTTGCAGAAGAGGAAGCAGTGGTTGGTGAAGTATGTTGATGGGTAGAGGTGTTACCACTCAGCCCTTTGCTGCCGAACTCTTCTTGTAGCAGTCGCTGATCTCTTGTAAGCTCTTCCCAATAACTTATATGTGTTCCCTACTCTCTTTCTCTGGGCGCTGTCTTTGGATTGTGTGCAATGTACTCAATTGCCCTGACACGACTGGCCTTTGGACAAGATTATGTCAATCTTAAGTTCTTGAAATTCTGAGTTCCTGAAAAAATTATGTAATTCTATATGTGAAACAAATATAGCTATCTGCTGAAAAATAGAAGGATTGGAATTTTCTTTTTTCTTGGTTGACATTAGAGAAAAGAAATGGTTTGGAACAAGCAAGTCCATAAAGACTTATAGCGATAAAAGACAAATCACAATGTAAATGTATAAAGTAATTATTGGGGTGCCTTGAGACTCTCAAGAAGTTCCACATATTCACAATAGGCTTACCCGGAATCATTTTCCCATTAGAGACATGGATAAGAGAGGGGACATGACAGGAAAGTTTGGTTGAGAATACAGTCTACCTTGCCTCCCACCATGAATGCAGAGATAGCTGTGTATGTCTAGTTATTTAATGGAGATTTATCCAGTTCTAGGTGTAAGGGGACAGATAGATGAGAATGCTGGGAACATGAGGTTAAGAGAATAACTCAATAAAATGAACACACTATGTTGACCCTCTAGGTGCTTCCTTTGCCAAAAAGCAATCTGCCTGCAGCCCCCACCAGGCTTGAATAGACAGAATATGTCACATTCCTCAGCAATCCCAGGCAAGGAGGTGAAGGTCAGGCAGTCAGTGTAAGTAATGAATGATTGGGGTCCAGAGAGGATGATAACTGGCCATTGCTGGTTATCAAACTGAGAGGACAATGGGTTGTTAACCTCTGCTACCATGCTCCTGGGAACTCTAGTCTAGGTTGCTAACAATTAAGCTCTGGGTCATTGCTCTTAGGCACATTCACATAGGAAAAAAAAGGGATTAAAAAGAGGGGATCTGTGGTATAGGAAAGAGCAAGACATACCCTTCCTGCAGACACCCAGCTCTGGGGCCCCTTTTCTTTGGAGAAGTCTGTCATTTCCCACTTCTTGTATAAAACTTGCTTTTAATGCTTGCCTCAGCATTTCTCAAGTGTCTAATCTTCAATACCAGAGGAACAAGAACCCATCCCCAATTTCCAAGACTGATATCAAAGTTATGCTCCAGAGAGTACAAAAATCAAGGTTTTCAGAAGACTTAAGCAGAGTTAGGTTAATAGATCTTCCTGGAAGAAAAATATCATCCTCTATTAGAGGGTGAGAACTTTAACCATAAATAAGAATTAGCGAATACAATCTCAAAGAGTTTTAGAGGAAGGATATACTCACCATGAATATATGGTATGGTATTTGAGGGTTACCATCTCAGAGGACCCAGTTGAAATCATTAGTATTGCTCTCCCTCAATTTATTTTCTTTTGTTTACATATGGGTTTTTTTTATTTTTAAATTGACAGATAAAATTGTATGGAATTACTATCGCAACATAATGTTTTAATATAATACATATATATTGAAATGTTTCATTCAAACTGATTGCTGTATACATTATCTTATAGAATTAATTTTGTGGAGAGTACGCTTAAGAACCATTCTTTTAACATTTGAAGAGTGCGATGCTTGTTACTAGCTGTACTCATTATGCTATACAACAGATCTCTTTTTTAAAAATATTTATTTATTTGCTTTAGTTGTACACAATGCATTTATTTTTACGAGGTGCTGAGGATCAAACCTGGGCCTTGCACGTGCTAGGTGAGCACTCTACCGCTGAGCCACAACCCCAGCCCTACAACAGATCTCTTGATCTTACTTTTTCTTAAATTTCTGTATTTTCATCCCTTGACTAAACCCCAAACCCCATTCAGATCAATCTTCCAGGCCCCTGTTAACAATCATTCTCTACTCCTATTATATCAACATTTTTTGATTCTCCATTTGAGTGATTTCATGCAATTTTTGTCTTCTGATACACAGTGAACAAGAATGTTTACTTATGGGAGAAAACAGTTATTCACTTTTTTTTTTTTTTTTTGTACTGGGGATTGAACTCAGGAGCACTCAATCACTGAGCTACATCCCCAATCCTATTTTATATTTTATTGAGAGACAGGGTCTCACTGAGTTGTTTAGCACCTCACTGTTGCTGAGGCTGGCTTTGAACTCACGATCCTTCTGCCTCAATCTACCAAGCCGCTGGGATTTCAGGCATGCAGCACCATACCTGGCTTATTCACATATTTACTTAACTGCTACTATTTGTATATGTGAGCTCTCTTATTTTTCATCAAGCTACAGTATTACTTTCATTTTTCTGAGGGTGTGTGTGTGTGTGTGTGTTGGTGGAAGATATTTGAAGGCAAAGAGATGTAAATAGTTTAAAAATAAGAAAAACTGTGTACATGTTTTTATTAAATGCAACTTGTTTAATATTATAAAAGAAATTATAATTCATGTCATCAAATACTACATAAAATTTCACTAAGATTAAAACAAAAGTGAAGCCGCAGGGTGCACTTTCAGTTTAAAAATAGTGTCAAGCTCTGAACACTCTCCAAAGACCTAAACCTTGAACTCCCTTTAGTCCACTTCTTTTCAAAGCCTGACCAAAATTATTTGAAGAAAACAGGTGGAGAAACATGATGGTTACTCATATAAAGTTAATCCATGTGTCAGATGTAAGACTGCTGTGTTTAATGTAAAAAAAAAAGTGTTATATTTTTTACCACCTACTAACTATAGTAAATAGGAATAATAACCTTCATTGCAGGCTGTAGTGAAGATTAGAGATAATTTTTACGATATGTTGGTCCCATTTCTGATGAACAAGAAGAATTCAATAAAAGCAACTTTGACCTTCATCACCAGAAAATTATATTCCTCAAATTCAGTTAGTGCTCTCAGTTATGCTTTCATTAAACCATATTTAAGTGTTTTATTTTTATTTATTTATTTATTTATGGTACCAGGGATTGAACTCAGGGGTGCTCAACCACTGGGCCACATCCCCAACCCTTTTTTGTATTTTATTAGAGACAGGGGTCTTACTGAGTTGCTAAGTGCCTCGCCATTTCTTTCTTTCTTTTTTTTTTTTTTTTTTTTTTTTTTTTGTGGTACCAGGGATTGAACTCAGGGGCACTCGACCACTGGGTCACATCCCAAACCAATTTTTTTGTATTTTATTTAGAGACAGGGTCTCACTAAGTTGCTAAGTACCTCACCATTGCTGAGGCTGGCTTTGAACTCACGATCCTCCTGTCTCAGTCTCCCAAGTGCTGGGATTATAGGCGTGCACCCCCACGCCCGGCTAAATTTAAGTGTTTTTGAAGTCAGTTTTTATAAAGAATATCATTAAGAGTTTTCATAGGAATTCTTAACCTTTTGAAAAATGATATTTAAAGTTATTGTCCATTATGCTACAGACTGATACCTGCTTAAATATCCATTTTTTAAAAATTTGCATTTAAACTTTAATTTGCATTAAGTTAAGCATTAAAAACTATATTCCTATTTTGAATTTTATCAGTAACTGAGAATTAGTTTTTCTTATGTTATTTTCCTTTGTTGATGTTATTATTAACAGAGATTTCAGAACTTAGATTAAATAGACTTTTAGATTTGTGTTTTCCTATTTATCTCTCTTTGATTTCTGAGGTTTTATATTTATTTTAATTTTAAACTTGATTTAAAATTTATATACTCCCACTACTGTAATATTACCAACCAGTAACTATTACAATTACTAGGATGACTAAAACTTACCCAGCATAAGACAGTAATTAGTATTATAGTAGTTTGATTTATAGATCAGTCATGTATATCATATCATGATCACAACCACCATAAAATTCATATTATTCAACATTTTTATTATTGGCCTCAACTTGGCAGTGAGGGAAATAAAGCTTAGAAATAACCAATAACTGAATTTGGAAGTTAAAGTAACATTTAAAAAAATTATATCCTGAGTTATTCAAGGCAAACAATCAAAAGTATATTTTTTTCTGGACACAAATTATAATTTTTTTGCATATTTTAGTCAGCTTTTGCATTACTGTGACCAAAATACCTAAGAAGAAGTTAGAGGAGGAAAAGATTACTTGGGACTCATGATTTCAGAGGTCTCAGTTCATAGATGATTATCTCCATTGCTCTGGGACAAAGGTGAGATAGCACATCCTGGATGAAGGGCCCAGCATAGGAAAGCTGCTTGACTCAAGGTGGGGGCAAGAAGGAGAGAGAGAGAGAGAGAGAGAGAGAGAGAGAAGGTGGGGGAGAGGGAAAGAAATAGAAACACCTCCTCTGGCCTTGCCCCATTTGCCTATATTTACCAAGAAGTCAGTTCATTCAAACTAGGATGCATTGATAGGGTTAGAGCTGTCACAATCCAATCATTTGCATCCAAATATTTCTGCATTAAAACATGAGATTTGAGGAGATACATCATATACAAACTATAACATTCCACCCCAGCACCCAAAAGTTCATTTCCATCTCATAATGAAAAATGCATTTAGATTTCTCCAAGAGTCTCATGGTATTAACAGTCCTATCATTGCCCAAAAGTCTAGTTCAAGTCATAAGTCTCTTCTGAGACACAAGGCAAACTCTTGGTTTGGAACCCCTGTAAAAATAAAAATCAAGTCACATATATCCAATATATAGTGGCACAGAATAAACATTCCCATTCCAAATGTGAGGCAGAAAGCAAGACTGAACCCAGCTGGGCAAACAGGTCCTCTAAATTCCCCTACAGCATCTAAAACACATGCCTCTTTATATGTCCCAGGGCTTCCAGTTCTGCCTTTTTATATGTCCCAGGGCTTCCTTTGTTCTCCTGTTCTCTTCCCCTTGTCTCTCTCCTTCTGCATAGTTGACCAGGCCTGGTTGGATGGCCAAAAGGTGAGAAATAGATGGGCTGAAGGGGGAAGGGCAGGATGGAGAAGCCCAGGACACATTAACAACTTTAATGCTCCCTGTAGAGGGGGGCAATTCCTGGAACAGGTTACCTTGGCAACAGGTTGGGGCAGGTTTTTGATAAGGGTGGAGGAAGGGCTCTGAAGGAACTAACATTCCAATCCCTCAGGGGACAGTGTGCCAACAAGTCTCCAACTTCCGGACTCACTCGAAATTGGCTTTCTTGATCAGACCTGACTTGATTTACCTATCGATACTGACTGCCTAACAGATTCTGGCTTCAATTACAGCATTTTACATTCCTACAAAACACACAGCATGTGCATGATGTCAAGGTCTGCCACTAGCTCCTGCAATACCTGGGACCCCTGGAATCATGGTTGCTGTGGTATCTGAGTGCCTGCACAGCTCAGCACGGTGAAAGGACTTACTAGATTCCCCTGTACCAGCAGGGCAACCAGATGATCTCTTCTCCAAGGGATTTTCTGTTCTGTACCCTTGAGCCTATAGACAGTATGGTCTTTCAAATTCCTGAGATGCCCACAAGTCATCTTTTCTACTGTTTCTATGCAAAGAACGTATCATTCCTTTAGGATATTTAAACTCTTTGACAAGCACAGCTTTCTTGGCTCCAGTTTTATAAGCACTTTTCTGGTCAAGCTGCAAGTTTTTAAAATCCTTCAGATCTCATTTTTGTTCCTGATTCTCACAGTAAATCTGGATAAAAGCTGCTAGCAATATTCACGCCACTGACTGGATGCTGTGCTGCCTTAAAATTTTCTCTACCAAATTAATTTGTCCATTGCCTTTAAATTCAGCCTCATTCAAGGTCTTAGGGCACAGATGAAAAGAAGCCAAGTGTCCTTTTGCCAAAATATAACATGAGTGGCCTCGAGTCCAATTTTCAATAGCATCCTTATTTCCCTCTGAAGCCTCCTGAGCACAGCCCACATTCCTATTGACATTCTGGTCTTCTGAGCTCCAGCCTGAATTGCCCATTATGCTCTTCTTACAGCATTATAAAGCTTTACAACCTATATCTTTAAACTTTTCAAAATTCCTCCTGCAAACCAGCTTCAAAGTTTCTGGACCACCATGTCAGAGTAGTCACAACTACCATCCTACTCTTCAATACCAATTTCTGTTTTAGTTAATTTTTGTGTCTCTGTGACAAAATCACCTGATAAGAATAACTTAGAGGAGGGAAAGTTTATTGGGGCTCATGGTTTCAGAAGTCTCAGTCTATAGACTTCTGATTACTTTGCTCTGGGCCCAAGATGCTGTAGCACATCATAGGCAAAAGTTCCATAGGGGAAAGCTGTTCAGCTCATGGCAGGGTTAGAAAGCAGAGAGAAGAGGATGGGCATGAAAAACAATGCTTCCAGTGACCCCCAGTGACCAATCCCCTCTATCCATGCTCTACCTGTCTATAGGTACCAGTCTGTCCAAACTAGGACAGATTTTGATCAAGTTACTTTGATCACTCACAATCTAATCATTTCACCTCCAAATATTCCTACATTAATATAGGAGTTTTGAGGGGGGACACCTCATATACAAACCATAACACTGCATAAAAGAGTATGTGATTCGCTAGTCTTTCTATCCCCTCAAACTGTTCATATGTGATTACTCACATTAATTACAAAAGCTGGTGTTTTTGTATGACAGCTTTTTTAACGTTTCTTTTTTACATAAACATACAGTTTCTATGGTAGCATTATCATTCTGTATGTAAGATGGTGTGATAATCTCTTGTGATGCCACAGATACCTGTCTATTAAATTCTCAATAAATACCATTATTATTCCTGGATATTATATTGGGTGTGTTACGGAATATTTATTTAGCCTATTTTGAACTGAATTTGTGTTTGAATTTAGTTGCATCATTAATCTCACAATAGCTCCATTGGGTTGATGATTATCTTTATTACCCATATGAAGAAGTTCCATGCGAGAGTCAATTCTTTGATAGGTTGCTCTGTGATTCCAATAAAAACACTTACCAATTACCATACATCAAAGACAGAGTAATGTGCATCACAAATGTCTCTTTCAATCTTTAAAAAAAAATGTAACATTGTCCCAATTTGGAGGGAGGAAAATCAGCAAAAACTAAGTAATTTACTCAACATACTTCAGAGATTAATGCGCTGAACTTCCCTAAATTCTTCACTCATCTTCTTTTCCTTCCCTTTTGTCCCAACCACCTATTTATCACATTTAAACAATCCTTGTTCTTTTTTTAGTGCATTATAAGTTTATATAATAGTAGGATTCATTGTTACATATTTGTACATGCACACAATGTAACAATATAATCTGTTCAACTTCTTTATCCAGTATCTCCCCTTCCTGGATGGTCTCCTTACTCTGTATTCTATTCATCTCTCCTTCTTCTTTCCCTCCTCCTTTTTCTTCTGTGACTCTGGGGCTTGAACCCATAAGCTTTTCCCACTGAGCCATACACCCAGGCATTTTTTAAATTTTATTCTGAGACATTCTCACTAAGTTTCTGAAGCTGTTTTTGAACTTATGATTCTCTTGCCTCAGCCTCACAAGTTGTATGAATTACAGGTTTGCACTATAACTCCTAGTTTACACTTATCTCCCTTCTCTCTAGCTTCTACCTATGAAGGAAAACATACAACCCTTGATTTTCTGAGTGTCACTTACTTCAATTAACATAATGCTTCATCACATTTTTAAGACATCTTCATTGAGACATCATCATATACAGTAAAAATTACCCAAAGAGTGAAATTCGATATTTTAGCAGACATCACAACAACCTAAATTTAGAAAACGTTTGTTACCCCAAAACACGCTGATTCTCACTTGCAGTCAGTCCTCATTCTCTATTCCTTTTGTAGCCTTACTTAGTGTTATGGTACTTTGCATGTGTGACAATTTCTCTTTTCTGGACATTACACAACACATGGTATGTTTTGTTTGACTCTTTTATTTGGCATATTTTCAAGGTTCATGAATGTTGTAACATGTAGCAAGTCTTCTTTATATGATTGAATAATATCCTGTTGCATGAATAAACCACATTTGGCTCATGTTTATCAGGTGATGGACACTTTTGTTGCATTTTTTGGCTTATAGGAATAATAATAGAAAGAACATGGTTGTGAAAAATTTTGTGTGGAAATATGTTTGCATTTCTTGGGTATATATGTTTATATACCCAAGAGTGAAATTGCTGGGACTGTCCTATGGTAACTCTGGATTTATCAGTTTGAGAAACTATTTTCCAAAGTAGCTATACCATTTTGGAAATGCTACCACCAATGAATGAGGTAACTAATTTTTCTACAACCTAGCCAATATTTTTCATTGTCTTCCTTTTTCATTATAACCAGTGGGTGGGTGTGGGTGTAAAGTGGTAACTAATTGTGGTTTTGATTTGCACTTCCCTAATTACTGATGATGGTAACATCTTTGTGCTTTTAGTCATTGGTATTTCTTTTTTTTAGAGAAACAGTTGTTTAAATCCTTTGCCCATATTTGAATTAGGTTGCCATTTAGTGCTGACTTATGAGAGTTTGTTAGATAATTTAGAAGAATTCCTTTATCAGATATTTGGTATGTTAACATTTTTCTTTTGTTCTGTGTTTATGTTTTCACTTAGGGTGCTCTCATTATACACACTATATTTGCACATGTTTTACCACATCTCTTTTTAATGATTACATAATCTCTGGTGTTTTAAAGAAGCAGAGGAAGGCTGGAGAGTAAATATATGTTATCCTTCTTCTTTACCATTTATGATTATCTTCATTTTTCCTGTGAATTGGACTTGCCATCTCATGTCACTTCATCATTTAATTCTGTTCCCACCTGTTTGTGCTAATAGCATCAAATATATTGAATTTCTATATTTGAAACCTGAGCACAACTCTGTGTTATTTTATGCAATTCATATTTAAGAGAAGAAATATGCAATTATACTACATTTAATAATTATCTATAATGTCTCCTTTGCCAGAGCTCTTATAACATGCTTTTAGCCTGAAGTACTACATTAGTCTTCTTGGGCTGCCATAAAAAGGACAACACGGTTTGGCTTAAAGAGCAAAAATCCATTTTCTTATACTTCTAGAGTTTGAGATTAATGTTCCAACAGGGTATGTTTTTTGATGAAGTTTCGCTTTCCTTTACATGGCCACTTCTGAGCACATATTAAAAGAAAGGGGGAAGGGAGAGAAGACATATTTCTTCCCTTTTTATGAAACCAACACTTTGATCAGATTAATGCCCCAATTTATTCCCTCATTTAATCTTTTTTGCCCTATTTCTTTAATAATTTATTTATTCTAATTTGTTATACATGCTTCAGAGTACAATTCTTTTCATATTACATATAAAGAGCACAGTTTTTAAAGTCACTGGTTTTACCTAAAGTAATCTTGACTACCTTCTACAAACCCTGTCTCCAAATACCATTGCATTTGAAATTAAAACCACAACATATAAATCCTGGGAAATATATTGTAGCTCATAGCATTCTGCCTCTGGCCTCCAAATTTCATGACCCTGTTACAATAAAAAAAAAAAAATCCTCATTTCTTCTAACAGATCCTAATTCTTAATTAATTCCAGCATTAACTCTGGGATCTAAAATCTAAAGTCTCATCTAAATACAATCTAAGTCAAGAATGGGTAAGATTTTACCTCTTTTTGAAGCAAGACTCCTTGCCAACTATGAGCATGTGAAATGACACTGGTTATACTCTTCCAAAACAGAGTGTTTGTGCACCAAAATATAATAGACAATCCCGTTCCAAGGAGAGAAATGTAGTTATTTTCTCTATTCACCATCTGGGTCCCTTTAAAAGTGGATTCTATTGACTGATCTTTTTTTCCTCCTTTGTATGGGTCACGTTTTCCCATTTCTTGTGTGCCTCATAATGGTTTTGCAAAGGACTGAAGCATATCATTTAAAATCATATGTTGTAATAACACTAAAAACATGCATTTCCCATCACTGACACCTTCACCAGGAATTATTTTGTTTGTTTTGCTATTATTTATTTGTCTAAGGACTTGTTAGAATTAGTTCTGCAAAGTTTATTCTCCCTGCACTGCACAGCCCTTGATGTCCATACTTAGATTTTTTTTCTTGTTTTTGACTTAGTTTAGCTACCTAGATTTCTTGCTGGATTGGCATAAGCTGCTTACTGTATCAAGATTTTCTTAGTATGCTTGGGTGCTATACAAAATATCACAAATGGTATGGCTTACAAACATCAGAAATTATTCCTCACAGTTTTAGCCTGGCAAGTCCATGACGAAGGTTAAGTGTTTGGGGAAAGCAAATTTCCAGACCATGAAACAGTACCTTCTCAACATACCCTTACATGTTGGAAAAGGTGGACAAGCCCTCAGGACATCATTACCTTTGCAAGGTCCAACTTCCTAGTACCATCACCTTGAGGATTAGGGCTAGAATTCTGAAGGAACACAAACATAGGAAGTCATGTTTAATGGTGCTTGTTTGAATTTTTATCCTTTGCCATTTGATTTATTTGTGTACTGGAGGTTGTTGTAATAGGTAAAGAAGGTTAGGCTTTTACCCCACATCCTTATGTGGAATTTTCCCTCTTTAATCTTCCCTGATATGGCACAGACTTGAGTACAGTTTTCCACACTTCCAGGGATACAAGTAATCTAATCTTTAATTCTGTATTCCTAGATGATGTCATTTCATCAAAGTAGCTTATTTGATCTAATGTTTAGGTCATTTTTCTGCTTCTCTTTCCAGTGAGCGTTCTTCCCTTGAGTCTATCCTGGGTTCTGCAGTTCTTGTTTCTGAGTAGGTCTTGCCTTATATATGAACAAAAACTCTCCTGAGCCCTAGGATTAACTGTGATTCAAGGTGGTCTGTTTTTTTCTCTAGTTCTTATTGTTATACTCCCATGATTTTGTTTGTTGCTAGTAAACATTAGGGAGATATGAATTCAAATTAATTGCTTTGCACCCGTATATGGTATTTTTGACAGCAATGTAAAGTGTGGAATCCCTCATTCCCTTTTACAAATAAAGACAATCTTCTTGTGCAAAACTATGGAAATATATGACGACCCTGTGTTTTACCAAGACTGTGCCACTACAAGGAGCTGGGGACAGGGAGAATTCTATAAGATTATGCTGGGGTTTAGTAGCTCATGTTATTTTCAAGCACAGTTTAAGAAAACCATACACCTAGGAGGATTTATAGCAATCTAAACAAAATATATTGATGACTCCATAGTCTAACTATAGCACTACAATTATACTATCTTATGCTTTCTCATACACCTACCCACAATAATTTCCAGAATGGGTATATTAAGTTAAATTCCATTTGATTCAAAACTTCTTAAGTATATTCTTACTCTGAGAATATGACTGCCTTCAACTTCTCAGAAAAAAAAAAGGAGTCATTTGATAAGAAGCCTTTTTCCATCTGCCCCTGAACTACTGTCTCTAGCACCTGCCTGTGCTTTTTATTTTATTGCTTCTTCAAGATCGATCATGTTTTGAATAGCCCCACTTCAGAATTCTTGACTTCATTTATTTGTCAACATTTTACCATTTAAGTAATTACAGGTTTCCTACATATCAAAACAAAATCAAACCAAAGTAATTAGTGCCAGAAACAAAAGCAAAGACAAATAGGACTTCATGTATTCTTCTGGTTATTAACAATGTCTTAATTTCTTATTATTACTGTGCATTCCTCAAGCCTACTTTCTTTCTTTTTTTTGGTACCAGGGATTGAACTCAGAGGCACTTGACCACTGAGCCACATTTTGTATTTTATTTGGAGACAGGTTCTCACTGAATTGCTTAGCACCTCACTTTCTGCTAAGGCTGGCTTTGAACTCATAATCCTTCTGTCTCAGCCTCCCAAGCCACTGGGTCAGCCTACTATCTCATGGTCTTTCATTTCAAGACAGGGAAATAACTTATAAGTTACTATATTTTATTTGTTCTTTTTAGTTATATATACCAGTAGAACATATTTTATACATTTATACAAAGATGAAATATATCTTGTTCTAACTAGTGTCATAGAATTGCAGATATATACGTGATGTTGAGAGTCACTGTGGTGTATTCATATAAAAATATAGGAAAATTATGTCAGATTAATTCCACTGTCTTTCCTATTTCTATCCATATCTCTTTTCTTCATTTCCCTTTGTCTAATCCACTGAACTTTTATTCTTCCCCTTTCCACCCATTGTTGTGGGTTAGCATCCACATATCAGAGAGAATATTCAACCTCTGGTTTTGGGGGGACTGGCTTATTTCACTTAGCATAATAGTATACAGATCCATCCATTTTCCAGTGGAAGTTGTAAAGCCACTCATCTAGGTTGGTTCCATAAATTAGCTGTTGTGAATTGTGCCGCCATAAACAATAATGCGTCTGTGTTACTGTAGTGTCTGCCAACGACATGATCCTATATTTAGAAGATCCAAGAAACTCCACCAGAAAATTTCTAGAACTCATAAATGAATTCATCAAATAAGAAGGATGAAAATTATACTACACACATAAGGTACTATTTTCTGTTACTTAATAGAAGAGGCCAATTACAGAAAAAAAAAAAAACACTTTTTGGGGTTATGAATATAATTTCATGCATTGATCATAGATACTTTTTTTTATAAAATAATCTGTTTGATTGGATTTCTTAGAAAAATTTATTGCTAGTGCAACACAGACTTCAGATTTGTATTTCTTTGATGTGATTAATATTTATATTTGGATACATATTATAAAATTAAATTTAGCAGGTATATGCACCTTTAAATTAATGAAATCAAATTTGGCAGGTACAAATGGAACTCTTTTTTATCTTTCAGTAGCCCTTACTTCCACAAATGGTTATCTCTATCAGTGTCAAGGACACCCATTTTTATTAAGAAAGTAGGAGCAAATATTTTGCTCTTCCTTTTCTCATTTTACTTACCTCATTCAATTAGCATTCAATTCTATTTTATCCAACTATAAATTAATCAGTGTTCTCTAGAAAATCATGCCTAATCTGAGATACAGATATACACAATAAAGCTCAAGAGATTGTAGATATCAAAATCTCCCAGCATCTGCTATCTGCAAACTTGAGAAAATGGAAACTCTGTGGTATTATTCAGCCTAAATCTAAGACCAGAGAACCAGTATGGAACCAACTGGTATAAATCCTAGAGTCCCCAGCTCCATTAATTAGGAACTGTAATGTCCAAGAGTAGCAGAGACTGATGTCCCACCTTAAGAAAAGAGGGAAAATTCCTTCTTTCTCCATCTTTTTGTTCTATTTTGACCTCAAAGTACTAGATATTGCTGCCCATACTGTTAAGGGAAGATCTTTAATCATTCTGCAATTTAAAAAGTTAATCTCTGCTGGTAACATGGTCACTGTGTTAGCTTACTGTCACTGTGACATAATACCTGAGATAACCAATTTTAAAGGAGTAAGATTTACTTTGCCTCATGGTTTCATTTCACCATAACATGGCCCCATCATTTCAGTATATGTGGAACATCATGGAGGGGAGCTTATAGTGGAACAAAGCTTCCACCTCATGGAAGCTGGGAGGGAGAGGGAGAAAGGTGGGGTGGAGACAGAGACAGAGAAAGCAAGAGAACGCAACTGTAATCCCAATATGACTTCCAGGGACACTTTAATGACCTACTTTCTCCAACTAGTCTGCACCTCCTAAAGTTTTCATCACTTCCCAATAGTAACACAGCTGGGAACCAAGACTTTAACATATTAACATTTAAGTATTTTAGAATACAAACCACAACAATCACAGACACACCAAGAAATGTTGTTTTACTAGTCACTGAGCATCTTTGTTTTATTTTAGCCAATTTGACAGACAATTTTAGCCCTCACATAGCTAGATCTCAAATCATCACTTTATCTTCTGCCATGATGTCACTCAAGTAGTCAAAAATCACAGTGATCCATTATTTAGAAAGTTGCAATAGCATCTACCCTGATACCAGTTCTCACTTAAATAGCCTTCCTTTTTGAATCGTTGTGCTAGACTCAAATTTACTTAGTCTATTCTAAATACTTTAGTACAAATAATTTTTTTTCCCTCTGTACTTGGATTGAAGACAGGTCCTTGTAGATACTAGTCCAACAATCTGTGACTGAGGTACATTTCTAGCTCTTTCTAAAATTTTATTTTGACACAAATCCTCATGAAGTTTCCCAGGCTAACCTCAGACTTGTGATCCTCATACCTCGGCCTCACGTATAATTGGTGTATAGGTATGCACCACCATACTTGACTTAAAAATAAACTTTTGAAGAATAATTTTTTTTACAGTATTGCTGCTGCTTATCATTTTCCTCAAGATAAATTCTGTCATTTTTTCTATGTCTTATAAGTTCCAAAATAATAGGGGATAAGCTTTTTCTCTTAGTTTACTACTTTCTACTTTCTACATTCTTCAGTACCCTAGTGCAAAGCACATATACCATCGTTCTGAGTCATGGAATAGCAATCCAGTCACTCTGCCACCTGTACCCCAGCTTCTTTCTGCCTGCTCTCTTCTCTCCTCCACTAAACTGCATTCTCTCTTTCTAAGTGTTCCTAGGTCATCTTTCCTAAAGACCTTCCTTGACACAGCAGAATTTGGTTAGCTCCTCTCATTGCATTCTCTTATAACACTCTGCAGTTCCTCTATATCTGAACTTTCATGTTCATATATTTTTTCTACATTGATGATATTATTCCTTAAAATAACAATAATATGGGTTATGTTCCTAGTGATGTCCAAATCACCTAGTACAGTCTCTTGCACACATTTACATTATGGTCTTTGAAGTGAATAAATCAAGAAATTGTGAAAAGAGTCAATTTTATCATGAGTTTTACTAATGACAAAGAAAATACTTTTCCCTATAAAAACAAGAATAGAATTTTTCAGTGTTAACCATTTTTCTGATTCATACACACTGGATATTCAATTGGATAATTCTATCAAATTATAAAATAATTAAAAAAATATTTCCCTTCTTTTTTGACAGTAACTATTATATCTCTAAGGAAAAGTAAATGTTATATTAAAGATTTATTTTGTTTCTTTGTTTGCAGTACTGGGATTATACCCAGAGCTTGTGCATGCTAGGCAAAGTGCTCTATCTCTGAGCTATATTCCCAGCATGAAAGATTTCTTTTAGATGACCAGTTCCTATCTCTCTTGAATAATGCAGGGCTGTTGGACAAAACGTAGAGTTTTCATATAGATTGAATGCCATGCCATGTTCAATTTACTTTGTTTCTTTATTCTCTTCTTGTTTAAAAGAAAGAGATTTTTGAGAAATAGCAGTGACAAATTTTGGAAGAGATATTAATTTGTTTTGTTCATTTAAAAGTAATGGGAAGAAAAATAAAAGTATTTAAATGAAATAAAACTTGTTGAGTAGATAAAAAGAACATTTTCATTTTCAGAAATCAGTAGACTGCTTCTTGTAAAACCTTATTTTACTCATATCATTTAAATAAACCCTAAAAAAATTGTTTTCTTTAAGATTTCATGGTCTTTTAGATGCTATGCAATAAATATTTATAATGTATTTTTTATTTTAATTTGTTCCTGAATGCTCTACACTATTCCACTATTATATTTCAAAATGTAGACATGGATATACTAGCCACAGATTTGTTTATTTGTTTTTAACCTACATAGAATTTATCATCTTAGAATAGAGGAATTCTCTTTAAAACTATACTCTTTCGGAATTGGGGAAGTATTGATTAAAATTTTTCAGTTAGAAAAGAGAAATAATTTCAAGAGTTCTATTACATATCATGATGACCATAGCTAATAAAAATGTATATTTCAAAGTGTTAGGTAGATTTTATTCTTCTTATTGCACATACAAATATGTATGTGTGGTGATTTATATGTTAGATATCTTGATTTAGTCATTCCATATTGTGTGTGTGTGTACACAATGTCATCCTGTAGATCCTAAATATATAAAATTTTGATTTTTCAACTAAAAAAAGGCTATGTTTCTTTTTTTTGAAGAAAAAGTTACAAAAGTTTTGAAAATTTACAATTCTTTTTTAATATTTTATTTATTTTTTTATTTATAATATTAGTATGTATTACAATTCATAATGCACATATATAGCATCTTTTTACATACAACTGTTTATATACAAAACCAATTTTTTAAAACAAAACAGCAGTATATTTCATCTTCTATAGCCTCATCAACAGATATTCAATACTTTATTTTTGACATTTGGAATTTCTTGGAAACTTCATTTTTTGCAAATTTTTTTTCTTAACACTATTAGCCTCATTTTGCTTTCTGTTATAAATGCATATAGAACACTAATCTGAGAGAGTTTTAAATGCAATTAATATTATTGTAGCCATCTAAGAAAATAAAAACAATGTTTCATATTAGTATTATAGTTTAAAATACTAACATTAAAATGCTCAATCTAAATTACATCTACTGAATTGTGCTCATCTTGGATATGATTAAAATACTAATTTAACCTTAAGGCAGAATTTGAAAATTAATGGGCCCTTTGCAAGTGTTCTGTTTGTGATGAACTATTGGTTTGAGAACGTGTTAAAGATAATTTTCTTATTTAATGTTCAGTCAAGGTTATTGTTATTATTATCTGAGCAGTAAACTAGAAAAAAGACACATTTAGTTAAGGAATAGAGGTCCAATTTTGCAGTGTATTTTAAATAAAATAATCTTGGAAGTTTTTATAGATAATTTTGAATATTTTCAATTTGTCATATAATAATATTATAATGTTATTATTTTAATAGCATCAATGTCCTGCGCACTTAGCTATTGTGGCATAGTTATCCAAACCCCAAACCGTTTAAAATATGTCTCAAACTGGACTATGTTATTACAATGACAATGCCATTTTATTCTCACTCAACTGAATGCTTTTTAATCAATCATTAAGAAGAAAACTGATTTTAGTTTTTGCTATTAATAAAGAAACAAACTGTTATTTATTTCTTTTGTTTTCATTATGTTTTATTATAGCTCCATAAAATCATCTCTACAAATACATCAAGATAATAATAATTTTATACAATTATATTTTTTTAAAAATGTAGAGCATCCTTGGTGAGACATGATGTTTCATAAGATTTCAGAAAAATGATTAGTAATGGAAAAAAAGTAGAAATTAAATATTCTTGTAAATTGCAATCCAAACATATAATCAATGTTTAATTATGAATACTAATTCTTAGACCATCCCCAGTTGCTATGTTCACTGTAGTAAAGCTGCTCATTAGGCATGTGTCATTTATTCTCTAGCTCATGGCTTAAATGATAGACATTGTAAGAAGATTCCATAATCTAGATGTTAAATGTAGTATACTTTTGCTCTTAATATTGCACAATCTGCTTCAATGAAAGAATTTTAGGTTAGTGCTGATGATTTAGCAAATGAAATTATTCTTAATTGAAAAGTATTACACCATAATATGCATTGTTCTCTTTATGAACTAGTTATATGATTATAAGTAGGAACTAAACTGTATGCCATTGTGCATTCCATCTTTTATCACAGCGTGCTGTAAAGGAGGAATAGCAATCACAGATGAAAACCATGTCCCTTATGTTTTTGAAGAAACTAATAGCACCCTTTGGAGTTGCTAATTGGCAAAAATCTGCAACCACAGGCTTTTGAGGTACCGTTACCATGGAAAATATTCTTTGAAGTTGGCACTTGTGAATATTTGACTTAATTTTCTTCCCGAGTTTTGGGACTGGATGAAAACCATTGCCATTCTTTTATAGACAAGTCATTCTTGAAAAGTCTAATAAATGATTGCTGTCACGATAGTTTTGGACATTTGTATTGGAATAAGAAAGCTTATTTCCAAAAGACTTTCTTAATGTTTTATAGTTGTTTTTAGTCTATATTCTTTCGACTGTATAGTCCATAGAATCATGGGAATAAAAAATTTAATCTCATTCATTACTACAGCATAAATTTAAAAAATAAACATATTTTTCTCGAGTAAATATATGTAGGTAAAAAAGAACATTGTATAATTTGTGGGGGGGGGGGGGGGGAACTCTTAGGAATGGAGAAATTTCCAAAAATGTGTGACTGTCAAAAGATTTAATTTAATACATCAATCTAGTATCTTTTTAAATGATCACAAAGCAAGCAATGGAGTTTTGGGTTAAAGGTTAAGTTTTAAAATAACATATTTGTAAATAGAAAGCAATACTGGTTTCTATTTTAGCATTAAATACATATTAGATTTTCCTTTGTATATTTGTACTTAATGAGTTTATTATATAAAATATGTGAAGATGTTGAAATCAAACAGTGTCAGATTCCATTTAAATAAGCAAATATAAAGAGGGGCACATCCAAAAAGAGAATTTAAGACCACTTGTAAAGAGTAAATGCTATAATATGGTAACTTTATTGTGGTAAATACAATATAACACTACACTAATGCACATAGAATTTATGCAATATGTACTTGATTTTATCAGACTAAGATAATAGACAAATCTAAAATAATTTATTAAGCAGAATATCATATTTTTATTAAGAAGAAACAAATATACAGCTATAAAAATATTTTTGATTCCATGATTTTTTACATCCCTGGATTAATGTATAGATTGCCTGATATTAATCAATGTCCTGGGAGATCTGAATCAACCTTATAAATGAAACAGCCATTACTTAATTACATTCTTGGCAATTTTTGTAGCACTTTCTTTAAAATAGATGACAAAATGGAAATAAATAAATAGGACTTGATATTTATTGTTTTAGTTCTTTTTGGAAAACAAAGGTAGAATAATCTTTTTAGGTTTTTGGTACCTTTCCTCATTTTTATTTGTGGTTAAATATTTAAATGGCATTTTTTTTTTTCAAAAAATATATTTATCAATGTTCTATTCATTGTTCTCATAGAAACTGTTTTAAATAATTGATTAAATATTATCATAATTATTTTTGCGTTTAGTTTCTGATCAGTAAAATTCTTACATAAAGTCCTTGGGACCATATTGCAAATGAATAAAAAAGTAAATTAAGAAACCTGATGAAAAAAATTAGACAAATGTTTTCCTAATTAAACTTCAAAAACAATAATACATAATGATACAAGCAATTATGCAGCATTAGTCTAAAGCTCTTGAGAAAGTTACAAATTGTCCTGAATAAAAGTAATAATGATTAGAAGGATGTAAGACTTATGAAAATCAGGTTGAAAGATTACTCATTCTTATTCTCCCATGTGCCTTCCTATTAGGTCTTCAGTAAGCATATTTCAAAATTACAGATTCTAAGAAAACAATAGCTTGGACATTTGGATGGTAATTTAGAATTGGTTAAGGGAATGAGCTCATAAAATAGTTTTTGAGTATTTCAAAGTCATATATCTATACAGGTATTTTTGATAAATCAGTGCCTGCTTCAATGACTTTTGTAAAATAAGGGAAATTGAATCTGAATGTCTTTTGTTTCCTGGAAATAATAAGTTGATTATTCATTGAATCTGAATCCTCTTTAAGGCTTAGTTGTTTCCTCTATAATTTGAATAAATAAATTATATTTACAACACTAGGTCGTTGTATTAAATAAATTAATATATCTAAAGAGCTTAGAATAATGTTGATATAATTTGCATTTGGTCAATATTTCTATTTGTTTATGTAGATATACATTATGAATAAAACATAGAATGTATTAAAGGGTAGTCTTTTTTCTGTCTTACTAAGGAAAAGCTTAAATTGGTATTACCTTTTAATTTTATAATATAAATTCATTACAAAAACTCAAAGATAAATGTATGCTATGATATTTTCATTTTTTCTGGTGTTTTTGTTGATAGTTAAACCTTGTTTTCATTACATGATTGAAATAGTGATTATTAATGAGATATTATGCATATCTGTTAATTAATTGCAATTGCAACACAAAACATTGGGCTGTAGTACATAATATATAATATTCTCTGTCCCTAAAAATTTTAACTTAATTCATGTTAAGTAAATTATTTTCAATAATAAACATCCTAACCTATTACAGGTTGATTTTTTTTGAAAACTTAGAGATACTTAAATATGTTGTTCAACACAGAGCCTGAGAACCTCTTAACCATAAATTTATCAAATGTTTGGCAGTGTTCAAGAAAAACATATATTTTTCTTATTTTTCTAAAATATTGTCCAGGAAATAGATTAATTAATATTTCTTTGATTTACCACACCCTTTGAAATATGGTTCAAAAACTTAATTATGTAACACTAATTGTTTACATGTTTATTACTGCCAAGATTACATTTCACATAAAAGTTGCATTACTACCAAAATGATCCTGATATGTATCTTTTTATTATTTTATAATTTCAAGGTTTCATAAAACTAGTAGTACATAATACTAGTTTCATAAAACTAGTAGTACATAATAATCTTATATGTATGATTTGTCAAGAGAAAATATTTTTTGAATTATTATTTTTGATATATGTGACATTTGAAGCTTGCCTTTTGAAAAACATGACAAGAGAGAAACAAAATTAAAAAAAAGAAAAACAAACGATGACACTAGTGTTCTTCTCAAGCTCCAAACACAATATGGTTATCTAAAACAGTTAGTCAAGGAGATAAAAATTGCAATAAGTTGTAACTTCAATTTCCAATTCTTCTGAGTCTTTGGCTATGGATGTCAATCACATTGACAATGATAACTCCATTTTCACTCAAGTCAAAGATTTTACTGAAATTACCAACAAGCAACATGTTTTGGAGATGAGTCCATGTTCATATGCATTAATATGCTATTTGCATATAAGTTGTTATAAAATAACCATTATATAAAACATATTTGTTGAATATTAAACATTTTCACACATATATAAACTAAACTTCATGTAGCTTTCATAAAAAAAGGCAATAATAACATGTGACCATTAATTAATTCATTTCTGTTGCATCGTGGAGTTAAAGATTCAATTTTTTCCTACCAGTTCCCATGTCTATTCTGCTGGGCTCTGCCTTCTGTAGTCCTTGGTGCTGAGACCTGCACACTGGCATCTCAGAGGCTTAGTGATAAACTTGGAAAGAATATTGTCCTTTGTTTCATATTAAGTAACAATCAAAAGGGACCAAATGAATGAACTTTTCAGTAAATGTTTAAAATTCACAGTTTTTAAATAGTGGGTTTGGTAATACTATAAGTTTTCCCTTCTAAATAAATACTGGAGAAGCATCACTTTAGTGGAGTTTAACTTCATATATCCCTAGCAGAGCTATGAAAAGATCAGGTTTTCACTTTAATTTCTTTTCAAATATTGTGAAAATAAAATTAGATTAAATTTTTGTGCTACAATTTTCTGAAAATAAACCTTTTAAATACAGTTTAAATATAGGTCTGTCAATTATACAGAGAACCTTACCCTTTTCCCCATAAAATGCTGATGGTTTCTTCATGAATCCTAGTAATCATTTCTTGGAGGTGGCTCCAAGTCTATAGGCATAGATTTACTTATTTGCATGTTGTAAAGTATTCCATAATATCAGCATGGTATTCCTCTAAAACAAATGCTTTTCAGAAGAAAGTTTGATCCCCTGACAATTTACTCTTTAGGTTCATTTTCACAGGATATATCTGGTGAACTCTGAAGCCTTAAGATCTAATGTCTCTTTCATGAAGGTCCCAGTTTCCATTGAGTTATAATAATGATTGAGGTGGACGTGGTGGCACACACCTATGTTCCCAGCGGCTCAGGAGGCTGAAGCAGGAGAATCTCAAATTGAAAGGCAGCCTCAGCAACTTAGCAATGCACTAAACAACTTAGAAAGACTCTGTATCAAAATGAAAAAAAAAAAAAAAAACATAAAGTTCTGGGGATGTGATTCAGGCCTTACGTGCTTCTGTGTTCAGTCCCTACTACCAAATAATGATGATGATGGTGATGATGAATAGGCCCATGTCACAAATTGGCCCTGTATCTATCTACATGCTTGTTAAGCTCCACTAACATCTAAAATGGAACTCAGAAATGATTAATTTTATGTGTCAACTTGGCTGGGACACAGGTGCTCAGACATTTGGTCATGATTTGGGGGGGGGGGCATTATTTGGTTCAGGATTTATTTTGGAAGGGATTAACATTCAAATCAGTAGCTTTGAGTAAAGCACATTAACTCCTATTAGGTGGATGGTTTTTATCCAATCAGTTGAAGGTCTATATACAACAAAAATCTGTGTACCTCTGAGTAAGGGAGAATTCTCCACAAGACTCTCCTTGGACTTCATCTGCACCATCAGCACCTGTCCTGGTTCTGCAGCACATTGCCTTCAGATTTGAGTGGAATATAAGCAATTCCTTGGTCACAAGCTGACCTACCTAGAAAAATTTGCAATTTCTGGAGTCATAATTGTGTGGTCCAACTTTTCATAATAAAATCTCTTTCTATATATTATACATATTCTACTAATTTTGTTTCTCTGGAAAACCCAGATAAAAATGATTTGTTAATAAATCAGCATTCCATATCATGATATTGAGATTACATAACATAAATCATTATTATGATACTATTTATTTATTTATATGTAAAGATGTAAATTTAAAACACATCAAACCTGTCAGTGAAGGTGAATCTATGGCAGATGATGGACCAAGACACTCACCTTTCTAGGTGGCCGAACTATGACACCAAACTACTAATAGCAATGGATCAAGTTGAATTTAGTGTTCAAGAGACCGAAAGCCACGAAACCACATCAAGTGCTATTGATTTTCCTTAAGTGCTGAAGCTTTTAAAGGGATCTTACGAAGAAGCATATTGTACAGGATTGTGCTCCATCAATTTTGCTGAATTGTGAGAGTTGGATACAGTTTGGGAGAACTAAACAAAAGGAGAGACCTCTGGGGTTAATAAAAGTAAAGCCAAGTTCCCAAAGAATTGCTGGGTGGGAAATTGGAAAGGCATCACAACCATTCAGCCTTACTTTAGGGAAATGGTTGAAACCAGACATGCTATCAGATGCTGTCATCAAGGATAACAGGAAAAGGCTAAGATAGCACACAGAATGTCATGCTTCACTACTCTCCAAACACAGGGGACATGGCTAGCTCACCAATCATGTTTATATGCTCCAGAACCACATCAGACATGTGCATGACAAAAGCATCACGTACAAGGCCCTGTTTTTACAAATACTGTCACCATGCCAAATGATCTATTTCAACTTGCCATTACAGAGGCTCACTCCTTTCTGATATTTTACTTTATACATCTTAACTGATACATTATAAGAACTATATGTTTACAAGGTCAGTTGCCAAAGTTAGCATCTGTCTCGGGTAATCTAAATGTAAAGTTATGTTCAATCAGTTACTTAAGATACCTTGAATTTTTTTAAAAAACCACTTAAAGAACTCCAAATTAAAAGAAAGAAAGAAAGAAAGAAAGAAAGAAAGGAAAGAAAGAATGAAAGAAAGAAAGAAAGAAATTAAAGGTCAAAATGAAGTTTACTACCTCTCTACATCTGACTTGCAAATATGTAGATAGTGCAAAATTATATATAAAAAAAGATCAATACATTATACTATACCAGATGAACATAGAATTAAAGCAAATTTCATTTTTCTTGGGCAAGAAGCAATATTATGCTTATCATTGAGACTGGCACTCCCATCTATTTATTTTCCATCTACAATGGGTAATAATTGGTGACCCTCTATTCCTTTTCTTACTCTTCATTTGCTGACCATCTATATTGTTACATATTACATACCTAAAAATTATGATTTCTGCAGTTGACTCTTTAAGAAATATAAATTTTTCTTGATGTTCTCTTTGACTTTATTAAGTAAACATGAGAAATTGTTTTGTATGTATAACCCTGGAAATTTTTTATTACAGTTGGAAGCAGTTTTGATTAGGAAAAAAAAAAAAGTATTTGCATATAGAGCAAATACTTGGGGGATAATTATATTACATAGTGAGCTTCCATACAGCTTCCTATTCAGGCAATATTAAGTGGTTATGTCCATTTAAAGTTCAGTTAATATTGTACATGGGTTAAAATTAATTATTAAATTAGAACAATAAATTAGTGAAAGTTTCACATATCTTCCAGTAATGCTTTCCCATTTGAGATAATTTTGGCCATAGTCATCATTCACCTGAACTTCTCTAATAATATGAGGAATACATATCTACTTACAGTAAAATAATTATGTTAAGTCTGGAATAGGAAAACTCCATCTATTTTTCTAAGCAAGTGTATAACACAATCAACAGAAAGTGTTCGAAACAAAGAACTTTCATTAATTAGAAAAAAATGGTCATAGTTTAAACTGCAAGGTATTTCTCATAATGGAATGAGAAATATTTTAAAATAGATCTGGACAAATAAAATACTATTAATTTTTTCCTTCTATAGGGAAAATACATAATCTATTAAATAACCTGTACTATATAGTTATAAAATATTGCTGTTTTCTATTTTATGTTTCAAATCATAGAAACTAATACATACTAAAAGTTATTGTTAATAGTATATTAATATATGTTCATTTTGTATCCCAACAGGAATACCTTGTTGAATTGTTATTAGACTTGATCAGAAAAGATTGATATTTGGTAATCAAATATATTTCATGGGTGTGTGTGAAATCACACAATAATATAGAAAATCCTAAATAATAACTTCACCAGCTTTGTAATTAACACTTTTAATTAAGCAGAAAAAATAAATCACTTAATATAGAATCAGAAAAAAATGCATTAATTCAGATCTTTCATACATGATTTGCAGATGTTCTACAAAATTCTGAATAAGACTCAGCACAGAAAATGTGATGTTTTTCTACAGGACAATTTAAGAGCTTTCCATCAGCTTCTCTTTGCCTAAAGAATTATAAGAAAATAAAGATTTAGCGTTTTACTTGAAGTAACTCTTTCAATTATTAGGAAAGTGCTATGTTTTCATATGGTTAGTGAAGAGGGAGAAAATGTTCAATAATAGGGCAGAATTCTGGAAGACATGTCACTTTCTCCGTTAAAAACAAACAAACAAACAAATAAATATCAGCTCCTCCAAAAAGAGAGAGCTAATTTTAGATCAAAGATGGACAATTGTCAGTGGGAAGAAACAGTAGAGAGGTTGGCCTGCTGATGAGCTTTTGTTACACATTAATGAATGTTTCTCAGAAATACAGTGCTGCAAGGACAAAGTCGATAGTCCCATTGGATTTAAGATGTGTTATTTGTGTTAAGCCTTATGGTCATTATCTAATGTGTCAGAAATTATCATGTAATCATTGTAGTGGAGTATAATTACTAAAATTGTAAAGATATCTGGAATACCTTTACAGAAATGAGACTTTATTTCAATAGAAATAGTATAGTGGACTTCAATCTAGCTTTTCTTAATCTGTTCCCATAATTCCTCAAGTAAATTCATGATTTAATATATACCTGCTAGACAGAGCAGAACTGCATCTCAGCCTTTCATATATAACTCCCTGTCTTGAGACACTCTGGGGTGGGTTCACCCTCCATGGAGGTTTCAGAATGTTTCAGGAAGTTTCAGGATATCTTTTGTATATTACAAAAGGAGAACAACTTACTTTTGCTTCTGATGAGGCTCAGTGTTGGTGTGGGAGTTTGGAAATCATTTGGACTAAAGGCAGACATTTGTCTCCTATGCCCCTAGCTGAGACTCTTGGCTTATCTGCCAACTGATCACATCACAATTCTTAAACTGCTACCACCTGCAGTGTCTTTTCACACCCTGTTCAGCAATGTCTTCATGATAAGTACTCTGGCTCTTACTCACAACTAACCTCTCACTTGGAAAACAGAAATTGTCAGATTTCCTAGATGTTTACACAGGAGCCTTGCAAAAATTGTCTAAGAAGGGTTAGCAACAATTCACATGAAATTGTTCAATGAAATAGTTTCTTTTGGGCTGGGATTGTGGATCAGCGGTAGAGCGCACGCCTAGCATGTGCGAGGCCCTGGGTTTGATCCTCAGCACCATGAAAAAATAGATAAATAAAATAAAGGTATAAAAATAGTTTATTTTATTTTCCCTTTATAAGAAAATCCCAAATGAGCTGGTCATTTCACATGCCCTCAATGGCTAGAGAGTCAATACTCCTTCTTCTGCTGGGTTTTGGATCTATAGTGCCCCCCAAATATCTGTGTGATAAAGGCTTGGTACCCAGTAGTATGTTACTGGCAGATGGTGAAGGCTTTAGAAAGTAACGCCTAGTGGCAAGTCTTCATGTCACTAGGGACAATTCCTTGAAGAGGATAATGACACCTCTGCACCTTTCTTGTCCTGTCTTCTGTTTCACAGGCTCCTTACCATAAAGCATTGCCTTGACAAATGCCTAAAAACAACAGGATAATTGGTCATGGACTAAAACCTCCTAAACCTTGAACCCAAATAAACCTATATTTTTATATAATTTTGATGATTTTGGGTATTTGTTATAGTGTTACAAAGCTTAGAAACACATTCATAAACTAATTATATTAGAACTAAACCTTGCCTTGTTGTTTGTAATCATTCCATTTTTTCTACATATTGTTTGCATTCCTGTGTCTCAATGTTCTTTATGATCTAATCGGTGCTTTGATTGTTTGCCTCAGTCCACATACACTTTCACAGCTGGTGCTTGTAAGATGCCAGTTAAGTACTTCAGTGTTTGTTTCATTAATCCTCAAACTGATGCTGGTGATGACTTGGGAAGGAGAATAGAGCATGCTTTTACTTTCTCGTGTTATTGATCAGTCATACATTAATATTCTTCATAACATCTTACCACATTGACAATCCGCAAGCTTTTATATTCTTGCTGAGACTGGTAACTCTCACATTAGTTTCACAGGGCTACCATAATAAAGTACCACAAACTGGCTTAAAGCAACAGACATTTATATTATGTCACTGTTCCAGAAGTTAGAGCTGAAAGCAGGGCTATCGTCCCTCTGCAATCTTCCAGGTTGCTTCTTCCTAGCATCTGGGTATTCCAGGAACACTTTCCACGCTTTGCCTTTCTGTCCTTACATAGTCTTCTACATGCCCATTTCCTTATCACTTCTCTTGTATGTGGACATCACACCATCCAAATGTGACCACATCTTAAATAATTAAAGCTTAAATGACCAAATAAGGTCATATCATAAAGTACCAAGAGTTTGGACTTCAACACATCTTTTAAGGAGATATAATTCTATCCATGAGCAACCATATTTGTAAAGCTGTTTCTCCTTTTAAAATATATAATGTATTTAGTTTTCTGGAAATAAGCAGTAACAATTATATTTGTTAAAAACTTTGTATTCTCTACCTACTTACCAAAGCCCCAAATGCATAAGGGTTAAAGTGTTCTGAATATTAAATTGACTCAAGTATTTTATTCAAATTTGTGAGAATTTCAAGGGATTTGTCAATAGCAGCAAATGTATTCTATAAAATATAAATAGGCATTTCTTTCTTATTAATCTAAAGCTAAAGATTGATTGATATGAGTACCACTTTATTAAACATTATTAAAGTAATGAGTGTCTGTTGTATATCAGGTGTTATGCTTGATAAGAATGATGAGATGGACATTCTCAGTGACTTCCAGTCTGATATGCATGATAAATGGGTAAACAGTAAAAATACAATAAATTCAATGTTAAAACAAACATATAAAGACATAACAATATCATCAAAAGGAAAATAGCAACAAAGTGCTCCCCTATCAATACTGCAAAAATACCCCTCCATAGAACAACTCTCTTCAAATCTTACTGGGAGAACCAATTATTAGGAAATAATTAAACTTATGGAGAAAATAGTTAATTGCAAAACTATTATAATGAAAAATGTAAATAATAACAAACAAGGATATAATTAATTAAATAAACAAGATTGGTCTAATTTTGCACATCAAAAGGTGCAGGTGCATATGTAAAATTTGAAAAAGCAATATATAAGGCAATAGTTTTAAATTTTACTGAGAAGATCATGTATCATATATTTAGTTTTTAGTTTGCAAAATTTCTGTAATGTTAAAGTGTCAGCTATGTGATTAGAAAATTAACATACATATAAAATAAAATTTGTATTTAAAACTTGTTATAAAATCTATATTTAAAATAAATACACACTTGAAAGTAATTAGTCAAATAATACTATATCTTTAATATTTCAATCTTGTCCTGGAACTCTAGTTATTTCAAGATAATATAGCAGTACATGCTAAATGTACTAGATCCTCAATAACAATGATCTATTAGTAGAAAATATTTTTTTAAAAAGCATTATTAGCACATTAATAAAATATGCCCATTTTAAAAGTTGAAAATGTTGATGCTATTTCTCCTTAATTTCTGTTAATTAAATAGCATTTAGATTTTTTCCCCAAGTCATTTAACGATTTGCCTTTTGTTAATAATAGACTTGAAAAAATAAAGGTGAACCATGATGTCAACATAATAAATGTATAAAGATGATATGTCACTTCATATATCTGCCCCCATCATTCTTGATCTTTTTGTATGTGAGTCATTGGGCTGACGTCCGTCTGTCTTGAAATGCCATCTCTCTCACTCTCATGCCTATAATTGGCAGGGTATAGCATTTTTTCTTAACACCAAGAACACTTAATCCTATTCCTTTGTGTGATGCCATTAAAATATGCTAACTAAGGTAAATTTGAGAAAGAACACACAGACACTTTGAAAGGTTATGATCTATGACAATATACAGGTTTAGAGTTGGTTTAATTGAATTAATTGTACCTCAGAAGAATCTGAAGAACAAGGAGCAAAATGACAGGGTTTTCATAGAAAAAAAAAAATGACCTTTTAAATATCAATGCATTGATTGTCAGAGTATTCTTTGTCTCATACAATAAAACATTTTTCATAAGGGAACAGTGTAAGTGATATTTGAAAAAAAGTAATAGCTATACAAAAATGAATACACCTACATATAAGAGGATTCAGAGAGTAATAATAGCAAGTAAAAGATTTTCTGTGACTTGTTAGAATATTCTAATTTGTTTATTCATCTTTTTACATTGATAATATACAATTATTCTCTTAAATTACATTATCAGTGAATAGACTCCTAATATTCACTAATGTCAGGGGATCTAAAATGAAATGAATATCCCTTATGTTTCTGTTTTGCAATTTTAAGTAACTTCTCCAGGATTTTTAGTTTTTAATTTAGTTAGCTTAATCTATGCCTTACACATACATGATCCCTAGACAATTGCAAGGCAGAAATCAAGCCCTGTGAAAGGAGACAAAAGGATATGAAAGAGAAGATGAAATCAGGCAGGCCAAGTGGGAAAGACTACACAAAGAGGCGATGATTAGGTTGAGAGGAGTTGCTTATGTTTCCACAAACACAATGCTTTTTTATACATCTTAAGCTTGTGATAGCTATTGAATACTATTTGGAATTTCTAATGGGTCAATGTATCATATTCTAGTCAAACTCATACTCCTCTTTGTAAGTTTTAGGTAGCACTTTCTCTGAGAACTTTTTCTAACGTTTTCAGATAAAATTGATTTTTTTTTCTTTAAATTTCCCATCACATAATGTGGTTCTGAAATAGAATTTACCTTACTGTATGGTAAATTTTTTTATGCTTGGCTTCTTGACAGGAAGATCAGGATTAGTACTTTTGATACTATATTTTTAGTTGTAGAGATTTGACATTCAAATAAAGTGCAAAATCAAGAAATGAATGCGAGAACATTCATCTAATATTTACCAGAACTTTTTATCCTTTTTTTCCTTCCCTTTTAAATTTACAATGCTATTCATTGTATTTGTAAGTGAGCATTTTTATTCTTAAAAATAGATCTAAGTTATATGGAGTAATTCGGTTCAATGGCAGTGAAAGGGAACTTCATAGCACCGTTTATTAGACTTGATGTGCCCCCAAATCAGTAAACATCTTAGCTATAAAAACACAGACGAAAGTGCAAGGAGATAACAGGGAGTGTTTCAAAGAGCATCCAAATGCCAACATGAATTCTAATGCATGTTAAATGCACACTGATGCATAAACCCTGATTTTGAAACGACAAAAGAGACAGTAACCAGAGATGGGCAGTCAAATTCCATCTTGCAGGTGGCATTTGTAACTGATGTTGAATGCTAGATGCTAAATAATAATGTTGTCAGAAATGGTAATTGCAAAAAGTAGGATAGGCAAATCTTAGTGATAAGATGAAATGAGAGACCCCATAAATTAGAGAACAGGTACATAAACATGTCAAAAAGAAGAGGAAAATAAACAACAAAAAATGTACTGTAAGATTGCAGACCAAATATGGCATGATAAAGATCATAATTTATAACAGCTTGAGGTTCTGGGTATCACATATCCATAATTACTTCAGGCTTGAAGAAATTCTTATTGGCCACAAAATATTTTAATGTTAGAATTTCAGACATGGTACTAGAAACTTTAAAGAGGAATTCTTTGTATCAGCTTTTACATTTAAATCTTATCCATCTTTTTGTAACTAGTTTCACTGTATGTGAACACCCAATTTTCTGAGCACCATTCATTGATAAATTCTCCTTCCTCTAGTATGTATTTAGTAATACATATTACATATCTGTTGAAGATAGAGAATGAGTCAACATTAATTGTTTCCTCTTAGGGTCTTTATACTAAAACTATGGACATATTATGCACCATGTTTACAATATTAGGTCATTCTGAATTCACTTGTACAGTTAGTCCTACCCATGAGTTTTACATCATTCTATATTTTTTTTTTTCATATGCATCAATGTTTTTTTCTCTTAGTTTGAAGGAACCCCCTTTAGCATTTCTTGTAGGACCTGCCTAACAAAGATCATCTTTCAGCTTTTGTTTTTCTGGGAATGTCTTTCACTCTTCTCCATTTCTAAAGGACAGCTTTGCTGGCTCCATTATTCTTGATTGGAAGTTTGTTATGTTTTGTTTTCCTTCAGTACTATGAAAATATGTCACTCTTTCCTGGCCTCTTAGGTTTTTGCAGAGAAGTTGCTGTCAAGAGAATTGTGACAGCTTTATGTGATTGGTTTCTTTTCTCCTGCTGCCTTAAGAATATTCTCTTTGTCTTTCACTGTTGAGAGCTTTTTTATACTATGTCTTGGGGTAGACTTGGCTGAACTATATCTGGCTGGTGATTTTTGACCTATTTGTATATAGACATTTATATTCTCCTGGTTTGGGAACTTTTTCACTGCTATCTTTTTGTATATGCTTTCTGCCCTTTTGACATTCTCAACCCCCTTTGGAACCACAATAACACAAATATTTGGTCTCTTACTATTATCCTGAAGTTCTCACTTTAAAAAAAAAATTTCCTTCATTTTCCTTTCTCCCCTGACCTTTTTACCCTCCTACTGTGTATTTTCAAATATTCTTTCTTTGAACACAGAAATTATTTTTGTTTGTTCTATTCTGCTGTAGATGGCTACTATGTTTTAAAATTTGCTTAGTGTATTTTTTAATTGAAGGATACCTGCTTCATTTTTAACAATTGCTTCTATCTCTCTATTATTCAGCTCTATTAGAGAATCGAATCATTCCTCTGTGTTTTCTTGAAGCTTCTTGAGTTTTCTTAATATAGCTATTGAAATTCTTCACTGGGAGTTATTCCATAACAGTTACCACGTGGTGTGTTTCTTGCATTTTATTTTGACCTGTAGGCCAGAGCATGGTTTCATCCTTAAATTCCTTATGATATAATATAGATATATAAAATAAGTACCTGTGTATTAACTCTTGAATTATAATAAATACCTCTTATTGCTTAGAATTCATGTTCTATTTATTTCTTCAAATTGTTTTTTTTCTTCTGTTCACATTTTTTCTTTTTATTCTATTCAAAGTTTTCAGAAATTAAATGTTTCATTTTTTAAAATTCAGACATATTCTCTGGATAATTTGATTAAAGTTATTCTTCAGATACCTAAGAGCCTCTATTAGAGGTGAATGCACCTTTATGTATTGTTCTTTTTATTTTTTCCTTCATTATTTTTATATACAGACTGGGAGTAATTCACAACTCTTGCAATACCACTCTTTCATTTACTGGGAATTTTTTGAATATTTTCATATAGAGAGACACATCTCAGATACATTGGATTGCAAGTAAATATTAATCTGGGAACATCAAATGAATACCTCTACTTGAGTGACTTTAAAGGTGACTTTAAGGAAACAATGTTAGACTTTTATAAGTTCATCAAATGGTTGGGAAATTTTTATGATCATCTGTTTTAGTTTTTATACCTGTGACCAAAATACCTAACAAGTAGACTTAGAGAAGGAAATTTAATTTGATCTCACAGCTTCAGAAGTTTAGTCCATGGTTGGCCAACAACATTACTCTGGGCCTGAGGTAACTAGGAACATCATGGTAGAAGGGCATGGTGGAGGTGTGCTGCCCACCTCATGGTAGCCAGGAAGCCCAGTGAGAGGGAAGATCCAGGGTGATAAAATATAATCCCTAAGGGCACACCCCTAGTGATCTACTTCCTCCAGCCATGTGCCACCTACCACTCAATACAGAAGTCCTTTCAAATTATTAATCCCTTGAAAGGATTAATCCACTGATTAGGATACAGCTCTCATAATCTATTTATTTCTAAACATTGCTATATTGGATAGATAACCCATGAACTTTTGAGATAATATAGATGTATAAAATAAGTACCTGTGTATTAACTCTTGAATTATAATAAATTACAATATTTATAATAATTATAATATATATTACATTATATACACAACATATATATTATAGTATATAAAATTCTTAGATTTATTATAATATCCAAACTATAAAACCCAATCATCAAATGCTTAATTTTCACCATTTTTTATGTACTCCTCAAAGGGGGACACTGATTTTAATAGCTCCCCAAACTTATTTTTAACAAAATAAGCTTTTTTTGTAACATGAGTACCAGGTTTTTGTAAATAATGTTTTCTGACTTTGTTTGAATGGAAATAGTTTCTCTTTTATTCCTTTTCTTAGCCTGTTCAATATTTTGTATATCCCATACTAGCTGATACACTAAGACTTAATACGTGTAATGAACTGCATTAATACCCAAGGTATGACTCACTCTAAGATAGGAAATAAAACATTTAACAAATCATTTTTATTGAGGTTTTGATTAAAAAAAAAACAAAACATTCCCAGATACATTAACAGCTGATATCAGAGCATAATTGTGTGACAAATAAATAATTATGAAAGTAAAAACTGATAATAACAGGTCACAATTTTTAATGACTCGTTTCTATGGCCCCTTTGTTTTTGAAGAAAAATTGCCAGTTTCAATAAAATATCAAAGCCCTTAAAGGAACTATTTTCTACTTATTTCTTCTTCTTTAACAAATTATCACAAGTTAGTGCCTGAAGTGATAACATTACCCTGTAAGCCCTCTCACTTTCATTTTCCACCACAGACCACTCATTTGTTTCTTTTGACCAAATAAGCTCTGGGTAAATCAATCCAGGAATTCAATTAATAGACAAAACAAGGTATCCTGATTTTTTAGTTATTTCTTAAATAATGCTATTTATGGGAGCATTGTGAATCACTTATTCCAAAGTTTATTATTTGTAACATTAAAATAGCTAAATTCTCACCATCGTATAATATTTTAGTCAATACACAGGCCAAAAGTATGTATTTAATTCCAAAACATTCATACCCTATTCAAGTTATGTTAGCAAACACTGTCATTATTTGTTTTTAGAATAAACTGGTTTTCAAAATTCAAAGAACGCTATTAGTTTTTGCTTGGTTTCTAAGATGTAATTTTATACATATTTTAAACCATTCCTAGCCACTCAATTTAAAACATAAAGTTTCTTTGAATAATGAGATCATTTTATTGAAAAGTTTTTCTAAGTTTCACTAATTTAAAATGCCCTAAAAATATTTTTCCTTGGTTCTCATGAATATTTTTGCTTTTGAAAATAAAGGCTTCAGGAAATAAATTCTACTTTATACCTTTGAATATGCATGTACTTCAATAGGATAAATATATGATTAAGAAAATGAAGCACATATAAAAAAAATGAATCAGACTGTCTTAAGGCTCTTCTCCCTAGGAGATATTGACAGACCTTTGTTTGATGTCTGGTTTAATAAAATCCAGAGGATTTTATTAGATTATATGTGAGAGAAAATCAATCAAAGCACTTTTGACTTCTCAAATGAAAGCAAGAAATCTTTGAATTTTCTTATTAAACTTTAAATGCATTAAGCCATTAAAATTTATGATACATTACATATTATCTTTTCTAGGTAAAATGTATAGTTTTATTCTTAACTCTTATTCTTCCCAAATTCAAAACTTGGGGTTTTATATTCTTAAATCATTTCTACATGTACATTTACTGAGATTTGCCTCTTCATAGGTAGAGGGATAAATACTTAAACATTTTAAATGTCAAAACACTTTAAAATTTGAAATGTTTAAAATTCACAAATTATAAAATAATGCAAAAATAAAAATAGCATCTTAAATGATTTTTAAAATTTCTATTGTAAAATATTTATATTGAATGAATATTACTTTGAAACACTTATTTACAAGAAGTCCATTGTGTTATAATTCTGACATACACACCAGACTAAAATTTTTAACATTTATTTAGGATTGCATTATTTGTTATTAATCAAAAGCTGTCATGAACTATGGATCATATGCAGAGAAAATGGAAAATTTGATATCAGAGCTACACAAGAAAATATAATTCACTAAGGAACTTCATTGCACTAACTTAATAATATCAAATAGTATGTGTAACACTAAAATACAAAATTCAGACAAATCAAGTGTTGACATGTCTTTAACTGTGCTATGACATTTGGTGAATAGTTTTAAAAATAGTTTTAAAATAACACGAACAGTTTGAAGCATATATATGTATATATAAATATTTTTTATTAAACAAAGTTAATAAAAAATGTTTACATGTGATATTTTACCCCCAATTCTATGTGCTCTTCTTTGTTTTAATATTGTTTTCCTATTGGTCTTAGACATTAAGTAATTAGCCCCCAAACACTAAACTAGCATTAGTAGTGTAATTTAATGAAGGCAAAGAATTTTAATAAGGCATATAATATCTTTAAATAATGACATACTACCTAGAAAATAAATTCCAGAAGGACAGGAGTTTTCATTGTTTTTGTTCTTTGGTGATGTTCATGTGCCTTGAGCAGCCCAAGCACAAAGGAGACACTCAAAGACATTCATGGAGTGAAGGCACATGTGCGTGTTGGGCATGTTAATTGCTTTCTGCATGTGTGGGAGTTAAGTATGATACCCACCACAATGAATTGTTGTACAAATTAAGTAAGATAATACGGGAAATACACTGATCACCTTTCTCTTAGCTGAGTTTGAAAACAGTTGAAATATTGGTCTGGATATGCAGTTCGATAGGATATTTTTGCTCTTATTTAAAGAATTCATAAAAAATAAATCTAGGCCTCAGGTCAGGCAGGAACAAGGTAACACTTTTCAGCAGGTTTTTCACTGGTAACCTTCAAGTTATAAAAGAAAATGCCTCTAGTGGCGCTAATATAAGATGGATCCTGGTGGAATTCATGAATATAAATGTGTTAAGTATGTGATAGGAATTCTTAAATACTATACCAACATTAACTCTTTGAATCCTCTTCTTTTTGCAATTTTTAATGTACATCTTAAAAACATGAAAAAAACAAGTATGATTACTTTTAAGAAAATATTTTTAAACAATAAATATAAATCATTATTTTTAACATTTAATCGACACAAAAATCATGGAGTTATTTTACATTGAAATTGTACCTAGTTTTGAAGTCACGTGCATATTATTTTTGCAGCATATCTAGATTAAGATGATAAATTTTCACATACAGATTTTTACCTGCATTTAGATTTCATAAAATTTGGTTGAAAATAGATTCATATACTCAAGGTATTCCAAAAACACTGATAAGACCTCCAACAACTTAATACATTACTAATTTTAAAACATATTTCATTTGTGCTGGTCATATTGTATGTACTTAATCATTGTACATGGCTGTTGGCTAAAAACTGCAAAGTACAAATACATGGTCCTACTAGAGAGCAAGGTAAGAAGAAAACATGATGTGTAAGAAGCATATTCTGAATGCATAAATGCATATATGACTCTTAAAAGATGTTTGTCATTTAATGGAACTTGAATTTCACTATTCTTGTGTGTCCTACCATGTAAAGAACTTATATGGATATTTTCTCAAGTATGACAATTGTACTTCATCTGATTCATCAGCTTAGAGCTCTCAATTCTTCTCCAAGGTTTACATATAAAAATAATTTAATGATGATTATATAACTCACTCTGCTACTAAGCACCTTTTTTGCTATTATTTTAAGAGATGAAATTCACAGTATACACATTTGTGCATATGTTGGGAGTTTAGGGTTAGGGCCCCAAGAAAGAAAAGTTAAAACAGTAAAATATTGCATAGGCATTAAGTTATGGATCTAGGATATTGCACAAGAGAATGTTAAGTTCATGTTTGGATAAACATATATTTTTTTCCAATTAAGGTTACCTATCTTTGCAATAATTAAGTAGTAAATTCTATAGTAATTTATGAACATGGTAAACAGCACATTTTTTAAATTTTGAAAAAGAAAAGTGATGCGAGTTAATCTAGAAGGTGCAAGTAGTTTACATTATTTTAGACTTTACCATTATTGACTATTGTATTTGTGATATTTTTGTATCTAACAATTGCTATGGCTGGTTTAAATTTGGCACTTATCCAAATTTTATCTCATTCTTCCTGCCTTTGCTTTAGTGTTCTAAACTTGTAATTAATTATTTTTCTAGATAATAAATTTTCTAGATAATAAATTTTGAAGTTTGTATGGATATATAATTGACATGGACTGACAAGTAGAGATTGAAATTACAAATTATATTTTATTAATTCAATAAATTTGTTAAAAAGTCACCATCTCTATTACCCAGGAAAGCAAGAACAATCTCAGGTGCAAATTTATTTTTCTTGGACACTCAACTGGTTGAATGTGGTGGTAATATACAGAGAGAGAATTGTTGATTTACTTTCAAGTTTCCTCATTCATAGGTAAGTGAGTATTTCATAAGCAGCACAACTCCTCAATATTCTGGGTACACTCTGACATTTCTAAAATAATTCAGAATGGAACTCTTGTCTCTGGAGCTAGAGACTTTCAGTAGGATTCAATTATATAATTTTCACTTTTTATAAAAGTCTCAGATTTGAAAAATCCAAATAACTTCTAGGCAGAACTAAAGAAGGGTGATTACTGCTATCTCAACAGAATTTATAATACTAAAAACACATATTTAAATACAGGTATAATGCACTAAGAGTTACTGTGATTAATTCTGATGCTTAAAATGCACCATAAATTTCATTTATATTTTTAGCCACTTTTTCAATAGATTACCAAGGCATATTGTTTGGACTTTTTAAAAATACCAAAAAAAGGGAAAAAATTAAAATTAACAAATCACATAACTAGAA
This sequence comes from Tamias sibiricus, assembly GCA_025594165.1. Lineage (NCBI taxonomy): Eukaryota > Metazoa > Chordata > Mammalia > Rodentia > Sciuridae > Tamias > Tamias sibiricus. The sequence goes on from CM046668.1 coordinate 34,393,187, forward strand.
TCATCTTCTTTTATGTAAGAAAATCAATAATATCACTTGGAACTTAGATTTGACAATAAAGTTAATGATATATTCATTTAGCATTGAATACAGGTAATTCATGAATATTTGCTTAGTGTATGAAAAATTGAATTGAGTTGTACTGAATTATTTGAATGGATCACCTATAAATCTGTTATAAAAATAGATACCTTTACTTCAACAATATTTTATACAGCATGATAAGTAAATATAACATAGTAAAATATTTGTAATATTGAAACATTTTCTTTTAATTGAGTGATTGTTTGCAAATTACTAAGGAAAACTAAATCTAATATGATGGTAACAATAGCAGAGAATGTGGACAAAGATAATTTATTAATTATGAACAAAATATCAGATAATCATTCATTTTCATTCTCACCAATAACCAACACAAAGGAAGAATTAAAATAATTCAATATATACAAACAAGGTTTCCATTAGTACATTGTAAAATCGGGAAACAAAAAGTTTCTTGTATAACTTTGGATTTGTTCTTTTGCTTCCAGCTAAAGACAACTTTGGATTTCTTTTGTAACTCTGTAGACTAAATTGTGTTTTGTATAATTTATAAAAATGATACTATATTGAATAATTCCTCTGGTTCTTTGCCTTCAGTCACCATAATGTTATTGATTCATTTTTTCTTATAGGGTGTATTTGTACATATATAGAGTTGTCCTTCAATATCTGCAGGGGATTGATTCCAGGACCATACATACCAAAACCTATCAATGTTCATGTGTGTTATATAAAATGACCTAGTATTTGCATCTAACATATGCATACACTCTTGTATACTTCAGATCATCTCTAGATTATTTGTAATATCCAATGTAATGTAAATGCAATAAATAGTTTTTATACTGTATTGTTTAGGGAATAATGACAAGAAAAAAAAATGTATATGAATTCAGTACAAATACAATGTTTTTTTTTTTTTTGTTTCCCCTGAGTATTTCTTTCTGCATTTTGTTGAATCCATAGATACATTATCTGTAAATATGTAGGACTTACTGTATATATTATGTATAGGACACTTTCTGATATGGCAATACTTATTATACATGTATATATGTATAAATGTATTTATATATTCTGTATTGCTTGGCAATTATTCCTATAGAGTGAAATCTCAGTGGAGTTAGAGATTGTGAAAGTACCATTCACAATTTTAATTCCAGTTGCTAACAGAGTGATTGGCACATAATTAACAATAAGTACGTGGTAAAATTATCATCGATGCATTTATATCCACATACAATTTTTTGTTAAGCTGTGGCAAGATTTATTAAAGAAATTATTTTAATTGTTTACTTTTTATCTTTCTCTTCTGGTGTTTCTAATGATATTAGAATCACCTAGAAAATGAAAGTAGTAATTTTGTAATACATTTAATGACAATTGGTAGTCTCTAAATATGTCTGTTTTGATTATACATGATTTAGCACTGATTAGCACTGATCATTAGAAATTAGAACTAATTATTTGAAAGTTATGACCCTAGCTGTACTATCATTTTTCTTAAGGTTGATCAAAGGTAACCTAGAATCATAGACATTATGTAAGCAAACAAATGTTCATGTAATAAATCAGATCTGATATATCACCAGCATTTGTAAAACTATACCTATAAATATAACTAGGTCTGGAGATACATGTATGTTATTAATATAGCAAATGCTTATCCTGTCCTTATTATTAAAAAATCAAAACAGTGAGAATAGTCACAGCAAATATAATTATTTTCTAAAGATAAATTTCAAGATATGGAATTATCAATTTCAAAAGTCAGGTCTAATTAAAAGAAACAATAAATAAGTAGAAGGAAGACAAGTAGAATAGAGGAAGGTGAACAGGGGGGAGGGAGAGGGGAAGAAAGAAAAACACTGGGGACTTCAGTAACTGAAACTGCATTTCATGCATATATGATTATGTCAAAACAAACCTCATTATTATATATAACTATATATCACTAATAAAAACATGAAAAAGGCAGAACCAACAATTCTCCAATAACAGATGAAGTGACAATAAACATGTAGTATGCCCATACAAGAAGAATTGGCATGAAGTTGAGAAGAGTTTAAGTGAATAAGTAACAGGACACATGATTTGAAGACAATTTGGGTTTGCTTTAAAGGGTTTGTGTGTGGTGCAGGTGCAGGAGATTATCCATTTGTCATCTATCTGTGTATTTTTGCTTAAAAAATAGGAATATGCAGCAATACATGCATGTGGAAGACACCAATAAAGACACACCAGCATGTTAGTATTCTGTTTATCAGAATGTTATAATAATAGATGCTAGTTGTGTTTTTTTCACTTTGTACCCTATTTTATGTTCTTTTAATTTTCTACAGTGAAAATCATTTGCTTTTATAATAGGAAAATGCAGGCCACTTTAAATTAAGTTTACTCAAATATATAGTTGTATTTATATTTATTTCCTTATAAATTGAAAGTGTGACTGGTAATTATTTGAGTTTGATTGGAACTAAAACATCTGGAAGGCTATCCAAAAGATAAGGGATACAAATGGCCAATAAATAAGAAAAATGCTCAGTCTCCCTAATAAACAAAGGAACATAAAATTAGATTAGATTAAATAATTACAAGCTACCATTTTAACCTAACAAATTATTCAGCAAAAAATAAATGCATTCCCTTTCTTATACAATAGCTATTTCCATTATTTTAAAAAAATATTTATATTTATTATTCTAGTTATAATATTGTTAGAAATACAATTGAATCCTCTTTTATAAATGTTTATAATGCATTGTTTAGTAGAAAAAGGAAACAAATGTATGTGTATGTAAGAACATATCAATATCGGCAATCTCCATTTGACAACAGTACTGAATATTTTATTTTTTCATTCATATTTTTGTTATTTTTGCCAAGTTTTAAAATAACATATGCTGTGCTAAATTACAGAACAAAATCTAAAAATCTATTTTAATATATCTAAAGTTATTTTCTTCACATTTGTGGCATCAAACACTTGTGTGATTATGTGGCAATATATGTACAGGTCATAAATATTGTTACACATTCAATAATCTGTTTAAAATATTTCTGAATACCAGAATACCTGCATGTTTTTGATTTCTTGAAAATTACTTATGCTATGCATGTCTCATTTTTCTCATCTATATAATGAGACAGATACTAACATTATTAAAACAATGAACACAAAATAAAATTGCACTAGTTTTAATTATAATAAGCATTTATTGAATATTTATTGATGTTTTGGAATGAATCTAAATGCTTTATGAGGTTTATTTCACTGAGTTCAAATTAAAACTATTTTAGCTAGCAAACTCATGTTACATGTTTAAATATTGCTATTTCAAAACTTTTCTATTTTCTCAAAGTTGGAGTCAGTAAAGATAAAACTAGTATTCACTTTACATAGTCTAATTTGAGTTCCCGTGAAATTAGCCCCTTCCTATATGGTCCCAACAAACATTTAATTATCCATGTGCAATATACCTATATTATGTATATATATTTGTGGATTTGATGAGAAATAATGTTAATAATACAGTTACCTAGAAAATAACAGAAATTCTGCCCTCTGTAGTAATAGATGATAACTCAAACTGTACAGTAAATAAATAAATAAATAAATAAATAAATAAATATAAAAAAATACAAGAATTGGTAACTATTCATAATATGGTTTTTCTTTTTTCCTAAATTTAACTTCTCCAAGCATCCAGTTTTGCTTGATCTCCATAAATATTTTGCAATTTTAAAATATGTTGTTAGATTTGTATCTCCACTTGACTAGTCATTATTCATTTTTTAACATAAAACACTAGTCTAGATATTTCTGTGAAAATATTTTGTCGATGTAATTAATATAATCATTTTACTTTAAGTAAAGCAGATACCACTCCATAATGAGGGTGAGACTCCTCTAACCAGTTTAAAGCATTAAGAACAAAAATCAAGATTTATCAAGGATAAAGAAATTTTCCCTTAAGACTGAAACAGAAATCTCATTTGAATTTCCAGACTTCTTGCCTCCCCTATGAAGTTAGGACTTGCCACCTTTGACAATCCTGTGAGCCAATCCTTTAATCTTTGAGATCTCTCTCTCTCTCTCTCTCTCTCTCTCTCTTCTTTCTCCCCCTTTCCCTCTCTCTCTCTCTTTTCGTCTATTTTTTTTCTTTTGGAGAATACTGATACAATTCAACAAGGATACTTTTTCAGACAATATTATATACAGAGGAATAAGAATATCAACCCTAGTCATGCACTTGTCCTAACTTCCTCTTATAGGGAAAATATTACTCACAGAATAACTAAATACAAAACAAACAAACAAAACATAATGGAAAATGCTGAGAAATTTAGTCACCTTCCTATTACTGTAATAAAATGGAGACAAGAGAAACAATCAACTCATCAAGAGAAAAGGCTATTCTGGGGGAGAAAAGTCTGTTTTCAGGGTTTGGGAGTTTTCAGTCCATAGTTGGCCCCATTACTGTTAGGTCTATGGTAAGACAACACAAGAAGACAGGGGTCCTATGGCAGAGCAAGATGCTCACTTCATGGTACACAGGTAACAAAGAGGGAGCAGAAGGAACCACAGTCCTTCCATCTAATTCCAGGGCATGCCCTTAGTCACCTCAGACCCCCCAGTAGGTCCTACCTCTTAAAGGTTCTACCATCTTTCAGTAATACCAAGCTCAGGACAAAGCACATACCTCTGGGGAATATTCCAGATCCAAACTATGGCACTAAGCTTTTCTGAATCTAACAGGGAATGAATTTTTACAAACTTTATTGCTTACTCTAAGTGGGTTGGTAAAGTTACATAGTGCTATAAGTGTTATAAGCTCTTATTTTTTTCATTCTTTGTTGTGGAGTTTCAGGGACTCCACGTGGAAAGTAAACAATATCTATTACTTTCCAATATTTCTCTTTATTTCTGCATAAATTTGTCTCACCTTTGCATTCGATGCTTCTTAGTACTCTGAAATATTGCAAATATGTTCATATTGAGTAATGAAAAAAAAAGTTGTATTAATCCTTGTTACTAATGTTAAATTTATATGAATGCATCTTTTGTGAGTGTTTGAAAAATATATATTTACTTACTCAAAAATAACAATCATGGAGAAAAAGATTAAATTTCCCTTTGAACTCAAGTTAGAAATATTGTAAAAATCATACAGAAAATATCAGCTTGCATATCGCACTCAATATTTATTTGTCCACATCTATACCATTGAATGCTCTTACTCGAAGTCATGGACAATTATTTCAGAAAACCTCATTCATAATTATTCAACAAGAGGGAAAATAAAAACAATAGAATTTGGGATAATTAATTAATTTACATTTCTAATTAATAATCAGATATAAATATCAAGTTATTAAAACTCCCAACTTTTATTTCCTTTTATGAGATTTATTTTAAACATTATTATAAAGGTTTTAATCAGTAGGCATACTATGTAGAGAAAATGTTCCTGAAACATTAGTAATATTGCCATAAAAACTGAAAATTATATTATAATATTCACTTACTGTCATCACTAATTGCTAAGCCAAACTAACTGCGCTATATATGTTAGAAAATCAACATCACATTTTAAATTTGTTTTTAATGGCTATTATACTTAATTATTTAATAATTACTCTCATTATTTTATTATAAATTCAATCAGTGAGTCATTTTAATCATCTCTGGGTTAAAACTGATTAAACTGAACAAAATTACTTTCCAGAGAGATTCAAATTATTTTCTTCCTTATGGAAATATTTTTTAAAAATTAAAATTAAAAGAGTCCTCCAAAATATTCCTTATGATGGCTTAGTAATTTTTTAGTGCAAATAAAACATTTTTTTTAAATATGACTTTGCTGGTTGTTGGCTAAATTAATTGATCTTGTTATAAAATGCAGATGAGAATGAATTGCACATTTCCAGAAAAATCTCCACATAGAGAGAAAGACTTGCAGACAGGTAACAGATGAGTATGCTTGTCTCTATTGAAAAGGTACAAAATCATTGAAAGTGTGCAGTTACATTGCCAGCAAAAAAATAAACAAAGCCAACAAAACCGGTGGGAGCCCTTAGGGAGTAGTCTGTTGTTTGGGCAAAAGTATGTAGTAGAAAGACAGAAATATGTGAAATATATTTTAAAGTCCTGTACTTTGAAATGAAATTATTTCTTAAGAAAGGTATACATTCATTCATATTTATAAATTCTATTTTATACAATAAATTTGTTTCCTTCTCTAAATACTTAGTTGCCCATTTAAGCCTTACTCATTAAGTTGATTATATATTAATTTAAATGATCATTAATATATATTTTTAGTTTTTGGCCTAAAGTCAATATTATAAATCATCAATAAGCAGATGAAGAATATGCAATGAAGTGGTATATTATTATAAACTCAATAACATAAGCAGATGAATATACAATGAATTGTTTTCAGACCATTGGCGAACAGACTAACCAAACTAACTGCACAACTTCATCAATGAATTTTCTCCCACCTGAATGGTTTTATTATCACAAATACACAAAATTCTCTCTAAATAACTATTTGATTGTATATGATTTCACAGTTACATGTTAGTCCACATCCAAGATTTTATTCTTACATAGATTTTAAGATCCACATTTAATCCCTTTTGTCTCATGAATTAGTTACAGGGTTATGTGCTCAAAAAAATAACAAATAATGGAAGCACATATTTTAAGGGAAGGAAAGTCAATGAGAAATGTACCCCAGAAGTTTAACCCAGAGATCTCAGAATCTGAATTTTGGTGGTACTGTGAAGACAGAGACAGGTAAACAAACTGGAGGTACTTGAGTGATAGAATAAGAGAAAATGAGACAACTTATGAAATGGACCAGAGAAGAGTTCTAGTACAGAATGTGTATTTTGAAAATGAAGATTTATGGGTAATATAATAGTTCTGATTTTAACTGATGAGATAACTCTATATTGTTTTCCACAATGGCTATATGAATTTAAACTTTCGCTAACAGTTTACCAAGCTTCTCTTTTCTTCAAATCATCTCCTAGACTATTTTTTATTTTATTTTTTTGATAATGGTGTTTTTGTCTGATGTGAGGTTACATTTGATTTTAGTTTTAGTGTATATTTCCTTAATGATTAGTTAAGTAGAGGATTTTTTTCATGTACATTAGCCTTTTGTATGTCTTCTTTTGAGAAATATCTGTTCAGATTCTTTGTCCATTTTTAATCAGGTTAGTTGTTTAGTTATTGTGCTGAACTGTTTATACATTTTGGATATTAACCATTTATCATATACATCATTTGCAAATCAATCATTTTTATTCCCTCTACGGTTTGTAAATGAAGTCTCCCCCAAAGACTGTATTAAAGGTTTGGTTCCCAAAAGCATCAGTGTTCAGAAGTGGGGCCCTTGGAAAGTGATAGGATCATGAAGGCTCTGACCTCATCATTGAGATATTTAAAATTTGAATGGGCTATTGTGAGGTGGCGGAAAGTGTAGGAGGTAGAACCAAGTAAAAGGGAGTGTCCTTGGGATCTGATCTTGGGAAGTCTATGTCTTGCCCTTAGTTTCTTCTCCATTCTCTCTCTCTCTCTCTCTCCCTCTCTCACTCTGTCTCAGCTGCTATGACATAAAAAGTTTTCCTCCACCATGTTTTTCTAGCATATTCTACCTTGCTTCAGGCCCAAAGCAATAAAACCGCACAATCATGAACTGAAATGTCTGAAACTATGAGCCAAAATAAATATTTCCTTCTTTAAGTTAATTAAGTCAGGTATTTTGCTCACAGAAACAAAAAAAAAAATTGACTAATACACTCCCTCATATATTATTTTTTCATATTCTATGCCCTGTTTATAAAGTTCAGGGTTTCTGTTTCTAGATTCAGTAATCTTATGCCTGAGAATGCTCTTATTTTGGGATATGAATAATGTGAGGAAAGTGATGTGTACTTATCCACATCATTATAATTTATCCTACTATTACATTCATTGCCTAATTTTTTAATTTCATAAACTATTCTGGCTAATTCTTTAACAAAGTCTTTCTATTCCTCCTGAGAACATTTCTTGTAGCTAGGTGCGGCCATGTGACTTGATTTGGGCCATGATAATGTGAGCAGGAGTAACTGGATAATTTCCAGACTAACCAACATAAGTGCACATCAGATACTCTATGCTCTCCTCATCTCTCTACCTAGATGCAGTGTCAGTGGAGGAACTCCAAGGTCCTAAACAGTGACAGCCTTGCTGGGTGAATTAAGAATGAAATTTTTTGTGATTGTGTAAAAGGAATTCCCCCTACTGTCTATTACAAACCAAGTGTAAGCCCATCAATCTTTACTAGGGTAGAGGACTGAGACTTTGGTTACTTCAGTTAGTTTCTCTGAACCATAAGTATTTACACCATCATTTTTTAGTGAGTTACACACAAATATATTGTTATTGCTCCATTTGAACTTGGGAATATTGCTGAAATAAGCTCACACACTAATAGGATAAAGGGAAAAATTTTGTCCTTTAATCTTTATCTATATCTACATCCTTAACTGCATGTTTTTTGGGATAACCATTATTTGCCTATAAACCAAAGACTTCTTCTACTCTAAGTAAATTTTCATCACAGTTAATAAACACTTACATTATAACTTTTTAAATCATATATTGTTTTATCACTCAACTTTAATTGCACATGGTCAATTAAGATAGACTTCCTACTTTTCTAATTTAATTTTGCTGTACCTCAAAATGTATCATTGTTAAAGTGATCTAAAGATTTAACAAAGATTATTAGTACAAGAAACATGATATAAAAATAATTTTACTATTATAACTAGTTGTCAATTCATGATAAGTACCTGTACTTTCATCTAGTGACTGTTCTCAGGTGAGTACACGAACACATAAGACTGCTTTGCTACAATAACAAATGTATTGGTTTTATAGTAAACAGACTGAACAGCTAATAATACACAAGATGCATTATTAAATCTCAACTTGTATTAAAAACATAATTATCAATTTTAAAAGAATGACCTTGTTTCAAACTGTAGCTTCACCACCTACAAGCAGTTTTGTCAGTCTTTTAATCACTCTTTCTTCAATTTTCTTATCTGGCAATATTTATGCCAATAGTCATATTTCAGAGTCACCACTTTCATATTACATGAATATTTTTATTACAAGTGCATAATGCCTTGCTCAGCACATACCAAACACTCAGAAAATACTGGTTCCCTCCCTATCCCTCTCAGGCCTCCTCTTCTTAAGCAGCATTTGTTTCTTCCAATTTCCCTCTCATTCGTATCTAACATCAAAATGTACATTATCCAAAATGCTTTTAGTTAAGCCACAAAGAAAATTATTCCACAAACATCTATTCGTATAAGATGGGTTTCTTTAATAACCTCTGAGTGTATTGGCCTTTGATGTTAGTACATGGAGTACCTGCTATTTATTATTGCAAATTGACTTTAGCATCATGATAGGTTTAAATTTTATAACGACAAAACAACTAACAACTACACAGCACCAATTATATGTGCAGTGCACGTTTCTAAGTGCCCTGCAAGTACTGACTTGTTTAATTATCCCCTGAAATACTGTGATATCAGTAAGGTGATCTCAGTTCTTTTATAAAGCACATTTGAATTTCTATTTTCAGGACCCTGATACTTGTGTCTATGCTTTTGTGTGTTTATTTCTTTGCTTGTTTGTTAGTACACTGGTTAAGCATTCTAAATATATGGAACAAAGTAATAGCTGGAACAAATTCAAACATTGTTTTAAATACATCAGTGGGCTGACATGAAAGTAAAGGATATACTATGCCCACAAAGGAAATGAAAATTGCAATACTAGAAAATGCACAGATGCCAAAGCTGATTCTCAGCCTGAGGATTTTCACTGAAGCATGGATGTATTAGGCTTCTGTTGGATGACTTCACTGGGAAAGGAGATAAAATTCAGAGATGCACTTGCTGGGGAAACTAATAGGACAAGACTGCATCAAACTAGCATTCCTGATAATACACATTTAATGTAAAATGTGATATAATTCTACTAACATGGGAAAAGATATCAATAATACTTGCCCCTCTCTCCTTGGTACTGTGGGCCTCATTCATTAATCCAATGAAATCATGAAAACCATGAGATTTAAAACAAAACAAAGATATGAACAAATTCAAGTCACATTTGAAATAAGCAAAAGTAAAATAAGCCAGACACAGAAAGATAAGTACTGCATGTACTCTGATATGTCTTTTTCTAACAGAATGATATTTGGTATCCTGTGGCTGTCTCTAAAATTTAGAAATCAGTAATGCTAGAAACTCTCCCATCTATTTTTTGCGTGTTCTTCTTTGAGATCTTCAATGCAGGTGTTTTAATGTTGCTTTTATGGTCAACACTGTCTGGTGAATATGCCTCCCATGAAGTCTTATGGACTGACTTACCTTATCCTGTGTGATAATTTCACATAATTGTTTTGTAATTTTGCATATTCATCATACATTTATGAAAGTGCTTATTTCCCTAGAGTTGTTGCTAACAATACAGTATGTTATCACACTTTGCATTTTAAAATCAAATTGATTACACATGGTCAGTTTAATTTTATGTTGTATTATTTTATGAGTAAGGTCAAACATCTTTTTCTGTGTTGATAGGTCTTTTATGTGGCTGTTTTCCATGACATTTGTTAACAGCTTTGATTTTGGTTATTACCAGGATTTTGCTTTTCAACGTTTCTCAATATTTTTATTGGTGCATTACAGTTGTACATACAGTGGGATTTGTTGTTATATACTATATGTTTATACAACATGACAATACAATTTGGCCAGATCATTCTCCTGTACTTCACTTTTTTTCTCCCCTCCTCTGTCCCCTGGTCCCTAGCCTCTACTCCACTGATTTCCCTTCAATTTTCATGAGATCACCCCCACCTTTCTTTATCTTTTTATTTTCCCCCTCTGTCTTCTACATATGTGAGAACAACTCTTGACTTTCTGATCTTAGCTTACTTTGATTAACATAATGTCCTTGTTTTAGTCAGCTTTTTTTTTTTGCTGCTATGACTAAAAGACCTGAAAGAACAATTTTAAGGAGGAAAAGTTTGAGGGCTCATGGTTTAGAGTTCTCAGTCCACACAGGTTAACTCCATTCTTCAGGGCTTAAGGTAAGGCAGAAGAGTGTGGCAGAGGGAAGCAGCTCACATGATGATCGCTCAACAGGTACAAAATATGTAACCTAAAACTCACCCCCAATGAGCCACTTCCTCCAGCCACACTCTATGTGGCTTCAGTTTCACTCAGTTCATCCCATCACAGGATTAAATCACTGATTGTATTAAGGCTCTCAGAACCCAATCATTTCTCCTCTGAACCTTCTTGCATTGTCTCACACATGAATTTTAGGGGGACACCTGACATCTGAACCATAACAATTCTCAAGTTGCATTTTTCTTCAAATCACATAATTTCATTCATCCTTAGGATGAACAAAACTTCATTGAGTATACTAACCACATTTACATTATCCATTTATCCACTGACCGACACCCAGGCTGGTTCCATAGTTAGGCTATTGTCAATTATGCTGCTATGAACATGGATATGCGTGTACTGCTATGGTATGCTGAAGTGATATAGATAGGTCATATGGTAGGTAGTCCATGCCTATTTTTTGAAGAAACTTCCCCACACTGATTTTCATAGTGATTATAGTAATCTACAATCCCACCAACAATGCAAAACTGTTCCATTTTCTCCACAGCTTCTCCAACATTTATTATTGTTTGTATTCCTTATGTCTGTGATTTTAGCAGGAATGAGGTAAAAATCTTCGTGTAGTTTTGATTTGCATTTCTCTAATTGTTAATAATGTTGAACATATTTTCATATATTTGTCAGGCATTTGTATTTCTTCTTTTGAGAAATGTCTATTTATTTAATCTGCCTCTTTATTAATTGGAGCTTTTTTGGTGGATTTTTTTGAGTTTTTTATATATTCTGAATATTAATCCTCTGTCAGAAGACTAGCTAGTAATGATTTTCTTCCATCCTGTAAGGTTCTTTCTTCACAATCTTATTTTTTTTTTACTTGCTGTGCAGAAGCTTTGTAATTTGATGTCATTCCAATTAGTAACTCAGCATTATTTCCCAAATTTTAGGTGCTCTGTTGAGAAAGTTGTTGCCTACATCTATCTATATGCTGGAATGTTGATCACACATTTTCCTCCATTATTTGAATGCTTTTAGGTCTAATTTCTAGATATTTGAGCTGTTTTCAGTTGATTTTTATTCAGAGTGAGTACTAAGGATCTCATCTCATTTTTCTATATATGTTTTCCCAGCACCATTTGTTTAAAAAGACTGTTTTTTCTCCAATGTGTGTATTTGGCACCTTTGTCAAGGATCAGATGATCCTATCTGTGTGGGTTTGTTGCTGTGTTTTATATTTTGTACTATCAGTATCAGTCTATGTGTTTGTTTTTATTCCAGTACCAAGCAATTTTTGATACCACAGCTTTGTAGTATAATGTGAAGTAAGGCACTGTGATGTCTCCAATATTGCTATAATAATATATTTGACTATTCTGTGTCTTTTACTCTACCAAATTAATTTTAGGACAATTTTCCTAGATTATTGATTTCCACTTGTGACATAAATAGTAAGTTTTACTTAGAATTTCAGTTTTACTTTGATGCTTTATTAATGTCATTATTGCCAAAGATTTTTAAATATTGTACTCAGATATCATTTACATACAAATAAATCAATCCATTTTAGTATAAAATTTTTAGTTTTGATAAATGGATACAGACATGTAACCACTACCATAAGTGAGGTAGAATAGTTTTATCTCCCTTTGCATGAGCTGTATTAAGGTCCTTTGTACAATTCAAGACAAATTTTACAAGTAGGTTACTAGATGATTCTAAAATAACCAATGTCAAATTATCCTTTCATTTAATTGAATAATCTGAAATCAAATTTCACCCTGGACTGTCCAATTCTTGTGTGTTTTATTATTCTTCACAAATATCACTTTTTTCTTTGCTTCTCACAGTCTGGACACATGCTCTAGAATATGTGTTTGGGGCTGAATGTCACCTTTCAATATTTTTATATTTATTGGCTCAAGTACTACCACTGCCACACAACTGTATATTAGTTATTTGAATTACTTTGAAATCAGTAACACTGACTTTTTCACGAATCATGGGGGTAAATATTGTAGTGTCTGCATCTCCTGTCTTCAGTCATTCTCAGAAACCAAGAGATAACTTACAAAGAGAGAAGAAGCTCTTGCAATGTGTGCCATGGATCTGTTTCTGAAAAAGTTTTAAAGGTATGGTTTTAGTATCATTTTACTAAGATTTCTGTATCTATTTTCTATAATGTTTCCTAAGAAAAAAACACTTACCTCATGGGAGGTGGTATTTGAATGACTAGGCTTTAATTTTTAATATGCTAAAATGATTTAAATGTGCAGTGTGATTTTGATTAGGACTTTACAATTTATTCTTTGAAATCTTAGAATTTTATCTGTCATTCCAGTAAGCTTATCAGTTAAAACTTTTATGTCCTGATCATGGATTTACTTTAACGTGGGTTATGAGAAAAATATGAGAGTAGGAAATCAGTTACAGCAAAGCATTCAGTGATAACTCACATCAGAAGTATATAAGAAGTAGAAGAGATGGATATCATTATCCTAAATGCATGGTTGAAGACATGAATAGCATGAATAGTATGAATATACTTTGTATACAAACAGTGATATGTACAAAGGTGGTCTATATGTGTATTATGTATTGTAATGCATGCTACTGTTATATATAAAACAACTTTGAATAAAAACAAAAAGAAGTAGAAGAGAATCAAAATTTGACTTGTTGCTGGGCGCGGTGGCGCACGCCTGTAATCCCAGCACTTGGGAGGCTGAGGCAGGAGGATCACGAGTTCAAAGCCAGCCTCAGCCATGGCGAGGCACTTAGCAACTCAGTGATACCCTGTCTCTAATAAAAGACAATAAATGGCTGGGGATGTGGCCCAGTGGACGAGTGCCCCTAAGTTCAATCCCCGGTACAAAAAAAAAAAAAAAAAAAAATTTGACTTGTTAAGAATCAGAAGTTAGTGTATTAGAATTTTTATAACAGTTTCCAGCAGTTTAATAAAAATCACATTTTATTTTCATACAATTTATGGTATTGTATGTTTTATTAATCATTTTTAAAGATTATTTCTGGTGACTTATCATTTTAAATTAATCTTTAGTGTACTTAATTTTGTATTTTAAATATTATACTCCTTTTCTAGAAGATGAACCAAAATACATGTGGATATTTCCTGCTCTCATGCCAATATGTGTTTACATTTCCACCCCAGGAAGTTACAGTCCATTATTATTCTCTTGAGGACTTCCTATACATGATTCAGTGTCGTTTTTTTTTTTTATAGTACTATGTGGGTTTTAGTAATAATTTTAAATTCTAATTTGACATTTACTTTAGGCATTGTGGTCTTCTAAGATCATTTTATCCTTTTGAGGTAGGTACTATTTTCACTAATATTTTAAAAAACAGAAAAGAGAGAAAGAAGACCTCAAGGTCAAGGTTACATGATTATGTGAGGTAGAGAGTATGTGTGCTTCATCACTGTATTATATTGGAAATGTTTAATATCCAATACAGGAAATATGACTCTAAGTTGTCAACTTACTATTTAATGCCTTCTTATGTTTGAATTATGCTAACATGTCCTTTCTTCCCTTCCTCTTATTCTTTTACCAACATCTCAAAAATACAATGAATAATGTATGCAGAAGTGTTCTATTGAATAATATCTTGTCAAAACTTTTATCTTTGGAAAATTCCATATATCACTTCATATAAAGGAAGACACTAGAAAGAGCAAAGATCTTAGCATGTACATCATCTTAGGAAGTATGGCAATAAATATGAATCCAGATATTGAAGCAATTAGGAGGTCAGCATATCTGCAGGCAATAAAATTTTATTCTATCAACAGAATGGATTTAAGAGATTTGGTTCCTTCACATATCTTATCAGAAAATAATGAATATAGTATATCAAAATTATACAACAAGCACTAGTTTCAGAATGACATTAGCTTTGAAATGTTTCGTGACATGTATATAGTTAGAAATAGCCCTTTGTCATCACTTTGGAATGAAAAATGGTTGTAGTCAGTTAAGTCAGTTTAGTGTCTGGTAAGCTGCAGTTGAAATTGTTCACTGCCCTCTTTCTGACTAGAGAGTACTCACTCCAGTATATCTCAATAATACTAAAAACTGAGATAATGTATTTGACCCAGGTTAGAATTGCCTGTTTTTCTGTACAAACATATTATGATCCATTGTTTATGATTATATTAATATTGAAAATGCAAAACAAGATAAAACAGAGAAAAATGCTGATGTCTTTTATTTCCTTTACAGTTCTCTGAAAAGCATCTATAAGTACACTTCAGGCTTAATTTAACAAAGACAGCAACCAAGGCTCACTTACACTAGGCTGAGGAAATGAGTTCAATAACTTTTTTTTTTTTTTTTTTTTTTTTGCACAACACATGGAGGTTTACAAGTGATTTCATTGACTGTATTTCTGTATCTTATTTATATCTCATTATAAATATCTGACTGCAGAGATGTTTGATATATATTTTTATTCATTTTGTAGTTGAAAAAGTTGAGATTTAGAGATATTTAAAATAATTGTCAATGGTCTTATGCCTGAAGCATAATAGGGACTAGGAACTGTTTTTGCAAAAAAACAAAGTAAATAGGAGTATGAAGTATCAGGTGCTTTAACATTCATTACACTTGTGTGTGTGTGTGTGTGTGTGTGTGTGTGTAAGTGTGTATTTCCTAGCTTGTAAATATTTTAGAAATGCTTTCTATATGGATTTTTTTTAACATCTTGTCAATTTTCCAGTGAATAGTGGTATTAATGCTAATGGCCCTATATTTCATATATTTTATATTTTTCATTTAGAGATTATTCCTTTTTAAAATGATTATATTTTTTCATAACCAAAATAATGCACTATAAATTTTAAGAAAATTATTATAAATTTTGAGCTTATTTTACCTCTTAGTTGGAATATCACATGACATATCATTATGACATATTTGGATATGACTTTCTTTAGAATTTATGATATATTTGAAGCTGATTATTTCCTTAGTTTAGAAATGCTAGCTTTGCTTTTATTCTTCAGGTTGTCACATTATTTGCTATTAATAAGAAAAATAATACAGATTAGTTTAATATTTAGATCAACAGTATTATGATAAATCTATAACTTTCATAAGTTGTAAACAATGAATTCAATCTGTATATGTAGGTGAATGTATGTACTCTTATTATTTTGTTCATGATCTTTATTTACTAAAAGTAGTGTATGTTTGTCATAAGAAGTTAAAGTCACACATCAACTATCCTTTCTTAAATAACCAGTATTTAGTATAGGAAATCTTCATTTTACATGGCATTGCCATACTGAGAAGACTAAAAGGATGTAGACTTATCAGAATAATCAATGAGAAATATTAAGATTATTTCATGATCTTTAAATACTTTAGTCAAAACATTAAAACCTTATTATTGTTAGTTAGAAAGGAAGGCTGGGCATGGTGGCACATGCCTGTAATCCCAGCATCTCAGGAGGCTGAGGCAGGAGGATTGCTCAGCAAAGGCAAGACACTAAGCAACTCAGTGAGACCCTATCTCTAAATAAAATACAAAATAGGGCTGGAGATATGGCTCAGTGACAGAGTGCCCCTCAGTTCAATCCTCTGTACCAAAACAAGAAAATAAATAAATAAAGAGAAAGGAAGAAAAGAATATTCTGATGTTCATTGAATATGCGTTTTTTGAAAACTTGAGTGTTTTATTTCTTTATAAAGACCTTTTCAAACCTAGTTTGATTAGAAGTTTGATTAGAAGCTGAAGTAAGACAACCATGAGTTCAAAGCCAGCCTCAACAACTTAGGCCCTATGCAACTTATGGAGACCTGTCTCAACATAAAAAATAGAAAGGGTTGGGGATGTGGCTCTGTAGTAAATTGCCCTTGGGTTCAATCCCCAGTATAAAAAAAAAAAAATTAAAAATTGTAGTTTGAGAGTGTTTGCCTTTTTCTTTTATATCACATATTGTAAGCTGCCTGGTACCGAAACCCGGGAAAAACTCTCGGAGGCAGAGTTAAGCTTTTACTACTTTTACTTCTACTTTCTTAGAGCTTAGAGAGGGAAAGAAAGATTTTTCTTCTTAGCTTAGAGTAGAAAGCTTAGAGTAGAGTAAAGAAAGATAAAGCTTAGCTTAGAGAAAGATTAGAGCTTCTTTCATCTCTCTTCTTTCTTCCTTCTTCTGTCTTCTGTCTTCCTCAGGAGTCTCGGCCTAACTCTGACCAGTCATTACTTCTTCTATCTGGTTTCTCTACTGTAACCGCTCTGCCTACGTTCTGGCCGCTCTGATTCTTCTGACCGACCGAGTGACTACCCGACTGACCGAATGAATTCGTTCTCCTAACTCGGACCGCTTTCACCCGGTTATATACCTTCAGGTTTGCGGGTGCCTACAGGTGCGTCACATACATATCAGGTGGAACTTATGGTTTCCAGCTAGCTACAACAGCCCTTCCTAATTAGGGCTCCTTCATATTCCTTCCCTTTAGTTTAAAAAGGTGCTTTAATTCTATTTTCTCTATTTTATTTTCTCTATTTTCTTTTATTTTCTTGTCCCTACCTAGCTTTTCACCTTTTATTTTTGAAAGGGTGGATATTTGAGCCCTTTTTGAGAAGGTGCTGTGGCTTTAAGGAAGCCTACTGCTGAGGAGCAGCTAACGCACTTAGTTAAGCACAACTGCATAAGCGGCTTTGACTTTTTTTTTTTTTTTTTTTTTTTTCTCCTCTTCTTTATTTTTCTTTATGGCTTTCTTGCCAAAGCTCAATGGCTTTTTTTTTTTTTTTTTTCCTGCATGGTTTTTACCATGCTATTTAATTCTCTATTTTCTTTTAAGCTCATGGCTTTTTTCTTTATACTAAAGCTCAAGGCTTTTTCTCTATATGGCTTTTGGCCGGCTACTCTGCTTTTGGCCGGCTCGCTTCGGCTTTTCGCTGGCTACTCTGCTTCAGCTTAATTCTTAACTGGCCTCAACTGAGTCAGAGGCTATGCTCTCTTGTTTACTACTCTTTTTGCTGGTCTCAACTGAGTCTGAGGCTATGCTTTTTCGTTGCTCTCCTTATTTCTTAGCTTTTCTTCTCTGCCTGCCGAGCCCCGGACGGACCGGACCACCATTTGTAAGCTGCCTGGTACCGTAACCCGGGATGAAAACTCTCGGAGGCAGAGTTAAGCTTTTACTACTTTTACTTCTACTTTCTTAGAGCTTAGAGAGGGAAAGAAAGATTTTTCTTAGAGAGGGAAAGAAAGATTTTTCTTCTTAGCTTAGAAAGAAAGATCTTAGCTTAAAGAAAGATAGAGCTTAGCTTAGAGAAAGATTAGAGTTTCTTTCTTCTCTCTTCTTTCTTCCTTCTTCTTTCTTCTGTCTTCTGTCTGGTTTCTCTTCTGTCTTCCTCAGGAGTCTCGGCCTAACTCTGACCAGTCATTACTTCTTCTATCTGGTTTCTCTACTGTAACCGCTCTGCCTACGTTCTGGCTGCTCTTATTCTTCTGACCGACCGAGTGACTACCCGACTGACCGAATGAATTCGTTCTCCTAACTCGGACCGCTTTCACCCGGTTATATACCTTCAGGTTTGCGGGTGCCTACAGGTGCGTCACATACATATCAGGTGGAACTTATGGCTTCCAGCTAGCTACAACAGCCCTTCCTAATTAGGGCTCCTTCAACATATTATGGAAGATAGTATCTCTACTATGTTTTGCCTAGCTTTTATTCATCAAAGTTGAGATAAGCCTCCAATATTGGATTTCTTCATGTTGTAATGTGTGATCTCCAAGAGGATCTTGAATGTGGAATTTTTTCTGGCATCATTTCTTCTGGGATATTTTTGTCTTTTTCATCTTATTCTCTTTTCTCACCCATCATGACAATTTGCCTTCATTAAGTTTCTCTGTCTTCAAGTTGAGAGTTCTCAAGTGGCAGCACTCAACATTCCAGTGGCTCAGGGTCTCTATTTCTTCCATGAGTCAGTCTTCATTTGATTCATAAATTATTACCACAGTAATCTTTTTATGTCCTTCGTGTACTTTCATGCCCATTGACCAGTTTCCTCTCTTGACTATTCATTTTTATGAAATTATCACAGGGATTTACTACTGAGGACAAGAAAACAGAGCAGCTGTACACTTCACTGTGAAGAAACTGACCAACAAATATGCAGACTTTGAAAGAAGTGATATTTAGTCACTCTGGTGTACATTTCATTTTACATACGAATTTTGGACAGAAAAGCTAGCAGTAAAATGTGTAGTTTGTGGAATTAGTTAATATGCTGTGACAATTGAAATATGAGCCTCCTTATGGGAGGTATTATTAAACTTAAGCACTAAACCATAATAACAGAAATCCACAGATGTCAGTACTGTGGCAATTTGGGCCTGCCTGTATCAGTGCTTTGGCATACCCTGTTTGTATCCTACCCAAATAAACTGTTGACTCCACTTTTTTTTTTTTTTTTTTTTTTTTTTTTTTTAATTAAGGATTCCCAAAAGTATACATTTTTGTTTTCTAAATTTTTCTCCTAAAAGCATACATATTTAATATTTACATTTAAAAAAAAATATATATTAATATGTGAATTTGCCCACTTACCCCAAGATCATTCATCTGTTCTGCAAGTGATAACTAATCCAATATTTGTGAAAAAAGTCAACTTAGAGATAAAACAGGACCACAAAATATCGAGTTGGTTAAAGAAAAAAAAGTGAATGTTTCTCTTCAACCAATACATTTTAGCATACTAAACAGTAAATATACTGATTATAGCTGAGGTAAATATTTATTTCTTTACCTTTATCTATGTCCAACATTAATGTTTCATCTTTATTTTAAAAATGCTGTATTTGAATTTATTTCATCACTTTAAAACACTGATACAATGAGAATTTGAACTCATGTCTCAAAGTGAAATGTCTTTCCATTGAGGTTCCTCTCCTGAAGGACCTTTCTAAGATTAAAATGATTTCTTGTTTTGGACATTTGTTCTTTTCCCCTTAAAGGCATGAGAAAAATTTCACCAGGGCATATGCATTGTGGCAATTTTACATAAATGATTTGAAAATAACAAAATGTTGTGTAATAACATATTCATTTAAAGTGAAATAATGTACCAGGTGCTCTTAGCTGCTTTATGCACAATGACTAATTTAATCTCCACAGCAGCTTCCTGAAATTGAAGCATCAATATTATGCTAATCTATAGGTGGGAAACTGGACATAGAGTCATTAAATAATGTGGCCACAATCCACACACAACTAACAGTGAGAGTGTTGATTTGATCCTAGGCTTCCTGACTCCGGAGTCTCTAATATTGGAGTCGTTTTACTAAGTCTATTCATTTTACAAATTACCTATTAAAAACACAGCCAAGAGGACATTTAGTCTGGATCACCATTTTCAGAGAACAAAGCAAAATTCTTAAAAATTGATGTTACCTGCCTTATTTTGAAAGGAAGTTTGAAATTTTGCTTTTTCTTGATCTTTTAAGATATTCTATTTTTCTCCTAATATATAAAAGAGTCCAAGTTGCATAGGTTACTTGGTATTCATTAAATTAAAATGTATAAACATCACCACTCAGAATAAAATTATTGAATGTATATACTATTTCATTTCAGAATCTGTTAATTTTCTGTCTGAATGTTAATAAATTAGCTGAATATATGATTCTGTTCAGTAGTAATAGCATTGTTCAGTACATTTTTAAGTTAAATGGGTTTTTTATTCTGTTGAAGTATTTTGAACACTTTGATAGAAATATTCAGAACTATTTTTTTAAAAAGTGACTGCATATGATTTGTTTTATTGTAACATATTTATATTTTTAATGTTTTTATTAGTTCATTATAGTTATATGTAATATTGTATGTCATTTTCACATAATACTACATGCATGGAATATAATGTGCTGCTCTTTCCATCCTTAGGACTTCCCCATTCCCTCCACTCCTCTCCCTCATTTCCTTCCACTACTCTACTGTTCTTATTTTTAAAATATTTGGTTAATAACTCTCTTCCCAGTTATTGGAACATGGGGTGCTATATAGACTAAACTTGACTAGGAAAAATGTTCAGCTTAATTCAGCATTCTCAGTAAAGTAGATGATAGACAGAGTTTGTTAAAATACAGTAAAGATGGAATAGGGAAGTACTATAAATCAGAAGAGTACAGTGATAAGAGAAGGGCACATTTAGAATGTTGATGAAATTGGAATGTGTCTTGGGATATATAGTGAATATTCATTCACCCAAGAAAAACTCATCTAATTTCCATCTAATAATTCAGCATCCTAATTACATGGCTATATTTGAATTAATATGTTTACCAAGGATATGCATTTTAATTTTACTTAACCCCCATCACAATTTGATTGAAAATATGAATGATTTTATTCATCTGCTGACTTATTTGGATACTTTCTGCTTTACACAAATGAAAGCACAGGTATTAGAAATTGAATACTATACAAAGACTAGTCTCTGCATTGTTGTTGAGTCCTTACATGTTAGTGATTTAAAAGTCTTTTGAAATATTGTAAAAAACAGAGCTGAAACATTACTACTATACCTTAACGGAAGCTTTTATTTTCTCATAATCTCTAGAAAACTGTACACTTTTGTGAAAATCTAGCTTTGGTTATTTCCTTTAATGGAACAATAAACATTTTTAAGTTAGATTACATTAGAAAAGTAAATAAGTACAATCTGATAGGCATTGAGTTGATAAAAAAAAGAAGTAAAATATTCCTGTAATCAGAGAATTGAATTTTTACAAATTCATGCTGTTTAATCTTACTTAGTGAAGCATTTGGAGATAAGAATTAAAAATATAAAATGACTTTTATTTTGACTTTAGATGGAACTTAATGAACTCTGATTCCAGCCACTTCTCCATCCAAAAGTGAAATACTTTTTTTCTGAGATCAATAATTCTTCTATCACAAGAAAGAAAAATTCCCTCAAGTATGTGCTCATTATATGGCTGTTTCAGTTAGCCTCTATCTCATCATAACGAAATAAACAGGCCGTGCCCCAGGTCTGTGTCCTCTTAGTAAGCCCTAATCACTGTTTTGCTAGTCAGTAATGAAACTACCTCCTAACCTTGAACACAGAAGTCATTATGCTTTAAGTGGGATTATTTTTAAAGTAGAGTGGGAAATAAATAAGCTTTGATTTACATTATTCCAAATGAAAAATATTCTAGAAACAAAACTGAAATTAAAAAATAATAAAAGAAGAATTATAACGTTCTAAGGTCAGCCTTAAGATGTTTTAAAATGAAAAATCCTGTACTCAAGGAAAATGCTATTTCCCAGAAATTTAACTTCTTTACCTAAATTGTAATTAAAATAATATTTTAACAAATTGTGCTGATGTGTTGGTGAAATGTTACATTTTAAAAGCATGTTGTAAAAAATAAATCCTCCTGCAATGAAGATTTTATTAAAACAAGATATTTACAATCTCTTGAGTACAAATTTCCCAAATGAAGTAAGTGATGAAATAAACAAAGCAGTGTGTACAAAAATTATATGTGAGGATCAAAGGTCAAAGTATAAAATTCTTTTTTTTTTCTTTTTTTTTCATGTTTTTTAAATTTTATTTTTATAATTTTTAATATGTACAACTCATAGTGCATATATTTAGTATCTTTTTACATACAACTGTTTGTATACAAAGTATATTCGTACAATTCAGGTCTTCAATCATGCATTAAGGAAAATGATATCCATCTCATTCAACCACCTTTTTTTTTTTCTTTTCTCCCCCTCCCATCCCTCTTGCTCCCTCCCTTACCCTCCCTTCCCTTGACCATTCTAGTGTTCCTCTAATCCTCCTATGTACCCCCATCCAACAATACTTTGAAATAGCCTCCTTATATCAGAGAGAACATTTGGTACTTGGATTTTTGAGACTGACTAACTTCACTTAGCATTATGTCTTCCAACTTCATCCATTTACCTGCAAATGCCATTAATTTATTTTCTTTTATTGCTGAGTAAAATTCCATTGTGCGTATATACCACATTTTCTTAATCCACTCATCTACTGAGGGACATCTAGGTTGGTTCCACAACCTAGCTATTGTGAATTGCGCAGCTACAAACATTGAGATAGCTGTGTCACTGTAATATGTTGTTTTTAAGTCCTTTGGGAATAGACCCAGGAGTGGGATGGCTGGGTCATAGGGTGGTTCCATTCCCAGTTTTCCAAGAAATCTCCATACTGCTTTCCATAACGGTTGCACCATTTTGCGGTCCCACCAGCAATGTATGAGTGTGCCTTTTTCCCCACATCCTCTCCAACATTAATCGTTGCTTGTGTTCTTGATGGCTGCCATTCTGACTGGAGCGAAGTGAAATCTTAGAGTAGTTTTGATTTGCATTTCTCTAATTGCCAGCGATGTTGAACATTTTTTCATGTATTTGTTGATTAATCGTGTATCTTCTTCTGAGAGGTGTCTTCTCAATTCCTTAGCCCATTTATTGATTGGGTTATTTGTTTTTTCAGTGTAAATTTTTTTGAGTTCTTTATATATTCTAGAGATTAGTGCTCTATTTGATGTGCATGTATTAAATATTTTTTCCCAATTAGTTGGCTCTCTGTTCACCTCACTGATTGTTTCTTTTGCTGAAAAGAAGCTGCTTAGTTTAAATCTATCCCATTCATTAATTCTTGGTAGTAATTCTTGCGCTACAGGATTCTTATTAAGGAACTTGGGGCCTAATCCGACATTTTGGAAATTGGAGCTTACTTTTTCTTCTATTAAGCGTATTGTCTCTGGTCTAATTCCTAGGTCCTTGATCCA
The DNA here is from genome assembly GCA_025594165.1 of Tamias sibiricus. Lineage (NCBI taxonomy): Eukaryota > Metazoa > Chordata > Mammalia > Rodentia > Sciuridae > Tamias > Tamias sibiricus. The sequence goes on from CM046668.1 coordinate 34,417,254, forward strand.
CTTTGAATTGAGTTTTGTGCACGGTGAGAGATAAGGGTTTAATTTCAATTTGTTGCATATGGATTTCCAGTTTTCCCAGCACCATTTGTTGAAGAGGCTATCCTTTCTCCACTTTACATTTGTGGCACCTTTGTCTAATATAAGATAGCTGAAATTATATGTATTAGTCTCTGTGTCCTCAATTCTGTACCATTGGTCCACCAGTCTGTTTTGGTACCAATACCATGCTGTTTTTGTTACTATTGCTCTATAGTATAATTTAAAGTCCGGTATTGTGATGCCCCCCTGCTTAACTTTTCTTGCTCAGGATTGCTTTGGCTATTCTGGGTCTCTTATTTCTCCAGATGAATTTCATGACTGCTTTTTCTATTTCTTTGAAGAATGACATTGGAATTTTGATTGGAATTGCATTAAATCTGTATAATGCTTTTGGTAGGATGGACATTTTGACAATATTAATTCTACCTATCCAAGAGCAAGGTAGGTCTTTCCATCTTCTGAGTTCATCTATAATTTCTTTCTTTAGTGTTCTATAATTTTCGTTATAGAGGTCTTTCACCTCTTTCGTTAGGTTGATTCCCAGGTATTTTTTTTTTTTTTGATGCTATTGTAAATGGGGTATTTTTCATCACTTCCCTTTCAGAGTCTTTGTCACTGATGTACACAAATGCCTTTGACTTATGTGTATTGATTTTGTATCCTGAAACTTTGCCAGATTTGTTTACTAGCTGTAAAAGTTTTCTGGTAGAGTTTTTTGGGTCTTCTAGGTAGATTATCATGTCATCAGCAAATAGTGCTAATTTGAGCTCTTCTTTTCCTATCTTGATCCCTTTAATTTATTTCATCTGTCTAATTGCTCTGGACAGAGTTTCCAGCACCATGAAACAGTGGTGAAAGGGGGAATCCCTGTCTTGTTCCAGTTTTTAGAGGGAATGCTTTCAATTTTTCTCCATTTAAGATAATGTTAGCTCGGGGCCTTGCATAAATAGCTTTTATAATGTTAAGATATGTTCCTGATATTCCTAGTTTTTCCAGTGTTTTGAACATAAAGGGGTGTTGTATTTTGTCAAATGCTTTTTCTGCGTCAATTGAGATGATCATATGATTTTTGTCTTTAAGTCTATTGATGTGATGTATTATGTTTATTGATTTCCGAATGTTGAACCAGCCTTCTTGCATCCCTGGAATAAAACCCACTTGATCGTGGTGCACTATCTTTTTGATATGTTTTTGTATCCGATTTGCCAGGATTTTGTTGAGGATTTTTGCATCTATGTTCATTAAAGATATGGGCCTGAAGTTTTCTTTTTTGGATGTGTCTTTGCCTGGCTTTGGAATTAATGTGATATTAGCCTCATAGAAAGAGTCTGGAAGAGCTCCCTCTTTTTCTATTTCTTGAAATAGTTTGAAGAACATTGGTATTAGTTCTTCTTTGAAAGTCTTATAGAACTCGGCTGTAAACCCATGACGTCCTGGACTTTTCCTTGTAGGTAGCTTTTTGATGACATCTTCTATTTCTTCACTTGTAATTGATCTGTTTAGATTGTGTATAGCCTCCACATCCAGTTTAGGCAAATCATATGACTCTAGAAATCTGTCAATGCAATCAGTATTTTCTATTTTGTTAGAGTACAAGTTTTCAAAGTAATTTCTAATTATATTCTGTATATCAGAGGTGTTTGTTGTGATATTCCCTTTTTCATCACGAATGTTAGTAATTTGAGTTTTTTCTCTTCTTCTTTTCGTTAGCATAGCTAAGGGTCTGTCAATTTTTTTTTTTAATTTTTTCAAAGAACCAACTTTTAGTTTTGTCAATTCTTTGAATGGTTTCCTTAGTCTCAATTTCATTAATTTCTGCTCTGATTTTAATTATTTCCTGTCTTCTGTTGGTCTGTTCTTCTTTTTCTAATGCTTTGAGGTGTGATGTTAAGTCATTTATTTGTTTTTTTTTTTTTTTCCTCTTAAGGAATGAGCTCAGTGCAATGAATTTTCCTCTTACTACTGCCTTCATAGTGTCCCAGAGATTTCTATATGATGTATCTGTGTTCTCATTTACCTCTAGGAATTTTTTGATCTCCTCTTTGATGTCTTTTTCAACCCCTTGTTCATTCAGTAGCATGTTGTTTAGCTTCCAGATGATGGAGTAGTATTTCTTATTCCTTGTTTTGTCATTGATTTCCAATTTCATCCCTTTATGGTCCGAGAGCATGCAGGGTAGTATCTCTATTTTTTTATATTTGCTGAGAGTTGCCTTGTGACATAATATATGGTCTATTTTGGAGAAAGAGCCATGTACTGCTGAGAAAAATGTGTATTAGTTTACTGAGGGATGAAATATTCTATATATGTCCGTTATGTCTAAATTGTTAATTGTTTTAAGGAGGCTTAAAGTTTCTTTGTTTAGCTTTTGTTTGGATGATCTATCCATTGGTGAGAGAGGTGTGTTGAAGTCCCCTAGAATAACTGTGTTGTGGTCTATTTTACTCTTGAACTTGAGAAGAGTTTGTTTGATGAATGTAGGTACTCCATTATTTGGGGCATATAGATTTATGATTGTTATATCCTGTTGATGGATGGTTCCCTTAAGTAGTAAGAAATATCCATCTTTGTCCCTCTTGATTAGTTTTGGTTTGAAGTCTACCTTAGTTGATATGAGAATGGAAACCCCTGCTTGCTTCCGCTGGCCATGTGAGTGATAAGACTTTTCCCAGCCTTTCACTTTCAGTCTGTTCATGTCTTTTTCTATGAGGTGTGTTTCTTGGAGACAGCAAATTGTTGGGTCGTTTCTTTTAATCCATTCTGATAATCTGTGTCTTTTGATTGGCGAGTTTAGGCCATTAACGTTCAGGGTTATTATTGAGATGTGATTTTTATTCCCATCCATTTTTATTTGAATTATGGTCTTTAGCTTGATTTGGTTTCTCTTCTGGTTGGTATTTCCTTTAGTTTAATATCTCCCTTTGTTGATTTTCGTGATCATCTTTCTCTTCTTCTTCATGAAAAATATTACCCAGGATGTTCAGAAATGCTGGTTTTTGAGTTGTGAAATCTTTTAACTTTTGCTTGTCGTGGAAGGTTTTTATTTCATCTTCGAATCTAAAGCTCAATTTTGCTGGATATAAGATTCTTGGTTGACATCCCTTTTCTTTCAGAGCTTGAAATATGCTATTCCAGGATCTTCTTGCTTTTAAGGTCTGGGTTGAGAAATCTGAACATAGTCTGATTGGGTTTCCCCCTATATGTAATCTGCTTCCTTTCTCTTGTGGCTTTTAGTATTCTCTCCTTGCTCAGTGTATTAGGCATTTTCATTATAATGTGTCTTGGTGTGGATCTGTTGAGATTTTGTTTGTTTGGTGTTCGGTATGCCTCTTGAACTTGGTTTTCCCATTCATTCCTCAAGTTTGGAAAATTTTCTGTAATTATTTTGTTAAATAGATTACTCATTCCTTTGGCTTGAAACTCTGCCCCTTCCATTACGCCAATCACTCTTAATTTTGGTTTTTTTTTTTATACTGTCCCATAATTCTTGGATGTTATGTTCTTGATTTCTAACAAGTTTTGCTGTATAGTCTAAATTCTTCTCTAGGATATATATTTTGTCTTCATTGTCTGAGGTTCTTTCTTCCAAGTGGTCTGTTCTGTTGGAGATGCTTTCAATTGAGCTTTTATTTTGGTTTATTGCTTCTTTCATTTCTGGAATTTCTGTTTGGATTCTCTTTAGAACCTCTATTTCCCTATTGAAGTAATCTTTTACTTCCTGTATTTGTTTTTGGATTTCTTTGTCAAAATGATCTTTTGCCTCCTGTACTTGCTCCCTCATCTCATTTTTTAGTTCATTCTTAAGTTCCATAACATTTGGCATATGTAATTTCTAAATTCCATCTCTGGCATTTGACCAACTGTGCTTGCCATGACATCTACTGATGAGGTATCTTGTTTGTGTCATTTTCTTCCCTTGTTTTTTCATGTTGCTTGTGTGTCTATTCTTCCTGCACTGTGGGACCTTGACTATTTCGATTTTACCTTAAAGCCTTATGTTGTTCCTGTAGTAGAATGTTATCAGATCACCTTATAATTCCTTTACACTTTTAAAACCTAGCACTTTCTATTCAGAAAATCCAAGTTTGATCACAATGTACAGATTTTGTAAACCCAGATATTATTTCCAATTTACTCTGTACGCTTCTGATGGGGTTTTATAGCTTCAAGTATTGGATACAGAGGTGTTATATTTAGGAAGAAGGAAGTGTCTTGAATTGTTCTTTCTTGGAAAGTATGAAAAGAGATTTCAATTGAAGTGGTTTAGTTGAAGTGGTTTAGTATCAGTAGACGAGGGAAGAAAGAGAATGGAGTAGACAATTAAGTGGAAAGACCAATTTATATATAAAGTAAGTTGGAAAAGAAAAAAAATATGATAAAAGAGTAGGAATTGGTGTAAGAGAGAGGAGAGTGACAATCAAGAAAATAGAGAGTAAACTATATATAACACCACTTTGCTACCCAGTTCAATTGCGCCGGTTCTAGAAATCCCAAGTTCTGCATATAACTTGTTTTTGCCTCTGTTTAGTATGCACTGGCAGGGTGTAAACATGAAAGATGAAGGAGGAAGAAAAGATGCAGGAGTGAGAAGGAAGAAAAGAAGGAAAGAAAAAAGGAGCGGAAGCAAACAAACACACTGTCAATCAATGCGGAAGGAAAATTAAAAAAAGCAGAACAAAACAAAGCCAAAATAAGAAAAAAAAACAAACAAACAAACAAACAAAAAACCTCCCCGAAATCCAACAAAACAAGCAAATCAACAAAAAAAAAAAAAAAAAAAAAAAGAAAAAAAAGTCAAACCCCAATTCTCAAAAAAAACGGGCCCTGGGAAGCCCCCCTCTTTTTTCCTTTCCAGTTCAAGCCAATTGTTATTGGATCACGTCTAGACAGTCTGCGATCCTGTTAGTGGAATCAAGGCTGTACCTTAGGCCAGTGGCTGAACGGCTCAATGAAGGAGTGGCCCAGGGGGTTTGTGTGTCAGCAGATGAATGGCACCGGGAAGGGGACCCTCCAGAAGGCACCCCCTCCCCAGGCCCACCCACAGTTGCAGCTTCTTGTTGCCGCTGCGCTGGCCTCAGACACGCCCTCCCCTGCTGGCCACCCGAGCCTCACCCAGGTGTGCGTTATCTTCAGAGAGCTAGAGGGTCCCTGGATGGCTGCAGCCGTCACTCTCCGTCTCCTCCCCTTTGTCTGGGTCAGCCACTGCACCTTTCAAAGATGGCGGTGCTCTCCTCCCAGTCAACAGCAGCTCCGCAGACTCCCGTGTCCTCACCGATTGATTTCAAAGCCGTTGGGTGGATGTCTCCTTGCCGAGGTGGCACCGGGAAGCCGCAACTGTAATTGCGGCGCAGACAGCGCTGCTTCGGACTTTGCGGACTGCTCCGATTGTGCCCCTGCTTACTGTTCGTGGGTCTCTGCGCTGCTCTCTCTGGGGCCCTACTGCTGAGGGTCGTGTCCGGTGGAGTGTGGATTCGAACGGTGTTGTAGACCCGCGGTCTCCTGTGGTCCCCCAGCACCAATTCTGCCGGCTGTTATCGCTGGTTTTAATTGCCGGTTTCACGCTGGTGTGCCCTGAGTGTGGCTGGGGTTGTAGTCGCAGCACGGTCTCCCCACACTGACTTTGTTTCGCACGGCCTGTGCACCACCCAGGCGGTTTTGCAGAAGCCTCACAGCTCAAGCCGCTGCAGACAGCTTGTCTCTTTCTCTCTCTGGTAGTGGTAATCAAACCATCCAGGAGATCGGTATTTTCGGCCTATATATATATGATGAAAGGCAATTTATCTGCTTTGTTGGATTCTTTCCACAGAGCTGCCCTGAAGTGCGGCTTCCTCTAATCCACCGTCTTGGATCCCCAAAGTATAAAATTCTAATACACATATGCAACAGCAATGTTAATTGAGCAGGAAGGTGACCAAAATAAAGGATCATATTGAGAATAGATACGTTAATATTACAATTAAGTAAACTCAGGGCAACATTTTTTATTTGCACCTTTCTCATTTATTAATACTGTTGTGACTCTCCTATACCATCCATATTGGTGAAGCCAGTCCATTTAGTTTACACGTGCATCTTCATTATCAATAACTTTAGCAAAGACTTGCATTCAAAATCAGTTATAAGTTCATGTAATATCCTAGAAGAATTTTTCTTTGCAATCCTTCTTTGCAAAGAAAGTGTCAGTCCCCTTACTATTATTTTCACAGTTATTGTGACATTTTAATTCTTTTTAGAAAAATCACTTTTAGATAAACTACCTACTCTGTCAGTGCCTGGTTTGCATTGGAACACCTTAACATGTTTATACAAGTAACATAATTATATCCTGAACTCATCTGCTGGCTTATTAAATTTTCATTTATAACCCATCTTCATTATTCTAGGTTAAAAAGTCTTCATAAATATAAATCTTAATTTACATATTTGAAGTTTTGTTGGAGTTTTACATTCTAACCTCCATTAACCCATTCTAATGCTAACTCAGTATGAGTATGTGAAATTGTTTCAATCTCATTGATACCTATTCTACATGAATAAAAATATGTAAATAAAGCAAATTCAGGGATTTTGATATGTTACAGAGTCACAACAGTTTTAAGAGATTATTTCTACTCCTTTCTTAAAATACCTTTATCACTACGTATGGTAATACATAAACAAGAGCAAATTTTGTATCTTTTAATACAAAATTTTGTGTCTTCTCTTTTCACAGTACATCATGTCATCTATGTGAACTAACAATAACCCCTTTTCCAAGATATGCTTTCTATTCACAATGCTACTCTTAAGAAAATATGGTATAATATTAAAATGAAAATCTTCCCAAGAAAGAGAGTAAATTTGATTCTCATTCTGACACATGATGTTAATACAAAACATGAATTTATAGGTGCTGTTGGGATACTCAGGAAAAAAAAATGGCACTTTTCATTTTAGTTCTTAAATACATATATATAAAGATCACTGCTTTCAACTGATCTTAGTGGCTTGACTAAATTTTGACTTGCATAATTACTATTTGCCTAGGCAAATCATCCCTTCAATTAAAATTGCTTAATACAGCCCATCTCATGACCTAAATTATGCTACTTTTTTGTCATTAAACTTTATTAAGCATCAGTCATTCTAGTACTAGAGATCCATGGAATAAACAAAGAAGTATGTATAAAAATTATACACACCACAAAACTGATGAATTGGGAAGCAAAACAGCTATTGTGATGCAATAGCTTTGTCCAGATGATCCTATGATAATGTAAGAACACACTATTCTACAACCAAGTAGTATAGAAAAGATGCACCATTCATATTTGTATTCTCACCTAAAATATTATACTTTTGCTCTCTAAATTTCTTATTTAATCCTTAAAAATGTTTCATTTATTTAATCAGAAAAGTAATTTATGTTAATTATGAGTTAGACTAATTTCTAAGATGTTGTCAGCCTATTTTTAGTGGATCCTTATATAAAAATCCTGTATTGATATTAAATAGGTTGTATTTGAGAGTCACATTTAACAGAAATGATGTCCAGTCTAAAAATACATGTCATGTCCAATAAGAAAAAAATCATATGTAGATGTTTATTATGCCTTCATATAAATATCCAGTTATATTGTATTATCTCACAAAAACAATAGCAAAATTTCTAACTCTCTTTAACTTTTTCTCTCACCAAAATGTTGTAACCCAGGGTATTAAAATCCAGTTCCTCTGCACATTCCAGCTCTCCTGTACTGTTGCCTCTATGCTGGGATATTCTTTCATTTTTTTTTCTCATTCACATCTGTCCAGACACATTTTAAGTCTTACATTGAACTCTTTCTAATGGGTAATGAGAATTGGTAGTGGCACATCTATAATTGACTGGAATGGAGTGGGAAGGAATCTTTGGAGATAAGTTGAGTGAGGAGCTGTGCATATCAGCATGGCCATATTGTGCCTGTTGACTTGCAAAGGATGAATGCTGAGGATATTGATGCAGGAAGAAATAATTGTAGGATCCAGATATCCAAAGACAAGGTTCCATTCTGAAAATGGAGATACTTGGTGCATGGGCAAATTTCCTTTGCAATATGTGGCCATACTCAATGTGATTTTTTCTGTTTGTATTCTTTCCTCACTGCAAAAGTTTAATCCACTTCAGTTTTCTTGTGCCAAATACCATCTAATTTTCCTCAACCTTGGCAGTGTGTAGGAAGTGATGGAGTCACACTTACAGTACAACTTAGCCAAAATTTAGTTTTAAAGAGTTTTTTTTTTTCTATAAATTAAGCAAAAGTGATTTTTCAGGGCACTTATAAAATTATGAGGAAGGCAAAGACAGGTTTGGGGATGAGCTCCCAACATGCATGGTACAAAAACCATGACACAAAATTAGATAGGAAAAAGAAAAGAAAAGAAAAGACAAGACTACCATTGTTGGATTTATAAGCAGATGAATTCTGTCTCATTCTTCACTTCTCATATCACTATATTTGATTGCAGAATTTAAATTGTATCTGTAAGTTCAGGAATACAAGTATGCAGGAAAGGTAGCATTTAGCATTGTAGTCCATCCAGAGGGAAAAAATAAAAAAAATTAATAGCAAGCCAGCTTGATTCTAAAAAAGTCTATGATAGAGTATAAATTTCTATAACTTTCACCCTTAACTTGTGCATGTGTTAGCTAGGTTTTCATTATTGTGACTAACATACCTGACAAGAAAAACTTAGAAGAGGAAAAGTTTATTTTGCAGCATGATTTCAGTGCATGGTTGGCCAACTCTATTTCTCTGGGCCTGAGGGGAAGCACAACATCGTGGCAGAACGGTGTGTTGGAATAAAGCTGCTCAGCTCCTGGTAACCAGGAAGCACAAACAGAGGGAGAACGTAGGGGCACAAGATAAAATTCTCTAGGGCAAACACCCAGTGACCTACTTCCAATTACACTTCCCCGGCCTATAGTCACCACCCCATAATCCATTCAAATTATTAATCCATATGATTAATTAATCCACTAATTAGGTTATGACTCTAATTTTCTGATCATTTCATGGCCTGCAGTAACAAGAGCTTTTTGGGGACACCTGATATTCAAATTATCACAATGTGTTATATTCCCTAACTTTCTACAAAATCTCCAACAAGCATTTCTATAAAAACTCCAACCAGTACTTCTATTTTTATCTAAGTAGTCCACATGCTACTTCTGTCCAAATTGCTGGTCCCCATGCAGAAATGCCCTAATAGTAACAAAATTTTACAGAAAGAAGTATCAAGAAACATTACTGCTCTATTGACTCATTAAACAAAAATTCCATAGACATCTCCTCTTTGGGTCAGCAGTGAAACACAGGAACCTGTATTCTCATGGTTAGGCTTGGATGTAAGTTGATTTTGGTATATTCTACATCTAGTATTACTACCCCAATTGTAAAGTGTTCATACTGACTTCAAGCTTATTATACTTGACTACTTCTTGCCTTAAAATAATCACCCATGGATGTACATCACAGTGTTATAGATATATGCATGTATATATTTGTGTGTATATACGTGTGTATATACATATATAAATATATATAGAATTTCATATGAGAGAGTCCATATAAAGTTTATATACATAAAGTATATATTATACACTAATTTATATAGATAATTGTCAAAAGTTGGTACAAAGTACATAGAGATATAAAAAGAATATTTATTTAAATACATATTTAAACATAATATAAATTTATACTATATGTATATGTCCTTTATATTTACATGCTTCAGACATATATGAAGGTCAGACATGCCTACCTTTGCCAGAAAGTCATTAAAAGATGTTTTCTATGTAATATTAAACTAAAAACTCAAATACACTTGCATATAGTTCCTTGTCTTGAATGTTCTCTTTCTTTGCTCCTCTCGTATGAAACCTATCAAATTCTTGTGTCTAGTTTTCAGAATTCTTTTATACTCATTATCCTTATTTTCAGTCTCTTGCTAGACTTGAATTAAAAAAAAAAAAAAACCTATTTTCATCAAAGGAGACAAAGGAAAGACTCTGACTGAAGAGCTGTGACACTCAGGAAACTATAACCCTGAGTCAATGACAGACCTGAGGAGGGGAATGACAGCTACACAGTCAAGTTCCAGAATCCAACTGGGAAGCTCATTTCAGTTTTATTGCTACCTTTCCAGCCTTCACAGAAAAGAGAGTAGGTGTAGAAAGGTAAAGAAACAACTTACTTCTCACAGGGGAAGATAGAATGTATATTCATGTAATTTTTGGTTCTTTTATTGGGCCAAGAAGCAATTAAGCAGGTGAGAGACAAACCTATGGAAGCACAGGAAGTAGAAAAAAATCTGTCTAAAACATCTGTTTAAGAATTGTGAAGTCAGAAGATTAGAGGCTGATAAAGAGAAATATTCTCTGCGATAGGTTTAGCACCTGCTCGCTGAATCCCCTAATGCTCTATGCTGTACGGTGTTCTCCAAAGCATGGATATGTCTGTCAATCAGCAAATAACTTACATGAGGCCAAACACCTTATGGCAAAGGGGGAAAAAAAAAAAAAAACTGCTGAGGCGAAGCTACCCTGGAACATTGACAATACAGAGAAATAAAGGAAAACATGGGTTTTCTTTCTCTTTGATGATTTAGCAGTCCTAACTTGTGTATTTCTTGTCTTGCTAATTTATTTTCAACAGAAAAGATACATTTTACTTTCCCACGGAGACTCTTTTTTCTTCCTTTCTCTCTTGCGCATTTTACGAGGATTTATTTCTGGGTTTATAAGCAGACTACAAGAATAGTATTTTCTTCATGTCATGATAATTTTTCACATTTTCTGACTTTGGTCTGATAGCTCACTGTATCACCATTACTTCAAATAAAGTATTTCAAATATAGCAGAAAAGTGTTCAGCATTTAAAATTCATTCTTAGGTAAAAATCACTGTGTGAGTTTTGAATTCAACTGGCAGCATTTAAAATTATGAGACTTCAGTATTTCTTTTTTGACAAATTATTTATAAAAGGAATCATTCATGTTAATGTAACAATTTTACTCATTTGTATTTTTCATTTTAGCATAAGTGATAATTTGCATTTTATGACTGCTATTTTTGAGATAAGATAAATATGAAACAATGTTTAAATTTTTTCTAAGATTATACTGCTTTGACTATTTTAATTCTATTCAAACCTCATTATTTTAATATACTGTTGATAAATGATACTCAAATAACAGTACAAAAACAGAAAATATGCCCTAAGGAGCTTTGAAAACTTAATAAAATTGAACTCCAAGTCCTATTTTCCTATTAAAAAAAAGATATGCAGGCATTTAAAGAAATTCTAAATTGATTACATTTGGATTTTGTGTATCACATGTGAAAAAAACAATACTAGGAAACAAAGGTTTACATTTAAGCATAAATTAAAGTATATTAATTGAGTCTATGGCAGATTCCTCTCTTAAATTTTGGATTTTAAATGTGTCAATTTCTGAAGAGTTTCCAATGTTTTCCTTAGAAATGGTCATAAACACTGACTTTATGATGTGACACGTAGTAGCAGATGGACTTATATTCTCCATAACAAGTTGGGTGCTCCAAAAAGGTGGCAATAGACAATGGCATTATCACTGTTGCAACACACACTGAACTTGACAGATCATTGTGTTCTTCTCGTGGCTAGCCATTTGATCACTGCCTCCTATTTCATCAGCAACAAAAGTGAAAGATTAAAGTGAAATTTGGTTTTATGTCACACCTCATTTTTATATGTATTTATTTCCCTCAAGTTGCTCTTTCCAGACCATGCGGTCCATATGTGTTCAAAATGTGTTCAAAATAATACATAGAGTCACACTGCTCTACCAAATCATAGAGAAATCAGAATCTCAGTATATAAAACCACCTCTGGATTCTTGAAAAACAATAGGGCATGGGAACAAAGTTTATCGGTCTAAGCTTAGAATTGATGAGGCTGACCATCCAGTATGAGCTTAGAAGCACACTGGATTACTAGAGGGCCACCTTTTGATCAACTTTCTGGTCTCTCCATCCCAAGTTGGACTGCAGGAGCCTCACAAGGCCCTATCTTTACCTCAATGCTGTCAGTTTCCCAAGATATTATTTATTAAGTTATAATAGGAAAGGATTTCTCATGTTGTAGAGAGAGGCCTGTGTTATGTGCACTCCTGTTGATCTTTCCTTTTATTGATTGTAGTTGGCAGGGAGTTAATCAAAACTGTGACTTTCCTAATTTGCTCTTGATTACATGTGTTTTGCCTTACACAAGAAAATATCATAAAGTTTCAGGTGTGGTGGCACATGCTTGTAATCCCAGTGGCTGGGAAGCCTGAGGCAAGAGGATTGGAAGTTCAAAGCCAGCCTCAGCAATTTAACAAGGCCCTAAGCAACTTAGTGAGACCTTGTCTTTAAATAAAATGAAATAAAATAAAAAGTGGCTGGGATGTGATGTGGCTCAGTGGTTAAGTGCCCCTGGGTTCAATCCCCAGTAAAAAAAAAAAAGAGAGAGAAAGAAAAGAAAGAAAGAAAAAAATGATCATGAAGTAAAAGATAAAAGATGTTATTATGGAGAGAATAGTACACAAGTTGAGAAATCTTCCATCACTGTCTATATTTTGTCACTAGAAAAATGAAGCATAAAATTGCAAGTCTGATCCAGGTCACCTGTTGGTTTCATCCAAGACTATGACAGTGGCTTATTCTTCAATTAAATCCTTGCTTAGATTATAAAATAAAAATTAATAGTCTAATTTACTGCATAAGCATAGACACACTTCTTGACTGATAAAGTACCTTTCATATTTAGATAAAGCCATAAAATTAGACATTATTAATCAGTTGAAGCTGAGAAAAATGAAGTTGGTTGCTAAGCAAGATAGTGGCAAAACTGGCATGACCACCCATTTCCTCTTGTCTATAAATTTTTATTGTTTCTACTGTCTATTTCCCATCTATTGTGCCATTTAAAAATAATCTCTTATTTTCTCTAGGCAACTGCACCTAAAATAGTCTGCTACATAGTCTGCTACATAGTCTGACTCTGTCTCTTTCTTTGTCCCTTTCTCTCTTAACTAAATGTCCATTCTCTGATCTCTGGATTCTGAATTAGAGGGTAAATTTAATTTATGTCTATGATTTGCTACTTTGCTTCTTCTCCATTTCAATAAGGGAAATCTTGACTGACTCATGATGGAGCATTCTGACAAACAGGGTTCAGGGGTTGACTACCCTTTCTGGATCACATGACTCAGGCCCAGTGAATTTCCAACAGGGAGGCCAACCAGAGCCTGTTCATCTGATCCCTAACTCTTCACTCTTCAGGTTCTGGTTTGTTTCCCTGAATAGGAAGAATGGATTCCAGGAGCTGTTTCTCTGCTTAGAGCTATGCAATGAATGCCAGTCCAGTTTGTCTTCCTGAACACACAGGTTCCCATGTTCAAAAGTATTCTTCCACAGAATGGAGGCCAGAAGTTTCAAATCGAGGTAGTAACCAGAGGATCCTGGCTACATGATTCTAACCTCTTTCTCTACTTTCACAAGACCTTCTCCTCTTTCTCCCAGGATGCCCCTTTTCTTTTAAGGTCATTTATTGCATTTAGGACTTTCATAGATAATCCAGGTAGATCTAATTTATAGTTTCTGAATTTATTTGCAGTTGCAAAGGCCTTTTCCCAAACAAGTTAACATTCCCAGTTTCCAAAAGGTTAGCACATGGATACATGTTGTGTTTTGTTTGCTTGTTTTCTGGTGAGGAGGCAACATTGTGTTAGTTTTCTTGAACTGTCATAACAGTATCAAAAACAGGGTTATTTATTCTGGAGGTTAAATGTCAGAGCTGAAGGTGTTAGCAATGTTGGTTTCATCTTCCAGTAAGGACGGTCAGATTATATTAAGGCCCATATTAATAAACTTATTTTAACTTAATTTTACCTTTAAAAAACCTTACCTTCTCATACAGTCTCATTGTGAAGTACTAAGCATCAGGACTTCCAGATGTGAATTTAATTGAGAATAAAATTCAACCCATAATAGCAGCAATTCAAGCAAATAGAGTACGACTGATAATCCTGCCTTCCTGGTTTTAGGTTCATTTGCTTTAAGTATACATTTGCAAGGCTCTAAAGGAGGAGAGTTGGTGAGAATAATGATATCTGTACATTAGGAGATTCTACAAGGATTGAATGAGAGACTCAGGATAAGTATATGCTCCATGAGAAGAGAGCTCACACCTCTGTGGAACCTGTCTTCAGAGCTGTTCTTGCTACTGGTATACAGGAGATATAGGAGATGATGGATAAAATTTGAAGAAACAATAAGAGAGAGGCGGAATAAAAAGTGGTGCTTGCTAAAAGACAAGAAGTTGCAGCATATAGTAAAACCCCCTTTTTTGTTGTTCTTGTTTTATTTTTTTTTCAGTTTTTTTTTTTTTTAAATTTTAATTGGTTCTTTTTAGTTATCCATAAAATTCTAATTCATTTTTATACATAAGTATAAAAGAATAGAATATAATTTTTCTAATTCAATCCCCATAATTCCCCTTTTCCTCCCCTCCTCCTCCCTCCCCCCTGTTACTTTCCCTCTATTCTACTGATCTTTTATTTACTTATAGATTTTTTCTTTTGTTAGTGCCTTGTGGATGTTCATGATGGTGAGATTCACTGTGACATATTCACATTTGTCTACAGGAAAGTTTGGTCAGATTCATGCCACTGTTCTTTGCTTATCCCATTACTCCTCCCTCCCCCTCAATTCCCTTCATCTAATCCACTGATCTTTCTTCTATTTTGAGGGAATCCCCCACTCCTCTTTTAAATGCATCCCCTCAACTAGTTAAGGGCAGCAAAACATAAAGAAAAAATACAATCTGTGGATTAGAGAAGAACATAGACACTCCCCAAATGTCTCTGTATGTACTTAAACAGAAGGCCTTTTTGAGTAAGTACACTCTCTTCTGTGTTAAAAATTGTCCTAAGATGGTTTCACCTATAATCCATTTATATTTATGTCAATAGCTTTACAAAATGAATGCCATGGTGGGGTCAGCTCCCTTGGGGAGTAAAAGAAGTAGGAAGGAAAAGGCAAGAAGAATGAGTATATTATCGGATTTCCTTCCATTCTTCTCACTCCATCATCGTTAGGAATATTTGATGGATTTTTTCTTGTCCAAAGAATCTATAGATGTTATCTCTAAACTCTCACACAAGATTTGTTTGAAGGTATCAACAAATCATTTAATATTATTCCTGTACCATAGGTAGGAAGAATAAAGTCATAAAGACTGACACTTTCTGTAAGGGGGAGAAATGTTGCCATTAAAGGTTCACAAAGCTTGACTTACACATATGGTGAAATAATTGCAAGATGATGTGTCCTGGGAGGAATAAACCAAGACAAACCTATCATGCTTGCATTTTGAACTAAATGCCAGTTTCTGGGTGACAGTTGTCTTATTGATTTCTTTAGATGGACCCCTTTCTAAGTATATGGAAAAGTCTTTATATACCTGATTAGACAGGAGAATTAATGGCCTATGTGAAACCTATTGGACATTCTGAAATAATTTCTTCATTTACAATCATATAGAAGCAATGAGCATTAATGACAGTTTAAGAATGAGAAGTGGAAAAACAAAATAGATCCTCTTAGCCTTTACAACCAGGCATTTGTCACCAAAAATACAGGTGATGTTAATATACTCTTAACAGTGTATGCGAGAGAGACTGTTGATTTGGGGTTTAATTCATCGTACTATGGAAATGCTTCCAAGTTACAGAAATATGAGAATTGGATATACATACAATTCTTTTTCAATGAAATTTTTGAGAAGCTTTGTATATATTTTAAACAGAGAAAAATGACTACAGGACCAAAGAAGCCTGATGAATATTTAGTTCAAAATTCCTTCTTTGGTCAGGAAGAATGAGATTTAAGACCTCTACAAGACAGACTGAATGCTTACATCTAGCAGCATGATTGTAGTTACTACCCACTCCAAAACACTGGGTGTGGTTCTAGTGGATCAAAGAGAAGCAACAGGGTATATTCATTTCCTGACCCATGGGCAATTTTCAAACGGATTGTATTCAACACCAGTTTATGCAACCAGTTTTAGCCAATTACTTTTTTCTTGTGTACTGTGATGAATAATACCTTATCTCCCAATACACACACACACACACACACACACACACACACAAACACATACAGGGCTTATGTCTAGGCTTTCCAAATATACATTTCTTATAGCTGAAAACAGAAATGAAATAATTAAAAAGTCTCTTTTCTGTTTCCTTTTTCTCTTGATACTCTTATCTTGCACTTTGGAAACTCGCTTCCTCTCCATCCTTTCCAGTTAAGTTGCCCCTTCCCTTCTCCTTTTCCTCATTTCTAGTTTAATCTACATGCAACCTCTGTAATCTTGTTTCCTCAGGGACAATAGTCATCCATTTCTAAGATTCTGTGCCATATTGCAAAGAGAAAAATTACAGCCTCAGGAGGATTAGCAAGATCAGAGAAAAAAGGACAGAAGCAAAGAGTGCACAGTTTACTCCATGCAGCTAGAAAAAGGGGCACCACATTATTCCAACTTTATCACACCATCAACAACAGATTTCTTCTCATAGCCCTTCCATTCGTTTTTCTGCAACCACTTAAAATTATTTAAATGGAAAGTGTTTACACCTTTTCCAGATGGCAGGACAAGAATAAAAGAAACAAAGAAATGATCTCTTGCCCAAAAGAATAAATCAGAATGGCTGTAAGACAGAAAGTAATAATTCTCAGAATTCCAGTAGAAGTATAATCATTTAAACACAATTGTGTGTGTTTGTGTGTGTGTGTATGTGTGTGTGTGTGTGTGGTATGTTTGTGTGTAGATGCTTTCAGAATGTAAAATAGGAAATGGGTGAATAATTATCAGGAATTTTGCCTAAAAGTAACCTTACCAGTGAGAACTGCTTCAGATCATGACTCTAAATAAGGTCCTGCCTAATGACTCAATATTTTAGTTCACCAGTTATTTTATTTATCATCTTTCTTGTGCTCTACATCTTATAATTATTGTTCACTTCCCTCTGGTTTGCATCCTCCAATTCATTGTTAACTTCTTAAGTCAAGGCGGTTGTTTTGTTACTTTTAGCCACCTAGTACATGTTACAAATGATAATTACATGATTAATTGCACAAAGAAAGATATGAAGTTTAAAAATCCAAAGGATTTTCTCCTTTCTTTACATTTGCTAAACTTTGGTTAAAGGTTCAGAATATTCTTTCATTAAAAATAAAATGTCTTTCAGATCTTAGATGAGTAGGAAAAAGGTCATTGGTTAGCTACAGCTGAAATACTATTGTTTAGGAATATGAATATGTACATTTATCACTTATTAATTACTCAAAAATGTGCAAGAATCCATGCTACATTCTGAGTACAAAAATGTTCCTTTTGTACCCAGATTTAGGCCCACAATTATTTTGGAATATTGGCATCTACACAAGCAATTGCTATTCCACAGTTTATTCTGTGGAATGAGCAAAAATAAAAGGAAGATTCTCAGGGCAAGACAGAAATGTTTTTACAGGTATGACCTTTAGTGTTGTTCATTAATGTTGAGCAAACTTTGTACTTGTGGGAAGAAAGAGAAAGCTCTTTACAGAAAGAAAGTGAAAGGGCATAGCATGCTCAGGAATACCAAGAAGTTTGTTGAAACATTTGAAGAACAAACAGCAAGTATAGTTGGGGACAAAAGGAGACAGAGCAGAAAAAATGTCTTTACCCCAAATACATTAACAGTATTGATCTACTGTTTTCCACCTTCAATAATAAGATAACATATAGACATGATTTCAAAGGAGGAAAGTAAAGTTCAAATTAAGATTTTAAAGATTGTAGACATTACAATGATGATTATTTGAAAGAACAGGCAGAGAGTCAACTTGTTGCTGTCAAAAAGGTCAGCTTGATAATAGAATAAAGAGAATAGGTATGACCTCATGGTCTTTTAAACAATTTTCTTCCTAATGTAACACCTTATGAGAAAATAGAGGATTTTGCTGTAATTTAATGCATGAAACTCAGTTTGAGACAAGACTTTTGGAAATGTGACTTTTGAAACTTGAATCCTTCTCACCAACTTTTCAATAGTATACATTTAAATAAGTTTATAACTTACTAACTGGAACCCAAAGATAGAGCTTTATTTGAAACACAGATAAATATTTATATCTCATTTATCACTCATTACATGGCAATTGAAAAGCCCTGAAATTTTAGTCAAGCACAATTGTTTCAGTAATACTGTAGAAGGTGTAATGCCATTATGTATGTCAATATTATAAAGTTTCACACTAATTTTTAGAGAATGAATCATTCATATCCATAAACCATATCTTTTTAAATTTTCAGATAGATAAGTATCACCACTATGTTAACTTAAAAATTCACAATGTTCTGGGTTAGAGGAAAAAAAGAAAAAGAAACTGAGGCGTGACAACTAAGAGCAAAGAGGAAATGTATTATTAAATTACAGAAATGTAAGCCAGTCCCTAACCTGGTAGAAATAAGTAGAAGCATTGCAGGTTTACAGCTCAAATCCTCCCTTCTAGAGCCAGAACCATGGTATATGAAAAATGTTTAATCTGTTTAGGTTGCTGTAACAACACACCAGAAACTGGGAGGGTTAACAGACAATAGAAATATATTCCTCACGATTCAGAAAGATGTGAATTCCGTACCAAGGCACTGTCTAACTCTATGTCTGGCAAAGGCTTTCTAGCTCATAGCGGGCACCTTCTTAAGGACCAGGTGTGGTGGTGCATGCCTCCAATTCCCTCAAGTCTGGTGGCCGAGGCAGGAGGATTCCAGGTTTAAGGCAAATCTAGTCAACTTAGCAAGACCCTAAACAACTTAATGAGACCTTGTCCCAAAATGTAAAATGAAAATTGCTGGGGATGTAGCTCAATATTAAAGTTACCCTGGGTTCAATCACAAATATCAAAAACAAAAAAATTGCATAGAGTGTTTCTTGCTGTGTTCTTACATATTGGAAGGAACATGGCAGCTCTCTGAGGCCTCTTTTAAAGGGGAACTAATATTCATGAGATCTCTAATAACATCTGGAGGCCCCCAGGGCCAAATAACATTACATTAGGGATTTAGTTTCATCATAGGAATTTAAGGGTGATAAAAATGTCAAGACCACAGTCGACAATTACAAAACCTTCTTTTGCACTAAGGTGATTAAAACCATCTTGTGTAATGGGCTTACTTTCTATATTATTTGCATGGGGATTCTCATTATTATCAATTGTCATCCTGTTCTTCCCTCAGATCACACACAAATCTTGCAACAGGAAGTGATCCTTGTAGTGTTAGAACCCAAAAGAACTTTTTCCTCTTCCTTCTCCTTGCATTCTCATCTCTAAGTTATTCCCTCACATCTCTCAATCTCTCAGAGCCAAACTTTTAAAGACATTCTATCTCTATTTCCTTAGCATCCATAATAAGGAAATTGTTAAAATTTCTGCCTTAAAAAAATCCCATTTGAAGCTGGGCGCCGTGGCGCACGCCTGTAATCCCAGCACTTGGGAGGCTGAGGCAGGAGGATCGCAAGTTCAAAGCCAGCCTCAGCAATGGCGAGGCACTTAGCACCTCAGTGAGACCCTGTCTCTAATAAAATACAAAAAAAAGGGCTGGGGATGTGGCCCAGTGGCCGAGTGCCCCTGAGTTCAATCCCCAGTAAAAAAAAAAAAAAAAAAAAAAAAAAAAAAAAAAATCCCATTTGATATAAAATATCTTCAAAGTGAGGGCTTCACTCCAGGGCATTCACTGAGGTTGTGCACACTTTGGTTCATGCTGGCTTTGGGTGCATCTGGGAATGGCCCATTTTTACTCAGCTGTTCATTTTCCTTCCTGGAGTACCCATATCATGTATCACCATTTCCCTTTTCATGTTCTTTGTATTTTGCCCACTCTAGTACTCCATTGCTTGTAGTTCATTCTCTTCTTCATTACTGTTGTCCAACAGCTTGTGTATGTGAGTTTTCATTTCACTTAGGAGCCTCATGGCTATAAACACACACACACACACACACACACACACACACTACACACTTGTTTGTGTGTTCACACATCTTCCTTTTTATACATTCTACCTTTCTCATACTTACAATTCCTCAAAGTTGAAATTCTCAGACACTTGCTGTCTCCCTCTTTTCTTAATCATCCATGAGCTTCTTAATGATCCCTCAATTCCTCAGATTCTTGCATTAAAAGAAAGCAGGGGCCTGCAGACTGACATTTTACCCACTCCATGTCTCTGTGGCACTTTACCACCTCACCCCAAGTTCATTCACTCTTTGCATATTCACTTCCCTAGACTTCTGTGATGTGTTCCTCATGCCAGTCCCCTGACTGCACTGGTAAGCCTCTTCCAATGGCACCTTTCCTGTATTCCCTTAATGAAAGGCAGCATAGAAACATGATTAAAACTGTTAGGTTTCTCTTAACTTTTCAACCCTTAGGTTTCTCTTAACTCTTCTTCCCCTTCCATTAAGGCTTTGGAGGACCAAAAATAAGTTTATGTATTCCTTTGGACATATTATGAATATTTCTGAGCACAATATAACCCCCCAAAACACACTGACAACAATTGGTCATTGTATCATGTACATTCTTGCTTAATTTCTGTTATGTTTCAGCTTCTCAAACACTAAGCACCATCAATAGAAATTTGAAAAATAGAAGATTTTACAGCTCTTTATGCCTTTACAATGGCAATATATTAAACATAGTCTAATTTAAGTCATCTGCATCCTCTTGTATTAATTACAGAATGCAAGGTGGATGGCAATCTACATCCTCTGATGTGAAATATGAGGCAGACACATGGACAAAACCAAGAATTTAAACAATATAGTTTCCGGAGAGGAAATAAATACTATGATGTGTGGGTTAGTAGGACTAACATCAAAGAGGAAATTTTGTAACATTTTCTCATGTCTTGAGACAAATTTCTATTTTTGAAACTTGATTTGAAAGAACTTATTTCCCACTGACCTTCTGGAAATATGAGTTCTACAATGGTGTCAACCCACTGGTTTATTATTACAGAGAAACCAATTTGCTAGAGCATATTCTTCATCATGAACCAAGTCACTGCTCAGGCAGAGCTGTGCAGGTGGCTAGCACAATGAAGATAAGTTATGTTGTTATTGCTAAGTCCCTGTGGAAGATGGTATTTTATTTACTGCAAAGTGTTGTGAGATATTTGTTACAAGTGCATCCTGTGTTTCCCAAATATAAAAGAGGCATGCCACTCTAATGTTTGTTTGTTTAAGTCTCAAAGTAGCATTAAGTATGTATAACTAATACTACTCTTCATTGTAAAAGTAAATATTGCCCTTTTTAAGACTATTTTTGAGAGCAGTTTTAGATTTACAGAAAAATTGAGGGGAAGGCACAGAGAATTCCTATATATGTCCTAACTATACACATCCATAGCCTCTTCCATTATCTACAAACCCAGACTCCAGAATGGTATATTTGTTATAAGTTATAAACCTCAATGAGCCTATACTCATCACCCAGTTGTAACATAGTCAACCATAGTTTAACTTAGGTTTCAGTGTTTGTATTGTACATCTATGGATCCGGACAAATGTGTAATAGCATATACCTACCATTACAATATCATATGGGATAGGTTCACAACCCTAAAAATGTTCTGTGCTGTATTTATTCATCCCTCCCTCCTAACACCTGATAATTTTGCTTTCTCATTGTTTTGCATTTTTCCTAATTGTTATATAGTTGGAATATAGTTTGCTCTATAATAAGTTTGGTCAGTAATTCATTTTTTGTCTTCACATTCTTCAGTGTCTCTTTCACTACAGTGGAGGCAATTCTGGGTCTTTTGCCTTTTCACCTAAACTTTAGAATTAGTCAATATACACAGGATAATTTGCAAGGATATTTATTGAAATCACACAGATTCTACAGAGCTTTTTCAGATTGACTTCTGTTATTTATCAACATGCATTTAAGTTTCCTCCAGTTTTTTTTTTTTTTTTTTACCCCCTCATGGCATGATAGCGCATTTATTTTTAGTACTTCATAACATTACATTGTTCAAATGCAACAATTTATTAATCTACCAACAGAAGGGAATCTTGGTTGTTTCTAATTTCTGAAATTTTTTACTAAAGCTGCTATAAACATCCGTGTGCTGTTTTTTGAATAGGCATAAGTTTCATTTCCTTTAGACCCATACCAGGAAGTCTGATTGCTGAATCGTATGATTAATATAAGTTTAGTTTTGTAAGAAGCTGCCAAACTCTCAAAAGTGGTGTTACTTTTTTCCGTACACACTAGCAGTGGAAAAGAATTACCTTTACTCCATATCGTGTCCCACATTTGGTATATATAGATATCTCATTGTTATTTTAATTTATAATTCCATGATGACATATAATATAGAATATCCTTTCATTTGCTATCATCTACATATCTTTTATTGTGAGATGTCTGCTAAAGTTTTGGGACCATTTTTTTAATTGAATTGTTTGCTTTTAATGTATAATTTTCATATTTCCTTGTATATATAGGAAAAGTCCTGTCTCACACTTCATTTTTTTTTTTTGCAAAGAATAACATCTAATTTGTGACTTGCCTTTTTATTCTCCCAATTGTGTAGTCTCAGAGCAGAAATTTTTGACTTTTATGAGATGCAGCATATAAATTCTTTTTTCATGGTTGTGTTTCATGGCCTATTTACTAGGCCTAATCACTCACTTCCCAACAGCCTTATCTCCTAATATCATCTCATTGATGATTAGATTTCAATCCTTGACTTTCAGAAAGACATAAAATTCAGACCACAGCAAGTATCTAGTCAGTCTAGTGCCTGCATTTATTTATGGACAGTGTTGATTAATTTCTAGTTTTTCTTTGTAAACAAACCATAATTTTTTTCTTTGCAAAATTTTTAAATTATGATAAATGGAAAATGCATGAATATCCGATGAATATCTGATGATAAATTGAGAAACTAGATTCTCCATTCCCCAGAGATTTATTTTTGGTATTTGTTGTGGGTTGATTTTGTTGTATCTTTAGTGTTCTAAGCTGTCTTGTAAAATCTGTATTTTCTTGTATCTATCCAATGATGTTTGTTTTTCTGTAGATTAGTAATAACCTATTATTTTGACAGATTTACTTTAAATACCTGGATCTGAGAAAGGAAAAATGAGGGGAACCCTCTCTCACTCTTAGCATATTGACTGTGTCCATCCTCCTTCATTGCCTGGCCAGGCCACTCACAACTCTGCCTCAGCCTTCACTTATGGCTTGTGTGGAGCCTAAAGCTTCACTGGAGTTGAAAGGTGGACCTCTCCAGCCTTTGCTAAGCACTCATCCAGCAAGTATGCCTGCCATAGTCCCTGGTATACATGAGAGCTATTTAAACCCCTTTATCCCCAATGGATTTACTTTCCCAACCTCTTCCCAGGATCTATGGCCCTTCTACAATTTGTCCTGATGTTATCTCTTTCTCACTTGCCACAGTGTACTATAACTAATATTTTTCTTAGGATAGTTTCAGCCAAAATATCCCCACTATGCTACCTTAGTCCTGTGACTGTTTCAAGTTATATGAAACAAAGGTAAAATTCCTTGCACCCTCCTTTAAGGTTTCCCAGATAGAGAGCAGCACACAATCACAATTATTTTAGAACAAAATCTTTGCTAAGTCTGGTACTGAAAACCTCAACCAGGAATGCTTGCTATAGTATTCTTGACTGCTGCTGAACTGGGGTCAGGGAAAAGATAGGTGTTTTAAAAAGCCACAGAACTCCTACCACACTGCATCCATGTTTTCCTTCCTCAAGCTTTGTTAGTTGTTTTCATTTTCTGTCTACATTCCAAGGTATGCAAAAGGTGACTCTGAGAGTTTTTCCTTACTTATTAGTTAGTTAGAATTTTTTAATGGAGAGGTTGAATCCTAGAATTACTAACTCTTCCATTTGTGTTGGTATAAATCCTATGATCACTTTTATATCCTATTCCTACATAGTATAGTGAATGCTCTGATCCTCAGAAAATAGTATTATTTATTTGTTTTCACTATAGTATGAAATAAACATTTTTTTCATTTATAACTCATTACTATTCACTTTAGAAAGTAAAATAGAAGATCATTTGAGTAGAAAATCATACTTTTCCTTATCTGGCAGAAATAATGGGAATAGGCATTATATGAACAAAATCTATATTCAGAATAAGATAAAGTGAGACTAAAATGCTCTTAGTGACTTCATCAGCAAAACATAATTCATAATTTGCATTATATGGTGAATTTAGTCTGTGTAGATTCATGCATTTCTATACTGCAGTCTTGAATATTTTGTCAACTGACATAAAATTTTCCTATGGTAATTGCATATTAGAAAATATATGAAGAACTAGTACTGATTTTTCTGTGGAGTGTTATAATTGTGTATGTAAAAAATTATTTACCTACAAAATGTATTTTATCTGAAATATTGTTACATATGATAGAAAAAGAAATTAATATAAAGGAGGTCTGCTTAACATTTATTTGTCCTTATATTAATTCTTATTGATTTATCATTTACATAAAATGATCACAAATTTAGAGAATACAAATTTTTTAATTTGATTAGTTTTTAAAATAAGTATACTGCAATCTTGAAATTAGAAGTCAAAACCAAAATATATTTTAACAAACAGTTGTATATAAAAAAAAATACTAAATATATGCACTATGAGTTGTACATATTAAAAAATATAAAAATAAAATTAAAAAAAGATAAGAATATTACCTATGTTTCAAAAGATGAATATTTTTAATTGGCTAAATCTTTGCTGACATTGGAATACTAATTTAAACTTGTAATGTCTCATTGTCTTGGCAACTTCAACTAAAAATAAATGTGTGCTTGTTATTTACTATAACTTAGGTGAAAATAGAATAGCTATTGATAGCAAATTTCATCAAAGACTTTGTTCCTAATATATGTACATTTATTTTACTATATCATATGTTTGAGAATGTTCATCTCAATATTTCTTCCTGTCTGAATATAGGAAAATAAATAAGGAGAATGGAACAGTAGATAAAAAATTGGTAAACTTCTCTTTTGGTGGGTTACAAAAAGATCATTACCTCATGATTCTAATTTTCAAGATATAAAGTTATACTAATTCAATATATTAAATTTCTTCTTGTTTTCTCTAATGAATTATTCTTATTTTTTAATAGTAGTTAGCATGCAAATATTTAATCATAGCTAAGGAATAATCACAATCCTTTTCCCCTCTCCCTCCCTTTTTATTCCCTTGTTTCTACCTCTCTTTCTTTTATTCTCTTTCTCATCTTTTTAATTTGATGTTATAATTTGAAGAATGGAATTTTGATAACTGTTCCCTCCTTAAATACTTTCTGTCCTATAAAATTGATAGTCATTCATGATATTTCAATACCCCATTAGGCAATAATTTGCTTTCCATAAGAATTATTTTCATATGATCATTAAAGTTTATAACCAATTAAAAACTCTGATACTGTTCTTTAATGATAAATCTTCATTTACATAATATGCATGTATTTATTCTCAAACTCTACTCAGGGCTCCTTTTATACAAGAAGTTCACTCAAACAGTAACAGAAGCATTTGCAACTTGATGAACTTTAAAATAAGACAAAGATAAGGATAAACAGTACTTATAAAAAAAATATAAAGGTCTCAATTTTAATGCAGAGACAAGAAAACACAACCTTAAACAAATTTGAGCATAGCAACTCTTATTTTATATATTATAGTGAGCTAGCTGTTGACTATCAAAGGGACTATCTGATTTTTCTGTACATAGTGAGTTGACTATAGACATCAAATAAAGGAATTCCTTTTGTTATGAATTCTCCCAATCCCTTGAATGTTCATGAAACAGTCTGAACTTTTAATTTGCCACTTTGCTTCCATTTTACTTCCACCTTACTGAGGGATAGTATGCACACTCCTACCTTAAGGCTCATTTCCAGATAAAATTTGGCACTTATTATTATCATTCAGAAAGTTTTCACTACTTCTCCCATCTCATTATGAAAGACATAAATCATTGTGAAAAAACTCACAGATTTTTTGGAGGATCAATTGACATTCATTAACAATCCTCTCTGAATTGATTAATATAATTTGAGGCACTTAATATCTTAAGTTAGATCTCCTAAAAAATAGTTTGAGACAGGGATATTTGTGCTTGTGATTTATTGAGGAAGTATCCTCAAGAGAAAGTGAGAAAATTAGAATAAGTCAAGAAAAGGAAAGTAGCAAAACCGTGGTTCCAGATGAAGTCTAGCTTTAGCCTGTTCCTATTAGGTGCTTTGAAACATGAATTATATCATGGAGTTGACTTCATATGTAAGCAGGGAGCTGAAGACATTTATGCTGTTGTTCCAATCAGTTCTTGGTTGGGAGATTCCACCCCTTGCCCCCATTATTCAGTACAGTGAAATATTTGTTATATTTTTAAAACAATGCTACAACTTTTATTTTCTTCATTTTAAATTCTCCAGAAAACCTGTGTTGTCCTACAAACTCTATTACACAGTATTAAAAGATCCACAGGTTTAGATTTAGTTGAAGAGAAAAAACAACTTACCCAAAGACATGCCCTGAAAAATAAGCAATAAAACCTGGATATAATATGAAAGCATCAATCTGAGAGAACTGGAGAAGGAAATGAAGCAGACCAACTCCTGGAAGGAATATACATTTGCTTTTTATTTTTTATTCAAAGTTGTTGTATTTATAATAGTAGTATGCATTATAATTCATAATAAACATATAGAGCATCTTTTTACAAAACACTGTATACAATGTATATTCATAATATGCATTTGCATTGAGTGGAGGAGATGGGGACTTAATCCAAGAGGTCCCTGTCTCTGTTGGGTGGATTACCCTGCAACAGTGAGAGCACATGAGAAAAGCCCAGCCTGAGGCCTAGGAACTAAAATTGAAAAGCAACATAGCATTTTCTCATTATAAGTATACTTGCTCTTGTACCTCCCACCATGTTGTAAAGAAGTGAAAGGCACATGGACGAGTGGTGAGTAGGTAATTCAGTCAATGACTGTTATACCTGCCAGCAGACAGCATCAACTACCAGAAGTGTGAGTGAATAAACCTGCAGATGAAGCCAACACAACTAAGTGGAGCAGATATGAGCTCTCTTCACTGATCACTGTCCAAACTGAATATGTGTGCCTCTGGGTTTAAAAGAAGAACAACTTATATATTAGACCAAAGAGATATGGGGAAAATATCCTTTGAAGTCACATAATTCAAATTATATAATTTCACCAGATAATTATAAAGTAGTACCATCTCAATTGAGTTAAACAAAATAAAAAATGTATAACATATTGAAAAAATTAAAATAACAGCATTTGCAAACATGTAATTATAGTGAGAGATTTTTAACACATCATCATTCTTAATTGATCAAGTAGATTGAAAAGCACAGTTAGTGTTATAAAAGGATCAATCTACAAATTTAGTAAGATTTGTAAAAATATAAATAATTTGACCTTGATATTTTAAGTTTATTGATACATATTTATGTTAAAAATGCAAATGTATTTGATCTTCAAATATTCATGGAATATTTGCAATAATCATGTACAAAGTTGTAGTTATTCTTAGATAGCTTTGATGAACTACATGATACAAACCATAATCTTTAGCTCTTATATAAAAACGTACACATCACTTACAAAAAGGGAAAAAAGTAGGAGAAATGAAGAAAACCTAGGGATACATTGTGATAGCATTAACAGAAAAAAATTATTTGGGTTATAGGTGTGCAAGAGTGACTTGGGAATATCAAAGGGATAGAAAGCTTATTCAAAAAATAATAATAATAATAACAAGAACAAATTTCCCAAACCTAGGGAAGGATATGAATAGCAGAGTACAGAAAACTCAAGTCACTGCATAAATGTAACCAAGTCTACCCCAAGACATCTTTCATAACTAAATTCTCAAAGGTGAAAGACAAAGAGAATATTCTTGAGGATACAAGAGAAAAAAAAAAAAAAAAAAAAAAAAAAACCAACAACAACAACACTTAAATGTGTAACAATTCACCTGACAGCAGACTTTTTAGCCAAAACCTTACATACACTTTAGGATAGAGTGGCAGACATACTCAATAAAATACTATCAAGTCAAATCCAACAGTGTATTAAAAAGATTATTCCCCATGATCAAGGGGGTTTTATCCCAGGAATGCAAACATAATTCAACATATGAAAACTAATAAATGTGACACATTACATCTAAAGAATGAAATGCCAAAACCACATGGTCATCTCAATGGATAGTGAGAAGACACTGGATAAAATTTAAAATCACTCTTGACAAAAACTCTCAGCAAAGTAAGCATATAAGAAATCTACCAAAACATAGTAAAATCCATCTTTTAAAAACCAGCAGCTAATATCATGCGAATGGGAAGGAGCTGAGAGCTTTCTCTGTTAGATGTGGAAGAAGACAAGGATGCCCAGTTTTACCATTTCTATTCAATGTAGGCCTGAAATTCCTAGCCAAAGCAGTCAGGGAAAAGAAAGAAATGCATGCATTCAAATTGGAAAAGAAAAAGTCAAATCATCACTGTTTGCAGATGGCATAGTCTTACATATATATATAACCACAAAGACCCCACCAAAAATCTGTAAGAACTAATAAATAAAATGAGCAAAATCACAGAATGTAAAAAAAAAAAAAATGTAGCAAAACAAAAATATACAAAATTAGTAGCATTTACATAAACCAATAGCCAATTATCTGAAATAGAAATCAAGAAATCAATCTGATTTGCAATAGCTATAAAAATATGGATATGGTACCAATGAATAAATTTAACCAAAAAAAAAAAAAGTAAAAGAACACTATGCTGAATATTATAAAACATCAATGAAAAACAAATGAAAATGATACAAAATGTGGAAAGACTTCCCATGTTCATGAATTGGAAGAATCAATATTGTTAAAATGTTGATATAACACAAAGTCATTCTCACACTTAAGATAATCTTTATGAAAACGCAAATGCCATTCTTTACAGAGTTAGAATAATTAATAAAATTTGAATGGAACCACAAAAAACACTAAATATCCAAAACAATACTGAGCTATAAGAACAAAGCAGGAGGCACTGCATAACCTGATCTCAAAACACTGCTAATGTTTACCAAAGAAAAAAGCATAGTATTTGCATAAGAACAGACATAAAGATGTAAAACAGACTCAAGGCCTGGAATTAGACAAGGCATGTCCAGCCAAGTGACTTTCAAATAAGGTGCACTGGAGAAAGGACAGTCTTTTCAATAAATAGTGCTGGAAATTTTGGGCACCACATGAATAAGAATGAAACTAGATACCTTTTCCTCACCAGTGTAAAAAATAAAATCAAAATGGATTAAACACTATACAGCTCAGTTGGCAGAGTGCTTGCCTCACCTGAAAAATATGAAAATACTAGGAAAATACTACAGGACACTGAAATGGCAAGGATTTTTTGGACAAGACCACAAAAGCACAGAAAACAAAAGCAAAATCAGACAGATATAATTTCCTCAAACTGAGAAGTCTATGCACAGCAAAGGAAATAAACAACAGAGTAAAGAGAGAACCTACAGACAAGAAAAATAACTTTTGCAAATTATTTGTTTGACAAGAGGCTACTATGAAGAAGACATAAGGAACTACAAAACTCAATAGCAAAAATAAATTGGAAATTGATCCAAATAGACATTTTTCAAAAGAAGTTACACAAATAACCAGCAGGTATAGGAAAAACTGCTCAATGTCACTAACTATGGGGGAAATAAAAATGAAAAACACAATTGTTATGGTTTGAATGTGAGGTTTACCCCAAAAGCTCATGTATGAAACAATGCAAGAAGGTTCAGAGGAGAAATGATTGGGTTGTGAGAGTCTTAACCCAATCAGTGAATTAATCCCCTGATAGGGATTAACTGAGTGTTAATTGAAGGCAGGTGGGGTGTAGCTGGGGGAGGTGGGCATTGGGGGAGTGACTTTGGGGTATATATTTGTATCTGGCAAGTGGAGTCTCTATCTGCTTCCTGATCATTATGTCAACTGCTTCCCTGTGCCCCACTCTTCCGCCATGATGTTCAGTCCCAACTTGAGCACAGAGGAATGGAGTCAGCTATCTGTGGACCGAGACCTCAGAAACCATGAGCCCTCAAATAAAGTTTTCCTCCCCATACATGTGTGCTGATTGGGTCCTTTAGTCACAACAGTGAAATAACTGACTAAACAATGAAATGTCATCTTACCCAAGTAAAAATGTTTATTATCAAAGAAAAAAGAAGATAATAAGGGCTGGATGTGGAGAAGGAATCTTTGCACACTGTTGGCAGGAATGTAAATTAGGAGTGCCTTTATGAAAAGAGTAAGCAGATTTCTACCAAAATTAAAAGTATAATTATCATATAATCCAGAAACCCCACTGCTGAGATACCTAAAGGAAATGAAATCAGTATGTTGAAGAGACTTCTATACTGCACTGTATTTTTTCAGCACTATGCACATTAGCCAGAAAATGGAAACCACCTTAGTTTCCATCAGATGATGAATAGATAAAAATATTGTACATGTACACAATGGAATACTATTTAAACACAAAATAATGAAATCCTGTCTTTTGAGACAACATGGGTAGAACTAGAGATCAATATGTTAAGTGAAATAAACCAGTGACAGGAAGACAAGTCCTCCATGACCTCATTCAAGTGGAACTTAAATTGTTGATCATATAACATAAAAAGTAAAATGTTGGTTAACAGATCCCAGCAGAGTAAAAGGGAAGAAGAAGTGGGGAGACTTTGCTCACTGAATACTATATTAAAGATGGGGAGAGGCGGGTCAGTGGGTCCTAAGTTATAGACAGGAATAAAAATTGATGTGTTTTCTCAGAATAGTGTGATTATGGATAATTGTAATGTACTGTATATTTTGAAAAGCTAGAAGAAAGGATTTAGACAGTTTTCACCATAATAAAATAATGAATATTAGAGGTGAAACACATATCTATATTGATTTAAATACTTCACAATATTTACATGTGTCAAAACATCACATGGTGCCCCATACAGATGTACAATTTTCATGGTTTCATCTATTGGTTTAAAATCAAGTTTATTTAAGTTAAATTAATGAGAAAGAAGCACAGATAAACTATTAAATACTTCTCCACAAAATATACAGGCTCTCATGATTATTTGTATGTCTGTGTTTCAATATGAATCTTTTTTGCTTATCAGTCATATTATATTTCTCTGGATTCCTCCTTTACTTTGTACATTTACACATTATATTCTATATGACAGCTAAGCATATTAAAAAAGTGAAGCTTTGCTTTGATTTGGACACTCATTCAAGTTATAGACAAACTAATATTCTTTTCATGCAGTAAGAGAATTCAAGCTAGCATCTGTAGGAAATGGAAAAGTGGTTGCCAGAGGGAAGAGGTCTAAATCTTTTCTGTGTGGTGATTATATATTGTTGGCCTGGGCATTTTCCCCCACAAGGAGAAAAAAAAGAAAAGAAAAGAAAAAAAAAAAAAAAAGACACAAAGACATACACACACACACACACACACACACACACACACACCCCATTTTTTTCCCCCTGTAATGAAAATTTGATTTTGGGAATCATGATTGGAATGTAGTCATTCAGTAATAAAACACTACTTTAATCTCTTTTTGCTTTATTCCAGAACCACAAGGTTCTCTTAGAAATAAAAAAAAGGAAATATATCACACTTATAATCACACTTCTAATATTTTCATGGGCAGGAAGGAAACTGTGTCCTTATGATACTTGCCCATATTGGCAGTGTGTAAAACAAGATATTCTCATATATCAAGCTGAATGACTAGCAAGGGACTTAAGTCTACTAAGAAAACAACAAGGGAAAATACCATGGAGTATTTGGGAAGAAAACTTTACATTTCTATATACCACTTAACTGCAAATGAAATTATGGTTATTTTCATCACTGCTGATATAATGGCCTTTTTATTAGACTATATTGCAGGATACTGGTAATTATTCTCCCTTTTCTTCCATTCGTTTACAAATGAAATAAAAGCTTTAGGAAAAATTGGTTCCATGTAACTATTACCTAGTGTAGAAAAATTTTCTTCTCATGCCTACCAAGACACATGGACACATTTTTGTGTTGTTCCTCTTCTGGGTGCTAT
Source organism: Tamias sibiricus (assembly GCA_025594165.1). Taxonomy (NCBI): domain Eukaryota; kingdom Metazoa; phylum Chordata; class Mammalia; order Rodentia; family Sciuridae; genus Tamias; species Tamias sibiricus. Next base: position 34,449,612 of record CM046668.1, read on the forward strand.
TGTACACACAGTCAAGCTTACAAAACTCACAAAATCTTTTGAAATACAATTGAAGGGATTATTTTTTCTCCTAGTAAAGTAAATCAATGGTTTTGAAATACATAGAAAAACATAGGTGATAAGTTTATCAGGGTCTCAAAACCCGTTAAACAAGTCGTGTTTGAGATAACTTGAAGATCTTTTATACCAACAATGCAACTTTAGAAAACTTGGATAACTGCAACTGCAGATAATGTGGTGAAATCTACTACATAATGATTCTGTGCACATGACACAATTGTTATTTCTCATTTAAGCCCCAAGAAAGAATGATTTGGAGTTCTCATGACTTGTTTACCATAAAAGAAAAACGAAAATATATTTATATTATTCACATTTGTATCTGTATATGTGAAATATATATAATATTGCATTTTTATGTACAAAAGTCCAATATATTGTATCAAGATACGTTTTGAAGATAAAAATTTCAGTTTAGAATGTCAAAATCTTTCAAGTCAATGAAATGAACTATGTAAGCTGTCCAAGGCTTCTTTCAACTACCTCAGCTAATTACACTCTTCAGTTTCTAAATGCATGTTCAATGTCTGATATATTTATTTTTGTGTTATTTCAGAAGCTTCATCTCCTCATATTCTTTGACATTTGCTATTTTTGATCTGTTGACAGAATGCATCAATATTATCCTTTTAAAAATCTGCAATTTGTAGCACTTAATAATGTATGTCCTTTAGACATATAACCATTACAATCAAGCAATCATTACAATCAAAACAACACCATTTTTGAGGAATCATAATGTAAATTTGTATGTTTCTACAAATTTCTTGAATAGAATTATTTGACACAATAGGAATTTCTGAGATCTGAAAATCTTTTGTGAGGAGAAATAAAAGTTATGATTCATTAGTGTTTTTAAATCGTGGGACCACACATTTAAAAGAAAAATTGGGAGAAACTTCACAATTTTTAGTAAATATCATTCAGTGTAAAATAATTCTTATTAACCTGCATTTATTCTAGACTTGGTTTTCATTCAAGTTTACATTTTGATGGCCAACTTCTGTTCCAAACTCTCAGCATCAGTAAATATTGTAGACTAGTGTGATTAAAAATTAAGATTAAAAATTAAAAATATGACATTAAGTTGTTCATATAGAGATTATGGAACAAGAAAAATTCTTATATATTGCTGATTATATTTCAAACTCAAACAACTACTGTGAAATCTTAAACTTTAGTTTTTTAAACTTTAAATTTACTTAAAAATCTTTACATGTAACACAGATTGCCTTCTTGAAATTAGAGGCTATGGAAGAAGTGAGTGCGTTTGATTTTATTTTGTTTTACCTTTTTTTTTTTTTTGTTATGCTTTTTGCAGATCTAGTAATTGAATCCAGGGCCTGTGTACACCATGCATGAGCTCTACACTGACCCACTGAACTACATCCCAGCCCAAGTGTATTGAAAAGAAAAATAACAAACTGATGATATCTGATACCCAAAACTGGAATTATAAAAAGCCACAGAGGCATAATGAACTAAGTAGAATAAAACCAGGAACCTAAAACAAGAAGCAGCAGTGACCGTTACTATATACAGAATAATCCAAAGTTTATTTTTATTAATTTACTCTTTATTGGTGCATGTTAATTATTCTGAATGGTGAATTTCATTGCAATATATTCACTTTATTTATTTGTTTATTTATTTATGGTACCAGGGGATTGAACCCAGGGGCACTTAACCACTGAGTTATATCCTCAGCCCATATATATATATATATATATATATATATATATATATATACACACACATATATACATATATGTACATATATACATACACACACACATATATATATACACATACACATACATACATATATATATATTTTTTTATTTAGAGACAAGAGCTTTATATACATATACGTGTGTGTGTGTGTGTGTGTGTGTGTGTGTGTGTGTGTATTTAGAGACAGGATCTCATTGAGTTGCTTAAAGCCATACTAAATTGCTGAGGCTGGTTGATCCTCCTGCCTCAGCCTCCCTAGATGCTGGGATTACAGGTGTGTGCCACCCCACCAGATCAAGAGAAGTGATATTTGTAAGCTGCCTGTCATGGCTAGTCACAAACCGCGGCGGGAGGAAAACTCTTGGAGGCAGAGTAAAGCTATTACTACTTTTACTTCTACTTTCTTAGAGAGAACTTAGAGAGGGAAAGAAAGATTTTTAGAGAGAAAGATTAAAGAGAGAGGGAAAGAAAGATTTTTAGAGAGAAAGATTAAAGAGAGCTTTTCTTCTTAGAGAGAAAGCTTAGAGAAAGATTATTTTTTCTTCTTAGAAAGATAGAGAGAGCTTAGCTTAGAGAAAGATTATTTTTTCTTCTTAGCTTAGAGAGAAAGAAAGATAGAGCTTAGAGAAAGATTCTTTTTTAGAGCTTCTTGCTTCTTTCTTCTGTCTTCTGTCTTCCTCGGGAGCCTCGGCCTAACTCTGACCAGCCATTACTTCTTCTATCTGGTTTCTCTTCTGTAACCACTCTGCCTACATTCTGGCCGCTCTGATTCTTTTCTCCGACCCGAACTCTTCTTCTGACCGACCGAGCTACTGCACGACTGACTGAATGAATTCTCCGTTCTCCTAACTCGGACCGCTTTCACCCGGTTATATACCTTCAGCTTTGCGGGTGCCTACAGGTGCGTCACATACATATCAGGTGGAACTTATGGCTTCCAGCTAGCTGCAACAGCCCTTCCTAATTAGGGCTCCTTCAGATATTGAAGAGAGTGAAATTAAACAAATCTAGTTGGAAATCATGGTAATTTTTTTTCCTTTTATCTATTTTCCTCCAAGCATATTTTACCAATGCAAATCAGACTATTGCTGTTTCTATCATACACATATGACACTTACTATAGACATACACTATTATAAATAATTCATGCATATTAACTCATTTAATCCTGTAACAAATTATGTGAGGTAGTTCCAGTTATGAACTTGAATAAGGTAGAAGTTCTTCTCTCTTGGATCTATACAACCACTTAAAATTATTTTCTGCTGGCTTGCATAAAAATAATTTTAAAACTGTCACACACACAAAAAGTAATATGCATAAATTATAAATTTTTGTCATTGGTGCCCAGTATACAATATGAGAAATGCAATGGTTTTATTGTAGCACAAACCTAGTTGTTAGTTTTATTGGTGGGCAGAAAATTTTCCAAATATCATTTACATGGGTTAGTAGGTACTATGTTCTGAATACTATTATCTTCCAGTAATTCTAATGTGGAAACTTAATCCTCAGTGTGATAGTATTAGGGGGCCTTTATGAGGTAATTAGGTTATGAGGACAGAAGACTTGAAATTGAGTTTGGTACCCTTGTAAACCTGGCATGAGGGAGCTCTTAACTTCTGCCATATGGAGATGTAGCAACAGGTGCCAGAGGCAGAGATGCTTCACCAGACAGCCAATTTGCTGGTGCATTGGTCTTTGACTTCCCAGCCCCTAAAATGTGAGCAATAAATTTCTGTTGTCCATATATTTCCTACTCTAAGACATTTAGGCATAGCAGCCCAAACAAAGAAATCAGGTAAGAGGACTTCTGTTTGAGTTGAAAAACACAGTTTTTAAAAACTTTTCAGGGTGGAGGTTGTGGCTCAGAGGTAGAGCACTCGTCTAGCATGTGTGAGGCACTGGGTTCAATCCTCAGCGCCACATAAAATAAATAAATAAATAAATAAAGGTATTATGTCTACCTAAAACTAAAAATAAATATTAAAAATTATTTTTTAGGTAAAATTTTCATCTATTTGCATGTGTGTGTGCATGTGTGTGTGTGTGTATGTGTGTGTATGTGTGTGTGTGTGTTCCTGTACAGCACTTTTATGCCTGCACATAGCAGTCTGGGAGGAAATAGAGTAGAGGCAAAGACAGTGAAGGATATAGTATTTCTGACAGTTTTTGACCTGAGGCAATTTTTGAGGCTCATTACAGAGGTGTGAGGTATGACAGCTGGTTTAATGGGTAAATTTGTGAATCTAAAGTGAGTACATTTGAAACCAAAGGCACACAAGTTGTTAATTTGAATGCTGATGACAAGAATTGGGAACAGGGCCATTCCTTTTCTTTTCTATTTCCCTGCTTTGGCCAACAGTGTATCTGGGTAGAGCTCTTCTAGTAGAAGAAGTTGAGGAATTATGTCCATCAGGGGACTGATGTTTTGTTTTCATAGGGTACTAGAAGCTGTGGAAGCAAAGCAATCCCCTCAGGTGAGAAGACTGAAACTAAATGACATGGCATCTCAAGTTCCACACAAAAATAATTGGGCAAGTTTAGTAATAAAGATGCTGAACTCCAAGAAGCAGCAAGAGCACTGTGTGAACACAACTTATTTATAATGTTAACATTGCCTTTGACCTAGTAAACAGAAACATGGGTTTGTGGATATTTGTATTTTAATTTTAAGAATTTATACTTGATATAATAAACAGAAATATTTATATAACATCCTACGTGATCAATTTTAATGTACTTTTTCTTATTATTTATAATGTAAAACTTAAATTTGAATTAACAAAAATATAACATAACAATATTAAAAAATCAACAGAAGCCTGCTGAATATCCAAATATCCTTCCTTTTGACAGCTAAAGAATTGTCTATTTTTTCTAGATTGCAAAAGGTGTGTCATATCTTCTTCAATTTTCAAGAGGAGGAACTCTGTGCCCTACACATAATGGTTAAATTGCATTTTTGACTTTGCATTCAGTTTCATAAAGGTTTGCACATTGATGCCTTTGTCAAAGAGAAGTTCCAGTAAAATTGAAGGGTTTCTCTTTTGTGGGGGAAGGGATAGGATTCAGTACAGATGCTCATATTATCTTTCTTTAGCATTTACCAATGTTTCACTGAATGCAGTTGACCATAACTCAGTGATCAATTTTTTAATAGCCTGAATTTTTATAGGCTTTGGACAGAAAAGCAATCACCATGCATATTTAGATAGACTACACTAAAGCTCACTACAACTTTCCTATTCTTTTTATAATGTTAATAAAAATGCAAGTCAGTAAATAATGTAGGAGGCAGAGAATTTATAGAATTTAGGAATTTCTACAGATTTATATATTTTTATTCTCCCAGTTTAGGAAATTTATGTTCTCTATACACGTTTTCTTTAGGTCTTAAAGATGTGCATATATTTACATGTGTATATGTATATATACATATATATTCAATGTTTTGCTTGTTTACTATTTAGTAAAGCTTATATGTTTTTAACTAAGATATAAATAACATGAAATAATTTAACTGTGATTTTTCTCAAGAAAATTCAACAATAGTGTAAGGGAACTCTTAAGAATTATTGGCAATGACACTGCATATTTTCAAATTATCTTTATTCACAGATAAAAAGTTTATTGAAGTCGGGTGTAGTAGTGCATGCTAGTAATCCTAACTGCTTGGGAGGCTGAGAGAAGGATTGTGAGTTCAATGCCAGCCTCAGCAATGGCAAGGTACTAAGCAACTCAGTGAGACCCTGTCTCTAAATAAAATACAAAATAGGACCGGGGATGTGGCTCAGTGGTCAAGTGCCCCTGAGTTCAATCCCTGGTACACCTGACCCCCAGGAAAAAAAAAAAAAAATTATTGAGTCCTCTTAATGCAGTATACAGATAAGCACATGGGGTTTACAAAGATAAATTAACCATTACCCAAACTTAAAAAGTTTCAGTTTAATAAACAGAGTCAGACAAAATTACCACAGTAACAAGCAATATGCAAAATACGATGTAAAGAAGCAGGACGTGGTGATTCATTATGCTATACACAAGGTGCAGGGAATTTACAGGAAAGCAACACTGAAGTGTAGCTTGAAAGACAAACAGAAGATAGCTAGGCAAAAATGAATACAAAGGGGCATTCCTGGTACACAGAGTCACAGGAGTCTGGGAAATTCTAATGTGGCCAGTGCACAGATGGGGAGTAAATGTAGAAAATATTGCAGTCTAGGCTATACTTCAACATATTTTACCTTCCAAAACAAATTAGCTCATGTTCACTTCTCCTTTCCTCACTGAATTTTCTTCTTTTAAAGTGGTTAGTCTTCAAGATCCCTCGAATCCTGTATTATACTTATAATTGATCACCTCAGATAGACAAAATGATTTCTTCTATTATTTCAATTCTGTCATAGTTATCTTATATTTAGTAATTCCCACATAACAGAGTTGCTTGTTTTTATGATCTCTGTAACATATAATATCATTATTCTAAATTGCTTTATAGAAGGAAAGGAAATGGCCATTATACTGAACTTAATAAACACTAATAAATATCCATAAAGTACAGCAGTTTCCACTAACTCAGATATCATGGTCACCCACACAATTCTTCAGAGCAGCATGAATTAAAATGCTTCTGATACTTATGCTAAGCAGCTTTAAACCCAGCCTTGCCTCTTCCACTCTTTCTCTCCACTGCTCTTACATTTCTTTGCTTCATAATGTATCTGTTGTCAGCTACCGATCATGGGTATATCCATTATGGAGATAATGAAGTTGAATGATGTCGCGGCCATCCATGGGCTGTGTGTGTGAGCTATGTACATTTGAGCATACGAGGGACTGGTCTGTCATTGCGTGCTGATTGGCTGTGCGGTGCAGATGTGCCTTTCCTCTCTTCCTCTTGCTCTGCCTGTGATCCCACACAGCACCCGAGATGGGTGTGACTTGCCAAGATGTCAATCAACTTGCTGACCACAAGACATCACCAAGCAAGACTCCACCCTTCAAAACCCTACCCCTTGCCTTTTTTGGGTGGAATATTCTATCAAATGTCCTCTCCCCAGTAAATAGGGGGGTTTGGGGTATGCTCACTCTCTTGCTCTTTCCAGCGCTGCCAAACATGGAGCTGACCCTTGGGGGTCACCACGACATCCTGCCCTCATTCTTACAAACTCATGTTCATGTGCTATGTGGTTTCTTCGCAGTTTTCTTAGTTATTGATATAGCCAGCTCCTTTGAACCAGTTCATCTCGTAGCCCCGGCCAGTTGGCGACAGAATGATCATACACTTTTGTAAATTTATCAAAAGATAATAATTGCAGTTAGTTAAGACTGTTTCTTCTCTCTCTGATTTACCATATGTTACACTTTCTATAATTCCATGTGATATTAGAGAGACCACTGCTAAAGTTGAGTTTCATTCATTTCTAATTGTGTGTCATGTATATATGAGATTCACAGACTATCCTATATTAATTCGTTATTGATAAACATGCAAGAATACGATTGGTTTCCAGGAATACTCCTAGCAACCATTGTTGCATCCCTGACATTGTGAAAAACAGGAGCAGGGTGGGAGGTCATACAGAACTATGAACATTAACTACAGGACCTGGTGCCAGAGTATGCACTCAACAGGTACTGGCAGTTATGCAGTTATTTAAAACCAATCACTTTGCAAAAAATGAAAAGTCATTGTTATGTTAAATCTTAACTTAAAATCTAAACCTTAATGAAAAATTTTATGTTCTAAGGAATTCTGTACTTGAACATCCATGCCAAAAATTTACATACTACATAAGGACTATTAAAGACATTTCCTCCTCTATTAAAATAATGAAGATCCTTTAAAATACCAACCACTCACCCTGTCCATAGTTATAATATACCTTTTCATTAATCACAAAACACCTATAACAATCACACTTAAGAAAATGTGATTACACTATAGTCTACTTCTGAGCTTCAGCTGCAATAGGGAAAACTAAGATAATTGGACTGTGCCCTGAAATAGAAAATTTTTACTTATTTATTTCATCTATCTCAGGAAATTTGAAGTTCCCTATTCACCTAAAAGCTTTCTTCTCTAACCTTTACAAGTACAATTCATGCAAAAAAAAAAAAAAAAAAAAAAAAAAAAAAAAAAAAAAAAAAAAAAAAACTAAGAAAATTATTTTCAACTACAAACCCTAGATAACGGATTATCCACGAATGCCCACCTTCCTACACTTCATTTCCTCTCTTGACTCTCGCCTATCCCCTGCAGGATGTTTCAGTCCCTTAGAGTCATTACTTCTGTCATTAGTGTAGACATTATCTAAATTAAATCTTCCACTAATTTAAATATAATTGATTTTAAATATATAAAAGTATTGTAAAATGTATTTGTAAAAACAAAAAATATACAAGGATAAGAAAGTTATGGTTCACACAAATAAGCTGAAATATAAGTAAATCATACATAAGAGCTATGATAAATGTGGAAACAAAGTTCTCTGAAAGCAATCAAAGACCAATCTATACAACATAATATTTTTGGCCAGAAGTGTAAGGAATTCTATGCTAATGACATTTTATAAATGGATGTAAATAATCTCACTGTTAAAGAAATCCAAAATAATGTATTATAATTGGATCATGAAATGAAAAAATAATTGAAGATGAGACTCAAAAGACATCTTGTTTTATAGCTATATCTTGAAAGTTTCTAAGCACTATTCTAAGTGTTTATCTAATATTTTATTCATATACACACATGCATACTTATACGTGTATACATTTATAACATATGCACAGATATGTATGCAATATGTACATATGTGTACATATGCATATAACTAAATACTTAGTGTTACTTCACAGTAGATCACCAGAAATATATTTTTGTATCCCTTTCTCTCCATCTTTAAGCTGAAATTACAATTGAATGGCTTCTTTTTTTAAAATTTTATTTATAGTAGTAGTATGTATTACAGTTCATACTACAAATATAGAGCATCTTTTTACACAAAACAGTTTGTATACAAAGTATGTTCGTAGCATTCAAGTCTTCAATCCTGCATTTAGAATAATGATATCCATCTTATTCAAACACTTCCCCCCCCCCTTACTCCCTTGTTTCCCCCCTTCCCCTCCCTTCCCTTTGACCATTATAGTGTTCCTCTAATTCTTCTATGTACCCTGACCCAACAATACTGTGAACCGGCCTCCTTATATCAGAGAAAACATTCAGTATTTGGATTTTTGAGATTGACTGATTTCACTTAGCATTATATTCTCCAACTTCATCAATTTACCAGTGAATGCCATTATTTTATTCTCTTTTATTGCTGAGTAAAATTCCATTGTGTATATATACCACATTTTCTTTATCCACTCATCTACCCAGGGACTTCTAGGTTGGTTCCACAACCTAGCTATTGTGAATTGTGCTGCTATAAACATTAAAGTGGCTGTGTCACTGTAATATGCTGTTTTTAAGTCCTTTGGGAATAGACCCAGGAGTGGGATGACTGGGTCATGGGGTAGTTCCATTCCCATTTTCCCAAGAAATCTCCATATTGCTTTCCATAACAGTTGTACCATTTTGCAGTCCCACCAGCAATGTATGAGTGTGCCTTTTTCCCCACATCCTCTCCAACATTTATTGTTGTTTGTGTTCTTGATAGCTGCCATTCTGACTGGAATGAAATGAAATCCTAGAGTAGTTTTTATTTGCATTTCTCTAATTGCCAGCGATGTTGAGCATTTTTTTTTCATGTATTTTTTGATTAATCGTGTAGAACACTATAGAACACTAAAGAAAGAAATCATAGAAGACCTCAGAAGATGAAAAGACCTACCTTGTTCTTGGATAGGTAGAATTAATAGTGTCAAAATGTCCATAGTACCAAAAGCATTATACAGATTTAATGCAATTCCAATCAAAATCCCAATGACATTTCTCAAAGAAATAGAAAAAGCAGTCATGAAATTCATCTGGAAAAATAAGAGACCCAGAATAGCTAAAGGAATCCTGAGCAAGAAAAGTGAAGCAGGTGGCATCACCATACCAGACTTTAACTTATACTATAGAGCAATAGTAACAAAAACAGCATGGTATTGGCACCAAAACAGACTAGTAGACCAATGGTACAGAATTGAGGACACAAAGACTAATACATATAATTTCAGCTATCTTATATTAGACAAAGGTGCCAAAAATGTACAGTGGAGAAAGGATAGCCTCTTCAACAAATGGTGCTGGGAAAACTGGAAATTCATATGCAACAAAATGAAATTAAACCCGTATTTCTCACCATACTCAAAATTCAATTCAAAGTGGATCAAGGACCTAGGAATTAGACCAGAGACAATACACCTAATAGAAGAAAAAGTACGCTACAATTTCCGACATGTCGGATTAGGCTCCAAGTTCCTTAATAAGAATCCAGTAGCGCAAGAATTAATACCAAGAATTAATGAATGGGATAGATTTAAGCTAATAAGCTTTTTCTCAGCAAAAGAAACAATCAGTGAGGTGAATAGAGTGCCAACTAAGTGGGAACAAATATTTAATACATGCACATCGGATAGAGCACTAATTTCTAGAATATGTAAAGAACTCAAAAAACGTGAATGGCTTCTTTATATTTACATTTTCCCCCTAAAACCATAAGGTAATTACACTATTCTTAATTATTTTCCTTAATTGAGATTCTTGACAACTTGATTTGTTCACTGTTCTCCTTTGCAATAAGAATAAGGTTTGCAAATGATTAGAAATGGAAATGTCTAGCTCCACCACCAGACAATTTCAAATAACATTTTGTTTCTGAATTGTTCTATATTTGAAAAGCTGGGATCTGGTTGCTGAGATTCAGTTTCTTAAACCTGAATTGCTTTTCATTGTGAAGTTGATATAAATTATCACATTGTCTATCCTGAGTTTATATGCAATCTTACTCTATTAATTTTTCTATTTTACTACCCATGTGGTTTCATATTCAGGATACTCACAGTTATGTTGTTATTTTAAAAATAAGACCACAGACTTTATTTTAGAGTTAATGATCACTGATAAAAATAAAATGACACATACAAAAGAATTATGATTCATTCATCTATGTGTTGCACATTCATACAGGTTATTTTCCTGGATTCATAAAATCTTATAATTAAAACCAAACTATCTTCTAATATAATCCTTCTTAAGACATCACTTCTCAATGAAAAAAACAGGTATATTTTTATTGCTACCTGTTAGCCTAATTGTATTTATTATTTGGTGAGAGAATAGCAAATAAAATTAACTTTGAGACTGATGAAGGAATTAATGACTGTCAGCAATTCAAGTTTCTCTGTGCAGTTACATGATAGACAGGAAAAGGAAATTAAAACCTAATATTTAATTAAACCAATTATTTAATTAATTTGAACAAAAATTATCTCATGTTGATATATGGAGAGTTGAATTGTCCCTTAAGGGACAAATAAATGAGCAGTTAATTGTGTGCCAATGCCTTAGGTTGCAATCGCCTTATTAAAAAATGCAATTTAATCTATGGCAAGGAAACTATAATTCATATTCTAAAATTCTTCGGTTAGTTAAAATAATTAGTAACTTACACCTTTCTTATTTTATGTTTGAAAAACAGCAGTCTACTTGTTAAATTACCATTATAATATTTGTATAATATTTGTGTACAAAAGTCATTATCCAGGTAAAAAGGTAGACTATGCAATGCGAAGGCTACTATGATTTTGTCACTTTTATTTATTTATTTATTATCTTTGCTATGAAAATAATCAATAGTTTTTTCTTTGTAATTAAGATTTTATATTAAAATTTAGATGGAAAATATGTTATAATATTTTGTACATGAATACCCACATAATGCTTATTCTTTCTTCTTTATGTAAGTCTATTAAAATATTGAGGTTCTTTAAAAATCTATTAATTTATTCCATTCTCCAGTGTCTTGTCCCAGAGACTAAATATGCTGCTCGTGTGTTCTTATCTTTAATTCAGCACTTTCCTAACATTTGATTCTTCCTAATTCTAATCTTCCCACTTTTAAAACACCTTTTGAATAAACTTTAAAATTTTTATTTTAAAATATATGCATAAAACATCAAAAGTATACATGTCAATGGGTTGCTTAGTAATGTTTAAATCCATGTATATATTGAATAATGTATAAATAGGGTTGATTATACCTATGTCTTCAAGTATTTATCATTTCTTTATGGTGAAGATATTCAAACTCCTTCCTCTAGATTTTTGAATATACGGTACATTATTGTCATCTGTAGTCATTCTACTGTGCAATAGCACACCAGAACTTCTTGTTGTAACTTAGTATCCAGTGATGTCTTTTCCCATAGATCCCCATACCTCTACCCTCCCTGTCCTCTGATAACCACCATCCTACTCTTAATTTTTATGAGATCAACTTCCTTTAGAGTCAACAGATACATGAGAGCATGCGTAAACCATCCTTTTAACTAGACTCTATTTTCAACTTGTTCACTGAATTTTGGTCAGAACCACCCAATCTATATCTACAGAAAACAATTAAGATCATGTTCTTTACTTTCTCAAAATCTAACACAGAGTACTGTTTTCTATTATTAAAAAGGGCCACATACCTCTGTTATTGTATTCTTTCAATAAGTCAGTAAAACTTTAATCTTATATTTTATTGTGCCTCTATAGAGTTTTTAGCTTAACAAGCAACTGCTGCCGCTGTGTAGTGAAGAAATGTCAGGTTGTCAATACCATTCTGTCTCATCTTCTCCTTCTTGCTAAGTACCATTTAACTAGCGAAGATGGATGAGAAAATGGAGATACATATCTAGTGAATGAGAGAATGAAACAGATAAAATTATCTTCAACTGAACTCTCACAAATGTCACATTATAATTTTAGTGTTGAATGATCAAATAAATAGCTTTTGTATACCTTTTGGCTCAATACACCCAAATAGGGCAGAACATAAATTTTGTTAAATGGGATTAACAGCTTTGTAAAGTAGGCCCCAGAGAAAGACCTTGTCACTTCCACCATCTGAGGATACAAAGGACATTTTTCTGTGAACCAGTAATTAGGTCCTCACCAATCGCTGATCTGCTAGCACCTTGATCTTGGACCTCTCAGACTCCAGGACTGTGAGAAATAAGTTTCTGTTGTTTATAAGCCAAAATGTAACATTTTATTGTAGCTGTCCAACTCTACTAAGATAACTCTAAATCAATTATTTTAAATACACTCAACAGCTACGAAAACAATCAATGAAGGAGAAGTAAAGCTAGAAAATAAATGTTCCACCAAATAGAAAATATCAACAAAGAAATAAAAATGAATCAAATAGAAATTCTGACACTGGAACAAATCATAACTGAAATGTTAAAAACACTAGAATACTTAAAAACCTTTTTTTATTCAGAAAATGTGAACAAGCAGAAAGAGTCATCAAAATTAATGATTGGCCCATTGAGTTTATTCAGTCTGAGGAGCACAAGAGAGAAATATATAAATAATACAGGAAGACTTAGAGGCCTGTGGAAGACCATCAACCATAAAAATATATGGGTAATGGGAGCTCCAGAGGAGAGAGAAACAATATAAAAGTAGAAAATAAAGGATAATTGAAAAATAGTGAATGAAAACTTTGAAAGCTTGTGAAAGACTTAAAGCTACAAATCCAAGGAACTCAATAAACACCAAACAGTGCTAACCCAAAGGTACCCACATCAAGAATCAGGATAGTTAAAAAGATAAAGAGACAATCATGAAATAGCAGAAGAGAAGCAACTCTTTAAGTACAATCAATCCTCACAAACATTAATGGCTAATTTCTCATCACAGAAACCATGGAGGTCAGTGTATAAAATGCTAAAAAATAAAAAAGGAAAAAGAATACTGTACACATATGATTCTATCTGGAAAAATATTACTAAAAAGTTAAAGAGTCATACAGATATTCTCAAATAACTAAAAAAATGAGGAAGTTCATTTCTAGTAGATCTGACCGATAAAAAATGCTGGAGTCCCTCAAGTTGAAAGGACATTGTAATGGTTTAGATATGTGGTGTTCCCCACAAGCTCATGTGTAAGACAATGGAAGAATGAAAGAGGGAAATGACTGGGTTATGAAAACCTTAATCTAATCAGTATGTTAATCTGGAGATTAACTGGGTGGTAACTGTAGTCAGGTAAGATGTGGCTAGATGAGGTGGATCACTGAGGATGTGCCTTTGGAGTTTGTATTTTGTCATGGTGAGGAGAGTTCTGTCTCTCTCTGCTTCTTGGTGGCCATGTCCTGACCTTATTTCCTCTACCACACTCTGCCACCATGATGGTCTGCCTCACCCTAGACCCAGAACAATGGAGTTGGTCATGTGTGGACTGAGACTTCTGAAACTGTGAGCACCCAAATAAAATTTTTCTTCTCTAATTGTTCTTGTCAGGTCTTTCGGTCACAGCAGCAAAAAAGCTAACTGAGACAGACATTCAACAATAACTTAAAGTCATATAAAGAAATAAGGAACATTAATAGCAGTGATGTCAGTAAATATTAAATATAACAATATTGTATATTTATTTTCTAATTTACCAGTGGTTAACATTCTGACTTTATAGCAACCAACTTTGATTTAATGTCAACTGAGTTTCAATAGTATACAAGACTCTTTAGTTTTATACTTTCATGTTGTTATTCTCGCAAATCATTTCTATATATGTCATATGTCCATTAGCATAGGTTTTTAAATATTGGTTAATATATTTGTATTTTTAAGACATGGAAAGAAAAGAATTACAATGTGATTATTAAGCAAGCATATAAAATATAAAAATAACTCTTTAATAATCAGCAGGTAATGTTGCCGCCTGAAGCGCTTGAAGCAACGGAGCCGCGGGAAGAAGTTCAGAGGCAAATTGGAGACGAACAGCTTTTTATTCTGATAACTTATCTCTCTGGTTCTAACAACGACTAACACACGCCACACACACCACCAAAATGGCTCTGACCCGATCAGCAATTTCCGCCAAGTCACTCGAGATCCCGGGACAAGTCCCATGAGACTACGGAAGGCGACAATGCCCAAATCTCCACGGCTCTTAGTCAACCGCAATTCAAGCATCTCCCCAAAAAGGGCTCCTGCATTGTAAAAGAAGAGATTGCAAGTGAAAATATGAAACACTTTGCCCCAATTGAAAATGAAAATAAAATTCAACATATCAAATCTTAAGAAATGCATTGAAATACTGTTTACAAGGATATTTTTAGTACCAAAGTTGAGTATATTAAAAAAGAATGAAGATTCAAAATAACATATTTTTTGACCTTTATAGAGACAAACACTGTTATTCTAATAATTATATGGAAGGCAAAGAAACCATAATAGCTAAAACAAGTTTCAAAAAATATAACAATAAAGTATTTTTATCCAATTCCAAGACTTATTACATAAGTACAATAAGTAAGAGAAATTATGTTCCCATGAAAACTTATACATAAATGTTTAAGGTAATTTTATTCAGTATAGTTAAAAAGTAGGAAATAATCCCTAGAGATATCAACACATGAAAAGACTCAGTGTTTAAGTAGAGCACTGACTATTGATGCAACCTAGATAAATCCCCGGAGAATTGTGTTGAGTGAAGGAAAAGCCAACCTGCATATTACATCCTGTATGGTATCATTTATGTGACATTCTTGGTATGAAAAAATTATAGATGGAGAACAGATTAGTTGTTTCCAGTGAATAATGTAGAGGTAAGGTGGAAGAGAAGTGTGTGAGGCTGTAAGAGGGCAACCTGGCCGATCGTGATGAAAATGTTCTGTCTCTTAACTGTGTTAATGTCAAATACCCCAGTTGCTACACTGCAGTATAGTTTTGCAAGACATTAGTATTGACTGAATTTGAGTAAAGGGTACTCACATGGGATCTCTGTTGTTGTTTTTTTCTTTCTCACACATATAGTTGAATTGTGATGATGAATTGCATATGTCAACTGGAGTTTAGCTGGTAAAACATTATTTCTCTGTGTGTATGTGAGGGCGTTCTCAGAAGAGATTAAAATTGGAACCAGAAAACTGAATAAAAATGGCTCTCACCTTCTGTGTGAACACCATACCATCTATTGAGGATCTGAATAGAACAAAAAAATGCAGAAGGCAGTAAATTTGCTGTCTCCTTGAGATGGAACCAGTAATTTGTGCTCCTGGGCATCAGTACCCCCTCATCTTTGATCCCTGGACTTGGGTTCATACTATTAGTTCTCCTGGTTCTCAAGCCTTCGTGTTTCAGCTAGAAATAAAGCATCAGATATTCCGAGCCTCCATGCAGATTATGGAACTCCTCAGTCTCCATAATCTCATGAAGCAATCCCTCATAATCATTCTCTTTCAATAAATACCTATCCTATTGGCTCTGCTTAGTGGAGAACTATGACTCATCACAGGGTAGCCAGCTCTTTGCCAGGGAATTCTTTTTTTCTTGGAGGGATGAGCCTCCTAAGAATTTAAAGTCAGAAATAACTAGTGAAGAACAAAAACGGAGTCAGAATTAGTTTTAAAGGATGGAGCACCTGATAGGTTCAGCCCACACGGGAGCTGGAGCTAGACAATTAGAAAATGGATCCTGTGGTATATTTAAATGGGGTACATCAAAGTCAGAGATGAGGTTTCAGGGGTGGAGTTGTACTTCCTGATGTCTTGCACTCAACAGGTTGGTTGGCATCTTGGCAGATCACACCCATCTCAGAGAGGTTGTGTGGTTGGGTGGTTGTAGCAGATCACCCCATCTCTGGTGCCCTGTGGGACCAGGTAGAGCAGAACAGAAACTCACATGTATTTGGGCAACCTCACCCTGTAGGACTGCCACAGAAAGTTCCCAAGCACCAGATGTTTCTATTCACTGAGCTGCCATGCCGATGTAGTCCATACACAGCCCATGGATGGCTCTCGACAATGACGGATGCATGCATTTACAATAATCTCAAAATAAAAGGTTTAATTTAAAAGTTCAATTAAAAAGAAACAGAGATATTTAGTCACATCTCTTAAATTAAGGCATCCTTGGGACTGAAACTGTTCTGGTAAAAAGACCAGGTGAAAACTTCAGAATCCATTGCTAAGTTCCAGACGTGACAGTTCGTGCACAGCTCACACTTGCTTTGGCAAAAGATTCTACATCACAGCCACGGTGGTGTGCCAAAAAATATCATTTCAGAATTTCTCCATAGGAACTTGAAAATAGCCACCTGTTGGTTTGGATATGAGGTGAGGTGTCTGCCTAAATCTCCAATGTTAATGCAGGAATGTTCAGAGGTAAAATATTTATATTATGAGAGCCTAATCAGTCCATCCTAATTGAAATGGACTAAGTGGTAGTAACTTAGTGGAGTGACTGAAGGAAAGGGATCACTGGGGGCACACTTACAGGTTTATATTTTGTTGCTGGCATCTTGATCTCTTTCTGCTTCTTGGCTGCCATGAGCTGATCAGCTTTTCTCTGTCATGCCCTTCTGACCTGATGTGCCACTTCAACTCAGGGCTATAGAGTTGGCCAACCAAGGACTGAAACCTCTGAAACCATGAGCCAAAATAAACGTTTCCTCCTTTAAGCTGTTCTTTTCAGTTATTTTGATCACAGTGACAAAAAGCTAATATCACCAGAGTAAATTTGCAAAGAAACTAGAAACAATCAAATTTTCTGAGAATTTTGAGGTACTAGCTTTGACTGAAACTAATTCATAATGCACTGAAAAATTGCATTGCTGTGGTCCACTGAAGGAAAAGTCAGGTTTTTAAAGGAGTATAGATTTGAATCTATCTTCCCCTATGTTCTTGGGATGATAGAACTATCTTGTGGTTTATTTTTCAATTACAAAATATGTGATGGAAGAAATATATTAGTAACTGTGAGTTTCTGCATCTATTCCTGACCCCAGGAATAGCAGGAATGGACAAATTAAAACTCAGAGGAATGTTCTCCTCAACCAAAATAGTAAAAACAATTCTGTACCAGTGAAGGTGATTGTAGACTTTAGTGTTGTCATGAAATTCTAAAATATCACAGGAGTGGTTCATATAACTGAAGACCTGTTTCCTACTTAGTGCAAAAGTCAGATTGTTTGTAGGGAACTTCTACAGATTTCCATGATTCTTTCATTTGGTGACTCATTTCAACCTGAAATTATGCAAGTGATATATTTATTTATGCAAATCAAGCAGATTTTGAAACTCAAAATGAATTTATTAATCTACTTTTTTCCTATTATTGGTAGCAAAATCAGAATTGTTTTATTTTCACATAATAAGGACAACAGTATATCTTCAAAGACTTGTCAGGTTTGCTATCTTTAATAGCATATTCCACAAGAATCTTAATTATGATAGCCCACAAAACATCATGCAAGTCTAACTCATTGATGAGATTATGCTAATACACAGTGATCAGGAAGTAGGAAACACTTTAAATGCTCTACAAAAATACATG
The DNA here is from genome assembly GCA_025594165.1 of Tamias sibiricus. Classification (NCBI taxonomy): domain Eukaryota; kingdom Metazoa; phylum Chordata; class Mammalia; order Rodentia; family Sciuridae; genus Tamias; species Tamias sibiricus. The sequence continues at coordinate 34,467,894 of CM046668.1, forward strand.
TCTGATAGAGGATCAGAGTTAATCCTAGGGAAACTACAGCAGCTCGGCACATTAATTAAGTTGTCAAGGCTCCAGTGTCTTGCAGTACATCTGCTATATTACTTTTAAGGTGAGAGACAAGTTGATGAATCTTGTGCTGCCCACCATGAGGAAAGAGGGCCTTTTTGAAATTTGATGGCAATATATATCACATTTGGGTTGACCTATGAGGCTGCCAGTATTAAAAGGTGCTTTGAGGAAAAAAAGACAAACTTTTCACCTGTGCTAGCTTCAGTACTAGTTATTCTCCCATATATGCTATGTGATGTGATAGAATCAATATTTTAATATTGTAATAGAATGTAGTAGAATCAGACATGTAGCATGTTGCCAACATTGGGTTTTTTCATGTCCTTCTTTCAGATCTCCAAAATGGGATTCCAGTCCAATCAACTAGAATGTGGGATTCATGCCAAACCCATTTCTGTCATAAACTATGTTTATTTGCAAATCCCCTCCCAATGTACTACTAAGCTTTTGAAGGATCTAAATGCCTGACTGATGGGTATCCAATGAGTAATCTAAGTGCATATTTTATGATCTATCAAATAATAAGGTTAGATATAAACATTATTCCATTGTAGAATTGAAATGAAATATATGAGACTAAGCCAAAGCTTGTCCAGGAGACATCAGTAAACTGCACAAGAAGGAAGATAATATGCTCAAGGTGCCTGCTCCTGCTATCCCATCCTTATGACATCCTTGACTGTCAAACACTAAAGGGCAAAATCTCCTGCTATGTGACCTTTCTCTTGAAAACACTACCTCCAAATTAAAGTTCCGATCTCCTCATCATTATTATTTGGCCTAACTGTAACTACACTGTAGTTATGTAGGGGAGGGTATTATAGTTTAGGTTACCTAAATTCCACCCAAATTTTTCCAAACTACTAAATACTATTCAAAACACTATTTTTGAATGTTTCTTGTCATGATCAGATGGTCAATAAAAAGAAATATTGAATTTTTTTCCCAGTGAAGGGAGAAGAATCAAAAAATTTTACTGTAAGTGCAACTCAGTGCAGCCCTGAAAGTAAAGAATAAAAAGTTTTGGAAATTTTTGGAAAAATTGGTTAATTTTATAGTTTAGGCCTTATAATTAATGGCTATACTATACTAGTTGTTCTTTAATATAAACCAGTCTTTATGAATCCATAAGGATTTGAGCTGTGACTTCATTTGCAACACTCTTGGAATCAGGGTGAACCAAAAAATTAGAAAAAAAAAAAAAAAAAAAGAATTAAACCTAACTATAAAATTATCTCTGAAAAAAATCAGAATCAACCTAGGCTTTAATTAAATATAAATATATGTTTTAATTTTACATGATTTGTCTGCATATGTAACTAAAATTAATAGACACATGAAAATAACAAGATCTACCAAGAAAACACAAGAAAAAAATAGAAAGAGAAATGAAGGTAAAGGACATAACAACAATATCAAACAAATTTCTAAGTAGCAATTGCAAATGTAATCATAGAAACAAAATTGAAATTTAAGATTTGGGTCCTTGGCAAACATTAGAGATAATAAGACAATTAATAGATACCTCTTTAGATGAATGAATGAATACAGTAAATAGAAATTTCAGTTTTGAATGACAATACACAAAACAAGAACTAATATTCATTAAAAAGTGCATGAGTTACTGTTAAAGAGAGAATTAGTGAACTAAAAGGTATGTCATAACAAAACAAAAAAAACTGAGCCATGTATATAAAAAAAGATGAAAGAGTGAAAGTTTGGAAAAGATTGTAAGAGATACCAAATATAGAGCAAGAAATTTCCAGAATAGTAGAGATTACATAACAGATAGCATATTTAAAATGTATTTCTTTTAGAAAATTGAAGAAATGATATAAAATTTTAAGCTGTATATTCAAAAGGCCTTCCAACTCTAATCAAATGGCAAAAATAAAAGCCTAAATATATTTGCAACACTTAAGTAATGATTGAAATCAAGATCTAAAGGAGAAAAAGAGTAATTGTGAGAAAAGAATAGAAAATAAAGAAACAATTAGAGTAATTGCAAACTTCTTAGTTACAGAAGCAATGGAAGCCAGAGGATAATAGCAGAATGTCTTTTAAGAACAGAAAATTAATAAGTGACAAGCCAGAATAGCAAAAAAAATATATATTTTTCAAGAATATCTGTGAAATAATGACAATTTCAAACAACAGAAACAGAAATTCTCACCTAATTGTAAAGAATATACTCAAAGCTCTTATCATCCCAGTAATTATATACACTTTTGTTTAATTATAAAATTTATAAAATTATAATTATTCTATGATAAGAATTAAAGAGTAAAACAATGCCTAAATATGTTAGTTAAAGGGAAATATTCTACTAGAAAAATTAGTCCAAATCAAGTAAGTTTAAAAAAAAAGAAAAAAAAAAAAAGAACACAGAATAATCAAGATAAACATGGAAATGAAATAACATGATGATACATAGACATGAACCCCAAAATATATATTAATAAACTGCTCCAAATAAAATACAACTCTTTATTATATCAGCTTAGAAACCAACTCCCTCCACAAGACTTTGAAAGTGCAACAACTAAAATAAAGAATCAATAAATGGGATGGTATCAAATTAGCAAGCTTCTTCATAGTAAAGGAAATAATCAAAAATATGAAGAGATAGCCTAGAGAATGGGAGATAATCTTTGCCACCTGCACCTCAGATAGAGCATTAATCTCCAGGATATATAAAGAACTCAAAAAAACTTAACACCAACAAGAGAAATAACCTGTCAGTAAATGGGCAAAGGAAAGGAACAGACATTTCACAGAAAAGAAATACAAATGGTCAATAAATATATGAGAAAAATATTAATCATCTCTAGCAATTAAAGAAATGTAAATTAAAACTACACTGAGATTCCATCTCACTCCAGTCAGAATGACAATTATCAAGAATAAAAGTAGCAAATGTTGGTGATGATACGGGGAGAAAGGTACACTCATACATTTCTGGTGGGACTGCAAATTGGTCCAACAACTCTAGAAAGCAGTATAGAGATTCCTCAGTATACTTCTTGACACTTTCACTTACAGCAAGCCTATAAGAAAACCAGGTGGGGTAGAATCACCTCTCATGTTCTCTCTCGCAGTGAATTTACTGCATCTCTACTCTACCTTGCTGCTCCTGCTGTTGCCGCCTGAAGCGCTTGGAGCAACGGAGCCGCGGGAAAAACTTCAGAAGCAAACTGGAGACAAACAGCTTTTTATTCTGATAACTTTCCTCTCTGGTTCTAACAACTAACACACGCCAAACACACCACTAAAAATGGCGCTGACCCGATCAGCAATTTCGGCCAAGTCACTCGAGATCCCGCAACAAGTCCCGTGAGACTACGGGAGGCGACAATGCCCAAATCTCCACGGCTCATAGTCAACCGCAATTCAAGTCAATCCCCAAACAGGGCTCCTGCATTTCCCCCTTTTTGTTTTAAAAGAGGTAATGCTCTAGGACGTCTATGTGCAACCAACATTCTTACCCGTCATCGGATAATCAAGGCTGTGCCCTTGACTCCTGTCTTAGGTTGATATGTCGGCCACATGAGACTGTCCCGTGCGACTATGCCTGTCTTAGGTTGTCCCCCTCTGGGGATCTTACCCGTCATTGGCTAACCAGCCATCCGATGGAGCCCTTTAGGATCGACTATATATGATGACTAACAGCCGTCCAATTGTGAGGAGATGTTGCGGCTTTAAGGCGACAAGCCTTTTGGTGATGAGCCAAATTGCATAGCATATCAAATTGTTTAAACAAATCAGCTGCCCTAAGTTCCATCAAGTAACACACTGAATTCTCTAGACAAATACCCGCAAGGCATTGTCCCGTAAAGTCCCAAACAATGAAAGATCAAAATGTCCATTTGTTGTAACATGTTGATGTAGGAGGCCCCATGCATGTAGAGCAGAGGCCACACTGTTGGTGAGGCTGTTTGATGTTTGAGCAGCAGGGATGCTTGCGGCGGCCGCGATCCCTGCAGCTGTAGCAGCAGACGTCTTTTTTATGTTTAGACAATGCCACCGGCAAATCTTCAGGGTCCGCTACCTAGAAACTCAAGCATCAATTATTAAAGGAAAGGCAGTGCTATTCCAGCACTGAGTCAAGAGGCGAGTTGTCAAACTACAAAATACAATAATTAGATTAGAAAATTAAAGTTGATTTTTGTTCACACATATCGCTGGTTGAGCTGAAAATTAAAGTTGATTTTTGTTCACACACATCGCTGGTTGAGCTTCTACAAACATAAGTTGGAAAAATATCATATTTAGAACAAAACAAAGACTGAGGGTAATTACTGCATTAAAGATAGATTAAAGAAAAGGTAAAGGCACTTTAGAGAAATAATTTGTTAGCTGGAACCCTTGAGTCTCTGTATACAGAGCAATCTTTTACCTGTTGAGATAATTGAAATTAATGAGCTATTAAACAAATGAAGTTAATAACAAATAAACAATCTTAAGTCAAAACACCAAAATATCAGGTTATATAGCACTAGTCATATTGTTTGCTAAAGAGAAGTCCCAGGGACACCTATAAATCAAAATTGAAAGTACCTTCATTTTTAAAATTATTTACCTAAATTGAATACTCTTAACCTAAAATGAATTAAAGTTATTTGGATCCATATATATATATATATATTTTCTTTTTCATAAGCGCTTTGTTCTTTGTGACGTCACACTGGACAGACGAACAAACATACAAACATATATTTGTGACGTCACATTAACATGAAATGTAGACAAATGTACACACATAAAGACATGTATAAAAAAGAAAAAAAAAATACAATTGTGTGCACACTAAAGAGAGATCTCCTTGTCCCGGCTGGGAGGAATGACACTTAAGTTGTGAAATATTTTGAAGGACTCTTTTGAGGGAATCATTCTGTACCTTCATCTTGGTCCTCTTGATTTTGTACCTTTTTTATTAATCTTGATTCTTCAATAACTTCATCTTGATCATTTTTGATGTGGTACCTGTTTTATTAATCTAGATGGTATCCATATTGGAGAGGATTCGTCTTTTGGAAAAACACAAACAGATCCTCTTCCCCAAATTAATACTGGATCTGGACCCTTCCATGTACCTGAAAGAACATCCTTCCAGTAAACCAAAGGTTTATGTTGTTGGTGTGGATTCCAATGTCTGTCTCCAGCAGAATAACCATTAGAGTCTAAAGTTAAAAAATTTAAGGTAAACAGGGCAACTGCCAATCTGTCCTTAGGACTTTTCCAATTTCCTTCTTTTTGTTTTAATAACATAATTTTCAGTGTTTGGTTTGCTCTTTCAATAATGCCCTGACCCTGAGGATTGTATGGGATGCCTGTTTTATGGGATATATTGAATTTTGCGCAAAACTGTTTGAAAGATGAGGACGTATATGCGGGGCCATTATCTGTTTTAAGCATTTTGGGGATGCCCAATGCAGCAAAAGCTTGCAAACAATGAGATGTAACATCTTTAACTTTTTCTCCAGAATGTAAGGAAGCAAAAATCATGCCTGAGCATGTATCTATGGTCACATGAATAAATCGCAACTTTCCAAAACTTGGCTCATGAGTAACATCCATCTGCCACAAATGATTGGGCATTAATCCTCTAGGGTTAACTCCGAAATGAGGATTGGGCAAATGTGTCATACAAGATTTACAATCTTTTACAATTGTTCTGGCTTGCTCCTTTGTGATTTTAAACCTACGTTGCAAGGTGGTGCTGTTGACATGATACTGGGAGTGGAATAAAGTAGCTTGTTGTAGCACTGAAAGTATAAATATTGTTTTTGTAAGTTCATCAGCCTTTTGATTACCTTCATGGAGGGGACCAGGCAAATTAGTATGTGCTCTAATATGGCCTACGAATAGAGGTTCTTTTCTTGCCCACAAAAGTTTTTGTATTTGGTAAAACAATTTAAAGGCTGGAGTATGAGGTGCTATTGGTCCTGCTAACTCTAATTTTGGGACGGCTTGTACAATATAGTAGCTATCTGAAAAAATGTTTACGGGCTGGTCCCTAAAATTTTCCGGAGCTCTTACCACAGCTTCCAATTCCACTAGTTGAGCTGATTTGTGTGAAGTTATGTAAGTCATATTTTCTTTTTTAGTGACTACTGTAGCAGTACCATTTGAGGACCCATCTGTAAATACATTAAATGCCTTAGGAATAGGTTGATTTTTTATTACCTGTGGAAATATAATAGGATGATTAATACAAAAAGATAATATAGGGGACTTAGGAAGATGATTATCAAAATTTGCAGAAGTAGAGCATTTAGCTATAGCCCAATCATTATCATTGAAGCATAAGTATTCAATCTGTGATGATGAATAGGGAGTAATAATAGTAGCAGGGTGAATGCCAAATATTTTAGTAGAAGTCTTAAGTCCTTGAAGAATAAGTTTAGCCACCATGGAGGTATAAGATTCAATTATACTTTTAGGAGAGACAGGCAAATGTATCCATAATAAAGGCCCTTGTTGCCAAAATACTCCTGTGGGTGTATATTGTGAAGAAATAATAATCAACATCAGCGGTTGAGTTAAATCAAATCTATCACAATGAGCTCCTTCGATGGCTTTTTCTACTAACTTTAAAGCTTTCCTAGCATCAGGAGTCAATGTTCGTGGTGAAGATGGATCAGGATCTCCATGAAGGATGTCAAATAAAGGTTTTAGTTGGCCAGTAGTGAGATTTAGTGTAGGGCGAAGCCAATTAATGTCTCCCAGTAGTTTTTGGAAATCATTGAGGGTGGTCAAATGTTCTTTATTTATTAAAATTTTTGGGGGGTCTAACAAAAGTATCCATGATTTTAAATCCTAAATATAATATGGGAGATCTGGTTTGAAGTTTTTCTTCTGCTATATATAATCCATATTTTTTTAAATTTTCTACCACATCACTGAATATATTAAATAAGATTTTTTGATTAGGGTGGGCCAATAAAATATCATCCATGTAATGTAGACACATGAGGTTTGGATATTTATTTTTAATGGGTTGGATAGCCTTGTCCACATATATTTGGCATATGGTGGGGCTATTAGCCATTCCCTGTGGTAAAACTTTCCATTGATATCTCTGATCAGGGCCATTATTGTTCATAGAAGGAATTGAAAAAGCAAACCTGGGGGCATCCAGAGGATGTAGGGGAATAGAAAAGAAGCAATCCTTTATATCAAGAGTAATAAGATGGAAATTTTTTGGAATAGCTACGGGACTAGGAAGTCCAGGTTGAGTAGGGCCCATAACTTGCATGGTTTTATTAATTTGTCTAAGATCATGTAACGATCGCCATTTTCCTGACTTTTTCTTGATCACAAATATGGGGGAATTCCAGGGAGAGGTGGAAGGTTCTATATGACCTGCTTCTAATTGTTCCTGAACTAGTAGGTGGGCCGCTTGTAATTTCTCTTTAGATAGGGGCCACTGAGGGACCCACACTGGCTTATCAGAAAGCCATGGTATTTTCAAAATTATTTTCTCAGTGGCCCCGAAAAAAAAATATCTTTTTCCTTTATGATAATGATTACTTTTAGGGTTAAGATTATTCTGTACTTTTTGATAATGTGTTCTTTTAGGGTTAAGATTATTACCCTGTAGGTTTTCACATTTAACATCTGCAGGCTTGGTTGCAAGGTGTACTCCCATTTGTTGCAAAATATCTCTTCCCCATAAAGTAACCGGTAGATTAGGTAAAACATAAGGCTGAAATGTTCCTTTATGGCCTTCATCATCCTCCCATTTTAAAATTACTGCACTTTTATCTGGGAGGTTATTATATCCCAAGCCTCTTAAACTGGTTGAAGCTTTTTGCAGAGGCCAGTGCTTGGGCCATTGGTGTAAATTAATAATGGAAGAGTCAGCTCCTGTATCTATTAATCCCTCCATTTCTATTCCTTGGATTTTTATTTTACACATAGGCCTCCTTGAACAGTCTCGAACCCAGCAAGCCATGGGACTTGAGTCAGTGGAACAAAATCCTCTATTGTTCCCTTCTTGAGGCATACCCATTTTAAATGAATTGTGTAAATTGGGAAGGAGAAGCAACTGAGCAATTCTATCTCCTTGATTAACAGAAGTTATACTTTGGGGTGAGCTAAGCATTATTTTTATTTCCCCTTTGTAGTCTGAGTTTTTTACACCTGGGGTCACTTGCAAACCTAATAAGTTTTTAGGACTACGCCCGATAATAAGTCCTACAGTCCCTGAGGGAAGAGGTCCCCTGACTCCTGTGGGAATCAGTTGAACCCCCATTTCAGGTGTTAACACTATTCGGGCGGTGGAACAGAGGTCTAATCCTGCATTTCCTCTTGTTCCTCTGGCGAGGGAGTGGATGGGTAGTAGGGATTGTGTCGGGGAAGCATCTGAGTGGATGCTTGAGGATACTCCTTCTGCAATGTCCCGTACATTTGTGGGCCCCGGAGTATTGGGCCCCGTGCCCCGTTTTTTGAATTCCTGAACAAAGGATTTCCATGGATGTCAAATTTTGAATGGCATTTATTGGCCCAATGATTTCCCTTTTTACACCTGGGGCAGCGGCCTGGGGCATGGTATGAGCTTGGTCTTATTTCTCTTTTGGGATTTTGCCTAGAATTGCCTGATTGATTATGATAATTTTGCCTGGAATATCCTGATTGATTATAATGTCTACGTTTAGCCTTTGTGAAATTTCGAGAAGAAGCACCTCTCATTGAGGCTGCAATCACATTTCCTGTGACAAAGGCGTCATTTATATCTTTACATAGTTGTATATATACGGAAAGATCCTTTTTAGTTCTCCATGGCCTGATGGCTGCTTGGCACCATTTATTTGCATTTTCATAAGCTAATTGAAGAACTAATGGCATAGCTTGGTCAACATCTGCAAACACACTACCTGCAGTTCTCAAAAGTCGATCAGCAAAGTCAGCATACGGCTCATTAGGTCCTTGAATCACTTTTGACAAGCTACCTTGTAGATCCCCAGGTCCTTGTACAGTTTTCCATGCCTCTAAGGCAGCTGTGTTTATCTGAGTATATACATCTGGGTCATAATCTGTTTGAGCCTGTAAGTCTGCGAATTGCCCTTCTCCTGTGAGCATGTCTATATTATAGTTTTCAAACCCTGCAGCCGCGTTTCTTTTAGCCGTTTCTATACAAAGTTCTTGGAATTGCGATCGCCAAACCACGAATTGCCCCCCGCTTAATGTTGCTTTACATAGACTTTTCCAGTCTGAGGGGGTTAAGCTAAAGGTGTTAAGGGACTCCAGCATACTCAACGTGAAAGGAGCTTGGGGCCCATAAGTCATTACTGCCTCTTTGAGATTTTTTATTGTTTTGAAATCTACTGACTGATGGACACTCTGTCCATTTTTCTTTTCAAATGCTGGCGGTTCCCAATGTATCTGTGAGTTGTCCTCGAAAGCGCATAAGCGATCAGAAAGACTTTTTATTTCTGTTTCTAGGGTATGCAAATGCCTAGTAATACCCTTCATATTTTCTGTAATGGATTCCATCCATGGGGGAGTAGAGGACACAAGTGGCTCCTCTATCTGACCGTCCTTTTTCTCGGTCTTTTTTAGTTTCTTTTTCCTCATTTTCTCAGGATCACTTTTACTAGATTCCTCACCACTGCTAATTTCACTGGCAGCAATATTCTGAGGCCCAGGTTCCAGTGAGAGCAAGTATCCTTCAGCTATTACCAATAACTCCCGAATAGCTTTAATAGCTTGGATTTTTGTCATTTTGGGTCTCTTCCAATACTCTCTTTACTGGTCTTAGTTGGCCCAGTGGAATCTACACTTTTTTGATCCCTTTCACTTTTGTCTATATACTCCTCACTGAGAACAGAGTCAGGTATATCAAGGAGTCTTTGCATAGCCTCTATCACTTGGGATTCAGTTATATTCGAACCCATCTTTAGAGACCTTTCAGTTCTTACCTGTCTGCTCCGAAGTTCCCCGTACGGGCCGCCACCTGTTGCCGCCTGAAGCGCTTGGAGCAACGGAGCCGCGGGAAAAACTTCAGAAGCAAACTGGAGACAAACAGCTTTTTATTCTGATAACTTTTCTCTCTGGTTCTAACAACAACTAAACACACGCCAAACACACCACTAAAAATGGCGCTGACCCGATCAGCAATTTCGGCCAAGTCACTCGAGATCCCGCAACAAGTCCCGTGAGACTACGGGAGGCGACAATGCCCAAATCTCCACGGCTCATAGTCAACCTCAATTCAAGTCAATCCCCAAACAGGGCTCCTGCATCCTGGGACTTCTCTGTTCACATTTTGGCCACAGTGTGCATAGAACCTGTATATCCCATATATTCTTCCAGAAAACAAGAGTTCTAATGACCGCATGCGCTGTATCACTTCTCTGGATGTAAGTTTTCCCTCAATGAATCCTGTGTTATATCTGAAGTACAGGTAACTCGGATTTTGTACATGTGATTCACATACCTGCCTGACCTAACAACTTGGATGATTTTCATACACATGAGATTGAACAAAATAAAATCACTCACAAAAATATATAAACTGGGTGATTCTGTTTCCGTAAGTTCTAAAACAATTTAAACTAAATTGTAGCATTTGACGTTGGGTTATTTGTGCCTCTACAGAGAGAAAAAAAATAGTGATTGATTGTGGGTTCAAAGGGATTTCTGAGAAACTAATAATTTACTGTTCTTGATCTGTGGTGCTTACCTGTATGTTTGAGACGTGCTAGAATTTTCCTCAGTGCATATATGTTCCATGAATTTTATCTTGGTTTCAAATGATGCTGTTCAATACATTAAACAATAAGTTTTTAAGTATATTTAGCATTCTAAGCATGTTGTAGAGACAGTTACTGTGCACTAAATATTCTCTGTTCTCCTTGACTTTCCCAGACTGACTTGCAGTTAATTTTGAGAACTTTGAGCAAAAAATAAGACAGTGAGCAGAAGTGGCATGTGTCACTTCTGGGCTGAGGCTCTTAAGAGTTAGCATCTTCTTCCATCTTTCTCTTTCACTGCCACGGTGTCCTTGGAGGCCACATGTTCCAGATGGTGTCACTACCAGATGGAAGGAGGCTTCCCAAACCCCATCAATCTTGATGTGTATGGGAAATGAACCTGTGTTGCAATAAGCAGCTGAGATATTTTTTAAGAAGCCAGAACTAATTATCTTAATACCAAACGTCAACATTTAAACATAAACAAATCAATAAAAATTTGAAACAAAAAAGATAGGGAAAAAAGGATATATGTTTACTGTTTTATTGCTTTGCATAAATGACAAACATTAAAATAAACAAAATATATAATTATACCTTGTAGGTTGTTATTGGATCAAAAGTGTCTTTCAAATTATTATGAGAAATAACGACAAAGGAAAGATTATTTCAAGTGGATGTTGATAATATACATGAAAATCACACAAGAAATTGTTAACACTGTCTTCAGAGAGAGAAACACATGAATGTACAAGATGTTAATAGGAATTAATTCCCAAAATGTTTTAGTGGATCTCAATAAAAATAAAACATCCTGTTTAGATATTCACTTTTCATTTTAGAAATCATTTGTGATTGCTCATAGAGTACATTGATAAATGTATCTACTTTTCCTTCATAAAATGGCCTTTAATATACCAGTGAAATATAAAGAACTGAACAGTGTGATATCTATTGCCTTTGAAAGTAATATAGCAGGTATCAGCAAATGATAATTAGATTGATCAAGCCTTCAAGATTAAATATGTAAAACTCTGCATAATAATTAAACAGAGCTCTTTTGTTTTCTTCTACATAGCTAATTATACTTCATAAAGTTCTACAGGTCATTGGGATTTAACATGCAAGGATAGGATTCCTTCTTTATGGACCCACTCTGATTTTCTCCAGAGTGAAATCATCATTCTGGAAATGGAAAAAGGTAAATAAAATTTAAACATAATTTTATAAATAAATTACAGGTTTTGATATCACCTCAATATAGGCCTACATTAGACTATACATGTTTTACTCTGTGAGAGTCAAATCAACTTCATTTTTTGGTCCTGCCAGGGACCAAAAATTAATTTTGTATGTACATGGCCTACCATGTAAACAACCTCAACTGGTCAGCAATACACTCTTTAATACACTGGTTTTTATATTATACAGTTAGAAAGTATAAGCCATAATTTTATGTGATCCTATCGATATTTTCTATAGATATCTCTTCTTGGGATAATAATCACTGCATAATTCCTAGGCTTAAGAAGCACTTTCAGCAATGTCTTCCAAAGTGGTTGAAGCCTGTACCATTGTTCTAACATTATAAAGTTGAAGAATATATTGTCCTCTTCCAACTTTTTCTTGACTTTACATAGACTTTTGACTATAAAAAAGTTAGTCCTAGGTCACATTATGATCAGATGATTTAGTTTAAACTCATATGAAATCCACTTCATCCCCTTCATCATTCGGGCTGCCCTTTACTGACCCTTCTCAACTCCATTACATCTGTCTGATGATGTGGTGTTATTTCATAGCTTGATTGAGGGGTTTATTGATTTCAGCCACTGCTCCCTACTATATATAAATAAGTCTGAAAATAAGAAGGTTTAAATTTGGTAATGAAATAGAAGGCTCTTTCATGACATCTACAAGATTTCTTTGATGGTTTATCTGATGGGCTGTCAAAAGAGGGTCATACCCAGAAAAACTCAGCACATTTGAAAGAAAATGGCACAGCCAGTAAACTCCAGAGAGACAGCTCTAGGAATTTTGTAATCCTTAATGGGGAACTGAAGACTTTTGATTGAGATGGTATTTTCATTTCTTTATGTGAAAGTACATATTTGAGAGAAAAAAAAAATATGTAAGAAGTGAATAAGACATTTAAATACATATATACATATGATGTCTTATTATACCTTATATGATATTTTATTATTATTATTGTTTTTATCATTATTATTAACAGAAAGCAGAATTCAGAACAATAGGTTCTGTAGTTTATTAGAACAATGATCTGAAGGAGAACAGGTGACTAACTTCAGGAAGTCAGAAGAAAAGAGAGAAGGATGGATCATCAGTTTTGCAGCTGCTACATGTCACAGGTACTTGATGTGATCGGATGGTCTGAGAAGCCATAAAAATAAAATGCATTTCAGAATTATTGACTTAAGATAAAAATGGAAAGAATTTAATCCTAGACTTCAGCTCCCAATTATACGCAGATGGACTCTTAAACTTTGTTCCTGTGCCCTTTTTGGCTATATGAGTGCTGAACTGGTTGCCTGAATTTTGCATATCACAGGGTTTTACGGACTTTGGAAAAGGATAAAAATTTATTAAGCATTAGGCAACAGTTTCCTGTGTGCAAATGTGGTCACGGCCTCCTTGGCACTGTTCTGCCGTAAGAGTGACTGGAATAGGAATTGGGCCAAGCATTTTATTTGCAACAGTTTACATGTCTGATGGAGGTTTTTATGGCAAAGTTAAATGCAGATACTAGTCTTTATCAATATTTGACTTGACTATTTGTGGAGTCCTCTTCATAACTGATTATCTATAAGTGGTTTCTTAAAAAAAGTTGAAGATCTCTATACCTGCAGTTTTATTAAATATGTATGTTATAAGCTAAGGATCAATTAAAGTAACTTAATATTTTATATTAAGTAAAGTACTAATGAACAGACATTTTCTTGAATATTGGGGGCACCTAAATAGTAATCTTTGCATTGGACCCTGTTTTCAACATCTACATCTTGATGGGGTATTTAGAAAAATTTGACAATATTATATGATAAATGTATTATGTGATACACAGAATTCTAGCAAAAATTAACAGTAATAAATACAATTAAATAATCAACACAATTTTAGGTGTGTCTTCTTTAGCCATTGTAAGCACACTAAACAATGTCATTCTTCACTCAGGGAGTCCAGGGAGAGAATGCAGATTTTCCTAAGTCTAAATAAAAAAGAAGGTGAAAGCAAATGATGTGTAAATTCCTTCATAGTACAAAAGACTAGATGAACTGTTTTGGAAAAAAAAAAAAAAAAACTTGTGAGAAATGGTTCTCTTTGAATATAAAAAAACATATTTGCTAGCATCAATGAAATAAAACATGGAAAGTGAAATGCTTTTAAGTCCCTTATAAGACTCACAATAAAGTGTTGTTTCTAATATACTTTCCAACTTGATACTCTGCTTAATAGTGTTTTCTTTTTTTAAATCTCACATGTGCTCTTCTTTCACTTAGTTATTCATATTTACTAGGGGACATAAGGAATGGTGGATGTAGAATTGTAAATTATTGAGGAGCAAAAAATCAATATATATGATGAAAGACTAGACAGTAAAACTTAGCCATTTAGAGGATAAAATTATTAGTGGTAATATATATATATATATATATATATATATATATATGTATATATATATATTTTTTTTTTGTAGCAGGGATTGAACTCAGGGGCACTTGACCACTGACTGGGTCACATCCCCAGCCCTTTTTTGTATTTTATTTAGAGACAGGGTCTCACTGAGTTGCAAAGTGCCTTGTCATTGCTGAGGCTGGCTTTGAACTTGCGATCCTTCTGCCTCAGCCTCCCAAAGTTCTGGGATTATAAGTGTGTGCCACTGCACCCAGCAGTGATAATATTTTTTAATACAGAAGGCAATATTATGAACAAATTTTAGTCCCATTGTTCTCATTTATAACATACGGAAACTGAGCTACATTTCTTCTGATACTTAGAAAGAAGAAAAATACTTTAATTTTCTGACACCAAGATTACAGGTGTATCTTGAAGATGTTGCAGATTCAGTTTCAGAATGTGGCAAATAAAGATGCGAATCGCAATAAATAAAGTCACATGAAGTTTTGGGCTTCCCACTACATATATAAAAGTTATGTTTAAACTATAGTTTAGTTACACTACAGTAGCATTATTTCTAAAAAGAAACAGTCAAAACCTTCACTTAAAATATGTTATTGGCAAAATGTGCTCAGCATTATCTAAACCTCCAGTGAGTCACCAAGGCTTGCCTCAATTTCTGATGGCTAGTGATGATCCAGATCAGGGTTGTTGCAAGTTGAAGGTGACTTAGCAGTTTTTGAGATAAGACAAAACATTGAAGTTTCCCACACTGATAGATTCTTCCTTTTGTAAAAGATTTGTTTGGAGTACGAGATACTGTTTATAGCATTTTCCCACAATGCAAGAGTGAAATTGTAGACAATCTTCTCAAACGCTGCCACTGTTTTATCTACTTTTTATTTTTAGCATTAGAAATTCTTTATCATCATTTCAACATTACAACATCCTCATCAGGAGTAGATTCCACTTCAAGAAGTCACTTGCTTTCTCATCCATAAGAAGCAATGCTGCATCTGTTAAAGTTTTATCATAATACTAAAACAATCCATTTCCTGTCCCAGGTCTACTTTTTTTTTTTTTTTTTTTTTTTTTTTTTGTGCATAGTCCTCATACAGAAGAGTGGGTTTCATTATGGCATATTTGTACACGTATATGGCATAATTTGATCAATTTTACTCGGCAATACCCTCCCTTGCTCTCCCCTCCCCTGACCTCCTGTTCTGCACTAAAGGTCTCCCTTCTACATGCACAATATTCATAATGTCCATTTAAAAAAAAACAAACAAACAAAAAAAAAAAAAAAAACTAGGTCTTAGCAGGATCTTCTGGATAACTTCCTGTAGCTTCTACAATAACACAGGCTGCCTCAATTTGCATTTCTCTGCTATGGAGATGGCTTCTTTCCTTACAACTCATGAAACAATGTCCACTAGATTTAGGTGCTGCTTCTGTAGCTTCTTCCCATGGCTCAATCTTCATAGAGTTGAAGAGAATTAGGATCTCCCTCTGGATTGGACTTTGGCTTTATTATACATTATTTTATATATAAAGTTCGAAATGTGAGAATAACCCATAGGTGAAACAAAGACACAAATTGAGCACATTTCATTGGTAATGATAAACTTGCAGCACTCAGCATTGCCACAAACTTTCAAATTGTAAAAAAAAAAAAAAAAAAAAAAAAAAAAAAAAATGCAATATTTGCAAAGGACAGTGAAATAAAGTGCCAACTTTTGTCATCTTTCCATTACACTAAATGATAACTCAGTGGCTACAATATGACACAGTAGTTCACTTTTGAATCTTAAATATATTTAACTTCCATGATGTATTTACACCCGTTTCTTATTCATCATCATATCATAATTTTTATCTGTTCAGTAATGGTAATTGTATAAATCAACTAGGCTAGATTATGATTCACAGTTGTTCAGCCAAACATAAATCTGTATTTTATTGTAAAGGTATTTTTTTATGATGTTAACATTTACACATCATAGACTTCAAATAAAACAGCTTACTCTCAAAATTGTGGGTGGCCCTCATCTAATTGGATGAAGGACTTGAGAGTGAAACCTGATTTTTTTCAAAGAGGCAATTTTGCCTCAAGGTACAACACAGAAACTACTTGAGTTTTCCACCTGCTCGCCTACCCTACATAGTTTGGATTCAAGAAACATAAACTGTGACCCAAATCTCCAGCCTGGTGACCTGCCCTGAAAATTCCAAATTTGACAGCTCACAAAATAATTATGTGAGCCAATTCCATGAACACATACTTTCTTTCTCGCTATCTGTAGATATGTAGATGATAGATAAGTGGATAGATAGATAATATAGAAATAATATATACACCTGGGGATATAACTCAGTTGGTAGAGTGCCTGCCTCACATGCACAAGGCCCTGGGTTCAATCCCCAGCAACACCCACACCCACAAACACACACACACACACACACACACACTCACACAAAACAAAACACAAAACAACAAGAAAAACAAAAACAGAGAAATAATGCATAAATATAGATAAAGATCAGTATAGACAAAGGGTATAACTTACCAGTTCTGTTTCTCCAAAGAAATTTGACTAATACACGGACCATATCTCATACTTATCTTACTTTGTCTAATTACTATGTAAAATTTTGACTGCCTCATCCTCAAATTTTTGCTGTTTCTTAGGTTGATCTGAATCATTCACAAACTTATGACAAGAACTTCTCACGTGTACTCTGTATGAAATTAAAAATTTTAACCATATTTTCCTCTGTTCTTTACCTACATAATTTAATATTCTTTTTTTACTGAGGAACAATTCCATGATTTCCACTTTATGCCATAATATGGTACTATATTTTATTTTCTAATATTTATATACCACCATTATTTGTATGATTCTGAACTATTTTTGAGCCAATATTTGTCCTCTTTTTGTCTTATTTATTTTTTTATCAGTGTAATATGATTATACATAATATTGGGATTCATTATAACACATTCATACATGCACATTACATGGTTTGATCAATTTACAGCCTTTGTTGTTTTAGCAGCTTTATTTTTTTATTATATTCTCACTAAAAGATTTAGAGGATTTTTATGAAGATTTTTATAATTAGCACACATTAAAATGGCATTTGCTTATACATTTTTTACTATAATTTTATTGTTAAAATTCCCAGAGTACTTGAAAAGTGAGCTTGAATAATTACTATGTGCTTATATTTAGACTTTATTTTTGCCACTCATGCTCTATGAAGAATTAGAATGATAGTTATTTTTTAAATATTAATAACATAGCACAAAATATATGTTGAAAGGTTTGAAAGGGCAAGATGATCCAATATTACTTTTCTCAATAGTTCAAGTCTTCATTTTTCCATAAATAACTAGAATAAAAAAAATGCATTTTCACCATCAAATGATTCATGCTTTGAACAGCTAGGAAAATGTGGATGAAACCAGTAATACCAGAAAGTCCTTATTTACTCCTTTAGAAATGTCCAATGCTTCCTGGTGCCCTTTCCTGCTACCCAGGAAGGAGAAGTGGCTAACATATATGGTTATAGGCTGAGATATGGGTTGAGCCACGTTTGAGGAAGGTTATTGGTGTGATGGACAAATGTGTTTACTGCTTTACCCCTTGAGTGTATCTGTTGTTTCTAGAGAAAGCCTGAGGTTGTACAATGGCTGATAGTCATCTTAGTTTCTGCAGGGAGGAAGGGCATCTTTATTAGATTTTCCTTCCATAATCATAGGGTCCACCCAGTTTTTATCAGAGGGTATTGTATTTTGGTGTTGGCGTAAGAAATATGAAGGGTGTAGTATTTATGTTGCCCTCTGCCTTTTTCTGTAAAAGGTGTTATGGCAAAATGCCACAAAATAAGAAGCTTATAAATAAGATATGTTTATTTCTTACAGTTCTGGAGGCTGGGAAGTTTAAGATCAAGCCACCGTTAGATTTAGTATCTGGAGAAATCTTACTTAATGCTTTATACATGATGCATTCTTTATGAGTCCTCTCATGATGGAAGGGGTGAAGAATTTCTCTGTGGTCTGTGTTATAAAGGCACTAATCCCATTCATGAGAGCTCCATCCTTCATAACCTAATTCACTCCCCCTTCATTTAATGTCATCCTATTAATTTAGGATTCAACATGTGAATTTGGAATTGAAACAAACATTCAGACCATGCCACATAAGAATCTGAATCTTACCCTGAATCCTGTTATATCTAAAGGGAAATAGAAGTCTTCACATTCTGTTGTTACTTGCCTGTAGATAAGGGACAATTAGTAAAACATTAGTCAGGCATTCTTCTGGCTTTAATAAATAATAGTTGTGTTGATAATCATCACTAATCTCTAACATTTTTTTCTACTGCATTTTAAATCAAATCATAATTTTTCCTACCTCTTCAATTTTGTTACATCAAGTTACATAGAATTAAAAATCTTCATTACAATACTTATTAAATATTTGAAGAGCCATTTAAAGTATGCTATTTGAAAAGGATAATATATTAAACCAAAAACCATCTTAATGACTCAGCTCAGTATAGTGAACCACATAAATTAAATTATTATATAGCCTGATTCAATAAAATAGGATAATGTGTGTTAAACAATAACTATAATGTTAGAGTTATAATGTTGAGAAAGAATGTTCATGAGCACTCATTATTGTTAAATGGTTTCACTACATTCCAAACCCTTTCTCAATATCCCACACCTCCTTTCTTTTTAAACTGTGCCCTATATTCCCAAGGAACAACTTGTAGGTATGCATACTATAACTTAGGTCCATTTCTCAGAGAATTAATTAATTAATAAGCAAATATGGAAGCAAATATTAGGACTTCAGATCACACTAAGAAGAAAAATTGTAAGAATCCATGCTTTCAACTTTCATTCCAATAACCTGCAGACTTTGTGAAAATGTACCTTGTGCTCATCATTCTTAAGATTATTTCATGTTATCTGCTTTTGTCTCAGATTAACTGATATTTGAATTTTCCTCCTGATGTTTTGTATACTTATTATAATGCCATACTAAATCACCCATTTTTCTTACTTCAGAGTCATTGCTATACAGGAAAATCAAAACCACCTTTTCCTATATTCCCCGGCCTCTCAGGATTTGACTGAGAACTGACCCTATGTTTGAAATTTTAATCTCTTGCCCTGATATTTAAAATCTTCTGTACTTCTATGAGTACTTTTCTCTGATTGGGTTATCCCTCTTGACTCCTTGTCAAACCTTAGTTTCTTTTGTGTTTTACAAAAGTCAGGGTAAGATTCCATGAGAATAATTCTTCTGTGATAATTATATCTTACTCACTTTTTATTGATATGTTTACAGTTTAATATTCTTACTCATCATTTATGTCAAATGATAATTAAATACTTTGTTATGAGCTTTTGTTAATAAAACTACAGAAATATACAAGCTCACCAAAAGGAAATTTAGTGCCCAAGATAATAAAAATATGTTTCTCTGGATTTTAAAAAAATCACGAACTAATATAAGAATTAAGTCAGTTTTCAAAATTAAAAAAAAAATTATTGGCAAGTTTTACTTCAAATTTTATACTTTAAACTATTAAAACACATATACTTACAAGCAAAATTATGTAAAAAAATAAACTCACAAAGAAGAAAACACTAAATTATCCATATACTCTGAGAACCATCGTTAAAAAAATTGCATTTTCAAGCAAAATTTGCCATTTTACATGCAGATGCTTTTGGAAGAAAATCAACTGGCATATTAAAATAGCGATGAGCTCACAGTCTTTTTTAAAATTAAATGTCTAATTTAGTAATAAGTGGGCTTTCCAAAAATGTTCTAGATATATGGCAGGGGTGAAATATAAATTTTCATGTTAGTTCTGCTGCTCCATTTAAAGGCAAATTGCTCCTTTCCTTTCTTTCAGTTACTTAAGATCAAATTGTTGGCTCAGTGTCCATGAGCATCCTGGTGGCTGCGTGCCAGATTAGCAATATTGCGAACCTGAGTCTTTCAGCTCGAGGTAGTGTTGCTGGCAGGAGCCTCCACAGCACTTAATTTAATTAGACGAGGCTTCCATTGTTGAAACTGCTGAACACAGTATTTTTGACTGAGCCAAGGAAGAATCTAATTTATTAGACCTTTGAAACTGAGCTGTAGAATTGTTATTGTGGTGTCTCACAGCAACTGCGATGTTTTGAATATAAATTCTGAATCCCAAGGAAAGCAGTATTTCAGGGATCTATCCTGTGTTTATTGCTGATGCACTAGGTGTTTTCCTTGGGAGTTATGCACCCTATTATGATCTGGGTTATTGTTGGCTTGCAAGACAGAATACAATTTCCCATTATTATTCCATGAAGAAATTTGGTGTGGTGATGGGAGTAGCATGTGAGGATTAAGGAGAGCTACATTTTATTTCACCTTTGGTTTATTGTGTGATATTGAACCTTCCATTTCATTCCAGCAGGCTTTATATACAAGAAAAAGGATAAATATTTCTCCAGAAACAGGAGCTGTTTTAAAGCTTATAAAATAAATTTTAAAAGGAGCTTTGAGAAGTTTAGAAGAAATGCAATTAATTTTTATTGAGCAACTGTTTCATGCTTGGCATAAAATGGCAAAGAGACAAAACAAACAACAAAAAATCCTGAGTCCTTGTCCCAAAAGAGATTCTATTTAAACGGAAATAGACAAAATGATCCTTGTGCCTGCTAAGAGCATATTTATTTTGTGAATAAAACACACAAAAACATTTTTGCACTGTATGCAACTTGAGCAAAAAAGGAATATTTAAATTTTATACTAAACACAAAAGAAAAAATTTTATACTAAGGACAAAAAAGAATAAAATTTCAGCTATATAATCTAGTAAAATATTTATATTTTTGGTGCTTTCTTTTTGAAAGATGTTGGAGATATTTCATTCTGCACACCCATTTTCTTAGCACAAGACATTGAATATAAATGTTAAAAGGTACATAGCTTGGATAAGAATATTCACTGAATGATATGGCAATTACATCCATATGTATTGAAAATATATTAATTGGTCTCATCATCTCTGATTTAAACAATTCCTAAAATCAGAGGATAAAGCAGAGGGTAAGACAGATATTGTCCTTGATCTAAATTCCTAATACAATTTATGATCTAGCAAGATATTGACAGACAACAGGAAAGTATCAAGCTTTACATTACAGAGGATAATATGGTGCATTGAAGGATATAATGGAAGGATCTAACCCAGATGATGAGTCTGAAGTAGGCTTCCCGGAGGAAATTATATTTAACCTGTTATCTGATAGGTGGATAAAAGTTACCCAGGTGAGGTTGATGTGGCTAAGATCTGTCTTTGTATTCTTATTGAAACATAAATTATTTTCTCTTTTTATAGCTAGAATAGATCTGCTCTTCATCAAGGAAACACAAAGTAAAAGTGAAGAAAAATGCATATTGATATATAACCAAATATCTATGCTAAATATTTTAGATTATTTTTAAAGGAAGAAAGGAAGCAAAGTGAAAATTTTCATGAAAACTTATGCTTTTACATAAATTTTATTCTAGAAAAATTAAAGTATTTAAGTACATTTAAGAATTAAATTCAAAGATAAAATTCATATGACTCTAAAAGTAGAGTTTACATTATTATTTTCTTCATCATTGTTATTTAAATGAATGACCCTTAGTATCTTTTAACTCAAATATGGAAAAGTAAAGTCCTTTAATTTTAGTGCACTGGAATTTCAGGTTATACAGGAGCTCCAGGATGGGATGGTGGAACAAAATAAAGATAGCAGGAAACTAGAGCAAAGTTCACAGAAGATCTTAAAAATTAATGATTTTTCTCATTAATTGTACAACTATAATGCACCAATAAAAAATGAGGAAAAATACCCATGTTTTCAAACTTCATTGTGCTTCCAAGTCACCTCAGAATCCTGTTAGTTATCAGTGATGATTTGATATTACTCAGGTGGCACCTGAAAATCTATCTTTGGAATAAACTCTTAAGTTACCATGTGTTTCCTTATCTGCAAACCATGTTTTGAATAATGTAGTTTTAGCTATCATAAGGAATTTTGATTGTACTTTGGAACAGTGGAATGGTATCAGGGCATTTAAGTAGAGGATGATATGATTTTTATTTTTAAAAGATGACTCTATGAAAAGACATAGAAGAAACTGAACTGTATACTGCTAAGCGGAATAAGCCAGTATGTACTGAGAAGCTATGTTCTTATGATTCTAACTATGATAATTATCAAATGTAAAGCTATAAATGTAGTAGAAAAAATAATTGCTGGCATCATAGAATGATGACCAGATGGCATGGGAATATTTGAATGATATTGTATGACATCTGTATGATATTGTAACGTTGGAATCATGTTACTGTCAGGACCAAAGGAATGTATAACAAAGAGTAAATCTTAATGTGAAGTATGGGCTTTAGTTAATAATAATGCATCAATATTGTTTCATCAATTGAAACAAATATACTTTCAAGAGGTTAGTGATGAGGGAGCCAGCATAGTGGCTGGGAGAATGTAGTATAGGGACCTGACACTGACTTCTAACTTCATTTTTTCTGTAAACCTAAAACTGCTCCAAAAAAGAAAAAAAGGATTACCATTACTGGCATGTCACACAAAGATAAAGGTAAAATAACAAAAAGAAAATTATGCAGTAAAAATGCTAATTTTACCTTGCAATTATTTCCCAATATCAAATCAATGTGATAATATCATAAGGTCATTCCAATGTATGCCTCATCCATGACACCAGATACATGTTTCCTACAATTCCACACTTATATAAGAAATACACATATGAAATTAACACAAGAATCAAATGAAGCAGCTAAAACAGGAAACTTTCCCTCTACCAATTAATACATAACCATCTTATTCATTTTGGACATTTGGCCATTAGTATATGGTTCATATTATTTAGGTGGCAGGTGATAAGAGCTTCAAATATTGAGATGGGAATTCAAATGGAGAGAATATACCAATCTATGACATATTTACAAAATGAAATCCATAGAACTCGATTATATGCAGAATAGGCACATCAAAAAGAAGTTTGTGTACATAATCATTTGCAAGCCTCCTGGTCCAAACAAAAAAAGTAGAAGGTGACAATTCCTACTGATAAAGAGATTATGAAGGACTAATAGGATTTTAGGAGAAGAATCATGGAAACAATGGATAACAGAATACTTGCTGACCTAAGAGAGACAACACATAGGTAGTAATGAGTAAGGAAACATGAAATTAATAAATTATAAAAGAAATCTAGCTATAATTCCTTATAAAGTCAGAATAAAGTATTATTTTTTGCCTAGTGACTATTATTTAAATTATTAATTTCAGAGGGGACTGCACCTTGGCTGCTAGTAAGTTCCAAATGAATTTTTATTGGAAAATGGTCTAGAAAATTGTCAAAGGAAGAGGATTCCACAGAACTGAGAGGTCAGCATGTAGGACAAGTCATGTGTGTGAGGATGATTGAATGATATTAAAGAAAGAAAAGAGTGCTCATGAAAGTTAAGATTTTAAGATTGTGAATCAGGTATCAACATCTTAAATTAGTAAGGGGGAGTATCAGGAGGTCAGAAGCTGACTGGCATAAAAAGAAGCAGTCTTGCATTTGAGTTTTGTGAGTTTTAAAACATTATAATTTTTAAAAATATGGTAAAAGTGAGATACTTTGAAACTGGCGCTCAGGAACAATGAGGGTAGTAATCATGTTTCTGACCATGATGCATATGGGATAAAATAAGAAAATGCCACTTCCAAAGAAGGCTTTTTCCATACAGGGAATGATGCTGATCATGGCTGGCAGTTTCAGAGCACATGAGAAAAGGTGTTAAAACACAAGGGAACATGTTTTAATTAGAAGAGAGGAAGAACAACGAAGTCGAATGTATAATGGGAAGTGAAAGACTCGTCTAATTTGGGCAGACACTGCAGGTACAGGAAAAAAATCAGGTTGAAGCAAAGAAATTTCATACCCATGAACTCCCAGGTGACACACATTCCTTTGCCACCTTATAAAGTTTTTTTTTATACAGTGGTAGTGTGGGCCTGGATATTCCTTTTACCTCCTTAGGTGTTAGAAACTATAAGTAATGCAGGAATGACTCATAAGAACCAAGCCATCATTTATTTCATGATACTTCACGTACAGGAAAAGAACCAGAGGTGGAAGGCCACAGTAAGACAGGTTTTCAATAACATCCTGTCAATAATCTGTGTGCACACGCTGCTCATTAGATCTATAGTCCAAATATTGTTGGGTTGAGTGGGTCAGGTTGGTATTATGGTTTTTAGAATTACCTCTATCTTCTAAATACACGATAAGATAAAAATATATGATTTGAGATAATTAGAATTTCCAATTATTTTCATTTTAATTTAATCAGCACATTGAGTTTCAAATGGTAAAAGTAATCACCTATGAAAAACCATGATTTCTAGTACCTTTATAATCATAGCACTTATTTTAACAATTGAGCTTTAGAAAATTTAAACATAGAGAGGCATTTCAATTTATTTTAGGTGACTCTTGTGAATTGCATTAAAAGTTTTTTCCACTATAAGGAAGAGTGATTCAGAATGTTTTTAGAATTTTGAGAGTGCTTTTTAGCAATTCTCCTCATGGTGAGCCTTAGGTCATTTAAAATTTATGCTACACACTGAACAGGAAAGTTATCAGTATCCTGGGCTGTGAGAAAATTGATAACATTCATTGATCAATGATGTATGAACTGAATCTACAACTTGTTTATTTGGCTTCACCTGCACTTCCTTGACATTTTGATTCATATTCTTGGGAATATATGTATGAAGTCACATTCATGCTGGAAAATAATCAAAGCACTTTAATACACTAATGATATACAATTTGTGTAGTAGCCTCTGACTCAATCTTATCCAGGGATCAAAGTCATCTGAGTGGTTTTAGATGGAACATGGTCTTTAAATTCCTGTGAGGATTTTCTTGGGATTTGTCCTTTTTGTAATACAACTGACACAAATTCTGTGCACATTTGAAATAAAGATACCATTTCATACCTATTTCCTCTTTTCAGAGAATTTGCTCCTGAATGTAAATTTGTGCAATGCTCAATTGAATTTATAAATATAGGTCAAATGCATAAGATTTGTAAATTGTTCAAGATAATTGTACTGAAAACTAGAAGGTCTACTGGTCTTGATTTCCAGTGTCCTTGTAGGTGATTATCATCTTCTTGTGCTCTGCTTGGGCACTGTGTTTCACATCAAAGCAAAGGCTTCAGTAATTTCTAGACAAAAACTTATCTCCTCTTTACATGTCCTCTGTCAACAAATGAATAGTTCATTACTGACTCACAGCAACTGCTTACTTCTCCCTTAGCTACATGTGTCAGGATTTCATGAGGTTCATGCTGTTTTGCCCTAGAGTTGCACCTTGGTTTCTCAGAAGGTTAGTCCCTGCTTTGTTGCATCAGTCTATTATACACAAAAATCTTATTTTACTACTAAAATCCTCTACAGATGAATGTCATACTCCTAAATTTTGAGCAGTTCAAACACTGAGATTTAGATATACTGTCTCCATTATGCAATAAGCCCTGTAATTTTCAACTAATAGACTCTTCTGCTTGTAACCTTGTGCTTGGAAGTCACTCTGGAACAAACCTAATAGAATTAGAACCACTTGTTGTCTATATGATTATTTATTGATCATGCCATGTGTATCTACATATTCTGTAACAAGATGATAATATTAGAAATAGCTGCTTCCTAGGGTTTTCTAACTTTAAATAAAGCTAATATAGTCATATGTGGCCCGAAGGGATATGTCCCATGTTGTTAACTAGTATTTTCTGAGAAATGAATCTTCAGGGGTTTCATTGTACATTGTATAATAGTCAGATTATACTTCTTCAAACCTAAGTAGCAGACATCGATCATTCAATGTGACTTCTTGACGCACGAGAGACACGGGTAAAAATAAGATGTATAAGATGGCCTACTGCTTAACAGTAAACTTTTTATAAGTAGGAATACACTGTAAAGTACAAATCAAGAGTATAGTAGAGTAAACAGAATTCATAACATGGCTGTTTATTGTAAGTATCAGGTTTTATATTGAATATAATTGTATATGCTGTATTTTTACATTTGTACAACTGGCTGTACCAGCATTACCACAAACACTTAGTTGGGTAATGTGTTGTGCTATGATGGTACAATAGCTACAATGTCACTAGGTGACAGGATGCTTTCAGCTCCATTCTAGTGCTATAGGACCACCATCATCATATATGAAAGTCTATCATCAACCAAGTAAGCCCTCCACAAGTGCCAGCAGAAGGAAGTGCCTATATAAAATGTACCTCTTTTTATTTATTTATAGGTTTTTGCCATGATATTGGCATTCAGTCCAACACTTTTATCCACCTCAACTTCTCTGTATACCTATTTCTCTATCTAGAACTTACCTCCAGTTTTTATAAGTATTTTAAAAATATTTTCCTGAAATAGCTGAGGATTGGTTTTATCTGCCACCATTTTCAAATTGCTAGTGACTTGCATGAGTTACTCACTAAAGATTTTTCATGCATAAACTCTCTCTCTCATGTAGTTGTTTCAAGGACAAAATAGATAATATATGGTAAACACATGCTAGAGTGCTGAGCTCTCAGTAATGCTCAATAATTCTTAGCTTGCCACTCCATCTGCTGTGCCTATTTTGAATGATAAGTCTTGACTAGTCCTGTAGACAAAAGACTCCTTTATGATATTCATGTAATGGTGATTTAGAAACAATAAACTTTAGGGCAGTAACTTGAAAGGCTATCTCTTCTCTTAAATGTGAAAAACATATTTAATTTTAGGTCTTTGTTATCTTAGGAATTCATTAATTGCCATTCACTTCTCAGTAAATTTGATTATTAGCTATACTGGCTGTAAATATAAAATGGATCAAGATCAGAAGGGATCAGATAATTGAAAAAAATTGCATGATTGAAAATATAAATAAGGTGAAATTCCAAAAATAGGTGTGAAATTAGGTAGTAATTCTTCCCTTAACCAACCAAGTATAGAGTTGTTCTGCACAAAGAATAGAAACAAAGACAAATTTATTTTATTTTTGCTAGAAAAAACAAATGTGATGGAAAGAGACTATATTGATCTGGATGAAAACCCCACTGGACAAAACACTCAATAAAATATATTATTCACTTTCCACTAGAAAAAGCATTTTATTTTTTAGATCTCTTTCAGTAATAAGTTAACTTTTCTGTGATCTTTGTAAATACAATATTAGTGATAAAATATAATATTTCTAATGCTTATCTAAATTAATCATATGGTATATTTAACTTAGTGTAGGGAGTTTTAGCAAGTACAATAGTCTTTGAGAAAAGGCATACTGTAGTTTTTTTCATTTTCTGGTTATGGGATATATATTACCTGCCACATACAGTGTAGGAAGGGTTCACTGATAACAATGTTCATTTAATGGCTGTAAGTTATTAGACTATCTTAGTGGTAGTAGGGAAAATTTCAATATAATGCATAAAGGAGATATAAAATTTAAATGAAAGAAACTAAAATGCTAATTTGTTAAAAATACAGTATCAAATTATTTTAAATCAACTTTGGAAATTGGTAGATATGAGACCTCTATGAAATATTGATTAATATTCATGTCAAATGAGTTTCAATAAAAATTATCATTTATAAGATGTTTCATCATACAAATCATTTAGATGAGATTGTACTATCCAATAAGTAAAAATCAGCTACTCTTATTTTTCCTCTCATACACACTGTGATCATCATTTCTGATACATTTATGAATTTATACTGAAAGCAATCACTTATTTGATGAATACTTGTACATTAACTTACTATGTACATGGAATTGTATTTTGCAAATTATATGGTGTTTGCTTTTTATGGATTATATAATATTAATTTATATAAAAATAACTAATCTGTTTGCAAAATGACTAAAATGGGAGATGCAAAGTCACAAGACAGTGTATATTAATATTTAAAACAATAAAAATTAAAATTCAGTAAATTTGTTTTAAGATTGTAGTTTTATTTGTATATTGATGCTTAGATAACAGTTATGCTCAGTGTAATAATCCATAGTTAAGACAGTTTTTATTAAAAATAAATGATAAATGATAATTTTTTTGAAGTGACATGTTAATGTACTAGTAAAGTTTCTCAACCACCGAATGATGCTTTCAATATTAAAAATGTACAATTGCTAGTGAACATACTCCATGGAATAGTTCTTACTAAATAATTCAAATTAATCAGTAATATTCCATTAAAATTTTTGTGTGTTCCATTCTGAACAAAGCCAAGAATAGTTAAAAGTACAAAATGTCTCATTCCTTCATATTTACTTAGCACCTTCTATAATCTAGGGATTATGCGAGAGAGCTAGGTGCTTATTGTAAAAGATTAACTAAGTCTTCAATATTGAACAAGAATATATAAGTTTGGAAATAATTTGTGGCCATCAAAAAGGATCAATTTTTCACTCTAAACTCTAAGTCAATGTTCTGTTGGTCTTTATTATCCAAAATTTCATCTTTTCATTGTTCATTGCACTAATTACCATTAAACAATCTTGTCAAAATATATATTCTTTGACACCACTGTCAGATTAATAGATGCAATATCAATATCAGGTGATTTTCTGTTGGAATCAATTAATCAATACACAAATATAAATGTACATCTGCTAGGCAAGTTACCATAATGAACTTGACTATTAAATTGATGATTTTGCATACTCCTTTGATATTCAAACTTTAATGTTCATAGCAGTTACTTCAAGATCATGGTAAAAATATGCAATTTATTACAGGGTGGGGCCTAAGATTTGGCATTTCTTACTTGTGTTTGGTTAATATCAATGTCATGGGGGCTGGGGATATAGCTCAATTGGTACAGTGCTTGCCTCACATGCACAAGGCCCTGAGTTCAATTCCCCAACACAACAAAAATAAAAATAATAATAAAAAAATAGAAATATCAATGCCGATCATTATTCACCATCACCAAGGTAACATCCTCATATGTGCTCACTGCAAAGCTGTATAAATCCTGAGGTTTTCAGTATGAACAATTAGGCTACACACATACAGCTGTTGATTAGAACTCAACACTTGAGTGCTTTGTTCCAAAGTACCCTGCAACCTCTATAGTTCCTTTTTCTACGCAGCTGTCTCCTTTTCAGTTTCCTGCTCTGCAACTTCAACTGTCTAGAAACTTGGACTTGCACCTCTGAGTTCTCAACTCAGTTTAGTCTTCCTGTATCCAGACTAGAAATAATCTAGAATCTAGGGCAATATCTAGGTTCTAATTGATTGGTTTTCCTTACTCAGAAATCACTGTCCTTCAATATCTGCTCTTGAATATATTACAAATTGTTGCTCATGTGCTTGGTCTGTTCTGTGTGTCTCAAGTAGGAGTGCAATATGGTGGCCGTTACTCCATTTGGGCCAGAATTTGAAGTTTTCAGCAATTCTTATAAGCACCAAAAAATCTTAAACTTATATATTCTCTAGTTTTATTATAAGGTGAACTTCAAAAATATATACTTCAAATAGTCCTTAACAGTGACATATGATTCTGTATATCCACAATTTAAAATTAAGAACAAATCCTTGAAATAATACTAATTTTCCTGGCCTCATTTTGCAATTTTACTGCAACCTCTGATAATAAAATTAATTTGACACTTTTTTTATGCCTTTTTGTATTAACAGAAAACACTAGCAGGTATCAATGCCAAAGAATTTTCCTATTGACAAGACATATAGTAAAATATAACAGATAAATTATGTAAATATGCATATCCATATTGTAAATATATATATGTATATATATATATATACACACATATATGACTTACATATACTGGACATGTACAATATTTAAACCTAATTCGTACCTAAATTAGATAGGATGTAATAATCTGCAAACTAGAACATGTTATGCACATTGAATTTCATAATTTGATAATTATTTCCTTTACAAACTTATTTTAAAAAGTAACCTGAATGGAATGTAAATGTCAATCTAATACTTTCACATCTGCAAAGTTCAGGTAGATTTTACAAAATTAGTAGAAGTTTTTATTGGTTGAATTAATAATGTTGTTATCACCTTAAAATTCTTTATCTATGCTTAAAAAAAACAACTTGCAATTTTGGCAAGACACTTTGTTTAGCATGCACTAGTCACTGGTTAAACTTGTTAAACACAATCATATTCACTTTTTCTCTTTAGATTAATCACATTCTTATAATTACAAGGGCTTATTACTATGAGTCTTTCAGTGATCAGGTTGTGGATATTCATCAGGAGGGTGCTTGAAAATATTTTCCTCCAAAGGTAGGAATGAGTCAAAAGTATTATTTTTAAAAATCACAAAAAATGTATGTGCCATAACTGAAATGTTGCATACCTTTATAATTTATTAATTATTCAGGGTTTTAAGATATTCAGTGGTAGAATTGATGATTAAATATATTTTTCTTTTTAAAGTCAGCATCTCAAAATTTCAGAAAGATGTTAGGAAGTTAAAAATAAGTGATTTTCATTTTTTTTCCTGTGTGTAGCTGTGTTCCATTTTCCTTCCTTATGCAAAATACAAACTGTATTACCTATGTCTTTGGGATGCTTGTAAAGTAGTGAATTCAGTGTTAATAAGTCATTAAGATTATGCATCTGAGCACAAAGTATGTTGTAGTTTATCTTCCTTTTATGTATTAATGAAACTCTTGATAGCAAAGATGAAAAAATTTATAGCACTAATGAACATTTTACATTTATTTGGGGGACCACATTTTCAATACAATTATTAAATTGGGATGTTTTTATATACCTTAAAGATTTCAATGTATAAGTATTAATTAATCTGACAAACCGATTCAAGTTAAAATGCTAATGAACAAGTATGACATACCTTGTACTTCTTCCAAGTAGCACATTTGCATTTTAACTAGGACTTTCAAAATAAACTCATGAGTATTATAGAATAAAGTTGTGAAAGGTTTATGAAGAATACAATCGTGAGACTGTACTAATTAGGTTCTCTAGAGGAACAAAACCAAAAGGACGTTTATATGTATGATTATATAGGGGGCCTCATTAGATTGGTTCACAAGATCAGAAGCTGGACAGTCTCAAGTGGCTGGGTGTACACTGTGAAATCAGAGGGCAGTAGCTGCTCACTCCAAGAAATTGAAGTCTCAGATTAAGAGAACCAATGATTCAGTTCCAATCCAAGGCTGAAGGCCTGAAAGCTCCTAGAGAAACTGCTGGTCAGAGTCTGCTTCAGTAGTGAAGGAGCTGGAGTCCAATATCCTCAGGCAATGGCAGTTGCAATGGAGGCACCCTCTCAGGAATGAAGCTTGCCTCTGCCACTTCTTCATCTTTCCTTCCTTTTTTGTTGCCTCCAGACTTTTGGAGAGTGTGGAGAGTGCCACCACATTTGGGGTGGGTTGCCCCTCCCTATTTGTTGTCCCTCCTGCCAATTATCTCTGGAAACACCTTCATCAACTGTTATGGTTTGGATGTAAAGTATCCCCCAAAAGTTCACATGTGAGACAGTGCAAGAAAGTATGGAGGAGAAGTGATTGGGTTATAAGTTTAAACTAGTGAGTAAACTAATCTCTGATGGGATTAACTAAATGGTGACTGGAGGCAGGCGGGGTATGGCTGGAGGAAGTGGTTCATTAGGGATGTGGCTATGGGGTATATATTTTGTATGTGGAGAGTTGAGTTTTCTCTCTCTGCTTCATGATCATGTGAGCAGCTTCCCTATGCCACATTCTTCTGCCATGCTCTTCTGCTTCACCTCCAGCCCCAAGGAACGGAGCAGGACTTCCAGGGACTAAGACCTCTGAAACTGTGAGCCTTCAAATAAATTTTCTTCTTCTACAGTTGTTCTGGTAGGGTCCTTTAGTCACAGCAGCTAAAAAGCTCACTAAAACATCCACATACCCAGAAGTTTCTTAATCCTAGGCATCTCTTAACCCATTCAAATTGACAATTCAGATTCAGCATTACAAAGACTAATCTTTTAAGAAATACATGAATAAGTTCCTTCCTAGTAGAAGAGTGTAATATAAGCATGATACCTTCCCAGGTCTTAACCATGAGATTCAGACCATTTCTTTCCATGCATTGATTCATTACTAAGATGCTGAGCAATCCCTTTACAACATTTCCAGATAGCAGTTACTTGGCAATAAATTAATTAAAATAATGAGTAGTTACTGTGAAATTTTACCTCAACTGCCAAACTCAATGATATGAATTCAGTAGTAATGCCCGTGGGAAATGCTGCTTTCCAACAATTTTTATATCTTCAAATTGGCCTATGTGCACAAATTCCAATAGCATTCATTTATACCAAATACATAATACTTGGAATTTCAAAAGAGAAAAGCATAATCCTCAACCAAAAGTGTTGTCAACTTTAAGGTAAAAGATTATTTAAAATGAACACAAAAATATATACTTAGTAAATGGGTAGTTTTATGGTCTATATCTATTATTTAAATTTTATGAAATCATATTTTCCCCTTCAATACTACTGAAATTCAGAAAACATAAAAATTATAAGAATACATCATGCTGGCCTTCAGGTTATATCTGTCATAGAAGACAGATTAGGTAGACAAACCAAAATACTGAAAAATATAGAAAGGTACTTTGAAATAGTTAGGTTTCAATGTCCGTTGACATAAATTTGAATATTTTAAGTTTCACAAAATAAGTGGATCCAAATTTATTTATTCAATCTCCTGTTGCTGAATTTGAATGTGTTGTAAAAAACTTCTTTTATTAAAATGCTAGGCACTCTATCCTTTATTTGAATATTTCATTCATACTTAATGATTTCTTTGAGATGAGTTGATAAAAGCAAAATTTCTGGAATATGTATACCATGTAAGGGTGCTTATTGACATTTTTGGTAGGACATTTTAATGAATGCTGAAAATATGAAGGCAACTGTTTTAGTCAGCTTTTTCACTGCTGTGACTAAAGAATCTGACCAGAACAACTGTAAGGTGGAAAAGTTTATTTGAGCACTCACAGTTTGAGAGTCTTAGTCCATAGAATGCTGGCTCCATTCCTCAGGGCTTGAGGTAAGGCTGAACATCATGGTAGGAGAGTGGGGGCAGAGGGAAGCAGCTCATGTCAAGGTGATGAGGAAGCAGAGAGAGAGATTCCAGTCCACAGAAACAAATATATACCCAAAGCTAGGGCCCATTTCCCACCTCCTCCAGCCACACCCTACCACTTCAGTTACCATTCAGTTAATCCCTATCAGAGGATTAAATCACTGATTGGGTTAAGCCTTTTACAATCCAATTGTTTCTCCTGAGAAACTTCTTGTATTGTCTCACACATGAGCTTCTGGAGGACAACTCACATCCAAACCATACATAACAGTAGCTAAGGTTGCATGCACACATACACAATGTATTAATTCCTTGAATTCCATGAACTTACAATATATATGTGGGCCAGATACACATCAAATAAGTACCACTGAGTTACAAGTTATTACATTACAAAGTTCTATGAGACCATATATGTGTCAAAGAAACCTGCATTTTTTAGCATGCATACTCTGAGGAAATGCCACTTGAACTTTTAGATCTTATTTTGAGTGTGAGAGAGTTTGCTGATGAAGGAGAAAGGTAAAGGAATGTAGAGTGCCATGCCATCAGAAGAAAGAGCATGTTAAAATGCCAGAAGTTGCAAGAAACCTGGTGTTTCAGAGATACAGCCTACTGTGGTAGTTGGACCACAAAAAATGGAGAAATGTAAGAGGCAGCTGAAGAACTAAAATAACCTCAAGTTATGTTCAACATCATAACACATTTTCAGGATTCTGGTGTTATTGTTTATTTTTAATAGAAAATATGAGAGTCACTAAATAATCATAGATGACATCATAAGCATACCATTGTTTGAAGGTCAGATTCACTGCAGATTATACCCAAAACCTTACCATTCTGAAAACTGTATTTAAAAAGATTATTGCTATGAACAGAATGTGTTGGAATTCATAACGTTGGAGGCTAACTTCAATATAATGGAATTTGGAGATTAAGCATTTGGTAGGTACTTAAGTCATGATAGCAGATTTCTCATGATGAGAATAGTACTTTTAAAGAAAAGACACTACAGTGATGAACTCCCTCTCCCCATTATACAGGGTTAAAACAGGAAGACAGTCATTTTCAAATCAAGAAAATTACTCTCTTGACACCCAGTCTATGAATCTGCTGACATCAATCTTGGACTTCTTAGCCTCCAGTATTGTGAGAAATACATTTTTGTTCTCTATGCTATCTAGTCTGTTGTAATTTTGTTATAACAGTCCAAACTGACTAAGACAACCTCCCTATTACTTATGCAATCAACCTCCCTATTACTACAAAGGAAAACAAAGATAAAAGAAAATTTTTGAGGAAGAATCTTACAAAAGTCCTCATTTAGGTCCAGAAGATTAATGATACAGATCTTTTTAATTAAGGAAACAAAGGAAAAATAATACTCGAAGATCTTTTGTTTTTGCCTGTGCTGAAGATAGGTGTATCTATTGATTTTCTATCCCCAATATTTGCTCCATGGGAATATATATATATATACACACACACACATATATATATATACAAACAATACATATATATACACATGATTAATTTCCATTTCTTTTTTTTGTATATCCTTGATAAAACATTTGATACACTGTTCAAGACTTATTTGAGCATTAAACAGCACTTAATAGCATTAGATTTTCTTTCTCTCAGTATGGCCTAAATAATCCAAAATATACTTTGATAGGCCTTCCAAATGCTAGTAGTCTAAATTTTTTTTTCATCAATAACACCATTCATAGACAAATACAAATGATGCCCTCAGATCTCAAGTACATCCTCCAACTTTCCATTACCCCAGCCACAATTGTTCCTACTTCACAAATTTTAAGAAACGGACACCAAAAAATTGACCCACTTCTTCAAGGAGACTGTAAGAAATAGTCACTTTATGCTTTCTATACTTTAAGTCAACATCTGAAATCTAAACCTCTTCGGTTACTCAGACTTTCTTCTCTTTCTTTTTTTTTATATGTACTAATTTATTTGACATTCCTTCTTTCTTTGACCTCTGTAACAGATTCCACTGTGTCCTCTGAAACTCATGAGATGTGTTCAAGTGAAGGAAGAATGCACATTTCTCACTTTGAATCAAAAACTAGAAATAATTAAAATTCAAGAGGAATATTAATTGACACTTTTTAAACTAAGTTTATGTTTACCAAGGCATATCGAAAGCTGAAATAGGCTGAAATTCAGGCCTCTGGGACAAACTGTCAACGTGAATGCAAAGGAAAGTATTTGGAGAAAATTAAAACTGCTACTCTAGAGAATACATGAATGATAAACAAAACAACAACAACAAAAAGAAAAAAAAAAAAAAGAAGGAGAAGAAGAAGAAGAAATAACAAAACAGCCTGATTACTGACATGTAGAAAGTTTTTGTGATCTGGATAGATCAAACCACAAAATGTGGTTAGTCTAATTCTAATCCAGAGCAAGATCCTAATCCCTATGAAAATTGAGAGAGATAAAGAAACTACAGAAAAATATTAGAACCTAGTAATATTTGGTTCTGTAGGTTCAAAAAAAAACCTTTCTTCATAGCACAAAAGAGAAAAGGAAAGAAGCTAGTGCTGATGAAGCTGTGATGAGTTATCCAGTAGATATCCTTAGGATAACTGATGGTCATGACCATGCTAAATGCAAGATGTTCAGTTTGAAAGAAATAGCAATCTAGTGGAAGATGAATGGTATCCAAGACTTTCATAGCTAGAGGGGAGAAGTCAATGTCTGGCTTCAAAGCTTCAAAGGACAAGCTGACATCGTTTTTAGGGGCCAATGAAACTGGTGACTTAAAGCATAGGGTACTTTAGAATATTAGCATACTGAATCTACATTGCCTGTGCTCTATAAATAGAAAAACAAAGCCTAGATGACAGAACATCTGTTTACAACATTTTATATTGAATATTTAAGCCCAACGTTGAGATTTATTGCTAGAAAAAAAGAAGAATTATTTTAAAATATTGATACTCTTTGACAATGCACTTCTTCCATGAACTCTTATTAAAATGTACAGTAACATCAATGTTGTTTTTATGCTGGTTAAGACAAAATCTGCATCCTATGAATCATAGAAAGAATTTGAATTTCAAGTTCTATTATGGAATAAATACAAATTTTAAAGCTATAGCTGCTAAAAATAGTGATTCTTCTAATGGATATATTCAAAGTAAATTGAAAACCTTCAGGAAAGCTTTCCCTTTCCAAATGGCATTAAGAACATTTGTGATATATGGGAAGAGGTTAAATAGCTATATTAGTAGGAATTTGAAATAATTTAACCCCTACTTTATGTATGACTAAAGAGTCCAAGAATTCAGTGGAGGAACTAAGTACAGATACATTAGAAATAGCAAGAGAACTGGAATAAGAAATAGAGCTTGAAGACACAACTGATTACTTCAATGCAGTGATATAACCAACAGATGTAGAGTTGCTTCTCATGGAAGAACAAAGAAAATACTTCTTTAGATGGAAGGTATTCCTGGTGAAAGTGCACCAAACATTGTTGAAATGACAACAAAGGATTTAGAATATTACATAGACTTAGTTTACAAAGTGTCATCTGGGTTTGAGAGGACTGACTGCAATTTTAGAACAAGTTCTACTGTGGGTAAAGTGCTATGAAATAGTATTTCATTCCGCAGAAGAATCTCTCATGAAAGAAAGTCAATCAACATGGCAAATTTTATTGTTGCCATATTTTAAGAAATTGCTACAATCTTCCCAAATCTTTAGCAAGCAACATTATTCTGATCAGTCAGCCACCAGCAGCAGTATGGCAAGACCATATTACAGCAATAAGATTATAACTCACTGAGAGCTCAGATGATTCTTAGCTCCTATTAGCAATAAAAAAAAATTATTCTTGTTTTTATACATAGTGAGTGCTGTTGCACATTTAATAAAGTATATTTTATTTTACACATCAACTGTATATGCCCTGGGAAATATAACATTTTTGTAACCTTATTTGCTGTGGACTAGGACTGAATCTACAATATTCTGATACATACCTCTATAAATAAATTCACCTTCTTCAATTATCCATATTAACCTATACTACTCTCCATTCTTCCAATTTGAAGGAACCTTCTAAGTCCTCAAATGTTTCACTAAATATTATAAAATGTTTCCACTTCATCACTACTATTATCATTACTGATAGAATCTCCTAGTTTAGACAGGAGGAAAATTTTAAATTACATTTTATTTTAGTAGTTTCACAAGTTAATAATTTCCCAAATGTTTCTGTATTTCCACCTTGGTGTATATAAGCTATGACTTCATGCCTAGATTATCCATTTAAGCTAAAAAAAAAATGTTATTATAAGTGAAGAGAATGGAATTAGCAAAAGAAAAACATCAAAAATAAGAAACTATAAATTACATTCAAAAGAATTTGGTAAAGAGAGTAAGTATAATATGAATCTGAAAATATAAACTGCTGTGACCAAAAGACCTGACAAGAAGAATTTTAGAACAGAAAATGTTTATTTGGTGATCACAGTGTCAGAGGTTTCATTCTATAGTCAGCCAGTTCCATTGCTTTGGGGAAATGATGAAGAAGAACATCATGGCAGAAGGTTGTGCCAGAAGAAAGCAGCTCTGGACATTGTACCAGGAAACAGAGAGAAATTTCCCTCACCAGAGATAAAATATACACCTCAATTTCAGGCCCTGAGTAACCTGTCTTCTCCAGCCACACCCTACCTGCCTACAGTAACCATCTAGTTAATCCATTCAAACTCTTTTATGATTAGTTTAAAGCATGTATAACCCAATCATTTTGCCTATAAACTTTCTTGCATTGTCTCACATATGAGGTTTTAAGGGAAACTCATATCTAAACCATAATATGAGTATTATTCTTAATATTTTTATTGGATAATGTTGGCAATTCTAAATTCTGTGGTGAAGGGTTTACTGAAAACAAATAACCTTCTCATAATAAAAGAAATGTGGAGGAAAATAACAACAGTATTACGATTATTTTAAGAGAATAATCTACTGAATTCCTAAATTTTGTATTACAGGTTTTTAGTATTAAAGGTTCTTATATAATGTTTAGGCAATCATGTCTAAATTTTGTATTAGAGGTTCTTATATAATGTTTAGGCAATCATGTCTATACCATGTCTCCACTTATATACATTTAATCTCGACTTGTTTTCTATTAGCAGAAATTTATTTCTTTTCAATAATACTTTATGAAGGGGTTAAAGAGTAAACTTGAAATATTAAAATATTGAGTATAGGACAGAGGGAGAGACATACCACAAACAAAACATTTAGATGCAACTTTTGATTTTTCTATACAGAAATCTGGTATTTATTTATTATTTTATTACCTGTTTTCTATTATAATTTTAATAAATAATTCATATTAAAGGGAACAAGATAAAGTAAAATATCAGGAAAAGACATATTTTGAAAAGTTTTTAAATGTTATAAATTAAAGTATTGTACGAAAAAAAGATGATGAGTAATAAAAATTGACAAGATTGAATGAATGCAGCAAAACCAGAGAAATTAAAATAGTGTAGCATTTTGCTTATGGATTAGAAAACGAACATGGGAATGCTAAAGGAAAAGAAAAGGCATGAGATAAAACTTTGCTCTATTACTGATTAGACATAGAAAGTAATACCAAAATAAAAATAATTTTGCTGAGATCATTCTGACTTCATGGCAGAGAATATGACAACTCTTAAAATATAAAGAGTTGGAGATGATAGATAAAATATGGAAGGTGTAATAATCTAGAAAAGATAGAGTTGTATCTGCATTATAAAGTAATGTTTTATTTTTAATAAATTTGTTCAAACAGGAAAATGATGAAGTCTTGACTTATTTGGAAAATTTTTAATTAAATTAAGAATGCTTTTTTTCTTTATAGCTCTGTAATATAATTTTATATCCAGTATTGTGGTATCTCAAGCTTTGCTCTTAATGTTCAGAATTTCTTCCATTATTCAGCATCTTTTATTCTTTGATATGAATTTTAGGTCTGTTAGGACTGCTTATTCTAGTACTCTGAAGAATGTCATTGGTATTTTTTATTTCTTTTTAAAATGTAATTAATTTAATTTGTTATACATGCTTTTAGAGTGCAATTCCTTTCATATTACATATAAAGAGCACAGTTTTCCAAGTCATTGGTTTTACACAAAATATTTTCATACCACTTGAATTTTTATACATCCACTTAGAGGAATGAAAGGATGTTAAATAGAAAAAAGGGGTAAGATGAGAGAAAGGGACAAGGGGGATAGAAACAATGGCAGAAGGATTTTGACATCAATATACTGAGTGCATGTATAAAAACTCAAATGATATGTCATTGGTATTTTGATTGGGATCACATTCAGTTTGTAGATCACATGTTGTAATATTTCCATTTTGACAGTATTGATTATGCCAAGGCCATGGGATTTCTTTCCATGTTCTGAGGTCTTCTTCAATTTTTTTATTTTGTATGTTATGATTATCAGTGTAGAA
Source organism: Tamias sibiricus (assembly GCA_025594165.1). Lineage (NCBI taxonomy): Eukaryota > Metazoa > Chordata > Mammalia > Rodentia > Sciuridae > Tamias > Tamias sibiricus. The sequence goes on from CM046668.1 coordinate 34,508,036, forward strand.
GTGTTTCATCTCCTTGGTTAGATTAATTCCCAAATACTTTGAGGGTGTTGTGAACTGAATTATTTTCCTCATTTAATTCTCAGCAGACTTCTTATTGGAATTTAGGGTGCTGATTGATTTTTGTATGTTAATCTTGTATCCTACTACATTGCTGAAATTTTATCAGTTATAGAATTATCATGGTGGAGATTTTTTAATCTTATAAATATAGAATCAAGTCTTCAGCAAATAATTTGACTTCTTTTCCTGTTTGCATACCCTTAGATTTCTTTTTTTTTTTTTTTCTTTTTCTTTTTTTTTTTTTTTTTTTTTTTTTGTGGTACCGGGGATTGAACTCAGGGGCACTCGACCACTGGGCCACATCCCCAGCCCTTTTTTGTATTTTATTTAGAGACAGGGTCTCACTGAGTTGCTAAGTGCCTCACCATTGCTGAGGCTGGCTTTGAACTCGCGATCCTCCTGCCTCAGCCTCCCAAAGTGCTGGGATTACAGGCGCGCGCCACCGCGCCCGGCTATATACCCTTAGATTTCTACTCTTGCCTGACTACTCTGAATAGAGTTGTAAGAACTGTATTGAGTAGAAGTGGCAAAAGTGGTATTTATATATTCTATTTCATTAATTTCAATTCTGATCTTAATTATTTGGTATCTTCTACTGGTTTTGGAATTAGTCTGTTCTTGCTTTTCTAGGTACTTTATATTAAACATTAGATTTTATTTTGGGTATCTTATTTCCTTCTTTTTTTTTTTTTTTTTAAATATAGGCACTCAGTGCTATAAACTTTCCTTTTAGAGCTGCCTTCATAGATTTTGATATGTTGTATTTCTATTCCCATTTTTTTTCTTGTATTAAAGCATACCTGAAGACCAAGGAATACAATGGTAAACACAGAGAAAAATCCACTTGGATACAGTAGTATGAACTTTGACAAAGTTGCCCAAAACAAAATTTTGAGAAAAGAGAGTCTTTGACAAATTTTGCTGAGAAAACTGGATATCAATATTTAGAATAATGACCTATATCTCTCTCAACCTACAAGAAAATCAACTCAGTATGGACTGAATGCCTAGGAACTAGAAGAGAAGGACTGCAACTTCTAGAAGAAAGTAGAGAGCATAGGGTCCAAACTCCAATATATTGCACAGGCTCCAAATTTTTGAGACTCCTAAAGCTAAATAAATAAAACCAAGAATCAGTAAGTGGGATGGTCTCAAGTTAAAAGCTTCTGCACAGTAAAGGAAATGAGCATAAAGAAAGAGTCTAGAGAATTGGCAAAATATCTTTACCAGTTACTCCTGTCAGGGAATTAATATCAACAATACATAAAGAACTCAAAAAACTTAACAGCAAACAAATAAAATAAAACCAAATAGCCCAATCAATAATCTATGATTTCCAGGCATGATAACACAGGCCCATGTTCCTAGCTGAGGCAGGAGGATCACAAGTTCAAAGCCAGACTCACCAATTTAGCAATGCTCTAAGCAAAATAGCTAGGCCCTTTCTCAAAATAAAAATAAATAAATAAATAAAAAGGTCTAGAAATGTGGTTCAGTGAGATCTCCTAAGTCCAATTTCTGGTACCACAAGAGAAACAAACAAAAATCTGTGATCTATGACAAATGATCCAAACAGACATTTCTTAAAAGAAGAAATACAAATGGCCAACATCCTCAGCAATTAGGGAAATGCAAATCATAACTACAATGAATAGTTATACATATTCATATATAACACATATAAGTACTATATATAATATCCACCATATACATAATACATATAATATATAATCTCCATCATACATATATATACATATACACACATATATATCTCCATATATATATATATATGGATATATATATATATATATATATATATATAAAACGGAGATTTACTCAGTCTGAAAGGAAGCATGAAATATGTCATTTCATTTGTTGATAGATAGAAGGAATTGGAGAACATCATGCTCAGTGATATAAGCCAAACTCAACTCATAAAATCAAGGGTCCAAAGTCTTCTCTCATGTGGAAGCTAGGAAGAAATAAGGAATAAATTACAAAGATTACATGGTAATGGAAAGGAGAGCAGTGGAGCAGAGGGAGGATAAGAAATGGGAAAACTGAGGAAATATGGAATGAAATTGACCAAATTGTGCCATGTGCATATATGAATATATCAAAATGAACTCCACTTTTATGCAAAAGTATCATCTAGCAATTCAAACAACAAGAAATAAATAGAAGAAAGACTAGTAAGGTAAAAATATATCGACAGGGGTGGGAAGAAGGGTGAGAATGGGAAAATACTAGGGATGGAAATGGACAATATCATGTTATATCAATTTCTGATAAATTTAAAATGAACCTATTATGTATGACTATAATGAACTATTAAAAACATAAAACATTAAGAATATACTGAAAGATATGCTTTTATTTCTCCCTTACATATCATTGTTTGATGCAATTGCGCTCTTATAAGAAACTATAAATTAACAATAAAAATTATTTTATTATTTCTGTCCTAGGGAACAATAAGATTTCCCTCATAGAAATAGAATTATTTCAGTGCTGCTCTACAGTCAATTCACTGTTTTTGGTAATTCATTGCTTTTTAAAAAATGACATATTACACTGTCTTATTTTTTTAAAAATATTTATTTATTTGCTTTAGCTGTACACAATGGGTTTATTTGTATGTGGTGCTGAGGATCGAACCCAGGCTGCGCACGTGCTAGGCGAGTGCTCTACCGCTGAGCCACAACCCCAGCCCTGTCTTATTATTTTTAAAGCTATTTTTCATCTTTAAAACATTTCTATTCAGGTTGGTTCTGGCTATACTTTGAATCTAAATGATTAATGTAATTATGCCCCAAACAACTTGCATTGAAAGAGGTAGGGCTTATTTTTTAAGCCTGTGTCCCATACATGTGCTCTTTAAGTGTTTAAAATTGAATAAATGAAAAATGCCAAGAAATTGTAAAAATCTTATTGTCTTTGACTAAGTTTTATTTTAGTAACAAGAGAATCAATAAAATTGGAGTGAGTGGAGGCACAGTATAACTACTTAACATTCTTCAAATTTCTCATACATCTTAAATTATTTAGTGTTTAATGAAATGTGTGTTAACATGATAAGGTTATATGGCTTTTTATTGAACTTGAAGCACCTGGGATATTATTTTTACAGAGTAAATATTTTATAATTTTGCGGTGATCTATTTTTCACAAGGCATTGATTTATACTACCAAAAAGCCAATAAGTCCTTGTTCATATTCACAATTTCCCCTTGCTGACATTAATGTCAGAAGTTGGCATACATAAAGATACATTTACTTCCTATTTATGTGTTGACTAAGTATAAAACTACTTATATTTGAGGCTAATTATTTTAAATCAAAAGCAATATGATCAGAAACTTAAAAAGAATTGCATGAATTCAGAGATTGAATATCACCTCTGTCAAAACCTGAAAAGTTATTTGAAAAGTAAATCCTATAAAATATAGCAGAAATTTGCTATTTACCTTATGGTTGAGATACCATTGTGAATCCACTGTGATGATCTACATATGTTTTTGTGAAATTTCTATACAATGAAATTCTGTACAGGGCATTTTTTTTCTTATACTTATTTTCTTATGAAATCAGAGTTGTAATACTATAAAAAGTTATTTTTCTATATTGTGGTAAGAATGAGATATCCTTCAAAAGCTCATGTGTGAGATAATATAAGAAGGTTTAGAGGAGAAATGATTGGGTTATGAGAATCTTAAGCCAGTCAGTGAACTAATCTCCTGATGGGATAAACTGGTCACTGAAGGCAGGTAGGGTATACCTGGAGGAGGTGAGTCCCTGGGGAGCAGGCCTTTTGGGTATATATTCTGTATCTGGAAAGTGGGGTCTCTCTCTCTCTCTCTGCTTCCAGATCATCATTTGAGCTGTTTCCCTCTGCCACACTCTTACGCCATGATGTTCTGCCTCACCTCGAGCCCCAAGAAATGGAGCCAGCCTTCTATGGATTGAGACCTCTAAATCATGAGCCCTCAATTGTTCTGGTCAGGTCTTTTAGTCACAGCAGTGAAAAAGCTAAGACAGACGCCAAAAGTTATTTCTACTAGAAACACAATCAGAGAATATTAGAAACAGTTTTCAGTGTTCTCTAATTTAGTCCCCTCATTGTAAAGGAAAGGGAAAGTTAATGTCCAGCTCTATTAATGTTAAAACTAGGAGATGATATCTTTTAAAGAGTACTCCAATTTTAAGTATCATTTCCACATACCTTAATTTTTGGTAATTAAAGTAATATTAATTGAACTTACACTTTATATCAGTCACTGATGTGGACTCTGTTTTATAGCAATTCACCAAAAAAAAAAAAAACAAAAACAGACATTATTAAATAAGAGTTTACCTTCTGATTGGGAAAATAAAAATAATCAAATATAAGGAACACAGTCTATAGTGAGGTGGTAGGAAGCTCTATGGAAAAACTTTAAACTGAGGAAAGGGTAATTGGTGACAAGTCAGTCTTTTACAAAACACAGGTCTTTCTAAATAAGTGATATTAAGCAATGATCTTAAAGAGGTGAGGGAACAACCATGTGAACATCAAGAGGAAAATACTTTCAAGCAGAGAGAACTAAATGCATTCAAATACATAAAGACAGAACTAAATAAATGCATTTAAATGACACTGAATTTATTATTGATATTAAAATATTATTATTGTTGTTTTAAAGATGGAATAGAATTTAGAAAGCACAAACAAGGGAGATTAAGTCAGAAGTGTTGTAGCTCATTTGGATCATGCCCTGAATGATTTGCAGGAGGCATCAGAAATTAAGAAGTTAAAGGAATGGAGAAACATGAATTAGAGTTAGGCCTAATGTGGTAGGGAGACACAGAGAATAGATGTGAGTCCTTCGTAGACATTTCAAGCATGGTGACTGCACGTTAAGACAAGAAAGGGGCTGGGATCATGGCATGAAGGGATTGTGGAGATTGTAGGACAGTTCTCTGGATGGTCTTGGACCAAAAATGTGCTACCCGCTTTCTTGCTTGTAGTTCTCAAGAATAACTATAGAATGTCACAGGAATGCAATATCCTGACATAGGGAGCAACTGCCTCAAAAATCCTTTTGATTTAATGAGGGGCTGTGGGAGACAGTCTGGGCTTTAGTCCTTTTTCTCCTGAAAGAAGTGCTTTAGATCAGTGAGTGAATCATATACTCCTGAAATCCAGAGAGCTGAGACAATGAATATTTATTTATACGGCTGGCTTCATGAACAAATGTCTAGCTTGACAGAAGGGACCTAGCAACCTGTAGAGGATGTTTTTGATCCTCTTGTGGCTACTAAGGGCCCAAGAATTAGAGACATGCTTGTGATAATGTTGCATTGTTTACTGATGATAGCCAAATAACAACCAGAGGAATTTCATTGGGCTACGACTACCATCTAGCGGGAGAATGGCAGTATTTTGGTGAAACAGCACATGGACATTCTGTAAATGAGCCAAATGACATGAAGTGATGATGGCTATGCAGACCATTCTCACCAATACATCTCACTATATATTTGCTGACATATGGGCCCTTGCTAATAGCCTGGCCATATGATCAAAAGAATAGCAACCCAGTGAGTGGACTATTAGTGGATCTCCTGAAAAAGGATAAAGACTATGACAACAATTTTCTGCAAGGAAGGGACAAGTATATATTATGCATAATGTGAAAAAAAAGTTGTTTAGGTTCTCCCTATCTATTGCCACTGTGAGTGAACTGACCAACTGCTAGATCAGCCATCCTGGACCTTATTTTGTCACCAACCAGAGTTCCCTTCTCTTTCCAACAGTGCTAAACTACAATGCCATAGCATATACCAGTATAACCCAAACTGCCGGGGTCAAGCCCCAGCAGCGTCGAGGGTCCTGGTCGAGGGGTTGTGACGGGGTAGACAGTGTCGGCGATGGATGGACAACAACCACACAGACTCAAAGGCCAGTGTAGAATGCTGACAGGTTTATTGAGTTCACACACAGTTTTTATACATTTTTTAAAGTATAACATGCCAAGAATGTAGTTAACATAAAACCCATAGAATTCCTAGTACAGAACAGGCTTACTGGAAAAAGTGATTGTATGAGACAATAACATCCCCACCACATCCCCTGCTATTGTTCTGATTTTAATGTCTAAACTGTGAACGTAATCAGCAAAGTTGATCTTAAGTTTCTATTTCATCATAAATGCCCTTGACATAGTGCTTAGCTGTGGTAAACAAGCTAGACTCTTAACTCTATTAGCCTAAGTTAATCTTTAAGTTCAGGCTTGCAAGAGGGCAATGGTTTCAGCGGTTTCCATGGCAAATTTCTTTGTAGATAATTGTTATATTGTTTAGTAAAGCTGATCTTACTAGAGCGGGATCACAGGCACCAAAAGAACTTTTTTCCCATGGGGTCTCTATAGTAGGAAGCTCTATAATCTTATTCTGTTTCTGATTACTAACAGGGAGACTATGTGCTTTTTGTATACTCATGACTGGAGAAACAGGTGGCTCTGTGACTGTTCTCACATAACAATATGTGCTTATAACAATCACCCCAGGAAGTAGACACATCACACGGTGGCAGAGGATTATTTTACTGTTTGTGGTAGAGAAGGGGTCATGGTTTCTAATATTTATTAATATTTTTAGAAAATACCGTAGCATTCCTTCCAGCCTCAGTGATCAACACCAGAGAATAGTATGAGTAATATATTATTAAGAAAATAGTGCAAAAAAGGCAGCAGAGCCCAGAGGCATACATCTGGCATTATCCCGAGATGATGAGTCCTTGCAAACATCATTCTCCCAGTGGATCTTTGTCAAACACTGGTTGGATTGCCAGGTGCCCCCTGCACCAAACTCTGTCTAAGTAAGGACTGGCCACCTGCCACATAGGAGGTAACTGCAGGTGCCCTGTTTTAACTGATTCCATGGCAGTGTATCACAATGACAAATAAAAAAACCTATGTGGATTGGTGCTTTCATGTGTAATGGGCATTGAACAATATGGAAGAGAAGTGTTGCAGAAGTTACAATGAAAACTAAGACTGGATTTTTGCTAGCCCACTTTAGGGGATTCATGAACAATATGGCATGGGCGAAAACTGTGCTTATAAAAGGATAAAAGCAAAATGATTGATTAATTATGCTACCAGAGAGACTTAGCTCATAAATGCCAATGCTTCCATAAGAATAACTGGGCCACTAAGCAATAAAATGGAAGAAGGGGTATGCACCTGAGAGCTACATCTTTCTATATGGGCAGTTAGGGGTGATGAAAATATAGGATGAGTAATATCATGCTTCAAAAATTGGAAGATGGTGGGATCCTGAACAGTGGGTATGCTGGGGTACCCTTAGATAATACCCCAGGGAATGAAACTCACCCGTGGAACAGCAGTCTAAAGCATCACCTCACCCAGTCTTACAAGGAAACTGCTAGGGGGTATAATTGACTCTGGGTTTAGTTGTTGTGAAATCTTTGGTGCTATACATAGGAGTCAGTGCTCATGATATATTATAATAACCCTGTCCTTGACCAGGGTAAATTTTGCTTCCTTCTCTGCCACTCCCTTGGCAACACAGAAGAAAGCCCTCCACACCTGTAGGAAGATTATTTAAAACAATGCAGTTTATCTAGACTTCCTTTTAACTCAATTGGTAAGAATTTGCATAACTGCCAACACCTTTTGCTGTATCTACATGCCTCAGGCATTAGATAAACACAAGCAGAGGAAATGTGGCGCAGAAAGCTGGTTATCTGAAGAATCTTTCTTTGTATTCTTCAGGAACTTCATTACTTTCAGCAGGTCTAGTCACTGTTCTAGTGGAGCTTGTCTTCCAAGGCCTAGTAATGTGTGCTCTGGCTATGACTCAATGATGAGTTTGAGTTGGTCAAGGTGTTACATCACTCTGACAAGACAAAACTCTGCCTCCAGGTCTGGAGACATCAATAAGCATATAAACTGGACTAAGTTTGTCAAGAGGAATAACTAGGTGTGAGGGGAGAGGAGCTACAGCACAATTCTCTGAGTGGTCTTGCACTGACCAGGCTTCCCAGCAATCTTGTTTGTAGTTCTCAAGGATAAAGGCAGAATGGAATGGAAATGCAATATCCTGAAAGAGGGAGGGAAAAGACAAAAATATCTTGGGCATTGCTCCTGTTCCTTCTAGGGAATTTAACATCTTGAGTTACAGAAAAACTGCTTGGGACACCTTTGGTTTTGTTTCTCTCTTTCCTGGACTTAAGCATGTAATCTGAAGCTTTCCTCAGTGAGTCACATGAATCCTGAGGAGTATAGCCCAGGGGAGCTACCTTAGGGTTCCTAGCTGTGGTGCAAGCGGAACATGCAGTTAAGACTCCATCTGCCCTGGGCAGCTTGCTTGAGCCCAGGGGAACCAGGCTTTGGGGGTCCCAGTTTTCTGTGTTCCTTGCTACATATCTGTAGGTAATAAACCCACTTCTTGTAACTTGCTATTTTTTATTAGAAAGTGAAGATTTTTGTCTGTTAGTGACATGGAAAAGAAGGGTACAAGATTTGAGAGACAGGAAACATTCCTGCACAGATGAAGAAAGTAAATAAGTCAGAAACACATGATTAAATACCCATGAATTACTTAGGGCTGATTTGAAGCCAATGGTTATGAATCTATTATTCATGGTTGCATAAAATTGATATGATTCCAAATAGTTTAAGTACAATGAAGACTATCAAAATGAATAGAGATCTATTATTATTTTAAAAGTTGTTTCATTTTTGACTCCACTTCCTATTTTGATTCAATTTTGATTTACTTCTGTATTTTCCGCATCCTTTAAATTATTTTTCTGTGAAAGTAAGACAACAAGTACATCTTTGTTCCTCTTATTTCTGAGTCAATGGCTAATTCACCTATATATTACTTTTCCTAAATAATCTTTTCATTAATAGTGTAGTCATTTATTTGACTCAGTATACAGATAATTGCAGCAACGATTGACTTGACCATCTTTGATTGTATAAACACAATCAAGATTGCTTTCTCACTTTCTTTTCCTCAATTATGTGCATCACTGATCTCTTTCTGTTGACAACATTGTCTTAGGATAGCACTACTTATTTCCCAGGAGACGCAAACCAGCATATGGTAAATTCTTAGGCTACAGCACAAACTATAGTAAGTCAAACTTGTACACAGCAAATGATATTTTATCATGGCTGAGAAATTTTAACAGATGAAACCAATATTTTGCAAGTAAAAACAAAGGATGATATTTCTTATTGTTAATGAAAGAACTATATAAATATGTAGGGGTATCTGCCTCCCAATTTTCTGCTAATGTACTTACTCTATAAATTTGAAATAACAAAGTTCAGGTTTATAAAATATTTTATTTAAGCCACTTCAATAGCTTTTAAATGTCCATTTTGTCTTTAGTATTTTCTATAATTCTATGTTCTGAAAAGTCATCCAGCCTTGCATTAATATATAAATCTAAAAATCAATAGAACAAACTCAGTAGTTTGCTCATTTCTTCTTTTTACTCTTTGAGCAAAAAACACCAGAACCATGAACCAACCAACCAATAATAAACACAAAAATAAGTCGTTATCTTCATGGTTTGATTTTCCCAACAAATTTTCTCCATAGCACACTTTTCATCCAATTCTCCCCACAAACACCAATCTAGTTTTGTCATTCTTCTACCTTTGAATCCTCATTATGCAAACTGAAAATTCATGTTATTTCAAAGGCTAACTTAAATATCAATTTGTCATTACCTCTTCTCTAATACACCTTGATTATTACTTTCTTCTACCTCCTTTGGCACCTAGATTTGATGCCATCTCCTCTGATAATTCTGGCTCAACATCTGGTAACAAACATACATGTCTTATCAGCACAGAAATACATATGATCATAAGTTATGTGATATAATTTTATACTTTTAGTTAAGGTCTGTAATGCACATTTCATGTACTGAGTTGTAAAGCTTTCTTTAATTCTAGTTACTATATATTCTAGAGGTTGGACTGGGCTTTGGAATGCAAAAGTAAGATAGATTTCTCCCAAGAGGCAACCACAAGCAATATGATATGAAAAGAAGCCACTCAGTTATTGGTGATGCATATACCATTGGCAGGGAGAAGCTGAAATTTGTTTACTTATACCAAAATCCATAATTATATATATGAAGTGTGAGTCAGTAATTTTACTTCTTACCATTAGGAGATAATCAAAGTTGATTGCCAGTAAAACATTCTGAGCATAGTTTTCATTGGGGAATTCTTCCAGGTAACAAACAAGCTGAGGCAATTTTAGGGCTTACCTCATTTGTATCTGGTCTTCCAAAAATTAATATTCTTTACTAACTAAAACCTAATTTTTTTTTTATTTCTCTTGTTTTAGAAATTTTATATCCCTTTATATTTGTGTTAACTAGTGATGTAAATCTATTTTTTTTTTTATCAATGTTCTAGCTAGGAATAGATTTTTAAATTTTATTTCAATGGTTCTTATTATTCTTATTGATTAAATATGCTCTATATTTCATTTTTAACTTTTTTACTACAATGTACCATGGTTTGTTTTTCTATATAACTTCTTACTTGAGGTTCTCTGAGCTTCTTAAATCTACAATGTGTTGTTTTTAATTAAGTTGGGAAAATTCTGAACCACCATTATTTTTCACGTTTCTTTTTCCTTGTTTTTTTTTTTTTTTTCTTCCTGGCACTGTGGAGATAACACAGGAGTGCTTTACCATTAAATTGCATCCACAGTCCTTTTTATTTTTAATATTGAGACAGGGCCTTACGAAATTGCAGAGGACTGGCCTCAAACTTGCATTCCTCCTATTTCAGCCTTCTAATTTGCTGGGATTGCAGGCACGCCAGCACCACAAATGGCTTCTTTTCCTTGTTCTCTATATTCTCCTTCTGAAACTAAAATGATGCGTACCTAAGATATTTGGTACTGTCCTCTTGGACTCTGATCTGCTTTGTTTCTCTTTTTGTGTGTTAGCTTATTTGCTTTCTAACTGTCCAAAGTGATTAGGTTTGCATAATTTCTCTTGACCCATCCTCAAAGCTTACTCATTCTTTCTTTTGGCGTACCAGTGTATTGATAACTCCACTAAAGGAATTCTTCATTTCTGCTTTTGTGTTTTTAACTTAGAGAATTTAAATTTGACTTTTTTTATAGGATATTTTACTCTATTGAAATTTGCCAATTATCTGTCCATATAATCCACTTTTCCACCATATCCTTTAGCACATGATTCATCTATATCTATTCTTGTTTATGTTGACTATTTTATATCTTTGCAATGAATAATTAATCCTTGCTTATTATACTGTGTTTAGTTACATAATTTTTGATGGTATGCCAGATAGTCTGTGCAAAAGAACTATAGACACCTGGTTAAATAATATGTATACTTCCAAATAAAAATGCTTCCTTTTTCAGATCTCTGGGAGATTTGAACTGATCTACATAGTAATTGATCTTAGAGTTTTACTACTGCTGTAAAGTCTCAGTTTTCCATGATCTTTGAATCCCTTCAGTAGTTGACAGCTACCACTTTTGATCAAAGCCTAAAGTGCCAGGTGGCTTTCCAGTGCACTCTTGGTCCACTTTTAGTTTTCTGCTGGTCATTGCATACCTTCTTCCTTGGACAAGGCTCAGTCAGCAGCACTCTTCTCCAGCACAGTCAGAACTTACTTCCTATCAGAGAAACATCATGGTCTAGGCAGATTCATACACATTCCCAGCTTCAGCTCACCTTGTTCTTAGATAGATCCTAGAGCTCAGATGGGCTCTGCTCAGTACAGACGCTCAGAACACAGCAGGCTTTGCGCACAAATAATCTGCAACCACAAGGGGAGTCTCAGGACCTCTGTTGCTTCAACCTTTCCTCTAGTCCTTTTAGAAGGCCTATTGAGATGGGATAGTGAGTGGTTGTTTACCCTTCTTGTGTCTCTAGCTCCTATTGGCTCAAAATTCTCATGATAATCCATACATGGACTTTAGGAATTTATTAACATTTCAGGTGCTTTCCTATTCACTTTCATGACTCTTACCTCTTTCTTCTACAATCTGACAAAGTTAAAAGCATTCATGTGTCCCCTATTTTCCTGGTGATTCATCAGCCCTTGGAATCAGTCTACCATTTGCTTTACAATCTCAGGGCCTTTCATAGATTCAAAACATATCATGTAATTTCTCTGCTTTACAGATTTTCTGCAACCTTGTCTTGTAGCTTTCCTCATTTTGAGCTGAAACGGATGTAGTACAAATCTAGTAAATATCAATGGGAAGATGGACATGGAAAATTTTGCATTCTTAAGGACTGGATATTATTGTCTCCCTTTAAAGAATATAGGACTTTATTTCATATTTAGTTATTTTTCTGGAAGGCAATTATGACCCTGGACAATGAAGAATAGGTCTCATGCCAATTCAAGTTTACCAAACCTAATCTTCATCATGTGCCCTCTAGATGCATTCAGTGAGGAGGATTCTCCACCCAAACTAGTCAGTTGACCAGATTGTTTTCTAGACCAGTAAGACATCTGGGATCTTCAATGAGCATCTCTTAGGTCTTCTTTGCCTATAATAGGAACTCATCCTTCTTATCTGCAACTCATTGTCAGGCAACCCAGCCATGTGGAAGCCCTTCTAGCTTCTGGAGATGTTCATAGAGTCCTCCTCTCTGATCTCCTTCCTGGAAAACTGTAAGTGTATCTGCCTTTTTACACTCTGATTGTTTTTCAAATCAGTGAGGCTTCTATTTATAACATTATTTAGAAACTACCTCCAAGCAGAAAATGAAGGAAATTGTAGTGTTTATCAGTTGTCTTCAAGGGATTCCTTTTTCTTGGAAATTATGTGCTAAAATTAATATGGGTTTCAAAAATTCAGTTTTAAACTGTGCACAGTGGTGCATGCTTGTAATCCCGGTGGCTTGGGAGGCTGAGGCAAGAGGATGGCAAGTTCAAAGCCAGTCTTAGCAAAAGCAAGGTGCTAAGCAACTCAGTGAGACCCTGTCTCTAAATAAAATACAAAATAGAGGCAGGGATGTGCCCCTGAGTTCAATCCCTGGTACCCCCCCAAAAATATATATTTTTACCAATTTTCTACTAGATTATTAAGTACAATGCCAAGAAATCCATCATGTGCATAACTACAAGGCTTTTAAGTGTAGTATGCATAAGGATCCCTCCCTCTGGTACAATTTAGTCAGAGAAAAATATAAATATTCTGAAAGTCTTTGTTTGACTTTGCATATTAGCCTGAATTTCAGAATCAGTCCTCTACATTCTAATGAGCTCATTATTACCCATGCTTTGGTTTAACAAGAACCCCCTTAAGTTCAGATAAAATACACCATGAATTGTTACATGAATACCACAGTATGTAAACTTTTATTTCAGAAATATTGAATGTGTTCTGCTTAACTTTTAGATGAACCAAGGCTGCCAATTAATTTGTATAGGTTATGCAATGCTTTATTACCTAGAAATGTTTCATGATTTCCTTTTCTGTGTAATAATACAAATGTTCTGCTGGTGTTTATCTTTGTGAATTGGCTTACACAGATGACTATATTTTCTGTTCTGCACAAGACTTGTATAACCAACAGTTCTGCATGAAAATGCAAGGGCAGGAAGCCACTCATCATTTAACAAGTGAAGTCTGGCTCATGCAGGTAGTGCACTTACCTTATTAAAATGGTCCTTTAAGGCATTACTTAATCAAAAAATTGAACATATGGAGAAACAAAACTCTACCACTTTAATTTAATTGTTACAGAAAATACTATATTAACTGCTGATCCTTTGAGAAATTCAGAACAAGAGAAAATATTGCCTCTGCATAAAAGCATTGGCAACTTCCTATTGAGTTTGGGAAAGCAGTATATACACCCATCAAACAAGCACTAATTTATCGGATCATTAGGTAAAAAGCTATAGTTATTTGAAAAGAGCAGTAGTTTTCCATTTCAATTTGAAACAAGACACAGGATAATAAATTAAAAGAAAAAAATCAGATAATTGATACCTAGTTTTAAAAGTTTGTATATTGTAGAATATGGCTATTCAAATAAAGTATGAAATCAATATATCACTTGATAAATTAAATTAGCGTAGCATGACACTATGGATAACTTGTATAAAGCTTGAAATGCACTCTCTCACTGTGAAGCCAAGTTAGTTGAAAAATTTCATTAGTGCCAATGTGGATTTGCCTGTGTTTGTTTTATTCATATTCATGCATTTCAAAACCTTTATGAATTTATTTATATCCATAAACAAAAGACAAGTAACCATAAGAATGTACAAGGTAGTGTTTTATAAGCAATGCATTACAAATTCCCACAAGCCATTTAACTTTTTTAATCCAATTTCCTTAGTGAATTTTTGAACAAACTACAAATCTATATTATTTTAAGTGTGAATTTCTTCCATGGTGATTTTGCTATATTATCCAATTTGATATTTTAGAAAAGCTATGATTTAGCAACATCATATATTCTTTTATAATTCATTAATTCACAGACAAAATCATAATGTATGTGAGTCAAATATTTAAATTTTCCATTATTGGCTTTGAAGTTTAAGAAGGAACTAAAGACAAAGGAATTGGCAAATAGCGAGATTTCACAATGAGGGGGTTTGGTGCAATTGTCTACAACCAGATACCAATAAAACCCTTGGATGGTCCATATTTTACCCTCAAGTTATCAGGAGGGACACTGGAAATATTTTCGGATGTAAGTAATAAGAAGTATTCATCTGGGGTTATCCAAATATAAATGGTTGCCTTGCCTGTCACTAGCATTACATATGTAAAACTACTGTATAGGAATATAAGGTAAGAAATTATTTTTTGCCAAAATCATTAGTCCATGTAATAATGTTCCTACTCAACTTGCAATTTAGTATTTTCACCAATAATATTTGAATTACATATTTTATTTCTGTTTAATTTATCATGTTTAAAAATGAGTCCAAAGACAGCAATCACCTCATCTAAAACCCCAAATGAATACCATTTCTCAGGGAAATGCATTTTATGATGTCAATCTAATCTGAAAGCTAGGGTCCTCAAGAAGCATTTTTTAAAAAGATGTCCAGTGAAAGATTATACTCAGCGAGTACATTTAATTTATACTCAAAGACATAATTATTATTTTTTTTCTTTTGTTCACATTTTTGTAAACATTTGGGGATGAATTGGCAACATCAGTAATAGAAGGTCTATTCACTTAATGATGCCTAAAAGAGTTATAGTAAACTACCGTTGCACATTTAACACAAACAGTTCTAATCTACTAAGACGCATATTGGTTTTATCCAGCCTATTGAATGCACAGTGTTTCTGTTGCTATTCTAAAGATGAAGAGGTAAGAACACAGAGAAATTGAACTTGAGGATGGTTACACAGGTAATGACATACTAGAAGGCTCTCTGACAGTAAAGATATGTGCTTAATTTTTTTACTGTTTGCCTTTTTTTTTTTCTTCAATGGTAACATATTATTGAACTAAATTAGTTGTGATAAAATGCTGACAGGTAGATGTTCAGTTCTGAATATAACATTATTGTATTATGTACAGTGATGTTGTTTTACAGACTGTTTCACTTTCAGACTTCATATATATTTTAAAAAAGATCTTTTCGTCCTTAGGCAGATATAATATGAATAAATATTTTGGGGAAAAAAGCACCAATAAAAGACCTGCCATGGCCGGGCATGGGGATGCACACCTATAATCCCAGCACTTGGGAGGCCGAGGCAAGGACGATCTCGAGTTCAAAGCCAGCCTCAGCAATGGCAAGGCCCTTAGCAACTCAGTGAGACCCTGTCTCTAATAAAATACAAAAAAGTGCTTGGGGATGTGGCTCAGTGGTTGAGTGCCCCTGAGTTCAATCCCCAGTACCAAAAAATGTAAAGACCTGCCATGGAATTAACAGCCTCAATAGTCATTGAAATTCAAGGCCTATTTAAAAATAAAATATTGATATCCAAAAAAAAAAATTCTAAGATGAGTTATTAAAATAAGTGATTGATTGGTTATGTAGTAGTTCCCTGATGCATGAAAAGTATATTGGGGATCCTTTTTAGTTTTATATGTTATGTATCTTTGAAATTTAATTTGTATTTTTTGGATTTTCCCATTTTAATTAGAAAATGGTTTATATATCATTTCTCTGAATGTTCTAATAACAATGAGTTAGAAATGGTAGTTTACTTGAAATCCAATTTGATAAAACTTTTTGAGTTTATGAATGATTAATATGAAAAATTGTATTCTATTGATGTCATATTGAATTTTATGACATTGTTGTGAAATTGTAGTTTATGGATTGGAACATATGACTATGGAGATTTTAGTGCTCTTTGTAAGACTACTCCTTTGACCTTTATATCTCTTTGCAAAATGTGAGCACAATTTTACTTTCATTTTGCCTTACTGCTCATATTTTATTCACTTTTAAGCTGCCTTACTTACATAAATCACTCTCCTTAGATTAGGTAATAGTAATTTCATGTAAGACAGGGACAATTTGATGGCTAATCCAATCTTATTTTTGCAAGGTTAAGAAAAGGGAAGTGTCTTAGGAATCTGTCTGAACTAATTTAAATGATCTCATTTCAAGTGTGACCCAATCAAGGTTCTTCTATGCTACTAGATAACAAAATTCCAATGCTTAATAATCGTTCAGAAAATATAAATATTAATTACTGCACTTTAAGTTCTCCTAGCCAAATGTGCATTTATTATCCTTGGTATCTCTACTTATTGATGTCTTATGAATAAGTGTGCTTTAATGAAATATACATAGATTCTATACACAATATCCTCATCAAAACTATGAACAGATAAAAAGAACACAGTGTTTTTTATAAAAATTATATAAGTAAAAAGGGAAGCATAATGACTATAAGTATACATTTAGAGTCAAAATTAGTGAGCCCGAGGCCAAATCTTTGTAATAACTTTGTGATATTGGATTCTTATTAATATTTATTTCCTTTTTGTTGAACCCATGGAAATCTTACCACCAAGTGACATCCCCAGCTCTATCAATTTTGTTTTAAATTTTGAAATAGGTTCTCACCAAGGTGCTGAGGATCTTGCTGAGTTACTGAGGCTGGCCTCTACCTGTGATCCTCCTTCCTTAGCCTCTCAATTTGCTGAGATTACAGGTGTGTGCCACCAAGTCTGGCTTATTAATACTACTTAAAGTAATTCTTCTCTTTGTAAAATGCATATAATAATAGCCACTGTAAAGATTTTTGGAGCTAATGATCTATTTTCATCTTTGAGAGGAGGCCTATCAGAGCAAAAATAGCAAAATTAACATTTTACCACTAGGCGCAGCAAGACCTCAAACCATTGTGCGTTTGCAGGTGTGGAGATTGCCAAGGAAAATACAGTTTACATGGATGCTAGATTGAATGACACTTTACTTACATAGAAGTGACATGTATGCAAACTGTTTTGTGTAAAAAGATGCTCTATATGTGTAGTATGAACTGTAATACATACTACTACTATAAATAAAAAATAAAAAAAAAAGAAGTGACAGAGCAATATCAGCTTCAACATTAACCATTGGCCTCTTTGGCCATTGGGTCTCATTTGGCTGTGAATAGAGGAAAATCATCTCCATACACATTCTGCAGATCCTGGTGAAGGATCCTGAACATACACGGCAGTGGGGTCAGCCATAAAGAAGAATGAAATTATGACATTTGCCACTAAACTGGTGCAACTGGAGACTGTTATGCTAAGTGAAATAAGCCAGACCGAAAATGTCAAAGGTTGAACTTTCCTTTGGTATGTGGAAGCTAGATCAAAATAAGGGAGAGAGAGGGCAGAAGGGGGGAGGAGAAACATACGGAAAAAGAGGGGGAAAAGTTGTGTGTGGATAATTCCATCAAAATAGAAGATCAGGGGAGTAGATGGAAGGAATAAAGGGGGAAGGAAGAGGGATGGAATAAGGGAAAAACAGTGGAATAAATCTGACCTAAACTTCTATTTACATATATGAATATACCACAGTGAATCTCACCATCACATATATCCACAAGACACAATTTTTTAAAAGAGCATGAAATATTTAGGAATAAATTTAACAAAGTGTAGACAAGCCACACTATCAGTAGGAGCAGCTAGAGAAATTCAAAGGTGATGTTGAGAGAAATTTAAAAAGATTGAGTAAATGAATAAGAATCCTATGCCCATGGATCAGAAACTTCAAACATAAACTGTCATGTAATATCAAATTCATCTACACATTCAATGTAATCAAATTAAAAATGTCTTGCACAGATTAACAAAATTTTCCTAAAATAATACATAAAGTTAAAAATGCATAAATATAATCATATATGTATATATACTTTATATATACACATATATCTACTTCATTTATCACAATGAATAATTATCAGAATATGTAAATGAATTTTATAACTGAATAATATGAAAAAATACCTAAAGTATTTTATTATCCAAGGAGATGCACAAACTTCACAATATACACAAAAGATACACATCCCAAAATTAACAACAACAAATATTAGTGCAGACATATAGCAACAGAAATGTTCATACATTCCTGTTAACAAAGTAAAATTTTGAAAAGGAGTAGGAAAGTTGCTCATAATGTTAAATGTATGGTTACTATATGGCCCAACATGTCCATTCCTAGATATTTACTCAAAAGAAATGAAGAATCATCATAAACACTTGTTTGCACATGTTCATAGCAATTACCTATACACTGGAAACAACTCAAATTTCTATCAATAGGTGAACAGATGAAAAAATTGTAATATATCCATCCTATAGAATACTGTTCAGTGATAAAAATTAATGAACTGTTGCTGCTTGAAATGACATGAGTGAATCTCAAGAATATTATGCTGAATTATAGAAGACACGTAAGTGAACATACTGTACAATTCCATTTATGTGCAAAATATGCAAATATAATTTATAATGACAGCTAACAAGTGGTTGCCTAGTCTGGTAGCAGTGCAAGATTAATTAGAAAGGAGCATAAAGGAAATTTTCAGATGATGTAAAAATGTTATATATTATGTTAAATTTGGAGTGCTTACATGAGTGTATGAACTTGTTAAAATGTTTCCAAATATTTACTTAAAATAAGTGCATGTCATCTCTGTAAGGTTTTTCTTTTTCTTTTTTCAAATTAAGCACAGGAAGCAACTCTGAAAGCTGAGGCAGAAGGATGACAAGTTCAAGGCCAGCCTAAGCAATTCGGTGAGATCCTTAGCAACTTAGGGAGACCATGTCTCAAAATTAAAAAATAAAAAAAGCTCTGGGTGTGTAGTTCCGTGGTAAAGCACTCCTGGATACAATTTCCAATGTCAAAAAACATTTTTTTAAGTTAATCAAATTAACCACGGGAATTCCTATGAATTACATGTAAAGATAAATCCAATACTTATAAAGTGGAATATGAAATGATGTCTTCTTATGATATGTTTCCATAAAATGCCCATATATATTTAAATAGTGAATTCAAAAATTTATTTACAAAGTTATTTCCCTAATAAATAAATAAAATCTTGGGTGAAGATACAAGAAAAAAGCAGAGACGAGAAAGGATGAGAGAAACAAGACCACATGGGGAGCTGAGTGCAGAAGCAGAAAGTTGTAACCTGCCTGTCATCTGCTTTTGATGTGAATTCTCTAATAATGATAACCACCTACCAAATCATGTTGCAAAAATCGTCAATGTTAAGAAAAACAGGGAGAGACAATGAGTGCTGAGCTTCAAGTTTGTCTCAATGGCATACAAAGGAAAGAACAGTGAAATGACTGGAAAGCCCAGAAAAGGATGAATTAGTAAAAACACAGAAATCAAGGCAGAGGTCACCTTGAACAGCATGCATATAGGAAGGGGAAAACACTGGGCTTCATTCAAGCACTGGATTAACACAGGGAAATCTCAAAAGTCAGGGCCACCAGAGCACAGAGCAGACATCTTCATGAATTAATCTCCCTTTTCTGTCTCCATAAAGATATGTATGCATACATACATACATATATATGTATAATATATGATATAATATATATAATATACTTAATATATATTAAAATAGCTGTGCTTAGTTTAGAAAATATAAAGTGCAAGTTAAACAGCTACAACATGTAAATGACAGTTTCTCTGTCTTGAGGTTTAAATCAAACAGAATATTTTTTCTTGCACATATATGTCAACAAACAGGGTAATTTTATTTAATGTGTAATATTTAAATTATTTTAGATTATATGTGCTGCAGAAAATGATATCATATGTTAATAAACACACAAAAATAGATATTTGCTAAATATGTTTTCTTAAATAAAGTTAAGGAATCATAGAAAGATAGAAATACAATATTGTCACATTTATCAAAAATCTAGCCAAGTGGATAACATTTCTATATTCTGAGAAAATCCAGAATTTTGTTCCCACCCTACATCTATTTTATTTTTTGTTTCATATCTTGAGTTGGTCCTAAGAAATTTTGAGCCTCTTTCTATATAGTAGGTAAACTGAATTAAATAATTAAAAATTGAAAAATATTTTAAGTAGCAGCAGAATCCATGATATTCTCTTATTACAAGAAAGAAAGCCTCTTCATTAAATGTTGAAATAAGTTCGTATAACTATTCTTCTTTAATACTTTCGTTTAAAATCATTATAGTTGGATTATTAATGAATGGAATTCCTTTTAATTATAATGGTCTTAAATAAAAGCTGGAAAATGAAGTGAATGTTTAGCTACAAGAACATTTGATGTGGAATTTTTTTTCTCTACAGTTTCATAGCCATAACTACTTTTATAAATGCACTATCAGCTATAAAATAATGAGATCATTTCATATCATTGAAGAAAATATTAATTATAACTGCCACCTCAAATTAAAACTGGATATTGATAATATTCATTAAATTAATTTAATTTTATTATGTGAGGAAAATAATTTACAATAATATTTAAAATATAATTAACAAAAAAAATATCACCCACCTGATATATAGCATTAATATCAGAAAACAATTGTGCAATAGGGTATTAATAGGCGAGACAAAACATATAATAAATATTTGTGGAAAACCTATTGCCAGTAAGTGATTTTGTTCTCAGTTGACAGTGATAAAACGATCAATGTTATGTTACAATTTCTGCTACTTCATTTGTCTTTGTTGGTAAAATGAAGAATGTCAAGAGATTGAGAGGTTTGAGCTCACAGCAAATTTAATGTGACTTGCTCTATCTCTGTTCTGAACAGGATCTCACAGATGAAATATTAAATGTACAGAGCATGAGTCCATTCTTCTTTTGCATTTAGTGAAAAGTTCGTAATCCCTCATTTCACTTTTAATCACAACAAGATCATAAAGCAGACATAATCAGGAAAAAATAATGCTCTTAGAAATAAATTCATGAATGACATTAAATCATTTATATCTTTGAATTTCTTTACACTTTAATTATAGAATTATGAGTTATCTATTATCATTGAGAGAGAGAGATAGTCCCAGTTTGTGTATATAATGGTAGGCAAAATTATAAATACAGCAAAATTATGTATATTTCATTTGTAAGTACTTTAGATCTTTAAGAAAGTACATAATTATGTATCATAAAAATTAGTGACAATCATAAAAAACTGAAATATTTTGTAATATTTTCTGAGATAGTTATACTTCATATGTGACCCTTCATTACAATATTTGGATCTAATATATACAGTTTATAGGATCTTAATATTGCTGAAAGTTGTTTTTTATGTTCACATTGTTAATGCATCTATAGGAATAATTTGATTCAAAATTTAATTTTGAAAATAAAAAATCTATAATGACTCATAAACTAGTAGAGTATGGTATTGGTAAAGGCTCTATGATGTTCCTAAGGTAGCATTATTTTCAAAAGAGTTTATGTGAATTTATGTTTGTTACAACATAATTAGTACTTTTTCTAAAATAAGGGTGTCTATATAAGTATATATAATGGAATAAGCAAATAATTTATTCATTATTATTGTCTCCATTTCATAATCCATTATAATATATCTAATAAAAATAGTAATTTAAAACAATAATTGAATTATATTACCTGTTATTTTGTCAAATTCAATTATATATTTATGAGTATATGCATTATTAGACATATGTATGCATTACATATAAATATCTAAAGTATACACACCCTAAAAACTCAAATTTGCAAATAAATCAAAATTACACATACTTACATTTTCAAGAATGTCAGAAAATCCCCCCAAATACCCAAAGAAATACACACCAAACAACATCATATTCAAACAGCTGAAAATTAAAGACAAAATAAATTTTTTGAAAGGATCTTCAAAGCAAAATACATGACTTACAAGGAAATGATTATTTCATAATATGAAAAATAGAAATTATTTATATTTGATAATGTTTGTCTACATAGAAAATCCAAGAAAGTTGAAAAAAAAATAAGTGTATTAATATGAGAATTTAGAAAAGTTTCAGGATAAAACAATAAAATTATCATGTGTTCATAAACTAGCAGTAACAATTGAATGTTAATCTTTTAAAAAATAACATTTACTATATCTGCAAAAATAAAATGATTAGATAATTCTAAAATATTTTGTGCAAGACTTGACTAGTGAATTCTATGAAACAGTGCTGAAAGAGACCAAGGAAGACAGAAATAAATGTTGAGCCAAATTGATTTTCTGGATGGTGTGATTTAGAATGGTCAGTATGGATTTAGCTATTTTATCACAATCTCAGATTTTTTAATATTTACACTAGTCATATTTATATTTATACAGGAATTCAAAGGAACTACAAGCCAAAAGGAATTTTTTTTAAAGTTATATTGAAAAAATTACACTAATTGACTTTAAGACTTACTATTAACCAGAAGAGTATCATATTGATAAAAAATAAATATATTCATCAAGTGATACTAAAGTAAGTGGACATCTGTATTTAAGAAATCAATTTTCACTTAAAACTGTTATAAATTATCTCAAAATGAATTATAGACTTTAATGTAAAATTGGAAACTACAGCATATTTAGAAGAAAAATGACAGGAAAATATATTTGTGAGCTGGGCTTAAGCCAATAGTACTTACACATAAATGGAAAAATGATCCATAAAATAAATAAGTTGAACTTTATAAAACAATTTAAAAAGTTTTCTCTGGAAAAAACACACTGTGGTGAATAAATAGATCTAACAGAGATACATGAACTAGTACATGACTAAGCAATACTGAAATGCAAATTAAAACCTCTTAAACCCCTCAGGATAGACCTACAGTAAGATTAAAATGAAAAATACGAAAGGCTGGTATAGCTATAGAGAAGATGAATTGCACATAGAAAAAATAGAAAACTGGAAGAATGCAAACTGTCACATTCACACTGGAAAAAATGTTTGGCAAGTTTGACAATAAAGCTAGATATTCACCCAGGAACTTCATTTGTTAGTATTCACTGAAGCAATATGAAAACTCATATTCACATATAAAGCACGGTACAAATAATAAGCTAATTAGTTATTTATATTTGCAAACTGGAAATGAGGGATATGTCCTTAAGTGAATTAAGGAGAACCAAACTTTGATATATCCATATGATGCAACCCAGCAATGAAAAGAAATGGACCTTTGGTCCTTACAACTTGGATCGATCTCAAAGTCATTATGCTAAATTAAACAAATAAGTTTCAAGAATTCACATAGTATATGATTCATTTATATGACACCCCTGAAAAGACAAAAATTTAGTGAGAAAAAGCAGATCCGTGATTGTTAGAAATTAGGGTATATGAAATATATCACTAAAACCTGATAGTTAAGAGGAAATTTATGTAGAGAGATAACTGTATTGTATTCTGACTGAGCTCTGGTTACATCAATCTTTACATGAGCTGAATTTATGGAAGTACAAACAAACACATTAATATCTCTGTATATAACGTTCAACCATATGGAAAACAGTATGGAGATTACTCAGAAAACTTGGAATAAAACTACCATTTGATCCAGCTATCTCACTCCTTGGGTTATACCCAAAGGATTCAAAGTCAGCATACTACAGTAAGATAGCCATATCATGTTTATAGCAGCTCAACTCACAATAACTAAACTGTGGAACAAACTTAGGAGTCCTTTAACAGATGAATGGATAAAGAAAATGTAGTATATATACACAATGGAATATTACTCAGCCTTAAAGAAGAATGAAATTATGGCATTTGCAGGTAAATGGATGGAGCTGGAGAATAGCATGCTAAGTGGAATGAGCCAATCCCAAAAAACCAAAAGGCTGAACATTTTCTCTGATATGCAGGTGCTAATTCACAATAAGCTGAGGTGGGGAGGTTTAGAGAAAAATAAAATTACTTTGAATTAGGTAGAGAGGACCAAAGGGAGGGGAGGGGGTAAAGGAGTAGGAAGTATAGCAGAATTAATTAGACATTATTACCCTATGTACATATATGACTACATGACTGGTGTGATACTACATCATGTACAACCAGAAGAATGAGAAATTATACTCCAATTATGTACAAAAAATTAAAAATAAATCTGAGTATATTTAAACTTTTCCCTTACTTAGATAGGATGTTTTAAATATAATTTTTTTTAAAAAATCCCCTTGCTTATTAATGTTTTTCAAATGTAATAGTGTCAAGGAATGAGAGGTAAAAGGTTAAACATTCTCACTAAATAAACAGAATGACAATTCTGCTTTATGATTTCTGTACTATGAAACACTGGTGATTAAGATTCTGAGCAGGCAAATTGAAAATATAATTTTAAAGCATACTTTATTTTATTCCTTATATTTTTATGTGAGAACATGATTATGAACAAAGTTAGCAAATAAGAATTTGGCTATTTTTTCCAATCATCTTCTCTGTGTTTACCACTCTGTACTGTGAACCACAATATGTTACTTAAATCTGAAACTCCTGTAGATATGGTGATATACCCTGCTTTGCTGAATTACTGTGGGCTGAGAAAACATGCAAACATACCTCTTCAGAATGTGTTATATAGTGTAACCAAAAAAATATAATTAAACAACCAGAGAGAACAGGTAAACATATATGAATTTTTTTGTGTGTTTCCATAGGTCTGCTAATTTTAGAGTGCAGAAGGCTTTATAATACAGTATGGAGTTATGTTCAACATTAAAATTTTCCTCCAGGTAGCTAAGCATTGAATGATACTGCAGATGACAAAAAGAATAAATCTTAATTTTTAATAGTATTTAATCCAGAAAAAATAAAAATAAAAATATGCTCAAACAAAAGGCAAACTTTATGTGAACATCATGAATAAATTTTATTTAATAAAAAATTGAGTTCATTGTGAATTTAATCTTATTTAATATGTGCTATTTGACATAAGAGTGATCAATTTTCTTTTTTTATGATCTCTTAGACTACAAACATTGTTATAGTATAATTTCAAAACATTGATATTCAAACACTTAATTCAAACTGCAATAATGTATTTTGCTTGCAAAAAACGAGAAGAAAATTCTGTAGCTGGTGACACCAATCTTCTCAGAAATGTGATTCCTTTTTAACATATTCTGTTGGTTAAACTACAAGTGGTTTAATGACAAAATTGATTTAAGGAAGTGGTGTCCCCGACAAAATATATCAAATTAATTATTTTCTTTGAAAGAGCAACCTTTAATTCTTCCTTAAAGGTTAAAGTTTAATAAGTGAAATTTATTAGATTTATTAAGGGGAACCCATTCCTTTGGGTGGTGTTGCTCTGATTCTTGGGGAAGAGCTTTCTAGACAGACGAGGACTTTATCCTCCCTTTATGGTTAACACCCTAGATGAATCTGTCTGTCATCTCTTTTAATTTAAACAGGCAACATTGAGGATTCTTAACAATACCTCTGACCCCTGAGAAACAGGATATATAGCAGCCCATTAATTAGTTGTTTGAAGTGAAGGGATATGGCATATCGAATATCGTGCCTCTCTGCTCCATTGCACAGCATACCCACACCACATTGTCCATTTATATTTCTGACGACTACCAAAGAGCCAATACCCTTGAGAAACATCATAAGTTAGCAAGTTTGATTGATGTCCATTAGGCAGTCAATGACTTGTTCTATCTGGAGTATTTTCCTTTTTGCATGAAGGAAAGATGGTCAAAATATGTATCAGACCTCAAATCAAATTAAAGCCCAGAAGATTTCATTGCCATGCTGCTTTTTGTTTCATACATAAATTTACATAAAATTGAGTTACTTAAGATTTCATATCTGTTTCAATTTTCCTTCCATTCTAGACATTCTCAATGAAAAGTGGTTTCATAAAATACTGTATTAATTGTTTCAGGATAGTAACACAATCAACTCAGCTACTTTCTAATTTAAGTTCAGGAGCTATTGTTCTTTGAGAATATTTTCTCAGTTATAAATTTATAAATTATTCACATTTATAGTCACTACAAAAGCATGAACAGAAACAGTGTTATCAAGGGGCATAAAATGACAACAGGAAGTTCTGTTCTTTCCTTTAATATTATCAGTGATAATTTGACCTCTCATGTTGGAAATTTTCCTTCCTTAAAATTGTTTAATGATTATAAGACTATGAGCATTTTGAAAAGAGTTTTTTTTCCAGTTTCCAGTGTTATTATTTTTGTTATGACACAATTAAGAAGTGATTATTCATAATGTTGGTAATTTACAATACTAAGAATAATCTACTAGGGATACAAAGGTTGAAGATAAGTCAATTTCTGAAATGCATTTATAAAAGGACATGTAATTCATCCTAAAGACCTATGTCATAAAAATCTAGATATGTAGCAGATTTATGAAAATTGATTTTCACTCTTAAAATATTTCTGATTTCCTAATTAAATAATTCTTATACAGACAAGTATATATTTTGCCCTAAATATTTTGTGACATTATACTACACTAAGAATGAATACTTCTGTGAATATTCAAATGAATCTCTTTGGGAGTGTCATTGTGTAAGAAATTCATGATTGTTTATGTGGCCCATTGGCTGTTCTTTTCTTCTCAATAATTCAATCAATATGTATCTAATATTAGAAATTAAAATCTACTGTTAGAAATTCTCAGATATCGATGATTCATTGTTGGATGTTTTTTCTTATGCAAACACGTAAATTCATCAACACCCATTTTCTCTGTTAGTACCATAATACAACTCTGTTCTACAGACACACATTAGTGAGATATTTTCTTTCCTCTACAGAAGTAATGCACTCTGGATTCTTCAGTTTGATGTTTTGAGACCCCTATGTCTTTTCTTGACTATGTGGAACATGCCTTTTCTGTTGAAACATAACCTAAGGGAGGAAATGTACTTTTTTTATTATTCAAAAGGGTTAGTCTTATGCACAGCTAGCTCATTATCTGTTTCATTCCATTCTGTCCTTCAGTTGAACTGAATAAAAGATGTTCAGAAAGATGAATCTTAAGAAGCAGAATAAGTTATCTCTTCAAGGAAATGGAATTCAGCTCACACTTTACTACAAACTCTGGAAGACAGTATAGCATCCTAATTTCATTTCTGCTAAATAATAATACTTCTCAAATATGTTAAGAATAAAGAGGGTTTTGAACGCATTCTAACCACTTTACCAGTAATTATTCAGATGAGTAAATAGAAGTATCTCAATTAATGGGGAGCATAGTAGGTGGAGAGCAAGAAAAAACACAACAAAACAAACACACAAATAAAAAAAAATAAACTGAGTTACTTATGTTTGAGTTACATGGATAACTTTTTCTCTGAAAGCTATCATTCTTGATTTTCTGTGCCCCCTTTCTTACTGAATACCTTTTTGATCTGAAAATAAGTCAATAAACATCTTTATGCTTAATATTCTCAAATAATGTGCATTTTTTTTCCCTTGTAGATGCTGATGCCCTGTAAATTAGCTATTTTGTTCATTTATCTTTGTAGGCCTGGGGTTTAGCACAGTGCCTTGCTCTTTACATGCTGATAGAAATAATAGAAAAAAAATGAAAGAAGGATGTAGGTTAGAAAACAGATTTTTTAAGAAAGGACAGGAAAAAAATTTGCACAATAGCCTATCCACTTCACAAATCTATAAAAATTAAAATAACAAAATGAATTCATAATGCCTGCAAAATATCACTATAGAAGTCATTATGCTAGGCACTTTTAATATTTTTATATTACATATTGAACTCTTACAACACCCCTATGAAGTTGGTACTATAGCCTCTGTGTTAGCTTTCTGTTGCTCTAACACATAACCAGAGATAATCAACCTAAAATGAGGAAAGGTTTATTTTGGTTCATAGTTTCATTGGCTCTAGTCCATGTGACCACATTGCTTTTGGGCCTGACATGAAGTTGTAGGAGCTTGTGGTAGGGAAACTGCTCACCTCATGTCAACCAGAAAGCAGATTGAGAGACAGGGAGGTGTTGAGGTCCTAATATCCCCTTCAAGTGTGTATCCACAGTGATCTAATTTACTTCCCCTATGCCCTACATCTCTAAAGTTCCACCATCTTCCAATAGCACCAATGGCTGGGATCAAACTTTCAACACATGAATCTTTGGGAGACATTTAAAATTCAAATCAAAATATTCTCTACTTCACAGAATGAGGAAATTGAGTCACTGGAAGGAACAGTAAGGATTCCAAGATCACAAAGCTGGGGTGATAGAGATAAGATTCTAACCCAATCTGTAGCTAAAGAGCACATTATTTTAACACTTTTTTTTTTTAATTTTTTTTATTATTTATTTACTTATTCATCATGCACAAGTATAGTATCTTTTTACATACAACTGCTTGTATACAAAGTATATAAGTACCATTCAGATCTTCAATCATGCATTTAGGTTAATGATATCCATCTCATTCAATCACCAATTTTTTTCCAACCCCCCCCCCCTTACTCCCTCCCTCCCCTCCCTTTCCGTTGACCATTCTAGTGTTCCTCTGATCCTATGTACCCCCTTCCAACAACTCTGTGAACCAGCCTCCTTATATCAGAGAAAACATTCGGTACTTGGATTTTTGAGATTGACTAATTTCACTTAGCATTATATTCTCCAACTTCATCCATTTACCTGCAAATGCCATTATTTTATTCTCTCTTATTGCTGAGTAAAATTCCATTTTGTATATATACCATATTTTCTTTATCCACTAAAAAATATTGTTTTTGTTTATTTGAATCTGAGAAAATTATTTACTTAAATTAGTTGAAATACATGAGTAACTAAAGTGGAAATTAATCAAACTTATGCCTAATTCCTGTTAAATCTGTTCATGTTTCAACAAGTAAGAAAGCAAGCAAGGAGGAAGAAAAAGTTTAAAAAGAAATCTCTCCCAACTCTCTCTCCAAATTCATGACTTTTCTCTGCCTTTAAATATTTCAGATTATCATAGTGTCCCAAATGACAAGTCTGCATCATGAAATTTCTGACTTAGTAGGTCCAGAATCAATTACTGGTTCTAAATATCTGTATCATTATTTTCAGAAATATGATTCAAAATAATTTATTTGGTGAAAGTAGTTATTTCAAAGAGATCATCTTCAATTCAACATAATAGTTTTGGCATATCTTAAAGAAACTGGAAATAAATCTCCTACATTAGGCAATTAGTTCTCATATTTAACTATTCTCAGCCATATAATCGAGCTTGATTCTGTAGCTGTGTCAAGACATGAAATAAAAGTCTTTGATTTACTCTCTAATCCTCACATGTCCCTGTAGAGGTTTGTGGATACAGTCTGTGTAGACACTAGAATAAAGCGCTGCAATTTTGCCCCAACACAACTAAAAAATCCTTACATTAGGGATTCTCTAATTTCTATTTTATATGTAAATATTTTCTTCCTAATGGATCATTACCAATACAATTAAAGTACAGATAATAACATACAGTCTGTGTGTACGTGTCCATGTGTGTGTATATGTGTGTGTATTTCAATAAATTAAGTCATAGAATTGAAGCCCGCTTTATCAACTTCCCTCTCTTTCCTTTATCTCCAGCATCTATGTTCCTGAGTATGAAGATCATATTTCCATTTTTATAAAAATTCATATATGTATGACACAATTTTGAATTTTAAAGATTTTCATGAATGTTATCTAATTGAAATTAGTCTTTTAGCTTTTTTTGTATCTGACATTATGAAAAATTGTAATGTTATTTTAAATGTGCTCAAATTTTTTCTATTAAATATTATTTAAATTTATACTTAGATGTTTGGTTCTCGCAAATTCTCTTCAGAAACACCTGTCACATTTTTTGTCTGTCAAATTTTCTGTGAGGTGTATTCATCAACTTTCTTTGCTGTACCATCACTTCCCAATTATTGTCATCATTCTTTGTTCTGATCACTCCATAATTTATAATATGTTCATCTATTACTTTAACTGCACTCAGTGGATAAATTCAGGTAAAATTCCATCTGATTTTCAACATCATTAAAAATGGTTTTAACTCCTTTCTCATGATAGATTTTACTGATCAGCTCTTTGTTGTGATTATTATAGACACCTTGGATTTTGAGATGAATCTTTGAATGTTTGGTTCTTACTTGTTCTTTCCCCTTAAAGATTAAACATGCACCTCAGATAGAGCATTAAACTCCAGAATATATAAAGAATTCAAAAAACTTAACACTAAGAAAACAAGTAACCCAATCAATAAATAGGCTAATAAACTGAATAGAGACTTCACAGAACAAATACAATTGATCAACAAATATATGAAAAAATGTTCATCTCTAGCAATTAGAGAAATGCCAATCAAAATTACAGTGAGATTTCATCTCACTCCAGTCAGAATGGCAATTATCAAGGACACAAGCAACAATAAATGTTGGAGAGGATGTGGAGAAAATGTACACTCATACATAGCTGATGAGACTGCAAATTGGTGCAACCATTATGGAAAGCAGTATGGAGATTTCCTTAGAAAACTTGGAATGGAACTACCATTTGACCCAGCTGTCCCACACCTCAGTTTATATGCAAAGGACTTAAAATCAGCATACTACACTCACATAGCCACATTGATGTTTATAGCAGCTCAACTCACAATAGCTAAACTTATAGAACCAACCTAGGTGTTCTTCAACATATCAGTGGATAAAGAAATGCAGGAGATATATATGCCGCATATATATACCTGTATATATATATATATACAGGTATATATATGCGGCATATATATATATATACGTACACACACACACAGAGTGGAATATTATTCAGCCTTAAAGAAGAATGAAATTATTGCATTTGCCTTTAAATCGATGAAGCTGGAGAATATAATACTACGTGAAATAAGCCAATCCCCCAAAACCCAAAGGCTAAATGTTTTCTCTGATACGTGGATGCTAACTCACAATAGGGAGGTGGCTAGGGGAGAAAAGAATTCCTTTGGATTAGGTAGAGGTGAGTAAAGGGAGGGGAGAGGTTATGGGGGTAGGAAGGATAGTAGAATAAAACTGACATATATGTGCATATATGACTACTTGACTTGTATAACTTTACATCATGTACAACCAGAAGAATGAGAAATTATACTCCATTTGTATATGATCTGTTAAAATGCATTCTATTTTCATGTATAACTAATTAGAACACATTTAAAATTGCAAAAAAAATAGATTA
This sequence comes from Tamias sibiricus, assembly GCA_025594165.1. Classification (NCBI taxonomy): domain Eukaryota; kingdom Metazoa; phylum Chordata; class Mammalia; order Rodentia; family Sciuridae; genus Tamias; species Tamias sibiricus. The sequence continues at coordinate 34,539,797 of CM046668.1, forward strand.
AAAATCATTTATTTGGGGCACTATATCTTGAAAGATTCTGCATCTCATAAACCAAAAATCTCCAGAAGGAAACAACCACTTGAGTCTATCATTAAGATTCAAAACTTAATAGTGATCTTTAATGGTAAGTTTCTAAAGAAATTGTGTTTGTGTGGAAGATGGGTTCAAGATGTTACTTACTTTTAATGATGTCTCCTTTCAAGTGGTGTCCACAGCCAGCACCTCTCCTAGGTATGCTTGGATATCTAGCTGGAGGACCCCTGCACTCCTCAGCTCTTCTGGATAGATGTATGTCATACTAGAGCCTGCAGGAATCACATGTGGGGTAACATAGGATCACAGATGCAAAATGTGAGCAACTGAGCCCACAATGTGAGGAGACACCCAGCATAGCATAGCAAGGTCCTTCAGGCATTAGAGAATCTCCTTTGAAATTATACCAATGATCTTTGAATGGCCTTTAAGGTCCTCTTTCATTGTCTTGTACAACCACTCCTAGCTTTTGTTGACTAGATAAATTAATTTTATTATCAAAGGTTCATTTGGCTACATTTTTACTGTTCTTTCCTGAATATGTTTTCTCATTCTTTTCAAGATGAAGAGGCCAAGGATGTTCCAAATCTTTAAGTTTTGTTTCACTTTTTTTTTTTTAGTTGTAGTTGGACACAATACCTTTATTTTATTTATTTTTATGTGGTGCTAAGGATCAAACCCAGGGCCTCACATGTGCTAGGCAAGTGCTCTACCACTGAGCCACAACCCTAGCCCAGTTTTGCTTCACTTTTAATGAGCAATTCTATCTTCAAAACATTTCTCTCATCTCCCACTTTCCTATAAGCAGTCAAGAGGAGCAATACAGCTGCTTCAGTACTTGAGATATTTCTTCATTCAAATATATAATTTCATCTTTTACAAGTTCTATCTTCCAGAATATATTAGGATACAGTGTTTCACCAACTTTTACCATGTTAAAACCAGGATGACCTTTTGTCCATTGTCTAATGACATGCTTGCTCCTCCTTTTCTTCTGAGAGTGCTTGCCATCCATATTTCACTCAACATTCTATTCAGGATTCCTTAGGTATACTACAGGAAGACTGAAGCTTTTCTACTTTTTTTTTTTTTTTTCTTTCTGAGGCCTCAACAATATCACCCATTCACAGCAATATAGGCTTTTTCTAAAATGTACCTCAAATCTCTTATAGCTCTACCAATTACCAAGGTCTGTAGCCAAATCTTCATTTGTAGGTTTTTCTTAAAGCAGCACCGCTACTTCTTGGTATCAAAATGTGCATTAGTCACGATGCTGCAGAAAAACAGAACTAAGCAGATATGTGAATCTCTATGTTTGTATTTCTGGCTTTGCATCTGCATATGCGTGTGTGTGTGTGTGTGTGTGTGTGTTTATTATTTCTATAATAAATCCTCATGTATTATAGCAACACATTCATGCAATTACAGAGACCAAGGAAACTATGATCTGCTATCTGAAAACTGGAAAACCAGGAAAGCTGATGGGATGATTCAATTCCATTCCAAAGGCCCAAAAACTAAGAGTTCTGATGTTCCAGAGCAGAAGATGATGTCCCAGATCAAAGAGGAGCAAATTACCAAGATGACAGAAAACAAGTGTTCTGGTTTGAAATGAGATTCCAGTCTATTTCGTATGACTATCAGCACATAGAGTTGAAGATATCTGCGTTTATAAACTTATCCTCCATTCTCCCAAGTTAAAAGCAGTCAGAAACTTGCCCTTTTGTCTGAAATTTTGTGCTTCTCCTCTCAGGCTATGCTGCCTTTACTATACCACTACATCTCATGAAACAAATGAAAACTTCTGTTTAGTTTATGTATAATAGCCACATGAAAATCCAAAAAGAAATCAATAACTGCAGATCAGCTGTTTTCTTCTTTGTGTCTCATACTTTTGTTGACATTGTATCCTCAGAAAGATTATTCTTACTAGCCAGTTGAATGCATATCATTGATGAGCATTTATATTGCATCTCAATTCCTAAGATATCATTTCATATCAGTAAATCTGAATAAAATAAAGAAATAACCTCCCTTCAATGACCACATACCTCAGTGGTCACTCTTGGCACTTACTCTTTCAATTCTTGTTTGTTGGTACCATATATTCATAATTTTACCTTTTTCTGTTATTCTTAAAACTCCCATTGAACTGCACTTCTTTCTTTTTCTTTTTGTTTTTAGGTACAGGGGATTCATCTCAGGGGCACTCAAACACTGAGCCACATTCCCAGCCCTATCTTGCATTTTATTTAAGGACAGGGGTCTCACTGAGTTGCTTAGCTCCTCGCCATTGCTGAGGCTGGCTTTGAACTCATGATCCCCCTGTCTCAGCCTCCTGAGCCACTGGGATTATAGGCATGTGCCACTGTACCTGGGCTGAACTACACTTTTAAGACCACAAATCATAGAGATTTTTAAGTTCTTAAATATCTGGAACTCAGTTATTTTGGCAACACATGATCTCAGAATATTTAGAAAAATGTAAATCCTATGCTACTGCATCAGCGAAAATAGAATACTAACTGGTGCTTCCTTCCATGAATGACTGTCCACAATAACAACTTATATTTTTCAAGTTCTTGCTATATTATTAACATTTTCTTAAGTACCTTACATAAATTATTATACATAATGGTCTTCCAACTCTGTGTGGTAGTTATTATTTTACTAATTAAAAATATGAGGTTCAGAAAGTTTAAATAGCTTTCTAAAATATCTCAAACTAACAAGTTGGAAATACCATCTTTCAGCTTTATTTTATTTATCTCTAGAAACTTGGCTATTATCATTAATAAGCTGCTTCACTTGTCTCTACTTGAGAATGGCATGCATATTCCAAATGGGAAGATCGAAAGTCTTATATATTGCCAATTATTTCTTGAATTATCCCTCTCTCTGGCAGCATATAAATCTGACTGTTCATGAGTTCTAGTTAAAATGCTAATAGCTCTACTTTGCCTTCAGGATTAAAAAAAAAAAAAAATGTGTTTTTTAACACTGGTTTCAGGATCCTGTAAGATCTCTCTCTGGACCTTGGCCTAGCTTTATTACTGCTCCTCTCACTTCCTCTTTTATCTTCTTTTCATGTAAATCTCTCATTGTTGTGATATTTACCCTGACTTTAATATCATTGCTGCATTGTATTCTTTTCCTAAAATGAGCTGTGTCGATCTTAAGGGTTGCCATTTTGGGTCCTATGAGTCTAGTGATTGAACCCATCTCCCATATTTCTGCATGTTACAATATTCTCAAATTCTTAACACAAATAACACTACTTTAAAGAGCCCCATATAGGTCATCCTATATATGGCTCCTAATCACCTTCTTTCTAATATCTGTGAAAATGCTCTGAATAACAATAATTACAACCATTTTAACCTGCCTGATTATTTGTTGTTTGTTTATTACCTCTTCCCCCCACACAAAAATAAATAAATAAATAAATGTCTCCACATGGACATGTATTTTTTTTTTTCTTTCTATGCTGCACCTCAGTGTCAAAAGTTTAAAAATAAACCCTCACACATAATATGTGTTAACTAAGTCCTTTTTTGAATAAATTATTCAGTCATAAACCATTTGTGTATCAAATGTACAACATTTATAAAAGAATATAATTTCCAGGAAAAAAAAAATAGTGACTTTGTTCTATCAATTGCTGACCTAAAGCAGTGCCTGGCATACAGTATGTAGTTAGAATGTGCCTGTGGAATTGAGTTGTCTTTTGGATGCTCAGAAGTCATTTAGGGTCCAGCTGCTTTTTAAAATCTATGTAATATATAATTGAAACTGCAAAGGAAAATATAAACAGAAAAAGTATTCTTTTCTAATTACAATAAGCACTTCATATCATGCAAATGCACACACATGCTTTTTATCTCTACAACATATTATTCCAGGGGTAATCTTAATCGTGGGGAAATTTTCCTTTAAGAAAGAAAAAAAAATAGGATTAAGGCACAGTCAATATTATTACACTATTATAGCGTATGCGTGAATGAAATTATACGGATCATCTCTAGAGCTTTCCTAAGCTTTTAAAAATAGGTCTGTTATGTTGGCAAACACATAAATCAGTTTACAAATGACTTGACACTTTCCAGGTAGCAATTATTGCCTTAGGAAGGAAGTTTAAATGTTTGTTTTTCTTTTTATGCATCATGAAGGGTAAAGGTCTTCCCATAAGTTAAAGAAAAAAAAAGATAATGATGTTTACACAAAGATTATAAAGAGCCATATTTCTTTGAAAAACTGCCTGGAATCCTAGCTAAAGATCAAAACATTCTTCTACAAAGCACATCTGAATAAATGTGTGATCTGAAGATGGAGGCAGTTGTACTACCAAATCTCTGCTGGCAGTACAGCTTCTCCAAATATTACTCATTGCTTCTTTTAAAAAGTTTTTTGAGTAGTTACATTAGAACAAAGAAAGCAGATTACATTCCTTCATGTTGGCAAAGAAGAGGAACTGATCAAATTGTTCAACATTATTTGTTTGTCGTGACTTGCATGTTTGAACACCAGAGTTTTCTTATTGCTTAGCAGGGTTCATATATGTCACAGTTGTACACTTTTGAGTAAATCAACATGTGGCTACAGCTAAAATAGGAACAAGCATTGCTACAGAGGATGCTTTTTGCTAATTGGAAAATAAACTGCATGGGAAAATTCCATTTATTTAGTTCAGGTGAACTAGGCTGGGAACCTGGCATAACTTGACTTTTCTGTAGGTGTCTTTCTTTCTTTTTTAAATTTATTCTTTTTAAGTATACATGACAGTAGAGTGTATTTTGACATATTACACGTACATAAAGTATAAAATTCTAATTAGGATCCCATTCTTTCAATTGTACATAATGTGGCGTTTCACTGGTAGTATATTCATGTATGAACTTGGGAAATTATGTTCAATTCTACTGTCTTTCCTATTCCCATCTCTCCTCCCTTCCCCAGGCATCTTTAAGGTGAGGCAGGAACACAAAATTGAAAACACAGCCCTATGCAAAAATGAACTCTTAAAGCCTAGGCTGAGGAGTGGTATTTTTACTACTGCTTTAGTCTCTTGACCAAGCTCACCCAGAACCAAGAGTAGAGCAGGTCACACTGCTCATGGTGGAGGGATGTGGCTGCACAGTATGCAAACCATATGAAGACAGACCAAATAAAGATGAAAAAATGGCCTCATTGGTGCTTTGGCCTCCCTTTTCTTAACTCCTTTCATCAATGTTATTTTATAGTATTCTCATAGGTTATGTCAGCAAGAACTCTTCCAAAAATTGGTGTATTTTACTCTTAGATAGCTGAATCTTTATAACTACATTAGGGTAGTAACTTTATGAGGAATATAATAGATTCGGTTACAGACAAATTTTTCAACTACAATTATTCCATGCTTTGCTGGTTATAAATCCTCTTTTCAGAATCATATGATTAAGCTCTTACAGGCTAAGTAGTTAATAAAAATAAGCTAGTATAAAATATTAGTATTAGTTCAAAAGGATCTCAAAGATTAAATCATTAAGTAATTTAATAAGCTGCTTTAAATTGAAGAGTATAACAGTCTTCACTTAACTAAAGTTTAATAATAATTGCATCTAATTTTGTAATGGTATTTATTTATAGTAAAATGATATGGCATGAGATGCTCAGATACATGCACAATTTTCTGTATCTTCACATTTTTTTTTCAGCAACCTTTTAACTGGTTTAATATCTCTTAATAAGATGAAGTTCTATTTGACACCTACTCCAGAACTAAAATTTGATTTGAAGTTCATGAGACCTACTAATTCCTGAATGATATAGTCACCAATACTGACATACTAATAGCTGGATACAAAGTCATAGAAAAAATATTTTCATATAAACTAAATATAAAAGAAAATATTATCCCGAATTAAGTATTCTTGAATTTAAAATACTAAACAGGCTGTTAGGTTAGTCCTGCAAACACTGCTTCCAAAAGCATATAGAAAAGAAAGCACCATGCAAAGGAACACAAAATAAGTTGAAAAGTTACATTATTCTAGGTATGTATATACTACAGTGCTCTTTTGTAGAAAAATACTAAATTTTAACATTTTCTCATGCAATTGTACTATATCTATTCAATGTGGAAAAGAGCAGTCATTCTTTCTTTTGTCAATGCAGAAATAAAGGCAAGCAAGTACAGTAAAGGAGACCAGGTATCAGTATAATGCATATTACTGTTTATGTGACAACTGAGACCTCTTTCAGTTAGATAAAATGAATTTCAAGTATTAATTAAGCTTAATAGTATTGTAGTGAGTTAATCAATGTGTGAATAGTTCACAAAACTGTAAGTAGTCCTTTTTGAAACTACATATGGTATACTGAACTGAGGGTGTGAAAGTAGACTAGAACTAGTAAAATGTCTGTAACTGTGTTAAGCAAATTAAACCTCCCCACAATAATCTTTATAATCCTTACAGCAATACCAAAAGGTAGGTATGTTTATATATATGAATAGAGAAGGAAATTTCACAATATAGATACTCACTATAAAATTTAGTAACCAAAAATTTAGTAACCAATCAGGATGCAATCTGTAACAAATACAAGGAAGAAAATCTTTAATTTTTACATTATGGAAAAAATAAGTGAATTTTTTTATAGTTGAAAACCTGTTATGTCCCTACTAATTACTCCAGGCTTATGGCTTACCACTTACTATGTATGTTGGCTGGTCTATAAAACATAAAGAAAATGCACACAAATGCATGCATAACACACAAAAAATACAGAGCAAACTATAACCAGGTCACATTGAATATGCCTGCTGTGTTCTGCCATGTCTGAGGGATGTTTCCCATGTTGATCTTTTTCACCAACAGCACTTTTTCTCCAGTTCTTCATCTCTTTTACCCCTTGTAACCTCTGATCACTTTTAAATAGCTAAATAATACATTAGTATTTCATTTTAAAAATACTTACAATACCCATTGAAACATGAGAAATATTATACACATTATTTTCAGTATTACTGTTCATTCTCCAGGCATCTGTCAAAACTCATTTCCATGAGTTTTTTTTTTTTTTTTTTTTTTTTTTTTTTTTTTTTTTTTTGGTACCAGGGATTGAACTCAGGGGCACTTGACCACTGGGCCACATCCCCAGCCCTTTTTTGTATTTTATTTAGAGACAGGGTCTCACTGAGTTGCTAAGTGCCTCGCCATTGCTGAGGCTGGCTTTGAACTCACGATCCTCCTGCCTCAGCCTCCCAAAGTGCTGGGATTACAGGCGTGCGCCACCGCGCCCGGCTTCCATGAGTTTTGAATCTCCTCTGATCCTTCTAAGAAGGCTTAGACATTTCACTTAGAGCAGAGATTTTCAATCTTGGCTTTACATTAGAATTATGTAAACAGGTGGATTTTAAAAAACTTTTTTAAATGATGATGTTGGGTGCAATCCACAAATATTCTGATTTAATTTGCTTGTAATATGGGCATACAGACTTTAAAAATCTCCCCAGGTGTTCCAAATGCAGTCAAGATTAAGAAACTGCACTGGAATGATAAAAATTTCTCAAATTCATAAATGGAAGAAGAAAAACTTCAGTTTTTCAATGAATGCAAAATGAATTTGACTATCAGGTGCTCAAATTAATTCACAATAGTGCCCAAATATTCTGCCCTTTCTTAATTATGAGTATATGTTTCCATATGTTTGTCTAAAAGAGTGGAAATATTAAATCAAAATTAGCATCACATTTTTATATTTACCTTGAGGTTATGCCACAGTCATTCCTTTCCTTATTTAGTCATACTCTCTTATTAAGAAATAACATTAAACTCTGTAAGAGGATGTCTAATGATAGTGAACTAAACTTTATGCATTCAGTATTTAAATTATTCCTGATTCCTATTTTTCTAAGCCTCTGAAGAGATATATAGTTCAGCAAAAACATTGGTTATATGGCTAATGTTAAGGAGTTTTCCCTAAAAAATAAGAAAATCATCTACACAGTATCAAATAGCCACATATTATAGGAGACGCTTAGACTTTTACAAGCATCCTTTTTAAAATCTAAATTCATAAGCAAATTGTCTCAAATTATGACCAACTTTTTGGTGCCAACAGGTAGGTGTGTGTGTGTGTGTGTGTGTGTGTGTGTGTGTTTACACACACATGAAGAGTAGCGAAAGAAAGAGGCAGAAAGTGACAGACTCCAGTTTTGAAGAAATGGCTCATGGTAGGCCAGCATACTGGAGACCCAGGAAAGAGTCATTGCAGGTCAAGTTCAAAAGCAGTCTGCTGGCCCAACTCCCTTCCACAAAAGCATCAGTCTTTTTTTTTTTTTTTTTTTTTTTCTCTTAAGGTCTTCAACTGATTATTAGATGAGGTATATCCATGTGTTGGAGAGTAATCTGTTTTATTCAAAACTAATGATTTAAATGTTAATCTCATCTGAATCTACCTGCACAATAGTATCCAGCCTTCTGTTTAGTAAATATCTGGGAACTAAGGCCTAGCTAAATTGACACATAAAATTATCCATCATAACACTAAAAAAAAAAAAAAAAATAGAAAAATGAGATGTGAATTAATTTTCTCTCTCTCTCTCTCTCTCTCTCTCTCTCTTTCTCTCCCCTCCCCTCCCTCCCTCCTCTTGGCAATTCTTCAGTTTCATTCATTTCAAAACACAAGTAATAAAGAGATCTGGTTTGAACAAAGAGAATGCTGGGATTGAATCTCCCTACCCCTGACCCTGCCTTTCAAAAATGAGTGGTTACATTTTATTATTACAATTATTGATTTGAGTCATTCCTTGGTAGGTTTCATTGCTCTAAGCACACTCTCAGGTGTTGTGAGCCACAGATCTCCATACACTTATATTCCAAATATTTGAATATAACTATTCAATGTCATTAATAAAGTAATTCTAATCCAATATTCAGTAAAATCTCATGAGCTCTGACATAATTTCCAAATATGAGCATAAAAATAAATAAAAATTAGTCATTGTAATAGTTACAAACTCTTGAATATAAAATGAAATGTGCTTATCACACACTTAAACTAGTGCCTGGCTGAAATTAAGCTCACTATAAATGATATCGCTATTTTGATTACTAATTTGTCTTGCTGTTGGTGGGGCAAATATGCAATGGAATTGGCTAATAACCAGTTCATTTTGGCCTAATTCCTATCTTAATCCAAACCCCTGCCCTTAACCATTGCTTAAAATAACTTTACACCTTTCAAGTTTTTATATGGAGTACATATGAAAATAAAATCTATAAATATTAAAAATATTAAAAATATATGAATGATAATAACATCTGCTCAATTATCCTAATATTCCTTATAGGGAAGACCTGAGTAATGTGTGCTAATCTGAATGTGCATCTTGCAATCATATATTCCTTGTCATAATGGAGATTGAATCATATTAATACAGCCCTGAATGAATCCAGATCATCAGTGTATTGCTCTATCAAAGGGAAAAATAATAAAACTATGCAGGGAGATGCTGGGTAAAGAGCTCTTTAGGTTGACCTTTTGCTGGTAAGTTGATGATGTTCTCATTAACAGCAACCCTGCTGTTTGCCCTCAATAAAATATAACATCCTGCTGTTAACGCAATTTCCATTTTTGTGATTTAATGACACAATTATATTAAAGTTACTTTTTCAAATAGATTAGGATTTCAGAAATGATAAAAAAATGTTTTAACAAATGTTCATTGTTTCCCCAAAACCAGATATTTTTTACATTTTGTTGTTATATGTAGGATAAATCTGATTAAAAATTTGATGAAGTTCAAGAGATAATTTAATATGTGTTAAAGACAACAATTAGCTATTAAACTTTCTATTATAAATATTTTAGTAGAAGTTTTATTTTTTCTTTTGGTACAGCTAATGTTATTATCCGTGGAATTGTAAATGTAATTTCTTTTCTATCTTGAAAAATGTTCCCTCTCTTTTTCTAAAATTCAGGCAATTCTTTTCATAATTAAATTTAATTCTGATGTTGCAGGAGTCTGGACATTACATGGTATTTTGTGAATGGTAGCAGCCTACCATTAAGGGGAAGAGGAGAATCATTGAAAACTGGTAAAACTGTGCTTAAATTTTGGCTTTAAACTTTATTATATACGTGACCTTGAACAAGTTATAGTTCCTCCTGGAACACATTTAGTTTTTTTATCTGATTGAGTAGGGAATGGAAAATTAGATAATGGACATAAATCACATGGCTCAGGGAAACTGTTCCCAAAGCTTAGCCTCTTCCATTTAGGAATCTAATAATTTCATTGAAGAGGACACAGAGGAAGGAGTTTCTTTTTTGTTGAGTCTCTTGCCTTGACTTGTGGAATACTTAAATAATCTATAAGTTATATTCATGTTTTCCTATAGGAAATCTTTAAGTATGTTTATTTCTATTATGATTCAAATTTATACCCATAAAATACTTTCAGGATATCCTTAATTGTCTTAGCCAATTTGTTTGTGAAGAAAGACATAAAAACAAAAACAAGATATATTTATAAATATCAAATATATATGTGAGAGTATTAAGACCACTCTAACAGAGTCTAGAATTAATGATAATGGAGCCACTTCTGAATTGTCCTCCATCTCTCTCTCTCTCTCTCTCTCTCTCTCTCTCTCACACACACACACACACACACACACACACACACAGAATCTCATAGGCACAAGAACTTGGAAAGGCGACAGAACGTTGACAGATTTGTTGGGCAATTATACACTCAGAGAAAAAAATATGGATCTCCTAAATGTCAAACACCAGCAGGGAATGGCTGTCTTCCATGGGGAGCTAAAAAGGCATGACTGACTGGGAGAACTAAGAATTCTGGGGGGAAAAAATAGACAATTTTATGATCTAATGTAGGAATTTCTCAGAATTTCCCAGAAATTTTGGGTGAGATTTTGCAGAGATTCTTCATAACCATTTAGAGAGAAAAAGCAGGGAATACCTGGTGCATTATAATTATACATAATAGTGGGATTCATTATTATATATTTATATATGCACAGACTAAAGCAACATAATTTGGTCCAGTACTTGTTCTTAAAGTTGTGCACTCACTTAGTTTTCTGTAATCATATATGGCATAACACTATTGTGCAACTGATACCGTCTTCAGATCAGATTTCTCTAATACCAACCAGAGGCTGGCGAGTAGGTAAATGTGAGGATGTTGATCAAAAATTATGGAGTTTCAGAGCCAGGTGTAATGGCACACTCCTGTAATCCCAGCAGCTGGGGAGGCTGAGGCAGAAGGATTGCAAATTCAAAGCCAGCTCAGCAACTTAGTGAGGCACCTAGCAATTTAGTGCAACCCTATCTCAAAATTTAAAAGTAAAAATAAATAAGGGCTGGAGATGCAGCTCAGTGGATAAGCACCCCTGGTTTCAATCCCTGGTTTCAATAAATGAAAAAAGAAACAAACCAGTAAACAATTTGAATGGATTAACTGGGCCTGACTGGAGGAAATTAGATCCCTGAGGGCATGCCTTTGAGGTTTATATTTTATCCCTGCTCCTGTGTTCTCCCCTCAACCCCTGCTTCCCAGCAACCATGAGCTGAGCAGCCTTTCTTCCACATGCCCTTCTAACATTGCTCTGCCAGACCTCATTCCCAGAGCAATGGAATTAGCCAAAATGGATTGGAATTTTAAGACCATGAGCCCCAAATAAACTTTTCCTCTAAGTTGTTCCTGTCAGGTGTTTTGGTCAGAGTGATGGAAAGTGGACTAATACAATTCAAAATATTATCTTGATGTTTGTGTCAATGTTCTAAATCTTCCAGTTTTCTCACCTATTATTCATGAAACCGTACGCAGGCTTTCCATCTTCACCTGTATTCAATGTCACCCCTGTTCATAATCTTTCTCTTAAGCCAGTAATTTTAGCCAACTTGCTCTGTTGATGTCACCACAGAACTCTTCATCTCTCAGTACTCTCTGCAAGAATGATGACCCTTCCCAGCCCTACATCAGTTGGCAAGGCAAATAGAAACTTATCAAAGGCATAGATAAGAATAAGACAAAAAAAAAAAAAAAGAATAAGACAAGAATAATGAAAAAAAAAAATTATTTAGGACTTCCATAATACTTAGAAAGAGAAGAATTACAAATGCTATTTACAAAACATTAGATGTTGCCCTGATTTTCAGATTACTTTGGTGCATAATAAGTGAAATGATAAAAGATCACACAAAAGATCTTTGTATTTACAAGATGTATTGCATGAATTACACATTTTAATCATCATCAAGCTAGATGATTAGAATGTGCTTCACAACAAGATGGCGCAGGCAGAGCAAGGGTAGAAGTCAACTCTTGGCAGGAATTTTGCCAACTTGAAAAGAGAGACAGCAAGTAGGACTGGCAAGTAGTAACATATATAACAAGAGTATATGGAAAGAGCCACAGAGGACATTACTTAATAATTGTGCTAATTCTATCACATGGATATTGAGGGCAGATTAATTCAAATGGACTGCTAATTCCAGCTGCAATAGATAAGTCATTATGAATAATTTCATGAAGGTATAATTTCAAAATATTTTACTGGACCATATGAATAAATGAATAAATAAATCAAGAATGTAGAATGAGGTATTGTCTATACAAATGTAGGTATATGTTTTCACATGAATTAATACAAATATATCCCTTCTGCTCATGAGTCAAGGACTGAAAAAGTGACAATGTGGCAAAAATAAAGAAAACTGATTAAATATGAGAGAAAGAGGACTGGTAAGTTTAAGAATGGAAAATTCACAATAATGAGATATTAGATGTAAAGAGCAATACATTACCTAACAGTTTATTTTATTGTAATATGATGAAAAAATAACCAAACATGAAATATAAATATTTGTTTCCTAAAATGTTATTTTTATTTTCTCATACTATGAGATTATTTCAATTGCTGCCTTACCATGAAATACAGTTGTAAAGCTTTACAATGAAAAAAGGAAATGTTCAAACTTCCTCCTTAATCCCTGCCCCAGAAATATAATTTTATATACTGATAACTTATAATACACATATAAATATGATCTCATACATGAAACTGAAATAAAATTAAAACAACAGTGAGTTTTACCATACTTCATTTTTTGCATTGGTAAAAAATAAAGAGAATGAGTTTATATGGAACTGGTAACCAACAGCAGTGAATTCTGGGAAAATAGAGTTCTAATTTACTGTTACTTAGAACTTTCCTAATATTTCCTAAAATATTTGAATGACAGTCTTGTAATTAACGTAAAATATAATTTGTGAACATTTTAATGCTATGGTTATTTGTACACAATTGTATCTATCCATTGTACCTCTGAAAATTGATCCTCAGAATATACTCACGTGATGCTGTTTACAGTGAAGTTGCTAACAGTTCCATAATGAAAACGTTTTGTTAATAAATCAACAATTGTGAAATAATTTATAATGCATCCATAAATATATTATTATATAACCAATAAAATACTGTTAATCAAGATAAATATCTACAAACAGACTGGTGTAAAAATGATATTTAAGTAGATAAAAAGGCATGCTAAGGTAGAGTGTATAATAGTTCAATGCTGTTTATTAAAAGTCATGGATGTTAAAAAAGTTAAGAGTCCTTACATTGTCAGTCTATCTGTAAAAGTCATCATTTTTGGAGAAGGTGATTAAGGAGGAACTTTAAAAGTCTTCTGTTTTCATTGTTTTAAAGCTTGATAACAGTGTTTCATGATAAAGTAACACATAAAATAATTCCATGGCATTAGTAAATGAAAATAATTAAACTTTTGTGAAACATAAACTAAACTTCAAATTTCACAGAGAATAATAAAATAATAAAATCAATTGGCTTCATAAATATAACTACTTTTTAAAAGCATATATGAGATAACATAAATAAATAGAATGGAAGAAATTTATGTCACTGCTTTATCCCAAATTTGTTACAAATTAATGGCAAAACAGTATCCAGAAATCGGTTCTCCTGACCCCCATCACTATTCTGTCAACTTATGCTCCTCTTTTAGATCTAGATTTTTTAAAAATTTTGGTTGTGGATGGACACAATACCATTATTTATTTATTTTTATGTGGTGCTAAGAATCGGACCCAGTGCCTCATATGTACTAGGCAAGCACTCTACCACTGAGCCACAACCCCAGCCCTAGATTAAATTTTTAAAGGTAAATATGTATCTTTTCTTCTCTTGGTTTTAATTTATTTTCCAATGTTTCTGTTTTTTTGTGAGTCTAGTGAACTACTATGCATCTATTATGACTTAATTGCAGTTAGGTTTTTAATATCATATCTGATTATGAGTTTGGAATGTGTGTTTAAAATAGAAACTAGATATTCTTTTGGTCAGAACCATATTTTTCTTTAAGAAATAAAGCTAAGTGATATATTAAGTTAAATAACTTAAAATGAATAAAACAACTGTAATGATCTAATTAGATAAAATGCATTGAGAACAAGTATAACTATATTAAAACTGTAGCATATATTGGTTGCCAATTGGAGGAAAAATACATTCTTGAGTCAAAAACAGGAGAAAATATAATTTGTGATTGTGGAAAATATTACAGATTAATCAATAATCAGTTCTCTCTCCTTGAGCATGAGAGGCTATGATTTTCTGCCCAGTTCCTGTTAAGCAGGATTATGTGACTAGTTCTGGCCAGTGAAATACGGGTTGGAGTAATATATGTCTTTCCCAGTTAAGATAGGGCAAAGCTCATGTGGTATTCTCTTTCCAGCATTGACTGAGTGGTTGTAAAACCTTTTAGGTTGCTTGCTACTGACTATTATATTGTTAATCAAAATTTAAAACACATGACATGGTGATTTTTCACAAAAGTACAGAGCAGACAGGCCAAGGATAGAAGTCATTACATGGCAGAAATCTTGCCCCTTGAAGATAGCAGAAAGGGCAAGTAGTTAACAATAGAAAGGGGTATGGACATATACCCAAGACATCAATTACAGACAAGATTTGAGTCACCATCAACACCATATTTTCACTA
This sequence comes from Tamias sibiricus, assembly GCA_025594165.1. Lineage (NCBI taxonomy): Eukaryota > Metazoa > Chordata > Mammalia > Rodentia > Sciuridae > Tamias > Tamias sibiricus. The sequence continues at coordinate 34,554,866 of CM046668.1, forward strand.
GAAATTATTTCATCACCTGAAACATATCCTTAAACATAAGAAAGTTAGAGTCAGAAAAATCAAGAGAAAAAACAAGTTTCCTACTTGATCTAAATCATTTTAAAATTGGTTAGAATTACCAAATAGTAAAATCCTGTAAGATTCCAAGTAATATCCTATGAGTGTAATTACACTGAATTTATAGGAGAAAAAAAACATGACCTATGTATGTGAAAGCTCACCCATTTATCACCTTTGCTTTAGGTAACAGCCTTGCTAATTTGTTTGGTTTGGAAACTCATTATTTAGTTCAAAAGTACCACATCATCTATTTTTCAGGACCTGTGATTTATGTATTCCTGTGAATTAGCACCTGATCACCATACAATTTTAACTTCTATACAATAAGTCTTATCTCTTTTCAAACTGAAAATATATGTATACACACACACACACACACACACTCACACACACCCTGATTATATTGTCACAAGCCTCTGGGTGTTACTCTGGATTTTCTTGAAACAACTCATTTCAACATAGTAATTTGGGCATAAAAGTTAGAAACATTCAATTGAAACATGACAGAATAATATGTCGGCAATATTTGCAAGCACAGAAGAACAGCAATTGTACCAACCAGTCAATCTTGGCAACAAGTGGAAGTAAGACTTGATTTTTCTGAAATTCAAATGTAAGCAATGACAAAAACCTCAATATACTATGTATATAAAATAGTATATAATATTTGTTAAAAATTATAACACAAGTACATTCCTATGTTACCACAGAAAATCATACTCATATTTAAGCCTCCAGTTGGCTGTTATAGTCTTCAAATAATTTTTTAATATACTGACACCCCGAAGAGAAAACGGAAATTTATTATAATAAAAAAGGATGCACTTTGTTGGGCGATCAATAGGTAATTTTGTCTATTGACCCTTTCTCTTTTCTTTGCCCCCAGGTACATAAAGAGAAATAGCCATATGCGTGTGTGTGTGTGTGTGTGTGTGTGTGTGTGTGTACATATAATTGGAAATTCCTCAATTCAGGCCTACATACAGACATTTGTTATATTATAATTAATGTATGGAGATATAATTTTTTTCTAAATCATGAGGAGGAAATAAAATAAGAGCAACATTAAGATTTTTTTATTCTATTCTGTCTACTTTGATTTAACAGACTATCATTCTGAAGATTCTGAAGACTGGTCTTAGTAGTAAACACATGTATGAAGACACAATTGTAAAAATACTTTATATTAAACCAGCAACTTGAAAAATTGTGCTCTTTATATGTAATATGAAATGAAATGTACTCTGCAAATGTGTATAACAAATTAGAATAAAAAATAAATTAAAAAAAGATAATGCAGTATTGAGCAAACAAAAATAAAGCATTTTGTATTAGATTATTTGCATAGTATTAAATAAAAGCTTTAATTAGTGCACATGGTAAAAAAAGAAATGAACACTGATATATTTCATACAAAAAAAGATATTTGAAGATTCTCAGAATTTTTTTAACAACTAAGTCAAATGAAATTTTTATTTTTATAAGTCAGTTCATGTAGCATGTACAAAATTTAAAACATCTATGTCCTTCCTCACTGCAGTCTAAGAACAAAGAGAGCTGTGTTGGGATTTGAGAAGGGGACCTTGGAGAATAGTGAAGAGCAAGGGGCCAATAAAGACATTCTGGGCCCACTCCTCAATTCTGGGTCAAGATAGACACTGGAAGTAGCACCAGGTTTCATTACTGGAAAATCATGTATCAGTGGGAAACAACATTCATGGCTTCAAGAGATTATAAAATGCTTTTAAATAATTAAAGTAGCATGTGGCATTGTTATTTTGTATTGATCAAGAAATTCTACTAGAAAAAGTAGAAATTTAGTTTTGATTTTTTTAAGATCCTAAGTAAATGGAAGTAACATACTGCTTAAGAAATATAAAGTTAATGCCTTTTAAACCTTGCTATTAACTCAGGTTTCTAGAGCAACATATTAACACTCATGTGGTGAATGAATTATGTCCAAATAAAATCCTTGTCACAAAGTAGTATTTAATTGTTGAATGCTCTTTATCTCAATAGAATTGATTTGCATTTAAATGAGCAGTCCTTATGGTAATTATCCAAGTAAATTTTTTATTATTGGTATAAAAGTATTGAGTACCTGTTTTAATACATGCAGAAATTATTGTGGGCTTGAGTTAGCAGTAGAAATTTTAGACAATTAAATTAACATAATTTAAATATTATTTTCTCTATTGTTTAATAAGCTAAATATCCTTAAGTAAATACCTTAATACACATTCCATTCCAAATTAAACAATAGCTTTTGTTTTACTTTCTCTGGAGCTAATATCCTTCTGATTGGGATAATTGTGCATGTGCTTTTAATTAATGCTTAATTGATCTTAAAATCATTATCAACATTACTGACTTAATTTATATCTAATATATTTTGGTATTAATATTTTTATCTGTGTATGTTAACTTTGAAAAACTATTCAACATAAAATTTATAAAATTTTAAGAAATATAAGGACTGCATACACACACACACACAGATATATATGTATATATACACACACACATTAGTTAGCTTATAAATCCAGATAACATGTTACATATAATACTTCAAATTGATGGGTAATAAAAACAAAACTAATTTTGCATAATAAATACTATGCAATATTGATAATTACCTAAAGTGCCTTAAACTATAGCTCTAATGCAATTCTCAGATCATCCGGCCTTATTTTTAATGCAAAACATAACCAACCATTTACTTTGTTAAGCTACTAATATAATCCATTTGTGACTATTAAGAATATGTTGGTTGGTCTCTCTCCAATGTATTTTCTCCCTTCCAACTTCATTTCAGCATAATGAATCATTGCTAATGAGAGAAAGAGAGAAAGAGAGACAGGGATATTTAAAGATTGATATGCTTATATGTGTACTGATTCTATTTCTAGTAGAACTGTCTCTACCAGTTATTTTTATAATGTGGTACATAAAGATACTTTTCATTGGCAACTGATTTGAGGTAGCTCTTTGGTTATGTTCAGGTATATGTGGAATGATGGCACTGACCTTTGGTTAAGATGGCAATTAAATATACTAATTCTGATTTTAAAAATACTGCCTGAAGTCCTGAAACCCTGTTTGAGATTCTTTTTACCAGATTATCTGTAGTATTTACTGAAAATGCATAGAATGAATTATTCTGCATGTACATCTGGTCTAAGACATGTGACATGTGTAATATAAAAATATCCCATGTATATCTGTGCTTTTGTTTATCAGATATGGAAATATTTTAAATATCTCACTGGATTATTACCTAGAGACAAAGTGTTTCTTTTGAAACTGAGTGAGAAGTCTATAAGCTTGCTTTCTCTCTCTGTCTCTCTCTCTCTCTCTCATTTTACCTTTGAATTCATACTGTCTTCCCAAAGATAAACCTTAACTGTTGAGATATATATTTAAAAAGTAAAAAATCTCTGTCCTTAAGACTTATTGCAAATGTATAAATATATTTTTAAATATATTTTTCTAGTTGTTGATGGACATTTATTTTATTCATTTATATGTGGTGCTGAGAATTGAACCTAGTGCCTCACACATGCTAGGCAAGTGCCCTACCACTGAGCCACAGCCCCAACCCAAATGGAGAAATATATTTTTAAGAAAAAAATTATAAATCTTAGCAAGACAACAATCAGTCTAGTGCATATGTGCCACAACCTACTATGCTTCTCCTCCTGCCCCAGCTGAGGCATTGATTCCAGAGCATGTACAATTGAAGAAAAAGTGTCCCCCTTTCTAGCAAGGTCCCAGTTGAAGATTGATGGATCTCCCCAGAATGGGAAGGCTGCTCACACATTTCATCTTATTTACACTCCCCCATCTCCACATAGCAGAATTTCTGTCTCATGTTAGATATCCCAAGAGGGTGGGATTCCCTTCTATACCCAATACCCACTGGTAGGACAGAAATTCTATGTAATAAAACAAGAATCTGGGGCCCCAACCACTCCTGATATAGGTCACTCACAGAGTATAAGTTTTATGCTGCAAGAGACAAATTAGACAGATGAAGAACTGTTGTCCCCAACCCAGTGACCCATGCATAAAGAAATACTGTCATTTGGAGTGGAGTGGACCTCTGTTCCTACCACCAGTTTAAAAAAAAAAAATAGTACAAAATATTGCCCAATGAGAAAATGCAGATTTATTGCTCTTTTAATGGGGACAGTCTTCATTTGTAAAAGTTAAACTTAAGGGTGCATGAAAAAACAAGGAAATTTTTATGAGAATTAATTATGAGGAGTTGGGCAACTACAAGCTAAACCTTTATAAAATTATAAATTAAAATAATCACGTAAATATGTGAGACCAGCTTTCACAGAGTGTCACTTCCACAGTCCAATTGTTCCAAGGAAGAGTGACAGGTTGCTGGAAAGCCATAGAAAGTGCCCAGAGACTGCATGGGAGACATGTGGTTTATTGGGGAAAACTTAGAAGAGATCAGTAAATGCTTCCAGAAGAGTTCAGTGGAGATAGGCTGAACAGAAAGCATCTGCATCCCTTAAGGTGTTTCATCAATCAGTGCCTCCTTTCTCTCGCTCAGCTTTGTCTATTGGCAGCTGTCTAGATGAGTGACATGTGCCCTTTACACAAGGCCTTCAGTTCCATGCCAGTCCCCACTCAGTACATGTTAGACTGCAAAAGTAGAGACATCATCAACATTAACTTGCTTAGTTAGCTTATATAACCAGCATCCCAAAGAGCAACTGTTCCAGTGATCATGAAAGAAAGTAACTTTCTACAGATAACCCTAACTTGCCCTAGTTTTCAGAGAGAAAGAGAGAAACCCAGTGGTTCTCAAGGTGTCACATATCTGTACTTTCTGGCCTGTAGTTGCTCTCATTGTTACATATATTTGGGAATTGTTTGGAGGAACAGAAGTGGCTATTCAGGGACATGATGTTTTACTGCCCCCTTTATCTGTAGGGATTGTACACGCCACCTTTCATGTGCCTGAGTGTCCTTGCAATCTTATGACACCCATCTTTTGCACTGTTACTGGTGGGCACATCAGAATGTACATTGTATCCTTTTTTTTTTTTTTTTTTTTTTTTTTGGTACCGGGGATTGAACTCAGGGGCACTTGACCACTGGGCCACATCCCCAGCCCTTTTTTTTTTTTTTGTATTTTATTAGAAGCAGGGTCTCACTGAGTTACTAAGTGCCTCGCCATTGCTGAGGCTGGCTTTGAACTCGCGATCCTCCTGCCTCAGCCTCCCAAAGTGCTGGGATTACAGGCGTGCGCCACCACGCCCGGCTTGTACATTGTATCCTAATCCCACAATAATAGTACAGAGTAACAGAATGTGAAAAGCCCTGCTATATGAATAAGCAGGCTGAATACAACACAGCTCCAGATAGCAGGAACAGATGTAACCAGTAAAAAGGTATCAGTAGCATGTTTATCTATAGTCACAATAAGGGTATGCAATTTATGTAGAGCCAAACCATATTATAAAAATTATCAGGTATATCTATTCAATATGCTGTTTTAATGAGGGTGCAGGTACTTACTTCCCTGTGCTACAGTCTGCATAGCTAGCACAGTTCTACTCTGAAGTACCACCTTCCATATTTGGGTAGTTTCTTCATTAAGCACAGTTCTGGCCTTGATTATTATTTAAGGCAGTGGCAGTGAACTAAGTTAAAACCTCAACCTATACCTCAATTTAAATGTTTTCTGCTAAAGGAGAAAGTATAGCAACTGGGTAAAGCCAACAACTTGAATTACTCTATGCTTAGCTTTTACCAGGTCCCAATTAGTAGAGTTTATAGACAAAGAAGAAAGTATGCAGGCACATATATAAAGACTTTTCCAAGTGCATTTGCCAATCCAGGTATAAGGCAGGCATATTCCTCCAGAGATACCACATGCCCAAAACTAGCCCCAAGGAGAGGGAGTCATACATGCTGTTTAACTTTGCCATCTCAAATAGTGTCTGAGTAAAATGGTTAAACAACATTGATTGATATGGGCCCTATCATGTTTACAGAAGTCAGAAATATGTTACTACTATTATTTCTGCACAGAAAGGAGCTTTTCTTTTCATTTCCACTTGTGCTGTATTTAATCTCCCTAAGCAATCAAACACAGGATACATAAAGCAAAGAATTAGCCATGGACATTTGTTCCCATATCATGTAGAAATCATGATATTTCATGTCTTTAAAGACGGCCATTTTATATTCAAGTACACAAGTACATGGGGCAGTTGTCAGCTGTGTCCATGTGTGGTGTGTGTTGCTACAATTTACATCCACTTCTCTTGCACCAAGGTGGCAGGTTTCAGATGTCACAGAGACCAGCGGAGGCCAGAAGTTCAGTACACAACAAGATGTCTGTCTTATTCTGTACCTTTGCAATGGTACCTGACTATTTTGCAAATAGATTTGTTCTAAGGACAAAATGTAATAGATGTTAATAGGGGAATATATTGATTATTCAACAATACATAAGCAACCTCATTATTCTGATTGAGAATAGTACTAACCTGTGGTCCATCCTCAGAACTACAAAACCATATGCATGTGCCATTGGTCCCTGTGGTTATAAAAAGTATGACAATGGTGAAGTTACTCACCATAACAAAATGAGATATTCTCTCTTAGAGTTCAGAATTTCTACCTAGTAATTTATTTTTATATTTCTATGTCTTGTTCTAATCTCTTTGCCCATGGACCTAGGAACCCACACCATCAAGGAGAACTTGACTTTCTCATGGTCACTATGTTATATAGGCCCCTGTGATGGGTGCTGTCACAACAGCAAATTATTCTGTATTCCTATATGTGAAGCACAGGTGCCCTTCTAACTCAGTGTCATTTGAATCAAGATAGTTTCATCAGGATCTTGTGCTGATATCAGGCTGATACTGGGACACATGCTACTGTCACATTCACGAATGGTCCTGACGGACATCCATAGTTGCTTGGTCCACAGTGCCAAAAATCGATCTTCCATATTTAGTTGTTGTTTTAGTGAACCATTCATACTGGGCTCATATGAAAGTTCACAGTCAAAGTTCAAGCACCCTAAATATATTATATAACATTACCTTCAAATCTTCATATAAAACATGAAGAAATTTTGTGTTTACACATATGTCCCATTATTAAGATATCTTAATATCTATGTGTAAACTATTCCAAAATCTGAAAATACCTGAAGTCAGGAATACTTTTATATCAAGCGTTTTGAATAAGGGATACTCAACCTGTGGCTGAAGTAGAGTATATAAAAACAATATATGAATTCTCTATTCATACACAGATACACAGATATATAAGGATTCAGTTCTTGAAAATTTTTTTTTCCTATTTCTCCAATATTGACTATTAGCTGTCCATATGATGATTAATTCATTGATTCAAAATTTTGGAACTAAAGAAATTAAATAGTGGATAATATTAGTTTGATTAAATGTAAAATCATCTAGTTATGTTAAATGTACTACCTAGTAAAGTCCTTCTGCTGGTAGATCTGGACCTATTTTGATTTGGGTGGGAAACTAGAAAACAAAAATCACCAAAGTTTCTAGATACTTCTTTTAAATTTGCTATGATTAAAGTAATCTGGAAAAGGAATTTATTAACTATTAACCAATGGAATCTCACACTCTAACTGAAAATCATTTCTACATAGAGCTCTTATGTCTCCCTTGTAGCTGACAAAGTTGACTACTATTAAAAGGTCAGGGAGAAGTGGGTGTTTCCAGACAAAAAGAATTGAGAACAATAGTGTCAAATGCTTTTGACTATGGAGTGAGAGATAAGGAAATGAAAAGTCATTAAATGCCTGGATATAATCCTCTCATGGGGTTACTTTTATTGAGAAAAACAAATAAATGACTATGTATAAGGCTATTTGTCCCAAGTAATATAAAGCTCTTAATCTATCCTCTTTTACATCAACTTGAAGAGTCCATTATCCCTTAGGGAGATTTCATATAATCCTGAATGTTTTATTGTCATATGCCAATACACTTACATATGAATGAGTTGCTATAAAGTGATTTTATTAATGATACCAATTAGGTTAACGATACATGTCTTTCAAAGGTGTTAGTTTTTTTCTTTTTTTTTTTTAATTGGTTCTTTTTAGTTATGCATAATATTAGGATTCATTTTTACTTCTTAAGAATTTCTTGCAATTTTTATTGAAAATGAATTATAAATTAATATTGAGATTCAACAGAATGTTAGTTTCTTTTGTCTAAATATTATGTTTAAATTATTAATTATGTATAAAAATATGTTTGTTTTTTTCAAAGCTTTATTTTCTAACTTGATTGATAAATTAGAATTACTAAATATGACTAAAACTTGGAAATACATATTAGTAAACCAAAGAAGACATAACTTACATCAGATATATACTATATCAATCACCCTGTTGTGTGCAGCCTTTATCATGAATTAATTTTCCATTCAACATTATAAATTCTATAACTTTATGTATACATATATAAATTTAGCTTAATTACTATTTTGAAAGCCATATAGAATTTCTTCATTTATAGGAGTAAGCCAATATAACCAAACCCTTATGGCAGATTATGTGTCTCATGTTTGGCAGTTTTATAAATTGCCAAATATTGTAGTACAACCAAAGATACTGTAACCTTAGTTAAGTCATTTACAATAAAATAAATACAAAACCAATGAAGATAGGAACATATTTTCAAAAGCACCAGTCAGAAAAAGGATCCAACTTATAATATTAAAACTTATATCTTCTCACCTACAAAACTGGAAAATGTGTGATATTTAAGATAGTTTCGCCAAAGAATGAGAAGAAAAGATTTTGCTTAATAAGGCTGTGGGAAATGAAATAGATTTTTAAAATATTTTGAAAGCTTTTATTAGTATTCTAGTGATAATAATAGTACCCTACATTAACCATTTTCTCATTTAAAATATTGTCAAAGATAAATGATTTATAAAATTTATGAAGTTATAATTATTTAAAGAAAAAGTAGATATTAAAAGGCAAAGTAAAGTTTCATCTAGTGTAGGATTGGTCACTATGTGGGAAAGCATGATGCTTACGTGGATAGGACTTGAAATCAGATGGATGAAAATTTCCTTTCCTCATGGTGGAAAACACTTTAACTCACCCGCTGAAGCCATTTTTTTTTTTTTTCTTTTTTTGCACAGATATCTTCCAGAACATGGGACCTCTTTCCCTTCCCAGTGGTAATTCTTCATGGTTCTCATGGGATGGGGTAGAGAAGCAATATTGTCCCCAGGAACATTAGGAATGATTAGAGACATTTTTAATAGTTAATAACCTGCAAGTATGGAGAAAGGGAATTTAGGAGTATGTGCCCCGGACTCCTAGTGATTAAGGGACAGGGTGCTGCTGAGCATGCTACAATGTATAGGACAGCACATACTCAAAGAATCATCTGATCAAATGATTCATTAGGTTGAGAAACCCTAACCTAAGTCAATCATGAGAGTCTTACTGCCTTTGACATGTGATTAATTTGGGTATGGAAAATTTATAAAAAATGTTATTTGGAATTAAGGATAAATATCCTACGGGGCATTCTCTGGTTGATCTCTTTGCTATTAGAAAGGCATATAAGACAGGAACACTGTTCCTTTTTCTTTTGTATTGACATTGATGTGAAATGTGACTACAATCATCTTTTTTTTTTTTTTTTTTTGGTACCGGGAATTGAACTCAGGGGCACTCAACGACTGGGCCACATCCCAGCCCTTTTTTGTATTTTATTAGAGACAGGGTGTCACTGAGTTACTAAGTGCCTCGCCATTGCTGAGGCTGGCTTTGAACTCGCGATCCTACTGCCTCAGCCTCCCAAAGTGCTGGGATTACAGGCGTGCACCACCACGCCCTACTACAATCATCTTTTGACCAGGAGAAAGTGACTGAGAAAATTAAAAATGATACAAGCTTAGAACTACACATTGAGACCATGAATAAAATTTCTTATTATAAAAATTGTGAAACAAATTAATTATTCTTTCCTTCACTATACTATTTTCCTAGATAGATTTTTTTTTTTTTTTTGCAGTTTCCATTTCAATTAAGTGTGGGCATGTGATAAATTGATAAATTCTACTTAATGGAATGTAGGCAGAAGTGATGTATTTTATATCCAGGCATATTCAATCCAAACTCCCATTCAACCCCATGTTCTGTGTCTCTGTGATTTTCCAAGAAGATGACAATGATCTTGTACATCCTGGGAAAGGAATAATAGCACCTTTAAATAGACTTTTATTGTTTAAAAAATGGAATTTTCTTTTGTTGAGTCACTAATATTGGAGGTTTGGTTTTAATGGTATTATTGCCTTTCTGTAATACAACTAAAACAACAACATCAGCTTCACCTACAATTTTTTTTCTCATTAATTACTTGACTTTCTATTTTTTTTAGATTATTTATTTACTTATGCATAATGTACAAGAATATCATCTGTTTACATACAACTGCTTGTATACAAAGTATATAAGTACCAATAAGATCTTTAATCATGCATTTAGGATAGTGATATCCATCTCATTCAACCACCATTTTTCCCCCCTTCTCCCCCCCCCCCGCTCCCTCCCTTGCCCTCCCTTTCCTTTGACCATTCTAGTGTTCCTCTAATCCTATGTACCTCCATCCAATCACACTGTGAACTAACCTCCTTATATCAGAGAAAACATTCGGTATTTGGATTTTTGAGATTGACTAATTTCACTTAGCATTATATTCTCCAACTTCATCCATTTACCTGCAAATGCCATTATTTTATTCTCTCTTATTGCTGAGTAAAATTCCATTTTGTATATATACCACATTTTCTTTATACACTCACCTACTGAGGGACATCTAGGTTGGTTCCACAACCTAGCTATTATGAATTGTGTTGCTATAAACATTGAAGTGGCTGTGTCACTGTAATATGCTGTTTTTAAGTCTTTTGGGAACAGACCCAGGAGTGGAATGGCTGGGTCATAGGGTGGTTCCATTCCCATTTTCCCAAGAAATCTCCATACTGGTTTCCATAGCAGTTGCACCATTTTGCAGTCCCACCAGCAATGTATGAGTGTGCCTTTTTCCCCACATCCTCTCCAACATTTATTGTTGTTTGTGTTCTTGATAGCTGCCATTCTGACTGGAGTGAAATGAAATCTTAGAATAGTTTTTATTTGCATTTCTCTAATTGCCAGAGAGGTTGAGCATTTTTTCATGTATTTGTTGATTGATTGTATATCTTCTTCTGAGAAGTGTCTTTTCAGTTCCTTAGCCCATTTATTGATTGGGTTATTTGCTTTTTTGGTGTCAAGTTTTTTGAGTTCTTTACATATTCTAGAAATTAGTGCTCTATCTGATGTGCATGTATTAAATATTTGTTCACAACTAGTTGGCTCTCTATTCACCTCACTGATTGTTTCTTTCGCTGAGAAGAAGCTTTTTAGCTTAAATCTATCCCATTCATTAATTCTTGGTAATAGTTCTTGCACTACAGGATTCTTATTAAGGAACTTGGGGCCAAATCCGACATGTTGGAAATTGGAGCTTACTTTTTCTATTAGGCGTATTGTCTCAGATCTAATTCCTAGGTCCTTGATCCACTTTGAATTGAGTTTTGTGCATGGTGAGAGATACAAGTTTAATTTCATTTTGTTGCATATGGATTTCCAGTTTTCCCAGCACCATTTGTTGAAGAGGCTATCCTTTCTCCACTGTACATTTTTGGCACCTTTGTCTAATATAAGATAACTGAAATTATATGTATTAGTCTCTGTGTCCTCAATTTTGTACCATTGGTCCATCAGTCTGTTTTGGTGCCAATACCATGCTGTTTTAGTTACTATTGCTCAATAGTACAATTTAAAGTCTGGTATGGTGATGCCCCCTGCTTCACTTTTCTTGCTCAGGATTGCTTTGGCTATTCTGGGTCTCTTATTTTTCCAGATGAATTTCATGATTGCTTTTTCTATTTCTTTGAAAAATGACATTAGAATTTTGATTGGAATTGCATTAAATCTGTATAATGCCTTTGGTAGTATGGACATTTTGACAATATTGACTCTACCTATCCAAGAGCAAGGTAGGTCTTTCCATCTTCTGAGTTCTTCTATAATTTCTTTCTTTAGTGTTCTATAATTTTATTTATAGAGGTCTTTCACCTCTTTCGTTAGGTTGATTCCCAGGTATTTTATTTTTTTTGATGCTATTGTAAATGGGGTATTTTTCATCACTTCCCTTTCAGAGTCTTTGTCGCTGATGTACACAAATGCCTTTGACTTATGTGTATTGATTTTGTATCCTGAAACTTTGCCAAATTCGTTTACTAGTTGTAAAAGTTTTCTGGTAGAGTTTTTTTGGGTCTTCTAGGTAGATTATCATGTCATCAGCAAATAGTGCTAATTTGAGCTCTTCTTTTCCTATCTGGATCCCTTTAATTTCTTTTGTCTGTCGCATTGCTCTAGCCAGAGTTTCCAGTACTTTGTTAAATAGCAGTGGTGAGAGGGGGCATCCCTGTCTTGTTCCAGTTTTTAGAGGGAATGCTTTCAATTTTTCTCCATTTAAGATAATGTTAGCTTGGGGGTTTGAATAAATAGCTTTTATGATGTTGAGATATGTTCCTGTTATTCCTAGTTTTTCTAGTGTTTTGAACATAAAGGGGTGTTGTATTTTGTCAAATGCTTTTTCTGCGTCTATTGAGATGATCATATGGTTCTTATCTTTAATTCTATTGATGTGATGTATTATGTTTATTGATTTCCGAATATTGAACCAGCCTTGCATCCCTGGAATAAAACCCACTTGATTGTGGTGCACTATCTTTTTGATATGTTTTTGTATCCAATTTGCCAGAATTTCGTTGAGGATTTTTGCATCTATGTTAATTAAAGATATTGGCCTGAAGTTTTCTATTTTGGATGCGTCTTTGCCTGGCTTTGGAATTAATGTAATATTGGCCTCATAGAAAGAGTCTGGAAGAGCTCTCTCTTTTTCTATTTCTTGGAATAGTTTGAAGAGCATTGGTATTACTTCTTCTTTGAAAGTCTTGTAGAACTCGGCTGTAAACCCATCTGGTCCTGGACTTTTCCTTGTTGGTAGCTTTTTGATGACATCTTCTATTTCTTCGCTTGTAATTGATCTGTTTAAATTGTGTATAGCCTCCAGATCCAGTTTAGGCATATCATATGACTCTAGAAATCTGTCAATGCATTCAGTGTTTTCTATTTTATTAGAGTACAAGTTTTCAAAGTAATTTCTAACTATATTCTGTATATCTGAGGTGTTTGTTGTGATATTCCCTTTTTCATCACGAATGTTAGTAATTTGAGTTTTTTTTCTCTTCTTTTCTTTAGCATCACTAAGGGTCTGTCAATTTTATTTATTTTTTCAAAGAACCAACTTTTAGTTTTGTCAATTTTTTGTATTGTTTCCTTAGTCTCAATTTCATTAATTTCTGCTCTGATTTTAATTATTTCCTGTCTTCTGCTGCTCTTGGTGTTAATCTGTTCTTCTTTTTCTAGTGCTTTGAGGTGTGATGTTAAGTCATTTATTTGTTGTTGTTGTTTTCCTCTTAAGGAATGAACTCAGTGCAATGAATTTTTCTCTTACTACTGCTTTCATAGTGTCCCAGAGATTTCTATACGATGTATCTGAGTCCTCATTTACCTCTAGGAATTTTTTGATCTCCTCTTTGATGTCTTCTTCAACCCCTTGTTCATTCAGTAGCATGTTGTTTAGCTTCCAGTTGATGGAGTAGTTTTTCTTATTCCTTGTTTTGTCATTGATTTCTAATTTCATCCATTTATGGTCCGATAGCATGCAGGGTAGTATCTCTATTTTTTATATTTGCTGAGATTTGCCTTGTGACATAATATATGGTCTATTTTGGAGAAGGAGCCATGTGCTGCTGAGAAAAAAGTGTATTCTTTTACTGCAGGATGAAATATTCTATATATGTCCGTTAAGTCTAAGTTATTAATTGTTTTAAGGAGGCCTAAGGTTTCTTTGTTTAGCTTTTGTTTGGATGATCTATCTATTGGTGAGAGAGGTGTGTTGAAATCCCCTAGAGTAACTGAGTTGTGGTCAATTTTACTCTTGAACTTGAGAAGAGTTTGTTTGATGAATGTAGGTGCTCCATTATTTGGGGCATATAGATTTATGATTGTTATATCCTGTTGATGAATGTTTCCCTTAAGTAGTAAGAAATATCCATCTTTGTCCCTTTTGATTAGTTTTGGCTTGAAGTCTACCTTATTTGAAATGAGAATGGAAACCCCTGCTTGCTTCTGCAGGCTATGTGAGTGATAAGACTTTTCCCAGCCTTTCACCTTCAGTCTATTGATGTTTTTTTCTATGAGGTGTGTTTCTTGAAGACAGCAAATTGTTGGGTCATTTCTTTTAATCCATTCAGATAATCTGTGTCTTTTGAATGGTGAGTTTAGGCCATTAACATTCAGGGTTATTATTGAAATGTGAATTTTATTCCCATCTATTTTTATTTGTATTATGATCTTTAGCTTGATTTGGTTTCTCTTCTGGTTGGTATTTCCCTTAGTTTAATATCTCCCTTTGTTGATTTTCATTGTTATTTTTCTCTTCTTCCTCATGAAAAATTTTGCCCAGGAAGTTCAAAAGTGCTGGCTTTTGAGCTGCAAAATCTTTTAACTTTGCTTGTCGTGGAAGGTTTTTATTTCATCTTCGAATCTAAAGCTCAATTTTGCTGGATATAAGATTCATGGTTGACATCCCTTTTCTTTCAGAACTTGAAATATGCTATTCCAGGATCTTCTTGCTTTTATGGTCTGGGTAGAAAAGTCTGAACATAGTCTGATTGGTTTCCCTATATGTAATCTGCTTCCTTTCTCTTGTGGCCCTTAATATTCTCTCCTTGCTCAGTATATTAGGCATTTTCATTATAATGTGTCTTGGTGTGGATCTGTTGTGATTTTGTATGTTTGGTGTTCGGTAAGCCTCTTGAACTTGGTTTTCCCATTCATTCCTCAAGTTTGGAAAATTTTCTGTAATTATTTCATTAAATAAATTATTCATTTCTTTGGCTTGAAACTCTGCCCCCTCCTCTACCCCAATCACTCTTATGTTTGGTCTTTTTATGTTGTCCCATAATTCTTGGATGTTCTGTTCTTGGTTTCTTACCATTTTTGCTGTGTAATCTAGATTTTTCTCTGGGGTATATATTTTGTCCTCATTGTCTGAGGTTCTTTCTTCCAAGTGATCTTCTCTGTTGATGATACTTTCGATTGAGCTTTTATTTTGGTTTATTGCTTCTTTCATTTCCGGAATTTCTGTTTGGTTTCTCTTTAGAGCCTCTATCTCCCTATTGAAGTAATCTTTTACTTCCTGTATTTGTTTATGGAGTTCTTTGTCAAAATGATCTTTCGCCATCTGTACTTTCTCCCTCATCTCATTTTTTAGTTCATTCTTAAGTTCCACAAGCATTTGGCAAATGTAATTTCTAAATTCCATCTCTGGCATTTCACCAACTGTGCATGCCATGGAATCTACTGAGGAGGTATATTGATTTGTTTGTGTTACTTTCCTTCCTTGTTTTTTCATCTTGCTTGTACGTCTATTCTTCTTGCACTATGGGACCTTGACTATTTTGATTTTACCTTAGAACCTTATGTTGCTCCTGTAGTACAATGCTATCAGATCCCCTTATATTTCCTTTCCACTTTAAAATCAGACACTTTCTATTCAGAGAATCCCAGTTTGATCACAATGTACAGATTTAGTTAACCCAGATATTGTTTCCAATTTAGTCTGTAAGCTTCTAATGGGGCTTTATAGATTCAAGTAATGAACACAGAGGTGATATGTTTAGTAAGAGGGAAGTGAGTGAACTGACTTGTTCTTTCTTAGAAAGTATGAAAAGAGAGTTCTATGGAAGTGGTTTAGTATCAGCAGATGAGAGAGGAAATAGTGAATGATTAGGTGGAAAGACCAATTTATATATAAACCTAATTTATGCAGTGGTTGAGAGAAGAAATAAAGAAAGATGGAAAAGAAGAAAAAGAAAAAGGAAAAAAAAAAGGAAGAAAAAGAAAAAAAAAGTTACCAAGGAGTAGAAATTAGTATGAGAGAGAGTGAGTCTAGAAAATAGAGAATACACTATATATAACACCACTTTGCTATATATTTCAATTGTACTCGTTCAAAAAATCCCAATTTCTGCGTATAACTTGTTTTTGCCTTTGTTGAGTATACAATGGCAGGGTGTAAATAGGGAAGATGAAGGAAGGAGAAAAAATACTAAAGTGAGAAGGAAGAAAAGAAAGAAAGCAAAGAGGAGCAGAAGCAAACAAATACACTGTCAATCAAAACAAAACAAAAAAACAGAAACTAACAAACAAACCCCCCAAGAAACAACAAAACAAACAAACAAACAAACAAAAACGTTGAAACCAGGAATAAGTCTTAAGGCAAATGGACCCTTGGAAGCCCTTCTTATTTCCCTTCCAGATTAAGCCAATTGACCCAGTCAGCAATCCTGTTAGAGGAGTCAAGGCTGCACCTTTGGCCCTTTGCAGAATGGCACAGTGGGAGAGTGGAGGGGGCTTATCCTCAGGATGGGCCCTGTGTTCAGCAGCAGGGAGCTGCCACTCTGGGCCCTGCAGGCCAGGCAAACTGGCGGCTGGATCTCTCCTTCCCGCGGGTGGGCGGATGCCTACCTCTTGCTCTGGTCACAGCTAGGTGGGTCGCGGGGAGTGGAGGAGGTGCTTCCCCAGGTCTGGCCCTGCGTGGAGCAGCAGGGAGCTGCCACTCTGGGCCCTGCAGGCCAGGGAAACTCGACTTTCTATTATTGATTATTTTTCAACTGAGATCTTCGATTCTAAAGTATAAAAATTATTACTTGGATATCCTAATATAGTCTAAATCCCAGTTAGCTTAAATACATAACAATAATTATAATGCCTACATATGACAGTCTTTAAGTAGTAAATATCATAAACTATTCAAAAACAACTTCCTGATTTATCATTTAATAAATATTAATCATTATTTCTGTATCCCCATTAATATTGATAGATACTAAAAATAATTTAAAATTGAATAAAATGATCATATAAGTGTTATACAACCATGTAAACAGAAACTACATAGACTAAAACCTACAGAGAAACATTAAAATACTGTGTTTCTGTGTTTCTTGGATGATGAGATTCAGGGCATTTATATTCTTCACAGTCTTGCATTTCTTCCACAAATATATACACTTAACATATGCTCAATCTTAAGAAGATCAGTGAAATGCTTTTTAATGCAGAATGCTTGTTTCTATAGTTTTACTAATATTTATGTGCTATCCCAATTACCATTCACCAACTAATTCCCAGAAACCTATAAATACATAAACAAAGAGTTCTGCATATACAATCAAGATTACGATCATTGTGACTTGGGGATTATTCTGGATTATATACATGAGTCAAATGTAATTAAATGGCTTGTAAAAGAATCTTCCCAGTTGAGGTCAGAATTAGAATGAATAAGATGTGTGACATGATGGCTTTGGAGATAGAAGGTCCTATAAGGTAAGGCATATGTGTGGCCTAGAGGAACTAAAGAGGCTAGAAAACATTCTCCCCTTTGTTTCTAGATAAGAACACAGATGATTGACACATGTTTTTAGTCCAGTGGGGCCTATGTCAAAATTCTATAGAATTGTAAAATAATGTTGTTCTTTAGACAGTGTTTATTTGGATATTTATTATAGCAGCAATAGAAAACTATCTACTGGTACAAGGTATTCCTACTGTCATGATCAGAGCATGTTCTCCAACTTATGAGCAATTCTGGGGACTGGTGGTATTCTTTGCTCTTTGTGTTCCCTGCTGAATTCCTGAGACAAAAGAGTGGTCCATTATCTGGAATGTGCCTTAAATAAAAACATTACATTGTGATGGTGACAACTAAATGTGAATTTTAACTTTTAACAAGTAAATTTTACAACTTTAGCTTTCATAATAACTTTCAGGTCTCAGAAATGCATTTGTGTTAAATTTAGTTTACCTGTGAGGAAAAATATAAAGGAAGTTCATATAAGAAAATTTCTAATAGTACAAAACTTTGATGTAACTAAATGTTTGCTAAATTTTCATCCTGAAATTTTAAAAACCATAATGAGGAATAGTCATGACATTCTTCCACAAAGAACACTGGAACTACATTATAATACTCAATAAATGAGGTTTTCTTTGTTTTACTGAATACTCTCTGAATGTAGTATTTTAAGCAGATTTTAGTCCAGTCAAGACAGAAAATGGAAAATAACTATGTTGACTTTTTGAGTTAGGTTTCTCCAAGAACAGAACCAGTAAAATATGAATAGATGCATAGATAGATTGATAGATTGATTGGTTAATAAGGAAGTTGATTTGAACTGACCTACGTGATTACAGAGACTTGCTGAGCCCAAAGTATAATCCAAGATACTGACCAGCTGGAGACTTAGGAAAAAGTTGCAGGTCAAATTCAAAAGCAGCTGCTGAGGGCTGGGGCTGTGGCTCAGTGGCAGAGCTCTTGCCTTACACATGTGAGGCATTGGGTTTTATCCTTAGCACTTCATAAAAATAAATAAACAAAATAAAGATATTGTGTCCATGTATAACTAAGGGGAAAAAAAAGCCAGCTGCTCATAAATGAGCAGAGTCAATGCAGAAGATTACTCTGAAGGCAACCTGCTGAATAATTTCCCCTTCCTTGGGGGGAGGTCAATTTTATGTTCTGTTTAGGCCTTCAACTGATTGGATGATGCTCACTCACACTATGAAAGGCAATCTGATTTACTCACATTTCACAAATTTGTATGCAAATCCCATCCAAAAATACTCTCAGAAAAGCATCCAGAATAATGTTTAACCAATTTTCTGAGCACAGTGACCCAGACAAGTTGATACATAAAAATTAACCATCACAATGACCAGTAAAGAGTTACTTCATTAGCAGTTCAAGAACAAAAAGAACAACATCCATGGCTTATCAATTAGCATTTCCAGGCATCTGAGTGACACTCCAATATTATCTATTGATCATACATTTAACTTATAAATGGTGTAAAACAATTTCAATTAAGAGTTTATAAGGAATCCTTAAAGGAAGCAAGTAAAATTCTTTCTCCAGCTTTGCATAATTTGAAGACCACTGCATTGTTTCAAATCACACCATCTAAAGCATCACTCTCAATAAAATCAGTTCTTCCGACCTTTGCTGCTTAGGTTATTTTCCACAGGGTTAATTTTTTTCTGAAATGCATTGTCTTTTTAGAAGCAGCTGAAAGTGCACCAATTAATTACTTTTCTTTTCATTCTAATTCACAATGATTTTTTCTTTCTTTTCATAACCTCATGCTAATTTTCCACTTCAGTGAATGTAAGACAAAACTAATCTGTTCCTTTCAAATAGGTAAAAATTAACCTAGTATTTCTTTCCTTATTAAAAGACACACTCCCTTAAATATTAAAAATTCTTCTATATTATAAATTTAAGTATCATCCAATAACAAAGATTATTAGTCCCATATCATTCTCATTTGTTTAGGCTACTCTTTTATTCCTAATAAAAGTTTTAATAAAAGCTGTTTTTAATAGCTTGAAGTTGTTAAATGCTCGGTGATCACAGTATCACTATGATAAGATGAAATGCTGGCTTGCAAGGCCAGATTACTGCCACTTACGGGCTAATTGGAATTCAGTTTCTTGGTGTGGTCACCATACATTCTTTTCTACCTACCATGCTACAAATTACACACAATATGGTCCACATCCAGAAGGCACAATTGCCCTTTCATACAGACATAAATTATGAAATACTGCTGTCTGGGGGTATGAAATTGTGATATATATATAGCTTTCTGATAACCAGATTGCTGTGCTTGATATTAAGTGCATTTATTTCATAGGACCAACAGGATTTAGAGCCAGAATTTTCTTCACAATGTTGATTGCAAACATAGAGCCCGAGAGTGCTGAAAGATGATTCAGACAGATGGTAGTTAGAACTACTTCAGCTATTCTTACATTCCCACATAAAATAAATCTGTAGTTTTGAAGATATATATCTATTAGGTTCAGAGAATTTCTTCCCTGGTAGACTCAGTTCACATTTTTGTTCTTTGGTTTTCTTTATGGAGACTGTATTAGTTTGTAAAGGCTGTTGTAATAATATACCACTTATTGGTTGGACTAAGCAACAGAAGTTTACTGTCTTGGAATTCTACATCTAGGAGGTTGTAGCGGGGTTGATTTCTTCTGAGACCTCTTGCCTTTGCTTATACAAAGCCATATTCTCCCTGTGTCTTCATTTGGTCTTCCCACTGCATGTAACTCTGTCCCAACCTCTTCTTAAAAGGACATTGGCCACATTGGATTGTTTTGGGGTGTGTTTCTGAATGAGATTACATTTGAATTGATAGACTGAGGAAAAGATTGTCTTCCCAGATGTGGGTGAACCTCATTCAATCCATGGAAGGCTTGAATGATATAAAAAGACTGACAAGAAAAAATGCTGAAGGAAGAAGACAAATATCCCAGCTCAAACACAGACTCAGATACAGACTGGGACACACAACATTGGCTTTCCTACCAGCACCATAATCCTCCAAAAGTGAGATAAATAAATTTATTTTTGTTTATATATAACCCAATTTGCAGCATTTTGTTATTGCTGCTCAAACAGGTAAAAGAAGAAAGGAGCTTTTCTTATGCAAAAGGAAATATGAGTCAGAAAGCAGGCCCAGGAGGTTACCTGTCAGAGTGAAGATCTGTAGAGAAGTACTGTTCAGAGCCAGGATGTGCTCTAACCAAGGCTCTTGATATCTGTGACTAAATATATTTTAGAATTTCTCTCTATCTGTGACCCCCATGCCTTCTGTTCTCTCTTTAGTTTGAAATAAGAGTGTCTATTGAAATTTCTTATGACTCTCCCCTTTGTATGGAAGGCATGAGAAGGACAGATAACACATCCCTTCCCTTCACTTGAGAAGTCTTCAGATAAATAAGACACTCAAGAATCCAAGTATTTGTCCATCGAGATCAAATTCTCGCCTGGAATTTATTTAAATGAAAAGATGAGGGAAGCAAAAGCTGAAGTTGACACCATGATGGGGGTGGTGGATAAGAAGAGGTGAGAACATTTTGCATTCTTGAGGAATGCAAATTACTTATCTAGAGGAGCTATTAAAAGATGAGCAGATACCAGCAAAAGCTGAATCAGACCTGGGATAATTCCTAACTAGCAGAATATGTCAGGAGCAGCTTCAGTCCTGTATTTAGGAATAAGAGAAATTTCTGTCTTGTGTTTTTGACCACATACTCCAAGGGTAGCTGATGTCAAGGCAAGAAGTTCTACTAACATGAGAATTATGCAGTGTGAGAAAGCCTAATACTGTCACATGGAATGGCCTCTTGGGGGAGGGGGTAGAGAGAGAGAAAAAGAGATTCATCCAGCCCTAATTCTCCACCCATAGAACTGGCAACAGTTTTTATTTGTAATGTAACAAATTAACAAAATTTAATTTAAAACAACTCACTCTTAGAATTGTGGAGATCAGAAGTAAAAATCATAAACTACAGGCTAAGGTCAAGATGACAATAGGAGGGAAGATACAAGATGGCAGCTAGAGGGAGGCTGAATTCTGTGTCGTTCCGTGACTGGTATTCAAGCCCAACTCAACCAGACACCTATCTCTGAAAGCAGCCATCTCCATCTTGGGACGCCTTTATGGCCACTTTTAGTTGGGGCAACTCTCAGGTTGGGACACCAACTGCCGCCTAGACATAATATCAAGGTACCTATAGTCCCCAACTTCCCTCCTCCCCTGCAGCCACTAACCAGGCACAATGCATGCAACTACAGGGCTGGACCACAGCTCACAAAGCCTGGTCTTGAACTGGCCAATACAAAACAGCTTTCTGCAACAGGTGCACAGGCCCCAGAGCACAGTCCACAAGACCTCCAGAGATCTCTGATTGGGAAGTAGAAAGGGAGGGGGTGAGTGAGATACAGTTTAGAGACTAAATTAGAGACCAGGAATTGGGAGGTCTACAGGTGATATAAGGAGAAAAGACCAGGCACACACATCACATGAGTGGGCCCCAAAGGAGATCATTGGGGTGCAGTCTCCCATCAGGGACCAGCAAGTGCTATGCCCCACATCCAGGAATTACTCCACCAAGACCAACCCTCCTACCCTAATAACCTTCACCATCCTGAGGGTGGAGATACCATCAAACAAAAGACAACCCTAACTATTGGATGAGAATCAAAGCAGGAAAGATACTGAACTCTAATCTAACAGAAACAATCCTTTTATTTTCCTTCAAGATTTTTTTTCTCTATTCTCTCTCTCTCTTTTTTTTTTTTTTCCTCTCTCTCTTCCCCTACCCTCACATTCCCAACATTTGTGAAACCAAGTACTTTTCATGAATTAGGTTACTGAGGACTGGAATGTCTGCATACTATATTACAGTTATGTTGTATAATCTTTTATCTCCCATTTTTACATTTTAATTTTTCATAATTTTTATGTTTGTTTTTTGTAGTCTATTGTCTTCCCACTTGCTTGTCTCCCCAAAATCACTTTCTCGGTGTTTTCCTGCTACTAGTCAACTTCTTTAGATCCCTCTTTCATGCTTCTTAAGATCTAATATCTCTATATCCTCACCACCTACCTCCTTAACATCTCATCCTACAACATACCCCCAGTTCTCTCTTTCTCCACCATCAGAAACTGTAGACACATTTGTAAACCTACTGTTTACATTGTAGATAATAAATGAACCCACCATTTCTGTATATTATGACAAAATCATAAATGTCTTAATAGCAGCTATTTGGTTTAAGGCTGTGTATTATTTGTATTGGTATCTTAACATTGTTATTTCCCTATAGGAGAGATATTGAAATACTGCAAGGACACTATAAGCCTATAGGGTAAAAACTGCAATACCTGGGATCTGCAGTGTTAGAATAGAAGACACAGGAAACAACGTGAAAAAACAAGGGAAGACAGTGCCTCAAACAAATCAAGATACTACACTATTAGAATCCATAACCAACACAGAAGAAGAAATGACAGAGAAGGAGTTCAGGATGTACATAATTAAAATGTTCTGTGGATTTAAAGATGATATAAGAAAGCAAATACAGGCAGCAAAAGATCATTTTGATAAAGAGCTACATAAGCAAACACATGAAGCAAAAGATTAATAGGGAGACAGAGGTTGTAAAAAAATTCTAAACAGAAATACTTGAAATGAATTAAACAATAAACCAAATTAAAAACTCAGTAGAAAGCACCACCAACAGATTAGATCACTTGGAAGACAAAACTTCAGACAATAAAGACAAAATATATATTCTTGAAAAGAATGCTGACCACACAATGAAAATGGTAAGAAACTACGAGTAGAACATTCAAGAACTATAGGATAACATAAAAAGACCAAATTTAAGAATTATGGGATAGAGGAATGCATAGAGTTACAAAACCAAAGGAATGGACAATCTATTCAATGAAATAATATCAGAAAAATTTCATACATGAAGAATGAATTGGAAAATCAAATACAGAAGGCTAACAGGACACCAAATGTAAAAAACCACAACATATCTACACCAAGGCACATTATAATGAAAATGCCTAGCATACAGAATAATAAGAGAATTTTAAAAGCCAAAGAGAAAAAAAATCAGATTATATGTAGGGGGAAACCAATTAGAATCTCTGTAGATTTCCTCAACCCAGACCCTGAAAGCTAGATCATGGAATAACATATACCATGCTCTGAAAGAAAATGGATGCCAACCAAGAATCTTATATCCAGCAAAATTAAGCTTTAGGTATAATAATGAAATAAAAACCTTCCATGATAAACAAAAGTTAAAAGGATTTACAACTAGAGAGTCTGCACTACAGAACATCCTCAGAAAAATATTCCATGAGAAGGAAATGAAAAACAACAATGAAAATTAGGAAAGATGTATTTCACCAAAGAAAACAACAATCAAAGGAGAAACCAAGTCAAGTTGAATACCAAAAATAAACAAAAATGTTCAGGAATACAAACCTTGTCTCAATAATAACCCTGAATATTAATGGCCTAAACTCACTAATCAAAAGACATAGACTGGCAGATTAAATTAAAAAAAAAAAAGACCAATAATATGCTGCCTTCAAGAAAGTCATCTTATGGGAAGACATCCACAGACTAAAGGTGAAAGTTTAGAAAAAAAATACCACTCACATGGACATGGAAACAAGAAGGAGTTTACATTCTTATATCAAATAAAGTACTTCAAGCAAAGTTAATCAAAAGGAATAAAGTAGGATATTACATACTGCTTAAGGGAATCCTACATCAACAAGACATAAAAATTATAAATACATATGCCCCAAACAATGGAGCATCTACAAACTCTTCTCAAGTTCAAGAGTCAAATTGGCCACAACATAGAAATTCTGGGTGACTTTAATACACATCCTTCACCACTGGATAGATCTTCCAAACAAAAGCTGAACAAACTATAAAACTCAATAATACAATCAATAACTTAGACTTAACAGACATATATAGAATATTTCATCCATCAACAAGTGAATACACTTTCTTCTCAGCAACATATGATCCTTCTCTAAAATAGATCATATGTTATGGCCACAAAGCAACTTTTAGATAATACAAAAAAGTAGAGATACTACCCTGTATTCTATCAGATCACAATGGAATGAAATTAGAAATCAATGATAAAATAAAAAAATAGAAGATACTCCAATACATGGAGACTAAATAATATACTATTGAATGAACAATGGATTGCAGAAGACATCAAAGAGAAGATTAAAAGATTCTTAGAGGTAAATGAGAACACTGATACAACATATCAAAATCTTTAGGACACTATGAAGGCAGTACTAAGAGGAAAGTTCATTGCATGGAGTTCATTCATTAAAAGAAGAAAAAGTCAACAAATAAATGACCTAACATTATACCTAAAAGCACTACAAAAAGAACAAACCAATACCAAAAACAGTACAAGACAAAAATAATTAAAATCAGAGCTGAAATCAATAAAATTGAAAGAAAAGAAACAATTGAAAAAATACATATGCAGCAAAATGAAATTAACCCCTATCTCTCACCATGAATAAAACTAAACTCAAAGTGGATCAAGGACCTAGGAATTAGACCACCAGAGACCCTACACCTAATAGAAGAAAATGTAGGCCTAAATCTTCATTACGTCAAATTAGGCCTGACTTCCTTAACAAGACTCCTACAAATCAAAAAATAAAATCAAGAATCAATAAATGTGATGTATTCAAACTAAAAAGTTTCTTCTCAGCAAAAGAAACAATCAATGTGGTGAAGAAAGAGCATATATTTGGGAAGCAAATTTTTACCATATGCATATCAGGTAAAGCATGAATCTCCAGGATATATAAATAATTCAAAAAACTTAACACACACACAAAAAAAACCCTATCAATAAAAGGGCCAAGTAACTGAATAGACACTTCTCAGAAGATGGTATACAATCAATCAACAAATATACAAAAAAATGTTCAACGTCTCTAGCAATTAGAGAAATGACCTCACTCCAGTTAGAATGGCAGCCATTAAAAATACAAACAACAAAAAGTGTTGGCGAGGATGTGGGGGGAAAAGGCACACTCATACATTGCTGGTGGGACTGCAAATTTGTGCAACCACTCTGGGAAGTATTATGGAGATTCTTTGGAAATCTTGGAATGGAACCACCATTTGACCCAGCTATACCACTCCTCAGTTTATACCCAAAGACTTAAAAACAACATACTACAATGATATAGCCACATCAATGTTTATGGCAGCACAATTCACAATAGATAAATTGTGGAGTCTACCTAGATGCCCTTCAATAGATGAATGGATAAAGAAATTGTGGTATATATATACAATGAAATATTGCTCAGCATTAAAGGAGAATAAAATCATGTCATTTTCAGGTAAATGAATGGATATAGAGAATATCATGCTAAATGAAGTAAGCTAATCACCAAAACCCAAAGGCTGAGTGTTTTCTCTGATACGTGCATGCTGATTCGTAATGGGGTCGGGGGAAGGCAAGGGCAGAATGGAGGAACTTTAGATAGGGCAAAGGGCAGGGAGGGAAAGGGAGGGGCATGGGGGTAGGAAAGATGGTGGAATGAGATGGATATCATTACCCTAAGTACATGTATGAAGACATGAATGGTGTGACTCTTCATTGTGTACAGCCAAAGACATGAAAAATTGTGCTCTATAGATATGTACTATGAATTGAAATGCATTCTGCTGTCATGTATAACAACATAAAATAAATAAATAAATGTAAAATTTAAAAAATGTCAATAGGACTGTTTTCTTCTGGAGATGTTCAGGAAAGAATCTGTTTGCCTGACTTTTCTAAATTCTGTATCTCTTAGCTCTGGTGACGTCCTAATTATAACACTATTTTAACACTTTCTGCCTAGTCACATAGTTTTTTCTTTCTCTGATGTTCTTTTCTCTCTTTTAAGGACTCTGTGATTATTTGGTACATCTTGATAATCCAGGATATTTTTCCTCACCTTAAAATTCTTAAGTAGATCAAATGTGCAAAATCCTTTTTGTCATATATTCATATTTTGCAGGCATGTGTAAGTATGAAAATTCTTTTTTGATATGAGGCATCAGAGAGCACTATACCACCATGCCATCTGAGGTATCAGATGTAGGTATGTTAGTATGTAAGCTTTCATGGACTACTCAGCTAAGATTCACATTTAGACATTATGAAGCTTTAGCCACTGATAGCAAACCATCCATAGACAATAAGCAACAACTGTTGAGCTGATTACAATCCAGGCTTTAAACCAAAGCATGAGATTGTTTGTTATAAATAGCAAGTGAAAACTGATTCTATAATTGATAAGACCACAATTTCTTCACTATGTATCTATGAAGAAAAATGTGGCCATATACTAGGACAAAGATAAGTTTAGTAGGGAATGAAAAAACATGCTCCTTGGGGATTTTGTGTGCTGGTGATTCATTCAGTTGTTTCCAGACACTGTGATGAGGGTTGCAATATTTCATGAGAAATTTCCTGAATGTGGGGCAAAAGAAAGAAATTAATAAATAAATTAGAAAGATATTTTGAGCTTTGAGGTTGCTATGATAAAGTATTAGCAGTATGTATATAATGAATGAATGTAAAACATGCCTTTTTCAACTAAATTTACAGGTTATATTGCCTCCTTCGCCTATATTTCATTGGTCCTGTTGAGTTAAGTAAACCTGTAGTAAAGATTCATACAGTGGACAATGTGAAATACTTCAGATTCCATGCAAGACAGCTTTCTAATTGTTCTTCAGTATCTTTTTTATAGTTTTACTATAGTAATTGGATGTTGTACATAAAAGTAAGTAAGCATGGACTAACATTCTCCAACATTCCTTATGTCAGGAAATCAAAACTGGGTGACACATGGTGCTTCTCAGTCTTGGTCATATTACTCCTCTTTTCTCCCATTTTTCTTTTGTAAATGAACATTGATAGGGATATGGAAAACAGTCTCCATGTGCTAGGTACCAGTTCAGCAATGAGATGTAAATAACTTGAGATTCTAAAAGACTTTGTGAATTTGAGCTCATTTACAAACAAAGCCACTAAACTCCAGATTAAGAGAAATAAACAAATTTCTCATTTAAGTCATTACACTTTATAATCAGTAATTTTTAATTAGAGTAAAAGCCAAGTAAGGAAAAAGGGAGTAGTTAAGAGAAACACTTTTCAACCCAATTACTATAAACCTGGAGAAGATTTACTGTAATTAATATATTTTTGGAGGGAAAAAATGCAGAATTCTTTTTGAAGGAATGGTAACAGGAAAATTCTATACTGCCTAGCATAGCTAGTAACTGAGAACAATGAGATGAAGTAAGATAAAGAGAATAAGTCATTCCTGTAGATTTGGTCATTGTAGTTTTGAGGTTCCTTAATTATAAAATCCAAAATGCAAAATGAGAAACTTTTGGAAAGCCAGCATAATGCCACAAGTGAGAAATTCTATAACCAGCTTTGCATAATGAGTCTCTGTCAACATGCTGGAGCACTGCTGGGTGTGGTGGTTCACGCCTATAATCCCAGTGGTTCAGGAGGCTAAGGCAGGAGGATCATGAGTTCAAGGCTAGCCTCAGCAAGTTAAAATTTAGTGAGACACTGTCTCAAAATAAAAAGGACTGAGGATGTGCCTCCATGTTTAAGTTCTCCCAAGTTCCATCTCTGGTACAAACCCCCCAAAATGCAATAACACTAAAAATGTATAAAGTTCCTTTCTGGGTTTATGTATAAGGTATATATGAAACATAGTGAATTTTGTGTTTAGTCTTGGGCCTCATTCATAAGATATCTCATTACGTATATGTAAACATTCCAAAATATGAGAAAAATTTGAATTCTACCAAGAGGTGAGGAATGGGAAGCAAGGGGGGAAGTGCTGAGGAATGACACTGGCCAAATCATGTTGATGTATTGCTTGCATGAATACATATGTAACAACAAATCCCATCATTATGTACAACTATAATGCATCAATAAAAAATGTGGAAAAAATATGAAATCCAAAACACTCTGGTAGCAAGCATTTCAAAGATGGGATACTTACCTTCTATTATTTATGTACTACTCTGTAAGAAACTACTACAAAACTCAGCAGATTTAAGTAACAGTCATTTCTCATCTCATCTCTCAATCAATCAATAATCCAGGCTCAGTGTAGCAGATGTCTCTGATTTATGATCGCCCAGGAGATTGTAGTCAAGCAGTTGACCTGGGATCAGTTGTCTCAAAACTTGTTGGGGGCTGAAGGATCTACTTTCAAGCTCATCCACTTGGTTTGACAGCTTTTGTTTTTCTGGGCTGCTTGAGGCGTCATAATCATACGTGGGACTTTCCATTGGGCCATTCACAGTAACATTGCATCTTGCTCCTCCCAAACTTATGAGAGAAAGAATGAAAAAACATCCTCCAGTACAGTTACTATATAGTTTATTATTTTACTTTATTTATAAAGTGCTATTAGTTGAACACTTGTGCATGACAAACATACATTCAACATGACAAACATACACTCAACCACTGAGCTAGATTTCCACTCACATTATTTTGTTGTTGGCATGGTCTTTTTAGACATGATAGCAGAAGTGAAGTCACATCATTTCTGCTGAAATCTTTAGAAGTCTATGAGTAAATTTAGACATTCCCACAGGAAAATTTTCCACATGGTAATGCCAGAAGGCAGGGCCATCAAAGAGTACTCTTTCCTCAGTGGAAAAAAGAATTTAACAAATTTAAGGAAAATGACTGTTTAAATAGAACTTTCTGACAACTTCTTTTCGATTCCTTTAATATAGACAAGGCAATCTGCTTTTCCACTGGAAAGAATATGACATATATTCACAGGGCTTTCTCAAGTATATTATTTATTTCCTGTTGTTTTCTAAAGTAGTGAAGAGTTTTCTAAATTACTAAAGATGTTTGATTGAGATGTCCATGATTTGCATGGTTCTCTATTATGGTAATAATATGTTAGGATGGTAAACCCTGACTTGAGTTTGTCAAGTTGTTATGATAACACTATAAGGTCCATTTAAAAATCATCCTTGTTTTACCTATCTTGGGCTGGAGTAGGTTGGCTGTTAGAGATTTTCCAGCAAGATTACTGGTCTCTGACAACACCCAGAAATGAGAAGGAAGAACATTGATAGCAGGATTATATATATTCTGCAGAAATTGTTTCTAATATCTAGGATAGTTATTATTGCCTTAAATACCAACACAGAAGATAATAAAGTGTTACTTTATTATCTGTGAATAGTGCAACAGTGGAGAATGGGAGAATCTTCAAAAATTCTAGAACAAGCATCTCTTGGGTTCTTAGTGGAGTCCAGTCATCTTATAATGTTTAAACTACTGATTTCAAAGTCACAAATTGACTGAAGCTTCTGGGGAAAGCAAAAGAAGTGCTACAGCAACAACAGATAGGATTTTTGATCTGACAACTGCCTTGAGGACACCAACTTACTACTTTATTTTGGAAAAACAACTACATTGTTATTTTGTATATGCTGAGTTGTATTTACCACTGAAATATGTTAAGTAACACTAGGGTAACAAATACAATAATCAATGTAATACTAAATTTTTCTAGTTTAAACTATTGACTTCAAAGTCACATTCTTTGAATTTTTAAAATATCCTACACAAATATTTTAAGACAGAGAGGAAAATTGAAATTCTTAAATTAGCAATAGGTAAAATGAATGTGAAATACACTATATGAGACTCTAAATTTTGAAGAATATTTTTGAGCCTAATAGTTGAAAACAACTCTTTATCTGCAAGCTTGGGGAAATCAGGTCAAAAGCTGAATTTGAAGCAATATAACTCTCTTCACTTGCCCAATTCACCTATTATGATCTAAAAAATGGACCAGGAGAAATGGGCTCTTAAGAAAAATTTTGTTGCCTTACTGGAAACAGCATGACATTTTTTAAATTTTTTTATTTTTTTTACTTGTCAATGGACTTTACTTAATTTATTTATATGCATTCTTGAGAATCAAACCCAGTATCTCACACGTTCTAGGCAGGCACTGTACCAGTGAGCTACAGCCCCAGCCCCATGGCACAGCATTTTGACGGGAATGTTGAGACAACAGTTACACTTGTGGA
The DNA here is from genome assembly GCA_025594165.1 of Tamias sibiricus. Lineage (NCBI taxonomy): Eukaryota > Metazoa > Chordata > Mammalia > Rodentia > Sciuridae > Tamias > Tamias sibiricus. Next base: position 34,585,692 of record CM046668.1, read on the forward strand.
AAGGAAAGGATAAAGACTGCAGTGAAACAGTTGATTTTTTACTGTATCCTTTGGAGGAGGCAATTTATGGCAATGAGAGGAGCAGATACAAGCACACACAAGGTGCTAGAGATCCACAGACACTGTACTCACCTCCCTTAATCTAAAGCCATTCACAATATTCAGAGCTTTCTACTTACTTATCAGCATTGACACATTTAACTTCAGTCCCTGAAAAAAAAAAAACCCAGAAAATGTTTCTGGATGTCAACTAGCATCAACACTTCAACTTATTTGTGCTGCACTGAATCTGCATTACCCTTCTCTCTTTTTATAGTAAACTGCCACAAACTTTGAGGTTTAAAACACTATGAAATTATTATGTTATGATTTCCATGAGCCAAAAGTCTGGCAAATTTTAATTGGGTCTTGGTTCAGATACTGAGCAACTGTGTTCTCATCTGGAAATTTTACTTGTTAAACCTCCCTCAGATTGTTGGAAGTACTCATTTCCTTGCAGTTGTAGGATGTATGACACATTTTCTTGCCAGCAATGGGCCTTGCACTACTTTCAGTTTCACCTATATCAAGTCAAATTTTTAGTACAGAACCTCCTTTACCTTAGCAGTAGATTCCCTCTCACATGGAATCCTTCTCCAGCTCTCTGAGTCATTCTGCCACCAGCAGGGGAAAAACTAACAACTTTTCCAGATTTCTGTGATCAAGCCAAGCACACTAAGAAAATTTCCCTTTCTTAGTTACTTATGACTTATAACCTAATCATGGATTAAAATCCATCATATTTACAGTACCATTTATTAAACACAGGGCAGGTACACTAGGTATAGGACACACGGGGGGAATCTTCAAATAATGCATATCATAAAGTCTATGGCAAAGAAAACAATAAAATCTAGAATCCCAACATTTCTACCCAAATAGGCCAGGACTTACATTTCAGAAGGGACATGTCCTATAAGCCAAAGAATGTAAAACTTGGGTAAGAAAGTGGTAAATTAATGTTTTTATCATCCAAATAGAATTAAATTGATCTGTTGATAACATTAATAAATAATAAAGCATAAAATAGAATTGAAAATGGAAACAAATTTAATATAAAATACCATAGAAGAGGCTGAGATATTAAAAAGAAATGGGTTTTCTTAGGAAGAAAAATAACTGTGATCAGTCAAAACTTATAGGATTATAAGGGAGGATTAATATTTTAATGGATGCCAGAGAATGCATTTGAAATGACTAGAGTACTAATTGATTACATAAATGAGAGGAAAATACACAAATAGTACTTTGTGGGAAAACAAATTATGTTATAGTTTGGATGTGGGATTTCTCCCAAAAGGTCATATGCTAATGCAAAAAATGTTCTGAGGTGAAATGACTGGATTGTGAGAGCTATAACCTAATCAGTTTGAATGAACTAATTGGGTGGTGACTGTCTGTAGGCAGGTCAGGTGTTGTTTAAGTAGGTGAGTCACTAGAGGCATACTCTGGCAGATGTCATCTTCTGTATGGCCTTTACACTCTAATCTTTTTCCTTCCTGACCACAATAAGTAGAGAATCTCTCCTCAGCCACACACTTCCACTGTGATATTCTGCCTCACAATAGACCCAGAGCAATGGAGTAAGTCAAACATGGATTGACTTTTTTTTTTTTTTTTTTTTTTTTTTTTTTTTTTTGGTACCAGGGATTGAACTCAGGGGCACTTGACCACTGGACCACATCCCCAGCCCTTTTTTGTATTTTATTAGAGAGAGGGTCTCACTGAGTTACTAAGTGCCTCGCCATTGCTGAGGCTGGCTTTGAACTCGCGATCCTCCTGCCTCAGCCTCCCAAGTGCTGGGATTACAGGCGTGCCCCACTGAACCGGCTGGATTGACTCTTTGAATCCATTAGTCAAAATAAACTTTTCCTTTTCTGTTGTTCTTGTCTGATATTTTGGTGATAGTGTTAAAAAGGTGACTAACATAGAAATTGATACCAAGAAGAGTGTATCAATATGTGGCTATGACTAACCTGACCATGTGGTTCAGAAGTCTTTGCATATGGTTTGTGGAAGTAGTTTGGGGAGGGAAAATAGAGATAAAAGATAGAGAAACTTTAGAATGTTTTCAGTGGAGTTAACTGGACAATTCTAGTGGAAGCTCAAAAGACAAAAATTCCAATAGGAATGTGGATGGAAAAGTCTGTACTCATGAGATTTCAGAGGTAAATGAGGATTCTATTGTGATTTAGATTAGAGGCCATTCATGTTATGTTCTGGCAAAGAATTTATCCATGATTTTTCTATGTCCTGTGACTTTGTGTAAGGCCAAATTTAAACATGATAGAATAAGCAATCTGGAAGAGGAAAATTCAAGGCATCACAGCATTCAGGTGGTTGCATGAATATTGCTATCAGTTTTTCTTCAAACTTACTGTGAGAATCAGGATTGAAGGCAGAGCAGATGGATTTTTTAAAACTAGCAGATTGGCCATAAAAGCACATGTAAAACTGGCCAAGGAAGTTGTTGTTAAAGAGATTATAGTTCCTAAAAAGGTGCTAAGTGCTTTGTACAGAACCAACATTAAAAAAAATGCCTTAAGGGCATCTTAGATATTGGCAAAACTACACCTATTGCAGGCTCAAAGGTGTAAAAATAGAACTTCTTTTTGGAGGAAGTTATGGGGGCACTCTGCTGACACAGGGAGTTTTTTCATCTTACCCAGCCAACTAGACCCTCAGAGGCCACTGGAACCACGGTACCAGAGGCCCAGCTACTATTTGCATTGGTGACAGTCATTGGTATCATCCTCATGGTGCTGGTTCTGCAGAAATGCTGGATGCTGGAGTTAAGTGGTCATGAAGGCTTCCACTGAGGTTTCAAAAGAAGGCCTGGGAAGCCAAAGAAAGTGAAACAGGGTCAGAATCCCTGCAGGCACCTCCTGAGAGGGCAGGCATAAATCTGTGAAGTTGAAGTAAAAATCTGTGATGTAAACCCAAGACAATAGAGATGCCAGTAACAAGAACTGTTTGCCAGGGAAAGCTGCTGGCTTTGGAAGAGGGCTAGGCTGAGAGACTTAGCCTGCAAGGTTATAGAGCCTGGGATACCTAATCCCTTTGAAGACCACATTTTACCACCATCTGCACCAGGCACTGCATATGGAGCGAAAGAAAAGTTTTTTCCCAATTAGGTTTGTCTTTTTGTGGTACCATCCCTTCACTCTATGCCCTTATTACTCCCTTTTGAAATGGAATTATTTACTCTGTGAAATAGTATGCTGGATATATTTAAGATGCTTTTGATCATTACAGATGCTCAAAGCTGAAAATTTGCCTTGAGTCTCAGATTAGATTTTGGGCTTGGACTTTTGGGGCAAAGCTAGAACCATTAAGACTATGAAAACTCTTATGGAGGAATATGGAGAAATGTTCAGAAGTAAAATGATTACATTATAAGAGCTGTAGCCTAATTTGTCTAGCCTAGTTTGAATGGATTAGCTGAGTGTTAACTGTAGGAAAGTGAGGTGTGGCTAGAGAGGTAGGTAACTGGGGTCATGTACTGCGTAATCTTCCCTGGGACTCCTGCCCTTTTCTTTCTGTACTTCCTGGTCACATGAACTGAGAATACTCCTCCACTATATCTTTTACTTATGATGTTCTGCCTCATCTTGTGTACAAAGCAATGGAGTTGACTGAAAATAGAATGAAGCTTTAAAAGCATGAGGCAAAATAAACTTTTCCTTTCCTAAGTTGTTCTTGTCTGTTTATTTTGGTCACAACAAGAAAAAGATGCCTAACACTCTTATTAAGTTTATGATTACTTCAGGACTAATAATCTGAATGCTTTTCCCAAAGCAAGTACAAGAAAATCCCAAACAACTGTGACTATTATCTGTAAGTGATTCATTGTTCCATTACTAACTAGTAAGAAGAACTTAAGTTGACCATATAAAAGTATAAAGACCTAAATTTTACACTATTGCATAGCTATAGATAGGAGCAAGAAGCTCTGATGTGTTTTTGCATAGTATGGGAGACAATAGATACTAATAATAATGTACTATACATATTAAAAATTATTAGAAAGGATTTTGTATGTTTTCATTGTACAGAAATAACAAATTTTCAAGGAAATAGATATGTTTAACCCAATTTAAACATTACACTATATATATTATATATGTTATCAAACAATATCATGGTACCACATTAACATATTTTTTTTGTTTTTGTGTATTCATTATAAGTAAATTTAAAACATTTTTATAATAAAAAAAGTTATAGCTAATTCTTAATTATTCCTTAATCCTCTCACTTGCTACTCTTTATTTCTGAGGGACTACAGGGGATTACTCTTTATTCTAAACCTCTGCCATTGCTCTGCCCAGAAGTTCTCTTCTATTTATTTCTTACTAGGTGAACAATAAAATGATTTTCAATTCATGAGCCAAAAGAATGCTAATAAATTTATGTCACTTTGTTATGCAGTTAAATTTAGTTCTTAATAAAAACAAATCTTCCATTATCTCTCTTTCAACTCCAGGTGACACAACTCTCTGTTCTTCCACACAACCAAATTTCTCAAAAGAGTAGTCTCACATAGTTCTTTAGGTTAATAAATGATATAACATACTAACCATGCCAAATGGCATAAAATAGAGTAAAAGAACAATAAATGTGAGTGGTGTTAATACTAACATATAATGCCAAATATGCTAGATTCTAGGAATTCAAATAAAAAATAAAAATCCATCACTATCTATGGGTGTGTCAAGATATTCCCCATCCAACAATTAAAGAGTTCCAGAGACAATTCCATTGATTATGTCCCTTGCTGCCTACTCCTATATGTGTAGTTCAAGAATGTTAGATACAGCAGGTAAGGAGAAGTTGCTTCCTATCCCTGACTCTTTCTATAACATAATCCTGGTGAACATTCTAGAACCCTTAACCACAGGAAGCATTGGAAGTCCCAAAAGCCCAAGATGAAACACACACACACACACACACATGCACACATACGTTAGGAATAATAAGTGAATTCAGCAAAGTTGCAGGATACAAAATCAACAGTAGACACAACTGTAATTCTGGTGACTTGGAGACTGAGGCAGGAAGATCACAAGTTCAAAGCCAGCCTCAGAAACAGCAAGTTGCTAAGCCTTTCAGTGAGACCCTGTCTCTAAATAAAATACAAAATAGGACTGGAAGTATGGTTCAGTGGTCAAGTGCCCCTGAGTTCAATCCCAGGTACCAAAAGAAAACAAACAAACAAACAAAAAAACTCAGTAACATTGCTACATGCCAATAGCCAAGTATCATAAGTATAAATGAAGAATGTGTTCCCATTTATAATAATGATAAATAATAGGATAAATTGTATCAAATAACTAAAAGATTTCTGTAATAAAAATTATTAAACATTGATTAAAAAATTGAATAGGAGACCAAAACTGGAAGAATTGCCATTGTTAAATTGTTTATATTACCCAAAGCAATTTATAGATTCAATGTAATCCCTGTGAAAATACAAATGACATTCTTCACAAACTGGAAAAACAATCCTAAAGTTCATATAGAATAAAAAACAAAAGCAAAACAAAAAATCAGGAAACATTACACTACCTAATTTCAAAGTATTACAAATCTGTGGTTATCAAATAACAATAGCATTGACATAAATACCTGCAGAACAGCATAAGGAAAAAAAGTAAAACTACACATCTATCACCAACTCCTTTTTAATGATGGTGTTAGGATAATATATTGTAGAAAAAAATCTCTGATAAATTAAGCTGGGGAAAAAATGGATATACACATGTAGAAGAATGAAATAGACTCCTATCTCTCACCAGTTACAAAAATCAACTCAAAATAAATTTAGACTTAAAAATAAGATCTGAAACTACTAGAAGAAAATGTGTAAGAAATGCTTTAGGAGGTTAGAATGGGCAAATATGTTTTAAACAAGACCAAAAGCAAAGGAAATAAAAACATTAATTATCATTTTATAATGTAGTGAACTAAGAAGCTTCTGCACAGCAAGAAAAATGATCACCATAGTGGAGAAATAACTATAGATTGGGAGAAAATATTTGTTACCTATTCATTTGGCAAAGGGTTTATATCTAGGATATATAACAAACTCCAAAAACCCCATAGCAAGAACAATAACAAAAATAAGACGTATAAAAAATAGGCAATACATATAATAGAAAATTCTCAAAAAAAGATATGTGCATAGCCAACAACTATATGAAAAATTCTCACCATCACTAATTATCAGAAAAATACAAAATAAAACTACAATGAGATATTACCTCAGCTCATTAAGAAAAGCTATTGTGGAAATATATAAAGATAAAAAGTGCTGATGAGAATGTGGAGAAAACAGAACACTTGCACACTATTACCAGCAAGAAAATTAGTACAGCCCTTTTGAAAAACAGAATGGAGACTCCTTCTAAAAAATAGGACTACCATCGCCAAACTTCACAGGAGACAAGACCAAGGTTAGGTCCAGAATCTCCCTGCCAACAAGCAGATCCACCCTGCAGCCCGGGTCCCAGCCCAGGACCACCCTGCAGACCCACACAGGAGCCTAGGCCAAGATTTGGCCCAGGACATCCCCACTAACCTGCAGACCCACACCAGAACCCAGGCCTAGCCCACCTCTATCTTGGGACAATAGAGCCATTGCTATAGCCTTCCCTACTCAGTAGCCTCCCACTTGGGGACAACAGATAATACCTGGAGGCAGCTGCATCTCCAAATAGGCAACCCACCCTTTTGGCCCCATCTCTGATAGTGGTTGCAGCCATCTTTGGACACCCCTGCTGCTATCTTGAGTTATGTTCACTCTTGCCACCACCACTTTAGTTGCAGTAGCATTTATTGTGGGACATTGGCCAGGGACTAGAAGCCCAACATCAAGGTGAGGTACAGGTAATCTGCAGGGAAACTACAAGATTATAGGGTAAAAACTGTAATATCAGAGATCTGCACTGCAAGAAAGGGAAGCACATAGAAACATGAAAAAATAAGGGAAAAAAGTGCCCCAAACAAACCAAAATACTACAATAATAGAATCCATGGACAGCACAGTTGATGAAATATCAGAAGAGGAGTTCAGAATGCACATAATTAAAATGATCTATGAATTAAAGAATAACCTAAGAGAGCAAATATAGGCATAAATTGATCACTCCAACAAAGAGATAATGGAGCAAACACAGGTAGCAAAAGATTACTTCAAGAAAGAGATAGAAATTCTGAAAAAAAAAAAAAAAAAAAAAAGAAAGCAATCTGAAATCTTTGAAATGAAGGAAATAATAAACCAAATCAAAAACTCAATAGAGGGCTGGGGTTGTGGCTCAGCGGTAGAGTGTTCGCCTAGCACGTGCGCGGCCCGGGTTCGATACTCAGCACCACATAAACATAAATATTGCATTTTGTACAACTAAAGCAAATAAATAAATATTAAAAAAAAACTCAATAGAATGCATCACCAACAGACTAGATAACGTAGAATACAGTATGTCAGATAATGAAGACAAAATATATAATCTTGAAAAAAAAGTTGACCACACAGTGAAAATGGTAAGAAACCATGAACAGAACATCCAAGAATTATGGGATAGCATCAAAAGACCAAATTTAAGGTTTATTGGGATAGAGGAAGGCACAGAGATGCAATCCAAAGGGATGCACAATCTTTTCAATGAAATAATATCAGAAAGATTCTCAAACGTGAAGAATAAATTTGAAAATCAAACACAAGAGGCTGAAAGGACATGAAATGTACAAAATCACAACATATCTACACCAAGCCACATTATAATAAAAATGCCTAGCATATAGAATAAGGATAGAATCTTAAAGGCTACAAGAGAGGGGAATCAGATCACATATAGGAAGAGACCAATTCATATCTCAGCAGATTTTTCAACCCAGACACTCAAAGCCTGAAGATCATAAATCAATGTATACCAAACTCTGAAAGAAAATGGATGCCAACCAACAATCTTATATCCAACAAAATTAAGCTTCAGATTTGGTGACAAAATAAAAACCTTTCATGGTGAACAGAAATTAAAAGAACGTACATTGAGAAAGCCTGCACTACAGAACATCCTTAACAAAATATTACAGTAGGAGGAAATGAAAAACAACAATAAAAATCAGCAAAGGGAGGAACTACACTAAAGGACTATCCCTGAATGTTAATGGCCTAAACTCATCAATTAAGAGATACAGATTGACAGATTTATATAAAAACAAACAAACAAAAAATTACACCCAACATGTGCTGCCGTCAAAACTCATCTCACAGGAAAATACTGCCACAAACTGAAGGTGGAAGGGTATGAAAAAACATATCACTCACATGGACCACATAAACAAGCAGGGTTTCTATCTTCATATCAGATAAAGTGGACTTCAAACCAAAGCTAATGAAAAGGGATAAAGAAGGACATTTCAAACTGCTTAAGGGATTCATACATCAACAAGACATAACAATCATAAATATCTATGCCCCGAACAAGGGGGCATCTATGTATATCAAATAAACCCTTCTCAACTACAAGAACCAATTAGACCACAACACAATAATACTGGATGACTTTAATACACCTCTCTCACCACTGGATAGATCTTCCAAACAAAAACTAAACAAAGAAACTATAGAACTCAATAATACAATTAATAAGTTAGACTTAACAGACATATACAGAATAGTTCATCTAGCAACAGGCAAATATACTTTCTTCTCAGCAGCACATGGATCCTTCTCCAAAATAGACCATATGCTATGCTACAAAGGAGTCTTAGCAAATACAAAAAAAAAAAAAAAAAAAAAAAAAAAAAAAAAAAAAAAAAAAAAAGAAAAAAAAGATACTACCCTGCATTCTATCTGACCATAATGGAATCAAATTAGAAATCAATGATAAAATAAAACATAGAAGTTGCTCCAACACCTGGAGACTAAACAATATGCTATTGAATGATGCATGGATAACAGAAGACATCAGGGAGAAGATAAAAAAAATTCTTGGAGGTAAATGAGGACTCTGATAAAACTTATCAAAATCTATGGGACATTATAAAGGCAGTGCTAAGAGGAAAGTTCATTGCATGGGGTTCATTCATTAAAAGAAGAAAAAGTCAACAAATAAAATACCTGACATTACAGCTCAAAGCCCTACATAAAGAGTAACCAACACTAAAAGTCGTAGAAGACATGAAATCATTAAAATCAGGGCAGAAATCAATGAAATTGAAACAAAAGAAACAATTCAAAAAATTGACAAAAAGCTGGGTCTTTAAAAAAATAAATAAAATTGACAACCTCTTAGTTACCCTAATAAAAAGAGGGAGAGAGAACACTCAAGTTACTAAAATTCATGATTAAAAAGGAAATATCACAACAGACACTATTGAAATACAGAAGACAATTAGAAACTCTTTTGCAAAATTATACTCCAGTAAAATAGAAAACCTTGAAGACACCAACAAATTTCTAGAGGCATATAAACAACCCAAACTGAGTCAAGAGGACATACACAATTTTTTTTTAATTTATAGTAGTAGTATGTATTACAATTAATAATGCACATATATAGCATCTTTTTACATACAACTATTTGTATACAAAGTATATAAGTACCATTCAGATCTTCAATCATGCATTTAGGATAATGATATCAATAATGCTAAATGAAGTTAGCCAATCCCAAAAATCAAAATACTGAATGTCTTCTCTGATAATAAGGAGGCTAATTCACAGTGTTGTTGGATGGAGGTACATAGGAGGATTAGAGGAACACTAGAATGGTCAAAGGAAAGGGAGGGTAAGGGAGGGAGCAAGGGCCGGGGAGAAAAAAATTGGAAGTTGAATGACATACACAATTTAAACAGATCAATTTCATGCAAGGAAATAGAAAATGCCATCAAAAGAACAGACCTGGACCAGATGGATTCATAGCTGCATTCTACAAGACCAACAAAGAAGAATTAATACCAAGACTCCTCAAATTATTCCATGAAATACAAAAGGAGAGAACCCTTCCAAACTCATTCCATGAAGCTAATATCATCCTGATACAAAACCTAGGAAGAGACACACCAAGGAAAGAAAATTTTAGACCAATGTCCCTGATGAACATTGATGCAAAAATTCTCAATAAAATTCTGGCAAATTAAATACAAAAACATATTAAAAATAGTGCACCAGGATCATTCCAAGGATGCAAGGTTGGTTAAATATATGGAAATCAATAAACATAATTCATCACATCAATAGACTTAAATAAGAATCATGTGATTATATCAATTCATGCAGAGAAAGCATTTGACAAAATATAGCATCCTTGCATGTTCAAAATACTAGAATGACAACAGATAGTATGAACATAACTCAACATTGTAAAAGCTATCTGTGCTAAAACCAAGGCCAACATCATTCTAAATGGAAAACATTGGAAGAATTCCCTCTAAAAACTGGAACAAGACAGGGATTCCCTCTTTCACCACTTCTATTCATCATAGTCCTTGAAACTCTAGCCAGAGCAATTAGACAAACAAAATAAATTAAAGGGCTATGAATAGGAAAAGAAGAATTCAAACTATAATTATTTGCTGATGACATGATTCTATACTTACAGGATCCAAAATCTCCACCAGAAAACTTCTAGAATTAATCAATGAATTCAGCAAAGTATCAGGATATAAAATTAATACCCATAAATCAAATGCATTTTCTAATCATCAGTGATAAATCTTCAGAAAGAGAAATTAAGAAAACTACCCCATTCAGAATAGTCTCAAAAAAATAAAAATACAATACTTGGGTATGAACTTAACAAAAGAGGTGAAATAACTCTACAATGAAAACTACAGAACACTAAAGAAAGAAATTGAAGAAGACCTTAGAACATGGAAAGGTCTCCCTTGTTCTTGGACAGGCAGAATTAATATTGTCAAAATGGCCATACTACTCAAAGTGCTACACAAATTCAATGTGATTCCAATTAAAATCCCAACATCATTCCTCATAGAAATAGAAAAAACAGTCATGAAATTCATCTGGAAAAATAAGAGACCCAAAGTAGCCAAAGCAATCCTTAGCAAGACCAGTGAAGCAGGAGGCATAACAATACCAGACCTAAAAACTATACTACAGAGCAATAGTAACAAATACAGCTTGGTATTGCCACTAAAATAGACATGTAGACCAATGGTACAGAATAGAAGAGACAGAGACAAACCCACATAAATAGAGTTATCTCATACCAGACAAAGGAGCTGAAAACATACATAGGAGAAAAGATATCCTCTTCTACAAATGGTACTGGGAAAACAGGAAATCCATATGCAGCAAAATGAAAATAAACCCCTATCTCTTGCCATGCATAAAACTCAACTTAAAGTGAATCAAGGACCTAGGAATTAGACCAGAGACCTGCACCTAGTAGAGAAAAAAATAGGCCCAAATCTTCATCATGTCTGATTAGGCCCCGACTTCCTTAACAAGACTTCTATAGAGCGAGAAATAAAATCAAGAATCAATAAATGGAATGGATTAAAACTAAAAAGCTTCTTCTCAGCAAAAGAAACAATCAATATGGTGAAGACAGAGCATACATTTTGGAAGCAAATTTTTGCTACATGCACATCAGATAGAGCACTAATCTCCAGGATATATGAAGAACTCAAAAAACTTAACAACAAAAAATGAAACAACCCAATCAATAATTGGGCTAAGGAGCTGAACAGACACTTCTCAGAAGAAGATGTACATTCCATTAACAAATATATAAAAGAAAATGTTTGACACCTCTAGTAACTAAAGAAATGCAAATCAAACTACTCTAAGATTTCATTTCACACCAATCAGAATGGCAGTTATCAAGAATACAAACAACAATAACTGTTGGCAAGGAGGTGGGGGAAAAGACACACTCATACATTGCTGGTGGGACTGCAAATTGGTGCAACCACTCTGGAAAGCAGTGTGAAGATTCCTTATAAAACTTGGAATGAAACCACCATTTGACCCTTGGTCTATACCCAAAGTACTTAAAATCAGCATACTATAGTAACGCAGCCACATCAATATTTATAGCAGTTCAATTCACAATAGCTAAACTGTGGAAGCAAACTTGATGTCCTTCAATAGATGAATGGATAAAGAAACTGTGGTATATATACAAAATGGAATATTACTCAGCATTAACATAGAATAAAATTATGGCATTTGCAGGTAAATGGATGGAGCTGGAAAATATCATGCCAAGTGAAATAACCCAATCCCAAAAAACCAAAAGCCAAATGATCTCTCTGATAAGTGCATGCTGATCCATAGTGGGTGTCGGACATGGGAAAAATGGGGAACTTTGGGCAAAGGGCGGGGGAGGAGGGTGTATGAGGGCAGTAAAGATGTTGGAATACAAAGGACATTATTACCCTAGGTACATGTATGACAGCATATATGGTGCAATGTACATCATAAATAATCAAAGAAATGAAAAGTTGTGCTTCAATTGTGTACAATAAATCAAAATGCATCCTGCTGTCATATATACCTAATTAAAATGAATAAATAAATTTATTAAATAAAGAAAACTAAAAATAGAACTACCTTATGATCTAGCAACTCCACTACTGGGTATACATACAAAGGACATGAATAGTGTATGTCAATGAAACATTCATATTACCATGTTCATCACAGCACTCTTCAAAATAGAAGAAACAAAAACAATGGAAGGGTAAATCAAGAGACGAATGGATAGAGAAAATGTGATATACACGCTATCAGAATACAATAAAACCATAAAAAGAAGGAAACTCTGTCATTTGCTACAACATTGATGGAACTAGATATGATTATGCTAACTGAAATAAATGAGGCACAGAAAAACATGTACAGCATGATTTCACTCATATATGGAAAGTTTAAAAATTTAATCTGATGTAAATTGAGAGTAGGATGGTGGTTATAAGTGATTAGGGAGAGTAGGGAAAGGGAGATGAAGAGAGGCTGATAAATGTGCAGTAATCTAGTTAGATAGGAGTTAGAAGTTCTGGTCTGCTATTGTGCATGCAGCATGAGGATTGTAGACATATATGCTGTATGTTAAAAATGCTAAAAGAAATGAATTTGGAAGTTTTCATCATGAAGAAATAATGAATGTGTGTGGAGACAGATAAGCTCAAACTTATTTAACATTATACAATATAACCATGTATTTAAACATCACATGTTACCCAACTAGGCAAAATTTATATTTTTAGTTAAAATACATTTAGTTTAAATTTGGTAAAAACATAAATAAATAAAGCAAAAAAAATCAAAATAGCACTGCAATGTTCTAAATCTTAGATTATCAAAGGAACTATAACCTACAAAATTGGTCCAGGACTTTTATGATGATCAGGCTGACCATCTGTTAAAATTCTTTAAAAAATTGAATAAGATCCAAATTTTCTGACCAGAGTAAGCAAATATCCAGGATATAGTTGAAAATCACCAATCATGCTAATACCAAGAAAATCAGACTGAAAAACAAAAGGCAATCAATTAAAAGGATCAGTGTTTTGAATTAGAAAATGAGATTATCTGACAAAAATTTTAACAAACAAACAAACAAACAAAAGCCCGGGGAGCTGTACTGTAAGTTGGCACTGGAGAAATTCTCTGCGTTTTCTAATATATTTATATGGTGACATACAAGGAACCATCTTGAGAATGGTCTTATTGTTTAATCTCACTGCTTTGGTGGTCAGAAGCTCTTGCCATGTTTTTTTTTTTTGTTGTTTGTTTGTTTTGTTTTTTTGTTTTTTGTTTTTTTTAATCCAAGCCCCAGAAATGTGTTCTCTACATTGGCTCAGCAGGTGTCTGCTTTCAGATTTAGCTGGGCATTGGGGAGTAATGGACTAAACCTGCTGAAAATTTTTTCTTGTTGAATATGCATGAATGCATTGCAGAAATAAGGGGAAGGTGCTTCCCTTTAAAATCAGCAGTTTAGGTGACCTGCTGACAGAGTTTTTAGGAATAAATGATCACAAGTAATCAATTTTGCATGGGAACCAAGTTTGTGGGCTTAAGGATCCTGGGCAGCAGGCTGGGGATATAGCTCAGTTGGTAGAATACTTGCCTCCCATGCACAAGGCCCTGGGTTTGATCCCCAGCACCAAAAAAAAAAAAAAAAAAAAAAAAAAAAAAAGAAAAGAAAAAAAAAAGAAAAACACTTTGAGCTGGGCATGTTAGCTCATGCCTGTAATCCCAGCACTTGGGAGGCTGAGGCAGGAGGATCGCCAGTTCAAAGCCAGACTCAGCCATGGCGAGGCACTTAGCAACTCAGTGAGACCCTGTCTCTAATAAAATACAAAAAAGGGCTGGGGATATGGCCCAGTGGTCGAGTGCCCCTGAGTTCAATCCCCGGTACCCACACACACACACACACACACACACACACACACACACACAAAGGATCCTGGGCAGCAAATCACATGGAACCCATCACACTCCCCTTGCTTACCTAGAACTTTGTGGCCCCATGGCTTCTTTCCCATTCATTGGAATAGTTATGGCCATGATCCAGCATTTGTCCCACCCCAGATCACATGACTCTCAGAGCTCCAGAGAGAACCTTGACTTAACAGTCTACACATCACATGCTAGCTGGTTTACATATGCTTCCACAAGTGCACCAGAAAACTCTAGAGAGATTCATGATTTAGCAAGTTCAGAATTTCATGATTCCTCATTAATGCATGAAAGCCCTAGAATTTCCCCTGCCCTCAGAGTGCACAGCCCAGAAAATTATAGAGAATCAGCTTAATGAGAGCCACATGCTGGCTTTCTAACACTGTACAGTGCCAGAATCTGTCCTGCCCTCAGAGCATGCAACCCAAAATCTATAGAGATAACCTTGGCCTAGAACTCTATATTCTACACTAGTTTGCTTCAATGTGTAAAACAACAAAGAGAAACTCCAACTAGTTTCAGGCAAAAATCATTTTTGCTAGTCACATGCCAAGCACTACAATGAAAAGAGTAGGAAAGTGAATACTGTTGGGACTTATGTCTGCCAAGGGGAAGGACTTTGGCTCCTTACCACGCCCTTTGGAGGACCGGGGCTAAGCAATGGGGTGTGGCTATGACATAGCGTGAGAGTCTGAACCGCTCTGCTGGTTGATTGGTTAGTTCTAGACCTATTTAAGTTTAGCACCTTGCCAATAAAGTTGAGTTTTTTGGCTTTTTGCTTTCTACACAAAACTCCCTGGGTGTGGCGTGGTATCCGTCTAGCAGGCGGATAGGTGGCACTCAGCTATTTTTGTCCGCTAAGCCCATCTTCGCCAGGTAAGCTACGTTCCTTTCTGCGGGCAGGAAGGAACCCCCTTTTAGGGCCCATAAAGGGGGGTAGCTTTAGACCTCGGCCCCATTTATAACTCAGCAGTCCCGGAAAATGACTCCTAGCCTTCATATTTTTTCTGTTGTCGTTTCTCCTCTTCTCATTATTTTTCATTTTTTTCCACTTTTTTACCTTTTTCCTCCTTTACTTTCCTTTTTTGTAATTTTAATTTTAATTTTAAAAAATTATCACTTTATTCTTAATCATTTACCCTTTATTTGCTGTTTTTGTTACTGTTGTTATTTTGTCTCTTTATTTTTATTTGTGGCCCACTGAACTGCACCCCCAGCCCAGCTGAAATGAATTGCACCTAACTCTAGGCACAACCTAATCCTACCCAAACCTAGGTAGAAACTTCAACTTAAAGAATAAAGACAAAATCTCCCCTTTGATAATACATCTCCAAGTTGGCACTGAAGGTGTTCTTACATCACTGGAAAGTCACCTCCATAAAAATAGCAAAAAGTGTTCCAACTATCGTGGACATTGCACCAACAAAGCTCTTTAGCATTGGTAGCTCCCACATCCTGAAAGATTGCACATCACTGACAAAGCTTAATTGGAGTGCCACAGTGAGTGGGATCTAACCCTGGACCTCACCTCTGCACATGAAATAACAGGAATTACACTAGTATCCAAGAGAAAAAAAGATTTAGGCCCCTCACAACAATCGGAACAGTCAATATCTGCATAATTTTCAAATAACTAAGCCCATTATCAACAGTAACTATGGAATTCCCTACAACCATGCAGGTTCTTCCACTTCTCTTGTAGGGGTAACCACAGAGGGTGTGCTTGCACACAATCTGCTGTACACACCACACTATTCTGAATTACCAGAGAGAAATCACTGCTGTGAGACCATCAGGGAAATTGGATCTCTGTCTCCAAAATAGTAACAATTAGGTTAAATGCACTCATCAGAGCCAAAGAATTATCAAGAAAACCATGTATTAAATCCAGTTGGAATTAAACTCAAAACTACAAAACAATCCAATATCCCCAGAATACAACATCAGATCCCAAATATATTGAAGTAGAGGAAATGCCACATAAGGAATTCAAAGGAAAGATTTTTTAAAAACTGCATGAATTCCATGAAAATATAGATAAATGAATAAATGAAAGAAAATTAAATGTATTAAGGATTTTTTTAAAACAGCCAAATAGAAACGCATAAGGAGCTGGGGGGGCAGACTCATTTGAAAGACAATGGAGAAGCCAGGGAAAGAAAAATTCATTTGAAAGCTAATGGATAGACTAGATCAGGTGGCAGAAGCAATACCAGAACAATATCATAAGTCTGATAAAATATTGCATTCAGACAGTAATAAAGAAGAAAAAAAGGAATGAACAGAACATCCACAATATCTGGTACAACATTAAATGATTAAACATACACATAATCAGAATAGTTGAGGGAGAAGAACTATAGGCAAAAGGTAAAGAAAACCTATTCAATGAAATAATATCAGAAGGTTTCCCTGTCTTGGGAAAGACATAGAAATCCACATATAGGAGGAATTTAAAGCCCTAAATAGATATAACATGAAAAGAATTTCTCCAATACATATTATAGTTAAATTGCCAAAAATACAAGACAAAGAAACAATATTAAAATCTGAAAATGAGAAACACCAAATCACACTTAAAGGCAAACCCATTAGACTAACAGAAGGTTTCTCAATAAAATTTCTAACAGTCATGAAGACATAGAATGTTGTGTTGAAAGACGTGAAAATAGAACAAAACAAAACAAAACAAACAGATTGCTTACCAAGCAAAATCATCCTTCAATACAGAGGAAGAAATAAAGAATTTCCAAGATAAGAAAAAACTAAAGGAATTCACAACCACTAGACCAGAATTACAGAAGATACTTAAGAGAATTCTACACCCAAAAGATGAAGAAAAATTAAAACAATCATCAGAGCACATGAAAGAATAAATTCCCCTAGGACAGGATACATGAACATAAAAGAATAGAAAAGAATCAAATATTACTATACAGTAAACCATTAAACGTCAAACAAGATTAAAAGAGGAAGAAGTAAACATAAAATATTTTAAAAATAACAAAAAAAAAACGGCAATATGATAGGTATAAGTACATAACCATCAATAGTAACCCTGAATGTAAATGGTCTTAATTCTCCAATTAAAGGATGACACAGATTGGCTGAATGGATTATTAAACAAGACACCAAAATATTAGCACCCCATTTTAAAAATCAAACACTACTAAATATGAAACGAGGATGGAGGCTCCAGTATAGTAACAGTGAATCATTTCAAGACTTGGCTTTCACCAATATATCATCAAGACAAAAAATTAACAAAGAAACTGTATTAGTCAGTCTTTTATCATTGTGACCAAAATGGCTGACAAGAATACCTTAGAGGAGGAAAATTTTATTTTGTCTCACAGTTTCAGATGATTTAGTATACAATGAGCTGGCCCCATTGCTTTGGGCCTACAGTAAGACAGCATATGTATCATGGTATAAGAAAGCTTCTCAGTTTGTGGCTGCTGGGAGTTCAGAGAGAGAAAGAGAGGAAGGGGCCAGGCCTTAAGAGCAGGTCCCCAATAACGTTCTTCTTACAAACATGCTGTGCTACCTACATTTCTACCACTTCTCAATAGTCCAGTCAGTTCTGAATGATTTTTTCAAATAGCTTTTTTTTGTTTATTTATTTTTAGGGGGTGCAGAGGATTGAACCTAATGCCTTCGCAAGTGTGTGGCAAGCGCTCTACAACTGAGCACAGCCCCAGCCCAGCTCTGAATGATTTAATGGACAGATGAGGTCAGAGTCCTCATGATCCAATAACTTCCCCAAAATTCCACCTGTGAAAATTGCTGCACTGGTGACCAACTGAGCCTTCAACATGTGAATTTGGAAGACTTTAAATACAAACCATAAAGGAAACATAAAAGCTAAATTCTGCCATAGATAGAACCAACTTAATGGACATCTACAGACAATTCCACCCAAAAGCTACTAAAAATACATTCCTTTTGTCAACACATGGAGCTTTATCCAAAACAGACCATTTTAAAAATATGGCAAATGTGTTAAAATGTATTAAATGTGTCTTTATAGGAAGAAAAAAGAGCCATGTTAGGTCAATAAATACATAACCAATAATAATAGCCAATAAAAAGAAACAGCCCAGATGTCATTTATTGGGTAAATGGTTTAAATCTGTATCATGGAATACTGCTCAGTACTATGAAACAAGAATAAGTGATGATATATACTTCATGTTTGTTGAATCTCTAGGGAATTACAATTCTTAGTAAAAATCAATCCCCCAAATTACTTTTTGTACAATTCTATTTAGGTAACATTATCAAAATGACAACGTTTTTTAAAATTGAGAGCAGATTATTGCTTGCCAAGAATTAGGCATGAACAGAGGAAAATGGATGTGGCTATGTGCAATAGGAGGGTTCCTTGGGGTGATGGAACTGTTCTGTATTCAACTACGTTAGCATCAGTATCCTTGCTGTGATACTGTATTATAGTTTTGGAAGATGATACCATGGAAGAAAACTAGGTGAAGATGACACAGGCACTCTCTCTATGTCCCTTATGAATGAGTATTTCATGATAAATGATGGAATGATATGTAAAATTTATCTATAACTTCCATATTTTCATGAATTGTTTTCTTATGCTTTTCTGTTTTTAAATCATCAGGGCATCTACTGAACATCCCCAGACTTCCTCTATATGAGTGAAATACAGATTTTTCTGAATCTGTGCATGAAACTGCAAAAAGTATTGATTTTCCATGAAGAGCTTAAAGATGCCATCCCAAATCCCTATGGAAAATATGCCTGGAGACCTAAGTGTAATTTTCCTAAGTCCAAACATTTGTTGAATTGAGGTGATGCTTTGAATTAAACATGAGATGTGACTCTTTTCACCTATCAATTGAAAATGCTATTTTCCAGGAGAAAGGAATATAGACATAAAAAATGTGGAAATGAAGATTTAGAAAAGATATCAGAAAAAGTGCTGAAATTGTAACTGTCTCATATAGCCTAATGTTTTCACTAAAAACCTTTTTCACTAAAAACCTTACAAAAATTTACAAAAAAAGAATATGTGGATTGTTGAGAAATGTTATGTCTCTAGACATCTTTTACTATTTTAAAAGTGTAAGTAATGCAATAATCTGCATAAACTGAGATCCTTTTCCCAAATTCTTTATGCCTCCTGATTATGTAGAAGATTACCATCTGCTGCTTTAATACCAAAAACTGAACAACTAATGTTGTCTTGGATTTCTGTATTAGGAAAGACAAGCATTATATGTCCACTAAGGTTAAAACCACTGAAGAATAAATTCAAAAAACAATTAATTTATTCAAAATTATTTTCCTCCTAAATTTTATGTGGGATGATAATTAACAAGGCCATACAGATGATCCATTAAGATACTTTCTTTTTCTAGGTGATTGATTTTGTAGTGCTATCAGCCATCTTGATATTTTACAACTTTGCAGAAATCATGAAGATCACCACCTTCATGCATTTACATAATTATTGATGTCATCATTTGTTAAACAAATACATATTTCCCACTTGCATTGAGGGAATTGTGTCATGCCAAAGAGACGAAAATGAATGAGACGTGGACTTGATCCCTAAGGAGAAGAGCATTAGAAACTCTTTAAAATATCCTCAAACTGAGACATAATGCATTATATTTGAAAATCCTCCTAGAATGTAAAAAAGAGAATAATTATTTCTAATAAAGGGACAGAGGGGTGATAAGGAGAGAAAGAGAGCAACTTATTTTTAAAATAGTAATTAATATGGTAATAATATCACCCAGAAAACAATTTATCCGCTGGCTATTATTTTCCCAAGCAAATAGTAGGTTTGGAAAGAATGCCAAGAAATTTCACATAAAATTCTCTATACTGGATCAATAATTTAAAGACAAGGGGCCTCAAATATTTAACCTGGAGATAGATAGATAGATAAATAGATAGATAGATAGATGTATTCAGAGACACATAGATACTAAACTAATACAGTTCAAGCATACAATAAAAATATATTTACTGTGCAACTTACAAATCCAAGTCAAATTATATGATAGTGTGCAAATAAAGACGATTTGATTGTTACAAAACAACAAAAAACTTCTGAAGATAGCAAAGCACTGAGAAGAAATTCTCATTGTAAATGGTGTCCAAATCTATGCTAATTATAAAATTAGGTTTTGGTACTTTGGGGAGGTTACATCTACGTTTACTCTCCATTTTATCAAGTAACAGCAAATTACATAAAATTCTAGCCTTAATTAAAGAGACTCTATGAATAAAATGCACTTTTTAAATTTTTTTAACAACTTAAAATTGTATTAAACTAAAATTTTTTAGCAATATACCACTCAATACCATCATCCTGAATTTTACTTTAAAAATCTAAGTGGAATTATTTAAGGTATGTTTATGCAGAAACATGAAAGTGATTTTTACTCTACTGTTTAAAAATTATAAGGCAATAATACATAATTCCAAATTGACAGCTCTTCCCCCATGACTACCTACCTAAATTGGTTTGAAATGAATAGGTAAAAGAAATTTAAAGGGCTTTTCTTTTTCATAAACTTAAAGAGAGGCAGCTGTTCCAGCTAGAGCAAATGATTATAAATTATTAGTGTCAATCAAAGACGTGATTTCCAGCTCCTGATTAAATCTATACAAAAGAGCTTCAAACACATAGTTCAGCTGCCACCAAATGACAAATCAATCAGGAAAGACAATGCAAGTGAGTAATTAGGCTCCAGGATAAAAGACAATAGTATGTGGGTGGCATATTCCCCTTCCTTAAAGCCCTATTATTAATCAGAAAAGGGGAAGTGACCATTTATTGCATCTACTTTTATTTAAAAGATTAAAAGGGTTCAGTATAAGCATTTCTATATCCTACAACATTGAAAAAGCAAAGGAAAAGGTTTCGATGTCTTTTAAGTATGTTTACTTGAGAAAAAAAATAGAGGTTTACTCAAATGCTCTTTAAAAAATGGGTGAGTAGCAATTGTTTTAAAGCCAAAAAAAAAAAAAAAAAGATAAAGAAAAAAGAAACTACAGATCACATAATTTTAAAAATGTCAAGCTTTTTATATGTTTTCTAGATTGATTTACACTCTTATCAAGTTGATTGTTGGGTCCGATAGAATTTTTTTTCCATCAAGAAAGTCAGGAAGACTTCAGGCACCAAGACAAATGAAACTGGAAGAATACTGGCAACATTAGGTTCATAGTTAAGAGAAACTTTAGTTATAGGAAATTAAACATATATTTTTTTCAATTTTAACAGTATATATTGAGAAGCTAATATATGTTTATATATTTATGTTTAAAACTATTATATCTTGAACATGTTCTGAATATTTATTATGAGAGGAAATCAACTAGTTTTAGTGTAGAGGATTTTTTTATCTATTAAATGGCAATTTTATAATATATATCCAATTTTATAATAGATTTATATCCCAATTGTATAATAGATTTATAGATTTAGTAACATTATTTAAAATGGAATGAGTACTTGAGGTCTAATTTTAAAAATGCTTTAAAACTATCTTTAGGAACAATCAGCAATATATCAACATAAAAAATACTTTAAAATGTGATTATCAAATCAATAATTTCAATTCCAATTTGTGATTAAAAAGTGATGTTTCTTCTTAAAGAGTACAGTGTACCTTATGATTTTATTTATGTAGTATGTTGAAGGATCTCAATATCCATTAAAATTATTTTGACATGTATATGAAATAAAAATAACAGTACTGTCAATGATACATCTTCATGGTAGTTTTATGATCAATCATTATTCTTATTTTAGAGATAATATAACTGAGATTAAACTATTAACATGGTCTTATAGGAAACTTATTGCTAACTCATGACTGATGTTAATTTTTCAAATTATCCACACATATGTCTTTAACATTTTAAGTGTTCATAGTGATTTTCTATGAATGTACACAAATAAGTTATACTTGGGAATAATGAGGAAATGCAATTGTGTTTTTGCTGAGATATGGAAAATAACAGCAGCCTCCACGTGATGCTCTGTACTCCCCTCTTCTCCTACCTTTTGGTTATTAGTGTGTAGAGTGATCCATGTCACACCAAACGAACTCATCCACTGTTTACACACATAATGTAAATATACATGATGCAATTTTGAAATTAAAAAAAATTACTGATTTGAAAATAAGAGAGCACATTTTAAAGTCTAACTTGTTCATCATTTTTCACTGTCATAATTTTAAATTCTTCTCTGAATTACTTTTAGCACTTTTTCCTCAGATGAGTCTAGGAAGCAGCATTATCATGATATTCCAGGCTTTACATGCCTCCAACACAAATAATTCTTGAATGTCTGTGTGTGTGCTTGTGCATATATTTTGGCAAAAGGGACTGTGTGTTTCCATTACAGACTTGCTTCCTTAATAACTCAAATTTAGTTTCAAACTCAAAATAACTTATTTTTCATTTTATGTAAAATGTACTCATTATCGAATCTACAAAGAACTATACCAAAATGAATACATCATATAAAAATAGGTATGGACTTATATAGTTTTGGTTCCACCACATTGGATCTATCCTAGAAATGGACACAGAGCAGAAATAAATATTAGCTTATTATTTAATTGCTAACTAGGCAAAATACTTTCATTCATGACAGATACCTGTTATGAATAAAATATCTTTAAAAATCTAACTCTGCTAGGCTTTTAAACACACTACTAATTTATATAGAAAATATAAGTTTTCTATAATTATATAAAAAAAATATTTTCACTCAATTTTTTGTTCAAAAATGAAACATTAAAAATCAATACCTAAGCCAGGCGCAGTGGTGCATGCCTGTAATCCCAGCACTTGGGAGGCTGAGGCAGGAGGATCACGAGTTCAAAGCCAGCCTCAGCAATGGTGAGGCTTAGCAACTCAGTGAGACCTTGTCTCTAATAAAATACAAAAAAGGGCTGGGGATGTGACCCAGTGGTCGAGTGCCTCTGAGTTCAATCCCTGGTACCAAAATAATAATAATAATAATAATAATAATAATAATAATTAAAAAAAATCAATACCTAGGTATCAAAATTTAGATTATTATGACAGAGTATATTATTTTGAAATATTTCCTTCCTTTTCTTATAAAGGAATTATATTCATCATCTCAATGTTGATAGACTTGGTTATAAAATGTGACCTACAACACAATAATTCTGAGCAGAAAATTTCAAATTCATTGATTCATTTCATTTAGTTTTCTTTTGACTGACCCATGATACCTGCAATGCCCCAGGTTGGAACCACTACTTTAGTCTCAGTGTCTAAATTATGATGAACTATAGCAAAGTCACAACCTAGCCAGGATAGACATAAACATTTTGGTTAGAGACCTCTGGAGTTTGAGGTTCTCTGTTATATAACCATAAATAAAATGAGTGGTACAGCCAAAAAAGGCAAATTTTATATAGATGTCCTTTTTCTCCCCAGACACTTAAAATTTACATTGTCTTAAATACAAAAATAACATTATTGTTGAATTTAAATTTCCTTTAACTGATTCATAAATTCATAAAATTGTATATATTAATAGGGCAATATGTGATATTTTAATACATGTATACATTGTGTAATGTTTACATCACGTTAACCATATGTGCCTCTTCATTTGTCATTTTTTTATGGTGAAACATTCAATCTTCTTTTTTCTGGCTTTTTGAACATAACAAATATTATTGCTGTCTGTAGTCATTTTAGTAAGATCATTCCAGAACTTCTTACTCTTAACTCTAACTTGGTAATAACTCATCAACCTCTTCCATCCCTCTCTTCCTGCTCCTGTTCTTGGTTATACTGACGGATTGCAACAATTCATTTTGTGTATTGAATGCCTACTATTTATTATGTGTCTCTTTCTTGGGGTGTGTGTGTGTGTGTGTGTGTGTGTGTGTGTGTGCAGGCGTGTGGGAATGTGCATATGTTAAGAGGGTGTACTTGGGAATGTGTGTGCATTTGTGTGTGTGTGAAGAGTGAGAATAATTTATGTAAACCTGACTGACAGAAAATAAAAGCCCAAAATGCTAGCTAGCACAGTTTATTGAGAAGTAGGCAAAATATTCAACACTTAAAAAATTGAGCAGCATTTTAAGTTAATATTTAATTAGTGGCTTTACATTTTAAATATGTTGTTACTTATTTGTGCAAGATATTTATTTAGTCTACCATCAGTACACGGTGTCTACATGAATTTACAATCCTTTGTGACACTCTAGGGAGTAACTGCTCTAGGCATTAGGGAGTGAATGAAAGTTTTTAAGGAGAGGAATGACAGAAAGAAAGGTGTATTTAAAAAGATGAATTTTGTAGAAAGAATGTAGAGAGGGTTCAGGCAACTAGAGAAAGGTGGCAATGAGATCAGTGAAAAGGCTGCTATTCCCCCAGGGCTGTGTGCATGTAAGCATTATTTCACTAAAAAGTCAATAAATGGCTTCAAGGTGAGAATTTTATCATATGCTTTAAAAATACTGATCTGTTTTCAGTATAAATGAGATAAATCAAGTCAGAGAAAGTTCTATAAAGAATCACAAATAGAAAGATAGAGAAGAAAGTTATGAGATATCAGATTCCTAAAATATTAAACTGACGCGGGAACTATTCTTCACCAGCCCGTGGCACAGGCCTGCTGTGCCTGGCGTCCTGGGGTCCTGTGAGGCCCATATTCAGGCAAAAGACAGGAATCCTGACAAGGGATGAAAGACGAGAGGAGATGTATCTGTTGTCAGTCCCAGACTGGAAGAAGTTATGAGTTCTTGACAGATCGCATATCTAAATTGTAATGCAAGTCAATGTGATACTATTTAAATTCAAACAACATTTGAAATACAGTGGACATGCACTAGACTTGAGTTTAGCATTTGCTCAGAGCATACTTCTAAAGCAGATGACTTGGTACAATGCCAAGTTGTGTTTAGGGATAAAGAGAAGTCTATGGGTTGAACCTTTGTGCGTTTTTTGCTGAAATACGGATAGGAATCAGATAATAATTAAAATTCAAGGGAAATCATAGTAAACGAGATTTGGACAAATAATATAAAAAATGTAACAACTTCTCAGAGAAGAGACAACATAATGCTTATTGCAGTATTGCTAAATCCCAGGTTTGTTAATTAACAGATAAAGCAGTCTACTTTAATTGCATCTAATTAAGATAATTTAGACTCCAGGGTATTCTGCATTGTTTGAAAAAAGAAAAGTAAAAATAAAGAATAATTTAAAGGAAGATGGGTCTTTTTTTTAAAAAAAAAACATTAAAATTGATAATTTCCAAATTCTGCATATTTTAATTTAAAATTTTTATATAATAGAATTTAAATTAGAAAATTTTAGGGAAAATTATAATTTTATCCAAAAAGTTTATATCTAGAAAATAAATATGCTGTCCACATTTTATTATAATGTGTTAAATTTATTTAATAGCTTTTAATAAAATAATTTAATAATTACTTCTATTACATCGAATCAACACTCTGATGGACAGTGTGTCTCACTAAAATCAAATATGAAGCTTGTTTTATAAATAGTCTTTTGTGTACAAGCCATTTTTTTTTTTTTTTTTTTTTTTTTTTTAGTTACCTCAAGTTAGAGGAAATAATGCATCTGCAGGGGAACTCAATAAAATTTAACTTTTCATACCTTATGTGAGAAGAAATGCTGGGTAGTCAGAACTCAGAATATGAATCTGAAGGTGTCCTGGAATACAAAGTAAAACTAGAGACCATTCTTTGATAGATGCTGTCATTTTCCATGTGCTAACAGTACCACCTCACAAAGGAATTCTCATGAATCTACTCTTCCCCTTGACCTTGCCATAGGTTGGTCCACATTACAAATGTACTAGGTTGGCTTGTAGTATAACATGTGGACTTGTAAATTACACCAACTCAGGAGGAGTTGTGTAGATCCATTTCCTCAAATGAGATTCTGGTTTTTACATAGTTCCTAACTGGTAAGTTAAATATACAGTTTAAGAAGGTAACAAAAAGATGATCTTCTCCAAAATACCCTGATAGTTTAAAACTCATTAGTGTCTTCATTTTTCCTACTAGAAATGTAGTTCTTAAAACAGGACATATTGGGATATTTGTCCCTCAAATAATCTTTATTTAATACAAAAGAAACTCAAGAGACAAATTAGTTCATTTGAAAAATGTCGGTCCAACTAGTAAAGTAACTGAGCTTTCAGAATTTTGGTTTTAATTCATGTAATAGATGCTTGTATACTAATAAAAATTAGAGGTTTCAACTCTGCATTTGATTTCCTTTTTTTTGTGAAGAAGAAAGGAGAGAAGGTAGGAAGAATTTTAGTTATTGGATTTTAGCAATGTAAAGCAGGAATATATCTGTGAATAGCTGATGTGATTTCTTTATCTCCAGGCATAAGTGAAGAGAAAAGAATGCTGTGTGCTATATTGGTAACCAACACAAAACCTTATAGCTACTAAAAAACTGCTAATATTTTAAAATTCTAGTTTTTTTCCATATTAAATTAACACACAGGAGGAGAAGAAAATCACAATAATAACTAAAGAGTGGAATGGTATACATACACAGAGATTACAAAATGTTATTTTGATATATCCCTTTAATCATATTCTCTCAAAATTGATTATTTATCACCTAATATGTCCCAATTGAGCTCAACCTTTGGTATATGCTATTTCCAAGGCTCACAACCACTCTGTGAGGCAGTTTTCTAATTTCATAGATTAAAAAAAAAAGACTCAGACATACTTCAGATGCCAATTTCATGAGCTGGTGTGGGGCAGAACCAAGATTCTATGTGAAGCCTACTGTCAAAGCTAATTTACTCTTCATCACGATTTATTATTCCCAAGAAATATTGGTAGAAGTATTGAGGGGTCTATCAGTATAGAACTTTGTCCTGTTTTGTCAGAACTTCATGATGTACTTAAGGTATACCAGGGGACACTCAAAAAGCAAATCAGCATATTACTAGTGACTAAACCATGTTGCAGGAAACATGGGCTCTGACTTTGGACACCAAAATAGATATTGGAGGAGATTTAGGGAAAAAAATAAATAAAAATAGTTGCTTCTTTTTCTTTTCTTTGCCCAAGCCAACACATAGAACAAAAATATTTCTCAGCTTTCAGGAAGCCTTTTTCATATGCGTAATTGTTAGGAGTTACTAAACTTTAACTACCTGATAAGATGAAGCAGTCCATGAGCAAATATATAATCGTTGTTTAGACTGTGACTTATTGAGGAAGCTTTTTGATGTCACATCCTGCACACCATTCATGTTTTAAAAATCATATTTCAGATGGAATCAAATACATGGATTATCATTGTTGCTTTAGGTTCTGGAAAATATCAAAGGAACATTGTTTGCTCAACAGGGCTCTTCAAAAGTTCTTTGTATCAAAGTAAGATATTTGGGATTTTTTTTGCTATATGGAATTCACTTCCAGATTTTGTTAGGCAAATTCGGATTTACTCTGAAGCAGCAGCTAGAGATTTTCTTTTATAGATACCTAAACCAGACAGACCTGACTTTGGAAGTAGCTATTGACTTTCTGTATTCTCTGCAGTTTCATATTGATCTTGAGGCAACTCAATTACCCACACCTGGAAGAGGCAATGAATTTGAATAGTGTTTGTGGCTTTTTTTTTTATACATCTTTTTCCCCCTTTGTGAAGGGCAATGACTTTACCACTTTGCAAAATGAATCACAAGGAGATACTCTTGTTCTCTTCTTGAAGGTAATAGAAAAGAACCTGTAAGATAAAGCACTTTCTAAGTCAAGGGTTGAGATTATTCATGAATACCTATTCTATTCAATTTTATAGTCTAAATGATTAAAGTGCTTTCCTTCTTTTAAAAAAGTCTGCGCTAGCTAAATGTTAAATCTCAAATAGTCCAGATTTTAAAGAACAATCAATGTCTCTTTTTTCCAAAATTAATAATAGAAGAATATCATCTCCAAAGGAGAGAAGAGTGACATTGCAAGACAATTGAATTACTTTTTATTGAGCAATGACTAGGTGATTTCTGTTTTCATATAGAACTCTAACAGTTCAGAGGAGGAAGAACATTAGTGAGATTTCAAATAAGAACTAAGATGATGTCTATGTTGCAACTCCACCAGGTAAATTCATGTGACATCTGTTAAGTTATTGATACTATGATCCAAGTCACTTCACCACTTATGGAATAAGTGTGGATTATTACCACTCCATCTCATAATGGTCATTATCAAGAATAAACTAGATAACATGTACAAATGCCTTAACTCGGGACCTGGTACAAATTAAATGATCAAGTACATTATTAACATGTTTAGCTCCATTATTTAACAGGTAAAAGGCAGCACAAAAATGTTTTATTACTTAATTAAGGTAATAGCTAGTTAGTTTCAAAACTGATATTAGAAGTACTTTGCCTGGATTTTGAAATGTATCACTTCAAATAGAATTATGTTCTATTATTATATTTGTGCCTGTAAATATATATACATTGTGTAGCTACCTTTCAAGTTAATCACCATGCTTTTTTTTTAAAGCTCTTTTTCTGTTCTAAGCATTAGCCTATACAGAGCAGGAGATGTAAAGATAAATCAGTACTCTCATGGAGCTTATCACTTAATGGAAAAAATAAGAATGTAGGACTAGAATTATGAGATAGGCACAGTATTTTTGTAAGAGGGAAAATTACTTTCAGTTAAGGGCAATTGGAACCAATTTCCTAGGTGCAGTGTGATTGAGATATATTATTAAAATGAATTTGTCTTCTTTCTGCCAAAGCTTACTTATAATTTATTTGGCTACTTGCTCTTCCTCCCCAAACTATGTGACTCATGCCACCATGCTTCCGTCACCCTGTCCCTTATGCCTTTTCTGTTGTTGTTATAAATATTTTATTTCATGCTGAAGGCAGTTTCATTGTCTAAAAGCTTATGTTTTAGAAACCAAATGTCAAAGAAAATTAGTGAAATTGCCTGGTTTCAGATGTTTTTCTAGACTTTTGTTTGTCCATATTTGTTTCTGTATCCCTAGCATGAAATCCTCATGAAGGAAAAGCTTTTCCCTCTATCATTAAATATCTATCCTTACATGTGAATAACCATGTCTTTTTGAAATAACTGGCAAAATAATAATTCTTCTCAACGTACCTGATTGACTTTTTAATTGTACTTTAAATATTGGCTCAAATTTAACCATCTGTTCACAGCACCCACTCTTCATGGCTGTTAGGCTCAGATAGGGACATGGGAGGGTTTCTCTCAGCAACATCCACCATCATTACATGTGTTCCCATTTTCTCCCTACAGAAACTGAATCTGAGTCCTTCACCTCCAATGCTCAATGAATATTTTCTGATTGGATCAACCAAATGGAGCTTTATTTTCCAAGAAAAATAATTTTAACCCAGAAAGCAAAAGTACAAGGGAGTTTTAAAAAGAAAACAGAAGAATGAAACATAGTGTAGGACCAGAATTAAGGGAACCATTTATACATTATCCTAAGAAAGAATATGGACAAATACATATCGTAAGGATTATCTTGAGATAGGAGGAAAAAACCAGAAGGATAAGGGAATCTAAACTGCAAGTAATAAAATCACTAAAATAGCTTGCTTACTCTTTCTCCTCTAATTATATTATTCCTGTTTGTTCATTATGCTTGGATAAATAATATTACTTAAACATGTTTTATAAATATTACAACAAAAATGGAATAACAAATATGAGGAGAAACAGTAAAAGCAAATATTCACATTTAAAGGAAATTTCTGAAGAAACTTTGAATAAAAGCTATGATGCCCTCTGGTGTGCACACATTTTAAAAACAGTCTAATACATACTTTATAGATTCTCTAAGTAATAATAGCTGAAAAAATTTTCATTAGGAAATGCAACAGTTCACAGTGTACTCAACTACAAACTGCCCTAAATACTAACATAATGCTACGTAATGAATTTTAAAATACAAATGCAAATGAGCCTGGTCTTTTCTGTTTCTGGGTAAAGGTGGTAATTTCTGAATAAAATGCCAGCTTTAAGTTCTGAGTGAGCTTGTCTGCAACTCATCAGAGGATTATGAATAAACATGGCTTGAGGAGTATGCAGATTTCCTAATAGAAAACCCATGAATGTTTAAACACCCAGGGGTTCAAATTATAATAAAGGGATAGCACCTGTCACTGGAGGCAAAATACAAGATCACCTTTGCAATCCCTGGAGCAATTAAATCACTGACAATTTAGCCTTTCTCCGGCAAGTAGAGTCTCCAAAGGCGCAGACGGGTACATACATCTCAGATTGCCACACACAAGGTAGTTGCTTTAAATTCCATTTGTTCATTTTATAAATGCTATTTTCCTCGCATCTTACAAAAATATCTTTTCCCCAAAGATAGGGTGATTTCCTATATCATTAAACTAGGAAAGGAAGAACTTACATGGCCTCTTCTGCTCATTACCATTGATCATTAATGCCATGTGACCTTTCAATTCATCAAAATATCACTCTATGTAGCATGTGTGTGAATGTGGTTCTACACTGATGCTTTGGTTAAAATGTTTCAATTTTTTTCCTAATGATATGCTTTTACAGGAAAATAAATATATAGAGAAATTGTATTAAATGCTCTGGAAGAACTGTGCGGCATGTTTACTAGGTATGTGTATCCATCTGATACACAAGCACTGGTTTTGCCTATAGCTGGATTCTGAGGAATCCCTTCTATAGAGTCGCCTGTGTTTCCAACATCAATACACCACCATTCTGACCACAGCCTATGGATTCGTGGTACAGGAGGAGGTTCTTGGGTTGAAGACTGATGGCTGGCTTCTCACCCACTGATGGCTGAGTGGTATGAAAGCCAAGAATATAGGAAACCGCAGTTCAAGACAGAAAAATTCAGGAGCAAGCAGAAACCCTGAGGTAGAAACAAGAAGTCCAACAGGGCAGGAAGGCAAATGCACAAGAAGTTCAAATACCACCTGGTGGACTGCAGTACATCAGAAGACTGCTTCTGAGGAAGCTCTGTGGATGCGGAAAGGTGCTGAGCCTCTGGGACATAATTTGTATAATTGCTGCATTCAGTATAACCTCTACTTTCTGAGGCCTGGCAAGGTGATAACACAATGGTTTTCTCTATTTTTCACTGATAAATTCACATTCAGTAAATTTACCTTAGAAATTATCCATTCTCTATGACTTAAAATGAGTGTTAGAATACTGCATTGAATTGTAGTGACTTCAGTCTTTGCTTTTCATATATTTAATAACAGCATTTTCAAAGATGGTCAATTACAATGAAGGGGGAAAAGTTTTAAAATACCAGAAAATTAGTTCTGTGAAAATATGCACTGAATGATTATTTCACAAAATTTGATACTGCAAAGACAAAGTTTTAAACTCTACCATATTATTAAACTTGTTGCATAAAAGATGGAAGTAAAGAATAGCTGTAAAAAATTAATTCTTGTATTATATAAAACTTTTAAGGTTGCCTTATATGCCAGGCTCTTTGTATTAACTACCGAAATTCTATATTCAAGTTTTTTCACCTATCAGTATAACCAGATGTATAGTAAAATAAATGAAATGTAACAATTATTAATGAAGAAAACAAAGACATAATGGAAAGAAAAACTTAAGATCAAATTTGAATTAAAAAGTTGAATATGAAGAAGTAATTAAGAGAAGAATAAAAAATATTCCATTCAAATATTCTGGATAAGGTGTGGTCTACCAAATTTCCAAAAATAAAAAGGGAACATACATAAATATATAATTGTATGTGTAATAGGTAATAATGTAATTAAATGTAATGTAAAATGTAAATGTAAAATTTATATATGATCAAGTTGAAGATATATGTGTTAGGTATGTATGTGTGCACATGCATACATTCACAAAAGTCTAAAAGGGATTTTTTGGTAACAATGGCTTGGCTGTAAAATTTGATTTTAGTTGAATGCAAAACAGTGATCTGGCCTCATTCAAGAACTTTCACTTTATAATTATTTCTGCCAAATCTACATTATTTCTACCTTCATGAATGCAAAAGACAAACAGATGTTACTTTTGCAGGGTTTTACCTTGTTAACTATTAACCTTATGGATTACTATAACAAAATGCCATACACTAAAAAGCTGGCAAACAACAGGAATTCATTTATTGCATTTCTGGAGTCTGAGAAGTTCGAGATCATGATGCCAGGAGATTCAGCATCTGGAGACAGAAAACTTCCTTACAGACAGCCATCTCTCACTCTAATCTCAAGAATGTAAGAGGTGAATAGTCTCTTTAACCCTCTTGGTAAGGGCAATAATCTCATCCATGAGAGCTTTGACTGCATGACCTCCTGAAGTCCTTACTTCTTAATACATCACCTTGGGAGCAAGGATTTCAATGTATGAATTTTTATGTAAAATATGTGTGTGTGTGTGTGTGTATAAACTCACATATATATTTGGTAGAAATGTTTATATGTGTAGTGGTACCACAGTGACATTAAACAATGCCAAACAGATTTAATTTTTCTAAAAAGCAAAGAAAGAAATTTAAAAAGAAGTTAAAAATAAAGGGGTTGTAGAGCAGAATTGTATTACAAATTAACATTTCTCCACACATTTATTTCATTTAATGTACAGAGTTCTAGGATAATGGGTCATTGTTATCATTGTTATAAGTGGTTTTCACGTGCTCTCTCCTTTACATTACATACATTGATTCTCATTTCTTAGAAACTGAAGCTGAAGCTCAGTCATAGGAACACATGAGAGGCTAATGATTTAGAATAATGGCCTTTTGGGGGCTGAGGTTGTGGCTCAGTCGTGGAACACTTGCCTGGTACATATGAGGCAGTGGGTTTGATCCTCAACATCACATAAAAAAATAAATAAATAAAGGTATTATGTCCAACTACAAATAAAGATATATGAACAGAAAAAAACATGGCCCTTTTAAATATTGTTATGGAAAAGGAGAATAAAATCTCTATTTAGAATGAGAAAAGCATTTTGTGCCTGTGCTTGTCTGTTTTGTGTGTGTGTGTGTGTGTGTGTATGCACACACATGTGCATACGCACACACATATATGGTGTCTGTGTGTATGTATTTTCACATTCCATAACTGTTTAGTAGGACATTGAAGTTATGTGAAGTGATAATTTAATTGAAAATGTTTAGCCTTTCTTGACATAAAACATAAAGAAATGTCTTTTCAAGTGTATTATCTATTCTTTACCAAACATACAGCACATAGTTATATTTACCACTCTATCATTAAAAACATGCTAGATAGAAAAGGATTTCCCTACATCAGTTATTTCCTAAGGTGTCTATCAAAATTCCATATTTCTGGTTTCTACTTCATGCCTACTGAATAAAGGTCCTACTAAGAAAAGACCAAGTCTTTGTATTTATTTAATTAAGTGTAAGGTAACCTCACACTTGCTTAAATTTGAGAAATGTTACTGTAAGTGGTAGGAAAATGTGAGGATTACTCTTTTTCTATTTTTTTTTTTTACCAACAATAAAAAAGATATTGGATAAAAAGAGGAACATGTATCAAAGTAGTATTTCTCAAATGGGAAGCATTAAAACAACTGATTTGGGGGCTTTGTTGTAGAGACTTCTGATTAGAGAAACTCTCAGAATCTTCATCTTTCTTTCTTTTGTTTTGTTGTGTTTTTGGTATCAAGGATTGAACTCAGAGGCACATAACCACTGAACTATATCTACAGCCCTTTTTATTTTTTGATTTGCAACTGGATCTCACTAAATTGCTTAGGGCCTTGCTAAATTGCTGAGACTGGCCTTCAACTTGTAATCCTTCTGCCTCAGCCTCCCAAGCAGCTCGGATTACAGACATGGACTGTTGAGCCCAGCAGAATCTTCATCTTTTAAAAGCTTCCTAAATTAAATTTGTATTAGCATTGCCTGAGGATCTTTATACTGATATTATTTTGGAAAGCTGAGGAAGAAAATACTCTGATCAACAAATAAATATCACCTAAATGATTTTTATTTTTTCTACATTCTTATTTATGCACTGGTCACAGTAATTTTCATCTTTTTTTTTTCTACTTTGTTGCCAAACTTATTTTTATAAAATATTAAGCAATTCACTCATTCCCTTGCTGATAAAGTGCTAGGATTTCTGAAATTATATACAAAGAAGTATGAAACACCTCAGTCTTCACTCATCTATCCATTCATTTTCATCAAATATTTATTATCTACCACATGCCAGTTACCATTCTAGGTGCCATCAATTGATTGATAAACAAAAGATCAAGCCCAATTGTTGTGTTATTCTCTTTTATACAGGGAAATTAGATAAACAATACCAACATATATTGAGAGAAAAATAGAGTACTATCTCCATCATTGAGTTGAAAGCAGTAACCAACCAAAGTGTAGCCATATCATATAAAGTCCATTGAATACAAGAAAGTTCATAAAAAAAAAAACTGGGGTTATGTTGAACTCTGAAATTTAATGCATAATGTATGCATGCATGTTTGTTCAGCATTTTCTGATGAGTATATCCATTGCTATTGTCAGATTGTTCAGAAGACTCATTGCTCCCCAACAATTCAAGAATTGCCCTATATGAGATGTGGGGTTTTCTTTGCAGGGGGGTGTCAAAGGGATTTAAACCAAGGGTGGTCAACCACTGAGCCACATCTCCAATACTTTTTATTTTCTTTTTTGAGACAGGGACTTGATAAGTTGTTTAGGTCCTCTCTAACTTTCTAAAACTGGCTTTGAAATTGTGATCCTCCTGCCTCAGCCTCCTGAGCTGCTGGGACTACAGGCATGAGTCCATAGAGAAATCTGTAACAAATTCAGAAGACTTCAGGTCTCAGAAGGTGTTTAAGCTTTCTATTTCTGCTGTAACAAACTGTCATAAATGTTGTGGCTTAAAACACACAATTTATTCTCTCATCCTTCTAAAGTCAAGAAGTCTGAAATCAATTTCAAGGATTTTTAGTGGGCTGGTTCCTTCTTGCAGCTCCATAGGATTTCCATTTTCTCTCTTTTTTTTATAGTTTTATTTTATAATTTTTATGACAGAAAGGAGACTGGAACCCAATTCTGAGTCCTAACAGCAGACTGTTAAATGTTACAACCTAGTACCTTAGCTTGTGACCCTTTCCCCATCTTCAAAGCATATCACTTAAACCATTTGCTTTTGTCATTGATTCTCCTATGATTTCCGCTAATCTCCTGCTTCTCTTATAAGGATGCTTGTGATTACATTTAGGATCCAATTGGATAAATCAGGTCTGTTTATTCCATCTTAAGATACTTAACTTAATCACATCTGCAAGGTTTGTTTTGCCATGTAAGGGAAAACTAACAGATTCTGCAGATTAGGATGTGGACATTTTTTGGAGGAAAATGACACTATTCATCTTACCACTGTAGGTGAAAGAAGTATTTAAGAAAGACAGTGATATAATTTTGTAAATGATGAAACAATAAAATCCAGGTGCTCATCTTCATGCAATGTCACTCAATCTCTTCTTACAGTTTTAGACTACAGGTAGAGGTTCCATCAGAAGGTGGTAAACAATTTTCTGTTATGTAACTCTCAAGTTTTATGTGTAATACTGTGTCTGTTGTAAATATTGAACTCTGCCACTATAAAGGCAAGTCAGCCATAGTCCATATGTAAATGAATGATCAGAGATATGTTTCAATAAAACTTTATTTAGAAAGTAGAGAGTGGTTTGGGCATGGTGGTGCATGCTTGTAATCCCAGTGGCTCCAGAGACTGAAGCAGGAGGATCACAAGTTCAAGGCCAGACTCAGAAAAGTGAGGTGTTAACAACTCAGTGAGACCTTGTCTCTAAATAAAATACAAAATAGGATTGGGGATGTGGCTCAGTGGTCAAGTGCCTCTGAGTTCAATCCCCATTACATAAAAAAAAGGGGGGGGGCTGGGGTTGTGGGCTCAGTGGCAGAGCGCTCGCCTCGCACGTGCGCGGCCCGGGTTCGATCCTCAGCACCACGTAAACATAAATGCATTGCATTGTGTACAACTAAAGTAAATAAATAAATAAATATTTTTTTAAAAAATTGAGTGGGCAGAGTGGTCCAGATTTAACTGTTCCCTGACTTAGATATATACAAACATCTTAAGCTTTTATTAAGCAAATATTTAAGTGAAGTTCTGTGGTAATAGGTTGTAACATGATTAATTGCCTTATGTTTGGACAGACTTAGGTTCAAATCTCATTTCTGTCACAAGCATTGTAAAGTGAAAGAAACTAATGGATAGAAACATAACCACATCCATATAATAGTCAAATTTATTTAGTTGGAATGTGTTTGTAATATATTATATTATATGTTCAGTATACATTAAGCATGCAATAAGTATTATTTTATACTAGGAATATAAATATTATTTCACCTGACTATGGAGACAAATCTATGGATCCAATCAATTAAAACACTAAATGTATAATATATTAAACATGAGGGGAATAGTTATATTAAAGATGTCACAATTAATATTTTGCTATTAGATACTAATATCATAGTAAAGTATATATATATATATACATGCTATATATATAACATATACTAATTTAATAGTAAAAATAACAATTGGCATAATAGCAATCTAAGATTATTCCAGTTTTTAAAGCATACATTCTTGATTTAATTGAAAAACCTAAAATTTAAAGTTATATATGCTTTCATTGCCCAACAACAATTTATGGACTTGGCAATTAATTAAAAATCAAATAATCTTTGCTCTTTTGATTGTGAAAACTTTCCAGAAATTTTTCAAAGAGAATTCTGTGTGCTCTAGAGAGTACTGATTGGTGATTTGGAATTTGAATTTATACTTTTCTTTGATCCAAATATTACAGTCCACTTATTCAAATTTTGGCATGATCTATGTCAAAGCCTATTTTGCACAAGCCAAAATGAAGTGAGAGGTAGGCAATACCTATTAAGTTTTCAAAATCTGTGATATGTTTGGACTTAGAAAATATGTACATTCAAAATGATTATGAAATTATTTTAACTATACTGTCTAAAACATCAAGACTAGGTAAAAAATGTAAATGATTTCTCCATATTTTCCTGAAATAAAAAGCTACAAAAAGTATTTGTGACTATTTTTGATAATTTTTATTCAATAACCATAAAAATACATAGGAATATTTAAAAACCATTTATTTCAGTCATTTTTTTAATAGAACCTCCTTATCACATAAACTTCAATTTGAAATACAGATGATGTGGGAATTTATTTTGTCCTAAAATGCCAGATTAGTAAACTATATAGCCTCTTTTGTTTTCCAGAGTTTTATACCAAATTGATAATAAATTCTTCTTTTTAAAATATTATCGAAGTATTTGTTATAATTTATGTCTGGTTCATAAAAATAATATTTAAACATTCTATAAAAGAGAAAATGCTTGATTTAGTTATTATTCTGAAATATTTCCATGATTATATATTCTAATTAGAAAAATTATATTTTCATTGTAAGAAAATTTTACTTAATATTTCTGTGACTATTATCATTAATTTTATTAAATATTCTTAATTCTAAATGTAAAAATTAAAGTATAAATTATTATTTTGATATTTTATATGATTCTATGAATTCCAAAGAATTGAGTAAGCCAAGCCCCAAATCTTTTTAAGTCAGATTATAATATAGTAACAGAAAATATTTTATTTTTATAATATTTTTCATTCTTTGTGCACCTATACTAGGTACTACAGATTAGAAAATGAGAAAACAAAGTTATATAATAAGTAAAGAATAATCTCTATTACTTTGTTCATTTAACTTTATGAAAATAATTTGTTTTGACATTTGCATAATTATGCATATATGTTCATATGATAAGAGTATATAAGGTTACAGACATTTGAATAGGTCTAGCTATATAATAGTAAAGTTGAAATATGGATGAAACACATGATATATTATTCTAAGATATGCAATACGTAATAATAATATACAGATATACATATGAATATGTACATGACATAAACAAAAATGATATAGTTCTGATATTTTTGGCAAGTTTGATGGATGAAGTGGCATTTGAATTAGGGCTTATAAGGTAGACAGTAGCCTTATGAACTAATGTGAAAAGAAGATCTCTTTCAAGACAAGATAGAATAAGCAAAGAATTGAAGGTGAGAAAAAATAAGTCACGTGAGAAAGGTGAATGTTTCAGCTTCGTTTGAGGATATGGTTATGTGGTGTGTCCACATAGTACATGGTGTGGACTCAGTATGGAGCTGGCTAAAACCATCTCCTGAAAAAATGTGTGCTTAACTCAATTAGGAAAAGCAATTGTCAAAAGTGTTTTGAGCAGAGATGTGATATAAAAAATTATCCCAACAGTTTTTAGTAGGGTGGAATAGAGGCTGAGAGAAACAAGAGATAAACAATTTGAAAATAAAGAACACAATGGATTAATAGTGTAGGAAAAGGAAATATGGAAAAGAAGCACAGGTGGATGAAAGAGGAAAGTAGTGATAACTCCTTGAGGTACAGTATTGCATAGTGGCTAAAACTTACACAATGTTGCAGGGAATGTAAGTACCGCCATCAACGAGAAAAGTATAAAGGTTCCTCACAAAACTAAACATAGATCTCCTATAAGATCCAGCTCTACCACTTCTGGGTATATAGGCCCAAGGAGGTAAAATCAGCATGTTTATTGTGGAACTCTTCACAATAGGTAAAAAATGGAATCAGTCTAGGTGTCCCTCAACAGATGAATGGACACAGAAAATGTGGTATATATACACAATGGAGAATCATGGTGCCATAAAGAGTGAAAACCTGTCATTTACAGTAATATGGATAAAACTGGAGGTCATTATGTTAAGAGAAACGAGACACAGAACGACAAGTACTGGGTGGTCTCTCTCCTTTGTGAAAACTAAGCAACAACAACAAAAACTCAGTCTAAAAGTGACTACTAGAGTTTGAGAGGGAAAGGAGGGTCAAGAAAAGAGTGACTGAATACATTTTTTAAAAATTAAAAAAAAAAGAAACTGTCAAACTGTTTTTTTAAAGAAGTGATAGCAATTTACAAAAACAAAAGAAAAAAGAGTGACCGAATTTGATCAGTGGATGCACTATGCTTATATGGAAATATCACAATGAACTCTATTAATATGTATACTTACTATGAGTTAATTTTTTAAAAAATCTGTATCTTGGAGTCAGATAGATCTGAATTCAGGTCCTAGTATGTTCATCTACTTTAAGTTTTATTTATTTCCTCTGAGACCAAGAACTAGTAACAGAACCTACTTCAGAGACAAGGAAAAAAGTCACGAGATGCTGTGTTAAAAGTGTCTATGAGCACAATATCTTTTAGCAGATGGTGGAGATAGTTGCAGAATTTTGGTCACAGATTAATTGAATGGAAGAAGCCAAAAAATGTAATTGAAGGTGCATTTCCATGATTGCACTATAGAAACAAGCAGAAAGACCTGGAGAAAGGATAATAAAGAATAGAGCAACACAGACAGCTACAGTCTCCACCTGTTCTTCCAACACCTTGCATTTTTAGTTCTTCACATACATTGACTATTTTTATTGAACTATGATAATATATGCTAACTGATTAATAAGCTACTTTTTTCTAAGTCACATTTGTTTTCTTTAAAACATGCAATGTTTGTACCACTTTTTGCCACTTTAAAGAGCAGGTGGCTTGCTTCTGTCCATAGGTTTACTTGTCATTCATCACCTTCTGCTTTATTGACTAAATGACTTTTTGTAAATTTATATTCAGTCCAACACCTCCCTTTCTAAATGGTA
The DNA here is from genome assembly GCA_025594165.1 of Tamias sibiricus. Lineage (NCBI taxonomy): Eukaryota > Metazoa > Chordata > Mammalia > Rodentia > Sciuridae > Tamias > Tamias sibiricus. The sequence continues at coordinate 34,626,009 of CM046668.1, forward strand.
GGACCTAGAAAGAAGATGCAGCTTCTGGGGCCAAATAGATTGTGGCACAGCTGATGCTTTGCTCAAAATCTATACTGATTGCAATAACTGGATCAATCATGTAGCTATCTGCATTGATTTGTAGGATTGCTGACAATTTGAGCCCACTGTCATTTTCCATAGAAAAAAGTTGCCAAAATCGGTACAGTTCAAACCAACCTCTTTTAAATAGAGGGTAAAAGGAAAAAGAACAAAAATCAGGGAAGAAAAATAATAATATGTATAAACTAGAATAATCCTACCACTACTTTATCAGAATTTCTGCTGTTATTAAACACACTTTCATACTATAACTTTGGTACTTTCCAAGGAACGTGAATATATTATACTGAAAATGATAGTTTTAAAATATTGGCAACATAACCATTAATCACTATGAGAGGTACTTAAAAAAAGAGATCTAGAAAAAATAAACAATGAAATGTATATTGGTGTGATTTATCAACTGGTGTGATTTATCAACTATGAAAACTAAAACACTTAAAAGTGTTGTAAAAATATTCCATTTGTGCTTGTGTTCATTTTGCTTATTAATATGAAGCATATGCTTTTTCTAAAATCATGTATAATTTTTTGTGTCAATTCTAGTATTCAGAAAATAATTTTTCTCTAGAACAAGAATAAAAAGTCCAAAACCAAATTTTCAAAATGCAGGTTAAAATCTTAATTTTCAATATTATTGGTTCATCTTTCAAATAAGAATATTTACCTTTTAGAGCTGCAAAATATATTCAAAATACCTATGTTGTTTTTGATATCTTGTAAATAATTAATTATTTCAATCCTTAATACAAATAATTTTCCTTGACTATATTTATGAAAGTTAATCTCATATCTATTAATGGCAATTAATAATCCTAATAGTAAATAATTCACTGACTTATTTCTTAAAAATGTTTCCAAAGTAATTTTAGTTAGTTGAGTTGTCATCATATGGTCATTCCATATAATAAATTAATTATATCATTAAATTTTAATGTTTCAAATATCTGTGTCAAAATTTCTGTTTGAAAACTATCAAAATCATTTTATCATTAATATTTTAACTTTAAGCAAAGGAAAACCATAACTGCTCTTACTGTAATCATTAGGAAATGTATATAGACTCCTTCAGAACCTATAGACTTTATTAAATAATGATTTGAAAAATTAAAACATTTATTGTACTAAGAAATTATTGAATATGAGAAAAGAAGAATTTTTAGTATGCATTATTAACTAAATATTCAGCCATCAATTTGTACTTAAATTTGTGTATATTTTGCTTCTGATTTTCATTGAACTGGATTCAATGAGTAATTTTAAGATTCAGAATCATATCTCTAAGTAATTTTTAATTAAAATCAAACATGGCTGTTATGTAGACATCCTTGTATTAATTTAATTCCTTCAAATTAACATATTTTAGGTTAAATATAGTACTTCTAACATTTATTATTAACACTTTTGTAAACCTTAACATATTAAATTTTAAATAACAGTACTCTTAAAACACTTGTATTTTTAATTACAGATTATGGAAGACTATATCTAAATGTGAATTTCTTTTCTTTATGAAAAGTTAACATGAAACAGAAAAGACAAGTTACCTATGGTTGCTAAAATTGACAAAATTGTGATGTTCAAAGATTATATATATATCTATAAATTCCATCATGTGATCTTCTGTTGTAAATAAAGAATATTCAATGCTCTTATTTATCTTCTCCTAATTAACATATCTTACACTGGCATCTGATAAATAGAACATGTTTTTTCATTAAATATTTATTAAAATGCTTTTCTCTACACTCACCAATTAAGGGCCAATTTTATTACAAAGATACCAGGAAAATTCCACAACCTCAGGACACTGAGTTGATTCACAGGATACAAACCCTGTGGTACTCTAAACAATAACATGTATTCTTGTTCTTTATTAGAGAAATAAACAGAATAATATATGATATTAACCAAAGGAAGCCAATTCAATCTAAAATAAGTGCACAAAGTACAACTTAAATTAAAAGTAAATTCAAAATCTTGATTTACTGAAAAGTACTATTTGCATTAAAGTCTCCATTACGTTTTTGAAGTTTCCAGAAAAATCCTATAATTTATATAAAAATGTTCTATTATTCAGAAATTATCTTTTTCTCTCTTCATTTCTCCCTTTCCCTCTTTCTCTAATACACACACTTATACCTATACAAACAGCTGCCTCTGTGTCCAATAGATAAGTACAATTGTTAAACTACAAAGAGGCCATTCTTGTTCCATTTTGCAACGAAATTACAAAGATTATTATCAATACTACTACACAGTAAATACACATAAGTTACTAGTTATAATACAGAGATATAAGTATGGTTCAAAATTATTAATAGTCATTATAAATGATGATATTGAAACTAGAGATAGATATATACATAGAGAGATGTATGATAGAGTATTTACATGTAGTTTCTTTAAAAATTATTTGCTGCTCTTTGAATGACTGAGTTTACTTTTATTTTACACTTGATTCTACTACAAATAGTTCTGTTTGGTTTTCTTTTCTGAATTTTTTTTGGGGAAAGCACATTTTCTTGTCTAAGGAAACTGACAAAGCAGTATGCTTTTGTGGAAAAATGTACATAGGAAAGCAGTTTGGTTTTTCTACACAGCAGGAAATGACTGCCCTCTGCTGTCAATTTGTAGAATATTTTGTTTGGTATGTTTCTACTATTTCTGAAAATATTTGGAACTGTAATATCCATCTATATATTGTTCCTAATAATTGAATAACATCCAGCATGTGTACGTAATACACATACTATTCAATGCATATTCAATTTGTAGATTTGACAAACTCTCCTGAATCAAAATTAGGTTCTGATATATGTAGATAGTATGAGATGAGGAGTTGGATGGGGAGATTCTTAATTGTGTTTATTTTTCCAGAAGCAAAAAGAAAAGACATAGTCACAAAGCTCTTAAATGAAAGAAAATGCAGAGAATTAAGTTCTAAATAAGTAGTGAAGTAGTTTGAAGAAATTTTATTTTTTCACTGTAATCAGCATCTTAAACATTACATAGTATATAGAATTTATTTTCCTGAATAGTTTTATCAAGATATACAAAGGAATGTCATGGAGTTAACTGACATTATTTTTTATACTTTTCAGCATTCTCTTGCTAATTGCATAAGTCTTCTAGATACCAAAAGTAATGTGAATATTCTGCAATAAGTTACAAACATAATAAAGCCTTGTCTTTTAATTTTCAGGTTTTACAATCTACACTCAAGTCCTCAATTTGTTTCAAATAATACTATAAATTAGGAAAAGCAAAATAAGTAAAAAGCTACCCTTTAATAAAAATTATCATATAAATCTTATTTAAAAAAAAAGATATTCTCTCCTGTAAGGGTAAAAACTGAACACTTTTTTCAATAACTACTTATTATCTACATATAAACCAATTATTCTGATCAACCTAAGGGTAAAGTCACAAGTTAGGAAATAATCCTGATTACAATAAGCCAATATTTCTATATTTATGCTACTTAAATTATCTCCAGCTATTATATTACAAAAATTTATAAGTAGGCACATTCCAAAATTTTTATATTTTTCACCCCAAATAACATTCATTTCACAATAAAGTTCATCAGAGTTTTAGTTAGATAAGGATGTATTTCTAGATATATAGATATCTATACATCTCTAAATATAAGTATTTTTAGATATATTGGTATCTGTAGGTGTAGATATAGATAGACCAATAGAGACAGAGAGGCAGAAACAAATTCAGATTAATTATTTTTTATTATAATATTTTACAAGAATCCAAATTCAAAACAACAAAACACATATTTATTATCATTTTACTAATTCAATGAAAACTGATTCTTTTCAACTGTTTATGTGTAAATTAGGAAGACATATTTTCTCCTTAACAATTTGAAATAATTTGCCACACTTTTAAAATAATTAGACATAACAGACATATCTTCAAATTTATTTTTTGAAGACATTACATTTTCTGACACTTCTTTCTAAACCAAGAAAATGAGTTATGTCAACTCTCTTCCATTTTGTAGACCTCAGGAAAGATGCTCTCAAGATTCACTGCCTATTTACTTTTATGAACTTTTGCCTGAGTAGCATTAAACTTGATACTCCCTGATGTGATGCAATGAGGAATTCTTATTAGAATTAGGGATTTTGAATGAAGCTTTTTCAAACAGGAAGCATTTTAAATATATGTTTGTATAGTAGGTGAAGTGAATTTAAATTTTATGATAAGGTAATAGTGATCCATCTGCAAAAAGAAGACTTTTGGTAAAGTAATATTCCCCTAAAATATGCCCCAAATGACCTCAGTAAGGTCAGAAGTTAAAATAATTTTTAAAACAGCATTCAAATGATGTCCCATTTAAAAATCATTTGTATATAGATTTTATGATTCCTCAATGAGTTTTCTAAAACTCGTTTGTGTGTTTTTTCGTGGGGTTCATATTCTCTATTTAACTTCTTACTATGTTTTGATGTAGTTATACTTAAATAATTTATGATGTACAATAATAAACTAGTGGTTGTCTTTTTTTCCTTTTTAATTTAAGTTGCTTTTCTAAGTTGTTACTTAATTATTTTTGATTATAATATTTTATATTCCTAAAATTAATTTAAATTACAGGAAAAATTATTTTAAAACTTATAATGAATTATTTTATTATAGAAAATAAGGATCCATCAAAGAAATATTATCTAAATGTAAAAGCTTCTTATACTCATTACTTTTTAAGGTGGTATGATCTACAAGTTGAATACTGTTCAAATTGCCAAATTTTATATTTGGCTTTAAAAAGTCAATGTATATAATGCTTTAAATAACATTATATTTTATATAGACAGAGAATAAGAACTACTTTTTATAATATTCAACAATCTCATGCATGCACTATCATTTGCAAATGTCACTAGCATTCAAGTAACTTTTTGAATGATTCCTCTCCAGTCTTACTTTGACCAACTGTTTTGTCTCAGGGAGGTTTGTATGGTATTATTTGGTAGTGAGGATGGTTACCTGTAAATCCTTTCATCCAGAATGCAAAATGATGCAATCTAGAGAGAGGTAGTTCTATTTCGAAGCAGAAGACCTCACTTTAGCTATTGCATAAGAGAAGGATGAAAATAAAGGACGTTTTGAGTAATTGTTAATACAAGGTCAATCCTGGATCCCTGTGCCCTCCTTCTTTACTCTTTCCTCCTTGCCCCTCTATATTCTCCATGTCCTGGAATTAGCTAGCTCACCTCACAATGCCAGCTGTAGATTTTAAGGTTTAGGATCTATTACAAATTTTATAAAAAGATTTTTTTCTTCTTAACAATAAAGTGATATTACCAAAATGTTGGGTCTATAGTCAGACAGCCTGTGTTAGAATCTTCCTATTTTCACTAATTGTAAATATGGGCATACTTTAACAAACTCTTTGAGCCTGGGTTTCCATCTTTTAAACTTACTAATTGCTGAGTTATTCAGTGACATGTTTATGTAAAACACTTCACACAGAAACATCACTCACTACATGTTAGCAAATATGAATTATGTTGTTATTATTGACTTTTGTCTACTGAAAATAAGGGAATAATTATGTCAATGGAGGACATTATTTAAATTATAAGTGTGCAGCCAAATACAAGGATTTTGGAAATATTAGATGTGAGAAATTAGAATGACAAAGGACATAATGTTTGCCATCCTTGTTAATTAGATTAGTGCTTATAACATTAAAATAAAGTAGTTGAAGGAGGTCTGTGCCTTGGGATGAGAGTCAAAATAATTGGTGCCTTTCTAGATTTGAAAGAATCCTAAGACATGGAAATAGTTTTTCTTTGGTAAATATTGGGAATAATGGACAAGAATTATTTTAGTCAGCTTTTTTGCTGCTGTGACTTAAGATCTGACCAGAATAATTGTAGAGGAGAAAAAGATTATTTGAGGGCTCATGGTTTCAGAGGTCTTAGTCTGTAGAAGGCCAGCTCCATTCTTTGAGGCTAAACATCATGGTGGAAGAGTATGGTGGAGGGAAGCAGCTCACATCATGATCAGAAGCAGAAAGAGAGGTCTCCATTTGCCAGATATAAGTACATAACCCAAAGCCACTTCCCCAATTCCCACCTCCTCCAGCTACACCCTACCACTTCAGTTACCACTCAGTTAACCCCTATTAGGGAATTAAATCACTAATTGGGTTAAGACTCTTAACAACTCATTTTTCCTCTGACCTTTCTTGCATTGTCTCATATGTGTGCATTTTGAGGCCACCTCACATCCAAATCATGACACAAGGATCGTCTGTTTTTATTTTAATTTCTTCTATATATCACCAAGTTTTTCACAAATTTCAAGTTATTTTGTTTAAGAAACATTCCTGTTATATTAATCCCTTGTTCAGAGACTATTTTGTAGGTAATTCCAGTATTCTCAAAGACCTAACTGTTCCAACTGTTTTTTTTTTTCCCTCTGATACTACATAAATATAATAACAAAGCCTCTGAGCCTCCATCTAAAAATTTTATCCAAATTTATGTTTTGAGGACTCCAAATGTTCTCTCTGTCACTGGGAAGCAGTTGGCCTGAACCTCCATTCAGGCTATTTTCACGTCTGCCACTAGTGTTTCTTTGAACCATGGAAACTGTAAAAAGAAAACAGAAAACATTGTCTTTATAGAAAACTGCACAATGTTCTATGACTAAGATGCTAAGGGATGGAGAATCACCTTCACTCCAATGCTGTTTCACAACTTATACTCTAGATTCTACTTGAATCCAGAATCTCAAAATCTTTCATGAATGCATAGTCTTCCTTTGGTTCGAAAATGAGTGTCCAAATATGTTTAAATTTTCATAGACTTATTTATTCATTATATTTATTATAAATAAGTTTCATGGTTTGATACACTGTAGTTAAATAATACTGAAAAACAAAACACAACTATGGCACCCCCTAGTGCTATAGAACTAACCATTTAGAGCCACAAACCAATGTTAAACAATAATGCTAAAATAAATATATTTATTCCATCAATCAATCCAACAGATATTTACTTGTATTTTCATTAATCACATATTTGCCTTCTGTTCCAAGTGCTAACTACATAAATATGATTAAAATAAAAAGCATCCACCCAAGTGTAGCTTTAATTATAATGAAAATCACAATAACAAAATAAAAAACGTGCAACATTGTAGGTGGCATTCTATGGAAAAAATAAATATAATATGGACTATAGGAACTGTAAGCAGTTTGGAGTTGCTAAATCAACTTATATTATAAATATGAGTACAAGTAAACATTTTCATAAATGCTATAAATGAAAAAATAATTTGCTCGCAAAAGATAAATCATTTATTTTTCCCATTAGCATTCAGTCTATGGATTAATCCCTGTTTACCATTGTTTCTCATTTATATTTATTATTATACTGTTAAAAAAGATACACAGAATTTCAGTATATTTTGATATCTTGGGGAATTATGTGGAATAAGCAAAACAGACATTTGAGCACGAGCCAATAAGCTAGGTAATTTAGTTCTGCAGACTGCAACTTCTCCAGGGAATAATTTATATCTTGAATCCTAACCTGCACTGGAATTGGTGGAGCCACTGCCACTAGTCTTCCAAATCTGCCCTCCCACATATCTAGCTGTGGCTTGGAAGTTCCATCTCAGATAGAGTCCTCTCTTGGCTATCTATCTTATTAGTCTCTTTCAATGCTACTTATCCAAATTCAATTTCTAATAGCTTCTTTGACATTACACATTAGTTTTTTTGAATACAGATGTGGTTCTATCCTTAACAAATACAAGTTCTTAATCATAAAGAATAATACCATCTTTTTATAATAAATCTGAAAAGGCTTGTACTCTGTGGTCATAAATGTCAAGAGTTTTGTGTACATTGATGGAAGAAGTTAATCCATACTCCTCTCCATCCAATAATTCTCATTTATTTAACATTTTATTTTACTCCATATCTGGCTTGATGGTACTGTCTGTACCATTACCAGCTAAATTTCAAGACATGCAGTACATGACCATCTAGAAAGATCCTTGTTTCAACTGCATTATACCAAAATTCTATTTGAGTTTTCATTGCAGTAGATTATAGTTATTATAATCTAAGTTTAAAGGCAGGGATAATTATGTCTGCACCTAATAGGTGATAAATGTTATTTCATTTAATAAATGGATAAATCGATGTGCAGACAAAAAGTACTCCCTCTGAATGAATTCCGTCTGTAGCTTGAAATATTATCTGGAATGTTATCCTTCGATGTTACAATACTCCCACTCAAAAACTCCTCTCTCCTATGGCTTAATATTTAGTGCACTAATATGCTTTTATTAATCATTCTTTAGCAATATATCAACAGAATGTGAGGATATCACCTGCATGTGGGGTGTAAGCTTATCTCTAAGTGTTTCGGAAATTAAGGGAGGACAAGAAATTTGGAAGAGTGTGACTACTGCGTTTTGACATTTAATCAATGTTTTCACCATATATGGAGTCTTTTTGTTTAACCAAAAGTACAGAAGAAATTTCCTTTATTTTACCAATATAAAGAGATGTGAATTATGATTTCATGTGGGCAAATGTATTGGGGATTTTAACAGGTGTTCAAATTCTTCAGCCTATCTACCTAGTTTCATGTCTTCTTCCCTCAAAAGTCCTTAAAAGTTTCATTTGCTGAGATTTTCCATTGTCCTATTTTTAACTAAGCTAACTTTTTGATGGATTTTTCTATTTAAGCAATTTGCTTTAAGATATCTCTTTCCTGCTAAGGTATCACTGCAAAGCTGGTTCTCTATCACTCTCAAGAGAGGACCCCCACTCTATGGAGAATAGCAGTGATCATCACTGTGATAACTACCAAAAACAAGAGCCTATACATTCAAGACAACTGCATCTTGGGCTACTGTTAAGGTCCATAGTGCCTGCCAGGCACTGGGTACCTATGTATCTGAGACTGGTGAGACAGACACAGAAAAATGCAAAAAAGGGTCATTACATGCAGAGAGGCAGCAAGGGACAGAAAAAAAAAAATGGATCCACTATGTCTCAAGAAAGCTCCTCAGGGTAGGTGGAGTCCAACTTTGCAGCACAGGTGGTGAACCTTGAAAGGAAACAAAGCCCAGAATATACTGGGCATTCCCTCTCTTTATCATGATGTTTTATCTCCAGCACATTCTACAGAGTTACTGAGAATAACAAACAAGAAAAAGGAGGGGCAGCAGATTGGTCCAAGGCAAACCAGAGAGCTGTGTGGCAATCACTTACAAATCTATTTTTTTTCCCTCTCAACAGTTCAGTATATTCATATATTTTATGCAATAACAACCTATCTTATTTTTCATTTTGTATACATGGTGCTTATACTAAATAATTTTCATTTTAGTGGTGAAACAAAGATGCATATGTCTTTCCAATCCCTATTTATATAGATATAGAATGTACTCACTATTTTCATAGTTTTGAGCTATCACATTTGATTTTTGAAATAATTTTTAATTTGTTTTAAAGAGTTACACATTTGATTTTTGAAAGTCATTTGTATAGATGCTTGAGAAAAAAAAAATCCTCCCCATGCCTTTGTCCCATTCTCCCCTCTTACCAGGCCTAGAGAAATTTGGCAGAGATACTATGTCAGGTAGACATTATCAAACAAATAGAAATACCAAATTTACAATTTTTATCTCATTTCTCCCCTTCTGAAATTTCTGGCAATTCTAAATCAAAGGATTGTAGAATGTTTTACCTTATCTTTTAACATATACAACATGAAAAATACACAAATATAAAAATCAATATGAAGCATTTAATGTTGAGACCTTGTAAGTAGACTTGCTTCATTATACACAGGACTATCATTGTCATAAAACATATTGCAGCACATAAAATATCTCTGATTTAATTCTAAAATAAAGTATTACCAAGTGACATAGGTCATTGTTCTGTAAAAAATATAATTTGTTATTAGTTTAGGGTAAAATGCATCATAATTCTGAAGAAAACACAGAATCTAAGACTTTTTGCTCATTTCCTTGTATCAGAGCATGCTAAATCAATATTAACATTTTTTAAAAATTGTAAACTGTTTAGTTTTAAATGATCTCATTTGAATGTTCTTAATCCTATTTTAGGAGATATATATTTTTATAATTAACATGATAACATTACTTGTAACCTGATGAACATCAAAATAGGCAAACCAGTTTCTGTCAATAATATGTATATATACATTTGAATTCCAAATTATTTTAAAAATATGAGCATGTGGTGTTGTGCTAAGAGAATTCAAAAATTAATAGTACTCAGAAATTTTAATCGGTTATTTTATTGTGCTCAGAGTAACAGAATAGTGGTTTCATTTCTGCCTTTGTCTATTTTCTCAGATGTTATTGGGTTAGAGAAACCTTATGACCTCATTTTGGTTACCCACTGCTAAGAGCCACTCATGTGTCACAGAAAATATTTTTTCAATATGTCAACCATAATGAAAATGTTCAAGTAACAAAGGAAGACATTGGCTGTGATTTTGGCTGTAGAGTCATACTTCCAGAACCAGCTGCCTTACAAAGAAATCTTATCAGAAACTAAAGCTCTTTCTATATTTCTAAAGCTATTCATAACATGAGTATCATTTCAGCATTGGTAACAATAATTTAAAACTTCGCTTGCATGGTAGATAACAGGTGTGTTTATAACAATACGATTTTTATCCTTTCAAACAGTGGTGATTTTTTTCTCTTAGAGGTGATCATATGCTTTACTCGTATTTAGAAGACTATCTCAATAATCAAGTATCTTTCTAAAACTACTCTGCACTTTCAAATGCATAAAATACATATTCATAAGATATATTTTTCTTACATTTAAGGAACATTTCCTTATGCTTTGTTGATATTTAGCAATATTTTCTTCTACTTTCTGATTATCTCCCTATCAGTTTAATTTAGCCTTCATGAGGTTTTAATTTGTGTGTCCTAAATAATGAAAATATTTATATTTTAAACCTTTCAATGAATAAACATGTATTTGACAATAAGTATTATTTTCCAACTCTATTCTTAATATCTACTGGACTTAATGTGAAAATGTTGTATTTGTCTACATTTGAAGTCTGTAGAGGTTTCCAGAATGCCATTTTTGGTGGTGATGGAGGTGCATCATTCATTTCTCTCATCGAGAGAACTACTGTCAGGCATGTGGTTGGCAAATAGCCTCCAACTATCTGTTGCACTTTGGGATTTATACTAAGGCTGTACTCTCCCATGGACCTCCCCAGCCAATGTCAAGGCATTGTGGAGTTGATCAAACTGGCAGTTTATGGTGAACACAGGAATCATCTGATGGGAAATCTCTGCTCTAGTGTTTTCCATTGGACCTGGAAAAAATCATTTTCAAAGTGTCACTGTAGAGTGAGGTTACTCATCATTGTTTCCTCCCTTCCTTCCAACATCATTGTCTAAAGTTTCCTCCCGGTCTTTTTTTTTTTTTTTTTTTTTTTTTTTTTTTTTTTTTTTTTTTTTTTTTTTTTTTTTTTTTACCTCCTTTTTGTTTTTCAAAGAAAAATAAGTTTTTCCAATAAATATTGTGCATATCTAATTTCATTTTGGTGTCTGCTTATTGAAAGATTCAAACTTTTCACTAGTGTTTTATGTAGTAAAATTTCCAATTATGTAATTGAGACAGGAAGATATGGAGTCTAAATTGAAAAAAAAGGGCACTGTTAAACTCTGGAAAGGCATGAAATTGTGAAAGAAGTAGAGTATACTGTGTGACATTGGAAAACAGAGCATTTGAAATTTTCATTTTATATTGAGGATTTGTGAAATATTCGCCATTTATGTTAGTAGATTAATTCCTTTATATTTTACCGATTTCATGAATCTTTTGTTGTAAAAGTGTGGTTTAAATCCTTAACATAGGCTGAGGTCATTTGCACCCCAATGAATGGCATGGAGAAAAGAAATTATCAGAAAGTGGAATTCTGAGAGCATCTTTGTATTACTATATTCCATTGAACTTCTGGCCTCCTATTTCCCTACCAGCGTCTCTCATCTTCTGATCCAAGTCGGAAATTGGGTGAAATGCCTTCTACTTAAACTTTAAATTAGACAGGAAGATGGAAAAGGATTAAGAATAGATGTGGAGAACAAAGTGAGAACACACAGCAAAATAACCAAATATTTAAACTCCTCTTTTATAAGCAATTCCTATCAGTGTGATATAAAAAAAAAAAAAAAAAAAAAAAAAAAAAAAAAGCAAGGAGTTTTGAGTCCAATAGGTCTAGACTGGTTTCTAGGTTTCCACTGCTTTTCCTTGTGCCTCTCGACTTTATTAGTTAACTTTTTTAACCTATTTAAATTTTCTTTGGACATTTAAGATAATGCATGTGGGTCATGGAGCACAGTTAGACACCTAATATGTACCAACTGCTCTAATTATTTCTGATTAATGAATACAATCATAATTTAAATTGGTTTTATGTAAATGAAACTCTATGTATTCCTATGCCAGTATATACACTTGCAAAATTGCAAGAATATAAAGAACACAATTATAACCTAAGGTGGTAATTTTAAATTCTAATATACATAAACATCATCTAAGAAGCTTGTTAAAATGTACATTCCCGAACTCTCACATATAGATTTTGGTTCATTATCTCTGGAAAAGTTTCCAAGAATTTGCGTTTTGGAGAAGAATGTAAAGATGTATCTCAGGTTGGTAATCTATGGTACCAGTTTGGCTACCCTCCCAGGGCCAAAATGCTCTTTGTATATAACTAATTGACATATATTCATTTATTAATTAGAATAACTATATAGATTTACTTACCTTCTAAATTTTAGGACTACCTAGAATTAATACTTTTATCCATATAATTTACTTTAACTATAAAAACAACATTATCAAATATAATGAATACTGAAGCACGAGATGTACTCTTTTCATGTGTGTATTCAAAATTGGAAAGCACAAGTCACTCATTCCAAGTAGCATAGTAAGATTTTTGGTTGTCAAAACTTAGGACTTAACATTTATTTTTTGAAATGTCATCTGTCTCATATAAAATTTCACATTTTATGTCATTATAAATGACCACTGAAGATATCTAATGGATGTATCATAGTTATTTTAATAAATAATTTAAGAATTTGGGGTTTTAAATTTATAAAATATAAAGGTTACTCTGTTTTTACAATCAAAGTTTTTATAGTGGTACAAATAAAGCAAATATTTTCTAAACTTCTGAATTTAACAATTCCACCTAGCTAATTAGAAGAATAGAAAATTAACTACTTTTCTCAAAGTTAATTATTTTTAATAATTTTTTCCTTAGTTGTAGTTGGACACAATACCTTTATTTTATTTACTTATTTTTATGTGGTGCACAGGATTGAACCCAGCGCCTTGCCTGTGTTAGGTGAGCGCTTTACTGCTGAGCCACAGCCCCAGCCCCCAAAATTAATTCTTTATAATGTTATTCAATTCCAAAATGTTCGAGTATTTAATTTATACATAATTTTAGAATTAGATCAGCAAATAGTCAATGTTTATCAATTTTTCCTTTGTGGAAGTAAAAACATTTCTCCTTTCATATTGTATGTAAAGTGGTTCAAAATAAAGAAAATACTCTTTAATATAAGATAAACCTAATGTCATTATGTAGCAAATACAAAGAAAAATAACAATAAAAGGAGGAGATCCTTCAGATGGACTTTTCTGATGCAGCAAATACATATCACAGGCTGCCCATTCTTGAGGCACTCTGACAAGATCTGTAATTCTGGGGTTAACAACATAGTTTTTATGTTAAGAGAAGATTGAAGAACAATTCTCAAAATGGAACCTATTTTATGGAACTTATTTTATGCCTGGCAAGGCTACTGACTATGTATATGTTTGATTTATAAAACTGGGTTCTCCTGGTGATTGCTGATTAAAGTTTATGCCACTTATAATGGCATAGTTTCTGTTGTGCTATTTTTCTATTATTATTAGTAGTAGTAGTAGTGGTGGTGGTGGTGGTGGTGGTGGTGGTAACAGTAGCACCAGTGGTGGGGATTGAACCCCAAACCTATTTTTTCATATTCAGCTACATTCATTGCGGACTCTACATGTAACTTGACTGATGAGAGAGTCATGCTTTCTAATATATTGTTGCTAATTTGTCAAATTGAAAACAAGTTTAAAAACTAAGATGTTTTTGCTCAGGTGATCATTAATGAGGACCTTAGAACAGTATTTTCTTTAGAATAGAATGAAGCCTAATACTACAGTTTGATAATAAGTGATTTCATATGGAAGTTTTTGAAGGAGATTATTGTAAACTGAAAACATTTCTGAGTGAAAACATATATAGAACATTGGGATTAAAAGATGGCAAATTATTGGAAATAGATTTATCTCATAATTTCACAGAAAAATATTCTATTTAGAGAAACTAACTCTTAATCCAATCAAAATGCAAGCAAAATACCTAAATTTTTCAGTACTGTCTTTAGTATATTAATTCTAATTTACTTATACTTGCTTTTATCCCCATCCAATCATCATGAGTTTATCATTGACTTATGTAAAATAGAAACACTGTATGTGAAATTCATAGAATACAAAGAGACTGCTGCTATGAAAACCTAACTATATAGGTTAAGGTCAGTATCAATTCTACTACTGGAGATTTCAAAAATACATATCAATATTTTTAAATGTATTTTACCTATACATAGAATTATACATAGTAAAGTGTGCAAGTCCTTTACTTATTATTCAATACTTGAATCTTTCATAAGACTGGGAAATGTTCAATAGGAAATTCACTGTTCCCATTAGAAATGAAAAGAAAAGCTAATATACCATTTCTAGCATAACACATGAATTTTTAAAATAATATATAGATGAGTTTTAAAGCAGAGCAAAGTTTATAGGTTTGCCCTTTGTAGAAATCTCACTTTTAAATTTTGTTAATAGAAACAGCAAAAATATAGTCACATGAATGTAATTGTGAAGTTACATTACTTGTGTGATTTTCAGAAACATCTCCATATCTTAAAATTAAAATACTGCTCCCTTATCCCTTTGATTATATTTCAGATAAATTTATATTTTAAGACTTATATGATAATTTGAATGGATAAGACAGTATAAGACTCTTATTGTTTCTTTTATTACCTAAGCATATATTCACTGTTACTCAATATCTGATTTATTCTATTATAAAATAAATTCTAAAATAACCTTTCACAATTATATTAATTTTTTCCCATAATAGATAACAAAGATTTTTATGGAAATTGTTTTCATAGAACAAAGTTATAGGAAATAGTTATAGGGGGTAAATCCGTGGTCTACAAAGACAGATTTGAATAAAGCAAAAAATAATAATTTTGATAGAGACAACCATAAACAGATTAAATGTGATTGTGAAATCTGTGTCAAAGTTTTTCTCTCTGAAGAGTAATCTTCAGATATCCTAGTAAATCTAATTATTTAAGTATTAATAATTATCCAATTATTTATTTAAGCATTTAACATTTAAGAACATGATTATTCATTTTAAAAGTATCACTGTCATTACTGGCAAAATTCACTAGCAAGTACTATTTGATATTAGGATCCATGCACTAAAGCTTAACCAGAAGAAAAAAGAAAAAGAAAGGAATAAAACAAGGAAATACATTTTATGGGTGGCAGATATAAAACAATCACTAATACCAAAAGAAATTTTGAATAGACCTTGAAATCTATAGTGAAATTGTACAAGAAGAAAGACATATTTCTGATGAGAGATGGCATTAATAAATACTGTGATACCCTCTCTGGAATGCTACTCATATTAAATATTTTGCCTGATTGTCTGAGATGATGAAAATTGCCACCAAGACCATATTTTTGCAATGAGTTCAAATGTAATATCACCCATAAGGATGTTGGCTTTTAAAATAGGATACTTTATTTCCTTCAAGACCATGGCTTGAGAGCCTGGTTTGTGGCTCAGTGATAGATGACTTCCCTAGCGTGTGTGAGGCATTGGGTTTGATTCTCAGAATTAATTAATTAATTAGAGGTTTATGAAAAAAGAATATGGTTTGAAAAATAATGTCTTTTTTATGGCTTGCGAAGAAATTTTCTTAGCCTACTTTCAAAATACAATTTTATGCTATAGATAACAATGCAACACCTTATTTTTTCCAGTTAGAAATAGTTGGATATTTGAAATGTAAATCAAAAATTTAAATAATTCTTCAATATATAATGATTATAATTATGATGAGACTATATTTGATATATTTAATTGACTACAGGGTTAATATCAGTGTTTGTGCTCTCTTCCAGTAATTATGTTCTATTTGCTTTTTCTGTCTCTGTTTAACATGGGACTGAACACTGGCATAAATTTATTCTAATAAAATTACCATTTTTGTCATATGGCAAAGAGTATAGCCAGAAAAAATCTCCATTGTGGCTGTACAGCTGTCAAATATTTCAAAAATCTTCCCCTTAGAAGAACAGAAATATGAAAAACTTGCAGATTGATTTGCTTACCTTTAAATTTAACAAAATAAGGTTAACTGCTATCATAAAACAAGGAAATGCAGTGGAGGGCAGCAATAACAGAAACCCTCCTAGAGATTGCCAATTTACCAAATGATTTGTAAATTATGAAATCTTTCATTATCCAATGTATTCACCCTATGACATGTGACATGCTGTTTGAAAAGCAGTTGCTTTGCAGTGTTTCCCTGTGGGTGTCATCTTCACAATCACAGAAAAAAATAAAATCCTTCCATGATTAAATAACCCTAAATATAACTTACCTGAGAGAGTAGTTTTGAGAAAAAATATACATGTATATTGGAAAAATTGCATGTGAATATTCAATAGGAACCAACATTGTTGAAGGGTTACCAAGAGAGGAAGACAGAACTTTGATGCTAATTAAGGACTTTACAATTTGCATATTCTGAAAATAACTCTACCCTAAAGATCAGCTCACAGTGCTGCTACTTGCAGAACTCTGATTGCCATTAGCTTGGACCTGGCATCACCACTCATCACCATTAAAGCACAGATGGCCTGGGAAAATGGCACAACCAATTGCCCATATGAACCCAACCACGACTGTCTCTACCAGTCGGACCAGTGGTGTAATTAGAATAATGCCCCTTCTGCCATGGCTTCAGCTGCTGTCTGACACACTTCTCTGGTATTTCTACTTTTACAAATAAAGCAGTGTTTCACATGTGCTAGACAGAACCACATATAAATAAATAAATGTCCATCAACAACTAATAAAATATTTTTTAAAAAAGCAGTGTTGAAGTAAAATAAATATTTCACTTAAAAGACAGCTAAAACAGCTAAGATTCAAGACTCCAGGTATTAACTCTTGAGTGCAATTCTCCCTGAATACCTAAATATACATATGGACATAGATACACACACATACACACACACACACACACACACACACACAGAAACAAACACATACACACACACACACACATATGAAGCCGTTTCACATTTTTGAGCATAAGTTTTTCTACAAAGTAAACAACATATCATAATCACTTTCTACCCCATATCTGTAAGAGGTGGTCATATTGCGAAAAACATGCATTAATAACATAAAATGTAATGTGCTGTTTCTGTCTGGAATATATTCTCAGGCTCTACAAATAAGAAATTATCAATCATTGTACATTTGCTGCAGATACGTTCTTAAATTAAGAATAGGGAAAATGATTGATTAAGACCTCTTTTAAGGTGCCTTGGTCATTTATGTATTCATTTATTTGTTTCACTAAATAATGAGTAAGACATCTCCACTTGCCAGTCACTGTGATTGATTCTGGGATATAGAAGTGAAGTCAGTCTGTATTCCCATTGAACTTGCTTTACAATACAATAGAGAGAAAATGAATAAAATACCAAGTATATGTAATATGTCCAATAACAATAATTACTATGCAGACAAAGTAAGATAAAGTAGTAGTGACAAACTGGGGTGAAATTGGGAATATATATTTAAATGTCCTAAGAGACAAATGCACTTAATACAATTAACCTACCAATCATCAAACATTAGTCTACCCTCCCTCAAATGTACTCAGAACATTTAGTCTACAATTGTACAAAATCAACTAATGAAAAACCTATTTTAGAATTGAGTGTTGAATATATTATATGATTTATTGAATACTGTATTGAAAGTTAAAAACAGAAGAGTGGCCCTGTATTGACAGCCAAGAAAAGTTAAAAATTCAAAATGCAAACTATATTTTTTGAACATGTATTATATTTCCATCATAGACAAGATGAAAAATCTGTACCTGAAGCATTGTAAGTCGGGTACCATCATTTTTTGCATGAATCCTTATAGTCTCCCTTATAGGCCTGGGGCATACTTGGGATTTACTTATTCAAATATTCCTTTTTTTTTTTTAATCCCCTATATTGTCCCTTCTGGGGTCTCTAAAATACAGATGTTGCCATTGGCAAATTCTATTCTCTGTTTATTGAAGAGAATGTTTCTCATGTTTTTCCACAGTTTTGATTTTGATTTCCATGTTGAGGCAACTAAACACATTTGGACTATGCCTTGAATCCTTCAACACTTCTACCAAAAGCAACTAACATGATTAGTGAGTTTTAAAAAAATAATTCATTTTTTTCCTGTCTCCATGGTATCTCAACCTACCATCAGAAAATGTGTTTTCTACTGCACCTTGGCCTTACCTTACTGTCAGTAAAATTGTATTTATATGAGAAGGTTTATAGGGGTCAATATACTATGACTAAGTTAGTGAGTTTTCTGAGTCTGATGTTCTTAAATAGAAGTTAGTGTGTACATGAAGTTTTCTGTGACCAAACCAGGAATTATCAGTGGAAAAGGTAGAAATGTCTCTGTTATTTTATACATAGTGGTAGAGAACAAACTAATCATTGCACACCTTCAAAAATGTCAAATATTGGGACTGGAGCTATAGCTCTGCCGTATAGTACTTGCCTCACACATGTGAGGCCCTGGGTTCAATCCTTAATACCACATAAAAATAAAGATATTAAAAAAATGTCAAATATTTCTGTCTTAAACCATCTTTAACACTTTTTCTTCTTTCCTTTCCCTCTCTCTCTCTTTCCTCTCTCTCTCTCTCTCTCTCTCTCTCTCTTTCTTTCTTTCCTTTCTTCATTTTCTTCTCTGTTTCCTTTTGTACTACTTTCTGGAGCAATTCTTTCACCCAATCTTTTTTTTTTTTTTTTCATTTTTTATAAGTTTTCTTTTTTCTTTTTTCTAATTAGTTAGGCATGACAGTAGACTACATTTTGACACATCACACATGAATGAAATATAACTTCTCATTCTTCTAGTTGTACATAATGTAAAGTTCTTTTTATCTTTACTTCCACTTCATCTGTGGGCCTAATAATGGGTGATGTTTACATTTTATACATTTTATATATAAGGTGCATTGTATATTTAAAGTACATATATAAACTTGTTTCATACATAGCTATTCTTTGATAATATTCTGTGACAAGTATAATATCTATTTATGTCTCCTTTTTGAATAATAAGGAGATATATGTAGATTTTTTTCATTTTATTCATTTTGGTGCCCTCTTCTGATATGCCATTTATTACCTTTGTTTCTAGAATTTGTATTCTTCAGTATTTTGTTTTGTTTCTTGTAGTGCTTATTTTACTCTGTGAGCTCATGCTTTCTGCTTTTGAATTATTAACATTAATGGTCAGACCATTTTTTGCCTTGTGTTGGGAGATCACTGACTGTCCCAGGAAAAGAGCACATGCCTATGTTCATAAGTCCAAACTTTCCATCATCTTGCTTAAAGGAGAAGATCCACATCCCCAGTGATATAAAAAGGCATGAGTTTCTTGTCACCTAGAGCACTGCTCTCTCTCATCTAAGCTCCACTGTTTCTGCCTGGTGACAAACAACTTCTTCACAAACACATAACTTTTTTTCTGCCCTTATCCTGCTTCTGTACTTCATGATCTTGACATTGAGAGCTCCCTGGGTGTTGATCCTGTATCATAAGACACTCAACTAAAGTCTCTATCTTGGTTTATGTTTTTTTATCACAAATAATCAGTTTTATTTTTTTATGTTTATTCATTTGTTTTAGTTGTACACAATGTGGTTGTGTAGTTGTACACTTATGTGGTGCTGAGGATCAAACCTTGGCCGCGCACGTGGTAGACGAGCACTCTACCACTGAGCTACAACCCCAACCCCAAATAATCGGTTTTCAATCTTTCAAGGATTCCTCATGACTTCTCCCATCCAGGTTTCTCCTCTTTGATTCATAACACAGTAATGCTTTTATTTTTGTGCCTATTATTTAACTACTCATTACTAAGATATAACATAAAATGGAAAGGCTATATACATTTGTCCAACTTCTTGAAATAAAAAAATTATTCACAGTCACAAAAGAATATTTATCCTGAGTGAACTAAAATAAAATTTGCTTGTTCACTGGCAAAACACACAATATTGAAATCAATAAGAAAATAAACAGGATATATTCACCCATTTTACATTATAATAAAGTGCAATAATATGAGTATCATATTCTCCTTACAACATTAAAGCAGTGATTTATATTCAACTATAAAATAATTAAAATGCACTCACATACACATATATAAATTATATAATTAATAATGTCTGTCTCACATCACTTGTTTATTATCTTTTAAAATGTAGCAATATAATGCATGTCTACTATATATTTAAGTATAAAATTTCAAGCTAAATTTTAAGCTGAATTAGATAGTAATACAAATTAATCATCTTTGAATGTATAAAAATGATTTCTCTATGAAAAACTAATCATTCTAAATTTATATTAGGAAGTTCATATGCATTTTCTACTTGATACCCCTTACACATTTTGTTCTCTTAATTATAAGGAAAAGCCTGAATGTATATTTTCAGAAATGCTTTTTTTTTTTTTTTTTTTTTTTTTAATGCTTCCCAGTCAGATATTGCCAATTGGAAAACTGCACACAATTTGGAAGTGAGAGGAAAGAAGAAGTCATTATTCTCAGCAGGCAGCTAAGGCTAACATCACTGGCAGTGCCCTCCAGCAATTGAGTGAGTTCTATGAAAATTACCTGCTCTTAGGTAGTGGACGGCTGGGAAGCTCTCCAGCATGGGAGAAGCATTCCAGCAGTGCTTGGACTCTGGATTTCCTGACATTTACTCCCAAATATGTCCAACAGATGATTGTACCGTTAATTCCTTATAGTAAGTTTCTATTATAAATAGTGTGACTTTTATTTCCTCAACCAAACACTAAGTATTATAACTGTATGACCAGTATTAATATCAGTATTAGTAAATCCAATGAAATTAAAGACCATAATTGTCTATTAACTGCTTTCATATTTCTAAAGTAGTAGCCAGCAATCTTTATGTGATGTTAAAAAACGCTGAGGCAAATTTGTCAAAGAAGAATCACAGGGCTCCCCTTAGCTTACTATTCAGCTTGTATTATGGAATTCAGTGGCAGTAGCATCATGCTCCTCCAGATATCATTTGAACATTAGTTTTCAAAATTTCGTTAAGTCAGCATACTCTTGTATTATTATATCAGACTTAACTTATTCTGAAACTTTTCCTATTGGTTGATTCTTAGAGAGACATTGGAACTTAAAATGTTTTCAAATACTGTATCACAATAAAATTTGAAAAATATTTATTCCAGTAGTAACTCAGGAGAAACTTCTCCAAATAATACTTAGAAATGAATATCAAAAACTTTTAGGTATGTTTAGCAACATATTTATAACACAAGCAATACATATTGATAATTTTAAAATCTCCAAGTGAGGATGTATACAAAGAAACAAAGTTTCAATGGATGGAAATGCAATAATTTACTTTAAAATGTAGAATCTAATTTTCAAGAAGCATCCATCCAATGTTTCTATTTTATTAACATGTACTATGAAATAAAATGTGAAATGGATAGTCATAGTATGTATGTTGATTCTGAAGTCAAGCTATTAAGATAACCACTTTTTAATAAGTATGAAACTGTTATAAAAATTATTTCCTTTAATATATGTTAGCATAAAATTAAGATTTTAAAATGTTAAAAGGGATTATATAAAAATATTAGCATTTCATTGTTTACAAACAATAAATTAGAACTAATTTAAGAAATGAATAATATATAATATTTTCCTTAGCCCAAAGCATTTGCCATAAATAGCATGTAAATTTCACAAAAGAAACTAAACCAATTAAATATTTTTTTTTCTACAAATGAATGTCATTATCTTGAAAAAATTTCAGGGATTGAGAAATGTGAAATCTGTTTAATATTTTCTCAAGTCCTGAAATATGTGTGTAAATGTACATATGCACACACACACAAACACAATAACAAGTTGCAAATAATCTGAAGCCACTGAAATCGCTATGCTTACTTTCCTCAATAATCTGTACGACTGAGTCTCTTGTTGCTACTCTTATGTAATTTATTGTCAGTTTCACCAATTTCAGAAATCTATTAAGAGCAATTTTAAATTTTTAGAGCACTTATTGACTTTTATTATGGTTCAAAGATGATAACTAATTATGGGACATATTAAATTATGAAATATGTTAATCTAAATCTTCACTTGATGTTTTGGCCATAATCTCTGTAACAACACATCTACAAATTCAGTGGGTCATGTAAATATTTAAAAGAATAATTTTCACTAGAAACTGAATCCGTGCATTCCCACATTCTTGCTTGATAGGGAAGATCAGGAAAAACTATACCCATCTATGATTTTACTATTGCATTTTATGATTGCTTCCAGGAAACATTTTTTTGTTTGTTTACTAAATGGTACCAAGTCCAAGAATTTAACAACCTCTTCAATATATGTAATCATCTTTGATGAAACTCTAAAGCAGTTGATTTGATAATTTCTAACAAAATATTTCATGAAGATAATTCATCAAAGTATAGAGTGATCTTTTTACCAAAGTGTTATGTTAATATGAAACATCATATTAAAATTATTTTTTGTTATACCTAAGCATTGGCATCCTCTGAAGAGTTTCTTGTTCAACCTACTCCTCACTTTACTTGTGAAGCAAATGTTTGCAGTATTAGTAGAGTATATGTTTCCAAACTCTCTGAGATAATAAAAGATTCACACAAAGAAGCCTTGGCTTGACATTGAAATATTAAATGTCCCATTATTGTGCAGGTAATAGAACTAGAACTTTATTTTTCTTTAATAAATCTTGAAAATATACATAAAAAATATGTAAAAATTCATTTTAAAGTAGTTGCACAGTAAACTCTGATCTCTATCACTTTTATCCAAAACAGCACAATCCCCAAATCCTAGAAAACTTGATATGCTTCTCAGGGACAATCTCCTCTTGCCACATGAATAATAGCCATTGTCCTGACTTTATGAATGTCATTATCTAGTTATATTTCTTAATAAGCAATCATGTTTTCACTTTAAACAGCAGAGACTAACTTCATTTGCTTCATGAACTATATATGAGTATACACACATGTATCTGGGGGAAGTAATTTATTTGTTCAATTTTAACTTTTTAAGATTTTACACTTAATTGTATTTAACTAGAGCCTATTCACTTTTACTCTGAATAGTATTTGAAACATTAATTACATAGAAAAAAATGTTGGCTTGTTCATTTATGTGCCTAATGCAGAAAAGGTATATTTTTACTTTTAGTCAACGTCATTTTACTTAATGATCTGTTAGGAATTTTGTATTCTCTTTTAACACCCAAAGTTTCACTGAAACAGTTTATCTTTAAGTGCATGTAACATGCTTTCATTTTATTTTATTTTTTTTAGGTTTAATTTGTTACATTATTATATCTGGACATCAGACAGGAATATGACATGCCAGATCCCACTGCATTCCCAAAACACTATTTGACATTTTTTTTAGTTTACCAGTAATATTAAAAAAAAAAAAAAACTAGAAATAAGAATGTTTGCTTCACTCCTATGAATGAAAATAAAATTGTAATTATAGTCTGCACAAAAAGAGATTATTTAAAAGTAGTATTTTATGGGTTCATCAAATTAATCGCATATAATCACCTTTTACTTTATGAATTTATTTATGTTAAACAAGAATAAGTTCTAGGCCTTTTCAGGAATATCTGAAATTTTAAAAATTTTCTTTGGAGGGACAATCTGGATTGTCTGGTGTTTCTTTCTACTATCTTGGCATTCACTTTTTCTCCTTTAGTTTCGCTACAATGCTAATGCTTATTTTCTGTCTTTCTGACTATACATGCACATGCACACACACATGTATAAACTAAACATACGTAAAGTGTATCATATATAATGTCTTACATACATATATTTTACATGTAAGTAATTGATGCTCACATCTGTGCCCCTTATTATGAGTCACATAAATCTTCTATTTTGAATTATAAGTTTAAGTGTCTAAATTTGGATGTATTATTCAATAATTAGGCATGATACTACTTAAACCCCCAAACCAATTGCATGTTTACAATAGATTGGCTTTAAAATAATGAACCACCATACATATTAATTTTGTCATCTAATAGATTTATATTGAGAGTTCATACATCTACACAATATTTTTCGCCTGGCCTACATATTTCATCCCAGAAACTAAGGAAATTTATTTTCATTGGTTGTGTTCATTTTCTCATCACTCTCTAGATATTTTATTTCCATGGATAACATTAGTCTTAAGACTTTCTGATTTAAGCATACACAAATTCATACCCATTTCTTATCATTACTGGAAACTCAAGAGATATAGGATTTTAAAGCTTCCAAAACTCTGTCTCAATTGTTCTTGGTTCATTCTCATTGTATGGGACTCACATCATTTTACATTGTTCACCAATTCCCACAACTCTCCCCTGAATTGATTTTCATTTTTTCTCTTTTATTGCCTCCAATCTCTCTAGGCATTCTTTCCTGGGGAGTTCTTATGTTTAAATAATACAGTAATAGGTGCTTTGCCTTATGTCCCTATTTCACTAATTTTGTTTTATCTTCCACCACTCTATCCATTCTTTAACTTCTCTCTAAACAGTGGATATATTAAACTGTGGATATAATAGAGTGGTACAACTTAGGTATAAGGTACAACTTAATACAGGTACAACTTAGCATCAAGCAACTTGTATCAAAAATCTGACTCTGCTATTTACTTGCTGCTTGCTTTTAGAAAAATTAGGTATCTCTGTGCTTTGGTATCTTGTTACCATATGAGACTGTCACATGGTCAACTTTTTCTTTGTCATCATTACATAAGAAATAATAATATCATAGTGTTGTTGAAATAATTGTATGCAATAATTTATTCTATGATTTTTTAAAAAGTGTACTTGATCTGCATTAAATTATCAGCATTTGTCAACATTAGTTGTTTCTATTACTATAATATCATCATCTTTAATTAATTTATATATTTTTATTTTATCCTATGTCTGTATTTTAAACTCTGTGGCAACAGGAAGTATTCTTTTTCAATTTTTATTTGCATAATCTACCATGGTGAAAAATTCATTTTCTTGATAGGAAGAATTTATTGTTTCAAAATTAGTGAGTGATTAATGTTGAATTCTATGATTCACATTTAATGCTCTTGTTGAAAACTAGAAAACTCTTGACTGGAATTATTGATTTCTTTTTAATCTAACCTAGAGTTTGCATGAAATCTAGGCATGTACTGCAGGAGCCCTAATTAAGGAGATAGCTAAGATTGCGGTTAGCTGTGAGCCATAAACATTACCACCTTCTATGGTCTCTTGAGACTTGGTCCAGGACATTGTGGATCGGGTCGGCGCCATTTGCATGATCTCGCGAGACTTGGCCCAGGGGATTGTGGGTCTTTGTTGGTGCCATTTTGTGGTTGTTGGAGGAGCATGAATGGCGTGTCAGGGTGTTGTTGGAGCCGGAGACAGAGCTAGCAGAATAAAAAGCCTGTTTGTTTCCAGTCTGCCTCTGAACTTATTCCTGCGGCTTTGTTGCTCCAAGAGGCCATGGCTTCAGGCGGCAACAGGTGGTGGCCCGTACGGGGACTTCAGAGCGGACAGGTAAGAACTGAAAGGTCTCTAGAGATGGGTTCGAAAATAACTGAATCCCAAGTGATAGAGGTTATGGAAAGACTCCTTGATATACCTGACTCCATTGTCAGTGAGGAGGATTTAGAAAAAGGTGAAAGTGATCAAAAAAGCGTAGCTTCCATTGGCTCAACTAAGACCAGTAAAGAGAGTATTAGAAGAGTCCCCAAAATGACAAAAATCCAAGCTATTAGAGCCATTCGGGTGTTATTGGAGATAGCTGAAGAATACTTGCTCTTCATGGAAGCTGGGACTCAGGATATTGCTGTCAGTGAAATTAGCAGTGGTGAGGAATCTAGTAAAAGTGATCCTGAGAAAATGAGAAAAAAGAAACTAAAAAAGACTAAGAAAAAGGACCGTCAAGTAGAGGAGCCACTTGTGTCCTCTACTCCCCCATGGGTGGACTCCATTACAGAAAATATGAAGGATATTACTAGGTGTTTGCATACCCTAGAAACAGAAATAAAAAGTCTTTCTGAGTGCTTATGCGCTCTCGAGAGTAACTCACAGATACATTGGGAACTGCCAGCATTTGAAAAGAAAAATGGACAGAGGATCCATCAGTCAGTAGATTTCAAAACAATAAAAAATCTCAAAGAGGCAGTAATGACTTATGGGCCCCACGCTCCTTTTACAATGAGTATGCTGGAGTCCCTGAACACCTTTAGCTTAACCCCCTCAGACTGGAAAAGTCTATGTAAAGCAGCATTAAGCGGGGGGCAATACTTGGTTTGGCGATCGCAATTCCAAGAGTTTTGTATAGAAACGTCTGAAAGAAATGCAGCTACAGTGTTTGGAGACTATAATATAGAAATGCTCACAGGAGAAGGGCAATTTGCAGACTTACAGGCTCAAAAAGATTATGACCCAGGTGTATATGCTCAGATAAACGCAGCTGCCTTAGAGGCATGGAAAACTGTAAAAGGACCTGGGGATCTACAAGGTAGCTTGTCAAAAGTGATTCAAGGACCTAATGAGCCATATGCTGACTTTGCTGATCAACTTTTGAGAACTGCAGGTAGAGTGTTTGCAGATGTTGATCAAGCTATGCCATTAGTTGTTCAATTAGCATAAAAAATGCTAATAAATACTGCCAGGAAGCCATCAGGCCATGGAAAAATAAAAAGGATCTTTCTATATATATACAATTATGTAAAGATATAAATGATGCCTTTGTCACAGGAAATGTGATTGCAGCCTCAATGAGAGGTGCTTCCCCTCGAAATTTCACAAAGTCTCAACTTAGACATTATAATCAATCAGGATATTCCAGGCAAAATTATCATAATCAATCAGGCCATTCTAGGCAAAATCCCAAAAGAGAAATAAGACCAAGCTCATACCATGCCCCAGGCCGCTGCCCCAGGTATAAAAAGGGAAATCATTTGGCCAATAAATGCCATTCAAATTTGACATTTATGGAAATCATTTGTTCAGGAATTCAAAAAATGGGGAATGGGGCACAGGGCCCAATGCCCCGGGGCCCACAAATGTATGAGGCATTGGAGGAGGAGTATCCTCAAGCATCCACTCAGATGCTTCCCCAACACAATCCCTACTACCCATCCACACCCTCGCCAGAGGAACAGGAGGAAATGCAGGATTAGACCCCTGTTCCACTGCCCAAATAGTGTTAACACCTGAAATGGGGGTTCAACTGATTCCCACAGGAGTCAGGGGACCTCTTCTCTCAGGGACTATAGGACTTATTCTTGGGCGAAGTTTTAAAAGCTTATTAGGTTTGCAGGTGACCCCAGGTGTAATAAACTCAGACTACAAAGGGGAAATAAAAATAATGCTTAGCTCGCCCCAAAGTATAAGTTCTGTTAATCAAGGAGATAGAATTGCTCAGTTCCTTCTCCTTCCCAATTTACATAATTCATTTAAAATGAGTATGCCTCAAAAAAGGAACAATAGAGGATTTTGTTCCACTGACTCAGGACTTATGGCTTGCTGAGTTCAGGATTGTTCAAGGAGGCCTATGTGTAAAATAAAAATCCAAGGTATAGAGATGGAAGGACTGATAGATACTGGAACTGACTCTTCCATCATTAATCTATGGCAATGGCCCAAGCACTGGCCTCTGCAAAAAGCTTCAACCAGTTTAAGAGGCTTGGGATATAATAACCTCCCAGAGAAAAGTGCGGTAATTTTAAAATGGGAGGATGATGAAGGGCATAAAGGAATATTTCAGCCTTATGTTTTACCTAACCTACCAGTTACTTTATGGGGAAGAGATATTTTGCAACAAATGGGAGTACACCTTGCAACCAAGCCTGCAGGTGTTAAATGTCAAAATCTACAAGGTAATCTTAACCCTAAAAGAAATAATTATCAAAAAGTACAGGGTAAGCTTAACCCTAAAAGAAATCATTATCATAAAGGAAAAAGATATTTTTCTTTGGGGCCACTGAGAAAATAATTTTGAAAATACCATGGCTTTCTGATAAGCCAGTGTGGGTCCCTCAGTGGCCCCTATCTAAAGAGAAATTACAAGCAGCCCACCTACTAGTTCAGGAACAACTAGAAGCAGGACATATAGAACCTTCCACCTCTCCCTGGAATTCCCCCATATTTGTGATCAAGAAAAAATCAGGAAAATGGCAATTGTTACATGATCTTAGACAAATTAATAAAACCATGCAAATCATGGGCCCTACTCAACCTGGACTTCCTAATCCTGTAACTATTCCAAAAAATTTCCATCTTATTACTCTTGATATAAAGGATTGTTTCTTTTCCACTCCCCTACATCGTCTGGATGCATCCAGGTTTGCTTTTTCAGTTCCTTCTATCAATAATAATGTCCCTAATAAAAGATATCAATGGAAAGTGCTACGTAGGGAATGGCTAATAGCCCCACCATATGCCAAATATATGTGGACAAAGCAATCCAACCCATTAAAAATAAATATCCAAACCTCATGTGTCTACATTACATGGATGATGTTTTACTGGCCCACCCTAATCAAAAAATCTTATTTAATATATTCAGTGATGTGGCAGAAAATTTAAAAAATATGGATTATATATAGCTGAAGAAAAAGTTTAAACCAGATCACCCATATTATATTTAGGATTTAAAGTCATGGATACCTTTGTTATACCCCCCAAAATTTTAATAAATAAAGAACATTTGACCACCCTCAATGATTTCCAAAAACTACTGGGAGACACTAATTGGCTTCGCCCTACACTAAACCTCACTACTGGCCAACTAAAACCTTTATTTGATATCCTTCGCAGGGGCCCTGATCCATCTTCACCGCAAACATTGACTCCTGATGCTAGGAAAGCTTTAAAGTTAGTAGCAAAAGCCACTGAAAGAGCTCATTGTGATAGATTTGATTTAACTCAACCGCTGATATTGATTATTATTTCTTCACAATATACACCCACAGAAGTATTTTTGCAACAAGGGCCTTTATTATGGATACATTTGCCCATCTCTCCTAAAAGTATAATTGAGTCTTATACCTACATGGTGGCTAAACTTATTCTTCAAGTACTTAAGACTTCTACTAAAATATTTGGCATTCACCCTGCTACTATTATTATTCCCTATTCATCATCACAGATTGAAATTTATGCTTCAATGATAATGATTGGGCTATAGCTAGATGCTCTACTTCTGCAAATTTTGATAATTATCTTCCTAAGTCTCCTATATTATTTTTTGTATTAATCATCCTATTATATTTCCACAGGTAATAAAAAATCAACCTATTCCTAAGGCATTAAATGTATTTTACAGATGGGTCCTCAAATGGTACTTCTGCAGTAGTCATTAAAAAAGAAAATATGACTTACATAACTGAACACAAATCAACTCAATTAATGGAACTCGAAGCTGTGGTAAGAGCTCTGGAACATTTGTTCAGATAGCCACAATATTGTACATGCTGTCCCAAAATTAGAGCTAGCAGGACCAATAGCACCTCATACTCCAGCCTTTAAATTGTTTTATCAAATACAAAAACTCTTGTGGGCAAGAAAAGAACCTCTATTCGTAGGCCATATTAGAGCACATACCAACTTGCCTGGTCCCCTCCATGAAGGGAATCAAAAGGCTGATGACCTTACCCAAACAATCTTTATACTTCAGCCCTACAGCAAGCTACTTTATTTCACTCCCAGTTTCACGTCAATAGCACCACCTTGCAGCGTAGGTTTAAAATCACAAAGGAGCAAGCCAGAACAATTGTAAAAGATTGTAATTCTTGTATGACACATTTGCCCAATCCTCATTATGGTGTTAACCCTAGAGGATTAATGCCCAATCATTTGTGGCAGATGGATGTTACTCATGAGCCAAGTTTTGGAAAATTGCGATTTATTCATGTGACCATAGATACATGCTCAGGCATGATTTTTGCTTCCTTACCTTCTGGGAGAAAAAGTTAAAGATGTTACATCTCATTGTTTGCAAGCTTTTGCTGCATTGGGCATCCCCAAAATGCTTAAAACAGATAATGGTTCTGCATATACGTCCTCATCTTTCAAACAGTTTTGCGCAAAATTCAATATATCCCATAAAACAGCATCCCATACAATCCTCAGAGTCAGGGCATTATTGAAAGAGCAAACCGCACACTGAAAATTATGTTATTAAAAAAAAAGAAGAAGAAAATTGGAAAAGTCCTAGGGACAGATTGGCAGTTGCCCTGTTTACCTTAAATTTTTTAACTTTAGACTCTAATGGTTATTCTGCTAGAGACAGACATTGGAACCCACACCAACAACATAAACCTTTGGTTTTCTGGAAGGATGTTCTTTCAGGTACATGGAAGGGTCCAGATCCAGTATTAATTTGGGGGTGAGGATCTGTTTGTGTTTTTCCAAAGCACGGATCCTCTCCAATATGGATACCATCTAGATTAATAAAGCAGGTACCACACCAAAAGGATCAAGATGAAGTTGTTGAGGAACCAAGATTAATAAAAACAGTACACAATCAAGAGGACAAGATGAAGGTATGGAATGATTTCCTTAAAAGAGTCCTTCAAAATATTTCACAACTTAAGTGTCATTCCTCCTGGCTGGGACGAGGAGATCTCTCTTTAGTGTGCACACAATTGTATTTTTTTTCTTTTTGTACATGTCTTTATGTCTGTGCATTTGTCTACATTTCATGTTAATGTGATGTCACAAATATATGTTTGTATGTTTGTGCGTCTGTCCAGTGTGACGTCACAAATAACAAAGCGCTTATGAAAAAAAATTTATATATGGATCCAAATAACTTTAATCCATTTTAGTTTAAGAGTATTCAATTTAAGTAAATAATTTTATAAGTGAAGGTACTTTCAATTTTGATTTATAGGTGTCCCTGGGACTTCTCTTTAGCGAAGAATATGACTAGTGCTGTATAACATGATATTTTGGTGTTTTGACATAGGATTGTTTATTTGTTATTAACTTTATTTGTTTAATAGCTGATTAATTTGAATTATTTCAACAGGTAATGGATTGCTGTGTATGCAGAGACTCGAGGATTCCAGCTAACAAATTATTTTTCCAAAGTGCCTTTACCTTTTCTTTAATCTATCTTTAATGCAGTAAATACCCTCAGTCTCTCTTTGTTTTTTTTCTGAATATGATATTTTGCCAGCTTATGTTTGTGGGACCTCAAGCAGCAATGTGTGTGAGCAGAAATCAGCTTTAATCTTCTAATCTAATAATTCTATTTTTTAGTTTGACAACTCGCCTCTTGACTCAGTGCTGGAATAGCACTGCCTTTCCTTTAATAATTGATGCTTGAGTTTCTAGGCAGCAGGCCCTGAAGATTTGCTGGTGGCATTGTCTAGACATAAAAAAGATGGCTGCTGCTACAGCTACAAACATCCCTGCTGCTCAAACATCAAACAACCTCACCAGCAGTGTGGCCTCTGCTCTCCATGCATGGGGCCTCCTAGATCAACGTGTTATAACAAGTGGACATTTTGATCTTTCATTGTTTGGGACTTTACAGAACAATGCCTTGTGGGTATTTGTCTAGAGAACTCAGTGTGTTACTTGATAGAACTCAGGGCAGCTGATTTGTTTAAAGAATTTGATATGCTATGCAACTTGGCTCGTCATCAAAAGGCTTATCGCCTTAAAGCTGCAGCATCTCCCCACAATTGGACGGCTGTTAGTCATCATACACAGTCGATCCTGAAGGGCTCCATTGGATGGCTGGTAGCCAATGACGGGTAAGATCCCCAGAGGGGGACAACCTAAGACAGGCACAGTCTCACGGGACAGTCTCATGTGGCCAACATATCAACCTAAGACAGGAGTCAAGGGCATAGCCTTGATTATCCAATGACGGGTAAGAATGTTGGTTGCACATGGACGTCCTAGAGCATCCCCTCTTTTAAAACAAAAAAGGGGGAAATGCAGGAGCCCTAATTAAGGAGATAGCTAAGATTGCAGTTAGCGGTGAGCCATAAACATTACCACCTTCCATGGTCTCGTGAGACTTGGCCCGGGACATTGTGGATCGGGTTGGCGCCATTTGCATGATCTCGTGAGACTTGGCCCAGGGGATTGTGGGTTGTTGTCAGTGCCATTTTGTGGTTGTTGGAGGAGCATGAACGGTGTGTCGGGGTGTTGTTGGAGCCGGAGAGAGAAGCTGGCAGAATAAAGAGACTGTTTGTTTCCAGTCTGCCTCTGAACTTATTCCTGCAGCTTTGTTGCTCCAAGCGGCCATCGCTTCAGGCGGCAACAATGTACAATCAAGAAAATGCTAAGCTCCATTGGAAATACTGGTTGAATGAAGGCTATTGCTTTTTTTTTTTATCTTAAAATGAGGGAAAACAGGTATTAATTGATAAAATACACTTTAAAATTAATGATATTTTGCATGCCATCCCTAATGATAAAATCTTAAAATCTGTGAATTTATAACTTAGTTAACTGAAAAGTTTAGACACAATGTTAATAAACATACTATTGCCATTCTCAAAATAATTTACATAACACTTCACAATTAAGAGAAGTGAAACAAGTCAGATAGCCAATTTAAGCAGAATAAATAAAAACTGCACAAAAATGTTTCTTCTCCATGAACAGCTCATTTTCATGACAAGGTGTATAAAAACATCCCAGTACTGATCTACACCTACCCACATATTTTTTTTTTTTTTTATTTCTAACACATGGTTTGGGTTTCACTGTAGTAGAGAAAATAGATATTAATGAGATTTCTAATTAAGTTTCTCTTACTTTATTAGTGAGATACAAATAATCTGTAATAGTTGTTCCAATTAAGAGGATAAAATAATAGGTATATATTAGGCAGGGGTGGGAAACTTAAAGAGGCAATGTGAGTGCTGAACTTACAGAGATAGGGATGGTATGATACATTGCATTGTTACTGGGTGTTTTAAAGTTAACATTCCCTCATTACACACTAATATTCTGAAGTTTAAATTTATTCTTCCTTTTTGATTATTGCCTGAATCATCCTCTATCTGCCATACATCTGGGAGAACAAAATGAAGATGTCATGTTTTCTGAACCTAGAAGTTTAGAGAAGGGACTCTATACAAGTCTTTGTAAACAGACTTAGAAAGGATGTGATGTGGGCTGGGGATATAGCTCAGTTGGTACAGTGCTTGTCTCGCATGCACAGGGCCATGGGTTCAATCCCTAGCACCACCACCAAAAGCAAAAAATGGGGGTGTGATGTGTTCTTGGACTGATGCCTGGTATGTGTGGAAGAGGGGCTCACATAGCTAGCACCCAGAGCTCTGAATGGGGTTGCTGCAGAGCAGCTGCTGGCACCTCTCAGGAAAGTAACAGAAATGGCTCTGTTATATTAGGAAGAAGTTAGACCCTGGAACAAACTACTGGTGCCAGGGAGAAGAATCATTGCAAAAACAGTCACAGCAGAGACAGAGGACAAGAGAAAGAATGTCTCCTTTCACTCCTTCAGCCTCCCAAGCTCATTTCCTGTCCTCTCCTGCCAGAGCCCGATAGGTAGCCAGCTAACAAAAATGAGATGTCCTTTGCAGACTCCAGAAACAGCATGATATAAAGTGAATGAAGAGATTTTGGAGATGGGGAACCAGACCTTATTAATTCCCATAAAATCGTAATAATACAATTACGCCTGGGGTGCTCATCTGATGTAAGGGTGACCAGGGTTGATTCAGTCAATAATCAAAAGGAAGAATAAATTTAAACTTCAAAATATCAGTACATAATGAGAGAATATTAAATTTAAAACACTCAGTAACAATGCAATGTATCAAATTTCATTTTCATAAAACCTTTTGATTTTTTTATGTACTAACCCCAAAGAACAATTTAATCTATCTTTAATTATACTTGTGAATTATAAAATTATATCTTGTTAATAGTGAGTAAAAGTTATAGATACAAAGGAGTGACTTTTATGTCGGATCAGTCATTAAAAATCAGTGCATCAGAAAAAGCAAACTGCAAATAGGAGTCTTTGAAATCACACGAAAAAATATAAAATAATTTCACTTTTTATATGCAGTAAAAGACCTAGAAAAGGTAAAATTGCTGGAGTATACACATATATATTTTATCTTAACTGATGCTTTTAGACATCTTTGGTGGTTTAGACAGCTTTTTTGCTGCTGTGGCCAAAAAAAACCTGACAAGAACAATTTTAGAGAAAAAAAAAATTCATTTGACTTACAGTTTCAGATGTCTCAGTCCATTGATTGCCAATGGCCAATTGCTCTGTGCCCAAAGTGAGGCAGAGCATCAAGGCAGAAGGGCATGATAGAGGAGGAAAGTATCTTGCAACATAACATCAGGAAGCTGAGAGAGAGAGAGATTGCTTGTGTCAACAGGGACAAAATACAACCCCCCAGTCACACCCCCAGTGACCTACCTCCACCAACTGTACTCTACCTTCCTACAGTTACCATCCAGTTAATCCATTGAAGTGGATTAATGTTAAGGCTCTCATTACTTGATCATTTCACCTCTAAACCTTTTTGCATTGTCTCACACGTGAGCTTTTGGGGGACACTTCATATCTGAACCATAATACCTGGTGTATATAAACAAAATTTCCTTAGAATATTCTTTTATGGTTTTCTGAAAAGCAGCATTAAATCTTGAAAAGGTAAGTTTATTAGATGCTACAGAATTTCTGAATGAAAAAAAGTAGTGAAAGTTCCTGAAGAGCTGGCAATAGAGCTCTTCACTGAGAAAGAAATTGGTGTTTTTTTTTTTTTTTTTTTTTCACTTGTGGTGCTGAGAATCGAACCTAGTGCTTCACACATGCTAGGCAAGCACTCTACCACTGACCACAACACCAGACCCAGATAGGTGATTTTTCATAAGGCCTAAGGAGCTATCTCAGTAATCATAAAGATTACTCACTTTATGAGACTTTATATTATTACTACCATCTCCTGATGAACTGATATGGTCCTAATTGGTGAAAGAATAACAAGAAGGTAAAAATCAATAAAGGAATTCAAAACAAGGAATATCAAGAAAGATGGTTGTCTATTCTGATTTCCAGAGCTAGTTCTGCCTCAGCATGTTATTGAGGTATGAAAATGTCAAAATATGTTATCACTGAATTTGCGATTTGGGAATACAACTGAGCACAAAGAACTATGAACTGAGAAGATCTAAAACCTTGCTAAGCCAGTGGCCTAAACTAGGATGGATTGAAGCAAGAACAGTGGACAATGTGACATTCAGAGTGAACAATTTTCAATTGGCAATACATGATAGCAACATAAAAATTAAAGCACCTAAATGTTAGGAACACATGTTTAATAAAAAACTCTCAATTTGAAAATTAAAAAGAGAACTTTGTCGGACACCATGGCATATGCCTGTAATCTCAGCAATTCAGGAGGCTGAGCCAGGAGGAACACAAGTTGGAGGCCAGTGTAGGCAATTTAGTGAGATTATGACTCAAAATAAAAAAGTACTGAGGATGTAGATCAGTGATGAAGCACCTGTGGGTTCAATGCCCAGTACACAATGGAAAGGAAGGAAGGAAGGAAGGAAGGAAGGAAGGAACTCTTGTGGTGCAAGTAAATTCCAGTTGTTTTGAACAATTTGGAGTTATATGGACTGCTAATAAGATCTATGGCACAGG
Organism: Tamias sibiricus; assembly: GCA_025594165.1. Lineage (NCBI taxonomy): Eukaryota > Metazoa > Chordata > Mammalia > Rodentia > Sciuridae > Tamias > Tamias sibiricus. The sequence goes on from CM046668.1 coordinate 34,662,310, forward strand.
TTAAGTGAATAATTGCAAGCATAAAATAGAATTACATTTGTATTTCTGTCCAATAACCTATGTCATACCAACTAATATAATGTGTTCCTCATGGTAGTTTCAGTTTTAGAAGTATTATTATTTGTAGTAACCTAATAAATAAAGAATCCATTTATTTTCTAGTTCTCTAAGTAGATATGCAAAGGGTTGGCCAAAAGGCATATAATAGAAGCAGAGGAGAACTGAAAAAACGTTTTAAAAATGACATTCACCTAAAATTTATTTCAGAAAAGCCAGTCTGAACTCAGTAGTTCAGCAGAAGCACAGTGTGTCAAACCATCACCCAGTGCTCTCATCTCACATCAAAAGTCATGGTGATGAAGGAGAAAAGTGATCTTGTCCCTGAATGTGGACATATAACTGCTTGTTCAACAGTGTGGTGAAACTTAGGCCGTGTCATCTTTCAGAAGACAGTCAGCTTCTGCACTATTGTCTTGGAGCACAGATCTACCATGTAAGAGACAATACTAAGAGACCTAGAAATGGCTATGAAAACGACAGGTGTTCAGCTGAGCCCAGCCCTCCAGCCATGACCACCAAAGCCTAGATATGCAGGAAACAGCTTGGAGATGACACTTCAGCTTATGACACAGAAATGAGAGACAAACCATCCAGCCAAGCCTCCTCCAGATTCCTGACCCAAAATTTGAGTAAAAGTGAAATGATTGTTTAAAGATGAAAATTTGGGGCTAGTTTTTAATATATGAGGTAACCAAAATCTTTACTATAGCTTTTAAATAGTCAACAAATGCCAATATTTTAAGATAAAGTAATTAGAAAGAACACTTCTGAAACAAAATTTCTAAGGTGTGTATAATTTTAGAATCGTGTATTTTTGCTGAAACCTTATTAACAGATTAAATTTTAAGCAGAAAAAAAAATAAATGAAAACCTCATCTTTAATAGAAAGGAAAATATTTTGAAATTCCTTTTAATTCAAAACCTGATATGAGCCAGGCACAGTGGCACAAGCCTGTAATCCCAGCACTTGGGAAGCTGAGGCAGGAGGATCACAAGTTCAAAGCCAGCCTCAGCAATGGTGAGGCACTTAGCAACTCAGTGAGACCCTGTCTCTAATAAAATTACAAAAAAGGAGTGGGGATGTGGTCCAGTGGTTGATTGCCCCTGAGTTCAATCCCTGATACAAAACAAAACAAAACAAAACAAAACACCTGGTATGCATAGATTATCACGAAAGTCCAGAATGCTTTCTTCTTACAATAATGCAGTACAAATATTTAAATATATGAAACTAAATATAACTAATTTTCATAGTATAATTAGATGTGCCTACTTTTATACAACTAGTAAGCCAAATAAAACATAAATCATTACTTAAAATATCTATAAAACATACATTAGTCTAAGTAATAATACTGTAGTTCCTTAACTGTGCATGATCACTCACTTGAAAAACTCTGCTTCAACTAATTTAGCTAATTTAAAAAACTAAATTTTGTTTATGTAGCATTTTTCCAAAAAGGATGATCTAAAGTTACATAATTCTATAAATCAAAATAAAAATGAAAATGTCTCATTTTGTGAAACATTGGAGAAAATACCAAGTCAAAATATTTCCTTTGTTTCCTTCTTGGTGTTGATAAGTGACTGCAATTGCTGAAAGCAGATGGATACTTATTAACATTTAAAATGCATGCACAATGGCTGTCAAAAAGAACCAAAGAATGGGGTCCATGGAGAAGTGATTCTGCCTAACTGAAAGGAAGTAGAGATCAATAAACATATGATCAGTCTGAACAGGATGGGACAAAGGCAAAGAAACAAAGAAAGAGACACAGTATGATAATCTTCAAGGATGCTTCTGTCTTAGCAAATGAATCAGTATTTAGGTGTAGTTAAACTTTCATGAATATTTATATTAAGTAACATGGCACTTTTAAAGCACTGGGGAACAAAATCTAGCTATTGTATAGTGAAGGGGAAAACTATCAGTGTTATTTTATTAGGATGCCTTTCCCAAAGCAGTGATAAGATACAATTGGCTTTTTTTCCAATTTTTTTTTATTTTATGTAAAATTAAGGTCATAATATAATTTTAATTATATTATCAATATAACAAAGGGTTCTCATCACACAATTTCTCAATTTGCATAGGTACTTATTAACTACTATCCAATGTGACATGATGCAAAAAAGGTAATTTGACTAAAGATTTTATTTATTTAGCTTATATTTGCCATATAAACCATTTAATTTGCTTTCATCACACAAGGTGCGAATAGAAAATTAGTAATGTAAATTATCAGTGTGGGTCTCCTTATTATGAACATTATTATTTTAAAAAGAAATTATATTCTAAGTACTTTGGCAAATGTTATTTCTCCCTTCGGTTTTCTTGGTAACAGCTAACAAAACACATTTAACCACAAATTATTCCTGGAAGCATTATGTATCTATTGGTATGATAAAGCAAGCTGCAGAAAAGAGATACATATTCTAATAAGGTGTTTAGATTATATTCCCACTGCATACTTGCAAGTGTTTGCCAAAGTAAATTAAGCTGGGAAGCTATCATTTTCTTGTTACTGATAGAGTTCATCTATATTCAGTTGTATTTCCTTTGTAATATACATTTTACTATCAAATTTCTTCAATCTCTTTTCTTCCTTTAGACTAATCTTCCCTTTTTTCTCTCCCTCATTAAAATGGCTTTAGAGTATAAAGCAGATCTTTGAACTTTTACAAGAGTACTGAAACAGATAATAAACTTCTGTATTTTGCTACCAAATGTTAATATCCACTTTAATAAACATAAGACAAACACTGTGTTTTATTTTTAATTTTTTAATATGTCTTAGTGTTGTAGATGTCTAATTAATGTCTAACATTAAAGGTACCTAATTCATGAATTCTAATAAGGCTTTATAAGCATTAAAAATAAAAAGAACCAGGTGAAGTACTGAGCATATAAACAATTATCACATCATTTTCAAATTATTTGTATGTTTTGCTTCTCTATCACCTGTGACCTCTCCAATTAAGAGACCATATGTTATGCATAACTGATATCACGAGGGCAAAACTTGGTGTCTGTTGTATAGGACACTTCCCAAAAATTTTAGTGGAATAAATGAGTGGGTGGGAGGGTAGGTGAATGGTAGATTGATAGATGAATAGAAAAGGGATTAGCTTTCCATAAGAGAAAATTATGATGGAAAAATAGATACTACATACAAAAAAGCTTTATATCAGTATACATTGTCAGAGAAAAATAGTGTCATAATGCATGGCATAAATTTGGCCCACTTTTGTTCAGCATAAGCAAAGCTAATTATACATAGGAAGGCATCTGAAATCATTCTGAAAGACAATCTAAAATAAAATCTTTAAACTCATTGATGTCATCTCTCAAAAAGCAGCACTTAGACATGTATGTAATTACATGAGTCAATCATTTACATTAGAAGTACAAAAGCTTCCTGCAGAGGCAGAAAATTAATAAGAATAAACAATTAACTTTATTTTATCTATTCAAGCATCTTAGATGTTGAAAAATAAAAGTTACTACATTACAAAATGCACTTGAAAATTACAGCAATGGCACTAAGGAAAAAGAATCATTATTTTCTTTGTTCAAAGGTATTGAAAATAAGAGCAGAAGTCAGAGTCAAGGAGTTTTAAAACCCGTTGACACATCAATGCATTTTGAGGGAACACTGTGAATGTATGACATGCTGTGTGGCTGTCTTGTTCACTTCCATCTGTCTTTCCTTGCTCTTCACAATTAGACCCTCAGCAATAATGCTGGCATCCACTGTACTTAAGACTTCTCCAGATGCCCCAAGAGAACAACTATCTAAATGTCTCCTTTATCAAGTCATTCAACAGAGTGGAGGAGAATGCCCAATCCCAACTTTGTGGCAAGTTGAGCAGAAAATAATCAGTAGTTGCCCCCCCTCCATGACTTACAGTTTACAATTAGCTCCCAGTGTCAGAAAAACAAACAAATATACAAACAAAACATTGGTTTCATTTTCTGCATGCAGCTTCTCTATGCAGCTGCTATCTTTCTAAGGATTCTACACAAGTTCCATAAAGCTTGGCTGGAATATTAATGATTGAGGGAGACTTTGTGAATCTTTCTCTGCAAGATTTTCTGTTATGTACTCATAGACAAAACGTCTTCCTTATACTCTTTAAGCTGCGAAATTCTGATGCAATTTGATTTATGAGAAGACTAATGATCAATTAATAGACATATATAGTTAAGTAACAGAAATTCCATGTGCTGAGTATTATGTTAGGCACAAAATACAGCAGTAATCAAGAAAAAACGATGTGTTTGCTTCCTGCATCTTACATTATTGTGACAGGTGAGGTTGAGATGAAAAATAAATTGGTATGTAAAGAAAATATATACCAATCAATGTCTGACAAAGAGGAAACAAAAGATTACATCTTTGAGGGAGAGAATGTGTACACTGTGGACTAGGAAATTTAATATTTGTGTGACTTGTCCCTAGAGGAAAAGTCATTCCTCAGTATATGTGACTTTCAACATTATCCTCCATGAGAAAGAGTTTATACCGGAGAAAACAAAGATGTCCTGTTTGCTGTTATATAAAGCTCAGCATTGCTGCCAGTAGTTGAATATCCTCAACCATGGGAATAGAAGAAAGCATTTGGATTTAAAAAACAGAGAGACAACAAATTAAGTTCTTGCAACAAATTAAATTACCAGTCAAGAGAATGGCCACCACATGACCATCACAAAAACCAACTAAACTATCCTTAGATTACCAATACATTTAGGAAAAAGGAATACTTCAGCAAAGAAATGAATAACTTAAAAGAACAAGCTACATCGTCAGAAAAGGAAAAAAGGACATTTAAACAAAGAAAGAGCAATACAAAGACCTTAAGTAGGAATCAATTAGAGAGGTTCCTGGAACATAAAAAATACCAATAAGCCTGTAGTGTGATATAGAAACAAGCAAAATGATATTAAAATAGAATAGAAAGTAAAAATAGACACAAGATAAAGCCTGGGTTTTTGTTTTAACATGATGGGCTCCATTTAATAATTTTCATCATAATTTCAGCATAACATTTTTTTAAAAGGATTTCTCAAGACACTGTGTGTGGAATGGACCAGAAAGAGGCAAAGGATGAAGCAGGCAGGTGGGGGAGGAGGTACTGTGGAAGTTCAGGAAAGAGATGATTAAAGTTTAGTCCAGGGAAATGAAAAGGAAAAGAATGCATTTTAGAAATAACATTATAGAATTTCCTCATTTACTTAGATATTGGGTGACTAGAATCATTGGTAACTGTTAAAAACTTGGCTTTAGCAACTGAATAGATCACTATTTCATTTTCTGAGACAAGAAGGAGTGGGGAAATAAAAGTGTTTTTCCTATGTTTGATTTAATTTGTGTATTACGAATCAGAGGTGAGGCACAAACCAGAAGGTTGAATATATCGATTTAAGACAGGTCAGAGCTGGAAAAGAAGTTTAGCTACACATAAATGGTATCTACAGTTAGGATAGTTGATGAAGTCATGCAGGGAGAGTGTGAAGAGAGCAAGAGAAGAGGCCCTGGGATGAATGATAGCGTAATATAATGTTACATACACACTGCATTGACTTCCTGTGACAGTTGTAACAAATCACCACAAAGGTAATGGGTTAAAACAATTACCATGATCTTAAAATTTTGGAGGTAACACATCTAAAATAGGTCAACAGATTTTCTGTGGGAGATAATCCATTCCTTGCCTTTTGTAGCTTCTGGGGGTTTCCCATGTCCCTTGGCTTTTGCTTTATTGCTCTGATAACATTGTCATATCTGCAGCTCTGTGTCTCTCCTGCCTTCTTCTTCTTTCTCTTGAAAGGTCCCTTGTGACTATATTGAACTCTCCCAAACAAACCAGGGTCATCTTCCCATCCCAAGATTCTTAACATATGTACAAAGTTGATTTGGCCATATAACATTTCCACAAGTTGCAGGAATTAAGACATGAGTATCTGGCAGGGGGGGGGTGGGAGAGTAGACATTTACCTCTCAAAGTAATGGAGACATAATTCAGCTGTGTTCACTGACTTCAGAGTCTACACACCAGAGTCTTTCTGGATATCAACTGTCCTAGAAAATTACTGCAAAGAGAGGTTCAATTTTAAGGGGAAATTATATACTGTAGAGAAGTAATTTGTAGGATATTTTGAACAAAACATTAAAATCAATAATTCTTATACAGATAAAAGATACAATACCAAAATAATTATGTTAGTTTGAGTGTCACTAATTAGGACTTAAATCCAGGTCATTTTGCATACAGTTTTCTATATTGTTCTCTCCACAAGATAACATGGTTATTAATAAAGTCACCTGGGATGCAAACTACCATTTGCCAAACTGCTGAGGTTTGAATTACGCCGCCTTTACTTTCAAGATGTATGACCTTGTTTATCTCTGCTCAGATATTTTTCATCTACTATTATTAGTGTGCTTGTATAGATGGTTCATATTCCACTGGGAAAGCAGAAGCAACTTTGCATTGTGAAAAAATTCCCGAGATGGTCAATCTAAAAGAGGAAAGTTTTGTTTAGACTTACAGCTTCAGAGATTTCAGTCCATGTTTATTTAGGCCTGTAAGTTTGGGCCTGTAGCAACAAAACACACCATGGCAGGGAATATGTGATAAAGGAGGCTTGTTCACCTCATGGTGGCCAGGAAACAAAAAGAGAGATGGTAAGGGGCTGTGATGCCAGTACCCAGTTTAAAGGCATGGTCCTAGCAACTTAACTTTATTCTAATAGGTACCACTTTTTAAAGGCTGCACCTCCTTCCACGTTGGTGACTATGCCTTGAACACATGAATCTTTGCCAGACACTCCAGATCCAAGATACAGCAGACTGGTAACTACTATGGGAGTTATTGTATGGATTAGACCTAAAAACTGTAGGAGCCACTGAGGAAAAGAGGAATCAAAATAGGAATTCAGAGGATGATAGAAAGTCAGTATCCAGTCAATCAGAGAAGCCATGTTCAGCACCTGAAGTGGAACTAGAAATAGGTTTTGAGGATTATGTATGGAAGTCATCTTGCTTGAGTCGTTTTCACTTCAGTGGGTTCACAACCAAGACTAGGGTGGGCCTAGAACTGCAGCTGGTCAGCAGGGTGGATAGGCGGGAAAGGCAGTTCCTCAGCACAGTGGAGAAGAAGCATGCTATGGCTGACCATGTAGTTCTGTGTCAGGTACATCCTGGCATCCAGAAGACCTCCTGAGAGGGGTGGCTATCACGTCAACCCTTCAAATCCCTCAAAGATTCCTATTGTGGCCAAACCTAACTCAGAACCATATAAGAAAAGGGGTTCTTGGAAATACATTTATCAAGTTTAACCAAGTCAACACAAGCGAATAGCACTTGTCCTTTGTAGAGTGGCACACACACATTTGTTTACAAGTAATCATCAAATAAAATTTGATGCAAAAATTCCAATATTTCAAAAATTGATCTAAATACCCAATAGATGAAGCATTCTTGAAAATTTGAAGAACAAGTTAAAAATATACTGTATGTAATGCAAAAATATATGTGTAGCTTGCTATATGAGAAAGTTTGCCCTAAAGAAAATGAGAGACCTATTTTTGTATTCTGTTGCACTGTTTAAGAAACCTGCTGTACTTCATACACATGTATACTCAAGTATAATTATGATTTTGCTGGAATATTGTCTTAAAGCACATTTTCCATCAGTTAAAATACTTTTAAATTTTGGAGCAATTTGAGATCTAAAAATATCTAGTTTTGTATTATATTTGATGATCCAACTATACCTATAGTTATTTTAAAATTATTTATTAATTAATAGTTCACCTCTCTAAATATGGAATGTATTAAATTGCTAGAAATTTTTCCTAAGGCTAATTTTTTTAACCTAAAATGATTGTATACAGTTACAAAATGAAAGAAAACATAAGATTGAATATTAATAATATTACTGTTTTATTATGATCTCTTCTAAACTTAGATCTAAAATTCTTTCTAAAAGTTGCCATGCCTTGAATGAAAATAATTATCTTTTTTGATTCTGACTTTAATTATTTTAAATAGAATTATCACTCTGAGATTTTAGAATTAAGTAACTGTTCAGACTTTAAAAACTCAGGAAATTATTTTTTCATACATATCATCAATTTTTAATGTTCCTTCCACAATTTTCTTCCCAATTTCCTAAGTTCTATAATGTATTCCTAACCTATATCACTTTTGCTAAAAATAAACTATTATTCCTAAAATTTATTTTATGTTGAAATATTATATATTTGCAGTTTTGATTGCTATTTTCTCATGAATTGTGTGTTAGTAGTTGAAATACAGATTATTTTATTTTTTTTTCAAACACCAATTATGAAGCATTCTTAAGTCACTTGTTGCATTTTGGCAAATAAATTCTGAAATACCAGATATAAAACAGAAGGGTAATATCAATAACCTTCTCTGTTGTGATTAAATGTACTTTGGTTAAATTGGAATGTATTTTCAAATGAATATTTTTTTCTTATTTCATAATTATATATTTCTCTCAATTTGTAGAAATGTAACATGTCTTCTACAGAAATTATTACATATGGAGCTCCCTGTATTTCTCAGCATCTACACATTTTAGCAGAGAGATTCATATCTCATGCATGAAGAATCAATTGCTCACCTGCTATTCCTGAGTTGACCTGCAATTACATTGGGAAAAGACACTAGTTCTAATTAACAGTCTATGATCATGAATAGCATATGCTAATTCTGAGGCCAGTGCCACATATATCAAACCTATAGTCAAACCTGTGGTGGTGATTATCCTCATTGGCTACTAAAAAACCAAAATTACAGGTGTCTACAACCCAATGTTCTTTGTCAAACTTTGTATACAAAAGCATTCTTAAGTCACTTGTTGCATTTTTAAATTTTATTTAAAAATTTTGCCTTCATTCAGTAATATCATGGTATTCTTAACTATCACAACATAGCATATATGACTGGCATTTTTGTAATTTAAAAATAGTCAAATATCAGCAATTTCATATACTGCTACCTAGTAGTATAGTCAGATGAATACAACATCTAGCATTATTAAGAAATGTTTTAAGAAATCATTTAATATAATGAAATGCTAATTAGTGTACTATTAACTGTGAAATTGGTTGCATTTAGCTGATAATATTGTGGTTCCACAAACATGAATCTTAAAATTATTATTTGCTTGTTTGCTTTTGAAAGGAAATGCAAAGAAGAGAAAGAACAGAAATCATAATTAAATGGAAATAAAGAGAATGTTGGAAGAATAGTGTACTTTATTGCAAAAATAATGCAGAATACCCAAATTCATAGCAGCTTTTTCAGTACTTTTTCCCCTTGAAGATTTGGCTCTGAAATATAAATAAAGGAAACGTGTCACAATCACCATGGGGGGAATTCTATTTTGCATATCTCTCAGTCATAATGTTTCATTTTACCTCTCCCCATAATAAGAGCTAGAATTAGCCTGGAGGAATTCTCCATGTGGAAAAAATGATAGACAACAAACGGTGGAAAACTACCTTTAAAGTACCTGGCAGAATATCCTTGCCATTTAAAGCCTGCATTCTTAAAACAGCATTGCACCAGGTGACTGTCCTGCATGTATTTGAGTATTCAGGGACAGGAGACTGTCTATAGAAAAGGACTTTTATCCCTTTGGTCATTAAAATTTTTAAAAATGCCTCCCTTATTGAAAGTACAATCTATTTTGCCTGTATCCATGGGTTCTTTTCTACAACTTGTAGAAATACAGAGCAGATTAAATCTTTTGCATAATTACTGATGGCAGGAATGAAATAATATGTGTGCTTATGTCTCTCCCAACACAAACTAGTGCTACATCAATATGTAAGCATGGCTGCCCACAATATCGTCTAGTCTTAATAAAAGGGTCCTGGAAAATCTCAACAAGGCTTTTCACTTACCAGCTAAAGAGAAGGGCAGAGTTGCAATGGCATTTTTTCATTCACAGGACAATAAAAATTGTCTTTGAGGAAATATGAAAGAATAGAGCACACTGACTTTTCAAAGGTTTTATTCAGTGACCTAAACCAATACAAAAATATAATAAATAAGATTTTTAAAAGACCCAACTGAGAACTGTAAGTAGGGCAAATTCTTGAATTAATTTATGCTTTTGGCTAAAATACATCCCTCTTCAAATCAGTTTGAAGCTGTTTGCACGGTAGGGTGTTTCAACCTACTAATGATTTCGCAGCTGGCACGCGCATGGCATCAATGTTTATTGGCATCCTCAATGTCAGTTATTTTTAAAAAGCTCTCTTCCAGGACTCTGCATAAATTATCTATCAAGTGCAGCAGTGCATGGCAACACCCAAGACACAATTTGCAATCTTGCACAGACTCTCATTATTTGGTGTAAATGGAATCCCAAGTCATTAATTTTTTTTTTTTTTTTACAAAAATGAAGGCACCTCATATTAAAAATATGGGCAACTGAAAGACCTCCTAGGTCATTCTTTCAGTCCATTATATGCATTGTAATGAGCCTGGAAATAGGTTCAATCCCTCAGCAATTGTTTACTTTCCTTTGAAAGACAAAAGTTGTTTTCTGTCAAACACATCACAGAAAAAGTTCAAGCAGGCTAGTTTCATCTATTCCACTGGGAAAACTCCTAGAAAATTGGCCAAGAGAAAAGACAGCATAAGCATGGTGATAAGAAATAGCATGGAATATGTACGCTGCTTACTGAATAACTATCCATGATTCATACTTCTATGTGGCTGAAGGTTTTCCCCTCCCACACTCTCTGAGTTAAATAAATATATATGGGGGATGTGCTTTTCCTTGATCTGATTATATAAGCCTTATCTATTTCGGGGAAGTTGGCAATACTGTTTTGACAACGAGTTTAAACCTATCTGTAGTCTCTCATGCTGTGTTTACTATGAATTTTGATGATGCTTTATATAAGCATCAAAGCTATTTGATGTTGCTATACTTTTAATCCATGAACTGAGTGAGATTCATAGCTCATCAAAAAACACTCAGTCGCAAACCAATATGAAGTAAATATTATCTACTACAGTTTGTTTTGTCAGTTTAGCAATGCAATAAATATGTACATTGATGCAATGTAATATCTTTATAATATGAATGTTGAGGAAAAAACCTTAAATATTCCCTTATGAGTTAACCAAGCATAGATGTGGTATTTCTTTGCATTACCAATATGTTTTGACAGTTTCACTAGTGTTGTATCTGAACAAATGCAATTTAAATAAAAGGTAAGTACATTTATCATATTTACTGAAAAAATATAAATAAAATTAAATATTTGATCAATGTGGTTAGCCTCTTATACTTAGGTTCTATAAATGCAGACAATAACATTGCTTCTTCGGTATATTTGCGTTATTTAATATGTTCCTGACATAGTAGATACTCAGAAAGTTCTTGTTAAATGAATGAATAAATAAAAGTAATTGGCATATTTGAATTCTTAGGTTATCCTATATTCAAAGACTCTGCTAGAGCAGAGGAGACTTTGAGAATTTGTCTCACAGATACTCACCAAGTTCTTTTGGTATCCCATAGGCCATGATTACAAAATTAATGGAAAAATACTAGCACTGAAAGAAATTTAGTGCTAATCCAGTGTAAGCTGTTAACCAATTCCAGAATTTTTTTTATATACCTATGATTATGGTAGGTACCATCAAAGATGATCTCAGCCTCTTGGGATTAAACCTTGTGTAATGGAAAGATCCTTGTGTAATGTACATTCCTTAAATTTGCAATGGAGCTAGAGCTAGTTTCTAATCTGGCAAAAGTGAGGGAGTGCCCGCTCTGATATTAGGTCACAAAATCCCCCTTTCCACCGCCTTTCTCTATTTACCAAGAAATGTATGATTCATCCTGTGTTACCTTTATGGGTTAGACACAATTTAGCTTGTGGTGCATCTGAATCTGTGGAATTAAATAATAATAATAATTCAAGGGATCTGTCTCTCCATCTCATTCCTCAAGACAGGGAGAAAAGCTGCCATATGGTGAGAAGCCCTACAAAGAGGCTCCTGTGGCAGGGTCTAGCAGCTCTTTAGAAATGGGAGACGACTATGATCATGTGACTGAGCTTAGAGGAGGATTCTTCAGCCCAGGTGCAGCCTTGACTGGACTTGAGATGACTAAATTCCCTTGCTGAAAGCTTGACTGCAAATGACAACTTCCAAGTCAAAACCACCCAAGTTGCCCCAAGTCTTGGACCCACAGAAACCATGACATTATAATTGTCTGTTGCTGTCAGTCACTAAATTTGGGAGTGATTTACTATATAGACCACTAATTCTCTGAAATGTATGATTCTTACTCTCATTGCATATATAAATTATAGTCTGTGATTTAGCATCTATATCAATATGAAATTCATGGACATAGAAGACTCCCATTAAAATAAATATCTTATTACTTAAAAAATAAATATATTCTTACCATTGAAACTTCAATTATGCATTTAGGACAAAGACATGCATCTTTTTTTTTTTTTTTCAACCACCTTTTCTTTCAAATATACATTGTATACAAACAGTGTTTTGTAAAAAAGATGCTCTACATGTTTATTATGAATTATAATGCATACTACTATTATAAATACAACAACTTTGAATAAGAAATAAATTAAAATAAATAAATAAATAAATAAATAAATAAAATATATGTATTTGTGACCAGAGGGAGTACTGGAGCTTAATTGGAAGTTGAGCTAGGAAATCTTCCAGAGTGAGGTGAGATATTCTCAATCACTGGAACATTTATGGGTTCCCTGTTTATATTGTTCATTCCCAGTGCTTTATAAACTCACAATTTAAGAGTAAAAAGAAATCAAACTTTTCCTCTTCATAAGCTTCCTTTAATTTCAAACATGTTCAGAGAATGCAACTGCACTATGTATAATTTTCCCTATTGGGTAGGTGTACTGAACTGCTCATTATTTATAAAAAAAATGGCAGATTAGTATTTGCAGAAAGATGGAAGAATGTGGAATATTATATTATTGTTCAATTACATGTGATTCTTGTTTTTTAAATTTAATTTAATTTGTTATACATGCTTGCAGAGTGCAATTCCTTTCATATTGCATATAAAGTGCACAGTTTTCCAAGTCACTGGTTTTACACAAAGTATTTTCACACCATTTGAGTTTTTATACATGCACTTAGTGTATTGATGTCCAACTCATTCTGCCATTATTCCTATCCCCTTGATCCCTCTCCTCCCCACCCTCCCCTTTGTTCTATTTAACATTTCTTCATTTCTCTCATCCCCCCTTCCTTGCAATTATAATTCAGTATCATCATAGCAAAGGATTCAACTGACCTTTGGTTTTGGGGGATTGGCTGACTTCACTTAGCATTATTTTCTCCAACTACATCTATTTACCTGCAAATGCCATGATTTTATTCTCTTTTAGTGCTCAGTAGTGTTCCATTGTGTATATATACCAAAGTTTCCCTACCCATTCATCTATTGATGGGCATCGGGGTTGTTTCCACAATCTAGCTATTGGGAATTGTGCTGCTATAAACATTCATGTGGCTGTGTCCCTGTAGTAAGCTGTTTTTAAGTCTTTGGGGTATAAACCAAGGAATGGGATAGCTGGGTCAAATGGTGGTTCCATTCCAAGTTTTCCTAGGAATCTCCATACTGCTTTCCAGGTTGGCTGCACCAATTTGCAGCCCCACCATCAATGTATGAGTGTGCCCTTTTCCCCACAACCTCACCAGCATTTATTGTTGTTTTTGTTTTTGATAGCTGCCATTCTGACTGGTGTGAGATGAAATCTTAGAGTAGTTTTGATTTGCATTTCTGTAATTGCTAGAAATGTTGAACATTTGGTTCTTATTTTTTTAAAAATAAACTTAAAATTTTAAAACACTCCTAAAAATAATAAATATCTTCTTAATTTTCTAATCATAGGTTGAAACATGCCACATTACTTTTCCACTTATTGGTTCCTACATGCTGATATTTTTCTACCTATTGGTACCTAAATTCTGGTAAATAAGGTAGGTCAATGACCATTTTTCTATAACTTTAGAGATTATATTTTAATAGGGATATAGTAAACACATTTAAAAATGAACAAAATAATTACAGATTCTTTTATGTACCAGGAAGAAACAAACAAGGTAAAAGGAATGGTGTCACTGGGGAAGGCCCTGTTAGGTGATGGGAACAAGAGAGGCATCTCTTAGCAGGTGACATTTGAACCTGGTGTACAGAACAGAAACAAGGCAGTCAGATGAAGAGCTGCAGAATGATCAAGTATGGCAAGTGGAATGATAATGATAACATTCCACGGGTGAGAAAAAATTTGGTTATAGTTGAGGGAAAGAAAGAGAAAGCCAATGAGGTTGAAGCAGAAGGAGAAATGAGACAAACAGTTGGTCAATGAGAAAGTAGGTGCGAGGGTTCAGATATTCCGTGAGTATGTCTCTCAGGGCTCCATGTAGGAGGCATGGTCCCCAGAGTGGCACTGCAGAGCTGGTGGATTTTTAAAACATAAGGCCTAGTGGGGAAGTCATTAGGTCATTGGGGGTGAAACCTTTGGGAGAAGTTGATGGAGTTCTTAGAGGTCCAGATTAATACCCATAAGAGTGGGCAGATATGATGGAAGAGGCCTAACCCTTCCCCTATACCTCTCTTCCACTCACACCAGTCACCACACTCACATGGCCTCCCACCATTGTGATGCCATCTGTCATGAGGCCCACACCAGAGCCACACATACACCAGTGCCATGCATTGAGCCTCCAGAACTATGAACTAGGTAAACCTCTCTTTATAAAGCATCCAACTTCAACTATTTTGTGTTGTAGCAACAAAAATCTAAGACAGTATGAAAAGCTAACAAGGGCCAGATGGTGCAGGGACCTGTTAGTTAAGAAAAGAGGGCATTTTTGTCTTTTATGTTTTTTTTGCCTATTAACACAACTAGAGGTCATTGAAAACATTTAGTCGGGGAGAGTATTGTGGCTTACTTAAAACCCTTATTTTAAGGATTAAGATCATGTCTCAGGTATGCATTTGACACTCTGAGGTATATCAGTATATATATGAATCAACGCCAACTTGGGTCCTTACATGAAATTACTAAGTTCTCTTTCTCTTTCTGATAGGGAGTTTCTGGCTCTTTTTCTTAAGGAACTTTCAGTTAAAATGTTTTACTTATGTACAAAAAGAATGGTGAGTTCTTCTCTGGAATCTTGTCTTTAAGTAGGCTCTTGAAAAATCCATAACAACTTCCTAAATTTAGATCTTAGGCAGAGAAAGTACTGTTAGAGAAATCATCCTAGTAAGTGATAGATTGAGTACCTCCAACAAGAGACATGTTCTGAGTCAGCACCAGAAAATATCAGGCAAGAGCAACAGAGTATGGAAATATTTCTACATTTCAGTAGTATGCCTTGGGCTAGTCACACCACTTTCATGGTCTGACCAAACATGGGGAAAATGCAATAAGGTTAGTGTATCTGGGCATGTTGTTTATCTCTTGTTATGTAACAACAATGCAAAAAGCTCAGTTGCATAGACTGTAATATTTACACAGGTTATCTAGAGGAGCTCTGCTTCATGTTGTTACACCAGCCTTTATTTTAGTCTGTGTATCAGTTCCCTGATCTCCTCCTGGGCCCAAACTTAAGGAATGGAGCTACTTGGGGTAGCTAACAGAAAAGGTTGGAAACAATAAGTGGGAGAGAAAGCAAATAGTTCTTAATGTGGTCTTGCTGCTGAAGTTTTATTTTTTTTGTTAGGAGGAGTGAAAGAATACTATTGGTTATGTACTACTTTTCATTTATACAATGAACATATAAATTATATATTTCGCCAAATTTTTTTTTCTAAAACTTCCCTTTTAACCTTTTTTTTTTTTAATGAAATCAGAATATCTACCCTTGACAACAAACATTAACGTAGCACTGGAACCTCTATTTATATCATGTGCTGTACATTTGATTTTAAGTTTTCCTGACAGATAATATCTGGGAAAATTTAAAATTTAATTAGAAATACCTCCATAACTCGCCTGTGCTATACTTTCTGCTTCATCTTGCATTGGCCAAACCAAGACATATGGTGAAATTCAAATAGGCAGTACACTCTGCATATGGAGAATAAGGTAGAGAAAGGGGTCATTATTTTCTGAACAATAATCTAAACCACTACAATGAAAGTGACTTATTACTATGCCTTAAACAGTAAAACGGGGTCATTTTATAAAGAACAACTGCAGTAGTTACAGGTAACATTTTAGGCTACAAATAAGCTGTGTTCTGAAAGTTTTCTGGGCCCCTTAGGCATGAGCTTCACTTGGCCTTGTTTCTTTACATCTTGTTATATAGCTTTTGTCTGTGTCTAGTTAACAAGCATAGCCACTCAAATAGACCACTGCCTCTGCCCTGAGTAGTCTCAAGTCTTATGTCCTGTACAGCGGGCATGGATTGTTGACTCAGAGCATTTGTAAGAATTCTAAACCATATAAAAAACATGTGAATTACTAATTGGACTCTTAACTTAAAGCAGGAAGAGGTCTTATGTAGGTACTAGCAGAGCAGAAGGAGAGATTGTAATGAGAGGTTGTAAAAGTGTCTTGAGATTGTACTAAGACATGGTTCTCTAATCTTGGATTAACTCACTGCCATGACATTCTCCAGAAAAGTATGTGAGATTTTTATGTTGCTGCTATTGAAGTTTTTCTGCTTTGTTTTGTTTTATATAAGGAGAAGGGAAAAGTAGTAATAGGTTATATATTATTTTGTAAATAAGAGAGACATAAATATATGCAATTTATCTCATTAATTATCCATGTCATACCTTATACATTTCACCAAATTTTTTTTCTAAAACTTCCCTTTCAATTTTTTGTTTTTTTTTTTAATGAAATCAGAATGCCTACCCTTGACAACAAACATTAACTTAGCACTGGAACCTCTATTTAAAAATCATTATATTGTAATGAAAACCATCTTGAAATATCTTGTGTAAAATTAATTATAATATGTAAATAAAGTTCCTGTTTGTAGATAATCAAATTCCAGTCGGTACACCTAATATAAGGTATACATTCTACAAGATTTTGGTATGTCACCATCATATGTTATTAAATACGCATATGTAAAGCACACAGGTATGAGCCAAGGACTTTGGAAGTTCTATTATCATTATTTAAAATTGCTTGTGATATGAGATATATGAGTCATATTGAAAACCCTATTTGTTATTCAACATTTTCTGAAAGAAAACTATATTTGCATTAGTTTATTTTTAATTTTTTTGCCTCTCACTCTATAACATATTTTAATTTTTATGGTACTGGGGATTAAATTCAGGGATGCTGTACCACTAAGCTGCATCCCCAGCCATTCTTCTTCTTATCATTCTTTTTTTTTTTTTTTTTTTTTTAATTTTGAGACAAAAACTTCTTAAGTTGCTGAGATTGGCCTTGAATTTGTGATCCTCTGCTTCAGCCTTTTAAGACACTGGGATTACATCACACCTGGCTTCTGTAAACAACATTTTTAAAAATGATAATATTAGCACCTGAATACAAGTGCTACACTTAAAGGAAATACTATAAAGTGTGGCAATTGGTAAAACCACGGCATGTGAGTAAATAATGGTGGCATACATGAAATAAAGTATTGAAGCTTTTTTCATATTTAATACATACAGTGAATACAGTATAAGTATCTACTGTAAGGCTAAAGGTAGAAAGTTGTTTAAGATACATAATATGTACTTTGTATGCAATATGACCAAATAAAGGAAAAAACAATAAATTCACATATATTGCAGGTAATATAATTGTTTTTTCTGATTGGAATTCTATCAGAAATCTCCAGAAGAGATTCCAGAGTGCCCAGAGAAAGGCAGTTGCATAGTCTTCATAACAAAAATAAAAGATTTTTAAAAAAATTAAAACAAGGATCCTAGGACCTACTTGTAAAGATAATACAAACTCTTCTAAGTGTGGAGTTAATTCTAAAAATATGCTTTAATACTCATTCTCATTTAGGGAATCTTTGTGCCTTTTTGAGTAGTTATAAAAATGCCAGTTGGGTTTTAATGTAATAGTAGTCATTGTGAGTGTGTGTGTGTGTGTGTGTGTGTGGGGGAAGTACATAAACTGTTATTGATTCAGAAACAGGCCATTATTCTTAATGTTCCATTTTAAATCAAAAACCTTCTATATAATTCAGCCAAAAGTATTACCTTGTAAAGTTATTGGTGCTTTTCAACTTCATATGCCTTAGTGCTTACTTTATAAACATGAAATAAGAAAATAAAATATCCATTTTTTACCATTATTTTCCTGTTCAGAATCAGCAAATATTATAAATGACTTACTGAAAAGAACTAAAAAGTGGACCTCTGGAGAAAACAAGAGCAAAGGGGATTAATATCAACATTTTTAAAAACAAAAGTAAATATTAATTTTAAAAATTTTCAAAATATTAACATAGTAGAAGAAAGATTTTTTTTAAAATTATCAATACTATGTTAACCAGAGATACAGTTAATATTGATATGTACTTTCAAAATATTTGACATTTCTGTGTATTATTTACCTATGCATAATTAAAAAGTGGGGATTTTGTGAACATTCTGCTTTACCAAACATCTTTCACATTTTTTATTTTTCACACTTTATTATTGTAATCATATACCTTATTAAAATACACTGATGCATTCATTTTATAACAAATAATTAAAGTGTTTCAAATTAACCACTATTATAACATTAACAAAAATATGCAATGTAGACAACAACAATATGTGGAATAATCTCTTGCAAAATCTGTATTCTTTTCTTTTTTTTCTTTATTTCTTTTTTTAATCAAAGTTATTGCATATGACAGTAGAATGCATTACACTTCATAATACACATATAGATCACATTTTTACATATCTCTGATTGTATACAAAGTACAGTCACACCATACATGCACTTAGGGTAATGATATCCATCTCATTCTACCATCTTTTTCTTTTTTTTCTTGTCCCCTCCTTCCCCTCCCTCCCCATTGACCTTTCTAGTGTTCCTCTAATCCTCCTATGCTCTCCATTCCAACCCCAGTGTGCATTAGCTTCATTATATCAGAGAAAACATTAAGCATTTGGATTTTTGAGATTGGCTAACTTCACTTAGCATTATATTCTCCAATTTCATCCATTTACCTGTGAATGCCGTTATTTTATTCTCTTTTTTGCTGAGTAATATTCCATTGTGCATATATACCACACCCATTCATCTACTGAGGGGCATCTAGGCTGGTTCCACAGCCCAGCTATTGTGAATTGTGCTGCTATAAACATTGATGTCACTGTGTCCCTGTAGTATGCTGTTTTTAAGTCCTTTGCAATAGACCCAAAAGAAACAATCAGTGAGGTGAATAGAGAACCTACTAATTGGGAACAAATCTTTACTACATGCACCTCAGATAGAGCACTAATCTCTAGAATATATAAAAAACTTAAAAATCTTAACACCAAAAAAAATAAATAAATAAATAACCCAACAAATAAATGGGCCAAGGAACTGAACAGACACTTCTCAGAAGATATAAAATCAATTAACAAATGCATGAAAAAATGTTCAACATCTCTGGCAATTAGAGAAATGCAGATCAAAACTACTCTAAGATTTCATTTCAGTCCAGTCAGAATGGCAGCTATTAAGAACACAAACAACAATAAATGTTGAAGAGGATGTGGGAAAAAATGCACACTCATACATTGCTGGTGGGACTGCAAAATGCTGCAGCCAATATATAATATTTTCTTAGAGAAATCCAGAAGACACCCAATGAATCAAAAGATATACACTTAACTTTCATTAACATATCAACAGATAATATTTATAGATTTCAGTTTAAACAAGAATATGTGCAAATGCCCATTTTTTTCAAATATTTTAATATTTGAAAATATTTTGGTTGTTGTTTTCCTATAGCAAACTATTAAACATTGTTTTCATTAATGATATTACACATTTTCCAACATTATTTCTTATATAATTTTTCCCAACTTTATCTTAATTTCCTGAATGGACTAGGATAAAGCTTCTAAATACATTTTTTTTCCCATATAACATTCCACTCTTTTTTTAAAAAAATATTTAATTTTTATTTGTTTTAGTTGTATACAATGCCTTTATTCTTACGTGATGCTGAGGATCGAATTCAGGCCACACATGTGTAAGGCGAGCGCTCTACCACTGATCAACAACCCCAGCCCACATTCCATTCTTATTGATTTATAGATGTCTGATTTGGAACTAGGATTATTATTAATTTTATGCAGTTTATTCATAAATTTCACTATATTTAATATAGTAGTAATTTGCTTATAATATATGTTTTAAAATATGCTCAGATTGTATTTATATTTTTTATTTACTTTCTGCCTAAGTTTAGAATTTTAGTCAAATATACCAAGTTATTTTTTTATAGTTTTTACATATGGGATTATGCTTACAAGTCTTCCATCAGAATTATTTAAATAATCTTCCACAAATCTTGGAGAAAATTTGCTATTTAATTCATTATTTGAAAACATGATTACCTCTGAAATTTATTTTTTTTACTGGTTAAAATCAAGGACTAATTTTCTTTTTATTGAAATGTCAGATTAAATATATTGGAAAATATGTTATTATTGATTTATTGGAAATTTTAACTCCACTTTTTAGTCTCAATTATACAAGAATGGGTTAGTTTCTAGAGTTTACACATTATTTCATTTATCTATATTTATTCCTGTTTCTATAATATATTTTTATTTATACTGTTATAATTTAGCAGATTTTTGAATGATTGTATAACAATAAAATAAAATATAATTACCAAAAATTTATTATCACCAATAAAATTTGGTGACACCAATTAAAAATTTCCCATTCTTCCATTGACCATTGAGAAAGTGAGAGACTAATGTTTAAAAGGTACTGATTAGATTAAAATCTCATATATATATATATGTATATGTATATGTATATATGTATAGATAGATAGATAGATAGATAGATAGATAGATAGATCAAGGGAGAGAAATTTTCTAAATAGACTGTGATAAACTTCTAAATATATCACATGCCCATCTAACATTCCAAGTGTTCTTACCGATTTATAGATGTATTTCTTTGGAATAATGGTTAGAATTGATTCACGGTGTAGACTATGTATATTTTCATAGTACAACATTCAATGAATATCAGAGACCATATTTTTATTACAAACTACCCTTAAAAAAAAGACACCAGCATTCAAGGAGAAAAATATTTTGCTTTCTATTCACATTATCCAACTATACTTAAAAATACCTTCCTTAGCTGGAAATTATTAGGTTAATGATATTCCATTTGGGACATGATTAAAAGAAAAGAGCTTTTAAAATCCATGATAAAAAGGAAAAGAAAAAATATATGCACTTCATGCCTCTTTGTCTTTCTTAGGATTTGTTCTCTGAGATGGAAAAATAGAAAGAATTATAAATAAAATATAAATGTAGGACTACTAAACAAAGTTCATTAGCCAAATATACCTAGAGTTATAAAATTATTAGCCATTATTTATTTAAAAAGTAACTATTTAGAGAACAAAACTTATTAAAAATCATCTCTATAAAGTATAAAGCATAACATCTGGAAATTTTGGCCCTGTGCATTATTGAATTCATAACTATAATTTTATCCAGAAAAACGGGAGTTATAATTTAGATATCTTTATCAGTAAATATGATCAGAGAGCTAGTGCTTTATAGTTTCACATATCAATAAGAGAAAAATTATCAAATAATTTGCTTCATGTTATTTGCTGAGAATTTTTGTTTTAGCCCAATTAAAATAAGATTTCTGAGGTTCTGAATAATTTGAAATATAATAAAAAAAGACTGAAACATAGGGAAGATTTCAGCAGGCATTAGCAATATACTTTTTCTACCATCATTCCTACATAACATCTCAATTTGATTCATTACATTATGAGAATATTTGCTTATCTACTAAATAATTGCAAAAGTTTTTAATAAAATTAATTTGTGTTTTTCTCCAAACTATTGTAAAATGTTTAAAAGCATCCAACTGGAAAAATGCAGGGCAGAAACTTTTAAAATAAATAAATAAATAAATAATTTGAAAAAGGGTAGGCATGGGAAATGGTAAAATACTCAAAATAAGGTAACTTTGCACAGATTGTCTAGTTCATTACATAAGCATTAAGTTACTTTTTATCTGCAAAGTTTATCATTAAAAATTGAAACATCTTTTTTATATAGTAATTTTAACAGTAAAGATACATACACATGTAAAACAATCAATGAAATACTGCTATATCAGTGTGTGTGGGGGGGGGGGGGCGGATAATCCAACCCAAATTTTCAAAGCATGTAACTCTGGATGGAAAAAAAAAAAAAAAAAGAGTAATGATCAACGTGGCATCAGAATAAAGTGTACAGTCATAACGTTTTTTTTCTCATTCCATGAAGTAATTTCAAAGCATCCCTGTGAAAGATTTAGTTAGTGTTTGATTGTGCTGCAGGCTGTAAACACTGACTATAATTTCCCCAGCTATTTATTCAGACAATTTATTGTTTGTGCACTAATCTATGAAATTTTATAATGAGTTTGCATTTTGCAATCATATTAGCTTCCCTTTTTTAAAGTGTTATGACAGGAAAAATACAGTTGATGAAAGGAAAGCTGGTGTGACATTAATGCCTTTGCACAGGTATACTTCTTAAGGGGTGAAAAGGTACATCATGAAAATAGTAAAACTTTATTCCCACTTCCTATGATGAAAATTCTTTTAGGGACATTTAGAAATCAAACTGGTTTCTTTTCCTAAAAAGATCTGAACAATTGAAAACATCAATAGAGGGCACTAACAGGCTGTTCTGCAAAGCCTTTCATTTTGTAGCTTGTAACAATGAAACCTAGCTGGAAAGACAGTAGCTTTTAGCTTCATACAGTTGCAAATGTGATGTGGAAAGAGAAAAAGAAAAGGAAAAAACAGCTACATTGTCCTTGAGCAGAAAGATAAATTCACAAATCTAAGCCATTAAAATATAATTCACTGTCTGTATACCAGAACTTATCTATTGGCTCTATATATTCTCTTTCTAATAACTGATTTTCCACTATGCCTCTTTCAAATAATACATATCTGTGGTTTTAGCTTCATTGCAGATAAATGAACTCAACCAAGAGAATACTAAGTGAAGCAGTCAATTCTTGGAGATGCATATTCATGGAGGTATATACAGATATTATCAAAGAATAATCTACAAATAATAATTGGTTATGGCATCTTCCCACTGTATTTTGCTTTTGATGATTTTTTTTATGCAGCCATACAATTATTATAAAAAGAAATTGGTGGTGATATTCAAACCTTTAAGCAAATCAGTAGAAATGATGATATGGAGAGTTGTTTAAGGATTTTGGAATGAGAAAACATGGGCAAGCTAATGAGTAGACTCTGCTGTACAATGTATGTGATTTCAGGATCTGTAGGAAAGTCTCACTCTTTCCTAACCCAAACAACAATGAAATAACTCATTCATGTATTTTATTGGCAAAATTTTCTCTTATTATCTTAACAGTTTGTCTATTTTTAAGAAGCAAATATTAGTGGAAGAAAAAAGAATGAACTTCATCATTTTCTTTTACCAGTCTATTCCAAAGTGTATCCCATCCCTTCTAAGAGGCTTTCTGTGGTAAGCAAAGAATAATACATATAAAATTTTATTTGCCTTATGAGAGAGGTGAACAAAAAACACTATTTTACAAAAAAAAAGATTCAGTTCAGAGTAAGATTGTTTTAAAAACACACTTTAATAATTGTGACTTTTGCTTAAAGCAGATCCTGGAGACAAGGAATAGAAACAAAATATTTCATAGAAGATATTTAATTAGATAACCCACAACATTCATCATAAAAACAAATATATTATGTGGTTAAGTTGTGCAGACAATGTCAGGCGCAGTGGTGCACACCTGTAATCCCAGTGGCTTGGGAAGCTAAGGCAGGAAGATCACAAGTTCAAAGCCAGCCTCAGCAAAAACTAGGTGCTAAGCAACTCAGTGAGACTCTATCTCTAAATAAAATACAAAATAGGGCTGGGGATGTGGCCCAGCGGTTGGGTATCACTGAGTTCAATCCCCAGTAACCTCTCCCCACCATAAAAAGATATGTTGACAACAAAATCTGGGGCTAACATAATGATGATGATAATGATGATGATGATGGTGGTGATGCATCATTTACATCAACAGGGAGCTCAGAATTTATTTATGGACAAAGATATTCAAACAGATAATAAAGTTACACATGACAAGAGTAAATAATTCACTCTGCTTGGGAGTATTAAGAGACCTTTACAGAGAAAATTATATTTAGAATTAGAGATTGAGTAATACATAAAGGAATGGTTTATATAGCATGGAGATTCACATTAAGAAAAAGGAAAAATTCAGGCTTCAAATTATGAATACATGGCCAGCTTAGGCAATAACAGGACTTTGCAATCTCGAAGAAACAGATAATTGATTTTGGGCTACAGTAAAAATGAAGTTGAAAAATAAGTTAAAGATATATTGTGGTTGCTAGGTTTTATCCTATGGATGATAAATGGTAAAGAATTGAGAGTGGTTAGCACAAGGAAAAGTAAATAGGGAGCTGGTGAAACTGAGCACACTGAAGATAATAAAGGTCTGAAGAAAGACCCTGGCAGAAGTTATAGAAACATTTGTGTGGTGGCTAATCCAGTTTAAATGGAAATGTGTTCACTTTTCTGTCAATTTTTAGATATCTGGTAGAATGGACCCTGCAAAAATTTATTTACCCAAGAAATGTTGTAATTCCTATAAAATATACATAGATCTAGGATTTTATGGTAATGTGTGATGGAGCTGATAGGACAGAAACTAAAACAATTCACATTCAGGAAAGTGTAAATAAGTGTCTTCACCAGTCACAATTTGGTTCATATCTGAAGCCAACGATGAAAAGCTACCTGTGGTGCTAGTTTGAGTATTTGAAAATGGAATTTTTTTTGAAATTATAAAATGACAAGACCATGGACTCAGTTAAATCAAAGCAGTGTGATCAGAGAAGTGTGGTTTATATCTTCCCACAGGACACAGTCCAGCTATGGCAGGCTGAAGGCTTCTAGTGCATTGCTATGGGTTCCTACAGAAATTAATCCACCCAGAGTTTATGTATTCAAGATATAAACCCCAAATTTGTAAGTTAATGGTATTTGGAATCGGGAGTCTTTAAGAAGAGATTAGATGATATTATACCCCTCTGAAAGGTGAGGAGGAGGAGAGAAGACTAGGTAAATCTGGAATTCCAGAGATTGTCTACGTAGTTATTAATGGAATGTTGACAGAATGTGGAAAGAAAGACTATTTTGATGAGATCTCAAATAAAAGTGAAGAACATAATATTGGAAACTTGAGCAAAGGCTATTCTCATTTTATATTTGCAAAGACCTTGGTAGAATAATTTCTGTGTCCTAGGACTTTTATGAAATGTACAACTCAGGTGTGATGAACTAGGATAACTAAGCATTCAGGCTGCTTCATGGCTACTTTTGAGTGAATATAGTGAAATGTGGAAGGAAAGGAATGACTTAAAGCCAGAATCTGTACTTCAAAGGGAAGAAGAATGGAATGATTTAAAAAATTCTCACCCAGGTCATGTAAAGAGGGAGAAAATGTACTCCAGAGAAGAAATGAAGAGTATGGCACAGCTGCTCTTTGCTAAGAAGATTCGTCGCTATAAAAGTTGTCATTAAGAGAACAGAAGAAAGGCCTTGAAGTCATTGTAGAGAACTTCAAGGTTACACATTCGAACTACAGGATCAGAGCTCTAGAAGGACAGATTAAATCCTAAGGAGAGGCCCAGTATGCTGTCCATGGACCACTGTTCTGAGCTGCCTCAGGTCACTGCTTCCTGCATTCTGGCTCAGGGATCCTTGAACCTGCCCAGCCTGTATGTCTCTTGTTGCCCTAGGTGCAGCTCAACACATTGTTCTGTACAGCACAAGTATGAAGGCTTGGAAGCATCCATGTGTTGTTAATGAGTGAGGCCCAGAGAATGCAAAAGCTGTGGGGGCAAAACTTTCTCCTCTCAGATTTCAAAAAATGTTGGTGCCCAAGCAGAGACTTGTCACAGGAGCTCCATAAAGAATCCCCCCTCAGGTAATATCTAGTTGAGCTATGGGATTAAGACTCCCACCAAGACCCCAGAAACATAAACCTAACAGCATGCAATGCCAGCACGAGAAAGCTGAAGTGAAGGTTGATCCTGGCAAAGCCGTGGGTGCAGGTTCTTCCTGGGGTCTTGGGGACTGTGATGCTTCATCTCATTTATCAACTTGGTTACACTGAGAGATGCCTAGGATTAAGAATTTCTTGGTACGTGCACAGCAAAGTTAAAGAGAAGACCTGTCCTGAATGTAGGTAGGACTGTCTATGAGGCTGGGCTGGATGGGTGGGACAAAAGTAGGAAGCTAGGGCAGACATAAGCTCAGTTCTATTTGAGCTGACATACCCACTGCTGTTGCCATCACCCAGCTCCTTCACCCTTCTTGCACATGCTCTCAGCCATTCTCCAGGGCATTTCCAGGCCTTCAGTCATATCTGGGGCTACATCATGATCCCTCTTGTTCTGAGGCTCTGGATTCCTGGTTCTGATTCCAGCTACTGGCTCTCCAACATATAGGAAGTTATTGTGGAACTATCCAGCCTCTGATCATATAAGCCACCACAATAAATCCCTTTTTAAATCATACATATACATATCCTGTTGTTTCTTTTTCTTTAGAAAACCCTAACACAAGGACTCAAACCCTATCCCACTGTGTCCAAAAGGTAGCATATGGAGTAAGAATTATCATGGAGTCTTAAGATTTAATGTTATCTGCCCTGTTCAGTTTTGGACTTATGTAGGGCCTATTACTTCTTTCTCCTTTCCATTTTTTTTCCCCTTTGGAATAAGATTTCTGTGCCATGCCTGGATACCACTGTACTTTGGAAGTTGTTAACTTGATTTCATAGGTGCTTGTAACAAGAAGAAATTTACTTCTAGGGGAATCATGTCTTGAGTGTCACTCATGTCTGATTTAGATGTAAGCTTTGAAATTTTGAGGTAGCACTGAGTTAAGAATTTGTGGGGACTATTGGGATAAAACTTACATATTTTGTGTTGTGAGAAGTGTGTGAATTTTGGAGGCCTAAATCAGAATCCTGTTGTTTCCATGTGTCCTCAGAAATTTATGTGATAGAAATCTAATCTCAAAATACAGATGTCAGTGATATTTAGAAGTGGGGCCTTTGGAAGGTAATTAGGATTAGATGAGGTGTTGAGGGTGGATTCCTCATGATTTTATAACTGATTTCATAAAAAGGGGAATAAACACCCAAGCTAGCAGCCTTGCCCTGTTGTGCACTTCACCAGGTGCTGGTGCCATCCTTAGACTTTCTAGCCTCCAGAACCATTAGCCAAATAAACCTTGATTGTTAATGCATTATCCGGTCTGTTGTATTCAGTTATAATAACAGGAAAAATGACTAAGACAGGTGACTTGAAGGAAATTATTGTTCAGCATCAACTCTTATGACCTTGAGGCTCCAGTGCCTATAGCCTGGGAATAGCACTGTATCTAAGGATCTTTGGTTTCTCTCAGAGCAAACAGGTGTATAGCCCTCCTGGTGGGAGGGGAGTGTATCCATCATGGAAAGAGGCACACTAGCTGTTAAATTTCAGGTCAGAAATAGCACTTGCTCCTTTTAGTTACATTTCATTGGCAATAGGAAGTCACAGTGATGCTGCTAACTTCAGAAGAGTTAAGAAAGGTAATATAAACCTGAGTCCAGCAGAAGTAGCAGCGGATTTTTGATCATTTGTGATCAGTGTTGGTGATGACTATAAGGACTATCAATATGGAAATCACAACGAAGCTAAGAAATAACCTAAGTTGAAGCTAAAATCTTTTGATTTTATATTATTCTCCTTTGATAAAATCAGTCCGTTTGATTTTTTTTTCAATTTTAAGAAATTTGCACCTATTTTTCTAACTTAACATCTACCCTTTTTCCCTAAATATTTTTTTTCTTCCACTTTTGATTAATTGTCTAAGATTTCTTCAAAAGCTATCTAAATATAATACCAGATACAGAATTACATCACACTAAGAATCACATTATGAATCAAAGTGATAGATCTGCATTCACCCAGCATCTAACTTGCAAGTAGTGTGTGACCTTTAGAATTGTCCTTAATGGCTATGAGTCTAGTTTC
Organism: Tamias sibiricus; assembly: GCA_025594165.1. Classification (NCBI taxonomy): domain Eukaryota; kingdom Metazoa; phylum Chordata; class Mammalia; order Rodentia; family Sciuridae; genus Tamias; species Tamias sibiricus. Next base: position 34,690,716 of record CM046668.1, read on the forward strand.
TCTTAAGTCTAAAATGAGCACAATTTTAGTCATTTGGATTGAACTAAAAACTAAATAAAAATATAAAGTATCTTATGCTTTTGGTGCCCAATGAATAATTCTCCACATGCCTTAATTTCTCTTCCTTGTAACCCCTTTAGCTACACCAGTTTTAAGTTGAACATAATATAGTTGGCACCAAGAGTACTGTTTGTATAACCAGTTTCCAATGGAGTATTTACTTAGGTTTATGCTTTGTTTTCACTCTCCTATTATCACTTTGCCAAATGTGTATAAAATAACTTTATATTTATATTTCACACTACCTAAAAGTAATGTTAAAACAGTGTACCTGTGATCAGATACAATCTCTTACTAAATAAGCAAAATTTATGTTTTTAAGAAATAGCATGTGAACTGGATGTGGTGGCACATACCTATAATCCCAGCAGCTCTGGAGCCCGAGGCAGGAGGATCACAAGTTCAAAGTCAGCCTCAGCAATTGAGCAAGACCATAGCAATTTAGCAAGACAATGTCTCAAAATAAAAAATGGAAATGGCTGTTGATATGACTTGGTAATTAAGCTCTCCTAGGTTCTATCCCTGGTACCAAAGCAAAAGAAAACAGAGTAAGCAAGGTGGATGCAAAATATTTTTCCAGAAACTAAATTAATAAAAATAGCATGTATATGTGCACATATGTGTCCATGATATGTAGTTCAACCATATATATATATATATATATATATATATATATATATATATATATATATATATATGGAGAGAGAGAGAGAGAGACACACACACACACACAGAGATTCCTTAATGTTGTTAATTAATATTGCATGGAATCTTATTTCTATCCTTTCATTTTCAGTCAGTGAATGTCTTTGCCTGTGAGGTGTGTCTCTTAGAGACAACATACAATCGGGTCTTATTTTTTAATCCAAACTGCCAGTCAATGTCTTTCAATTTGAGAGTAAAGGTCATTTACATTTTACGTTATTACAAAGAGATATGCATTACTTCCTGTTATTTTGTTTTAGTTGTAATGTTGAATTATTGCAAAATCAATTTAAAGTTAAACAAAAACCTAGGAATTGTTGCTAATTCTCATTTGCTAATCTATTCTTCTAAGAAGCTATATTCTTTTCCATGCTTCTCTTGCTTATTTTTATCTTCCTTTTCTATGTGGGGTTCCTTTAGAAATCTTCTGCAATGCCAGCTTATTGATCATGAATTCCTTTAGTTTATGCTTTTCTTAGTACATTTTAATTTTTCCTTCAATTCTGAAATACAGCTTTCCTGCATATAGTAATCTAGGTTGGCAGTTATTGTCTTTCAGGACTTAAATTGCATCATTTCATGCTACTGGTCAGTAGAATTTCTGCTGAAAACTCTGGCGTTGTTATGATGGGTTTGACTTTAGAGGTGGCTTGGCAATTTTCCCTGCATATTTTGTTTTGTTTTGTAATTTTAACTTTAAAATGTCATGAAGAAATTATTTTCTGGTCCTGCCTATGTAGAGTTCTAAATGCCTCCAGTTTTAGCACATCATGCCCATATCTTTCCAAACATTAGGGAAATTTTCTGCTATTATTTCAATAAATATGTTTTTTGTGCCATTGGTCTATTTTCTCTCAGTTGAGACTTCAGTTTGGCCTTTTAGTGTTGTCACCTCTTTTAATACATATTCATTTTTTCACATTCCTTTTTCTTTATTTTCTTTGAATATTTTACTTCGTCCATCTTGTCTTTGAGCTCTGATATTCTTTCTTCCACTTGATCTAGTCTATTGGTAAAAACTTTCAACTAAAATTTTAATTTGATTTACTGAGTTCTTCATTTCTAAGATTTCTGTTTGGTTCTTTTCACAATCGCTTTACTGAAATCTTTAATATCCTGTAGTTACTCCTTTTTCATCCCTTTAGTTCTTTTAATTCATAGATTATTTTAACCAACTATCTGAATTCTTTGTTCAGCATTCCTTGCACTTTGATATCTCTGGGTTCAGTTATTGACAAGTTATGAACATAATATGAACATATTATTACTTTTTTGTATCATGTTTCCTGTGAGTATGTTGAGATCTATGCATCTTCTAGGATGAATATCTCTTCCACTGTTATGAACTTTTGTCTCTGCTATATGCCAGCAGCTGAGGTTATAAGTGAGCCTCAATTGCCCACACTCAATGTGTTCAAAGTGCTATGATAACCTGCAGCACTATTTTGAAAAAAGATAATTGTCACCACTAAGTGCAAGAACTTGAGTACAAATCATATACAAAGCAGAAGAACTGGAAATGTTCTATACAATTTCACAAAAAATGGAAGGGGGTGAATTACACAAGAATAGACCAAAAAATTAGGTAGTAAAGAAATGAAATTAATCTGGATAGGGTAGGGAAAGAATAGGAAAAGATGAAGCAAAAAACAAGGGCAGTGGGGGCAAAGAGATTTAAAAAATAAAAAGGAGAAAAAGAAACAGAAGAGAAAGAAAAAAAAAGAAGGTACAAAAATAAGAAAGAAATGATCATGAGAATAAATCCAGTTAACAACATTAAAAACATATAACATTGGATTAAAGTATATAATATCAAATAATAGGAGAAACTAATTGAGTCAATACAGAAGATAATACTCTGGAACCCAACCATACAAACTTAATGCCACACACCTCTAGCAGGAACATAGCCAGCTCTGATGGTTCTTTGACTTGAGATGTGTTCTCTTGGAAATAAGAAAAAAATGGACCTGGAGTATTCAAGACAGGAGCTAAATCTCTTCTGGGCTTGGGCAATGGCTTTTTGTGCCTAGGAGAAACACTGCTGCACACAGAACTTTTAACAAGCAACTTGGGGCCCTCCTCCAGCCCCCCAAGTGGCTCTGGAAATTACAGAATGGACCCTGGCATTTGAAAGCCCTCTCCTGACAAACAAACAGTTCTGGGCTGCAGCAGGCACAATCTTTTGTGCAAGGTTAAGGGGCAGTGTGCTGGGAGAGTGACACCCACCCACCCACTCCTTCTGTTCTTTTCCCATTGCTGGCCTCCATGAGCCGTAGAAGCTTTCAGCTTTGTGCACCCAAGTGGTTTTTTATAGAAAGTAGAGGCTTGGTGTGCCTGAAGAGTGACATATGCCCACCCACTCCATCTCATTCCCACTGTGGGTGGTGGGCCTCAGCAACTTTCCCATGTGTGTACTGCAGTTTTTTCCTTGTGCAGTCAGACAGTCAGACCCAGCATGCATATATTTTTAACCAACACTCATATTCTTCCTGTCACCTGTTCATGTTAACTCTTGAATATTTAATAGGTGTTTTTAAAATGATAATTAGACACTTGTATATATTTTTTTTTGCTAGAGTAGGCATGGGGAAATAATAACTAGAGAAATGTACTTGAACATTCAATAGATTAAGTGCACTATAAATTATTATGCAAATTAAATTGATACTACTAATAAAAAGTTAACTTTGAGAGCAGCACTTTTTCTCTTCAGTAAATATCTAATGCATTTTTCAGATGCCTTTCTCCAAATCTGGCAAAATATGAAATCCTGCCATGTTTCTTTCAAAGTTTATATTATTTTAAATAAAATGTAACAATATTAAATTTAGTATATTTGTATGCATTTCCACATTCCGGATTTAATTTTACATGCTCACTGAGTAATAGTATCAAGACAGTTGCTCAAATAGTATTCTGTTTATGTTTATAAGAATATTTCTATATGAAATTCACAGTAGACTGAGAAAAGAGGATTGGCCTCCTTTAATGTGGGAGGAGCTCATTTAATAAATTGAAAACTTTAATAAGAAAAAAAAAAAAAGGAATTCTACTTCATCCTGTCCTGCCATCAAATTCAAATCAAACTTTGGCTGTTCTTGAGTGTTGAGCCTGTTTTGGATCGGAAATACACTATCAGCAAGCCTGAGTCTCAGACTGCTGACTGCAGATCTTGAGATTTCTCATTCTTCATAATTGTAGGAGCCAATTCTTGATATTATATATTTTCTACTGATTCTATTTCTCAGAGAGTTCTGCCAAATACATTACATTATATAACAACATAGGAATTAACATAAGATAAAAACTTGAAAATTGCTAATGGTAAATATTTTATTTTTAAGCCATATGGTGAGTTAAGTGAAGATGAAGTTCTTGAAAAATATCTCAGTTGCTGGTAGTATTCATATGATAGTAAACCTAGTCCAACTTTGCTTATTGTTTAACCCAATTCACTCATTTATAACTAATAACTTTTGGTCTAGAAAGGAGTTATTTTCCAAAGATCATATATTTGAGACCAATATAATCTTAATTTATTTGAATTAGTTTGTTATTCATTAATATTATGAAACACAATTATCTCAAAATATCTTCATATAAGTTATATATTAGGCATAATTTTGCCTTATTTCTAAAGGAAGCACAAGATAATAAAAAATATTATTTTATTATAGTCTCAAAATGTCAAACTTAACCAAAATGCATTAAGTTTATAGTTTACAGATAGCCTCATAAGAAACAATCTCTGAAAATCAAGTGTTAAACTTGCTATATGAGAATAATGTCAGTGAAATAATGAGGGGCAAAAATTGATAATATGTTATAAACCTTGGTTAATGATTCTGCTATTCTGTTTCTGAAAGTCTTGCTTTTAATTTTGAGCAAAACTATTTACCCAATGATTAATACTTACTGTGTCATAAACCACAAGAAAAAGATAAAATTTTACATGTTCTTTCTTTTGACTGTTTCCTTTAACCTACAAAAGTAATTTTGCGATCTCCCAAGGAGTGTTCAGAGAGATATATTGCCAGAATAATGCATATGCTTAAAAAGATTTTACTCCTTCTATTTTTGTGAATATATATGTCTACATAGATATATCTGAATTTGAGACAGGGTCTCGCTGAGTTCCTGAGGGTGGCTTTGAATTTGCAATCCTCCTGCCTCAGCCTGCCAAGTCACTGGGATTATAGGCATGCACCACTGTGACCAACATCAGTACATTTCTTATGTACACAGTAATAGAAGAGCTATTCCAGAAACAGAGAAAATAGAGCAGCATTGAATCTATAAATTTAGAATTTAAGGCATAAAATCACAAAAACAATCTTCATACTTTAAATCACAAACATCTCAAATATTTGAAAAAATAAATATAAATCATTAATTTTATTTAAATCTAGTAATATACAAAGTGTTCACTACATAAAACATGATTCACAAGCATCTGTATAATTTTCAAATGTAGATATTGAATACTGCAGATAAAACACAGGAAATTTTTTTACAGAAAACCTAAATTAGGTGCTCCACAGCGACATCTGAAGGGACATTGAGATTTTGTTTCTTAATTGGACACTGTGGTATACATATGAAATCCCAGCTAGTTTGAAGACTGAAGCAGGAGGATTGCAAATTCATTGCCTACCTGGGTGAATTAGTGAGACTGTGCCTCAAAATAAAATAAAAGGGCTGAGGATGTGGTTTCGTGGTAGAACATTTGTGGTTTAGTGGTAGAATATGTCCCAGGCCTTGGGTTCAATACCCAAACCCAATAAAATAAAATAAAAGTTATGTTCAAGTTAGGCATGGTGGCACTAATGACAGAAACTGAGGGGTTAAGGCAGGAGGATTATAAGTTCAAGACCAACCTCTACAATTTAGTTGTGAGGCTCTAAGCAATTTAAGAAGACCCTGTCTAAAAAATTAAAAATCAAAAAGGGTTGGGGAGAGTGCTCAATCATAAAGTACAGTCCCCAGTACCAAAATAATTTTATTAAAAAGTTTAAAGTACACTATGATAAGGTGTAAAGAAAAAAATTCTTTGAAAAATTTGAAGGAATCCACAGTAAATTTTAACATCTAATTCAATAGATAATTATAACATTTTAATATAGCTTTCACATTCTTAGAAATTTTATATAAGTATTGTATAAAACAAACTGGAATTTTTATTGGGTTTCTATATCCTTTCCTCTTTTTTTTAAACCAAATACCAGATGGTATTTAGGAAGATGGATCCACCATTATATTAGTAATTTCACAATCTATTTGGCAGGATGATCAAACACCAACTTTCCTAATGACTATGCATCCACTCTATAGTAACTTCAGGCATGAAATTTTCATAGTAAGAAGACAGCTTTACATTGTCATTGTAACACCAAGACTGATTTTCTTTAAACAAATGAACTATAGTCTCATCATTCAGAAATTTATGAATTCTATATTTGAAATTGCCCTGCTTTAAATATGCTTAATAAATCCCATACAAATTAGAATTTGAGAGCTTCTAATAATTTTTAATATTTTAAATTTTGACATGAAATCAATGCATATTAAATAAGACTTTAATGACTTTAATAAGTAACGACCCTTCCTAGTTAGGAATAAAAGAATAGTCCTATTTTTATTCTTTTTTAGGTTACATTTTTAATAACTTCTATTTTTAATATTTTCTTCATGTTTTCAGAAGAAGAAATTATCCTAAGACTATAGAATACAAATTTAACTCCTAGTTTCATCTTCTCAGTCATCTATCTTCTCTAAAGTGAACAGTATTGAATGTTTTTTACATATCTTTCCAAGTTTTCTCTAACATTTAATACTCATATAGTTCTTTCTCAGCATAATAATAACATAAATATTTCTTAATATAAATCTTAGTGCATAAGTCTTAGTAGATATACTATGTGATTTTTTCCCCTACATGATATTTTGTGTTAGGAACCTTTAATGTGATTGCTCAAAGGTCTACTTTATACATTGTTCTTTATATAAATCTTTCCTACATATTTTTTATTTTTTCCCCTGAAGATAGCACTGCAAATGATACCTTTTGAAATAAATGTTTGAATACCATTGCATATATTTTGGACTTTAGATCTCTGGGAGTAAATTGATGGTCAAATAAGATATATATTTTATACTTTAATAGCATCTGTGAAGTTGCATTCTCAAACGCTACATAACTTCCCACAGCATTTGAAAGCAACCATTTGCACTCTATTTGCACATGGTTAGTTTTTTTTATAAAATTTGTCAAAATATCATAAAAACTGTGGTTATATATCCAAACATATATCCAGATATTTATTTAAAACATTTAATATTTTCTTTATATTTTGCAAGTTTTTTTATACATGTATTATTTTCTTGTTTTTAAGTGGTATTTAATGGGTATATCATGTATATGTCTTTCAACCAGAGATTTTCAATGTCATTATGATTATGTTATCAGAGTTGTTCTCATATACCTTTGCCATCAATAGGAAAATGTAGGAGAAGAATCCTTAAACCTGATTTTCAGGATAGAGTCAAGGTCGATCATAAGCAGATAAAATTTGCCAAAGCTCAGAAAATCTGAAAATCCATGACCAAGAGAAGTTAATGACTTATTTATAAAGACACTGAAATAGAGAAGTTTTTAATATGAAGCATTAAAATAGCAAAAACTTTATTGTTATTCTCTTTATTCAGTGTGTCTCAGTGTGTCTCTCTCTGCACCCCCTTTCTTTCTCTGTACACACACACACACACACACACACACACACACACACACAAAATCTGTAATTGTACACATAAAAAAGCTGCTACAGAGCCCAGTGTGGCAGATGTTTGTCATTCCAGCTACTTGGGAAGCTGAGGCAGGAGTATCACAAGTTCAATGCCATACCCTGTCTCAAAATAAAAAGGTATGGGGATGTTGCTCAATTGTAGAGTGCCTCTGGGTTCAATCCTTATTAACACTAAAAAAAAAAAAAAAACAAGAAGAACAACAAAAAAGTTGTTATGTGTATGGAATGTGAAAACATTATGCTGACTTAAAGAAAACTGTCCTAAAATGACACATATTATCCAGGGCTGGGGATGTAGCTCAGTGGCAGAGCACTTACCTAGGATGCATGAGGCCCTGGGTTTGATCCCTCGCACTGAAAAAGCAAAACAAAACAAAAAAAAAAAGCATACATATTATTCCATTTATAAGCAATATTCAGAATAGACAAATATATGGAGGCAGACAATTGATTAATGTTTGCTTATATCTTACAGTGTAGACTATATGAAGGTGATAGAGTTTTCTATATATTAATTCTTTTTAAGGTGATACAAAAATGACTGATGGAAGTTCTGTAAATTCTGATCTGTATATATAATTAGAAAACTACTGAATTGTACACTTAAAAACAACAATAAAGAAGAATGAAATGGTATTTGTGGGTAAATGGATGGGATGGGAGATACCACTGGTTACTGGTGACACTCCTGCTCCCTCACATGTTGAAGTATAACATTAGAGAAGCATGCTGAGGCAAGCATATAAAGCAGGGTTTATTTATTTATTTATTTTTTGGTACCGGGGATTGAACTCAGGGGCACTTGACCACTGGGCCACATCCCCAGCCCTTTTTTGTATTTTATTACAGACAGGGTCTCACTGAGGTGCTAAGTGCCTCACCATTGCTGAGGCTGGCTTTGAACTCGTGATCCTCCTGCTTCAGCCTCCCAAGTGCTGGGATTACAGGCGTGCGCTACCGCGCCCGGCTAAATCAGGGTTTATTTTAAAAGGTGTAACATAGACTTCTCCAGGAAGGGAAAAGGGGGCCATAGATGGTATCCTGGTATCCCGAGAAGTGAGGGCATTCTTCCTCTTTTCTATGTCCTAGACTTCCTTTGTTCTCCTGCTCTCTTCACTTTCTCTCTCCTTAGGCCCACAAGATGCTCTGGTGAGATGGCCAAAAGGTGAGAAGCAGATGGGCTGGAGGGGCCAAGCAGGAAAGTGACATAATTAGCAAATCCCTGTAGGGACAATCTCTGGGACAGGTTACCTCAGCAATAGGTTGAAGCAGGAGCAGGTTATCTTGATAAGGGTGGAGGAAGGGCTCTGAAGGCATTAGCATTTCAATCCCTCTCCAACTTCCCAGACCCCAATTGGCCTCCTTGATTAGATCTGACCAATTCTGCCTTCAGAGACTGTCATGCTAAGTGAAATAAACCAATCCCAAAAAACCCAAAGGCCAAATGTTCTCTCTGATATGCAGATGCTAATACATACTAAGGGGTGGGGAGGGAAGAATAAAAATTAATTGGATTAGACAAAGGGAAATGAAGGGAAGGGAGGGGAAATGGGAATAGGAAAGACTGTAGAATTAATCTGATATAACTTTCCTATATTCACGTATGAATGCACCACCAGTGTAACTCCACATCATGTACAACCACAAGAATGGGAAATTATACTCCTTGTAAGTATAATATGTCAAATATATTCTACTGTCATGTATAACTAAAAAGAACAAATAATTACAAAAAAAAAAAAAAAAGTGATTAGAGAGAAAGGAACTACTCAAACCTAAACAGTTCAGGAATTTTTCTGTTTTCCCAATTAAATGTGTATGGTTAAGCCTTACATGCTAATCAGGATTTTCATTGAATTTCTTCCATTTTGTTCAATTTTTATTGAGAATTTATTGTTCCCTTCACATTGCCTTGTTTTACCTACTTAATTAGTCCTGCTCACTAATTCTCTTTGTTCTTTCCTATCCTAGAATGTGTTAAGTTTTGGTTAATTTATAATGCAGCCTTCTCCAATTTCAAAATAGAGTTTCTCAAAATTTTTGACATTGTAAACAATTGGATGATATTTTTGGCTCTGAGTATTAACATATGAATTAAGATTGTATGAGGGGCTGGGGCTATGGCTCAGGAGAGAGCACTCTTCTCGTATGTGTGAGGCCCTGGGTTCCATCCTCAGCACCACATAAATAAAATAAAGGTATTGTGTCCACCTACAATTAAATAAATATTTTTTTAAAAGATAGTATGAAAGTATGACCCTAAGGGGGTCAGATGTTACTGATTTTCTTTTACTCAACAATTTAAGAAGAAGGCCTAATGAATCAAGGAAAATCTCATTATTTCATAAATAGAGCAGTTTTCCTTTGCAGACTTGCTTCCCGCATCTCATGCAATAACAGAAATAGACCCAGAAATATGCACATGCATGTTGCCAATTTGCAGAGATGATCTTTAACGAGGAAAATGAAATAAATAGGGATGAGCAAAGATATTGTACTGATAAGAAATACTTGACTCTCAAAGAATTTCTTAATATTTACCTGATATGCTAGACTTAGATTTTAAACGTCCAAATGTATTAATTATACTTTAATCTTGGTTAAGATCATTATCTTTTGAGAATCTATAAATTTGATGGCTTTTACCTTTATTTTATAAGTGGAGGACTCTGAAAATATATGAGTGAAGAAAAGGATCCAAGGGCTAGAATTGTGGCTCAGTGGTAAGAGCATTTGCCTAGCATGTGTGAGGCCCTAGGTTCAATTCTCAGCACCAAATATAAGTAAGTTAATAAAATAAAGGCCCATCAACATTTAAAAATATATATATTAAAAAAAAAGAAAATGATCCCAAGTAAAGGCTATATACTTATAAACATATCCCCAGAATTGAGCCAATATAGTAGAGATATACATGTTGCTTACAACACATATTGCCTATATATTCATCAGTTAACGGGATTAGGATTATTTACACTTTTAATTTATTATGAATAAATCTGTTGTGAAATCCACATGCAAGATATTTGTCTGGATATATGTTTTCATTTATTCTGGGTAATCCCCAGATGGAAACGCTGGGTCATATATTAGCTCTATCTTTAATTATCTGAGGACCTGTCATAATGGTTGCCAAAAGGGCTACACCATTTTCCATGCCCATGAACAGTGTATGAGTGTTCTGGTTTTTCTACATCCTTTCCTGTTGTTTCTGATTTTGATTGTTGCTGTTGTTGTTTTTCTGTTCATTGTGATTGTGAAGTTTTATTTGCATGTTTTGATGGCTAATGATGTGGAGCATCTTTCATATACTTATTGGATAGTGTACATCTCTCTTGGAGAATATCTATTCAGATCCATTTACCATTACTTAATTGTATCAATATCATTCATATTAGATTCCAGTATTCTCCAGTATGACCTCATTTAAATTGAACTCATTATATCCACAATCACCCTAATTCCAAGAAGGAAACATGGATAGGATTTCATCTCAATATGGATTCATTATCAAATGAATACTTAAACAATATTTACTGGTAATACTTAGTATAATCTTGAACCTTAAATATCTTAAGTATATACAAAAGTTTCCATCACATAGTGTCTGACTTTACTTATATTTTATGCCCATTTTACAAATGAAGCAACTGGAATCCAGAAAAAAATTATTAATTTGCCTCAGTTTATTAAGTTTCTCTGTTAAAAAAAAAGCATAAAGGTATGCTCCCCTACTCTATATTCTCTCCTAGCCTTATATTCTCTCCCAGGTCTTTTACATTCTCAGGGGTAATGTTTGTCATGATATCTATCCATTTACAGAAAGGCAATGCCAACAAGTAACAATGCTAATATTTTTTCTGTGAATATGTGAGAAATAAGTGTTCGGGGATGGCACAAAACTTTATCTTGCAAGATTCACACACTCTGTGAGTTCTACTCAGCTAGATGATCTAGAAAATGTGGAATAAATACAAATATTATCTATGATTTCAATTTACTTGTAGTCTATTAGGGAAATTAAGAATAATCTAGAAAACAGTGAATAAGTTAACAAACTCAGAGAAACTGTGTTAAATTTCTCAGTTGTGTCTTTTATATAATAAGAATAAAGAATTAAATTTGAGTAGTTGGAGTATTCTGAGATTGTTTAATTACAAAAATTGGACTTTAATTATAAACTTATGGAGCCAAAGACCATAGACAGGAGAATTTCAGATAATGACAAAAATATGAACAAAAGTAAAAATTGGAATTGTGAATCATTTTTCTGAGAAAAACGGACAATTCAGTTTATAGTGTCTTGATAATAATATATGCTTAATAGTAAATAAAAATAAAACCATGCTTTTTTTCTCATTTTATTACTTATATATTTGTTGAGTACTAAATGTACTAATAATTATATATATATTTTTTTATTCAAAGCATTCCTACAAGAAGAAGAAAACAGATCCCAAAAATGAGATCAAGCTTTCAATTCAGGGTTTGAGAAAAAATAAGAACTTATTGAAAGTAGTGGGTTGAGTTCTTAAGTTAAGTGCTTCATTAGTCTATCCACCAAGCAGATACTAAGTGAGGGTCAGGAAAGAGCAAAGTTCCCCTCTAAGGACAGTCAGTGCTAATCTGAAGGGTCAGTACTTTAACCCCACAGCCTACTCAATCCATCTCTATTTTTCTGGAGCTACCAACAAGGATGCCAGATGTGATCCATGCACTTGTCCACTAGGAACTGAATGGGAGTCATCAACTTATTTCGCACAGGTCAGCAAACAGCAATCAAAGGGTAATGGCTTTCTGTCACCACCAACCCTGCCTAGGTACAAAGGCCGCCCCAGAGGTGAGAGGCTCTGCATCCAATTACCTATCCCAAGAGCTATCTGGTCCCCCTCTAAAAAGTAATTTGCTCAGTACAAAATTGAAAGTACTACCTGATTTGCTGTTTTCTCAGTGCTGCTTTCAAAAATGACGAAAAGTTTATAAAGTGAAGATCTGATGGGCTGGCCTCTTTTTCAGTATTCAGGAGGTTTAAGGGAATTGTGATAAGAGAAATAATGAGAAGTCCAGTGATGTTGTGCCAAAAAGTGAGTCAAAATTCAATAATGACAAAGACTCTGGCTGAAACCCTCATATTAACATTTGTTAAATGCAAAGAAAAGATTATAACCGCACAAGAGTTTTCAAGTAAGCCTTTCTTTCACAAAATAGCTACTATATGATATTAGTGATTGGAGAAATGTATTTGTTTGTGATAATTACTTTTCAGATGATTAGAGAAATGTATGTGTTCATAGTAATTACTTTTCTTGGTACACAATTAGAACACTGTTATGAAAAGAAGTCAACTTGAAACATTTGCTATTAATACACTATTTCTCTAGAAGTGTTTATTTTAAGAAATAGTTTGCCTGTAGCTACAGGCCCATATGCTTTGTCTTCCATTTTAGGATGTCCTTGCCTCAAGGTCAATATAAAAACTGTCAAAAATGTAATATCAAGAATCATGGAAGAAAATAGTCTGAAATTATTAAGATTGTGCTCAGGCTTCCTTGAAATCATAGGTAATATCTTAAGTTCTAGAAATTTTGTGTTGATTTATTTTATTATTTTTGTTCAATAAGATTCAAATAAATTGGATATACCCCTATCAACTGGATGATCATATTATGATTCTATTCAGACCTACAGACACTGCTTCTGTACTTTTCAGCCTGCAAAAATCACCAGGAATAATGTTGAAAAGAATTCTTCTCTGTGAGCCTCTGGGGGGAGACACAGCCCAAAAAGTGTTTGCAGCATTTTCTTCTGCTAGCTCACAGCATAAGGACACACAGGGACATGAACATAAAGACAAGCATAGATTCAAATGCAGAGGTGGAGTGCAAACAGTTACTAAGATCTTTAAAAAGCTCACTAATTTTACTTGTGTAGAAATCTAAAATATCTCATTCACTTAGATATCTAATGGTATTCAGTAACACATAAAATTGCAGTATGCAAAAATTGCATGTTTCAATTAATAAAACGTCCTAGCTAGTCCATAATATTTTCTAGGGTGAAATAATTCACAGAATTCACAAAGGCCACTCCAGACTCCATATTGTTTACTTTAGATATTAGCACAAAGGTGACCATAAAGATTTTCATAGGCAATGACTTTCCCATAAATTTGAGGTATCTATTGTTCAAAGTTAATTATGTATCATCAAGAAAACATCAGCCATTTTTCAACACATTGAAAAAATCTATTCCTAGAATATTCTACAGTGTTTATATATGAAAGTATCCTAAAGTCAGATCACACTTTGGGAATATCAAGTTATGTTGTTTTAACAAACAAACAGTTAAAATTCTATAATAGCTTGCCCTCAAAACTACTTTTCTTCCCTAAAACTTTTTAAAAATACTTTATTTTGAACTAGCTTTAGGCTTAGAGAAAGTTGAAAAAAAAGTACAGAAAGTTCACAATGCTCATCACCTCTCTTCCATTAATGCTAACAACCAATATAATCATGATGCATTTACTAAAGCCATGAAATTATCATGTGCCCAAACTCTTAACTAAGCTACAGAGCTTATTTGCATTTCACTCATTTCTACCTTAGTGTCCTTTCAAAGAACCAATTAAGGATCCCACACCACATTTAGTTTTTGTTCAAGGATTGAATCCATAATCTCACATCGAATTTACTTTTTTTCTCCCTAGGCTCCTCCAGGCTGTTTTACAGCATCTCCTGGTCTTTCATTTTGCTACTTCTTTTTAAATAGGAATTTTATTATTTTTCCTGCTATAAGAAGATAGCCATTGATTTTCATTGATTATCTATTATCACAATGTATTTTATTATTATGCCAACGATTAAAAGTAAAATCATCAATAATTTTGGGAAATATGGAAAACCATGCAATATTTGTTATATAGGGAAGAAATAATTTGATGATAGGCATCACATGATGTGTATTCTGTAATATCACTTTATAATACTGCTAGAAATTAGAATTGCAAAACTCCATTTCATATGTAATGATATTGAGGCTCAGAAAAGTCACTTGCCCAAAATTACTTAGCTGATTAGTTGCACATCAGAATTTTAAAACATATTTTTATATAATATTATTATTACTATTCATGTGTTCTAGACACTTTCCTGTGCATGAGTTTTACTGACAGGTACTTAGATTTTTGTAGAAAGTGACAAGAATCCAGAGGAATCCACATCTTTTTCTGTTGTCTTGCACAGCTCCAGCATCTTATACACAATAAAATGTGACCCAGCTCTATAGAACTCTTGTTGTCAAGATTTTGGTCTTTAACTTTGAAGTTAAAATTTATGTTTTTCATTAGGCTTAGTCAAATATCACATAAACATAAATTATCCATAGTAATATATTTCACATAAATTTTAATATCTAGAGACATCTATACATATACATCTTCCTCAAATCTTCTTGCTGTGCTAGTTATCCTGTGACCTAAGCTGCCCATCATGAAGTAGGTGGTATCTGACCTAACCACTGATAAAGTTAGCTATGAGCAGTAGACCTTCATCATCAAATGGAAGCAGTATATACATGACTGGGTCTGAGAGGCCAGAAGGCACACATAATTAACATAAAGTGGCCCAAATACCCATGGTCCCCATTCTTGCTAAACTGCTTTCTCTTCTTCAATCGGTTTCATAGGGAGTTCCCAATAATCTGTAAATAGGGGGAAATAAAACTCCTGGTTTACAGAAGAGTTTTTAGGATATTCAGTTACCAACTAAAAGCAGATTATTTTGCAGCAAAATAATCCTTCTCTGGAATATTTCTGAAGGATAGTCTTAAATCCTCTAAGTATACCTGGATATATACTTTTCTTACAAGGGGAAATGTCCAGACTTAGAATTTTCTATGGATTCATGGGCCACGACCAATAATTTGACTAGATAGTCAGGGGGTTGGAAAACTGACGACAAGGCAATTTAGGGAAGAATCAATTTGTTAGTCTTCTCACAACAAACAAACAAATACACATGGGCATACTTGTGTCCCATGTAATGATTACCAACAGTAGACTTTAGCAGAGTAAGCTTTAATATTCAAGTGGATAGACGGACCTGTTCTGTGGACAACAGTCTCCTTACTCAATCACCCTTGTTATTATCCAATGGACTCATGGAGAAAGTAGCCATAGTGGCAAGGATGGGAGTTTTAAATGGGCTCAGCTACATTGGTTTCAACTTACCAAGGCTAACTGGCCTATGGCTAGTGCTGTGTGCCCAATCTTCCAGAAACAGATTGTACTTTGCATCAAGTTTACAAGGAGAGGAAATTTCACAAGGCATGTACAACAAAGAGTGAAAATCACAGAGCCATTTTTGAATTCAGAGAAAATGTATCATAGTGGTTTAGCCACTATGGAGTTAGAAGTCCAATTATGCCACATATTGACCATGAACTCTTCAGCAAGCTCCTTAATTTTGATATGGGTGTATTTCCTCACCTGTAATATACAAACTATAATAATGGAATATGTTATAACTTTATATTGATATAGTGTGTTGTATGGATTAATATTTATAGAATAAGAACAGTGCTTAGAAGAGTAAAGGGCATGTAGGAAGCACCATATGCATTTTAGCAATGTTACTATTAGTCATAATAAAAAC
This sequence comes from Tamias sibiricus, assembly GCA_025594165.1. NCBI lineage: Eukaryota > Metazoa > Chordata > Mammalia > Rodentia > Sciuridae > Tamias > Tamias sibiricus. The sequence goes on from CM046668.1 coordinate 34,706,938, forward strand.
ATGTTGCAGCAAAATGAGAAATTGCCTTTTATTACGTTTCTCTGTCCTGCTCTTGACCCCACAGCTCTTCCATAACTTTCTATTCACTAATTTCTTCTCTAATTCTCTGACTGCATTTCCTAATTACCAATTAATGTTTTCTAATGTATTTTCTAGTTAATAACCGTTTTTTACCAGTACCTATTTACCTTATGCTGGGGTGGTGGGAAGTGGCACTTAATCACCAAAACTGAAGTGATGTAAAAGAATAGATTTTTCGTTGATTGATTGTATATCTTCTTCTGAGAAGTGTCTTTTCAGTTCCTTAGCCCATTTATTGATTGGGTTATTTTCTTTTATGGTGTAAAGTTTTTTGAGTTCTTTATATATTCTAGAAATTAGTGCTCTATCCGATGTGCATGTATTAAATATTTGTTCCCAATTAGTTGGCTCTCTATTCACCTCACTGATTGTTTCTTTTGCTGAGAAGAAGCTTTTTAGCTTAAATATATCCCATTCATTAATTCTTGGTAATAGTTCTTGTGCTACAGGATTCTTATTAAGGAACTTAATCCGACATGTTGGAAATTGGAGCTTACTTTTTCTATTAGGCGTATTGTCTCAGATCTGCTCAACCTCTCTGGCAATTAGAGAAATGCAAATAAAAACTACTCTAAGATTTCATTTCACCCCAGTCAGAATGGCAGCTATCAAGAACACAAACAACAATAAATGTTGGAGAGGATGTGGGGAAAAAGGCACTCATACATTGCTGGTGGAACTGCAAAATGGTGCAACCACTATGGAAAGCAGTATGGAAATTTCTTGGGAAAATGGGAATGGAACCACCCTATGACCCAGCCATCCCACTCCTGGGTCTGTTCCCAAAAGACTTAAAAACAGCATATTACAGTGACACAGCCACTTCAATGTTTATAGCAGCACAATTCACAATAGCTAGGTTGTGGAACCAACCTAGATGTCCCTCAGTAGATGACTGGATAAAGAAAATGTGGTATATATACAAAATGGAATTTTACTCAGCAATAAGAGAGAATAAAATAATGGCATTTGCAGGTAAATGGATGATGAAGTTGGAGAATATAATGCTAAGTGAAATTAGTCAATCTCAAAAATCCAAACACCAAATGTTTTCTCTGATATAAGGAGGTTAGTTCACAGTGTGATTGGATGGGGGTACATAGGATTAGAGGAACACTAGAATGGTCAAAGGAAAGGGAGGGCAAGGGAGGGAGCAGGGGGGGGAAAGGGGGGAAAATGGGTAGTTGAATGAGATGGATATCACTATCCTAAATGCATGATTAAAGATCTGAATGGTACTTATATACTTTGTATACAAGTAGTTGTATGTAAAAAGATGATATACTTGTGCATTTTGAATAAGTAAATAAATAATCTAAAAAAAAAAAAAAAAGAATAGATTTTTCATTCTCTAATCTGACAATGTGATAATTGGTCTGGACCACATTTTGAAGTAAGAGTTTCTTCACTTGTATATTCTTATTTATTGAGTCCACATTATCCACTGATGCCTTTAATAGACTATGATTGCTTAAAATAATTTAATATAAATTAACAAACATATGTCATGAGTAGTGACAAAGGTAGTTAAAAAACATAATTTTTGTTATTATACACACCTAGATTCTAAAGTCAGTACCCCATATAACTTTCTCTTCTACTTTTTTAAAAAAAAATTATATATATTTCTCAACCATTGTGGCATTAGTCACACTAACTCAACAACAACAAACAACAAAATAATTAACAAGGGTTGAAGACTCTTTCAGGAATCAACTTTTTTTATGATTAAAAGCTAACATCAGAGCTTGGTCTGTGGCTCAGTGGCATGTGTGAGGTACTGGGTTTGATTCTCAGTACCACATAAATAAATAAATAAATAAATATCCATTAACAACTAAAAGAAAAATTTAACATCAATATTGGCTTCCTTGGTTAAACTTAAAATATATACCAGTCTTTTTGACCCATAATCCAAATAATCCAGAAAGAACTATTTTCATAACAGCTAATATACCTGTGTGGAACTATAATTTATAAAGCTTTACACTTTCCTCATCTCATTTAATCTTTATACACACACACACAAAGTGTGTTAAATAGAGAAGGTAAGGGTTGTTCAGAGAGGTTTCATTGCAGTTGGGAAAAACACCATCAAGTAGGAAACAGGGGGCTTAATTTCACTTAATTATTTTCTCATGTCTCCCTCATTGAGAATTAATTTATTGTCTGTTTCAGAGAAGCTGATTGAACATTTAGTTCTTACATTTATAAATATTTACCAAAACTAGAGAAAATTCAAGAGAATATCTTCAAGGGAGGGTTATAATCTTTAGAAAGGAATTATCTTACCTGTGCCACATGTACCAGGAAAAGTTTATCAGTCTTATTAGCCAAACTTGGATAAGGCAAAACCAAATATAAAATAGATTTTATTTTGTTTTAATATGTTTTACTTTAACAAAATAATGAAGATGAAATTTAAATTTTGAATTTTGAGGAATTTTGCCTAAAATTTTCAAAACCTGAGTAAATATGATTAACTTGCTAAACACAAAAGGGAAGTTTTAATGATCAGCTTAAAGAAATATTCATGAAAATTCTATTGTTTCTTGAAAATTTTGGTTTTACAACTTGCATTAATTCTAAATATTCTATATTTTGAATATCTTGAATATTTTGAACTATCTCTGGGTTTCCTTTGAGAAATACAAAATGTCTGGCTGAGAGTTGTTTCCTTTTGACCTTGAAACTAGAATAAAAGTGATACCTTTAGAAGTGTAATTAGGTAATCCATAAAATATTTAAATAGCGTATTTCTTCTTGTTTCATCCTTAATTAGCTCATTTATATCTGGCTCATAATTTTCCACCCCATTGCAAGCTAGGGTTTAGTGGTGATAATTGACCCTGTTCTATTTTCTTATCTTACCACTACAAATTCTTTTGCTTTCAAGGGATATATTGTCAGAAAATTTTATGACTCCATAGGTGAGAGTTCAAAAAGAGAGACAAAAGATCTACAATGTGCTCACAATTGAAAAATATAACTTTAGCACTAAGTGTATAAATAAGGGAAACATTCCTGAAGACAGAGAAAATAAATATCCTGAGCATTCATTAAGCTTTTCCACTGATTACTTATGTGATTTGGGAGAAATATTTTAACCTTTCTCTTCTTTCATCTCCATCTGTGAATTTATATTCTGTGAAGCATTTTTGTGTATTAGCATATTTGCAAGGTAAAGTATGTCAGAAAGGAAAAAAAATGAAGAGTCATCTGGAAAATAAGGGTAATTACATAGCAATTCAAAGACTTGGAACTTTTTAAGAAAAACATGAAGTAATTTGAAGTATTGTTATTTAATGAAAGCAACTATATGTGAAACTTATATTCCTATAAACATAACTATATAAATTATAAATGAATTTTTTTTTGCTTTGGACTGAAAATGGAAGGTAAAAAAATAGTCATTCATCAACAACTTGATATGTAGAAAAGTAAGGAAACTAGCTTTATTACTGATTTAATAAGTAAGTCAACCTAAGAGAAAAAGGTTTCAATGAAAAGAAAAAGTATTATTATACTAATTTTTGGTTTATCTCTGTCCTTAATTGTCAATGTAAATATTTATTTAAAACAGCTCATCATTATTTGGGTTATTTTCTTGAAATAATATCATTATTTTGCACATTCAATCTTGAATAAAAATCATTCATCACAGACATAGTAGCATTCCTTATTATGTTTCTAATTGAGTGTTTCCACTGATTGTATTCACTCTCTCTTAAATATTTATTGGGCACCTGTTAAATGGAATGTACTGAGCAGTTATGAAGATTTTAACTGTGGTACTTCAGCTTGTGAACTATATGGTACAGGGTGGAGGGTTGCACCTGATATTTAATGACAAAGTTGCAGCTATCAACTAGCTTAAATGGGAAAGAAGAGGAAAGTGAGGTCTGTGAGAGCATTTCATGCATGTCTTTCAGGCCAGTCACCAACTACATGACAAGGACATAGTACAGAGAATCATGCTACTGTCTTCTCTACCTTAAAGACTTTTTTTTTTTTTTTTTATGAGTTCTTTTCTCTTTCTACCAAGTGAGAAAATAAATGAATATTTATTTCTAAAGTGCACTTTAGAAAGGTGTGCTTTTCCTCGTTTTATATGCTTACATAAACTCTTTACATTAGTCAGCTTTTCATGGCTGTGATGAAAATAGCTGACAAAAACAACTTGGAGGAGGAAAAAATTATTTTGGTCTCATGGTTTCAGAGATTTAGTCCATGGTTGGCCAACTCCATTGCTCTAGGTGGGGGTGAGGCAGAGTATCATGGCAGAAGGGTATGGTGGATAAAAGATGCTCCGCTCTTGACAGCAAGGAAGCAGAGAAAGAGAGCCGGCAAAGCACTAAGGATAAAATATAAATCCCAAAGGCAAACCACCAGTGACCTACTTCCTCCGTTCACACCCCATATGGCTACAGTTACTGCCCAGTGAGTACATTTAAATGATTAACCCATCCAATGGGTTAAATCCTCTAATTAGGTCACAACTCTCATAATCTAATGATTTAATCTTCTGCCTTAACACAGAAGATTTTTTGGGACATCGCATATACAAACCGTAACACTCTTTTATTGGGTAAAAAAGAAAACTCGATATTGAATTTTCAGTAAATGAAGGTCTCACTCATAAATTCTATCTCAGTAATATCTTGGCAATTTGCAGGGGGAGAGTTATTTAATATTTATTCATGTTGTGTTGAATAAGATATTTTTATTGCTTCTCTTGAAGAAGTTTAATTAATAATTTGAAAACAGTTTATTTTAATAACTACTTTTATAATGCCTCAATATTTGCAGCACAAAACATAAATATTGCTGTGAATTACAAAACAAATCCTATTTTATGCCCATGGAAATCTAATAGTTATGTGACTCTGACATGCATAATATATAACAATATGAGGAAGTATATGTTAAATTGTTATCAACCATGCAAAGTATAATGAATACACTAGAAACCAAAATGAGTTATACCTGAGAATAAGGAAAAGCTTAATGGAAGAAATTGGATATGGGTAAGATTTATACTGGTAGGTAAGTGTCATGGTATATTGCTACAATGGAAATTCTGTATGAAGAACAATTCTAAGGGAGGAAAGTGTAGTTTACTCAAGCAGTCTGACCATGAATTGTGCATTAAAAGAAAAGTTTCAAAAAAAGGAAAAAAGGCTAAAATGTCACCAAGTTAATACTTGCTTTAACTTTATTTTATAAAATGCAATGTTTCTATTATATGAGAAAAGTTGATACTGATATTGACAAGTCAGTCCATTAATACGTGTAACCATGGAGGCTATACTTTTCAGTGAAACCTAGAAAAATCAGGCATTAATTATGTGTTTTAGTTTTTATGTACTGTAATAAATTCCTGAAATTGTCAGCAAATAATCACAGTTGTGTCTCACAGTTGTCTGGGTATCAATCCGTGGTTTATTGACTCTGTTGCTTTGGGGCCTGTGGTAAGGCAGAACATCATGGCAGCAGTGTGTGGCAAATGTTTTACCTTTTAACTGGCACAAGAAAAGACAGAGCGAAAGAGAACAGGGTCCCAAGTCCCCTTGACAGCACTTCCCTTGTAACCTAACTTCCTCTCACTAGGCACCACCTCTTTCAATTTCCACCATTTCCCAAGAGTAACATCAGATGGGAACTAAGCCTTTACACACAGGTGTTTAGAAGCTACTTATACAAACCATAGCATTATGCTAAATAAGGACTAACCCTTCATTTTCTCTATCACTTTACAAGCCTGTGGTAGATTCAGAGATCCATAAAAATACTAGATGATTAAAAATACCAAGTTCCCTCTGACTTGTACTTAATTGGTATTTGGAAGATTTTTATGTAATCTTGAGGGAAAGAAAGTGAAAATGGTTTATAAGACCATAAAAATTAAATTAGTATAAGCATTTTATTGTTTTTTTTTTTTTTTTTTTTTTACTTAGGGTATTTGTATGTGTTTGAGTGGGACAAAAGACATTTTTCTGAAGCTGAGTTAGGTAAGAAGAGCCATTTATGATGGCAGGTGGCACCAGTCATCTCCTTAAAAACAGGTGAAAATATATTCTAGAAACGTCTGCATCTTTTCCAAATCCATCTTATTATTCTGAAAGAAGAATGTAGATATACTATTTATAACTTTTTCATTAGGAGAACAAAATTTTTGAAGGTGTTCACATATCTAGGATAAAACAATGTTTTAATTGTGTAAGTATTTAAGGCCACTCATTCAATAGTGTATGAGTGAGCATAATAATATGAAAGAAGTTTAAATAATCCTATTAATATTTTTACACATTTATCTTCTTTAGATAACAATTATGAATATATATTTCTATTTTATTGTAATAAATATTATTTCTAACATTTAAAATATGTAAAATCTCATACTTTTTCAATAATTTTTGATATTTTGTTCTGAATAATTAAAATGACACCATCTGTGAATTTGTTAATCAAGCACCTCAAATCAAATGTATTACCATCAAATAGTAATGTATTTCTGCTACAGGAGCTCAGAATGAGCTTGACCCAAGCTTGTATTACAAGAGTACAAGATATTATAGCTTGTAAAGCTTCTCATTAAATAGTGTGAAAAATAAAAATGCAAATAATAAAGTCTGAAGTTTTAATGATGATTGTCAAAGGGATATTGTATCAGAATCCTGCTTCATTTTAGATTAGTAGACTTTAATCATCATGGAATGAATTATCAAAGCAAATAACATACACTGAACATATATTTATCTTTATAAGCCTAATTACTAAGCTTTGGTAAAGCCACTCTAACACTAGTTCTATTTACCTTTAAATGTTTATCTCTGTGTACCCTCTTGATAAAATGTTTAATACAGATTAATAGAAAATGAAAAGGCTTTAAAATCCCATCCAATAAGCTTCATATTACTAATCAGTAATATTGTGCATTTATTTTTATTTTAAATAATAGCTATGAAATAAATGTTAAAAAACAAAGTGCTATGTTATTCACTTTTGATACTATGTACAATTATTTCTGATTATAAGATAATGTAAGCACTTCATAGAATAATTAGGAAATACTATAAACATATAAAGAAAAAAACATAAACTTGATTTTTAAAGTTATAATGGAAATAATAAAATTAATCATATCTCCTTTTCTCTTTTGCCTATAGAAATCAAAACATATATTTACATTCCAATATCCCAAGTACCTAAAGAAATAATTATGGAATTTAGATCACACTATTATTAAATGACCATTTATAATGGTTTAAATGTGGTGTCCCCCCAAAGCTCACATGTAAGACAATGCAAGAAGGTTTAGAGGAGAAATGATTGTGTTATAGCCTTAACCTAGTCAGTGGATTGATCTCCGGATGGGATTCATGAGTAGTAACTGGAGGCAGGTGGGGTGTGGCAGAAGGAAATGATTCATTGGGGGTGTGCCTATGGGGTATGTATTTTTATCTGGTGGATGCAGTCTCTCTTTCTCCCTCTCTCTCTGCTTCCTGATCACCATGATATGAGCTGCTTCCCTCCTCCACACTTTTCCTCCAAGATGTTCAACCTCACCTTGAGCTCTGAGAAACTGAGCTCTTCTATGGATTAAAACCTCTGAAACCTTGAGCCCTCAAATAAACTTTTTCTCCTCTCCAATTGTGCTGGTTGGGTCCTTTAGTCACAGTAGTGAGAAGTCTGACTGAAACACCATTTTTGTCTAAAATATGCTTTTATATATAAGATAATTGATTTGATCAGTTTTATAATAATATTAGCAAATTATAGAGACTATTTTAGTGAAACTGTCGGTTTGTGTCAGATTTTGCGGTAGGCTCTCAAAAGACCCCACATGTTAACCCTGTCTGGTGTTCATACCTTTGTGTTTCCCATCTTCTTGTAAGAAGGTTGGATCTGATGGTTTGATTATGACTAATAGAATAGAAACAAAGTGATAGGCATCATTTCCCTAGTTAGGTTATAACAACAGAGGTCTCTATTGAGTTCTCAAATTTTTCCCATTGCCACCTCAGACTTTACACTGATGAAGAACGGTGCCATGTTGGAGAAGCCACATAGCAAGAAACTGAGAATAAACTCAATAAATTTTTATCAAAGGCCTACAAGGAAATGAGGCCCTCAGGCTAAGAGCCCATGAATCCTGCCAAAAGCCAAGAGAGCTTATAAATAAAATGCTGCCCACATGAGCCTTGAGATGCAGATAGACCAGCTGATACCTAGAAAGCAGCCTTTGAAAGTTCTTAAGGTATGGTAACCATCTAAAATATGTGCAGATTCCTGATCCACAGAGAGTATAAGATTAAAATTTTGATTTTAATCTTAATTTGGGTGATTAATTCACTAAATTTGGGGTAATTTGTTATACAGAAATAGATAACCGATATGCTATTTATTGTATGTCTTTCTCAATATTGTTTTATTTCTATAGTGGCTAATTCCCCAGAAGAATAAAATTTATTATCAAATAATATCTCTTTTCAAAAAGATTACATTGATTGGGTATTCTCTACATTCTAAAAGCTAAATATATCTTTTGTCTGCACATATACATAAATATTTTGCAGTTAAAGAATTTGTGAATCTCAATGTATTATCCTCAAAATATAGATTCTACCTCAGGATTGTCTGGTATTTATTGTTGTGTTATATAAGACTATTTTAACTTATTAGTATATTCCTATTTTTTAAAACTATTTAATATAGGTTGTAAAACTGATATAATAAAAACCTATCAAAAAACACCAAGGCAAAGAGAAAATGGAGCAGAACCATAAAATAAAATCAGAAAATAAATGAGTACACATTTCATAAAGTCCTACAGAGTCACTCAAGGTTTGTCACTGATTTAGCTTTGAGTTTTCATGAAACTCAATCAAAGTAAAGTAAGAAATGAATGCCACGTTAGTGTGTTTAAATCTTTAAGATAGTGAAATGCTGGAATAAGTATAATTTTGTCCTTCGCCATGAATATATATTAGTTTCCATTTCAAACTCCTTTTTGGCTAAAACATTTATAGAATTTTTTCATTTATTTTTTAAAATAAATGAATTCAGGAGGATATTCAAATTGCTGGGTACTTGGCTTGCCTTTTTGAACTCTTGATTCACAACATTCTTTAACTGATAAAAGTTACTTTGTATATTATTTTAATTATATTCACTAATTTGTTCATTCAATTTTACTCTTTTGTCTAGAAACTACTTGTATAAAATTTTGATCTTTAAATCTGAACAGTGTTGTTTTGCTTTTGTTTTATTGGGGAGGAGGGGGTAGTGGGGATGGAACCCAGGGGTTACATCACTACTGAGCTACATCCCCAGTCCTTTTTACTTTTTATTTTTGGACAGGGTCTTGCTAAGTTGCTAACACTAGTCTCCAATTTGCAATCATCTTACCCCAGCCTCTGGAGTCACTGGGATTACAGGTGTGTGCCACAGCATCCAGCTTATTATTTCTCATCTTTGTCACTTTTTTTCATTTTCTTAATTTCTGATAGAAAGTCTCAAATTAGATGTTCTCTTTGCCAAATCTTGTTTCTATAGTGTCTAATGCATGTCTGAGGCCATAAATATAGTTTTACTCCAGAGATTATGCATCTTAATTTTTCAACATTTTCCCCTAATAAAATATTATTTAATGTTAAATCCAGGTTCATGGGTGTGATGCTATTTTAAATTTTGTTTAAATAGATGGGAACGTAGTATAAATCACAGAACATTTGTTCTCATTGTTCAAGGTAAGCTCTTCTTTGAAAATTGTTTCATAAAGTTTCATAATATTTCATTGATTGCTATTTTGTGCTATACTGTATGTAACTTTTAATGGCTTAAATATAAAAGAATGTAAGATGGGTTTTGTTAGGCATTGTGGGAAACAATAAAGCTTTCACATCCATATGTAAAAGAGTAAATTCAGTTCAGACTGGTAAAAAATTGGCCAGTGCATTGATCTTAAATCTTTGATTGACAAGAAAAGAGTTGGTGCTAGAGGTGGTAGTATTTGTAAACCAGAAAAATAAACCATCACTACAGGATATTTCATTGCTGTGAATACTCTTTTCCTCTTAGAGTTTGTAGGATCACACACACTAGAAACAAGTCTTGGCAGCTCCTACCTATTCTGCCTCCTCTGGGTCAAAGCTCTGGGAGAAAGTCCAGAGATAACATTAAAGGATTAGGAAATCCACTTTAGCCTCTCATGAATACTACTCCCATTTAGGATGGAGAAAACTCTAAATAACATCACTCCCATTCATCCAACAAGAAAACAACAACAACAGAAACGAACAAACAACAAAACAACAACAACAACAACAAAAATTCACAGCAAAACGGCATCTTGAAATACAAGGGAAAAATGGGCAAACTATTCCAAGACACTTTAGCAAAGATATGAGGGCAAAAAAAGTACCTATTAAAATGATGTACATAATTAGTAATTAGGAAAATACAGATTGAATCAACAATGAAATGTACTCTAGCTTTTAGGAGGGACAAAACAAGGAAAAAAAAAAAAAAAACCCACAAAGATTTCAAATGAAGGTAAATAGAACTCCCATAAAATGTTAGAAGAAATGGAAAATGCATAATCAGCCTTGATGATACTCTGGTAGTTTATTATGAGAGTTAAATATTCATATATTCATATTCACTTAACATAAGACCAACAAATTCCTTCTCAATGTTTTATCAGTAGAAATCATATTTGTGTTCATGCAAAAATACACGCACAAATGTTTATAGCAGTTTTTTTTTTTTTTTTTTTTTTTTTTTTTGTACCAGGGATTTAACTCAGGGGCACTCAAACACTGAGTCACATCCCCAGCCCTATTTTGTATTTTATTTAGAGACAGAGTCTCACTGAGTTGCCTAGCACCTCGCTGTTACTGAGGCTGGTTATGAATTCATGATCCACCTGTCTCAGCCTCCAGAACCACTGGGATTACAGGCATGCACCACCGTACCAGTTTTAAATTGCCAAAACGGAAAGTGATGTAAATGTTCTTCAACTTGTGAGTGATAAACTGTGATATCTCTCTGTACAATGGAAACTACTATGGGTGGTTCTGAAATGCATTATACTAAATGAAAGAAGTCAGTGTCAAGGCTGCCTTCACAATGGTTCTTTTTATATGCCATTCTGTAACAGCCAAATAAATCGGTGATTGTTAAAGATTGGGGATGAAGGAAGGTTTGATTATAATGGGGCAAAAGATAATTTTTGTCAATATAGAAACTTTGTATAATTATAGTTTCATTAATCTATACATTTATCATCAATCTGAGAATTGCACACATTAAAGAAGACCAATTTTTTGTAGTTAGTTAAACCTTAATAATCTGAATTAAAACAAAAGTTAAACACAATGAAATCTTTGTAAGAATTAATGAAAGTCACTAGTTCAGAATTCCTGTTAATACTAAATGCAAAATATAATTATAAAATAAGATAAATTTTATAATAATGAATTTTAACTCTGACAGGTTGGAATCAAGATTATATAAGCTATTCTTGAGGTAGAAATATGAGGATTTTTGACTGTACAGTAGAATCAATCACACAGATCTACTGCTTGTATAATGCAGCTCATAACGATGGATAATGATGCATTTAATAAAAATGAACCATCACACTCCATTATTATTCAATGAAAGAAAAAGACAAATGACAATTTCTCTATAATAAACTCTAAAAATTATTCTTTGAAGAAAACAACATTGAAGACATAAAGCATAAATCATAAGTTTAGACCACATTAGATTAATTCTTAGTTGAAACAACTCACTATAGATGCCATCCTAACCAATGATCAATGGTCAGCTCATATGCCTCTTCCTAGAAAAGACTATTTGCCTTTCAATTGAAAATCATCTGCCAAACAGTAACTTTAGTCTAACTTCATATCAAACATGAATGCAAATATGTTAATAAATAGACCTAGCCCAAATATTTAACATTAGCAATTTACTTTCTGTTTCCATTCAAATTACTACAGTTTTTCTTAATTTGGAATAACTTTGCCATAAATTTCACTAATTATCTAAGACTCATACCTGCATTTAGTATCCATTATGTAGTCTAATACCTATTTTGAGTATTTTTTTTTATCATATGGCAAGGATATCAATTGCCTTTGCATAGTAATAACAGTGTTTTAAAAATATAACATCCTGTTGAATAATCATGCTTTGAATTATATTTTAAACATATTTAATAAAACAAACAAGAATGCAAACTAGGTCATCCAAGCAATGTTTTTCTTTGAAATATTTTATTGTTTTATCATTTTTTCACTGAGGTAAAGGAGTTTATTTAGTATCGCTAGAAATGTCTTCTGATGACCACATTATTGTGAAATAAAGATGGGGATAAAAACAATCCTCCAGTAGGTAAAAGTGTGTTGCATTATTTCTTTGCCTCACTGTTTTTTGCATTTCAAAGTTATATTTGGTTTAACATATGAAAGATCAATTATCATCAAGCCTAAACTGCTTCTGTTTATGACTGCCTTTAAAAGTTTAATTTTTATATACCAAGAGACGTGAAAACCAAAAAGCCTAGAAATGTGAGTTTTAATTTGCCTTAGCCTACTGTCTCTGCAGTACTATATATTACATATCCTCCCTAATGCCCTCATATTTTCAAGTTTAGGTGAAATTAGTATATTAGATAATGAAAAAAATCACATTGTAAAAAGATTCACCAAATATCATGAATCATTTTTTGCAATGTTTGACTAAAAACATATTCCTATATACTGTATTTAAATGAAAAAAATTTTTTTCTTCAAATTTTTTTGAAGTTTTGTGAATTACAAACTATCAACAAAACCCCAGAAATGTAGTCCTCTAACAATTTTATAGAAAATCAAAACTAATACCATAGAACCTCCTAAATCATGCTTTCCTAGAGTTTTCAGTAAACTGTTTCGAGTTTTCATTTAATAATTTTAATACTGTGTTTTTTAACTAAGAATTTTCCTCAAAACTTTATTTCTTTCATAAAAGTAATTCAGATTAGGTTATATTCTTTCAATAGTCTGTATGTGTCTGACTATGGAAAGACTGTTAATTATCTAAGATAATCAACAACATAGCATGGGTATAAATATTTTCCCATGCACAAAATTTAGTGTGCATTTAAGTTTTAATTATTGACTTGAATATATTAGGCTTTAGGACTTTCTTTTTACTTTCTAAAGATTTTTATATAAAGTTCAAGAGAGATATTTTATATACTTTTGACAGAATTTTCAGCAGCTTAAATTATTTCAATTTGAAGCAGGGAATCAAGGAAGTATAATTTAAGAAGGAGAAGTTAATTGTATTTCCTTGATGGAAGGTGGAGAAACCAGGAATTTCTCCAATGTAATTCTGTGTATCTAAAATGCATATTCCATTATAGATGTGAGTTAAACTGATTATTGGAGAATGCATTTGAGTTGAGAGGAAGCTAGCTTGGAGAAGGTGCTGGAAAAATCATCAAGGAGTAGAATTGAAGCTTGAAACTATTTTTTTCTTTCTGCCTGCTTTCATTTGAAAATTTGATACCTAATTCACTTCTCCCAATAATCTAAATGCAAAGTGGTATGACCAGTGAACCTTTTACTAACAGTGACCACTTCTTGCTATAGACTTATCAGAGTTTAGATTTTGCAGAGTAGGTAAAGCCTCACCAGTAATCAATTAAGATATGATATTCTATCATCCATTTACAGAGTAGTGTGAAATTAAGTGTAAATTTGCCTTTGGTGGCAGTGTTTGCATTTTATGTCTTATAGCTTTTGGAGGAATGAAAATATTGGTGCTTAATTAAAAATGTTGGACATGAGTGCACAGGATGGGAAGGATTTAGACAGATAAGAGAACAACTTAGGGACTAAATTTATGCTTTGTAAGCAGTCTGTACTCTGCCTTTGCCAATTGTACTTATTTTCACTGGCACATTTGTTGAATCTAGGTTAAAACATTTTTAAAACTGTTTAAAATAACATCAATCAGAATTCTAAATGAATCATCTATCACCCTTCCCCCACCCATCACTCAACAAGAACCCCTCTGAGTTTTGTGTAACATCTTTCAGTTGAAAAGACATTTACAGAAAAATATGTACATGCCATAAATTTCAGCATACACCAAGAAACAATCTGCCTTCATAATTTAGTGTGCAGGCTAAGTTAAAAACAGAACCTCCAGTGAATTATTGCTCCCTGTAGTCATAATGTGCCTTGTTTTTCTGCCCATAAAACAATATGAAAAGTGGCACTGTGATGGATTCAGTAGTTATACCATATGCCAGGATATTTTCCTGGAAATATCTTCCCTTAAATATCTAACAGAACAGGTAGCTCATCATGAGCTGACACAAAGCTGATGCATATGCAAGTCTAAGACATTTCTTGCATACTTTAAAAGGCCCTAGAGGATAATAGGATGGTAATTTGTTAGCATTATTTTCATAAGTACACAATCAGGAAGTTAGATGGTAGCACTTGTAAGGTCCAAGTGTCTTATTAGTAGTCACATAATCATATCCTCTAAAGGATATGTGCTTACAACTTCATAAGGTCTGGATGGTAATACACCATCTGTGCCAGTAACTCTAGATAGAGTGTGTCAATTACTTAGCACTTAGGAAATTTGCCATTCTGGAGCAATAGTAATATTTTCTATATTAATGCTGTGTTTGAGAAAGAAATCTCTGTTCTCACAATGTTAGTAGTAATAATAATAAGTAGAAAAAAAATCATATTAGAGCCTTTTATTGGGATGAAGAATTCATCATTCATTAATGGCTTAATAAGATAAATCCATTTTCAAAGTATGTTGCCACTGCTTTCAAGGCTTGAATGTGGAAATGAATATAGTACTAGGTTATAGGACCACACATCCTAAGTTATCAGCAGACCTTTTAAATTTACAGTGAAAAGCTCCACAAAAATGTCCACTGTTGCTGTCTCTCCTATCCACTACTCCTATCTCCAGAGCAAACCCAGGGTCAGATCCCTAAGGAAGACAATAAATTTCAAATACATGAGTAATTGAGTACAGTGTTTGCTATGATTAAAGTGACTTAATGAGAACACTATACTGATTATTCCAGTGTCTAATGTGATCAGATGTTTCTCGCTTTTTCTGTTCTCATTCCATTCTCTGTCAACTTCTCCCATTTCTCCTATTTGTTTTCTCTCTTCACTCTCTCCAAACAACTGTTGAAATAACAAGAAAGTACCAAAGAATATATTTTTAAATGTTTTATACAAAGAAAATTATCTCATAAACTGGAGAAAAAGCAATAGAATAAATAGAAGTAATTTATTACATTTCATTCAAAAAATCTTGTGTGGTCATAAAATTACCCTAAATTATTTGGGGTAATTAGTCCCATGCTTACTCTTTGTTGGGGAAAAAAAAGGAAGGTGATAACTTTGGTGCAAATATGCTACATAATTTCTCTTTGGAAAACATAACAATGGGACAATAATGTCAATGGTATTAATTTAAATATTTTATTTTTGTTTATATTTTATAGGAATTAACATGATCTGTGTTATGTAATAAGCACCTGATAATTTTTTTTCACAGTGAACAAAATATAGCACTTCAAATTTTAAAACTAAGGGATAACTATTTTACTTCAGAGTATACCTTCATAATCATTAAGTTATGTCAAAATGGTATACAGCTATTAGTGTATTGTGAATAAAATATGGGGCATAGGGTCTGGGGCATGAAGTCTTCATTTAGAGTTATTTGGCTATTTTTTAAAATTTTTTGATTTTTTTATTCATAAGGGATAACTATTTTACTTCAGAGTATACCTTCATAATCATTAAGTTATGTCAAAATGGTATACAGCTATTAGTGTATTGTGAATAAAATATGGGGCATAGGGTCTGGGGCATGAAGTCTTCATTTAGAGTTTTTGGCTATTTTTTAAAATTTTTTGATTTTTTTATTCAAAGTTGTATTTATAATAGTAGTATGCATTATGATTCATAATAAACATATAGAGCATCTTTTTACAAAACACTGTTTGTATACAATGTATATTTGTACCATTCAAATCTTCAATCATGCATTTAGGATAATGACATCCATCTTATTCAACCACCTTTTCTTTTTTCCCCTCCATCTCCCCTTGTTCCCTTCCTTCCCCTACCTCCCCTTTGACCTTTCTAGCATTCCTCTAATCCTCCTATGTACCCCGACCCAACACCACTATGAATCAACCTCCTTATATCAGAGAAAAAATTCAGTATTTGGATTTTTGGGATTGGCTAACTTCACTTAGCATTATATTCTCCAACTTCATCCATTTACCTGCAAATGCCATTATTTTATTCTCTTTTATTGCTGAATAAAATTCCATTGTGTATATGTACCACATTTTCTTTATCCATTCATCAACTGAGGCATATCTAGGTTGGTTCCACAGTTTAGCTATTGTGAATTGTGCTGCTATAAACATTGAAGTGGCTGTGTCACTGTAATATGCTGTTTTTAAGTCCTTTGGGAATAAACCCAGGAGTGGGATGGCTGGGTCATAGGGTGGTTCCATTCCCAGTTTTCCAAGAAATCTCCATACTGCCTTCCATAACGGTTGCACCATTTTGCAGTCCACCAGCAATGTATGAGTGTGCCTTTTCCCCCACATCCTCTCCAACATTTATTGTTGTTAGTGTTCTTAATGGCTGCCATTCTGACTGGAGCAAAATGAAATCTTAGAGTAGTTTTGATTTGTATTTCTCTAATTGCCAACAATATTGAGCATGTTTTCATGTATTTGTTGATTAATTGTGTATCTTCTTCTGAGAAGTGTCTTTTCAATTCCTTAGCCCATTTGTTGATTGGGTTATTTGTTTATTTGGAATTATGTTTTTTGAGTTCTTTATATATTCTAGAAATTAGTTCACTGTCTGAATGTGCATGTATTAAATATTTGTCCCCAAATAGTTGGCTCTCTATTCAACTCACTGATTGTTTCTTTTGCTAAGAAGAAGCTTTTTAGTTTGAATCTATCCCATTCATTGATTCTTGATATTAATTCTTGTGCTACAGGATTCTTATTAAGGAACTTGGGGCCTAATCTGACATGTTGGAAATTGGAGCTTACTTTTTCTTCTATTAAGTATATTGTCTCTGGTCTAGCTCCTAGGTCCTTGATCCACTTTGAATTGAATTTTGTGCATGGTGAGAGATAAAGGCTTAATTTTATTTTGTTGCATATGGATTTCCAGTTTTCCCAGCACCATTTGTTGAAGAGGCTATCCTTTCTCCACTGTACATTTTTGGCACCTTTATTGATTGTTGGAGAATGTATTTAAGTTTCTGAGATTTTCTCATCTGTAGAAGAGGGAAATAAACAATGTTTTTTTTTTTTTTCCCAGAACAATTCTAGTGATTAAGGAAACAATAATAAAATACTATATATCTTGTTATGGTGTTGATGTGATGTGTCTCCCAAAAGCTCACGTGTAAGACAATGCAAGAAAGTTTATAGGTGATGTGATTAGATTACAAGAAACTTAACTTAATGCATTGGCATTAATCCACTGATATGGATTAACTGGGCAGTAACTGTAGAAAGGTGGGGAGTGGTTGAAGGAGGTGGGTCACTGACGATGTGCTTTTGGGTTTTTATTTTGTCCTTGATGAATGAAACTCTCCTTTTCCTTGTTGTCATGCCTTGAGCTGCTTTCCTCCTTCACACCCTTCTACCATGAGGTTCTGCCTCACCTTGAACCCAGAGTAATGGAGTCATATATGGAGCGAGATCTCTGAAATCATGAGAGCAACAAGTAAACTTTCCTCCTCTACATTGTTCTTGTCAGGTCTTTTCGGCTCAGCAATGAAAAAGCTGACTAAAACATGATGTAAAGAGTAATGTAAATAAGTATTTACTAAAACCAGATTTAATGTTCTGTGTTTGGGAAACTTGGACAATGCCACCCCAGGCGTATGGGAATCTTGGCTATTTTTCAGGAGTGATTTACATTCAACCTAGAATAAGATATAAAATGCAACTGGAAGGGTATGATACTACAGAGCTTGGGCTAGTCAATCCCCAAGAGATAGATAATAAGACACATTAGAAAGTTAGAAAGCATACTGTATTTGTAAATGTATATATCATGTTTTATGGCCTGATAAATTATACATGCTTACCACGTCAGAGTATTTAGAGTGGACATTGAAAAAGCTGGTTTGTGTGTGTGTGTATGCATGTGTTGTTTGGTTTTGCCATCAATACCAGAAGCCAAAACGAGAAAGGAAAATATTTAATGGGATATCATAACTGTTAGTCATTCTGAAAATAGAACAGACTGGCACATTTTCTCACTTTTGGAAAAAAAAGTTATTGTATCTTGTATACAAAGCTGTCCAATAGACAAATTTTACATTATTTGTCCATCCTAAGACATTAGGATAGTGTCGTTCACTCTTTGGGGATTTGCCAATTTTTAAAAGATATCTCCTTTCTGCTAGAAATCTTAGACTATAAATTAAAATGGTTTTGAATAGAAGCCAAATTGGCTTTCCTGAAAAATAACTGAATGATATTTGTCTCTTTCAGTACTTAATATTAAACTGACTGGCTCAAAATACTTAGCAATACATTTGGGATTTGTCAAGAAGTGACTCTGTCCTTATCTAGATAAGAAGTTCCTGAAATAGTTAAGTCATTTGCAGACAATTAAAAGTGTCTCTTCATATTACAGCATTATAGTCCAAAGTCATTGTTCTAACAACAGAACATTATTTGGATCAAAGAGACCCTGGTCTTCTTAAGTTTAACAATGTTGGAACAATGTTCCAAATGTTCAAATAAGTCTACAGTGTGAATGGATCCATCCTCTGTCAAATTCTTATATTATTATGATTTCTGGTTTTTAAATTGTTTCGTTTCTTCATCTTAAGTTACAGTCTTTATTGGGATTTTGTGAAACTAATGGGAAATCACTGAATGCTTGTAATTTTGTAATATAAATAAGAACCCTCAGGAAGTATTGCATCTTAACCTAGCTGAGCTTGTAGATAACATAAATTAGTCAGTTGAAGATGTCAGTTCTCCTACACAGCTATGTCATTTCAAGTGAAGTAGTGAATTTAGCTTGATTTATCCTTAGAACTCATTTTAATTCCAGGCACATAAGAATTTATGTTTTAGTTATAAAAATGATTATTATAGTAATATAATTTCTATATATTATGGTAACCACCTACTTCTGTTCATAACACTCATTTTATTTTTTGGTCTATTGAGATTGATCTTAATGAGATCACTTAGGGTTATTAATAGCTGAAAATAGTACATCTCTTACTAATAAAAGTTATTTTACCATAAGCTAATTATTATAATAATTAAAACAATTATCAAATAAAATTTTTGCTGCCCCAAAATCTTAGCCTCTTGCATGATAAGATGAATGAGATCTATAATATACACGTTTGGCTGCAGAATAAATATAATATATCATCACAAGTTATATACCTACTGATAATTAGAAGCAATATTCATGATGATATTTCTGATCCTTTCACATTTGGATAAATCAGTGTGTTAAGTTGAGATTTTTATTTTTAAATATTTATTTATTTGTTTTTAGTTGTACACATGCTGTCATTCTTTTTTTTTTTACATTTCATATTAGACTTATAGAGCACACTTTTACATATCTCTAGTTGTATACAAAGTATATTCACACCATTTGTGACTTCATACATGCACTTAGGGTAATGATATACATCTCATTCTACTATCTTTTTTTTTTTTCTTCTTCACCCTTTTGTTCCCTCCCTTCCTCTCCCTCCCCATTGGCCATTCTAGTGATCCTCTAATCCTCCCATGCTTCCCATCCCGACCCCAATGTGAATTGGCCTCCTTATATCAGAGAAAACATTCGGCATTTGGCTTTTTGGGATTGGCTAACTTCACTTAGCATTATATTCTCCAACTTCATCCATTTACCTGCGAATGCCATGATTTTATTCTCTTTTATTGCTGAGTAATACTCCATTGTGTATATACACCACATTTTCTTTATCCATTCATCTACTGAAGGGCATCTAGGTTGGTTCAACAGTTTAGCTATTGTGAATTGTGCTGCTATAAACATTGATGTGGCTGTGTCCCTACAGTATGCTGTTTTTAAGTCCTTTGGGTATAGACCAAGGAGTGGGATAGCTGGGTCATAAGGTGGTTCCATTCCCAGTTTTCCAAGGATTCTCCATGCTGCTTTCCATATTGGCTGTTCCATTTTGCAGTCCCACCAGCAATGTATTGAGTGTGCCTTTTTCCCCACATCCTGGCCAACACTTACTATTGTTTGTGTTCTTAATAGCTGCCATTCTGACTGGTGTAAGATGAAATCTTAGAGTGGTTTTGATTTGCATTTCTCTAATTGCCAGAGATGTTGAACATTTTTTTCATGTATTTGTTGATTGATTGTATATCTTCTTCTGAGAAGTGTCTGTTCAGTTCCTTGGCCCATTTATTTGTTGGGTTATTTGTTTTTTTGGTGTTAAGATTTTTGAGTTCTTTATATATTCTAGAGATTAGTGTTCTATCTGAAGTGCATGTGGTAAAAATTTGTTCCCAAGTAGTAGGTTCTCTATTTACATCACTGATTGTTTGTTTTGCTGAGAAGAAGCTTGTTAGTTTGACTCTATCCCATTTAATTCTTGATATTAATTCTTGTGCTTACAGGAGTCTTATTAAGGAACTTTGGGATGTTTAAAACAATTTCATTTTCTTTCCTTCTTTCCTTCACTTCTTCTACCTTTTTTGGGTGATGGGGTACAAACGAACTCAGGGGCACTCAACCACTAAGACACATCCCTAATCCTGTTTTGTATTTTATTTAGAGACAGGATCTCACTGGGTTACTTAGCACCTCACTTTTGCTGAGGCAGGTTTTGAATTCTAAATTCTCCTGTCTCAGCCTCCAGAGCCACTGGGATTACAGTCATGTGCCACCACACCCAGCTATTTCTTCTACTTTTTGATATTAACATTGCTAATCAACAAAGGAAAATATCTAAGCAATTTTCTAATTTTTCTCCAAAATACATTTTCTCTTACTTAAAAAAAAAAAAAAAAATATATATATATATATATATATATATATATATATATTTGTTAATGTCTTAATATCCCAGAGTTGAAAATTTTATTTTGAAAATGGGAAAATAGATCAATTCTGTCCTTAATGCACTTAAATTTTATCAAATTATCTTTAAAAATGATATTATCAGAAAGTCATATTTTTCTCACTTTCACTTGATTCTTAGATGCTCCATTAATAGTTCAGTTTGAAGAACTGAGAGTTAATAGAATGAATCCTAGATTAGTAATGCTGTCTGTTAAAAGCAACTCATGTGCATTTCAATTTGTAGGTAGACCAAAATAAATGTGTTCCAAATTTTTTTAAAAAAACATTTTTTTTTTCCAATTCACCCACGTCATTCAATATGTAGGTAGTAACAGGATGAGTGTAAGAGATTATAAAATTGCAAAATATGTGGAAAAGGACATTTTTGGGATAACTAAAAACCTAAAGAAAATATAAGAACCAATGGTAAACAGCTTTGGAATATTAGCCAATAAAGGAAGTGACCCTACAGAAGGGAACTGATGCAGGTGAGCAAGCACTGTGATTTGTCATGCTGGCTGCCAGCACCACACTATGGGGGACTTATGGTGTCTGGCAATCACCTGAGTTGAGGAGATGAGGCAACACTGTTGGCAGCCTGAGGAGGCCAGAAAGCTGGAGTTTGGAAGGGATAATTTCAAATAGAAAGGAGATGCTCACAACAGACATTTTTGCATACATTTGAGGGAATTACATGTATTTAGGGAAAGAACCACATGAAAAAAGAAGCAATCCCCCACTTTCATAAGAGTTGGAAATAGTTTGTGATGCCACTATTCAGAGGAAAAAAACTTTCTAAGTTATAGGTTATCCAGAAAGTAAAAATTTGAAGTTATTGCATTGGTATTTGGGAAAATTTGGATTTTGAAACTAAAGGCTACCTCAGTCCTGTCTAACAAAGTTAATATGCAAGCTTCAAAGGATCACGTCTCTTCCAAGTCAGTTATCATGACTTAAAGTTCAAAAATGTTACATGAATACAGAAATATTTATCATTCAGGAAGATATAATTCACAAAATGTTCCATCCAATAAATTTAGAAGGTATTCAAAGAAGCAGAACAATATAATCCATAATTATATTAGTCAATGGAAACAGACTCAGAAAGAAACTGAATGATGGAAGTCAGACAAGAATGTTAAGAATTATGACACACAGCACATTAAAGAAGGTAGAGGAATGTTTCAGCAAGGGTGGGAATATCAAAGACACAAAAATGCCTGAAATCAAATTTCTAGTAATGAAAATTTCTATGTCTGAGATTTTTAAATATACACCAAGCAGAAATCAAAACAGGTTAGATACTGCCAAAGTAAAGATTGGTAAATTTAGAGACATAGTAATATAAATTATTAAAAATCAAAGAGTAGAGTCTACAAAATGTTGAACAGGAACTCATTTTCTGAGGATAGTGGAACATTGAGACCAAAGCAGATGAATAAATCTCAAGAAAATGAAAACATATATTAGTATTTCCCATGAATATTGATGCAAAAATCATTAACAAAATATTGGTAAACCAAATCCAGTGAAATATACATGGTATTATACATAATAAACCATTTACTAAAACTAACAAATTAACAAAGGTCATATGATACAGGTTCAATATAAATTATATTTCTATATATTTCTAAATAATAATGGTAAAGAATATGAAAATCAAATTAAGAAATAATTCTCTTAAAAATAGCACACTTAAAATAATAAAAACTCCTATCTTTCACCCTGCACAAAACTCATCTCAAAGTGGACCAAGGACCTAGTCATTAGACCAGAGATCATGCACATACTGAAAGAAAATGTAGGTCCAAGTCTCTATCATGTTGGCTTAGGAACTGACTTCCTCAACAAGACTTCTAATGCACAATAATGTAAAATCAAGAATCAATAAATAGCATGGTATATCAAAATAAAAATCTTTACAAAAAGGAAACAATAAAGAGCCTAAAGAAAGAGCCAATGGAATGGGAGAAAATCTTTGTGACCTGTGCTTCAGATAGAGCATTGATCTTCATGATATATAAAGAACTCAAAAGCTTAAAATTAAAATAAATAAATAAATATATAAATAGATAAATAAATAAATAGATAAATAAATAAATAAAAGAAAAAAGATAGCAAATAAACCAATCAATAAATAGGCAAAAGGCACTGAACAGGCACTTCCCAGAATAAATATGAATGATCAATAAATATGTGAAAAAATGTTCAAAATCTCTAGCAATTCAAGAAATACAAACTACACTGAGATTAAAACTACACTGAGATTTCATCTAACTTTGGTCAGAATGGCAATTATCAAGAATAAAAGCAAAAATAAATGTTAGCAAGGATGTGGGGGGGAAAGTACATTCAAACATTGCCAGCAGAATTGCAAATCGGTGCAACTGCTCTGGAAAGCATTATGAAGATTCCTCAAAATACTTGAAATGGAACCACTATTTGATAGTTATGCCACTCCTTGGTATATATACAAAGGAGTTAAAATCAGCATACTACAGTGAAGCAGCCACATAGATGTTTCTAGCAGTTCAATTTACAATAGCTAATCTATGGAACCAACCAAATTTCCCTTTAACAGATGAATGGATAAAGAAAATTGTGATATGCATACACGATGGAGTATTAGTCATAAGGAATAATGACTTTATGGCATTTGCTAGTAAGTGGATGGATTTGGAGATTATCATGCTAAGTGAAATAAACCAATCCTCCAAAAACAAAGGCCAAATGTTCTCTCTGATATGGGAACGTTTACACATAACAAAGCTGGGACTGGTAAGGGAGAATATAAGTTCAGTAGATTAATCAAAGGGGAATGAAGCAAAGGAATAGGGAAGAATAGGAATAGGAATGAATTGGACATAGCTTTCCTATGTACAGATATGAATATACCAAGTAAATCTCCACATCATGTACAATAAGACTGGGATCCTATTTAGAATAATATATATTCCATGTATGTATAATACATCAAAATATACTCTACTATCATGTATATCTAAAAAGAACAAAAAAGATAAAAAATTACATATCTTTGTTCTTCAACAAAAACGAAAATAATAAAATAATGAGGAATAAATTTAATGAAATAAATGAAATATATATTAGAAACTATGAGATATTAATAAGAAGTTTTAAAAATATCTAAATATTTGAAGCCATACTGAATTTTCCTGTGAGAAGATTAATTTATATCTTCATGGAAATCATACTCAAATTGATCCAATACAATATCTAAAAACACCAGATCCCATTTTTTTGCAGAAATGGAGAAGTGAATCATATTATTTATGTAAGAAGGTGAAGGACCAAGTATATGAAATGTAATGCATTCTGCTGTCATTTATAACATCTTAGAATTAAAAAAAAAAAGTAAAAAAAACCTGTTATTCTTTCATGTTTCAAACTTAATAAAAAAAATTTTATACACACCAATATCTAAACTTACCAATGGCATATAGGTATGTAGGTTATAAAACTTACATAAAGACAAACCTGCATGTTTATAATCAGTTAATTTCTAACAAGGGTAATATATTTAAAAGTACATGTCATTGCATATTCACAAGCAAAAAGATGAAGTTACATTTTCATCTTATACCACATGTAAAATATAAGTAAAAGTGGATCATAGACCAAAATATAAGATTAAAAACTATAAACTCTTAGAATGAAGCAAAGAAATCTATTGCTATGACCTTGGGTTAGACAGAGATTAGATAACAACAAAACTATAAGTGATTAAAAACTGATAAGATGATCAAATTGAAAACTTTTGCACTTCAATATATGACTCTGAAAAAATCAAAAGCAAACCACAGAATAGGAGAATATGTTTGTCAATAATACATTACATAAAAATACTTCATCACTCAAAATTAAAAAACAACACAAGTAAAAATAATCAAAAGATGTAACTATACATATTTATCACAGAAGATATATGTTATCTAAAAATCACATGTTCATTAGTTGTTAGGAAAAATGCAAGTTACCTCCTACCTACTAGAATAATATGGCCAAGCAATTTCACTGATAGATAGCTATTCCAGAGAGATTAAAACAAATATCCACATATACAGTATAATGTGAACATTAATTGCAAAATTACTAATTATACACACAAAAGAACACAATCCAAATGTCTATAAGTTGATGAAAATATAGTTAAAATCTAGTATATTTGTATAGCATAATAGCATTAAGTAATTAAAAAAAATAAAGCATGAATGGATACTACAATATGTAGGAACCTCCAAAAATATTATGTTAAGTGAAAAAGCCAAATATTAAAAAGAAAACATATTACCTCATTTATATGAAATATCTAGGAAAGATAGACCTATAAAGATATATTAGATTGTTGTTTTTCCTGTGCTAGAATCAAGAAATAAGAAGAAACTAAAAATGTGCACAAGAGATTTTTGGGGTGCAAAATAAATGTTCCAGATTTGGACAGTTGTGATGGTTTCACAACCTTAAAATTCACCATAGTGAACTTTAAGATGCACTAAAATGAAAATTCACTAAAATTTTTGGATTATATGGCAGATATCACCATTTTTAATGTATGAAAGTTATACTTTAATAGGGTTTTAAGAACAAAATAGCAGAGCATCAGTGAATTCTGGCTCAACTTCCATCTGCCAAATACTGGATTCCCTATTATGAGAAGAGAGCAGACACGACAGAAAAAATGTTTTAAAGATCTGAATTTCTGAAAATATTCTACGTTTGGTGAAGGATAGTTAATAAGCCACCACTCCAATAAACACATTTATTATGAACATATCTCACAATGCATATTATGATCAAATTGCTTAACAATAATGGAAAAGGGAATATTTTAAGAATAGCCAGTGTCTAAATACAGAGAAAATGACAATGGGATTATTAGTGGGATCAATATGATTGGAAGAGAGCACAGCAACATATTACAAGTATTAAAAGAGGGAAAATTAGGAGTCTTATTAAGGAAGTCAGGGCCTAATCCAACATGATGAAGATTTGGGCCTACTTTTTCCTCTATCAGGGGCAGGGTCTCTGAACTAATTCTTAGGTCCTTGATCCATTTTGAGTAGAGTTTAGTGCATGATGAGACATAAAGGTTTATTTTAATTTTTTTGCATATGAATTTCCAGTTTTCCCAGCACCATTTGTTGAAGAGGCTATCTTTCCTTCACTGTATATTTTTGGCTCCTTTGTCTAGTATGAGATATATGTATTTATGTGGGTTTGTCTCTATGTCTTTTATTATGTGCCATTGGTCTACATGTTTATTTTGGTGCCATACCATGCCATTATTGTTACTATAGCTTTGTAGTATAGTTTAAGGTCTGGTATTGTGAAGCCTCCGGCTTCGCTCTTCTAGCTAAGGATTGCTGTGGCTATTCTGGGTCTCTTATTTTTCCAAATGAATTTCATTATTGCTTTTACTATTTCTATAAGGAATGACATTGGTAATTTAATTGGAATCACATTGAATCTGTATAGCACTTTGGTTAATATGGCCCTTTTAACAATATTAATTCTGCCTATCCAAGAGCATGAGTGATCTATCCATCTTCTAAGGTCTTCTTCAATTTCTTTCTTCAGTGCTCTGTAGTTTTCATTGTAGAGGTCTTACACCTCTTTTGTTAAGTTGATTCCCAGGTAAGTAAAATTAAGAATAAATAAATGGGATGGACTGAAACTAAAAAGCTTCTTCTCAGCAAAAGAAAGACTCAATGAGGTGAACAGAGAGCCTACATTCTGGGAGGAAATCTTTGCCACACACCCATCAGACAGAGCACTAATCTCCAGAACTTAAAAAGAACTCAAAAAACTTACCACCAAAAACACAAACAACCCAACAAATAAATGGGCTAAGAAACTGAACAGAAACTTCTCAGAATAAGATACACATTCGATCAACAAATATATGAAAATATGTTCAATATCTCTAGTAATTAGAGAAATGCAAATTCAAAACTACTCTAAGATTTCATCTCACCCCAGTCAAAGTGGCAGTTATCAAAATACACAAAACAATAAATGTTGGTGAGGATGTGGGGGAAAAGGCACACTCATACATTGCTGATGGGACTGCAAATTGGTGCAACCACTCTGGAAAGCAGTATGGAGATTCCTTAGAAAACTTGGAATGGTACCACCATTTGACCCAGATATCCCACTCCTTGGTCTATATCCAAAAGACTTAAAATCAGTATACTATAGTAATGCAGCCATATCAATGTTCATATCAGATCAATTCACAATAGCTAAACTGCAGAATCAATGTAGATGCCCTTCAATAGATGAATGGATAAAGAAACTATGGTATATATATATAATGGAATATTACTCAGCAGTAAAAGAGAGTAAAATTGTAGCATTTGCAGGTAAGTGGAAGGAGTTGAAGAATATCATGCTAAGCAAAGTAAGCCAATCCCAAAACAACAAAGACCAAATGTTCTCTCTGATGAGTGGATGCTGATCCATAATGGGTAAGTTTGTGGGGAGAATGGAGGAATTTTGATTGGGTAAGGGGGGGAGGGAAGTGAAGGAAGGGGCATGGGGGCAAGAAATATGGTAGAATGAGATGGACATCATTACCCTAGGTACATGTATGACTGCATATATGGTGTGATGCTATATCATGTACAAACATAGAAATGCAAAGTTGTGCTGCAATTGTGTACAATGAATCAAAATGCATTCTGCTGTCATATATACATAATAAGAGCAAATAAATAAATAATTTTTTTTAAAAAGGGAAAATTATCACTGTAGAACTCTCTACCCCTCAAAAATATCATTCAATATTGAAGGGAAGAAAAAAAATTTTTGCAGACATGTAAAAGTTGACGTGATTTATCACCAATAGTCTTGTAGTACACAAAATTTTAAAGGAAGACATTTATGCAAAGCAAAACACCATAGGAAAATGAAATTTCACTGAAAGAAATAAATGACAAATAATAATTTGTGTAAATATGAAATGGATTCTTGTTTTAACATATCTTCAAATTTGATGCTTATATCCAAAATAATAACAATAATTGAGATTTATAACTCATTTTATTAGACTGTGATAACATAAAAATATATACCAGCCACTCTAAAGCAACCACTAAAAGAATACAATGAAAGTTAAAGATAATAAGCTAACCAAGGAAAAATAGAATAAAAATTAGTAATTAAGTCAAAAGAAGTTTAAAAAAAGAGAAAAGAAAATAAGGAAAAGGGAAACTTTTTGTTACTTATAACTAAAAGGAATCAATAAAAAAAATTAAAAATTGATGGGACAAATAGAATACAAGCTAGCAAGATGGACAATTTAACCACAAACATTTTTTTTTCTTGGCACAATCATCCCAAATTTTTAAATAATTACATCAATATAAAGCAAATAATATCACAATGTATTAAAAATACTTACCAACATTATATACAAGAAAGATTCCCTAACATAAATCTTTCCCTCTAGTGTGACTCTACTGGACAGTGGGGAGTTGGGAAAGAAGTGTGGTCTCAGTAAAAAAGTGAACATAAATTTCTGATTATAGAAACTTTTGCCATTGGTAAATTATGCTCCCCCAAATTGGAAATCTGTGAGGTGCAGTCTTAGGGCTCCTATCATTCATCCTTTCTGCTGTGAGAATGTATTCTTCTACATAAGTTTGG
Source organism: Tamias sibiricus (assembly GCA_025594165.1). Classification (NCBI taxonomy): domain Eukaryota; kingdom Metazoa; phylum Chordata; class Mammalia; order Rodentia; family Sciuridae; genus Tamias; species Tamias sibiricus. Next base: position 34,735,860 of record CM046668.1, read on the forward strand.
GAAAAAATGTATCCATGATTCCTCTGGTTCCTTCCTAACACTGTAGAATTCAGGGTTCTTACATGTGTTTGTTCACAGTCACAGTGGTGGAAAGAAAAGTAGAAGGTGTCCACAAGAATCACCAGGATTCCATGCACATCATCAAGAAAATGATGAAGGTCAGTTACCTCTACCAATATAATAGCCCCCACTTCTTACTTCCTTGGGTATAACAAATTCTATTAGAATATGACAGCATCTCTAACTTGCATTTCCATAGCACACTTGCTTTTTGTCTCTGGTATGAATGTGACCTCTTTGGCTACTGGGACCTCCAATCAGCCAGGAAATTTTTAAAAAATTATTCTTAATGGGTCGATGAGAGCAATGGTAACTAGGACTACTCTTGTACTATGCTTTGGTTTACAGACTCATAATCTATAACACAGCACCATGCAATTTTTTTGATTTGCTTTATATGATGCAACATTAAAAGATCATGTCATATTTTCATAATGTATCTTCTAAGCTAATGCTTCAACTGCATATTTAGAAAGCTGTTATAGTGTCAGAGAGGCTGGTTGCCTATGTATATGACCTGGTCAGTAAATCATAATGACATATGATTACTGCCACTTTCTTTGCTAATAAGTGATTCACTGTTTGGAAATTTTGAATTGGGTAAATATCCCACCACTGCCTGTGTATCAGGCATTCAGTTAAGCCCCTGGAGAGTGATAATGCACACTCATAATCCTAGTGACTCAGGAGGATGAAGCAAGAAGTATTCATACTTGAAATGATTAGATTATAAGAGCAGTGCATCCTAAACAATCCATCCTAATTGGAATGGACTAAACAGGTGGTAACTGTGGGCTCTGGGACATGGGGATTGTATCAGTTCCCACTGTCTCCTCTCTGGCTCCCTCTCTGTTTCCCTACATGAGCAGCTCCCCTCCTCCACTTCCCTTCCACCATGATGTTTTGCCTCACCTCAGGCTCAAAGAGATGGGATTGGCTGACCTCCGAAACTATGAGCTAAAATAAACTTTTCCTTCCCTAAGTTGTTCTTGTCAAGTATTTTGGTCACAGTGATGCAAACCTGACTAACACAGAGAACCACTCCTATTGCTGAAATAAACTATCCCATTTTTGATCCATAAATATTATGTCTTCTAACAGCCTGTGCAAAACTGTCTCAGGATAACTTGTTAGTTTGCACGTAGGATAAAATATCACACATTAGAGGTCTTAGTAAGAATTATAACACTATTGGGACATCCACCACTGCTTATTACTTCTATTCTTGCTCTTTTTAATTTTAGAGGTTATGCAGTACCTCTGTACCTGCCCATGTAACACACATGATATACACATGTGGAGGCTGAAAAGGACAGTATGGTAGAGATTTGGACCTGGTGTGGGTTCCAACTTTCTCCCTTGCAAATTACAAAACTGATCAGCATTCTCTTCACAAGGGTTTTTTTCTTTTTTGGGGGGCAGGGAGACCAGGGATTGAACTAAGGGGCACTCGACCACTGAGCCACATCCCCAGCCTTATTTTTCATTTTATTTAGAGACAGGGTCTCACTGATTTGCTTCGTGCCTTACTTTTGCTGAGGCTGGCTTTGAACTCATGATCCTCCTGCCTCAGCCTCTGAGTCACTAGGATTCAATCGTGTTCCACTGTGCCCAGCCTTCACAAGGGTTTTGAATGTATCAAATAATATACTATAAACAAAATATTGAAACTAGCATTTGGTAGTTATGGAGGGGTCAATATAATTTTTCTCACTTGTTTACTAATAGGAAAACTGAAAGTAATTTATGTGAGAAAATAATTTCAGATACAATGATCAGTTCTGAAATCATGGGATAACTAAAAAATTTTTTTTCTATTTTTATATAAATTACCCAGCACATTAAAGTTAGTATATAACTTTATGTTCCTTTTTAAACATATTACATGTACAGATTAAAAATTTTCAAAATAATGAAGCTTTATCTTTATGGCAACAGCAAAATAATCTTCTTATTGAAATTTCTATAAATAAGTAGGCAGTAATGATTTTTATCCTTATTGTTTTGAATAATTATTATTGAAAAAACAGTTAATGAGAATTTTCTTTAAAGTCCATTGATCTATGATTTATGAACAATGTATAACAGAGCAGTAATTTTGAGATTAAATAATTAAATGAATTCAGATGTGACTGGATATATTGGTGACAGTGATGGGAAATTTATTTTATTTCTCTCATCATGCAAAGATAAATTTTTCCTCATATATTATTATATTAGTACTTCCTTAAGAATAATTCACTGGATTAAAAAGAGAAGTAAAAGAAAAGCAGATAGACATATTAACTAGTAAGACATTCAGTGCATTCTTCCATCTAAGTTGTTTTTTTTCCCAACATTATTGATTTTGGCCCAGAGATAAACCCAGTCACCGTGAGTGATAAACTATCACCAAATCCCATTGACTTTTTCTCTTTTTGCTGTAGTTTTTGTCAGGTCAATGAATTATCCTTGGCTTATACTTTGTTCTCTAAGGCATAAATCAAGATTTAAAAAAAAATTGTTGAATCCTCACAAGTTTGGAGGGATGAAGGCTGGATATAGCCTGAAAAGAATATCTAAGCTTTTGTTTACTTGAAATGTCTTGCTCTGATTCTTAGAATGTCAGTTTAATTGCTGTTTATGAATGATTAGAAGTGGGTTATTTTTATAAAATTTGAATTTGTTAGTGAAAAGACAGAACAGGTATGCTCTGTTTTCTTTACATAATTTAACTTCAGCAGTCTATACTGATATAAAAGTTGTATGCTGATATAAATAATTGCAATTTCTGTAATTGCAATTATTTCAGATTATACCACTTAGTTATAATGATACTAATAATCATAAATGTTAATTAAAATTTAGTAGTGTCAGATGTATATTCAATGTTGTAAAATGTGTATGTCTGTATGTCCAGCATCTATCCAGTCAACCACTATCCATTGAAAATCATTGCCTCTGACTCTAGAAAGTAGATACTATTATTATCTCTACTTAATTAAGGTGAAAATTGAATCATAATGAGTCTTTGTACCTTATTCAAGTCAACAGATATATTTTATGCTAAGGCAAAAATCTGAATCAAGGCAGTCTTGTTTTGTGCCTATAAGTTTTATCTGCCGTATTATATATACTGACTTTTTAATAGGAGAGAGGGACTGCATACAATGCTTATTAAATATTCTACTTCTAACTTTTAAATTATTGAAAATTAGGTGATGCTCTATCCGACAAATATTCTATTAAAAGTCACTAAAATTAAAAGATACTGATTATAAAATAGCTATTTCAAAGACAAATAATACAATATTTTGAAGCATTCAAATTGATAATTCCAGAAAACAAATTCTGAAAAGGTTGAAGAGGCATTAGAAATGCAGAAAAGGATTTAACTTTATATAAGGGCAGAATTTTGATCCTTTCTGTCACCCAGTAATTAGTTGCTCAACCAAGTACACCAGCACATTCACATTTTTCATTGTCATAGTTGTGTTGTATTTTTCTCACTATAACAAATATATTTTGCATTAGAATTTTTTACCAATAAAAGTAACTAATTAAGAAAAAGAGGGGCTGGAGTTGTGACTCAGTAGCAGAGCGCTTGCCTCACACATGTGAGGCACTGGGTTTGATGCTCAGCACCATGTAATAGTAAATAAACAAAATAAAGGTATGTGTCCATGTACAACTAAGAAATATTTTAATAAAGAATAATATAAAACTCTAACATTCTTTTGAAATTAAAAGTATATTGAATTTAATATTTGATTTTCTTGCAAAGATATTTCTTCAGTCTTCATAATTTCTATTAATGGAATCTAAATATTCTCAGACATCGGAAGGATGACTGATTAGAGTTGTCCAGCAGGTTTCTTTCCACAAAAAAGGACCAAAGCAAACATTAGTGATATTCCACTGGGGTCATTGAGGAAAATGCTGAAATGCATCAGCAATGTGGCAGACACTGCAGAGAATGGAAAAATCAGGATGACCTTATAAAGGGAAAGTGGCAAAGGATATCTACCATCCTATCTCCTCAGATAAGATCTACACCAAGCCAAGAGGGACATTGCATAGTGGGGAGCGGGTAAGCAGGAAGCTCCCAGAAGTCCCAAACAACACCATGCACAACTAAAATATTTGCTGCTGATGAAGTCTGCAGTCTTTATAGACACCAAGCTCACTTTAGAAAATTGTTGGCAAACTAAGCCACTGCATTGCAGCAAAGAAAGGGTCTGTCCCATAGTGTGATCTCTCCACCCAAGCTACTATTGCTGCACAGTACATGAGACCCACCAACATATAGTCCCAAGAAGCATATGAACATTCCTACTCATGCTCCTGCAGCCATGGGAAGTAGTCAGGTTGTCTGCCAAAATCCTAAAAAGCAACTGAACAGCCTACCCTGAACATTCTGGCCTGCAAAATCCCCATGAAGATACCCATGCAGCCTTTGAAACTGACCAATATCTCATCTGTGACAATTATTGCAATCTGCCCCCTCCATAGCCCTTGAATATTTGCTATGCCTGACCAGGACCAAGAGAGGGGTCTTGAATAAAATAATGGGTACCATGACCTTGCTATTCATAGTGTAGAATGTGCTCACCTAGGCTCATCAGAATGGCCCTATCCTCTCATAACGTGCTCTATATCAGCAGAAACATGTACTACACACAGGATTTCTGGTAAAACCCACCCTGCCTCAGAGAGCCTCATCACATCTGGCATAGAATCCCATAAATATCCCATTTTATATGACTAAGATACCCACAGGCATCACTAATACTGACTATACTTACCAATATACTAAGCAACACACTAATACACCTGATCAAAACAAAAAAAGACTTTGTGAATGTCACAGTTAAATAAATAAAGTCAACTGACTTGCCATGTTTTCAAATATCAAATTAGAGAAACATGAAGCATGAAAAAGCAATGTAACATGATGTTCGAAAAGGAATACAATAGCATTCTAATAACAAACCTGAAAGAAACGTAAATTGATCAATTGGTTGTAAAATATTTTCAAAAATAATTTTAAGAAAATTCATGATCTTAATAAGAAATTCAACAAAGATAAAGATTAAAGTAAGAATCAAACAGAAATCGTAAAGCTAAAGAACTCAATAAATAAAATAAAAAAATATACTGGAGAAACTTCAACAAAAAAGGTTAAGTTGAAGAAAACTTATGGGGTTTGAAGACAATTTTTTTGAAATAATGAAGTCAGACCAAAAAGAAAAAAAAATATTATAGAAAAATATCCTTAAGACTTTGAACAAATATTGGCATTATGGTCAATCATAAAGAAAAGAGAAGGAGAAAGGCATAGAAAACCTATTTAGTAAATAAGAGCTGAAAAGTTGCCCCATCTTTGAAAAGATATGAATATTCAACACTAGAAAACGCCAAGAATCTCCAGCATATTTACCCCAAAAGTTTCTTTCCTAGGCATATTTTAGCACAACTGTCAAAAATCCAAGAAAAAGAGTATTGTAGAAATAGCAAGAGGAAAGTATTGTATTTTAGAAGCAACACTGTAGGCCAGAAGTATGAGATGATGTGTTCAAAGTTCAAAAGAAAAAGAAAAGAGCTACCAGAGAAGAATATTATGACTAGCAAGGCTAACTTAAGAAATGAAAGAGAAACAAAGACTTAATGAGTTTCAAAGACAATTAAAAACTGAAGAAATTCATCACCAGCTTGAATAATGAACACCTAAGAAATTCCTAAAGCTAGAAGCAAAAGGACAGAAATTATCATTATGAAAACATACTGAAATATAACATTCACTAGTAGAGAAGATACACAAAAGAGAAAGAAAAGAATCAAATCTCATCACACAAAGGTGAACAAAAGAGAAAGGAAAAAAAAGACAAAGGAAACACAAGGCATGATGAAAGAACAGGAGTAAGGTTTGACTTCCCATGGATAACCTTGAATGCAACCAGATTAAACTCCTCAATTAAAAAATTTAGACTGACTGAATTTATTATATGGGCTAAAAGTGAAGGGAAAGAAAAATACAGTCCATAGAAATCAAAAGCAAAACTGAGTAGAAATTATTATATTTGTGTCTGATAAAATAGACTTTTAGCTAAAAATTGCAAGATACAAAGATCACTATATAATAGTAAAATGTTTCATTCAATAATAAATAAAATCTGTGTTTTATGAATAATAACTTTATATATGCACCAAATTCCAGAGTATCCAATTAAATAAACCGAATATATATATGTACATATATATATATGTATATATATATATATATATAGAGAGAGAGAGAGAGAGAGAGAGAGAGAGAGAGAGAGAGAGAGACTCCAATACAGTAATTGAGTAATTGTTGGAGACTTCAACACTTCATTTTCACCAATGGCAGATCATCCAGACAAAAAAGAAATCAAATCAATGAAAAAAAAATATTTATTAAACTTTTAAAGAACCAACAACAATTTTCAAATAATCTTTCCTCCAAAAATGAAGAAGGAGGAGGAGGAGGAGGAGGAGGAGGAGGAGGGGAAGGAATTCTTTCATACTCATTACTCTGACACCAAAAAAAAGAACATGACTAAAGAAGAAAACTGCAGACCAATCAGACCTTATGAATATAGATACTAAAATTCTCAAAAAAATAACTTGTCAACCAAATTCAAACCAATTCAAAAAGATTATGCATGCTAATTAAGTGTAATCTATTCCAAGGGTGAAAATATCATTCAACCTAACCATTCATTCAATAACTATAATGCATTATATCAAGAGAGTGAGGAACAAAATTAATTTGATCATATGAACAGAAGCAGAAAAAGCAGTTGACAAAATTATCATACCTTCATTATTGAAAAAGAATTTCTTTGAGAATGCCAAGTCAACCTTGTACTGAATGGGTAAAAGTTGAAAGCATTTCCTCTAAAATCTAGAGTAAGATAAAAATTTCTGCTTCCATTGTTTTTATTCCATAGAGAGAGAAGCAACACTTAAGAAAGAGAAAGAGAAGCAACACTTAAGAGAAAAAAGTAAAGGGCATCAAAACAGGAAAAAAGAAAGTCAGATGATGTCTATGTACAGATGGAATGAATTTACATGTAGAAAATTCTAAACACTGTACCAGGAAATTATTAGAACTGAAAAATAAACTCAGCAAAACTTAAGAACACATCCAACCTAAAGAAATCAGTTGTGTTTTTTATACTAACAGCAAACTTATCTGAAAAACAAAATGAAGAAAATAATCAAGTCTGAATAACTACAAAAATAAAGAAAATACCAACAACAAAATTAATCAAGCAAATTCATGATTTACACAATGAAAATTATAAACACAGATGGGAGAAATTAAACAGGACCAAAAAATTGGAAATATTTCCCATGTTCATGAACTGGAAGAATTAATACTGATAAATTGTTCATACTACCCAAAATTATTTAGAGATTCAAAGCAATCAACATCAAAATGACAATGGCAATCTCAAAAAAGTAACATAAAACATAAAAGTCCAGATATCTAAAGAAATTCTGTGCAAAACAAATAAAACTGATAAAATCACAATCCATGACCACAAAACATTATAAAGCTATACTAATCAAAGAACATGGTATGACATAAAAATTATCACATAGATCAGTGGAACAGAATAAAAACCCAGGAATAAATTCATACGTCTGTAGTATGCATTTGTTTATTTTTATCTTGCCCAAAACATACATTGAAGATAATCTCTTTAATAAATGGTGCTTGGAAAATTGGCTCTCTGTATGTAGAAAAATTAAACTAGATCCCTCTGTCTCACCACATACAAAACTCAACTCAAGTATTAAAAATTCAAATGTAAACGATAAGACAACCCTAAGATGAATCAGAGGAAGCACGTCAAGTAAGCTATGTGGGGTTTTTTCTTCTTCTTCTTCTTTTTATTTTTGGATAAGACATAAATAGAATTGTGAAGTTATACCAAATTGAGAAGCTTATACACAGCAAAGGAAATAAGCAACAGAGAGAAGAGACAAACTGCAGAATGGGAGAAAATATTCCACATGGAATTAATATCCAGAATATATATGGAACACATACACAGACACAAACTCAAAAACAAGAAAACTCAAATAAATAAACAATGGCCAAGTGACTTAATAAACATTCAGTTAGAAAAGACATCCAGATAGTCAAAAGTTTATGAAAAAATGCTTAGTATCACTAATCATTAAGAAAATGTAAATCAAAACCACAGTGAAATGTCATCTACTCCAGTTAGAATGGCTATAATGGAAAAAGGAAAAATAATAGATGCTGGATGCAGAGAAAGCAGTAATTGCATTACTGTTGGTGGGAATGTAATTAGTACAACAACAATTATAAAAAAGTGTATGGAGGTTATTAAAAAATAAGAAAAAAGAGGAACCATCTGATCCAGCAATGTCATTACTAGATATTTATCCAAATGAGATGAAATACCTACACTCTCAAGTTTATAGAAACACTATTCACAACAGCCAAAATACAGATTCAACCAAAGTGTCCATTAATGGATTAATGGATAAAGAAAATTATCTTTCAATGATATTTGATAGCAATCAGAATAACACATATGATTAAGTTCAAATAAAAAATAATTTAGCACAATTATAATAAAAATCTTTATTGCAAGTGAATATTACTGTCATCAAAATTTTGCAAATAGATCTTGAATTTCTGCTTATATTTTTTTTAAACCTTGTAATTATGAGACTACAGGCAAAGAAAAGCCAACACAGGAATAACAGGAGCCTCAAAATTTTTTAAAAGAAAAAAAATTAACAATTGGCAAGAGAAGAGGTAAAACAATATTTAAAAATATTTAGCAAAACTTGAAAGATCATAACCAAAATGTATTAAAGTAACTCCTGAATTCCCAAAAAGTCATGTAAGTGAAATTTCGAAGACATAGAAACTATGTCCTATCACTTACCTTTCTGAAACCTTTATATTTCTTTGCACTGCACTTCAAATTAAACTCTAGTTTATTGTTTTTTTAAGCAGCAAGGCTGCATTTGACCTGATTTCTATCACTCCTAAATTCAGCACTTCTCTATAGTTATTTTTTTTTCCTAAACTGTAGCCACAACCACCTATTTTCTCATCAAGAATTTATCAAACTTATTCCTGTCTCAGGATCCTTATTCATGCCATTATTTCTGAAAAACAAAAAACAACAACAACAACAACAACAACAACAAAAAAAACACTTTTTCCATGAGCTTTTTTCATGACTGATACTGTGTCATTTCATGTTTTTTATTAAATACCTACATCTTACAAAAGTTTATTATGAACACTCAGTTCAAGTAACTGCATTCATCCCCACCATATCATTCTGCCTAAATTGAACAGGTCACTTCATGAAATAATATTTCACTTATTTTCATTCATTTATTTGTTTCCTTGTTTACTCGATGTCTTCTAACTTCTTGAATGTAAGTATTACGAGAATAAGGACATTGCTAAATCCTTAGAATTACAGACATCTACTTCAATATTCAATAAATATTCGTAAAATTTAAAAAAGACATCCTTTAGAAACAGACCATGTTTTACACTATCATCATTTACACAAAACTTTACCTACTCTTCCACCTTCCTGGATGAGTCACACAAGACTTTCAAAGAATGTCAGGGTCTATGAAAATGGTGTGAGTTGATCTGATAAGCAGCATGGATTATAAATCTTTGGCTCTTTTCTCACACTGATTAGTTCTTTAAGGGTTAAGAGAGTCAAGGAATGTAACCCCAATCTACATAACATGTTTGATCTTTATTTTTTTAAGGGTATTAGTTTTTATTATCAGAAACCTAGCAACTTAAAAAAACATCCAGGTATTAGTTCCAAATTCTGTAGACCTAAAATCTAGACATGGCATGGCTGGATTCCCTTATCACTGGCTTAATTACAGATGGTGAGCAAAATGATTCTCATCTAAATCTAAACTCCTTTTCTCCAAACTCACATGGCTGTGGAAGAATTTATTTCCATGTGGTTGTAGGAATGAGGTCTTTATTTCCTTGCTGGCATATGCCAATTTTGCACATTCCCATACAATGGTCTTCATCTTCAACATCAGCAACAGATTCTATCTTATGTCAAATTTCTCATACTACTCATCATTTCTAAGGGTTCATATGATTAGGCCAGACCCACCAATAATAATCTCTCTCTCTCTCTCTCTCTCTCCAAGTTAGAATTTTGCCTACTATAAACAGATATTACCTTGGTGTTAATCAGTATATAAATTTTTATGAACAATGATTGATATAAATGATATCTTGATATAAATGATATCTAAGAAAATATCATTTATTGATATAAATGATATCTTGATATAAATGATATAAATGATATAAATGATATCTTGATATAAATGATATCTAAGAAAATATCATTTATTGATATAAATGATATCTAAGAAACAGTAAAATTGCTATACAATAGACATGGGATATTAAGGCATTAAATAAGAAATTCTGTTTCATATTTATTTTTATTTTTATTCTAATTTGTTACACATAAGAAATTTGTTACACATAAGAAATTTGTTACACATAAGAAATTCTGTTTCATATTTATTTTTATTTTTATTCTAATTTGTTACACATGCTTGCAGAGTGCAATTCATTTCATATTACATATAAAGAGCACAATTTTTCAAGTCTCTGGTTTTATATAAAGTATTTTCACAACAATTGTGTCTTCATACATGCATTTAGGGTAATGATGGCTAACGCATTCTACCATTATTCCTATCCCCTTGGCTCCTCTCCCCACCCCCTCTTTGTTCTATTTAAAGTTCCTTCATTCCTTTCATCCCCCTCCTTCGCCTTTATAAGTCAGTATCTTCATAATAAAGAGATCATTGGACCTTTGGTTTTTTGGGATTGGCTAACTTCACTTAGCATTATTTTTTCCAACTCCATCCATTTACCTGCAAATGCCATGATTTTTATTCTCTTTTAGTGCTCAGTAGTGTTCTATTGTATATATATACCAAAGTTTCCCTATCCATTCATCTGCTAATGGGCATCAGAGTTGGTTCTACAATACTGTGATTTTTGCTGCTATAAACATTGATGTGGCTGTGTCCCTGTAGTAAGCTGGTTTTAAGTCTTTGGGGTATAGACCAAGGAGTGGGATAGCTGGGTCAAATGGTGTTTCCATTCCAAGTTTTCCTAGGAATCTCCATACTACTTTCCAGATTGGCTTCACCAATTTGCAGTCTCACCAGCAATGTATGAGTGTGCCTTTTTCCCCACCCTATAGCACAAGAATTAAAAGTAAGAATTAATAAATAGGATGGATTCAAACTAAAAAGCTTCTTCTCAGCAAAAGAAACAATTAGTGAGGTGAATAGAGAACCTACAGAATGGGAGCGAATCTTTACCACAAACACATCAGATAGAACACTAACCTCAAGGATATATAAAGCTCTCAGAAACTTTAACACCAAAAAAAAAAAAAAAAAAAAACCAAACAAAAAAAAAAAAAAAACCAATCAATAAATAGGCCAAGGAATTAAACAGACACTTCTCAGAAGATGATATACAATCAATCAACAAAAATATGAAACAATGTTCAACATCTCAAGCAATTAGAGAAGAAATGCAAATCAAAACAACTCTAAGATTTCATCTTACTCCAGTCAGAATGGCAGCTATCCAAAGTACAAATAACAATAAATAAGAAATTCTATTATTTGTTTAAGTCTTAGGTATAGGACAAGTTGATCCTCAATTGCATCTTTCTCCATTACTTATACAAAGATGCTCAGATTAGACCCATTATCAGTAAAGTATATTTGCATATGCATTTCATTTTATCATTGAACAAGTACTTAGCAGCTATTTAATTAATATGCAAGATTTAATCAGTTTCCTTAGTATTTTAAATTATATTAACTTTTATAACTAGATCATAAGGCATAAATTCAACATGGAATGATGAAGTGTTTCTTGCTTAAAAACATAGAACCAAACATAGACTCAAAGATCCCACTCCTTGTTATATATCCAAAAGATCTAAAGTTATTATTCTAGAGATATGCAGCCACATCAATCTTTAAAGCAGCACAATTCACAATAGTCCATCTCTGGAACCAACCCAGGTGCCCATTTATACATGAAAGGATAATGAAAATGTGATATATACAATGGAGTATTACTAAGCCGTAAAGAAGAATGAATTTATGGCATTCGCTGTTCAATGGATGAAACTGAAGACCATCACGTGCTAAGTATGATAAGCCAGACCCAGAATATCAAAGGTCTAATTTTTTTTTATATGTGGAAGGTAGAATAAAATAAGATGGAAAAAAGGAAAAGAAAAAGAAAAGAAAAGAAAGGTGATGGAACTCCATGAAAACAGAATAGAGAGATCAGTGGAATAGAGGAAGAGGATTGAGGGGGAAGGAGAGAAATCTGACCCAAATCTCCTAGATACATACAAGAATAAAACACAGGAATCTCACTTCATGTATATTCAAAAGACACTAATAAAAATATAAGTAAATAGTAGAAATATCAGTAGAATAGAGGGAAGGGAATATGGAGAGGAAAGAAGGGATGAGAAGGAGAAGTACTGGGTAGGGAATTAGAGCTAATTATATTACATGCTTGTATAATTATGTCAAAATTTGCCCTAATATCATATATAACAAGTGAATTAATAAGAAAAGAGTGGGAATAGTACAGGTGCTTTTGAGCTAATCAGTCATGTAAATGGCAGATAATATGTATTTTTGCTTTGTAAGGGCTTATCCTGTCAAATTTGAAGGGAACCAGTTAAATCTATAATCCATTGAAATTTTGTCCCATGTCTCTCTCTCTCTCTCTCTCTCTCACACACACACACACACACACACACACACACACACACACACACACATTTATTAACTATGTGGTCCAGGAGAAATTTCTCTGCAAGATTTGCTTATGAATCTTTTTTTTCTTCAAAAATGTATGAGAATGTGACTGCTCCTATCAGTGCACACATACTGCTCTACCCCTCAGACCCTTGACCTGACTTAGAAGTCAGTAGTAAACTACAACTAAGACCTCCACTGTCCACCTTGGAAAGATCTTGACTGAACTTTTCACTGCTGCTTATCTTACAGCAAGAAGCTCCTTATAGGTCATTCCTCATTTTCACACTCAAATCATTGCTTTGAGTACTTCCCATTTTAACCTGATCTCATTTGAAATTTGGGGACTGTTGTAAGAAAAAATCCATTCTTTCCTCAAACTTTTTTTTCTTCCTAGTATAATACCTATTCTAATGTTTACACTTTGGGGTGTAATAACATTCAATAGGACTTCCAGGAAATTTTTTATCAAATAACAGAAATAGAGAATATCACTTTGTAGAAACTACTTGTAATTGGTTTTTTTTTGGAAAATAGATTATTTTTAATATGAACAATCTCTGTTATTTAAAAGAAAACACAGTGTATTCATTCGTTTTTCTATTTATTTTCATAAACCACATTTTCTTCTGTTGCAGGTGGGGAAAACACACCTTACCTATATACGAGGAAACTAAGAGTTACATCTTACTCCTCAGAACCTTGCAAGCAAAATCATAGTGAAATGAAACATTTACAATGTTGAGAGAGAAAAAAAAAAACTACCAGCTTAATATTCTAGACCCTAAAAATACTACCCTTCAAAAGTGAAAGAGAATCTCAGACAAACAAAGACTGAGGGAGTTGGTTGTCAGTAGACCTGCCTTGCAAGATAAGTTAAAAGATGTTCCTCAGAAAGAAGGAAAAGAATATGTCACAAATTGCATCTCTATAAAGAAAAAATGATCACCTAAGATGGAATAAATGAAAGTTAAAAAGATAAAAACAAGAACAAAAAACTATGTTACCAGCTTTAAAAATTCAAGAATGAGATAATATCATAGAGATAAAGGAACAAGATTCTTCTCTTCTCCCCTGGAGCCTCTAGAAGAAATGCAGTCCTGTTAATGCTTTGCTTTGTGGTGTTGTTGTTTTCAAGGCTGAGGAGAGGAATGAGTTCAAGGCCTTGTGGAAGCTAAGCTAGAACTCTTCCACTGAGCTACATTTCTGCCCTCACCTTGATTGTTGTTTTTGTTTTTTTAATATCTGGACTCCTGCAATGCAAGAGAGTAAGTTTGCTTATTTAAGGGAGTAGAAATCATTGATAACTTAATATAAATTAAATAAAAATAACAAATCTAGTGATTTCACTGTTTCCCTGATTCTCAGAGGTACATGATATTTGCAATCTTATAATTATATAAGGATCGAATAAGTTTGCACATTAAAATATATCCAGAAGCTAATTAATATCTTCTAACTTAAAAGCAAGGAGCAAGTGTTAAAAGTCACAATATTAGCATTAATATTAAACTATCACTTTTTTAAAAAAATATTTATTTATTTGCTTTATTTGTATACAATGGGTTTTTTATTTGTACCTGGTGCTGAGGATCAAACCCGGGGCCGCGCATGTGCTAGGTGAGTGCTCTACTGCTGAGCCACAACCCCAGCCCTCACTTTTTTTTTTTTTTTTTTTTAGGTAGACATATCCAAAGCCACCAAGACAGAGTTTCTTAAGGTCCACTCTAGTGAACAGAGCTACAGGGCTTAGATTTAATAATCCATCTTAGATTAATCAACAGGAATTTTATGTCATTAATCAGTCTTCTTTAAACAAGCTTCACTTTATTTGCACTTCTTTTTGACAATATCTCTAATATTCAGAGTGGGCAAAAATCTGGTATATAGAATTTTTGAGTTGAACAATAGCATGAATATGAAGTGGTTCAAAAACCTCCCACTAAAGAATTTTTTTTACATATTCTGCCTCTAAACTTAATTTTTCAAAGTATTTTCATTGCCTGCACTATCACTTTAAACATATATCTGCTCATATATTGCTCAAAATAGTATTGTTATATCTCATTATTTCTGTGCTTTTGTTGCATTAGCTCCAACAACTGAGTGAAATTCTTTCCTCCTTTTTGGCTGGATGAACCTCCCCAGATCCTGTTTAAGTACAGACTTAACTGTGAAATCTTTCTTTATTAACCTTATTTCTGACATTCTCCCTCTTCTGAATTCATTGTCAGCATGAACTCTGCCATCAAATAGTTTAAAATCTCTTGGTGATTCAAGGAAAGCAAACTTCCAAAAATGACTGATGACACAAACCAGGGCCAAGTGCATCTTATAAAACCATAAGTGTTTTTTCTGAGACAAGGAAGATCCCAAGAAGTAGATAAGACCTGTGCTTATTAGAAAATGACAACAGGGCCCCAAAGAGGAATGCTGTGGACTTTACAGATAAGATCAAGAAATAATAATTTTGGAAATAAATATAAATTGGAGGGGGGAAAAGCTACCATTACTTACTTGTAGAAAATTTATTAGGAAATATGCATGAGGACATAGTATATTAAATAGAGCTTATGAAACTAAGGTCTTTTACCCAAATCATCATGTTTCCTAAGGTCTAGCACAAAATAAATTTAAAGATATTCCATTCCTTGAACCAAATAAAATTAGATGTAATTAAATCATTTTAATGTGCAATAAGATATTTTATTAATGATAGGAACTTTTGTTGTATTAAATGAAGGTTGAAGACAGAGTGATATAGTGAGAATTTGCCTGGATTTCTCTTAGCATCATTCAAGAGAAATAATCTGATTCTGCATGATTTGTCCCAGGTATTCAGACAGAACATTCTCCAGGGTGGAGAAGGGCAATTCATCTCAGTACTACAGAATGATAGAAATATTTCTTAAAGAACATCAAACTCCCTTTGCTTCAATTCAGTGCTCTCTAGGTAAAGATATGATCTATCATTTGTTTTCCTGAGTAGACATCATCAATCCCACTAGGACAGTTCCTTATGATGCCCTCCAGTTAATGGGGCAATATTACCAATTTTAGATTAATAAACAGATGCCATGTTTCATTAATCTGAATCCTTGGAGATTAGTTCACTTGAATTATACCTGATTTTTACAATACCTCTAGGATGATAAAACAAAAATGTTAAAAAAACAGCATTCCTAGAATAACAACCTCTCTCATTGTGTTCCACAAAGCAACTTAACTAGAACAGTTTTTATCTTAAATTAATATTTTGAAGTAATCCAAAAGTAAAATACATGTACCATCAATAAATAATCAAATTAAATTTAAACCAATCTTAATAAAATGTTGATGATTTTAGAATTAACCGTTTTTAGATATATGATAGGAATTTATTAAGAGAATTGGTTCACATGCATATGGAGGCTGAGAAGTACCACAATTGGCCACTACAAGCTGTGCAAGTCTGAAAATCTGAGAACAAAGGAAGCCTCTGATATGGACCCTGAGTACAAAAGCTGGACAACCTGGAGTTCTGATGTCCAAGCACAAGAGGAGAAGAGTGTCCCAACTTCAGAGAGAGAGAGAGAGAGAAACACATCTTCCCTTTGACCTTTCCTTTTATCCAGGTCCTTGTCCAATTGGTTGGTGCCCACCCACATTCAGAACTCATCTTCCTTCCTGTCCACTGATTTGTGCTGATCTCACCCAGAAACACTCTCCAGACATAGTGCTTTACCAGCTGAGCATCACACAGTCAAGTTGTCACCTAGAATTAATCATCACAGAGCACAAATCAGAAATTCATTCCTTTTTTGTGGCTGAAAAATATGCCATTTATAGGTTTATCCATAGTTTGTTCACCCACTCATTTATTGATAGTCACTGGGATTGTTTTCATCTTTTGGGTATTGCAACTAATGCCAGAATTAATATTGGTATACAAATACCTGTTTGAATCCTTGTTTTCCATCTTGTGGCTAAATGGTTATAAGTAGAATTAATGTGCCAATTCTATGTTTAACTTTTTGAGCAATTGTCCACAATCTTCTTCAGCAATTTTGCCATCTTACATCCCTATATGCAATGAAATTTTTGATAATTAAGATGAGAATTCAAAATACTTGTTTAGAAATATATTAGAATAGACATGAATTTTTAAACTATTTGATAGATTCTCTAAGATTAAAATTTTATTGATACATTGGCAATATTGGTATATTAACATTGGTACTCTATAATCAGTTAAATGATTGCATATGTCAATGGTAAACATGAACAGAGTTGAAAATAAAACAGGAATTTTTGAAATTTATATTTATGTCTATTTCCCTATAAGAAACTAATTATAATTATTAAAGTGCTTCTATACAATTTTTTTTAATTTGATAGTCCTCAGTATATGTACTTCTCCAATAAACTTCTAAACCAGAACTAACCTAACTATTGTTAATTGTTAGCCTTTCAGAGTAAATATCACCTAAAATTACATATTCCAGATTTTCTTTTACACAATACATTTGGTCTGGTGAAATTACCTACTTGTCATATCATTTCAGTCTTTTCAAATATACTCACAAACACTGAAACTCATTTTCAAATAAGGAACATAACTTGTTAGGATGCTGACTATTGGATTGCTTATTCTTTCAGATTTTATTTCCATGTTTAGAGAAAAACTGAATAATGCAGAGAAGGAGTGGTACAGATGGCAAATTAATATTGCCCATAATTTTCTTAAATTTACTCCTTTATTGGTCAGCACTTGGTTTATTTATATGGAAACAGGGCCTGTGATTCTTAAGAATTCATTTGCATTAATTACCTCAGCACAAAAAAATCACAAACTTCTTATTACCAAGTACAACAATAGAATTAAAAGTATACGGGTCCCAGAGACAATAGAAGCTATTCTTTGCAGTGATGAAGATACTAAACTCCAAAAAATTTAAAAAAATATTTTTTCAAAGAAAACTAAAATTTTGATAAAGGCAAAACTGGGATCAACTTTTACTGAATCCCTAATAGTTACCAGTATTGCATTGTAAAACAGGGTCACCAAGTCACCTAGAAGACCTATTTTAGATCTCAGTGTACAAAATTCTCTTTTGCTCATGATGCTTATTGATGATGTTTTGAACATTATTCATTTTCTCTTGGCATTATTATGACAAACTGTGCAAACGATAATAGGTTTAGGTGAGGGATGGTTAGCTCTTTTAATAATTCCACTTAATGCAAAATGAGAAAAACTGAAAGAAATTTATGAGCATCCCTGCTTCTAGGTATAGAATTTTTGAAAGTTTCTTAAGGAACATAAATAATACAATAAATGATTTCCTACTTTTAAATATTATAAGTAACCTTTTATTTTGCCATAAGAGATACTATTGCCCTTGGAAAGTGATGCACATTCCATCTGAATGGTTGTAAAAGAACTTTACCTGTTCAGTTATCTCTGTCAAATTTTCCATATTCTTGTCATCAAGCCTTTATTTATGAAATCAGAAACACTTCACAAATAAATGAACTGTTTTGCTTGTGAAGCTTCCTACAAAATTTATCATTAAAGTGGTAATGGATTATCTGTTGGTACATTTTCCTTCAAAGAAATTGAAAAATCCCCCTGATACAAGCAGCAGGATAAAGGATAATGGAGGAGGTAATCCATTCATATAACATAATTATCCATAAGTTCTCAGAATGTATAGACTAAAGTCAGGAATTGTACCAATATTCAATGAGTGGCCCAGGTGTACTTGTCTAGTTCGTAAGCTGGATCTAGAATGTAGTCTCTGTCTTTGCCTGTTTTACACCTCACTCCTTTTTAATTCCTTCAGTGCTCTGCACTTATTTACTTCAGTGTTAGGACATACTCAGAACTTTTTCTGAAAACCAACGAGGTCACTGAAGTATTTGTTTAGGGTAATTAGAAATGAGTAACATTTATAACTTTTATTATAATTTCTATGTTATAACAATTATGTACCTGCAATTACTTGAAAACTAGAGTTTCTCACTATCTAAAGATTTTCTTAATGTACTTTTTTTTAATTTTTCAAAATATAGTCATATACTTTCGTAGCCCAGCAGCTCTGGAGGCTGAGGCAGGAGGACTGGGGGTTCAAAGCCAGCCTCAACAATTTACCAAGGTCCTAAGCAACACAGCAAGACCCTGTCTCTAAATAAAATGTAAAAAATAGCTGGGGATGTACCTCAGTGGTTAAGCACCCCTGGGTTCAATCCCTGGTACCAAAAAAAAAAAAAAAATACATACATATAGATTTACATACATTCAGTAGATTATTTTTAGGAAAAATATTTTCTCTTATATGTGTATACAAATATATATTTAATACATTTTGGCTTTTTATTAAAAATTTCCCTGTGCATTCCATTCCATAGTATTTTCTCCCCGTGCATTCTATTCCATAGTATTTTTTTTTCTTTTTTTTTTTTACAGTACTGGCGATGGAACCCAGAGTCTTGTGCATGTCTGTCAAGCATTTCACCACTGAACTACATGTACTCCACCCCCATAATGCTTTTCACCAAAGTTGATTTCATTCAAGTATTAGAATATTTTTCTTTGATACCCGTTCAATATCATATAATTTTTATGAATTTCTTAGTCTCTTTGGTTTAGCTTTATTTTATTGTTCATGTTGTCTTGTGTATTCCATATGGATTTCTTTTTCATGTTGCATAGAGGTAATGTACAGATGTCAGTCATCTTAAAAGTAATGTTTTTCTTCTGAATTCTGCAATTTTATTCCCTTTTACTCCTTCAGAGTATGTTTTCTGAGGAACTAATTGTCTTTTATTTTATCATCAAATGAGAGAAGACATCCAAGCTTAATAGATTTTTTACTGGACACATTGTATTATATAGGTCTTACTTTAGTTAACTTTTTATTCAAGGGTCAAGTACTTGCAACTGGATGTCTCAGATCTCATCCCCATTACCAGTTTCTCATAGGATTAATCTCTTCAGCTTTTTGAACTGAGATGGGAATTCATCCAATATTACATGAATGAAGAACATGAAATCCTTATAGTATTTACTATCACCAATTTTCCTTTTTTCCTCTAGTTTTGTTTATAGCTTTCAAATAATAGATTCTTTATCATTAAATGTAGAATATACAGCTACCTGTACATACCTTCTTTACTTTGAATTGGGTTCTTTATCAGGATTTTCTGTCTCAGGATATGGAAAGAATACTGATAGGGGGACAGAAGAAAGGGCATTAGTATTCCAGGTTCCTCAATGAGGCCACTGTGTAAAACAGAAATTCTTGGATAAGTTTGAACCTCTTACACAGATTTTTGAGCAATAAGTGAGGGAAAAAGACATCTCCCTACAGGTTTGTTTTTTTCAAGACAGTTATGAATGTCTGAACTATTAATGATGTTTCTTTTCTTAGCCCAGTGCAATTATCATGTTACTAAGAAGAAATCCTTCCAAATTTTTGAAAATACTTCCAAGTATTTTTTTCTACTTTGTTCTCCTAGTGGCCATAGTTGTTAGTATTAGTAAGAGATTTTTATAAAAATACATGAGCAACTTGAAGTGAGAATTATCTTAGTGATAAACAAGAGAAAAATATCAGATTCATTTCTAATGTATCTTCAGATATGTCTATATTCTTTCCTCTAAATCCAATAGTCTTTTTCCTGGATTATTAGCATTGACAGAATAAAACCTAAGCCTTTCAGGAGGACATTTGATGTTTAAACTGGTTAGTCTCAAAGTAACTAACCAGCTTCCCTTCCTCTTCTATCCCCTAAAGTAACAACACGTAGATCTATGGGCCATTTAGGGGAATATGCCTACCTGTTGATTTCCGTACATGTTAACTCATTCTGCACCTCCCCTGAGTGCTCTGTAAGTAAACCTTGCATGTTCCTAAGACTTCTCACTAATGATACACATAATGGGAAGACTTTTTTAACTTGCTGATTAGTGTCAATCTCTTTCCCTTTTATGTCATATCCTGATTCTTGTAGCACTTCTTTGCACTGTTCACATAATAATTATTAAATTCAGTACTGAGTTCTTACTGAGTTTTTCCCTCCAGTTTTTTCAAAAGATGTTTTAAAGTCTCACACTTATTTTAATACTCATTCCATTTTTCCTAGTCCACTTTACAGAGAACATGCAGTCATGAGACAGGAACTGAAGTAAATCTCAAAACCTTCAGGATCTTGATGAAATTGTGGCTTCTCTTCTCAGCACTATGAAAGATCCTTCCTTCCTTCCTTCCTTCCTTCCTTCCTTCCTTCCTTCCTTCCTTCCTTCCTTCCTTCCTTCCTTCTTTCTTCCTTTCCTTTCTTCCTCCCTCCCTGTGACCCTCCAATTTTTTTTTACCAAAGTCTAATTTCCATTGTTTCGATTTGCCTTCATTATATTGAGTGACTAATTCCACCAAATAACAACTAGTTTATTTTAAATGTAACCTTTCCTTTTTTATAGCTCCTCAGTATTTCAAAATGTTCAAAATCTGTCATCTTAAATATCATTTTGATTATCTCCCATATTAATTTATGAAAAGAAAAGCCTTTTTAATGTCTACAATTTTCTTATTATCATGAATGAAATTCTAATATATTCTCTTTGAATCTCATCTATTCTTTTGCCATTATTAGGATCAATAAAAAGAACTGTGTTAAGTCTATCTTTATGTATCTCTTGAACTACAAAGCCTCAAACCCAGACTTACTAAGCATTTCCATTTATTCCCCCAAACACTGAAATTCTTCCTCTATTTGTTTCTCTTGCAAACCCTTTACCTTAGTAAATACTGACACCATCCAGTCCATTGGGAAAATCAGAATCCTGTGTGTATCAATGGATTTCTTGTTATCCCTCAACATTAAGCCCCAATCATCACCAAACCCTGCTGTTTCCTTAATAACCTCTTTTCAATCTTTTCCCTTCTTTTCTTACCCACATTCAAGCTTATGATCCAAAGCACCATGATTTATCACTTGGTTGACAACATTATCCTAGGAGTTTTCTTTGCTCAACAGAAATCTGTCATTTACAGAGAAGCCAGATTGATGTTTCTAAATTGCTCAACTTTTGGTACTGAGTAAAATTCTTAATATGCTTCAAATATTCCTTGTCTTCAGGAGAAAATAAAATTAGATAGAATGGCAGAAAAGACTTTTCCTAATCAGAAACTTATTTTTTTTTCTCTTGTGATGCTAACACTTACAGTTGGCCCATAATAGCTCTTTTGAGATTCTCTATATTCTCTTTTATTATACTTAATGTAGGCAGTGGACCCAGCCAGAGCCAGGCAGGGAAAAGATACCCTGTCATTGTGAAGCAGAAAATCATTGACTGATTTGCATCAGACAATGATATGTGAAAACAAATATTATTAGGTATGTGTAAGTCGCAGAGATAGAGTACTTGTTTGTTAGAACAATTAGTAACAAATGTTAATTTAGCATGTGCTTTAGTTACAATACAATAACCAATACATTTAGGAGAAGAAATTTTGATTAAAAGAATATAATTCTCATAAATGGGTTGACTGGCATAAAAGACAAAAAAGAATTTTGTGGCAGAAAGATAAAGTCTATGTATTCCCAAACATTAGTACTAAGTACAAATAGTTGAAAATTATAAAATAAATGCTAATGTTGATCAGAAATTCCTGATATGGTTATATGAATGTAAAATTATTTCCAGAAAGGGAGAGATGAGACAAATGGAGAGACAAAGCTAATAATTAGAGACATACAAGGAAAAAATCCCCTAAATTTAAGTAAAACATGAAATTTCAAACTTTAATTACTTACCAAATGAAAAGCACAGTAAATTATAAAGACTATATTTAGATTTGTCCATGGAAAATATCAGCGTTCTAGAGACAGGAATTCCTACGGAACTCCCATCCCCGTGATGTCTTTTATCTCTGCCCAAGACAGCTTATAAGCACATATAAACAAACAAATATATATGCATGATGTAAAAAATAAATTAATTAAAAAGAATACCAAAATTCTCTGGATTATCACTTAGTCCTATTGGACAAATATAATAAATTGTGGTAGATTTTTGTTCTTATGAACAGAATATCTTGTATGGATAACTTAGAGGAGAAAAGTTCATTTTGGCTCAAGGTTCCATAGGTTTAGTACATGGTGGGCCAAGTCTATTGCTCTGTGCCCAACATTAGGAGGAACATCATGGTGGAAGGATGTGGTAGAGAAGCATTGCTCCATTCATGGCAGGCAGGAAGCAGAGAGGGAAATAGAGAAGTTAAACCCTTCCAGGATATGCCCCCAGTGACCCACCTCCTCCAGCCATGCCTCACCTCTTATACTTACCCAGTCAATTCATTCAAACTAGGACGGACTTTTTAGGTTACATGTCTTATAATCAAATCATTTCACCTCTGAACATTACTGCATGAACACAGGAGCTATTGGGAACACTTCATATCTAAACCACAACATGAATCAATTAAAAAAATACATACTAAGTAGCATTAGAGAGTTTTGCATCTGAAAGTATGAACATGATGTAGAAGATATAAATATCTGTGATATCACCTGAAAGTGGAGGTGAGAAAAAGATTCCATCTACATTTTCCTCCAGATCATCATTAACATGCATGTTTTGTTTTATTTATTTTTATTTATTTTTATTTTTTTAATTTTTTTAAACTGTAGATGGACACAATATCTTTATTTTATTTATTTATTTATGTGGTGCTGAGGATCGAGCCCAGTGCCTCATGCATGGGAGGCAAGCGCTCTGCCACTGAGCTACAACCCCAACCCTGTTTTATTATTTTTTTTTTAATGTTTTTTTCTGGTGCTTGGGATTGAACCTAAGGCCATGTGCATCTTAGGCAAATATTCTACAACGGTGGTACATCCCCAGTTAGCCACTGTGTATGAACCATCTACTATATAAATAGGTTGTTTTCTAAATTACATAGTATTACTTTTATTACCAAATGATGACAATATGAACAAGAATTAGGATCAAATATCAGAAAAAAAGTAAAAGAAAACATTCTTCACAAATTGCGATTTTAATAAGTAGCTTATCTTTTGTTTTTCTGGTTTTCATTTCATATTTATCCATAGTAATTTTCTTTAAGTTTTGCCAATCCCTATTCCCCATGTTCCTATGAGAATCAAATCTTCTTCACTTTAACAAGAAAAAACTGTAAATATGCAATCATAAGTCCAAAAAAAATTATATTTAAAATTCTTTGTTTGATAGGTGAATATGTTTAAAACTAGTTAAATTAGTTAAAGATGCAGCCAGAATGAATTAGACTCCATGTCTTCTAACTTTCACTCTTTTAGCCTACCTTAAAATAGAGAATATTATATTTATTAGATTATGATGTTTCTTTGGCCTCTTGTTTCTATTTATTAATCAGAAAGAGTTTGTTCTGGGAACCATACCCAGTCTCCTATAAAAAAAAATAACAACTTCATAGGAACTTTTAAAAATAACTCACTTTATTTTTTATTTTCTCATCTGTGAGACAATGGAATGAATGATTCTTAGAAAGAGAGACTGGAGGATTTTGTAGCACAAACATTTGATGTGTTATGAGTACATGCCATCAGAGCAGACATAATATATTTAATTAAATAACAAATTCTGATAACAGAAATTAAAATTCATATTTTGGATGTCATTGGAATGAATAGGATCAAGGTTTATAGTTTGTCCTGTGTTCTCAGAGCCTCTTGCTTCACATGGTTCTCATACTTTCTGAGATCTGTTGTTTGTCTTAAATGAGGAAACACCAGACTTTGAGGAACCAACATAATATTATGTGAAACAAGGCAGACACAGAGAAAAAAAAAATCATATGCTCTCATTTATATGTAGAATCTTAAAAATGTTCTCATAAAAGTAGAGAGAAAGTAAGTGGCTACCAGGAGTTGGATGGGCTCTGAATGGATTGGAGAAAAATTGATAAAACAGTAAGGAGTTTCAGTTAAAGAGGTGGAATATATCCACCAGACCTATGGCACAAAGGTAACATGATGATTATGGTTAATAACAATGTACCACACACTTGAAAATTTCTAAGAAGATTTTAAATGTTCTTACTATTAAAATGGATTACATAAGGTAATTTGTATACAAGTTTGAGTTAATCATTATACAATATACATATATCCAGATACCATGAACAATTGCATATGTACAATTTTAATTATAACTTAAAATAATAAAAAAAAATTAAAAGATACTTCAATGACCTTAGTGCAAAAGAAAAAAAAAAAAAAAACCTAATTTTTCCTTTGGGTCAACTTTATCCTAATTAGCACTATTTTCATCAAAAAAAGATAAACGCTTGCTATAGAACAACTTGAGAAGTGTCTCTGTATAGTGAGAGAATTAGAATTTGTTGAGTGTGGATTGAATTTGAAAGCATTTTACTTCAAGTAACAAAGTTTTACAAGTTTATGAATTTAAGAGTGCTTTAAAAGATATTCCTCCTTTTCACTGACACAGAATTTTTTTTTAATATTTTTTATTTTTAGTTGTTGATAGACCTTTATTTTATTTATTTGTTTTTATGTGGTGCTGAGGATCGAACCCAGTGTGTCACACATGCTAGGCAAGTGCTCTACCACTGAGCCACAGCCACAGCCTGACACAGAATTTCTTTGTAAATTGAATAAGAAAATCTGGTTTTGTTATTGACATCTTATTTTCTATTTTTAAAATAAAATCCCATATAGAAGACTCAAACTTATAAAAGTTAGCATATAAAATGTTCAGTGAGATTCTTCATTAATATAGTTATTGCTAAAACACCATTCTATTTAGTATATGGAAACTGGTATCCTCCTTTGGTGGCTAGATTCAATTGACATCACTTGTTCTGTTTCTGAAGTACAAGCTTTTACATTTTTATTAGCTTTATCTGAGCAGAATATATATGAGAATAATGATTATATTTTACATCTATGGAGAACAAAAAATGAAAAAGTTGATTTTTGTCTCTCATATCTAAATATTAAGAAGACCTGGGTGCTTTTTTGCTATGTTTTGGTATTTGGTTTTTTGAAACCCTGGAGTTATTTGAATCCAAGCAATGGAAATGAGTTATTTGTTCGACATAAATTTCAAGGTCTTTATTACTGTGTCCTGTCTTCTACAGGATAAAAGATCATGATAGTAATGTGTAAAGAAAAGCTTTCTGATGATGGACAGCAGGAAGAGGATGTTGCTCTTGGGCTGAGTCTGTATTCTCATGTGTTCTCTCAGGCACAAGTCTTCAAAGAAAATAAGTAGCTAAGGTCTGAAGTCTAACATGATATTGATCAGCTGCAGGGGGAAATAAAGGCCAAGTAAACTAGAAACTAATGGAGTAGCAAGGAGAGAAGAGATTCTTTTCTGACAAACACACAATGCCTTAAGCTAAGTCACAAGCACAAAAATATTTGTAATACAGAAGGACAAATAATTATTATTATCGAGAGATTTAAAATCCAAAAGAGAATTGAGGAATGAATCATGTTTGTTCAAAAAATGTCCTTCTAATTCATGTGACATTGAATTATGTACTGCTATGGGAGCTGAGGATATATGGGTGGTAGAAAGAGAAATGCCATTATAATTCTGTCAAAGTGCCTCTTAGGGGAAATGTGTCAAATTTGGATTTTTCATGGACACGTGATTTATGGGGTTCTTTTTGTTTGTTTATTTTTATTGTTGTTGTTGTTTTTCTAGGAAATCTAACACAGAGATTTCAGTTCCACCCAATAGTCAGTCTAATGTAGATCGTGTTTCTTTTAACTAAGTTAGCGACCAATCCTCAGTACACAGCCTTCAATTGTTGGGCTTCTCTTGGCCTTTCAGAATTTTAAGTGTAGAAAATGGAACATGTAAAAGCAGAATAGTTAAAGTTGAGGAGAAAGAAATCACCTGGATTTAAAAATTATCTTTAGAAAGAACCTCTGCAGTGTAACACAAACATGGAAGGTGAGGAAGGAACCAGACTGAATTAGGCTGAATAGAGCTGAGGGAAAAAAAAAAAAAAAAAGAATATTGAATATTTCAAGTGAAGACAATTCTTTCAAGAAATTTGCTTTATTAAAACAAAAAAGTAAAAGGATATTAAAAAGTAAATAAATATATTGCAAAAAGTTCAAATTAAATGTAGTCAATCTTTGAAGAAATAGAGACACTTTTCACTCCTATATGGAAAGAAGACAGGATCCAATCATTTATATAATATTTTTTGGCAAAGGAAGTTAAGTAACTTTATTCATGTTTTCTACTCATTTTGTGTAGTAGCAGTCAAAAACATGTTATGACTAATATTAATCATAATTCAGTTATTAAGTAGCTAATTTGACTAATGGTCATTTAATTTGACAATAATCCTATGAGAAAACCATTATTTTATTCTTGTGTTATAGAGGATGAAACTGAAATAAAAATTAAATTAACGTTGGGTGACCATACAGCTAGTAAGTGGGAGAACTTTGTGCTAGAGTCTATACCCTTAAAATAATATAATGGATGCATTTCAAAATTAGCAAGCAGTGTTAGAGTTTTAGTAACATGATTTTAATTCATAGTGATAATTCACCTTGGCAAATAATGAAAAAGGAAGCTGTTTCAGGGATTTTAAAATTGAGTATTTTTGAAGGCTCCCTTAATATTGGAGAGTAGGAATCATAAGTGTCATTGATCACATTATTGTGTAAATATTTTCAACAAAGCACTATAGGTGAGGTGAATGGGAAAAAAAAATATCTGCTAAAAATGTCCAAGGTTAAGGAATTGTGGTGTGCAGTTGGCAAGGCAACAAGAGTCAAAGTTGCTGTGTGTTCTGGAGTATGGTTGAAGCCATCCTGAATCCAGGCTAAATGCAGAATTAAATGAGAACAGGAAGGACCTGAGGATGGGAAGAAGTTGAATTTAGTGAGGTTAAAATAATTTAAAGGGGAGGGGATCATGGGAGCACTAATGTTGAGGGATTATATGCACAAAGTAGAAAATTGAAAACGGGATAAATATGCCTGTTGTTGGGATGTGATCACAGAGCAAAAGAAATTGAACACCCAGACCTTACAGAGAATGTGTCTAACAGACCTGAGCCTGCCGCACAGCAGTGACCAAACACAGAAAAGCATATAGTCAGAAGGGAAGCTGTGCAGCCACATGAAGCTCAGACCAGCCTGAATTAGCAAAGTTCCACCTCCTCTGCCAATACAAGTGACAAATGCATATCACCCCAAATTATTATGGTAGTAGCTAACTGATAAAAGAATTAATAATAGAGAAAGGTGTATATATGTTGCAGTGGATTTGGGACTCAGGCAGTATTTAAAAAGAGTTCCTATAAGACTGTGGAATAAAGAAGAATTTGAGGAGGCTGAAAAAATGGTGATCAGATGCTATATATAGTAAAATACTTGACAAACTGTCACCTGTGATAACATGGAAGGCAAAAATTATATATAATGAAATTGTACCACTGACGTGGAGAATCACAGGCACTATGATGAAAATTTGAGCTGGTTGCTATTATTGCTGTAAAAAAAAAAGTGTTTTTAGTACTGATAAGGTGATTTAAAAAAGTTGAATCCTGAAAAAGTACTTGCCTAGTAAAGAAAACAATATTTAGAGATAACATAAAGAACACAGACCTTGGAAGTTGAAAACTAAAATTCTTTCTTATTCTCAACTTGGTTAGCTCTCTAGAGCTTTCCTAACCATGTACCATAACTTAGGTGATGTAGAACAAAAAATGTATTGTTTCCTGGTTCTGAGAGTTCTGCAATCAAAGTTGTAGAAGAGTCCTGCTCCCTCTGAAACCCTTAAAAGAGCCCAACCTTATCTCTAAGGGCTTCTGGCCACCTGCCAGTCACTGACTTGTCCCTGTACACCTCCACTACTCACATCTCTCTTCTAGTCTTCTCTCTGAACACCTGTCTCTGTGTCTAACTTTCCCCTTTTTATAAGGACATCAGTCATAATAGTCATAGTGGTATACTCTAATGACCTCATTTTAACTTGATCACTACTATAAGACTTATTCCCAAATAAGAGAACATTCTGAGGTACTAGGGTTTAGGACTTTAGCATACTTTGTGAGGAGGACACCCTTATTTTCCCCATGGGAAAAGAGTATTAAATTAATAATAGACTATAAAAATATTAAGAGCTTTAAAATATGCCATGTGTTTATACACCAAATTTACATCACCCTGTGTTTGCTAAGAAATCTTCAGGAACCAAGGTGGCCTCCAGTAGGTCCATTTATCTGGTAAGAACTACTTAAAGATTAAGAGCCTGATCCCACCAGAGTCTAATATACCCCCAAATACTCGCAATTATGTATATACAGAGAGTTATGTCTTGAAAATAGCGTGTCATTTTTACTAATTGAAATAAAATTCATGGAAAATTTAAAAGTTATTTGTCTGGTTTTTTTGAAGTTGCTGGGGTTTTTAACTCCCCCTGACCCAGGGTGAGCCTCCTCTGGCCGGCAGAGAAGCCTGGGGGAGCACGCCCCAGGGGTGAGGCAAGATCAGGAATGGCAGGAGTCGACTGGTGGCCACCCAGCCTTCACGACTGAAGACACTCAGACCTACCAGGGAGTCCGGTCAAGGCATGAGCTGTTTATTGAGGAAGTTGGACAGCCTTTATAGAAGACATGGGCCAATCAGCAGAAGGATCATAGGAGCACATAGGGAGCATGAGCAAATCACATTGGCAGAGCCATTAGCCTATCTTAGTGGCGATCTGATTTCTCATCACACATTAGGGGAACGCCTCTTGGCTAGGCCAAGTTCCCGTATCAGGAAGTGGGAGACAGCCAGAGAGTTAAGTTTTTCTATTCTTTCGGCTGATATGTTCTTAAGTCCCCAACAGTTATTGACAGAATTTTATTGACAAAAGCATTCCCTGTATGGAATAAAAGAGAAAGAGATTAAAATTCTACTGGGGCTAAAATATCTATGTAATAGGAATAAGGTTCAGAAAGTAGCTCAGATACCAAATAAGGAATACTGTTCAAAAACCTTCTCTGATATCAGTAAGAAATATAATTAAAGAAAGTTCTAAACAAGAGAGAAATGGATGCTGGAGAAAAGTGGACCAGGGAGCCACTGCTAAAGAGACCTACCATTTTAATCAGCTTTTTCTGCTGCTACGACTGAAAGACCTGACCAGAACAACTGTAGAGGAAGAAAGGTCTATTTAGGGGCTCACGGTTTTAGAGGTCTCAATCCATAGACATCAGGCTTCATTCCTCAGGGCTCAAGGTGAGTCAGGACATCATGGTTGAAGAGTGTGGCAGAAGAAAACAGCTCACATGATGATAAGGAAGCAGAGAGAGAGAGAGATTTCCACTTGTCAGATACAAATATATACCCCAAAGCCATGGCCCCAATTCCTACTTCCTATAGCCACACCCTACCACTTCAGTTACCACTCAGTTAATCCCTATCAAGGTACTTAATTCACTGATTGGATTATGACTTTCACAACCCAATCCAATCTCCTCTGAACTTTCTTGCATTGTCTCACACGCAAGCTTTTGGGGGACACTTCACATCCAAACACCTACCAAGGTGAATTCCCTAAACCCAGAGTAGACAATTTTTCTACAAATGAGATTTCAAACTCAACAATAAATCTCATGGGTCTCCCTTTCTATCTCTCCTGGAAAAACATTTTGTTAGGTTTTCCCTGTTTCAGCATTTATGGTGAGTGTTTGGGGGAGAGAAATAACTTTTTTCTTTATATCATTTATATCGAGAAGTATATATTTCACTAGTAAATACCTGAAGACAGGTATATTGTGAAATCCTGGTCTTCAGTTTGATGCTGTGATTTAAACTTCAAGCCATTGTGGAATAAGATATGTGGAATTTTGAAGTGAAAGGAAAGTGAATCTTCATGGGAAAGAGGTCAGAGTACAGTTTATAAGATGATTGTTGAATAAAATTCACTCCAATGCAGCACAGTGGTACCCACCTATACTCCCAGGTACCTGGGTGGGCTTAGACAAAAAATTCAAGGCCAACCAGGGCAACATAGTAAAAGAGGAGGGGAAGTGGAGGATTGAATTGAATTGATTACCTTCTTCTTCAGACCTCCTGAGTGGCAGAATGTATTCCTCTTGATCCCTCAACTTGGATTGCCCAGAGGATTTAGATTTGCCTTTCCCAACATTATATAGGAGAAGCTTCAAATGTTTTCATGGAGTTAGATTAGCTCTCTAACACCTCCCCATCATTAGAAGAAGGAGTTCCCTGAGTCACCGTTGTTCCTTCATCCTCAGTCCCCAACTGAACACACTTGAAGCAGAACCTGGCTCTGCCAATAGCAGTGAGGTGAGGAGCCTTTAGCAGTCAGACATGCCCAGTAAAGCATGCAGACAATCTCCACTATTGTCAGAAGAGCTGCACTAGCCGAATCAATTGTGTGGTTGGTTGTTACATGATTTCATTGCAGTACTACCTATACAACACACAGAGCAAGTACAACATACTCGACCTGGTGAGCTGAAGAATGATTTTTCTTTTGTCTCTTTTACACATATAACTAGCTTGTCATTATATATGTTTTAAATTCACAAGAATGTGTTAAGATTTGTGGGATTTTTTTGCAATCATTACTATAAACAAAGGTTGTGTTAAAGAAAATAATTGTCACCTAGGAAACAATCATGATATTTATACAGCCATGTATCAATTAGCGATGGGAATACATTCCAAGAATGCAATGTTACGTGATTTTGACGTTGTGCCAACACCATAGATTATACTTACACAACCTAGGTGGCATTTGTCAATCATTAGGCTAACATAACCTTTGGGGTTTTTGTTTGTTTTTCTTAGTTTTGGGAATTAAACCACTTATGGGTTCTTAAGCAATCAACAGAAACTGTAAATTCAAGATGTAAGAGGCTGCTGCTGGTGCAACATGGCATATGCTTTAACAGTAAACACTTTTACTGTTAAGTGGGAGTATACTCAGGATGAAAAGTGTATAGTAAATATACAATTATTACTTTATAATTATATACTTTAATAATTGCATGTGCTATAGTGTTATACAACCAGCGGCACAGCTATATGATATCAGACATCACATGGGCATGACATTGTAATGACAATATGACAGTTTTGACATCCTTAGGTAATAGGAATTTTTCAGCTTCCTTGTATTCTTCTTCTTCTTCTTCTTCTTTTTTTTTTTTCTGGTACCGGGGATTGAACTCTGAGGCACTCGACCACTGGCCACATCCCCAGCCTTTTTTGTATTTTATTTAGAGACAGGATCTCACTGAGTTGCTAAGTGCCTCGCCATTGCTGAGGTTGGCTTTGAACTCGCAATCCTCCTGCCTCAGCCTCCCAAGTGCTGGGATTACAGGCGTGCACCACCACCCCTGGCTTCCTTGTATTCTTAAGGTATCCTTGTCCTTGAAGTACATCATTGATTGAAATCTTGTTATGTAGCATGTGACGGCATTACCTTAAGTTATCTTTGATTCAGAATATTATATCATCGTCACTCTAGAAAACAACAGGGTCAACAATATCACTATCCTCTTGTTCTTATGTATTTATAGTTGAATTTTAATGAGGTAATTTAGTCAGCTTTTGTGTCTGTCACTGTGACCAAAATAACTGATAAGATCAACTTAGAGGAGGAAAATTTGGTTTTGGCTTATGGTATCAGAGGTCTCAGTCCACAGACAGACTACTCCATTGCTGTGGGCCCATGATGAGGTAGAACATCATTGTGGAAGGGTGAGTCGGGGGAGGCTTTTCCCTTCCTGGGAGCTAAGAAGCAGAGGGCAGGGTGGGGTGGTTCAGAGAGAACAACCTTTCCAGGAAACCCCAGTGACCACCCTCCTCCAGCCACATCCCACCTGCCAACAGTTATCACCCATTCAGTTCATTCAAATTACAATCGATTAATTGGTTCTCATAATCTAATCATTTCACTCTGAATATTTCTGCCTCAACAGGACCTTTTGAGGGACACCTCATATGCAAACCATAACAACAGGTAACTACTCTTAACTCTTTTGATTACTACATATAATCCACCATATTAATTAAGAATAATAAAACTTTTACACCCAAATTGGGGCTTTTACACTCAAATTGTTTTTATCACTTCCTAGAAAATTTCTAGGCAGCACCCAAACTTCACCTTACAAAATGAGAGAAACTAGAAATGCCAAGGTATACCTAGAATTCTTTATATTTTTATAACTCTGTTGTATCTTAAGAGCTATCCTATTTTACAAACACAAAATGTAGGAAGTCAGTAAGTCAAGGAAAAATAAGATCACCCTGCCCTAGCTTAATATTATAAGATAAAATGTTATTAATATAAATGTGCTTTCCCAGTTGTCTTCTTGCTTCCAGATGAGTGGAACCACACATAAATTTGTATGCAAGAGCTGACACAATGATCACTAACAAATTAACTTATTTAAATATTTCATTCCTTGACTACAGCACCCTTTTCTATTATTAATGATTGTAGCTAGCCATTTTTTTTAGGTCAAATTGGAATGCCCTGGAGATTTGTTAGTACTTTCAGAGTCTACAATATATTCTTAAACTTGGGATAATTATCACCTAAAGCCTTAAGAAATACACATAAATTAACATACTTATATATTACCTATATAGATATCTTGACTTTTTATCTGTAGAGATAGAGTCTGCTCAGTAGTAAATTTACTGAAGTATTAATGATTGGTTTTCATTCATTTGTGTTGGGAATAGGGGGAGTTCGGTCTCACACTGAAGAATATGGTATTCTGGAATAATTTCAATACAGAAATAGAAAACTACATGCCAGTAAGCTGTAATCTAGGACCTTTCAATCATGAAATTGAGAGAAAAATGTTTATTTTTTGAATAAGTTTTGAATACTATTATTAACATTTTGTATCATAGAAATTTCATATATTACTTTCATTAATGGATGAAATACATGAATCTTAGCTCTGTTCTATCTAAACAAATTGTAGTATATAGATCTAATTCCAGTTGAAGGCATAGATATCTTAAATAATTTTAAACTATGAGGTAGAATTAACTAAGACAGATTCTCAGTACAATTTACAATAAAATTGTGTACCCAGTGCTGTGGGACTAGGCATCTAGTGATGAGTATGATGCTTAATTTTATGGGCTAACTTGACTCAACTATAGTAAGCTAGTTGTTTGGTCAAAAACCAGCCCAAATGTTGCTGAGAAAGTACTTTTTAGATGTGATTAATGTTTAAATCAGTATTCTGGAGCAAGGCACAGAACTTTGGATAATGTGGGTGGGCCTCTTCCCATCAACTGCAAGTCTTAACAGCAAAGACTTTGAGGAGGAAAGAATTTGTATTAAATCCTCCCTGAATGTCCAGTGCTGCTGACCTGCTCAGCAGAATCTGGAATCTGCTTTCACATGAGTTTCCAGACTGCTGGCTTTCCCTGAAGATTTTAAGAGTTGCCAACCTCAACAATTCTGTGAGCTAATGCCTTAAAATAAGTGTTTCTCTGTCTCTTTCTATCTCACATGTCGCTCAATCTCCTACCTTCCCTTCCTCTTCTTCTCTCCCTCTCATTCTTTCTCATCCATCTATCCTATTGAGTTAATAAAGTTATTAATATGCATATTATAATATATATATATATTTGTTCTAAAAATATTCAGATACATTACTAATTGCAGAAATTTTAGGTACACTCAGAGCAGAACAATTACTCAGCTTCAGTGTCTCATTTTCCTCTGGAATAAGGGAATATGTGTTCTTACCTTTATGCACTGATTTAGTTAGAACCCTCCACCATTTTAGCATTACTATCCTGTGCATTTAAACTTTTGCATTAATCTATGGGTTCTCAAATTATTTGGTTGCTCTTACAAAAGCAGCCTATTGGTACTTTTACAGAATCAGGAGCTATGCAACCTGGGACAACACAGTCAGAATAGCTGTATAACTGTGACAGTTGAAAGTATCAAATCTATCACTATGGTCTATTTAGTAGTTATATTTCTAGAAAGGAAATGTTTGTAGAGAAACTCTGAGGGAAGAGATACTTCTACCATCACACTGACAATAAGTTTCAGTCTTCCAGCATCCAAATCTCAAGAGAATATACATGCTTTCAAGTAGCAAAAAGATCTGAAAAAAATACATTGCTTGATTTTTAGAAAATTTCTATGATAGAGAAAATCAAATCAGAAAGATATAAGATGAGTGTATAGTAGAGTAACCACCAGAATGGTGGTTCAGTTTCTTAACTATGAAATACATACTACTCACATTTATATTTAAAAGGTAATAACTGTAACATGATTATTTTTAGACTATTCCTCAATTTTACCTTGCTTTGATATTTTCTCTTAGTTATATTGAGCTTATGCATTTTCATAAAAATACCACAGGTTAATCTTCTCTTTTCAATTAGCTGTCAAAGGGTTCATGCAATTGACATATCTTATTATAGAACATAGTAACCTTGACATGGATGAGGTGTTGTCTGCCAGTTTTATCCACTGTAAAGGTTCTAATTTTCTCTTTGTAATCAGTTGTTTTGAGAAAGATATTTTAAAGTTATGCAAATATTTTACTTCTTAAATTTTTATGCACTGATATTTAAAATGCATCTGTAGATATTACCTATAGCCATTGTTACCACACTTTCATTAACATTTACCAGAGGATTTGTCAGGACTAGGAGGTGACACAAAGGATTGAGGGTTCAGAATATGTTTTTCTTTGTATCTGTTTTGTGAATTATTCTTATTTTCCCTTGAAACTAAAATTATTCTCCTATTGATCTGCTGATATGAGGCACCCAAAAGGCCATTAGGTAGCCTCAGTGTCCAATACAATAAAACAATGGCTGTGTTTCTTGGTATAAAGTAGGTTTTATTTATTTATTTTTTTTGAGACCACATATCAACATATTAGTCCAGAAATGAAGGAAAACATTTTTCCTGTGTTTCATCAGACGAATTGCTCCCAGATTGTGGAAGAAAGAGCACCATGCATTGCTCATTGATTTAAAAGTATTTTCTGTATACTGTAGGTAAGACTTCAACCTTTAAAAGCATTGCTTTACAGATAGAACCAAAATCAAGATACTATTTTCACAATTTTATAATAAAATAATAATATAATAGACCATTCTACTTCTGCAATTTCAGCTATTTCTGAAGATATGGTACTTGGTAATGACCATAAAAATGTCAGTCCATTGCTTTATTTGTATTGTCTACAAAGCAAATTTCTTCATCAGATACAAGGATGATGATGGCAGCATTCAGTAGTATACACATGGTGTTACTCTCTGAAGCATGCCATCTTTTGTTGATGAAAGTCCATTATAATCAAATGCTACTAGATATGAATTTGTCATACCAAGAACCTGACACAGATCTCTTAGAATAAGCATTTACCAAAAAAGAAAAGAAAAGAAATGGTACGCTTTATTCTGAAACTACATATTAATTCTTCTATGTGGGTTACCACATGAACCATAGAGCACAATAAACTGTTCATATATAGGAAAATATACTTTTTAGAAGCCTACATATCTGGGGTCATGTTAATGAAAATTTCTTCAAAATAATTGGATGAAGTATTGTATCATAGATCCTATATTGTCATATTCTCTATCATCATCCATTGAACATATATTTTCACATTCTGAAGGTACAGAAAGTTCCTTTGTCACATAAGAATCCTATGAAAACAGAAATGGTTAGTAAGTATGCTAAATTAGAATTGCATAGACCAACTTTTAACACTGGTGATTCTCTGTCCTCTATTTTCCTATCTTCTCTCACAATCTATTCTTTGGCAATCAATAACAATATGTTTTCTCTGTCATGTCCACCCTCAACCTAAATGATTGAGTGGTGTTCTTTATTTGTACTTTTGCTGAAGCTGAATTTTTATTTCATAATGTTATGCCAATAAATGATCAATAAATTTTCCAGAAGCTCTGAGGTGGAGAGTAAATAATAGATCACATGGATTTCAGAACTGGATAGGTAGGTGAAGTAATACGCTGCATAAATAGTATCTCATTCTAGATTATTTCAACTAGGGAGACAATGAGTATTATGGTTTTGTAACCTTGTATTTTTTTTCCATTTGCATGTAATTAACATTCTTTATTGAGTAAAAACTCGAAAATGAAGTTTTATCTTATGGCATATTTATAGCACCCAGAATCTATTTTTATTCACCAATTACTTTTTTTTTTTGTCCCATGCATCAATCAATAAATATGGGAAATATCTTTTTTAACATACAGATTTAAAACGTGAGGTGAATATTTGAATTGACAGAAATATTCTGTCATATAAATTGACTAGAAATAGTGCCTATCTATTAGTCTAAAATGGCCTTGTGTTGTTAACCTCTTCACAACATCCTAGACCATTACCCCAGAACCCAACTCGAATTCTTAATCTTCTAATTGTTTTAAATGTAATTCAAAATTTTATAGATATTTCTTTTAAGGAAGATAACATATTTCTATTCCTTTCTATCCTATGATATTGCATACCCCACAATACTGCATCCACATTTGCTAAAAGACCCATGACTGCTATTGCCCTTTGGAACTCTCTGGCCAGGGACTCTTTTTGCCAAACTATATCACCAAAAAACGTAAGACCCTCTTTCAATCTTCTCTTTTCCCCTAGAAAGCCCATTACCCTATTCCTTTTCTGGTCAGTGGCCTTTTGCTGCTGTGTCTGGATGGTCTCTTGCAGCTTGTTGTGCATTATTGCCTCATGTGGTCCCATCTATTCCTTTTTGATCCCAAAACTATCTAATTTACCACAATCTCTGAATTTAGCAAACTTCTAACCACTTGGCTATCAATGTGCTTAGCTTATAAGCTTTGAAGGCTAATTTACCCATTCCCAGCCTTTCCAAAATCTTATAGAAAATGGAACAGTCCCTAGTTATAGACAGGTTGTTAGAGGGGATATGAGAAGTCTAAGGATGTGAACAGCAGAGGGCCACAGGTGGATTTTATTTCTCCCAGTAGCATGAAGAAAAGTCACTTGGTGTTTGAAACGTCAAAATTATTGATGGTAATAAGAACACAGAATGTGCAGGAAACAGAAACTCAATAATACAGAATTCAGACGACAGTAATACCAGGGAGACTTTAGTACAAGGAAATGGCAGCAGAGAGATAACAACCGATGGTAGTGGGAAAAACAAATCCTATCCTCAAATGCTCCCTATGTTGTTAATTACAATATTTCTTAAAAACCAAATGTAATTTCTGTTTGTGCCAGTCTCTTTCTTTATTCCTGAGCTGTTGGCTCTATGAGTCATGTCCTGAGTTTCTCTGCTGAACAGTACAAAAAAAAAAAAAAAAAAAATTAACACAAACACTTTTGCTTCTTTTCTCTAAAGTACTGAAATGATAGAGGAAAAAAGGAAAGATGAAATGTTGATTATATGGTAGTATGAGATAGGAGCAGGAAAAGGATGATTTTTATGAGCTCATGTTCTTGCAACCCAATTCATCAGTTTGAAATTCAAACACTTGTCAAACAAGACAATTTCTGCATGGTTATAACTTCAAAGTGCTATAGCTATTGATTTTTAAATTTAGTTTCTTTGTCTTTTTTTATTCCTAGGAATGCACTGAGTTTAGTAAAATTTACTGCAATTTCAGTGGGAAGAAAATGACACAGTAAATATAAGAAAATAACTCAAGAAAACTGCTCAAAAAGTATTTTTCAGAGAATTGTATATACACACAAAGCAAGCTTATGTGTCAGATTTTCCAGTACAGAGCTGATTATAATATCCTCATTTTTTTGTGACAACTTATGGGACTATAGGTCCCAATTCTTACCTCAGAAACTCAAATTGCTATGTATACACTTTACATGCTTACTGATACAAGAAACCAGTTAAAATTTATGTATGTATTTTTTCACTGTGTAAGTTTGTTTAATTTATCAGGATTTATAATCTAAAAAAATTACATTTTAGTGCCTTTTGATAAGGCTGAGAATAAACAATGACAAAATTTATTTTAGACATAAATGTA
The DNA here is from genome assembly GCA_025594165.1 of Tamias sibiricus. Lineage (NCBI taxonomy): Eukaryota > Metazoa > Chordata > Mammalia > Rodentia > Sciuridae > Tamias > Tamias sibiricus. The sequence continues at coordinate 34,774,857 of CM046668.1, forward strand.
TAATTTGAAAATTACCTAAAAAAATACAATTCAGAGGTATTAACCTTCTACTAATGGCTGTGGTTTGGAACTGGATTGTCTTCTAAAGGGTTGGGTAATGCCTTAGTGTCCAGTGCATCAGTGTTCAGAGGTGGGGCTTTGGGGAAGTGATAAGCTCATTAGGATTCTAATCCTATCTGTGGATTTTTCCATTGGTAGGTGAATGGACTCCTGAGAGGCAGTGGAGGCTGTGGGAGGTGGGAAATGGTTGAAGAGTGTGACTCCTTGGAGGCATACCCTTGGGAACTACTTCTTGTCCCCTGTCCCTTTCTCTCTTTCTCTGAGGTGAAACCGCTTTGCTCAGCCACACCCTCCCACAGTGATGTTCTGCCTTATTATAGGTCCAAAGCAATGGAGTCAGCCAGAACTGAAAAAAACCTCTGAAACCATGTGTCAAAATAAACCTTTCCTCCTATAAGTTGTTCTTGTCACAAACTTTAGTCACAGTGAGACAAAGCTGACTAACATACTTACTATGTTATTGAATTATTATTATTATGAAATAGCATAATTCAATCAATAGTATATAAATTAGATATATGAAAAAATATGGTTAATATTAAAAACAAGTAAGTTGAGAAATAAAAATGTTAAAGTCAACTCCATCATCAAGGGCTAATTAATCCTCCCTACTTATTTTGTATTTTAGCTTTGCTGACCAGGAAATTTGGGTAATTTTTGGAATCTAATTATAACATTACATATAAACATATATGTTTACATTTTGTTCTGCTTTTTCTCTTGTTAATATTTATTATAATTTCCACATATTAACTTTATCCTAAATACTGTACTTGTAAGCCATGCAATATTTGCTAGCTGTTTTATAGAAAATACAAGTAAACCAATTAAATGAGGTATTTCTGATGAATAGTTTACCAAAATAGTGACAAGATATCAGTCCAAGATTGCCTCATACAAATACCTGGTCTTTCATGTTGCTAGGTTCTCTTGATCCCTTATTTGCTTACCTTGAAGCAGAATGATGTGAGATGCTGAAATGCTATGATGTGAGCTGCCCCTCAAAGAGAGCAAAGTGAGGGGAAAAAAAAAATGAAAACAAAAACCTGAGGGAGTCAGTGGTTTAACAGCCAAAGAAAAACTAAAGCCTGCAATCCAATGACCTGTGGAGACTGAATACTATCAACAGGCATGCAGGTGAGCCTTCAAGTAGATCGTCCCTCAATCAAACCCTGAAATGACTTTCCTCTAAATCACCATCTTGAGGACTCTGAATTAAGAAGTAAAGCTAAGACAGATGGTAAAAGTACCATATCCATCATGCTTTGCAGAATCAGTTAAGGAGGCTACACCTTGATTAAATTTACTCTAGTTCCTACTAAGTGAAAACAGTGATAATGGCAGTGAAATTACTGATGATATGCTTTTGTTTTATAATTCTTATATATTGAAGGTCTATTACAGAGGATTTAATATTTAGCCATTTATTTACGTATATACATTGACATACACATTATTTTCAAAGCAACAGATCAGACAACTTGTGAAACAGTTTCTCATCTCCCCTGGGAAACATGATTTTATAAGAGCCAACAATTTCATCCATGGTTTAAGTATAGAAAGCTCCTATAGATAAAGACATGCCCCTGTTTAACGCTGGTGCCTCCCAGGGCTGATTTCTTTACAAATAACTTTCACCTGACATTTAGACAATCTGGCTTGACTATATCATCAGAGGGTCATAAAAAGATCCCACTAGGAAATGATCAATGTTGAAATCAAGATTCATCATACAGATATTGTTGGTTCAATATGGAGAAAAATCTCATCTGTGTACCAAAAGAATATTGCAGGATTTTTGCCTAGTATCTCTCAGATATTCAGGTACTTGTCTGCACCCTTTGTTTTCAAGCAGTATATCACTTGGCTTTAAAGAAAAACTTTCATGGCAGTGATTGGCAGAGTTATTTGACTCCTTTAAGTATGCCCTTGCAAAATCTTTGCATAGAAGAAGTTCAAATAAGAAGAATTTAATTACTTGGCTTTAGCTGTGGGCAACTGTTGCCCAAACATTTTTTAAATTCTGAGGAAACAAGTAAAAACATGGTTAACAATTATAACCTACAATGTGAGTAGGTTGATTCTTCCAGTGACAATTCTCCATTTATTAGCAATTTATACCAGGAAATCAATACCTTCATGCCTCCAAGTTGTACTCTGCCGTAGGCTGAGGAGTTTTTTGTCTCTGGAAAAGCTTCAGAGTATGAAACAGGGACATGTTTTACCTGGAGTTTTTCATACTAAAACCATACGAAATTATCCACTATGATTCTTACACAATAATGTGTTCCAGGGAAGGTGAGAAACTGTTACACAAGGGTCTGATCTGTTGTTTAGACCTAGCATAGTCCCCTGCTGCTTGTTTGTATCACTTGACTTCCATTTCCAGTCACATAATGATCTTTAAATTAATTTTACTAATTTCATTTTAGTCAAATGTAGGAAAAATATGTAAAACATTAAGAACATCCCAGCTACCTATTAAATGGTGGAAAGTTGTAAAAATAATGTTTAATCAAAGAACCTAAGATCATGACAAATTTTTTAAGACTAAAAATTACTGCTTTATCACTCGAAGGGACATAATTTTCCTGTTGTTCTCAATATGCATCCTCATGGAAGATTTATTTTTATTAAATATGAATTATAGCTTCACATATGCTTACCTGAGTTTCCTTAGAAGAATCATGAAATATGAGTTCTAGAAAAACGTTCATTGTTTAAAAGTTAGCAACTGTATTTTTTTGTCTCATTTCCACATATTCGGTACTTTATATTGGATAATCCTCAGGGATACAGTATATCACAAAAGGAAATTCCACAGTGCTTGTGATTACATGGTATCAGGAAAAACAATCAGTCTTTATTCCTAATTCTTTCTTCTGTAACTCTTCTAAAGTTACTTTTTTATTAATTTAGAATTTCTAATATTTCCTCTTTAGGCCAGTGACAATTTGTCCTTAATTGACCCTTAATTGACTCAGGAAAAAAGTAATATATACTTTCTTCAAAACTTGCAAGTCATTGTAAGCCTAAATACATAAAACATGTTGATATGTGTTCATTAATATTTCATAATACTTAGAATTGGGCTTTTAGTTCATGTGACTTTCTTAATTGAAGGTTTAAGAGTATTTGGGTATTATATTCATCAGTGAAAGAAGTGATGCATATGTCATTTTTTCCTACTCAAATTGAAATGCACTAATAAGATCTAATATATATGTTAATGTAATCTCATATAATTCTTGCATTTTTATTAAGAAAATGGTAATATGTACAAGTTTGATAATTTTCATCTTTGCTTCAAATTACAGAATTAAAGAGCACAGAATTCATTCAGGACAGTATAAGCACTCAATAAATATTTCCCAACTGATTGGCTGAGGCAAATTTTGCATTTAAGTAGGAATGCTTTAACATCCATAAGATTATAAACTAACACACATGAGTTCAGGTTGATAAATTATTTCCCCAATTCTGTTTAGAATAACTTAGCTAGGATTTATTAAAACAGAAGAGAAAAGGATGAGTGGTTATGAAATCAAATGAAATTTTGTGCAAATATAATCTGAATGATGTTGTACAAAATACCAATGAGCTTTTGCATTATCCTGAATTTCAAGTGTGAAAATAGGGAGTCCAATGAATACTTCTATTTGTCTAATATGCTAGCCTGGTATGCATTGATCTCTAAATGTGTTTTTATTTTTCCCTGGCTGTATCAACAAAGTGAATGTGATAAATATATTTCTGAACTTCTGTCTTGTTCAAGCTTCTGACAAGAGTAGATTTGTTCACCTCATATTATCCTTATATTATTAACATTCTTTGTAATTATAAAAAAATGGCAAAGGAGATGGGGTAGAGGATTGAACTAGAAACATGAAGACTGGACTATGTAATTTAAAATTCTAATAAAAGTTCTGTAGAATTTCCCACTCATCAGTGAAGTGTAATCTCCTGGTTTTATTCCTAACAATGGGAACTTTAATATTCATGTTATTAACATTAATTTGTATATAAAAAACTTTATAAAACTTTTCTATTAATATTGTACACTTCATAGATGTCATACTGATTTGTGATTACAAATTTCATTCAAAGAAAGTGCCTTGGTTCAAACTGAGACTTAAGACAAGATATTGATTGCATTCCAGGTCTTCAGAAACCAAATACAAGAAACCATATAAATGATCTTGCCACTGTTGTACACTGTTGTACACTATGCCTGAAAAGTACTAAATCTAATAGAATACAGTTGTTCTGGTGTATTGCAGATTTTAAAGAAAATTAGTACAGTCAGTACAGCTTAGATAGCTTTGGCCACTGTCTTTGAGAATTTGAGTCTAAAGAAAAAGGTTGCGTATTCTGAATTTAATGAAGTGGGACTGGAAAGTGGAAACTAAGAAGAAGAACAAACTATTGTACCAGTGAGGATTTTTTGCACAAATCCATGCCAAGAAGATTGACATGAATGGTTATGTAGTTAGCATGTCCTCAAGGCATGTAGGTGCATGGAAATTGCCCAAATCAGTATAGATTGAGTATCCTTTACCTGATCCTCTTGATTGGGACTGGAGATGCTCTGGATTTAGGATATTTTCAGATTTTGTAATATTTCCATATGCCTCATAAGATATCTTCAGAATTCACTTATGTTTCATAAACACCTGATATACATAGCTTGAAGGTAAATTTATACAACTTTTCATGTACTTGCATTTTAATAGTGATTTTGTCACATGATATAAGATGTGAAATTTTCCACTGAGCATCATATCAGTGCTTGAAAAGTTGTGAATTTTGGAGCATTTTGGACTTTGTATATTTGAGTTACAGCTGCTCAATCTGTACTTTGCTGTGTTTGTGAGTAGAAGTTAGTATAAGCTGAAAACAAGACCAAAAAAAAAAAATTCATTGATGAGATGGTATAGCCTTTTTTCTTTCCATTTTAGCTAATTGTTTCACAAGTATACTAAAATAAAGTGGAAATAATCCCATTAAGTTGGAGTTGTAAAAGTTTACTTCTAAAGGGTTTATCGGAGTTTCAATTATGTAACACATATATTTGTTGACATTACTAGTCAGGCCACCAAGCGATAATACTTTTGTGTACCATTGGGATCATTTGAAAAAATCACAAGGAGAGAAAGAGACAGAGACAGAAAGAGAATACAATTATATTTTGTAAATAATAACACTTCAAGCTAATTGGTAATACATGAAATTTTCCTTTAAATTTCAATATAAAATACTTTAGGAAATTATTTAATTTTACTTAATCTTTCAAAGGGATTGTTCTATATCAAAATTGAGTTAAGAATTTCTGTTCTCTTTATAAATTTATGGAACAATGAAAGTGCTGACATAATTTTGTATTACGAATAGCAGAACATTGTAAGAAGATTTTACGTTACTTCTACCTCTAAGATACAATCTTTGGTGAACAAATGCAGATTACTTTTATAAGTAATAGTTAATTTTTCAAAGTCTGGGGAAAATGAACATTTTCACAAGAAAAACGTAGAACTTCAAACTAGTTAAAGATAACAGAAACTAGAATTCTACAAATCTATAATATTGTTTTATACTTTTGTAATATTATTTGTTATACCTAACTAATGGAAAAAACACTTAGTTTTCAAAATAATGTAAATTGTACCTGTACTGTCCATTTCTAAATCTTTCAGGCAAGAATCAGAAAGCATTTACTTAAATCATACATTTAATATAGTTTCACATTATTCTGGCATTGAAAGTGATGTTTGTTCCTTTGAACACTTCAAATGACTGTCTCAGAAATGGTTAGATATATAGAGAGCACCATATGAATTTATACTGTCCATATGGAATAATAAGCAAAAGTATTCATATAATACATACCTCATTTAGAAGCAGAAGGTATGTAGGTATCTATACTTTTTTATGTTTTCTATGATAATTTCATTTCAGAGATGTCTAGAATTTTAAATATTCATAATCTAAGTAGATTACATTTTTATTCCTGCCATGTTCCATATATATTCAGATTGCAAATATATAATGCTTTAATATTTGAAAATATTTGACTATGAACTTGTCTCCTGCTTCTTTAAAGAATGAAGTACTTGGAACACATTTATAATTAAATCAAGTTTCACAAAGTCTATAGGAACCATTATTAAAATATTATACGGATGCAAAGAATATAGGCCTCACTAGCACAGCACTTTGTCAGCAAAATGTAATTAGCTTATCACAAGTTATACATACTAAGAGAAAAAAATGATAAGGGATGCTTTGTCACAAATTTAGTCATTGTAAAACTCAAATCTTGCAATTCTTTCAAATCTACAATCAGAGCCATTAACTTTGGATGGATTTCTTGAGTCAGAGTTCTGCTTAAAGATTATGAAAAACACAACTTAATACTTAAAATTAAATTCCATTATGATGATATTACCCTACATCTGTACAAATGGTGTAAATCTCATTGTGCAACTTACTGAAATTAAATTACTAGCTTCCCTTGTCTAACTGGCTTAAGATATTGAATATATTATTGATCCAATATTAACAATATCCTATGTAAGATGTGGAAATTAGCACAGCATTTATTAGGAAATAATAAGCTTATGCTTTTCATTATAATTATGTTCTTGAAAACAACTTTTACATTAAGATAGTTTTCGGACATTGCTCACAGTTAATATAACATCTATATCAATTTGCATTTCTATATATTTTTTTAAATTTTACTTTAAGTTCCACTTATTCAATGTGGTCTAAATCAATTCCTGAGTTCCCCCCAAATTTTTCCATTGTTTCAGCTTTGAAAATTATGTCAGAAGAGACCAAAATGCAACATTACAGTACCCCAAATGTTAGTGTTCATACAAAAATAATTGGCATCCTTGTTGTGTGTGTGTGTGTGTGTGTGTGTGTGTGGTACCAAGGATTAAACTCAGGGCACTCGACCACTGGGCCACATCCCCAGCCTTTTTTTGTATTTTATTTAGAGGCAGGATCTCACTGAGCTGCTAAGTGCCTCGCCATTGCTGAGGCTGGCTTTGAACTCACAATCCTCCTGCCTCAGCCTCCCAAGTGCTGGGATTACAAGCATGCACAGCTATTAAGAACACAAACAACAATAAATGTTGGAGAGGATGTGGGGAAAAAGGCACACTCATGCATTGCTGGTGGGACTGCAAAATGGTGCAGCCAATATGGAAAGCAGTATGGAGAATCCTTGGAAAACTGGGAATAGAACCACCTTATGACCCAGCTATCCCACTCCTCAGTCTATACACAAAGGACTTAAAAACAGCATACTACAGAAACACAGCCACATCAATGTTTATAGCAGCACAATTCACAGTAGCTAAACAGTGGAACCAACCTAGATGCCCTTCAGTAGATGAATGGATAAAGAAAATGTGGTATATTTACACAATGGAGTATTACTCAGCAATAAAAGAATAAAATCATGGCATTTGCAGGTAAATGGATGAAGTTGGAGAATATAATGCTAAGTGAAGTTAGCCAATTCCAAAAATCCAAATGCCGAATGTTTTCTCTGATGTAAGGAGACCAATTCACAGTGGGGTTGAGATGGGAGCATAGAAGGATTAGAGGAACACTAGAATGGCAAATGGGAAGGAATGAGAAGGGAGGGGGCAAAAGGGTAAAGAAAAATAAAAGATAGTAGAATGAATTATGTAGCCCTTCAAGACCCTAGTGCCTTACATAACAAAAAAAGTAACACATAGAGCAGACCTAGAAAGGGTTCAACTACTCTATATTTTATGACTTCTGAAAATCCGGAGGCTTTTTCATGAACATAAGTTTTTCCAATTCATGACTAATTGAATTTAATAGATTGAGTTACATAGCTTTTAAACAGTCAAAAAATTGCTTAATTGAATGTTCATACTTGTAAAAATCTTAATTTAATAATTCAATAATTAGCTAAATTGTATATTCCAATAGGAAGCAACATTGACTATATTTTAAACCTTCCAGCATTGATTTTAATAAGTATGAGAAAGTTCTCCATGCTATGTTAAATATGTAAAATTATTAAAACTCATTGCTGTTGGTGTCATAAATATAGAAAGTTAAAAATTATCTAAGACATGCCTCTATAACTTTTGGTACAACTAAAAATGTCATAATAAAAACTAGATAAGAAGAACTCCTGCTAATTCAAGTCAGGCACTACATTAGAAAAGAATATCAGCCAAAAAAGAAGATTGACAGTAGCTATGTTGGAAGGAAAATGGAGCTGCCAAGAATATCTCAGTTAACACTGACATTCTTAGCAAAAGTATTTAAAGTAACTCAAATTCTTGTTCATATATGATGGGATGGTTAAAAATAAAGAGATGCCCAAATAAGGCTTGGACTTGAAATTTACATATAAAAATGTAATGGGTTTAAAATTTAATGCCATCCATATAATTAATTCAGAAACCAAATATAGCCATGTAAATTAAATGAAGATGTTGTAAGCAATAAAACTTGCTTATAATTTTAATGATTATGTAGAATACTGCATTTGAAAATTCTTCAGAGAAGTCTTAGGATTTATTTTCAGAATTATATTAAATGGACACATTTGATATATTTTCTTCAAATCAACACACACTTTGAACAAAGTTTTCAGGGAGTCTGAGGAAAGTAAATTAAAATAGCTATATTAAACCAGGAGACAGGCAAAAGCTATGTGACCTGCTTAGTAAGAAACAGGGGATTGTGAAAATATGCAAGAAGAATGTTAGAGAACCAAGGAAAGAGAAATTCAGCAATCCTGGAGTAAAAGCAGCTTGAGGAAGACCATCTCCCACTTGAATCACAGAGAGCACCCAGAAATCCTTTTGCATCTTATATATAAGCCAAGAACTTGTGTCAATAAATAATTAACACAAAGCCAAAACTGTGTCTCAAATCTTCAATTTCCAAGTTTAGTGCTATTTTCCCTTTTGCTGCATCTCATTTAAAAAGTAAATACCAAAAGTATGTCTTTTTTAAAAGTTAACTCCTCTGAAACATGTTTCCTTAGACAGACCAAAGGCAGTATCAATGATTTCATCTCAATCCATTATTTACTTGTATAAAAATATAAAAGTAAACATTAATTTTACAATTCCTAATGAAATAGGAAAAATATTCTGTTTATAAAGCATAGGTTAAATTGAGTTGTAATTACCTCATTACATACCAGATATTTTGCTATCAATGTCATTCCTGAAATATGCCCCCAAATTATTTCCAAATCAGGGAAGTCTGAATTGTTAGGGTGTTGAAATAATGTTTATAGTTTTAAGTCTCCTAAAATATCAGGAACCAAAGAATATCTTATATTGTGTTCCAGCACATAGGTCTCTCTGGAAGAAATGAATGGAGAAGATAGTTATGGGAATATCATCCTATCCTATTTCCCAAGAACATCAGACTTATCACAAGACTACCTCATTTGTTAAAATTTCATTTCTCACCTTTACTTATGTTTTCCAAACTTTAGTTGTACCAGAATCATCTCATTAAAACCAAATGGTTGACACTATCTCCAGAGTTTCAGATTCAGTAAATATGAGATGAGAACCAATAATTGGCCTTTCTAACAAATTCCTTGGTGTTGCCAATATTAGGTGGTATGGTGAACACACTTGGGTGTTAAGTGTGATAGAAGCAAAAAGCTCTATGTGCTACAGCAAAATAGGGGGACTGGAGATGGCAATTATGTACCTTATATTTCAAAAAGCTTGAAGAAAGGATTTGAATGTTTTCAACACTAAGAAATGGTAAATATTTAAGGAGATAGATATGATTGACCAACTTTAATGTTATTCAATGTATACATGTATTATAACATTACATGGCACCCCATAAATATGTATAATATTTGCTTTTGCTTATAAAACATAAATCTTAAAAATTAAAAGAAACAATGCTCTACTATTTGTATTTGAGTTTTATTTTATTATGTAAAATTACTAGTTAATGGAATTCTCAATATAATTTCCTTATAGAATTTTTAAAATTTTTTTGTTGACTTAAGAGTGGGGAACATTTCACCCATGTTAATTTTTATACACTCTGTTCTAATGTTTAAAAACACAGTATGCTTCAACCTACTGAAACATAATTATTATATTAACGTTGATATATTATTATTATATAATATCATTATTATTATAATCTTTATATTCCAATGATTTAATATAAAGCCAGTTTCTTATTTAAATATATCTGTAGATGGACTATGCCTGTATTTTTGCTTTAGCAGAATTCTTAAATATTTAGTAATTTATGTTAAATAAATAACTGAAACTTTCATCAAAAATTCCTTGTTCACAAACCCTTATTGCACGTCCTGCTGGAAAAGTCCAATTTTAGGAGTTGTGAAGTACAGCTTGCCAGGTATAGTGGGAGCTATTCTATCACCTTACTTTTTTCTTTTACAGGTTTCTCTTCCTGAATTACCAGCTCATTTATTTGTACTTCCTTCAACTTCTCAGCGATTTCATCTGTTAAATTGCTTTCCCCTTGACCCTACCTGCTTCTTCTCACTCTAATTGAAATGTGGAACCAAAAAAAAAAAAATGAATTTACAGAGAGTAAAATATATTTTGAGTTCTCACATTCACAAAAATATATATATGGTTCAAGGTATTTATTTGTGTCTTCGTGGGTATCTGTGTGTATGTGCAGCTTCTGTAAAACTCTTGTGAGGGGAATTACATTCTCTTTGGTATAACTCTTCCACAAAGTAGTCCTTATTATTTATTTATTATTTTATTGCATTACCAGATTTAATGATTCAGCATGTAATAATAGACAATGGACTACCAAATATGAAATTGCCAGAGAACAATTCAATATTTGTAGACATTGGAAAATCTTTATGAGACTTTTCTAGTAGCTGCAAGAATGGCAGTAAATTTCATAGCAAAGATAGTGCCCTGTGCATTTCGGAGTTCTTGGGTCTGTGAAAAACAAAGAAACCCTAGTATTCTTTGGAGAGTTATAAAACTGGCTAGAAAATTCTTAAAGCTAAAGTGAGTATTATAGAAATATAGGTGTGTTTGGATTTTACTAGAAGGATACCATGCTTAATGAACTGCTTTTAGAACTCAAGACAGCTTTGTATTCTATAAAATACTAAAATACAAGCTTTTAACTTAACAAAAAATCTAATTAGCATTAAAACATTCTCAAGAGTCGGCCACAGGTTGCTTGCATAAAGGGTCTCATTTTTTTAATTAAAAAGATGAAAATATAAATAAAATGTTTTTTTTTATCTGCTACCTCTCCTAGAATCTTGAGTTTAAAAAACTGCTCTGAATAATATTAGAATTTACTCTCTATTACCTGAGAGAACATCTTCTAGGCTATGATAACCTCGAGGAACATCAATGTGTACTGACATGCAGGTTTTCTTTGCCACTAGAATTCTACGAACTTTATTGCTGGAATTTAAAAAAATGTTTTGAGTTTTACATTTTAATTTCTAAATAATCTAGTAAAATTTTCCAATATTCCTATTTGGATAAAAAAAGTTATATGTATATTACTTTTGTATTTTATTTAATATATATATATGCACATATACACAATAAGTTTAAACAAACAATTCATCCTGAATTAATTTTTTCAATTGATTTCAAAATATATAAATAATTAATGGATATTTGCCATAAACTAAAGGACAACTGGATGACTTGTTGGAATTCTTTTACTTTTGAAAAGTAACTCATTAGAACAATGATCATAACTTAGTTTATGCTGTAGTTACTCAGAGTCAGACTTGCCACCAGAGGGTGTGTTTCTAAACAGCAGGGCTACAATATAACTACATGTGTAAGAAATACTCCATACAAACCACAATGTGTAGAATAAATGTAAGCAAATATGATCTAATGCATATTTAGTGCCTATTATAGGCTACAGTACTGCTGGGCAAGAGACAATCTCACACACTGCAATCGCCTCCCTACTTCAATTTTTTTTTACTGTATTTTGCATTATCCTATTTCAAATTTTTGAGAAAGAGCAACAAAACAAAAAAAAAAAATAGACCTCTTTCATGTTTTTGCTATGCTAAAGCACTGCAATGAATTGCCAAATACAATGTCTCACATTTTCTTAAGCATCAAATATCATTTTGCCTCTCTGTCTTTGCAGTTAGCATTTCCTCTTTGTACAAAGGAGCATTTCTCTGCTGAAGGCCAAAATTTAGAGTGCAGTTAAGATCAGTTACAGTGGCACATACAGTATTTATTTATGAGCAAAATGTTGCTTTTATATATTAAAAAAATTAAATCTTGTTTTTACAATAAAAATATATGATATTGAAAATGAAGTACTGTCAAGAGGACTGACATTCATTGCTTGAAAGTTTTAGACATTTAAACACAATGCTTTAAAAGAAATATTTTTTAAAAGTAGGTAAATAAAGGAAGTAGATATCCTTCCTACCAACAAAGGGTATTTTATGTTAATAACGTGATTATTTTCTCTATTAATTATGGAATTCTAGAAGCTTGTTTTGCATTTTCAGTCTAATTATTTTATTTAATTTTCAATAGTTTGTGAACAACGCAGTGAATATTTAAAATGATACAAAAATGCCATAATTTCTGTATCATTTTAAATATTCACTGCATTATTTACAATCTATTGAAAATTAAAAAAAAATAATTAAATAAGCCAATCCCACAAAACCAAAGGCCAAATGTTTTCTCTGATATGTGGATGCTAATTCACAATAAGGCAGAGGACACTAGGGAAAAATAGCATTACCTTAGATTAGGTAGAGGTAAGTGAAGGGAGGGGAGGGAAGGGAGGTTGGGATAGGAAAGTAGTGGAATGAAACAGACATTATGTATATATGTGTATGTATATATGTGACTACATGACCAATATGATTCTGCAACATGTACACTTATAAAAATGAGAAATAATATCCCATCTACATATGATATATCACAGTGAATAAATGTATTCTACTGTTATGTATAACTAATTAAAACAAAAATAATTAAAAAAATAAAATGATACAAATATCTTGCATAAATGTTAAGTTTCCATTCCTTCCTCACTCCCAGCCTCCTAGATTTCTTCTTCAATAGTAATGACAGTTTCCAATTTCTGTGTATCCATTGAGAAATATTTTATGCAAATATGAAAAGCATTAAAATGATTTAAAGTGGATATTCTGTCATGCCAAGGAAAGAAAATATATTTTAATAGCATATAGATTTCCATATTACTCTTTATCTTCCAAGTATTTGTTTAAGTGTTCACTTATTATAAATGATTTGCATGATTTATTTCTTTGTTTCCTTGGATAATATAAAAATTATTATGAAATTTATTGTAACAAACATTCTAAAATAATTTAGTAGGTTTTATATTTTTAATTTTTATGAGAATTCGAGCTTAGACTTTTCTTTTTTAATTGGTCTTAAGATTACATATACAATGATAATTTTAACTGTCATGAATATTTATCTTATATACATTACAGCTTATTCATTCATTACTGATTCTCAGAAATACCTTTAGTTATTTCCTTTTTTAAAAGATAATTAATTTAGCATATTCTGTATGCATGTTTTAACTTCCACTCTATTTTTCAAACATTAGGAAATTTAGAATTTGGAAGAACATCTGATAATAAAACGACCATTTGTCATTTTGTTTCAAAATATTGTATAATAAAATGGCAATTGGATTCCATTCAGGATTGCACATAATTCTAAAATTTCAGATCCATGACTTTATCTATCCATACCTACATCTATACCTACATCCAGCTATATCTATTTATCATCTTTGAGCTAGGTATCTAACCTATCTAATCTTTCTATCTAATCTGTCTCTGGAGAAATCCCAAGTTCAAGAACCTTAGATCTGCCGGGCAAGCTGGGCATGGTGGCACAAGCCTGTAATCCCAGCACTTGGGAGGCTGAGGCAGGAGGATCCAGAGTTCAAAGCCAGCTTCAGCAATGGCGAGGCACTTAGAAACTCTTAGGAACTCAGTGAGACCCTGTCTCTAATAAAATACAAAAAAGGGCTGGGGATGTGGCCCAGTGGTCAAGTGCCCCTGAGTTCAATCCCTAGTACCAAAACAAACAAACAAACAAACAAACAAACAAACAAACAAACAAAATAAAAACAAAAAAAAACCCTTAGATCCATGAAACTGAAATGCTCATATTTCATCTATTAGGCATAGCCATAATCATCTTGTTTACTTTTATTGTAATGTTTACCCCTTAACGCCTGTTTCTAATTTTATTCTTCTTCCTACATTGACACTCACTTTGATTGACTCATATAACTTATATATGTGATATAAATGTATACATAAATATATAAGGTGGTAATTGAAAGTTAGTTATTTAAATCATCCAAATATACTGATGGTATATGTAATTTCTTATTTAATATTTTAATCCAAGTTTTCTTAATATGTTTTTTCTCTTTGAATTGTGAAAAACATATTGCATCTCTGTAATGTTTTGCTTCTGCATTCTATTAAAAATGGAAAACTGTGATATATTCAATACATTACTATTATTAAGCTGTTTGTTTTGCATGATATATCAATAAAGACACCAGTAACTGAAATATCCTTGCATATAGGAGCCATTGTATTTCAAGAAGAAAAAAAGTTATTCTTGCTTTCTACTTCAGAGAAAGCAGAAGTTGGCTTAGTTAGAAAATGTGGAAATCAACACTCAAAAATGACCTTTAGCACTCTGGAGAACTGAAAAAATGACCATGGGAAAACCTTTGGGGAGCAGCTCTGAAATATGGTTGCCATGTATCCTCACTTGGGCACCAATACAATTTAACTAAGTTGTCCTCATGGTAACCAGTTTGAAAACATATTTCACTTCTTTTACCTCCTTCTCTGTCAAAATCTTCCTACTCCTTTTCTCCAGATTTCTTGGATTACGTCCCATATAAATCATCTTCACTCAAGTCCCTGTCATGGGCTTTGAAAAGAATTCAAGTGATTCCACAATGTTATGACAGATATTCCTACAAATGTTTTCCTGTGAATTTATGTTGAACTGAGGGTGGTAGCATATGTATACAGTTAATGTCAAATATGAGATTATTGTACCCAAATCATAACTCGTCTTTGCAATACAACTACATACTCATAATAGTGACGACATAACTGTTCTACTACCTTAGGCTCCAGTAGGCTCACAGTCCTGGTGTTCACACTGCATAATTTAATTTCTACACTTGTTTAATATTTCTCAAATATATGGTAGAAAAGGTCTTTATTCCCCACTTCCACCCAATGGGATATCTTATACAAAATAGTTGTATCAATTTGTGGTCGTTTATTATTAGAAATATAGAATAACATATTAATTTTAGAATCAGTTTTTCAGCACCCTTCTAAAATGTTCCTTGTGTATTGAATGAAATTGCACTGAGTTTATGAAAAGTTGGGTGAATATTCCTCTTTACAATATTAGTATCAGTATAAATATGATAACATTTTTAATATTATTAGGTCTTCTAAAAGTAATATTTAATGGAGCTTTCAGATGCCAGCCAAGTCCCTAAAACTGTCTCTTCCTGGCACAGGACTTTTGCATGAACTTTAAATGTTCACTCCAATAGAAAGAGCCCCCAGCACACTTTTATCAATTAATTTCCACTCTCCATATTTGTACCCTGTTTTTACCAGAAAATCTTCATATCAAACTAACTATATAAAAATATTCTTGTTTATAGTCAAAATAGGAATCATAAGTTATGCTTTGTAGACTTACTGTAATATTACTTTTATATAGTTTATGTAATGATTTGATGCTCTACACTGGACTCATGGGTTCCTATGCCATCCTGAATAAATGAATAGATGAAATATTCTTTAGAAATTTTCCTAAAATATATAGCATATCAATATACTTATAGTAATAATTAACAATTATATTAAAAATAGGACATAAAGAGAGATGACATTTCCCAACAAATAAATATACTGATCTCGTTTAGTCAGCTTTCTCACTGCTGTTACCAGAAGACCTGACAGGAACAATTAGAGGAGAAAACATTTATTTTGTTTTGACATTTGCAGAGGTCTTTGTCCATAGACAACTGACTCCAATCTTTGGGGCTCAGGGTGAGGCAGAACATCACGGTGGAAGAGAGTGTGGCAGAGGAAAGAGGCTGGGAACATGGAACCAGGAAGCTGAGAGAGCTCCACTCAACAAGGAGAAAATATATAAACCCCCAAAGCTTGCCCCCAGTGATCACCTCCTCCAGCCACGCCCTATCTGTCTGAAGTTACTTTCCAATTGCACGGGTTAGTTTAAGGCTCTCAAAACCCAATCATTTCACCTCTAAATCTTCTTACATTGTCTCACAAGTAAGCTTCTGGGTGGACACCATATCTAAACCATAATATGATCTCAATTTTAATATGATATCTTTAAGTTTTCATTTATCACTTTTAGTAAGAAAACGTATTTTAGTTTTACTCAAAATTAGAAATGATTATCAGAATATATTCTGGTTAAAACCCAGAGTAAATACCTCTTTTGTGTACATAAATGGAAAAATATTTATATCTAAATAAGTTGGTCTCTCATCTGTGTTCCCCTAAACTTCTGTAATGAGCCATCTACTTTTATTGTCTCCATCCTTTGACTTTTCAGTATTTTAAATACACTATGATATGACAAGCTTCCCTCAATTATAAAATTTTGCACATGTATGCTGTTAGAGATTTGTGGAACTAAATGGATCACAGGAGAAAATTTTATCACTTTCCCTCTAGTTTGTGAATAATACAACTGAGATCCATGGAAGTAAGCAAACCACTTTAGGTGGCATAGGTAAGCTTTGCTATAAGCAAAAGTAGAACCTCTTTCCACACTTAGCCATATCCCCTCAACAGGATCTCAATGACCTCTGGTCAAATTCATTGTGTTTTACTTGCTTTTTACCTTTTGGTTTTGTAATCAACACTGGCTTCTGTTGCTATGTCAGCTTTCTTAATACTGCAGTTTCAACTTTTCTATCCTGGCATTAATCAGAAAACACAATTTTATTCTTTCTCTTGAATATTCATAATTGTCTTGTTATTTCATTACTTCACTAAGCTTTCTTTGTTTGTTTCTTCAAATGACCTGTGATTTCATTACTAAGAGTTTTTTGTTTGTATGTTTGTTTTCTGAAAAATTAAGGGCAAATCCGGTGCTCTCTCTTTCTCTCCACATGTATTTATGGTAAAATCTTAATCCATTTCTGTGAATATCAGTTATTGAATATACATGTATTTCTCAAACCATTTTGTTCAGTTCATATTTTACTGTTATTCTGTGAGGTTTTTGCCCTCTATCAAGGTCACACATTTTGGTAGAATTCAGCATAAAGCTATGGCAGGCTGAAAAAAGACTTATTACTTGAACACAAGAACATTTGTCAATGATAGCAAAAAAGATAAATTTTATGTAATTTATTATTTTTAAATGATTCATGTACTTTCCATATGAATCATTTTTACATTGAGTATAAATAAATTCTACTCTCTTTTTCCTACCAAGAACTTATTGAGGATATTCTTATGCAATTTAAGATAATGTTGTGGATTAGTCAATATAAATTCTTGCTTAATAAGCTAAAAATGAAAAACAAATTGCTAGGCACACTACAGTTAAAATACATAAACTATAGCAATTAGTTCCATTTACCATTGAATTTTGTGTGCCTGAATTTTGGGAGGATATCTCATTGAGATGACTAAATGTACCCTAAAATTCTGCAATGAAATCTTCATGTGAATATCTTAGATTCCAGTGACAAATAAGATTAAACAAAAGAGCAGAGTTGGTAATATTTTCTTGTCATTTGAATAATTTGCCTGTTAAAAAAAAATAGAAAAGAGATCTTCTTTAAATGTAATCTAATTTGGAAATCAGCAGCATGTGGTGGAGCATGCCTGTAATCCCAGCACTTGGGAAGCTGAGGCAGGACAGAGAATAGAATAACCCCCCACTTTGCTAAAGAGATCATTCAAGCAGACAATTGCAGTATATAGGGATTTTGCTATTATTATCAGGCCATCATCATATACTGAGGATCATTTTTCTTGACAACATAGAGATACTACAAATATAATTCCAAGGGTTAATTTGACTTTTTATCTTTTATACCTCCAATTTCTCTTTCAAAAATCATTGCTAAGAAGATATAGATATTCCAGGTTGTGAAATAAAATTTCAAGAAAACACAGCAATATACATACTGCTTATTATGTTCCAGACATTGAACAGTAATATGTTTATTGTCTTAATCCTTTTAGGCTTCTATAATAAAATGGGCAATTTAGAAAAAAAAAAACTGAAATTAATGACTCATAGACATGGAGGCAGGAAAGTCCAAGTTTGTATTCTGATGAAGGCCTGCTATTCATAGATGACACCTTGAGGCCTCACATAGTAGAAGGGCAGAGCTTTTCAACCTTATTTATTTATTTATTTGTTTATTTATTTGGGGGTACTGGAGACTTGACCCAGGGGCACTTAACCTCTGAGCCACATCCCCAGTCCCTTTTATTCATTTAATTTTTACAATTTTAAGGCACAGGGTCTTACTAAGTTTCTGAGGCCATCCTTAAACTTGTGTTTCTCCTGTCTCAGCCTCCAGAGTCATTGAGATTATAGGTATGAACCACTCCTGATCCCCTTCCTTACTGAAGTGCCCATGTGACTTAATCACTTCCCAAAATTCTATACCTTTTAATACTATATATATGTATATACACACACATATATACACATTCATATATACACATATATTATATACGTGTATATATAAATTGCCTCATTTGTGATAATAGAAGCACAAGAATTTTATTCATTTCTAAATATTTCCAAGATGCAATGCATATTCATTGTCTGTATTCATATATACATTTTCCTGTCTCAAAACTAGGCTCAGAAGTGGTGTTTTCAAAGTCTTCTCTATAAGAAACGATATCTATGGTTACAAACAGAAAGTTGCTTCACAGAGAAAAATGAAAATTCAGAACTTACAAGTAGGAAGCTTTATTAATGTTTATTTACTCTTACAAAGATTAAAGGGTTAGAAAATATATTGTAATGAAGAGGGCATTTAGTCTGGAAATTGAACATTAAATTTCTGAGGTGTGTTCTAAATCTTAGTAACTACGAAATCTATAATTACTTTAAACTCTGATGTGTACAAATCTGACTTTCTTCATCACTCAGAGACAACTGTGTGAATCCCAGAGTCCATTGTTCATCTCTGTTCTGAAGCGTGGGAATTTAGGGAAAATATAATAGCAATAAAATTACTTAACTTTTAATAATGTTTTAGGTTTTTCCTCAGCACACGTGTATATGTCATATAAAGATAGTTTAGATCTAACATATTGTTACAAGATCATTATTAAACCATTCTTTGAAGTTCCAGATGTTTGTAATTTCAGAAATTACTTGGAGATGAAATAGGACAACTTAAGCAATTATGACATTATTTTAAATTCTAAAATCTCAAAGGATTCCCAAATTTAAGCTATTTTTTTCATTTAGAAGCAAAAATACAACTTTTTATGTACCTTTTCTTTCAGCATATTTTTTATATTCAATCACATCAATGTATGAGATGCTAATGGCAGAAGATTACATAATTGACAGCATAAACTTGGCTTACTAAGTGACATCAGAAGATACAGCAAGCATTATATTGAAAAGACCAAATACTAAACAACTTTTTTTTTTTTCAAAAAAAGCATTTCCTGTGCACATGAGTTATACTTAGTCTTAGTATTCCTGAGCAATGCTTTGTATTGCTAACTGTAGTTAATTTTCATCCTAAGTGTGTTTTTATATTTTGGATATTTTTTCCATATGTTTTGCTATGGTAACTTCCAAACCTAGAGAGAAGTTAAAGATGTCATTCAGTGAATATCCTATAAAACTATCATGTCTTCCACAACTGTTGAATCTTGATTATCAATTTTTTTCAATTGTGTTTTTGATGCATTTTACATACTTTATTCAAAAATATTTTATAAATCCTTACAAGAATATTGAACCCTATATAATTTGGGAGTAAGGATAAAATTTACATGCAGTGATAAGCCCAAACTTAAGTAAATCTGAATATAATTTCAAGGCATCTAGTCTTTCTTGTTTCTGCTCTAAGTTTTACATCTTTATCCTACACCAGATGTCCCTGTTTCACTGTGATTCATATAATCTAAATGGCAGAAATCTCAAAGAATCCTGTTGTTCCCTAGTTCTTAGCCAATTTCTGCTTATTCTCATCAGGATACTAATATGTCATTTAGCTTTGTACTAAGCTGTTCTCTGTCACATTCTTACAAGAATATTGAACCAAAGCAGGCAGCCATCAACATTTAGTAGTAGCAGAGGAAAACAGAAACAAACACAAAAATGCCAAAGTATAAGATAATTAATCCCTAAATGAAAGGTCATTTATAATTGGGGTATACAAAAGTGACATTACTAAAATTAATAATCAGGACTTCATACACAGGATCCATTTCCCTAGCAGAAAGTAGCCTACATGCACCTCAATTATACTGTAATGTGCTCTTAGAGGTAATGCTGTTCCCCTAAAGGCATGGTACTCTGCTAATGTGAAACGTTGCCTGAGGTTTACAAATGATAACACTTTATTTTTAACAGGCTACCCTGTAAAATCAATTACCTCTGCTCTAAATAAATTCTTAGTGCCTTTATAAATAATTTAAACTAAGAATCATATAGTACCAGAATGTTTCCATCAACCTCAAGAAAAATTTTTCACTACAGTCTTATGTCTTCACAAAACAGCACATTTAATAAAGTTACAAAAGTAATAAAATAGAGTGCATGAAATTATGATATCTACAAAACATGTAACTTTAAATTTTCTAGCAAGTCCTATGCTCTGACAATATTAATGTAAACTAGAAGCCAAACTAACCCACCCCAAATTCTGCTAACCTGTTCTAAAGACCACATAATAAGTATGAAAAAAAATTATCACATTATATAGAAAATATGTGTTTCCAAGATATAAGAGTGAATCAAAATTTTAGTGAATATCAAACATGTTTAGGAGAAATAACACTTGCTTATATGTACAATATGAGCTAAATAATGAACAAAATTTGATGGTTCATCTTTACATGTTATCTTGAGTTGAATCATGCCAAAGGAGTATAGACAAGTTCCATTTTCAAATAAAGTGTTGAACTTAGTTTAATTTTTAATCTCAAAAAAGAAGATGGTCAGGATTTGGAAGTAAGATGTTTGGTATATTATGAATGCTAACCCTTCACAATCATCTTTTTTTTTGTAGCCTTTTAGTTTTTACCATAGTATTTTAAAAAAATGATGGCAAACCTTAAAAGTAAAGAAAATTGTCCAGATCCTGAGAATGAGTTTCAGCTTCAGGAAAGACTGTGTTATAATCAGCCTAGCAGATGAGGGAAGCAGTCTCTTACCTCATTACAATCCAAAGTACAAAAAATAAACAAATAAATGAAACAATTATTTTATTTCTGCTATAAAACTCCTATATGTCAAAACTTTTGAATTCAAACCATCTGTATCTTGTCCCATAATTAATGGGAAAAGTAGTGTAAAATAAGGTAATACAAAAAGGAGAGCACATTCAAAATAAGGAGGTCATGCAAATGTTTTTAAAAACAACAAATGCTCCCAGGTGCATAGTTTTATTAAAACTTGGAATAATAGCACAACAACTTTATTTCAAAGTAGGTAAGGATGATAAAGCTGCTTCATCATGTATTACCATTTTTAATAAAATAATAAGATGTAATATTTGCTAACAAAATGGAATAGGTTTTTCTAAATTAAAAAAAAATTCCTGGCTAAGCCATTTAAACTAAACACTGTCAAAAACTAAAATATACCTTTTCTTGTTTAACTTTATTGTGTTTGTTCAGCAGTAGTCTTATTCAGTCTTACAAGCAATGTGGTATTTCATGTGTAGGGGGAACCAGGAAGAGATATAGGAGGCAAAGCTATATATGTTAATAGAAAATTTAAAATAGAACAGAAATAAAAATGCTGCTCATTCATCCATTCACTTCCTTATCCTGAAAATGGTCTGTTGATCCAGTTTGTAAATGGATTTTGTAATAAATGCCAAGGCAAACTATCCTGCCCTAAGTGTTGATTTATTCATGACCCAAACCTACAGATAGGGCCTAGCCCAACAGCCTAGGAAGGAAAGGGCACACCTAGGTGGAACTGGCATTTGGTTATCAACTGGATTATTCAAACAGAGGTCTGATCCTAAATATAAATTCTCTCCTATTTCTCTATCCTCTCTCTTCTGATAAAATTCATTGTAACTTTATTTTATTTTATTTTAGCATTGGTAGTTGAGAATTTTTAAGTTACATTTATTTTTTTCTGTAAAATTTGAAAGCTAGAAGGCTTAGTATAGTCCACTGGTTTGGAAATGACAAGGTAGAAAGACATGTAATTTAATAAATTTGCTCTGGAATTAAATGAGTGGGTTAAAACCCTGGCTCTACCAGGTTTTATCAGGGGGCTTTCAAGTAGTACTCTGTTTTCTCATCTGGAGATTAGTTATAATTATAGGACCTTCCTCATAGAATCATTGTAAGAGGATAAAAAATATTATATTTTATATACTGAGGACAGAATCAGGAACTTATATTCACAGAGATAACAGATTCTAAGATGAAAAAGGAAAGAGATAACTGAAAACACAATACCAAATATATAGCTTCATATGAGAATAAAACCATATATCAGCTGCATCTTTGGATCTTAATATACTGGAAAAGACTTTATATATCTATGTAGGCCCCCATAGAAGATAATTTCCTTCAAAATTGGTCTCAAGTTCAGCAAAAACCTAGGGCTCTTTTCAACCTTAGGCCCCTAGAAACCTTCCTCAGTTTCCAGGAATAAGCAAAAGGGGGGACTGAATGTGAATTTGTTGATAGAAAAATAGAAAAAAATATATATTTATTCATCCAAAACAAACACTTGTTTAGCATATTATTCTCTAGGAGTTTATATTCTTTCTTTTCTTGTGGGGTTGGTGCTAAGAATCAAATCCAGAACCTCATGAATGCTAAGAAAATGTCCTAGTAATGAGTCACAACTCCAGTTCCTAGGAGGTTAGAAAACAATATAATATTTATTGCTATAATGGAAGACTTCATAAGTGACATGGCAACTCATTTAAAAAGCATCCACCTGAATACCACACAGTTATGGAAAAGAGAAGTGAGCAGTTATTAACTATGTGAAATAAAATGAAAAGAAATCAGTGTAGGTGGAGGACCGGCACATGTAAAGGCAGAAGCAATGAAGCATGTGTGGAAAAAAGAAAGCAAGACGTATAATAAAGCCAGAGGAATAGACACAGAGAGGGAAATTTTAAAAATTCTTATATGGCCACACAATGTTCAATCTGAAAAATTATAAGTATATTAATTATGAAGATATTTAGTTGCAGAACTCTATAAATAGAGGATTCCAACATGAGATGCAGCACAAAGGAAGAGTCTGGTGTTAGCGGAGTCTAGAATGCACATATTATGTTATAAATAGAAGATGTGAAAACAGTCAAAACTGATCCCAAAAGTTGTTTTGACTTTGAAATACTGAGAGAACAGCAACTAGCAACCAAATGAGTCTTAAAAGCTATATATATATGGCTTTAGTCAGTCTTTTCAATGTGGTGACCAAAAAGACTTGACAACAATATTAAAAGAGGAAACATTTATGAAGTTTATTTGGCGCTTACTGTTTCAGCAGTCTCAGTCCATAGACAGCTGACTCCATTGCTATGGGCCTAAGGTGATGCAAAACATCATGGCAGAAGGGTGTGCAGGAAAATATCTTAGGGCATGATAATGAAGAGGAAGAGAGAGCTCTGCTCCCCAAGCACTAAATATAAACCCTCAAATCATGCCCACCTCCTCCAGCCACACCCTACTTGCCTACTTACAGTTGCCACCCAGTTAATCCTAACCAGGGTATAATACACTGATTAGGTTAAGGACCTCATAACCCAATCATTTCACTTCTAAACTTCCTTGCATTGTCTCACATATGAGCTTTAAGGGGGACACCTCACATCCAAACCATTATAAACATTAAATATTAAACATATAAATGGATAGACCACTGAAGAAAATGCTTTGACCACTGAAGAAAATGCTTTGGCATGAATGCTAACTATAAGAAAGGAAGAAAGAAAGAAAAGAAAAAAAGTGAGAAAGAAAGACAGAAAGAATTTTTAAAAAAAAAAAGGGGGGGGGGGAAGGAAGGAAACAGTCAACCTGGAATATTGGATGGAGATAAGCTAGAAGGATAAGCAATAAGCATTTGTCATATTTTTTTAATTGCCAAGCTAAAAAATTGGAAAAGTTTCAAGATTTTAAACAAGGATTATACATGGTATCATTTGCCTAACAGCCAAGCTTTGGAACCAACCTAGATGTCCTTCAACAGAAGAATGGATGAAAAAAAGTGTGATATATATATATACAATGGAGTGTTACTCAGCTATAAAGAAGAATGAAATTATGGCATTTGCCAGTAAATGAATAGAACTGGAGAATATAATTCTAAGTGAAATAAGCCAGTCCCAAAAAAATCAAAGGTCAAATTTTCTCTCTAGTATGTGGATGCTAACCTATAACAAGGGAAGGCCAGGAGAGGAAGTATAGAAGTTCATTGGATTAGACAGAGGGGAATGAAGGGAAGTGGGGGATGGGATTAGGAATAACAGTAGAATGAATCAGACATAACTTTCCTATGCTTATATATGAATACATGATCACTGTAACTCCATATCATGTTCAACCACAAGAATAGGATCAAAATTGTAATAGGTTGCCCTCCATGTATGTATAGTACATCAAAATAATGTCATGTATATCTAAAAACAACATAATAAATAAATGAAAAATAAACAAACAAAAAACAGATAAAACACAAAAAACTTAATGTGAACAAACCAATTCTTTGAATTTTAAATTTTTTACAAACTTAAATTTTAGGAGATTTTAGCTAAATGGGGAACATTAGAAGAATATGCTTAGCATTAATTGCCTAGTTTTAAACAGAGGACTGCCTCCATGTGTGATAGAAGGTTTATGTATTTATATCATTTATAGATTTATATATTATATGTATATACACATATATACATAATTTGTTAGATATGTAAATGAGAATGCATATAAATTTATTCATCCAAATGTTAATATATGGTAAGTACTCAATAAATAATATCAATGTTAAAAAAAGGACCACTCTGGAATTAATGTGGATGAATAATAACAAGCATTGGTGGTAGTAATTTTGTGGTTATACCAAGGTACTGGTGAGAAACAATGAAAGGCATCTACTACAAAATAATGAATTTCATTCACAGTATTGATAAAGTTCTAGAGATAGTAAAAAGAAATTCAGTATATTAGTAGGACCTTCAGGCTATTTGAACTAAGTGTGCCCCTCTGTCCTAGCCTTCAGTATGGTTCACTGACACTGATATCATGTGTGAATTTTTCCTTGTAAGTAAAAAAATAAAAATTTAAAAATTGTTGACCTAATGATCAGGAGGAAAGAAAATGTCAGTAAAGAATATGATATAGCTTTTGATTCCCCAAGTATCATTGTGTATTTAAAGCCCAGGGACATCTATGGCTCTTGCTTAATGATTTTCAGTGTAGCATCTTTAAGACCATGGTGACTAAGAATGAATGGGAGAGCCCCATTGTTTGAGAAGCCCAACCCAGTTCTGGCCCTTGAAGACAGCCATCCTCTGCTGAACTGGGAGACCCAATGGCCCTGTTGTGCATTTGTAGTATTAGTAGACAAGTGATCTATAAATAACTCAACTGGTATCATATAGCAAGTAGAAGATCTAAAAAAAGGAGACCCATTCCTATTGATTACAATAGCACACAATTATTAAAATTCTTATTTTTTATTCAAAGGAATAGCACACATGTTGTTTGTTATTTTTGTGGTACTGGGGACAGAATCCAGGACCTTATATATGCTAGGCAAGCAAGCACTCTACCACTGAGCTATACACCCCCAATTTCTCATATTTATTTATTTATATTTTCAGACAAGTTCTGGTTAAGTTGCCCAGATTGGCCTTGAACTTGTGATCTTCCCTTCAGCTTTCCAAGTAGCCTGGACTATAGGGGTTTGCCACCATGCCCAGGTTAGCTTTAGAATCAAATCAAATAAGAATTATAATAAAAAGTTGACCTTTTCTTACGCTTTGTAAACAAAAGTCTTGCTTCTAAGAGGGTGTCACTAAGCATTGTTTTCCAAAGTTTCATTAGAAATTAATTCTTGTTATTAATACATTTAAATCATTATTTCATGATTTACCAGCTTTTGAAATATTATTTCAGTTTTTTGTGAATAAACAGATTGCTTTTCTTATAATATCAATAACCATAGCCATAATTATTAAGTTTTGTGACACATCATATATTCCATTACCCCTTCAGTTATATTTCCTTTCTTAAAAGAGAAAAACTCTCTAGCTAAAACCAAAACTCATAGCAGTGATAAATAATTATTTTATTTAAGTACAGCCTCTCCAAACTGAAAACATTACTTCAATAGACTATTATTCTGTTCTTTATAACCAGCTTCTTATATTTGGGGGAGTACGGTAATACTTTTGAATTTCATGAATGTATAATCATTGTAGCTTTTTTTTAACTCTGAAATAATTTACTTCCTCAATTAATAATGTTGAATAAAGAATCCAATAAATCTATTGATAATGGTGTAAGGACAGAATGAGAATTATATCCATAATAAATGTATATTACAGTAAGGAAAAATTATTTCTTCCCTCTATGAGGAAAAGTATTAATATATGTAACTTACCAACCATGTAGCAAGCTGTTTCTACGGGGCATGGAATCAAATTGAAGGTCCAGCATCAGTCAGCTCCTGGCAGGCTAATCACCAATGGAAGCAAAAGTCAGATTATCCTTAGAATTGAATTGCATGCTGTTTTACTTATATTGAGCTTTGATTGGTACTACTATATCCACATTGAACAAGCACTAGATATATATGAAGTGACACAAACTAATATTTAAAAATATGATATTTTATTTGTTTGATTACTGAGAGCCTCCCTAAAGCAGATGTCCTTTGGTAAGAAGGCATATGCTACTCAAATAGCTGCACATTCCAACCCATTCTAAAATATTCATTCACAAACCTCTTCACATATTACTGAAATAGATACTTGAGTTTTGTTCTTCCTACACTTCTATTTGTCAAACCAAAACATTAGCAACAATGTAATAGTTCATTTAGATCCATAATTTTGACCTTCTCTTAGAACTGAATAAGTAAGTATGATAGCTTCCATCATCTGGCCTCAACCCTATCCCCTCTCTGTGTACATGCCCTTTGCCATGTGTTACTATAGTGCCTTTCTATCATGAGTTTGGTGATCTTCTCCAAAATGGTTCTGTACTCAGTCATGTGATTTGCTCTGGCCAAAGACATACATATTTCACACAATAGAAGACTATCCATGAACATAAACATGAACATTATCATTTAATTTCTAGCACTCTTGATCTCTATCTACTCAAGGAGCTCACTGCTTTCAGGAGGAAGATGAGAGAATGGTGAAGCTGTAGCAACCTCCAGGCAGATAAGTGTGAAATAAGCTTAAGCCCAGTCTAGATCACATGGATACTGAAAAGGAAGAAGAAGAATTAAATAGTGACTACTTAAGATCTGTGAGGCTCCAAAACTATATATTATTCACCAATTTTGTAGCAATGATAACAGACACGGGAATTTCATAGTAAAGCAATGCAACTCAGTATCAGTTGAGCTGTCCCTTGTTCTCCTTACAAAGAACACTTCACCACTGTTCCTGGGGATTTTTCTATTTAGGACTAGTCTATGCTGCATCATTACAAGACTCATTAGTATCAGCATATTGTTAAGAATCAAAAGAAAATGATACCAATTTTTTAAATTTATGATTGTTGCCACAGTCATTAAGAATTTCTAAGACCATGCTATAGATAAAGGAGGAAGCAGTAATGCTGTAGGAATAGGTACCATAAGCATACATATGAGCTGTTTAAATACTTTGAACCTTCAGGATCTACCTGACTTAATATCTTCTACACCATTTCTACTTCAAAATGAACTATGGCTGGAGTTATGTCTTGCTGTACTAGATAATGCAATTCAAGTCATATAATCACCTGATATATTGAGTCTGATTTTGGAGTCTAGTTCAAATTCAGGTAGCAAGCCAAAGGCTCCTTCAAATAGAAGTTGACCTAGCTTTCCTCCAAAAATCTTACGAGTATTTTCTTTAAAATTCTATTTGCAGAGAGTAAATATAAATTCTATATAATGATCCCATTTGTAATGATGATTTCAGTATTATTGAATCTATCTGATCATTAGGACCAAGTGGCAGATTACCTCTTTATGCAGTCTAATCATCCACACAGTCTTCAAAGGTAACATAATCAGTAAAGAGTTTGGTATACCACTGAGTTGCTAAGTGCCCTGCCATTGCTGAGGCTGGCATTGAACTTTATTTAGAGACAGGGTCTCACTGAGTTGCTTAGCCCCTCGCTTTTCCTGACACTGGCTTTGAACTTGTTATCCTCCTGCCTCAGCCTCCCAAGTGCTGGGATTACAGGCATGAGCCACCACACCTGGCCTGATGGATAATTTTGTATATCAACTTAACTAGACCATGAGTGCCTAAATGCCTAGATATTTGGTCACACGTTGTTCTAGTGTTTTTCTGAGAGTGTTTTAAAAGATATTACTATTTGAGTTGGTAGACTAAGTAAAGCAGATTATCTCCCATACATGAGTGGCCTTCATGCAGTCAACTGAATAGAACAAAAAGACTGAACTTTCTGTGAACAAGAGAACGCCTCTGTGTAAATCTCTCTAGTGCACGTTATTATTTTTCTATGATAGGTGCACGGTTGTATTTAGTTGAGTCTATTATAATTTTTATATTCACAAATTGACATAAAATTTGCTGTGTTTCAGGGAATCTCATCAATTGATAAATCCCATTACAAAAATCTGAAGGTTGACTATAACTTTAAGTCTAGCCCAGATAATCAAATCTCCCTCCAGGAAGGAAGTAAACAATATCTGAAGTTTATACCTAATACAGGAAAGAAGTAATCTATTAGACTAAAAGAGATCTCTTTTTTTAGTGCATAAAACATTAGAAGATAAAGGAGAGAATGTATCTGAACATTTCAAAATGTTCTTCAAGTGAGAGAGAAGTTGACCTTGTTGCAATGCTATATAGCCATTCCTGTTACTAAATTTTAATACTCTTGAACAAATATGAAGGGATTCATTCAGAAAATATGAGTTTAGAAAAGTCTAATAATTGATTCGAGTGTCACTTAGGTGTACAAATTTTTTATGATTGGGTATTCTACCATCATTAGAAAAGAAGACTAAATAAGTGTTTAAAATTAAAATTAAAATTTTAAAAAATATATAAAAGTGAGTTTTGGGCAATGTTGCCAATAATGTGCCTAATTTTTCTGGTTACAGTAGTCAAAAGAAACCAGAGAACAAATATTGGAACATTTATCATTATAAAAATCAACTGTTACTGTTTTAATTCCCTTTACTTCCTTTATTTATAAAAAATTATCTTCAGTGATCCTTCTCTAATCACCAATCATATGGGCATCATAATTTCTGTTTTTTTTTTTTTTTTTGTATAGTTGTTATTCTGAAGGAGTTGAGCTCTCTATGAATCAAGTGGTTGTTATTATGAGGCAGACTTGTTTAAATGGATCATTTCTTGAGAAATCAAAATAGAATCTTGACATTGTTTTGTTGACCAAAGCCAAAGGTTATCAATTTACTGGAGAAAATAAAATACCCTACATTCTCTGTGTTATTTCTGCCATTTCTCCATGTATAAACCATTGGAAGAATAAATTTTCAGTACAGATTGCAACCATTTGCTCTAAGTATTAAGCCCAGTCTGATTGCTACCACAGAACCTGTTGTATCTAACTGCTAAAGAAGCCAATGGAACACAGTTCAGAAGATTTTGACAAACTAGCCCTCTACAAAGCTGAAGAGCAGATGAAATTGCAAACAACTGTTGTTAAAGTAAACATTTTCTTTCATATTTGAACAAGAATTCATCAAGAGATTACATCTGGATTAGATCAGTGAGGGTAATGTCAGATGGTTAAGGTTTGGTTCTTGATTTGGTCAGCAGAGGTAAGTACTCAGACATGTTAATCAAATACAATGTATTTACATGATCCTTCAGGACAAAATCAGGTCTAAAACATCTGAATTGTTGCAACACTTTGTAAGCTTTCTATATCTCATATGTAAAAATGTTTAGAAGAAGTTACTCTAGGCAATTGCAAAGACATCATGGAAAGTGCAGAATTTGAGAAAATGGGGATTATTGTAATAAATAAAGAGAAGAAAAATTCATTGTAGGAGTCACAAGTGTGCTAACAAAATGAAGGAGGTTTAAGGGCATTGCTTAGATTAATTTGGCCTAGAAAAGGCTTCTGTTTCTAGATAGCACACAACAAGGCTAGCCATACTATACTAGGACAGACATTGAATGGCACATTGAATGGCAACACGAGTAGATTTCCTGCCAGGTCAGGAAGGGGCTCCCAGAGCTAAGCCAGTTAATACAATCAGGTTTGTCCTACAGCCATACCCAGGTTAGATTGGAGGAGCTCGAGAAACCATAAGAGATGTCAATATTTTATAAGAAATATTAGCAGTTAGATTGAATTGGTAAGCAAGAACTAATATTTATACAAAAGCTGCCTGTCCATAGAATAAAAGGAACTAAAAGAAAGTGTAAATATTTCAAGTAAAATGAACAATTTTTTTTTTTTTTTTTTTTGGTACCGGGGATTGAACTCAGGGGCACTCGACCACTGGGCCACATCCCCAGCCCTTTTTTTTTGTATTTTATTAGAGACAGGGTCTCACTGAGTTGCTAAGTGCCTCACCATTGCTGAGGCTGGCTTTGAACTCATGATCCTCCTGCCTCAGCCTCCCAAGTGCTAGGATTACAGGCGTGCGCCACCACGCCCGGCTAAATGAACAATTTTTTGATAACATAATTAATTTTAATTAGTGTCTCAATTAAAATATTCCTTATAAAGGGAAAGAATATTTTTAATGATCTTAGAAAAATGCAATGTGTTTAGCATATCCACTTTCCAAACCTTACTATACTACTTCCTAAAGTTATAAGTATAGATAAATTAATTAGACTCCCATTTCCTCATAGTACAAATAGTATAAGACTAATTTTTGCAAAAATGAGTGAAAAAAGTCATGCAGGACTAGGGATATAACGCAGGGGTAGAGTGCTTGCCTGGTTTACCTGTCCTGTGTTGGATCTTCAGCACAAGAAATGTTTTTTAAAAATCATGTAGCATGTACAAATTGATGCCCTGAAACATAGCAAACATACAGGAAATGTTAACATATAATTATGACTATTAATAAAGCTTGCTGCATGTAAAAATTTAAGTTTGCTATTGGAATATTCAAGTTTATTACTTTTTAACAAAACAGACATGTATCTAAGGTGGAAAGTATATTTGATTAGACCAGTTTCAATTTTATTTTCACCACATTGTATTGTACCCTGTTAACATATTTCCTTTTCATGTATAACAAGTAGAAGAGCTCAGCCTGCCATTCAAAGTAAAACACTTTGCAAGCTTGCTATATCTCATTTATTTTATTTAATATCCTGTAGGGCATATCCAAGTGGGCTTTGTTTAAAGTTAATTAGGAAAATTGACACAAAACATTGATAATTTTAGTATGTTGGTCTTGATGTTTCAATGAAATATTGAGGTTCTTGAATTAAGCCTTTTATAACTATGCATTCCTTTCAGGCTCACTGCCTAAAAGAGGTGTGTTAAATATTCCTTTTTTAAAAGTGGAGAAAAAATAAGTGCTGAAAGGAAAAACAATTAGGCAACTATTGAACAAAGAAAAGTGTTAGGATCACGAATGTTCATATCAGATTGCTTTTAGACAATGTTCATATCAGATTGCTTTTAGACAACTAGGGGAATAGAGGTTTTCTGGAAAATACAGTGGACCATGATTTGAGGGCTGTTTCCACATGCAGGGAATAATGAACCTGCTTCAAAATGCCTTAGAAGAATGAAGTAGGGGTGGCTGAAAACAAAACAAAAAATTACTAGAAATAGCAACATCAAAGTAGAAACACTTTAGGCGGCATGATATTTAAGTCAAGACACTTGACTTAATTTGGAGCAGTCATTATGATTTCAGAATTACACAATCCAAACCAATGAGACAAAATGGGTTTCAAATGGCTTCAAATTTGTGTAGTTTTTTAAAAAGCATGAGAATGTAATACTCCAGGGCATTATTATCTAAAGCATAAAAGTGGCCTCCAACTCCTAGGCTTATCCTTTGATGTGTTTGTCTTTGGCATTCCACACACAAAGTCACAAAAGAAATGTGTTTAGCCTCAGCTTAGGAGACCCAATTTCAGCGACTCTCATTTTTATACCTAGTTATCTATGAAGCTTCCCAACACAGTCATTAAAGAGTCCATTTCTCCGTTTTTCCACAGCTCATCTTAATAAAGGGTTAAATTCTCAGTACTCTTAAAAGCTCACAGTGAAGGCCACATAACATTATTTACTTTACTAGATCACTTTCCATTTTTCAGCAGCTAGCCTATCATTTATGTATTGCCCAGGTACTTTCGCTTAAGTACATTATTAATATACTCTGGAAACCTATGTCTATTATCCCTAAACATTTTTGTAAACTCTTTTATGTAATACCAGCTAATTGTACCATTTATTGTCTTCTTAGTTTAAACAAAATAAGTTTGAGTCTAATGCTTATGATTATTTTAGATTATTTAAATCTCATTGTTTCAGCTACTACTTTTAATACGTATAATCTACCTAATCTTTCTCAGAGGGGTGTGTGTGTGTGTGTGTGTGTGTGTGTGTGTGTGTGTGTGTGTGTGTGTTTAAAGAGGGGGAGGGAGAGATTTTGATTCTCTTGAGATACTGCCTGTCTGAAAAATCCTCTTTGAGAGCAGGCCAAAAGAACTTTCTCAAGTACTCCCTATATTTGAAGAGAACCAGTCACATATATAGTAAAATTACCCTAGTTTCATATTTGTATGATATTTTTCCACAACTATTGTGAAAAGCTTGCTTTATTCCACCTCTCTCTCTCTCTCTTGCATAATGTTGAACAGACTTCAAAAACCAGTTATTCTTATGGGATCAAGAGGTTGTACATGAAACTTACTTTGAATATAGGGCCTGATTCTTCCATTAAAGAATGAGCAAAAAGATGAAAAGATAATGGAGAAAGCTGTAGGCAGGAGCTAGGACAATTTGTCAGCATGTAAACATCTTTGGTTTCCCTTTCTATCTCTTGGAGATAACCTGGAAGGACCAGAAAAGATGGGCATATATTTCCATTTCTTGCTTATTTTACAGTATGTATAATGACAATTTACTGACCCACAATATGCCTTTTTCAAATTCACTACAAACAAGACAACCACAATTCTCTAGAAAGAGAAATAATATGGCCAAAGTCAAGGAACAAAAAGTGTCAAGGCTTGGAGTGAACCTGGACTTTCAAGACTTTCAATGATCTATTTGAACCCAGAACAAAAAAGTGTCAAAAGCATTTGTAGGAAAATAGAAAAATCAAAAACAAGTACAAAAATTAAACTTATGAGTACAGGTTAGTAGCATTAACTGCCAAAAAAAGAGAATGTTATACAACATCCCAAATGACAGGAATTAACAGAAACTGCTGTTTTGTTTTTTTCTTAAAAGAAAGTATTTTAATAAATTAATGATAATTACAAACAACTTACCTTTCCCAGAGTGAGCAACAAGAGGGGATAGAATAAAAAAATTTTTTTTTGAATTTCGATGAAAAAAAACAGCTAGAGTGATGGCCAGAAGAAACATCATCTACAAAAGGAGCTTGTTAGGTAATCTGGGAATCAGGACCTGGAAAGTCAAGGAGGCCCAAGAAGAAGAAATATTCTGCATCCTTAGATGAGGAGGGGGAGAGAAATAACTAGGCCCAGGAAATATGTGTGGAGGAGAGGATAATAGGAAAGCAATCCACAGATTAAAAGACCAAAAGTCATAAAGAGTCACTTCCATCAGAGAACAGACCAGACATTTGAGGGATACACAATTAATTGCATGACCAGTCCTTAAATCCTTTGCACCACTACTTTCTTCAGATCCAGCTGAGAATGGTACAGATATACCTACTTACTATTCAACTAGTATGCAATGATATATACCTGTTTTGAAAAAAACACTATGCTGAGTGGTAAATAAGTGCTTCCCTGAGTCGAAAGAGAACCCATTACCACTCTTGTTCTTTTCCCAGGGATTCTGCTTCAGCATTACTTACTATGCCATTATGATAATTTGGTCCTAGAATATGTTGGGTATCATTATTAGCAGGATGTCAAATAAGGGCCTAATTCATATAACTTTTTCCCTACAGGAAACCTCAATCCTTCAAAATTTACTTTTTTCCCTCCTAGTTCAATCTATTAGGACTTTAGTCCCTTTATATTTTGAGCTGCTTTGAGAAAGTTTGCATTTTCTTGTTTTTTCCCATGCTAAGTTTGATTTCTGGTTGTAAACTGAACAGGGGAAAATTATGAGGTAGTGTCTCTGAACAAAGTTCTTATGACTTCACATTTGTGTCAAGAAAGTATATGAGTATATCTCATAATCTGTGCCATCCCTGTGGTAGTGAAAGCTTTCACTGATGGTCTTTCCAGTGACCTCTATGAACTAATTTAGGGGAAAGTCAAAGAAACCAAACCAAATAGGTGGACACATATATTTTAGCTGAATAAGATATTCTTATACCCATATTATTTAAAAGTAAACCCTCCTTTATATACTTTCATTCATACAAATAGGGGCCACCTGCAAAAATCAGATGACAGTATAAAAAATCTCTTGAAGAAAAACTGAATAGACACAGGTAATATGGCCCCACCCTACTTATTATATTGAGATATTGTCTTGTTAGCTCTGGGACTGCTGTTTTTAAAAACACAAATGGTAAAGTGTTCAACAAGAGCAGAGTCTTCATTTGCTGAACTCACCAGCAATTCAGCATGTTATGCTGCTAAGCCATCCTGCTAAACAACAAATGAGATTCCAGAGGCCAAGGCTTGCTGAGAAAAACACTTCTCACTTTATCTCCTTGTAGCTCAATAAAACAACAAAGACCCAGTTGGCCTAATTTTTATAATATTGTGCTTTTTTTCTGGATAAACCATCTGGCTCCTGACTTAATCAAGTCACACACTTTGACTATAGATTGAATCCTAGTTTCACTTGATGTTGGTGACTTCTTCCAGTATTTGCTTTGGACCAAATAATAAAATGCCTCTTTGTTTTTTCTAAGTATTAGAGCTGCTCTCATGATTTTGTTTGCTTGCTTTGACTATACTATTTTCTATTCATTCATTAGACAATCAATAACCAGTGAAAAGTTTACACTAATCAGTTTTACCATGTTTGTGTTTATTCCAACTAAAAAGTAAAATTTATTGTCATGTATTTCTTTAAGAAAACCTGTACTGATAACACCAGCTAAAGTTTTTGAAAATAACACACTGATTTCTATAATATCACGTTCCATATACATATATGAACCTTTTCAATTCATTTTCTTTAAGAACTTCATTGTCAGACAATTGTCTGACAATTGTCTGACAATGTACCATTAATTCATATGTAGTATGAATTTTTCTAGAGCACAAAATCTGACATAAAGAATTCTTTAGTCATTATTTTCTGTTCCAAGAGGGAAATCTTAAGATAAACATGATTACTTTTTTTTAGTCACTGTCTTCACCTTTTGTAGAATTTTATTCTTTATATAGATCTATGAAGCATTAATTGAAGCAAATCTATTAAATCACTATATTACACATCATCTCAAGTCATGAGTTCCACTTACTAAGGAAAACCACTAACATTATGAGTCAAAAGAATATCTTGTATTTTCTTTTCAAAATTTTGGATTTTATTTCTATAAATTCAATAATGTTCACTTACATTTTTTTAATTTCTGAAATTTCTTCATTCTGGTCACTTTCTCCTTTAGCTTGTCAGACTCAATCTAAACCTTCTTTATTTACAATAGAACATTTTTATGGCTACTCACAATAGATGATAAACATTGAATTATGTGACTTGATATTTAATCATGATGTAAGAAATTTCTGCTGAAACATCTTTCCTACAGGATTTGATTATCTTAACATATGTACCCTGACTTGTGTGTGTGTGTGTGTGTGTGTGTGTGTGTGTGTGTGTTTTAAGTTGGTTTCAAGCTTGAGTATGAAATGTGGTTATTTACATTTTAGCTGGGAATCACGTTACCTCAGTGACAATACATCATTTCATTATCTTCCTCCTCAATAAGATGACAGTTTTTGTTTAAAAAAAATTCTATATGAGAATCAAGTAGCATAACAGAGAGGTCTGTATTATTTTTCCATAATATTTTTATGTGTGGTATGTGCTCAATGAAGTATATGTGAAGATTTGAGATCTTTATCCTTACATAATATGGGTATTTCCCATTATACATTTCTCTTTGACCACTGCCCTTCTTCATGTAAGTTTGTAGATTTTGTTCTGTCTTTTTACTTAATTCCTGGGTCTATATCTGAGAGATATGAAGATTATATTCACACATTCACATAAATATTTATCAAAAAGTGCTCTTAGGAACAGTGTTCATAAGAGTCACAATGTAGAAATAATCCAAATTCCAACAATTGATTAATAAATTAAAAATGTGGTATATTCATACCACTGAACAATATTCAATCATAAATATGAGCAAATTAACTACACAGATTGAGTTAACATTGTAAACACATTCTTAACTGAAAGCCAGTCACTAAAACCACATTTTTTTTCCAATCATACACAAAGTCCAGAATAGAAAATTCCATAGAGATAGAAGGTAGATCGATGTTTACCTAGGGTTAATCTGAGGGTATAGAAAGAGCATAGAATGACAAAAACTGAGCCAATTTCTTCTTAGTTTTTAACATGTGTAATATCTACTGCATGAGTTTTGCTCACATATATTAAGTAACATTTTAAAATATGTTGAAATAAATATATAGGCCAATGATTTAGCTATTATAATCATGACTATATTTTAAAATTTTATTATATTGCTTTTTGACTATTGAGTGACTTAATATGGCCATATTTCTTTACAAAATGCCTTACTCTTGGTCATGTAATGTAATGTACAGAATTTAGAATAATTCAGAAGTTTTTGTTAGTATGTTTCTTTACTTGGGCATACCATTTGCCTTTGCAGCATTGACAAAACACATAAATAAAAAATAAACAAGGGCATTCTTTCATACATAAAAATGAAAATAAATTGTATTCTATTTATTTGTATGGCCTCTAAATGAGACTTCATCCCAAGGTTTGACATCAAAAGATACATTTATTTTCTCTGATGCCAGCCTTGAGGGCCCAGGTTGGCTTCATTAAAGTAGGAGACTCTTGTGCTATGCATTTACCAATAGTGCATGGAGAATGCTTCCTCTGCTAAAGCTATGCTTGTATATGTGAGCTTTTCTCAGTTTCTTCTCTTCTCTAGCATGGCA
The DNA here is from genome assembly GCA_025594165.1 of Tamias sibiricus. NCBI lineage: Eukaryota > Metazoa > Chordata > Mammalia > Rodentia > Sciuridae > Tamias > Tamias sibiricus. The sequence goes on from CM046668.1 coordinate 34,812,708, forward strand.
TTTCATAACAAAATTAAAATATACTGTGATTCTGTAGCTTCAGCCATGCTCTGATTAGGTAACCCCCATTCAGTTTATAAAAAGTACCTACCAGCCAGGTGCATTAACACTCTCCAGTAAGTCCAGTAAGTTGAGGCAGAAGGACCACAAGTTTAAGGCCAGCCTGGGCAATTTAGCAAGATCCTTTCTCAAAATTAAAAATAAGTAAAAGGGCTGGAGATACAGCTCAGTAGAAGCACCCCAGAGTTCAAAGCTCAGTACAGAAACAATAAACAAACAAACAAACAAACAAAAACTTGGTCACAAGATGGAACCCCCATGGCATGTTTGCTCTAAATTTTAGAGGCTTGTAACCTCTGGCTGAAGGAGGGATTTTGAGACTACAGGGTCCCAATTCATGGTTCCCACAGCCTACATTACCCGTATTCTGGGTCTCACATTTTATTATAAATTCATATGGGGCTTATAGGGCTTATAATCACCTTCTTCCCCATAGTCTGTTCATTCTTCTGAAGAACATGTAGTCACATGTTTCCAGACCACAGTTTTGTTTTGTTTTTTGTCTCACTAACTTAAACACAATAAGTTTGAATTAAATTCATCTAATTTTCTATAATATAGTTTAAAAATGACCTATACTCTTTAAAATATGAGTTTTTTTTTTTTTTAAGATTGCCCTATAAAATGTTAATCTAATTTTCAGAAAACTGATCAACAGTACTCCAGAGGAAAAGCACATGAAGCCAATCTTTCCACATCCTTTTCAGATTATTATTGTTTAAATCATCAAATTATTAGATTTACAAAATTCTCCTTGGAGTGTAAGCTACAGGAATGATCTCTGTGTTTTGCAAACAAAAGACAGCTACTCGTTTTCATGAAATAGATTTAAATTTCACATGATACCAATATGATTGTTTTAAAAATTCCAATCATTTACTTACACTTGGGAGTTAATAGAGCCAACAAGTATTGTGAATTTGATAGAGAAACTTGTAATTGTCCTGAGATAATGGCCAATTTGAACATCTTTCCAAAACATATAAAATGATACTCATTTCCCTAAACCTTAAACAGCAAAATTTATACATAAATTTCTTTTTGAGGTTATTATGCAGATTTTAAAAATTTATTTATTGGTCCTTAATGTTGCCCTTAGAAATCACAAATTGTCTGCAAAGTAATCTCAGCCCAGATGCTCTGTGCCTGACATGGGAAATGGGATCCTGACAAGCTCTGCCTCTCTACTCTTCTCTTTATTTTCTCTGCACTAGAAACAATTAGGAAAGCAGCAGCTGCTTCCATCTATTGCCTCACTGTTCCAGAATTATACTGGACGTAGATGATAATGCCCTTCCTATTGTTTCTTTATAGGACATGTAACTGAGTTGCAGAAAGAGCAAGGGAAATGTTTATGAAAGCATCTTACAGATAATTGGGTAATTCAAAAGATCTAGTAATGTCCACAACTGGTTGAGCTCACGGGAAGTAAAAATGCTGTTTTCCCCTATGATAAGAAAGAAAGAAAGAAAAGAAAGAGAAAGAAAGAAAGAAAGAAAGAAAGAAAGAAAGAAAGAAAGAAAGAAAGAAAGAAAAGAAAGAAAAAGAAAGAAGAGAAAGAGAGAGAGAGAGAAATGTGGGTAATAATTAAAAAAAATGCACAGGCACGCTGTCAGACTGGAAGGGATTTTAATATACAAACAGTGACTGCATGTGTTTGACATACATGGTGACAGTTTGAAAGGCTTTTTATATTCACTATATTTTCATTAAAATTGAGCATGTAAAACTAGACATCCTATTACCAAATCATAAAACCAATATATCCTCAATGTTTCTTGAAAAGAGATTTTCACAAATTTGCAACTATAAAGAATGTAACCTTGGGAAAGGTTCTGAGGGGCCAATCAAAAGTTAATACAAAAATGTGCTCAAGGAAAAAATGTCTAACTTTAAAAAAAAAAAAAGTTGTTTTTGATACCTCAAATAACACTATTCCATTGAACTAATATTCCCAAGTTTGCATGAAACTAGGCTATAAGTAATTTATTCTGAACACCTACCATATTTGAATAATAATAATCATAGTATATCAAATTTTATATTAATATTAATATATAGAAAGCAACTAATTCTCTTTAACTGATTTTAGGGGAAATAGAGTTTAATCCAAAAGTAAGAAAAATAACCAAGAATACACTGAAGGAGTATTAGTTTGAGTCTGTGATTTTTTTTTAATTAATGCAATGCATTTTTGAGTCTGTGATTTTGATCCCATCTTTCCATCTCCTTTTTTTGAGAATTACCTCTTTCTCATCTTCATTCAACCTTTCCTGTATCATCGCATCTTTTCTTTCATTCAATCAACAACATGGTGATCCCTTAGTTAGCTAGGATATTTCTCTAAATTTCACTAACAGAAGTTGAAAATTAAAGAATTTTTATATTATCTTAATGACAAATATTCTTTTTTTCAGCAATTCAACTAATGGAATTTTTACTTTAAAATGAAATGAAGGCTACATGTAAAATGAAAGCTAACATAATGGCACCATGCACTCATTATCTAAGATTGTGCTTTTGACATTTGCTTTGATGCCAAAAGAAGGTACTTCCCCAGTAACTATAGAAACAGATTGTTCTATGGATTAGAGCCCATTTCTATCTATTAGTTGCTGCTAAGGAATATATTTGATGCATTGTAATGAACACTAATTATACCAATGATTTAGCAGCAGATTTCAGATGGTGTGATCCTGTTTTAGGCAGGCAGATTTGCATAGCAATTTGAACTTTTCTATACTTCTTTAAGTATTAATTCTAACAGGTTTAACAACAAATATTGCTAGGCATTCATACTGGTTCAGGGACTGAATTAATTACCATATAACATTAGTAGAAATGATTGTCAATAGAGTTGTAGAACCTATTGAAACTGGAGTCTGGGTCAGTTCTATGAAATTACAAGTAACAATGCCAGAAAATGCCATAAATTAAAAATAATTTTAATCCTAAGGAAAGTTCAAGTAGATGGCTACAGTCTTATGAAGAAAATGGTGGGCAATACCAGTCAACTGGAAGGCATTTATAAAGGGGTAAAATGCCAATGTAGATAATTTAAAATCTCATTTTTTTTCTGGCAACAAGTTACCTCTAAGATTATAATTCTCTAATACAAGGCAAACACTCTGTGTGGTATTACATTAGAGATTTTACACATTGAGATCTTAACATTATTTCATCACTCATGACATTGTTGGATTCACAATAATCTCCCTGGTACAGGGCGAGGGAACTAAAAGCATTCACATGGAAGAACAAAGTGAAATGATGAATATTTTTCCTTTTCCCTTTCACTTCAATCAGGAATACCAAATAAGACACGCAAGTAATAGTACAACTCCAGTCTTCCATATGGCAGGCACCTCTATGTGAGAAAGCCTTATTTCCCATTACACTAAGATGTTTCTCCTCCCAGAATAATTCTTGAGCCACTTTTGATCAACATAGTTCAAAATGAGTTGAAACCTCTTTTATTGTCCTAACATTCCTCAGATAATAAGAAAGGGGGTGGGAGGGTGGGAGAAGACTGACTTAAAGCAAAAGTACAATGTTATCAGGGATTAGCAGACATGGCTGAAGAATGAGGAGCTACCCAAGTTGTGGAGAGTTTTGTTAATAATAAATGTTACATAGCAACAGTGAATGAACAGATATGCTCCAGATATCCTGGGGTTTCAATTATAAAAGTTCAGGTATTTCTACTTTTATTTGTAACACATGCTAGACATTTCCCCTTGTCCTCGATCCTCACATTTTAAGATTTATTATAATTTTAACCCATGGATCTTCAAATTAACATTAGGCCAACAATAAGAAGATTTACTATGAACAACTGAATAGAAATCAAATTGTACATCTCAAAGGGAAGCAGTCTACATGTATCACAACTTGAAAATTATTTACTGTCATTGATCTCATAACCTGTTACTGTGTTTTGAACCTTCAGTCCACATGTGCAAATCAAATTTTGAGTGTGAGTCTCTTTTGCTTTGGAGGTTTACCACAATAATCTCACAAGTTCTCCTTAATTTCTATTTCCCTAATACACGTTTATAACATCCCCTACCCCATATCTGTCATTTCTGTCTTCAGATTTATATTCCTGGTCTATCTTCTTTTCCTGATCTAGCAGGTTTGATCCATCATCATAATTCTTGGACCATTTATCATGATCCTTTCATTTGTGCCTTTTAAGAGCTCATTCTCTTGTGGGGAATGATGGCACATGCCTGTAATCCCAGCAACTCAGGAGGCTGAGGCAGGAGGATTGCAAGTTCAAGGCCAGCCCTAGCAAGTTAGTGATACCCTCAACAATTTAGTAAGACCCTGTCTCAATAATAAAAAACAAAAAGGGCTGGAGATGTATCCTAGCAGTAAAGCACCCCTGGGTTGAATCCTTAGTTTGGGAAAAAAAAAAAAAAAAAAAAAAAAAAAAAGACTTTATTGTCTGCACAACTACTGCAGCAATATTTTAGGAAGATAAGTGAAATCTCAGTGTTCCGATGTCAAACACACTTATAATATGATTCTAATGATTTATTACCTACGTGAGCTAAGTCATGACCACATATTTGACTTCATCTCTCCTGAGGTCCACTCTCTACCTGACAGGTTTAAGTCATGCTGCCCTTACTTTTTCAGTACACCAATTTTATTCTCCTTTCAGGAATTTTACATTTTCTAAATCAGAGAGGATTACCAATGATTAGTATCAGAGTTTTACAGAGAAACAGAACAAATAAGTGGATAAATGGATCAATAAATAAAAAGATTAAATAAATAAATAGGTTTATTATAAAGAGTTAGCTCACATGATTATACAGTCTTAGATGTACTATATTTGCTGTCTGCAGACTGGACACTCTAAAGACACATAAGTATTTCAGTCAGCTTTTTCACTGCTGTGACTAAAAGACCAAACAAGAACAATTTTACAGGAGGAAAAGTATATTTTGAGGCTCAGGGTTTCAGAGGTCTCAGTTCATAGACAGCCGACTCCATTCCTTGGGGCTCAATGTAAGGCAGAACATCATGGCCGAAGAGTACGATGGAGGACAGTGTCTCAGGACATGATCAGGAAGCACAGAGAAACACTACTCACCAGATATGAAATATATTCCAAAGTCATGCTTCCAATGAACCTCTTACAGCCACAACCTACCTGCCTTCAGTTACCATCAGCTTTTCAGGGGAGTGATCCACTGATTTTGTTAAGGTTCATAACCCAATCATTACTTTTCTAAGCCTCTGCCTAAAATTTTCACCAAATTCTACCACCATTCATCCCTTAATCCTTGTTAAGGTTCATAACCTAATCATTACTCTTAAAGCCTCTGCCTACATTTTTCACCAACTTCTCCCACCATTTATCCCTTAATTCTTGTTATGGTTTGAATATGAGGCATCTCTTGCAAGCTCACATGTGTGAAAATGCAGAAATGTTCAAAGGAGAAATGATAAGATCATGAGAGTGGTAAGCCAATCAGTGGATTTGTCCATTTGATAGATTAATTATTTGAATGATTTACTGGGTGGTAACTATAGGCAGAGGGAGAAGGTGGGTCACAGGGGGCATGATGGTGGGGATTATATTTTGTCTCTGGCTCCTTATTTTCTTTCACATTGCTTTCTGGCTGCCATGAGCTGAGGAACATTCCTTTATCACATTCTTATTGCCATGATGTTCTGCCTCACCTCAGGACCACAGAAATTGAATTAGCTGACCAAAGACCAAACGTCTGAAACCATGATACCAAAATAAACTTTTCCTCCTCTGAGTTGTTCTTATTAAATATTTTGGCCGCAATGATGGACATCTAACACAGAAATTGGTACCATACATGGGATTGCTACCATGACTACCTGATCATGTGGTTCAGAAACATTTGGAACTGGTTTGCAAGTATTTTGGGGAAGTTTGAAGATACTGACTGGAGAAGCTTTAGAAAGTTGTAAGCAGAGAGCTTCATGGGCAATGATGGTGAAAGTTCAGAAAAGCAGTATGCATAGAGTGAGTTGGAGCACAAAGACTGCTTGTAAGGTTTCAGAAGGGAAGAAGGACTCTATTGGGAAGGGTACAAGAGGCAATTCATGTTACATTATGACAAATAATTCTGTTTACGTTTGCCCATGTCCCAAAACGTTTTGTGGATCTAAATGTAAAGATAATGAAAGAATCTGCCAGACAAAATTTCAAGGGAATAGATCATTGAGGAGGTGTAATGGGTATTACTGGCAGATTTTAGCATGGTTTATTATGAGAATGGGAGCTAGAGACATACAGGAAAAAAGGATTTTTAAAACTTGCAGTTTAGCCAAAGAAGAAGCATGTGTAAATCTTTGGCCAAGGAAGGTGTGGTTGCTCAAGAGATTATCTCCATTACATAGAAGTGCTTTGCACAGAGACAATAGGAGACATGCTTAGAAGGCATCACAGGAATTATCAAGGCTACACCCGTGGTGACTCAAAGATGCGAAAATAAAAACTTATTGGAAAAGAGACTGTGGAAAACTCTGTACACACAGAGTTGACTATGAAGTTGTTTCCCAAGGATTTATTTCACTATGTTCAGTTGCCTGGGCATACAGATACCTCTGTAAACATGGTCCTCCAAGGGGACTTGGCAACATCTTGAACTGGCAGCAAACCTTAGGTTTATCCATGTGGTACTCATTCTGGAGGAATGCAGAATACTAGAGTTAGGGGGTCATGGCTGCTTCTACAGAGATGTCAAAAGGAGGCCTGAAAGATAAGGCAAAGTTTAGCAGGGTTGGAATTTTGCAGGTATCCCATGAGATGGCAATGCATTAAACTATGAAAATGATGCCACAGCTGTATGGACATCCCAGGAATGAAGAAATGTCAGTTACATAGAACTTCTACTAAGGAAAAGCTGCTGGCTACAGACAGAGCCAGCCTACAGGAAAGGCCATATGGGCTAAAATCTAAGAGATGGGACTTTCCAGATCCTTTAGAGCTCACAACGTGTCACCATATGCCTCAGATCTGAATGTGGAGCTACATCACCTAATATCTGACCAATTGGATTTTGGTCTTGCTTTGGTCCCATTCCTTCTTTCTGGACCTTTATGCTTCCTTTTAGATATGGCAATGTTTACTCTGTACCATTGTGTGTGTGTGTGTTTGTGTGTGTACACATATGTATGTGTATATATATAGATGTATATGTATATATATATATATATATATATATATATATATATATAAATGTATGTGTGTGTGTATATACTTTTACCCGTTTTAGGGGCTCAAAATCAAGAATTTACCTTCAATCTCAGACAAGATTTTGGTCTTGGACTTCTGTGCAAACCTAGAAATGTTAAGACTTTGGGAACTCTTGATGATGGACTAAATACACTTTGCATTGTGAGATGGACATTAGCTTTTTTTAAAAAAAAAATTGTTCTAAGTAGTTATACACGGCAGTAGAATGCATTTTGATATATCATACATAAATGTAACATAACTTCTCATTCTTCTGATTATACACGATATATAATTACACTGGATGTATACATATATATATTATATACATAGGCTCATAATGTTCAATTCATGCTACTATCCTTCCTACCCTTATACCCCCTCCCCTTCCTTCATTCCTAAACTTTTAATCCTCTAATTTGTTCTTATCTATTATTTTGGCTACGATAAGAAAAATCTAACACAATCCTATGTTGTTTTGTTTTACATTTGTTACTGCATTTGTTTGTATTATATATTCTATCCTACTATGTCGAATTTTTCCCTCAAGAAAATATGTATTTCAAGGGCCACAAATTTTGTCAGTCCTTATTCCTGGAATATATCTAGTATGTTGAATAATGTCAAGGGTACACACTCAGTAAAATGTTTGTTGATTAAATGAATAAATAAAAATATGTATCACATTTTTCAGCACCTATTCATCTCTCTCCCTCACACAGAGAGCAAACTAAAGGTATGCAATGAGACTGAATAAATGAGAAAATCTGAATCGATTCTGAAAATAGAAAAAGTTCAGCCAGAACGATTTAGAAAATTGTAGAAAAATGAGTGTATAGATAATTGTCAAAATTTCAACTGCATTGCAATAGACTCACAGTGAATCCCCTTTGGTCACCAATTTTATCAAAAATGCAGGACTTAGGATACAGCATCAGCTTCTAGCCATCTTCTTCTAGTTAATGGGTAACTGAAATGCTACTGTGACACATAATTTTCTATAGTTCCTTCTTATGTGCAAATTAACATTTTCATGAACATTCTTCATTTTTCTTCTTGATTTTTTAATTTATTTTAATTATGTATATATGACAGCAGAATGTATTTTAATTCATTGCACACAATTACAGCACAACTTTACATTTTTATGGTTGTAGACCATGCAGCATTGCCCCATATGCGCAGTCATACATGTACCTACAGTAATCATGTCCATCTCATTCCACCATTTTTCCTACCCCTATATCCCCTCCTCACTCCTTTCTCCCCTTTACCCCATCAAAGTTCCTCCATTCTTCCCATGCCCCCACCCCCATTATGGATCAGCATCCGCTTATCAGAGAGAATATTTAGCCTTTGTTTTTCTGGGATTAGCTTACTTCACTTAGCATGATATTCTCTCCATCCATTTACCTGCAAATGCCATCATTTTATCATTTTGTAAATGATATCATTTTATCATTTTATACACAATGGAGTAATATTCCATTGTGTATGTATACAACAGTTCTTTATCCATTCATCTATTGAAGGTCATCTAGGTTGCTTCCACAGGTTCGCTATTGTGAATTGAGCTGCTATAAACATTGATGTGGCTGCATTACTATAGTATGCTGATTTTAAGTCCTATGGGTATAGACCTAGGAGTAGGATAGCTGGTTCAAATGGTGGTTTCGTTCCAAGTTTTCTAAGGAATTTCCATACTGCTTTCCAGATTGGTTGCACTAATTTGCAGTCCCACTAGCAATGTATGAGTGTGCCTTTTCCCCACAACCAGCATTTATTGTTGTTTGTGTTTTTGATAGCTGCCATTCTCACTGGTGTGAGATTAAATCTTACAGTAGTTTTGATTTGCATTTCTCTAATTACTAGAGATGTTGAACATTTTTTCATATATATATTGATTGAATGTATTTCTTTTTTTGAGAAGTGTCTGGTCAGCTCCTTAGCCCATTTATTGATTGGGTTGTTTGTTTGTTTGTTGTTAAGTTTTTTGAGTTCTTTATATATCCTGGAGATTACTGCTCTATCTGAAGTGCGTGTGACAAAAATTTGCTCCCAAAATGTAGGCTCTCTCTTCATCTCATTGATTATTTCTTTTGCTGAGAAGAAGCTTTTTAGTTTGAGTCCATACCATTTATCAATTCTTGATTTTATTTCTTGTGCTTTAGGTGTCTTGTTAAGGAAGTCCTGGCCTAACCTGTCTTGATGAAGATTTGGCCTACTTTTCCTCTATTAGCTCAGTTTCTCTGGTTTAATTCCTAGGTCCATGATCCACTTTGAGTTGAGATTTGTGCATGGTGAGAGATAGGGGTTTATTTTCATTTTGCTGCGTGTGAATTTCCAGTTCTCCCAACACCATTTGTTGAAGTATGGCCATACTACCATACTACCTACTGTGCTATACAGATTCAACGCAATTCCAATTAAAATCCCATCATCACTTCTAACAGAAATAGAAAAAGTAATCATGAAATTCATTTTTAAAAATAAGAGACCCAGAATAGCCAAAGCAATCCTTAGCAAGAAGAGTGAAGCAGGAGGCATCATAATACCAGACCTTAAACTATATTACAAAGCTATAGTAACAAAAATGGCTTGGTATTGGCACCAAAAGAGACATGTAGACCAATGATACAGAATAGAAGAAACAGACACAAACCCACATAAATTCAGTTTCTCATACTAGACAAAGGTGCCAAAAACATACATTGGAGAAAAGATAGCCTCTTTTTTTTTTTTTTTTTTACTATAAAAATAGACATATGTTTAGTTTAGTCATTATAAAAACTCCCTGGCATCTTTTCTTCCTGGTATTGATTGTATCAAGCTGATCATATGTCTATATTAGTTTTTGAATTACAAGGAGAACTTAGAAAGATATCTAGGAGAGGGATTAGAATCCTTTACTGTAAATTCAGAATAAGAATGAAACTACAAAATATTATTTCCCGATGGTAAGGACTGCACAGGTACGAAATTACACATGGGAAAGAAGATTGCTTCTTTCAGCTTGTAAACCTATAACCTCTTTAGAGCTAGTGCAGTTATCTGCTCAGGTGATTATGGAAGCACACTGTAGAGAAAACAATATCTTCAATATATAAGATGAGAATTTATCATAATATTTTAGTGTGTACCTTTTTCCCTCTCATTTTCAACTTAAGAAAATTCATTTGAAAAATTTCAGCACTAAGAAGAACCAAATAGATGACTTTGTTCATGGTCAAAGCTTTAAATAACATAATGCAAGGAATAAGGAATATGTTAGTAGTGGTCATTTTTATAAATAAACAATAACCAGAATGTGAAAGATACTTTGGAAGGTGAAACACTGTAAAGCACAGTGGTCAGGAACAGGTTTTGGAATTAAGTATGGCGGCATTCACACTCTTCTTCTTGCATTTATCATAAGATATGGAAAAATGAGTTGACTTAAAATCCTTAGTTTCTAAAAATGCAAAGTGATTATAACACGACCTCTTTCAATCATTGTAGAATAAATAGAGTAATAATGTACAGAGTACTTAGCATAGATGTTAGCACATGGTAAAAGCTGTACTTAAGGAAGTCATTCTTAATACTAGTGATTTATATTCATTAATCACAACTTAGATCTCTTATAATTTTATCAGTACAAAGAATTCTGTACTTTCTTATGAAGAAAAGTATCATTTACCTATAAATACATGCTACTAACTCATACTTTTATATTAAAATCATAAATTTTATTTAAGTATGTACTCCAAGATACCTATAAATACATATTAGTTTACAAGACCAAAAACTTACTGCAGAATAATGAAGACAATCAGAATAATTAGTTGAAAGTTTTTTTCTAGGTGTCCTCAGTTTTCTTTTGCTTGTTTGGTCTGCTCTGTTTTCCTTTAAAAAGGCCTGTATTGAGCTTCAATAGGGTTCCCTGTCTGATTGCCTTTAGGGATGTTATTTGACATGGTTTTTCACAACCTCACCAAAAGAAGAAATTACCTTTGGTATTTTACTCAAAACCCAGATTAATGATTTTTAATTGTTACATTCTATGATTTTTAAAAAATATCTTAGCAAGATAAAGAGGAAGAAATGTGTATAACAGATATTCATGAAGTTAAAGTAGCTATAGAGACCATATGGCTTCAGAAACTTTATTTTCAAACATATAAAATCATCTGGAAAACTTGAGAATGTCACAGTTATGAAGGATGTTAGAAGAAGAGAACAAAATTAAAAGGCATGAGTTGTTGTTCTTTTTCTTGCTTCCCAGGCACATGATAGATACAATAAAAAAAAATTTAAAAAAGACATCCAAGCCAGGTTCTGCAGCTGTCTTGTGTGTACAATGGCATAAAGCATCTAGAGTCACTGATGAGGACACTTGCTTAGCCTTTACCATCTGCTCCCTCATGGTAGAAAGGGGACATTGTCGATCAGTAAGTCCTTTGCTTTGATCCATGGCCATTTGCTGAGTAATTGCAGGAGGCAGCCAGCTTTCAGCTTCAGCTCATTTCCTAACTAAGCACTTGGTACTTGTGTACACTTAAATGTACACTTAAAATGTACACTTCATTTTAACCTATGTTCAGTAACTTTGGGGGCATTTCTTCCACAAATACTAAGGTACATATGTAATATTCTCATAAATGCAAACATGACAATCAATAATCCTGTTGTAACTTTACTACAGTGAAATTATTTTACTTTTCTGTCTTCTTTTTAAAATTTTTATCCCTCACACATTTGAATATTTGAAATATAGAATCTTAACAGAATATTTGAAGGTTTCATAGATTCTAATCCTATGTATTGATTGAGGTATTCCTTTCATATATATATATATATATATATATATATATATATATATATATATATATTCATTAAGCCTTGAAACTGGAGATTTAGTTAATTTCATTTCTGGAAAGTGTTTGATATATAGCTGAGTTGACAGTACCTATCCACACAATCAAACCAATCAACTGAGTTGGAAGTACAAAGAGTTCTAACATTTAGACTTGTGCACTATTGATAAAATGTTCCTATTTTTGAATTCTGATTTTAAAATAGAAAAAAAAAACAATAATAAAGTGATGTCCCTTTCAGGATGATTTACTAAATCTCTCATTACCATTCTATGGATCTCTGCTTTAGGAGTAGTACGTTCCTATCTGTGACTTTGATTCGTCCCTGGAAAGCCTCAGACCTGGAACAATACACCACAGCAATACAATACACCTTTTAACAACAAAATGAGAGAAACAATAGTGAAAAGAGAGTTGGAAATCAAAAGCTAGTAAAGGAATACTCAATCCCATCAATTTCACAAAAGTCTGCTTATGGAATTGAAGATCTGGAAATCATTATCCATGACCTAGCTAACACCTGAAAGACTTTCTTTTCTTTAATTTGATAATTACGGCTTCAGTTTTCTACTTTGTTTTTTCTACAACCTCAGTTAGAATATCATTATGATCATGTAAAATGAGGATAAAACATTTGGAGATAGGATGTGTGGTCTCAATGAGTGGAAGCAAATTCAGGAAACTACATTTATATGTCGGAGTTCAATGGCTGACAAAAATTTTGGCCAAATTATTTGTAAGCCATGATAACAGAAATACTGGTTGCCTAAATCACAGAGACTTGGTCTTATATCTGATTATATTCCTGGCTTGGGTAATGGTACTACTATGCAAGCTTCCCAGGCCACACTGACTTTAGGATAACAGGACCTGGTTTCATGTGTATTCCACCACCTCAGTTTCAACTCTGGGACTCGTCCTGTATAGTGGATCTTTGTATTATCAGGAGTGACTCTGAAATAACAGGGTAGTTATCATTCAAGGCATTTTTTTTTTCTAGTGGGAAATAAGAGCTGATTGAAAAGCAAATAGTTTTGTAGATAATGTATGTACTTCTCAGATGATCCCAGATGAAACAAGTCTCTCAGCATGATGACCTCAAAATCTATTCCTTATATTAGCTTTTCCTCTTTTCCCATCTCCCTGCTCCACATCCCTATTCTGGGATGAACTAATAAACTAATTTCACACAAGCTTCGTTCAAATTGTGCATTCAGGGGGACACAGGCATTATTGATAGGAGTAACACTAGTGAGCAGACCCTAAGGATTCTATAACTGTTGTATTTCCTGGTTAGACTCTAAGAAATATTTCCCTTCTGGTGAAAAGTGCAGTTATCATAGTCCCTGGAACCATCATTAAACCATTCTTCTAGGAAGAGTTGTATAAATTATGGGTGGAAGGATATCCTTGAATTACACATGTAAACAATTTTCATTTACCTGGCTTTGTTAAAAGTTTTGATAACTTTGGTGATTGCTTTATTTTAAATAACTAATCCTTTGTTAACTTCTTTTAGAAGTTGTGAAAAGGGAAGAAAAAAAAAGTGATCACATGTCAACTCTGGGACTACTGGGAAAACCAGAAAGTCTAAATGACAGTGTTTAAAATGATCCACAGCTCAAGGTTCTTGGGTACACACTGGGATGCTTCAGTTCACCAATGGGCCAGAAAATGGATTGCTATTGCAATGTTGCCCCACCCAAGGTGATTCTGAGCTATGATTAGTATACTTGCTTGCTTGTTTTATTTTATATAAAAGAAGGATTAACCATAAGAAAAAATAGGCATAAATACCTCAGCCATAACATATGACTTAACGTTTAGTCAGAATCTTTGGAAGTTCTGATAAAATGAGATCAAAGAAAAACTTAATAGACTTATAAGACTGGGCAGGAGAAAGGTGTACTTTTGTGTCTCCTATTAATGCCTTCCAGAGACCATTCACTATACACTATGCACTTAAGAACGAGAAAAGTAGACTAGTGGATCTTTAAAGAAAGGATCACTACTTCCCATCCTTCTCCTTACTAGTCTGATTGGCCTTTTGAAAGAGTATAAATTATAGAAATGATAAAGCCTATGCATCAGTTTACTAGCTTGCCTCCTCCTAACAAAGATGATCTCATTATTGCTGCTGCTGAATGTCTGGATCAGTCATCAGCAGAGATCAAAAGATATGGCACTTGTCCTTTATACCATATAAGTGAATACAAAACATATAATAATATGGTAGTTGGGGATAAGTGTTTCAAAGGAAAGAAAAACAGTCTATGAAGATAGGGAAGTGGATATCTTTTGATATAATATAGGGAAGGCTTCTCAGAGAGGAAGAACTTGAAGCAGAGATCTAAAAGAAAAGAGGGGACAGGGAGTATGGGTATACGGGAAAAAATATTTCAGGAAATAGGAGATTCAAGTTCAAAATTCTTGAGGCTAAAGCAAGCTAAGTGATAGAATAATGGCCAGCAGGCTAGTGTGGCTGAAGCATTTGCATAAGGAAGAGAGTATTACCACATGAGGTCCAAGTCATCATGGGAGAGATGATGATAAAACCACTTATAAAATTCTAAGCTTATGAGTATGATTATTGGGAAGTCATTGGAGAATTAGAGAAAAGGGATCATAGGACCTAAATAACAATTTTAAAAGATCTTCCCATGAGGATCTTCTCTTCTATTTGATAATATTAACATAGGCTGAACATCTAATCAGAAAAACATGAAAATCAAAGTGCTTCAAACTCTAAAACATTTGAATTGCAGCATGACACCATAAGTGGAAAATTCTACACCAAGAAATTTTGTTTCATGCACAAAATCATTAAAAAATATTATACGACATTACCCTCAGGTTAAGGAATAAATGACACCTAAATGACTTTCATGTTTACACTTGAATCTCACCCCCAAGATAATTCATTACATATATGCAAATATTCCAAAATCTTCTACTGCAGTAGTCCCAGAGAGAGAATCTTGGCTTAAACGAGTCTTGGTATAAGGAGAAGTGGTGAAGGAAGAGAGTGCAATTGTGGGTACATGCCTGTGATATACATAATTATGCACACATTTGTTAAAAAAATTACTAAATTAGAGAGTACAAGAATAGAAAGGATGGGTTCAAAAGTAACTTTTAACTTTCGCTCTAAGACCTCAGAGAAATTACAAATATGTGTTCTTTGTTTGTATATATCTGCATTTTGCTGACTTTTACAGCCGGTCTTTTTAAATCACTTCACAAGGAAATATGGGAAAGAAGGATGAGGTTGTTTTTTAAAGTTTACAGGTGATTGCTTAAAAACAAAGACAACCTTACTTTTGGTAGAGATTGCTTTTATGTCATTATTTCAACTGATGCTCTTCCAGAAAGCCAGCAACCTGATACATCATCGTGATGTGCGAGATGCCACAGTTGAGATGTGATTCATTTCTCCATGAACACATTGTCTTCAACTTTTACAATAAAGTTTACTGAAAAATGTGTTTGTTGGAAAGATCAAATTTCCTCCCTCAAACAAATATTTTCCCCTTTGATGTTAATGTGTATTGCTGTTTGCTTTCTGTGAGTATGTTAGATTGGCATTGGAGTGACTTCCCCACGAAGGAGAGCTCAGCAGGGGCACAAACCTCTGTTCACCTGGGGGAGTTCATGGTGGGCTCCTGCATCCCAGATCTAGTTTTTTTCTCTTGAGAGCTACAAATTTCTGGCCTCTAAAACCTCTTAGAGACTTCTGCCATCCCAACCTCTCCCTTGTGTTTTATTCTAGCCCTCCTCTGCAGCTGCCACTTACATATTTTTCTATCATTTCATGGTTTAGCAGATGGAGAAATTAAAAAATAATGAATTCATAGAGTTTAACTCATCACAGTAATGAAGTTCCACATAAATGATCCTTCCACCAAAATACAATATGCTTAGTTGGCACAATGGTTGTGCAGCTAAAACTTAGAAGAGGAAGCCATCCACTATTCTATGTTTTATCTCCAGATAGCTAAATAGCATTTTGCAAATCACTTAACCTATCCTTTCCTCTTTATTAATTTGAACTACCTCATATAAGTATTCATAATTACTTAGGGTATGTCTTTGATTAATGTTCTTACCATTCAGACAGATCCAGAGGGTATATGTTCAACACTGAGGGAAAAGTCTTCCATCACTGAATCAGTTATTCTGGCAACCTCTATTGTCCTAGGGGGAAAAATAGTTTTACCTTGGAATGAAAAATAGTATCCACATAATATTCAATTTATAGATGAGAATAACAAAGCCTAGGGAGATAGTATGTCCTGGCAAGGACAGATGGGTAATTATTGGGAGGGTAGAAACTAGGAGCCAATTACATAGGTTTTCAAATAAATATCTCATCCATAATGTCATAGTTCCTACACAATTAGGATGTTCAAAAATAAGCAAAATAAAAAAGCGTAAAATTTAAATAATAATTAAAAGATGAAAATATCTACAATTTACTATTAAGAAAAATATCTATCAGGTAGCATACTCGTAAGCTCTTGAACTAGGGACAAAACCAATCCTATTAATATTAAACTCAAACTTACACTAGTAAATCATATGTAATTACACTTTCTCTGTTTAAAAAGGATTTACTTCAGAGGGATAGCTCAGTTTTATATAAGATCTGATAGAGTGTCTAAAGTCAATAAACTCCTTCAGGCTAACACTGCATCTGCTGGGCAAACTTCAAATCTTTACTCAAACTTCAGAGGTGTGAATTATTGGCCAGATGGATAATGATTATTCACTACAACACTCCATATAACAAGGTGTCTCTCTGGATAAAACATAAATATTAATAAAGGCTTTTGTTCAGGAGACAGAACTAACATCAGAGCAGTATGAAGAATCCAGATCTCTACAGAGAAGCTTGCCCTAGGGGAACAGACATACCTAGGCTATGATGGATCACCTTAGTAATCATGAAGGAAGATCACAAATCTTAAGAACCAAGGAAGCATGATTTATTAAGGACAGAAATTACTGAGGACAATAGGAAAAGTGGGGGAATTTGTTTTGGAAGTGCCACAGGAATAAGGAATAAAATTAAAGCAATACTCTAAACATATATTTTGTGTAAAACAAAACAAAAACAGTTAAAAATATGTACATTAAAAACAATGCAGAACACACATACAGCAGCCATATAGAATTCCATACATGTATCTCTCTTTTAAAGCAGGCAAATATTTCAAAACTTTGATACAACCGAAAGATAATACAAAATCTAGAAATTGAGATTGTTTAGTTTCATATGAACACATAATTCTTTTTTTCCATAATTGGAGAGAAATTATTCCTATGTTGCCTTGGGAAATGTATTAGTTTTATACCTCACTCCAATATTCTTAGAAGGGCCTAATGTTTGAAACAAATGCACTGCTTCATTTTTAGACAACTTTTATAAAATGACTCTACAACATCAAAAATTTCAAACATGCTCAGCCACACTATTACCTTACTTTTTAAATCTGAGGAGGTGCAAATATTAAAATTGGTTTTCAAATGTATATATCACAAAATAGTTGGATAATCCACCCTTTCATGAAAGTATTTCAAGTGTGTCTACATGTTCTCTGTTTGATTTGTCAAGTAGTCAGTCTGAATAGTTTAATGTAGAAAATCATTAAAATATCTATGAAATGTTCCCAAAATATTTAGCAAATATATTCAATATGTATATGATGGCCCAAATGGAAAACATAGACCATAATTATAACATGACAACATACAAGTAAGTGTTGCAGATTGGTTTAAGATCTGCATATGATCTCCTACCCTTGCCTGCATCCACACCATTTTTCATAATGTATCAAATATAAGTCATCAGTGTAGATCACTCAGATCCTGATTTGATATGAATGAATTTTTGGCTTCCATGAAACTATTTTAAGTTTTAGTTTCCTGAAAGAAAAATAAAACTTTTTTAAAAAATAGCACATGTGTTGTTGGAATTGCTAATGTTAAAAATACTAGACTTACAGAAAATGTGCATTAAATGCTATTCATAAAGAATGAAACTTTAGGGTAACACTCATTCCCTAGAAAAGTATCTCCATTAGCCATAGGGCATTAATTGCCAAGTGGTTAGATTATTGAAGGGAAAAGGAAAGTTCTTTCCAGACCATAACATTAAGGAAGTAAAAACACAAGCATCAAGAGAATAAAAAATGTGGTACCAATAATATTAATAAGAAATATTTCTTTGGCTAAAGCTCTTCTCCTTAGTTGGAACATTACCTGTGTCTCAAATGTACTTTGGGGTTTTTCAGGATACAATTCCCCTGTGTTCACTTCTTAGAATCTAGGGGGCATACTAACAACCTTCACTCCTCCCCAGATTTGCCTAACACATTCAGTTAATCTCTTCTCCTGGGCATCCTGTGAACACCTGCCAAACACTTGAGACTAACAGTGCTTAATGGTAGAGGGTGTTGATGTCTGCCTTGAGGCTTTGTTTCACTTGCAACCAAAGAGCTAGCTGGCAATGTCTTCTATTGTTGCAGAAACTGCTGGCACCAATACCATGGATGCTGTGTGCTCTCGGTATCCCATGATGATGTTTGAGTTTTACTCACTTGTAAATTACAGGCCTTAACGACGTAGGCATAAACCTACGGGGGATCAGAGGAAGGAAGCTTTTAATAAATAAATTTAGAATCATCCTTCCTCTCATACTGATCTTTGAGCCAAAATTTTGCAACCATTTTTTTTCTTAATCAGAATGTTATTTTCCCCAGAAGTTCTGTATTTCTTTCTCCAAAAATATCTAAAGGCACAGGAAACATTAGACTCAAGGAGGATTCTCAGCTCTAGCAAAAAAAAAAAAAAAAAAAAGTTAAGAGTGTTACTGAGAAGTACCAAACCAAGAACAAAAAAAAAATGAGAATGATTGGAATTGCTGGTGGGAATGCAAATTGGTGCAACCATTATAGAAAGTGGTATGGAAATTACTCAGAAAACTTTGACAGGAACTACCATTTGACCCAGCTATCCCACTCCTGGTGTATACCCAAAAGACTTAAAATCAGCATACTACAGTGATGAAAGCACATCAATGTTTATAGCAGCTCAATTCACAATAGCTAAAATATGGAGCCAACCTAGGTGCCCTTCAACAGATTAGTAGATTAAAAAAATGTGGTACATATACACAATGGAATATTACTCAGTGTTAAAGAAGAATGAAATTATGGCATTTGCCAGTAAATGGATGGAGCTAGAGAATATCATGCTAAGTGAAAAAAGCCAACCCTAAAAAAATGAAAACTGAATGTTTTCTCTGATATGCAATGCTAATTTACAATGGGGGGTTAGGGAAGAACGGAGTTACTTTAAGTAGAAGGGAGCAAAAGGGGTGGGCAAAGGAAAGATAGTAGAATGAATCAGACATTATTATCCTATGTACAAACATAACGATATGACCAATGTGATTCTACACCATGTACAATCAGTACAATCAGAAGAATGAAAAATTATACTCCATTTATATATATATATATATATATATATATATGTATCAAAGTGCATTCTACTGTCATGTAAAACTTAAACAAATTAAAAATGCTAGAAGTGTCATGAAAATGTGCAAACATTGTGGTTGTGGTTTATTCCTTTCAAGTTATTTTTAATTCCAAATCTTAAAATGAAAAATATAATCTAGTTGAAACAAAAGCATTTTCATCATAACAAAAACTGTGTTGAAGCCACATCTCTCTTCTGTCTACTTGTATTCATTTTTTTTCTTCATTCTCAGGGCAATTTGTTATAACAAAAATTCATGTTTCCCGGCTAGGGTTGTGGCTCAGTGGTAGAGCACTTGCTTGCCTAGCATATGTAAGGCACTGGGTTCAATCCTCAGCACCACATAAAAATAAATAAATAAAATAAAAGTACTGTGTCCACTTACAAGTAAAAAAAAATTTTTAAATAGATGTTTCCCAGGAATTTCAAATATTTCATTCTGCATATTGTGTGTTCAGTACCTTAAAAAGGTACTGTGTGATGCTTAGGCACAATT
This sequence comes from Tamias sibiricus, assembly GCA_025594165.1. Taxonomy (NCBI): domain Eukaryota; kingdom Metazoa; phylum Chordata; class Mammalia; order Rodentia; family Sciuridae; genus Tamias; species Tamias sibiricus. Next base: position 34,832,893 of record CM046668.1, read on the forward strand.
TACTGGGCTTTAACTGTGGATGCCTGGAGAAAAGCATTTTATCTTTTGCCATACCTAATCCATTTTGAATATAAAATTACATTTAGAATGTAAAAAAAATAAAAAAGAACTGGCAAGAGTTAATGTTTTGTTAATATTTGAAATATAGTTGAATAGCTTCAACTTTATTTGACTGTTATGAAAAAAGAAAATAAAATTAATCAATAGAGATTTTGTTTGTACATAGGAAGGAGCACTAGAAGATATAAATGTGGAATTTGTAACAATGAAGAATAAAATGTGGTAATGAATATTGACTGAATACTTATTACATGGCATTCTAAATAATTTCAACATATTAACTCATTTTATTAATAAAACATAATTTATAGATTATATTATGTTCTTTATTTTACAAATGAGAAAACTTAAACAGAGAAAAGTTAGTAAGAATAATAATGAATTGGGAAGAGGATTTTCATTTTCTTCCAATCACAATTATTTTACCTGACTATATTGCACCTTTTTGTTCTTTAAAACAAGGACCCAAACGGTATTATCTCTTTTATCTCCTAGACATTTATGATTCTATGATAAAAATATAAAACAGGGCTGGACACAGTGGCGCATGCCTGTAATCCCAGCGGTTTAGGATTACAGGGGGCTGAGACAGGAGGATCCAGAGTCCAAAGCCAGCCTCAGCAACGTAGTGAGACTCTGTCTCTAAATGAAATACAAAATAGAGCTGGGGATGTGGCTCAGTGGTTGAGTGCTCCTGAGTTCAATTCCCAGTATGAAAAAAATAAACAAATAAAAATAAAACATACAGTTGATCCTAGGAAAAAATATTAAATGCCTTCTCCAGGGAAATGTGTCATTTGATCATGTCCAGTATTTTGATTGATATTTTGTTACTAATCTAACTTCTGTATCATAAGGGAGACAAAAACTTACTCAGAAGTCTAGTCCAGAATAAGTTTTGTGTACAGCCTATGAGGTCCTTAGAGATTCATTCCCACTGTTACTGGTAATACATTCTTGAAAAACAACTAGAAGGTATATAATATAAAACCAAGCTTTCCTAGAGCTGAAAAATATAAAACGTCTCTTAATTAGCATAAAATGATTATTTATATTTTCTACATAAGTGATATCTGCATGAGAAAATAAAGCTTAATATGAGGTAGTATATAGCCTTAATTTTAGAACTCAGATCTGTAACCAAATGCTATGGTGTCCTCACACTGAATATATAACTATGGAAATTTTTCTTTATATCTCATTTTCTTTTGTTTAAGTTTTAACATAACACTAACAAGTGTCTGATAGTATTCTAATGAAGATTTAAAAGTGGATTTGATTTTTAACAAATAACAAGGAATTAGCAAATAGTATCTATTATAAGTAGTAGTAGTTATAAATGCTACAGACCCAATTCGAACATCAAATACAGACATTGAAATAGTTTTCAGTAGAAAATTATGATTTCCAAGAGTGGGACCAAGATCTTCACTACAGAGAAATCAACTCTCTTGATATTATATCATAAGACAGATTATTAACATGCTGTTGCTGTGAAAACAAAAAAGTACCTGAGATAATCAACTTAAAAGGAGAAAAGGTATATTTGAGCTCATTATTTCAGAGGTTTCATTCTATGGTCCCTTGGCTACATTGCTTTGGGCTTCTGGAAAGGCAGTAGATCATGGCAGGAATGTATGCAGGAGAAGACTGCTCAGCTCATGAGGAGGAAGCAAAGAAAGAGAAGAAGGCTCCAGGGTCCCAATATCCCCTTCAAAAACATGCCCCAAAGACCTGACTTCCTCCTTTTAGGCCTTACCTTCTTAGGGTTCCACAATCTCCCAAAAGTGCCACAGACTGGCAACCAAATCTTTATCAATTGAGTATTCAGAGGATATTTTAGATCCAAACCATAACATATAGGAAGATGGTAGCCCTCATTTATGTTACAGAATCTGTAGTAAATGTTTTCTCTTTCAATAGTTCTAAACTTGTAAGATTCATTAATTTTTGTCATAACCAGTGTTATAGGGAAGACTTAGGGCTCTACTTTTTGTTCCTGTGGTAAATTGGAAATGGTTTCAAGCTACATTCATTCAGGCAAACCTTGTCTTGTAATAATTTCACAAATAACTGCAGAGCTGAAAAATGCTGACAAATCTAATCTTTTCTAATAATCGGTGCTTATGTGATAAGTTGAAGGCATTACTCAAAGCTTTAGCAAGTAATGTACAAATGAGGAGACAGACATGGAATCTGCAATGGTTGGGTTTGTTTAAAAGTTGCACAAAGGAGAACCCAGATCATAGAACACGACAGACTCCTCACATGCTTACATTTGTTGCATTGCTGTATCCTTATCATTTGCTGTTTCTTTTTTCATCTGAAATCACACTTTGCTTTTGTGTCTACCATATTTTAGCTGCATAATAAATGTCTTATAACTTATTTAACAAGTAAATTAATGTTTACTTGTCTCCGGGGATTATTGGAAATTTTAGAAATTTTTAATAAAATAAGTATTCCAAATTGCTTATTGGAATACCAAGCAACATACCTGGTATACATTTGAATTTAATTCTAATAATTCTAATTTTTGACAGAAATATTTATATGCCTTTGAAAGTTACAAGAAATTTTCAAATCACAATAAGTCCTCAGGGGAATTCACATCATGTTAAAAATAATTTTCTAAACGATTTCATTCTTGATACAAACTTTTTTCTCCTAGGAAGTCCTATGCCTCCTTTGGTTACTAAGTACTGTGCTTAACCTTATTCTAGTACTCTATCATGCTAATTTTTTTCACTGCTTTTATTGTAAATTTGTGTTTTAAAGTAAATGTTAGCAAATTTCATAGATTCACATTAAATAAAAAATGGTTAATAACTTTATTCCCACAGACACAATAATTTGTTTTCTATTGTCTAATTCTTATGAGAATCCATCTCTTTCCTCCCAATAAGGTGACTGATAAAGTATCTGGCATCTAAATGATAGGAGGTGAGAATAATTGGAAAGGGAAAGAAGGTGGTCAGTAGAGAATATCAAAGTATATTTTATGCTCATTTATTAGAGAAACAAAGGAATGAATGCTATATTAGATTTGTTCATTTTCCAATCATGAATGTTTGGTGAAGCCATTCCTAAGTATTTATTTTTGTTTAAATTCTTGTCTTTTCCAAACAGTGTCAGTTTTTGATGAATGCAAGTTGATTTATAAATAAATGAAATTCATTGTATGAACTCTCTGCATAAAATAGTGAGCAAATACATTCAAATCTTGTCATTGCTCATAAAACCTTCAAACTCAGAGGTTTCATTTGCCAAGGAAAAAAGACTGAATGTAATTTCCTTTCAACGATGTAATAAAATGCTTCCTTTCTGGGACATTTCAGTTTTGAGTATTGGTAGGCAGAGAGGAGGGTGGTATATCATTACTGAATCGCTAACTACTATTAGGAAAGTTTTCCTAAAATAAAGGGCATTAAAAAGTCAGTCAACAAACAACACTTGTGGTGAGTCATTCAGCAGTATTAAACCTGATGTGCCTGCTAGGTTTAATGTTGCATTAACTTCATTTTGCATTAACTTCAGATCCATTACTGACTTATGGGTTCACAAATATCCTTTTTTTTTTTTTTTTTCTGCCAGCGTTTATTTGTAAGATTCTTTAGCTTACACTGAATTTCCTGTGCTGCCTTCCAATAATGACACTGTTTCAGCTGTGAGAACTTATTAGAAAATATATGATGCTTGCAGCTTTGCAGAAGTCGATTCCCCCCTGTGGAATAATCTCCATTCTAATTTGACTGTAAAATCCCCATAAATTATTTCAATCTCATTTTAGACTGGGACATATTTCATTGATTGGTAATAGCCTTAAATTACTTTTTATTGTGATTGTAATGTTTTCTTGTCAAATGGCAGGAAACAGTAAATTATAGAGTAATTTAACAGGTGGAAATATACACAAGCAAAAATTGTTAGAAACAAAGATAAACCATTAGAACAAATTGCAGTCTGCACATACCTAATCAGTTCTTCCATGTCTATGAAGTAAGAAATCAGTTCTGTCTTCCACAACGTTTAATTAATCTGGAATCCTAAACTAGTATGCAAAATAAAACCTGTGTATTTGTGAACCACGGAATCATTAAATTAGAAAGCAACAAAATATATTTAATGGCATATAGAAAGAATGCTTTAATTTTAATACATGAAACTCCACATTGAAAGTCTAGTACAAAACTCTTCTGTTATTCATAAATCAGTTAAGATTACTTGACCTTAAATGAGCTTTTCCTCCACACCCGTAGACAAAATGATGTCATCACTGTCAGTGAAAAAGAAGTGGGTCCATACAGGAAACACAATTGCATGGAGAATATTCTAAGCACAGGGATTTGTGGAATTTGTGTGCACACTTCAGATGGAAGCCCTCAGGGATTTCTAGTGGGTTCTAATTGGAAGTGAAAATTTATGAAAATCAGCTTTCTTTCATCAGAAGGCTGATTTGGCAAAACCTCTCAGTTATTTGAGTGGCACTGTTCTTTAATCAAACATGAGTGCTCTATTTCTAAATCCAAATCATATCCACTTTAGTGTCCTTAGAAAATGGCCTGACTTTTCCAGAATCCAGTGACATAATTAAAGAAAAGTGTCATTTTGAAAATTTTCAGCAAACCCTTAGTAATGGGCCTGTCTTTTTTGCAATTTTTAAATGACCAAAATTTAATAATTTGATTAATGAAATGGACAATCGTGTCTTAAACCACACTGGAACAAGGTAGAACCATATTTGGGAAGGCCAAGAAGCACTTATCTGCAAAGCATAGGGCAGAGTTGTAAGAGGGCCCTAGGCAGCAAGCCTGTAGGCAGCACCCCAGGCCTGATCCTCCAAATCATTCTGTCCTTTTAGGCCTCTGATGGGATGGGTGGGGGGCGGGGTCTGGAATTTCTGAAGTACCCATTGGTTCTCTTTCCAACGACCTGCTGATTGCACCTGGTTCCCTTTTATCAAAGCTCTTCTCTTGCGGGCGCAGTGGCACATGCCTGTTATCCCAGCACTTGGCAGGCTGAGGCAGGAGGATCACGAGTTCAAAGCCAGCCTCAGCAATGGTGAGGCACTTAGCAATTCGGTGAGACCCTGTCTCTAATAAAATACAAAAAAAGGGCTGGGGATGTGGCCCAGTGGTCGAGTGCCCCTGAGTTCAATACCCAGTACCAAAAAAAAAAAAAAAAAAAAAAAACTAATCTCTTTAGCAAGCAGTTACTCAGTCACACTTAAATGCTTTTTCTTTGCTTTTTCTCTAGCCAGGCTGAGAATTTTCCAAATCTTCTCATTCTGCTTCCCTCGATATCAAATCTGAACATAAGAGGTTATGAGTATCCAAGCAGCAGCCTGAAGGCTTTGCTGTTCAGAAAATGCTTCCAACCGTTTATTCTCATTCTTAAACTTGATCTTTCATAAAGCTCCAAGACATGGGCACAGTTCACTCAAGTTCCTTGCTATTTCGTAACAAGAATGAACTCTACTCCAATTTCTAATGAGACATCCCTCACTTCCATCTGAGACCTCATCAGCATGGTCCTCACTGTCCACATTTCTCAGCTTTTAAGATCATGACCATTTATTCAATCTTGAAGGTAGTTATTCTAGCTTTTTCCTAGTCTCCTTATTTGATAAATCCTCACTTGACTCTCCCCAAAATTATCTATGTTTAGTAATACAGGCCTTTTGTTGCACATTCCTGAAAACATTTCCAACCTCAGCCTGTTATCTAGTTCCAAATCTATGTCCACATTTGCTGATATTGTTATTGCAAGTGCTCCCATCCTTTGTATCAACTTCATGTCTTAGTGTACTATTGCTATAACAAAATACTTGAAATCATGTACTTTATGAAGAAAAGGGGGTTTACTTAGCTTTCAGTTTGGAGAGTGGATTTCCAAGATCTGGCAGCCTCACTAATTTGGCTACATCACAACATGGCAGATAGCATCAGAAGAGGAGTTCATTTTACCAGGGAGTGCTTGATCACATGACAAGACAGGAAGCAAAACTGGGAGAGAAGACAAACTACTGTAATAATAATACACTTTTGGAGGAACTAACCAGGATTTTGTGAGAACAATAATCATCTTTGGCAACGGTAGCACCCTAATGACTGAATCATCTTCCACTAGGTCTTACCTCTTAAAGGTTCTATCTACGACCTGTCAACTTTGCCACACTGAGGACCAGTCCTCCATCAAACAAATCTTTGGAGGACACATTCAAATTATAGTCAGCAATAGTAAGTTGCTTCTTGTATAACCATTTGAATGAAGAAATCAGAAATTTCAAAAAATGGTATGTCCAATAGTAAATTATACTTTACTTTGGAAAATGTTGAATAATTTTCAGTAAGTATGACAGTATGTGAATTGTGTTTAGTACAGCATTTGTATATTTTTTAATCTTAAAATGTACCTTTAACATTATATTTTAATTACTATAATAATGTATAATATACTGTTATTAAATAAAGTTAAAGAAATGCACTGTTATTTTATCAATGAGATATTAGCATATGTTAGAAATAACATGGGCTTATGAGTCAAAAGTCCTATATTTACTCCCTTATTCAAATATATACTATTCAAATAGTTGTGTTCATGAAATTTTTTTCTACACAAATATGAAAGGGGTAAGTAAGAGTTATTTTGAGTTATGACATAGATATTAAATGTCACATTTATAGCTGCCTTAAATCCTTTCTGAAATAAATGATGTCATAATTGCTTGGTATAAAGGAGATACATTTTCACATTATTTAACTGAGACCAAATTATCAATTGGTGAGATATAACATTATGTCCTACAGTAAAGAAAAGGCGAATAATCAATAACAAAATATTTTTAAATAGTACAACATGATATGGGTTTTAGTTTCATTAACTTCTACTTGCTTTGAAATACCACGACTTTCTTCTAAGACATTTGAAAGTTTTTTTTTTTTTCAATTTCATTTTATTAATAAAAATACAAAGCTTCGGGCTGGGATTGTGGCTCAGTGGTAGAGCGCTCGCCTAGCATGTGCGCAGCCCGGGTTCGATCCTCAGCACCACGTACAGATAAACGCATTGTGTACAACTAAAGCAAATAAATAAATATTTTTTTTTAAAAAATACAAAGCTTCAACTATTTGTTTCTGTCTCTTTTTGGAGATCCTAGACTACTTAGTAGTTGATTTGTTTCACTTATAAGATGTATACCCTGCTATTATGTTCCATGACTGCATTTTCAATAACTTTTTTGTTTAATGACAAATGATTACATAGTTGGGTTTTTCTGTGATTTTAAAAGTTTTAGATGCAAATTAAATGCAACATGTTAAACACCAACAATGCATCTAAGTCAACAGAAGTGGCTTCAATATAAACAGTTACAATCAAATTGATAGCTATATAGACAATGATAACCAAGTCACTGTCATCTGGCCATCTGGCCAATAACAAATGTGTGATGCTGTAAACGGTGAGCTTCAATGCAATTTTAAAGATGATAAAATATGAAATGTTTCACATCTTAGGATGGGTACCATTCAGGATTATTCCTATTGCAGCACACCTAGCACCTATTGAGATTTCTATTGTGTTTTATAAATTCTCTTTGGAACTGTTGGGTCCTGAGGGCAAACTAAAACAAACAAACAAACAAAAAAACTCTAGGGACCAATTAAAATTTTAATCATGGTTGTAACCACATAATATAATCTCTTGTAGAACTCAAGTGTACCTTCGACTGACTATATCACCCTCTAAATGGAGTAACCTACTGGTTTCTAAAATTGAGATTCATGCTTGCTCTGGCTATAGCTCATAACTCTTTTAATGGAAGTGCTTTTTATTTTTTAAGATAATCATTTTTAGAGTACTTTTAGATTCATAACAAAATTGAAGAAAAGCTGCAGAAATTTCCCCTTCCTTCTGCCCTCAGAAATGCTTATCATTCCTCATTATCAAAATCCTCCACCAGAATATTTTATTTTATTGATGAACCTATTCTGATTCATTATAGTTGGACCAAGTCCATAGTACATTTTGGAGTTTACTCTTATTACTATATATTTGATAAGTTGAGACAAGTATGTCATGATATGTGTTGACTATTATTGTATCATATAGAGTGTTTTCGTTGCCCTAAAAGTCTTCTGTTCTCAGCATATTCATTCCTCCACCTACTCCCAACCCCTGGCAACCTCTGATTTTTCTGTTTCCATAGATTTTCCTTTTACAGAATGTTAGATCATTGGAATCATACCATATTTAGCCTTTTCATGTTGGCTTCATTTACATAGAAATATGCATCTAAGTTTCCTTCATGTCTTTTCATGGCATGTTAGTGCTAACTAACATGCCATGTTAATACTCCATTATCTAATTATATCACAGTTTAACCATTAATTCAAAAAAACAACATATGTTTTGCTTCCACCATTTGATAACTATAAGTAAATATTTGTAAAAAATCATATGCAGGTTTTTGTGTAGATATAAATTAACAATTCCTTTGAGTAGGCGCCAAAGAGTGGTGTTACAAGATCATGTTAAAAGTATGTTTGTTTTGGCAAGAAACTGCCAAACTATCTTCCAAAGTTACCTTCCAACCAGCAATGAATATTGCCCTACATACTCATCATCATTTGATATTTTTCAATGTTTTATTAGGTGTATAGAGACCTCCTGTTCTTGATTTAATCCACATTCCCCTAATATCATATGATGCACAACATCTTTTTACAATACTTTCTTTTATCCATGTATTCATCTAGTGAAATGTCTTTGAACTCTTTGTCACATTTTTAAATTTGGTAGTTTTTCTGTTGTTGAGATTTAAGAGTTCTTTGCATATCTTAAAAAATAGCCCTCTATCACATGAGCCTTTTTATAAATATCTCTCCTAGTCTGTTACTTTTCTTGGCATTGTCTTTCTTGAAGACAGTTTTAATAATGTCTACCTTATCAACGATTTCTTTTGTGTTTCATGTCTTTGTCCTTGTATCTGAAAATTCAATACCATAATCGAGTATTATAGGCAATCTAGGTTTTCTCACGTTATCTTCTACAATTTTTGTAGTTTTGCATTTTACACGTGGGTATGATCAATTTTTAGTTAATTTTTGTGTTAAGTGCAAAGTCTGTGTCTACATTTAATAATCAATTAATTTCAAATACATGTATTGTTGTTTTTGTTGAAACAGCGATCTTTTCTCCATATTACTGCCTTTGTCAAAGATCAGATTACTATGTATATACTGGTTTCCTTGTTTTGTTTGTTTTTTACCTTTTTAAAATTTCTATTGGAATTTCTTCTTTGAACAATGTGTTTTTTTAGAAATTAGATTTCCTAGTTGCCTTTCTGCTATTAATTTCTACATTAATTTTGTTGTCACCTATAAACAGATATTATATGATTTCCTTTACTTTTTACCTTTAAGTTGTATTCTACAGCCCAGAATTTAGTCTGTTGTGGTGACTGTTCCATGTGAGCTTAAGAACAATGTGTATTCCATTGTTGTTGGATGAAGTAGTCAATAGATGTTAATGGCATCCGGTTGATTAATGGTGTAATTTCTTTTTTTTTAATTTATTTATTTTTTAATATTTATTTATTTGTTTTTAGTTGTACACAATGCCTTTATGTTTACATGGTACTGAGGATCCAACCCAGGCTGCGCACGTGCTAGGCGAGCGCTCTGCCACTGAGCCACAACCCCAGCCCTGGTGTAATTTCTTTATGGGTTTTTTTGCCTGTAGAATAAGTCCATTTCTGATATAAAGGTATTGAAGTCTCCAACGACGACAGCTGAACTGTTATTTGCTTCCTTTTACGGTTTGGATACAAGGATTTCCCCAAAATCACCTGTGTTAATGCAGGAGGTGAAATTATTAGATTGTGAGAGCTATAACTAACCAGTGGATTAGTCCATTAGGTGGATTAATAATTTGAATAAACTAACTTGGTTTTAACTGTAGACAGGTGGGGCATGACTAGAGGACCTGAGTCACTTGGGGTGTGCCCTTGAGGGTTATATCTTGTCACCTTGTCCCTCTCTCTCTCACACTCTCTCTGTTTCCTGATTGCCATGAGCCAAGTAGCTTTTCCTTCTGCCATGATATTCTGCTTCAGCTTACTCCCAGAGCAATGAAGTCAGTGAACCATGGATGGAATTTACAAAACTATGAGCCAAAATAAACTTCTAAGTTGTTCTTGTTGTGTGCTTTGGTCACAGTGGTGAAAAGCTGACTATACTTCCTATAGTTTTACTCTATCTACTTTAGCCTCATGTACTTTGAGGAATGGGTGTTAGACATAAACACATTAAGAATTGTTATATCTTCTTGGAGAATTGATATCTTCATTATCATGTAATACCTTTGTTTGTCTCTAATAATTTCCCTTGATTTGATGCTTTCCCAGTGTGAAATTAATATAGCTTCTCCTGCATCCTTTTGATTCATGTTAGCATGGTATATTTTTTCTCATCCATTTATATTTAGTATATATGCAACCTTAAATTTAAAGTCTTATTGATGACACATAATTGGTCTTATTTTTTGTTGCATTTAGATCATTGATGCTCAAAGTGATTATTAATATACTTGGATTAATATCTACCATATTTATTAGTTTTTATTATTTGTAGTCCTTCATCTTTATTCCTATTATTTTTGTTATCCACTCATTTCCTGACTTTGGTGTCTTTTATTTTATTTCAGTACTAGGGATTGAACTCAGGGGTGCTCTAACATTGAGCTCCATCCCCAAACCATTCTACTTTTTTAATTTTGAGACAGAGTCTCATTAAGTTGCTGAGGCTGGACTAGAACTTGAAATCCACCCACCCCAGCCTCCTAAGTGCTGGGATTACAGGAATATACCACTCTGCCTGGCACTTTTTATAATTTCAATTGGGTATTTTATATCATTCTATTTTCTGTCATTTCTTTGCACACTAGTTATACATCTTTTAAAAGTTTTCTATGATATGAAATACAAATTTATAACATACAAACATACTCTCAAATAACACTGTATCATTTCACACAGGTAGTAAGAATACCTTATAATGACAATAATGTCCTAATTTCATTGTGTCCTCCAATGGGTCATTACTTTCATTCATATCATATCTACATATATATATATATATATAGATAGATAGATAGATAGATAGATAGATAGATACATATATATATATCCACATATGCACACACTCACACACATACATACATATATATAAGAATATGTGTATTCATGTATATGTATTATTTGTGTTTGTGTGTGTGTGTTTGTTTCTTTTCTTTTTCGTTGCAGTTATAGGTTTGAATTCAAGGTCATTTTACTACTGCACTACATTCCTAATCCTTTTTATATATTTTTTTAATTTTGATATATGGTCTTGCTTGCAATCCTTCTGCTTCAGCTTCCCAGGTCACTGGGATTATAGGTACATGCCATGATGTCCAGGTTTTGGGGTATTTTTTAAGAAAAAGAAAAATTAAAAGTTTAAGTTTACCATTCCATATTCTTTATTCAGTGTTCTTCCCTTCTCCATATAGATCCAAGATTCTGACCTACATTAATTTCTTTCTCACTAAAGAACTGCTTTTAACATTTCTTGTGAACTAAGTTTACTGGCAACAAATTTCTTCAATTTTTATGTATGAGAAAGACTTTATTTTTTCTTCATTTTTGAATAATGATTTTGGAGCATGTTGGATTTTAGGTAAGCATTTTTTTTTTTCCTCTCCACACTTTAACTATTTCACTACACTATCTTCTTCCTTACATGGCTTGTAAGAATAAAACTGATGCAATTTTTTTCTTTGTTCCTTCTTCAATAAGGTATTATTATTCCTGATATTTTTAAATTGTAATTTTCTTCTTTATCTTTTATTTTTAGTGCTTTGAAAATTATGTGCCTGGATTGGTAGGGAAGAGGCTTGCCATTTATCTTACTTGTTGTTATCTATTTGTGTTGTCTGATCTTAATTTGGTGGGAATTTTCATTTCTTTTCTACTTTCCTTTCTGCTATTCCCACTTTATGTTTGTTACATGTTTTTTTAGAAGTCCCATAGATCTTCAATAATCTTTTTTGTTTTCAATCTTTGTTCTCTTTGCTTTCCAGTTTTGAAGGCTTCCTGGAGATATCCTCAAGCTCAGAAGTTCTCTCCTGAGCTGTGTCCAGTCTCCCAATAACCCAAAGGCATATTTTTTTGTTTGTACTTGACTGTTTTCTGACCTCCAGCACTTTATCTGGTTTTAAAATTTTTCCTCTATTTTTTCACATCCCATATGTTCCTGAATGCTGTCCACATTATCCATTTAAGCCCTTATCATATGAAAAATATTTTTAAATACTCTGATAATTTCAACATCTTTGATACATCTGGTTTTATGCTTACTCTGTCTCTTCAAATAATATTGACTGCATTTCAGTATGCCTTATAAGTTTTTCTTGATAGCTAAAGATGAGGTATTTGTTAAGATAACTGTTGTAACTTAATTATTAGTGACTATTGAGGTGCTGAGGAAGGGAAAGTGATCTATCATCAGTTGTCAGCCTTGAACTGCAAACATCACAAGCATTTCTCAATCTCACCACCAGCATCACCACCTTAGGTGACAGAAGATGGCTACCGTGGGCTGAAGTTGATTTTTTCCCTACACGCACATCGGTTAGGATCTGACATTCCAGATGGTTCACTATGTTTAACAAATTTCTCCTGAGGGTGGATCTTGTTGAGAAGAATAGACACCTGTAGCATACTTAAAATGGTTTCTACCCTGCTGGAAGCATAAGTGGATTTTTCTTTGGTATTTACTGTGGGAACCTAGAGGTCAATTTCCTGGAGGTGAAATTCACAAAAGTGTAGAGATTGCCCCATAACTGTGTCCCCCTGGTGTTTTCAACTGTCAAAGTTGTCTGCACCAACCCTCCAGCAATTTGTCAATTACAATTCAGGGTCCCCCCCCCCCCCCCCGCCAGAGGCAGCATCTGCTCTTATTGTCTGCTCTACTATGTCCTGACTCCTTTGATTCACCTGTCTTCCTCTCCAATTTTGAGAGCTGCAGTGTTCCCAGAGTCCTCACCTGTCTCAGGGATCCTAGAGGTTTATTTTTCAGTCTTTTCTCCTTTCCGCTTCTGATGGAGGGTCAATTCACAAGCTCCTTACATATGGACCTGGAAGCGAGAAGTCAACAGGGGAGCTTTTATACAGAATAACCTCTTATAAATTCCTGTGAGTAGTTTTTCCCCATACCCTTGGTGTGATAAAATAGTCTTCCCCCCTTGAGAAGAAGCAATCCAGTTCTTAGGATATCTAATCAAAATTAAACAGAATACAGAGCAATTAGAATTTACACTAATCCAGCTGTTGAAATCATACTAACATATAGTCATTTACTTTCTTCCTTCACTGAAAAAAAAAATATACTAAATCCCTATTAAGTATGTGAAATTTTTTTAAAAAGTATTTTTAAAGACAGATGCTGTAGACCCGAGGTAGTTATGGGTCTTTAGGTAAATAGCCAACACTCAGGTTATATTTTGCAGAAGAAAGTAATCTAATGGTAAATTGTAATTATATATCATGAAGCAATTTTAGAGGATTTATATATGATTATGAATTTTAATTATATTTTCACTGAAATTTCAATGAGGTATAACCTTCATGTGGCTAAATCAAACAATAAACATGCATGTATCTCACAGATCAAATGAACTTTACCCATTGACATTAATAAACTATAGGTCAAAGAGATACATTATATATTTATAAAATACAGTTTACTTAATCAAGTATCCATAAGTCTCATGAAGTACAGAATTGTTCAAGTCATGGAGAAGGAATATAAGATCTAGAAAATTAATATTAATGAACTATATTAGAGGAGAGAGCAAGTGGTGAATGAAAACCAAAGAAAATGCTATGCATGTAAAATTTAAACAAAAGGAAAGGGACACAAGAGCAAATAACTAGAAGAATATCAAACATAGGCATTGGATTAAAGTAACTAGCAAACTGCAGTGATTGTGAAAAGCTCAAAACACACAAAAAAGTTTCTCCTTGTTGGAATTAGTACAGGAGTTTGCGATGCTATTTGTATGTCATGCATACTTCTCATTCCATTTGAATATTTCATATTAAAAAGTTTCCCTTATATTTTAGTGCTTTGATATACATCAGCAAGAGACAAGGGTACATTTAAAGAGAAATATTTATAATTGCTAAAAATCAAGACTGAGTCTATGCTGATTTTTCAGGATTTTACATTGGGGCTTCTTAGATCTCTCTAGTATCTAAAAACGCCATAAAATTATCTAACAGTTCTCTGGAAATTCCTCTACAAATAAATGCACTTGTTATAAGAGTTATTTTCCTTTTTTTCCTTTCAAAATCAATCTTCAACATTATTGACTTAAAAAGTCTTGACCTGCATTCCTATGTCATCTGCTAACATAAGAGAAACATCACCATTTTCATAGATGTGGCCACTCATATTTTGTTGTCTGAAAAATTGTGGATGTTAATTATTAAAAATGAAAAATATTGAGACTGTGAAGAGGAACAATATTCAGGTGGTCTTCAGATATGTTAATAAGTTTGTGTCTAGTGTTGGTAATAAAGGAACATGTTAAGCATTATCACAAAAGACATGAACCTGAGCATTCCTTGAATCTGGGACTTTTCTCTTTTATAAGATTACTCTAAGAGATTGAAGTTTCCAAGGGATAAAATAATCCATGAATTTGCTACACCCCTGTGTCATTCATTCATTCCTATGTATCATACAGTTTTTCTTCAACTGTCCAGTCCACAGCATTCACAGAGCACAGATATGTGCCTTTCTCAAAGTGAACCAGCATACCCTGACATGGCTTATGTTTCATCCTGCTAATACCTCTGCAACTAGAGGAAGCAAAGCTACTTTTGGTTTTCTAGACTTATCAGTAAACCTTGTACTTTTAAAAGCCTTTCAATTTGGTAGCATATTACCTATTACTTTCCCTTCAATCCCTAACTTAATCTCATCATCTCCTCAATCCACAAGTCTTATCTCTTCACAGAGAGCCTCTCTTTTGCTGTTTCAGCACTTCTGCTTCTCTGCAAAGATTAATTATCTCTCAGAACCCCCAAGATGGCATAGCATTAATATTTTAGTTTAATTTTAAGCCAAAACAAACAAACAAACAAAAAGATATTTATGTCACAGAAGTTTTTGAAGTTCAGGGTTTGTAGCAAAATTCCAAATGTCTTTTATAGTGTATTTTCTTATTTTTGTTTTGAATTCTAGTTGGAATATTTTGATGATGTAGTGCTCACTGAGATTAGATTTTGCTTTCTGATTTAACACAGAATAAAGTTCCAAACACAACCAACTATCAATGCAGGAGTTAATATCTGTAGCAGGTTCAACTAATGAAAGGAGATATAGTAAGTTATTCTGGATCCCCAGATAGAAATTTTAACATCTTTTTAATTTGATTTTTTGTTATAAATACTGACGTACAAGAATAAAGAAGTCAGAGTTATTAAGAGAATTACCAAATGTAAATTTTCAGGAGAAGAACGTGATGGATTTAAATATATTTGTCCAAATCAATGCCTTTGAATGATGCCAACAAATAAAAATATTGTACTACTTTAAAATTTTATATAATTATATATATATATATATATATATATACACCAACTTCCAGGTGGTAAACACCTATTAGAAGTTGAAAAGAATAGTTAAATACATAGGCATATTCAATTAATGACACTAATTATTGAGTTTTTATTTGTTCTGCTTTGTTTTGTCGTGCTGGGGTTTTGGGGATCAAACCCAGGAACTCCTTATGCTAACCAGGCAATCTACCACTGAGTTATGTCCCCAGCTCATCTGAATATTTTGAAGCATCATAGGAATCATTTATTCAAACACTTGGAAATTGTGAAAATTTTCTTATTTTATATCCTTTCCAAATAAACTTTGGGTGAAAAATAAGTCTTTCCATTTACTCATTTTTCTAGGTCAGGACAGGATTTGCTAAATTTTTTCTTAAAGGGACAGATACTAAGTATCCCCTATTGTAATCACTCAATTCTGTTGCTGTAACTTGAAAAAGCCAATACAATATGTCAACAAATGGATGTGGCTTTATTTTAGTAAAATTAAAATTGGTAAGTGGCTTATAGGGCACAGTTTACCAATCTCAGTTCTTTGAGACTAATTCATGTCTTACTTCTTTCACCAAATACCTCATTTAGTCAATTCAAGACTTGCTTTTTATTTCACCAAGAAAATGAAAGCAATCTGAAGCAAACCTCTTCAAAATACCACCTACTTAGAAACATTCACTTCCACATATCCCGTCTTCCAGTATCTTACAACAGATCAACTACACAAGTTCCTTTATTAAGTCAGTCCTTTCACTTATTAAAATATCCTTTTTTTATGATGACATCTCTCCAAGACTCTTTTTCCATCTCTCCTATAGTACCAATTATTCATTCTATTTGAAGTAAGAGTCATGCTATACTTCTAGTATTAAAAAAAAAAAAAAAAAAAAAAAAAAAAACTTGTACTTGTTTTCTTTAATATCTCTAACCATAATGTCTATTAAAATAATTCCAATTAGACACTTGCCCTGGTATTCTAAATTGTTCCTCCAAGTTCCTTAATCCACTGCTTTAGGCTAAGTCTTAGATCCTTTTTTCTAGCTAAGGACATGTCTGTCCATGTTGGTGTTAATCACCTTTGTGGATTTCACTGTCATCTGTATGTCAATGATTCTAAATTTACACATATATGTATTTCCATATATTTATTGTGCATTACAATTATACATAATGGTGGGATTTGTCACAGATTTGTATATTTAATGAGCATTTCGCACTGTCACCACTGCTTCCCTTCTTCATCTCAGCCATAATTATCGTTCTGTGGATACTGTTCTCAAGCATTCTACTCCCTCTCTCCTGTGACTGTGTTCTAACTAGCACTCAGAAGATCCTTTCAAAAGAGAAATTAGGTCCTGTCTCTCTTCTGCTACGACTCTCCCTTGAAATAAGCTAAAAGTCTATTACACTTAGGCTGCATTGCGTTTGCAATGGTGTGCTCATGTTTAGTCACCACCACCTCTTAATCATACTCCAGCCACTGGGATCAGAACTTAGCAGCTTCTTACTTGAATGTGTTTCTGGAAAATATCTCTATGGACTCTCACCTTCTTCACATCTTTGTTTACAAGTCTGCATATCAATGAGGCCTATTCTGACCATTATTTAAATTTTTTTACTTAATTTTGTCCCCTCCATCCTCTTACCTTGCCTGTATGTACACTTGTATGTGTATATAAAATATACTGTTAGCTTTTCTCCTCTAGAATGTAAGCATCACTAAGATTACAAATATATATCATTCACATAAGGTATTGTACAATAATTAGGTAGTTAATAATTGCTTATTTATTAAATTAATAGTTACTTAAAACATTAAATAATTTTGTCTCATTCTTCTGTTTTTATTTTTAAAACTTTTAAAGCTAATACATTTTTGGTAAATCTACAAAGTGTTTGTTCTTTACCTAAAGAAAAATAAATTTATATTCTCACATGCATAAGATACATTTTTGGATCTAAATGAGAATAGTCTTGTTTTTACTAGGGATTGAACCCAGGGGCGCTTAACCTCTGAGCCACATCCCCAGTCAGTTTTTTATATTTTATTTAGAGATAGGATCTTGCTGCATTGCTTAGGGCCTTGCTAAATTGCTGAAGCTGACCTTGAACTCACCATTCTCCAGCCAGAGCTTCCCAAGCCACTGGGATTACCAACATGCACCACCACACCCAGCAAGAACAGTCTTAAAACAGTCTTAATTCAGAGGAAAACCTATATGATAAATAACTAGTCCTTTGAAATGGCTGCTGTGGAAAACCAAAGATTTTACTCTAGTTATGCTGCCCTATTTGGAAATTCTATTTTTTAAATTTTATCTGATTTTGTGGTCAATTTATAAAGTGTATGAAGAAAAAGTCCTATACCTATGTATTTACAGCTTTTTTTTTTTTTTGAATACAGATTGTACTATCCAACTTATAACCTATCTTATTCTCTATGTGCATAGCAGCATCTGGATTTTACCTAATTTAAAATCTACCCTCAGGCATAATTATTTGCTACAATTTAGGATGCTCAAAAGAATGAGTAAGAAATTTGGAAGGAAATTCAAAATATACATCTCTGGAAATAGCAACATCATTTGAATGCATTTTTAGAAGGAACAGTCATTTGAATATCTGAATTTTGAAATGTTTTTTAAAAGATAAAAAACATCATAGTATAAATCTCCTGGTGTATCCTCTATTGACCTCTGGATACAAAAACTTTTCAAAATGTTCAGTATGGCAATAATGAGAAAATAAAGCAGAATGTTTCTTAATGTCATTCTCAGATGGTGTTAACAAAAATAATAAAAAGGATGAATTTCTTTTCTTTCTGTTTTTTACATATAAATTTCATATGTATATCTATACTCTGCACTTTTCCTGTTACTTCTCAACAACTAACACTCTGGAAATAATCTTTTCTCTAATTCTAAATAACTTGGCATCTCTTTCAAATATTTAGTTTATAATTAATACATATTGTTCAACCTTATCCCATTCATAATAAATCTACTAATTCTGTATATTTTGAAATTGCATACATCAGACAAATTTATGACAACTTCTGACCTACAAATGATCAGTAGTTACCTTAGAAAGCATAGATACTAACAAGATTTTGGGAAATATTTAGACTGCAAAGTTTTTACAAAATCTTAACTTAATTTTCTACATTATATAAATAATATATAATTAGTATTGTATAAATAATATTAACACTTTTCCCAATTTTGTACTTTGTTCATATTTTAAAGATTTCAACTTACTTCTGTTTTATGATTTTTCATATATTGAATTAAAAATTAAAGACATAGTAATAGTGAGTTTACCATGTACACTCATTTCCATAAAACATCATTTTATATATGTTCTCTAAGCTCCCATACCAAATAAGCAATATTTTTAAAATAAATATTTCATGCAGATATTCTGATTATGTACTTAACTTTGCCTAAAAATTACAAATTCACATTTTTGTTTTTTATATCATAAGAATGTGCCTTTATGACATATTCATTGTATATAAGAAATGTCCTTAATTTCCTAAGGTTAAATCTTACAGACTTTTCTGTAAAAAAGAAAGATTTGACAGAAAATATGAAGGAATGATCATTTTACAGTGTTGGTGTTACATGTTTTATTATTCATTTTTATTGATGGATTTTTTATGGGGGCAGGAGAAGCATTGGGAATTTAACCCAGGGAGTATTCTATCACTGAGCTACATCCACAGCCTTTTTTTTATTTTATTTTATAAGACAGGTCTCACTAAATTGCTTAGGCTGACCTTGAACTTGTGATCTTCCTGCCTGAGCTTCTCCAGTAGCCAGGATTGCCCCAGTTATGTTTTTTTGTGTTTTCATTTGTCTTTTGAGATTCCTCAGTATTTACATTTCAAGTCACAGCTCTATGGACCTGGTCAGATGTAATAGGATGAATTCAATAGAATTTCTTTTCTTCAGATATGTTGAAGTTATTCCTATAGAATAAAAGTCCACTCTCATGTTTTACCTAAACTGGGATGCTTACTTTATACACATATAAGTCCATTCATGTACCATACATTTATTTGGTGTATTAGTTATCTATTGTTCTAATACAAATTTCCTCAAAACTCAGACGTTTACAGCAAATGTCACTTATTAACTTAAAAGTTTCTGTGGGTTAGTCATTCAGGCAGGGTAACGTGGATTCCTCTGCAAAAAAATCAAGACAGTCTCCCAAGGCTATATTTTCATCTGAAGATTCCAGTTCCTCATGCATTCAGTTCCTCATGGAATACTGGACTCAGCCCCCTCTGGTTTTCTTTGAATGGTGGCTGGAGGCTTCAATTGCTTACCAACTGGAGCTTTCCATAGGGCCATTCACAACATGGCAGCTGTTTCCTTTTGAGCAAATGGACCAGCCAGAGAGAGCAGGAACCTTTGCAAAATAAAAAGCTTCAGTTCTGTTGTAACCTAATCTCATAAATGACATTTCATCATTTTGTCATATTGTTTGTTAGAAGTTAGTCATTATGCCTGACCCATATGTAATGAGAGGGAATGGCAAAGGATCATGGCAGGGAGAGATATTATCATTAGGTATTAAAATATTTGACTTTATTTCCTCTTTTTTAAAAAAAATAATGAAGTATAAGAATTAATTACATTTTAGGAAACAAAAAGTCACATTAATAAAAGTGTAATCATTTACTAATATGAAGGAGGTTTCTAACTAATGGGAGGGGGGGAAATGGCACTCTGTCTTAAACAGCATTCAAACCAGGACAGTGGCATATGCTTCTAGTCTCATTTACTTGGGAGGCTAAAGTAGGCACATCACTAGAAGAACAAGTTCAAGTCCAGCCTGAGCAATGTAGTAAGACAACATCTCAAAAAAAAAAAAAAAAAAAGAAAATGAAAGAAAGCATTAATTGTTGTTTATTTATTCCATCAATATATTACATGATACATTATAGTGTATAGGATATTATATATTATAAAATATATTATATATCTTTTTATCATTTTAGGTTTAAAAATTATATTACTCTTAGATTTCTATCCTTTTGTAATGACCCAATAGTCTGCTAAGATAGAAAATTTACCTTTAACTTTGTCAGTTTTCCTTTTCTTTTTATTTGATCTATGACATTAACTGAATAATTATATAAAAGTTTGTATATAAAATAATTATATAAAAGTGTAAATGAACTTAAATATTTCCTCAATGGGCCTCACTCCTCTCCTCACCATCCTAAGTGATTTCTGTGTCCCAGAACTTACTTGTAAATCTTAATATTCCTCATATCTCATTTTGATCAAAAGTATAGAATTGAAATTCTTTGTAATTGCTATCACCATAATTTTTACTGGTAACTATGTTTCCACAGTCTTTAACTAGACTTCTGACTCAAATTTGGTCAAAATCCCAGTATGAAATTTTTATATACTAAATCTCAAAATAAATTCATTTGGGATTTGAATTATTTCTCCACACCCTAGTTTGTTCCTTATTATCCAATCTCAAAACAATTAATTATTCACTTATCAACTCAAGGTGAATTTGCATGAAAACAGTTGTGACTACAGGTACCTATTGTACTTGACAGTACCACCAAAGTTATGGGGATTACCTGAATGCACCTGACATTACTGTTTTTCATTCTTTTATGTAGGCTTATATTTCTATGTGGTGCCATGTTGCTTCTGACTGAATATTCCAACCTTAAAACATTTTTGCAATGAAGTTCAGTTGGTTAAAAAAATAGTTTCAGCAATTGTACGTCATCCAAAGTTTTTAATCTGCCTTAATTTGGGGGAGGTCTATTTTCTAGACACCTTTTTTGTTTTGTTTTGTTTTTGGTATTAGAGATTGAACTCAGAGGCACTGGGTTCAATCTCTGAGTTACATCTCCAACCTTTTTTTATTTTATTATTTGTTTATTCATTTACATTTTGAGACAGGGTCTCACTAAGTTGCTTAGGACCTTGCTAAGTTGATGAGGCTGGCTTTGAACTTGCAGTCCTCTTGCTTTAGCCTCAAGGATTACAGGTATGTGCCATTGAGGCCAGCTGGACACAGAATTTTAAATTGACATTTTTTTTTTCTTTCAGCAGTTTAAAGTTATTGCTTATCTGTCCTCACTGCTTCCAATGAGATTCCTATAAACATCCCTTTGTTTCCCTGAACACAACACACACTTTGGCTGTGGATGATTTTAAGGTTTTCTAAAATTGATTTTGCTCAATTTAATTATGGCGTGCCACAGTATTGTCTTCTTCATGTTTCTGATGATTGCAGGTCCAGCCCAGTGATGGTCTCCCTTATGTGTCTATGTCTGGAGTTTGACTTAATGCTGTAATCTAGGACAATAATAGGGCTTATTTTATTTGTTTCCCATCTTTGGGAATTACTGTCCTTCACCTGATGTACAAATGGCATGATCTGTCATTCTTTAGAAATGTCATGAATTTATCCATGGCTGTTTTATTTTTCATATAAGATGATACATTCGGCAACCTTATATATCTAGACTATGAGTGAAAATACTAGGAATGAAAAAAAAAATATATAATCTCCGTATTAGAATTATGTTTTATATCCTAGATAATATAAGTTTATTATGTAATTAATGAGTTTAATTTTAAACACGTCATCAGATTAAAGCCAAAGGACTGAGTCATAGCCTTTCTCTCTTTGCATATCTGTTATGAATAGGAAAATACAGAATGTCTTAGTCTACTTTGTGCTGCTATAATAAAATATCTATGGCTGGGTATGTGCCAAGGAAAAGAGGTTTATTTAGCTCACAGTTCTGGAAATAAGGAAGTTTAAGATGGGGCAGCTGCATCTGGTGAAGGCTGTATGCTGCATAATAGCAGATGGCATCATACAGTGTGAACATGTGCAAGGATGGAAAGTGGGTAAATATAGACGAGGCCAATCCACCAGATATAAATTTGTTTTATAATAACCTGCTCCCATGGTAACTAATCCTGTCCTGTGAGACCCAATTGACTTCCACAAATCCTAATCTAGCCTAGAGATACAAATCTTAGACTCCTGAGTAAATCATTAATCCATTTATAAGGGTGTTGCCCAGAGGACTAATAATTTCCAAAGACCTCCCCTCCTGATGCTGCCATATTGGGTAATTAAATCTCAGTATGAGTTTTGGGAGGGACAAACCACATCAGAGTTAGTGCATTGATATTTTTAAATTTGTAATGGGGAGACAATATAGAAGTTTATATATTTATTCTTGAAGGTAAATGGCTTTACAAAGCAAATGTATTGCAGAATTATGTTTTTTTTTTTTTTTTTTATTTAGGAAAAAAAATTAGCTCTTTGAAACCCAAGTTAATACATGACATGGAAATGAGTGAGAAATTACTGCTGATCTGGGGTATGGCTAGGAAAATTATGTTTTCCATTCTGGAACAGAACTCAGTGAACACAGAGGTTAAGTACCCAGGCACTAGTCTGTAAATTAGCCTGAAGAATATTCAATATCTAGAGGGGATATTTGAAAGCAATCAGAGAATAAAACTTGAAGTCAGTGTTTATAATCCTTTTATATTTTACTTTTTTAAGTAAAAAGATCATTCTTAATCTGCTTCAACAACTGTGTTAGATATAAATATTAATCTCTATGTAATTCAGACCTGGGTCTTACACTCAGGGAGTTTCAATTAATGAAAATCACACACACACACACACACACACACACACACACACACAAAAGGAAAAAAAAAAACTTTTCAAAAACCTACCAATGCCCTGGGATGCAAAATTTTACTGAAGACAATTGAGGGGTAGGATCCAGATTAATGTAATTGATAGCCCCATGTCCTCTAAATGTTTAAGGCTGTCAGGAACATCTCCTGGTTTTGCCTGACATATTTCCTATTAGGATAACAGGTAATTTCCATTCCAACAGAAATATCCCTAAGATAGAAATCTAGCAGGTGTCCATTTTCTTTAGTAGTAGTTCGGTTTGGTTAATTGTATTTTGATTTAATGTATTTTGCATTTTTTGTTGTTGTTGTTGTTGTTGAAGAGAAGAGACAGTTGAGAAGATACAGGGGTTGAGACTGAGAGTAGAGAGCTTCATTTAAAGTGTGGGCTTTGCCAGGAATCTCTCAACACCACAGTCTTCTGCAAATGCTATTTAGAAAAGCAGGTGATTTTGAAACAATGAGGGGATTTCTGTTGAAGCCCTGATGAACAGGTTTTCTATATTGATGTTTATTTTCCAGATTTTTTTTTTTCATATGGTAAAACTGAGATCTCTTGTTTAAAAACTCCCCTAAGAATTATCTGGCATGTATTTTCTACCTCCTCCATTCATTATTAACTCTTTGTTCTCAAAAAGGTTTTGAAATGTCAGTAAGTAAACTTAAGGAAATCTAAGTAAGTCTTGAATATTTTTTTAAATTTAAGAGCAGTTATAGCTTTATAGAAAATTGAATAGATACTATAGAGAATCCCAATATCATTCCCATATTTTCACTAACCATAATTTCCTTTGTTAACATCTTGCATCAATGAGATGCATTTGTTGTAGTCAATGAACTAATATGGGTATATTTATTACTTTTAAACCCTATAGTTGACATTAGGGGGGACAGTTAATGTGGGTTTTGAAAAATGCATAATGTCATGTATCCACCACTTCAGAATCATAATTATAGTTTAACCACCCTGAATAGGTCTGTGATTCACCTAGTCTTCCATCTCCTCCTCTGTCTGAACCACTGGCAACCACTAAGATTTTTTCTGTCTCTAATTTTGCCTTTTGCAGAATATTGCTTAGTTGAAATCACATAGCATATATCCCTTTCATATTGACTGTCCCACATTAGTAATATGCATTTAATCTTCTATTTTCTAATGGCTTGATAGTTTGTTTCCTTTTATTGCAGAAATAATAGCCCACAGCATGGATGTACCACAACTTGTTCATCCATTTATCTATTAAGGAAAATTTTTCTTACTGTCAATTTTTATAAATTAGGAAGAAAGTCACTATAAATATCAGATTCAGATTTTTGTGTGGTTATAAACTTCCAAATTATTTGCGTAAATACCTAGGAGCTCCATTGTTTGAGCATATACTAAAATTCTGTTTAGTTAATTATGAGAAACTGCCAAGCTGTCTTCCAAAGTGCCTGTGCCATTTTGCTTCTCACCAGAAATGCTGGAATTTACCTGCAGCTTCACATCACTACCAGCATTTGGTACTGTTGTTTAGAATTATATTCATTTAAACTAGTGCACAGTGGCATTTATTTGTTTTAATTTGCCATTCCCTAATGACATTAGGTTGAGCATTGTTTATATGTTTATCTGACATCTGTCCATCTTTTTTACAGTGAGTTGCCTCTGTCATATATCTTCATAAGAACTTCAAAATATAATATTAAATAAAATTATCCTAGCTCTCCTCCTACCACAAATAGCACTGCGCTTTTGGAATGTGAGACTCTATTTTAGGGAAAAGATGATTTTTTTTTTCATTGAAAAGTAAATGAAGGAGTTACTTGAAGCCATAGGGCAGACTACTATTGCTAGCGGAAGCTCTTTCTACTATATCTATTTTTTCTTTCTATTGAACATTAAACCAGACTAAATGCTTCAGCTTCCTCTCAGGTCTAGCTTGACAATGAGTTCTCATCAATGAAAGATGAGGAGATGTAATAGAACTTTTTCAGGACTAGCCCACAATAAACTTTCACTAATAATTCTGTTCTTTCTATTTCTGCTAGGTGGATCAGTCAACTTTGGAGAGAAATATTGAGGATGACAGATCCTCCATCAACCATGGTTTCTACATATCTATGTGAGACAACATAGTACCAAGACCACTACCATCACATCCATCCAAATACACTTAGTAACTGGATCTTAAGTAAGCAAGAAGTAAACTTCTATTGCTTAAATGACCAGAATCCTGAGTTTTATATGTTATAGCCTCTGGAGATAGCATAATATATTAATAAAACCCATACCATTTGTACTGGCAAAGATTTAGGGTGCCACTTTCAGAGGAAGATATGTGAATATACAAATTTACTTTTATTTTTGAAGTGCCCTCATTAAGTTGCATATCTAAATTTGATTTGATGGTGTTAAGAAATTCAACACCAATAATCAAGGGACATAAAATTAAAAGTAAGTAAATAGGTTAGTAAACACTTGTATGTCAACTGAGGACATTATTTCCATTAAGAGCATGGATAAAAATGACTGGAGCCTCTGTTCTGTTATGAATAGTTATATCCATTCTGAAGATCTTCAGAATGTAAGGATCTCATGCTACACAGTGACCTTAAAATTCACTACTGACCTTCACATTCATGATTCTGTTCATTTGTTTCAATGTATTAATAACGTTTATCTTGTTTGTTTCTCAGTAGGTACAAATAAAATAATCATTTAAGCTATTTCTTTGGTATAAAAACAGATACCTCCACATACATATAAAAGCTAACACTTTACCAATACACATAGACGTATTCTATCCCAAGCCCTCTCCTGTTCCTAACAGACTTCACTGAAACCTTATAAACTAATAATAGAAATACTGGCTACATATATTTGAAAAATTAGCGTGCTTCTCTATTAATGTCTATTTGGCCATCCAGCCACTGAATATTTTATTACCTTGTTCTTATCATGCCAAAGGTAGCCTCATTCTCTCCCTTTCTTTTTATTTTTTATTCTTCTCTCTCTGTGTGTTCTTTTGAATCCAAACAATTTAGACTTTTCCTGTGTCATGACCTCTTTTTTCCAGACAGGGACTTTTTTAATATACTCATGGAATATTAAACTATCTTCTTAATCAAGGCATTTTTTTCTTGCTGGAAAATATCTTTTTCATGTCAAAGGAAATTAATTTATACTATTATAATTTAAGAACAGTATAAGAAGTAATTTGCAGCTCAATTTGCACACAGTGAAGTAGCACAATATTTTAAAATATTCAGCTTAGTCTTTCTTTGGAATGCGAGTGAAAGGCATAATAGCATACTAAGTGCAATATTTATTTGAAATTTTTATTCTTAACTTCTTAAATTAAAATTTATATAACTAAAATAAATTCCCTATTGAATATATAAAGATGTCACCAGTAAATAGTAATGATTCAAATGATTTTTGAAATATTTTTTCATTTTAGTATAAATTCACATCTAAAGAGCAATGAAACTTAGTAAACCATTTACATCTTATAAGTTTTCTTATCAGGAGATGTCAAGCTAGATGTAAGATATAGAAGATAGTGTAATAAAGTGTAAAGATTGGATAACTGATAATGACAGCACACTTAGGCCTTAGCCAGCATTCACAATTTTGCCTTTTTTTTCCACAATTTAAAGATCTCAAAGGAGGCTCTTACTATTATGTAAGATATATGTATTGTATAATGCTCGTCATAGGTACTAACTAAAAAGACCTCTTTTCCAAATTCTATACATGTAAGTTCATATGGTTTCAGATACTTCTCCATATTGTTCTAAAATCTTAGCATCACTGAAAAATATTCAGAACTCTAAAATACAGTGATGGTAGCAACTTCTACTCCAAATTTTTGTCAGGAAAAATGTTCTGCCTAATATAAGATATAATACCTATGAGTGTTTACTTACATGACTAGGAGCAAAGGAAAAACAACTACATGACCAAGAGACATATCAGAGAAAAAGTCCCCTCAACCACATTAGTACATTTATATTCTACATAAAAACAAACATTTCCACCCTTTGAATTATTCCCAAGGATTATGATAGTGGTTTTAAAGAAAATTTCTGAAAGAGTAATCCATGAATCCTCATAAGCTGTTCTCTCAGTTAATATTTTAATCCTCATAAGCTCCTATCTCACAACTATCTTTTAATGTTGAGATGTGTTTTATTCATATTTTCATGTCACTATGACCAAAATACCTGAGAAGAATAACTTAGAAGAGGGAAAAGTTATTTTGACTCACCATTCACAGGTTTAGTCCATGGTGATCGGACTCCATTTTCTAGGTCCAAGATGAGGTAGGACATCATAGCAGAAGGGCCCAAGAGAGTAAAGCTGCTCAGCTCATAGGACATCAGGGAGCAAGATAATGAATGGGGAGTGGACATGGCCACAGGGAAGATGCATCCTTCCAGGGCTTGCCCCCAGTGACCCACCTCCTCCAGCCATGACCCATCTGTCTACAGTTACAGCACATTCCATTCAAACTAGGATAAACTGATTAGGTTTCAACCCTCACAATCCAATCATATCACCCCTGAATATTCCTGCAGAAACAGGAGCTTAGGGGAACACTTCATATTAACTCCGAACATGTGTTTGGGAAAATGAAAGTCTGAAACATGGATTGATATCTGAATGTTTGATGTTCAAGTGGGGAGAATATGTGGGGATGTGTATAAATACTCTAACTCAGAGAGAAGATTGAATAATGAGTAAGTAAAATAAGAAAGATAAAGACCTATTTATAAATTCATAAAAATTTATCAAAATAGTTTCCTCTCATATTTATCTGGACCTTTTTTCCATCAGAAATTTGTTCTGAATACAAGTAAGCCATCTAGAACCCAAAATAATATGTAATCCGTTTGAATTAATAATTTAATTATCAATTTTAAGATGGATAGAAGGAAAGTATATAAATATCAATTACCAATGTGTGTTCTATCAATAAACTGTTAACCTAATTTTAAAATGATATAGCATCTTAAACATATCAGATAGTATGATCCTGAATATCCTTCAAAGACCCAAATGCTTAAGACTGGCTGACCAACCTATGGCACTGTTGGGAGATACCAAAACTCTTAGGAGGTGGGGGCTAATGAGAGGAAGTTAGGTCATTGTGGATGTTCCCTAGGAGGGGATATTGGGAACCCTGTCCCTTTATTTCTCTATATGCACTTCCTGGGGGCCATGAGGTGAACAGCTCTACCCCATGAACCCACCATAATATATTATGTTGCCATGTGTCCAAATAACAGAGTTGAGTGTGAGCCAAAATATCTCTTCCTCCTTAAAGTTGATTTTCTCAGGTATTTTGTCAATGGAAAGCTGACTAACACACAGAGGAGTGTACTTGGGCTACCAAATTCTTTTTGCACTGGTACAAGGAGAACCACAGTTGTCTAAAGAGATTAGGGATATAAAATATTCCAATTACCTTGGTTCTGACTGTATATCTGCCATGTGTCACCTATACTCTTCAGAGCCTTCCTGTGAGGCTGAGCAAGATAAACTCCATGGGAATTCTATAGGAGTTTATTTCATACGTCATCTTTGTTTGAGTTCCTTCTAATAAAAACAACTTACTAATGGAAGCAAAAAATAGAAAAAAATGAATACTTTTTTTAATGATCTCATCTCAAAAATAACTCTGTTAAGTAAAGCATATGTAAATTAGCTTACCTTAGCAATCCACAATGTATACATGTTCAAAAAATTTTTGCATAGGATAAATATGTATATTTTTTACTTGCCAACTAAATAGTTAAATAAAATAATTAAAAGGGGACTTAAACATTATCTAGTTATGATAATTATATCCCTTCTTTTCTAAGTCTTACATATTTTGTTCTTACTATGCTGAGTTAGCTAGGATTTCTGGTACAATGTTAAATAGAAAATGTAATAGTGGGCATCATCTCCAAACCTACACAGAAAGCTTGCAATTAGTAAAGATAAACTTTTAAAATTTTTTGTAGTATATTGGCATAGATAGTAATGTTTCATGACTTAAAATGCCTAACATCTGTTTAGCTACACCAACATTCATTTGAGTTTTTATGTTATACCTATTACTACTCACTACTTATCATTTGTGTTCTTATTTTTTTTAAATGTATCCTTTAAGCACCATATACATAATTTCTATGATTCGCATGTGTATGCAATTCAAAATTTAAGCAGTTATTCCATTTGTATTAATTATATTAAAACTTACATCTTCAATGTTGCTCTGTTTTCTATCAAACCTTCCTGTTTTATGCTTTTATCCTCATACATTTCCTCTATTTTGTCTTCTTGAAGATTAATCAAATAATTTACTACAATTTATTTCTCTTGGTATGTCTACTATCTACATATTAAATGTCATACATTGTGGTCTGTATTAGTCAACTCCTTTTGCTGCTATGACTAAAAGACCTGTTAATAACAATTTTAAAGGAGGAAAAGTTTCAGACATCACAGTTTCAAACATCTCATTCCACTGACAGCTGGCTCCATTCCTTGGGGCTCATGGCAGGAAGAATATAAGGGTAGTAGCTCACATGACGATCAGAAAGCAGAGAGAGACCCCATTTGCCAGATACAAAAATATATACCCCAAAGCCCACCGCAATGACCCATCTCCTCCAGCCACAACCTACCCACCTTCGGTTACCACTCAGTTAATTCCATCAGGTGATTAATTTGCTGATTGGGTTAAGACTCTTATAACCCAATAATTTCTCCTCCAAACCTTCTCACATTGTCTCATACATGAAATTTTGGGGGATACCTCACATCTAAACCATAACATTCTGCACCTGGCACCCAAAAGTTCATGATCACCTCACAATGCAAAATATATTTAGTGCATTTCCAAGAGTCTGCATAGTCTCAGTAGTTCCAAGATTGCCCAAAAGTTCAAGTCCAAAATCTCCCCTGAGACTCAAGGCAAGCTCACATCATGACCTCCTATAAAAATCAAAAGCAATTTACAAATATTCAATGTATAAAGGTACAAAGTAAGCATTTTATTCACAAAAATATGGACATAGAAAGAAGTGATGAGACCAAAACAAGACCAAAATTCAGTTGGGCAAACATGAACTAAAGTTCTGTGTCTGACATCTGAAGCACAGGGCATTATGATGTTTTCTCCAAGGGGCATGTGTAGCCCCACCCCTGTGGCTTTGCTAATTGTAGACCACATGGCCTCTCTGTTGCCTTCTGTCTGCTCAATTCCTGGAGGTTTCCTGGCCAATATCCCATATTATTGGCCTTTCTTAACCTCACAGGGATTCTCCAGTGTAGCTTAAGCATCCTCATCACATCTCCACATATTGCCCTCTCAGGAGCTGCTCACAGGGACTCTAACCCTGGGGCACTTTGCCTGGCTCATAGGTCATCCTTTGAAATCTTGGTGGAAGCCTCCATATCCCCTTAACTCCAGCATCCCGCCTCCTGCAGAACCAGCACCACAAGGTTCATGCCAAGGTCTGCTGCCATCTGGAGCAGTAGGCAATCCTACAGGGACCCTGGCTGCAGTAGCCTTTGAGTGCCTGGGTGGCTGAGCACATTGTAAAAATTTATTAAGCCCCTTCTGCAAGAAGAGTGTTCCGCTGGTCTCTTCTCAAGAGAAATTTTACTTTTACTCCCTTGAGCCTGAGGTGAGTGTGATCTTGCCAACTCCTGAGATGCCCTCAAGCCATCATATTTTACTGTCTCTGGGCAAAGTCTTCAGAATTTCTTTAGTGGTAGTAATGTCTTTAACAACTGCAACTTTCTTAGTCTTAATTTTACTACTCCATTCCAAGTTTAAGTTTTTCTAATCTTTCTGCTCTCCTTTCTGCTCCTGATTATCACAATAAATCTGGCTAAAAGCCTACCAGCAGTATTCATGCCATGGCTGAATGCTATGCTGCCTAGACATTTCTTCTGCCAGATTAAGAAGTCCATCACTTTTAAAATTAGCCTCACAGAAAGTCTCAGGATGTGTGTAAAATGCAGACAACTTCTCAGCCAGAACATAACATGAATGGCTTCTAGTCCAATTTCCAATATAGTTTTCCTTTTCCTCTGAAACCTCTTGAGCCTGTCTTCACTGTCCTCTTTGAAATTCTGCTATTCTGAGCTCTCACCAGAAATACCCATTAAGCTCCACTTAGAATAATCTAAAGCTTTCCCAGGTCACATTGCTGCTAAACTTTCCAAAATTCCTCCCACAAATTCCAAAAAGCTCCAAAAGCTTCTGAATCACGTGGTCAGGTTAATTATAGCAACAGCCCCACTCCCAGTACCAATTTCTGTATTAATCAGTGTTTTTAATGCTGTGACTAAAAGACCTGACAAGAATGGATGGTTTAATAATTCTTGAGGGTAGAGGTCCAAGATCAAGGTATTTTCAGGTTTTATTTATTTATTTATATATTTTTGAGGGTTATAAGGAAAGATCTTTTCCAGGCCTCTCTGCTTGTGGATAACCATCTCTTACTTATGTCTTTTCATATTATTTATCTATTATTCTGTTATGATTCTTCCTTTATGAGGACATCAGTCACATTGGATTAACACCCATGTAGTGGCCTTATCTTGACTGACATATCTGCAGTGACCCTACTTCCAAATAAGTTCACATTCTAAGGTTAGAATTTAAACATGTGACTTTGGGGATAACACAGTTCAAACCATAAAAAGTGGCAATTTGATAAATTATCCATGAGGAAGAAGTAGGGCTGTGATATGCTAGGGGAAAATTAGATTTTGGGGATGCAATTAAAGTAATTCTCCCTTCTCAAAAACAGAAGTACTATGTCCTCAATCCATAACTGTTTAGAAGGTTGCAAGTCTTTGAAGTGGTGTTTAACCAGCATCTTTATTGAGAGTGAAAATAAATGAGTATATTTTTTTCCAAACCAAACACTTTTGTTTCAAATCTTTATGATATCATCACAAATCATGGAAGGAATGACTGACACACTGTTTCTCTTGTTCTAGAACATGAGAAAATATATCTATAAACTTCTAGCCTCTTAATACCTGTTACTATTTTAAAATAATAAGCTATGAAGGCATTAAAATATTCAGTTAGCTTTTAAGTTTTAATTCCATTTCATAGTGGTTGTAGTAAATTCTTTTTTTTTTTTTTTTTTTTGGTACTGAGATTGAACTCAGGGGCACTGGACCACTGAGCCACATCTCCAGCCCTTTTTTGTATTTTATCAGAGACAGGATCTCACTGAGTTGCTAAGTGTCTCACCATTGCTGAGGCTGGCTTTGAACTTGCGATCCTCCTGTCTCAGCCTCCCAAGTGCTGGGATTACAGGCGTGCGCCACCGTGCCCGGCTATAGTAAATTCTTGAGAGGTTTAAAATTGTTTAAAAGAAAAGATTACATTGTGCAAAATAGAAAAGACTGCAAAATGGATATTTAGAAAACATTGCCTTACAATGTTTGGCTGGCACATTTTTCATGTTAAAACAATTGATCATTACTTAATATGTAGAAATTTTTTTTTAAAAATCATTATTTACATTAATGCTTTTTTATTCATGATTATTTTAGATTTCTACTTATCCTGAAATTTGCTAATATAAGAAAAAATTCTAAGAAAAGCTATAAAATCTCCTTTAGCTTGATGAAAGCAGTTTTAATATCAAGACTAAAAGCTAAAAATGTATAATATAACTATTTACATTTTAAATATGAAAAAAATGGTTTTCAATTTTATAAAGTGGGGAGAAGACATTTATGTAACCTTTATATATTTTCTTCCTCTAGAAGCATCTCTGATTAGACTTTAGTAATCAGAAATATCTATTTTTTTATAAATCCCATAAAATATTATTTGCCCTTCCCCATATAAACAGTACTTAGCTCAAATCTATAACACTCCATCTCTTCTGATGGCCAAATTTGCCATCATACCATATGTCCAACATACAATTTGCATTTGAATTGAGAAATTTAAATGATGTTTTAATGATTTCATGCAAACAATGAGATAGATGGCAGAAAGGAAAAACAATACACATCAATAGTCTTTTCGTTTATAATCTTCCTCCAGTCATGCTTTGTGGACAAAGCAAGGCTATATTCTCTAGAGCTATTAGTGAATAATTTAAAAATAAATATTAGATTTAGAAAGAATTAGAAGTATGCCATAATATTCTTATGAGAGATCAGTTGTAAACCCATGTTAAATTGAGCATTGACAACTCATTTTCTCTAAGATGAATATTATGATTAGATGATAACTGAAATTCCACTTGATGATTTGATGCCTCACATACAAAAAAGATTGACAACACATATTCAAGGTGCTTTTGAAAGATAAAACATATTTTATTAATACTCACATGTTATATATTTACCCCAAACTCCAACAATCCCAAAAAGATACTGAAACAACCAAGAATGAGTCATTTTTGTTAAAATGAAAAATAGTCCTTGACATAAATATTGATTATTCAGTTTGCTTTTAAATATGTATCATAATGAAAATCATTTATAAATCTTATTTTAAAGTATCACGATTAAATAGATTAGACTGATAGAATAGAAAAGATAAGCTTACTAATGTTTATAACTTATATGTTAAATTCCACCTGAAATTAAAGAACATTGAACATGAAAACACAAACTGTAATTCACAAATATTTCAAGAACTTGAGCAGAAATATATTGTGGGCCAGTATAAAACTACCCAGTAGGCTGATACAACAAATACGAAGAAAGAGGAAACTAAGAAATAATATTTGAGGTACATTTA
Organism: Tamias sibiricus; assembly: GCA_025594165.1. NCBI lineage: Eukaryota > Metazoa > Chordata > Mammalia > Rodentia > Sciuridae > Tamias > Tamias sibiricus. Next base: position 34,867,092 of record CM046668.1, read on the forward strand.
TATATGCTCTCTTCTCCAATGTATAAATAGTGTGACTTTCTATAGACTATGGACAAAATAGTGCAGCAAATAGTAATGAAAATTATAATGCTATCCTGAAAAAATATGCCTTTTTCTTTTAGACCTAAAAGTTTGATTTCCATTTCCAATGAAGCCAATAAAGACGTTTCAGAATATTGTTAATATGAAAAGACTGTCACAGATCATGGTTATGTTTTTTTTTTATCTAGATAAAATAAAAATTATGCTTATCTATATTATGTTGATAATTAGATATATTTACATATCCCAAGCTTTCACTGAATTTTAAATTGCTGTCATACTATTTTCAACTGTATATGACAGAGGCAGACTTAGAATCACATGACTTTAAACATAAGATGTGCTGCAGCAATAAACTGATCCAGCTCCTGTTATACTGGTGGAAACAAAACAGCCTGTAGTTCACAGAAGTCCAACAGGGATCAGACCCAGGTCATTGGATGACAAGTGAACATGCCTTCTCCTAATCACATGACACAAACACATTGGAAAAGGAGGCACCATGTGTGTCACCAAGAACAGTACATATTTAACTAATAAATAATAGCAAATATATGATCTCATTACCAGTGAATCTAAATATTTCTGATAGGCATGTTATCTCTACCTACCTTTCTCTCCTTTCTTGTTTATGTATTCACTTGTGTCTTCATTTTTCAAAATAGATTGCCCTTCCCACCACCTTACAGCACTTACAGCCTAAGATACAATTCCCCAGATGATATTTTATTCCCTAGACTTGGTAGCACCAAAGTGCAGCTCTGTGATTGCTGGGTGTCAGAATGTATGAATGGACAACTGCCTCTCCATCTCCTTAAGAACAGTGTCCCTTGCTCTGAATTTTCTTTCCCTTTGTCTTCTTTCTTTTCAGCTAGTGATGACATTGTTATCACAGCAAATCATGCATGGATAGTAATCAAATATCCTTCCCTGACTGGAATTTCTTTTTATCTGAGTCTTTTAAAGAGTGTAATTTCCAAACTTGTGATAAACATAACTTTTTCAAGACTTCTGAATCAATCATTCATTGGAAAAGAATCATTTAAAGGACATAGGGAATTAAAATGGGATTACAGAGACTTTGTATGCAAATACCTTTTATAGGCTCTTCCTTGTAAATTGCTATGAGAAACACATAGTGAAATTTGAGTCTTATTAAAATGCGCACCTAACCTAACATCATTTTAAACATTTGTCTGTATTCACTGGAATTTTTTCTTGGAGTGGAGAGAAATTTATCTATCTTTACCTAGGAGAGAGAAGGATTGGTACACTTGATCAAAAGAATGAAAGGATAAAAAATCTTAGGACTCAGTTCTAGGCCAGAAATAGATGAATGCAATCATGGAGCCCTATATAACATTAGGAAATATTCATAAAAGTATCATACTAGCATTTAATATATGTCAAGCATAATTGGAAATAAGATATATGTGTTAAGCAATTCATTTCATGTTCAATATGTGCCTAAGCTTTAATCATCATATATGTATTTATAAGGATTTTTATGGATATGTATATTAATGTCCAATGATTCAATCTAATACATTTTAGGACTGGGATTCAAATCCAGACATTTGAACATCAGACCTTCTACTTTTAACCATTATCCTAAAAGGCCTTTTTTTCTGATAAATAAACATGGGTATAAATAAATTATGGGTATCAGAGAAATTGGTAATCACGTGCGTATGGTTGTTAAGACAAAGAAGAACAGTTATTGAAGGGCAAGCTTACCAGAGAAAAATGTGTTCAAATTCACATCACTTAAATCAATCCATAAAATGTTGGTTATATAATAAAAATATTTTTTTCCTAGAGATCCTCTGACTTAATGAGTCACTGGAATAATGCTAGATTCTAAATAATAGATCATGAAGTTTAATAAGTAAAATCCTGTGTTCAATGTAGAATTTGGGGTTTGTCTTGCTTTTCTGAGTTCTTAGCCAGCACAACCAATGGATATCATCAGGTAAATGTCATTTTTTACTATCTACTTCAAAGCAACTTCCTAATATTTCTTGACATCAAACCCTCTGCATACTTATGGATCTTTACATTTTTAGATATCAAGGAAAAGAAAGTATCTTGTTGATGCAGAGGATACCAGTAGATACTTATATTTTGGAATCATAATACAATGAAAAAAATAATTTTAACAAATATTTATGCATAGCATATCAAATTGTTTAAACAAATCAGCTGCCCTATGTTCCATCAAGTAACACACTGAATTCTCTAGACAAATACCCGCAAGGCATTGTCCCGTAAAGTCCCAAACAATGAAAGATCAAAATGTCCATTTGTTATAACATGTTGATGTAGGAGGCCCCATGCATGTAGAGCAGAGGCCACACTGTTGGTGAGGTTGTTTGATGTTTGAGCAGCAGACGTCTTTTTTATGTTTAGACAATGCCACCGGCAAATCTTCAGGGCCCGCTACCTAGAAACTCAAGCATCAATTATTAAAGGAAAGGCAGTGCTATTACAGCACTGAGTCAAGAGGTGAGTTGTCAAACTACAAAATAGAATAATTAGATTAGAAAATTAAAGTTGATTTTTGTTCACATACATCGCTGGTTGAGCTTCTACTAACATAAGTTGGAAAAATGTCATATTTAGAACAAAACAAAGAAAGACTGAGGGTAATTACTGCATTAAAGATAGATTAAAGAAAAGGTAAAGGCACTTGAGAGAAATAATTTGTTAGCTGGAACCCTTGAGTCTCTGTATACAGAGCAATTTTTTACCTGTTGAGATAATTGAAATTAATGAGCTATTAAACAAATAAAGTTAATAACAAATAAACAATCTTAAGTCAAAACACCAAAATATCAGGTTATATAGCACTAGTCATATTGTTTGCTAAAGAGAAGTCCCAGGGACACCTATAAATCAAAATTGAAAGTACCTTCATTTATAAAATTATTTACCTAAATTGAATACTCTTAACCTAAAATGAATTAAAGTTATTTGGATCCATATATATATATATATATATATATATATTTTCTTTTTCATAAGCGCTTTGTTCTTTGTGACGTCACACTGGACAGACGAACAAACATACAAACATATATTTGTGACGTCACAGTAACATGAAATATAGACAAATGTATAGACATAAAGACATGTATAAAAAGAAAAGAAAAAAAAAATACAATTGTGTGCACACTAAAGAGAGATCTCCTCGTCCCGGCCGGGAGGAATGACACTTAAGTTGTGAAAACCCAGCAAGCCATGGGACTTGAGTCAGTGGAACAAAATCCTCTATTGTTCCCTTCTTGAGGCATACCCATTTTAAATGAATTATGTAAATTGGGAAGGAGAAGCAACTGAGCAATTCTATCTCCTTGATTAACAGAAGTTATACTTTGGGGTGAGCTAAGCATTATTTTTATTTCCCCTTTGTAGTCTGAGTTTATTACACCTGGGGTCACTTGCAAACCTAATAAGCTTTTAGGACTACGCCCGATAATAAGTCCTACAGTCCCTGAGGGAAGAGGTCCCCTGACTCCTGTGGGAATCAGTTGAACCCCCATTTCAGGTGTTAACACTATTCGGGCGGTGGAACAGAGGTCTAATCCTGCATTTCCTCTTGTTCCTCTGGCGAGGGAGTGGATGGGTAGTAGGGATTGTGTCGGGGAAGCATCTGAGTGGATGCTTGAGGATACTCCTTCTGCAATGCCCCGTACATTTGTGGGCCCCGGGGTATTGGGCCCCGTGCCCCGTTTTTTTGAATTCCTGAACAAAGGATTTCCATGGATGTCAAATTTTGAATGGCATTTATTGGCCCAATGATTTCCCTTTTTACACCTGGGGCAGCGGCCTGGGGCACGATATGAGCTTAGTCTTATTTCTCTTTTTGGGATTTTGCCTAGAATTGCCTGATTGATTATGATAATTTTGCCTGGAATATCCTGATTGATTATAATATCTACGTTTAGCCTTTGTGAAATTTCGAGAGGAAGCACCTCTCATTGAGGCTGCAATCACATTTCCTGTGACAAAGGCGTCATTTATATCTTTACATAGTTGTATATATACGGAAAGATCCTTTTTAGTTCTCCATGGCCTGATGGCTGCTTGGCACAATTTATTTGCATTTTCATAAGCTAATTGAACAACTAATGGCATAGCTTGGTCAACATCTGCAAACACACTACCTGCAGTCATTTTATACACATTCTTACAACAACTCTGGACATGACTTTACTATGAAGAAAAGTTATGACCTAGTGGAAGAGGCACAAAAATACAAAATACCAAGACAGAATTAATATAGGGAAATTGGGGGTTGGAAGGCAAATATTGAATGTGGAGAGAATGAGGTAATGATCAGCCTCAGGTTTTCAGATTACACAGCTGGAGTCCATTATGAACAGGTCACTTCAAGGGTCTCATCCCTATGTCTTCCAGGGCCAGAATGTCTTAGGCCAGAGGCAGCTAAATGGTTCTAACTTAAGAACTGATGTCCAAATATTCCATCCTCTGTACTAGGGGCAATGGCAGAGATGTGTCTCTTGGCATTGCAAGTTATTTAAACTCCATCAATATGTTTTGCTTAAATATCTTAAACTAATTAAAGGTAGCTTCAGGGAAGAAGCCAAGCACTGCATGAATCTAGTTAGTTGCTGAACCAGCATGACAGAGATGCTTGCCCTGTGCCTGCCTGTACTCCATATGTGGTCTGAATCACTAAGTTCAGACATTCTCAGCCATGAGTATGACCTTTCTACTGAGATTTAAAACAGAAAGCAAAGCGCTCGGTAAATGTTCCAGCTTAACCATTCATACTTTGGAAAGCTAGCCAACATGTATACCCATCATCCATCTGGGCAAAGGGCTTTTCGGCTTTTAGACATTAAATGAGTCACTCTGCAAAGCTCTTTTCCAGACTAATGGTGGCTCTAATTTCTCTATTAGATGGACTTGGATATTAGGGAGGCAAATCTTCGTTATTATGCTTTTAGAGAACAAACTCCCCCAAAGCATAGATGAGTATAATAGCTGATAAAACCTTGAAAAATGCAAGGTTAAAATTGTGTTTATCTGCACCATGCCATCTGTATCCCCTAACAGCTTTAACAGGAAGGATTTGTTCCTTAAGCATTATTAGTTTTTCTAAAAATTGTCCTTGTTTTTTTTTTTTTTTTTTTTTTGCTTGCCCAAGGATATAAATGGCAGTGTAAAAATGAAGTCACACTTATTATAAACTAACCTATGGACCAGTTTTTCAAAAGCAATTTGGTCATTTGACACCGTACTCTTCCCAGTGAGAATAAACACGCACGTATGGTTCTTTTCCTATTCAAGTTCAACTTGACCTTTATGTCAGCTTTCCTTTCACATTCTTTTTAATCAGATTATTCAAAATATAATTGGTTTATATTTAGAAAAACATCTCTCTCTAAATCTCTCCTGAACTTATCAGAAAAATTTAATATTTTACCATTTTACTAATCTATTATACTGGAAGTCAAGATGGTGCTTTCCCTTGTGGCATACTGACTAAAAGGAGTTGAGGGAACATCCAGCTGTCTTAATGTTCTACTTTTTATGTTATTGCTGATTATGCAGTTGTGTTTCATTGTATTAAAATTCAACACATTTTGTAATTAATACTGTTTTCTTTGTTCTGGAAATTTTGCAATTTGATAACATTTACCCCCAAAATGGCCAATTTAATAGAACAGAGCAATGCTCATAGAATTGGTTCAATAAAATGTAATAGTTTGCTTGAAGACCCCTTTAAGAGGAAGTCTCGAGAAGTTTATCAATTTTTGTGATTAAATTTTAAATAAATTACACATTAGTACACCATTCTAGTTATCCCTAGGTAAATAAACAGAATAAGATAAATTATATTAAACAACAGTTTCAATAATTTTTACTCCCCCAAATAAGCTGACACAAATTTTACTCAATGTTATGATTACATGTAAGTAGCTAAACTGCTAGATGGACTGGGGATCTAACTGGAGGAAGGACACTTGCCTAGCATGCATGATACCTTAGGTTTGCTGCACAGCAAAAATAAATAAATAAATATGCATTTCTAGTAAATTGACAGAGCAAATATGAAAGCTTTGCATACCTTATGAATACTCACACATTCATAAACAATGTTAAAAGTGACACCACTAAAATGTATAAGTTCATTATGCAGCATCCCTGTGATGCTCATGAGTTTATTTGTGGTTTATTATGCAAAGAATTTGGTTTTCAAACTTCAGTAATATGAGAAATTTTGAAAGGAATAATTCCACAGTGTTTTACCTTGACTAAGAAAGAAATGGCACTCACCTTTTAACACTCTTTGAAAAAGTCAGATTATGTCTTTTTAAACATTATTAAGTATAATTAAAAATGAATTCCTCTGAATTTTCTAGCCACTCTTAATGTGACAGATTATTAGGGATGTGTGTGTGTGTGTGTGTGTGTGTGTGTGTGTGTGTGTCCCATGGCAGACTTCATAAAGCAATATTTTGAGTTTGTGAGAAAGAAACAATGTAATATACAATAATAAGAAGAATTTAGGATTAAATCAAGAAAGAGGCAAAGTGGTTCACATTCTCAAAAGTTCTAAATTTATTTTACCATTTGACTGGGAGGAAGAAAATTTCAAATATCATTTATTTGTTTTCAGACATGTAGTTGGATAGTTCTTACTGGGAGGGCAAGGTATTTGATAGTATCTGCAAACATGTTCCTATGATTATTAACAAGTAATCATTTGAAGGTCAAGTCATATCAGAAACAATTCATGGAGAGTTTGAATTTGCCATAAAGATACAGTAAGTAAATAAATAATTTCTATCACTGAAGTTATAGGTCCAGGCAAAAGCTGAAACACAAATGATAATATGATAGAGTTCCCAATCAGCTTGTCTATTATTGAAAGAGTAAATGAAACATAATCACCTTAACTGTAATCCAATACAGAATACTTTATATAATAAAATAACTAATTATAGAAACTGGCGTCAAGAAAGAAAATTAGATAAATGTGGAGAGGTTTCAATTTCCTCACATTGTACAGTGGTCATTACTATTATTTGCTAAATGTTTCGATGTTCACACAGAATCAGTCACACAGTAGAAAATTATACTTTGTTGCTTCCAAAATAATATGGGAGAAGAGCCCTTCTTCAACCCTTTCCCTGTGTTAACCTGATATGTATGTATATAGATAGAGAAATACACACACACACACACACACACACACACATATATTCAAAGGTAAAACACTACTGTGTGCCCAATGTTGATAGATTAAAAAGCTGAGAGTTACAGTAGGTATATTATATTACACTGTTATAAATGTATTATAATGCAATAAATGATGATATCATTAAAGAAACGGCAAAGTATAATGAGAGAAGTGAGGTGATTTTATGTGTATGCACTTATGTTGTTGAAGAAAGGGGCTCCCCTTTCTTCTCTCCTGAAGAAATCTACTTGGCTAGAGATTGACAATTTGAGCTGAATCTAATCATAACCATGTAATACACTTTCATCAAAGGAAAAGTTGCAAATGTGAGACATACACAGGAAAATGCTTATGCATTTAAGCTTGACTATTTTTTACTACTTTAGGGAACCTGATAACAGGAGAAAGAGCCAGATTGCCTCAGATGACAGGTAATCACTCTAAGACAATAGAGGGAGGCCACTCAGGACCATTTGGCCCAAATCAACTTTTGAACTGATTACAGATGTCAGTGGGATAACTACATACCAAAGAATTGACTCTAGAATTAGGAGGTGTAAAAAAACATCTCTTTGAGTCCAACATTGAGCTCCTGAGCAAAGATTGCCAATTAATGGAGTCCAGCAGATAGAAATAGGTCTATTACACCAGTCCTGCTCAGTGATTGGCTTGGACGACCCTAAGGAAATCCTAAAGTTAGATCGCACACAGAAGAGAAAATGAAGTAGTTAACTACCAGAGGCTAAAAGATAACCACAGTCCTGCCAGATAAATAAATAATATTTTCCTAAAAGAGAACTCAAGCTGTGCCTCTCTAAGTCTGCTTCAAAAGGGAGTAAGTGAGGAAACAGACTGTTGTAGTTTGACCCTGTTTTATTCCCATTGCATCCACAGTCTTGGGTAGTATCTTCCACACTGACTCTGGGCTTTCACCTTTCCATTTGAACTGTGAAGCAACAGCAAATTCATTACAGGGCGAGACTTGAAATGGCATGATCATTGGAGCTTTCTTTTTGGCTGTACTGAATCTCTGACTCTGACTAATCTGAGGGGAGTCTGCAACATGTGCTACCCTGGAGACTACTCACTATTGCTACCCTCACCCCAAAAGAACTAAATGCCAGATGTGAGGTTATGGCTACCTGGGGATAGTCAGCATATCCTTGTCCTCATCCATCAATTTTCCCATCCCCATTTACTGTTGCTAATCAGCCAACTGATTACCAACACTGGAGCCAGCCACTTGGGTACTTTCCTACGCAGCCAAGATTAACTGACATGGTAAGAAAAATTCTCAGCATGTAACTGTGGATATTTAATAAGTAAGGGTTAAAGAAATTAAATATAAAATTAGATGTATTTGTAATATTCTGTAATTATGTAACTACATAAAAGGAGAGAATCTATCATTACATGTATAAAAATTACAACCTATAACATGGAATATATGTGTTTTAGACAGCTTTGTCATCACTGTGACCAAACGAACTGACAAGAACAATTCAGAGGAGGGAAAAGTTTATTCAGGGATCATGGTTTCAGCATAGGTGGCCAGCTAGCTCCATTGCTCTGGGCCAGAGCTGATATAGAACATCATTATGGAAGAGCATGATAAGAAAAGTAGTTCATGACATGATAATCAGGAAGCAGAGAGAGACTAAGCTCAGCTCACCAGGGACAAAATATATACCCCAAAACCATACCCCCAGTGATGAATCTCCTCTAACCACCCACTACCTGCTACAGTTACCACCCAGTTAATCCATTTCACTTAATTAAAATACACTGATTAGGTTAAGGCCCCCCTAGCCCAATCATCTCACTTCTAAACTTTCTTGCATTATCTTATAGAGAGCTTTTGAAGGATGCCTCATATCTAAAGCATAACAAGATGATAAATGTTAAAATTAATGAAGATAATCCATCCTAATTCTTAAAAACAAATTCTAAAATGTTTACTTATGAGAAGTATACAATAAGGTGTTACAATATAAGACATTTATTCTTCTATATCCATTTTTCAGCTACTTAGTATTTTCCTGAACGTGAATCATGTTTATAATAAATAAGCAAAAATAGAATACAATTGTCTTCATTTGTTTAAATGTGTGTAATACGCTAAATATTTAGTTGTTGAAATAATTTTGCCACATAATTAAAAAAATATTTTATATTGGAAAAAACAGAAGTATAATAAATATAATATGGAATAAAATTTAAAATTTGCAATGTATCTTACAATTCTATTAATATATAATTAATATAAAACAAACTGAACATATCCAAAATGTACAATTTTTGATATTCAGACATGGATACACTCAGGAAAATCTCACAAGTTCAATAAATATTTCAATCAACTTGAAGTTTCTTTTTGACTGCTTGTAATCAATCTCATTCTCTTCACATCACCTGCAGACAATAACTGAACTACTTTCTGCAACTGTAAGTTTTTTATTTCTAAAATTTTACTTAAAAGGAAACAGAATATGTATTTTTTGTGTGTGAGTGAATTTTTCACTCATCATCATTTTGTTTTGTTTTTTTGTTTTTTGGTACGGGAAATTGAACCTAGGGATGCTTAACTACTGAGCCACATCCCCAGCCCTTTTTACTTATTATTTGTTTGTTTGTTTGTTTTGTTTTGTTTTGTTTTGACACAGAATCTAAGTTAGTTAGGCCTTACTAAATTGCTAATACTATAACCTTGAACTTATGTTGCTAGTGTCTCAACATCCTGAGCTGCTGGGAGTGCAGCACTGCACCTGGCTTCATCAACATTATTTTGAGGTTTAGCCATGTTATTGTTTGAATCAATATTTGTGACTTTCATTAAGTTCATGGTATGTGTACATAACAAAAGTTTTCTTATCTACTCACGGACATTTGGAGTCTTATAGTACTTGATAGCTGAAAATATAGCTGGTTTACATTAGTTTACAAGTCTTTATGTGTACATTTTATCTGATGACAAGAAAGAAATGATTATCAATGATCCAAATGAAGGAAATTGCACACTGAAAAAATGTATCATAGTACATTAGAGGTACAGGCAGTAAGCAATTTTTGTTATAACATATAAGATCAGGAGAAAATGGCCAAGATTAGTTGAATATTTTTTCTGCAATACTACCTTCATTGAAAAAAAAAAATCTAAGAGCAGAAGTCTGATAGTTGTTCAGTTGATATCTTCTGGGCTCAACTGCACTTAGCAACAGATTGTAGGTCAGGCTCAATTGGGCTCCATCTTCATTCTTGTGCGGGTAACATTCTAGAGTATGCTTTTCTCATAAGTGAGGCTAAAACTCCAAGAGGACAAGCATATCCACACAAGTACATGGTTTGTCCATGCTTGCTTATAATGTAGCTTATATGATTCACTTTCCATTGATAAAAAGGAAGAAATAGTCATATCCAAATTGAGTGGGTCACAGGGCAAAAATGCCAAAGCATAGTGCTTCTAAGTGAAAGAGTAGAGAGAAGAGAGCAGTAACCCAGTCTATTAAGGGAGGTTGGATAGAAATGCATATGCTGTAGATCTGAGCAAGTTTGTTGAAATATTTTGCATAATACTGTAAATATTATTACCAGGTGAGTGGTATGATTTGAATAGTGTTTTCAAAGATCTCTCAGATTGCCATGTTCAGAATGGACTGCATCAAGATAATGTATCAGGTAGCAGCATCAATTAAGAAGTCTTGCCAGGAGTCCAGGATAGAGCTGGGTGACTTGGTCTAGAGAGCTGTCCTATTTACTCACAAATTGTCCCCGTGTCCACTTGCCACCTGCCTCTGCTGCTCTACATTGTGACCTAGGATGTGTCCTCCTACAGACCGTGTCACATAGGCTTTACCAGTTGCTTTTTTGCAGTTTATTTGATCACAAACCTCATGGTAGTAGAAAACATCAAGAGAGAGCACTAAAGCTACTTATTACCTCTGCTCCTCTCTGTTCAGTACCAAGGTTCTAGAAGTGGCTATTAAAGCTCCTGCCTGGCATTCTTTCTGTCTAGCACTCATACTATTCCAGAGTGTTCTTGAAAATTCAAGTTCTGATATGTTAATATCAACTTGATGTTGCTAGTCTTGGGTATCTTAATATCCCATATAGTACTTTTTAATTCTGGTCAACCTTCTAAAATTGTTCCTCTAATCTCTCAATTTTTACCTATTTTAAGTGCATATATTTTAATTTGCTAGATGCTTACTGGTAAGGGATGAATATGAATAACAATAATATAAATAAGGAAGAATCAATGTATAGAATTATAATAATAATAATATAAATGAGAACATGAATAAGGAAGAATTAAATATAATACAAATAATATAAATATGAAGAATTAAATATAATGTAAATAATAATATAAATATGGAAGAATTAATATATAGGATAATAATGTAAATAATAATAACATGAATGAGGAAGATTTAAAGATAATATGAATAAGGAAGAATTAAAGATAACTATTAGAGTTGAACTAAACTGTTGGATAAATTGTTGTGACACTCATGTGGTAAAGCCTGTGAAAAGAGTGATTATTGCCAAATATGTTTGAAATATATATAAGATATCCATAAATAGATTTCAAATATTCATTGACATACGAATTGGTAATGGGTCATTGGTAGGGCAAGGGGTGTACATTTATCATAAATCTGGTTGAAAGAAAAGGAAACTCCAGAGAGAAATCTGGACCATTTTAGTATAGAGAAAAGGAAAAACTAGCAATGGAGTCTGAGAAGCAACTGGCTATAAAATAGTCATTAAAAAAAATATGGTGTCATGGTAGGAGAGAGGATAAAAGTACAGCAAGGATAAATAACAACCAGAGAATAATGATATTGCAAAGAATAACGATATTCATTATGGGAGCAGCAGAGCATTGAAATGGAGATACACATACCATGGTGAGGTAGGGGTATATTTGGTGAGGTTAAAAGTAATATTTTAAAGGCAAGGGGAAAAACTGATGAAAGCTACTTGGATACAAATTCATTGGTCTTGGAGACCGAAGGAAAGAGTTGGGATCAGCTCATTGCTGGAGGTGCTTTGTTTGGAAGTGTTCTTTTAGAGCATCTTTTCTGAATTGTTACAGAGTTAAAGAATGTTGAGCTTTGTTACAGAAAACTGTGCCTATATGGGTAAAGCATGGGCTGTATTAGAAGGAGTATCTTGGGGAACTTGAACTAGGGTGAATTCTCTGGCAACTATAACAAGGGCAGTCTCTTTGGTGTTTAGGGGACTAAAATCCAAATATAGTGGATAGAAAATATGTAGATGAAAAGGATGTATTCAGTACAGATATATTTTAAGAGGTTTTGTTCTAAAAGGAACACGGAAAGCACAATAGAGAGAGATAAATTACTATGAGAGGTTTACATTTATCTATATATTTTGGTTTATTTGCTATTTGTTTTTTTCCCGTTATTGTTCATTTAAAATGGGAGGTTTTTAAAAAGTATGTTTGTAAACTGAAGGGTAAGTTTCAGAAGAAAGCAAGAAATCTGATGGCATCTGATGGGAAAATAAATACTATGAGGATCATAATTCATAAAAAAAGAAAAGGATTGGCTGTTAACAAGAACAATGTTATTTATTATCAATATTGATGGAAAGGCCAGGAATATGAGAAAGAGGTGCACCTCAGTTCCTAGTTTGGGTGGTAGCAAGTTGAGGAAATATATATATTTGCCTCTATTTTGACATTGAAAAGGATAAAAATACAAATTTGGAGAGGGGCATGAAAGGAGAAATTAAAGAATTTTACAAAGAGAAAAGGTGGGATGTTTTGTGTTTTCACCTTAAAACTGAGCTTCTAGAACTCAAAAACAGGCATTATTTTTTGTAAGTGATTACAAATGAATTGTCGAACATTTTTAAAAGAAATGATAAAAAGTAAAGTTAGTTCAATTTAATTCCCAGATCAATGGCAAACAAGCTAATGATTTTCAGCCCCAACTTTTCTACCTGTAAAACATAAATTTTAATTGTCATTCTACATTTATTGTGATGATTTATCAACATTAGATACATACATAGATTTCTATCATGATGCCTCAGAGTTTATATGCTTAAATTCCAAGTTCTTTGTTGAAAATCAGAACACTAGAGAGTGGTTTTGAACACTAATTTTTCTGCAGTTTTGCTTACCAATATAAGTTCAAAAGTAAAGGAGTGCATTGTGGAAAGCTGGGAGACTGCTGGTGTGATCTTTTCAGAATGCACTGGAAGCAAATAATGGAAAATATTCCTTTCATTTTTTCTTAACTTTGATCTACCTCCTATCAGTTGTTTTTTTTTTTTTTTTTTTTTTTTTTTTTTTTTTTCCCTTTTTCTTTTGTTGAATTTTCTGCATTGTTTTACTTCTTCCAGAAGATCACTGCAGTGGCTGAGTGTGGGTATAACTAGTGCAAACGTATAGTTCTGCTGCTTTCTCAAGCTCTAGCTCTCCATGTCTCACCAGAAACGCTGCAATAGCAGAAAGGGACCACAACTAGAGTCACCTCCAGACTTCTTGATTGGGTTCTCCAAGACCTGAGGGCACAAAAGGCCTCAAGAGAGCAATGAAAGAGTGTTAAGGACCAATGAGACTGTAAAGACCTGTGAAACATGAAAGTGGTCCAAATCCTTCATTTTCTTGCTGTTCAGCACAATTCCCTGCTTTCTACTCTGCTGAAAGCCCCATCAGTTTGAGTAATGAGCCTAAAAAACCAACACAAGATTAATTACTGTAAACCAAGTGTGTATTAGGCTGGAAGCCGCTTTAGATGGATTAACTAGAAATTTTATAATAGGTAGCACAGAGGATTGGAGAATGAGTGGAAAGCAATGTACATAGAGGAAAACTTGTACTGATAATATTTCTTGGTAATATTAAAAAATAAATATCCACAATATTAACATTTAAATATATAATTTCATTTAATAAGAAGAAGCTTAGACTTGGAAAAGTCATGGGACAACCGAGTTTATTAAATGTGAGTTCCAGGACTCAAATCCAATTTTCCACCTCAGTTTAGCTCAGAGAATTAACTTTCTTACTCCTCACACACTAATTGGCCTTGAACAAATTTTAAATGAACAATAGGAAAGGCTCTGAGATAAATTAGATAGAAATTGTTTTCCTTTCATATGTAAGTCTTATATAATAAGATTCAATCATTACTAAATTTGTAGAACAAATGTTGATAAATAATAACAATTTTATAAGTTGCTGACAATCATCTTAGGGAAATTATTTATATGATTTTAAATAAAAATGTTATGGAAAAATGATCTTTAATAAACCCTGGTGAGTTACTCTGGCTACAAGCAGTTGTATGTTTTCATTTGTAATAATTATCACTTATTCTTCTGAAGGCAAAACTATTTATGCATCTCTCCCTCTTTTCCCCTTCTTAAAATGAAAGAAATTCTTTGGAGCTCCTAGAGTCTTTTGTCTTATTGATTGTTACACACCACAGCACAGGGCCTAATATGAATTAAGCACATGCTACTAAATTCTCAATTAATGCTCTACCAAGATAAATAAACCAGAGCCTCTAAATACAATGCACAGAAAGCTATGAGGTTATAGTGCTGCGTTTGTTCCACAGGTTGTTCTTCTCAACACTAGGTGAAGAGTTTTATAGGAAATTAAAGTAGCCATGATATAATTGCTTGTTGGAGAAAATAAATTAACCACTTACTTCTATGCCAAAAGCTTGGAAACTCAATTGCCAAAATAATACTGGTAATAAAAGGTCTAGTTTTGTCATGTTTAAGAATAAGAGTCCTTCTTTCTCTGTTGAAATGTACACGTGCATATTTTTGTGTGTGTGTCTGAGTAATGAAATTTTTCACGATTTTATTGAAAATCTTTCCTCATTTGTTTTTAAACAAAACACATAGTGCTTGTTGTATGCAAACAATGTTCCAAATATATTAACTAATAAAAAGATATTTATTTTCATGTTTTAAACAAGTGGTTCTAAGATCAGACTCCATAATGGAATTAAATGTCAAAGACAGGCATTTCATGGTATACCTATGTAAGATAAAGGTGAGAAAGCAGCATTATGCAAGGAGAGCCATGGGACCCCAGAGGAGTCATGACCTCTGTAAGAAAGAAGGGGAGACAGAAGGGTAATTGAGCAGAAGAGACACAAATTGCAGCAATGTTCTCAGAAAGATTCAGAGCAGTTGACAGTGAGTCCCTGAGTCAAAGCTATCAGTAAAGTCTGGGCTGATACAGGAATGACAGCATACTAGACCTTCCACATGGTCAGCAACTGGCTGGATATGTCCTGGTGAAAGAAGAGCTTCAGTGCAAAAACACTGATGGATCCAGAGGGTGGCAGCTGCGGACACCAACCAATTTGCTCGTTCTTGCAGTCAATGTTAGTGAAAGATCGGAGCACTGCCATTCTTTATGTATGCCACTTCTCACTATAACCCTTTGCATTATGTTTTACTATAATTCCACTGTGCATATGAAAACAATAAAGAAGAAAGAGTGGTTAAATGAATACTTCAAGGTCACATCTTAATGTTCAATCAAGCTATGTGAATTTTCTCTTCTGTGATTGTTTTGTATACTCTCTCCCAAAACTATACATTTCTGTATACCAATTTAAATTAGAAATAAGAAATTTAGGTTGAAATCAGAAGGTAATTCTACATTACAGATGTTAATATACAGAGAGTATTTGATCTCCATGTGATCTGTTTTTAAATTCCATCTCAATAGAAATTGTCCTAAGCAGCAAGATATTAAGAAGGTTACAAAGTGGATGGAAATATTAGAAGGTGTCTGAAGTAAATAAAATTTCTAAAGAAATTCAGATAAATTAAAATTCAACATTTTGTTGATTTTTATCTGTCATTTTATCAAGGTAGTACCAACAATTCATTAATTAAAGGAAGAGTTCAGATGCTTTGAAATCTTTGTGTAGGTATAAAAAATTCCCATTGTTACTAAAATAAACAAATTAGACCATCTTTCCAAGTGAACATCCTAGGATACAAATGCTCATTTTTACTGTCCTCAAACGGAATAACCCTCACGTCCTTAAACTGTGAGTACTCATTGCCATAGAAAACAGTATCCAGACGCAATGCAGATGTAATAAACTATCAAAGAGGGCTCTAATCTCCTGGTTGAACATTTGTCTTCATTCTTTGGCTCTTCAATTCCTCATCTATATACATGATGGGAATTGCACTCCATGTGAAAAAGGAAAAGATCACTGAAGTCATTTTAGACAGTATAAAAAAAATAAAAATTGCCTGGACTAAAATCAGACTAAGAAGATTAGAATAAGGTTAGGGAATTTTACACAAATTTACAGTGATAAACTAGGTTTGGTTGTCTCTAAACTAGAAAACCTAAAATTATAAAACTCTTTTTTTAATCTGCATTTTAATGTTACCATTCTGCAGCTTTTTTGTAAGTGGTATTAATTGAATGTTCACATTCAATTAAATTTATCATGATTTTTTCACTAGCATCATGAGATCGAGAAGAGTACCAAAATATATTGCTGCTATTTTTTCAGCCAAATATTACTTAATATGCATAATGTGAACTAGAGATAGTAAGACATCCTTCTTATGGGATAATGAAGTTTTTTTGTATAAAAATGTTAAAGCATGTTTTCTACAATGATAAATTCATTGATTGCCTGTAGAAACATTTGTAATTTATCAGAGATAGATTTTTATAAAGTGATTTGCATGTAAAATTTTTTTCAAGTTGAATACTCTGCACATTTGGAAGAAAATCCACTCCCTACTCTGCAGTCTAAAATTTCAGTTGAATGATGTTTTTAATTTAAGTTGCTCTATTTTCATATATCAGCAGTAGATTACCACTCCATGTTACAATTACTTACAGCCTTTATCTGTAAATGAAATTCGACAACGTGATGTAAACATCATGGGCTGTCAGAAGCCGAAACACTACCACCCTGGCTCCTATCACACCTCATGTCAACATGTTCATCCATAATAATAAAAAATGCACCTTTGAGGAAATAATTTGATTAAACCTTATCAGAACAACTAACATTCCATGTTTTTGTGTAACATTTCAAACACTCCAAAATCTTACAAGTTGAGCGGCATGGCAACGAAGCACACCATGGTAGCATCTTTCAACATACAAGATGCTGGGTTCTGTTCTCATCTTCGTTTGTGTCTCCATCTAACATTGCAGAGGTGGAAAAAATAAATTCCCTGCAGCCCCTTATTTTGTTCTTGTTTTCAAATTCATGTGATTGATCATTCTTAAAATGCCTCAACTACTTTCCTTAGATTAATCTACGTGTATTGGATAACATAACAGCTTCCCACAGCTACCACTGTCTGCTACCTCATCCCAAATTTATGCCTAAATATTATTTTACTTCAGACCTTATCACTTTCCTATAGAAAGGGCATTAGGAAGACTACAACTGTGCAAATTACTTGGCCATAAGCTCTATTCACTTCTGAAATCAGGAAGAACAGTGGAGTGAAAGAAAGATTGAAGAAAAATATGAGGTCATCATTCCAGAGATTATAAAGGAAAATATTTTTTAAAACACAATTGAATTTGCATTTATGTATTAAGAGAGAACTCATGATCTTTGCAACAAATTATCCAGTAAAGGCATACATAAAGAATAAATTATTAATTTCTTTGTCTCAATCCTGTTCAAGCTCTCTGAAGCAATCAATATTAACTGTTGAATGTCACTATATCACCCTCTCCTTAGGTCCTTTGTGTATATGAAGAGATTTGGAGATTGACACATTTTAGTGTAAATAACATTCTGCCTCATAAATTACCTTTTCCACTTAATTGGGCCTTCAAATGTGAATTGAGTTTTTCAAAATGTATTTATGATTTCATCACAAGGAAATATTTATTAGTTAAAATGTCCAATATACCATTTGACTAAAAGTGAAAAGAAGCAGTATTTAACCCCGATGCTAATTCTGTCTGAAACATGTTTCCTTTCCTCGAACTATATGTTTTATTATTTTTAACTGAAAGATCTGGAATTCACTCATCCTTTTATTTATATATTTACTTGCTTGTGATATTTATATTGTTCTCTTCTGTGAGAAATGTCTTCCATTTGCTCAGCTAAAACCATAATTATACTCTGTGATGAGAATTTTCCACTTTGGTTCTAGAAGGATATTTTGTTTGCTTTTCTGACTACCTATCCTTGAGAGTACTCATTATTTTTAATTGAAGTTCTCTACTCCTTCTGTTAACTATTATTGATAGATATAGCCATCAACATTCATTGAATATTTAATATATACTAAAGACTCTCACAAGTACTTTAGAGATAATGCCTCCCTTATTTCTCATAGCTATCATTGAGGCTGGTATGATTATTATACCAAAAAAACCAGATGGATTAACTAAGGAAGAGAAAAGATACGTAACTCAGTTCCTGAGATAATATAGGTGATATACTTATTATCCAGAAGATAACAAGCTAAGCTAGGTCTCAAACCCAGAGTGGCAGTCTACAGAGTTCATAAGATTAAAATGTTACTGATACCTCTATTTGTATAGTATCCATTGGCTCTTCATCCCTTGAGTCATTCTGTTTAACTTCTTCTTTCCTGACCATACATCAGAAAGCAGCAAGAAAGAATATGGCATTCTAGCAGGAGTGGACTAACAAATGAAACCAATCTTTCTCGTATCAGAGTTACTGTGTTCAAGTGCCAAGACGAGTACTGAGAATAGCACTGGCGTGTCCTCAGGCAGCTGGGTAACAGAAATGACCATTATGTCCTGTTACCCTCAGTGCTTGACTTGTTTTCACAGTCGTCTCATAGTTCAACAGATCTCATGCTCTAGCTGTCTGCTCCAGCTGTCCTGTTCAAATTCCAGCAGTATAAAGGAGAAGTAAAGGAGGGCAGAAATGATGCTCTGGAAGTGTCCATTTCCAATTCTTCCTTAAATTTCTCTGATCAGAACATGATCGTATGGCTTTAACTATTGGCAAACAAGTCTAGACAATGGTGTGTAGGTGAAAAGAATTTTATCCCATAACAATATAGATTCCTGTTTCTAAATAAGAAACTTTAGTCCCTACACAGTTCATCCCTTTGGCTATGACACTATCAAAGGGGTAAACTGATTTTAGTATATTAAAGATTTTATCTCTTTACAAGACAATCAAAGCATCGCCCAGCTACCAAAGCAGTTCAAAGGTACATATCTTCATAGGATATTACATGACATCTCACAGTTCATTATCTGAAGCTTAGAGAAAACTTCTCTTTCCTCAATAGTAAGAATACGTAAAAATAGAGATAGAATAGTGTTATCTGTAATAAAAATTCCCACTCTGAAAACATACACAGAAACTATGATTGCTTAGTTTCTATCCAATACAGCCATGTCAACATCTCTAATTAGCTCTCTGATAGGCAATTCCTTGTCAATATTCAGTCAACTACAATTAAAGTTGGCAATGGGGAAGACATCTAGAATTTCTTAGAGATAAAACATTTTTAACAGCATACTTCTGTAATGACATAGGTTCAGAGGTTGAAATTGTTTTAAGACACTTACAGTCATAAGATATAGTAAGGTAGGGGGCTGGGGTTTTGGCCTAATGGTAGAGTACTTGCCTAGCATGTGTGAGGCACTGGATTTGATTCTCAGCACCACATATGAATAAATGAATAAAATAAAAGTCCATCAACAACTAAAAATATTTTTAAAAAAAGATATGGTAACATAGGAATTAAGTTTTTTTTTTTTTTTTTTCACAAAAACAGTAACAATAAAAAATAATCTCATTGCCGAATATATTTCAAAAGTATACTTACAGAGTAATATAGGTGGTTAGAAATTAAGATATATATATATATATATATATATATATATATATATATATATATATATATATCCTAGTAAGAGATCTAGTAACTTGGTGAAAGATTTGGAATGTTTTGGAACATGTCATATTTTGAGGACCTAAGAAAATATAATGAAGAGGGTCCAGAAAAAGATGTCAGAAAATCTAAGCTTAAGTCTGAGCATCTAATATTACTAGGTGTTTGGTTTTAGACAAGCCAGGCATTCTTTAACTTAGTTTTGTCTTCTTTAAAATGCTATTAATCTCTACAAGAAACAAATGAGATAATATGAATAAAACTGTTCTGTGGATTATAAAGTAGACTATTATATGAAGTATTATTGTTATGACAGCAATCACTGAACAGCACCCACTATAATAGAAAATTTTCTTTATACAAAATATGTCATAAAGGAAAAAATTATATAATGTGTTGTGCATGCTATTGAGTATTGTATATTGCTCAAGGGACATTTCTATGAAAATTTGGCATTGCTATTCTCTCAGTGTCAAATGCATCATTGTAGCTGCTTTATATGGCGCCATTATTTGGGGGAATCTTTCACAAATTTCACATATAATGAATATATGTAATTTTCCTTTCTGAAGCAAAATAGAGGGTGCCAGTTTCTTACTATTGAAAAGATTTATAATTTATTGTAGACATAAATTCTTATCAAGGGCTCTGTGCCCTTGTTTCAATAAGCCTTAAAAGCCCTGCTCAAGTATGTTCCTTCATGGCTGATGAACTGTGAGAAACATACTGAATATCGGGGAAAACATGGCACTGTTGAGAATGTGCAAATACAGTCTTCCCAGTCTGTGCTCCCTCGTGTGTGCATAGACTTTGCCTCAGTGCACAGAGAATGAGTCCATAATATGCTGCCATATTTGCATATGTAGGACGCCAGCCCACGGCAACTCTTTCATTATCAAAACCTGTTGTCAAAACACTGGACCCAGATCAGAAAAATAAAGACAACAAAGCTGAATTACAAGCACTCTGACAGAGAATTCCAAGTTGGCTGCATACATATTACCTTTGTGTTTAAGATAATTTTTAGGCAAAAAATGAATTACTCATTTTTATACAACCCACAAGGTTCTGAAATCTCAAATGTCAGAGGTTTCTACATAGAAAGGTCATACTTGTGAAGGAGTTTGTGGAGTGTGTGTTATTTCCCATACATGCACATGTAACAAGGGTATATATATAGATCATTCCTTGTGGTGAAAAACCAGTCTCTATTCCCACTTTCCACACAATTTCAACGTCTACCTACACACAAACCAATATAAGGACTATTATTTTTATGTCCTTTTAAAAGTTTGTCTAATCCTTCTTATTACACATGATGTTGCATATTAGCAATCATCTGTTCCTTGGTTTCTTCATTTAGTAGTGCACATTGTACATAACACTGTATAGAATGAAAAATGTGCATATTAGTGTATGCTTTATTATGATCCATAATTATTTAACCAGATACTTTTTGGGGTGTGTGTGTGGGTATAGGGAATTGAACTCAGAGGCACTAAACAGGGTCTCACTGAGTTGCTTAGTGCCACGCGGTTGCTGAGGCTGGCTTTGAACTTGTGATCCTCCTGTCTGAGCCTCCTGTGCTACTGGGATTACAGGCATGTGCCACCATGCCTGGCCTAACCAGATACTTCTTAATATACATTATATCAAATACCACTGAATATTTAAAATTTACTTCAAAGGAAATCTGTGTGAGTCATTTACCAGAAAAGCAAATGCAAGTAGATATGCTGGCTAAACTGTTATACACATTTATAATTCTGATAAATATTGTCCAGTTTTTCTCTATAGAGATTATAAAAAGTTAATATGCAAACATTAGTTTTAAATGTGCAAAACAGCACCATCAACATATTATATATAATCTGACTTCTACTGCTCTTGGTGTTGATCTGTTCTTCGTTTTCTACTGCTTTGAGGTGTGATGTTAAGTCATTTATTTTTTTTTTTTTTTTTTTTTTCTTTTAAGGAATGAACTCAGTGCAATGAATTTTCCTCTTACTACTGCCTTCATAGTATCCCAGAGATTTCTATACGATGTATCTGTGTTCTCATTTACCTCTAGGAATTTTTAAATCTCCTCCTTGATGTCTTCTTCAACCCCTTGTTCATTCAGTAGCATGTTGTTTAGCTTCCAGTTGTTGGAGTAGTTTTTCTTATTCCTTGTTTTGTCATTGATTTCCAATTTCATCCCTTTATGGTCTGATAGAATGCAGGGTAGTATCTCTATTTTTTTTTATATTTGCTGAGAGTTGCCTTGTGACATAATATATGGTCTATTTTGGAGAAGGAGCCATGTACTGCTGAGAGAAAAGTGTATTTGTTTACTGAGGGATGAAATATTCTATATATGTCTGTTAGGTCTAAGTTATTGTTTTAACGAGACCTAAAGTTTCTTTGTTTAGCTTTTGTTTGGATGATCTATCCATTGGTGACAGAGGTGTGTTGAAGTCCCCTAGAATAACTGTGTTATAATCTGTGTTATAATCTGACTATGGGCTTTGGGTCAATATCTTGTATGTGGGGAAGGAGGCAGCTTTGTGTAAATTTGAATGTATTTCTCTTATTAGGAGTGAAGTACTTTTACATATCTTTAAAAACCAGCTTTTCTTATTCTGTGCCTGTGACTTCCCCCTATTCTCTGCACATTTTAAATAAGGTTTTGATTCTTATCATCTTATAAGATTATAATCTCTTTTACAAAGTATAAGTACCTTTTAATTTCAAATTTTCTTATTCTTTTGATTTGCTACATAGTGTCTAGTAACAAATATAACTCTTGTCTTTTAAGAAGTCATGGTGATAAATATTTTCATATATACCTTAATTTTAACTCATCCATAGAAAACATTTCAACATGATGAAGAAATTATCCCTTTTAAAGTATGTTTTTAAAGCATAGATAGAGATTTATTTAGAAAGGTAGATACACATTCAAGGGAGAATGTGGGCTGTCTTGAGAGGGAGGAGCAGACCTGACTTGAGCTGGAGGTCCAATATTTATTGAAGAGTTTTTTCAGGGTCTCGACTGTATTTTTATAATTTTGTTTTCTCCAGTTTTTCTTTATTCACTTATAAAGTTTCTTGATAATTTATAGATTCAACCTTAAGGGTTTTTTTTCCATATTACTGTCCAATTTTTCCAAAATTATTTTTGAACTTTTATACTTTATTTCTTAATAGATGTGAATATATTTAAGGGGCATACTTTGGTATTTGGGTATACATGTGTGTGTATGTATATATGTTTGTAGACATATAATATGAAATAATTACTATAGTCAAGCCAATTAATATATTCTTCTCTTCGCAGTACTTCTGTATGTGGTGTGTGGCTAGAAAATGTAAGATCTACTGTTCTATGAATTTTTTAAATTTTTTTATTTTTTAATTCTAAGTTGTTAAAAATGACAGAAGAATGTATTACATTTCATATTATACTTATAGAGCACACTTTTACATATCTCTGGTTGTATACAAAGTATATTCATAGCATTCATGACTTCATACATGACCTTAGGATGATGATATCCATCTCATTCTACCATCTTTTTTTTTTTCTTCTTACCCTTTTGCCTGCTCCTTTCCCTTCCCTCCCCATTGGCCATTCTAGTGTTCCTCTAATCCTCTAATCCTCCCATGCTCCCCGTCCCAACGCCACTGTGAATCAGCCTCCTTATATCAGAGAAAACATTCAGCATTTGGCTTTATGGGATTGGCTAACTTCACTTAGCATTATATTCTCCAAATTCTTCTATAAATTTTAAGCATAAAATACAATAGCATTATCTATAGTAATATCTTTAGAATGTTCTCATTTTATACAACTGAAACTTTATAGATTTTGACAAATATTTCCCAATTTCTACCCCACCCCTGCCCATTCAACCCCTATAACTACCATTCTACTTTTTGCTTCTATGAAATTTACATTTTAAATTCCATATTAAAATATTATTATACAGTTTTTCTTTCTAGGACTTGTATATTTCACTTATTGTAATGTCTTGTATTTGCATTCATGTTGTTGGAAATGGCAAAATTCCTTTCCTTTTTAAATCTGAATAATATTTATTATGGTTCAGATATGAGGTGTCTCCCAAAATCTCAACTCCCACCATCCGAACCCCCCCCCTTCCCCAAAGTTCGATCCAAACACCTGCCCCCCGGCGAGCCATTTTAGCTCCCACTGACACTCCCAGTCCCCACCCCTCCCTCCTCACCATCTCACATTAGCTCTACACCCACACTACCTACCCCTCATTTTCTAACTCTAACCCTCTCCTCTCCCACCTCCCCCCACCAACAAACCCTCCCTTCATCTCCCCCCTCCCCAAAACCCCCTCTACCCTTACCCCTCCCCCCCCAAACCACCCCCCCCAACCCCCTCCTACCCACCCCACCCTTTACTTCTCACACCCCCCCCCCCCAATCCTCCCCTAAAAACTCCACCCCCCACCCCCCCACCCTAACCCCACCCCCTCCAACAACCCTCCTCCCCACCAAAAACCCCTCACCCTCTTTCCTTCCCCCCCCACCCCCCCCCCCCCAACTAAACCACAACCCCTAACCTCCTACCCCCCCACTCCTCCCCTCTCTATTATCAACCCCCTAATCTTTTAACATCTCCACCTCACTTCCCACACAACCTCCACCCCAACACCCCCCACCTCCTCACCCACACCCTAAAAACTCAACTACTAACCTACCTACCCAAACACCCTTACCCACCCCCCCCCCAAACCCTTCTAACACCCCCCAACCACCCCTTCCACCCCTTCCCTTCCCCTACCCCCCCCCACCCCAAAAACCCCCACCCACTCCCCCTCCCCAAACCCCACAAAACTAACCCTCTACATTTCTTCTTTTTGCTTCTACTCATCTGTGTGATAATAATTCAAGAATTTTCAGTGGTAAAATGATTAAATAATAAGACTTATAACATAATCATTGTATTAATCTACTGAAATTGATTAACTGGTGGTAACTGAAGGCAGACAGGGTGTGGCTGGAGACCATAGGTCACTGATGGCATGCATTTGGGACTTATAATTTGTCCCTGGTGAGTGGAACTCCCTCTTTCTCTCTACTTCCCTGTTGTTATATCTGATCTTTCCTCCACCATGCCTCACTTCAGAGTCAGCCATCTATGGACTGAGACCTCTGAAACTATGAACCCCAAATCAACTCTTCTTCCTTTATTTTGCTCTTGTTAGATCTTGTGATCACAGTGATGAAAAAGTTGCCTAAAACAACATTCCATATGTGTATCACAGTTTCTTTATTTATTTGTCTTTTAATAGGCACTTAGATTGTTTCCCTATCTTGTATATGTGAAAAATAACATAATGAACATGAGAATACAGATGTCTGTGAGATACAGCTTTAAAGATCTGTAGAAATATACTAAGAAGTGAAATGGCTGGATCATACAGTAGTTCTATTTTGAATGTCTTGAGGAATCCCCATACTGCTTTTCATAATGGTTATAGCAACTTATATTCATGCTAATATTGTATAAGAGTTCCATTTTCTCCATTTTCTTGCCAACATTTCTTTTGTAATAATGGTCATCATAACAGGTATAAAGTGATATTTTATTATAGTGTTCATTTGTATTTGCATTAGTTACTATGTTGACATCTTTTTATATACCTATTGGCCATTTGTATATCTTCTTGGGGAAAATGTCTATTAAGTTACTCTGTCCAATTTTTAATTAGGTAAGTTCCTTCTTTTTCTATTCAGTGTATGAATTGCTTGTATACTTTTTAATAATAATGCCTTAATAAATATAATTTGCAAATATTTTCTCCCAGTCTACAGACTGATTTTTCATTTTTTGTTTTACTTATTTATTTACTTATCTTTGCTGTACAGGAGTTTTTCAGCTAGATGTAATCCCATTTGTTATTTTTATTTGTATTTATTTTTGCTTTTGTTGCTTGTGTTTTGTTGTCATATCCCCCAAAATAATCCAATGTCATGAAGCTTCATCCCTATATTTCTCTCCCAGTAGTTTTACAATTTTAAGCATTGTATGAAAGTCTCTATTCTGTTTGCAGTTAATTTTTGTGTATAGTAGGAGATGAGTGATCAATTTCATCCTTTAATTCAGTTTTTATTCAGTTTTCATATCACATATTACAGACAGTAATAATCTTTTCCCCATTGTATATTATTTGTGCCCTTGTGAAAGATTGGTTGTTTAATTGATTATGCATATGTTTATTTGAAGGCTGTCAGTTCTGTTGGTTAATGTATTGTTTTTAAGCTAATACCGTACTATTTTGATAACTGTATCTTAGTAACATACTCTATTTCACCACATAATTGTCACCACTGCATCAACAAAAGTATTCTGTGCATCATAAATTTGTGCCAAACATAGTTTAGTAATAAACAATTTTAAGTAATACCAAAATAAATTCACACAATGTTCATACTCAACATTTTGCAAAAAGAAAAAAAGAGACATAAAATTTATGATGCTTATGCAGTGAAATAGGGTCATTTAAAATCAGAAAGGTGATGTTATTTTGTTTTCTCTGTATAAATATATATAATTTATATATAAAGTATAAATAATTAGACATAAATGTATATATAAATCAAGTTTATAATAAATAAGATATGTTATATAAGGTATAGTGTATACTAAATATAAAAGATCAGCGGCTTCCAGCTTATTAATTGACACAGGGAATTCTTATTAAACATCACAAAACAAAGTTTACTTTTTATAAGTCTCAAGAATTAGCATAAGATGTGCTACTGGGAATCTTAGATTTCCCAGACTCTTGAGTTTTGAGTGTTCTATCCTGATTAAGCACTCTAATCTGATTCTAAAATACTGTCCTACCAACATATTGCCAAGTGATTTGTTGTTAAGGGAACAAATGTACTTTCTCTTAGCTCCTAATTCAATTTTGTCTATGATTCTACTATAGTGTGTTAGGCTTCTTAGGTATATATGTTCCAATATTTTATGCCTACTAATTTAAATATAGTGGTTTATATCAAGTTTAATAGAAAAATTCATTTATGGAATTTAGCTCATGTAGAAATTCAGTTAAATGTGTACGTTACTATTATCATAATAGACACATTGTCCATTTAGAGATTTTTAAACATGCAGTTAATATGATTATCATATAAAAATGAATAGTCTTTTCAGTTTCTTTTGTAAAAATATATCATAGAAATATCAAATATCCTCCACAGTACAAATTATTTTTAAATCTCCCATGCAACCAGAAAATTCTCACAGAGATAGCTGGATGTTCACTACATTTTTCAAAATGAAAGTCTGATTGTGAATGTCTTATAGTTACATTATTAAAATATGAAGAAATATATTCAATCCACAGTTAAAATGTCATTAGATTAGCTAACTTTGGTACTTGAAATATGCTTTTCAAATTTTTTTATCAATTAAAACTTGTTGACAAATCATAGAAATAGATTCATCTTGATAAGAAATACGTAAAAAGGCAAATGCCCTTGACAGTTGCTAAAGACTTATTTTCAGAAAAGATTTTAAAATATAAAATATTTTTATTTATGATCTTATTTATACATATGTATATACATACATAATTGTATTTAGACTTATATTTAAGACATCTATGATCATCTTTTTGTCTCATTTCTCAAAATTGTAAATGGTGCACAAAATTTTGCCAAAATAAGAAATAATAAAAATACATTGCAATATTCTCTTTGGAGGAAATAATCTTAGATTTTTTCAAGTGTGTAAAAGACAATCATAAGATCAGTTTCTACAATTTTTCCTGTATCCAGAAAAAAATGACTGTGCTTTAAAAATTTTTCACAATAATATTATGTGTTTTATTATGTTTCCTAACATAATATTTATTTAAAGCTCATTTTTCCAAATAAGTAAAACATTAATAGAAAAAAAATGACATAATTTAGAAATTCATTGGCAGGGTATATACACTTCAAACATAAATTGATAATTGTTCTAAGATTATTGAATTAAAACCATCAGGTTTCCTTCTTATCAAATAGATCACTGTGATACATGGTACTGTTTAGAAACTGTTGCTGAAAATTATTGTTATAGATATGAAGCAAAATATTTTATCATTTAATTCACCATTGTGAATGTGTTATGAGATATAGAGAATAAAATGGAGCAGACGATATATTAAAAGCCTAAATTTTTAATAAGCTTTATATAGAGCAACTAATTAAATACATTAACTGCAAGGTTATTATTAAGGCCCTAGTGTAAAATGTTGGAAATATAGCTTTAATGTTCTAATTAAAAACCTTTTTAATTGCAATTGTATCTTTAATAGAAAGTTTAATAATATTATAGAGTAGTAAAGGAAACTAAATTTAATGTTCTGATTTTACACCTACATGCATACACAGAGTCAAGTCATGTACGAACATGGATTACTCATATCCCTATGGTATTATTGCTAAGGTGACCTTATTGAGAAAATTAAATGATGACATGAACACAAAACACATTTTCAAATTTCAAAATTTAGTGGAATAAATATCAAGGTTTATATCACACTAGTGTGTGATATTTATTTTATTGAAAAAAATCAAATTATAATTTATACCTACATATTATGATTCATATGAAAAGATAATCCTCAAATATTTTTATATACTATTTCCATATTTGTTATGGTTTAAATGTGAGATGTCCCCTAGAAGCTCACTTGTGAGACAATGCAAGAAATTCAGAGGTGAAATGACTGGGTTATAAGAGCCTTAATCTAATCAGTACATTAATCCCCTGATAGGGATTAACTGGGTGGTAAATGTAGGCTGGTAGGGTGTGGCTGGAGTAGGTGAGTCATTGCAGTGTGCCTTTAGGTTACAAATTTTTTCCCTGGTGAGCTAAACTCTCTCTGCTTCCTGATTGCTATATCCTACACTGCTTCCCTCTTCCACATCCTATTGCCATGATGTTCTGCCTCACCTGGGGCCTAAAGCAGTGGAGTAGGCTGTCTATAACATGAGACCTTTGACATGTAGACAGATAAACTTTTCCTCCTCTAAACCTGTCCTTGTCAGGTCTTTTGTCACAGTGATGGAAAATGCTGACTTAAACAATATTTTCAGATTTATTTCTTAGAATTCTTGGTAGAAGGTGATTCTGGGAATTCAGAGTTTTAATGGTGAGAAACCCAGTTCAAATTAGCTGAATCAAAAGGCTAAAGGGTGTTTGATATAAAACAGTGACCAGATGGAGCGAATCCTGAGAAACAGTCAAGTTCTTCAATGCCAATGGGACTGTGACTTTCTCTTCTCTGATTTCTCCAGGTTCAGACTATCTTTTACTAACCAGAAAGAATATGTGACTTACGCCAACCACTGAGCTTCAGATTCTGTAGTTTGAATCATCTGTAAGAACAACATGCTCTACCTTCATGAAACCTCATGGAAAGGATTCCCTGTTGAGTCTAGGACTAAGCCCCCCAGTCAAATAACTGTGATTTGAGCAAAAACCACCTAACTCTGACAAAAGTACTATGTGGTTGGGAAGGAGGAAGTTCCTGGAAATGAGTTACAGTATCAGAAAATCCAATTCTTAGGACAAAGTTTGGAGGAATAAAATCATGTTAGGCAGCTTACAATTGCTGTAGAAAAATACCTAAGACAAACAATTTAAATGAGAAAAGGCTCTTTTGACCCATGGTTTTTAAAGGTTTCAGTCCATGTTTGTGTGGGCACGTTGCTGTTTAGGCCTATGGTGATACTTCACCTAACAGCAACTGCACAGTAAAGAAAGAGAAAGGGAGAAATCAGTGTCCCAATATCCCCGTCAAGTGCCCACTCCAGAGATCTAACTTCTCTCCAGTGGGCCCACCCCTGAGGGTTCCACCACCTCCCAATAGTGCCAAAGGATGGCCACAAAGCCATTCGCACAGGAGCCTTTGGGTATGTATAAGAAACAAACTTTAACAACCATTTATGTATTTCATGTGAAAAACTATTCTCAACACATGGTCTCTCTCTTAGTACAATAATCCCATGATTAAGAATTTATTATTTTGATAACCATTTCAAAGTGGTGGTAGGCAGGCTTGAGTCCCAATCTTGAGTCTACCCCACGTTTCATATTATAACTTTCATACAAGACTAAGCTCCATAATCTCATTTTTCTTACTATAAATATATTAAGTGTGCCTTCCACTGAATACAAAATATGTAAATACAAAATATGCCAGAGATCTATCTCTGTATGTAAAAACCTTTTGAAAATGACATTTCATGTTGGGTCAGAAGGTTCTTTCATGTTCTGCTACAAACTGTCTTGATTTTTTTTTTTTCCAATCTTATGTTTCTGTCATGGACACCTATGCAATTATGTCAAAATTCTCCTACATAAAAACACTTAAAATATTCGAACATAGTTACTGTGTTCTCCTTAAATGCACATGGTATATTTTAACCTCAGGAAGAAATTATCTTCTTGTAAAATTCTATTTTCTATATTTGACATATTATTATACATCATAATTTTGAACAAAGGTTTCTTGTACATAGACTACTAGCTGTCAATCTCAACTATGTATATTTGGTAAACACAAGTTTTATATCATATTCTTTGAAAAATTATTATTTAAAGGTATAGAACCATAACAGATCTTGATCTTATCATTTTAGAACTCTTATCAAGTTTGGCAATAATTGACATATTTTGAATAAATACATTCAATAATCTGAAAATCCACCTATTTGATTTATGTTCTAACCTACATCTTTTTCATTTTCCAAAAAGTTATAAAGAAATGTTATTTGTACTTTTCCACAACTGAAATTTTTAGGAGATCCAATTTAATGCCAACAGACATAACCAAGAAAAATTCAAGTGAGTCTTTATCATCTCAGGAATTGTGTTAATAAGATTAAGAATGTGTGATTTACCTAATATTTACAACTGTAATAATATTCATGAAAATGTGTTTTTATAAAGAAGAAAGAGAAAAAAATATATATTATGATGATGCAAATTCCATTTATATGAAAGTAACTACCAAAACAGTAAAGAAGGCTAGTTTGCTTCAACTGGTTCTCACTGAATTCATGCTGTATCCTAGAAATTATTTCTCTGGTCTCCTAATTTTGTGGAGACCACATGGTACCAAATACTGGATGACATGCTATTCCCTTAGAAATAATACTACAAACAATGCTTAGGCTCACAAGCTAAATTTCAGAGGCCTAATTATCCATAACGTAGATCTTTCACCTTGGCTACATAATGAAAATCCCACCAGGAAACTTAAATTGTTCTAATGATGAAGTGATTGCATGCAAACCAATAGAATCATAGTCTCTACAGATCATTGTTAAAGCTCTCAAGATTGTTTCTACTACATGGAATAAATTGTAGACTACTATTTCCCAGATTCTACTTCCCTAGAAGTGTGGGAGGAATATTTTCTTGCTGCTTAAGGCATTTGTAAAATATGAAAAGTCTGTCTGACACCCTACCAAACCCTTTTCCCCCTATCCTTTGTGGTCCTCTCTTAGGTAAGCAGTTCTCGGGCCTTAGTGAGTTCTGTACTGCAGGGCTTTGTCTATTTCCACAGGTAATGTATTTTCAACTTATTTTATTCTTCCTCCTCCACATTCAAAATTCTCCATCCCTCTCAAACTCAACCATATGTGCTTCTGTCAGTGAATTGGTCGTTACCTGTCCCATGTCTCATAAGAATAAGGAGCTTGTGTCAGAGTGTAAATCTACCATGTCACTCTGCACAGTGTTTAGTTCAGCTGTCATTCTTTTCTTAACAACCTTCTCCATGAAGGAAGACAGGTGATGATTTACATTCTTGCACAAGTCCCTTATCTCACTGCAGAAGAATAACTGTTGCCAGACGGCTACAGGTCCACACAATCTGATGTTGTAGTGCTACAGAGAGCGAGCTACTTAAAACATGGGCTGTAGACCAGCAGCAACAACATCAACTGTAGGTGTACTAGAATTTCAGAATCTTGATCCCTACCTGAATCATGATCTGAATTTTTAACAAGACCCCCAAGTGAATCATTTGCACAATAAAATTTGAGAAGCACTGATCCACAATGTACCTTAAAAAGAAAACAAACTGATGGACAAACTAACATGCGCATTGCTCATTGACATACTGACAAGGAATTCTATTACTCAAGTGAAATAATGATGGCATAATATTAGGAATATGAAAAGAATAGCATTATTATCCATAAAAATTCCACTCTTCTGCTTATTGACTGGATGACATTAGGCTAGTATCTTAATCTCTACAAGACTCATATTTTGCCTCATCAAATGAAGTTAATTACATTCACATTTCAGAGTTTCCAGGAGACTTAGTTCTAAGTATAAAATGCATTCAGTACAACAGAGATAAGGGATTGTAGATGTTAAACCTGTAATTTCTTATAATGTTGAAAAGAAGCCAATTTATAAGGCAGGCCCTGGGCAATGAATTATTATTCAAGGGGTATGATGTCACTTGAAAACAAGGAACTAGTGGTCAGATGTGGACCCTAGTTCTGATGTGAATGTTTACATAGGCTGATCAATGTCCATGGTCTTAACCTTCTAAAGCTTGAATTTTCTCAGTGGAAAAAAAAAAAAGAAAGAAAGAAAGAAAGAAAAAGGAGTTTAAAAACAAATAAATTTAATGTACTTTTACCCTTTAACCTCTGTGAATCTCATAGTTAGCCAATAGTTCAGTACTTTACTCCTATCAGCACTTTCTGTCCATATCTTTACTTGTATTAAATTTGACCTTGAAGAGTTGAAATTATTAAACATGTCTCGAAATCTTTAACAATCGTCTTATCTTTCCCCTTTACTTTGTCTTACTTGGCATTATGAACGTTTTTTTGTTTTAATTTCTGTCATTTTCTAATATTACAAAATATACCTAAAGCAATGGGTTATCCCTGCATTTTCTTTTATAAGAAAACTTTTAAAATCCTCTTTAAAAAATCCATATTCAGTGACTTCACAGACTTTTCTTAATAACACAACACAATTTTATCTTTTCTGAAATTTTCCTTCTCAGTAGTGCTTTTTCTTGTTTGTTGAACATGAACTGCTGCCTTTCCATGAGTTCTGTGTTCACCATCTGTGAGAAGAGACAGCCCTCTACTCACTGTTATTACCAAACAGCTCTTTCTTATTCTACCTATAGACACCATCTATAGATTCCACCCAGTCCACCAAGAATTAGTGCCTTGTATAATGTGAAAACAATGTCAGGGCTAAATTTTTTATACATCCAGAATAATGGAGGAAAGATTTCTAACTGACAAGACAAAATTAAAAACTGAGGGATTCAATGGATATTTATTTTCCACATATTTTAACACCTTCGCTACCCAAAACAACTAAATCACTAACAGATTGAACATAAAATCAAAGTCTACATTTGAAGACTTTCATTAATGTGAGAAGATTTGGCCATCCTGACCCCCTTTAAACTTTCTGAGAACTACTAGTCAAAGTACTGTATTTTTCCTATTTTGTTTTGAGTCATAACTTTAATATAATCCACTCATCATGCCTACAAATTAATTATAGTAAAAGGAGCATTCTCCAAATCATTTTATGTTGTTATAAATCAGAATCTACCTTGCATATTGTCTGTTAACCTGGTAAACACAACAGGCAGAGAGTTTTCTGGGAAATATGTAGGGAAAGCAATGTAACTTACAGCTGACAGATACTGCAATTCTTTCCTAATTTTCTATACCTTTTGAACTTCAAATTAACCTAAGCTTTGTGGTGAATTCCTTCAAAAACATATTTCTTAATTTCTTAGTCAAAGGATATGTTTTATAAACAATACTACTTAAGGGCCCTGCAAGGTGGCACACACCTGTAATCCCAGAGGCTCTGGAGGCTGAGGCAGTAGGATCTCCAAGTTCATGGTCAGATTCAGCAACTTAGGAAGGCCCTAAGCAACTTAGTGAGTTCTTGTCTCAAAATTTAAAAAATAAAAAGGGACAGAGATGTAGCTTAGTGGTAAAGTGCTCCTGGGTTCAATCCCAGTACAAAGATTAATTAATCAAAATTTTAAATGCTAATAATTAATTATTTTTTTAAATACTACTTAAACTTGTTTCCTTAATGTGGTGTGCATGTGAAGAAGAGGTGTGTATTGACCTAATAGTCAGGAATATTTCACCTGTGTTTATTTAGGGTTTCCTGTTTTCAAATTCTAACCAGAATCTAAATGTAATTTAAAAGTGAAAATCAATAGTTTTAGTTTATTGCAGATTTACTGAAGTAAAATTACATATATATATATATATATATATATATATATATATATATATATCTTAAAGCAAACCTTTATTTAATTTTAAATTAGGTGGAGAGAAACCTATATAATAATCTCTCTAGGGCTGGGATTGTGGCTCAGCGGTAGAGCGCTCGCCTAGCACATGCGTGACCCGGGTTCAATCCTCAGCACCACGTACAAATAAATGCATTGTGTACAACTAAAAGCAAATAAATAAATATTAAAAAAAATCTCTATATATACATATTGTACAAAATGAAGAAGCTGGTACTTCCTAAGTTGCTGAGTCTGACCTTAAGATGCTGGTACTCAAATTTTCTACTCAGTATATACAAATGGCTAGATAGCAGCAACCCATCAATCTTCTATACAAACACCTAGGCACAAACATAATGCAAAATTATAAAAAGTATGAGCATTCCCCCCTTATCCACGGTGGTTTTGCTTTCCAAGGTTTCAGATAGCCACCACCAAACACAATCTAAAAATGTTAAATGGAAAAATTCCCAAAATAGACAATTCAGAATTTTTAAACTGTGCACCGTTCTTAGTAGCATGATGAAATCTCATGCTGTTCTGCTATGTTTTTCCAGGTATAGGAATCACCCCTTAGTCAGACTATCCATGCTACATACACTACCCACCCATTCATAACTTAGACCACTCAGTTGTCAGCTGGGCTATGGAGGCCAGCAGTGCTTATTCAAGTAAGAAGGCCAGCTGTAGACTAACATTATGTCAGGATGTCAGTGTCATTTACATTCACTTTATCAGAGATGCAATGGAGCATCTCATCATCCAAGAAGAAAGGTGAGCACGCTAAGACACCTTAAGAAATGAAGAAATCACATTGATATAACTCTTATTACAGTATTTTTA
Source organism: Tamias sibiricus (assembly GCA_025594165.1). NCBI lineage: Eukaryota > Metazoa > Chordata > Mammalia > Rodentia > Sciuridae > Tamias > Tamias sibiricus. The sequence goes on from CM046668.1 coordinate 34,902,423, forward strand.
AATAATTATTCTCTTTGTGCTAGCAGTTTTTGTTAATTGGTTAACAAAAATTAACTGATACATGAATAATTTTATGATAAACATGTAAGCATAAGAAAAAATCTTCGAACATATGTGATTTGGTATTATCCATGGCTTCAGGCACCCACTACGGATTTTGGGATTTATTGTTTATGGATAGAGGGGGGCTACTATATATATATTTCACTCATTTGATTATTACCTCCTTTGATTTATAAATATCACAGGTTATATATTGCTATAAGAGTAAGGGATGATACAATTCTTTGATAATGATTTAAATGCATTTTAACATGTTTTAATCAGCTTTTACATTGCTGTGATTTAAAGACCCAACCAGAACAACTGCAGAGAAGGAAAAGTTTGTTTGGAGGCTCACAGTTTCAGAGGTCTCAATCCATAGACAGCAGGCTCCATTCTGTGGGGCTCAAGGTATGGCTGAACATCATGGCAAAAGAGTGTGGCAGAAGGAAACATCCACTTGCCAGATACAAATATATACCCCAAGGCCATGCCCCCAATTTCCACCTTCTCCAGCCACACCTGGCCACTACAGTTGCCATGCAGTTAATCTCTGTCAGGGGATTAATTCACTGATTAAGACTCTCACAACCCAAACATTTCTCCTCTGAACCTTCTTGCATTATCTCAAAGGTGAACTTTTGGGGGACACCTCACATCCAAACCATAAGAACACATCATACATAAATGGAGTATAACTTCTCATTCTTCTGGTTCTACATGATGTAGAATTACACTGGTCATGTAATCATATATGCACATAGGGTAATAATGACCAATTCATTCTACTGTCCTTCCTCCCCTCTTCCCTTCCCTTCACTCTCCTCTGTCTAATCCAAAGTATCAAAGTATTCTATTCTTCCCTTGCACCACCCCCCTGTCAACCTTATTGTGGATTAGCATCCACATATCAGAGAAAATATTTGGCCTTTGGTTCTTCAGGGTTGGTTTATTTCACTTAGCACAATATTCTCCAGTTCCATCCATTTACCTGCAAATGCCATAATTTCATTCTATTTTAAGGCTGAGTAATATTCCATTGTGTATATATACCACATTTTCTTTATCTATTCATCTGTTGGAGGGCACCTAAGTTGGTTCCATAGTTTAGCTATTGTAATTTGAGCTACTATAAATAATGATGTGGCTATGTCACTGTAGTATGCTGATTTCAAGTCCTTTGGGTATACACCAGGAGTGGGATAACTGGGTCAAATGGTGGTTCCATTCCAAGTTTCTGAGGAATCTCCATATTGCTTTCCAGAGTGGTTGCATAAATGTACATTCCTACCAGCAACATATGAGTGAACCTTTTTTTCCCACATCCTTGCCAACATTTATTTTGCTTGTATTATTGATAATTGAAATTCTGACCAGAGTGAGATGAAATCTCAATGTAGTTTTAATTTGCATTTTTCTAATTGCTAGATATATTGATCATTTTTTCATATATTTGTTGATTTTATTTCTTCTGTGAAATGTCTGTTCAGTTCCTTAGCCCATTTATTGATTGGGTAATTTGTTCTTTTGGTGTTAAGTTTTTTTAATTCTTTATATATCCTGGATGGTCTATACATCCTAATGGTTTATATATATCCTAATGGTCTATCTTAGGTACAGGGGGTAAAAATTTTCTCTCATTCTGTAGGTTCCTTCTTCACATTCTTGATTATTTCCTTTGCTATGAAGAAGCTTTTTAGTATGAATCCATACCATTTATTGATTCTTGATTTTACTTCTGCACTTTAGGAGTCTTGTTCAGGAAGTCAGATCCTAAACTGACATGATGGAGATTTGGGCCTACTTTTTCTTCTATTAGGTGCAGAGTCTCTGTTCTGGTGCCTAAGTCCTTGATTCACTTTGAGTTGAGTTTTTTGCATGGTGAAAGAGGGAGTTTTAATTTCATTTTGCCTCATATGGATTTCCAGTTTTCCCTGCACCATTTGTTGCAGAGGCTATCTTTCTCCAATGTGTGTTTTTGGTGCCTTTGTCTAGCATGAGATAACTGTGTTTATGTGGGTTTGTCTCTGAGTCTTCTGTTTTGTACCACTGGTCTATGTGTTTTTGTGCTGATACCATGCTGGTTTTGTTACTACAGCTCTGTAGTATCATTTAAAATCTGGTATGATGATGTCTTCTGCTTCACTCTTCTTGCTAAGGATTGCTTTGGCTATTCTTGGTCTCTTATTTTTCCAAATGAATGTCATGATTTTTTTTTCTAGTTCTATGTAGAATGTCATTGATATTTTAGTAGAAATTGAATGAATCTGTATATACTTTTGGTAGTATGGCCATTTTGACTATATTAATTTTGCCTATCCAAGAGCATGGGAGATCTTTTCATCTTCTAAGGTTTTCTTCAATTTATTTCTTTAGTGTTCCATAGTTTTCATTGTAGAAGTCTTTCACCTCTTTTGTTAGAATAATTCCGCCCCCCCACTCCAATTTTTCCCCCTGATGCTATGGGGTAGTTTTCCTAATTTCTCTTTCAGTGGATTCATATATAGAAATGCATTTGATTTATGTGTGTTAATTTTATATCCTGCTACTTTGCTGAATTCATTTATTAGTTCTAGAAGTTTTCTGGTGGAATTTATTGGGTCTTCTAAATAGAGAATCATGTTTTTGGCAAATAGGGACAGTTTGAGTTCTTCTTTTCCTATTTGTATCCCTTTAATTTCTTTCATTTGTCTTGTTACTCTGACTAGAGTTTCAAGGATGATATTAAATAAAAGTAGTGAAAGAGAGCATATTTGCCTTGTTCCAGTTCTTGGAATGCTTTCAAGGTTTCTCCATTTAGAATGATGTTGGACTTGGATTTAGCATATGTTTTACAATGTTGAGGCATGTTCCTTCTATTCCTAGTTTTTCTAGTGTTTTGAACATGGAGTGGTGTATTTTGTAAAAATGATTTTTTTTCTGCATCTATTGAGATAATCATATGATTCTTGTCTTTAAGTCTATTGATATGATGAATTACATCTTTTGATTTCCATATATTAGATGAAAACTTGCATGCCTGGGATGAACCTCACATGGTCATGGTGCACTATCTTTTTGATATGTTTTGGTATGTGATTTTCCAGAATTTTGTTGAGAATTTTTGCATCTATGTTCATCAGGGACATTGGTCTGAAGTTTGCTTTCCTTGATAGGACTACTGGAACTTTAGATTGATTTAAGTCAAAACTATGCAATATGTTTTATGGGACTCAGTCGTGCAGCATCCTTTATCCATGGTCTTTAAACTCTCAAAAAGTATGTGTCAAAATTCCTATGTTCCCTTTAGACTGTTTCAGCATCAGTTCATTTTATTCCACATAGAACCATGAAAAATTTATAATAATATAATAAACATTAAGTGTGGAAAGCTAGATGTTACTGAGCTCAAAATCCTAATAGGAAACTTTCCTCACACTCACAGGGAAATTACAAGATAGATATTTATATTCTGGTACCTCAACAGGAATCCACATTGTTACTAACACAGTACAGCCTCAACCTGCAATTCATTATTCCCCAGATTTAGAGTGCTCTGCCTTCATACTGTATCTGGGTTCCATCACTGACTGGGTATAGTGAGTTGAATAGTTTCCCCTACCAAATTCAGGTTTATCTGGATGGAATCTCAGAATCTGATTCGAAAATAGTGTCTTTGCAGAGGAAATTAGCTACTTTGAGGTCATGCTTGATTAAGGTAGACCCCAAAGCCAAGGACTGGTGGCCCCATAAGAAGAGGAGAGGACACACAGAGACACACACAGAAAGGATGTCCAAGTGAGAGTGGAAGCAGAAATTGGAACAATGCCCCTAAAAATGAGTAATGCAAAGGCTTGCCAGCAACCATCAGTGACTATGTATGAGGGGTGGAACAAATGCACCTTCAAAGCTCCAGAAGGAACCAGTCCTGCATATACATGAATTTCAGACTTCTATCTTCCTGAATCATGAGAGAATGAATTTCTGTTATTTTAAGCCTCCTGGCTGGTGATCATTTATTAAGATAGCCCTAAGAAATTGTCTTGCTAGGTTTCTCTTCTAATAGCTTAGTCCTTCCTCTTGTGTTTAATATCATTAATCTTTAGCTTTATGTTTGACTTTATTATCACTATTGCTGCAGAGGCAGACTTGGTGAAAGCAGAAGAAGATTTGCTGTAAGCCTAATAAATTTAGTCAGAGCACCTAAAATGGAACAGTTGTTTCCAAGACCTCATGCCTCATACATTTTAAATTTTTTAAACTTTTATCAAAGGGGGTCCCACAAAATGTTGGTTCACTTTTAGCAGAATAAGTCCTTAATACTTAGAACAAACCCAATAAAGTGTGTTAAGTGAGTGAACAAATGTATTTATGTGATATTCTTAAAATCTATCCAAATAAGAAGTAATACTTAACATAAGGTTAGTATCTTTGAAAATTCTGAATTTCCATTAATGTCATTCTTCTATCTTAGGTCAAAAGCATGGAAAGTTACCTATAAGTAAATCTAAGAACTGAATGAAAGAACTATAATAATAGGGATGGGACTAATCAATAGGGGCAAAATTTAAATTCAAAGTAAATGTGCATATTAAAATATACTCCCAATGATTTTATCTTAAAATATATTTAACACATGCTTATAAGGTCATTTTTAAAATATTTAAGATAAAATTAACCAATTTTATCACAGTACAAATACAACTTGAACAGGTTTTTGAAAATATATTTCATCAAATCTTTCCATATTTATCATAAAACAACTAGAATTTTATGTCAACAAATATAACCTAACCATCAGTTCTTCTCATTCACAATAGTAAGATACCATAATGGGGCCACAAACTCTAAATTTGCAAGTAGTGAACCTAAGTGCTCCTAAGGGAAGTGCAGTATAAGAATACTACAAGGCTCTGGTCATAAGATTTTTATCAACAATCAATACATAGCCTGGTTATATGTGTTTCTGTGTAAGGATACCATATTAATATGCACTGTCAATTCATTAATATGGTATTCAGGGCCAACAGTACTATTACTTATGTTTGAATAAAGCTAGTATAATAAAAAACATTTTTTTTCTTAAGACCCATTACTGTCTTCTTGTGCTTTGGATCAGTAGACAAGACTTCAGCACCATACTTGAGGGCCATTTTTAAACATTAAAACCACCAACAAAAATACAACCATGTGAAAAATATATCACCAAGTAGACCGAAAATAAAGACACTTGAAGGAAACTTAAAGACACAAGAAGGGAGAATATGATCTTGTTCAACCTCAGTGGGAATATGCATGTTGGGCCATTTAAATTTTTTGCTGCATTCAAATATCCCTGAATAATTATGAAGGTGCCATAAGTATAGGTTTGAGGATTATAATATATAGTTTTCAGCATCTGTGAATTTGCAAGTATAGAATCCATGAATGAGAATGTACTATATTATGATTTTTTAATGAGTCACTCTTTGTTTTCATGTTCATGATAATCTATTTGATTACCCTTCCACTTTCCCCTTGAATTTTTGACATCTATGATACCCATTACCACACGTCTCTTCCAGGTTCCATTTTGTTATTTTTAATAATTTGATCCATTGCTTCATTTCATCCTGCTCACCATAGAATTCCACAGGAATTTCCAAGTAACATTTTGGTTATTTTCTTTTGAGGGGCTTCAATTTTTCTCAAATTTATTACTCTAGCTAATGGCACTGTAATAATTCATTTTATGTGTCAGTTTGAAGGAACATTTGGTGTAATGTTATTCTAGGTGTGGCTGCAAAGATGTTTCTACATAAGATTAACCTTTAAATCAGTAGACAGAAGAAAGCAGATGGCCCTCCTAAAGTTGGTGAGACTTATTCAATCAATTGAAATTATTTTGAGTGTACCTGCATGAGGTCAGGTGTGGAATTTCTACTTGTGCATTATGTCATCTCTGAAATAGTTTCAGACTTTGAAACATTCATATTTTGAAATGCTGAATTAATGAGAAATAGTTTGGATATATTTTCATGGTTTGGTTTCTCTGAAGGACACTAACAGAGGAAAAAACATTCTTGGATTTACCCAAGTTTTCAGATTTAATCTTCATAATTTTCTTATTCCTCTTTCTTACAACTAAGATTTTCAAGCACTTTAGTTTGTCTCTTCCTCTAGGTATCCCTCAACTATGATAGTAGTACACTATAGAGTGCTTTAAATAATCTGAACAGAACAGTGGTTGCATAAATATAAAAGTATTTAAAATAGAAAGCCTATGTAACATGATTTATTTAAGAATTCTAGTAATACCATATGTAAGAAAGTTGTAAATTTTGGGATACAGTAGTAATTTAATAAAAGTTCAAATAATAGGAGACCAGAAATGGCAAGAAAAACAAGACAAGTCCCTATTGTAAATGTGAAGGTTAAGTTTGACATTTAAGAGATGTGTAATATTTAAATATCAGGAAGGGATCATAAAAGGACATCTGTGGTATTTAGAATATGAACTTGGATACAGAGTAGGAATGTCAAGAGTTTATTCAGAAAGGGTGTGTTATGGATGAGAGATGTGGTATTGCTCAAAAACTCAGATGTGAGACAATGTAAGAATGTTCAAAGGCAAAATGATTAGGTTATGAGAGTTGTAACCTAATCAGTGTATTAATCCACTGATATGGATTAACTGGGTGGTAACTGCAGGCAAGTACAGCGTGGTTGGAAGAGGTGCCTCCCTGGAGGCATGCCTTTGTGGTTCATATTTTGTCTCCACTGAATGAGTCTCTCTTCTTCCTGATTCCCATATCCTGAACTGCTTTCCCCTGCCATGTCCTTCTGCCAGGATATTCTGTCTTACCTTGGACTCATCTTGGGTCCAGAGCTGTGGAGTTGGATGACCATATGCATGGAATCTAAATGGGACTGTTGAGATGATGGAACTGGTGACTGTGTGTTAAACTCAGGAGGGCCAATAGTTTAGTTCCAGTCTGAGACCTATGCCTTAAAAACCAAGAGTTTGATGGTATCAATTCCAGTCCAAGAACAAACCATATTGTAATTTAGATCTTAAATGTCCCCCACATGTCTATGTGTTAATTGGCTTATCCTCCAGAACACTGCTATTGGTAGATGGTAGAACCTTTAAAAGGTGGGGCCTAATGGGAGTCCTTTTTTTTTTTTTTTTTTTTTTTTTTAATTTTGGTCTGAAAAGTGTTCCTTTTAAGTTTTTTTTTTTTTTCAAATTTATTTTTTATTCTAAGTTGTTAGCAATGACAGCAGAATGTATTACATTTCATATTATACTCGTACAGCACATTTTTACACATCTCTGGTTGTAGGTCTATGGGGACATGCCTTTAAAGGGTGTCATGAGTCCCCAGCCTTTTCCACTTTTACTTTTTTGCTTTCCAGCCACCCAGTGAGAAGATTTGCTCTGCCATTGTGCTCCTACCATCATGTAGTGACTTGAAAAGGCCCAAATGCAATAGGATTAACTAATCATGAAATGGAACCTCCAAAATTGTGAGACTAAACAAAGCTTTACTCTTTATAAATTGATTGTCTCAGGCATTTTGCTATAGCCAGAAAGGTGACTAACACAGTAAAAGACCTTTTCCCAGCTCAAGCTGTGCTTTTACTTAGTGAAAATTCTGTACATGTACAAAGGCAGAGCTTAAAAGTACCTGGGGAGATTTTTGGATGGCACAATTAATAGAGAGTGCTACTGGAATTTAGAAAACAGGAACAACCATCCTAATTCTAACAAAGAATTCTATGCCTGAAATGTCACTAATGCCTAGTTGAAAAGTACTAAAGAAGTGAGGTTTTTTTTAATTTATTTTTTATTTATAATAATTATAATTCATAGTGCACATATATAGCATCTTTTTACATACAACTGTTTGTATACAAAGTATATTCGTATCATTCAGGTCTTCAATCATGCATTTAGGAAAATGATATCCGTCTCATTCAACCACCTTTTTTTTTTCTTTTCTCCCCCTCCCTCCCCCTTTGCTCCCTCCCTTCCCCTCCCTTCCCTTTGACCATTCTAGTGTTCCTCTAATCCTCTTATGTACCCCCATCCAACAATACTGTGAACTAGCCTCCTTATATCAGAGAAAACATTCGGTATTTGGATTTTTGAGATTGACTAATTTCACTTAGCATTATATTCTCCAACTTCATCCATTTACCTGCAAATGCCATTATTTTATTCTCTTTTATTGCTGAGTAAAATTCCATTTTGTATATATACCACAGGTTGTGGAACCAACCTAGATGACCCTCAGTAGATGAGTGGATAAAGAAGTGTTTTTAATTATAAACATATAGATAGGTTTTGGGGCACCAGGAGACTCCCACAAACTAGAATATACTGTTTTATCACCTCGTCTTTCTAACAGGAACAAGCAGTATTCCTATGAGAAAATTAGCAATTACTAGTTCAAAGCAGAATGGTCTTTGGGTGGTAACATATACAACTTAGTAATATTTACACATTAGGCTACTTCCTATTCAACAGGAGGATCTTGTTAAAGGACTAGTGCTGGATCCCAATTTGGGGTTTCTGAGTCATTTGTAGATACCAGGAAGAGTAGAGAATTACCATATCTAACAAGATCCTAGATAATGATGATTGCTTTTTTTGTGTATGTGTGTGTGTTGGGGGATGAATACAAAAAAAAAAGAATATCACCTACAAATCTTCTCCTGGCTTTTTTTATTTCACAGTTAGATGGAAGGGGTGTTCATAGTGGGAGGAGTCTGGTATGATATTGTAAAATTTCAGTTTATAAATCTTTTAGAAATTTTCTTTCACTTTCCAACATAGAACATGACATTTACTGGTTTATGAATACTATGTAGCCAATAAAAACCACCTAAAATCCCTATGGTCAAATGTTTTCCCCTTCTTTTGACATAATCTACTTTATAGTCACCTGCTTCTATTTTAGTAAGCATTTTATAATGTAGAAGAAAAGGAGAAATCTCAAAATCTAGTGACAGTGTTTGTTTGTTTGTTTGTTTGTTTTTCTCTTACTTCTCTGGAAAGTAACAAAGACCACCCAAATGAGGAGGACAAGCAGAGCCTATATTCCAAGCTTACTAAAGGGACTCAGCCCCATCACCTGTTTACACAGATTCACAGGCAGAAGAGTAGGAGAGTTTCATGGCATATAAAAAGGAAATGCTCATGTATGTCCTTATGAGGGCTGCTGACATGAGGAAGCTGGAGGCAGTCACCTGAATATGGAGTGTCCTATGTGGTGAGCAGTACAGCATATGGGGCTTCCTCTGGTTGCACCTAAATTGGAAGTAGGGGTGAAAATCAGGTAAACTGTCAGTTTCTAATCAAGTCCTGCCTGCTTTGGGCTGGTTGCTAAAAAGGTTGTGGTTTAGCTTCCTGGGCTGGTTGCTACAGGTTGTGGGTCAGAGTCCTATTTTTATATATGCTCTGTCTGTTCTCCATTCACATGTTAGTTTCTCATTTGGTTACCTGTCTGCAGCTACAGGTCCAAACTTGCTGTCATAGCTCTGTTCTGAGCCATGGGTAAGGTATAAGGCTCTTCTTTCTTATTCTCAGTCTAATCTTAGTTATGTTCTTCTAAGCAGAGAGTGGTGCAGGAACAAGAGAACTGTTAGAAAACCCAGAAAGTCTCTAAGATCTTCTGATCAGGATGCATAAGTTATGGCCAATCACAATTTTGTTGATGAGAGCAATTCCCATGACCAAGATGAAAGAAAATGTTAGAAGGGACAAAATAGTATTAAACACTATTATCATCTCTCAGAGCCACTACTCACTACAGAATAAAAGGGTCTTTACTTTCTAATATGATGTGGAGAACTGAGAAATCCATCTACTATTTGCTTCTGTGCATATTTTATTACTAAGCATCACATATCAAGTAATAGTAAAGTACTCAGCACCATAATCTTGAAGGTTTTAGAAGATTATTTCACAAAAGCAATTATATGTAAATTGACTGAAATAATTAATTAGGCGAGAGTATATAATAATCATTAAAAGCTAGTGGAGGGCCTTTTTATTCTCAATTAAACTGTGTAGTTCTGTTTCATTCATTAAAGGAATCAATTAGGTCAATTCCATTTTAGAACCAAAATGTAATATTATGTGGTATTCTGAGGGATAAATTTTCAATAATATATATTTTATATGTTTTCAGACTATAGAATTTAAACATGAGAAGTTCAGAAAACGTGGGAAATAAGCAAGAGCATGAATTGCTTAAACATTTCTCAACACCTAAAAAGAGCATTAGCAAAACATTGAGGAAGAAAAACACACAATACCTACAACTAAGGAATCATGTTTTTTTTTTTTATTTTAACCTAAATTTAGAATGTTAAAACATTGTTATTATTATTAAGTTCTCTTCAAAATCATCATAGTTTAACTAGGATTAAATGAAGTAGGATTTTTCTCTGACTTACTTAGTGAACATTCATGACATTTAGTTTTATAATTTGATTACATATATGTGATATTTCAAATTATCACTGATTTAATTTTATTAAAGTTAAAATTATGACTCAGAAAAATATGAATAAACACATATTAAAGAGCCAGTAAGATGCTATGGCCAGTTCAAAGAGCATTTGAGAAGGTAGAATATTTGTACTCAATGATAGGAAAGATTATTGCAATAAATAAAAATGGTCAAAAACCAACATTCAAAATTTTCCAGTGTTATTACACTTGTTAGAAATTACCAATAATTCTAATATACAAAGGCATACACATTCAAAATTAACCTCATTAAGTCTAGGACCTTGCTTGAATCCATAGTTAAAAGTGAGATAAATAAGTACATTACCAAGATATTATTTTTGATACTTTTGAGCCCCATGACATGGAAGAATGTTCTGACTACATGTCCTATTTCCAAATTTTGGATAATTTTTTCTGACATATTACATTCAAGTTATGAATAGTTTCCACTTACATTTCATGAAACTTTTTATCTCCTCTCAGGAATAATTTTATTCTAGTCAATGTCTTTGTGATCACTGAGACAAGTTGTGGGTCATGACATATTTTTCTCCTGATCACATCATCTTAACTTCAAATTTGTTTTCTCAAATTTGAAACTCAAACTCGAAAATTTCCAATCCTTTTATTTCCCTTCAAGCAGAAAGTCTCCACATTTTTGTGATCTCCAAAAGTTAATCACTTTGTTATACTAAGCAATCAACAAAGTTTGTTTATAGTATCAACAATGTTAAATTTGTAACGTCAGAGTTATAGCAATAAAATAATCCATATAAAATTATTTGCTATTCTCAATATTTGTAATAACTTACTGTGTTTTCTTGATAATCATTTAAAATTCTCATTGATCAAAGACATATTAGGCTAATGTGCTTTCCTAATGTGTCTTCATTAACAAAAATAAGGTAATTGAGATATTGTTGACATAAAATGAAAATAAAAACATATAGGAAGCAAATTAAATTTCAATTTTCAAATTTTATGAGAGTTAATCTTAAGGCCCATGTTTTCACCACAATGTCTGTTCAACAGCAATCAGTAAAATTTTCAGCAGTAAAAATGCTTTCTATATTATTAATGACTAAATTTTCAAAAAGTTTTGAGAAGTACTTCTTCCCATTAAAAGTATTGCTCAGAAATAAAAAGAAAAGAAAACACTGAAGAAGAAGAGTTGCAGTTCTCAGTGTCTTTAGTCATGCTAATTTACGTTATGATATGCTAGAAAAAGAGTGATATGCAGCATTTCCCAAACATTTAGCCATTGAACTATTTTTTTTTTTTTGTTTTTTTGCAGGATATTCCACTTAACTTCACTTCTAAGAAACACTTTTGAAGCAAAAAATATACACTATTAAGCATATAATAATCTGAAGGAATAAATAATATCAGTATAAAAGCATTTTTGACTAGTGATGCAATAACTTTCCAATCATAACAAAAATGTGGCCTCTTCTGTTTTCATATACTGGGTTCTGAAGGACAGTCCTGAGATTGTGAAAAATACTTGGAGATGTCTCCTATTAAATGTGAACTGACTTTTGGTAGGAGGAGTTACATAGACTCTTTTTGTGTGTGTGTGTGTGTGATACCGGGGATCGAACTCAGGGGCACTCGACCACTGGGCCACATCCCCACCCTTTTTTGTATTTTATTAGAGACAGGGTCTCACTGAGTTGCTAAGTGCCTCGCCATTGCTGAGGCTGGCTTTGAACTTGCGATCCTCCTGCCTCAGCCTCCCAAGTGCTGGGATTACAGGCGTGCGCCACCACGCCCAGCTACATAGACTCTTTTTGTTTAAATAAAATAATTTTTAATAAACATATCGCTAATTAAGAATAATTTTCCCCAAAATTGTGTTTTTTTATTTACTATCAAAGTTGATTTTCCTTTCTCTATCTCTCTCTCTCTCTCTCTCTCTTTCTCTCTCTCTCTCTCCTTATATTTGAGTTGTATGAACAAAGTGGTTTCTCTTATAAATACTTGTGGATGGCACCTGGCAGCAGTCATTTGAGAGATGAGAATGAGGAGGGTATGAGAGATAATGGCATGGCATAACTTTAGAAATTCAAGGTTATGGGCCAATTTATAAGATTATTAAATATTTTGCTATAAAATCTATGTTTAGAAAAATCTGTCATTTATTAACATGTAAAATAAAACTCCTGAATCTATAGAATTTTTTTTAGAAAAAAAAATGAAAATTCCATGGCCCTGTTCTGAGATAATTAAATTTAGATGCCCTAAGGAAGCACTTACCTTAGTTTCAATAATTGAATATATTAAGCTGCATATAATAGATGAAATATTGTGAACTAAATTCTTAGGTGACCTGCCTTATATTTTATGTGGAATCCCTCCTAAAGTAGCCTCATATTAGTACTTTGAAAAACATATTTGTGACTTGCAAACAAAAACTATTTATAAATTAGGATTATGTGATTCATGTATTCACTTAATACAACTCTTAGGAGTTCCATTCTACACTACAAATAGGGAAAAGGGTAGGGGGAGAATAGAGAAGAATGTGGTTGGTCCCTATCTAAAGACCTAGCAGTTCAGTGATGAAGATGGATCTATATGTTCACAACTGTATTTCATATAATACTGTGGTTGGCACATTAGAAGGATCAGAAACAAGTCTGCCATAGTGGCGCATGCCTGTAATCCCAGCAGCTCAGTTGGCTGAAGCAGGAGGATCACAAGTTCAAAGCCAGCCTCAGCAACTTAGCGAGGCCCTAAGCAACTTAGTGAGAAGCATTGTATGAAAATGATAACTGTTAGCGTCAAAGCCATGCTGTTAATGTCCTTACCTTTTGGCAAGGAATGTTACCTAGGCTTGTCTTTTATCGACAATAAAGCACTACAGGATCAGCCATAGGATCAGCCATGACCAGGAGCTCATCCACTTTCCACAGGGGATGTGACTCTGTGGTTAAGAATCCCTGGGTTCAATCTCTGGTACAAATGAAAAAAAAAAAAAAAAAAAAAAAAAAAAAAAAGGGCAGGGGGAACGGTATCTATTACAAAACTACAAAGTCTACAAAGAAGAAAGAAATTAATTCCAAGTGTGGTGATTTGTAGAGACTTTTAAGAATAAAATATATGAACTGTGAAGATAAGCATGAGTTCATTGAGCAGAGGCATAGGGTAAGGAGATGAGTAGGCCCTAGCCAGGAAGAGGGGCACCACAGAGACAGAGCCCTAACAACACAAGCTATAGAGAGAACGGTAGGAAATCAGAATGACTGAAGGGAGTGAGTAGGACATGTGGCTAGAAAGTTAGATTGCTCAGTATATTTATCAAATATAAGGAATACTGACAAAAAATAATATATAATGAGGAGTCACTAAAATTGTTGTTCTATTGAGAAGTGTGATAAAGCATCACAATTGCTTAAGAGGTTATATCAATTGTATTATTTTCACAAAAATGAATGATTAGCCTAATAACTTGAAAATAGTAAAGGATAAAGCTGGTAATAGAACTAAATCTTGACTCTACTAAAGTTAAATTCAATAACAATTACTTATAACTTGTGAAAGTTTTCTGAAGTATCAAGCATTTTATTTTGTTTTGTCTTTTTTCTTTTTTTTTTTCCAAAACAGATTAAGACTGCTTGGAATAAATGTCAACTATCATTTAAATATGTATTGCCTTGGAATTATCCCTGAATTTGAAAATTTTGCACATGGTTCTGTAGTAGAAATATCCAATAATATTTGATCTATACAATAAGATAATAGTAAAATCCATTTTAACTATTCAAAAAAATTCCCCAATGATATAGAAAGAGCTTTCTTTTTAAAGTATGAACTCATATCCAAATAGGTTTATAACAGTTTCTTCAAAATATTAGTTTAGTATATTTAATCCTTTAATATGAAAAAGCCAGCTCCCTTGTTACAATTATACAACATATAAAAACATCTTGTACATACATACAAAAAAAACTAAACATATATTTTATTTTACATTGTCCATTAGATTAAAATATTGTCCTAAAGAAGCATCCCTTAAAGTTTCTTGAATATTTCCATTTTTCCACAAAGTCTTGTGTTGCACATGTTTAAATAATAATAATAATAATAATAATAATAATTTAAAAAAAAAAAAAAAAACTCCGGATAGATTTGCATGGCTATTTATGTTGTACTGAAGTCAAGTAAACCATAGATTTGAGCCATGGAGATTTGTACCTGACTATGAAATGGTCAGTATTATGAAGACTGCTACTGTATTTTTATGATGCTATTTGACCTCTACACAGGTACTTTCATTATCCGACAATAATATTCAATTTGCAAAACGAGCCCCAGTCATTTTAAAGTACTCAGCATGTAGGGAGGCATTAGGTATTTTGTGTTGGTTTTTATAGAGGGCCTTGTAGTGACCAGACTGGTACCTTCCATTTTTCTCTTTTAACAGTTGGGTTGCTGATCTCACAAATCATATTTCGGTTGGAAATGAAAGGTGCACCGCTGCCAGCATTTTGTTAGAAATAATGACACACTTTACTACCTGTAAGTGCTGACTGAGTGCTTCTGCCTTTTCTTCCCAAGGTGACTGTAACACAGATTGATGAAAGATTCTGCAGGACGACAAAGGTTAAAGATGCAGACCTGGAGCTAGAAGCCAGCATTGACACTGATGGAGTGGATTGCAATGAGAATGCCCACATTATTGTCCTACCCTCTGATAACCAATGTAATATGAAAACTGACTACAGAAGAAAGGAACAAATTAAATCCATTAATCAAGCATATCTCTGCTAAACAGTTGTTCTAAAGAGATGAACAAATGAAAAATTTACTGTTTGTGTTCGTGCTTGCAAGGATGGGGAAAGAAAATTAATTATAAGGTACCGGCCACACTATTAGTTAAGTTTTTCTTGAGGAAACTATTTATTGCTTTGTCAAAGGACAAATGAACCTCATTAGGGAGATTAGTTTCAGTTGGTAGTTTTGCATTAGGACGAACTAATAATACACACTTCAAAAGATACCTCTAGTAAAATTACGAACATTGGAAACATTTTTGTATTTCTTAATTTACGAACTGTTAGAAAATGACCACTCTATTACCTATCAAGAAACCTGAAGAAAATCGAATTCAGCCCCACCTTTCAACCTATAGCCTGAAGGAACACTATTTCTGTATGGGTTTTGTAAGCGTCGTGATGATGAACTTATGTATGCAGGGGTTATAACTCGGCCACGGCATTTTGCTCTTATGTTGAAGCGTGTCAAGCAGAGCTCCACGCCAAAAGCAATTTTTGATAAGCTCCTTTGCAATCCTTTTCTTTTCAAAATGTTTTAAGTGCCCTGGACAAACAGCAAACTGACATCTGGTCTTCTGAATTCCCCCTTCAATCTACACGGTGCATGCTGGAAAAGGAAAGTGTTACCCTGCTATCAATCCTGTCTGGCCTGTGGACTAAGTCTCCTAACTCTGCCACAGCGAGTGCAGTGCAGTTTCAATGTTCATTTAATCCCTGGCCTTTCTGTCGCTGCTAACAAGGGGGCCAATTACTGCTCAGTGTGAGGGGGGGAGTTCTAGCTGTGGACACCTGTCTTCCAAAACCTGGAGTGAAACCAGACTCATTCCACAGACTGTATAAATCAGCCGTGAAATAATAATGACTTTTCTGGAATCAACTGACCCACGCTGAATTCAGACTATTGACCCAGAAAGAAAGGCACTGCATATCCCATTACCAATCCTGTGAGCCATTGAAGACATCCCCATCCAATTCTGACTTGCTTTTGGTCATAGGAGCTTGCTCTTGTTTATGAGAATACAAGCCATATTGACACTTGCTGTTTTCTTTTGGTTTGTTCTTGTAGCTTCTCTAATTTAACAGCAGCTTTAGGGGCATGGTAGTTGAGTGAATCAGGTCAAAACTGTGTCAAAGCTCACTGCTCCAGTGCTACTCTCTTATAATGATAGAGAGTTTTTAAAATATTTTTCTTAATATAAAACTGTTTTTTTAGATGAATTTTCTAATGACACCCAAAAGGTTGCAGCTTTTTTTTTTTTTTTTTTTTTTCAAGTAAACTGTGTGAGATTCTAATGGTGATTTCCACCAGCTACTTTATTGGCCTTGGGTGTGGGGGTTGGGCATCTTTCAAAATAGTTATGGGTTTTCTTGTTCCAAAATAACTGTGACACCTGGAGGAAAGGATAATATAAAAAGTGCACTTAAAGAAAATGAATATAAATATGTAAGCATAAACCCAGATTTCTGAGTTTGGGTTTCTCAGATGCAATCTCCAAGAGAACAAGGATATAATTTAGCTTGTATGGGAACTGATGCTATCATCAAAGCACAGAGAAGTAAGGTAGTAACATGAAGAAGAGAGAAAGACTGTAGTGAAAAAGTTGTTAATAATAGGGGCATCATTTAGAGCAGTGTAGGCTCAACCTTGCTGCAGGCCTTTGGAGAGACATTTTAGATTACACTTCAAAATGCTTCACTGAGAGGTAAAAATGCTGGGACCCTGATACTCTTACTTCTCACTGATTGGCAGTTGTTCCTGTGCAAAGTAATTCTTTTACCTTTGTAGGTTTTTTAATGCTTACACATGTTCATGGGCTGTGCATAATCTGTGGCCAGAGAAGTTCCTAAGGAAGAAGAGGACGTTAGGTAGAAGCCTCTGTTATGTATAGGGACTGTCCAGCAAAGCCTCAGTTGAGTTCCAGAGCAAGCCTGGGGCTGATACTATAAGAAGAGTGCTCACAATCTCTTCTGCAATAGAAATAAAATCTTATCTTCAAATAAATGATAAATAAATCAAAACAAATCACAATTTTTTTTAAAAAATGGTTATTATAGTGTTACCTAGAGAGGTAGTGTGACAAAAGGAAAGTCAGTTTGAGAAGGACATGGCCTTCAATGCCTACTGCAAAGCCATCTTATTGTTGCAATAATCAAATAATAATAAGAATGCAAAATGAACACATTACTAGAGTCTTTTCCAGTAACTTAGAAGGGATCTGTGTAAATGAGGGCCCCTGAAACTTGAACTTTGGTAACTTCTTGTTAAATCTACAATTACTGTGTTTTTCTAATGGTCCTCAAAAGTGTAGTTCAGAAATCAACTTGTACACCACTCCTGATAGCATTTCTGAACAACAACAACAAAACTGTTTTGCAAAATAACTCAAAAATTTATTTTAATAATTTAAATATTTGTGATAAATAATAAATTACAATTATATGTAGTCTAGTTTTTAACTCTTGCACTATTGATATCTTGAGATGGAGAACTCTTTGTTGGGAGGTAGGGGAGTTATTCTGTGCATTTTTATATTTTCAGTAATGTCTGTGGTCTCTACCTACTAGACACCAGTATCACATCTCCCCCATTTGAAAAAAACATAAGTCCTAGACATTAACAATTATCCCCAGGGTTTAGATTATCCCAGTTAAGAAACACTGGTTTCAAGTACAGGAAATATTGCAAACTACAGAGGTTTGGAAAAAAAAAAAAATTATGGTATCTGTTTAAATTCAGTATTGTTCACACATTTTAAATATCCTCTTGTGCCTCAATATGGAATACAAAATTTTCTAATTAAGTTTTAAAAATATATATATAAGAATGTTATTTAGACATTGTGTGAATGAGAACACGTTCTTAATAGCTTAACAAATGTTATGGTTTAGATGTGAGGTGTCCCCCCAAAAGCTCATGTGTGAGACAATGCAAGAGGGTTTAGAGGTAGAGTGATTGTGTTATGAAAACCTTGACTTAATTGGTGCATTAATCCACTGATAGGGATTAACTGAGTGGTAACTGTAGGTTGTAGCTAGAGGAGGTGGGTCATTGGAGGCATGTCTTCAGGGCATACATTTTGTCTGTGGTGATGAGAGTTCCCCGCTGCCTCCTTGTGCCATGTCCCCAGTTGCTTTCCTCTGCCACACCCTTCCACCATGATGTTCTGCTTCACCTTGAGCCTCAAGGAATGGAGTCAGCCATCTTTGAATTAAGAACTATGAAATTGTGATCCCCAAAATAAACTTTCTTCCTCTAAAACTGTTCTTCTGAGGTCCTTTGATCGCAGCAGCAAAAAAGCTGACTATAACAATCATAAAATATTATTGAGGCTTTAAAGTAATGCAAATACTTTAAGAAGCTCCTCATTATACATTATTCAGCATTTCTGGAAAGTAGGAATATCTCCAGTTTTAAACACGTCTATAGGATAAACTAATATTCTATTACTATTTTTAACATTTTTAAGTAAAAATGGTTGTCTTAGTACAATATTTAATTTTTTGTTTGTTTGTTTGTGTACTGGGGATTGAACTCAGGAGCACTTGACCACTGGGCCACATCCCCAGCCCTTTTGTATTTCATTTAGAGACAGGGTTTCACTGAGTTGCTAAGTGCCTCGCCATTGCTGAGGCTGGCTTTGAACTCGCAATCCTCCTGCCTCAGCTTCCCAAGTGCTGGGATTACAGGAGTGTGCCACTGCACCCGGCTTATTCTCTTTGGTATAATATAAAATTAAGTTTTCTTTGAAAAGATAATTATTATGATATAATATACATGTGTAAAAAGTCTAATATAAAGAAAATCATCTTTTCTTCTTGTGAACTATACATTTTTGGTAAAATTCTATTCAAATTTACTAACATTTAACAAAAAACTACCAAGTAGCCAGGCACGGTGGTGCATGCTTATAATCCCAACAGTTTAGGAGGCTGAGGCAGGAGGATTGCGAGTTCAAAGCCAGCCTCAGCAAAAGCAAAGTGCTAAGCAACTCAGTGAGACCCTGTCTCTAAATAAAATACAAAATAGGGCTGGGGGTGTGGCTCAGCCAGTGGTCAAGTACTCCTGAGTTCAATTCCCAGTACCAAAAATAAAAGCTACTATGTGCTATAAAACTTTGCCAAGCACTCAAAGGTAAGCAAGTAAAACAAAATAAACTTTTTGCTCTCAAAAATAGACAAATAAGAAACACAAATTCATAGATAATTGTAACATAATTAAAACTTTACACAATGTAATTAAATAGTGTCAAATAATTCCTCCCCAAAATAGTATTCTGGGAATGAGCAATTCTAGAAGATATTAAGAGGTTTCTACAAAAACAAAATACAAAAAAGAATTTCCATAGCCAAATAATTTTGGGAAACCCTGGAAGGCAAGTTTTCCTCTTAGAGATATCACATTATCATACAAAAGGCCCCAAAAGGTTTGTCACAAGAAACATTTATTAAAGTTTTTCTAGCTCAACATAACATTTCAAAAACCAATTTGAGCACAGAACAATTCTTTCACAAGTAGATCAAATTTGGTGGACCATCAAATCAGAAAAAAAAAAATGTTTTAGGGAATTTAATTTCTACTGGATGGTAAGAACAAACATAATAGAGAAAGTGCCATTTGGAAGAAATTTTACAATAGAGAAATACTGATGGAGACCACTGAAGGTATAAAATATGCAGATAAAAAATGCAGATTGCATCAGGATATAGCCTGACAGAGATCTGACTGAACATAGGAGGCTGAATCAGCAAAAATAAAGTCTCCGAGCTCAGTACCAGTGTTCATGAAATTTTAGGTCAAGATTAGTAAACTCTAGGCTAAAGTACCGTGATTTTATTCTGTAGGTCATTGAGAGATGCTGAAGTTTTCTGAGTAAAATAACACACAGTAGCATTTAAAGTTGAAAAAATTAAATGCAAGAAATTAAAGAAGGATGTGAGTTGGAGAGTCCCAGGGAGAATAAAGAATATTTGTTCTAGAACCATGTCTTAAGAAGTATGAGCAAGTGCCTAGTTCCAAACAGTCTCCACTGTCCCTGTCTCTAAGAGATGAAAGCCATGACCTTCCTGGTGGTTAACATCCTTCACAGATTGCTCCATTTTGCTTATTTAATAGCTGCCATTCCCAGTTTTCTCCCACATTCTCCTCTTCATATATGTATAGCTCAACCTAAGTGAATTACATGGCCAGGTCCACAAATCAGAATGGAAGTTAGGAACAGAGGTAGAGATATGAACATAATCCACAGGAAATAGTAAATCATTTATGTTAAATAAAAGAGTTATTAAATAAAATGGCACTTTGTTACCCATAAAAATATCCAAAATATACTCTGATTTATAATAATAAACAAGCAATTAATAATAAACAAAAGATAATCAAAGCATTTCACCAATTGAACAACTGCAGACAGAGGAACAAATCACCCTAGCAATACCTGGAATATTTTTCCTCTTGGGTAGAAGACACTTGAAAGTGTAAATGACCCTGTTACAGAGAGCAGGTCCTTTAAACTTTATAACACCTCTTGGGAGGAATTCCACATATTAATAGCCTCATTTTCCTGACAAAAGTGGCATTGTTCAAGTAATACTTATTAATATCATCATGATAAGGTTTCACAGTCATTGAATGCTTTCTAGTATGCCCAATGCGTGCTGAGCCCAGTATGGAAGTTCTCTCTTTAACCTTCATGAACATCCCGGAATCCTATCATCACCCCACATCACACATGATGCTTATTCATTACTGTGCCTAATACTACATAATTGATTTACTTGGATAGACAAGTTCTGGTCCTGGCTCTTTGATTAGTTTTGTGAATTTCACTGTTCATCTAACTACTAGCTCTCTTGCTTGGGAAAGGACTTCATCTATGCAATGCTTCTTCAAATCTGCAAAAATTAGAATTCTACTTTGGTGTAAGCTGCCTGGTACCGAAAACCGGGAGGAAAAACTCTCGGAGGCAGAGTTAAGCTTTTACTACTTTTACTTCTACTTTCTTAGAGCTTAGAGAGGGAAAGAAAGATTTTTAGAGAGAAAGATTAGAACGAGCTTTTCTTCTTGTCTTCTTAGCTTAGAGTTAGAGTTAGAGTTAGAAAGATAGAGCTTAGCTTAGAGAAAGATTAGAGCTTCTTTCTTCTCTCTTCTTTCTTCCTTCTTCTTTCTTCTGTCTTCTGTCTTCTGTCTTCCTCGGGAGCCTCGGCCTTACTCTGACCAGTCCTCTGGAGCCTCGGCCTAACTCTGGCCAGTCATTACTTCTTCTATCTGGTTTCTCTTCTGTAACCGCTCTGCCTACGTTCTGGCCGCTCTGATTCTTCTGACCGACCGAGTGACTGCCCGGCTGACTGAATCTCCGTTCTCCTAACTCGGACCGCTTTCACCCGGTTATATACCTTCAGGTTTGCGGGTGCCTACAGGTGCGTCACATACATATCAGGTGGAACCCATGGCTTCCAGCTAGCTACAACAGCCCTTCCTAATTAGGGCTCCTTCATATTCCTTCCCTTTAGTTTAAAAAGGTGCTTTTGTTCTATTTTCTCTATTTTATTTTCTCTATTTTCTTTTATTTTCTTGTCCCTACCTAGCTTTTCACCTTTTATTTTTGAAAGGGTGGATATTTGAGCCCTTTTTGAGAAGGTGCTGTGGCTTTAAGGAAGCCTAATGCTGAGGAGCAGCTAACGCACCTAGTTAAGCACAATTGCATAAGCGGCTTTGACTTTTTTTTTTCTCTTCTTTATTTTTATTTATGGCTTTCTTGCCAAAGCTCAATGGCTTTTTTTCTGCATGGTTTTTACCATGCTATTTAATTCTCTATTTTCTTTTAAGCTCATGGCTTTTTTCTTTATACTAAAGCTCAAGGCTTTTTCTCTATATTTTTTATGGCTTTTGGCCGGCTCGCTTCGGCTTTTCACTGGCTACTCTGCTTCAGCTTAATTCGTTGCTCTCCTTATTTCTTAGCTTTTCTTCTCTGCCTGCCGAGCCCCGGACGGACCACCATTTGTAAGCTGCCTGTCACGGCCAGCCACGGCGCCGCCACGGGAGGAAAATTCTCGGAGGCAGAGTATAGCTTTTGCTACTTTTACTTCTACTTTCTTAGAGCTTAGAGAGGGAAAGAAAGATTTTTAGAGAGAAAGATTAAAGCGAGCTTTTCTTCTTGTCTTCTTAGCTTAGAGTCTTAGAGAGAAAGATAGAGCTTAAAGAAAGATAGAGCTTAGCTTAAGAGTAAGATTAGAGCTTCTTTCTTCTCTCTTCTTTCTTCCTTCTTCTTAGAGTCTTAGAAAGAAAGATAGAGAAAGATTTCTTCTTGTCTTCTTAGCTTAGAGTCTTAGAAAGAAAGATAAAGATAGAGAAATAAGATTCTTAGCTTAGAGTAGAGCTTAAAGAAAGATCTCTTCTTTCTTCCTTCTTCTGTCTTCTGTCTTCTGTCTTCCTCGGGAGCCTCGGCCTTACTCTGACCAGTCCTCTGGAGCCTCGGCCTAACTCTGGCCAGTCATTACTTCTTCTATCTGGTTTCTCTTCTGTAACCGCTCTGCCTACGTTCTGGCCGCTCTGATTCTTCTGACCGACCGAGTGACTGCCCGGCTGACTGAATTCTCCGTTCTCCTAACTCGGACCGCTTTCACCCGGTTATATACCTTCAGGTTTGCGGGTGCCTACAGGTGCGTCACATACATATCAGGTGGAACCCATGGCTTCCAGCTA
This sequence comes from Tamias sibiricus, assembly GCA_025594165.1. Taxonomy (NCBI): domain Eukaryota; kingdom Metazoa; phylum Chordata; class Mammalia; order Rodentia; family Sciuridae; genus Tamias; species Tamias sibiricus. Next base: position 34,925,428 of record CM046668.1, read on the forward strand.
GCTACAACAGCCCTTCCCAATTAGGGCTCCTTCACTTTGGCTTTACTACAAGATTCATTAGTGGAAGTATGTTGGGATAAGTCAGAGTTCCACAAGTCCTGAAGGAAGCAAGGCTCACTGGCTCCTCATTGAATATAAACTAGGGATTTAATTTCGTGCAGATTCTTACCTTCTTTTTCTATCTCATCTCTGCTTCTACTGTGTGTCACCTTCGTTCAGCCTTTTCCACAAAGACAAGGACACTGGTATCTCTGAAACTACATTGTCATAACCCAAGTACTTTAGAGAAAAAGGGATTTCCCTGTCAACTGTACTTGGAAAACTCTCAGTGGAGGAATTTGACTGTCTTTGATTCCTTTTCGTGGGCCAATCCATTCATTCAGTAACTAACATATGAAATCTATTAAGTTCCCATCATGTTCTCAGCCTAGTTATAAAGAAATGAACAAGAAAAAGTCTGCATATTTTTATTTGTTTCTTTATTTATTTTGGTACCAGGGATTGAACCCAGGGGTGCTTAACCACTGAGAGACATCCCCAGCACCCCTCTTTTTTTATTACTTTTTTTTATTTTGAGACAGGTTCTTGCTAAGTTGCTTAGGGCCTTGCTAAGTTGCTGAGACTGGTTTTGAACTTGTCATCCTTTTCTTTCAAGGCACTGGAATTTGCAGATCACTGTGCCTGGCTCTCTGTATATTTAATTTTAGTGGAGGACTAGAGAAAAACAAATCAAACTAATTTAGTTGCATGGGATTACAATGAAGAACTTACTATAGAATAGTGAGACACAAACAAAAGGAGCAGAAGACAGGATTCTTCTAGAAAGCCAAGAGAATGGGATCACTATGTTGGGCAGGGCCTACCAAGGTTTCCTGAATTAATCAGAAATGCTAAGTTGTAGTCAGGAAGAAGCATTTCCTTCAAAGAAGGGGAGTGGTTTCTTCCACTTTCTTATTCCCTAAAATATGATATGAGTAAACATAATAAAAATGTCCATTATATCCCCTTCATCTGTTTTTCAGTACCCTAACTTCAAAATTAGGTGAATTTTAGCTTTCAGTCAGAAGTGATGACAACGGTCCCTTTATAGATGGCCTTTTAGCCATCATAACTAGAGATTGATCTACAGAAGATGCTACAGTGGTCATTCAGTAGTTTATATAATGGTGATTCTTCTGAGCCTCTTAGTTGGGAGGCAATGAGATTGTCAAATAATAATCCTGAGATATCACTGGAAATTATAGAAAAATATATCATACCCAAATTTATGGGACATTATTATATATAATGTTTCTGTTGGAACACATCTATTTCACAACCCACAATTATTAAAAAAAACTGAGCCTGTGATAGTGGTTGAAAGAATAAACAAAATAAAATAGCCAAGTCATATTCAAATTTAGCTGACACTATTGCCAATTAATTTGCATATAATTTTTGAGGTTGTAAATGAACTAATTCGAAGTTGAAAGTTTTATTCTTCAGGTGTTTTTTTTTTTTTTTTTCTTTTTATGGACGAAGTTATAAATGTCTCAAGATGACAGAAAAGAATAGAAAGTGATAAACATTCCCCCTTCTGTGGTGCCTCTAATCCTCGTAGAATCTTATTAAATCATTTATTCACATTATTTTCATGTTTTTATGCATTATTTTAATGTGTTTGTTTATAATTTTGTCTCTCTTACCGGTCTGGATGTTCATTAGTGCAGGTTCTATTTATAATCATTTTCTATCTTTAATGCTGAATAGAATGCTTCACATATCATCATTGCTTAATTAATATTTATTAAACAAATGAATAGATCCATTTCAACAGTACCAACACTGAATGAGTTTGGAAAAGTCATCTTTTTCTCTTTACCAGGTGGAGACTATTGGGATGAAACTGAATGATATGAACATGACTCAGGTAATTTGTTTACATTGTTCAAAATCTATTGCAAAAATGTAATAACCAAAGGGCAAAATGAAATTTTCTCCAACTTTAATTAGGAGATCAGGGAGCCACATAGTGTCCTCAACTCTCTCTGCTACACAGAAATCTTTGAAAGGGGTTTTTCTCTCTTCTGTGGCTTCAGTAAAAAATGTTTTCACCTTAGAGAAACAAACTAGATGGTGCAAACTGATGATTACTTATTTCACTTTTGAGCATAATGTTGGAAAAGTCGTAAAATTGTTTCCCTTCATCAGGGGTGCAATGTGGCAAGTACAAGGGTGACCAAGCAAACTCAGCTCAACCTTTCCAGCAATTTAATTGGATGCCATTGGGTACCATCTCTGTGGACCATTTCCCCTAAGAAAAGGATTCTTTTCTGTGACCTCCACCACAGTGAAAACTATTTGGCTCAATTTCATCTTTTCCAGAAGAACAGATCCAAAGAGAAATTACAAAAGAAATGTAATAGCATTTTTACTCTTTTCTGCTGGAGGGGTTTGCAATGTGACTGCTTTAAAACTTACTATTTTGCAAAAGCCAATTTTCTTCAAGAGGCTGTTGGCACTCAAATCAGCAGCACAATAAACTTGCCAGAATCAGACTATGCTGAGTGATGGGGAAAAAAAATCACTGCAATTTTATAAAGCAGGATGACTTGCTTTGTGATATTATTTATTTATTTTACTATACAATACATGTTAGCATTGAGATGAAATGGGTGTTTCCAGTTTAAGTTCAATGCTTAATCCACAATTTGGTGAACCCAAAAGCAGGTAGTCTATTATGCTTTCAGAATAGGCAGCATCATAAGGATTGACTCCTCAGACACCTGAGACTGACAGCCTGGATTGCAGCCTTGGTTCTGTCACTTATTCACTGGGTAAAAACGTGCAACTTCTCCTTGCCTTATTTCCTCTCTGTAAAGGAAAACATCTTAAGGTAAAAATAAGCATGTACTTACTGTTAGACTCATAGGAAAGCCAAAACACCTTTTATTCCTAATGGCTTCCTATTCCTCAGAGGTGTTGTTTTGACCAGGACCATCCCTGAGTTCTCATACTTCACACAGCCCTAAAATGATAAGTGCCCACATGCACAAGTATATCCCCAGGGCCAGTTCACTACTCCCATGCATGCTTTCTTATCTAGACTTGTTCTCAGGTTCCTTACCCCAGCTGGGTTGGCCTTTATTTTCTAAACACTGTGAGATTCTGGGCCATTTCATTCACCTTTTCAGAATTCAGAAAACGTCTTGTTCAGAAAACTAGCCATATATTAAGGCCTCCAAATCTCCAATCTTGTCACTTTAGCAACCCCTGAAACTACTAAGTTTTGATGATTTAGCTTTTGACCCAGCAGGAGCCTGAGGCCGGTTCTATGCTCATGTCTGCGACCTATATCACAACTGCTAGCGTTGGCAGGGATCATAATAGCTACCAATTGCCAGCTCACTTATTGCATCCACTACTCTTGGATGCTTTTAAAAATACAAAATTTAGAACTTATCCAGGTTTTTCTAGTAGTTGTCAGTAGAAGCATTTTCCTGCCAAGACTGACCACATCTAACTCAAAAACAAGTTTTATATTGTTTTAATGCTCAATTTGTCCCTCTTGGTTCCTACTTTTTTCTCAGTAAGTAGAAATTTCTAACCTAATCCAAACTTCAGCACCTACAAAAGAAATTTTTTCTTTCTGCCAAGGGTCATCTGCAGTTTTCTTGCCCCAAGTATGGAATCAGTTATTTATAAGAATCCCATCTCAAAAAGGCTCGGTCATATCTGCACCACACACTGAAGACCGCGAGCCTCCAACTCAGGACCTTTCAAGGGACAAAGTACTACAAACCATAGCAGTTGGCTATTTCCTGTATATTAGCTGAGAAAATCGTGTCTGATTTATTTTTAATTAGCTAACTTATTTATTTATTTTTGCACTTTACTCACACCTGTAGGAGAACTGTACCCTGGGCTTTCATCATGTCACTGTAGGAGTATATTTTGGGGCAAGGAGAGACAAAGCATATATCATTTGATTATAATTAATTACCAATCTACATTAATTCAAAACATACTCAGTATACAATGAATATAAGACAATAACATTTTTGGTTTTAAATATATTATCTCTAGCATAAAATTTATGTCCATTTAGGACATTTCTCTGAACAGCCTTGACAGACATGATTCATCCCCGTTCTCAAGAACGACTTTTTTTTTTTTTTTTGCATTTTTTTATTCTATTTTGTTATAAATGCTTGCAGAGTGCAATTCATTTCATATTACCTATAAAGAGCACAATTTTTCAAGTCACTGGTTTTACATAAAGTAAACATTTGATTGTGTTGGGAATGTATCATCCTCAGATAAGGAAGAGCTGGTCAGAATGGACTGGGCTCTCTTCCTGTTTCTCATAAAACAAGATGCATGACAACACTCAAATGAATTGTGTGGCCCCTGGAGCATAAAACCCAGGACAAACTTCTTTCCAAGGACGTTCTGGTATGGCTCAACAACAGTACAACCTCCTTGGAAAGCTTTCCTGAGCCTTGGCAACCAGTAACTATGAATCCTAGGCTTCTGTTATTCCTTGCTGCCTGTGAGAAACCTACTCCGCGTAAATTGTATGACAGAAAAAACTGTCTCAGCAGACACATGCAGAGGACAGTTATCGGCATGGAACAAGTGCAGTGGTGCTTAGAGTCTTTCCCTGGGACTGATAAGCACGTTTCTAGTATACAATATCAGTAACTGTAATCACCACACTGAATATTAGATATCCAAAACTTAATTACCCTGCCTAATTGAAACCTTGTGCCCTAGACCAACATCTCAACATTTTTCCTTCTGCTTGGTTTGTGTTATGTTCCAAATAAAACTGAGATCACATAGTATTTGTCTTTCTGTGCCTATGCTATTTCACTTAGCATAAAGTCTTCCAGCTTCATTCATGTTATCACAAAAGGCAGCACTTCCTTCACTTTATGGCAATAGTTCACTGCACACATGTACAAAAATATCTTCATCCATTCATCATCCATCAGTTGACATTTTGGTTGTTCCCATATCATGGCTATTATGAATAATGCTGCGATGGATATGGGGTGCAGATGTTGTTTTACTTTGCTTTGAATATGTACCCAGAAGTGAGATTATTAGATCGTAAAGTAGTTTGGGGCCCCACAAACTTTTCCAAAGGCAGGGCTTTACATGGGTTTTGAAGAACCTTCATTCTATTTTCCATAGGACTGTACTAATTTACAATCCCACCAACAGAGCACAGAGGGTTCCTTGTCCCCACACTCTAATCAGTACTTGTTATCTTTTGCCTGACTGATAGTAGCCATCCTAACAAGAGTAAGGTGATATATCATGTGGCTTTGATTTATTTTTCTCCTGATTAGTGGTATCATGCAACTTTTCATATACTAATTGACCATCATATGTTTTTGGAAAAATATATATAGGGGTCCCTTACAGGGTTTTTTGTTGTTGTTGTTTTTTAGATACACATGACAATAGGGTATATTTTGACATATTATGTGTACATGGGGTGCAACGCATTACAATGTTGATCCAATTCTTATGGTTAAACAAGATGTGGAGTTACACTGGTCATGTATTCATACATAAGTATATAAAAGTTATGTCCAGTTCATTTTACTGTCTTTCCTATTCCCATCCCCTTCTCCTTCCTTCATTGCCCTTTGTCTAATCCAGTAACCTTCTATACTTCCCCTCCCTATCCTCCTTTGTTATGGGTTAGCATCCACATATCATAAAGAATATTCAACCTTTGGTTTTCAGGGACAAGCTTATTTCACTTAGTATGATATTCTACAGTTCCATCCATTTGCCTACAAATGCCATAATTTCATTTAATTTTAAGGCCGAGTAATATCCTATGTGTATATATACCACATCTTCTTTATTCATTCATCTGTTGAAGGGCACCTACGTTGGTTCCATAGCTTGGCTATTGTGAGTTGAACTGCTATAAAATTGATGTGGCTGCATCACTGTAGTATGCTGATTTTAAGTATTTGGGGTATATGCTGAGGAGGGGGATAACTGGGTCAAATTCCATTCCAAGTTTTCTAAGGAATCTCCACACTGCTTCCAGAGTGGTTGCATCAATTTGTAGTCTGCCGAAGTCCAGCTTCAGCATGGGGGTGGGTGTCACAGTTGGATGGTGAAGACGTTGGCAGAGGAATAACACCCAAACACACAAGTCAGGGGTCTTTCTCTTCTACCTCCACTTTACTTTTTCAGTTCAGTTTTTATAGCCCAGCAAGCACAGCAATTCACATTACAGCTTTAGAAGGTTACATTAAAGAATTTCAAGGAATTTCAGAGCCATATAATCAGGAGAAAACAAAATATTTATCCTAAGTACATACTACTGATTAATCTTATCTATAGACAGAAGAAAAGATTTTTATCATTCCTAAATGTCACAATGATATATGATTATATCTTAAAACTTGTTTTTATCTAAACCTATACCATGATTCCTCAAGTCTAAGCATTCCTAACTCATAAGGTTTTATAGCTAAATTGCCCTAATATATTTTCTTTAAACTTTAACTGGGTCTAGACTCATAGGCTCTTTTCTGTCCCTATATAATGTGTTTGTTTTGAGCTCAGGAAGAAAGAAGTATGGTTGTTTATATCCTAAACTTACTTAAAAGATAAGAGGAGTCCTTATCAAAAACAAGAAGACATTTAAAGCTTTTCTATAGAATGCATGATTGTAATAAGGAAAATGTTAAACAAAGGCATTGTGAGAGAACTACTACTTAACTAAAGGCCTAATGCCTGACTAGAAAAACCTGTTATACTAGTATGCCTTAAGAAATTGCTTTTATACCCCTGGCTCAGATTCCACAAAGTTACAGTTACCAAAACCAGTTTCATTCTTAATAATTAATGCATCAGACCTGATGGTCATATGAGCAGAAAACAAGACAGCAAGAAGGTCTAACACCATATTTATGTTGCATCTTTTTTAGGGAGAATTCCTTGCTTCTCCCAAATCAGAAGGAAGATGTCACAGTAGTCCTACCAGCAATGGATGAGTGAGCCTTTTTTCCCACATCCTCACCAATATTTATTGTTACTAGAATTCTTTTTTTAATTTTTTATTTGTTTTAATTAGTTCTACATGACAGTAGAATTCATTTATGCACTGTGATATATCATACATAGATGGGATATAAATTCTCACTTTTCTAAGTTTACATGTTGCAGAATCATATTGATTATTTAGTCACATATATACATACAGTAATAATGTCTATTTCATTCCACTATCTTTCTCATCCCCACATGCCCTCCCTCCCCTCCCTTCACTTCCCTCTACCTAATCTAAGGTAATGCTATTTTTCCCTAGTGACCCCCATCTTATTGTGAATTAGCATCTGCATATTAGAGAAAACATTCTGCCTTTAGTTTTGTGGGATTGGCTTATTTTGCTTAGCATGATATTCTCCAACTCCAACCATTTACTGGCAAATGCCATAATTTCACCCTTGTTTAAAGCTAAGTAATATTGGAAGGACTGCAAATTGGTGCAACCACTATGGAAAGCAGTATGGAGATTCCTCAGAAAACTGGGAATGGAACCACCATTTGACCCAGCTATCCCACTCCTTGGTTTATACCCAAAGGACTTAAAATCAGCATACTATAGTGACACAGTTACTTGTATTCTTGATAATTGCTGTTCTGACTAGTGTGAGATGGAGTCTTAGTGTAGTTTAAGTTTGCATTTATTTAATTTCTAGAGATGTTGAACATATTTTCATATATTTTATGCCCATTTATATTTATTCTGTGAAGTGCCTGTTCAGTTCCTTTGTGCATTTATTGATTGGGTTATTTGTTTTTATGGTGTTAAGTTTTTTGATTTTTTTTTTTTTTTTTTTTTTTTTTTTTTTTTTTTTTTTTTTTTTTTTTTTTTTTTGTATATCCTGGAGATTAATGCTCTATCTGAAGTGCAGGTGGTAAAAATTTTCTCCCATTTTGTAGGCTCTTTTAGTTGGAGATTTAGTGGGGTTTTTTTTTGTTTGTTTGTTTTGTTTTGTTTTTGCTATTGAATTGTATTAGTTAGTTATGTATTTTGGATATTAACATGAAGTTAATGGTTTGCAAATATTTCCTCTCATTCTATAATGTTGACTTTTCATTGAGTTGTTTTTTTTTCCTTTGCTGTACAAAATAGTAATAGTTTTATATACTCATTCTTGTTAATTTTGATGCTTGAGTGTTTGATATCATGTTTTGAAAAAATCATTGCCAGCACCAATGGCAATGAACATTCTACCCATGTTTTTTTCTAGATGACCAGTTCTAGTTCTTATATTTAAATCTTGAATGTATTTTGAAATAATTTATAGTATAAAATGAGGGTTGAATTTCATATTTTGTGCATGAATATCTTATGGTTTATTCAGCGATCCCAACACCAATTATCATCTGCAAACAGAAACAAACTTACTTATTTTTTTATTTGAAAGATTCCAATTTCTTTTCCTTGACTAATTGCTATGGCTGAAACTTCCAGTATTATGTCGAATAGACATGACAAGAGCATTCTTGTGTTGTTATTAACATTAGAGGGAAAGGCTTTCATATTTAACTTAATTGAGTATGATGTTAGATGTGGCTTGTCATTTACGGCCCTTATTACATTGAGGTACATTCCTTTTGTACTGAATTGGTTAAGTACCCAGTTGGTTAGGAGTTTTTATCATAAAACTCAGTTTTGTCAAATCTTTTTTCTATATCTATGGAGATGGCCATATGAGTTTTATCCTTCATTCTGTTACTATAGAATAATATATTTTTTGATTTGCAGATATTGTTCCATCTTGTGTCATGTGGATAATCTCACTTAATTGTAGAGAATGACTTTTTGAGAATGAAAAAATACTATACCTCTACTTATTATCCCATGCCCCCAACCTTAACAGTCATGAAAAACCATAAATCTTATCTCTTTTTCTATAACCTTGTATATTCTAGACAATTCTTATGATTGTTGGTTATTACATTCTTTGACATAACATATTAGTTTCATTGATATGTTCTATTGGCTAACTTCAATTTATGTTTCAGTCTCATTTTTAAACTAATAATGCCATTTTCCAAAAAGGAAATCACCAAAGGAAAAAAACTCAGTGTGTGTGTGTGTGTGTGTGTGTGTGTGTGTGTGTGTGTGAAGGTTAGTTGTGCTTCCTTGAGACCATTTCAGTTTATTATAGAGTGTAATACCAGAAAGGAAGAAAATTATAGCCATTAATTTAAAAGACATGGATTGGTCAAATATTTACATATACTACCTAGTCTGGCATTACATAAATATTTATACTTATTAATGGAACTAAGGGTTTGTGTGTACTTTTTTGTATTTTTTTTTTTTTTTTACCGTCATTTAAATAAGCCTATTTTTTCTTTCAGGAATTAGTGTTCAGAAGTTTTTCCTTAATGATAAGATAAAGCTTTTGAGGATCACTTGAACTACCTTTGATCTCATTTTCTACAACCCTGACTCTTGTGCCCCAAAAAGAAATACTCAGAATCATTGTTGTTGTGGTATTCCTTGTCTTAAATATACCATGGGAATGTATGGACATATTCACATTTCATCTGATTTCTCCAACAAATGTCTATCTTTAACTTTTCTTTTTTATAATTAACTTTCTTTTTCTAATATAACTTTCCTTTTCTAATCTGTAAAAATTACAGTTAATATTTGAATTGTTATAAGCCCAGCACACATTTTTTCTTTGCCATGTGATGAACCTATATTTTCTTTAGGAACTCATACATCCTCATATTCACTTACTGTGATTTAAATGACACTGTCCAGCCAGGCATGGTGACACAGGTGTGAAATCCCAGAGACTCTGGAGGCTGAGGCAGGAGAATCACAAATTCAAAGGCAGCCTCATCAATATCAAGGCACTAAGCAACTCAGTGAGACCCTGTCTCTAAATAAAATAAAACATAGGGCTGGGGATGTGGCTCATTGTTTAAGTGCCCCTGAGTTCAATTCCCAGTACCAAAACATTAAAATTAAAATTTAAAAAAATGGCACTTTCCACTCTTGAAGGGCACTTGGCTCTGTCTTTACCAGCCACCATATGCCAATTACCACAGTTCAGTAATGACCATAGAGTTTGAGTGACTATAATCAGAGATAATTCTGGAATTTTATCTGGGAAAACATAAAGGAACACGTTTTCTTTTTCTATAGTTCTTGGGATTCAGTTGGATTCATAGCTAAAGGTTCTAGGAATTCAGTGTGGAAAATGTCTAGTTGATATGATGACAGTAAAGAAGTACAATAAAAAAGGAAAAATTTAAAAAAATAAAAAAACAAGCCAGAAAAAGAAAAGCCAGAGAGTGATGAGAGAGAGAAATCTTGATTCTTTAAGATATTTTACCCAGGCACCCTGGCACCCGGGCACCGGGCACTGTAGTGCATGCTTGTAATCCCAGTGGTTCGAGAGGCTGAGATGGGAGGATCGTAAGTTCAAAGCCAGCCTCAGCAAAAGTGAGCACTAAGCAACTCAGTGAGACCCTGTTTCTAAATAAAATACAAAAATAGGGCTGGGGATATGGCTCAGTGGTCGAGTGCCCCTGAGTTCAATCCCTGGTACCAAAAAGTAAAAAGTAAGAAAGATATTTTAACAGCCCTGAAATCCAAACTGGTGGGGAAATACTTTCTTGCTTAAATATTTCCTCCAATATTTTCAATCAAAGGAACCATCATAGTTGACATCTCTTTGTCTTGAACCAAATGTGTAGGCACAGAAAGAGTTCTTAATTTATGCACAGAGTTATAAATTAATATCACAGTAAATACAATTGTTATTTCAGGGAATAATTCAAACCATAAGTAAACTATAGTCAATTGAAAAAGCTAAGTTGTAAGAGAAGTAAACATTCATAGATTTTATTTACCTTTCTTCTCATGGGTTAAATTTTAAATTATAAAATTATGCTAATCTATTCCAAAAAGGTACATCAAAATAATTTTTACTGCTAATATGAATGTTTATCTCAAATTTATTTGAAGATGACATTATTCTCTTCAATCTGCATAATTTATTTAACAATGTGTTCATGAGAATGATGTCATTAAGGTGGAAAAATAGGAGGCTCCTGACTTGTTTCCTTCCAAATTCACACCAAATAAACATCTGCACACATGGATCAATAAGCACTGATTGAAAGCCAGAAACTAGTTGAGACTCTTACACATTAGGCAACTGAAAAAAAATATTCTCATCAAAATTGGTAGGAAAAGCTGCTACATTCTTGGCCATAATCTCCACCATGGGCACTGAACATTACAACTGGGAAAGGATCTCCCATTCCCAGCTTCCCCATGAGCAGTGAAGTGTTTGCATTACCAATATAGTACTTCAACTCTTATGGTTCCCCATGGAAGATTTGATTTTTAAATTATCTAACTCTCAAAGCAGAAGTAACTAAGCATTCATTCAATCTCCCTAGACTATATAACAAGGAAGTAATTTTAAATGGGTGCTCAAATACTTCCAGGGACTATGCTACTCTTGAGACTTCAGAGAAAATGGGTTAAATCACCTACCTCCCAGTTTCTTCCTAGAAGGGGTTTTCCCATACTTTTCAACTGTTGCCTGAGGGTCAGACATCTAACTAGCTTGAATCTGGGAGACAGTGGGGCAAGTAAACAAAACTCTGGGAACCTGAGTTTTGAAATGTAGGCACTTCCCATGTTTTATCTACCAACTCACTCCAACCATAATTCCAGGTCTGTAGATTATCTCTACAAGGATATTATATGTGTGTGTCAAACACTCCAATGTTTACAGCTCCCACCAGAGAGACTGCTTTCTTAATCAACTAGTGCTGGAAGTTGATGTTCATTCCTATGTCTCCCTACACCACATAGAAAAAGCACTATTTTTAAATGAGCACTACAGTCCAGCAGCTATTCTCCCAGACTCAGAATGTATAGTCTAATGGTACTACAGACATTTGTCACAGATCTTCTCTCCAACTCAGTAAAACGAGAGTGGAAGACAACCTCTAGATCTCAGCTTCTCCCTGATGATAGGAAATATTGGAACAAACATCTAACACCAAACATTTCCAGCTGCATCTTGAAATACTATCATCTAAATCAGCCGTCACAGAACACTGACGGAACGTGGCATACCTTAAATCTCCTGGAGACCACTAAGAAAATAAGGAAGTAGTTTGAATAAGCATAAAAAATTGAGAGATATCTAGGATCTCTAGTTGGGCTACCTGGTGAGGTCTATCTATTACATAAGAGTAGTTTAACAACCCACAGAGAGTTGATTGTCTTATTTAATGTTCAGAAACCAACTGAGAGAATCGGGAAAAAAGGGAAGAAATGGCAAAACATTGTACAAATAAAATAATAACATAAATTTCCTGAAATTGATTCTAATGAAATGAAGATATGTGATTTATTTATAGTTTTCAAAAGAATGGTTATAAAGATGCTTGCCACAGTCAGAGGATCAACACGTGAACAAACAGATTTTCAATGGAGATAGAAAAAAGTCTCAAACAGAAATCATAGAATTGAATAATACAATAACTAAGCTTAAAATATCTACAACAGAGCTCAACAGCAGACTAGATCAAGTGAAATAAAGAAACAGTAAAGTGAAATCCAAGCCATTGGAAATCATCCAATCTGAGGATAGTATTGTTATAGCAGCACAAATAGACTGAGACATTAAAATACTTAGAAATGATATCATTATAAAAAATCTAAAACTGCAAAAGTGACTTTGTAACTGGGTGTTAGGTAAAGGCTGAGATACTTTGGAAGTAAATGCACACAATCCTGTAGTATCATGATGGAGCTTTAAGGGTGATTCTGGTGAGGATGTAGAAGAAGAGTTGAGTCATAGGCTAAGTCTGAAACCTCTTAGAATTTGCTTAACTAGTTGTGAACAGAATATTGGTAGAATATTTGAAAAGAGGGAAATGATTTGAAGATTTAATTTATAATTAAAACAGAATCAGAGCATAAAAATTTGGAACATACCTAGCTTGGCGATGTAAAGAATTAAAAATGTGTTTGGGAAAGAATACCAAGGATGTGGCCAAATGACTGATTAAAAAAAAAAAAAAAATTAGAATGAGCAGAAGGAAAACCAATGCCATTCATCCAAACAATGGGAGTAAGACCCCAGTGGCATTGCAGAGATCTTTGAGGCTGATTCTTCCACCACAGACTCAGAGCACTAAGGTTTACATGAGGAAGTTTCAGGAGATGGGCCCCAGGGTAACCAAAGCACCTCTGCATTGACTGCTAAGAGCCTTCTAGGGTTTCAATTTCAAATTCAGGTGCAACAGTCCTATACTACTGCAGCTATGGCTCAAATGAGCCCTGGTATAGTTCCATCACTCTGGAAGGTACAAGCCATAAACCTTGATAACATCAATGTGGTACTCTCTCTGCTAGTATGCAAAAAAAAAAAAAAAAAAAAAAAAAAACTATGGAGGCATGGCTACCTCCACTTATATTTCAAAGGAAATATAAAACAGCCTGGTGAAAATGGCAGAGACTTGCTATACAGTGGAACAGTCAGAGAAAGAGTCCCAACTAGTTCTGTGCTAAGAAGTATGGTCAGCCTTAAGATTCCAGAACTTTAGAATTACCAGTGTGCAAAACAAGCCTGTAGAGCTGCAGGCATGAGATTCCATGCGGTGAGAGATCTTATGTGGCCTGAGCCCAGCACAGACATAACCATAAGGTTGCCTTAGGACTTGGAGACCCAAACCCCAACATAGAATACCCAGGAGGCAAGACATGGAGTCAAGAAATATTATTGTGAAGTCTTACTATTTAATTTTGTTTGCTATGTTGGGTCTTGAACCTACTAAGGGACAAGTTACTCATTTTTTCTTCTTTATTACAGTTTGGAATGGACTATCTATCCTATGTTTTTCACACCATTGTGAAATTTTTCACACCATTTTCACAATGGTGTGAAAAACATTGTGTTTTGAAGCACATAACTTATTTTTATTTGCCGGCTCACAGGGGGAAATTTCCTTCAGGATTGATCTTACTTGCCTTGATTCTCATGCATCTTATTTAGATAAACTTTGCACTCTGGACTCTTGAGTTGAACAAAGTACAGTTTCTGGAGCCATTGGGATGGAATGAATGCTTTCTGCATATAAGAAGGACATGAGTTTTGAGGGGTGAGAAATAGAATGGTTGTCCCCTCCAAAATTGTTATTGGCATTTAATTGTCATTATAACAGTATTAAGAGGCGTAACCCTTTAAGAGGGGTTTAAGTCATGAGGGCATCTCTCTCAGGAATGGAAAAAAAGTCACTATCATGGAACTGAGTTTGCCAGTTCCTATTCTGCATCTCTTTGATCTTCTGCTATGTGATATTTTCTACCAAGTTAAAACAGCAAGAAAGCCCTTACCAAATGCCAGAAACTTGATATTGGACTTCCTAGTTTTCATAACTGTGAGACAATAAATTTACATTAATTATAACTTATCCACTGTCAGGTATTCCAGAATAGAAAACACACACACACACACACACACACACACACACACACACACAAAGGGCTATGTATCCAAAGGAAATGAGATCAACATGTTGAAGAAATAAATATCTGTATTCTGATTTGCATTCATTTGTAACACTGTTCACAATTGCTAGAATATGGATTCAATCTCATATCTAATCTAATAGGCAAATGTTAAGGAAAATATGGTCTATATACAATGGCATATTATTCATCCTTTAAAATAAGGAGAAAACCTACATATCTGTGATGACATGGATGAATCTGGACAGCCTCAATTTGAGTGAAATAAGTCAAGCACAGAAAGACAATAGGTTGAATATAAAAAAATTGAACTTATAAAAGAAAATAAAATTGTAATTAAAAGAATTGGAAGGGGTTGAAGAAATATTTGTCAATTATTTTTAAATTTGAATTGTATAGGAGGCACAAGCTAAAGGGATTAACTGTACTATGTGGTACCCATACTTGATAACAATGTAGTATAGTCTTGAAAGTTAATAAGTGTTCTTATCACAAAAAATGGTATGTATGTAGGTTGATACATATTTTGCTTATTTTAGCCATTCCATCATGTATATGTATTTTTAAACACTGATTATATATTTATTTTAGTTAAATTTGTTTTAATTAAAAACTATGTCAATTTAAAAATACAAATTATAAAAATTACTAAATATAGAATTTATGTATTTTAAAAAAAAACCCCAAACAAATAAGAACCAAAGTTTCAGCTATGGTGGTTGAATGAGTCTATAGAAATCTAGTATGCAGAATGAGTCTATTCTTAATTCATAGTGTATACTAAAAATTTGCCAATAGAATAGATTTTAGGCAATCTTACTACCCACACACAGAAAAGACAAAAGGTACCTATGAAAGGTGATGAAATGTGATGAAAAGTATAGTTTACTTGACTATAGCAATTATTTCAGTATATGTGACACATACACAATATATATGAATTCCATACATCATATATAATGAAAATATATATTAATTTTACGCAACTTAAATATATGTAGTTTTAAAAGCTTTATTCATAATTCCAATAATTATGTAGTTATTAACACAAAAACTAAGTCAATATATGAGAATTATCATATCCTTTATATTAAAAATACTTTCCTACAATGTTTCTATTTTTTCTTTAAAATAATTTACACACAAAGATGCAAGATGCCACTTATGATAGCTGTTTTTTCTGTTTCTCAAATTAACTTTAGCAGATTGTAATTTATTTTTCACACATCTAACACCAACATTTATATTAAAAATAAAAAATATTGTTTTTAATATAACATATACATATTTGCATATTTGTTGTACATATACATATATGGTATATCATATATATCATAAATATGGTACATTTTATATGTGTGTGTGTGTGTTTGCTATATTTGGTTTTCAATTTTGTAGCCTGTATTAGATTTACTGCAAATATACCTGACAGTTAAACTCAAAATTAATTATGACTATGCCACTGCTATGATTATTTCAGATCATCTAATCAAAGTATTTTCTCAGGATCTGTCAAAAAATCATTAAAGCTTTGGAAGAGGCCTCTTCTGACTTTATAATACCAGCAAAAAGAAAAAGACAGATTATCCAATTATACTATGATTCATAAAATTTTCATCATTGTAACACATATGAGCTTTGAGGTAGATGTATAGATTCTATTAGCAATTGGATTCCATGTAATTTATAGGTGCCATGGTAAATATTTCATGTTCTAACTATAAGGCTTTTCCCTATGTATATTAATTTCTCTTTCTGTACCTGAGGCAATATTTTTATTGCATCCTAAATAAGATATGTGATAAAATCCATATATCCAGCAACAAGCCCAGGTAGGACCAAGTTGACAAATGAAAATTATGCATTTTCTTTAGTATCCCCATTCCTTACACTAAAATATGACTTCTATTATGAACTAGGTCAAATGAGGTGAATACCCTATCCATAATAATATCAGAACTATATTCTTATTTTTTAGAATTATATAGAGTCAGCCCAAACACTAACAATGATGATTAAACCTCCATTAATTTATGAAAACTTGCACAGTTTACTTCACAACTAAAGCATGAACATATATAAAACTAAGCTAAAAATTACATAGGCAGCTTGTCTTTGAATCTCATTAGTTATATAAGTATATTTTGATCACAGTTTTTTTTTTTAATTTGGTTGTCTTTTTTTGTTTATTCTAAGTTGTTAGAAATGAAAGCAGAATGCATTACATTTCATATTAGACTTATAGAGCACACTTTTACATATCTCTGGTTGTATACAAAGTATATTCACAGCATTCATGACTTCATACATGCACTTAGGGTAATGATATCCATCTCATTCTACCATTTTTTTTCTTCACCCTTTTGACTCCTCCCTTCTCCTCCCTCCCCACTGGCCATTCTAGTGTTCCTCTAATCTTCCCTTGCTTCCTGTCCCAACCCCACTATGAATCCGCCTCCTTATACCAGAAAAAACATTCGGTATTTGGCTTTTTGGGATTGGCTAACTTCACTGAGCATTATATTCTTCAACTTCATCCATTTACCTGTGAATGCCATGATTTTATTCTCTCTTATTGCTGAGTAATACTCCATTGTGTATATATACCACATTTTCCTTATCCATTCATCAACTGAAGTTTAGCTAGGTTGGTTCCACAGTTTAGCTATTGTGAATTGTGCTGCTATAAACATTGATGTGGCTGTGTCCCTGTAGTATGCTATTTTTAAGTCCTTTGGGTATAGACTGAGGAGTGAGATAGCTGGGTCATAAGGTGGTTCCATTCCCAGTTTTCCAAGGAATCTCCATACTGCTTTCCATATTGGCTGTACCATTTTGCAGTCCCACCAGCAATGCATGAGTGTGCCTTTTTCCCCACATCCTCTCCAACATTTATTGTTGTTTGTGTTCTTAATAGCTGCCGTTCTGACTGGTGTGAGATGAAATCTTAGAGGGGTTTTGATTTGCATTTCTCTTATTGCCAGAGATGTTGAACATTTTTTCATGTATTTGTTGGTTGATTGTATATCTTCTTCTTCTGAGAAGTATCTGTTCAGTTCCTTGGCCCATTTATTGAATGGGTTGTTTGTTTTTTGGGTGTTGATATTTTTGAGTTCTTTATATATTCTAGAGATTAGTGCTCTATCTGAAGTGCATGTGGTAAATATTTGTTCCCAATTAGGAGATTCTCTATTCACCTCACTGATTGTTTCTTTTGCTGAGAAGAAGCTTTTTAGTTTGAATTTATCCCATTTATTGATTCTTGATAATTAATTATTACGCTACAGGAGCCTTATTAAGGAACTGGGGGCCTAATCAGACATGTTGGAGATTACAGCTTATTTTTTCTTCTATTAGGCATAGTGTCTCTGGTCTAATTCCTAGATCCTTCATCCATTTTGAGTTGAGTTTTGTGCATGGTGAGAGATAGAGGTTTAATTTCATTTTGTTGCATATGGATCTCCAGTTTTCCCAGCACCATTTGTTGCAAAGGCTATCTTTTCTCCAATGCACATTTTTGGTGCCTTTGTCTAGTATAAGCTCACTGAAATTATATGCATTAGTCTCTGTGTCCTCTATTCTGTACCACTGGTCTACCAGTCTATTTTGGTGCCAATACCATGCTGTTTTTGTTACTATTGCTCTGTAGTATAATTTAAGTTCTGGTATAGTGATGCCACCTGCTTCACTCTTCTTGCTAAGGATTGCTTTAGCTATTCTGAGTCTCTTATTTTTCCAGATGAATTTCATGATTGCTTTTTCTAATTCTATGAGGAATGTCATTGGGATTTTGATTGGAATTGTATACCAAAAGTACTTAGCATTTTTGGAAGTATGGTCATTTTGACAATATTAGTTCTGCCTATCCAAGAGCAAGGTAGATCTATCTATCTTCTAATTATTTCTTTCTTTAGTGTTCTGTAGTTTTCATTATAGAGGTCTTTCACATCTTTGGTTAAATTGATTCCCAAGTATTTTTTTTTTGATGCTATTATAAACAGGGTAGTTTTCCTCATTTCCCTTTCAGAGGATTTGTCACTGATATATAGAAATGCCTTAGACTTATGGGTGTTGATTTTGTATCCTGCTACTTTGCTGAATTCATTTATGAGTTCTAGAAGTTTTCTAGTGGAATTTTTTGGGTCTCCTAGGTATCAAATCACATCATCAGCGAATAGTGATATTTTGAGTTCTACTTTACCTATCTGTATCCCTTTAATTTCTTTCATCTGTCTTATTGCTCTGGCTAGTGTTTCAATTACTATGTTAAATAGAAGTGGTGAAAGAGGACATTCCTTCTTGTTCCAGTTTTTAGAGGGAATGCTTTCAATTTTTCTCCATTTAGAATAATGTTGGCCAGGGGCTTAGCATAGATAGCTTTTATGATTTTGAGATATGTTCTTGTTATCCCTAGTTTCTCTAGTGTTTTGAACATGAAGAGGTGGTATATTTTGTCAAATGCTTTTTCTGCATCTATTGAGATAATAATATGGTTCTTATCTTTAAGTCTATTGATGTGATGAATTACATTTATGATTTCTGTATGTTGAACCATCCTTGAATCCCTGGAATGAACCCCACTTGATTGTGGTGTACTATATTTTTGATATGTTTTTGTATCCGTTTTGCCAGAATTTTATTGAGAATTTTTGAATCTATGTTCATTAGAGATGTTGGTCTGAAGTTTTCTTTTTTTGATGAGTCTTTGCCTGGTTTTGGGATCAGGGTAATATTGGCCTCATAGAATGAGTTTGGAAGTGCTCCCTCTTTTCCTATTTCCTGAAATAAATTGAGGAGTATTGGTATCAGTTCTTCTTTAAAGGTCTTGTAGAACTTGGCTGTGTATCCATCTGGTCCTGGGCTTTTCTTGGTTGGTAGGCTTCTGATGGCATCTTCTATTTCATTGCTTGAAATTGGTCTGTTCAAATTGTGTATATCATCCTGCTTTAATTTGGGCAGATCATAAGACTCTAGCAATTTGCCGATGCCTTCGGTGTTTTGTTATTTCTTCCAGTTGATCTAGTCTTTGGTAATGCCTTCAATTGTGTTTTTTATTTGGTTAATTGTTTCCTTCATTTCAAGGCTTTCTGACTGGTTATTTTTTAGAGTTTCTATCTCCTTTTTGAAGTAATGTTTTGCTACCTGTATTTGCTCTCTTGTATCTTTGTTGTAGTGATCAATTTTTGCTTGTATTTGCTTATATAGGTAATTCTTTAATTCACAGATCATTTTAATTATGAACCTTCTGAACTCCTTCTCTGACATTTTGTCAACTTCACTGAGCATGGGTTCTATTATTGTAGTATCCTGGTTTGTTTGGGGTATTTTCCTCCTTTGTTTTTTCATGTTGTCTATTTGCCTTTCTTTCTTGCAGTGTAGATCTGAGATATTACAGTTTCTACCCTATATTCTTGTGATGTCTGTGCAAGTTGTCTGTGCCTCCCCTTAATGTTGGGCTTTCAGAAACTACCGGTGTCCCTCGAAGTATGCTACCTGGGGCTGGGTACCCCACCAGTTGGTGTGGGCTGAGCTGGTTGAATCTGAGCTCCTGAGGTGGTCTGTTGGTTGGAAGAGGCGGTCCTCTGAGTGGAAGTCAGTGAAGCTGTCCTAGGCCTGCCTGAGTTCCACAGGTGTGGGCTGGGCTGACCTGGGCCCGTCTGCGCTCGGGCGGAAGTTGGTGGAACAGCCCTGAGCCTGGCCACACACTGGAGCGGATGTCAACAGGACTGACCTCGGGCTGGATTTGCTAGGGTGGAGGTCACCAGGTCTGACCTGAGCCTGGCCACACTAGAGTGGAGGTCAGCAGGACTGACCTGGGCCTGGCTGCACTCCAGTGTTGATCCCCGGACTATCCTTGGCCGGCCTGCACTCAAGCAGAGTTGGGTAGGGCCTGTCCTTGAGTCTCCTGCTCTGGGGCAGAGGTTGGCGGGACTGACTGGAGCCTGATGGCACACACAGGGAGGTCAGTGGGACTGACCTGGGCCTGGCCACACTCCAGTGTAGGTCCCCGGGACTGTCCCTTGATCACAGTTTAAAAGAGCACAGTAAGTGCTTTCATTTTATATAAAGACATAAGAATGCACCAAAGTCATTATGGAGAAAATTTTTGCATTTTAAAATTTTTACTGAGACATAAAAATATAAAAAAATCTACATGTTAATGGGATAACATATATATTCCGATAAATGTATACCTTGGATATTGTTTAAATCACTTTAAACATATCTATTTAAATTGTTTCTCAATTTTTACAGGAAAATCTTAAAATGTCTTTTCTTCCAGCTTTTTGAAATTTACTGTTATTCTACAGTTACTGTACTGTGCCCTAGTGCATCAGAACTACTGGCCCCTATCTAACTTGAACTTAGTACAAAATTGATCAACCTTTTCTAATCTCTAAGATACCACTCTACCTGGCCTCTGGTAACCACTATTCTATTCTCCACTTCTGTGAGATCAACTTTTTAAATTTTACATAAGAGTGATAACATGTGGTATTTGTTTTTATGTACCTGGATTACTTCACTTAACATAATAATCTCTAGTTAGATCCATATTGTCACAATTGATAGAATTTCACCGTTTTTAATGACTGAATAGTATTCCCTTATGTATGTGTACTACATTTCTTTATCCATTCATCAGCTGACAGACTCTTTTATTGTTTCCATTTAGGTATATACAGATATTTCACATCAGTTCAGGAACATCATTCTACTCAGCAAGTGAATATATGTCTGATAGATTTTCATAGGGAAATCTTAAATACAATAGGAACTATTTTCAACTATCATTAGCTTTTTAACTATACCTAGAATTTAGATGTAATTTAAGTACATATAGAAAGATATAGCTTTTCTTTTTTGTAATAGAAATTTCAAAAGATAGCTTTTTTATGATTTTGATATTAGGGATCCCCCGGGAACGGCCCCTGTGTTAATGCAGTAATATTCAGAGGTGGAATGGTTAGATTATGAGAGCCGCAACCTAATCACTATATCCTAGTTTGAATGGATTGACTGGGTGGTAACTGTAGGCAGGTGGAATGTGGCCAGGAGAGGTGGGTTACTGGGGATATATACTGGAAGTGTTCATTTTTCTTTTGACCCTTTGGCCCTTCTCCCTCTTTCTACTTTCTAGAGTCATGAATGAATCAGCTTCTGTCCACCACACCCTTCTGCCAGGATGTCCTGCCTCACCTTTGGTCCAGAGCATTGAGGTCAGTCCACCATGGACTAAATCTCTGGATCCATGAGAAAAAAATATACTTTCCCTCTTCTAAGTTGTTCTTTTCATGTATTGTGGTTACATTGACAAAACCCTAACACAGACATGATACTATCTCTAACATTATTCCAACCCTGTATTTTCAATGATATTTCCATAATAATCTCAGAGAGAGAGAGTTTCTCCTTTAAAGCAAAAAGTAAGAATGCTCACTGTCCACTATACAAGATTTGGGTTCCCCAAACTCTGGGCTTGGAATGTACAGATCCTAGCATATAACACAAGCTACTCCATGAACAGGTATCAATCTAAGTCGTTTGCATCCCTTTCATGAGACTTGAGAGAAAATAAAATTGATAGAAATATACAGGTGCACATTTTGCTTGCTCTTCCCTAAGATATAAAGCCCTCTAATTCTGACAAAGACTTTAGTATATTTTATTAGCATTGGTGAAAGTGCAATCGGCCATCTTGTCTGATTGTAAATAGGGAAAAATCTCTGCTGTTTAAATCTTCTTAAAACTTCCACCCATGAGGGTAGAGAGTTCACAGACATGGATATCTGCTATGGTGGGAAAGGATATAGACACAGCTGGCTCATTCAGGTTTATAAGAAGCTTTCTCCACTACCCATTTACTAATACTCTTGTCCATTAGTAGGTGAGGAAGTTGCATAAGTTAACCTATAATGGTCCTGCTGAAGCAAGAATGAAGGACAGGCAATTAGTGTATATAGGTGATTGGATCAAATAGGTGTGATAAAGCCCTATTTGGGCCTGGGAAGATGGAGACTGACCCTGGGGAATTGAAATGCCAATGCCTCCAGAGCCCTTCCTCCACTAGTTACCAAGGTTACCTGCCTATACACTTCCTCCCAAAAGGCTGTTAGTAAAGAACCTCCTGGGCTCCCTTCTGGCTTCCCCTTCACTCATTTGCTTCCCACCTTTTGTCTCATGCATCTCTCAGACTGGTCACATGAAGGATGGGGAGAAATAAGGGGGAAAGAGAGCATGAGAACAAAGAGAATATATAAAAGGGGCAGGAGACTCCCACTTCTTTGGATATGAACTCTGGGTCTCCTTCTCTGTGGAGATGTCTGTGTTACTATTCTTTACATAAAACTTGCTTTCTCTGCTAGCCTCAGCATTTCTCAGGTATTCAAACTTCAACACCTGGGAAAACAGAACTCATCATCACTGGTAACAGGTTGTATCACTACCTTCTATTGGAAGTTTCAAGGCTTAGCAGTGATAGGCAAGAATTAAATGGCTGCTCGAAGGGTTCTTTGGTTCCTGTTTTACTGTTCTGTAGGCAGGTGGAGAAGAAATATCATGAGATAGCACAGCATGTGTCACAGTCTCAGTCAAAATGCAATGTAACTGTGGATGTTGAGCCTACAAAGCTGAGAAAAATACTCTGAAAGATGAGCACCTTGGTGTTCAATTTAGTTTGATTTGACTGAAACACTGGACATTCAATTGGTTGAGTCACTCAAAACCCACAAAATCAAAAGGAAAACAGAGCCCCTTGAAGGCAGAGCTGTTCTCTCCTCCCATACCAGATTCCTCCCTCTGCCTCTACTTTGAATTTAACTTATTTAAAGGAAATGATAACTAGAACTGGTTTGGAAGATAACTATTCCCAAAGAAGACTGAAGACCATAATAGACATCTCTGCTGAGGAAATGGGAGGAGAAACACAAACTTGTACGGTTTTATTAGACAGTTATTATCCTTCCTGGACCTGTGGGGGGCAGGTAGTGTTAACATAGGTAGATTAACAATGGGAAAGAGAACCTCACTTTGTGGATGGAGCTATTTTGACCAGTGCAATTTACTATTATTGTTGAAACACTAAAATTTCGAACAGTTAAAAAAAATGGCATTAATGTTAACTAATAAAAATATTTAATATAGTATCAAAATATTTGCTGTATTAATGACCTCGATTAAATTTATTCATCCCATGATTTATTTTCTACAATAGCTTATTAATGGGTTTATAATGATATGCTCTATGCTTAATACCTCATACCTAGTAGGTACTTAACAAGTGATTTATTGAAATGATTTGAAGCAAAGCAAATGTCATTCAAAACTTATTATATAATGGAGTTTACAATATCCTGGGCAAGAAGAATCTGGCAGAAATTAAACCTAAGTCCATAATCCTAAATATATTTATTGAACTTCTCTGAATGTTAAATCTAAAATTCAATGAACATTTTACTTTTTTGTAAAGGCCAATCAGCATTAAAGAGATAATAGAGACAAGATCTGGAGGTCATTTGTGACTCTGGGGAGTGAGGATTGAGTAGGGAAAGAGAAGTTTGAATTATACCCCCTCAACACCCAAGAATCTAATATTGGATTTTGTACCTATAGTAATCAGTCTGAAATGTATTCTGCAATCTATGAAATACTTCACTTGAACTATTTAATAATAATAATTCAGATCAACTGGAAATTTTCAGAAACATATATTAAACAAGGGAGGGGCCCGCATAATTAATGGCATATATGACAATTTTTAAAATTCATATCAAGTGTCATATAGTTGATATAAAATTCAGGAAATTCTGTCTCTTTATTCACTGGGTTGTCTCAGCCATAGATCTTTGAAATTATTACAAAGAAAGATAAAATTCTATGTACATGCTATTTGAGTAATTTACTTACAGGAAATAAATTTGCCTAAAATCTCTAAATATGTAGGATTATAATCTGAAGAATTCTTTATTTGTCTCCTGGGATATCAAAGGTAATTATTGATATAATTCAGTTAAAAGTGGAAATTCCTCTTGAATTATTCACAAAAATTCTCAAAGAATCTTCTTTTGTTAGAAAATATCAACTCTTTTCCTTCAAACACTTTTCTAGTTCAACTAGTCTGCCTCTGGGGAAAAAAGGAGAAAAAGGTCTCCTTTTGAAACTCTCAGCACTAACATTGTATAGAATCAGGAGATAATTGAGTATGCAAATGTTGAACAGTGAAATCACTCTTACCACATGGTTCCTCTCAACCTGGGGAAAGGGTTTAGGTCAGCTGTAATTTAACTGGAGAGGAAAGCACATTCCTAATGTGTTAGAATATTAGTATGCTCCTAAAGTTAAACATTGGGTTTATTAATTGGGTTCAGCTTTAAAAGTGGCAACGCTTTGGAGAGCAACGTGAACTTTCCAGGTTTCTGCTTACCTACAGTCCACTGGGATGTTCTTAAAGCATTAAATGAATTTTCCAGTTATGCTACATTGACCAAACATGGCAAAAATGAACGATTAACTTAAATAAGTTAATTTTATCATAAGAGTTGTCACATTAAATTAGTCAGCAGTAACAATAAATTTAACTTCTAATGCTTCCTCTTTCTGGCAAGAATTCTCAGCTTGTATTAATTTTCCTTAAGTATTAAAAGCAAGCAGACCTATGGAACTTAATATAAATGGTTTTTATAACATCAGGTATTTGAGAATGTAGATAAACATTTTTATTATCTTCCCACAATATTTGAAATTTGAGGCCTGTTTTTTATTTCTCAATCTCATGATTAATAGATGGCACCATGGGCCCTTGATAAATCAGAATGGTCAATGTGAGGAATTAATGCTTAGCATTCATTAAGTAGATTATGAAGTACTTTTAAATGTCTCACATAAGAAATAAACTGTTATTGTCTTAGTCATACAGTCAAATCAATCCACCTATTTATTTAAATTATATCAAGTTCCATAGGCAGTAGTAGTACAGTTGTTTTAAGGTTATGTTGTATTGTTCACTTTCCCTTATTAGAGGACAAGGGCCATGTAACTCATCTGGTAGAGTGTTGGATCCATACCACAGGGCCTATAAACAAGTATGTGTTTGATGAATTAAGTTAGTATAGAGAAATGTAATCATCCCAAATAGGGGACTCAAGGACCAGTTATATTTATTCTCAGCCCTCTTCTAAGCCCAGACCATTGCTGTTCAAAGATACTGTATGAATTTGATAAGAGATGTCCACCAAAAGTTCCTGTTAAAGCACTAATATTCATAGATGAAGTAATTGGATTGTAGGAACTGTAACCTAATCAGTCCATCCTAGTTTGGATGGACTGACTGGGAGGTAACTGTAGGCAGGTGGGGTAAGACTGGAGGAGATGGATAACTGGGGAAATGCACTGGAAGGGATGTTCTTCCTCTGAGCTCTTCTCCCACTCTTCCCTTTCCCTCTCCTTCTCCCTCTCCCTCTCCCCTCACCTCTCCTTCCCCTCCCCTTTCTCTCCCCTTCCCTCTTCCCCTCCTCTCCTCTTCTTTCTCTTTCTCTCTCTCTCTCTCTCTCTCCCCCCCTTCTCTGAAAAACCATGTGCTGAACAAATCTCCTCTGCTGTGTCTTCTCCCATGACATGATGTCTCACATTGGGTCCAGAGCAATGGAATCAGCCATCTATAAACTGAGACCTCTGATACCCTGAGACCCAAATAAACTTTTCCTCTTCTAAGTTTTTCTCACTGGATAGTTTGGCCAAAGTGACACAAAAGCTAACTAAAACAGAAATTGTTACCGATAAGCGGAATCATTGCTGTGACTAATCTAAGGGATTCAAAAGATTTTGGAGCTGGTTTGCAGGAAAAATTTTGAAAAGTTTAGAGATACAAGCTAGGAAAACTTTAGAATGTTGAAAGCAGAGCTTCATGGGCAATTCTGGTGGGGCACTCAGAAGATGAGAATACTGATAAGAATGTAGACCATGATTATGGTTCTGCATCTTTTCTGTCCCAGAAAGGATGAATTGGGATTTGGCAACCTGAAGAAAATACATGGAACTGTAGAGAGATCTGATGTGTCTTTATTTGGTTGGTGGGCAGTCATATAGCCAAAAGTACCAGTCAGTTCATATATTAAACTGAAACAAAGCTGGCAGTATGCCAAGTATGATATCATAGGTTGCATAAGAGTGTGCATGAACTGCTGCTTCTGACCTACAGAAGACATCTTAGTCACTCCTTCCCAGACATTCAGGTGAGGGAGCCTAACCAAATCCATTTCCTTTAACTCATAAAATTTCATACGGAAATTGAACTCTGTTGAGAATTAGACTAGTGGCCACTCATATTACACTCTGGCAAAGAAGTTGGCTTCATTTTGCTAATGTCCTGAGACTTTGTGTTAGGATACATTTTTAAATCATGGACTAATTAATCTGGCAGAGGAAATTCAAGAGGGCACAGTATTCAGTGGTATACATACTGCTGGAATGTTTTAGACAGCTTTACTGTGAGAATTAGGAGCAGAAAACAGAGCTAAATAATTTTAAAAACTTGTAGTTTGGCCAGAAAAACTATCGTTTGCATGTAAAACTGGGACCAAGGAAGTTATGCTTGTTAAAGAGATTATAGCCCCTAAAGAGATGCTAAGTGCCAGAAAAAACAGGAAAGGCGACTTAAGGCTATCTTTCGTATTTGCAAGACCACAGCAACCCAATACAGATCCAGTATATAGAAGGGAAAATTGCTTTAAGAAGTGATCACGGGGACACCCTGCTTACACAGGTGGCCTAGGAAGTTGTTTTACCTTGTTTTGTTTTACACCTTGCTGAATAATGCAGGCACTCAGAGGTCATTCTAGTCCTCATTCCCAGGCATTGCATGAGCTGGCTACAGAACTTGATACCATCCACATGGTGCTGTGTCTGCAGGAATGCAAGATACTAAAGTTAAGGGGTCATAAAGACTTCCACCAAAAATTTCAAGAATGTCCTGGAAGGACAGGCAAACTATAGCATGGTCAAAGTCCCTGCAGGCTCCCCTGAGAGGGCAATGCACAAAGCTGTAGAGATAAAGCCAAAGCTGGGATAAAGACCCCCAGGAATAAAGAGATGTCAGCAACATGGATTGTATGCTGAGAAAAGCTACTGGCTACAGAGAGATCCAGGCTAAAAGAGAGCCCATCTATGCTGCAAGTAAGGCCAAAGGGGTGTGGCTATCCAACCCCTTTGGATAGCACACCTTGCAGCCATCTGTCCTAAACCCTGTACATGGAGTTAGGAAACCTGTTTGCCTGGTTGAGTTTCAATTGTGCTTTGAAGCCAATATTTCATCCTAGGCCTCTATTCCTCCCATTTTGAATGAAAACGTTTACTTTGCACCAATGTATATTGGACATATGTAACTTTCTTTTTATCTTACAAGGGCTTGTAGCTAAGACTTTGCCTTTAGTCTCACAAGAGACTTTGGACTTGAACTTGACTTTTGGACAAAGTTAAAAACTATTAAGACTATGGAACTCTTGAGATAAACTAAATGCATTCCACATTATGAGATGGATATAAGCTTTTGGGGTCCAGGAGAAGAATGTTATGGTTTGGATAAGATGTGTCCCCCATAAGCTCATGTTAATGCAGGAATGTTCAAAGGTGAAATGATTAGATTACAAGAGATGGAACCTGATTGGTCCATCCTTTTTTGAATGGACTGACCTTGGTGGTAACTATAGGCAGGTGGCATGTGGCTGGAGGAAGTATGGCACCAGAGCATCCCCTGGAAGTATTTTTCTTCTCTGCCCTCTTTCCCACCCCCTGTCTCCTGCTTCCTAACTGTGTCATGAGCTGAGCCACATTCCCTGCTTGGTCTTCCTCCATGACATGCTACCTCACTATGTGTCCAGAGCAATGGAATCAGCCATCTATGGACTGAAACCTCTAAAACCATAGCACAAATAAAATTTTCCCCACCTCTAAGTTGTTCTTGTCTGGTATTTTGGTCACAGTGATACAAAAACTAACTAAAGCACAAATCAGATCTTTCTTCTGAATTTTAGGCTATTGCACATTCTCATTTTTAAATCAAAGCTAGGCATTTCTGTAAACCTTATTGATGGACTCTCATTCTTGAATTATGAAACATTTTAATTTGGCCTATTTAGTATTTATACATTTTTAAAATAATCTACCACCTGTTGCTATTATGCAATTTTTATGTAATATAGGATAAAAATATGTGACTTCCCTTAATAAATTTTATTAATATATTCTTTGTTTTCAGAAGTTTGTTTTCTCAAGAATGTCTCTCAAATGTGAAAAGATAATTGTTCTTTGACAAAACTGAATAAAACCCCAACTGAATATTTTTTCACAGCTAATATTTTGTGTCCTTTTACTCTCACATGTCTGTCATAATTTGTAAAATAATGTGTTATCTTCTTCTAGAAACACTCATTTCATCTAGCCTAATTAGTACATTCTCTCTGGTACTTTAGCTACAGAAGAGAGCTCAAATGCACAAGTACCCCACTTCTCATTCTTATCCCTATCAGAAAGTGCTCTTTATGTGTCTCTAGGCAATCCTGAAGTTTGTCTCTCTAGGTGCAATTCCAAAACAAATGAGGGGAACATAAAGGAAAAGGAACAGTCATTCAATTAATCAACAAATAGTTTGTGAGCACCTAATCTGTGCTTTGCAATATTCTGGACTCTAGGGATACATCAATGAACAAAACAGTAAAAGCCCAATCTTCATGGAGCTTTATCTAAATTCTGTGCTTTCCAATGAAACTTTTTATAGCAGTGGAAATGCTCTGTATCTGTGCTTCCAAATACATGAACTAGCCACTAGCCACATATGGCTATTGTGTACTTAAGATGTTGCTAAGCTAAGGACTAAATTTGTAATTCTATTTAAGTTTTAGAAATGCAATTTAAATCATCAACATATGGGTAGTATGTTCTGCATGGCACAGTATGGCCCTATTTTCTATGGGTGTTTTCAGGGTTTGAGTGGCTGAGAGGAAGTTACATGGATGTGGCATCAGAGAAAAGTGGACAAGAAATGAGGAGGTCAGAGACATCTCTTCCTTTACATATCTAAGTCCTTTAATTTCTAAGTCCTTTAATTTCTAAGACTCCAAGTCTGGTTAAAGTGATTCTGAAAGCCATAAGATGTATGAGTCCCTGAAATACATAATTAAGCTGCAAAATGGTCTTTTCACTGATAGGCAATCATGTTGATGTCACAATTAACACCCGAACACCAGTTAATGTCCACATAGGGAAGAATAATTACAGAAAGTCATTAATTAGGGTCTATTTACTGATCCATTGTCAAAATTAATTGCCTGGAGTAAGATGTTCCCCGTTGATTAATGGGTTTATAAATGTAAGCCCAAATCTATGAAGGCTATTCTCTGTTTTTCAGGCAAAGTATGCAAGTTTCTCCTAACTGTGAATTCCAGGTAACAACCACATTTTGTGTTCTACTTGCCCAAGCCAGACCTCATTGTCACATCAGGTAAAACTAATAACCGTATAGGATTCAACAGCATATGCTTCACTCAAACATCACTTTTTCTACAAAGATACAATTCTTTTCAAAACTAGAACCTCCTATATGCCATGTGATTACTGTTTATATTTTGGAAACTTTCACTGAATAGGTAATACAATGTCGTGAAAAGCACAACACCTTCCCTAGTACAGATGGCTAGGTGTGTGCACTACACAATTGCAGTCTTTCCACCTTAATATAATCCTGGATTTTTGTTTGATTGGTTGGCTTTCATAGAACCCAGCCTACACTGACTTCCTGGGGCCTTGGGTGTTGGGAAAGCATCACAACAGGAGCAAACCTCATGGGTTCCCCAGCCTAGTGATAATTAATAGACACTTCATCTGATCTTCCAAAGACAGCTCTTCATTTCCTGTTTAGCACTTTGAACAAATTCTTTCTCATATCATGGCATTTGGGCTTCTTATTGCTTCAAATCACAGTTTGAGGGTTGAGACAAGGACCATTCAACTTGGAGCCTTTCCCAGTTCAGGAATTCAGTACCAACTCTGAATAAATGAGTGAATAGATGGACAAATGGCTGCCATAAGTAAATAAAACCACAATTAAATGTTCCAAATTTTGTATTTCCATAACAAAAGTTAAAGCTTAACTAATAATTTCATGTAACTTTGTTCTCATTAACATACTATGACCCAACTGGAATATAAGCAAGCCCTAATTTCACAATTTAAAATGTCTTTCCTCTATGGTAGCAAGGACTGTTATCCAGTATTGGAGCCGTGTTTACTATATATCAACAACTCATAATAATGGGGGAGGAGATGTACGCAGAATATGGGGGGAGCAATAATTATCAAAACCATTACTGTTGTGGTAATAAAAATAGAAAGCATTTTATACATATTTTTCCTGATAATTCTTGCTATCCTGTACTTCTAAGAAAAACAGAAACCAGAATCAGTGGGAATGGAATTTTCTATTCTTGACAGTTGATTTTCATCATTTTTGTTCCTTCAAGTAGCCACCAAGATGGAAAAAGACATGTAGGATTTCCTGGGAGCCTAAAGATAGTGTGGTCTTGAGTGCAAATTGAGGGGAACCCTGAATGTACAGCAACTGGAGACTGTCAGCAAACTACCCTCTTTGCAGCAGGCCCTGTGTAAAGAAGGTCTGAGTGGTATCTTACACAACTACAGCCTCCAGCCACTCTATCGGGATGAATGGTCAATCCCTCCTAATTATTTCCATTTACAAAATTTCAGTAACTACTATTGTATAATCACATTAGAACTGTGCTAGCTTAAAAGGTTCTTAAGCAACAAAATTAAAGACAATATGCATTTCTTATTTGGAAGGCTGTCTTACTAAAAAAAGTTTAATATAAAAATAGCTATCAAAGATATTTGGGAAACAATTGGTAGATTCTCAATACGAATTTTAAGGACACTTCTAACTCTTAGGTGATATAATGTTATTGTGGTTCTATAAAAATATTTATATTCATAATAGAAGCATAGTATAATATTTAAGGGTAAAATTCCATAATATATTTATTTACAATATATCAACTATAAATAATAAAAATCCAAACATTCAATAGTTCTTTTTTTTTTTTGATGTAAACAACAGAAATTTATTTTCTCATGATTCTGTGGCTTAGAAGTTGAAGATCAATGTGTTGGTTGGTTTGGTTTCTCCTAAGGCTCTCCTTGGCTTGCAGGTAGGTGTTCACAGTCTTCACTTGTGCATATCTGTGTCCTCACTGACTCTTTTATAGTTCTTAAATATAATGATGCTACCTACTATAGGAAAATAGCTAGTGGTACCAGGCAAAATAATACTTTCACTATCTAATACATTGTAAAACTTGATAGGTAATCTACTTTAATTATATGTTTGTGTATTTTTATAACAAAGATTTTTAAGAAAAATGGAAATCAACATTTAAAACATATTTTAAAAAAGGAATTTTGATAAATAACAAATCTATATTTTACTACTCTCCATTCTTAGTAAACATGTAATAAAGATATTAGGAACCCTGGATGAAACTATTTTAAATGCTAATTTGTGTTTCAATAGGAACATCTTTAAGGAATATTTGACATTTACTGGTATATGAGTGGTCAACAGACTGCTGACCCTGTGCTCTGACTCTGCCATAGAGGTCATTCTCTTCAGGCTTTCTAGTCTTGGAATTTTCTTACTTAGCATCATATAGCCAAAAACATGGAATTAAGGCAGATCAAGTTTTACAATATATTAAATAGTAAAAGAATTATTTTGCCTGGTACACATAGCCAGAAAAACAACAACTGAGAAAGGTGCCATGTCAACTAAAAGTTAACACTGTGTCACAAAGAATGTCTTACATAAAGAGGTTGAAATGTGACTTGTATTTAGGGTCATCAATTTACTCATTCAAATCAACACTTGCCATAAAAGGCTTGAATTTAAAAGCCCAGCAGAGATCATGAAAATTTGATGATTGGAAAAAACAAAAGTCCTCTGAGATTCTTCTGAGAAGTTAATGTGACCAATAACAGAAAGCTGTTGCATTCCTCATGTGCACTCTGCAGAAGTGGTTTGTGTGTATGACAAGGAAATACATTTTGTTCACATATCCTATTCAATATGATGAAACTAATAACCAACCTAGCATGTAATACCAAGTATAGATTTTTCCTTCCATATAAAACCATAGATTTTCCGTAGTAGCCACGTTTCATGCTTTTCACAAGTCCTAAATATGATTTGAATTGATAAAGATGTAATAATTTCTTGATGATATAAAATATGTATTTCTTATATCATCATAGTTTTTATTCTTTACTAAGATAAACTCTATTCTGCCTTTGTGAATAGAATCCACATCTTTTCTGCAGTGGAATATAGCAATCAGATAATCTCTAACTTCATCTCCTACTAAACACAATTTTCCTCCTCCATTGGCAGAAATACCAATACACTATATTTATTTAATTATTCATTCATTTATTTGTTCTCAGTTATTCATACTCTCTTCTATACATTTACACATAGTTGAATATTATATTTTAAAGATGGAAGACAATCAGTCAAGTTACCATTTCTCAAGGAATTATGTACGAAGAGAAAAACATTAATTTTAATACAAAGTAATAAGCATTATCTCAGGTGTAGGCTGAGTTCCTCACTTGTTTCACTTCCCCAGATGTAGGAGTCCTAATTAAGGAGATAGCTAAGATTGCAGTTAGCTGAGAGCCATAAAAGATATTCAAGTTTCACCTCATATTCATACATTCATCTAAGAATCTTTTTATGCCTGTGAACACTGTGTGATGCACCTGTAAGCTCGAGCTGTAAGCACTTATCCTTGTTAAAGCAAAATTTATTTAACCAGGTGAGGGTTAGTGGCTGAGAGGTTGGAGTTTGTATTTGTGGTTGGAGTTAGAGTGGTTGAAGTTGTGTGGTTGGAGTTGCTGGAGTGTTTGGAGTTCAAGAGGTTGCTGGAGCCAGAGAGAGAAGTTAGAAGAGAGAAGAATAAAAGAACTTTTTCATTTCCATCCTGCCTCCGAATTTTCTCCCACGGCGTTGTAGCTGCAAGCGGCAGCAGCAGGCAGCTACACTTAGACATGGACCCTCTCAATATGCCAAGGAACACAATACTTTTAAATCCAGGCTTATTAGTGTCCAAGGCATTGGCTATTATTGTTTCCAAATCACTATATAAAACTACAGTCAAGGTTGGTAGGTCATACTACAAAAATAAAATCAAGTATCCATATTTATCTCTTTTCCAATTCTGGCCTCACTGATTCTATACAGGTTCCCTCCTGCTCCCTTCCAATTGTTTCTGGAAGAATAGAAAAAATGACAATGTTTCATGTACCTGCACAATGTTCTGTGCATGGTGGATATATTCTAACTCACTTTCTCTCTATCAAATTTAGTCTATTCCTCCACACTCTTTTAATCAAGGCTATCTTCACTTCTTTAGCTTTTCAGCATATATTTGTCTTATATGTGTTCATATTCAAGGCAGCTAGAAACACTGTACAATACACCAGTGTCTACTATAACCTTAAACAGTTATGGAAGGTAAGTACACTACAGCTCCCAGCTCCCTCATATAACAGGGATGGACTGACAGATGATTTGGTCACTAACCATTCCCCAGCATGTAAATAGAGTGATGGTAAGAGAAAGGCACTGTCAAATAACACTTTCTACAAAATAGGGAAGACTGTCCTTGGGATATAAGGATGAACGTGCCAGGTTGTACAGCAAAGAAAGACACGTCTAGAAGACAAAATAAGATTTTTTTTTTAAATTAAACAAAATGTGTTGTGCATTGGGAATGACACGTAACTTATTATTGTTGAAGTACAAGGTTTACTGAAAGGTATTCTAGAAAATCAACCCAGATTTGTGACAAGAAGAAATATATAATACATCATAACCTCTTATAATCAAATTGTTTCAAATTATGAGTAAAAAAAATAATTTTAAAATTTCTGGGTAAAAAAAGGATACATTTTATACACAAGAACAAATGTAAGAATGGTAGAAGATATTGTCAGAATCCATGCAGACCAGAGGACAAGAGAGTGACATCTCCAAGACATTAAAAATATATATTTAAAAATTACTTAAAAGCTATAACCTAGAATTATATACTGAACAAAAATATTCTTCAATAAATGAAACACAATATTCATTCAGACAAACAAATAACATTTTAAGATAACTAAACTCAATGGGATATTACTCAGCTTTAAAGAAGGGTGGAATTATGGCATTTGCCAATAAATCATTGGAGTTGGAGAATAATATGCTAAGTGGAAATAAGCCAATCCCACAAAACCAAAGGTGGAATGTTTTCTCTAATATGCAGATGCTAATTCACAATAAGGTGGGGAGCACTAGAGGAGCGTTACCTTAGATTAGGTAGAGGGAAATGATGGGAGGGGAGAGAGGGGATGTAGAGATGGGAAAGATAGAGGAATGAAACAGACATTATTACTGTTTGTATATATGTGACTACATGACCAATATAATTCTGCAACATGTACATTTAGAAAAATGAGAAATTATATCCCATCTATGTATGCTATATCACAGTGCATAAATGCTTCTACTGTCATGTATGACTATTTAAAACAAATTAATTTTTTTTAATTTTTAAATGCATTTGACTAAATGTGTAATGGAAGGATAAAAGAGAGGAATAAGATAAAATGGATGTTTTAGTCTTTTTCTTTTTTCTCTGCTGTGGACCAAAAGATCTGACAAGAACAATTAAAAGAAGTAAAGTTCATTTGGGGCTCATGGTTTCAGAGGCCTCAATTCATAAAAGGCTGGCTCCATTTCTTGGATCTCGAGGTGAGACAGAATGTCTTGGTGAAAGGGTATGGCAGAGGAAGTCAGCTCAGGACTTCACACCAGGAAGCAAACAGAGAAACTCCCCTTACCACAAACAAAATATATACCCCAAAGGCACACCCTCAATGACCTACCTCCTCTACCCACACCCTACCTGCCTACAGACACCACCCAGCTAATCCTTATCAGTAGCTTAACACACTGATTAGGATAACACAATCACTTCACTTCTAAACTCTCTTGCATTGTCTCACACACAGCTTTTGGGGGACACCACATATCTAAACCATAATAATAGAAGATGGAGAGGAATAGAGATGGAGAATCTACAGTGATAGTATGGAAAACTGTCAAAATTTAGTAGAATTTTAATATTCACAAATGAGATAAAGTACAAAAATTTTGCTGTAGAAGCTTCATTTAGTACAATGAGTACAAATATTGCAAAACTCAGCCACATTTTATTTATTTAAAATTTTTAATGCTTTATATATCTGTTTTCATTTTTATAATAAGAATTGCCTGCATTATTTGATCATTTAAGTAACGAATACAATTTTAATCATCTGAAATTCCTTTTCTGGGGAGTATCATTTTTAGAACATTCTGATTTAGCTACAGAAGAAAAAAAGTTTACAAGCATTTCCAGAAAGTATGAGCAATTACCTTAAGCAGAAATTTTGATAAACGTGGAGTAAAGAAGCAGCATCCAAAAAATTTTATGTATGTGTATATGTATACATACATATATACGCATATATATGTATGTATGTATACACACATATAACAATAACACATATCTTAGGTGTTGACTATTAATAAACAGAACTGTCTTTTGATTGCTTTTTCTCTCCCTCCTTCTCTATGCCTTGCCCCATTTGCCAAAGATAAGTGAAATCTTAGTCATTTTGATTCATCCACACTTTAGAGTGAACTTAGCAATGTGAATATATTAAAAATAACTATTATATTTATTTACTTCTAACCAGTCTTTTAAAATACATTACAACTGTATATATTATTTCCCAACATTGTATTTGAGATTCTAGAGAATACAATGATGAGAAAAATGAGAGGCAAAACATATCGTACTTTGTTCATGACATGATCAATATATGGAAAAAATTCAAGACTGACAATTTTGCATGAAGACTGGATATAAAAGGGATGTATAAGTCAATGGTTTTTCTATCTCTTTAGCATTTGACAAGAAACATAAATGGACAAAACATATTTCACTTACAACATCAGCAAAACCTGTAAAATTCCATGGAGGAAAGTTAACAAGGAACCAACAGGGTTTTTATGAAGAAAATATAAAATCATAAGAAAATAGAAAGTATGAATATACAGAAAGAATACCAATGGCTTTGCATGGAAGGAGTAGCAAAGAAACAAAGAAACAAACAAAAACCAGTTCTCTTCAAATGCATATTAAATTGATACAATTTTAATTAAATAATATTTCTTACTTTAGAATTACATAAGATATTCTTAAAGTTCATATATAAAATAAATTCCTTATTACAACTAAGACAATGCTTTTTTTCAATTTACATTTGTTTTGATTTGCATACTCATGAATAAGGGTCTGTTATAGGAATCAAATGTCTGGGCTACCTGGATCCATATTTAGGAGATGTTTTGGCAGGAAGAAATCAGATTTATTCAAAGCTGACCCTGAAGAAGACAGCAGAGCTATCTCTTCAAAGCTCTATCTGCCAGGGGTCTCAAAATGTCTTTATGGGGAGGAAGGAGGCAGTGAGGCTAGGCTGGGTCTTCTCCAGAATATCACAATGGATGTCCTCTGTTTTAGTCAGCTTTTTCACTGCTGTGACTAAAGGATCTGACCAGCACAAATGTAGGGGAGGAAAAGTTTATTTGAGGGCTCACAGTTTCAGAGGTCTTAGTCCAGAGAAGGCCAGCTCCATTCCTTGGGACTAAAGGTAAGGCTGAACATCATGGTGGGAGAGTGTAGCAGAGGAAAACCGCTCACATCATGGTGATCAAGAAACAGGGAGAGACTCCAGCTCCAGATACAAAATATATATGCCGTAGCCACGCCTCCAATTAACCACTTCCTCCAGCCACACCCCACCTGCCTCTAGTTATCACTGAGTTGATACTGTCAGGGATTAATTCACTGATTGGGTTAAGAGCCTCACAATCCAATCAGTTCTTCTCTGAAACTTCCTACATTGTCTCAAAAGTGAGCTTTTGGGGCACACCTCATATCCAAACCATAATATCCCCCTTCTGTAACTAGTTATTAAGGGAGGATGTTATAAAGGCCACCTGCATTCTCTGGATCTAAAGGAAGTTTTAGCAGTTAACATTAAGGTTGGAAGAATTAATATCTATTGTTAAATTGAACATACTAGCAAAATCAATGTGCAGATTCGATGCAATCTGCAGGAGCCCTGTTTGGGGATTGGCTTGAATTGCAGTTGACTATGAGCCGTGGAGATTTGGGCATTGTCTCCTCCCGTAGTCTCACGAGACTTGTTGCGGGATCTCGAGTGACTTGGCCGAAATTGCTGATCGGGTCAGCGCCATTTTAGTGTTTGTGTTTGGCGTGTGTTAGTTGTTGTTAGAACCAGAGAGAAAAGTTATCAGAATAAAAAGCTGTTTGTCTCCAGTTTGCTTCTGAAGTTCTTCCCGCGGCTCCGTTGCTCCAAGTGCTTCAGGCGACTGCAGCAATCCCCATCAAAATACCATTGACACTTCTCATGGAACTATAAATATCAATCCTAAAACAGATAGAAGCACAAAAGACCCCAAATTACCAAAGCAATCCTAGGCAAAAAAAAAAAAAAAGCAATGCTGGAGACATACCTGATTTCAAGCCATACTTCAGAACCAGAGGAACAAAAACAGCTTAGTATTAACATAAAAATAAACACATCAACCAATGAAATATAATAGAAGACTCAGAAATAAACCCATGTATCTATAGCCATCTGATACTCAACAAAGGTACCAAAAACATATTTGAGAAAATACAGCTGCTTTGGGAAATTGTGCTGGGAAATTGGATCTCCACATGCAGAAGACTGAAATTAGATTCTTATCTCTCACCTTGTATAAAAATAAATTAAAAATGGATCAAAGACTTAAGTATAAGACCTGAAACATTGAAATAGCTTGAAGAAAACAGGGAAAACACTTCCAAGTTAGTGACACAGACCAGTTTCTTTTTATTTGCTCAAGAAATAAAAGCAAGAATTAACAAATGGATGTTTCTCTAGTTCCTGGATAGGGGAACCTCAACTCAGGAGAATGGGATCCTTGGCACATGTGAGGTAAAACGATTTCACCATGGGCCATAGAAACAGATTTATTTAGGAAAGCCAACACATATGAAGGGAGAATATAGGAAATCTCAAAAAAGAGATGTTTGGGGGATAGAGCAAGGAATATGCATCCAAGGATAAAAAGGATATTAACACCCTTGGTCTAGGTTGTTAATACTTTCTTAGATAGAGGGGGTCAGTAGCTAGGGGTTGACCTAAAGAGTTGTAGTCAGAACACGGTTTCATGATTTCATGCTTGTCATTACTTCTACATCTGGTTTCTCTTCTGTTACCTTTGCACGTTTGTATTAGCTTTTGCAGAAAATTCTCCGGACAGTCCGGTTATATACCTTCAGGTTTGCGGATGAGTGCCATCAGGGTGAGGACCAAGGAAGGTTTCATGATTTCATGCTTGTACATTACCTTTGGGCTAAGGACATGGGTTTGTTTGCATTTCAAAGGTTTGTGGACATTTTCTGCATTGCAACAGTTCCTAGGGGCTTACCCTTTAAGACTCAGTATATCTTTCTTTTTCTGTATTCCCAAATTCCTATCTCAGATTGCATCAAATAAGATAGCACAGCAAAAGAAACAATCAAGAGCAAAGAGCCAGACATAGAATGGGAGAAAATCCTTGCCAGCTATTCATCTGACAGAAGACTAATACCCAGAATAAAGGAACTAAAATAACTAAACAACAAAGGAACAAGTAATCCACTTAACATGGACAGATGATCTGAACAGACATTCCTCAGAAGAAGAAACACAAATGGCCAATAAATATATGAAAAAAATGCTCAATATCGTTGGCCGTAAGGGAAATACAAATCAAAACTATATTGAGATTTCACCTCAACACAGTCAGAATGACTATTTAAAAAATTCTGGAAAACATTTTTTAATACATTATTCTAGAAAAAAAGTAACAATAAAAACAGTGATGAATCCTTTTAGTGGTTGGAATGTGGGGGAAATTTTGTATCATATATTACTATAAGAAATGTGCAATTTTCCTTTTGGAAAGCAATGTTATATCATCTCCCAAATTTAAAAATAACCATGTCCTCCAACTTATCAATAATAACAAAATGACAATTAACATAAGTATGGAGCTTATTTTGCATAACTGTACAAAGTACTTGGTCTGTTTCATTTAAACCTTCACAAAAATTCTCTAATGCATTTACTGCCATTATGTCATTTTATAGGTAAGAACTTTGAGGTAAAGAAATGATAAACAATTCATCTGGGAAAATATCTAAAGTGACATTTGAGTGCAGCATCCTGATTCAGTCATAATTGTAACAACTTTGCAGTACTGGCTTGTATCTCACCTCTGATAATAAATCCACAGAAAGATAAATGTGTGCTTAGTGAACAAATGTAAAGCAGAACTCTGCTGTAAGATGATATATAAATTAGAGAATAATCAAAGTCCTGGATAAAGAAAACAGAATAAATCTTCATTATTAGGATAATGTTGAAAATTTCATGGAATAACTAGGACATAGAATATTACAGAGTCATTAATTAACATGACTTAGAGCAATATATACAAGTTGTCTTGGACAGATTTGCACAGGCATGTTAAGGGGAAAAGAGGAAGATAGACTGTGTCTGTTATGATTCCATTATTTTAAATGATAAAAAGTAAAAACATTAGATGGGACATAATAACTAGGTAGGTAAGTATGTAGGTAGGTAGGTAGAGGGAAAAAAAAGGAAAAGAGGAAGAAAAGAAGGAGGTGGAAGGGAGGAGGAGAAAAATAAAGAATAGGAAAATGGAAGGATTTATTTACAAGCACTATTCCAGGGAAGATGCTGATAAGAGATAAAAGAAAGGGCAATCACTAAGGAAAAAAAATTAGTTCAAACTCTTTTATAAATATGATATGATCCCATTTGTGTAAAATGCTATGCATGTGGGTATACAGAAGAAATTAGGGAAGACTATAAAGTTAAATATTAAATATCAACCTTTGGGGCTGGGATTGCGGCTCAGCGGTAGAGCGCTCACCTAGCACATGCGTGGCCCGGGTTCGATCCTCAGCACCACGTTAGAATAAAGGCATTTTGTGCGACTAAAACAAATAAATATTTTTAAAAATCAACCGTTTATATCAGCCTTGAGAAAGCAGAAGCATGAGACATCATGGTGTTTGAGTTGAAGAAAACAGGGGAGATATGATTTGCTCTTATGCCTTGTTTTACCCTTTTTCATATGTATTGCTTTTATAGCTTAAAACTTCAAATAAAACCCTCTTTAAAGGTAGATAAATTATTTATTAGATGATATGCAATGAAAAGTTATAATCCAGGAAATATCTTGACCCATATATACCACTTCTTTAAAAAATACTTTGACAAAATCAGAATATTTAAATAGTGAAGAACAAATAGTCAATGACTAAAAGATTAATAGGAGTTGTATAAAAAATCAGTAATTCTTTATAAAGGCTTAATACTACAAAAATAATAATCATTCTTATTACTACATCACTACTATCACACCAACAATGTATTAATATAACTTAATATACAATATAACTTAATATGCAAAGAAGAGACTCTTTCCTATTGATTTGTAGTTTAAAAAATCAACAGAAGCTTGTTTAAAAGTCCACAAAAAAATAAATGAATCAAGCATTATTATCACACAAGCTATGTATCTGTCTAGGACAACATACACAATTTTGCCAATACAAGAGAACAATGTGTAATTTTCCCTTCTCTAAAGAACAACATAAAACACGAGCAAAATACTCAAGCTGGTGCATCTGACTATATGTCTTGTAGGAAAGTATAGACAGCTCAATCTTGTATATGGGGCCTAACAATAAATAATCAGTAATTCAGAAGAAGAGGAAAAGAGTATCTTCAGAATATCTTTGTAGAATTTTCTTTATGTCCTTGTACCATTGGTTGAAGAAATTGTATGTCCTACTTTCTTGAAGATTTATGTGACTGTGTGTGTATAAACACAGTAAGTAAAGGGAGAGGTGTTTTGAAATAAGAATAGAAGTTAAATTTTTCCCTGTAAATAATTTTCTTTAAAAAAAAAAAAAAAAAAAATCTCACTAGAGATGCATCTGATAGGACACCCGTGGCAGTCCCCATGCACACCCACTCTGCTGTCAGATTAAACAGCCCTGTGAGATACTAGCTCCTGTTGATGCTTCTTGCTGCCACGTAGCCTGGTACTTAAGTTTAATGGGAAAGAGGTTGTATATGTACTGGAGCAAAAATGCTGTTCATCTGCGTTGATAAAACGCAGGGTGAAAGATTAGAGATTTAGAAATATAAAGACCAGGGACTATCAGTAACCCCCTATTTGGCTTTTTGTCATTCACTTTAGCCATCTTGTACCTTGTTTTCTTTCATATGTTGCAAGGGCTTTGCAAGTTACCAATTTTTTTTTTTTTTTTTTTTTTTTTTTTTTTTTGCATCGGAGAATGAACTCAGGTGGACTTTACCACCGAGTTCCATCCCCACTCCTTTTTATTTTATTTCATTGTATTTTTTATTTTGAGACAGGTTCTCACTACATTGCTTAGGGTCTTGCTAAGTTGCTGCAGCTGACCTCAAATTTGAGCTACTCCTGCCTGTCTCCCACAGTGGTATGGGCCACTGTGCTAGGCTTGTAATTCACCAATATTTTACTGAGTTTTGATTCAAAGAAAACTTGGGTCCTTCAAGGTGTTAATAATGACAGAACCATGGTGAATTAATTTAGAAAATACTGCTTATCTGATAAGAATAATGGTACTAAATGCAGGAAATTATGCATTGATAAGCCAGTATGTGATTCAATTCAAATATCTAAAACACTTGTTTCACTACAGACATTTTTTTCTTACTCAGACACTTTTGAGAGTTCACAAAATTCAGTTCAGGAAATCATGTGCTAAATGATATGTAATTGCACCTCTGAGCATGAAAATAGAGTCATTCTTCAAAAGAAGATATACGAATGACAAAAATGTATGTGAAAAAGTGTTCAACATCACTAATATTCAGGGAAATGCAAATTAAAACCACAGTGAGATATCATTTCACACCCATTAGGATGGCCATTATTAAAACAAAAGACGGGCAAAGATAGAAAAGGGAACCTTCATATAGCGTTGGTGAGAATGTAAACTAGTACGTATATCCAATTTGGAAAATAGTATGAAGGTTTGTCAAAAATAAAAATAGAACTACCGTATAGTCCAGAAAGCCTATGTATAGGTAAATATCCAAAGGAAATTGAGTCAGGATGGTGAAGAGACATCTGCACTCCCAGTTCTTTGAAGCATTACTCACAAGAGACAAGATATGGAATCAACATAACTGGTCTATCAACTAACAAATGGTGAAAAAAAATGCACACACATATATATGTGTATATATACATATACGTGTGTGTGTGTATGCTGTAGCTCAAACAATCTCCTATGAAGTCACCGTAGCAATCATTCTTCTATCCGTACTACTCATAAACGCTCATTCACCTTATCCTCCCTAATTACAACCCAACAATTCACATGATTACTACTACCAACATGACCCCTAGCCATAATATGATTTATTTACACACACACACACACACACACACACACACACACAATGAAATGCCATTCAGTCTTAGAAAAAGAAGGAAATTCTACCACTTGCGACAACATGGATGATCCTAGAAGACATTATGCTAATTGAAATAAATCAGGCACATAAAGACAAATCTGGTCCTTTATGACCTAACATGTAGAATCTAAAAGAAGTCAAACACATAGAAACAGGGAGTAATTTCCAAGGGATAGGGTCAGAGGTGGGAACTAGAAGAAGTTGTTCAAAGTATATGA
The DNA here is from genome assembly GCA_025594165.1 of Tamias sibiricus. Lineage (NCBI taxonomy): Eukaryota > Metazoa > Chordata > Mammalia > Rodentia > Sciuridae > Tamias > Tamias sibiricus. Next base: position 34,968,967 of record CM046668.1, read on the forward strand.
TACTTCAGTTAGAATGAATAAGTGAAGATCTATTATTCAGTATACTAATTACAGTTATTATAATGCATTTTATAATTGAAAGTTGCTAAGAGAGTAAATCTTAAATGTCAAGTGTGTGAAGTAATAGATATGCTGAGTGACTTGAGTTAAAACATTATGTTTTGGGAGATAAATACATTAAAATCTGATTTGTCAATTATACATAAATAAAGTTGACAGAAACTAAAACTAATCATGATTACTTAGAATAACAGTTCTTGCAAAAAATATTAAAATATAGAAAAATGTAGGGATAAACTCTGAACAAAAATATAAACAAAATTGTAAGGAAAGTTTTTAAAAATAACTATTTAAACCAGTTATCCTAAATAAATCATGTAAACTAAGCAAAAAAAAAAAAAAAAAATCACTACTATTTTTCCTTCCCAAACTTGACACCATTTTTCACATTCTGGTATGACAGAATAAGCAAGAAATTTCTCTCTCCCCCTCTCTTTCTCTCTCTCTCCCTCTTTCCATCTCTCACACACATACATACACAAAAACAGTTTTCTCCAAGCAGTTCACCAATTCTAGTTGAAAATTTATTTTTAGAATATAAATACATTTCTTAGTACAAGGTATTAGTATGGTACCAAAAATATTAATTATATTTCATCAAATAGTGATACATTTAACTGACTCTTTCAAAATGTAGATATATTATCTGTTTGACTCTGTTGCAGAGAATATTAGAGCTATAGTGATATTCCTCATCCATCCAACTAAAAATGATAGAAATAGTTTTTTTTTCTATAAATGGTCCCTAAGCAGACCTCACAGGTATACTGAATATTAAAAAATCCAAAATTAATTATTTTTCTGCCCTCTCGAAATATGCCTGAGCCCAGAAGATACTGCCATAAAAGGAACTTACTTAATTTATACCAACTTAAAATAACCTGGCTGTGGCAAAGCATGACCAGACAGCTGCCTCCAGCCATAGTCCGACATTCAGTTTATGTTTAATGAACTATTTTGGTTATATAATGAGTATCGCTCAGCTTCCCTGAACCTGTGCTTTCTTGAACAGTTTCCAAGTCTTTGAGAGTTTAAGCAAAGACATAGCACAAGGCATTAAAAAAAAAAAAATGGTTCCTGATAATTGTCACCTTCGGCACTAAAGGAAAGAAGCTATAGACCTCAATGAGCTGACTACACCTCAGTAGCACATGCTCACCCAGAGTCAAGGGCAACACATAGCACTTTTTCACTGTACTCGTTTTCCTTCTGTTTTCTGCTCTGGTAAGTTTTTATTGAAATGCAGAGATCTGACTGGAACATCAAAGAATTGCTTTCTAAGGAGTGGATATCCAATTATTATGACAATAGTCAGCACAGAAAAATTAATTCCAAGTAAAAAGTGACAAAGCTCAAACAAAATGTGACCTTGAATACAGATGCTTCCGTACTGGGGAAAGAAGCTGCCCTTTCTTAGTCACTCACAGATTAGCTTAGTAACACAAGAAATATGTTTGTTTATGAATTTATTGTAAGTCTTCAATACTTAAGTAAACATTTGAGCACATTATTTTTCATACCAACCTGAAAATATTCACCTTTGAATATGCACAATTTCAAAGGTATTATTAGACTCCCTGGCCATCCTGGATATTCCTAATTGAAAATATGTTCAATTAGGGAATAGAAAATTAATCAACAAGGAAGAGATGATCATGCTACTTCTAGAAACAGAAAAAAAAAAAAAAAAAAACAGGTGCAAATGTAGAATATGGGGATGGGATGGGGGTTGTGGATAAGATCCTTCAAAGAACTGTCATTGATATCCAAGGGTTTATTTCTTATTCTAATTTATTCAACCACAGTAGATTTTATTTTAAAAGTAGCATGATGTGGTATCAGATGAAGAAATAATTTGTTTGATATTTTAAAATCGATGTTATAGCAGGATGGGGTGATGGTTTCTTGCAATACTAATACAAAGTACTAGAAGTGCAAGAAGTAAATATTTCAAAATATGTGTTTAGTGGTGATGAAAGATTTGCTGATGGTTAGATGGTGAGGAGTCTAGAGTCTATTCTATTAAGAAATTATGATTCCTTGGACAATGTGCTTTTGAGGGGAAATTGCTGGGGCTGATAGACAGTTTTCATATTTCTGGTTCTTTCAGTGATGAGTTGTGAAGGCTCACTACAACTCTCTCTTTCTCACTGAAATGACCTCCACTTCCTTTCCTACTTGAGAATGCTGTTATGCACCTCAATCTGCTGGGGCTCATTGTTTTCATGCAACTCCTTTCTCTGTGTTAATTGCATAATGTTCCACCTGTTCCTATTCAATGTCAGTTCCATTTGTTTTTCATAACTTCTCTAATTTATCAAAGTCAACTGAATTCAATCTTATCCTCCCAAGGTGTTGACCTTCCCTTTTATCCCTTTTTGTTCTCTTGTGTACTCTAATGAGGTAAATTGTTTCCACTATCATATAGATTCTGGATTCTTCTTTTAATATCTCCCTTCACCACTGCTGTAGTTTGAATAAGTGTTCCCCAGAGGCCCATGTACTAAAGGATTGCTCCCCAGTCCAAGGCACTATTGGGAAGTGATGAAACTTTTAGAGGCCTAGTGGAAGGAAGGAAGGTCACTTGGGACATGCCCTTGAAGAGGATTCTGGGGCCATGGACTCTTCTTGTCTCTCTCTTTGCTGCCCATCACTGGGAGGTGAACAGACTTCCTCTACCATACATTCCTGCCATGATGTATTGTGCTGATGCTGTAGGCCCAAAGCAGCAGCCCAAGCAGCTATGGACAGAAATCTCTGAAACTGTGATCCAAAGTAAGACTTTGTTCTTTTTAAGGTGGTTATCTGGGGATTTGTTAACAGCAGTGGAAAGCTAACACACAGAGTCTGGATTGTTCTTTCAATAACTGCCTCCACTATTCATTTGCTTCCCCATGGCCCATTGATAACCATAGAGTTTTAAATATCTTGCTTCCTATTGATGCTGTATATGAAATTGTTTTAACTCTTAAGAGATAAATTTATGCTTTCTAATAATTCATAGCAATCATTATCCTCCTCAAAATAGTATGTCCAAAATCTACAAGTCAATTCTTCATCAAGAAGAAGAAGAAGAGGAGGAGGAGGAGGAGGAGGAGGAGGAGGAGGAGGAGGAGGAGGAGAGAAATAATAATCCTGGGCTCAGGAGAGAAACAAAGTTTTCTACAGAAACTTGAGATTTCATACTGTAAATTCTGCCCAATTGAACCTACATTTCCCATTTATGACTAATCTTTCAGGTGTAAAAAAGTAAATTTCCAAGTATCTTATTCCAACTTCTACAGGTAACCAACATAGAAAAGATGGCTCAAAATCACATATGTAATATGTATTAATATCCTATATGTATTAAAATCATATATGTATTTTATATAATTAATATTTATTTATCTATATTTACATATAAATATACATATATATAAAATTAAGGTGTCTTCTATCATATCATTTCTGAGTTGCTTTCATAATTCCATATTTGCTTGCCTTTATTGAATACCCTTTTATAATAATGTCAAAGTGAAAGGAAAAATGAGTATGAAAATTCTGCTTTCTTACAGTGGTCTTTGTATTTTTTTTCTCATTTCTCATCTCTTATATACACACAATCTATATGTAAATTCATATTAGGAATATGTTAATGTATAATACCCTTCACTTATGTTTAACACATAATCTTTAAATATAAGGAATTAAATTTTACAAACTGCAACCTGCAGAGAAATAAATGTCTAATTATGTGAGAAAAATAATTAAAAATAAGAATGACCTTTTCATATGATTGCACATTGTATGTTTTAATAAGAAAAATTAATATAAACCTGTGAATACAGATGATTTTTTTAAAATATCAGTGTGCATTCAACTTAATATGGTTTACTTTTCTGCATGAATGAATACTTTCCCTTCATTAACGTTATTATATCTAACTTTGTAAAAGAATGACATTTTACAGCAGTGAGCAGCTCTTTTGTCATTGTAGAAATAAGTAAGAAAGTTTTATCCTTGAACGCTAATAGTCACTAACCTTCCTAAAAGTGTACTCACAGCATTGGATAACACAATAGAGGATCCAGTTTTTTCTAGTGTTTCTAATATACACATTACATGAAAATTTACTTCCAACCTTTCTCAATATTTCTAACCTATTTCATACCTATGATTACATATATATTCTATACATATATGTATGTGTGTGTATTATATACTAGTTTGTAGACTTGTATGTTTTCCCTTTATGTATCTTATTTAAAGCACTACATATAAATCCTTCCAATCATAGATTCAATTTTATATATTTGTTTTGGACAAATAAAATATTACATAACAAATATATCTAACATAACTAAAATCAGCAATTCTTCATCTAAGTACATTAGCATAACTAAAATAGATCATCATTGTTTCTAACTTTGGTCAATAAGTTTATTTTCTTTTCCTTATGTTCAAAACTTAAAATTTATAAATGGAATAAAATGGGGCAGCAAAAGGGTATTATAACATGCTGCAATAAATCAGTAGAGGAAATACAGTCTAAAAACTCTGAGGACAAAAATTTAATTTTTTTTCACTAAATCTACTATATACCATGAATCAATAATTTTGGGAATATGCTCAAAATAACAGTAAGCCAATTACTCCACCCACAGTTCAGAGGCACTTTTGGACAATTTCTATGGTAGGAGTTTCCTTAGATACACAATAATAAATGTCTCAATTGTGTGACAGGTTTTATAAATTATTTTGGCTATATAAAACTATGCCTGTCATTCTCAAAATACCAACAAATGAAACATGTATTCTAATCAAGTGAAGACTTCATCATTAAAAGCCTTGAAATAAATACTTGAAAAATGTATTTTTAAAAGAAGGCATTCAGCAAGAAGTCAATTGGTCTAGAAATTGTAATAGATGTCTTTATGAAAAGTCATCATTCAAAAAAAGGAATGTCATTAGAAGTTGAAAGTAGTGATCATATAAAAGAAACAATTACAGAAGAAAATTATTTTCAGTAACATAATTATATGTCCTTCTGTGCTCATCACCATTTTAGTCACTTATTTGAAAATAGAACTTTGTTCCTCCATCAAATATTAAAGAAAAAGCATTGCAAAAGTTTTCATGACATATAGCTCAAATTTTAATCAGCTTTTAATTATAGTGCTGACAGTTGTTGTATCTCCCTCAATAATGCTGCATATGCTAATTAGAAAAATAACTGCATAATTTACCAAAACACAAAGTAAAACAGAAAGGGCAAAAGTTGATAGAATATTTTATATCTGCAGTAAATTGTTGTCATGATCAAAACTATTGAATATCAAATAATTAAAATTAAGTTAAGTGAAAAATTCAATCCTTTAATTGTACAACTAACATTTCAAGTGATCAGTAGCATCAATAGCAACATGCTAACAATATGAACCACTTGGACAGTGATGTTATAATCCATCCTCACAAAATGTTTCACTGCAAATATTCCATTGGACCACATCAAGTTGGACTTTATACATACCTTGAATTGTTCAAGTGAACATCTATTTTTTTTCCATGTGTTGCCCATGAATTGCTAGGCAAAAAATCAGATGACATTAAATAATATATCTTCTTAAAGGTGAAAAAAGTTGGAGAATAGTTTGAATATAAATCTTCTTCAGAAGGCCAGAAAATAGGGGAATAATGCTAATCTTAAATGAGTGATTTCTATGTTATTTAAAGTGAAGAACTAATCTGTTTTATTAAATAAGCACACACATATTCAAATTTTTGATAGTTTAATAACTACTTTTATACAACCGGAGTGAATTTAACAATTTTAAAAGAACACATATATAATATACTTTTTCTATTATAGATTTTGAAATAGTTAATTAGGAGCAAAAGAGGAAGGACCAGGGGTAGTAGATGAGAATAATATAATCAGACTTAAATCTCAAGCTTTTTTAAGATGTGTAATTTGTTGAAAATAACATTCATGTTATCATGTTATAACTATCCTGTTGATAGTTAACCTGTGAGTTTGGCTTTATCTTTTTCAAAGTTACTTAGAAATAGCAATATTATGATGCAAATCTACGTTTTGAGAATCAGATAATTAAGACTTAATATTCAGAAGATTTTCCTGTGTTAATTTTGATTAATAATATTAATTGCATATATTCTTATTTACTATGTTATAAAATGCTTCTCTTTCTTAATAATAACTTTTTGAGCCAGGCAGGGTGGGTGCACCACTACAATCCCACTACTCAAGAGGCTGAGGCAGTAAGATGAAAAGTTTGAACCAGACTGGACATCATAGTGAGACTGTGTCTCAAAATAAAAGAATAAATAAATAAAAGTAAAAAGGGCTGGCATATAACTCAGTGGTAAAGCACTTGCTTCACATGCACAAGATCCTGGATTTCATCACTAGTAATGCATTAAAAGAAAAAAAATCCATTCCTAGAATAAATAAAAAATTTTTAAGCAAAGATTTTCTGGATTTTTACATTTTAAAAGTAAGTCATATTATACTGCCTGTTACAAATTAGTTTTGTCAACATGGGAAAGAATTAAAAAATGTAACCATATTTGGTGCATTGTTGTGATAATGAGCTAGGCTTTAACTGCACCTTGGAATTATAAGATGCAATTGAGAAGAAGACTGAGAACTGCACCGTCAACTGTTACTGTTAATACAAGTTTCTCACTGAGTTTAAAATATGGAATTCATTTGCAAAGAATTATTAATAAAAAGTCTTCTAACAAAGTGTCTTGGTAGATGTGACATAGAGCAGAAGTCACAAAGTTTTACTGATAAATGAGTGCTTTTGTGAGTAGACAAAATCACACCCTCACTCAATATATCTTCTCCTGAGATTAACACTATTGATTAAATAAATGGTCACTACCAACATTCTATACAAAAGTATGCCAGAGATTTTAAAAAGTAACACTTTCATCAGGAAATCACAGGAACTAGATCAGTAAACAAATGTATGTGTTCTAAACTTCTGGGCTGAGGATAAAAAATAATTTGGTTAAAGATGACCATGTAATTTTGAAACTTTCTAAGTTATGAATCACTGATTTCATCAAGCTATTATCATGTTCCAAATGTTCGATGGAGAGGAAGTCTTTTGCATATATAACTTTAATACAGCATAGGTAAGTTTATCATCAAAGGGAAGTTAGTTATTTATAGGCTGATTTGTTTAAATAAGTAAGTCATGTTGGGGAATGGGTATGTCTGTCTTTTTACTGTTTTTTGGTCTGTCTCCTTTTTTTAATTTGTTCTTTTTAGATATACATGACAGTAGAGTGTATTTTGACATTATACATGTATGGAATATAACTTATTCTAATTAGGGTCCTATTGTTGGGTTGTAGTGGAGTTTCACTGGTGGTATTCATATGTAAATATAGGAAAGTTATGTCTGATTATTCCACTGTCTTTCATTTTCCTATCTTCCCCTCACTTCACTTCATTCCCCTTTGTCTAATCCACTGAACTTCTATTCTTGCCCACCTCTCTTTGTGGTGTGTTAGCATCCACATATCAGAGAGAAGATTCAACCTTTGATTTGGGGGGGATTGGCCTATTTCACTTAGCATGATAGCTCCAGATCCATCTATTTTTTGGCGAAAGTCATTCCATTTTATGGACCCAGTGGGTTTCATTCCAGGGATGCAAGGTTGATTCAACATATGGAAATCAATAAACATAATTCACCATATCAATAGACTTAGAGTCAAGAGTCACATGATTAGCTCAATAGATGCAGAAAAGCAATGGACAAAATACAGCATTCATTCATATTCAAACCTCTAGAAAACTAGAGATAGCAGGAATATATGTCAACATTGTAAATGTTATATTATGTGGTCCGTCTCTTTTTAATGTGACTGTAATGGCAAAGGATACATTGAATGCTTTCTATAAAATTTCTGGGTAAACATTCATCAACATATTTATATATGTAAGAAAAAATAAATAAAGGTAAATAGACCTGGAGGTGGAAAAAGGAATAAGAAAGGAATCTGGAATAGATTCAGTCTTAATGGTAACTCTTTCTGTGTGGTCAAAGTAGAGATGAAAGTTGGAAACAGTGGAGTGGTTTAGATTTGTGATTATCTCAAGACCTGGAAGAAGACCAGAAATCAAGCTATTCAAAAAAAAATTAAAGATGAGGAAAGGCTCAGAGACAGACATAGTCATCACACATTTAAAAGTATATAAAAACCTCAGGCAGTTAATGACATTTCTACAAATTTCATATCATGAGAAATTATCAATAATCTACAAATGGCTTTTGTTTTGATGAAAAATATGGAAATCTTCAAAACTTTTCTTCAGTTCATCCTCTTTATCTTTCAGTCACTAACTAAATTATTTATTTTTAAACACTCTGCCATATTAATTTCTGTTTTCCCTTCTAATGTTTCTATGCTATTCATGTCCTCATTATCTCAAACCTGGATTGCTGTGACAACTCATCATGCTCCCACCTGCTCTCCCTTCCCTCTCACCACTGCCTTAACATTAATTTCTTCATTAGTGTCCATAGAGAGACACAGAATGACTCTGTGTGGGAAGTAAGATCCAGCTGAGTTACCCAACACCATTGCTGATGCAAATTCTATCTGATTCAAATTCTCCATCATAGTAACTGTAATCTTGGAAATTCATAATCATACAGAGCTGAGGGTGAGATTCAAGTCTTTGCACATACAATAGTGTCTGATATAGACTTTCTCTTTCCTTATGCTCCCTGGGTTCCCAAAATTATCCATTAAGGAATAGCAAAATGTCTGTTGCCTTCATAAACTAATGATAGTACCATTTACATGGTATCCTTTGTGAACGGTTATCTTTAACCTCTAGACCAAAGATCTAAGAAGGAGAACTGAGTTACTAAAAGAAATTATATACACATTGTTGTATAATGAAATGCCTAAGGGCAATATAAATAAACACCATATAAAGTGTATCCTAAATTATTAAAAGTATATATGTAGTTTTCTGTATGTAGAGAGATAGCATATCCTTCAAGTATAGTCTATAGCCATTTATACTTTATAATGCAAAAATAGTGACTTATCGCTTTATCACTTAAAGATCTTTTATCTAACCTTTCAAGTTGCAAAGATATAAGTTCTACTATGATTTAATATTTGATGTTATTTAAATTTTCTTTTTAAATTCAGACCAGTGATTCTGGGGTTATATATTAATGAGTCATTTTTCTCCTTTATAGATAAAACCTCATTAGTTTTGAGGTTAGATGCTTTAGGCAAGATGTAAGGAACATTTTGCTGGATCATGTATTAAACCAACTATAGCTGTTAATATTTTTATGAGAAATATTTTCTTAGGTAAAAACAAAAGCATATGATCAGAAACTGGGTCCTACAAACCTTATATTTCAAAAGCAAACTATGAAATTGCACTCTGCATAGGATGTAGTCAATACATGCCAATATTTGCTCTGATGTGTACCCACTTTTAACTTTGTATTTTTAATTAGATGAAAAGTTCCATACTTAGATCTTCTAAGTGTTATGGTTTGTATGTGAGGTGTCTCCCAACATCTCACTTGTGAGAAAAATGCAAGAAGGTTCAGAGGAGAAATGATTGGGTTGTGAGAATCTTAACCCAATCAGTGAATTAATACCATGATAGGGATTAACTGAATGTAACTGGAATGATAGGGTATGGCTGGAGGAGGTAGGAATTGGGGCTTAACTTTGGGTATATATTTGTAGCTGACAAATAAAGTCTATGTCTCTGCTTCTTGATCACCATGTGAGATGGTTCCATCTGCCACAGTCTTCCACCATGATGTCCTGCCTCACCTCAAACCCCAAGGAATGGAGCCTGCTGTCTATGGATTGAGACCTCTGAAACTGTCAGCATGTGAATAAACTTTGCTTCTTCTATAATTGTGCTGGTTGGGTCTTTTAGTGACAGCAACCAAAAAAGCTGACTAAAACATCAAGGTCTGCATGGACTCTGATAACCAAATAAAATCAGAACATAACATTCCAAATCCAAAACCACTCTAAAGTGACAAAATGTTATCCAGCATTTACCTGGTCTTTTAAAATACAATGTGTGTGTGTGGGGGGGGGGGGGTGGAATTTACATTTCTATGTGCATACATATAATTTTAGATTTGTATTATTTATATGAAGAATAATTTAAATAGTCTAGCCAGCAATTTTTAGAACTAAAAAAAAAAAAAAAAAAAAAAAACAGTTTTAGGTTCCCAGTAAAATTGAGAGGAAGATACAGAGACATCCCACAAACACTCTGCCCACACATGCACAGCCTCCCCCAATATTAACATCCCAGAATAATACATTTGTTTCTATTGATTAAAGTACACTGATAACCAGCATCACTCAAAAGACCATAGTCCACATTAGAGTTGAATCTTGGTGTTCATTCTAGCATTTGGATAAATATGTAATAATGACATAGATACTGCTAGAGTATAATATAGAGGGTTTTCATTGCCTTAAAAATCCTTCATGCTTTCTCTATTTTTGTCAGCATTTTACTAGGGAAAATGAGCAATATAATAACAAATTTCTTCATCTTCAACATTTCTATTTTTCAGGAAATGGATCATAAGAACTTCCACACAATTGAAGTACTTTTAAAATTCAAATTGCTGACAAAACATGGTAAAGCCAAAATAAATAGCCAGATAAATTTGGATCAAATTTTTGATATGAAAACCTAAATCAATTCTACCAGAGGGTAGAATTTACACCGCACTGTAAATATGGGATTCATAACTGAGCTGATCTACTTTATACCTGAAGAAATGGTAGGATCTACCCCATGTCCATGTCTAATGGCATTCTCTGGGAAATATTTCCTTGGGAAAATGTTTTTCTACAGAAAGTAATAACAAAGAGAATTTATGTGTTCAGTTTTCCTGACTTTGATAACTCCTAGGCCATATTAGGCTTGCCTCCACAGGGGTGTCTCAGTCTTTAGCAAAAAGCATACATCTAAGTCCGATATTACTTTGAGGGAATTAGTAGAATTAAGAGGTAACACATGTTTCCATTAGGTAGGAGACAAAGAAAACTGATGTCTGCCCCTTTTTCAAAGCAAGCACTTACATCTTTTACTCATGAAAATGTCTCTTCTATGTACCTCACCAAAATAACTTCTTTGAGACGTGGTCACCAGACAAGAGAAACAACATGCAAAACTGAAACATGTCCAACTCAGCTGCAAGATATTTTTCAATATCCTACATAGAGGAAAAATTCCTACCTATATTGCTATCTACTGTTTTTTTTTTTTTTTTTTTGTTTTTGTGGTACTGGGGATTGAACTCAGGGTCACTCAACCACTGGGCCACATCCCCAGCCCCTTTTTTGTATTTTTATTAGAGACAGGGTCTCCCTGAGTTGCTAAGTGCCTCGCCCTTCCTGAGGCTGGCTTTGAACTCGTGATCCTCCTGCCTCAGCCTCCCAAAGTGCTGGGATTACAGGCGTGCGCCACCGCGCCCGGCACTATCTACTGTTTTTAACCAGAATATTTGCTTTGAAATCTAATTATAACATAAATTTGGTCCAAGAGAACTATTAAAATCACAGTTATTTATCAAGATAACTCTCCCCATATAATGATGTTTTAAAAAATAGTTTTTTCTAAGTGATTTTCTCCATTAAAAACATAAAATTGTATTGCACAATTTTGTCCATATACAAACATGACCAAAGAAATCAATAAGGGAAATTATGAATTGGAATGGAAAATAAAGTTAACCTGGTTTCTTTAAAAACAAAAGGATTATCAGTAAACCTTCTCCTTATGAAGTAATTTTAGTAAACAACTATGTGGTAAAAAAAAAATTTGACAAGATAAAAAGCAAAAAAAGCTTGTTGTGTTAGAAAGATGACATGCTTTAACACCCATGCATGAACGATAACTTAGTAGGATGTAAAGATCACACACACATACACACACACACACACACACACAAAATGCTAACCAACTAGAAATCTTTGTGTTTGATTATTTTCTTCTCAATAAGCTTCTGGTTAATAGAAAGTTCAAAATGGAATTCTCTAAAATCTATTGTTGAAAATTTTTTTTAGGGCTGAAGATGTAGCTCAGTGGTAGAGCACTTGCAGGTACAAGGCCCTAGAGGTGGTCTCCAAAAGTGTAGTAGTAGTAGTAATAATAAAAATAAATGGATTCAAGTTAGGGTTTTACCCTTTACTCAGCATCTGAACTTATACACTGTACTTTTATTTCTTACTCAGTGAAGGTCTGAAGTGAACTCTCCTGGTCAGCCTAGAGTGGGGATAGGGAGGAATGTAGGATGCAAGGCAGTAACAAGTGAAAGAAGAATAAGTGCTCTGCCATCTTCACTATGTAACTGCCAGAATTAGCTGGATACTGCTTTCCAGCCATCTGAATGAAGAAAAGAGTAGCATGTAGGATCAAGTGTAGAAGTTTATCTGCAAGAAATCACTTCTGTCTATAATCTGTTGGCTAGAAATTTATTTCAGACACACACCTACCTGTAAACAAGGTTGAGATGCTTTTTAGCCACGTGACTGGGAAAAACAGAAAAATGGATTTATTGATTTGGTAGGGTTTCCTGTCACAAGGAGATGTACCCATACAGAGAAATGCTGAAGATTAAATGACATAATGGAAAGTTTAGTATTCACCATGTAAGAGTTAAAAAAAAAAAAAATATTTGCCATTATTATGAATGGCAGTGTTCCCATTCTGAACTTCACTTCTTATTATAGAGCTTTCAAGTTGTGAAAGAGTCTGTAAATTGGTTAAATATTTGTTCTTTCCCAGAGAAAGCCTGAAATTTTTCCTCATAGCACTCTGACACAATTTTCTTATTTTGGTGTTATGAAAAGAAAATGAACTTTGGAGTTACACTAAGTAAAGTCTTAGCCTCTACTTGCCCAGTTAATACCTGAGTAACTACAACTTAATGAATGATTATTGAATTTAACCTTGTACTGTGCTCTAAGAACATACAGAAAATTAGAATTTGGTGGGATTAGCATTAAGAAATGACAATATTTTGAAGAAACCACATTGTAGTAGTAAATTCAGGAGGAAATGTGATCAATATGAAATACAGACTCTATTAAAAGATACCTAGTCTAAGGACTATTGTGCTAATCTAGCAAGAAATGATCAGGAACTTGAACAGTGGCTAAAAAATAACTTAAAAAAATGCTTGAAAAACATTTTAGACATGGGTTATCATGACTTGGTTAATAAACAAAAGCTGGAGAAAAAGAGGAAAATATCCCCAGAGGTGTTTTCAGTATTTGCCACCTGATGGATAGATTAACTTTACCTGAACATAAAACACATAAGAAAAAATAGATTTAGTAGAGAAGTCACCTCGGTCTCAGGTATGGAAGTGTGTTTTCTTATGAATTACATTGAAAATGCCTTGTCAACAATTGAAATTTGTCTGAAAATACAGGAAATTCATGGTTAGAGATAAAGATTTCAGAATAATAAGCATAAATTGAAATAGTAGGTGAAAGCTGATCAGAAAACAACAAAGAAAGAAACTATAGAAAGTGTTTATGAAGAACTCATTATAAGTAATAGGAGAAATGAGAGAATGCAAAACCAATTATTGAGAGCAACAAAAGTGCCAGGTTCTACTTTTATTTTTGTTTTGGTCAGGTATTTTGGAAATGTTAATTTGCATGAGGACCAAATCAACTAGAGCTCTAGATTGCAGTTCATTGAAAAATGAAATCAATGTGAGGAAATGCAGACACTCTTAAGTACAAACTATTCTGTAATTGTCTTGGTAAAGATGTACAGCAGTATTTAGGAAAGTAGGTCAGAGATTTTACATTTTAGGATAGAGGATACCTCAATATGTTTGAAAATTGAGATGAAAGAAATCAGTGGGAAAGAGATTTACATTACAATAGGAAAAAGAGACAATGTGAAAATCATAAGCTCAAAGAGGAACTGAAATAATACTTCTACTGAGAGAAGTTGAAACCAGATACATTCTATGGAGGACGAAAGGAAAGATGAGGAAGTCATGACTCTGTTTCTCAATGAAAAATGAACAAGATTGTATGTAGCAGGTGAAGGAAGTGAGTTTGAAGGTGCAGATTTTATTTATTCATTTATTCACAGCATCCTTTGAACACCAAGTTCCAAACACTGAGATAGGTGCTAGGAACACAAAATTGAATTCACCATGTTTCCTAACCTCAAAGTGATTACATTTCTGTAGGGGAAAAACAAAAATATCAGGAAAGCAAAGAGTAGGAAACAGTGTGGTAAGTGTTCTGATAAGATAGGGACAGGATGTTGCTTAATCAAGAAGGTGCTCTAGGGAGAAAAAAAGCAAGGACATCTCTTGAAAGAAGTGAGACTTCAATCTGAGCAGTCTCTCAGTGGACAGTTAAGAAACTGGAAGGAACATTCTTGGTAGGCAAAGGAGCAGTACTACAGACAGAGTTAGAAAACAGCATGATGAGTTCAGATATTGGAATTTAGTTTTATTAGTGGAGCTTAGAATTTGAGGGAAGAACCTACAAGTGATGTAGGAGATGAATTGCAAAGTACATTTTGTGGTAAGCAAAGGAGTTTAAATTGTATTTAAACAGAAATTTATTTTTAAAAATTTCTGAATGTTAGGTGTATGAAATCCAGATGTCAACAGGACCACAAACTTTCTGAAAGCCATAGGGAAGACCAGTTTCTTGCCTCTTCCTAGCTTCAGGAGATGCCTCTATTTCTTGGCATTCCTTGACTTTCTTTGGCTTATAGCTGGATCACTTCAATTCCTACCTTTATCTTTATGTGGTCCTCTGTTTTTAGTGTGTCTGTGCCTCTGTCTCCAATGTTCCTCTCCTTTATCTTATAAAGACATCAGTCATTAGATATAGAGCCCACCCTCATCCAATATGGCTTACTCTTCATTACATATACAAATAGCTTATTTCCAAATAAGGTGCCATTTACAAACACTGAAGTTTAGAACTTACGCTTTTTTTTTTTTTTTTTTTTTTTGAGAGACACAATCAATCTACTACAATACTAAATATTTACCAAAGATAGTTGTTTTGGTGGGTCCAAAATCATTTAAAGTTCTGAAATAATTGAACTAATATTTATTTCTGATTCTGTCTCAATAACCTAGTTTCCTTTTCTATAAAATGGGGACAGTATTCTATATATCTTTTCAGATAGTTGTAAGGATTAACTTTGTTAATAGCTGTCAATTGTTTAAAAGAGCTCCTGGCTATTAGCACTTTTTAGAGCGTGATGGGCATCCTTGAGATACCTGCTACACCTCCCACATTAATGGTTCTGCCAAGATTTTGCCCTAAAGAAGTGAAAAGATTAGCTGAATCAGATTGTCCAGACAACATAGGAAGTAGCCAGTCTATTAGTGAGAAGGCACTGATTAAAGTATTTTTTTATCATGTTTCCTCTATTGTTTCTGCAACTTACTCTATAATTGGACAATTTACTCTATTAGACAATGACCTTGGGCATGGTGGTTGGTTCTAGCATCCCATTCTAAGTCAATTTTCTAACAGAGCCAGGTAAACTCTCTTAATTGGTATGCCTGGGGAGAAATATAAATATGTCAAATGAATAACCATCAGGTAATATACAATGTGGATGACATTCACTTTTTTTTTTTTTTTTTTCTGCCAACTGTCCTTTAAATGAACTTGGTAGCCAAGCAGGAGAACTCATTCTTGTCTATACAGAGGTAGAGTTAGGTCATTTAAGAGGCATAATGGGAAAGGAAGGCAGACAAAAATGAATTCTATAGCCCAACTCCCTTCAGGTAATCATGTAAGCAGTACTAATAGAAAAACTTAGGCCGTAGAAAACAAAACATATGCTTTGAAGATTTATTTTCCTTCCCATATGTCACTCAAAAGTCTAAAAGTAAGTATCGTGGGATTAAATTTACTGAAATTCTCTGCAATCATCATCCCAATTAAGTAGTAATTCTATTTTGCAAAGAATTTTTGGAAATGAATCTCCATTCATCTGTTATCCCATAGATATACATGAACAAATGATGCAATTCAATATTATAATCAATCTCTCCTACAAGAGCTTCATCTAGCAGAAAGAATTAACTAAGGAACTATAATAAACACTGAATGCAAGTACTAGATTTTTTTTTTTTTTGGCACAGTTTATCATGTTGTCCTATAATCCATTGATTGACAGAGCCATATATTTAAATCCTTCATTTTCACACTGTTAAAATGTGTGTCTAGGGAAGGAATGAAGAAAAGTGAGGAGTCCAGAGTTAGTCCCAATAATTTAACCAGGAAAAGAGAAAGCTGATGTTTTTTCTCTTCTAATGACACACACATACATAATAAAATTCTCTAGTTTACTGTCCTGGTTATCACAGCATCTTCATCAGAGACAACAGTGCTTCTCAAATGTGTTAAATCATCAGGATTACCTAGGGTGATTTTGAGGTCCAGTGATGATTAACCTGGACCTATGCCAGTTAACTCTATGTGCTGAGGTGAGGTCATTGCATAAGCTCTTTTAATTTTTTTTCCCCCTAAGTATTCTAATGGACTGTAAACCACTGACTTACACTGCTAGAGTCTGACATCTTAGATGCTTCTTTTTGTTCATCTTCTGTATCTGTCCTTCATTATTTTCCCAACTTGTAGAAATCACGGTTCCATGTTAATGAGTTTCTTACACTGAGAAACACAATATCAGTTCCTCATTTTCCATTCACTTGGGATCTCCAGCATTTGGTTGAGTAGGTATTAGCTTCCAGACCTTTCTTAGGCATAACTATATTAGGTTAGTTCTATGACAGCATTAGTAACAGAAGCACCTATTGAGAACCTGATTTCTGTGCGACTGTCCAGAAAGCAACACAAATATAGTCAATGCTCTTTACAACCCTGCACTGAAAATAACTAAATTGCAACCAAACACATGTTGGCTCTAAGCAGGGTGCAAGCCTATTTCCAAATCAGAAAACTCTCAGGACATTCAGTCATTATTATACCATTTTTTTCCAAAGTATGTCCTTTCTCATTTTTAAATAGCCCTTTAGATGTACTTGATCAGATTACTGCTTATCTTTCAAAACTTATGAGTAGTGTAGTAGTATTGAGAGGCCTAGAACAACTCAGCAACCTTGACACAAGAGAAATGTATATTATTCTGTCTCTTAAAGGACAATGGCCTGGGGTATATTGTACTTTATAAATAAGATACACTTCTGCAGCAATGTAATTTCAATATTTATTCATTTATTTCCACATCAGAATAGAACAAACTTATATGCATAGCCAATAGCAACATAAATATTTCTTACATTATTGCTTCCAAAATGTTCCCCAAAATGCTATTTTCAAGAAAGAATTAATTTTCAAATCTGGCAGGCTTTATCTGTTTCTAAGATATTCTCAGCAACCTTTAAACCTGGGAGAAAGTTGTATTAATTATAACAATGCTATCTTCCTGGCCATTATTGCAAAAAAAAATTTTTTAATTTACTATTTGAGATGAAATCATATAAACCTTAAGGGCATTCACCAATACTACACAATTTACTATGGGGTGAAGACCACAGAAGAACAGACCCATAAGTAATATTGTTTTGTAGTGTTTCTCCAGATCAAAGCATTATTTGGATTTCTTTCATGTATTATACTATTGATATCAGAATTAGAAAATCAATTGTATTGGTGGCCACATAGACAACTTTGTTAAATTTACAAGTAGCTGGTTAGGATCAACAGTCAGAAAATCAATTTCCTTCTATTTTGTTTCTCATTAGTGTGTATGTTTTATTTTGCTTTTGCAGGATCGCCTAACTCATTTGAGAAAGCAATTTAAGTGATCTATCCTTGCATATCCTTTCCATTTCCAGTCAAGCCCTTCCATGGCAAACAAGATTTTGCTTTCAGACAAAATAACAACAAATAACAACAACAGTGAATAGTTTCCTTTTATAATTGTTCTTTCCCTTAAATCAACAGAGGTCATTCACACACTGACTAAAACAGGAGGGTAATTTTCATCTCCACTCACCCTAGAAGAGAGTATTTGGGTAAGATTCAGTTGTAAAGACAGAAAGAAAACAATAGCAAAAACTAAAAATTTCTGGATATTTAACTTAACTGCTATGGGTTCTGTGTTGTAGAGCCTGTCCTATCTGTCAGCCAATAAATATGTATTAGATACCCACAACGTCCCAAAAGTAATTAAAAATTAAACAGATTTCTTCATCTCTTGGGCCTACAGTTCACCATAAAATCATAATCATAAAAATTCATTCTTACTCACTTGGTTCTCTGATATATTCAATTCAACTCCATAAATATTTATAGCATGCTGCTTTCTACTCTTAGAAAGTTGACAGTCTTGCATGAAGGACAACACAAACACATATAACTAGCTGTCCAAATGAGCTACATGTCATGAGACAAGCATGAATGAAGTGCTCTGGTTAAATGTACAGACAGACAATGATGCTCTTTACCAAGCACCCATACGCCAGAGTAAGTACCAGCAGAGCCCAGCATACACTGAAAAATAAATTGATATGTGGTCTATAAGATGGTGGGGAGGGGGAATTCATGTCAAAACTGATATAAACAGTCTTTTGCTTCTGGTCATGATAGAGCATCTCATACCAGAATGACCCTCTCACTCTACAAGACAAAAAGTTAGACAAGATAGAATATTATACTTAGGTACTGGAAAGTAAGAAATATAGAATGGTTACCAGTAATGTAAAACTAGCCAGGGAAGCCTCACTATTGCCCCATTGTTGTTCTGGAAGCACTTTACATACCGTGGCTCAGGGAAAATAAGTCCAAATAGAGAAAAAGAGCACAGTGAGATAAATAGTTTAATTCTTCACAGCAGCATGTACTTATTCACACTCCACACTTAACATCTATACATTTCACTTTCTGTAAAATATACTTCAATTTTATAAAAATTAGAGATATGACTTATTTAACTTTTTAGTGGCATCAATCTGGCCAATTTTTTTAGATTACATCAAGTGGGAACAAGTAGAGACAGTAGGAGAAGGTAAGGGCCTATTGCACTAAGGCAAGTTAAGAGATGGTTCAACTTGGACTTTGGGGGGGATCAAAAAATCTGGTAAAAATTCGTTACACTTTTGGATATATTTTGAAGCTGTAACAGGGTATTTACTGGTAGATTGGAAAGGGGATAGAAGGCAGAGAAAGGAATCAAGAATGATCCCAAGTGCTTTTGGCTGAACAAATAAAAGGGTGATATAATCTCGTACTGATGGAGGAAAGAATATAGATGAAGCATACATGAGAGAAAAATCAAGAATTTAATCACAGACGTAGTAAAAAGTTGAATCAGACTACCAAGATATGACATGGGAATAGAGAACAGTTCATATTCTTTTTTAAAAAAAAATTATTTATTTGTTTTTAGTTGTACACAATGCGTTTATTTTTAGGTGGTGCTGAGGATCAAACCTGGGCCGCGCACGCGCTAGGCGAGCTAGGCCAGCACTCTACCACTGAGCCACATCCCCAGTCTCAGAGAACAGCTCATATTCTGATCCCTAGGACACTCACACAGTAAGAGTCCAGGGAACTCAGAAGCCAGGAAAAGAAAGCAAGATGCAGTGAGTAGTGATATGTGCTAACATCCAGGGCAGTGAGTGTCACCAACATGCCCACTGACATCCAGAGATCAACTTCTACCTGAAAACTGTATCCTGAGACTTTAAACACACTCCAGTTTCTAATTTTCAAGCAAAGTGAAACAAATGTTCCCTTGTCCATTCCAGTTATAAAACTATTTTCCTTATCACCCAAGTCAAACTTTGGAAATAGTTGTCTCTTCTCTGTTCTGTACTTTCTACCAAATTTCTCAATTCCTCCAAACTAGCTTCAGATCTTATTGTTTTGAGTCACCAATAAACTGTAGGATCAAAACCAAAATTGGAGGTTTTCCCTTAAATCTTATCTTATGACTCTCTCAGGAGTATTTAACATCCTCTTCTCACAATGCTGTGCCTTAATTCTCCAAATATCACATCTTCCTGGTTTACTTTCTACCTTTTTGACATTTCCTTTTTAGTGTAATTTTTGGAATCAACTTCTTGCATATTAATGTTGGGTTTTTCAAAACTCAGTTATAGGCTCATGAATTATGTACAGTTCTTTAGCAATCTTGCTCATGAGAAGTGGCACAGCACAAAGACTAGGAATGTTCAAGCATTTTCAGACTGTCTAGAATCAAATGTTACCTCTGACACATAGTTTTGCCATCACAGAAAGAACCCAACCTATTTTTGTCTCAGTTTTCTCATTAATTTTAAAATGGTGATTATGATATACTTACAGGGTTGTCAGTTGTCATAAAGAGTAAATGAGTCAATATTTATAAATTGCTAATATAAATTAGCACAATTTAATTACATATGTAAGTGGATGGTTTATGCTTGCTTTCCTTTGGCCAAAACTTCCTTTCTAAATTAGAAACCTATATATACAAACTTTTTTTTTTATTATCTTAACTTAAATTTCTGAAAGATGGCTATATCTCAATATGGTCCAAACAGAACTCATGATCCATCATCAAAAAATCTTATGTCTTTCCAGAGTTTCCTATCCCAGAATATGACACTACAATCAGAAGCCTAAGAAATATCTTGGACATTACCTTTCCCTCATCATACCGTTCAAACCCATATGTAATCCATCCCCACATGTACTGAGTTTATTTATTTAGGTGTTTCTAGAATCTCTCTCTTTCCAATAACTTATGTATGCACTAAGCTATTCTACCCTTTCTTTCTAAACTTCACTATTGCAAAATCTGTCTATCTGGGCACCGTGCACATGTGACATATTTTACAGACTGCAAACAGAAAAATCTTCTGAGTATGTCCACCAAACTCAGCATATAATGCATCATTGGTTTATTATGATTCAGGGCAAAACCCCAAATCCCTAACCATCTCTCCAAAAACTGATTTTTTTCATGATCTTATTTCTACCAATCACTCCATTTTTGGCTCTACTCTTGTTTTCGGTTAATTTTCAAATAACTCATGTTTCCTTTTGCAATATAGTATCTGTTCATGTCCTTTCCACTTCTACTCTACTTGCTTAATTCTTACTCTGCATTCAGAATGCAGCTTATCATTTTCTTATTGAAGCCTGTCCTGCTCTTCAGGTGCCATAAAGTAATAATTCATTTATACTTGTCAATATATACCTTTTTTATACCATATATTATTGTGGTAATTATACACTTTTCAGTAAAAATTTGATTCATGAAAACTTCATGAGGTCTTATCATAGTAAGATCAGTGTCCAGCACAATTCTTGGTGGTTACAAATCCATCAATAAATATTTGCGGAAAACGTAATTGGGTAACAGTAGTTACTAAATGAAAAACAACCAAAATAGTTTCAATAAATTATGTGAGAAAATAAAGCAATTAATTTTAAATAACCATTAAAAGAAGTACAGAGCTAAAAATTTGCATCCACTCATTATCCAGAGACCATTATTAAAGAACAATCATCTTAGAATGGTAAGATGACTAGTAAACACCATCTTCTAGAAAACCATTATTATTCCCAAAAACCTGTTAGAAAAGGCACGAATTAGGGCTCTGATGTATTTGGTGATCTTTTTTTGGTACCAGGGATTGAACTCAGGGGTACTTGACTACTGAGCCATATCCCTACCCTTTTTTTTTTTTTTTGTATTTTATTTAGAAATAGGGTCTCACTGAGTTGTTCAGTTCCTCGCCATTGCTGAGGCTGGCTTTGAACTCACGATCATCCTGCCTCAACCTCCCAAATTGCTGGGATTACCGGCATGTGCCACAGCGCCTGGCCTTATTTGGTGATCTTTAAGCTCAACAGTGGTGCCCGCAGTCTTTGCTTTATATGCTCCACATAGAAAAGGTATTTTTTTTTCTTATTGTTAATTATTATGGATGAGACCCTTATAATAAAAGATAAGTTAATAACAAAAAAAGCATATAAGTATGTTCAAGGGTTTGTTTGCTTATTTGATTTTGTCGAGCTGAGTATCAAACCTAGAGTCTTATGCATGCTAGATCCCAGGCAAGTGCTTGACCACTGGGCTATACCCTCAGCCTTATTTAATATAAATGAAATGCAACATGGAGCCTTTAGAAAAGAAGACCCAAACAGGAAAACAGTATTTTTATGGAAAGTCATGCAGTACTGAATGGAGAACAGGATGGTAGGATTCAATGATAATAAACAGGTGGGGGAACTTAACAAGGGTATTTATTCAGATTCTTCTTGATGTCTCTGTTTTTGAGGATAAGTGTCACTGGGATGGGAGTTGTATGGAGGTCTCCCAAATAGGAGATGGGCCTCAATTCAGGCTATGAGGGTCCTTAATGTTGTCACAAAAAGGAATTTGAGTTATGAGTCAGAGTGAGGAACAAATTTAATTTATTAATAGAAAGAAGCACACAATCTGAGAGATAGGCTAGATGTACTGGGGAGGACTGAACTAGTTACACCTTAGCTAGTTGTGCTTATACATGTATAGACACATGATCTAAGAAGGACCTTTGGTTCTCCTTTGTGTTCTTAAATGGGCACACTGACACTTACCAGGGTGGGGTGTCATTTAATGATGTATTGAATATTATGGAAGAGAGGGGTTATTTTCTTCTCTTCTTTGTTTTTTATGTGTTATGCTTTGTGAACATAGTACCATTTGGTGTACTTGTGGATAAGGTCTAATAATTGAAAAGAAAAGCCTGATAACTTTACAGGAAGGTCAGAGGATCCTTTTATGGCCTTCAGGGTAGAAGGGCTGAATAGGGTCAAAGAGAATTTCTGTCATTTTCTCAAATGTTGAGGCATATAATTTGGGGATAGCATGTCCTAAACACCATTATCCCACAAAACCAAATTTACTCACAAAATGTTAGGAGAAAAAAAATGGCAAAATTCCTACAACAAGCATATTGACTCTCCTTAGAAATTCAGGATAGAATGGGATCATCCATTAGGATATTTTGCTCCACAGATCAGTATGGTTTGCTGACACCTGAAGTCCCCTCTATCACTTTCTGCATATAGAATAGGAACTTCAGGGGAGCAGACAGCAGGAGAGGGGACCATCCTTTATCAGTCTCAGAGATGATAATGTCTCTCCCAGCATGTAGCTGATTAGAAGGAGATGCTGAACAGGGGAAGATATGGTAAGTTGAGCCACTTTCTAACTCTCTCCTTAGTCAGCAGTTCCATCACTGACTTCATTAAATAGCTCTAATTAATGTTAAAAGTGCACAAAAAGTAGACAGAGTAGATAACAGGTCAAATTCAAGTAATATGAAAATTTTTTCCTCACCCACAAAGTCTTTCTTGTTAATCAATGAGTTTGAAAACTCCAGCATAGGGCCATTGATTAAAAACTTTCCAGAAATAGGTACATGTAACCTACTTTCAAGTATAATGTATTTTCTGTGGGTAAGAAAATGGTTAACTATCATGGATTTGGTTTATTTAATAAAAATCACTTGTAGCAGAAAGCAGAGTCATGACATTTAGAATTGTATCAGTCTCAGAAGAACACAATGCTTTTGACTGTAGGCATGTGGAGAATATATTTAACACTGGAATCACTTACTTGATCTTATAAAAAGGAATAGTAGATGACATCAGTGAATTAAAGACACCTTGCCCAGAAGACAAGAGAGTTTTAGCTGTAGTGAAAAACAGTGGCAACACATTTTCCTAATCAGAGTATGTGGTAGTAGGTAACTATCTTAAATCTCCTAATTCATATGATATTGACCCCAATAAAGCCTTTCATCATCTTTTGTTATCTATGCTTGTGTTCCAGAAGTAACCCTATTTTTCCGTGAATATTCTTTATTGCTGAATCATTTTGCATCCATCTGAACTTTCTTTGTGTGCCAAAAATAATCCCCTTACAAAATATTGATTTTCATAATCTCTCTTCTAAATAATTGCAATCCTTCTATGTAGCCATGCTGACTTGAAATTAAGATGTCACCTCTTGTAAATAGTCTCTCTAATCTTAGCTTCCAGAAAAATGGTTTCTCCATTTTTGTGGTCTACCTCCAAAGGGGACTTTCTGTCTCTTTGTTCACAAACCAAAGGATCTGATCAATTACTCTCTTATTGTGGCTCTAACACTAAGCATCCTGGTGTAGCTATTGGTCCATATTATTTGAGCCTGTATTTATAGTTGTACATGACCGAAAGGTAGCACTACCTTCTTGTTTTGTGTGATCTTACATTTCGTCATCCAAGTGAATGCTCTGCCACCATTCAGAATTCAAGAACAGACTTTGTCCCTTAATGAACAGGATAGAATTGGAACACATCTTTTCACAATCACTGACTGAGATTAATTTGACAAATACCCATTAGACCAGCCAACAGCTTGCTCGGTTACTCCTATTTGCTTTAATTTATTTAGCAAAAGACCCTGATCTATCAAGTTAAATGCCTTGATCATTCATCAGTTCACAGATAGTGAAGTGTCCCAGGCTATATCCAGGTTATCAATCTGTGAAAGGTGAACATTCAGTTAACTCATTTAACTGAGCAAGGTCTAAAGCTTGTAATATTTTAAGTTATTGGAGGCCATGGCTGAGCTATAATCTTTCTCTTGTCAAATATTACAAACTTATAAGTGGACATTTGTTTCTATGAACTAACTGAGCTCTAAATAAATGTATTTTCCCCTGCAGTTCATTCCTGACTAGGTATTTATTCAAGAGATCTTCATTCTATTATTATATTGGATATGCTTTGGTTTGTGCACAGAAATTACATTGTTTTGACAGCTCTATTATTTTTACTGGTTGGCTTGCAGCAATTTATCTTACAATACATGAGGAATTTATTTTTTTAATTGGCTCTGCCTTTCTTTATGAATGTGTTTATGAGATTCTATGGCAGTTCAACATTTTAATGTTTCAATGTTTTCCACCAATTTGGTAATCTTGTAAACAGCATTGTTTCTGAAGGGCCTCTAAGCAGTTTTGAAAACAGGATTATAAAGAAAATGCTAGAGAATTTACTTTCATCCTTAATACTTTCCAATGATAGTAACATTCTGGTATCAGCCTTGACTATATGTAGAAAAAGCAGTGATATTTGAGCTGAACTATAAAACTAAACATAACAAATTCTGATCAGAAGGCCTTTTTAAAAATTTATCTTTGTAAATTGCATTAGAAACTGAAAAAAGAGTTGATATTAAAGAAATAGCATATTAGTTTTCTATTGTTCATATTATCATTCTATATCATCATATTATCAACTTGTACAATAGAACATCAAAAAACAAAGTTACAATATTCAAATTTTTAACTTATCTCAGAATGCTTAACCAAGGAAATTGAAAATGAAGTAGCTTTTGACCATTAAATAAAAATTTTTTTAGTTAAATAATTTCACAGGTAAGACTAGTTTTAGGTCCATTAATTTGTATGGTCTTAAAGCAGATACAGCTTAGTCAGTAGAGCATATTTTTTGTAATCTGAAGCCATATAATAAGGATTTCTGAAATTTATTGCAATTATAAAATAGGCCATTCAAACATGTATTGACTATAATTTTATTTCACAATAGCTGAAAATAACCAAACAGCTTCTCTTTCAGATCTTGATGCTATTTAGTAACACATAAAATTTCATTAAAAAACAGCCAACTACTTGTAACACAGGAAAATGCAAATTATTAGACTCATGTAAACATTTTCTCACTCAGCAAATATTTAATAAGCACTTTTAAGTGGAAAATACTATACTACGAGTTATAGGAGATTCAAAGAGGAATATAATATCAATACGTATTTTCATTAAGTCTATTTATATGTACATTAAATATATAATATGAAACAGAAAATTGCAAGCATGTATCACTTTGAGATAGTGTCAATAAGGCATTTTGCAAACCCTTTAGAGAGAGAATTTCCAGAAAGTGGTTGTAGAAAACAGATATGAAGAATGATCAGAAAAGCAATACAGATGAAGGGTCAGCTTAAATATGTCCTAGCTGACCTCTAAACCAATGTAGATAAGGTCTTCAGGTGGTATTTCTAACCATGTGGCCAGAAAATATCAGGAGGAGAAAATGTACCAGTGCATTGCATAATGAGGTATAAAGTATTTTTCTTCCTACCTGTAGATTAAAATCACACCTCTTAGCTCTACCTCTGACAAATTCAAATGGTCTCCAGTGATACAATCTGACTTAGGAATCTTTTTAGTACGCCACTGGGTGATTCAAACCTGCAGTCGATGTTGAGATACACTAATTATATTCATTCAGCAGAAAAACCAAATAACTATTAAGTGAAATAACTGCAGGTCCAAATATTCTTGTGGTATTTCTTTTACTACATGTTTTGTGACTGATGATAATCATACTTCTCTTTGGAAAGTCAACTTATGCTGTTAAACCACCTCCTCTTCTCCCCTTCATTGTTGTTACATTGTATTATTCTATATTGTATACTGTATTATACTGTGTCATACTATATATATTTCCACTCACTTCACTGAAGACTTTAGTGCCAAAATAATTGCTTTCCTCTCCATTCTTGATCCTACCACAATTAAAAACTAAATAAATAAATACATAAATAAATAAATGCCAGGATTTGTTAGCTTCTAAGGTTTTCATCTCCAGTCATCTTTTTCTTCATTTGGTCTCACAGTTACCCTTGAGCCTTACTATCATCACTTAATAAATTCAATAATTAGTTCAACAATCATGGTTTCTGGTGAAAACCTTCTGGTCTTCCTACATACTTCCTCAAATCCACTTCAATAATTATTTAACTTCATCATTCCATATAATTCAATAACATTTCCATTTTGACTCTACCCATTATATCATTTCTATTTATACTACTCTTCATATTCAGTTCTGATTCCAAAGTAAGTAATTACAATTACTAACAACAACAACAACAACAACAAAAAATCCTCGGTTTCCTCTACCCTCTTTCCTTCTAAAAAACATTAACTTCAATTGATCCAAATATTTGCTTTCTTTGTGATTGTAATGCAAAAGGTACACATCACTGGAGAAGGTTCACATAACCAATGACACTGGAATTGTTATATTTTATGATCTTAAACCTCACCTAGACTTTCAGTGTTAACAAGTTTTTCATCCCATCTCTGTAGTAAATTTTTTTTCTCACATTCTCTGTAACATTTATTTCATAAAATCAACATTATTCTTAAATTTTAGGCTTCCCTGCCTCCCTGTCCATCTCAGCAAATAATTTCACCTCATATTTCAAACTTGTGCATTGGCTTCTATCCCCTATCTCCACATCATCTCTTCCTCATGTACTGGAATTTCCATTAGTATCAACATGATGAGTCCATTTCTCCCCTCCTTTTAGCTTTTCTTTCAAAGCTAAACTCTTCAGACAATTGCCATCACTTCCTTCAAGTCCTGTTCTCTCTTGAGCCCAAGCCATTCAATTTTTTTACTAATTATTTTCACATTATTAATCCAAGCACCAGTTCTCAGATAGCATCTTCACCTGTCAGCAACACTTGACATGGTTCAAATCTTCCTTCTTAAAACACCTTTTATTTTTGGTTTCAAGGACACTACACTAAGTAGATTTCCCTCCTTTTTTGAAATCACTGCTGCTTTTCATTCACTTTTGTTGGTTGTTCATTTTCCTGACATGGACAACTTGAAGTGCCCCAGTTTCAGTCCTTGAAGTTTTTTCTATCTACACTCATTTTTTTCAGTAATCTCATCTAATCTCATGACTCTAAATGCCACCCACATGATACCTTCTAAACTTGGGACTAACTTATGAAGCTGATCACTCCATATTCTACCTAAACATTGAATAGAAGTTTCATCTCTGACAAGTTCACATTCTCTCTCTAGTTGCACCCAGAAATCCTTCATCTCAATAATAAAATCTCCATCTTTGTGTTCAGTCTTAGAATATAAAAGTCATCCTTGGCTCTCATTCACTTAGTTCCCATAGACTTTTCCTTCAAAAAATTTCCAGAATCCCATTACATACACACTAAAAACTATCCAGAATCATGGAATCATATTTTTTATTTAATTCACTATTGCCACCCTGGATCAAGTTTGAATTATTTTAATGCTTTAAATTCATTAGCACCTCTTAAAAAAATAATAAAAGAAAAACTTTCCCCAAGTGATCTTTTGATTCCATCTGGCCCACTTCAATCTATTTTCAATATAGCCAGAGGGCTTCTGTTAAATATAATTAAAAACATGTTGTTCCTTGGCTCACAAATTTTCAGTGCTTTCCTGTGTCAGTTGGAGTGAAAGCGACTGCCCATGCTGGAGTGGCGGAGGCCTTCTGTCTTAGTGGTGAACTCTCTAGGCACATTTCACAGTAGGGAATTCATATCTCCCTTGGCCCGTCTCCCAGATATTGGCACTGCTCTTCACCTCCTTTAGAGTTCACATTCCCTGTGAGATCTCTTCTGCTCATTCTATTTTAAAGTGCTACCTTTCCAGAATTCTCTACTCCCACTCCTAACTTTGTTTCTCACAGTAGCCTTTATCATCTAAAACACTATACATTTTCATATTTACTTGGGGTATTGTAGATCTCCAAACTTAAGGAAATACAAGGTCTATAACTGAATAGAATTTTTCTAGTTCGTTATTTTTATATTATTATAGTTCCACTATTTAACATGTTGACAGAATACATGAATAAAAATAACCCATCATATTATTTTCCTGTCTTTGATCTGAAAAATGTATGTTCATCTGTTCTTATTCTTTTTTTCTTCCCTGTTTGTACAGAGAGGAGCTACCCCATGCCTCCTTGTATACTTTGGACTCATCTCTCCCTCTTTCTGAGGGATTTATTTTATTGTTATTTCCATTTTGCCTCTTTTAAACTTCTTTTAAGGACAACAACACCCTCTATTTTGTCTCACATTTTTATGAGTCCATATACCTCTTTAGCTACTTTCCTTGTTCTCTATGCTCCTTAACCAACATTGTTTTTTAAATAGCTAATTGCAGAATTGTGGATTTTCCTATTCTCATCCACTCTTCAAGCATTTCCATTTTTAATCCTTCCCCCAAATCCCTCTATGTCTTTTATGGCTGTCACAAAAGAGCTCCAGTGTCCAACTTCTAGTAATAGTAATATTATCCTCAACATCTATTGAGTTCTTATTTTTTACCCTCTCTGTTCTACACATTAAGGTTATTTGGAATACAAAAATTAACAATATTTATTTTTTTTAGTTCTGTCAATGAATGATCCTGTGGGATGGGCACTATGGTTGTCACTATTCCTCAATGGGAAACTGCAGAATAAAAAGGTTAACACATTAAAACTGGATCCACTAAGTGTGAAATTCAGAATTTGTATCCAAATAATTTAAGTCCAGAGCACTTTTCAAAATTATGCTCTAAATCTTCTCATTTTATTTGTTATGTTTTATTTCTGATAGCTTTTCAGTATACCTCACTGACCTTTCCAGCACTTCCTGACCTGTAAATGTTGAATTTCCTAGAAAGTCAGCCTCGGACCCTCCCTCTTCTTTTCATCATCTTTATGCATTTCACAAGAGAAGCTTATCTATGATGACTTGAGTTACCATCAATTTTCTGATTCCTTCAAGCAAATGTTTAGCCCAGACATCTTTTCTAAACTACCATGACAACTCAGCTAACTCTCTCATGGAGATCTTAAATATGTTTTCAAAATTTAAATCATGACCCCTGTCCACTGCTCAAATCAGTTTACTCCAATGTTCCCCAAATCAATCATTATCACTTCCATCCATCCAAATTCTACAAGCCAGAAAACTTAGTTTCTTCCTTGACATCTACTCCTTTACTTCTCTCAATCTGTTACCTAGTCCTCTTAATTCTAATCCAAAACATATTGAGTCATTCCATTCTCTCCATCTTCACTGCCATACATAATTCTAGTCATTCTCTTTCCAGTAAAATTCAGTATCCTCTTATCTATTGTTTCTATTTACCATGTTACCTCCCTCAATACACTCTTTTTATTTTATTTTTTTATTTATTTATTTTTTTGGTAATGCTAGGCAAGCACTCAACCAACTCAGCTATATCCCCAACCCTCCCTCCAATACACTCTTTGCACTGAAGGCATTCTCTTAATTGTTTATAGCTCTGCATATTCTTTAGCATGAGGCTTTTAAAATTTTTGTTAGACTTAAAAGTTTTGCATATCTGTTCCCTTTCTACCTTTCTAAACTCATCTAGTTTCATTCGCCTGTTCATTCACTATACTCCAAGTATACTGGTTGGTTTGTAGTTCAACAAATATTCTAATACTCTATTCCTACTGAATCATTTTTCTTGTATAATCTGAGTAACTCTTTTAAACACAGAGCTTTAGTCTCCAGGATCCTTCTTTGACAGAAAGGTTAGTCCTGAGTCATTATGAAGAATAATTGGATAAGTAAATTGATAGAGGCAAACAAGAAAAAGCCTCATAATTTTGCTTTATCAGGAAATAAACTGTTTGCTACTAGCATTCAACTACATAGTAATGGAGAATGTCCAAATAGTATAGAATAAATTTTGGTAAATTTAATTGGAGATTAGCTGTGATTTTGTACATCTGTGCAAAAAAATAGTGATATTATATTTTTAGTTTATTAAATACAGTTTTTGTTCTATCCCTGTAAGTCATTTAATTTAATTGCTTGCTAAAAGTAAGAACAAAACGTAACTTTGCTCTATACAAGTTCCTTTAACTGATAAATATTCACTTAGCATGGTTATATAAGGAAAACATAATTCAATGGTTCCATGATTTGTAAAATTTAATTAGATATATTAGTGATATAATTTTATGTAAAATAATTTCTAATTTTAAAAGGTTATAAAGATTCTGGTATTAAAGGAGTATATAATATAACCCATTAACAGTCATATTCTTTTTATCAAATTTTTTAGTTGTAGATGAACACAATACCTTTGTTTTATTTACTGATTTTTATGTGGTGCTTAGGATTTAACCCAGTGCCTCACATGTACTAGGCAAGCACTCTACCACTGCACTACAACCCCATCCCAACAGTCATATTCTCAACAAATGAGATATAGCTATCAAATGTGGAAGGAAAGAACAAATACTATAAAATTATGAATTCATTCTTTTAAGAATCTAATTAGTTTGTCAGTTTTTCAAAAGTCATCATCAAATTTCTGTCACAAATGTTTTTCTGGTACATATACTACAAACTGTGAAAAATAAACATACACTAAAATGCAGTGTTCTTTCCACAGGCCATAGTCTAGATGTTTATGACCCCACCTCCCACTGCCAAGTTCACATGTTGAAACATTATCACCAGTGTGATGCTATTAGAAGGTGGGGCCTTAAGTAACTGGTGATGAAAGTGGAGCTTCAGGAGTGGATCAGTGCCCTTAGAAAAGTGCCTAAGAGAGCTGCACTGCCCCTTCTTCCACATGAGGAAACAGCTGGACCATGGCGTCCTCTGCATAGACAGTAAAATGCACCAGGCACTGGACCTTGGGTTTACAGGCTTCCAGAATTGTGAGAAATAAGTTTCTATTAATTAATAGCTAGCCAACCTATGGTATCATGCCATAATAGCCTGACCAAGACAAGATTCTACAAGAAGGTATGAGCAAGATAAATTCTCTAAAAGAGAATTTAAAAAATATATTTTATGGCAATAACTATAACAGCTTGAGAAAATGTCTAAATCCTAAGTTTTCATTAATAAAAATGCATTCTAAGTAATAAGTAATAAGAAAATGTCACAAAGAGCATACCCCAAGGTTCAGGATGGAAACTAGTAGATGTATGAAGGGTGGTAAATAAAAGAACCAATAATTTGGAAATACTTCCTGGCCCTCCCTTTCCCCACTCAGTATTCAGGATGTAGAACGGACAGATACAAAAATGTGATTTTTAAGAAACAAGTTTATCAGACATCTATGTAAGATTACTGAATTTAAAACATAAAGAGCTCAACACTTTAAAAATAGCTGAATAAATAATTTAGTAAACCAAAGTAATTACTAGCAATGAATTAAACCTGTTATGAGATACATCATCCATAAAATAATCTTTCCAAAGTATGTCTTAAAAACAAATGCAGTGCAAAGAGGAAAAGTCTTCAGATATTTAGTAACAGAGGTTTGGAAAGACATAGTAAAGAAATAGAATAAAATGAAAGAGGAATCCCTATTATTACTAAAAAGAATGAACACCTCATGTAAGTAAAATCAATAACAATACTATTAATAATAAAAGATACAAAGATGTTTCTACTTTAAAGAGAAAGACAAAGGGAGTTTCATAAAGATTGAGGTATGTTTCAGGTTTTGAAGCATTTGTTTCTAACAATAGGTCCTATATTCATTGATTTCTTTTCTCATTTCTTCATTCAATCTACATTTATTGAGTACTACCCAGTGCCAGATATTGCTCAGTTATAAGGTCACTGAAAGAGAAAACAAAATACATACCTTCAAGGACTCATACTCTAGAATATAATAGAGTCCCAGAAGGGAAACACGTAATTTCCTAAAAATTGCAGTAGATATTTACAATATTAGAGCCACTCCAGTATTAACCAAGAAAATGACATTAGGGATTCAGAAGTTTGGTAATTGTTATTAAAGCTAACTGAAAAAGGCCTCTTAATGCCAAGATAAATAGTAGATATTAAAAGGTATGGAATCATAATTATTGATGATTTTCCTACTGGATTTAAACAGAAAGTGAGGATTAGAGTCAGTAGGGCATTTCATTAATTACCAATGTTATTTAATAAATTACTAAAAATTTAGCGGCTTTAAACTGTAAACCATAATCATCTCACAATTCACAGGGTCAAGAATGTAGAAAAAAGTCTCATCCCACTGTAGATTCAGCTCAAAGTTTAGAATGCCATTATCTACATCAAATTCAATAGTAAATGAGTCTTCTCAGATAGAAATTTCATAATGATAGCACTTTGTATAGAGTTCCTTTTAACCTGTACCACTGCAAAATAAAGATGCAAGTTAGCTGATTCTAAACACCCAACATACAGTGGTGGAGTCAGCATAGGTGACTACTATAAACATTATGTAAGGATCACACCAACACACACACACACACACACACACACACACACACACACAAATCATTGGTTCATACAATTCTTAAATTTAATCATGTAAATCTTGGGAATTTACTGATCAGATCTCAAGACCATAAAATTGTTCTCCACGACTTTCAATTTCTCTTTCTTCATTTCACTCTAAATAACCTTCCTTTTTCAGATAAAATAGCACAGGTTTGCCAATCAGTAGTTGTCTCAGTCTGTGTCCTGCTAATAGAAGTTTTGAGACTCCATCTGCTTTCATTCATTCTGTACTCTCTGTTCCCCCTCAACCCAAGCTAACTACCTTCTAACATAATTTTCTCAAATGCTTTATGAGCTTCCTATGAATATCAGTAAGGCCCATTACACAAAAGCCATACCCACAAATCTCTTCATGATAAGCCTTTTATTTATTATAATCCATATTGCTTGGGCCACACTGTGAGTCAGGGGTTTGGTTTTATCTCTGGATGAAACATTCCAGAAGTACTCTGGACTTGAATGTTTCTAAGAGGACATTTTAAAATTTTAGCAACTTTGCCATCTAGGAAATTTGGAAATTTACAAAACTATAAAGTCTTATCTTCATTCTAACAGTGCTATCTAAAAGTATCTCTCCCCTCTTGCATTTTATAAACAGCAAGGGAAAAAAAGGCTTTGCCATTCACACTTTGTTTATAAATATCTTAAACTAGATCAACAATTTCATTAGTTACATGTTCTTCTGTCCATATTACTGTAGAAAACCATGGTGCTTACCTTTCTGCACTGCAAAAAAGGACTCCTCCTTTTTCCAGTTTCTAGTAACATATTCCTCACATTCCTTTGAGCCCTCATGATGAGCATTCTCAAAGTCCATATTTCTACAAATGGTCTGTGTGATGCATTTTAGGGTTTCTCTAATATGCTTTTAAAAATCCTTAAAGTTTTCACTCATTGCCTAGATCCAAAGGCATGCTTACATTTTCCAGTATTTGTTAAGGCAGCTTTCTACTTTGGGATACAAAAATCTGCAGGATTTACCTATTACTATGTAACACGTATTCCAAAACTTACTTAGCGTCTGAAAATGACATTTTTTTTAATCTCACAGAGGAGGAAATTCTGTCATAACCTAGTTGAGTGCATCTTTCATGAAACTGAAACAAAGTCTAACAAAAATGCAATCAGGGTATCTGTCAAAACTACAGTCATCTCAAGTCCCAATCAGGAAAAGTTCCACTTCCAGACTCACTCATGTAACTGTTGTGAGGCTTCAGGTGTTTGTGACCTTTGCCCAAAGATATTAGTTCTTTGCCACCTGGGCATCTTCCTAAGGCAACTGAAAACATGACTGCTGGATGACCTCAAATAAGTGAGGAAGAAAGTAGCAGCTCAGGAGAAAGCATTCAAGATAAAAGTCACAGTCTTAGCGGGCGCGGTGGCGCACGCCTGTAATCCCAGCACTTTGGGAGGCTGAGGCAGGAGGATCGCAAGTTCAAAGCCAGCCTCAGCAATGGCGAGGCACTTAGCAACTCAGTGAGACCCTGTCTCTAATAAAATACAAAAAAAGGGCTGGGGATGTGACCCAGTGGTCGAGTGCCCCTGAGTTCAATCCCCGGTACCACAAAAAAAAAAAAAAAAAAAAAAGTCACAGTCTTTATATGATGTAATCCCAGAAGTGACATCTCATTATATTTGCCGTGTGAGTGTGTGTGTGTGTGTGTTTGTTTGTTTGTTTTGTCAGAAGAGATTCAGTAACTTCAGCTCATACTCAGGGGAGGTGGTTGCACAGGGTATGGATAACTGGATGTGAAGATCTTTGAAATCATTATAGAGACAAGGTACCATGGAAGGAAACCAAGAGCTGGTTTAACTCTGTATTCTAGAAAATTATCGAATCCAGCTGAAACCTAAACATCCAGTATACTTGTGCAGTAGGCACTATAATAACTTCTCAAAGATGTCCCCATCCTAATCCACAGTGCCTGAAATTATGTTATATCATATGGCAAAGGGGAATTATGACTGCAGATGGAATTAAGTTCACTCATCCACTGACTTAAAACAGGGAAATTATTCTGTGTGATTCAGATGGATCCAATGTAATCACAAGGGTGCTTTAAAGAGGAAAATGGAGAGTCATAGAAAGAGATGTGACAGTGTAATTCAGGTTTGAAAGATGCCCTCTTCCTGGCTTTGAAGACCAGAAATGTAGATGGCCTTTGTAAAACTGGGAAAGGCAATGAAGTGTATTCTCCCTAGAAACTCCAGAAGGGAATGCAACCTTGCAAAACTGTGATTTTCACATAGTGAAGATTATGTTGAACTTTTAAACTACAGAATTATAAGGTACTAATTTGTGGTATTTAAAGCCACCAAATTTGTGGTAATTTGCTATCATAGCCATAGAAAACTAATACATCCTATATATAGAAATGTACTTAATTTGGAGAAAAAATTTCAAAAATCAATAGACTTCAAATTGGCTTGTGTATTTAGAAGATGAATAATAAAGTGACAGTGTTTAAAATATTGCAACTGAAAATACTAAGAGACCAGACAATGTTTTTAAATACTTTAGCAAATCATATTTCACAAAGACTATAAGACAGATGCATATATATATATATATATATACTCACACACATTTACAATGTGTAAATATTATATGTATGCAATGTGTGAATATATATATATGTATATATGTATATATATATATATATATATATATATATGACCCTACTATGTTTCTTTATAGTATGTACACATATTTGTATAATATGCAAAACAAACATGCAAGAACTAACTGGATTCTGTTGAAAAACAGGCTTGTAATTAGGAGTGAATATCTACTCTTGACAAAACAGAAATGTTGGAACAGGCTACATCAACACTGTTTAGTGTCAGAATTACATCAAAGCCTTTTCCAAAGAATTTTCAAATTTTTTTTCAATATTTTCTGTAATTGAGAGCTTTTGGCTAATATTGAAGTGTTTTCTGAGCAGTTTACAGAGCAGCTATAATCTTTCAAAATAATCTCAACTCTCTCTCCTTTCCAAAATTGCTTCTTCCTACTCTGTTTCCTATTTCAGATTACAGTGAGTCTAACCACCCATGCATGTAAGCTTGAAAACAGAGGCTCCTAAGCTTTTCCCTCTTTCTCTATTTCATACCTAATTTATCACTAAGCATTATTTATTTTTCTAAGAACATAAACCATGGTTTCATGCTCAAATTTACATTTTCCTCTCCTCCTTTATTCCTGATTATAATTCCAATGCGTACCACCACTTTCTGGGACTATAATTATAAACTCTTAACTCAATTACTGATCCATATTTCTCTTTAGTGCTTCTTTTGCATTCTCCTATCCATTATCTACACCACAAAGTTCTCTCTGTAAAAGACAAATCTGATCCAACTTTGGTCCTTTTTAAATTGTTCATTTTTTAATCATCTGAAGCCTCACTATCAACTGGCTCTATAGTTTCTTGCTCTTCTTCTTTTACTTTACTCTAAATGAAATTGTTTTAGGGTTATATAATAATTTGGCCACGTAAATTTAGAATTTTTATTTTGGAGGCCTTATGGACCAAATTAAAATAAATTTTATATGTACACACATGTATTAACTAAGGAAAACACACATTATTTTGTCACATAAAATGCAAAGATTTCCATTCAGTATGAGCATCATTTTTAAAAAATAATTGCAAATTATAATTGAAACGTAGGAAGTACAAAACTTCAGAATATAGAACACTCTCCAATAAAGAACATGATAAACTTTCACAAATATGTTTGAAGACAGACAAAAAAATAAAGAACAGAGACAGAAAGAAGGAAAGAGCCAGGCACGGTAGTGTACACCTGCAATCCCAGTGTCTCAGGAAGCTGAAGCAGGAGGATCACAAAAGCCAGCCTCAGCAAAAGAGAAGCACTAAGGAAGTCAGTGAGAGCCTGTCTCAAAATAGGGGTTGGGAGGTTGCTCGGTGGTCCAGTGCCCCTGAGTTCAATCCCCGTTACCAAAAAATAAAAAAAAAGGAAGAGGTTAAAAAGAAGAAGAACAACAAATTTTAAATGTTTGCAAGTTGAAGACGATATATTTGACTCAAAAAATTATCAAAGAACAGTGTAGATTTGTATTGAAAACTCTCATTAAGGCAACATGTGTGTGTGATTGGGGGATTTGGTATTTGTGCACATGAGGGATTGGCATGGAAATACATTGCATGCAGCTTAAGAAAACTTCTCAAATTTCCTTTTTCCTAAAGTTATGGATCTCACTATCAACAGGTCTCTATAGTCTCTTACTCTCCTTCTTTTACTTTACGCTAAATAAAACTGTTTTAGGATTATGCAATAATTTGGCCATGCAAATTTAGAATTTTTATTTTTGTACTGTTGCCTCTTTTCTGATGAACAAATTGTAAAGATAAAGAATTTTGGAAAACTCCACAATTATTGAAGTTTGCAGTGAAGTAAGGGATGGTGAGACAGAAATCTAAATATGGATAGTTTTCCTCATTACAATGTGTTTTATTGGAAAAATTTGTTAGTTTTAGAAATAATATTCAGAAGCTCTGATGGAACTTGAATGTCTGATGTGCCCTGTTGCTGTTTCGGCAGTGTCAGAAATCTCAGGCCAAATATCATTGGTAGCTGTACAGTGCTGGCGTCTGAGTCATTCATGTGACACTATGTGAAATTTACATCAAAGTGATCAGAACCAAGAATTTTGATCAGCAGCAAGGGGGTCTCTACCATTTCTCTCTGATTGGAAGGAAGGTGAGAGTGTACCTATGGTAGGTACATCTTTGAGGCTAAATTTGCATTTTGAGGCTAAATTTGCATTTTAACCTCTGTTTCACCACTTATGTTTATTTAAGGATCAAAAGCCTTGGCACAGCCCTTTGCTGAATTGTCATTTGAGAGAAAATGTACTATGACATCTACAAATCTTGGGAAAAAGAGTCACAATCATTGGTATGAAATTCACAGTCTTTTCTAATTCTAATACCTCTCCTTCATCAACCATCTCCACTAAATTCACGGTATTTCAGATACAGTCTTTGACACCATTACACACTAGGCTATTTATGGCTGCTTGACTTCTGTATTGTGTTACCATTACTTGAAAAGCCCTTGATGCTCATCCACACTGTACAGTTACCTTAAATATATACCTGTCCACATTGTAATCTAATTGCATACAACTATTTCTACTTTGACTCCTGCATGTAGTGTGAGTTCCTTTTCTGCTATGCTTTCCTAGAAAAACACTTCAGGATTCTAATATAAATTACCACTGTAGAATATCTCAAAATTTATTTTGCCTACATCTTTATTTGAAAACTACCTAGTAGATTTAGCCTGGCAATGTCTTATAAAATGGTGTTGCAAAGCCTGGGTCTAAAACTGTCTGCTGGTGGCAATGTTAATGATTCCTGGCTAGCTCTTCACCTAGGAAACTATAATAAATAATAGTGAGTCAAGAACCTATTTCTCACTATACACATTGGCATACACATATTTCATTTTTATTTCCAATCACCCAATTAATTAAATAGCAAAGACATGAACTTTTATTTCTACTGAGTTCTGTAAAACAGTATATCTCAAGATTGATTTTCTTCTGTTGTTTAAAACCAGCATTGACTTATTCCATCTCAGAATCAACATGAACTATTTGGGTTTTATCATTGTGGTGGTCTGAAAAAACACCTTCCCAAAAGATGGCTACATCACATCGTAGAATCTATGAATTTTTCCTTATTTAGAAAGGGTTTTTACAAATGTGATAGTCACAAGACGAGATAATTCTCAATTTTCAGGTAGACCCAAAATTCAATGATAAGTATTCTTGTAGGAGAAAATCCAAGAGAGAGTTAAGCAAAAATGAGGCTATACAGAAAACAAGGAAATGTAAAAACAGAGACAAGATTGGAGTGATGCAGAGAGAAGAATATTCAACAGCCACAGAAGCCAAGAAATGTAAGGAATGGATCCTCCATTCCTTATATATATTATACTTCCTAAACAATAAAAAGAAAGGATAATTATTATATTTAGTTGGCTCAGATATAAAAGTGAAACATTGAATTGTTATTAGTAGCTCCTAATCTCACCAAAATTCCATCTTTTAAAATGATATGGTTAGTAAAGGAAAAAAATAAGTGAAATAAAAGGTAGGTTATTCATTTGTCAGGGAAATAGTTATGTCAGAGAGGAAGATCAAAATTTGGTACTTAGAATCTATAAGGGATTCAACTTGTCATAGTCAAATTTGATGTCTTATATAATGGAAAGGAACATAAGCTTGATGATTCCAACCAAAAATGACCCACACAGACTCCTCTAAATGAGATCAGAAAGCACAAAACACATCAGGCAATCTATTATATACTGATAAGAGCACCATAGGTTGGCAGGAATTTTATTGACTTATCATAGAACTACATTCCATTTCTGTAAGTCATCCAATTAAATAAAATGATATATTTGAGACACAAAATAAAGATATTTAGAAAAATATTTGCAATACCAAAGATGTATTCCCCTGTATGAAAACCCTAGTGCATTTTGTAAAACCCATTTATGCTCATTGATAGAGATATATTATAAAACATATTCCTATTTAATAAGAAAAAAATTGTTTGGCATTGGAATAAAAAGGAGAGCTTCCAATAGAGTAGCAATGAACATATACTGGAATAATATAAATAATCACAAATAACAGTATGGTCTTTTAAATAAAGTATAACAGGTCATTTAAATGAAACTCTTGCAGCACACACACACACACACACACACACACACACACACACACCCCTAAAGTTTAAAAAACAAAATCTCAAAACACTATGCTTTAAAATGCTTCTATGTGGAAGAAAAATAATTAGTGTAATATTACAATTTTAGAGGATAAATTATAAAATATCATGACCAACATGCAACATAAATACATGAAAAATAATTTGAGACAAGTCTTTCTCCAAAGACAAGAGAGTGAATGTATGTATTTACTTCAACCATTAACTCTAGAAGCATTTAGGCAGAAGTGTGAGTGGTATGTGTGTGTGTGTGTTGTGTGTGTGTGTACACATACATGTATACAGAGTGCATACATACATGCACATATGTATACATACAAATCACACATATCACATGCAAACAAAACACACGCATACCCTTCCAGTCCTCTAGAGAATACTAAGATCATATGAATATTTTCAATGCAGTTTTACTGTTAGGGTTTTAAATCTAGGAAGGATGATTATAAAATAATATAATATCATTCACTAATTTTGAAGAAACATAAGTGGAAATTAGAATGTTAAGTTCAACTTCATTTTTATTTTTATTACTAAAGAAATGAAGTTTATATTCCAAGCCATGAGCCTGTTT
The DNA here is from genome assembly GCA_025594165.1 of Tamias sibiricus. Classification (NCBI taxonomy): domain Eukaryota; kingdom Metazoa; phylum Chordata; class Mammalia; order Rodentia; family Sciuridae; genus Tamias; species Tamias sibiricus. The sequence goes on from CM046668.1 coordinate 35,009,577, forward strand.
TTAGACTTTCTAGTTGAAACTAATACATTGATAAAACATTTACCTTTACAAAACAAGAGTAATGCTACATATTCTACAATTTTAGATACTTGATTTCATGAATATGTATGACTTATCAAAACTTTAAAATGTACTTTTAAGGTGTTTACCTGAATCTCTACAAGAACTGGTAATGAAAGGATATGGAATAATACTGACTTTTTTAAAAAAACATCTTAACTATAATAACATGGAAACATTCCTGTGAATAAAACCATGTAGATGTTATAAATAACAAAATAACCCAACACTAGTAATTGGATTGTTGCCTCAAAGTTTCATTAACATAATAGGTTTTGTTTAGTTGGCTGTGATTAAACATGAAAATGCAATATTTTCTTTCCTTTTTAACGTCTAATCCTTAGCCTTTGTTAATGGTCTAAGAAGTCTTGAGTGTAATTCTACAACACAAATATCTTCAGCTGGGCTTCTCTTCTAGGTTTCAAATTTATATAACTATCCTATATTTCAACTTATATACTCAATGTATTTCAAAGTCAAGATAAATTATAACCCAAATATCACCTACAGCTCAAACTTATGGTTCACTCAAGAGTTCTTCACCAATAAATATTCATGGATCACATACTATATGCCAGTTATTTCTCTAGCACTTGTGATACATCAGTGAACAGAACAGATAAAATTCCCTGCTTCTAGAGAACTTACTCTCTAGAGATCTATCCACTGCCCCAAACGTCTGAGACCCACCTTGACTCCGCTTTCCTCTCACTTTGCCATAAGTCTTTTGTGCTACTCTAACACAGTACCTTAGACCAGGAAATTTGTCAACAACATGAATGGATTCCTCATAGCTATGAAGGCTAGAAAGTACAAGACCAAGGCACCAGCAGATTCAATGTCTGTTGTGTGCTCACTTTCTGCTTCAAAGACTGCATCTTCTGTAGGTGTCTTCACATGATGACAGGGTAAACAAGTTTCTCAGGCCTCTGTGGGCTGTATGCCCATTCATAAGGGCAGAAATTTCATCACCTAATCATCCTCCATGCCTACCACCTCTTAATACCATCACTGTGGGAGCCAGTATTCAACATATGAATTTGAATACAGATCATAGCACATCCTAAAAGCTAACCAATAACCAAATGTTTTCTTGCCTCCATTGAAAGAATTCTCTCAAATTTAGTCAATATTCTGCATTTCCATAGCTACTACCCAAGTCTAAAGTACAATAGTTTCTCTCCCCAATTATTGCTGTCTTTCTTAACTCTTAATTCTGCCAACTGTTGTTCTTTTAGTTCATTTTGTGTATATCAGTAGTGAAGTTTATAAGACTAAGCATGTTACTCACCTGTATAAAATTCTTCAGTGTAACGGGAATTCCATTTTTGTCTGAAAAAGGAAGAACTAGCTCTTTGATCCTACGGAAACAAGAAGAAAAAAAATAATGGATTAATAATCCATACTTCAATGCATACTATCAAAGAGTGGCAAATACAAGCAATCATTGAATAACTGAATGCAGACAGGGAGGTCTTTTATCAATGAGCAGAGAACTACAGTAGTTTTCATACCAAAGATAATCATTTGATCTTGGTGCCAAGGTGGACAAAGAGAAGCCAAGTTTTTTCAATAGCATTGGTAGGTGGGTAGATTGAAAAGTGGAAAACCTCAATTGCAAAAATAATAATTGTTAAAGTCATTGTTCCTTCCACTCCTAGAAACTCAGAAATGTGCTAAGAAAAGGGAACTGGAGGAGAGAAAAGAAAGTAAAAAAATATGTATAATCCCAAGCATAATGTGATACTTGGGTTGCAGGGAACTGCTTAAGTTAAAAGTACTGACAAACCAGTACTTTCTAAAAATAAGGCCCAACTATCCTCCCAGTTCAAATCCTGACATCAAAACAGCACCACAGCAGTGCCAACAAACTGATTGGTTACAAGAAATCGAGGGATAAACTCTACCTAATTAAGGTTGTATCCTAGCCTCAGGTGAAAACAATTCTTGAAAGAGTCTGAAAAAATCATTCCCTCATTAGAACTGGTATAAAGAAGAAAGGACTTCCATTTTGGCATCTAGAGTTGGGGGTAATATATTTTAACATTCAGAAAGAAACCTTAAAAAAGAGAGAGAGAGAGAGAGATGTGAGGTATAAAAGAAGTATAAAATTATAGATTACAAAATTCTAATAGAATTATTTCATAAGTGAGCAGTTTATTGTTCACAGCAAAGACACATCATTATAAGTATGTTTAAGAAAGTATAAGATTTTTTTTTTTTTTTTTTTTTTTTGGTAGGGGGAAGGTAGAGTAGAGAAGTTTACTTTCCAAGCTGCTCCATGGCATGAGACCAGGAAAGCACACAAACAGTTTCTCTTTGAGGTGGATAAAAAGAAAACCTTACTGGGGTTTAATACTGGAATCTCAGAACAGTCTAGTGATTTAGATGGTTGGATAGAATAAAAATTTTAAAAAGAAAGAAAAAAACCCACCGCCAGCAGCACCAACAATCAGTGCAGATCAAATCAGAAGTGGAGACTAAGAAAACCCACATTTCAGGTGGCAATGTGGCATGGCTTGAGACAAAGAAATCAGTAGTCAAGGACCTTGTCGAACTAATCCAGTGGGTGAGCTATAGTAAATTCTCATGTAGGAAAAATGCTGCATGTCTCCCAGTAGCCCGCTGAGAACCAAGATAGCTGCCATTATTTCCTGCAGCTCTAAGGTGGCCAGCAGGTTCCAAACCCCAGCACCCAGGCCTGTTTAATTCCAGCTGGGTCAGAAAACCTGACCTGACAGAAGCCTGCCATGTGACAGAGTGTGACTAGAAAACCGGGTGGAATTCGGGCATGGAGAGTGTTGCACCTAGGAGAATTTGAGACACTCAGACCCAATAATAGATGCCCTGTGCGTCTCACCCTTTCAGTCTCACCATTCAGAGGACCAGCTGGGAGAACCGGGAACTTCATCAGGCAGCTGAGAGTGAAGGTGCACTTTGGCACTGAGACCAGGAGGCTAAGATACAGGAGCTGCAAGTGGCAGAGGGGGTGAAGAACTGGCTCCTCTGCCTCTAGAGTGGAGCCTGGGAGAGGCTCCAGGGGTTTAGACTCCCAGTACAGATTGGAAGCATCCAGGCTCCATAGGTGTGCTGATTTAAAAGCTTCAGACCAAACATTATTCAACAAACTCCTCCTCTAGGAGGGCTGACTCTAGGAACTCCTCTCACAGAACTCTATAGCAAACGCTTTCTGTGAGTGGAGATGGAAACACCCTCCAACCTACCCCACCTCATATTGCCAAGAAGGGAAGCTGAGAAAACAGGCACCTTGAGAAACTCCACACAAAGAAGGACTAGGACAGCCTCCAAATACTACTCTTGTGCACAAAACATACCTAAAAAAAAATAGTAGGGCATGGTGTTACACGCCTGTAATCCCAGCACTTGGGAGGCTGAGTCCGGAGGATCGCCAGTTCAAAGCCTTAGCAATGGCAAGGCACTTAGCAACTCAGTGTGACCCTATCTCTATTAAAATGCGAAAAAGTGCTGGGGATTTGGCCCAGAGGTCCAGTGCCCCTGAGTTCAATCCCCAGTACCAAAAATAAATAAATAAATAAATAGACTATTAAGAATAGACAACCAAACTATAACATTATTGACAATTTTTTGACTACCACACAGAAATAATTCTTAATCTTCCAACAAGAACCTTTTTTCTTTTTAAGTTTTGTGGCTGAATGGTTCATGGGCATTTCCACATATATATATTTGTCTCACTCTTCTCATTTCTGGTGTTTCTTAAAGGTAATTATTTTCTTGACTCTGTCTTTTGAGGACTAGGGCTTTTGATTATTACACTTTGGTTTGTTTTTATTTTTTGTTGTTGTTTTATATTACTTTTCTACTATCTATTTCTCTTGATTCTCTTTCTCTCTTTTCTTTTACTAATAGTCAAATTCTATTGTTGCTCTTCCTTTAAACCTTTCTAGTACTCTCTCCCAACCACCCCCCCACCTCAATTATTACATCCTACATCTCCTCTTCATTCTCCCTCTTAACCTTTTTGAAATAGCAAATTCTTTGCAAACATACTGTTTCTTCTGTTGGCAATTGCTTACCATACCATTTCTTTTTATAGTGCTAATTAACATAGTAGATGTCAAAATAGGAACTAAGTATTTAGTTTACTTCTGTATATTATTTGCATTGCTTGTTATTACTTCTATCCCCTTAAACTTTAAGGTACTAGAAACATTCAAGGACACTGTAAATTCATAGTTAGCACTCTGCCACCTCAGATTTTTACTAATAAATGGGTATACATACATATATTGTTAAAAAAAAAAAAAAGAACAAGCCATCCCAAAAAATCAAAATACTTCATTAACAGAATCCAATGATATCACAGTGGAGGAAATGTCAGAGAAGGAAATTAGAAAGTTCATAGTTAAACTAATTTGTGAGGTAAAAGATGATGTAAGGAGTGCAATCAGAGAAAATCCAAGATATGAAAGATTACTGAAATAACGACATAGAAATACTGAAGAAGAATCAATCGGAAATTTTTGAAATGAAGGAATCAATAAACCAAATTAAAAACACAATTGGAAACATCACCAATAGACTAGACCACTTGGAAAATAGAGTTTCAGGCAATGAAAACAAAATATTTGATCTTCAAAAATAAAATTGACTATGGAGAAAAGATGTTAAGAGACCATGAACAGAATTTTCAAGAAATATGGGATAACATGAAAAAAGCAAGTTTAAGAGTATCAGGATAGATAAATGTTTGGAAATATAAGCCAAAGGAATGCACAATCTTTTCAATGAAATAATATCAGAAAATTCTCCAAACATTAAGTGTGAAATGGAAAATTGACTACATGAGGCTTACAAGACTACAAAAATACAAAATTATGAAAGAGCTACAACAAGGCATATTATTATGAAAATGTTCAACATACAGAAAGGTATAAAATTGTAAAGGCTGCTGGACAAAAATGACGGGTCAAATTTAGAGGCAAACCTTTCTGGATCTAGCTGATGTCTCAACCCAGACCCTAAAACTAAGAGGTCTTGGAATAATATATACCAATCTATGAATGAAAACGGATGCCAACCAAGAACACTATACCCAGTAAAATTAAGCTTCATGTTTGATGATGAAATAAAAATCTTCCATGATAAACAAAAGTTAAAAGAATTCACAACTAGGAAGACTGTGCTACAAAGCATACTCAATAAAATATCTCATGAAGAAGAAATAAAAACCAAAATTGAAAACCAGCAAAGGGAAGAAGTACACTAGAAGAATAGTCAATCAAAGGAGAAACTAATTAAAATTGAAGACCAGAAGTAAATCAAAATAACAAAAAAAAATTCATTTCTCAATAATTACATTGAATGTAATTGGCCTAAACTCTTCAATCAAAAGACACAGACTGGTGGATTGGATTAAAAAACAAGACCCAACAATGTTCTATCTCCAAGAGACTCACCTCATAGGCAAATACATCTACAGATTAAAGGTAAAAGTATGGGACAAAACATATTATTCACATGCATTTTGTAAACAAGCAGGGGATTCTATCCTCAGATAAAGTGGACTTTAAGACAAAGTTAATCAGAGGGGACAAAGAAGATCATTTTATCTTGCTCAAGGGATTTATACAACAATAAAAAATAATGATCATAAATATTTATGCCCCTAACAATGGAGCTAGTATGTACATCAAACAAACCGTTCTCAACTTCAAGAATCACACAGATTACAACACAGTAATATTGGGTTACTTTAGCAGGTTACTTTCATCATTGAATAGATCCTTCAAACAAAACCTAACCAAAGAAACTACAGAACTAAAAGATATAATTAATAATTTAGACTTAACATACACATATAGAATATTTCATCCATCAATGACTTAATACACTTAATTTTCAGCAGCATACAAATCACTTTCTAAAATAGGTATATCTTAGTCCACAAAACAACTCTTAGCAAATAGAAAAAAAAATAGAGCTAATACCTCACATTCTATTAAAATGGAATGAAATTAGAAATCAGCAAGAAAACATATCAAGAAAACATATCTCTCTAGGACACTATGAAGGAAGTTCTAAGAGGCATGTTCAAAGCATTGAGCTCATGCATTAAAAAAACAGAAAGCTGCCAAGTAAGTAACCTAATATTACATCTCAAGACCCTAGAAAAATAAGGACAAGTCAACATCAAAATAACTAGAAGACAAGAAATAATGAAAATTATGGCTGAAATCAATAAAATTGAAACAAAATTTATGAAAAAAATTTTTAAAAGTTGGTTCTTTATAAATAAATTGAACTCTTAGCCATACTTACCAACAAAAAGAGGGAAAACACCCAAATTTCCAAAATTTGTAATGAAAAAGAAAATATCACCATAGACACCACTGAAATACAGAGGATAATTGGAAACTATTATGAAAACTGACACTCCAATAAAATAGAAAATTTTGAACACATTGACAATTTTTTAGAGACATAGGAACCACCCAAATTGAACCAGGAGGACGTGAAAAATATAAACAGATCAGGCTGGGTTTGTGGTTCAGTGGTAGAGTGCTTGCCTAACACATGTGAGGCACTGGATTCAAATCTCAGCACTACATAAAAAATAAATAAATAAAATAAAGGTATTGTATCCATCTACAACCAAAACAAAAAATATTAAAAAAGAAAATATGAAAAGATCAATTTCAAGCAATGAAATTAAAGATGCCATCAAAAGCCTACCTGTTGCTGCCTGAAGCGGAAACCGCCTTGGAGCAACGAACGCCGCAGGAAAATTCGGAGGCAGGATGAAAATGAAAAAAGGTCTTTTATTCTTCTTCTCTCTCCGGCTCCAGCAATCACTCCAAACGCTCTAACTCCAACCACCACCTTCTTCTTCTTCCCACACACACTAACCAAACTCACCCAGTTATATACATATCGCTTTAACAAGGACACGTGCTTACAGCTCGAGCTTACAGGTGCGTCACGCAGTGTTCATGGGCATACAAAGATTCTTTGGATAATGTATTACTATCAGGTGGAAACTAGAACATCTTTTATGGCTTTCAGCTAACCGCAATCTTTAGCTATCTCCTTGATTATAGGCTCCTTCAAGTCCCCCTTTTAGTTTTAAAAGAGGGGATATTCTAGGACGTCCATGTGCAACCGACATTCTTACCCGTCATGGGAGTCTAGGCTGTCCTGACTCCTGGCTTAGGTTGACATGCCGGCCACATTAGACTGTCCCGTGCGACTGTGCCGTGTCTTAGGTTGTCCCCTTCTGGGGATCTTACCCGTCATAGGCTAACCAGCCATCCAATAGAGCCCTTCAGGATCGACTGTGTGTTCACTAACAGCCGTCCAATTTTTAGGAGATGCTGCGGCTTTAAGGCGGCAAGCCTACTGCTGACGAGCCAAGTTTCCATGGCGTATCAAGTTCTTTAAGCCAATCAGCTGCCCTTAGTTTCATCAAGTAACGCACTGAGTTCTCTTAGACAAATACCCGCAAGGCATTGTCCCGTAATGTCCCAAAATAATGGCAAATCAAAATGTCCATAAGTTATAACACATAGATTCAAGAGACCCCATGCATGCAGAGCAGAGGCCACACTGCTGGTTAGGTTGTTGATGCTTGAGCAGCAGGGATGCTTGCAGCGACCGTGGTCCCTGCAGTTGTAGCATCAGCCGTCTTTTTTATGTCTAGACATTTCCACTGGCAAATCTTCAGGGCCCACTACCTAAAAACTCAAGCATCCATTATTAAGGGAAAGGCAGTGCTATTCCAGCACTGAGATCAAAAGGTGAGCTGTCAAACTAAAAAAAGAATTATTAGAGTAGAAAATAAAAGTTGATCTCTGCTCACACACATTGCTGCTTAAGCTCCCACAAACATAAGCTGGTAAAATATCACATTCAGAAATAATCAAAGAGAAACTGAGGGTGTTTACTGCATTAAAGATAAAGAAAAGCTAAAGGCACTTTGGAAAAATAATTTGTTAGCTGGAATCCTCAAGTCTCTATATACACAGCAATCATATACCTGTTGAAATAATTCAAATTAATCAGCTATTAAACAAATGAAGTTAATAACAAATAAACGATCCTCTGTCGGAACACCAAAATATCAGGTTATACAACATTAAACATATTCACAGCTGAAGAGAAGTCCCGGAGACAACTATAAATCAAAATTGATTATCATTATAATAGATTATCTAATTAAAATATTCTGAACTTATATGAATATCTATTTATCTATCTATCTATCTATTGATTATCTAATTAGAATTTTCTAAGCTTAAATGAATTAACGTTATTTGGATCTATATCTATCTACCTATTTTTTTTTTAAGCGCTTAATTATTTGTGACGTCACACTAGACAGACGCACATATAAACATATATTTGTGACATCACATTAACATGAAATTTAGACAAATGCACAGACATAAAGACAGATATAAAAGAAAAAAATACAATTGTGTATACACTGAAGAGAGATCTTCTTGTCCCGGCCGGGAAGATGAAATTTAAGTTGTAAATTTAATGGAGGACTCTTAAGGGAATCACTCCATACCTTCATTTTGGTCCTCTTGATTTTGTACTTGTTTATTCAATCTAGACTCCTCAATAACTTCGTCTTGATCCTTTTGACTTTGTACCTGCTTTATCAATCTAGATGGTATCCATATTGGAGAGGATTCGTGCTTTGGAAAAACACAAACAGATCCTCTCCCCCAAATTAATACTGGGTCTGGACCCTTCCATGTACCTGAGAGAACATCCTTCCAGTAAACCAAAGGTTTATGTTGTTGGTGTGGGTTCCAGTGTCTATCTCCAGCCGAATGTCCATTAGAATCTAAAGTTAAGAAATTTAGGGTAAACAGGGCAACTGCCAATCTGTCCTTAGGATTTTTCCAGTTTCCATCTTTCTGCTTTAGTAACATATTTTTAAGTGTCCGATTTGCTCTTTCAATTATTCCTTGTCCCTGAGGATTATAAGCGATATCTGTTTTGTGGATAATATTGAACTTTGTACAAAATTGTTTGAAGGATGTGGATGTATATGCAGGGCCATTATCTGTTTTAAGCATTTTGGGGATGCCCAATGCAGCAAAAGCTTGCAGACAATGAGATATAGTATCTTTAACTTTTTCTCCAGAATGTAAAGAAGCAAAAATCATGCCTGAGCATGTATCTATGGTGACATGAATAAATCGTAATTTTCCAAAACTTGGCTCATGTGTGACATCCATCTGCCACAAATGATTGGGCATCAAACCTCGTGGGTTAACCCCATAATGTGGATTGGGCAAAAGTGTTACACAAGATGGACATTCTTTTACAATTCTACGAGCTTGTTCTTTTGTGATTTTAAATTTTTGTCTTAAGGTAGTGCTGTTAACGTGGAACTGGGAATGAAATAAAGTAGCTTGTTGTACTGTAGTAAATATAAATATTGTTTTAGTGAGGGCGTCAGCTTTTTGATTACCTTCATGGAGAGGACCAGGCAGATTAGTGTGAGCGCTTACGTGACCTATAAATAAAGGTTCTTTTCGTTGCCATAGGAGATTTTGGATTTGAGAAAACAATTTAAAAGCTGGAGTATGTGGTGCTATTGGACCTGCTAGCTCCAATTTAGGGACAGCATGTACAATATAGTGGCTGTCTGAAAAAATATTCATAGGCTGTTCTTTAAAATTTTCCAGAGCTATTATTATAGCTTCGAGTTCCACTAATTGAGCTGATTTTTGATTAGTGATATGAATCATTTTTTCATTTGGAGTGACTACTGCAGCAGTACCGTTAGAGGATCCATCTGTAAATACATTAAATGCTTTAGGAATGGGTTGAGTTTTTATTACCTGTGGGAATATGATAGGATGATTGATACAAAAGGACAGTATAGGAGATTTAGGAATATGATTGTCAAAATTTGCAGAAGTAGAGCATCTAGCTATAGCCCAATCATTATCATTGAAGCACAAATATTCAACCTGTGACGATGAATAAGGAGTAATAATAGTAGCAGGATGAATTCCAAATATTTTAGTAGAGGTTTTAAGTCCTTGAAGAATAAGTTTAGCCACCATGGAGGTATAAGACTCAATTGTACTTTTAGGAGAGACAGGCAAATGTATCCATAATATAGGTCCCTGTTGCCAAAATACTCCTGTTGGTGTATATTGTGAAGGAATAATAATCAATATTAGTGGTTGTGCAAAATCAAATCTATCGCAATGGGATCTTTCAATGGCCTGTTCTACTAATTTTAGAGCTCTCCTGGCCTCAGGAGTTAATGTTCGCGGTGAGGATGGATCAGGGTTCCCGTGAAGGATGTCAAATAAAGGTTTTAATTGTCCAGTAGTGAGGCTTAGTGTAAGGCGAAGCCAATTAATGTCTCCCAATAATTTTTGGAAATCATTGAGGGTGGTCAAATGTTCTTTACTTATTAGAATTTTTTGGGGTTTAACAAAAGTATCCATGATTTTAAAGCCTAAATATAGTATAGGTGATCTGCTTTGAACTTTTTCTTCTGCTATATATAATCCATATTTTTTTTAAAATTTTTTGTTATTTCACTAAATATATTAAATAAGATTTTTTGATTAGGGTGAGCTAATAAAACATCGTCCATGTAGTGTAGACACATGAGGTCTTGATATTTGTTTTTAATGGGCTGTATAGCTCTGTCCACATATAGTTGGCACATTGTAGGGCTATTTGCCATTCCCTGTGGCAGTACTTTCCATTGATATCTTTTATCAGGGCCATTATTACTGATAGAAGGAATTGAAAAAGCAAATCTGGGGGCATCCAGAGGATGTAGGGGAATGGAAAAGAAACAGTCCTTTATATCAAGAGTTATAAGGTAATAGTTTTTTGGAATAGCTACAGGATTAGGAAGTCCAGGTTGGGTAGATCCCATAATTTGCATTGTTTTATTAATTTGTCTTAGGTCTTGTAATAGTCTCCATTTTCCCGATTTCTTCTTAATTACAAATATGGGAGAATTCCAGGGAGAAGTGGAAGGCTCTATGTGTCCTGCTTCTAATTGTTCTTTAATTAATTGATGGGCCGCTTGCAATTTTTCTTTGGATAGGGGCCACTGAGGGACCCAAACTGGCTTATTAGAGAGCCATGGTATTTTTAAAATTGTTTTCTCAGTGGCCCCTAGAAAAAATGTTCTTTGCCTTTTTTATTATGATTAGGATTTTTATTCTTAACACCTGCAGGCTTGGTTGCTAGGTGTAGCCCCATTTGATGTAAGATATCTCTTCCCCATAGGGTAACTGGCAAGCTGTTTAAAACATAAGGTTGGAATGTTCCTGTATGGCCTTCATTGTCTTGCCAATTTAAGATTACAGCACTTTGTGCTGGGGTATTACTATATCCCAAGCCTCTTAAACTGGTTGAGGCTTTCTGCAGAGGCCAGTGCTTAGGCCATTGTTGTAGATTTATGATGGAAGAGTCAGCTCCTGTATCAATCAGCCCCTCCATCTCTATACCTTGAATTTTTAATTTGCACATCGGCCTCCGTGAACAATCCTGAACCCAGAAAGCCATAGGTCCTGAACCAGTGGAACCGAATGCTCTGCTATTTGTATTTTGTGGCATGCTTTTAAAAGAACTATGGAGACTGGGAATGAGGAGCAGCTGTGCGATTCTGTCTCCTTGATTTATGGAGATGATACCCCTGTGTGTACTTAGCATTATTTTAATCTCTCCATTATAATCTGAATCAATAACCCCTGGTATAACATTAAAGCCTAATAAACTCTTGGAACTACGCCCAAGGATTAGTCCCACAGTTCCTGAAGTGAGAGGTCCCCTGATTCCCATAGGAATCAGCTGAACCCCCATTTCAGGTGTCAGGACCATCCGGGCAGTAGAACAGAGATCTAATCCTGCACTTCCTCTTGTCCCTCTGATAAGGGCGTTAATGGGTAGGAGGGATTGTGACGAGGAATCATTTGGATCTGAGGGCATTCCTCCTCTAGTGCGCATTCCTCCTCTAGTGCCTCGTACATTTGTGGGCCCCGGGGCATTGGGCCCTGTGCCCCGTTTTTTGAAATCCTTGATAAATCATTTCCATATATATCATATCTGGAATGGCATTGATTGGCCCAATGTATACCCTTTTTGCACCTGGGGCATCGGCCTGGAGCGCGGTATGAATTTGATCTTATTACCCTTGGGGGATATTGCTTAGCATATCTTGGTTGATTATAATACTTTTGTCTGGAATATCCTGTTCTAGGTTGAAACCTTTGGGAATTTTGAGGGGAGGAATTTTTCATCACTGCAGCAATTACGTTGCCTGTGATAACAGCCTCGTTAATGTCTTTGCACAGTCTGATATAAATTGATAAGTCTTTTTTACTTCTCCACGGCCTTATTGCATCCTGGCAATATTTATTAGCATTCTCGTACGCTAATTGGATAACTAGAGGCATAGCTTGCTCGACTTCGCCAAAAACTCTAGATGTTGTTTTTAAGAGTCTATCTACAAAATCAGCGTAAGGTTCGTTAGGCCCTTGTATAACTTTTGATAGGCTGCCTTGCAGATCCCCTGTGCCTGAGATTGTCTTCCAGGCTTTCACAGCTGCAGTGTGTATCTGGGCATACACACCTGGATCGTATTGTAGCTGATTTTGTAGTTCGGCGAACTGACCCTCCCCTGTGAGCATATCTATATTGCGTTGAGGGAAACCTGCTGCAGCATTTCTCTTTGCTATTTCTGAACAAAGTTCCTGGAATTGAGTTTTCCAGATTAGGTATTGTCCCCCACTTAGTACCGCTCTGCATAGACTTTTCCAATCTGAGGGGGCTAAGGTTAGGGTGTTAAGTGACTCTATCATACTTAATGTGAACGGAGCTTGAGGCCCATAGGTCATTACCGCCTCTTTAAAATTCTTTATTGTTTTAAAGTCTAGGGACTCGTGATATCTTTGTCCCTGTTCATTTTGAAATACTGGCAGTTCTAGGTGCTCCTGCGGTCTATGTTGTTCGAGAGCATATAAGCGCTCAGAAAGGCTGCCAATTTCTACCTCAAGGGCACGTACATTCTGATCAATACTCCTTATTGTTTCTGTTAGGTATTCTATCCATGAAGGAGCAGAGGGCACTAGTGGTCCCTCTATTTGACGGTCTTTTCTCTTTTTTAATTTCTTTTTGTTCTTTTTTATTGGAGACTGTGCTCCCTGAATCGCTTTTTGATTCCTCCTCACTACTAGCTTCATAATTCCTAACTGGCTCAGTGGAGGAGACCGTACTCTCATGGTTTGGCTCCTTGTTACTATTATCACTTTCACTAGTATCCTGAGTTTCAGCTTCTAAGGAGAGTACATACTCCTCAGCTAATTTTATTAAGCTTCTGATGGCTTTTGCAGTTCTTACTTTTGAATTTATATTACTGCTCTCCTTGCTGGTCTCAACTGAGTCAGAGGATATGCTTTCTTGTTCACTTTTCTCACTATCCTCTGAGTTCTCGCTATCAAAAATTTCATTCGTGGCTTTTATAAACCAACTTTTTGTTATATTCGCTCCCATATTTTTAAATTTTCTTTTTTCTTACCTTGCCGCCGAATTCCCCGTACAGGCCACCACTTGTTGCTGCCTGAAGCGGAAACCGCCTTGGAGCAACGAACGCCGCAGGAAAATTCGGAGGCAGGATGAAAATGAAAAAAGGTCTTTTATTCTTCTTCTCTCTCCGGCTCCAGCAATCACTCCAAACGCTCTAACTCCAACCACCACCTTCTTCTTCTTCCCACACACACTAACCAAACTCACCCAGTTATATACATATCGCTTTAACAAGGACACGTGCTTACAGCTCGAGCTTACAGGTGCGTCACGCAGTGTTCACGGGCATACAAAGATTCTTTGGATAATGTATTACTATCAGGTGGAAACTAGAACATCTTTTATGGCTCTCAGCTAACCGCAATCTTTAGCTATCTCCTTGATTATAGGCTCCTTCACCTACCAACAAAGAAAAGCTCAGGGCAAGAAGGATTCTCAGCCAAGTTCTACCAGACCTTCAAAGAAGAACTAATAACAATCCTCCTCAAATTATTCCATTAAATAGAAAAGGAGGGATCCATTACAAACTCATTCTATGAAGCTAGTATAACCCTGATATCAAAACCAGACAAAGATACATTAAGGAAAGAAAACATTAAACCAATATTTCTGATGAACACAGATGCAAAAATTCTTAATATACTGGTGAATCAAATACAAAAAGACATTTAAAATATAGTGGACCACTATCAAGTGGGTTTCATTTCAGGGATGCAAGGCTGGTTCAACATACAGAAATCAGTAAATGTAATTCACCACAACAATTGATTTAAAGACAAGTATCACATGATTAGCTCAATAGATACAGAAAAGGCATTTGACAATATACAGCATCCATTCATGTTCAAAACACTAGACAAACGAGGGATAGTAGGAACATACCTCAACATTGTAAAAGCCTTATATGTTAAACCCAAGGCCAGCATTCTAAATGGAGAAAAACTAAAAGCATTCCCTCTAAAAACTGGGACAAAAAAGAGGTGCTCTCTTTCACCAATTTTATTAATCATAGTCCAAAGCAATAAAAAAAAGAAAAAAAAAGAAAAGAAAGAAAGAAACTCAAAGGATACATACAGGAAAAGACAAGTTCAATTAATCCCATATGCCAATGACATTATTATCCTGTTTTCCGAAAGCACGAAAAAGTCCACCAAAGAACTTCTAGAATTTCTAAATTAATTCAGCAAAGTAGCAGGGATACAAAATGGATACATAAAATCAATCTTGTTCCTATACTCCAGTGTTGAATCTGCTAAAAAAAGAAATTAGGAAAATTATCCCATTCACAACAAACTCAAAAAAAAAAGAAAACTGGTACTCAACCTAACAAAAGAGGTGAAAGGTGAAAGACTTCTACAATGAAAACTAAAGAACACTAAAGAAAGAAATTGAAAAAGACCTTAGAAAATATAAAGATCTTGCATTTTCATGGATAGGGACAATTAATATTATCAAAATGGCCATACTACCAAAAGCATTGCACAGAGTTAATGTAATTTCTATTAAAATTCCAATGACATTCTCCATAGAAATAGGAAAACCTGTCATGAAATTCATTTGGAAAAATAGGGGTTCCAGAATAGCCAAAAAATTTCCTTAGTGAGAAAGGCAAAGCAGGAGGCATCACAACACCAGAACTTACACCAAGCTATAGTAACAAAAACAGCATAGTATCGGTACCAAAACAGATGTGAAGACCATTGGAAGGGAACAGAAGACACAGAGATAAACCAACACAGAATTATCGCATACTAGACAAAAGAACCATAAATATACATTGGGATAGCATCTTCAACAAATGGTGCTGGAAAAAGTGGAAATCTATATGTACCAGGATGAAATTTAAACCCTATTTCTCACCCTGCACAAAATTCAACTCAAAGTGGATCAAAGACCTAGACAATAGACCAGAAACCCTGCACCTACTAGAAGAAACAATAAATGAAAATGTTTCCTCACAGCAAAGAACATGAAGTGAGAACCTACAGAATAGGAGAAAATCCTTCCTACCTGCACCTCAGATAGAGCATTAATCTCCAGAAATATATCGAAATTTGTTTTAGTTGGCTTTTTCATCCTGTGAATAAAAGGCTGAATATCATGGCAGAAGACTGTGGCAGAGGGAAGCAGCTCACATGGTAATCAGGAAGCAGAGAGAGATCTCCACTTGTCACATACAAATATATACCCAAAGCCACACACCAATTTCCACCTCCTCCAGCCATGCCCTAACCACTTCAGTTACCACTCAGTTAATCCTGATCATGGGATTAATTCATTAATTGAGTTAAGACTCTCACAGCCTAATCATTCTCCTCTGAACATTCTTAAATTCTCTCACACGTGAGTTTTGGGGGATACCTCATATCCAAACCATAACAAAATTCAAAAAACTTAGCATCAAAAAAACCCAAATAACCCAATCAATAATTGGGCCAAAAACTGAACGGACGATTCACAGAAGAATAAATACAAATGGTCAAAAATATATGAAAAAATGTTCAACATCTAATCAAGAATATACATAACAATAAATATTTGCAAAGATGTGAGGAAAAAGGTATACTCATACATTGCTGGTGGGACTGCAAATTGCTATAACCACTCTGGAAAACAATATGGAGATTTCCTCAGAAACCTCAGAATGGAACTACCATTTGACCCAGTTTTCCCACTCCATGGTATATACTCCATGGTATATATGCAACAGATGATTGGATAAAGAAAATGTGGTATATACACACAATGGAATATTACTCAGCCTTAAAAAAGAATGAAATTATGGCATTTGCAGGTAAATGGATGGAGTTGAAGAATATCATGCTAAGCAAAATAAGCCAATCCCCCCCTCCAAAACAAAGGCCAAATATTTACTCCAGTGTATGGATGCTGACCCATAATTGGGGGAGGAGGCTAGGGAAGAATGGAGGAACTTTGGATTGGACAGAAGGGAATGAGAAGAGGGGAGGGGTGGTTGGGGTTGGAAGGATGGTGGCATGAGACAGACATTATTACCCTAAGAAAAGCGAAGATAAGATAATGAACTGCCTGTGAATTTATTTATATCTGAAATGACTAAAAGTAAGATAATTTCTAAAATATCACTATCACCTCTGTTAACCATCATCTAAAATATATTTTACAGATATTTCTGTCCAGATAAATATAGGATAAATATTTATATTTTAACATTTATGATATGCTCTGTAATAACCTCATAGAGTATTTTCTCCTTAGGGTTTCATTTTAACACTCATATATGGTAATAGAGGTTGTATATTGTACAAACCTAGGATTGCTACTTATAGAAGTTAGCTCACATTCCCCACAAAGGAAGGTGGAGAGTGATGGGCAATTGCCTTATGGGGAAAATAGCAATATCTAGCATATCTCCCCAGGCCATTGAATTCAGCCTCATATGATGCCATGAGACACAAGAAAACTCAAAGGAAGCAATTAAGCTTTAAAAGTATTTAGAGACCTCAGAAGGTTATCTGGACATATAACAACTTGAAATCATTGATAGATCCTTCATCTGAAACAGCCAACAGAAATATGATTAAAAAAAAAAAATAAGGTACCATTCTCATTACCAACAAACAACAAAATGACTAAGCAGTTGTTGTTGTTTTTTAATCAATTCAGCAAAGAAGAAGAGGAAGATAGAAGGAAGAAGAAGAGAAGGAAAAGTAGAGAAGGAAGAGGATGGTAAGGAGGAGCAGGAGGAGGAAGAGGAGGAGAAGAAAGCCTGCACAAGAACTTTCTGGAAAAAGGTTTAAAATTCTGTTATAATACACAAAAGAAAATTAAAATACATGGGGCAATATTCTACGTTCATGTATGGAAGCACCTGATTTTCTTTCCAAATCTAATGTATCCATGATCTTCTAACTATATTGAAGGTGGAATAGTTTTAAATTAAAAAAACTAATGCCACTATTCATATCAACTGTAAGGTTCACATATTGATGTCAGTTTTGATGAAGAAGAGACATCTGTGTCTCACAACCAGTTAAACTGCAAATTTCCTCTCATTTCAGTTAGAATGGCAGTCAACAAGAATACAAATTAGAATAAATTATGGGAAGAATGTGGGTCAAAAGGCATACATTATTGGTGGGACTGCAAATTACTATAACTACTTTAAAATCTGGACTTATGATTTCTCAAAAAACTAGGAATAGAACCAATACATTACTTAGCTATTCCCTTCCCTTGTATTATCCAAAAGAGCTAAAACCATCATTCTACAGTGATAGATGATACCAACATTTATAGCAGCCCAATTAATAACAGCCAAATTATGGAACCAGGCTAGGTGTCATTAACAGATGAATGGAAAAAGAAAATGTGACACACACACACACACACACACACACACACACACACACACACACAATTGATTTTTACCCATTCATAAAGAATAATGAATGACATTTGTGGCAAATGGATAAAATGGGAAAACACCATGTTAAGTGAAATAAGTCAGATTCTGAAAGTCAAGGGTCAACTACTTTCTCCCATGCAGAAATTAGAGAAGGGGAGAAAATGATTTTTAAAAAACAGAGGATTTCATAAAAAATAGAAGGGAGACTAATTGAATAGAAAAGGAAATCCAGATAAAGCCAAAAGTTTGGGCATGTGTTGGAGAATTCATATGTATACATGAATATATATGTAATTATAATTCTTTAATGGAAATAATAATAGAGGACAGATCAGTAGAACAGAGTAAGTAGATCAGGGGAGGAAGGGGAGGAGGTACAGGGAAGGTACTAAGGAATGAGACTGATCAAATTATGGGTATGTATGAACATGGCATAATGAATTCCACTATTATGAATAATTATAATGCACCAATTAATTATTTTTGAAAAAAGTATACACAAAACACAAGCATAGTATTGATGAGCAACAAATAAAAAAATAATGAAAGTACAAAAACAAGAATAGACGTATTGATGTACAATATGATGACATCATGAAGACATAGAAAAAATTATTTTAATGATATTGTGGGGAAAATTACCTCATGATATGGAAAATACAAAATCTGGGTCTCTACACAACAAATAAAAGTGACTTCCAGATGAAAATTCAGCTATAGAGAGATAAAGTACAAATATAATAAATTATTGAAGAAGATATTTGTGATCTAGGTGTATAGAAATAAATAGGCAAAATACCCAAAAAGTCAGTTCATAAACTTAAGACTTGATGGATTTAGCACATCAAAATTCAAGACCATTTAACAGCCACAGGGCAGATTTGAAGAATATATTTGTAACATCTAAAATCGATAAAGGATTAAGAAAGAGAATATAGAAAATAATTTCAAATCAACAAGAAAAAGACAAGAAGCTTGATAGAAAATAAAGGTCTTAAAAGATAATTCACAGAGAAAATATCCAATCTCTGACAAACATATGAAAAGTTGTTTAATCTTAATCAACTATTAATCAAATAGTTAGCAATTATAACAATGAGGTATAATTTCATATTCTTCAGAATGGTGATAACCAGAAAATGGGATAATTGTAATTATTGGCAATGATGTGGGTGAACAGGAACTTTCATGCCCTGCTGGCAGTGAATACTGCAGCAGACATTCTGGAAAGCCATCTGGCAATATTTAGCAAAATTACATATGTGTGTTTCCTATGACACAGAAACCCCAGTCTTACTACACGTTTCAGAGAGCACTTGCACAAATCAGTGTAAGGATATTTAATAAAGACACTCATCCTAGAATCTTTCATGCTAAGAAAAAAAAAAAAAATGAAGCCATCCTAGGTGCTTATCATCAGGGAATGGGTCTGTAACACTATGTCAGATATGGACAAGAAGGCCTCAGTAAGATGCAGCAAGCCATAGATAGACACAACATAGAAGCCAAAAATTATGGCATGAAATATGCAAGAAATTGATCAGTTTTATAGCAGGCTTCCATTTATTTAAATTAAGACCACATACAACATACGCAGATGTATGTGTACATACGCATACACACACACACACACACACACACTCAAATAGTTATTTACCCTTTGTTTGAATTAGTTGGAATGATAGGATTTTTAAATCAGATATGATTACCAATTAATATCTATGGAAGACTTAATACATTATTACACATTGCTTATATATGTACAAATAGAGAATATGAATATATGTATATATGTGTACGTATAAAATATATGCATAAAAAGCAAAAGGTTATTATCATTATATGCAACGATTAAAAATATTTTATCTACCTTTCTGATTCAATTTTAAGATTGTAGGATTTAAATTTTCCAATAGTCAACATACTTAGAAAGCAAGCTTGAATATTTCCTTAATTACACCATAGTGATTCTATGGTTCTGATATTTATTTTACCAGGGCTATTGAAACAATGCAGAAAACTGCCTCATGGCCAAGTGGTAACAGTATCAATTATCCTTCATATGAGTTAAATTCTTTTCTGTGCCTTCTGTGGACTTGCAGATTAAAGCAGGAGTCAGAATAGTGTTCTGAGAACACCTAAGGGACAGTAAAATGAATTTTGCCCTTAAAATTTTTGACGGAAGAGAAAGAAAAATTTAATCAGCCACTTTACATTTACATTATTGATTACTAGCAGGATTTTGACTGTCATGGGTAAATGTCAGGAACACTAATTAGATTATTTCAAGATTTGTGTGGAAATTAACAACAGATATTAATACATATAAAATGCAAACTCAGAAAAAAGGAGTTCCATTCTTTTAAATTTTTTCTTTCCTCATAAGGCTGCTTTCTTTTCCTATATCTTTTATATCCTTAGGATGATGGGATCAAACTGTGCACTGCTCAGAATATAGATTGGTGCAGGGATGTTCTGTAAGTTTAAGTATGCAGACAGTGTGATTCTTATCCCTGATATACCTAGGGTCTGCATAGCCACGTGGAAAGATTAATTATGGCTCACATCAATTTTGGCTTCTAGATGTCATGTAAAGAACATAACATCTGAAAGGTAGCTGCAGAATTTTGATTATGGCCATCTGAAAACCTGTGTAAGTGGTGAGTGGAGAAGAACAGGGGCTGTGGTATTCTTTTACAAAGTGTGCAGTAGGCAAGTAAAAGCAGATAGGCTGAAAATCACATCTTGGAAGTGCTGGCATGAAATACTCACTCACTCCAATTAGTTAACTCTTAGGATTAAAAGAAGAGAGATGAGGCCCTTTTACAAGATGTGTTCCATATGACTAATCTCTAAGATTGAAAGTGATGCTGTTCATAGCATTCAGAGTATTCAAGGCAATTCAGTAATTAATACCCCAATGCATATGTGAAAGGAAAAAGCAGAAAGATACAAAACTGATGTTTGATGTCTAGGCACTTCTACAATCCTTCTTTTAAAATAAATTACACAAGAGCAGATATGAAAGCATCTTAATTAAATTACTATCTATGTTTAATTCCAGTATTTAAGTGTGAGCCCAGACAAATGATACAGGCTTCAGTTTTTGTGCAAGTTGCTTCACAGCAGGAAAACAAAAATGTATTTCAGCCTGTTTCACAAAACTGAGCAACAAAAAAGAAACTAGATGAATCACAGGGGGAAAAAAATCCATCACAAAAATTGTGTAACATGGATTAGGAAAGGAGACCATATCTGTTTGTCCCTATGCTTCTTACAATCTGCAGTTAATTCATCACGGTGTAGCTCCCTAGATATTTAAGGACAATGGGAAATGTCCACAAGCCCTCCTCTTATTTCCATTTGCAGCCCTAGAGTGCAGTGGGCTGCAAACAACAAGCCATTTAAATGCCTCCCGAGGAGAACAGATATGCTGCACAGAGGCAAGCTTGCTCTAAGATGAGCAAGGAAATACAAAGCAGACAGGCAGTGAGGACAGGGAAATCATGCAGAAGAACCAAAAGAAAGGAAGAGGAGTAGAATATAAGAAAATGAGAGTCTGCTTAAACCGATGTATGGTAATAAGCTCAGACACTGGAAAAACTTCACAGTCGAAACTGAAACAGCACATCTGATTTCAGAAGCAGAACAGTGGAATAATGAATAGTGTAGAACCTCTTGGTCCTTAAAACTAGGTTCAGATTCATCCCCAGGAAAATGCTAGTGATTGGAAAAAAGAAAGAAAAAAAAACACTGGATTTGTCTTGAGTCACTAAATTTGAATTTCTTCTTTTTCCCTGGAGCTGCCAAAAAAAAAAAAAAAAAAAATGGGCTCAGAGTAATTGCTGGATTTGGTCTCATAATTACAGTTCTTGTTTGTGCGTCTGAATTGAGCAACCTTTAGAAAGTTTCACTGAGTACACAACAAAAAACAATATTATTATTTATGAAAATAAATTGTACTTTTAATTGAGGAGAAAAAACACTCTGTTTAGAAATGATCAAGTTAACCTCAACCATTTCTTAAGTTATAAGCCAACCATTCTTAATTATCACTTTTACTACTGATTATTTTGAAAATTTCCTATAATAAAAATTCTTAAATTTCTAGGCCCAAATTTCAGTGTGATCAGTCACTGAGCCCTATGTGCCTATAATTCAAAGGCAAATAAAGGTATACTTCTCTTTGAAAATGGCATCTATCACACAGCTCATGACTCAATTATCACTAAAGTATATATGAAAACATGCATAAAGAAAATAAAACTCATAATAATATACACCAGAACTCTTGATCAATCTATTTCTAGAATCTCTAGATGTTTCCACTAACCATGAGTTTGTAGGAACTGATTAATAGATAGATAGATAGATAGATAGATAGATAGATCTACAGATCAATCGATTGATCTCCATCTGCGAGCTGCCCAAACCATGTTACCTACAGTCTTGCCCCAACAGAAGTAGAAAATACCCTTTGTCTACATTCCCCTCACCACTAAACCAGCAACTCAAGTCCTGTAAAGATTCTCTGTGAACCTGGATATTATACATATTGCCTACATCTCCTTAAATAATATTTGTTTGCTTCTATCAAGACACCTCCACTTATGTGGCACTCAACTCTATCAATATCTACATTATACAGATGAGTCCATCCTCATTTTATCCTTTATTATTATTCAGTATATACCACAATAATCACAGAATTCCCATGTCATATTCCACCCCAAGTTCCTTACCCCATACATTGAAAACCACTGAGACTAAAAAAGAAAGAATGCAGCAAATAGAAGAAAAAGAGGAAGACACAGGAGAAAGATCTCTTTAAAATAAGCATGAAGAAAGTCAAGGATACAGCCCAAGTCCTTTGTGCTCAAAGGACAGAGGGAAAGAGGAAGTGTTTAAAGAAAAAATGAAGAGAAAAAAAAAAAAAGGATCAATAAATCAAAATATACCTTCTTTTCCCATCTATATGTTCTACTTCAATCTGCACTTGCTTGGGGATAAATAAGCCATTTTCTATCCTCTGTAGTTAATTTTGTGTTCAGTGGAGTATGTAAGTATGCTTCTTAACTCTTAGAAATATAGTGCATGTGCAGAATACAAGGAGAGAAGTAACTTAAGGAAAGAAAGACTATAGATTCTTTTCTAATCCATAATTCTGATTTTCAAAGTTTTCTTAAAGGTATAAGCTAAAACCTAATGGAATAAATTATAACATATAATAACTACACATGCCTTTAAATAATCAATGCTTATTTCATGATGAGCACTGTAACATCCCCTCTCTACACACACACTCACAAACACTATATAATATATGCATCCTAACAATTCTATAAGTCTAGTTTTATCCCTCTTTTGTAAGTGGAGTAATAGTCATAAGGAAATTGAGTAACAAGTAAGTTCATACAGGTAGAAAGTAGCTGAATCAGGGTTTGATTTCATTTCCCTGTGACTGCAAATACATATGACCTTACTGAGTATTCCAGGTTTGCAGTTGCATTAATGAGGATTCCAGTTGTTATGGTCTGAATATAATCTGTGTCCCCCAAGGGCCCATTGTGATGAAAAGTTTTAGTCCACTGGTAATGTTATTGGGAGCTAGTGTAAGCTCTGGGTAATGAAGACTAGTGGGAGGTCCTTATGTCACTGGGGCAGGTGATATTTCACATGCATCCGCTTTGGTGGTTCTCATCAAAGGGTTGTCATAAAAGGAGTAAGAAAGACCATTTTCATTCTTTCTCTCTGCTCCTCTTCCACATGTGACTGCTTGCCCCACATGAGTTCCTCCCATTGCTCCTGCCATCCACCCTCCAGCATGATGTGACAATGCTCTCACCAGAAATAAGCTGATACAGGCACCATAGCCTTGAACCCTAGAAAACTGTGTGCTAAATAAACCTTTCTAAATATTAAGTAATTTTCCTCCATTATTTCATTGTGGTAACATAAAACTGACTAATACAATAGCTCTAGCAAACTAATACACTAATGTTAGCAGAATTTCTTTAAAATGTGTTTCCATGACCAAATGCCTTGAATGCTAACTGGCCCAAGGCACTAATAAAACTATAAGACTATACAATCTGCCTTACTCTTAACAGCTACTGTGTTTTAGCTGTTAAGTCTTAGGTTAGACTCACTCAAAAAAAGGAAAATTAATGCAATGTAAACAGTGAAATAGACACTAAAAGATGGGGAAAGTCCTGTATTCAGGATGCTGTTGTACACACACAGAGATAAGGAGGGATTATTTTTCAGTACTGACATGTGTTACTCTGAATATTTACCACAAAGTCATAGAGAATTTGAAAAAAATAAATCAAGCACTGAATCTTTAAGATTCTCTTCTGATGAATTCAATTAAGAAAATACCAAATATTATGTTATTAGTACATTCTAGAAGAAGGAATAAAGAGATGGTAAGAAGGAAGGAGAAAAGAATTTACTTATTTTAATTTACACTTCCAAAAATGTCTATTTTACTACTAGAGCATGCCTTTTGAATGTGTTCAAGATAATCAAATGCATGTTTGTGGAAAACACAACACATTGCCATTGCATTTTAAAAATTATTTTGACTGTATTCCAAAAGCTTATATAAGTCATCCAACAGCAGTAATAACTGTGACAACATTCCAACAGGTAATCAAAGTCACTTTGTGTTCTGCTCTGTTACTTTGCACAGAGAATGTGGTAGCATTACATGACAACCCTGTATTTCTCACTCCACGTGCTCCTAGGAAGGAGCAGTAAAACATGTATCTCCATGTGCTTCTCAAATAGCAGATCCTAGAGATGTAGTTATACTTTCTTCCTCACCTGTTATGATGGGACTTTAGGAACGTTAGGTCACATTTCTGATGTCAAACTTTGGCCTGCATCAGAATTATGGGAAGATATATTAAATTGCAGATTGCTGGGCCCCAAATCCTGAGTTTCTGATTCACTTTGTTAGCAGAGGAAGCTCAAGAATTTGTGTCTTCACATGTTCCCAGATGATGGTACTCCTGCTGCTCTGGGGACTATACTTTAAGAACCATATGAAAAATTAATTTTAGCCAGTCTTTTAGAAGAAAAAATGCTGAACAACATTTCAAAAGAGGTCTATAAGTAATTTTACCCCATCGTATAATGAATAACCAAAAATAAATTACGTATAATCCTTAGAGTTGTTAAATTCTGCTTTCAAACTTCTCTTCTTTTTAATTTCTTGAAGCCAAGAATTGTGGTATGTCAATTTTCTTTTTTTGTCATAGCATTATGATGTGTTGTTTACTAAATATAAATATTTGTTGCTTTTCTTAACTGAGGAATGAGGAGGAAAGACAACTTTTATACTGTTAAGATTAAAAACTAGAAGTAGGATTTTTCTTTTGCTTAACAATAGATGCTGGCCAAGCTTACACAATACTCTTCCTACACTCATCAAATTATTAGGCTAAATGAGTAAAATCAACGCAATACAGGTCTAGAAAGGGCTTCAAATGACAAATTCTTAACTTGTCACAGCTGATAAATTTCAAATATTAATAAATTAAGGTTCCATTTCTCTCATAACCAACCCAGCCCCTACTTTAAGCAGTTACAAGGATTATTCCCACCTAACAGGCATTGTTATAAATTATAAGAGAGCTTCTCAGCATTATACATGTTTATGTCCACACATATTCCATGTTCTTTCTGTGACCATGTGTAGTATTGAGACGGCTTCACAGAATAGGTTTACTCTCCTTTTAAAAAATACTTTCTATAGTTCTGTATGGCTTGATACCTTGTAACAAAATAACAATGAGTGTGTCATCATCTGTACTACTTAATCCAAATTCGGGGTACAGCAATTTAGTCTCCTCTTGGTCATTCTATCATCACAATCCATACACCCAAAGCTCCCCCATACAGAAAGCTTTGTCAGCTACCACCTAGTTACACATGCAAACACTCAAAAAGTAGCATTAACATTAGAAAGTAGTGTGGAAGGCTTGAACAGTCTGTCCTAGAGTAGATTCAGTGTCTTTAGTTTTTGTGTTAAAATATTTCTCCCAATCAAATAAGTCCCATTATATTTTAGACCTCCAATGAGCTTTGTATGCCATTTTCATTGGCTGGATCTTGCTGGCCAAGGTCATTAGAAATAAAAAAGAAGATTCATTCCTGAACAAATATGATTAAAAATACAATTTCCTATATAAAAATTAATGTTTCCTATGAGTTTCTGTTCTATACAGGGCTATTCTAGCTTCTCCAATAAGTAAACTCCCAAGTCTCATAGTTGGAGTCTCTTTCTTTCTCTTGTAACCATCTAATATTGGTCTTCTCTGTAGAAGGGGATCTCCATGTGTTGATTCATGAACTTCAGCTCCTTGTATTTGGTGGCTCCTTCTTTCTACAGGACAATACCTAACAACCTCCAAAGCCCTTTTAGTAAATTCACGACGTAAAACTACTTTAGAATTAGTACTAAAATATTATCTATTTTTTTTCTCACTCCAAGTGAAGAGCTGCATTTGCCAGAAGTACATGACATGTGGCATCTCAGCTGTTTAATAAAGGATTAAGAAAGACATAAAAGAGATTTCTACAATGTCATTCTGCTAAGTGCCACTGTGCTCGGTAATTTTTTTAAAATTAAGTCATCATAAAAATTAAATGTTTATTTTTACAATAAACATTTTAAAGTGGAATCCTTTTTAAAATACAATGCACATGTTTAAGCAGAAAAAAAGAATACATATCAATTCTCTGACACAAAGGAGTAAACATCCAGTCTGCATGTTCTGTTATCAGCTGTAGGAATTGGCTCTGATACCATTCATCCATTACTTGTTTCCCTCACTTCTGACTCCCCATCAATTCCTAACATAAGGCTCAATAAATTATTAGCATATGCATGAGATCATTTTACCTGCAAAAGAGGTATCCTATCACCAAAGCTTTCCAAAAGTTTTATTTATTAGAGTCTTTCTTCACCCAAAAGCAATGTCGAACCATCACATTCAGAGAATCTCTGAACTGAACGTGTAAACATTACTCTACCCAGGAAACAAATTTAAAAACTAGTACATGGCAGATGATTACAACTTATCCTATTTGTTTCTGACACTAGAAGTTGTTTTTCCCCCACTAGGTTCACATATTACATGAAAAGTGAAATAAAACAATAAAATGATGGAGAGAAGAATGGATCAAAACTTTCCAATGCTACGTATCTTGATGGATGTATTATTATCCAACATTTTGAAAATAATAGAAATAACACACAGTGTGGGTTTTCTTTCAAATTTCATAGAAGACAATGGAAACAACAACTGATTTGCAGCACTACATTCAAAGAAACTCTATGATTTCATAAAGACAACTGCAGAACAAAACTACTCTTATGTTCCAAATACCAGCTCAAAGTAAGATATCCCAGTCCAAGAAATATTTCATACAGCAAGGGGTAAGTCTTACATATCAAGTAGTAAATTTACGTGATGAGGAAGTGTAACCTGAGCCTAGAGATTCACCCAAATATGGATGCTTTTGAACCAAGCTATGAATCATAAAGTCATCCTCACACTGAAATACAGCAGCCAGGTGAAACTCCTGCTGTTACTCTGAAGGCTGCTATGTGCAGAATTTGCAACAGAAAACATGAGAAGCAGATGGGAGAAGAGTTCCAGGCTTCAGTAGGTGGCTAGTACTCAGATTCAGAAAGATGGAAATTTTAAAAATAGACAAAAGGACACCAGCCAAGTCCAAATAAGGATAAATATCGAGTTCCCAGACTTATTGTCAGAAGAGGAATTAAATAAAAACATTCTAGAAGATTGAAGGTTTAAGTAAAAATTAAGATATAGCAATTTTAATATGTGTCTTCCTAATACCACAGAAACAGCTCATATTATGTAACAACTACAGGAAATACAAGAAGAAACAGACAGATATAAGAAGAAAACTTTATTACCAAGAGAATAGGTTGACAATTAACATATGTCAATATAAGATAAACTGGACAAAAATAGTCAATCAATTAGAATTTATAAATGTATATCAAACCCTTAATCAAAAGAAGAGAATATATCTTCTTCTTAAGATATATTCATAAAAATTAAAAATCCACATATTATTATTCTTAAGATATGTTCATAAAAATTGAACATATCTGTGAACAAAAAAAAAAGAAAATGTAATAAATTCTGATGAATGGAAATAACACAAACTGCATTATTGGCATTTATGAAAGGCAAAAAAATGACAAAACTAAATACACATTAAAACTTCATTGGATATTATTTCCTACCTATTAAATTAGCAAAATATCCAAAAGTATATCTCAATGTACTTGTTCTGAACCCAAGGGAAATAGGTAACCTCATATATTGTTGGTGACCATAACTAAAGTGGTACAACTGAGAAATTTAACAATGACTAGAGAATTTACATATACATTAGTCTTTTGTCCCCAATAAGCCCATCTCTAGTGATGTGTTCTAAAAATACACTAACAAAAAGTATGAAAAACATATGGTCAAGGCTATTCATTAAAGGACTACCTTGTATTAGCAAAATAAAAAGTGAAAATAACCCACATATCCATGAATATGGGACTTGTTTAATAAATTATGATGCCACAAAATGGAGCACACTGCTGCTGTAAAAATAAACGTTTCTATCATGTTACTATGAAGTTAGTTCCTAGACTTTTCATTCTTTGAAGAAAAAAAATCAAGATGGAGAAAAATTTGTATATTATATTACAGTTTACCTTAAG
Organism: Tamias sibiricus; assembly: GCA_025594165.1. NCBI lineage: Eukaryota > Metazoa > Chordata > Mammalia > Rodentia > Sciuridae > Tamias > Tamias sibiricus. Next base: position 35,038,349 of record CM046668.1, read on the forward strand.
AAAGACAGGATATGAATATATAAGCTTGTTTAAAAAAACATAAACAATGGAATTTTATTAAATTAGTGTTTAACTAGAGGAGGAATGAGGACACCGAATCAAGAGCACAGGGACAAAAGAAATATGTCTTTTAATATGCTTGTGTTCATATACTTAGAAAAGCAATCCCCCCAAATTAAAAAAATAGTGAAATTAACCTAATTGTATAAGTTGTTGGTGACACATCCACCTGGAGAATAGCTATTTCAAGAGTGTTAAGTATAGTATCACTTTACTATACCTCCCTGATGTGGGCTATCAGAAGGAAAAGAAACATCTATGCAAATACTTAAACTGATTTCAATAGTTATACTGTTGGTGAAATTATCATTTGAAAATTTTATGTATTTTGTGGGATAAAGCAAATAAGAAATTATGTGATCTCCTCATTCTGTCATGACTGGTATTGCCAATTCACCCCCTCTGTAAGAGAGAAAGAAAATTTACAGTGAAATTTATCTAATAAAACAGTAATAGTTTAGAATTATAATTGGAAGAATCAGTAGAATTCATGGAATATTCCATTTTTAAAAAAAATTAATCCTCCCTCCATTCACTGAAAAGCCCTAAATCTAATGAACTTTATTTGCACATAATCTAAAAGGGACCAGGACATCTTAGAAAAGTAGCCATTCCAGATATGGAGCTGGATACATGCCATAAATTTGATATTCATGTCTCCTAGCAGTGAAGACATCAAAGACTACTTCAGTCTTGTCAAAAAGAGTCATGAGTGAATTGGAAAAGGCTACCAATGGCTAAAACATGGAGAAGAAGGGTATTCGGTGCAATGGAAGAAACATGAAGTCTACTTAAAAAATTCACAGCTATACTAAAGTACATACACACAAATAAACCAATTTTTTCACACATAAATTATACCAAATAATTTACTCTTACTATAAAAACAATAAATAAAATGAAAAAATTAAGTATTCATTTTCCATTTTCTATGTGCATTTTAACAAACAATAATCACCCAAAATGAGGGGGTATTTGCCTTTCTAGAAATTACAGATTAAGTGAAGACGGAACTAAAATAATCTAAGTATCATCATAGACAGAAGAGACAAAATTGCATGCCTCCTACTAAAAGAACACAAGTTGAAATACAGATGAAAAGAAACAATGTCAGGGGAGACTTAAATCTAACGCATTAATGCTTGATAGGATGTTAGGACAGATTTCCCCAGAAGCTGTCTTTGAAAACAAGGATTCATGGACACATTTCATTAAGTTAGTATACCTACTGCCACCAAAGGAGAGCCGAATCGCTATAGGGGAATACAGTTAGATTTCATGCAAAGTTATGTAGATAGCTTTACACGATCCCACAGTGGAAGTGAGCTGTACAAATTGAACATTTGAGATTCCCTAACCAATGTATAGGATCTTTGCTTTCCTGAACTTAAGTCTGTCCATGATTATTCAAAGGCCATGCAGGGAGTAGTAAACTCCCAAGCACTACTGCCTCAGTGATGAGGGTGTAGAGGCAGACAAACACAAACAGGGATTTGAAGAACTGGCTTGCATGTAACAGGTATCATAGGTGAAACAAGAGTGGTCAAGAGTTGACAATTCTGGATACTTTGTGAGTGACAGTGGATAGATGGTCAATGGATTGTTTTCTGTACTTCCAAATTTGCTTAATCTCACCACTTCTAAATTTTTTTTTTAAAAAAAAGATCTGAACAAGCTGAGTGTGGTGGCACATACTGCTAATCCCAGCAGCTCTGGAGGCTGAGGCAGGAGGATTGCAAGTTCAAAGCCAGCCTCAGCAATTTAGTGAGACCATCTCTCAAATTAAAAAAAAAATAATAATAATTTTAAAGGGGCTAGGGATGTGGGTCAGTGATTAAACACCTCTGGGTTCAATCTTGAGTACAAAAAAAATGGTAAAACTTTTCAAAAAAATAATAAATAAAAGGACTGATAAGTATTTCTAAGGTATATTTTGAGGATCAAGTTGTAGATTGATATATCATGACAAAAAGAAAAGTGTTGGTGGAAGCATGAACCAGAGCTCCTCTGCTCAAGATCCAGATTTCTTGCTGTCTCCACACCAGGTCACCTAATCCCACCCCATGCAGAATGGCGAGCACTCCCACCTGACAGTCATAGTCATGAGCTCCACTGTTAAATTTCTTTAGTTTATAAAGATTCTTACAGACACGACTTTTCCCTCCTATTAACTAGAATTTATTTTAAAAAGAAACAAATGTGGGGAGATATTTAGCTTGATGATTTAACTGAAGGATAAATCAAAATCAAATAAAATGGCCAGCATTTATATTCTCAACATGTTGTCAATATAAAAATTTACCTGTAGCTTTAATGGTCCCCATGCAATATATAATAATAAAACTTTAAGATTTTACTTACCTCAAAAAAATTTAAATAAAAAAATTTACCACTCTGTCCCCATTAATTTTAACAATGTCCCAATCTGCAAACAAAAAAGGGAATCTTGGGAGTAACTAAGTAAGAGTTTCTGACAACAATATATTCCAAGCTAGGAAAATGAGTTCTAAGTTTTTTTTGTTCTGACTTCACTTCCTGTGGTTTTGGGGACAAAGCCTGAGCCTCTCTTTTCTTATCTGTAAGGCTAGGAAAATAATATCTATATCAAACTATTATTGGAAAAAGAAATTAAGAGAAATGCATATGATAGACTATAAAGCATGATTCACATATACACATATACCCTTATTCTGAATTCAATATTTTAGTCAAATTCAAAGGAAATATACATTAAGACATGAATCATCAAAGTGGGATTGCATTTCTCTTCCCCATTTTTTTTTAATAGTAGGAATCATTAGATATCAGAAGGGAGGGAAACAGACACAGAGCTTTCATTCTATGTAAGTTTCTCTTCTCCCACTACCAGCTCACAGTCTATTTCATACTTCAATTCATGTATTCATTCAAAAAGTTCACCTAACAACACAAAGAATGTACAAGGGAAAAAGACATTCTTTTTCTTTTCCTTTTTTAGGGGTTGAGCAGTTCCCTCTTGGTTTGTTCTTTGTTTGATTAGCAAGGGAACTGCTAGTGGCTTGACTTGTGCAATCCTACCTTGGATAGATCATTTAACAATTCCTTCCTTAAAGTTGACCAGTTGCTCAGACTTCTAAGTTCTCTAACTTCATCTCAATTCCCCAGTAACCTACATTTCCAAACTGGCCTCTGGGTGTCTATTAGTTTCTCAAAGATGCTTTAAATAAATTACCACAAATTTGGTGCCTTATAAAACCCGAAATTCATTCTTTTATATTTCTATGGCCAGAAGTCTGAAACCATGGCATCATCAGAGCCTCCAAAGACTCTAAGGAAGAATCCTTTTCCTCTCCCTTTTGCTGGTGACCCCTGATAACACAGCCCCAAACTTCCCCCCACCTTCTTACAGCCTTCTTCCCCTGTGTCCTTCGACCTCAGGTCTCTCTCTCTCTCTTCTCTTCTATTTATAAAAACCACTGTTTGGCTTTAAGGCCCACGTGGAATCCAGGATTGTCTTGTTTCAGGATCCTCAACATAATTACATCTGTAGAAACTCTATTTTCAAATAAGGCTTCACTCACAGGTATGGCAGGGCTCAGAATGTGACCTGCCTCTTTTTTAAGGGACCACTTTAAACCTGCCACAGGGTCTGTGAGGGAAGGAGGGCAATGATCAGAGTGAACACACACTCCTCTGTGGGCCATGGTGGCAGCGGGCAGGGTCTTCATACAGTGCCACTTCCATTTCCTCTCATTTTCCTGCACTGTCCTGTGGAGCACCCGACGGCTGCTTCACGTGCTCCACAGTCTGTTTATTTCAAGCTGCTGAGTTTATTTTGTGGAAACTGACTCATAAGCTGGAAGAAGACAGGCTGCAAACAAGCCCACTCCTTCTGGAATCCCCAAAGTGGCAAGGGATAGAGCTGCATACTTCATGAATGTGACACCTTTCCTACTGGGACATCCGCCCCAGAGGAGAAAATGAGGACAATCGTGGGACTTCTTAGCTCGTCCTCCCTCCCTCTTCTTCACACTGGCCATCCTCAGGGGTATGAAGATTGTTGGCATACCACTTATTTTTCCTATATCTTTTTCTATTAACAACAAAAGACACAGACACTAAGATATGTTCTCTATATATCCGGAGAGCTCTTTGAATTGTCAGCAAGGCTAACCACTAATACATTGTTAAAGAAATTTAGGAAATCCTTTTCCAAGCTAATTTGCCTGACTTAAAACTTTGTATATCTTACTGTTTTATTCTTTTAGTCAATATAAAAAGTTCAAGATTTTCTGAGTATCTTTCTTTCTTGACTTCAGCAGCATGACTTACAACTTCCTGTGCCACCTCTATCCACCCTTACCTGTCTACCCCTGCACTAAGGAGACAGATGCTTGGGCTAGTTGTTAAAAAAAAAAAAAAAAAAAAAGTGTATTCAGGGCTGGGGTTATGGCTCAGCGGCAGAGCGCTGACCTCGCACGTGCGTGGCCCGGGTTGCATGCTTAGCACCACGTAAACATAGATGCATTGCATTGTGTACAACTAAAGTAAAAAAATAAATATTTTTTTAAAAAGTGTATTCAATATGTCACCCTTCTAACTAATAAAATAGAGAAATGGATGACAACCAGAAGACAATAACTAGTGAGAAAAATAAATATATGAAAAGGAAATTGATCAAGAGGGCTCATCCTGGATCTTCATAAAGTCAGCAGATTCCAAACTCCTGACAATTCCTCCTCTTCAGTCCTCTTTCCTTGGACCTGCCCTCCTGTCTCTTCCTCCAGCTCCCACTGGAGCTCCCCAGCACTCTTTCCTTCATCAGTACCCCCACAGCTCCCCCTAGACCGTCTTCCCCTGCTGACTTGTACCAGCCTTCCCTCTGCAGTTTCACCAGCTGCTCAGCACTCTGCTGACATTTCATATTTGGGGCCTTTTTTTTTTTTTATCCCCACATACTCAGCAAGCAGCTGATTTTCTTTAGCTTCAGTTTAATGGCATTATCTCAAAGCCCCAGTGTGACTGCAGCTTAAAAGAGCTTCCATTTTGGCCCTCTTCGCATACAGGGGTTGGAGAGCAATCTGCAAACCACACATAGAGGAGTCCCTTACAAGTCTCTACCCAAAGAAGGCATCTGCAAACCACACAAGAGGAGTCCCTTACAAGCTACCCAAAGAAGGCAAGAAAGTTTTACTGGCAGAGGTGGGTGGAGGAGGGTGAGGCTTTTCTTAAACTCACTCTGGGTGCATGCCTGAACAACTTTGTGGTGCGTGTTCCGCTTTAATAAGAAGCTTTCTGCACAGCCTCAAGACCTAACCTCGGCCTCCAGCACACAGCGCTCACTGTGCCTTATCCTGTAAAATCAGTGAACGCTTGGGTGCACATATGCACAGCAGCTGACTTTACAAAGTGGGTAGAAATGGCACTCCAGGGCCAGAACTTGCCCTTTGTTTAAGGCTAGATCATATTCATATTGCAGTTTTTTTTTTCCTTTAAGATCACCAAAGTATGATATTAGTTCCCTTCCCTGTAATCCATCAGTTAGATCTACCAAAATTACAGGTTGGAAGGAGCTTGGTGCTAGAGGGTATTTGTGGTGGGACAGAGCGTATATATCCTGAGATAATGCAGGAATTTTTTCCTTTACAGACTAGACTCTATGTGAATCTTATATGAATTTCATAGGATGTTAAGATACAAGGACAAACGAGAAAAATATGCAAAAAGAACAAGAGTAAATTTAAGCTATAATAAATAAATGGGTGAGCAAAAAGGAAAAAAAAAAAAAAAAAAAACCAAGCCTAATATGGGAGTGCTCTATTCTTTAATTGTCTTACCTACCAAAGTAGTCAGAGACAAGTAAAGAAACTGTTTTTTTTCTGATTAGTGGGGGTTGATCTTTCTCTTTAGTGAAACTGAAAGTCTAAGTCTTTTTTCTCTTACCAAGTTTTTTTATTTATTTCCCACTTGGGAAAATACAGCTTTTGCTGAGGCCAGTTACTTACATGTTCTAGTCTGAGTTTCCTTTTAATCACAGCACATTGTAGCTCTGAAAAGCAACAAAATTCTGATTTACATCTTTTAAAAATATCCCTCTACTGCTATTCAAATTTAATTATTGTAAGAACAGTACCACTATATTAAAATATAATCACCTTACTCCTTTGGCTCCATGACAATGTTCATAAAGTGCTTAATATTCATGTAACATGCTACCTCACCCTGTAATATCACTATATTTATGGAAAGAAATTGTAATCCTCTTTACTGGCTCAGGTTAATTCCAATAAAATATTAAATCCATTTTCTAATCTAAATGAGTTCATTAGGAGAGGAATGGTACTGAGAATACCAAACTCTCTACAGAGTTCAGCTTCATTACATTTCCGCACTGTGCGTTTCCAGAGCTGTTGTACTACATTTATGAGGATTTATCTGTACTGTTCCAAAAACATTCATCCTAATTCTACTCCTTCTGTGCATGCTAATCATGAATATGTTAAGTGGAAATACTAAGCTTGTAGCCAATCTCATCCCCAGATGGGTTCAAGTTATGATTACAGAAGCAAATTTGCCATAAGCACTCTTACAGCAGTGCCAGTGAGGAGGAAATGAAGGTTTGGAGCTATGCTAAGAAAAAAAAAAAGAAATGACAGTTTGAGACACAGTAGGAATGTCATAGATGTTACTGGAAAAAAAGGGGAGTGAGAGAATTTTCCAGATTGCTGTGTCTCAGAGAGACCATCAAGAATGTATAAGAAAAGCTATCTGCAGAAATTTAAAATGAATGCAGGGATTAAATCATTAGCTTTAAATGTTTGGAGTCTCTAAAACACCATAATCCAGAGGTGAACTCCACATTATTCAGGTCATTACATCTAGCAAAGCTCTACTCCATTAAACCTTCCATTTGAAAGGAATAATGGGCCTTTTAGGAAGGAAGACAAGACCAATCTGGGCTGTGCAGGTAGTGAGTAATTGTACAATCCCCAACTGTTTGCCCATAGAGTGCTCTGACCTGCTTTTTACATACACCTACTAGTTCTTTTCTTTCCTTTGAAGATAGAAGAAAAAATAATCAGTAATTTGGTTTATTTTTTACATAGAATGGACCATACCAAGAATCTCTCAGTCACCTCCCTTTCGTTAGCATTTGCAGGGACCTCTTAATAATACCATTTTAATTTACCTTTCAGATATTTAGTTAGAAAAAGATTTTCACAACCAGACAGATGGTAGATATCTACCTATTTCAGTAAAAAATGAGATGAAGATGAACAAGAAGGAAGCTATTCCTGTGTGTTTTTTATGAAAGCAAAATATAGTTCCTTGTTCATCTACATTAAGTCTGTAATAAATTGTCAGCCTAAAATGAAATTCAGCAGCCACTGGTTGTCACTGTTGTACCACAAAACAGCAACTGCAGGTATATTCTTTCAAAAGACTGCCTTTCGAGAACAGAGTTTGAAATGATGGATTTGACTGTTTGGATTATCATTAAGGCAGAGAACAGAAACGTATACCAAGCCACTATGGATTTCAGATGTGTATTAGGCATTTTGATGTGGGAGTCTACCCCAAAAATAGTTCTGTGTGAAACGTGGAGATGTGAAACAAAGATCCGATTATATACTTAAAAAAATACTCTTTGTACTTAAATGGCCATGTGAGATGCATGCTGTATCTGTTCATTAGAGCATACATTCTATCTGGTGTTTGAACGAAATATTATCATGTTAATGCTCAGTGTGTATAATTGATCACTTCAAGGCTTAGATACGTTATTCAAATGAAGCGTTTCCTAATGATTGAGCTTATAACATTTTTAACCAGTAGATGAGTAGACAGCCCTAACATAATCTTCCCTTTTCCCAAATCTGATTAAAACTAGCAAGACAAGAAATCAATGGGATACTGAATATAAAATCCCAAAATATTCTGCTGTGTTTGAAATTAATTAAGTACTCTGATGCAGGAGGCTCAGATCAATAATCATCAATGATGGTATGTTAAAGGTGGGAAAAGTTGGCAAGAAATTGGCCTGGTATTTGTGGTTATAAGATGATTATCTACTCAATGAAATTAAAGGTTAAAATTAGACTAACTGTGCTTTAGGAAAATTCAGAGAGGTCTTAAAAGTAAAAAACGATGATAGTGTTCCTGAACACACTCTTTCACATTTGGAAAATTATACATCTTAAGAAACAAAAAGATAGCATTTAAACTGTGCTCTTAATAAAATAAAATACTTTCCAATTTATTAGTAATCAGTTTTAAAAAAATAAAGGACACTGGTGTTTTCCAAGGATCACAATGTGAGTTGGGAAGAGGTGAGCTAGGAAGCTCAAAGTATGACTGGCACATTTACATATCATCTGTACATACTTAGCTCTAGTGTAAGGTCTACCTCCATGTGGGCTCTCAAGATAAAGAACTATTGTTTTTCATGGTCATTCTCTTTTAGCCTTATCTTTATATTCTATTTCTTTATGTATTTTTATTATTTCTTTCCTTCTTCCCTTCCTCCCTGTTTTTCTTCCTTCCATCCTTGACCTTGGGCATAAATTATCATCCAGAAGCAATGAGGCAAAACACAAGGACATAGAGATAATTAATGCTGCCTACATTAAGTAATAAACATTCATCAAATTTTTTAGATTTTTCGCAGTAAAAACAGGTAAAGAGATGTGAAGAGACTACTTCAATCACACCTCTTGTGGGAATACATTTTCATTAAAAGATGTAATCATTTTAAATACACTGATTTTTTGCCTTAATATGGCAAATGAGAATAATTGCCTTCTTTTGCAAGAGGGTAAGCACAGTGGCAGAAACAATTCTGAAAGAAAGATATTTATGTCCAAACAATTAAATTATGTAAAGAAAGCCTAGTAATAGTGATGTCTGTTCACATAAACACCCCACAGTGTGCTTGTTAAGCCAGATCTTTGTAAATCTGAAAGAAGCACAGCCAGATAATTAATAGGCGTACTTGGGAAGAAGATGATTCTCAGCATTTACATAGACCTATAGAACCAGATTCTCTCTCCACAGCATTTTAAATACTTACTTTCAATCAACTGGAAATGCTTAGGAGTATTCAAATCAGAGCCAGTCATTTGGTCTCATTAAAGAAAAGAAGAAAAGTATGACATTACAAACTGTCGGATTATAACATTTTCATGATCAATAGAATCAAAGAACAAAGTTTATATAATTTAGATGAACATCCCAGAATAGAAGGTAGTGTTATTTTTTATTTTCTAATATAATTATAGATCTGTAGTGAGATATTTTATAAATGACATGGAATATAAGCACTAATTCAATAAAGGGATCTTTTAAAGATGTGTAATAGAGGGGTTCTCATTAAATACACAGGAGGTAGCCAAAACAAAACTAAACCAAATGAAAATCTCATCTCTTCTATCTTGTGACAGGTCCTGAATCACTCTCTTGTTTGGTGATTTGTCACTGGATATCCTCAGGAGGATGGTAAATGACTTGAGGAAAGTTTCTCTGTGTTCAAATTCTTTGCATTCCCAGAAAACTCAATTCATCTCTATTCAGGTTCAGTGTAACCATTTGGTGAATTAGGAAGTTGAATAATTGAGCACAAACTACATATTCCCCTAAGGCCATAGATATATTCTTTAAATATTTAGGGTAAAGTATATTTTTGCAAATAACTATCAATTTAGTGCTTAAAATAATATTTAGTATCCAATTATTCTCTGATGCCACATGTCCTCTGAAAGAGGTACAATGAATGCAAAAACCACCTTAACCAAGAATTAAGACTAAGAGAAGGCATCAAAGGAGTAACACAAACATCAGCATCCTGAGAGTCAAGCTGTGACTTTCTAGTGCCCTTTCTAGGTCACATCCAGGTTTTTGCAAGACATAGGCCATCCATGTAAACAATTCCCAACTTGTCTGGTGGCAAGTTCACCTAAGTGATGTCTCTCTGTGTTGGAACAGGAAGCTGCACTCATCACTTTCATAAAAGGATCCCTTTCCCTTTGATACTGCTGTTTACCATGAGGAGTCCTTGCTTCCCCAAACGCTGAAGTATAGCGCTGAAGAAGCACGCCTAGGCAAGCATAGAGTCGAAAATGGAAGGCTTTATTTAAAGGACAGCAGAAAAATACCCCGCCCCCCAAGGAGAAGGTCACCCAGAAACCAGGAATCCATAGGGAGGAGAGGTCTTCTCCCTTTTATACCTAAAGTCTTCTTTTGTTCTTTTTGTTCTCTATCTTTGTCCTACCTGGGACAGGAAAGCCTAAAGGTGTGACACAGGTGAGTCCATGGTGGGTGGGGGAAGAGCAGTCCAGCAAGAAGGGCTTAGGGCCAGTTGATTAGCATCTCTGTTTGCTGGGAGCTGTTTCATTAACATTCTTTAAAATGGGCCCTAAACTTGTGGACATTGACAATCTTATCTCCCCTGGGGTTGTTCTGTGTTTTTCTAGGACTCAGACTGACTCCATTTTCGTTATGGACTCCATTTTCTTTATTAGACTCAATATTAGACCCTATTTGCCTCACTACACTCTCTACCTAGCTTTAAATCTGGCTTCACCTTCATCCTCTTGTTCTGCTTTTAAGAAGTTAAAATTCTAGTATGGTGGTAACCCAAAAGTTCATGTGTTAATACAGTAATGTTCAGAGATTAAACAATTGGACTGTGAGAGATATAAAATAATCAGTTTATCCTAGTCTGCATGGACTAAGTGGGTAGTAACTATAGGCAGTTGAGGCATGACTGGAGAATGTTAATTACTGGTGGTGTGCCCTGGAAGGGCTCATTTTGTCTCTGCTTCCTGGCCACCATGAGGTGGTGAGTAGTACTCTTCCACCATGATGTTCAGCCACAATATTCTTCTTCAACTTAGGTCCAAAGCAATGAAGACAGTCTACCATGAACTAAAACTCTGAAAATGTGACTCAAAATGAACTTTTCCTCCTCTAAGTTGCTCTTGTCAGATTTTGTGTCATACCAACAAAAAACTGACTAACACAAAAAAATTTATATCAGAAATGGAATTGTTGCTATGACTAACCTGACCATGTGGTTCAGAGGCCTTTGGAGCTGGTTTATGGGAGGAGTTTGGAAAAGTTTGGAGATGCAAGCTGGAGAAGCTTTAGAATGATAATAAGCAGAACTTAGTGGGTGGCTCTGCTAAGAGCTCAGACCAGATTGCAGACCCTAAAGACCATGCTCAAGAGGTTTTGAAACCGCTTTTTACCGTGACGAGTTCTTGCTCCCCGAACGCTGAAGAATAACGCCGAAGAAGCACTCAGAGGCAAGCGTAGAGTGGAAAGTGGACAGCTTTATTGAAAGGATAGCAAAAGACTTCCCCCAGAGGGAGAAGGGGACCTGGAAACCAGGAATCCAAAGGGAGGAGAAGCTTTCTTGCAGGAGCCCTGTTTGGGGATTGGCTTGAATTGAAGTTGACTATGAGCCGGGGAGATTTGGCCATTGTCGCCACCCGTAGTCTCACGGGATTTTGTTGCGGGATCTGGAGTGACTTGGCCGAAATTGCTGATCGGGTCAGCGCCATTTTAGTGGTGTGTTTGGCGTGAGTTAGTTGTTAGAACCAGAGAGAAAAGTTATCAGAATAAAAAGCTGTTTGTCTCCAGTTTGCTTCTGAAGTTCTTCCCGCGGCTCCGGTGCTCCGAGCGCTTCAGGCGGCAACAGGTGGCGGCCCGTACGGGGAACTTCGGAGCGGACAGGTAAGAACTGAAAGGTCTCTAAAGATGGGTTCGAATATAACTGAATCCCAAGTGATAGAGGCTATGCAAAGACTCCTTGATATACCTGACTCTGTTCTCAGTGAGGAGTATATAGACAAAAGTGAAAGTGATCAAAAAAGTGTAGATTCCACTGGGCCAACTGAGACCAGTAAAGAGAGTATTAGAAGAGACCCAAAAATGACAAAAATCCAAGCTATTAAAGCTATTCGGGAGTTATTGGCGAAAGCTGAAGGATACTTGCTCTCACTGGAACCTGGGCCTCAGGATATTGCTGTCAGTGAAATTAGCAGTGGTGAGGAATCTAGTAAAAGTGATCCTGAGAAAATGAGGAAAAAGAAATTAAAAAAGACCGAGAAAAAGGTCCGTCAGGCAGAGGAGTCACTTGTGGAAGTGACTACTCCCCCATGGGTGGAATCCATTACAGAAAATATGAAGGGTATTACTAGGCATTTGCATACCCTAGAAACAGAAATAAAAAGTCTTTCTGATCGCTTATGCGCTCTCGAGGACAACTCACAGATACATTGGGAACCGCCAGCATTTGAAAAGAAAAATGGACAGAGTGTCCATCAGTCAGTAGATTTCAAAACAATAAAAAATCTCAAAGAGGCAGTAATGACTTATGGGCCCCAAGCTCCTTTCACGTTGAGTATGCTGGAGTCCCTTAACACCTTTAGCTTAACCCCCTCAGACTGGAAAAGTCTATGTAAAGCAACATTAAGCGGGGGGCAATTCTTGGTTTGGCGATCGCAATTTCAAGAACTTTGTATAGAAACGGCTAAAAGAAACGCGGCTGCAGGGTTTGAAAACTATAATATAGACATGCTCACAGGAGAAGGGCAATTCGCAGACTTACAAGCTCAAACAGATTATGACTCAGATATATATGCTCAGATAAATGCAGCTGCCTTAGAGGCATGGAAAACTGTACAAGGACCTGGGGATCTACAAGGTAGCTTGTCAAAAGTGATTCAAGGACCTAATGAGCCGTATGCCGACTTTGCTGATCGACTTTTGAGAACTGCAGGTAGTGTGTTTGCAGATGTTGACCAAGCTATGCCTTTAGTTGTTCAATTAGCTTATGAAAATGCAAATAAATGGTGCCAAGCAGCCATCAGGCCATGGAGAACTAAAAAGGATCTTTCCGTATATATACAACTATGTAAAGATATAAATGGCGCCTTTGTCACAGGAAATGTGATTGCAGCCTCAATGAGAGGTGCTTCCTCTCGAAATTTCACAAAGGCTAAACGTAGACATTATAATCAATCAGGATATTCCAGGCAAAATTATTATAATCAATCAGGCAATTCTAGGCAAAATCCCAAAAGAGAAATAAGATCAAGCTCATACCGTGCCCCAGGCCGCTGCCCCAGGTGTAAAAAGGGAAATCATTGGGCCAATAAATGCTATTCAAAATTTGACATCCATGGAAATCCTTTGTTCAGGAATTCAAAAAACGGGGCACGGGGCCCAGTACCCCGGGGCCCACAAATGTACGGGGCATTGCAGAAGGAGTATCCTCAAGCATCCACTCAGATGCTTCCCCGACACAATCCCTACTACCCATCCACTCCCTCGCCAGAGGAACAAGAGGAAATGCAGGATTAGACCTCTGTTCCACCGCCCGAATAGTGTTAACACCTGAAATGGGGGTTCAACTGATTCCCACAGGAGTCAGGGGACCTCTTCCCTCAGGGACTGTAGGACTTATTATCGGGCGTAGTCCTAAAAGCTTATTAGGTTTGCAAGTGACCCCAGGTGTAATAAACTCAGACTACAAAGGGGAAATAAAAATAATGCTTAGCTCACCCCAAAGTGTAAGTTCTGTTAATCAAGGAGATAGAATTGCTCAGTTGCTTCTCCTTCCCAATTTACATAATTCATTTAAAATGGGTATGCCTCAAGAAGGGAACAATAGAGGATTTTGTTCCACTGACTCAAGTCCCATGGCTTGCTGGGTTCGAGACTGTTCAAGGAGGCCTATGTGTAAAATAAAAATCCAAGGAATAGAAATGGAGGGATTAATAGATACTGGAGCTGACTCTTCCATTATTAATTTACGCCAATGGCCCAAGCACTGGCCTCTGCAAAAAGCTTCAACCAGTTTAAGAGGCTTGGGATATAATAACCTCCCAGATAAAAGTGCAGTAATTTTAAAATGGGAGGATGATGAAGGCCATAAAGGAACATTTCAGCCTTATGTTTTACCTAATCTACCGGTTACTTTATGGGGAAGAGATATTTTGCAACAAATGGGAGTACACCTTGCAACCAAGCCTGCAGATGTTAAATGTGAAAACCTACAGGGTAATCTTAACCATAAAAGAACTCATTATCAAAAAGTACAGAGTAATCTTAACCCTAAAAGTAATCATTGTCATAAAGGAAAAAGATATTTTTTTTCGGGGCCACTGAGAAAATAATTTTGAAAATACCATGGCTTTCTGATAAGCCAGTGTGGGTCCCTCAGTGGCCCCTATCTAAAGAGAAATTACAAGCGGCCCACCAATTAGTTCAGGAACAATTAGAAGCAGGTCATATAGAACCTTCCACCTCTCCCTGGAATTCCCCCATATTTGTGATCAAGAAAAAGTCAGGAAAATGGCGATTGTTACATGATCTTAGACAAATCAATAAAACCATGCAAGTTATGGGGCCTACTCAACCTGGACTTCCTAGTCCCGTAGCTATTCCAAAAAATTTCCATCTTATTACTCTTGATATAAAGGATTGCTTCTTTTCTATTCCCCTACATCCTCTGGATGCCCCCAGGTTTGCTTTTTCCGTTCCTTCTATGAACAATAATGGCCCTGATCAGAGATATCAATGGAAGGTTTTACCACAGGGAATGGCTAATAGCCCCACCATATGCCAAATATATGTTGACAAGGCTATCCAACCCATTAAAAATAAATATCCAAACCTCATGTGTCTACATTACATGGATGATATTTTATTGGCCCACCCTAATCAAAAAATCTTATTTAATATATTCAGTGATGTGGTAGAAAATTTAAAAAAAATATGGATTATATATAGCAGAAGAAAAAGTTCAAACCAGATCTCCCATATTATATTTAGGATTTAAAATCATGGATACTTTTGTTAGACCCCAAAAAATTTTAATAAATAAAGAACATTTGACCACCCTCAATGATTTCCAAAAACTACTGGGAGACATTAATTGGCTTCGCCCTACACTAAATCTCACTACTGGCCAACTAAAACCTTTATTTGACATCCTTCGTGGAGATCCTGATCCATCTTCACCACGAACATTGACTCCTGATGCTAGGAAAGCTTTAAAGTTAGTAGAAAAAGCCATCGAAGGAGCTCATTGTGATAGATTTGATTTAACTCAACCGCTGATGTTGATTATTATTTCTTCACAATATACACCCACAGGAGTATTTTGGCAACAAGGGCCTTTATTATGGATACATTTGCCCGTCTCTCCTAAAAGTATAATTGAATCTTATACCTCCATGGTGGCTAAACTTATTCTTCAAGGACTTAAGACTTCTACTAAAATATTTGGCATTCACCCTGCTACTATTATTACTCCCTATTCATCATCACAGATTGAATACTTATGCTTCAATGATAATGATTGGGCTATAGCTAAATGCTCTACTTCTGCAAATTTTGATAATCATCTTCCTAAGTCCCCTATATTATCTTTTTGTATTAATCATCCTATTATATTTCCACAGGTAATAAAAAATCAACCTATTCCTAAGGCATTTAATGTATTTACAGATGGGTCCTCAAATGGTACTGCTACAGTAGTCACTAAAAAAGAAAATATGACTTACATAACTGCACACAAATCAGCTCAACTAGTGGAATTGGAAGCTGTGGTAAGAGCTCTGGAAAATTTTAGGGACCAGCCCGTAAACATTTTTTCAGATAGCCACTATATTGTACAAGCCGTCCCAAAATTAGAGTTAGCAGGACCAATAGCACCTCATACTCCAGCCTTTAAATTGTTTTATCAAATACAAAAACTTTTGTGGGCAAGAAAAGAACCTCTATTCGTAGGCCATATTAGAGCACATACTAATTTGCCTGGTCCCCTCCATGAAGGTAATCAAAAGGCTGATGAACTTACAAAAACAGTATTTATACTTTCAGCGCTACAACAAGCTACTTTATTTCACTCCCAGTTTCATGTCAACAGCACCACCTTGCAACGTAGGTTTAAAATCACAAAGGAGCAAGCCAGAACAATTGTAAAAGATTGTAAATCTTGTATGACACATTTGCCCAATCCTCATTTCGGCGTTAACCCTAGAGGATTGATGCCCAATCATTTGTGGCAGATGGATGTTACTCATGAGCCAAGTTTTGGAAAATTGCGATTTATTCATGTGACCATAGATACATGCTCAGGCATGATTTTTGCTTCCTTACATTCTGGAGAAAAAGTTAAAGATGTTACATCTCATTGTTTGCAAGCTTTTGCTGCATTGGGCATCCCCAAAATGCTTAAAACAGATAATGGCCCCGCATATACGTCCTCATCTTTCAAACAGTTTTGCGCAAAATTCAATATATCCCATAAAACAGGCATCCCATACAATCCTCAGGGTCAGGGCATTATTGAAAGAGCAAACCGAACACTGAAAATTATGTTATTAAAACAAAAAGAAGGAAATTGGAAAAGTCCTAAGGACAGATTGGCAGTTGCCCTGTTTACCTTAAATTTTTTAACTTTAGACTCTAATGGTTATTCTGCTGGAGACAGACATTGGAATCCACACCAACAACATAAACCTTTGGTTTACTGGAAGGATGTTCTTTCAGGTACATGGAAGGGTCCAGATCCAGTATTAATTTGGGGAAGAGGATCTGTTTGTGTTTTTCCAAAAGACGAATCCTCTCCAATATGGATACCATCTAGATTAATAAAACAGGTACCACATCAAAATGATCAAGATGAATTTATTGAAGAATCAAGATTAATAAAAAAGGTACAAAATCAAGAGGACCAAGATGAAGGTATAGAATGATTCCCTCAAAAGAGTCCTTCAAAATATTTCACAACTTAAGTGTCATTCCTCCCGGCCGGGAAGAGGAGATCTCTCTTTAGTGTGCACACAATTGTATTTTTTTTTCTTTTCTTTTTATACATGTCTTTATGTCTGTACATTTGTCTACATTTCATGTTAATGTGACGTCACAAATATATGTTTGTATGTTTGTTCGTCTGTTCAGTGTGACGTCACAAAGAACAAAGCGCTTATGAAAAAGAAAAAATATATATATATATATATGGATCCAAATAACTTTAATTCATTTTAGGTTTAGAGTATTCAATTTAGGTAAATAATTTTATAAATGAAGGTACTTTCAATTTTGATTTATAGGTGTCCCTGGGACTTCTCTTTAGCAAACAATATGACTAGTGCTATATAACCTGATATTTTGGTGTTTTGACTTAAGATTGTTTATTTGTTATTAACTTCATTTGTTTAATAGCTCATTAATTTCAATTATCTCAACAGGTAAAAAATTGCTCTGTATACAGAGACTCAAGGGTTCCAGCTAACAAATTATTTCTCTCAAGTGCCTTTACCTTTTCTTTAATCTATCTTTAATGCAGTAATTTACCTCAGTCTTTCTTTGTTTTGTTCTAAATATAACATTTTTCCAACTTATGTTTGTAAAAGCTCAACCAGCGATGTATGTGAACAAAAATCAACTTTAATTTTCTAATCTAATTATTCTATTTTGTAGTTTGACAACTCGCCTCTTGACTCAGTGCTGCAATAGCACTGCCTTTCCTTTAATAATTGATGCTTGAGTTTCTAGGTAGCGGGCCCTGAAGATTTGCCGGTGGCATTGTCTAAACATAAAAAAGACGTCTACTGCTACAGCTGCAGGGATCGCGGCCGCCGCAAGCATCCCTGCTGCTCAAACATCAAACAACCTCACCAACAGTGTGGCCTCTGCTCTACATGCATGGGGCCTCCTACATCAACATGTTACAACAAATGGACATTTTGATCTTTCATTGTTTGGGACTTTACGGGACAATGCCTTGCGGGTATTTGTCTAGAGAATTCAGTGTGTTACTTGTTGGAACTTAGGGCAGCTGATTTGTTTAAACAATTTGATATGCTATGCAATTTGGCTCATCACCAAAAGGCTTGTAGCCTTAAAGCCGCAACATCTCCTCACAATTGGACGGCTGTTAGTCATCATATATAGTCGATCCTAAAGGGCTCCATTGGATGGCTGGTTAGCCAATGACGGGTAAGATCCCCAGAGGGGGACAACCTAAGACAGGCACAGTCGCACGGGACAGTCTCATGTGGCCGACATATCAACCTAAGACAGGAGTCAAGGGCACAGCCTTGATTATCCGATGACGGGTAAGAATGTTGGTTGCACATAGACGTCCTAGAGCATTACCTCTTTTAAAACAAAAAGGGGGAAATGCAGGAGCCCTGTTTGGGGATTGGCTTGAATTGAAGTTGACTATGAGCCGGGGAGATTTGGCCATTGTCGCCACCCGTAGTCTCACGGGATTTTGTTGCGGGATCTGGAGTGACTTGGCCGAAATTGCTGATCGGGTCAGCGCCATTTTAGTGGTGTGTTTGGCATGAGTTAGTTGTTAGAACCAGAGAGAAAAGTTATCAGAATAAAAAGCTGTTTGTCTCCAGTTTGCTTCTGAAGTTCTTCCCGCGGCTCCGGTGCTCCGAGCGCTTCAGGCGGCAACACTTTCTCCCTTTTATATCTAAATCTTTCTTTTGTCCCTTCCATGTTCCTTATCTCTGTCCTTCCTAGGACAGGAATGTCAAAAGGGTGTGATGCCGGAGGGCCCATGGTGGTTATGAGATTTACGGGAAGGGTTTAGGGCTAGTTGATTAGCATCTAGCATCTCCGTTTACTGGAAGTTGTTTCATTATCATTCCATAAGATGAGCCCTAAACTTGGGAACATTAACCATCTTATCTCTCTTGGAGTTGCTCTGTGATTTTCCAGGACTCAGGCTGACTCCATTTTCTTTATGGACTCCATGTTCTTTATGAAACTCGATGTTAGACCCGATTTGCCTGACTACACTCACTACCTAGCTTTAAATCTGGCTTCAGTTTCAGAGGAAAATGAAGGTTCTTTTGGGAATTGGACTAGACATCATTAGTGTTATAGACATCATTAGTGTTATATACTGGCAAAGAACTGGTCTACACTTTTCCCATGCTCTGAGACTTTCTGTGAGGCTAAATTTGAAAGGGTTGGCCCAATTAATCTGGCAGGAAAAAACTTCAAAAAAGTACAGAATTCAGGCATTGCTATGGATTTTGCTGGAATTTTTAAACCAGATTTACTGTTTTAAAAAATCACTAGCAGAATACAGAGCTAAAGGATTTTTAAAAACTGCACTTTGGCTGAAAAGTGCATATAAAACTGGGGATTATATAAGGTATGGTTGTTAAAGAGATTATAGCCACTAAAGAGATGCTAAGTACTTTTGACAAAGACCTTGAGGGCATCTCAGGAATTTGCAAGATCACACCCAATTCAACAGTGAAGAAGGAGAGATTCCCTTGAAAGAGATTGTGGAATTACCCTACTTGCATAGGGGAACCTGAGAAACTTCTTTCATTGTGCTCAATAACCCAAGCATTCAGAGGTAATGTAGCCATGAATTTCAGGAGATTCAGCCACTGTCCAAGCTGTTATCAGACCTTGGTGTCTTCTATGTGGTGCTGGCTGTGCAGGGATATAGGATGCTGGAGTTAATGGGTCATGAAGGCTTTCACTGAGACTTCAAAGGAAGATCTAGGAGGCCAAAGTATAGCAGCATTGAAATCCCTGTAGGTTGTCCCTGAGACCATGATTCATGGAGCTGTGAAGGTGAAGCCAAAGCTGGAATAAAGACCACAGGAATTAAAAGATGTCAGTAATGTGGACTGTCTACTGTGGAAAGCTGCTGCATACAGAGAAAGCCATGGTAAAAAGAGAAGTCATATAAACAGAAACCAGCAAGGCCAAAAGGGTGAGACTGCCTAAGGCTTTTGGAGAGCATGTCTCAACACAATGTGTCTTAGATGCTATACACAGAGATACCAGATAAGACCTCTTTTAAAACTGGATTTTAGTCTTGTTTTGGTTTTTTTTTCCTCTCTATTTTCCTACTCATCCTTTTTGAAATGGGAATCTTTATTCTGTTTATTGTATATATATAACTTGCTTTGGATTTTTATACTGGCCCACAGTCAAGAGTTTGCCTTGAGTCTCAGGTGAGACTTTGGATTTGGATGCTAGGGAATACTGTAAATGTTAGGACTATGGGACTCTTAGAGATGAACAAAATACATTTTGCATTGGGGTCCAAGACAGAACATTGTAGTTTGGATATGGGGTCCCCCAAAAGTACCTGTATTAATGCTAGAATATTGAGAGATGAAATGATTTCATTATGAGAGCTGGAACCAAAACAGTCCATCCTAGTGTGAATGGACCAAGTGGACAGTAACTTCAGGTAGGTGGGCATGCCTGGAGGGGTGTATCCTGGAAGGGCTCATCTTCCCTGCAGCTCTTCCCCTTTCTCTCCCTGCTTCCTGACCACCATGAAGTGAGCAGAGCTCTTCCATCATGCCCTTTTATCATGATGTGCTGCCTCACTTTGGGCTCAGAGCAATGAAGTCAACCCACCATGAACTAAACCACTGAAAGCATGAGCCAAAATGAACTATTCCTCCTCTAAGTTGTTCTTTTTTTAATACTTATTTTTTAGATGTAGTTGGATCAAACCCAGGGCCGTGCACGTACTAGGTGAGCACTCTATCACTGAGCCACAACCCCAGCCCTCTAAGTTGTTCTTGTCAGTTATTTTGTTCACAGCAATGAAAATTCAACTAACACATTCAGCTTCCCATTGTAATTCATTTGATGTTTTAAGACAGATATTTTTTTCTTAAAAGAGAGATACATAATTAACTTTAATATTTGAAATAGTTATTTCTCGAACTACATCTTACAGTACAGGTATTGACACTGAGAGTTTCAATGAATGAACACACCCCTCATGCTAGATGTTATAGGTCTCTGGTTTGTGCGTGCCATTTCTCCCTTCCTGTGAGCTAAAATATTCTTTACTTCAAAACAGGAAACAAGTCACCATCTTCTAACATTATTTAAAATTATGCTCTTTTGAGAAGTCATTGCACAGCAAACAAAACAAGAGTTGTTAACTGTGCAGAGGTTTTGTAAAGAAGACAGACTAACTAAAGTAAATTAAACTAACTAAGTAAAAATAGATCACATTTCTGTTCTGGTTCTTTACTGACACTGAGTTTTTCCTTCACTTCCCTGCATTTCATCCTCACCAAAATTATGCCCCTCAAATAAAGACCCTTAACCACTGCTTGGTGTGCCTCCAGTGGTTGCCAATCACTCATATATGTCAAGTTTCTTCTAGAGTCTTTGTTGATCTCCCAGCTTCTGAACTAAGTTTCTTTCCTCAGGGATGCTGGGAGAGGTTATATGTCTTACTACATGAATACTTTCACTCTGGCAATTTATCTCATCTCTTTACCCACAGTAAAAATGCCTGAGTCTTCTATCCCCAGAAATTATCTCTATGTGGTAAAAATGCCTGCGTCTTCTATCCCCAGAAATTATCTCTATGTGGTAAAAATGCCTGAGTCTTCTATCCCAAGAAACTGATTATATACAGTAAAAATGCCAGAATTATTTCAGGAGAAAATGTCTCTCTGCTTTTTAAGATGATTTTTAGCCTAAAACTCAACAATTATATAAAGGGGAAAGTAATAGCCATCCTCTTCTCTCTTCATCCACAGATTTTAGACTACCATGGTGATTAGAATAGGGCATTGACTCTAATGTTAAAAATTTTGAGACAGTTGGATAAGGGGAAAACCACTTAGCAAGCTGTCTATTGGAAATTCACTAGAGATAAATTTGTGTGCTTTGTTCACACCCATTCGTGCATAATATTTTTTAAAAAATGGCCTCAAGTTACCAAATCAGCAAGAGTTCATGTTTCTAAGATTGGCTTAAATATTAATGAAAATTTTTATTTTTATTAAGTGAAAAATAATTATGCCTTATTATCTCTGTTAACTTTTTCCTATCCATCATTACAATGATTATTTAATTTGTCCCATTCTTGTTTTCCATTGTATGCTTCATAGATTTATAGCCACAAGAATTACTGTATCTTTGAACTCTTTTTCCTTTCATGCTGCTATTAAACAGAAAAAAAAAAAAAAAAAAACGGAAGAGAGAAGAAGGAGAAAAAAAGAACAAAACAAGACTCTGTCTTTATTCTTATCTCAACACTGCCAAATAGACAAACTTGAAATATCTGAGATTTTCATCCTTCTTGGAAATGGTTTTCAGCTTAAAGGCATTTGACCTGGAGTGAGGTTATATTTCAGTCAGCCTACTGAATGGTATCTAGAGAGACCCGTCAGCAGAAGCTTAGCAGAAAAATGTGAGTGAAAGTTCAAGTGCCTGGTAGCTGAGAAAGCAAGAAGAGGGCAAATCGGCTTGATATCAAAGCTAAATTCTGTCAAAATGGCAAGAAGTCATTTCCAAAACAAGTCCTCTCAGGAAGCCATTAATTGGGGAAGCTCAAATAATAGTTGACCTATGAGACTAAAGGTCATCTTTAAAAGCTTTGGAACAGTGCCTTGGGACATAAGACTCAGACATTTTTATTAGGGGTAAAGGGATAAGATGCATGGCCAGAAGGTGTTGGTATAATGTGACACATAACTTCTCCTGGCATCCTACATGAAAATAGCTTACTTAGTTCAGAAGCCAAGCACTTGATAAAGATTCCAGCAGAATACTGACATATCATATGAGAAAAAAAGTCTAAGGAACTTCATTCCAGGACATCTAGCCATGATATTTATGAATAGGAATTAATTATAAATTGATAGGAGAGTAGCTAATACCAGCCTGCACATTTTAGAAATGATATTTTACAACATGTGTAGAAGTGATGAGAAGAGAGGATATATTTAAAACTCATAGATTGGCACCAGGTTAATCAAGACAGGTGGTTGTGGATGGGACACTTCTCTGCATTCAGGGACTATGGACCAGAAACCATGGTTGCCTGATGCCACACAACTTTTTTCCTCAATTTGAGCAACCTGATCTGTGATAGCTGCACATAAGCATTGTCTGCTGGGCCACTTGGTAGCAATTTTCAGTCTATTTCTGTAAATTGAGCTTCACAGTGCCCTTTGAATGCTTCCCCCTCTAGATTGCAGGGCCTCCAATACTGCTCAGTCTATAGGACTAACTTTCACCTTTAGCTGCCTTCCAGCATAATCGGGCCTAGATAAATTGAGCAGCACACTTCATTTTTATTAGTTGGGTATAACTCCCACCAGCAGAGCAAGTGGGAGTGCTTTTCAGGTTTAGTGGAAGATAGAGAAAAATAGTCAAAGGGGGAGTTAGCTATCTGCTTCTAGGTTAGAACAGTTGGAGTCTCATACTGCCCCACTTTCTGGCCCAGAATTTCTTTCATGATTCTGTGAGATTGTTTTAGGATGTTCTTCAGGAATAAGTGAGCAGGTTTTCTAATGCTTTTGCAAGCTTGTACTTAAACTGACTGAGTAGTAGCAATTAGATACTGCCTTACAAAGAATAGTGTGTGTGTGTGTGTGTGTGGTGGCGGGGGGGTGGGGGGTGAGGGCATAGGTGACATGCACCAGGAAATCCTACATAGGTGAAATGCATGCTGTCACATCCCAGTGTCTACATGCTCAGTTAGAACCACAGTCCAAGCATTTCTGATATAATGAATAAGGAGAGATTGCTCCTGTTTTCCCACTGTGACCTCACATGCATGAAATTACTCATTCCTCATTCTGAATAACAGCAACAAAAATTGGCTATTTGTGACCATAGATAGGAGCAAATCACTATCTCTCATTACAAATGCACAGCAAGACATTCTTATATAAGGGTATAACTCTCCTTCCTTCAGACACATCACAGGTTTGTGCTAGATCTCAAGGAAGATCACAGAGACAGAAAGGATGAGTTCTTTATAAAAACTAACAAGCATTAGAAAGATCATGTCCATTTTCTTGACAATTTCCCCTCTTCCTCTCTGCTGTGTACCATAGAACTTTTATCTATTGGTTAAAAAAAAAAAAGGGGGAGAGCAGTTTGGTAACAATAACAGGTTATTCCAATCCTAATTCAATTTGTATAAACAACCAAGGAAGTGAAGTCATAAATTGAATACCTACTTATTGTAACAATATTGAAAAACTGGGGAGGCAAACACTTCGAGTCTGCTAAAACTCATCTACTTGCAATCACCAATAGGCAGAAAGGAAACTAGCAGCTCTGTAGTACATCAGCAATCTTCAAGCACACATAATTGAATTTATACTGTTCAGGCAAGTCAAAACCCTCCCTTTGTTTTTTTATCCCAGCCATGTTTGCATTTTGTGCCTCCCACAAAGGGATCTAGGTTGCAGTTTCCCACAGGGAAATTCTAAAGCAGTGCCCATCTTCACGCCCAGGTTTGGCATAAACAATAAGGAATGGTTTGGTGTCCTGGTCTCCTATTGTTACCATCACAGTTCTTTCTTGGACACAATCCTAAAAACTATTGTTTTTCTTTTAGATATACATAAAACACAGTATATTACTGTGATTAAAAGCTGTCTGAACCAGGATTTTATTTTCTGACATATTAGATATATTGGTTGGTGATGAACTGGTTTATTTTTTATTGCTATTCTTAGAGTTAGTTCTATTTTAGTTTTTTCCTGAAGGCTATCTTCTTCTCACCATTAATCACACTTATTTAAAAGGAATGTTTATACTCAAATACATTAATAGCCAGCAGAGTTGATTTTACTACTGTTTTCCAAGCTTCTTAAACCTACAACACAAGGACCCCCTCTGCTAGCTACACCTCTATGAACCCAAAATTATCCTTCAGTGCTATTCACATATAAAGGTAAAGGCTTCTAAATAAAAGATCTGTTTAAAAAGTTCAAGGATACAATTGAACTTTCCAATAATAAGCCAACACCACAGTAGTCACAAAGAAGCTCCAGTTATCTACTTAAGAACAGAACTTCTAGCCAGTTTTCAACAATCCATACATCATCTAACACTTTGTACATAAGATCACTTACAGGTTATTCGACATAACTAAACCTGGAATGGATGCCAACCATGAACATCTCCAGTAGTACACATTTTCAAAGAGCAAAGAAATTTTACCCCTGTTCTTAAATACAGATTTACATATCTTGTTACTATAAGCCTATATAAATAATTGAGTTAATAGCTCCTTTGTTGAGATTTAACCTAATTCTATAAATTCCAAGGAAATACTGTCAATGAGAATAACAGACAGTCTATCTTATATTGCTTGTATTGAGATTGTACAAAACCCAAATACTTATTGCTTGTAGAAAACCTGGCTTATAATTTTTAAGAGCACAAAAATCACCCTATTTGTTCTCAATTCTTGACAGTTGCCATGTTTTTCCTACCTACATGAAATAAATAATCATTTATGAGTTGCTTACTATGGGCTGGGCACCTTGTCATTTTTTAAAAAGGTTTAATTATATCCTCACAAAAGCACTGAGGAATAGATGCCATGTTATTTTCATCTTATATTGAAAAACAGTTCTAGAGTTGAAAAATCTGACTTAGGTCATGCCAGTAGTATGAAGGATCCTTAATTAGGAAGGGCTGTTGCAGCTAGCTGGAAGCCATAAGTTCCACCTGATATGTATGTGACGCACCTGTAGGCACCCGAAAAGCTGAAGGTATATAACCAGGTGAAAGCGGTCCGAGTTAGGAGAACGGAGAATTCAGTCAGCCGGGCAGTCACTCGGTCGGTCAGAAGAATCAGAGCGGCCAGAACGTAGGCAGAGCGGTTACAGAAGAGAAACCAGATAGAAGACAGAAGAGAAACCAGATAGAAGAAGTAATGACTGGTCAGAGTTAGGCCGAGGCTCCTGAGGAAGACAGAAGACAGAAGAAAGAAGAAGGAAGAAAGAAGAGAGAAGAAAGAAGCTCTAATCTTTCTCTAAGCTAAGCTCTATCTTTCTTTACTCTAAGCTAAGAAGCTAAGCTAAGCTCTATCTTTCTTTCTCTCTAAGACTCTAAGCTAAGAAGCTTTCTCTAAGCTAAGCTCTAAGAAGCTAAGCTAAGCTCTATCTTTCTTTCTCTCTAAGACTCTAAGCTAAGAAGACAAGAAGAAAAGCTCGCTTTAATCTTTCTCTCTAAAAATCTTTCTTTCCCTCTCTAAGCTCTAAGAAAGTAGAAGTAAAAGTAGTAAAAGCTATACTCTGCCTCCGAGAGTTTTTCCCGGGTTTCGGTACCAGGCAGCATACAGTAGTAGATGGAATGGAAATCCCAATCCAAGCAGTCTGATTCCAGAGAATATCCTTGTACTGCATTGAGGCCCAATCAAGACTTGTAACCAGAGATGAGATGGGGTAAAGAAAGTTTGGTACCAAACTTGGTATCCCTAGACCTGTGTCCTTCCTACAAAGAAGTACTCTCCCGACCCCTCATTGTGGTTGTCTCAATGTTATTACTTTTGCCTGGCTTCTAAATTTCCTCTAGTTGCCTTTACTTTTTCATGGATCACCCATTTTTTTTAGATCTTCCAACCCCTGCCCATCTTCTGTCAACTTTCATCTTAAATTAGGCTCCTCATGCCCTCAATCCTACTAAAAGAACCTCCTTTAAGTGAAGTTCCCTGACAGTAGGATAGAAGCACTGGGGTAAAACTAAAGAAAAGCATCACAAAACATTTTATAGAGTTAGGTGGTATTATTTTTACTTGTATATAGGGATAGGAGCCCCCATCTCAATTTCTCCTCTTTTGTGTTGGGGATTTGGGATTCTTAGGTATCACTCCAGCTTCTGTCTAGCTGCAGCTTGAACCTGGGCCTGTCCTTCTAAGCCAACTGCAAAAAAGGAGGTGACCTGCATTGTCCTTTAGCAACTGATGTGCAACTCCCTTATGTTAGGTTTTTTTTTTTTTTTTTTTTTTTTTTTTTTTTTTTTTTTTTTTTTTTTGTGGTACCGGGGATTGAACTCAGGGGCACTCGACCACTGGGTCACATCCCCAGACCTTTTTTGTATTTTATTTAGAAACAGGGTCTCACTGAGTTGCTAAGTGCCTCGCCATTGCTGAGGCTGGCTTTGAACTCGCGATCCTCCTGCCTCAGCCTCCCAAAGTGCTGGGATTACAGGCGTGCGCCACCGCGCCCGGCTATTTTTATTTTTATTTTGTTTTTGGTGCTAACAGTAGTCTTTATTCTGAGCTTTTGTTCAAATATGACTAATCTTAATTTTCTTTATTCTCCTTTATTGATTCTCTCATTGCTTTTGCTAGAACAAAACAAAGCAAATTTTCCATGTTTCCTCTTTTTCCATTTTCTTTTCTTCAGTAGGAAAGGATAAAGAAGACCAATTTCATTTCTCTCATTTTTCCTTTTTTCCATGGATTCAGTCCTTTGGTTCAAAGAAAAATCTAATTAAGGTTTAGGTATACATCAAAAGATATCCAAATTCTGAACCTAGTACAATGCCTGGAAAGGTGTAATTGCTCTCTAAATACTTACTGAATGAGTAAGTGAATTAAATTCTCCTTATTAGTATTATATTGACATCATAAAATATTTGATAACAAAATAAAATTAAGATAAAAAGTGTCATATAGTTAAAAGAGAATAATACATTTTAAGCTACAAATAAGAGGGAAATAATTACTAAATAATCATCTAAGCAAAGCAGAAATGTCCACACTTACTCAAAGAAAAAATTATTCCTCCTGTATTAAAAGCATTGGCTGATTTTCATGTTGATAACCTACCCAGCACAACCATTTTCAAAGTTTCATTTTTTTGTACAATAGTCTAAGAAAAAAATATTACAGGGTTCCAAGACTCCAGTATCAGTACAGGAAAAACGTGAAATATAGAAAAATATTTATATATGAAGAACAACTACAACCTTGAGTAGACTCTCTAGCCTGCCAGTTTTAAATCAAAATGAATCAAGTGCTACCTTTGAGGAAGATTCTTGATTTTATATCACCAGCATCCCCAAGGGCAAGGGTAGAAGCTCAATAAATACTTGTTGAATTGACTTTCAGCACTTTGAGAAAAGTAACTCTTTTGGGAATTGATGTTTCACTGTTCTCTCAATTTTTCACAGTCCCTCCTACTGAGGAAGAGAAAGAGACACGTGGTAGGGGGAGAAAGATCATTTTTAATATTTGCTGTGCAATTCAAAAGGCTTTAACATTTCACTAATGGCTTAGTTACTAATTTTAATATTTATTGATTTTAATGACAAGAAGAATGAAGGCAAAGAAATTAAACAAAATAAAAAAAGAAATGTGAATGGAAAGAAATATATGAAGAAATAGAAAATCTGCTCAAGAAATGATAAAAATACTTTTTATCATATTACATGAGAATTTGGGTTTCTGTGTATATAAACATTCATGTTCCTACACCTGGGACTCATATATTGTAGCAAATTGAGTATGGAATACTTTAGAAACATTAACAAGGTTAATTTTATAATATTTGATTTTAGAAATGATTTTCCTTGGGATTTTTAAAATATCAGAAATGTATAGTAAATATTTTAAGAGATATTTTCTAGAAATATATTTCTTCTCCAAGGTTACAAGCTACTTGAAATATGCCTTGTTTTATTATAAAATTTAAATAATCCCAAAATACACTCTACTGTCATGTATATCTAAAAAGAATTTAAAAATTCAAACAATCTGCCTTTATTGAAAATATCTAAGTGGATTTTTAGAAAGGTATTTATTTCCATGACATACAGTATTTGTATTCCCAGAAATCTAATCATTTCGAATATATAACACAATAATAAGAAGTGGGGGAGATGAAGAGTTGTGATAGTGTTGGGAAAGCTTCAGCAATTTACATATTGTCAATGGAAGTAAAAATATGTTATATTTATGATTATCACTGGTGATATTTTGATTGATAATTTTCATTTCTGCATTCAAAATCATGATTTCTTCCTCCCTCCTCCTCCTCCTCCTCTTCCTCCCCTCCTTCTTCTTCTCCTTCTTCTTCTTCTTCTTCTTCTTCTTCTTCTTCTTCTTCTTCTTCTTCTTCTTCTTCCTTTTGTTAAAGCAAAGAAATGATGCTCATTCTGTTGAACTGATATTTTTAATATCAAATCAGTCATCTTGGAATTAGTGCAGCCTTCAACAATTTTCAAACTTATTCTGATTTTTCTTCCAGTTGAAGACAGTGGACTGTTGCCCTTGGTAAGCAAATTAAGTACATATTACTTGTAAATGTATGACTAAATTGATACTGTCAAGACATCATTGAATCAGCTGAAATTCACCAACATCAGCTGAGGATATTATGAGTGAGAAGGTGAATCTGGAGCAGTCTCTGATTTCTAGGAAAAATAGCCACATTTTTTTTCCTTTATTCTACTAAGTAAAGGTATGAATTATTTTAGTAACTAGATATAACTAAATTTTGACCAAATAAAAAAGAGTAAATGAGAACTAAATTTAAATATCACATATTTTCCATCTTGAAACAATAGCAATTATGAGCGTACTTTGAACGGACTGGGAAATATCCTTGGTTGTCGTTGGTTGGTTGGTTGGTTTTAACAGCAGCTGAGAAAACTAAACGTACTAGATTTTCCTAAAAACAATTTCTTCAACATCTTTCAATTAAACCAAAATTGCAGATTTTTATTCATATTTTGCTCAGAAGTTTAAATAGGTATTAACCATTTTCCACTTTAGCTCCTTACTGACATCTGAATTATCTATTGGGGTCTAAACAGTTTTTTTTTTTCCCTCACTTCCACTGTTTAATAAATAAAACAATAAATATACAATGTGGTGATTCCATTTTAATAAGAAATTAACTGTAGTTTCTTTTTATCTCTTTTTTCAACTTCCCCTCACTGCAAAAGTCAGGGGTAGGGGATATTTCAGTTGGTTTACTAGTAACTAGTTATTGATGTAATGCCAGGAGCTACTAGATAAACAGCAACCAGACGAAAAGAATCTTTGGGGTCATAAACTGTGATAGGAAACTGCTAATTTTCAAACCTACATAAAGCTCACTTGGCACGTACAGTTTATTTTCAATCAGCCAGAGAGATGTCAAAGTTCATAATCATGAGTCAACTCCTCATCTGAAAGAAAAAAAAAGAAAAAACATACATATCTATACAGACCCAGATGCAAGCAAATGTTATTTTAATTTGGATGCAGTCATTTGATATTTTCAGGTCTACACTATGTGGAATGTTCATACGCTCTCTGCCCTATATGAGATAGCATTTCTTCATGATGTTGATATGTAAATATCAATTTGCAAATTTCTAAATCACGTATTAGATGATGCATAACCTTGGGCCATCATAGTGGGCTATTCTTCACAAAGTCAATAATGATCAGTTTTACAAGTTCTAGAATATTTATAACATCTAGAGAAATAAATTAAAGAAATGTTACACATGTGACTGAGAAGATAGGGAGAAATCAAGCCATGTCAGGATAATTGGAGAGTTTTCCACAAAAATCGGAGGGGCATTGTAATTAAGAAAGGCGGTAAAAATGAAAAAAGGCTATGAGGGATGGCAAGATGATGTTTGTGTTTTACCATAAAATGGGAGCAGCACAACGAATTTGAGGAAAATGAGAACTAAAGGTGATTTAAAAGGCATTTTCTGTTACAGTCATAGATTGTTTCACTAGACTTTACCCTATCTGGATAGATAGCATATTCCTAATATTTGCCTCCATTTTATTCTGATTCTAAATTTATTCATCTATCAGTTCCAAATTGTCCTAATTTTGAGAACTTCCATAGAGTGTTAGAAACAATTCTTAGAATTGGAAATATTTACATAAGTTAATATAGGATAAGCCTGACTCATATGCTGGTCCTTTGTATATTGAATAAATGTAATACCCTGCCTGAACAATATCAACCATTTAAATTTTTTCAAATCATACATAAAACCATGAAAATTGTACATGTTAATGAGGTACTATGTAATGCTTTATCCATGTATACATAGCATAAAATTTAAATGAGATTAAATTTGTTTATTTCCTCAAACACTGATAATTTCTTTATGGCAAAGTCTTCAAAATCCTTTCCTCTGGCTTTTTGAAATGTATGGTACATTATTGTTATCTATAGTCACCCCACTGTGCAATAGCACACTAGATATCATTGCTCCTACAACATCAAATTTTAAGTGAACTGATAGAAAATCATTTCGGAAACTGCAAAACTAGGGATCAGATACTGAAGCCAAATAATCTCTATCAAGCTACATTTGTTAAGTCAAGACATGTTTCTGATGACAACTGGCCTCCCTGGATGACATTAGCTGGAGCCCCTCACTCAGAATGGTCCCCTGGGGGCAGAAGACGTTTCTTATTAAAGTCGATGTCTCTAGCAGAGAGCAAGTGCCAGCCAGTCACGTGGTAGGTACAAAGTGCACTCCTCTGATGAGATCGGATGTGTGTCTAAGTTGTTTCTAAACCTGACACAAATATTCACTGTGTCATCAGTTTCTCAATTCTTTAGTTAAAATAGATTAATTAAAGAAAAAGTTATTGGGTCGGATATGTGAGGTACATATATAAACCTGAAAAACATCCTTACCTTTATGGAAGTTATTTAATCCCCAGCAGATAGGTACTATATTCTGCCTCTGACCACCCACTTCTGTCTTAGTCAGTTCCCTACTTCTATGAAGCCTATCCTCCCTACCCAGTGACATCTGGCCTGTTTCTTTGTTGACATACCTATCTTGAGATATTTTATGTTTACCCAACCCATTTATGTGAGTTATTTCATTTTCCAAGTAAGATTCAATAACTTTCATGGCAGGGAATGTATCTTACTATCAAGTCCCATGCTCTGTTTTGAACTAAACAAAATCCTATATGTTCTTTTTTCTAATTTGTTCTAATTACTTATATAGGACAATAGAATGCATTTTGACACATCATACATAAATGCAGTATAATTTCTCATTCATCTGATTGTACGTGATGTAGAATTTCACAGGCCATGGAATCAGATATGCACATAGGGTCATAATTTCTGATTCATTCTATTATCCTTATTACCCTCACACACCCTCCCCTCTTTTCACTCCCCTCTGTCTAATCCAAAGTATCTTTATTCTTCCCTAGCCACCCCCACCCACCTTATTGTGAATTAGCATCCACACATCAGAGAAAACATTCAGACTTTGTTTCTTTGGGATTGGCTTATTTCACTGAGCAGGATATTCTCCAGCTCCATCCTTTACCAGCAAATGCCAAAATTTCATTCTTCTTTAAGGCTGAGTAATATTCCATTGTGTATATATACCAAAGTTTCTTTATCCATTCATCTCTTGAAGGCACCTAGGTTTATTCCATAGCTTAGCTATTGTGAATTGAACTGCTATAAACATTGATGTGGCTGTGTCACTGAAATACAATGATTTTAAGTCCTTTGAGTATATTCCAAGGAGTGGGATAATTGGGTGAAATAGTGGTTCCATTCCAAGTTTTCTGAGGAAACGCCATACTGCTTTCCAGAGAGGTTGCACCAATTTGCAGTCCTACCAGCAAAATATGCGTGTACCCTTTTCCCCACATCCTCACCAATATTCATTGTTACTTGCATTCCTGATTGTTGCCATTCTAATTGGAATAAGATAAATCTCAGTATAGTTTTAATTTGCATTTCTCTAATTGCTAGAGATGTTGAACATTTTTTCATGTATTTGTTGACTATTTGTATTTCTTCTGTGAAGTGGTGGTTCAGTTACTTTGCCCATTTATTGATTGGGTTATTAGGTTTTTTGATGTTAATTTTTTATTTCTTTGCACATACTGGAGATTAATACTCTGAGGTTCAAGAGGCAAAGATTTTCTCTCATTCTGTAGGCTCTCTCTTCATGTTCTTGATTGTTTCCTTTGCTGTGAAGAAGCTTTTTAGTTTGATGTCATCCCTTTTATTGATTCTTGATTTTACTTCTTGCTCTCTAGGAGTCTTGTTGAAGAAGATGGTTCCCAATCCAACATGATGGAGTGTTGGGCCTACACTTTCTTCTAGTAGGTGCAGGGTTTCTGGTCTAATGCCTAGATCTTTGATCAAACTTTAAGTACACCAGTGATGAATCAGCTGGAAGAGAAATTAGGAAAATTATCCCATTCACAATAACCTTAAAAAAAATCAATCTAACAATAAATCTAACAAAGAGGTGAAAGACTTCTACAATGAAAACTACGGAACACTAAAGAAAGAAATTGAAGAATACCTTAGAAGATGGAAAATATCTCCCATGTTCTTAAATAGGTATAATGGGTAGTTTGGCCAAAATGGCCATACTACCATTTTGACCATAATACCAAAAGTGCAATACAGATTTAATGCAATTCCTATTAAAATTCCAATTACATCCTTCATAGAAATATCCATCATGCAATTCATTTGGAAAAATAAGAGGCCCAGAATAGACAAAGTAATCATTAGCAAGAAGAGTGAAGCAGGAGGCATCACAACACTAGACCTTAAACTATACTACAGAGACATAGTAACAAAAATGGCATGGTATTGGCACCAAAAAAGACATGAAGACCAATGGAACAGAAGAGAAGACACAGAGACAAACCCACATAAATATAGTTAACTCATATTGGAAAAAGGAACCATAAACATACATCAGAGAAAAGATAGCCTCTCCAACTAATGGTGCTGGGAAAACTGGAAATCCACATGTGGCAGAATGAAATTTAACCCATATCTCACCCTACACAAAACTCAACTGTAGTTATTCTTAATACAATCTCAGCTAGTACTGTAGGTCAGGTTCTGCTTAAAAAAAACAAAAAAAGGCTTTGATACAGATAACAATAAAGTTTATTGTGAGGGTTCTTGGCAATAATACCTGTGATAAAATGAGGGGAATGGGATCATAGGAAGGCAGGAAACAAATTTGCTTTGAAATTGCAACAAAGACCTCAAACGTGGAAGTATGGGAACTGAAATGACTATTTAGAATTTTCTCTAATCAAAATAAATTAGGCTTTCAGCCCCAATATTTAATGATCATCAAATGTAGGCTTGTGAGGGAGTCACTGAAGGCATCACATCAGTGGGCAGCACTCAAGGGCAGTTGAGGAAAGAATGCTTAGGTCCTGAGTAAGAGCATCCTTTGTAGTCCACCCTATAACTGCTCAAATTTCCTTTCTTTGTTTTAAAAGTTCACCTTATCTGTAAACATATCATCTAAGATTCATGATAGTATCTTTTCCTGATGAAAACCAAACGATGAAGTTTTGTAGAAAAACTATACAATTGATCAACAAATATATGAAAACGTGTTCAACTTCTCCAGTAATTAGAGAAATGCAAAACAAAACTACTCTAAGATTTTATCTCACTCCGGTCAGAATGGCAATTATCAAGAATACAAGCAATAATAAGTGTTGGCAAGGATGTGGGGGAAAATGGTACACTCATACATTGCTGGTGGCACTGCAAATAGGTGCAACCACTGTAGAAAGCAGTATGGAGGTGCCTTAGGAAAATTGGAATGGAATCACCATTTGACCCAGCTATCCAACTCCTTGGTCTAAACCCAAAGGACTTAAAATCACCATACCATAGTGACACAGCTACATACATGTTCATACCAGCTCAATTCACAAAAGCTAAACTGTGGAAGTAATTTAGATGCCCTTCAACAAATGAATGGATAAATAAACTGTGGCATATATACACAATGGAATATTACTCAACATTAAAAGAGAATAAAATTATGGTGTTTGCAGGTAAATGGATGGAGTCGGAGAATATCATGCTAAATGAAGTAAGCCAATCCCAAAAAAACTAGGGGCCAAATGTTCTCTCTGATAAGTGGATGCTGATCCATAACGGGTAAGGGTATGGGGAGAATAGAGGAAATTTGATTAGGCAAAGGGGAGGGAAGGGTGAAGGGGCATGGGGGCAGGAAAGATGGTGGAATGAGATGGACATATGGTACAACTATATATCATATTCAACCAGACAAATGAAAAGTTGTACATTCTGCTGTCATGTATAACTAATTAGAACAAATTTAAAAAACGATTAAAAAAAAAAAGAAAAACTAGAGTCCCTGGACTGCAGCTCTTCTAAGAACCAGCTGTTCCTTAAAATCTTATTTCTCTAATAACCATTCTAGATTTCTCCTACCCTCTGTTAGCATTTCTATGGACCTACATGGGAGGTAGGCTAGATCCTCATCACTCACCACTCTGAGTCCCTGTCACTGTGATTTTTCTTTGGTTATAGTTGCAGTACTTGTTCATTTTCTGTCAAAATTGGGTAAGAAGTTCCAAAATACAACCAAGGGGAACACCCAGGAGCCACCTATATTCTTGCCTCCCCTTGTTAATAATAGCAGTTCTAACTCCTCCTGAGGTCATGATGACCCCTGTCAGCGTAGTGATTCCTTTCCTTTCCTGAGCCTCTTGTTGCAAGAAGTTTGCAATGACCTGGTGGCAGATATACTTAAAATAGAAATAAAGCTTTTACCATGTCCTCTGGTGAAAGCATTTCACTTCTGAGAATCAAAATCTCTAAATTCACAGATCCTAACACTGCAGAGGTGAAAAGCAGAAATTCTCCAAATGGGTAAAAAATAGCCATAACTATAGGCAGGATTGAAAATCCATGACAAAGAATGTGTTGAATGTAGGAAAAAAGAAATCCCTGTCTTTTTTGAGGAGCAATGGGTTCAATAATTTCCTACTATGTGGTGGGTTTGTCACATGGGATGGTGCAGCGGGTGGCCCAGCATTGGTCTCTCTTGTTAAGATTGGACAGTCAGCAATGCTGAAGTGTTCTTGTGTGAAAAGCATGTTGTAGGCCTACTCATCTCCATTATCATGGGTATTCTTTTAATGTCCCTATTGTGCCAAAATTCTGCTGGCCAGGGTCAGAGACTACATGACATCTGAGTCATATTTGTCTAGTTGGTTTTTTTAGCCTCTTCCATGGTGGACATTAACATATCATACAAATCTCTAATGCAGGTTAGGTGTATTTATGTGCCTTTCCTCAGGCCTCAATGTCCCCTGCTTTTTTCCTCTGGGCCCCTGCCCAAAAAGCCAAATTATTCACTATGGCCCTTGACATAATACATGTTCTTATCTCAAACAACTGTTTCCATTAAAAGTGGATTGTCGAGTTGACTTTATGAACACCTGCTCATTGAGAGACAACATTCACAGTCAGCCTTTAAGGGCCCCATCTCACTTGGTCTCTAGAGAAAAAGTCCAATTTTAGCTTTTTAGTGCATACTGAGCTTATCCAACTGTGGACCAACTCAGCTTTTTTTTTTTTTTTAGTCCACCCTCGGTTGATCATAAAGGATCTTGCACAGATACATGCGTATGAACTAAATAAGAGCAAAAGTGTAGCAATAAAAGATGACATGAAGACCTGGGCTGGCTGTTTACTAATGAACTTTGGACCTACCTATGCCAGATCATCAGTGTACTAGTCAGTGTTCTCCAGAAAAACTGAGCCTATAGGAGACAGATAGATAAATTTATTATGGAAATTGTCTACTGTAATTTTACAGACTGAAAAGTCTTATAACCTTACATCTACAAGCAGGAGAAGCATGAAAGTCAGTGGTGTAATTTAGTCTAAAGTCCTGATGGGAGTCTAAAAGCCTGAGAACAAGGATCACCAATGTCTGAGAGCAGGAGAGGATGGATGTCCCACCTGAAGCACTGAGAACAAATTTGCCCTTTTTCTACCTTGCAGTTGTGTTTGGGCCCTCAATAGATTGGGTGACACCTGCCTACATTGGTGAGAGTGATATTTTTTACTCACCCTACCGATTCAAGCCCTAGTCTATTCTGGAAGCACACTCAACAGGTAGACCTGGAAATGTTTCTTCTACGTACAAAGCAGTCAAGATGTTTTCACCATCCTTAGCTCAGTCAAGTTGACATAAAAAAATTAATCATGACACTGAGTGAATCAGTTCTTTCTTAAACGGGGATGCTGCTGGAGCCACCAAATCTTATGACTTGCTCAGTTTGACAGAAACCAGCTCATGGGTATTTTTAGTTGAATGATCATCCAATGTCCCATATTTATGCACTATGTATCTCCCAGAGCCAAGTAACATATTCAAAACTAGTTTTCAAATGTTGTGTAATTCTCTTATGTACATTATAGGGTCTTGCTTCGGAGCCCTAGAGAGTTACTGTCCTACGAGTCTGCTCATAAACTCTACACCACATTATCAGTCAGGGTTATATTTAATACCATGGACTCTTCTGATTTATATGGCACAAGCATAACTGCTGCTTGCACCATGGCCCAGAACCTACAGAGCTTTTGTCTGGGTCCCTCTCAAACTGGCAGCTTTCCATGTTACTCAGTAGATAGATTAGAGAAGTATTTCTAAGGGCAGATCCTATTTCTCCGAAACCCAAAGAGACCCACAAGGTGCTCTGCTTCCTTCCTAGGGATGGGAAATGTGCGAGATGCAATTATATGTCCTTTGTTTTGCATGAAATTCCCCAACATGTCATAGAATGCTTATGGGATAGGACTCTGAAATTTGTAGGGTTTATTTGCCACCTTATGGTATGAGTATGACTTAAAAATGCCTTTAATATTCTTGTAACTTCTTATTTATCTTGTCTGGTTACATGATATGATTGATAGAGTGGAACAAAATGATGTTCTGCATAATGTCCTGATGGTTCAAACCAGACAATGAGACAATGACAGGATGAAGGAGAGAAAACCCAGACCTTGGTCAAGACTGCAGACAAATCTTTTTCTCTTCCACATGTGAGTGTGAACTGCTTTTGGTCACCATAACTAATGGAGATAGAAAATAATTCATCCCATATGATTCAGCTATCCCACTACTACTAGATACATATATCCAAAGGAAATGAATCCATATATCAAAATGACATTTTCCCTTACTATTTACAATACCAAGGATTTAGAATCAACCAAGGTATCCACTAATAGATGAAAAGATAAAGAAAACGTGGTATATATTCACAATGGAATATTATTCAGCCATAAAAATGAATTAAGTACACTCACTTGAGGCAACATGGATGGAACTAGAGGACATTATATTAAGTGAAATAAGCCAGACACAGAAAGTCAAATACCACATGTTCTCATTCCTATGAGGCAGCTAGAAAAATTGATCTCATCTAGGTAGAGAGTAGAATAGTGGTCACTGGGAGGAAGAAGGATATAAAATGGTTGGATAATGGATACTAATATAAAACTAGATAGGAAGAATAAGTTCTAGTGTCCTACAGAACAATAGGGGAAATACAGTTTACAACAATATATTATGCATTTTATAAAAACTTAGAAGAGAGGAGCTTAAAACTTCCCAAAACAAAAATAATTAGAGATGTTTAAGGAGATAAAGGTGCTAATTACCCTGATTTGATCATTGCATGTTCTGAACCATCACATTGTACAAAACTATCCCACTGCCCTCCATAAAAATGTACAATTATTACATGTCAATTTAAAAATTACAAATGAAAAATACTTCATTTAACTGATCAGTGGTCACATGTATTGGAGACCCTGCCAATCTGCTCTAACCCAATGCCACTGGCAGGAGAACAGCCGCAATAGGGGTAGATACTTGTTTGAATTTACAGTAGTTTCCATTATCCTTCAGGATTTGTTTTTGGTGACCAGGCTAGTAAATTAAATGGAAGGAGGATAGAAATCCCTCTGTCTGCATCATTTAGTGCTTTTAAAATATTACTAATCCACTATTGTTTTCAATTGTATTAGTTCAGAGTTCGGTGTAAAACAATTCCACTTGGCTTTCATTCCTGTTAGTGATAATGTTCAGGCAGAAAAATTGATGTTGAGGTTTTTCCAAACACCAAATATTATGATGTTACACTTGGGACTGAAAGAAAGGATCCCCAGAGAAGTCCATGAACGTATTTTGATAATTTATTCTTTGACTCTCCTTTGTCCCCTTGGAGGGAAATTCTAATACAGAGCATAATGACAAAAATGGCCAAGAAATTATTGAAAGATGAAGGGATTTTGTTTTTCCATTTTTGTAAAGTGGATTGGATCCAGGGGTATTTTACCACTGAGCTACATTCCCAGCCCTTTTTATTTTGTGTTTTGTGAGAGGGCCTAGCAAAGTTGATAAAGGTTTTGCTAAATTTCTGAGACTTGCCTCAAATTTGGTGAAAGGGAAGTGGCACAGGCCTGATCACACACACACCTAGGATAAGAAGCAGGTTTATTGTCAGGAGCCTGGAAAGGCTACTGTGCACAAAGAGAGGGACAGCAGCAGCAACTCCCCCTTGAATGTTACCTTGTATAGGCTAGAATCATGGCTGTGCGCCAGGGGTGGGTTTAGTCTTGACTGACATAGTAAGCATCCCCTGATCTTGTGGATGGCAAGTGTTTTTTCTTGAGAACAGAGACAGGTAGTTTTCCTATCTCTCAGAGGGAAAACAGCATGTCCCTTCAGCTTCTCAAGGACAGAAACTAATATATCCCCATCTCAGGGGCCAGTAAGTTGTCTCCTATCTTTCTCTCAATGAGAACAGGGAGAGACCTACAGGTCTCGAGACTGGTAGGTTTTATCTTGGGCTAGTTTGGGAATAAGAACAGTATTCATACAGTGGGGATGGGGAAAAGAAAGATGGCTGTAATTATGCTAACACTTGGAATCCTCCTGCCTCAGTCCCCCGAGTAGCTAGGATTAGATATGTGCCACGGCTCCTGGCCAAGACAAAGGAGTTTTAAAACAAATAGGTATATGAGTTCATTAGTATTCACCAATGTAGTAACTTTGTCCTTCTCAGCAAGAATTTCTCACTAAGCACTGTAACACTTAGGTGATCATGTGGAAGTTTGATTCCACTAATAAAATAATCTATTTCAAAATAAACAAAAAATAAATACAAAATTAGAAACTTTGTTTCATGAATAATATCTAATTCTACATTTCAAAACCCCACCCATTTGGGATGGTTTATTAATGTAGAAACATACGTTTTAAAATTATTTTACCCTCGGTATACACTCAGATTATATAATGTGAGGAAAAAATAAGAATTTACAAACTACTAAAGAGATACACTGAGAAGAGTTTGGGGAACCAAGGGTAGAAGAGTAGCTGGTATTTGACTCATTGGCCCTCGCTGATTGATTCCTGTTTCATTGCTACCCATTAATTTACACTACCCCCAACCTAAATTTGCCATGACATGCTCATCCATCACTTTATGTTACAGAGTTGTTTTCACAGAATGCATTGCAGAATCCATACTTGGGTTTTTCCTTTCTGTGTTAACTCATCTTACATGTTATCTGTCTGTTGCATGGACTATCTCTACAGTCCCCAAACACTGCACAGTTCTTGTTAAGCCTTGAGTAAATAAGGACTGATCACATGAATGAGTGTGCAAGCCAGTGGAGAACAAGCTTTAATCCTGGCCCTTGTGGAATAATCATTTACTATGGAAGATGATCCTATTACCAAATGATCGTAGTGCAATAATACCAGGCAAATTCAACATATCTAGAGCAAGTGCAGGAAGTTTCTATACCTGATGCTTTAAAATTAAGCCCTCAAAAGAGAGCCTCACCTAAAGCAAGACCTGGAAAATGAATAGGAGTTAAGACCATGACTGGTATGCACTAGGTT
Source organism: Tamias sibiricus (assembly GCA_025594165.1). Taxonomy (NCBI): domain Eukaryota; kingdom Metazoa; phylum Chordata; class Mammalia; order Rodentia; family Sciuridae; genus Tamias; species Tamias sibiricus. Next base: position 35,078,912 of record CM046668.1, read on the forward strand.
TGTAGTGAGACAGAAAGAGCATCTCAAGAGAAGCAGTCCAGCTGATGAAAGGATTAGAGGAAGTAAGAACTAGGCAAACAGATCTTGGTTCAGTCCAAGTTCCTCGATGTATGCATATTTTTTTGTATTTTGTCAGCTTCAACTTCCAGTGCTTCAGAATAATAAAAAACAATAGACACTGAAAATAATAAACATGATTTATATTTGGTATTAAGCAAGTATACAATGGAACTATTTCTGTCCAAAAAGCTAAAGATATAAACTTTATGAACAAAGTTTTTGATTCTATAAGATATAGCGTTCCATTTTATCCTTCTTCTGATGTTTATAATGATAAATAAGTTGTCATCCTAATTCATCAGGGAAACATTTTGTAAAACCACATGAAGACTAATACTGCGATAATGTGCATCTATTACATGCAACCTTGAGGGGAGAATCCGTAAGTAGTAAAGAAGTAATTTTGTGTTATGGAGACATTTCTTATTTTAAAATAGCAGAGACTGAAAGTTAAAGCATTTACTACTTTATAGGCAAATTGAATTATTTACATGATGCAGTTTTATTTCTACAATCTATTAGATTAAGAATAAGTTAAAAAGATTTTGACAGTATCTAATATTCTGAGCAAATGAAAATGGAGAACATTGTTTTTATACTTATAAATTAATACTTTAATGTTTTTCTCAGAGATTTTGTGTGTGTGTGTGTGTGTGTGTGTGTGTGTGTGTAACTTATCAAGTGCTTTGTTAGAGAACTATCCCCAGGCTTATACTGATGTTTAGAGACAGTGCAGGAAATCTGAAAACTCATGATTTGTCTATAAAGCCTTTTTAGTATTCTGAGCTTTTTTTTTTTTTTTAACACATTGAATATGAGAGTTACTGTCCACAGAGGAAAACTCTGTACTTTGGTTATCAGTTGGTCTAAGTCATTAGCAACCTTATAGGCAAAGTATTTTTATGGTTAAAAAATATGGAAAGAGTATAATGTCCTTTAAATGTTCTTTTATGTTGGTGTTTGGATCCCAAAAGCAAGGGAAAGAATGCTGTAACCTCAGTGATATGAGCAGCATTGAACAATGTTGTTTCATATGCAATGATGATGCATAACAGGAGAAGCCAAAATGAGTCAGACGAGAGTATATCAAGTCCATTTTGCTCGTTTTGATTCAGAGGTTTTTTGCTAAAAATCACAAGCCAGTCTTAGTGGCAAGCTTCAGAAAACTTGCACAGCTCTGATAAGAAAGGACATCGCTCATAAATATTCATTAAAAATTACCTTTTCTGGATCATGAATTTTTCAAGCAGACACTGATTTGACCTCTACAAGGAACAAAATCCAGCCTATAGTGGAGTGTCTCCTATTTCTGACAAAAAAAGGTGAAAAATTGGTTTTCCCAGCTAAGCAGCTACTTTGTACACTGTGTGAGGTCGAGGTCAGTTACCTCCGCGCTCCACACACTTCAGCATTAATATTCATTTGAATTACAATCTTTAAATTCTAAAGTCCTGTTCATACTTCTTTGAAAAATTGATTGTAAAGCAGGCCAGGGTTTGCATTTTAACTAATTTTTAAAGAAACTTCATCTAACTTCTCTGTTGTTTAAAAAAAAAAAAAAAAAAAAAAAAAAAAGTATGAATTCAGTCATTTTCTTTAGGGAAAAAAAAATCACATCTGCCTGTTTTGAATTTATATACCCTCTCACTAGGGATAAAAGCCACGTTTTTCCTGGTAATTATCTGCAGAGTGGGTGAATGGATAGAAACATTTATGTTTCTCAGAAAGCTATTATTCATATTTCATCTTAATATAGCTCCTCACAGTCCATACACACAAAAGGAGTTTATTTGGGGGCATGTCTTTTGCTTTTATTGTTATTGCTACAATATCTCAGTGGGGTATTCAGCTAACCACCTGCATTGTTTAAATAAAGTAACTGATAAGTAGAATATGAATTGTGATAACTAATAGAGTTCATGCTTAGCATCTAAATCACAATGTTTTCTGAGAACTTGTTTCAGGTTCTTGTTTCAGTTTAAGTTCTAGGAATGTTGCACTTAAGCTCTGTGATTCATATTTGGGTTACTTCTAAGAGTAACAAAAAAGTGGCCAAAATAACTCCATAGACATTATTGCTCAGGATGTTGTAGAATAATTTTGATCTTTTCTTGTGAAGTTAAGCCTTAGTCCAAGTTTTCTTATTACATTGGATTCTAATCTCGGCTCCTTTATTTTCTAGATTTTTGACCTTTAACATATTTTAACCTTTCTCTGCTTTGTCTCCTTTTTTTCCTCTCTCTCTCTCTCTCTCTTTTTTTTTTTTTTTTTTTTTTTTTTTGTTTATTTGTTTGTAATTCGCATTGAACCCAGGGGTGCTTTACCACTGAGCTACATCCCTAGCCCTTTTTTTTTTTTTTTTGGTACCGGAGATTGAACTCAGAGGCACTCAACCACTGGGCCGCATCCCCAGCCCTTTTTTGTATTTTATTAGAGACAGGGTCTCACTGAGTTGCTAAGTGCCTCACCATTGCTGAGGCTGGCTTTGAACTTGCGATCCTCCTGCCTCAGCCTCCCAAGTGCTGGGATTACAGGCGTGCGCCACCGCGCCCAGCTAGCCCTTTTTAATCTTTTAATTTTTAAATTTTGAGACAAGGCCTCACTTGTTGCACAAGCTGGCCTCAAACTTGAGATCATCCTGCCTTTACTTTGAGAGTAGCTGGGATAACAGGTAAGCATTAATACACCAGGCTACTTTGTCTTCTTACATAAAAAATGGAGTTACCTGGTTTAAAGGAGTTACAAGAAACCTGGATTAAAACCTGCACTAAGAATTAGTTAACATTTAGTGTAGAATTAATGATGTGAATAATTTGTAATTTAGCAGGAAGACTGCAAATAATGACTTTTACTGGGACTTAGTCTTCAGGAGAAGTTATTGCATCAAATTAGAAGTTTTCTATATTTCTCTCTGCCCCCCCCCAAAAAAAAAGTCTTTAAAGGATCAACAGAAGAGAATAGGAAGCATTACCAAGAAAGTGATTGTGTTAGAGGCCTTGACTCATTTGTTAATCATTTACTTCATCTTTTCCTTCCTCTTTAGTTAGGTGCAATTCTAACTAGCCTAGAACAATTCACTGAAAATGTGGCTCACATATTATTTCAATGGTCTTGGCAATTTAATAAGTCAGATGCTGGTACTGCACTTGCTGATCTTCTCTCCTTCTCTTAAGTTATTTATGTAGATACTCCTAGACACAAGGACCCTTAGCCTGTCCATCTCAGATATAATGGCACATGGCCCCAGCTCCCTTGTGCAAAGAGGGAATGAAGGAAAAAAGCTGTGCAAGTGAGGCCCAGGGCCATCCTGGAGCTTATCCATTCCTTCTTCTACTACTGATCCAAGGGCATCTGTACACTAGGACTGCCAAGAGTTAGCAAAGGAAAGAACGTGACATTCAGTTAAATTTGAATTTCAGATAATCAGTGAATATTTTTTTAGAATAAGTTTCTACTACAAAATACTATTGAAATAATAACAATTCTTTTGTTATTTTAGCTGAAATTTAAATTAAACTTGGTGTCCTAAATTTATCTGGCAACTCTTTCATAAATTCCAAATTCAAATAATCTCTAATACGAATAACATAACTTCTCTTAAACTTTTGCCCATTATCCTCCTCAGACATGTAGAATGCCAGAATAAGTTTGTACTTCCATTTTAAATGTAAATCACCAGACACATTTGTTGTGCTTTCATTTCTACTGCGAAGTAGCATGTTATTGGAGGGCTTAGCCTCCATATTCACCAACTAAAGTAGGATTTCTTAATGGTCAAAGATGCCCTTAAAGATCTGTTGGGATGTTGTGTTGTAGGCTCTCGTACTGTCTCTCAGCCAATCCATTATGGTCTGTTGTTCTTCCCACCTGGGAAGTATTGTTATTATGTTGTTGATGTCCATGCTGCTGTTGCTGATCACCAAACTAAATAGGTGACTTGATGTTTGAGCCATATTGTATGAGAAATATAGTAATTTGTCTGTTCCTGATGGTCATTTTAAAATGCTGGTTTATGTAATCTCCATATTAAAATTTGGCCTATTGTCAGAAATATCATTTTATTTCATTTTAGATTTCTAGAGATAAAAATATGATAGAAGGAAAGGAAAAAGAAAAGAATGGCAGGGGAGAGACAGAAGTCAAGAAATAGGGGAGAGAAGAATGATGTAAGAAGGAAAAGAGGGAAGGAGAGAGGGAGAAAAGGAGGGAGGGAGAAAAGGAGGGTGGGAGAAAAGGAGGGAGAGGGAAAAAAGAGCTTTCAGAGTTATATTTTTCAGAGCTATTATTTCCTAAATCTTACCAATAAAGACCACAAATACCTACGAATGCAATAAAATGATAATTCACAGAGAAATGTTTTAAGTAATTATCAACAGTTCATCAAAAATAAGTAATGTTTGCTAGTGAATATTTACATATGGAATTTTAAAAGTGAGGACAAAGATATATTGTACATTTGGATGAATAAATTTTATATTAGGACAGGCCTAAAAATAACTCTACCATAGTGCTTCAAGAACAAATTTAATTCTTTTGGTTAAAGAAGTATGTTTGTTGTCTAAGAACTACTTCAACTTTTTCTTCATTGGGACCAAAGAGAGAATGAGAATGCAAACATGTTCAGAAGACTTGTGTAACAATCCTCTGATGTTACAGGATTGCCCTGCCATGCCAGGAACTCTCAGGGGAAGTTCATTTGGCTGCTTCGCTCTGCAAGCACCATAATAGCTACATTTTTCTTGAATGCTAGAAGTCCATTTTTAATATTAAAAGCAATATTTTACCATGTTAAACTTCTATTATCTTTTTGTTTTTATGTGACACTTGAAATTAGTTTCTGACAGAAACAACTTCATATACACGAACAAGTGTATTGAGCCGATGTGTTTGGTGTGAGAAGTGCAGTCAGCAGAGGAGACTTTTTTATTATGTTTTACATTTGATTGTTTATGCACGACAGTCCATTTAAGCTGAGTTTCAGCAAGGCAGTTGCCAATGAGTCAAAGCCTGGAAAATAGCACATTCTTTCACAAAATAAAGAATGGACAGGCACCCACACCAGCTTACAAGTTATTCTTTATGAACAACAGAATTGCTTTTTGCCCATTTCAAACAGAACCCTAAATGTGCCCAGCACAGCAAGAGAGAGCAGAGAAAGCAAAGGGAGTTTAATATTCCAGCCCAGCTCACTGGAAACAGCCACCACAAAAACACTAAAATGACAGAGCAGCGTGCTGTAGAGCAACATGATTTGTCTGCTTTAAATGGAGAATAATGGTTTTAAGTTTAGAGCAGAACTGAAGGGCTCAATTACTATTCATGGATTCTGAATTGTTCTACTTTGGAAACTCCTTTAGCATGAAATGTTCATCAAAATCAATGCATGAAAGTATAAAGGAAAAAAAAAAACACCCCATTTCCCATATTTATGAAGGACTTCTACAATTTAGAGTATAGGAAAAATGTGTCACCAATTTACACAAACCCACCTAGGCAGTAGGACTAAACATTTTAAAATAATAACTTTTGGGTGGATGTTAAAGATAAAGAATTACACACACACACACACACACACACACACACACACACATACACACACACTCCCCTTTTTATTCTTATAAGTAATACTAATAAAATGTAGAAGACTTTACTACCAAGGCATCATCAATCTTCTTTAACCTTTGAAAACTTTACTAATAGATATCCAAACAGTTTTCTAAAAGTGAGAATTGTTTTTATTGGAATTCAGTAAGTTTTCTGAGGACATCAGTGTAATTGTAAATTGGCAGATACACCACTTCTTTAACTATGCTTATTTGCACAAACAGAATCTGATTAGTAGCTTTTTTTTTAGTAGTTTTTAAAGAACTATCAAGCTAAAAAGGAAGTATTCAGTAATGAAATAGCTGATAATGCTTGGTAACTAAAGTTAAGTGGAATTTTTCATTTTGTCTTAAACATATTCCCTCCAATATTATCATGTTTTTCTAAATTTATACAAACAAAAGTGGATTACCTGATTTCCCATTCATGTATTTAAAGAAAAAAATTGCCTGTTGTGAAATATATTGATTTTGATCCATTTCTCCTCCACTTCTTTTCTCATGAGCATGGTATAATCAAAGAAGCACTGATGATAAGCTAAGGCAAAAATACATCCCTTATGTACTGACTTGTTAGGAAAACATTTGCTTTTATATTGACATTGGCAAAATTTCATGTGGACTATTATGTATTATAATTGCATTTCATTTGCCATATTAAAAAATGTCAAATCCTAAAACCAAGCAAAACATTATCTGTGCTATTTTTTTTCATTATGTAGAAGAATGGTAAAGTCCTGAAGGCAATTTTAAAGCCTTAGTTAACCAGCTCCTTCTGTTTGCATATTCAATCCCTCAATGTAACATATGCATAATTTTATCATCATTGTGTGCCATCTGGAGTATACTGATTGAACTGCAGTTTGAAAATGAGGGTTAAGAGATAATTTGGTTGCATACATTTAAAACTGAAATGTCTCTCATGGAGCAGAACAGAGTTATTTAAAAACAGAACTATGACTAAAAGATGAAAATATATTCCATAAACTCAAGAAAACCAAGGAAGACAATTATAAGTCTTTATGCTTTTTCACTTGAAGCTTTCTTTAAATTTTAACAGTGGTATTCTAAGGGAATTGTTGCAAAAACCACCTGCACCTACCCCTTAAGTCAGTAATTACAAATCATCTTTTAAACTAGTTTACACATTGTCTTTATCAGGGAAGATTTAACACATTATCAATAAACAATATCAACTAACACATTGGTGTGTAACCAATTTATTATTATTATTATTATTATTTTTACTACGTGATCACTTAGATGAGGTGTAAAACTTGCAATAGTTCATCAAACTTGAGCATTGTAGCTGAGTGCAATTGCTTTGCAAGCTCATGAGTGCCATATTGAAAGCCAACAATATTTCTAGTTGAGAATTTTTACTTTCAGTTGCCACAGTGTGATGTCAAGTGGAACACTTTATAAAACCCATTCTGAAATACAGTTACCTCTTATATATTTATAAAAACTATAACTTATCAAAGCTTTTCTCTCCCCAAGCTTTGTGTTTTCCAGATTTTTTAAATGCCATTAAATGGTAGACCCCTCCATATCATGATGGGCTCTTATATGAAATCATCAAAAGTTTAGCCATTAATAAGGAAATTATATGACCTAGACTTGCTGAAGAATTCATCACTTTCAGGTCTTTAGTTTGTTTAAGGCTATCTGCCTATATATAAAATACATACTATACTTTCTTACCTGTGAAGAAAACTTTTTAAAAAATAATGTTGCTTGAGTAATTCCAAATTCAAGCAAAAAGAAACTCTATTAACAAGTGACCACCTATTTTCCTATTACTGAGCTGTTCCTCCCCAGGTCCTACTTTCCTGTTAGAACTAAAAGCAACCTTCAACCCAGCTCCTCCAGAATCAGAACCTTCTCTATCTTTTGCAGTCCTTCTATGCACAAGATTTCTGGCACTTTCTGATACTGTTGATTTATTTTCTCAGCCAATAGAGCAGATATCAAGACATGAACTTAAAGACTTTGAACTGTGAGGTAAAGAAAAGTGTGAGTACATATTATTAGACAATCATGGAAGTCCTAGCCACTGAGGGAAACAGTTCACAACTGCATTTCCCCTTTATTTATCCAGAAGAGCAGAGAAGAGCAAGCATCTAATCTGTTACTATCCTGTCACAGAACATGACATTCTAATTCAGTCAGTAGGGACTCACAATGAACTCAAAATCACACTGAGTGCCTCCCTGGTATGACAATTGATTACATCTCTTAACCTTTCTGCATCTGTGGTACCATCTGGAGCATTTAGTGCCTACATTTCTGCACACAAAGAACAGGTAACAGCCTGTAGACCCAAATGCAATCTCAGTCCTTCTACTCTAAGGCTGTAGCAAATATAAGGAGAAAGATGAAAACAGTGGCCAGAATCACCCCAACTTCACAAAAGATATCATTCTAAAGGAAACTGAACATATGCCCTGTAAAATATTCTGCAGAATATGCAATGCAGAATTATCCATTTGAAAAGTTATCCATTTAATATTGGAAAGTTTGTTTTGACATGCAAGAGAAAGAAAATAAGTCTTATAATGAACTATTTAGTGCTAGAAGTTTTACATCCATGATTTTTCCAGTAGTAAATGTCTTATGTTAGTATAAAATTGTTTTATACCAAGTACAGATACCTCCATAATGGGTGAATAATTTTGTGAAGTAAGAATAAATTCTGTTCAAAACCAGAGTTTAGAACAGGGTTTCTAATTGGGCATCTGAGGATGTTTTGTTATATCATCCAGGAGCACTCCTGGGGAGTGTGGGGCATTTAGCAAGATTCTTACCCTCTACCCACTGCTTGCCAAGGGAGTATTCACAGGCCCAGTCATCACCAGACAATACCAGTCCCCACCACCACCACCATTAGGAACCACTAGCTTAGAATGAGGTGCAGACAAGTTTTATAGAGCATGTCAAGATGGCAAACACTTGGGGTACATGAATTATCCTGAACTCTTCAGCATGTCATGTAGTAATCCCCCTAATGATACCTTAGGGAACTCTTGAGTAACAAATTAATAAATTGATGAATGAATGAAAAGTAGGAGTATAAGTGGCAAATAATATTAATTTGTTGCCAAAGCCAAAAATGATCCCTAGTGCAAGCACCAGTACACTAAAAATAAGTAGGGAGGATTAGGGTTGTTTTTCTTCTTTTAGACTTCCTGCACTAGTTCCCAGAGAGAAGAAAAGCAGAAAGTGCATGACAGAAAGCATTACCTAAATTGACACACACTTCTGCCATCACTGTGCTGGGGACTGCTCCCTTATCCAGGTTCTCCCGGTCCAGGCTGTGTGTTCTCCTCTGTCACTTCCAGATATAAATTATCACAGAAATTCACAAATAACCCCTGATTGACTATAACAGTATGGTCATAATGTTATTCTTTGATGACATCATTCTTTTATTCCAGCATTTATAAGTACCTTCTTAAGTGAAAAGGAAAGCAGAATTAGAGCCACACATGGGGCAATTCAGACCTGTGATCTCTGTGATCTGTGTTAAAGCCCTCAGGGAATGTAGATGGTACTGTGCTGAAGCCAACTTAAGTTCTGTGGCCATCACAAATCATGAGTGTGTTATATACAATTTTATAGTGACTACCCTTTTCACCCTTTTCTCTACAAATTAACTCACTGAGAAAGTCTTCATAAGGAAAGAGGTAAGAATAGATAGAGAAAAATGAACAAGTGAAAAAATAAATTGATTATAGGGCAAAAATCATATCCATATAAACAATGGAAAACCTAGTACTTTGTGGGTTATAAATATTAATATTATATAACAGGGGCTACTGAGTTCTTACTCGGTGTCAGGAATTTCAAACCATATTATTTAATTCATTAATCAATTTTTAAGGACAAAGAAATGAAAAATGTTAACCCATGATGGCTCTGCTGGAAGATACAGGGACTTTCCAAATGTGAGGGACCTCTGAGGCTTCCTCTATAACCTCTGTTTCATTCCCCAATCCTAGAATCAGCCTCCAGGTGCCACAAGGGTCCCCACAAGACATTTAACTCTAAATGTCTAAAGATAGCACTTCTTCAAGAGTGATCTCCAACTCTTTCCTCTGAGCAGACTTTGATAGTAGGGGCTGCTGAGGCTCTGCCAACTTTGGGAAGGAACAAATTACCCCCAGTAAGAGGACCGAATCACAGTCTTGCAGAGAAGAGCATATTGAGAAGGGTCTGTTGGTGATCTGGGGATCATGAACACTGTGAGAACCACTGTCCACATAACTCTTGCCTACCCACTGCAATCAAACTTGTTTGGTGTCCCAAGATGATGGCAGAAATGTATATAAACTCTATATTCAAACTATTTCCCTCTTGTCACGCATATTTCTGAGTCACTCAGTTGTCATCTTTATTCATGGCAAGATGTCCATTTTTGACAATTCATTGCTTTTCAGCATGAAAAGAGAACACCACCGCTTAAATAGGGAGAATGTTCCATTTTCAACAGTTGAAGTAAACGACAGCATTTTTAAACTCATCAGTGAAGAAAAGGAGGTCTGTGAATCCTCATTTTCCTGCTGTTTCTACAAAGTGCATTACCTAAAGATTATGAATTTTAAAGATTACAGAAACCATAAGACCTTATCAGGGGACACAAAGAAGAAAAGAACCATCGCTTTCAAAAACTGCTTGGAAGCCTCAACAAATCACCAATGGAAGACAGTCAGTTATGAAATCCCATGTTGCAGCACCTGGCTAGCCAGCTAAGGGAGGGTCCCCACGCCAATGATGGTTTGAAGGACATAATACCTGTGCAGGAATGTGTGACCGCCATGTCTTTCCATAGCCCACATCCTTGTAATTGCATTGCCGGGCAGCATAGGCAACAATCAGGCTCATTTGGCCCCTGTCTCTTCTAGTCAAATAGAGGGCTCCTTTTCAAACAAGTGACAAGCTGGTTGGTATCTAATACAGCCTGCACATTTATATTACTGCTGCAATAAGACAGCTCCTGGCAAAGGAAACAAGATATTATTTCCTGGGCAAAATGCTGTGCTCTTTGTATCTATCTGGGGAGAAACCCATATGGACTAAATAAAAGGGAAATAGTGAAGGATAAAAGAAATTTGGAAGCCAAACAAAACGTGTGATTGATACACACCTGCAGAACATTCAGGCAGCTAAGACACTGAATGGGCTCGAGGTCTCTGAGGGGCTTACGTTTCTTCCTTCTTCTTCTAAGAGGGTTAAAACTATTCCAGAATGATCTTTGTTATTTCCTCCACAAAATATTTTCAGTGTTTTATAGACAAAGAGAGAAACACACACACAAAGAGAAAAGAAAATGGAAACAAGTACTCTCCCTGTTTCTCTAGCTGTACTCAACTTATTTGATGACTAGGAAACAGAGATATGACATAGATAAATAAAGATTTTAAAACCATAGCTTTTTTTATTCTTCACTAGATCTGCAGATTTTAGCTATTTCCTTTATCCTTTCTTTCTTCCTGGACTTTAAATATTTTTGCTGTCACTTCTCTTCACACCACACATATCCCCTTGCCAGTTTATCTATATGTAAAAATTAAAACACAGAGGCCTGTGCATCATTTAGGGCATGCTGTTGCTCCGTGAAGCCTTTTAAATTCAGGGCACATCTTTCCTATTTTCTCCCACCAGCTTTTTACATACATGAGAGAAGCAGCTCAATCTTGATATTGATTGGAAACTAATGGGCATATTCAAGTTCATTTACACCAATGTAAAGTGAAATGTTTAAATTTTTTTCTAAAGTAATAATATTAAATATGTTGAGAAAAAAATTAAAACACTATGCATCTACACGAGGGGTATTCAAACTTTTCCATGAGAAAGGGCAGATAAATATTTTTGGTTATATGGCGATCTGGTCTCTGTCACACCAGAGGACTTCAATACTTAATTCTGTTGTGTAGTCCAAAAGGTATCACAGATAATACATAAACAAATGATTATGCCTGTGCTTCAACAAAACTTTATTACAAAAATACTTAGAATGATAAGTTTAGGCTGATTGACAGTAAAAACCAAATACCTCTATCTTTAGAATCTTCTATTCAACACTCTCCTCCTAACTAACTAAAAGCTTCATTTTCATTATGTCCTACTGACTCCTCAAATCTCTTTCATGACTTTCCCCATCAAATTCTGCCTGCCTATTCTATATTTCAAGATCTGGTATCATTAGCATGTCTATCTCCCAAGCTAATGACTTGGAAATTATCACTAACTAATCCTTCTCTCCTTTGTCTCTCTTCAACTTTTGCCAAATTTGCTGCTACATATATCCTGAAACTTCCTCCCCTCTAATGTCATCGCACCTGTTGCTTTAATGCAGTAAAGTAGGGTCTTTCCTTGCCTTTAGCCTTCCTTCATGCTTTTTCAAGTATAATCTTTATAAAATGTAAATACGATCATATTTTGTACCTGGGCAAGCCCTTTGGGGCTCCCCAAGCCTGAAACATTGACTCTAAACCAGGTTACAGGACCTAATCTCCTAACTCTCTAATTAGAGACTCCAGGAATAACACATAATTATTTCAAATAGTAATCTCCCAGAAGGATGGCACTAATAAGGAATGGCACTAACATGAAATCCACATTCTTTGATGTGTCCCCAAACCTTCATGCTATAGCTCTGCTCTGTATCTTAATCCTCTGCTGTTTCCCCAACTCGTGCACAGGCAAATGCTATTTTTGATCCACCATACCTCACCAATCTCTTTCCTTTTTGGGACACAATGGTGACAGGAGTGTCGTCATTTTGACAGAACATGCTTACACTTCTTTCTTAGAAGAATATGCTCAGGTTACTGGGACTGCTTTCTCTGCTCACATAAGAACTTGAGAATTGTATCCCCTCAGAGCTATCCGTATCTAATAACTTCAGGAAGGAGATAGTGAATATACTTACCAGTCCCCTGATTAAGATAACCCTTAAAATGTGAGCAGAACTCCGAGTGGGAATCCAAGTTATCTACCAGAAGAATTTACTTGATATGTGCTCTTGCTCAGCCTCTGTAATGATTAATTTCAGTGTGTCAACTTACTTAGGCCATGATTCTCAGATATTTACTCAAACATTCCTCTGAATGTTGCTGTGAAAGTATTATTTTAAATGAGATCAACATTTCAGTCAATGACTGAATAAAGCATGTTATCCTCCAAGAATTGGGTGGGCCTCACCCAATCGGTTCAAGTCTCAAGAGAAAAATGACTGAAAACCTTTGAGGAAGAAGAAACAGTGCCTTTGGCCTCAACTCTTCTCTGGGTCTCCAACCTGTCAGTCCAAACTGAAGCGTTTGGATTTGTACCCTCCAAAATCATGTGAGTCAATTTCTTTAATTGAAAAAAGAAATCCTTCTCCACATAGATATAGATGATAAAGACAAAGAGATAGAAATGATTCTTTTGCTCTGGAAAACCCTAATAGAATCTCCTTTCATTCTATGACACACATAACCTCATGCCTATCATTATGTTTTAAAATTATTTGTTTATTTATTTATTTTTATTTATTTATTTATTGGTTTTTGGTCAGGACAGAGGAACACCTCTGAAAACTCCCCATTGTGTAGACTAAGAACCACAGACTTAGTGACAAAAGGGTAAAAAGCTAAAAAAAAAAAAAAAAAAAAAAAAAAAATCTGCATGTTTTATAGAGATCACTTTGATTTAAATTCCTACTCAGGCTCAGCATCTGGTGATTTTGTTCCTGGTCCAGGTGCTTGCCAAATGCTCTCTTAAGCTTCCATTTCTTTCTGCACATTCTCTCCCCATCTCCCCTTCTTCCCTGCTCCACACCTACTAAAGAGATTCTGTTAATTATTTAAGACCTATCTGATATATCTCAACCTCTAGAAAACGTTTTCAGAATTCTCAAGTAGATTTGGTTGCTTTCTCTCTCACTAGTCTCAGTGATCCTCAAGGCAGAGATTCCTTGGATTTCAACTTTATAATACACCCACCCAGCAAAGTACCTGATACATAGTAGGCACTTGATGTCTTTGTCTTGAATACTTTAGAAAATGAAGGCAGGGTTTTAGAGTAAAAAAAAAAAAAAAAAAAAGAGAAAGAAAGAAAGAAAGTTTGGTACTCCTTTATCTCAAAAAGCAATATTGTGTTTAAATATATATCTTCAAATAAGTGTTATAATAAGCAAATAATTTCAAATAATTATAAGAGAGTTAGAAGAACATAAATAACTGAGGGAGTCCTAAACATTTGTCCAAGTAATTTTGCAAACAAAAGTGAAAAAAAAAATTTTGAGTGGAACTTCTTTTAAAACTATATAGAACCTTTTAAAAAGTGACTATACACTTTCAACAATAAAGGCAAACCACAGTCCCTGCCGACCACCTCCATCCTCTGGTATTTTTCTTTAAATAAGTGGAGACTTTCAGGAATAACCAAAACATCTGACAAGAATAATTAAGAAGAGAAAAATTTATTTAGGCTCATGGTTTCAGAGATATAGTGCTTGGTTGGCTGACACTGCTCTGGGCCCAAAGTGAGGCAAAACATTATAGCAAAAGGGCATGTTGGAGGAAAACTGCACACCTCACAGCAGCCAGGAAGCAGAGAGAGAGGAGAGAGAGGGCCGTAGGGAAAATTAACCCTTCCCCCAGTGACCCACCTCTTCCACTCAAACCCAGAAAATGGCTTACCGTTACCATCCAGTCAGTCCATTCACACTAGGATGGACTGATTATGTTACAGCTGTCACAATCCAATCATTTCACCTCTGAATATTCCTGCTTTAACACAGACACTCTTGGGAGATTCCTCACATCTGCACCATAACAACATTTTATAGTTCTTGGGAAAGATTGCCAAGAAGAAAGATGCATTGATGAAAAAGTAAAGAAAACCCACTTTAAAATCAGGTAGATGGGGCTGGAATCATGGCTCAGTGGTAGAGCACTTGCTGGGCATGTGTGAGGCCCTGGGTTCGATCCTCAGCACCACATATATAAATAAATAAATAAATAAATAAATCCATTGACAACTAATACACACACACACACACACACACACACACACACACTAAAAATCGGGTAGATATTAAGTATTTAAGCTAACAACTTTAGAAAGATGGAAACTCATTTTGCCCACGTTTTCAGATATTTCATTACCTAGATTAACAAATAAGCCATACTTTCTTGTTTTTTGTTTACTGCTTTGCATGGAATATCTAGTATATATACACATACACATACACACACATATGTATTTGTGTATATATATATATATATATATATATATATATATATATATGAATGTAAGGTTATGTGCCATATAATATATATGTACATGTTTACATATAAACTTAAGTGTTAAATTCACTGATACTCATATGGAGTCTAAAGATTTATAATGATATATAGAGAGAGAGAACTTGGCTTCAGAAAGATGGGGTAGTAATGCAGTCTAATTCATATGGTTATTAATTTTTTTTAAATTAACATACCTTGGCATATAAATTCTTCATCAATGCTACTTATTTATAAAAACATATTTTATAAAAGTTAACCCAATTCATTTAAAATATCATATGACTATCAATTTAATGTACAATCAGTTGATATATTGGGAATTCTTCTGAGTTTATAATCAACTGCTGACACTCCTATTATACATAGCAGTATTTTTAAATGATTAATAATCAGCAGACCTTTACATCATATAATTATATGAATTACTTTCTTGAATCTGCTTCTCCAAAAAAGGAAAGCATTTTCCAAATATCATACTTATAAATAAATTATGGTTGATCTAAAAGTTCTGAGTCATTTTCTAATCATCTTTGAAAGTGTAACTTGGGCTATAAACTGATGGGTATCTCACTCTACCTCATAAATTTAAAGCTGTTAAGGAGCTTAGTCCTTCAATTTCTTAAAACTCCATGAGTTTCCGAAAAGCCTACTGAACCTCATACATATCACTTCTCTATAAACATAGAAAAATCTGTTTCCTTGGTAGCTGAACACAGTAATAGCAACTACCTGAGTGGCTAATTGTTACAAGATAGGATCAAAATTGAAGACCACAGAGAAAAGGTGCATTATTTGCTCAAGGTGAGAGTGCTTCACTATCTTTTGGAGTTTTTCAATCCAAATTTATATCTGGGACATTAATTTTGGTTCAAGGTTATTAACAAAGTAAATTGCTACTGTAGCGTACACAGAATAAAAAGATGAGGCAGGAGGTACAGTGCTCTATTATTACAAATGAATCGGAACATGTGGAGCCATTACATACATGGGGATTACATGACAATTGCACAGTTTGTAAAGAGGTACATATTTTGTCATAATACAGGTTAATGACAACAAATTTCTACTACATAAATTTCTTATTCATTTAATGTTATGTATGGGGTTAGAAGGATTTTTAATTGACAAGATACAGTAAGTAGAAAATTTCACTCTTAGAAATGCTTCAGGACATGGAATGGGAAAGGATATCTCAGTCAAGTCCCCAAACACAGGAAACAACAGTACACAGATGGCATCACACCAAACTGAAAAGCTTCTGCATAGTAAAGGAAACAGCAGAGTGAAGAGACAACCTATACAGTGAGAGAAAATCTTTGTGACCTATACTCTCACAATGGGTTTGTTTCAGTTTGGATATGAGGTGTCCTCTGAACTCATAATTAGATCATGAGAACTAATACCTAATCAATGGATTAATCCATTTGATGGATCAATAATTTGACAGGACTACTGTACTGAGTGATAACTGTAGGCAGGTAAAGAATGGAGGGAGAAAGTAGCTCAGTGGGGGTATGCCTTAGGGGTTTATATTTTATCCCTGGCATCCTTCTCTCTCTCTCCTCTCCTCTCCATTTCCTGGCTGCTGCGGGCTAAGCCACTTTCCTCCACCATGCCACCCTTCTGCCATGATGTTCTGCCTCACCTCAGGCCCAAAGCAATGAATTCAGAAAGACTGAAACCATAAGCCCCAAATAAACTTTTTTCTCCTCTACACTGTTCTTGTAAGGCATTTTGGACACAGTGAAAAGTTGACTAACCCAGGGCTAACACCCAGAATTAATAAGAAATTTACAAAACTCAATAGCCAAAAAAAAAAAAAAAAGTCTGTTTTAAAACGGGGAAAATGGGCAATAAATCTCATTAGACATTTCTCAAAAGAAGGCATCATGAACCTCTACTAATATTGGTTAAATGGGCCACCATCAAATGAAGGACACTGTATATTATCCAGCTTTTAATAAATAATGTATCTTATGCCATTAAGTTAAGTGAAAATGTAATACCATTCTATCTCTACAGTCTATAATACAAAAATATTAGTGTATAAATAAGCTTAATAAATATATTACCAATTAAAATAACATGAAATTGTTATAATTACAATTATAATCATTAAATAACATTAATAATTTTGATGTTCATAAAGTTACCTTACGCATAATCTAGGGCAAGAATTGAAGTAATGAAAATGATTTTTCTGACAGTTTTGGTGTTTGGGATCAAACCCAAAGACTTGCTCATGTTAGGCAAATGCTACCATTGAGCTACACTCCCAGCCCCACCACTGTTTTAAAAGGAAAAAAATTATTAATCCAAAGCTCACACTTACGAAGCAGAAGAATCCTTCATCTAATCACACTTTTCCATTAGGAGGTTTTTTCACTCCTAGACCACTAAAACATTCTCAGTAACCTAGCATCCATGTACTAATCTCATGTATTAGAAACAAAATTGAATAATTTAAATGACAATATGTTGTATGTTAGGAATGTAAATCTTTTATATATATATATATATATATATGTATGTATATATATATATTTACTTATTTATTTGTACACGATGTCTTTATTTTTACGTGGTGCTGAGTATCGAACCTGGGCCACGCACATGCTAGGTGGGCGCTCTACCGCTGAGCCACAACCCCAGCCCAAATGTAAGTCTTTTTAAACAATTGTTTTGTTTTGTTTTGCTTAATTCTAATGAAGCAAGAGTACACTAGTGATAATGATCAATAACATCCATAGCAGCTTCCAAATCATAAGGACAGTTTAGACTATAGGAAAGAAACACACCAATGATTCAATATAGGAATTTGATGTGAGAACTGAGAATTAAACAGAAAGGAAAAGGAACTAATATTTAGGAATAATTCATTCTCTGATGCCTCCTCTAATAGACAATTTAAAACACTATATGGTATCCTGAAATAATACTAGGATGAAGGTAGGATAATCCTTAGTTTATAAGTAAGAAATCTATAGTACAGAAAATGTAATAGTAATGATGTTTAAAGCCCAGTATCACACAGCAAGTGAGGGTAATTTCTCAGCATCCTGGCATTAGTAGGGGAGTTTTTTCCACCAAAAATCCAAAGTCACTGATGGAAGACTCAACTCTGATGAAATTCAGTGCCTGCTCATAGTCCTAGCTATGTCTAGGACACACATGGAAGCTTACCAAGTGTGCAGATGAGAGAAGACTATTCCAGAAGATTAAAAAGGGAAGTAGCTGGGCGCGATGGCGCATGCCTGTAATCCCAGCACTTTGGGAGGCTGAGGCAGGAGGATCGTGAGTTCAAAGCCAGCCTCAGCAATGGCGAGGCACTTAGCAACTCAGTGAGACCCTATCTCTAATAAGATACAAAAAAGGGCTGGGGATGTGACCCAGTGGACAAGTGCCCCTGAGTTCAATCCCCTGGTACCAAAAAAAAAAAAAAAAAAAAAAAAAAAAAAAGGGAAGTGTTTACATCTTAATGCAACAGTACATCTGCCATTTTTAGAAATAAGGAGCCCACCAGTGTACTGAGTAAAGGAATGCAGTGTACTGAGTAAAGGAATGAAGGAGAAAGCACAGGGTTATAGGGCCAAAGAAATAAAGGAGATTCAAGAACTGAGCTCAAGGGCATTCTTATATTTAGAGGTCAGAGGAGGGAGAAAAATTGATAGCCAGCAAATTAATATGGATACCAGGCAATCAAGGTATCAGAGAAGCCAAAAGAAGAAAGTGCCTCAAGGAAAAACAGCTGCTAGCTCAGATAACATGAACATTGAGAAATACCACTGGAATGTGTAAATCAGAGATCATTGGTAACTATAAAATAAAGATATTATTGGTATGATAAAGATATAACCAGATTAATTAAGTTCAAGAGAAAAGAAAAACAGTGAAAAGGAAGGAAGAGGGAAGGAAGAGAGGGTTGGGAGAGAGAGGAAAGAAACAAATGAACAGAATTCAATTTAACAGAGGCAAAAGTCTATAAACCAACATATCCTTCTAGTGTGCTGTTTTGGTGTTTTTTTATAAAACTCCTCCAGGGGGCAGAGCTGCAGAAAGTATCTGTTAGTATCCTGGGAATAATTATGTTTTCCTGGAGATATTTGAGGTCAAGTCAGGAGAGGCCCCAAGAGCATATTAAATACGTATATCTTTTCAAAATATTTCTCAAAGGGCAAATGCAGGTGACCAGGAGACAATCTCCGAACAAAAACTAGAAAAACTCAAGAGAGTTCTATTTAAATCTAATCATCAAGGAAAGGCAGAAACAAACTTCTTTTTTCCTACAATGAAATTTATAATAAACCCATAATCAATTAAATAATATAGCTAATACACAGGGGGAAAAATCCAGATTGAACAATAGAATATAGAAAAGAAATGAGGTAGACTAAGATATATAAAGGAACTTGAAAATAATGTTGATTGATGCCTTAGTCTGTTTTGTGCTGCTATGATATAACACCATAGACTGGGTACACTATATCAAACAGAAATTCACTAGTTCACAGTTCTGGAAGCTAGTAATTCCCAGATCAAGGTGATAGCATGTGGCAGGGGCCTTCTCACTGTGTGACGGGGATCACGTGGAGGAAGGTGAGAAGGCGAGAGAGGGCAAGAGGAGACCAAACTTGCCCTTGTGTGAGGGCACCAATTCCCTTCATGAGTGAGAAGCCCTCGCAGCCTATACACCTCTAAAAAGTCCCCCACCTTTGTACTGTGACAAATGACAATTTTCAACATGAGTTTTGAAGGGGACAGATTTGAACCATAGCAAATTAGAAATGACTTTTTATGAAAGAGGATTTAGAGAATAGGATAAATATATGGTAGATATCCAATAAAATCTCTTTCATAACATCAGTGATTTTGAAACATTAGGTTCTCGTGGAAGACTTTTAAGAGTACTTATTGCATATGTTGACCTTCATTTTGTCTTAATCTTTTAAAAAATTGTGATGAATTTTAAAAATATTCCAAATTCATGCTACAAGTATATCTTGGGCATATAGTGTTTGCATAGCTTGCAAAGCATTGCACACACAAAAAGTGTTCAAAAATTCATATTTTATCTCATTGATGAAGATAATATTGGAAGATTTTCTTGAGGTATTTCTTTATTTCTGTATCAAAACACAATACCTTAAGTCAAAGATAAGATTCCATATCCAACTGTTTTTTTATTCATTATTTCTATACATTACAAAATTCTTAACAATTGTGGGTTTTGAAGAAAAGTACATTTGTGTGTGTGTGTGTGTGTGTGTGTGTGTGTGTGTGTGTTGTGGCAAGTCATTGATATGTTTGGATCAAATTTGAACACCACATTTATGATTATATCTCTTGCTGAAGAATTCTTTTAGTGTAAAAAAAAATGAGTCTAAGTCAACAATTATTGGGCATATTTAAAAATTATAATGCCAATACATAAAGCTGAAAATTTGAATGTTTCAAGTTGAGAAATATTGACAAATAATTCTAAGTCAACCATTTGGGTACATTTGACTTGAGAGTATTACTTTAAGAAATATGCCAAATATAACAATGTATTTTTTGGTTAAGAGCTTTCAAAGAATTAAAATCTTAATGAAAAACTTTATTTTAATCAGTTGGAGTCACCAAGTCTCCCCACATTCACTCCTAATATGGTAGTTTAAAAAGCTTTAAACAAATCAGACTATTCAAGAGAGTGAATATATAAATAGTGAGTATGTCACCTCTTAGAAATGGTCTCTTCTGGGCTGAAGTTCGAACTCAGTGACAGAATGCATGTTTAGCATGTAAAGGGCCCTAAAATCAGTCCCCAGCACTGTAAAAGTAAGAAAAAACATTTTTTCTGTCTCACTATTCTTTTCAAAAAGTATAAGGGAAAAGTCTCCTTCCATAATGGCAGCTGTTTGATAATGAATCTCTCCACACATCCTACATGAAAGTGTACAAGGAGAATAAATAAAACTACCCAGTATTCACAGGAGATGGAACTCTTCCAACTCATAAGCACATGTAAATGCAAAAATAAACATCCCATCCAACCAAGCCATTGCCTGGGTTAAAAGTTAGGAGACATTACACAGAAAAGATGAGGAGCAGTGGGGACAAATAGACCGAGAGCACAGATAACATCAACAGAAAGAAAAAGTTCAACTCTGAGGAGTTGAAGAAGTAAGAGATTTGTCAGACAAAATGAACTGAACAATGAAAAGTCACACTATGGACTGGGAAGTCATTTTGCAATAAATGAGAAATATTTAATGCTACTAGTGCTTACAAGCAAAGGAAACAGAAAAAAGAGAAAAGGAGAACTGATATTAAGTTGTGTTCCCAAAGAATGGGTATTACATATGCCTGAGAAAAAGAACAAATTTTCTACATTTAAAAATAGTCAACTTCACTAGCAGTCTAAGATATACATATTTATTAAGATATTATATTTTTAACTATTAAAATGCTAAAGTTTAAGGATATGGTACTTAATATCATTGATGGTAGATTTATAAATATTATGATAAACTATAATGTAGCATATATTAAATGACTTTAAATAGTCTTTATTTGGAACTGACAATTCCTTAGAAATATATTCTGTGGGGAAAAATTGAAGATTAGTTCACAGATATATATTGGAATTATTTAATGTAATGATGGAATACAGAAAAAGTGATATAAGAAGGCAGTTGCTAAATTCCAGTGATAAAATTTGATATACAGATTTAAATGATCATTTAAATATTTTTTTTGCTTGTATTAGTAAATGATAAAAAAAAATGTGCTTAGTGGAACACACAGTATATAAACAGTAACAACTTACTAATCTTCCCTTATTACTTTATTCCACTTGGGAAAAATTAACTTTTGGTTTATCAAACCTATTAGGCAATAGTGAGGTACTTTATGGGGAGTCAGACAACAATTTGACTGCACAGCTACCTGAAAGCACATTTTCATGCAGATTGTTTGTTTCCGTCTTTTAAATTCCATTGCACTATGATGAAAATAAATATATATTTTTTTAATTTATTTATTTTTTATTCTAAGGTGTTATAAATGACATCAGAATATATTACATTTCATAGTACACATATAGAGCACTTTTTTACAAATGACTGTAGATGAGTTTTTAATAAATGTGAGAAATAAGGTACAACAGATTTACAAATTTCATGCTTTTTAATTAAAGAGTTTTCTGAAGGAAACTTAATTCTCCTAACTTTGATAGTGTAAAAGATTTCAAGAATTTTCCCAAAAAGGCCAAAATTGAAATGATGAGAATGTAACTATTATCTAATTAAGATTAAAATGGTAAGTAAGGCCTTTTATTAATACCTTTACCAAGGCATTACATTACCAAGGTATTTAAGGAAAACTTATTTAACAACACATGGTTTTTAAAAGACTCTTCTTTAGAACTGACATTAGAAGAACAATTATAATAATTATTTAGTCACTTGAAATGATTTACAAATGCTAGATTTGATTGTGTCATGATAGACACAGCGTGGTTTGATGCCACGGTGAACTTGCTCCTCACCATTGCATAAGGAACATCATTTCACACCGAAACTAGGTGGGGACCTTTGTAATTCACATTCAGTAACTTGAGTTGAAAATCCAACTGACATCATGCTGAATCCAATCTACAGGGTGCTGTACCAGAAAGAGCAATTTCAAAGGGTCTCTTACAATGACCATGTAAATATCTCAGGGATCATACTTTTCTCCCAACACAGCAGATTTTGTTTGTGGAAATTCATTGTACATTGCTAGAGTTAAAACCCATTACAAAATGGGGTTCAGAAAACAGTAGATTTGAAGGGAAAAGGAAAATATTTTATCTTATTTCAAAAAATAAGAAGAAACTACCATCCAAATGTAAATATTCAAGAAAAAACTTAGCAGAGTAAAAATGACAGCATTAATAATTTTACTTAAAAAGTTAGGAATCTGTGGTGGCAAAAAAAAAAAAATTCAAAATATATTTTAAATCTTCCTTCTGTTCACCCTCAATGTCCCCCTAATGAAGCTGAAGGAATTAAGCTATTCAGAAATTGTAGAAAACAGAGGAAGTATGAGGATATTATCATGTTTACTAAGATAATAAATAATGTCAACTTGCAATAGATATGGAATTGATTACAAAATGATTACACATGCTTACTGTGGTGTGCTTTTGCCTATGTATAACAGTTGCCTATTTTGTTGTTGTTTATGAACAGTGTATCAGACCTCTGGTCTTGGATCTTTTATTATACCAGTTGGGTTAAAATATACACTGGATTTTTGAGATATTATATGAAAGTAAAATGATGAAATTTTCTTTGTTTAATAGAAAGGGAGAAGTCCATCTCTTCCTTTCCTTTATAGTATTTCCTTGAAAATACAATAGGCCTGATGGGAAGCATAAATTTTTTATCTTATAATCTTAAAGTGTAAGGTTAAGGACATTATGACCTTTGCAACTATGAACACATACCTCCAAAAATGAACTCAGAAATCTCTTATGAGTTGCACAAGATTCTATAAAGCACACCCATCTGTCTTTTGGAAATAAGTTTTGTTTGCTTCTTCTACTTTTGATGTATAAATTTGCATAAAATTCTGTTCAAACTTCTTATTCTCAAGAATACTATCCATGTGCATGTATTCTGATCAATGATGACTTATATTTTCTTTCTCTTACATACTGATATGGAACAGGCCTTGACTTTTCAGGGATTTTAATGGACTCAGCAATCATTGGCAGTAATTTTTTTTATTTTGCATTTCTACTTAAGATATATTGTATCTATGATAAAACTTTTTTTAGAATGTTGGCCTTATGAATTATTGAACAAATATTAGTAAAACAATTTACAAGCATGGATCTAAATGACCTGTTGGCAAATATGCTGAGGAAACATAGTGACTAAGAAGTCCAGCTACAATTGGGATGACTGTGTTAGGGCCTCTGACGGCCAAAGGTGAGTCGAAGCATACCCCCCAAAATAAAAATATCTCAGGTACTTTAGTGCAAGGATTGACATTTCATGGACTAAATAGGCCCAAAGCATCGTGATGTCTTATTTAAGGGGAACGAGGGGGGCGATTACGCATGATATGGCCCTGAGGTAGGAACCAGATGCCAGTTATAGTTTCAGTCTAGCGACCCCCAAGGTTCATGGGCGCAGAGCGAGAAGAGAGGCATGACTCTGGCGGGTTGCTGATGTCACGGAGGATGGTAGATTAAGGGACCACGGATGGAAGGGGATAGTCATTTGGGGTGTGAAATGTATATGACGGAAATGGGGCATGTACTGCAAGTGAGTTAAAATGTACTGTGTAATATTAAGGTTATTCAGTACTGCAAGCTTATCCGTATGGCGAAACATGGTTTATCCAGTAAAAGACTTAATGGTTTATGTGCTATGTTGGTATTGATGGACATGCTTATATGCATGGGGTGGACGTTTAATGTTGATTAATTGTATGACTTAACCAAACTAAGAGAGTAAGGAAATACTTTGTTGATATTAAACAGTAACCAAAACAGGTATGAGCAAGACTTATATGGTCAAAGACAAGAGTCTTATTGCTTGGGTTTCTTTTTTCATAGTTTAACCATCATCTATGTCACAGATTCAATAGTTTAATTCTTAGAATGTTAGATAATTTTTGAGGGAAAAATATGAGACCAAGTTTGTATTATCCATACAATTTGACTAGTCATTTTTCAACTAGATGGAAGGGATGTGACAGAAGTCAAATTTCTCTCTTTGCTATGGGGATTTCCTAAATATCAAAGTAAGTAGGCATGGATATATAATATGTGCATAGAAGAAAATAACATACTTCCGTGAAAAAAAAAAATGCATTGTTTAAAACACACCTTTCTGATATACTGATTCTGATTCTATGGGAACTCTCAGCTTTTCATTGCCTTTTAGGTATTTTACAGTTTGGCAAGTTGTAAAAAACCAATAGCAATGAAAAATAAGCCTACTCTTGAACTAGGCAAATAAATACTGTTAGGAAAAGTTCGGATTGATTTTTCTCTTTCATTGTAGAAGAAGCCATTTTTGCATCATTTGCCCATTTATCTCCACATTTTTTTTAGATTTATAAATGTATCTGTTCATTTGATTTTTCTTTGACCCAATTGTAACATCTGCCTGGTTTACACATTATTAATGGATTCCACATTTATCTAATATCTGCTCAAGAGTGATTTTACCATGTCAAAAATTATCTTTTAATACTAATGAGAAACAAGGAGAGAAAAAGAAATAAAAAGAGAGATGGGTGGATGTTTGGATGGTTACCAAAGTAGCTCATTAACCTTCTGGAAAAATTAATATTTGAAAAATTAGTTACACACATACATAGACTTGAGTTGTAGTTGTTACCATTATTATTACTCATTGGCATCTCTCCTTCACTAGTATCCATCTTTTGAACACTAAACAATACCCATATTTGATACTGAACACAACAGAGAAGCAGAGACAGAGAAAGAAAGAAAAAATAAACACATGTGATAGAATAGCACATTAGCCTGTCTCCTCTATTCTTACCTGACTCTCTAATAATGCTTTCATGGCTCCATATTTCTCTGACTCCGATCATGATTCTTACTTGACAACAGCAACTTGGACTAAAGGTATGGAAAAAAAGTGAGAAATAATATAAATATTTGTTTATTTGTAATAGAATCTTCACTCTTTGCTCTGCATTACTAAAAAACTTTATAATATTTGACATTTTTCTTTCTTTTTTAAGTGATAAGGATAAATTTTGTTTTACTTTTTCAAGTTTTATTGAGGTATAATTGACAATACTATATGTTTAAGGGGTGCAATGAGATGATTTGGTAGAGTACTTACTGTGGAATAATTACCACAATCAAGTTAGTTAACACATCCATCATCTCACAAGCTGTGGTGGAACAGTTATGGTGACAACATTTAAGATTGAAATTGTTTTAACAGTAAAATGTTAGAAAAGAAAAAGTGAAAGGACTCAATTTTAAATATTCCCTTGATTTATATGCCTGCCTATTTAAATATGTTTAATGATTCAGGATAGCCCTTATTGTCATTTTAATCCATATAGATTATCACTCCATATGCTCCTTAATCCCTACTGAATTTAGATCCATTTATATAAACTCATACATGAACAGTAGTACTCCACGGATTTTAGCTAGGTCTGCTCTCACTGAATTATTTTAGAAGTTCTGTTTTTATATCAGTAGCTCAGGGAGAAAATTACTTCATGTCTATCATAAACTAATTTGAATTTTTTTAGTATAATATTTTCCATATAGGAGAATTCCCCACAGAAATATCATAGGCCCACTATTCAACCACCAGAATAGCTAAAATTAAAAATACTAGCAACCCCAAATGTTATTAAGGATGTAAAGGAACTGTAATCTCATGTATTGATGATGGATGCGTAGAATAGTTGAGATGTGTAGAAAGAGAAAAAGGATTCTAGAATTTCCTTATAAAATTAAATATATACTTACCCTCTGACCTGTGACCCATTAATTCTGCAGTTCTAGTCCTATTTATTAACACAAGAGAGCACCAACAACGACAACAAAAATCTTGTGTGTGTATTTTAATGTTTAAGAACATATAAACTTAGGGCAGTATATATACATACACTGACCTTTATGTATAGATTGACCAAATGACTCGTACAAGAATGTTCATAACAGTTTTAATCATAAAAGACAAAGGTGAAAAAATGTTCTGATATTTATCAAAAAGGGGAATTAATAGATATTCACACAAATAAATTACAAGTATATGTAATAACAAGGATGAAATGTCAAAAGTCATTATTTTGAATAACATAAATGTTCACAAAAAGTCATTACATTATGCCATTTACATGTCTCAAGAACAGTCAAAACCACTCTCTGGTGAGAAGAATAATAGCGGATGTTGCATAGTGGCAATTAAGGGCATGATGGAACTTTCTGGAGTGATTGAAATTTCTACATCTTGATATAATTCGGGGTTAGAAAGATTTTACGTTTTTGAAAATACTCATCGTCACTCTTAAGTTTTTATGTATTTTACTGTATATACATTCTATCTAACTATAATTTTAATCAAACATTGACTTCTAGTGATGTTCATGAGGATATGTTTGACAGTAAGGTATACTGGTGTGTGCAATGTACTTCAAATCTATAAAACAAGATAGTTTTCTTTACAAATAAAAGAATATATGGATGTATAATATGGTAAGAATAAATCTAAGCTATGAGTATTTGAGTGCTTACTGTTCGATTCTTTCAACATTTTTTATATCCTTGAATATTTCATAATGAAAAATATAGTAATATAGAGATTTCTAAAATATAGACAGTCATAAAATTAGTAGTAACTATCATTATTTTAATTATTTGTTGGGTAGTCAATCAAGGAAAGATTTCAGTATAAAGCAAAAGAAACATTTGTGTTAATTTTGTCTCACAGTTTCCTTTACCTGTTCATTCTTAAGTTTAGTACATTTCTCAATAGCTGAGCAACTAACTATGGCAGTACTACTTAGTTTTAGATTAATGAAATGGAAATTGAAGTAGAAAGTGTCACTTTGGACTTGTAATACCAATGAAATGTACTCATTCCTCTAGTTTCTTTTTCTCATTTCTTTAAACTGGAATGCAGATGTCCCAGTGACCCACTTTCAACCATGCAGACTCACACAGGAACACAGAGAAGAGGCTTGCAGACAATGGCCTGAAATCTAAAGACCTGGTGCCTGTTTTACAAAGTAAGTGTCACTGATACACAGACAAAACCGTTCTTTAATGTATTGTCAATGACTACTTTCACGCTACAATGGCAGAATTACATAGTTGAATCAGATGTAGTATGGTCCTGAAGCCTAAAAGATTTCCTATTAAGTCCTTCACTTTAAAAAAAAAAAAAAATTGACCCTCATCTTTCATTGTAAAGCAAGTAGATGGATGAATCCAGGGTGCCTGAATGGGCCCTAGGAAGCACTGTGGCACCAGGTTAGTCTGATCAGACTATTTTTAAAGAAAATAATAAACTTGGGTCTATTTAGCTGCTGTTATTTTCTTATTTGTTCTTTTGGTGTTATTGCTACTCTTTTTTGTTGTTATTTTGTGTTATTTGTATGTGAAATCATAATTTTAATAGGTGCAACTAATATTTTTACAGATTTTTAAATTGACTTACAGTATTTTATTGTTCAGTGTCATTTGTCTTCTCAGTACATAAACTAATTTTATGATATTTTAATTAAAACATAGAAAAGCAAGTTCTTGCTCCCAGAAAGCACAATTTCCTAGTATTTGGCATTTTGAAGCTGAAGAAAAATATCTGATTGTCCAGATCATTTTCCTCACTGACTACAGCTCATTGGCTTTTGGCTTTTCAAAGAAAACAACATTGAATCTCTTTTCCACGATCCCAGAAGATATTTCTTCCCTTTCTATTTTTAAAATAGTCTTCATCAGTGATCAAATATGCCAATGCCTATGTGTTCTAAGGAGGTACCAGTAATGTCTCTTACGAGCTTCTCGGAATGCAGTTTTAGCCTCCTCTTTTACACAAGAACCACAACAATAATTCTGCCTAGAGAAAATCTGTTCCTTGTGCCTTAAGTTTGTTTTAACAGATATAAACACTGCTATAAGTAGAGACAAGATGTCCTGCCAGAGAAATCTTTCAACTTAGAATCTGAACATTTGTAATTGAAGAGTAGACCAGCATTTATGCCAGGGACTTCCTAGCCTCACTCTTCTCTGGCTTCAAATCTCTATGTGAAGAAGTCAAGTTCTTACACGACCTCCAAGGATTCTTCCAGTTTTAAAATCTCCAGCACATAGAATCACCAAGTAAAGACCAGTGGATAAAAGCTGCATGTAATCATTTACTATCATACCTCTATATGTTATGGAATTTTACTCTATATGTTTTTCACAGTTTCTTATGAGAAAACTTGCCCAATATGGTTAGAAGCCTAAGAACTGTTCTGTTTTCCACCATATTTAATTCATCCTCCTACCCTTATCTTTTTCTTTCTATACCAATCAGTAGTGAGTGGGATGATAAGACCTCAATAAGTCTTATGATGATAAGACCTCAATAAGTATTTATTCCAATCTTGTACTCTAAACTGTATTATCAACACATCAACAGTCATCCTTTAAAAATATATAATGAGATCCTATCCTTTCTTCCTCATAAATTTTCCATAGATGTTCCACTTAGAATAAAAGCTAGTATGCCTAATCAATAACTATATTGTAGTCTACAAGGCCATAGAATATGTGTCCCTGGCTGGTATCACACCCCCCACTCTCTTTCCTGCTACTTCAGTCCAGTCTTCTTTGCACATTGTTGCATTGGTGCTTCAAAACCAGTTGTCCCCTAGAGATTCACATGGCTAACTTCTCTACTTCCTTTAAAGGTTTTTTCAATCTTCACCTATCCTTAACAACTTATATTAAATTTTAACTACTCCTTGGCACCCATGCCACATTCCCAGACCTTGTCATGCTTGTTCTTTCCTCCATACCAGTCTGCACTATATAAACAGTAGTACACTTATTTTTGTGTAGTTTATTATTCATCTCTCTCCACTTGCTTCACAAAAGCAAAGTATTTTGTTACTTTTAGTTCAATCATCTCTCTCAAGCACTTCAGAGTGTATTATGATTTAGATCTGGAATGCCCTCCAAAGGCTCATGTGTTGATGGCTTGGTCTTCAATGCAACCATGTTTGGAGGTAGGGCTTTTGGAAAGTGATTGGATCATGAAGGCTTTAATCCCATCAAAGGACTAACCCATTAATGGATTCATGGTTGAATGTACTATTGGGAGGTAATGAAAAATGGAAGTTGGGACCTAGTGGAAGTTATCCAGTCCATGGGAGCATGCCCTTAAGAACTAAATCTTATCCAGGCTCTGTCTCTCTCTTCCTTCCTTCCTTCCTTCCTTCCTTCCTTCCTTCCTTCCTTCCTTCCTTCCTTCCTTCCTTTCTCTCCCTCTCCCTCTCCCTCTTCCTCTCCCTCTCCCTCTTCCTTTCCCTCTCCCCCCTTCTTCCTGGCTGACATGAGGTGAGCAGTTTTGCTCCCTCACACACTCCCACTATAATGTTCTGCTACACTACAGACTCAATGGAACCAGCCAACCATGGACTGAAACCTCTGAAATCATGAGCCAATATTAATCTCTCCTCCTATAAGTTGAGTTTCTCAGGTATTTTGTCATAGCTATGAAAAGCTGACTAATACAAAGTGCCTGAGAAAAAGATAAATGTCCAATAATATTTACCAAATTAATTGAAAGCATGAAATATATTATTAAATCAATAAATCTATTTTCTCATTTCTTCTTTTACTATGCTTAAAATATATTTTTTAGCCATGTCCAGTTACTGTAGCCATGAATGATAGCAATAAAACAATATTCATCAGAAGGAATTTCATTATTTTTGAAAAGTATTCCTAAATCAACAGCATAAAATATATAAGCAACTTATTCAACAAAAGAATTCCAAAATTTATATATGCCATTCTTTTGTGTAATACACTGCTTGATACCAAAGACAACAAAAGGATATGTCTTTGCCCTCAAAGATTTCTAAACTCCCAAATAAAACAAATAAGTCTACAAATATTATTAAAGAAGAACTGAAGAAGGAATGGAGGCAAGAGAAAGTTTGGGTGTAGTTCTACTAAGCCTTTAGATTCTGGAGGAAATGCTGATGCTATAAATTGTGCCTCTTTTAAAATCCACAGGCAGTAAGTTGTACAGATGCAAGACAGTATGGGAGCAGAAGTGAAGAGTAGATGGAGGGTTGTTTAGGAGTCCTAATACCCCAGTACAGTGCTCCACGGTTTTTCTATTTGTAAGCTTAACCCTTATTTAGAACTGGAAGCTTCCCTTTATTACAAGAAACAATTACCTCCATCGTGTTACAGATTGCTGATATCATACACTCCCTTTCGCCTTCTCCACTGAGCATTTAACATGCGTCTCTAGATGCTTCCCACGTTTCCCATTTTCACTTTAAATGGCATTTATGAAGGTCCTGCTATTGCTTTATAAATCCTTATTTCCACATTACTCTTTGTTTTCCCAAAACATTTACAGTTAACTGTCTAAAAGCTTTTATCATAGGAAAGCTCTTTCATTGAACGATTCCAAGGGTTTAGAGCAGTTAATCCACTATTATTTTTTAAAGTATTTGTGCTGCTTACTGTTGTAATGTGTGCTGTTATGACTTCTAGATTATGTTAATATAGAAACTCTCCAAAGCCTCACACTCGCAAAGCACACCATTGTTCAACCGCCACAACCTATGCATTTACTCATAGCAATAAATTCAATCATATTACTTCAGTTATGGCAGATTTACACTCAATTGCTATCAGTCAGTACATTGACTTTAAAATTTGGCTCAGAGTTTTTCATTACCTTTGCGGAACTTCCCTTTCATTCCTATCAGGATTGGCCTCCATTTATACATACCCTCAGTCCTTACTTTCTAATAATAAATCTCAAATTCATCAACCCCCTTGTCAGGTCTCTCATCCATGGGCAACAGAGCATTCACCTGTTATGCCCCCAAGCTGTGGAATTCCCTGAACTGAACACTCCTCTCCAAATCCCCTGAGCTTTATAAATCCCTTTTTGAGTCTCACTTATTAAAATTTGCTTTTAATATTTGATCTGCCACTGACACATGCTGTAGGCTTGGCTGTTATGAAAAAAAAAAAAAAGGAAAGTATTTTTATTTTCTCACCATTTGTGAAAAGGACTGAGATTTCTTCTTCGTTGTGGGCATTTTATGTTTTTCATCATTCTTTCCCTTCTTTCTCTTTCAGTACCAGCAGAATAATTACCCAATACGCTCTGGTCACTAACCAAGGTTTAGCGTTAAAGATTTTGTGTGTTATGGGATTATAAATAAACTGGTCACAATATCATTAATTACTTTGCAGTCTGGAGATTGGTATAGATTTTTTTTAGGAGACAACATGGATTTAGGAGAAAAACAGCTTGTTCCTCACAGCCACTCTGCTCCTTTGCCTGTCCTATATAGCAGATTTCTCATCTATTTTTATTTTAATTAATAAATAGTCTGACTTAACTCCACTCATTCATCAGAAGAGAACAGGAAAATACATTTAGCGGCACTGAAGGACATATTAGTTTTGGACTGTTATAGCAATAAAAGTAATAACATCAAATGCTTAGATGTTGATAGTCTTGTTCCAAAGTAGTCAGCTCCCAGGATTTGCCAATATGAAAAGTATCATTTTCCATTCTCCTTGACATGTAGTCCAGTGCTATGCACACAGTAGGCGTTTCATAAATGCTCGTAAAACATTAAATCAGTTACTTTTAACTAATTTCCTTAATTTTTATTTCCATTCCTTCCCCTTTGAGAGGATCTGGTTTTCTCTGTTTTCCTACTCATTAGCGTATGTGGTTTTTCAGTCACCCTCGTCTCTCCTACAGCTGTTGATCAGCCTATTGATTAGGGCCCAGAAGGCTGGCTACAGCCTGGAAAGGGCATTATATTCCAGCACAATTTCTCTCTAAGTGCTTAATGTTCTTTAAACCCCTCATTCAATTAGATGGCAGAAGCTATTACACACAAGTGCCCCACCACAGAAAATTACAAGCTCATATCCGAGAGATACTGAGAAAAGAAGGCAAAGAGCCAGTTAATAGGACATTGTCTGTATGTTTGGTAAATCCTGTATGTTTGGTAAATCCTGTGGAGTTTGGGGCTCAGGGTTAATATCAGAGTGCCAGGCTATGGAATTTAAACAGCAGGTAGATTTCAAAGGCACGGAATATGAGAGAGAACAGAGTACAGATAGATATATTATTCTGTTATTTGAAATGGCTACTGTGCAAAATTCAGCATTTCCTCTGAAACATTTTGAGGATGATTTAGGCCATTGAAAATAATGGCAAAGTTAAAACTTTTTAAAGGTTAAGGTAACATTACTGAAGTAGGTGACCTGATTGAATTTCACTAACGGGTAAAGTTTTGAGAGGTCTGACGTATTTATGGATATTAAGAAACAGAAATCATTTTTTTCTTTGTGGGAAGGAAGATAAATTTAACCTTATAAGATATAAAACTTAACTGTGAAGATTATTAGCTATTATTCCTATGGGTAGGCAATAGATTTTGCATAAGAATGGAACTCCCAGTGCTCTGCTACCTGTGAGGTACCCTTTAATCAGAAAGCATGTGATTGCAGAAGTAGAATGAAGGCTATTATTTTAGCCTCTATTAACCCTCTCTCCCTGTTGGCCTTGTGCAGTGTACAAATGCACAACTGTTATCAGCCACCTAAAAATGCACTTATAAAAGATATGAAAATGCAAGCAGTTTAGAGAATCAGCTACATCACCTATTCTGAGCAGGGTTTGAAGTTTATAACTGCAATACAACTATGTACTTATATAATGATAAGTAATATTTATCCTCAAATCAATAAATGCCAGGTATCAGGTAACAAATTTGGCCTGATCTGTGTGTGTGTGTGTGTGTGTGTGTGTGTGTGTGTGTGTGGTGTTGGGGATTGAACTCAGGACCTTGTGCATGAGAGGCAAGCACTCTACCAACTGAGCTATATCCTCAGGCCTTTCCTGATCTTAATTAATTTTCAAACCATCTTTATGAGAGGTGAGTAAATTATTTTCTCCACCTTACAAAGAGAAAACCCAATATGGAAATTAGGTTGTTGTTTTTTGTTGTTGTTTTTTTTTTTTTTTTTCCTGACGTCACCTACACTAGGTGAAGACTAGATTGGAATTCAGAAAATATGATATAGATAGCTTCAGCATGATATACTATCATAGTGTTCATTTGTTTCATAATAATCCATTGCTTTAAAAATTAGGGATCAATAAACATAGAAAGGAAAATTAAAATCACCTATAATCTCATTGCAGAGAGAACTGAATATTTTGGAAGATATATTTTCACTGCTTTTTTTCTATTAGTTAACTTCTATTAAACTATTATATTATCTACATGTTATTTGTAACCAAGATATATATTTATTACTTTTTCCTGTTGGATAATATCTAGTTGATAATTTATATGTTGTTTGTAAGGAACTTTTCAATTAAGAAGTTTCTACTCAGCTGGGCATGGTGGTGCATGCCTGTAATCAACAGAGGCTCCTGAGGCTGAGACAGGATGATCACAAGTTCAAAACCAGCCTCAGCAAAAGTGAGGCACTAAGCAACTCAGTGAGACCCTGTCTCTAAATGAAATACAAAATAGGACTGGGGATGTGGCTTGGTGGTTGAGTACCCCTGAGTTCAATCCTTGGTACCTGATGCCCAAAAAAGAAATTTCTAATAAAATGGTCCTTCTATAATTTACACATATGCATATGTACCATATTATAACTCCAAATTTCATACTTTAATAGTATTTCCAATTTTCTTTCTACACTGTTATTAAAATGCCTATATGAATATCCTTATCACTAAGCTTTTAGAACCATGTTTATTTCCCTAATAATGTGAATACTTTTTATAACTTGCTGAATTTCCCCCTAGAATGTACTATTTATTATGACTAGCAGTGTGTTTCCCACTACCAGCAGTAGATATTATCCTTTAGGGTTATATTTTTTTTTGGGGGGGGTGCACTTTACCAGTGAGCTAATTCCAAGCCCTTTTTATTTTATATTTTGGGATAGATCTCGCTAAATTGCTGAGGATCTTGGTAAGTTGCTGAGGCTGGTTTTGAACTTGCAATTCTTCTGCCTTAACCTCATGAGCCACAGAAGGTGTGCACCACTCTACTCACCAATACTATCCTTTTAAAACAAACAAACAAAAGAAGCTTTGAAATTCACAAAACACACGTTATTAAAGAAATATTTTATTTATTTAAGAATAAGTAATTTAGGGGCTGGGGTTGTGGCTCAGCGGTAGAGCGCTCGCCTAGCACGTGCGCAGCCCGGGTTCGAACCTCAGCACCATGTAAAAACGTACATTGTGTACAACTAAAAGCAAATAAATAAATATTTAAAAAAAAAAAAGAATAAGTAATTTAGATACCTTGTTGTGTTTCTTCATCACATACTTTGCTGATTGCCAACTTTTCCCCATTATTGAAGTCTTATCTTATTCATTGATCTGCAGTTTTCTCCTCATTTTCAAGAATACTATTACTTTCTCATCTGCATTACATCTATCTTTCCCATTTTGCCATTGGTACTTAATTTTGATTAGGAAGGTTTCACCATGTGTATCTTTTAATATTTTATAGTAAAATATATCAATCCTAATTTTAAATGGTTTATAGAGCTTTGCTTTTCTTGCTTAGAAGGCATTACTACAGACACATTAGAAAACCATTAGTCTTTTCTCTAAGAGTTTATGGTTTAAAATTAGTCTATGGAAATTATTTTACATCGTGGGAAATAGATTTTCAGTTTTTTGTTTGTTTGTTTGGTTTTTTGTTTGATTGTTTGGTACTGGGGATTAAACTCAGGGGCATTCAACCACTGGGCAACATCCCCAGCCTTTTTTGTGTGTGTGTATTTTATTAGAGACAGGGTCTCACTGAGTTGCTAAGTGCCTCGCCATTGCTGAGGCTGGCTTTGAACTTGCGATCCTCCTGCCTCAGCCTCCCAAGTGCTGGGATTACAGGCATGCACCACCATGCCCGGCTAGATTTTCAGTTTTTACCCTGAACCATGATCATTGGACCCAACATTGTTCTCCCTATCCTTTGCCCACTGAATTAGTCAGCTTTGCATTACTATAATGAAATTATGGTTATTATTACTCTAACAAAATATCGGATGGAAGTAACTTACAAAGACAAAAAGTTTATTTAGCTAATGGTTCTGGGGGCTCTAGTCCAAGATCAGTCAGCCCTACAGTTTTGGGTCTCTGATTAAAATGACAGATGGCAATAGCTGGGAACCTATGGGATAGCCATGAAGCAGAGAGAGACAGAAAGAGACCAGGGCTCATAATCCTCTTCAAGAGTATCCTCTTTGTAACCTCCAGACTTCCCACTAGGCCCACCTTACAAGGGTTCTACCACCTCCCAATCACATCTCCCTGGAACAGAGTATTTATGGCCTGCACCTTTATGACCAATCCAAACCACTAATTGGAAATACCATTTCTGTTAGTTACATAATCATTATATATTTGGGTATCTGATTTAGATTTTTCTAGCATTTTCCTTTGATTACTTATATAGATTATTTTACTGGCTCGTGGAAAAAACCCCAACATCATGTTGATTCTATTTTTAGTATTTTATTGGTCAACTGTCTTCTTATTTTAGATAAATTAGTAGAAATTATTGATTAGAATATTTGAAAGGATAAAAATATAGAAAAATAAGGAACTCATTTACCATTGTCTAACTTATAGAATACGAAGAGAAGAAGATATTGCAAGTGTTTTTGTTATAAACATGTACAATAATCACATATGTAAAAATTGACACAGGGAGAAGATTTATTTATTTATTAAATACAGAAAGTATCTTACTATATATCTTTCTAAAGCCCTGTACTGCTACTGCTACTTCTAATAAGAGGTAGTATTAACTAAAGCACACTGGATAAATGCAATGAGACACACTTTGAGAAAATCAATTTACTATGGAACTCAAAGTTTTGAGCCTTTATTAGAATTGTAATATGTTAATTGAAATCCAGGGGATGATAAAGAGATCCCCTAAAATTCATCTTCTCTCATCTTCTTTTTGTTTTAACCTAAGGCTTTCACATCAGAAGCACCTATATAGTCAAGTGATTGACTTGACAAGGCCAGGCTATAAACAGTTCCCCCAAACATCTACTTTGTATAATTCCAAGAACATGCTTTAGATCTCCCAGACAATGCTGTTTCTTAGTAAATGGCATTTGTTCACTGGAAATGATGTATTTTTGTTATTACCCATTTCAGGAGTAAGAAAGATATTAGAAAGTTTTACCAATGTTCCACCTCAGACATTCAGAGCTGTTCCAGGAAAAAGACACACAGAGAATGCTCATCTTTCAAGGATAGGCTTATTTGGCAGTCACTTGAGAAATATAACACCTACTGCCTACAAAGGTTTTCCCACCTGCTAAGGCTGTGAGACACACAGATTGGTCAGCCAGCTTAGATTTCTCAGGACAAATCTGGAGTAAATAAGCCATCCCATTTAGCTTTGAAAAAAAATCCACTGGAAGTGACAGAGTGGTTGATGAATAGAGATTATTTTGAAGTGTGCTGCAGAAACCAGCCTTTGTACAAGAGTTTTTTAAAAAGGACTTTCTTCCCTTTTGTTGTTAGAATGGAGAAAATTGTGCAACTTTCCAGTAAACACTTGATTTTTTTCCTCTGTTATGGGGATAGAATTTCCCAAGAAGGGAAATACACTAGTGTGTTTCATAGCCAAGGAAAAGGAGAAGAAAAAAAAAAGATAGAAGATTCTTTGGGAAAAGGTGCATTCTTCATCTTTTTCATGATGAAAAGAAAATATGGTTCCAATCCTGATTTAGGAAACTTTCATTCACAACTGTGCTGTACATATGCCTACAGGAGTGGATTTAGCTCTTAGTTTCCTGCCCAGGGAGAAATTTTCATTTCACAGGACACTTCAGGGACAGCAATACCAATTGATCATGACTCACAAACCTGCCCAACTCCATTCTGTTTCTTCCAAAACAGAAAGATGATCAAACTAGCAATCACAATTTAAAAAAAAAAATTGCTTGTAATATGACTGTGTAACTAGCCCCCATTCTAAGAACTTTAACATATTTAATTCCCATATAATCCTGTGGGATATTATGGTTTTCCACATCTTACAGATGAGGAAATTGAAAAAGAAAGGTTAAGTGACCTTTCCAATATCACAGAGTAAAAAAGAACAAATGCCATAAAAATTTTCTCACTTACTAGCATATAGAATCCTATCACTTTGTGGGGGACATTATTTGCCAACAGAGGGTTGGTATTCTATATATTGTTTGTAGGAAAGAGAAGGTAAAAAAGAGTTCAAAAATTTCATCCTCAACTCCTCTAATGACACCTTACAAAGAGTGCACATTATTATTCCATTTTATATATGATATCCAAAAAAGTAAACAGAGAAAAAGTAGATGAGATGTTACCTAGGACTAGGGCCGGGAATGGGAGTCACTGTAAATGGGCACAATTTCTTTCTAAGGTGAAAGAATGCTTTAAATGTAAAATATTTAAAATATTTTAAATAATGAATGTAGAACCCTGTGAATCTACTAAAATTCATTGAACTATATGCTTAAAACAGATTTTATGATATACAAATTATAACTCAATAAAACTTCTCTATAAAAATAAAATATAGTATACTTCATCCCTACCGTGCTACAAGAGAAAGTAGTAGAGTAGTCCTTCTCCAGTCCTGATGATGATATTTCTCAGAGTTCTCATCAGGTAAAATCCAATTTTTAACATGACAAGGAGAATGATGGAAAAGACACTACTTCTAAGATCCAAGGATCCCTTATTACTATTTCATATTCTCTAAATTAACAAACAATTGGGAAAATACTAAGGTAAAAAGTGGTGAGTGATTGGGTGTGTATCAATGCAAATTTTTACAACCTATTTTAAAAAGTAGCAATAACAGGGATTTTACAATTAATTTATATTGACTATTCCCTACTTCCTAGAAATAGCCTTTTTCTGCATAAAATTTGAATATGCTTTCTACTGCTTTAGACAACTATGCACACCAACTATGCACGTCTTGGCTGTGTGTGGTCTTTCCTCTAAAATTTTCCAGCTAAAGTGACCAGTGAGTGACTTGTAATTCTACAAGTTTACAGAGATGCTTGAACAAAACCACGACAACATTGAAAGGATAACCACATGGCCAATAAAATGATTTAAAAGCTAATAAATATATCAATTTCTTCTTGACAACAAGTTTCTTTATCTCATGTTACACTACTGAACATTTCCCTTTTTTGCTTCCTACCAACCACACAACTGTAGTTCCAAGGATGTGAAGTGTCCCAAGTGTTTCTTTATCTTATTTCCCAGATGGACCACCACACTGCTTCTCTGATTTATTTCATGTATCTGCTACCCACAACACCCCCATCATTATAATAAATTAACCATTAGGGAACTTAAATCAATGTGTTACCTATTCTAGGAAGTTTTATTTTAATAGATATGTTGGGCTCATTCCATCATATTTACTAGAAAGATAAATTTGTGTCAATGTGCCTCCTTGGAATGTTCAATACCATGCTTGTTTTGTGTATATTTTGCTGGTTCCTGTTTTCTGCTGGGATTTTCCTTAATGATCTCTTTACCTCAAACTAGGTTCACACCAAAAGCATGAAGGTAGATGAGAAATTATCTTGGTTTAATGTTTTCCTTATTAGGATTTTCATTATCCACTTCATTAAATCATTCTAGATTTAAAACTCAGTATGCTTCTCTTACAATTAAATTAGCCCTGCCTAAAGGAATTCCAAAGAAGACTGTAAAGGGATTTTAAAAGACTGAAGGACTAGAGGTAGAAAACAACCAGCTTTCTACCAAATTGCCAGTATTTGCATAGACACAGAAAAGGAAACTAGAACTCCATCTTGAAGAAGAAAATATAGTGCAGGTCTCAGGAGCACAGGTCTGGGATCTAGAATATCTCCAATTTGCTTCTTGCTTCTGCAAGATTTGAGTTTTGTGATCTTGAACAAACCACTATCTTTTTTGTTCCTTACTTTCCTCATCTACAAAATAGACTAAAAGTGTGTACCTTTACCATAAGACATTTCAGAACATTAAATAGATAAGTTCATGTAAAACAGTTTAAAATAGTCTGATTTAAATGTTAGCTATTATTATCTTGCAAGCCAGGGCTTTTCAGTCTGGGAAGGGAGACATATGTTTGAATCACTCTGCAAGGTTTGCACATATTACACCTACCCCATGCCACTCACAAACATTGCATTTCGTGATGGGGAGTCTCAAAGAGTATAGGTAGGGAAGTGACATAATTGCCTTTTACAGAAATCTTTCCAGAGCACTGGAGAGGGAGGGAGAAAGGAGACAGATCAGGAAGTTTATTGCTGAAGTCCAGATAATGCTCTGAAAGAAAACTGTAGCCATCAGAATAGGAAAGAGAGGGAGGGAGGGAGGGAGAGAGAGAGAAAGTGAGAGAGAGAGAGAGAGAGAGAGAGAGAGAGATATTTATGAAAGTAAATGAGACAGAATTTTGTCACCAGGTGAGTTTAGAACAGTGCTCATGTTTCAGATTTCTGCCTTAGGGACTAGATCAGATGAAGCTACCATTGTTCTAGAGGGAATTAGAGAATAAAAACATCTGTCTTCTTCCTAACTAGTGAACTAATAAAAATGAACTCAGAAGTGCACTTACTAGGAACAGTTGCAAAAAAAGGGGAATACTGTTTCTTCCCCTCTGAAGGGAATATGCACCTCTTCTTTGCAGGACTAGAATCTCCCTGTACTCTTCTCCAAGATCAGATAACATACAGAGCACAGAGGTATCTGTTCGGTGCCTCTAATTAATGTCAAAATTCAATGGTATCAGTAATTCTACCAGCAACAATGTCCTAAGGATACTGACATAAAGAGTGTTTAGTAATGCTGCTACTCAGTAATGAGGCTCTGAGTTAATATTCTGAGCTGCCATTTAAAGCTGAAATTCAAGAGACAGCATGGGGTGGAGGATAACAGTGGAAATGTGCAGAATCTGCATGCTCAGACCCACTTTGCCCATTGACAGCAGGTTTAAATGGAGAAGTTATCATACACAAAACAAATGATCAACTCTCTCCCGGTGGAAGGAGAGTCTCTATGGGATGAGAGAGGAATCACAAGTGAGGCCATCAAAGATGTAGGAGAAATAGGTCACTCCAGGGCTTGAGGTTGAAGAAAAGAATCAAGAAATAATACATTTTCACAGGTCACATGTCACCCCACAATGCACAAGATCAATTCATACAGCAGGGTAGAAAAAGATCTGAAATTCCAAATAAATCCAGGGGACACTGGTACCTAGAAATTGTACATGATTCTTGGAGAAAATTGATGTAATGTGGCACATCGATGGAAGAGCCAACAAGGTTTTTATTTTAATGATAGAACTGAATTCTGAAATTAAGCACAGCGGGTAGGAAATGGATCTAGCACAGATGTCAAAAGCTATCATTGGCTTTTGTGATAAAACACTTTTTTTCCCCTTAAGCCCAGGCCAGTGGCCTATGTAGGTCAATGATGTCGAACAGGAAAAAACAAACATCAGGAGTGCTCCTGTCTTTCTGAAGAAGTTCTGCAGTGTTACTGACATTAAAAGATTATTTTCTTTTGGCGAAACTTTCATTATCAAGTGGTGATAACAGAGATGCCATATTTTCCAATGATCACATTTCACTGCATAATAGGCAAAAATATAAAAAATAAGTAGTTGAAATCAGCACTGGTTAAAACAAAACAAATAAATTGACAACAGAATTCTAGCCAGTGTGTGACACTGGGCAAAGCTTTGGCATCCTGCTAATTCTTATTCATCACACAATTTGAATAATCTTCTTTTTGATATGTAAATAAATTGTTTCTCCGGAAATGCCCTTTTCTCTCCTTT
This sequence comes from Tamias sibiricus, assembly GCA_025594165.1. Taxonomy (NCBI): domain Eukaryota; kingdom Metazoa; phylum Chordata; class Mammalia; order Rodentia; family Sciuridae; genus Tamias; species Tamias sibiricus. Next base: position 35,120,505 of record CM046668.1, read on the forward strand.
TCTCTCCCATTTTCCAGTTTTCCACACGAAAACTGGCACAGCAATTTTGTAACTGATTTTTTAACTGATTTCTTATTGAATTCCTTACTTATCTTAGTCACTGCAATCTCAATCTCTTATTGAACAGAGAATGCCAAATTCTTTTGTCATTTATCATTGTTTCAAAAGAGGAAGCCAGCAAAAAGCGGAAGTTCTGTTTTTTAATCAAAGTGATATTCAGTCACAGAAAATCGATGCATCATTTCCCTTTTTATTTATGGATAAACAAAACATACACAGTTGAGGTTTTACTACCAGAAAAAGTATTTACCTATGTTGATAATTCAAAAGCCACCAGAAATTTCTTTTTTCACAAAAACCTTCCAAATCTCCAGTAAAATACTAAGCAATTTCATAATTAAATATTGGGTATTTTAAGTCCTTGGAGGGGCTTTTTCTTTAAATGTAAGCTGTTAAATATAAGTAACCCATGAAAAGGCAATGTATTAAGGTAACTATTTTTCCTTTTTTTTTTTTTTTTCCACAAGCCACTGAAATTACTTCTTGAAATAAACCTTAGAAACTCAATACATAAATAAGGTGGAGCAAATGGGATTAGAACCTCACCCATATTTCATTCTTTTGCCTCTTAATCCTAATGCAGGTGGCCCCTGAGATACTTCTGTGAAATTTCAGTGATCTCTAAGGGCAAACTTGAAAGCCATTAAATCAAAAGTGGTAGAAGGAAACAGGTCATACTCTAAGGATGTAGTTTTCTTTTGGTAGTTATGTATGTATGTGATCCCATCATTAATGAATTCATTCAACAATGAAAGAACCTTCTTTATGTTCTCTATATTATGCCAAGCAATTGGGTATACTACCATATAAGACACACGTTTTCTTAGGAGCTTCTAGTCTCTTAAAGAAGTAAGATAAGAAAGTAGCAATTACAAAAGAGTGTTCAAAATTAAGTAACGATAGACTCTCACTTTGCCCAAATTAAGTTACAAGGATCAGATTTACTCTAAACTAACTAAATAAATAAACCTTAGAAACAGAGGAAATGCTAAGTAAATTAATGGGAGGCAATCCTTTTGGACTAAACTCCTGCTGTGGTCCTAGCAAACCACCTCAGACCAGAATGGAGTCACTCAGGACAACTCCTACATAATTAAACTGAACTCCAGAACATGCAGCTTTCAAAAAAATAAGATATTCACAGCAACCCATGAAAAAGGATCCGATCTATCTGAGCTTGCAAGATAACAAAGTTCTCTATTTTGACCCTAAAAAGAAAATAACTTGGAAATGATTGATCTGCGTTATATTGCTCATTTCTGTTTTCTTCAGCACTTGAATAGTTTTCAAGACTTTGGGGAGACAATGAAGGAATGGTCCCTGATTATAATGAAACCAAGTCCGTCAGGTCCTGTGATTGTCCCAACTTACTACTGGGACAGAACCTCTTGACTGCTGGGCAGAGAGGAACCACCCAAGCTGTGAGAAGGTGCACAGTGCATGGAGGAGTGGGAAATTTAAAAAAGGGAAGGTCAAGTTGGCTAGGGTTCATAGTGGAAAACACCAAGGAGAAGACAACTGCATAGAAGGGAGCTCTGGGGACCCGAGAGTGGCCTTCCAGGTGGTAGTGAGCATTGACATATGTGCAGTAACTCCTCAAGGGCAGGGAAGGAGCCATGTGGAAGGGCCAGGAGGAGCGAGACCCACAACTCAAATAGGGCCAGGCATAGTTCATAGTCCCACCAGCTAGTGTGGAATATTCCATAATTAAGGAGACATTGGGTTGAGATCTCAGAAGGGTTTATTCCAGCTGTGGGGAAAATTAATTGAAGGCTAAGTGCTACTCTGGTTCCAACTAACAAAGATGAATAAGAACTAGAAATATCAATGTTTTCCACAAGTAATTTAACCACATCACAGGATAAAAGTTAGAAATATTTATAGAAAATACATAAAAATTCACAGTGTCTGACTCTTTTTACAAAAATTATCAGGCATGCAAATAAGTAGTTAAATCTAACTAACGAAGAAGAGACAGATCAATCAATATAAAATGACCTAGAAGTGGCATAGATGGTAAAATTATTAAATCATTGTGTTAAAATAGTCCTAATCCCTCTAGCTTATTAGAGCTGCTAGAAGAAAGATTGACGACACAAATTGGAGACAAAGAAAATACAAAAATAAATAAATAAGCAAACAAATAAATAATTAAATCTCAAATCAAATTTCTAAAAATATCTGGATAAACAAAATATGCTGGATAGGATTAATAACAGATCAGACATTGCAAAAGAAAAGATCACTAAACTTGAACATTTGGCAATTACCAATAGTAATTATTCTATATGAAAGGCACAAAAAAGACTGAAAAAATAATTAATTGAGCATCAGTGAGCTGTGAGACAAATTCAAGAGTCTTAATTAATGTGTCCATAATCAGAGTCAACAAAGTAGAAGAGGAGAATAGAAAGACCAATAATATATTTGAAAAAATAATGATCAAAATTATTCCAAACTAAATGAAAACTACAAAACCATAGATCCAAGGGGCTTAATGAACTCCAAACACAAGAAACCTAAAATTAAATTATAAAAATCTACACTAAAGCATCTTAGTCCATTTCTTAATACCAGTGATAAAAAGAAGACCTAAAAAGCAGTCAGAGAAAGAATGTACATTGTGCACAGGAAAATTAAAATAAAGATGACTAAGAATTTCTTGTTGGAAACAAACAAAACAAGAGAGAGAGAGAGAGAGAGAGAGAGAGAGAGAGAGAGAAATATCTTTGAAGTATTTTTTTAAAAAAGCAACAACAACAAAAAAACTCTCATGACCTGAAATTTAATCTCAGCCAAAATATTTTTAAAAAACATGTTGAAATAAAGACTATTTTTGTTTTTCAGACATATACAAATTGAAAGAATATGAAACAAAAGGAAATCCAATATCCAGCATGAAAATGATACTAGATGGAAGAATAGATGTTCCCATAGAATCTTTAGCATAAAACCAAAATCATGATCCATTAAGGAAAAAGATTAATTAAACTTGAAGAAAATTAAGACTTGACCTTCAAAAGGCACTGTCTACAAGAATAAAGAGAACTGAAAATGATAATTAGTGGGGAGATATATGACATTTCTTATTATTTAAAGCTGTAAAAGATCATGGACTGATTAAAGCAAAAATAGTAATGAATTATGAAGTTAATAATACATGAGGAAGCATAAGTCTTGTTAAAAGGCTTAAAACAGTATGTTAGTGGTCTAAAGTTAGACAAAAATAGAAGGTATGTACGGTCCATTGATTTTTGAATAAGGTGCAAAAAACTTTCAGTGAAGTCACTATCCATTAAAATATGATTAATTGGACTTCCACAATCTTAAGAACTTCTGTTCTTTAACAGCTACTGTTAACAGAATAAAATACAAGTCACAATCAGGGAGAGATTATTTGCATATCAACTAAAACTCATATATTGCTGAAGGAAATCAAAGATGATAAAACCACTCTCAAAATGAGTTCGGGAGAATGTTTTAAAGTTAATTATACACCTATGTTATTATACATTTGTTCAACTCTAAGGTATTCTTCCAAAAGAAATGAAAACTTGGAACACACTCTCAATTATAGAAGATGAATAAATTCTAGAGATCTGAGGTATAACATTATTTCTCTAGTAAAAAGTGCAATATTATGCCCTTAAATATATTTAAGAGGATAATGTCATGTTAAATATTCTAATTATAATATAATAAAATAATACAATAAATAAAAGTTTATACATAAATGTTTATTTCTGTTTTTGTCCATAGCCAAACTTTGGAAACAACCATCTGGGAATGGCTAAATATCATGGTATTTCCATACAAATGAACATTACTTTAAAAAATGAAGAAACTATTGATTCATATAACAATATTGGTAAATCTCAAAATTATGCCAAGTGAAAGAAGCCAGAAAAAATAAATAGATATGTGCAACTTAATGATGGAGATACATTCTGAAAAATGAAATGTTAGATGATTTCATCATAGGATGAGCACCAGAGACCAAACTTAAAGGGAACTTTTATTTTATAGGTCAATCACTGAACACAGTCTCTGGTGCAATTGATAGATGCAAACAATTGATGAGATGCATGGAGCTGCCAACAGTGGAAAATGGCGTATCATTTTGTAGCAAACTTCTTTTTTTAAAAATCAGGAGTATATTCTAAAATAACAATAAAAATATAGTATATGAAATTCATAAACCAGTAACATTTTTATATATTTATCAAACATTGTATACCGTTCATAATTACATGTGCTATACTTTTTACAACTGTCAGCCCAGTGTGTTTGTTTACACTAGCACCACCATAAGCAGGTCAGGATTCATTGTGCTGCAACATTATAATTGCTGCAGTCTCACTAGGCAATAGAAATTGTTGAGCTCCATTATAATCTTATGGGACACTATTATATATGTAGCATGTCATTGACTGAAATATTATTATGTATTATGAAAATAAATACTATCTGATCACATTGATATAAAATTCTATAAAATGGAAAATTATCTGATGACAGAAATCAGGTCAATCTTTGCCAGACATAAATAGAAGTTGCATAAAACAGGGATTATCAAGAAACTGAGGGAACTTTTAGGGTTGGTGATCATGCTCAATATCGACAGGGAACACTCAATATTGGGTGGTGGGAACATGAGGTTAAGGAAATAATTCTACAAACTGGGCTCACTGTGCTGACCCCCACCATGCTTTCTTTCTTTTCTTTTCTTTTTTTTAAAGCAATTTACCTGCAGCCTGGCTTAAGTAGACAGGATATGTTACACTCCTCAGCAAACTACCTATTATTTACAGGAGAAATGCAGGCCTGAAATGCCAAAGAAGATCACAAATTACCCAGAATAGTGGGACTTTTGTGACCCTCACACAGAGCAGATCTTAGTACTCAGGAAAGTAAAGATAAATCCTTCTACCCATAAAATCTGTAAGAGCAGGTTCCAGTTAGAATCAGTTAGCATGGGCCAAAATGACCTAAAGTTGTTATGCACAGTGGGGTCTTGAAAGTCTGATGTCATCCTGCTGTCAGTCAAAGGTAAATAGATGGACCTGGTTGGGACCCTCTGGAAACTTTCCACTTTGTTGGAACCCCCAACAAAACTGGAGGGCAGGAAGGGCATGCCATCCCTCTCCTCTTTGAGAGTATGCACTTACTCCCTTTAGAGTGTCCCCTTTTCTTTTTTCCTATCCCTTCTAATAAACACATGCCTGTTACTCTGAGTGACCTGTCTGAAATCTTTCTGGCCTTATTGCCAGCATCTGGGTGAATGGAGGCGGTGGGGGGGGGGGGGGTCTATGCACTTCCTCAGTTTTGTGTGGCAGGCCTCAGCCATACAACACATATCTTGATTGAGATAGTGTTTTCATAGGTATAAAGAAATGCCAAAATTTATCAAATTATGCATTTTAAACATGCACATCACCGTAGTATGTGTACACTTAAATAAAGCTAGTAAGACAAATTTCAAATGCATTAAAATCTAAATACTAAATATAAAACTAAAGAAAAATGAAGACAAGAATTTCATATTATGAAGGTGAGTTTAGAACATTATGTGACTGTATGGAGGTGACATGCATCCATTCTTGTGAGGTCACAAAAGTTTATTTTAGCTAAGCTAAGAATGGGCATTCCATGTTGAGAAAGCAATACAAGCTCAGATAGTAGAGGCTATAATTGAACTACTAGAGCAAAGCTAGACCAAATACGACAAAGAAACATCAGCGATCAAAAATATAAGTATTGTCCTGCCCATCATGATTCTCTGACATTGTGAACCCCAATTTCTAGGACATATAGTTGCCATTGAGGCAAAAATATAATCTTGGATGATTTGATAAAACACAACTAAGTTCAATAGAAAAGAGCGGATGTGCATGGGGTGTTCAGACACAGATTCGACTGGCAAAAACTATTTCACCCCACTATCATCTTTGCTTTTACACTATTTTTATACAGCAGATCCCTTTTGAAGGGGAAAAAAGGAGTGGGGAGTGCAGGTTAGAAAATACTGAACCCAGCTTGTGCTATCTGAGGGAGAATGTCGGGTGCCTGGATGCCAGAGTACCCCAGAGACCTTTTGTATAAAAATGCAGGATAGAACCTCCGTTTGGCCATCAGTCTTCTGTGGACCGAGAACCTAGTAAATAAATCAGTAAGCAAAGACTGTCTAGATCAGAGATTTCCAAACCTATTGTTCTAATTTTGAATGCCTAGCAGTTAAAAAGAAATTTTCACACCACCAATTCTTCATTTACTTTTTATTAAATGTAATACTGTCTTAATGTATTCTATCATTATAAAACAGAAAGATTTCAATGAACGATGATAAAATAAAACTTTATAGCAATATAAATTCTAATCTTTTAATCTGAGTTATTCCTTATGGTTAATGTACCTCACCTCAGACAATCTTCTATGGATGAATTTGTGTTGAAGCAAGATGATCTGAGTTAGTCTCTGTAGCCGCCTGCTACTGCCGCTTGCAACTATGACGCTGCGGGAGAAAATTCGGAGGCAGGATGGAAATGAAAAAAGGTCTTTTACACTTCTTCTCTCTCCAGCTCCAGTAACCTCTCCAACTCCAACTGCTCTAACTCCAACCACCAACCACCTCTAACCAACCTCACCAGGTTATATACATTTTGCCTTAACAAGGACAAGTGCTTATAGCTCGAGCTTACAGGTGCGTCACACAGTGTTCACGGGCATACAAAGATTCTTTGATAAATGTATGCATATCAGGTGGAACTTGAACATCTTTTATGGCTCTCAGCTAACCGCAATCTTAGCTATCTCCTTTAATTAGGGCTCCTTCATTTCCCCCCTTTTGTTTTAAAAGAGAAAATGCTCTAGGGCGTCCATGTGCAACCAACATTCTTACCCGTCATCGGATTATCAAGGCTGTTCCCTTGACTACTGTCTTAGGTTGATATGTCAGCCACATGAGACTGTCCTGTGCAACTGTGCCTGTCTTAGGTTGTTCCCCTCTGGGGATCTTACCCATCATTGGCTAACCAGCCATCCAATCGAACCCTTCAGGATCAACTGTATGTGTTGACTAACAGCCAACCGATCATGAGGAGATGCTGTGGTTTTAAGGCAGCAAGCCTTCTGCTGACGAGCCAAGTTCCATAGCGTATCAATTTCTTTACACAAATCAGCTGCCCTAAGTTCCATCAAGTAACGCAGAGTTCACTAGACAAATACCAGCAAGGCATTGTACTGTAATGTCCCAAACAATGAAAGATCAAAATGTCCATGTGTTATAACACGTTGATCTAGGAGGCCCCATACATGCTGAGCAGAGTCCACACTGCTGGTAAGGTTGTTTGATGCTTGAGCAGCAGGGATGCTTGCAGCGACCGTGATCCCTGCAGTTGTAGCAGCAGCCGTCTTTTTTATGTCTAGACAATGCCACTGGCAAATCTTCAGGGCCCATTACCTAGAAACTCAAGCATCCATTATTAAGGGAAAGGCAGTGCTATTCCAGCACTGAGTCAAGAGGTGAGCTGTCAAACTAAAAAATAGAATTATTAGATTAGAAAATTAAAGTTGATCTCTGCTCACACACATTGCTGCTTGAGCTTCCACAAATATAAGCTGGCAAAATATCAAATTCAGAATAAATCAAAGAAAGACTGAGGCTATTTACTGTATTAAAGATAGATTAAAGACAAGCTAAAAGGACTTTGGAAAAATAATTTGTTAGATGGAACCCCCAAGTCTCTGCATACACAGCAACCTTGTATGAATATACCTGTTGAAATAATTCAAATTAATCAGCTATTAAACAAATAAAGTTAATTACAAATAAACAAGCCCATGTCAAAACCAAAATATCAGGTTATACAGTATTAGTCATATTCATAGCTGAAGAGAAGTCCCAGAGACACCTATAAATCAAAATTGAAGGTATCTTCACTTTTTAAATTGTTTATCTAATTTGAATATTTTAAACTTAAATGAATTAAAGTTATTTGGATCCATATATATATATACATTTTTTATATATAATATTAATTTTCATAAGCGCTTTGTTATTCGTGACGTCACACTGGACAGACACACAAACATACAAACATATATTTGTGACGTCACATTAACATGAAATTTAGATAAATGCACAGACATAAAGACATATATAAAAAGAAAAAAAAAAATACAACTGTGTGCACACTAAAGAGAGATCTTCTTGTCCCAGCCGGGAGGAATGAGACTTAAGTTGTGAATTTATTGGAGGACTCTTTTAAAGGAATCATTCCATACCTTCATCTTGGTCCTCTTGATTTTGTACTTGTTTATTTAATCTTGATTCCTCAACAACTTCATCTTGATCCCTTTGACTTGGTACCTGTTTTATTAATCTAGATGGTATCCATATTGGAGAGAATTCGTGCTTTGGAAAAACACAAACAGATCCTCTCCCCCAAATTAATACTGGGTCTGGACACTTTCATGTACCTGAAGAACATCCTTCCAGTAAACCAAAGGTTTATGTTGTTGGTGTGGGTTCCAGTATCTATCTCCAGCCGAATATCCATTAGAATCTAAAGTTAAGAAATTTAGGGTAAACAGGGCAACTGCCAATCTGTCCTTAGGATTTTTCCAGTTTCCTTCTTTTTGCTTTAATAACATATTTTTGAGTGTTCAATTTGCTCGTTCAATTATTCCTTGTCCCTGAGGATTGTATGCGATACCTGTTTTATGGATTATATTGAATTTTGTACAAAATTGTTTGAAGGATGTGGATGTATATGCAGGGCCATTATCTGTTTTAAGCATTTTGTGAATGCCCAATGCAGCAACAGCTTGCAGACAATGAGATGTAACATCTTTAACTTTTTCTCCAGAATGTAAGGAAGCAAAAATCATGCCTGAGCATGTATCTATGTTGACATGAATAAATCCCAATTTTCCAAAACTTGGCTCATGAGTGACATCCATCTGCCACAAATGATTGGGCATCAAACCTCGTGGGTTAGCCCCATAATGTGGATTGGGAAAATGTGTTACACAAGATGCACAATTATATGAGCTTGCTCCTTTGTGATTTTAAACATTTGTCTTAAAGTAGTGCTATTGACGTGGAACTGGGAATGAAACAAGGTAGCTTGTTGAACTGTAGTAAATATAAAAATTGTTTTAGTGAGGGCATCAGCCTTTTGATTACCTTCATGGAGAGGACCAGGTAGATTAGTATGAGCTCTGATATGTCCAATAAATAAAGTTTCTTTATGTTCCCATAGGAGATTTTGAATTTGAGAAAACAATTTAAAGGCTGGAGTATGTGGTGCTATTGGACCTGCTAGCTCCAATTTAGGGAGAGCATGTACAATATAGTGGATGTCTGAAAAAATATTTATAGGCTGTTCTTTAAATTTTTCTAGAGCTACTATAATAGCTTTGAGTTCCACTAATTGGGCTGATTTTTGTCTAGTAATATGAATCATATTTTCATTTTGAGTGACTACTGTAGCAGTACCGTTAGAGGACCCATCTGTAAATACATTAAATGCCTTAGGAATAGGTTGATTTTTTATTACCTGTGGAAATTTAATGGGATGATTGATACAAAAAGATAGTCTAGGAGACTTAGGAAGATGGTTATCAAAATTTGCAGAAGTAGAGCATCTAGCTATAGCCCAATCATTATCATTGAAGCACAAATATTCAACCTGTGATGATGAATAGGGAGTAATAATAGTACCGGGATGAATTCCAAATATTTTAGTAGAAGTCTTAAGTCCTTGAAGAATAAGTTTAGCCACCATGGAGGTATAAGACTCAATTGTACTTTTAGGAGAGACAGGGAGATGTATCCATAATATAGGTCCCTGTTGCCAAAATACTCCTGTGGGTGTATATTGTGAAGGAATAATAATCAATATTAGTGGTTGAGCAAAATCAAATCTATCACAATGGGATCTTTCAATGGCCTGTTCTACTAATTTTAAAGCTTCCCTAGCATCAGGAGTCAATGTTCGTGGTGAACATGGATCAGGGTTCCCGCGAAGGATATCAAATAAGGGTTTTAATTGTCCAGTAGTGAAGCTTAGTGTAGGGCAAAGCCAATTAATGTCTCCTAGTAGTTTTTGGAAATCATTGAGGGTGGTCAAATGTTCTTTATTTATTAAAATTTGGGGGGGTCTAACAAAGGTATCCATGATTTTAAATCCTAAATATAGTATGGGTGATCTGCTTTGAACTTTTTCTTCTGCTATATATAATCCGTAGTTTTTTAAATTTTCTGTCATGTCACTGAATATATTAAATAAAATCTTTTGATTAGGGTGGGCAAATAAAACATCATCCATGTAGTGTAGACACATGAGGTTTGGATATTTGTTTTTAATGGGCTGGATAGCTTTGTCCACATATATTTGACATATAGTAGGGCTATTAGCCATTCCCTGTGGTAGCACTTTCCATTGATATCTTTTATCAGGGCCATTATTATTGATAGAAGGAATTGAAAAAGCAAACCTGGGGGCATCCAGAGGATGTAGGGGAATGGAAAAGAAACAGTCCTTTATATCAAGAGTTATAAGATGGAAATTTTTTGGAATAGCTACAGGATTAGGAAGTCCAGGTTGGGTAGGGCCCATAATTTGCATGGTTTTGTTAATTTCTCTAAGGTCCTGTAATAGTCTCCATTTTCCAGATTTTTTCTTGATTACAAATATGGGAGAATTCCAGGGAGAGGTGGAAGGCTCTATGTGTCCTGCTTCTAATTGTTCTTTAATTAATAGGTGGGCCGCTTGTAATTTTTTTTTAGATAGGGGCCACTGAGGGACCCAAACTGGCTTATCAGAAAGCCATGATATTTTTAAAATTGTTTTCTCAGTGGCCCCTAGAAAAAATATCCTTCGCCTTTTGTATGATTTTTATTTTTAACACCTGCAGGCTTGGTTGCTAGGTGTAGCCCCATTTGATGTAGAATATCTCTTCCCCATAGGGTAACCGGCAAGCTGGTCAAAACATAAGGTTGGAATGTACCTTTATGCCCTTCATTATCTTCCCAATTTAAGACTACAGCACTTTGTGCTGGGGTGTTAGTATAACCCAAGCCTCTTAAACTGGTTGAGGCTTTCTGCAGAGGCCAGTGCTTGGGCCATTGTTGTAGATTTATGATGGAAGAGTCAGCCCCAGTATCAATCGGCCCCTCCATCTCTATACCTTGAATTTTTATTTTACACATAGGCCTCCTTGAACAATCCTGAACCCAGCAAGCCATAGGTCCTGAGCCAGTGGAACCAAATCCTCTATTGTTCCTATTCTGCAGCATACTCTTGAAAAAATTGTGGAAACTGGGAAGGAGAAGCAGCTGAGCAATTCTATCTCCTTGGTTTACAGAGATAATGCCTCTAGGTGAACTTAGCATTATTTTTATCTCTCCTTGGTAATCGGAGTCAATAACACCTGGTGTTACTTGAAAGCCTAATAAGCTTTTAGAACTTTGCCCGAGGATAATTCCTACAGTTCCTGAGGGAAGAGATCCCCTGACTCTCGTGGGAATCAGTTGAACCCCCATTTCAGGTGTTAGCACTATTCGGGCAGTGGAACAGAGGTCTAGTCCTGCACTTCCTCTTGTCCCTCTGACAAGGGAGTCAATGGGTAGGAGGGATTGTGACAAGGAATCATCTGGATTTGAGGACATTCCTCCTCTAATGCCTCGTACATTTGTGGGCCCTGGGGCATTGGGCCCTGTGCCCTGTTTTTTGAATTCCTGGACAAATCATTTCCATAAATATCATATCTGCAACAGTATTTATTGGCCCAATGTCTACCCCTTTTACACCTAGGGCATCGGCCTGGGGCAGGGTATGAGCTCGATCTTATTTCTTTTGGGGGATATTTCCTAGAATATCCTGGTTGATTATGATAATTTTGTCTGGAATATCCTGATTGATTTCTAGGTTGAGCCCTTGTGAAATTTTGAGGGGAAGAACCTCTCATTGCTGCAGCAATCACGTTGCCTGTGACAAAGGCATCATTGATATCTTTGCACAATCTGATATAAACTGATAAGTCTTTTTTATTTCTCCAGGGCCTTATTGCATCCTGGCAATATTTATTAGCGTTCTCATATGCTAATTGGATGACTAGGGGCATTGCTTGTTCTAAATCTCCGAATACTCTGCCTGCTGTTCTTAAGAGTCTATCTGCAAAATCAGCATAAGGTTCATTAGGCCCCTGTATCACTTTTGATAGGCTGCCCTGCAAATCACCTGTTCCTGATAAGGTCTTCCAGGCTCTAACAGCAGCAGTGTAAATCTGTGCATACACACCGGGGTCGTATGTTAGTTGGATTTGTAGTTCAGAAAACTGTCCTTCACCTGTTAGCATATCTATATTACATTCTGGGAAACCTGCTGCAGCATTTCTCTTTGCTGCTTCTAAACAAAGTTCCTGGAATTGAGTCTTCCAGATTAGGTATTGTCCCCTGCTTAATACCTCTTTGCATAAACCCTTCCAGTCTGAGGGGGTTAAAGTGAAAGTGTTAAGGGACTCCAGCATACTCAACGTGAACGGAGCTTGAGGCCCATAGGTCATTATCGCCTCTTTAAAATTTTCTATCATTTTAAAGTCTAGGGATTGGTGATACCTTTGTCCATTCTCATTTTTTGAATACAGGCAGGTCCCAATGTTCCTACGGTTTTTGGTATTCTAGGGCGCATAAGCGCTCAGAAAGGCCATTAATTTCTGCCTCAAGGGCACGCATACACCCAGAAATACTCCTCATGGTTTCTGTGGGGGATTGAATCCATGAGGGCACAAAATATTCCTCCGCTTGATGGTCCTTTCTCCTCTTTAATTTCTTTTTGTTCTTTTTATTGGAGACTGTGCTCCCGGAATCACTTTTTGATTCCTCTTCACTACTACTCTCATTGTTCCTAACCGGCTTAGTGGAGGAGGCTGTACTTTCATGATTATTTGGCTCCTTCTTAATACTATCACTTTTACCAGTATCCTGAGTTTCAGCTTCTAAGGAGAGTACGTACTCTTCGGCTAATTTCAACATGTTTCTGATGGCTTTTGCAGCTCTTACTTTTGAATTTACACCACTACTCTTCTTACCGGTATTAACTAACTCAGAGGCTATGCTTTCTTGATCACTTTCTTCCTCACTATCCACCGAGTCAGCAATATCGAAAAACTCATCCATGGCTTTTATTATCCGGCTTTTTGTTATTTTTGCACCCATTTTTTTAAAATTTCTTATTTCTTGCCTGCTGACCTAATGCCCCGTACGGGCCACCACTTGTAGCTGCCTGCTGCTGCCGCTTGCAACTACAACACTGCGGGAGAAAATTCGGAGGCAGGATGGAAATGAAAAAAGGTCTTTTATTCTTCTTCTCTCTCCAGCTCTAGTAACCTCTCCAACTCCAACCGCTCTAACTCCAACCACCAACCACCTCTTACTAACCTCACCTGGTTATATACATTTTGCCATAACAAGGACAAGTGCTTACAGCTCGAGCTTACAGGTGCGTCACACAGTGTTCACGGGCATACAAAGATTCTTTGATAAATGTATGAATATCAGGTGGAACTTGAACATCTTTTATGGCTCTCAGCTAACCACAATCTTAGCTATCTCTTTAATTAGGGCTCCTTCAAGTCTGCCCACCTGAAGTGTGAATTTTTAAAGCACTGATTGGGGCCTAACCCCTGGACTCTAAAAAGATATGTCTAAAAGGCATGGTGTCTCACTCTTGTAATCCCACTGACAAGTTCCAGGCCAGCCTGGGCAAATTAGCAAGACCTTGTTTCAAAATAATAAGTTGAAAGGGCTGGTGTATAACTCAGTGGTAGAATGCCCCTGCGTTCAATGCCCAGTATAAAAAAGTAAAACAAAACAAAACAAAAAAACTTCCTGAAACAGAAACTATTTCCAACTGATGTGGTTTTTATTAATAAACAAATAGAAGTGTATGTAGAGAGGAAAAAGTCTCTATTCAAGACTACAAATTAAATTTTTTATAAGCTATTATGACAAGAAGAAAAAGAGCTCTCTGGAAACACATAAGATCTAGTAAAATCATGTCTTTTTAGAGAAAATTAACTGGCTCTCAAACATGCCAAATTTGTGTTATTATGAGATAGATTGATGCAAGTGGGTCTGATCAAATGTGAAGCCTATGTAAAATACATGATAGCAGTTACCAAAGTCATAATGAGTTTCACTGTTACTGCTCACAAATCCTTGTACATATGCAAACACCCACTGCTAACTCTTTAGAAGAGCAAATATTTGTGAAGGAAGGGCTTATGCAAACTAGAAACTAATTACCAATGTTTGTTTCTAGCCAATTTTTACAAATTAAAATTCTAGCTCAACCAAGAGAGTGTGTTTTAAAATAAGCTGGATTATCAATATTTATAAGTGAGTAATCATTAGAAATGATGGAACATACTTAAAATTGTGGTAAGCCTAACTTTTTATTCCACTTTTATTGGTATGATAGGTATATTTTCCATGAAATATTCTAGCAAAATAACCACTAAATGTCCTTTCCTCTACAAAGATCCTCAACTCCAGTAAATCAATATGTATTTATGTATTTTATATGTGCCCAAAACATAAAATATGAGTCCACCTTTTCAGGCGATATTATTCTGACATTCCCATCAATTGTAGCCATGGTAATTACCACTTCTTTTCTGCTGGTGTGTAATGTATAATCCCTAACTTCCTGGTTCCAATACATGTCTGAGGTGGTATGGTTGGAGATAAATTCCATGCTTTCTGGAGAAATGGAGTGTACAGAAGTAAGAAAAGGTATTGGAAAGGAGAAAAGCACAAGGAGCCATTAAGTGAATAATTAATTAATCCTCTAAATTACTAAGTTGTCCTCTTGCATTTAAGGAAGAAAACCAGAATTTATTGTTTGCAGTTTTTGTTCCTAGTACTATTAGGCTGGTTCACATTTTCTAATTTAAACTTCAAAACAACAGATAAGAAAAAAATTACAAAAGACGATGGCAAAGTGGGGGGACCTAAAGCTTGTCCAAAGTTAAAAATATGGTCTCCAAATGAGGGTTCAAATGTCCCTCTTTTGCTTCTAAAGTCCGTGATCCTCATCTTTATCAATTCATAGTCAAACAAATTTTAGGTTTTAACTCATTTACTTATATCAGGTTTTTAATCATATCAATATCCATTTCCAGCATAAAATTATAAAAGTATTACCTCAGGTTGGAAGGAATTAGTTAAAACCTGTTAGGGACTATAAAGATGGATAAATATGTTACATGCAAAATGAAATCTGCAACCTGTGTTTCAACCTCAAAAACACACACACACACACACACACACACACACACACACACACACAAGAAAAGAAAAACTAGACTATATTCTATAAAGTTCATTCCACATTAAGAAGCACAGCTATTTTAAAATGTTTAATGCAGACCACAATAGAAAAGATACCATTGCCAAGTCCTTCACGGCTCACCATAAATGTGAACAGCAAAGTGCTATCCATCCTAAAATCAATTAAGGTGATGCAATGTTTAAAACGCAATTGATTTTGGCTAATTTGCAAGTAGAAAGGTTTAGAACTTGAATAATTTCTTTCCCACTTTAGCTGGTTCAACAGCCTATTCAATGAGCTGCCTAATTATTAGTCTTGCTTATTTATTTATTTACTTTAGATAATTCCTGAGTGAGACAACTTTTGATTTATTTCAACCACCCTTGAGTAGGTAAGAGAGTTCACAAACCAAAAAAATATTAAATATATTTTTTTAAAAAACCCACTTGGCAGGATGAGCAAGATGGAGAAAAACCTCAAATGAAAGGACTATAATTTTCATACTGTTTAGAATACTGAAAAAAAAAAAAAAGTGAAAACAATTAACAGAGTCCATTTGGCTTCCTTTTAGTGACTAGGTTGAAAAACAAGGAGAAGACATGGGAAGAAAATCATTGCAAATTCCATTAGGGTCAGACTAGGATAATGTTAAATTACTCTTTCTGTTGGACTTCTCTGGTCAAGGAAGCCTAAAGAGTTTATTGTCTGAATTGACCATCACTCCAGTGTTCTTTTAAATCACATTTTAAATCTTTTTCAGAAGGTTTTATAAATGTAACATCTAATTTGAATGATATGATAAGGAGACTATATTCCCCCAAGCACCCAGCTTCCTTTCATACATGTCCCCAAAATGATTTCTATGAGAAGAGAGGCAAGGACATTCTAAAAATTAACACAAAGAATCAGGACAAATATTCCTATGCACATAGCCAATGTGTACTGCATTCCACATGTGTGTAGCTATGTGTGTCAATGAGAGAAATATACAAATCCAGAGAGGAAACCACATAGAAACGTCAACGCTAGTAAACATAAACATTTGCAGATTTGAATATTTGTATCAGTTAGGAAAAAATGAGAACTGAGTAAAACTTTTTCAGAAGTGGTTCAAAATATCTGCTGTTTGCTGAAATGCCTAATTAATCGGGTGTCTTTTTTTCCAAATTGTATATTATGCAAAGTAATTGCCCTACTTTCCTTTGATAAAATTATTGGTTTATCTGAATACAGTTAATTTAAAATCTGCTTGTGGTAGGGGAGTTTGCACCTTACTTTTCAACTTAATGAGGTTTTACTGAATATTCATACAATTATTAAAATATTTTTGTAGAATTATACTTAGTGCTATTATAGCTAAAGTTCTAGCAGCATTTAAGTGTTTTTTCATACAGAAATTTTAAAACCTGGTGAATTGTTCACAATTTCCATGCTGAAAGACAGTCTGTCAAACTGAAATAGCAGCACAATGCAAGCCATTTTGTGACTCAGATCTTGATTGCAGACAGCTGAGATTCAATAGCTAAGGGGGAACTGAGGACACCATCCAGACGTCTGTAATAATCCCCCTACATTTTTTTTTTCCTGCTAACTTGAATACTGCATCAGTGTGTCTGCCTATTTCGTGTCTCTATAATTAAACAGGACAGCAGCACTGATACACATCTTGGTCATAAAAAATTTACCCGCTCACTAAAAGACTAATGAACATTAATGAACATACCAGAAGGGTTATCTGGTCTGGAAACTTTGCTTATTATAATTCTGAGGACCCTGGTCCTGACACTTACAAATAGCCAACTAAAGCTACTGAGGATGATCATTATAACCTCAATGGTATCCTGGAGACATGAAACACCTTTAGCATGAAGGAGAAGCAGAGAATATCAGGATCAATTGATCCTTCTCCAAAGTTTGGAATTCTGTGAAATTCACCTCTCTCTCTCTCTCTCTCTCTCTCTCTCTCATACATGCATGCATATGCAATTCTTTGAGATGAGTCAAGTAATTGTACTTTAATATAGATGGCCCATTTCTGTAGCACTAGGCTGTTTTCAGAAAGATAAACAGCAGACTAAATGGCAGTATGCAACATAGCTGAATTCATAGTGGACTAAAGAATTACAGGATTATCCTGGGTCTTAATACAATTCAATGCTCACCCAAACCCACGTACGCACCCCAAGACACCCTACGTGTGCCAGAGCATGAAGAAACACAGCCAGCACTCTAAAGTTTTGTTCGTATCATTTACCATGGCACCTTTAATCATACTCAGTCAGTTTTCATTCTAGAGAACACTGCCCAGCATTGATTTGCAACTCTTTACTCAGGGCACTGGAGCTGACATTTGATTAGGTCTTCTTAGTATTCCATCCAAGAGACTTTTTTTGCCTTTTTCCATCTGGCTTTCAATGCCCAGAGCAATATCCTGCTTAGAGGATCCCAATCTCATTGCAAGTCCTTAATCCTGAGAAGAAACACAGATAGTACTGCTATTTCAGGTTGTTTTTAGATTTAAACACAAACATTGTGAGACTGCTTTGAGAATCCTCCCAAGTCTTCCTGCGGCATGTCATCTTCCACTTCCATGTCTTTGTTATACCCACTAAGTGTTCCGAAACTCCATTCAGCACATCAGTAGAACCTGTACACCCTATTCTCAAGCCAAGTTCCATCATCTAACTACATAGAGCACACTGCCATGTGTAGTCATGGCCTCATGTCTCCAGGAGTTGTATTGTTTTCAGGTGCAAGCCCTACATATAGAAGGCTTATTGAGTAATTTAAACTTTTCAAGCAATCACTTTATGCTATTTTGTCATTCCCCAACTACTTCAACCTTGTCTAAAAATAGTTATGGGAGATTTTCCATCAACACCATCAATCTCAGTTAATCTGATACTTGGAAAAGAATTAGAAGTCCAACCCCAACAGCGGGAAGAGTTTGAACTCATTTTAGCATTCCATCAACTTGGAGTATGGACTGGTTGCTTTTCTAGATCCTCTAAGTATTCATTTGGAATAAGATATGGTTGGGCCCTGTCATCCTCACTGTCAGGCATTAGATGAAGTCATCTGTTGACCCATAAGGAAACACCCACTATGAATATCACTACAACTCAGAATCTGAACAAAGTTGACCTAAAATGTATCAATTTTCAAAAACTAATCCTATTAGAAAGGGTACAACTCTGCATCCACTATCAGATCAGAGCCTCTAATGGGCTGCTTCAAGGCCCAATCTTACTGTGAGGTCCATTAATGATATTCTAGCACTCCTGATGTCCAAGCCCACATGGCCCATTCATTTTTTTTCAAAGGTCAAAAATACAACAATAAACAAAGCAGAACACGTCCCTGTCCTCATGGAATTGCATGAATGTGGAACAGACACCCAAATCAAAATTTTGAAGCATAATAAATATATAAGGCCATGTTACAAAGAAATACATAATTGAGTAAAGAACGAGGACATGTGCACATAATTTAAATATATTCCCAGGCGATATGATATCAGAATCCAGTCTTGAGTGAAATGAGACATGTAAATATAAGAAAAAGTGCTCTCTTATGAGATCTGCAAGATCAAAGATCCACAGATGTGTGGCTTATTTGGGAACAGGGTTATCTAAGGTTACTTTCACTTCTAGGTTATTTAGAACAAAAGGCTACTTACATAGGCTCAAATCATTGTTTTGATCAAAATTTACTAGAAAATCTTTTTTAAAAAATATTTTCTCTTTTTTACTTCCAATATCATGCTCTTTCTTTAGTTCTACAAAACATTTTCACACTCTCACATCTTACTTCATGGATTATAACTGAACTCTAAAACTCCTAGTCTCTCATCAGTCCAGTCCTTCCTACTGTTACAAAATCATGTTACAGAAACAAAGATAACAGAAGGGCATTTTCCCTTTAGAAAACAAACTGATTTCCAAATTCTGGCCTTTGAAGTTCTCCACAATTTGATACTTGCCTCCCTCTGCAAGGCTGACTTAACTGAGGTATATTTTCTAAGTTAACTTGCCTAAATTGTGACTACCTATCCCCTTTCCAAGAATCGCCTTGCCTGTATGACTCCAGGGTAGAATTTGCCACAAGAGAAATCTCCACGCCATTTGGAAGGCAGATTAAAGATACAGCCATTCTTCTCCAAAGGTCATTACAGTAGGACATGAAAACAAACAGACACAGAAGTGCTGGCAGGCTCCAGCTTATCCTTTATCTTCTAGTTTCTCATAGAGCTCTTTTCCCCAAATGCCAGCTCTGCTAATGGAATCACAGGCCCCTCACAGTGTGTGGAGCAGCAGACTTCCAGATTCTCCTCCAAAGCAGCTATAGGGACCAACATTCCCAGATCCCTTTGCATGCTGCAATCTGCCTGCCCTCATCAGTGGTTTGGCGGCCCTGAGGGTTGATTTCTCTCTGATTCCACAACTCTCCTTTCAGACCTTTATTTCTCAAGTGTCTTCTACGGTTGTGTGCTGTCTTACTCCTAAAATATATCTCTTATTCAACAATACTCAAAGTGATTCTGGGTCCTTTATTAATCCCAGATAAACACACACACACACACACACACACACACACACACACATACACACACACCACACCCTGCCAAAGCATTTTTTTAAATAAACTTCTATTAAAGCACATTATTCCACTGTGGATGAGGAAGAGTTTTTTTTTGTTTTGTTTGTTTGTTTTTTTTTTAATTTTTTACTTCTTTTTATTTCCCTTCTGAAATGACTGTGGGAACAGGTAGGTTTTAAGGAAATGCAGGTCCGATACCACTTGTCCAGTGTGAAAGCACAGTCTGTTCTGCTCCCACATGTATTTCTCCAACACTCTAGCACTGATTACCTACTACCCGAGACTAGGAGATAATGGAAGTTCGCATGCACTTTTTTCCTAGGAAAAAGAATAGAGTAGAATTATAACTTTCATCAAGAGAGAGAAAAGCCCTCAGTTCAGTGGCTACACTGATAGAAACCCTTTTAACTCTACTTTAAGAAAAGTAAAATGAGAACTGCACATGGGGGCTCTTCAGAGATGCTAGCTGCCCCGTTTTGCACAGCTTTCAGATCCAGAGCTGTGTCTCTTCCTCTGGTGACCCCTAAATGGCTCTGGCTCAGAGCTCAACTGTGTCTGCATCATCTGAGTGCCCAGAAGTCAGCATTTCCAATCTATTCTTATGGCAATTTAAAAATATATATCCCCTGAGGCCAACACCAGTCACAATGAGCTATCTGCCTTTGCTGTTTGTGTTGTATTTCCAGATATCCAAATAAGAGTTTAGTTAATACTGTATTAAAGCTTATATAGGTTTTTAAATTTCTGCCTTCTTCTGTTTTTTCCAATAAGCTCTGTTATTTTTATTGTAAAATTCTGAAGATTATACAGGGGAGGAGGAGTGTGTGTGGGGGTGGTAGAATGATATGGACATTATTACCCCTATGTATGGGCACAAATGCACAAATGGTGTAACTCTATATCAAGTACAACCAGAGAGAATGAAAAGTTGTGCTCCATTTGTGTAAAAAATTAAAATTAAAATTAATTAAAAAAACAGATTATCCAAGAGCATGTATCTGGCAGAAATACCAATGCAGGCCATTCTTTTTATATGACTCTATGGTGCATGAATATTGATATTTGTTAAATTGATTAATTTATGTACATGTTCATATGTGTTTGCCTAGCATGCGTGAGGCACTGGGTTCGAACCTCAGTACCACATAAAAATAAACAAATAAAAACATGTTCATATGTGTGTAATGTGTGATACATATGTCCATGTATATCTTGTATCCTGACTTCAAGACCTCTTATGGGTTGGAAACTGCCTCAACTTATGGAAAAACATTGAGTGAAATTGACAAAATCTCTGCTTTAATAGAATATATAGATAGTAGGAAAGACAGATTATTAAAACTCTACTACAATCTTGCTTGGATGATAATGAAAATGGAGTGCTTTATGGGAAGCTACTATGGAGGGAATGTAACTCGGTCTAATGTTCAGGAACATTCTCTGGAAGAAAGACATGTTTATAAATAAGATCTGAAAGGTAAGGTGATCTGCAGAAGAACGTGGAGGTGGTGAAAGAGATCCACAGTATATGTGTGAAGTATAGGTGGAAAGATAAGGGGACATGTGAAAACTTCAGAAAAGTAAAAGAAATCAGAGTTGAAAGCTTTGAGCTTGGGGGAGAATATTTCCAGGGACAAGGTGAGAAGACATAGAAAGGGATTCTGAACAATAAATCTCACTAGCCACTAATAGGAGAAGGGACTTCATCCTGGTGGTAGTAAAGAATTGCTGAGAGTCTTAAGGATGGGACTGTGAATCAGATTATGTTTCAAAAAAGACCACTCTGGTTTTATAGTGCACATTTAGAAACCTACTTCACAAATTTTAAGAAAAGTAAAGTGATGTATGCTGATTAAGAGCACTATAAAAGGGTGGGGATAGAAAAAAGTGGTCATATATATAAAATATATATGATATATATTATATATACACATATACATATATTTAATTTAAATAGAAGGCAGGAATTTAAAAACCTATATAATTTTTTATAAGGTGTTAACTAAACTATTATTTGGATATCTGAAAATATATATACATATACGTATAATTTTTTAGATATTCTTTGTAAGGCTGAGGAAATTTCCTCTATTCTTAGTTCACTGGGTTTTCTAAAAATGTTTCTATTAATGCATTGTAGTTACACATTATAGTGGGGTTCATTTTGACACATTTATAAATGCATATAACGTTGTTGTTTGCTCTATTTCAATCCCCAGTACTTCATCTTTCCCTCCCCTTCTCCTTTCCCCTAATCCTCTCCTTCTTCTCTATTGGTCTTCCATTTAATTACTTATTTATTTACTTATTTATTAGTACTGGAGTTTGAAACCAGGAACACTTATCTACTGAGCCACATCCCCAGCCCTGTTTAGTTTTTTGAGACCCCTAAGGGTCTCTCTAAGTTTCTTTAAGTTTCTTACAGCCTCCTAAGTTGCTGAGGCTGGTTTTGAAATTGTTAGCCTCCTGCCTTAGCCTCTTGAGTCTTTGGAATCACAGGTGTGCACCACCATGCCCAGCTTTATTTATGTATTTTTAATTTGTATACTGTTGTTATATATAAAAGTGAAACACATTGTAATATATTCATACATGCACATAGCATAATTTCGTCAACTTCACTCCTCAGTTCTTCTCCTTTTCCTCACCTCCTCCCTCACCCTTAATCCCTCCCCCACTCCAGCTTTTATTTTACTGATCTCCCTTCTATTAATGGTAGAATACAAAGGTCTTGGCAATTCACTATTGTCATCAGGGGATAGGGAGTTTAGCCCAATGGTGTAATCATCAATTACCTTTAGTTATTTATGTCTATGTCTGGTAACTGAGAGAATGAAGCAATTGAAAATAATGGGAAATAGTGGACAAAGGAAAAAATAAAAGATGAAAAGAAAAAGAGGAACTGAAGGTACAGGTAAGTTCTATGCAATGTCTAAAGTGGAAATCTGGCCTGAAAATAGACATCTGGGTCTCACTGGTATCCTGATGGTATTTGAATCTGTACAGTACATGCAGTTGTTCGAAGAGAGTATGTGGAGTGAGAAAAAAAAGACTTTTTTAAAAACAGGGATACCAATAATTAGGAAGAAAAAACAGGGAAAAGTCTGCAGAGAAGATGTGGAGAAAAAGAAAGTCAGAGAGCACAATAGCACCATGGAAGCTAAATGAAGTATACATTTCAAAAGAGGAAATTGGCATTTGTGATCAAGAAAAGATTTTTCAGACCCCATTGTGTGTGGTCCCCTTTTCACTATTGCATTAACAATTTCAATGAGATCAGTTCTAGAGAATGGGCATGATAGAGAGCACAGTGTAGTGAAGAAGGATAGAGAAGGAAGCTAAGGATTATAAAAGGGGTGGAAGGTGATTGGTTAGTTTCTGAAAAGGAGAAGGTAGATGATGTAATAGTGTGTGGGGAGGGACAGAAGGCAGGAGAGTTTCAAACACAATTGTATATTTGTATCCGCCTGTGTACTTGCTCACTTCCTTATGACCTTTCTTCTTAGAGTAGCCACTACAACTTCACCACGGCTGCTGAGACCATTTCCTCTGCTTCATTGCTACTTAGATTTGCCAAGTAGAGATGGAGCCACTCCCAAAATACCTCCAGAACTTCCTGATACTCTTAGATATGGCTTTTTTGTTTTCCCTACTGCTGCCACCACTGGCATAAGGAAATATTTCCGTGGTCTACCAAAAGAAGATAGGCCCTTGAGTCTGTGTAAGTGAAGCCAGATTTAAAGCTAGGTAGTGAGTGTAGTCAGGCAAATCGGGTCTAACATCGAGTTTCATAAAAGAACTTGGAGTCCATAAGGAAAATGGAGTCAGTCTGAGTCCTGGAAAAACACAGAGCAACTCTAAGGGAGATAAGATGGTTAATGTTCCCAAGTTGAGGGCCCATCTTATGGAATGTTAATGAAACAGCTCCAGCAAACGGAGATGCTAATCAACTAGCCCTAAGCCCTTCCTGTGAATCTCACTCTCGCCATGGGCCCTCAGGTGTCACATCTTTGACATTCCTGTCCCCTGTCCCAGGAAGGACAGAGATAGGAAACATGAAAGGGACAAAAGAAAGATTTCAGATATAAAAGGGAGAAAGTTTCCCCTCCCTTTGGATTCCTGGTTTCCAGGTCCCCTTCTCCCTCTGGGGGAAGTCTTTTGCTATCCTTTCAATAAAGCTGTCCACTTTCCACTCTACGCTTGCCTCGGAGTGCTTCTTCGGCGTTATTCTTCAGCGTTCGGGGAGCAAGAACTCGTCACGGTAAAAAGCGGTTTCATAGTGGAGGTTCCACCGAGATAAACTACACGAGGTAAGCTCTTCTTAATGCACCCCAAATCTGTCGAGGTGCATCTGTCTCTTTTTCTTTCGGAGGAGAAAGTGGGCACCCGTCGGCTACTTAAATGCAGTTAGTGCAGCCGCCACTCTTCAAGACTCGGGTGAGAGGTTTCTCGGCCTAGACAGTTTCCAATCACCTGTTCTGGACAGAACAGGCATGTTGGGCTCTGTCAAAGCCGTTTCCTACTTTTCTGTCCCGGCCCGGAGAGCATTTGGCGTGAGTACACAGCGTCCCAAGTCCTGATCTACCTCAGATGCGTGGAGATGGAGGAGAGAGTTGGAACAACTGCGGAATTCGGGTCTGGGCCACACTCAGACGTATTCCTAAGGTTCCTTCCCTTGAGCCCTCTCCCGACAGCCCTTAGGGGTATCTGGGTGATCGGTAGACGAATGGCGCTGAGGGAAAGCCCCAATTACAAATTGCCTCTGTGTGGGCCAGCACACATTCCCCCACCCCGCATCCATTCCCTCCTGGATGCTCCCTTTGCATCGCCGATCATAATGCTAGCAATTCAGGCTGTAGAAATGTGGGAAAGACTTAAGATGATTTGTAGGAGATGTTTATATTTCTCTTGC
Organism: Tamias sibiricus; assembly: GCA_025594165.1. Taxonomy (NCBI): domain Eukaryota; kingdom Metazoa; phylum Chordata; class Mammalia; order Rodentia; family Sciuridae; genus Tamias; species Tamias sibiricus. Next base: position 35,145,414 of record CM046668.1, read on the forward strand.
ATGTGTAGGTTGATTTCATCCTGATGTTTAAAATGTGATGTGTTCCTTGTAAGTGGCCAGGGGCTAAAGTTCAACCTTTCCAGGGTCCCTCCGATAGGAAAGGTGGTATACTTTACAACCAGTAGATGTCTCCCCTTCACCTTGCAAGAGGTCCCTTTAATGCACAGAGCAAAGTAGATTAACAAGAAAATAGGTGAATTTATGTTATGGGTTTTTTTATAGTGGCAAGGAGGAAAGCAGTAATGCCCTTAAGTCTGAATCCTCCTAGGGTCTTTGGCACAGGGCAGACTGAGACCCCAGCACTTTGCCAAAGGAGGCCAGAAATGACTTTGGCAAAGCCAGGTGATGAGAGACGGGTTTTCTGGACCGTGAGGAAGCTCTAGAGATAGGGAGACGTCCCTAATAGGAACAGTTCTCTTTGGCGCGGGCGCCTGAGTCCTGTTTTTTCTCTTACTCAGATGGGAGCTTCTCTCTCCAATATGCTGGGTACACCACTTACCTGCATATTGAAAAACTAGAATAAGTTTGACCCACAGACACTCAAGAAAAAGTGCCTTATTTTCTTCTGCCGCGAGGCCTGGCCTCAATACAAACTCCCTGATGGAGAATCCTGGCCACCAGAGGGAAATATCAATTTCAATACGATTTTGCAGCTTGATAGATTTTGCAAAAAGGAAGGGAAATGGGGGGAGGTGCCGTATGTTCAGGCTTTCTTTGCCCTAAGGGAAGACCCCCAATTATGTCAGCAGTGTAAAGTAGACTTAGCTATGATCTCTGCTATGAAGGAAGAGAATCCTAAGAAACCACCTGTCGAGGAGAAGGAGTCAGGAGGACACCCCAAATCTTCATTCTCTGCTGACGTCCAGCAGCAGCCCTCTCCTGTCCCCCATACCCTGGCCTCTCTCCATCTGTCCCAATGGACAAGTCAAATGTATTACCCCTCCAGGAGATGCCAGGAGGAGAATTTGGACCAGTCAAAGTACATACTCCCTTCTCCCTTCAAGACTTAAGACAGATAAAAACTGACTTAGGGAGATTCTCAGAAGACCCAGATAAATATATTGAGGTATTTCAAAACATATGCCAGGTGTTTAACCTTACCTGGAAAGACATTATGCTGTTACTCAACCAGACTTTAACTTCTAATGAGAAGGAAGCTGCCCTAAGAGCAGCCGAGCAATTTGGGGATGACTTACACCTTGCTCATGCCCCGGCAGCACAGACTAGAAGCAAACCCAATTACCCGTCAGGAGCATAGGCAGTTCCCAGGAACGACCCAAATGATGAACAAAATGCTTGGAAACTTAGTCACTTTCAAATGCTAATTCTTGAGGCCCTTAGAAGAGTTAAGCAAAAGCCCATTAACTATTCTAAGATGTCAGAAATTATTCAGGGCCCGCAGGAAAGTCCTGCTATCTTCATGGAGAAACTCAGGGAGGCAATGAGAAAGCACACCACCGTGGATCCTGAATCCGCAGAGGGCCACATAATTTTAAAGGACAAATTTATCACCCAGTCGGCCCCAGACATTCGGAGGAAGTTACAAAAATTGGCATATGGCCCTGATCAGTCTTTAGATGATATCCTCCGACTTGCTACTTCCGTCTTTTATAATAGAGACCTGGAGGAAATAAGGGTGAAAGAGCGCAGAGACAGAAAAAAGACTGAGACGCTGGTATTAGCTCTTAAAGGAGTAAGCTCCCAGGGTGGAAAAGGAGGAGTACGAAATGCTCCCCAATCCACAAAAGGGACTTGTTTCCATTGTGGAGAAGGACATTTCAAGCGGGAGTGCTCACAAGCAAAGCGGCCACCTCCGAAGCCCTGCCCTAAATGTCAAGGCAACCACTGGAAGAGTGACTGTCCTGAGGGGCGTAGGTCCTTGAGGCCAGACTCTCCCACACAGGCCTGATGGGGCCCGGGGTCGATTCTGGCTCCCGTAACTCCTATCACCACACGTGAACCCCGGGTTTGCTTCTCCGTAGGGAGCCAAGAGGTCAACTTCCTCTTAGATACTGGTGCCAGTTATTCTGTTCTCACGACGTATTCTGGACCCCTTTCCTCTAAAACCATGACGGTGCAAGGAGTGTCTGGAAGGTGTATAACTAGAAAGTTCACTCCCCCACTGAGTTGTGAGTGGGACGGGATGATGTTTTCTCATGCATTCCTGATAGTTCCAGAGTGCCCCACCCCTTTATTAGGACGGGATTTACTTTCAAAACTTAAGACCTCTGTTACAATGAATTTGGGGCCAGAGGGACCATTATGTTTACCTTTATTAGAATGTGACATAAACCCTGAAGTGTGGGCCACAGAAGGTGAAATCGGACGAGCAAAAAGTGCAGTCCCAATCAAAATAGCTTTAAAAAATCCTTCTGTCTTTCCACACCAGAGGCAATATCCCTTACGCCCAGAAGCAAAAGAGGGACTATTGAAAGTCATTCAGAACCTCAAACAGCAAAAACTTTTAGTACCTTGCAATAGTCCATGTAACACCCCTATCTTAGGAGTTCAAAAATCAAACGGGGAATGGCGCCTAGTTCAGGACCTCAGAATAATTAATGAAGCAGTGGTGCCCCTCCACCCTATGGTTCCTAACCCATACACTCTGTTATCTGAAATTCCAGCGGCAGCAGCCTGGTTTACTGTGTTAGATTTAAAAGATGCTTTCTTCTGTATTCCGCTGGACCCCCAATCGCAATATCTGTTTGCCTTTGAGGAACCAGATAGTGGATCTCAATTAACCTGGACAGTGTTGCCCCAAGGATTTAGAGACAGCCCTCACCTGTTTGGCCAAACTCTAGCTAAAGATTTAAAGGAATTCAGAGACAAAACATCTGTAACTGTTCTCCAATATGTAGATGACATACTTTTATATGCCTCTACCAAAAGGGAATGTCAAGAAGCCACTACCGAGCTTCTGAACTTCTTAGCTGATAAGGGTTATAAAGTTTCAAAGAAGAAGGCTCAATTATGTCAGAAACAAGTCCAATATTTAGGATTACAGCTGTCTCAAGGAACTCGCAGACTAGGGCGGGAAAGAATAGCCCCCATAGGAAGGTATCCTTTACCTCAGACCATAAGACAACTTAGGGGCTTCCTAGGAATAACTGGATACTGCAGGCTTTGGATTCCCGGATATGGGGAACTAGCTAAGCCTCTTTATAGCCTCCTCAAAGAAACATTAAGCCAGGGAGCAACTTCCCTGACATGGGAACCCCAACAAATTAAGGCTTTTAAGGCATTAAAAGGGGCTCTACTTCAAGCCCCTGCCCTCAGCTTACCTACTAAGCAAAAGTTTAACCTCTTTGTCACTGAGAGAGGAGGAACAGCTCTGGGAGTGGTCACGCAGAAGAATGGACCTGCTCAACAGCCAGTAGCTTATCTCAGCAAAGAACTTGATCAGGTGTCTCGAGGTTGGCCTCATTGTCTCAGGGTAATAGCAGCAGTAGCCTTTACTAACTCCTGAGGCAATTAAAATCACCCTGGGAAGAGACCTTACTGTATACACTTCCCACGACCTTACAGGAATTTTAAACACAAAAGGAGGACTATGGCTTTCAGACAGTCGCCTTCTAAATATCAGACCTTACTTTTAGAAGGACCCATAACCCAGATAAAGACTTGCTCCAACTTAAAACCCAGCCACCTTCCTTCCAGAAAAGTTAGAAGGAAATCCTAAGCATGACTGCCAACAGGTCTTAGCCATAAATTACTCAGCCCGAGAGGACCTTCAGAACCTTCCCTTGTCCAATCCAGACCTCACCATGTTCACAGATGGGAGTTCCTTCATAGAGCAAGGAGAACGCAAGGCTGGATATGCTGTGGTGACTTTATATGACACCATTGAGGCACAGTCTTTGCCCCCAGGCACAAGCTCACAGCTAGCTGAACTAATAGCCCTAACGAGAGCACTGGAGTTAGGGAAGCAGCAAAGAGTTAATATTTACACTGATTCTAAGTATGCCTATCTAATCCTGCATGCACATGCAGCAATTTGGAAAGAAAGAGGATTTCAAACAACCGGAGGAACGTCTATAAAGAACTATGAGCAAATCTTAAGACTGCTAGAGGCTGTTCATTTGCCCAAGGAAGTAGCTGTCATACATTGTCAGGGTCATCAAAAGGGAATAGATGAAATAGCTGAAGGTAATAGACTTGCAGATCAACAGGCCAAAGAAGCTGCTAAGGGAACTTTACAGAAGGCAACCTTAGCTCCCCTGATATGGACAGGCCCTCCTCCAGAGATAAGACCTCAGTATACTCAGGAGGAAACAAACCAGGCCTTATCTAAAAGAGGTAGCCTCTTACCCTCAGGGTGGATTCAAATGGAAGACAGCAAGCTTTATTTACCTGCTAGTTCCCAATGGAAGATTTTACACACCCTACACCAATCTTTCCACCTAGGAGAAGAAAATACTCTCAAATTAACCCGAGAAATATTTGAAGGAAAAAATATTCCAAAGACTATCCATCAAATAGTCAAGGCCTGTGAAATGTGCCAAAGAAATAACCCACTTAACTCTGCCAAGAAGCCCCCAGGATTACAAAGGACAGGACAGTTCCCTGGGGAAGACTGGCAGCTTGATTTTACCCACATGCCCAAGAGCAATGGATTCCAATATCACCGAGCTTCACTGTTTATTCCACGTATTCGTTTAGAGGATGTAATGTGGCACGTGGAAACCTTGAACAATTACACCCAGACCGCGCTTCTTGAGGTTGAGGAAAGTATCTCTCTCCTTAACACTGAAGTAACGCTTATGAGAAAGGCCATCTTACAAAACCGTATGGCTTTAGATGTCCTCACTGCAGCCCAAGGCGGTACTTGTGCCATTATTAAAACTGAATGCTGTGTTTACATCCCTGACAGTTCTGGCAATGTGACTAAAATTCTTAAAAACTTGCATGCTCAGATAGAAGCCATGTCTTCACCAGCCGTGTCATGGGGACAATATTTTAGTTCCTGGTTTTCTGGTACCTCATGGTGGAAAACATTGCTAGTCTCTGTTGTCCTCATCATACTCGTTGGCATATTCCTATGCTGTGGCATTTATTGTTGCATTAATCTCATTCCAGTACTCATAAATTCTTGTTTCTCTTATAGACCACCTGTCGCTCAAATGGCCCTTCAGCCTATTGACTCTCAATTGGACTTCTATCGTGGACCACTCGATGGACCCGATTTTTTTTAAACGGGGACTCCAAACTGCTTGCCCCACTTCGCCCCTTCTCAGCTCGAAGAAGTTAGATTCGGTCGTCGTCCCATGTCCTTACAGCAGTAAGGAGTTCCTGAAATTAGAGGGGGGAATGAAGCCAGATTTAAAGCTAGGTAGTGAGTGTAGTCAGGCAAATCGGGTCTAACATCGAGTTTCATAAAAGAACTTGGAGTCCATAAGGAAAATGGAGTCAGTCTGAGTCCTGGGAAAAACACAGAGCAACTCTAAGGGAGATAAGATGGTTAATGTTCCCAAGTTGAGGGCCCATCTTATGGAATGTTAATGAAACAGCTCCAGCAAACGGAGATGCTAATCAACTAGCCCTAAGCCCTTCCTGTGAATCTCACTCTCGCCATGGGCCCTCAGGTGTCACATCTTTTGACATTCCTGTCCCCTGTCCCAGGAAGGACAGAGATAGGAAACATGAAAGGGACAAAAGAAAGATTTCAGATATAAAAGGGAGAAAGTTTCCCCTCCCTTTGGATTCCTGGTTTCCAGGTCCCCTTCTCCCTCTGGGGGAAGTCTTTTGCTATCCTTTCAATAAAGCTGTCCACTTTCCACTCTACGCTTGCCTCGGAGTGCTTCTTCGGCGTTATTCTTCAGCGTTCGGGGAGCAAGAACTCGTCACGGTAAAAAGCGGTTTCATAAGGATGGCTTTAGCCTAAGCAACTCCATTTTTAAAAACCTGCAGTCTCCCCAGGGACAAGCCTACAGAGCCCAGCCTGCATAAAAACAGAGCATAGCCTGATAAAAACAAGTCACTTGCCACAACCCTGATAAGAATCAGAGTGAAGTCACTTGGTATAAACATGTCATTTGCATTAACCCTGATTAGAGTCAGAAGTGTAAAATCAGGGCGGAAACCACCAAACCATATGTCTTGGCTCTGTAAAAGATCACTAAGAAACCTGGTAACAGGTGATCGGGACCGAAAGGGTGAGCAGAAGCCCACCAAATTAGTATGAATTAGTATGAATTAGTATGAATAATGGGGCAAATGAACAGACATTCAAGCCAGTCGATACTGATGCACACATACTGGACAGCATGATGAGGACAGGACCTGGACTGACATCCCAAATCTTCTCATCATCTGCCTGATCTTCTGTTTTATCTTCACTGTTCTCAAACTCTACAGCAGCCTCTTGACTCTGGTGAAAACAGCAATGTCTCCTTATGACCATAGCTGTCAACTCCACTCCAGAAGAAGCCTCCACCAATTGCTGACCTCATCGCTGTGGTCTGAGTGAGTGTGCATCTGCTGGACTTAAGACCTAAGACGTAAGACTTTAGTGCTGCCACTTGAGGGAATGTCTGTAATAAGTCTGTCATGATTAAATATGTTTGCAGTGCTTAGAGTTGATTTAAGCTTTATCTTGAATTAATGTGTCCATTATCGTGTTTGTGGTGCCCATCATTAAGGGTTGTCATTTCTTGATCAAAAATTTATTGAGTGAAATTGTATTGAATGATTTGTGTGAATAAAGCATTGAAAATGGCATAAGCATGTGTAGATTCTTTATTTCTCCACTGGACTGCTTATGTTGGACCTTTGCCCATGGCTACAGTATGTTACAAAGAACTTTTTTGAAACTTGGAACATTTGATTAGTATTTTCAAGTGTTACATTTAAAATCACTGGGACATACAAACATGTGCCTGAACTCCAGAACACATTTCATCATTTCAATGTTCTTTGCCTCTTATGGTGATTTTTTGTTGTTCTATGAAGAAACCTACTTCACCAAATAGACTCTAACTTAGGGAAATATTTATTTCATTTTCATTCATTGTTCCCTAAACCCCCTTATCTTTCTTCGATGGATATTTAGTGGGTCTGGTGATACCTCAGGTACCCAAGGGAGGCATGCAAATTACATGTCATTATTCCTAACAAACCACCCATATTCATCCTCTCGCAGATGAAAGACAATTGTTATTAATCTCCCCCACCTTTAAACTGCCCCCTAAAATGAAATTTAGGAGTCCACTTTAAAGAAAACCAAAAGTAAACATCACTTGAAAAAGAGTAGTGCAAAATGTGCAGTGTATTTCTAAACATCTCATCATAGCAAAAAAAAAAAAAAAAAAAAAAAAGTCATCATCAAAGGGAAACCAGTCAAGGTTAAAAGCAGCACTGAAAAGTGATTCATTTGGTAAACAAGAGTAGGTATAATTATCACAAAAGCAAACTTTGCTAAGGGGATAACTGTCAGAGCTCTTGCAGTAAAAGGTCTCTTTACCATTTTAATCCGACAGGCTAAGAGTTCCCTAGTGAAAACAATTCTCAATAAAATCACAAATGTAACTATGGTATTCTTTTAAACTTTCATTTCAGTCATGGCTACCAAAACAAGCTTAGTATTTACAATTCAAATGACCCTGGTAGATTGGCTGATAAGGCTGATAATACGGATTATGGAAAATCTTTTAGCACTGCATTTTTATGTATTGGCATTACTCTTGTATCAGCAACAACACTTTAAAGAGTTTTGTTTATTTGCTTATTAGAAGTTGAATGAGCCTGACCCTTCAAAGAAACCAAAGTCAAATTTCAGTTTGATTCAAGTCTGCCTTCAGACACTGTTAAATTAAAGATACTCTCACAGGAGACCCCAGGTGATTACTGGCTATACCCTATAACAGAAACTTTTAGTATATGTGTGTCACTTCTGAGCAGATCTCCTGAGTTTTCGAATAAATTTCTCATTTGAAAAAGAAGGAAATTGAATTCAAGAAAGAAGTACCTTGTTGTAGCTCATACATAACCAGGTAAACCTGGTGCAAACCCTGGAATCTTGACACTCATGCCACTGTTTCTTATACTAGAACACCTTGCAAAGCTGTCTATTTGAACTTTCTTTGGTGAAGGTAGTATAGTCTCTGCATTCTCTGATACAGCATCCACTGGCCATACATGGCTGCTAAACTGTGGAAATGTGATTAGTGTGAGTGAAATAAAATGGAACCAGTAATGGTTTTTAATCTCAACTAATTCAAATTTAAATGGCTATACTTCAGCTTAGCTGTTGGCCACCATACTAGTCGGTACAGAAAGAGCATGCAGCAGCCATCCACCGGGAAGTGCCAGGGTATTCTGTGTCTCCACCTGTGCTTGGTTAGACATTGCACAGGAGTGGAGAGGAATGATTCATGTGTTACCTCTTTGAAATAGGAGGTCTGACTTGTGCTTTGTTTTATTTCTCATAGATTCCAACACCTGGCTTTATAGACAATAGTCACAAAACATTCTGTTGATGCTGTATCAATTTGCTTTTAAAAATGCCAGGTGCAGAAAAGAAAACAGATTCGAAAAAAAAATTTTCCCCCTAGTTGGCCTACTTGTACTTTTTTACAGTGAAAGAAACACACTCCTTTCTTAAAGTTGACTAAACCTTCTTCCAACAGAGGGCACCTATACACAGTTGTCTAACCTGAGCTCAATTCGCATGTGCTACAGCTGTGAGTGGTATTCAACACCCAGAGCCAAATCAATCACCACTGATCAACTCACCTCCTCCAGTGTTGACATAATTTAAGGCACATCCTCACTTTATAAACCATTTGCCTCAGTCAAGGGAAGAAACTTGGTAAGGTCAATTCACGTTTTGAAATGAAAAAAATAATGGAATATATTATTGATTTTACTTTTCAGATGGTTAGTTAAATGGTTAGTGTAAGTTTTCCATGATTTCAAACAGAAAGAAAAGTAGTAGGAATGTTAGAAACAGACCATAGCCACAGGATGGTCCTCCGTTATCACTCCTTTTTGTTACAACCAGTTATGTTTTTCAAATTTCTCATGTAGTACTCTCCTGAAGCCCCTCCAATACAAATAAAATGAGCTCCTACTGCAGCAAGCTAGTCTTATCTAGTTTGCTGGATGTTAATTTATTTGTTTCTAGAAAGCAGGGCCATTGATACTATTTGTTGGCAAATAATTATCCTTTTCCTAGAACATGTCTTTCCTTTTTTTGTTTCCTTTTCTTTCTTTCTTTCTCTTCTCTTTTTCTTTTTTAAATAAAAACACTTTTAAAGATTTACAGAAATGGATGACTTAGAACAACTACCATCAGTCAAAAACTCTTGTTGAATACATCTCAGGGGAGCTACTTTACAAATCCTTGCAATGCATGTCAAATTCCATCCACTTCTTAAGAGGCCAAAAGGTCTTTTGACAGGGGCTCAGAATTGTTTCATCTCCTTAAGCTTCCCTCTTTGAAGAAAGTAGTTTTGATGCTCTGAAAACTAGCATTTATATCCATTGCTCCAAGTCCCCAAGGATGATAATCTTTTAAAACTGAAGAATCAATGATGTTACCTAGGTGGTTTATATAAAGAAATTTTGGTGTTTCTGTATAACCTAGTGCTGTTCCAAACATTCTTCTTTTAACTCAAATGACCATTTTACATCATATATTTACCTATCTATCAGCCTTCTTCCCCTAATTTAATGGAAATTTGTCATTATTCACTGGAATTTGTCCTCAACAATTGAACTTTACACTATATGCCATCAGCAATGGATTTGAAGAACGTTATCGTCAAAGTAATATATCTCCATACACTGGAGATAAGAAAAGGACTACTCTGGGGATATTGAGCAACCATTCAATTAATAAAATATGAAAGGAAAAACATAGTACTGTAAATATTGTCTTCTGTGTTTAAATGCTACACTGTTGCTGGTTGCAATAGCAATAAATTTCTCAATGTTACATTTAGAGATGTCCTAAATCATTGAGGCAATTACTGAGGTTTTGAGAGTCTGTAGTCAGCAGTACCATAATTTTCCCATAATAGGCTTAAGAATTGGTCTGTCATCCTTCCTTCAGAGCCTTCAAATGAATGATACAAGCTCAAGATGCTATCCTTTAGATCTCAGGTATAGCCATGAACAGAATATATATAGAGAGATATATACAAAGATTTGGGGGATTCTAAGCTTATGCTTAGCACAGTTTCTGAAAGGGACTAACCCTACTGAGCTTTCCAAATCCCCAAGGCCCAATTATATTTTTTGCTCGGGCATCACTTTTCAGATGTTTTCACCACTGCTGGTGAACACAGATAAACGTTGGGGTCATGGATGATAGGGAGTTTTGAAAAGCGGGTCATAAAATATTAAGTTAATTATAATTCATTAATAATCATAATCATTGTTGCCTGAAGAGGTTAATATTGTTCACAAAATCATATAATATCAGAGCTGAGATGTCCTCAGATGTAAAATCATCTAAACGGTTTGCTGCAGTTTAATCTTCCTTCCATATTGAAGTTCTTCAACTATTTTAAGACAGCTATCATACCAGCCCCTAGAGTTTTCTCTCCTCTAAGCTAAATATTTCCAGTTTCTTTCTACTGCTCTTAAGATATGATTCCCCCACCCCCTACTTCCATCCAATCTCAGTCACATTTCAAAGCTAATAGAGCTTGCATTCATTTTTAAAGGCAGGCATGTCACACTTGATTCATATTGAACTTATAGTCAAATTGAAATTCCTAAGTTTTTTTGCATGTGCTCCTTTGATAGCATCTCCTATCTCATTTTATTCCATTATATTTTTGAACTAAGAGCCATGTTTCATAGACACTTTTGCAAAATGCAGATGGTCTATTGTCTCAGTTTGCTGTTATCTTCTTGTATTTTAATTTTAGTAAATAATCTCAAAAGAATATTTAACATATGGGTATCTAAAACAACAAAAACATTCATATGTGATAAAACTTAGTGGGGAAAGGAAGAAGAAACCACATACTTTCATTATTTTTTTCTGTAGGTCAGAAGAGCTTTATAGATCACAATAAATCAAGTTATGTGACCAGAAACTCTATTAAAGAAAGACATTTAAACCCAAGTTTCTACCCACTGTAAAAAAAAAAATTAAATGCCGATTTTAATAAGTGTAAAGTCTTCCTTAGCAGACATAAAGTTTTATTTTTAGAAAATGTAAAGTTAATTATTTTTACTAAATGGTTATTGGCTAAAAGGAACCTGGAAATTTTTAATTTAGTTCACAATTATGTCAGATGAGCAGTTTTGAGACTTATGATTTCCCTACTCTCAGAAATTACTTATTATCTCCATTGTAATTGATCAAAGAAAAATTTTCACAAGTTATCAAATTCCAAAAAGAGGTTTTTAAAATATATGTATTCCCCAAAGATTATGTCTAATCAAAATGATTGCATATTGAAAGTCACTAGCATATTCATTAAAATAATCCATACCTTAAAAAAATAAGCATTAAATTTTTTGCTAACTTAATGCTATAAAAAACATATAGCTACTTTAACTGATACATCTTTTTAATAACAATGTAGAAAATGCTGTAATGAAAAAGACATTAATTAATATTTAAGGTGAAATTCATACTATAAATATCTAAACATCAGAAAAATTTGAACCTAATTTCATTAAATACTATTTTACCTATCAATATAATATCTAAGGATGCCTCTTAAGTTCAAAATTCACGATTAGTTCATTCCTTGAATGTATATTTCATTCTACTCTTTGTTATCAGAAGTATCAATCATCATTCTCTGATTTACATGTTCCTAACTCAAAATTGTGCTACATGCTGATATGTTACTAAAATTTCAGTGGATAAATGTCTCTAATTCCCCTATGGAAATGGGGCCTATGAGGAATAGATCCAAATTTTACAAATTAGCATATGTTTTTGGGAAGTGCATGGTATTTTGTCAAACAGCAACACTTCCTTTGAAAAGCCAATGATAGTTGCTCTTCCTACTCATTTCAAATCTGCTCTATTCAAGTTTATATAATTTATGCAATGCTATTTGCAATATCCAGCTGCCTTGTAGTTCCATATATTTAAGCAATATAAAGAAATTTTCAGTAGCATTTTTACTTTTAGAAGAGTTACATTGCACATAAAGCCCATATTTTTCAAAGTATTATAAATCACTAAACAGTCCCTCCCATTTGGGTTGCATTTGGAGGCAAGTGATATTCTTAATGCATAAACTATTTTCAGATATAATCTTTTGTATTGCTTACATTTGAAAATAAGCAGGCTTAAGCAAAACAATTCCCTCTAATCTTTTTAATAAAATGATGTGATAAAGCATTTCATGTAAGCTGGAAGTTCATTTGAAAGCCAAAGAAAGTTAACAGATCATGTAGTTGGTTTTAGATACACAAGCACTATAAAAAGCAGTCATACAAAACCATGCAAGTAGGTACAAAACTATCTGTGTAGCCAGTTTATACTGCATTGCTAGCAAATTCTATAAATTAACAACATTGTATGATTCCCACCCTCTCTCCTACTTAAGTGATCATAATGATTATTACCACATTAAAGCACAGAATTTCCAAGTCCTTGTCTAAGAATCCTATTGTCTTAGTCCATTTCCTGCTGCTATAAAACAACACTGCAGACTGGATAAATTATAAACAACAGGATTTTATTTGGCTCACACTTCTGGAGGCTGAGGAATCCAAGGACATGGTGTTGGTGTCTGAGGTGGGGGAGGGTACTTGCTGTGTCACAATATGACAGAAGGGCAAGAGATCACATTCAAAACAGAGGGAAGTCATCCCAACTCACCCTTTCATCTGGAGCCCACTCCCACAATAATGAAGCTTCTTTTACAATAATTGCCATGCTGTATTCACGAAGACAATGACAATGACTTAATCACCTCCTAAATGCCCTTCCTCTTAATAATTTCACAAGGACAACTAAATTCCAACATGAGCTTCGGAAGGGATATACAAACCATGGAAGCAACATTGCTCATTATCAATCCATCATTTATAAATATATACATGAAGTATTTTTAAATCAAGATTAGCTAGAAATTTATAAGTAATATATCTAAGCCAGAAAACATGCTATGCAAACTACAAACACATTTTTAACTGCTAATACTTCAACAATAATATTAATGTAGAATTTTCCAATTATTCCTATATGGTCTCCTATACACATTCAAACATAGTCTAAATCCCCTTAAAAGTTTAAAGTACATTATTATATCTTTCAGATACACATGTGTGACTGTAAACATGCAATGTCATAATACACTACAACCCATTATTTTTACCAAAAATTTTAATTCTTCTCATTTGATTACATGGCATAAACTAATTTTATGCCTAAGTTAAGTAATGAATTTAATTAGACCATTCTTAGTTCGTGTTATGAAACAACATATCATTCCAATTTGAAAAATATATATTGATGCATGTTTGTGTATATACATATGTGTATCAATTTAGCAGTGATTACTATTAGTTTTAATGACTCTGTTTTCAGTATATACCCCCTACATAAACCATACATTATAATAAGAAGAAAAAATACAAATCATTACCACAATCACTAATATAACAATAATAATAACCCTACAAATATCAACAGGGGAGACACCAAATTGAAAAAAGTTTTGTGTCTCCCCTACCTACATTTCCATAGTAGCTGATATATTTTTGTGAAATGTTAAAATGCAGCATAAAAAAGTTCCCTTCTATGTTTTTATGCATGGAGGGAGGGAGAGAGAAGAGAGAGTGGAGAGAGAGAGAGAGAGAGAGAGAGAGAGAAACCTGTGATGTGTTATGAAAAATAAAGTAATTTTTGACTACAGAAGAATTACCTGTCATGTAATAGGGCTTTAAAGTTGCATAGCAACAATAAAGCTGTCTTTAAATAAACTATCTAGGTAACATCATTGATTCTTCAGGGCCTTGGGGACCAAGAGCAATAGATATAAGTATTGGTGTTCAAAGCTTCAAAAGTGTTTGCTTCAGAAATGACAGCTTCTACAGATGAAATAATTCTGAGTCCCTGTCTAAAGACCCCTGGCCTCTTAGGAAGTGGGAGGATATTTGACACACATAGCACAGTGTGTAAAGTGGTTCTCTCTAGTGATATATAAATGAACCTTTTGCCAGATTTCTCCTGAGAGGGTGTGGATGTGGCAGCTGGGAATCAAGATCAGAGTCCTGTACTTAAAAAGACAACGTGATCATAGGAAGCATGAGACAGAGTGAAACAAGTCTCTTTCAGCAGTGCACAGAGTTAGATACAGAAACATTAAAGCCAGTAACGATTGCAAGGGACAAGGTACAGAAAGAGTTATCCAAAAGACAGGGCACTAAAAAGTCCTTCATTACTTCTTAAGCATTATACAAACCTCGGACTTAGGAAATGTTCCTCATTTCAAACTGAATACTTTGTATTGCACAGTGGCTGGTTATTTCATCTTCTGTTCAATTGATTGGGTCATATCTTTATCATATCCAAGTAAGTTTTTTTGCATGTAAAATGTAATTGGTTGGAGCATGAAGTCCCCTTTTAACAAATATTTATGAGAGCATAGAAAGAGAAGCCTGTGCTTGACCAGAGACAGTCTCAACAAAGTAGTGATTTACCAATCTTAGCTCAAGAACTGAATGCAGGGCTGGAATTGTGCTCAGTGATAGAGTACTTGCCTGGCATGTGTAAGGCCCTGGGTTCAATCCTCAGCACCACTTAGAAATAAATCAAATAAAAGATCCATTGACAACTAAAAATACATATATTTTAAAAAAGATGCAGACTAGAACCAAACATTAGGAAATGTGCATTAGATAATATGGCCTCATGTTAAAAACAAATATGGCACCATGTTATGAACAGAATATTTTGTCCCTTTAAAATTCATATACTGACATCCTAATGCCCAACCTTCTTGTATAAGGAGATGGGACTGTGGGGAGGTAAGTTATGAGGATGGAGGTCTTGTGAATGGAATTAGTGCCATTATAAGAAAATGCCAGAAAAATTATAAGAAAAATGCCACTCATTTTTCTTTAATATGAAGATACCACCATAAGTTTTCAGTCTGCAAACTAGAAGAGAGTCCTCACAATAACTTGACCATGCTAGTCCCTTGATCTCAAACTCCCAGTCTTCAGAATTATGAGAAGTAAATTTCTGCTATAAGTCACCCATTCTATAGTACTTTATTATAAACAGCCCAAATGAACTAATCCTCCCAGGAGGTACTCAAAGTCAACTGGGTGCCTCTGCTATCTCTGACACGATCATATTCTTCAATTCAGATTATTAGGTGAGATAAGCTTTTCAATTCTATGCTGAAAGGACTGTATGGATCCATCTCACTTTCCTTCTAAAATTACTTGGTAATCTAAAAAAAAAAAAAAAAACTAAATTTTACTAATACATTCAGTCTCTTCCATCCCTAATCCATCCTACATAATTTTAGCATACAATTCACTTTCCAAAAGGGCCTCCTCCATTGAAAATCAATATGCCTAAGTATAAGAAAAAGGCCCAAAAGCGTTTCTGGTTAAATTTGACAGTGGAGAACTCACTAAAAGTTGATAGAATTGTGGTAATGATAAGTGAGTCAGGTCAGGTTCAAAAATATCCTGTACTCCAATTCCTTGAATGAACCCGGGAGAGAAAAAAAAGGGTCAAGGCATATTTTTTGTATATGGCAGATTGTCCAACCCTCTCCTGGGATGAAATTTGTTCTGTAGTTTAAATGCACAGATAATGTTCATAAGGATTATTTCAAATATGAATTTAAAAAGGGTCTGAAACTAAAAGGATAAAAGAAAGTTACAGGCATAAAAATATTTTAGTATGGAAAATAAGAAGGTAAAAAAACTGTTTCTGGTTGAGAAAGTATTTTCTCTGGTAAAGTAATATTCTCGTGCTAAAGCTTATAATGAAAGAAGACAAAAATGAGATGGATATCATTACCCTAAGTGCATCTATGAAGTCATGAATGGTGTGAATATACTTTGTATACAACCAGAGATATGTAAAAATGTGCTCTATGAGTATAATATGTAATGTAATACATTCTGCTGTCATTTCTAACAACTTAGAATAAAAAATAAATTTGGAGGAAAAAAAGTAAAAAAAAAAAACTAAGTAGGTAACAAGTTGTGAATGTTTAAGTAAGTTGTAGAAGGTAAGCATAAAGTAAGTCTTAAAAAGTTTGTGTTTGTGATTAAATTGGCTATAATTAGCACAGTCAGTTAAAGTTATTTGAACTTTAATGTACTAATATGAAGCAAAGTCTGAAACATTGATCTACTGTTATCTATCAAGATAATTTTCTTGTATTAGGTTTTATTACTTGAGGAAACTAAGTCTTAAAGGAATTAGGGTTTCTATCTATTTTAAAGTCTTAAATGATTACTTTGTAACTGATTAAACAAACAACTGTGTAAAACATGGAAACATTTTGCTACTTCTTGCACAAAAAGAAAGTTAAATGCTCTCTTAGCCAGTGTTTTATTCATGCTTGAGATGTAATGTTGTATTGTGTTATTTGTCAAAAGCCCCACCTTACCTGATGTAAGACTCTGCCTCCCAACTTACTCCATGTCAGAATGGCTCCAAAATAGGCTATACTTGACCTCATTTAGAGTTGTGTTCAAAAGATCGAATTTTGTTGTAAAGATTACTATGATCTCAAAATAGACGGGGGACATAATATATAACTAAGTAAAGGTTTTAAATTATAAAAATAATTTTTCTTGGTTCATAGCTATTATACAAATTGAATCTTTTTTGCTCTGTTAATTTCATTTTGTATTTTCATTGGAAACTGTAGGTGTTGCCTGCTAATGTTTTACAGAGGTACTGCTTCTAATAAAACAACTTGAGTTGATTTGAGATAATAATCCATCACCTATAAGACAGATAGTATCTAATGCTGACTTGTACTAATATTGACCTCAATTAAATGAAAGGGGTAAATGTAAAATTATAGATATTTAAATTATAACTGTTACACTCACTTTAAGACTGGTGAAACTGGCCTGCTGGGTATTTAAAGCTAAAAACTTAGGAGACCAAAGTCAAGGAAGTAAAAGGGCCAAGGAAAGAGCAGCCAACATTTTGGCCCTTGTCCTCTAAATTCATCCAGGACCCAGTAAACAATGGGACCCCCTTTTGGACCCTGCAACTCTGGGGAGTCACCTAATCTGCCAATCAGAGATATTGAGGGTACCTTAGAGAATAGGAAGCCAACCAATGCACATTTTGCAAATGTCCAAATTCATTGGAGAGAAAATGTCCCTGATGCTTCCAAGAGAAACCATGTATGATCAGGAAGACCCGGACCCATCCTGGTAGATGGCACCACTGGTAGAGGAGAGCTGAAGGAGCTAAGAAGCATCAGACACCTCCCTAAGAGTGATTTCTGAGGAATCTCAGCTGACTCTTAAGAGTAGATAGGAACAAGGTCAGTTTTAACCAACTTGGTCTTAAACACCTGGAGGAGCGTATAGCCTAAGCACAGTCCTACACAGACATTTAAAAAGTAGTTTTTTAAAACATAATTTAAGATGTATACTTGTGTCAGCCCTACCAAAAGTAAAGAAAGCTATAGGCTATAAAGGAAGGATTCTTGTGTGGGAGTGCCTAATAATAATGATCACAAAGGACTCTAGAGTCACAAATTTGTCCTGAGTTGATTTGAGCCTGATCTCAGAGTCCAACAATTCTTCCTAACCTCCTACGTTGATAAACTCGATCTATTTTTCACTGAGATGATTATGAGTTACTGTCTTCATGTGCTTTAGAGACTGGCTAAAATGTTAATTGCTTTCGTGCTATTGTCTACAAAAAAAGTAGTGCTTTGCTGTCTTGTTCATTGTTGTCTTGGCATGATCCCTGCCTTATGTATGCTTTGTCCAGTCACCTGCCATCTGCCACTGTGGACCTCTGAACTGGTCCGATACTGAATACCCTTAACTCTCCATGACTCACCTGATAGAGAATAAGGATATTGGGTTACTTTCCCCAACTTAGTATTCTTCAATCCTTTCAGGATTAAGTATAAATTACCATTAGACTTTTAGAGTTAGCCTACCCACTAAAAATCTCTGATTAGGAGGTGTACAAGTCATACTTTAGAGTAGCAAGGAAGCCGCAAGCTGAGTGGATGAAGATAAATGACATAAGAAATGCTGTCAGAGAAGTCAAAGACTTGAAGACTATAGGAAGGCGTGATTTAGTCCAAACGTCACCATGGAAAGCCACCAAGAATAAGGAGTTTGATTAAGGAGTGCCTTGACCTGACAAGATTACACAGGACAAAAGCTGCTGTGTGACAAATGGAAATGGGAGTGGGACTAGGGTATATGAGTATCACAAGAGTAGGAAAAGGGAAGACCTGTTAGGAAATTATTGCAATCTTCAGAGAGATGGTGTTGGATTGGCCAGAATAATAAATTAATGAGATAATTAGAAATACTCATATTTGGTACATATTTTTTGAGATAGAATTTCAGGATTTGCTAATGGATTGAATATAGTGTTTAGTAAAGAAAAAATAATTAATGATGACTTTAAGTTGTTTGACCTGAATACCTGGAACATTTCATTGCCATTTACTGATTGATATACAATAGAAAGTATGAGGAACAAGTTTGGGAAAAAGATCAGATATTAGGCCTCTCATGTATGAGATATTTTTTAGATATAATACCTATTATGTATTTAAGTGGAGATATTGATATGCATTCAGATTAGTAACTGAGTAGAGTATGTACTAGAGATAGAAATATAAAGCTATATTTAATGCCATGAAATTGACTGATACCACCAAGGGAGTGAGTTACAGATGAGAAGTCCAAATTGTGATATGTACATAGGGCAATCCAATGCTCAGAGGTCAGAATAATAATAAAAGATGAGCAAAAGACATTTAGAAAGAGCAACATGAGAGGTGAAAGAAGGTAATCTAGAAGTGTTGAAGAGAATGATTGATCAACTGTGTTTGAAGTAAGGTGAAAATGGGACATGCATTTAGACACTGAAGCTGAGGGCAGTCTTAGACAGATTATTGTGCAGAGTGATAGGGACAAAAGGCAGCTTGGAACAGGTTCAAGAGAGCATGGGATGCAAGAATTTATAGAAAGATAATATAAAAAAAACACAGACAAATTTTGTGACCAAGCAAAACAGACAAATGGAGCAGTAAATGGGGAAAGATGTAGCATTAAGACAAAGTTATAGTTTAAATTATAGTAGGTATGTATAGCAAAGGAAAAGATCCAATAAAGAGAAGAAAATAATAATGTAGGAAAATTTCTGAAGTAAATAATTTAAGTAGGTGAGAGGAAACAGGGTTTACTTTTCAGAGAGAGAAAAGAGACTTAAAGTCATAAATACTTCATCCATCCTAGCAGTAGAGAAGCTGAGAACACATGTATACATGCAGATTCACAGATTCACAGTCATGTGCTTAAAATGAGGGAGGAGTGTTGAATTTTCAAGAGAAAGGCAGGTAATAAAATAAATGATTAAGGCCAAGTCAATGGTAGGGGATTTCTGCACAAAGCTGTTCAGCTTCCACAGAGCAGGAGGTAGATATTAGCTGTAAACAAAACTGGACTGTGCTTTATAAGTAAGACAATGTGAGAGAAGAACAAGGAAGTTAGAATGTATGCAAGGGAATGATTATGACAAAGAAAAATGACATTTAAATTGGAAAAGAAAGGATATAAGGGGAATACCATTAGTGATGGGTAATAGGCAGAAAAAATAGGGACAGACTATTGGTTTAAAAACTGAAATTAAAGAGGGCTTGGGAGTTTTCACAGTGACAAGTTGTTTTAGTCAGTTTTTACACTGCTGTGAATAAAGGACCCAACTAGCACAATTGCAGAGAAGGAAAAGTTTATTTCAGGGTTCACAATTTCAGAGGTCTCAGTCCTTAGAAATCTAGCACCATTTCTCAGGGCTCCAGGTGAGACTGTCCATCATGGTGGAAGAGCGTGGCAGAAGGAAGCTGCTCACATGATGGTCAGGAAGCAGAGAGAGAAGTCTCCACTTGCCAGATACAAATATATACTCCAAAGCCATGCTCCAATTCCCACCTCCTCCAGCCACACCCTACCACTTCAGTTACCACTCAGTTAATTCCTATCAGGAGATTAATTTGCTGACTGGGTTAAGACTCTTACAGCCAATCATTTCTCCTCTGAACCTTCTTGCACTGTCTCACCTGTGAGTTTTTGGGGTCACCACATCTAAGCCTTAACATTATTCCTAGCAAATGACCATGATAATGTGGGTCGGAGGGAAAGTCGGAAAAAGGGAGCGGCCAGAACATAGGCAAAAGAAAAAAAATCACTGGAAAAGAGAAAGCCAAGTGAGAGGCCACATTTATTGAAAGATTATCTATATTGATTTTGAAACCACAGGATTTCATAATGGGATATTGGAAAAAAAAAATGTTATTAAATAATAGAAAAAATAAAAACTTTCAGAGTGCCATAAAAAATATAGAGAAAAAGCCTTGAGCTTTTTTTTTTGGATTGGAAATTGACTGACTGCTGACATTGGGGAGCCAGGCAGGGAATGGGGCACTAAGCTGCAGACATATAAGACCTCTGAAGTGATATAATGAGTGGATGATCCAATGAGGTGTCCACTGTAACCTCAGAACATACCACAAAGGTCCGGCTTGTCATCCTTGCTTTGATCCTTGCTTTGAATTTCAGGGAACTGAAACTGATTCATCCAAGGGCACACAGCTATTAAATGGAATCAAAACAATTGCTCCTGATTCTATATTCAAAGTCTGTCAACTTCACTACCTGACGAAACTGATATATTGCCTCACCTTCAAATATTTTAAAATGAACTGAGGAATTAGCCTTCAAAATTCAAATATAGATGAAACTGATGATTATTTTGGAAAGATATATTTCATTCATTAAATTTACAAAGCTGATATTCTTTCAGCAGAACCTAAATTGTATAAAAATGCAGATTTTTCCCTTAAGTTTTATGTTGTGAATTGTCACATCATATATGAAGGTAGCTCATTTTTAAAATACACCAATATTCTATCTTTGGGGTGGTGCGAAAATGAGTACATTTCATAAGAATTTGAGTGATGAACTAGATATTCTTTCTTCCTTATTCCTAGGACACATTAGAAAAGAAAAACAGTAGGAAGTCTCCATTACTGTCTCTTTTCTATTTATTACTGGAAGCTAGTGGCATTGCTTTCATTTAATTTATGTTCAATTCTATGGGAAAACGTTGTCATTAGTTACTGCAGACAAAAATAACAGTAATAGTGGGAGTCACCTTGATAATTCCACTTAAACTGTCATTTACTTTCAAAACAATTGTGATTTTATGAAATCCCATGGGATGTTTTTATTCAGGATTCTGATATTGTTCAATAGAATTTTTATAGGAATAATACAATTCAACAGCAATTTTTGCCTTTTTTAACCAAGATGTCAGATGGACAATATCATACTCTTAATATATTAGTTATGGTTCAGTCCTAACATCCATACAAACTCTCCATTTTTTTTTTTTTTTTAAGATGTCTAAAGTATATCATTTTTGCTTACATAATTTCCATATTTTATCAAGTAGAAAATGGAGATACAGAATAGTCTATAACACAGACATTATCTTGGCAAATCTAGCATACCTTACACAAATTATGTACAAACTAGGCCTTTCCACAGTATATGATCAATATTTGAATAAATTGTCAATGGTAAAGAGATACAGCTGCTGGTCATGGTGGCACACACCTTAATACCAGCACCTGGGAGGCTGAGGCAGGAGAATTGTGAATTCAAAGCCAGCCTCAGCAATGGTGAAGCACTTAGCAACTCAGTGAGACCCCACCTTTAATAAAATACAAAAACGGGCTGGGGATGTGGCCCAGTGGTCAAGTGTCCCTGAGTTCAATCCCCAGTACCAAAAAAAAAAAAAATTAATTAATTAAAAGAGAGAGAGAGAGAGAGAGAGAGAGAGAGAGAGAGAGAGAGAGATACAGCAAGGTTGGGGGTGTAATGCAGTGGTGGACCATTTGCCCAGCCTGTGTGAGGTCCTGGGTTCCATCCCAGCACCATGAAAAAAAAAAAAAAAAAAGTACAGTAAAAACACTTATATTTTTTTCACACACCTTAAAAGTCATGGGAAAGGCATTCTGAATTCTGGAGCACACCATATATACACTCACCCATCGTCAGTGTAGGACACATTCCTCCTGTCACCTCCTTATTCTGTTCTCTCCCTCTTCAAGTATTTTGTTTATTTGTTTGTTTCTAATGATCAGCTTCTGGTATGTTAAACCATTCTGTCAACTCTGATCACCTTTTGAGAATCTGAGAAAGAGACTGGGAGTAATGGCAGGAAGAGACAAAATCAAGGCCATATTTTTTTATATACATAACAGGGTAATATCTACAAGTCAATTAGTCCTTTCACACCATAAAGACTCACTTACTAAACCTTCCCTTAGCATTGTACATAGTTTTAAAGGTAAAATTATAACAAATCCAGATTTGAAGATCTTCATTGGCTGGATTTGTGATTCTAGAATCTGGCAGCAGTCTGGACCAAAAATGGTTCATAATGTCTGGCCTTACCATACGTCAAGATATATTTATAGGCAGAGAAAAGGAAGTGATGGGTACAGAAGTCATAAGTGAGGTGGAGACAGCCTAAATACGGTTTGAGCAATTGGCAACTTATGATTGGCTGAGACTCAGCTACTTGTTATAAGAGCAGGTTGCAATCTGCTTATACAACAAGTTCCCTATGTACAGAGAAACCTTTAGACCTGACTTAAAAAAATATGTACAGAGGCAGCTTTAGGCCAAAAATTCAATTTTACTATAGTCTCTGATCTAATCATTCTCAAAATGTTTCTCTTTTTCTTTCCTGGGTATGAAATTGGATGTGGGGTTGACAGCACCTTAAACCAGGCATTGTACTGAATGAAATGCCTGCTCCCTAAGGTAAAAAACAAACAGCTAAAAAGATGGAGTGTGCCTGCATAGAAATCCACACCTGATTCCTCTCACTCATATACCCACTGCTGTTTCCTATCTCTAACTTATTTTCTTCCTCCTGAACCATTATAATCCAGCATAATCAAGTGAATACACATATACCACACACATACACACACACACACACCCCACAGTATTCAGACATCTGTGAACATAAGATTTGTACAGCTGAGATAAATTATCTACATAGTTTATGTTGTTTAATCAGCTTAATGTTTTTAGGCAGATTTACATTCCCACATTGGCTTGGGTGAGATATTCCTCAGACAAGTATTGAGTAAACTCTCTTAGGATATCAAAGTTAGGACTGAAGAAAATCAGAGGTCCCCTAGCTCAGTCTTCTCACTGTATACCTAAGAAATGATATCCTGAAAGGTGCACTGATTTGGCCAAAGTTACATGGCTCATAGCTTGTATGTTGAGGGGTAGTGCAGGAAACACAGGAGGCTTGATTACAAGCTCTGAATGAGTTAACAGCTGACTAAAGACAACATTATTTAACACGGGCTCCCTCATTCTCTCCTAGGAAGGTATGTAGTAGCAGGGGTTATGGGAGAGAGGTGAGACTGGGATCACTACTGCAAAAATGTCATTTTAGGAGAAAGCACCAAAGCATTAATAATGATTTTAAACTCCACCCTTCCTTTCTCTAGACCTGGAAGGAGTTGAGTATAAAACTTTTCCATCATTCTATATGAAAATCATCCTCCTGATGGTATCTTCCTGGCCATAGTGAGGTTATTCAAGGTGATTAGTAGGCAGAAGCTTCTGAAGAGAGTGCTGCCTCATGGAGGAGGCCAGCAGTTAAAGGCCAGGGTAGATGAAAGGTGCTGGCAATAGTGAGGATATTAAATTGGTTGTTATGGTCACTGCATTTGATTTATGATCATGTTCCATAACTAAGATATATATTACATATGTGTTTGCATTCATTCAAAATGAAAAATAAAATGAATCTTTGGAATTTGATTCAGGATTTTTTTATGCACAGTTAAGTTATTCTTTTATGGAGACAGCAGAAAGGTGTTTTCAACTATACAAGAATTCAGGCATATAGTCTGCAGTCTTTTATTGACAACTTGAGGATGAAACTGAGCCAAATTGTGAATTGGAATAGTGTTTAAAAATTTGAAAGTGAACAGTAAAATCTTCAAAAACACAGAACTAACCATAAACAATTATGGAAATGATGGTGAGAGAATATATGTTATAAACAAAGACAAAGTAGATATGATACAATCAGTGAGAGAGAAAGGTTAAAGAGGATGTGAAAACTAGATAACCCATAAGGTTCATAAATCAATTACTAGATTTTTTCCGTGGTTTGTTTAGAAGGCAGAAATACCCACTTGAAGAATCTATAAATATATGTAGGTACAGGATGGGGCAGATAGGGATGAGGTAGGCTAAAGTAAGTTTAAGGTTGTAACTCCTTGGTTTTTATATTGATTGTATGAGTTGGGCATGGTGGCACGTGTCTGTAACAGATATTTTAGTCTTTACCAATGGATATAATTCAAAGTAATTGTTTTAGTCAGATTTTTGTTGCTGCAACCAAAAGATCTGACAAGAACAATTCTAGGAGGAAAAGTTTCTTTTGTGGCTCATGGTTTCAGAAGAAGGCTGGTTTCATTTCCCATGGTGCGAGGTGAGACAGAACACCATGGTGGAAGAGTGTGGTGGAGGAAAGCAGCTCAGGGCATCACACCAGGAAGCAGAGAGAGAGCTCTGCTCAACAAGGACCAAAAAGAAACCCCAAAGACACTCCCAGTGACAGGCCTACTCCAGCCACACCCTATCTGCTTTCAGTTACCACTCAGTTAATGCCAATCAGGGGATTAACGCACCGATTAGGTTAAGGCTCTCATAGTCCAATCATTTTACCCTAAACTTTCTTGCATTGCCTCACACGTGAACCTTTGGGGGACAACATATGTCTAAACCATAACAGTAATCAATTCTCAGGATTTATCTTCTGATTAAATCAGATCTAACAAAAGAACTTATTTTAAAAAATAAAAATTCCACCACTCAATGATACCTTGAGAGATTTTTCACTAATGGTTATTACCTAGTAATAGTTTTATTAATGGTTATTGCTGGTACAACATTTACAGAAGTTTTTCCCTATACATCCCTATTGCTATCTAGTTCAAAGTCAAGCAATGTGATTCTATGCAGAATCTTTGGCATTGTTTTGTTTTGGTGTGAATCATCTTTAGCTAGGCAGTCTGACTGGAACATATTTCATTTGCATATGTTTATTTCAGCCAGATTTTTTTCTTGTTGTTGTTGTTGCTATGACTAAAAGTCTGACCAGAACAATTTTAAAAGAGGAAAAGTTTATTTCCGGGCTCCTGGTTTCTGAGGTCTCAGTCCATAGACTGCTTCCTCCCTTCCTCAGAGCTTGAGATAAGGCAGAACATCATGGAAGAAGAATGTGGCAGACAGAAGTGGTTCATGTGTTGATCAGGAAGCAGAGAGACTAAGCTCAGTTCACCAAATATATTGCCCAAAGGCATACCCCCAGTGACCATCTTTTCCAGGCACACCCTACCCACCTTCAGTTACCACTGAGTTAATCCCAGTCTGGGGATTAATTCACTGATTGGGTTAAGGTTGTCACAACGCAATCACTTCTTCCTCTGAACCTTCTTGCATTGTCCCACACATGATTTTTAGGGGGACACCTCACATCCAAGCCATAACAATGTTACTATTTTTTTCTAATTATCTTCCAAAGTAGTGGAACAGAGACACTCCCTATCTTAATACCTAAGCACTGTATACTCAGCTTATCAATATTTATTCCAGGCAATTATCATACACACTCTCAAAACAGTGGGCATTATTTCTAAGGTAGTACGAACCTATAGCATACATTATAGGGCACTGTGTTCACTCTCTCAACCCTTCCAACCCGTCTCTGAGTGTTTCTGTATCTGTAAGTACATACCCTCTCACCACTTCATTAATTAGTGATTGTTTGACCCTCTCAAGAACAGTCTTCAATCAACCTCTTTGAATGGACTCACTTCTTAATAACATGGTCTACAGTTCTGAATTTTCCCACCATGGATTTTCTTTTTCTGTAAGTGGCAGTAGGGATGGTCTTCAGGTAAAGTATTTCACTGCTCCTCACAACATCTACTCAGGACCTCAGTTAGTCACTCTGGAAATAGTCATGAAAAATAACTTTGTAACAACAGAAAGAAAGGGGTTAGCCATATAAAAGTCATTATTAATTCATAAACTTAAAAACATTTTGGCAAGATGAAGAATAGAGATCTATATGATATTAGCACCAAACAACGTAACTCGGATACTTTTGTGTTAAGCCAACACTGAAAATAAATGCTATAGTAAGAGACTACATACAAGAGCTACTTCTCAGCACAGCCTCATAGAAACTAACCCAACACCATATGAAGGGTAATAAATGGTTATATCACATCACACATGGAAGTGACTTTGCTCTCCATTTGTGCACTTAAACTATGCATTGCTGATGCTGAAATAAAAACCTCTGTGTTGTATCTTATCTGGCCAAAGGATAAGCTCATATTAGTGAATATCATAAAATCAATTTTTCAAATCAAAATATTCCTCCTGTGTATTTCACCTCCCAGGATGCGAACACATGCATATGTAGATATCCACACATCTCCTCACACACACACAATTACAAGCTAGTACCAGTGCATAAAACACCTATTTGGAGTCAGGGAAAGTCAATACAGTAAATCCACTTGTTTTTTGAACTCAGAAGCTCAGGCTTTCCCACTTCTCTAAATGGTTCTGAGGCACAGCGGTTCTGCCCTTCTCTAGTGCCTCAGGCAGCAGGATAATTCTCAGGAAGTACTTTGAAGATTCAGGTTCCCTTTAATCACATGGCTCTTGCCATCCCTGATATTTCTTAATAAAAGAGAAACCCTAACAAGAATATTTATGTGCTGATTCCCAAAGAAAGTAACTAAACTCTACTTCATCTATAGGTCAAATCCTATTATGCCAGAAACTATTTCAATAAAATTTCCCATGAAACAAAAATACCCCAACTGATTACCCTTTATTTCAGATAATATGTCATCAAAATTATAGTATAAGCACCACAACCAGACTCTTTGGCGTTCACTGCAATAGGACCTGATTTATATGAGTCTGTGAATACCCTTATTCACAAAAGCTATTCATAAGCAATCCTGTTTTCTGTATTGACGGTTTCTCTATCAGGAATAGATGACATCAAAATTATTATTCTCTTTGTGTGGTTCCAAAGCACATAAAATTCATTGTTTTTAATCAAGCCATTTCACTTTCCAATTCACAGATTCTTATTTGCTGTGAGTCCTGTTAGTCATTAGTATAAATTAGGATGGGTCTACTATTGTAATGACCCATGCCTTATTAACCTCCTTCCTTTATCAAGCACTGTGATTTAAGAGATATCAGTTCAGCCTACACAGGCTGCAGAATTAACATCAGTCATTCTGGAAATAATCACACAGACACAAAGCTTTTTAACAACACAGAAACTTATCCATACAGGACCATTATTAATTCATAAATTTAAAACTTATGGCAGATGAAGAAATAGAAATCTGTATGCAAATATGGGTGCATCTATTCAGGAATATGCCACTTCAATTGTGTTGCATTTAGTTACTCTAAACACTGAATTCCAAGCATGTGAAAGATCTGGTAATAGGTTTTAAATGAAGTTAGCATGACTTAATGGACTAAGCTCTAGGACTTAATGGAATCGGGGGAGAATTTTAAAACAAGGTCTACCACTAACAGGTTATATAAACTTTAGGAGCCACTTAAATTTTTATCAGTTTCAGGCTCATTACTTCCCGTCAGTAACATCTGAAATACTCTCTGCCAAAACCCACCTGGTTACCAATTAAAAGGGTCATGTGTCTGTTTCTAGATATGTCATACCCTTATATTTTAATATTGGTATTTTCTTTTTACCTATATGCTTACTTTAAACAATCACTAAAGGAGATTGTACTTTCAATTCTTACCTTTCTCCTGGCACACTTGTAAACACTTGGCTGCTGATGAGAGATATAACATTCTTCTTTCTTCACATTGAAAGCATTGAAGCCATTTCTAGTCTATTCATTTAGACTAGAAATGGCACAAAAAGTTGGATGTGTTGTGACTTTTCAAGAGAATTGTATTTTGACATTCTGCTAAAGTCATATTTCCTGGCCTATTAATTGGTATATAGAGAGACCACCAGAGGCTGAACATGATCATTAGGGAAGTTTGAATCATTCTGTCCCCAGATGGTTAAGTTTAATCATCTGTTGAGAATGTGACGGATCACCTCACTTCTCTGCCCCTTGAATTCATGCTAATATAAGTCATTTGAAGAATTAATTTCTATCAACAGCTCTCCTAGATCAAACTAACAAAAGATAGGAACTATAGGGGAAAAAAGCTTATTGAATGTAGATAGCGTGTATGAGGAAGGTCCTTCTTTTTTTATTTATAATTAAATCTCAAAAAAGGCCATCCAGCATGGGTCCTGCAACCCCTCTTGAGTTGCACCTTGCCTCCTGGACATGAAATCTCAAGGGAAGTGCCAGGCACTGCCCTGAACAACTTGCTATTCCCTCCATCATTCATTCAGTAAGGCTACTGGCATAGAGGTGGATGAAACCAGGATGCATCTGCATCCTTTGGAAAACCAGACATGTGGCCAAGTAAATATCACCATAATATAAAATACAATGAGTCATGTTTTTCATCACTTTCAAAAGAACCAGACACTTTGTAAAACACTCTGAGTGCTTTATGTGAATTTTCTTGGTTTATCTTCATAATAATAGTATTGAGAAAGGTAATATGATTATCTGATACTTTAGAATAAAAAAAAACTAAGGCAGAGAGAAGATAAATTACTTTCCTAATACCATATGCTAGACAGTGACTGAGCACGGATTTAGTTCTCTGGTCTAACCACAAGTATGCTACGGGAACTCAGATGGGAGCCTGCTGGTTGGAGCAACCCTGCTACACCTGATAATAAAACATATTTATTCTCGGATAATAAAATCTCTGCATTCCCAATGTCTCTTTAGTTAAGATAAGGATGGCAATCAATCTTCTACAAAACCTTCCGTGCCTGGGCAGTATTATCCTATGGCTTGGTGTTTTAGTAATGTTAGTAAATATAAAGGAAAAATTTTTGAGGAAAGGAATGAGTAAGGCAGTGACTTACTATTTACCTTCTGAAGCACTATTTGACATATACTAGTACAACCTTAAAGTAGCTATAATATATAGAGATCGTCAAATCCATTTACTGATGAGGAATCTGAAGCTCCAAAAGGTTAATAAACTCCTGAAGATTACTGTGGTTGAAGTTCAAACATGCACTTCTAAAATTTAAAGATATTGAATGCCCTTTCACCATAAAATAAAAACCCTGTGACCAACCTTATTTTTTCCTTCTTTCCAACCCAAGCATGCAGAGTTGGAGCTACTTATTTGTTTTAAACTAGAGTTTTGTTTATAGGCTTGATAGAATTATTCTAAAGGGATAATTTCACTGTTTAAGATGTAGTATCTCAAATCTCCCATTATAAAACAAGCTAAGATGAGGGTAGAGAATCAAAATAGTTCATTCATATAGTCCCTGCTATCCATTAAAACAGATTACATAAATTGCCCCCAATAAAACGAAGCTTTACTATTATATGATTTGTGACAACAACACATGTTCACCCTTGAAAACACAAAAAGATGGACCAGGATCTGGCAGAATTGTGTGCAGACACCATAGCTAATCCTTTGAAAGAATTCCAAAGTGTTCATAAAGACTTTTAGAAGAGGAGAGAGGGAGGGAGAGAGAAAGAGAGAGGGAGAGAGAGAGAGAGAGAGGGAGGAGGGAGGAGAAATGTTAAGGCAGAAGAAAAATACACACACTGATCAAACTAGTCTCAGAATCAAGTATGTGGTTGATAAAACAGATCATATCTAGAAGTCCTCAGAAGATGAATGGATGGCAAGGATATTACAAATGTAACCACCAATAGTAGAGAATAACAGTCCCAGCCCTCAGGAACATCACTGTCTCAACTGTGTTTGAGTAAAACAGCCTTTCAAAGTCCATACCTATAATAAAATTGTGTTCATTTCCTGTGTGCTATTGGTGCTTGATATGGGAGCCTAATGGGCACGGACTGGAAAGATGTGCTAACCGTAGGCTGTGCAGTGATATTAGCCTTAATCCAGAC
The DNA here is from genome assembly GCA_025594165.1 of Tamias sibiricus. Classification (NCBI taxonomy): domain Eukaryota; kingdom Metazoa; phylum Chordata; class Mammalia; order Rodentia; family Sciuridae; genus Tamias; species Tamias sibiricus. The sequence continues at coordinate 35,175,719 of CM046668.1, forward strand.
AGTTGGAAAACGGACCTCTGCTGAAATTTTGCACTTGTGAACTTGTATGAGTGTCAGTGTCTTTGGTACAGTGACAAGTAAGATCCTGATATCATAGATGTGCAGATCCTAAGAACAAAAGAATGTACTTGTTTGGGTAAAGTCCACCTAACCAAAAGGATGGATGCAAACCTCACTTTTTTCTACATTATAGAAAAACAAAAATTCCTAACTGTCTTTGTTGAAATTTAGGAAAATTATCAAAGTTCCTAAAAACCTTGCCAAGTCAGAATGTGAGCATGGAGTCAAGGTTGGCAAGATAATTTGATATTTGTATTACAAAAGTAGAATGTATATATCCTGTGGGCAAACAGCACCCTTACATAGTCGATGGCCATGCAAGGGATGTCAGTGGAGCGAGCACGTGACAGGGGATGATGTCCTTGGGATGCGTTGTAGAAACATGGAGTACATTATCTGGTAACTAAAAACACAGTTTCCTTTATCTTTCTGATAAAGCTACTTTTTGGTAAATACTACTCAATATACTACCAAGGGAAAGGCATCAGACTGCCCATTGAAGAGAACCTACCAGGATAATTGAGATATTGCAGAGTTACAAGTCAGCCCTTCTCAGATTTCTATCAGAGGCAACATGTTGTGGCTGAAATCACACAGGATTAGGAAAGCAAAGACTTAGAACTATAGTCAATTTGTCTTAAATTTACCTATTTCTTTATCAATAAAATGAAGAAAACTGCCCGGCATGGTGGCCCATGCCTATAATCTCAGTGGCTCGGGAGGCTGAGACAGGAGGATAACAAGTTCAAAGCCAGTGTCAGAAAAAGTGAGGGGCTAAGCAACTCAGTGAGACCCTGTCTCTAAATAAAATACAAAATAGGGCTGGGGATGTGGCTCAGTGGTCGAGTGCCTCTGAGTTCAATCCCTGGTGCCAATAAATAAATAAATAAAAAATAAGGCAGTGAATGTGGTGATTCTGATGCAGGTGTCAAACTTCACAAAAGGAAAAATTAGGTTTAAAAAAATGAATACAATCATTTGTAATTAATGTAAACTTCCCTCTCAACGAGAAGCAAAATAAAAACTAACATTTACATTCCTATAATGTCACTTTATTTGGCTTGTTGGGAAGGTGAAGAGAAAATATTCTATCTCTTGAGTGAGTCAATGAGCTTCTGACCAGGGGAAAATCCCTTCACCTGAAATTGGAGTCCTATCTCATCTGTGCAGGAAGGAAAACTGAAATGGCTATTGTTATAGGGTATAGCACCAATAAAAAGAACTATAATAGTCACTATTCGTAAATATTAGAGAAAATCAACAAATTATAATACAGTCTCTCTCAGAAAGGTGAAAAAAAACACCCCTTTAGCCCAATTAGGAACCTCCAAATGACTAGTCGTAAAAGATTTATTGTGAGCCAGGTGAGGTGGTGTACACCTTTAATCCTAGTGGCTCAGGAAGCTGATTCAGGAGGATCAAGAGTTCAAAGCCAGCCTCAGCAACTTAGGGGGGCCAAAGACTCTGCCTCTAAGTAAAATATAAAAAAGGGCTGGGAATGTGGCTCAGTAGTTATATGTCCCTGGGTTTGATCCTCAGTACCAAAATAAATAAATAAATAAGTCCATTGTTTATTATATAAAGAATGGAAATTATGAGGCTGCTCAGGGGATGGGAGACTGAAGAAATATGATATACACAACAGCAAAATGGTAAACACAATAGCAGGATAAACCCTGATGATCTGAAAACAGCAAGTAATTTCATTGTGATGGGGCATTTATGAAATTAGAAAGGGAAGAGAAAGATGTAAATTCAGAGTGATTTCATTAGCAAAAGGTAATTAATCCCCAAAGAAACACATTAATTATATCCTCAGTTCTGACAGTTTCTGAGAAAACCTGGATGTAGTAAATAATATCACAAAAATTATTTGAGCTAAATATTCCACCTTTACCTAAGTGTTGATCTTCCCATTAAACTATCAAAGAGTTACTATAAATAAATAAATAAATACCCAGAGGAACTTTATTGCTATTTGAAAATGTGAAAATCTAATTGAAATTAGTTTATGTTGTGTATTCAAGGCACATGCCTTATCATTATGGGTTCATTTATGTATCCACATTACTGTCATTCTCAAAATGTGAGGAAACTAAAAGACAAAGGTTTTAGTTCATTTATTTAATACAACATATGGTATATGTTATGTCAAAAGAAAGGTATTTCAGATACAGTAAGACCTGAAGTTAATATTAGAAAACATGCAGGTGGTAAACTAGCCAAATGGACAAAACATGAGGGTGCCTTTCCCAGAAGATGGTGCTGCCTCTGGGCTTTGCCCAGGGGATGGAAGAGGGAGGGATGATACATTTTAGGGACTGAAGTGTTGAAGTGTTACTGGAAAATAAATGTTAAGCCATAAGAACAGAAAAGTCTTGGAGAGGGCTAGGGTTGTGGCTCAGTGTAGAGCACTTGCCTCACATGTGTGAGGCACTGGGTTCAATTTTCAGCATCACATATAAATAAACGAATAAATAAAGGTTCATTACCAACTAAAAATATAAGAAAAGGAAAAAAATAAACTTGGAGATTTAGGCTGTATCTCTACCATGAAAATCCATGTTTAGAAATGTATACTCTTTCCTGCAGACCACTGAAGAAACACAAGAGGAATTTGATCAAGGATATTTGTATTTTCAAGATAATATCTCTGGTTAAAATGAAGAAAATAGCTTGAAATTCTGTAATTCTTAAATTATAGAATTCAGTTACAAGTTTCCTTTTCACGGTATAAGTATTAATAATATTATTAATTGCCTGATTCAGGGTGGGTGCAGAAAAACTGAAAGATTTAAAATATAGAGGAAAAAATAAAATCAATAAGAATTAAGCATCATTGACATGAAGGAGAAAGAAAAACAAATCTGGTTACCAAGAATCTTATTTCTGTCCCTAAGTAGAAAAGCAAATTGTATAGCAAAATAATACCAAGGAAGGAGTTTGATAAGCCTTAATGAATCAAAGTTTGGTTGTAGGGATGTCCCATAGATGGGTATATTTGTAAGTCTGGAGAGCATGAGACAGGTTAGGCCTGAATATAGGTGTGAGAGTTATGTGCTTTCATTTCAGGTGGCTGTTGATTTTCAAGAGTAGATGTGATCACCTAAGAGAAGGAAGAGGTCTAACTACAGAACCTGGATGGAAACTATTGTCCAAAATAAGCATTTTTACAACTTAAAAGAATGAGATTAGAAGACATCCTAAGAATATACAGGAACAATTGAGCAAGACAGAGAGCAGATGGAGAAAGATAGATGGAAGGAGAGAGGGAAAGTCAGGGGGAGAGAGAGAGAGGAAAGAGGCACTACTGATGTAGGTTTCTATTTTCCTTTGCAAAATATTTATGACCACAAATTTAAACATTTCATTTACCCCACTGTTGTATTTTGGAAGGAATAAAATTGATGACTAGTATCATAGCACTAGGAACTATAGGTTCCTTTGAGGGCCATGGTAGCTCACTTGGAAGGCCAGTGACTAGATGTCTATGGCCCATCAGTCCTAGAATAAGCCAGGTTGCAACAGAACTGGGAGTCAAACTCCAAACAGCACTGAATTTGCTGTGGTAAGGTTGCCAAGGGTCAATAAGAAGGAGGCAAGGCTCAATAATGCCTTAGTATAAACTGCCAATACAAACATATGCCTCTGTATTTGCTGTAACTGTGGCTGCCTATGGAAAGCCACAGGCATGTTTGTGGAATCTTACTTCTCCCAAAATGTTTAATCCTAAATGGCACCTAAGAATTTTGTAGGGAAAAACCCTTCAATAGGCAAGCAGTAAAATTGTGTATTTTTTCCTTCATTCAAAGAGCCAATGTAAAATATAGACAGGATTTAGAAGTGTCAAGGGAAGGCTAAATAAAAATAAAAACTGTAAATGGATCCAGGAATCTTGCTCTTGATAGGAAGAGATTCCACATGCTCCTGAGTTTGCTGTTTCTTTCAGAACTTACATGGTCTTATTTCTGTTTATATACTGTTTACTTGATTGGTTTGTTGCTAGGCAGGTGGCTTGCTGTTATTTTTTCAGCCTGTTTAATTGTTATGAGCACTCAGATCATGTAGGTGATTGGACGTACTTACCAGATACTGCCTTGGCTCCCCAACTAGGGACTTTAATATGGCAACCAAAGCATGACCAAGAATAAAGTTTAATCTTTCTGGAGTCACAACTGAACATGTAGTATATCCTCTAACTCTTTCCACTTTGCACATCTACACATCTCTATTCTCTCCCATCATCGTTCAACTTCTAGAATCTTTGCTCATCTCACACCCCAGTGGCTGTTTTCTTCCCTGAGACAGAATCTTAAAATGTGCATGACAATTCAGAATCATTTAATGACCAGAGGTACCTCAAGGTAGCAACGTGCTCTGAAAATGATAGCTATGTCAGCACACTGAACTCATGCATATGATCCTTCAAAGAGGCTACTGACCTCTACTTGGGTTCCATCTCTGGAACAAAGTTTGAAAAGTAGTTCCAGGCAGAAGACATAGTAAATGTGAGCTTACTTGTTAGAATACCTTTCATTGTCTTAAACAGTTACTTTATATAATTGGTTCAAGGGTCTTTATGGCAGAGGGTAAATTTATTAATTGGTCATTTTCAGAATCCCTTCCCCAAAAATGCAATAGAGATTTGAGATAGTCCACGTGAATATGTTTTTTAATTCAAGAAAGAAAAATTACTTTGCTTTGCCATTATGTATAATTTTATAATACTGTTAATATTTAATACTATTGAGTATATATATATATATAGTACTTGCAAAATGCTATAGGACAGAAAGGTAGAAAAATGCGAATTTCAGGGACTTCTCAAAACAGTCTTTTGGGAAGGACATGACTACACAAGTAACATAAGGGATTTATTTAAGAGAAAAAGATATGAAGGAATGTGTGATGGCTGGTGAAGACATGAGGTTTATGCTCCAAATTAGAATATAATTTTTCTATGTTATGGGATTACTTTTCCATCTTGTCTCATTGCTAGAACATCTTCTTTAATCTGGGGATAGAAGAACTAGCTGAATAGAATGGGCTATATTTATGTGTTATTCTTGGAAATAGAGTGCAAGGAAAAAATTATACAAACATTTCACACACAAAGTTCCACAAAACACATGATGTCCTTTATGGTAGAAGTTTCTAGATATTCAGAAAAGACGTAAAAATCTTAAAGACAAAGAGAAGTATTATAATAAAAAGACCTGATTAATTTGGCTTAATAACATATTTCTCAAAATTTTGTAACCACTGGAAAAAATCAACCAAAACTACTGATTAATATGATACATATGATTATATGGTTTTATGACAATATAATATATGTAATCTTTGGAACAAGCTTTCAAAAATTCCAAGTTATATTTTTTAGAAGTATTTAGAGAAACATTTTAGGGAAAAAAGAAAAACTGTAGACAACACTATGTAGTTTTTCTGATCTCTGGGATGCTGAAAGACCTTGCATGGAGTGATCTACAAAACTAGAGGAATAATAAAGCCATTTACCCTGCAACCATAGATCTCAAGAGAAGATACATGAGAACTACGTTTAGGCAGATGAAAACACTGGTCACAGAGTAACTTAGAAGTCAATGTAAATCAGAGGAACTGAAGTCAGGATATATTATTCCAGTGTTCAAAATAGAAAGTCAACAGACAAAAAGACAAATTGCGTATTCTGGGTGATACAGAGCAGCGTGCCTATTACTCAGCAATGTTATAGAAGATGTTTCCTGCTAATGGAAAAGTCAGAAACAGAATGGTGAAAAAAGCAATGCAATAACAACATCAGCAGCCCAGGTAGGCCTTTTAGTGAAAGAAAAATAGAACAGAAATGTAAGGGAAAGATTTCAATGGAACCCAACTTCTATTCAAAAACTTTCGTGGCACACATTACAATCATCAGACATTTACCAGCAGAGGAGGATGGCCTCTAAGAATACTAAAATAAGAATACTAAAAGGTACATGAGAAGAAAAATAGGGAAAATGCGTTCCTTCTTAAGAATCTGTAGGCCAAACAGTTACTATATTAATCATGAAAGGACTGCTAATTAAATAGTCAAATCATTGTTGACCATTCGTATGTTTAAATTATTTGAAAACATGTATTATTTCATAAACTCAGATTATTCTCTCATTCATTCACTATTTGTTACTATTTGTTGACCAATGTATATAATTATGATGAAATTGTCTTTAAGATTGACGTTTGAATGGATATACTTGAACTTGGGTGCAATCAACTTCATGATCCTGGTGCCTGTGTATGGAATAACTTTGTGTCTGAAAGGTGACAATTTACTATATATACAACCTGTCCATGCTTGGACAGGTTTACTATATATACAACCTGCTTGAGAAATCATTGTGTTTCATATTATACCACCAAACAGATGGTTTTGTCAGCTCATCTTCAATAAAGGACTTGCTTAAAATGTATTTGCAGGCTGATTTCCTTGTTCTGAGATTTTAGTTTAGAGGTATGACTATGGTAGATATTATTTAACTATAACATTAAAAGACCAGACTCACATTCTACTTATTAGTACAATGCTCTAAAACAAACACAGACCAATGTGAGAGTTGCAAACATAGACAAAAAAAAAAAAAAAAAGTCAAAAGCTATACTTTCTAGGAAATATGTGTTGCTATTTTGTTTTTGATTTTTTTTTAACCAGTGACACCTGTTATGAAATTGAGAAGGAAGTGTTATGCTTGCATTTTTTAAAATTTCAATCTGGCTAAATGTATCTAAAATATTCATAAAATTAAGCTTTTTCAGTCTCAAAAACATGGTTTCCTAAATTGTTTATAAGAGTGACTATAAGCTGCAGGAGATATTTTGAGCACAAGGTGCAGCAGAATTTTAAATCACTTCCTCTCACTCCTCATCAGTATCTATATGATTTCTAATCATTCCTGTACACATCAGCTGTGATGAGAATGAATCCAGGTGTGATGAACATGATGTTCTTGTTTTTCTGAAGGGCGTTTATTTTTATTTATGCCATTGTGTTTAAGCCATTCAAGCAAGATTTAGAACAAATAGGCATACAAAGCTTCCAAGTTAAACCTTCTGCTCTCTGCATTTTTGAAGAGGGGGCAGGATGTCTTCCTGTGTGCATAAAGGTTTCCAATTGGAAGAGTATGAATGAAGCAAGAATACTGATTCTGAAATTGCCCTAAGTCGGCTGTGCTGTAAGGAAGTACTTTCTAAATAGTGGTTCCATTGAAATTCTAAAACTCTTTAGAAAAATTGAAAAGAGAAAATACGTATTTCCCAATGTCAAATTGATTTAAAAGAAAAACTTTTCAAGAAAGATGTCTGTCTGTAGACAGAGTTGTTATGGCAAGAGGAACTTTCCATAACTATAGGTAAACATGCAAACCTCCTGGGAACCTAGACTCCACTTCATTGTACTGTCCCCAAGATTACAGACACTTCAAGAAAAAAGTGCTTTTTTTATGGTGCTTAAAGGAAATGTGAAAACTGTAGCATAGTGTAGGTTTTTTGATAAACCATTTATTTGCTTATTAGATATGCGATTCCTCTTTATTTTCACACAATAATTTTGAAGCTCAGTACATCTCCGAGTCTAATGTTTTCTACTTGCTGCTGTGCAAACAAAAACATAAATAAGAGCTAACTAGAGAAACAAAGCCTTATGTTAGGCACCCACCTGATCACACCCAGGAAATGGTTATATTTGGCTGATTCTTATTAAAGCTATATATTTAAGTCTATTAAGATGCATTTTATTACTTCTGCCAAATGCAAGCTCTCAACCTTTTCAGAGCAGCAGGATTTATTGTACAGTTCAAAGAATGATTGTATCTGCCTTCTGGGCTTGGTGTAGTCTAATTTCATAATATATACACAAACAGAATTTTTTTCTTAGAGTAACATTGCCACAGTTTCAGAGCTGAATGTCAGGTGCTTGATGAGCTCCTGAATATATTTGTTTAGTATTCCAAATAATACATATAATTTACAGTGTTATCCTGAGATAACAAGGAAATGGTATTTCAAATAACAGCTTACTTAGTAAACATGGTTTCTAGTAGAGATACTACCCGGCTATCACGAGACACCATACATTCATTTTAGGTAAGCCCATATCTATAACTCATGTCCCAAGAAAATTATGAATATTGCAGTGAATTGGCTGACATTCTGCCAAATTAGATTTCACCAACAGCAACAAAAAGGGAAATGAACTAATGCAAATTAATTGCTTTAAAATGCTTTATTATACTGACAAAAATTACATTATACTTGGAGTGAAATGGGGAAAATATAACTCTTAAAGGCCATCAGCACATTGGAATCAAAATATATTTGAAACAATTATACTGTAAAGCATTACAAATTTGCCCATTTTTAGCAAAGTTTACATTGTAATAATGTGTTACTTCCACAAATAAATTGAATTGTTTAAATTTTATTTTTTCAAGTTTAATTTAATACTCTCCCCCCCCAAAAAAAAAAATGAAGTATACCTAAATGTTCTGGTACACTTTATTTTAACAGTTAACTTTATTTTTAAAAATTATTTATTTATTTTAATTAGATATATACGACAGCAGAATGCATTTTGATTCATTTTATACAACTACAATACAACTTTTCATTTCATAACGTAGCATCACACCATATGTGCAGTCATACATGTACCTAGGGTAATAATGTCCATCACATTCCACCATCTTTCCTGCCCCCATACTCCATCCCCTCCCTCCCCCTTAACTAATCAAAGTTCCTACATTCTCCCTACACCTTACACATTATGGATCAGCATCCATTATCAGAGAGAACATTCAGCCTTTGGTTTTGGGGGGACTGGCTTACTTTGCTTAGCATGATAATCTTCAACTCCATCCATTTACCTGCAAATGCCATAATTTTATTCTCTTTTAATGCTGAATAATATTCCATTGTGTATATATACCACAGTTTCTTTATCCATTCATCTATTGAAAGGCATCTAGGTTGCTTCCACAGTTAAGCTATTGTGAATTTAGCTGCTATGAACATTGATGTGGCTAAATTACAATAGTATGCTGATTTTAAGTCCTTTGGGTATAGACTGAGGAGTGGGATAGCTGGATCAAATGGTGATTCCATTCCAAAATTTCTAAGGAATTCCCATACTGATTTCCAGATTGGTTGCACCAATTTGCAGTCCCATCAGCAATGTATGAGTGTGCCTTTCCCCCCACATCCTTGTCAACATTTACTGTTGTTTGTATTCTTGATAACTGTCATTCTGACTGGCATGAGATGAAATCTTAGAGTAGTTTTGTTTTGCATTTCTCTGATCGCTAGAGATGTTAAACATTTTTTTCATATATTTGTTGATCAAATGTGTATTTTCTTCTGAGATGTATCTGTTCAGATCATTAGGCCATTTTTTGATTGGGTTTTTTTTTTTTTTTTTTGGTGTTAAGTTTTTGAGTTCTTTATATATCCTGGAGATGATTGCTCTATCTGACATGCATATGGCAAAAATTTGCTCCCAAAATGTAAGCTGTCTATTCACCTCATTGACTGTTTCTTTTGCTGAGAAGAAGCTTTTCAGTTTGAGTCCATCCCATTTATTAATTCTTCATTTTATTTCTTGCACTTTAATAGTCTTGTTAAGGAAGTTGGGGCCTAATCCAACATGATGAAGATTTGGGCCTACTTTTTCCTCTATTAGGTGGAGGATCTCTGGTCTAATTCCTAGGTACTTGATCCACTTTGAGTTGAGATTTGTGCATGGTGAGAGATTGGGGTTTATTTTCCTTTTGCTGCATATGGATTTCCAGTTCTCCCAGCTCCATTTGTTGAAGAGGCTATCTTTTCTCCAATGTATGTTTACAGCTACTTTGTCTAGTATGAGATAACTGTAATTATGTGGGTTTGTCTCTGTGTCTTCTATTCTGTACTATTGGTCTACATGTCTACTTTGGTGCCAATACCATGTTGTTTTTGTTACTATATCTTTATAGTATAGATTTAGGTCTGGTATTGTGATGCTTCCTGCTTCACTCTTCCTGCTAAGGATTGCTTTGGCTATTCTGGGTCTCTTACCTTTAAAAATGAATTTCATGATTGCTTTTCCTATTTCTATAAGGAATGATGTTGGGATTTTAATTGGAATCACATTGAATCTGTATGGTGCTTTGGGTAGTATGGTCATTTTGACAATATTAATTTTGCCTATCCAAGAACAAGAGAAATCTTTCATCTTCTAAGGTCTTCTTCAATTTCTTTCTTTAGTGTTCTTAACAGTTAACTTTTAATGTAGATGGTTGGATGATTGGTTCTTCTATTAACAAATAGTACATTATCTAGCCTGCATTTTCTATTTTTTTTTCCTGTTCCTCTGAGTACCCAAAAAAGTTGTTAATTTTAAAGTCTAATTACAATTATTTATCTATTTGTTGCTGAGGTAGTTCAGATTAAACATGAAAACATTACACCACAAAAATGTAGATATATAGGTGTGAGTGTATGTTTGCATTAAAATTCTTGTGTAAATATATATAATGTATGCTAGTAATAATAATCAATAATAATCATAATAAATAATATCTTCTTTTTATATAGATATGCCTTAGGCAATGTTTAATGGAGTCTTACAGATGTAAGAAGTAGACATTAGTTCCTTATATTATTAAATTTATATTTCCTTATTATTTTTGGTAAATTATTTTTTTCTGAATAGTTTTTTTTTTCTTTTTTCTTTTTGGTACTGGGGATTGAACTCAGGGGCACTTGACTACTGGGCCACACCCCCAGCCCTTTTTTGTATTTTTTTTTTAATTAGAGAGAGGGTATCACTGAGTTGCTAAGCCATTGCTGAGGCTGGCTTTGAACTTGCAATCCTCCTGCCTCAGCCTCCCAAGTGCTGGGATTACAGGTGTGCGCCACTGCGCCTGGCTTTTTGAATAGTTTTATAATGTGAGGATTATAAAGTGGTTTGAATGTAATAAAATTAATCTAGGTTAAAAGTTTCAGAAAATGACTCTGTTAATTATGCCATACTCCTAAACTATTGTGTTTCAGGTATTAATGACTATTTATGGTATATGTACAACTCAGTTTTCCAGAATAATAAAAGCTTTAAGTTCTTCATTTTAAGTATTTTAAAAAATATTTTTAGTTTATTGATGGACCTTTAATTTATTTATTTGTATATGGTGCTGAGAATTGAACCCATAGCCTCACACATGCTGGGCAAGCGCTCTACCACTGAGCCACAACCCCAGCCCCTCCATTTTAAGCTTTGAACCTATAACCATCTATTTCACAGAAAAAAAACAAAATTTATAGCAGAATTTGTTCCTCATTTACCACTTAAAATATATGTCATCATAAAATAAATATCAATGAATTATACATATTTCAAAGAAATGATGAAGGGAGTTGAGTTATAATTAACTAAGAATATGTAAAATATAAAGCATCATTAAGAGATATTTGTACAATGCCAAACTTACACACATGTTCACTCACAATCAAGTGGCATTAATGTCCTTTCTCTAATCTCTATGTAACCATATCACCAACATTGAGAAAGTAAATCAAGTTCATTTCATGGTGCTTCCAACAAAGGAGAAAAATGAATTAGATAACATGTATCTGCTTCCCAGTGGCAAATCACATATCCTTGAATGGTCCTCTTCTCTCCATTCCCAACATCCTGGCCCCATCTACTTCCTATCCCATATCGTCACATGCACAAATCTGTACTTATCACCATCTATGGTATTTAGTGTACAGATTATAAAGTATTTTTATAGTTTTTGGATATTGATACCAGTCTGTTTTGCATGTATTGTTTCTTTAAAAAATTTTAGGAAAAATTTAGATTTAGGAAGGTTCAAGTCTATTTAGTTCCTAATGTTGCCTCAAGCTTTCAACATTTTGGAAACACTAGGAAAGTGTGACTGAAACCCTTCTTAAACATGCTCCAATCTCTAACTGGATAGCAGCTAGTAAGTATTTTATCCTAAAATCAGAATTAGTTATATAAAAATTACTTCAAGATTTAAAAATGACTGTTCCAATCTTTAAGTCTCATCTCTGATAAAGTGATGTGTGATTTTCTGGTAGCTACTAAGTGTGAGATCTCCCCCACAATCTGGGTGGATAGCAGAGAACACATAAGATTCTTGCTTTTCTCATTGGGGTAGGAGTCACAACATTTTCAAGAAAACAAGTAAGACAATTTTAGCCTCCTTATCCTTGATTTACCAGTGTAAAATTACTACATTTACCCAGATATCAAGTATTTACCAACAATCTATAATGAAACGGGCCCTATTAGAGCAGTTGTGAAAAAAACACCAAAAACCTGAGTCCATTCTAATGGAAGGAGACAGACAATAATCTAAATAAGTAAGTAAAATATATAGTATACTAGATGCTAGCATATACTATGAGAGAGAATAATCAAGGAGAGTTCATAGAAATGCTGGGACAAAGGAAGTCAGGTTGATAGTTTTTATTTTAAATCTGGTGGTCAAGGAATTACTTTCTATAATAGTGTTAGGTAAGCAACATGGTTACCTAAATGAGGTGAGAGAGAAAAGCCAGGGAATCACCTGGGCAAAAGATTACTGATTCTTTCCTTGTTCCAGAAATAATAATAATAATAACAATAACAATAATAATGATGATAATAATAAAATCAAATATGGCTTGACTGAGCAGTCAAGGAAATCATCATAGCAGAAGAGATGAGAGTGATAAGCAAATGGACTGGAGGGGGCAAACTGATGATAGATCGTCATCTTTACAGAACCTTGTAGTCCATTCTAAGGACTTTGACTCTTAAAATCTGAGTGAAGTGGGAAGTCTTTGGAGCATGTTGAGCAGATTTCTTGTGAGCTGATGTATTTTACCAGGGAAGAGAACATGGAGACCATTTGCAATGCTATGGTAGTTAGCAGGATAAGAGATTTAGCAAGAGATGAGCAAGACAATAGCAGAGGAAGTGGTAAATACTGGTTGGATTTTGAAAGTACAGTCTATAGGATTTACTGGTGACTAGATTGGGTGTGTAAGAGAAAGGGAAGAATCAAGAATGATTCCAAGATTTTTTTTTATCATAGACACAGAAAGATGGAAGTTGCCCTTAACTGGCATGGGGATTCAGGAGAGAAACTGGTTTGAAAGGTAAGATCAAGAATTCTTTATGGACATTAAAGTTTTAAGATGCTTATTAGACATCTAGGGTATTTTAGTATGGGAATGGACATGAAATCTGAAGTTCAAGAAGACAGCACCAGAAAGACAATATACATTTTGACATTATGATATTTTAAATTATGAGAGAGGATGAGAAAAGTATGATAGGTCACATTTTACTATACCTCAGGGAATTACTAATGAGAATATTCTCAGACATTTATACTGGACATAACAGAGGTAAGCCTTTAATAAATGCTAGCTGCTATTATTATTTAGGATCCTGCTCTGTGTGCAACTACTTTTTATTCATAATTACCATAAAGTTAGTAAGTACCAGAAACCACCATGTCAGTTCTGATCAAACTATGCTATTACACTTACAACTGAGGTTTTTATGTCATACATCAGACAAGATTTGGAATACAAGTGGATAGCATGAGGGTGAGTCACTATATAGAAACAGTGGTCTCATGGAGATTTAACCACAGAGCATCTTATTCCTTTAAAAAGTAAGTAATGTATGAAGTCATTAATGGTGTGAATATACTTTGCATACAACCAGAGATATGTAAAAATGTGCTCTACGAGTATAATATGAAATGTAATATAGTCTGCTGTCATTTCTAACAACTTAGAATAAAAAATAAATTTGAAAAAAGAAAAACAATAAAATAAAAATAAATAAGTAAAAAGTAAATAATGTGCCTGTCATATTGTCCCTTTCACAAAAAAAAAAAAAAAAAAAAAGAAAGAAAAGAAAGAAATAGGCTTTTGTTACCATATTATGAGGTAATCCATACCAAACTTGGAAGAAATTTGGTTGACACGTGAAAGTCATGAAAAATTAAACATGGCCATATTTGAAAAGAGAGTTAAATATAAAACCTAGGAGGAAATACAGAAAACATGTTGGGGTTGTGCTTTGTGATCTTTTCTTTGTTATAGTTTCTCACTTAGAAATTCTTCTATTTAATCAGAAAGGATAAGAAAAACTTAAACCTTTTCCAGTTATTTCAAATACAACTTTTTAAGATGACTTGGAATCACAAACTTTTTGAACTATCATTAAAAATTTGAGGAGATGTTAAGAAGCAACAAATGTTCCGCCAATTATATGGCCCTCGTGTTAAAGAGTTGACTATGAGTAGCAGAGGTTACGATGACGTAAGTTCCATCCCTGAGGAAATCCTGATGGAACATGTGGCAACATCTACTGATCTTTCACATTTTTGCCTTTATGTTTCAAACAAGTTTGGTAAAGTGGATTATTTACACTCAAGAACACAGTTCAAAATCAATATCAGTTTCAGGATTTTTTGTTTATTTTTATTTATTTATTCATTTTTTTTAGCACAAAATACTAGGATTTATTCAAATGAGAGGAAAAGAATCAGAGCTCTTGCTGAGCAAGATGGAACCTGATGCAGTTGACCTCAGTTGTATTTTTCTTTTAATTTTTTTTTCTTACTCAAATCTCTGTTGATTTGTAGAGCAAAATCAAAATTAGTATTGTCTTCATTTTGCCAATCATCATTCTACACAACTTCCAAAATGGAAAAGAAACACTGAAGTGAGCAGTTGTGAATTCATTTTCATGGGCTACTGTCTCATCAGCATGTTTGCACTTGAACTTCCATCAACAAATGTAGAGTATTGGACATTACAAATTTCTTACACAGATACCTAATTCTTAACAGATATTGGAAATGTGCATCTATTATGTCACATCCTAGATTTTTAAAAATGGTGAGACTATATGCCCAGCATACATGAAGAAAAAAAAGTCAGATCTTATTTCTTAAATTTTCAGTATCTGACTAGAAATATTGTAGAAACAATTGGATAGTGGACATAGCAGCCTTGTGTTCTCCAAAGAGAGTCATAGCTCAAATATAAAACTATCTCCAGAAGTGATATACAGAAAAAAATGAGAATTGGATCAGTAGAATTAAGCAGGCTTTTACAATTCCATATAAGTCAATTCTTAAGTCCTAGCCAAAGACAAGTTTGATATAGAAACTAATAGAAGTCATGCAAACTACTTCTACTTTTTATCTATATGTGAGTTGATACTGTTAATAAGAAATGTCATCTTTACATTCTAAAGCTAAGATTTATTATTTCCCTATGAAATGAAGAAGTGAAAACAAATCTTAAAATAGTAAAATCATGTACAGACATGTGTTTTAAGAGTTTTGAAAACTAGTTTGTAGAACAGTTTCTAGATTATTCAAAACTTCAATTCCTCCCAGGAATAAAGGTGATTAAAATACTTTGTCATAAGATATAAGAAAGCACATCGTCACTAATCAATGCCACACATAAACTTAATTGATAGTCACAATTTTAAAACCTTAAGATTTAACTATTGGTGAGGGATTTACACCATATTGAGCACATTTTAATAGCACTTAATTCTCTAAAATTTGACCGAATCTTATGCCTTCCTAACAGAAGTATTTGACCCAGATATGTAGCTTACAACTTGCAAGCATAATCCTCAGAACTGACAGACACATCCTGCAGTTTTATTTTTCTTTTTAAATAAAAAAGAGTAGCTGTTGTTGGAAAGTTTTTCTTAACTGGAGAAACAACTAGCAAATTAAAAAAAAAAAAAAGAAAGAAGAAGAAAAAAATATTCAGATATTCTTAGGGTACCTAAAGAAATAAGATGTGCATATTCTAATCAATTTGCATGAACTTGTCTCTTCAGCCCAGTGATGAATAGTTATGCAGCTGAAAGCAAGCATGAAATCTGTCAACAATTTTAACATGATTAGTTAAGGAGAACTGCTGCTAGTTCCTCTTACACTGATCTGAAGCTTTAATATAGTTAGCTTGGGCAAGCTTGTCAACCAGGTCATCTGCCGTAGGCATGAACCTAGCATACAGCATTTTTGATAATTCTTTACTGGATTCCAACTGTCAAGCAACTCTAATGCTATTTTTCTTAGGTGTCAGTGTAATTGCCCCTGACTGAGAAGTGACTTAGTTTCTTGGTGTCCCATATATCTGTAGCTTCTTGCCCAAGGGAGTTGTTCGAGAGTTCACTCATGTCATGTTCTATTAGCTGTGGTTAACCAGGAGTAGACCTTAAATAGCCTGAATATTTTTTTCTCCAAACATAGAAAAAGTTAAAGAATTAAATCTTCAATTATTCACAAAGGTTTTTGAGGTGCGTAGGTATGTGGATGGGTTTGTGAACATGTGCATGTGGGTGAGCAGCTGTGGTTTCTTCCCTCACTCTTCACTGGCAAATACAGTCATGAAAGAGTGACAGTCCTTTCAATATTATCATGAGTCCTGGATCCCCAGTGGGCTAGCAATGAGACTTGTTGTAATTTTTCAGTTTTTAATAAAGTTTCACAGATACTACTATACGCACAAACAATTAAACAATTAACATTACAACAATAAGGTGGGAAATGTGAAATTTTTTTTTTCAAATTTATTTTTTATTCTAAGTTGTTAGAAATGACAGCAGAATGTATTACATTTCATATTATACTTGTAGAGCACATTTTTACATATATCTGGTTGTATGCAAAGTATATTCACACCATTCGTGATTTCATACATGCACTTAGGATAATGATATCCATCTCATTCTACCATCTTTTTTTTTCTTCACCCTTTTGCCCCCTCCTCATTGGCCATTCTAGTGTTCCTCTAATCCTCCTATGCTCCCCATCCCAACCCCGCTGTGAATCGGCCTCCTTATATCAGAAAAAAACATTTGGCATTTGTCTTTTGGGGATTGGCTAGCTTCACTTAGCATTATATTCTCCAATTTCCTCCATTTACCTGCGAATGTGATCATTTTATTCACTCTTATTGCTGAGTAATACTCCATTGTGTATATATATACCACATTTTCCTTATCCATTGATCAACTGAATTTCTGTAGTGTCTGTCGTGATACTCCCTTTTTCATTGCATATGTTAGTAATTTGAATTTTCTCTCTCCTTCTCTTTGTTAGCCTGGCTAAGGTCTGTCAATTTTATTTATTTTTTCAAAGAACCAACTTTTTGTTTTGTCAATTTTTTCAATTGTTTCTTTTGTTTCCATTTCATTAATTTCAGCTCTGATTTTAATTATTTCCTGTCTTCTACCAGTTTTGGTGTTGGATTGTTCTTCTTTTTCTAGAGCTTTGAGATATAATTTTAAGTCATTTATTTGTTGACTTTTTCTTCTTTTGAGGAATGAACTCAATGAAATGAACTTTCCTCTTAGAACTGCCTTCATAGTGTCCCAGGTATTTCAATATGTTGTGTCTGTGTTCTCATGCACTTCTAAGAATTTTTTAATTTCTTCTTTAATGTCATCTGCAACCCATTGTTCATTCAGTAGCATATTATTTAGTCTTCAGGTGTTGGAGTAGCTTTTATTTCTTATTTTATCATTGATTTCTAATTTCATTCCATTATGGTCTGACAGAATGCAGGGTAGTATCCCTACTTTTTTATATTTGCTAAGAGTTGTTTTGTGGCATAGTATATGGTCTATTTTAGAGAAGGATTCATGTGCTGCTAAGAAGAAAGTATATTCGCTTGTTGAAGGATGAAATATTCTATATAAGTCAGTTAAGTCTAAGTTGTTTATTATATTTTTGAGTTCTATAGTTTCTTTGCTCAGCTTTTGTTTGGAAGATCTATCCAGTGGTGAAAGGAGTGTGTTAAAGTCACCCAGAATTATTGTGTTGTGGTCAATTTGACTCTTAAACTTGAGGAGAGTTTGTTTGATGAACATGGATGCTCCATTGTTTGGGGCATGTATATTTATAATTGTTAAGTCTTGTCAGTGTACGTTCCCTTGAGCAGTATATAGTGTCCTTCTTTATCCCTTTTGATTGACTTAAGCTTGAAGTCAACTTTATTTGATATGAGGATGGAAACCCCTGCTTGTTTCTTCAGTCCATGTGAGTGAGTGGTAGGATTTCTCCCAACCTTTCACCCTCAGCCTATGGATGTCTTTTCCTATGAGTCTCTTGGAGGCAGCATATTGTTGGGTCTGTTTTTTTGGTCCAATCTGCTAGTCTATGTCTTTTGATTGGTGAGTTTAGGCCATTAACATTAAGAGTTATTATTGAGATGTGTTTTGTATTCCCAGCCATTTTTGTTTATTTTTGGTATTTAACTTGACATGGTTTCTCTTCTGATTGTTTTTTCCTTTAGTGTAATACCTCTCTCTGTTGATTTTCAACATTGTTATTCTTTTCCTCTTCATGGAATATTTTGCCGAGGATGTTCTGTAGTGTTGGCTTTCTACTTGTAAATTCTTTTTTTTTTTTTTTTTTTTTTTTTTTTTTTTTGGTACTGGGGATTGAACTCAGGGGCACTCGACCACTGGGTCACATCCCCAGCCCTTTTTTTTGTATTTTATTAGAGACAGGGTCTCACTGAGTTGCTAAGTGCCTCGCCATTGCTGAGGCTGGCTTTGAACTCACGATCCTCCTGCCTCAGCCTCCCAAAGTGCTGGGATTACAGGCGTGCACCACCGCGCCCGGCTTACTTGTAAATTCTTTTAACCTTTGTTTATCATGGAAGGTTTTTATTTCATCCTCAGATATAAAGCTTAATTTTTCTGGGTATAAGATTCTTGGTTGGCATCCCTTTTCCTTCAGAGCTTGGAATATGTTGTTCCATGATCTCCTAGCTTTGAGTGTCTGAGTTGAAAAATCTGCTATGATACGAATTGCTCTCCCCCTATATGTGATCTGATTCCTCTCTTTTATGGCCTTTAAAATTCTATCCTTATTCTGTATGCTAGGCATTTTCATTATAATGTGTCTTGGTGTAGATCTGTTGTAATTTTGTACATTTGGTGTCCTATATGCCTCTTGTATTTGGTTTTCCAATTCATTCTTCATGCTTGGGAAATTTTCTGATATTATCTCATTGAAGAGGTTGTGCATTCCTTTGGTTTGAAACTCTGTGACTTCCTCTATCCCAATTACTCTTATATTTGGTCTTTTGATGCTATCCCATAGTTCTTGGATGTTCTGTTCATGGTTTCTTACTATCTTCATTGTGTGGTCAACTTTATTTTCAAGATTATATACTTTGTCTTCATTGTCTGAAGTTCTTTCTTCCAGTTGATCTAGTCTGTTGGTGATGCCTTCAATTGTGGTTTTTATCTGGTTAATTGTTTCCTTCATTTCAAGGATTTCTGACTGGATATTTTTAGAGTTTATATCTCTTTTTTGAAGTAATGTTTTGCTACCTGTATTTGCTCTATTATAGCTTTGTTGTAGTGGTCAAATTTTGCCTGTATTTGTTCATTTATGTCATTCTTTGATTCACAGATCATTTTAATTATGAACCTTCTGAACTCCTTCTCTGACATTTCATCAACTTCACTGAGCATGGGTTCTCTCATTGTAGAATCCTGGTTTGTTTGGGGTTCTTTCCTCCCTTGTTTTTTCATGTTGTCTATTTGTATTGCTTTCTTGCAGTGTAGATCTGAGATATTACAGTTTCTTCCCTATAGTCTTATAATATCCTTGCAGGTTGTTTGTACCCCCCTCCCTTATTGTTGGGCTATCAGAACCTGCTGTTGTCCCTCAAAGTATGCTACCTGAGGCTGGGTCCACGCAGGTTGGTGTGGGTCGAACTGGTTGAGTCTGAGCTCATGTGGTGGTCTGCTGGGCCTGGCGTCACTCCAATACAGGATCCCGGGACTGCCCTGGGCCCACCTGGACTTAAGCAGAGTTGGCAGGTCTGTCCTTCCTGGCTCCTGCTCTGAGGTAAAGGTTGGCAGGACTGGCTGGAGCCAGGGCCTGCCAGCACTCTAATGTAGAACCCTGGGACTGTCCTGGTCATGCCTGAACTAAAGGCAGAGTTGGTGGGTCTGTCCTTGCTGGCTCCTGCTCTGGGGCAGAGGTCAGCGGGACTGGCTGGAGACTGGTTGCACACCTGCGGGGGTCAGCAGGACTGACCTGGGGCTGACCGCACTGGGACTGACCTGGGGCTGACCCAGCTGGAGTGGAGGTCAGCAGGACTGACCTGGGCCTGGCATCACACCAATGCAGGATCCGGGACTGCCCTGGGTGCACCTGGACTCAAGCAGAGTTGACAGGACTGTCCTTGCTGGTTCCTGCTCTGGGGCAGAGGTCCCGAAATGTGAAATATTATACTTACAAAAATCTTCATCATGATATTTTTATAACAGTAATAAATTGAAAACAGTTATGGGTCATCTGTAAAATATTTAAAATATAAGAAAGTTCTAAATTCATTCCAGTAGAAAAATCTTCACGACCTCTTGCAAAAAAAAAAAAAAAAAAAAAAAAAAAAAAGCAGATTACCAAAACTGTGTATCATATTATTTTGTTTTGAGTAAAAGAAGTAAATATTCATAAGTAGGCATATAAACACAAAAAGATTATCTCAAAAGGTATATTCCAAACTGTTAGTCATCATTACTTCTTAACAATAGGATTTCAGGTAATTTTTTTCTTCTTTATTCTTGTATATTGACAAAATGTGGTATATCCATATAATGACATACTACTCAGCAAAAAAAAAAAAGGGACTAATAATTTTACTAATTAATGATGTGAATGAATCTCAGAATAATTATGGTGATCATTATGCTGGTCAGTCTAATTTGCCAATCTACAGAAAAATAACCACAGGTATACCTACAAGGTAAGTGATTAAGGAGTTTTAGTTAGGGTGAAAAATACCCATTTTCCTATCTCTAGTAATAAACTATCCAATTGCCAATTTTTTTCTCATGCGAATACAATGATGTCTATCCTTGAGCCAGACTGGGAGAATCTGGAGCAAAATTAACATGCTGTCTACAGTCAACATGTGCAATACTATTCTCTAGGGAATTCCCAATTTTCTTAGAAATTATCTGTGTTATGGATGAAGACTAAGCAGTTCATTGGCAGGACAAAAATAACCAATAGAACAAATAGAACTTATGAATTAGGTTAATGTTCTGCTTGTTATCCTACTGTCCAAATTAATTTATTACTTTTCTGAAAGACTATAGGCTATAATTACAGACATAAATACATTTGAGTTTAATTGAACTTTGTTTCCTCCTATTTTATACAAGATGCATTAAATTAAAACATCAATGTCAATTTCTTTGGTAGTGGTAATTTGGCAGGAAGTTGCTAATGTTACAGGAGACAAGGTAGTTTTCATACCATTTTACAACTTCTCTGTAAGTCTAAAGTTTTGTCAAAATAGAGTGTAAAGAATAATTTTTGGCTGAATTAAAGAAGCCAAGCAAAAATAGTCCTACTGCATAATTCCATTTACGTGAAAATTCCAGAAAAGTAAAATCTAAAGCAAAGGCTTTAAAATTAAATGGTTGTTTATGTCTGGGAGCCACTTAAAGGTGACAGAAACGGCTGAAAACTGTCATATTCATTACTTGGCCACATACCTTACTAAAACTCAATAAACTCTGCACTTAGAATGGATTCATCTTATGGAATATATATGATAAAGATTAAGAAAAACACGTAGACATATGCATACACCTATGTAAAGATGTCTATACAAGAATTTCATTGTAAAATTTATCATAAGAAAGGAAGAAAAGGGTATAAAAATATGTTGAAGCTATCAAAATATCCTTAAGTAAGACATTGACTAAGTTATTGTTCAGTTCTCCAATTAGACAACGTACTGCTGTTAAAAGACTTATGCATTCACTGATACACAAATATTTCTAAAATACATTAAGGAACAAAAATAAATAAAGTACCAAGAATAGTATATAATGTAAGGCATACTTTTTAAGAAGGAGAAAATATTACCTTGTACATTTGTCCATGACTATAAGAATATGTGAAATGCATGCAAAAATTAATCATGGGACTAAAGAAATGGAGAAAGAAAAATAAAATTCATTGTTTCATTTTAATATGAACTATTTAATTATATATTGTTGATATATATATACAGCTAATCATCATCCCCCAATATGTACTTCCCCTTCTTCCAACCCATCTGCCCAGTTCTAAGAAGACTCATAGCAGCCCAGCAAGGGATTCCAATTTTCAGCTTCACTTGGAGCTAAGCAGAGTGATAAAATCAGATTCTTGCAATGAAAAGTGAGCAGAAATAGGTATGCAATTGCCTAGGCATTTCCTTATAACAAAACTGCTGGTCTTGCACCCCTTTTCTTTTCTCTTCCAACAGGCCATGGGAGGGACTTAAGCCAGTTTTGCCATCAGATGAGGAAGGCACCTAAGTGACAGTGCATCATAGAGCTGAGCTACCTGCTTTTTATTTCCTTCCTTCCTTCAAACTGTTGTCTGAGAGAGAAATAAAACTTGTCCTTTATGAGCTCTTGCATTTTGAGATCTTTTTATAGCACCTCAGCCTGTGCCCTAATGAAGAAGACAGCATATATTCTGTTTTAAATATATTTTAAATTTTAAAGAGCAAAATAAAGGAAACAAATATATTTTAAACTAAAATAATTGAAGTGTAACCTCCCTTATTCATCTACCCCAAACTCATATTTCAATAGTATTTGGAATTTCCATTTTAGAATGATATAGCCATTTATCAGTTCATGTTTATAATTCTTGTATTATAACTCCCTGATTTTTCCTACCATACTTGTATAAAAACATCGGCCCATTGTTATGTCCGAAGAAAAAGACTTTTCTTTTCAGAGGTTTTGTGTATGTATTTTTCTTCATTTTCCTAGACAACCCTCTCACGGGACTATATTTCATTTTGACAGCTATGATATTGTCACTTGTTTAATCCTCCTCAGATAATGGACTGTGGTATCTGATTAGCTTTACTTTATTCTTGAAAGAAAAATGTCATCCTCCGGCTAACATATCTTACTGATCGCTGTTGTAAAATAACTTTTGGCACCTTCCAAAAACTACTCTAACAACTTCCACAAAACAAACTGCAAACAAGCCTAGGTGCATTCAAAAATTGACAACCATAATTTGGAAAAAAATGTTCCCAATAATTACATCTTACAAATATATGAAATTCTTAATTAACAGGAAACTTACACAAGTTTATCAATCACTTGCATGATCAAGTACTCATAGCCTGTGTCACTATATAAATGATTTAGTGTGATGTGGTTAATTTCTACTCAATTATTCTACCAAAGGAAATATGTACACACACACACACACACACACACACACACAAAATTTTATCTTGAAACTTTTTTTTACAGTGATTTCAGAGTTCAAACATCAGCATTTCGAAACAGAGAACTGGATGTATTTTATAAAACTCAATAGTCTGTAATCAGATAGACCTTGGCTAATGATCGGGTTTGAGATATGCTACCCTGAATATTAGCTCCTTGGCACTGGGGGGAACAGCAGAAATAAGAATGAAGGGTTCATTTCTCGCTTTTCTCCCTTAAAGAGTCCATGGAAGAGTTCTCTGACCATCCTCTGAAGAAAATCTACACTCATGAAGAACCCTGTCTACACTCCTAGGACAAGAACATTCTTACTCTGGAAGACACAGAGATGCCAAGAGTATACACAAACAGGCCTCACTAAGTCCTCCCAGGAATTTACTATTAGATCATACCCTTCTAGCCTAATCACATTTCCTCATGAGTGTCCATTCCTCATCAAACCTAAACAGAAATACCATTCTTCTTGTTTCCTTGAGACTTTGTTTTGGAAGGTCCAAGTTATCACGGAAAATAAATCTTGTGTTTTTCTTTTGTTAATGTCTTTTGCTATCAGGGCCTCAATCATGAATCTTATGCAAAAAATCTTTTCTTCTCATACTATGATCAATCCTATATTTATAATGCTTTTATATCTATATGATCCTCTAATTTTTTTTTCTGAGAATATTTACATTAGCCATTCCTATCTTTATCTTGTCATCAATTTTACCATTAACATTCAAAATTGTGAAAAATTTCCATGTATTAAAAGCAAAAAGACTCCTTATCTCATTTATTGATTAGGTTGTTTGTATTTTTGGTGTTAAGTTTTTTGAATTCTTTATATACCTTGGAGATTAGTGCTGTATCTGACATGCATATGGCAAAAATTTGTTCCCATAATGTAGGCTCTGTCTTCACCTCCTTGATTGTTTCTTTTGCTGAGAAGAAGCTTGTTAGTTTGAGTCTATCCCATTTATTAATTCATAATTTTACTTCTTGTGCATTAGTAATCCTGTTAAGGAAGTTGGGGTCTAATCCAACATGATAAAGATTTGGGCCTACTTTTTCCTCTATTAGGCACAGGGTCTCTGGCCCAATTCCCAGGTTCTTGATCCATTTTGAGTTTTGTGCATGGTGAAAGATAGACATTCAATCAACAAAATATAATATATATATATATATATATATATATGTGTGTGTGTGTGTGTGTGTGTGTATTTATATATACATATACATATATATATATTTAACATCTCTAGTAATTAGAGAAATGCAAATCAAAACTAGTCTAAGATTTCATCTTACACCAGTCAGAATGACAATTATTAAGAATACAAAAAACAATAAGTGTTGCCAAGGATGTGGGGGAAAAGGCACACACATACATTGCTGGTAGGACTGCAGATTGATGCAACCAATCTGGAAAGCTGTGTGGAGATTCCTTAGAAAACTTGGAATGGAACCACCATTTGATCCAGCTATCCCACTCCTCAGTCTATACCCAAAGAACTTAAAATCAACATACTGTAGTAATGCAGCCACATCAATGTTTATAGCAGCTCAGTTCACAATAGCTTAACTGTAGAAGCAACCTAGATGCCTTTCAATAGATGAATGGATAAAGAAACTGTTGTATACATGTACACAATGGAATATTACTCAGCATTAAAAGAGAATAAAATGATGGCATTTGCAGGTAAATGGATGAATTTGGAGAATATCATGCTAAGCAAATTAAGCCAATCCCAAAAAACCAAAGGCCAAATGTTCTCTCTGATAAGTGGATACTGATCCATAACAGGGGGGCATGGGGAAAATGGAGGAACTTTTATTGGGCAAAGTGAAGGAAGAGGTGGGGAGAGGGAGTGAGGGCAGGAAAGATGGTAGAACGAGATGGACATCATTACCCTAGGTACATGTATGACTGCATATATGGTGCAACACTACATCATGTACAACCATTGAATGAAAAGTTGTGCTGCAACTGTGTGCAATGAATCAAAATGCATTCTGCTGTCAATATATGCCTAATTAAAATAAATTAATTAATTAATTTAAAAAACTAAAACAAAAAGGCAACAAAAAACTCATGTCACGAGGCTAGTGTAGGGTATTGACCTTTTTCATGCTAGAACAAACCTACCCAATCTCCACAATCATTTTGAGACTCCTACTATGTGAAATTTGTGGGTGTTCAGCTTATTCTGGAATTCATAAATGATTTTAAAGTGTCTTTTGTTAAAAAGACATCTTTTAAAAGAAGGTAAATCCTATTGTGTGTCATGTAATGAAGAAAACAGAAGAAAGCTATTGTACGTTAGTTTGGGACAATGCCCAGAATCAGTATATGACCAATGGAGATGGAAGGGAATGGACAATGTGAGAGACCCTGAGAAATAAGAGTGAAATAAAGGACAATTTATTGGACAATTTACTGGACAATTTATTGGCTATGGATAGTGACAATAACAAGAAGTCAAAGGAGGTTATGTGGCCTTGAATTCAGCAAGCTTAGATGATCAGGGAAATGCAAAATAAACATGAGGAATGAAAGAAAAACCATGTGTCCATACAACCTTGATATAAAATGGATAGCACAGCAGGACTGTTATAGACATTCAGTAAATTTGGGAAACTGTCAATCACAGTAGGCCTTCAAACTCTTGAGTCTGATTTATTCAGAATACAGAGAGACTTCTCATTCCTGTAGAAGGCATCTAACATTCTCTTTTGAGGCATATCTTTTTCTGTTAGAATTAGATATTGCAGAAAAGGGAAGAAATAGAAAAATAGACATTCAACATCAATTTTTATTTCAAACAAAGGATTTAAGAAAATTGGGATTCAACAAATATTTACTTGAAGATTTCCTGCTAAAGTTTGGGCTAGAGTTTCCCTCAAGAGGAAATGTAATTATTCCAGGACTCTAAAACAACAAGGATTAAGTTAATTAGCATAAGAAAAGTAACAACATTTTACCCTATTCTCAAATAAAGGTTATTTCACTTTTATTTAGAGATGTACAGAAAAGGGTAATTGAAGCAAACAGCATTTCTGAGGAAACTTAAGCTGTATGGCTTACCCAACCCCAGTTCACAGACTTGAGTCAGTGGAAATGTGGCTCACTGGCTTATGAAGATGTGTGTACAAGAGATTCCACAGTTCTAGAGCAATTTGAAAATGTGTTTTGATTATAATAAAAATAACAAGTTGGTCTGATATTTTATAAGCCTTTTTATACTTAATATTATAGGAGTTTTTCATATATTGCATGTTGGGCTATGACTAAATAGAAACTTTCAAAAATTTTTATTCTTTACCACAGAAGTTTTAGAAGCACTATGTTAGTGGATGAATAAAATATCTATGTAAACAGGGAGAATATTTGTAAGGTTTTTGCCAAGCAAAACATTGCAGATGTTCTAGAAACATAAATAGTCTAGTACCACTGAAGTACAATGTATATAAAGTTTAAAGACAGAGAGTGTTTTAAATTAACATTAGGTTGTAATTTAGGAGTCTTGAGTGCTATAGTTGAAGTAGTAAAGGGCCTCAGAGAGAGAAATTGCCTAATCTTTAAGACAATGTAAGTTTACCTTGTCTTATAAGTGAAACCATATGTACAGATACAATTATACCTAGCAACCTTACTTTTGTTTCCCTCACTTTCTCATGATGAATTAATACTAAGTCAGAAGGAATAACCAATGCTAAATATGTTCTAGTGTATTTCCTTATATATCCAAAGATTTGGAAAAAAAGGTGTTGCCTTCAAATGCAAGTTTCAAAGCTGGGCGCGGTGGCGCACGCCTGTAATCCCAGCACTAGGGAAGCTGAGGCAGGAGGATTGTGAGTTCAAAGCCAGCCTTAGCAATGGTGAGGCACTTAGCAACTCAGTGAGAACCTGTCTCTAATAAAATATAAAAAAAAGGGCTGGGTATGTGGCCCAGTGGTCAAGTCCCCTGAGTTCAATCCCTGGTATCAAAAAAAAAAAAAAAAAAAAAAAAAAAAAAAAAAAAAAGCAAGTTTCATCAATATCTCTAAAAATTAGGTTTTGAATATATACCCATAAGGTATTTGAACATAAATTCAGGTCATCCCATTACTTTTTCATACCAGTGGAAGATGAGTTCCCTGTTCTCTTCTTCCTTACTCATGAACAAATTTTATATTTGAGGGGGGAGGAAAGAAAGGACTTATAATTATGTCCATGAAGGATTCATTCTGGCTTAGGAAGATACACTATCTTTGACTGATGAAAAAAAAAAAAAAAATACTACCAAAGGGGTAGGAGAAAGACTTCCAGGAAAGCCAGATTCCCAAATACTCATAACTTGCAAATTGAAGCCCTCAGCATAAATCTTATTCAAGTGAATATGTTGTATGATGTGTCCTCTGAAAATGTGGTCTATGATGTATTAGCTGAATTCAGGCCTTGCCTTGGCTCTTAGTCAAAAATAACTACTGAAAGATATGTAAACCAGATGAAGCTGACATATTCTAAAGAGCTAATCCAATGATCTTTTAAATTCATTTGTTTTTCTTTTGTTCTAACTATGACAACACTCATTACAGTGAAGTTGCATCAAAGCATACATATAGAAGACTTGATTAGAAGCAATCAAAGAGTTTCCTGTCTAAGCTACTTTTTAAACCCTGAAGGACTAAAAGAAAAAAAAAAAAACAATATGACCCTGTATCTTTGCTACTCAATGGTTTTTAATCTTCATCTCAAATACCATGTCTGAAATCAAAAATAAATTTGAGATTCAACAAAGATATTGTTTTGAACCAGTATACAAAACAAAAATCCTCTGAATTGATACTAATAAAGAATCTATTTTGAAGTTAATATCATAACTTGCACTGAAATATAAAACGACTTTGTGCCAAATATTTTATTTAACTCATTAATTAATGAGGGAATCAGTAATATGTTACAACTGGTTCAAACGATAATTCAAACTATCTGCACATAGATAGGCAATCAAGAATGATGAAATAAATTTGCAAATAGATGTAAATCTGATGAATATTCTCATGGCAATAATACATTGCATTCTACCAGACAGATAATTTTCATTTATATGGACAAGAATTATTTGCATTATTAAACAGCTTGTAGAGGAGGAAAGGTGCAGGACCAGACAGAATCTGATCCCCAGAAAAGGTGTGCATTCACTAGTAATCTTTCATTCGCAGCCATCTCAATGCCTTTCACAATTTTCCCATACTGTTCTATCGACTGGAAGCTTCTATTTTTGTTGTGTAGTGTGTTGTGTTTTATTTGCATCATTCTTCTTTTCCCATTTTATCCTAAAGTGAGAGATAGGAAGAGACAGTCAAGTTTCCTTAAAAAATGGGTTTCCAAAAACTTGCCATGTAAGGCACTTGAAAAAGGGACACCTTAGGTCACCTAATTGTGTGCCTAACACCTTTTGGTGTTATGTATGTGTTTCTTCCAATTCTCCATGTAGGAAATTTATTTTTAATCCACCACCATTTACTGGCAGGAGAAAGGTTACTGTTTGTCTCAGGAGGTCTGCATAATAGCCTTGGAGTAGAGGAGAGTTCTGTAGACACACTGTCACACGGTAGCAGTACACTGTGGGGCAGGTACATGGCCTCTCCGATCAGTGAA
Source organism: Tamias sibiricus (assembly GCA_025594165.1). NCBI lineage: Eukaryota > Metazoa > Chordata > Mammalia > Rodentia > Sciuridae > Tamias > Tamias sibiricus. The sequence goes on from CM046668.1 coordinate 35,204,755, forward strand.
TGGGAGTGTCAGCAAGCAGTGGGGTGTTTAACCAGCAAATGGCTTCCAAGGAGGAGACACACACAAGCCTCATGGTAGCTACTCTACCTTACACTGTCGATTTAAAGCTCCGACTGAACACAGCTTAGGGTTGATTGGTGCCCTCTGAATAGGAGCTAGTCGTTTCCAGAAAGGCCCTATTAGGCAGGCATCAATGCTTCCTGGAAACTTGAAAGCGATATCACAAGCCGGAGGGGCTTTCTAGCACACTCCTCTGAGCCTTGTTGGTTGATTAAGTTTGAGGTTCTTGTGTGAAGTGCTTTGGGGGAGTCCACACTGTGAGGTTGGCAACACAATACTTCTTTTTGTGATTAACTTCCCCAGGGCTCTCAACTCAAACCTTGCACTTGCACTCACTTCACTTAAAATTTTACAAAAGCCAGAACCCCTGAGGTCTCATTGGCTTCTACTGAAATTTGTCTTTGCTGCCAAAAATTTATCTTTTTTAGCAGAAGCCTATATCTTCCCACCCATCCTCCCTTTGGGAAATTGTCCAGCTGCGGATCAGACCTCATATGCTCTCCTTCCAATATCCAAGATAAATCTGACTTTGTGCGTACAATCATTCTGATTCAAATAATTACATGCTTGGTTTAGTAGTGGGTGCCAGCCACAAATGTGATAATTTCTTCTTCCTGCAGCTTCACACAAAGAGGTAATTTGTTCCATGCCCCCAGCAACAGGTGAATGGCACAAAACATGAGCAATGTGTGCATGGAGAGAAAGCCACGTTTTATGGATAAAATGGGTGACAGAGAAATGATCCATGTGCACAATTACTAAATTTGCATTAATCGTTTTGGGATGGATGCTCTCATTGTATGAGTCTTGGGAAATTTGGCAGAGGAAAGCTGTTGCCTAGAGAATAAAAATAGCTTTATTCTTGCCGTCATAAGCCTGAGCACTGGGGGATTCAATTCCCTTGCCAACTTTTTGAAACTCCAGCCCAAGGCACTGGAGTGTCACTTAAAGCCCTCCACTTCTTAATCAAATTCCAAGTTTTCTTTTTTCTAATCCTTGGGTTTTATTTGCTTTCAAACAACATTGTCAAATAAGTTTGGTGTTCTGTTTACAATTATGGGCTATTCCTACTACTGCAATGAAGAAAATCAGAAGATCCCACAAGTAAATATACAGGAGGTGAAAATACAGCTATTAGTGTGTTAAGGAAAAAAAGTTTTTTGTCATTTTGCAAACTGCTTATTCTGGTTTGTAAATTGGCAGGAAGAAATGGTCACTCATTTGAATGCCACCAAAACCAATGCTTAAGCCACAGGTAAAAATGAAACAAAATCTATGCCAACAAGGTAGCATGAACAAAATCATTCATCTCCACCAGCACAAGTGCAAATAAGCATTGAAAGTCTTGGAGGAAGACAAGTTGAACCATCAGATTTGGTGAAAAAGGGAAGTAATCAGTATCCACATATTCATATGAAGGGGGTTATGATGGTTACTTACGTTTTGGTTGCACTAATCATACCTATACTTCAGATCTTCATTTATCTAGGGAAGAGTTTTTCCCATGCCCATGAACTTAGACTGTCATTCTTCAACAGCCTTTTCTCCATCACTCCCACCAACATCAAGAGACAACTTATGCCATTCATTATCGCTCCTCTGTCCACACACACATACTCTTTAAGATTTGTCTAGCCTTTGCCTCTTACATTTGCTATCTTAGTAGCACCATTAGAAATCCTTTCCACTGGACCCGTTCTTTTTCCATAAATGTTCTCCTAAGAAAAATATTTCAAACTCAGTTTTTTGTTTATGAGGCTATCCTCACATGGAAACTGGACTTTTGACTTTCTTTGTTCTATCTTCAGCTAATATCTGGAGTATTCCCAAGAGATGGGGGAGGGGTGCAGCAACATCATATAAAATCCCTGCCAATTTCAATGTGTTCATTCATTTATATCATTTCCATTATGCAAAGCTTTTCTTTTCCCATGAAATTAGTCAAGTCAAACAATATATCCTCATATCTCTATGAGGAATGAGGAAATGCCAATATCTTGCAGGAGATGTTGGACTTCTAACCACCTGTGGTAGAAAGAATAGTATTTCAAGGCAATCTAATTGTCACAGCAGAGGCCCACAGATGAGGGCACTTGGGTGAGATCAGTACAGCTGCTGACCAGAGAAAGACACAGATGAATGACAGACTCCAGTCAAAATCAAAGGATCTGTCCACCTAAGCCTTGCTTAAAGTGCCAAACTTCAAAATTACTAGCTAATTTACTAAATATTGAGTGACTTGTCACATGGCAATTGCTAACTAATCTAACAATTGCATCTCTACCAAATGACTTTAGAAAAAGAGTGGATATGAACTGAATATCTCTGTACCTAGCATCTTGCATGCAGTTTCTGTCATGAGCAAGTTTGGAAGCATGTGTCAAGTTAGTTTTCAAACTTTTTATCTTTAACATAAGAAAGTGCTAGGCCACATTACTAATCTTTAATAAAAATATAACTACTCTGTTTTTATATAACATAATCTTGTGATTTTGTTTTTGAATTGAAAAATAAATCTAGAAAACACCTCTGGGCTTTCTAAAATATTGTTGATCATTACAACTTAATTGACTATTTTGCTTTAAGTGTAAGACAAACAAAAATTCTGTGGGGGAGGAGGTACCTCTCAGTTCCAAACCCACATTTTTTCCTCTTGTTTTGTGGTGTTGAAGCTGGACTCTAGCATTTTCCCTGTTGTAGTTGGCACATTTCAGGCTTGGTCAATAGAGGGTGCTGGAGGGATATTGATAAAGACCAAAAAAGGAAGAAGCTTCTCTCAGATTCAGGAAGTTCTGGAGTAGCTCCCAGCAAAAGGATATGCTGTTGGCCCACCCAGGTTTGGTCACTGTCTGGTTAGTTTCTAGGCCACAGTGCACCTCTCCTATGAGCCAGCTCAGTCCACTGACACTTTGTGGCAAGTTTCTCTGCTTCCGGCTGGCTGCTTTTGGTGAATGGAGTCCAGCTTCTAGTGGTCATATTGACTGTTACATTATTTAAAAAAAAAAAAAAAAAAAGCCATAATTTCATTTTGGTTTTGACCAGAAGTCAATCATTATTACATTTTTAAAAATTATCCCCAAGGTGGGCGTGGTGGCGTACGCCTGTAATCCCAGCATGTGGGAGGCTGAGGCAGGAGGATCGCAAGTTCAAAGCCAGCCTCAGCAATGGCCAGGCACTTAGCAACTCAGTGAGACTCTGTCTCTAAATAAAATACAAAAAAGGGCTGGGGATGTAACCCAGTGGTCGAGTGCCCCTGAATTCAATCCCCGGTACCCCCCCCCCCCCAAAAAAAAAATCCCCAAACTACAAAAATAATTAACAACTCAGGTATCCTTTCTGAAAATTTAAAATTTTCTCTTCCTCAAAATGGGCAATATAACCACATACCATTGTAGGGAAAATACGGTAGGGGCTGAAGTTTGTAGCTCTCCCTAAACCCGGGAATCGAACCTTCTCTGTCCTGCAAAGAAGCTGGGAGAGCATACCTCAGCGATAAGGTGAAAATAGGAAGGTAAAGGTCACTGGTATCCCCTCCCCTGCCTTCAGAAGACACAGGAATACCAGGGAGCCCATTCAGGTCAGCACTGAACTCAAGTTTATTGAGGAAGTTGGACAACCTTTATATGGGACATGAGCCAATCAGCAAAAAGATTATAGAGACAGGTAAAGAACATGGACAAGTCCTATTGGCGGAGTAACTACCCTATCTTTAGGGTAGATTCGGTTCCCACAACACAACAGGGGAATGCCTACGGGGTTAGGCCGGGTCTGTAACAGGAAGTGGGAGAAAGCCAGAGTTTCTACTGGCGTGCTGTTTAACGTCCCCAACACACCATTAAATAGAAAACAAATTCAGGTTATTATTTTTCAGGAAAAACTGAAAACTTTAATGACTACAGTGGAAAGAGTGTTGGTAGAATTATTCTTAGTATGTAAAATTTTGGTTGTGATTTTAGGAAAGCATTAATATGAAATAATATCAGTAGTACAAATACTGCAAAATTTTACTAGAGATATATATAAATTCTGTTTAGAAATTTATTCGGCCATAGACTAGAGGAATTTTGGTCTTGTAGCTTATAGTTTTTCTTGGCTCAATTTCCCCAGAAGCTGATTGTAAGGAGAAGATCCTGTTGCTAGTGAGTAACAAAGTACTTCCAGGAGAGATCATTGAAGGGGTAGGGAGACAAATGGCAGAGAAGGAGAAGCTAACAAAGAGTAGAACTGCAGACGATATCCCAGAAGGATATCTTCAGCCTGCCACTATAGAACTCTGGAATATTAATTACAAGCTAGACTGTCATCATCTCATAAGATCAGTCCTTAGCTAAGGACCAGGCTAAAGGAAAGACTCATTCCAGGCATGTCAGGCTTTCTGCCCGTATAAGCAGAACAGCTACAGTAAAGCAAGGTCAGATCGTCACTGAAGAAGAAAGAGCACACCAGAGAAGAGAGTGAATGAAGGGCCAGATATGGGTAAGGATAGATTCAAAGGCATCTGAGTGGGAAAACACCAGCGTTTGCTACTCAGCAAAAGGAAACAATCCTGCTGTCCTTCCAGGTATGTTTATTTTAGAAAATGGTCAAAACTGTATCCTGAACTATGGTAAAACTGTTTTCTTGAACAACATGCAACAGAGCAAAGATATGGACTCAAAGAACTTATCAGAAGATCAGGCATGGTGTAAAAAAGTGATGATTCAGACATGGATTTCGTAATTCAACAATATTCTCTAGACTGTCTTGCTACATGAACACACATGTTCTGAGGAAATAGAATCACATGGAACTCAAAGATTATATAAAATTCTGATCAAGTAATAATAATTAAAGTTTCTAAAAGGTTGGAGGATTCTCCAGGGGACTCTAGGGCTTCTTCTTAACGATGTCACTTTATGTATTCCTTTAAGGCTCCAGGTTGAACCCAAATATTTAGCTATGCTTTCCAGATTGGGTTCAAACATTTCTCTCTGATTTTGTGCAACCTGAATCTCAATTATACCCATCTTCTGAAAAATATGTAAACAATGACAATAAAGGAGTGGGGGATAAACTGCTGAGCCAGCAAACATAAAGGACACAGGAAAACTGGGTTTTTAAAGGTTGCAACTGAAAAGAAATTTGGCAATTGATAAATTCACAGTATGAAAAATCTGCATTCCACTCTTTCATAAAAAGGAATCTGGCAACTGATGAAATGATAATATGAAAAATCTGTATTCCACCCTCTGGTAAAAGAAATATAAGGACAAGCAACATGGCATCAGCATAGCTGAATGTAACCTGTTAGGGACAGCTAAGGATTAGAGAGCGCTAGCATCTGTGTTTCAGGAAGGTCATGAAATGCAGTCATATCCAGAAAGTATATATTTACCTGAAAATAAATCTCAGCCTAAAATGACGACATAAAAAGGGTGCATATACCACGAATATCAAGAACAACATGTTGTTGGAATTTTGGTGTTGTCGTCAAAATGGTTTGATTTCACCTTGTGAAAATTATATAACATACATGTATATGTTCAATCTTTGGCAAAGAATGAAAAATACAAATCAGTTTCCACTACTTTTCAAAAGAATTCAAGATATAATAAGATTAATCAGGTAAGTTAAACTCATCAGAGAAACTCATTCACAATTTTATAAATATAAAATTAAAGAAACATTGATGTTGTGGGAAATGAGGAGGAAGGTTGAAGTAAAAGGACGAACATCAACTAAAAAACTCATTTTTACTAAGAACAGAAATTTACTTTTTTATCACTCTTTTTTTATACCTCTCCCCTTTTTCTTTCTAATCAGGAAAGAGCTACAAACAATAAATTGTACTAAGTATATTTATTTCTAGCATATACCTCAATGATTGAATATTTTTTTTTACACACATACAATACACAGTGTTATGGTTTAGATGTGAGATGTCCCCGAAAAGCTCAGTTGTGAGGCAATGCAAGAAATTTTAGAGGTGAAATGATTGGGTTATGAGAGCCTTAATCTAATTGGTACATTAATCCACTAAGGGATCATATATGTAGCAACAGTAGGCAGGTAGTCTGTAGCTAGAAGTGGTGGGGGTCATGGGAGTGGAGAGGGCGTGTTTTTGCCCCTGGTGATTAGAGCTCTCTTTGCTTCCTTGATACCCTGTCTTGAGCTGCTTTGCTCTGCCACGCCCTTCCACCTTGATGTCCTGCCTCTCCTTGGACCCAGAGCAACAGAGTTGACCATCTATGGACTAAGACCTCTGAACAGGAGCCCCAATTAAACTTTTCCTCCTGTAATTATTATTGTCAGGTCTTTTGGTCACAGCAGCAAGAAAAGGTGACTAAAACACAGCACACATACACACACACATTATTTCTAGCATCCAAACTCCCAATTTATTTCCTCAAACTTAACAGCTATTCTAATTTCTAACACCAAAGAAAACTTTTGCCTACTTTCAACTACTCTGAATAGAATTGTTAATTATGAGGTTTTTTTTTTTTTGGATCAGACTTTTTCACAGCTGTCATATATTTGAAATCATTAATGTTGTATGTATCAGAGGTTTATTACTTTTCACTTCTGTGTGTGCTAAATTGTGTGAGAATACTGTGATTTAGATTTAACTATTCATTCCACTCATGAAGAAATTACAGATTGTTTGTCTTTGGAACCCATTATGAATACTGCTATAATCAATACTTTCATACATGCTATCAAGTACACATCAGACTAGTTTCTGCATGGTAAATGCACAAAAGTGGAATTTCAAGGACAGAAAGCATGAATTTTGGATTTGTAGATACAAACACATTTCTAAAAGGAATTATTTCTGTCTATATTTCTGCCAATCAAATATCAACATTCCAGTATACTAGAAGGATGCAAACCTCTATGTTATGTTCAACATATAGTAAATTATATGCAATGAACTGAGTTGGTGGAGTTCAAAGAGATGTTTTAAAGCATCTAAGAGCCTTTTACAGACTTTTAAAATGTAAATTTCTTTAATTCCTGTTTTCTCATGGGAAATAAAACAAATTTTTTTCCTAAAACATTTTGATTGATTGACACAAAATTTTAATAACATATTTCAACGTATATGTAATTTTAGGAAGAGGAATAATATGAAAATTAATTTAATTAATGTTTGACTCAACTTTTTTGAGAATGTGAAAAACAAACTATTAAAAACCTAAATATAGGGGCAGTTGTAGCTCAGTGATAAAGTGGTAAAGTGTTTGCCTAGCATGTGTGAAACACTGGGTTCATCCTCAGCATTACATAAAAATAAATAAAATTTTAAAATATATATATAATATCTAAATATATGTACCTCATTTCAGTAAAAATAGAAAGAAAAGTAATCCATTCAGATAACAGGATGACAAAATCCAATATATTAAAGTTTCAGAACATAGTCACAATGATTATGCTGATAATGATAATTTTCAGGTGATGATAATAAATTTAATAGTAATGACCATAATAAAGACACTTAAAATCTGAACATATACACTTGAAAGCTAAACAAATACTAGTACATCACATGTTCATTGATTTATCCTTTCAAAAACACTTTAATGTGTTAGTCAGACTTCTATCACTATGGCAAAATATCTGAGATAGTCAACCTTTAAGGAGAAAAGGTTTGTTTTGGCTTATTGTTTCAAATGATTGAGCCCATAGCAGCACAGTGCATTCTGGCAAGGATGTGTGGCAGAATAGTTCTGTTTGTCTCACGGTGACTGGGAAGAGAAAGAGAAAGGCAGGAAAGGGTTGGGGTCCCACTATCCCCTTCAAGAGCATGTCCCAACGACCTAACTTTCTTCCACCAGGACCCACATCCTAAGGGTTCCATCATATCCTAATAATGCCACAAGTTGGAAACACAACTTAAACACAGTTTGGGGTACTTTAAACCATAGCAGTTAAATGTAATCATTGTGTCCTCTTCTTTGTGAAATATAAAACTCAGGGCAATCTGCCTCCTTAGCACAGTAGGCAGCACGTCAGTCTCATAAAACTCGAGGCAAAGAGGTTAAGTATGATTTTCAAAGCCACATAGTCATTAAGTTTTACAGCCAGGACATGATCTAAGACAGATGCTTATATGCTTATAATATTAACAATCATTATACTACCATATTTTTGTTGCTCAGATCTATTTATTTTAGGCCATGAGTAAATAAATAAGAAAATCAGCAAAAGATATCTCCTGTTTTATGACTTTTCACAGGAAAGCAGGTTAAAACAAAAGAGAATATGTGTGTGTGTGTGTGTGTGTGTGTGTGTGTGTGTGTGTGATGGTGGTGTGGCAGTGTATTATAACAATGACCTGACCCTTATCTACTGGATTTATAAAATCAAACATTGAACTCTACTTAGGGATTTAAGAGTCTATTCTTCATCTTTTCTAAGCTTGTGAGAAAAAAATTTTTTTTCTCTTTCCCTTACAGAGGTGAGAGGTGGCCTTTTTACTAATCTCCAAGAGCGCTTATGAATTAATTCAAACCTGGTAAAACCTTTCACTTGAAAGAACAGAGGTTGTTATGTTATGGGACCTCTGTTAAAGAAACAGACTTTGAAGGTACTGCCCTGTCTTCACAAGTTATTTATTCTCAGGAAGAGAACATCAAAACTGCTTCAATTCTTTTCATTAAAAAGTGCTTCTTTTTATGTGTTTTATTTTGAGAACCAATCTGCCGAAATTACTTTAATCTTCCGAATTATTCTTAAAAAAAACTTTAGAGCTTTAAAATCTAAAATATTCTCTTTAAAAAAATATGAAGATGGGGTAGCCGTCTGGTGGGTCATGAAGGACCACTAGGAAAATAAATGAGAAAATTTACAATACAACTAAAACCTTGCCAGATAACTTTTGGTTGCTTTTTTTCTTTCTTTATTATTTTTTTTTAAAACCTTTCAATCGATTTACAAATTTTCATTGAAAAACAAATAATCCAAAAAATTGAAATAAAAGTTTTTAAAATATAATCAATTGAAACTCATATTTAAAGAAATTTCGTTGACCTTCAGGCAGCTACCTTCCATGTGGATTATCTATTTTTTTTTTTTTTTTTTTTTTTTTTTTGGTGTGAAAATACTTTATTTAAAAACAGTGACTTGACAAATTGTGCCCTTTATATGTAATACAAAATGTACTGCACTCTGCAAGCATGTATAACAAATTAGAATTTTTAAAAAAAGAGTGGTTACACAGAATCTACCACATGAACAAAATATTGAATCAAAATAATATACTAATTAGTTCTTGATAAAAAAAAATATTAGTACATGGATTAGGAGAGAAAATTTAGAAAATTCAGAAAGGCCAAAAAGAGAAATTTCAAACCATTTGTAAACCCACTCTTAGTAACTTTATTAACGTGTATTTTGCACATGATAAATGGCAACCATTAACACTATAGAGTTTCATGAATTTTGATAATATATATAAATCTACATCACCACCAATATAATTGAGCTCTAGGACATTTCCAACTTCCGCTAAAACCCTCTCATGTCCCTTTCCTATACTTCATCAATGCCCACACTTCACATCACATACTGGCTCTACTTTTTCTTGCTACATCTTGGGTTTACCTATTCTAGAATTTCATACAGGAATGATGTACAGATAATCCCCAATTTGCAATGGTTCAACTTAAAATTGTTTGACTTTGCGATGGTAGGAAAATGATATGTATTCAACAGAAACTATACTTTGAGTTTTGAATTTTGAGTTTTGGCAAGGCTAGAAATACTCAGGAAAATTCTCTTGTGTTGTTGGACAGTGGTAATGAAGAAGGTCACCCTGCCAGCCACACAATCATGAGGGAAAACATTCAAAATTCTGTAGCATACTCAGCAAGTTACATGTGACATTTACTTTATTATAAAATAGGCACTGTGTTAGATGATTTTGCCAACCAACCATAAGCTAATGTAAGTGTCCTGAGTTCAATCCCCAGTATCAAAAAAAAAAAAAAGTGAATGGAGCCAGGCATGGTGCCAAAGCCTGTAATCCAGCGACTTAGGAGGCTGCTGCAGGAGGATCACAAGTTCAAACCCAGCCTCAGAAACTTATCAAGGCCCTAAGCAACTTGGTGAGACCCTGTCTCAGAAGAAAACATGAAAAGGGCTGGGATGTGACTCAGTGGTTAAGTACCCCTGGGTTCAATCTCTGGTACAAAAAAAAATGGAAAAAATATTTATATTATATTACTACAGGGTATCTTATTGATAACAAAAAGAAACTTTGATATATAAAACAGAATGAATAAATTATGTTGAGTATGCTAATCCAAGAAACTAGACAGAAGGTAAACATACTAGGAATTCTCCTCATTTTTTGATGGGGTTAAGTCCATAACCACACCCTAACATAAAAATCTGAGGTCAAAGATGGATTTAATATTCCTAATCATAACTTAGCCTAGCCTAATTTAAATGGATTATCTATTTTACATGCCTTCAGAATGATGCAAAAATTTACACATGCCTAGTTTGAAACTGTGAGAAAAAAAATATGAATGCTTGTGTGTTCTGCTAAATGTAACAAAAGATAAGTACTTTCTATTTTCAACACTAGATATTTCTTTACAGTTATGTCAAGTGTTTTCAGCAATAAATTTATACTTGTTCCAAAGCTGAAAGTACTACTATCTCTTGGGTGTTCATGAAGATTGCATAAATGATTACAGTGTTACTTGGAACAACTGCTAATATGTTCAATACAAACTTGGTAATTCTTCTGGGAGCTCTCAACCCCGTGAGCAAAGAGGCAAAATTTAAAACCTGTATTGAGACTTTTCCAACTTTTTCAATCAGCCATAAAATAAAGTGAAATGATTCCACAAGTTTCAACTAAACAAACAGTTCCAAGCAAATCAGAGTATAAAAGGATCATTTTTAATCCTAAGACATTTTCAGGTCATGTAAAAATTGTTTGTCAAATATAATTGTTCTCTGTCCCTTTTTAAACATCATGATGTTTGGCTTTGAAATGTATTTGACTACACTAAAATTGACAGTACACAGCAATTTATATGTAGATTCCAAAATGGTAAGTACAAAGACCCAGAACCTCAAAGACAGCCTGCAAAATACAATTATAAACTGGAATACAAAGTGTCTTAGGTTTGTGCTATCTACCTAGAGATATTGCTAGTAGGAATATAATATAGAATGTCATAAATATTCCAATAAATACTCCAGGGAATTCACTTACATACATTTCTAAGCTCTCTCTTCCCACAAGGGAAGAACTAATTGTTCTTCAAACATAAATTATTTGTATAAAAATGATACTTCTTTATGTTGTGTACTGCTTAAAGTCTAACAAAGCACTTATGTATGTGTTTAAACATTACACAATACACACACATTATATATGTAAAATATAGGACTCAGAACAAAATTCTTTGTGATCAATATTATTAACAACATTTCTAAATGAAGAAACTAAGGCCCAGCAACAATAAAATATCCAAGTTACATAATTAGCGAATGGTAGATTACACACAAAGTTAGTCCTTTAGAGTTGAAATTCCAATGCATTATGCAATATTCCAGAGGAGGAAAAATATATTGGAATTGTTATTTTTAAAGACAGGTTTATTGCAAAGAAGAAACTAAAAAGATGCCTACCATAGTGACTAAGCAATGAACACTAAACTGCAGGATTTAGGGTTTCCCAAGGCTAAAGTGTCCCTTTGAGGGTCACCTTTTCCTACCACCTTACCAATACCCATTGCAAGAGTTAAATCAATTCTTAAAACAAACTACCAGGTGAAGCTGCATAAGTGACTACTTTCAAAGGTTAATTATCTCTCCTGGAGAAAGACCAGAATCCCAGAAGGAATTTGGACACCCTAATATATCCTGAATGAAGCTCATACTTTCTGAAATGGCAGTGATTTTGTCCACCCAAAGATAAGCTAAATGGAAGGACACCAGAGGAAACAAAAATAGAAACTGGATTTCCTTTTTTTTTTTTTTTTTTTTTAATAAAAGGATGCACTTTGCTAGTTTTTCACTTAATCATCCCCCATCAAAGAATATAAAGCTCCTATGTGCTACAATAGGAGTCATATTTTTAAAAATTCCAAATATACACTGTTTTCAAGACATACTGTAAATTTTACTCTATTCATCATCTTCACTGTCAGCATTGTTTTCTCTTCTGATAGATCATCAGCAGGATGATATTTCTCACTCAGAAGTCAATTGTCTTTCAGCTATTGTTCATGTTAGAATACTTACAAATACCTTTCCCAGCTGACCAAAAAAAAAAAAAAAAAAATAGAGAAATAGAGATCTAAAGGATCTGATTAAAAGCAAAACGCTGGAGCAGCAATGTATTTGAAATTGTACCCATAGTTTGACAATTCATAAAGTTGTATGAAATGATTCTGGCAATGGCCAAGGGAAAGTAAGCTCACTCTATCCTACAGCTTGCAGTAATAATAATTAAAACTCTGGACAGAATACAAAGAGAAATGAAAAAAAAAAAAAAAACAGGTCAGGGAAGGAAGTCAAATCATGAAGAAAATCCAGCATGGTCATGAATTAGTAGTACTCCTTCCCCTTGATCCTTTGCCTCCCATGTTTGATCTGAAGGCAAACTTAGCCCCAGAACCATTCAAATATCATAGATAGCAAAATCTCCCAAATATATCTCATTTTCCAAGCTAAAGGACTGGGAAAATGAAACTCTTGTGCTAAAGAATGCAGGAGAAAGAAGGTAAGTTGCTTTTCTATTTTGTATTCTTTTGTTTTGTTTGATTTAAAAAAATATATTTTCTTTCACATATTCTGAATTTAATTGCCATTGACCTGTTACAGCATTGGAGACAAAAACAACAACAACAAAAAAAAAAAAAAAAAAAAAAAACCTTAAAAGAAATGAATCACTCATGTATCATTGGTGAGAACACAAAATGGGACAACCGCTCTGGAAAGCAATACAGCAGGTTCTTTCACTTATCACTCAATTTAACATTTTTATTCTTGGTAAGTTATTACAGAGTAATTAAAACTTGTGTTTACACAAAAACTTACATAGGAATATTCATGTAGGTTTTATTCCTAGTAACACCAAAATGAAACAGCTCAAATACCCTCGTGTAGATGAATAAACCTTGGTATGTTCACATGGTAAACACCACTCTTAATAAAATGGGGAAAAGCATGATAATGTAACAACCTGGATGGAGGTAAATGGAATTATGCTAAGTAGAAAGCCAATCTCAAAAAATCACACACTATGTAATTCCACTTACAGAACATTTCTTAAGTGACAATCTATAGAAATAGAGAATAGATTAGTAGTTGGTAGAGGTTAAGAAGCTGGGGTGAGGTTTGGAGAAAGGGGCTGTGATGATAAAATGGCAGATTCTTGTGATGGAATTTCTCTCCTTGAGTGTCATGGTAGTCATATAAATCTAAAAATCTGAAAAAATAATAGTATTGAGCTAAATATGTGAACACAAATTACTGCATGTAAAGATGATGAAGTCTGAATATAAGTTCAATAGGTTGTATCAATTTCCTAAATGTGATATTGTACTAGTTATGCAAGATAATACTGGAAAAAACAAGTACAACTATTTCAAAATAAAAAGGTAAAAAGAAACTCTTAAGATATCCTGTCTAGTCATGTGTATCTATAAATATCCCTCTGCCTTAGCACTGGGTAGTTGTATCTTCATTTTTATTCATCTCTGATTATTTTCTAATTTCATTCATGATTTTTTAAAACTATTAGACATTTAAGAGAGTTTTTAATATCCCTGCACTTGTGAATTTTCCAGTTTTTCTCCTGTTATTGACTTCTTGCTTAATTCCATTGTACTCAGATAAAATAATTTATATAATTTTAATATTTTTTAAATTTATTGACATTTTGTAGTCTAACAATTAATTTTTAGTATTATAGTTGGAGTTATTATGACTGTATATATTTTCTCCAACATGACAATCTCTAGCTTTTCATTGGCATGTTTCAGGCACTTATTTTTATTACAAGTTAATCATAAAACTCATGAAGAATTACAAAAGTTCCGTATAACTGAAACTATCATAAAGAACAAAGTTGGAGGACTGATATACCCCAATGTTAAAATTTACTAGAAAGATGAAATATTCAAAAATGTTTAAGGAAACCACATAAGAATAGACATATAAACCAATGAGATAGAAAAAGTCAGAAATAAACCCACACATCAAATTTAACAAAGTTTTCAAGTTCATTTAATGAGGAAAGAATAGTGTCTTTAATAGGTGGCTCTGAACAAGGATATTTACATGAACTGAATAATGAATTTGGATCTCTACCTCTGCACATTCAAAAATGAACTAAAAGTTTATCAACGAAATAAATATAAAAATTAAAACCATAAAACTCCAAAGAAAGCATAGCATAAATCCTTACAACCTAGAATTTGGCAATGGATGTTTAGATATGCTGCAAAAAGTACACACAAAAACACAAAAAGACAAGAGAGACTTCAACAAAATTAAAACACTGGTTGTGTCAGAGATCAAGAATGTAAAGCCGGGTGCAGTGGCGCACACCTGTAATCCCAGCAGCTTGAAAGGATGAGACAGGAGGATCTGGAGTTCAAAGTCAGCCTCAGCAAAGGCAAGTTGTTAAGCTACTAAGTGAGACCCTGTCTCTAAATAAAATACAAAATAGGGCTGGGGATGTGGGTTAGTGACCGAGTGCCCCTGAGTTCAATACCCTGTACCAAAAGAAAAAAATAATGTGAAAAGATTACCAAAGAATGGGAGAAAAATATTACAAATTTTATATATATATATATATACATATACATATGTATATATATAATTTAACATTCATAATAGATAAGGATCTCTTACTTCTCAACAACATAAAAACAAACAATCCAATTAAAATATGAATGATGAATGTGAAAAAAATGCATCCAAATAAAACACAAACATGAACAAAAAGACACTTAACATCAGTAGTTGAGGAAAATGCAAATCAAAGCCACAATGAAATACCATTTCACACCTACTAGAATAATTGTATTTATAGACAAACAGAAAATAAATTTTGGTAAGAATGCAGAGAAATTGGGACCTGTACCTTGCTGGTGTATTTAAAAAGTTTTTATAAGGGTATGTCTTAAGTAAAGTGTTCTTACCACAATTTTTAAAAATGTGATGTGGTATAACCACTGTGGAAAATAATTTGCTATTTACTCAAAAAGATACTTACCATGCCCAAAGGTATAAACTACCAATGTGTCCCTTAATAGACTGACTGATTTCTTAAAAATATGATATGCATATAGTGAAACATTATTTAGCCATAAAAATGAAGGTCTGATACATGTTATAACAGATGAAACTTAAAAATATTATGCTACATGAAATGAATTACACACAAAAAGGCAAGTACTATATAATTCTACTTATATTAACCATCTAATACAGGCAATTTTTTAGAGGAAAAAAATGTATAATAGATGTTACCAAGGACTGGGGAGAGAGGGATATGGGAAGCTATTGCTTAATAAATACAGAACTTTTCTTTGGGGTCATTAAAGCGCTTTGAAAAATAGTGGTGATAGTTACACAGTATGGTGGATTTATGTTATGTATATTTTATAGGGCTGGAGAATAATCTGTAGTTATTTGGGCTGGGAGATGAGAGAAAGAGTCAGTATGAGGTACTTCTTTGGGGTGACAAAATTATTGTATATCTTAATTGTTTTTATAGCAAATAACTACAAATAGCCATACTCAGTCACACTCCAAAATGTGAATTTTATTGTATGTAACCTTTAGAGATCCAATATATTCCCCAAATCTATAAACTCCCTTAAAATAGTTTATAGACATATAATGTTTTTATCCACCAAAATAACCAAACCAGTTGATAGAATTTAATAATTTATGAAGAGGTTTCTGGTTTTTTTTTTTTGTTTTGTTTTGTCTTGTTTTGTGTGTGTGTGTGTGTGTGTGTGTGTGTGTGTGTGTGTGATTCTTTATTTTACTGGGATTGTTTTCCTACTATTTGAAAATACTTCCAGATGATATGGGAACAAAATGTATGCTTCATTTGTGGCGGATTTGGCTATCCACCCAGATTTTAATTATAATCACAGAACATGTACCCATATAGCATTCATGAAAATTGAACAAGAATATCATTATGAAGAACCTCATCAAGTCAAAAGAATTTCATGATTTTCTGACAGAATGGGCTAGCTCAATCTTTAACAATTGACAGGCCAAGCCCATCATCATATTTAAACCTTTACTCTGCCTCAGGTTCAATTCTGTTCCTTTTAAAGGACAATGGCCATTGGTCCTCTGAGTCTTGCCATTAATCGTTTCTGAAGTTATGCACTAAAATTTTTAGTAATTTTCATAAGATTGAAGAAGTGTTCTATTTTTTTTCACTAAGATAAAACTCCAGCTCTCTTTTTTATTCTGTTTCTTCCTGAAGATTCATGAACCACATTATCTGTAACTATTTCTGATTCTCCATATTAGGAGTATTCATTTTTCTCCCAATGTATTTTTAATAAGTCCAATAGTGAGAAGTATTACAATTTCAGTTCTTTCAAAGTGTCTAAAATGAATAGCGGCTTTGCCTGTCATAACTGTCTCGAAGACTTTGAGCTCGTTACCTGACTAGGAGTTCAGCTGCTAGCAACTTCCAAGACACTCCCTTTGCTCAGAGAATTTTTCCACATTCCATCTTTCAAATCCACTTACCCCCCCCCCCCCCCCCCCAGCCTATTTTCTGCAGAATTCTCACTACTGATGAAGAGTTCCTCTACAACTGCCCACTTGTGTTTGATGTTTCCAAACATGCCAGGACATGCAAAAGTTCAGAATCAACACAGTTCATTTATTTTCCATGATTTTTCATCTCCCTCCCACCCCACACTCCTCAAAATCAAACTTTCCTGACTCACGGAATTGCATTGAAGTCATAAATGTTCCAATCAATGGCATGTGGAAACATCAATTTCATTGTTGGTCTCTCAATAACCGTACAAAATGAGATCTGTAGTTGGAGATGTAAGCATGGGTGATCTGTTGTAAGTGTGTCATCTTTATGGAAATTCCACTGGAAAGAAACCCCATGTGTATTCCTTTCCAGTATGTAAGATCGCTTTTATTTGAAACATTGTTCAGTGAGCTGAAACTCTGTGCACTGTGATTTATTGTACTTCATATGTGGATTTTACAGTCATAATCTAATGGTAATAGAAGCAGAGTTATCTACATGCACTAAAGGCCTTGTAATATTTTTCTCTGTCTTCTGAGGCATAGGCCTATTACAATGTATTTACATTTTACATTTGAAACCTTTTAAGTTATGCATTACATATTCATAGGTTTTAAATTATCTGTACCTACTTGAAATAATATAGACAAATCTTATGGTTCCCATTATGTCCTTAATAGATCTTCCACATCCCAACCATCATGATAAACAAAGGTCCACAGGTAGAAGAAATAATGTCTGCCTTTATGTTCTTTCTGCATTTTGCATGCATGAGCACCCATACAACATGGAAACTACAAGTGTAAATGTAAAATAAAGTGTGGTTTATTGTGCAAACTTACAAGCTGAAATTCAGCAAAGTGCATGGCTTCTCCATTCTTTTGGTATCAAACAGAAGGGCATGCTTGGGTAGAGCACGGCTAGAGAGCCTCTGTGCTAAGCTTCTGGTATTGGCTGTTTTACAATGGAGCAAATTCAAAGCTACTGTCCCAAGGGCTTGCTCAGTTACCAAAACAGAGAAGGAAGTGGGGAATGAGCCTCAGACCACTCCATTATTTTTTTTTTTAATCCTTGGTCCATCTCTTGTTAGTGGTAGGTCAATAAGTGTGAGTCTTTCCATTAGCTGTCATGGATTCTGGGTTAGTGATTCTTTTATAACTGTGGTTTTATTTTCCTGCATCGGAGACAGATAGTAAGCTACCATTTGAAAGAATTATGAAAGACAATTTTGGCTTTTTTCATCCATATCTGAAAGGAGAGATCAATACTCACCACACATATTTAGGAGTGAGTACTATGCCTGCTTAATTGAGGTCTGTCATCTCTGCTTATAAGCTAGACTTTACATCAACTTTAAAAAAAAAAAAAAAGGTTCTATAGAAACTTTGGAATCAGCCTTTTGTTATCCAAAGCAACATGTGGGCATAGGAGAAGGTGGCTGTACAACCATGAAAAACAAAGTCATTTTTCAGAGTCATGTCTCTTCAGGCATCTGCAATCTGAGGAACATATACTATGCATCCATCCAGCAAGATCGTAAACTACCCATCCATATGCCCTTGTCATAAATGAATTTCAAAAATATTGAAGGTGGGAGCAATGTGTTGCTCCCTAGATGCTCATGGTTTACCAATCCACAACTCCTGGGTACACTACCGCTGAAAGCACAAGAAATGTGGGAGTGTGCAACTTTTGAAGAGTATCAGGCACCAGCCCAATGTACCTTGTAGATAATGTTAATAAACAGGCTAGAATAGGAGGCAAATAGAGGAGTCAATGAAAATCAGGGCTTCCCACTGGGCATTCCAGTCAATTATTACTGGGGTATATCCACTCCTGGTCCAGCAAGGAGTAGAGATGATAGTCGCATAGGTCTGATTGCCTATCTCAGTACAAATTATGTCTTCTAAATGTGGTCAGGAAAAGTTCACTACTCTTAATGAAAATGATTTGTTGCCATGCCAAGCCTACAATCTCAGTGACTGAGGAGGCTGAGGCAGGAGGATCACAAAATAGAGCCAGCCTGGACAATTTAGCAAGACCCTGTCTCAACAAACAACCAAAAAAAAGGGGGGGGCAGGGGCACTGAAGGTGTATCTAAGTGATAGAGCATCTCTGGAATCATTCCCTAGTAGTGTGAAAAAGAAAATTACTCACCTTCAATAGGGTCCAATCTCAGGCTATAAGCCATTTGCTAAATATCAGAATAAAGTTCTCAAGTCCAAAAGCCCCACAGTAATTGAATAGTAGTAGAGATTTTGTTTACATATTATCTTTTGTTTTGCTTTTGTTTGTTTTCTAAGGTTCTAAACAGCTATAAGATTGGTTTGAAGAATCTGGAACTTGGGGTTTGAATTGGTAGCCCTCTAACAGGGCTTTTCTTACTCCTTTGGGAAGCTTTTGAAAAATGTGCCCTGCCAGTCAAGTTTGGTCACTAATTTAGTGTCCTGAGATACAGATTTCAACAAAATTTCCAAGTGTAGACGGCATTTCCTCCAAAACCCAAAGAGGTCAAATAATTGATGGGCCTCCTAATTTCCACTGGGAAAAGGAAAGGCCAACAAATTGTATTTAATAGACTGTGAAGTATCTCTAAAGATTTCAGCCCAGTGAGCTCCAAGTCTAGTTGTGTAACACAGCCTTAGAGCCCATCTTCACTGAAGGTCCCATTCACATTTACTAGCTTGTGCTTCAATGTCATGTGATGTAGAAAGGAGAGGGTTTTTCAGTGAGGATCACTCTCAAAACACCTGCGACATTCTGGGATGTTTAGACCCCCTGTATTAATCCACATCATACTCAGGTTTGTCCACTTGCTGATGACACTCCCTGAGGAAACTTGGAGAACAAAAACGTGTTGTGTTACTTGTCAGTTAAAGACAAGTAACTGATGCAGGGGCTTTTATTAAAAAGATATGAAAAGAGGGCATTAGCAATACTCAGGGTTACATATAAAATATCATTGGTGACAGCTATTTGTTCAGTCATTGTAACAAAATGTGGCATTATAAGAACAACAGTTCCTTCTTTAAAGCCTCAGTAGTTCACAGTAAGTCTCTAAGTACCAGTGACTTTTAATGACTTTCACTGGCCAGAATGAAAAATTATTTTTATAGCACCCCTGCCTCCAAAGATGCTTATATGGAGAGAGTACATTTCCCCCCTTCTGGTGAGAGGTGACATTGTTTCAATATTATAACCATCAACCAGATTTAACTTGCAAGCAGTTCTGAGCCATGCTTTCAGCTACTAGAAATGCCACCAGAAGAGTCACAATGAATACATGTCTTGGGTAGTTCATGTACCTGTGCACTCAGAACAGCCACATCAATCAAATGGCAGAACAACACATAAGAACAAGCACAGTTCAGAGCCCTCTGACTTTCCTGGGTCTACTCCTACCTAAAAAAAAAAAAAAAAAAATTATAGCCAGTTAAAAAATTGATTTTCTCAAAATTCCTTTAAAGGCAATAATCTGGATTTTTACATCAATGCACTGCCCTATCTGCATTTTTCACTAACATGGTGGCCAAATATGTCAGTCATTTAGACTGAATGCATTTCTAAGCAGGCCATGTCTTAACTTATTCCTGGTATTTTTATTCTCCCTGCCCCCACTAAAATATTCCTCATTTTTGTAATATTCTTAAATAACTTTTAGCTTCCCTTAAATAACTTTTAGCTTCCCTTATTGCCGTTAGCACAGATCCTAACCTACCCCCAGCAACTTTTCTAAATCCTGCCTCCTTCCCATTCATTACTGACCTCCTCATTAATTTGTTTTATTTCTTTCCTACAAAATCCATCACTGAGATTTCAGAAAATGGATTGTTCTGCCACCTCCTCAACCACTATATATCTGAATGTACACTACCTTTAGAGTCTGTATAGCATGGTTAACTCACCAAACTAACATCTCTAGGATACTCTATCTCCAGCCCTTCAACTTTCCTTCTTTGAGGAGGGAAAATAGCTGAACTCTACTATTCCCAGAACACAGTCTAGAGTGAAGTGGTTCATGATTACCTGTTAGTATGCAAAGGGGTCATAGACCCACCACTCTTAATGTAAGAAAAAGAAGGAAACTTGAAGGCAGTAAATAAAATAAATGGGATAAGTAAATTGCAGGCCATCTGTGTTTAACTGGCTTTTCCAAAAGGAAGATGGGATTTTCTCAGATCTTCATGGAAGGAGGTAGTTTTACAACTGATTGCACAGCATCCTGCCTAAGTTGGACTCCTATTCTCCCACAGGAATTGAGAGGTGAAAGTACATTTTTTATTTTTTAGGATTGAATTTCAAAAGAGTGGTTCCAGATCCTGGAGAAAGACATTTCTGGGTTTTAATACTGACAAGAAGCTTTTAAAATACTTACATCTCAAAGGGGCAGAGAACAAATTTATAATTATAAGTTTCTAAAGTCAATGTTTAAATGCTCTAAGATATGGAAGGTCAGGGGCCTGGAGTTCAAAATTACTCTGGCTAACATGGAGTTAAACTGAGGGAACATTTAGGAATTATTGATCACCAGGGGCCTTCCTGGAACCATGAAGGAAGGAAAACAAGCTCTGGCTCTGTTCAAATAAACCTCAGCTATTCAGAGAGTCACTATACATGAAGTCAGCGACCCTGAGACAAAGAAACGAAGTGAATAAAGAGAAAGGTAACTTAAAAGTTGGGAATACAAAAAGTAGCTTCTTTAAATAGAAAATGAAATGTTAGTCAGGCAAGCGCATCAAATATCAATTCCTCTCTCCTGACAGGCCACTCTACTGCCAGTCACACAATACCATGTTCCTTCAAAAACCCTAGTGTCAAAGCAGTGTCTCGTCCCAGGAATGTGTTGCTCCAGTCACCCAATAGCTGCACATTCTTTGACTTGAGAGTTCTTGTTCTAAAAAGCTCTTTAAATGAGCTGGAACAGGTTTGTATGATTCATCCTAACAAAAGTGCTCAATTTTCTGAGTCTTGTACATTGTCAAAAGCCATCAAGTCTTAGAGGTTGATGCTTTCCTCCTAAGGCCACCAGGGAGTCAAGCACAAGTCCAAAGGGCATGTGGATGGAATAGTCAGTGCTACTAGGAAAACAAAAGTATCAGATGGGCACATGATGTCAAGCAGAAGGGAAGGATAGACACCAGTTACCCCATTCCTACAAGTATACTCACCATTACTAAGTTGCAATTTTTCACTACGAAGGCATTATATAAAATTAGTTTCATTTTATCTAAAATGAAACATTGAACTAGCCATTCTTCTCTTCCTTCAATTTATACTTAATGCTGCCCTTTAGCTTTCAAAAAAAAAAATAATAATAATCCTATCAGTCATTTCCTTAAAAGTTTTAGTGACTCTTCCCAACTTCAGAATAAAGTCCCAATCAAACTACTGAACCTAGTAAAAATGATAACATACCCAAATATAGTTCTTCCCCATTCCACACCAGTGGGACCCCATACATAACCAGCATGTGAAAAGCACACCACAATTGTGCGGTATAGAAAATGTCCAACATATTCCTTTCAGCCATTCCCCTTTTGAACCTACCTTCATACCCTACAAAAGGTATCAGTCACAAATTGTTACAATATTGCAATATGAAGCAAAGAGATGAAGCCTTTTCTGTTGGAGCCAAGGTCATCTGATCCCCTCTTTAGGAATTAGATACGTTGCATGCATCCTCATATAAAACCTGACTTAAGGTCCACCTTCACTAAGAATGTGCCTA
This sequence comes from Tamias sibiricus, assembly GCA_025594165.1. Lineage (NCBI taxonomy): Eukaryota > Metazoa > Chordata > Mammalia > Rodentia > Sciuridae > Tamias > Tamias sibiricus. The sequence continues at coordinate 35,227,302 of CM046668.1, forward strand.
ATGAATGAAATCAAGTAATTGTGAATGAATAAGTAGATAAATGTCCATAGAAAAAACCAATTTATAGCTTTGCAGAAGACAAATGCAAATATGCCCTACCAGAGATCAAAGTAATGGCTTAACAAGCATTAACTACGCTGGATCACTGAGTTAAAGAACCAGAGACTCACCCTACAAGATACACAAAGTCACTACATGTATATAAGTAAAAAAAATGGCATAATGCCAAGGATTATTTTATCTTATTCTCCCTCTTTATAAAGCAAGAAAATGCATTCTGTTTCCTGAAATTACTTTCCCTGACATTTTTTTTTCAGTCTCTGGTATTGATTGATCTCCATCAGTTTTAGCCTTGAAATGATAAAAAGGGTTGAACATAAACAAAGAGCTGCCTGCACAATATTTAGGTGGAGAACATTCATCAGTTTGAGCAGCTTTAACTAAAAGCAGTAAGAAAGAGTAGTCCCCCCAATATCCAAGTATAGTTCTCAGCTTTAATGAAAAAGAGACAATTAGAACAAAGGCACTTGCTCACTTCAAGTCACAATTCATCAAGCTGTCAAAGACAATAAAATGCTACATACCTAATCTTTCCTGTTAACCATAATGTAGGCAATGCAATTACATTGTTGCAGCAAATTGGCAAGAATTAGAGGAAGAATTAATGTAAAAAAACCCTGTGAAATTTTCTGTTCCAGTAAATGATGTTATTCATATTTAAAAATCTGATAAAAATATTAAGGATTAAGTGAATTAGCAATAAATACTTATTATTGGGCTCATTTTCTTTCTTAGAAATTTTAGAGATATGTTTTTAAGTATATATCTCTAATATACACACAGAAAAAATCAATTAGCACTACCAAAGCTCACTATTAAAATTAAAATTTAGGGATAATTTTAGGTGAAATGAAGAAGTAGTAACAAAAAACACTTTATAATACATGAATATGAAAGAGGGCAGATAAGTTTAATTCCAAAGTTGTCAAAATGCTTTAAGCACACTATCTCCATAAATAGTAGATCCAAATGCACACAGAACATTGTACCTGATATGAAACTATAAAATTAAATGTAAATGACATTTTCTAAATGATTTCTGCTTTCAAAACTCAGTTCTTGGAACTATAAAGAATACAAAAAATTAAAACAAGGCCCTTCCTCTAAAAGTACAAACATTAATTGAGGACTTATAAAATATAGGTTCAAAGATTAAAAAATTAGGAGTGGTCCTGTCTGACCCAGAGAAACCCCAAATCCTCTGGTGATGTATAAACAAATTTGTGATTTGGACTTAACTTTTTATTTATGGAAAGAAAACACAGGATATTTATTTTCATGTCTGATCTAATCTTTCTTTAAGTTTCTGTCCTGGTAGGTAGCAATAATGAGATTTGTTTTTCAAATTTGACATTCTTTGTTTCATTTAGGAATTATTCCCTTTGTTCAGTTTTAGCTCCATCACTTGTTTCTCCTTCTTCAACAAAGAATCAATAAATATATAAGGAGGCAAGGATTACAAGACTTCAAGCATCTGGACTCTCCTGACCTATGCTGTCTTTTGGGTCCCCTCTGCTCTTGCTGTAGGCTCTGCAAACTCAGTGTTCCTTTACTATCTCATCCCACCTTGATTCCTTCTGACACTTGGGTTCTGCTTCCCCTCATTTTAGCTGTAGCCAGTGTGTACTATGACCCACAAGATCAAACACCCTGCTTCATTCCCCTCTATTGCAAGCTCTTCCACCAGCCATATTAGCTGCCTGCATCCTTCCAAAACCAAGAAAGAACATCTCTATCTATTCTTTCCACATATGTAAAAACCACCGCTAGCTCCCACTTGCTCACTTATGCTTACTTTCTCTTTTTGCTGAAACAGAACACCTATTTCAACTCTAATGTAGCCACCCATGCTGACTTTCCATCCTAGAGTTCCAAACCAGAAGTAAAATAAAAGCAACCCCCTTTTTTGGTGATGGAGATCAAACTCAGGGCTTTGCCCATGCAAGACAATTCTCTACCACTGAGCTAGAATTCTAGCCCTCTCTGTTTTTTTCATAAAAGAACACTCTCTTGTTCTACAGTATTCTATAATTATATACTCTGGAGGGGGGGGGGGCTTTCTGATACTATTTTCTGTTAGAAAATATGTACCATATGTTGTATTCTTATACTCCTTCCAGGAGACATAAAGACATAAAACCACCTACTTCAGCCCTAATTATGGACAGGTTTCAGGGAATGGAAACATTTTTTATTTAAGTAAATGTCATACAGAAATTTCTCTTAATTATTGCCCCTATTAGACATATAATTTCATTATAAGTATAGCAAAAGAAGAGCATATAATGTTGTGACAGTATAAATAAGGAAGATCATACTAATTTAGGAGACTGGAGAAGGTTTGCAAAGGAAGGCATTTGGTTAGTATGGGAAGGATGAGCAGAATTTCCAAAGCTTGAAATTACACATATTAAAAATTCAAGATTTGGTAATATCTATAACAAATTTATTGATTGACAAAACAGAAGCATTCATGGGAGACACAGATACATGCTACACAGGGACATCCCTTCAAGGATGAATTTGCAGCTAAGGCACAGTACATCCAGTAGATAACCTTCAGCCATCCATTCCTTCAAGGTCTGCCTCAGTTTCAGAAATCAAACTGTTTCTGAGCTCATATTCATTACACAGCAAAGTTAGGATATAAAGTACCAGGAATTCTGGTCTGATATGAAGTAATTAATAGCCATTATTTACAACAGAGCTCCCTGCCAGGTCGGCTGGGTCTTTGTGGGGTCCACAGTGCTATTTACCTACTTAGGTGCCTAAATTCTGCCCTGCCACCACCACTTCCTCCTTTCACAGAAATGGGTCTTTCATATCACTTTAAACCTTAAGCTCTGATGCAATATATGGAGAACCCAGAAATGGAGTAGAAGACATTCAGCCATCAGCTGGGTGGCTTTACTCAGCAGTCATCAGAAAATGATGACCCTGCCACTAGAGGTAGGTTGAGGATGTTCATCCAACAAAACTCTACTAGTGGTGAATTGGGAGGGTGTACCAGGAAAAGGGGGCATAAATTAGCACATGTAAAGTCCAGGCATTGCAACTTAGTAGGGAACTAGCGGTTATAAAGATAAAAGATGGAGTAACTATGGCTCAAAGCCATCAATGCTATATTTAGGAAGATGACAAGCAGTTGAAGTAACAGAGAGTCAAAAGCCAGGCATGAGAGACTTAGTCCTCTTTGATTGCCTACAAAGAAGCTCCTATCACCTGCTGTGGCAGGTAGAGAAAGCCAAGAACCAAGTGCAGGATTTGACGGACCAGTGGTTAAATGCCCAAGAACAAACAAGTTTAAATGCCCAACCAAGGCAATCAGTTATACCATAGTCAGGGCTCTGATTTTGAAAACCTTGGACTCTGACATGTGAGATGGAATTGCTATTTGAATAGTAGTGGATGAGAAGAAGCACTACACAGACCCTCCTTAAAGGAAGAAGCTGCTATAGGGAAGGTGCTCAGCAGACAAGCTTCAGCTATCCTCCTCTTTGATTTCTGTATCAATTGTGGAGAAAAGCCAATCCTGAGGTCGTACCCTTTCCATATCTGATTGCTGAATGAGGAGGGGATATAAAATTTAGACAGGTCAGCCCAATGTAGAACACTTTAATGGGCAAACTTGTTCCAGAGGCACTTGCTAGATTGTGGAAGATTTGCCAAATGTGTTCCATGGTTTCCTCTATTTAGTCAACCTCTTCTCCATTTCTTTATGATGTATTGATCACTAATGCACATCTTGAATTCTGTACTCCAACCACTTCTTCTGGTGACACCAAACTGTAACTCAACAGTTCAAATAGAAAATTGCAGTGTCAGGACTAACACACAACTGATGGTATTTATTTTTGTTGTCCGTTGTTGTTTAGACATTATAGTTAAGGAAGTACAGAATTCATAGGAAGTATTTGAGGTAATTATTTACATTTCTGGGAGAGTGTTTATTATCTATAAAAACTATCCAATTCTTTCAAATGGCAAAACAAAATACTATATTTTAATAATATATTTCAATTGTTCTTTGGAGTTTTCTCTATCTTTGGTTCAGTCTTCACACAGTGTGCCCATTCTTAGTCTGAAAATTGGCCACAGTGTGGAATCTGGTGTACCTGAACTAAGGGGAATAAAGTCCTTATTTATAAAACAGATAAAGGATATGAACTGACTGAGATATGGTTTGTGCTTAATAAAGCATAGCAATAAGAATAATTATTATTTCATAGCCACTCACTCTAAATATTATTTGAGGCTCAATAAAGAAAGCCATAAAGCTGCAAAATCTCATGAAGAATTGAGCCTAAAAAGAAAAGAACAGGTCTATGGACTTACAACATAAAAACATCAGGGAAATGAAGAGGAACTGAGAATGAGCAGCCAGTGAAGAAAGAGAGAATCAACAGAGCATGTATGTCATAAGCCAAATGAACAAAATTCTTTTCAAAAAGAGAATGGTCAATCATGAAAAATCCTCTGAAATGTCAACTAAGATAAGAATTACAATTAGCAATTGGTTTTTGCAAGGTGAATGTCAGTGGTGGCCTTGACAAAGCTTTTATAATGTTTCAGGTTCACCATACAGGTTGGAGTAGGTAAGAAAAGATTAATTCATGCAGTATCTATAAACAACACTTTTTTAGAATTTTTATTATAAAGAGCATAGAGAAATGAGATAGTTACTAAGCATAAAATGGGGGAAAATGTTTTTAAAAAGCTGGATGGAAAGATCCCATATATGAACTCTATATACCCACTTTCAACCTCAAAATTTACCATTGTGATTATATGAAGAACAGCAATGTAAATGCACTATTTTGCCTGGCTAGGTCAATTTTTTTTTTCCACATGGAGCTTTTACCAAAACTTTAATACATAAATGTCATTTAAAAAGATTCCTGTTTTTCAGTCAAGTACTTTAAATTATGATCCATACACTCTCTTAAACACCTGCTCACTTGTAATGCTCTTCAAAACAGCTCATTGTTAAACACCTAAGTTAACTTACAATCTCTTAACAGGTTAAAGACTAGCACTTAACTCCTAAAGTATATTAGGTACAAATTGAACATTAAGTAAAAAGCACTCAAGGCTATTTAAGGCTTTAGTGCCTTGTTATAATGGTATGGTATTTGCAATCAGATATGGTTTTCATTAGCTATTATGGAAATAATCCACAGAACAATGTTTCTAATTGGTATTATAAGAAAATGTTTCCCTTTGGTCAGGAGCTAAATTTAAGCAAAGGTTTGGGTTAAGGAAAATAGATTCCTTACACTCTGAGCCCATTTATTTTTCTCTCTCTCTAGTTATTTATCTAGAAATAAGCAGGGATTCTGGAATGCAGGTTATATTTAATTAACCCTCCCCATCAGTACCTGTTTGCTTTGGGAGGCAGGTGAACACCTGAGACTCAACTGTACCTCCTGACAGAGTAAGTAGACAACTACTCCTTTGGCACCTGGAAATAACTGCATTAACACTAACCTTTCCAATTCCCCACCCTGCTGCACAGAGATGAGTTCTAAATGCCCAGGGCTCAAGGTGAAGAGATTGAAACTAAGGTGAAGAGTTATCCCAATTTCCAGTGAATTTGTATTGTTAACAATTTAACTTTTCGAAGGATTTTGGAGTAAAGCAATCAACCCTCTGCTGGATTTGGGCAGGACACAAGACTGAGATTGCTGAATCAATATGTGGAAACCTGACTGACAACTTAGGTAATTTGATGCAGGATTTGGGACAACAACTGGAGATAAATTACTTAACACAGTTGGGAACCAAAATTGTGTTCAGAAAGAGAGACGTATTTTCCTGAGAGGAGTGAGGAGAATTGTACTGACAGGGAAGTGATGAGCACAAACAAAACTCTTACAAACATTATTCTATATGCAACTGTATAAGTTCCAATAAATATCTTTGAATTGTCTTTGTAGGAGGTGGGGAAGTTTTGTGAAATATATGTAAATCAACGATGATATGAACATCTCTTGTTGAAAGTATGTAACTATAGAACAGTTGGGGCTGAAGTATAGGAAAATACTTATTTCATGGAGAGAAAAATGCAGTATATAAAAGTTTTATTTTTGACTCTGAGTCATGAAGCAATCCTTTTAGAATTCAATTTGACTTGTTTACTTGTAATTTTAACAAAATTGTATTTGTATACTAAGGGAGCATTTTCCCTGAATGCACCAGCTCAATGCCATTGCTGGCTAAACTAACACCCCCTATAATGTAATACATTCAACATCTGCAAAACAGAAGAGAAATAGATCTGGTCATCTGGTCAACCCTAAAATGACAGCTGAAGAAGAGGGGAGGGAGCATACAGAGAAGGTCAAGTTCAGTTACCTTCCATGGTCACTATCACTACCAATTCAAAAATGCTCCCATTTTCACATGTGGGAACAAACAAAGGGATTAGTGCTATTCTGCATTTCCTTAGTAAAGACTTAAAAGAGAGAAAGGTAAGTGCCTTCCAAGGTGTAACAGTAATAAATTTCATTTTTTTTAAAGTTTAATTTTCCCTTTCTAATTGAATCTTGGTATTCTTTAGAGGAATTATTACCTTTTCCAGTATGGCCTGCTTCTGTAATATTTGAAGGGCAACATGTGAATCTCTTAGGTACTTCTAGAGCAGAAGGAAAAAGAGATTAGAAATTCGAGTGCATCCATTCTAATTAGCTTTTGCATTGTTGTGGCTCAAAATATCCAACAAGAACAATTTAGAGGAGGAAAAATTGGGGGTGGGCTCATGGTTTCAAAGGTCTCAGTCCATAGACATTCAGTCCATTGCTCTGGGTCCAAGGTGAGAGAGCGCATCATGGTAGAAGGGTGCAGTGGAGGGAAGATGCTCCCCATATGGCAACAAGAAAGCACAGAGAGAGAAAGAAAGGGAGAAAAAGAGGCCAAAGAAAGAACAACCCTTCCAAGGTATGCCCAGTGACCCACCTCCGCAGCCATAACCCAGTTGCCTACATTTACCACCTATGCCATTCAAACTAGGATGAAATGACTAGGTTGTATTTCCTCACAATTTAGTCATTTCACCTTTCAATAGTTATGAAGAAACACTGGAGCTTTGGGAGTACACCAAACCATAATACCATCCAAACCATAATACCATCCAAACCATAATACCATCCAAACCATAATACCATCCCTTTCAGACAGCCATAACCTACCAGATTGTTACATTTCAAGACTCTTCATAATGCTTCTTGCTTTCTAGTTCCTGAGATTACCTGACATGCTTGTTTCTAAGAACTATATTTATACACTGCATCCCATCAATTCCATAATCCTCTACTATTTTCCCAATAAATTCCCTTTCACATTTTTTCTTTTCTTTTCTTTTATAGTATTAGTGATTGAACCCAGGGCCTAATGCATGCTAGTCAAGCATTCTAACACTGAGTTACACCTCCATGCCCCCTTTTACTAAATTTAACCAGAGTTTGTTTTCTACTATTTGTCTAGAATCCCCAAACTGATATGCAGGATCATAATTGACTTGTCCCAATTATGACAATTCCATCACAGTTCTCCATGAATATACAGTTGTCCTGGAATAGATGAGAAACCCCAGTGTGATTTCTCCAACACTTGTGTTGATTTTTTGCCATAATTAATGCCTTTAGTAATTTGTGCATATAATTTCAGTATCAAAACTGATTCATTTCTTGATGTCCTATCTTGATAAATCAGAAAAGGTATTAAATACCTAGAAATTATCCTAATACTTCTCTCTCCTTCACTTTCCTTATCTAATACTCAAAAATTTTTAATTAATGTAACTTCTAAATATCTCTCAGGTCTATATATATAGGACTCTTATCTCTACCAAAACTGCTGTGATGATGGTCATTTCACCTTTGAGCAACTTTAAGAGGTGCCTGACAGTTATGCTCATAATTACTTGTGTCCAATCTGCTCTTCACATGTGGTCAATAGAGCAATATGAATGAAAGAATAATTTAAACATCTCACATACTCCTTTAAACACTTCAGTAGCAATGTCCAAAATCCTTAAGAACCCTTCCAGACAAGTATTCTGACATTTCTTCCTCAACTTCTTACCTTAAATAACATTTGTATTCCATTCACACTGTCTTTCAGCTGCAGAGCAGAGCCTGCAGGCCTTTCCCTCTCAGGACCCTGTACCTACCTCTACACATTCTATCTTATAGTCTCTTCCATACTTTCTCTAGTTAAATCTTGAGAAATTTTCAAATAGTAGCTAAATATCTTGTCCCCAGAAAATATTTCTGACTTTTGCCAACTTGATCAAATTACCTAATATTCTTTCTTTGGGACCATAATCCTTTATTGACATCAGTTACCTCAGTTATATTTGTCAACCTAAAAGGCAAGTTGAGGCACACCAAATATGAAATCAAAGAATTTATACAAGTCAAAGTGTGGATGGCTTTCCAGGAAAACACATATTCTAATTGTCCAATAGAAGTGTTCCAAATGAAGGAGAAAGAAATATAAATGTAAATACAGATAAGTGAATAGATAGATATATAGATATAAAAACTTTTCCTCAGCCATTCTACTTTAAGAATTTATGTCAAAGAAGTAATCAGAAATGTGGATCAAGATTTATGTGTATGTTTATAGCAGCTTTGTTCACAATAGAGATATATGAGATACATTAAACTTAATAAAAACAATAGGCCATTAAGTCAATTATGGTACATCTCTCGAATGCAATACCCTATGGTTATTTTTAAAATATTTAATGCTACTGAAACTTGTCATTAATAAGTTGTTAGTATATGGGTGTGCAAATACTCATACACTGTGTTTTAAACTAGTTATATACACAAGAAAAATGATTTGGATGTATCAAAATCAAAATACCAACAGTAATTATCTCTGCATGTTAAATCATGGGTCTACTTGTTTTTCTTTTTTGTTTTTCTCTGTTTTCCTATTTCTTAATAATAAAATCAATAATTTTATTAATTTATTGATTTTATGATAGAAAAAGTTATTAAAAATAAAACGTTCACCAAAATTTAAAAAAAAAAAAAGTGTTCCAAATGAAGTCTAAGGAGTCTGGTTTCAGAGAGGAAGAACAAAAACAGTATTATAGTGAAACCACTGTTACATTTGCATTGTCAACAACAACAGCACAAGATGTTAAGATAGAGTGATAAGAAGGAAGGAGGTATTCTCCAGGTTATTCATTATTCCACGGGCATCAGCATGTCTACAAGCAGCTAAGTTGTGGTGGTTAGAGGTTAAAATTAACCAGATCATGAGCTGTTGGAATCCAGGAGGTTGTGACTGCTGTCCCACAAGACATGTTTGCCAGGACTGATAGAAATCTGTGGAACTCCTTTATTTATCTCTTCACATTGCAGGATTATGTGATCAATTATAATTCTTTCCCATCTCACAATAATAGAGTCTCAGGTACATGAGAGTAAGTACCAAATTACTTGTTTTCAGAATTGTTTCTCCAAAACTGAAGGTAGTGCCTGACATATATTAGATATCTGGTAAAAATAAATGAATAAGATCAGTCTTCTTTGAGAAAATAAGAATTGCTTGAGAATAAAACTATAGTATCTAATGAAGATAATAAAAAATATTTGTTAGTATGTCTTCTAGTTAGATTTAGTAAAAAAAATGTTTTACTTTGACCACTAATGAAGGTTCTAAACATTGTTATAAATCAATATCATGTACACATTTTCACAAACATCTGATGTTTTACAACTTTTTAAGTCACTATCATTCTTTTTATTTTATCAGATTTAGCAAGCCATGTATAATAGTCAATAAACTTTCATAAACATTACTTGATATTCCTTTTTGTTTTGTCAGAGACCATTTTAGAAAATCTGAAATAATCAACTTTTTCAACAAATTTTCCACTAATATACTCTTTTAAATATATTAATAAATTCTGAAGCTATTTAAGCAAAATGGTAAATTAAATATCAGTCCTACCCAAAGTAACTGACATACATGTGTCTTTGGTTTTCTAGTGGCAACCCAGAAGTATAGTTGCAGAGTATGATCCCATCATATCCTTGATCCTCCCAAGAACCTGGGTGTGATGAGCCTCACTTGATCTGCTCTCATTTTTTTAAGGTTTGCCCTTGTCTTCAGATGTTAACTAGTATTGGCAATTGTTTCTGATAGAAGATTAGCCACTTTTCCATGTAACTAATACTGACTTAACCTATGTATTGGCTGACTTTTGTTCTCTGGTAGCATTAGTCCCCCACTCAACTTCAGAAATATTCAAAAACAAAACAAAAAATGCTTAAGTAAACCAAAGAAACTTATCATATGCATATGATGTATAAAGTCAGGAAATATATTTTATTGTATATATCTTTTCTACATAGTAGGCCCTTATTAAGTGTGGGATTCAAAAGTATATCATGACTTCCATTCTCATAAATTCAAACTGGCTATTTTCCAACACTTTGATGAAACAGTATGGCAATCTAAGCACCCCGCCCCCTGCTTTTTATCACAACCTCAATAATAAAATGTGCTGTGGATATCAATTTTATAAAGCTATATACATTTTTTGGTTCAGTAGTCATTACAGCTGGTCTAATCAAAGCTTACACTGACAGCCCCCAACTTGTCATAACTGCATTCATGTTTATCTTCCCAGAGTGGTGTAGTGTAAGAATAAACCATGGAGATGTTTTTAGAGAGGATATCCAGTAAGCATTCAGTCAAATGGGATGATTGACTATGCTACTATGTCAGAAACCTGTATACATGTATGTACCTGTCTAGGAAGAAATGTCTTGCTATATAGGAAATGTGTGAGCTTTATTGTTCAATGTCTACAATGCAAAAAAGGGAAGATAGCCAGTTTATAACTTGTTTTAATTTTGCTTTGATCAGCAAGAAGTATATATGGGATTATCTCTCAAGTATAAATTGAAAAAGACCCTCTTCCCTAAGTCCTTACCAGTGCTGAACAGGACCCAGTAGGAATGCACTAAAAACTACTTTTATAGTCTCTAAGTTTATAATTCATTGTCAATCAAGATTAAGCCACAGCAATGCTGATGCTCTGTGGTATACCTCGGTAGCCATTGATAAGGAATGTGGAGTTGGGGGTTCTATCCATATCATACAGGCAGGAGACAATCTCCCTCAGAAAAGGGTATATCTGGCAGCTTAGAGCTGTCCCATGGTGTGAACCACAAAAACTATGATTTCCCAGCCTCACGTTTATCTCAGATCTTGTCACCCTAGATAAGGAAGGTTGATAATTAAATTGTTAAATAGGAATATTCACACTTGCAAACCAGAAAAAAAAAATTAGCTATTCTTTTCACAGATGTACACATTCTTTTTTCTCAAGGCACAAGGTATTTGTCCCAGTGATTAGGATATTTTATGGGGCTATGGTTTTACTCTGGAAATTTTACTCTTTTGTGATATTTGTGCCCAACAAAAGAAGCAAAATCAATGGAAAGAAGTTGGAAAATACACAAATTGTTTATTTCCTCTTGAAAATACGTCATCCCCAGACTAAACTGTGCCCAGATTTATGCAATTCTGTAAGCCAGTGATGTTCCTTTTTTACTTATTTCAGCTTAAATTGGGTTTCAAAGTCTATGCATAACCAATCTAACAGGAAAAACCAAGAGAAACTTCTCCTATTTGACTAACAATTGCTTCTCTCCAACTCCAAAACCACAAGCATCCTCTCTGAGGAAAGACAAGATAAGAAGATCCTTTGACTGACGCTGGATTTTGATTATTTTGAAAGACTTGGGCCTACTTTTAGCAAAGATATGAAGACATAGTTGCTATTAGCTCTAAGGTTATGCCTGAACCAACCCAGGATATTTTTTCATGACCTCTACTTTAAAGCTCCCTGCTATGACAGAGCCAAGGCCCTAAGATTCTGGTGAAGAGGGCACACACCATTGGAAAAGATGAGAAGAAAGAAAGGCATCCTGGGCAGGAAGCAATAGAGATAAAGGAAGAAATATCAGAGAGGAAAATGGTTTCAGTGTGCCCATCTTCTCTAGGTACCCCCTGAAGGGCAACCGTGTCTAAAGGAAAGACTGTTTTGTATCATCTACCAGTCTCCATGTACATTCTTTTTTGTAAGAAATAAGATTGTTTTTCTTCTGCTAACAGAGTGTTCCGGCAAAGCCTTTTAAATTGTGCAAGACACAGCAAAGCGGTTAGAAAACAAACGGTCCCAGAACATGTTTAAATGTGTCTTCTCCACTCTTTCAGCCTTGAATCCCATTTTGGTTCCCTTTGGTGGGGGCCTTTGCCTTTTTTATAATAAATCAATATTACATCTAAAAGCTATATATATCATTCTTTCTAGTAAAGGCTTAAAGGGAGAGAAAAATATCTGTTGCATTTTTGTTTTTGTTTTTTACATTCTCCAGTTGTCCATCATAAAATCTGCACTAGACTCTACACTTTGTCTGCCTTAGGAAGGACCCACTTTTCTGTTTTGGGAAAATTTCTTCTTACTTATTAGCTTATATAACTTCCTTTCCACCCCTCCTTGCCCTGCAGAATTTCTGGGCATTGGAATTATTCTGAGAAGTGATAATAAGAAATATCATTTATTGTTGATATGAACTATAATAATACTCCTTTATTTTTGGTTTGAACTATCATAATTATTTCTGATTAACATGACCAGACATATATATAATGTATACTAGTAGCTCAACATTTTCCAAACAGATTCTAAGACAGCTTCTTCCCGAGGAGCAGTAGAAATGTCAATGGTTTTTTAAAACAGATATTACCAATTCATAAAAACCTGGAGTAAAAAGAGAGGAAATAGAGCTCTACTGTATGCCCTATGTCTAGAGGGCAGTTCTCTTTTCCCCACTTGCCAAGAAGAGAAGTGAACTGAAAAAAGTGCTTACCCAAAGCTGCTGTGAGTATGTAAATGTTTCTGGAATTTTTCCAAAGATTTTAACCAAATATTCAAACCATAACAAATATTCCCTGTGGCACCACTGAAGCATGCTGCAGTTACACATTATATAAATGGAAGCCAAATCACACACTTATGTAAAATGACTGGTATAGCAGAAAAACAAGTTATGTATTTAATAAGCAATCTCAAGGTTCTAATGTAGTGAAACCCACTTGTAATTTCTTTCATAGTTTTTTTTTTTTTTTTTCCTGCACACACTGTTCATTTTTAAAGCTCTCTACAAGGATTTTACAGAAATCAACTTAGCCTATATACCATCACTCCAATTTTCTTTGCCCATTCCTTTGAAAAACTGTACTCCCATTCACGAATATTTGTCATATCTAAATGCATGAAATGTGGTTGTACGGTATTCCTGAAAGCATGGCTTTTACTTTTGAAATATGTATGTTCAAGAAAGAAGGCTTCGATATGTGTTTATATTCCATACAGGCAGGCTTTCTATCTTTTCCAACCTGTGGGATACATTTATAAACAAAAGCCATTCATCTGCATTTTGTCTACCAAAAGAGGGCTGTTACTATTCCTCATACTGACATTTACTAGTCCATGATTCTTATTGTCTTAATGTCTTAATGAAGCAGCCAAATGGGTGTTTTCACCAATTAAACATAAGCTTGTCAATAAAAATTCAAACACTGTATATGATATTTAATTTCAAAACAGCCTACCCTGAAATCACCAGCAAATGAAAACTGTCCATTCAAAGACAAAACCATCTATTGTTGCCTTCAGCAAACTCTCTAATAGGTGGGCTCCCTCTGTACCATAGTACTTTATGGATTCCTATGACATTTCACTTTCTTTAGATAATTATCTACCTCCACTTGAGCTATTTGTAAAGTGTTCTCATGCACCTAACACTTCAGAGTATGTTGTATCGTTTAACAGGCATACAAACCTGCAGCACTCTATCAAACAGGGGAAAATATTACATTGATAATTAATTTCCCCACAAGATAATGTTGTAAGAAACTTTTCTCTAATCAACTTTGGTAGAAAAGCAAAGGCAGTATTTTGCCAGCGTGTGCATATTGGCTTAGGTTTTCAGTACATTTTAGATTTATTTTTAACCTTGGCTTTCTGTTTGAGCCAAAAAAGATCATCTTCTTCCTGAGGATTTTTCTCCTCTTTTGCTGATTAGCTATAGAATGAGGAGAAGCACCTGATGGGCCACATTAAGAAGGATGCTAAGCGGTTTACAAGTCTCAGTAATTAATGACTATTTTTATCACAAAGAATATAGACTGGCTTCTTCCATCTATCTGAAACTCAATGTAAGCCCCTATAAGCCTCAATGCAGCATAATTGGTGCAATAGAGCTGAAAATGAGATGGAGGATATAATGCAGCTTCGGTAATCCTGCCTTTAGCTAAAATGGAACAGTAGAAGCCCTGGCAACCTTCAATGTGGTTACCAAGAAGATTTAAAGTCAGCCAGCTGTCCGCTATTCCTTCTGAAGCCCACATCACTATTTATACCCTTAAATAGAGTTCAAATGTTTTAAATAATTATATTTATGAGAATGATTTACTGTGGTAAACAATTTGCTTCTCAGCCTTTTGGCTCTAATTGGATGTTTTGTCCAATTAAGAGCAATCATGGACTGTGTACTTGTATCAGTTTTTATTCTGACCACCCCATGCTTATAATGTGCTCTCAAACCTCTTGGGATGAACAAATGGGTTTTGCTGTCTTAGTGTTGTTATTAAAAAACCCACTCTCTTGTAAATCATAATATGCTAATAATAGGTCTGGGGACTCAGTTGGGAAAATGAAAAAAAGCTGCGCATTCATGAAGGCATGCAAAGTGAGACCTCATAAGTGTTGGGGAATGTGTTTGTTTTAGATTTGTGACCATCCCCTCGACAGCCTGGGTAGCATTGCAATGTCTAAACCAAATAAGCTCCTGGTAGGTTTATACAATATGGCTGAAAAGAGCACTCAAATCAGAAAGCAAACAAAGAACAGGGCTGGGAATGCCTTCTAGGAGATTCTGAGACAAGTCGCAGTTATTTTCAGGGACCTGTTTAAATAGCATGTGAGCATTTTACTCATGTTCTTCTTCCCAGTGCTGGCACCACCCTCCATAAAAATAAGACTGTTTTTTTTTTAAAAGAAGGCTATGGTTGGAGACCTGCTAGCAGCATGCTCCATAAGCATTATATAATAGAGGCATGCTATCTCTGTGTTGATATCAAAGTCAGAAAGTTTTTCTAAAACCATCTCTTGGGTATATGCCAGGTATTCAGACATCAAAAGGTTCACTGAAGAAACCAAGTGAAATTGGATTAATCGAGGGGATGGTTAAATTTACCATTATAATATAGTTAAATCCAACGAGATAAAGAAAGCCATTATACCTCAAATGTTTTAAGAGTTATTACATATAAATGATGAAATTCTATGCTATAATGGAAGCTCCAAATAACACATATTTCATTATCCCCATTACATAGGAAAAGAGAGTTTCAACATGAGTTATAATCCTCTGATATATATGGTCTATCCAGTTCAAAGATGCATATGTCTTTTGTAGGGGAATAAGTTCATAAGGAGGCACAGCTGAAGTCCAAGAACAACTTCAATTGTTGAATGAAAAAGGAAATGCAACAAGAGTAAAATCTTAATCCACTCATTTGCAAATAGGACAGTCATCATAACAGAACAGATTAGATATTATCTGTTATTTTCCTTTGGCTAAAATCTAAAGACTTGGCTAATTGGAAGAGTTTCCTGTAATATAGATTTGGGCATAGAAAATTTCATTGTCTATAAACTGAAAGCTGAATAATATTAAGATTCAGAGTTATAGCATATAGGGAATAGGATGCAGATGATGTGGCATAGTAAAGTGGTTGTACTTTGTGTCTAGATTACCTGAAATCAATTCTTAATTCCTCCAATTACTAGCTCTGTAACCTTGGGCAAGTTCCTTATTTTAGCAGTAAAATGGGGATAATTTCATAAACTACCTTAATATACCATTGAGATGTCTAAATAAATTAATGTATAGAAATATTTGAGGGCTGGGGTTGTGGCTCAGCAGTAGAGCACTTACCTAGAACATGTGTGGCCCAGGTTTGATCTTCAGCACCACCACGTAAAAATAAATAAAAATAAAGGCATTGTGTACAACTAAAAATAAATAAATAAATATTTTTAAAAAGAAATATTTGAAATAGTACTAGTATGCAGAAAAGTTGAATAAGCATTGGCTATTGCTATTTTTTATGACAACCATATTGCTAGGTAATCTCTCTCAGTATGCAGATATATGTACACATATATTGCAGGTATAATATGTATATCATTTGATAACCAACTAACAAATTTGTCATATAGTAAGGGTCAATATTATTTGACAAATAAGTAAATGAAGCCAATTACATAAACCACTTTCTCGAGATTACACACTCAAGAAATAGAGGGAACAGAACTGGGATCCTATGATTCTAACATGGAATACTTCAAAGTGCTTTCACTTAAACAGGTTTTCTTAGAGCGTTGACAATTTTGGTGAGAGTGATTCCAGTGACAGATTACAAATGAATGTATAGACAAGTAGTTAGGAAAGGAAGATGCAACCCAGGACATGAACAAGATAAAAATGGAGGTAGAACATAGAAAGGGTTAAAACAACATGGGAAGGTGGCTAAATGCTCCATTAGGTGTAGAATGTCTGCCTGCACAGGTAATTGATTAAAACTATTCTATATCAGATGAAGCACTTCCACTAAATAGATGTAGACAACTGCTTCTGGTGAACAACATATGGCATATTTTTGCATCTCGTTATTTCCTTCCCCACAGTTCTATGACATCTTTCAAGCAGGTTCCTAAAAAATTACTAGCTCCTCAATCTCTTGCCAAATGGGGAATACAATTCTGTGACTGGCTTGACAGTCTACTTCAAACACACCTGGATTCTTTCTAAGAAGATTTTCAATATTATAAAAGAGATGGATATTATAGCTGCCAACTGCATAATTGTTTAGTTTCATGAACTATCCATACTGACAAAAAGATACTAGGTTCTCTGCATAAGAATATTGACAACATGGAACACTGTGCCGTATGTTTGATTTATTGGTCTTTCCAAGTAATTTCTATCAAGTACTCTCTATGCCAGAAATACCTTCTTTTTTTTTTTTTTTTCTTTTTTTTTTTTTTGTGGTACCGGAGATTGAACTCAGGGGCACTCGACCACTGGGCCACATCCCCAGCCCTTTTTTGTATTTTATTTAGAGACAGGGTCTCACTGAGTTGCTAAGTGCCTCCCCATTGCTGAGGCTGGCTTTGAACTCGCGATCCTCCTGTCTCTGCCTCCCAAAGTGCTGGGATTACAGGCGTGCGCCACCGCGCCCGGCTCAGAAATACCTTCTTTACTGGTTCATATTCTCCAATGTTACACAGGATGTTTTGAACATATCAATGTTTTGGGTTTTATTTTTTTTTCCAGTTTGGTACCCCTACATCTGATGTAAAATGATTTCCTCACTCAATAACCTTGGCTACATCTGACTCAGAACAATTCTCCACATTTTCTATAGGATTATCATAGTATTACATGGTTCTGTTGCTTCAATGCTATTGCATTAAAATAATGCAACTAGATAGGATTTCAGATTATGTTATTTTAAGGCAAGAAAATAAAGTCATTTTCTCAACCACTCTGGAACTTAATATTCTCATGAATTTGCTGTTATTTATATTTAGAATAGCTATATACCTCTTTACTTTCATAGTTTTGTAAGACACTTTTGACTTTTGTGGCTTAAAAGTCACAGAATTAGAAACAATGGATAGGTGATAACAAGCAAATATCTACTCAAGAATATAGAATTTTTAGAAACCTAACAAAAATTACAGGGCTTCTTGATTGGTATATATATGCATTTGTTTTATAAGATCAGGAGTTCTCTTTTCACTGAAATATTTAGAAAAGTAATAAATCTATTTGCACTAATATTTTCATGAGGATTCCTAACTCAGATAAAAGGTTAGAGAACCATCCGAGATTTTATGATCTAAACTAACTCACAGTAGATCTGTCTCAGAAATGAGTTGAAATGTTTCAGAAGAAGAAATCATAATTTTCTACTTATTTTTCACTTGATAGCAGGAAATGAAGTTTTGGATCATCATTGTGTGAAGGTAACTGGACTCTGGAATGCTGAGGAATTGACTTTGAATGCTAGCTCTGATATTTATTTGTTGTACAACATATTTATTGGTAAAAGTGGATTAATAATATCTATTATGTAAACTTAATAATAAGGATTAAGTGAAATAACATTTGTAATGCCAATACAATTCTTAACATAGTGTGCACTTATATACATATATGTCTATGGATATATATGTGTGTGTGTATGTGTGTGTGTGTGTGTGTGTGTGTGTGTGTATAATCAGTAGAAATAAATTTTTAAACAAAGGCATTAGTGAGATTGTTTTTGTCATTTTTTTTTTTTTTTTTTTTTTTGTACCAGGAATTGAACCAGAGGTACTCAAACACTAAGCCACATTCTCATTTTTCTTTCATATTTTTTAAAAATATTTATTTATTTGCTTTTAGTTGTACACAATGCATTTTTACGTGGTGCTGAGGATCAAACCCAGGCCGCACATGTGCTAGGCGAGTGCTCTGCCACTGAGCCACAACCCCAGCCCTTTCTTTTATATTTTATTTAGAGACAAGGTCTCACTGAGTTGCTTAGGGCCTCACTATGTTGCTGAGACTGGCTTTGAATTCAGGATCCTCCTGCCTCAGCCTCCTGAGTCACTGGGATTACAGGAGTACGCCACGGTGCCCAACTGTGAGAATGTTTTTAAGTTGAATATAATTTTTTTGACACCTGTGTATAGAAATTACACATTAATATTATAATTATTTAATCATTTTTACCAGATCAATATATTAATTTATGTTTCAATTTTACTCATTGATTGCTTAATATTCCTTTCTTTGTTTATGGCAATCCAATTCAATTTTCTTGACATTCTCTAAAATCACTTTAAAATTAACAAAGCATTTGCTTTTCTTGTTTGGTGGTTTTACCTTTTGGGGAAGTTATAAATTCAGTGATCTTTGTGTTTAATGATAGAGCTGAATGAAATGATAGTTAGAGGAGGGAAAATAGAAGTATTTACCAGAAGGAATTTTAGTGTTGAGGACAGAAAGAAAAGTCAGCATAAAATGAATGAAGATGGTAAAGACATGCAAGGAGAAAATCAGCACTAAAATCACAAACACTAAAAGGAAAATTAAGAAAATTGGGAATCCAACAAAAAAATAACAAAAGGAACTTAAGGTTTGGATGTGAGGTGCCCCCCAAGCTCATGCATGAGACAATGCAAGAAAGTGTAGGTGAGATGATTCGGTTATGAAAGTTTTAACCTAGTCAATTGCATGAATCCCCTTATAAGGATTAACTGGGTGACAACTTTATGGGGGTAGAGTGTGGCTGGAGGAGGTAGGTCATTGGGAGTATATTTTGTCCTTGGTGAGAGGTGAACTCTTTCTCTGCTTGCTGATGGTCGTGTTCTGAGCTGCTTTCTTCCACCATACTTTTCTGCTATCATGTTCTACCTTGGGCCCTGAGCAATGGAGCCACACATCTATGGAATGGGACTTCTGTACTCCAAAATAAACTTTTCCTCCTCTAAAATTGTTCTTTTTCTCTCTCTTGGTCACAGTAGCAAAAATGTTGATTAAAATAGAACTTATTCAATAGCTGGTTTAGGATGGGGTCATGTCCTTTTGAAACAGTGATTTTAAATCCATTCCTTTTTATGTGTTTGAATCACAGAATTCTGTGTGGAAGGTAGCATAAAGCTATCTGGTCAAGCCTGAGTCAGGATCAAATCCTCTTTAGGGTGTGATCAGCATAAGCCTCACAGACAGTGGACTGAAAAGACATTACCTGGGTCCTAGGTCCTAAACCACTTCAGGAGTTACTTGTTTGAACAAAAGCTACTTAACCTTAATTTTACAAACTACCATTGGATAGCAGTGATTTGGTTTTGTTTTTACACTTATGCAGTGAGCAATGAAAACCTATTATATTTATTATTTTCCATTGACTTTATTAATTGTCATTGAAAAGAAGGGAGAAAAGCAATGTCTCCCAATAGCAAATTATATTATATCCTCTACTGAAGGCAGTAAATTATGCCCAACTAGGATAGAAACTCAGATTCATGTCTTTTAAAAATATCCTCCAAGATTATTTCCCTCAGAGTTGAAGTCACTGAGGTTAATTGTTGCTGCCTGAAGCGCTTGAAGCAACGGAGCCGCGGGAAGAACTTCAGAAGCAAACTGGAGACAAACAGCTTTTTATTCTGATAACTTTTCTCTCTGGTTCTAATAACGACTAACACACGCCAAAAACACACCCTAAAATGGCGCTGACTCGATCAGCAATTTCGGCCAAGTCACTCGAGATCACGCAACAATCCCGTGAGACTACGGGTGGCGACAAAGGCCAAATCTCCACGGCTCATAGTCAACCGCAATTCAAGCCAATCCCCAAACAGGGCTCCTGCATTTCCCCCTTTTTGTTTTAAAAGAGGTAATGCTCTAGGACGTCTATGTGCAACCAACATTCTTACCCGTCATCGGATAATCAAGGCTGTGCCCTTGACTCCTGTCTTAGGTTGATATGTCGGCCACATGAGACTGTCCCATGCGACTGTGCCTGTCTTAGGTTGTCCCCCTCTGGGGATCTTACCCGTCATTGGCTAACCAGCCATCCAATGGAGCCCTTTAGGATCGACTATATATGATGACTAACAGCCGTCCAAATTGTGAGGAGATGTTGCGGCTTTAAGGCAACAAGCCTTTTGGTGATGAGCCAAATTGCATAGCATATCAAATTGTTTAAACAAATCAGCTGCCCTAAGTTCCATCAAGTAACACACTGAATTCTCTAGACAAATACCCGCAAGGCATTGTCCCGTAAAGTCCCAAACAATGAAAGATCAAAATGTCCATTTGTTATAACATGTTGATGTAGGAGGCCCATGCATGTAGAGCAGAGGCCACACTGTTGGTTAGGTTGTTTGATGTTTGAGCAGCAGACGTCTTTTTTATGTTTAGACAATGCCACCGGCAAATCTTCAGGGCCCGCTACCTAGAAACTCAAGCATCAATTATTAAAGGAAAGGCAGTGCTATTGCAGCACTGAGTCAAGAGGCGAGTTGTCAAACTACAAAATAGAATAATTAGATTAGAAAATTAAAGTTGATTTTTGTTCACATACATCGCTGGTTGAGCTTTTACAAACATAAGTTGGAAAAATGTCATATTTAGAACAAAACAAAGAAAGACTGAGGGTAATTACTGCATTAAAGATAGATTAAAGAAAAGGTAAAGGCACTTGAGAGAAATAATTTGTTAGCTGGAACCCTTGAGTCTCTGTATACAGAGCAATTTTTTACCTGTTGAGATAATTGAAATTAATGAGCTATTAAACAAATGAAGTTAATAACAAATAAACAATCTTAAGTCAAAACACCAAAATATCAGGTTATATAGCACTAGTCATATTTGTTTGCTAAAGAGAAGTCCCAGGGACACCTATAAATCAAAATTGAAAGTACCTTCATTTATAAAATTATTTACCTAAAATGAATACTCTTAACCTAAAATGAATTAAAGTTATTTGGATCCATATATATATATATATTTTCTTTTTCATAAGCCCTTTGTTCTTTGTGACGTCACACTGGACAGACGAACAAGCATACAAACATATATTTGTGACGTCACATTAACATGAAATGTAGACAAATGTACAGACATAAAGACATGTATAAAAAGAAAAAAAAAAAAAACAATTGTGTGCACACTAAAGAGAGATCTCCTTGTCCCGGCCGGGAGAAATGACACTTAAGTTGTGAAATATTTTGAAAGACTCTTTTGAGGGAATCATTCTGTACCTTCATCTTGGTCCTCTTGATTTTGTACCTTTTTTATTAATCTTGATTCTTCAATAACTTCATCTTGATCGTTTTGATGTGGTACCTGTTTTATTAATCTAGATGGTATCCATATTGGAGAGGATTCGTCTTTTGGAAAAACACAAACAGATCCTCTTCCCCAAATTAATACTGGATCTGGACCCTTCCATGTACCTGAAAGAACATCCTTCCAGTAAACCAAAGGTTTATGTTGTTGGTGTGGATTCCAATGTCTGTCTCCAGCAGAATAACCATTAGAGTCTAAAGTTAGAAAATTTAAGGTAAACAGGGCAACTGCCAATCTGTCCTTAGGACTTTTCCAATTTCCTTCTTTTTGTTTTAATAACATAATTTTCAGTGTTCGGTTTGCTCTTTCAATAATGCCCTGACCCTGAGGATTGTATGGGATGCCTGTTTTATGGGATATATTGAATTTTGCGCAAAACTGCTTGAAAGATGAGGACGTATATGCGGGGCCATTATCTGTTTTAAGCATTTTGGGGATGCCCAATGCAGCAAAAGCTTGCAAACAATGAGATGTAACATCTTTAACTTTTTCTCCAGAATGTAAGGAAGCAAAAATCATGCCTGAGCATGTATCTATAGTCACATGAATAAATCGCAATTTTCCAAAACTTGGCTCATGAGTAACATCCATCTGCCACAAATGATTGGGCATTAATCCTCTAGGGTTAACTCCGAAATGAGGATTGGGCAAATGTGTCATACAAGATTTACAATCTTTTACAATTGTTCTGGCTTGCTCCTTTGTGATTTTAAACCTACGTTGCAAGGTGGTGCTGTTGACATGAAACTGGGAATGAAATAAAGTAGCTTGTTGTAGCGCTGAAAGTATAAATACTGTTTTTGTAAGTTCATCAGCCTTTTGATTACCTTCATGGAGGGGACCAGGCAAATTAGTATGTGCTCTAATATGGCCTACGAATAGAGGTTCTTTTCTTGCCCACAAAAGTTTTTGTATTTGATAAAACAATTTAAAGGCTGGAGTATGAGGTGCTATTGGTCCTGCTAACTCTAATTTTGGGATGGCTTGTACAATATAGTGGCTATCTGAAAAAAATGTTTACGGGCTGGTCCCTAAAATTTTCCAGAGCTCTTACCACAGCTTCCAGTTCCACTAGTTGAGCTGATTTGTGTGCAGTTATGTAAGTCATATTTTCTTTTTTAGTGACTACTGTAGCAGTACCATTTGAGGACCCATCTGTAAATACATTAAATGCCTTAGGAATAGGTTGATTTTTTATTACCTGTGGAAATATAATAGGATGATTAATACAAAAAGATAATATAGGGGACTTAGGAAGATGATTATCAAAATTTGCAGAAGTAGAGCATTTAGCTATAGCCCAATCATTATCATTGAAGCATAAGTATTCAATCTGTGATGATGAATAGGGAGTAATAATAGTAGCAGGGTGAATGCCAAATATTTTAGTAGAAGTCTTAAGTCCTTGAAGAATAAGTTTAGCCACCATGGAGGTATAAGATTCAATTATACTTTTAGGAGAGACGGGGCCCTTGTTGCCAAAATACTCCTGTGGGTGTATATTGTGAAGAAATAATAATCAACATCAGCGGTTGAGTTAAATCAAATCTATCACAATGAGCTCCTTCGATGGCTTTTTCTACTAATTTTAAAGCTTTCCTAGCATCAGGAGTCAATGTTCGTGGTGAAGATGGATCAGGATCTCCACGAAGGATGTCAAATAAAGGTTTTAGTTGGCCAGTAGTGAGATTTAGTGTAGGGCGAAGCCAATTAATGTCTCCCAGTAGTTTTTGGAAATCATTGAGGGTGGTCAGATGTTCTTTATTTATTAAAATTTTTTGGGGTCTAACAAAAGTATCCATGATTTTAAATCCTAAATATAATATGGGAGATCTGGTTTGAACTTTTTCTTCTGCTATATATAGTCCCATATTTTTTTAAATTTTCTACCACATCACTGAATATATTAAATAAGATTTTTTGATTAGGGTGGGCTAATAAAATATCATCCATGTAATGTAGATACATGAGGTTTGGATATTTATTTTTAATGGGTTGGATAGCCTTGTCCACATATATTTGGCATATGGTGGGGCTATTAGCCATTCCCTGTGGTAAAACCTTCCATTGATATCTCTGATCAGGGCCATTATTGTTCATAGAAGGAACGGAAAAAGCAAACCTGGGGGCATCCAGAGGATGTAGGGGAATAGAAAAGAAGCAATCCTTTATATCAAGAGTAATAAGATGGAAATTTTTTGGAATAGCTACGGGACTAGGAAGTCCAGGTTGAGTAGGCCCCATAACTTGCATGGTTTTATTGATTTGTCTAAGATCATGTAACAATCGCCATTTTCCTGACTTTTTCTTGATCACAAATATGGGGGAATTCCAGGGAGAGGTGGAAGGTTCTATATGACCTGCTTCTAATTGTTCCTGAACTAATTGGTGGGCCGCTTGTAATTTCTCTTTAGATAGGGGCCACTGAGGGACCCACACTGGCTTATCAGAAAGCCATGGTATTTTCAAAATTATTTTCTCAGTGGCCCCGAAAAAAAATATCTTTTTCCTTTATGACAATGATTACTTTTAGGGTTGAGATTACTCTGTACTTTTTGATAATGAGTTCTTTTATGGTTAAGATTACCCTGTAGGTTTTCACATTTAACATCTGCAGGCTTGGTTGCAAGGTGTACTCCCATTTGTTGCAAAATATCTCTTCCCCATAAAGTAACCGGTAGATTAGGTAAAACATAAGGCTGAAATGTTCCTTTATGGCCTTCATCATCCTCCCATTTTAAAATTACTGCACTTTTATCTGGGAGGTTATTATATCCCAAGCCTCTTAAACTGGTTGAAGCTTTTTGCAGAGGCCAGTGCTTGGGCCATTGGCGTAAATTAATAATGGAAGAGTCAGCTCCAGTATCTATTAATCCCTCCATTTCTATTCCTTGGATTTTTATTTTACACATAGGCCTCCTTGAACAGTCTCGAACCCAGCAAGCCATGGGACTTGAGTCAGTGGAACAAAATCCTCTATTGTTCCCTTCTTGAGGCATACCCATTTTAAATGAATTATGTAAATTGGGAAGGAGAAGCAACTGAGCAATTCTATCTCCTTGATTAACAGAACTTACACTGTGGGGTGAGCTAAGCATTATTTTTATTTCCCCTTTGTAGTCTGAGTTTATTACACCTGGGGTCACTTGCAAACCTAATAAGCTTTTAGGACTACGCCCGATAATAAGTCCTACAGTCCCTGAGGGAAGAGGTCCCCTGACTCCTGTAGGAATCAGTTGAACCCCCATTTCAGGTGTTAACACTATTCGGGCGGTGGAACAGAGGTCTAATCCTGCATTTCCTCTTGTTCCTCTGGCGAGGGAGTGGATGGGTAGTAGGGATTGTGTCGGGGAAGCATCTGAGTGGATGTTTGAGGATACTCCTTCTGCAATGCCCCGTACATTTGTGGGCCCCGGGGTACTGGGCCCCGTGCCCCGTTTTTTGAATTCCTGAACAAAGGATTTCCATGGATGTCAAATTTTGAATAGCATTTATTGGCCCAATGATTTCCCTTTTTACACCTGGGGCAGCGGCCTGGGGCACGGTATGAGCTTGATCTTATTTCTCTTTTGGGATTTTGCCTAGAATTGCCTGATTGATTATGATAATTTTGCCTGGAATATCCTGATTGATTATAATGTCTACGTTTAGCCTTTGTGAAATTTCGAGAGGAAGCACCTCTCATTGAGGCTGCAATCACATTTCCTGTGACAAAGGCGCCATTTATATCTTTACATAGTTGTATATATACGGAAAGATCCTTTTTAGTTCTCCATGGCCTGATGGCTGCTTGGCACCATTTATTTGCATTTTCATAAGCTAATTGAACAACTAAAGGCATAGCTTGGTCAACATCTGCAAACACACTACCTGCAGTTCTCAAAAGTCGATCAGCAAAGTCGGCATAGTCACTCGAGATCACGCAACAATCCCGTGAGACTACGGGTGGCGACAAAGGCCAAATCTCCACGGCTCATAGTCAACCGCAATTCAAGCCAATCCCCAAACAGGGCTCCTGCAGTTAATGAAAGAAATAATTTCTTTTCTCTGATGCTTCAGTTTACTAATTCACTTCAGTACTTACCTAACAGTACCCGTTCATTGTGTCTCGTGCCTCTTGTCCTCCTTGTCTCTGTGCTCCCCCTCTCTGGTACCTGAAGACTACAGATTTGGAAACCAAAATAAAATAAGAAAGTCATTCCAGCTTTTCTGTGCTCTTCCCACTAAGATTTTCTAGCTCTCCTTACTAATTTGCTTCCTTTTCTCCAATGCAGATCACTCTGCAAGTCCAAGAAGACTATGGGAAAGGTAGAAGGAAGAGAACACTAGAGTCTAAAAGATTGGAGAAGGAATATTTTTTCAGAAAATTTGGTGAAGCTGGGTTTATTGCAGGTAAATAGGAATATAAGTATTAATAATAAAACGTATCTACTTGTACATTTTGAGACACATAATCAACTTTCTGTATCTCTCTTTCATTATTTCTTTTTCCTTTTTTTATTTTTAATCTCCAAGCCATTATTTTTCACATGTATCTTTTTATGGTATAAATTAAAGGTGTACAGCATGATGTTTTGATATATGCATATAGTGAAATGAGTACCAGGGGTAAACAATTTAATGTACCCACCATTTCTCATAGTTACAATTTTTATGTAGTAAGATCACCTAAATCTTAGAAATTTTAGGATAAGATATTATTAGCTAAGCCTTCATACTATGCTTTAGATCTCCATATTTATTCATCCTATATAATTACAATTTTGTACCCTTTGACCCACATCTCTCTTTTCTATCTCACACTACCTTTAGTTACCATCAAGCTAGTTAGTATGTGTGTTTATGTATTCAACATTTGTACATTTGTATTCTTTTTTTTTTTTTTTTTTTTAGATTCCCCTTATTGGAGAGATCCTATAGTATTTTATCTTTCTGTACCTGGCTTATTTTACTTAGCATAATGTTCTTCCATTAGTACACATTCTCACAAATGGCAGGATCTCCTTTTAAAAAGCTGAATATATTCGTGTGTGTGCACACATGGGCATGCACCAACATATCTTTATCCAGCTATCTACCCACAGAAATTTGTTTTTATATCTTGGCTACTATTAATAATACTGCAAAGAACAAAGTGCAGATATGTACACAAGGTGCTGGTTTTGTTTCATTTTTGTATATATCCAAAATTAATTTATTTTGACATTTCTTTTTAGTGACTAGTCTTTGTTTTTCCTTAACCTAGACAAGGCTAAAACTGGTTGCTTTAATCAAGACTATATTACTTATATAACAATGACCTTTTACTGCCAATTTCCTGCATATCCATTATGTATGTGGAATGGGTAGTAGGGGCTAATGGGGAAGATGCACAGTAGAAATCTATTATATTGAAGCAACAGCCAAAAGAACAACAAAATTGACTAGAAACAAAATTTCACATTTAAATGTATAAATTCATGAGAAACCATACAGGTCAGAAACAATAATACAAAAATTGTAGAGAGAGCAAAAGAAACCAAACAGAAAAATAGTGAGAGATGGCAGATATTTACACCCCTACAATCACAAAATGAAGAGAAATGTAAACAATGGAGAGGATGAAAATTTTCAGAAAAGATGACCCAGCGTGGACCTCATCTCATTTTCTGTGTCAGTAATGCTTTCATAATGTTGATTCAAAATGCAGGGTATGGTACAGGTGGAATCACACAAGATCTATTTAGATCCACCTTGGGGATGAAAGGTTCTGAAACAGGTTTGAAAGGGATTTGTGTTGTAGACAAAACTGAAAGGTCATGATGAAAAGAATTTGAGTTAAGTATAAAAAATGCTAAATTGCATCCATAAGTTCAAGGGAGCTCTGTGGTACTGCATACCATTTTCTTTGCCCACAGTCTCAGGTCAGATCTGTGCCCACAATAAATCATAAGGGTACACGTCCATGAAGTTCTGCCTGGCCTGCTGGTTAGCCCTCTGCCTGCAAGGAAAACCCAGGAAGTGATAAATGGAGAGATCAGCCTCTTCTGAGGCCTTTAAAGTAGACTTGGATGAGAAGAGCTGTTGCCCCTTCACCTTTTCTGTCTCCTGAAAGGACCATGGGAGTAGAAAAAGATCATGAGCCTCATATCCCAAACCCTTCATACACCATCTCCTTTAACACCTGCAATGGCCAAATGCAAGATGCACCGTGCTTGTTATTTTATGGAAAACAAGACTGTGACTTTCAGAGTTATGTGCTCCAAACCACTCAGGTAGTTTGTTTTAAAACCAGGGCTGGACCAGGTGTAATGATGTTTTCATTTTTTTTTTTTTTAATTTCACATCATGCTACATCTTTTCAGACTGCTTTCCTTTTTCTCATTGCTTTTCCATCTGTAAGAATATACCTCCGTAGACATTATACTTTTTTTGTTTGTTTTTCTATCAAAACTTCTTTAACAAAAAGGAGGGCAGAAGTATCATTGCAATAATACACTGCAGACTAATTCACTGAAAGGAAGTCTAAATCTGTGGTGGATATAAAACAAATTAACCTAACAATCATAATTTTGTCCAAAATTCAAGTAGTCAGAAAACTCAGTCATTTTTTTCCCCATAATTGCAATGCTATTGATGAAGATTCTAAATTCATGGTAGTTTTCTAAAGTGTTCCAAAGCCATTAAAGAAATATTAAAATGTCTTCAGCATGATATCAATGTTATGTAGATTTTATTGCATTATAATACCTAAAACAATTTTCAATTTATTTAGGGTGCATATTATTATTCTCAGTCAATTCCCTGATTGTGACTTATAAATTAAAGTTTAATAGAATAGTATTTATTCAAAGCTAGAGGGTCACTGGGCTTTTCTACTGCTTTTCTATACTAACATATTCACTTTTAAAATCCTAGAAATTATTTGCAGTGAAAAAAGAAACACCCTTTTTACCAGGGTTTCAAAGTTTCTAAATACAAATTGAAGTAGAATCTGCATAAATATTTAAATGATCCTTGGCCTATTATTATCCTTGTGTTCATAGTATAAGATTCATCTATGAAAGGAATCAAAGGCTGAATTTAAATTCTCTACCAGGATAATTACCCATTGCATCTAATTTTGAGGGTAAGTTATTAAGGAACCAGGTCATCTTCTTGTAGAGGACAGACGTTAGCTAAAATCAAGGTGTGACCCTGTCATATGTTAAGATTAATTTATTTCCCTTGGTCTTTGTGCTTGCTTTCTAGCTGAATTAACCAACAAGTTTCCACAGTGTCTATTGAGAACGGTTGTCTATTTGCATGCAGACTACTGCTGTGAAAAGTTATGTGATCATGATTCCTAAATAATCCTAGGTGGGTGAATGTGGCTGTACCACTATTCTCTGGTGGTGTTTTTAAGAGATTCCGAATGGGTCTGAACTCACAGGCTTTTAAAGAATTTCGAATCTGTATCTACTCATGGATGCTGCCTGCCAGCTC
This sequence comes from Tamias sibiricus, assembly GCA_025594165.1. Taxonomy (NCBI): domain Eukaryota; kingdom Metazoa; phylum Chordata; class Mammalia; order Rodentia; family Sciuridae; genus Tamias; species Tamias sibiricus. Next base: position 35,256,833 of record CM046668.1, read on the forward strand.
CAATTTCTTTACTTCACAGGACTAATCTCCTTTTAAGGAAGGGCATTAACTTACCAAAAAGGAAATGGTGTGCTTGTAATGACAAATGAACATGACTCTTCTCTTCTATTTGATAGAAGGGCACTTGTTCAGTCTAAATTGTGTATTCTTTTGTAAACAGACTCTCCAGCCCTCTAGCTAGAGGAATCAATGCCCTGTACAGATGGTGCCAGACCTTTATTCTCAAATGCACGTACTTGATTTATATTAAAGTTTTGATATTTAACCTTCTGTCTAAACCTTAAATCAAGGCCCTAGGGCAAGGACAAATGTCTTCATCTTTTTAAATTTAAAAAATTTGTTTCAAACTATAGAAGAGAAATTAAACTCCCAGAATGATTTGAGCCTACGAGCATAAAAATAGCCCTCTAGCATAGTATGCATTTATAACGAGAGTCATAATCTAAGGATCAGTCTCTCAAAATGAGAATGAGAATCAAAAAGAATTATAGGAAAAAAGTTGTGTCTCTAAAAAGACATATATGAAGCCATATGAATGTAAAAACCAAGCCAACCCAATTAAAATTCAAGCTTATTTAAATACATCTCTATACCCAGTCCTCCAACACACATATAAATATACACATAAAAAATACAATACAACCTAAAATTATGCTATTTAGATTTTTTAAAAAGTAATTATAGGACTTAACTCATATAGCAGCTAGGGAAATTATCACAGGTTGTAGCTACTGCCACTATAAGAATTGGTTTCAATTCAGCCTTTAATGAGATCAGCAATTTCTATTCATTTTCATGGGTACCTACTCCTGTAATGAAAAGGATTAATTTGAAGTCCTAGAAATGCATCACCTAGCTCATGTTGGAGGGTAGCTAGTCTCTGGGCCATAAATATAAATTCTTCAAGTACTAGGTTGACTATTTCATTAAAACTGACGATGTTTTAGTATTTCATATGCACAACCATGCAAAGGTTGTGTGAAGCAGGATTTTAATATAGAATGTATTTGAAGAGGAAAAGATGTCATGGAAAGGTGATCAGTTCTTAAGCAGTGATGTACCAGTGGGGGTGGAGGAATGCTTCTTTCATCAAGCAAGTACAAAATAATCTCTGAATCCCACATCTAAGATAGAGGATGCAAAGGCAGAAAAAGGGTTTTGTGCCATGGTTACTTTCTAAAATCAACAATATAAATTTATTCTATTTTCCCCTATTTAAAAATCATAATGTTTGGAGGGCAGGATTAAAGATTTAGGAGGAAGTAATGCACACATTATAGATCAAGCCACTACATGGTCCCTGAGCTGGCCCCTGATTTTAAGTGAGTTTTTCACAGGAGTTCTTCAACTCCATAACTAATGCCATTCACATAGACAATGTTGACAATGCAGCCTGCTGCCATGCTAAATGTGAGGGATACTGCAAAACTGACAGCAGGTTCACAAAGCAAAAGCCCTTTCAATTCCCTGGGGAAAAAAAAAAAAAAAAAACCAGTCATGAAGGACCCTCCCTGTATAATGTAAGTGAAGCACATGTAGTAATCAAGCAAGTAATTTAGTCCCAATTTGATCAATTCACTGAGGAAAATAAAAGACGATAGCCAATTTAGTCTTACATGCAAACAGTGGCTATTGGTCTCCTGATGTTTTACATTTTAATTAGGGGCATGATAGACTTAAAGTTTCACAATTTCTATTTTCTGGCAAAAGAAGAGTTGATCAGGATTTTGAGAGCTGACCACTAAAAATGTTTTTAATACCAAGAATTATTTTTAAAACAGTGACACTCCATCTAATTTTTAAAACTGGAAATTATGCAGAAAATGATTACATGTATATTTCTTTGGAAACTATTTCCAGAAGCTGCTCTGAACCCTAACACAGGACTCGTCATCTTGCAAGTGAATAATATCATATAATGATTCTGGGCCTTGCAGAAATCCTGCTTTTGGCCCAGTACCCTCTGTGACATCTATAAGCAAGAGAAGATCACCAATAATGATGTCCTGGACAGCAATCAGCCAAAATGTCCCAAGCCCATTCAGGTTATTGTCCTCCCCAGCAGCAGACAGGTGGATAGGAGGATTGGTAAATGATGTATGAATCCTTCTGTTGTACCTAGCAGAGGCAGAGTGTTTATCTTCCTAAATATTTGTAAGACTCCTGTCACTTAGATATATAATACTCCAAAAAGACAAAGAAGAAGAATATAAAGGAAGTTAAAAAAACAGTATCTTTTAAGTCATTGTGCTAAGCAGTGAGGTGGGGGAGGGACTGCCAAGTTTGAATAGCTCTGGGTCTTCAGTGAATGTGTTTATGTTAAATTAAAATCATAGTTTAATTCAATGAGGAGAACAACAACAATACACATGTCCACAGTAGTTATTTCCATAGTACAGTCCAAACCATTACACTAAGACTTTTTTTACTGTCCAGTTTTCATCAGATTGTTTTGTTGGTGTCATGTTAAATCCACAATTGCTAGAATATTTTAAGAATAGGAAGAACATTCATTTTTCTTGAATCTGGATTTATAAAATAAAATATTTGTTTTGCCTCTTGCTAAGTGTGGTCCATTTAGCTATTCACAATGAAGGTTTAGAAACTTTAGAGTTGGAATAATCTGTGTAATTCATCTAATCCAATTCTGTTATTTGAAAAACAAGATCTAGAGTTGAGAGGATGACACATGCAATTTAAGTCCTAAAATACATCATGATTTTTGCCCATGATAAACAATGCATAAAGTAAATAAAGCCTCCTCCTTCTCAGTGAATAAATGTGTACATTCTTCTACATGCACCCATTAGCCCATTCTGCATTCATATTCTCATTGAAGGGAGAGGTCTCCCCTGCCTCTCTCAGTTTTTATGTGAGCTAGAAATTAACAAAAGAGCTGATTAATAAGAACAGTATCAAGATTTTATTAATTTTACATATGCATGGTGATTTCCACAAGAGAATCAAGTGCAGAGATATGCCTAAAACACAATACTTCTATACTTTTTTTAGACAAAAAAATAATAAAATTGAGAGGGAATGACATTACTATGAGATGTGTGGAGGGAGATGAAGAAATTGGTGGAAGAAGAGTTATTTCAGGTTATCCAGGTTCACTGTAGCTCCAATGTCCAGACTCTGAGGTCAAGGCTACTCTCCAGTGTTCTGATGAAAGGGACATCCTTCTCAAAAGAACATGGAAAGACAGGCCAAGTGGCCCTTTCTGACAGTGAGTTCACTGGAGTAATTTCAGCTTGAAATAATCAATATACCAATTTGACATATTTTGAAATGGCATGTCCTTAACTCCTTTGCCATATTTATCCACTTCCCTTAAATGGTTCAGGGAACATGGGTAGGGATAAGAGCTGTTTGATGTTAGACCTAGTTCTCAAATTCAGTACTTCTACTTCTTAGGACTATAAACTCAGGCAATTACTTTATCACTCTGATACTTAGTTTCCATTCATAAAATGGGATGAATAATTCATAGGGTAGCTATAAAGATTAAGTGAAGCAATATATGTAAAGTGTCTAGTACATTTTAAGCACTCAATAAATATTAAACATCAGTCTGTTTTTATACAGGCACAAAATATTTCAGTGAATAATCAGTAAAAATCAACTTTTCCTTAATTCTGATTTTGAATCAAATGTTGGTCACAGTTTGCCAAATGTGGAACAGAAGTTTTGGAGGAACTGAAAATCCAGATAACAGTTATTTATTATAATTGGATTCCCATCTGTGATTAAATTTCAACATCTTAATGACTGGCAACCGTAGTAGAATAACAAGTCATAATATTTGTTGTGGACATCTCCACATGTAGAAGACTGATTATTTCTGGCTACAAGGCACCAGAGTCCTTAACATTACACTTCAAAATTAGGCATTATATTAAGTGAAATTAATCAGATGCAGAAAGACAAATTCCACATATTTTTCTACCATTGGTAGATGTTGAAAAGAATTCAATCAAAAAGTATAATAGTGATTACTAGAAGGGAATGGAGATAATAGTGTATAATAGTGATTACTAGAAAGGCTAGAAGAGGATGGAGACAGGAGGGAAAGGGGAGGATAGACAATAGTCACTCAAGCACAGTTACATGGAAATAATAAGTTCTAGTGTCCCACATCATGACAGGAGGACTATAGTTCACAATAACATATTCTGTTCTCTAAACAATTATGAGAGTAGCCTGAAGTTTCTAAACACAAAGTAATGAAAAGAAGATGGAAACATTAATTACCCTGATTTAGTTAGTACATACTGTATCTAAGCATTAAAATGTCACACTATACCCTATAAATATCTATAATTATTATTTGTCATTTTTTAAAAAAATATATTTAAGGAAATGGAAATTTTAACTACTTCATTGTGATGATTACTTAATGTATACATGCATTAAAATGTCACAGTTCCTCATAAGTTTGTATGATTAAAATGATAATTTTTTAAAGAAAGAATCCCAATATTAGCTTCTGGTTCATAAGGAAATGTTGCAAAGATATCCTGCTGAAATTGAAGCTCAGTGTATAAAGGTCACTTTTGCTCTCTTAAATAGCATTTTTTCTCTTACAGTGAGTAACTAAACACAGATTTTGATTATTTATAATGTGCCAAGTACAGTGCTGATGCTTATAGGAAATAATAAAACAAAATGGTGCTTATAAGTCACACACACACACACACACACACATAGAGGTGATCAGTTGGAAAATATACATATTGAGCAAGATTCTATGGACCCTAGACTCTAATGCAATGTTGACAGGTAGATATGACAAAAAAGGATACAGTGTGAAGAAAAGATCATGATACGCATCCAAAGAATGGAAACATAAGATGTGGTTTGTCCTTCCTCTTTTTTTTGTTTGATAAAATTATTTTTTTAAAGATTAACACAATTTATAAGCCTGAATATTCATTTTTCTCCTGCCCCCTTAATTATTATCTTCTCAAAGAATCTTTCATTTTTTATCTTAGTATCTAACCACTTCTCCAGATCGGGAACAAGCTCTTGGCAAGGTCAAATTCCCCAGGACCTCAGAATCTCAGGTGGTAGCTGGCACCAGTGTTCTTTCTAGAATATAGGAAGGAAGGGAAAATGAGAAACCAAGGTGATTTCTAAAATGTACATTTTAATGAATAGGTGGGAAGGGCACAGAAATGTGTACTTCCTCCCTGGTTTGGGTTGTTTGGGAAGAAGGATGAGTTGGTGATTTCAGTTTTGATGACAGCCCAACACTCCAGTGGAGGAGATTCTGGTCAATATTTACACATACAGGATTAGAACTCAAAAGGAGGCCAGGACTTTAGAAAGTGATCTTAAGAGTCATGGTAACTGTGTATGAGAAAGTTGAGGAGGGGTCTAACAAAGGAAAACCAAGAAACAACTTTATATGTGAGAAAGAAAATGTGAGAACAGAATATTGAGAAAAATTAAAAGAGAAGTAGGAGAACTTATTGTTGGAGCAAAATAGAGACCAAGCAAAAAATGAGGAAAGAGTTCAAGAACTAAGAAAGAGTTATGAGTTTCATAACTCCTCTGGTCACTGAACACCATTAAATATTCTTTTGGAACAGAATGGAAATCAGTGTATCTGAAGGAATTTTCCTTTTCATACTTCATGCATGTCTACCTGTGAACATCATATCATAGATCAGAGTCTACAGAAGTTAATATATATCAAAAGATGTATGAAGAATATGTTTATTTGAACCAATTTTAATATATTTCTATGATTTGCACAGTGACATCATTTTAATGGTATATTAAATGAAGATTTTATACTTCTTTGTAACTTTACAATATGAATTTTTAAAGCCTATCATTATTAGCATTTTTAAATATTATAAAATTTGTATCATTGATCACAATTAAACTACAGGAGAGTCATTCTTGATGTAGGAATGAGAAACCCACATACTATTTTGGTATCAGTGGTTATTATTTTCAGGAGGAAATGTTCATATATTTGAAAATGCAGTAGGAGAAGAAGACCACCCAAAGTGAGTTCAGCTTGCAGGTAGCCTAAGTGTTTTTCATTTTGGAAAGTGTGTATAGGTTGTGAGGGTAGGAGTAAAAAGTGAATAAATGAATATAGATGACCAGCTGACCAGAAAACCTGCCTGATTCAGTTTACAGAAAGTATATAGTTAGACATTTAGATGATCACTCTTAAGCTATTTTAGTTCCATTGAGGGTGAAAATTTCAGCATAGTACAAATTGCAAGATCTGGTTGGCTAAGCTAGTCTAAAATCAAATAAATTCATTATATATTGGTTATATAACAACTTCATATGTTATTATATAACAACCACAAATATCATTTCCCATGGTAATATGGAAGTGAATATATTTCCATGGTGGAATTAATTTAGTAATCTAGGTTCATACTCTGTGAGACCATCCAGAAGTCAGCATACTGTTCTATTCCCCTTTGAAGTAGATATTCATTCAACAATCCACTATTTATTCATTTTTAAAAAATTGAATGCTTTTTTTATTTCAGGTACTGCAGTAGACAATGGACATACAAACATAAATAAGTCCATCCCTGGACCCCAAGAGCTGAAAACTTATTAGGATTTTCTAGATACTTCAAAAATCATTAAAAAAAATTGAGTGATTTAAATTTCAATAGTGTTGTCATGCAACCACCATTTAAACTTTTCACCAGATTAGCATTCTCTGTTCATGCTATGATAGTTTTTGATGTCTGTATCCTATCTGATGTTCAAAATACCCTGGATCTTATGTCCAAAATAAATGTTTAACATGTAGTTATAGGAATTAAATTAATATAAAGTCATTAAAGTATATGTATAACATATTATTATATAATTCTTTTCGGTAGCCAACTTTTTATATTTATCAACCTACCAAATATCCCACTTTCATAAGTTAGAAAGGTTTTTGCTATGTCAGCCACAGAAAATAGTCCCAGAGATGCCTGGGGGGGCTTGAAAGTATTACACACCAAATAATAGATGGACAACATTTTGTTACCCTGAAATAGAGATAGATGTTTTTGCTTCTTAGTGAAAATAGGGCCGTGGAAGCTCATCATTCAAATCACAAAAGGACAACCCATAAGGACCAAAACCTACTTCATACATACTCATATATCAACTTCCCCATAGAAACTAATACATTTAACATGCCACATAGTACCTCCAACCTCTGGGAAAACAGCAAATATGTTATTTAAACTTAGTCTGTGCTTCAGAGAATACTTTGTTTAAAAGAATAGTTTCTATTTGAGAAAAATAAGAGGCTAGAACTTCATAGCCCCAAGGCCCTTTTCTATGTGTACTTCTTGAAGACACAACACTCCCCCTCAATCTACTGATAAAAAGTCCACAAAGGAGAGGCATGGGTGAGGAAGCATGTCTGTGGGAGGGAATGAGTATGATAGCTAGTTAGAAAATTGAGTTTTTTATTGAAAATATTGAGTTATTTAATTCTTAGTGATTCGGGGTACTGGTTAATGGTTTTACCTGAGATGTACATCTTAAATATTATGTTGTAACAAATGTCTAAAACGGAATCTGAAAAAAAACATTTTTTCTTCTATTATATACTAATATAACAAAGAAAAATAAATGTGGTTATAATACCCCATGCTTTATTAGACTACTGTAACTCCAGTGTTTCCTGTGGTTCCATGAAAACATTTTCTTGTTTGATTCATGTACATAGAGGCCATGAAATGGTCTCCAATTCTTAGCAATTTAGTGACTTTCTTGATTACAATTTAAAAACAACAGTTTATCGAAACCAAGGTCCTCCTTATCTGAACGAGGACAGAGGAATGTTCTCTTCAATTCTTTTTTCCTTTTGCATCCACCCTACACAGAACTTATAATCTTCTTCAAGCATCATTTACTTAAGTAATCTATACAAAATATCACTTATTGAATGTCTTTTCATGTTACTCCAGTCTTCCATAATCTTTTCCCACCCGATCTGATAATATTGCCTCCTCTAATCTGTTTTTAAATAGCTGGGAGTTAGAATATATAATCCATATGATCAGCATAAATCACATAGGTTAAAGAATCATTCTGCAAACTATGGACTGTGGAACTAATGTGGCCTGTCATGTATTTTTGTATGCCCCATTGGCTAAAAATAAAACCAAAAGTAGAAGATTTTATAATATGTGAAAATTATATAAAATTCAAATTTCAGTGTTCATAAAGTCTTGTTGGAACACAGCTATGTTCAAATATTTTGAACCACTTCTATCTGATTTCATATTACAGTGGCAAAGTTGAGTAATTACAACCAAAATTATGATCTACAATGTCTAAAGTATTTATTGTCTGACCCTTTGCAGAAATTTTTGATGATCCCTTACTTGCAGACTTTTAAATCAATTGATGGTGGACAGTTATCATTATTAGAAAGTCATAACAGTATGGATGTAACATATTATGCCATTATTCCTTACTGTAACCAATTTTTTATGTTAAACAACTTAACAACTATTCCACCTTCATGGGCTAAAAAGATTTTGCTATGCCAGCCATAGAATATAATCCCAGAGATGCCTGGAGGGGCGTGAAAGTGTTATATGCCTTCCCCTTGTTAGAACAACATATGCCAGCCATGATATACTCTACTATGTGAGCTATAAAAATATGAATCCCCTTTCAATAAGTATAGAAAAATACTTCTATCAAATCCCACTGACACTGTGGATTCAGTGGGAAATAATAGGATAAAAATGGGTGGGAAGACAAAACAAAAACAGAGAGAAAAAGGAGAATTTAGTGAAAAGAAAAAGGCAAGGGAAACAACAGGGAATAGTTTGTGGGGATACAGATGGAGAAAAACAGAATCAATTCATGAGGAAGTATAGATGTGATATTGCCACATCTAGCCAAACCCTGCCTTATTGCCTTTTACCACTAAAAAGAAAACAAAAAATACTGTTTATTGCTATTTATTGACTCATAAGATGTAGTATTATCTCAGTCAACTCTCACAATAACCCTAATTAAAGCAATAACATTATCCTAAGTTACATATGAGGAGTCTAAGACCAAAAAGATATCTACTGAGGGACAAACCCATTATTGTAACTCAGATATGATGTCAAGGCCCATTGTTATAACAGCACAATGCCTTTCTTCATTATTCTTCAATATTATGCTTAATGTTCAAGAGTATATATTTAGATCTTTAGGAAATCATGCATTTTTAAAATTACTGTAGAATATGACAACAAAAAACAAAAACAAAAGTGTCCTGCCTCTTACAATTATACACCTCAAAATCTTCTTATAAAATACAGGTGTTGATTTTTTTAAGACTCTCTTGTTAGAAAGGGCTATTGAGATTTTTGTGGACACCAAGAAATAAAAACTATATTGGCAGGTTTTGAGACTATGGACTGTTGATTAAATATCATTCTAAAAGTGAACATTTATTGACCTCTTCTTAGGTTTCATTTGCTCTTTTCTTGTGATAATCCTACAGGGTATGTCTAATTATTTTCCCTATTTACATTGCAGATAATTGTACTGTAGAAATGTTAAGTTTCTTACTCAAATTATAGAGCTAGGCAGGGAGGGGAGCTAGGAGATGAACTCAAGTGATCCACCTTCAGACCCATATGATTAACCACCATGTTAAGCTGAGAAAGTTCTTTTAAGCATTTAAATGTATGAGACATATTAGCACCTAAATGTATGAGACTCGTATTAGTAGATTCCATTTTCAAAAGAAAATGAATTGCTTTACCTTGCTAAGGCAACAATTTAAATATATAATGAGCCTGTTGAAATACATAAAATGCTATCTACAAAGACAAAGCAGCACAGCATCCCACCACAAAAGCACACAAGTACATACATATGTGTATACACACAAAATCAATAAGTATAGAAAAATACTTCTATCAAATCCCACTGACACTGTGGATTCAGTGGGAAATAATAGGATAAAAATGGGTGGGAAGACAAAACAAAAACAGAGAGAAAAAGGAGAATTTAGTGAAAGAAAAAGGCAAGGGAAACAACAGGGAATAGTTTGTGGGGATACAGATGGAGAAAAACAGAATCAATTCATGAGGAAGTATAGATGTGATATTGCCACATCTAGCCAAACCCTGCCTTATTGCCTTTTACCACTAAAAAGAAAACAAAAAATACTGTTTATTGCTATTTATTGACTCATAAGATGTAGTATTATCTCAGTCAACTCTCACAATAACCCTAATTAAAGCAATAACATTATCCTAAGTTACATATGAGGAGTCTAAGACCAAAAAGATATCTACTGAGGGACAAACCCATTATTGTAACTCAGATATGATGTCAAGGCCCATTGTTATAACAGCACAATGCCTTTCTTCATTATTCTTCAATATTATGCTTAATGTTCAAGAGTATATATTTAGATCTTTAGGAAATCATGCATTTTTAAAATTACTGTAGAATATGACAACAAAAAACAAAAACAAAAGTGTCCTGCCTCTTACAATTATACACCTCAAAATCTTCTTATAAAATACAGGTGTTGATTTTTTTAAGACTCTCTTGTTAGAAAGGGCTATTGAGATTTTGTGGACACCAAGAAATAAAAACTATATTGGCAGGTTTTGAGACTATGGACTGTTGATTAAATATCATTCTAAAAGTGAACATTTATTGACCTCTTCTTAGGTTTCATTTGCTCTTTTCTTGTGATAATCCTACAGGGTATGTCTAATTATTTTCCCTATTTACATTGCAGATAATTGTACTGTAGAAATGTTAAGTTTCTTACTCAAATTATAGAGCTAGGCAGGGAGGGGAGCTAGGAGATGAACTCAAGTGATCCACCTTCAGACCCATATGATTAACCACCATGTTAAGCTGAGAAAGTTCTTTTAAGCATTTAAATGTATGAGACATATTAGCACCTAAATGTATGAGACTCGTATTAGTAGATTCCATTTTCAAAAGAAAATGAATTGCTTTACCTTGCTAAGGCAACAATTTAAATATATAATGAGCCTGTTGAAATACATAAAATGCTATCTACAAAGACAAAGCAGCACAGCATCCCACCACAAAAGCACACAAGTACATACATATGTGTATACACACAAAATCAATAAGTATAGAAAAATACTATCAAATCCCACTGACACTGTGGATTCAGTGGAAAATAAAAAGCACACAAGTACATACATATGTGTATACACACAAAATCAGTCACAGTGGGAAGATGCACTTCTGAGGTCAAAGCTATCCCATACTGCATTATGATGCTTATCAACTTAGCAGCGCATTGGAACTCTTCCACGATAAGCTACATGTTTTGACCATAGAGGAGTAGCTTTGGGTTTAAGTGTCCCTTCTGTAGGCGACGCTCCCAACCAGCTTCCCTCATCATAAGATCCTGGTACTGTTAACATGAAGTGTTCGCTCTTATTCGTGGGCTGAGAGTGGTGCATAATGAACAAACAGCCTCGGGTAGCCACGGTCCACAAAGTCCCCAAACACTGATGAGCACAGAGATTGAGCTATCTTTTCAACCTTATTACTGTTTTAAGTCGATTTCAAGATATGAGGTCTGTGGAATGAAGAGGACAAACCTCACTGCTGCTGGCATAACATTTGTCAGTAAATTGCCTTGGATATTTTATCAACACAATGTGCTGCATTTCAGAAGCACTACACCATCTAAAAAGACAAATGCTAAAATTATATTGTAATATTTGGACACTCTCTTCCTAGAGGTCAATGTAAGGACACCAAGTAATTACACCATAGCATGAGATACTTAATTACAGAGTTGCATATTATCTCTACTAAATAAAGTCAATTTTATTATAGCAATTTCTCATCTCTGAGAAACACCGCCCTCCAGTATAGAAATTCTGGAATCTGAAACCATATGTACATTTAAGGAGGTGATACCCTGCCTTAAAGGTTGACTTTAAAATTCTAAGGTGTATCTCAAACAAGAGGCTATCTTAAAACTGGAGACATGAAATGATCTAGTGTTGGTGTAGCTCAAAAATGATAATAACCACAGTAAGCCCTTTCAGTGTTTTCTACTTCCGTTAAAAATGAGAATGTTTGCCAAGATCACACAGAATGCTCACCACCTCCTCTTGACAAATTTAAACATTAATAATAGTAGCAACTATAACATTTTGTCTATCTTGCTGCCAAATCATCACCCTGCAATGCTGAAAATTTAAAGTCCCTTACCTTCCACTCGGTTTATTGGAAAGGTTTTATTAGAAATAAGTCCTATTGTGGCTACATAACCTGCATTTTAACCTCATTATTCTCTGTTTCAGCACTGATGGCCTGACAAGTGTAAAACATTCATGAAAACACAATCGCAGTCTTCATAAATGTATCCAGGGTTTAATCTATTGTAGCAATGATCTATGCATTACAACTACTTATTAAAGTAACAAAAGCACAGATTTATATGGTTTATATTGTTTACGTAAACACACCCACACACATATGTAATTTATGTATGTCTATAACCTAAGGTGACAGTAGTGGGCCTTAAAACTGAGATTTAAATTGATGCCTTTTTGTATTATTAACAGGGACCTTTTCTTTCCATACTCCCCTTAGTTGTTTAACATGAACAACTTTCTTTTTCCACCCATTCAACAGCAGCACTCACCAAGAATGCAGATCACCCTAAGTCAGTAAGTCTTGATAACCAGATTGTTAATCATCGCATGCACACAGCACATTTACCAACCTCTAATGTATTGTTTTTCCTTCTCTCACACAGTATGAAGACATTCTTAAATGGGTTTGCTTAAATATTTCCTTAAATGTAGCAACCAAAATGATTGTATAAATAAAATAGAGGAGCAACCTTGTATTCATTTAAGATTAAAGTTCCAAAATTTAAAGTGTCATGTACAGATTCGGCAATAAGTGAAATGTTTTGCCTCTTCCTTAGTCTTCATTTTATTTAGTATGTTAAACATACAAATATCAGACTGCAGAAAATGCATCCAAGTATTTTCCAAAGTATACCACTTTAGACCTCTAGATGGCAAGCTTTAGCAAATTTTTACAAGTAGCCTGAATTCAGTCTCTTATAAATTCTGTATAATCCACGTATTGAAATGATTTTCAGTTTAATAAGCTACCAGATGTATTTGTGCTCTTGTGGAACAATGAATGAAAAAAGGGAATTGCAGATTTTTTCCCTAAAATTTAATCTTTTTCTTTGTGATCACATAATTGTAGTAAGAGGGTGTCCTAGTGTCATTGAACATGCTTCTTTGCTGTGCTGGATACTCTGGAAAAGTTTTACCTGGTTGATAATTTCAAGTGACTTCTTAAAAATCAACCAATCCGTTATAATTATAAAGATTAGTTAAAGCTTTTGTTAGGGGATTTTTGGAGATCTCAATGGATAATAACAAAAGTTCTTTGAAAAATATAAAGTAGAAGTTAGGTGTGAGTCTGACAGTCAGAATCCTCTCCACCTCCAACATGCCTTTTACAAAACAAACATCTAACATAGCTAGTTTCTGAAGTCCATGTTGTTTTGTGATATATAATGCATATCTGTTTAATTCTACAATAATTCCTATCCCTTTAGTCAAGTTTAAAAATCATATTTATTTTCAGGGCTCTTTTTTTAAGAGGTGTATGTATTTAAAAACAATAAAATTAGTAAGAGATGGTAATTGAAATATAAGCAAGTGGCACTGAAATGGGCAAGTCCATTTTGTGTATAACATCATTAGCAATAATGTTGAAACATACAATACAGGTACAGATAGGATACATATACTAAATTTTCAAAGAGGACTTGAACAGTATCCTAAATTAGCACTGGCTATAAGTAAGTCTATTACTTGGTGTACAGGATATCATAGAACCCTCTTTTCTGAAAAATGGTCCTTCCCACATACATATGGTCACTATGGAAACAGTATTTTAGTATGATGTAATACCGGATACTGATCACAACTGGCATCTGACTCAATTAGCATAAGCATCTGACAAAATCTGGAACAAAGTTCTTTTCAAATGTCAACTTCTGGTCAACAGCATGGGTCCCTGACCCAAGATGAACTGAGTCTTTCCCTAAAGATAATGAAACAGAAAAAGAACAAGTCTCCCTCCATAAAGTTTGTAAACTAGTGGCAAGTGGATTTTTCCTCCCATGTGAATTAGGAGGAGGCTGAATGAGAGAGAGAAAGAGAGAGGTTATAAAGATCTCAAATGGTGGATAGAGTCCCTCAGGAATTGTGCTCTCTCTGATTCCAGTTTTATGTAGTTTTTCCATGCTGGGAATGAACCCGGGGCTTCCAACATGCTAGGCAAGTGTTCTACCAGAGAACTACACCCCTAGCTCTAATCCCAGTCATTTTCTTAGGCTGAGATTTCAGATCTTTCCAATTTGGGCGACAGCCTAGAAGCCATTCTTTAAGTTACCAATTTCCTTAAGCTTGCTTAATTTCCCTTTTGAAAATTTTATGCTAATAGAAATTTAACTAATACTCATTGTTCTTTATTTTTTGTTATTATATTTGGAAAAAGAATCTTTTTTGAAGTTGCTAGTTTTAATTATTATTTACAGAAATATTAACTGAGAGTAAACATATCCTTTTAAAAAAATATTTATTTATTTGCTTTTAGTTGTACACAATGCATTTGTTTATATGTGGCGCTGAGGATCGAACCCCGGCCGCGCACGTGCTAGGCGAGCGCTCTACCGCTAAGCCACAACCTCAGCCCAACATATCCTTTAAAATACAATAGAAGCATAATATATACCTTCTTATCAAATCCAAGCACATTAATTTTTATTTGAAATTAAAAAACGTACTTCAGTGCAAAGAAATTTGTGACCATACACATGTAGCGAACTCAAATAAACATAAGATTTCTTTTCATTTATAACTGTAAATTCATTCTTTGGAGGAATATATGTATGTATCCTCCAAGAAACACACTAAGATAAAGACTTTTGATAGCTATTAAACAATATTTTGATTAAGTGTGGTAATATTTTGATTAAATGAGGTAAAGGTAAAGTCCTGGTTTGAACTCAGCTCTCCTATTCACAAGCTAGATGACCTTTCAAAAAATCTTTATAATTTTGTATCACAGTCTTTTCAGGCAAAAGACTTATTCAACAAAACCTTGAGATTTTTTTCTGTAAACTCTCTTTAGATGTTCATGGAATTCCTTTTAATTTTGTATGGTGAAAAAATGCAGATGGTTTCCAAGAGGGGTTCCTCAAGCCCTGGTGAAACATGAAATATCATAAGATTAGTGAGTCTTGACCAACAACAGATCTTCAAGTGGAAAATATAGAAGGGGTTTACAATACAGCAAAGATGCAAAGATATCACAATAACTCATATGACTTAACTGAAGCCAACATCAAGTAACATGGAGAGTCTCTGCCTAAGTGTGTGAGGATGGACTTGAGCACATGGATCCACTCATCCCTGAAGTCAGTCCTACACTTTGTTTGGTGAGCTAATGATTTTCCATTTTCCCCAGACCAGCTCGTATAAGGTTCCATTATGAACCAAAGCAGGGGGCTGCTGTTGTGGTTCAGTGGTAGAGTGCTTGCCTTGCACAGGTAAGGCACTGGGTTTGATCCTCACCAACTCATACAAATAAAAAAAGTAAATAAAATAAAGGTGTTGTGTCCATCTACAACTAAAATATTTTTAAAAAGAAAGAAAGAAAGAAGCCTCAAAAACACATGGTCAATCCTTCTGACTCATGTTTTCCAGTGAAATCTCTTATTTTTCATGACTCCAAAGTGCAGAATCACAGCTCAAAAATAAGATGGAAACTACTTGTCTTTTTGCATTTCCTCCAGATTTCTATAGGAAACTTTAATATGTTGCTGTCTAGAAAGAATCACGTATGTAAAAGCAGCATAAATTTTCACCAGATCATATATCCAGATGTTTGTGCTCAGAAATGTGCTATTGACACATACGGTTTGACAGAATGTTTTCAGAAATTTTGAAAACTCACAAAAAAGTGGGTCAAAATTTACAAGATGACATATCAAAGAGATTTATCTTTCAACATAAGATTAGTGAGTCTTGCCTAACAGCACTTCAAGTGGAAAATATAGAATGGTTTTACATTATAGCAAAGATGTCCAGAACAGTTTGACTTAACTGAAGCAAACATTAATAACATTAAGAGGAAAAATTTTATGGTTTTCGGTTCTCCTTGCTCTATAATGTGCCAAATGCTGGATACCAAAGTATTTGTAAACTGGATACCAATGTATTCTTAAACTGAATACCTTCAGAAAAGCATAATTGAAAGATGGCATAGACATATATAGCTAAAAACTGGAATAATGCAGATTGGAAAAGAGTAATCTCTGGAGGAGGGGGACAGAAAAATATGGTGTAAGAAAACCTGAACTGAAATTCTTGACCTATCCTTTGCAAGACAGAGTCTTGGAAAAGTTGCCTGATATCTCTAAATCTCTGCTTCCTCACCCATAATATCAGATGGACATAATGATGAGCTGTGTGGCTTTCGGCACTGCAGACTTTCCTAGAAACTCCACCACCACCCATATCCAAGAAGCAGCGCTGCCTCTCACCGCTCTAGTGGAGGTGCAGGAAGGTGATCCTGATCAGCCCATCAGACCCTGCACTGGGAGTGGAAAGCCAGAGAGGTCAGGTGATCTTCAATAGGAAAAGCAGGGAGAAGACAGCTGAGAAGATACTGTTGATGATACTTACTTCAAACAAAGACAGCCTGAAATAAAGAATAAGATGATAAACAGAGAGATATAGTTAAAAACAGAGCCATGCTGTTGTGGTCCCTGAGCCATTGGGAGCTCAGCTGTGTTCTGTAAGACCTGATGCTCCTTATTCAGCCTTTTCCTTGGAATCACTAGCCCTTTCACCTCCTCTTCGAAATTAGTACCTATCACATGCTGCCAAGAAAAGTCCTAATCTGCTTCTCTAATTTCATATATTTTTTTAAATAAGATTTTGAATACAGCAAAACTTTAAAAACCTTAAAGCCTTTCTCAAATATAAGACAGTGTCATCATGATTGTTATCTACAACTAACTCCAGATGTTGGAGGGGCTGTCATCTAAGGGGATTTCTTATTGCAAGTCATTTCAAATGGCAGCATCAGGGGAAATGGTTTGATGAAATTTAAAGGGAGGAAGATTTTAGCTCTGTGTAAGAAAGGAGATTTTAAAAACTGAACTCTTATAGTTTTCAGAAGTCCTGAGTGCTAACCATTATACTCTGGAACCAATCTTCTAGTTTTCTAGTGTTTAACCCAAAATTCTATGACATGAAGTCTCTGTAATTGTGTTCCAAATATCGAACCTGATCTAATCTACAATAATAATTCTTCAGTTCCATTTTCCTTTAGATAAAATGCTGCCTTTTCAAATTCTCTAGCACCTATGTTTAATATATCCTCACCTATACACACATATGTACTATATATATATGTATATATATATATATATACATAGATATATATTACTTATGTACATTTTAGTTTACTATGTACATGGTTTCTAAACTGGTATTTTAAAAATGGTATTGTCAATAACTCTTCTTTCCAGAAATACCCTTTTTGTGTGTCAAAAGTAAACAACTACAAATTAAGGGAATCATCCATCCCCAATCTTTTACCATATTTTTCATATAGAGCTGAATTTTGGGTTGGGGGTATTCAGGGATAGAAGACAAAACCTCTGTGAAGTCACTGGCATATTGACTTTTCTGCACATAGAAATAGTAAGCCACAAACACATAACCCTACCTGGACTAATTGGTATAAAAATCAGAAAGTTGCTCTAGACCAATCAAAGGGGCCTTTAAGACTTATGCTGGGAATTTCGGGACAAACACTGTCTTTGTACTCCTGTAAGCATTTGGTACTAAGATCTTCTGGCAGCTTTTATGTGACCATGTGGGGAAAAAATGATGGAGTAGTGGCTAATAGCTTAGAAACAAAGTAAGGAAATAAGCCCAACTAAGTCCTTGATGACCAAGTTGACTAGATTAAACCCCACAATAAAACTACCATAAAGATGAACTTTTATGTTCCAATATTATGTTGGTATTGTTGTTTGTTTGGTTGGGGCTCAAACCTGAAGCAGGCTAGGCAAACACTCTACCAATGAACTACATCCCCAGGCCTCCCTTTTAGTGTTTAAGACAGAGTTCATTTGTCTTTAACTTGTGATTGAAAACATCCTAAATAATGCAGATGAGAAGAGTGATGGATAAGATTGTCCCCATTCCTATCTTTACAAACTGCGTCCACAAACTCCATGCATCTGTACACTTACGTTAGGGGCAACATCCACAAAATCCACAAAAGCAAGGGTTGTGACAGCAAGATTTTTAAAATAAATATAAAAAAATGTGAAAAAAATTACTCATATATCTCTAGATCATGAATTTTCTGCTAAATGGACTGAGAAAAACTCTGAAAAATCTGGAGTTTTGGGTGAAATTATGGAACACATAAAATTTGTCTTAAGACCAATATTCCTCCCTTCTCACACTGAATCCAAGCCCTTTCTTCCAAAGAAACATGTACATAGAATATTTGTCTTTGTCTGTCAGTAGCTACCATATACCCTAAATACTTTTTGATTTCCAATATTTTTTTTTCTCTACAAGATCCGCATCTGGAAGGGTATTGAAGTGAGGATGCCTTTATATTAATTCCCAGAGTTATCTCCATTAGAACAACAGATTCATGTGTAAGTCAACAGGAGAATTCCCATAACAAATGTTTCTAAGTATGTTTGTAATAGAATAGAACAGAAATTACTGTAGTATATGTGAATCTCAGTCTACCAATTCAGATTTTTTTAAAAGGCTTTCTTTTTCCATCATTTAATTTAATTTAATTAATTTCTGTCTCTAGTCCTCCTCCTCTCTCATGATAAGAACTTACCATGTCTATGTTTACTCTTTACACTCTCTTATTGTCTCCATTCCTGGAGCAGGGAAGGTGAGTTTATATATGCTGAGACTAACTTGAAAAATATTACCAAGAACCAAAAACTACATCAAGGGTTTTTTACTACAATGTTTTATTAGTAAAGTGATAAGTTAATTGACAATTCTTAATTTTGCTGATTGCTGTATTAGCTAGAGATTTCTCGTAACCCAGTCTTTTACCTAAAGTTTCATTTGCCCAAATAATATTGATATTGGATAAGCTTTGATAAGCAATGTTATGATAGCAGAATGAGTGGGTAATAGTGAAATCTCCAACATCACTGCTCCAAAGGCATGAAAACAGACAACCACCCTAAGGCAATGGAATGATTCAGAAGAGGGGAGATAAATGAAGGAATGGTTTTCAAAGAGAATGCCTGAGAAAAATAATCTGCACAGTTTTCAGAAAACAAGTCTCATAAAGCAGGAATAGAAGAAAATGAGCTGGGACACTTCCTTTTCTTCTATAAGTCTGTGCAACCTCATCAAGATCAAACATAACCTGGCCTGGCGAGAAGTCAATTGGTAAAATAAATTATCAAGAATATAATTAAGTAAGCAGAGAAACGTGGACTTTTTCTTGGACTTTTTCATATCAAAGTTATAAAATGGAGCTTTAGGGGGTCATTCCATCAACATTGCTAACAAAGTCTACATCTGGCTTGATGCTGAGTGAAGGGCCCTCCTTAAAATCAATTAGGGCAATTATGAACCAGTGGTGCACGAAGGCATGTCATTGGTTAATTGAGTCAAACACAGTTAACCAACCTTTCTGAGTAATAAGTATGTAGGAAATCCCTGGTATTCATTGGAGCTTTGTCCTAAGCCTTGCTATTTAAAGTCTGGCTCCTTTGTGGATATGAAAGGGAAAGTGCTTGAAGAAGTAGGGATGGCTCAGCATGGTTTCTCTGCCTAAGAAAGCACTAGAGAGAATCCCCTTCCTATTGCCACCAAATGTTCTCCCTATCTCAGAAGATTCTCTTTGTGCCCAAATTCAGAGGACAAACGTGAAGACAAAAATAACCAATCAAAAGCAGATAACCTGGAAGTTGTATTGGTCAATAAGCTAAATGTGAACTTTGATCCAAAACTCAAGCTCTTAGAAGTTTTTTTGTTTGTTTGTTTGTTTTATTTATAATAGTAGTATGTATTACAATTCATAATGCACATATATAGCATCTTTTTACATACAACTGTTTGTATAAATTTGTCACTCTTCTACTGATCTATGTCCTAAAAAATTAAGTTTCAAAACATTATCCAAATACTAGCTTAGTTTAGTACTCCCTTTTGTTTTCAGGAAAGTTGGAGAGTCAAAAGCCACAGAGTGCTTGCTGTGGTAAGATAGCAGGAAATATGACTCCTGTTGGAATCCAGCCTTCTCCAAACATGAAATTTTAGTTATTCTCCATTGTATCTGGTTTTCTTGAAGACAGCTTTGTTACAGAAGGAATGGCTAACAACCATCTCTTCTGGCCAAGGGGGAAGAAAGCTCAGAGCTAGTAGAGATTTGGAGTAAAGCATCAACATCCATAGGTTTTCAAGGAACACAGTTTCTAACCAAAGCTATTCCTTTGTGTCTATGCAAAGCCTCTGCCCTAATTGTTATCTTAAGCATTGGGCAAATAAGCAAGAATTATTTTAAAGGATCCAAATAGCTCATATTCTCCTGCTGGGCACACTTCTAACAAGTTGGCATTAGCACACACCTTTCTCTGAATGGAAGAGAACAAAGAGAAAGAACAAACGAGATATAAAACAGAAAACAAAAATGCCCTAGGGTTGTTCTGAACTCCAGCGGCTCTGCCCGGGTGAATGGTGCTTCATCAGCACAGTGGGAAGTTCCTGGGTACACAGGTCCCATGCCCTAGAAAATGCCTCTGATGTGGATCTCTAATCAAACTAAACAAAGAATTTTAAAGAGAGAATGGGGGGGAAAATAAAAGGCATGTTTTTGTGGGAAGAATATTACTTTGCCTCACCTGCTCTAGAATCAGTACTCTGGCCCCACACATAACTGTTTGGAGTGTTCTCTCCCAGCAAAACAAGACTCGAATTATTTATGTTATCATCATGTCACACTACATGAGGCTACAATGCATAACAATAGACAAAAAGAAGCCTCAGGTGACACAGACACAGATGGTAGCACCAATTGTTTAAGGAAAAAGCCCTGATCACAAGCTTTGCATTGAAACTACTCTGACAAATGAAATCATCATAAGAAGAAAATAGAACTTTGATTGAATAATAATTCTGAGTTAGTGTCAACTCACCCAATACCCACATTCATCTCTGGCTTTAAAGATGGCTTCAGAATAAAATGAGAAGGACACAGTTTGGTGTTTCACATGAATAGAAATTAAGCATTGTGACATCTTCTGAGAAGCAAGGAGAATTCATTCCCATGAAATGAAATGGGCTTAAGTTTTAGAAAATGAGGGTACATGTATAACTATCTCTAAGTGTTTGCTCTCAGTTGTGTGAACAGAGGCCAACAAGCTAACACAGTAGCAGGGGGGAAAATACGCTAACCTAAGCTTAAATCTATTTTTTCATTTTCTCCATGGCCTACATGGAGGTATCAGTGTATATAAAAATAACAGATACATAGAACATTTAAACAACCTTTTCTGAAATGTTTATGGTTGTGATCTCATGTTGAGAGTGTCATTTGGATAGCCTTAATATTTAAGATGTCTCTGCAGCTCTTTAGTTCCTTGCCCTTTATATTGAACAATGACAAAGATGATAGTGAAAGCATCACACACAGCTGTCAAATTTGATATATAACCCAGAGTCCTTCAAAAACCCAGGGTTCAGATGCATACAACCCTGATTCGCAGCTTCTTTCTAGGGCAGGTCTTATCTCTGGGTCTAGCGCTGCCCTTGCACACCCAGTGTGGCCTCTCTCTTATTTTTCTGTCTGTCTGTTTGCTTCGAGGGAGCTAAGCCAAAGATTTCTATTTCGTGTGTCTTTTTAGGTTTTGTTGCCTGCCATTCTCAGTCTGCCCCCTTTCTCATTCTATCCAGAAGCTATTTTGGCATCTTACTGTCTTTCCTCTCTTGTGCGTGACTTGCCTTTGAAGCTCATTTCCAGCTGCACACTTTCCATGCTGGTTGGCAGGCTGAGCTGTAGGATTTCATTTTTAGTGGGTGTTGTGGTACTTGATGTCCCTAGTGATGTAAATAGAGCTCTGAAATTTCCAGAAAAAAAAAAAAAAAAAGAACATTCCACACAGTCTTATGAGTAATGGTAGAAAGCTTGAAGGAATTTAATGAATGCATCTTATGTAGAATTTCTTCCCCAAGTATACCCAGAGTGAAAAGTTAATGTCTATGACCTGCCCTATTGCCTCATTTTTCAACATGTTAAAGGTGGTATTGGAAAGGTGATAATGCTTAACAACCTTCCATGGATTACCAAGCTATTTTAGCCTCCCTAAGCCCAGGAAGGGCCTCTTTTCTCACCTATAATTAATAGTCATTTTTCAGAGAGAGCACAAGCTGGAAGTATATATCATGCACATATAGCTTTCATTTCTACATCTAAAAAGGACACCCTTGGTGTTGAGAATGGTCATCAAATTGTAGGTGATACTGTTATTTCACTCTTGTTCCAGATAAAGACACTTTTCTGTCTGCCTCTGGTGTGTACGGCTGGTTCTTATTGCCCCCAAGTTACCATGTATGCAGAATGGCTTCTGAGAGTTGTAAGGTTGTCCATAATTTTTTGAACTGGAATGGCTTCCCCAGAGGCTAAATTTATATTCTAATAACATATTCTTCATTTCCAATCTCCCTAAGCAGGCCCTCAGGAAAAGATTATCCTGAAGCCAAATCTATAGTCTATTCATCCTTCTTCACCATTAGTAATGAGAAATGGCTCTAACACAGCTCCTCAATTGTAATCTATAAGGCCATGTCCTCATATACTAGCTTGGATCATAACTAATTCCATTCACATACATGTCTATTTAGGAGAACTGTAATGGCTTGCTAATAACTGAAAATATATCAATGCCAAGTTTTGAGAGATATGCATACTATTCATATTGTTCCTTGTATTTCTCTCCCATAAAGAGACTACTGTTCTTACAGCAGGAAAAACTACAAATACTCTGACCACTTATTTAGCACAGTTCATTAACTGATTGAAAATAGTTCATTCAGAGGTTGTGGCAGTGCTGGAGAGAGATGGGAAATTGTGACAATTTCTACAGTCAGCATCTGGACTCTCTTTTTACAGATGGGAAGGATGGTCATGCTGTATCTTGAGGCACACTGCTAGTGCTTTATGGAAAGTTTACACATATAGATAAGAGGCACTTCTTGTTTAAAAATCCTTGGCAACTTGGTGGTAAATCTGGGAGCTTTCCTACTTTTCAATTTAATTTTCCTATCATCTTCTAGCAAAGTTAAGTGTTGTCTTTAAAGTTTCTTGAGTTTTCTATGTAACAAAAAACCTTGTGCATAATGTTAGAAGACCTGCAGAAGACTGATAATTCCTTAACACAAAGTCTATCAGAGAAGGACTCATGATGAAAGAGCAGAACCCTTACCCTTTTTGTCACTTGATGCAGAAGGTACTCCATAGTACCAACTAATGAGAGCCCAAAAGAAGTGAGCAAATGTAGGCAAAATCCAGAATTCACACAAAAGGAAGAGGTCTTAAGGTTAATACTTAAGGGTCAGTCCTGGGGGAGAATTATTCTCTGGATAACTTTGAAAGGAGATGAACTTGGGCATGAAGAAATCTCAACCTTCAGATTTTAGAGGTAGGATATCAGCTTTGTCATAAATAGGCCTCACCCTCTCAGCTCGTAATTTTTCACATTTTATTGGAATATCTCATGTGATATTTCAGAAAAATCTGTGTCATCACTTCTTCTGTAGTAATCCAGTGTGCTGCACAACTTTGGATTCTGCTCACTTCTGATTAAAAGAGCCATGTTATTAAACAACAGTGATAAGGCATTAATTTTTCACAATTTTTCATGGATATGTAGAACTAAATGTCATAACTCAGATGGACATAGCATAGTGCTCAGCAAGGAAAGGAGGTCTGAAGAAGTTCACTGAGCAATGTTCTATTTACACAAACAAACAATAACATTCCTTGAGCATTTATTCTATGCCAGGCACAGCTCTAAGTATTCTACAGGCATTCACACATTCAGAACACACAATAAACCTTTTAAGGTACTGGCTATAGTAGTTTGATCAAGGACAAATTGTTAATAAATGGAAAAGATGAAGTTAAAAGGCAACCAGACTAGAGCATGCTACTTAACCATTATTCTATACTGCCCATGTCAACACTCTACTTTTCCTAGAAGTATTACTTGATTAAGACCACCAATGCTCACAGATTCATCACTTATCAATTGTGACAATAATGCTGCATGATAGAAACATCAGCAATATACAATACTGAGAATTTATCAGTAGTATTCAGTTGATCAATGTTACACTTGGATGTTCTTACCTGAGTTCGTTCATTCTTTTGCAGTAGTTATTTTCATAAATCTCTCCACCAGGGTTTGCATCTTGTTTACCAATATTCCACTGGCCCAATGCAAGACCCATAGTAGAGTTTAAGAGTCAGAGTTCAAGAGCCCTACTAAAGGTAGGTGGCCCTGGGTATGGATTCAGGGAGAGGTAAAGAATTGGATCATTATTTTGATCTAGTATAATTGGTAAAAAGGAAAGTGAATTACACTCAAATCCAAATTCTCTTCTTTTATACATTCATTCATCCATCCATACTAATATTCTGGGCATATCAAGATAAAATTCAGTTTCTATATCAAAAAGGCTTATAATCTTATGGGTAATATAGATAAACCAGTACTTGTAACACACCAAGTCATTTCAAAAAATGTTATGACAGCAAAGAGTAGAGCTCCAAAGAAGGGTTCTATTTAAGCTGGGGAAAGACAAGGGGTAGTGATGACTCCTAAATCAACATTTAGGTTGAATACAGAAGTGCAGGTGATTCTGATAAAAGACTTAGAGTTGCAAATGTGCCTAAGGTATTCTTTACGTGAAGCAGGATGCCAAGAGATTATGATGTAGAATAAGATCTTGAAAAATAGCCCAAATGATCCAGAATGCAGTGGGAGATTATGAAAGATTTTAAACAATCATAAAAAGTAAAAACAGTGTCTGAAAATTTTCTGATTGATGCTTTATAATATTATACATATGTACATGATATTACATAAAGAAAAGACCCCCATGGTTTTCTTCATTATGAAGTCACCAAAGCCTCTTTGTTTTTGATGTCCCTGAGTGGCAACAGGCCCAGAATGACTATTTCACACTTTCTGTAAAGCACCATGTGAGATAAAGACCAAACGATTGATTTATTTTTGTACATTGAGAAATATATTTCTCACACGAACCATGAACATATGAGTCAGCAAGGTTGGCACATTGGCTTCCCGTGGTCAACTTGTGTGGCTAAGCAGCAATCGTAATCAAAGTCTGCTTTATTGATTTGCTGTGACATATTACAGTGACAGAGACCCCAAAATAGAAGTCAGGTAGACCTGAGAATCAGATGTTGTAGTAAGTGTGTACTCAAACAATGGTAAGTAGATAAATTGAATGTTTAGTGGCAACAGACAAGGATACCTAATGTTTCCCTAAAAGCAGGGTTAGGGTTTCAATTCAGAGTTGAGCTACCTGTGCCCTACACCAAATCCAAGAATTTGCCTTAGTAGTACATAAATGACTTTATGTCTGATGATGAGCATATGTTCTTTATTTCATAATTATTACCATTTACCCAAATTCATGACCCCTTTTCCTGTTTTCCATAGGTGATTGATGTCCCTTCAGTGTGGCACCTTTTTCAGTATAATATATTAATACTTCAACCAGAAGCCATTGGTTTATCATAAGTTTGCTGATCTATAATCTAATATTGATTTTATCATTTATTTCCCAGAGAGCAAATTATTTCTTTGGTTGCCAACATTCCTAGTGAGCTTCTTATCGTACACTTTTTATACTTAAAATAAGGACTCTGGAATATGCAGGTTGATAACTATTATCCAAACACACATAAACAGTCAAGTTTTAAAAAAAAAAAACAGACATTTTTAGTTATTTAATGATGGAACTCCTCTAGTGAGTTTTGACCTATAATAAAAACATATGAGTTTTCTCTATGTTATTTAAACCAATATATTCATGAAAACATGCCTTTTATATACTGGAAATTTTAACTTCAAGTAATGCATCTTTCTAATTATATAGTAAAGGGCAACAGATATCTCCAGGTAATCTTTGAAATAGAAGAGGAAACAATTTGTTTGTTCTCTGATTTCTCATTCTTTTTACTTTTGCACTTTATTACCATAAGCAAAACATTTGAACAAAACAGGATTTTGGTTTATAGATGATGGTCTTCTGTTAATGTTGAGAAACCCTCTTCACTCCTAAATAATACTTTGATTATATTATGTATATTTCCCAGGCAACAAACGAAGGAAAAGGAAATAAAATAAGCAGACTCCAAATTACACATTGATATTGGGTTTATATGACTTCAACAATGTTGAAACAAGATAAGCAATTATAATAAGATATTGCAGGCACTCATGATACACAAATCATGCACAAAGTCAGAAAAAGTTTACACCAGAAAAAATATTGCAACTTACGTTTGCTTGTTTTTGTTTCTGGTTTTGGTTTGTTTTACAACTGTGTTAGATTGAGGAATGGAAAATTACTGTGTTTTTCAGAATGATTTTTTTTTTTTTTTTTTTTTTTTGCAAATAGTAGAAAATTCAATTCAAACAAGCTTACCTAATAAAGATAATTACTGGTTTTGTGATTGAAAAGTCTACCAGGCAGTGCTTTAAACCATGGCTCATAAACTATCACCAGGAATTGCTTGTATTCATTTTGTATTTCTCAAGCCCTCTTTCTACTTCATTTTATACTTCATTCATTGGAGGCATCTCCTCTCACAGGCCAAGAGGTATGAAAGTGGCTCCCAAGAAATTATACTTCCACATTGCTATCCACAGTGAGGAGCTGTGAGCCTTTTCTTTCTTTTTTTTTTTTTTTTTTTTTTTTTTTACGTACCGAGAATACTGAGAATTGAAACCAAGGGCATTTCAGGAATGCTTAAGCACTGAGTCACATCCATAACCCTTTCTATTTTTATTTTTCAGCTATGATGCTGAGGCTGGCTTTTGAACTTGCAATCCACTTGCCTCAACTTCCTGAGTCGCTGGTATTACAGGCCTGCATCACCACGCCCCCAGAAAGAAGTGCATTTCTATCACAACCTCCTCATTGATGCCCTGAGATGCATTCTGATTGGACCAGCAAAACCACAGGCCAATCTTTGAACAAATCACTTTAGTAGGGAGCTCTGTGCCACCTCTATACCTGATAATTGGGTCAGATTCCTGCAGGACAGGGTTAGCACAGCAGCAGGGAGGAGATGTTCATTAAAATCAGAGTAGTGTGCCAAGAGAAAGGAAATAAATTATGGAGTCAGTAAGTGACTTTACAGTCTGGATTTAATACCAAGTATATACATTTAAATTATCCCTGCCAGAAATTAACTCACACATATATGGTCAATTGATTTTTGACAAAGATGCCAAGAACACACAATAGAGAAAGGATAGTCTTTAATAAATGTCTCTGGGAAATAAGTCCCTTATTTTACTCCCTATTAAAAAATATCAACTCAAAATATATTAAAAAACATAAACATAATACCTTAAAATTGAAAACTACTAGAAGAAAAAGTAGAAAAGCTCCATGGCATTGTCTTGGTGATGATTTTTTTGATATGACCCCAAAAATCACAACAGCAAAAGTGAACATAGACAAATGAGATTACATCAAACTAAAGAGCTTCTATACAGCAATGGAAACAAACAGCAGAGTGAAGAGATAACTTCCAGAATGGGATGAAAAATTTGTAAATCTAAAAATGGATTAATGTCCAAAATATAGAAGGAACCCTGACAACTCATTAGCAGGAAAACAAATAAGCTGATTTTAAAATGGACAAAGGACCGGAATGGAAATTTTCAAAAGAAGACATACAAATGGTCAACAGGTATACAAAAGTATCCCAGTGGCACTAATAATTATGGGAATACAAACTAAAACCACACTGAAGTATCACCTCACACTTATTAGTGTGGCTTTAACCAGAGGATGAAAGATAAGAATTGATGGATGGTGAGGATGTGGAGAACAGGAAGTTGTTAACACTGTAAGTGGGACTGTAGATTAGTACAAGCATTATGGAAAACAATATGGAGGTTCCTCAAAAATTAAAAATAAAACTATGAAGCCAGGCATGGTGGCTCCCACCTATAATCCCAGCAGATTGAGAGGCTGAGGCAGGAGGATGGCGAATTCAAAGCTAGCCTCCGCAAAAGCAAGGCACTAAGCAACTCAGTGAGACCCTGTCTCTAAAGAAAATGCAAAATAGGGATGGGGATGTGGCTCAGTGGTCAAATGCCCCTGAGTTCAGTCCCCAGTACCCAAAAAACTGTAAAATAAAGAAAGTAAAACTATGATATGGTCCAGCATTCCCATTATTGGGTATACATTCAAAGGAAATGAAATCAGTATGGTCAAAGAGATATGTATACTCCTGTGATCACTGAAGCATAATTCATAATGACCAACATATGGAATCTACCTACATGTCCATTTATCATCCATCCAATGGATGAAAAACATATGGTATATTGTTTAATGAAAATCCATTTTTATTAAAAGTGAGGAAATGCTGTCATTTTTTACAAGAATGAACCTGGAGGACATTATGTTAAGTGAAATAAGCCAGATACAGAAAGGTAAATACTGCATGATTTCACTTATATGTGAAATCTAAAATAGATGATCTCACAGAACAGAGTAGATGGTGGTTACCAGGGATTGACAGTGAAGAGTTGGGAGGCTGGAAATATGTTGACCAAAGGGTAATTTCAGGTAGAGAGGAGGAAAAAGTTAAATAGATGTATTGCACAGCATGGTGACTACTATTATTAGTTAATATATTGTATTTTGAAAATCATTAAGAGTAAATTTTAAGTCTTCTCACCACAAAAAATAAAAGTATGAGGTAATACATATGCTAATTGCCTGACTAAGCCATTCCATGATGTATACATATTATAAAACACCATATTGTACACAACATATACATTTTGTCAATAAAAATACAAAAAAAAATCTATTTGTAGTGATATATTTGGGTAGTATGAATAGGACACATAAAGAAAATAATTTTGATGGAGTTCTTCAACCAAATAAAAATATCAACTAAAAGAAGGATTAGCTGTATTGAAATAATTGATACCTCCTTACCCACAATAAAATTCCATAATCACTTTTCTTTGCCTTTAGGGTACCTCCCTAGTACCACTGCTATTCAAAAGCTTCTTCAAGCCCCTAAGTTTAGCTTCCCCTTTTATCTTCTAGGAAGCCACAAGCTCACTGTCCAGTTTTGCTTACGATCTTCTGTCATTACCATTCTCTAGACCAGTAAAATGTTAAATAATAAAGAGCCAGGAGAAACTCTAACAACTCACTGAGAAGGAATAGATGGCTCACCCAATTTCAGGGTGCTGAGTTTGTTGTCCAGTTAGGAGACTGGGCCATTTAAAAACTGGAGAGCAAATATCACATACAAGTTTAAACACATATTTCTGCATTTTAATATTCTGTTTTGTATTTGTTCCATACTTTACCTTGTTTTCAATTATTTTGAAAGATTTATCCCTTAATTATTTTTCCTTTATTGATAGATTTACACTTTATATTTTTTCCTAAAAAAACACTAATTATCCTTCACTAGTAACTAAACTGAGAAGTTGAATCTCCCTTTTCAAGGGTAAACTTGCTGTATTTTTATCTGTTTCTGTTTGCCAGAAAGAATTTATTCTATTTCAATGGGAACATAAACTTTATCAGCTTCTGCAAAAGTATATATATATTTTTTGCATGTTATCTAAAAACAAAGTAAAGTGACATGACAGGTCTCCTCTTTTTCCCCTTTCAAGATGGATTGCCATTTGCCAACTTGCACTAGTCCTGAGCTGTGGGAAAACTCCAGGATGCCCACCTCAGAGCACCTAGACGTCTACAAATTGAACCATCAAACAGTTCTGCACATTAAATGAATTGTGCATTGGCAAGGAAAATTTCTGCAGTCAAGGTTGATGTTATAAGAATTTAAAATGCAGAAGCTCTGCAATAAAGTGTATATGTAACAAGAGCCTTGGAAAATAATTGATTCAATGCGGGTTTAAAACAAAGTTTTACTAACTCTTATGTGTTGTTTTAATGAATTACCAAGGATTTTATTCTAATGAAAACCTAACTTCTATGCTAAACAGCTAAAGAAAGATGTGTTTTGATTAGATTAATATTTCTAAATAATGGAACTTAATTTATTTTCAAGAACTCCTCTTTTAATTATTACCAGCTTGTACATAATAAATGGGGAAAAACATATTGTCATTATACTTGCCTATCGGAGCTAGCAAGATATTTTACTTCCTAATCACAACATAACATTCTTTATTCACAAATATTTATTGTAATGATACTTTGTTTTAGAAGAGTTGTTGATATTAAAGAATATTTAATGTTTATATTAGATGAATAAAGAACACGGAAATAGATGGATTAAAATATTCCACAGTATATTTTCATAATTAATATTTAAAAATTTCATCTATAGAAACTGCCTTCACTGTTCCTGACTCAAATAGAAGCCAATGCATTCTTCCTGTTTGTTTGTTTTTAACATTAAATTAAAAAAACAATCAAAAACAATCACCTGCTAATGCAGTTGTGTGTCCCTCTTTTCTCCCCCATCAGGAGTGAGGCACCCATCCCCCAGCTGCTAGGAGTAGTACAGCAGGCAATGTTCACTCAACTCTCACTCAACAATTCCTGAAGCCATGACTCTCAAACACTCATGTTTATTAGGGTCAAAGAGAGAAGATAAGCACAGATAAATGTGCTCCTAGATTCCTGGGTGGGACCCAATATTACACCTTTCTAGTAAGATGACGATGATTCTGCTGTTTGCAGATTGTCCTGTAGATTGTCATTTGTTATCACTACTTTGCAATTTGGGAATTCCCCACATCAATCCTATGTTCATCCTCTCCCTATAGGTGTTGATCTGTAACTGCAAGATCAGATTGGTCTACATAACACACTTATCTAACATTTTAATGGCTTTTCAATATCTCTAGAATCTCATTTAAACTTGTGTCTATGCTTTGAATTGTCTCCAATTCTAGATTAATAAAACATCTTAACTTCCATTGGCTATTGAATGCTGCTTGGAAAAACAATATTCTGCTCCAAATGAGCCCTTCACACTGCCTTCACACTACTAGAATATTTGTCTATCTAGTTTTCTTTTCTCCTCTCTATGTTAATAATTTTTCCCTTGCTATTTCTTGACTTATTCTCAGAAGATGTCCAGACCATCTGTAGGTATCTTGCTATACAAACCAGAAACCAAAATCATCTTCCATGTCTCCCTTGTTTTTATTGCTCAAATCTAGTCCAATATCAATCAAGTCTTGTTAATTCTATCTATAAAATTGCTCTCCAATTTTTTCAGATCTCCCAACATCTGGAAGTAGGCAAGACAATCAAGGTCTTCAACCACAGGTACCAGGAGGGAAGGATATAAATGTAATAATACGTATGCTTTCAGTGTGCCCAAATGCCCCTGGCAACAGAAGTAGAAGAGGGTCATGGAGACAAAGTCTGTGATTCTGGATATAACCAGATATTAAGAAAGGCAGAAAGAAATTGTTGTCAAACTAGAATAAGATGTTACATATATAATTGCTACATTTGTGACTTAAAATGTGACACTGTTATACCTCATTATTCTTTTTATGTTCATTCTCCATTAAAATATTCTGACCTGTCATTATAACTTAAGGAGATTATAAGGTGATTTCTAAAAATATACCATGGGTTATCATAAAAATCATGGGTCAAAACCAACTTGATTTTGTACTAATATTTTTGGAACCAAGTAGTTAGCTCCTCATTTCCTTTTATTCCAAAGATGACAATAGATTGATCTATACCACATGTCAATTATCACAATGTCACACAAATTTCATTTGTTTATAAAAATAGTGTTTTATTACTATTTTATGTAAACATTACTCTGCCCTTGGAGTCCTTCAAAGTTCATGAGAAGAAACATACATAAAAAAGATAAATGTGATAAATTGCAAGCCTTTCCTGGGTAAATAATTAACTGAGAATACAATGAACTCCGTTTGACCAAGGAGTACTATATAATATTATGATCATTTGAACTTATGATACATGATTTCCAAGCATCACTGACTTTCACTGATTCCTACTGTATACTTACTACTGTGCTAAGTAGGCACTGATGATACAAAGTTGGACAGGTCAGAATTCTTGACCTACCAAAGCTGATTGCCTAATCCAAAAGGAAAATGAAACAGCAACAAAACGTTAATAATGCAATTTGTGTCATGCTGGCTGTGCTGCAGG
Source organism: Tamias sibiricus (assembly GCA_025594165.1). Lineage (NCBI taxonomy): Eukaryota > Metazoa > Chordata > Mammalia > Rodentia > Sciuridae > Tamias > Tamias sibiricus. The sequence goes on from CM046668.1 coordinate 35,289,379, forward strand.
AACAGTAAGGAGGGTATTTTTTGTTGTGCCAGGGGCTACATAGAGGAAACTGTGAGGGACATTTTCACAAAGAGGTAATTCAGGATAGTTCTCTGCCTTGGACTCACCTTGTACCCTTCTCTCTCTGTGTGTGTCTTTCTCTCTCTCTCTCTCTCTCTCTCTCTCCATATATATATATAGAAAGATATATATATATATATATGTATATATATACATATATATGCATATATATACATTACCCAGTACCCTACTATATATATGTGTGTGTATATACATATATGTATATATATATAATTATGTATATACATAATGTATATTTTTTTCTTATAGTTCTTAAGTATAACTATAGAAGCACTGGGAATGCAACATACTCAGAAGAGAGGGACTGGCTAGAACAGCCCAGACTATCTTCAATCCCTAGCCCAACAGCAGAATCTTCTGGAGTCATCCAACTGTACTGCAAACCATACAGAGAAGACTCCATCTGCCACAGCTAACCTTCCTGAGCCTCAAGCTTGTAATGACCCCTAGGCTTTATGGATCCTTGCTTCCTTTCTGTAAGTAATAAAGCCACCTCACATCACTTGTGTATGAGTGTGTTATCTCTGTACTCAGACACGTTGGTAAATAGTGCAACGTGGAACTGCTTCTCAATGATAACTGGACTAAATCTTATTTTATGAGTAGGAATTTGTATTTTTTATAAAGTTCATCTTTTATACTGTAGAGATATGACTGAATTTGGCAAAAAAAAAATTCAGAATGGAGGAAATTGGTGCCACAAAACTGTGGAGATTTAATTTTGAGGTTTTATTTCATAACTTCATGGATTGAATACTATGACAACTTTAAAAAAAAACCCACACAATAGGTTTTTAAGGAGACTACAATTTTTACCTATAAATATGAACAAATATTAATGGTTCTAATAGCACCAGAATGACTACTTGTGACCTGGAGGCAAATACCCAGCAATGATATCATTTAGCAATTCAAATAATGGGTTCATGTTTTTCTTGACTGTCTTGGTTCATTGTGCTTATTTTAACCCCTTGCAGGACCCTGCTACACTTCTTGTCATTAGATTTCATGAGATTTGCCAAGATTGGTCCAGTTTTTGCGTAAGTCCTTTCTAATAAATTTTGTTACATCCAAGCCAATGATTAGCACACTTGGGCCTTTAAAAAGTTAGAAGGCAGCCTAATATTATGTGAAAAAAAAGACCACAAATTGTTTAGCACAATATATATATATATATATATGGCAGGCATCCCCGTCACATTATATTTTTACTTTCTGATTCTGCAGAGTGAAAAGCAATAGAATATAAATCAATTCAGATGCTGCCTTTTTAATTCCCCTGGGCTACCCAGTAGAACTAAAATCATATAAAACCTTAGCTAAATAAGATGGCACCATAGTTTTATACATGATATTCAGTTTAGTAGAAAAGTTATTCATTCTATCATCTCCATGTTTATTCTTTTGTTCAATTGATTAAAATGCTCAGGGTGATCTTGGGATATTGTTTGAGATTATGATTCTCTCCATCTGGAAAGAAAGTTAAAAGAACAGTAGTTGATTAGGCACTTATTTCAAAATACCCACAAATATTGAAAGTTTGAGTTTTTCAATAATTATCCAGATGTTGAACATATGTAGAATAAATTTTAAAAACAGAGTAAGCAACTGGTACTCGGTAAGTCAGAGGTTAGGGAAGTATCAGGTACAGAAAACACTTTGAAGAGGCAAAATATGTCCTTAATGACATTAATTGTATTTTTCCATTGAGAGGCCGCCCTTGCCGTCCTATTGTATTCTGCAGAAACTGTGTAGAGAATCTCCTTGTCACTGGCCCCCTCTAAATTCCTTTTCTTATTAACTTTTCAAAAACATTTTCACACTAAATGGATTGATAGTTGCTCAGTATAAGCCCTCCAAGGAGAACTGTCATTTTAAGCCTTTAATTAAACAGAACAATCTTTTACTCTAGGATTTTTCAAAATGTAGTCAATAGAAAAGGGAATGTTTGAGGAATGAGAACATTTCCTTGATACTCTTACATTATACAGCTCTTACAACAGTCACCAGGTAGGTGACTGTTGACTCCATCTCTTCTCAACAAATTAGGCCTTGCCTGGCAACACTGTACTAAGCAAAAGGAATTCTAATACTAATTCTGTCTTATCATTATAATCATATCACTGCTATTTTCTTTTATGAGTCATCTCTTTATTTCCCTTTTGGAGGTCTACATATTCTTCCCAACAGAATAAAATAAAAAAAAAAATTAAAAAAAGAGAATGAACTCAAAGAGAGATCAAACAGATGATATTGAAAGATGTGTCACCAACAGCTACTTTTATGAACTATAATATTTATATTATGGACTATGTTATAAAGTATAATAATTAAACAAACAATAGGGTAACAAAAGCTTAGAGGTAAATTGCTCAAATTGCCTGTATATTGTTCTACTGCAAAGGACTACAGAAATGTGTAGCATACAAGTGTGTGAGGCAAATAATGCTGGTAGGGTACTGAGGTGGTGCCTGCCCACCATGTCACAGCAGCCCTAGTGGTAGAGTTATAGTCCAGAATTAAATCAGGGGAGGAGCTGGCACTCCATAAACTAAGACAGCAGGATAACAGACCATACCATTAACCAATACTCCAAATAGCTGCCACCCCAAGGGTTGGATCCCTGATGGGGTCAGTGACGGAATCAGTGCTTCATGATTATACACATCTTAAAACCTTCACAGCCTAAGAGCTGAGGTCTTTCTTCCTGCTCTGACATCTGTGCAGGCAAGAATGCATAATCCACAGCAAAACCCACACCTCCTGCTGTCTTAATACACACAGAGGGTCTCTGATCTTTTCCCACGGGACTAGTGTGTGTGGAGTCTGGTTTTTTACTTTCATTTTATAAAAATATAAAAATAGTCAATACAATATAGAGATTGAATATATATATGCATATATTGACTTATCAAGAGCTTGTTCTTCATTCATCTTAAAGAATTTTTAGGCCTAATCTGCCAGAAACTGTGTTATATGCAACACACATACAGCACTGGGCTACAAGACAAGAAGCAGCAAAAATGGGTTTGGAATTAGGATGACTAGCAGGATGATACAAGCAAGTAATGCTCTCTAGGTCACATTTTTCCCCCCACAAAATAGATGTGTTTATGAGGTTGCCATGGGGATTAATGTGAACATATGAAGAGTCCCTAGTATTATTAAAATGACAACTACAGTATTCCACTTTGGTCAATATATTATCACACTTTAAAAATAGCAACACATGAAACTTAATAATCAGGACACATAAATGGAGTTTTAATTTCAAAAAGAAAAACAATTAAGCAACAAGTTATAAGAGTGTCAAGAATGGATTTTTTAAAAAACTGTTTAGTAAAACATGAGAGGTATCTTTTATTTAAATAGTCCATAAAAATATGAACACACAAAAATAAAAGTTTGTAGATATCTTCTCCAAAATTTGCGCTGATAATTATTAATTATTTATCAGTGGGAAAATATCAGTTCTCAGTGACTAAAAAAGAAAGTACAAAAAAAAAAAAAAAAGATTCTCTAGAAATCTCACCTACAATTTCATAGAACACATCTAAATAAGTCAGTTGTGTGGGTGGGTTGCTAGGGAATGCTGTAGCTTAAAGTATGTATGTGATAACTTTGAAAATTTGGGTCCACATAGAAATTAAATTGTAAGAATTAAGTGGTCAAATCCAGCCATGAGCATACACTTTGAAGCTGTTGCCTAATGTCAGGTAGCATGGAATCACCCACTCATGCAGACTACTGCTTGAAAGAGACTCTTGTAACAGAGAGAGAAGGGGTCTAACAACTTAAAAGGTTCAGTCTATGCCATACCTAGCTCTATTTGCACCTTAAAGATCTTTAATTTAAGCCAACAAGCCTGAAGATTCCAGTCCTGATCTCTGAACACCAGAGATGTTAAGTAACAAATGAACTAAACTAATATATTCCTTCAGATTTTGGTACCCAAAGTATTCCTAACTCGATCTACTCCTAAGGAATTTACTTCCCAAAGTAAATTGTAGTAGAATAAAGTTACTTTGAAGTATATGCATGGGAAAGCATAAAGAAAAATGCATTCTTAAGAAAAGACTGAATAGGCTTGGCTGCCTAGCTGGACTTACTTCATAAACAGGACCAGGATTCTTCTACTTTCCTTTTGGATAAAAAAATATATAATGAATAAACAGACTACATCAACTAAGTATAAAACATGAGAGAAGGAATCAGGTTATTTAAATACATGATACCATTTCTGATCCTTTTATAGATAAGAAACTGATACACATGACCCTCATTCTAGGAAGCAAAGTTAGGATGCCAAGATTCTAGCTAAGGCCGTATCCTAAAATAGTCTTCTTTGCAAAGGCTGTAGGTTGACATGAAAGGATAGTCGGGGAAATATGTAAAATAGAAATATCCAAGATAAAGAAAAATAATCCGACAAGTAGTTTCTAACTTCACTGGTTGAAAACAATAGGACTAACATAGTTGAGCTTCCATATAAATGTGCATGAGCTGTATAATTTTATAAAACAATGAGTTTCACCTTGAACTATTGTCATTTATTCTGATTCTCTCCTTAGCAGAAGATAGATACATAAGTTAAATAAATAAGTTATTTACATTTTTAATGAAAATAAGGCTTATAAAAGGAACATATTTTTGGAATTAAAATCTATATAATGAAGAGTGGTTTCCATAGCTCCACTATTACTTTTAGAGTATGCAATTAAATTGACTAAAGATTGGGAAAAAATACACTCCAGGGCATCATTCAGTATTAGCTAAAGAAATATATTACATTTTAATATTTTGTTGTTGTTGTTGTTGTTTATTTTTTCACTTGTTTTTAAAATGCTATCATCAAGCCCTTGGATATTCAGGTTTCTCAGTTTCTTGCATGGATTCTATGGGACTGCAGAATAATTTAAGCTTTTCATCTGAGTTAGAATCTTTACTTCTGCAGTTCATCAACCTCATCTGTCACGTATGTGTCACTGAAATGAGAAAAACCTTAGAAGGCAGGAAAAAATTAAAAACAAATTAATGTGGGAAGATGATATAAATCAAGTGGTGAAACCAAGAGTGAATTATCAAAAGATCTTTCATCAGGAGCGAATACATTTTCCTTTCTCTCAAGAGGAACCCATTATGTGTTTTTGTTTGCACTATTATACTTCAAGTGGCATATTAAAGAAATAGATTTATTAGGATTTAGAATGTGTTTTACTCTGATAGGAAAGAATAGTGGTCCTTCAAATTTAATTTGAAAAGCCTTAAACCTTGTAAATCTATATAGATCCTGGCTAGTAAAGGATGCTAAGAAAAAAACAAATACTATTTTTAGCTTAAAACACATGAATGAATCCTCCCTTGTAACACACACACACACACACACACACACACACACACACACACACACACACACACACACACACACACATACACACACACACACACACCAATGCTTTATTTATTCTATCTAAAATCTTCAGAATTTATTCAGTCAAATATGACAGTTTGACATTTTTGTGGCAAAGGCATGCTCTGTTTACTGATAGGAAAAAGAAACAATTAAATCAAGGGTTACTTGTATTTTCTAAGCTTGTTTTTCCTTTGAGTCTTTTTCCTTTGGTCTTATCAATGAGTCTTATTTATTTTTTTTTTTGTTGTGCTGGAGATCAAACCTAGGGCCTTATGCACATTAGGCCAGCATTCTACCACTGAGCTATGCCCCGAGCCCAAAAATAGGTTTAAAAAGACACATCTACATAAAACAGAGATTTCAGTAAGGAGTTTGAGATTGCCAAACAATCTGAAGGAAGAACAAATATTGACAGAAATTCAGATATAATGAAAGATTTGCTTTTCAGTGGCAAACTTCTTATATAACTATCCAATTGCCCTACCTGTTCTTGTATTAGAGAAATATAAACAGCCACATTGGAATCTCTTTGGAGGTGTAAGTCTGAGAGAGAGGGTGGGGAGGGAGAAAGAGGGGGGTAAGTAAAAACTGAGACTGACTGACTTGGGGAAGAAATGTCTAAGTATTTAATTTGGCCTAAGATACCAATAAGTGGTAAGAGAGGGAGGAAAGGACTATTGCAATAGGGAGAAAGCTCTGATCATGAGATGCAAATGTCTTAAAGGTTAAGCCAAAAGGGCTTTTCTTATAAAAGAAAGGATTTTGTTGTAGTTGTTGTTTTAAAGAAAAAGGAGAAGAAAACATTGCTAAATCAATCAGGTTAGAGAAAGTGGAATAAAGGGTGAAGTGGGACAGATCAGAGAATGCTTTATGCTGAGGCCAACCTATTCATTGTAGGGGCCCTTATGGATGGGTTGCATGCTGGCCCAGGCTGAGGGTGCATCAAAGCTCAGCAGTCTGAGAAAGAGAGAGATTTGACATATTTGCTTAACAGAAATTTTGTTCTGAGAATCAAAGGAGGTAAACCATTTAACTAACCATTTACAAGTCAGAGAATGGAAATGTGGAAGGACTGTGCCTGGCCTTGTCACAGGTAAACCAGGGAGCATCTGTAATTGGTGGATAAGTCAAATGGAGAAGGGAGATGGTCTTCAGAACACTATTTCCTGGAACACAAAGGGTGGGAGGATTTCTTTAACTTGGTATTTTTCCAGGATCACAGGGCTAGCTAAAACTTACTTACATCAGTCTTGATGTAAGCTCTGAGCCTTTGTTCTTGTTCTTTCCCTAGAAAAGATTCTTCCATTTCCTCTTGGGCTGCAAAAATTCTAGAAGAGCTAAATCACTGTACCAAAGGACTTGGGCAAGGGTCGGAAGGAAGAAGGATGTTGGAAAGAGGAAGAGACCTCGTGGGACACCAGAATCTGAGCTGAGAATGACCTCCTAAAATGATCGTGGTCCTTCTAACGCGATAAAAACCCCTAAAAAGAGATGTATTTGGTCATAAATTTCCCTCAGCTGATCAGAGGGTCACTGCTAGAGTTTGTGGTTGGTTTCCAAAGCTTTGAGCATGGGAGAGATTTACAGCACTGTGGGCCATGGGGATTGGCAGAGAAAAAAGCAACATACAAAGAGTTAAGTATGTGTTTGAAGTCTCTTTCAGACAGATGGCACCCAGTGGGTCTGGCCTGAACAAAAAGAACAAGTGCACAGCTGACCACAGACCTCATCCTCTTCAGAGTGAGAAGGTATCAACCAATGATTTTATTTTGTCTGAGGCTAGGTGAGGAGGCAGGTGAAATTAAGTGGGTGGTAAGTTTTCTCTCCTGGGAAAATCTACATAAACTTGAATTGCATTAACTACATAAACCTTTGAATTTTATGTGGCTCATTTTCTTAATCAAGAACACTACTTATTGCCTCAATGACTTATAAGTTAACCTTGTGAATTCCTAGGCCAATAAGGGCTTGAGAGAAAAAGTTCTTCAAAAATAGAATACTAATGGTTGTCACTATTTGTATACCCTAAAAGCTACAAAAATACACCATAAATTATATCCTTAATTCCATAAGGGTAAAAATAAATTATTTTTGCTCATAAGTAACACACTGCTGATAACTCTCATTCAATTTCACTGTGAGGAGCAGTTAGACCTTTTATCACTATTGTGATAAATTAGAAGTGGAATGGAGTCTGTGTTTTCTGTAATTTTGCAGTAATAATGTCATTTCTGACATACTTTGTCTCTGTCATCAAGGTAATATGATTTGCTTCTTAATTACATTTCTGGGTGAAGGTAGAATAACAAAGAACCACACCAGTGAATCCATATTCTTATAATGCATATTACAGTGAGCCTCAGTTAATGCTAAAGAGGTGGAGAGGAAAGAGGCTTAGCAAACCAGATGAGATTTTCCCTTTTTCTTACTTGTCCTAGTTTACAGGATGTTGTTATTCTGCATTCCATAAATTAAATGTAATTACATTTTAGTGTCATATCCATTTCTCATAATGCTGAAGTATTCATTGTAGCTTACCAAGAAGTCTTAAAATGTGGGTGCTTAGGAAGTTGGAATGAACAAAATGATACCAATCCTGATTTCCATACGCTATTACCAAAGCTCCACTAAAACACTCTCGAAGAGGAGGGGCAGTCACACCTAAATTACACCACCAACTAATGGAGACCACCTGTAGAAACTCCAAAAGTCTCATATGCAGTAGTTTTAGAGCTTTTCCGTTATCCTTTATTCAGCAATATTCACAATGCCCATCGTAGCATTTGGTGAATGATTCTGAATCTGAAGCAGCACTTTCCCCTTCTCACCCAATATCACTCACCAAGATCCAGATAAGTTCTGTTCCCCTCCAGTCCTCCTCTAAAAGCTGTCACCTTCTTGCACTGCTTACAGGACAAACTCAAGCAACAAGTCACAGCAACTTCCTTCTCCTCACTCCCAACATGTAGGAGTCAGCTGAGAGCAATATGGTAGAATAGGCTGACCTCAGCTGACACTCCAAAAACATTTATTTAGCACTGTGCTAGATGTGAATAGAAATAAAGAGAAATAAAAATAGGCCCCCAGCCCTCCAGAAGCTGGCTGACAATGTATTAGTCAACTAGAGAAGATTCTGAAAAGTTTATTCACACTAAACTGTTATTAGTTGACAAGTGTTAGCTCCATGAGGTGTTATTACAAATGGTTTCTTAGCAACCCAGTTTCTCCTCCCGTGGTTGGTATGTGGCAGAGGGAGAGGCGGGGTTACTTGGGTATTGCTCTACAGAAACAGCTTCAGAGGAAATCTGTCAGAGAATTATAAAGTTGCCCCACTGAAGCTCCAGAGAATCACCTGACATCCTATTTCATCCTGGTCCTTTTGTGGAATGGGATCAAGAACTGTCCCCTAACAGATTTTCTGCCAAACAAGAGGGCACGTGTGCAGAACTGACCTTGGACCAATAGCTTCAGGAGACTCATTTTCTCATTAAGGATTTTATTCCCTTTAAAAGCACCATAATGTAGCTTGAAAAACTGCTTTTCCTTAAGAGCTTGTTTCACAGCCTGATGTACTTTGTGAAGTAATGGCCACAGGATGTAGGTTCAACTGGCAATCATCCTAAAGGGTAACAGAGCAGTGTTCAGAACATTAGGAATTTGAGGCTGGAAACCAAGTAGCCTCCTGAGTGAATTTCACATTTCAGTGAAATAGATGAGATGTGTCCTAAAGAAAGGTTTTGTGGGAAAAGTCTAGAGAGCCTTAACCTGCTACTCTGTTTGGCTTCTTATGTCTATAACTGAACACAATAGTTACACGATCATGTTCAGTAGTAAGATAATAGAAGTGCCTACATATAAGAATAAGAAAATATGGTTTTATGAACAATTGAAAACACTTCCGGTTATATTTCTGAAAACTAGTCTATTGTGTTAACTAACAGCTGCAGGCACAGGAAAGCAATACTGAATAGAAAAGGAACAGAGCAAGAACACCCTGCCAGTGGCAGAGCCTAGCATACCCAGAATGTCAAAGAAGAAAGAACACCGGGAGAGCTAGCTTTGTGATCTTCCTGTCAGAGTCATAAGGCAGGGACTGTAACACAGAAAGCAGGAGAGCCAGTAGTCTGGTGGGTTCCCAGGGGTACATGAGAATCTGCTTTCTCTGCTCTTCACCTTGAAAGAGCCCTTGCATTGAGAGTCATGACCAAGGAGTCCCTTTGTTTTACTTTCTCTTAATAGGTAAACAGAATTGGGTTAAGGAGTCTTAAAAATGTGAAAAGTTCTCCATTTGCTACATACGAATGTCACAATCTGTGAAAGCTACTGCAGAATTTACTGGAAGAGAGAGAGAGCAAGCTTGCATGATGATAACTATTCACCTTTATAACATCTCTTTGAAAAAATATCTTCCACTCCCTTTTAATATTTAGGAATGTACTTAGGCAATAGCATGGAAAGAGATAGCATGGGAAGAGATATTTTTAAGAACAAAGGAGAAGCAAAGAAACCCACACAATATAATGTGTTACTGGGAAAGGGACCAGAAGGGCAGCAAGCAGATGCTGAGGCCAAGGAAGGGAGAAGTTGAAAAAAGACATGCTAATGGCCATAAGAGAAATTAGTGTTCCAGAAAGTTCTGTTTAATCATGGTGTGTTCTGGAGTAGGAAGGAGCTAAGGTGAAATAACTCTACAAGTGCAAAAAGCATAATGCAGTTTCCTAATCTCTCAGCTAAATGCTAGCAAAAGAGAATGGATTGTTTAATGTCCCCTCTGGAAATTGGTATCCAATTTCTTCTGTGACTCTCAGACCCTGACTCTGAAATTAGAAAGTCGAGTTCTTAGGACTAAGCAGGGTTGATTATTGAATGCATAATGCTTCATTTTCCAGTATGTCTTTACAAAGCAATGGTATTAGAAGATAACCCTTAGATTAGCATGAGGGCAGTGATATATTGTGGTGGCACCATTAGTCCATGGAAATGCATAGCCATTTTGTCCAGAGATCAAGAGGTGATGTGAAACAAGCTTGCTTAACCTTGAGGTAATGTTTGACTTAATTTATATATGGACATTAGGTGATTTGCATTGGAGACTAAAATATAACTTCAAAAAGATTTAAACTCTCTTCACCCTTTACTCATATAAAATGCCCTTCTCCAAAGAACTGATGAGTTTCTAATAGTTTCTAATAACAAGTTCGTACAAGGCTTACAAATCAGCCAAATGGACTTTTTTAATCACTATAAAAATGAAGCATTCTTGCAGATAACAGAATGCCAATTATTTGATCTAACAATTCTTTCAGAGAAACTACATCATAAACTATCAAAATCCAGCCTAGAACTGATTACGGCATGACACTGCATTTGTGCCACTATCATTAGTGGCTAAGAAACATAATCGAAAAGTTGAAACATACACACTGTTTCATGTTCTAGCACACCTGTCAGAAGTTGTGACAAGACAAACATGAAATGGTTCCAATGTGTTCAGATAAACTCTGTGGATTCATTTTGACTCTGCAAGCCCTTGAATTATATTACAAGAAGAAACCTGATGTCTTCTTGCTCCGGGAGAGAAGGAAAAGAATAGATGAAAAACTTTTTAGAATAAGATTATTTTAAAGAGAAATACTCAAATATGATTATTTAGTTTAACTTCTTGTTATCCGCAAACAGAAGTAAGAATCTCTTGTTTTTGTCTACTCAGCATGTATTTTCTCATTTTCTGGTACTTATAAACCTATTTTTTTTTTTCTATTTAAAACAACTCTGGTAAATCTTGCCCCAACCCATCTTACTCTGAGGGATGGGAAGCAGACTATAATTAGTCAGATAGACAAGGAGTGGCTCAAGGACAGGCATGTGACTCTCTTTGAGCCAGGGAGAAAAGCACAAAACTCTTTGAAAAATCACTGGAAAGAAAAGCTAAATTGGTAAGCCAGGAGCTGCCAAGCACCACTATATTGGACAATGGGTTTGAGTTCAGAAAATGTAAATTCTTATAGTCCAATTACTATAGAAAAATAGCAAAATTTTTAAAAAAAGTAAAACATGAAAGACAATCCAAGAAAGAAAATGTGCAAGCAGCTAATAGGCACATTAGAACACACCCAACCTCATAAGTCATCAGGGAGATGCAGATTAAATCACAAGCCACATCAAGCCAGGTAGAAAACGAGAGACAGAGCTAACGATACCAAAGGCTGCAGAGCTGTGGAGCAACCCAGCCACTCACATTGCTGGTGAGTGGGTAAAGGGCATGACCCTTTCAGGAAATGCCAGCATCCTTAGAAAGCTGAACATTCATTTGGTGTATATTTCAAGTTCTTCTTCCTTATTTATCAAATAGAAATAAAAATATATTTTCATACACAAAATGTTATACATGCAAAATTATGGTAACTTTATTCAATAGGAATTCAAAACTGAAAACAGTCTAAATGTCCCTCAGCAGGAATGTGGACAATTTGTGGAATTTTCATAAATTGGAATACTATTCAGTAGCAATAATATGAATTATATTAAGAAGAAAACAAAGAATTGCTGATACATACTACAAAATAAATGATATTAAGTTGAACAAAAACAAGATCTCTCATTATCCTTTAGCTTAACCCTAAGTTTATTTCTAATAATATTACTTCTATTTCATGCTCATCTGCATCCAGGGACTTTCCTCTTCCTACACAAACTAAAATCTCTCCTACATCAATTCTTTTCATCCTCCATTGTCTTACCCTAGAGTGGGGAAAGAGGAAAAGGAAATAGAAAATGTTGGTTGACATACCCTAAACAGCTAGTAGTTGTGGGACGAATGGTGACAGAGAACCTCTGCTCTGAATTGAGTAGATGTTTCCTGCCCCAGTCAGGAAAAATGCCTTTTACTATTTTTTACCTACACAAATTGACAGGAGAGGAAGACTATAAAACAACTAATGTATGGTGATAAAATCTGAACCTTGGTTACCAATGTGGATAGGGGTTGACTTGAAGAGAGCTCAAAGTAATTTTCTGGGGGTAATAGAAAGTTTCTGGACCTTGACAGGGGTATTGATAAATGAGCAGATAAATCTGCATAACAATTAAACACGATACAATACCTAAGGTCTTTGCATTTCCTTGTACCTAATTTTTCCTTTGGTGAAAAATGAAGTTGATACTTAACTTTGTTAGTCTGCTTTTTCTTTCTGTGACCAAAATACCTGATGAGAGCAACTTAGAGAAGGAAACGTTTAATTTTGGGCTCATGGTTTCAGAGGTCCAAGCCATAACTGGCTGACTCCATTGCTCTGGGCCTTCCTGTGGAAGGGTGTGGCAGAGGAAACCTGCTCAGGTCACCACAATCCCCAAGGCACATCCCCAATAACCCACTTTATTTATTTAGTTCTTTTGCCCATTTATTTATTGGAAAATTTGGTTTTTGGTGTAAAGTGTTTTGAGTTCTTTATGTATTCTGAATTTTAATACTCTATCAGAGGAGTAGCTGACAAAGATTTTCTCCCATTCTAGATGTTCTCTCTTCATACCCTTACCCATTTCCTTTGCTGTACAGAAGCTTTTTAATTCCATTGCATCCACTTATTGATTCTTGGTTTTATTTCCTGCACTCTGGAGCTCTTGTTAAGGAAATCCAGCATCAATATGATGGAGTCTTGACCCAATGTTTACCTCTAGCAGTAGCAAGTTTTCTGGTCTAATTCTTAAATCTTTGGTCCATTTGGATTTGTCTTTTGTGCAGGGTGAGAGAGATAGGTATCTAGTTTCATTTTTCTACATATAGCTATGCAGTTTTCCCAGCACCATTTGTTAAAAAGATTTTGTTATTATGGCTCTGTAGTATAATTTAAGGTCTGGTATCGTGATGCATCCTGCTTCACTTTTCTTGCTAAGGATTGCTTTGGCTATTCTGGTCCTCTTATATTTCCAAATGAATCTCATGATTGCCTTTTCTATTTTGATAAAGAATGCCACTGGGATTTAACTGGAATTGAATTAAATCTGTATAACACTTTTGGTAGTATTGCCATTTTGACAATATTAATTCTGCCTACCCAAGAGCATAGGAGATCTTTCCATCTTCTAAATTTTTCTTTAATTTCTTTCTTTAGTGTTCTGTAGTTATTATTGTCATGGTCTTTCACCTCTTGTTAGATTAATTCTTAAGTTTTTTTTTTTTTTTTTTGAGGATATTATGAATGGGGTAGTTTTCCTTATTTCTCATTCAGTGGATTCATCTTTGATATATAAGAACATATTTGATTTATAAGTGTTAATTTTATAGCTTGCTACTTTGCTGAATTCATTTATTAGTTCTAGAAGTTTTCTGGTGTAATTTTGGAATCTTCTAAATATAGAATCATGTCATAGGCAAATAGTGATAGTTTGAGCTCTTCTTTTCCTATCTGTATTTCTTTAATTTCTTTCTGTCTCCTGTCTAATTGCTCTGACTAAAGTTTCAAGGATAATGTTGAATAAAAGTGGTGAAAGTGGGCATCTTTGTCTTGTTTCAGTTCTTAGAGGAATTAACATCCACATATCAGAGAAAATATTCAAACTTTGCTTTCAATTCTTCTCCATTTAGAATCATGTTGGCCTTGAGTTTAGCATATATAGCTTCTACAATGTTGAGGTATGTTTTCTTAGTTTTTCCAGTGTTTTGAACATGAAGGGTGCTGTATTTTGTCAAATTCTTTTACTGCATCTATTTAGATGATCATATGATTCTTGTCTTTAATTCTATTGATGTGATGAATTAATGATTATTGATTTCCATATGTTGAACCAACCTTGCTTCCCTGGGATAAACCACACTTGATCATGGTGCACTATCTTTTTAATATGTTTTTTGTATGCGACTTGCCAGAATTTTATTCAGAATGTTTGCATCTATGTTCATATGGGATATTGGTCTGAAGTTTTCTTTCCTTGATACATCTTTGTTTGGTTTTGGTATTGGGGTATATTAGCTTTATAGAATAAGTTTGAAAGAGTTCCCTCCTTTTCTATTTCATGGAATAATTTGAGAAGTATTGGTGTTAATTCTTCTTTGAAGGTCTTACAGAGCACAGCTGAGAATTTGTGTGGTCCCAGGCACCATTGATCCCATTATCCCGCTTCTAGTTTTATACCCAAAGGATTTATTATCAGAATACTACAATGATGCAGCCACATCAATGTTTATAGCAGCTCAATTCACAATAGCTAAGCAGATGACTTTCAGCAGATGAATGGACAGAGTAACTGTGGCATATTACCAAGGGAATATTACTCAGCCATCATGAAGAATGAAATTATGGCATTTTCCAGCAAATGAATGGAAATGGAGAATATTGTGCTAAGCAAAATAAGCCAATCACAAAGAAACAAAGGTCAAATGTTTTCTCTGATAGGCAGATGTTAATTCACAATAAGATGGTGGGGAGAATAGAGGTACTTTGGATTAGACAGAGGAGAGTGAATGAGGGGAGGGGATACAGGGAATAGGAATGATATTAGAGTGAATCAGACATTATTATCCTATGTGCATATGTGATTACACGACTTGTGTAACTCTACACCAAGTACAACCAGAAGAATAATAAGCTATACTCCATTTATGTATGATGTGTCAAAATGCATTCAACTGTTATGTATAATTAATTAGAACAAATTTTTAAAATTTTTTTAAAATACTTTTAAAAAAGATGTCTTTTCTGCAAATATATTTTTGGCACTTTTGTCAAGTGTTAGATGACTGTAAGTATGTGGTTTTTTTTCTCTGTGTGTTTTATTTTTTTCTACTGGTCTTCATGTCTATTTTGATGCCAATACCATGCTGTTTTTGTTATTATTGCTCTGTAGTATGATTTCAGATCAGGAATTGTGATGCCTCTTTCATTGCTCTTTTTGTTCAGTATTACTTTGACTGTTCTGGATCTATTATTCTTCCAAATGAATTTAAAGTTTGTTATTCCTAATTTTGTGAAGAATGTCATTGATATTTTGATGGGAATTACATTGAATCTGTCTATTGCCTTTAGTAGTATGACCATTTTGACAATATTATTCCTGCTTATCCGAGGACATTGGGGTGTCTTTCCATCCTCTGAGATCTTCTTCAATTTCTTGAAGAAAATTTTCTCCATTTAAAACAATGTTGACCTTGGGTTTAGCATGTAGTGTTATATAATTTTCTTTGTATGGCCCTTTTACCTCCTTGGTTAGATTAATTCTGAAGGTATTTTGTTTGTTTGTTTGAGCTTATTATGAAGGAGACAGTTTTCTTGATATATTACTCACTGTTGGAATATAGGAAAGTTATTGATTTACAGGTGTTGATCTTGTAAACTGCTACATTGCTGAACTCATTTATTAAGCTCCAAGAGTCTTCCAGTAGAGTTTTTATTTGTTTGTTTTCGGGGGTCTTCTAGACATAGGATCATGTCATCAGCAAACAGATATAAGTTTCACTTCTTCTTTTCCTATTGGTAGTCTTTTGATTTCTTTCTCTTGCTTGATTGCTCTAATATTTCGAGCACTATATTGAATAGAAGTGGTGGAGAGGAAAACCTTGTCTTGTTCCTTATTTGAGAGGAAATGCTTTTAGTTTTTCTCCATTCATTATGATGTTGAATTTGCATTTGTCATAAATAGCCTTTATAATGTTGAGGTCAATTCCTTCCATTCCCAGCTTCTCCAGCATCTTTAATATGAATGGATACTAGATCTTATCAAAGATCTTTTCTGTTTCTTTTGAGATGATGATATGATTCTTGTCAATTACATTTATTGTTTTGCATATGTTGAACCAAACTTGTATCCCTGGAATGAAACACACTTGATCATGATGTATTATTTTCTTGATGTGTTTTTGAATACAGTTTGCTAATGTTTTATTATAGACCTTTGCATCTATGTTCATCAGAGACATTTGTCTGTAGTTTTCTTTCCTTCAAGCATTTTTGTTTGGTTTGATGACGGGGTTATACTGACTTCATAGAATGTATTTGGGAGTGTTTTCTCCCTTTTAATTTCATGGAATGATATGAGAAAGACTAGTTGTTAGTTTTCTTTTTTAAAGGTCTGGGAGGAATTAAATGAAAATCCATCTGGTCCTGGGTTTTGTTTTGGTTTGGTTGGAATATATATATATATGTAAAACTCAGGGGAACTCAATATATCAATATATATATATATATATAACTCGGGGGCACTCAATGACTGAGCCACATCCCCAGCCCTATTTTGTGTTTTATTTAGAGACAGGGTCTCACTGAGTTGCTTAGCAACTTTTGTTGAGGTGGGCTTTGAACTTGCAATCTTCCTGCTTCAGCCTACCCAGTGGCTATGATTACAGGTGTGTGCTGCCATACCTGACCTAGAGTGTAAATTTTCAAAATAGTTTCTGATGATCCTCTGGATTTCAGAATGGTCTGTGTTGATATCTCCTTTTCCATTTCTAATTTTATTAATTCAGCTCTTCTCCTTCTTTATGTTAGTTTGGCTAAGGGTTTATCAATCTTATTTATCTTTTAAAAGAACAACTTTTCATTGCATCTATCATGTGTATTTTATTTGTATTCTCAATTTCATTAATTTCAGCTCTGATGTTAATTATTCCTGTCTTATTCTGGTTTTGAAATTAGTTTGTTCTTTTTCTAAGACCTTGCGGAATCATAAGCTCATTTATTTGAGATCTCTCATTTATTTTTGTTTTTAATGTGGGGACTCAGTGCTATAAATTTTCCTCTTAGAACTGCTTTTATGCTGTCCCCAATGTTTCAATATATTGTATCTCTGTTCTCATTCATTTCTAAGAATTTCTATATTTCTACTCTCATTTGTTATTTGATCTATTCTTTATTTAAGAGTATTATTCAATCTCCATGTGTTTTTGTAGTTTCTAGTATATTTCTTTCTGTTGATTTTTTACTTTCATTCCATTATGATCTGATAGAATGTGTGGGATTATATGGATTTTTTTTGTATTTGCTATGATTTACTTTGTGACCTAGAATATGATATATTTTGGAAAAAATTCCATGAGCTGCTGGGAAGGTAAATTCAGCTGTTTGGGGGTGAAATATATTGTAGGTACTTTTGATTTATAGTTTTATTTAGATGGAAAATATCTTTATTGATTTTATGTTTTGGAAACCTGTGTCTATTGATGATAAGGATAGGTTGAAATCACCCAGTATTATTGTGTTGAGGTCTGTCTGACATTCTATGTCATGAATATCTTCTTCATGTAACTGGGTGTGCTGACATTTGAGGCATAATTATTTAGTACTGTTATATCTTCTTGCTGGATTGTTCACTTTACCAAGATGAAGTAGGCTTCTTTTTCTCTGATAATTAATTTTTTTCTTGAAATCTGCTTTGTCAGATATAAGAATAACCACTCCTGATAATTTTTGAAGACCATTTTTGTGGAATATTTTTTCCATCCTTTTACCTTCAGTTCATGGGTATCTTTGCCTATGAGTCTCTTGTAAACAGCATATAGTTGTATCTTGTTTTTTGATCCATTCTACTAAACTATGTCATTTAATTTGGTGATAGTATGGATATGTGTTTGTGGTTTCCTGCCATTTTGATTTTTTGCTCTATTTAATATTGCCTTGATTCTCATTTAGATTACTCTTCTATTGATCTTCCTATATTTGGAAACTTTGGGATTTTTTTTTAAGTTCCTCTGTGTGCAGTTTATCTTTGAGTATTCTTTGTCATCCTGGTTTTGTGATCATGAATTCTTTTAGTTTATTTTTGTCATGGAAAGTTTTTTTCCCCCTTCAAATCTGAAAGTGAGCTTTGCTGGGTAGGGTAAACTTGGGTGTCTATTGTTTTAATTTAGAGCTTGGAATATCTTATTCCAGGCCCTCATTGATTTGAGTCTGAATTCAAAAATCAGATGTGAGCTTTAATGGCTTGCTTCTAAATGTGACCTGATGTTTCTCTCTTGCAGCTTTTAACCTTCTTTCCTTATTTTCTATTAGGCATTTTGATTATGATTTGTCTTGGAGAATTTCTCATTTTATTGGGTCTATCTGGGGTTCTGTAAGCATCCTATATGTGAATATCTCTCTCCTCTCTGATATGTGAAATTTTTTGTAACTATCTCATCAAAAATGTTCTCAATACCTTTAGCTTGTGTTTCTACATTCATTTTTATATCAATGATTCTCATGTTTGCTCTCTTCATGTTGTCCCAGAGTTTGTATATATTCTGATCATTTTCTATTTTTTTTTCCCTTTATTGCATTCTGTGTACTCAAGTTCATATACCCTATCTTCAGGGCCTGAATTCTGTCACCAATGGCTGCAGTTCTGTTTTCTACATAAATCAAATCTATTAGTGATGCTTTCCGGTGAATTTTAAATTTGTGTGAATTAAGAGAGTAAATTCAGAAGATAAAAGACCATGTAAATAAAGAAATAGAAACATTGAAAAGAAACCTGTTTTTTTTTTTTTTTTTTTTCTACTTCAGTGTAAGTGAAATCCTTTATTGGTGGACTGTGAATTTTGAGGGAAGATTTGTTTGCCTGTTTCTTCATGTTTTCAGAAGTCTTGGGCTTGTGCTTCAATCCCCCCCCCCCTTTCTCTTTTTTATATCCTTTTGTGTGTAATTATCTTATGTGTTCTGGGACTTCTTTTGCTTTTTGATATTTAAGCAGATGCCAAGAGGTGGGACCTGAGGTCCCTCTCTGATTATTCCTCCTTGGATGCTGGTTGTTGGTTTGGGTTTTTTTTTTTTTCCTCAGTTCTTTGAGTTGGCATAATCCTCAGGCTCATGTGAGGCAAGAGTGTGGGGGGGGGCGAGATTCATTTTTGCTTGGTTGATTTGTGATTATTTCTTGGCAGCAGAATTATTTCTGGCAGTAGAGACTCTGTAAACTTTAAGTGTTCCAATCACTTTCCAGTCCCTCTTAGAGGAAGGGGGAGCCAGGAGTGACATTAATGTCAGTGACAGATGTATAGCCTTAAGATAAATGTACAATATCTACTTTTGCTAATTCCTAATTGGCACCTATATAGGAATCCTGGGGTCAACATTTAATGACGGTACCAAAAATTTTAAAAAACATGAACTGGATCAGACATTAAACAGCAGGTGTCTACTATGTTGTTCACTGTATTAATAATCACAACTTAAATGGGATAGGAACCATATAATCTATATGATTTTTATTATTTAGTGGATTACAGTTTCTTTTTTATTTTCTTTTTATTAGAGACAGGGTCTCACTGAGTTGCTAAGTGCCTCTCCATTGCTGAGGCTGGCTTTGAACTCGCGATCCTCCTGCCTCAGCCTCCCAAGTGCTGGGATTACAGGCGTGTGCCACTGTGCCTGGCTCAAGATTACAGTTTCTTATGTAAGAGAAAATAGAGTAGGAGGGCAAGAGAA
This sequence comes from Tamias sibiricus, assembly GCA_025594165.1. Taxonomy (NCBI): domain Eukaryota; kingdom Metazoa; phylum Chordata; class Mammalia; order Rodentia; family Sciuridae; genus Tamias; species Tamias sibiricus. The sequence goes on from CM046668.1 coordinate 35,309,263, forward strand.
ACTCTGAAGTGTTTGAAAAGGTAATAAGAGGAGAGGCAGGAGATAGGGAGCAGGTGTCAGCTATGAATTGGAAGGAATACAAAGTTAACTGAAATAATGTAAAATAGAAAGAGAGGATGAGGTAACAGGAAATGTTGGCTTTTACTTGGGGAAGATAGTTAAGAAGGAGAGACAGGAGGAGGGCCCAGAACACAGGTATAAATGAATCAGCAAATATAAGATTGATATAATACTACACATACATCTAATCTAGGCTAAATAGTGAACACATGCAGGAAAAAGCTATTAATGAGTGTACACATGCACACACACACACATATTTGCAACAAGAGCATGCACAACCATACACAGACACTCATATACACACAAAATAATGCATAATGTAAAAGAGTGAAGAATTACACAATAAAGTATGGTTTGGAAAAGTGGGGAAAACCATTAAAATTTTAAAAGAGTAAAATATAGAAATGTGGAGGAAAAAATAAATAAGAGAAAAGAAAAGGAGGAAGAAAAGAAAAACAACTTACTGAGAAATAAAGGGTTGTCACTGTTGCAGTGGTCAAATCTGATGGCAGGGATGAATTTTTAGTCTTTATTTTTGGCTCTGTATTTTTGGCCATTGTCCTTGTGTTTCTCACGTAGCTGCCAGCCAGGCAGCTCTCAGCTTCCTATATCCCAGTATTGGGTAGGGTAGACTGGGAAGCACTGATGAACTGTGTAATGCTGTAGGGTAGTGATGCCAAGATGTAGATTGGAGTTTCCAGTTGGGGTTTGAACTTTGGTGGGTTTTGGAACTCTCTCAGTAGATATTTGAGATTTGCTCTACTCACCTTATTGGTGTGGAGCTTCCGACCTCTTCTAGACTTCTGTAAACTTTTTCTGTTTCCAGAAAAATCCACTTTTAGGGCATAGGGACTAAGTCTTCACAGGTTTCACCTTCACCTCTATGGAAGTGATTTATCTGGTGTCCACTCTGGAGCGTAAATGTGCTTCTGTGGCTACAGTGTGCGTCTTCACAATAGCTTTTTCAGGGTGCCTTCTATTATGGGAATTTTTTCTCCCTTGAGATCCACATGCTGGATAGTCAAGGTAAAATGGTCTTTGTGCCTGTTTCAGTCTCTGGTTCAGGAACCCTGTGGGGATATTTTAATCAGTTGCTGGTAATTTTCTCAATGAGTTCCCACTCTCCTATCTCTGTTTGCAGCTGCACAAGCTGCCCCTGGAATGTGTTTCTCACCTGGCAGCATGTTCTGTGCTCATGCAGTGCTTTCCCTGATGTGGAGGGCTGTCTGAGGTGGGCCATGCTCAGAAAGGCTCATCACCCCCATGGAAGTATTTCACCCCAGCGACTGCCTTACATTTGTTTTCACTGAGACCCTTTCCCTACCAACTTTGTGTCCACTAAGTTGGACATAAGTCCACCCTCCTCTGTAAACTCCAGGTTTCCCTAGGTCATTTTTTCTTTATTTTTAATTTCTTTATCCACCTCCCATGTATCCCTTTTGTCCATGCTCCCTGCTTTGCTCTGCTGGCTGCCAGAGCTGGCACTTTCCTACGATATTATTTCTTCTTCTCTGTGGTATTATTGCTCAGGGTACTGACTTTCTGTAGCTCTATTAATTCTTTCTTTACTGTTCGGCGTTATGTCTCAGTGAGGTTCCTTTGTTACTCACCTTGCTGAGGAGCAGTCTTCCTGTTCTGTAAGTTGGTGCTGAAGAGTTACTGTGCCGTGCTTCCTTTTACTCTGCCCTATTGTCCCTCCTAATCTTAAATTTTCTAGGTGAAAAATGTAGTTAATCCTGGAAGGAAACAGGTATAAAACCAAAAACAAGGAAACCACAGCTTGATCCTCTTGTTCCCTCTTCTGATTATTTCTTGCTAGAGAATGTAATGGAGGAACACATTCAAATTTTTCATGGAAAAGAGGTTTCAACCTAGAATTCATGCTCACCCAACTGATTGATAAAGTAAGCATCTAGAATAGGAAATTTTTCTGTGGAGAGCAGTGATTTGAATCAAACCATGGCCTCTCTTTCATGGCTATGTTTGTGCTGGGAGCTGCCTATGCAAAAGTGCAGGTCAAGCTGACCCAGTTGCCATGGTGACACTGGCCTGAGAAGGCTCCACACCAAAGTGCTGAGCTCTTATCAGTCAAGGCCTTGAGTTCAGCACCAACTCCCAGGAACAGAGAATTCTGAGCAAAACAAGATGATCCTAATGTCTCATCAGTCCTGGGTCCTTCAGATGCCTGCTTTGCTGACACTTTCTTACAAATAACCTTTTGATGAAACCTATATAATGAATGTGCTGAGCTACCTCTGGTGTGTCAGTCAAGTCTCATCAGTGCTTGGCTGCACCACCTGGCCCCACCTTTTACTCTGTGTGTGTGTCTGTTTGTCTTTTTGTCATTCCTCCATTGCCCCTTCTTGTCTGGTATCTCTCTTAATTCACTGCCATGGCACTAAACAGGGACCAAACAGAAACAGGACACAGGGGAACTTTTCTTCATTCGCCAAAAGGGGTATGCTCCCGAGGCCACATGGCAAAGAAAGGTGAGGGACACAAGTTTATAGCTGTGTGTAAAACATGGGACCGATAGGATCCAAAGAAAGGGATCTCTATTGCTTTCTTAGCTTCTGCTGGATCTCTCTCTCTCCTAGGCTTACATTTAAAGTGTAAATTGCAGAGAATTGGTTTGAGACCAAAAAAGAAAGAAAAAGTGTCACTTTTAAATTCAAGCCGCTTATGGGACATTTATGGCTGGCTATCTTGTCTCCCTCTGGCACTCTGCCATGCTGCTTTCTTAACTAGTTCCTCTCTAATCTGAGCCAAAAGTAAGTTCTGATTTGATGAATGCTGTTAACTACATTTGTCTGATATCTTGTTTTTTACAGTTAAAAATGAGTTAATTAGATTTAACAAAATGGGATCAATCTTCATAAACATGTTTGTTAAAGGAGACATCTGTTTTATTTGTAAGTTGTGTTGCTAAACATCAACTGCTAAGGTAATATATTTAAATATCGATATGTTTTCACAAATTGGTAAATGGAAAAATAGCTTGAGATTCCTTAGTGTCAGTACTAAAACAAGGTTACTAGGAGCTAAGATTTTATCAGGTATAATTTATATTCAAATTATAAGAGTGAAATTACCATGAAAAACATAAAAGTATTTTCATCTTATTAAAATGGATTGTCTACATTCAAAAGTTTCATAAATATTGTTTTCAAAATGTAAATTTAAAAGGAGGGAAAGAGCCATAAGGCTTGTGAAGGGAAACAGATATAAGGTTTGTGTAGGATAAGAGATATAAAGCTTGTGATGGGAAAGAGATGTGGGTTTATGCAGGGAAAAAGATATAAGGTCTGTGATTGGAGAGAGATATAAGGTGTGTGAAGGGAAAGAGATATAAGGTCTGAGTGACAAAAAGTTCTGAGTAAGTGATAAGAAGGTCTGAGTAAGTGATGAAAATGTCTGAATAAGTGACAAGAAGTTCTAAGTGACAAAAAGTTCTGTGTAAGTGACAAAAAGGTTTGTGGGATTGATAAAAAGGTCTATGTGGGGCTGGGGTTGTGGCTCAGTGGTAGAGCACTCACCTAGCATGTGCGCAGCCCGGGTTCGATCCTCAGCACCATGTAAAAATAAAGGCATTGTGTACAACTAAAAACAAATAAATAAATATTAAAAAATAAAAGGTCTATGTAAGTGACAAGAAGGTCTGTGTAAGTGAAGGGTGAATTTTAAAAAGTTTTTGTGTAGCTAAATTAGTTATATATAATTAACACAATTAGTTAAAGTTATTCAAGTCTTTCCCTAAGGTAAGATAATTTCTTAGCTCCTACACCTCCTGGTATATAGCAGCACAATTCACAATAGCTAGGCTGTGGAACCAGCCTAGATGCCCCTCAGTAGATGAATGGATAAAGAAAATGTGGTATATATACACAATGGAATGTTACTCAGCAATAAAAGAGAATAAAATAATGGCATTCACAAATAAATGGATGAAATTGGAGAATATAATGCTAAGTGAAGTTAGCCAATCTCAAAAATCCAAATGCCAAATGTTTTTCTCTGATATAGGGAGGCTGATTCACAGCAGGGTTGGGATGGGGAGCATAGGAGGATTAGAGGAACACTAGAAAGGTCAATGGGGAAGGAGGGGAAGGGAGGAGGCAAGGGGGTAGGATTAGAGGGATATCATTACCCTAAGTGCATGTATGAAGACAAGAATGATATGAATATATTTTGTTTACAACTAGAGATATGTAAAAATGTGCTTTATATGTGTATTATGAATTATAAAGCATTCTACTGTCATATACAACAACTTTGAATAAAAAAAAATAATAATAATAAAATTAAATTAAAAATTGCTGGTCTCTATTGTCATCATCATTTTCATTTATTTTGTATTAATCTTATTCTAGCACTCATGTCTTCTTCTTTCTCTCATAGAAGTACCCACCTCCAAGATGACTTTACAATCTGTTTTTTTTCCAAACCAAAATTTTACCACAGACCTTTCAACTGATCAAAACATTCTTGAGGGGTATACTCAAATTTCTTGCCCCACATTGTCCTCTCTCAGCCTTAAGCTGCCAGAGTGGTCATTGCCCATTTCCCCTTTCAGCAAAGAGGGTTCCCTTACTCAGAGGGAAAAATAAAGGATACTCAGCTGCAAGCTTCTGTGATCACAATCCCAACACTTCAAAATAAATATACACTGATTACATTTAAAAAATAAAAAAGGGGGAGATGTGGAGAGTGGTGAATTGAATCAACTCATGGTCTCTAACTCTTTCATGGCTACATTTGTGCTGGGAGCTGCCTGTATGAAGGTTCAGGTCAAGATGCCCCAGTTGCTATGGTGATGCTGGCTTGAGAGAGCTCCATGCCAATGACTCTTATCCATCAAGGCCTTGAGTTCAGCACCAACTCTCAGGAATAGAGATTTCTGAGCAAAACAAGATGACCAATCCTGGGTCCTTCAGATGCCTGCTTTGCTGACACTTTCCCCCAAAAAATCTTTTGATGAAACCTATATAATAAATGTGCTAAGCTAGCCCTGGAGTTAGTCAAGCCTCACCAGTGCTTGGCTGCACCACCTGGCCCCACCTTTTATTCTATGTGTGTGTCTGTCTTTTCTTAATTTCCCCATTTTCAGCCTCTCATCTGGTATCTCCCTGAATTAACAGCCATGGTTCACATATGGAAGAATTGAAAAAAAAATCAACTTTGAATAGCCCTTTCTTAGGAAGCTCTTTGAGATGCACTTCCAGCAAACAAGGAACCAGATGAAGAAATAAAAGAAATAGAACATCTATCTTAGGAACAGGAGATGCCACACAGGATTTAGTAAAGGATATAAGGAAAATCTCTCAATGGCTACTGCACAGCAGGTACAGGCACCATCAGGTCCTAACTGAGCAGGATGGAAGGATGTGTGTGGGGGGACTTCTACAAAACAATAAGTGTGTATAAGGGATTTGAGTAGCAAAAGGTGAGGAGCTGAATCACAGCAGAACACAAGAGGGTGTATTTCTCACTGCAGGCAACTGTGAAGATTGGAGATCACCAAAGAGCAGGCAAAAATCCTCTAGTGTAGTCCCCAAGAGAGCTGGTCTGTGATATCTGCCACACAGATGATTGCAGTGACTGTATTACAAGAGCACCAATGACATAAAACTTGCCACTTTTGCCTGAAGCTCCCCACCCCTCTGAGGAGCCAGGAAGTATGTGGGGTTTGGGAAGAGTTGGAGTAAAAGTGTAAAACATACTCTGCAGTCTTCCCCATTTTAATTTTCTAAGCCTAGTGAGGCCTGCCCTAGGAAATCTAGAGTTTGAGGGGGTTGGAAACTATAAACTAGTGGTGACTCCAACAGATTAAATTGAGTAGTCTGGGCATAATACACAGAGTAGTCACAATTAACATTTTTTCCTAAATAATAGTGACTGGGAAAGGATGGAGGAAGGAGAGTCCCCACAGCAGGTTTAAATACAGTAATGACAACATAATCACCTTTTTTACCTTGTTTTTTCCCTACAGAGTTAGAATATTTCAACTATCACTTACAACAACTGCTACTTACCTGTTGTGATGAGAGAAGACTAGGCTTTCCATTCTTCTGTTAATACAACTCATGGTCTATTCCTCAGCACCAAATGGAGTTACACTACTATATATGTGATTCAGCTTATTTGCTGTTTACACTAAGGTGATTCTGTAAATATTGTTCTATTGTTATCCACATAGACAACAATGATGACATTTCTTAAGGTTACAAAGCTCTTTATCTTTCCTGAGTTAAATCTTGCCTTAGCTTTTTGCAATTAAGAAATCAACAGCACGTTTTTAGTATAATAAAGATCTTTAATAACAATATTTGAAATGTGTATATATATTTCCTAATATATATACATATGTATATACATATATATGTATATATATATACACACACACACATATATATATTTCTTCTGTTTATTTGTATTCTTTATTTGACTGTTTTTGAAATTACATATTCTGAGGATCCTAGATTCAATCCTAGCCTTTTGATTGTTCTTGCTTAAGCTTAAATTCTGTGTATTTGTGTTAGGTTGATTGAGTGAAAGAGTCTGTTCTTATGTAGATTGTACCTGGGCTTAACCAGTTCTGTATTTACATAATTTCTGTGGTAACAAAAGCAGATAGACACATAGATGGGAGAATGATAGGTAGGTAGGTAGGCATAAATATTTATATGTAGCACTTCTGTTCGTTGTTTTTGATACTGAGACAAAATATTTGATAAAATGAATGTGCATATATGATTACACAACTGGCATAATTCTACATCATATACAACCAGAAGAGGGATAAGTTATACTCCATTTATGTATGATGTGTCAAAATGTATTCTACTGTCATGTATAATGAATTTGAACAAATAAAAAGAAAGTGAACTTGAAGGAGGAAAGATTATTTTGGCTCCAGTTTCAGTGGTTTCTGTCCATAATCATTTAGACCTGTTGTTTCGGGTCCTATGGTGAGGCAGAAGAGCATGTTGAAGAAGAGCTGCTCACTTCAGGACAGCCAGGAAACCAAGAAAGGAAGTCAGCCAGAAAAGAGCTGGGGACCACATATGGTTTCCAAGGGCATGCCCCCAGGACTCACTCACTTCAATGGTATACCACCTCCTAAGTGTTCCTCAACTCCCAATATAAATTGTCATGAAATTATGAATCCATCAGTGGATTAATACACCAGCAGGTCAGCGACCTCATAATCCAAATGTTTCCTAAAAGCCTCACCTCTGAACATTGCTACATTGGGGACCAAGCCTTCAATACATGAACCAATCCAGATCCAAACCATAACAGGAATACACACACACACACACACACACACACACATGATTTATGTAAAACTGAGTTAATAATTACTTCATAGGATTATTATATTTGATGAAATAATTTACTTAAAGAATGCTTATCACAAAACTGCTCAACAAATATTGTTTACTATTTCAAATAATATATGCAAAGTTATTTTCTCATTCCATAAGAAATAAGACACACATTCCAATTATTTGAAAAGTCGAAAGGAAAAAATTACAGTTTAGAAGACCTAAGTTTCAGTCCTGACTTCTGTAACCAGCTAACTTTGTGACTCTTAACCAAAATGTTCTAATTCTATAGACCATAACTTTTTCATGTATAAAATTAAAGGACTAATTTATGTTGTGTCTTTAACATCTAGTCTGTCTTAAACTTCCATGATCTTACTACTTTAATAGCTTTTGAACCAGAGAAGTCTGGTAAAATTAAAATAAGTAAAAGGAAAATTTAGAGGCAAAGACTAAGTTAAATAAATGCATTTTCCACATCTACTTATGCAATACAGTTGGGCAGAACAAGTTAAAATAGCGTGGAGTTTTTACATTTAAGAAGTATTTACTAAACACGTACTATATGCAAGACTCTTAATAAATGACTTGGCTTGTGGCTGGGATGTAAATGAGTTTCTACAAATTTGGGGACCATATCTCAAAGTAAATTCTGTATTTATTCACAATTTCTTTGTAAAGCTATAGCTACAGCAACTTATCCGCATAGCTATAGTGTTTTCTTTGTATAGCCCTAGCACCTTCAACTTAGACTGTGAAAGGAACCAAATGCCAAACTCTAGAATGTGTTTTTCTTCCTTGTGATGTGTGGATCCAAGTCCATCTGTCAATGGCCAACTCTGCAGCAGTTGAAAAACTGCTCTTGGAATACTGCCAGCTCCTGCTTCTGGGTTGATTTCTAACAGATGTCCTACCTTTGTGAATTCCTCCTCTTTACTCTAGCTCCTATCCTTTCCACTAACAAAAGAAGTCCCTTGGCCATTAAACATGCTCCTGAAAAGCCAAGTAGCCCAGGAGATGGAAGCACATCTAGATTAGGATTGCTATTTCCTGTGAAATACCCCATTGTGGCTTCCCCACACTGACTCCAAGTGTGCTTATAAAGGACCAGGCAGTTTGATAAATTTGATACCATGACATTCAGATTGCAGAGCCCTAGGACTGATGTTAAGGCAGTAAGATGGATATGTGATGTATTCATTCAAACACTTCACAACAGACTGACCACAACAAAAAAATTTTACCTGAGATTGAGAAAGTGTTCAAGGGAAGAGTCTGAATCATTCAAGAGGAAACCATATTTTCTCCCTCTGGAATTATATCACACCTGCAATCAAGCTTCTGTTCAGGATTGACTTCAGGTTCCCATTTTTAGGAAGGTCTTATTAACATCACCAAATGTGGGCCAGAAGTTAAAATAACACATGTATATTTCATATGACACAATTTCATCTGGTAAATGCTGTATTCTCCCACAGCACCACAATAAGTACAAAGCTAAATAAAAATGGAAATTATTTTATAAGCTTTCTTCCAAGTTAAAAAAAAAAAAAAAAGTGAAAAAGATACCTTGGGACTTATTTTCGAGATACAGATTCTTGAAATTCTTTATTCTTTTATCAGCTCTGTTGCCCAAGGGGAAATCTGTACAACAGGCATCATATGTCTTTAATAATGAAGAAAACTACTGTAGCTCAAATCTTTCAAGCAGCTAAGAAACCCAATTGTGTGTCAGAAATGCCAGAAGAGTTTGTTTTACAGAGCTATAAATTCAGCAACATTCAAGGGTTAGGCTCATTGCAATTGAAGGCAGCAAGACAAAAGTGATGAAAACATTTTAAAAGATAATCCATATGGACTGAGTCCAAGGAAAATTTCCCATTGAATCAAATGTTTTCCTTGTACATCAGAGAGTTCTAGAATCCTCCCCATACTTTAGTGGTTTAGGGGCTTAAACTCCAAAGGACTTCTCAGAGCAATCAAAGTTTCATCCTTCTTGGAAAAAGAAAATAATATATATTTATTTTAAAAGCTTCTTGTAACATTTCTCCAAATGAAACATTTCCTCTATGATGCAGTTTACAAATCTGCATTTCAGATTGAAAACTGCACAACTGGGTTTAGCAAATTAGATATTAAAGATTTTTACTAATGACATTTTGTTACATGAGACAGCACATTTATATGCCTCAGCCAGCAAAGAACAATGACTAAAGGCTGCTATTAAATGAAGAAGATGCATTAACAATGACAATAAAAATAATTGTATTTAAAGCATCAACTAAATAGTTTAGGCATAATTTCCATATTGTCTTCTTGGGGTTTAAAGTTGATGCTTATTTACTACCTTTTGAGGTTTAAAATAATTACAATCCAAAAATGCTGAGTCAAGTTACTACAGACATAAAGAGTAGTTAGCCAAGAACACACTGTCCCTTCGAAAACAGCCATCAGCTGAAAAGTGTGTAATTTTAATGAAAGAGAAGAAGCAGGTTTACTTGTATGTTTTCCTATCGGAGATCAGGGCACTGTGGAAAGCCTTGTACCTAAAGCAGATCCTCTCTGTTCTTAGCTGGGTCAACTAGAGAAAACTCTTGACACTTTATACATGGGTTCTTGGAAACTGAAGGATCATATGAGAACTTGGCTAATGTACATTTTAGTTTTAAGACTTATCACAGTTTAAGACTCATTTATATGTCACTTGACAATAAATCTACTTCAGGACAAAATCCAAATTATCTCTTTGTAAAAATTGCTCAAAATAATCCCTTAAGAGATTTAAGAGAAAAATTTATCATACACTAGTGACCCTTTTATTTTATAAACTAATGATAAGACTATTTGTCATAAATATTTGGACAGCTCCAAATGAAATAACTTAATGTCCCTATTTTAGAAGCTGGTGTCTGTGTCTTATATCCTTACGAAAACTCTTGATACAGTTCTAAAAAGTGTGCATATTTGACTTCCTAATCTAGAACAATTTAGAAGCAGAAAATTACAGAGGGGCATGACCATATTGGCAGGCCATCAAGGAGCAGCAAGAAATGACAGCTGACAGCCTGACAAAGAGTGGCAAGCAAGAGGAACCATAAAATATACAAAATAATAATGAAAAGCATATACAACAAACTAACCCAATAATTCAAAAGGCATAGCCCCTTGAAGCAAATGTCACCTCAGATAATTACTTTACCATATGCCCTGTACAACTGATATGCACATTCATGACCCCAAGTCATCTAAAAAGCCTTAAATGATGATTCTATTCCAGCAAGCCCAGAAAATATTTACCACATCTGAGAAATATTTTCAGAAAAACACTTAACTATTTTTATTACAGCATCAGTAATACAGGTAGTTCATTTTGTGGATTATCTTATTTTCAATGATTTCAGAACAGTGAGGTCTAACTACATTAACACCAGAATTTAAGATACTTACCATGCCTTCCAGATGCTGAGTGATAACTGGAGCAAAAAGAGACAAAGCAGAGTATTTATTTATAAACTTCAATGTAAGATACTTCTACAAAGTCTTCATGATTATAAAGCTTTGTATCTAGAAAATATTTCTTTGGATAAGTGAAAATTTGTTTTCCACTTCTGTTTGGTTGACCATTGATGCTGTTTTTAATGGTACCTCAATTAAAGCTATGTGTTTCAGGATATTTTGTGCTATAAATAACAGAAGATTAGACCATAACTAACTTAAATCAGAGAGATATACATTTGTGCATGTAACTGGATGCTCAGAGATGGGACAAGCTTCAGTTCTCTTAATATAGAGGTGCTGGTTTCACTTCTCTGTAATTCCTCAGCTGTGCCCTTCCAGGGGACTGGTTCAATCCCATGACTGGCTTCTCTCAAGGTAGCAAAATGCCTTTAGTAGTCTCAAACTCCTGTATTCACAAATCAAAAAGTGCAACAGGGCAGAAACATTTTATTTACCTTGATTCTTTTTCATAAAGAGAGAAGTCATCCCCAAGAAAACGTCAACCAATTTTACTCATATGGATTATAGTAATCCTGTTGCCTGAGCCCAGGGCCTACAGATTGGCTTTAAGTCTCTGAAGTCTTCTCTGTAAGTGGTGTGGATTTCCCCAAGCCAATCAAGCCCATATGTGAAACTTGGTTTATTATGAAGATGAGAGGTAAAGGAAATGCTAGGTGGAAAAAAATTACTTTTGTAAGAAAAATGGACATTGTATATATAGAACTTTGTTTCCTTTGGATTCCTTAAGAAATATAGTTTGCCATACAATATTTTGATATAATAATTAAACTTTTTTGGTCACAATGATTGGAATCCCTTTGTATAGCTTAAGCAAATGAGGAAATTTTTGAATATGTAAGATACATCCATTGTATTCTTTTTCCAGGACAGTACTCTTCCCACTTTCTCGGGAAAGTGTTTGTAATTAGAGGAGCCTTATTTGCTTTTTTGTTTTGTTTTGTTTTGTTTGTGTGTGTTTTCTTTTTATTTTTACATGTGATTACTTTCCTGACAAAAACAACCTTATGAAGGATAAGCATCTGATCTAAGCTCAGCGCATTACAGTTCCCTATATTCCTGCCTAGACTGGGATTGGTCCAGGGGATAGACACACTGCCCAAGAGAGATTTAGCTGCCTTCCCAAAGAATTTTATAACTAGAAATTTTGGGAGAGAGGGATAAGTGGTTGAAAGCTGATTTTGTCTCATCTTAAAAAACTGTGTATGCCCATATCTCAACTTGTTGGAAAACAGGTTTCAGAAAATAAAGCCAGATCTTAAGAAAGAACAGTCAGAAGAAAACAAAAGAATCCTAGCACCTGGTTTTAGATTTTCTTGGAGAAATTCTGGCCTTTCCTACTTATTTGGGTATGCAGTTTCCAGAAGAATGTTTATCTCTAGTTACTTCTATAGACATCTACTACAAAGTGCCAATTTGCTTTTCCAGGATGTTGTACTAACTTATATATTACTGACATACTTCCTTATCAATCAGAAATTTTTTTTTTTTACTTAAAAGATTACATAATGGATACTTCAGGAATGTATGTATAGTGTTACAGAATAGTAATAGTTGTAAAGAAGTCTCCTATAGTGGCAAATATGTAATTTTTGGGGTCAGGCAAATCTGAATTTAAAAAAATATGTCCTTCCTGCTTACTATCAATATAATTTTTGGACACATTCCTGTGCTTCAGTCATTCCCCTTACAAAATGGGGCATATTAATACCTAGCCAGAGTCCAGTTAAAATCCCAAAAATCTAATTAATATCTTTTTTTCCTAAAAGGTAAAGATCTTTTTTAAGTTTGAACACAAATTGATTTATCTAGGAATTCACATTACCCACCTCTCTGTACACCCTCTCAATTTTTACTGAAGAGATATTTAAATCTCCTTAAAATCTAATTTTTATAATTCTTAATTAATCCAGATTTTTAAGCATGGTTATATCTTACTCAAATTGAAAGTGAATAATTTATAACTATGCAAAAGAAGAGCCTCTTGTTTTTTAAATACACACTTAAAGAATAAATAAATAGTACTTCCTGATATTATTCAGTTGCTCTTTGAACCATTCATGAATCCAAATTCCTTTGGTTTGTGTCATTAAAAACCAAGTACAAGGTGAAAGAACAAAAGAACGGCATGAGGATCTGGTATTTTCAAGAAAGCCATTCCAATCTTTACATTCTATTTTCTTCCTTTGGTAATACTTTGCTCTGATAAACTTAGATCTTTGGGAATATAATAGAAAATTGGAAAATCTACCCGTGTCAAATCACTGGCTTCATGAGGTTCCTAATTATATACTCAAAATCTATACAACCAGGTAAATTTTATATGTTAATGAACTTTTACAGTATAATCATAAATCTGTATGATTTATCAGAATTCCTGTATTGATAGCCATGTCTTTGTAGATTTTTTCCAACTTAATTTGCAAACCATATAGGAAATATTCATTAGTATATATTCTTGTAGTTTGAATTATTTTAAGGGATTAATGAATCATTTCAGCAAGTTCACTTTAATTCAAAGAGAATACTTTATTGCTTAGCCTTAAATTTTAAATTTATATGTATGCTCACATCAGGAAAGTACCTTAATTATGTAAAGCTTTCCTTAATGTATGCAGATATAAAACAATAGTTTTTTTGAAGGCAGAAATATTTTTACATCAGAATAAATGGGAAAGAGTAGAAATTGCTGTTTTTCATTTCTTACATGCATTGGTCAGCTAAAGGTTACCTTTCAGGTCAAGAAAACTTGTATGCTAATCCCTTCTGATAAGAGAGTCAAGGAACCATGTTGGTATTCTGGTTTTCTGAAGTAAAGAATATTGTAATACTCAGAATAGTAGTGAAGCATGTAAATCTGACGTTACGTTGAATTTAAACTCCCTTATTTATTGCCAAACCTGTATGACCCACAAATATATCCACTTACAACTTAACATTTCTTCTCACTTTTTCATTTATCTAATTAGAAGAGCAAGATTTTCAAGCTGTAAATCTCCTTATAATTCTGGCACTACCACACTTCATCTGGCAAACCTCTAGACACTTCTATTCTAGGAGGAAAGGTATCAGATATTATTATTCTAGAGGTATACAGGGGGAAGAAGTAAACGGTGATAGAGGAAATTGGAAGCGGGCAGAGTGTGAGGTTACTCTACAGTTTAAAAAAAAAAAAAGCAATCAGATTTCTCTTTCATTTGACCCTGATTCTTCTTTTTTTGCTGGAAAGAAAGACAGACACGTAGATGGAGACCCCTGTAATTAGAGAAAACTTGGGCAAGTGGCAGCGTGCTGTTTTTTTCAGAGAATGGGCAGACATACTAAAACTATATCTGAGGAACCTACTGACGTTAATAATCGTTAATAATCATGGATATTTTCCTTCTGTGTCTCAAATAGGTAAAGGAAGGTGGTAGACTGGAGTTTTGCTTTGCTGATGTGGCAGGAGGTTTGCAAGGGAGTTAAGATGTGAATAGTTTATGAAATGTTTTTGGTGACGGTAAAAGCAGCTGGTAGTCATTGAGAAATTATTGGCATCAGAAGGAATATAGGTGTGACAGAGATTGACAGAAAGAGCGATTGCAGTCATACAGCAGCACACTGGATTCTAAGACTTCAGAGGAGACCCATCAGCTCCTTTTGTCAGAACTTGCATATATAAAGGAACAGTGACGAAGGTATCAATACTTCAAAATATTTTAAGCCTTGTAGAAGATTGGAGAACAGCAGCTATGAGGAGGGGTGAAATATGGCATCAAACTTAAAGAAAGAAGGAATTTTGCACTAGGATCAAAGAATAAGAGCTAAGAAACTGCAATACTTTATGTCATAATGAAAATGATTCAGTTCCTGTTCTGCAGTCACCAAGGGCATCTTGTAAAATGTAATGGGAGCACATTCCCATGTCTGAGAGCAGTGCCAGGTGAGGCCACTTTCCTGTTATTTGCTGGCCTCCTACATACTAGCTTGACATTGATACATTACCTTTTAATGAATAAATTCGTTGAACAGTCAAGGTGGCAGAGCTAAATAAATACACGGAGCATTTTATTACTCATTAGAGATATTTGGCCATTTGTAAGGCTGGCAAATTGCTGACTGTTTTCCATTTTCTGCAGCTAAGTCGTAAGGCTCAATTGTGTCTTCCTTCAACTTGTTTCGTCTATACATTCCTTTCCATTCTCTTTTTCTTAGCACTTGGCATAGTTGGAAATCTGTAACTATTTCCTCCAACTCCCACCTCTTTCCCCTTTCAATCATTTGAACTCATCAGATGAATAATCTTTGCAGAAGAATGATGTCCTTCTCCTTCATTGTGTTACTGAGGAACATACACAGTATTGATTCTCCTTTGGGTATACTATTCAGTTATAGCAAGTCTTCATTAATCTATGTCTTCAGCCTTACTCCCCACCATATCCCACCTTTCCCAGTCTACTCTGATCTGGCTGACACTATCTCTGTCCTCTGGCATACAAGGTTCATGCCTACATTTGTGTCTTTCTTGATACAATTTCATCTGCTTCAATTGACATTGATTCTTCCATCCATGAATCTAAATTCTGTCCTGATTCATGGACAAATTATAGCCCTGTTTCAAAAATAATCATTTGGATTATGCTCACTTACTTATGCCCTTTGCCTTCTCTCAGTTTTATATTTATAACCCATTGCTTGGTTTTCCTCTCAAAAAACATTTTAAGCTATATGAGAGAAAGTACAATCTTGCATATTTTTTTTTGCTCACTGTCACTATGCTCAAGAACATTGATGTTGGTGCTCTCAGTGTGTCTTTAAAAGATAATGCATTTTTTTGGATGATTGACTTGGTATTTTTCAAGGAATTTAATCAAATGTTGATGACTTACTATGACATTTTTTATGTTGCTCAATTCTTTTCCTAATCAGAATTTGCCCAAAATAGTGCCTCTTATGGAGTACAGACACCTGTTAAAATCAGCTCATAATAAAACCATCACTGAAATTATCAAGGCCAAAGCAGAAACAAGCTTTGATTACAGGTGGATGTTAACTTTCTGATAGCTACTTTAGACTATTTCAATTTCTGTGTCTCCATTAAAAAACACCCCAGTGACCTCAGCCTTAAACCTGAGGAAAGCCCATTCAATTTGTAGTTGTATAACCTAGGAAGGCCAGCCACTAGTCTACTCTGTTCTGTGGCAGAAAGTAATATTCAGAATCATCTGAAGGTCAATCATGAGAAAAACCCATCACTCAATAAAAGAAATAAAAAATGAATAATTTTTAAAGTGATGCATAACACACCATTTCATTGCAGTTAATTCCATTTTCCACCTCTTTACTATAACACAGTCCAAACATAAGAAATTCTAATTCTTTTCATATCCTGGAAAATACTTTTATGAAAAATTAAGTGTGAAAGTGACTCAGGTTCAAAAGTAATGAAATTATTCCTATGCCTCAAACTTGTAGAAAATCCTGACGAACCAAACCAAATTTCTACAGTCAGGCAACAACACATTTTAGGGTAGAAGACAATCCTGCTAAAGCTGAATGTGGCTTTTGCCTTGGCTGTTGCTATCATTTTCCTACATTGTCTTCTGTTAAGTTCAAGTCATCTGAGTAAACATTCTCCTTCCCTCACCTGCAAAAAGAAATAGTTAAATATGATCAACCTTCCTAGTTTGAGCCACTCTGCATAACAAAACTTACATTATCATCTCAGCATGTTGGAATCCGTGAACTGCATTTCATATACCTTTTATAAAATGCAAAGGCAAAATATCAAGAGGTAAATTATATGTTTTGGTAAAAAAATATTTTATGGGAAAGATGATTTGTTCAAACAAAATTAATTGAAAATATTCCACTTATAACCATGCTATACTCTGCATTGTGTGTTGAAAAAGAAAGTAAACCATGGAATATAAGAAACTGACCTTTGAGTTTGTATAATGATATGGTTAGGGTAACAAAGCATGCATTCATGAAATGTTCATAGCAATGAAACAACTTTAAATAAAGTCACTTTAAAAGGTTACAAGCTATTAGTTCAGAAGAAGGGGGATCTGTGGGTCAGGAGATGAAATTCATTTTAGTTATGGTATTAACACCTAATCTATACCTATGTGTTAGATGCTCTTACCTCCTTTAAGGAAATTTAAAGTGGGCTTTGAGGCCAAAGACTTTTAGCACAAAAGGAGGGCTCAGAGGATTTTGCAAGGGGAATAACAGAAGCACAACTAGGGTGGGCAGAAAGAAAAAAGTTCAGAAATTAAGGGGATGTAGAAATTAATTGGGAGGTGAATGCAAAAAATGTAAATACTACCAGTCTCTTCAGTGTAGCCAAATTATTGTCCTTCTGCAGTGTCATCACTAACTGGCTAATCAGATTTGTGGTTTAAAGACACCTCTTTAGAATTTAAAAGCCTCATAGAGTAAGTACTTTCTACTTGTGCCTTTATTCAGCACATTAATACAACTGCCACATCCAAAGCAGTTTTTAGTCAGAGTTTTGAGTATTCATGAATTGCTGTCTAGCCCAGAGGTGAACAAGGGAGATGTTTAGAGCTGTACCCACATATATACATTGCACTTATTCACATATAAATTTCTTATTGGCCTTTAATTTAAGCCATTTCTTCTTCATGTCAAGTCTCTGGGTCTTCTGGCATGCTAAGCCATATTTCCTTCTTTTATCACCACCTCTTTTTACTATGCATAGAATTTCTCCTTCCATAGGCCAAAGAGCCTATTCTGGGAACAAGTAGTTAAATACAAAGTTACTATTCTAATAACTTCAGCAATTATATTGGACCCTTAGGTTTATTGGTCCTTCATACC
Source organism: Tamias sibiricus (assembly GCA_025594165.1). Taxonomy (NCBI): domain Eukaryota; kingdom Metazoa; phylum Chordata; class Mammalia; order Rodentia; family Sciuridae; genus Tamias; species Tamias sibiricus. Next base: position 35,326,995 of record CM046668.1, read on the forward strand.
TTTCTTGACTATATCAAGGTTACAGTTCTTAATTCTAACATAAGAAAAGTAAATTTCTTTGGTCAACATCCAGTTTAGGATTGTGATCTTACATGTAAAATAACTAATTCCTTTTTCTGTTTCTTAGCTCAGAACTTAATCCAAGTTAGATTTCTTCTTTTAATCAAATATTTCCTTTTACCAGGTAGTTACAAAGAACAATAGATTAAACTCACAAAATGAACAGATATGACTTAAACCATGTTCATGGTTTATTAAGAGCTATTTGACCAAATGGAAGTAATTAGGCAGAAGAAATACACTTGCAACTTGTTACAGCTCACCCACTAAAAGACACCTATCTATTAGGTCTTATTTATTATTATTTTTTTTTTTAAGGAAAGACAAAGTTTCGCTTTTCTCACATTCATTTCTTTTTTAAGCTCTGGGAAAATACATTTGATGGAAAAGAAACAAAAATTAGTTACAGTGAATAATGTCAGAAATGCGGCCATAGGAGGGGGAAAAAGCTTTCCACACAAAAAAGCAGAAGATCGCACAGTCTGACATAATTCTCTGAAAAAGAGAGAAACACATACAGAGCTGAAGAGGCACCCTGGAGTTGCGTGAATATTACTATTTATTTGAACTTGCAGAAAAAGTATTTAACATTGGTGAACAGTCACTGAATGCCTGTAAAGACAAATTCTTTTTTTTGTAACAAAAAATTCTTGCCACGTCTTAGTAAACTTACTTGCCCAGCACCCTCTTTTGCAGTCACCGTATATTCTAAATTCTTTTGACCTTGTTTCACTGTTCTAACTCAGACACCCATTTTAACAATTCTTTTTCTAACATGGAAAGGTCACTCTTCTTGCTTTACCTCCTGCTAAAGCACTGTCTGTAGAAATATGAACACTCTTTTCCTCCATTTCACTTCTCAGGTAACTAAGAACAGAAAAATTTAAAAACATCATAAAAATTCAACTTATCCATGGGTCCAATTCATGTGTTCTAACCTTCTAGAAAAGGTAAAAACAACTACTAAACAATTATTTGGGCTGTGTTTTAACAAATAATATGTGAATATTGTAAACCATTTTCAGCTTCTCGCAAGTTCTCAACTTGACATTCCCTCACTCTTAGTGGAGTGACCTCTTTATTCTACTCCAAGGATGCTAATGAAGGCACCAATGGTTTCCCTCTTCTCCACCTTGGTATTACTTGATACCTCCTTCCTCTTTTGTTTCATGGGAAGAACTGTCCTTCCTCAGGTCCAAGTCATGCTCAATCTCTCAATTCCAACCCTCTTGACCTCTGCTGCACTTGCCATCTTTAATTTTTATCTCTTTACTAGCTCCTCTGCAGTAAAATGTATGTTTTTCTTTCATATGAAAATGGACTATATTTTCCCCTTCAAGGTGTTTTATAAAGTTGTGCTTTCTTAAGTGAACCTCAACTCTGTAGACCACATTTGCTAGTCACCAACTCTCCACTGCCCATCAACTCACGAATCTTTGCAGTCTTTTCTCCTTACCTCCCAGCATTTTATTGACAGTTTTCCCTTAAAGATTCACATTGAGGTTCTAAACTGGAAATCTAATGACTTTTTTTTTTTCCTTTTTCTTTCTTTCTTTTTTTTTTCTTTTTTTTTTTTTTTTTTTTTTTTTTTGTATAGGGGTTTGAACTCAGGGGCACTTAACCACTAAGTCACATTTCTGGCCTTTTTAATTTTATTTTGAGACAGGGTCTCACTAAGTAGTTGAGGCTAGCCTTGAACTTGTGATCTTCCTGCCTCAGTCTCCTTAATTGCTGAGATCATAGGCATGCATCACCATGCCTGGTTCTAATGACGTTTTATTGACGACTTTTCCCACCCTTCAGCAACATTTTTTACCACTACCTCCTCCCTTTTGCTACATTTATCCTTTTGTTCTAAACCTTTACTCCCTTTTGTTAACCAATTTTGCACTTTTTAGATTCCTATGTTCACAGTTCTCTTGGTTCATTGTCTTCCACACATCAAATATATGGGAGTTCTTGAGAGGGTCTGAATTAATCAAACTTATCTCTTGACTTTACTTCACACTTCTTTGGGAATGGGATTCAAATTTTTATCTCTGATTCCTAAATCTCCTGAGATACAAATTAGAATTTTAGTAGCCTGATGGATATTTTCACATGGATTAGCTTAATGCACTTAAAATTCAAGAAGTCCAAAATTAATGTCCTTGGTATTCTTTGACTTTTCTACCACTTGTTTCTATTTTATTTTTTGGTGTTGCTATTTTTTATCTTTAAAAATTTTAAGTTACCATTGATTTTTATCTTCCTCTCAACTCTTACTCTCTACACAGATTATAGGACTCTACATATAGGACTTGGAATTATATATAAGCCAGATAATCCTTTCTTACCAAGATCCAATATATAAGGATTTTAGTCCCTGTATCTTAGTTAAATAATACTGGTTCAACAGGACTATTTCAAATTTCAGCAACTGTGATATTTTAACTAAGCAACTGCACCAGTGCAAACTTTGCTGCTATCTCTTCAGTCCCCAAGTCATGTAAATGATTGATGTTCATTATGATTGGTGACCAGTAAAATCACTTCCTTCACAGAGTGTTGTGATTGGTCTCCCCATGTCTGTTCTTTGGTTCATGTACAGACAGCAATATATGTAGTAATACTGACTACTTGTCTCCCTTCCATGATAAATCCACGTGCCATTTTACACAAAAAGGATACCTGAACAAGGAAATTGGTCAACAAAGGTCAAAGTGCAGCAATGAAAAGTGCCAAGTGATAATGCTAAAATGGCAATCCAAATCAAATGTAAATGATGTTACAGAAAAAAAAAAAGCAGATCACAAGAACACTGCACAATTGCCCACATTTGAAAGAATCCAGATGTGCAGCTAGACTTTCACTAACCTACTGAAGGTGCATTTATTGACATAGATGAAGGAAGTGGTTATGATGAAAAGGATGAGTCTGTCCTAAAGGAAGTGATGCTGGCCAAAGTCTTTAAGGAATTCTCATGGAACTGAAAGTTCAAAGTAGAAAACATTGGAAGCCAACTGAAACTTACTAATGCAATTCACCTAGACATAAAAAAAAGATGTTGTCCCATATAGCAACTTATATGACAAGAAGGCAAACACTGTTCAAACTATTCTTGACCTATTTTTATACAAAGAAATAAAACAGGTTTTCCATGCTTCTGATGTTTTAAATGAACACACTATGCACTAAATATTAGTTTTTCTTTTTCATTTCAAGATTATAACTGACAATGAGCCTTTTAAATACTTTTTGAAAAATTTTCAAAGATTGAAAAACAATTTTAATTTTTTTCTTGATTATTAAGGCCACTTTGCATGGTTTTAGCTGGCACAGTCATTTTTATGTTCTTCATTACTCTGCAAAGACTGGGTACAATTCAGTTTCAGCATTCTTTCCCATGTGTCTTATGCTGTATACTGAGTGTTCTCTCTGAGCAACTTCCTTATACTGCTTAGAGTCAGGGCATCAGCAGATGGCAGAAAGAGTTTTGCCAGTGGCTTTCAGGCATCCTCCTGAGAATTACCCACTTCAGTGCCGAAGGCAGCTGTGATAATCAACAGCAGCTTCTAGCAGTATCTGGGCATCCTCCTGAGAATCACTGACTTTGGTGTTGCAGAGAGCTAAGTTTATTAGCAGTGGCTTTTCTGTAATTCTGGCATTTCTGGAATTTTGGAAAGCCCAAAGTAACTTTCTGACCTTTATTTTACCAGCCCTTCTAGTATTTGTCTCTAGTTCCCCAGAATAGATCACCATGTGCTTGCAATCTCTAGTGATGTCTATTTTCTTAATTGCCCCTGCCTGATAGAATTTTTGGCACCAGAAGTACTTCACAGGTAAAGAACCACCTACAGATGAAACTTTGTTTGGTTCTCACACTTAGTGAGATCTGAAGGCAGTAGTGACTTTGGAAGAAAATGGGACTGCAGTCCTTAAGACAGAGCAACCAACATTTCCTTACACTCCCTAATCTTGTAGTTACATGCATATAAAGCCTTTTGAAAGCAAATATGGACAGTCTTCAAGTGGACCTTGGAAAATAATGACACAGAAGTGATGGACACAAGGACTATGGGGGAAATGTCTACATTGAGTTTAAAGACAGAAAATGTTCTTGGTTTTAAATTTTTGGCATAAGGTATGATCAGAAAAACTAAAATGCCTATACTTGTATTGAAATAATCTTTAATCTTTTGTACCCTTAGAAGTGATATATTCAAAAATCAACCAAAAGTTGGAGGTTACAGATTGCAAAATTGCAATGGAAATTAAATTCACAGACTCATAACATGTTCTTTTCTCTTCAGTAAAAGGAAGGCATTGACCATGAATATATCAGGATGCAGTCATTAAAAAAGAAACTATTCTGAGAATTTAAAGCACAGGAATTAAAAGAGGACATCTGAAAGAGGGATAAAACCCCTTTAGGATGACTAATATCTCCATCTACGAGTTTTACTGAAACTTCTTTAGCCTTAGACCATCACTATCTCTGAAGTAACAATTGAACCAGGCTTAGCTTAGAATATTTCAAATGTTGTTCACCTTGGAATATTTTGTTTAAAGAAGTGCTATGTGGACTGATAGATACAAGTAGAGGGGAAAAAAAAGGTACAGTTATTCTGAAGAGGGGTCTCTTGGTGCTGTGGCACCTTAAGTTGGCCAGTCTAAACTCTTTGTTTTAGCCCCTGCCCACCAAATAGTTCTTCTGAGGATTTCCCATAGGATATTTTTGGAAATCACTACAATAGGGGATTTTAAGGTCTACCCAGCACTAAATGTTATTTTTGTCTTACTATGTAACTAATTCTTAATGTCTCTACAATTTAAAAAGAAGTAGAATGCAGTCTTAGATTAGGTATCAAAAGCTGTTCATAGGTTGGTAATAACACATCATTCCACTCTAATCTTTATATTTTTCATCATAGACCCTCTGCTTCAGTCATTCTGGGCTACCAGTTTTGTTGGATATTAGAAATGCATTGAACATAATATTCCTTCGAATACACTAATATGCTTTCTTTCTGTATGTCTACAGCACCACTGACCAACTTACTTGAATTTTATACATCTAAATAGCTAAGATGTATGGAGATCTTCAGCCATTTTCTCCACTTTCAAAACTGTTGAAGGTAATGTACAAGTTATTATCAGTAAATGCCTCAGTTTTCTTTTCTCCCTTTTAAGGAGTCAACCTAGAAGTTCTATCCAAACTTCTTCTTTGCTTAAAACATAGTCACAAGGCTATAAACATGCTTTCAGCATCTGAAAAATGATTATATTACTGTGGAAGACAGAACCATTGACATTAGACATGTAATTTGTAGATTCTGCCACAGTAACAAATATATTTGTTCCTTTGCAACTGCAGTCAACTTACTAAACTGAAAAATTCTACACTTGTTTATCCTTATATTCCTAGTACCTGGTATAGAGCCTTACTACATGAATGAATAATAATGAATGAATAACAACCTTATCTATTTTAAACTGATACTCAACTAGGCAACCAGAATGTTAATAAGGGGCCCATATTATAGTAGTATTAAGAGAAGTACCAAAAATAACTGACCAGAGGAGACTGTGAAATATTTTTATTTAGAAATGCTCTTTCAAAAGAACAGAACTAAAGTTGAATATAACTATCTTCATTTCTATGATTACATGTAAATAGATATATATTCTTAGCTGGGTGCAGTGGCCCACGCCTGTAATCCCAGCAACTCCAGAGACTGAGGCAGGAAGATCACAAGTTCAAAGCAAGCCTCAGCATCTTAGCAAGGCCCTAAGAAACACAGCAAGACCTATCTCAAAATAAAAAATAAAAAAGGCTAGAGATATAACTCAGTAGTAAAGCTCCCCTGAGTTCAATCCTCAGTACCAAAACCAAACAAACAAATAAGCAAATATTCTTGTCTCCAAGTTTGATTTTTTTAGTTTTGTCAAATACTGAGTTTAATTTTTATATTAACTTCAGATTTCTAATGTATAACAATCTTTAATGATATAAATTTATAAAGCAATGTAAGTTTGACAAAAATGCATGTAAGCATTATTATTTTTTGCCACACACAGAAAATTTGTCATTTTTTCATATGTATGTTAAATGTTTTACGCATTATAATGAGGTATAACATCCTACTTTCACAACTTTGGGCAGAAAGTCTTCATGAATCTAGAAAACCCTGTATTGTAAACTAATGAAATATCAAGGGAAGCACCTGTGCTTCTCATTAACTATAAGTGGTTCCTCAGCAACCAGTCGCAAAGTGGGGAAACATAGCTGCTGACTACAACATCACAACAGCCAAGGCCATATTTTAAAAAATTATTCATCTGTCCATCCATCCACCTATCCATCCATCCATCATCTTATTTGCTGCCTTACTGCAAACATGACTTACATGGCTCATAAATATACATATGTATAACAGTAACAGACCATGGAAAATAGGCTAACAAAAATCCAGACTAATCCAGAATATGTAACTAAGTGAAATGCTTACCATGTTATCCTATTCTCTTCCTAGAAGTGGGCCATTAATCTGGTTCTAAAATTTCTTATAACCTATAGAAACATTCCTTGAGGGATCCAATTAAATGATGACTGGGAAAATTCTGTATGTAAGAAGATAAAATTGTCCACCGATGGTTACGTGATGAGACCACTATATTAATAGAAATATTGATTCCTGGATTAGGTGGCCCTGATGGAAAGTGGACTAAAACACACACACACACACACACACACACACACACACACACACACACACACACAAAGGAATCTGAAAGGCATTATCAGTCATGGAAGCTTAGGGGGAAAAAAGAGCATTGTATTTTCAAGTTCATGTATCCAAACTGTGTTAATCAAATCTAGTGGGTCCCACCCCCTCCTTCAAGGAGCTACTAATGTTTTTTTCTGGATAAGGACTGAATTAAACAATGTTTTATAAATTTGGGAAATATTGAATTAAACAGTGTTATTTATTTATTTATTATTAGAATTCTCAAGTTCTTTAATATTTAATTGGCAATGTAAGTAACAGGAGAATAAGGTATGTAACATTTCCCAACCTTAACTAACAATTAGTGATGATGCATGCTGTGTTTTCACTACACTGTTACCCCTTCTGGACACAGAAAGACTCAACCTCCCCTGCTATAGGACAATGTTACTGAGTTTTGGGCCAAGAGGGTGAGATGGGAGGGATAATGTCAGGTAGATAAACCACTTCCAAGCCGGAACTTTTTCTTGCAAGCCTCCATACTTTTCTTCTTCCTTCATGACTTTGGAGGTCATATATGGCAGAAAGCCAAGCTATAAGAGGAGAGACCCCATGAAATGTGATGCAATGTGTTATGAATCAAAGTGCACTTTTTGTTTTGTTCAGTCATCAAGCTTTTAGTACTTACTTGTAATTTCAGTGCAGCATCTTCTAGCTGAAAGTTGTAGCCATGGCTGATTATGTCATAAAGTTAATACTAGTTCATTGTAAAATCTTTTCTTTAGTCTGTATTCACATTTTCCTGATCTAAAAATATCTTCGGTATAGTTTGTTGGTATATATTTAAATCGAAATGTGATTACATTTGTTTGTTTCTTATACATTCTTTAATATGGTGACATCTACCTTCTCATTTTCTTTTCATATAATTCACATGCTGAAAAACCAATTATTTACATTTTACATTGTCTATTTATATGTTTGCTTTTCCATAGTGAAGTTCAACTTATTCCTAAAGTGCCTACACTTCTTTTGTAATATGAAAGTTAGCTTTAAAGCCTTCATTAGATTCAGGTCCAGCACTGGGGGCAGGAATACACCATCATGGATGACCTGGTCTTCGCCTCACCTCAGATCAAGAGACATGATGTCTGTTTGTCCACTGTTAATGAAGCTAAAGGTAGTTCCAGGTTGAACTTTCCATTGCAAGATTCTTCAACTCCATTGAAAGATGAACACATTTACAATGAGATATGATTAAAAATAAGAGAAGCAGAAGTTCAGACCAAAAGAAATAGGAAGTTAAAAGAAAAGCTCATGTTAATGAAAATAAAACATAAATGTTTAAAATAATGATTAAGTAATTGGGAAGAGAAAGTCTTTCCCCCTTTATTTGTATTCTTTCCTCAGTTTTATTAAGGTATAACTAATACAAATTGTGTATACATATATATATATTTAGGGTATACAAAATGATATTTGACATATGTATACATTGTGAGATGATTAAATCAAATGAATTAACATATTGCCTCACAAACTGACCATTTAGAAAATTGTGGTGAATCATTTAAGATGATTCATCTCTTTGTTCAAGTACATAATATCTTATTATGAACTATACTCATCACGCTATATAACAGATTTTCAAAATGTATACATTATGTACAAACAAGACTCCATACCCTTTGATCAACATCTCTCTCCCACTTGCACCAACCCCAGCTCAAAGAAATCACATTTTGCTCTCTGCTCCCATGAATTCCATCTTTTTAGATTCCACAAGTGAGATCATGCAGTATTTGTCTTTAAATGTCTGACTTATAATTGTTTCCCTCTAAATGAGTAGAATGAAGGATTTATGTAAAGGAATAAAGACAAGATAGAAAATATTTTAGATGAAGAGTTTAAAGTAGAAATAAAAATAATTCTCAGTTCTCATGGCAGGGACAATAAAGAAAATGGTAGTGATGTGCTGAGGAGTCACATGTGACAGAATATAATCATGACGAAAAAAATGACCAACCAAAGAGGGCAAGAGTAAGAGGAGAAGCAGAAAATGGTGCAGAAACACAGATAACATGTGGCTCCTTGTGTGAGTTCTCTTTTATGCTCCAGGGAGTGAGTTTGGTGGTCTTCCACTCTCACCCCTCACCATCTCACAAGAATGTGGGGTAGTAAACCCTCCTGTTTGTGTTCAAATTTCTCCCCTTCTCCCCATCACGGACACTCAGATTCCATTAAAGACAAAGGAACAACAAAGGAGAGAGCCACTTTTTTGACCCCTTATCTGGAGATTTCTAATGATTGGTCACAGGAATGGCATGAAAGCCAGCAGAAAACAGAATTAACAGAAACCTAGACTCAAAAGAGGATATAAAAATCATTTTACAGAGTTAACAGAGTATTCAGACTGAAAATTCATATAAAGTGTCCAGTACTGGGTACAGTAACAAGAAAACATTCAAGATATGTAGTGTCTTTAAAAATATGCATCTGTTTAGAAAACTTAGATATTCAACTGCTTTTTCTATATAGAAAAGTCCCATGGAGTGATACACACTTACCTTAATAAAGAATAGAAGGGGTCTGGCGCGATGGTGCACACCTGTAATCCCAGAGGCTTAGGAGGCTGGGGCAGGAGGATCCCAGATTCAAAGCAAGCCTCAGCAACTTAGCAAGGTCCTAAGCAACTTAGCAAGACCGCATCTTAAAATAAAATATAAAAGGGCTGGGGATGTGGTTCAGTGGTTGAGTGCCCCTGGGTTCAATCTCCAGTACCAAGAAAAAAGGGACACCCTCTATCTCATATGATTAGTTTTAACCAATACTTAACAATGAGGCTAGGGACATCTGTGTAACAAAATTACATGCAATGATTTTCATCATTTATATTACTGGAGTGAAATGAAAGGGGGTCTACAAGCTCAGTTAAAGAGAATCCCTAGTGGACATAAGTGAGGAAGAGATGAAGTTATTTCATTTTCTCCTCTCTTTCTGCAGGAAAAATAAAAGACACATAGTCAAATAGTTTGGAGTGAAAAATTCTCCAAAGGCTTTGAAATGTATACTGCAGTTCACTGCAGATATTTGGAAACTTCTTTAAGTCCAAGTAAAATCACTTATTCAGATTTGATGCTTGTAATTCAATGAGAAAAATATTTACAGTTGAGGACAAGTATCACACATAGAGATTAAGTGGTTCATTAGTTTTAAGACAAACTGGAATCAGTTAATTTTTTTGTGTGTTCAGCTTGTTTGCAAATTATATGTCTGTGTGTATTCACATATTTACACACTGGCATAAATACACATTAGATGAGTTAGTTCAGACATTTACAGCTATTGCTTGTTTTGCTTTAGTAAGTTTGCACAATTTGAACACTCACCTCATTTAATTATATCTTTTTGTGGCAATCTGGTGTCAAAGCTTTTTTGTTGGTTTTTGCTATCCATTGCCTTACTGTAAACACCAGACATTGTCAAAATTTTAGAACAATCTCCCATCTTCAAGAAATTAATATTGAGCTATGCAAACATTTATTTAAGGAAGATGTGTTTCTGATGAGAGTATAGACTTTGAATCCAAAATATGATGGATCAAACTATCTGTAAGTAGGAATTCTCTACAATTCTTAAGAATCCTCTGTCATTTATTACTTTTGCCAGTAGTCTTGTATTAGGCTTTAAGCAGAAGGCAGATAAAGGAAAAGAAACTGCACACCTGGTTGCCGTGTCTCACTGGAGAGCATCTGTGGGTATTTCAATTAGTGTTCAGGTTATGACGCCCTATTGGTTACCATAAAGAGGTTGCAAACTTCATTCACAAGGTGGTGTTATGTAAGTACAAATTCTGAAAATAGTACACTGAGAGGAAAAGCTAACATAAGCAAATCAAACTAGCAATGGAGGATTAGCATCTTGCCTCTTCTTCAATGCTTAAAGGAACGTAAAACTTCTGTAAAAGGCAGCCCAGCCTACACTTCATAGTCTAAGAGTGCAGATATCTTAGTACAGAAGCCCTGAATGACAAACATGTGGTGGTGGCAATATGTCCCTGACAACGAATTTGGAAAAAGTCTGTACTCACCAACTCATCATCCATGCAGCTACTGGTCAAATAGTAGCACTTATGAGACCAATGACAATGCCCTACCTTTTACTTTAATTTCCTTGCAATTATAGATAAGAAACAATAGTCATCAGTGCTTTATAATTAGGCACTGGGAGTGAAAGGCTGTAACTTGAATGCAGGTCTTTTGACCATATCACACTAATCTTTCAAAATACAGCATTATTTTCTAGGTAAAGTTGTTTATACAGCACATAGGAGGGCCAAACACCTCTTTCTGGTCCAACAGAAATGACAAGAAAAATGAGTCATACATAAACTTCTGAATGACATGCCCTTTGGCATATCTATCACCAAATACATTTTTCTGTATACATAAACATTGCTTCCTCTGCAAAGATTTTGCCCAGAGTTAAAATCCAGATGTAAAGTTTTAAATGATAGATACAAAAACACTTAAAGCTACTGTATCTTAATTCCTCACACTACCAATTAAGAAATTTTGCCCTAAAGTATGAATTTTCCCTGCAATTCTCTACAAATCATTATTAATAAGATAATAGGACAGAAAAATTAGTGGGGAGTTCATTTGATTTTTCTCCCCCTAAAGGCTGGCTTTAGTGAGAAAATTTATCTACATTTCAATTCTAACACATTGTGAATGATAAATGAACTCTACTGAATAAAGGACATGACATTGCTCTGCCTCAGATTTCTATTTCCTTTCATCAGAATATTTTACCTAGCACAGTTCATAGCTCAGTGCTCATCCCCTTATAAGGAATAGATAAATGAAGCCCAGCATTCTCCACCCAGGTTCAGGGCACGACTCAAAATAGACAAAAAGAATTAGTCTGAGAAGCACAAGCCTGGGCAGAAACCTGCCTCACCATTTTGGTTTCTGTCAGGTATGTCTGCTCCAGCTCCTACTAGGAAGAGCAATAGCAATGCTATTTCATGTTGCTTTCATCGCCAGGTTCAATGGCTGCAGGACCAGAGACGGTGAATAGATATTTGCCCTGAAGCTTTAAGCTGAACTCAAGAGGAAAACACATTACCCTCCATCACTTCCCCCTGGATCTTTCTGCACTCTCTTGTGTATTAGTTGAAGAATAGGCTCCTTATTCAGACAACCTCCTGTATGATCCTGCATAGCAATGGTTATAACCCTGATGGGTTACAAATGTTGAATTGATATTGCTAAGGGGAGTGCTTGAGTCAAAAAGGGGAAAAAAAATACTAGCATTCTTTTACAGTTGCCACGAGAAAAGTCAATTTATTGTCACTGGTTACTTTTTGAACTTGAGGAACATGGTGGCTAAATCCCTCATTTTATGTTAGAGATGAATACATCAGCTAAGAACAGGGCAAAGTGAGAAACATCAAATTTACGGAAAAGAAAATACAAGAGGTGTTGACCCTCAGAGTTCAAGTGGTATAAAGTGGGAAACATTGTAGGAAATATGTTTACATTTCATTTTTTGCTATTACAAAATGTGGCATTTTCTGAGTAGGATAATATCAAACTAAAACACCAACCATTACAAACATTAAAAGTAAATCTTATTGTGGACAGCAGAGCAATTACTAGCCCTTATTTGCTAGTATCAGAAAATTATGCAAAGAAATCTGTAGTCATCTGTTTTCCAGGATGTAAAAAAGTAAGAGAAAAAATATTAATTCTATAAAATACAACAAAGATAGGTCATTCTCATTTCTGAATTAGTAATAAATGCATCAGAGAAAAAACATTATTATAAGGCACAAAGAGTAAATTATGTACCCCTCTGTTGAGATTATTGAAAACATCTAGACAATAAAAAGAAAAACTTGCCATAAAATGGCACAATGGTAAAAATGTCACTGATAGAAAAACAAAGAGCCCTACAGTGAAATATACTAAAATATTAGGATGTCCTATAAAAGTTGTTTATGCTGTGATAGGAAAAAAAAAAAAAACCTACTTTCTATTTTGGATTCTTAAGTTTTATTTATTTGCCTATATTTTTATGATTCCTACTTAGCAACATACGTTTATTGCTGTTCTTTGTGTTGGGGGGGTGGGCTTGGGGAGACATTTGACAAGGGCAGTTAACTCATATTGCAAAAATTTAACTTTCAAATAAAATCTAAATAAACTATTAGCAAAGTCAATCAATATAATAAAAATATAGGTATAATTACTATGGTCTTTTTAACTTTGCCACAGAGATCACAATGAAAAGAAAATAGGTTCTAGATGCTAAGTTTTTATTGTCATTAAAAAAAAAATCCCTGATAGGGAAATAGCATCTCTTCATACATAAGAAATACAACTGTAAGACATTATAAACTAGAGCACAAAACATCATGGTTGCATACCATGTTATTATCAGTAGCAGGTATAGTACACAGATCACATAGTGCTAAGATGTAAACATGTCTCCACAATGGGAAAAGCACCACAGATGGCTTCAGCAATGTGTCTCAGTGTGCACCATCATCAACTGGCATTGCTGAGTCTTTCAGGAAATCACACTACTATTTTACTCGAAAATTCAATAAAAATTTTCAGATCTATGTACTTGAAACTTTACTCAAAAAGTTTAAGGCAATGGTATATGTATATATATTTATAAGTTTATTGCTTATCTTGTCCATTACTGGGGGAGTTTTTAATGAAAGACTTCTAATTATCATTATTAAACATGAATAATCATGCTGAAAAACAGCAACAAAAATAAGCAGTATTAATGCAAAGGGAAAAATTGATCTTTAAAATGCTAGAAACATCACCTCTCATAAGTGCACCTAAATTTCTCAGTTATGAATGAATTTCCTACCAATGATTTGAGACCACTGGAGTACTATTTAAATAGGAGAGGAGCAGTTTCATGAAGGAGTATTCCACTGAGAAGTTAGTTTAGTTTCTTAAAGTGCTCATGTTTACAGCTGAAAAATAGCTTAGATATTGAGATTAGTTAAATTTTAAGTTAAAATAATGTTTTCTATAGAAAGAAAAATTGCCTCCTATTCCAAGATGCACATATATGTGAATATATGTGAGAAAGAACTCAGAGATAAAATAAGGCATGTTAATATTCATTCCAAATCATTCCTTATATAATGAACACTAGTGAAGGCAATCTTGCAAATTTATTTTTATTGATCAAAAGGAAAAGACATTTGCTAAAATAATACAATTGCCATTGTAGGTCTTCAGAAAGACTAAGATATTAGCATCTACCAAAATACTATGTGAACAGAACAGGAGATCACAAGATAAAACTTAATGCAAAACAAGGCATGGATAAGTTAATAGGTAAGGGCTCTTATATTATTTGATACAATTCTTAATTTTACATTATCACTACATATTTATTACAATATTTATTAATACAATTTCTAAAAGCAGAGAAACAAACTTAGTACCTCATAATTTAGGCCAATAGATATTAGAACAAATAAGGCCACCAAATATCCTTTTGTATACATTCAACAGAAATAACTATATATGATGAATAATTCAAATTTGAAATAAAAAAGGATGAAATAATTGGCTGCAAAGTAAAACATTTTTAATACATGATTTCTAGCTGCTCAAATGGCTTGGAAATATGGATCCCTAAAATTTGAAATACACTCCCCTGCCTATTTTTTTCAAGTTGTATATGCGTATTGGTATATGTAATAATTTCAATCACTTTTGGCTAGCCAAACTGTATTTTGAAAATCTTATACATTATAAACTCTCTGACAGAAGAAGCAAGCAAAGCTCACGTCTGCATGTGGTGGAGCTGAGATCAGGCCTCTTCAGTTAGGCAGATCCACATTCTGAAGGATGAGGGCCACTCGGCTTGGAATGTACACCTAAGTCAACAGAATCACGTCAGTGCAATTGAAAGAATGTTGAAATGCTGTCGTTATATCAGAGTGACATAGACATAATACAGTCTCATGTTTGACTAAATTTACAGTTATTTTTATAATTCTAATAGGTCTCAGAAGGCTTAATTTCACAATTTGAACAATTTTGACAGCAATTTAAGACTATTTAAAAGCAATGGCCACTAGAGGGCTCCATACTATTTATAAAGACCAAAGTTCACACTCAAAGGACATAAATAGCACTCTTATTGCCATGTTTAGGCATTATTAAGTGATGAATGAAGGCTGACCTGCAGGTCACAATGTTACTCTATCTAGATAAATAAATGCAATATACAAAGAATTGTTTTGCACCAAAATAATTTAATTTATAAACCCACCTTCTTAGGTCTTTTAAATTTAAGACCAAAATTGAAATGTAACACAAGTGATCCCAAGTGAATTTTGGCCCCTCCTTAATTTAACCAAGTAAAACCCTGTCATTCTACTTGAAAAAGAATGCATGTCCTTTCCAGTCCTTGCACAGTGCTGACTCAGCTCTCCTACCAATGTCTGCCTTTTCAGCTCATCTCATTTGCACCTTTCCCCTTCATCTGCTGAGCTCCAGCCAAAGGATCCTTTCAGTTCCTTTAACATGCCAAACTCTTCGCTTCTTCTGACTCTTTGTCTATAATGTGCCATCTGCTCCAACCACACTTGTCCTTGTTTGTTCCTTTCTTTCTTAGATCTTTAAAAATCCCAGCCCAATGAACGGGTTTTCCTTGACAATCCTAGATATGATAGTTTGTCTACTCCATTTTCAATCACAGCACCATTTTTGTTTCTTTCTAAACCATTAACACAATTTTGTGATTTTTTTTTAAGTTGATTAAAAGGCAGAGACCATATGACTTTTAATTTTTCACACTACGTAGTTGCCATTGGACAAAATAGTTGGCAATGATGGTTAAATAAAAGAATATATAATGAAAAAGAAAATAATACTAGCCCAATGTATGTCTATTTCAAAGATATTTTCTAGTGTACCTACAGATGATTTAAGTTTTATAAAATTTAGAAGTGATTTGAACTCTCTGATGCTTATTTATGTGTTATCCTTTACATAACAACATTTAACAATTAACAAAGTAAACAGTAAAAGTATTACAGGTTGTCATCATCGTGACAATCTCTACTTCTCAGTTTGCTAATGCTTTACCATAGTCACTTTATATTTAAATAAAACAGTAACTGATGAAAAAATAAAAAGGCTTTTACAGTTTAGAACCAGAATAAAATATGCAGAACAAAAAATTAAAAAATGAAAGAGTAGAAGAGTTGATTTGCCTTGGATAAGACTGGTATGTCAAATGCATCAAAACTCTGCAAATGAGCACAATGTTTTCTCCTAAGGTTTTTGCAGTGAGGTACTCTTACAACATTAAAAAACACACACACACACACACACACACATAAAAAAAAAAAAAAAAAAAAAAAAAAAACCCAAACTCAGACACACTAACAGAAACAGTTAATTTTGAACATCAAAGATTAAGGCAGTTTTAAATTGATGACATTTTAAGAAAATTATATTATCAATGTCATGGTTAGAGAACAGTTAATTTAATCTTCAATTAAAACTAACAGTGATTTGAAAATGGTATTTGAGAAAAAATGCACGATTGCTTGGATTGCTGGCTAACAGTCACTATGTAGCTCAATGTCTCACAGTCTGATTTGCAATCAAATATTTCAAAAAATGTAAATTTTATATCCTTGTAGTCATAAAGTGTGGGGAAGCCAAGTGTTTCAATGCCACAATCTGTTTTCCTACAACTTACCCATTTTATTTAATGTCTTATAACTTTTAAACTACTTTAACTGCTAATGTTATCTCTTCTCTACAGTATTTGTTCTTTAACTATAATACATAAAATGTTACAAGGTTGTTTCAACAAAGGGAAAGTCAAGATATGGATGAACAAAACAGGACTATTACCAACTATCCAGAATGATCCAGTCCAAAGAATGATATATTTACACAACCAAGTTCTGGACAAAAGCAACATACACAAAAGCAAAGGAGAAATAAAACAATCCAAGAGGCTGATTCAACCCATTCTTTCCTCAAGTCATCAAAATTGGCAAAAACTTAGACAGTGATATACCCTTACTCTGGGAAAACTTATAGGGGATTTTCCATGTATGTATTAAGGGTTCTGATCTATGAATTTAGGTTCAGGATTACTTGGTTTAACTAATTAGTATGACAACAGGTAATAATCAGAATGGTTGTGAATTATTCTGTCACAAGCACTTAAGTTCAATACTGATCTAAAGTTCTCCATAGTGCCAGAAAATGGACACAAAAATTTCTGCTCTCTATATTATAAATGTTTCTCTGATAAAATACAGTCCTGCAATGCTGGTAAAAGGACTCTGATAAGTCCATGTCTCCTGATAAAGTTGCAATGAAACACATTAATCAGGCCTAGGAAAGAGTGGTAGGTCCTTCTTAGTGTATGGCACAGTGATATAACAGAACAAGTCCCATCAAGCTCCTCCTTGAATCCTATGCACTTATGGTATCTACTGTTTAATTCATAATCTCAAAATAATTTCATTAATGCAATATAAACAAAAACTGGATACAGATAACTTATGAGCAGTCCTCTTTGGAACTTGTGATATTTTAGCTAGCTCAAATTTAATAGTAAAAGAAATGCCATAAGAAATTTAACTTTGCAATATGTGTACTACATTTTCTTTCTTGGCATTTAGTGGTTAAAAAATGCTCCAAGAACTCTCATTAAATAATGTTGGTCATTTTATGTAAGAAGCTTTATGATGCCAATTCCAGCCATACTTAGAGACCTCTTAATGCTATCTGCTCAAAAACTTCAGTTGATAATTATATAATATCATTAACAGGAATATTGTGTAATTATATTTTTTCACTGCAGTGTTAATTACCAGAATGTGTTTATGTTGCTCTAGAGCCTTTGTGGCATAAGCAACATGAAAGAATTTCCTCAAGCAAGTGATTTTTCTTAACTACGTCTATTTATGGAATTTTGAGTTATCTTCTTTATTAAGGTTCTTAGTATGTAAATCAACTTTTTTAGAGGTTAGGAAATGACTACCAATTATACTAAAGGACTGAAGATAATCAGAGTTAATCCTTAAGATGAGACAATTACAAACTTCAACAATTTAGGGTGCTGAATATTTAGGACTAAATGATGGCCATATAACCCTCATTTTATAATTTTAACTAGAAATTTTGACTCACATATCAAGAGAAAAGAAACATGAACATAAATATTTAAGTATATTAAATATAAAGAATTTACATTCTAATACACATATATAGAAATTATTTAGTATGCATGTTACAGATAATACATATTGGTTAACATATCTACTATCAAGTCTTTCAGCGTTAAATATTTTGTAGTGAGGATCACAGGAAGAACAAAGGAAAGAGAATGTAATATATGGGTATGAGTTTCATTTTTCCCAGCTATATTCAAAGTCAACTTGTCAAAAGGAAGCAGAATAGCAGTAAAATCCAATTCACTTATTCAGAGTCAAATGCATGTTAATCAATCCCATTATTTTGACTAATTTAATGACTTAATTATTACATTAACCATTACTACAGCTAAGAAAGTAACTGATCACAACATGATCTATTCAATTATTCATCCACGAAAAGTGTTATTTTTCTCTAGGATCATAATTGAGTTTTAAGAATTAATTATACAATTTTTAAAACACAATATCAAACATTTACAAAGGGAGAATTTTCAAATGAAAAAGTTTTATACCACAAAACTTCATCTTTAAATTTTCTTAGAAATTGTTAAATTGATCAATACCACATTCATATATAATGTTGGTAGGATGAAAACATCCAATGGAAAACACATCATACCTTTTAAGAATCTATACATACCTTTGCTTTAAAACTTTACAAATTATTTTGAAAAATAAAATTGACATTTAAATTGACATTTAAAGTAACTTTAGTCATCACATACATGCTTTAGTTTCATAATTATTTTCTAAATCAAAATAAATTTAATTTTAATTCATTATTTTTATATCAAGACTAGGAGAAAATCAATGGCAATAATTATTTCTACATAGAAATAAGTATTATCACATCTAATTTAGAAACATAAGATAAAGTAAATGCTGAGAATTGAGAATTTTTCAGTTAGAAAAACTAAAGTTTTCATAATTTTGGATAGGGCCAAAGTCATATTCCAAATAAATTGTTTTTAATAATTAAAACTGAAGAACAATGAAAGATACATCTATGCCAAACCCCCTTTTAAACCACAAGTCTATTGTGAATCCCAAAATTTAGAATGAAATTAAGCAAATCTACTTCTTATTGTTATGTTGCCTAACTGGCAAAGTAACTAATGCTAAATCTATTGCTTTATTCACATTTTTATCATTGAGACTCCTTCAGAAATGTAAATAAATTTAATTCATTTAGGTCTCAGTAATCTATTTTCTTCATTTATGCCATGGAATTTGAATTGATGAACTAGAGAAGGAAAAGGAAGCCCCACACTCATAGAGTGTAACATATATATATCAGGAAGCAAAGTATAGAGAAATGATTATGCTAAAATGTAGTTTTCCATGACTGCCGGTAGAGCAGAATAGAGCGGTTCTGCCCCACCACTTTTCAGCATTTGAGAGCTACTTTGACCTTAGCAAATACGTTTCAACAGTACATATGCAGTTATCCCCTGGCTTCATGGTTTCAACTGACGGAGCACAGAGATGATGCTAGGGTGGTACCTGCTGATGCTGCAGCATGTGTGGTTATTTTAAGATTCCTTCAAGCTCTGTTTGTTGCTATCTTTGAAAACAGATTTGACACTTATTCAGCAGATCCTTTGGATTATTGAGCTTGTAAATTAAGCTTTAGCAAATGCTGTGTACTAGTGATGATGGGCAGAAATTTCATGGAAGAAGAAAAAGTTCTATTTTGTTCTTGATTCCTCCTTTTATTATAGGAATGTAGGAGGCAGGTGTGATCTCACTGGTGGTGGTATGAAACCCACAGCACTTAGGGTAGTGTTCAAGCAACCTGATTGGGTTCTAGAGCGTACAAATCAGTCTAATAAGGAGTTCCATTATAATAGGCATTCTTTTGCCAATTTCTCAAGGGGTTCAATTATAATGAGGCATTATTATAGTACATTTGTTCACATGATTCATTTTCTGTAGCTCTTTGAAGAATGACTCTGGCAAGAAGGAAACCTTTTTTGCTTAGATTTTTCTGTATTTTGTTGATCTATGAGGGCCCCCTTCTTCTGGCATTAAATCCAGGTATCTAACGACTTATTTAAATGAGCAATTCCTGAAGCACCTATAGTCACTGAAAACAAGAGGTGCTGCTGTGAGGACAGGGCTAACTCTTATCTTACTAAATGGAGTTGTATCAGAATTCATTTACAGGCAGTGGTTAAGCTCTTTTCTATTTTTATGTACTTGTGGTACTTACTCCTCTGTATTTTATTGAGATTTAGGATCTATACTCCGTTCTACCTGCTAATTTAGAACTGCATATTCCATGTTTGCAAGATCAATTCAATTAGTGCTTGAAAAGTAATCTGACTGATGCTGCCTCTGGTTAGTTGAGTTGCTTTAATTGTGACTACAAATTATATTTTGCTTCTACAAAATCAAAAGGATGCCAAGATATCATTTGCCCAACCACAATGACTATGGGCCCTCATCTAAGATCATAATTTCCCCAACATTAGGAGAAGGTATTTTTAATCACATGTCCACAAATCACTTGGTGTGTGGACATGTTTAAAATATCAAAATGATTGTTGAATAGCCATGAAAACAATAACTTTTTAATGTATGTGCAGTAACATTTTCATTTCTGAAAAGGTAGGACCAGTTAGTGAATTTACACTGCCTAAAAATCTCTTCCTGTAGGGAGGATAGTATTTTTTAATCCTCATTTTGCAAATGAGGGAAATTGAGGTACAAAAGTTAAATTACTTAAGTTCTCAAGTTCTTCTAGTAAATGTCAGTCAGGGTATTGGATCTCCTGTCTTTGCCATGACATTTTGTGATGTTTCACTATGGCACCAGGCCCTCTCAGTAAAGGAACTTTGTTGGGACACAAGAATATTTAGGAAAGATGGCTACACAAGAATTTGGCTAAATTATTTCAAACCCCCTTCAGTCTAGTTCAGTTGGTTAATGTTCAGTTTTATTGTATTGATTTCTTTTCTGCATGATTCCTCTTTGTGAGCTGAATTATCTTTTCTAACCCCTCACCCTTTTGGTCATTTTAGAACTTTAAGGAAATTTTCATATTCACTTCTGAAACTACTTTTATCAATCTTATTTTACATGTCAAATCTGAATGTTCTAATGAACTATAACAATTCTTTGAGCTGTCTTCATAACACATATGTTCCTTTCTCTGTACATATGAAAGATTATATCAATGTCATTACCAGCACATACAACAACACAATCTACATGCACACATACATTTAGAGCAACATCTAAATCTCCTGTGGCCCCTGCACTTTCCTCTAGCCTATCCAACAACTCAACTTTATCAGATTGAGTTATCTTGTCACATAACTCCTGATGTCATGAATATGAAGCATATCTTAATCTAATACCTCCCATGGTGAAGAAAAGATGCAAGTCTGGGATAGAGAGATGGAGATGGAGATGGGAAGAGGAAGAGGGAGAGGGAAAGGGAGAGGGAGGGAAGAGGGGAGTGAGGAAGAGAGAGAGAAAGAAAGAAATACAGAAACAGAGACAGACATATGACCAGTCAGAAAAAGAAAAAAAGACAGTATAATATAGATGTGGCCTTGGGCCTACTATAAGGCTATAAATTAAATAAAGAATTCCTCCAAATCTAAAAAGTTGCTAAATTCTTCATCTTCAAAACAACAGTACAAAGTAAAAATTAGGTATGATATAAAGCTTTCCTCAGTAATATAAGAAAACAGAGAATTTATAACTAGAATGAACTCAAGTCTTCAATTTACTATATGAAATAAAATAATATACAATTGATTCCATTAAGGCATTTTAATTTAAAAGGCAATACTATAGAAATCTTAATGTACACTAATACAGAGGAAGCAAGAACAAAAAGAAATGAAATTATGCATAAATAACAAAAATATAGAGGTCCTGGTTCCACCCTTAGCATAGCCCCCTAAAATGTTCATTCTTTAAAAATGTAAATATTGGCATCCTCTCATTTCTTGAGAAATGTTTGATAAATACTCCAATTTCCCCAGCTTTCCCCAAATTTCCTTTACTGTGAGATTTCCCAAGTTCCAAATGCATTATATCTGGTCTTCCTATCTCTTTTTGTCAATGTTAATATTTGAAGAGTTATATTTGAACAAAGCATCCTACTATAAAAATAAAGGATCAAAACAGAATTAAACTCAAAAAGATTGAAAATATCGTAAGAGCTTTACTTACCAAAAGAGAATAGTGACGCCCATTATGTTCAAAAGCCTCAGAAAAGAAATCAGTATTGTGGTCCAGTCTCTGGTGTCCTCCATATTCTGCTGCATCTGAATCTAGCACAATTTTTGAATGTTCATCTCTTAAGGAATTCACAACAGTTTAGAAGTTGAAGGAGACATAAAATATGTTCTGAGAGAGCAATTTAGAAGTGAATATTCTGATACTGTTAAATAATGATTGGTATTATGTATTCATTTCTTGTCCAATATTGGTAGAGATTCTCATGCCTGAAAGGGACTTTATAGCCTATGTAGTTAACATGCCCATGAGATCCTTTTTATAATTCTACTACAGGCCATCTAATGATCATCAAGCCTGGAACTGAATATCCCTATTAATAGTGAATCTTCTTGGGGCTGGGATTGTGGCTCAGCGGTAGAGCACTCGTCTAGCACGTGCGCGACCCGGTTCGATCCTCAGCACCACATACAAATAAACGCATTGTGTACAACTAAAAACAAATAAATAAATATTTAAAAAAAAATAGTGAATCTTCTTTGTCTTAAAGCAACTCATTCTACTTGTTAGAGACTCTTTTCCATATTGTATAGAAATTTGATTCTCTGGGATTGTTTCTACCTACAAAAGCTACAAATAATAACTTTAGTATACAGTGACCTTTGAAATATTCAGTAATATATATGCTAGTTCCATCTGTTCTTTGAATGTATTACAAAATACATACTACTTTTAACCCTCGGACTTTTGATCCTCATTTGATAGAGTTTTTTATTCCTTCCCCATCTCTGGATCTATTTTGGTTTTCTAGTCCCAGATTATCACTGTGAGGAACACAGAAGTGAGCAAAGTGGACATGCGTGGCCTGAACAGTGAAGTCCTTATTATGAACAGCCCACTTCTATTAATGCATGACCCAGTAAACATACCAACTATCATGTCACAGGTGAATTCATGTGGCAATCATGTGATCTGCTATAATTTAACATCTAATTTTTCATAGTGAGTTGTTAAGCATGTACCCATTATTTACAATAAAATACATAAATGCTACTGTATCATGCTCAAATTCATATATATATATATATATATATATATAGTTAGAAATATACAGAATATTTAAATATATACTTAGAAATATAAAATATAGGGGCTGGGGTTATGGCTCAGGGGTAGAATGCTCACCTAGCACACATGGGGCACTGGGTTCAATCCTCAGCATCACATAAAAATTAAATAAAGATATTGTGTCCACCTACAACTAATACAAATATATATAGCTGGACATGGTAGTGCATGCCTGTAATCCCAGCATTTGGGAGGCTGAGGCAGGAGGATTGCGAGTTCAAAGCCAGGCTCAGCAATGGCGAAGCACTTAGCAACTCAGTGAGACCCTGGCTCTAAATAAATAAAAATACAAAAACGGGCTGGGGATGTGGCCCAGTGGTCAAATGCCCCTGAGTTCAACCCCTGGTACCAAAATAACAACAACAACAACAAAAACCCACAACCCCCCCCCCCCCCCCCCACACACACACTTAGAAATCTTAAGTGTCTTCTAGCCTAAGGAGAGACACAGATAGGTTTAAGTGCTTTCCCCCGCTGGTATATAAATTTTTTGTCTTGGAAATATTCATATATTTTCATTAAAGCAAAATTATTACAATAATAGTCTATGTGAGTAATGAACAATGACCCATCATTTTCATCTTTTGCAAACCTCTGGGTCAGAGATGCAGATGGATACACCACAGGAAGGAACTTTTGCTGGAAGTAGTGGTTCCATCTTAGTCAATGCAGATCAACCTGCACTGATTCAAATTGAAGCTGAACATCAGATTATTAATGTGTCTAAACAGAAGAATGAAGCTGGGTGCAGTGGCAGGAGGATCGTAAGTTCAAAGCCAGCCTCAGCAACTTACTGAGGCCCTAAACAACTCAGCCAGGCCCTGTCTCTAGACTAATGAATACAAAAAATGGTGAGATATGGATGGTAAAAATTAATAACTGGAGACAGAGTAAACAAATGAAACCTTGTGGAATGTAAAGATCCATCAAAATAAAAGTTTAGCTTTTGCCCTTCCTTCTAGCTCACTAAATGCTTGGATTAATTTTCAAAACACAAAATACAGTTTAGAGAATATGTCCTAGAAAACTTTTTTTCTTAAAAATATTGGATAAAAGTTATTAATTAATAAATTACTGGTTAATGACATAGATATTTTGGTTGTAATGGTGAAATATGGAAAGTATATCTTCAAAAGTAGTTCTCAACCTGTGGATTAAGAATCACCACATAGTAGTTATGCGTTATTATAAAGTTCCCATTCAGTGAGTTAGGTTATTATAAGAGACGTAAAAAGCATATATGTATTGACTTTGTCTGAAGACTAAATAAATTATGTTGTTACACCCATTTGCTACATGGGTTTGAAAAATGCACACATTTTGATAATTAAAATGATAATTCATTAAAATAGTTGGAAAATTAATAAGTTTTTACCCATATATTTTTTCAAAGGATACTGAAAAAAATAATTGTTACTTAAGGATCTATTTCTTTTTGACATTGAAAAGATCATCATATTTTAAATGGTTACAATTTACTTAATATATATACTTTATAGCTACAAAGAAAAATGCTATGAAAACCATAAAGTGTCAAACATCAGTTTAGACGTATTTTTCTGATCTACAATTTAAAGACAAAATTCTGCTGCCTACTTTTGGAATCACCAGCCTGTGTTCATATTATTCAGAAACTCAATGTCTTCCTTTAGAAAATGCTACCCTTAAATAAAGAAATTTCAACAAAGTAAAATACTAGATTAAAGATAATAGTTGGGAAAGAGCTTTATAGTTATAGATTTTCTGAGGTTTCAGGAAACCTCATCTTTTTAGGGACACTGCTTAGAATAAGAACAAATGATTGTAAAGAGCTTATCTGAGCAACTAACTTTGTTGTTTTTCATGTCCTCTCACCTGGGTATTCCCTCACTTCACAGGAGTGTGTATATGTAAGTATATACAAACAAACATATACCCATTAATGGGATCCACACAGCTTCAATCTACTTATCCCATTTCCACCAAAGAATATACATACAAAAACAAAACTCAGAGACAATTTATACTTATCTCAAGCTACCTTCTTAATATAGTTTCCAATAACATAGCACATAGAACTAAGTTCACAGGACACCTCAACAAGCTTTCATTGTCCATAGCTACCTCCCCACACCTAGCATAATTCCTTCTCATAAATGGCTCTCAGTAAATCCTTGAAAGTGATATTTAGGATGAGCACCCTGACTCTTCAAGAAAGGTCAAATCACATATATTAACTTTTATAGTAGAAGAAAGTAGAATAAATTATCTTTCTTCATTCATATGCCAAATATATAAAATGTACAAGGCACTGTGCAAGACACAAAGATGACTAAGAGATGGTCTTAGTTAACATGCAATTTATGGCCTGTAAGGGGAGTATTATTAGGCATACAATGAATGTCTGAAGTAGAGCAAAAGCAGGTATGCAGTGAGAGTGGAGGAGGAAAGGCAGGACTAGCAGCCAGTACATAAACAGTTTTAAAGGTTGGACTAGGCTGAGAATACTTACTTTCTTAGTTTAAGTACGATGATGTTGAATGTTCTTCAGAAAGGATATGGGAATCAAGAAAATTAACCCAGAGGTATGGGCAAAGTACAAAGGAGAGGAGAAAGGCTAAGTCAGTCAGAAATCCAAACAGTCCAAGGATAACAAGTATGGCTAAAGTATGATAGAGAGTATGGAGAGACAAAATAGATCGAGATCTTGTGTCTCAGGGACAGTACTCAAAAGTAAGAAAAACTGATATTCAATATAGTGAAACAAGTGGGAGAGAGAATAGATTTGCTCAATAACAGGCAACTGGTTAAATGGTATCGCTGGGATATACATATAAGTCAAATGGATATATGATTACCCTGCTTTCTGTAAGCTACCTTCCTATAAGCTACCCTCTCTGTATGCTACCTGTTTTATGCCAAGAATCGGGCCCATTGTTTTCTTGTGGGATTTCTTGTTTAATTCTAAAGTTGAGCTTCTAAGCATAAACAGGCCAAAATGAATATCACCTGAGAAAAACAGGGGAATTAGATAACATGATATCCACCTAAATTATTAATGGAATCAAATTTAAAAGATTGGCATTTCTAACATTACTTATGGAGTTGGGTTATTTGAGGTTTACCACATTTGTTTTATATCCATTCAAAATTTATTTGGTTCATTTGATCATTTAAATTGGTGAATATAAAGTATTGAACCCAAAACGTTTCCTTACTAATTTTGGAAAAATACTGTGGGAAAAGAATGATTTAAAAAATTTTAATACAGACTTATCTTTTATTTGAATAAAAAAAGATCAAACAGGCCCCTATCAATCTGGATAGCATTTTAAAATATTATGAATCCGTAAATTTAAGACCTTCCTAAGTATTTGATATACCTATCAACAAGTTGAAGTAGATAAGAAATTTTAATCATTATTTTATAATCTATGTCCTTAAATTTGAACTAAGAGCCATATTCTGAAGGAGGGCTATACTAATAAGATTAAAGAACAGTGAAGGCATGAAGACTCTCAAATTCAATGGCTCTTCAAATACTTCAAAAGCTGCTGTGTTTGCTCAGTTACTTGATAAAGTGTCTGTGCGAAGTGTAAGGATTTTGATGTAAGAAGTACTATCATTTATATCATTCTGCACTAAACTCACTTTATTCCCACTGATGAAGCTCGGAAAATTTACTGTAAGGTACAAACCCTGGAGTTTCAAACTGAGTGACAGAGAGGGGCTCTCCAGTGACAAGATGACCATAAAGATAGCAAAGCTGGTAGCTTATCATATATTTTCAAATCTAACATATCACCAATTTTAAGATGAATTGTTTTCTATGTCTCCAAAGAGAAAAAAATACCACTACTGTGCCAATCATTGCAAGAAACATCCCAATTGAAGACACACTATAATGTGAAAAGATATATCTTAGAATATGAATTTAACAAGTTATTTTTATATCTAGTTCTTTAATCAATCCACAACCACACAATAACTCTGGGAACTGAGTGATGTTAGGAGACAGAATTATACCAAAGGAAGAAAACAACAGGTCAAAGTTCCAAGGACTGTTCTAATTGAAGTAACTGAACAAACATCTGGTGGAGTATGAACAGGTGCTGGAAAGCAAGGAGAATTTTGTGATTTTAATTGGCTGAAGATAACTTTCTCACACAGACTGCCACCATTTTCTACCATAGTCTTTCCCTTTTTATGTTTCATGAGTTGAATTTTATTTATTGCCAACCACAATCCATAAAACCTAAGGTTACAGATAAATACCACCTCAAACATATTTGTCCCTTGATTTCACAAATATAGTTAAATTATGCCTAGTTTATTGTCCTGAATCACAGAGGGCAATAAACCACAACTTTTATTTTTATTTTTGGGTATTGGGGATTGAATTCAGGGGCACTTGACCACTGAGCCACCTACCCAGCCCTATTTTGTATTTTATTTAGAGACAGGGTCTCACTGAGTTGCTTAGTTTCTAGCTGTTGCTGAGGCTGGCTTTGAACTCATGATCTTCCTGCTCAGCCTCCAGAGTAATCCCCAGTGGGGATTATAGGCATGCGCCACTGCACCTGTCCAAACCACAACTTTCAGTTGCTTTCCTTAGTATTTTTCAAAATGCAGGACTGTCAAAGATGTGTGATATTTTGAAGTATACATTATGATCACGGGTGTCTATTAGTGTTAGGAAAGGGTGTTTGTGTACATGTATATGAGAATATTAGTGTATGGATCCGATTTAGGCATTTCTATATGTATTTCTGTGATCCAGAGAGTACACTGAAATTAAAAGCTCATCACTGGAATGAAAAGCTTTAATATTATAGTTATTTTCCAAAACTATCTATGACAATTTAACATTTATAATTTATATTTCTTTTGATGGAAAATATCTGTTTAGTGTTTGTCTTTCAGATTCTAGAGTTTAAAAACCTCCCAACAGTATATTATTCATCTAAAAATTTTAAAAGAAAATAACGTAAAAATAAATAGGAAATTTGTTAGTGAGTGTATTCAAAGCTTATTTTAAAATATTATAAATATCAAATTCAACTTTTCTTTAAGGGGATAATTTTCAAAAAATTCTTGTTAGTTCATTTTAAAATTCTTGTACCCATGAAAAAGCAACATTTCCATGCATGAGCTACATATGCATTCAAGTTTGTGAACGTCTTCATTAAAAGTTTAAATGACAACCACACATTTTAATTAAGTGCAAAACAGAAGCATATTCCTATTATAGGCTGGGATATGCTTGTTTCATCAACAAAAGATTTCCAATTTTAGATTACAAAATAAACTCCAATCCCTGCAAGTTTGATGCCTTAGCTATATTTTTTTAGAAACTGTAAAATGCAAAATAGCAATAAAACAAGCTCAAAGGATGAGGGCTCAAATGTCATTATCTACTATGTTAATTAATGGATTGCTATGCTTTTTGAAATGCATTTTCATGCAAATTATTAGTTTATTCTTAGCCATGCTTAATGACATACATCAGTAAATAGCAAATCAAATGATAAACAAAACACCAAGTACTACATATTTCTCTGTGCAAATAGGAAAATTATTCTAAATACTTTACAGAATATTTCTGACTAACCTACTTTAAAAAAAGGAAATTTTTAAAATCCTAGATTATAACTTTAAAAAAGTCACCAAAGAGGAACCTCAGCAAAGAGCAAAACATTTTAAAAGTGCCATATTTCTACCCTACCCCCCCCCACCAAAGTTTCAACTTTGCTTATTCTATTAAGGAATATTCAAATAACTTATAAATTCAATTATCTAACAAAGCAAGAGCAATTATTTAAAACTTCAAAGGAAAAATAACAGATTTTTATTCACCTTTTAACCACATACTTTGTTACCAAAATGAGTTTCTATGATGTAGACTCAACAGTTTTTTAAAAACACATTATGCTTTTGAGTTCAAAATGATTTTGATTTAGGCTATAAAGAAACATTTTCCCTCAAACTAACTCTAAGACAGCCTGCCAATGTGTCAAATGCAATATATCTAAATGGAAAAGATAATTGGAAACTCAAAATTGTATGAAAAATAAGGACAACTATAAGCAGTAAGAAAGCATCATCTGAGCCATTTCAAGTAAACAGACTGGGACAGGAGATAGCTTCTTGAAACACTAAAACATCATGGGAGCAACTGTGGGCTTTGGGATTTAACAATTGTACTTTGGTCCCAGTTCTAACAATTATCAATTGTGTCTCTTATTAAGTTACTTAACTTCTTTGAGGTTTAATTTGTCCTCTGAAAATAAGACTATATATCAGAGGGTAGTTAAGTAATCTACATTGAGTATTTAATACAGTATATAGTGTTGAGGAAGATGCTAAATTATTAGCTGCTGTGGCAATTAAGTCCTAGACTACTTAAACTGCTATCTCAAGAAATGAAAAAAGTGGATTTATTTATGTTCACCTTACTTTTTACACTCAACTCAGTTTCTTCTTCCTTTATGATCTTTATTTTCTATTTCCTCTCCTCATGTCTTTGTTCTCAGTAGAATCTAAGACTTTTCCCATTGTTTTAAAATTTTTATATTAAAGTTTAATCAGACAGTGCATAGAACCCTTTGAGGACTAGATACTTTTTGAAGTTTTTTAAAATGGAAAGTGCTTCTTAAACTTCTGAGACACATTTGAGTTTTTTTTTTTTTTGTTGTTGTTGTTGTTGTTGTTGTTGAAACTTACTCTCTTATTCTATCTGCCCTAACTGAAAATAAACATTCCCCACACATTCTTCTATCTACCCTGATTTTTTCATCATTATCAACTTCGAATATACTATACATTTATTGTATTTTTGCTTTCTTTTTAAAATACAATCTCTATATGGGATTTCTTTTATTTTTCCCCGCCCCCTAGGATCTAGATTAGTACTTAACTTATTTGTAAGCATATCTTCTTTTCATTATTTCCTCTTGCAGTCTTTCATTGCATTTTGATTTTCTTTTTTCTTTTTTTTTACTTGTAGATGGACACCTTTATTTTATTTATTTATTTATTTTTATGTGGTGCTGTGGATCGAACCCACTGCCTCAACACATGCCAGATGAGTGTGCTACCACTGAGTCACAACCCCAGACCTTGATTTTCAATAATAATAATTTTAATACTAATTTAATAGTGCTCCGATCATCAAGGACTAACCTTGAATTTTTCCCCTTGGTGTTAACATTTTTGGATCTGTACAAATATACCTTCTAACACAACTCTCTTTCTTTATATGTACAGTTTAATTTAGACATTTAAAAAGATTTTATACTCTTTATGAGTAGATTTATAATGGAATGTGTATAATAGAAAAGATAACCTTCTTTTGGATAACTCACAATAGTTAAACAAATGTATGTCAGTTTGAAGCAATTAATTTTCAATTTAATAACTGATTTGTATGAGTCTTAGAGATAGACATTTTACATAATTCTTAGTTGACATGGATAAATGATTACAAGTTTATTAAAGACAGCACATACTCAAAGACCTTCATTATCAACTTGACTGGTTAGCTTTCTCTATACAAATAATTAAAGTTCAACACAGAATATCAAAGTGGCTTGTCAAAATCATGCATATAATAATTAGCCAAGATCAGAATAGGCACTTAGTTATATTATTTTCTACCATTATCTGCCAGTTAAAGAGAGTAAAGTGTATAAACATTATGAGACTCAAAATTATTTTAGCTGTGGTAACATAAAAACATCCTCTTATTAGAAGTAATACATAGTTAATATATTCCTTTTTAAATTTTAACTTTTAAGACTAAATATAATATCATAGGATAGATCTTACTCAATGCTTTAGAAAGCTGAATGAGCAAGGTCTCTGAGTTAGATTGCCATGAAAAACAGTAAAGCCAAGCTTGTAGGCATGTATACACAGACTTCACTCCAGTCACTCCCAAGAACTTTTGGGAACAAAGTTAATAACTACATACAATTATTGGGAGCAAAAAGATTCAAAAGAAGATTTCTCCATTTGCATCTACAAAAAGTGAGAATGCTTCAGATAAATAACACACACACACACACACACACACACTTGTTGAGAGCTAATAAAATATTTTCCAGGAGTATAATAAATATAGTAATTTATAATTATCTTTAAAACAACCGTTTTAGTTTTATTACATGAAAATAATAGAAGACAATATACAAGGGAAGAGTAAAGCTGCTAAGTTTCTTCTGTGAAATGCCCATTTGTACCATAACATAAAATCAACACTTTTTAGCTATGATAGTTGGAGATAATTAACATAATTCAAATGATGCAAAAATACTGGCATGTTTTGAAACAAAGTATATGTAGATTTATTAACTTACTTCCATAGTTATTTTACAAATATTAGTGTTATTCAGACCATCCAATTAACATCAAATTTCAAAGTGATAAGACTCTTATGGTCATGATTGATTTAATCAAATATAGGAGGATGATTCTACGTATCTTTTAGAAGTCATCTAAGACAGCCAGGAAACAAAACATCATCAGGAATAAATTGTCTACATTCAAAATTACTAAGGTAAAAAATAAAATCATTAATTGTTCCTAACATATCCAAGGGTATATCTATTGTGTGGGGCTAAAACTAATTAAAGCTCCTATGACAGACAAATATACCAGTAATATGCAGTGTACATATTATAATTCCACTGCTCAAGAAAGAACATGAGAAATGGCTTATAAAAGCAAACAAAAAGAAAATAAGTGGTAACACCAGAACTCTTTTACCTTTTCATAAAGTATCCTATCTGTGCTACATGAGAAATTTAACCCCCAAATTCTTTTATCCTCTAATATCTTAACTGCCTGTCTTAACACTTTCTCAATCAGTTCCTGAGGCTCAAACTTACTCGGGTTTAAAAAAAAAGTAATACTCTTTTAAAGTGAATATGGCTACTTAAAACTATCCCACTTATTCCAAGTATTTTATTCTCTTTGATGCTTCTGTAAATGGAATTATTTTCTTAAGCTCTTCTTTTTTTGTCAGGGGCACTGGATCACTGAGCCACATCCCCAGCCCTATTTTGTATTTTATTTAGAGACAGGGTCTCACTGAGTTGCTTAGTGCCTTGCATTTACTGAGGTGGGCTTTGAACTCAAGATCCTCCTGCTTAGCTTCCTCAGCTGCAGGGATTACAGGTGTGGGCTACTACGCCTTGGCTTTAAGCACATACAGATCACTGCTAATGTACAGACCATGCCATCTGCAAACAGAGTCATTTATTTCTTCCTTTCCAACTTGGATGCCTTTTATTTCCATTTCTTACCTAATTGGTATGGCTAAGAGTTCCAGTATTGTGTTGGGGACAGTGGGATCATATCTTACTCATGTTCTTGGGGGAAAAGTTTTATTTTCTATTTATTTTTGTTATTTGTATTTTAGGTTTTTGCTTTGGGGTTGCTCTGATGCTTGGAGGAAACAACTTAACGTAAAATCACTTATTTTAATCATGGATATAAAAGGTATATACACTGAAAATTATAAAATATTGGTAAGAGAAACTGAAGAAACCACAATTAAAAGGTATGCAGTGTCATTGAATTTGAAGAATTAACATTGTTATATAGCCATACTACACGAGGCAATCTATCAATTTAATGCCATATCTGTCAAAATTCAATTTATGGAAATAAAGAAAAATAAAATAAAAATAAAGAAAAATTCAAACATATATATGGAACCACAAAAGATCTGGAGTACAGAAAGTCATTTTGAGGAAAAAATAAAGTTGAAGGCACCACAATATCCTGAATTCAAAGTACACAAAGCTACTGTGATCACAACAATATGGTACTAGCATAAAAATCAGATATATAAGTCAATGGGTCAAACTGTGGAGCCCAGAAATAAACCACATGTATAAAATTTACTAATCTTTGACAATGGTGCCAAGAATACACAATGGGGAAAGGACAGTCTTGTCTCTTCAATCAGTGGAGCTCAAAAAACTGGATATCCACAAGCAAATGAATGAAGGTGGATACTTCTCACACCACTCACTAAAATCAGCTCAAAATGGATTAAAAACTTAAAAGCCTAATATCCAAAATATATAAGGAACTTACATAATTCAAGAGCAAAACACCAAATAACAGTTATTAAATGGGCATAAGACTTGAATTGATATTTTTCCAAAGAATATATACAAATAGATGTCAGGGGTATGAAAGCTGCTCAGCATCACTAATTATCAGGGAAATGCAACTCAAGACTATGAGACATCACCTCACATTTATTATAATGGCTAGTACTGAAAACTCAAATGATGAGTGTTGACGAGGATGTGAAGGAGAATCCTTGTTCACTCTTGGTGAGACTTTAAACTGGTACAGCTATATGGCAACAGAGGAACTTTGGGGGGATAATTCATATTCAAACCATAACACATATGTTCTAGTGAGCCCACTTCAGGGTACATTTCCAAAGAAAACAAAACCAGTATTTTGAAAAGATACCTGGACTCCTATGTTCATTGCAGGATTATCCAGAATAGCCAAGAAAAAGAAACAGCCTATATGTCCGAAAATGGCCAAATAGAAAAAAACATGGTGTTTACATAAAATGGAATGTTTAACATTAAAAAAAAAAAAAAAAAAGGAACTATTTCAAACAACATGGATAAACCTAGGGCACATCATCATACTAAATGAAGTAAGCCAGATATAGAAGGACAAATACTATATAATACCATTTATATGCAGAATCTTAAGTCAAATTCATAGAAACAAAATGAGAACAGAGGTTGCTATAGGCTGGGGATGGGATGAGGGATAGGGAAAATAGTGGGACTTTGGTCAAAATAATTCAAACTTCAGTTGTAAGATGAATAAGTACTGTTGAACTAGTATATAGCACAGTGACTAGAGTTAATAATAATGCATTGTATACTGAAAACTTGCTAAGAGTATTGACTTTACACTTACTTACACACACACACACACACACACACACACACACTATGAGAAGTAAGGATATGTTAATTTGTTAATTAGCCTGATCACACTAACCTCGCTCAGTGGTTAAGTGTCCCTGGGTTCAATCCCTAGTACCCCAACCAACCCCAAACCACAGTATAAACCTTAAATATATACAACATATTTCACTGACATTTATCAGTTATTTCTCAAAAAAAAAAAAACTGGAAAAAATTTTCCACTCATATTAATCTGTACTTCTGAATGTTAGACACTAGGATGGTATAATACTGAAGACAAATAACATTTAGAGTCTTCATAAATTTTACAAATAAGAGCAAATAAAACTATAATCACATTTAGTGAGACATGCGTTACGTGCATGAATGGCATTTCTATAGGCCAACAAAAAGATGAATTATCTGATGTCCAAAAGTAAAACTGTACTGAATTTGGAAAAGTAGAATTAAATTACATTTATTCACTTACTAAGAATATGAGCTTATGAAACTTATAAATCTTTCTATTCCTCATATGTAGACTAAAGATAAGAATATTTGCCTGACCATCTCTGAGACAATGTGAGGATAAGAGAAGTCAATGTAAATGAAAGCATTCACATACTATAAAGTGCTATGCAAATTTAACTTTTTTCCCCATGATTATGATGTTAGCTGTAAGTTTTTAATTGTTTTCTTTTATCAGGTTGCAGAAATTCACCTCTATTCCTTGTTTGGAAAGCTTTTTTAATTTTAAATTTATTTATTTATTCTAATTTGTTATACATGACAGCAGAATGCATTTCGATTCATAGTACAAATACAGAGCACAATTTTTCATCTCTGGTGATTCACAAAATAGTGTCACACACCATTTGTGTCTTCATATATGTACTTAGGGTAATGATGTCCATCTCATTCCATCATCTTTTCTACCCTATTCCCTTCCCTCCCCTTTGCCCTATCTAAAGTTCCTCCATTCCTCCCATGCTTCCCCTACCACCTCATTATGGATCAGCATCCACATATCAGAGAAAACATTCAGCATTTGGTTTTTTGGGATTGGCTTACTTCACTTAGCATTATAGTCTCCAACTCCATCCATTTACCTGCAAATGCCATCATTTTTACTTTCTTTTAATGCTGAATAATATTCCACTGTGTATATATACCACAGTTTATTTATTCATTCATCTACTGAAGGGCATCTAGGTTGGTTCCACAGTTAGCTATTGTGAATTGTGATGCTATAAACATTGATGTGGCTGTGTCCCTGTAGTATCCTGCTTTTAAGTTGTTTGGGTATAGCTGGGTCAAATGGTGGTTCCATTCCAAGTTTTCCAAGGAATCTCTATACTGTTTTCCATATTGACTGCACCAATTTGCAGTCCCAACAGCAATGTATGAATGTGCCTTTTCCCCCACATCCTTGCCAGCATTTACTGTTGTTTGTATTCTTAATAGCTGCCATTCTGAGTGGAGTGAGATGAAATCTTAGAGTAGTATTGATTTGAATTTCTCTAATTGCTAGAGATGTTGAAAATTTTTTCATATATTTGTTGATTGTATATCATCTTTTGTTGTCTGTTGTCCTTGGTCCATTAAATGACTGGGCACCTTTGTCTAATATAACTGTAATTATGTGCATTTGTCTGTGTCCTCTATTCTGTACCATTGGTCTAACAGTCTATTTTGGTGCCAATATCATGCTGTTTTTATTGCTATTGTTCTGTACTATAGCTTAGGGTCTGGTATAGTGATGCCACCTGCTTCACTCTTCTTGCTGAAGATTGCTTTAGCTATTCTGGGTCTCTTTTTTTTCCAGATGAATTTCATGACTGCTTTTTTCTATTTCTATGAGGAATGTCATTGGGATTTTGATTGGGATTGCATTAAATCTGTATAGGGCTTTTGGTAGTATGGTCATTTTGACAATATTAATTCTGCCTATCCAAGAACAAGGGAGATAATTCCATCTTCTAAGGTCTTCTTTAATTTCTTTCTTTAGCGTTCTGTAGCTTTCATTGTAGAGGTCTTTCACCTCTTTCATTGATTCCAAGTATTTTATTTTTTTTGAGGCTAGTGTGAATGGGGCAGTTTTCCTTTCAGAGGATATACAGAAATGATATACAGAAATGTCCTGATATACAGAAATGCCTTTTATAAGTGTTGATTTTATATCCTGCTACTTTGCTGAATTCATTTATTAGTTCTATAAGTTTTCTGGTGAAATTTTTTGGATCCTCTATATATAGAATCATGTCATCAGCAAACAGTGAAAGTTTGAGTCATTCTTTTCCTACCGGTATCCCTTTAATTTATTTTGTCCCATTGTTCTGGCTAGAGTTTTAAATAGAAGTGGT
Source organism: Tamias sibiricus (assembly GCA_025594165.1). Classification (NCBI taxonomy): domain Eukaryota; kingdom Metazoa; phylum Chordata; class Mammalia; order Rodentia; family Sciuridae; genus Tamias; species Tamias sibiricus. Next base: position 35,363,617 of record CM046668.1, read on the forward strand.
GAAAAAGGGCATCCCTGTCTTCTTCCAGTTTTTAGAGGGAATGCTTTCAATTTTTCTCCATTTAGAATAGTGTTGGCCTGGGGCTTAGCATAGATAGCTTTTACAATGTTGAGATATGTTCCTTTTATCCCTAGTTTTTCTAGTGTTTTGAACATGAAGGGGTGCTGTATTTTGTTGAATGCTTTTTCTGCATCTATTGGGATGATCATTATGATTCTTATCTTTAAAGTCTATTGAAGTGATGAATTACATTTATTGATTTCCATATGTTGAACCAACCTTGCATCCTTGGAATGAACCCCACTTGATTGTAGTGCACTATCTTTTTGATATGTCTTTGTATTAGATTTGCCAGAATTTTATTGAGAATTTTGTATCTATGTTCATTAGAGATATTGGTCTTAAGTTTTCTTTCTTTGATGTGTCTTTGGTTTTGGAATCAGGGTGATATTGGCCACATAGAATGAGTTTGGAAGTGCTCCCTCTTTTTCTATTTCCTGAAATAAATTGAAGAGTACAGGTATTAGCTCTTCTTTATAGGTCTTGTAGAACTCAGCTGTGTATCCATCCATTTGGTTCTGGGCTTTTCTTGGTTGGTAGGGTTCTGATGGCATCTTCTATTTCATCGCTTGAAATTGATCTGTTTAACTTGTGTATATCATCCTGATTCAGTTTGGGCAAGTCACATAACTGAAAATTTGTTGATGCCTTCGATGTTTTCTATTTTATTGGAGTACAAATTTTCAAAATGATTTCTAATTATCTTCTGTATTTCTGTAGTGTCCATCATGATATTTCCTTTTTCATCATGATGTAATGTTTTTCTCTCTCCCTCTCTTCATTAGCATGGCTAAGGGTGTATCAATTTTATTTACTGTTTCAAAGAACCAAATTTTGTTCTGTCAATTGTTTCTTGTTTCCGTTTCATTGATTCCAGCTCTGATTTTAATTATTTCCTGTCTTCTACTGCTTTTGGTGTTGGTTTGTTCTTCTTTTTCTAGGGCTTTGAGATGTAATGTTAGGACATTTATTTGTTGGCATTTTTTCTTTTAAAGCATGAAGTCCATGCAATGAACTTTACTCTTAGTACTGCCTTCATAATGTCCCAGAGATTTTGATGCATTGTATCAGAGTTATCATTTACCTGTAAGAATTTTTTTAATCTCCTCTTTAATGTCTTTTGCAACACATTGTTCATTCAATAGTTTATTATTTTGTCTCCATGTGTCAGAATAGCTTCTATTTTTTTTTAATTTTATCATTGATTTCCAATTTCATTCCATTATGATCTGATATAATGCAGGGTAGTATCTCTCCTTTTTTGTATTTGCTAAGAGTTGCTTTGTGGCATAATATATGGCCTATTTTAGAGAAGGATCCATGTGCTGCTGAGAAGAAAGTATATTCACTCATTGATGGATGAAATATTCTATATATATATCTGTTAAGTCTAAGTTATTGATTGTATTATTGAGTTCTATAGTTTGCTTTTGTTTGGAAAATCTATCCAGTGGTGAAAGAGGTGTGTCAAAGTCATCCAGAATTATTGTTTTGTGGTATATTTGACTCCTGAACTTGAGAAGAGTTTGTTTGATGAACGGAGATCCTGCATTGTTTGGGGCATATATACTTATAATTGTTTTGTTGATGTATGGTTCCCGTAAGCAGTATGAAATGTCCTATTTTATCCCTTTTGATTAAATTTGGCTTGAAGTTTACTTTATTTGATATGAGGATGGAAACCCCTGTTTCTGCAGTCCATGTGAGTGGCATGTTTTTTTCCCAACCTTTCACCTTCAGTCTGTGCATGTCTTTTCCTATGAGATGTGTCTCTTGAAGGAAGCATATTGTTGTTGTTGTTTTTTTTTTTTTTTTCCATCCAATCTGCCAGTCTGTGTCCTTTGATTGGTGAGTTTAGACCATGAACATTCAGGATTATTATTGAAACATGGATTGTATTCCAGGTCATTTATGTTTATTTTTGGTATTTAACTTGACTTGGTTTCTCTTTTGTTTTTGTCCTTTAGTGTAACATCTCCCTTTGCTGATTTTCATTGTTGTTTTTCATTTCCTTCTCATGGAATATTTTGTCCATGATGTTCTGTAGTGCAGGCTTTCTAGTTGTAAATTCTTTTAACTTTTGTTTATCATGGACTGTTTTTTATTTCATCATCAAATATAAAGTTTAATTTTGTTGAATATAAGATTCTTGGTTGGCATCCATTTTCTTTCACAGCTTGGTATATGTTGTTCCAGGATCTTCTAGCTTTCAGGTCTGGTTTGGAAAATCTGCAGAAATCCTAATTGTTTTTCCCATATATGTAATACAATTCCTTTCTCTTATGGCTTTTAAAATTCTACCCTTATTCTGTATGCTGGGCATTGTCATTATAATGTGTGTTGGTATAGATGTGTTGTAATTTTGTACATTTCGTGTCCTGTAAATCTCTTGTATTTGATTTTCCAATTTGGTCTTCAGGTTTGGGAAATTTTTGAATAGTATTTCATTGAAGAGATTGTGTGTTCCTTTGGTTTGAATCTCTGTGCCTTCCTCTATCCCAATACATCTTAGATTTGGTGTTTTGATGTTATCCCATAATTCTTGGATGTTCTGTTCATGGTTTCTTACCATCTACACTGTGTGGTCACCTTTTTTTTTTTTTTTTTCTAGATTGTATATTTTGTCTTCATTATCTGATGTTCTATCTTCCAAGTGATCTAGTCTGTTGGTGATACATTCTATTGGGTTTGTTATTTTGTTTTATTGTTTCCTTCAATTCAAGGATTCCTGATTTTGTTTTTTCTCAGAATCTCTCTCTCTTGAAGTAATCCTTTGCTACCTGTTTGCTCCCTTACCTCTTTGTTGGTATGATCAATGGATGCCTGTATTTGCTCACTTAGGTCATTCTTTAACTCATGGATCCTTTTAATTATGTACGTTCTGAAGTCCTTTTTTAACATTTCACCAACTGTGCTGTCCATGGATTCTATTATTATAGTATCTTGGTTTGTTTGGGGCACCTTTGTCCCTTGTTTTTCATGTTGTCTATGTGTCTTCCTTTCTTGCAGTGCAGATCTGAGGTATTACAGTTTGTACCCTATAAGCTTCTAGTGTCTCTGCAGATTACCTGTACCTCACCTTGGTGCTGGGCTCCTAGACTCCAGCTGGTGTCCCACGATAAATGCTACTACAATTGAATGTGGTGATGGCAATAGTGGAGATAACTCAAGATAGCAGTGGGGCTGAAAGGGTGGGCTGTCTGTTCAGAGATGCAGCTGCCTCCAGGCCCTATCTCCTGTCCCAATGTGGAGGCTTCTGCATGGGGAGGGCTATGGCTATGGATGTAGTGTCCCAAAATGGAGGTGAGTCTGCTAGTGGGTGGGATGATCCTGAGCCAGGGCTTGGGCCTTGGCTCTGGCAAGGGTCAGCGGGTAGTCCTAGGCCTAGGCCTGCACTCCCATGTAGGTCTGCCAGTCTACAGGGGTGCAAATTTCACTTTTGAAAAACCAACTCTTAAAAGAAGCTTATAGATTTCCTAAGCCAAAACATTTGGTTTAATTTTAATGGGCTGAACTAGGATATGATAGAGTTCTCTCTTAAAAATGTATGAATCCATGTTGCCCAGTATTTCCTAACAGTCATTAAACATCAGAAAATTACATGCTGCTTGGTGAGCAGGACAAAGGCCAAGTAGGGAGGGGTGAATAACAAATATGTTCTCAGAGTAAAATAGTGGCATGATGAGGATGTATGAGTTCCTCAAAGGAAGAGGGAAAGAAAAAGGAATAAATGACTAGATTTGTATCTGAAGGAAAAATATTTTTAAAATGTGTGCAAAGGAGAAAAGGAAGATAGTGCTGTAACATACAGAGAAGTAGAAGTAAGATGGGTGGGAAAATGATATAGGAGTAAGGAAGGGATTTAGCAGGATACAAAATACTTTCAGTTCTGTTAAAGGACTGAAAGGAATACTGTGATAGTGAAGAGGGGAATAGAACAAGAAAAAAGAAATCAGACAAGAGAATGCAGGCAATAGGAAGGAAAAGTGCCTAATTCTCTCATTCATTTCTTTACATTTGTTATTAAATTTCTAGGGAATTTTAAAAATATTTATGATAGTAATGAAGACCTTAGCAGGTAACATTTGCTAAGCATGTAATACGTACACGGCATTGATACAAATCAGCCTTTCTTGCACATTAATTCATCCAATTCTGAAAACAATTTAAGGGCACATGGTTTAAAGACAAAAACCCTGAAAAACAAAGAGGCTACTTTTATAACACAAATAAGTGTTAGAGATGGAATTGAACTGTCAGATGGTCATATTCTAGGGCCCATGCTCTTAACTATTATCATAGAAGAGAGAATAGATTTCTCTGTGTTTACAAATATAACAACAAGAAATACCTACTAATTCTGGAGGCCATAAAAATTATGTGATTTGGGGGGACATTAAAACAATATTAGGTTAAGAGAACCAAGTATTAGAAATCACCATTCAGAATGGTAAAATAGAGAAGAGAAAATATTGGAAAAGAAGGCTGAAAAGTAAAAATTAACTATTCCCTTAAATATAAAGAACTGGGGGGGGGCAATCATACTAATATTTATAATTTTATAAAGGAATTAAGCAATTTTCTGTTTTAATTAATTTTCCTGAAACTAAACACTCATTTTAACTGACTGCCAATGAAAGGTAATATGATTGCACTTCATTCAGTTATATAATAATTAAATAATTTACTTGACAAGGTCTAAAAAACATTTCCCTTATTCAATAATTAATACCCTATAATTACATAAAAGGATCATAATTAATTCAACAAATTCTTATTAATAGGAATTAATTAGGCATTGTACCATCGTTAGGATGAGAGAAACTACATTTATAGTATTAGAATTGGTTCTTACAAGTGGTTACAACTGAAGTCAATGCTTTCAAGTACACACTGTTTATGGCTCTAATTTTTGTATTTTTCTCTGAATAAATATAATGTTGTTTTGGTTATAGCGTCCAGATGTGCCAAGGAAATCTTAAATAATAACAGTGAACCAGTAATTATAGCTTGCTTTAATTTTTAGAAATTTTATACTGAGGTACAATTTTCAAATGTAAATAAAAGACATACTGCTTAGTCTGATCATGTAAGATTCGGAGTTAAAAGAGCTTCATAGAAAATATCAGACCTGTAAATAGTATTTCACAGAAAGAAGAGCCGAACAGTTTTATGGCAGGTAGGAGAAACTCAGTGAAAAACTGACTAATTTCTGCTATCTAGAAAGAAAAGGTAAATTAGCACCATATTAAAAATTTAATTTAGACACAGTATGCAATATTTAAAAAACACTGACTATAGCTATAAAGATGATACACATAATTTACTTTTAAAAATAGAACAGATTAAATAAAGAACTATTTTAAAAGAAAAGGTTAGATGTAAAATCTTTAAGGCCAATGCTTTTGCTCTAGATTGCCTTCTTCCTTATCTGTAATATGCTGATCCTGAGGAAAGAAAAGGGATAGCTAAATGAGGTGATGAGTTAACTTTTTTGCAGAGTGTATGACACAAAAGTAGCTCTATAAGTATTCTAACTGAAAGCAGGTCCTAGCATATTCAGGAAAAAAACTAGTCATTATCATCAACTTTATACTTTAATTAATTTCTTAAAGAGTCAGGGGTTCTTTCACCATGAGATATATCTTCCATTTATTCACTCCATGTATTTATCTCATACTCCATTAATTTTTCCTCCACCTAATAATCTACCAAAAATTTAGCTGCATATTACAAATATTTAATGTATTATAAGTAAAGATATGTGGATATCTTTAGATAAAGATATGCTAATATGTGGATAAAGCTCAGGATTACCATATCTTGAAGTCAATTAAAACACAATAGTACTTCTTTTCATAAGTTGGTGAAAATGATCACCCTGGGCCCAAATGTTTTTCCTCCCATTAATGATACTATTACTAGGTAAGTATATACTGCTTTTAGAGGTTATAATAATATTTCTGACTTTTTTCCTCCAGAAGGACAAGAAATGGAAGAAGGAATTTTTGACTAAGCTATTGTTAGTTGAATTTCAAAAATGAGGAGACCATCACTGCACAACTGAGCTATGAACCAAAACCACAGAAATGCTGTTGAAAATTTTACAGCATTTGGGATGACTATTCAAAACAAAGCTTTCCCTTACCATGCCACAACAAATGAGAAACACTAGAAACATTTGTGCATGATAAGGGCTTGCTTATTATTCATTACCACTTGTAAGATTATGAATACATTATAAGCAAACCTAGAAGTGCTACAGTAGTTACGATATTTTAATCATGCAAAATTGTTTTTCTTACTTTGTGGTTCATCTCAAATACCTAGATAAAAAATTGAGCTTTAATTATAGTCTCTTTACTATGGAGGAGGGGAGGGTACTCATCCATCATTATCATTAAATTACAGGGGTTAGAACAAAGTGTTTAACAATGAAAAATACTCTAAGGGACCCCTACATAATACATAAAAGTATTGCTGTCATCTTGACCCTAAAGTGGACTAACCTAGGTAATAAGTGTGTATATATTTACATTTTGAATCTGTAGAAACAAAAGTACCTATGTTAAATATAGACTTGTTGGTAGGTTATATGTCCCTGCTCACATAAAGATCATTAAATTGAAGCACAAAATAAAGTCACCCAAACATGAACACACACAAAAAAGAAAGAAGCTTGCATTTCTTGAAAGTCATAGTGTAGATCTTTCATGAGGAAACTTTATAGTTTGATTTTTCTATTTATTTTATTTTAAAACCTTTATTTTTATTTATGTGGTGCTGAGGATTAAACCCAGGACCTCACACAGGCAAGACAAGTGCTCTACTGCTAAGCCATAGCGCCAGCCCGATTTTCTTTTTTTAATCAAATCAACTATAACCTATGAAACTAGAAAGTCTAGATACTATATTTCTTTAATTCAGAAATCAAACCTTATATGTATATTACAAAATCTTGAGAGAATGTGGCATTTAGCTAATCCTAAATTGAGCTTTGTTTTTATTTGTTGCATAAAGCAAAGATTCTAATGCACACAGTATTACATAACCACACTTCAAAGCCTTCTCTAAAATCTCACAGCAACACCTCTGCCTTCAGCACTCACAAGCAAGTGAATCATCCAAGTGACCTTATTTGCTCATTAGAAACTTTGTGTACAGATTGCAAATATCTGAATTTACATTTTCAAAAATATACCTTGCATCACTTTAATGAAAATATTTCCAAAATCTTGTGTCATATCCAACTATTTACTCATCTGTTCCTCCAGCTTTAAATATTTTTGGCCTACATTCATATTCTTTACAAGTCATATTTGTGAGTGTTCCTCTTAGCATCTTGATTTTGTAACAGTTTGAAATGCCACGAGAAAGGGGGCTGCTATAGCTTGTACACTCCTGCCCCAGCAGAAGCCTGGCAAATCATATAAAACATGATTGTTCTGTTGTTTATGTTCTCAGAATTATATTCATTTGTATAGACCCAGTCACATACCTTATAAGTAGGCTGACAGATTTTAAGTTTACCTAAAATATTATATAGTAAATTTGAACTGATATGAGACGTTAGATGAGTTTAACTTTGAACAAAGAATTGTGGCACATTTAAATTCCACCAAATGATATAGAAAGGTCATGATAATTGAGTATATGTCTTGTTTTAACCTCTTAAAAATTATTTTTCTTTGCTGAAAGATGGCCACAGATCACAAGGAAGAATTCCTGGAGAAGGATTTGCAGTGGGTGATGATGGTATAGGCAGAAAGGTTAATGACTCTGGAGAAGCTTACTGTGCCACAGATTTCTGTACAGTTTTCTAATGCTACCAATTCCCCCAAAACTATATCAAAAGCATTTTTAACATTACAGGTATAAATCCTCATCAGTGATATCACTACTACCACACCCAACCACATGCACATACCCATGAAGAGACTAAGTGAAAGCACCATGGTTTACCTGGGCTTTGTGAGACAATGCTTGAGCTTCATTGGCCACATCCTGGAGGGACTTAATTACTTACAGGCCCCAGCCTCCTGGTCTGTTTGTCATGTGAGACTCACACAACCTACCCATGGTGTGGCTGGGAATATTAAACTAAATACTTAATAAAGATGATTAGTCAAAATAAAGACCTCAAGAAAGGTACCATAATACCCACATTATTCATATTCTCCACCATATAACTAAAAATTGTAGCATTACCATTTGTATTATTCAAACTGAATTAGGAAAAAAAAAACAGTTTTCCTTAGGAGCTTAGTAGTTTTTATTTTGTTTGAATGAAGATTTGATAATGTTCTAGGTGAAGAAATGTAACTAAAGAAACAAAATAATGATTCTGATAATGTGAAGGGCATTATGAGTTTTTTTTCTTTACAGTTAAACAATGTGAAGTCATAAGCAAATATAACCCATCAGGAAAATGTGCTCTATCATCTTAAGCATGAAATGTGAAACCTGCCTATTTACCAAATACATTCAGGTCTCAGCTCTGCATTACTCACATAGCTATCTGCTATATTAAAGAATAATGGTGATTATTACACTGAAGATTAGCAGCCAAAAAGACACACGAGATAGTGTGTAGGGAAAGGCTTTTTGCTGTTGTTTTGTTTTTGTTATTTTCCTAGAATACAGCTACACATTCTTTTGCAGAAAAATATTATGTCCTTTAGCAGTGACCATGAAGACAATGTTCAAAACCTGACTGATACAAATCAGAATTGCCTCTCACTTTTCTAAATGTATTGTCTTATTTTGAAGAGATAGTTAAAAGCCTTCTTAAAGTGTTTCTTCTACCTACCTGGCATTACCTCTAAAATAGCTCCCTCTACAACAGTTTCTTGAGAAGACAGCCAGCATTTATTTTCCATAGATCTGAGCAAAAGTTGATGGCTTGCTATTTGATACATAAGATATACAAGTTTAAAAAATGGAACTGTTCAAGAATTCAAAAACATTACTTATAGCAGGTTTATATTTCATAGTGATAGAAGTTTAAATGATTTCTTTAGAAACTTTATATATTTTTTGGCACCAAATTCTGCTTTCCAGTGAATTAAAATTTGATGAATTTCTTTACTTGATTAATACATCCAATCTTGTCACTGTAGATTCTTTACAGTGCAAATCTGTGTTTAATTTACTTGCTCAGTAGTTGAAAATAACAATGGCACAGAGCACTTTGGTAAAATCAGAAAACATTGCATAGAAATCATAATTTTGTAAATATTCTCTGTATCTAAAATCAATCTATAATACTGAGCTATGATGTAGTTTATAGAAAAAGAATAAAATCAAAATGATAGAAGGTCAAAAAGAAATGAGACTTGTAAAATGCTAAGGACAAGAAGAACTCTTAAAGCTAGCTATGGAACTACAAAAAGTTAAAAGGAGATCTGTATGCTGCTTACAAAAAAGGGTAAAATCTCAACAGATTAAAAAAAGAACTGTTCTACTGTGGTATTCTTTTAAATTTTTCTATTAACAGAAGGCAAAAATTGATTGTAGTTTTTCATGTTCAATGTTAAATTTAGGATTAGAAATTCAAATTATTAATGGAATAAATAAAGAATTAGGGAAATATGATACTGTACCAAAAGACATGTAGAAAAAAACATAGAATTTTTATTTGAATGCAAATACAATGTGAATAAAAAATGAAATGGATACTGCATTACTGTCTATTACTAAGACAGTAGCATGGAGATAAAGGAAGGTAATAGGGCACTCCCTGTCAGACTTGCCAATCATATCTGGAGTATATCACTGTTTGTTCTGGAGACTCAATGTAGGAGGAATATGAACAATACTGGGTGCAGTTTGATAAGATAGAATAATGGGGGAAAGTCTCGAATTTATCTTAAGAATTTAAAAATAAAAGAAATTTGGTCTAGAAGAGGGATAACTTGGGAGAGGTGGCTGTGAGGAGCACATTAAATGCTTTTTTCTGATGTGACTGACATATAGAAAAGATATTAGGGCAGAACTAATGCATTAATATTTAAAGGCAATAATTTTAATACATTAAAGCCTTTAATGTACATATTGTGAAATAGTGAGACCTTAGGATTGGAAAGTGTTCTCATCAATGTTATCTGTTTATGTGTAGGAATTTCTAGATGGGATGTTTGTACTGATCTAAAAGGGTGAAACATAGAAACTCTCAAAATTCAGATATTTTAAAAATATATTTTTAGTTGTCAGTGGACCTTTATTTTATTTATATGTGGTGCTGAGCATTGAATCCAGTGCCTCACACATGCTAGGCAAGTGCTCTACCACTGAGCCATAACCTCGGCCCTCAAAATTCAGATTTTTATCATTTCAATCTAAAGGCTGTTATATTCTCCTCCTGCTCCCCTCCAGTCCAAATAGAATCCTTTTTTTAATACAATTCTTCCATTGGATATCTAGATCATTGGCTCTTGTATACTTTTTGAATGTTGAAAGAGATGCATAAAATGCAAATGTCTTTAGAGAATGCAATAACATATATAAATTAGCTATTGCTTGTTGAGAAAAAGACATGAATAAAAAACATAGTAGAAATAAATAAGGTCCAAACGGGCACAAATCTGTAGCTAGACAAAATGAATAAATTGGGCAAACAGAAATTCTTCAATATACTATTGAAGATCCTGAAGCTTTAACTATTGCTTCTATGAAGATATGGTCAAATTTTCCAATATATCTATATCATGACAACTTATAATTAGTACAATTTTTGAAAGTGTTCAGTAATGAAAAATGTATAAAAATTATTTATTAAAACAGAAAAGTTCTGCATAGCAGGTGTCTATAGACATTTAACAAGATCACCAAAGTTTAGAAGGTAATATATCAGGTTTTTACATACAAAGTAATTCCATATAAGTAAATAAGCTAACTTTTGGGAAGATTCACTCAATAACATATACTATGATATTAAGTATGTTTTCATTTAGTAATATTTGTTAATCAAAATCAACAGATTTTATTTAGATAACTATAGCTAGACCTAAACAAGACTTTACTCTGGAACATCATCATTGAAAAATCCCATATTTTTTAAATATTTTTTTAAAATTTGTTTTAATTAGTTATATATGACAGTAGAATACATTTACACACTGTGATATATCATATAGATGGGATATAATTTCTCATTTTTCAAAGTGTATATGTTGCAGAATCATATTGGTCATGGGGTCACATATATACATACTGTAATAATGTCTGTTTCATTCCACTATCTTTCCCATCCCCACATCCCCTCCCTCCACTCCCATCACTTCCCTCTACCTAATCTAAGGTAATGCTATTTTTCCCTAGTGCCCCCTGCCTTATTGTGAATTAGCCTCCACATATTAGAGAAAACATTCGGCCTTTGGTTTTGTGGGATTGGCTTATTTTGCTTAGCATGATATTCTCCAACTCCAACCATTTACTGGCAAATGCCATAATTTCACCCTTCTTTAAAGCTGAGAAATATTCCATTGAGTATACATACCACATTTTCTTTGTCCATTCATCTATTGAGGGACACCTAGGCTGGTTCCATAGTCTAGCTATTGTGAATTGAGCTGCTATAAACATTGATGTGGCTGTGTCACTATAGTATGCTGATCTTAAGTCCTTTGGGTATAAACCAAGGAGTGGGATATCTGGGTCAAATGGTGATGCAATTCCTATTAAAATCCCAATGACATTCTTCATAGAAATAGAAAAAGCAATCATGAAATTTTCTTGGAAAAATAAGAGACCCAGAATAACTAAAGCAATCCTTAGCAAGAAAAGTAAAGCAGGAGGCATCACAATACCTGATCTTAAACTATATTACAGAGCTAGAGTAACAAAAATGGCATGGTACTGGCACCAAAATAGACTTGTAGATCAATGGTACAGAATAGAGGACACAGAGACAAACCCACATAAATACGGTTATCTCATACTAGACATGAGTGCCTAAAACATTCACTGGAGAAAAGATAGCCTATTCAACAAATGGTTCTGGCAAAACTGGAAATCCATATGTAGCAAAATAAAATTAAACCTCTATCTCTCACCCTGCACAAAAATCAACTCAAAATAGATCAAAGACTTAGGGACTAGAACTGAGACCCTGTGCCTAATAGAAGAAAAAATAGGCCCAAATCTGTACCACGTCGGCCTAGGATTTGACTTCCTTAACAAGATTCTAAAATGCAAGAAGTAAAATCAAGAATCAATAAATGGTTTGGATTCAAAATTAAAAGCTTCTTCTCAGCAAAGGAAACAATTAATAATGTGAGGAGAGAGCGTACAGATTGGGAGAAAATCTTTACTACATGCACCTCTGATAAAGCATTAATCTCTAGGATATATAAAGAACTCCAAAAACTTAACACCAAAAAACCCCCAAATAAGCCAATCAATAAATGGGCTAAGGAACTGAAACAGACACTTCACAGAAGAAGAAATACAATTGATCAACAATTATATGAAAAAAGTGTTCAACATCTCTAGCAATTAGAGAAATACAAATAAAAACTTCTCTAAGATTTCATCTCACTCCTGTCAGAATGGCAATCATCAAGAACATAGGCAACAATAAATGTTGGCAAGGATGTGGGGAAGAAGGTATACTCATACACTGCTGGTGGCACTGCAAATTGGTGAAACCACTATGGAAAGCAGTATGGAATCCCATACATTTTGATTTGACAATTTTAAACTCACTTCTGATTCCCTTAACTGATTACTTTGTGCTTTGCCAACCTCAGCATCAATCCTATTATCAACTTCCCCATTGTTCACAGTAAAACCTTGTATTTCCTCTTCTACATCCCATGTCCAAATAATTCCTGAGTTCTTTCTCTGTAAGTAAAAGTTTCATATACCTATTGTTATTCTATTGCTATTACTTTAGTTCATGCCCTATAATCATCTTTTAAAGTACACTGCAATTTCTCATAATTAAGAGAATAGTTCTAGTCTCTCTCTTCATGATAGCTCTCTTACATACTGGTCCATGAGAACTTTTCTTAAAGCATACATTCTTATCAAGTAGTTCCTTAGTTCAAAGACCTTCAGCAACTCACAATAAAATCATAGAAAAAGTCTAAACTAATTAATAGGGTGTAGCTGCCTGATGCTGTTGCTTGCAGCTGTGACGCCGCAGGAGAAAATTCGGAGGCAGGATGAAAATGAAAAAAGGTCTTTTATTCTTCTTCTCTCTCCAGATCCAGTAATCTCTCCAACTCCAACCGCTCTAACTCCAACCACCACCTTCTTCTTCTTCCCACTCCCTCTAACCAACCTCACTCGGTTATATACATTTAGCTTTAACAAGGACAAGTGCTTATAGCTCGAGCTTACAGGTGCGTCACACAGTGTTCACGGGCATACAAAGATTCTTTGAATAATGTATGAATATCAGGTAGAACTTAAACATCTTTTATGGCTCTCAGCTAACCGCAATCTTAGCTATCTCCTTGATTAGGGCTCCTTCAATAGGGTATAAAAAAATCTTCTGAGATCTCAATCTATGTTTTCAGCTTTACCTGTTAGTATTTCCTTTTATAGTCATAATTATTCAGGCTACCACTGTACTATACATTACATAAGGATATTTTATGTTTTCCAATCAATGGAATGGCCTTCCTCAGTTTTTTCCTAATATATTATTGTGCATTTCTCAAGGTCTAGTCTTAAAGGTCTTTTCTTCAATATGATACTTTCCTTCTTTCTATTCTTTCTTATCCTTATCCTCTGTTCTCTGATGGGACAACTTACTCCCTTACCATTTACTGCATCAGCTTTGCATCAGAGTTTGGTTTTACACATCTCTTCTACTTAGAATCAAGGAGAGCACAATGAAGATGGCAACAAAGGCTGCAGTAGAAAGCAAATAATCTGTTAATGCATTCTGATTTGATTACATTACTATATAATATATATAGTAAGTATATAGCTATAGAAGGATTTGGTCTAGAGGTTATTTTATAGTCTCAAAAATCAGAAGGGTCATGTACCAGTTGCTATACATTCAGTATTTGTTTGCATTTCTTCATGGAGATGATGAGAACATTTTCTTCTCACAATAGCCCAGCAGTTTTTTTAGTGTGGGTAACCCAAATCACATTGATTTCTTTGAATTTACAGGAAATAGATAACAGAATATCCTGTGTTAAATGGAACAAATTTACTCAACCAGTCATGGCTACAGCCTTCCCTCCTAAATGCTTTCATGTCATGTGGGCCAGTGATTGACTAGGTGGGGAGAGAGTGGGGAACAATCTCCCTGTACCCTAAATGTCTCTGGGTGGTATGGAATGGCAGCAGATGCTGCAAGCTACTCACTGCACAGCACTGGCCCTTTCCTTCTTTCTGATAGAGCAACATTCTTCCTGGGTGTCCTCTTTACTGATGGGTTCACTTTTTGAAGTTCTGGGATAATTCTTGATTAAGTAACTCATGGGGGTAACATTCTCATTCCTAGAGATTTTTACAGAATGTAAGACTCAATCCTGGTTAGTGAATTGTGAAAGGAAATTTCCTAGAGAAGTGACTTCATTCTTGAAAAGACACACAAAACACAAACCATGTTTTCTAGTGTCTGAAGGTAGAAATACTTAAATCCCTGGCTCTTATATTACAACAGGGTGCCATCTTTTGAACATTACTGACTCTCTGAGGGCTAGAAGGCAGAAAGAATGAACCAGAAAATCTGATGGTGTCACAGTGCTGAGGTCACTCTACTTAAGGATTTTCATTGTGTGAGAAATATATTTCCTATTTCGTTTGAACCAGTTGAACAGAGGGTTTCTCTTAGTGTAGCTAGAGAACCATACAGGATTTCATGTCTGTGTCAGGCATCTTGTGCAGGTGACAGATGCTAATCCTCATTAAGGCTTCAGGGTATAAGAAAATTATTTTTGTGCTGATTTGTTGCTAAGATCTGAATCTCTAATATTTACCCCCACTGTGGATCTAAGTAACAGTCACATGTCTTTAAAATGCATTGCACTTTGCCTTTGCAACAATATCAAATTTTAAAATTAATGACGTGTATCTTATTCACTACTTAAATCTTAAATGCTCTATGAGGGCAGTTTATCTGCCAGGAAAATTCCTATACTTATGGTATCTAGCACAGGGGCTGGCACATGGTGTTCAGTATAAAGATTCTCAGTTATCTGTGAAGTTCATGGAAGAATGTGTAAATGAATATAAAGAGAATATCAAAAACATTCTGCTATATCTGTTTCCAATACTCCCACTGTCCTGCCTCCTTACCAATTCTAGACAGAAAAAGGGAAAGGAATGTATCTCTATAGCTGCTATTTACTCTTTCCAACTTGGTGGACAAACAGGAAGGAGATGATTCTCAGAATCAATGTATAAAATATTTTCATAAAGAAAAACTCCAAACCAGGCACAGTGGTACATGCCTGTAATCCCAGCGGCTTGGGAGGCTGAGGAGGCGGGATTGAGAGTTCAAAGCCAGCCTCAGCAAAAGCGAGATGCTAAGGAACTGAGTAAGACCCTGTCTCTAAATAAACATAAAAAAATAAGACTGGGGATGTGGCTCATTAGTGGAGGGCCCCCAAGTTCAATCCCTGGTACCCACCCCCCACCAAAAAAAAAAAAAAAAAAAAAGAAAAACTCCAATCAATTGTTTTTTGTATTGCTTATTTGAACAATAAAATACTTTAAAAATATTCACAATCAAATGTTTTTAAAGTCTGAGAGAAGGTCAGGAATAACTTAGCATAACTCAGCTAAGCAAAGATTTATCAAAAAACTATCTCAAGTGCCCCTTTTGTCCATGAGGAAACTGAAAGCTACTGTGATCAATATTAGTCTTTCTTATATGCTAAAATTAAAAAAAAAAAAAAAAACTGGATTCAAATGAACATATTCACCAGTAAAAAAAAAAAGGATATTTTCCTGGTAATGCTGTTCCAACTCGGTAATCAGTGTAGCTCTTGCTTGGGTGGAAGTTGAAAATAAAAAGAAGACCTGCTCTCTCAAAAGCTATAATCTTGTTTCCCTCGTGCTTTTCACTCACAAAGGCCTGCAAGAATTAACACATTACATTTAAAAGACACCAAGATGTTGCCACTATTATTTACAAAAAAAGGTTTTTCTTTCTTAATAATCTTATCAGTTATTAAGTCAAAGATGAAAATTCTAGAACTGTATATATTTTTTTAACACGTTTAAAAAATTTTACCAGCTTCTTGCCAACTCCAAACAAAGATTAGTGTTACAGCTTAGGTTTTAAGTAGAAACATGGCACATGAACTCCATATAAAGTATTAGTATTTCTCTATTAGATCTATTTACAAGTGTATTTGAAGAGTTTCGTGTTAGTTCCCAGATTAATGTGGTAAGGTACCTAAAATTGCTTTTCCAAATTTCTTATCATAACATTATCTATCTTCTGAAATTATAGTTATACCCCAAATTGTACATTTTTACACAATTTTGACAGATTCAGAGGCAACCTGTAGTCCATCACAATGCTTTGTGTTTTTCTTAATCAAAAGGTCTGAAAAATTATATCTGTAAACTCCCTTATTTTATGCATCGTGTATTTACAGTTGGTCACCAGAAGCTTCTGCTTTTTGAACAGCATCCTCTGCCCAACCCCAGTTTGAGAGGACTTTATAGCCATGCATATCAGCAGTATCACTCTTGGTAATTTAGAATGTGACCTAAGGCTCTAGAGTAAAGAGTGTGCCTTTTGGTATTCAACATTGTTCCTACTGAAATGGAGCATCATTTTGCTCTCTTCTGGAAACAGCATTACTAATAAATGTGATTAGGGCATTTGTGTCATGTAGCCAATCTTACTGAATATATAAGTGCCTTTGTTCAGCCATTAAAAAAAAGAATCATGGACACCAAAGTAAAAACACATCAACAGTAATTTTAAACAGCACCAATATAAACTAAGTGGATTATAACTAACACATACTATATGCTAATTTTTGCAAGGAAAAAAAGGCTGTATAAAATTTGCACCTGTTAATTACATTTTCTAAATCTTATTGAAAACTGAGACTTTAATTCCAGAGGAGAGTGAGGCTCATGAAAAATACAAAACAGCACACAGGTATAATGGCATCTATTAAAACAACAAGTTAGAGACTAGTAAAGAAGTGGGATAAAGGAATAAAGAAATCTACATGTTTTCAAAGTAGTTTCTTTATGACAGCATAATTATTTATATAAAGAAAAATAGTCAAAACAATTAAGATGTTTCCACAGCAATTTTCATGGGTTCCATGCAGAGCTTTTGTCATCTATTTTAACCAACTGAAATAAAAATTACTAAATTTAAACAACAACAACAACCTAACCAGGAAAGTAAGCAGGACATTATGTTTAAGATTTTCATTATCTATTGGAGAGATTTCAGTGACATGTTTTGACAACCTGAAGTATGTCACAGGGCACTACACACTGAATAACAAAGTGCTGTTTAGAAGATCTGCATATAGATTTAAATTGATTGCCATTCTAAGCATGTACAGCAATGGTGACTAAAACATCACATTTAGAGTAAAGCACTTACCTGTGGAGCTGAAAGCCAACCACATCTTTCTTCCAATCTATTCATATCCCTGTCAAAGTTATTTAGGAATTTATAGCGAAGAAGGTCATCATCAGTTAAATGAAACTGCCTTCTGGCATAATGGTAACTCTCATTATTTCCTTTCCTTGGGAAGTCTAACCATTCGGGATGCCCAAATTCATTACCTGTATTTGAAAAAAAAAAAAAAAAAAAGTAAATATCACTAATATTAACATTTCTTACTAAGATAACTCCAAAATTACATGTTTTTGAAGTTTTTAAAGACAGTTTAGGTTATATGTGACTATCACTGTACCTGGTAAATGATGTGCAGGTCTGAGTCAAAAACAGCATTATCTAGAGCAAAAAATACCACATTCGTACTCTAAAGCCCAGGGTCCAGCTTTAGCTTCAACACTCATTACTGGCTGCACATTTCAGTTTCCTCATGCACAAATGAAAGCAACTATATCTACTACACTTATTTCATCTCTGAAATAATCTAGGGGATCCCAGAGGAATTTATGAAATCTCTGTATCTGTAATCTCAGAAATCTGTACAATGCTTTACAATTTCCAAAGGCTTTATATATACATTATTTTTTGATCCTCAAAAGATTTCTCTATTATATTTATCTCATAGATGAGAAATCCTAAGCTCTGGGCAGTTGAGAGATTTGGCTAACCTCACACAGAAAATACAAAGTGGAAAAGAGCCAATAAAATTTACTTCTAATTAAAATCAGTAGATGTTTCTTTCTTTCACCATCCCCCTTCTGCAGTCCTAGGAATTGATCCCAGGGCCTCAAGCATGCTAGGGAAGCACTCTCCCACAAAACTATATCCTCAGCTGTTTTTTTAGATTTTATTTTAAAACAGGGTCTTGCTAAGTTGCCCACACTGACCTTAAACTTGGATCCTCCTGCCTCGGCCTTGGGAGTAGCTGGAATTACAGGAGTGTACCACAACATTGGGCTAACATACACAGATTTTTTTTTTTTTTTTTTTACCATAACATATTAGGCAAGTTTACTGTAAATTTTGGGCTCAACAGAAATCCAAGACATTACTTGATTATTTTTCCTTTTTTCAGAGAAAAAAAAATTGTTACAATTAAATGTACATCTTTAGTTTCAAATGTGCCTTTGTGTGTGTGTGTGTGTGTGTCTGTGTGTGTGTGTGTCTGTGTGTAGCTTGGGAAATTCTGTTGGGAATCCATTTTGTATTATTTCTCATGTAATAAGATGTAGAAATCTAATAAATTTTTTAAAAATAATACATAAACTTAATTCTGAAAATTAAATTTACATATTAGTTACCTAATAAATTGACTCTTAATGTTTTACCCAAATTGAATTTCTACTTTAAGGTTTTTTTCCTGGCAAAACTCAGAATTTTTGAAACTTACTTATATATACTATTTTAATGTTAACAATTTTGTAAGTCATGGATTTCCCTGATGAGTAAGAAAGTATCATAGACAAATACAAGTATATCCTATTTACAACAAAATAATATTAATATTCTTTTTTTTGGGGGGGGTACTGGGGATTGAACTCAGGGGCACTCGACCACTGGCCCACATCCCCAGCCCTTTTTTGTATTTTATTAGAGACAGGGTCTCACTGAGTTGCTAAGTGCTTCACCATTGCTGAGGCTGGCTTTGAACCCGCGATTCTCCTACCGCAGCCTCCCAAGTACTGGGATTACAGGCGTGTGACACCGCGCCCGGCTAATATTAATATTCTTATAAATAGAAACCAATAAGCTAGTATATAATTCAAAATTATTTTTACAGTGCTGCTTTAAATAATAAACTTTGCTAAGAATCACTGCAATTTTTTGAACCAGATAAAAGTAACACATAAATAAACAGGTCTGCAGCAATTTCATGAAAATTAATCTGCAAACATTTTGCTAAGTTCTAATATTTCAGACTAAAGAACAATATGTATAATGAGGTGCATAGTATGACAGAGGAAAGAACCAAATTTCTCACTCTGTAAGTCTATATTTACTTTCTGCTGCTTTAAATTTTCAGCTGCTTTAAATTAACCCAAGGAGTATCCCTCTGCCATATTTAAGAGTCATGTCTGGGTCTGGAGCCTGATTCACATCAGTTCAAGGTACATCCCACAGCATAGCTTGCTCAATTAACCATTCAACTAGCAAAATGGATTAATTCAGAATTACAGCCAGAGAGCCTTTTTTGTTTACTGATAATGAAGGGACTGCCAATCTGAGAACAAGGATATGTCCAAGTACTACTTTGGTGTGAATGAGACTTCAACTAGTGGAAAAAGGAGAGACTAGAAATCTCATGAGGGAGCTATGAAGCATATTAGCATATTGTTATAGTTTGAATATGAGGTACCTACTAAAAGCTCCTGTGTCGAATGTCAGGAGGTAAAATGACTGGATTGTGAGAGCTATAACCAAATTATTCCATCTTATTTTGAATAGATTTCCTGGGTGGTAACTGTAGGCAGGTTCAGCCAAAGGAGGGGGTCCCTAGGAACATGCCATGAAAGTGTCCCCTTCTCCATTTTTCTCTCTTTGCTTCTGTCTGCCATGAGGGGAACAGCTTCCCTCAGCCATGTCCTTAACCCATGAGGGACTATATCATCTCTGGCCCAATAACAGGGTCTGCTATCCAGGGACTGAGACTGCTGAAACTGTGAATCCCCAAATTAACTTTCCTTCCTCTAAGGTATTCTAATTTGGTATTTGGTCACAGTGACACAACTACAGAGACTAACATACTTACAAATCGATTCAGGCTTTCTATAGGCAAAATACTTTCAATTTAGTATGGCCATGGATTTCTGGGTTGATTCCAATATTAATAAGCAATAGACTTCTTCCTGGTGAGAGTGTCACATTGTTACCCTCATGTTCACAGAGTAGACAGCAATAGATGTCTAATGTTGGCCTATTAGGTTTTAGGCACTATTGGTAAGCACTGCACATACATTAACTCTTTCCATCTTCAACAACTCTGTGAGGTAGTTTCTATTATTTTCACAAAATGAGATATATAAAGGTGACATAGTGATTAATAGTTGGGCCTATGAACCCATCCAGTCTGATTTTAACACCCTAATACCATATTACTCAGAAATAAATGCTGTGGCAATAATAGAACCAAGAACCAACAACCTCTCATCATGGAGGAGAATTCCAAGCTAATGGAATGACATTGTACTAATGGATTAGAGTGAGAGATGAGATGCAGTGAGCAGTTTGAATTAACCCCCAAATAGGGTCTATGGTAAGAAGAGGCAATACATTCAGGATGAGATGAGATTAGAATGAGCATTACAAACTATAGATCTTACATCGTAGGCAACAGGGAACCAAAATCTATTGGGAAGTGGAGGAATGAGAAGTTTAGCATGTTTATTATCAAAAATGTCTGCTAGAGTCTGAAAAAGAGACTGGATATTGGAAAAATCTGAATGGTAGAAAAACTAGAATGAAATCTAAAGTATAAGATAACAGAGGATGAGGTAAAATGGGATTGAAGAAAAAATAATTCAAATGGCATTTCTGAGATGGAAAGAACAAGACTTGATGACTGACTGAGAGGAGGTTGTAAGGAAAAGGAATGTCTGAATGCTATTTTAAAGTTTCAAGTTCAGGAGACTGGGTAATGACAGCATTAACTGCACTAGGGGGAAATGGTGACAGATAGTTTGGGGTAAAGAAGGTGATGAATTCAATTTTAGACATGCTAAATTTAAGGCTTGAAGGATTTGCAGGTATTCATGGATTTAGAGCAAGAGAGATAAAAATAAGGTACTGAAATTCAGGAAAGAATTGGAGGTGGGAATAAAAGTAATTTGTAAAACCTCAATAAGCAAAGATAATTGCAGCTAGTGGAGGAAGAGGAGCCACAGGCAGCATCTTAAGAAACTGCAGGCAGAGAAGACCTGTGAGGGGGGAATGAGGAGCAATTGCTAGCAAGGTAAGATAAGGAAAGCATTAGAAGTAGTGTAAACCGCTGGGAAAAAAAAAAAATAGAAAAGGAAAACATAAGATGCTATAGAGATATGCCTTCCAATTTATATTATGCTCCAGAATAAGCAAGGAGTCCTATTAAAAATGTTCATTCCTGGTCATGCTAATTCATTAACTCTGGGGAAATTCTCAAGCAGAATTCTACATTTGTATCAATTTCCCTATAATATTTGGAAAGTATGTGGGCTAAAGAACTCACCCTGAAAAATACAAGTGTACAAATATGAAAGTTCTTTATACAATAATTATGCTATATAATTTGATTATGAGTGACTGAATTTAGACAGTGTAATGTCTCCAGAGCTTAGTTTCTTCATCTGTAAAATAGGATAACAAGTTTTATAAAGTTTTTTCTCAAATTCAAAGAAGGTGATGTGAAGTGCATTGCATAGAATCTGGCAGCTATATGCTTTCAATGTATGGCAGCTCTTATGATACACACTTCCACTGATGACTAAAGTTACTAGAAAGAAGGCATGAAATATGAGTTACATTAGGGTTAAAATTTCTGATTTCCATTCTTCTGTGCAGAGAACTAGCCATCCCTACTCTGCAGCAGATATCAAGTCACGAGTAGCAATTAAAATGACAGCAATTTGGCTATTTTTCACTTATTATTATTATATAATAAATATACTTATAGACATATTACTTTTTAAAGCATAATACAATACATACACCACAGCCTGAAATCCTACCAAATAAGCACTGTTTCTCTTTTGGTAAATGTCTTATTTATTACCTTTTATGTCTATATTTATGCATATCTAACTATATAGATATCTACATACTTCTATTTACTCACTACTACCTACAACTTGTTTTTGAACAAAAGTAGATTCATTTTATATAGTATTTTAATTTTAATAGCAGAATGTTCCATGTCCATAAGTATATTCTGTTATGTGCACACAATACTATTTAATAGTATTGCACACAATACTATTTATCACATTAAGTTAGTAATTTTTTCTAATGTTTTAGTGTAACAAAAAATAACCAATCTTATAAGTTTACATTTCTACACTGTTTGTTATTTCCCTAACATAAACCAAGTAAGTAAAATATCTCCTCAAAAGGTAAATAATAGATCTGATTCTAACAGAAAACATTTCCCATGTTTTGAACATTATTAATTATATGAAGACATGGGACAAGTTGACCAATTGCTCCTGAAAACAGTATTTACAAATTATATTCCTTAATTTATATGTTTAAGATTCTACTCTGAATTTATTTTTCATTATTTAAATTGAAGACCTCATTTTAGGATCCTCTAAGATATATCAATTTTAAGTATCAATTTAACTTTTCAATTCTATATCAAAAAGTATTAAATATTAAGAAGAAACTTCATTTCATGAGGCCAAGCACATGAAGAATATTAGAAAAAGATAAAATTAGGAACATATTTAGTATCATAATCCATTTAAAATTTTGTATGCATTTTAACTTTCCTTCATTTATCCTTTTCAAATATAAATTCACTTCTTTATATAATATCTTAATGAATATATATTATGTAATATGAAATTAAATTTGTAAGTAAGGAAAATAGAACTATTTTGTAACTTGTTCATGATGTGGTGAAACTTTTTAAGAAAATTATTTGTTAATTTCTATTAGTCTCATTTAAAATTTTTGAAAATCTAACTGGCAAGACCTCTTTTTAAACTTTAAAGATATAGAAAGTTCCATATAATAAGAAAAGATAGAAAAATTATATCATTGATGGCAGACAAAACCTTCTACAGGGTGGCTTTTGAATGTTATTTCTGCTGTAAATGAGCTGACAAGAGGTAAATTAAGTTTAATATAGACAAAAATGCAATATTAAATTTCATTTTTGGTTCAAAACTGTAAACACAAGCATAAAATACATGGAGGGAAATCGCAGAAAGACTTTCAAAGTGACCTTGGGATAATAGAGAAACATTCTCAGTCTGAACAGAGAATAAGGGGAAAGGCCTGTTAGTATCTTATACTACTAGCTCACAAATCTAACGAAGAAAAATACTGTCATTAAAAAAGTTAAAAATGTTCTTCTCAGCTGTGGTCTACAAATTACTTAGTAAATGTGACAGGACTTGAGACAGTACAGTGAAATATGGCCACCCAAATGAGCATATAACTAAGGATGCTATAGATAAAAATGGATCAGAAATATTCAAGTGATGGCCAAAAAGATAATTGATTTGTTTTAGTACAGATAGTTGATGAAGTAGGAACAACATGATCTGAATCAGCATTTGAATTAAGCCAAAATTTAAAATATATATATATATATTTAAAATATACACATATATTTGTGAATTACAAAAAACATGTATATTATGTGTGTACATTTATACACACACACACACACACAGATATACAAATGTTTTCCTCAATGAATGCAAGAAGCATTCATAACCTGAGGTTAACACATGTCTAGTTATTCCCTGGCATTTCTAGGAAAATGTCACATATATGTTCTTATGTGCATTTTTCTGAGAGGGTAATGTTTTCTTCAGATTCTCTAGGTATCTGAGGCTTAAACATGTTTGTGAAAGAGCTATTTACTGTATCAAAAAGTCAGGGATTAGAAGGTTAGGTCCCAAGTAAGAATTTTTAAAGAATATAAAAAAGAAAAAAAATTAGAAAATATTAGGCAATTTTGAGGAAGCATTTTAAAAACCTTTGGCTGGTTTATTCAATAGATAAGAGGCTTAGAAAAGTCACATTTGAACTAATCGTAGCACATAGAGGCAGTGACTGTGACACTTGAGAACAATACTTCTAAGTCCAAAACACGCATTACAAGAAACTAGGCAATAACCATCAAAGCATGATTTTTCTGCTCATTAAATAATGATTATGATCAGTAATGTAAAACATTGAATGCTACTCAATTCAAAATGAAGAGAAGATAGCAATTTTTGAGCTGTCTCTTGGGGCATTTTGCAAGAAAATTCACAGTTCATGCCATGATTGACTGCATTCAATATAGTAACAGACCTGAGTGCTTCCATAAATGAGAAGGATGAAAACTTTGGCTAAATAAGTTTAAAACAAAAATCAGGGAAGCAGGTGAATAACACTGCTATGGTTAATTAATGACTCTAGAAAATTCTGCTAAGTTCCTTCTCCCCCTTTCCATTTCCTTTGTACACATAGCCCCATTTATGTCTGGTTAATTGTGAAAAACCTCTCAGCGCAAAATTCCTACTGGGACGCCTTTTTCTGTAATTAATTTTTTCCTGTTTGATGTAAAGGTCCAAACTATAAATTGACAAGAAACCAGCTGGTACAGTGATGAAATTCAAGACAATATAACTAATGAAAAACCTCCAGCTCTGTTAGCTGAACATTTTGATTAGCGGGTTTGTGTGTTTTGTTTCTCTAAAGTGTAATGCATACTAATTTTACCTAGAATTAATTAAAGTCTATCACAGTCTCCATGCTGCAGATGTTATGTAACTCTTGATTGTTCCCAAGTTTATGTATACATGAAAATAACATATAGTCCTAAGGAAAATATGAAAACCTTCAACCCCTACTCTGCTTAATTGTCCTGAAGACTAATTTTTAAAAGGAAGCATCTATTTTAAAGTAAAATGCTTTAGATTTCTCAGGGTCTTCAATGAGTGCATAATTCACCAAAGGGTAGAACACAGTAATACATGCTTTTCCACATCAGGACCTGTGTGATTTTGCTATTCAGAAAAAATAAATTGACAATCACCAACATCTCCCTTTAATACCAACCAATATGGTTATGGACAAGGTCCACATCTTATGTTTCCTTTTAATCCTCCACAGTAAGCTCCAGTGTACTGGACCTACAACAGGGACTCAAATGTTTTTGGAAAATTTGATGTTTTCCTCTAAAATTGTTAAAGGTCTAACATAATTTCTTTTGAGGCACAGAAACAAAATATAATTATCATATCCAGAAGATGAGATAAAGAAGGGCATGCTGGAGAAGGCAAACAGACTCAATTTAAGAGTGTCAGCAGAACAGGGATTTACCTTCACAGCCTATCACAGCCCCCCTGCTGTCTCCACATGGTGGATGTAATGCATTTGTGTGCATACACGTGTACACACATGCGTGCACACACACATGCACACACACACACACACAGAATGGCCCTCCATTCTGCATGGATTCTGCGAAATACGTGGCTGGGTTCTGTATCCATGGATTCAACCAACTGCAGATTGAATATACTTTTAAAAAGTTCCAGAAAGTTCCAAGAAGCAAAATCTGAATTTGTCACAACAAAGCTCCATACTGAATCCTTACAAAAGAAGTGATGTATAGACATAGCCTGCTATAGCCTCCTACAATTTCATCAATCCCTTTGTTCTGTCTCCTGCCCTCATGGAAGAGCATTGTTGGAATTGAATCTCATTTATGTACTATCTACTTAAGCCTACAATGGTTGCATTTGTACTGAAGATATATGATCTTCTACTTCTTATGATTCCATAAACAATACAGTGTAACAACTATTTACATAGACTTTATATTGTATTTGGCATTATAAGTAATCTAGAGAAGATTCAAAGTATATGGAGGGTACATGCAAACACTACACCATTTCCAAAAGCTACTTGAACATCTTTGGATTTTGGTTTTCTGGGAAAGTTGGGGGCCTTGGAATCAATTATCTGCAGGAGATAATGAAAAAGAAACAAAAAAAATCTTTAAGCCCTATTCCTCTTAAGTGTACCAAAAGATGCACTATTTGACAAATGAGAGCAGATAAATTACTTCAGTTGTCTTTTTCTCAGATGCTAGATTCCCTATTACCAATGCCATGCCAAAAGAGGACAAAATTTCAGATGTTCATTTTGTTACGTATGTTTTGACCTATATGCAATTTTTGGCATATTTTTATTTAAAATAAGCAATAAAATATATCAAAAGGATAAAGCAGTGAATGAATAAAAATAACTTAAAAATGAACATTTTTGTGCAAACAATGTTCTATAAGCTAGATATTATTTTTATATAACATGTTTGCCTTTAAAAAAGTTTTTGTTAGTGCATTATATTTTTACATGGTAACGTGGTTCATTTTGACATTATCACACATGCATGGTATATAATTTGTATTTCAGTCCACAGTACTTCCTCTTTCCCTACCCCTGTTCCTCTCCCTCCACTCTACTGGTCTCCCTTCTTTTTATTTGTTGTTTTTTAATTGGTGCTTTATAGATATACATAAAGGTAAAGTTCCCAGTGGTATATTCATATATGTGCATAGCATTATTTGGTCAATTTCATTCCACTTCCTTCTATTTCCCATCTCCCTTTATCCCATTCCTCGATTCCAGTGATCTCCCTCCTATTTTCATGGGATTCTACTTGCTTTTTTCCCCTTACTTTGTTTTTGGTTCCACATATGAAAGAAAACATTCAACTCTTGACCTTCTGAGTCTGGCTTATTTCACTTAGCATGATATTCTCCACTTCCATTCATTTACCAGCAAATGCCATAATTTCATTCTTCTTTATGACTGAATAAAATTCTATTGTATATATATAACACATTCTCTTTATCCATTCACACACCTGGATAATATTACTTTTATCATCATCATCATCATCATCATCTCAGGATGGAACCCAGGGGGCACTTAATAACTGATCTACATTCCCAGTCTATTTTAGTTTTTAGTTTGAGACAGTTTCTCACTATGTTGCTTAGGGCCTCACTAAGTTGCTGAGGCTGGCTTTGAACTTGTGATCCTCCTGCCTCAGCAGAACTCCCAGGTTGGGATTACAACAACTTGTAATCTTGTAATGGGTGTGTGCCACCATGCTCAGCCTGGATGTTATTTTTACAGATAGCAGGACTTTTGTCATTCATCCTGAAGTCATATTCTATGTTGCATGTAGCTAAAGAGTCAAAATATACTTTGGGGGAAAATAAACCCCCAAAGGAAAAGATGGTGGTGAGGGGCAAGAAGTTATTTTATAAAATTTTAACTGAAGTCAGAATTTTTGAAAGTAAGTTAAAAATGTCTTAGAAAATCATTTGCTAAAGGACAACCTTGTAAAAAATGTGTAAAATGTTCTGTGTGTGAACAGGGCACTAAGACTTCATAAAAACAGGAATGTGAAAAAAACAAATAAATTGGCTATGACTGATCATACATATATGGTTTTGTGGCCACTATAACTTTAGGTTTAGACTCAAAGGTTTGGTAGTGGAGTCTGTTATTTTCCCCACTAAAATTTGTCTACAATTAGAATATTTTACCACTAAGATTCAATTCCTTGTGGTTAAATATACATAGTAATAGAGATTAAGAAATTCCCTAGCTAATTAATCCTTAAAAGCTAAGCAAAGACATTTAAAAGGGAAGAACACAACCACAGAGAAGATTGTAAGCTTCCTGGTACCGAAAACCGGGAGGAAAACTCTCGGAGGCAGAGTGAAGCTTTTACTACTTTTACTTCTACTTTCTTAGAGCTTAGAGAGGGAAAGAAAGATTTTTAGAGAGAAAGATTAAAGCGAGCTTTTCTTCTTGTCTTCTTAGCTTAGAGTCTTAGAGAGAAAGAAAGATAGAGCTTCTTAGAGAGAAAGAAAGATAGAGCTTAGCTTAGAGAAAGATTAGAGCTTCTTTCTTCTCTCTTCTTTCTTCCTTCTTCTTTCTTCTGTCTTCTGTCTTCTGTCTTCCTTGGGAGCCTCGGCCTAACTCTGACCAGTCATTACTTCTTCTATCTGGTTTCTCTTCTGTAACCACTCTGCCTACGTTCTGGCCACTCTGATTCTTCTGACTGACCGAGTGACTGCCCGACTGACTGAATTCTCCATTCTCCTAACTCGGACCGCTTTCACCCGGTTATATACCTTCAGCTTTGCGGGTGCCTACAGGTGCGTCACATACATATCAGGTGGAACTTATGGCTTCCAGCTAGCTGCAATAGCCCTTCCTAATTAGGGCGCCTTCAGAAGATGAGGGTAGATTAGAAAGAAAATGTTCATTTATATACTATATCCTTGATAACTGACACCAGTTTAATTGAATTCTGGTATCAGTCCCATGCTAGACAAGTGCTTCGGTAAGAATCCAAGGCTTTTTAAAGGCACACCCTGATGCAGCTTTCCTAGATTTCCAAAAAAGACTACCACTATCTTTCTTTTCTTCTGTAGTCAGCAATGCTAATCCTCCAACAGACAGATTTAAGCATGTGCTTATAACTTAACCAAAGAACTAGCATTGCATCACCTTCGGATAATGTTCTATTGCTCTATGTTCTGCCAACAGCTAGTTAGCCTTGTTTGCTTCCCTACTATTGCTTCTTGCTTCATTTTGAGAAACTGGTATCAA
Source organism: Tamias sibiricus (assembly GCA_025594165.1). Taxonomy (NCBI): domain Eukaryota; kingdom Metazoa; phylum Chordata; class Mammalia; order Rodentia; family Sciuridae; genus Tamias; species Tamias sibiricus. The sequence goes on from CM046668.1 coordinate 35,392,577, forward strand.
AGAAATGAGAAAAAAATGTTCCACAGCAGTGTGACAGCATGTGGAAACACTGTGTGCTTCTTTTCCCAACAAGGCAAAAGGTTCTACTTATCTTCATTTTCTTGTTTCAGGCCTCTCCCTTTGCAATGGACAATACTAAATTTGATTTTTTATTTAAGTGACTACGAAGTCATGAAGTGGCCTATCAACAACTTTGATGGCTCTTAAAAGCAAAAGTTCAAAATCACATAAACAGAGTTGGGGATGCAGCTCTGTGGTAGAGTGCATGCCTAAGATGAGCAAGGTTCCAGGTTTGATTCTTAGCATCACCCCACCCCACCCCAGCCCCCAAGAATAAAAACACAAAAACACACACATAGTCCTACTGTATTTAAAATAATGGAATTAAAAACATCATATACAAATCTCCTATAAAGGTTTGACACAACATAAAATAAATACCCCCACCCTACCTTTTGGGTGACCCATAAAGCTAACTTATTCTCTGTATTGCCACAAAGGACAAAGTTTGAAGTGAGAAACAGTGAAAAGAACCCAGTTATGAAGGGATACAGTCAGGAATTTAGTGGGTACTACATTTAGCTTTTGTCATATCTAACCATTTTGTAACTTAAATTATGCCATTTGAAAATGCTGATCTCTACAAGGGGGGGTAAAGTTTCTTTGCTATTCTTTGAGTGTTAAATCCCAATTCACAGACCTGGCTTCAATAATATCAGATGACATGCCATATTCTGATCATGATCCAAATTGCCTGCTTCTATATCATCCCTACATTTAGGTGTTTGACTTGTAATGCCTGATTTTTGCTTCTGGAAATTTTCTTCATTTTTTAAAAACCAGATTAACTATTATCTCCTGAGGCTGAAACATATCTTTCCCGTAGTCAGAGAAACAATTTTTTTTTTTTAGCTGAATAAACTGCTTTTTTAGAAAAAAGACATATCCTAACTTCCCTTCCAGCTCCATGTCTGTTTCATCCAGTAATGTATATAGCATAACTGTTAATGTGAATATTCTTTCAAAGAGCTAACTTCAGTGCTAGATACTTAGGTTTCCTCCTCTTCCATCTATGAGAGGTTTGGAATGTTGATTGTGACTATGTAGGTAGGGCAGTATTAAATTTAGTGCTCCTTACTTCATATAGTAAATTGTTATGTACATGTAAATATGTACTTAAGTCAGTCTAGTATAATTGTACCAAAAACCTAAAGGAAATGATAATTAAGTAAACTTCCATTCTTCAGACTGTAAAGGATCTGAGTAGTGCAGGAAACTTAAAATGAACTATGCTGTTTTACAGAAGAAATACTTCTTACATATTCAGTTGATGTAAAATGAATATATACTAAATTTTAAATATAAAGAAAGATATTCAGAGATGAATGTGATAAATAGCATGCCTAAAAGTAAAGAACTATCCAAGAGACTTCAATTATATTAAATATAACATTAAAATAAGCACCCAGAATTATGGCATAAGTTATCTGAGTCCCTCACAAATTGGAATGATTGTATTAAAAAAATAAAAAAGACACTTTATCAAAGTATTCCCCCAACTTCTGGAAACTTTACAAAGGATCATTAAGTGTATCCAGTATTTGGGGGTAGAATGAAACTTTTAACATTCCAAGTGACAGATGTCAAGACTCATGAATATCTAAAAATTCGTAACTTGGCAGACATTCTAAACTACCATTCAGTAATATATATGTTCTTACTTTAATGCTATTCCTGAGAGCCATACACACACACACACACACACACACACACACACACACACACACATTTATATATATGAATAGTTAAATCACAGAATGGAAACACTAAGTAAGACACCCTTCTCTTCTTAAATGGCTTATTTAACTATAAACTCTATTGCATGGTTTTATGCTTTTACATTATGTTCTGGATATAAATTAGTCCACTATCCAGTTAAAGAATAATGTCTACAATAGAAATTAGAAAAAAAAAAAAAAGAAAATTAAGTATCATACAATGGGAAAAAATGGGATATGGGTGGATTTTCAGACACAATTTGCCATTTACAGTATGTAACCTAAAGCTGTGTAGGTTTTTATTAGTGATATGGTAAGAACATACCTTGATTGAACACTTACTAAATACAAGTCATCATTCCAACTCTTCACTCACTATTTTAATTTTCAAGGTATTCATTAAGATAGTTACATTGTAATGCCCATTTTTCAGATGGTGAAGGTAAGATATAGGAAGATTTGATGACATGTCAATGATACAGCTAGGAAGATAAGCAGTCAGAGATGTTTATTGAAATGTAGACAGTCTGGTTCCAATGCTGAACTACTGGCTATTAATTTGTATTGTCTCAAAATAAAAATTATAAAAAAGGATATTGACCCTGCAGATTGGTGGTAAGAAGTGAAATTATGGATTCCAAAAGTTTTATAAACTTTAAACAGTTTAAGTGCAATATACAGATAAAATTATGTCAGAGGGTATTATGGAAAAAGGTTATGAAGAATAAGGATGTTTTCACTTGATTACTGCATAAATGCTAAGAATGAGAAAAATGAAAAAACGACCAAAAAGACTCTCAGATTTCAAATGGTTTGTTGTAGGAATGTGATAATGACACTTAACAAGGACAACAAGGAAGCATTAAGATGATTTCGGTTTTTAATTCAGTAACTTAATGAGTCAACAAATTATCCAGGTAGAGATCACAGGCAGGGAGTTTCAGTATTTATGTTGGTAGTTATATTTACCTGGGAGTTATCTACATTAAAGAAATATCCAAAGATAAAAGTAAATAAACTTTCTCAGAAGGACAGAATAAAAGGCCAGGGTAACACATGGGGACTATGCATCTTAAAGGAAAAACAAGAGAAAAAAGGGTCTGTGAAAGAGAAGGGGAGCCAGGGGTAATTAAAAACAAATAATAGAAGGGGAAGGAAAACAAAAGGAGGAATCCAATCAAAACAAGTAGTTGCAAGTTTTGAGGGTGTACAGAGGTCTACAAGACAATGATGTCCTTGGAAAGGAGTTTCTCAATTGTAGAGAGAGTGGAAGCTAAAAAAAAACCTGCCAGGGTTTAAGAGGTAAATGAAGTATGAGAAAGTGGGGTCAGCACACATAACTACATAATGAAATTTGGCAAAGAAAAGGGAAAATAGATACAACAGTAATTAGCTATATTGGTTCACAATCTAGTTCTCAATTTGTAAAATGTGCATTATAAAGCAATGTGACAAAAAATTTCAATAGTTTCTCAGACTAAAACAAAGAAAATTTAGGTTATCACTAATCTATATTATCAAAGTGCGAAATAAATACTGCTTGGTATAAAATGTTTGTGCCAGACGTCAAATATAGCAAAATTTCTGCTAAATGGTAAAATTCAAAAAAATTTATTTTTTTAAAATTTATTCTAATTTGTTAAACATGCTTGCAGAGTGCAATTAATTTCATATTACATTGTGAGTTATAATAATTATGTCTGCTTTTTTCCCTATTAGTCTTCCAGGCAAAATAAGAAATCACTTATGAAAATATTGTGACTCATAAGGAAAAAAGTCTTGCGTGTACCCAAGGTAATATAGGTATTATCTAATTTTAAGAAACAAATCCATGCTGATGCAATTGATTTCAATATATTGGATGTTGATGTGTGTAATAATTACATTATTTTCTTAGCTAAGAAAATGAGTAATTTTCAAAATATATATTTAATAAGTAATATGAAGATATTAGGCCTTTTTCCAATTTAAACATGTGGCTTTAAAGTCAACTGATTAAAAATGAATGGGTTTCCTTGTCTCTTGCTCAAAAATTGATGGGTGTCTGTAGAAAGGAAAATTAGAATTTAAAAGTGTCAAGTTTTTACCTTAAGCTGCCTGGCCTTTGATGTTACATTTGCTCAGGCAATTCTTGCCCTCATTTAGTTGAGGGCAGCATATGTTAGCAAAAAAAAAAAAAAAAAAAAAAAAAAAAGAAGAAGAAGAAGAAAAGCAAAGAAGAATAAGAGAATTAAGTTGGAAGCAGGCTGGTAGTCATTGGAAACTTCTTTTTAAATTCGCAAAATAGAAAAATATGTCTTTTAACTTCTAGCTCCTTGAGAAATATTTTCAAGAGAATAAGAACTGTCATCAATAATGATATGGTATGAATGTGTGCCCCAAAATTCATGTGTTAGAAACGTAATCCCCAAGGCAACAGTGTTGAGAGTTTCGACATTTATGAGACCATTAGGTTAATACCATTATCACTACAGTAGGTTCCTTATAAAAGGATTGCCTTGGCCTCCTTCCTGGAACCTCTGGATGAATACTCTTCTCTTGCCCTTACCCCTTCCACTATAATGTAGCAGAAATGCCCTCAACAGATGTGGGCCCCTGACCTTAGATTTACCATCCACCAGAACTCTAAGACATAAATCTCTGTTCTTTATAAATTACTCAGTCTGTGGTGTTAAAGCACCACAAAACAGAAAAACAAAACAAAACAAAAAAATACCAACCTAAGGAAGAATTTGCGGACAAATTCCATTTTATATAATAGAACATTGAGTTGCATGGAAGTGGGTAGGACAGGACCAAAATCACACTCCCAACCCTAAAGGTAGAATCTACACATCAATCTACACATCAGAAAACTGAAACAATTATCCTTGAGGCACTATTTCAAGATAAACAGAATCTATTAGTTAACCTTTGTGCAGAAGGCCCAGAATGGACAATATGAATGAAGCAGTGCTTCTCAACCTTTATTCATTAGGCAACTTTCCCACTATTCCATGTACACCCTCCAGGAGTCTTTTCAGACAATTTTACCTAATTGCTCCCACTCCATGAAATTTTAATATTACAGATACATTGCATTATCTGCTTATATGCTGTGGTGCTCCAGAGGGCCATAAACTATTATCTTAGTTGTTGTTGGTGTGTGTGTGTGTGTGTGTGTGTGTGTGTGTGTGTGTATGTGTCCTCCCTCAAGAATTAATTTCTATCTTCACTGGGGGAAGATATCAATCCCATTGGGAATGAATGAATAAGATATGTTTAAGAAACCATAAAGAGAGTCATGATGTTGGAACTGGGGTTCATACAGTCTGCTGTATGTGTAGAAGGAACACCCTGCTGAATTGCATAGTTAATCAGCTATTTTATTATACCTATTCAAAGAGAGTACAAAGGAAGTATGCCATTCAGCTCTCTTTAGCAAATATCAGAAAAATCTGATCTTAAAATATTGGGATTGGTTAACAATAAAGATAATATATTCCCAACTTTGTAGCAAAAGAGCACATTCAACTATTTTTATTTATCCTGCTAATATTTATGTGGCTGCCTTTATAGTAGAGCCTACACAAATTGTATGGGCTCAAGAAATATTTACAAATTTCCTTCCTGAGACAGAGGGAGAAAAATAGAGAGAAAGCTCCATTAGTTCATATAGCTTTCAGAAGACTCTTGTTTTAACAAAATGCCTTTTAAAAAGTCAATAAATGGATTTTCCAAAATGTACCAGGTCTATGAATGTTTATTTGTTCAGCATGTAATAATTAAATTTTAAAGTCCATAGGAAGGCATAAAATAAGCTGATACTTTAAAAATACTTAAGTGCACAGCATCTCTATAGAAAAAAAATATATAAAATTAAAATGAATTATAATATTAAAATTATCTTTTTAACCACACAAAAGAAGTGATATTTCTTGTTAAACTATAGATAATGTGCAAGAATAAGCCATGATATCTGTATGTCATCTTACTTGGGGATAGTGTTTTTAAAGATGATTGTTGTAATGAGAAGAAGAGACAACAAAATAATTCAACAATTTCATAGTAAATTACTAGATCAGTCTTTGACAATTGTTATCAAGTAAACTACTACATTTTAAGGTGTGATACATATAAAATATTTTAAGACAGTGTATAAATATTTTAATTATTTAAAAGTTGTGAATTGTTTAGATTTTTAAATTTAATTTTGTTATCTCTTCATCTGAACAGTCATTTTAGCACAACTCAAAATGGTACCTCTGAATGATAGTAGTTTTGTAGTGGTAAAACTCAAACACCTATCATACTTTGTTTTATTATAATTAATTCATAATGTTCTACTAGACAATAAAGTGCAAACAAACTTGAAAAGCTATTTTTGGGTTTTTCTCCAAAGCTATAAAATTCCTCAGTTTAAAAAAAAAAAAAAAAACTTAAAGTGGACTCATATTTTTAACATTATTAGTATGAGATTTTTAGATGTCAACAGATTTTCTAAATGTATGTATGTGTAAGTGTGTATTTATGTATGTGGGTATATATATAAACACATGCATTTAATTGTGGTAGTGGAGATTAAATTCAGGGTTCCTTTAGGACAAAACTATATCCCCAGCCCTTTTTATTTTTTGTTTTGAGACAGGATCTCATCCTAAATATATTTTTAAAGGGCAAATAAATAGGCATTATAATAGCACTATTTATGTGCTGAAAAAGGTATAGTACTATCATTTTGCATTTGTAATTTATGCTTCTATGGGTAACACATTTAAAAATTTAACTATATGAAAATGTTTTTATAAAAGATACACCACTTGGGGCTGGGGTTGTGGCTTAGCGGCAGAGCGCTCTCCTAGCATGTGCAAAGCCCTGGGTTCGATCCTCAGCACCATATAAAAAAATAAATAAAATAAAGGCATTGTGTCCAACTATAATAAATAAATAAATAAATAAATAAATAAATACCATTTGGTGATTTTGTTATATTACAGAACTTTATATTCCTTAAAAATAATACATTTTTCAATTTAAATTAAAGATAGCTCTTCCAAATGGCAGCTACTGTACAAGTTTTACCTGAGCTGCCTTAAAACTCACACTGCGCCAAGCATGGGGGAACACACCTTAATCCCAGTGACTTGGGAGGCTAAGGCAGGAGAATCACAAGTTCAAAGTCAGCCTCAGCAAGGACCTAAGCAATTTAGTGAGACGCTGTCCTCAAAATAAAAAATAAAAAGGACTGGGGATGTAGTTCAATGGTGAAGTGTCCCTGGGTCCCAGTGCCAAAAACAAAATCAAAACAACAACAACAACAACAACAACAAAAAACAGCAACAAAAATCAACAAAAACAAAACTCTAAAACAATAAAACAAAACAGTAAAACTGCTTAAGTCAAGTACCCAGGTTAGTTTTGAATCATGACATAAAACATAGGGGTTCAAAGAACCTCTTTGATATCCTTTGTATATTCAAAGAAGGACAACTCTTATCCACACAGACTGAAACTGTATTCAAGTATTTGGTTGTTTAAGGTATAAATATGCAATAAAAATAATTTACTAATTATTTTTTTTTCTACCTCATACAATGTGATTTACAGTATACAATTAAATATCTCCTTCATTTGAGACAATCAGAGGGATTCTAATATTTTTGTGGCCCTGGAAAAGAGAAACTTTACTTTCCTCATAATACTCAGAAGTCTTATTTTAAAAAGTAAATGATTTTGAATTCAACACGGAGGTACTGTCCAATGTATGACTTATGTGAATAGTATGGAAAAAATTTAGACCTGTAATTTAAAACCAATTTAAAGGAATTCTCATGGCAAAAGATCTTGCAGGGCTATATTTGGTTTGAGTTGTCTGTCCCTTCAAGTCCATCTTTCCCATTTTCAATCAAGTAATATATCTAACCTGTACATCTGACTGTGTCAATCTTGTATAAAACTCTTCTACAGCTCTCTATGACTAGGCCACTGCTTCTGTGTGAGGTTTCTCTCTCAGCATCTTTCACATACTAAATTAATGTGTCCCTCATTCTGCTTCACCTTCTTAGATTTGAAGAGTCAGGATCCCAGTGACGGATATACACAGAGGACCAGGATGTGAAGGAAAGAGATAATTTAAACTCAATTCCTTCTTCTACATAAATTCTTCTTTGGTGGCTTTTCCTTGTCTTCACATATCAGTCGAGTGTTCTTCCCTGGAGTATTCACAGTGATCTGTGCAGATCCAGAAGGTGTTATCAATTAACATACCCATCTATGCCTCTCTTGCTTTGTCTCCACTCTGGACAGTAGGCTCCTTGAGCTAAGGGCTAAGTCTTCTGTTTTCCTCCCAAATTCCTAGGCTGGTGCTTGATGCAGTTGTAGGGACAGAATCAGTGTAGAATGAACAATCAGTATCTCAGGTAAACAGAGGGGATGATTAAGTAATTAGTAACACTGACTCATAATTTTGAAATACGTTATTTTCTCCATTGATCTCTTTCACAGAACACTGTATGATACAAAATATTATCTGTTGTTTGCCTCTTTGATTCATTTCCTTTGGATGGGTATTTACATTTAGAGTTCCAAGAACACTAATGCCAACCTTAGCATTAATTTCAAGTGAAAGCAGAAATGTTTGGTTTTATGGGGTAGTGCTATGGAGTATAAGTTTAGAAGCAGGAAGAGTTGGATTCAAATTCTGGTTTCTATATAAGCCTAAAGGTCACTTAAACCTTTATTTTTCTATGTGTGAAATGAAGATGATCATAGCTGCATCTCAAAGCTTTAAATGATAGATATGTGTAAAACACTTCACATACTGACTCATAGTGAATGTTCAGGAAATTATGGTTATTTTTAGAGTAGCATGCTAAAATATTTTCAAGTTGAGACAAGTCACCTAAATAATTTGAGTCCCCTCAAAGTTTCAGGGAAAGAAAGAATATTCCCAAAGAAAAACCTAACCTTTCTTAGAAAGGAAAAAAAAAGTTACTGTATTTTCCAAGAGACTGAGAGGATATCTCTCTACTCCTAATTGCATATATAGTTCATTTTCACATGCTTGTCTTTTTTCTTAGGTGGAGGCCCGGGGGTTAGAGAAGTGAAGATTCAGATAGTGAGGAAGTTTTCAAGCACAGAAATTCATTTTTTAAGTTCCTACTCTCCTACTGGCAAGCTGCTTAGCAGAAAGGTTCCCAAAAGCATAATATTTTTGTTCTGAATACTTACTACATTCTAAGAGGTGACAGACACAAAGCTCATCAGCTCTAGCAATATATGATCAATTGTACTTTGTAATGTATGAATCTATAGCCTTGAATATCAGTAAGAGAGTGAGCTGGACATTTAACCTTTAAGCTAAAATAAGGACTCTGATCAATACTTTTTTGGAAGGAGATCTGTGGAATTTAAATTTACTTATTTATTTATTTCTGGTGGGTGGGTGTGTGTATGAGAGAGGGGGGGGACATTTGGAAACCTATAGAAAGTACTGACATTGTGAGCCAAAGAAGAAGACATTGATACAGTAAAACAATAGGAAAGAATTAGGGAAGGTGAGAGATGATTTAAGAGTTTAATACCATAGCAAATATACATAAAGACAACCCATATCACCAGAAAGTAAGGTGCATTAGGACAGGTGGTTCTGCTACTCTTTTATGGTTATGTCTCATCAATAAAATGAGGTTCTCACTCAGGTGGGTCTTTGAGCTTAGATCAGGATTAAATGAAATTTCAACATTGTATTGGCAACTCAAAGCTAGTGATAATTATGCTGTGTGTTAATTTATCTTTACTCACATCTCCTAGGGTAACATCCTGCCCACCACTCAACTGACACCTTAGGAGGAGAACCATTTGATAGAGCATCCTAGAACTAGCAATTTCCCATATTTAGAGAACTCTTATGTGGGATATTGAGGCACATGTTTGAGATGTGAAGCTTTGAACTTTTTCTAAAATACTATGTAAGAAAGAAGGTTTGATGAAATTCTATATAAAACGTTAAAGCACACTCTGCAATAGTGTGAATCCTTAACAACCCTCCCAGCCCCCTCACAGAGGTCCATATGGTAATACTGGCAAGTGGTGAAACTTTTAAGAGATGGGGCCAGTTGGGCATGCCTGCAAACTCCAGTGACTCGGGAGGCTCAGTCAGGAGAATCACAAATTCAACACCTGACTTAGCAGCTCAGTGAGGCCCTAACCAACTTGGTAAGATCTGTGTCAAAATTTTTAAAAAGTGCTAAGGATGTACCTCAGTAGTAAAGCTCCTCTGGGTTCAATTCCCAATACCAGAGACGAAAAAAAATTGGGGTCCTAGTAAGAAGTCTTTAGGTCATTGGGAGTATGCCCTTCAAGGGGACTTCTTTCCTCTTTTCCTTCCAGGTGATGACATAAATGGCTTTGGTTTTCCTTGTGCTCATGCCATGATGTACTTCTTCATCCCAGGCCCAGAGCAGTGGGTCCAACCAAGTAGGAACTGGAACCTCCAAAATGGCAAGCCAAAACAAACATTTTTTTCTTTACAAAAGGATTATCTCAGGTATTTTGTTATACTGACAGAAGATTAGCACAACCTACATTCTGCAAACTTAAGGTTCTACAACTTTTGGGGGATGGTAGGAGTACTGGGGATCAAGACCAGGGGTACTTTATCACTACACTATATCCCCAGTCCTTTTGATTTTTATTTTTTGAGACAGGGTCTCACTAAGTTGATTAGAGCCTTGTTAATTTGCTGAGGCTGGTCTCAAATTTTCAATCCTCCTGCCTCAGCCTCCAGAGCTCCCAAGACTACAGGAGGGTACTACTGTCCCCAAGAAAGTTCTACACCTTAATAAAGAAGCCAGAAAGGTTTAAATACTATGAGTCTCCTTCTAATTCAAGGTTGTGTGCATAAAGAATGCACTCAGAGGCATATATAACATAGTGTATGCACACAAACACACAGACATACAATATTTATGCACAGAGAAAATATAAACTATATATGTGTGTTCATATATACATATACATACATGTAGATCCCAATGAGAAAAATACAGATGTTAATTTTAGTAGCAACTGTACTTTTTCCACTGGTCTTTATTATAAGATCCAAGCCTATTTTATTATTTTGTTAGATTAGGAATTTTTTTCTGTAACCTCCAAGTAAAAATCCGTGTATATGATGATCTCACCTTGAGGCATGGAGATGAAAAAGTGATTGCATGGGACTTCCCTGTGCTTATAATTTTTTCCTTCTAAATAGTGATAAAATGATATTCTTCATCAAGGAGAGAGATGAATGCTTGCAAAGTAGGTTTTGATCAAAAATCTATAGCACATGAAGAATAATACTGCATTGGTGGCATGTTCTGTATAGAAAAACAATCTTATTTTCCCAACAAGTTTCTTTAATGAAAATAAACTATTGGGCCAATAGTAATAATATCTTCACTATTCTGAGTAGGTTTCTCCTGTAATAAATCAAAGAGATAAGTTCCTATGTCTGAGGTAAAAATCTTATGTGAAAGGAACCAAAACCAAATAGAACTTGCTTTTCTTCTCCCTCTCAACAACAGATAATATTTTCATATTTTTAAAGGGTTTGACATCTTCAATGTATGTCAATGCAAGTAGGTAGAGAAAATGCAGATAAGATATATAACATTTGTCAGTAAGATGAAGTTTCTCTAAAGTGACTCTTCTTAAAGGTTAGGATCCTCAGCAAGAATGAGGGGAGAATATCTTGTTCCTGAAAGCTAACTTGGCAGAAAGAAGGAGCCTTTCTGGTACTGGGCATTTAAATCACACAGGAGAAGAAGGAAGGGAATTCCCCAACCTGGCCTGCAGTGGGTAGTCTTATCCTGTGCTTTTTGCCCTACCTTCCTTCATTTTTGCACTTCCTTTGTTAGTGGATCTCTATGTTGTACCCCTATATATCAAAAATCACTTGGTATGATTTTTAAATGCCAGAGCCTTACATTCTGGCTCAGAAGGTTCTGGTAGACTTCAGGCTTCAGTATTTTAAAGCTCCACAGGTAATTGTTATGGTGTTTTCTTTAGTCTTTGCACAGTCATGGTAGGTTCTTATTAAAGCCAGCTAAAATTGGTTATCAGTGTGCCATGAATCAAATCAGGCCCATTACTTTTAGGTCTCTGCCATTCAGAATATATGCTATTTGTGTTTCTGAGCATTTTAATGGAGCTTCAAGCCATTTACAACTGCTCATACTGAGAATTTTGCAGTTTTATAGACTTCTCCGAGTCATGTTACATTCAGTAAACTTGCCTCAACAAGCTAAAAGAAAATGCCAAAAATTAGCACTCCTGCTGTTCAGGAGAGTGTATTTTGTCTTCCTATAACTGCTTCAATTCCAGCACTTAGCAGGAAGACATTTAAATTTTTATTGTATTCCTATCTATCAGAAAAAGAAGAATTTACAAGTTTGACACTAAACAATCACAGATGGAAGATTTGAAGTAAGATCACACATTTTACACTGAAGTGTAATGTAGCTATCAATAAATGTAGACTGACACTTAGGACAAAATTCATCTAACTTTCCCTGTGGCTTGGGGAGAATGTAAGATACTCATTAAAGAATGTCCCACAGAATTTTCAAATGTCAAAATACAATATAATCATATTGAGAAAATCCTTCAAATTTAGTAATGGAAATTTCATAACACTGCTGAGAGAGAAAATTGCTAGCTTGTAATTGTGCCTTTTTCTCCACAGGTATCACTCATTACAGGAACTAGAATAACATCATGATAATGAAATTCCTAAACAAGAAAGCAGGAGAAACATATGTGCACACATCAGATGACCCACATTATAAACAAAAAAGTTTGTTCTTTAACAACATGATTTTAGTTTGCACGTAAGACTCTTTCTTTTTATATACAAACAATATAGAAAAAACACAAGATGCTTCTAATTTACATTTTATGTATAGATATTTTAGAAAGGGTCTTGATAGCATCCAGGAGCAGACACATTCTGGTTTGCTTTGTTTATTAAGGAAAGAACAAATCCAGCCTCCTGGCCATTCACTGATAGTTGAACTCATCACATACTGCAGTGTCTAGAATGTCCCTTCTCTTCCTTCCCCTTCCTCCCCAATCCTCCTACTGTGCCCTCTACAATTTCTGTTCTATAACAGGAATACTTTACTATATCTTTTATATCCTCTTGAAATTCCCTCTTCACTTTCTAGCCTTAAGAATCCCCTGGAAATCTTTAAAATTTTCTTTTTCAATGGCCAGACCACAGCTAAGACCAATTAAATCACAAATTCTAGAGGTTGGATGGAAACATCATTTTTTTAAACTCTCCAGGTAGCTCCAAGGCACAAGTAATTTTTTGTACCAGTGATTTACTAGTTCTCTATCAGTTATTTGCTAGCACTTTCAAAGCCCTTCCTTCTTTTTAGACAGGTGCCTGACAAAACTCCTACCCTTGATCAACCCTGGCTTTCTGGTAAAAAGGCACTGGACCAAGAAGCTGATTCAACTGTAGGCCAGATTGCAGATATCAAGTGGGCATGCAACATTACCCAGACACCCTATGTTGCTTCTCTAATAATTTCATTTCTGAGGATGTCTCTTCATACCTTCTACTCTTTTCTCAAACACCATTATTCCCTTCTCATTTCCGGCCTCAAATTATGAACTCACCCCACTATCTACATACACTTTTACTTCAACATACTCCAATTAAGACCAGCTGCACCTGTACCCATTCTTGTCCTTTTCCTGGGGGAAAAAGGAGTGGCAGTCCATATAAATAGTAATCTCTGCATTTGTGCTCTGGAACTACAGTGGTTCCATTGGGTAAAATAGAATCTTATACTTTGAATAGCCCATTATGGATACAAACACTCTTTTATTTCATAAGGAAACAAATCTCCATTGATCCCCATCGAACTCCACCTATCATCCTATTTATCTGTTCTCTTCATGAGACAAACATCTTAAATGAGCTGTTTGTAAAAGTGTTGCCTGATGTTCACTCGTGCACCTCCGAAAGTCTGCTTCTATGCTCATTGTCCCCTCACAATCTTCTCTATTTGGTTCACTAGTGGCAAGTTTTTTTCTCATTTTACTCAGCTACATAGTATCAGTCCACACAGTGGTCATTTTCTCTTTTTTGAGATACTACACATTGGGTTTCACCATGCCACACTCACATGATGTTCCTTCCTGTATCAATACATTCTTTTTCAGTTTCCTTTGATGGTTTCTCTTTGTTTAGACATTAGTGTTCCTCTGGCTCTGCCCTGGATATTCTTTTTTCCTTGGGTCATCATAGTTCAGTATCCTAGGAACTGATATTATCAATATCATGGCTGTAGCAACATTGATATGTGGAGGTTTTTCAAATTTTTTTTCTCAAGCGTCGATGTTCACTAAGTTCTTTGCCATTTGAGTATTTCAAAGAAGCTTGAAGGTAATGTGTCTAAAATTAGACTTCTTACTTTTCAGTCCTAACTTGACTCCCTGAACCTTATATTTCTTATACTATTAATTGGTTACAACCAAATACAGACAGCCAAACCAAAAAACCTCAAAGTCATCCTTTGATTATTCTTTGTCACATATCCAAACTATTTTTAAGATTTGCCAATTCATTCTACTTCCAAAACAATCTCTTGGCTCTTTGCCTTTTTTCTACCTCCACTGCCATCACAATAATTTCTTGACTACTTCCACAACCTCCTCAGTGATATCCCTCTGTTCTCTCTTGCCCCATTCAGTCCATAAAAAGTAGCAAAAGTTATTGTCATAAAACAAGCACTGGACCTTTATTTATATTCTTCTCCTTAAAATGCACATGAACTGGTAATGCACTGTCCACTACTTTGTGCCATACCTCTTTGCCTGTAGTAGCCTTTATGACCTAATTCCTACCTGCTTTTCCAACCAAATACCTCTACAGACCTTATTTCTGGAGTACTAGGTTATAAAATCAATCCTATTTCATTTACTTGTATGCCTACCACAGGGCCCTTGAACATTTAGTTGTCTTTAGAAAGTTCTTTTCTCCATTCTTTACAAATAGCAGGTTTCAAATCTTTAAACCTAGCCTAAGGGCTGGGGATATAGCTCAGTTGGTAGAGTACTTGCCTTGTATGCACAAGGCCCTAGGTTCGATCCCCAGCACACAAAAAAAAAAAAAATAGCCTAAAAGTATTTTACTGTTCTCTATTTTAACAATGATTTTGATTGCTTTGTGTCATTTATCTACATTATTTATTGATTGATTTTTCACTTGTTTGCCATCTGAAGTTTGGTATCCTAATAGGAATTAAGCTCCCTGAGGATAGCAACTCCATCTATCCTGTTCACTTTGCATCTCAAGCATTTAGTACAGTATCTGAAACAATTTCTGGCACAGGATATGTATTTTAATGATTACTTAAATTAATGAATAAGTGAATGAAAATAAGGATTCAAAAATTCCCAAATGCCTTATGGACTGTTGTTTTCAGTTTTGTTTTGAGATGAGGTCTGTGCTATGTTACCCAGGCTGCCCTCACTTTATGGCTCAAGTGATCTTCCTGCCTCAGCCACCAACCAGCTGGGACTATTTGCACACCAGAGACTACAGGTGCATGCAGTTGCACCTGGCGAGGCAGGATTCATTCCTTCCTTCTTTCTTTTCCTCTTTCCTTCACTCCTTCCTAATTATTATATATTTGGTTCTGGGGATCAATCCCAGGGCCTCACACATGCTAGGCCAACACTCTACCACTGAACAACATCCCCATTCCTATTCTTAAAAGGTAGTTTGAAGAGAAAAATAAAATGTTTAAAACATTGTGGATTTTAGTGTGTATGTGTATGAACGTATGCACATGTATGTGTACATATATGCTTATATGCATATATATTGAGAGATATGTCCATATATACACATATATAAGTGAAAAGAGAACATTTACACAGATTGGAATTATCTAGATTCAATTATATAATTTAAAAATTTCCTTCTAACTTGAAACTTTTCTTGCTTTTACTAAATGACATAAGCATTCCAGTTATTTCCTGTAAAAAATGTGCATGCATGTTATAAAGTGTATAATAATGATCTTAGATTACTAAAGTAATTGCATGTAACTACTATTAGGAAATACGTTTACTTAATACATAAATATTAGTTCAATTATCTAGTCACACAGTTTTATGGAACACATTTATAATTATACTGGGAAAATTTTAGGTTTTTTTATATTTCCAAATTACATTTGGAAACAAAAATATTTTCATGTTTTGAGAGGATATTACTGACATTACAACTAGTAATGACACATAATGGGGAAGTACTTTATAAAACCATTTTAAATATAAGTCATTGGGACTTAAATTTTACTCTGATTTCAAAAGTACTCTGAAAGTAATATAAATAGGAATATTTTAAAAGGTCAACTAATATCCTTTTACCTTGTTTTATCATTACAATGCTATGGTGTCCCAGGAGGAAGAAGTATTTTTGGGGGGAGGGGTGAGGGTTTGCAGAGAAATGATCAGGTTCCTGTGACTCAAGAACATGACCAGTGAATGGTACACATACAACTACCATGACTATCCATTAGCCATAACATAGTTACATGGCCTCACTAGGCTTCAAGAGAACCTGGAAAATGTACTCTTTATTTCTGGTCATCTATTCACCCAGTTAAAATTTGCAGGACAAGTGTTAATGGAGAAGACAAACAGTCATGGTCACAGTATATCAATAAATACCTAACTGAAAATGTGGTATACATTTATATAAAATGGAGTTTTACTCAGCCATAAAGATGAATAAAATTATGGCACTTGCTGGTAAATGGTTGGAAATGGAGAAAATCATGTTAAATGAAAAAACCCAAATTCAGAAAGTCAAAGGTCAAATATTTTTTCCGATATGCAGAAGCCAGTGTGAAATCAGAAAAAATGAAAAGGGTAAGGGGATTCCATGAAAATAAATACAAGAGAAATCAATAGAGTAGAGGAAGGGTACTGAGAGAGAGATAGGAAAAAGGAGGAACTGTGGAATAAAATTGACCAAATTATGCTATGTACACATATGAACATACCACAGTGAATTTTACCTTTTTCTATAAAACATCAGTTTTAAAAAAAGCAATAAATAAAAGAAAAACCAGAGGAAAAGGAACAGAAAAAAGGAGTGGGGGGAAATAGAGGGATACTTGGAATGTAGCTCAGATGTAGAGCACCCCTAGATTCAAGCCCCAATAAGGTGGGGTGGAGGAAGAGAGTTTGAAGGTTGAACTAGATCAACTGTAGTTTTTAATTCTCCAAATTTAGTTAGAATAAAAAAAGGTATGGGTTTCTCATGAGGCTGTAAAAACCATAAAGGTAATTCTTTAAGCAACCTTGTCTATACATCAGATTTAAAAAAATAATAATTCTATCTTTACCTTCTACAATGCCCTATATAAAAGATTAAGATAACCCAATTGCTTTTAGTGGTAGGAATCAAACTTTTAAAATCAGAACAGTTTTATTCAGGATCTAAATTGTAACTAACAGGAAAAGCAGCATATTACTTTGAAATGGGGAAAAACAGGAAAGAAGGAATTAAGTAAATTTCAGGTAAAGGGATAGGAAAAATGCAGAATTTTGGAAGTTTGACTTGTTATATTATTGTTATATTATTTTCCTTAGAGTTTTTGGCACATATAGCTCCTCCTACACATTTTTAATTATTTCATCTTTTAATTTTTTTTCTACATTGAACAAGGAAGAGACTGAATATGGAAACAATGAGTTTAACTTGAATGAATGAATGAGTGAGTGAGTGAGTGAACAAATTAGTGAGTCCTGCTAATCCCAGACTTCTGATAGTTCAGTTTGTGTATTAACATATAATGTCACAGGCAATATTTATTATGAAAATGTGAGTTTTCAGTTTTTTAGAGTATTGCTATTATTATAGTAGTGTAATCTTGCTTATTTTGTTGATTTAACTTTTCTAGTTGTTTTTTTAAATGAGAAATTTGAATCATTTATGTTTTGAGATATACCCAGAGAGTTATAAGGCAGCATTAAAATTTCAAGTCAAATGAAGTGTACTTATTTAAAAAGTGTTCTTCTATAATGTGATAATCTCCAAAAGGTTTAAAAAGAAACTGAGAAAGCAAAGCTTTTGTTACAAGAATAAGTCTTGATTTCATTCAAAGGTTTCTGAACAAGTGAAATATTAATGTGACAGTATTGAAAGTGATTTAGGTCACTCTGCTTTTGAATCTCAACCCATATATGATGAAACCAAAGAAGATAAAATCAAATGGGGAGGTGGGGGAACAAAAATAACTTCCTTTGACACCAAACTGGCAACAAGCTATTGATAAAAAGATGCAGTTTCTACCAGAAAACCAAGCTATTCTTCTTAGAGTTATTAGATAAGAGACTTGATTACTGTAAATGAAAAAAAAAATTGTTGTTGTTAGCTACCCACTATACCTTTCTCTTTACTATTGTCCAGTTTAGTATAGAGTTACGAAGAACTCTCTGAAAAGCCAGAGAATATTCCTTAAAAGCCATGGTGATTCAAAGATGATATTTTTATTTAGTTTAATAAAATTCACATTTTAAAAACTATTCAGTAATGTTACCCCATTTTCCAATTTATGGTTGTCTTTCAATTGTTTCGTTTGTTGATTGTAAAACTGCATGCTACCTCATCTGCCAATGTTTTATATCACAAGATACATATTTAATATTCCTATTTTAATTTGTTTTATTTGGCATTTTAAAATGCTTACAGGTAGTTCTATCTAAAGTGGGATAAATATTAGGTTTCTTATCTTTTTTTATACTCCTAAGCAGTCTATAACTAAAAAAGGCTATTAAGTTCTTATTTTGCTATTATGAGAGTAAGACTGAAGTATCAATAGAAACAGTAGCCAATTTACTTACCTAATGACATCTTTATATCATATATAAAATCATGTGACTACTCACCCTCAATTGACAGGATTAGGAAATTATGGTATTTCCATGATAAACAGGTAATCACCAGAAAACTGGGCAAATTATATTCCTACCTTCTATTTTTTTATTCCTTTGAATTGTCTTTTCAGTTTATCCACATGCAATTAACATATATTCATTGAGGTCATCTCATGTGTGAGCAGATGTTTTTCATATTTATTTTTAGCCATCAAATATACTTAACTAGAGATTACAAAAAGCAATAAAGACATATTCACATAGGTTGCCAACAATCAAATTTCATTTTTCTAAACCATATCCTTTCAGTTATATCACAAATATAAAAAAGTAGACTATCTAGCCACTTAGTCATTAATAAAAAGGTCTTTATTAATTAAGAATTCAAAATATTTTTTATTTTTATTTTTTAAATTTTTTTATTATTTATTTACTTATTCATCATGCACAAGTATAGTATCTTTTTACATACAACTGCTTGTATACAAAGTATATAAGTACCATTCAGATCTTCAATCATGCATTTAGGATAATGATATCCATCTCATTCAACCACCAATTTTTTTCCAACCCCCCCTTACTCCCTCCCTCCCCTCCCTTTCCGTTGACCATTCTAGTGTTCCTCTGATCCTATGTACCCCCTTCCAACAACTCTGTGAACCAGCCTCCTTATATCAGAGAAAACATGTCGGTACTTGGATTTTTGAGATTGACTAATTTCACTTAGCATTATATTCTCCAACTTCATCCATTTACCTGCAAATGCCATTATTTTATTCTCTCCTATTGCTGAGTAAAATTCCATTTTGCATATATACCATATTTTCTTTATCCACTCATCTACTGAGGGGCATCTAGGTTGGTTCCATAACCTAGCTATTGTGAATTGTGCTGCTATAAACATTGAAGTGGCTGTGTCACTGTAATATGCTGTTTTTAAGTCTTTTGGGAATAGACCCAGGAGTGGGATGGCTGGGTCATAGGGTGGTTCCATTCCCATTTTCCCAAGAAATCTCCATACTGCTTTCCATAGCGGTTGCACCATTTTGCAGTCCCACCAGCAATGTATGAGTGTGCCTTTTTCCCCACATCCTCTCCAACATTTATTGTTGTTTGTGTTCTTGATAGCTGCCATTCTGACTGGAGTGAAATGAAATCTTAGAGTAGTTTTGATTTGCATTTCTCTAATTGCCAGTGATGTTGAGCATTTTTTCATGTATTTGTTGATTAATCGTGTATCTTCTTCTGAAAAGTGTCTTTTCAATTCCTTAGCCCATTTATTGATTGGGTTATTTGCTTTTTTGGTGTTAAGTTTTTTTAGTTCTATATACATTCTAGAAATTAGTGCTCTATCTGATGTGCATGTATTAAATATTTGTTCCCAATTAGTTGGCTCTCTATTCACCTCACTGATTGTTTCTTTTGCTGAGAAGAAGCTTTTCAGTTTAAATCTATCCCATTCATTAATTCTTGGTAATAGTTCTTGTGCTACAGGATTCTTATTAAGGAACTTGGGGCCTAATCCGACATGTTGGAAATTGGAGCTTACTTTTTCTTCTATTAGGCGTATTGTCTCTGGTCTAATTCCTAGGTCCTTGATCCACTTTGAATTGAATTTTGTGCATGGTGAGAGACAAGGGTTTAATTTCATTTTGTTGCATATGGATTTCCAGTTTTCCCAGCACCATTTGTTGAAGAGGCTATCCTTTCTCCACTGTACATTTTTGGCACCTTTGTCTAATATAAGATAGCTGAAATTATATGTATTAGTCTCTGTGTCCTCAATTCTGTACCATTGGTCCACCAGTCTGTTTTGGTGCCAATGCCATGCTGTTTTTGTTACTATTGCTCTATAGTATAATTTAAAGTCCGGTATGGTGATGCCCCCTGCTTCACTTTTCTTGCTCAGGATTGCTTTGGCTATTCTGGGTCTCTTATTTCTCCAGATGAATTTCATGACTGCTTTTTCTATTTCTTTGAAGAATGACATTGGGATTTTGATTGGAATTGCATTAAATCTGTATAATGTTTTTGGTAGTATGGACATTTTGACAATATTGATTCTACCTATCCAAGAGCAAGGTAGGTCTTTCCATCTTCTGAGTTCTTCTATGATTTCTTTCTTTAGTGTTCTATAATTTTCCTTATAGAGCTCTTTCACCTCTTTCGTTAAGTTGATTCCCAGGTATTTTATTTTTTTTGATGCTATTGTAAATGGCGTAGTTTTCATCATTTCCCTTTCAGAGGCTTTGTCACTGATGTACAAAAATGCCTTTGACTTATGGGTATTGATTTTGTATCCTGCTACTTTGCCAAATTCATTTACTAGTTGTAAAAGTTTTCTGGTAGAGTTTTTTGGGTCTTCTAGGTAGATTATCAGGTCATCAGCAAATAGTGCTAATTTGAGCTCTTCTTTTCCTATCTGGATCCCTTTAATTTCTTTCGTCTGTCTAATTGCTCTTGCCAGAGTTTCCAGTACTATGTTAAATAGCAGTGGTGAGAGGGGGCATCCCTGTCTTGTTCCAGTTTTTAGAGGGAATGCTTTCAATTTTTCTCCATTTAAGATAATGTTAGCTCTGGGCCTTGCATAAATAGCTTTTATAATGTTGAGATATGTCCCTGATATTCCTAGTTTTTCCAGTGTTTTGAACATAAAGGGGTGCTGTATTTTGTCAAATGCTTTTTCTGCATCTATTGAGATAATCATATGATTTTTATCTTTAAGTCTATTGATGTGATGTATTATGTTTATTGATTTCCGAATGTTGAACCAGCCTTGCATCCCTGGAATAAACCCCACTTGATCATGGTGCACTATCTTTTTGATATGTTTTTGTATCCGATTTGCCAGAATTTTGTTGAGGATTTTTGCATCTATGTTCATTAAGGATATTGGCCTAAATTTTTCTTTTTTGGATGTGTCTTTGCCTGGCTTTGGAATTAATGTAATATTGGCCTCATAGAAAGAGTCTGGAAGAGCTCCCTCTTTTTCTATTTCTTGAAATAGTTTGAAGAGCATTGGTATTAGTTCTTCTTTGAAAGTCTTGTAGAACTCTGCTGTAAACCCATCAGGTCCTGGACTTTTCCTTGTTGGTAGCTTTTTGATGACATCTTCTATTTCTTTGCTTGTAATCGATCTGTTTAAATTGTGTATAGCCTCCAGATCCAGTTTAGGCAAATCATATGACTCTAGAAATCTGTCAATGCATTCAGCATTTTCTGTTTTATTAGAGTACAAGTTTTCAAAGTAATTTCTAATTATTTTCTGTATATCTGAGGTGTTTGTTGTGATATTCCCTTTTTCATCACAAATGTTAGTGATTTGAGTTTTTTCTCTTCTTCTTTTCGTTAGCATTGCTAAGGGTCTGTCAATTTTGTTTATTTTTTCAAAGAACCAACTTTTAGTTTTGTCAATTCTTTGAATTGTTTCCTTAGTCTCAATTTCATTAATTTCTGCTCTGATTTTAATTATTTCCTATCTTCTGCAGCTCTTGGTGTTGATCTGTTCTTCTTTTTCTAGTGCTTGGAGGTGTGATGTTAAGTCGTTTATTTGTTGGTTTTTCTTCCTTTTAAAGAATGAACTCAGTGCAATGAATTTTCCTCTTATTACTGCCTTCATAGTGTCCCAGAGATTTCTATATGATGTATCTGTGTTCTCATTTACATCTAGGAATTTTTTAATCTCCTCTTTGATGTCTTCTTCAACCCCTTGTTCATTCAGTAGCATGTTGCTTAGCTTCCAGTTGTTGGAGTAGTTTTTCTTATTCCTTGTTTTGTCATTGATTTCCAATTTCATCCCTTTATGGTCTGATAGCCTGCAGGGTAGTATTTCTATTTTTTTATATTTGCTGAGATTTGCCTTGTGACATAATATATGATCTATTTTGGAGAAGGAGCCATGTGCTGCTGAGAAAAAATGTGTATTCATTTACTGAGGGATGAAATATTCTATATATGTCCGTTAGATCTAAGTTATTAATTGTTTTAAGGAGGCCTAAGGTTTCTTTGTTTAGTTTTTGTTTGGATGATCTATCCATTGGTGAGAGAGGTGTGTTGAAATCCCCTAGAATAACTGTGCTGTGGTCAATTTTACTCTTGAACTTGAGAAGCGTTTGTTTGATGAATGTAGGTGCTCCATTATTTGGGGCATATAGATTTATGATTGTTATATCCTCTTGATGAATGGTTCCCTTAAGTAGTAAGAAATACCCATCTTTGTCCCTTTTGATTAACTTTGCTTGAAGTCTACCTTATTTGAAATGAGAATGGAAACCCCTGCTTGCTTCCGCAGGCCATGTGAGTGATAAGACTTTTCCCAGCCTTTTACCTTCAGTCTATTGATGTCTTTTTCTATGAGGTGTGTTTCTTGGAGACAGCAGATTGTTGGGTCATTTCTTTTAATCCATTCAGATAATCTGTGTATTTTGAATGGCGAGTTTAGGCCGTTAACATTCAGGGTTATTATTGAGATGTGATTTTTATTCCCATCCATTTTTATTTGTATGATGATCTTTAGCTTGATTAGGTTTCTCTTCTGATTGGTATTTCCCTTAGTTTAATATCTCCCTTTGTTGATTTTCATTGTTATTTTTCTCTTCTTCTTCATGGAAAATTTTGCCCAGGATATTCAGAAGTGCTGGCTTTCGAGATGTGAAATCTTTTAACTTTTGCTTGTCGTGGAAGGTTTTTATTTCATCTTCAAATCTAAAGCTCAATTTTGCTGGATATAAGATTCTTGGTTGACATCCCTTTTCCTTCAGAGCTTGAAATATGCTATTCCAGGATCTTCTTGCTTTTAAGGTCTGGGTAGAAAAATCTGAACAAAGTCTGATTGGTTTCCCCCTATATGTAATCTGCTTCCTTTCTCTTGTGGCTTTTAATATTCTCTCCTTGCTCAGTATATTAGGCATTTTCATTATAATGTGTCTTGGTGTGGATCTGTTGTGATTTTGTATGTTTGGTGTTCAGTAGGCCTCTTGAACTTGGTTTTCCCCTTCATTCCTCAAGTTTGGAAAATTTTCTGTAATTATTTCATTAAATAAATTACTCATTCCTTTGGCTTGAAACTCTGCCCCCTCCTCTACCCCAATCACTCTTATGTTTGGTCTTTTTATGTTGTCCCATAATTCTTGAATGTTCTGTTCTTGGTTTCTTACCATTTTTGCTGTGTAATCTAGATTTTTCTCTAGGATATATATTTTGTCTTCATTGTCTGAGGTTCTTTCTTCCAAGTGATCTACTCTGTTGGTGATACTTTCGATTGAGCTTTTATTTTGATTTATTGCTTCTTTCATTTCTGGAATTTCTGTTTGGTTTCTCTTTAGAGCTTCTATCTCCCTATTGAAGTAATCTTTTACTTCCTGTATTTGTTTATGGAGTTCTTTGTCAAAATGATCTTTCACCTCCTGTATTTGCTCCCTCATCTCATTTTTGAGTTCATTCTTAAGTTCCGCTAACATTTGGAATATGCAATTTCTGAATTCCATCTCTGGCATTGCACCAACTGTGCATGGTATGGAATCTACTGAGGAGGTATATTGATTTGTTTGTGTCACTTTCTTCCCTTGTTTCTTCATATTGCTTGTGCGTCTATTCTACCTGCACTGTGGGACCTTGTCTACTTTGATTTTACCTTAAAACCTTATGTGGCTCCTGTAGTACATTGCTATCAGATCCCCTTATATTTCCTTTACACTTTAAAATCAAACACTTTCTATTCAGAGAATCCCAGTTTGATCACAATGTACAGATTTAGTTAACCCAGATGTTGTTTCCAATTTACTCTGTACGCTTCTGATGGGGTTTTAAAGTTTCAAGTAATGGACAGAGAGGTAATATGTTTAGGAAGAAGGAAGTGAGTGTATTGATTTGTTCTTTCTTAGAAAGTATGAAAAGAGAGTTCTATGGAAGTGGTTTAGTATCAGCCGACGAGAGAGGAAAGAGAATGGAGTGAATGAATAGATGGAAAGACCGATTTACATATAAACCTAACTTATGCAGCGGTTGAGAGGAGAAATAAAGAAAGATGAAAAGAAAAAAAAAAAAAGAAGAGAAAAAAAAATAATAACCAAGGAGTAGTAATTAGTGTAAGAGAGAGGAGAGAGAGAATAAGTCTAGAAAATAGAGAATAAACCATATATAACACCACTTTGCTATATATTTCAATTGTACACGTTCTAGAAATCTCAATTTGTGCGTATAACTTGTTTTTGCCTCTGTTGAGAATGCAATGGCAGGGTGTAAATAGGGAAGATGAAGGAAGAAGAAAAAATATAAAAGTGAGAAGGAAGAAAAGAAAGAAAAGAGGAGCAGAAGCACACAAACACACTGTCAATCAAAACAAAAACAAACAAAAAACTCCCAAGAAACAACAAAACAAACAAACAAGCAAATAAAAACAAAAACGTTGAACCCAAGAACAAGTCTCAAACAAAATGGACCCTTGGAAGCCCTTCTTTTTTCCCTTCCAGTTTAAGCCACCTGACCCAGATCATGTACTGTCAGCAACCCTGTTAGTGGAGTCAAGGCTGCACCTTTGGTCCGTTGCAGAGTGGCACAGTGGAATAGTGGAAGGGACTTATCCTCAGGCTGGGCCCTGCTTACAGCAGTAGGGAGATGCTACTATGGGCCTTGGAGGCCAGGCAAACTGGGGAGGGTTCTCTCCTTCCAGCGGGCAGGTGCCTACCTCTTGCTCTGGTTGCAGCTAGGCAGGTCGCACTCCCCCAGGGAGTGGAGGAAGCACTTCACCAGGTCTGGCCCTGCGTGCAGCAGCCGGGAGATGCTGTTCTGGGCCCCGAAGACCAGGCAAACTGGTGGCTGGGTCTCTCCTTCCAGCGGGCGGGAGTCTACCTCTTGCTCTGGTCGCAAATGGGCAGGTCGCACTCTTCCCGATAATGGAGGAAGCCCTTCCCCAGGTCTGGCCCTGCGTGCAGCAGCCGGGAGCTGCTACTCTGGGCCCAGGCAGCCAGGGACAGTGGCGGCTGGGTCTCTCCTTCCAGCGGGCAGGAGTCTACCTCTTGCTCTGGTCGCAAATGGGCTCAAAATATTTTTTAAATGAGTAAAATCACCCTTTTTTATTTTACTTGTCCATCAGCATATGACCTCTAAATTGATTTATTTAGGCTTGAGTTTTTTTTTTTTTTTTTTTCATTTGCTTGACATTTAATATTCTCAATTGATTTTAATCTCAAATTATCATCCCATTGCTTCAGTTATATGCTTACACTAATCTTTGTTAATGTCACTGCTTGGTTCTCTTGTGCCTTTCACATTGATCGGGATGAAGCAGTTCATAAATTTCACCCAAAATCTCCTAACCCAGTTTCCTACATATTGATATGACATTCTTTGCTCATCTCTTTCCCTATACCTAGTGTATATACTAGTCTAAAGTCACTTGTCTGTTATTTGTTTCCGCTTACGAGTTTTGAGGTCTAGAGGGTAAGAACTACTTTTCAGCTCCAAATATACCACTAAACAATACATAGATATAGTAGATATATACAAGTGTATATATAGTAGATATATACAAATGTCTGAAGCATGAATTTTATGAATTGTGATAAAACACAATCTAGAAAATGTTATTAATATATTAAACTTATAGTTTAAATTGATACATATCTCAAATTCATTAACTCTTTAAGTTGAACTTGCCTTGAGAGTTAAGTTGCCTCTCTCCTGTTCGCCCTCTCTTCTCCTTTACCTTTGGCTCTTCTTTCTTTCCTTCTCCCTGATCCCTCCCCTTCCCCTTCTCTTTCTCCCCTTATGTTTGTGTGTATAGAAATTCTGTGCACAGGTACAGCAGAAATACATACCAAATACATATCAAATTTGCTCTGATGCTCTATACATGTGTACAGATGATGTATACATAGAAACAACACAACAGATACATAATACTTATAAACTGATAAATATGATACTGCCTTACCACAGATATGAAAACAGATGAGGCATATTCAGATTCCTCATACATGAAAGCTAAAATTGTTCCAGTAGAAAAATCAATATACATCATTGTCAATGAAAAACAAGAAATATTTACTCTTGGTAAGACAGCAGAAATGGCTTAATTTATCATATAATATAAAATGAGAAAACACTGATTTTTATCAAAGACCTTTTCTAATGTTTTAAAGTCTAAATGAATTAACATGTTATTTTTTGCCCCCATCCCAAAATTAACATATTAAAGAAACTTATATTCGACAGTGTATCACCAGACAGTATTCTAAAATATACTCTTAGATGGAATTAGAACACCAGCATTCAGAATCAATATAATTAAGGAAATAATTGAAATAATTGATAATGTTATAAACAGTAACAGCATATTTAAATAAAAATCAACTATGAGGTATGTGCTTGAAAATATTGTATTTTGTATATGCATTAAATCACTGTACTCTCAAAAACAATCCTGTGAGGCAGGCATTACCTTTGTGCAAAGGCAGGCAAAGAGGGGCAATTTGTCTTACATACCTACCCCACGTAGCTGAAAAGGGTAGGTCTGGATTCTGACTAGATGGTTTCCTTAACTAGTATGCTCTGCCTTTTCCAATATATTCATTGATCATATATTTGTGGCTAACCTACATATTAAGTATAGTTATATTCTAATTTTCTCTCATTGAAAATCATAACATACAAGACTACACATGTCTCTTTACCTCACAGAGTTCCAGTTTTAGCAAAATGGAACTTGGAATGTCTACATAGCGTTACTTAGTGTTCTCTTAACTTTCAGCTCCAAGTTTTCTTGTAACTAAGATTATGCACACACACACACACAAAGATTAAGTTAGCTGATGCATATGAAAGTGTTTTAGAAAGTATAAAACACTAAGCCAACATTAATTACTATTATTAATATTATTATAGCTATTTTACAATTCATGATATAAAAATAATTTAGCCATCCATGCTCCCCTTCAATATTTGATTTTTCATATGTGTATACGACAAAACAGAAAATATAAATCTATTCATGAAACCAACTAACATAACCTAGCTAATAAAAAATTGTATAGCAATATTCCCATGCTTTAAATTGAATGAAAAAAATTTTTTGAAACTCAAAATTAGAAACATACGATAAAAAATAAAAACACTTTGGCCAAACTGGTATGATTCTCATAAAAATCCATATTGACATTAAAGATTTCTGATAAACAGAACACATATCTTATGCTTCACAAATTCACTTAAATGTATTTTAATGAAAAATTTTAAAATGTGTTATTGTTCTTTTCTCCTTTATTCACTTTTTTCTGTATTACAGGGAAATAAAAACAAAATTCTAAACAGTTAATAAATTTTAAAGTGTTTAAAATATGAGTATACAACCACATTATTTCTTGGTCTTGAGGAATTATTAAAATTGCTCTTCTTGAATATTAATTTCTTACATGCCAATGAAAAACTACTCTGCTTTTAACTACAACAGTAATTGAAAGTAATAAACTAATAATAAAACCAGACAGCTCTGTGATATGTTGGATACTGTGCTAGTATGCGTAGATACAAAACAGTGAATATGACATAAATGGTCCCTATTTCATTAAGGATTCAATGTAACAAGGGAAACACATAAGAGTTTTTCAAAAGTACCTTTGTTAAATCCAATGAAAGAGAAGTTGAGAGTGCTATAAAAATGTGTACAAGGAAACACCAGCCTAGTGTGAGGCTTTAGGAAATGGCCTAAGGAAATGAGATCTGAAGACCAAGGATTTCACCAGATATGGCAGGGAGAGTTTGTAGGTTTGTGCGGGATGATTCTAGGTGTGTGTGGAGTTTACACCAAAAGATCCAGGGTTCAGAGGAGATGAAGGTTGGTGCATTCAATGATCTAAAAGATGATATGCTTGGCTGGTGCTGAGAGATTAAGGTAGGGAACCCATGAGAGTCCTTTGATGTAAGGCTGACAGGTTGGCTAGAAGACACCCCAGTTACCAAGACTTTTAAGAAAGACAGTAACATGATCAGAGAAGGGGGGAGATATATTTAAAGTCATGAAGTTTATGAGGAGAGTTAGAGTTAAAATTAGAAGCCACAATTTTCAAAGACAAAGAAAGAATAAAACTACAAAAGATCTCTGTCTTATTCCAAAGAATAACCTCAAAATTATGTTTGATACCACAAATGTCAATTTACCAATCTTTTAGAAATAAAAGATGTCTGTTTATTTTATTACTATTAAAAGTTCCATGAGAAGAGTTTCCAAAACATAAGAGACACTCAGTTTGTCCTAGCTGATTTTATACAGTTCAAGTGATAATATTACTATCCCAGTAAGTTTATAAAGTTCCCAGATTTGTCAATGTCCTAGCTCTCCAGAACATGCTTCTACCCTCAGGAAAACACTGACCAAGAAACAACAAATAGTTTAGATTATTAAATTTTATCAGACCTTTCTTATTTAAAGTTATTAATTTTAAGTTAGATATGGCCATTAAGTGTTGTCAGGTACAGATGGCTTTGTTTTACTCTGATGCTTGCTTTGAGGCTCTGCTATGCTCACAGGCTAGGATTCATGACTTCTACAAAAAAGTCTCAGACAATGGACTGTATTAGGCATTTATAACTAGTGACGCTCTAGACTACTTGATGGAGGTAAATTGATGTCAGAGTATTCAGACCAAAGCAGCAGACTGAGTTAGAACTTCTAGATTTTTAGATGTTGGCTTCAAGAATTAATTACATAGCACTGAAAACATGAATAGAGACATCTATTTTATTTTATTCTCTAAAAAATGTGTTAGTTTCCATATATATATAAAAGTCTTTTTTTTCTTTTTTTTTCAAATTTATTTATTTTTTTCAAATGTATTTTTTATTCTAAGTTGTTAGAAATGACAGCAGAATGTATTAAAAGTTTTTTCTATATGACAATTTAATGAACTGTGCTCTCATAAATAAAAAATATAAAACATTTTTAAACTCTCACTCATCCCCTGTTCTCCAAATTTTACATGGTAATATACTTATTTGCATAGGTTTATTGTTATGGTTTGGATAGAGGTGTCTCTCAAAAGCTCACCACTGAGACAATGCAAGAAGGTTAAGAGGAGAAATGATTGGGATATGTCTTAACCAAACAGTGAATTAATCCCCTGATAGGGATTAACTGAGTAGTAACTGAAATGGTAGGGTGTGGCTGGAGGAAGTAGAAATTAAGATGTGGCTTCAAGTATATATTTGTATCTGGCAAGCAGAGAAGTCTCAGGGTCATCATGTGAGCTGCTTCCCTCTGCCACACTCTATTGCCAGGATGTTCAGCCTCAGCTTGAGCCCTCAGGAATGGAGCCAGCCTTTTATGCACTAAGTCCTTTGAAACCATGAGTCCTCAAATAAAATTTTCCTCCTCTACGGTTGTTCTGGTTGGGTCCTTTTAGTTACAGCAGTGAAAAATCTGACTGAAACATTCATAGATCCCAACTTTTCTTAAGGATATACTTGAACAGATTTATTGTGCAGACAAGGCCTTACTGGGATGGTGATACGAGGTAGGACCAGTTGCTTTTATGGAACCAATGCTGACTTTGGTTAAGATCCATTCCCTGTCAAGTCCATCCAGGAAACCTGGCCTGGTACCTGGCTGATAGGATGCAAACTCCCAGGACAGGAAGGTTATTTCTTGACAGGCCAGGAGTATTAACAAATTTTGGCAACACTGAAAAGAGAGGAATGTACTCAAAGGTACAGTAGTACTGGTAAAATCCAACATATGCTTTCTTGGACTTGTCTTCCTAACTTGCAGTTAGCAAATAAGAAAGACTTTTAAAACTCTAGGGTCTGAGGTTGTAGTTCAGTGGAGGAGTGCTTGCCTTGCATGTGTGAGGCGCTGGATTTGATCCTCAGAACGACATTAAAATAATTTTTAAAAATAAAGGTATTGTGTCCATTGACAATTAAGAATAAAAAAAAAATCTGAGACTTCATATGAAAATTTTTAGATCAAAATGCATAAATCAAAAGCTCTGAGGCTTTTGTCATAGAATAATAACATGGTTACTGTATATATTTTCTAGTCTGTTTCTCTGTAGCCTAAAAGCTGGTAAAATCCTCTAAAACGCAAATGTTAAAAAGATTGTTATTGACCAAATAGAATTTTACAAAAACTATGTTAGTTAATATCTATTTCGTCATTCAATATCCCTCAGATAATAATGTCCTTCAAATATTCATTTCTATTTTTAAAAATATCTTGCTTGTCACCAATATTCTTGAGCCTTGGTTTTCACATTTATGACAGAAGTATTCTGGTGGACAATTACCTCAAAGAAGACCAATAATAATGATTTAACATATTATTATATGACCGCTACATATTACTAGTTAAAATCTGAATAGTAATTTCAGTTTGAAAAAATATTTTAGCGTAGTGTTATCAGCAATATTCAATAAAATACCAGCTTTTACAGTGTGGTTTTGCATCATGTGTAATAGTAGTTGTATAATAATTTAATTTTAATTTTTCAATCTATGCATGACAGCACATTAAAGAAATAGTTATAATTTTATATTTTAAATCAGGAAAACTAAATCAGTGTATTCTATAAAATTTATGTGATACATGGTATTATTTAACATTTTAAATACAGAATGGTAACTCACACTTACCCATAAAATTGAGATAGCCTTCTCCTCCAAGCGCATGAGTAATGAGTCGAATCATTTTATGAAGCTGTATTCCACGATCAATAACTGGAGTAAAAGGAGCTAGAACACTCATGTTTGTGTACATTTCAGCATCCATCAACCAAAATGCCAGTGTCTTATCACCAACCAGTGCCTACAGAAATTAAAGTCACTGAGATAAATGAAGAGTGGTGGTACTAAGCATTAGTGATTTACACTAGAACATGAGGCCACACAGGAGCGAAAACAATGTAGGAGAGGTTTTGGATTAGTATTAATTTCATGTATGTTTTCCAATAGTTACCTTCTATGCTGAACATGGGCTAGTAAAAATAAACTTAGAGATCTATATATTTGTTTTAATATTGATTCTTATTTTTAAAAGAGCTTGTAAAAACTCATAAGGTACCTAAATATTTGTTATACTTGAACTGATGATTAAGATTTTCTTTTTTAAAAAATATTTATTTATTTACTTTAGTTGTACACAATGCAATGCATTTATGTTTACATGGTGCTGAGGATCGAACCCGGGCCACGCACGTGCCAGGCGAGCGCTCTGCCACTGAGCCACAGCCCCAGCCCCAAGATTTTCTTAAACAGACATTTATTATAATAGCAAGAATATTACATAGATTTTTTAAAGATTTTATTCTGAAATGATGGACATGTTCCTAAAAAAAATCATCTATATATACACTTAAGATAATGTTATATGTATAAAATTAAATTGCACTGACTCTTTCTGATATTTTTCTTAAATACAAATTTACTTTCTCATTGTATTTGCCATTTAACCAAAATTTAGTTTGTTTTACCTGAAAGACAATAATAGATAACTCAGAAAAGCCCTGAATAGCAGAAGGGAGGCCTCCTAACTATCTGAACTATTCATGGCTAAAAACAGCAAAGTATTCATCACCGACAAAACAATAATATATAGTGAAATATAAAACAGAAGATAATCTGCAATCTCAGTATGCTATTACAATTATTTTCAGTTTTAGGAAAACATTTCACTTGCAAATCTATTAAATCACTAATCTATTTTAGTAAAAATGACTCCTTTAAAGTAATATTACAAAATTTATAGCATTATTCAGCACTAGTTCTTATGCAATTTGTCTTTCCTACTCATTTGGAATTATTTGTTTATATACTTAAGTTTACTTTTGTAATCTGCCTGGAACTTGTGATCCTCCTGCCTCAGCCTCCTGAGTTGCTCGAACTACAAACATGGGCCACCAAGCCTGGCCTGAATCTTTCAAGTACAAAACAATTCTTTCAAGTACAAAACAATTCTGTTTCTTTACAGACCCGGTAGAAGGTTTTAAAAACAAATCTATCAGTTTCTTCTTCAATTTGCTTATTTCAGTCATGTAATCTTTTAATCATACAAAATTAACATGCTGGGAATTCATACTGTATTATAACTTCTAGGGGCTTGCAATACAAGGAAATAATTTTTGCGTATATCTTCCTTGTTCACTATGTTATATATTTGGGGATAAGTTCTCATTCCTCATCACCCCTCAGCCTTTAAACTAATATTATTTTCCAGTTTGGGTTCTGATATTTTCACAAGCATTTATTTCATCTGTTTTATGGTCAAGGATATCATGTATTTTAGTTTTGAAGAAAGCACTGCCCCAATTCAAAAGATGCAAAATTTAGGATAAGTTTACTTCTTGGGTCAGCAAATTCCTGTAAAAGGTCAAACAATAAATATTTTAAACATTGTGAGCCATTTTCTCTCAGTTACTCAAACCTGACATTATGGCCAAACAAAAAATACATAAATGAATCAGCATGGCTGTATTCAAATTAACTTTATTCACAGATTAACTTTATTTACAAACAGGCAGCAGACAGTATTTCATCCTTGGGCCTTAGAGCTATCCCTAAATTCCTACTCTATTTACACTTTTAACAATCACAAGAGAAACCTGTACATCAAACAGTAAATTTTGTCTAAAACAACACAAAAAATTATTGTTTTAGTTTCCATTTTCTTAATATACTTTCAGAAATTCAAAATTCTGTTGCCTCATTTTTAATCTATAATTTTTTTGTATTTAAATGATAAGGAGATAAATATTGAGGGGGGTAAGAGAGAGAGAAATGAATTTATATACAAATTCATTTACCTGATCATGGCTCTCTGCGTAAGCAATGCACTTTTCAAGATAGCGTCTATTTGTGAGAGTATATACTATATTGCCCATATTCCAATCTTCATCTTTAAATTCTTTAATAAGCTATACATAAAAGAGAAAAGAAAACTTCTGAGTAAACCATTATTTATCTTACTTTAAATCTCAATCTGAGGGCCTATGTCATGTTAGTTCACATTATTTGACTTGTAGATAAAACCTCATCCACATAGCTACAATATCATTGTTTAAATTTTTATTGAAATCACAGTTTTGTACAAAATATTTAATGGAAAGTGATACAGGATATGTGCTGAAGTATGTGGTTTGCTTTTGTTGGATGGGTTAATTATATATACTTTAGGATCTTTGCCACTGTTCTTTCCTGCAATAAGTGCTACCATGTGATCAATGCCCACAGTATAGAGTAGTGGCACAAAATGTCTTCCTTTAACTTTCACAAACTAGAAACACACTTGTATATTTCTAGATTTGAATGAAAAATTTTAGCAGGAAGAATGTATTATTCCATTCTTAAACAATGATAACTGAAACAACATTTATTTCAAAGTTTAAAGGCTAATTATCATAAAATAATTATCATCTTAATAGATCACACTGATTTTGTTGCCACTTCATTTTCTTCTACCCTGTAACACTGCTTTGATGCTACTGACCTTGCCAAGATCTGAGAGTTACCTCCTGGTTCAGTAATAGCTCCTTCTTAGGTAAATACTTGCTCTACATGACTCTGTGGACACTTTCCCTTTCCCAGGAATTCTATTTCCTGGTCTACCACTATGAATCTTGTTTTATTTTTTCCCCACTACGAACCTCTTAAAAATTCTCTTTGTCTACCTGTACTATAAAAGCTGATGTTCCTCAAGGTTATGTCCTAAATATAACCTCTCCCTTTTACTCAACATACTCAAGATCCACTTCTCTTCTCTCTTCAGCGCCAAATAGATTCTGTTATAGGCAGAATTCTAAGATGGCCTATGTGGTTCCTACTCCCTCTTATTTAATTCCCTTTCTTTAGATGTTGATGTAATCTTTGAATATGACAGATAAACTTCAAAAAATGTGATTAAATAATTGAATACTGTTTTAAGCTGCTAAATGTGTGGTAATTTGTTACATTGCAAATGGAAAACAAGTACCAATTTCAGTATAGAATGCACTATTGATACATGCAACAATCTGGATGAATTTCTGGTGAGAAGAATTTATTTCTAGGCAAATTCTCAAAAATTTTTTTCTGTCTGCCTTTGCTGACTTACTACTCTGTAGAGTTCACACTTGTTTATCCAGTCATTGCAGTCATTAAGTACCAGAAGACAGACCACCGCAGGTAGAATGAGTGTTACCACAGATGTTCATAAACAAATTCCCACCATTGGTGAATATATTACTTTACAGATATTTACAGATGAATTGAAGTTAAGAACACTGAGATAGGAAGATTATCCTGGATTACCTGGATGGGCCTGTGTAATGATAATGATCCTTCTAAACAGAAAATGTTGAGTCAGAGTAAGAAAGAAATTTGAAGATGCTATCCTGCTGGCTTTGAAGATGGAAGAAAGAGCCACAAGTAACAGAAGTGGAATTTAGGAGCCAGAAAAGTCACACCTTGATTTTAAATTAGCAAGGCATATTTCAGATTTGTGACAAGCAGAGCTGTACAAAGCTGTGTTGTTTTAAGCCACTAAGTTTGTGGTAATTGTATAAAACAATAGAAAACTAATGTGTAGACCTACACAAATATGCCCCACTAATTAATTAATTAATTTTTGCAGTCCTAGGCATCAAACCTAAGGCCTTGTACATGCTAAGTAAGTACTGTAGCATTGCCAGGCCCTGAACAAATTTTTGGCAAAGGCAGTTTAATGGATGGACAGATTTTTCATTGAATGGTGCTGGAAGAAATGGACATCTACATGCAAGGAAAAGAAATTAAATCCTAGGCTAAGTAAAGCTAAGATTTTTAATCTTGCACAAAGATGAACCCAAAATGGATCATTTATATTTTAAAAAAATAAATCAACATAGATCATAGACTTAATTATAAAAAGTAAAACTGTCACAAACATTTAGTAGAAAGCACTGGAAAATCAAAGAGTTCTAAACTCAATAACAAAAGAAAAAGAAGAAAAAGAAAAGAAAATGTGGCATTTAAAACTCCACAATAAATCCAATTGGAAAACGGTCAAAAGACATATATATGCATCTTACCAAAGAGGCCATACAGAAGGCAAACAGGAATGTGTAACATGTTTACCATCTTAATCCATTAAGAAATACAGATTAAAACCACAATGACAAATATCCACACATCTATTAGAATAAATAAAATGAAAAGTAGAGCCGGGTGTGGTTGCACAAGCCTGTAATTCCAGCAGCTTGGAAGGCTGAGACAGGCAACAGGCGAATCACGAGTTCGAAGCCAGCCTCATCAACTGTGAGGTACTAAGCAATTCAGTGAGACCCTGTCTCTAACGAAAATACAAAATAGGGGTGGGGATGTAGCTCAGAGTACTTGAGTTCAATACTTGGTACCAAAAAAAAAGGAAAAGTAGAGACATACTGGCAAAAATAAAATCAAGATTTCTCGAAAGTTGCTGATGGGAATACAAAATAGTATAGTCATTCTGGAAAACAGTTTCTTTAAAAATTAAATATACAAAACTGTCATGACTCAGTAATTGTACTGTTGGCATTTATCACATAGTAATGAAAACTTATGGTCATATAAAAAGTTGTACATAAACATTCATAGGGGCTTTATTCATAATAGTCACAATCTGGAAATAGCCCAGATGTTTTTCAATGAACGGTTAAACAAACTGGAATATTCACAGCATGGAATATTATTTGGAGATAAAAAGGAATCCACTACTAATACATGCCAACAACCTGGATGAATCTCCAGAGACTTTTGCTAAGTGAATGTGCCAATCCAGAAAGGTTACATACTGAATTGAAAAAAATTAAAGAAATGTAGATCACATCGTATCAGTAATTGCCAGGGATTTAGGAATGATTGTGGTTAAGAGAAAAAAAAAAGATGTGGCAACAGGAAGTACCTTGTTTGAGGGAAGTATTCTGCACAATGACTAGGTCAATGTTGATATATGAGTGTGATACTGTACTAAAAGCATTCCAACATGATATCACTGTGGAAGTTATTTTTTATAACTGCAAGTGAATATACAATTATTTAGATTTTAAAACCTTAGGTAAAACTATTTGTTAAATAAATAATTACACCAAAATGATATTCCAAATCACCGGCTATAAAATAATACAAATGGAACATAACTTGCATTCCAATAACAAAAACAAATGAGATCTAGCATTCCTTATTATCCTATGGGTCGATAACTGTACATGCCACATACATTCTGAAAACAGATGTTATTTAATATTCTTGCATGTTTTATTATCATTTAACCATAATTCATTTTTCTAAAATGCACAGTTTACAAAAGTAGAGGAAAATTACTCTGCTAAGGGTGTTCAAAAATATATTATTTTGACTCTCTAGTTTTACATTAACTAAGGTCCCACTTTGGTGATGAAAAAGATTTTTAAATAATTTCATAAACTAGAAGTTGACATCAGTCTTCAGAAAATTTACAATCCAGGAAGACAGGAATGATCATATCATATATACAAAGACACCTTTTTCCCCATTTGTATGACACACTGCCTACTACCAACAGTACCTTGAAGATACACACTATTCAAATGTTTATTAGACTAAATTTAAAGATTTTTGGGAAAAAACTGCCATAAATATTCCAAGAAAAATATATCCCACTGTGAGCTATGATTATCTGGGAAATAATTCTAGGTCGATATACACATTGGAACATTCTTTAATCTGCACATAGAATGGTAAAAGCTTTTCAGCAAGAGATTAATAAGTAAGATTTGGCAATTATAAGGGAAAGATAGGAAAGCCTAAAAATAGTAAAATATGAGGACTGATAACCTTATTTATATCATGGTGAGAATAAAAATGACACCATTTTAAAAAAACAACAAATATAAGGAAGCCTTTTAATGTATTAAAGCCAGAACAGTCATCTGCCTGCTTTCTAACAATTTTTGTAAAATGCTTGCTTTTTGGATCTGGTGTATAAAGAATCACTACAAATGGA
This sequence comes from Tamias sibiricus, assembly GCA_025594165.1. Classification (NCBI taxonomy): domain Eukaryota; kingdom Metazoa; phylum Chordata; class Mammalia; order Rodentia; family Sciuridae; genus Tamias; species Tamias sibiricus. Next base: position 35,430,248 of record CM046668.1, read on the forward strand.
GGAGCAGAAGTCATGTTGGTAGTGATTTAAGATCAGAGATGTACACTGTATAAATCCCCTGAGGGTATAGAAAGACAGTAAACTATTACAAAAATCACATCTTTCAGAGTAGGTTCTATGATTTTTCCTATACAAAGTTAAGTATTACTCCTATCTGATCACATGAAACCAGTTCATTCCCATACTAAAGGAAAGCTATGATTATTTATGTAGATACACATGACTGACACTAAACAAAATTCAGCCTAAGCTCATACACATGGCCATTCAAAAATGTTCTGAATCAAACCTAAGAAGACACAATAACTTTGGTCCTTAGGCAAACAATAAAATAAAATAAAAAATATGTAATCCAAAAATGACTGGAACTATCATTAATTTTAATAAAATTGTATTGAGAAATACTGTATAAAGTAAAATGCATTAATTATTCATTGTCAGTGTCTGACACACACTAAGGACTTTTAAATGCTGAATGAAGGAATGTATACATACAAATTTGCTGAAGAAACACCATACTATGAATTCAGGGGCAACTAAGGAGTAACTTCTATATTAATGGTTGATATCAAGGCAGAAATAAATCCCTTAATAAAGTTCAATGCATTTTAAGTATTTACTAAAGAAGTTTCATACAATCACATTTATAATGCAAGTCTCCATTTATACAACCAACACCATATTACTCATATTTTCCATTGACTGAACAACATGAATGTGAATAGTTAACAGTATTAATTTTAAAGTTTGAGATCCACCTTATTAAAAAGCACATGAATAGATACACTGAGGGGAGAATTATGTACCTAATGATCATTAATAAGAAACAGATTCAGGAAAAATGAATCAACCTAGCATCCCACAGAAAAAAATGTTTGCATGACATCTTACCTGGATCCATTTATCTGGAATTGCCATTGCTAATCGATAGTCAAAACCACCACCTCCCTGGGAAATTGGAGAACACAGAGCCGGCATTCCTGATACATCCTAAAATGAAGTACATTAGTATTATCAGTTCATTTGCTTATACTTGTAGTAAATATTTTCTTGACAGTACAGTTTAGGCCAATAAACTAAGACAATAAATAAGGGCATATATTTTGGAGGTGTTTTAGTAACACTATAATAAATGCAGATAAAATTGTGATATGATGTCTCATTGCCAAATAAGATTTTTGTTCAGTGTTCTCACTCCAGGCCAACTTCAATCTCATGAGGGTATTTTCTTATTTTCCTTAGTACCACCTTGAGAGCACAAAATAGTGAAACTATTATAGCTAAAACATGGTTTCTTCAGAAACATTTCCAATTACTTAGTGCTTTTATCAAACACAAAAATACACATGGCATATATCTATTACACTTTTTCTCTGCATATACAGCCTGACATGGACTGTGTTTCTGTGAGTGTTAGCTTCTGATGAAATGGAAAGCAAGCTAGATAATGAAGCAGGAGGCAGGAAGCTTTCACTATACTGGGTTACACTTGAAGAAGGGGTCTCCAAGACTAGCTAGTGGGACTTCTTCATTGAGCAGGGAAAGAAAGGTTTAATAAGGTGAAGGGATCTCAAAAGCAAGAGATTTATTGATGGTGCCAAAATAATCAAATATCAACCCTTTCACAGTCTTTCTACTGTCATGGCAAAATGAGAATATAGATAATAAAACAATTACTGAAACAAATAAAAGACTTTTAAAATTAAGTGTAAGGACCCAGGTGTAACAAAAGATATTATTACAATAAATATAACAAAATATGAGCTAAGCACTATGATTTCTACTACTTACCTTTTGCTCTGCTTCATTTCTACAGCCACAATTCTATGTAATCTTCATTACTGCTTGCCTAGACCATTATGTTTATAAACAGAATTCCTTATCTCCACTTTCTCTTTCTACAAATTTATATATTATGGGAGAGTCCACTCTATAATTACCCTTTAATAAATTTTGAAAACAATAGAAAACTCAAATTTCTTAGCTGCAGACTCAATTAACAATCAAATATTGAGCATTTTCTATATAATTTATTATTCAATTATCTAATTCTGTACCTTATTTTAGAATATATAATCCATAAGGGCAAGGATTTGTTGTTGTTGCTGTTATGGTCTACTTGTATATGTCAAGGACCTAGAATAATAGAATAGTATTTGGTCCAATAAATATTTGTTGAATGAATAAGTAAAGGTATATGGAGGAACTTGAAGATAAATAAGAGATCATGTGATATTCGTGGATTCATAATGTATGACCTAAATACATACATGCACATTTTCATGAAGTGATAGTGCAATGTAGTTGTGCTAATTGTCTAAAGTTCACAGAAATGGACAGATTCTACATCTACCCACTATGATTTCCTACTATTTAATTTCAAGTACTAAATATTTTGGCTACTTTGAAATATTTACTTTTCCCTGCACTTGTCACAAGCGTTTTTATAAGTATTGCTGCTACTATAATATTATCCCTAAGCTTTTCCCATAGAAATGCTAGGAATAAAAGAATTATATGACCTCTAGGCAATTACAAGGTAATTTATTATTTTCTTATGGAAGAGAAAGTAAGTAAATGTACTACATGGTGGGAAAACAACCATAAGAAAATAATTTACTTCTCAACAGTATTTTATTTGAGCATAGTTCTTTATAATTTATTAAATGATAAAAGTGGTCAACAGAAGATATTCTAAAAATTATATCTATCAAAATATAAGTTAGGATTTCATACATAATAGGTATTCGGTTCAATTCATAAACACTATCTGCCATCATATTGGTACTGGAATCCTAAAGGGTTTTAACCAGAGTTCACTGTCAGGAACAATGGGTAATAGCCCAGTATTAAAGATGAAGATAATTTTTCTTGGGAAGATTCTACGATGTGTTCTATGTGGTATTCTAAAAAAAAAATGTTTTAGGAATTGGAATATACTAAGAAATATATAGACATTAATTGATCTGGATTCTTAAATATAAATCCAAGAAAGCTATCCCATGAGTTATTTGTAGCTGTCTTTTGAGAGTACAGAAGTGGTGAGTATAATTTTAAAAATTTTAAAGAAGCTGGGCACAACAGAAAACACCAGTTATCCTAATGAATCTGGAGGCTGAGGAAGAAGGATTGCAAATTAGAGGCCAATCTCAAAATAAAAAATAAAAAGGATTGTAGATGTTTTTAATACTATATAAGGGCTGTGAATATAGAGTAACCTTGGGTCTAAGAAGGTAAATAGAAAAGTCACCAAAAAAAAAAAAAAAAATTCCAAACATAAAAAGGTGATGTCTATTGATATGGCATATAAAAATGTTTATGGCTTTGAATTAAATTTAAATACTTTTATTTCTTTAATATTTAAAAAGTACTTAGGACAAAATTCAATTAAAATATTTTCAATTAATAAAGGAACTATGTAGAAACATATATTCTAGGATGAAAGGGGTTGCAATTTTTATAATTATATATAAAAATTCATATTACTAATATAGGACTTTATATAAAATTACATTACTTATTCGTTACGCTGCTTTCTATTCTTAAAAAAAGTTCATGAGGATCAATTCCACATTTTGAAGAGACTCCCACTAGACAGAAAAGTGATGTATTGAAATTGAAGTAGTTTTCAATTTAAGTAGAATAAATTGAAGACATATCTTGTTTTAAAAAAATCTAAAAGCAAGTAATATAAAGTAGGCTAAAGTCTCAAAGTTTCATTGGTAGCAACACTGATAATCAGACAAGAGCTCCCTAGATGATGAAACTATTTTACTTGAAATGAATGGGAAGATCAATGTAACAATTTTAACTTTCATGTATTAAATAATTGCTTCTTTTACTTCAGCCCACTTTTGATTTGCTCTGTCATTAATTGTTTGTAGTAATTTGCCATATATAATATCTCTACTTTGAATTGCAACAAATATAATTGACAAAATAATTAATTTTTTGATGTTTGACAGATAAAATTAAAATACTATATAAAAGAAAAAACAAAAGTTAAAAATACACTCTGATCAATATTAAAAAAACATTCAGCACTTTAAGTATTTTATTTGTACAAGTATTAGCCAGACTTATGTGCTATGATCAAATGTACAGAGTATAAACAGGTAGATACAGAGTGTGAATTAATACTGGGTATCTAAACTATAACTTTTTTTTTTTTTTAATACTATAGAAGAACTTATTTCAGGAGTTTCACTCTATTCCCATAGGATACTCGGAAGGCAAAAGGCCTGAAGGGAGTAAAATTGTTCTGTATGTAGAGATAAACAATAAAATCATACCACTACTTACATGGTACAGAGTCACACCAGTAGTGAATTTTGCTCCATTTGTGTACGATGTGTCAAAATGTATTCTACTGTCATGTATTACTAATTAGAACAAAATTTAAAAAAGAAAAAAGAACAAATCCTACCACTACTGATCTTTTTTAGGGTTCAGAAAATATGAGTAAAAAAAGGCTAAACAAATAATAAATACCATAAAAAAGCAGACTAACTACTAAATGCCAACATTATGAACACATACCTTTATTCTGACTCCTTTTAAACATAGCCTTATTATTTTTATGTGCCCAATACTACACTTGTATAGAACAGTTTTACCATGCAAAATTCAATTTTAATAATAATTCCTACTTAGAGGACTGAGAAAACCAGGGGGATTTTAGTACTAATTCTAAATTAGCATAAGCATTTAACAAACTTCTTAATTTATCACATTTATCACCAAGAGGGGAATTGTCAATTATGCATCTACCAAATTATATCATTACAGTGCAGCTTTGGGACAGTTAATCATGAACTTTCAGTAATCATGAATAACTAGTGAACATTTGGCAATCTGAGAGCAATAACGTAAACAAGAAAGGTAATTTCATCATAATAAGGAAGGGTTCAGAGAAGCTTGTAGGCAGCGATCCATGCCATCTCTAATGATTAAACCAAAAAAAAAAGATATATAAAGAAAGAAATAGACAGACGCACATTAATATTCAATTTTTTTCTCTGCTCAAGGTCTCAGGGTAGAAGGACCTGTCCACTGATTAGGATATTTTACTTTCTAACAACTGGCATTTTCTTTTTAGCAATGGAATGGTGATAAGTAATTAGTGTATATTATCCCCTAATACGAAAATAGTGAATTTTGCATAATGTTCTACCCATACAAGACAGCTGCACTATAGTTACAGTATAATTTCATTTATGTGATTATTAACAACATGAGATTAATCACTCAAATACTATAGGCTAACAAAATGCTCTATATTAAAGGGGGTCAGAAGATATGAGATCATGTGGCTTTACCTCAGCTATTGTTATGGAATCTGGATACAATGTGTGAATCAAATGATTTGCCAACATGAGATAAATCAAGGCATCTTCATCAACTTGTAGTCCAAAATATTCATTGTAATCACCTGAAAAACTTTGACCTGGAGAATGGAAAAATCAATAGAGATATATTATGTTGACATAATAAAATAAAGTACCTAAAATTGATATGAATTTTGTTACTGTAGCAAAGTATAATGATAATTTTGCAATCAGCAAATGTACTAATGCAGAAAAGTACCCAGGTTAACATTTAGAATCCAGACAACCTTGCAAATCAATTTGTCTTATACTAATAAGTTTATATCCTTTGACCAAAATTACCCAATTCCCACTAGCTCTAACTCCTGGCAACGATTACCCGACTCTCAAATTCTTGATTTAATTTGTTTTCCTAAGAATTTTGTAGACATAGCTTCTGGCAATAGCTTAATATGAATCCAGTCATTTATTCATCCATGCAATTACATTTTCTTCCTAGATATCTCAGTCTCCTTTCCAACAAATTTCTCTGTATCACTGAATTTATAAATTAAATATAGTATTAATTATCCAAAATTTTATGGTATATTATATGTTCTTTTGCTGTGCAGTTTCAGGCTTGGTTTTGTTTCATTTCCCATTTCAAGGGGGGAAAATGTGCTAAGTAATCAGAATGTTTTCCTTTACATTTCTTGAGCTCTTTACTGATAAAAAGCATATCCCTTGTCCATGAAAATGAACTTCAGTTCATTTTCCCAATGCCACATTCCCTGGATATGCCCTGCCCTCAGCAAAGGGAGTTATAATCTAGGATATAATATTAATTTTTGCCATGCTTGCCTTTGTATTCTCAAAATAACCTTCTCCCCAAACTGGAGGATAGATATGAATGGGATGTGGTGTGTTTTATAAGTTCAATTTCTTTCAGGCAAACATTTCACGAAGGCAGCACCATGATTGAGAATAAATAACATATTCTTTAAATTTTAAATTTCTTTTCTTAGTATCCATTTTTCCAGATTTCTAGTATAAACTTTTTCTCCATTTGTTGTTGCTAGTGAGCATTTGGCAATTTTTAAAAAGTGCCCACGTTACTTAAGTGATATTATCTATTCGAGGATTAAGAGGCTAAGATCCCACTTTGCACAACTTTTAAAATGAAGGTCTGATCAATATTTCTAATTCATAAATTTATAATTTAATTTGAACTGAGCAAATCTATATTTAACACACCTATTTCCTTAAATGTATAATATGCAAAAAATCTTAGGCTTTCACAAATGTTCTTATTTATCATTTTGTGTTATTTTTCATTGTAAATGTTGTCATGTCCATATCCTGAGGCTTTTGTAAAAAATGGTTTCCTTTATCATTTTTAAAGCTACATGACAAGAATAACATATTAAGAAGATGTATTATAAAGGAAACCATTACCTTTTATTTACTTTCTTACCAAAAAGTATCAGAAGTGATTACAAAGAATATATATACAATGGAACAACTAAAAATCAAGCCATCATTAATGGTCATTGCAGTAGTCTGTAACTGAACTCCAAGTCTGGATATTGTCTTCCAGTAAAACAATAAACAATAAATAAAATCATTACCTACATGGGTAATATATCAGACTACGTACCCATTCCATGGTGGTGATACAGCATAGATGTAACACCATCAAAACGAAATCCATCAAAGCAATATTCTTCCAACCACCATCTTATGTTGGAGAGAAGAAATCTTAAAACTTCCCAGCTAAAATATTGGAGAAATATGTATCTATTAAATAGTGTTCTCATCATTATACATTCTTTGTTAAGAGTAATAAATAAAATTATAAATAGGTTTCAAGAATCACGATATTCCAGGAACATAGCATATAAAACCCAGAAAACTAACAAATAATATCTCATTTATTTAATGAAACTCATTCTAAAAAAAAATCTATCAAATTTATTTTAGCTAAAAATAAGTCACTTAATATATAAGAAAAACTGAGGAAAATGAGAAATAAAATGTAAGTGGATCCCAAGATCAGAGACTCTGTCTTGTTCAATGCTGTGTTGCCAGCAACCAGAATAGTCATTTTACATAACAGTGTTCAAAAATATGCATTAATTATCTCTAAATTTTTACATGTATTTTTCAGAAGTGATTTTTTTCTTTAAAAAATATATATTTTTACTATCAGTGGTTTCAATTATTGCTTAAAATATTTTGCATTACAAACAGATATAATTCAGAATAAAGAACAAAAGAAAGACTTATGTTTCCACCACATGTTAAATAATATTTCATTTACAAGTCTGTTGTTTTCTAGAGCCCAAAAAAAGAAAACCTAATTACCAAAAAACACATGCTTAATAAAGTAGAAAGTTCTGCAAGTTAAAAAGCTCCATATCCATAAAAACAGAAGGAAAACAAATGTATAACTCAATTAAAAACACCCCACGAAACAAGTCTATTTCGGACAATTGAAAAGAGGGCATCATCAATTAGTATTTTCTTTAGTTGTACAGTTATGGTTGAGTTCTCTATCTTATTATAACTGTGGTTTTAAGACTTTAATACCTCATTTAGTTTAATGACAATGCTGTAATAGTGTACACAAATCTTTAACCCAGTTGAAATTTATGTATTTTTTTAAACCTTCCATATATTAAAAACAATCTGACATAAGTGGAGACTAAGTCATCACATTCAACTTCAGAATTGTAAATCTAAACTTTGAGGAAAGATGAGTGTTTGGGGTAATTAGATGCTTTAAAAGAGCTACACTGAGTTTTTAAAACTTACTGAAAGTTTTCTAAAAAGAGAAGGAAAAAAACAGAAATGCAAGCAGTCCAACAGATAAGAAAAAGGGCCTGGAGGTTCAACATTTTTAGGTTAAGCAAAGATTAGGGTAGAATTTGCTTATATTTCTACTAATACACATTTCCCAGGGTTTACAGGGAAATTTTCCTTAAACAAAACAAATGGAGCCACCGCCACCAGTAGATCCAAGGAGAAGCCTGCAGGTTCAGAAGCAGGCGTCAGGCCTTCCTCAGCCACTGCTGCTGGACTGCACCACCCCAGTTCCACCTGCCCACTTTGCAGGCATGCACAACCAGGTCCAGGAAAAGGCCCCAGGCCCAGGAAGGCCGCTGAGGTCCAACTGTGCAACAACAACCACCCCCCACCAGCCCGCCCACTGCACAGCCTCCAGTAGGTCCAGGAGCAGCATGCAGGTCCAGAAGCAGGCCCGGCCCAAGGAAGGCCACCTCTGCTGGCCTGCAGGACCCACTCCACCCCCAACTCCGCAGCCAGCGGCAGGTCCAAGGGCAGGCCCCAGGCCAAGTAAGGGCCCTGCAACCTGCCTACCCAACACCCTCCGCCAAAATTGGACTGGAGGAGACACAGGAGGAAGATAGCAGGTAGAAGAAAACCAGACTGCCTGCTCCACCACACTGGGGCTAGGAGGAGATCCAGAGAGAGAGAGGCCCACCCCACGCCCACAACTCAGGCAACCAGCGCCTGCCCAGAGAGGCACTCTGCACTGGGATTCCTTGGCTACAAGGCCAACATCAAGATAATTGTAGGCTTCAGGCTGCCACTGCCACAAAACTGAGAAAGCAATGCTACTAACAGGGACAACAATAAGGTCCTGGCAAGACATCACCAAGGTCCCTGTGGAACAGGCTGCACCAGAGGGTATTCTACTAGAGATGCTAACAAGTATCCTGTGGTAAGCTAACAGGGAGTAGTACATGGGGATGCCTATCACTTGTTTCTCCTACTAACACCAAAATACTTATGAATACACTCTCACTAGTCAAATAATCTAATACCTCTATTTTAAGTCCCTCCTTCTACCATGAGATACTGTAAACCATCACTCAAACATACTGACTATATAGTATAAGATAACTGATCTCATCATTTCTCTTTATAAGGGACAAAACTGTAAATATAAAAATAGAAGTTGATGTATGGAAACACATTGGGTACACTGAATGCTGTAACATTGATCTTTCCCTGAAAAATGAGGTATCGGGTAACCTGTAGAGATGCTATAAGACAATAGGACAGAAGCCAAAATACCTCAGACTTGTACTGCAAGAGAGGAGACTTCATGAAAAAACAAGGATACTACAACAATAGAAGCCATAGAAAGCACAGTAGGTGAAATGTCAGAGAAGGAGCTCCAAATATACATAATTAAAATGATTTGGGATTAAAAAATAACCTATGTGAGCAGATACAGGCAAAAATGGATCTCTACAACAAAGAGATAAAAGATTAAATACAGGCGACTAAGGATCAAACCAACAAAGAGATAAAGAGATAAGAGAACAAATACAGGTAGCAAAAGATTACTCCAAGAAAGACAGAGTCTGAGAAAAAACAAAACAACAACAACAACAAAAAAAAAAAAAAACACAGAAATCCTTGAAATGAAAGAAACAATAAGCCCCTTAAAAAACTCAACAGATAGCATCACCAACAGATTGGATCACTTGGAAGACAGGAACTCAGACAATGAGGACAAAATATATAATATTGAAAATCAAGTTGACCTCACAGTAAAGATGGTAAAAAACCATGAAAAGAATATCCGAGAATTATGGGATACCATCAAAAGACCAAATATAAGATTTATTGGAATAAAGGAAGGTGCAGAGAATCAAACCAAAGGAATGCAAAATCTCTTCAATAAAATAATATCAGAAAATTTCCCAAGCAAGAAGAATGAATTTGAAAAACAAATACAAGAGGCCTATAGGACGCCAAATGTACAAAATTACAACAGATCTACACCAAGGCACATTATAATGAAAATGCCTAGCATACAAAATAAGGATAGAATTTTAAAGGCCATAAGAGAGATAAATCAGATTGCAAATAAATGAACGAACATTACACCTCAAAGCCCTATAAAAAGAAGAACAAATCAACCCCAAAAGCAGTAGAACACAGAAAAATAATTAAAACCAGAGCAAAATCAATGAAATTGAAACAAACAAACAAAAAAAATTGACAGAACATAAAATTGGTTCTTTGAAAAAATAAATAAAATTCATAAACCATTAGCTATTCTAAGAAAATGAGAGAAAAAACTCAAATTACCAATATTTGTGACGAAAAATGAAATATCACGATGGACACTATAGAAATACAGAAGATAATTAAAAATTATTTTGAAAATTTGTACTCTAATAAAATAGAAAATAATGCAGGCATCAACAAATTTCTAGAAACATATGATATGCCTAAACTAAATCAGGATGATATACACAATTTAAATGGATCAATTTCAAGCAAAGAAATAGAGGATGCCATCAAAAACCTACCAACCAAAAAAAGCCCAGGACCAGATGGATACACAGCTGAGGTCTACAAGACCTTTAAAGAAGAACTAACAACAATACTTCTCAAACTATTTCATGAAATAGAAAAAGAGGGAACACTTCCAGACTCATTCCATGAGGCCAATATCACCCTGATTACAAAATCAGGCAGAGACAAATCAAAGAAAGAAAACTTCAGGCCAATATCTCTAATGAATATAGATGCAAAAATTCTCAATAAAATTCTGGCAAATTGAATACAAAAACATAATGCACCAAGATCAAGTGAGGTTCATTCCAGGGATGCAAGGTAAACATAAGGAAATCAATAAATGTAATTCATCATATCAATAGACTCAAAGATAAAAATTGTATGATGATCTCAACAGATGCAGAAAAAGCATTTGACAAAATACAGCACCCCTTCATGTTCAAAACACTAGAAAAAATAGGGATAACAGGAACTTACCTCAACATCGTAAAGGTCATCTATGCTAAGCCCCAGGCCAACATCATCCTAAATGGAGAAAAATTGAAAGCATTCCCTCTAAAAACTGGAACAAGACAGGGATGCCCTCTTTCACCACTCCTATTTAACATAGTTCTTGAAACTCTAGCCAGAGCAATTAGACAGATGAAAGAAATTAAAAGAATACAGATAGGAAAAGAAAAACTCAAATTATCTCTATTTGTAGATGATATGATTCTATACATAGAAGATCCAAAAAAAAAATTCCACCAGAAATATTCTAGAACTAATAAATGAATTCAGCCAAGTGGCTGCATGTAAAATCAACACCCATAAATCAAAGGCATTTCTGTACATCAGCGACATATCCTCAGAAAGAGAAACTAGGAAATCCAGCCCATTTTCTATAGCCTCAAAAAAATAAAATACTTGGGAATCAACAAAAGAAATGAAAGATCTCTACAATGAAATCTACAGCATGCTAAAGAAAGAAGTTAAAGAAGATTTTAGATGATGGTAAGATCTACCTTGTTCATGGATAGGCAGAACTAATATTGTCAAAATGACTATTCTATGAAAAGCACTATTCAATTTCAATGCAATCCCACTCAAAATCCCAATATCATTTCTCATAGAAATAGAAAAAGCAATCATGAAATTCATTTGGAAAAATAGGAGGCCCAGAATATCCAAAGCAATTCTTAACAAGAAGAGTGAAGCTGGTGGCATTACTATTCCAGACTTTAAATTATAATACAAAGCAATAGTAACTAAAATAGCATGATATTGGCACAAAAATAGACCAGTTGACCAATGGTACAGAATAGAAGACGCAGAGACTAACCCACACCTCTACAATTATGTTATATTAGACAAATGTGCCAAAAATGTACAGTGGAGAAAAGACAGCCTCTTCAACAAATAGTGTTGGAAAAATTGAAAATCTTCATGTAATAAAATGAAATTAAACCTCTCTCTCTCTCTCCACGCACAAAAGTCAAAGTGGATCAAGGACCTAGGAATTAAAGCAGAGACCTTACACCTAATAGAAGAAAAAGTAGGCCCAAATCTCCATCATATTGGATTAGGCCACAACTTCCTCCATAAGACGCCTATAGTGCAAGAATTAAAACCAAAAATCAATAAATGGGATGGATTCAAACTAAAAAGCTTCTTCTCAGCAAAAGAAACAATCAAGGAGGTGAATAGAGAACCTACAGAATGGGAGCAAATCTTTACCACAAGCACATCAGACAGAACACTAACCTCAAGGATATATAAAGCTCTCAAAAACATTAACACCAAAAGAACAAACAACCCAATCAATAAATGGGCCAAGGAACTGAACAGACACTTACTTCTCAGAAGATGATATACAATCAATCAATGAATATATGAAAAAATGTTCAACCTATCTAGCAATTAGAGAAATGCAAATGAAAACTACTCTTAAGATTTCATCTCATTCCAGTCAGAATGGCAGCTATCAAAAACACAAACAACAATAAATGCTGGTGAGGATGTGGGGAAAAGGGCACACTCATACATTGCTGGTGGGTCTGCAAATTGGTGCAGCCAGACTGGAAAGCAGTATGGCGATTCTTAGAAAAACTTGGAATGGAACCACCATTTGATCCAGCTATGCCACTCCTTGGTCTATACGCAAAAGACTTAAAAACAGCTTACTATACTATAGGAACACAGCCACATCAATGTTTATAGCAGCACAATTCACAATAGCTACATTGTGGAACCAAATCGGATGCCTATCAGCACATAAATGGATAGGGAAACTTTGGTATATATACACAATGGAACACTACTCAGCACAAAAAGAAAATAAAATCATGGCATTCGTAGGTAAATGGATGGAGTTGGAGAAAATAATGCTAAGTGAAGTTAGCCAATCCTAAAAACCCAAAGGTTGAATGATTCCTTTGCTATGATAATACTGACTTACAATGGCAAAGGAGGGGGGATGAGAGGAATGAAGGAATGTTAAATAGAACAAAGGTGGGGAGGGCCAAGGGGATAGGAATAAGGGCAGAATGAGTTAGACATCAATACCCTAAGTACATGTATGAAAACACAAATGGTGTGAAAATACTTTATGTAAAACCAGTAACTTGAAAAACTGTGCTCTTTATGTGTAATACAAAATGAATTGCACTCTGCAAGCATATATAACAAATTAGAATAAAAAATGAATACAAAGAGGTGGGTTACAACTATACAGGATCAAAATTACTCTCTTTTGTGTAAGATAATCTAGTTACTATACTTCTAAAATTTTTTTTATTATTAAACTTTATTTCTTATAGATATTACAGATTCACAGCAAATTGAAAGGGAAGTACACAGCTTCCTGTGTCCCCATACATACATCTGCACCAAGGCTGTAATATAACAATTTCAGAAAAAAAATTCATAAAATGAGATATAATTTTTCATGTTAATAACCCTTGGAAAACAGTGTTTTGAAAAGAACATATATGGCTTTCTAATTTGGCCATGGACTAATAGTTTATACTTTCAAAAAGTAAATTAAAGCCGGGCACGGTGGCGCACGCCTGTAATCCCAGCACTTTGGGAGGCTGAGGCAGGAGGATCACGAGTTCAAAGCCAGCCTCAGCAATGGTGAGGAACTTAGCAACTCAGTGAGACCCTGTCTCTAATAAAATACAAAAAAGGGCTGGGGATGTGGCCCAGTGGTCGAGTGCCCTGAGTTCAATCCCCGGTACCACACACACACACAAAAAAAAAAAAAAAAAAAAAAAGAAAAAAAGAAAAGTAAATTGAAGGATATTTTTAGCCAAAAATACCCTAGGGTAGGAACAAACTTAAATGCTAACTAAGTTATCTTGGATTGATATATAAAGATCTAAATACATAAATCAGAGATCACAAATTGTCCCTGAGCCTTATCTTGTAAGGAAAATAAAGAGAGACAAGATGCAGGGGTAGGAAAGATGGCAGAATGGCAGAATGGCCAAGCTGCCAGCTTTATTTATAACAATAGGTTACATTAAGTCATTGGCATCAGAGTACATTATTGTTTATTGTACCAGTAAGGCTGCTTATTCTGCAGTTACATTCTACAGTTACCATATGCAATGTTAGGAGCTTTGTGTAGTTCTCAAGAATGTCCACTGAAAGTTACCATTAGGCATTAGGCGAGCAGGTCCAGGAGCATGGGGACTTGGTGAAACATTGTAGTTTTCTGGCAAGCAAGTTCCTTTATTCCCAGGAGCTATGTGCCTGAGATCAAGGTCCAGGCTGATAAGACTCTAGCATAGAGCCTCTTTATGTAGGGCATTGCCATAGCAGCTAGACATTGCACATGTATTAGTTATCTTACTAGTTCCTAAGAGAAACTGCACAGCAACCTAAGCATGGGAAACAGGGTGTCTGTTACCCCACCCCCGGGAGTTTGCTTACCAGAGGAACACTTCCCTGTATATTTCCACAGTCAGAATCCCTACATTATCTGATATGCATGACTTTTTTGCTGAACTTTGCAGAGTATTTAAATTTTTCAGTTTGAATTCCTATATAGAATAGATGTCTTCTAGCTCTTCAAAGACCCTGTCCACATTTTCTTATTCTAACTGTATTTACTCATTTACATCACCAGCTTGGACATATGGACATTAGCTGTCAATCCCCTAACACAAATATCACAGACTGAATGGTTTCTAGGTAGATAAAGATTCACATCTAAAACCTCTGTTCTAATATCTACAAAGATTTTTAAAAGAGGGGGATGGGTGAATTATGTTATAATTCAATGACAAAGAGAAGGAAATGGTGTGAGTTTAGTCACTGAAAAGAAAGCACTGCCCAATGTAACATATTTGATTAAAGGAGGAATAAAAGTCCTATTGATTCTTATTACTGAAATATTATTCTTTCTTCACCAAAAAGAGTAATAAAATTGTGCTTAATGTGTTATGAAAATACATTTGGGGTATAACTATGTGAGTAGACAAACATTCTTGGTTGGATGAATGAAAAAAACAAATTTCTGGGAAAACCAAAAAATGAGACAACAGTGACCATGGAATAGGTAACTGAAAATTTCTAATGGGCTAAATATTATTTTTCAGATCTCCAAAATACTGCTAACCTAAAATAATGTTGAAAAAACATAAACTTATAACAAATCATCAAAAGAATAAACTGGTAGAAATAAATCAAATTTCTGTTGCTATCAAAATAAAATATTTAATATATTTTTCTAAATCATTAACAAAACAAAACAGATGTGGCCCCCATAAAAAGGACAGAAAGGAATAAATATATACAACATTTTTAGAGAAGAGCGAACAATGCAAAACAAAATAAGAAACAGAATCTAAAAAGTTTGTTTGTTTCAAACAAAATTTCAGGGAATAGGTTCAAGGGAAAAAAATCATATCCAAAATTTTATAGTTAGTAGCAGCAGTAGAAGGCCAAAGTTAATATTTCTCTCATTAAACTAGATTATTAGGGTCAGTTAAATAAAAAATAATTAGACCTATGAGGGTAACATTTTATAAATAATTAGCCTTTGTTTTATAAGAAAAAAAAAACTATCAGAGCAAAAAACCAGGGAAATACAAACTAATAAAATGTATTCCAGTATTTCTTCAGTCCAAATTTTGTGTCTGTTATCATCATCATGATGAATCTAGACAAACTATTTCACTTTAAATTCCATAGACTGGTGAAACTAATTTTAAAACATGGACTGATTATACTCCAGTCAGTATATTAGGTCATTAGAGATCTTTCAGAGAATCAGGAAGATTGCAGTATGAGTTTATTAAAGAATCATACCATACATATGGGTATTTACATGAGCAAAATCCAGAATTCAAAGGTGAAAAATAGACAGATTGTAGAGTGTCACTATTGGAATAAAGATGTAACTTTCTTTTTTCTACTTCTTACAATATGTAAACATTCAATTTGATGTAGAAAATGTATCTAATTATTATATAAATGTATTATCTCAGATAACTGAATTCTGTATTCAAATTATAAAAAGCTGCTCCAAAGGTCCTAAAAATCACCTCCAGCTTCAGTGGTTCCCTAGAGAAATTCACTAGACTCAGCATATGATTATGTTTATTACAACATAAGAATATAAAACAAAATAAATTGGCAAGTAAAAAGGTACATGGGGCAAAGTTTGGAAGAATCAAAAGGCAAACTTCTAAGAGCCCCCTCCTGGCCCTGTTCTCAGTCATACAGAACACACTTAATTTCCCAACAGTTGTGAAATGTTGTCTGTCAGGGAAGATCACTGGAGACTTGGTTTCCCGAGTTTTACTGGTAAATTTTTACCACACACATTCTGCCTTAGTACATACCAAAATCCAGACTCTCAAAAGGAAAAAAGGCATTCATCATAATTGCACTGTTTGTTCAAAGAACTCAGGCACAGCGAACCACTGTTATCCACTGTTATTAGTTCTAGGAATGGGGAAGAACACTTCAAAATCTAAGTTTACAGCTGATGGCCACAGGCCAATCTGGAAGGCAGACATTTCTCAGAACAGCAGTCTTAGTCATGCTATATTTATTCTTCTCTCCACAAAAGCAGAGTCCACCTTTATTTAGACAATTATAAAATACCTGTATGTTACTGGGTTCTGGAGGGGAAAAATTTTTTTTCAATTCATTTTTCTCAGAACTACCCAGATCTCAAAACCAAGGAAAGCAATCTTAAATATACATTAAAAAATCTAAATGTGGAAGGACATCCAGGTGAGGTACTCTGTTCTTCACCCTACCCTCCTCCCCTATAATCACATGAACAATGCAAACATTAGTCACATACATGAATGAACTAGTTCACTGGATCTAAGATTTGCCTTTTATATGCCTTTTATAGTAGAACGAGCTTAAGGAATATGTCACCAGTAAAAATACAGATTTCTAGAAAATGTCCAATACTATTTCTACTCTCATAATTTTCTAATTCATTACTCACAAGTTCCATTTTTCATTCTTTAGGGAATTGTGAGGAAGAGGAATTATGATGTATTTCAAAGTATGACTGAATTAGAAATATTGTTCAATGTGCTCCCTAGTAATAAATGAACTGAATCATCTCAACTGAATGGTTTGCCATGAGTCAAAGTATGAAAATGTCTGGCAAAGGGTACAATAAAAAAGGCAATTTACTTTTTCTACCCCAAAATGTCATCATATAGCTGATAACACTGTTGATATATCCAGTTGATTAGAGCACCATAAAAATATAAAGAAGGATTTAAGAGGATAGTTTTACTTTGGAGCATTCAAACAGGGAAGGCAGGGTTCTGATTTTAAGGTTGCTCTGTTGACATAAAGTTTTAAAGCATATCCTTATAAACCACTGGGAAGCCTAATGTCCAAACAATTGGAGGAGTCAGAGGTTAAATTTCAAATGCTGATGCAAAAATATACACCTCAACAGTTACCATGAAATTGTATCAGAAGTGATTCATAAACCTATTAGCATTACATCTTAAATTATTAATAGAGAAGTTAGGAATTAATACTGTAATCCATATTGTCCATAGTCAATTGATAAGCTCATTTCCATTTTATTTTTATCAAGCTGAAATAAAGTCCTTAAAATCCAGAAAAAGACACTGCAATGCACCTGACTTTCTCATGAATTATGTCTTTAAAAATGTGTAAATCACAGGTGTCTAATAGGGAAACTGAATACACTGATGATAGTATGTACATTTAAGGATTTCAGGCAATCAAAATAATCAGAATTCAAATTGACTTAGATGTTTGAAATATTCAACCTGTAATCAAGTAATAAGAATTTATTAAGAAAAATTTTATCATACATAGATAACTATAATATTAAGGTTTTGGGGAGATATCCCTAAAATTAAAAAAGTAAACTGTTGGTTGTCTCACATTCTGCCAATAAACTTTATAATGAAATAAAACACAGCCAAATTTTAGATGCTGATGGCAAGCAAGTATAATCAGATATAATATCATTAATAAAGTTACATTTTGTAATCCAAGTTTATTTGCCTAATGTTTTATTTATTTGTGATCCAGAATAACCTGAGATTTTCAAAATATGCAACTTAAGTTCATTTATGTTACTAAACCTACTAATATTGTATACTAATAAACAGACATTAAACCGTGGCTAAATTTCAAATATATGAAGAAAAATCATATATTTCTCTTATTATTCTATAGTCATTAAGGCTGAATGATTATTAAACAGTACATTATAAAATCAAGAGGTGAATACCTCAGTGTTTTGATCTATACATTTCAATTTAGGCAACAAATTAACCTTGAGGAAAGAACGTATTTTGAAATTTTTATTTTTTTTAATGAGAAAGGTAGGTAGTGCACATCAAAAGAAAAAAGTCTCATAAGAAAAAATGATTCCTTTTCATAAGATATTCTAATATATCACCACTAAAAAAAAGTAACATCTATCAACTTACTGTACATTTTCAAATATTTTTAAATAATTTATTAATTTAACATTAATCACATTTGACCCACCAACATATTTTTGCTTAACAGCATTATAAATTCAGCTAACTGGAACCAACTAAGAGAAAAACTTAAAATGATTAAAAAAAAAAAAAACACCAATAGCTAATACTAAAAATCTATAATATAAACATTTCAGAATATAGGTAATTATTCTAAATTATGATTTTGAAGCTCTTTTCAATTTCACATAATTTTGTGTATTTTGCACTATGCAACTTTATATAATACAAATTAGTATACTGTTCAATCAGATTATATACACTTAGCCCTGATTATCTATATTTGTTATCAAAAGAAAACATTTCCTTTCCTTGAGGCCTAAATTGTACTTGGCTTATTAAATATTTTATTAAAATTACCTATTTGAATTATCTATAGTTGTAATCAAGTATTCTGTAGGATAAAATAGGAAAGAATAACATGCCTCTATATGCTAGATGCTTACAATTATATTGCAGTAAAAGAAATATAATAAAATTGAGAAAACTTTAAGCCTTTTTTTTTTCTCTAATTTAAACTATGTTGTTAGCCTTGGTCATCTGCTAAAACAAGAGTAGGAAAAGTTGAAGTTAAAGAGGAGAGTGTGTGTGTGTGTGTGTGTGTGTGTGTATACACAACAATGTGTGCAAGCACATGTGTGTCTAAGAAGTGGCAACAGACTAGCAAGGCAGCATAAATGAAAACTTATGGTCTGATTGGAAGGAAAAAGACAAAGATAAAACAAAAATAACTTACCCTAACAATGATTGTCCAGAGTAAGGAAAACATCTTTATATTGTTTCCAAACTGGTTCACATCCTTTACCTTTTCAATGATGACTGTTGCCAAAGGAGCTTTTTCAAAGCATCAATGCTTATAAAATA
Organism: Tamias sibiricus; assembly: GCA_025594165.1. Taxonomy (NCBI): domain Eukaryota; kingdom Metazoa; phylum Chordata; class Mammalia; order Rodentia; family Sciuridae; genus Tamias; species Tamias sibiricus. Next base: position 35,449,746 of record CM046668.1, read on the forward strand.
CATTTTAAAAATTCAGAGAAACCCCACAACTATTGGTTTACAAAGTAGAGGATCCAAAATCCTGAGTTGTCTAAGGTCTAGAAAGCAGAAAGCCAAGCTAAGCTTTTATGTTTCATTAAAGACATCTCTATTAATAAAACATAGGTGAAGTGATGTGAAATTTTTACATGTCCTACCCAAACAAGGCATTGTTCTACAGAATAAATCACCATGGGTTAGCTTATATATATATAAATGGACATATAAATATAGATACCCACACAAATGTTTTTCAATCAGTAGTAAAATTCCTACCTTACTGAAAACATGAAGTTAATTACTGGTTCATATCAGAAAACCTGACAGTGATTTGAACATTAGCTGTTCATACACTTTTCACTTTTCCCCTTCTGATTTACTTCTAACAAATTAATTATGATATTATTAAATCAGTTATTATACTTTTATTTTATACTTTTATTATACTTTTATTAAATATATTCCTGAAGTAATATCTCCTCATTACCTTATTGAAATACATAATTAGGTGTACGTTTATTTACCTATTAAGTCAGTTTCAGAATATGACTCAACCATCCCTAAGCTAGTTCTCCACATGATCTCTTACTATCTTTGATTCCTGTTTCCTTTTGCAACCCTCTTCTCTCCTCTCCTTTTCTCTTATTATAAGTTTTTAATCTTTTTAAATCTTTAACCTTTTTAATCTTAACCTTTTTAATCTTGCTAAGAAACTAAAAGTGAAAGCCTGTTAAACTAAGCTTGTTATTGTTTTTAATACATTAAGTATCCATATTTAAATATAATTTTATAAAATAAAGCATTCAGGTGCCCTGGTTTGAAGAACTTTATGAGAAAATTATGTCATACTTAATGAAAATTAACTATTTCTAATACACAAAGAAAAAACTAAATTAGTGGTAAAATGTATTGTGGTCAATTTTGCAAAAATCATCAAGAACACATAATTAATCTCTCTAAACCAATAAGTAAAAAATTTTTAAAAAAAGGAATAGGAAGTAAAGCCCAGGCAGTCCCAGGACAGTCCCACCAATCCATGCAGAGACCAGGCAGGCCCAGGACAGCCCCTCTGATCCATGCAGAGCCCAGGCAGGTACAAGACAGTCTTGCTAACCCCAGCAGTGACAAGTCAGGCCCAAGACAGCTCCCCGGTCCCTGAGGAGACCAGGCAGGCCCAGGACAGTCTTGCCAACCACAGCAGAGACCAGTTAGGCCCAAGATAGCTCCCCCATCCCTGAGGAGACCAGGCAGGTTCAAGACAGTCTTGCCAACCCCTGCAGAGCCAAGGCAGGCCCAGGACAGCCCCAATGAGCAGTGAAGAGCCCAAACTCAGGCCAGGACCACCCTGCGAACCCGCGAAGAGCCAGGCCCAGTCCCAGGTACAAGACTGCCCACTGTGCTGAGGACCACACCCACATACCACAGCACTGCATCTCCAAAGAGGCCCCTCAAAGCAATCCTTGGGCTTGCCTGTTCAGTCCCATATCTAAAAGTGGCCACCACCATCTTGGGACACCTCGAACACCATCTCAGGTTATCCCTGCTGCTGGCACAACCATCTTTACTTGCAGCAGCTTCTATCTTGGGACACTGGCTAGTGGCTGGAAGTCAACACCAAGGTACTTACAGGTTTGACACTACCCTGCCACCAACTATGGACACAGCCGTATCCATATAGGGACAACAACCAGAACCCAAAAGACCATCACCAACATTCCTGCAGGCTTGGGTACTCCAGAGGTGTCCCTGCTAGGTGTGCAAACAGCCTCTATTTCATTGAGAGACAGGAAAGAGTCTTGCACTGGGCCACCTCTTTCTATCTTTTCTCCTGTTTATAGCCAACTTCTGCTGATTCATCTTTTACTCATACTATGATATAATACCTCTATATTCTTACCTCCTACCACATAAACATCACACCCCACACACCCCTGTTTTTCACTTTGTCCACCATTACAATCTGTAGACCCTTTTGCAAACCTACTGTTTATATTCCAGATAATAACTGAAAACATCATTCCTGTTTATTGTTATAAAACTGTAATAGTCTAAACAGGAACTACTTTGTTTAAGGCTGTATATCGTTTGCAGTGGGTGCTATTAATATTGATCTCCCCAATAAAGGTGAAATATCGGTAACCTGCAGGGACACTATAAGATTATAGGGTAGAAACTGTAATACCTTGGATCCACGTGACTAGAAGGGAAGACATGGAAAGCATGAAAAGACAAGGGAAGAAAGTACTCCAAACAAACCAAGATGATATAATAATAGAATCCATTGAGAGCACAGTAGATGAAATGTAAGAGAAGGAAATAAAACTGACCACACAGTGAAGACGGCAAGAAACAATGAACAGAGCATCCAAGAACATAGGATAACATCAAAAAGCCATATCTAAGCTATATTGGGATAGAGGAAGGCACAGAGGTAAAAACCAAAGGAATGTAAAATCTCTTCAATGGAATTATATCAGAAAATTTCACAAACATGAAGAATGATTTGGAACATCAAATACAAGAAGCTTATAGGACACCAGATGTACAAAATTACAACAGATCTACTCCAAGGCACATTATAATGAAAATGCCTAGCATACAGAATAAGAATAGAATTTTAAAAGATGCAACACAATAATTTCATATTACATATAGGGGGGAAACCAATTCAGATCTAAGCAGATTTCTCAACCCAGACCCTCAATGTTAGAAGATCTGGGAACAACATATACCAACCTCTGAAAGAAAATGGATGCCAACCAAGAGTCTTATATCCAGCAAAATTAAGCTTCAGATTTGATGGCAAAATAAAAACCTTCCATGATAAAAGAATTTGTAACTAGGAAGCCTTCACTATAGAACATTCTCAGCAAAATATTCTATGAGGAAAAAATAAAAAACAATAATGAAAATCAGGAAAGGGAGAAACTACAATAAAGGAAAATCCAATCAAAGGAGAAACCAAGTCAACTAAGAAAACAAACCAAACCAAAATGACCAGGAATGCAAACTATATTTCATTTATAACCCTGAATGTTAATGGCCTAAACTCATCAATTAAAACATAGAATAGCAAACTGTATTAAAAAGCAAGACCCAACAATAGGCTGCCTTTACGAGACACTCATCTTATTGGAAAAGACATCCACAGACTAAAGTTGAAAGGATGGGAAAAAAAAATACCACTCATGTGGACCGCATAAACAAGCAGGGGTTTCCATACTTATATCAGATAAAGTGGACCTCAAACCAAAGTTAGTCAGAAGGGATAAAGAAGGATATTTCATACTGCTTAAGGGAATCACACATCAACAAGACATAACAATCATAAATATTTATGTCACAAATAATGGAGCATCTGCATATATCAAACAAACCCTTCTCAATTTAAAGAATCAAACAGACCACAACACAATAATAGTGGGTGACTTTAACACACAACTCTCACCACTGGACAGACTTCCAAACAAAAACTCAACAAAAAAAATTATAGAACTCAATTGTCACATCTTCCTTGTGACAAGCGAGCAAGCCTCCTTGTTAGAAATAATAGGGAGAGAAAGTAAGGCATCTCTCCCTCTTCTAGGAACGAAGTATGACAAAAATGGCGCCGCGATGGTTAATTCTATCTCCCTATTCTTACTGTGTCTCTGTGTGACCACTAGGGGCTCATAAGTTAGGTATTAAACATAAATCTGGCCACACAAATTTACACTGTGGAGTCTGAGCCAGGAGCTCCATAGCAAATTCTTTAATACATGAGTAAAACAGGCTTATAATTAGACATTAGGCTTGTAAGTAATGATTATACTTGTGGCTCTTGCTGTGCCCCATAGTTCAGACTTTTCTAAGTTATAGCTATAAGGTTTTAAGTTATAGTTATAAGGCTTTCTTGTGATTGATAAGGATTCTTTTATCTTAGGTAAGTTTAGGATATTAGTCTAAGAGATATTGATATAAGTTTTCCATGATAGAGACCCCTTAGATCTAACACTTGATCAAAGGAAAAATACCTGTTAGCTTAACTTCTGAATAATAGCTATACTTCCTTCTTTCTAGTTCAAAACAAAGTCATTATAGGAAACAATAGTAAGTTGAGTTCAGTTAAGGTTTAGCTATGATATATTGGAGCAATCTAGCTGTGAGAAATCATGAGTGGACTTAAGGGGTTACGGAAATAGGTTTGGGTGAAAACATGTTTTGTACTGCTATACAATTGTTCTTGACATTTAAGATTGATCAATATATGCTTTTTTTTACATCTTTAGATAAGTTTAATCAGTAATATGTACTTAGAACAATATCCTGTTTCCCTCAGAATGTATAACCCTGAAATTCTTTAATGTAACTTGTTTCCTTCATAATGTATAACTCTGAAATTTTTTAATGTAACCTCAAAAGCTATAACGTAAAAGACTGTGCTATCTGGGCTATAAAAACTCAGGTAAAAGAAGTAAAGTCAGAGTTAAGCCTCCAGACTTGTGTGCTACGTCGTTTATCTCTCACATTTTTGCCGACGTCTTCACCCCCCAACTTTCCAGAGCTGGACTCCGGCACTCAATAATACATCAATAATTTAGACTTAACAAACATACATAGAATATTTCATCCATCAAAGAGTAAATACACATGATTCTTCTCTAAAATAGACCATATGTTATGCCACAAACCAACTCTTAGCAAATACAAAAAAATTGAGATAGTAGTGTGCATTCTACCAGACCATAATGGAATGAAATTAGAAATCAATGATGAAATAAAAATATAGAAGCTACCCCAACACCTCAAGACAAAATAATACACTACTGAATGATGCATGGATAGTAGAAGAATCAGGGAGGAGATTAAAAAAAATTGTTAGAGGTAAATGAGAATTCCAATACAACATACCAAAATCTCTGGGTTACTAGGAAGGCACTGCTAAGAGAAACATTAAGTGTATTGAGCTTTTTCATTAAAAGAAGAAAAAGTTAACAAATAAATGACCTGACATTACATCACAAATCCCTAAAAAAAGAAGGAAAAATCAACACCAAAAGTAGTAGAAGGCAGGAAATAATTAAAATCAGGGCTAAAATCAATGAAATTGAAACAAAAGGAACAATTGAAAAACTGACAAAACGAAAAGCTGGTTCTTTGAAAACAATAAATAAAATTGATAAACTCTTGAAAAAACTAAGAAAAGGAGAGAAAAATCAAATTACTAAAATTCACGACGAAAAAGGAAATATCATGATACCATTACAATACAGAAGATAATTAGAAACTATTTTGAAAACGTATACTCCAATAAAATAGAAAATATCAAAGACACTGATGAATTTCTAGAGAAATATAAGGTGCCCAACTGAATTTGGAGGAAATACACAATTTAAACAGATCAATTTCGAACAATGAAATAGAAGACACTATTAAAAGCCTACCAACCAAGAAAAGCCCAGGACCAGACAGATTCTCAGCCAAGTTCTACATGACCTACAAAGAAGAATTAATACCAATACTCCTCAAATTATTCCATGAAATAGAAAATGAAGGAACCCTCCCAAACTTATTCTATGAACCTAATATAATCCTGATACCCAAACAAGGCAGAGACACATCAAGGAAAGAAAATTTCAGGTCAATATCCCTGATGAACACAGATGCAAAAATTCTCAATAAAATTCTGGCAAATTGAATACAAAAACATGTTAAAATGATAGTGCACCATGATCAAGTGGGGTTCAGCCCAGGGATGCAAGGTTGGGGTTCAAAATATGGAAATCAATAAATGTAATTTATCACATCAGTAGACATAACAATAAAAATCATATGATCATCTCAATAGATTCAGAAAAGGCATTTGGTAAAATATAACACCCTTTCATGTTCAGAACTCAAGAAAAACTAGGAATACTAGGAACATACCTTAACATTGTAAAAGCTATTTATGCTAAGCCCAAGGCAATTATTCTAAATGGAGAAAAATTGGAAGCATTCCTTCTAAGAACTGGGACAAGACAGGAATGCCCTCTTTAACCACTCCTCTTAAATATAGCCCTTCAAACTCTAGCCAGAGCAACTAGAGAGATGAAACAAAATAAAGGGATATGAATAGGAAATAAAGAACTCAAACTATCACTATTTGCCAACAACATGATTCAATACTTAGAGGATCCAAAAAACTCCACCAAAAAAAACCCTCCTAGAATAAATGAATTCAGCAAAGTATAAGGATATGAAATCAAAACCCATAAATCAAATGCATTCCTATACATGAGTGATGAACCCTTCAAAAGAGAAATTAGGAACTACCCCATTCTCAATAGCACCAAAATAAATAAATAAATAAAATACTTGGGGATCTAACAAAAGAGGTGAAAGACCCATTGAATGAAAAATACAGAACACTAAAAACAGACATTGAAGAAGACCTTAGAAGATGGACAGATCTCCCATGTTCTTGGACAGGAAGGATTAATATTGTCAAAATGGCCATACTACCAAAATTATACAGATTCAATGCAATTTCGATTAAAATCCCTTCCATCAAAATCCCTCATAGAAATAGAAAAGGCAAACATGAAATTCATCTGGAAATATAAGAGACCCAGAATATCCAAAGCAATCCTTAGCAAGAAGAGTAAAGCAGGAGGAATCACAATACTAGACCTTAAAGTACACTACAGAACTATAGTTAACCAAAGAGGTATGGTATTGGCACCAAAATAGACACATAGACCAATGGTACAGAATAGAAAACACAGAGACAAACCCACAAAAATATAGTTATCTCATGGCAGACAGAGGTGCCAGAAACATACATTGGCGAAAAGATAGCCTCTTCAAAAAAATGGTGCTAGGAAAACTGGAAATTCATATGCAACAAAATGAAATTAAACCACTATCTCTCATCATGCACAAAGCTCAACTCATAGTGGATCAAGGACCTAGGAATTAAACCACAGACCCTGCACCTAATGGAAGAAAAAGTAGGCCCAAATCTTCATCATGTTGGATCAGGTCTTGACTTCCTTAAGCAGACTCCTAAAGTGCCAGAAATAAAATCAAGAATTAATATATGCGAAGAATTCAAACTAAAAAGCTTCTTCTCAGCAAAGGAAGCTATCAATAACGTGAAGAGAGTGCCCACAGAGGGAGAGAACATCTTTACTACACGCACATCAGATGGAGCACAAATTACCAGGATATATAAAGAACTCAAAAAACTTAACACCAACAAAATAAATAACCCAATCAATAAATGGGCTAAGGAACTGAAAAGAAAATTTTCTCAGAAGAAGACATAAAATTGATCAACAAATATATGATAAAACATTCAACATCTCTAGTAATTAGAGAAATGCACATCAAAACTACCCTAAGATTTCCCCTTGCTCCAGTCAGAATAGTAATTATCAAAAAATACAAGCAATAATAAGTGTTGATGAGGAGGTGGAGAAAAGGTACACTCCTACATTGCTGGTGGCACTGCAAATTGGTGCAACCACTATGGAAAGCAGTATGGAGATTCCATGGAAAACTGGGAAACTTGACCTAGCTATCCCACTCCTTGGTCTATACCCAAAGGATTTAAAATTAGCATACTATAGTGACATACCCAATGAATTTTCATAGCAGCACAATTCACAATAGCTAAACTGTGGGAGCAACTTAGATGCCCTTCAACAGATGAATGGATAAAGAAACTGTGGTACATATACACGATGGAATATTACTCAGCATTAAAAGAGAATAAAATTATGGCATTTGCAGGTAAACGGATATATTTAGAGAATATCATGCTAAGCAAGGAAGCCGAGCCCAAAAAACCAAAGGCCAAATGTTCTCTCTGATAAGTGGATGCTGACCCATAATGAGGACGGGGTGGCATGGGGAGAATGGAGGAGCTTTGATTGTGTAAAAGAGAGGGAGGGAAGAGGAGGGGGCTTGGGAGTAGGGAAAATGGTGGAAGGAGATGAACATCATTACCCTAGGTATATGTATGACTACATATGTGGTGCAACTCTACATCATGTACAACCAGAGAAATGAAAAGTTGTGCTCCATTTGTGTACAATGAATCAAAATGTATTCTGCTATCATGTATAACTAATTAGAACAATTTTAGAAGAAGAAAAAGAAGAAGAGGAGGAGGAGGAGAAATAGTAGTACTGGTGGTGGTAACAGGATTACTTGTTTTCCACCTAGTTTGTTTTGTTTGTTTGTTTGTTTACTTACACTGTGAATTTTGAACTCAGTGGCACTCGACCACTGAGCCCTATTTTGTATTTTATTTGGAGAACGGGTCTCACTGAGTTGCTTAGCACCTTGCTTTTTTGCTGAGTCTGGCTTTGAACTCAAGATCCTCCTGCCTCAGCATCCAGAGCCACTGGGATTATAGGTGTGTGTGCCACCATGCCCAGCCTCCACCTAGTTTTATATTGTTTTGTAAACTTATATTTAAACTGAAAGATGAATTCCAGGATCAAAATCTCTGGGTTGCAGGAGACAGACTATATAATTTAAATTGACTCATTATGAGTATGCAGAATCCAGACCCAATGGTTTATTACATCAAATGTTGTGGTTTAAGTAACAACAGTTATAAATACCTGGAAAAATGAAATCCATACTCAAAAACAAAACACATATGAACCAGCCCCCCTCAGCCCTGAAGTCAAATCTAAGAATCATATTCCATTCTTCTTCTATCAAAACTCTACCCATTATTGAAAGCCCAGTATAAAGTTCATTCTTCTTATTCTATACATTCATACTATCTGCAAGATAACAGGAGTTAAACTGTTCATGAAAGTAAGTCCTGTCTTCAACTTAACCAGAGATGTCTCTGTAGTAGAAACCACATTCTACAACTTTCTTTATTAATTTCAATCTAACTGACCTGAACACTAAAGTAATAATTTTAATAGAAAACTAAAAACCTCAAATAAAAACAGTTCTTTTAAAATCTAACCATAACTCCAAAGCAATAAAAATAAATTAACACATATTAGTTAAGAAAGACTGTTTTCAGAATCATTGATATAAGAATTGGAAATTAAGAAAAACAAAATACTTGATTGAAATAATGAAATATGCACAACAATTATGATACTTGAGAAATCTACAAAAGTGATTTTGTAATTACAGTGACATACACTTTTTAAGAAGTAATTTCATAAACAATACTGAATAAGAAATTATTTACTTAGAATGCTCAAATGAAAGATCATCTTCCTTTTTCTCCAAGTTTATAATCCTCACTTAGGAACCTTTTATAACATGTTTACTATTAGAAAAAGTAAAGTCACTAAACTGCATTAATCATATTTCCTTATTAATTAATGCATTAATTTTTTATTAAAAGTTTTAACACACATGGGTATTCACACAAATATGTATCTTAATTAAGTATATACGTGTATATACATATATGTACATATACATAGGGGTGAGAGTATGTGCATACATGTGTATATATATACACACATACACCCACACATGCACATACATATATATCTCCAGTCTCTAGTTAGAGTAAATTCAGATTGGCCTGTATGTATAGCCTACATTGGAATAAGAATGCTTATGATTAAATATTGAAAAATTTCCCCAAATGTTATATAAATCTCTGGTGAGGGCAACCAAAGGAAGAAACCATGAAAACATCAGTATCCATAAGGAATCATCAGCTTCTTTTTGTTTGTTCCAGTTATAAATTTTGCATTTGCACATTGCTGCCTAGATTTTCAAAGAGTTCTGCAATGATTAATTTAACAATCCCCCCATATTGCTATAATATAGCCAAGAACTTTACACATATATAATTTATAATACCTATATCAAGGATACCTTAGTGAACAAAATAGAAATTCTAATATCTAGGAATATCATTAATACAGAAAAGGTCAAATTACCACCAAATAGGACTTTTATACTCAAAATAGACCTCTCAAGTGTGGGTGTTTTAGTGGCAAGGATATATGAGAATAAACATAAACAATGGTGAATCTTTCTTTGAATCATTGGATGTGTTTGGAAGTTACAAAAATGAATTTCAAAAAACTCTTAACAATTACAAATATGTAATAAAAGCTACTAAATGCTAGCCCTTGTACTAGGTGCTTTGTATGAATTATTTCATGAAATTCTCACAATGACCCTCAGAGGTACACAACATGAGAAGGGTAGGCAAACTTCTTTTGTACAAGGCTGAAAATAAACATTTCAGGCTTCATGAGCCATCAAAGGTCCCAGTCTATGCACAGTGACTCAGTTCTACAGGTATAGGGTGAGTGAGGTCATAGACAATATATTAAGCAATGGGCATGGCTGAATTTCAATAAAAATTTATTTTTTTAAAAAAAGGCAGCAGTCAGACTTGGCCCACAGGCCATATAATTTGCCAACCACACAATTGAAATTCAAATTTTGCCAATGTTAATATTTAACATTCACATGCCCACACAGCTGGCCAGTGATAAAGTCAGAATTTGAACTTAGGTCTCTTCTTGCAAAATCAAACAGCTGATTAATATGCTTATCTACCCCTCCTGACAGCAATCTGAAGAGCTATTTAATAATAAAAATATGAACAAATATATTCTGGAATAAAAAAAAAACAAATTAAAAACTGTCAGGTTTATAAAAGACAAAATATATTAAAAGAAACTATACATTTACAATAGTAAGGATGCAAACCCTAGAAAATAAAAGCTTATGCTACCCATGATATCTGGTAGAAGTTAGAGAGCTGTTTTTAAAAATTACATTTTTAAAAGCACCATGGTATGTTTTAGGATTCTTCTTTATATATAATGACACAGGATGAATTGCAAAAGCCACCCACAAGGGTCATCAATGCCCAGGCACTTTGCAAATGTATATCCTGTAGTCAGGTTGAGAATAATGATCTATACCTGGCCAAATCCTGCTCAGCAGAACAAAGCTGTCCTCTTAAAATCCCATTTCATTTGGAATAAAATCTAGTCGACAGCTCTTATGTCAAAGTCCAATAATATGGTCTTATTTCAGTCTAATATTTTTACTTCCTCTTACCCATTAAGCACAAGTGACCATGGACTTTTATTTATTTATTACTTATTCTGTTCCTGAAGCAAGTCAAGCTCATCTCAGCCACAGATACTTCACACCAGCTATTACTTCTACCTAGAATTCTCTTCCCCTATATCAGACTGCAGCTCAAACTTCAATCAGATGTTACACAGCAATGATGCACATTGTAGCAGGATTTTCGTAATGATCATTTTCCTCAGTATAATCAATTGCTCCAGCAGAGTTGTGTCTGTTTATCTTATTGTCTTTGTATCTCCAGAGCCTGCAAGAGTGCCTGGCACTTGGAAAACACAGTAAATACTTGAAAAATGAAGAAATGAATGATGAGGTATGGAAGGGGAGGTACAGACTAAATAGTCAGACCTCTTGGGCCATTGTACCACACTGTACCACATTGTCCCTTCTGATTTGATGCACTTCACTTTAGAAAATCACACATAGAAAAGAGAGGAAAAAAAAGAGTTATCTAGACCTCAAAGAAATTAAAGTGGTATTTGAAATCCACAGTGTCTTGTTGTTTTATTCAAGGGAAAGGAACCAGTATGGAGTTTTTGTTTGTTTGTTTTGTTTGTGTGTATGTGTGTGTGTGTGTGTGTGTGTGTGTGTGTTTGTTTGTTTTTTAGATTATGATGGACAGCTGTTGCTGGAGCAGAATGTCTACCTTTACATAAGAAGACTTGTAAAATCTCAGAATGTACAACTAGTATTTTATTCATTTTGTCCTATTGTTTTAATTATTTGTCATATTATTTTAATATTTTAAATGTATTTTTATCCTGGATTTTTATATAATGTTACATTGTTTGCTTAATCTTATTTTTTGAAATGTTCATCCAATTTTAAAAATATTTACTTTCCTCTTAATTGCACTTATTTAACTTCATAAAATTTCATATAAAATTTATAACTATTTAATTCTTCTGTCTTAACTCTTCTCTAAATTTCTCAAAACTTAATACTTTTAAAATTTCTTCAACTTTTAGGTTACAATGCATTTGTTATTTTTAAAAGCTTATTGTAGGGCAGCATTAAGAAGTACAGCATTAAGAAGTACAAAACATATATAAGGGAACATATATAAGAAAAGTCTGTCTTAAGCAAGGCATATTATCTCATTCATCTATAATTAATTTTATATTGTTCCTTCACGTTCCTTAGAACTTAATCTGCTACTTTTACCAAAACTGATTCTTGTTGCTTAAAAATCACTAAATTGGATAGTATTTTTAAATATCAGCATGCCATTAATCACACAACCATCAAGGGTTCTCTGGCTTGATTCTCCTATGTCAACCAGTGACTTCCGCTATGAGGTGATGTGCAACCTAAACCCTATGGCCCACCTCTGTAAGAACTGTGTGTGGCTCTGGAGCAAACCAGTTCCTCTGTAGGATGAAGGCAAGTGTGGGAGGCACTATCTAGTTAAATGTACTTTGTTTTCCACTGGAAATCCTTCTTGAGAAATTTTATTTAAGGAATAAATTCTGAATGCTATTATTTGATTACATCAGGCATTTAAGAAAGCTGCTTATTTAAACAACACTATTTTCCTCCCTTTCAGACAAGACCTCCCAAATTACATTTTCAACACTTCTTTCAACTTTCACTAAAGGTCACTAAATAGTGATATTTGCTATTTCATTGACATGTATAATTGTCATTGTGAACACTTCCAACTACATTACTCAATGACCCCTAAAGAATGTCCAACATGAGATAACTGTCAGTCACAATATATCTGTTAACTCCTTAGGATGATTTCCTGTCCCCTTTCACTTCTGGCAGTGTGCATGCTGGGATAAATAAAGAACAGAAAACTACCTTTTACTGAGAATCCATAATGTGTCAAATGCTTTATCCATATAATCATGTTTAATTTTCTCATTACACTTATGGTAAGATGTAGGGGAGGCAAGATCTTTACTTATAATTTCTTAGGGTCTCCATCTGGGTCTGAGAATTAAATTGAAATAAGACAAATTAACAGGAGAAAACCATACACATTTGAGTTTTATATGACATGAGAGTATTCATAATGTAAGAAAGATGCAAAAGCGTGGCAAAACCTAAATACCTATATGCTGTGTTTAACAAAGAATGACAACTATGGGAAAAAGTAAATAAAATCAATGGGGAACTCAAGGAAATGTTATTTTTAAGAAGGCATTTTTGTTTATAATTCATTCTTCTCATCTCTTCTGATGTGAAGGTTTCTTTCCTCCTGGCACAGGAAGGGCAACTCTTACATGGTAATTTCGCCTTGTGCTTTCCGGAAGAAAAAGAGGAATCAGTATCCTCCTCACACCAATCTTGTTTTTCAAGTGCCTTTAACTCAAAGCTATCAATATGCCAAGATGGAATATTTTGGAGTGGCATGTCCTGAACTCCTTTAAGAGGTTTTCATTTCCTAACTACAAATGAGAAAAATGAAACAAGAGATGTTGAATGATTTTCCTAAATCACTTGGGCAGATAAATGAAGGTTTGGGACTCTTGTCCAGTTCTGACTCTTCCAACTCTCAAACAGCTTACAGCCAAAAAACTTTAAAGTTAGATTTTTTAGTCTCAAAGGAAGTATACCAAAGATTATAGCCCACATAAGTTTCTCTATCATTCAAATATTATTTTCTAATTTTTGCCATCTAAGTTTGTTTTGTTTTCTGCTCTTATTCTTTTGCTAGTTATTGATGTGTTGGTGAAGTTAGTACAGCTTTGGATGTATCACAGGAATCCCATGGAACTTGTAACAGTCCTCCTAGACTTCTTTTTTCAACATCCTCCTTACTCAAAAATAATTTAATTTATTAATTAAATTACCTTTCCTATGCATTCATTGTTGAATTGCTGGCCACTAATGGTCAAATCTATTTTGGAAAGAAATATTTTAAAATGTTAATTCAGATATTAGAGATGTAAGCATGCAAATTGCTCACAGCGGAATGCCAAACAGACCAAATGTGGCACTCATACTTGTCACTAACAGAAAAAAATGTGATCAAACTTTATTAAAAAAAAGAAAAACATGAGGGACAAAGGGGGGGGAGAGAAACAGGCTATAACAAATCAGCAAAGATGCAAATAGAAGCAGAGAATGAAACAAGCACATAAACAAGTGGAAATGTTAAAATAATGGATATACACAAAAATTAGTATTGCTCTATGACATAAACTCTTCTGCTCATAATTATCTAACTTTTTAAACTATTATTATGTCATGTCACATGCCTGACCTATTGATTCAAACTTTGCCTTCTTCATTCACAGAGTAAACCTCAGTACCAAAACTGCAAAAGCAACTCTGCACTTGACGTTTCTACCTCTCCTTGTCACCATCCAAGCATACAATTCCTTGACCTTTGATTTAGCAAGTTAATCAAAGAATCATTTCAAAGATTCTTTGTTATATAGTGTTTGTTAGTCTTTGACAATAGTTTTAAAATAAACTGAAAAGTGTGTCTCTTTTAAAGATGAAAGAGAGGAAAATTTAGTTGAAGACAAATGCATTCTTGTAAATAAAATTTTGTCATGTTTATAGATAAAAGGCCAACAATTGTTTCTCATGATTCATAAACACTTCATAGGGAAATACGTCTTTGAAGGTTTATGATCTTATTAAAACAAGAAAAAAATGATTTTGATAAATTGAGGTGGTGCATATATTTCTTTTTTTTTTTTTTTGCTTGATAATTTTTTTTTTAATAAACAGATGGGCTAGGACCCAGTAAAAACATGTAACTTATTAAATTGAAAGAATTAATGTACAACCTGATTTATACAAATTAACCTCTCAGGAAGTTCACAGTGTTGTATAAATACAGATTGGACAAAGCTAACTGGAATAATCTAATAACTAGCTAGTAATTTAGTAGCTAACTGGAATACCAGTGACACATAAATTTATACACACACACACACACACACACACACACACACACGTTAAAAGATACAAACAAAAGTCACTTGAACAGTTCCACTGATTTATCAATTCAAAAGTTTGAGTTGTGGCCCAAGGACCTCAGAACACTGTCATTACAATGGTGGCTGGAAACAGAAACACAATAGCTCTCTGAAGGCCCAAGGCTTGTTGATAACACCTGTAATTGTAGGTGGCTCTACTTGAAAAGAACCACACAGCTTTCCTCTTCAGTGGTGGCCACTGTGTTCCACAGAGGGTCAGAGGTAACCAGGGTGCTTTCAAGTTCAGTTTTATATATATTTTTTTTTTTTTTTTTTTGTACCGGGGATTGAACTCAGGGGCACTCATCTACTGGGCCACATCCCCAGCCCTTTTTCGTATTTTATTTAGAGACAGGTCTCACTGAGTTGCTAAGTGCCTCGCCATTGCTGAGGCTGGCTTTGAACTCGCGATCCTCCTGCCTCAGCCTCCCAAAGTGCTGGGATCACAGGCATGCGCCACTGCGCCCGGCTTCAGTTTTATAATTTTGAAGAACTGGATTGTGAGCACTATCAAGTTAAAAACATAAAAGGGGTCTGGTTCCCCTACTTCAACAGAAAATTTCATTCACTAATTAGAGCAGGAGATTTAATCTAGTGACCTTCTTTTGGAATCCAATTTAAATGAAACAATTGATTTTAAGATTTTGACCAGACAAATACCGAGTCTTTGAAAAAAGAAAAGCAATTTCTATGGAAATCTACATAGAAATTAAAAAAAAAAAAAAAAAAAAAGAATATTGTCACTAAAGAGAGATTCCCCCCACAGAGTTCCCTTGTACACAAATTATTTAAAAGTCTATCAGGAAGAACAGCACCAAATCTTAACACAATGAAAGTATTTTGGAGCAAATTCACTTTTCAAGTATAAACCAGCAAACAAGAAGTGCTGATTTTTTAGCAACAGCTAAAAAATTTCTGACAAAAATATAATATAAAAAGTCAAAACTCACCTAATATATTACATTTAGTTCAGAAGCCCACATTTAAGAAGGATATAGACAAATTCAAGTTTATTAAAAAATAAGAATTCAAAACCATGTAATACAATAGGAAAAAAATATAATCTCTGAAAACAGAAGTTACCACAGGATATAATGCTCAAATGTAAACTATGTAGAAAGTGACTGGATCTGCTATGTGAGCTTGCATAAGTTACAAATTGGTAGAAGGATTTTGAATTTTACATATATATATATATATACATATATATGTGTATATACATACAGTAATGTACAGACCTGTGCTATATACACACATATATATACACATATGTATACACACACACACACACATATAAAATAGTAATGTACAGACCTGTCCAAATATGTAAAAGACTACTTCATAAGATGTGTTTTCAAACTACTGAAGACATTCAAGGGAAAGATCAATTAGGGATTACAAAGAAAAGACTAAAGATTAACTATGCCACTAAAGCCCTTTCAAAATCTTGCATTGAATTTTCTAGAATGAGAGTTATCTATATTAGGACAGTTCCCAGATTGACAGAGTATCTCACAGGAAAATAGCAGAATAGATGAAATAACTTTTATTGGTGGCAGAAATACATGTAACTAAGGCCTAATTTATAAATGCTTTTTTGATGAAGAGTTAGGGAATACTCAATACATACAATCATTATGTCAAGTCTAAATTATCAGAAACAAGATGTTCTTCAGAAATATAAAAAAAAATCTCAAGAAAAACAGTGTGTTGAGAAAAGTACAATGATCTGCATTATGTGTAGTAAAATCATTTTTTATCTTAATAAAATGCATTAGCTCTAATCCAGTATTGGTAGGAAGAAACACAAGTTTATAAATTCAGACATGTCATTTATGGGGGCAATAGCACTTGTAAGGCAAGCAAGATTTATAAAACCTTCCTATTACCAAAAATCCAAGCTTTCTAAAACCATGTGACTGATATAGCTTTAACTGAAGGATCATTTAAAAACTCTTACTCATTTTATTCACAAAGAAACAAAGATATCTTGCTCAGTGAACATAAGGATCCCAACTACTTTTAAGGTGTTCATCTAATATTATTGCTCTATCTAATATTATTATAACAAACCCTTTTTATCTTTCTTGTGTGAGTTTAATATGTGTTCCCTACAGCTAATGTAATCTAAAGAGGGGGAAAACACAATTTCTAAACTCTGAAGTTGAGAATTAGCTCTAAACCAAAGTGACCTTAACTGGCACTGATGTTGTAACTGCATAAGAAGCAAATGTCCCTGATTTGATTAAATTCACATACAAGTTATTTTTTAAGAGCCTATGTGAAAAGGTATTACCTATGCCAATAAGTTTTTGAAAATGAAGACTACTGTCAAATGCCCTAGTGAGATAATAAATATTATATAAATATGTAGTACATTTTCTTCAAGCCATTTTTCATTTCCTATGCAAAGGTAACAAAGTTTTAATTAACTTTTTGCCTCAGTATACTCTACCAAGGTTCCATAAATGATACTATCTAAAACTATAGTGTAATTTCACAATCAGGCTGTAAGTACTGAAAAGTCAAATATATTAACAGAAGGAGCCCTCTTCTTACCCTTTTATAGTAACACCAAATTTTCCTCGTGCCTTCCTACCACTATCCTTAAATCCTGGCAACCAAGAATGACATGTAAAAGGACTATAGTGTTTGGGGGGATTCCTTTTGAGACACGCTTTTTAACTCAGTGTGATTCTCCAGATATTCTTCCAATTATGAATGGATTGTTCTTTTCATTGCTGAATAGTATTCCATGGTATGGCCGTTTCCAGATGTTTCAGTCAGCTTTTTCACTGCTATGACCAAAAGTCCTCACAAGAATAATTTTACATGAGGAAAAGTTTATTTTGGTGCCAATGGTTTCAGAATTCTCTGTGCACAGATGGCTGACTCTATTGCTCTGTGCCTGATGATGCAGAACATGATGACAGAAGGGTATGGCACAGGAAAGCAGATGGGAACACAGCAACAGGAAGCAAAGAGACTCGCCTTACCACAGACAAATATGAAGAGCCCAAAGATATGCCCACCGATAACCCACCTCCTCCAGCCACAAGCTACCTGCTAAATTTACCACCCAGATAATCCCTATTGGGGGGCAGGGTTAATATACTGATTAGATTAAGGCTCTCATAGCCCAATCATTTCACCTCTGGACTTTCTTCTCTTATCTGTGAGCTTTTGGGGGACAACTAATATCTAAACCATAATACCAGCTTTTGGCCATTATGAATAAAATTGCTATGAACATTTATGGATATGTTTTTGTGTGAAAATTTTATTTTGGTACATATACAGAAGTGCAATTGCTGGGGTGCCCACGAGCTGCATAGTTTTACAAAATACTACGACGCTATTATGCAGAGAGATAGAACATTTTAGAAACTCACCAGGAGTCCTTACCAGCAATCAGTGTACTTTTGTTTTAGGTGTTCTAATACATATGTATTAATATCTCATTTATAGTTTTAATGTGCCTTTTTCAAATGGTGTTGAATATATTCTCATCCACTTATTATATATCTATGTATCCTGACTTCTGACATTTTCTCTTCAGGGTTTTATTTTCTCTACTGTAAAGTTTTAACATTTTTTATAAACACTAAGTTTGAGATTTTCATTAGATATGTGGTGTACAAACATTTTTCTCTCAGTTGGTAGCTTGTCCTTTTTATCCTAATAGGGCCTTCATATCTTTATTTAATGAAGTCCGAGTTTATCATTTTTTTTCTTTCATTGATTCTGTTATTGGTGTCAAGTATAAAACTTGTTAAGTACCCCTACAACCTGAAGGTTATTTTCCTGTTTCCTTGTTAAGCTTTTTAGTTTTACATCTTAGCCCATGATCTCTTTTAACTTTTGTAAAAGGTGACAAATTTAGGTTGAAATTAACTTTTTGCCTATAATATGCAACTACTCCAATAGCTTTTAACAGTTTATTCCACTGAAATGCTATTGTACTTTAGTAAAAAAAATCAGACAAATTTGAATAGGTCTATTTCTGGGTTCTCTATTCTGGTCAATCAATTTGTTTTCGCTATCTATTTTTATCACACTGTCTTCATTATTGGGGATAAACAATGAGTCTTCATATTGGAGAGACAGATTCCTCTCATTTTATCTTCTTTCCAAAGATTGTCTTAGTAGTTGCTCACTTTCCATTTAATTTCTATACCTTCAATATAATTTCTAAATAATCTTTTCTATATCTATTTTTAAAAGTCTTGCTGAGATTTTGTTTGGAATGGTCTTAACTGTTTATTCACATAGAAAGAAATAACATTTTTCACTATGTGTAGCCATCCAATCTATGAGTACAGAATGTATCTCCATTTAAATATTGTTTCTTTGGCAGTCTAACAGATTTTACTTTACAGTCCTGTATTTTATTATATTTACACCTGAATATTTATTTTGAATGAGAGAAGAAATAAAGCATAGGAGGAAAAAGGAAGGAGAGAAAACAATTATAAATGGTATTGGATATTTTAATGATCATATATTCCTTATTAGTTTAGTTTATAAAATATAGTTTTTTTTAACTTTTATTGCATCCTTCAGCCTTACTTAACTAACTTATTAGATTTTGAGGCTTATTTAGTTTGTTTGTTTAGACTTTTGGGAATTTTTACACAACAATCATGCTAACCACACACACACACACACACACAAAAAGACACTTCTATTTCTTCTTTTTTAATCTGTACATTTTTTTTGTTTGTTTAGACTTTTGGGAATTTTTACACAACAATCATGCTAACCACACACACACACACACACACACACAAAAAGACACTTCTATTTCTTCTTTTTTAATCTGTACAATTTTTTTTTTTTTTTTTTTTTTTTGGTACCAGGGATTGAGCTCAGGTGCACTTAAACACTGGGCCACATCCCCAGCCCTTCTTTTGTATTTTATTAGAGGCAAGGTCTCACTGAGTTGCTAAGTGCCTCACCATTGTTGAGGCTGGCTTTGAACTCATGATCCTCCTACCTCAGCCTCCCAAGTGCTGGGATTACAGGCGTGTACTACCGCACCTGGCTAATCTGTACATCTTTTATTTCCTGTTTTGCCTTGTTTCACTGGCTAGAACTTTCAGCACTATGCTAGATGAGAATGATGAGAATGAATACCTTTACATTTTTCTCAAACTCAGGAGGAAAGCATTTGGTCTGCAGCCATTAAATGTAAGGTTAGATTTAGGTTTTTAATAAGTAATCTATATTAAGCTTAAAAAGTTCCCCTCTAGTCCTACAGGTCTAAGACATCTTATGATAACTGGGTGTTAAATTCTGTAAAATGACTTTTTTGCATCTAACCTGATTTTTTCCTTTATATTGTTAATATTGTGGATTTCAGTAATTGATATTAAATATTGAATAAGCCTCACAGCTCTGGAATAATCCTAACTTAGTAATAGTATACAATTCCTTTTATGGATTGCTGAATTATGATTGCTACTATCTTAAGAATTTTGTGTCTGTGTTCATGAGGAATATTGATCTCCAGTTTTCTCTTTGTTTCTTTATCTGATTCTGATAAAAGGGCGACACTGGCTTTACACAATGAATTGAAAGTGTTTTGTTTTTGTTTTGTTTTGTTTTGTTTTGCTACCTTCTGAAAGTGACTTATGAAATTAGTACAAATTTGTCTTTAAAAGTGTCATAAAATTATCCATGAAAAATATCTGTACCTGGACATTTCTTATTTTAGATACCTTTAAATTATAAATTATATTTTGAATAAAGGATATTCAAACTATTTTATCCCAAGTAAATTATAGTAGAAGTTTTTTTAGCAATAGATTCATTTTATGTAAGTTGTCAAATTTATGGATGTAGAGTTTTTCTTAATATTCCCTTTTGATGGCTGTAGAGTGATAAAATTTAAAGGCTAAAGAGAAGGAAATTTCTTGTCTTTACCCATATTTTTACTTTCCATTTACTTTCTGATAAACTACTTATTTTATCATCTCTTCTGTTCAGATAATTTTCCTCAGTTATTCTTTTAGGTCTGCAGGCAACAAATCCCCTTACTTTTCTTTCATTTGAGAACGTCAATTTGCATATCATCTGGAAGGACATTTTCACTGGTTTTCCTTCTTTCTTTCTTTCTTTTTAGCACAGGGGATCAAACACAGTGGTGCTGAACCATTGAGCCACTGCTGTAGCCTTTTTTAATTTTTATTTTCAGTCAGGGTCTCACTAAGTTGCTTTGGGCCTTGATAAGTTGCTGAGGCTGGTACTGAACTTGTGATCCTCCTGCCTCAGCCTCCAAAGTTGCTGGGATTACAGGTATGTGCCCCCATGCTTGGCATTTTTTACTGGTTTCTAATTAATAAGTCTGCAACAAATTTCTTTAGTTAAGTAGTATTTTTAATATAAAATAGGCTCATGTCCCTAGAATAAATTGCTCTATATTTAATAATGCAGAGACAATGATATTGAACTTTTAATATGTACAAACTGTTTTCCAAAAGACCTAGAGAAAATTAGGTTAATAACAGTACACAGAAATGCAAAGAGAAAAGGTAAACTAGTTTACTCTGTAAAGCCCTTGCAACTCCATACTCCATGATTCCATATGACACCATGAGAACGATACTTTATCACATTAATATTTAGGCATGACTTAGAAGAATAAACTATGAATAGCAGTAAGAAGGTTTTTGCTTATTTTTTGTTTTGTCTTTGAAATTCTAAACCAATACCTGTTTAATTCCACTCCACTTCACCTTGGCATTTTTGCTTCATTTCTTTCCCACAGCTCAGAAATTTCATTGAAGTTACATACCCTCTACTTAATTGTCCTTTGTATAAAGAAGTTAAGGATGAGTTTTGGCTAACCATCATTTTATATATGAAGAATAAGTCTTTGAGAAAGGAGAATTAGTTACATACTAGTTGAAAAGTTAGGATTATGGAGCTGAAGCTGTGATTAATCCACTACCAATTTGAACTACTTGTGAGACATTTTCTGCACCTGAAAAACTACACTTCCAGAAAAAAACACATTACCTAATATACTCTTAGAAAACTCTGAAATTTATGAGTTAAATTTTAAAAGATCTTTAAATTCTATCAAAATAATGCAACATATGGAAAAGTATTTATCATTTTATCATCTACTGAAATGAGCATGCCATTTCATCATTTATTTTTTCAAAAGAGATCTCTTGATTGGTAAAATAATGATGTTGAAATTTTAAGCATTTGACTCTGCCCTGTCAGGAGGAGCATAACTAAAAACCATATTGCACAGATGGCTCAACACCATGGCAGACCTATACCCATAACATTCACTGTGGAAACTATATCTTTCACAGTATCCAAGTCTCCATGAAGTTAACTCAAATGTACCTTGCAAATATAACTACACATACATATGTGTAAAGAGAATCTACAATTTTCCACTAAAACAAACACAGTGGTTTTATGGTCTTCTGTTTAATCTATCCATGTCAAAATCAGAACAAAAACTTTTATTTCTCATATATTGAGGGTACAATAACAGTGTTATTATAATAATGAAATAAAATAAACAATTACATTATTTATTTCTAGACTTAAATGCAAATTTCTATATTTGCATATTTATACAAATTGTTTATAAAAATAAACATGGAAGTTAATTATATGGTAGTAGAAAATGGAATGAAAGATTGAAACTTATAAATTATTAACACCTAACACATCATTTCATGGGGAGTGGGTAAGATGAGTACTCAATAAAATTATGACTATGTGGAATGGAGGAAAATTATAAAGCAAATAATTATATACATAATTATTTTAAAATTATCCTCTAGGTAAAAAGGCATTCACATTTAAAAATTCTCTAGAGACTTAATTAAAATAAAAGGAGTTATCACTTCTCAAAATATGAGCAAGAGACATAATTTTGGCTTTGCATGTTTATTTTGACATTTTAAAGTGCATTTTAATATGAGAAAACAAAACAGCATTTTATATTAAAAATAAAGTTTTTCTCCTTATTTTAGTAGGTCTCATAGAGCAAAACCTTTCCATAATAAGTAAAATAGCATAATAAAAATGTCATCAATATTAAGAAATGCAAATTTATAAACTAAAACATCTCCATAGTTGGGAAAAACTGAACCTTATAAATCAAATGATATATTAGAAAATAAAACATTATTTCCTATTTTAAAAAATCACTACTTTTATACATTACTCAGGACACAAAATTAAAACAATACATTTTTGGAGGGGGGGGGTACTGTGGATTGAACCAAGAGCCTTGTGCATGGTAGGCAAGCATTTTACAACTGACCTATATGATGAGTGAAGGAACTCTGAATGGGGCAGGCGGGTGAGGAGGTTGGGAAAGATGGTAGAATGAGATGGACATCATTACCCTAGGTACATGTATGATTGCACAAATTGTGTGACTCTACTTCCTATACTACCAGAAAAGTGAAAAATACTGCTCCATTTGTGTACAAGGAATCGAAGTGCTTTCTACTGTCATGTATAACTGATTAGAACTAGTAAAAAAAAAAAAAACACAATGACATGATACATAGCAATTTAAAAAGCTACATATATATGGCATCATGGAAAAATAAAAGATTTTTTTTTGGAATAGGAGTATTTTTAATAGCAAAATATCAAAATGCAAAAGCAATAGCAAAGGAACTGGCATTGAAATATCTCATGAAATTTATAAATTTATAAGATACTATCTCGGGATATATAAAATTTTATTTTAGATATAATTCCAACAATTAACAAGCTTGTATTTGAAAGCAAGCACATGCTGTTAAAATAAAGTCAAAACACAAGTCACTGAAGTCACATGTGGTTCAATAGAAAGACTAACATGAAATAGGTAATACAAATACACTTAAACCTACAAATGTGGTATTTAAGGAAGAGGTCCAGGTTAAGGCTGCTGGAATGAGGTGGGAAAGTCAGTCAAGAACAGAGAAAAGGATGGGAATGAGAGAGAATTTATGATATTTCCTATGAGGCAAGATAGATCTTTGGTCTTAAAATATAATTCAGTTCATAAAGCAAAGTGGAAGAAGGAACACATTCCCAAGAAAAGGAATGACAAGGGTAAAGACACAAAGACTCAGTATGTAACAGGAACTCTTAACTATAAAATTTATGTTAGTTTATTTTTTTTAAAGCAATACAGATATCAGATTTCTCCATTTTTCCTAAACTTGTAATTCATCTTCCAGGACAATCGTTTCACAAACGTGATTGTTGTAACTCTTGGGTTTCAGTGAAGACCCTGCAGTTCCCAGTGGCCACAACTCATGAAACAAATAGAATTGTTTTTGTTCCAGGAAACACACTACACCTTGATGTTTAAGACAAGATTAGTTCACTGAGCCTGATGTTTATTTTTCTTAAGGTCTGTGTATTTCCTCCTATAAACTGATTACAGGTAAGTAATAAGGGAGAAGAAAAACAACCACATCCCTTTTTTTTGGGTACTGGGGATTGAACTCAGGGGCACTCGACCACTGGGTCACATCCCCAGACCTTTTTTTGTATCTTATTTAGAGACAGGGTCTCACTGAGTTACTAAGTGCCTCGCCATTGCTGAGGCTGACTTTGAACTCGCGATCCTCCTGCCTCAGCCTCCCAAAGTGCTGGGATTACAGGCGTGCGCCACCGCGCCCGGCAACCACATCCCTTTCTCAAGCAACTTTTAAAATAATTTAATATTCATGGTAAATGTCTTTTAATGTATGTATGGCTTCATAAAATTTAGAATTGGATTCTTTTGTAATAATGAAAACAGGTAAAAAGAAAGCTGTGACTGAAAATGCCCATGGCCCCATTGTTTCTGCCCTAAAGAAAACAGTAAAACAAGTTAGAACAAAGTTGTCACTGCCCAATCACCACCCCAAATGCAAGCATGTACACACACACACACACACACACACACACACACACACACTACACACAAATGATTGTGCCTAATGCACACACACACATTCACAAGCCTAGGATTTTTCCTATTATACTTGGATATACTTTTGTTATCTCCTGCTAATTCCAATTCTAAATACCTAGTAAACAATGTGATCGTGTGCTTGCGACCATTCAGGCAACAGAAGAATCCCCTTCAGTAAATGGACTAGAAATAGTAAGAATAATATCTGAGAATTATTTGAAACTACCTTTGATAGAAGAACTATCAAGAACTGGCAACTATAGAAGAACTGGCAAGTAAAACCTTGTTTATGTTTTATGGTCCCACAGCTTTTTCTCATATGATCAAAAACTATCCAGCTATAACAGACTATAGAGAGGGTTGGCTTAAAGTGTAACAGGACCTACATTAGATTTTGTATCATTTCTACTGAAGCTATTAGCATTCATCTATTTAGAAAACAACTGCCAAAGACTAGTTTAACACTAAATGATTTACATTTGTGAGTCACATCAAATCTGCACTTTGGAAAACTTAATCAGGCAACACTATGGAGAAGATATTTGATAATAAACTGAACATATTTGAATCATTGTCTCTCAAACTTATAATTAATTATACCTCCTGCTGTGGCTTATTATTTAAATATTATTATTTAATAGATTTGACCTGGAAAACTCTTTGTTGGTTTCATTAACTTTGTGGAAAAGGTAACCATATGGAAATTTAAAGAAATGGAGATGCACAATTGTCATGTAAACATTTACTGAAGGACTCCTAGGAGACTGCCTTTCTCCTGGCTTTCAAAGAGTCCTATGTGTGATTTAAGGAAAATCACAGCATTCTTCCTTCTCCTTGTCAGGCTGTTCTATAAGACAAATCATGGAGTGTTTTCATCACCACAATCTTCACCCCTAAAAGGACCTCCAACCCACTAGTCCTGCCACATCTTCTCTTACCAGTTACCCCACTTAAGACCTCCTATCCATTCTTACCCAACTTGGTATTCATCTGGGCCATCACTGTATTCATTCCCTGGCATCCCTCTCCTAATCTGAGCAAAACTCCACTCACCCCTGGTTAAATTCAACTTTCTGCTAAGTCCATACTTACATGGGTCCTCAAAATTGCTCAGAAATCCCATCACATCTCCTTATTGAAACCATTCTCCCAACCACTCAGAGGCAACCTCCTCTCATCTAGAATTTCTAGTACCTCTCTTTTCACTTTTAACTAACTGCCTTGCCTTTTACTTAACCAAGAGAAGAGAGAATTAAAGAATGTCATCAATACCCAATATAAACTACCCTCCCCCTGCATAAATATCCACAGACTTTACCTTCCCCTATTAATATCAGTAAGTTGTCCTTTCTTTCCTAAGAAATCCTCTATCAGTATACTAAAATCCAATCCCTTCTCAAGGGGTTCTCTCCTATGGCTATCCATTCTCTATGGACTCCCCAATTTTTCATTTTCTATCAGCTCAATCCCATCTACTGAAATACCTCTTACCTATCTTAAAAGAAACTTTTTGACTTTAGAGCTCCCTTTCAGTCACCAATCCACTTTTTTTTTCCTCCCCTTTAAAGAATATTCCCTCATAAAATCATCTACAGGTAGAACTTTCACTTTCTTATTCACCATTCTTAAACACATCAGAATTAGAATTTCAACCCAATAATTTCTCCAAAACTTTTTAGTCTAAATAAATGACCATTAAGCTAAATCAATGGCAAATTTTCAATCCTCATCTAAGTTTAACTCTGCAGATACAAATGGCACTGTTTGACACTACCTCATCATAGCCCTGATACTACGTCACCTGCAGATTCTTCTCTATCTTTTCAGCTGGCTCTGTTCTTTCAGATCTCTTTGTGTTACAATAACTCAGAATTCTCCTGTCAGACCTTATCTCTTTCCACCCGACTTTCTAGTTGATCTGATAAAATCTCCCAGCCTTGACTACATTATATAGCCAGATAACTTTTGACTCAATCTGCCAGTTGTAACTTTTCCACTGAATTCCAGGCTCATATATTTAACCCTCTAATCAACATTTCCATTTATACACTGAACATTCATTTCAATCTTGAGATACCCAACACTAACCTCTTCACTTTCCCCCAGATCTCTCCTCTCAGTTCCCCAAAGGTCTATATATGAGTCCTATAGGCTATACTACAGACCCCCAAAGTACATAAGTACCATTTTCATAGGCCCACTAGGTTAGTTTTTCAACACTATAATGAAACAACTGACAAGCAACTTAAGAAGAAGAGGTTAATTTAGCTCACAGTTTTGGAGCTTCAAAGTTAAAACGGGCTCTGTACAGGCTCTACAGTACAGAGAACAATGGTGAAAATGTGTGCTAGAGCAAGAGCAAGCAAATAGCCATATCTCCAGGAGCAGAGAAGACTAGAGGGGGCAAGCTTACTCCTTTTATAATCATCCCCCTCCAAAATCTCAAGGGCTTGCATAAAAGCAATCTTCCAATAGTATGTACCTAAAGACATAAGAACTTCCCACTATTCCCCACCTCATAAGGTCCCACAGTGTTCCAATACCATCACTCTTGGGACCAAGTCTTTAATCATGATGAATCATGATGATCAACCTATACTCAAACCACATCACCTAAGTACCACTTGGACAAAATCTTAGGGTTAGTTTCTTTCCTCCCCTCACATACAACCACTCAGCAAGATTTTCAGATCTACCATCAAAATGTATTCTACTTTGAATTGAACTCATTCTTATAGCCCTGAGGCTATCACTCTGATCCAATACGCTACACTACAATTTTTCACCAGATTATTTTAGCACAAATTCCTCTTAAACCTACCCACAAATTCCACACCTACCCTTTTTCCTCATTTATTATAGAGTAAGCAGAATGATCTTTTCACACTATTTCCAGATCTAAGCTTTTAAAAAGCTCAGTTAGAACAGCATCCCATCAAATACAGAATAAACTGAATAAAACAGAAGAAAATACAATGGACATGAAAGGCTTTACATGATCTAACAACTGACAAAGCCTTTGGCCTACAGAAATTCTTTGCTTACCAGTCTATATCTCCCTAGTCTTCTACAGGACAAACCAAACCCACTCCCTCCACAGGAACAAAGAACTGTTTTCTCTTCACTCTTTCTTCACTGTTTGCTCATTCCCCAGGATTTGATATTGAACTCCACTTTAACAAGGTCTCTGCTTAAATAATACCTCTTCAGAAATGCTTATCTTGACTAATAGACAGCTTCCATACAACATAACACTGAACACTTATAGCTGGCTGTTTTTTATACTGTTTTGTTTTTGTTGTCATTTTGTTTTGTTTTTAAGACAGGACTTCATTGTATTGCCCAGGCTAGCTTTGATCTCCTGAGCTCAAGCAATTCTCCAGCCTTAGCTTCTCTAATGCTGCAACTACAGGCATTCACCACTATAGACCTTTCCATTCCCTAGAATGGAAAGAATACTTTGTATTCTCTGTCTTCCTCACTAGAACACATGTTCTGAGGGCTAATGCCCTAAGTATTTCATTCCCAGAGCTCAGGAATGTTGAGTACCCAG
Organism: Tamias sibiricus; assembly: GCA_025594165.1. NCBI lineage: Eukaryota > Metazoa > Chordata > Mammalia > Rodentia > Sciuridae > Tamias > Tamias sibiricus. Next base: position 35,478,268 of record CM046668.1, read on the forward strand.
TAAATAATCAAACTTTTATTTAATTAATTAATTCAGCACCTATTACATTCTATTCACTTTAATATGATTTTCACCAAAAGATTACTTAAGCATCAACATATGTTCATAAAACTTCCTACTCCTATCATGAGACATTCACTTTAAAAGGCAGACCACATGGAAGTTTTACACATACACGTCTTCCAAAGATATCTGACAGAGTTCTAATATAGCAACAGTTTTTCCTATCCATTTTAAAGCAGAACTTCCTACTTGCACAGTCCAGACTGTATATTCTTGCCCTAATATCCGAAAATTGTAACTGTTTAGATATTGTAAATTAAATAATCTATAACATGTGTATATGTATATAACATGTATAATGACAAAACAGAAGAAGCCAATCTACTAGGTATTCATAAGAACTGGTTTATATATACAAGGAAATGTAATTTAAAAAAAAAAAAAAAACATAAAATGGCCGGGCGCGGTGGCGCATGCCTGTAATCCCAGCACTTGGGAGGCCAAGGCAGGAGGATCACGAGTTCAAAGCCAGCCTCAGCAATCGCAAGGCACTTAGCAACTCAGTGAGACCCTGTCTCTAATAAAATACAAAAAAGGGCTGGGGATGTGGCCCAGTGGTCGAGTGCCCCTAAAATCAGATTTCCACTTTCTATAGGATGTAATGCAGCCTGCAAAAAGAGTAGATAAAGGACCAAATCTACCTATGATTCATTCCCAATGCCTCTGAATTGCCTAGGTTTATGATCAAATACCTTCAAAGATTCACATTTCTTAAGACAACTTTATAGTCATGGCCAATCTTTTCTACATGCAAAAATAATCAGCACAGAAAGGGAAAAAGCCAAATATAAGGAAGACAAAGAGAAGAGCCCTAAGAGCAAACTACAGCTACATATTTTTCCTGACACAACTACAAATCCTTCCCTGTCTCAGAAACTTGTCCTGCATTGTGTTATTTAAAGAAGATGAAGAAGAGAGGTGGGAGGGAGGAAGAAAGAAACACAGAAGTAAAACAGAGAACAGAGTGCTTCATCCCTACATAGATGGAAGATATTCTCAGGGCTTCCATCTACCTAAGCAAGTGGTTTGTTTTCCTCAGAGTATTTGGTCCTGAGTGAGTTTTTATTTTTGAACTGTCTCTGATCTTTTAATATTTCACACCTTGGCTACTTGCAGAAATTGGAACATATATTATGACTTAAAAAAAAAAAAAAGAACATCAAGATAACATATTCCCTGAAATTGACAGGCAGAAATAAAAAATAAAATCCTTAACTCTGTAATCCTATGGTTTGGGGCCATTGTTTCCAATATCACAAAAGCATCATGCCAATATACAATTGAGATCTGTATGCCCAAGTAAGTCTGACCTAATCCCATTCCTTAACTACCTCCACTTAATACTATTATGACTGTATTGGTTAAAATATCAGCAAACATTTTTTTTTTTCAAGAATATAATGTGCAGGCAGGATAATCTTCAACCCCTAGCCCCCCAAAGGCAAACTATTCCTTAACACTGTTTATAGCATGGACCTTACACATGCACACTCAAACAATAGACTATCTCCTAAAGGTAAGATCAAAGGAAAAAGAAGTTATGAGTATTTATAAAATGCAAACAGAATCACAAATTCTAGCTAAAGATTTCAGGAAAAATGAAGGATAAAATGAGGAAACCAGGAAAAAGCATTTAAAGAAGTTAAGGGGATGAAATTTTACACTCAGAACCAGAAAATAAACTGCAGAAGCTCCTAAAGGAAGGATAGTCTCAATAAAAGGAAGAGCATAGACCAAGGAAAAGCACCAGGAACAGAGCTGAATTTTTCAAAACACCACGGGTCATATTCAGATTTATATTTTAACCTCTTCTAAGTACACTGAGTATTTAAGGTCACAGAAATCTGAAGTTGGGCATAGTGGTGCAAGCCTGTAATCCTAGCGGCTCTGGAGTTGCTGGAGGATCTTGAGTTCAAAGCTAGCCTCAGCAATTTAGCAAGGCCCTAAACCAACTTAGTGAGACTCTGTCTCTAAAGAAAATACAAAAAAGGACTAGGGATGTGATTCAGTGATACAGAGGGGGAGGGGCGGGGGTGAAATTTCGGAAGCAAAGTATTATTTCATGGCACTTACTTGTACAAAGTGCACACTAGCTAATTAAAGATTATAAGAATTTCAATTTTAAAAAATATGTGTGGAACTTGCTTTAATTTATGGTTTTCAAAATTTATCTGAGCACTGAACACTCTGAGGGAGTTACTTATAGTGATATCCTGCTGAATTTTGAGTCTTCATGGACCATTCCCACATGAATATATTAATAAAGAGCTATGATAAACCTAGATGTCATTGTTACTTCACAAATGAACTGAAACACATTTTCTATATTTGGGAATCAAAGGGCCTAAAATATTTAAAAAGTACTATTTCAAATAGATATTGGGTTTCATTTCTCCCCAGTTGAACAAACATTCAATAATCTACTCTCTGGAAGACTCTGAAGCACTTCTAAGCAATATGGTTATAGCCAAAAACTATATTCTAACTTGGGAGAATTAGAAAGCATAAATGTACTCATTTATTTTGTTCATTCTATAAAGGACCAAACACTATTCTACCCCCAAGCAATGAACTGGGAAACAAGACAAATATGGTATCATCTGCTAAAGTTTACATTTTTGGTTTGCATCAATGAGAACAGTAAACTAAGAGCAATGCAATCATTAACTAGTATAATAAAATACATATTAAGATGTAAGATATACATTGCTGGTGGGACTGCAAAATGGTGCAGCCATTATGGAAAGCAGTATGGAGATTCCTTGGAAAGCTGGGAATGGATCCACCTTATGACCAAGCCATCCCTCTCCTGGGTCTATTCCCAAAGGACTTAAAAACAGCATATTACAGCAACACAGCTACATTAATGTTTATAGCAGCACAATTTACAATAGCTAGGTCATGGAACCAACCTAGATGCCCTCAGTAGATGAATGGATAAAGAAAATGTGGTATATATACACAATGGAATATTACTCAGCAATAAAAGAGAATAAAATAATGGCATTCGCAGGTAAATGGATGAAGTTGGAGAATATAATGCTAAGTGAAGTTAGTCAATCTAAAAAATCCATTAAAAATCCAAATACCGAATGTTTTCTCTGATATAAGGAGGCTGATTCAAGTGGTGTTGGGTCGGGGTACATAAGAGGATTAAAGGAACACTAGAATGGTCAAAGGGGAGGGAGGGGAAGGAAGGGAGCAAGGGGGATGGAGGGGAAAAAAGAAAAGGTGGATGAATAAGATGGATATCATTATCCTAAATGCATGACTGAAGATTTGAATGGTACGAATATACATTGTATACAAACAGTGTTATGTAAAAAGATGCTCTACATGTTTATTATGAATTATATTGCATACTACTATTATTTAAAAAATAAATTTTAAAAATGTGGTATATATATATATATATATATACACACAATGGAATATTACTCAACAATAAAAGAGAATAAAATAATGGCATTTGCAGGTAGGATGAAGTTGGAGAATATAATGCTAAGTGAAGTTAGTCAATCTCAAAAATCCAAAAGCCGAATGTTTCCTCTGATATAAGGAGGCTGATTCACAGTGGTGTTGGATCGGGGTACATAGGAGGATTAGAGGAACACTAGAAAGGTTAAAGGGGAGGGAAAGGAAGGGAGGGAGAAAGGGGGTATGAAGGGGAAAAAAAAGATGGTTGTAAAATAAGATGGATATCATTATTCTAAATGCATAATTGAAGACATGAATAGTACGAATATACTTTGCATACAGTGTTTTGTAAACAGGTGATCTATATGTGTATTATGAATTGTAATGCATGCTACTGTTATATATACAACAACTTTGAATAAAAAAAGATGTAAGATGAGAGTGTAGATGGTTATTAATAGCATTTAACTCAGGGTAGGTAGTGGTGTAAGAAAGAATCTGGATTTGAGAAATAATCTGGAAATAAATTAAAAAGTACTTGTAATGGCTAAATGTATATGTATGTTCAGAGTCCATGTGATACATAAATTTGAGCTCAAAAGAAGCATGATTAAAAGAAAGTAGAACCATAGCAGTTATAAGAAATAATAATAATTTTTCTTATATACTAGGAACTATTTTAAGAACTTCATATATTTTTAATATTTTACATTTCACAACAGCTCTGTGAAGTAGGCACCTCTTCAATCATTGTATCAAAAAAGAATCTAAAAGTACAGAGAGTTTAAGGTACTTAAGTTTGGAATACAGAGGGATCATCTCTCCAGAGAGGCGGCCATGAAAATTCAACTTCCCATTCAGACTCAGGTGGCCTCTTAGCTTTGTCTTTAACTGCCGTTATGTTTCCCTATGTTACATCAGCCTATGTGTTGACAGTATCAAACCCACTAGACTTTTAATTCCCTGAAAATTGGAGATATGTCTTCCTCTTTTTCAGGACGACCTAGTCTTAAACAGTCTCATCAAAGAAGGAGGTACTTAGGCAATTGTTGAAGGAATGAATACCATGGTTATGGAAGAGACAGCTCAGGAAATAAGTGCAGATAGAAACATGAAAAAGATCCTAAATGGAATGTTGCAAAACCAACATTGAAGGCATGAGCTCTGGAAAATTTGAAAACTAGTTTATTCATATCATCAAACATGAGGGAAATATAAGGAAAAGCAGAAACTTTAACCAGTTAGGCAGAATGTCAAAGAGCCAATGATAAATTTCTTCGATACTGCTAACATTGTTTTCTCTATTATTTTATCATATTTACAAAACTTAAATAATTGATCTTCTTTTAAAAATTCATTTTTCATTGAATGGTCTACTTCATAATATATTTATCCATGCTACCTATCATTTAAATGAATAACCTACCCTTTAAAATATAAAGGAAGCAGAAAAAGTGCATTTATATTATTCGCAACAGAGTACTTGCTAAATTATTGATTTCATCTTTATCCCAGGACAACTAAATCATTCATTCCAAGTTACTTATGTCTGGGTCATTGTGAGAGAAAAAAAAAAAATGCCAAAATAATTAAATTTATATGTGTTCATTGACTGACAAATTGGTGTTTATTAGGCTGGTAATTGTAGAAAACAGTTCTAGGCTAGTGGTTAATAAATGTCAGTGAACATTTTGTTTAAGCTATAAGATCATCATCAATTTCTTGAGAAATAGAAATTTAGTACTTTTCATAAAATACATTTTCACTTTTTGCTGCTGAAAGGATTTATTGAAAAATAAAATGACATTTCAACCAACTAGCTCAATAAACTGATGCAGATTTACTCAATCTAATGAATTACAAAGCCATAATGGCTGAGCATTCAGACTTCTTGCTATACCTGTGTCTATGTGTTATTCAATGCAGTCCACATGGGGCTACTGAGCCCCTGAAGTGAGGCTAGCACCACTTAAGAATTGGATTTTTAATTATATTTTTATATTGATATAAATTTAAATTTAAAACTGACAATTCTATTGGTAGCAAAACTTATGTTTGCAATAATACAGGTGTGTGAGTCTTCTTTTTCTACTGTAAATTTTAAGAACCTTAAATAAATATCAAGAACTTCTGATGAAAATTTAACATATGAATTGAGATATGGCTATACATATAAAATATACACCAGATTTAAAATTTTTAAAGTCTATTATTTTTAATTGGTTGTATGTTGTTTTTTATTCTATTGATTACATTTTGAAATAATATATCATATATCTGCAGTTAAATAAAATATACTAATGTACCTACTTTATATATATACCTATTTGGATGGATACTGGGGATTGAACCCAGGAGTGTGTTACCACTGAGCCACATCCCCAGCCTTTTGTTTTGTTTGAGATAGGGTCTCCATAAATTGCTTAGGGCCTCACTAGGTTGCTGAGGCTGGTCCTGAATTCATAATCCAATCCCTCTGCCTCAACCTCCTAAGTCTCTGGAATAACAGGTGTATATCACTGTGCTTGGCCATTTTATGTTTTTTAATGCTGCCACAAACATATATTAAATTGAATATATGGCTTGCAATATATTTGTTTTGGACAGTGTTTTTCTACCTGCTCCAGCAGGACCACTGTTGATTCTATTTCTCACACCTATTTCACACATGCTTCACTCATAATTTTCCCACAGACTGAGCTACCCAGCTGCAGAACTGTCCCCTGTACCCAGTGGCCAGTACAACTTCCCTCACCATCTCTATGATCTGAATGTGTTTGCCACATTCATCCACTGGTTTCTGAGCATACCTCATATTTTCACAAAGTTCCCTTGATTCTCTTCATTTAAGGTTTACTTATAGAAAGGACTAGAAAAACATATAGAGAGATGGGCTATATCTACTGGTCTTTCAGCTATAACTGCACAAAGCAGCAGATGATCTGTGGCCAAAACTACAAGGACAAACTAGAGGTCCACAAAATCTATGCTAGCTAATTATAAGGCAAGCATTAATAACATTTTGTGAAACCAGCAAGTGACTAAATAAAACCTCAGTTGTTTTGTTTTGTTTTTTTCCCCAGCAAATGCTGAAACAGATTGAGAAACTGTGCAACAAACATACAGATATGATTTCTCTCATAATCACTGCCACACCAGTGGTCACACCAAAAAGAAAAAAGATACTGCAAACCCTAAGTAGGCCTTTCTTGCCTGAGTTAAATTAGCTAATACTATAGAAGACTGCTTAGCCCTTACACTAATAAAGCTGTCACCTAATTCCTTTAGTAGGAAAGCTGAAAATTTTGATTTAGAATAAATTTTTGAAAATAAAAACCTGTTTTCCCCAGAATAGAGCATCATAAAGCAGGGCTCTAATAAATATATCAGGTATTCCCTAATATAAAATGCAAAATAAGCAGAGTAATTAATTCAATATCTAATAAATATGCCTTTGGCGCCTGGGGAAAAAAAAAGCAACAGTAAGTACAGGAATGCTTCACTTATTACACATTGGAGGGGAACAAAGCCCACACAAATAAAATCTTCACAGTAATCCCTCATTAAAAAAACAGATGACAGAGCTGGGGATGTAGCTCAGGAGTACAGTGCTTGCCTCACATGCACAAGGCTCTGGGTTGGGGTAGGGGGAGTGAAATAATAAAAACAGAAGACTTTACTTTTAATCATTAACACAACACTTAAAAATTTTAGCATTTTTACCAGAAATACTTTTAAATCAGTTTTTTTTTTTTTTTCCTGGCATCTTAAATATAAATTTTTGAACACAACTTGAAGTTATATTTTTTAAATGACTCAGATTCATTATGATCAATTATACTACACTGCAAACTAATGATGCCCAGAGGGACAATTAGAGTGTGCGGAACTGTTTGCTGCTGCACCTAAGTTGCCTTACAGTGCTGCATTTTCAGTTCTGGTTTCTGACCTTGATAGATTTTCTCTCTCTACCGCTGCTCAAAGCGGTGACTTCTCAATACTATTAGATGTTGATCATGTGGGTCATTTCAACAACTGTTTCCAATTTTGTGCTTCTACCAAAAATAGCTTGACATGCTTTTAAAAAAAATAGTATAAGACTATGATGAACAAAGATCTGTAGCCATTATGGCATATATTTTGTTCATGAAAAAAATGTTTTTACTTGTTTTCATGCCTCTATTTATGTTCAGAGGACTAAACTGGCTAGTAAATCTATCCACAAGATGATTATGACAATAATATTATAATCATAGTCACTTTGTGTTATGGTTTAGATATGAGGTATCCTCCAAAAGCTCCTGTGTGAGACAATGCAAGAATGTTCAGATGTGAAATGATTAGCTCATGAGAACTATAACCTACTTAGTGGATTAATCCAATGACATAGATTATCTGGGTGGTAATTATAGGCAGTTAGGGTATGAATAGAGGAAGAGATCACTTGGGGCATGCTTTTGTAGTTTATATTTTGTCCCTGGTGAGCAAAGTTCTCATTCTGCTTCCTGGTTGCAATGTTCTGAGCAGCTTTCCTCTACCACTCCATTCTGCCATAATGTTCTGCTTCATCCTAGGCCCAGAGCTATGGAACTGGCCAACCATGGACTGAACCTCTGAAACCATGTGCCAAAATAAACCTTTCCTCCTCTTAGTTGTTCTTATTGGGCGTTTTGGTTACAGCAACAACAACCAAAAAAAAAAATGACTAAAACACACTGATGATTATCACAACTTTAAGTTATATAGTGGGAAAATGTGTCAATAAATCATCACAATCATATTATAATTTTACAAAGCTAATATCAACTTTAGAAAGATTCATCTAGCCATGATTACGTGCTAGTAAGTGGTGAACTAGTATTTGAACCCAGGCTTATATCCATTCTCTATAATGCCTGCAAGTTCAGTGTCTATAATTTTCTTTAAAAATCACTTCCAATTTGATGTAGGTATTGAAAGAATCAAAGGTTACTGGATTTTACCATTTAAATTGCTTCAATAAATTTGCATTTTGCTTCATTGAGTCCTATGTTAAAAGACTCTGTTTATTCATCTATTTCTTCAAATCAAGGAAGTAATATGCAATTTTGTTAAATGGTAATATCAGACTGACAGTTTACATTTATAAAATTCTCATTGATAATACAGAAGAAACTGAGTAATAATATTGTATTTAACCTATAAAACCTTGGATTTACAAGTTCATTTATTTGGAAGTTTGGTAGACTCTGACACACTTACAACATAAAGCACATATTGGAATATAGATACACCCCTAGTGGCCCAGGGTTTTTATCCATCCCACAAGAAAATTCTTTTGACCTTCACAGTGATTTCAGAGTTTTAAACAAATTACATGTTAGTCAGCTTCACCTCATTGTAATCCAAATATCTGACAAGAACAATTTAGAGAAGGAAACATTTTTTGGGGGGGGGGGGGGGCGCTCCTGGTTTCAAATATTTCAGTCCACAGACAATAGTGTTTCATTGCTTTAGACCCAAAGTGAGGCAGCACATAAAGGCTCAAGGGCAGGGCACAGGAAATCAGCTCATCCCATTATAGCCAGGAAGCAAAGAGAGGGAAAGGCCACAGGGAAAAACAACCCATCCAGAGCACCCTCCAGTCACCCACCTCCTCCAGCCATGACCCACTTGCCAAGTTACCATGGAGTCAGTCCATTCAAACTAGGATGGACTGATTATGCTACAACCCTTCTATTCCAATCATTTCACCTCCAAACATTACTACATTAACATAGGAGCTTTGTAGGGATACCTTATATTCAAACCACAGTACATGACATTTTAAAATGGGGACATTTCATAAAAATATTGATTTCTGATTTCTCTTGAATAAATGAATACGGCTACATGGGTCCACATTTCACATAGAGCCAGTCTATTTGCTCCAGGTCACTAATAAGTGCCAGAAAGCCTTGATTCCCTTAAACCTTCGTGGTTTTAAGTCTTGCCTGCATCCTTTATTAAAAATATAAAAGTACAACTCCAATATTCCATAGTATTCTATATTCCATTGTGTCTCATATCTTCAATTATCGCACTTAGATAGTCTAAACCATTTACTATGGTATATAAATAATGTTATCATTATGAGCTCTTTATATGTGAAACAGATTAAAATGTAAGCCATGTGGTTCAAGGTAAATTGTAAAGATTACAAACCTACCTACTTTATATTTTATCAGATCTTTAATATCTTAAGTCTTTGTAGTACACCTCATTAGTGCTGCTATGATTATTATTATTTTGATTGGAAGGATATTGTATAAGGTTTTTCACTAAATTCAGTTGTAAAGAGCAGTTAGTCCTATAAAATCATTCAGTAGTATCACCACCATAGTAACTATAATGGTAAAAAGTTTTAAAGAGAGAAACAGAAAAAAACATAGGTGTAGGGAGAAGTTTTGCTTTAAATAAAATATATTCAATAATAAAAAATTATAAACTTTCACATTTAATATATAAATAACAGATTAATCACTGATTAAAAAAATAAACAAGTATGATTCAGAATGTCACATATTATTAATTGCACTGGAGAAAATTGGGAAGAGACAATAAGGAATGGCAGGGGATTAGAGGAGTTATTTTATATCAGGTGGGCAGAAAAGTATGTAAACCACTTAATGCCTTCAAATTAAAATATACTTAAATAAAGGTAATGATTATAATCACCATGACATCAGCACCTCTCATAGATCAGGTAAGCCCACCTGGACAGCTAGTAGAACTCTTTCCTATCCTTAACACAATGCTCAGAACAGTTTTACTTTCAGAAAAGTTGGCTCTTATGCTGGTATGTTTCATAAAGCACTAGGGAAAACTTTAACTGTCCCCAAGTTTTACTGATGCTTTCAGCACAAAGATTTTGAAAGGCTTCACAGGCAAAATTCTAATCTTGGGAATATATTTAAAACTAACTAGAAGAAGACAATGAAACAAATTCTGAGGATCATGACTTCTCTTAAATATGGTGAAAGAAACAGATGAAAGACTGAAGACCCAAGGTACAATTTAATGGTGATCTCATCTTTACAAAATGTGGATGGGAAATTCCAAAGTTAGAGAAAAATGTGCCCAATCATTAATCGAACTTAATGGAGAGGAAAAACCCCTGAAAATGAATATTTCTATAAGTAATATCAGTCCTTTGAAATTTATGATATACCTATATTTTTTCTGAAAATACATGGTTTATTTATCTTCAGCATAACACTAAGGAAATCATTCAGCTAAAAAAACATGAAATATCTTTTCACAGAAACTTCAAAATGGCTAGTCCATACTCTAGAAAATAGATATCCTTAAACAAGTTGTTTTGTTATACAAAGATAAAAATTTTAAAAAACTGATTTTTCCCCAGTTTTTACCTGCTTGCTTAAAAAGGTCATAAACAACACTAAATATTATTATTATTATGCATTCCATATAATTCCCTGACTTAAATGAATAATCACTTGAATGGGGACCTTAAGACCACTTTTGACAAGCATTGTCATAAGCTAAAGAAGCTGCTTTTAGGGTAATGTGCAGCATTTTCAAATGTAACGTAAAATTGTCCTACTTTAGAATTGAATTTAGATTTAGGAAGTTTAATGTTGTAGGTGACTACGACCTAAATATTCAAGACACTTTCATGATATCCCTGTATACCTTAAATTTTAGACATGTAGGGAATAAACGAGGCTGATAATACCAGGAACGAAGTTTATACAAAGACAGAAAATCCTTACCCCTGTGCTATACTCTGCATTAATAGAAACCTTTCTGCTGGGTTGAATAATCTCATAAAGCCTGTGGAACAAGTTATATTTCTATGATTCAAGCTCAATTCCAGACCGATTAGACTGATATACCAACTTCCTTAATCTTTTTTACAAAAGGGAATTAGTCTGTCTGAATTTTGAAGCTAACTTTGCTTTCTTTGGAATAGTAGATTTAACTTTGTTCTCAAATAAGCCAAAACAAGATTAAAGTTTAAAAAAAGGATGAAATAGTAAAAGAAAGGGAAAACACAAGAAAAGAAAACATAATATTGTTTATGGGATGCCCAATATTTTCAAAAGTATTAATTATTTTAATGTTTTTAATGAAGAATGGACTCTAACTATTGTTTATTTTTTATTGTCTTTCTTTGGAATAACTATTTCTTAAACTGTGTCTAAACTATCTTATAATCATACATCATTTGCTTTTTATAAAACAAAGAGGATAGGTATTTATTTCTATGTTTAATATTATGCTATATGTCTTCAATTTAAGCAAATATTAAATATTTTGAAATATATTAAAGAAATTAAAAGAAAATATTTTACTCTAGAATGTTGTGCTATATTTAAATATACTAAAAATATCAGTTTCTTAAAGATATAGCAAGTGGTGGATGCTTATTCACTATGCTTGATAAATAAGCAAATTAATAAATTTACTAATGAATTGATAACAAAACCTGTCCAATTTTTAAAATTCAATGAATTTAATATTTACCTAAGCTAAGCACTGTCACAATTCCATACTCCATAAAATTTTTTGGTCTATGCCTATCAGAAAAATTTTTGAGCACATTCCTCCATATATATATATTCATGAATTATAACAATTTAGTAATATATAAAGTATATCATAAACTCAAACATAAATAGTAATTTTAAAACAAAGATAAAATAATCAAATCTGGCAAAAGTTAAGATCACTTTAATATGTGATTTTAATGACTTTCCTTGCTATAATAGCTCACTAAAATATGCATACCTAAATAAAATAAGAGGACCAATAGCTGTCATTACAACTTATAAAAGTCTTTTTTGTCAACTCAGTTCACCATCTAACAGTTTCTATGAAATTCAATTTCCATTCTTGGTGATAATTAGTTCCACCTTTATTGATATTAATCAGGTGATTTTGCTACCTAACTACATGATTCATTTATAATGATAAATGCAATAAGTATAAACATATTCAAATTGCAAAAATCTTTAAAGTTTAGCCAAAACTGTCCCCCAAAGATTTTGTGTATTCATAAATAAAAGAACATTTATGCTAAAATTCTTTCCTGCAAAAAAAGAAATCACAATAATAAATTTTCTTCTTGATGGTTCCACTTTTTTTTCCATAGCAGAACTATCTTTAAAAGTAGTTACTTCAATTTAATTTTCAAAATATCAACTATATTCTAAAGGAAGTGACTCTTTTACATCTAGTTTTTTCAAAAATTCTAATTCAAAATTAGAATTTTAAATCATAATTAAAAAATTCTAATTAACATATGCTCAGGAGTTTACCAAACACATATCACATATTTAGTAATAAGTCCTGGTATTAGTGCATTTCTAATTTTACCAGATAACAACAAATTGTTTAACAGTAGGTATACACATAGTAAAATGTGATGCCCTATTCTGTTATTTTGCTCATTTTTCTATAGGCTGAGCACCCTTATCCAAAAATCCACAACCTAAAATGCTTCAAAATCTAAAACTTTCTCAGTACTGGCATGGTGCCAGAAATGAAAAATTCCACATCTGACCTCATGTGCCTGATAACACATAAAACACAGGCACATCAAAAATATTTTACAAAATTCTTTCAAGAAATGTGAATAAGATATACATGAAACAAATTAATTTTGTGTTAAAATTTAGGTCCCATCCCCAAGAAATCTCATTATGCATATATATTTGAAAATTCAAAAATAAATTATAAAATCTAACACACTTCTGCTTCCAAGCATTTTGGATAAAGGTTACTCAACCTTTATTTTAAAAAGCAATCATTTTACATGATAACAACAACAACAAAAAAGTATGAATTCATATGAATTCAATCTCCTCTTAAAAATAAGTTCAGAGATTTTCATTCATATCCTGGATGCTTAGTTTTTAAATGTCTTGCTAATCATGATGTGTCACATGTTCATTAGCTAATATATCAATGCATAATAACCTTTAAATTAAGATTTATTATTAAGAACTGGTTTGGTCATTATGTAATAGCATATAAAAATATGCTAAAATTTTGTCTCAAATATTTACATCTATATTTATAAGAACTTGCCTCAGGAATTCAAATTTGGTTTAACATACAAAATCAATCAATGTAATTCCTCTGATTAAAAAACTAAAAAAAATATATATACATAGCCCAACTACTTAAGATCTAAAATCCATTCTCAGCAAGGAAGAACCCCATGAATTTCTTTCTACATTCTAACTTGAGGAAGAGATCTAGTTTGGTTAAAAAGCCCCTAATACTATAGTGTCTACAGTAAGGGTTGCTTGATTCCATGTAGTTAGGACCCTGAAAAAGGAAATCAGATTCACTCTTGCTTCTGAAAGGAACTGCAGCAAATCAAGAATAAGTAGAGTATCTTTTAGTAAAATAATGGTCACATTATTAACTCAAGACGATAGAATATGATTACACTAATTTTGTTTCTGAATGGAGGTTTAAGGGGGAAAAAGGAGCATTAGCTCCAACCATGCTGCCTCCTTTGGTATTCAATATCTCATCTTTGGAAGGAATATTTAACAAAGAAAAGGTACTCATTTGAAGACTCAGTAATGGTTAGTAATGGTTAAAGCTAAGCTCAGCACATCTGCATTTGTCTTCTTGCTTCAGCAAGTGCATTTACATAGTGACAAAGGAATATGGAAACCAAATTTAAAGTTGAGATTTCTATGTTTTATCCATTATTACTCACTCTAGAAACTCCTGAAACTCATGGGTGACAGATTTGTCAAAAAGTTCTCTTTACCAACTGAAGAAAGGACAGCCCAATCTGTGTTATGAACTGTCATTAGTAATTTAGCAGAGCCAGAAGGCAGTTCAGCCAAGAAGACAGAAAATTAAAACATGGGCAGCTCCTGATTGGAAATTTATTCATAGCAGGTAATGAAATAGCACAGTCAGGATCTCTGGCACTATTCAGAGTGAAAGATTTAATTCTGATAACTTTGATGATGGCACTTGAATCAGAGATTATAAATGGTGACAGGTTGTGACATATAGATTGGATAAAAATGAGTAACATCTCTACACAGTGATTCTATATGAATTTTTTTTTCAAATACTACATATAAAAATTATTACAGAAGTTTTCAAAGAAGAGGTTTAGGCCTCAAGCAAATCTTGTGCTATTTTTATGTGTATTTGTCAATGGAAAATAATATTAATCAACTTATAAAAAGCAAAGAATGGAAAATAATTTATATTTAAAATATTTAACATATATTTTTAGTTTCTGATTTCATCTGCATAAAGAACCAATTCAAAATTATAGAAGCATAGAGTAGCTATCACATGGAGATGGTGTAAATGAAGGATTAGGTTTTTATGTGCATGTATGGGAGACATACTAAATGAATTCATGGCTAAATAAAAGTAGATTATTTACATTGTAAGAATGATATTTTTATTTTGGATTTTGTATGCCTTTTTATATTTTCTAACTACAATGGCATTATCACTTTTATAAGAAAAAGTACATTTTAAAATATTGCCTATTTTAGATATAACTCTATACAGCCAAACTATGACTAAGATAAATAATATTTCCACAAAGACAGACTTTATAATGCATCTCTTTTGAAATTGTGAAGTAGCCTATTCAAATGTTGAGTTCAAATCTTGTTATGTATGGAAATTTTTAAAACATAGCTTTAAAATTCCTTAATTCCTTAATTCGTCTCCCATTGAATAATGGGATCCTTATTCCCTATCCCTTGAAGCTATGATTGTTTACAGTTAAAATGACACTGTGTCAGTACCCAGACCCAGACCATATGAAATGCTATCCTACACATTCTTTTCTTTTTTTTTCTTTTTTTTTTTTTTTTTTTTTTGATGCTGGTTTGTTAAACAGTGATAAACAAAAGAGGATAGTACAAATATAATTGTGAATGATATTATTATTAATTAAGCCATCTCACACGACACAACAAAAAGAGGAGTGGTGTCCCAGTATGCTCAGTTTATGATTTGGAAACAAAATAAAACACTTATTACTGTCTTAAGTAACTACATTTTGAGCCAGTTTGTTAAACAGCAAAAAAACACAAAAAAGCATAGCATAAATACAATCATGAAATGAATGATAAGATTATAAAAATGGCTTCAGTATTAAACTAAAGCAATATTAAATGACATATCTTAAGTAGTAAAATAGAAGGAGGTTAATGTAAGAAAAAAATTTGATGAATTTGATATTATTAAAGTTTCCAATAAATTGCACATATGTATTTAGATAATAATTCAAAGAGTTTCAGAACCTTTCAAGTTTCACATACTTAAAAACCTACTTTAAACAATTATTTTATACAGAACTCAAAGTGGATCAAGGACCTAGGCATCAGACCAGAGACTCCATAGAAGAAGAAATATCCATCATGTTGTAAGCAGTCTCGGCCTAACTCTGACCAGTCATTACTTCTTCTATCTGGTTTCTCTTCTGTAACCGCTCTGCCTACGTTCTGGCCGCTCTGATTCTTCTGACCGACCGAGTGACTGCCCGGCTGACTGAATTCTCCGTTCTCCTAACTCGGACCGCTTTCACCCGGTTATATACCTTCAGGTTTGCGGGTGCCTACAGGTGCGTCACATACATATCAGGTGGGAACTTATGCAACAGCCCTTCCATCATGTTGGCTTAGGAACCGAATTCCTAAATAAGACTTCTAAAGTGCAAGAAGTAAAATCATGAATCGATAAGTAATAAACTAACTAAAAGCTTCCTCACAGAAAAGGAAATAATCAAGAACATAAACACAGAACCTACAGAATGAGAGAAAATATTTGCTCCCTACACCTCAGATAGAGCATTAATCTACAGGACATAAAAAGAACCCAAAAACAACACCAAAGAAAAAAATAGCCCAATTAATAAATGGACAAAGGAACTGAATAGACACTGCACAGAAGAAAAAACATAATTGGTCAACAAACATATGAAAAAATGTTCAACACATCTAGCAGAAAAATGAAAACTTAAACTACACAGAGCTTAATCTCACTCTAATCAGAACGGCAATTATTAAAAATACAAATAACAATAAATATTGGTGAGGATGTGGTGAAAAATGTACACTTATACACTGCTAGTGGAACTGAAAATTGGTGCAACCACTCTGGAAAGCAGTGTGGAGATTCCTCAGAACTTCTGGAATGGAACCACCATTTGACCCAGTCATCCCACTCCTGAGTTTATATCTAAAGGACTTAAAATCAGCATGCTATTGTGATGCGGCCACATCAATGTTTACAGCAGCTCAATTCACAATAGCCAATATATGGAACCAACGTAGGTGCCCTTCAAAAGATGAATGGATAAAGAAAATGTGATATATATATATATATGAGTTTGGAGATAAAATCTGTGACCAGGAATCATAGGGTCCACAGATGAAATAGTAGACTAAGAATTGGCTCCTCCACCACATAAGCGTAACCCAAAGGAGATCCCTGGGGTACAGTCTTAAAGCGTAGCAATTGCTGGGACCTGGAGGTGACAGATTTAAAATCTCCAGACCAACTGGCATTTGGTGAAGAGCCTGGAGCATACATAAGCCTAAACATTGCCCTAGGAGTTCTGCCTCCAGGATTAAACCTCTTACCCTAGCAACCCCATCCTGAGGGTGAAGAAAGCATCACACTCCAGATTTAACACTGTGGAGAAGAGAAGCTGAAAAACTTTAATCTCCAAGGGAAAACAATTCTTCAACTTTTCATCCAGTATATTTTTCATGGATCAGTTTATTGAGGACTAGGATGTCTGATTAGTATATTTGAGTTTTGTTCTGTATTCTTTTGACATTTTTCTATTTTTTATTTTTTTTAAATTTCTACTTTATATTTTTCTCTCACTTATCTGTATCACTGATTCTCTTTCTCTTTTCTCCTGCTAACAGCCAAACTATTGTTGATTTTTTCACTCGTCCTTTAATTTTTTACTTCTATCTTCTCTTCTCCTTCCTCATAATCAAACAAACTACACCACTTCTGTTCTTTGTCCACCATTCAAAATTGTAAACACTTTTGTAAACTTACTGTTTTTATTGTAGGCAATAACTGAAAATATCATGTCTATTTATTGTGACAAAACTGTAGGCTTTGTAGCAGGAGCTATTTCATTTAAGGCTGTATAATGTTTGCATTGGTTGCTGTTATTATTTGTCTCCCTGTTAATGGCAAGATACTGTTGAGTTTCAGGGACACTATAAGTCTACAGCATAGAAACTAAACTGCATCAGATCCATGCTACTAGACAGGTAGACAAACAAACAACATGAAAAACAATAAAGATTGGGGATGTAACTCTGTGGTACAGCACTTGCCTAGTATGAGCAAGGCCCTGAGTTTGATCCCCAGTACCAGAAAGAAAAAAAATAATAATAACAACATCATACACTAAAACTATAATGCATATTATTTACCAAAAGTACATACCTGACAAAGTACACTAGATAATTAAATAATAAGGAAAGTATTAAAATTTTTAAATTTGTCTCACTTTCTATAACAAAAATGCTCTTGAAAATAATTATGTATAAGCTCTTTAAAAAATCAGATAAATTTAAATGTACTCTTTTGAGGTCTCAGTGTACAGAAAACTACATTATAATAAATATCTTTATAAACTAAGAATTGTTTTAAAACATAATAATCCACCCATTTAATGTATTTCCATTTAAAGAGTAGTTAATCAGAAGAATTATTTGGGAACATTAAAATCTACCATTTAATATATGCCTTTTGGAAGGTTCAGTTCTAAAGGATAAAGTCAATTATAATTCATCCAAAAGTGAACCAGAGAGTTCAATTCATTGTACTTGCTATGCACATTCTACTTTTATAAGATTTACTTAATAATCACACAATTAGCAAGGATGAGTCCTTTTTACTTGTTGTAGCATAAAATACAATGTTCAAAAGGTAAAACAAATAAATAAAAAAATACCTTCATAGAATTATATTAGCTCCAAAACTTTAATTCCTCTTATAATGAAATACATGAGAATAAGAATGATTAATCGATTTGTACCACAGTAAAGCAAGGCCTGGAACCCTACCACCCTCTTGTGTCTTTTCTCATATATTATGCTGCCTCATTTGACATGAGTGATTTCTATATGGTAATGAAATATAAAATAATGTATGATATTAAGAAAAGAGTGCAGCAAAACAGTTTCGTCCACATAAAAGTCTTCAAAATTTATGTTGAAAAATTGGAATTCTTCATTTTACAAAAGCATTTCTGAAGAATTTTCCTATACTGCCCATTTTCTGGGCATGTGTATGGTTTATGCACAATACAATATCCAAAAGACGATTCATTAAACTTTTTAAGAACATTTAATATAAAAATAAGTTTTACAGGTTTAGTATCCCTTATCCAAAATGCTTAGGACCAGAAGTATTCCAGATTTCCTATGTTTCTGGACTTTAGATAACTTCCATATAGAAAATGAGATATCCAGGGGATGGGACTCAAGTCTAAATACAAAATTAGTTTATGTTTCACATTTACTTTATTTATACACATAGCCTGAATCTACTTTTATACAATACTTTTAGCAGGCATACAAGAGATTGGGTGTGGAATTCTTCATTTGTAGTATCATATCAGTACTCAAACAATTTCTGATTATGGAGGACTTCAGATTTCAGATTTTCAGATAAACATATTTTCAACTTGAACATTAATCAGAACTTTGCTTGTTCAACTACAAGTGACATTTTCATTACATTTTCACTTGTGATGAATAATGAATATTAGTTAAAATTATTTGGAGTTTTCTTTTAAATTTTTGTAATATTATCCAATTTAAATTTGATCACCTAAAACACCCTTCTATTAAGTTGGCCAAAAAATTAGAATTGTATTTAAATTTAACTAACTGTTCCAACACTAAACCTTAGTTTACACTGGCAAAGAGTATGTACTGATGAATGTTAATTGTTATTATAGACATAAATTAATATTTTAACTGCAATAAAAATCATGATAATGTAATTAAGATATTAAAACATAAAGCATGATTTTTTAACAAATCGCCTACTGAAAACTGTAGTAAATTTGTCAAGATTAAGTCAATCTAATGAAATGATCTTTTAGGTATTCAAAAACAATGAACATTATAAAGTATATATTTTAAATGAGATAAAATATATTATTTATATTGAAATTTAACATAACTTATCATCAGGACATATGCTATGCAAATGCAAAATTCCTCTTTTTTGGAGGGGTGCAAGGAGGGTACTGGGAATTGAACTCAGAAGTGTTTTATCACTGAGCCACATCCCCAGCCCTTTTTATTTTTTGTTTTGAGACAGGGTCTCACTAAGTTGCTGAGACTAGCTTTGAACTAACAATTCCACATGCCTCAGCCTACCAAATCATTGGGATTACAGGTGTGGCCACCACACCCAGCTAATGTTTCTCATATAATTTTTATAAAATGAAAATAAGAACATTAAGTAACAATGAAAAAGTGCACAAAAGTGAATTTAGTGAATCTCTTGAAATCCATTTTAAACAAAGAATACATTTCAATATTATACATACTTACTTGGAATAGGCAAACAATTTACTGTCCCAAAGAGCATGAGTCCCTCTAGGTCCAGAATGAAAATAACAGGAATCAGTTCCATCAAACATATTCAATCCATCTTCTGAATTTTTTGAAGCATGGCTGTGTACCACATCTAAGAGAACTATGATCCCCATTGAATGAGCTGTGTCAACTAGTTCTTTTAGTTCTTCAGGTGTTCCATAACGACTAATGGTAAAGAACACAGAAAAACAATATGGTATTATTTTTAAAACAAATAGCCAATTGATTTATTACTTTTGTTGTTGTTTTGCAGTACTGGAGATTAAACCTGAGCCTCCTGTGCTGGGCAAGTGCTACAACTCCAGCCACAAATAGTCAATTGTGCACCAGTTGTTTACCCAGCACAGTGCTAGATACTTTAAATATGTAAAATATGCAAATACTGTAGTACTTGACACATACAAATCAAAATTGCTTAGTATTTGTTATTGAGAAAATGTTAAGGGAAATAATATTAATTTAAATCAGGATATTAACAGAATTATACACTAACCAAAATTCACATTTTGAGCATGCAAAATCGTTAAAAATATATTCAAAGATTCTGATTTTCATTTTCCAGCCAAGCCAGTCATGGTTATTCATACTCATATATGTGCCCATTCTTTGAATATGTACAGTTGAATAGGGGATGAGGGGCTCTTTGAGTATTTCTTTGAATATCTGTAGTGCCTTGAATAAAGCTAGCCCTCTAGAACTTGTTCCCACACTGGAATGCCTTTTTCAGGTACCAGTGTACCAAGGGAATGTGTAATGTTAGTCACCACTCAAGCAGAAAAGATGGATAGATCACATGCATGTGTGTCTATGTTAAAAACAATGTCCTAGTCTACATGTAACAGAAATAGAAATCACTTCCAGAAGAAAGCCTTTCATATGTTATAGTTTGACATTAGAGTCTTTCATAACAACTTTATCCCTTAACTAAATAATTGCCTTTGTTATTGTTTATGGTCTCTCTACATTACTAGACCACATGCTGCTTGAGGGTAGCGGCTATGACAATCTGGTCTTTCATGTTTCAGTATAGGCCTTAGTAAATACCAAGTTTCCTGTAGTCAACTCCATTGAGTAGCAAGAGTCATCTTTTAAAAAAAAAAAATATGATCATGTTCTCCTCTATTAAAAACCACACTGTGCTCCCACTATCCTCAGGATGAAGACCACTATTCTTTCAAACCCCCCCTTTTTGTTGTTAATTTGTTCGTTTTGTTATACATGATAGAAGATTGTATTTGGACATATTACAATACATGGAGTATGACTTCCCATTCTTGTGGTTGTACATGAGGTGGAGCTACACTGGTCATGTATTCATATAGGAACACAGGAAAGTTATGTCTGATTCATTCTACTGTCTTTCCTAGTCCCATCCTCCTGTTATTATAGCCTACTACACAGCCTATTCTGGTTCCTTCTGTTAGATTATATTATGATATCCTACCTCTCCCTTTCCTTATCCCAGCAACATAGGCTTTTTTCCACTAATTGAAAAGTGTGTTCAATAAACGAACAGCCTTAAAGTTTTAGTTATTCACTCATTTATATGTAGGCAAACTGCTTACCGAAGTTACCTGCGATGTGTCATGAAATTTTCTATACTCTAGAGATGCAGCAGTGGGAAAAATAAATATCACTGTCCTTATGAAATTTACATTCTAACTAGGATAAAAATAAATAAGCAAAACATAAAATGTCACGTAGCAATAAGTGTTCTAAAGAAAAATGAAGAAATGCCATTGGTAAAAAGGACAGGTTTTCAATTTTAAGTAGAGTCAGCAGATAAAGTTTTAAGGAAAAAAGCAATATTTAAGAAAGGAAAAAGGAGAACAATTTTCAGAGAAGAAATAATAGCATGTATAAGGGCACAGGAGCAGGAATGAACTAAGAGCATGTAAAGAACTAACAGGCTAGTGTAGCTACAGTGAAATGGTTGAGAGAAAAAGAGCAAAGTTAGCCAAATTATGCTATGTGCATATAAGAATACACCACAATGCATTCTAATTTTTTATATATAACTATAATGCATCAACTAAATATAAAGAGAAGACTAACAGAGTAAGGAAGGAGATCAGAGGAGGAGAGAAAAGGGATTACTACTAGGGACTGAAATTAAGAAAACTATGTTATATTCATTTACTATGTCAAAATGAGCCCTTATGTATAACTACAATGCACTAATGAAGAACCATAATAATAATAACAAAAGAGTCACCAAAGACTAAGATGAATAGCACATTATGAGCAACAATAAGACCTTTGGCTATCATTCTGAAACAGACAGGGAGCCATCATAGAGTTCTGGGTAGGACAGTGATATTATCTGAGGTTCGTTTTTAAATGACTGCTCTGGTCATGGAATTGGGGAAAAGTTAGTGAAGGAGAAGGAATACAAGAAAAAATAGAGTGAACAGTTAAAGAGCTATTGAAATAATCCAGGTAAAAGAGAATAGCATCTTGTACCAGGGTAGTAGCAATGGTGGCAGGTGAGCAGCCAGATTTGGGCGAGATTTTGAAGTGACAGATGGTTAGGTTTTAGAATAGAGTGTAGGGAGGGACAGAAATGGAATAGTCAAGTATAATGCCAAGATTTTGGCTTGAACAACTGAAAGATGAAAAATATCATTTACCAAATTAGAGAAAATGGCAGGAGAAGGGAGTTGAAAGATCACAATTTTAATTTGGATACATTAAGCTTGAGACATGTATTAGCAATTCCAGAATTAAATAGACACTGGCTGAGGTTCACAAGAGAAGTCAAAAATTGAGACCTAAATCTGAGAGTTGCACAGAAAGCACATTAAAGCTATAAGAATGAACAGATACAGAAGAGAATGGAACCAAGAGCTAAGCAGTAGGATGTCCAAAATTTGATGGTATGAGTGAGGAAGAGGAGAAAGCAAAGGAAATTTTAAAAAAGCAACAAGTGAGGTGGGAAATACACAGCAAGATGTTCTCGAAGTCAAGAAAAGAAAAAAACCTCTAAGAAAGCAGAAGTATGCAATTGTGCAAAATGGTGCCAAAAGTTCAAGTAAGTTGACTACATACTTAACAATGTAAAGGTCATCAGTATTCTTAACAAAAACTTTCAGTAAAAAGGTAGAAAGGGTAAAAGAAAAAAACGGGCCAGGTATGGTGGTACACACCTGTAATCCCAGCTGGGACTACAGAATAGTAAATTCAAAGCCAAATTCAGCAACTTAGCAAAACCTTGTCTAAAATTTTTAAATCTTTAAAATGGATAGGGGTGTAACTGAGTGATAATGCATCCGTGGGTTTGACTTTCAATACCCAAAAAAAAAAAAAAAAAAAAAAAAAAGATCTAGAATAGGAATGGAAGATTTAGAGACTATAAATACAGAAAACTTATTCAAGCAGAACTTCTTTAAAGAGACTGGATATGTGTCTTTTTTTCTTAAGCACACTTTACTCCTTCCCCCAGCTCATCTTAACCATGTTTTCAATCTCAGTTTCCACATTAGTTTATATCTAATCTAAGCTGTTCAGACCCTAATTCTATCCTATTATAGCAGCATTGTCTTCTTAGCTCTAACAGTAGAAATCATAATATTTATGATGATTAATGTCTATATATCACTACACTGTAAACTAAGTGAGGCAGAGGCAATGTTTGACTTGTTTTGTAGTCATCCATGTCAGAATGCTGCAGTTACATGGGATTCTTTAATGTCTTTCTACCCAGAGAGCCACATTTCTTAGATGGCAGCCAGAGAAAGGCAGTGTTTCTGTGAGTATGTCCTACCAAGGGCCTCCTCAGTGACCTTCCTGTACGAGTCAATTTCTTTCCAGAAAAGGATGCAAGCTCTTTCAATAATGACTTCCATAGGAGAAAATTTTCTGAACAAAGCATGGGCCTCCAAACATGTACCAGTTTCAGAAGTCATGCCATGAAAACTGACATGGGACAACCTCTAAGAATAGATATTCAATTTCTATTAACTATGTTAATGCTAAAATAGGTTCTAAAATATGTAAAATATTACATTCATTTTTATTTTTTGATCCATATAAAAATGCAAAGACTTCCATTTTTACCTTGAAGCTGCAAAAAAGCTTGTGATTTGATACCCAAAACTGGCATAGTAAGCATGCTCCATGATTGCCATCAATTGAATACAGTTGTATCCTGTGTAAGCAAAGGTCAAACAGAGATTCAGAGACACATTTTAAAAAATGAAAAAAGCATTCTGTTTTAAGGACCCAAATTTTACAAGTAATCTAGAAACTTTGATCATCCAGAAAGTTCTACTACTTACGTAACATCATTTGCTTCTCTGGCCTTCTAACAAAAAAATTGGACTTTTAGTTTCTTAAGAGCTATACACTGGCTAGCTATTTGAAATGTCTTCATTTTAACAAGCAATAAATGATATGCAAATCTACTCTAAATTTGGCTTTAGAATATTAAAGATGGCAATCTGCATATGCTAAACTTTAACTGTACTTGTAATATCCATATTGAAGATTATGAAAACTAAGCAAAAGTAACTGATTTCATGACATATGCTACTTATTTTGCCTTTTCTTTATATTTTAGCCATTTTTACCATTTAGCATAAAAATATCACCTTCGTTTTTTGATAAAGTAGCTTTCACACAGCTAGCTTTAATACTATTTTCCACTATTTTTCACACATATAAAAGTACTCCATGCAAGTGTGCATGCATACATACACATCAACACAGGCATACAAGACCTCCCTTTCTATCCAAATGTTTTGCACTAACAGTAAAATGAACTCACTAAAAAAGGAAGATATTGTATTTTAAAGACCAATTTCTGTAATACACATAGAAACTTTTCTTATTCTAACCTCAATGTCCAACTAATGCAAGCTTTATAATTAAAGATTATATAAATTTATATTCATTACTATTTCATTTAAATACATAAGTATATTTGTAAACAAACAAAAGTGTCAAATTAGTTTTCTTTCTACTGGTTGAAATCCTGTAGTTTCTTATGGATTTATTTCAGTATATTATTAATAATAGAACAATCAAAAAATCACAATCAGAATTCAGGATTTATACATCTAAAGAAGAGTACATGTTTCTCCATGATTTTACAATGCACAGAAAAGTCACTGTATTGGTTTATCATTAAAAAAAATTAAGTTGAGTCTTCTAGGCCTTAGAAAAATATAAATATAAAATCTTGTTCAGATTTTATAAATCAATTACTACATATCATATAACAAAATATATTTTATAAAAATATTATTCTTATGATCAACACCAGTTTATAGTTTTATCATAATTTTTGTATTATTAATCATTCCTGGAATCATTTATGTTCTAAGTACTCAGCTAGGCAAGTCAGACACAAAGGTGAATAAAGGAATCCTTGTGCCATTGAACCTTCTATAAAAACTAGGTCAACACTAATTTATCACTCTATAATGTAAAAGGCATATTCAATATAACAATTTAATACACTGTATATTAAATATAACTAATATTAAATTCATGCATTTAATTAATTTTGGTATCTGGGATTATTATTTAACCATTACAGATAATTAAGATCTATATCTAACCAAAAACTTTTACTATGACTTATACCTTTCCCCTAGCAAAAATCTGGAGTGCCTAGCAAAAGCAGTATGATTAAATGTATTTTATCTTCCTGTCTAGCCAATGGAGCAGGTGCTACCTACATTGTGATTTTTTTAAAGCATTACCTATAGAAAGAAAAAGAACAGAAACAATGCATACTGAATCAATAATGCAGCAATACGCAACTTATTCTCCTAGTTGTTTCCATGAAAGCAGAATTTGTGTCATTCTACTCCAATACATGAACATCTATCACTGTGTCTCACAGAAGATGTTCCACAAATGTACATTAAGTAAGTCATCCAGATGGGCTTTATACAATGACTCTGGCACAAATTGAATTCCAGGTACTTTACAAATGTAAGATTTTTTTCCATAACAGACTAAAATGAACAGGCTATGATCAATGACCGCTTCAATTGATAAAGGTTATCTCCTGTAGAAAAGTAATTATGCTTACATATTTATCTACAATTTTGGAAGTCATCAGTTCACATTACTTAAAATTGAAATTGGAATAATATCTTAAATTCTTATGCTCTATCTTATTCCATTTCTCTTTTTTACGCTATCACTATTACAGGGCAATTTGAGAAGCCTAAAATAAAATGCATTTCTATTACATACTTAATCTCTTAACACAAAAAAGAGACACATGTAATTAGCTTTTCTAATAAGAGAACAGACTCATTAAAATTTTATCTGAATAAAAATCACAGTTATTACTTACCAAGGTCTTTGATTCTTGGTAGTACATTGCAAGTAAAATGTTTATAAGAAGCTATTTTTCCTTCATGGGAAGAAATTCCCACATGAGATTCATAAATTCTTACACTTTTTGGCTTCTTTGGTCTGGAATGCTTAAACTACAGAATACAAAATATACATAGAATTAAAGCAAGAACTCAGTTATGCCACTTAAGTAACTTGGTGAATAAACTCAGTCAAAAACTTGCAACTGTTCTCAAACATAGAAGGTATTGGTTATCTTTACTATATCTTCTTTTGGGAAAAAATCCTTTTTGCCATTTTGTTAAAGGACCTATTTTAGATAAAAAAAATATAATAATGTAAAAATGACTTATGCCTTATCACTGAGTGAAGGGCTATTTTTCTTCTAAATCTTAGAAAAATATAAGAACTGCAAAATGTATACATATTTGTCAAACAAAAATCATTTATTAATACTCTATAATAAGTTAACAAAGAGAAAAGTTAACTTCAAAGAAACATACAACTTTGGTCAATGATATAGTCATAAAATTACTCCAACTGTTTACAAGATAGCCTTCCACATTTCCTGTTCCTAAGGATACTGGATCCTGCTTCAAACAAATGTCAGTGAAAAACATACATCTTTGAAGTCTTTAATAGATTGGAAATTACAACTTAAAAGGCAAATTTATATCCTTTATAAACTGGTAAGTACAGATTTAGTATTTTCCCTAAGCTTGAACACAGTATAAAACAAAAAACTTGCCCATACATTTTATGGCTACAGATGATGAACTTTAATATATGTATAGCTTAAGAGGAATACTATGATATAAAACAGTAAACCAGTGATGAAGAGAACACTTTGAACATAACTATAAAAGATATCAAAGTAAAAATTAATGTTCCTAGAAAATATTAGAACAAGCATTTGTTTAAAGATTTGTTGTTCTTACTTTATATGTATGTTCTGGATCCCAGCATACCCAATCATAATTCACATTACCACCTTCACGAGCCACATACTTTGCCCATGGTGAAATACGATACAAGATCTCTCCACTCTTGCTAGTAATAACTACCTAAAAAGATAATGAGATGTTATTGGTTTAAAATACTTTCAAAACTCTAAAATAATACTCTCCTTCAAGTAGGAAAGGGAAAACATACTAAAAATTCTAGACCACCATTCAAATGTGCATCCTTAGAGAACATATTTAAATTCTATGTGCATTGCTTTCCTCATCTGCTATTACTATTTGATACTTCAACTCATTTATAGCCTAGATATTTTATGATTCTCTGGCAATTTCCTTGATTGCAAACCAGCCAGCAGAGTGGTTAATTAAACATACAGTGGATATTAAAAAGATAAGATTATTTGGAAATTGCTGTAAATAAATCAACCAACCAATGTTAGTAGTAGTATTTTCTATAAAAAGGGATAAGTGAGTTATATTATCACTTTCTTTTTCTTTTCATAGGAATTAATGATAACATTTTCATGAATCTAAAGAACAAAGGTTTGAATACACACACACACACACAATTTCTAATCATTCTCAACTTTTACCAAGTATATCTCACTATATAAAACCAAATACTTTTAGTGTAGGCATCCACTCCAATATTTGCCTATGGTTATCACTGGTGTTTTCAATAATAAAAGATAATGAAATAAAATACTGTTTTGCTGAATCCAACATTTTAGAGTTAGTAGTGAATAAAGGACTTTAAATTTATCCAGCCATGTAAATGGAGCTTTTGAGTGACTGAAATTATAGCTATTTCACAAAGTCATTTTTTTATTAAACTTTCTAAAAGCAGAATATGATCAAGAAACATTCAGATTAGAAGCTGTATTATGATCTTAGCTTTGAAAGAGAACATATACTCCAGTCTGTCTCCTTTAATAGAGAAAAGCTCAAGTATTCATATTCTTGGTAATTAAATATTTGTATAATGCTTTTACAATTTAGAAAGGACTTTCACATTCATGTCTCACTTGATTCTGGAAAAACTTTATGACCCAAATATTAAGTGAGATTAAGTGAATTGCCAGAAGTCCCCAAATCATCAAGCAGCAGGGCCAAAGCTGAACACAGAGCTCTTGATCATTACTTGCTCTGAACAGACTTCCACAGCACTCCTTCAGAGGCCATAAAGAAAGTCAGGGTTTATGCCAGAGCAGGTGGGTGAGTGGTGAAGAGAACTCAATTCTTGCTCCCTCTTCATTATGCCTTCTACTCACAAACACTGATCATAGCCAGTGTGTTGCTACTATTCATTATCACAAAAGCATGAATCAGTAAAACCAATTCACTTCAGGAGGATTTTAACCCAAATGATGTGTCCCTTCAGCTACACAAATTTCTAGTATAATATAAGACAGCAGCATGTTTGAGAAAAGGTGCTCACTCACAAACTCAGACCATGAGAAAAATATTATAAATCAGTTTTCAATGAACAGCACTCTGTCTAATCAATTCATCTTTCCTTTCTATTTTGTAAATAGGTCTACAACCAATCTAAAGGCAAAGATCATAAATGAATAATCATTTTTGAAGATGTCTGTTGAAGACTACTTAAAACTTTAAAAACTTATGCAATCATCTACACCCTGAATATAATTCCACACCCTTTAGAACATTAATTATTTTATATTGCAATACACACAGATGTCTTCAGAGGTTATGGATGACTAGTGCTAGAAGCAACAGTCTCTCCATTATTCTCTCACCCTCCTAAACTTTTTGCTGGGTATGCCAAGAATAAAATCCCTAGCAATAGTTACTGGGGACCATTTTTTTGGATTGTAATTTTAGCTGGCAATCCTTAGAAATAATTCTGTTGTCATATATAAGAAATTAAAATTAAAAAAAGAAAATGTATTTAGAATGCAAATATACAATAAAGAAACAGTTTAGCAATAGTAAACAACTAAGAAATATGTGTGTTCATTTATGTGAAGAGTATCTTTTTAAATCCTTGCAAAAGAATATCTTTCTAGGCACTGCAAAATTACTGAGATGAAATGCTCCTTGGGTGGTCAGCAATTTACATAAAAACAGTAGAAATGCTCAACAGGTTAGAGGTAAGTGTTAGCATATTCTAGGAGATGGCATTGAATGTAACTATGTTTCAGGATTGACTGCATAGCAGACTGACAGAAAAGGTACAGACATTAAATAATATATTTCAAATTAGACTAACACTGTCGCCATAGGCTATGAAGAGAATCTTTCTTGGGAAAAAAAAATATGCTTCAAGTACAGTGAAAGAAAAAGATATTAACTAAAACAACTATTAGATGGTATACAGGTCAAACAAAGTCATTTCTAATTCATGTAACAAAGCCATTTCCTTTTTATTTTTATTATTAAAAGAGTTATAACAAAAATAATTGTAAACATTCAAAAATACATGTTTTGAGATATATATGTATGTGTGTGTGTATATATACGTGTGTGTGTGTGTGTGTGTATATATATATATATACTCATAAACACAGCATATATATGTGTCCACCAACCAGATCAGATAATGGTGACAAAGTGTAGGTCCCATAATTTGCCAGTTGTTAACCCTTTAGTAGTTGGGTTATGCAGAGATCTAGAAGAAACAAGAAGGTGGTAGGTGTGGTACCCTCAAGGCCCTGGGCAATGACTATTTACCAATAATATCAAAAGCATGTTTATTTCAATAATGAATACAATCAAAACAGCATGCAATGCTGAGTATCAGTATGTCTTGATATGTGTGTGTGTACAGAAAAAAATGTATACGTGTGTATACATACATATATATATACATACACACATGCACAGAAATACTGATGTGTGTGTGTGCATTTTCAACATGATTGAAATATACATAGTCATTCCTCTGTATCTGTGTAGGACTGGTCCCAGGATTGTTGTCACCCTAGTTACCAAAGTCTCCATAAGCTCAAGACCCTTATATAAAATGACGTAGCATTTGTATAAATTCTACACACACTGTCCCACACACATGAAGTCATTTCTAGATTACTCATTAATACCTAAGACAACATAAACATTATGTAGATAGCTGTCATACAATATTGTTTAGGGAATAATTACAAAACATATCTGTGTATGTTTAGTATGAACACAAGTTTTTCCCCAAATATCTTCAATATGAGGTTGGTTGAATCCATATATGGAACCCACGGATACAAATTGCCAAGTATACACCACACACACACCCACAAAAGTGTGCATTCACATATAAGGAGGGGAAATTCATCAAATGTATGCAATAGCCATCAAAAGTTAATGCAGCCATGCTAAGAATAAAGCAGAAAATACTTAAATTTAATTAAATTTGATCAGTGCCTGAAAGAGTTAAAAGGTAAGGCTAGCATAATGAGAAATCTAACTAGCACACTGTATTGTATATTCATCTGGTACGACCAAAAAGTAGATGGACCTGCTCAAGACATTTCAGTGACCTTCACTAAACAATTCCTTGACAATTCCTAAGGCAAGCAAACTGCTTCAGAATAAACACTGACACATTTCAGAACTAATAGAAGACCCTTCAAAAAAGTGAACTTGTAATACACAGCATTTACTGCCTGCTTCTACAGACATAATTATTTCAGAGATTAAACAAAAATAACCAATTCTTACATGATATACAGAAAGGCTCTAAATATACAGGATGGAAAAGTTAAGGGACTATCTTTTATACTCATTATCTGACATGTTTTCTTCATTAAACAGAGATGAGAATACTTAAATAGATGATCAGTGGGCAAAAAAAATTTTATGAAAGAAAATGCATTCTCAGTTTTTTTTTAATTAGAATGATGAATATCAGAAACATTCTCTGATATTAAAAATATTTCATTGTGAACTTTGAATTTATAGTTCTATAAATAAATGAAGAAAACCAAGGTTCCTATAAAATTATCAACATAAATTTTCCAATATCTGTAAGTCCTGCTATACAAACTACCAAGATACGTAAATGATCATTTTTGGGATAATTGTTTTTTTATAAAACTGCACATAGTTAATGGGTAAAATTACATAAATTAGGGTTACATTTGGCTATCATTACATCACTATTATTTATATAATGAACCTACTATAAGTACCAAATAAACATTTCGCTCTGTTACCTTAAAATTATTTTAATTTTTTGTGGATACTTAAGTTCATATATTTCAAAGATCTCTATCTTTGCTTCATAATTTATTTCATAATTTTCAAATATTCAAACAACCTTATGCAAGCTACATGCATATAAAATAAACCTTGTCATGCCTTTTACATCTACCATAAGAAATGAGATTGAGAGAGGTGGAAAAGAGATTAAATGATTAAATTGAGCCCGCTGAGTTCTTACCTTATGCAACACTGTACACTACACAAGAGAAAAGACAATATCCTTGCCATAGTTGAACTAAGCAAAGACACATATCCCATGAACTTCAAAATCAATAACCTTCTGGTGAATTTCCATTAATTTATATTATTTTAGCTTTGCATGGGATTTCTTAATTTAAAGCATTCTATCACCTCTTAGTTTTATTTTTATTTAATAAGAAGCTAGAAATATTTCCAATGTTGAATCCATAACAACAGTTTGAGTAGGGATAGTAAAGTAGCTTCTCTAACAAAATTAAAGCTATTAACAAAAAGCCTTCTTTAAAAGACTAAGTATATTAGGTAAGAGAAATAAGCCTATAATGTGATACTAACGAGTACCAGATAAAAACCAGACCTAAATTTGGCACAAAGAACACCCATGTATACAACCAGAACAGACTATTTTTTTCAAGTGCAATGCTCATAGCTATTTTGCCCTTGGTTTAACACCAATTATAGAATTAGAGCTATAAACACATTTCTGTAATGCTTACACATGGGAGAGAAGAAACTGCAGAATATTGTCAAAAGGAAATAAATGAAGATCAGCAGTTGCTTCTTCTAAAAGCAGGTCCTTGTTTAGAATAATTTAGAAAGACAGATGCTTCTGTACCTATAAAAAGAATTATTATCCCCCAAGGTTTACACCCAGTTCCCCAATCTTTTAGCCTAGTTAGTAAGTATTACAACTGCATTTTTTTCCTGTCTTTGCTTCTCCACTGAGGCAAAATCTTTAAAGACATAAAGAAACAACTAAGTAGAACTGATAAGGTGTTTGCTTCATTTCAAGTACATTACCTGAACAAAAACCATACAAAGTGAGGTCACTACAAAAAAGAAAAGATCCAAAAGGATTATTCGAGATTTAGGAAGCAGTCATTGAAAATAATATCCCTGAGCAAGTGAGAATAACTACTCCTAAGTCAAAAGAAGAGGAACAATGCTGAGATGTTGTAATCGGGTAAAGATTGATTAGATGTCTTAGGCTAGAAAACAAATGAATTACCCATAATATAAAAATAGAGGATTTAAACATCCAAGATATTGAAAGATCAATATAGTAATAAAAGGAAAAAAAAACTATAAAAAGGGGGGAAAATCAGTGAGTTTTCATTACTGAAAAAGTGTGCTTCAAAGAGACTCATCCATGTGCAGTGAAGGCTAGAATTCTATTAAGTAAACAGAGTTATAATCTGGTATAATGCCAATAAAAAAATCTAAGAAGTACTTTCAGAAGTGATAGGACAGGGGAGGCACTATCATAAGATTAGCTGAAGCTCTTTTTGAAATATTTTATTAAGTATAATTACAAAAGTCTATCCAGTGATAAATTGAATCATTTAAAGAATATGATTCCTAAGCAATCACTCTAAATGCTATTTCACTGAAGTAAAATATGAAGTGTAGTGGAGGAAAAAAAAGAAATAATTCAACCACTAAAAGAAATACAGAGAAATTCCAAAGAGTAGATACCAAATACATAGTTCTATAAATGTAAGATCTTTTGAGAAAACATACAATTGTGTATTTAATACAAACTGAGACTAACTCTAAGGATATAGTTAATAACTATTAAAGAAAACCATCAATGACAAGAATTATTCCTGAATATTCAAATATTCTTTAAAAAATAAAGTCTCACGGGTTTCAACACTACCAGTTTTCTATTTCCTTACACAAAAGATCTGTACTTTGCAGGTGTATGTGGTATAACCCTTTGATAATGGACTCAAAGTAGAGAAGGTAGAAACGGTAATGATAAGTAGTGGTAAATAACAGGAGTCTTTACAACAGAGCTGTTTACTTTCAACCTTCTCAGTTATGTTTAAATCAACAAATACAGATGTTCCCTTCTTATGAAAACAGAAAGAAAAGTCAGTTGAAAACTTGAGCTTTGTTTTCAAGTGTGACAAATCTGGAGAAATAGGAAAAACTAGTGAATAATAACAAACTAGTGAATATATTGCAGTCAATAAAATACAAGTGAAGGAATTACACACCTAATTTCTCTGTGAGATACGAGGAATACTCAAAGGAATGAGATGGAGTGACCTATGGCTGACTGTTTTAAATAAAATCATCTGTCCATCAGACATTCTTATTTTCCTAAATAGGGCATTCTGAGTAAAGTGGGGAAATTTAATGTTATCAGTATATTAGAATGGGTTAAGATGAACAGACAGAAGAGTAAGAAAAAAACTTAGAAGTGAGGAGAGTTGAACATTAATTTTGACTTTAACATACACTTAACTGTGGTATTCAATAAAATAGTTCAGTTTATATTTAAATGTTTAAATCATAAAAAATTGTATGGTATGTACTTTGCCATGAGAAAAAGATTATTTCCTATAAGCATATTCATTCATTATTATTTGAAGTCATATTTAACCAAAGTACAAATACTTTATTTAAACATAACCAAAAATAATACCCACCTAAAATGACACAAAATGTAATTTTCTTCCTTTTTCCAGCATAGCATTAAAAGATCAAATATTACAGAAACACTCTTTTTTTTTTTTTTTGTACCAGGGATTGAACTCGACCACTGGACCATATCCCCAGCCCTTTTTTGTATTTTATTAGAGACAGGGTCTCACTGAGTTGCTAAGTGCCTCACCATTGCTGAGGCTGGCTTTAAACTCACAATCCTCCTGCCTCAACCTCCCAAGTGCTGGGATTACAAGCATGTGCCACCACGCCCAGCAAATATCAAAGAAACACTCTTGGGGGAAAAAATGATGCCTATATAATTTTGAGCAAAAGAAACATGAAACCCTTTTATTTAAAAATAAAACATATTTCTAAAGAAAAGTAAGAAGTTTTCAATTCTCCAGAATTATAAAAATATTTAAAATCTACTAGGCCTTCACTGAAGTATGAATGAATAAAATATAATAAAAGAAGTATAAGGTAGGTCACAGTACATAGATATAAGAAAAAAAATCTAATAAATTTAAAGTTTTTGAATCAAAGTTCATGTAAAGAGAGCAATCTAAGAACAGATGTTTATGGACAGCTGAATTTTCTAGACACCTGTGTCTTGCTTCTACAAGCACTAAAAAGGAGGAAAAGGACACTTTTTTACAGTTAGTTTTCTAAATGCATTATATATTTACTTGTATCCTTGACAGAATCATACACTTGTGGAGACTGAATTGTATATACGGACATGTTTGGAATATAAACATTTCCCTCTGGATTCAGTAGGAGACTATTAGATTTGTATGTGTCTTTAGCAATGGATTTCAACCCTGCATATACATTGAGAACCACCTGAGTAACACTTCAGAGGCCTGCACCATAATGCTAACCATCACTACTGAGATTCTATGATCTACAGAATGGTGTCAAAGGAAATAAAGACTAGATCTGAGAAAGCAAAAGAAAAAAAATAGCTGCCGGGACCAGAATACCAGTAATAAAATGATTATTTACTTTTTAAAATAAAAATACACCATAGAGGAAAGAAAATACCAGGATTATAGGAAATGAATTTTCTAAAACCTTGATAATAGATAACTTTTGCAAATAATAAAAACCATTTTGCAGTGAAATTCATCTCAATCTCTACTTTGTATTTTAATTTTATTTCTTGCCTTTTAATTCTAATTTACTATTCTTTTTAATTCTTCATAGTACATCTTCCTACTAATTTATTATATGCACACAATAAAAATTTAAATTTCTTTGTAAACTTAATCTCATTTAAGTCACTAAAGGCACCCATGCTGGTTTAGAAATTTATACCCTGTGGTATTAAAAAAAAATAAAAAAGCATACCTATGATCATGTCTTTAGATGCACATCATTCAATCATCACAAATTTCCCACTACACTTGAGAAATTACTCATAAAGAAGCATGAAGAATCTATTCAAGTTACTGATCTTACCGAGTAGTTCTGTCATCCATTTCAGAAAAATGCTATAATTTCCCATACTATATTTTATAAAAATCATTTTGTAAAACATTCATCATTTCACACACACACAAAAAAATTACTTTAAATGGCATCACTAATGTTGAATGACATTTTTTCAATAATATACCTTTAGAAATTAAATTTATAATTTTTATTGGAAAGTTATAGCAGATATTGGCTCTTCAATCAGTTAAACCACCTTCTGGTATTCTTGAAGAAAATACCTTGCACTTGAGAGAATGCAGAAGTTAAAAATTACATTTTTTTCTCACTTCTGTGCAGCTAGGTTTCTGCCAATAGAGGTACCTGTGTAATATGTGGTAAAAAGGAACAAGTGTATGCAGTAGACCATACATTTTTACAATATCAGAAGATGACCAATCATTTTTGCCTAAGAACCCTAACTGATACTTAATCTAATAAAATGTCATCATCTTCTTAGGCACAAAGAGTGGAAAACTCAAACATACAATTAACATTCCACAATTAATTAGTTCACAGTATTCATTATTTCTACTCATACTTCTGTACACACAATTATATACAACTCAGAATTGGCTTTATCATGAGAAATAATCATTAAAAGATGTTTTTTTGGGGGGGAATTCCTCTGTCCCTATTCATTTGGCTTCAAAATTTAAATTTTAAAATTTATGTTTTATAAGCAGTTTATATGATTATTATACATAAAGAAACAGATTTTGGTAATAAATAAGAATCCTCGGGGCAGTGAGAAAAGGGAGGGTGGAGGGGATGCATATCCAAACTAGGCATCAAAGAAGTACTCTTCATGAAAAATAAGATGCTTTGACCTAATCAAGGAAATGATTTTAGAATCGCACACCAAGTCAGAATAAGAGACATTTCAATATAAAAGTATATAAAAGAACAAGTGAAATAAGATTCGTATGAGGAAAAAAATGAAGGTAGAACATAGATTGAAGACCTAGGGATTGGGAAACAATGAAGCAGCTTTTACAATTAGATGGGCAATAATAGAAAACCTGAAGGTGAGGAAGGAAAGAAAGGAAGGAGGGAAGGAAGGGAGGGAAGGGAAAAAGAGGTACTAGCTCCTAGGAAAACAACTTGTGTGGGGCTGCAGCTATGTCTCAGGGGTAGAGTGCTCTTCTCACATGTGTGAGGTCCTGGGTTCGATCCTTGGCAGCACATAAACAAAAAAATAAAGGTATTGTGTCCACCTACAACTAAAATAGAAAGGAAAGAAAGGAAAGGAAGAAAAGAAGAAAGGAAACAACTTGTGTAGGTATGCACAAACCTGGGAAGAGATGGACCTAACCATCCAAGGAGCTTTGGAAAGAATAAGAAAACTACAGAACTAATTTTTTTAGATGTTAAAGTTATTTTTGACATAATTACTAGTTTAAAAATTAGTTGATGTCTCAGGAACAAATGGAAAGGGCTGCTGCTCTCTGAGAAGCAATATGTTCACTAGAGGTTACAGTTGTTCTAAGAGAAAAGATCAAGCTCAAAGGACAGCTTATGATTGTTCCAATCATCAATGAAATAGTTAAACTATGAACAGTAAGTCATCTACTTGTCAAGATCTACTGGTGAGTATATTGTTATTTTTCATGTATATCATACAGGTTTATAAAATAATGGTGAAAATATTCACAAAAACAGAGAATTAGGAAAATCACTATAATTACTTGTGTAAAACATTGTAGATTATTATTTCATTATTCTTATCCCTTTGAACCTCTCCACATGACTGTCTATAAACTTGAGTTCTGAAGTCAATAACATAGAATTAATTGGTCATCACAAACTAATAACATTTAGCAAAATGATTGAGTACATCCAGTTTAATGTAAATATGTAAATGTCAATGTTACTGTTATTTACAAAGGCAAAACCACAGAAACTATTATCTATATATTCTTCAATTTATACTATTTCATGACTTTCTAGTTTGCATATAAAACATTTTTAAATTCTAAGATTGTTCACACTCATGTTTCACATAACAACACATATGTACATTTATTATTGTACCATTTATTTTCAAGTAGTGTTTTCAATCTCCTAGGAATGCTGATTAATATTTTAATTATCTAAGCAATTTATACAGACTAAACAAATGAAAATTACCAGATTAAAGTTAGACATGAGACTTGTTAAAGTAAAATAACCTACTGTTGACCTTTGCAAACATTTTCTTTTTATATTACAATTAAAGAGGTTTTCTTGGGATACTTTAAAAGTTAATTTAAAAATCTTTAAAACTGAAGCACTTCTTGATATGTTTTTGGGATACTTTTAATGGTTAATTTAAAAATCTTTAAATCTGAAGCACTTCTTGATATTCTGTAGGCACAGTTACAAAAGAGAACACAATAAAAACTCAGTAGACCATATCCAGCTAGACACTCGACATTGTTGAACAATGTTAAATGTTAAGGGTAAATTCAGAGCACTCAAAGGTCCAGAGGCAGGCAGTAAAAAGGGTAGGAAAAGAACCCATTTTTTCAAGCAACAACAGTAAAGGTGAAAACAATTTAAAATAACTATATAAACTACAAAACTATCATGAAATTATTTTACATATTAAAAGAATCAGGCTTGCATAATATACATTAAATATATTATAGAAATTAAGTATATTATAGAAATATACATTAAGTATAATATAGAAATTATAAGAAATAAAGTTTTATCTTATTCATACAAATTCTTACAATGCTTATTCAGATTAAATGTTAGCTTCTACCATGTAAGAATCACTCTAGTATTGTGTGTATGAAGCTGATTCAAGTAAGTAAAATAATAATGTATCTTTTAAGATATACAGGATTTACTGAGTGAAGGGGAGAACAAATCAGACACAAAGAGGCATAGTATAATCATGTTTTTATGATAGTAGACAACGTCTTAAAAAAGTGAGGTAGAGAAGCAAGGAAAGAATAATTTATAAACACCTAGAAACAGAGAGAAAAAATACATACAAAAACAATCAACAGTGGATAGCAGGGAAGGGCCAGGCCACTGATGATTATAAGAAAGCTACTTTTCTGATCTCTTTCTACATTGCTAATCAAATTCTGTTCTATTGACAAATACTATCAAACACATTTATTAACCATCAGAAGTAAAGGTTATTCTCTTTTAAGTAAAAATTCAGGCATTTCAAATATCAAAATAAAAAATATTCCCGAGGGGCAAGGATTGTGGCTCGGTGGTAGAGTGCTCACCTAGCACATGGGCAGTGTGGGTTCGATCCTCAGCACCACATAAAAATAAAGGCATTGTATACAACTAAAACAAATAAATATTTTTAAAAATCCCAAGATGAAACACCAAAGTAGGCTATAGTCTAAATAAACATATAAATGCATTAGTATATGGAATTTTGATGTTTTAATTAATGTAATAAACTTCCAAAGAATCCCAGAGAAAAATAGGATTTTTATTATCTGTATGCTCCAGAAACTATGTGAACTGAAAAATGGGATATCTTGATCAAAATGCCATGCCATGGCTTTCCAAAAGAGGGAGCTCTAACTCCACTACCACAAAGGTATCGATTTGATACATACATGATATATTCAAGCACACAACTTACTGAATTACAGAAAGAAAATAATTCTAAGCAAAAACCCTAAATTACTTGTTTATTATTTTAATTGTCTAATGAGCACAGTTAACTATATGAAAAAGATGATCCAATAGTAATATGGAAGCTGCTTTACATAGCTCTCTATCGTAAAACAAATATATGACAGAAATATAAGAGTGCTTAGATTTTGAAAAATCCACAGATTCCAATTACAGATGTTAGTAAAATTAATGGGTTCTGATTATTATTTGAAAACTAAAATTTATTATTGCTCAAAAGAATTAGAGACAAAAGCTACCCATGACTTGCAGTGATTATTAAAAGTATGAAAATTAAATGCTATATCTAGGTGCCCGCCATAAAAAATAATCTTCACAATTATAAATTAACTGAAACTTTAAATATGTTTTTTAAAAAGAAAACAAAGAATCTAATGCTCCTAAATTTAAAAAAAAATAATGAATTTGAAAGCTCAAAGCAAAGGAAATATTTGTACTAGAGAGAAGACACACTAAAGATGAAAGAAGGAATATTAACATCAAATCACAGACATTAATTCAACTTGATAAAACCAATGGTATCACCCTTGGGAAGTACATTATAAACAGAATCTGAAATTGTAACAGGCTAAACACACATATACATTTAAATATAAAATGCAAGCAAGCAAAAACAGATATATAAACAAGGCACCTATTTATCGAGAATGCTATTTAACAACTATTTTATACACTTTCTATGTAATTACAGTTAAAAATAGATGGTTTGTTTCTCTTAATCAGCATGTGGCAAAATCATCAAGTTGCCACACATTTAAAATAGGATGTGAGCTAGGTGATTATACTAGAGTTTTCCCAGATTCAACATGAAGTCAGCAAAATTGACTCCTTTTGACTGTCTCAGCTACTTATGGCATTAGATAAGATACTTAATCTAGATAACATGTAGTATTTTTAGTTAAAACTATAAATAATTATAACATATGACTCATTACCCTATTAGCAATTATGAGAATAGCTATTTAAAAGTGTGTAAAATAGTACCAGTAATATATTTAATACTCAAATTAATATTTTTTCTAAATTCCAAACTAAAATGTTCTAACAATTTAAACACATAAAAGGAGAACAGTATTCAAGGGAGACTATCCATAGTCTGGAAACATACTGCAAATAAAAACATCCCTACTAATAATATTTTTTATACTTTTAGCAAGTACTAATAATACATTTTGCAACAAGTATGAGGTGAAATTGTGCAGGCTCTAGCCCGCCATCATGAAAAGATTCATGATCTTGGATAAGTTATAACCTCCCTGAAGTTCAGCTTCTTAACTAAAATAAGATTACTGGTTAAAGATGATTTCTAAGATTCCTTCCTATTTGTTAATTTTAGAATGGTCACTTGAAGAGAAAACAATTTTGTGTATGTAAATATATGTGTATATACATATGTATGTGTGCATATGTGTGTACATAAATATATAGAGAAAAAGTGACTGAGATGGTAGTGAGGAGAGGATAATAAGAAAATAATAAAAGTATCACATGAAAGTTCGAGGCTATGTTACATGTATTTTCAATAATATTATAGCAGTAATTCTATTTTTAA
This sequence comes from Tamias sibiricus, assembly GCA_025594165.1. Classification (NCBI taxonomy): domain Eukaryota; kingdom Metazoa; phylum Chordata; class Mammalia; order Rodentia; family Sciuridae; genus Tamias; species Tamias sibiricus. The sequence continues at coordinate 35,519,184 of CM046668.1, forward strand.
AAAAGGGAGGTGTGGACCTTTATACCCTTTTTACAAAGGAAATGGATTGAGAGGTAAAAAAAACAGAATATAGACCATTCTTGGAAGTGAATGGAATATATTAGATATTCAAAGGTATAAATAAAGCAAAGTAACAAACCTGATTCTAGAGATTTATAGAAAAAGGGAACCTACACATAAGAAGAGAGCAAACTGAACAGATTAATAAGGAAAACGGAAAGGTTATATTGAGGAATTTCCACTAGTATTCTTGAGCAAAGGTACATGATTAAAATGACATATCATTAGGTCATTTTCATCTTCACAAAGTCATTAGACAGGACACGTAATATAAAAATACACTGGGCAACAAACAAAAATCACATAGGTAGATGTAAACAAACAATAACCCAATGTATCTGACCTCTCATTTCTATAAATCAGTACTTTCAAATGCAGTCAAGCATCAGGAGCTGTTTAAAATTACAAAGACCCTATGTAACGATGGTACAAAGCTATCTTTGACAACTACTGTGTTATCAGAAGAGAAAGCCAGACTTCTCTAGAGGAGCACAATGTTCAAAACAGGCATCTATCACCAAGGTCTTCTGCAGTGGAAACAGGAAGGCACTGGGGTAATTCAGACAAAAGTCAATTATTGGCCTGAGATAACAATGAAAAGAACAATATTCAAGAATTTCTACACAGGTGGAATCCACTAAATTTCTTAATTGATTGAATGAGACAATAATGACAGACAAAAGGTAAAAGAACTATAAGTTTACAGTTTTTAGGAGACCAAAAGGAAGGCAGACCCACTGAGAGTAATAAGTAATTTGAAAGATTATGCTGGTTTATCAGTTAAAAAAAAAAAAAAAAAAACAAGAGAGAGAGCTTGGTACTTCATACTAAATTTCAGTTGTAAGCTTGAATATCATCAGAACTGCCTCACTTTGATATAGTTTTAATGCATACATCTAATTCAAAGAAAATATATATTTTATAGTATGTTCAGGAATTTTTTGTGTTAAAGTTAAGCAATTTAAATACTATATACAGTGCAAGAACACATGCATGAATATATTTTTGTATTTATGTATAGATTTACTTTCTCCCATCCCCCAAGCCCACAGAAAACATGCCCTTTTTTTTTTTTTTTTTTTTTTTTTTTTTTGTACTGGGGATTGAACCAATGGGTGCTTAATCACTGAGCAACATCAGCAGCTCTTTTATATACTTTATTTGGAGACAGGGTCTCACTTAAGTTACTTAGGGTCTGGATAAATTGCTGAGCCTGGCTTTGAACTTACAATCCTCATACCTCAGTCTCCTGAAAAATATGCATGACTGAAATCCATAATTTACAAAGTCCTACACAGCCATAAAGGGAATGAAGCCATGGCATTTGCTGGTAAAATGATAAAACTGCAGAACATCATGCTAAGTGAAATAAGCCAGACTCAGAAAGTCAAGCAAAAACTAGAGGGGGAAAAAGGGAATTAAAAAAAAAAAAAAAAAAAAAAAAAAAAGAATCTAACAAAATTAGAGAATAGAGGAAGGGGACCGCACAGGATAAAGGAGGCGAGAGAAAGGGTAGGAAACTGGGAATAAAATCAACCAAATTACACTATGTGCACATATGAATATACCATGATGAATCTCATGTTATATATAATTACAATGTACCAATTAAGAAATAAATAGATAGATAGATAGGTAGATAGATAAATAGAAGGAAGATCAGTAAAGTAAAGGAAGGGAGAGGGAAGGGAACAGGGAGGAAAGAAGAAACTAGGGAACTAAATGGAGCAAATGATGTGATGAATGTCATAATGAACCCCAATATTAAGTTTAATTATAATGAAAAAGATATATAAATAAAATAAGCAACAAAGACTAATTCTCTCAATTAAAATATAGGTTAAATTATACTAATATTATCATTTACTCTTCAAGAATGAAAAAGAATTTTAAACTAATTAGGCAAAAAGTATTATCTACTAAGATTAACCTATAATCTTATTTTCAAACATATTACTTAACACATTTAGTCTAATTTAAATGATTATACTTAAGTTACTCAAAAAACTTCCTCTCCTTGTTACCAAGAATGATTTGCAAATAATATAAAGTATCTACTCTAAGTGAATCCTTGCTTGCTAGTATATATGTGTGAACTGCCCTTTAATAATTAAAAACTAAGACATGCTTGAGGTGTGGATCCTCCTGCAAAAGCAGCTACCCATTGAAAAACATTTCCATTACCATTACTCTAGGAAACATGTTTCATCTGTATATTATCTATCATAAATCATGATAAATTCACATATCTAATAGTCGTAATGCTTTTTATTTTTAAGCAAATTTCAGTGCAGCATATTTGAACAATTGCATATAAACCATAAAATAATTATACTAAATGGCAAGTCATTATATAATTGAAAGACTTCAGGAGTTTATAGCACAGACAACCAAATTCGTTCCTGGGACTTATATGAGGTTAGAAACATGACAAGAGTTTTCTTCAATAGAATATGAAAGTTTCACTTGGTTATTAGAAGAGCTAAAGTGTACAAGCAGTATGAGAATAGCATCCCAGTTCCTTATGGGGTTCATAGGTGCAATACATTTCCTATGACATCCTCTTTCACAATGATTAGTTCTTAGTGATTATTCACATTCAGGCCTTATAGTTGACTAGTCTCAAAACAATCAGCTTTTCTCATTTCTAATAGTTTCTTTCTTAATTAAAGACTCTCTATCCATCTTTAATGTGATAACTTCATTTTGGTCTCATAATCTCCTTGATCTCTCTCCCATATAATTCATTAGATTTCTTCTGAAGTTCCACAGAGATATAAACATTGAATTAAGAAAACAAATAATTAAAACCACAAAAAATAATATTTAAATGAATAAGTGCTGAGAAAATTGCAATTCTATAAACATCCTTATGAAATTTCATTCATTGTTTAAAATGATCTCATGACCACCACATTAGCTGAATCTGGAGATTTTATAGGGAAATGGGTAATGCCGATTTATTCACAATGATCAGATACCGTATCATTATACAAATATATAAAATATCTGGTTTGTGTTCATAAATTCTACAAAGATAAGACCATTGAGAGTATAATGCACAGGCCCTGAGCATATTCATGTAAAAAATTAGTTGACATTTATGGAGTATTAACTAAGCATCAGATATTATTTTAAACTTCTTTACCCTTTTATCAACTCTTATCAGTAAAAATATTATTAGTCCTAGTTTACAAATAAAGCAATTAGGTAATAAAGTGACTTGTCAAAAGTCACACTTTCAGCAAGTGCTAGAAATGACAAGTGAATAGTCTCACTGATACACATTATTCCATCACCACTACTCAAGAGAACATGGAGACATGTATCCTCAGAAATATACACTATAGTGGTACCAATATAAAAATCACAGTTATCAGTCAAGAAGAGTGCACCAGAGTAATATTATGTCACATGGTATCAAGTGTATAATTGATATTCAGGTGAGATGTGGCATTACTTTCAGTAGTATTATTAGAGCCAGATCGTAATCATATTATGGTTTGGAAGCATGATCCCCAATTCAGCAAAGTTCAGGGGTAGGGCTTTTAGGGAGAGATTAAATTTTGAGCAGATTCATTCATTTCGTGGATTCATAATTTAAAAGGACTACTAGGTGGTAACTATCTGCAGGTGGGGAGTGGTTAGAAGAAAGGACGTTACTGGGGGTGTGTCTATGGGAATTACATTTTGTCCCTGGCTCCTCCCACACACTCACTGCTTCCCGGTTGCCAGGAATTGAGCAGTTTTCCTCCACCATGATGTTCTGCCTCATCTCAGGCCCAGTATGATAGAGCCAGTCAACCACCGACTGAACCTCTGAAACCATGGAATCAAAATAAACTTTCCCTTCTCTAAATTGTTCTTATTTGGTATTTAGGTCACGATGATGAAAGGCTAATACTGCAGTAAACTCAAAGGAGATGATTTGTTCTACCAGATGTATCATAGAACAAAATTCTAAATAACAAAATATGAGTATGTACCTTAACAGAATAAAAGTAATCACTACAGCTTTTATTCATTGTACATATAAAGTCAGAAATCTATTTGTGTATAATTTCTTTGAAAAGCATCCTAAATTTATCATGTTTTTTCAATGTACAAATTAGGACAAGCCAAAAGACTGAGATATGTAATTTGCCAAAAGCCATACAATTGATAAATGGCAAATTAGGAAAAATATATTCCAAAGAATATTTAATCCAAATCATTATGGAGAATAATCTGTCATGTCACCCTGGTAAGAAGAAGGTAGATAGACTCCACAATTAGTAAACATTGATTTGGTTTATTTCACCTTTTTCCCTGACACTTTCCCTTTAAGAAAACTGCTACAAGAGGATTTATCACTGGTCTACTATAACATGATTCAATGAATTCCTATATCCTAATCTTCTGTTGGGAGAGAAGGGCTGAAGAAGGTTTCTATAGCTTTCAGGGGTTCTGTAACAGTGATGGTGTAAGTTCACTGATTGAATTGTCTGATGTGAGAAAGTAAAATGGCATACCTGAGTGCTGGAAAGGAAAGGGGGGAAAAAAAAAGCATTCCAAAGACATTTTTCCTTGACTAAGTTTATTTCTCTGTTCAACAAAATATAAAATTTACCTAATGTTACAACAATATTTGTTCAAAAAAGATTGAAGTATTAAGTATGTTTCTACAAAATACAACCAACGCAAAAAAAAAAATATGAGAGCCAATATTTATCTAAATTATGAAGAAGAAGGGAAAGGAGAACATCCTCTAGAATCTTCACTTAAGCTTCAGGCATCACAATCATAATTATCCCACTATCCTATGAATTATTATTTTAGAAGCAGTTGGTTTGTAGTCTTAATTTTACTCTTCAAGAAAACCAGGTTAGAATCTGGTTGCTGTCAATTGTAGAACTCTGCTCAGTATGCTTTTATATCCCATACCACTATGTTTACACATAGTGTTTTCATTAAAATCCTACTCTGACTTCATAAAGAATTTGTTGTCAAACTAAAATTTCATTAAAAAGGAAACTGGCATTTCAGGATAATTTGGACATCCTTCAAAAAGTGGCGAAATTTTAACCCTCACATTAAACATCTAATGAGTTCCAGACTTCTTCAGGATTTTACTTTCATTGTTTGTTTAATGATGGAGCTTACAAATTATCTGAATTATATCATAATTATACATATTAATAATACTAGATATATTAAGTGCTATATTCTTTAAGTTATTCAACAGATGTATCCTTCAAGTTTTCTTTTTTATTATTATTAATAGAAATAACATACTTTTTCTTGTGAATTAATTCATAAGAATATTTGGATAATATATTTCTATAGCATAAAAACAAATAAGGATACATCATTTTAGTTCATCAGAGATGTATTAAGAAGTTTCTAGCACAAGGTTAATTATTCTATTTCTTTTAAAAGTTCCTTTCAAATGCCTATGACAGTAAGTGCATTATATTTCAAAATCAATTCTCCATTTTTTTCTTAATTAGACCGAACACACTTAATTTCATTCAGACAAATGTCCCACTAAAACTATACTTCCCAACATTTCTTGCAACTAGGATGGCCAATGTGACTAAGATCTAGCCAAAAGAATGCACATGGAAATGGAAAGCACATGGAAATGGAACGCATATGGAAATGGAATGCATATGGATGTAAAATATGTTTGCATCCATAAAAGATAATGCCTTGATGCCATTTTCCTCTGAGTACTATTTGCCATATAGATAACACACTTATAGAAGGAAGACCAATATGATATAAGAAACCTGGTCTGAACACACACTTGAAACAGATCCAAACTATCTGCAGAAGACATGCTGATAAGAATGTTTACTTCAGAAACAAACCACATATCTTGTCAAAGACATTGTTATTTTGAACCTTGAAAAGGTAATGTAAACAATATTTTACCTAAGGTGATGACTGAGAAAGGTGCTTATCACCCACAGGAATGAACTTAATCGAAAGTAATAAAATTGCAAAGTCAAGCAAATATATTCCTGGGCTAACAAAGCACATTACAATCCAAATAAAAGAAATATCACAGTGGAACCAAGTATTCCCTTCACCTGACTATCTTAATTTTTGTTTTCTTACATATTCACTACTAACTTCATCTATCTGCAATCTAGCCATACAAGATTTATAAACAGTGGGTTTCTCATAGACTATCCCCAGCTTTGTTTTGCAGACACTTTCTTATCTTACTTCTTTGATTCTATAATGACACTAGTATCATATCTCATCACACCTAGATACTGGGATCTCCCTTTCGGAATTCTGCCTCAAGCTGACAGTTAAGCTTGCCATATATTACTACACAGCTTAGACACGGATATATTTTCACATAGGATTTAGGGACTAGTCTAGACTTAAAAAAGCAAAATCCCTTCTCTTTTAATGTTCTGGCTTATACATGTATACATACATGCATACATACATTTGCAGTGACTAGCAATATCATGAGATCAAGCAATGCCAGCTTATGTGCAAAGCCTCTTTGGGGAGTCTTTATTGTAAACTGCTGGTCTACTGACTATTCTTGATTAGGGTTTTTGTTGTTTCTGATTTTTGGTTTGTTTTTGAGACAGGGTCTTGCTCTGTTGCTTATGCTCATCTTAAATTCCTGAACTCAAGTCATCCTCCCACCTCAGCCTTTAGAATATTAGGATTACAGGACGTGCCTCCATGCCCGGTTTCTACTGAATATTCTTAAAAATATCACATTATTTTCTTGTATTCTCTAAAGTTTGTTACTGTCATTGCAACTTGACCATAGAAAAACATGTATTCTAAAAACATTACAATTTGTGAAGATTTATTATTTTAGTCAAGGGCTATACTGGATAGTGTTTTATAACACAGTCATCAAAAGGTCAAAGAAATTAACAATTAAGCAAATAAATTATAGCAACATGGCATAATGCTTAAGAACACAACCTCTGCAGGTTTGAGCCCCAGCTCCAGAACTATCACCAACCTATCTGACATTGAACAAGTTATATAATCTTTCTGTGCCTTAATTTCTTCATTTAATGATAATAAGAACTTCCTGAATGGGATAGTAGTATTACTAAATTAGCTGATATTCACAAAATGTTTAAAATAGTACCTGGGACATAGAGCTCTTTTACTTTACAGGTCTAAGGTAAAAGAAAGACAGGAGAGGGAGGGGGTTTTATAAGGAACAAACCTGATTATAGCCTAGTTAAGACCATGCAAATCTGTAATTATGAAATAATTGTTTTACAAATTGCACATTTAGAAGAAGGAAAAGGAAAAAAAAAATAAACAGGAGAAAAAGAAAGAATCAACAGGTCGGTGGGGGTGCTTTCCTGTGCTTGTCTCTGAAGGTGACTTTCTGGGAAAATGTATGTTATTTGTTCCCTGAGCTGTGTATGATTAGTTTCTTCATCATACACAGACAAATTAGGAACACTGCTGTGGTGCCCAGAAATTGTCTGTTAAACAAAGTCAAAATTAATGGTAAAATTGAGTTCCCTTTGTGTTTGATTTTCATCTATCTGCACTCAATTATAAACGAGCTATCAAAGAAAGCTACCCATTAGCTGTTAATTCATAATGACTTCAGAAAGCAATCCCTATACTACCATTGATATCTTACTGACAACCTCCACTCTCTGTAGAGCTTTAGCAAAAAATCAAAACAGAAAACCAAACTACATAACACAAGCCACTCCTCATTCTGAGCTTTTCCATGAAAAACTCCAATGCACAGAAATCAGTTTTAATATAAACAAGCAATAATACAATTTGAACTATATATTTAAAAAACAACTATTTTTATCTTTCATCATGATTTACTGTATCCTAAGTAAGAGCAGATATATATGTAGTAGCAGTACATTCTAGATTTCTATGTCATTGTGTCAAAGTGAATACTCTTCAAAGTTTGAAAAAGTTTTCAATGAGAAAAATATCTGAAACTGAACTGAAGTGTGTGCTTCGCCCAATAAGAAGTAACATCTAATTATTAATTTGAAGTAAGAGTCATGTCATCCCATAATTGAACCCTTTCTCTCCTCATAGGACTAATTTAAATGACTAAACATTGTGACTTCTGGCACATCTACACATAAATTTATTTAGTAGTCCTCTAATGAACTGACTCTGAACTATAAAGTAAATGAACCAGCACTAATATAAACAGGTGATTTAAAGAAATATTAGAACAATCTTGGGTCTTGATTTAAATTATTATGATCCACAGATTTGTATACATCAGATTTACTCCTTTCTTCTCACAAAAATAAAGGATTGTAATAAAAAAAATAAGGTCGTATGATATTTAAAAATAAAATAAAGGAGGATAAGGAGACAAGATAACAGTATAAGACTGGGTTGTTAGCCGGGCATGGTGGCGCACACCTGTAATCCCAGCACTTTGGGAGGCTGAGGCAGGAGGATGGCAAGTTCAAAGCCAGCCTCAGCAACAGCGAGGCACTTAGCAACTTAGTGAGACCCTGTCTCTAAATAAAATACAAAAAAAGGGCTAGGGATGTGACGCAGTGGTCGAGTGCCCCTGAGTTCAATCCCCGGTACAACAACAACAACAAAAAAAGACTGGGGTGTTGAAATGTTATTCTAATTGTAGAATCTACTTACTGTTCAGCTTTCTGACAGACAAAAGAAAATGGGGAACCATGAGACAAAAATAAGTATTTCAAACCTTCAGGATAATCATAAACTCTTTATTAGAGGTAAGTTCTAACTGACAATAAACTTTGTATAACACATTAAATAGAAAATTATAATACTCCTTTCAAACAAACTGCTTTCCAAACCAGTATTTATGTGGACTTTTTCTTACTTTGATGTTAACAGGACTCTGCTAATGAACAGAAATTCTGTAAATACCTAAATTCCAGGAATTCAAAATTGCTAATAAATGGTTTTATAAATTTCTTTTGCTTTCTGTATAACATGCCCATACAAAAATGTTTCCAACAGTGAAGTTCATTTACCTTATGGTCTCTATTTTTTCCATTCATGCATACAATAAAAAAACACTGAGGAACTCCTATGAATCTGACATTACTTGGTCCCAGGGACACAAAGATGATTAAAACTCTGACTCGGTCTTCAAAAATTCACAAACTAAAAAGTGGTCAATAGATAAGTGATCAATTATAGGCATAATAGTACATTGCTCTATAATTCATATGCATATTGGTCACAGTGAGTGAGAAGTAAATAGGCTCTAATAGATTGGAGGAGAAAGGAATAATTAGTGAGGAGAAAGTAGAGGTTCAGATTATGAGAAACTTCACCAAAATTATTTGCACACAAGTTCTGTATCAAATATTTGGAGTCTGTCCAACTACTAAAACAGGGCAAAGCCATTCCAAGTAAAAGGACAGGACTGGGGTTGTGGCTGAGCGGTACAGCGCTCACCTAACACATGCACGGCCTGGGTTCAATCCTCAGCACCTCATAAAAATAAAGGCATTGTGTACAACTAAAACAAATAAATATTTTTTTTTTTTAAAAGTACATTGTCTTGGCATTTGCTGAGACAGGAAGAAAGTCATGTTTTCAAAACTATAAGTAACTCAGTGTGGACAATATACAGGATGAAGACTAGACAGAGACACATCGAAAGGCCAGAGAACGGAAGGCCCTGTATGGCAAGCCAAGAGGTATGGCATTCATAAGGGCCAGGGTTGTTCATTTTTATTTTAAAACAGATACATGTTTAGGTATAATCAGACATGGTAAGTCAAATTATCAAATATGACAAAGAATCTGCTTTATTTCAAGTGAGTGCTAGGAAATTTGAAAACTGACCAAGCCACCATTTTGTCACGTGTTTTGAAATCCTCAGCTATAGCAAAGGGGTTTTGGGAAAATTCAGCACAAAAGATTAAAAGCAAAAGAATAACATAAGCAGATTTTCAGTCTTAGAATGATGACCTAAACTATAACATGAAAATGACCCAGGGTACGTGGAATATGAGAACCAGCAAGAAGAGTTTAAAAGATACAGTCACTTCAGGCAGAGTAAGAAATGAAATCCTGTATTAGGACAAATAGTAGTCAAATTTTTAGAAGATCAAGGATAAAGATAAAATTCAAGTGACTACCTGGAAAAAATGCCAAGTAAGTGCAAAGGAATAAGATTCAAATCAACATCAGGATTTTTATCAGCAAAACATAAGTCAAAAATAGAGCATTTTCTTAAAGCTATTGAGAGTAAACAACAGTGAATCTAGATTTCTATAATAAATGAACTTTTTTTTTTTTTTTTTTTTTTTTTGTGGTACCGGGGATTGAACTCAGGGGCTCTCGACCACTGGGCCACATCCCCAGCCCTTTTTTGTATTTTATTAGAGACAGGGTCTCACTGAGTTGCTAAGTGCCTCACCATTGCTGAGGCTGGCTTTGAACTCGCGATCCTCCTGCCTCAGCCTCCCAAAGTGCTGGGATTACAGGCGTGCGCCACCACGCCCGGCTTAATAAATGAACTTTTATCCTAGATTTAAAACGTATAATATTTCAAGCTATCTCTAAAAGAAACTCAACAGTATAAGCAACAGAAAAAATAAGAATATTAAACTGCAAAAAGAATGATTTATGACAAGTTTGAGGCAGCAGCTAGTATATGCCAACATATTAAACTTTATCTGTGGTACAACTGGAGAACTGAGAACTGCAGAAGATTGAGACTCTATCATAGGCCATGGCGTAGGTGGATTCATTTATGAACAGTGATGTGAAGATGTGGGTTCAAACAATTCATATGGTAAATAAGATTGATATTGTTTATAGATTATTTATAGATGTATCTTCAATTAAAGTTTTTTTTTCACCCAATTATTTGGTCCAGTTTATTTTCTCTTTTATCATTAAGTAAAAGTAGAAGAGGATAAAAACTAATAAATAAAAGGTGAAGATATGGAAAAATGTAAGTGATAATATTTATTTCTTTCTAGGCATGTTGACCATATAAAAGGAGATCAGAGTGGATTCATGGAACATATAAGTAGCTAACTTTTGTCTATTGAGAATGAGATCACTTCAGTGTATTTATATACTATAGAAGAAAGAGTATAAATATTTGTGAGAGAAAAAAAAAAGTCATTAGGGGCTGGGGCTATAGCTCAGCGGTAGAGTGCTTGCCTAGCATGGGTGAGGCACTGGGTTCAATTCTCACAGCCACATAAAAAATAAATAAAGTTTAAAAATATAATAATAAGTCATTAAGCACTAAAGGCCTGAATAAAAAAAGGAAGCCCAGGTTAAAGAATATTGGTCATTATTAAAATTATAAAGTTTTTTTAAAAGTAAGAAATGTAGAAATTAAGAAAAAACAAGCCAGGGGCAGTGGCGCAGGCTTAAAATCTCAGCAGCTTAGGAGGCTAAGGTAGGAAGATAGTGAGTTCAAAGTCAGCCTCAGCAACTTAGTAAAGCCCTAAGCAACTCAGCAAGACTCTAAATAAAATACAAAAAAGGACTGGGGATGTGGCTCAGTGGTTAAGTGCCCCTGGGTTCAATCCCCAGTCCCTCAATTGTGTTGCCTTGCATGTTTTCACAGTAAAATTTCTTAAAATAGATTCAATATTTTATTTAGTCTCCTCATACATGAGACATCATTGTAAGTCAATAAAAGTTAAACTGACTATACTGTATGCCACATATTAATACCTGTACAATCTTGCTTGACTTTATATTCTATTATCCCATAGTCAACCCCAGACAACTTTTTCTTAATCAACATCCACCAACTCCTTCAATACAAAGTTTATGATGCAAATTTTCCCATAAACTCCTAACTAATGTTCAACCTTTATCCACTATTCTTCTCCTTCTTTCTACTCCCCCTAAAATCTCTTATCCATGTCCTCTTTCTCTGACTGCTTCTTCATTGGGTTATTTGTTGGCCCACTGATATTTGCCAAAACTGAAGACAACCAAATCACAAAGAAAAACCTACAAATTCCATTTGCTTTGTCCTGCTTTTCTCTCAAAAAAAAAAAAAAAAAAATATATATATATATACACACACACACACACACACACACACACACACGTGTGTGTGTGTGTGTGTGTGTGTGTGTGTGTGTATAAGCTTCTTTTCCTACTCTCTTATCAACCACAATATGTTTGAAAAACACCTGCGTTTATGGAGAATTTTCTTACAGTGAACTGTATAGTTCAAAGGAAAGCATTTTAGCTTTTCTTTTCCTCATATACATCCAAAACAGTGCAATGCCTCAAGTGTAGAAAATAAAATATTGAATTGCTCTTAACTAAGATATTAAGAAAGAAAAACAGCAAAACTGTAACAAAATAACTGCAGACTAAGCAAAAAAAAAAAAAAAAAAAAAAAAAAAAAAGGAGGCAGGAACACTTCCACTTCCTCACTCATTTCTCTAGGCAAACAGACTAGCAAATACCCTGCCTTAGAAAATTTACACACTTATTTTGTTTCCCATCAAGTATTCTAGCAAACTCTGTGGGGCAGGGAGGAGTGGAAGGAAAGAAAGAAAAATGAATCAATTAACAAGACTTTATGCTCATCTACAGAGGGGAGAACATTTTCTAATATGTTATTTGGGTTCATTAACATTCATATTGTATTTTGCAAATACAAAGAATTATCACCACTGTGGTAAGGGAAAGTGCATCTAATTCTAACTATGCATTCTCCCACAAATTTAGATGTTTCAGGGTCTTAAAGGTTGATTAAGTTGAACTACATAACAAATGAAGTGAATAAAGAATTTTCTGTAGGTAGCAGAGAAAAAAAATTTATCACATGTAATAATATATAAAGACATCACAAGCAAGAAATAATCAGTTTGACCGAAATCCTATAATCATTATATACTGTGAGAATGCAATGACCCAAATGCAGCACTGGAATCATTAAATATTCTACCCAGCAAAGAAACTTCTTCTTCCATACAAACAAGGATATTTTGAAGTTTGAATTAAAAATGATAAATTTCCTCTGGTATTCTTTTCTTACCCCAGCAAATATCCATTGAAATATGTAACATCAACATGCACAAGGCAGTAACAGAAGACAGAAAAGACAAGTAATGCATGCTACTGTTACAAATATAACAACTTTGAATAAAAAAAAAAAAAACATTTTTGGTGGGACTGAAAATTAGTATAACCACTTTGGGGAGCAGTATGGAGATTTCTCAAAAGACTAGGAATGGAACCACCATATGACCCAGTTATCCCACTCCTTGGTATTTATCCAAAAGAACTACAATAGTGATATTAAGAGTAATATCCACATATTATAGTGATACATGTATAACAGTGTTTACAGCAGCTCAACTCACAATCCAAGTTATGGAACCCGGCTAGGTGCCTGTCAACAGATTAATGAATAAAGAAAATGTGGTATATGCCTACAATGCAGTTTTACTCAGCCATAAAGAATAAAATTGTGTAATTTGCTCATAAATGAATAAAAAAGGAGAACATCATGCTAACTGAAATAAACCAGACTCTAGAAGTCAAAGATTGAATGTTTTCTCCCACATGTGAAAGCTAAAGAGAGAAATACTTAAAAGAAAAGACAGGGAGGGATCTTATGAAAATAAAAAGGAGACTTACAGAATAGAGGAGGAGGGAAAGCCATGGACAAATACGGGAGAATAAAGTCTAGTCTACCAAACTATGCTATGACCAAATACAAATGTACCACAATGAATCTCACTTTTATATATATTGCATTAGTTAAAATGATATTAACAATAGAGGGGAGATCAATAAAGTAGAGCAAGTAGATCGGGGGAAGGAGAAGGGGAGGGGAAAGGTGAGATAACTTGGGAAGGAGATTTAATCAATTATGTGTATGTATGAATATGGCATAATGAATCCCACTATTATGTATAATTATAATACACCAATAAAAATATATAAATATTAAAAAAGACAAGAAAACACAAATTCCAATAATTTTTTGGAAGACAAAAAGCAGTTGGAAGGATTAGGAACTAGGCAGAAAGACAAAACCTATAATCTGATACTGCAGAGGAAGAACCTGAAGAGAGCTAGCTAATTTTCCCCTCCCCTCTTAAAAATTAAAAATAAAAATAAAAAACCTGAAAGATTCAGTATCTGGAGATTGATAGAATCACCCAGTAAGATAAGATTCCATGTTAAAAATAAGGAGGTTGGAGACTCTAGAGTAGATGTATCCCTGCAAATCACTACTTCCTAACCCTCAAACTAAAGATAAGCGTTTCATTCTTAAGGGGAAAAAATGGACTAGGAAGTTCCAGACCCAGAGACAATAAGAAATCAAATGATAGAGGAGAATCACATAGTTGAAAATAGGAAAATTAAGCATCTTACTGAAAGATGGAGCTCTCACCCATTTTCCTTGTCCTTCTCCCAAAAATGGCAATAGCAAGTATAAAGCCCTCCATTAAATACCTATTCTACCTATGCTCTGTAGGAGACTAGAAGAGTTAGCTCTGGAAATAAGTAAATGAAGCCAGTCACCCTTTGCCATCAATATACAATCTGGTTCAGCTTCTGATCACCCCACAATAAAGATCACCAAAAACCAAGCAGCATCTATGCACAAGAGTTTTCAATTGCTTTTTCCTATCTCATTTTAAAATATGACTCTATAATCATGAAGAAAGAAAATATGAAATAAACAGAATGTGGGGTGGGTACAAAAGCCTAAAAAAAATAAGTAAATATCTATAAAATTTTTAAAGAGATAAAAATGTCTTTGGACATTTAATTAAAATAGAATATATTCGAAGGGAGAAGAAACAAAACATCACTAGAAATTTTCAAAATACAATTAATAATATAAAAGCAGTTGGAAAATGGAAAAAGTAATCCCTCAAAATGACACAGAAAGTCAAAATGATGGACACCTTAGAAAAACATAAACCTAGAATATCCAATATACAAATATTAGAAATCCCCCAAACAGTGAACAAATAATATGAAAAGAAGGAAACTGGTCAAGATATGACACAAGAAAATATTCTAGAGATGAAGAACAAAGTGCTTATCAGATCAATCATTTTAGGGAAATAATTAGATATATTTTCAATAAGCCTCACCCCTGCCCCAAATCTCTCTAGGGCATCCTTCTGTCTCAACCTCATTCCAGATCTAATAATTAGTTTTGCTTTAACAATTTTATCTCATTCCCACTGTAACCCAGACTCTCTCCACAAATTCTCTCTCCTTTCTATTCCAGTAAGGTACCATCAGTACTCCATTTCTCAGAACCTTGCAAAATAGGGATGACAGTTTCTATCAAAAGAACTAAAAAATATGGCATAAAATGGTATGTTAAATATAGGACATGGTTCAAGTTCTACTTTTTCTAACTTTCTTTCTTCTTTTCTCTGTGAACTCTTAGCCTGACTGACGGTATAGCATAATGCAGAAGAGCAGGATTATGCTGTCAGAAAAACATGAATTCAGGTCCAGATTCTACTATCTCCTTCATCTCTTTTAATCTTAACATACTCATCTTTAAGACAAATATAATTACAATGCCTGTTTTCATAGTGTTATCATAATTAAAACAAATATAAATGCAATCTCTAATTTTTTTCCGGCATGCTAAATTACAAATACAGGTATTAGGTTTTGTGTTCCTTTTCTACTAATCAAGTGTGTAACATCTAACTACAGTGTAAAATCAGAAAAGCAATATGATCTGCTATGAAATAATCTGTATCTGCCCAAATTAATATGTTGAAATGCTAACACCTAATATGATCTCTTTGGAGATGGGGCCCTTGGCAGTTAACCAGGTTTAGGTGAAGTCATGAAATTGGACCCCTCATGATAAGCTTAGTGCCTTTACAAGACACACCAGAGTTTACACATGTGTAGGCACATGCATTTTCCTCCTCCCACACTCCTGTGTTCTGCCATGACAGAAAGAATGACTACTGTCTAGAAGCAAGGAAAAGAGCCCTTGAGAACTCAACCATGCTGGCATCTAGGACTCCCAGCCTCCCAAACTGTGAATGAATAAATAAATAAATATATTTTATTTAGGCCACCCATTCTATGGTATTTTGCTATGGAAGCCTGAGTTAATGCTTAAGCCTTTGGAAATATTAAAGAGTTGGTATCAAGAAATCTCAGCTTTAGTCCATTTTTCCTATTCATTGCTAAGGTAAAGTTAAAGTACACAAATATCCTAAACACTAAAAAACAACTTTAAATTTCCTTGCTAGTCATTTGGAATCATAAAAGAAGACAAAATGGGAATTAAAGGAAAACTAACTCCACCCCCTGACCTCTAAAAATGAGTTACATTTTTGCTATTAAGACAGGTCTGGGATGGATATCATTACACTAAGTGCATGTATGAAGACACGAATGGTGTGAATATACTTTATACAACCACTGATATGTAAAAATGTACTATATAAGTATAATATAAAATGTTAAAAAAAAGAAAAAAGAAAAAAAGACGGTCCTGGTTTTTCACCCAGCTCTCTGTCCTAGGAGTCACAGAGGGGCAGTGACATGGACTACGTGGACCCTATTTCCAGGAACTCTGGCTCCCCATTGGGCTGGGACAATACACAGCCCCAACAAAAGATCAGGGAGAAAGGGGGAATGAATGATCAGAGTATTTTTCAACCCTCTGCCTCCTCCCCTGCAAGGTTACCTTGAGTTAATTTTGGCTCCCACCAAAGCTCAGTGCTTCTCTCAGGATGGCTCACTCCTCTTCTGCATTTCTAGTTATTAAACCTTTGCTTCCTGAGGCTTAGGCATGGTTAAAATTTAGATGGCTTCCCACCCTATCCCCCTGTGAACTCTCTTGTGGTTTCCCATGCACACTCAACTTTGAAAATAGCCTTTTTGAAAATAATACCTATTCAAACTGTCCTATTTTGAGCATGCCATTTGCTTCCTGTTGGGACCTCGATCAATACACACTTTTTACTCAGGCAGCACTTTCAGGTTAAAATATCTTTTTTCTTTCTATCCCTCTGGTCAACTTCTAAACATGTTACCAAGCATGCTGAATGTCACTGCCCCTCTGTAAGCTTCTCCGTTGCCATCACAGAATAAATGAACGATTCATTCATTTTTTTGCTCATAGCACTTTATGTTTAAAATACATACACACACGTTATAGTGCACTACAAGTATCACAGATCAAGGACATCACCTGATACAAAGCAGACATTTAAGAATAGTGACAAACTGCAATGAAACTTGGAAAAAGTTTTCTTTAATATAACAATATTATTAAAGGTATACATTTTATAATAGTGAACAAAAAAATCATTAGTTTGGCTTTGTATGTGAAATAAAAGATTATTGCAAGAAACTAGTCTTCTATTCATCCCTATATCTTTATGGCATTGAATGTTTAATTTACCTTATGTTATTATTTTTTAAATATTTTGTTGAAAAACTAATTTCTAAACTTAAAAAGGAGACATTTCTATAACCATATAAGCAGCTAAATATCTTTTTTCAGAATGTTCAATTTAAAATATCAGGTATTTCACAGAGAAAACAGCTATTATTTCAATGATAGATGATGGTTCTTTTTTTATTAATGGCTACCAGATAAGTCATAAGAGAGATATTCTCAAGTGAGTTATAAAGGTCAATCCCTTGTGGACTGAAACAAATTTTCAGGTTCAACTTAAAATAAAATTTTTTAATTACCAAGAAAGACTACCTAGGGACAACTTCAGATTGAAAGACCAAAAACCTCAAGTAGGTTGATTTTTTTTAATAGAGAATTTAACTCCTCCCCCAAAGAAAATCTGATATATCACTTTCCATAAGTGGATAACTAAATATATCACTATATTAATATTATAATAGCACCTAAACGTTTCCTTAATATTTAAAATTTCTAGAGACTATGGGCATTATTTTAGATCTATATTAATAATTCATTTCCTTCAATGTAACTTTGAGAGAATAATGATGAAAAATCACAGAACAGTTTACGTGATATTTACTTAGTGTTTTTTTTTGCTGCTAACCATAGATTTTAAAGGCCAGGTAACAATGTAAAAGCCATTTTTAAAAACCATCAATTTTTTTTCATTTTATCAAAGCAAATAATTTGTTTTTTAAAAACCATAGTATAGTACATAGCATAATACAAAAATCATACAATATTTCAGTTGGATTGGAAAAGCTAATGCATAACACAATTTCCAATGTATACCAATAATCACTCATTTCTAATTTAGTTTGGGTAACCCTTTTTTGAAGTGCTTGTAAGTAATAAATTGTCTTGGAAATGGATCCAAGACAAAATACCAAATTCTTTTATGCTTCATATACACATACCCTGCAGGTAGTTATGTACACTATTTTTTAATAATACATGCATGAAACAAAGTTTCATGGTATGGAATTTTCCACTTGCAGCATAATGGCAAACAGTTTCAGATTTTGGACCATTCTAGGTTTCAGATTTTTAGATTAGGGAAGTTCAACATGTCCTTAATTATTTTACCATTTGTACAGGAAAAAACATATTGGAATAAATTCTTTAAAATTTAAGTTAAAAGTAAGTAAGTAAGCATATCAGGATTCATAAAAGTTTCTAATTGAAAAGGCAGAAAAAAATTCTACAACATTTTTGGAAATTAGTAAATTATGTTCCTAAAATAATAAAACATTAATAAAAAATAACTGTTTCACTGCCTGACAATTTTCACAAATCCGGCCTTATAAACTATAGAAAAATGAAGTTATTTGATATGTTCCTTTAAAACGAGGCCTAAAAATGGCTTTAACATTCTCGAGTGTTTTTTAACATTCCTGAGTGTCTTTTCTGCCAGACACTATTCTCATAATTGAGAATATACAGGGTAGCAAACAAAAAAGCAAATGCCCTGCTCTTGTTAAGCTTATATAGATATAGAAAAGGGATTCTTTATATTAAATTTAAATCCCTCTTATTGTTTATACTATAACTTTTTTTTCCTCTTTTTTAGTACAGACTAAAAAGAACTTTGGATGCCATCCCATGTTAAATTGTCTCTTTACTCCATACAATATGCTTTCCTAGAGACTATATTATGTTTGGCAATGTTTCAGTAATTTTCATATAAACTTATAATTTCATTCTTTGTAAAAAAAAAAAAAATCTTTTAAACCTGCAACACACACAATGAATTTTGATAGTAAACATATTTGTAATTATATCAATACTGTTAAATAACAAATGCCAATAAAAAATAATCGAATCATAGGATCTATCATGATAATTGTCAAAGGAAGGGAAAAAGATACACAGACATGGCAATATATGAGCATAGGTTAAAATCAAGTATGTGTAAAAGGATATAGACTCCTATATAACTAAAAGACAGAAACCTGTAATCCAGACTTTGGAAGCTGTTAAGCATTACCCTTTATCCTCAAGAAAGAAAAAGAAAAAAAAAAACTGTACAGACCCTGAATGCAGAACCATATTGCCAGCCAATGTACTGGGAGTGTGCAGGATGCCAGCCTGCCCCTCATACACAGGACCTTTCATTGGAAACAGGAACCTCCAAGTCAGAGGATAGAAAGGGAAAGAACAAAATAAAGCAGGTACCCAAAATGCAGGGACTCCCAAACAGCATCCCCTCCCACACCCATTTGACTCATTACAATATCAAATTTACCAAGACTGTCTTTATAGGTAAAAATCCTTTTTACATTTGATGACTTGAAGACAGTTTCCATCTTTGCATAAAAGTTTGTGCTTCTTAAGCTATACTTTTGCAATTACTAAAACTTACTTTTTCTACATCACTTCTTACATGTAGTTTCTGAATATCTGATAATACAACTAAATATTATGGTATCTCACCGGGCAAACAGTTTTAATCTAACACCTTCCAATTTATTGATGCCCACTCTTAAATTTTCCTGATTAGACAGTAGATTGCTTCTCCCACCATTTTCACATATGTTAGATATTCTACTATTTTAAAATGAACTATGCAAACAGGATAAGAGCACAATAAGCTCAAGTAAAAACAGATGGAGCAACATACCTTTAATTTGGATCCATGAGGTACCAGTACAGATTTATTCTGTTTTGGTGGGATGTACAGCTCCCATTTTCCATAATCCAATTTTTTATATGGGTATGAAAATGGATTCCAACCATCTAAAGATATATTAAAAAAAAAGATGAGTTAACAACAGCTTGAAAATTCTAACAATTAATAAATTTCAAGTAAAGTATTATTTATACAAAATCAAATTGTCTAATAAATACAGTTTTCTAAGGTGCCACTAGCAACTTTGAAAAAAGTGGTCATTCTAAATTTATCTGAAAATTTTCCTTTTGATTCCTAAAAGTAAACAGAGATCATGACATTTTCAATTGTACTTTCAACTTTGATACTTCTGTCAGAAACTAGGATATAAAAGAAAACAATAGGTCCTTTTTTAAGTAATATCATCAACAAAGAAAGGTGATACCAACAAAAAGAAATGCAATCTATGTGATTAGATAAGATACAGCCATGGTAGAAAACAAAGAGAAAGAATTGAAATCATATGTACCCAAATTCAAAAGAGTGTGATAGAGCTCAGTTAAAATCTAAAGAAACACCTCAACTAAGAAAGTTGGAAGATTACATAAACTATAAAAGGTGAAGGAAAGCTGGACTCCCAATCCAAAAAGAAAGCCAAAATAAACAATGACCAATTCATACCCACAGGAAAACTTAATATAGATGGCATTTAAAAATAGTGAGCAAAGAACATATTATTGAATAAATGGTGATAGGACAGTTGGTTATCCTCATAGAAAAGTGAAGTGGATCCATAGTTTATAATATATCTGAAAACTATCTGAACATGAATTATATTTAAGTATGATGAATAAAACTGTAAAGTGCTTAGCAGATAATACCCAGAAATACAATTATAATCTTGGGTTTTAAAAGAAAATTTTTAATATTTAGACACAAAAGAACACTATAAAAATTTAAGAAAAGACTGATAAGTTCGACTCCTAAAACTATAAGCATATCTTCTTAGATAAAAAGATCAGCAAGAAAATCTATTAACAGGGTGAACATATTGTAAAAAAAAAAAAAAAAAAAAAAACATACAAAATATAAGTCAATGAGAAAAAGAAAACAAACCAATAGAAAAATGAAAAAAGAATATAGTCAGATAAAAAGGACACTTGAATGACCAATGAACATATGTAATGATACTCAAACTCACTTTTAATCAGAAAATCAACTAAAACAACAATGAAATGTCATTTTCTACTCATTGCATTGGCAAAAACTCAGTTCCAAAATATCAAGCAGCCAACAAGGATATAAAACAATACTGCTGCTGAGTGTATAAATAGAGAAAAACAATTTAGCATTATATACTGAAGCTGAAATTATGTTAACCCTGTGGGCCAACATTTCTATTCCTAGGTAATAACCTAGAGAATTCTCACAAATGTGCCCAAGAAAGCATTCAAAAGTATCCACTGAAGAATTGTTTGTAATAACAAAAACCTGTAAGCAATCAAAATTTAAATCACTGGCAAAATGAGTAAATACTTTACAGTATAATTAAACAGAATGTGATATAATAGTACAAAATTAATGGATTAGAGTGAATATATCAATATATATAAACATCCAGGACATAAAAGTTAATTTGAAAAGGAAATTTAAAAGTATTGTTTGTATGATGTTCAAGGAATATGCAAAGAATAATGCTTACAAAGACATACAGTAAAAAATATTAAAACATAAACGGGAATTTGAAATATCAAATTCTATAGTGATTTTCTCCAGATAGAGGGGAGGGAAAACAAGAAGCTACAAGAATTATCTATCATATTTTATTGCTAAAGGTAAATGGTATACACCCAGATACTTATTACATCGTTCACCATTTGCTTATGCCTAAACTATAGTTTTTTTAAGCCTAAAATATAGTTTTTATTTTAAAAGGCAGTCTTATAACATATAGTAACTGACATTAGATGTTAAACCAAGAGATATATAAGCATCAGGAAAACCCTTTCATCTCATGTTTCCTCCTTGATGTCCAACTCTTCCACATCCTGAGCAAAGTCAATCTGAACAATGGGGATAAACTGGCAGCAAGGAGCAATATTTAAATAAAGATCCTTCTATACATTTCCTTGCTGTCCAGCAGGCAGACAACCTGAAAATGTCTAAAGGTCTGTGCCTTTAGGAGCAGCTCAACAGAATCAGTGTTACTATACATACCTTCCCCTAAATTTTCAAATACATCTTACCTATGTATGCTATAACATTCCTCCACCCAGAGTTTAATCCACTGTTAGAGAAAAAGAATAGAATAAAAAGCTTGAAGCAAGAACACCTGGGCATTGTAACCCTGTATACATTGTACTGTCTTTTTATGAAGTGTTTATGAAGAGTCTTTTTTAATGAAGTGTTTATGCTAAACACTTCAGATAATTAATAAACTTAATATAGGCAGATCTTTCCTTAAACATGAAAATAAAAGGTACAGTCATTAGTTAATTAATTTATTCATTAAAACAGTACTTTGTTCATAATATAAGTTTCTCCTCAATAGAAAACTGAAATTAGTGTTCAAAATTAGTCATCTTTCAATCAAGGTTACATTGAGAAAAAGTACACCAAACTAAATACTAAAATTTAAAATGGAGTATCCATTCAAAATTGACCTATTAATAAGCTTTTGTAGCTGGGCATGATGGTGCATACCTGTAATCCCAACTACTAAGAAAACGGAGGATCTACTAAGAAAATAGGAGGATCTCAAGATCGAGATCAGGTTTGGCAACTTAGCAAGACCCTGTCCCCAAGAGGAAAAATAAAAGGGATTTAGGATGTAGTTAGTGGTAGAGTGGCTCCTTCATTCAATCCCTAGTACCAACAACAACAACAACAACAAAAAAAAAAATAGATTTTGTTACTTTAAAAGAAACACTTTAATAATAAGCTATTTCAGCAACGTGAAAATGTTTTGAGTATCAGTTGGAACAGTTCCTTAGTGTACCATCATTTAAGTTTCAAGATCTACAAAAAAAATTTATTAATATTTGTGTGAAGAGAAAAGTACTTCCATTATGTCATATTTTTCTTTTATAATATCCATATTTTACAATTTCTATTATAATATTACAATGATTTTAAACTGCAAAAGCACATGTAGATTCTTTGTAACTCTCCCCTGTAACTCCATATGATCCTCAGAAATTTTATTTAACACTTCTATTCCCCATGGAAACTCAGATGTTGACTCTCACTACAGGTCCTTTTAAACCTAGCCTTCAAAGCAAAACTAAGAACATAGTCACATGAACTAAAAGAAAATCCACTCCACCATTGATCATAAGCAATACAGAACACACTGAAGATTTCAAACAAGTGAGAGGAAGGTGTGCAAGCATATATGCATGAAATTACTTGACATTTCTGCAACAGTTTCTCCCCCACATGTGACTTTTACTGAGTAAAACTGAAAATAAGGTAATAATGCTAATAATAAGCAGTTCTAAGGCATGTCAGAATACATCTAAAAAGCATACATTTAGAACCATTCATTTCAATCTTACATGATTTATATCCTGAGTAGGCAAAACAGAATGGATTTAATGAAGTACTTAAAAAATAGTTTGTATTACTATGCAGGCCTGAGGGCAGATCCTAATATAACCATAAACAATGTGACAATTATTTACTTCTCTACCAAATACAGAATTATCCACTCAAAATTTTCTTGTTTTGTAGTTCTCAAACCTTAGCATCAGAATCACCTGGGGTGGTTAAAACACATTACTGGATACCACCTTCCAAAAATTTTGGTTTGGTATATCTGAGATAGAACCTAATAATCTGAATTTCTAACAAATACCCCAGTGATGTTGATGTTGCCAGCCTCTGAACTACACTTTAGAAACAATTTTTGAAGTTAAATTGGTAAGGTAGTGTGCTCAGGTTCTCTACAAAAAGGTTTCTGAATGACTTTCCAAATCAAATTGAATTTGGACTATCAAATAATATTCTAAATCAACTGGTCAAAGAAATTCCGACACAAAATATCATTAATAATTATTCAAGGAAAATATTGTTCACATGAATTTTAGGATTAAGGAGAGTTGTAAAGTCCAGGAATATGACTAGTGAAATACAAATCATAGAACTGATTTGACAGATATAAATTTAAATATATTAATATAGGGAAAGAAAATAGACAATTTGAGCATGAAGACAAAAAAATTACTTGGTTAAAAGTATGGGCCACCAATCACAAAATGAATAAAATTTGAAAGCTTTTACCTAGAAAAATGATATTAAAGTTTTTAAGACATATGAACTCATATGTCTTTCTCATTTCCCATCACAACATAGACATTGCTAACTTCAAGGGTAGGTACTCCCAAAGCAACATGTACTTATGAGTGCAATAAGAAAATCCACTCCACTTAGTTTTGATGAAAATTTAAGAACATGTTTCCTATTAGCATAAATTATTATATTATGACATTTGATCAGATATTTGAAGTTTATCAAGTAAGGATAACCTCATGTTTCTAAAGCAAACAGTATAATAGGCATTTTATTATTAACAGGCTTAAATTCATTGTTTGAAAATGCAAAAGAGTCTATTTGTCCATAGACTCAACCAGCCAACAGCATTTAGATGGAGATATGGAACAGAAATGATGACTGATGCATGGTTGAATATTAACTGCAAATGTTTGGCACAGGTGATCAAACATTAACTAATGTCACTGCATCAAGCAAACAAACTCTGTTGTTTATCTCATACCTAAAACCTTTCTTTTTCTAATGTAATCATCCTCACATAAATATCTTAAATGTCATTCTCCTTTAAATATTCCCCATCTCTTTCATCACTTACTGGTGATGTACTTTTCAGTAGCCCTTATTCACCTCATTTCTGTGGAGTCTTTAATATAAATTTTTCTCATGCATAATGGAAATGGTTTCAACTCAAGGACTAGGGATTTAGCTCCATGTTAGAGTGCTGGCTTAGCATGCATGAGGACCTGGGTTAGATTCCCAGTGCAGAAAAAGGCCAATGAGTGGAGAAAGAATGAACCAACATAAATCACCTTAGTATGGACAGCCTTCTTCAACTTTTCAGGAAGATTTCAATATGCTGAAAAGCATGGCCAATCTCTGCTACAGCCTAGCCCCTCCAAGAAGTGAAGCTTGGCCAATGCAGGAGGCAGGGATAATGTAAAACTAGAACTGAGCCATATGGCAGAGGCAAATGTCATTTCTATCCCATCTAATAGACGTCCCTCACATCATAACAGCTAATATTTGGGATATCGCCTCTTTGAAGCAAGTAAGTACTCTGCATCATATGTTATTTAATTATTAAAGTGTTCATATCACATAGAATTTGTGAAGGTTATAATGCAGCATCCTTGTAAAGATGAAGTTTCAAGACTTTATCATGTCAACAAAGAAGAGAGTCACAAGTCCAAGACTGGATATTCCTATGAAATCGCCTTTATCCCAGATCAGAGGACCACCACACTCTTTGGAAGTTAGAGGACAACTGTCCTTTCTGATACATAGCCCAGTACTTCATGATCTTTCTCTTTTTTCCTCCAGATAATTCTTCCCTTCAGTTGTGCAAAAGGAAATTATCTTTCTTCAATTTATGCTGGTAGCTTGATCACCATATTAAGATTCTAAGGGAAAATTCCTGTTAACATATATTAGTTTAGATTAAGTGTGCTTTTTAAGAACAATCTTTAGAGTATATCAAGAGTTCATAAATTCAGAACCAATAGGAAGTAATATCTCATTATTTTAAAGAAACATAGTGCTTAGTCTTGTATTATATAAATTTTTAGGAAATAATCTAGAGCTACTTGCTAAACATGTTGTTTAAGGCATATAAAGAGGAAAGGGACTCCATTATCAAAATAACTTATTTAAATAAAATTAACTATTATAGGAATAATGTTTATAATCATTTCAGTAAGTGGGGATATGATAAATCAATATATGTAGTTGCTTATGATTTCAAAAAACATGAAAATACAAACCAAAAACTGACAAGAGATAATCATGTATATGGGAAGGAAAAATATAAATTAGTAGTCTTCAAGGACCATACATACCCTGTTACACTCTTGGGACTACAGAAGCAGGTAAGCAATTCATAGAAATAGAAAATTTCATAAGTCAAAGATAGCAAGGCATGGTGGTACATGCCTGTAATCCCAGTGGCTCAGGAGGCTGAGGCAGGAGGATCACAAGTTCAAAGCCAGACTCAGCAACTTATCAAGGCCCTAAGCAACTTAGCAAGACCCTGTCTCAAAAGAAAAAGAAAAAGAGAGCTGGGGACATGGCTCAGTGGTTAAGCTCTCCTGGGTTCAATGCATATCAGATGTGGTGTATCAGAGAAATCTTAATCTAGATTGAACATAAAAAAAGTATTGGTATTTTTCTTAAGTATCACAATAGTAGATATGTTGCAAAATTCATCTACTGATGGAAGGAGAGATATAAATTAGAATTAATTATGAAATGATGTTATCTGAAATTTACCTTAAAATACTTTAAAAAAAATTAAACATATCTTGGGCAGAGAAACAAATAAAACAAGACTGGAAAAATACAACTGTTGAAGTTGGGTGTGAGGAATGTGGACTTCAATCTCTGTTTTATGAGGAATGTGGACTTCAATCTCTGTTTTATCACAGATCAGGCAATCACTATCACAAAAACTGAAAAACTAATGAACATTTTGAGGTCTCTGTGCACACACACTTGTCCAAATCTCTTTCCTATCAATTATAAAGAGTGATACCATCAGGCAAATGGTATAAGGTCTTAATTTATATCAACAAATACTTTCTGGATAGGTAGTTTCAATTCATACTCCCACCAGCAGCATAATAGAAAGGTTGACTATCCGGATCCTCATCAACACCAGAGATTATCATTTTAATAACAAGACATGCCTGTCTTGCTCAACATGGGTTCACCAAGAGAATTAGATGCTAGTGTCCTAAAGATCTATTATATACAATAAATTATCTTCAATGCATCTAGAATTGTTATTTGTTATTTACAGTTCTTGGAAGAATTTACTAAATAGATATTCAGATGCAGAACCAGGATAACAAAAGTTGCCTCTTGTTATTGTTCTATCCTTAGCTGATAGCTTTTGACTCAGTGTTTTCATTTATTTTCAAAACAGGCAATAATTATGACTCTCGTTATTCTCTTTAGCCCTATTGTTAGTTGGGAAAAAATGAGTAGTGGGTATTATATTTTCTTTTAAAATATTTTCATTAATTTCTAGTTTCATTGAAATGAAGTTAATAATGTGAATTACTTTGAAGTTTAACACAGTGGCCATCAAATCATGTATTTATTTATAAGCCTATTTACTCTTAAAAGTCAAAACCCATTCAGTTATCTCAAAGTAGACTTTATAGAGAACTTCAACACAGAAACTACATAAAACATAGTTTTGCCTTGAGGTTTCAGAGGTTCAGCCCATGGTCTGCCATTCCTCCAGACCCCTGGTGAGGCAAAAAAATCATAGTAGAAGGGTGTGGTATAGGAGCACTGCTCACCTCATGGCAGCCATCAATGAGGGTGTAGGGAGAGGGGGAGGAAAGGAAGGGGGAAGGGGTCAGACATAACCCCTCCAGGGCATGTTAGCTGCTTTGAGCAAAGTTCCTCCACATGGCTGGGCCTCCTCCTTACCTCTTACCTGCCCTCTCAGAGCCCAACACACGCAACTCAGTTGTTAAAAGTTGAGGGTAAAATGTTGGTTATTAGAGGCCAGGAAGGGTAGGATGAGATATTAATGGGTTGATCAATGGGCACTAAGTCAGAGTTAGACAGAAGAAGTAGTTCTGGTATGCTATTACACAGTAGAGTGACTACAGATAACACTCAAGTACTATACTTTCCAAAAAAGCTAGAAGAAAAGGATTCTGTATTATTTCATCCTAAAAAAGTGATAAATATTTCAGTAGATATATATGGTTGACCTGATTTAAACATTATACAATGCATACATGTATTAAACCATTACATGGTATACCATTAATATGTATTATTTTTATCTTTTTATGTATCAGCTAATAATTTTCACTACACACCCATGAATTGCTCCGGCATGTAATCTTTTTGTAGGTGTTCCACAGATACTTGAAAATCTGTTATTTAATTTTATTTAAAAGATTGCTATTAGTTGATTCATCACAAGTATATTAAATTCTATCATTACAATTGAGTCTGAAAATTTATCCAATTTCAAACAAGTCTTGCCATTTTATACTTGACCAAAATTTGTTAAACATTGAGAAATAAGGATAATGAGGACATAGCCACATCAATGTTTATAGCAGCACAATTCACAATAGCTAAACTGTGGAACCAACCTAGATGCCCTTTAGTAGATGAATGGATAAAGAAAATGTGGTATATATACACAATGAAGTATTACTCAGCAATAAAAGAGAATAAAATCATGGCATTTGCAGATAAATGGATGAAGTTAGAGAATATAATGCTAAGTGAAGTTAGCCCATCCCAAAAAGCCAAATGCCAAATGTTTTCTCTGATATAAGGAGGCTGATTCACAGTGGGGTTGGAACAGGGAGCATAAGATGATTAGAAGAACACTAGAATGGCCAATGGGGAGGGAGGGGAAGGGAGGGAGCAAAAGGGTAAAGAAGAAGGAACAAAAAAAGATGGTAGAATGAGATGGATATCATTACCCTAAAGCTTGTATGAAGTCATGAATGCTGTGAATATACTTTGTATACAACCAGAGATACGTAAAAGTGTGCTTTATAAGTACAATATGAAATGCAATGCATTTTGCTGTCATTTCAAACAACTTAGAATAAAATATTAATTAAAAAAATAAGGATAATGACACCTTTAATGCAACTTATACTATAGAATCTATCTCTGTGCCTTTTGCACACGTTGTGGTGAAACGATGCCTTTCTCCAAAATTTATATTTTAAATTTCTACCCTTCAGGATGATGGTATTAAGGAGAGCCTTTTGGAAGGTGGTTAGGTCTATGAAGCCCTCATGAATGAGATTAATGCCCACTTTCATAATTTGGATATCAGGTGCTTACCAAAAGCTCCTGTGTTAATGTTGGGATATTCTTAAGCGAAGTAACTGGATTATGAGAGCTATAACCTAATCCTAGATTGAATGGACTAATTGAGTGGTAACTGCAAGCAGGTGGGGTGTGGCTGGAAGAGTTGACTCAATTGGAACATGCCCTGGAAGTGTTATGACTGACCCCTCTCCCCCTTCTTTTCCTCCCCCTCTCCCTACATCCTCATTGATGGCTGCCATGGGGTGAGCAGTGCTCCTATACCACACCCTTCTACAATGATTTTTTGCCTCACCAAGGGTCTGGAGGAATGGTTGACCATGGGCTGAACCTCTGAAACCTCAAGGCAAAAAATATCAGTTGTTCCCATAAGGTACACTTTGATCACTGCGACAAAAAGCTAATAAACACACCCACATAAAAGGGACTGCAGAGAACTTGTTCACTCACTCTCCACTGTGTGAGAATACAAGCAGAAATCAGAAGACAGCCCTCTCCAGATCCCAACCATAATGGCACCCTGACCTTAGGCTTTCGGCCTTCAAAACAGTAAGAAATAATTTTTATTTCTTAGAAGACACCCAATATATAATACTTTGTTAGAGCAGCTGAAACTAAGACATCTGAGTTTGGTTGTCAGTGAAAATAAAGCAGAGGAAAACTAATAATTATATACAAAATGGAATTTTACTCAGCAATACAAGAGAATTAAATAATGGCATTTGCAGGTAAATGGATAAAGTTGGAGAATATAATGCTAAGTGAAATTAGTCAATCTCAAAAATCCAAATACCGAACGTTTTCTCTGATACAAGGAGGCTAGTTCACAGTGCTGTTGGATGGGGGTACATAGGAGGATTAAGGAACACTAGAACGGTCAAAGGAAAGGGAGGGGAAGGGAGGGAGTAAGGGGGGAGAGAGGGGAGGAAAAAAAAGAAAAAAAAAAAATTGGTGGTTGAATGAGATGGATATCATTATCCTAAATGCATGATTGAAGATCTGGATGGTACTTATATACTTTGTATACAAACAGTTGTATGTAAAAAGATGCTATATACGTGCATTATGAATTGTAATACATACTACTATTATAAATAAAAAAAGAAAAAGAAAAAAAATTTTTAAATAAAATAAAATTGGGAGGGGATACAAATTTGCTTAGAAAGAACATATGAAAGGAAAAAAATAGAATAAAAGGAAGGAAGTGCTAATGCAATTTGGACAATAATCAGAGGCAGCCACAGTCATTCAATGGGCCAAGAATGGCTCTGAATGGTTTTCACTGATAACTACACTGAACTCTCTTTTGTCAACAAATATTTGAAGCCCAGTTAGGAAAATCTTATTAGGCAAGGCAACATTCCACTTCACTGTTAATACTCTGTATCACTACTGATCGTAATTTAACCCATAAATGACTTTCATGGCTTTAGCATGGATTTGAGAGTAAAAGCTTTTCTCTACAACCTAAGTCACAATCATCTATCATTAAGATGTTCTACATAAACCAATCCATGATGTGGCAGCGTACAAGATTATGATAATCAGGAAATCAATTACATAAATCTCCTCTTAATACTATAGCCACTTTTAAAAATGTACCAGTGAAGCTAAAATAATGGTTTCTAACAGCCGTAACATGTTGCACAAATAATCTCATATCTATGGTCAATTGATCTTCAACAAGAATGATAAAATCATTCAATGAAGAATGAACAAGCTTTCCACAAATAGTTCTAGGACAACTGAAGCTATTTAAAAAAAAAAAAAAAAAAAGTAAATATGGACCCTTAAGACACATAAAACTAAAAACGGATCAAAGAGCTTGACATAAGAGATAAAATTATTAAAAATTTAGAACAAAACAAAAGGTAAATCTTTGGACTCTTAGTTCTTTATTATGATATGAGAAATTTTTAAAAATTGATAAATCAGACTTCTTTAAAATTATAAATGTTTGTACATCAAAGGACACTATCAAGAAAGGAAAAAAACCAACCTAGAGAATGGAAGAAAATGTTTGCAACTCATATTTGAAAAGATACTTGAGTCTAGACTATGTACAGAACATTACGATTCAAAAATAAAAAGAGAATCCAATTTTAAAAATGAGCAAAAAATGTGAACAGACATTTCTACAAGGATGATGCAGTAATGATGAATAAGCATACAAAGGAATTTTCAACATCATTACCTAATGTCTAATCATTAGGAAAATGCAAATCACAATTAGATAACATTTATGCAAACTAGGATGGGTAAAGTCAAAAAAGACGAATAAGCATTCCTAAAGTGTGGAGAAACTTGAAACCCTGTATGCTGCTAGTGAAAAGGCAAAACAGTGCAGCCTTTTTTTTTTTTTTTTTTTTTGGGGGGGGGGGGCGGGGTGGACCAGGGATTGGACACTGGGGCACTCAACCACTGAGCCACATCCCCTACCCTCTTATTTTTTATTTTGAGAAAGGGTCTCACTAAGTTGCTTAGGGCCTCACAATGATGCTGAGACTACCTTTGAATGTGCAATCCTCCTGCCTCAGCCTACAGAGCCACAGGTGTGCACCACCATGCCTGGCCCAGTGTGGCCACTTTGAAAACAATCTGGAGGTTCATAAAAAGCTAAAGACAGAGTTACCATTAGACTTGGCAACTCCACTCTAATTTATGTGAGCAAGTTAAATAGAAACGTATGTCCACACAAAAACTTGTACATAAGTATTAACAGCAGCATTACTCACAATAAACAAATGGTAAAAACAATACAAATGTCCAAGTAATAAATGGATAAACAAAGTGTTGCATATCTAATACAGCGAAATATTATTTGGTCATAAAAAGGAATGAATGCATATACGACATAGAACCTCATAAAAATGTTAGGTGAAAGAAACATCACAAAAGACCATGTATTTATAATACCATTTCTATGAAATATTGAGGACAGAGAAAATTACAGAGACAGATATTAGTGAATACCTAGTGCTCAGGACACTATAGCATGACAGTATATAGGGTTTCTTTTAGGGTAGTGAAAATATTCCAAAACTGACTGATGATGGTTGCACAACTCAGCTTTTATTATAGTAAAAACCATGGGATTGTATATTTTAAATGGGTGAACTATATGCTACGTGAAATATATCTCAATAAAGCTGTTAAAAATTCTTTTTTTCTTAAAGCCAAGTAATCTTTGTTTGTTCATTTCTACTGAGCTTTTGCCCTAGACTAAAATCAACGTCTCTCGCAGATATTATAAAGGAAAAGACCACATAAAGAGACATATAAAAATTTAACACTGTTAAGATAGCTTGGTCAATAAGTAGAATAAAAAGTTAAGTTACACAGCTGAAGATTTCTTTGAAAAAAATGATTAAAAATTTCAAGGTTTGCAAAGGTTGAACAAATTCACAACATTAGAAGCTGGAAAAAGGGGCTTTTAAATAAACAAAAATATATATATCTTCTCTTCTACTTCTAGAGCCCAGATTAGCAATAGTTCCATAGGAGATCACCAATAAAAGCATACTAAGTTAATGATGATTGGAGGACTTATCTTGAGCTGCTGAAGAAAAAAGGAACTATGAAAAAATATACTACCGTTAAAAAAAATGATTTGAGCAAAGACTGTCTAAAAACTAAGGAGAGACAAATAAAGAGCCTTATTGTGACAGAAGTAATAAAA
This sequence comes from Tamias sibiricus, assembly GCA_025594165.1. Classification (NCBI taxonomy): domain Eukaryota; kingdom Metazoa; phylum Chordata; class Mammalia; order Rodentia; family Sciuridae; genus Tamias; species Tamias sibiricus. The sequence continues at coordinate 35,552,010 of CM046668.1, forward strand.
TTATTAGAAAAACAAAAAACAGGATGCCTTGGTGAAACTGATTGCAGCAGCAGTAGCTGTCGAGTATCCTCAGTGCCTGACATTTAATATCTAATTCAATTATCTCAAAAGTCTTAAAAAGTCTTACAATCTTCATTTGCTAGATGAGGAAGCAGGCTCAAAGATAGAGGGTAACAAAGCCTAAGCCCCAGAGCTACTAAGTGACAGAGCCAGGATATGAATCATGCTAGTCTGACTCCTGCTTCTGTCTGTGTGTGCTCCTACCCTCTATGACATACATGGAACAATCTAGATCCAACCCAGCCTCTGGCTATATTAGAATTACAGATGACATCTGTCAAGTAAGCTTGAGATGTTATAAGAAATACAAAAGACTGAATCACTAAACAATAAAACATTCATTTCACATGGTCCTGGAGGTTTTAGTATAGGATATCAGCATGGCTGGCTTCTCAGTGAGGGCTCTCTTCCCAGCTTGCTGTTTCGTGTTGTATCCTTTTATGTGTCTTTTCTTAAAAGGGCACTAATTCCATTTACAAGGTGCCTCCCCTCTGATCTAATTACCTGCCACAGGCTCCTCCTCCAAATACCATTACATTGAGCAAACACAAACATACAAAATTGTGGGGAAACACATTGCCCTTAGCAGGCTCTTAACTAGATTTTATATTTGCACAATAACCTACTATAATTCTTCTATGCTTTAGAAAATATATTTTGCATGTGGCTTTTTTGTATTTTCATAGAAAAACTCAATATTACATGTTTTTAGGTATTGAAAACATTAGACAATCTCACAGGGTCCCATGGACCACAATGCCAACACAAGTCACCATCGCCACCCAAGTGACACAGCAAGTGATTCAGGATGTTTCCTGGACACATTCAACCTTAAAATGTTAACAAGTGTTGCCCAGCATTGACCTTGGCATATAACCTTATGGTAGATAGTCCAAAGGTAAAAGAGTGACAATTGAGAAAACAGAGAAGGGAAAGACATTAAAAATGATTCCCTCTATTGAGTAACTTCCAATGTCTGGATAAAGAGCTGTAAACTCATATACTTGCAGCAGAAGGGAATTTTCTATTTCACAGAGAATTCTGGAAATACAATACCAGAAGCCACTCAGCTTTTTGGCAAACCTACAAATTAATATGTGCAGACATGTTTAACACCTTCCTCTTAGTCTGTGAGGAGGGTTTTCTCTTGTCTAAGGCAAATACCTTGATGTCACTATTTCCTTTCATACTTTTTTCAATTGTTTTTTAATGTTCTGATGTGGTTGAATAGTCTGTTCAGTCTCTTAATTCTCAGCATTGGAATATGATGAATTAATATATGTTTGCTGAAATAACATCAAAAACAATGGAAAAAAACCTCTCTTTTAATACAAGTCACCCTGGTCATCCTGCCATAGAGAGGCTAATTTCCTGACTAATATCTCCATTTCCTCATACCTACTTACTGCCTAAAATGTTTCTGAAATACTCTCACAAAGGTCACAAATGACCTACAATTTCTTACCCCAACTATTCTTTCAAATTTCACCTTTCCTTAGTTTTCATTGAAACTTCTGGTTATTCCTCCTTGGGATTTATTGATATTCAGTTGGTTCTCTTAAATCACAACAGTGAAGACAGGGATAAAAAGAAGAAGGAATGCATTTGAAAGCTAGTTTAGAGTTAAACTGATTAAGAAGCACTGTTTGGATATTAGAAGTGTCCGAGAAAGATAAATCATTATTTGGGTGGTTCCTTAAGCATAATACAAAATAGGAAGACTGAAGAGAACTTAAAGAAATTAGAAGAGTACAAGTACTTATTCTATGTACCACACACAAAAAAAATCGTTAAATTTCTCTAAAACACATCTAATCCTCCTGTACAGTATTAATGCCTTAGCACAAATTCTTCTAAGTACATGGATATATGTATAGTTTATGTTAATATGAATATATAAAATAATATATTAATATATAAGTTAATATGAATATATAAAAGTATATACTTTTTATCTTACAGTTTTGTAAATTTCTATTACATATTTAACAACCAATGGAGGGAGAAATTGTCTTTCATGTTCCAATGTGTTCACAGAAGGACAGCTATGAGCCACTCTACAGGCAGAGAAAGGAAGTAGCAAAGAGAAGGCTGTAAAATAAATAAATTTACAACAATTTAAAGAGTCAAAAGAGAAAGGGATTTGTGACATCAATCTCTTCCACTAATTTTTAAAAGAACTTGAAAAGGATGAATATCAATACAGATTTCTTTTTGGGGGGTGGGCGGGATATGGAAGTTGAAAATTTTCATTTTGCCAATTTGTAGATTTTCTGAGAAGTCAGGGCAAATATTATGCTAATGAAGAATGAGAAGGTAGCAATATGAGGGATTCTGAAAAGAGTGGTCAATTTGAAATAGCTATTATGGAGAATGTAAGAAATACTGGATTCAGAAGTATGCAAATGATTTCTGTGAAGTGTTAACAGTCATGAATCTGTGAAAGTAGCAGTCCAATGGCAATGTGATTTTCTTCATGGTGTCCAGAAGCTGCACAGGAGCAAAGAAATTACATAATTGGTTATATCCAAAACTGCAGATTTATGGAGTAAGTGTGCTAAGAAGATCAAGGTTCAAAAGAGATGAAACACTCAAGAGAGAAAGGGATCTGGAGTAGGATCAAAGAGAAGTCATGTCACAGAACACTGTGCACTTTTAAGTTTAATTTACTATGGAGTAATTAGCATTGTGGAGTTTAGAACAGAAAAATGCTGCCAGAGGGATCTTTATACCTTTTACACAAAATAATAATGCCTGATAATACTTTCTAAGGATTACTAGCAGTCTCATCCCTTACCAAGAAAATCTCAATTGCAACTCTGTCCCCTTCATCATGACCTCTAAAAAAGCATAGCCACTCCAGCAGATCCACAAATTCATGAATGAGAAAAAAAAATTCTTATTAATGTCACAATGAGTTTGGGAATAGTGTGTTACACAGAATTACTGTGTAACAATAAGCTATAGCTGATTTGTAACCAAGTAAGAGTGACCACTAACCTTGCTGAACTCCCTACAAAGAGCCTAAACCTATATCTATCATGGTACTTAATTCAGTTGTCTACACAGTTTGTTTTCCCCTTTCGAACTATAAGCTATCTGAATGCAAAAACCAAGTTTTACTCATCTTTGTACCCCCAAATCTAGTTTAGAACCTCACATATAATAAACACTCAACCAGTATTTACTGAAATAATTAATTTTCAAATTTTTATACAAAATCCAATCACATTAAGTTCAGTTAGCAACTGGGAAGTTAATAAGAACAGAATTAATAAAATAATCTTTTTATTGTTTTTGTAGGTGATCATAAATAGTATTCTCTTGGGACTCCATTATACATTAAGATCACAAAAATTATTTGCAAGTAATATAAATGATTTTAAAGCACAAAGATCTAGGTAGGTGCTTCTCTTAATCATTCTAACTAATAAGAAATAACCAAATGATGTATACAAAACTTAAAAACAAAATTATGGTAGTTAAATTTAATAACAAATAAATTTATTTGTATTTTAAGAAAGATCTTTTCTTTTGTCATAAACTATAAAAATATATATACAATATATACAAATTATATATTAATAAGTGTGTATATGTGTATATACATATACACACCCATTATGTTCACTCAATATGATAAATATCACCATTTGATAAAGAAATTTTATAAAATGCTTAATAGACTGTTTATCTGAAGATTCACAAAATGCCTAATCATCCTTGTCTAAACAGTAGTAACATCTAAAATAAATCTCTATATGTGATTTCTACATTTAGAACACATATAGGACATAATTCACTAGGCTATGTTCCTTCTTTTTGAAATCCAAAATCCAAGAAAATTGAATCACTTTTAAATGAACCAAAGTGTTTATTAGATCTGTGGGGTGTAAGAAAACTTCAATTGCTACTGTGTCATGCTGATATAGGCATAAACTCTCAGGTTAAACTTCTCTCTTTGTAGTACAAGTTTCAATTTGGATTTTAAAAAGCTTGAGGCCATCAATTTTCACATCTTTTCCCACTCCCATTTTGAAAATCAGAGACCCAATTTCAGGAAAATACTGGCAAAGTAATGTGAAAGGTTAACATGTTCAAGAATAAACCCAAATGTCACTAACACAACTCCATTAAAATAAAAAATTCTAGACTATTTACTATTACCATGTTTTCTGGTGTTTAATAGCCATTTATTTAAAGTCAAACAAAGTCATAACTACTCATCAAATTCAGATATTCTTAAATTTGAAAAAATCATTAAAATGCTGTTCTCACTAAAAACTACCTACTAACAATCTTTTGGGTTCTGCCTTCTTATCTCACACACTGTCTTTCCTACATCACTCATGGGATAGGCCAATCTACTGCTTTTCGAACAGACTAAGATTACCCCAGCTTGTTTTGACCATTTTCCACCACACAAATGTTATTCAGGTTAAGTATTAGTTATCTACAATTCTTGGGACCAGAAATGCTTCCAATAATGAAATGTCAGGGCTAGGACCCAAGTCAAAATATGAAATTCATTTATCTTTCATATGTACCTTATACAATAGACTGAAGGTAATTTTATACAGTATCTTTAATAATTCTATGCATGAAACAGCTTATTGGTATGGAATTTTCCACCTGCTATATGATATAGCATTTAAATTTTGGATTTTGATGCATTTCAGATTTCAGATTTTTAGATTAGGAATGGTCAACCTATAAATCAAATACTCTAAAGATACAACTATCTGTTTTCACTATCCCAGCCCCAGGTCCCTACTGAACTCAGTAAGATCTCCACAACTATAGGCTGCTGTCCTACCTAGGCCCATGTGGATTCAAGTTCTCTAATGCCAGAATAACCTTGAAAGGTGAAATTCATTTAATAGAAACAATCCACTGGAACTGTAGGTAAAGACTAAATAAGTAGACAAGGTGAAATACAAATGTAATGTTAATGAGATAAATCTGGATTTTACAAGATACTATGAAATTAAGAAAAAAAAGGCACTAAATACATATATATAAGTTTTTCATGTTGATCAACTTTTCAAATTTTCCTGTCTCACATCTCAAAAGTTAAAGAATGTAGATTATTATTTATGCAAACATGGGTAATATATTTGTGTTGTTACACACCTATTCAACATATCAATGTCATATAGTATAGAATGTATAAGTAGCCCAAAAGTATAAATTGGCTTCTAGAGACATAAACCTCAACTTCAGATGAACATCATAGGAGTTTCACACAATTCAAGAGCACAAATTGGAATGTCTGTAGTAAAAAGGGCCTTAATAGAATGAATACTGTATTAAATACTTGTAGAAAAAACTTTCAATTACTATTTACTAGATATGTGGCTTCTGAAAGGTTATGACTTCTTAAATTTGAATTTCTGTATCTATACAATGCAGAAAACAATTACCTATTAATTCTTCCTCTTTAAAGGGAAGGTTTAGAACTGAAGAGAATCTGCAAATGGAATTCATTCTCCTTATAGCTCATGGTACTCAGCCCTTCTCCAACCCAGTGGTTATAGCACAGAATGAAAATGCTATGAATACAAACATGGCTCCGCCACAAGTTAACAAGGGTTACTTCTGTAGTCCAAGTCTCAATTTGCTCATCTACAAAATAAGGACAATGACATTATCTACTGGGAAAAATTTTTATAAGGGCTACTAGGGATTTAGTAAAGCAATGGGAATCAAGCACTTATTGCACAGGTTCACTACATTTTAGATATTACATGGTCATAAAATAATGTTGCATATTTCACTCTATTCCTTGAGAAACCCTCTCATTTTCCACTTGTTGTTTCTTCTTTCATGCCTTCACCACCTCTTCCTCATCCTATACCCAAAATGTGAATTTTTCCTGGTTCTATTTTCAACTGTCTAGGAATATTGTTCGAAAAACTTATAAACAAAATGGAGAAACATTTTTTAAAACAATGACTCCAAATAGCATAAGAAAAGAACATTTTATCCTGGAGAAACTTAGCAATGGGTTTTTATCGGGTACAGTCCATTTATTCCATAGGAAAACATTGGTATGATTCCAATGTGGGACACTACAAGCACCAAATAACCTAGGAGAGAGCCAACACTTTCAAAAGTTGTCAGCAACAGAATGTTGTACCAATGTTGATTAAAATATTCATATTATCCACTTAAACTCTGGGAGATGCTACAAAAAAATGATGAATGCATGAGCAAACCTTTGCTATGAATTTACTCAATATTAGGCACTAAGCTTAAAACTCTTACATAAAAATTTCATTTGCTCTTACTAGTTATATAGTACTGTACATACATAGCAAGTTTTTCCTACAAGGCTGCTGATGAAAGTGTGAAACAAAATGAAGACCAGATGAGGATAATCCATCTGCTTGCAGCAACAATGAATTCCAATTTTCTGTATGCCTAACATGAACATGCTTTCTTACTAAGCCTCTGAGAGTGAATGAATCTTGATCTTCATTGAGAAAAGATTAACAATTCTATAAGATTGCAATTACCTTCTGGGTAATAATGGGTTATTTGCAGGAGAATTCAGTTTGTGATTCTTACCCCTGTGAAGAGGAGAAAAAAAAGAACAAATACGAACTATTTTCAATAGAAGTTATTCCTTTAAAAATGAAATGAAAGTAATGGTAAATAGATACAGCTTGTGACAGGGTTTGTTCTGATGTAATACGTACAATTAATCTGAGATATTTCTGTGCTAGTCAGCACGACCTGGCCATAAAAAAAATAAAGTTTTAATTCCCAAGTTGGATTAAGCACCTAAGGTAATATTACTACTCATCTAAGTAGGTCTTAGGAGAAACTAAAGCAGTAAAAGATAAAACCCCACTTCTAACTTAATAACCCTTGGAGAAAGAATTCAGTGATGAGTTTGATTGACAGGAGCCACAGGCCAGATCACAGATTGGAGCTGCAGCAATTGGTTTCAATCTTATCACCCATTTCTACTCCTCTGGCTTTTCTAAGGTGGAAGAATCAAAGTGGCCCACACAGTCCCAAACCTCAGCATCTGCTCAGAACAAGGGAACCTAAGATGCAGACCAAGGTCTGGAAGGAACTACAGAAGGGAATGTGGATTGGCTGCACATCTTTCTATATTCACCATACTGTTTTTTTAATGCCTACATTAAGAGTACATAATTAGATATGACCACAGAACAAATCTGGAGCATTCTAATTTTCTCTAATTAAACTAAACCTGAATATATACAGGAGAGTTTGTAATCTAGCCAATGCATGTGTCAAATATATAATTTCATTTGTTTATTTTTCTACTTCAATAACTTCATTCTTCATGTGCTTCAACTTTGAGAAGAGTAATATTCATTGGAGAGTATTATGAACAAGAAAGCAATCCATCAAGTAATAATATTCAGATTTAGGAAATATAAGTAGCTGTGTTAATGAGATGGAGGAGTTGAAGAGGCAGACTGCTCTTTTGTTTTCAAATTTTAGTTAGGTTTGATAAGTTTGGTTACTTTCTCCACCAGTAGAAATGTAAACCATATTTTCATCCAATATATTAAGAAATAAAATTCTTTCAAAAACTTTCTTTTTTTGTTCACTGTAATAGTTCAATTAAAATGTCCCTTTTCCAGGCTAAACTTTATAAAGAATCCCTATTAAAGGCAAGTCCTGAATACGAGTTAAATACAAACTAACTATAAATTTAAGATTTTAAACCTATTTCTAACTTAAAGAAAGGTTAAAGCAATCTACTTTTAATTAAATATATCTATAGCAACTTAATTCCAAATCTTAAAGTTCTGCAACCCAATTTTTTATGATAAGAATATTACTAAAACTCATCTGCATTGAATGACAATCTTCCATTCCTTTCGGCTCTCTGAATCCATTATCTCTCTCATGGGAATGAATGCATTGCTATGACTGATGATGAATAAGATATTTAGGACAAATGATGCACTTTTTCATTTAAAAAACTAAAAATGAAATTCACTTTAGTCTCCTTTCTGCCTAGTTTCATTAAAATCTAAATACAGCTATTCTAAGAGATTTTTTCTAGCTCAGTACAGTTTGACAAAAAACGTCTCATGTATCATTTAAATCAATTATAGATTCTCTGGAAATATACCACAAAAGTTTCAGTTCAACACTTTTGCTTTAAAAATAAACATATAAAATACCACCAAAATAAATAATCAAAAAATCCTTATAAAACAGCAATCTGAAAAAGCATATTGTTTATAACAATTACTAAATTATATCCCAAGCATTGTTTTGACTATTGAACATAGAAAAATATCTATAATTATTTATTAAAATATATTAATAAGATAATTTATTTAATAACTTATTTTTTACCTAAAATGTCCTTCAGCAATGACCACGAATACTTAGAATAGCATCAAAATTTCAATGTGACTTTATTACTAGATGAGTTTAGGGAACGACTGCTAGATAAGAGGAATACATCATTTCCACCATTACATGAGGAAGTCACTGTCCCTCTTACACATCCCATTATTTCTAAGACTTAGCACAGTATCTGGCACATAAACAATAATAATAAATATTGCTACCTCAGGGAAGAAAGCTGAGAGGAATGAAGGAGAAGCTACTGAATTTAAATTCTCGATCTTTCACATGCTCTTCTAACTTCAAAAACTCTGGGCTGGGATTGTGGCTTAGCGGCAGAGTGCTCGCCTAGCACGTGCGAAAAATAAAGGCATTGTATACAACTAAAACAAATAAATAAACATTTAAAAAAAAACTCTAAGAGATTTTTGAAATTTAATTTTTATATGTATATACACACATGCAAATATATATTAGTGAGTTAGATACTAATTATAACATTATTTAGGGAATACAACAACTTAACAGAATAGACACCTAATTTTAGGATAAGGTTCTATAACTAAAGGAAAAGATATAATAAATTTCATATTACTTATCTATAGCTTAGATGTATAGGTAATAATACATAAATTATTTAATGGTATTTTAGAAGCTTCTGATAAATTAATACAAAGTTAACTATTATAACATGGATTAAGAAATAAAGTACTTTCTTTATTTTCCTTAAGAATCCAGACCATTTTTGTAAATCCTGAAACTCTTCCACTCTTTATTATTAGACAGGAGACGTACTGAGGATTAGAAAAGCAAAGGAATAGCTAAGGAAAAGGAAGAAAGGGAGGAAGCAAAAGGAAGAATAGGGAGAAAAAGGGAAAATGGAGAGACTGAAGAAGCAATACACCAAAAATGTTTTCTCCATCTGAATAGAAATGTAAATAACACACAGATGTAACTAAAGAAAGTGGGAGTCATGTCCAAGAAAATAAAGTCCAAACTGGCTCTGGTGATTTATGTTTCTTTAAACCATGTTGAGAAAAATCTGGCACTATGCTGTTTGTTCCTCATTTGCTCATGCTAGGAACCACCCTGAGATCATTCTGAGTTCCTTAGACCTACTCACAACTCTAGAGGCTGTATAAATGTATTTAATATAGTTGTTGACTTGGCATCCATTTTTAAGTCTGACATGAGTTATGTGAAACCTTGTACCCCAAGCTTTAACTAATTAAAACTTCTCCCCTTGTGGTTATTTGAGCTACAGCCACTTGGTCACTAGGAGAAAAGCAACTGGAACTAGAAGACACTGCTGCTGCCAAGAGATGTTTCCTCACTCTAAGCAAAGGTGATAAGGAGTAGGGGGAACTCCCTAGCTTCTCCCCTTTCCCCACCTGCCATTCTTCCACCAGTACCCCCCATTAAACCAACTCAACATTGGTATAGACCAAGACAGTTTGATAAATGTGGTGAAAAGCAGGGTGGAGAAGGGTGAGCAAAAGGATAATAGGGCAAATAAGCACATGACCAGCACAACTATTTGAATTTAAGAACAATAACCAAGGCAACCCAAGAGGACTAAAAAAACACAGTGTTGTATTACCTGCCACAAAACAGATGAACTTTAAAAATATGATGGTGAGTGAAGAATCCAGACATAAAAGGTTCCATGTTGTATGATTCTGTTTATGCAAAATGTTAAGAATAGGCAAATCATAGAAATAAAAATTAGATTAATGATTGTAAGGGATGGAGAAAGAGGGGAATCTGATAATAGGTATGGCATGGAAGATGGAAGTGATCTAGAATTAGTGATAATGGTCATATAACATCACAAGTATATTAAAAAAATCACTAAACCATATACACTTTAAGATGGTTTACTTTATGTTATGTGACTATATTTCAATTTTTTAAATGTTAAAATTCAAAAAGAAAAAACATAAATACAGAAAGTAGGAATAAAATTTAGTCATTCAAGATTGGACTCAAAACTCATTTATGTCTCGTTCCGTAGTTGCTGGACAGTGATTTCTTGTACAATGGTACCACTATTGAAGGTTGTTCATTCTTGCTGAGAAAATTTAGTATTATTTTCAGGTTCCTAATCTTTAAATAACACATTTAAGGTACTTCTGCCACTGATTTACAAGCAATTACAATAGCTGAGTCATTGTTTCAATAATCCATCATGAAAGGAGGGGTTCTAGCAGTCAAAATTGAAATTAATATTTTCACAGTTTCACATGAGAAATTAACAAACAATAATGAAGTGAAAATTACTTCTCCCTCCTTCAAGATGTATTCAAGTTTCTAAATACCTCCAAATGTTTTTAAGGAAACAACTGGGCAAGAATTAAAAATACAAAAATACAAGTCAGTAACAGGGAAAACAGAAAAGGGATTTGAGATATGCAGAGAGCTATAGATTCAAACCTTGACACTTAAAGGGCCAGTGAATTCCAGCTGACCTGCTTGGAACAACTGCCTGGATGGGCAACAAAAGTAATGCTGCCCACTGCTGACATGTTTACAACATTTCTATAATTCCCTGCACAATGCAAAATGATATTCTGATATGCTGTGACATTAAAAAGTATCAATTTAAATCGGAGTTGCCTAAAATGTCGTCATAAGTTTCAGCTTCTTAGAATAATGTGATTTGAATTTACATAGTTGTGCTATGGCCAAAATACAGAAAATGTTAATATATGTTATAATCAACCACCTTCTTAGCCACATGAGACTATTATAAAACATCAATGATCTAAGAAGACATTTAACTTGATATTTAACTTGATAAGGGAATGATAGGAAAAACACATCTCTGTAAATAAATGGTAAATAAAGTAATTTTAATGGATAAAATCATCAAAATTTAAAGACACTAACTAAAAAAAATTATATATAGTAACAACTGAAATAACAAAACTAAAATCTAACAGAAACCACCATTCTACACATATAGCATAAATTTTAACGTTATTTATTTAAAAAGCAATATGAAGATAGCTAGAAATTTATTACTTATGTCACAAAGTTCAAATTCTTCTAGCATAAAGGTCTTCTAACAGCAATCTCCTAAAATCCCAGGAAGTAAGAATGCTTCTCTATAAAAATAGGTATTGCATACACACACAAAGTGATAAAGACCCTGTTATAACTTAAAACATAAATATAAATTCACCCATCTTCTAAGACTGAAGTCTTATCTTTGAGTTTGGGTCCTTTGCAAGGCTTTTGACCCATCTCTTTATTTCAGTTCACTTGTGCATACATAATTCAAAATTATTTCTTCTGCTCTTTACATCTCTGGTCACTGCAGTGTAAAGAGCATTCACACTGTCCATGCACCTGCAATGGATGATAGTGTATAAATGTACCAGTTTTCTGATCAAGAGAAATAGACATGACTGAGCCCAAAAACCTGAAGGTGTGCAACTCCTTCTACTACCACTGCAACCATGAGACTGTGGGCATGGAACCTATGACTCAAAGGTGTTATATTGGTTTAATTCGTAGGTCCTTGATCCTAAACTAGAGACCTTGCACCTAATAGAAGAAAAAGTAGGCCCAAATCTTTATCATGTTGGATTAGGCCCCAACTTCCTCAATAAGACCCCTATAGTGCAAGAATTAAAACCAAGAATCAGTAAATGAGATGGATTCAAACTAAAAAGCGTCTTCTCAGCAAAAGAAACAATTAGTGAGGTAAACAGAGAACCTACAGAATGGGAGCAAATCTTTACCACAAGCACATCAGATAGAACACTAACCTCAAGGATTTATAAAGCTCTCAAAAGCCTTAACACCAAAAATACAAACAACCCAATCAATAAATGGGCCAAGGAACTGAACAGACACTTCTCAGAAGATGACATACAGTCAATAAACAAATATGTGAAAAAATGTTCAACATCTCTACCGATTAGAGAAATGCAAATCAAAACAACGAACATTTCATCTTACTCCAGTCAGAATGGCAGCTATCAAAAAAAAAAAAAAAAAAAACAATAAGTGCTGGCAAGGATGTAGGGGAAAAGGCACTCTTACATTGCTGGTAGAATTGCAAATTGGTGAAAGTAGTATCGGAAAGTAGTATGGAGATTCCTAGGAAAACTTGGAATGGAACCACCATTTGACCAAGCTATCCCACTCCTTGGTCTATTCCCACATGACTTAAACAGCTTACTACAGGTACACAGCCACATCAATGTTTATAGCAGCATAATTCACAATAGCTACATTGTAGAACCAACCCAGATGCCCATCAGCAGATGAATGGATAGGGAAACTTTGGTATAAATACACAATGGAACACTACTCAGCACTAAAAGAGAATAAAATCATGACATTTGCAGGTAAATGGAATGGAGTTGCAGAAAATAATGCTAAGTGAAGTTACCCAATCACAAAAAACCAAAGGTCAAATGATCTCTTTGTTATGAAGATACTGACTTATAAAGGCAAGGGAGGGGGGGATGAAAGGAATGAAAGAACTTTAAATAGAACAAAGGGGGGAAGGGAGGGGAGGGGGAAAGAAGATAGGAATAATGGTAGAATGAGTTAGCCATCATTACCCTAAGTACATGTATGAAGACACAATTGTAAAAGTACTTCATATAAAAATTGTGCTCTTTATATGTAATATGAATTGAATTGCACTCTGTAAATATGCATAACAAATTAGAATAAAATAAATTTTTTAAAAATGGGGGGGAAAAAAAGTGTTGTATTGGTCAGGAAGCAGAGATCCAGCCAACCAAGGAAAGCCAGCAACCTGTGTGGACCACCATCCATAAGAACGTGCAGGCCACCCTCAGCAGCATCAGGCACATGATCCATGAGAACAAGTAGCTCCCTGACCTGAGCATGGTAGCCATCCAAAAAGCCAGTGCCATCCTGCATAGACAGAAGCCTGTGCTAGGGAAGAGGAAATGAACCATCACTCTTAAGAGCTCCAGAGCCCCAAAAGAGCAACAGAGTTTGATGACAAAAAAAAAAAAAAAAATTGTTCCAGGTTGTCCTTACTAACATTTGCCTAATACTCAATAACTTTGTCGTCACACTTATAATTCATTATTATATCACAGAATTAAAATGAGAAGAATCAGCTTTCATTGGATGGGGGTAGTGGCTCAGTAAAGCACATGATGTAACTGGTAGAAGAACTGTATTCATGTACTAGACAACAAACTACTCTTGGTGCTTAGAAACCTATGGGAATCATTTTGCATTATTAATATTTGAGCCTGTCAAGCAGAAATTAATTCATTCAGTCTAGTTAATAAATAAAATTGGTGAAAGAATGAACATCAGATTAGAAAGCCAGAGAAGTACTAAAAATATATCAAGTCTTTTTCAGCCTCAGCACTGATTTGGTAAATAGTCCTAAGGCTTTCCACCTCTGCCACCCCTTTGCCAAAATAAATAACATCAAGAGTTCTTAGACAGGGCTGGGGCTATGGCTCAGTGGTAGAGCGCTCATCTCATATGTGTGAGGCCCTGGGTTCGATCCTCAGCACCACATAAATAAAATAAAGGTATTGTGTCCACCTACAACTAAAAAAAATAAATAAATAAAAATTTAAAAAAGGAGTCCTTAGACCTATGAAGTAAGGAAAAGGATCAGGGAAAGAAAGGAGAGAGAAATTAGTAGGAATAGAAACAGAGTAAATTACGTTATCTGCATTTATGAATAGGTCAAAATAAAAATAAACCCTACTATTTTGTATAACTATAATGCATAACAGAAACATAAAAATTTAATCAATAATAATAAAAGAGAGTCCCTAGACCTCTCTTAGAAAGTTGCTCTCTAGAAACAGCATAATCTCCAATAAGCAAACTGAAGGGAAGCCATGTGACAAAAATGCATTCAGAGGGGCCAGGGATATAGCCCAGTTGGTTGAGTGCTTGCCTTGCATGCATAAGGCCCTGGGTTCAACCCCCAGTCACCAAAAAAAAATGCATTCAGAGATCCCACGGGGAGTTGAAAAGACTACCTGGCAAAAGATTCCTTCCTAGTTTCATTTGAATCCATGAGTCAATAGAAATTCCAAGAAACTTTCAGCAATCTAAATATGAAGAGCTATCCTACCTAAACAAACTTCCTTGTCACAGAAAAAAACTACACTATCTAGAATATGAACAAAATCTTGAAAGTTTATGAAAATGTATTATTTGCCCTTAGAGACATACACTGTCAAGCACTACATGTACTATATATTGCCATGTGATGCATATGACATTTCAGTCAGTAACAAGCCATATATACAATAGTGGTCTCCTAACATTACATAGCCTAGTGGCTTTATAGTCATCTCCATTTGTACAAGTACATTCTATAATTTTGCCATAACAAAGAGATCATCTAATTACACATCTCTCAGAAACATATTCACATCATTAATAGACATTTTCAGGAGCCTCTATAAAACAGTGCAAATCACATCTGCCACTTCTAAGCTGAAGTCTGTAGAGCCATCACAGGATTCCTCCTTCATTCATTCTCTCGCTCATCATGGGGCTTCTCCATTACCCTGGATTCTGCAAAGAATCTGACACATGGGGAAAAGCCACAGCTGACAATGGCAGTCAACATGAACAAGAAAGAAGCATTTGCTGTTACAAGCCTTTAAAATGTTGGAGCTTTTAGTAACTTCCCACACCACAGTGAAAAACTAACACAGCTATCATAGATAAGGTGAAGGAAGAGAATGCAAAATCAGTTGATATCAGAACTACACCTTCCAATCATAAAGAACTTCTAAACTAATAAAAATAATCACTGAGCTGGGCATGGTGATGCACACCAGTAATCCCAGCAGCTCGGGAGGCTGAGGCAGGAGGATCACAAGTTTAAAGCCAGCCTCAGCAAAAGCGAGGTGCTAAGTAACTCAGTGAGACCTGTCTCTAAATAAAATACAAAATAGGGCTGGGGATGTGGCTCAGTGATTGAGTGCCACTGAGTTCAATCCCTGGTACCCCCCCCCACCAAAAAAATAAATAAATAAAAAATATCACTGATTATCACAAATTTGCAAATCAGCACTTTTCAAACTATCAATTATGATGAACCAATTATCTTTTTAAACTCCAACTCCGTTCAAGACGAATACTTATGTAAGTTGGTAAAATTTTTTAAAAATCCAAAGGAAAAAAAATGACTCAAAAATCAAAACCCAATTTTAGTATCATTATTAGTTCAAAAGAAATAAAAAACTGTCAAATCACTATGAATCTCTCCAAATGCTTACTCCCAATTTCTGATATCATTATAAACAGATTCCAGTTCACAAAACTACACTGATCCACAGAACACACTTTAACTGTTCCAGAACATGTGGGGTTAAGAAATATAAAGCCTTTTATGACCCTATAAACTTCTTGGCCCTGATATAACTGGAAAAAAGTTACATACAAACTTGGTCCAGAAAACCAAAGTAAAAAATTCCTTTTGTTATCTTTCCCACTCTGCAAAAATATGCATGGTTTCTTTTTTCTACAAGCTTAAAAATCATGGTATGTGTGTGTGTGTGTATGTGAGAGAGAGAGAGAGAGAGAGTGTGAGAGAGAGAGAGAGAGAGAGAGAGAGAGTTTGTGTGTGTGTGTGTGTGTGTGTGTTAGTTCAATTTATTGATGATAGGCATTTAAGTTATGTGAAAGTGCCTAGCTCCTAGACTTAGTAATTTTAAATAAAATAGTTTCAGTTATAACAAATAAGAAACCAATTATTTTATATATGTAGTTTACCACCATTCTCTCTTATTATCATCTAGATACTGGTAAACAGCTAGTTCTCTTCAATTATTTACCAACCTGCAATAAACATGATTTATTACTAAACATGATTTAGTACCAAAAGTCCAAGTACATTTCAAATCACACTTAATTTTCTATAGAATGAGTCTTTCTTATATTGCAAAAGATTCAAAGTTTTAGAAATTCATGTCAAACCTTTAAAGTAGTTCACCCAGAAATACTTTTTTGGGTGGTAAGATTCCAATTCTCATGCATGTTATTATATGCACATTATTATCCTTTTGGTTTGCTGAAGTAGCTGCTAGCCATTTAAAAGGCTGGTTCTTTAAAAATGAATGAAAAAGAAAGAAATGATTGTTTCATACACTGTTGAATGTATTGTACTTAATGTGAAGTTGTTTTCCAAGTAATTTTTAAAATGTGTATGGCAAAGTCAGATTGGTTTGGGTAAAACAGACTAAACTGTATTATTTTTGCAAGGCTTTTGAAATTAATAGTGATTCTTAATACAAAAAAATACCTTTGTAAATGACAGTATTTTTTCAATTTTGTCAGTAAACATTATATTTCACATTCACAAGTTAGTTGGTACCCAGAACAACACAGTTAGGCAGTTAAGACAAATATGCTCACCCTTATCCCCACTGAGACACATGAAGAAAAATATTTAGAGAGCTCAATTGTGTTTTCAAACTCTAAATCCATTCTTTAAATTATTTTAAACACCAATCCATGGCAGTTTGTTTCTTAAAAATCTTTTCTTAAACATCATTTATATTTGATTACTCTAAGCAATTATACCTAAAATATTCTCAGGTCAGTTGACAAAAAGGAAAGAATATACTAAAACAACAAAATTTTACCAGCAATAGTATGAGTAAGCCCTGAGAAAAATAAATCTATAGTGAAATCAATTTCTAACTTGATTAAAAAACAAGAAAGACAGTCTAACAATATTTTGATTATGTGTAATTTTCCAAAATGCAGAATTAAAGCCTAGAAATTCTTTACTTTCCTCTAAAAATTATCTTTAAAAAATGGTTAATTACTAAGATAAAAAATGAATTACATATATTTCCTTTCTCAGGTAAATATAAGTATAGTCAATTTATTCATTAGCAGAAATGAGATAGCTTTTTGCTGCTAGTTTTTGAAAGTTTGTTCTATATGATATTTGGATATTGGGGGAAGAGGTCAGTACAAAATCAATATTTTTAATTTCCATACCAAAAAACACAAGTAGAGTTATGCTACTTTTTAAATACCTATCAATAGGTAAAGAAGTAACAGTTTCATAAGTCGTACTTAAATACATATTTGAAAGTTAAGCTTCCCTTACATTGGGTAACAAGATGAGAACCAGAATTCTTAAAAATGATAAGTCTTATATTTAGTTAATTCTATAGAATTATTGCTTCAATTCATCAGCTGAAATGTACAAAGTCACATGAACACAGTTAAATGCTTTTAAAACATATTAATATCATTAGAAAAACCATCTAACACGTTTTAATTAGTCTTCATATGAATTTTCAAATTAAAAAAAAATCTATTGTAATTTGTGAGCTGATTAACATGCATTTTCTTTTCCTTTAAGTTGGTATAAATTTAAACATTGTAAGACTTACAGATTTTCTAATCCAGGTAATTCTTTAAAAAAAAGTTCAACCAAAAAATAGTAACTTTCTTCTTGTTCAACTATTGTCAGAAAAAAACAGAGTTAATGTAGATAAGGCAAAAAAGATACATAATTATCGGGCCTTCTGAACACTGTCAGCCAAGGGGATGGAAAGCTCTGGCTTTCTGGCTGCTTGCCACGCCCTGTTACGGACCTAGGCTAAGCAGGGGGCGTGGCTATGACATACCATGAGAACCGAAACCGCCCAAAGCATAGGGCAGAGGATTCTGCCCTATGAGGTGTGCCCGTGCTCTTTACCTGTTTCTATAATCTGCTCACTGATTGGCTCGTGTCCATTATAAAACATTGTCAACCCCCTTCAATAAACAAGTTCCAGCACTGACCACTGACCGGGCTCCCTGGTATGTTCCTGTGTCTTCTAAAGGCGGGGGAGGAAATATCAGCGGACTTTACTTTCCCAATCTAGTCTCATCGTTGAGGTAGGCCCCTCTAGCCTCTTTTGCTGGACAAAAGAGGTCCATCCCGGGTACGGGGGGGGGGGGGGGGGGGGGGGGGCTAAAGACCTCAAACCCTTATAATATCCCGACACATAATGCTTTAACTTTTTTAATAAAAGGAATGGCTAGTTAAGCTCCCCACTGGGCTTTAAGCCCAAGAAGTCTGGCTTCCTGAACTGTTGTGCTTTCTACAGCATTAAGTCTGGCAAGTTAACAGTGCAGATGACAATACTAAAAAGATATTTCCCATAGTGTTATGGAACAGGAAAACTAAAAAGATTTGAGTGATGAAGGTTACCCTCTAGACTAAATGTTTACTTTTATTGACGATTAAAAAAAAGGTATTAAGGGTAAAGAGTATCCAAGAACTCTGATCCCAACAATTCAGATGCAAATGCTAGAGGGGCTTTATGCCAGTATTTTTACCTACTTGCTATTGGTTTTGTCAGACTGGTCAATTTACTTGAGTAAATTTGGAGCAAAAATCCAAATACAATTTTTTTCATAAACCTTTCTTTATTTCTGGTACATGTTATTACAGCACATAAAGTTTTTCAGGATATATGTATCATATTACAGCAGAAGCAGCTGTACTACACAAGGTAAATATTTGATAACTGCACTACCTGCAAAGTCATATATTTATTTGTAATTATGAATCTTCATATATTAAATACATAAAACATATATCTAAGTTTTATATAGAGAAATAAAATTCTACTGACTTCAATGATTTCAAAATACTTACTAAAGTCTCCTGTAAGAAAAACTCCTTCTGCTCCTGGGGCCCATTCTTTGCAGTATAAGCCACCATCAGCACATCTGTGGATGCCAAATGATTCATAGCCTCTGGAAAACTTATCAATTCCACCTTCATTATCTCCAATGTCACTCAATATCTTGCTAAACTTCTTATACCTTTGAAAAAGTACAAAAGAAAATAAGTTAAAATTAAACAATCTTCCAGGAGCCGGGTACGGTGGCGCACACCTTGTAATACCAGCACTTGGGAGGCTGAGGCAGGAGGTTCACGAGTTCAAAGCCAGCTTCAGCAATGGTGGGGCACTTCTCAACTCAGTGAGACCCTGTCTCTAATAAAATACAAAAAAGGGCTGGGGATGTGGCCGCCCAGTGGTCCAGAGCCCCTGAGTTCAATCCCCGATACCCCCCCCAAAAAAAAAATTAAACAGTCTTCCAAAAAGACAACCCATAATTAAGTAACTGCATTAGTCTTATCAGGGAAAAAAGAAAAGACAAGATTAAAGAGGAATAATATAAATAATTTGTTGGTAGATGTTACCTGGCAGGATATCAAAATTGTTGTGTCAAATAAACCAAACAAATTCAACTAATTATTTTTGTTATTTTAAGCATTTTGGTATAAGAAATATAATGGTTATATTATATGAATCTTTCAAAAATCATCATAATAGCAATTTCTATGTCAAAATACTATAATGAAGAGAATCCCTACTCTGTCTCCCATGACTTCTAAGAAAATGAAAGTAAAATAGACAAAATCCAGCAAGAAAAATAAAATTAACCTATGTGAGGGTTTTATAAACTTTCCTGTAAAGAGCAGAGGGTGAATATTTTAAGCTTTGCCAGCCATATGGTCTCTGTCACAGCTACTCAACCGTGTCTCTGAAGCATGAGGAAGGCCACAGATAATACACTAATGAGCAGGCATGGTTGTGTTCCAGTAACACTTTATTTACAAAAATAGGTGTATTATTTTTGACCTGCAGACTGTAGTTTGCCTCACCTTGCCCTAAAGCACTTAAGCATAGCAAGAACAGATATATCATATCAAACTACAAAAACCAATGACCATGAGAAGAAATTGAAGATTCCCAAACAAGACCAAGAACAATAACATCGTTCTCTACACCTTCTTCCCATTTCCCCCATATTCAGTATTGATGCATCAAAAAAAAAAAAAAAAAAAAAAAAATGCCTATTTTCATTAATTTCCCCCTATATATAGGGAAAAAAGCAAACTACAAAGAAACTGTAGAAGTAAACCACATGGCAGGTGCTCTTTGCCAAAAGTGAAGGTGACAAAACCACAGAATGAATTGGGCAATGCCAATAAGCTTCTAGGCAACTCCTCCTCGCACCTATGAACTCCATGAAAAGTGCTATGAATCCAGATGGAGATAAAGATGAACACATACAAAATATGAGAGGTTGATTAATAAAAAGCACACCAACTTAGCTGAACGAAAGGTCTTTCTATAGATACTTCACACTATGCAACAATTAAAAATAAATTCAATAAAGTCACAGGTAAGAGATTATATAACCAAACAACAGAATGAGAAACTCAATAAGACCTATGAAAACAGTGGAAGAACAAAATATGTCACTAGAAAATAATAAACAAATTAGAATTAGCAACAATAATAAATGTAAAATGAACAAATATTTCAAAATAAGTAAATAGAGGACAAAAAGACACAGAATTAAAATAGAGATAGCTGGTAATTGAAAATAAATGGACATAGAAGATACAAAACTGGAAATTTTTCTTTAAGAGTTAAATCTTGATATAAAAAAAGCATGCCATGTTTCAAGAAAAGTTTAAGAAGCAAACATACACCAAACATATCACAATTTAAGCTATTAATATTTAACACATAAAGAAATATCTTCATAGACAAGTAGGTAGAAAAAGGAAACAGCACATTAAAAGTGAAAAGATAAAGCTAAGGTCATATAATTCTAAAAAAGAAAAGTAGTAATGTAAGAATGTTATAAAAGAAATTTCAATCTGAATGTGAGAGATTTTAAAAACACAATCAAATTTAAAGAATGGTTTTAAGGCAAGAGGACTAATGAATCATTATTGAAGAAAATTGAAACTATTTTTCATGGAAAATTTGACAATCAAAGGACTAAAAACAGAAACATACAGGAATAGACATTGTAGGAATATGGCAGAGTACTAACTCTTTAAATACAGAACTATGGCTAACCAATTGCAGAACTAAGTGAATGTGATCACAAAATCCAGACCAAATTAACAAAGTAAAAATATCATTTAAAAAAAAAAAAAAAAAAGGCAGTGAAAGGGAGATGGAACTGTAGTCACTTAACACTGACTAAAATTTAAGGCTGTCATCATACATTTTAATCTCGTTAATCTTAGATGGGCATTTGGAAAATAATAAATATTAAGGTAAAGAAAGTTATAGAAGAATTTCAACTATTTTTATTTCATTTAGTTTCATTGTTTAAAATTAAATTTAACACATTTACTTCCCTCATGTTTTACTATCTCATTTCTATCAAGATTTTTCTCCATCCATCTACCTGTAGTTAAGCACACAAAAATAACACAAATGATGTTCCCTTAATACCAGTGACAATTTTGCTTTATTTTTGATGAGGTTACTTTATACTTTCTTCATTACATTGTTCTAATTATGTATAACAAATAAGTATTATCTTAAGAAAATTAAATCAAATGTTCCTAAAACTATATTACTTTTCCATTACATAATCCTATATAATCCTAAACAATATTCATAAGAATTTTACTTAGTACATAAGAACTATGTTTATAAAATTTGGGAAACTTAGACCATTTGAAATAGCTCTGTGGAACAAAAATGAGATTCTGAAATAGTATTGAGGAGAAATCAAAATTAAACTCACAATAAAAGGGCAATTCAAGTCAGTAAGGAAAGAATGGTTTATCCAATACAACATTGAAATTTACAAGTTTGTCATTAAAACGTAAAACTTTGAATAATTTCCAGACATCAAAATTATAAATAGTAATTTTTAAAAAATAAAACCAAACATTCACAGAAAAGTACCTTAAAAAAAATTTTTTTTTCGAAGTCACATATAACTAAAATTCCATTTCCACTAAAAGGCCAGTCTGCACAGACAGGGTGCAGTTTGGCCAAAAAGATATTCTCAAATTTTTTTTGAAGTAGAAGTTAGAGAACAATTTGGCATCAGCTATAAAGATTTCAAAATCAGGGCTGGGTTGTGGTTCAGCAGTAGAAAGCTCTCCTAGTACGTGTGCGGCCCTGGTTTGATCCTCAGCACCATGTAGGAATAAACGCATTGTGTACAACAAAACCAAATAAATAAATATTAAAAAAAAAAAAAAAAAAGATTTCAAAATCACACACTCTTCAAGTAAAGAATTCCTTTTTTAGAAATACCCTTTGGATACATCACATAGAAAGCAAAGACACTTACATGTACAATGACATTCATTACAACATTATTTGTAATAGCAAACCAGGGAAAACAATCCCCCTACAATGGAAAACTGGCTAAATAAATTTGTGAAATATCCAAACAACAAATTCCACAAGAGCCATTAAGAAAAATGAGGTAGAATAAAATGTGTTCATACGAAACAATGCCCCAAATAATCTGTCTCATGGACAGTCCCTATTACAGGGTATACACACTCACAAGAGCTGGGCAGTTACCAAAAATATGAGGTCCTGGTCCCCCAAAAGAAACGCAAAAGTGCTAACCAGAGGATAAACGAATGATTACTGAGATTGGCCTTAAAGTATGGGAAACAATAGAAAACAAGAAGAAGATGTTAAGATGGAGAGTTCAAAAGCTATAGCCTCTGTTTCATAGCTGCAGGTCATTGTTACCAATCTGGTAATAATTCCAGAACAGAGAGGAAAAAAAAACTCTCCAGACTTTCTTTTTTTATTATTATTATTATTATAAGATGTTATAAATGACAGCAGAAACGCATTATATTTCATATTACACATAAAGCACTTTTTTTTACAAATCTCTGGTTGTATGCAAAGTATATTCACACCATTCTTGACTTCATACATGCACTTAGGGTAATGATATCCATCTCATTCTACCATATTTTTTTTTCTTTTTTTTTTTTCCCTTCACCCTTTTGCCCCCTCCCTTCCCCTCCCTCCCCATTGGCCATTCTAGTAGAACGCATTATGGTTCATAATACACACATAGAGCCTCTTTTCACATAACACTGTTTGTATACAAAGTATATTCATACTATTCAAGTCTTCAATCATGCATTTAGGATAACGATATCCATCTTATTATACCTCCCCTCTTTTTCCCCAACCCCCCCTAGCTTCCTCCCTTCTTCTCCCTCCCCTTAGACCATTCTAGTGCTCCTCTAATCTTCCTAAGTACCCAGACTCCCAACACCACTGTGACTCTGACTCCTTATATCAGAGAAAACATTTGGTACTTGGATTTTTGAGACTGACTGACTAACTTCACTTAGCATTATGTCTTCCAATTTCATCCATTTACCTGCGAATGCCATTATTTTATTTTCTTTTATTGCTGAGTAAAATTCCATTGTGCATATATACCACATTTTCTTAATCCACTCATTTACTGAGGGACATCTAGGTTGGTTCCACAACCTAGCTATTGTGAATTGTGCAGCTACAAACATTGAGATAGCTGTGTCACTGTAATATGCTGTTTTTAAGTCCTTTGGGAATAGACCCAGGAGTGGGATGGCTGGGTCATAGGATGGTTCCATTCCCAGTTTTCCAAGAAATCTCCATACTGCTTTCCATAACGGTTGCACCATTTTGCAGTCCCACCAGCACTGTATGAGTGTGCCTTTTTCCCCACATCCTCTCCAACATTTATTGTTGCTTGTGTTCTTGATGGCTGCCATTCTGACTGGAGTGAAGTGAAATCTTAGAGTAGTTTTGATTTGCATTTCTCTAATTGCCAGCGATGTTGAACATTTTTTCATGTATTTGTTGATTAATCGTGTATCTTCTTCTGAGAGGTGTCTTCTCAATTCCTTAGCCCATTTATTGATTGGGTTATTTGTTTTTTTAAGTGTAAAGTTTTTTGAGTTCTTTATATATTCTAGAGATTAGTGCTCTATCTGATGTGCATGTATTAAATATTTGTTCCCAGTTACTTGGTTCTCTATTCACCTCACTGATTGTTTCTTTTGCTGAGAAGAAGCTTTTTAGTTTGAATCTATCCCATTCATTAATTCTTGATACTAATTCTTGTGCTACAGGATTCTTAAGGAACTTGGGACCTAATCCTACATGTTGGAAATTGGAGCTTCCTTTTTCTTCTATTAGGCGCATTGTGTCTGGTCTAATTCCTAGGTCCTTGATCCACTTTGAATTGAATTTTGTGCATGGTGAGAGATAAGGCTTTAATTTCATTTTGTTGCATATGGATTTCCAGCTTTCCCAGCACCATTTGTTGAAGAGGCTGTCCTTTCTCCACTGTACATTTTTGGGGCCTTTGTCCAATATAAGATAGCTGAAATTATATGTATTAGTCTCTGTGTACTCAATTCTGTACCATTGTTCTACCCATCTGTTTTGGTGCCAATACCATGCTGTTTTTGTTACTATTGCTCTATAGTATAATTTAAAATCTGGTATGGTGATGCCACCTGCTTCACTTTTCTTGCTAAGGATTGCTTTAGCTATTCTAAGTCTCTTATTTTTCCAGATGAATGTCATGACTGTTTTTATCTATTTCTTCGAGGAATGTCATTGGGATTTTGATTTAATTGCATTAAATCTGTATAATGCTTTTGGTAGTATGGACATTTTGACAATATTTATTCTGCCTATCCAGGAACAAGGAAGGTCTTTCCAACTTCTGAGGTCTTCTATAATTTCTTTCTTTAGTGTTCTATAATTTTCTTTAAAGAGGTCTTTCACTTCTTTCGTTAAGTTGATTCCTAGGTATTTTATTTTTTTTTATGCTATTGTAAATGGGGTAGTTTTCATCATTTCCCTTTCAGAGGGTTTGTCACTGATGTACAGAAATGCCTTTGACTTATGGGTATTGATTTTATATCCTGGCACTTTGCCGAATTCATTTATTAGTTTTAAGAGTTTTGTAGAGTTTTTTGGGTCTTCTAGGTATATTATCACATCATCAGCAAATAGTGCTAATTTGAGCTCTTCTTTTCCTATCTGGATCCCTTTAATTTCTTTTGTCTCTCTAATTGCTCTGGCCAGAGTTTCAAGCACTATGTTAAATAGCAGTGGTGAAAGGTGGCACCCCTGTCTTGTTACAGTTTTTAGAGGGAATGCTTTCAATTTTTCTCCATTTAAGATAATGTTAGCCTGGGGTTTTGCATAAATAGCTTTTATGATGTTGAGATATGTTCCTGTTATTCCTAGTTTTTCTAGTGTTTTGAACATAAAGGGGTGTTGTATTTTGTCGAATGCTTTCTCTGCATCTATTGAGATGATCATATGGTTTTTATCTTTGAGTCTATTGATGTGATGTATTATGTTAATTGATTTCTGTATGTTGAACCAACCTTGCATCCCTGGGATAAACCCCACTTGATCGTGGTGCACTATCTTTTTGATATGTTTTTGTATTCAATTTGCCAGGATTTTGTTGAGAATTTTTGTATCTATGTTCATTAAAGATATTGGCCTGAAGTTTTCCCTTTTGGCTGTGTCTTTGCCTGGCTTTGGAATCAGTGTAATATTGGCCTCATAGAAAGAGTCTGGAAGAGCTCCCTCTTTTTCTATTCTTGAAATAAGTTGAAGAGCAATGGTATTAGTTCTTCTTTGAAGGTCTTGTAGAACTCGGCTGTAAAGCCATCAGGCCCTGGGCTCTTTCTAGCTGGTAGTTTTTTGATGGCGTCTTCTATTTCCTCACTTGAAATTGATCTATTTAAATTGTGTATATCCTCCAGATCCAGTTTGGGCAGTTCATAGGACTCTAGGAACCTGTCAGTGTCTTCAATATTTTCTATTTTATTAGAGTACAAGTTTTCAAAGTAATTTCTAATTATTCTCTGTATATCTGAGGTGTTTGTTGTGATATTTCCTTTTTCATCATGGATGTTAGTGATTTTTTTCTCTCTTTCTTTTCGTTAGCATCGCTAAGGGTCTGTCAATTTTATTTATTTTTTCAAAGAACCAACTTTTAGTTTTGTCAATTCGTTGAATGGTTTCTTTAGACTCAATTTCATTAATTTCAGCTCTGATTTTAATTATTTCCTGTCTTCTACTGCTCTTGGTATTGGTCTGTTCTTCTTTTTCTAGTGCTTTGAGGTGCGATGTTGTCATTTATTTGTTGGTTTTTTTTTCCTTTTGAGGAATGAACTCAGTGCAATGAATTTTCCTCTTAATACTGCCTTCATAGTGTCCCAGAGATTTCTATATGATGTATCTGTGTTCTCATTTACCTCTCGGAATTTTTTAATCTCCTCCTTGATGTCTTCTTCAACCCCTTGTTCGTTCAGTAAGATGTTGTTTAGCTTCCAGTTGTTGGAGTAATTTTTCTTTTATTTCTTGTTTTATCACTGATTTCCAATTTCATCCCATTATGGTCTGATAGAACGCAGGGAATTATCTCTGCTTTTTTATATTTGCTGAGGGTTGCCTTGTGGCATAATATATGGTCTATTTTGGAGAAGGAGCCATGTGCTGCTGAGAAGAAAGTGTATTCGCTTACTGAGGGATAAAATATTCTATATATGTCCGTTAGGTCTAAGTTATTAATTGTTTTAATGAGGCCTAAAGTTTCTTTATTTAGCTTTTGTTTGGATGATCTATCCAGTGGTGATAGAGGTGTGTTGAAGTCCCCTAGAATAACCGTGTTGTGATCTATTTTATTCTTGAACTTGAGAAGGGTTTGATAAATGTAGGTGCTCCATTATTTGGGGCATATAGATTTATAATTGTTATATCTTGTTGATAAATAGTTCCCTTAATCAGTAAGAAATATCCATCTTTGTCCCTTTTGATTAGCTTTGGCTTGAAGTCTGCCTTATTTGATATGAGAATGGAAACCCCTGCTTGCTTCCTTGGCCCATGTGAGTGGTAAATTTTTTCCCAGACTTTCACCTTCAGTCTATTGATGTCTTTTTCTATGAGGTGGGTTTCTTGGAGACAGCATATTGTTGGGTCATTTCTTTTATTGCAGTCTGATAATCTGTGTGTTTTGAATGGTGAATTTAGGCCATTAACATTCAATGTTATTATTGAGATGTGATTTGTATTCCCATCCATTTTTATTTGTTTATGGTATTTACCTTGATTTGGTTTGTCCTCTGGTTGGTAATTCCTTTAGTTTAATATCTCCCTTTGTTGATTTTTCATTGCTATTTTTCTTTTCTTCTTCATGGAATATTTTGCCCAGGATGGTCAGAGGTACTGGCTTTCGAGTTGAGAACTCTTTTAACTTGTGTTTGTCGTGGAAGATTTTTATTTCATCTTCGAGTCTAAAGCTTAATTTTGCTAGGTATAGGATTCTCGGTTGACATCCCTTTTCTTTCAGGGCTTGAAATATGTTATTCCAGGATCTTCTAGCTTTTAAGGTCTGGAATGAAAAATCTGAACATAGTCTAATTGGTTTCCCCCTATATGTAATCTGTTTCCTTTCTCTTGTCACTTTTAATATTCTCTCCTTGTTCAGTATAGTAGGCATTTTCATTATGATGTGCCTTGGTGTGGATCTGTTGTGATTTTGTACGTTTGGTGTTCGGTAAGCCTCTTGGACTTGGTTTTCCCATTCATTCCTCAAGTTTGGAAAAATTTTCTGCTATTATTTCATTGAATAAACTATTCATTCCTTTGGCTTGGAATTCTGTTCCTTCTTCTACCCCAATCACTCTTAAATTTGGTCTTTTTATGTTGTCCCAAATTTCTTGGATGTTTTGTTCTTGATTTTTGACCATTTTTACTGTGTTCTCTGCATTTTTTTCCAGTTTGTATATTTTGTCTTCATTATCTGAGGTCCTTTCTTCCAGGCGGTCTAATCTATTGGTGATGTTTTCAATAGAGCATTTAATTTGGTTTATTGCTTCTTTCATTTCCAGAATTTCTGTTTGGTTTCTCTTTACAACCTCTATCTCTCTATTGAAGTAGTCTTTTGCTTCTTGTATTTGTTCATGAAGTTCTTTGTCAAAGTGGTCTTTTACTACCTGTATTTGCTCTCTTACCTCCTTCTTGAATTCATCCTTGAGCTCCATAATCATTTGGATTATGTATTTCCTGAATTCCTGTACTGTCATTAGATCTACTGTGCTTGCCAAGCAATCTGCTAAGGAGGTATGTTGATTTGTTTGGGACATTTTCTTCCCTTATTTTTTCATATTGCTTATGTGTCTTTTCTTTTGGTACTGTGGAACCTTGACTATTTTTGTTTTTACCTTAAGGCCTAATGATGCTCCTGTTGTAGGATTCTATCAGCTCCCCTTATATATACTTTACACCTTAAAACCAGACATTTTATATTCAGTTAATCACAGTTTGTTCACAATTTACAGAGTTAGAGAATTTAAATATTGCCTCCAATATATTCTGAGTAATTATAATGGGGTTTATAGTTTCAGATATTGGGTACAAAGGTGATATGCTTAGGAGGAAGGAGGGAAGGGTATTGCTACCCCCTTTGGGAGTGTAATACTGAAAATCTATGGAAGTAGTTTAATAGCAGATGGGGGAGGAAAGGGATTGGAGTGTACAGTTAAGTGTGAAGACCAATGTGTATTTCAGCTAGGCTTATGTAAACGTTGAGAGAAATTAGAAAATGGCCGGGTAGTAGGAATTAATGAAAGAGAGAAGACAAGGTGAGTCAAAAAAAGAGAGAGGAGACTACATAAAACACCCATTTGATGTACTATTCAGGTGCCCCAGTTTTAAGATTCCAAGTTCCTGTACACAACTTGTTTTCTTCTCTGTTGAGAATGTAGGGGCAGGGAGGGTGTAGATGGAAAGATGAGGAAATAAGGAATTAGAGGCAAGAGAGAATGAAAATGGGAGATAGGAAAAAAGAGAGAAAAAAAAAAAAAGAAAGAAAAAACAATAGGACAATGACATTAAAAAAAAAAAAACACAAAAGTCGAATTCACAACTCTCAAATAGGCAGCTTATTCTCCTCACTCCTCTCTCAGTTTGTTAAATTAGCTGTTCAGCAGATCTGCTCTGGCTGATGCGGAGAATTTGTGGGCGGGGTCAAGTCTGCGTACCTGGTTAGCCAGGAGTGATTTAGGAGACGGGTCTTTGTGTGGAGTCTACTTCCGTGTTCTTCCTCAATTAAGGGTCACAGAGGGTAGTCACACTGGACTCGAGTTCCCCCGCTGTCTGCTGAAGGCCCTCCCAGTCTAGGGTTCCTCCTTGCCTGTTTGCTGGTCTCTGCGCCGCTTTCTCTGGGGCTTTACTGGTGAGGGTCGCGTTCGGCCGAGTGTGGATTTGAACTGGCGTTGTTGTCCTGCTCTCTCCCGTGGTCTCCCAGCACTAATTCTGCCGGTTGTTTTCGCTGGCTTCACGCTGGCGTGCCACGAGCATGGCTGGCTCTGTCTTTGTTCCGCACTGCCTTTGCTGCGCCGGGGCGCTGTAGCAGAAGCCACGAGGCTCTAGCGGCTGCAGACAGCGAGTGTGTATCTCTCTCTCCTGGGTGGCAGTATTCAAACCATCCAGGAGATGGGTAATTTCAGCCTATATATATATATATGATGAAGGGCAGTTTATGTGCTTTGTTGGGTTCTTTCCACGAAGCTGCCCTGAAGTGCAGCTTCCTCTAATCTGCCATCTTGGATCTCTATCAGTATTTAATCTCTCCAGACTTTCTATGAACCCTTCTTAATTTAAATACTGGCAACTGTTTCAAAATACTAAAATACTGACCTGGACAAACTAAATCTATGGATCTGGTGGAACACCAATGCAAACACATTAAATCCTACCAGAAGTATTTCTTTTCAATCTGTTTCATATATCAGTAAGCTATACTTTCCTGTATATGGTAACTCTAAACTACATTAAATGGCATAAATAATAAGTAATAAGGTGATCAAATGATGTGATATAAAATATATGGACTTTGGGGGAAAATATACACACACACATATATATTGCAATACAAAGAAATTTTCTGATTTCTTTAAAATGGCATACACTGAGGTGGTTATAATACTTTTTAAAATGGAGTTTTAGATTTAAGTTTAAAAACTAATCATTCGTAAGAAGTTTCATAAGGTATGTTCAAATGTTCCATTTGGTAAAATTTCAATGGAAACAGGATTATAGCATCATATTACTTTAACTAAATATCTTGACTTCCCTCAAGGTCAGCCCTATAGCTGCTGATAGAGGAATATACATTCCACTTTGAAATCACTATGGCTCAAAGAAGAAAATGCCTGAGGATACAGCAATCTCATCATGTCTGTGCCCTCTCCAGCTACAGTAGTCTTTCTTAATATTTTGCTGAGAATTTATAGATATTTAAAAACTAGGTCAAGTTTTTCATAACCAACAACATAAAATGAAGTTAATATAGGAACAAGTATTTTGTACAGATATAATGAACTGTTATAAATATTATTAGATTTTATCTCTACATTGATGTTTTTAATCCCCTTTTTTATAAAGGAAAAGAGAGTCACAGATAAATTTAAGTTCCCCAAAGTCAATAAGTAATAGAGGCATATCATCAATAATCACAAAATATATACTCCAAATTAAAAGTCATCTTTTTAAGTCTTATATTTAGGACTTTTAATCTTAAAACTAAAATAATGAATGCTGGATAATAATAATAGCTTAGTAAGTTAAAAAAAAAAAAAAAAGTCTAGGTTTAAATCCTAACTCTGTTACATGCTATATGTGACCTTGAACAAGGCACTTAATATGTTTTTCTCATTTTCTTCCCTTCTTAAGCAGAGAGCAAACTCACAGGTCATGGGGAATCAATGAAATCAGGGTGGGAACCTTTCCCACTGTAGCCAACATGTGGTCAATAAATGTTAGCTATAAATTTTCTCCATCTGGAAGTGGTAACACTTTATTATACTTCAAAACATGTCAATTTTCATTGATTTATAACACTTGTTTAGATTTTTAAGATACATATTAATTATTAGGAAACATTAAGATGTTTTCCCCTCAAATTCCAAGTGTTTGAGAATACTTTCCAATTTTTCCCTGATTTAAAAATAATTATAGATATAGGCATACTAATATATAACACATACTAGATACTCCATATTGATTTAAATGTATGCTATGGGATGTCTGGGAGAAGTTAAGTAGCTTATATTGAGGTGTGGGGAAGGGGACAGTTCCTGTAAGGTAGTAGTAGAAGACAAGGATAGGGAATTAAAAATAAAACAGGCTATACTCTGTGTTCTCCTGGAAGATGATTCATCCTAGATCAGCACTGAGACTAATTTCAGATACGGCTGTGAACACAGGAGATTTGTCAGGGAAGATGGATCATGCCTTATCTAGAAATGTCTTGGATGTAGAATCATTCTCAAGTGCTTCTGAGTGGGCCTAAAGCTCAAAAAACCCCTCAGGGAAATCAGTTCTTTGCTACCTTAATTTTTGAGATTTCATTTTGTTGTCCACTTCCTAGGGGAGACTTAGATTACAGGCAAGTAAAAGTATAGAAATAAAAACCCAAAAGGAAATTTTAATAGCTGAAAAGGAGGGAAACAAGATTAAAGCATGGGGAAGTACCACTTTGGTTTATTTTAGTGTTAAGAAAAACAGGTTTGGGGCTGGGGCTGTAGCTCAGTGACAGAGAGCTTGCCTTGCATGTGTGAGGCACTGGGTTCAATCCTCAGTACCACATAAAAATAAACAAATAAAATAAAGACATGCTGTCCATCCACAACTTCAAAAAAAATATTAAATAAAAGAAAAACAGATTTTTAAATCAGTCTTTAAAAAGTCTTTGGGTATTTTTCTTCAAGCAAAAAATATCCAGAATATACAAAATTATTCATATATTAAGGCCGTCAAGAGACCTTAAAGTGAATATTTTATGCTTTCCAAACAGAAGCAATTATTTAACTACCAAAAACACACATTTTATTGTAGTATAAAGATATTTATTTTATGCTAATAATTTGGTTACCACAAGACCCTTGTATCAAGATGTTCATCAGTCCAGTGGAAAACACTGTTCAATCCATGCCTGTCAGGTTGAAGAAGAGATAAGTGCGAGTTAACAGAATAAGAAGTAAGACAACAGGAAGGAATTAGTGGTTCTAACTGAGAGTAAAGGTGATAACAGAAGGCTTTAGGGAGTAGCTATCACTTGAGTTATATTTTGAAGAATGAATAGTATATTTTGACAGCTGGAAAAAAAAGAGAGAGAAGAGTATTACATGTGTAAAAATTAGGTGGTTCTTGTCCACATGACAACTAGCTACCTGTAGTCAGAGCAGAAGAATATGGAGGAATCCAGTGGCTTAGAAAAGTTGATTTTCAGACAGATAATAAATTGAATAAAAAATTAAAAAACCCTTAAAAGAACTACAGAGGAGACAACTGATATAATCAGAGATGTGTTTTAAAGGGAGCAGTTTGAAGGACGAATTTTGGTAGGGAGAATCCATAGATTAATGGAGTCTTTATTAAACAGACTATTAAAAACACCAGTATTCTTTTGTTGTAGAAGATTGAACAATGGAAAGAATTTTAAAATTGATATCACAGTATTTATGTGTATTAGTCAGTTTGTGTTACCACAGTGAAATGCCTGAGGCAATTAACTTTTTAAGTAGAAAAGGCTTATTTAGCTTGCAGGTTTGGAGGTACAAGTCCAAGATTGGGTAGCTCCTTTAGTTTGGCTTCTGGTGAGGGCAGCTTATCATTGCAGGTGCAAATATAAAAGTAAAAGGGTCAGATCTTAAACCAATGCTGAGAAAGAAAAAGAGAGTCTGGGGTCTCACAATCCCTCTCAAGGGCAAGCCATAATCATCTAAGAAACTCCCATAAGGTCTCACCTCCTAAAGGCATACATTACTTCCCAATGCCACCACCCTGGGGACCAAGCCTTTATATATGTATGAAGTGCTGAAGAACATTCCATAGCCAAACTATAGCAATGTGGTTTCTTATTTTTAAATGTTATACTTTATTATTATTATTAATGTTAAATGTCATTACACCAAAATACATGCATAAATTTTCAAAATTTCATTTAAAATTTTAGTATCATTTCCTATCTGCAACTAGCTTAGCATTATACACTTGGCTTTTTTTTTTTTAAATATTTATTTATTTATTTGCTTTAGTTGTACACAATGCAATGCATTTATGTTTACGTGGTGCTGAGGATCAAACCCGGGCCGCACACATGCTAGGCAAGCGCTCTACCACTGAGCCACAACCCCAGCTCTACATTTGACTTTTATCTGTCTGGAAACAGCAGAAATGGGAAAACTTAAGAACAGGTAACAAACAAGAAGTGGTAAAATCCATCTATGTATTACATAAACATTAGTGAACATCTACTATTTATCTATACTAACCTAGTCACTGAGGAAAGAGATAAAATACAAAGTTCATTCCTTTAAGACATCCTTTATTATATGTGGGAGACAGAAGAGCAGAAAATGTTTTTTATAGGGCATTAATAAAGCCTTAACATATAAAGAGGTAGCCAGAACATTAATTCCACAAAGATAAGGAAAATTATCTGTTCTGGACCCTGACATATTTCAAGCACCAGAAATATTGGCACCTAGTATGTACTTAGTAAGCACCTACTATTTGCCAGATTGTCTCTAGCCAATGATGATAAAATGGATAGAGTTAGATTTCAGATTAGACTGTTAAGCCTGAATTTGAATCCCAATCCTGCCTTTTAATAGCTGTAACTAAGAGTAAATTTCCTAATCTGAAATAACAATAATAAAACCTACCTTATAAGGTTACTTTGCTAATCAAATAAAATAATGTACCTAAATTTAAAGTAATACCTTTAACATAAAATGACAAATAAGCATACTATTAGAAAAATAAATGTTTTGAATAAGAGTTCTGGATTTTAGATCAACACACAAAAATCAGTAGCTTATTAAAATATAAGATAAAATTCATGATCATTCTACTAGACCTAGTATATATACATCCCTGATTCACTCAATCCCATGGCCCTCCAAAACTCTAGTTTGACTGAACTTATAAAGGTTGTGATTTGCAAACAACTCTGATAGTTTTAATATCTGAAAGATACCATGAAGAGGTTGTTTTAATCAACTACCACAGATAGTGATTTAGACAACAAGCAATTATTTATTTTTCACAGTTCTAGAAACTGTAATTTCCAAGATCAAGGTTCCAGCAGATCTGTGTCTAGAGAGGCCACTCCTCATCCTGGTTTGGAGATGTCTGTCTTCCCCTTGAATCCTCACATATTAGAGAACAAAAAAGCAACAAGCTCTCCTCTGTGTATTCTTTTTTTTTTTTTTTTTCATTTTTTTTAAATTTTATTTTTATAATTTTTAATATGTACAACTCATAGTGCATATATTTAGTATCTTTTTACATACAACTGTTGGTATACAAAGTATATTCGTACAATTCAGGTCTTCAATCATGCATTAAGGAAAATGATATCCGTCTCATTCAACCACCTTTTTTTTTTTTTCTCCCCCTCCCTCCCCTCTTGCTCCCTCCCTTACCCTCCCTTCCCTTGACCATTCTAGTGTTCCTCTAATCCTCCTATGTACCCCCATCCAACAATACTTTGAAATAGCCTCCTTATATAAGAGAGAACATTTGGTACTTGGATTTTTGAGACTGACTTCACTTAGCATTATGTCTTCCAACTTCATCCATTTACCTGCAAATGCCATTAATTTGTTTTCTTTTATTGCTGAGTAAAATTCCATTGTGCGTATATACCACATTTTCTTAATCCACTCATTTACTGAAGGACATCTAGGTTGGTTCCACAACCTAGCTATTGTGAATTGTGCAGCTACAAACATTGAGATAGCTGTGTCACTGTAATATGCTGTTTTTAAGTCCTTTGGGAATAGACCCAAGAGTGGGATGGCTGGGTCATAGGATGGTTCCATTCCCAGTTTTCCAAGAAATTTCCATACTGCTTTCCATAACGGTTGCACCATTTTGCAGTCCCACCAGCAATGTATGAGTGTGCCTTTTTCTCCACATCCTCTCCAACATTTATTGCTGCTTGTGTTCTTGATGGCTGCCATTCTGACTGGAGTGAAGTGAAATCTTAGAGTAGTTTTGATTTGCATTTCTCTAATTGCCAGCGATGTTGAACATTTTTTCATGTATTTGTTGATTAATCGTGTATCTTCTTCTGAGAGGTGTCTTCTCAATTCCTTAGCCCATTTATTGATTGGGTTATTTGTTTTTTTTAGTGTAAAGTTTTTTGAGTTCTTTATATATTCTAGAGATTAGTGCTCTATCTGATGTGCATGTATTAAATATTTGTTCCCAATTAGTTGGCTCTCTATTCACCTCACTGATTGTTTCTTTTGCTGAAAAGAAGCTTTTTAGTTTAAATCTATCCCATTCATTAATTCGTGGTAGTAATTCTTGCGCTACAGGATTCTTATTAAGGAACTTGGGGCCTAATCCAACATGTTGGAAATTGGAGCTTACTTTTTCTTCTATTAGGTGTATTGTGTCTGGTCTAATTCCTAGGTCCTTGATCCACTTTGAATTGAGTTTTGTGCATGGTGAGAGATAAAGGTTTAATTTCATTTTGTTGCATATGGATTTCCAATTTTCCCAGCACCATTTGTTGAAGAGGCTATCCTTTCTCCATTGTACATTTTTGGCACTTTTGTCTAATATAAGATAGCTGTAATTATATGTATTAGTCTCTGTATCCTCAATTCTGTACCATTAGTCCACCAGTCTGTTTTGGTGCCAATACCATGCTGTTTTTGTTACTATTGCTCTATAGTATAATTTAAAGTCTGGTATGGTGATGCCCCCTGCTTCACTTTTCTTGCTCAGGATTGCTTTGGCTATTCTGGGTCTCTTATTTTTCCAGATGAATTTCATGACTGCTATTTCTATTTCTTTGAAGAATGACATTGGGATTTTGATTGGAATTGCATTAAATCTGTATAATGCTTTTGGTAGTATGGACATTGTGACAATATTAATTCTACCTATCCAAGAGCAAGGTAGGTCTTTCCATCTTCTGAGTTCATCTATAATTACTTTCTTTAGTGTTCTATAATTTTCGTTATAGAGGTCTTTCACCTCTTTCGTTAGGTTGATTCCCAGGTTTTTTTTTTTTTTTTATGCTATTGCAAATGGGGGATTTTTTCATCATTTCCCTTTCAGAGTCTTTGTCGCTGATGTACGCAAATGCCTTTGACTTATGTGTATTGATTTTGTATCCTGCAACTTTGCCAAATTCGTTTACTAGTTGTAAAAGTTTTCTGGTAGAGTTTTTTGGGTCTTCAAGGTAGATTATCATGTCATCAGCAAATAGTGCTCATTTGAGCTCTTCTTTTCCTATCTTGATCCCTTTAATTTCTTTCGTCTGTCTAATTGCTCTGGCCAGAGTTTCCAGTACTATGTTAAATAGCAGTGGTGAAAGGGGGCATCCCGGTCTTGTTCCAGTTTTTAGAGGAAATGCTTTCAATTTTTCTCCATTTAAGATAATGTTAGCTCGGGGCCTTGCATAAATAGCTTTTATAATGTTAAGATATGTTCCTGATATTCCTAGTTTTTCCAGTGTTTTGAACGTAAAGGGGTGTTGTATTTTGTCAAATGCTTTTTCTGCGTCAATTGAGATGATCATATGATTTTTGTCTTTAAGTCTATTGATGTGATGTATTATGTTGATTGATTTCCGAATGTTGAACCAGCCTTGCATCCCTGGGATAAACCCCACTTGATCGTGGTGCACTATCTTTTTGATGTTTTTGTATTCAATTTGCCAGGATTTTGTTGAGGATTTTTGCATCTATGTTCATTAAAGATATGGGCCTGAAGTTTTCTTTTTTGGATGTATCTTTGCCTGGCTTTGGAATTAATGTAATATTGGCCTCATAGAAAGAGTCTGGAAGAGCTCCCTCTTTTTCTATTTCTCGAAATATTTTGAAGAGCATTGGTATTAGTTCTTCTTTGGAAGTCTTATAGAACTCGGCTGTAAACCCATCAGGTCCTGGACTTTTCCGTGTTGGTAGCTTTTTGATGACATCTTCTATTTCTTCGCTTCTAATTGATCTGTTTAAATTGTGTATAGCCTCCACATCCAGTTTAGGCAAATCATATGACTCTAGAAATCTGTCAATGCATTCAGTATTTTCTATTTTATTAGAGTACAAGTTTTCAAAGTAATTTCTAATTATATTCTGTATATCTGAGGTGTTCGTTGTGATATTCCCTTTTTCATCATGGATGTTAGTAATTTGAGTTTTCTCTCTTCTTTTCGTTAGCATCGCTAAGGGTCTGTCAATTTTGTTTATTTTTTCAAAGAACCAACTTTTAGTTTTGTCAATTCGTTGAATGGTTTCCTTAGTCTCAATTTCATTAATTTCTGCTCTGATTTTAATTATTTCCTGTCTTCTACTGCTCTTGGTGTTGGTCTGTTCTTTTTCTAATGCTTTGAGGTGTGATGTTAAGTCATTTATTTGTTGGGTTTTTTTCCTCTTAAGGAATGAACTCAGTGCAATGAATTTTCCTCTTACTACTGCCTTCATAGTGTCCCAGAGATTTCTATATGATGTATCTGTGTTCTCATTTACCTCTAGGAATTTTTTGATCTCCTCTTTGATGTCTTCTTCAACCCCTTGTTCATTCAGTAGCATGTTGTTTAGCTTCCAGTTGATGGAGTAGTTTTTCTTATTCCTTGTTTTGTCATTGATTTCCAATTTCATCCCTTTATGGTCCGATAGCATGCAGGGTAGTATCTCTATTTTTTTATATTTGCTGAGAGTTGCCTTGTGACATAATATATGGTCTATTTTGAATAAGGAGCCATGTGCTGCTGAGAAAAATGTGTATTCGTTTACTGAGGGATGAAATATTCTATATATGTCTGTTAGGTCTAAATTGTTAATTGTTTTGAGGAGGCTTAAAGTTTCTTTGTTTAGCTTTTGTTTGGATGATCTATCCATTGGTGAGAGAGGTGTGTTGAAGTCCCCTAGAATAACTGTGTTGTGGTCTATTTTACTCTTGAACTTAAGAAGCGTTTGTTTGATGAATGTAGGTACTCCATTATTTGGGGGCATACAGATTTATGATTGTTATATCCTGTTGATGGATGATTCCCTTAAGTAATAAGAAATATCCATCTTTGTCCCTCTTGATTAGTTTTGGTTTGAAGTCTACCTTATTTGATATGAGAATGGAAACCCCTGCTTGCTTCCGTCGGCCATGTGAGTGATAAGACTTTTCCCAGCCTTTCACTTTCAGTCTGTTGATGTCTTTTTCTATGAGGTGTGTTTCTTGGAGACAGCAAATTGTTGGGTCATTTCTTTTAATCCATTCTGATAATCTGCATCTTTTGATTGGCGAGTTTAGGCCATTAACATTCAGGGTTAATATTATTGAGATGTGATTTTTATTCCCATCCATTTTTATTTGAATTATAGTCTTTAGCTTGATTTGGGTTCTCTTCTGGTTGGTATTTCCTTTAGTTTAGTATCTCCCTTTGGTGACTTTCATTATCATCTTTTTCTTCTTCTTCATGAAAAATGTTGCCCAGGATGCTCTGAAGTGCTGGCTTTCGAGTTGTGAAATCTTTTAACTTTTGCTTGTCGTGGAAGGTTTTTATTTCATCTTCGAATCTAAAGCTTACTTTTGCTGGATATAAGATTCTTGGTTGATATCCCTTTTCTTTCAGACTTGAAATATGCTATTCCAGGATCTTCTTGCTTTTAAGGTCTGGGTTGAAAAATCTGAACATAGTCTGATTGGTTTCCCCCTATATGTAATTTGCTTCCTTTCTCTTGTGGCTTTTAGTATTCTCTCCTTGCTCAGTGTATTAGGCATTTTCATTATAATGTGTCTAGGTGTGGATCTGTTGAGATTTTGTTTGTTTGGTGTTCAGTATGCCTCTTGAACTTGGTTTTCCATTTCATTCCTCAAGCTTGGAAAATTTTCTGTAATTATTTCATTAAATAGATTACTCATTCCTTTGGCTTGAAACTCTGCCCCTTCCTCTTTGCCGATCACTCTTAAGTTTGGTCTTTTTATGCTGTCCCATAATTCTTGGATGTTATGTTCTTGATTTCTAACAAGTTTTGCTGTATGATCTAAATTCTTCTCTAGGACATATATTTTGTCTTCATTGTCTGAGGTACTTTCTTCCAAGTGGTCTATTCTGTTGGAGATGTTTTCAATTGAGCTTTTATTTTGATTTATTGCTTCTTTCATTTCTGGAATTTCTGTTTGGATTCTCTTTAGAGCCTCTATTTCCCTATTGAAGTAATCTTTTACTTCCTGTATTTGTTTTTGGAGTTCTTTGTCAAAATGATCTTTTGCCTCCTGTACTTGCTCCCTCATCTCATTTTTGAGTTCATTCTTAAGTTCCATAAACATTTGGCATATGTAATTTCTAAATTCCATCTCTGGCATTTGACCAACTGTGCTTGCCATGACATCTACCGATGAGGTATCTTGATTTGTTTGTATCATTTTCTTTCCTTGTTTTTTCATGTTGCTTGTGTGTCTATTCTTCCTGCACTGTGGGACCTTGACTATTTCGATTTTACCTTAAAGCCTTATGTTGTTCCTGTAGTACAATGCTATCAGATCATCTTATAATTCCTTTACACTTTTAAAACCTAACACTTTCTATTCAGAAAATCCAAGTTTGATCACAATGTACAGATTTTGTTAACCCAGATATTATTTCCAATTTACTCTGTACGCTTCTGATAGGGTTTTATAGCTTCAAGTATTGGATACAGAGGTGTTATGTTTAGGAAGAAGGAAGTGACTTGAATTGTTCTTTCTTGGAAAGTATGAAAAGAGATATCTATTGAAGTGGTTTAGTGGAAGTGGTTTAGTATCAGTAGACGATGAAAGAAAGAGAATGGGGTTGACAATTAGGTGAAAAGATCAATTTACATATAAAGTAAGTTGGAAAAGAAAAAAAAATGATAAAAGAGTAGGAATTGGTGTAAGAGAGAGGAGAGAGAGAATCAAGGAAATAGAGAGTAAACTATATATAACACCACTTTGCTACCCAGTTCAATTGCGCCGGTTCTAGAAATCCCAAGTTCTGCGTATAACTTGTTTTTGCCTCTGTTTAGTATGCACTGGCAGGATGTAAACATGAAAGATGAAGGAGGAAGAAACGATGCAAGAGTGAGAAGGAAGAAAAGAAGGAAAGAAAAAAGGAGCGGAAGCAAACAAACACACTAACAATCAATGCGGAAGGAAAAAAAAAAAAAAAAGCAGAACAAAACAAAGCCAAAAAAAGAAAAAGAAAAAGAAACAAACAAACAAAAAAACCTCCCTGCAATCCAACAAAACAAGCAAACCAACAAAAAGAAAAAAAAAAAGTCGAACCCCAAGTCTCAGACAAAACGGGCCCTGGGAAGCCCCCCTCTTTTTTTCCTTTCCAGTTCAAACCAATTGCTATTGGATCACGTCCAGACAGTCTGTGATCCTGTTAGTGAAATCAAGGCTGCATCTTAGGCCAGTGGCTTCACGGTTCAGTGAAGGAGTGGCCCTGGGGGTTTGTGTGTGTCAGCAGATGAATGGCACCGGGAAGGGGACCTTCCAGAAGGCACCCCCTCCCCAAGCCCACCCACAGTTGCAGCCTCTTGTGGCCACTGCGCTAGCCTCAGAAACGCCTTCCCCTGCTGACCACCTGAGTCTCACCCAATTGTGCGTTGTCTTCAGAGAGCTGGAGGGTCCCTGGATGGCTGCAGCCATCGCTCTCCATCTCCTCCCCTTTGTCGGGCCAGCCACTGAAGCTTTCAAAGAAGGCGGTGCTCTCCTTCCAGTCAACAGCAGCTCCGCAGACTCCCGTGTCCTCGCCGATCGATTTCAAAGCTGTTGGGTGGATGTCTCCCTGCCGAAGTGGCACCGGGAAGCCACACCTGTGACTGTGGTGCAGACAGCGCTGCTTCGGACTGTGGCCCGCTCCACTCTGCCCCTGTTTGCTGATCGCAGATCTCTGCGCCGCTCTGTCCGGGGCCCCACTACTGAGGGTCGCGTCAGGCGGAGTGTGGATTTGAACTGGTCCTCTGTGTATTCTTACAGTAATACTAATCCTATCATGAAGCCTCCACTCTCATGGCCTAATTACCTACCAAAGGCTCCATCTCCAAACAAAATTACATTGGGTATTAGGGTTTCAACATGTGGGGATACAAATAATCAATCAATAGCACTACAAAATGGATGTGTGGGGAAATAAAGGCCCCATGGGACAAATTTTGCCTAGTTAGAAATAAAAAATGGGAAGGAGTCTTCAAATCAATTCCTTATCCTTCTATAATGTCCTGTATGACCAAACAATCGCTATGTAACAAAATATTTTAATCTCAAGAATTCATTTCACCAGCATGGGTATATATCAAGACCAACTATGTGGCTCTACACAAGTAAATAACAAATGATTACATAAATTTTTTTTAATTGAGGGAATTGGATGAAATGAGGTCAATTCAAAATTGTTCTGTCGATACTACTTAAAATAGTGTCCTCAAAGTAAAGAGGACCTATTGTTTATTAAATATTCTTTCCTAATTCTGGTGCTGAGTGACAGAAGTAAGTAGGTCAGAGGAGATTATTGTTGAAATCTTTCTACATCTAAATTTCACAATTTTTTAAAAATATGTTCCTATTCAATTCATTAATTGATATAGTCCACTTAGTGAGCATTGTATGACTCTATTTCTTTTAATAATAAGACATTTATTTCTAGAAGTCTATATTTACAATAATGGAAATATTATAAGGTTAAAGACAAACTTAAAGAATCCACTATATAGCCATTATGTAAACATATTTTGACTTCTTAACAGATTAATTAATTATAATAAATTAACAAAATGTAGCTAGAAATTAATTTTAATCACTGTGCCTCGTCTCATAGTTGCAAGCAAATTAATAATTCATTGCCCTTGCAGTTTACCAAGGTATGATTAATGGTCAATATTAAAATTTCTAGGGTATTCTGGCAAAGTGAAAACCTGACTGCCTAACTAAAAAAAAAAAAAATCATCTGAATGCAATAAATCAGAATTACTGAAGGTAAGCCCTGTGAGATGGCCCATCTGGTCAGGCCTAGAAGTGTCAAGCATTGTCCCAAGCACTTGAAGCTGCCAGCCTCTTTATCAGCCTCTCTCTTTCCAGTCACGCTCCTGTTCACGTCTTTGCTACATGCTCTGCTGATTACCTTGGAAAAGGGCAATGCTGTAACTGTTCAACTGACCTTTCAGTTTATTTTCTCTTGTGTAATATGAAACATGAGCTAACACAGTCTTAGTCTACTGATTTCTAGGAAGAATTCTGACTTATTGTTTCAATGGTCTTGGCTCAAATAACAGTCTGCTCTTCTGTGTTCAGGTTTCTCTTTTTGGAAATATTACATGGAAAAACCAGAAGTATGGACTACACAGATAGATGCTTTGGTTCCTCTACAGACCACAATCTGCAACAACAGTGTGCTCCTGAAAATGTATGGTCAACTAACATGTTAAGAAGCAATTTCAAATTCTAAAGTCACTACTAGAATCTTGATTTCAATGTGCTTTTCACTGTATCAAGAGATTTAAAACAATGTTGTTTAGGTCTCTTCTGTGTTTTGATGGGAATCTTACTGTTACTCAGACACTGTCAAAAACTCTATACTCCCAAAACGTAGGAAATTTAAGGATTCAAAAGATACACATTCTAGACCTGAATCTAAGGTACTATCCATGTGACCTTTGGGAAGATAAGCAAACAAAGGTTTGGGTTCCTTTTCCATAAAATTGAGAAACTGAATTGAAATGTGCCAGACAAATCTTAAGAACCTATAATTCATACTCTCAACTTCTCTGATGTTCTGCCTGCCCATAGGCCCAGAAGCAAGGGAACCAGTTGACCACATACTAAAACTATGAGTCAAAATAAATCTTCCCTCCTTTTAATCCACCTCAGGTATTCTTCACAAAAACAAAACAAAGAGAAAATTGACACCAAGAAGTGGGGAAATTACTGTGACTATGGATGACACTGTGGATCAGTAGCCTTTGGAACTGGTTTGCAGAAGGAGTTTGGAAAGTGGGCTAGAAAAGCTCTAATCAGAGCTTAATGGACAATTCTGACAGGAGCTCAAAGGACCAGAATGCTGATAGGAATGTGGAAATTTTAAAAGTCAAGTACTTTGCTCCAGGACAATAGGAAAAATGCCTTGATGGCATCTCAGGAATTGGCAAGACTCCACACATTGCAAGCTCAAGAATATAAACGTGAAAACTCCTTTGAAAATAAAGCACCCCTGGGCTGGGGTTGTGGCTCAGCGGCAGAGCACTCACCTCGCACGTGCACGGCCTGGGTTCAATCCTCAGCACCACATAAACATAAATGCATTGCATTGTGTAAACTAAAGTAAATAAATAAATAAAATATTTTAAAAAATAAAAATAAAAAAATAAAGCACCCAGGATGCCCTCCTCACACAGGGTCAACTAGGGAATTGATTCCCCAGGATTCAATCCCCCACCCCTTCAGCTATAAAAAAGCCCTCAAGAGTTCACTGCATCCAAGGTCCAAGGGGAACCATCTACTGCTTCCACTAGCAGCAGACACTGACATTATCCAGGAGGTGCTGGATTTGCAAGCATGCAGAATGCAAGAATTTTGTAGTCATAGAAGTCTCTGCCAAGATTTAAAAGGAAAACCTGGGAAGCCAAGCAGCATATGGCAGGAAACAGAATTTCCACAAGAACCTCCTGACAAGGTGATAGTGAGCTGTGAAAATGAAGCTGGGGCAATAATGGAGATCCCAGAAGTTTGAGGTGCCAGGAACATGGAACGCCTGAAAAGGGAATCCACAAGTAACAAGCAGAGCTGGCCCAAGAGAGAGGCCATATGGGACTATACTAAGCATGGGGGAGGCCCACCCAAGCACTTTGAAGCTCACACCAT
This sequence comes from Tamias sibiricus, assembly GCA_025594165.1. Lineage (NCBI taxonomy): Eukaryota > Metazoa > Chordata > Mammalia > Rodentia > Sciuridae > Tamias > Tamias sibiricus. Next base: position 35,596,145 of record CM046668.1, read on the forward strand.
GCCACAACGTGAAAAGGGTATTTGATAAAGAACTTAAGGATTTAATATTTGCCCTGCTGGGTTTCAGTCTTGCTTGGGTCTGATTCTTCTTTGCTATTTTCCTATTCCTGCCTTTTGGAGAGGAGATGTTTGCCCTGTGCCATTGAGTTTTAGAAGTGTGCAGTTTTATTGATTTTATAGGGAGTTACAGCCAAATCTGCCATGAGTTTCACAGATGACATTGGACTTTGACTTTTGAGCAATGCTGGAACTGTTAAGACTAAAGCACTCTTGGGAGATGAACGGAATGCATTTTGCATTGTGAGATGGACATGAGCAGAAACTAGAGCAAAATGCTGTTTGGATTTTAAATGTCCCCTGAAAGCTCATGTGTTAAAGGCCTGGTGGCCAGCTGATGGCACTACTCAGAAGTGGTGGAAACTCCAGGAGGAGAGGCCAAGTTGGATGAAGTAGGTCATTGAAAGCATGCCCTTAAACGCTATATTGGAACCCAAGGCTCTTCCTCCCTTTCTCTCACTCTCTTCCTCCCTCTCTCTGCTTCCCAGCTGCCATGAGGTGAGCAGCTTTGCTCCATCATATGCTCCCTGTCACAACATTCTTCCTTACCACTGGCCCAAAAACAATGTAGCCACTTGACCATGTAAAGAAACCAATGAAACCATGAGCCAATATAAATCTTTCCTTCTTTTAAGTTGCTTATTTCAGATATTTTGTCACAGAAATGCAAAGCCAGAAACTGGATGAGTAAATCAATTTTCATTTTGACAAAGGCATATGACTCACTAAATAAACACATCAAAAATCCAAGAAGATGGATATATATATATCCTCATTACTTACAGGCAGTGTTCACAAAAAGCCTTGACCAACCTTCCAAAATAGCACAATTTTAGTATTATAAATTTCTCTGCTAACATTTTTTTCTTTACCAGATTATCAGTGCAATAAAAACAAGGATCTTTTTTTGTTTTTCTTTTAATTTTATGTGCTTATCCTTTTGTACAGAATAGGTTCTCTCAGTATGTGTGACCATGAGATGCTTGTAAAAGGAGAGAAATCTCTTGATATGGAGTGATTTTAATATTTGCTACCAATTATTGAGTACTTAATATGTATCTATCAATATGCAAAGCAATTGCAAAAAATATGTAATTCTTTCAATTGTAAATGTATATATATATGGATATATATAGATACATGCATCTAAAATGTCCACATTTTTGGACTGAACAGTGGTGAACTATCAAAGGTCTATCAAACATTCTAACAGTTCTTTTACTTTACTGAGGGAGACAAAGTTTTCAAAATTCTGTCTGCTACAAAACTACAAAGATCAAAGAGCTTTCACAGGACTCCCAACATATTGGCAAGATCTCTTTTAAGTTAAAAATATTCAAGTTTTATATCTTAATCATTTAAAGTCAAATTGTATCACAAATGCATGTGTTTATGTATGTAACATATATAAACATGCATGTATATATGTATATAAACACATGCACACGAACACATATTCTTCTTTTTTTTTTTTTTTTTTTACAAATAACCTAGCACAGACCAAATAGAATAGCTCTGAAATTACAACAGTTTGCAAGTACAGTGGTCTTCCATACTGTTTTTGTATTTCACAATTTATTAAAATTTCTCCTAAATTGCATATTTTAGTCTCTTAAATAAAGAGTAGGAAATAAGATAAGGTATTTAAATATTAAATATTTAATATTAAATATTAAAATTAAATATTGAGCAACATTAAATATTGTGGGTTGTATAATGAAGTACAGACATAAAATAATATTTATGAATATCACCATATGATCAACAGTCCTATACCAAATTAAATTACTATAACCCAGGCTATAATGATATAAGCAGACTTGAACAAGTATCCAAAGTTAAATTCCATGAAAATACAACCAATCTGTTTGCTAATAATGCCATCCTGATTCTAATATAGTAACCTATTCAACATCAGTAAAATAGAAATGTGAATTCACCTAGACTTTCTATTGCTCATGGGCAATAGTTTCCCACTTTTGTATTTCCAAAGTGTTCTGCCCAGATCACATACTGAACTGATCATTAACGTGGCCTATTCATAATCAAAGCAAGTGAAAACATGAACTCACACAGGCTCCTCATTACTTACAGGCAGTGTTCACAAAAAGCCTTGACCTAACTTCCAAAATAGCACAATTATAGTATTATAAATTTCTCTGCTTACATTTTTTCTTTACCAGATTATGAGTTCAATAAAAACAAGGATCTTTTTTGTTTTTCTTTTAATTTTATGTGCTTATCCTTTTGTATAGCATAGGTTCTCTCAGTTTGTGTGACCATGAGATGCTTGTAAAAGGAGAAAAATCTCTTGATATGGAGTGATTTTAATATTTGCTACCAATTATTGGTTATTTAATATGTAACTATCAATATGCAAAGCAATTACAAAAAAATGTAATTCTTTCAATTTTATATGTTAAAAATTCTGTACTATTGCACATGTGAAAATTACAAGGATCAGAAAGGTTAATCTATTGAACCAAGGTCAGTCGCAAGTTATTGGCAGAACCACAAATTTAAAAGCTCTTTTTATGTTAAAGTACTTTAAAAATAGTCATACTCATAATAATGACTTGTAATGGTGACTAATTCAACTCAATTTCAAATCACTTTTAATAAATTCTCAAATTTCTTATTGGAAATTTTAACTGTTAGGAATAACAACTCTACATAATATCTTCTAATTACTGAGTACTGTACATGGATATCACATATATGATTTTATTGAATATGTATGAAATATTCATATATGAACTATTAGGATGTGTTAGATCTATATTTATTGACATAAAAAGTGGTTCATAGCTTACTCTACAATACAAAAAGGGAAGCAAGTTTAAAAGATTTTTTGTTGTTGTTCATTTAGTTATGGACATATATGAGTATATAGAAAAATTATCTCAAACATCATATATTCACAATGTAACCATGATCTCTTGATAATGGAGTTGATTTTATAATTTTTTTATTTTCCCTTAGTTAAAAATGTAAAAACAAAGAAATGAAGTAAATTGTAAAAGAATCAATATTATTTTAAAGCTTGTTGTTTCAAAAATAACTGTAAAGTTTCATGGTAGAACATGTTTAATCCAACTATCTAATAAAAGTTCAAAAGAATATTTATTGAATAGAAGATGAAAGAGATAAAAATAAATAATAAACACATCTTATTAGCAATTCTACTGCTATAATCAATATGTCATAACTGCCTAAATCAGTAATATTACCTACTATCCCTGATTATACTGCTGAAATCCAAAATACAAGATTCTTTAAGGATCCAAGTTGATCAATTTTGCCTATGTTCACTTCTCCCTCCTGATTTAGCTCACTTATCAATTCATTCAAAAAATGTTTAGGCTTTAGGGCAAGTGCCCTAAAGTGGAAATCCATGTTCACACACACACAAACACATGAAATACAATATCGCACACACATAACATGTAATATTCTACTTAAAACTCCATTACCTAATCAGGTACCTAAATCAACTACTGTTAGTGCTCCTGTTAATTCAAGAGAATAAAATTTCTCTCTCTCTAAGAAAGAAAGACAGGCAGGCAGACCAAGTGACTGACTTGGTGTCTTCCTTTAGACAGTTTGGTAGGTATTCCTAGTGATATTTGCTGATACCATCATTTCTTCAAGGACATCACACTGTAAGTTCCAAGGTATGACCTTACTCATTCTCAAACTGTCAACCCTATCCCATGACAGAAACAGACACATATCCTTAGTTTTATATCAAAGTAATTTTTTTATTTAAAAAAAAAAAAAACTAATATCCTAGATGTGATATTTAAATAAAAACTACCACTGTGAGGACAAGAGAATAAACCATTCAATTTTTTATCTTATACTTTTTCTTAAAAAAAAAAAAAAAAAGTAATACATCTTAAATTACTTCACTGCCTGTTGTGCAGAGAGTCACAGTGATAGATCTATTTTATTATTGTTTGCTTTGAGACTTATTTCCCTTCTTTCTTCTTACTTCCAGCAACACTCTTGAAACCACGCTTACAAACAATAAATACTAAAAGCAGTGGCACTGAAGCATGACATACTCATTCTCCTCTAAGACTGGTTACCACCAGAGCACAAAAGTCCAGCTCTACACTCTCAAGAGTAACATTATTTCTATTTAAAAAGTTCCAGAGTAGACAGAGGCAGCCATGTAATTATGCATCTGCAGCCACTCTAATCTGCTCTGCCTCCTGCTTACAGCCAGTGTGCAATAATATGAAAAGCATTGGTCTTTCAGCCTCACCAATCAACTCCAAAATCAAAGCTTGAGCTTTTGCTATGTTTTTATTTGTTTCACTTTCTTTGTTTTTATTTCTAATACTTGGAAAGCATTAGGTTTCAAATTCCCTCCTTTTAACTTGCTGCTAAAATCAACACCTAAGTAATAATTGTACCCCATTAAGAACAGGGAAGCTCAACAACAGCACAGAAAAGTTATGTTTGACATTTTTCTCCACAAGACTCCATTCTCTCAGTTCCTTACCAGTTCAGTAAACATGGTTTTAATTGAGAGACATCAGAATGCAACAAAAGACTCAAACTACAGAAAATATATATGTGAATCTTTAAAATATTTTATACAACTTATTTCAAATAGATCTAGATTTATTTCCAAATTCACATGAAAACAAAACTATTTGCCAGGATTTTCTTATCAACATTCTATATTTAAAAATGAAAATGCTTCCAAGTATGATAATAAGTTAATTAAGCTACTGTTTCCCAATTATTTCCTATAGTTCTGTGGTATCAAGATGTACATTAAAATTATGATTTTCAACCAAACTCACCTATTCTCCAATATCTTTCTAGTTAATAAAAAGAACCACAGATGTTTCAGGACAGAAAAAGCTGTTTTCGGTCCTAAAAAACAAACCGGTAAAATGCCTGAATGATTATGATATAAATGTTGCAAAATTTCTTCCAAGCTTCCACAACTCCTCTACAGAGTCTAAAACCTCTTTGTAGTCATAATGAAACCAGAGATTGAGATGAAACTAGATTCTCCACTTCTGCTGATGGGTGAAGGCCTTTGCAGTAAAGAAAGTCTATTTTAGCATTAATAACTAATCACTGTAGGGAATACCTGCTGGTGTCATCTCTGAGGATCACAGCCAGCAAATCAGGATTCTTCTCCACTACTATTAAGTGGACTATTGCAGCATTAAACATCAAGCTTTGCCCTCCAGTATCACAGCAGACCCCAGTAGCTCATCACTGTTTCTTTCCATTTTCTTACCTCACAAATTCGAAGAATGAAATTCACAAACAATAATGGAAGGAAAGAGTGAAAGGAGTAGGATTTATTCAAGTAAGACATAAAGAAAACTCCTACAGGTCAAGAGAGGAACTGAAAGGGACTGCCCCCTAAGTGTATTGGTTTAGGGGTTTATATAGCTCTTGGGCTAAAACTATTCATCAAATTTGTGCTAATCAGATCTTGGAAGAGTACCAATACTATTAGTTAACCCTTGAGTAAAGAACTTTCCCACAACCTCCTTTAGGTTCTGCCCCAACTTCTGTATTCCCACAGCTCCAGGATAAAGGCTTGGATTCAATAATACCTCAGATTAGCAAACACTGATTTAATGATTTAATCTATATACATAAAAATGTGGTGTCTTCCATTAAAAGAAAACAATTCTCATTCATCAGAAACAAAACTTCATTTTCCCAAAATAAGAAATGCAAATCTAAAATTCTAAAAAAATTAAAAATGCCTACAATTCCAAACTCTATAAGACCAAATGCTAATACCAATTTTAGACATTTGAGTCACATAAATCCTCTAAAATCAATCATCATACTTTAACATATATTATTCTTTAAAAGTATGTTTCTGTAAGTGCAGTCCCTCTGCATTTGACCCAGTTGGGATGCTTATAAAAAACAAATTTCTGATGTGTTCACAAAAATGCCTGTTACTGGTCCCAATTTTTGGAGATAGGGAAATATACAAACAATTACACAGAAAAATTTGGACATCACTATTATGTACAAACTATTTTAAATGTCTATTGTTAGATTCACTGCTTATTAATAAAAGTTAGTTGAATTAATAATCATGAGGGATTTTTTTAAAAGCCTTTTTAAGGGAATAAGATGAATCACATCAAGAACTCACTTTTACCAGATGTTCCAGTTTTGGTAAATAACAATATATTCATTTTTCATACAATCACATTTTTCCTATCAATTATATTTTCTACCAATACACCCTCCTTCAGGATTTTTTTTTTTTTTTAAATAGTAAGTAACCTTAGGACTCTCCTAACTCACATCAGTATTGAGGCTATATATGAGAAATGCTACTTTTCTAAACTAGGTCTTTGGTTTCATTTTAAGAACAATGAAATGTTTGTTTCATGACAAGAAGAGTCAGAGACCACTCAAAGAGTTATATATAGAAGGGTTACATAAAGAACTCAGTGATGCTAAGCAACACTGGGGCATTACATGAGCTACTTTAAGCCTGTGCCAACACAGGGATTATTCCAAATGTCCCAGTGGTCACTGCACAGAACTAATGATGCTTACTTGGCTGTCAGCACCAAACAAAGTGGTATTGCCCAACTAGGCTGTGGCTATGCCTTGGTGACTTATGTAAAGTTCAGCTGTAAAGTGTAATATGAGTGAGGGGGAGAATGCTGCCAGGGGGGGAATGGGGGTCTCAGTTCCTTTTGTTCTCTTCTCTAAGGCAGAAATGATGGCCATGGTAACATCCAATCAACCAAATTACCAAATTGAGATAGATAAATGGTCAGAATACTTGATATTTTATAATAAAATGTATGATTTGGGGGCAAAATTCCTTTCTAACAGAAATGGTACAAGTAGCTCACATTCTCTTCCCTTAACACATATGTATAACATTTTCCTAAAGAGAACCAAAGATCTTGTTATTATTTGATAACTAGTCACAGATGACTTAATCTACCATGGAAAGGGGGGAATCATTAATTATATGATTAATTAGAGGATCTTTAAGCCAATAGATGGGAATTTGACCAAGGCATTTATAGAATAAACTACTTTTTAAGAAGTATTGTCAATCCAAATTTGTTACATTTTAAAATTTAAATATTTACAGATTAATTTTTACTCAGTTGCCATTTAGTGATCATTAAATAATAGAGTCAAATGTCTCCAATGCAACTTTTCAAATTATGATGAGAAACCTTAACAAATTTCAAGCTAAAGTATAAGAGAATATGAATGTCAATATAAAATGAGACTCCCAGCAAAAATAGGGAAAAAGTAGGCAGTATATTTTTAAACTTCTTTTGGAAGATAAATTCATGCTGAATAAATTGAAGTGACATTTGGTTTCTCATAATTCCAGCCTGTACTGATGGCCTCCTAAGTAACAGATTCTTAATGTAGCCTTTTTTCAACTGACACCCAGCCAGAATTGTCAAGGCAAAGATTATTTTTAAAGATGCTCACATAATGATTATTTAGAATCATATCATCTAATTATACAGAATATCAATTAATCCTCTCAAATATCAGAATTACCAATAAATATTAGTTTCTTGGTAATACCCCTTTTATTTGTATATAGATTAGCTGCTAAATCAGAAATATTATAAAACTTTGCAAATGAACCAAAAGATATAATACTACTGAAAGGGAAAGAGGGCAATGTCAAACTTTCTGAATTTAAAATGTCTCTTTGAGCAAGAATCTGGTTCATATACATATTATAGAAAGAAAAAAGTCTGTCATCCTAAATATAATTAAATGCATTGAAAGTGATTTAAACTTTGTTTAAAAAAAAAGTAATTTCTGAAGTAGGAATTCTATGGGTGGGCATGAAGAGGAACTATAATAATGCAAGAGAAATGAACTTATTCCAATTATATTCATAAGCCTTCTAATTACCCTGGCCATAGATCTATTCAAATAAAGATAGATAATGGAAATAATATGAAATCATATCATCCAATTTTTCCTCTAAGAACAGAGACAGACAGGTATTAACAGAAAAGAAACTGGACAGAATAAACATGGCTAGCAGTTAATAAGTACTCTAGTCTAGAACTAAGAGGCTGTTACTTTGGACATTCATTGCAATGGAATACATTCTAATCACTGCTTAGCCAAAAGGCAGGAGAGAGAAGGGAGAGGAGAGGGGAGGGGAGGGAAAACAGAGGTTAAGAGGAGAGGAGGGAGAAGGGGGGAAAAAAAGAAAGAAAATCTCTTACCCTCCCCCCAAAAAATGCAATGAGAATAATCACGACTGTGAAATTATTTCTAAATTCTAATCCCAAAATCAAATCATTACTGATGTCATCTTATTCAAAAAAATACATAACAGAGAAATTAAATGTTTATCATAATTAAATTAAAAGTTTATCATAATGTTTCAAAGTGTTCAAATATGTGAAAATTTCTTCTATTTGCCTCTCCAGATTTACCATCTAACCTTCCTTACCCTTTTTATTCAAGAAGCTGGTATGTGTGGAATGCAACAAGAGTACACTAGTACTCCACCAAAGACAAATCCTCTTCCTCTGGAAAGCAGCTCCTAACTTGGTACTGGGTGCTACTTAAGCCAGAATTAGACAGGCAGATAGTCAAGTGAAGAAGCCCTAATTGGGAAGGGCTGTTGTAGCTAGCTGGAAGCCATGGGTTCCACCTGATATGTATGTGACGCACCTGTAGGCACCCGCAAACCTGAAGGTATATAACCGGGTGAAAGCGGTCCGAGTTAGGAGAACGGAGAATTCAGTCAGCCGGGCAGTCACTCGGTCGGTCAGAAGAATCAGAGTGGCCAGAACGTAGGCAGAGCGGTTACAGAAGAGAAACCAGATAGAAGAAGTAATGACTGGTCAGAGTTAGGCCGAGGCTCCCAAGGAAGACAGAAGACAGAAGAAAGAAGAAGGAAGAAAGAAGAGAGAAGAAAGAAGCTCTAATCTTTCTCTAAGCTAAGCTCTATCTTTCTATCTAACTAAGACTCTACTCTACTCTAAGCTAAGAAGACAAGAAGAAAAGCTCGCTCTAATCTTTCTCTCTAAAAATCTTTCTTTCCCTCTCTTTAAGCTCTAAGAAAGTAGAAGTAAAAGTAGCAAAAGCTTAACTCTGCCTCCGAGAATTTTCCTCCCGTGGCGGCGCCGTGGCTGGCCGTGACAGGCAGCTTACAAATGGTGGTCCGTCCGGGGCTCAGCAGGCAGAGAAGAAAAGCTAAGAAATAAGGAGAGCAACGAAAAAGCATAGCCTCAGACTCAGTTGAGACCAGCAAAAAGAGTAGTAAACAAGAGAGCAGAGCCTCTGACTCAGTTGAGGCCAGTTAAGAATTAAGCTGAAGCAGAGTAGCCAGCGAAAAGCCGAAGCGAGCCGGCCAAAAGCCGAAGCAGAGTAGCCGGCCAAAAGCCATAAAAAATATAGAGAAAAAGCCTTGAGCTTTAGTATAAAGAAAAAAGCCATGAGCTTAAAAGAAAATAGAGAATTAAATAGCATGGTAAAAACCATGCAGAAAAAAAAAAAAAAAGCCATTGAGCTTTGGCAAGAAAGCCATAAAGAAAAATAAAGAAGAGGAGAAAAAAAAAAAAAAAAAGTCAAAGCCGCTTATGCAATTGTGCTTAACTAGGTGCGTTAGCTGCTCCTCAGCATTAGGCTTCCTTAAAGCCACAGCACCTTCTCAAAAAGGGCTCAAATATCCACCCTTTCAAAAATAAAAGGTGAAAAGCTAGGTAGGGACAAGAAAATAAAAGAAAATAGAGAAAATAAAATAGAGAAAATAGAACAAAAGCACCTTTTTAAACTAAAGGGAAGGAATATGAAGAAGCCCTAATTGGGAAGGGCTGTTGTAGCTAGCTGGAAGCCATGGGTTCCACCTGATATGTATGTGACGCACCTGTAGGCACCCGCAAACCTGAAGGTATATAACCGGGTGAAAGCGGTCCGAGTTAGGAGAACGGAGAATTCAGTCAGCCGGGCAGTCACTCGGTCGGTCAGAAGAATCAGAGCGGCCAGAACGTAGGCAGAGCGGTTACAGAAGAGAAACCAGATAGAAGAAGTAATGACTGGTCAGAGTTAGGCCGAGGCTCCCAAGGAAGACAGAAGACAGAAGAAAGAAGAAGGAAGAAAGAAGAGAGAAGAAAGAAGCTCTAATCTTTCTCTAAGCTAAGCTCTATCTTTCTATCTAACTAAGACTCTACTCTACTCTAAGCTAAGAAGACAAGAAGAAAAGCTCGCTCTAATCTTTCTCTCTAAAAATCTTTCTTTCCCTCTCTTTAAGCTCTAAGAAAGTAGAAGTAAAAGTAGCAAAAGCTTAACTCTGCCTCCGAGAATTTTCCTCCCGTGGCGGCGCCGTGGCTGGCCGTGACAGGCAGCTTACAGTCAAGGGTCTGATCCACAGAATGGAGGAACTGAAATGTTAATTCTTTCAGAACCCTTCCTCCATCTTTATCAAGATAACCTGCCCCTGCATCAACCTGTTGCTAAAGTAACCTGTCTCAGGAATTGTCCCTCCCTACAGAGTTGTTGTTAATTATGCCCCTTGGGGCCCAGATCATTCCAACTTGGCCCCTCCAGCCCATCACCTTTTGGCCATCCCACAGAGTATCTCCTGGGTCTAGTCACGTATGCAAGGAAGGAGGGAAATAAGGGAAAGAGAGCAGGAGGACAAAGGAAGCCTAAGACATATAAAAAGGCAAAACACCTTCGCTTCTTGGGATACCAGGATACCAGCTATGGCCCCCTACTTCCCCCGGGGAGAAGTCTATGTTATCCCTTTTTAAATAAACCCTGCTTTACATGCTTGCCTAGGCATGCTTCTCTAATGTTATACTTCAGTATGTAAGAAGCAGGACTCATCACCAGTATCTCGTGGTACCACTACTAGAGATTAACCACCTGCCTGTTAAACACCAAGTGACTATTTGAACTGTCCACACTGAAATGGGTACCATTTGATCTGTCAAACATTCCAAATAGATATGCAAAATTAAATTCCATGGAAAGTTAGAAGTGTGTGTGTGTGTGTGTGTGTGTGTGTGTGTGTGTGTGTATCCGAAGCAGGTTTGGAAGGCACAAGTAAATGAAACTACATTAACAAGTGACTCAGACTCCCAAGGCACTTGTCCCTACTCTGCTGCTATTTTTTTTTCTCTTAACCCACACGTTTAGCATCATGGAGATGTCCCAGTGACCAAGAAACAGAAGATGAAAAGCACAAGAATAGCTACATCTGCACAGTATGACTGCACAGTTAGGACTGAAATACAATTTCACTCAGTGGTAGCTTTCCCATTGTGTAGAACTTGGTTTCTCCTGGAATTTTGCACTCTGGAATAAGTAAATAGAAGTGCAGTTCTACATTGACTTACAGGCTAGGACAGCATGGTATAAACTTGGAAAGAAGTAAATTCTAAATCAGTGTTTGATCTCTAGGAATAGGTAGAGTAGAATGTTATTCAAGCCCCAGGCAAATATCCAATAATGTCTTAAACACCAAGTAAACAACAGGACCCCTTCAGTAGATTTTAGGCATTTTCCCTGGTTAATACAGCTCATACTCATGTACAAAATTACTAGGGTGGCCAGGATGGATGCTATATATGGGCTCACAGTATTCCCTTACCAAAGTTAATCTGGTCACCACTATAAGCTAGGCATACAACCAACAAAGAGCAAGCTGCTCCTATAAACCCTCAGAATGTCAGCATTCTTTGGACTCATCAATCAAACATCCAATGAGTTGATTACATTGGACCTCTTGGATCAACCAGGGAAGCATTTTTGTCCTCACAAAGTAAAAACACAGTCAGGGTATAGGTTTATCTTTGTCAACTATTGGACTTCTAATATATCATCATCATGAATAGGCTTGCCTTAAACTTTACCCAGTGCCAAGCTGGATAACACAACAATGACTGTGACCAGAGAACACACTACATAGATAATGAGCTTATACTCAGGAAATTCACTGGCATTACTACATGTTCCACTACCCAGAAACAGCTGGCTTTATAAAATGATAGAATAAAATTAAGTAGACAGCTATCTGAACCATGGAAATAGGAAAAGGAAACTGGGTTGTAGTTTCACAGTGGAGGCCAGGAGAACTGTGTTTACAACAGGGAAACTTACTGGGAAACCTTAACCCCAGTAAAGGAAATATGTAGCAATAAGAAGAGGACCAGGGATCTACAGTAATGAACCTTTAAAAGTTCCTCATCAAAGTTCACTTCACAGAGAATCCCATGTAGATAATGTGGCTGTAGCAATGATTACTAACTGAGTCTCACAATCATCTACTGAGATGGGGCCTGTAGCAACTGTTTTGTATTCAATTAGTTGTTTTCCTTTTTCTCTGTGCTATATTATATGAAGAACAGTAGGGGTAGTTGATATGTTATGTTTCAGGTGGGTATGACCACTCTGACATCACCTCATGATGGAATAGCTGAGGGAACTCTCTTCATCACCTGAGTTGGAATCCCAAATTTTTCACCCAGAAAACAATAAGTGTATAGGACAAGAGGCAAAAAGAGTAGACTGTGCCAGACATCCCTCATGTTTCCCTCCAGACTTATTTTCAATCATCCTACATCCTGTTTTCTGTCCTAAGAACACAAACCTGTAGGTAATATATCAATAGACCACTAGCCAAGTGGGGTTTGGACTTTGAAGAGATCCAGGAAGAGACTGGAAAGAGGAGCAAAGTAACTAAGAATATTTATACTCCAGACTCACTTCCTGCAGCTGAGCTGACTAGGCCCATGACCTAAGGCCACAACTACTCTCAAAATGGATGACACTAGATTATTTTCTCTTACAGATTATATGAACTATCCCTTCCTTATTTTTTTAGTCCTACAGGTGGCAGCAATTCAGAAGCTAAGCCCCTGGAATTATCCACTGTGATTCCCCTATTACTATATCTTTGTATAGTCTCACTTCTTAAATAGGCCTTAGAGGATATTATTTTGATCAGCATCTGTTTCCTCTTAAAGTCCTGCAATCTACTATAAACATATCTTATCCCCAAATAAATACTAAATTTTGTTCCTAAATTCTACAGGAAAAAATAGGAAAAACAACAACAAAAACTGGGATTACAGCATCATGAAGATAATTATCTGCTTCGTTTATTCATATAGCCCCGTACCTAAAGCAAGGACTAACATAAGTATGAGTTGTAGTTGTTAAACCAACAAATATACATAACAATATAAAATTGCATTGAATTAGATCTAGTAAAATGATAGAGAAAGTATGCCATTAATAGAGATGGTTATCCTACCTAGATGCCCTTCAGTAGATGAATGGATAAAGAAAATGTGGTATATACACACAATGGAGTATTACTCAGCAATAAGAGAGAATAAAATCATGGCATTTGCAGATAATAAATGGATGAAGTTAGAGAATATAATGCTAAGTGAAGTTAGCCAATCCTAAAAAGCCAAATGCCAAATGCTTTCTCTGATATAAGGAGGCCAATTCACAGTTGGGTTGGGATGGGGAGCATAGGAGGATTAGAGGAACACTAGAATGGCCAATGGGGAGGGAGGGGAAGGGAGGAGGCAAAAGGGTGAAGAAAAAAAAAAAAAAAAAGTTGGTAGAATGAGATGGATATCATTACCCTAAGTGAATGTATGAAGTCACGAATGGTGTGAATTTACTTTGCATACAACCAGATATTTGTAAAAATGTGTCTATATGTGTAATATGAAATGTAACGCATTCTGCTGTCGTTTATAACAACTTACAATAAAAAATAAATAAATTTTAAAAAAATAGAGATGTTATCATTCACAAATAGGACAAAATAGATTGAGATATAGCATATTTTATATCATACAAACATGCACAGCAAGTCCATTTCCTTATAAAATAACTAAATTCAGAGTCACCTACACACACACACAAAAAAAAAATTTCCTAATGTTCTCATCATTCCCATGATCTACAAGTGTTAAGCTCTTAAATCTTCAAGCTGTATATACTGAAATACAAGTTCTAGTATTATTCCTGTAAATAATACTGGATGATAACCTCTGCACAGGTGAGTTAAATTCTTCCTTAATGTTCATTCCAAAAACATTAAAGTCATCCTTAATTCTTTCTCTCTTTCACTCATGTCCATCAAGAGGTCCTTCAGACTCAATTTTCATAATAGATCCAGAATCCTATCACTTTTACTTTTACATCCTTCACAGCTAAGACACTTATCCAGGTCACCATCACTCTCTTCTGGTTTATGCATTGGCCATTATTAATCTTCCCTTACATCCTTGTCTACTGCAATATATTTTCAATACAGTCAGAGTAATCGTTTTAAATTATAAGTAATGTCATTCCTCCCCTCAAAACTCTCCAGTGGCTCCCCATGTCATTCATAGTATAATCCAAAGTCTTTACAATAGCCTACAAGAACTTATATGAGCTGAGCCTCACTTCCCTGACTTTCTTGTGTTCTTTCTCACTACTCTGCCCCTAGATTATTCTATCCCAAACTCTTCTACTTGCTATTTCCTAAGTACTCCAGACAAACCTCTGCCTAGGGAACTTTATACTAAACATTCCCTGGGTCACTTTTTTTTTTTAATTTATTTTTTATTCTAAGTTGTTATAAATGACAGCAGAAGACATTACATTTCATATTACACATATAGAGCACATTTTTACATATCTCCGGTTGTATGCAAAGTATATTCACACCATTCGTGACTTCATACATGCACATGACCTTCATCTCATTCTACCATCTTTTTTTTTCTTCACCCTTTTGCCCCCTCCCTTCTCCTCCCTCCCCATTAGCCATTCTAGTGTTCCTCTAATCCTCCTATGCTCCCCATCCCAACCCAACTGTGAATTGACCTCCTTATATCAGAGAAAACATTTGGCATTTGGCTTTTTGGAATTGGCTAACTTCACTTAGCATTATATTCCCTAACTCCATCCATTTACCTGCAAATGCCATGATTTTATTCTCTCTTATTGCTGAGTAATACTCCATTGTGTGCATATACCACATTTTCTTTATCCATTCATCTACTGAAGGGCATCTAGGTTGGTTCCACAGTTTAGCTATTGTGAATTGTGCTGCTATAAACATTGATGTGGCTGTGTCCCTGTAGTATGTTGTTTTCAAGTCTTTTGGGTAAACACCAAGGAGTGGGATAGCTGGGTCATAAAGTGGTTCCATTCCCAGTTTTCCAAGGAATCTCCATACTGCTTTCCATATTGGCTGCACCATTTGCATTCCCACCAACAATGTATGAGTGTGCCTTTTTCTCCACATCCTCTCCAACATTTATTGTTGTTTGTGTTCTTAATAGCTTCCATTCTGACAGGTGTGAGATGAAATCTTAGAGTGGTTTTGATTTGCATTTCTCTAATTGCCAGAAAGGTTGAGCATTTTTTCATGTATTTGTTGATTGATTGTATATCTTCTTCTGAGAAGTGTCTGTTCAGTTCCTTGGGTTATTTGTTTTTTTGGTGTTAAGATTTTTGAGTTCTTTATATATTCTAGAGATTAGTGCTCTATCTGATGTGCATGTGGTAAAAATTTGTTCCCAATTAGTAGGCTCTCTGCTCACCTCACTGATTGTTTCTTTTGCTGAGAAGCAGCTTTGTAATTTGAGTCGATCCCATTTATTGATTCTTGGTATTAATTCTTGTGCTACAGGATTCTTATTAAGGAACTTGGGGCCTAATCCAACATCCAGACACCTACTTGGGTAATTTTGCTCCAGGTCCTTCCACAAATGCCAGCCTCTCTAATTCCTAACCTGGAACGTGCCTATTTAGAATTGTTTCTCCACTCCTAATTCCTATTTCCTTTATATCTTTGTATTTTCTTTTTGCCACAGAATCCATCATCCATACTGTCTATCATCTATCTCCTGCTGCTTGAGAGTAAGTTCCTCAAATATATTTACTTTGTTCTCTTTTTTCATTCTTATATTTCAAGTGTCTATACAGTAGCTGTCACGTAGTATACACCCTATAAATTGCTGGCATGAATTCCATCTCTTCACTTGAACATAGCCTGAGAGCTGGACAAAATTGCCTCTTTCCTATAAAAGTTTTTATTTTCTATAGTAGTCTGTTATCAAAGTAAATATAAACAAGAGTTTATTTGCTTAAGAACATTAAGTATAATGCTCAATCAGAAATAACTAGGACAGATACACAATGACTTATTTCTAAAGATTTTTTTAAATGATTTTTTTTCCCAGTGGTGGGGATCAAACTCAGGTCCTTGTACATGCTAGACAATGCTCTACCGCTGATCTATATCCCCAACTCCCAAAATTACTTTTATTCTTAGTTCTATATACTAATCATCAAGCTAGAATTACATTTTTAAATGTCTTGTTAATTTTCATATATGTGTATAAAACATAAAATACATTAAATTTCATAAATTTATTTTCTGGTTGACATGCTTCAATAAAAATAATTACACTTTAAAGTTCTAGTCATAAAGCTATGGAGAAATTTTTATTTCAAAAGTTTGACAGTAAGTTGTTTAAGGAGGTTACACTCTTTTCAAATTTATTTTCAGGGTAAAATAAAACACTCAGAAGTGTTGACCCAATATTTGAACATTATATTGATTTAAGATTTCCAAGATAGCGAGCTTTAAAGCACAGAGTTTAGCATTTACCATCCAGCTTGTATGAGTCCTACCAAGCCATCTGGGCACTCACTATTTCCTGTTCATCAGATTCAAAAGTATGATTGCTTTAGTGTACTGTCCGAGGACAATGTTTTCTATGTATCCAGTTGATTATGATCCCTCAGAACCATATTTTGTTAAAGATCAAGAAAACTATTATCACCATGCCATAAAACTAGGAAGGTGTTCAGCTTCCCTGTCAGTTGCAAGCAATCTGCCTCAGAATAGCCTTACTAATTGGTATAAAGAAAAAAGTAAAGTGCCTCCTCAATTGCTGCAAAGGATTATGTTGATACCACAATTGGGAAAACAAAGCAATTACAGTCACTCTCTGGTTAGGTTTTCTTTAACACATAGTTGTTCTCTAAGATCCATCCATCCATCAAATCAGCAAATCAATAGGGATGTAACAGAAACTTCAACTGCTGCTTCTTTCAAGTCTGAGGGTAGCCCTACTCTTTGCAATTTTTTCAGGGATGTAGCACTACCTAGTGTTTTCTCTTTTGTTAATGAAGCACAGTTTCAGGGACTCCCACCTGGTCTTTCTAAGCAGCCCTAATCCCACAAGGAA
The DNA here is from genome assembly GCA_025594165.1 of Tamias sibiricus. Taxonomy (NCBI): domain Eukaryota; kingdom Metazoa; phylum Chordata; class Mammalia; order Rodentia; family Sciuridae; genus Tamias; species Tamias sibiricus. The sequence goes on from CM046668.1 coordinate 35,613,439, forward strand.
TCAGTATTAAAAGTCTGCAAATTCTCACGCCTGTTTCAACCATGCAATCAGGAAATGGGAAGGTAACCACATGATTATTCTGCCAAACCACTCAACTCAAAGTGATGCAGATTCGTCCAAAAGTCAATCAAGTGACTTCAATAAGCCTCAATTCTGCCTGATCTGCCACAGTGGCATTTAGGTCCCCTATAGGATTAACCCAGAATCCATTTGTACTAACTTTCATAAGTCTGGGTTTCTTCTTGGTAAGCATCAGGTTCCTTAGGAAAGTCTTGGAAGATTTAAATTATTTATTTGTGGTAGTATTTCACATCATTTCTCACAGGAAATCAGTCTCTTCTTTAATCAAGGAACTCCTATAACCGTAACACAAGTCAAATTTCTGCTCAACATACCTAGAATTTCCCAGTTCAAGTAAAAGGGCCGCCCCCCTTTCTGCGCCCTCGCCCTCAACATACCTCTAATTTCCTAGTTCAAGTAAAAATGTAGTAAGTTGTCAATCTATTATATTCCCAAGAATATCATGATCAATTAGCTGCCATTCCACAAGATTGCATTTGAAAACACTGACTGCCACACCATACTTTAAGACTTTTATGAAAATTATAGCGACTTTATTCATGAAGCCTAAGTAATGCCATGGCCCTTTGCCACTCCAGAGTCCCATGATTCCCACAGAAATCAAAGTGTTCAGTTCAGTGGTAGTAAATCCCAGTGACATTCCTAGCCTAGAGTACCACTGAGGTCTGAGCCCCTCATCAATACATTTTTCAATTCTTAATCAATAGCGTGTCTTATAACCCCTCACAGCAGAGGGAGGCAGTACAGGAAAGGCCTGTGAAAGAAAGGAGGCGCAGGACTAATCACACACATACCTGAGATAAGAAGCGGATTTATCTGTCAGAAGTCTGATGGGCTGCTCTATGCAGAGAAAGAGAGCAGCAGCAGCAACTCCCCCTTGAATGTTACTTTTTATAGGCTAGAATCAGGGCCTGGCATTAGGGGCGGGTTTAGTCCTGACTGACATAGCAAGCATCCCCTGATCTTGTGGAAGACAAGTTTGTTTCTTGGGAACAAAGGCAGTTTTCCTCTCTCTCTCTCTCAGAGGGAGAACATGAAAACCAGCATGTCCCTTTATCTTCTCAAGGAGAGAACATGAAAACCAATATGTCCCCATCAGGGGCCAGTAAGTTGTCTCCTATCTCTCACTAAGAGAACAGGGAGTGTCCAACACATCTCCGGACAGGTAGGTTTTACTTTGGGCTAGTTTCTATATCTTGGGAATAAGAACAGTATTCATAAAGTGGGTGTGGGGAAAAGGAAGGTGGCTGCAATTATGCTAACAGCCTGCACATTATAAACCTACTCTACAACTTTCATCTCCCAATGACTTCCTCCTTCCTCCAGAGCTAGAAATATTCAGGGATATTAATCATAATAAAAGTTGATCATTATTGAACCCCAATTTCAGTCAAATAACCAAGTAACAACAAATAACCAAGCAAACTGTTGTTGCTATCTCCAGATGCTCATGTTAATACAGTCAATCCAGACACCTGTTAAAAACTCTATAGATAAATTTGGCTCAATCTATATGAGTATACTCATATCAGTATGCTGCATTCTCCTTAGCAGACTTTTCTTAGAATCCAACCCTGCATGTTACTTACAGGTTGCTGCTGGCACAAATTAGCTTACTTCCTGATATGTCAATCATCCCTGTGAAAGCTGGGACCTGGCTAACTTATGAGCCTGAAGAAACTGAGAAGAATAAAGTTAGAAAATGAAAAGAATACTATCCTTTCTTTGCCTATAGGACTTCCTATATGGTCTCTAGACACTAGTTTCCTCCCTGTTGATTTTAATACCTGGAAATCTCTCAAATAAGCACCCTTTTGTTTATTTACATAGCCGTACTTCCAATCATAAACACCCACATGGAGTAGGACAATTGCCCCTTAAACCTTTGAAAATGTAATTATTACATACCATTCAGCCAAGGAAACTATAAATTAAAACACAAAGCCACTAAAAGTTTATAAACTGACTTGATTTTTAAGAAAGGATTGTGTAATAGAAACAGGAAGGCTAACACTAGGTTGGAACAGACATGGTGGTGGCTACAGATCAAAGTGTAGGCAACAAAGACTGTAAAACAATAGCCAGGTTCAAGAATGGACTGGTTGGGTGAGTGAAGGGGAAAAGAGTTAATAGTGACAGCTTTCTAATGGGTGGACACAGTGCCCTTTACTAAGAACACAGAGACAGTCATCTCCAAATTTAAATCTAAATATCACAGAAATGATTTAGGGTATAGTATGATTATGAAGTAAATAAACATTTACAATATTTAAAACAATAGCACTCAAAATAATCTGTGCACCAGTGCTGAGTTACCACATATCCATCATGAGATCAACACTGAAATTGAGAGTAGGCATTTAGAAACATTTATAGCAGTTGTATCAAGTATTTTTACATTTAAAAACTGTTGGTTTTGTTTTTATTTTGCATGTCCTTTTTTTAATGAAACTTTTCTAGTGAATCTTTCTTATTGAATTTTGTAAACGTATAAATTTCTGGTAGATTAAAAGTTAAAAAAAAAAAAAAAAAAAAAGACTGACTCATCACCATAGGTTAAAAGCACTGATTTCAAACTATGATAATTGGATATAATCACTTGGGGAATTGGGTATGATTATATGTTTAGTCCTTGTTCCCCTCACCAGCACCATAAAAATTATACACCCTAGGATGTAATTTCTTGGATCACTTTATTGTCCATCTCTCCTATTCACCATTAATGATATTTATAGAGCATTTAGTTCTTGTCAGTCTTTACATGGATTATCTCATTTAATCCTCACAAAATCATGACAAAGCTGGTACTATTATCCTCATATTACAGATTTTAAAATTGAGTGTTAGGGAAGTAAAATAACTTATCCATGTCACACAGAATCTTAGTCCCTTTGGAATGCTGTAACAAAATTCTTTAGGCTAGGTAATTATATAAACAGCAGAAAATTACTGCTCACCTGTCTAAAGGATGAGAAGTCCAAATCAGGGTAAAAGTAGATTCAAAGTCTGCCAAGGGAGCTCTGCTTCATACTCAGCACCCTGCTGGGGAGTCTTCCCATGGCAGACAGAACAAAGCAAGCTCCCTCAGGCCTCTTTTATAAAGTCACTAATCCCATTCATCAGGGCAAAGAGCTAATGGCCTATTCCCACACAAAGCCCCATCACTTAATACTATCCTTGGGGACTAGGATACCAACATATGAAATACGGGATAACACAAACACTCAGCCCATAGGAAAGGTCTAATAAGAAGGCAGAATTTGAATACAAGCCAAACCTCAGCAAACCCTCAGCTTTTAACCACTGTAATATACACTGCCAGCTTACTAATCACCCAGTTGATATATTTTAAGCAAAATATTTCATGTGAAGCTCACTAAAACTTCAGAGTGTATGACTGTAAGACTCAGAAATTTATTTTGTATATATATAATAGCATTCTCAATTATTAATTTACAACTATCCACTAAACTCATGAACAAAAGATGGAGGCACACACCTAGAACATAATATATCATCTGGAAAATACTGAGATAATTACTGTCTCAAAAGAAGCTGGGCGCAGTGGTGCACGCCTGTAATCCCAGCACTTTGGGAGGCTGAGGCAGGAGGATCGCGAATTCAAAGCCAGCCTCAGCAATGGCGAGGCACTTAGCAAATTAGTGAGACCCTGTCTCTAAATAAAATTAAAATTAAAAAAAAAAAAAAAAAAAAAAAAAAAAAAAACGGTCTGGGGATGTGGCCCAGTGGCCCAGTGGCTGAGTGCCCCTGAGTTCAATCCCTGGTACCAAAAAAAAAAAAAAAAAAAAAAAGACTATGGATCTAAGAATCTAACTTCCCATAATAGAAAAATAAATATATACCCTATCCATTAACTTGGGCAAGACAATAATGTGGTCACACTAATTCTCTAACTGACTTGATCTTATGGAGAGTTTTGTTGTATTGGCTTGAGTCTTTTTCATAAGGTTTCCACATCTGTCTTGGCCAATTCTAAATTGCCTTATCATCATTTGAGGACTGACATATAATTCTACTCTTTTAGAAAATACTTCTACTAATTTCCTAATTTTTTTTTGCATTAATCGAAAGCACATAACCAATCATTATAAAAATTAACAACAGTTTTTGCTTAAATTTCTATAATACCTTTTAATAGTCCATAAGAAACAAAATAAAACATAGTCATTACATGTTGTAGTGCTTTTATTTGATCTTCACTTTTCCATTTTTGTTTAACTGAAATCTTAATTGCATCTTAGCTCCAAGAAAATGTGGTAGTAATGATATTAACAATGGATACTACATATTTTAGTGTTTATTATCTGCTAGACAACATCCTTAATGCCTTAAATACATCTCCCACTAAGGTTAGTCATTAGAACAACCCTGCCACATAACTATATTTGATGTCCTTTTCATTTATGATAAACTATGGCTCTTTGAAATCAATATGTCCCAACATAAAGCCAAAATTCAAACTTAAAATTCATCCCAAAATCCATGTTCTTAATCTTTATAAGCACTTTTTCCCCATTGTATTATACACAAACTCCATTTATAATGGTCACTTCTACAGAGCAGTTTACTGAAAGATTTCCTTTCATTAATTATCTCCAGCAGATTATAACTGAAACATTTCCTTCTCTGGATTTGAGGACATTGAAAAAGACATATAAAATCATCCCACAAATCCAAACATTCTCTGGATTTCTGGGATGACTTTACATGGTTCAAGAAAACTCAGATGTTAAAGAGAGTGGTTTTCTAATTGAAAAGCTAAATCATCATTTATTCTTCACAAAATCCCGACATGTTGCATAAGTCACCTTCTCATTGCTATGACCACAGTGCCTGACAACAACTTACAGGAAGAGATGTTTACTTTGGCTCAGGGTTTCAGAGCTTCAGCCCATGACTGAGGAATCCACTGTCCTGGGCCCAAGGTCAGGTAGAATATCATGATGGAAAGGAAAGCACAGAAGGGCTGCTCCACTCACAGCAGCCAGGAAGCAGAGAAGGAGGAGCCACAGGGAAGTTGAACTCTTCCAGGGTACACCCCCAGTGACCCACGTCTTCCAACCATACCCCATCTGCTTACAGTTACCACCCAATCCATTCAAACTATGATGGACTGATTAGGTTATAGATTTCATAACTTAATCATTCTAACTCTGATTATTTCTGCATTATTAACACAGGGACTTTGGGGAGATACCCAATATCCAAACCATAATAACATCCCACCCTTTCTGGCAAAAGCTCATGTCCACTTCACAATGCAAAATGCACTTAGTATATCTCTAAGAGTTCCCATAGTCTTAATAGTTCCCACACTCCCCAAAATTTCAACTCCAAAATCTCTTCTGAGACTCAAGGCAAACTCTTGGCTGTAAGCACTTATAAAAATCACAAGTAAGTTACATATACCCAATATACAGTGGCACAAAGTAAGCATTCCCATTCCAAAAAGGAGGAATAAGGTCATAAGAAGAAGGGATGGAACCAAAACAAGGTTTAAACAGATGGACAAACATTTCCTGTAACTCCACCTTTAGCACCTGGGGCACATGGTGGCAAGATGTTCTCTCCAAAGGGTTTTGGCAGTTCTGACCCTTTGGCCTTGCCAGTTGCAGTGCTCATGGCCTCTCTCTGATCCTCTCTCCACAGCCAACAGCTTTACTCAGCAGACAGTCCACATTACTGGCATCTCTTAATTTCTGGGTCTCGATTTCAGTTTTGGCTTCATCTTCACAGCTTCATACATTGTCCTCTCAGGAAAGCCTGCAGGGATTCTAACCATGCTACACTTTGCCTGGCCTCCCAGGCCTTGCACTAAAATGGAAGCCTCCGTGACCCTCTTAACTCCAGCATCCTGCATTCCTACAAAACCAGCACTATAAGGAAGATAACAAGGTCTGCCACCAGCTCAAGCAGTAGCTGAGGCCCCAGGATCATGGCTGCAGTATCTTCCAAGTGCCAAAGAGAAACAAATCCTAGGGAAACAAAACAGCTTTCTAGACCACCATGGGAACAGAGTGCACCTAAGGTCTCTTAAGCAAGGTTTCACTTGTACACCCTTGGGCTTGCAATGGGTGTGGTCTTGCAAACTCCTGAGATGCCTCAAACCATCTTTCTGTTGTTTATGCAATAGAAATGTGGTGGTAAAGTCTTCAAATACTACACATTCCTTGGTCCCAATTTTATATGCCCTTTTCTCGCCAAACTGCAAATTTTGAAAATCCTTCAGCTCTGTTTTCTGCTCCTGATTCGCACAGTAAATCTGGCTAAAATCTGCCAGCAAGATCTATGCCACTGCCTGAATGCTGTGCTGCCTTGACATTCCCTCCAACAGATTAATTTGTATATCATTTTAAAATTCAGTCTCACACATAGTTTCAGAACATAGGCAAAATGTAGCCAATTTCTTTGCAAGAATGTAATGCAAATGGCTTCTAGGCTAATTTCCAACAGAGACTTCATTTCCTTCTGAAACCTCATGTACACAGCCTTTACTGTTCACATTCCTATTAGGATGCTGGTCTGATTTTTCACTAGAACTGCCTATTAAGCCCTACTTACAAAAATTCTAAATCTTCTCCAGCTTCCATCTCCAAATATTTCCAAATTCCTGCCACAAACCGAATTTAAAAGCTTCAAAACAACATGGTCAGGTTAGTCACGGCAAATGACTCCACTCCTGATACCATTTTTGTTTTAGCTTTGCATTGCTATGACCAAAATACCAGACTAGAACAACTTAGAGGAAGAAAAGCTTATTTTGGCTAACAGTTTCAGAGGTTCAATCCATGATCAGCTGACTCCACTGATTAAGACAAAAGTGGAGAGCTGGGCACAGTGGCGCACGCCTGTAATCCCAGCACTTGGGAGGCTGAGGCAAGAGGATTGAGAGTTCAAAGCCAGCATCAGCAAGGGCAAGGCACTTAGCAACTCAGTGAGACCCTGTTTCTAATAAAATACAAAAGAAGGGCTGGGGATGTGGCCCAGTGGTCCAGTGCCCCTGAGTTCAACCCCTGGTGCAAAAAAAAAAAAAACAAAAAAAAGGCATAAGGTGAATTAAAACAGCAAGGCACAGCAGCAGTCCTAAACTCATGGCAGCCAGAAAGGGGTGGGAGGGAAGGGGGAGGTGGGCAACATTCCAGGGCATATCCCCAGAACCCTCCTTTTCAAGCCATGCCCGACCTGCCCACAGTTACCACCCAATTAGTCCATTCAAACTAAGATAGACTGATTAGGTTACAGCTCTCATAATCTAATAATTTACCTCTGAATATCCCTGCCATTAAGATAGGAGCTTTTTCTTTGGGGAGGGGGGAAAACATCATTTCCAAATCACAAAAAATGCTAATTCTAAACCACAGTCAAAAGAAAAAAAACAAGAAGATACACGATTAATCAACAAATACATGAAAAAATGTTCAACATCTCTAGCAATTAGAGAAATGCAAATCAAAACTACTCTAAGATTTCACTTCACTCCAGTCAGAATGGCAGCTATCAAGAACACAAGCAACAATAAATGTTGGAGAGGATGTGGAGAAAAAGGCACACTCATACATTGCTGGTGGGACTGCAAAATGGTGCAACCATTATGGAAAGCAGTATGGAGATTTCTTGGAAAACTGGGAATGGAACCACCCTATGACCCAGCCATTCCACTCCTGGGTCTATTCCCAAAGGACTTAAAAACAGCATATTACAGTGACACAGCTATCTCAATGTTTGTAGCTGCGCAATTCACAATAGCTATGTTGTGGAACCAACCTAGATGTCCCTCAGTAAATGAGTGGATTAAGAAAATGTGGTATATACGCACAATGGAATTTTACTCAGCAATAAAAGAAAATAAATTAATGGCATTTGCAGGTAAATGGATGAAGTTGGAAGACATAATGCTGAGTGAAGTTAGTCAGTCTCAAAAATCCAAATGTCAAATGTTTTCTCTGATATAAGGAGGCTAGTTCATAGTATTGTTGGATGGGGGGGGGTTACATAGGAGGACTAGAGGAACACTAGAATGGTCAAAGGGAAGGGAGGGTAAGGGAGGGAGCAAGGGAGGAGGGAGGGGGAGAAAAAGAAAAAAAAAAAAAAGAAAAGGTGGTTGAATGAGACGGATATCATTTTCCTAAATGCATGATTGAAGACCTGAATTGTACGAATATACTTTGTATACAAACAGTTGTATGTAAAAAGATGCTAAATACATGCACTATGAGTTGTACATATTAAAAATTATAAAAATAAAATTAAAAAAAAAGAAAAAAACAAACTCTAAGATATAATAAGGAATGTGCTATGAAGCAAGCAATGCATTGAAAAGATCATATAATCACTAGAACACCAAATTGTTTTAAGATGGAATATTTTAGCACTATGTGACGATTACTAGACTGAATTAATCTCTTACAGAGAAAAATTCTACCAACTTGGAAAAGCCACTCAAATTAACAACAGTAAGGTCCCCTTAATTGTAAATTAGGGATGGGGAGAAAGTTAATTTGAGATGAAAACTTTGTTGAGAAATTGGTTTATAGTGATGTGGCTTTATGCAGCATAAGCACTGCAGTAAAAAAAAATAAATAAGATTTTTTAATAAATTAAAATATGATTTTATTGAAAACATAGGTAAATATGTTTTAGCAAACAAGGCCCACCCCTCCCCTCCCCACCAAAGAAAGAAAAGAGATAATTTGATTTAAGAGAAAAGTGAATAGTCAATGTAATCAATAACAACATGCAGTCCTTGCCCTTACTGCTCAACATCACCTGATGACTTGTTAAAAACACAAATTCACAGGCCTCCAACCCAGATATACTAAATCTTCATTTTAACAAGATCCAGAGGTGATCCAGAGGCACTCTTCTGAGAATTTTGTATTGTTAGAAAAAAAACTAAATTTACAATAGGTTTAGCCATTTCATACTCTCCATTTTTAATTCCAGGCCTTACTGTGTAACCTTTAGCTAGTTACTGTAGCACTTATACTCAACTAGAGTTTTCTTCTGCCTTATGAATTTATAAGAAAAATTAGATTAGGAGTCAGATGGTCTCCAACATGTGACCAAGTAGTGCATGATTGTTTTAGGGGTTTTGTTTGGGTTGTTTTAAAGACCAGCATTTCAAATTAGCACATACCAGTTAACACAAAAATAAAAAAGAATATCCTTCCATGCACATATTAAAAGTTTCATAAATTCTCAAAATGTTGATCTTGGATTTGCCAGAACACACCATCACATTCAAATACATAAGGGTATAACATTGAGCTATTATCAGCTATTATCACTTTACCTCTAATTTGGCTGACCAGCCAGAAAATCAACTAAAGGTCAAGAACAGAAGTAGAACTAGAAGAAAGCAATAAGGAGGAAAGGCCCTGACAAAAGAACAATTACCACACAAATATCGCTAATATCTAATGATATTCTCTCTGATTACCAATTACCTTTTTATTAAGATTATATAAAAATTATGTCATAAGGTCAAAAACAAATACTTCCTAAGTAAAACATTCACTAACCCACACCAATCCTGATACACCTCACTACACAGAAACACCATGATAAAACACAAAGAAATCCCATATAAATTATTTGTGTCTTTTTATGCATTGTAAGTATTCCTGTGGACTTCTGATCACTAGACAAGAAGGAAGGTGAAAACAAACCACTCAAAGTCTTGTCAAAAACATTATTACAACTGTTGACATGACAACCACCTGTATCTGTTCCAGAGTTAACATTGTATACATTGTCATTTTATATAGGAAAATCTAAAATGATCTTTAAATCTTTAAATATCATCAGTAAATGATCTTAAAATATCTTTTCTCAGATCTTACATAAACTTCAAATACAACCTTCTTATCCCCCCAAAAAAATATGATAATCATTTCTACTTAAGGAAATAAATAGCTTTTTTACTGCTTCCCATGCTTCCTACAGAATGAATTATATATGCCCATAACTAATCCACTAGTCCTTTAGCCTGTTTCCCCACACTACAACTAAAACTCAATGGTCCAACCTTTCCAGTTTGAAAGTAATAAATCTGGGGAGATTTATGCCACTTGTATTTTAGCCTTTGATATTACTTAAATTTAGTGGCCCCAAAGAACAACCATTCCTTAATTTCAGTCATGTAAAATAAACTTCATTATTACAGGTGGTTACTCTATCAAGTAATCACCAATCTCATGGCTCCATTAGGAAACTACAACTAACCTCTACTGTATTGTCTGAGAGTGTCAGAAAACACACATACAATTTGTTTAAAATGTAAAATCTAATGTTTTCTTTAAAAAAAAAAATCCATCATAAGCATAAAATGGTTGAAAAGAGTCTTAGAAAACCAACCAACCAAACCAGTCAATAACTAGCTGAGGGTCAAGACTAATTATTCATCCCAAGATATCTCTCTCTCTCTCACACACACACACACACACACACACACACACACACACACAAGGGCGGGGCGGCAGGGGGACAGACAGACAATGAATGACAAAGGAGAAAATGCCAAGTGACTAGGATTTAAAAGGTTAAAAAAAAAAAAAAAAAAAAAAAAGCACAGAGCCAACATAAATCATACAAATTATACAGCACCAAATCTGGCTATTTTTGGTTTATTCAGATTTATACTAATTCCTAGATTATTACCTGAACCTTAATTAAAAATTAAAATAAAACCACAATGAAATTAACAAATGCCAATCAACAATAACATCCATATAAAACATCTCTGATGCCATAAAATATTAAGTGCCTAAAACTTTAGTATTTATCATTGTATTTTTAGTCAATGTTCCATTAATGCAAAAATACCTGTTAATAATGTATAATAATCAATAGCACTGTAAGCTTGAGAACATTTAGTTCAACAAAATGTCTGATATTTTTTTAACGCCAAATAAAAAGCATTCAGACCTGGAGAGAGTCACGATGTGATAGAACGTCAGTTGTATTTAAAAGTGTAAATTCTGTTTTAAGCTTTTCCACTCCACTTGAGAAAGAGCAATGACAAAATTCCCAAATGTCAACACAGATGGAAGTTGAGAGGAACAGCAATGAAATTTAAAATGCAAACTATAACCCAAAAAAGAAGAATTTTTCCTTACTCCTTCTTAACAGTATGCTGACTACCCCCAAAGACAGGAAAATTCCCATTTCTCCCATGTTTGTACATAGAAATCTGCACAATGAATAAGAGAACATTTGTTCCAACTAAGACAAGGCAAGATATAAAAGATATTTATACACACACACATAAGATATATACAAATGTATACCACATATTTAAAATATACCCAGAATTCTAATTTTACTTTAGCTCTAGTTCTCTCCATACATATTCCCTAAATTCTCTTTAAAATCTTGATAACAGATATTTCAAAATCTACCTCAGAGTAAGCCAAAAGTGCTTATAAAAAGAGGACAAAGGCTTTGTCCTATATGCTTTTGTTTAATCAGACTTTTTCTACTAAAACCAAAATACCACTAGGTTGTATCATTATTATCAACCTTAGACCCAAAGAGCAGCTATGAGTCTCAACTTAGAATGTATCCCATCCCAAGCCAAAATCAAACCTAATTCATGATCATTTTGGAGGGCAATTCAGGTAACTTACTATTAAGATACAACCTAAAAAAGGGAATTTACTTTGTATTGAACGAACTTGAATATTTTGTTTTAAATCAGTAAATCAATATCTTATTCTACTATGAACAATGGTGTTCAAGAAAATTGTATTTATGACTGTAAAGGTTGAGATGGAAGATTAAAATTATTCATTCAGAAAACAAAGTATGATTTATTATTACACAAACTAAAACAGACCTGAAATAAAAATAAAAACTAGGCATGTCTTTCACTTAGTAATCAAAATGATATAATATTTTTAGGAACCAAAGTAATATTAACAAATAAAAGACAGAGGCATCCCAGCAATTGCTATAACCATAAACACAAAAGCAGACATTCCTAGGAAACCCACATAGAATTTTAACAATGAAGGTGAGTGAAGCCAGCAAGGACAGAAATTACTACTGGCCTGGCTGGAAAAGCATGTTGGGCCTGAGGCAAAAGAAGTTTTTTAAATAGAAGAATGTTCTGAAATAGAAAGCATGTTAAACAGAATTGCCGGAGGACTGTTAGGAAATGAAAAATTACACTAACTGCATTGGGAACAGCAACCTGATAAAAGCACAATGCACAAATTACAATCTTCTTCATGAGTAGTATTAGACACGAGAAAGGTTAAGCTGTATATGGAAGAGGTTTTGCCCACCATAGGCCACTACATGATAGAAGAATTACATTCAAGCGTTCCTGGGGACCCTCCAACAACTACAGTAATAAGTATTTCTAGATTTGTAATATTACAGAACAAGCTGGACCAGACCCTCAGTCAATATATATTTGCAAAACACCCCTTGAGTACAAACCTCTATTCTAAGTTCTACATAAAATACCAAAAGAACAATAATAGATGCCTAACTATATTCTTCTCTTCTTCAATTCAAGACACACATCCAGCATCCCAGGATGCTCAGTGAGTCAACATGAACTTGCAGCTGTATTATGGAAAACACAATACTGAAGAAAGCAGGAAAATAGCATTCAAGAAAGGATCTGACTGAGAGCTGATAAGGGAAAAACTTTTCTAAACAGCAATGTTTTCACTATGGTTACAAGGTTAACAATAAAGTGCTCAAAATAAATAGGTACAAACTAAATAAAAATCATTAACACTAAAGAAACTACCATCTTGAGGATGTAAGAAAAGCAAGTTATGAAAGAAAAGAAAAAAACAAGGCACACATGTTTATGCAGACATATACCCACAACATTGTCACTAGTTTTAAGAGTGACAGAGAAGCAGTCTTTGAAACCCTTCTCTCTTACAAGCAGAGATTAACTCTAAAATAATGCAAGTCATAATGAGTCACAGCACATAAGCAAGATTCTTGGGAGAACGAAGTTAGGAACAGCTGTTATTTGGGCTAGGTCCAAGTGAAGTTGGCACATCCAGAAAGGTCTAGGGCTATTAAGGATGAGAGAAGTCACCTGATCTCAATCACTTTATCAAGTAGTAAAACTTTATCAAATTTATTTTGTCTGGCCCATGTTTTGTTTCATGTTATTGGTATTGTTGCCTTATTGGACCTATATAATGCATTTAACTTGGGAAAATGTGACATGAGTAATAATCACCTAAATGAAAAGAGCAATGTGAACTAGCCATGCCAAATAACTTAGGGAAAATATGGCTACCTGGCTAACTAACTGACCCCAGTCAATCTGTATGTAAAATACCTCCCTGTTTACATTTAAGATATCATTCATTTATTTCTCTTGAAAAAAAAAAAATTACTAGTCAATAACTGGAGAGTCACTTTCCTCAATTTGGAATCTGTATGGGTTTTAATTACCTGGACACAGAGCTGACGAAACCATTCTCCCTCCTTAATCTTCCCCTTCAGGCTCTTTGTAGGAGATATGTTCCTCTTTCAAGTACATCATTGAAACCTATCCTGTATGATATGGTAGCCACTAGCTACACATTATTATTAAGTACTCAGAGTATGGCTAGTCTCATATGTGCTAGTATAAAATACACATCAGATTCCAAAGACTAAAAGTAAGTAAAATATCTGATTGGAATTATTAAATTACATGTTGAAATATTTTTAACAATGGGTAAAACAATATATACCATAAAAATCATTTCATCTATTTCTTTTTGCTTTTTTAAATATGACTACTAGAAACTTTTAAATTACATATGTGGTTAATATTATATTTCCACTGAATAATGCAGATCTAGGCAAAATATATAAGGCAGGCTCAGGTGAAAGCATGGAGCATTCATTTCCTTTTCCGGAATACCGTCTAGCCAAGTTAAACTCATTACAAAATACCCCTGACTCACTCAGGAATGAAGGCCCTTTACTTACTTAGGAGTTACCTCATTTCTTCTACAAATAATTCCACTATCATGTCCAAAATAGGCCTGTTATAAAAGAAATAGGTTGATGTGCCTTCAAATATGATTTATAAACTATTTTAGAGGATTCAATTCTTATACAACATGGCATTCTTACACAAGCATATTTTACAAATGAATCATTTTGTAAGGAAATTTTAGCTGTAAAAAACCTGTGCACAAGGTCATATAATATCTTCATTAACTGCTTTAATTAAGATTAATGTCTTAGTACATTCTTTGACTCTTTCAAAAAGGCTCATAGATTGTTATAAAAGTCTTAGTTGTCCTGAGTTTCGAGAACTAATTTTAAGAAATTTAAAGAATCCAAATAAACTCTGGTATATTCTCCCTTTCCTCAACAGGAGGGAGTATCCTCTCATCAGTACTACACTGGACTCTCCAAAAATATCTAATGTAACTGTTTTTACATATCTACTTGAGCTCCAATAGGGTAGGAAGCCTATCTTACATATATTTGTTCTGCTACCACATAGGAAAATACCCATAACAAAGAGAATGTTGAAAATAAATTATGAAACAACCTGCGACTCAAATGCCTATACATACCTGGAGCATCCTTTGTAGGGAACAATTTTCTCTGTGTAATCACCTTCTATATTTTGGCCTCAAGACCCATTTGCAACAGTGAAAGTTACAGTGCAGATTCAATAAAAGGCAACTCTGATATTACTAATAAAACCAACCCCTTTGACTTATAGTAAGAGTTATAAAACTCATAGTGACCATCAAAAAATTAAATTACTTGCTTAACTACATTAGTATAGATGGATTATTTTCAGAAATTGGAAAACATACTTAAACTTCAAATATTTATAGGAAACTATTTAGCTCTTTAATAACTCAGGGTTTTTTTTATTTGTTCTTTTCAGTTATACATGACAGTATAGTTTGACAGATTTATACAAGCATGCAGTGTATCTCATTCTAATAAAGATCCCAGTCTTGTACATGATGTGGAGATTCACTATGGTATATTCATATATGTACATAGGAAAGTTAAGTCAGATTCATTCCACTGTCTTTCCTATTCCTGTCCCCCTTCCTGTTCCTTCATTCTTCTTCATCTAATTCAATGAACTTCTCTTCTTCCCCTCCCCAGCCCCTTGTTGTGTGTTAGCATCCACATATCGGAGAGAACATCTAACTTTTGGTTTTGGGGGATTGGCTTATTTTGCTTACCATAATAGTATCTAGAGCCATCTATTTACTGGTAAAAAGTCATTAATTTTTATGGCTAAGTAATATTCCATTATATATGTGTGTGTGTGTGTGTGTGTGTGTGTGTGTGTGTATGTATGTATATATGTATGTATATATATATGTGTGTGTGTGTGTGTGTATATATATATATTCACCACATTTTCTTTATCCATCTATTGAAGGGTACCTAGGTTGGTTCCATAGCTTAGCTATTGTGAATTAACTGTTAAGTTTTGAACTGAGGTCTCAGATAATGTCATTCATGCCTTGTTACTCACAAATATTTATCAAATGGCATCACCTGGAGGTCTTCTGAAAAATGCAGAATCTCAGATCCCAATACACTAGCATGATGTAGATATTAAATTATAACAAATTACTGTGATGATGGTGATGATTATCATAATCCATTATCTGCAGAGATATCACTTTTTGATGTTGAATGCCTCATATTCATCAGTGAGCTATAATTGTAGATATCCTCAAAAGCTCCACTTTTCCCTTCTATCTAAAGGCAGATATATGCTTACCTATTTTATTCATAAGTTTTCCAGACTGTGTCAAATAAATGTGCTCACAACTTTCAAATTTCAATGTCTGACACAAGTTCCATTTGGAAATCAACATGCTCTGATTTCTCATGTATTTATAGCACAAGGAACCTGATTAAACATCAAAGTAAATATTAAGATTGTAAAAAACCAAAGTCTGATTCCAGTTACCTCAAAAGAAACTAATTTGGGAAAATACTGACATTACCTTAGTTAAGAATTAAAAAGTCTATTCCTACAAATGAAAGAACCACATAAAATTTTAGAAGATCTACTTGTCTTTAAGTGAGTAGAAAAAGTGAATGAAACTTTAATTTTGAAAAATAATGATTTTTATAATATATAGCAGAAGATTATCTGAGAGTGTCAAATGAAAACATTCTAAGTATATGACATAATTTTTAAAAAATCAAATTACAATTATAACCTGAAGTCTATACAAATTAATATCAAGAATTGTTTGGAATAAAAATCAATTAATCAATATTATGCCATGATAGAAAAAAAATAGGAAAATTTAAAGCTGTAAAGAAAAACACATGAGGTATCTACCAAGATTAAATTATCATGTATTTCACAAATTTTCCCACTTCTTAAAGCTTTGTAGCTCCCTTAATGTAATAACAAAAAGTTAAAATAAGACATTATAAATAACAAAACTGACAGATTATTTCATTCCCATGCTTTCAAAAATCTATATTACACACAAAAATTGTCATTGTTTATATACTTCAATGAGACCTAAAATACACTAAAGACTAGTGTGTTTTTATCTAGGTAGCTTTCCTATAAATTTGTCAGTTTATAATCTTTGAAGAGAATCATACGCATAGGCAGTAAAATAAACCTTAAATGAAACCTCAAACGTTATACAAAAATTAAGTCAAAATGGATTACAATATGAAAAAAAAAAATTAGGAAAAAAAAGTCTTCCAATCCTAGAGCCAGGCAAATGTCTCTGAGATATGGAACAAACACATAATCCACCCAAGAAGAAAACTCAAAAAATTGGACTTAAATAAAATTAAAAAACATTTGCTCTGTGAAAGAACATGTTTAGAAGATGAAAAAAGACAAAACTATGGTCTAGAAGTAAATATCTGCAAACCACATATCTGACAAAGGACTTAGAATATATAAAGAACTCAAAGAAAAATGAAACCAGTTAGAAAATGAGTAAAAGACAGACATTTCACAAAAAGGGTATACAAATGGCAAATAACATGTTAAAACAATTTTCAACATAGTTATAAGAAAAATGCATATGAAAGCCATGATGACACACCTATTAGAGCAACTAAAATTGAAAAGAAAAAAAAAAAACAGTGATTACAGGAAGTGCTGGCATGGATGCAGATAAACTGGGTCCTTCATATATTGCTTGTGATATATAAAATAGTACAGATACTGTAGAAAATAGTTGACAATCTCTTATAAAACTAAACATACAGTTGCCATATAACCCACCCATTATTTCCTTGTCATTTATTTTAGAGAAGATCTTCCCATAAATAGTCATATCTAAGCTTTACTGTAATATTCCTAATAGCCAAAAACTAGAAACAATCTGACTTTCCTTCAACAGGTAAATGGATAAACAAACTAAATAGATGGTACATCCATACAACAGAATACTACTCAGTGACAGAGGGAACATACTATTGTTATGTGTAACTTGTATAGACCCCAAGGACATTATGCTAAAATGAAGAACAAAGTCAATCTCAAAAGCTTATATATGATTTAACATATATAATACCTGCAAGATGAAAAAATTATAGAGATGGAAACCAAGTCAGCAGTTATCAAAGTTAGGGACTGGAGTAGAGTGGTAGTGTGAATAGTGGTGACAGTTACTCTCAAGAGCCATTCATGGGCTGTGTGTGGACTGTGTTGCACATAGTAGCCTAGTAAGGGGAACAAGTCTGGCACTGGGAACTTCCTGTGGCACCCCCACAGGGACAGATCCCCTGATGCAGGTGAACTTCCCTCTCAAGCTTCACTAAAGATCCCATATAGCACCTGAGATGGGTGTGACCTGCCAAGGTGCCAACTGACCTGCTAACTCAAGATATAGCAACACAAGACTCCACCCTTGAAATCTTATCCCTGCCTTTGAGGTACCCCCTTAAATAAACCACCAGAGCCATCTTTCCTTTGTCTAGCTCTAGCACCCATGTGGACTAGATCTATCAGAGGCTGTACTTTATGTAAATATATTTCTGACTATTTGTGTTTTGTTCTTCACTAATAAATTTAGGCTTCAAGTTTCCAGGAGGCTTACAACCTCCTTAGCAGGAAGAACCTCCCAATGAGACACTGGCTGTCGCCCTGCCCCCTTAAGTTATGTTAACATATACATTGGATAAAACTATAAAGAAGTGCTGACTTCAGTAAAAACTGAAGACATTTGAATGAGGTCTGTAAATGGTACAAATGTCAATTTCCTGATTTTGATACCACACTACAGTTATGCAAGGTATTACCACAGGGGCAAGCTTGATGAAGGGTACAGGAGCCTTCTCTGTATTCTTTTTGCAACTCCCTGTGAGTCTAATTATTTCAAAATGATGCTGTTTTTAAATACAATTTGTAATTCTCAAAACAATCTCCACCATATTTTTAAATGGTCTCTAATTGAAAGGCACTTTAAACCTGCTACAATCAACCCTCAATTTTGATACACTTTTATTTCTATGCATGCATTTCTGCTTATGTATTATATTTGTGGGTAGACTTTTGCTTAAAAGTGCATACATAGTATACTACTTTTAATAAAAGTCATGTTGAAGAAGTGAAGCAAAAAGAGACCCGCTAGTTGCACTCCAGGCATATCACTTATAAGTACAACTTAAACACACAAAACATAACTGCCAACTGAAAAGGTCAAGGATAGAAGAAGAGTCAGGCATGAACAAAAAACAAATACGCAAACAAAAGTACCAAGAGTTTTTTAATACAGAAAAATAAGAGCTCAGACAGAAAAAAATAAAATCACAATCTTTAACTCATTCATGAAACATCAGAATTCTGGAATAATAACCAGTTATCCTCATAGAAGAGTTGAAGCAATTAAAAAGCAATAGTTAACTCAGACATTACTCGTAATCTCTAAATAGTAATATAGAATGATACTGGATACTAGACCCATTACCTCTTAGGAAAAAAAAAAAAACTAATATGATTCCAGAAACAATATTAATCTCCTCACATCAAAAAACAAACAATGCTTTTCATAGTTTGGCCATGTTGACCATATTAATTCTATAAGTAATGTGATTGTGGACTTCTCTCTGAAAAAGTGGGAGTGCCTGAACTCCACTCAGAAAAATCTGTACATACATGTGATGTTGAAGGTCTATTTATAGTCTTGCTGGAACTTTTCATCTTTAGACAAATGTAGCCTCCTCTTTGAAGCAAAGCAAAGAGCCCTGCAAAAGGAAATATTCTTAGGAAGATGTGTGTGAGCCATGGTAATCCAGGCTCACTTTCAGTTACAGATGACCATGGGACACTTCCGATAAATAATCTGTAATCAGAAAGAACTAGATGTTGTTTTTGAGAAAGCTAACATGCTTGGAACACTCTAGTAAATTCACAAATGTTCCTGCTAGGAACATGGATCTGGTGTCAAGCTATGTTTAGTTATCCTCTTATCTTAAGAACAGACACTGC
Organism: Tamias sibiricus; assembly: GCA_025594165.1. Classification (NCBI taxonomy): domain Eukaryota; kingdom Metazoa; phylum Chordata; class Mammalia; order Rodentia; family Sciuridae; genus Tamias; species Tamias sibiricus. The sequence continues at coordinate 35,632,976 of CM046668.1, forward strand.
ATGCTAAAGATTATAGAGCAGAAGAATAAAGAAGTATGGATCCATGCTACAGCCCAAACCACTCACCTTTACTTTATTCAAAAAGTGAATAATATAAACTTCTCTTTCTACAATTCAGTTTGTAAGATTTTCTGTTGAGAGTGTGTTGGAATCTAAATGCCAAACTGATGTTATTGAGGTTTTTTTTAACAGTGTGCATATGGATATTATGCACCTATTCATAACTAAATATAACTGGTAGCTAGGAACTTATTATTTATGAAAATGAAAATAGATTAGGTATACTGAGTACCATACTGATAAAACAAATTGCTAATCTTATTTTTTGCATATTTAGAAAACTTAAAATTTACCTATGTAAGAAATACACTTACAGATTTGGATTCTAAGTATCATGCTTTGGATCGTAGAACCAGTGTATCTCCCCAAAGATTGTGTCTCACTTTACTTGATGATTCAATAGATCTATTAAAATAATATGAATATTTCATTACTTTTCTATATGCTTCTTATGGCAAAAATCAAATCCACAGAAAATAAATCATCAAATATCAAAAGAGGAAAAGACAGATTTCATTTTTCTTATTAATATGTCATATGTCACAAGTTCACACTGTACTGAAATAATTCGTTCATACTCAAACTTTTAAGTTGATTTTATATATTTTTTCTTCTTCCACATTAAGTTTTATTTTCAAAGTTATTCCTGCTATTAGTAAACTCACTATGACCATTCTTCTAACCATCCAGAGTTCAGGAGCAAGAAAATCCCTGCAACTGTTTGATGCTCAAGAATATATGAACACTTAGCAGTCAGATGAAAGAAGAGAAAAGACAGAAAAGGAAGATCAAGAGAAAGTGATTTTGAATTTCTGCAGGCTAGCATTTACCTCTCTCAATAAAAAGAGCTTTGTGCTTGTTATATCCCAGGACTCATCTTGCCTTCAGCTTATAGTAAACTGGCAATTGCCTTATCATTTCCAATCCAAATTAAGAATCAAAGTTTAAACATATTCCTTTCCTTCTCTATTAGATTATGATTAAAATTACCACCTGCCTTAACTCATTCACACAATCATTTCTATAGAAAAAATAAGAAAGCCTCTGAATGACAGAGTTAACCAACAAAACAAAGAGTTGTAAGGATTTGTAGTCATAGTGTTTAGCAGATGTTTGATTTCAGTATGCAGCATTAAAGAAAATAAAAATCTTCTGAAAAGTAAATTCTAGTAAATATTCAAACTGGAAAGTTAACCAACAGTACTATCATCAAATTATTATTTACTGAGCATCTGTACATGTAGTTATAGTTTTCAAGATACACTACAAAGTTCTGCCCATCTTTTACCAAGGAAAACACAGCAGTTCACAGAGGTTGATAAATTTACCCTTCAACTCAAAGCTATTTGACAGTTATGAAAGTTAAAATTCAAGCCTTGTCTTGCTGTTATACTTTGTAACACAACCATTCAACAATATTTTTTTTTTCATTTTATGTGATGAAACTAAATTTAGAACCTAAGTTATTCTAATCATTTAAACATGAAAAAATAAGTTTTATGGGTTAGTCACCATAGCAAACAATGTTAAATAATCTGCAATGAAATCATATAATGTAATAAATCAATGAATCATATAATAAATCAATGAATGTAAGTTGTACAATATGAGTTTAATATGGAATTTTCCTTTTGTCATGGTACTGTTGCCCTAAACAAAAACTGAATGGAGCTCTTTTTTGATATTAAACACAAAAGAACCCTGGATTAAAAACAGTGGTGAACATATATTGATGAGCAGACATCACCACAAAAAGAGAATCTATTCTTTAGTTAAAAAATAAAAATAAGCTGACTTTAGAATAAAAGGTATGCAGTAGCAGCAAATCTTTCAGAAAAACACACTTTCATGTTTTTCTTTAATACCTGTAAATGCCTAATCAAGGCTTAATGCATAATTCCAAATAACAACAGCATGATACACTAATCAGTCTAAAACTATAGAATATTTCACAAGACTATATTATCATCTCACTGACTAACTAGGGCCCAGCATGATGAGAGCTGAAAAGAATCCTCTAAGAAGTTACCACCTAAAGAGTCACTTCTCCACAGGTGGCACAGAAGGCCCCAAAGCTAAAACTAGACCAAAATATTCCATAAAGTTATGGAATGAAAATGAGAAGAGGTCCAGCCTTTTGACCACTGCTACAGAGAATCCAGGAGTGACTTTGGAATTAGTACAGAATTCAGCTGCAAAGGGCAAAGAATCTACAGTGCACAAGAGCAGGTCACATAGGTCTCATAATCTTCAGACTCTTCCCTGCTTTCTGAAATCACCGACATTTGACCTTCTTCAGAGCCTACAACCTAGCCTGGTGCTAAGAAAAAAGTGCACCACTCAGCTACCATTTAAAACTTATATGCAGTGAGAACCAATTGTTGGTATAGTTACTGACACACCAAATCCAAATTACTTTCCAATTTCAATTAAATACCAATGTAAAAAATATTCTTATTTCTAACTAAGTACAGATCCTCACTGTAACTATAACACTTAACACACTTGAGCTCACAAAACCTCTTTCCCCATTTTAAACCTTATGGATGGAGAGAAATCAAGGAAGGCATACAACATATCTCCAGCCATGTCCAGAAGCATGTATAGGAACTTAGCATGGGATAGAAGCGATGAATGCAACAAGCAGAAATCACAGTATCTACAAAAGCAAGACTATCTAGACCCAAGGCAAGACCAAATGTGTGGTGTCCAGAAAAGCACAATATGTTGGCACACCTTCAACCTGATATTTTTCACACATTCATTAAAGGTATATTTTATGGGGCAAATTATATTAACAAAAATCAAATACAGAAAAAGGTTCATTTATTAATTCACTCCTAAGCTGAAACACAGTCACTGTTTTGATATAAAGACCAGAAAATTTCTCTAATTCTTGTTCTGTCTTGACTTTTATTCAGTGATTTTTTTTTCGAGACCTCTCCCAACTTCTTGTGTATATACCTAAGAAATGAGAATTGGCAATATTTAAGGATAAAGGATTACACATAGAAAATAGATATCACATTTCTGATGCATTTTAGTGATATTTTAGTGTACCTTACAGTATGGCCCCCAGCTCACCTCTGGTTAAATAGTACAGAATAAAAGGAACGATGCAAAGATGAAGCTGAAAAGGTCCACTAGGACTAGATAATAGACCCTTTGGAAGTCATGAGAAGGAGTATGGACTGTACCAAAAGGAAAATGAAGAACTGAAAAGATTTAAGCAAAAGAGCATCAGGATCAGATTTATCTATTTCCAAGTTCATTCTAATTACTGTTTTTGAGTAAAGATTAGTGGAGTGATTAGGGCAGGGTAAAGATTTGAAAACAAAGTAATAGCTATGAGTCTGCTTTTGTAAACCAGGCTAGATATGCTAGCTACTTCAAACAGGATAACAGTAAGAATGCAGAACAGTATATACTTATAAAAGAAGCTACAACAGAATAGTCTCAGATGGAGAGAAGAGTAATTAAGAATATGTCTTCATGCTCAGGCTTGATGGGTTGGCAATTGAGGATACCACGCACTGACAGAGGGTATAAAGGGACAAACACGTTTGGGATGAAACACCTTAAGTTCAATTTTATAAATATTAAGTTTGTACTAACAGGACATTGGAATGAAGGTGTTTATTAATATTTCTGAGATTAGGAGAAAGATCTGAAACGAAAACAGATGTAGGGTATCCTCAGGAAATGGATGGTAAAAATTTTTACCACAGGATGGTAAAAATTTCCAGGTAAAATATATTAAGCAGAAATACTCAAAAGACCTAGGGAAGAGCCCTAAGCAACTCACACTAAATGGTCTGAAAGAAGCTGAGGAGAAACTCCAAAGATAATGGAAGAGAAGCAAGACCATGGCTTCAAGGAGCCACAATGTACAATGATAAAAAGAAACAGAGAGGTATCCATTAAACAAGTTGTTTGTTAATTTGTTGGGGAAGGTTTTAGTAAAGATTAATCCCAGCTGAAGCACTTACAAGCCATGTGAATTCATGCCGGGCATCTGATCAAATCTCATTTTCTTCACCTGTGAAAGAAAAATGCCTATCCTGACTATCTTGTGGTTTTGTTCTGAGCACAAACTATCATAATATGTATGAAAGTACTACATAAACTTTAAACAAAGCATACAGATTAGCATTATTTCAATCATACTGTTCTGAACAGTGTTCCCCAAAATTGGTCCTCTGTTCCACTCACATGACAAGCTGACCTGCACCAGCCAATATAATTTAACAGGAAGGTTTCATTGTTAGGCAAAAGCTGTAAGAAAAAAACGCATAGTTCAACCTATTTTCTATTTTCTGCTACTACCCACTGTAGAAGCATGTTTCAAAACAAATCTTTCATAAACCTAGGTCCTTTTCTACTGTGAGAAGAGCCCTCTGGCTAACTCAGGATAGTATGTAATATGAGGACAATTAAATATTGCTTTAAAGCACTAGAATTTTGAACAAATAAATGCAGCATAAACAGCAGGTTAAAAAACAAAAGCAAAAAAGTGGAAATGTCATCTTAAGTACGCAATCCATGAGAAAATCATGGACATAGTCACAGCACTAATGTACTAATTTTTATTTTATAGCACAGAGTAACTCACTAAACCTCCACATTTCAGAATTCTTAACATAGAGAAGGTGAAATGAACAACAAACAGATACAACCCACTCTCAAATGAAGAAATGCTGGCTGGACAAGGATGATGGTCCATCAATGAGAAGAAATTGCCCACCCCTTCACCATTCTTAATATTGTTGTTTGTACTTCAATTTTTCTTTGCTCCTTAGCATTCATTGGACCTAAATGGTCAACTGGTTGTATGTATGTGTTAAAACCAAAAACACATTGCCCAAGTGGGTTTCTAGGAATGAAGAAGAAACATAACACATAACACATGCTTTAGTCTATTTGTACTGCTACAATGAAATATCTGGAATTTGATAATTAAAAACAGAAATTTATTTTCTCACAGTTCTGGAGACTGGAACATTTTTAAGAACAAGAGATCAGCAGGTTCTGCTCTCGGGGAAGTAGTATTCTCTGCTTCCAAGATGGCACCCTGTTGCTGCATCCTCCAAAGGAAAGGAATGCTGTGTCCTCACATGATTGAAGGGCAAAAGGAGGAAAAGCTGAAGGAAGCCTTTTTTTTTTTAAAAGGGCCTTAATCCCATTCACAAGGGAGGAGTCCTTATGACCTCATCACATATTAATAAAAGTTCCACTTGTTTTTGCATCACATTGGCAACCGTGAATTTTGGACAGGACACATTCTAACAGATCAATAAATAGAAGGACCATACTATGAAGGAGGAATTTTCTTATTCTTCCATTATTAAAAATAAAAGTTACCAATGCCAAATTGCTATTTTCTATGCCTTAATGGGAACATGTGTGCTGGAAAATGGCAATTATTCAACCTAAAACAAAAGCAGAATCCAGGTCAGTGTGAAGCTTATAAGGATCCATTGGACCAGTTCTTTTTACCAAGAACACTTATTTATTTTGGCCTTTGTCCTCCTCGTTAGTATTAACAAACCATGAGAGATGATTATAATTACTTAAATCCCAAAGAAGTTTGAAAGCACATGAAAGAAACACTTGTCAAAAGAAGTTTGCTCCTGACCATTTAAAATGGGAGACAGAGAAGTAAGACATTTCCACAAGTTTTCTTTTAGGGAAAAAAAAAAAAAAAAAATCTGCCAGTGCTGGGGATTAAACCCAGGGCGTTGGCCATGCCAGGCCAACACTCTATTAATGAACTATGCCCTCAGCCCGTAGAATGTCTCAAGGGACAATTTACAAAACAAAGTCTACTTTTTTTAAATCTCCTCTTTTGCATTTTTAACTTTGTAAATTGAAACCAATCTTCAACTCTATAAAGATTATGTGCACTCTTTGAGAGCCTGTACTGCATATTCTGAAAGCAATTTCAGGAGACTGCTCCCGGTTGCTTTATATAAGGGCATAAACATCTGATTAGGTCAACTGCCCAACCATGCTACTTTCTAAAGGGCTTATTCATTAGGATATTAAAACTTCAGAATGAGATGTGTACAACTTTGGTCTCTTTACAATCTCTAGAGTAGCTTTTTTGCTTCTGTATTTCTTACTGTGGTTAGACTTAACTCAGGTACTATGATTGCGGATGCTAGAACTGTGAGCTTGTTAAAACTCCAAATCAACCCATTTTGATTCCTGCCAATGCTGCTTCATGTCACCAACTTGCTAGATCTTTCCTGTGACTGAAATTACCTGTGTATATTCTGTTGCAAGTTTTCATCTTGCAGTGGCTCTGCTTAAAGAGCAGAAACTACTAAATAACGATAGGCTCACCTCACAAATAACTAACGTAACTACTAATCTAGTTTTACAAACTAGGCCTTTTGAATTAGGCTGATTAGAATTATTAAATTCTACTTATTTGTGATAAAGCAATGTAATGAAATACAATAAGAATGAAACTATATTAAAGCATCCTGAATCGACCCAAGAAGTTTGGCGGCAGTGTGAAGCACGATGAGAGTGCTGTACAATCACTCATCAATGTTGATTCAAAAGAGTTAAAAAGTGATCAAGATACGCTTGACCTTCCTAAGAAGTGGAATAATAACAAAAAAAATCTAGAGTATCTTTCTTTAAAAGATCCTCTTGGGGATAAAATCACAATATTTGCTACGAAGTGAACAAGAAGGTTTTAAATAGGCAATTACACAAGTCGCTGGTGGGGTCCAAGGAGGCGGTTACAAAAGTGAGGAAACCGGCAGCACCAGGGGAAGGAGCGCTGGGAGCCAAACACGTCCGCTATGGCGCAAGCCGATGAGTGGAGAGAGGGAGACGGGTGAAGTTCATTCGGAGCTTCAGCGTCCACTCCCGGGGTCAGGACGGTCACGCACAATTTGGGAAATCACCGAACGCAATTACCAGAGCGTACAGGACACCACGCCCACCAAGCTTCCCGCTGCCAAGGACCTGCGGAGACTGCGGGAGGGAGGGGAGGGGAGCGACGAAGGCGGGAGCGAGGAGGGGCGGCACGCGCGCGCACGCGCGCGCGGGCAGGGTAGCGGCGGCAGGAGCACCGAGCCAGTTCCCGGAAGGCGGGCTGCCGGGTGGGTGGGGCGTTACCTGCGCTGGAAGTCCACGGCGAAGGGCTTCAGGTACGGGTCAACCTCCAGGAGTCGGGCCAGGTCGGGCACGTCAGCTAAGGCGGCGGCCAGCGTCGCTTCGGAGCACTTGGCGGGAGCTGCGGGAGTTCCCGGAGCCGCTTGAGCCGCCATCTTCCGCCTCAGCCCGAGTAGCCGAGGCCCGAGAGGGTCGAGTGGGGCCTGCGCGGGAGCGCGAGCTGTAGCCTAGAGAAAGGCTACGAGGGCGGAGCTGGAGGCGAGCCTAGGCGAGCTGCAAAGGCCCAAGGCCCTTTATAGCTGCAGAGTGCGGCCGCCTGCCCCTTTCTCCCCCCCGCCAGCGGGGAGGAGCAGGGCCCGGGGTGGTCTCCGGACGCACGCCCCGAGCGGATAGGAGGCGCCCAGGCTCTCCGCCCACTCACGCGGCTAGCACCTGGAGCCCGCGCGGGCGTGCCCTTTCCTCCCCAACCTCTTCCCTGCCGGCCTAGGACACCCCAGAAGGCGGATCACGCCCCGACTTGGCTCTGCCATGCTCTCCCATACCCCTACCGGTTCTTGGTTCCGGACCAGGCCCTCCGCCTTTTTTCTTTAAGTGGCACAACTGAGTGTTCCCTTCAACTGGATAATGTATATATGGTTTTCTTTAAAGAGACTTTCCTTCTCTACTTTCTGAGAATTTCTTGTGGAGGCAGTGTTTCAAACAAATCAGCTAAATTCACAGGAAGAAGAACAGTCAAGTGGAGATAAAGTGTTGCTGTTACTACCCAGGGCTGTCCTAAGTTTGTCCTGTCTCATGAATTTAACCAAGAGAGGGTATTTTAGGGTCCCCCTCATAATTTGGTGTTCTGATCTATTGTCTGAAACCACAAGAACTTTTCCTATTCCCCATAGAAAAAGGGTCTTTGATAATAGATGTACGAGATTTTCAGTGGTTAAGCTTTGATGACACATGACCTAGAGAAGATCATTAAATTGGAATTCCACTCTGACAAAAACAATGATAAGGCAAGAAATCTCTCTTTTGGCTTAAGTTTGGAAGTGGAAAATTCCTTCTTTTTTTTTTTTTTTTTTTCTTCCTATTAAATGACTGGCTTTTGGTTCAGTGATGCTTTTTTAAGAATACAAAATTGGACACCAGAAGAATTGGACCCAGCAATTCAGGAAGTTTTACCTGAAAACTGGACAGGCTTGAGAATTTCTCAGCCAATGGAAAATTCCAGAGGGTTGTATGGACAAGAAATGGTACTGCTGAGGCTTGGGCCTTGAGTTTTAAAACATCCAAAAGAGTTTTTGTGAAGATTAATAAAGACTTGAAAAATACAGGTCCTCAATGTGAATGATTGGAGGGCTTGGGAAAATCTTAAAGCATGTCATATTTTCCACAAAGAGGATAAAGAATATGCAAATGTTTGTAAAATATAAAACACAAAAGTTTGTAAACTACAAACTTAACACCCCTTAACAAGGCTTGCATAATCTAAGCCAACTGTCTCCAAAACAACCTAAAGCCTGTCTTATCCTTTCTGCCATCCTGACTACCTTTCTAGACACTTTCTCCAGCTTCCCTGTGGTGTGGTCATACTGACTTTTCTGGAACTCACTGAACTCTGCAGCCTCTGAGATCATTTACTTGCTATTCTTTCTGTTGTTAAGAAATCTCTTGCCTGAGCTCTGTGGCTAGTTCCTTCCCAACCTTCATTCAGGTCAAATAACAAATGTCAGTTTATCACTGAGAAGCTTTTCATTCTGTTATCTAAATAGATTCTACAAAATCCTGTATTTCAACTCATTCTCTTCTGTACAACTGTTTACAAAATTATGTGTTTTTCACTTATTAATCTACTTTAGAACATAAGCTCTACAAGAGCAGAAACCTAGCCTATTTTTTTCACCATTGAGCACAATTTGTAGGTGCCAGTCACCTACTCAGGTACTGTAGATAAGCAATGAACACAGTCCTAGTTAAAATTCTGGTGGTGCATGGAACACCAGCATTAATGTTAAGTAAATAGTTCTAGTTTAGGCCTGATGCTTAAGGAAAACTATTCATAATTGACATTTAAACTGAAATGTGGTGACAAGAAGGAACTAGCCATAAAAGGAAGAGCATTACAGGCAAAAAAAGAAAAAGAAAGAGTTGCATAATGAGGAAATTGAGTTGATCTAATCAGGAAGAAAAGAATAAAAAAAGGAAAAGAGGGAAAGAAAAAACTAGTTATGTGTTATATAGTGATAAGAGTGAGTATCAGGAATTGAACAAGAGAGATATACCTGTTTGATCTATTGGCCCTAAATTTATTGGAGAGTTTTGAGCAGGAAATTAATAAGATCTGATTTATATTCTTTTAATATTCTCTATAGGACAGATTGATTATAATGATAGAAGAATAGAAGTAGAAAATTGGGAGGCTACTATAATGCCTAAAGGAAAAGATGATGTCTTGATCTAGGGTAGTAGAGAAAAAGATGAAAAAAGAATTTGAGAAGGACAGGGTGGCAAATGCCTGTAATCCCGGAGGCTGAGGCAGGAGGATGGAGAATTCAGAGCCAGCCTCAGCAACTCAGTAAGGCCCTATGCTGCTTCATCAGATCCTATCTCTAAATAAAACATTGAAAAGAGCTAGGGCTAGGGCTCAAAGGTAAAGTGTCCCTGGGTTCCATCCCTTGTCCAAGAAAAAGAGCTTCAATGTATGATATGATGAATGCCTAAACTATTGTGTAGTTATTTAGTTTTTGTACTAGTTTCCTACAGGTGGAGCTATAAAGTACCACCAATGAATCCTTTCACTTTAGTTCTGGAAAATAAAAGTATGAAGTCATGGTGTCAGTGTGTCAGCAGGATTGGTTCCTTCTGGGTGCCCTAAAGAATAATTTTTCTATGCTTCTCTCCCAGTTTCTGATATTACCCTGCAGTCTTTGTATGCAGTTGCATCAGTCCAATCTCTGCTTCCATCTTCACGTGGCATTTTCCCTATATCTCCATCTTTGCATATGGTGTCCATTAAAGTTTGTATCTGCAAAGTCTCCCAAGGCCCAAGTTTGGCCCTCAACATGGCAATATTGGGAAGTGGTGGTCAGTTTAAGAAGTGAGGCCTAATTGGAAGTCTGGGTCATTGGGAGCATGCCCTTGAAAAGTTTAGTGAGATCCCAGCACCAGTTTTATCTCTTTGCTCCCTGTCCATTAGGTAAGTGCACCATTAAGTGTCCATTAAGTAATTGTTCCATCACATGCTCCTGCCAAAAACAGTCCTAAAAACAACAGGGCCAACCGATCATGGACTGAAACCTTGAAAACTGACACCAAAACAAACATTTTCTCTTTGTAAGAAGATTATATGAGGTATTTGTTACAGTGGCAGCTGCCTAATAGTGTCCTTTTTATAAGGTCACTGGCTGCATTAGATTAGGGACCTGCCTTATTCCAATAAGGCCTCATCTTAACTCATTATACATTCAGTGATCCTTATTTCCAAAGAAGGTCAATTTGAGATACCGAAGATTAGGGTCTCAATATATCTTTGAGTTAACTGCTGCTTTCTGATATGTGTTTCATGTTACTCTGAAGTTCTGTTGGTTCTATTTATGTGTTCTTACTAGTCAGGAATATTTTGTCAAATTTTGCTTCCCAGTAGTTTACATTATAAAATTAAAAGTAATTGATACCTGCTACAGTATATTAACCTTAAAAACTTTGTGCCAAGTAAAAAAACCCACAAATTATATGATTCTATTTATATGAAATATGCAGAATATGCAAATCTGTAGAGACAGAATGTAAGAGTATTCACTTCCTAGGGCTGAAAAATAAATGAAGAGTAGCTGCTAATGGACATGAGGCTTCTTCCTGTGCTAAAGAAAAATTTCAAAAATTGTGGTTGTGGTTGTTCAGTTTTATGAATATACTAATAGTACTAAGTTGTACATCTTGAATGTATGAATTGTACAGTATATGAATTAAATTTCAATAAAGCTGTTTTTTAAAATACCAAAAAAGATTTTTGAAGCATATGATAATATTAGATATGCTTTTTAAAGTACATATTTCTCCAGTTGAACATTATTCAGAAAAATAAAGGAAAATGAAAGGGCTGAGAACAAAATCTGGTGAAAAGGGAAGTAAAAGTGGCATCTGAAAACACAAAGGAGAAATTTGAAAAAGAATGTGATCAGTAGTAGTCTTCATATCTTTAATAATGTCATTGAGAATCCAAGCCCCCTGGTTTCTTCATGTCTTCATTGACCTCATGTTTTGTCTTCACTTGGTCCTGAAATGGCTACCATAGATCTAAGCACCATTCTCTAATAAGACCATATATAAAGGAAAGAAAAATGAATGTTTATCCCATGTGTGTTTACCAAAAGGAAAACTTTTCCCATATGTTGATCACACATTCTCTCTTTAGCCACCCCTAGATCAGATGCCTATCACAAAACCACTGGCATAAAAGAATATAACTATCAGAACTTAAACTTTATTAAGCTTCAACTAATTGTGATTCACTGCTTAAATTGTGCTCCCCTTCCTTTACCAAATTATATCCAACATATTATTAAAATGGTGATTCTATTCACATAGAAGAAAAAGGATGGTTAATCAACATAACTGTCACATCTTCCTTTACTATTCCTCCCAAATCCCACTACCCACGAAAATTGTTTCCTTGTGAGATACCAAAGTCTCCTTGTGATTTTGCCATCTTGTATAGCAGAACCCCATCCTGAAATCAACACCATAATTATGGAGTCTATTTCACTGCAGATTTCTCCTATCTTTAAAAACTCCTTCCTTGAGCAAGGCCACCACACTTTTATGGGTCTGCACTACATAAAGTGTGCCAAACCAAGAAGGTAATTTAGAGCATTCACTGAAGACAGGGAGCCTTTTCCTTTTTAGGAAGGTGCACGCTTCTCCTCATCTATGAGTCCTGAGGAGTATGTGCACCAAGATAAAGCATATTTTCCTAATCCTTACAAGGACATTGTATAGGAGAATAGTAGCCCTGCCCTCAGTTTGTCCCCCAACACTACTACCCCTATCAATAATACTCCCCAGTGTTCATTGCTAAATTCTTGAGATATTTCCTGTTTTATGCACTCTGGACTATGTGAGCAATGGATGTGTAAAGCCATAGTGGGATAGGAGAAAAAAATAAAACACAAGAAGATTTCTGATTAATGGGGAGAGCACAGATGAGACTGGACATCAAACACTTGAAATAGTGGTACATGTCCCAATCAGTTTTTGTTTGACATTGCTTAATAAGCTGAGTGTGTAAGCTCAAAGAGTAAATATTTGAATGAAGCTAAAATTGGAGATTTACAGGGTAAATATAGGTCAGCAAGAATGAGAACTTCTGGTGCTAGTGAGGATATCACTGTTGCTTATTAGCCATGTAATTCAGTTAATAAGGAAATAGAGCTTTTAAATCATGATATCCATAATGCATATTCATACTTTTATTTATGATTCTGGATATGTAATACTTAAATATGGAAGACATATGAGGGAATGGATTTTTTTAATATTAAATACTTAACATGTAAAACCAAATACTTAACTGCATAACATATATATGGCATTATGTCAAAGCATTATGGTGATGGTATATGGAAAGACATTTGATATGATCCATTAAGGTATTTATAGTATTGTACTGTAAATTAAAACTTTAACAATGATAGCTCCAAATAATACAGTTGTATTAAAATTATATTTTAAGTAATTATATTTTAAAATGTTATTTCTCTCCCTCTCCCCACCCCATTAATATCATCTTATTTGAAGAAAAGTAATTTAATTGGATATTTATTCCTTTAAATTCCTCCATGAAAAGGACTAAAAATGGATGAAGCAGTGATTGCACAATTTTATGAACTTACCAAAAATCGTTGGATTATACATTTAAGACAGTTGAATTTTATGGCATGTAAATTCTACCATACAAAATTATTTTTTAAATTTCCCCAAAAAAACTATAACTCAGAATCCCATTGTTGTGATTTAGATCTAGGATATTCCCTAAAAATCTCATGTGTTAGGCAGTACAGCCAACTTCAGAGGTGAAAATATTGGATGATGAGAGCTGTAACCTCATCAGAGGATTAATACATTTGATGGATTAATAATTTGAATGAACTCCTAGTATTAACTGTAGGCTGGTACAGGAGGTATTTCACTGGGTCTTGCCTTTAGGGATTTGGCTACCTGACTCCTCTGTCTGTTTCCTGGTTGCCATGAGCTGAGCAGATTTCCTCCACACAGCAATGATATTCTACTACACCTTAGGTCCAGAGCAGTGGAGTTGACCAGCATTGGACTGAACCTCTGAAACCCTCAGCCCCAAATAGACTTTTTATCCTATAAGTTGTTCTTGCCAGTTATTTTAATCACAGTGACAGAAAATTGACACAACCACTAAAAAGTAGACAAATGTTGACTCCCCAGCTTCCAAAATGACATCCACTTTTTTTCTGTAGGGTAGGGGCTTGATAGTCTTCCCCTTCAGTACTTGCCAAACTTCTCACAGTATTCTGGGAAAAGAGAAGTTCTTTCTGTCTTGAAACCTGTTCAACCCTTCTACTTAGGTGACCACATGGTGAGTGTACAAGTGATGGGAATTTTGCCACCTGGAAATCAGAGTGAAGCAAACAACTTTTTCCTGAGATGGTACTGAACAGTTTTTTAAAGGACAATGATTTTCAATTACTTCTGTCATAAGTTGAACGAGAACCAGTGACCTAAAGGTGAATGAATCCTCTGAGTAACTGGTTGTCTCCCTTAGAACTGAAACAATTTCCCTGAGTCTCAAACCTGTCCAAGCAAAATGGCAATTTTTATTTCACTCAAAGTTATAGGCTTTCTTTATGCCTTTATGTTAGCTCTGTTGTTTATTTTATATCTGAAATTTCCTGTTATCCTAGAGTGTTCCTTGAATTTTTTTTTTTTTTACAAAATTTTAGGCACCAAATCTTATAATAGATTGGATAACTGAGTTTGTCAATAGAATTTTTCCAAAAGAAGACTTCAGTGATTATTCAGAATTATAGCTGATAATAAACAGCACTTTCTGCAGTATAGGTAGAGTTCAATGTGTGTATGTGTGTGTGTGTCTAAAACTCTTAATAACTAAAAGAAAGTTACACAGAGAGAATACTGTATACAGTATGGATTAGTGGGAGTCAGGATTTTAACCCAAGTAAACCCTTTGCAGAGTCCATGATCTTAAGAATTATTTTATGTTTAGTCAGAAAGATGAATATAAAGGATAATATAGAGATGTGGTTTTTTTAATTATTATTTTTATTTGTTCTACTTAGTTGTACATGACAGCAAAATGCATTTCAATTCATCAATGTAATGCAACATTTCAATTCTCTCGTTGTACATGGTGTAGAGATGCACCATTCATGAATTCATACATGTACCTAGGGTAATGATGTCCATCTCATTCCACTATCTTGCCTACCCCCAAAATCCCTCTCCACCCTCCCCTTTGCCTAATACAAACTTCCTCCATTCTCCCCCACCCCCATCATAGATCAGCATCCACTAATCAGAGAAAACATTTGGCCTTTAGTTTTGGGGGATTGTCTTACTTCACTTAGCACAATATTCTCCAACTCCATTCGTTTACCTTCAAATGCCATGATTTTATTCTCTTTTAATTCTGAGTAATATTCCATGTGTGTACATATATATACATACACATATGCATATATATGTATATATATGTACATATATACACAATACCACAGTTTCTTTATCCATTCATCTATTTATGGGCATCTAGGCTGGTTCCACAGTTTTGCTATTGTGAATTAAGCTGCTATAAACATTGGTGTAACTATGTCACTATAGTATGCTGATTTTAAGGAACCTCGAAATAGGGTCAGGGAAAGGTTGGGGAAATTACCACATAAAATTTGAGTCAGGAAACCTACAGATTATGTAATGTACTTGAATGAGATGAAGACATCTCCAACTGCCATCACCTATTTTAGTCACTTGAATGATCATCCACCAAAAGATATGTCTATGTCTTGATTCCAGAACCTGTGGATATTATCTTATTTCTAATAAGGATATAATTAAGTTAATGATCTTGAGATGAAGATGTCATCTTTTATGGTCTATGTTAGTCCTAAATCAATGGCAGTTGCCCTATAGAGAGACATTCAGAGGGAACAGAAGGGGAGACAGCAATGTGACCGTGAAGTCAGTGATGCAGTTACAAGTCAAGAAATATCTACAGGCATCAGAAACTGGAAGAGGCAAAGAACAGATTCTCCCCTAGTCTTACAGGAAGTGTAGCCCTGACAACATTTGATTTTTAGACTTTGAGCCTCTAGACTGTGAGATAATACATTTCTGTTGTTCAAAGCCATTTAATTTGTAGCAGTTTATTTTGACAGCTTCAGTAAACTAACACATCAATTCATAGCAGTCCATTTTAAATGAGTTCTCAATAATTTCAAGTCTGTCACTAGAAAGGTACCACCTCAAGGCAACTTACTAATTTAGAAAGGAGAAGGCAGAGTTACCTTATTTTGGCTATATCTATTAAAAGTCTAGGTAGGTGGATATTCCAGAACCCGTGGATATTACCTTATTTCTAATAAGGATATAATTAAGTTAATGATATTGAGATGAGGCTGTCATCTTTTATGGTCTAGGTTAGTCCTAAATCAATGGCAATTGCCCTACAGAGAGACATTCAGAGGGGACACAAGGGTTCTGTCCACAGGTTCTGCCTTATTTTGGCTATATCTAATAAAAGTCTAGGTAGATGACTACTGTAATTTGGATTTTGAATGTTCCTGAAAGAGCATATGTTGAAGGTGTTATTGTCAGCATGTGGCACTAGAAGATAGAACCTTTGGGAGGTAGGGCCTAATGGAAGAAAGTTAAGTCACTGTGGCCAGGCCCTTAAGGGGATACTGAGAATGCAGACCCTTACTTCTCTCCCTTGGTTTTTATTTTCTTCCCAGTCACCATGAGGTTTACAGACATCTTCTGTCACACATTCCCACCATAATGTACTATACCATCTCAGGCCCAAAGTGATAGAGCTAAGCAACCATGGACTGAAAGCATGAGCCAATATTAATTATTCCTCCTAAGTTGATTGTTTCAGATGTTTGTTACGGTGACAGAAAACTAACATGGTAGCCTTCCCTGACTCTTACTTCACCACAATAGGAGAATTTGATGCAATACTCCAATTGCCCAACTCAAAAAACAAGTGAGCCTGATAATATTGAGGTAAATTATAATATGAGGGGTTTAAAATACATTACTGCTTCTGTGAAAAACAAATAAGTCATCTTCAAAATGAAACTTTGCAACATTATATTTCTAAAGTCCTATGCTGTATATTTTGCTCGAGAGAATTATCTTAAAAACTACATTATTTATGTGGGGCATGATGGTGCACACATGTAATCCCAGCTTCTCAGGAGGCTAATGCAGGAAGATTTCAAGTTCAAGACCACTTTGGCAATTTCGCAAGACCCTGTCCTGAAATAAAAATAAAAAGGACTGGAGATATAACTCAGTGGTAAAACAATCCTGGGTTTGATCCCCAAAACCCCTTAATTTTTTTTTATATTACTAATATGGTTTAGATGTGAGTGTCCCATCAAAGCTCTTGCATTAATGCAGGATTGTTCAGAGATTAAATTATTGGGCTGTGAGAGATGTAACCTAAAACTCCTTGTTTGAATAGACAACTGGGTGCTAATTATAGGCAGGTGGGTCCTGAAAGGAGAAGGTGGGTCACCAGGGCCATGCTGAAGAATTTATCTTCCACACAGCCTCTTCCCCTTTCACTCCCTGCTTCCTGGCCACCAAGAACAAGAGTAAAGTTCCTCCACAACACCCTTCAGCCATGTGTCCTATCTCATCTTTGGGCCTAGAGAAATGGAGTTGACCTATGAGGAACTGAAACTCTGAAACCATGAGCCAAAATAAACTTTTCTAAGTTGTTCTTCTTGGGTTACTTTGGTCAGTGACAGAAAACCAACAGTGGAAAAAAGAAATGACCCAAGTTAACTTTGGAAAGTAGGGTTTTTCCTGGATACCTAAGGATAAAAGCAAAAATAAGTAAATAAATTTCATGCTTTAATTTAGCATATATATATATGCATATATATATATATATATATATATATTTTTTTTTTTTTTTTTTTTTTTTTTTTTGGGTACCAGGGATTGAACTCAGGGGCATTCGACCACTGGGCCACATCCCCAGCCCTTTTTTGTTTTGTTTTGTTTTTATTAGAGACAGGGTCTCACTGAGTTGCTAAGTGCCTCGCCATTGCTGAGGCTGGCTTTGAACTTGCAATCCTCCTGCCTCAGCCTCCCAAGTGCTGGGATTACAGGCGTGCGCCACCGCGCCCGGCTTAGCAGAAGTATTTTTCATGGTAGTATGAGCTAGGAATTCTGAAGTTATTCTGCCTGTATATCTTGGTTGAACAAACAAATGAATAAACTGTAGATAATCTGCACCAGGTTTCTTACTGTCAGAGATAAAAGTTACAAATAAGCAATGGGAGGAGAATAGCCAAAACCCCATGGTGCCTAATTATAATCAGTGATAATCATATAAACACATGCAAAGAGAAAAATACAGAGAAATATTTGTGTGTGTCTATGCACATGGGTTTATATAATACATGTATTTTTTACTTCTGTCTTCTGAAACTGTTTAGCAAGCACACCCAGCTCCCAGACCTTAGTTTCTGCAAAACTTTCCCCAGGCAACAGAAGCAGCTGATTCTTGGATTGGGTAGGGAAATGCAAGATAGACCAGGATTTTTTTTTTTCTTTAATGTATTGATGCATGTCAAACACACACAGATGCCAACCCAAAAGAATCCCCAATGGTGAAAAGACAAATCATTTGAGCAACAAAATAACACTAGTATTGCATTATAACCCAAAGAACATTCACAAGTACATCCCTAATATAAAGGATTGACTAAATGCACAGACAGGGAAAAAAAGAAAAAAAAGTCTTGCTTACAGAAACATTCCAAATAATTTATATAGAGCCTCTAGCATGCTGGAAGTAAAGCTTAATTCTCCTTCACTTGAATGTGGGCTGGACTTGGTCACATACTTCCAACTATGCAAAGAGGAGAAAGCCAGTGTTTTTAATGAAGAAACCTGTCAGACTTCACCTTAACCAAGTGATCAAGGTTAACACCATCAATGATAGGACAGGTTGTTTAGAAATGATGTGATGGGAAACACACTTTGCCTCTGAGAAATTCTTTCCCAAATCCATTGAAAACTCCTAATTATATGAAAATAGACAAAAAAAATTGAGGGAGATAATACAAAATACCTGACCAGTACTCTTCAAAATTGTCAAGGTCATGCCAAAAACAAACAAAGACAGAGAAGATGTCACTGATTGAAGGGGGCTAAAAATAGAGGATGACTAAATGGGAAGTGGTGTCCTGGAATGGATACTGGAAGAAATGAAAGTTAATGGTGAAATATGAATAAGGTTTCTAATTTAGTTAATAGTGTTATGTCCATGCTAGTTTCTTTGTTTTGATAAATGTGTACATATAAAATGCTAACATCAGAAGTAGGATTAAGGGTATATAAGAACTCTTTGTACTATCTTGAAAACTTCTGAAAATGTAAAATTATTCCAAAATATATTTTAATCTAAATAACAACTATGATAACATCTTAACACCTATGAATTTTGCAGTGAAAATACATGAAGATTTCATAAAATTATTCCATTATATTTAAATTTTCATTATTTTTAGGAAAAAAATATTGCGATATTTATTGTCCCTTTTTCTCCTGTGATATTTACTCCTTAAACAAACTTTAGTCAGTATTTAAATTAAGAACATATGATGATTTTTAATGTTGTAGTTAATCAAAAATTTCTGTCTCTTCTAGTTGAATTAGGTGTAATGGATTTTCTCAGCTTCTATGAACTCTTTTGAGTTTATAAGGCTGCCACTTAGTTATCTTGTGGCATAGTGTTCTGAGAAATTTAAAGGAACTGCTACAAGTACCTAATTAATCCTTACAAAGTTGAGATAATCTGATTCATTAAAAGAACAATGTGTTCCTGGCACTGAACTAGAAATTTTTAATTACCATTTTGTACTTTGCAGATAACTTGATCTTAGTGAAAAAAAAAAAAAAAAAGTGACTGTCTCTAGGTGACATACCAAAAAGTTTAAAACACAGAGTTGTAGGAAATATAGGAAATAAGAGGTGAAAGACATGTATTTTAAGAATTTATTTTTCTCATTTTGAGATAATATTTTGGAATAAATTTTGTGATTCTTAAAACAGTTTAAGTAGAAATTCCTTATTTTATCTATCTTTATAACCAGTTATAATATTTCATTCTAGCAGCTATACAAATTTTCATATCACTGACTTAAACCATTGGACAGCTTGAAATTGATTTCCAATATGAATTAATTCTTCTACTGTTTGTTTCCACATATTTCTATTCATACATCTTTATTTCATCTAGATGTTTCCTACTTTTCAAGATTTTTGTTTTTTTAATTAATAATTGCAATAACGCATTACAAATTTGAAATAATTCAGTGTTTATAGATAATTCAGTGAAATAGGATATTGGACTTGATACTGATTGTTAAAAATTCCTCTTTCAGAAAGTTTCTGTTCTTGTATAAAATTATTAATTTAAGTGTGAGCTTACCTATATCAAATCATCTTTTGACAACTTTTTCAGAGATAACTAATCTTGCAGCTATTCCTATATATCCCATATTTATTAATACCTGCTAAATTAATGAACATTTGGGAAGGGAGTATTCCCCTAGGCCAAACATACTAAATTATATAATGAAGGGGTTTATCATTTAATCAGATTCAAGAGTCCATTAGTTACACTGTATTTTTAATATAAAAATTTGTTTGACAGAGAAAGATTGAAACTTTTCCTTAGGATGAGGTTATAAAAAAAATTTAAGATCTAAGAATAGTGCTGTTATAAAAGGATCCATTATTAAGATCAGCTTAGACTTAGTTCTCAGTCAAAAATGGAATAATAGGGTCTGTATTTACCCTCATGCATGAAACAACAAAAATATCAAATCCAGCTACTGGGCATAAGGCAACCCCAAATAGTGATTTTTAAGAGATGGAAAACAATTGAGATGGACCCTCTAAATATTGTAGCTTCCTGCTGTGAGAGAATGTGGAGAGCAGTGATCTAAATCATAGCCTGTCTGACTCTTGTGGCTGCATTTGTGCTGGGAGCTGCCTATGCAAAGTGCAGGTCAAGATGCCCAGTTGCTGTGGTCATACTGGCCAGTTCAGCACCTTCTCCCAGGGATAGTGAATTCTGAACCAAACAAGATGACCCTAATGTTTCACCAGTCCTATGTCCTTCAGGTTGCCTGCTTTGCTGAAACTTTCTACAATTAACCTTTGATGATGAAACCTATATAATAAACTTGCTGAGCTAGCTCTGGGGTCAGTCAAGCCTCACCAAGCCTTGGCTATCCACCTGGCCCCAGCTTTTTCTCCCTATGTGTGCCTATTTGTTTATTCTTTATACCCCATCGCCCCAGCTCATCTGGTATCCCTTTAAAAGATAGTTTATCCCTTTAAGAGAAGTTTCAAGTCATTTTTCAGGGAAAGGGATAGGGAAGCAGCCTGTGTTGGTCAGCTTTTTTGTCACTGTGACAATATACCTGTCAAAAGCAACTTAAAAGAAGAAAACTAAATTGTGGCTCATGGTTTTAGACTTTCACTCTGTGGTGGGCTGATGCTGGTGCTCTGGGACCAAGATGGGGCAGAACATCCTCGAGGAAGGGCATGGTGGAGAAAAGTTGTTCACTTCATGGTGTCCAGAAAGCAGAGAGAGAAAAGGGAAAGGGACTGCTGTAAGATGAACTCTTCCAGGGCATACCCCCATTAGCCCACCTCCTCTATGGGCATGCCCCACTTGCTACAGATATCACTCAGTCAAAATAGGATACACTAATTAGGTTACAGCCCTCACAATCAAACGATTTTACCTCCATATATTCCTGCATTAACAAGAGCTTTTGGAGGACACCTCATATCCAAACCATAACAAGACCCAATGAGGTAGAAGCTAAGAGACTAGAAAGAACAAGCTGGCTAGAGTTTATAGGAAAGAATATCACATAGAAGGGAACTGAAGAGAAGAAAACCTCAGTCATGCTGAAGTTCCCAACTCACTATTTAACAGAACAATAATTGGTGCATATATTTGGAGAGACTACCAGGAGTAGTTAAAAAAAAATCCGAAAGAATTAAAGGGAACAACGCTTACCACTTATCAGTTACACAAAACCAGGCAAAGTACCTAGTTCTTACAGCCAAAGTAGAAAAAATCATGTAGCACTACATAAAGTACTGAGGCAAGCCTTGTCTTAGCATTTGGAATTAATTAGCCCCAAACTGACTACTTTCCTGGACCCACCTAACACATCATAAAATTTAAGACCCTAAATTGTTTACAAGGAACTGCATGTAAGAACAAAACTTAAGAATATTTATGGGAGTATGAAAACATTCACTCAACCAGTAAAATCTGTAAGGTCTGGCATTCAATCATGCAGTGAAGCAAGAAGGCACAATTGAGGAGAATGATCAATCAAAACTGACTTAAAACTGACAACAGTGTGAAAATTAGCAGACTCAAGGACATAAAGACAGTTATACCTGCATTTCATATATACAAAATGTTAACTAGAAATATTGAAGATAGTGGAGGTGGGGGAAGCCTTCATCAAACTTATAGAAAGGAAAGCTAAAATGTTTGAGGTAAAGATTTAGGGTATTAAAGAAATAGCTACAGAAAATATTCAAAAGTTAAAACGAAAAAAAAAAACAATTTTAATAAAAGAATGTAAACAATATTAGGAAACTGTGGAAAGAATTTAAGCAACTGTGTGTGTGTGTACGTGTGTGTGTGTGTGTGTGTGTGTGTGTGTGTGTGTAATGTGCACGCGCATGTAATTGCAACCCTAAAGGACAGAGAGAGAGGGTACATGAAAAATTTTTGAAGAAATAAGGGCCAATATTTTCTAGTTTAGAAAAACTAAACCCTCACATTCCAAAGAGCTAAATGAGCCCTAAGTGCAAAAATCCTCAAAAAAAAAAAAAAAAAAAAAAAAAAAAAAACTACACCAATTCACTTCATAATTAAGTTATTCAAAGTCTGTTATAAAGACTCTTAAAAATGACCAGAGGAAAAAAAATAATAAATAGAGGCAAGCCGAGATAAGAGGAGGAGCAAAATTTTCACTGAAAAAATCCAAGACATTGGAGCAATATATTTAAAGTTGTGAAGGAAAAGATTGACAATACAGAGTTTAAGACTCAGTGAATGTAACTGTTCAAAATAAATATGAAATAAAGATACTTCACACATACAAATGTCCAAAGAATTCACCTTCAGGAAACCTACACTACAAGAAAATTTAAAGGAAATCTGTCAGATGCATGAAAAATATCAGCTGAAAATATACTTCTAAAGGAATGAAGAACACTAGAAAAGGTAACTACTTGAGTTTAAATATATATAAAAAGGTAATTGACTGTTTAAGCAAATATATAACATGGAATTATTTTAAAAATTTTTGAACTCAAAGGTATAAAAGGGAAGAACAAAGAAAGATGGGAACAGATAGAAATCAAATAGAAAACTATATACTTACACCTAACAATGTTAATAATCATATCAATATAATTTCAAAGTTTAAAAGGCAAAGATTGTCAGAATGGCTGAAATAACTAAATGTTACTTATTATAAATTTAATATAAATATGGAAAAGAGGTGTTATTCAAAAGAAAGCTGGAGCCAGTTGTGATAACACATGACTGTAATCCCAGTGACTCAGGAGGCTAAGGCTCTAGGTTTGAGAGTTTGAGGCCAGCCTCAGAAATGTAGTGAGGTCCTAAGCAACTTAGGGACATCTTGTCTCAAAATAAAAAAAATTAAAAGGACTGGGGATGTAGCTCAGGGATAAAATTTCACTGGGTTCAATCCCTAGTACCAAAAGAAAAAGAAAAATAATATGAAAGAACATTTTCAAAGCAAATGATATCACTGGAGATTAAAAAATGTAATTTCATAATGATAAAGAGTCTGTTTTTCAAAACGCAGAAACATTTTTAATATGCATCTACTAAAACATGTTTAAAATACATAAAGCAAAAACTGATAGAACTATAAGAAGAAGTAAACAAATCCACTATCATAATTAGAGATTTCATCTCTCTTTTGATAAATGATAGAACAAGTAAACAGAAAATTAGTAACAATATAGGATATTTGAAAAACATTGTCAACTCACTTAACCTAATTGACATTGCCAGAAGATTCTATCCAACATTGATAGAACACACACTTTCCAGTTTCATATGGAAATCTTATGCACAAAAAAAAAATCTCTGGGCCACAAAAGAAATCTCAGTACCTTTAAAAGGATTAAAATTATAATAAGGGCTCTTAGAACGCTATGGAATCAAATGAGAAATCATCAGAAATATATTTGGAATATCCCAAGGTGTTTGGTGTTAATTAACACACTTCTAAACAAATAGATTAAAGAAGAAATCAAATATAAATTAGAAAATATTTTAAACACAATGAAAATGAAAACACAACATAACAGGAGAAGTAAACATTCAAATCAGTAATTTTAGTTCCTACACCAAGGAATTAGAAAACAAAGTCATAACTAAACCCAGAGTAAATTGAAGAAAGGAAAAGATGAAAACATAAATAATGTAATAGGAAACAAAATCAATGGAGAAAATGAAAAAAAAAAATTCTAAAACTAATGCATTGGAAGATGTTTAAAAAGAAATTCCTGAATAGTTAAGAGACACAGCAAGAGAAAATAGAATCAGTAACATTATTATGCACATTGTAGGGTCAGTATGAAAAAATTTATGGCTATAAATTCAAGAATTTATATGAAATATAAATGGTCCTTGAAGGTTGGTTTCATAGCTTAGCTATTGTGAATTGTGGTGTTATAAACATTGATGTGGCTGCATCCCTAAAATGTACTGATTTTAACTCCTTTGCATATACATAAATGAGTGGTATAACTGGGTCAAATGGTGGTTCCATTCCTAGTTTTTTTTGAGGAATCTCTATACTGTTGATGCTCACCAACAGATGAATGGATAAATAAATTGGGCTATACGTACACAATGAAATATTACTTGGTCATAAAGAAGAATGACTTTATGATATTTGCTGGTAAATGAATGGATCTGGAGATTAACATGCTAAGTGAAATAAGCCAATCCCAAAAAACAAAGGGCAAATGTTCTCTCTTATATGTGGATGCTAACTACAATAGAGGGTGTGGGGGGGGGGGAAATAGAAGAGCAATGGATTAAACAAAAGGGAATGAAAGTAAGGGAGGTAGGATTCCAGGAAGAGGAAAGGCAGAGGATAACACTGCTGAAATACAGGCCTGACAACTCCACCCTGTGTGACATAGAGTGTGCCTAAGAGACCAGGAGAAGAAGTTTACATAGGGTATAACTGGCCATGGAAACCCACTCACAGCTCTCCCCCGCCCCATCTAATCTGGGTGCTTGCAGGACCAGCTGGGAGAAATGCTCCTGGCCAGGAATTTGAAAGGGTGGTTGTGGGAAAGATTGGAGACTGACCTAGAGACCAGGAAACATGGGGTCCACAGATGACCTAGTGAACTAAGAATTGGCTCCTCCACCACAGGAGTGGAACCCAGGGGAGATCCTTGGGGTGAAGTCTTTGAGCGTGGACTGGCAATTGCTGGGCCCTGGAGGTGTGCTGATTTTAAATCTCCAGACCAATTGGTATTCACTAAAGAGCCTAGAGCCCACCTAAGCCTAAAGCCCACTTCCAGGAATTCCACTTGTGGAATTACCTCTCTCGCTCCAGCAATCCAGAGGGTGGAGCATCATGGTCCAGACAACCCCACCTAACACTGCTGAGAAGCTGAGAATCTTTTGAACTCCAGTAGAAAAAATTCTTTAACTTTTCATCAAGATTGTTTCTCTCTCTCTCTCTTTTTTGTGGGAGGTCCTATTTTCTGTTTAATCATGACCTTAATGATCCATGGACATTTATATATAGTCTTTTTTTTCCTAGCATTTTTGAAACCAGTTATTTTTCATGGATTGTTTTTTTGAGGACTAGGATGTTTGATTAGTATATTTCAGTTCTGTTTTGTATTCTTCTATTTTTATTGTTAATTTTTAAAATTTTACTATATATATTTTCCCTCTCACTTATTTCCCTCAATTCTCTCTCTTTTCTTGCACTAACAACTAATCTCTACAGTTCTTTCACTATTCCTTTTTTTTTTTACATCTATCTTCTCTCTTCCTCCCTCATAATCATCACATCCTATATGACTTCTCTTCTCTCTTTGTTCACTAATCAAAATTGTAAACACTTTTTCAAAATTACTGTTTTATTGTAGGCAAAAACTGATCATATCATTTCTGTTTATTGTCATGATATTGTAGATGTCATAGCAGGAACTATTTGGTTTTATGCTGTATATTGTTTGAATTTACTGTTGTTATTATTTGTCTCCCCTAAATAGTAAGGCACTGGAAACCTTCAAAGCACTATAAGTCCACATGGTAGAAACTCTACTACCTCATAGCCATAGTATTAGATGGGTAGACACATAAACAAGATGAAAAAGCAAGGGCACAAATTGCCCCAAATGACCCAAGATATTCCAATAACAGAATCCATTAACACCACAGTGGAAGAACTGTCAGAGAAAGAGTTTAGACTGTACATAGTTAAACTGAACTGCAAAGTGAAGGATGATATAAGGAGTGCAATCAGAGAGAAAATACAGAAAGTGAAAGATCACTTCAATAAAGCAGAGATTAAAAAAAAAAAGCAGAAATCCTCAAAATAAAGGAATCAATAATCAATAGAGAAATTAAAAATTCAGTTGAAAGCATCACCAACAGACCAACAAACAAGATCACATGGAAGACAGAGTTTCAGGCAATGAAGAAAATTATAATCATGAAAATAAAGTTGACTATGGAGAAAAGATGTTAAGAGACCATGAATAGAACTCTCAAGAAATATGGGATAACTTGAAAAAAAAAAACAAATTTAAGATTTATTGGGATAGATGAAGGCTTGGAGATACAAACAAAAGGATTGTACAATTTTTTTCAATGAAATAATATCAGAAAATTTCCCAAACCTAAAGAATGAAATGGAAAATCAAATACAGGAAGCTTACAGGGACCCCAAATGTACAAAATCACAACAGACTCACAACAGGTCACAGTATTATGAAAATGCCTAACATACAGAATAAGGATAGAAATTTAAAGGCTGCCAGATAAAAATATCAGATTACATTTAGAGGAAAATCAATTCGGATATCAGCTGATTCCCAACAAAGACCCCCAATGCTAGAAGTTCTTGGAATAATGTATCAAAAGCTCTGAAGGAAAATGGATTACAATCAAGAATACTATATCTGGCAAAATTAAGCTTCAGATTTGGAGATGAAATAATACCCTTCCATAGTAAAAAAAAAAAAAAAAAAAAAAAAAAAATTCAGAAGAATTCACAACTAGAAAGCCTGCACTATAGAACATCCTCAGCAAAATAGTCCATGAAGAAGAAATTAAAAATAAAAGTGAAAACCAGCAAAGGGCAAAACTACACTAAAGGAAAAGTCATCCAAAGGAGAAACTAATTCAAATTAAAAACCAGATATAAATCAAAATGACAGGGAATAAAAATAATATCTCAATAATGTCTTTGAATGTAATGGCCTAAACTAGACATAGACTATCCAGGCATGGTGGGGCACTCCTGTAATCCCAGTAGCTCAGGAGACTGAGGCAGGAGAACTAACAGTGGAAACCTAGCCTCAGTAACTTAGTGAGGTGCTAAGCAACTCAGCAAGACCCTGTCTCTAAATAAAATATAAAAAAGGGATGGGAATGTGGCTCAGTGGTTAAGTGCCTCTGGGTTCAATTCCTGGCTCCAAGAAAAAAAAAAAAAAAAGAAAAAAGAAAAAGAAAGAAAAGACAAGACATAGGCTGTCAGATTTGATTAAAAAACAAGACCCAGCAATATGCTATCTCCAAGAGACTCACCTCATAGGCAAAGAGACCCATAGACTGAAGTTAAAAGGATGAGGAAAAATATCATCCACATGGACCTCATAAACAAGCAGGGATTTCTATCTTATTATCAGATAAAGCCAAAGTTAATCAGAAGGGACAAAGATGGTGTACTACTTAAGGGAACTATGTATCAACAAGACATAACCATGATTTTTAAAACCTTACCAATTTCAAGAATCACATAGACCCATAACACAATAATACTATGTGACTTTAACACACCTCTCTCACCACTGGATAGATTCTCCAACAAAAACTAAATAAAGAAGCAATATAACTAAAAAATACAATTAATAATCTAGACTTAACACACATATACAGAATACTTCATCCATGAATGACTGAATACACTGTCTTCTCAGCAACACACAGATCCTTCTGTAAAATAGACCATATCTTAAGGCACAAAGCCACTCTCAACAATCACACACACACACACAAAATAGAGATGATCTATTAAATCATAAAGAAATGAAATTAGAAATCAATGATAAAATAAAAAATAGAAGTTACTCTAACACCTGGAGACTAAGTAATACACTATTGAATGACCAATGGATGGCAGAAGAAATCAGGGATGAAATTTAAAAAAGTACTTAGATGTAAATGAGCATAGTGATACGACATACCAAAATCTCTGGTACACTATGAAGGCAATGCTAAGAAGAAAGTTCATTTCATTGAGCTCATTACTTAAAAGAATAGAAAATCAACAAATAAATAACCTAACATTACATCTCAAAGCTCCATAAAAAGAACAAATCAACACTAAAAGCAGTAGAAGATGGGATAATTAAAATTGGAGCTCAAATTAATGAAATTGAAACAAAAGAAATAATCCAAAAAGTTGACAAAATAAGAAGTTGATTTGTTGAAAAAAATAAATAAAATTGATAACTCCTTAGCCAAGGTAACAAAGAGAGAAAAAACTCTTGATGAAAAAGGAAATATCACAATGGACACACTGAAATACAAATGATAATAAGAAAAAATATCTTGAAAATTTATACTCTAAAAAAAAAAAAAAAGAAAACCTTGAAGACATTGACAAATTATTAGAGACATATGGCCTACCCAAATTGAACCAAGAGGACATAGAAAATTTAAACAGGTAAATTTCAACCAGTGAAATTGAAGGTGCCATCAAAAGCCTGCCAAGAAAGAAAAGCCCAGGTCCAGACAGATTCTCAGCCAAGTTCTACCAGACCTTCAAAGAAGAAATAACACCAATTCTCATCAAATTATTCCAGGAAATAGCAAAGTAGGGAACCCTTCCAGGTTCGTTTTATGAAGCTAGTATCACCCTGGTACCAAAACCAAAAAAAGACACATCAAGGAAAGAAAATTTCAGACCAATATCATGATGAACATAGATGCAAAAATTATTAATAAAATACTGACAAATTGTGCGCAAAAACATATTAAAAGGAAGTGCACCATGATCAAGTGGGGTTCATCCCATTCATCCCATACAAAGTTGGTTCAACATACAGAAATCAATAAACGTAAATCATCACATCAACAGACTTAAAGACAAGAATCATATGTTTATCTCAATAGATACAGAAAAAGCATTTAACAAAATGCAGCATCCATTTATGCTCAAAACACTAGAAAAACTAGGATAGTAGGAACATAATTGAATGTTGTAAAAGGTATATATGCTAAACCCAATGCCAACATTATCCTAAATGGAGAAAAATTGAAAGCATTCCCTCTAAAAACTGGAACAAAAGAGGGATGTCCTCTTTTGCCACTTCTATTCAACATAGTCCTGAAAACCTTAGCCATAGGAATTAGACAGAATAAATAAATTGAAGGGATATGAATAAGAAAAGAGAACCCAAACTATCTCTATTTGCAAATGACATGATTATATATTTAGAAGACCCAGAAAATTCCACCAGAAAACTTCTAGAACTCAAATATGAATTCAGCAAAGTAGCAGGATATAAAGTCAACACCCATAAATTAATTGTGTTCCTATGTATCAGTGATGAATCAACTGAAATAGAAATTAGGAAAACTATCCCAATCACAATAGCCTCAAAAAAGAAAATTGGGGGAATCAGTCTAACAGAAGAGTTAAAAATTATGATGAAAATTACAGAACTCTAAAGAATGAAATTGAAGGAGACCTTCGATGATGGAAAAATCTCCCATGTTCTTGAATAGACAGAATTAATATTATCAAAATGGTCATACTACAAAAATGTTATACAGATTTAATGCAATTCCTACTAAGTTATTGATGATATTCTTAATAGCAATAGAAAAAGCCTTCATGAAATTTATTTGGAAAAATATAAATGGCCCTGAATAACCAAAGCAATCCTCAGCAAGAAAAGTGAAGCAGGAGGCATCACAATACCAGAACTTAAATTATACTACAGAGCTATGGTAATAAGAATGGCATGGTATTGGCACCAAAAGAGATATGAAGACCAATGGAACAGAAGAGAAAACACAGAGACAAACCCACATAAATACAGTTACCTCATACTAGAAAAAGGCCACAGAAACATACACTGGAGAAACGATAGCCTCTTCAACAAATGGTGCTGGCAAAACTGGAAAACAATATGTAACCAAATGAAATTAGACCCCTATCTCTCACCCTACAAAAAATGTAACTCAAAATTGGATCAAGGACCTAGGCATTTGACCAGATACCCTATGCCTAGTAGAAGAAAAAGTAGGCTCAAATCTCCTGCATGTCAGCTTAGGGACTGACTTCCTCAACAAGACTCCTAAAGTGCAAGAAGTAAAATCAAGAATCAAGAAACGTGATGGTATCAAACTACAAAGCTTCTTCACAGCAAAGGAAACAATCAAGAGTGTAAAGAGAGAGTCTATGGAATGGGAGAAAGTCTTTGCCACCTATACCTCAGGTAAAGCATTAATCTCTAGGATATATAAAGAACTCAAACAACACCAAAAAAACAAAAACAAACAAACAAACAAATAACGCAATCAATAAATGGGCAAAGGAACTGAACAGGCACTTCACAGAAGAAGAAATACAATCAGTCAACAAATATTTATATATATATATATATAAAGTTCAACATCACTAGCAATTAGAGAAATGCAAATTTAAACTTACACTGAAATTTCCTTTCACTCTAGTCAGAATGGCAATGATCAAGAATACAAGCAACAATAAATGTTGGTGAGGATCCGAGGGAAAAAGTATACTCATATATTGCTGGTGTGACTGAAAATTGCTCAACCACTTTGGAAAGCAATATGGAGTTTCTGCAGAAAATTTGGAATGGACCCATCATTTGATCTAATTATCCCACTCTTCAGCATATACCCAGAGGACTTAAAATCAGCATACTATAGTGACGCAGCCACATCAATATTTATAGCAGCTCAATTTACTATAGCCAAGCTATGGAACAAAACAAGGTGCCCTTTAACAGATGAAAGGATAAAGAGAATGTAGTACATATACACAATGTAATATTACTCAACCACAAAGAAGAATAAAATTATGGCATTTGCTGGCAAATGGATCAAACTGGAGACTATAATGCTAAGTGAAATAAGCCAATCTCAAATAACCAAAGGCCAAATGTTCTCTCTGATATGCAGATGCTAACTCACAATAGGTGGGGAAGAGAGGAGTAGAGGTTCACTGGATTGAACAGGGGAAATAGGGAGAAGGGATGGGGGATGGGAATGGGAAAGAAAGTAGAATGAATTGGACATAACTTTCCTATGTTCATGTATGAATACATGACCAGCATAACTCCACATCATGTACAACCACAAAAATGGGAAGTTATACTTCATGTATGTGTGATATGTCAAAATACATTCTATTGTCATGTGTAACTAAAAGGAACAAATAAAAAAAGACAAAAGAAAAGTAGAATAGGGTTTAATTCTAAATTCACTCTATTAGACTGGCATTACCATGGTTTCAAAAACACACACACACACACACACACACACACACACACACACACATATACATAGATATGTATACATACATACATACATATGTGTGTATATATTTATATTTATATATATATATATGTCTCAAAAATAGAAAAGTACAGACCAATACTGTTTGTAAACCTATAAGCAAAAAATTTCAAAAAAAGTTAGCAAATAAATTGCAACAATATACAAATTGGATAATACTTTCATGAATGAGTTTTGCTTATCTATATAATGCATTCATAAATCAATATAATTTGCTATATCAAAATCTAAAATGAAAAATTACATTATTATCTTTATAAACACAGAAAATGAATATATCAAAATCCAACCTCCATTCCTAATAAAATAAGGGGGACCTTCCTAAACCTGACAATGATCATCTGCCAAAATTCTTCGGCTAATCTCATGCTTAAGGACAATAGGCTAAATAATTTCTTTCTAAAATCAGGAATCATGCAATGATCTCCTTTTTCTCATCACTTCCATTTAATATTTTACTGGAATATATGAACAGTATAATCAGGAACGAAAAATAAAAGGCATCCAAATTGGAATGGAATTTTTTTCCATTCCAATTTTTTATTGTGATGCCTCCTGCTTCACTGTCTTTATTTGCATAAGATCTGATTGTCTATATAAAACATTGAATGGAGCCCGACCTCCTCCATCAAAAAAAAAAAAAAAAAAAAAAAGAAGAAGAAGAAGAAGCTTCTAGGACTATGAAATGTGTTTAGTGAAGTTATAGAATATAAAATCAACATTGCTATGTTCTAAAAATTAAGAAGAGAAAATGGATTTTTAAAAAAAATTCCAACTATAGTAACATCAAAAATAATGCAAAAATTATGAGTAAACTTGAAGAAGCCTATAAAACCTCCACATCAAAAAACTATAAAATATTGCTTTAAAAACTACAGAATGCATAAAGGTTGAGGCACACAGCTTCTCTGATAGGAAGACTCAATAGTGGTAAGATGTCAATTCTCCCATAGATTTATAAATGCAATGAAATTTCCAGAAAGTAAATTTTTTTAGAATTTTGAAAATGTGCAGAACTAATACTATCTGATTTCAGTACTTACTGCAAAGCTAATGAAGAGAGTATGTTATTTGGTAAAGATAGACAAACTAATGGAACAGAATTGACAGTCCAGTATTAAACAAACACCTTCGTGGTTTATTGATTTTTGACAAAGACCAAAGCAAATCAGTGGATAAAGGATAATTTTGCACATGTGCAACTGGAACAATTGGACATCCATATGCAAGGGATGTGAACTTTCATCCATACCTCCCACCATATGCAGAAATTGTCAAATGTTAAACAAATTAGGGTATAGCCACACAATGGACTGCTACTCAGCAATAAAAAAAGCCAAACTAGTGCTGTACAAGACAACACAGATGGGTCTCAAAATCATTATACTGAGCAAAAAGAGCTGAGTATAAGACTATTGTTTCCAGAATAGGCAAACAATCTATAGTGACAGAAACCAATTCAGTGGTGGCCTAGAGTTGAGGGAGACATAGACTACAAAATAGTGGGAAGTTTTCCTAGGTAATGAAAATGTTTTATGTCCAGAATCTGGTGGTGATTGTAGAGGCATATTTAGTTTTCAACATTAATTGATCTGTGCATTTAAAATGAGTTTATTTTATTGCATGTAAAAAAAACCTCAATAAAGTTGATTTTTGTAAAGTGGTCAGTAAGAGTAATTTTGTAGCATACAGACCTAAATTTTAAACCTAAAACTATAAAAGTTATAGAAGAAAACACAGGAGAAATCCCTTATGACCTTAGGTTAGGCAAAGATTTCTTCAATACAAAAGTAAAATCATGATGCATAAATAAGCATATTGATAAATTCAACTAAATAAAATTAAAGATTTCTATTTTTTAAAAGATACTTTAAGAGAATAAAATGACAAGACACAGGCTGGGTAAAAATATTTGCAAAGCATATATCTGATAGAGGACTATATCCAGCACCTATAAAGAACTTTAAAAACTCAATAATAAGGTAACGTGACCTCTGAGTTCATTGTACTTCCACAGAAATACAGTATACAAATAGTATAAAATAAGCTAAGTTACCACAAGAAGTTCATATAGGAAAACTAAGCTTCAACTTCAAATTAAAGCAATAATAATCCAATCAAATTGGGGCATGAAGCTAGAACCAGAAAGTACCACTAGAAATGAAAGAGAAAAGTGAACCTGGGTCAGATGGGACTGGGAAGACTTATCTAGTTAGATTGTATAAACGGCTTTGATGAGTCAAGAGGGTTATCCAAGGAACAGGGTCTCTATATAGTTTATATCACATACAGTTGTGTTTCAGTCTTTGGTATGACTGTCCAGTGAACAATGAGAGGTTGCCTATGAAGAATATCAATGTAGAGTTAATAAGAGGTGCATCAGAGATAAAGGAGATTGTGTGTTCAGCATCAAATCTTGAGTTTGTGCCTAGAATGTAAGTTACAGTATGTAGATATTCAAGGGTACCAAGGTCTTTGCTCAGTGAATTTTTGTTTACAGGTCTATACTTAAAGAGACTAAAATACTATCGAAAGATTTGGGCTCAAGTTTGAAGACATGAAAAAACCACCTTTGGCGGGGCAGATGCAGAAAAGAGGCAATAAAGCAAACATATAGGTATTGAAAAAGGTACAAAAACAAGAACATTTACAGATATTAAGAGAAGAGAGAGCTTCAAACACACTTCCTTGAAAGTTATAGAGAAGTCAAATAGGACATTAAAAACCAATGATAAAATAAATATCTGTGGACTGTATAAAATATAGTATTAGAAGAGTATTAGGATAGAAATTAGATCTCATGGGACAAAGCAGGGCAAAGTAATATGTCGAGAGCCATCCGTGGGCCGTGTGTAGACTACTTCGTGCATCTCAGCCTAATAAATAAGACAATCTTGTGTCTGGGAACTTCCAGTGGACATTTCCTCTGGCTGACTGCCCAGACACATTGTGAGCCCTATTCAAGCTCTGCCAGGTCCCACACAGCACTGCAGATGGGGTGACCTGCTATAGCCACTCATCCCCTCTGAGATGGGTGTGACCTGCCAAGATGCTAATCAACCTGCTGACTGCAACACATCATGAAGCAAAACTCCACCCCTGAAACCTTATCCCTGCCTTAAATAAACCATGGGAGCCATTTTCTAGTTGTCTAGCTCCAGCTCTTTTGTGGACTGGCCCTATCAGAGGCTCCACCGTTTTGAAATTCTTTCCATTTTTTTGTCTTTTATTCTTCACTAATTATTCTAGACTTTAATTTCTTAGGTGGCTTACCCGCTCCTTGGGCAGGAAGAAGAATTCCGGAGGGAGGCGCTGGCCACCTCCCATAGTAATAGCAATGAAGAGGTAATTGTTTAGTGTTTAAAGGAATGTAGGCTCTAGAGTTAGATTTCCAAGGTTTGAATACTTTAACAATCATGCAACTTTGGGCAGTTCTATTAATCTTTCTGTCCCAATCAAAAGGGGTTAGTGTAATAATAGCTACATCATAAGTTCTTGTAAAGGCAAAATAAAAAACCTTCTAACTAAGTGTTCAATTAATCTTAGCTATTATTAAAGTCACATGTTTGAAAAGTTTGGCTCTGAAAGGCAAAAGAAAAATGGATTTGTGTATATTCCTCTTTTTCTGGGTCACACCAGTTCTGGAGAAAATTAAGAACTTATATCATAATAACAGACATCTATTCTAGATCAGAAATGTGTGGTTTTAGACAAATAGTCATACTCATAAATGCTTTATGTAACCATAAACTATTCTACAGTTCCATTATCTCCTTTTCCAGTCATTCCCAGTGGTTTCTCCCAGTATTACACTGCCAAAACTGGTCTTGCCACAGTCCCCAGTGTATTCCATGCCAATCATTCTAGTCGAAAAATTCCAGGTTTTGTTTAGCTTGATTTTTCAGCATTTTACATTGTTTATCATCACCATAGAAACTCTTCCCTTGCTGTCTTGATTAAAACAATTTTATGGAATTTTCTTCTATTAATCTGGCTCTACGTTTTGATCATCTCATCTGTTACCTTGTTCTTTTCCAATTGATCTTTGCATGTCAGAGATCTTCTGGAATTTCTTCTCCACTTTCCTTTTATTTCTCTGGTTTTGTTTTTTTTTTTGTTTTTTAGAAAGTGTGTACCACCTGCCTACTTGCTCAAGAGAGAAGTGGGACTTATGTAGTCAGCCTTTATTGCTTTATTATCTTTTGTCATTGGCTACATAATGATTCTATTTCCTAATGATTCTATTTCCAAATTGCTCTCAAGTTTATCTACTTGCCCCCACCCCGTCATTGCCAATGACCCAACTCTGGTTGGCAGCATCATGGTTCCACCTGGACTACAGCAATGACTTTCTGGTCATATCCTATATCCAATCAATCGCTTCTCTAATGCATTTTATATACTCCAGCTAGCTTAATAAAAAATAATAAAAGCAAAAATAGATTAATTTTTTATTAAGACCCTTTAATATCTTTTCATTTCTCTTTGAATAAATCCAAATTTCCCAAATGGCTTAAGAATAAATGACTTCCCAAAATGTGGATAGTCCCCACCTGTATCTTCAATCTCATTCTTTATACATTCCCTTGTCTATGTTTTATTCATATTTAGTTTTTACTTTTTAGTGTCACCTATGGGCCCTCAAATTCACTGAATCTTCCCTGAGCCTAGAGGCTGTAACTCATTTCCTATTTTTCTCAAGATAATATGCACCCATCTTTCAGATCTAAAATAAAATGAGGTCCCTTTGACCTGTGCTGAACACTATTAGGCCTCATAATACTATGCACATGCTTTTAATAATACCTACCATATAATCGATCATTTATTTTATTTCTATATTTTCTGCTATATAATAAACTCCATAAAGGCAGAAGTCAAATCAATTTTATTGTTACATCCCTACCACAGTCCCCAATTGATAACATATGCTATAAAAATAAACAAAAGGAAGAAATGAATATATGACTTTATTTCAGCATCTGCTATATGATTATTATAAACTTTTCCTTAAGATTAAGCAAACACTTTCCCCAAATCCAGCTGGTTCTTGATTTTGCTGGATTAGATTCTACATATATACACACACATACTGTGGAGAGATAGGTTCACCTGCCCCCAAGTATCTTATTTGGTAATGAGTTATGATTTCTCATTTTGCTATTTTTTCTAAAACTACCCTGCTCCACATTCACTTGGAATCACTAATTAAATGATGACATAATATTAATTCTTTTCCAAAGGACTAGTGATAAATGTATTTTCATTTATTTCTGGGAGTGGAATCTCACTTCTCATTCTTATAAGATTTACTAATTGCTAAACTATCCCTGAGGAGATGAAAGAAAGAATGTGCCACTATTCTTATGGGCTATGAGCTCAACCCAGAATGATATGGCACTCTTTAACATTTATGTTTTGGAATATTAAGAAAATTTGCCACCAAAAAGAGGGATGACCTTTTCTCACTCACAGTTTTGTGAAATGCTTGTGCAATTGATATGTACATTTGGAGTAATCCATTTAATCTGGGATAACAGAGTCATGCTGAGGTTTGGGACCCATGTGGCAGCTTTCTAACCTATCTGTGATTCTGTGTCACTGGCCATCTGAAGGCAGAATAAATTAAACTGACTCCATGGTAGTAAACAGTGTCAAATTCCATGACATAGGGTGGAGAGAACTCAAGTACAGACCTTAAGCTGCATCCCAAAAATCAAAGCAGAATCAGCAAAATTATTTGCATTTAAATTTGGTTAAAAAAAAAAGGACAGAGAAAGAAGACTGTTCAGTAAATATAATGTGCTTGACAGAATAGAAATAGTACAAAGTGGAAGACACATCAGCACACATAAGCTAACCACATTTCATCAATTCTGTGGAATCCCCATCCACATTTTTCATCTATGAATAGATGAGATGATACATCATACTTGGTTGGAATCGTATTCTTTCCTGGTAGTACATATAGTGGTATTCCTTATAATCAATGGTGTCCTAGATTGATGAAATGCAGTATTTGTTTATAAATACATACTGATAGCATGTGCTCACTGCCACATTTTCAATTCATTTTAAAACTGTCCACTTATGTTTGGCAAAATTTCTGCATAACTTATAGCCTGAGAAAGAGATGAGAAACTTACGTTAAATTTGATTGAGATTTAGAACATGCTAAAACCTCCTTGGACAGCAGTAACTCAGAGGACAAGAAACTCTGCAGTAATCATTACCATCATATGGATTGGTACAGACGGTAGACTGAAGAGAAATAGAGGATGATCTTTGGAGATGCACAGAACAAAATAAAGGAAGATGATATGCAGCTATGTAAAAGCACAAATATAATTTTCTTCTATTTAAAGATGACAGGAATCAGGAGTATCTATGAAATAAGGCAGAAGAACTTCAAGATTTTTTTTTTTAACTGAGGACTTTCTTTTTCAAAGTTTACATTGAGTGATAACATAATTAGTTTAGTTGGAAAATGCCAAATGAAAATGAAAAACCTAACACATGCTGCATATGAATGTCTCCTCAGAAAATTCTTGTGGATTCTTTTTTTCTCGTCAAGCAGTGTGTATGTCAGTGAATTGTACCTAAAGAAAGAAAAACTATCATACTGGTGGCACCAAAAAGAATCAAAATATGCTCAGTGGTGCTCATGAATTGCAGAGGAAAGAACAGCTTTATGTTAATTTTTAAAAAGCTAATTGTTTAATAGACATGAACCAAAAACTTGTCAGAGAAAACTCTCTGACAAGTGTTCCTTATAATGAAGAACATTATTTTATAAATCACTACTAACCAAAAGTCACCTTCAGTAAAGCGTACTCTAGTGAATGGCTTACCATAGACCCTTGATTATTTGTTTATATTTTACCCCCACCAATAGCAAGATTCTTAAAGTATTTACTCTTGCATAATGCAGAAAGCTCTGAAGTAATGTAGAGGAACTGAGAGCAGAGGAAAACAGCTTGTTCTTTGGAACTACCTCAGATTAAGCACTGGTCCTATGACTTAGAAAAAAATCGTTCAAGGTGTGAGACTCCAAAAAGAGTGTTAGTACACACTGTCCATTCTCCCTAACATTTCATCCTTTGTTCCAATGCATAACTATCTCAATGTGTGGTCCTCTACCTCATGATGGATGTAGCTGGTGATCCTTTTGCTACTCATAATTCCTTTTGGATCATGAATCTGCTGCTTGCCTTGATTCATTTATTTTTTGTAACCATTTTTTTTTTAAAAAAAGAGAATTACTCTGTGTGGATATCCATTTCAAAATCAGAATATCTTTTGGTTAGTAGTGATTTATAAAATAATGTTCTTCATTATAAGGAACACTTGTCAGAGAGTTTTCTTTGTGATTAGTTTTTGGTTCATGTCTATTAAAGAATTTTTGTATATGGTTGTAACCCTAATTTTTCTTATGGGAAAAGTGGATTTCTCCTCACAGATCCATCTTACAGAATGCTTCTTGTGAAAAACAGGAAGTGTGTGTGTGGGTGGGGGGGGATATTGCTTCTCATTTGGTTGTTTACTGCAAAGCAGCATTTTCTGGAAGTAAAGTTCTTCATTTTATTTGTTGCCTCAAATGATTTATCTTGCCCAGTGAAACACAGCTTAGCAATACTAGGAAAAATAGCATTCTTTATACTTAGAATTTACCAACCAACATAAGATTATTATTTTGTCTTTTACTTTTTATCAAGATGCTTGACTCCATAATAGCTTGATTATATTATATATATGTAATATATATGTATATACACACACACACATATACATATGTATACTTATACATATGTATATATATTTTATCCTTCCTTTAATGAGATAAGACCACAGAAATTTTTTAAATCCCCTATACACATGAAAAATTTAAATTTCAATTGTATTCACTTCAGTAAAAAGATTACATATCATCATTCTATTTTATATTCTGATTTTTTTTTTTTTCAGGGGCACTCGACCACTGGGCCACATCCCCAGCCCTTTTTTGTATTTTATTTAGAGACAGGGTCTCACTGAGTTGCTAAGTGCCTCACCATTGCTGAGGCTGGCTTTGAACTCGCGATCCTCCTGCCTCAGCCTCCCAAAGTGCTGGGATCACAGGTGTGCGCCATCGCGTCCGGCTTATATTTTGATTTTTTAATCTAATAAAAGGTAGTATAAATGTTAAACCAAAAATAATATCACATATGTGTCTAATTTTCCCTAGAAGTAAAAAAATAATATATACCTTAAACTTTTTGGGAAAATAATTTTTAATGACAGTTTGTAGCCAAAAAATCTTAGCTAATTCAAAATGGAAGACTTGAAACATTACTTTTCAACTTGCTATGCTAAGAAAATAGGGCCCAGTTTCCAGTCATTCAAATTTTAGACCTTTTTCTTCAGAGTCTGGAAAGCAACCTAGTTTAATACCACCTTTATGTTTGTTAGCCTCCTAGACTTGTTGAGCTAATGGTCAGCAGACCTATTCCTTAACCTGTTAGTTTTGATTTTTGAAGAGTAATGGTTTGGGCCAGCACTTTATGATATTAACTAATGACTGGACTCTACATCCTCTAAGCGCTGTATCTGTAACATGGCTTAATCGGCAAATTCTTTTGACAATTGAAAACATAAACATAACAGATAGGATAATAATACATGCAGATCAATTAAATTGATTTGGACTTGCAATGTTGATGCATCAATTAATTTTGCAGACAGTTGTCCTTAATCAGAGAGTGCAAGAGCTACCTTCAATTTCCAGAGAACTTTTTCTAAGAGCACTGAATCTCAAATACACTTTAGCATTACATTCATTTTAATAGTCACTGATGATGCTTGGATTTAAAACGTGCTAACATTCAGTTGTAATTTTCTCAGTAATTTAAAAGAGCTTTGTGATTTTTTGCTTTTGAAAGAAGGAAAGAAATATAGCAGAGCTGTCACAAAGCTTTCATACTCTGATACCCCATGCCCAATCCATAGATCTTTTAAATTCCACTCTGGAGGAAATGTGAATAGTCATTGAAATGGTTTCACTGCCAGGATCTGAAATCTAATACACTGAAAAATGTTCCCAGTGCATGTTAAATGAACACCAAACTCCCTGGCAATGAGAGGACTAATATGAAACTATGACACAGCTAAATTTAGAAACAGGATTAAAAATACTGCCTGGGTTTTCATTTCAAGTTCATCCACAGACAGATTCTCAAAGTCTTATAAGATTCCATTTCAGTGGATTCCATTCATATATGGGGTAGTCAGTCTTCTTCTGTTCCACCTATTAAGACTTTTAAGGATACATAAGAAAGGAAATTAATATTTATTAATCATCTGCTATGTTATTGGGATCATGCTAGATGCTTCCCTTTGTATCTAATAATAATGATATTAATAATAATGTTGGCTAATAATTTTTGTATACATACTAGGGAAACCCCAGTGTGCTTAGTACTTTACATTCTTACTTACGTTTTTTCTTACTAAAAGCTTGTGAGTTTTGCAAATTAAGATACTGATGTTTACAAAGGTCCAGTGACCTGTCAAAAGGACCTGCCACTCAATAATAGAGTGAGATTCACATCTCAGGGGTTTTTGTTTGTTTTGTTTTTTCCCTTTGGTCTCCAGAGCCTATATTCTCAAAAGAAGTAAATACAAATTTTTAGAAGGAGATTGTGTCTGAATGTCTTCATTTGTGAAATGCTGATGGTAATAAAAGATTGGCATAAGAATAAAATTAGGGAATAAATATACAATTTTTGTAACTATACTTCCTGGCATGTAATAAATAAGCAATAAACATTAACTATTAGTATTTTTGTTAATAATAAAAATTAGATTGCTGCATTTCAAAATATCTTATTTTTAATACAAGTAGAACAAAATCATTATGAAATATTTTACTTTCATTCTGACTTCCAAATAGTTTAAAATGGAAAATTTAAATTTTATGCAAAATACTATTTAATTTAATATTCCTGGGATCTATGACCTTTCATTGTAAACTCAGTATGTCACAGATAAGGACATATTGAAAGCAACATCCACTAAAAGCTTCACTTATTGATCTTTTTTTATTATTATTAATTTTTTTGTAGTTGTAGATGGACAGAATGCATTTATTTTATTTGTTTGAGACACTTTTATTTTCAAAATGTTCATCATCCTGGGAAAAAATGAGAAGTTAAATATAAGACATCCTGTGAAACTGTGCTATTAATTGTTCTCTTCACACAGGCAATATTCAGAAGCTCATACACAGTATTTTTTACAACATCTCTAAAATCCTGTTATTTCATATCCTTAGTGGGCTGGGGGAAATTGTTCCAGTACTTGAGATTTCAGTCAACTTCTTAATTTATTAGTTATACATTA
Source organism: Tamias sibiricus (assembly GCA_025594165.1). Lineage (NCBI taxonomy): Eukaryota > Metazoa > Chordata > Mammalia > Rodentia > Sciuridae > Tamias > Tamias sibiricus. Next base: position 35,674,716 of record CM046668.1, read on the forward strand.
TTTAGTAGAAACCAGACAAAAGGCATTTTGGCAGGATACGTGTCATTAAAGTGGCTGAGCTTCCAACAAACTCTGTGATGAAACATTTTTTAAGGCTGAGATCATTCTCAGTTTAAGATAGTGATAACAGTTTGTACTTGCTATTCCTTTCTCCAGACCTTTGTTTTTTGGTATTGCAGACTGCTTGCTAATAGCTGACTGCTCTTTGCCCAAATGTTTTTGCAACTGACAGTACTCAACCTCTTAGGATATCAGCTTTGATACAAACTTTTGATACAAGCATAGGACTTTGGAAATACACAGAAATGATACCAAAGTAGCCTGGTGGGAGGTGGTTCTTAAGGTGACCTTTTTCACTCTGTTAGACCAGCAAAAGGGGCCTGTTTATATTACTTTTTAATTAATTATGGTGTTTCAAATAGGTCAGCATTAAATAAGCTGTTCAATCAGTAATAGTTATCTTTAAAATAGTAAGGTTGGTGCTAAGTATAGTACAGAAATAATTAGTGAAGTTCACCAAATATTTCTGATCTCTTTGACTTTCTTTCTTGATTTCCTTTTTCCAGGTTTACTTCAGTAAGTCCATGTGACTAGTTCTGGCCCATGCAGTCATGAATAGAAGTAACTTGGGTCACTTCTGGGCCAGAGCATTTAATTGTCAGAATAAGACCCTCATGAACTGTTTCCTGGTGCCACAGCATTCCAGACTGTGACTGTGTTTATAAGCCTGGTCTCTGATTTATAAGCCTGGTCTCTGAAAGAAACTGAAGAGCAAAATCCTCACCTGGTCTTCCCTGGACATACAGAGCAAGTAAAACAGTTCCCATTTATGTTAACCCTGGAGACTTCCAGAGTTATTTGTTATCACAGCATAACCAACCCCACCCTAATTAATGCACACAAAAATTACAAATAAAAAATTGTGAATATTCAAGAAGTAAATTGGAGAAGGTAAGTTGGAATTTTTAAAATCATGTCTATATTTTCAATAGCATACATTTTCTCATTGGGAATAGCCTGTCAATTTTGTTTCTTAGAAGCTTAGATCTTAAAATTGGATTCATGAGTTATAAAGTCAATACTATGCAGCCAGAACTCACAATGAGTGTTTGCAATATCTTGAACTTTATTTTAAGTATACAAATGATTACTAATAAAATTTCTTAGCGTGAAGAACTAGAGTGAATTGTCTTATAAATCAATTTTAACTTATGTTTACTCAAAATAAAATTTCCTCAGAGCATTCATTTTTCACAGTAGCTTATACTGTAAAAAATATCTATTATGTTCTCGGTTAAAAAAAATACACAATAATTAGAGGAAATTACTATTCATCTGTACATATCCTATTTCTTGCAGGGGCAACAAATTATGGTTTCTTTCTTGGCTTTTACAAGAAATGTACTTACCTCAAACTTCATTTTCTGCAATATTCCAGTTGCATACTATTATCTATCACAAATCTAAGTTTTCAATGAATTGTTTTGTACTTTTACTATGTACTACCTCCTAAGAATGTTTAGAACTCACTGTTGAAAAGCAGTGCATGAGAATGTTTCCTAGTTTCATTTTTTAATTATCCTTTAACTCTGTAACTAGTAAAGTCCCAGTTGAGTCTACTAATACCTACCATATTTTAATACTGCATTTCAAATTCACTTTATCTTTTTTTAGGTTTTCCCAGCTTTAGAGCATGAATATTTTTTGGTTATTTGGTTATGGTGTATGGTGTCCTGGTCAGTTTGGGCTGCTACAACAAATACCATTGTTTGAGTGACTTAAACAACAAACATTTATTTCTCACAATTCTAGGGGCTGGGAAGTACAAGATCAAGACATAGGCTAATCTGATTCTTAGTAAGGGCTTTTTTTTTTTTTTTTTTTTTTTTTTTTTTTTTTTTTTTCTTGTTTTCAGACAGGTACCTTCTTGTTTTATCTTCCCATGGTGGAGAGTTAGATAATCTGTGTTATGTCTCTTCTTAAAAGGGAACTAATCCCATCACGAAGACTCTACCCTCATAACCTAAATGCTTACCTTAATTATCTCCCCAAATCCCACATCATAATAACATCACAATGGGTAATAAGCTTTCAGCATAAGAATTTGGAGCAGGTGGAAACAAATATTGAGTCTGTAACATGATCTCACACTCCACTGCTCACCATTTTCACCATTCATCTCAGGTGCTTGTCCAACTTTGTACTATCACACATTTAAAAAATAAACAATGACAAAATGTTAGAAATAATAGTTTATAATGATGAATGATTAAATTATGTCCAGAAAATTTTAACTCTAAAAGAACCCAGGATCATTCATTTTATATTTTAATAAAGCCAATAGATTTAGATTGTATTTTCATAATGGCCTACAATAACCCTCAAAATATGTTAAAGATATTTAATTGCTCTTTCTTATCCATGCAATACATTATATTTTTGTCTGCAAAATTATGTAAAGTCAAATTTCCTGCATTAATGGCGTTTGCAATGCTGGACACAGTGGCACATTCCTGTAAGTCCAGTTACTTGGGAGACTGAGGCAGGAGGATCACAAATTTGAGGCCAGCCTGAGCAACATAGGAAAACCTTGTCTCAAAATAAAACAAAAAGATCAGGGGAGATAGCTCACTGGTTAAATATTCACCTACCATGTACAGGCTCTGGCTTCAATGCTCAGAACTGAAAAAAATCCAAAGTGGCTTTTACAAATGAACATAACTCAAGGAAGTCACACATTATGAAACAATCATCTTTTAGTTGTTAAAAAATGAAATCTCTTCATCTTGAATGACTTAATATAGGTTGTGTTAACTTTATTTAAAAACTAAAATTTGAATTAAGATACCCAACATTAGTTCTTTAATGGAAGAGTTAATGGTGATTTCTTTCAGATATCTATCTGACCAATTAAAATTCTTTTGTGATGTTGCACAGATGAAGTAATAACTATTTTTTTTTTTTTTTTTTTTTTTTTGGTACTGGGGATTGAACTCAGTGGCACTCGACCACTGGGTCACATCCCCAGCCCTTTTTTTGTATTTTATTAGAGACAGGGTCTCACTGAGTTGCTAAGCCTCGCCATTGCTGAGGCTGGCTTTGAACTCGTGATCCTCCTGCCTCAGCCTCCCAAAGTGCTGGGATTACAGGCGTGCGCCACCACGCCCGGCATAATAACTATTTTTGTTTTAAATAATACCACTGGATTCTAAAACTGAGCCCAAAAGTTTGGACATATTTCAAAAGATAGTCTACATCTATGCCCTAAATAGGTTCTGAAAACTTGACACTGTAAGGTCAAGTGAAAATACTTATCCGTATCTGTTCATTGTTTTGTGACAAAACATATTGGCAATAGTTAATATTTCTACATTTGTTCATATGCAAATCCAAGCATATGTTAACTTTCAATTTGTGAATATAAGAAACAATCAAGAACATGAACAGAAAGCCTACAGAATGGGAGAAAATCTTTGCCACCTACACTTCAGATAAAGCATTAATCTCCAGTATATACAAAGGACTCAAACAACTTAGCACCAGAAAAACAAATAACCCAATCAGTAAGCACAGGAACTGAACAGACACTTCACAGAATAAGAAATACAATCTGTCAACAAATACATGAAAAAATGTTCAACATCACTAGCAATTACAGAAGTTCAAATTAAACTACACTGAAATTTCTACCACTCTAGTCAGAACAGCAATTGTCTAGAATACAAGTAACAATTAATGTTGGCGAGGATGTAGAGGAAATGTACACTCATACATTGCTGGTGGGACTGAAAATTGGTGCAACCACTCTGGAAAGCAGTGTGGAGATTGATCAGAAAACTTGTAATGGATCCACTATTTGACCCAGTTTTCCCACTCCTTGGCATTTTTCCAGAGGACTTAAAATCAGCATACTATAGTGATGTGGCCACATAAATATTCATTACAGCTCAATTCACAATAGCTAAGCTATGGAACCAAACTGGGTGCCCTTAAACAGATAAATGGATTAAAAAATGTGGTACATATACATAATGGAATATTACTCAGTCATATTGAAGAATGAAATTATGGCATTGTCCAGTAAATTGATGGAACTAGAGACTATCATGCTAAGTGAAATAAGCCAATCCCAAAAAATCAAAGGCCGAATGTTCTCTGATATGCAGATGCTGACTCACAATAAGTTGGGTGTGGAGTGGGTGGAGATTCAACAGATTTGACAGGAGTGAATGTGGGGAAGGGAGGGGAGATGGGAATGGGAAAGACAGTAGAATGAATTGGACATAACTTTCTTATGTTGATCTATGAATACACAACCAGTGTAACTCTATGTCATGTACAACCACAAGAATGGGAACTTATACTCCATGTATGTGTGATATGTCAAAATACATTTTTACTGTCATGTATAACTAAAAAGAACAAATAAAAAAGGCTACATAATTTATATTTAGTTATCAATAAATAGGATTTTGGAAAGTTGAAACAACAAAGATAACCCAAAATCATATAAAATAAAACTTTGTCATATGTTTCAGTAGGATGAAGTTAAATTTTATTTCATAACATATGTCAAACATGACAAATTAAAGCAAATGAGAAAGATCCAAAGTAATCAGCCATGTATCACAACATTACCACGGAAAAGCTACAGAAAATCTATGTACGAATAACCATGAGTGATAACTTTAATCTATTTTAAAACAATTTTAAGACTTTTTGAGATAGGGCACAGATGAAATGGAAACTCTGGATAAAGCTTTAATTCTAGCATTTGACTGGTGTTTGGTGTGATATATTACCAGGCAGCAAAGGAACTGACAATAAGTGACTTCATGACCTAATAGAGTTTCTGGGTGTTTCCAGTTCTAATTCTTGGAGTCCTGTGGGTACTTACAGCAGCAATCCATCATACAAAAAAAGTCCACATTGGAACAAGCCCCAGCACACATTCAGGGGACTTAATTGACAAAAGAAGGAGGAGGAGGAGAAAATAAAAGAACTTTCATTTAACTTAATTACTCACATAAAGGAACAGCCTCGATCATTAAAAATTTAGCAAGTAAGTCAATATTTATGGGTTTTAAGTTAAAGAATATATTTAATGTCTATATTTTTCAAAAAATTCCATTAATTAACCATTTATGTCCCTATTGTAAAAGGATAAGAGGGCATCCAGTGCCTTGAAAAATGACTATGGAGACTGGGAATGTAGCTCAGAGATAGAGTGTTTACCCGGCATTTGTGAGGCCAGGAATGCAATGCAATGCCATGCAAAAAAAAAAAAAAAAAAGAAGAAGAAGAAAAAGAAGGAGGAGGAGGAGGAGAAACAGGAAGAGGAGGAGGAGGAGAAACAGGAAGAGGAGGAGGAGGAGGAGAAGAAGAAGAAAGAAAATGAAGGAAAAAATATCAATGGTTGAGTATAAAATTTGGTTCCAAGAAGAAATAGCTTCATCATGTATCTAATGAGCTTCAACTGCAGGTCCTGATAAGGCTCATTCAGTCCTGTACCTAATTTGATATTCATAATTTTTATTCTTTTTTTAAAAAGATATATTTATTTATTTAAGTATTTGTTCTAATCCAATTATACATGATGGCAGAATGCTCTTTGATTCATTGTACACAAATGGAGCATAATTTATCACTTCTATGGTTGTACCCAAAGTAGGGTCACACCATTCATGCAATCATACATGTAGGTAGGGTAATGATGACCATCTCATTCCACCATCTTTCCTACAAAACTATTTTACTTGAGGCTTTATTGGGGTTGCATTAACTACTAACTCCAAGATTCCTGACAGTCAAGGAAAAGTATACTCAATCATACAATTCCTAACATTTAGTAATAAGAAAGTCACCAGTTCATCAGGAACAATAAACATATTGACAATTGATATTTTCATAGAAAAATTTACTATCAGATGTGCCATGTGAGAAATACTGAAGAATATAACAATGCATAAGCCCTTGGCAATGTTGTTATGATATGGAACTATATCATAATTCAGCATAATTTTACCAACAGTGTTTCTTTTCTTTTTTTTTTTTTTTTTAGTTGTAGATGGATACAATATATTTATTTATTTTTGTGTGTGTGGTGCTGAGGATTGAACCCAGTGCCTCATGCATGCAAGGCGAGTGCTCTCCCACTGAGCCACAACCCCAGCCCCAGTGTTTCTTTATGTAAACAGCAAGGACATGCTTTTAAAGCACGTTTCACATACCATTTTATTTGTTTCATAATGACACAAAGAATTCCTGGAATGAAGTTCCCGGGAGATTTTTTCATGGAGTAGAGATTGGAAAAGAACAGCAAACTTTAAATTAAAAAAAGGAAGAAAGAATGAAATAGAGATGAGGACATGTACATTGCATATAGACAAGATATATCTGATCATAGTAGTGTAGGAAGATAAACCATCTTGTGCAATTGCAAGATTCAATAGCTTCCATTAACCATCAAGAATATCTTCCAATGCCATCATGCATAAAATGAGAGCAATAAAATTAAAGCATTATTAGTAAAGAAGAAACTGGATTTTCAATGCAACTAACTGATAAGATGATATGAAGGTAATTGGTCATGAGAATATTTAGCATTAGTAATGGACTGGCTATTTTAAAAATCACTTTGTCATAATTAAATTACAAAAGATGCTGTTTTGTTGTAGCACATTCCTATACACCATATTAAAGAAAACATAACTATTTAAAGCAAAATAAAGATATTATTTCCTAACAAAAAGTATTAATAGCTGGGGCCATGGCTCAGTTGTAGCGTGTTTGTCTCGCATGTATGAGGCCCTGGGTTTGATTCTCAGCACTACATAAATAAAATAAAGGTATTGTGTCCACCTACAACTAAAAAAAGAAAAAAAAATTAAAAAGTGTTAAAACAGGGATTCATTCATTGCTCTATTGCAGGTATTGATGTACACCAGCCTCTGAATAAAGGAATTTTAGTGAACAAACAATTCATACAAAGCATGCATGAAACTCTGAAAAAATATAAATGATTATTTTGTTATGTAGGTCAAAATATGGGCATAAATATACTTATTAAAAAGGACTCAGTGTATAATAAACTATATATACATAATAAAGTCACAATTCCACATTATACATTTAATATGTTGCACACTATTAGCTAATGATTGGTAAAAATTACAAAGCCAGTAATTTATTTAAAGAGTGCTGGTGATGGAAAGTGACTTCATTTATTTATATCACTTTCAAAAGATATCCAGGGAAGTTTATAATCTGCCTTCACTTCTTTTTTTTTTTTTTTTTTTTTTTTTGGTACCGGGGATGGGGATTGAACTCAGGGTCACTCGACCACTGGGCCACATCCCCAGCCCTTTTTTGTATTTTATTAGAGACAGGGTCTCACTGAGTTGCTAAGTGCCTTGCCATTGCTGAGGCTGGCTTTGAACTCGTGATCCTCCTGCCTCAGCCTCCCAAGTGCTGGGATTACAGGTGTGCACCACCACGCCCAGCTGCCTTCACTTCTTTATATAGCAAATGGAAATACTTAGATATTTACAAAATTCTATAAAAACACTAAAATTTGGGAAATTTTTTTTAAAGAGAATTAACAGTTGAGGAATCTAAGACCTTCATCAAAAGCTTCAATTGAAAGACTGGAGAAGTCTTGATGGTATTAATGTTCTTTTTCTCTATACTTCTAGACTTCCTAAGCAAATCTTTGAAAGGTAAAATAAATCAGAGAAGAACTAAAACTCTTCTTCAGAAGTGTGTGTATAAAGTAGAAATATAATGGCAAAACTGTATTCTTCTATGTTTGCAGTAATTGGTATTTTTATGCTTAATGTATGGTTTTGTTTATTTAAGCATTTCCTGAAAGAGCCAGTTTCTTACCTACCTGACTCCTTGTCTGTTGTCAGCAGCTTGGGACTTTGCTTTAACCATTATGGAATAAAGTAAAGGTAGACTTATTAGGCTGTTTAGAATGAATCAAGGGAGAAATTGAGATGCATGTATTTTGAATAATTTTTCCCCCATTTAAGTTCTTATAAGAACTTATTTCAGCCACCCTTTTTCATCAGGGTTGGAGAATACCAGTAGGGGATATATCAAGAAAAAAAATTAAAGTGTTCTTTCTCACTTTTATATTCCTTTTACTGATTAAAGTAATGAATTTATCAATATGTCTGTTTGAGTAGTAAAAAACACATTAATAAATTACCACTTGGATCAGGCACTTGAAACTTTAAATTGAGTTACCTCAGAACTGAATCTACATTTTACTTAATTGTATTGTATGTGTGCAGTTAATTGACTACACTTTTGTAATTTTGAGTTATGGCTGTATGACCCAATCTTTAAGATATGTAGGTAGAGCATATCTAGCCTATCTGATAATTAAATCTTGAGCACAAATTTTATGATTGTAATTATAATTCCCACTATTTTAAGGAAAATTATAAATGCTTGGGAACAAGAATATGTAATAACAAGAGGATTTGCTATGTTTGACATAAAGTGATTCTGACTCAAAACAAAAATAGAAAAAACTATAAGTGCATCATTTTGTATATTATTGGGACAGCATTGGTGGATCTTAAAAGGCACCATCAGACTCTTAAAGAGAATTATCAGTTAAAGTAAAATAAAACACTGCTTAGGTGCAAGGAAAAGGGCATAAAAACACAAGAGCAAGCATTGACAGGGCAGAAAGTCACACATTAGAACTAATCTAGGGGCTAAAAATAGGCACTTTCCAGAAGCAAATACAGAATTAATAAAAAGAGTGACATCTAATTACAGGAAAGTCCTGGGCTGACAAATATAGAGGCCTAAGAAAAAATAAGAAAATTAACATTTAATCTGAAAGGGTTAAACATGGCCATGATTATCTTAGAAATGGAAATGGAAATGTTCTTTCCTGGCCATAATGAATCAACTCTAAAGTCCAAAGCTGTTATGGACCAAGGACAAAGGCAATTCAATAAAGCCACATAGATTTTTCTCATCCCACTTGTCTGAGAATCATATGTAATTATATAGCTGAAAATGAGTTTAGAAATAATCTAGCCTAACTCCTTTATTTAACAGATAAGAAAACTGAGGCACAGGGTTATTACTAACTTTTCCAGTCACCCTGTTAAGAAGTGGTACTTTTAGCTTTTCAGCTTGGAATCTAAATCTGCTTTTACCTGACGCAGTGTTCTCTGAGTTGGACAAATATATAGAAACATGTAAACAGAAAGCTTCCATCGTTTTTTTTTTAACTCCCCATTTTAAAAAAGTAATTCATGATTAACATCTGTACCTGTATTTCTATGGGTGTGTGTGTGTGTGTGTGTGTGTGTGTGTGTGTGTGTGTTTCATAGTATGAAGGCAGAAACAGGACTTTTTCCAAATAGTATGCTCTAATCACAACTGGTCACATTGTTTCTGACCAACTTATGTCTTTCCTAGTTTTTGTATATTTGGAAATGGACAGAAGAAAGCTATTCAAATTCAAAATATCTCCTCAGAACTTTCTTTTATTTGCCTAGAAATACTCAACCTAGTATGATATTCTTTTACAAGTATTTTAAACATTTATTTTAATCTCTTTTTTTAATATTTGTTTTTTAGTTTTAGGTGGACACATACTTTATTTTACTTTTATGTGGTGCTGAGGATCGAACCCAGTGCCTCATGCATGCTAGGCAAGCACTTTACCACTGAGCCACAAAACAAGCCCCTATTTTAATCTCTTTATTCTATTTTTTCACCCCTTTATTTTCTCAACTGGTATCTGAGGACTTTTTCCAAACCGTCCTTTGGTAAGTTTACCATCTTCATGTTTTGTATTGTTAATTTAAAAATATAAATGGTTTGTTAAGTGGATTTTTCTTTCTTTTATTGGAAGATTTGGTCGAGAAGGATTAGAATATATAAAAACTAAGTTATTGATGAGATTTGATGAGACAGGATTAATTATGGAAGAGTTGTATTACTGTTACAGAATGTTTTTATCTATTATTAGGCAGATATCAAGAGGAACAAAGAAAAGTTTAAGTTTAAATGACAGTATAAGATCCAGAGGCTTATTTTAAATTTACTCTGATAGAAAACCAAATTAAAAATTGCAAAATGGATCTAAATTTGAAAACAATGTTCTCTCTCTCTCTCTCTCTCTCTCTCTCTCTCTCTGATCTACTTAGGAAATATTGCAACTTCTTGATACAGTTAAAATGCTATGAACTATAGATTTGATTGCAAATGTTGGCCTAACTAATGCTATACAATGTTGGGAAGGTTTCTTAGCTTTTGCCAATCTCAGTTTCTTCCTTTGGAAAATAGAGTTATGATCTTTAGACAGTGTTATTCACACATGTAGATATAACAGTCTTCCCCATGATAGATGGCTAAATAGCTAAAATGATTAATTTCTATCTTGGCCTCCATATCTCCCCCCTGAGCCAGTCATCAATGCCTGATTGAATCTTTCAAGATCTTTGCACTTCATCCCATTTACTGTGTACTCTGGTGCAAGGTGACAGAGAAATCTGTGAAGATAGTGGAACTGCAGATCCTTATCACTCATCTGGCTAGCTTGAGCAATTGAATGGAATAAATTTTAAGAGCCTGATCACCAACTCTTATTTTTGACATCTCCAGAAAAGGATCTGGTGGAATCTTAGAGGGTGTCAGATGGTCTCTTGGACTAAATTTTGGCCAAAATCTTCTGCCTATTTCTCCATGGATCTCAAATTTCTTTTATTCTTTAATTTCTGCTACCTCAACCTATCTTTCTGTGGATTTTAGAAAGGAGATATGGGTTAAAATGCACCTGACTACTGACAAGATGCTTCCTTTCATTTTATATCGGATACAGTTCCTATCTTGGACTAAGCTGTCTCTGATTTTAGACTTGATCTACAGTGAATGGGTACTATGTGGGAATCACATCCAGATAACAAGTATAAGAAGAGAGTAGGATTTTGTTCTATCCAAATTGTAGCAAGACCATTCTACCTTTTGTACTTGAACTGTCTTTTTGTGAGAAATTATTCTTTAAAAGTGGGGCTTGGTAATGTAAAAAGACAAGAGTAGAATTCAAATTTCAATTTTAAAATCAAAATGTTGGTTCATATTATATTTTCTAATTGATTTTGGGAGAATTGATTCTTGCCAGTGGAATGAAAGTTGGTCCCTAATGTCAAAAGGCATTTTGACATTTTTCTTGATTCCCAATGAAATATACATTCATGTATTAATTTTCCTAGTATTTGTCATATAAAGACACCTATCTGGGGACAAATAAATTATTTTCAAAAATCTTAATTAGAAGTTAATATTTGATGGGGCTGGGGCTATGGCTCAGCAGTAGAGTGTTCATGTTGCATGTGTGAAGCCCTGGGTTCAATCCTCAGCACCACATAAATAAAATAAAGGTATCATGTCCACCTACAACTAAAAAAGTATATATATATTAGAATTTTTTCTTTTTTTTAAGGAGTTAATAATTGAATTTGACCATTACCTTTAGAGTTAAGAAAAAAACATGTTGTTTTTCCCTAACAGACATTCCTGCACATGTGCATTAAATCCAAACAAAATTGGGGGGAATCTACTATATGAGTCTGAAGAAAAAAAGAAAAAAGGTACTTAAAAACTGCACAGTCTAATGCAAAACCAATGGAAAGGCTACATTCAAATTTATTTTTGTAACATTGTTCACATAACAATTATTATCATGAGACAAACTGAGGGAAAAAAAAACATTGTGATTTCTTTTCTTGCAGATTGCATACCTTTACAAACTCTTTAAAATGTCCCTGTAGTTATCAATTCTCTTTCCCAACATTATAGCTGTAATTGTTGAAAGTTTTTTTTTCCTTATGTTTAACTGAAATCTGCTTTTCTGAATCTCTATCTGTTGATACAACATTAAAAAAAAATCTATAAATTCTGGAACCAGTAAGATTAGGGGCAGGAGAGGGCATTATCTTGTCTATGCAAATGTAGCCAAGCTGCCTGATAGTCCTAAGTCTCAGTTTCCTTATCTGTACAATAGCATAGTAGCAGTTGCATTGTGAGAGTGTGAACTCTGATGAGTTTTGTATATCAGTTAATTCTCCCCACTCTTCCTTTTCCTTTTCTCAGAGATTATCTGGTATCACTGAAGAGACAAAATGGAAATGGTTGAAACAATTAATGAACAATACGTCAGTGTGTAATTAAACATTAAATTGCTACTGTATCTGAACTTGCATGTTGATTTGTGGCACATATTGTAGTATGCTCTGTACTATAGTGGTGAACTTATTTCAGAACTCAGTATATATCAAAAACATTTTGTTGTCTTTCCTTGCAATATTTCCACATCTTTCATTTTTCTTTGTTTATGATCATTCTTGTTACCATTTCCACTCTCGTATCCATTTAGGTATTCTAGTGTTGCTGCACTTTTGACTCCATAATTTCTTTTTCCCTTTTGTGCTAGTTCAGGTCCTCATTAACTCTTTTCAGGACTATAGCATTCCACTCCCAACTAGTTATGTGTCACAAGTTACATCTTTCCTTAATTCAGTCTATAGACTCCATCTGGTTTAATCTTCCTAGTAGAACTCTGTTTAGGAAATTGCCTTGCTCAAATGCTCTCAATAAACTCAAATGAAGCCCAAGCATCTTTTCAGGGAAATTAGTGTAACACAGAGGGTGGATGTCAAGTGGGTTCTTTGTCTTATGAATTCAAAGAATGAAATCCACGGACACAAAGGTGAGAACAAAGTAACAGGATTTATTAGAGTAATAGAAAGAAAGAAAATAGAGCTCCCCAAAGCAGTGTGAGGTGTCTCAAGGGAGGGAAGCCAATATGTGTCTGTTATCTAGGGGTTTGTATAGGCTTGATCTGTCCCTATAGGTTTTGGGTCGGCTGATAGAAAAGCACCAATTAACTCTATTTTGTCTTCTTTAGACAATCTGGAGAAAGTGATTTCTAAGCCTCTATTGCACAATTGTGGGGGTGAGGGTCTGTTGGCACAAGAGGAAGTAGTACCTTTTATGGTTGATCATGTCTAGAGGCTGTTAAGAAACTGTCCTTGTATCTAGGACAGCTGGGATCAGAACCTTGATTTCCCAATCTCTCTCTTCATCCTTTCCTTCTCTGAGACTCTATTCCTGGCTACCTATCAGTGGTCTATCTGTCATTAGTATTGTCTGTGATCAAACCTCACCCTGACCTCTCTAGCTTGCTCATTACCATCCACAAACAAACCCAAGGCCTAGCCACATGTGATATTTTCTGCTTTCCTTTCCTTTTTAAAATTCTTGACTTTGTACAACATTTAACTTTTGCTTCAGATTGTCCATTCCTTTTTCTATAATTTTTAACATCTTTAATTACATATCTTTGATGCCACCTATATATTAGGCTTTTTTGATGTCCTTAGCTGAAACTGATCTTACTCTCCGTGATTTTACAGTCAATTGTAGCCTCCTACAACACTCTTATGCTTTTTCTTGTTTTCATCAACATGTTTACTCTATTAGAAACTGCTTTGGAGCAGTCTTTGCTTCTAATACCATGGGCAGAGGAATTTTATACATGTAGATACAGAATACTTTTTTGAAAATTCAAAATATTGTGTCACAGCGGAATCTGTTTCATATTGAAGAGCAGTGTAGATTAGGCCCAATATGGCTATAGTTGGGCTCCCTTGCTGAGACTTCTGGTGAGCTATGTTTTTAGTATGTAATCAAGGTCATAAGCAGCCTGATTCCGAATATGTACTCAAGGTCATAAACATCTGCTTGTGCTCCTGCACTTATTTATGTAACCTGTTGACATTGTGCCTTCTTTGTTTGGCCTGCAAAGAAAAAAGGCTGAGGTCTATGAAATTACTAGGGTAGGGAGGGGGGTCAGCAGAGGGCTGCCGCCACCAGTTGGAATAAAGCATGTCTATTATCCCAACTGTGCCTTGCATCTTCTTTCACCTGCTGTAATCCCAAATTTGTTTTTCAGGATCTGAGCCCTAGCAGGAAAAACAGTTTTTGATTTTGAGCAGAAGAGAACTTAAGGAAAAACTTCATGACAAAATTATGTATTATAGTAGGTGATCACCCTGAGCAAAGAGTTTCCTTTTAGATACAGTTAGGACTTAAGTTCAAGTAATTATAAACAAGATTCATTATAGAGATCTTGAGGGGAAAAAAGGGGGGTTTAAAAATAGACAGAATAGGGGCTGGGGTTGTGGCTCAGTGGCAGAGCGCTCGCCTCGCACGTGCACAGCCCGGGTTCGATCCTCAGCACCACGTAAACATAAATGCATTACATTGTGTACAACTAAAGTAAATAAAAATAAATATTAAAAAAATAGATAGAATAGTAAAGTAGAAAGAGCATTCTATCAAGAGTAGAGAAACTGGATTCTAGCCACGGTGTAACTTCTTATAACTTGAGATTTCAATAATGATTTCCATGGGCCTCAGTTGCTATTGCATGAAATTAACAGATAACACTCAACAATGTCTAATCTCTTCTAGTTTTAAAATTCTATGTCTATGAGGAAATAATGGGCCACTCACTGTTTTTGAGCAATTAGAGACATATAATAGCTGTAGTTGCTCAGGGCAGTGGTACACACCTGTAATCCCAATCTCTTGGAGACTGAGGCAGTAGGATCATGAGTTCAAAGCCAGCCTCACCAAAAGCAAGGCATTAAGCAACTCAGTGAGATGCTGTCTCTAAATAAAATAAAAAATAGGGCTGGGGATGTGGTTCAGTGGCCAAGTGCCCCTGAGTTCAATCCCCCATGCCCAAAAAAGCTATAGTTAAGGAAGACAGAAAAAGATCAAAGAGGAAAAATAAATCATTGAAAATATAACATTTTAGCAGATTTATAATTTTTTTTTTTTTGTACAAGAGATTAAACTCAGGGGCACTCAACCACTGGGTTACATCCCCAGCACTGTTTTGTATTTTATTTAGAGACAGGGTCTCCCTGAGTTGCTTAGTGCCTCGCCATTGCTGAGGCTGGCTTTGAACTCGTGATCCTCTTGCTTCAGCCTTCCAGGTGCTGGGATTACAGGTGAGCGCCACCACGCCCGGATAGCTTTATAATTTTATGTTAGTAAAAATAATTTAGGTAGAGATACAATCATAAATAAAGTGTTACAGTATAATGGGTCTATATTCTCTGTATTGTGAATCTATCATTTATTGTCTGAATAATGAAAATTCTCAATATAGCAGGGTAATATATGAAGGGGTCAGAACCGTTATGCAGATACACACTCACACTATCCCATATACATAAGGTTCTATCTTTGATTTTAAATACCTAAAGGCAAATAGCACAGTCCTTTTTTTGGCTCAAATAGATCCAATTACTTCTAATGATCCTGTTACAGTGTTGCTATCTGTGATCCAGATGCTTTTGCTTAAGTCTAAAGTCAAATTTTATACCATTTTATGAGAACTTGTGGACAAAATAAATAAAAATCACTGAGACCTTTTCCCATTTCCTTTTAAAATTTGAATATTTACTGAAAAACTCCTAAATAAAAATATGTTAGACCCCCACAGATGAACAAACAGCTTTGGGTCTTAGATAGCTTATACCAAAATGAAAAATAGACTGAGAGAACAGCTAGATGAAAATTCAAAGGTGGAAGAGCCTAGGGAAAATCTCAATTTGGCTAGAGAATAGGGGACTAGTGGAGGAGGATAAAGGAAGAAAGGTAAATGGATAAAAAGCTATTCATTTTGTAACTAATTTGGGATCCAATGAAGATTTTAAAGTAGAGAATTACTATATAGTATTTTATACTTTCCCTTTTAGCCATTATACTTTAATATGACTTAGAGCTATTAAATGTTATTCTTACATAATATGCTTGATGCTTAGAATCTCTTGCACTGAAAACACACCAGAAACAAAAACAAAACGTATCAGCCTTTTTATTTATCATCATTCTGAGCAGCAATGTCAAGAATCAAATGGGTTGTTTATTGAAGTTCTCATTCAGCCCTAGAGGGCGGTACTCAAGGAAGTAGCTGCACAGAGCAATGGTGCTGAAATAGTGTTATAGAATTCATATTCCAGCATATTTGAGTTTCAATTGACATTACATTTGCTATCATTAAACAAGCAGACCCATGAAACACAATTTTATAGTGCAACATCATATAAATCATATTAGAAAAGTATTTTTCCCTAACACCTAAGAAAAATATTAGATTTCTATTATTGGCTACTATCTGCCCTAAAGTTATGCTAGGTAAAAAAAAAAACAAAAAAAAAACATTATTTAGAGTTATCAAGAGTAAAAGGTACATTCTTCAAACAATGTCATCATTAAATTATTTAGTATGTCAAGTTACATTATCATATTGATTTGGTTTGTTCTGGGAAATGTAGGCTAAATACACTCATCTTAACAGTCAAATTACGTGCTAAATGTGCATCTAACCTAAACTCCCAACATAAATATATCAATATTAAATGTTTTTAAGTATAAACCAGAAATTATGAGTGGGTTATTTTAACTTAATAATCAAGAGGTTATTCCTCAAAGTATGTAAATATGTTTATGAAATTAAAAATAATAAATAACTAGTATTGTAGAATTATGGAAAATTATTTTTTCTAATTTTTTATTCCTTCTTTGTTAGACTATTTTACCCACGACCTTTGCCAAGTAACTTTATACTCTTTCCTTTCTACTAAGGTACATTCAGTATATTTTCTTATAACATTGAGGTTGGACTTGGCCATGTGACCTGCTTTTGCCAATGGAACGTGAGTAGTCTGAACACCAGTATGGTTTTAAATGTTGTAGTGTAAGTACACTTGAGCACTTGGGTTTGTACCATCTTGCATCAAAAGAATATGCTCTGAGTAGCATCTGATGATGAAAACAGATGGAATAAATTTAAACCCAAGACAAGGCCTAGAGTCTAATGGAGCCTAGCTGAAACTATGTTGAGCCCTGCTGAGATGATATGTTGTGTAGGTGACGCACATATTGTTGAGAGGGAAAAAATATTGATGTTTATTTCTTTAAACCATTGAAATTTTGGTGTTATCTATTATAATGATAGCTGTCATTGATGAATACTTATATTATTTTATAACATTTTGATAGTTATTTTCCAAATAACAGTAAGTAATAAATGAAGAAAGTATTAGGCTATGGAGTTTATTATAATAAATTGTTAATTGTTACAATATACATATGCATCAGTAATAATGATTAGATTTTAGTGACTAAAAATATAATATTCACTGGAAACTATTTTTAGATTTGTAAAACCTACAAGAAAGTTCAAATTGAAAAGGAGATTAGGCTACATAGTTTTTAGTAGGAAAGCTTTAAATCACTTGAAACTTTCTACTCCACAAACTAACATTTTGTAAATTTCCCTTTGTTATCTTAAAGCATAGAATTAAAAATTGCTTTCCTATTTAGATCATCCATCACTTGTACATTGTAATCTCTTTATAATTTAGTTATTAGGGACCATGATACAGAACATAAATTACCTTTGTTCTTCTAGGGACTAACTTAGCATAATTGGCCAAAAGATATATCTATATACTGAAATTTTTAACTTTAAGATTATATACAAATGCTTGGTAGGAAAAAGTTCCAATGTCATATGAGGATATGTTTAGGCAGAACAGCTACAATAGGAAAAAAAATCCTCAATAATAGCCTACACTATTCAAATAGATGCATTTAAAAAATTTTTAGCATATATTTATATATGTATGTACTTGATATAATTGCACTGTGAATATTTCCATTTCAGATGTCAGAGACATCTTGTCAAAAACTAAGAACTATGAGTAAGTGGATGAAAATACCTTGCTTTGTAAACAAATTGGCCTATTTTATTTGGCCTATTTTTCAAAAAAGCAATTTCCTTTTATAGGTAAGATAACAATGAGACTACAACTATTGTCTACCTGTTTGTCTATCAGTTACATAACTGATAAACATTAAGGTGATTGTTGTTATGCATCTATAATTCAAATTTCTGTTTTAGAAAGAAAATCTTTTTGAAAATATTCTAATGGATTCTCAGTGGAAGATTTGTTAAGTTTTCCATGTTAAAGTTTAGGTATGATGTAGAACTGATTTAATAATGGCTATATTTAGCTAGCTGGTTAATTGTTAGATGGAAAAGGAAGTAATTATAGCTAGCATTTTACTTTTTTAAAAAAATCTGTATTGTTTTCTCAGATTTCAAACATGAGAGTTACTTTAGTTCTTTTTTTTTTTTTTTTTTTTTTTTTTAGGATCACAATAAGTTACTTCTATCCATCCTCCAATTAAGCATAGATAGTTATTGAATTTTACAATTAATTTTACATGTTTTTGTAAAGTAAATCTTGCAATATATAAAACAACAGAATTAGGGATAGGGAAGACAAATTTAACTAGTGAACATAGAACTGAAATAGAATTCCAAAAAATTATTTGAACTCTTTTTTCACATGTCACAGAAAACCTTTTGTTGTTTTCTGGCAAGTATCTAGATAGACAGAAGTTTTCCTGTGTATTGACAGAACTGCAGAAAACCCAATTAGTTCTTCAGCTTCACCAACGTCTGTTCTTTCCTGGGAAGTAATACTAAACAATTCTGCAGCAAGCAGAGAGTTATTCACATTATGAAAAGTTCAGGAGTACTTTAGCTTAATTTTATTTTGGGCTTTATAAAAACAGAGAATTTTGCAAATACCACCTCTAGACAAAATCTACAGTACATCAGACTTGGTGCTCTACCCACATTAAAAAAATCAATTTCCAGGTAATGGAGAGGAACTGCACATATAGAATGTCAAATGCAGAAAGCAGATGAAAAATAAAATATTTAAAATGTATGAACATGTGTACATTTAAGATTGCATGTAAATTTAGCCTTTAATCTCATATGTTACCTGTACTGTGCCCTACTTTTTCAAGGATAATAATAATCTCTTTCACTATGATATAAACTCCTTCAAATAAGGCTTTGTGTTTTAAAGTCCCTCCATTCCATTACACAGAGACAAGCCTAGTGCTGAACGCTCAATAAATAATTACTGATCATTAACTAAGATCATAATTCATATTTGTTAGGTCATTGTAGTGTTTGTTCTTTGCAAACAATACAGTCATTTGGGTTAAAATTGACATGACATGGATAGGTATAGAACACCTTAGCACTATTTATCTATTTCTAATTTTCAGGTTACTTTATGTGCGATTGATACAAATGTTTAAAACAATTTTCACTACAGTAGAAAAATATCCCTTTCTATTCGAGAATTTTTTTTGTACTTCTCTTAATTGTCTTTTTTTTTTGTTTTATGCAAAAAAGGATACATCATATGCTCATTAATAACTGCTGTATTTTCAGACACATTTCAACCCTGTGAAATGAGAAGACTGTCCCCCTCATAATCTTTTTATATCCTTTCCAACTAAAGTATGGGAAGAAAGATATTGAAATTCAATATGGAACTGTGGGGATTCCAACCTTCACTCCCCTAACCCCACAGAGGGAGAAAGTCGCAATGGCACACATTCAGCATTACTCCAGGACATTTCAAAGGGAGAGAGTTAATGTGGACCACATGACCTCTCTCAGACTCTGATCTTGTCCTAAAGTTCCAAGCAGGGATACAGTTGTAGAAGGGTCATCCTCTCTTCCATGGACAGCAGTATTATCAGGAGAGATCCTAGAAGATTGCTGACTTCATGGTTCTTTGTATTTGAATGTCACCGCTTTGTTTTAGACATTAGATAATTGAGTTTGGCTGTAACCCAGCCTGTGTCTGATTACTTCACTAGATTTGCCTTGGTATTTGAGCACAGGTCTCCTTTCCAGGGTCTGTGGTGGGAGTTGTAATATCCTGTTCAGACAAAGAAGGTAATTTAAGTTATGCTTCCTCGATTGTGAATTAATTTTACACAACCTCATGACAAGAGAGTATGAGCTGTGTAAGAGGAGTAATGATCTTTTCTAAACAGAATATCAGGGAGTATTACTGAAAAAGAGTGTATTTGGTGATTGTGTTGCTGGGCATATTTGGCTCTAATTCAGAGGATATTGCTTTGAGAAAACTATTGCTAACAGTCCCTGGATAAAGATTTTCTGTGTCACTAATTATTGAAAAGCTGCCATAACTTGAATGTATAGCAACTGGCATATTAACTAACATTCTTGTTTATGATTGCATTCCACATGGCTTATCTTTTGGCTCATTGGACATAGGTCAATGAAAAGTGAGCATTGTTAGTGCTAGGGAGCTTTCGATGCTTTATGTTTTTAAGCCCAATGAATCACTTTAACATCCAACTGACATTTCACTATTTATACTGTCTAGTTAGGAATTCAATTTCACAGCATCACGTTTGCAGCACAATCATAGCATTGTAATTTAGCATGAGTTTTGTTAATGTGTTTTGTGTCCCATTAGAGTTCATCTTTGTAGCCCAGTGCCATATGTTACTGGTATAGAGTAAACCTCTTAAGCAAGAGGAAATAAAGAGGGGTAAAATTATCCTGTGACATATTCTATCATCAGCAACCAGTCTTCTTTTTCCCTGATCAATCCAAATTGTATTCAAGTTTTAAAGAAAATGTGCTCAGCAAATAAGAGTCCTACATCCAACCCAAGTGAGATATGAAGGGTATAGGGCATAATCTTATTCTACTTTCACCAAGGTTGAAGTTTGTATTTGACTTAATTCTGGCCAATAGGACCTGAGAGAAAGGCTGTGACAGGACTTCTGGGAAAGTTCCCCCCACCCCCAATAAAAGAAATATGCATGAGGGAACAAAACAAAACAAAACAACACCTCAGACCACTTTTATTTCCTGCCTTTGGCTATGGTGATGAGTATTTGATGGGTAGAGTTCTTGCTGCCTAGGGGTTGGGAATGAGGAAGATTGATGACATGCAGAGAGCATGGCAAAGCCCACGATTAGAAAGAGCTTAGGTACTTTAAGGCATTGTTAGGCTGCTGAGCCACTTCTTAGATCTCCTTCTCTCTGGACTTCTTGCTGAATGTCATAATAAATGTCCTTATTGTTTAAGCTTGCATTTAGCAGGGTCTTCTGTTACTTACAGACAAAAGCATTCCAACTGATAAAAGAAGATAGTTAAAAGAATGCAGTTCATGCCAGTGTGGTTGCTTCTCTCACAGGCAAAGGAGAGGCAAAGAAAAGAAAGGGCATTACTGGCTTACTAATGAGCTTTTTGTAGATCTGGTAGTTTAGAACTTGAAATACATTTTCCCTATAGAAATGTTATAAATGGCGTCTGGGTTCCCAAGGTAAGCCCCTAAAGCCTATTTAATCCAATAATGCCACAAAATCTGTGCAGTCTGTAGAATTGAATCACCTTGAAAAACAATGTTTCCTTTGGGACAAAAATGAATTCAGAAAAAATAAAATCAGAGATCCTGCTTAGTGAAATAGAAAATCATCTCCCCAGTAGCAATGAAATTGAAGACTTCCTTCTCCTCCAGGATTGGGTAGTGGGAACTGTTATTAACCCACATCCCACAAAAGGGCAATGGTCATACCTGTTGCTTGAGTCATGTGACAGGTCAAAGGCTAGGTGATGATACACAGCCACTTCTTAGATCTTAGGTGAGGGGGAGGCTTAATGTATTCTTTCTCCTCCATTCTCCAGCTCAAAGAATTTACATCCTGATTCTATTTCTTTAGCACTAGCCACTGTTTCTAATGAAACAATCCTCTTCACTTCACAAGTCTATATAACTTGTGACACATAGAGGCCGAACTAAAAGTATTATTATTTTAGTGTTTCATGCTCACCTGTTTTTGTCACTCTGAATATCAGATCCTTGAGGCTAATGATGAGGTGTCAGCCACCAGTTAATGTATCCACATATAAAAATATTTAAGGAGATACTTAATGTGGAATGAATGGGCAAGATATTCTACCAATATTAAATTAGCTTGCACTATATTCTTACCACATGAACCTGGAAGATGTGAGAAGACTTGTTGCTCATTTCTCCCTAAAACTCAAGTGGATTGTCAGGTTTTTTGTTCTGAGTGGTGAACTGATAGCCTTGTGGGGGTTCTTAACCACCTTTATGGATGTAGGGATAAATGCTGAAATGTTTTTGCTTTTGTTTTCCTTTTGTATTGCCTAAGCTTATGGAAGGGAAAGGCAGATAATCGAGGAGGAGAGAGGCTTCCATAGAGTTTTCTCATAAGCTTAGAAAATAAATGAGGATGGAAACTCTGATCGCATTGAGTGACAGAAATCCAAGGCTTGTTCCCACCCCAAGCCCTTGAAATGACCTCGCTCATGATGTGGTGATACAGGTGTGTTGGGGGAAAATTATTAAGATTATATAATGAAACTACATACAGTTGACCACATATAAACTCTCTATAAAAAATATGTACTTGGTAGGTCAGATTTCTTCCTCTTTGCAGCTATATGACTGATGCTGACTTTTCTAGCTGTTGTCTGATGACTAACCTCAGGTCTGAGAATATACTTGTACTTCCTAGAAGCCACCTCCAGTTGTTTATCATGTAGATTTTCCTCCACCATGGGCTGATATTTTCAACTGATCACCAAGCCCTTGTTCACACAACAGTTTAAAAGTCTCCATCATATGCAACACAGTGTTATGAGGAGTGCTTAGGCACATCAATTATTTGAGGATTGCTACAAAAATTTTAACTGAAAATAGCTATAAGAAGCAAGAATGGAGATAGGTGAGCAGTTCCTCTTTAGTATTTCAATGTTCTTTTCCTATACCTAATGTTTCACTTCTACCTTCTATAACTTCAGAAGCTATTTTCCCTTATGCAAAAGGGAAGGTGTGAATGAGTTTCTTTGAAGGTTTGGAAACTGATAGGAAAAAAAGAAAAAAGAAAGAAAGAAGGAGCACTCAGACATATCATGTATTACAGAGTTACATATTTGGATACCATCAAGGATTATCTACCTGTCCAAGGTGGATCTTGCCAGGATAGGGAACTCTTCAGTGGGAATTCATCAAATATAATAGCATCACTATTTTCTATTATTGCACAACAAATTATTTCAAACTTAGTGACTTAAAACCACATAGTTTTTTTTTTTTTTAAATATCATAGTTTCTTAGAATAAGAGTCTGAATATGGTTTACTTGGGCCCTCTGCTAAAGGATTCATAAGGCTACCATCAAGGTGTCCATTGTGCTGTGTTCTT
Source organism: Tamias sibiricus (assembly GCA_025594165.1). Lineage (NCBI taxonomy): Eukaryota > Metazoa > Chordata > Mammalia > Rodentia > Sciuridae > Tamias > Tamias sibiricus. Next base: position 35,697,917 of record CM046668.1, read on the forward strand.
TTTTTGGAGGGTTGACTAGGGAAGAATCCACTTAGAAGCTTGTTGATCCTGTTGTTTAAATTCATTTCCTTGCAGATTTATGACTGAGGCTCACTTTTCTTGCTGTTGCTGGGAAACCATGTCAGGTCCTAAGGACATTTGCAGTGCCTAAAGACTAGCTTCAGTTTCTTTCCATTTGGACTTCTTAACCACAGGCTGCATTAACCGACAAGGAGAATCTATCTCTCTAGCCTGTAAAGACTTAACATTTGCTCAACCTTTTAACTGTGCAGTCTTACATAACACAGTATCATCACAATAGTGACATCCCCTTACCTTTGCAATATCCTATTGGTTAGTATAAGTCCCACACACACTTAAGAGGGACAGTTCACCTTAGTATCTGTGCATAAATCACATTGAGAACCCTAAACCATATTCTAAAACTCTGAATTACCAAATACGACTTTAAAAATCATCTTTAGTACGTCTCCTAGATTTAGGTTCTGGGTTACAATATTTACTTTGTCATTAGCATCATCTTGTGCCATCATATTTCAACAAAATAATCATGCACAGTCTGTACACAAGAACAAACTAGGCCAGGAAGACATTGAACCTGCAAAGACTGACCTGGGGCTGCTACAATTCAGCCCTGTTTCTGAAATCCTGGTAGAGTGGGGATACCATCTTTGCTACCAAAGGGTTACTACTGAACATGATTGGTTTACTACTGATAGTAAATGAATGGGTTCAGACCCTCTTATAAACTATGCCATCATTCCCTATTTGAGTTCCAAGATCAAAGCTTTTTGTCACTTTGTCTGTAGTCATACGTTAGGACTACTGTAGCTTTTCACCTTTAGGGAAACCCATTGATCCTAAGCCAACCATATATTCTCTTCTCTCTGACAACCAAGAACTCCTCTTAGAGTTTGGTTGTCAGAATTTAATCAAGTTTATCTTAATCAAGTTTATCCTCTTAGAGTTTGGTTGTCAGCAGAATTTAATCAAGTTTATCATTTTCCATTCAAAGTTTTTGTTAATTTCTAATTTCAAGGAAAATTGGTGGAGATTTTGCTTCCTTCATCTGCGAACATTTCCTTAAGCAATTTGGTGGACTTTCTTTTGGGGCACTGATTACCAAGAGTTAGGTGCAGCCTGCTAAATCTAACTGAAGATTTGTTCAGTTAGGAGTGACTTTACTCCTTACATTTGCATAACTGTGTAACTGTGCAGAGTACAGAAGATGAGCTTAAGATGGTTTTCTTTCTTTCTTTCTTTCTTTTCTTTTTTTAACCTCTGCCCAAATAGAGAAGCAGCTGGTCTTCCGCTCAGTAAAACAAATTAAAGCCCTGCCTCACCAGGCATTCCAGGCACCCCATTACACTGGTATTTTATGATATGTAACTTCAAAACAGTCTTTAAGTGCTGAGTTTTTATCAATCGAATTCTACGTGAAGTTTTACTCTTCTCTATTACGTTCTACCAAATGCTAGCTAGAGCTGTGTGATACCACAATTCTCTGTCATTTCATCCCTGGAAATCTTTGTCTGCCTTCTTTGTGAATGTTGTGGCTATGGGAGCACTGTTTTAAGTTCTCTTTGGTGGGAAGAACCCAAATTGAAAACAGCTACCTCACTGGGCAGAAACAAGGAGGCCATGGCCTTTCATGTGGTACTTCAAACTGTCATTACAGGAAATAGTGGACCAGGTGTTACTGTTTAACTCTTCTGCATAGTTTCATACGTATCATGTGGATTACACAAATGCATGGGACTTTTAAGATTCCTCTAAGCCCTGTAATGGCTAATAATAAGAAAACAGTAACTGAAAATTGGGTAAAACAATTTTCCTGCCTTGATATTTATACTTTACTCTTGCTCCCTCTTTGAGAATACATAGACACCTAAATTTTAGCTCCATTTTTTGCTATTTAGATTTCTCTATGAACAGGTGAATGCTAATGATGGCTTTGGGGGTACTGAAGTTAGATGATTTCATGTTTTAGAACAAAACTTAACTGAGACTTTCCTGGAAATTTTATTACAGCAGAGGCAAAAATCCAGTAATACTCTGAGGTAAAGGAAAAAAAAAAATGGGTGGAAAGGTAGGGCAAGTCTGAGTTTGGAATTTATACCTTTTCTGGTAAGAGCTGTGTACTAAAATAGAGGAGCTGGGCTGTATGGGTGGACATAGTTGTTAATCATGGTCTTCCTTGCTAAAGTTGACTCTGTTACTATTGATTAAGTTGGTGAAGGAAACTAGTGATGGGAGAGTCACAGGAAGTATTAGTGAAGTCGAGAAATCCTAAGTCTATAATAGACAGAATGAAGGGGATGAGGAGTAGGCACTGCTCTTCACAGATGAGGTGGATATTAATATGTGGTTATTTATTTATAAGGTATGTGCACATGCAATAGTTTACCTGACTGCTTAGCGGTTATTTTGGCTGATACAGCTAATGTAACTCATAATGGTCAGAATTTTCAGTTACAGATAACAAAATCCACTCTTGCTAATGAAAGCAGAAAGTGATTTATTAAAAGATAATGGTAGCTCATAAATCACTAGAAGTACTGAACTCAAAATTGAATGCTGCAATAGCTCCCCAAAGCATACCATAGAAGTGGAGGAGCCAAGGAGCTGTTGTCTTTGCTATGATCAGAAATGTGCTGAATCGGGAGGCTGTTCCTGTAACTAGCTCTAGAATGGCCATTTCTGCCAGGAACATGTCAACAATATGATATATCATTAATACGGATCTTATATTTCCATGTAACTTCGTTCTAAATTAGGAACATATGCTCATATGCATGGATGGATAATCTAAAACATATCTTACATCTTAGCTGCAAGAGAATCTGGGAAATGTTAGTTTCTTATTCTCTTAGTCTCTCCATGCTAAGAATTGGAATAAATGCCAATCAAAATACACTACTGTTTTCTGCCATACTGCTAAATTTACTAGACTACCGAAGAATCCTTATTCAAAATGGAGGAAAGATGGACAAGATTTGAATAAAAGAAAAGCAAATAAAATGTAACAAAGCAAAACCAAATGGAGACTTGGAAATTCAGCCTAGACTTGAATCCTAGAGTAATCATGAAGTTCCACCTACCAATAAGAAATACCTACTTTGGATTTTATATATGAAAAGAAAAAAAATCTTTTGTTGATGAAGCAATGAGCTCTAGGATTATCTGTTATAACACCTAGTATTATCCTAAGACAGCCTCCTCTCTGGTGTTCCTCCTGCAAGGCTGCTATTCATTAATCTGTCCTCTGCAATCTAGCCACAGTGATCATGTTGTTGGCATGGTACATAAACTCATTTGAAATCTTCTCCTAGCTTATCCTTCCAGGCTTATTTCTTGACAATTCCCTCCATATATGCCCCATGCTTCAGAGGATCCAATTACTGGCTGTTCTTCCTGGTTATTGCTCCTGTACCTTTGTAAATGCATTTCCTTTTCCCAGGAGCGTTTCCCATCTATATGTCCTCCTTTCCATGACACTTCTTTTCTGCACTAAATAACAGAACTTTTTCATAGCAATTTTGACATTGTGATTTTTCTTCTTTACTTACCTTTCTCTTCTATTATATTATGATCTCCTTGAATACAGACCTGTTTTATTCAACATGTTATCACAATATATAGTATAGTATTAGGTACATGATTGGTGCTTCTTAATTAATTTATTAAACATGTTTGCATTACATTCTGAGTGAGAAGACAGTAAATGTAGACAAAAACACAGACAAATTTTGAAGTGTAAGTATGAGAAAAATTTTAAATACACACATACACACACACACACACACACAATAATGAGATTAAGGTTTGTGGTGACCAAGCTTTTGGGTGATTTGACCTCCTCGTATTCACTTCTTTCTGTATACTTTTTCCACATTCAATAATGGCTGGTTGATAAAATCAATGGAATATGGCATGTGACTTCTGAAACTATGTGTCAAAAACCTAAGTTTCTGCCTCTATCTTTGGACTGTTTGTGCAGGGTGGGGTGAACAACCTTTATGAGGTGAAGCTACATAGTCCTTTGGAGAGATCCATCTGGAGGGAAATGTGCTTATCTCAACTTGCTGGCCATGTGGGCAAGCCACCTTAGAAATAGAGTGCAGGTGGCACTCAAACTTTTGGAGGACTGCAGCTCCAACTGACATCTGAATGTAACTTCATGAGCTATCCCAAGTAGAACACCCACCCAAGCCTTTTCTGAATTCCTGACAGATGTGATGAAAGAAAATACATGATGATTGATATTCTAAATCACTACGTTTGGGGTTAACTTGTTAGACAGTTTCAGAGAATTAAGAGTGGGTCTCTTTATAAAGAGGTCAGCAAAGCCTTTTCAAGGAGATTACATTTGATGTGACCTAAATGAGAAGACACAAGCTACTTCTGCATTCTGGGATTCAATATTCCAGACAGAGACAGTAGCAGTGGACAGTTCTGGGGTAGGGGAGAATTTGGCTTTTGAAGGGACAGACAGAAGGTGAGTGTGTAAAGATTGTAAGTGCAATTGGGGTGTGATCAAATGGGAGAGATAAGTAGAGGTCAGTTTCCTCAAAACTTTGTAGGTCATGATAAACAATCTGGATTTTTTCTAAGTGCAATACTAGTTATTAAAAAGTTTTAATCATGTTAGTGTTGTGAGTTAGGAACAAGCAGTGAAGGAGTTGAGACTTTTTGATATATTCAATTAATAAGTTTTGCTGTGAAGAGGAGCAGAGATCAAGGATCAAGTGATTTCTTTTTTAAAAAAAAATATTTATTTATTTGCTTTAGTTGTACATAGTGTGGTTTTATTTTACGTGGTGCTGAGGATCGAACCCAGGCCGCGCATGTGCTAGGTGAGCACTCTACCACTGAGCCACAACCCCAGCCCCTCAAGTCATTTCTTTTTTCTCTTTTTCTCTGGTACAATGAAGGCATGTTTGTATGCTGAAGGGTAAGGATCTTAGAGTGTCATAGAAATTAAGGGTCCAAGAAAGATGAATTTGGATCTCAAGAAAGGTTGTTCCTCCATAGAAGAAAAGACAGAGGAGGCCAGATACATAGGGACAATGGCTGCTAAATCTGCAAAAATGAGGTGACTTTACCTGATTGTCATCATTTGCTTGAATACAGATCTGTTTTATTCAACATGTTATCTTAATACATAGTATAGTATTACAATCTTTACACACTCACCTTCTGTCTGTCCCTTCAAAAGCCAAATTCTCCCCTACCCCAGAACTATAGTATAGTATTACAGCTTAAGGGTGGAGTTGTAGGAGGTTTGAAAAAGATGAAATAGTTAATTGTTGATGTCTGAATAAATGGAACACTCAGTTGGAATTTCTATTGTTTTCTTCTTTGGGAAGACAACAACCAGTACAAAAAGAAAAGCTAGTTGTTGTGTAGTATTTAGTCCAAAAACACAGGGCTGGAAATAAGGGAAGACCAAAGGGTGAAGAGAGAGCAAACTGAGAGGGAAACTTATCTTATTTTATTCCCCCTTAGAATTCTAGTATTTTAGACTTAGAGTGATCTGTATATACAGACAAAAGCATACCCTTTGCAATTTTTCTTTGCCTTTTCTGTTCCTTTTTGTTGGTTGGTCCAGAGATTCAGGTTTATAAAATGAACGGACAGTTTCAGTTTCAGTTTCAGTTTTTATTACCAGTGAAACCTATATGGTAACAGATAAAAATCTGACGCTGTCACTCCAGTGGGATTTTACATTCACCATCATGGAACAAATGCCTGCAGTATTTCATGTACTGTTCTAGGTCTTGAAATTAGGAAACATTAGTGAGTGAATAAAACAGACAGGATCTCAGCCCCCTTGGAACCTACTCTAGCTTTCACTTACTGTGTAAACAATCAGGAATATTTTCAATATTTCAGTTACATAAAACTTTCCTGCTATAACATATGATCCTTAGGTATGGAGAGATGTTACAACATAATGTTCAGAGTGGTGTGGTCTCCAAATCCAGCAAAATTTGAATCTTTTAAATTCACTCTCTGTGCCTTAGTTTCCTCATCTATAAAATAAGGATGACAGTAGAACACATTGCATTCCATTCTTCACATAATTGAATGCATTTTTACATGTAAAATGCTCAGTGTAGAGTCTGGCACCTGATCAGTATTATAAAAGTGATTTGTATTTGTTAGCAAGAATATATTGTCATCACATGGATTAGAAAAAATGCATCATTTTTACATTGAGAAGACTCAAGCTTTTCAAATAAATTTTAATTTCAGCTTAAACCAGATTTTGGCAGTGCTGGGATCAGGCATAATTTAGAAACTAAGTGATCCGATGAACCCCCTTCCCCACATGCAATATTATGTAAGGATATCTAAAGCAGTTGTGTGTCTGTATATATTTGCATATGCCATGTCTTCTGTGGAAATGACATGGTTTCCGGATGAATCAGACACTGGTTATATTACTGTCATTCCAAAGAAGCCTATTTTTGAATTATAATTTTAGAACTCCACTTTACAATTTAATACGAAGATTTGAGTTGGTACTAGAACTAAAAATGTTACATCAAAATTAAACAACCTCCACAATCAACCATTGAATAATTTAATATATAAATTTTGCTACAGAAGCAAATCATATGAACATCAGGAAATATCCTCACTAAAATCATCTTTCCAGCTATTAACAAACATCTAATATTCATGCATTTACAATTACCCCTAACCCCACCATGATGAACAGGTATAAATTGTTTTCATTTAAGACTATACAGATCAAGTATTTAGCTCTTTACAGGTTTCTTTTAAACATAATTACCTTCAGGAAGAAAGATGAGTTTATGAAAGCTTCTAAGGAATTTATGTGAAAAAAGAAAAAAATGCTGCCCAAGTTGCTTTTCATTTTTAGAAGGCTTTTTTTCCTGTATATTTAAAGGCTGCATTATGCAGTCATTCATTCTGTAAATTAAACCTTTTGATTCCTAGTAGCATTATGTAAAGCTAGCATATTGTACCTATTTGCAAATACACTATATTAGTGAATGCTTTCTGTTTCTTCGCCTAAATTGTGAAAGTGTGTCATAATATACAAAGGACTCCTTAAATGCTACCAAAATAGAAAGTTTTTGTGTCAGCTGCGAGAAGCACAATATATGATATAGTCACACCAGGTGCCTAAGGATGAGTGGAACTATCAAATGGGTTGGGGAGAACAGTCTGAAAAAGTGAAAAGCACATTCTGTGACTATCATGGAAAAGTCACCAGTGGCACCTAATCATTGAAACACAACTAGTAAACATGAAGTGTAGTTTCATAGAACTTGGCTTTGGGGAAATCTTCCCAGCCCCACCATTTTTGCGCTCCAAAAGCACCTATTGGCACTTCACATTCCCTGAGGTTATCTATGGAGGGCAAGAAATTCAATGAGGAAATAGGACAAAGCTGCAGTTACTTAGATCTTCCAAATTATTTTGTCACTATGTTTTGAGCAGTGACTGACATATTAATTCATCTTCCTGTTTCCTTCTCATTCTACAAATTGTGTTTGCATAAGAATAGCACAAAATTTTAGTGAAGGGACAGAAACCGAGGAAAAGACATGGCATTTATATAGCTAACACGATGCTGTATCTCCTTTTACCTAAGTCTTAAACTACCCACCATCTTTAATAAATAGAAAGAAAAAAATTTTTGAACAAAGAAGGGTTTGAAAAGGGCTTTATATTATTTGTGCCTAGGGAGTGGAGTTTTACAAGGGGGCAAGCAATCAGGGAGGAAAGGAAAAAGGGAACTGAGTGTAGAAAAGAACAGGATGCTCACCCTTCTAAACCTTCAAGAAGACAATGGACTTGATTCTGACATCTTTTCTCAAGTGTTGTCCAGTTGAGAGTACATTGGTAGGGCCGACATCCTCTCAGACATACTCAGACACACATACACATGTGCACGTGCATGTGCACGCGCACACACACACACACACACACACACCATATAGACAACAGAAAATATTCCTGGGGAAATATTCCAGAAGAGTCAGCAGATAGCTACTATTAAATAAAAAATTTATATCTAGATAAATAACTTTATCATAATATTTTTATACTTAAGATTGTAAATTAACTTAAAAAAAACAGGAAACAATTGGATTTTTTTATCCACGAAGGCGAGGAGACTGAGAAACAACATTCAATACTATTTTTCCAGTGAGCATATACATATAAAGTTTATCCTTGGTGGCATGGACATTTGCTCTGCAGTACTTATGGTTGTAGCCTCTCTTGTATGTTTCCATGCCATCTTATTTTCATTAGCTCATCTTTAACTCTCAAGAGACACAGATAAGTGCCTCTTTTGTGAAAACCGAGGGATATTTATTTAAATATTTAAGTCCAGGGTATGAGATTTTCATTATACCTAGAAATACTAAAATCGATGCAAAAATTTATAACAAATTGCTGAAGTTGCATTTAATATCTTCACTTTTTAAAATTTTGGTACTGGGAATTGAATGCAGGGCTGCTCTACCACTGAGCTGCATCCCCAGTCTTTTTTTTTTGGGATAGGGTCACTAAGTTGCCCAGGTGAACCTTGAACTTGGTGCCTTAGCCTCTGGAATTGCTGGGATTACAGGCATGCATCACCACTCTTGGCCACAATATTTTTGTTGTTGTTGTTGTTACAGACTGATTTTTTTAAATTTTTTAGATGAAGGATAACTTTAATAGGCTTATCAGCAGACTTCATACAGTTAATGAAAGGATCAATGCACATGAAGATAAGACTAAAGAAATTATGCAAACTAACAAGGGAAAAAGAAGTGAACAAGACCAAGCAAGGCTGCTGAGGACTGTGGGACAATATAAAAAAGTGTACAGACGGATTTTGTGTGTATGTTTGTGTGAGTGTTTGTGAGAGATTTTAGTAGACTGTAACAATGATATGACAAATGTTTGAATCTCATTTGGCCTAAAAAAGCTATTTTTTGTCCATAGAACAACATAAAGCCTTTTGGAAGGAAAACAGATACTAGTTAATAGGTGTTTATGAGTTCTACAAGTGAGCCTAGAATCCATGATTTCAAGATATGTATTCAATGCTAACTAAAGGGAGGTGCACAAGTAAATTCAGTACTGAAAATAAAACAGCTTTCAATGAGATCTTTATACAACTGGCAGTTGACAGATGGAATTGACAGAGGACAAATGAAAGAGGAAGGATATTCTTGTTTTTGAGAGGCAGGCTTACAGAGATATTGGTCCCCACAGGCCTGGGTATGGTCTTGCAAACTGTTGGGTGGGTGGAGTTGCCCTGAGGTCTTCTTTGGTCACAAGCAGTATCTATTTATCTCAGAGAGCAATGCAATTATTACCATTTTAAGATAAGAAAACACTAAGGAGTATTAACTTTCTAGTTATCAAGTTACTTTGCATTCCTTTTTTGTAAACATTTTTTTTTAGTTGTAGATGAACACATATCTTTATTTTATTTATTTATTTTTTACGTGATGCTGAGAATTGAACCCAGTGCCTCACAAGCCCTAGGCAAGCGCTCTACCACTGAGCCATAGCCCCATCTCCTACTTTGCATTCTTAAAGTGAAAAAATTGTCTTCAATTATACTCTGTGTTCTATCTACCTCTAAAACCCCATCTTTGTTTTTATCTGTATCTATACTACAAGTATTTCTGGAGCACATAAAATAAACATGCACAGTAAAAATTAATCAAAATATAATTTTGATGATTGCTATTAAGACAAGCAAAATATAAAGTGAACACAATTTGTGACAAGTAATGACTAGAAGAATTTTGCCTAATTAAAATAGTATTTTTATCTGTTATGAGGTATCCCTGCACCCAATTCATCTTTTTCTTATTCATGGAGCTGTGATGTAGGTCAGTTTAATTTCCTTCTTTAAATATGAAATGTTTTTCTGTCCATGTTAAGGAAAGAGAACTACACCAACTGGATTATCTGTTACTCTTAATATTGATTTAAGAGATCCTCACCTTGATATTTCTAAAGAAACAGCCAAAATACCCTCGTATTTCTGTTTGTGAGGATTGGAAGGCAATGAAGCAAGCTATTTCCCTTGAATGCTGTTATCCATGACAAAGGAGCTAACTGCTTAATTCCAGGGGTCTGTTATTATTTGTAAACTGGTTCTTAAATAAGGATACTTACAGATGCCTCTTGCTCCAGATGGTACCATTTAACTGCCTGTGTTACTCATGAGTGGTTTTCTGCTTTAGCTTTAAACAAATACTTAACACAGCAATTCTGTTATCAAGAATTCTCTCTCAAAATTGGAACAAAATCCTGAAGTGCTGCATGAAGTGGCAGCACAAGCAATTTCCTGCAGCATGGGACACATGGGTTAAAAATAAATGGAGCATGACGGTACTGAAGGGAATAAAAAGAACTATAGCCAGAGTGTTAAAAGAGAAAAGATCTCTGGACTTGGTCTGAAGACCTGAGTGCAAATCCTTAGTTTGCTGCTTATTAGCCTTGTGACCCTAGTGAGCCACACACCAAAAATTAGGGAGAAGGTCATGGTTTTTGCAGGACTTGTTGGAGGACTAAATAATTAATATTTTCCAGTACTATTTCTGATTAATGTTAGGAAATGTTACCAGAAAACAAAGTTTCCATGTTGCATTCATTTCAGAAATATTGTTAGACCAGGGATTAAGTTTCTTCACAGTGAAAGACTTCTCAATTTTTAAAACACTAACGTGTGTGTGTGTGTGTGTGTGTGTGTGTGTGTGTGTGGCTTTCCAAGGAGTCATATGTGACTTTTGTTTCCTAAATGTATTGGATCTCAAAATAGCACTTTTGTTGGAAATGTATTCTGTGGAACACGCTTAAAAACAAACAAACAAAAAAACTGTTAAAAATTTAGATGTAAAAGTAGACAATTATCTGGGACTTCTATTTTATTTACTTGCATTCTGAAATATCTTGATTTTGCTTCAAAAAAGCATTCCTTTCTTTTTAGAGTTGTCATAGGTAAGTTTAACTTCCTTGTTCTTCTAAATATGAGCTTGATACTTTTCACACTTTTGGATAAGGTCAAGTCTAAATATGAAACTTTGTTTCTTGTTTTTATCCATGAAACCACAGTTAAAAAATATCATTCCTATTTGGTTTTCAAAATCAATTCATTATTTATAACATTTTAAAATAAATTAATTAGTCATTATAATATTTAATACATCAATATTTTAAAATAAGTGAACAAAAAGTAATTTAAAAATCTGTATTTGTGTCTGCAGGTTAGGAGGACACTAGATTTACTTCTCAGCTTTATATTTAAAGTGTAAACAGACATTATTTTGCTTCTTGCATGGAATTTTTACTCTAGAATTGTATTAATATAGCTTAAGCTGATGCTATATGAAAATATTAGTGCTATTTTTGCATTCCTCTTAATAACACCTGAAAAATATTAGATAAATGGCTTGGATACTGAATAAATCTTTGATTCAAATCCTACAGGCCACCTTATTTGTTTGATGATCTCTATAATGTTCTCATTCTCAGTTTTCTTACTTACAAAGTGGGTAGAGTAATACCAACTTTCTAGAATATTTGTAAAACTCTAAAGTTTTTTTTTTTACATCCATCTGTTACTTTAGAAGGATAATAGAAAGTCATATGCTTGATTTTGTGTATTTAAATGGAAATGTGCATAAGATTGAGAAATAATATATGACCACAAATTCCCAGTTTTCAAAAATTTAAGACAGATTCATTTTTATTAAAACAACTGTAATGCAAATGATAATGTAGTAAATTCCAGTTATGTTGCAAAGACTAAAACAAAATAGCAAATCTGTGCTGTACACCTGTATTCATGGGATTCTTCCTTACAATATATGTTTTATTTTGTTTTGCTATGTTCTTTTGCTTTTTCATTGTTATTAGCTCTTCTACCCGGATTTGAATTTTAGTTGTTGTACTTTAAAAAGTTTAGACTATCTTATTGCCTCTTTTTATTTTTAAAATAAAAATATTCTCAGGAATATTGATTTATTAATTACTAATCAATTATTACCATTTTAAATTTATTGCCTGCATCTTGATTTGTTTTCTGTTTTTCATCTCTGTGGATTGAACCCAAGGCCTTGGCCATGCTGGACAACTACTCTGCCACTGAGCTTTATCCCCAGTCCTTTGTTCACATCTTGAATTAATGGCTTTCCCTTTCATGGTATGCTTCATTGTAGTATATTTGTACATGGACATAGTATAACACAAATGTTTACAATGATAATTTATTTTTTGTCTTTTTCTCCTTTTTAAGTGTTTGAGTTTAGCCATCAATGAATTTTATTTTTCAGTTTTTGGCCTGGTTTAATTCCTCCATGGAAGAAAATTTCTCTTCGGAGTTGAATATGCATCATTCATTCATTCATTCATTTCTCAAATACTTGTTGAGCACCTCTTATATTCCAGATCATGAAGAAATACAGAGACAGCGTTGCTAGTGCAGAACTAGACTCTTTTTTTGCAAACACAGCAGGTTTTTTTAATGTTTAATGTTTTAATGTTTCCCACAATTAGAGTGGCTCTGCCTTTACCTTTCTGCTAATTCAACTTATTAACATGGCATATATTTACTTTTTATTTAAAAAATTGCTTAGTGTTTGTAAGATAAAACTCTTCACTTTGTAACTGTCAACTAAGATGACTATTTAAGGTGAAAAAATCAAGCTTCAAAGGCAACAGAAAATTAAGCTGACATTTTAATTTCACCATCAATACCATGTATGTTCTAGAGACAGTCCAATAAATTTTTTGCCAACTTGTAGAATATAACTGATGGCCTCTAGTATACATGACTGTTTTCAAATTAAATTATCTAAATTTATTTTTTACAAGTCTCTCAAGACACCTACAGTTAAAGTGTATTTTGTCTGTGTTGAAGAAAGAACTTCCTGATACTAAAGTGGGATTAGTTTACAAGGTTTATGATATTCTTCTTCTGCAAAGCTTATAGACCAATCTATGTTTTTACATAACTACAGTAATTTAATGTGGTTATCCTTATTGGACAAAAACTAGACCAGGTAGCCTTCAGAGATTCCTTTCAGTTTTATGACCTGTAGACAGATCAATATAGTCATTTCTGGTAAGTGAATTTTTTTGTAAAAAATTCCAAAATACACATGAAATGTACAGTTTATATGCAAGATGAAGAGATGGCTTTTCAATCTTGGTTTCTCATACCAAGTCAGGCATAACCCCAGGGATATAGAGTCTTATTCCAGGGTATATATAAAGCTGGGGATACACATAGCCCATCTTCCTTATTATGTCAATAATCCTTAAAAAATGGAGAAAAAGTTTTACATTTAATTTTCTTTTTATGCTAAAGATATGGATTATTATGGAGTAGAATTCACAAAATTTTGCAGTAAAATTTGCAAGACATCAGACTTCAAAAAAATTCTGGGCTACTTTGTTCCAAAATGTTTCCCCAGGGTCACTTATGACCTCTCCTCTGCTACATTTACTGTACTCTGATGGAAATGGTTGCTGGGCTCTTTGGCAAGTAAAGTATAAATGTTGGTCTCATTACCCATATCATTACCACAGCTTGAGTAACAATGTTTTTAATGCTAGTGGTTAATTTATTAAGAAATTTAATAAAAATTTGCTTTGGGACTTGCATATTAAAACCTGATATTTCTAAAACTAGATGAAAGGAAGATATAAACCAGCCTCATGACTATGTATTTGTTAGTTGTTTGTTTTGACATGACTATATATTTATTGGATATTTGTTTTAACCAAGTAAACAATGAAATCTGATTGAAAGTTAACTGTCAAAGTGCATCAAGCATGCAGAATTGTCCATAGCATCTTTATTAGATTAGAAGTTTGGTTACCATCCTAGCATCCATGATTTCTTTTCTCTGTTCTAACTGTAACCAGATTTTCTTGATCTCTCTTTCTCTTTCGTTTTCTCTCTCTGTCCCCGCCCCCCCCCGCCCCCCCCCCGCCCCCATCTCTTGTCCTCTATATTATCATCTCAAGACTTCGAAAACTGAATCTATACCTGGTACTAAAATACTCTGGAAGTCACAAAGAAGTTCGAGATAAAGTGCGTGCATATTCAAATTACTGAAATGACAGCTTTATTTTTAGCTGATCTTCATTTATGGATGCCTCTCAAATTTCTATCTAAATGTAGCCAGACAGAGCCATGAATTCTGGCAATATTTTCCATTTGGGGCATTTATTTTAGAAATGTCTGCAAATAAAGAAGTCCATAAATATGACTCCCTCTGGTTAACTTCACACCTTTATTCCTACCAAACAAATTTGAGAGTCTAGGGCCAGCAGACTTTGGGGAAGACCAGACACACTATTTTTCTTGCTTTTCCTATTCCTACTTTCTGTTCTTTTTAGAGGACTTCTGGGGGGAAAATGTTTATTTTCCTACTGGCTTTCCTTTCATTCCTGTGGGGTTCACCAGCCTGACAGGATCTATGCCAGTCCTGACATTTGGAAACTTTTGCCAGCAGTGAAGACACTCAGATGTGTACTGTTCTACTCAATTTGTAGTTAGGCAGCCCTGCACCCATGGGGCTCAGCAAAGATAATTTCAAGAATGAATTTTGAAGTATTTGATTTGAAATAATGAATCAAAAAACCTATAAAAGCAAACATCAGACAATCAAAACAATAATTCAACATTAGACTTGGAAAGCCATGTGTAAGTATAGCCTTCTTTCCAGTTCTGAATTCCTTTCATAAAACCCCAAAGTTCATTCAGCCTGTTCTTGGACATTTTCAGAATAAAGTCTCTTTTTGGATAATTTCAGTGAAATTTCAATGCCCACAATAGCCAAATACATTGGCAAATTTACTGTTGAAAAGTCTGATCTTAAAATGGATCTAAAATCTACCATCTTAGGTCTGAATCTTGTCATGCTGGTCTCTGGAATAAAACACTAGAGTCTTCTCCTTTTCCATCATGTATCTTCAAATATTTGAAGGAATAATGTCTTCCATTAATCTCATGATTTGCTGGATCTGGTTTATACCAGATTACAAGAGCCAATTTTTAAAGTTTCAGGAAATTTGTAAGTTGGTTGCTTAGCTGACATTATTAAAATTAAATTATACATAGCAGGGTGCAGTGGTGCACGCCTGTAATCCCAGCACTTGGGAGGCTGAGGCAGGAGGATCATGAGATCAAAGCCAACCTCAGCAATGGCGAGGCACTTAGCAACTCAGTGAGACCCTGTCTCTAATAAAATACAAAAAAAGGGCTGGGGATGTGGCCCAGTGGTCGAGTGCCCCTGAGTTCAATCCCGGGTACAAAAAAATAAATAAATAAATAAAAATTAAATTATACAACTTTAAGTTAAAGGAATTATATTTAAAAACAAAGGTAAACAGCTCATCACTTTTTAATTATTTTATTTCTTTTTGCCATGATCCATGATTAAGGTTTTGTGTACTTATTTATACATAGTAGAAGTACTGTATATTACTACATGCTATAGATTAATATTTAGAGTCTTCCCAAATAAAATTAAAAAACCTAATCCCCACTGTATTATTTGGATTGGAGCCAGTGCAAGATGATTAGGTCAAGCTGGAGCCCTCAAGAATAGGATTAGGGAACCCCAGAGAATTCATTTGTGCCTTTGTCCCATGAGCTCACAGAATGATGATAGACCTTCTATGAGCCAAGAAGTGGGACCTCACCAGACATGTTGGCACCTTTATCTAGCACTTCCTAGTATCCAGAACTGTGAAGAAAAAATTGTCTGTTGATTATAAGCCACACAACCTGTGGTGCTTTGTTAGAGTAGTCTAAAAGGACCAAGACACTACACTACTGCATATCTCTTCCTTATTCTGCAATTAGTGATGTCATATTCATAGTTGGAAATGGGTCATAGTGGGAGTGTTTTTTTTTTTTTTTTTGGTACCGGGGATTGAACTCAGCGGCACTAGACCACTGGGCCACATCCCCAGCCCTTTTTTGTATTTTATTAGAGACAGGGTCTCACTGAGTTGCTAAGTGCCTCGCCATTGCTGAGGCTGGCTTTGAACTCGCGATCCTCCTGACTCAGCCTCCCAAAGTGCTGGGATTACAGGAGTGCGCCACCACGCCCGGCTCATAGTGGGAGTGTTTGTACCATGAAAATTAACAACTTTATTTCATTTTTCCTGGAGAGCTATTTAGTAGATATAAATACACTATTGGCTAATCTCTTGTCCAGCCCCAAAATTGTATATAGTTGTTTTATCCTCTTATCAAATCTCAAAGTTCATGTCTCTGTGATTTTATGAATAACTCCACATACTATATTATAAATAGAAAAATCATAAATAAAAGGTAACTAGAACCTAAATAGAAAACTACTAATAGCAAATGAAAGAATATTATGTTGCTGAAAATTGTCCTTTTATACCATCAGTGGTTCATGAACTACACTTTTGGAAATGCAAGACTAGGAGAACCCATTCTTGATGTATGGTGAAAACTTAAAGGAGTTCATTTTTAGGAAAGAAAATTAGATTATTGTGAAAAGATTGACGACACTAACTTTTGTGAGTCTGTGTGTGGGTGTACTGGTTACTGAAGCCAGAGGTGTTTAACCATATCCTTACCATATACATATTAAATTTTTTTTTTCAGGCTGGCCTTGAACTTGTGATCCCCTGCTTCAACCTCTCAAGTGGATGGGATTATATGTGCACGCCATCATGCCTGATTATACTGGCTTGTTCTTAAAGAGAACTGTAGAACCAGGGTGGAGGATGTACCTTCTAGAAGGAACTGATGATCTCCTGGTGCTTAAGCTTGGAGTTGGGATATTTGCATCAGAGTGCCTGAGAGATGGTACCTTTCTCTTTTCAAGCTTGTAGCAGGAATTTTGCTTGCCACACAGTAGCATCTCTGATACCATAATTTTCCATCACCACTGGAATATTTGTCTCCTTGAAAAATGTTTTTCTCTGAACAAAAAATGAGGGCATGTTCCAGTCGAAGATGAAACAAATTTATAGCATAAAGCAATAGTTCTAGATTTGACATAACTGTATGGAATAAGCCGCTTTTCTTTATGTGGTGTTGGTGAATGCCATTGAAGAAAAAAGAAATGTTTCTCAATCACCTTTTCTCTCCTTTTAAATCCAAGTTGCTTTCTGTGGAAAAATAACTTCTTTCATGGCTGTTTGTGAAGCTGAAGGAAGAAGGATCTTTCATGGCAAGAGGATATGCTGTAATGTATGTATCTCCCAAATGTTAAAAACTTATTTAGATTTACAAAGAAATTGTCTTCACACAATGAAAATCTCTCAGGAAGTCCAACTGCTTATTTGTTTGTTCTTTCAAGTGAAACAAATCATCATTAAAAAGGTTCAGCCTCAAATTAAGACCTTTTAGATGCTTAGAGGGCCTTGCACACAAAAGTTCAAATTCCTTAGAAAAAGGCTCATTGCTGTTTCAGAGAAAGAGAAAAATAGCTACTGATGAGATTCAAATCATTCTCTATCTTCCCTTTCATTAATTTTAAACATAATTCATAGGCCATTATGCTCTGCAAATCAAAAGAATTATTCTTTATTGTAGCCCACCATTTTTCATCATTATACACACACAATGTCCAATTTCACCCCACTCATTCAAAATGGCGCTTAAAGCAGGCAGAAAAGATTAACTCCAATACTTACATTTGGCTTTAATTCATAGCTTTTACTAGTCTAAATATGTATTTACACAATAGAATATGATGAGTCATTTCTAAAATGTAAACATGCCAGTTTTAAAAATTGCTTAAATATGTATTTCCGCCTGGGATTTTCTCAGGATATTCCTATGTGATTCACAGCAATAAATCCCTAATATTTGACTCATACCACTTCTCAGTACATTAAAAATAATAAAACAAGAATGATCAAGGGATACAGATACCTCTCAAAGTAGTCCAAATATTTTCATCCTTCATCTTTCTTGATGTTAGACAGTCAAAGAGGTACTGTCCCTCATTTCAAATGGAAACACCATCAATCTATTCTGACTGTGCTTTTAATGCTGTTACAGGTTGCTGTTTAAATCCTCAACTAATGGAATGCATGAGTGGATGATTCAGAGACCAATAGTATTCTTTTTCTATAAAGAGAAATGTACCTCAGTGGCTTTTGTCCTTAGATAGCCACTCATTTCACTACATCATCAGTCTCTCTTTGCTTTTAGTTTCTTGTACCTTTAAAAACACTTCAAATCTTATTTTCTGTTGCAGTGAAATTGCTGCAAGTACCTTGTGGGGGCCAATGTCAATGTCATCATATGTCATGGTTAGTATCTCTTTCATACTATGTCACTGTCAGCTGTGAATCCTGTACAAAATGGAGAAGTGAAGAAATGCAATATCCATAAGTATGTACATCAAAAGAAACAGTAATAAAACTTATCTAATCTTTAATCTATATATTATTAATGACATCTATTGGTATAGTAAAGCAGTCTAATATAAAGATTGTTTCAAACTTTTTTTTGTAAATGCTGCATGTTATATCTCTGTTTTGACTCTTTTCTGAGATTTCTGTAGATAATTTAACATACTTGACCTTGGATGATTCCCCAGTCCTCTCTTCACCCCTCTCTATTTTGTAAAGGAAGCTCTGACGTGGCTGATTTTTCCAGATATCAGACTTTAAGATACAGAACTGTGTGGAGGAAGTTAACTGACCAACATTCTCTAGATAAATAGCTGTCAGAGAGTGAGTGAAGCAAGATTGGGCAGAAAGAAAAGTTGAATTGAGAGACAATCACAACAAAGGCCTATGGGAGCCTAATGGAAATCTGGGGCTAAGATATCCTTTTAGATCTGCCTTTCACTGAGGCAAGAGGGGTCAGCTAATACTTTGGTTAGAAGCCTGAGGATTAGGCACTTAGGCTTGTACAATCATTGTAGCCGAAACTGGTATCTGATGTCAAATTTGTGCTTGAATTAAACCAGAAAAGATTTTTCTAAAGGCATTTGTGTTGATGCTTCAAGGACCTTAGGCCTTGTCTTCTTATCAATAAGGAGGCAGAATTTAGAAATTTTTAAAGCTTTTATTGAGGGACCTATAAGCCAGATATACTATATAAATACCATCTTGAATAATCCAGAAAACCACACAAAGCTCCATATGGAACGTTTACATGCAAATCTGTGTTATCTGTCCAACTATTGCATTGTGTTCTTTATAACCTGTGGGGAGAGGATTTGGTTTGTAGGCAGGAACAAAGCCTAGAACTGATTGGATTACAAAGCAAGAGTCACTAACTAAGGCAAAGAGGTAACATGGCAAAACCTGATCATATTTTGGAAAAACACTCATGCTTCTAGGTAGTATAGCAATTGATGCTAAACACCTATAAGACTAATATACTTTAAAAGCATTGATACATCTTATGATATCAAGAATAATAATGCTAAGAAAAGTCTAGTACCTAATATGTACCAGTCCTGTGTTAATTATTTTAGACACATAGATTTAGATTTTGCAGTATTAATACCATTATTATTATTCTCGTGATTTAAGTGAAAATTTTAGAGAGATTAAATAACTTTCATAAGGCCATATTACTAGAAAGTAGAAGATTTAGAATTGAGATTCAGACTATCTTACCCTAAAATCTGAGCTCTGAGCCATTACTCAGTGATATCTCTGAACTGTAGAAACGTCAAGATATAAAATTGCTCACATATTGGTTTATCATGAAAGCCCTGATTACCTTTAGGAGTCACTATAGTTTTGGAAACAATAATTATTCTTTCTGACTGTGCTAGATGGCTCTTTTATAAACTTGCTGATATTGGAAGCATTATTTCTTAAAATCCTTTCCCTGTATCAGGATAGGGTTGTCTGAAAGAGAAACGTGTGAAATTTGGAAAGTGGAATTGAAGCAGCAGTTTTTATTCTCCACAGATTGTCATAATTAATGGTGGTGATAGACAGTCACAGAGCTATTGGTAATTCTTAGTTTGTCCTTTCTCTCTTCCATTTTGAATCTAGCTCTTCTTCCTGAGTATTGACTCAGTGGACCATCAACAACCACAGTATCATCACCTGCTGCTTGGATGGATATTCAGAGGAGCAAGAGCTTTCAATAAACTTCTTTGTTAGCTATATTTTCATGGTCTCCTATCAGTAGCTGGCTGTGTCTGTTTATTCAGATTGACCAACTGGTGATTTTTTTGATTCTTAAACTTTTCCTTTGACTCTTCATTACCCATTAAGTTTGATTCCCCTAATAAATCTCTGTCTGTGTTTATAACGGTTCTGCTTCCCTTACTGAACAATGAGTGAAAAAGTAAATAGTGACTGGACATGGGTGCTACCATGACAAAATCCTGTCATGAGGCTTTGGAAGCAAGAAGTGAGCTTCAATAATATTTAGAAAATTCACCAAGTTTTCAAGAAAATTTTACTGGAGAGCACACCATGTAATTGAACCCAAAAGGACAAAAGCAGTTCAGACTGAGAAGAAGCGTTTGGGCTTCAACTTTCTATAGGCAGAGACAGTAAGCTCAAATAGCTACTCAGAGGAAAAATGAGTAATTCTTTTTTTTTTTTTTTTTTTTAAGAAAAAGGAAAGCTATCTTGGAGTTACTGAGACTAGAGAATTGTTATGGTTTGGATGTGAGGTGTACCCCAAAAGCTCATGTGTAAAACAGTGAAAGAATGTTCACAGGTGAAATGGTAGGGTTGTGAGAGCCTTAACCCAATCAATGCATTATTCCCCTGATAGGGATTAACTGAGTGGTAACTGAAGGTGGGTCACTGGGGACGTGTCTTTGGGCTATGTATTTGGTGAGCTAAGCTTAGTTTCTCTCTCTGCTTCCTGATCATCATGTGACCCTCTTCCCTCCAACACACTCTCCACCCCCCCTTCCTTCCTCCCAACCCC
The DNA here is from genome assembly GCA_025594165.1 of Tamias sibiricus. Taxonomy (NCBI): domain Eukaryota; kingdom Metazoa; phylum Chordata; class Mammalia; order Rodentia; family Sciuridae; genus Tamias; species Tamias sibiricus. The sequence goes on from CM046668.1 coordinate 35,718,831, forward strand.
CACCCCCACTTTTTTCTCCCTTTTTTTCTTTTGTTTGTTCTGATTAGTTATACATGATAGCAGAATGCATTTTAACTCATTGTTCACAAATGGAGCACAACTTCTCATTTCTCTGGCCGTACGCTGTGGAGAGTTACACCATTTGTGCAATCATACATGCACATAGGGTAATAATGTCTGTCTCATTCCACCATCTTTCCCACTCCCACACCCCCTTCCCCTCCCCTCACTCCCCTCTTCCCAATCCAAAGTTCCTCCATTCTTCCTAGCACCCCCCTCCATTATGGATCAGCATCTACATATCAGAGAAAACATTTGGTCTTTGTTTTTTGGGATTGGCTTATTTGCTTAGCATGATATTCTCCAGCTCCATCCATGTACCTGTGATACCACCATTTACCGGTGACGAGTTCTGCTCCCCCAAATGTTGAAGTTTGAACATTAGAGAAGCACGCCCAGGCAAGCATATAAAACAGGGTTTATTTAAAAGGGGTAACATAGACTTCTCCTGGGAGGGAGAAGGGGGCCATTGCTGGTATCCTGATATCACCAGAAGTGAGGCAGTTCTGCTTTTTTATATGTCCCAGGGCTTTCTTTGTTCTCCTGCTCTCTTCCCCTTATCCCTCTCCTGTTTGTGACCAGGCCCCCGGTGGGATGACCAAAAGGTGAGAAGCAGATGGGTTGAAGGGGGAAGGGCAGGATGGTGCAGCCCAGGACACATGAACAACTTTAAAGCTCCCTGTAGGGAGGGGCAACTCCTGGAACAGGTTACCTTGGCAACAGGTTGGGCCAGGGCAGGTTCTTGATAAGGGTGAGGAAGGGTTCTGAGGGAATTAACATTCCAATCTCTCAGGGGACAAGTCTCCAACTTCCCAAAATTGGCTCACTCAAATTGATCCAATTGACTCGATTTACCTATCTATACTGACCGCCTATCAGATTCTGGCTTCACCTGCAAATGCCATAGTTCCATTCTTCTTTAAGGCTGAGTAATATTCCATTGTGTATATATACCACATTTTCTTTATTCACTCATCTGTTGAAGCGCATCTAGGTTGGTTCCACATCTTGGCTATTGTGAATTTAGCTGCTGTAAACACTGATGTGGCTGTGTCACTGTAGTATGTTGATTTTAAGTCCTTTGGGCATAAATCAAGGAGTGCCTAATAGAAGAAAAAGTTGGCCCAAATCTTCATCATGTTGGCTTAGGACCTGACTTCCTTGACACAACTCCTAAAGCACAAGAAATAAAATCAAGAATCAATAAATGGGATAGATTCAAACTAAAAAGCTTCTTTTCAGCAAAGAATCAATAACATGAAGAGAGAGCCTACAGAATGGGAGAAAATCTTTACCACACGCACACCAAATAGAGCACAATCTCCAGGATATATAAAGTACTCGAAAAATTTAACACCAAAAGGACAAACAACCCAATCAATAAATGGGCTAAAGAACTGAACAGACACTTCACAGAAGAAAATATACAGTCAATCAACAAGTATGTGAAAAAAATGTTCAACGTCTCTAGCAATTAGAGAAATGCAAATCAAAACTACTCTAATATTTCATCTCACACGAGTCAGAATGGCAATTATCAAGAACACAAGCAAAAATAAGTGTTGACAAAGATGAGGGGGGAAAAGGCACACTCAAACATTGCTCCTGGGACTGAAGATTGGTATAACCACTCTGGAAAGCAGTATGGAGATTCCTTAGAAAACTTGGAATGGAACCACCATTTTACCACCATTTAGGTGATGAGTCCTTGCTTCCCCGAATGTTGAAGTATAACTCTGAAGAAGCACTGCAAGGCCAGCATAGAGTGGAAAGTGAAAGGCTTTATTAAAGGACCGCAGAAAAGGCTCTCCCACCCCCAGGGAGAAGGGGACTGGAAAGGCCATGGGAAGAGGAGGTCTTCTCCCTTTATGTCTAAGGTCTTCTTTTGTCTTCTCACATTCTCGTCCTTGATTTTGTCTACCTCCCTCTGTCCTGCATGTGATGGAGGATGCAGGTGGGAAGGCCAAAGAGTGGAAGACAGGTGGGCCCAGGGGGCGGGGGAAGAGGGATCTGGGCTGGAAGGGCCTAGGATAATTTGATCAGCATATTTCTATTTTGCTGGGAGTTACTTCATTAACAGTTCTTTAGGATGAGCCAGGACCTTGGGGACATTAACATTTCAATCTCACAGGTGTTGTTCTGGTTTCCTGGGACTCAGAACGACTCCATTTTCTTTATTAGACTTGATATTAGACCTGATTTGCTTAACTACACTCACCACCTATCATTAAATCTGGCTTCGCCTTTTGACCTAGCTATCCCACTCCTTGGTTTATATCAAACATACTCTTCTGCCATGATGTTCAGCCTCACCTCGAGGAATAGAGCCAGCTGTCTATGGATTGAGATCTCTGAAACTGTGAGCCTCCAAATATACTTTACCTCCTCTAAAATTGCTCTGATTGGGTCTTTTAGTTACAGCAACTAAAAAGCTGACTAAACCAAAAATTGGTACCAGAAGTGGAGTCATTGCTGTAACTAACCTCACCATGTGGTTCAGAAGATTTTGGAGCTTTTTAGAATTCTGGGCAGCAATTTTGAGGTGTTTAGCAGTGTAAGCTGGAAATGCTTTAGATTGTTGTAAGTGGAGCTTAACGGCTGCTTCTAGCCAGAGCTCAGAAGATGAGAATGAAGACAGGGCTCAAGAGGGTTCAGAGGAGGACTCTATTGGAATCTGGAGTATAGGCCATTCATGTTATGTTCTAGCTGAGAAGTTGTCTGCATTTTGCTAGTGTCCTGAGATTTTCTATGAGGCTGATTTTAGAAGAGATGGACTACTTAATCTGGCGAAAGAATTTCCTAGACAGCATAGTACAGTAGTGGCATGGCTATTGCTGGCAGCTTTTAGCCAAATTTAGTGTGATAATCAGGAACAGAAATTAGAGCAGAAAGATTTGAAAAACTTTGATTTGAAAGGTGAGAGTAAAACTGGGGCTAAGGAGTTGTAATTGTTAAAGACATTACTGCCAGTAAAGTAATGCTAAAGATTTTGCCCAGAGACAATAAAGAAGATGGCTTGAGGGCATGTCAGGAAGTTCAAATCTACCTCAAGGAAGTAAAAGTAAAAATTCTCTGGAGAAGAGATCAGCAGGGTGCCCTTCTTGCCCGAGGGGACCTAAGATGTTTTTTTCAACTTGCTTAGCTCCCCAGGCACTCAGAGCTATTGTAGCTAGAATCCTTGGAGTCTTGGCTACTGCTTGAATTGTGGTAAACCTTGGCAACAACGACGTGGTGCTGGTTCTGCAGAATTGCAGAAAGCTGGAGTTAGAGAGTCATGGAGGCTTCCACCAAGATTTCAAAGGAAGGCCTGAGAAGCCATACAAAGTACAGCAGGATTGGAGTCCCTGCAGGCGGCCTCTGATAGGGTGATGTGTGGAGATTTGAGGTGGAAGCCGCCGCAGTGGAGATCCTCAAGGTTAATAGATGCCATCGGGAGTCCTGCGTCCCCAAATGCTGAAGTATAATACCAGAGAAGCACACAGAGGCAAGTGTAGAGTAGAAAGTAAGAGGCTTTATTTAAGGGATAGTAGAACAGACTTCTTCCAGGAGGAAGAAGGGGACCCAAAAGGCGGAATCTGTGGGATGAAGATGTCCCATCCCTTTTATATCTAAGGTTTTCTTTGTTCTTCTACATTCCTGTCCTTTATCTTGCATGTGATGGGGGATGCAGGTGGGAAGGCCAAAAGGTGGGAAACAGGTGGGACTATGGGGGGACAGGGAGAAGAAATGATCCCAGGCAGGAAGGGCCTAGGACAAATTAACTGGCAATTCCCTATTTGCTGGGAGTTGCTTCATTAACAGTTCTTTAGTTTGTGCTGGGGGCCTTGGGGACATTAACATTTCAATCTCCCAGGTGCAGGTTCAGATTTCCTGGATTTTCTCTATTAGACCCATATCAGACCTGATTTACCTAGGTACACTAACTACCTATCTTTAAGTCTGGCTTCACCAGTACTTTGGAACTTCCACTGAGGAAGGTTGCAGGAATCAAGCTGACTCAAATCAACAGAAAGTTCACTTGGGCTGTAACCAAAAAGGCCACAGGGGTGGAGCAACACAAGACCTCTGGACAGAACATCATCCTGGCGTGTGCCCCAGATGCCAGATGTGGGGCTACAGGACTTGTTTGCCCAGTTGGATTTCAGTCTTGCTTTGGTTCTATCCATTCTTTCTACCCCCCAGTTTTTTGTGAATGGAAATGTATACTCTGTACCTTTATATATTGGATACTTGTAAATTGCTTTTGATTTTTATAAGAGCTCACGAAGAGAGCTTGTCCTGAGTCTCAGAAGAGATTTGGACTTAAACTTTTTGGCAATCTTATAACTGTTGAGATGACAGGGACTCTTGGAAATGAACTAAATATATTTTGCATCGTGAGATGGTCATGAACTTTTTGGGGCTGGAACGGAAAGTTATGGTTTGGATGTGAGGTGTCCCCCAAAAGCTCATGTGTGAGATAATTCAAGAAGGTTTAGAGGAGAAATGATTGGATTATGGGAGCCTCAACCCAATTGGTGAATTAATCCTCTGATGGGATTAACTGAGTGGTGGGTGAAGGTGGGTAGGGTGTGTCTAGAGAAGGTGGGTCATGGGGGTGTTTGCCTTTGGGGTATATATTTTGTATCTGGAGAGTGGAGTCTCTGCTTCCTGATCATTACATGAGCCATATCCCTCTGCCACACTCTTGCCATGATGTTCAGCCTCACCTCAAGCCTGAGGAATGGAAATATCTGTCTATGGACAGAGATCTCTGAAATCGTGAATCCCTAAATAAATTTTTCCTCCCCTAAAATTGTTCTGGTCAGGTCTTTTAGTCAAGCTGCCAAAAAAAGCTGACTAAAACAAGAGTGAACCGAGCTGAGAACAGTGGATCACAGAATTACTCTCGGAGTGCAGAACTGAGGACAAGTGGAGAAACATTCACCATTTCTATTGAAATTGGGAAACATGAAAACACGTTGTATTTTGTTTTATTTCATCCATTTCTTTTTCCATTTGCTTTTTCTCATTTTTTGGTCAGTCGTAGTTTTGGAATTGCTATTAATTCATGACTGTGAAACCCATCCTCCTCCTTTTTTGAACAGAAGAATTTATTGAAGTTATGTTCCTGTCTTGGCAGTGAATGTTGATTATATAAGGGTCAGGTAACTAGTATTTTGAAGTTCAAAGGTCTTTAGATTAAATGGCGTTGCATCTGATAAGCATCACCCTCAGTTGAGTCTAATTTAAACGATGAGATCCTGCAGGTTGAATCAGAGCCAAATCGTTATATCATGATCAGGTAAGACTTTGGTGTTCTTACTTGGAAATCAATGCACTTTATATATGAAGGAATCTGAATTGTGGTCAGTAAACAATACCTCCCAGGTCTAGACATGCATGCTGTTCCTCTCATCCATAGAGAGAATCTATTCCATTCTTCCTGAATCTTGGCTGTTTTTATGTCCCTCTTCAATTAATAGATAGAAAGAAAATGATTCCATGCCATTTTAGTATGCTTGGAAGTTTTCACTTTTGCCATCTTGGATCTCTGGGCTACCATTTAAGATGTTCCTTTAACTTGGTGCAGAGAGATTAATTACTACTAATCATTCCAAACAGCTGAGCATACACGTGAAAGGAGTTATCTTGGAGATTCCAGCCCCAGCCAGGCTCATTGTGAAAAGCAGTTTCATGATTGACCCCAGCCATTGCCATGTTAGAGCAGAAAAACAGCCTAGCTGAGCCCAGCTAATCTACAGCCTTGTTAGCAATAACAAATTATTTTTGTTTTAAGCCACTAAGTTTTGGGTAGTTTGTTATATAGTAGTTGATAACTGAAAGACTTGTAAATAAATGAATGAAAGGATGATCAGAACAAAAGTCTCTATAAGGTGAAGTGGATTTTATTACCTAGGGCATTTCTGCATGTGTTAACCTTTGGTCCTTGATAGCATTCCCAGCTAACACCTTTGTACCTGTGATGGCCTAAGGAAGCCAAGGTGCTCTGAAAAGTCTCTGTATCTTTGTGAGTGTGAAGTAAAAGTGATGGAGAAACGAAAGATGTTGTTGGCTTGTTCCCAAAGGTTTAGATCAGAATCATGCCCATGACATTTTTCCACCCCCCCCCCCCAACCCTTCATTTCCACCAAATATCAAAGTGACTTAAAAATAAAATGAGAATAGGGAAACCTAAAGCAATGAAGGAGATGACAAAGAACGTAGAACCTTACAGTGAGGGAAAAATACTTCTAAAACAATACTTGAAACAAAGTCCTAAGACCTAAACTAAAAGGATCAAAATGTCATTGGTTGGCTGCATAGCAATACTATGTAAATAAAAAAAAAAAAAAAAAAAAAAGAAAAGAAAAGAAAGAAAGAACATGGAATAGAGACAATGTGATAGAAAAAGCAAGTTTCTTCCAAAATAGATCAGCTATGGTTTAACTGGGGAGTTTTCTTTCCGAAACTGCTTGTTGTCTTAGTTCCTCAGGGACTATGGAGTATGTAAATGACAGACATAAGGAAATAGGGAGGAGGGAAAAAGATAGACTTTATAGATACTACTAAAAAAGCAATAATGAGGAATGATTTAACAAAATTCAAAGGTTTCAGATCATTTGAGAGCTTGAAACAGCAGATGGCAAATATAGTTCAATTCAGACAAACATTAAAAAAGATGCGTAGCAATGGAGAACTACAAAAGAGGGCTGTGGAAACACATTTCAATGGACTAATCACCCAGCATACCAACCAGAAAATATTTGAAAACATTTAACAATCAGCTTAGTGCAAAGAAACAGTCTTTTGAGATGAAGACAGGAATAAAAAGCATTTCAAGTTTTCAGTCTTTAACTATTGAGGGAAGGAAGAAAGAGGGTAAGATAAGAAATGCTTAAACATAGGGAATGGTAGGTACGTTATGAAGCATGAGATTCTTAGTCACAAACTCCAGGAGATTTAATTTTCTCCATGGAAATACAAAAATATTTTGGTAGGTATGTTAACTTATTTAATAGGGTACATTTTAATATCTTGTGTAAAATGCTGTTGAACAATTCTAGTACAGCCAGAACTTTTCCCCAAGTGTAAATAGATTGTGTCATCTGTAAACTACCAGCTGTTTGCACCCATAGTCGTAGTGATAGAGGAGGATGCACATACATTCACATGGGCTGAAATGGCTGGAACATTCCCCTTAATATAGGCATCCATTTACATGTGGTCTTTGTATTTAGGTAGGCATTTCTCTTTTTTTTTTAATTTATTTTTTATTCAAAGTTGTTGTATTTATAGTAGTAGTATGCATTATAATTCATAATAAACATATAGAGCATCTTTTTACAAAACACTGTTTGTATACAATGTATATTCATACCATTCAAACTTCAATAATGCATTTAGGATAAAGACATCCATCTTATTCAACCACCTTTTCTCTTTTTCCCCCTCAATCCCTCCTTGCTCCCTCCCTTCCTCTCCCTCCCCTTTGACCTTTGTAGCATTCCTCTAATCCTCCTATGTACCCCCACCCAACACCACTGTGAGTTAGCCTCCTTATATCAGAGAAAACATTCGGTATTTGGATACGTTAGATTGACTAACTTCACTTAGCATTATATTCTCCAACTTCATCCATTTACCTACGAATGCCATTATTTTATTTTCTTTTATTGCTGAGTAAAATTCCATTGTGTATATGTACCACATTTTCTTTATCCATTCATCTACTGAGGGACATTTAGGTTGGTTCCACAATCTAGCTATTGTGAATTGTGCTGCTATAAACATTGAAGTGGCTGTGTCACTGTAATATGCTGTTTTTAATTCCTTTGGGAATAGACCCAGGAGTGGGATGGCTGGGTCATAGGGTGGTTCCATTCCCAGTTTTCCAAGAAATCTCCATACTGCCTTCCATAACGGTTGCACCATTTTGCAGTCCCACCAGCAATGCGTGAGCGTGCCTTTTCCCCCACATCCTCTCCAACATTTATTGTTGTTTGTGTTCTTAATAGCTGTTAGGTAGGCATTTCTCATCAAGGAAGCTTAAGTGGAACTTTAAAGCCTTCATCCTCACCCTGGTATTAATAAAAATCTCATCAGCTGTTCTTCCAGGTTCCACAATTTCTAACAATAGCACTTTCAGTGTAGTATTAGATTGATGATCACATTTATTTATGAAAAGATCTTTTTATCCTCCACCAATATTTTGGAAGAAAATAGAGCCACCTTATGCTCTTTTCTTTCTTTAGAGACAAATTTGATATTAGCAGTGATGTTAGTAATATACTCCTGAATTAACCTATGATGTCACTGTGCATTTGTGTGTGATGGTTTTGGACTGAATTTAAAACTACCCTATCAGGACTATCTAGAATCAAGGAATTAAGGGGAAAGATAGACACAGGTGTGTCTATGGAAATATGGGAGATTTTAAGCCAAAAAAACTTTAAATTAAAGTCTGTGGAGTACCTGTTCAAATATTTAAAAATACAGCACTCACCAAAATATGATATAAATACGTAAAACGGATTTCTGTGTTTGTGAACACAATCATAACAGTCAGTGATAATTGTCTCTATAGTACTCCTTAAAATTGGTTCTTCATCATTCTTTATTTCTCTTTGGTAAGAGTTTAAGTTTCACTAGAATATTTTCAAGTTAAAAAGATAACATGATTGACTTTTTAAACTTCAAAGTGAACTTCCCTTCTAAGATTGACTATATTTCTCAATATGGGGAATTTTAAGTTTTCACAATGAAATCATAAACTTTTAGGGTACTTTGATTCTCTGCTTTATGCCTCATCCATCTGCTACATAGGAGTATTCTAGTTAGTATACTGATAAGAGCTGACAAAAACAATACACATATGCTTTAAAATGTATTCTTGTCTAATAAGAAGTAACAGTGGTATATAACAAGAATCCAATTTTAGGGTCTTTGAATAAGATACATTGGGGTTTACAAAATAGAGATTATTTACTTTGAAAAATTAAGTTCGCTTAATTCATTTTGGGTTAATTTCTCTTTCTTGACCATGTAAGCCTTGTTTTCCTTATTTTTAAAAAAACTCATGATTTTGACCTCACTATCAGCCATTCATTTTGTTATCCTCTGTACCCATCATGCAAATGGTAGACAAGCAAGTATTTGTAGAAGAGATACATGAACCATAACTTAGTGCTTCCCAATCATTTCAAATAATTTAATAATATTAAAACTGCATAACCCGATCAAAATTAATTCACTAAAAAAGTATTAATTTCATTTAGAGAAGTGTATGTATTCTACTTTTATGAGAACACAGAGAGAGGGACACAGAAAATCAGAAAATGCCAGGCGGCTACATTGTTTAAAAGATCAAGAGTCACTGAACTCATAGAGTAACAGAAAGTTATATTTAGAAGTAGACTTAAAATATGACAGTTCATGACATGGTATTTATTAAGGAGCACACTTCACATATGGGAGTTGACTTTTTACACTAGTATGCTTTGCCTCGCACCTCCTTTATATATAACAAACGAAAATGCTTTTTTGTACTGACACTATGGCAGGGATTCTCAGTTCAATTCTCGGATGTAGTTATAAAAAAGACGTTTGAACTATATGTTACCATTTCAATATTAATAAAAGTAAGTATAAAATTGGCATTAGCAGTACCTGGCTCGTGAAAACTTACTTTTAATTATTTTTCTTATTGGACCATAAATCCCTAGTACCTGCTAATACTTTCTTCCTGGATCATTGTGTTAGTCAGTTTAGGCTGCTTTAACAAAGTACCAGAGACTGGATGGTTTGTAAACAGCAGAAATTTATTTCTGACAGTTCTGGATGTGAATGACTGAGATCAAGGTGCCAGCAGGGTAAAGTTCTGGATATGTCCTCTTCTGGATTGCAGACTGCTGACTTATCATCATATTCTTACCTGGAAGAAAGAGGGGAGAGATCTCTCTGGTGTCTCTTTTTCACAAGAGAACTAATCCCTTATTGAAGTCTCTACCTTCATGACTTAATTACTTCCCAAAGGTATTGCTTCTAAATACCATCACAATGAGATTAAAATTTCAACATATGAGTTTTGGGATGACACAACATTCAAACCAGCATCATCTTCATGCTCTCCTTGCCTGAGGGCAGAAATAGCTAATTGTCCAACAATACATTTTTTCCCATTCATCCATAGTTGATTTGTTGCTGGACATATAGCTGCCCAGGTAGAGTATTTCTTAGACTCTCTTTCAGCTAGGTGAGGTCCTCTGACTGTTTTCACTGATGGAATGTGACTAGAAGTGAAAGTAACACTTCCGGGCATGAGTCTTAAAATAGTGAGCATGTGAGCTCTTTATACTTTTCCTTTCTCAAGAGCTAGATCAGTCATTTCCAGATATAGTCACAAAGATGGACCTGTTTTGTGTATGGAAGAAGCACAATGTAAGGTATTGAGTCTCTGAATGATCTCACAGGGCAGAGCTACCTGCTAGCCTGGAATGATTATTTAGATCTGTTATAAAATAAAAAAATTAAAGTATTATTTTTAAGTCTACATATTTTGAATATCTTTAGTACAGAATCTTTGTCTTCACTTTAAGTAATACAGTTGGACACTGTAAAGGTTTTAATGCATCCCAGCCAAGACCGAAAACAAACTTGTTTAGATGTGATGCTTTTCCTTCCATAATGAAAATTAGCACATATAATTTTATCTACTGATAGGTGCATCATTTTGCAGGTGAAATGTTCACTTAAAAATTACCATATAAAAAAGAACATAGTTCACAGTGTGATTGGATAGGGGTACATAGGATTAGAGGAACACTAGAATGGTCAAAGGAAAGGGAGGGAAAGGGAGGGCAAAGGAGGGAGCGGGGTGGGGGGGAGGGAAAAAATATGGAGGTTGAATGAGATGGATATCACTATCCTAAATGCATGATTAAAGATCTGAATGGTACTTATAAAAAAAAAAAAAAGAACATCCCAGTGTGTAATGATTATTGAATAGAATTTTAGGGTAGGTTCAGTAAAAGTATTTAGGATACTTAATAATTACTAGGTCCTGTGTATAAACAAATTCCATTTTATAGTATATGGAGAGTTTCAACATTACACAGTGCTTCTTCCCAACAGTGATACTAACAGTTAAAAGCCAAAAAGACTTAGTGCTTTTCATGGCCTTCAGTCCATTAGCCTAGAAGTTCTAGATGACTGTCAATCTTCACATTATCTATCATTTCTACTCTGCTCTGTGCTGTTGTATGGATTATCAACTGCCTGACTTTAAATATACAGGTATGAATTTAATAATGTATGCATTCATTCAACAGATGTGTGTTAGATGAATGAATGAACAGATTTATTTTTGAGTTTACTATGAGTCAGGTACTGTTCAGTTACCTAGAGATTCTGTAATAAATGAAAAGGACAAATTTGCTCTCCTATACTGCTTGTATTTTAGTTGATAAATATACAAGTAAATTAATAAATAAAAGTATAAACACAATATTGACAAATACCATGGAGGAAATGAAAACAGGCTCATAAAATAGTGACTCAGCAGGAAGGAGGAATCTTTAGATAGGGTGCTTCCAAATTTTTCTCTGAGATGGTCATATGAAACTGAGATCTGGGTGATAAACATAGGGCAGACATTAGGAAGCTGAGAGGACAGAGTTTTAGGTAGAGAAACAGTAACCGAATCCTTGGGAGTCTTTACAGTCATTTTTGAATGCCATCTATATGTTATTCTCCAATAAAAAAAAACAGTTATTTTCAAATAATAAATAGCTTAGTGGTGATATAAAAATAAGAAGAATTATGACTTCTAAAGGGAATCTACATTGAAGTATAAATATCTTTTTCTTTACTTGATTTAATGTTAGATGCTCTGTGAATCAGGTATGCAGGTTTCGTAACTGTTGGCAAAATGGTCTCAATGAAAATGGATTCAAACAAAGGATATTGTTCAGCATAATCATTTTGAAAATTTAGATTGTTTGCAATGCAAAATGAAAGTGCTGTTAACTATAAGTTTGTGTAGTCTGGCGGGTACCAATAGGAACTAATTGCCTTTGATGAAATTTCATGAATTGCTGTGATTTCATTTTTGAGTGTACAGAAAAGGGTTGTAATGATTGGATAATAAACTTAGAGAGGTCTGATGTTTAGCTGAATAATAGACATAAACATAATTAAATAACATAGAAAGTAGCTTAGCAAAAGGAAAGAAATCTGAAGTTCCTCTTCAGAAGTGCACATTAGGAATTCCTGAACAAGTAATGGAAACATACAAACTTTTTCTTGGTAAAAATATCAGAAAATATGAACCTTAGCACTTTTGAACATAAATGTATTAAAATATCACAAGAAATGAAATCAGTATCTTGTAGAAACTAGTAACGACAATTTCACTGCTGAGTAGAGTATCTGTGACCTGGAAAACAATATAAGCACTTAAAAAAATGATTCTCCACAGTTCTTTTAATAAGTTCAGGTAAATTGGAAATCAAGTATGCAATATGGCTTTTACTTTACCTCTGTATCCTGTCTGCAATGCATGAAAAAATCAAAATGATCTTTGCAATAACACAACACGAGCCAATCTATGAAATTTAATGTCCCAAAGAAGATTCAGCATGCCTGAACAAGAATTCAATGAAGAAAAAGTTACTATAATTATGAAACTTATGACCATTAAGTTATTTATGTTGTGTATATTTGCTGCATCTTTTTGTAAACCTTTAAATAAGCAATCTAAGAAGATAATTTTCTGGGAAATGACTAAGATAACCAGAGATAAGAAATTAAAATGAATTCTTTGTCAGCCACTGTATAGTAACATCAGATTCAATTCTACTATTGAAATTGCCTCTGTATGGGAAGCAGTTAGAAAACACTTTCTCAAATGATCAACATCTATTTCTAAGACTGTAGTTATGGATAATACATATAGTTAAAAATGATCATGGACTTTCCTTCCAAGAATCAATCCAAGGAGAAGTATTCAGACAAATAGGTACCTTTTAATAAGTCAAGTTCCAGCTGTGAGCTTCAAGGCAATCACAAGAGATAAACATAAAGAGTCCAGGCATAATACAAAATAAATAAGTCCTATAAAACTGGAAATTTGCAGGGTTCTAAATCTTCAGGAATCCACAGGATGCTCACAAATGCATTTAAAGGGCAGGACTTTCAGAGCCAACATAAAATCTAACTCATTATCTTTCTGTATTTCCTCTTATAAGAATTCTAAATAGAGGGTAGCTAGAATAGCTGAATTAATCTAAACTTCTTTTCCATCAAAAGTTCATTACAAGCGCCCTTGGCTCTGTTCTCATCTCCTTCATCCCTGCACATCTCTCCTGCATGACTTCAAAGAGAACTCTCCACACAGGAGATAGGAAAAGGAGGCTGGGAGATGCGAAGGGGGCCACCTCTGTTAAAAGAGAAGCTTAATTAAGTACATATTTGAAGAATGCCTTTGACATGAAAAAGCAGTAAGAAAACTCAGTACTATAGACACTGAACGAGGAGTGCTTGGTCCTGGGAGCAAAGCCTTATAGAGATTAAGGAAAAAGTTTATATTCTCCTCCTCTAGGCAAGCATTTTTCAATAGGGTTCTTTATTGATCTGTCATCCTGAGAGAGTCTGTAAATCTAGCATCTGCATATTGATTCCTAGTTGGCTTGGAAGAAGAAGAAGCAGAGAGTAAAAGATACATCTTTCTTAAATCTGAATAAAACTATAGAGTGTGTGCTTGTAAATTTATGCTCCCTTCTTTGCAAAAGGACATATACAACCTATAAAATTTGGAGGCAAACAGATTATCTGTGTAATAAGAGAATCTTTATTTTCATTTGTTACTTAGAAATTTAACTGGCATATTTTAGTATTGACATGACCAATGTTAATTTAACAGCATGTAAAAATTGGATGTTTAGGCAAAAGTCACCATGACTTCACAGATATAAAATCCTGAAGTGAGATGTCAGGCCAAAATATAATCATTTAAGAAAAACACCTGGATAAAATCTCCAATGCCCATATGAAAAGGTTGAAAAAGAAAGCAGAGAGAGAAAAGTATGTGCAGGTGATTTCTTTGCTGGTGCTAGACTCCAAGTCTCATCACCCATCTTAAAGGGGAAGAGCAAGAGTCCTTCCTCCCATATAAACAGAAGGGCTTCTTCACTGGAAGTATTTGGAGAACTTGGGATATGTCCCCATAATTTGGGGGACTCTGCTCTCTGACAAATGCCCTGACATCCCTCCAGGGAAAGCCATGAATGAGGTGGCATAGTAGTTGAGAAGAGAAGAGAGTTGGCTTGTAAAATAATTGTATTCCCACTAGAGGAAGTGAAAAAAATCTCATGTAAACATTTCTTGTACAGCTGGCAAAGATGACAAAAATGGCAGTCCTGCTCTGGAGCCTTTTGGAGTTTTGCCTGGCAGGACTCCAGGAGAGGCAATAAGAAATCTGACTGTTGGAATTCATGCATGAAGTGGGCACCTTCACGGTTATTGCTGAAGGGGGAATTAGGGTCTAAAAGAAAGGTAGTGGACAGGCAGTCACAGGAGGCATAGCCTCCAAAAAGTCTACAAAAGCTTTAAATATCTTTGAGGCCAAATTCCGACAATGCTATCTCATGATAGTACCTGTCCAAATAAAAACTTCTATACTCTCCTTTGGCCTCCACTCTTTTATAGGAGCAGGTTGAGTACAGAGGGGATGAATGAAACAGAAAGACCCATTCCCTCTATTCTCCACCTGTCAAATGGCCCATCTATAGCCAGGTTATGACTCAGAGGATAGAAGTTTGGAAGTTTGTTCTAGTCAGCATTTTTTTTTTTTTTTTTTTGCTGCTGTGACCAAAATACCTGACAAAAACAATTTTAGAGAAGGAAAAGTTTACTTGGCTCTCACAGTTCTCAGTGCAGGGATGTCTAACCCTGTTCCTCTGGGTGCAAGGGGATGCAGAACACCATGGCAAAAGGTTGTGGCAGAGGAAGCAGTTCAGGATGTGACAATCAGGAAGCAAGAAGAGACTAAACTCACCAGGGACAAAATATATATCCCAAAGGCACCCTTCCATTGGCCATTCCTCCAGCCTTCCTGGTTGCCACCCCAGTTAATCACTATCAAGGGGTTAATGCACTGATTAGGTCAAGGTTCTCATAATTCAATAACTTCACCTCTAAACTTTCTTGCATTATCTTACACATGAGCTTTTGGGGGCATCACATACCTCAACCACGATAAAGTTCGTGATCAAGACTTTTGATCCTTGAGTATAGAACAGCATAATTTCTATAAAAAGGAAAAGTTTTAATAATATTTTTGGTTGACAAATCTAATTGTACACATTTCTGGGATACAATTTGATGTATAATATGTGTATGTGCCTGACACACACATCAGGATGTGTTGTCTTTTCATAATTTTACTCCAGTATGCCTACACTGGCTTCTACCAGAAGTTCATGACTATTTCAAGTTTCATTCAATTTGAAAGCCTTTCCCAGGTGCTCTAGGCATGAGCTGTTGTCTCCTAAAACCTGCTGTCCACCAGAACAACCAGGAGGGGACAAACTTTAGCAGGCCAGCTGCTTACATTATTTTCTTACCACTAATTTGTACCACTCCACCACCTCACACTCCATTATAGAATTTCAGGGGTCAAAGGAAGAGTTGTCCTGAGGAAACTTGATTTTTTCCAGGGCTAAAAGGAAAAGGAAAAAGTGAAAACAATACCCTAAAAAATCCCTGACATAATTCTTTCAGTCAATCTATATGAAAAAAAAATTGTATTTGTTGTCACATAGACTAAGCAATGATGGGAACAATTCTATTTCCCACTTTCCAGCCTTTTTTTTTTTTTTTTTTTTTGTGAGGCCTGCAATGCCAGGACATTTCTACCCATGATTATGTCCACATAGGAGAAACACTTTGGGCCATAGACTAGCTCAATGAGAAATAACTGAAATTATTTCATCCCTCAATAACTAATGAAAGGTAATGTAAAATAATGAAATGTGATTGTGGATCCACTTTTTTTACTGTAAATTTTAGAAAATTTAAATACAGATTAGATTAGATATTTTTGATAAAAATATGGCATCTAATCTGAGATGCAACATACATATTGGATTTTGAAAACTTAGCACAAAAACATGTAAAATGTCTCATAATTTTTAAGTCCTATTTGTTGGAATGCTAATTTTTTTTTATATTTAGGGTGAAATAAAATTTGTAAAACTTAAAAAAATATGTGTATGTGAATATAAAACACCTATAGACATGAACCCACACACAAACAGAATATGGCATGATTAAATCAGGCTATTGACATATGCGTCACCTCATCTACCTATCTTTTTTGTGGCAAGACATTTGAAATTTGCTTTCTTAGTTATTCTGAAATATATGATACAATACTGTTGACTATAGTTACCTTGTCATACCAAACAAACAAACAAACAAACAAACAAAAAAAAAAAACCCTCAAAACCTATTCATTCTATCTAAAACATTTACTTTGATTAAAACAACTCCCCATTCCTGTCCTGCCCCCAGCCTCTGATGATCGTCAGTCTGGTCTCTACTTCTATGAATTAGACTTTATTAAAGTCTACACATGACACTGTGCCTATGTTACTTATCATGATGTCCTCCAGATTCATCCATGTTATGTGCAAATGACAGGCTGTCACCCTTTTTAAAGGCTAAATAGTATTTCCTTACATATATGTACCAAATTTACTTTATCCATTCATATCTTGATGAACACTTCATTGTTTCCATATCTTGGTTATTGTGGATAATGCTGCAACAATATGAGTGTACACCCTTGATATATTGACTTTAGTTCCTTTAGCTATATACCCAAATTACCCAGAAGTGGGAATACTGGATCATATGATAATTTTATTTTTAATTTTTTTGAGAAATCTTCATAGTGGTGAGCAGTGTAATTTCTGAAAATAGACTTCGTAATGTGGACTCACTGTGGAAAGTTTAGTTATATAAAACCTAGAAAAAAATCACGAGAACTTCACGTTTTATGCAGAATCAGGCAAAACTACTGGTGATACAAAAGACAAAATAAAGCAATCTCCAAAATGAAGTTTTTTCTTCAATTTACACCATCAGTTGTGCTTGTTAAAAAGCAATAATAAGCCTAAAATCAAATTTTTTCCCAAAGAAATTTCAGCTAAAAAGTAACTGATTAAAAATTGGACATATCTGTCATTTTGCTATGTAATCAAATTAATCATCACTGGACACAAACTTATTATTCTTTAAAGTTAAAAGACAAATTGGGGAGGGAGGGTAAGGGAGGGGGCAAAAGGGTGAAAAAAAAAAAAAAGACGGTAGAATAAGATGGATATCATTACCCTAAGTGCATGTATGAAGTCACGAATGGTGTGAATATACTTTGAATACAACCAGAGATTTGTAAAAAAGTGCTCTATATGTGTAATATGAAATGTAATGCATTCTGCTGTCATTTATATCATCTTAGAATAAAAAATAATTAAAAAAAAAGACAAATTTCAAACTTAAAGAGTATAGTTGGGTAGAAAATTAATCCAGGCTTTCATTCTAATCTTGAAAGATATTAACCTTTTAACTATTCTATATATAATTATAAAGTGAAATAATTTAATTATTCAATGTCATACCAATAACTTAAATACAAATTGTTAACATTTGCATGGTAACTATTTTATGATTTACTCAATTTGATAGAAATTGATAGAAATTTTATTATTTACTCAATTTGATAGACAAAAGTAAGTTGTTTTTCCATCAGAAATGGAGAGTTGGCAGCCAAATCTAATGGTTTAAATAGAAGATGTACAATTGTGTAGAAGGTTGACTAGATGGCCTACTTTAAAAAAAAAAGCTTCTTAGTGTTTCTATTTACCCGAATATTTAATGCAAACATTAATAAAAAAAGAGTTAATTCATTAAAACTTATCTATTTAAAGATTTAGCCATGTAGTTTTTGTTGTGAACTCGATTCCACTGAAATTTCTCTGTAATGATCTGTCAAAGATCGATTTTTAAAATTACTTGAATGGATTTCTTTTATTGAAATCAATTTGGGTCATAGCACTTTGCTCCAAATTATTTGCCTTGTACCATTAAAAACTGAGTTTCTGACCTCTTTTAGAGACTGAAGACTAGGACAAAAGAAGATGTTATTACAGTGATAGCAAAAAGTCAGATAAGGTTTGAATCACAAAAAATAGTTTTCAAAAATTTGTTGAGGGCAAGAACAAACCAACATGGACACACTTAGTTTATTGTCTTTAGCTTTTTGCTTTTCTCTTTTCTTTCTTCTCACTCAGAAAAAGTATTTTGAAATGCAAGGGACTGAAAAGGAAGTCAGAACTCATTAAAAACTAAAATTGGGATGCCAGTTAATAGCACATTAACAAATTATTGCTACAATAGTATATCAAGATGCTGTAGTCTGAACCCATCAGGCTATAGGATGAATCCGAGTTACTCAATTTGATATCCATAGTTTGAACCTAATTTAATTTTTTCTCTTTGTTTGATCATATCTGCTTCTGACAAGGAAATTATACAAATGACTCCAGAGGGAAGAGTTTCTTAGAAGAAAGGAACATTTTATAAACACATGAGAATCTTGAGAACAACAGATTTTGTGCTGCACAGTTTACCTAAGGCCAGTCTAAATCCTTAAATCTTCATATACTTTTTCAGGACTATGCTAACTAGGCATTGTTACAGTATTAGCAGCCTTTCACTTTACAGCTCTGGTGAAAGAATAGAGTTTAAAATATGGAAGTATCACATAGGAAGTCACAAAACTTGTTAGTAACAGGGGATCAGATTTTTCTAAATTATATTTCATAGTCATGTACAGTTTTCACTAAAAGTATGTGAACTTTTAGAATGGCAGAAAGTCACATCATATTACCAGACTTCATTTAATAATGAAGTTATTAATATTAAGTTATTAATATAATTAATATATTATATTTGATTTCCTTATATATTTTTAATAAAAATATTAAGAATTCTACACCTAAGAGATTTACAAAAATAAGATTAATTACAATATCTGTAGGTAGAGTAATTCATCAGATCACAGAATTGATGAATTACTGTCTCTAAGATCATTTATCTTTGAAAATTCTCTTCTAGGCTGAATAAGTGGAATTTTCCATCCATTTTGATAGCAAAGTACTTTTCTTAGCCAAAGATTCAGTAAAATTAGAATCTCCTGTGCACAAATTTCTAAGTTATGACAAAAAGGCTCATATTCTTAAATTCCACATACATCTTTGTGATATAGGTTTTCCTTTCTGAGTTTAATTTTCTTTCTAAACCTTCATTTGACAATTATATGTCACCTTGAGTGTACTTTTTATGAAGTTTTCTGTCTTCCTAACTAAATTATAGTTTCTTTGGAGAAGAAAATATACATTCTATCTCTTTGTTTCCAGAATATATAGCACAGTGCTTTGAGGATACTAAGGCAAATTTAGTTTAGAAGAAACTAATTTTGAGAAGAAAATTTATGATATTTTTTTCAACGTGACCCAACATCATTATCAACAAAATTTTGGTTGTAAGCACTATGCTTGTTATGGAATATTCTTTGTGACACTTGCCCCTGAAGAATTTATAATTTATTTACAGAGGCAGTATACCTATGCAAGGCTCATTTATTAAATATCAAAATGAGTGGCAGAGACTTTATGTGTTGGAGGAATAAAAGAAAGGATGTGACACTGTAAATGGTATTCCTAAGAAATGTTTTGGTACATATTCAGGTGGAATTACATGATATTAGCTATAATTTTAATATATAGAACAGGCAGAATTTTTAAAATGTGACTTTACAAAAATACATTATCACTGAACTTAGGCAAAAGGTAAAAGGACATTTTGAACTTTTTTATCCTCCAAATGAGGGATTCCCCAGGCATAGGTATATATAAATACATCACTAATACTATTTCAGGAAATAGATGCTCCTTTTAATTCACTGCATAGCCTACTTACTAATAAGAAGTCACACCTTTTCCTACTGTCAAATTTTGTATTAACAAAGAGCACAAATTAAGGACTTGCAAGTAGCCACTACTGTTGTTTTAGCAATAGAGAAGTCCAAAGGTCAGAAATGGAAGAAAAATGGTAGCAAAGGCACCATTTTATAAAATTTAATGAAAAATAAAACAATTTCAGTGACAATCTGCAATATTGCCATAGTCTTGTGCTGCTGTGGCTAAATCTTAAAAAATAAGACAAGAACAAAAGCCTCTGATTTGCAATTTTGGTTTTACTAAATTCCAAGGGAAAATTGAAGTTCTGAGAACTCTTATTTAAGGATATAACATTTGGACCCCATCCCCAGTCTACTTGACTTCAAAGCCCATACTCTTTCCTATATTAAGATCAATGTGGTCATTTCTGTATACATACATGCATATATACACAGGCTTAGTTTTCTTCCAGGTTGGGGGAAAATTTAGGTACCATAGATTTCTCTTGGTCCATCAGCACTATATTAAACATTTCATAATGGAGAGTCCTACCTTGATTGTTCCTGTTGTATTTTTAGATTTCTGTTTTCATAAAAATTATTTGTTTGTTTTATTCCTATATTCTTCAGAATATTAAGGATGAATAAAAAAGTTCCTGTATTCAAGGAACTTACTACCTAATTGGGAAAAGTAAGTACATAAACAAATGCATGCTATGGGTAATTGTGATAAAAGTAGTTTCCAGGTTCAATGAAGAAATAACAGCAGTGAGTGTACAATTCATTATATGTGAGTTCTAGTAATCTGAAGCCTCAGCTTTATACAATCTGTTTTGTGTGCTTGCCGTAACATTAAGACAGTCTTACTACAAGGTCTTTTACATAAATACAGTTTACCAAGCTTTTGGAAGGTGTCCAGCATGGACCTATCAAGTGATGAATTTAGCTCTTTCTATTGTGACCTTCTGTAGCCTACACACAATTCTGTCACAGACCTTGAGAATTTGGTTTTTATTATTTATTGCTTTAAATTTCTCACTTAATTAGACACCTAAAGCCAACTGTTTTATTCTCTGCATAGCTAGATCTGAACACAAAAAAAAATCAGACTTACATAAGGTTTATAATGAATATTTAGTAGGGTAAATAGAATAAATATGCAGCACTTTATAGTTTATAAATTCCTTCACATATTCTGTGTATACATTTATATTTCCATACACAAACATATATAGGTACATGTGTGTACATATATGCAAATATATGTGCATATATGTATGTGTGTGTGCATATATTTATTACTACTATAATAAAATTATAAAATTAAGCAAGATTTAATTTAATATATTTTAAATTCTTTTTAATTTTTGTTCTTTTTAGTTATACATGACAGTAAAGTATAATTTGACTTATTTATACAAAGATGGAGTACATCTTATTCTAATTAGGATCCCAGTCTTGTGGTTGTACATGATGTAGAGATTCACTGTGGTGTATTCATTTATGTACATAGGAAAGTTTTGTCAGAATCATTCCACTGGCTTTTCTATTCCTCTCCTCCTTTCCTTCCCTTTATTCCCCTTTCTCTAATCTACTGAGCTTCTACTGTCCCCCTCCCTGCCTTGTTGGGTGTTAGCATCCACATATAAGAACATTTTGACTCTTGGTTTTTTGGGATTGGCTTATTTCACCAATCTTCAGACCCATCCATTTTCTGGAAATGTCATAAAGTCATTCTTTTTTTATAGCTGAATAATATTCCATTGTGCGTACATATCACATTTTTTCCATTCATCTCTTGAATATATTTTTATCTTAACAGCAACACATGTAAGAAAGTATTATCCAATACTAATACCTTTATTTCATGAGATGGAAAGTCAGAACTAGGACACAAGTTTGCTGATCCTCAGATTAATGTCATTCCATTTTACTACCTTGGCAAATTTACTATTCTGGTAATATTAATAATAACACCTATTTGTTCCTTTCACCCATTGTTCTCAAAATGGTTTGCCAATTGCATCTATTGTCATAGAAAATAAAGATCTTGCACCTTCAGGATTTTGTTTAATTTATTCTTCAGACAGTTTCCAAACACAAAAATAGTCTTTCCTTCATTTTTATCAAAAGAGCAAATTAGCTATGTTAACATACTAGTGTCTAGAGAAGCTGTGAGTTAAATTTCTGTGTTTCAAAAGATAAAATGTATTATTTCTGTTTTGAGATGGTATTAAAAATCTGCATGTAGGAGGTTCATTCAGCACACACTTGTAACATACTCTATATCTATCTTAAAATAGAAAGCTGTATAGTTTCTCTGGATGTCTTATAAATTGCTAATGTCAGTGCTGAGAATACGCTATTCAGTTTAAATATTGAAAATCAATGCACTTTATAAGTTAAAAATTATTATGTAAGCTCTCATTGGGATTAATGCAAATGTTAGTCTTTAAGTGCATTTGTCATCCTATTAACCTTGCAATGTCATATTGGTAAGAGATGCCTGGCATACTACAGTCATTCTTTAGTTATTTTGAGTAGGTAGTAATTGTAATCAAGCATGCTCAGATGATATTTCTGAAAATAAATACACATGACAAGGTTAGTAATAATGGATCAGATTAAAGACAATGATCAAAGTTTAAATTATGCAGAAAGGTTTACATACTTGAAAGTTTGTGGTTAAGCATGCTGTGGAACATACATTCATCCCTTCATATCCATGGATCAATGGTTCCAGGACCCCTAAGGATACCAAAATCTGAGGCTTCTTAAGTTTTATATAAAAGGTATAGCATTTGCATACAACCCTCCTGTAGACTTTAAATTATGTCAAGATTACTTATACTACATAATACAATGTAAATGCTATGTAAATAGCTCTTATTCTATATTGTTTAGGTAATAATAATAAGAAAAAAAGTCTGTACAGATGTCAAAAGTCTGTACATGCTCCATACAGATGCAACTATCATAGGCCCAACTGTGTAATACAAGAATGAGGCATGAGAGTGGATGAATGGGTAAAGAACATGTGGTATACATACACAATGGAGTTTTATTCAGCAATAAAGAAGAATGAAATTTTGTCATTTGTAGGAAAATGGATGAAACTTGAAGCCATTATGTTAAACTGAAACAAGTCAGACTCAGAATGTTAAGTGTGGCACATTTTCTACCATATATGGAAGCTAGAGAGGAAAAGAAAAGTGGGGTGATATCATGAAAATTGAAAGGAGATCAGTAAAGTAGAGGTAAGGTACCAGGGGAAGGGGGAAGGGAAGGAAATTGAAAATACTGGGAGATGATATTGGCCAAATTATATTGTTATATTGTATGCAGGTATGAATATGGAACAATCCCATCATCATACATAATTATAATGCACCAATAAACATGAAAAATAAAAGAATGAGACGTAAGATAAACAATGCTGGGGCTGAAGAGAGACCCAGGAACTGTGAATGGCTGCGAGGTGTGCCTATGAATCACTCCATTTCCACAGACTCAGCATAGTGCTCAGCATGCAGCAAATTTCAAGTTTTATTTATTGGGAATTTCTGGAATTTTTTTCTAATATATTTGATCCAAGGTTGGTTAAATCCATGGATGTGTAATCTATAGATATGAAAGTTTGTCTGTAACTATTTAAATAAATTTAAACTCTTCTTTGATTCTACTTATTCAAAGTCTATACCACATCTGCAACTATTCCAATATTTCTTCTTTATTATATAGATTCTTTGAGATTAGGTACGCTTAATATAGATTTTTTTTTCAGAAATTACCATTAATGATCAAACAGTTGAATCCTTAAATCATTTAATTTGGTTATAATAACAAAAATAATGACACTATTGTTCAAAAGTTTACTATGGACACTAACTTGTTCTCTAAATTATTCAACTATAAAGCTCTTTGACAGGTTTATAGTTAGCAAGTTGGAATTTCCTGGCTGAACTTCAATAGCACATGTTAACTTTCAAAGCTGGTTACCCCCATTATGATAAGATCCTCTCTGTCAAGAAAATCCATCCCAACACGAATCCTCATCTCACAGCATTTTCTAAGATTAGCACCATTGGCTAATCAATTTAAAGCAGTTATTGAGCTCCTTAAATATAACAATGGTATTGTGTTAGTTACAAAAACACAAACATAAATATCATGCCATGTTTTCAAAGAATTCATTATTGGTTTTGGTAAAAAACATCTTTAGCACAAATACTGTAAGGATGTTCATGGCTAATCAATCAAAGGTCATATAAATAAAACAGGAATATATTAAAAAATTGAATGTAGGATTGAAAGGCTATAAATGAATTGGTTTTGAATATTGCCACTCTATCCAGACTGCATCAATTTCATAGTTGGCACTGAATTTAAATCAATTTCATAGTTACTTGTACTTGTATCAGGTATTTATTATGTAATTTTTTAAATCTGTAAACTAATGCAAATAATAGTGTACATGAACTTCAAAGATTTTTTGGCAAAATCAAATAGATTTCATGCCTGGCACATGAAAACACTATGTAACTGTTCACTATTATTAGTGGCATTATATTAAGGAATAAGTAGGATGATAATGTGTATGAAGTACTTAGCAGAGTGAATGGTTCATAGTAGCCAGTCAAAAATGTTAGTTTATCATCACAGTGATCATAATTGCAAAGTTGCTATGCTACGTTTTAAAGAGAGTAAAACCAAACCAAGTCAAATCAAACAAAAGAATATATGCACAGCATGAATAAAGACTGGTATATTCCTACAAGTCTTCATTTAATTAAAAAGAGAAATCACATTATATTATGTATTTAAGGGATAGCTCTTGAAAACTGCATGGAATGAAGATGGTCTACAGCTGAGTACTTATAGAGTGAGACACACAAAGCTAGAATGAATGAAAAACCCCAGACCTGGTATTGCCTCTGTGTTCTGGCTGTGTGAAAAGTTAGTTCTCAATATTAAAACCTCAATCAGTTGTTGTGTGCTGACAAAATAACTACATTTATTTCCCCCCAAATAGTATGTGGGCTATTTATGGTAGTATGAGAGCCAAAAAAAAAAAAAAAAAAAAAAGTCAATTTCCTAAGCTCTTGAACTTCCTCTCCCTACAAAGTAGCAAACATACAAAGTAGCAAACATAAATAAATATCCTGAGTAAGATTGCAGGTATTTGTGTCTTCATCAAAGACCTGAAAGACACAGCTCTGTTAGTGTGCCTATTTGGTTTACAATATCAAATGAATTCTGAAAAGTGATAGCAGATTATCATAAACATAACTATAGTGTCTTTACAGTTCTAGCTTCAGTTCCTGTTTCAGATGTGTTCTTTTTACTCTTGTACAGTATCTGGTAACTGGGATGCAACTACAGACTCCGTGAAAGCTTTATTCTATACCTGACAGTAAAGACTACCATAAGTGTTTTGATCTCACCTGGCAAGGATTTCAATGCTTTTACTTTCTTACTCTGTTAGGGTTTCTCTAACAAAACACCATAAATTGGGTACTTGATAAAAAAAAAAAAAAAAAAAAAAAAAGTTTATTTCTCACAGTTTTGAAGACTGGGAAATCTAAGATCAAGGTGTTGACAGATTTGGTGTTTGGGGAGGCACATTACCTAGTTAGTAGATAATACCTTCTTTCTGCATCCCCACTTAGTAAAAGGCTTAAAGAGCTCCTTTGGGCCTCTTTTTCAATGGTACTAATTCCATTCATGGTGGCTCTGCCCTCATGACCTAATCATCTCCTCCAAGGCCCTACCTCCTAATACCAACACCTTGAGAGTTAGGATGTTAACATGAAGTTTGAGGGGACACAAACATTCAGACTATGCACAGCACCCACACTTTCTAATTTCAGGACTTAGTCAACTTCCTTGGTTTTCTATCATAAATTCATCTGGAGAGATTTTATTTATTCTGCTTTTTCATAGGATATCCTGCTGACATGCTACATTTATGATATTGCAACTACTGTATGTGATGGACAACATGTAGTAAATAACCAGCCTACATGGTCAGTTGCATCCATGACTCAAGTTGAGAAACAAGTCCACAGGAAATTTAGGGGGCAAATTCACATTGTGTAACAAGGGAAGAGAGTAGGTCAGGAAGGGATTATGGATCCTATGTGTTTGGTCAGGTCTCACATAGTGTGTCAATCTTTTGTAGTTAGAACTGGGGAAAGGAGAGCATTGTAAATGAGGAGTACAGTTGGGGGCGGGGAACAAGGAAATGAGAATGTAGGGCTGTTTCAGTAATGGAGAGTAAAAATTGGAGTATAACAGAACTGGAAATGAAGCTGGAAAGGCAGGTTGGGACTTGGGTTGAAAGATAAGTGTTTTGAATGTTATTTTTTTTTATTTGTAATAGTAGTATGTATTACAATTCATAGTGCACATATATAGCATCTTTTTACATACAACTGTTTGTATACAAAGTATATTTGTACCATTCAGGTCTTCAATCATGCATTTAGGATAATGATATCCATCTCTTGAATGTTATTTTTTATAATAAGTTTCCCACTTGTGTAAGAGCCCTAATTGAGGATAGCTAAGATGGCAGTTAGCTGAGAGCCATAAAAGTGTTCAAATATTTTCACCTGATATTCATGCATTTATCTAAGAATCTTTTTATGCCCATGAACACTGTGACACACCTGTAAGCTCGAGCTGTAAGCACTTGTCCTTGTTAAGGCAAAATGTATTTAACCGGGTGAGGTTAGTTAGAGGGTTGGTTGGAGTTGGGGTGGTTGGAGTTGGAGAGATTGTTGGAGCTGGAGAGAGAAGTTAGAAGAAAGAAGAATAAAAGAACTTTTTCATTTCCAGTCTGCCTCCAAGTTTTCTCCCTCAGTATCGTTGCTGCAAGTGGCAATTGCTGCAGGCGGCGACAAGTGGTGGCCCGTACGGGGAACTCTGAATCAGCAGGTAAGAACTGAGAAAAGATGGGTGCAAAAATAACCAAGCACTGAGTAATAAAAGCTATGGAAGAGTTTTTTGATATAGCTGATAGTGTGGAGGAAAGTGATTGTGAAAGCATAGCCTCCGCTGAGTCAGATAAGACCAGTAAGGATAGTATTGGTATGAACTCAAAAATAACGAAGATAAGAGCTGCAAAAGCTATCCGAGACTTGTTGGATATAGCCGAAGAGTACATACTCTCCATAGAATCTGAAACTCATGATGTTACTACCAGTGAAAGTGATAGTAGTAAGAAGGAGCCAAATAACCATGAAAGCACAGCCTCCTTCACTGAGTCAGTTAAGACCAGAAAGGACTGTCAAGTAGAGGAACCACTTGTGCCCTCTGCTCCCTCATGGGTGAAATCCATTACAGAAACCATGAGGGGTATTTCTGAGCATATGCGTGCCCTTGAGACAGAGATTAATGGCCTTTCTGAGTGTGTAAGTGCCCTCGAATGCCAAAACCCGCAGGAACATTGGGACCTGCCAGTATTTGAAAATGAAAATGGGCAGAGGTACCACCAGTTCTTAGATTTTTAAAACAATAAAAAATTTCAAAGAGGCAATAATGACCTATGGGCCCTAAGCTTCATTCACGTTGAGCATGCTGGAGTCCCTTAACACTTTAACTTTAACCCCCTCAGACTGGAAAGGGTTATGCAAGGCAGTATTGAGCGGCGGGGACAATACCTAATATGGAAGTCACAATTCCAGGAGCTTTGAGTAGAAAAAGCTAGAAGAAATGTGACTGCAGGCTTCCCAGACCGTAATGTAGATATGCTAACAGGTGAAGGACAGTTTGCTGAACTACAAATACAAATGCAATATGATCCTGGTGTATATGCACAAATAAACGCTGCCGCTGTTAAAGCCTGGAAGACCTTACCGGGAACAGGTGATTTGCAAGGCAGCCTGTCTAAAGTAATTCAGAGGCCTAATGAACCGTATGCTGATTTTGCTGACAGACTTTTAAGAATGGCAGGCAGAATATTTGGGGATGTAGAGCAAGCAATGCCCTTAGTTGTCCAGTTGGCATATGAAAATGCCAACAAATATTGCCAAGATGCTATAAGACCATGGAAAAATAAAAAAGACCTCTCTATATACATTAGATTATGTAAGGACATTAATGATGCCTTTGTAACAGGCAATGTGATTGCAGCAGCAATGAGAGGTGCTTCCCCTTAAATTTTCACAAGGGCTCAATCTAAAAATTATAATCAATCAGGATATTCCAGGCAATATCCCCAAAGAGAAATAAGACCAAGCTCATATCATGCCCCAGGCCGCTGCCCCAGGTATAAAAAAGGAAACCATTGGGCTAACAAGTGCAGATCTAAATTTGATATATATGGAAACGTTTTGTCCAGGAATTCAAAAAATGGGGCACTGGGCCCAATGCCCCGGGGTCCACAAATGTACGAGCCATTAGAGGAGGAATATCCTCAAACATCCATCCAGATGATTCCTCGTCACAATCCCTCCTACCCATTGACACCCTTGTCAGAGGGACAAGAGGAGGTGCAGGACTAGACCTCTGTTCCACCGCCCAAATAGTACTGACGCCTGAAATGGGGTTTCAACTGACTCCCACGGGAGTCAGGGAACCTCTTCCCTCAGGAACTATAGGACTTATCCTTGGGAGAAGTTCTAAAAGCTTATTAGGTTTTCAAGTAACACCAGGTGTTATTGACTCCGATTACCAAGGAGAGATAAAAATAATGCTTAGTTCACCTAGAGGCATTAGCTCTGTTAACCAAGGAGATAGAATTGCTCAGCTGCTTCTCCTTCCCAGTTTCCACAACTCATTCAAGAGTATGCCGCAGAATAGGAGCAATAGAGGATTTGGTTCCACTGGCTCGGGACCTATGGCTTGCTGGGTTCAGGATTGTTCATGGAGGCCTATGTGCAAAATAAAAATTCAAGGTACAGAGATGGAGGGGCTGGTTGATACTGGGGCTGACTCTTCCATCATTAATCTACAACAATGGCCCAAGCACTGGCCTCTGCAAAAGGCTTCAACCAGTTTAAGAGGCTTGGGATATACTAACACCCCAGCACAAAGTGCTGTAGTTTTAAAATGGGAAGATAATGAAGGGCATAAAGGAACTTTCCAGCCTTATGTTTTGACCAGCTTGCCAGTTACCCTATGGGGAAGAGACATTTTACAACAAATGGGGCTACACCTAGCAACCAAGCCTGCAGGTGTTAAAAATAAAAATCTAAATCATGATCAAAAAAGTAAAGGATATTTTTTCTAGGGGCCACTGAGAAAACAATTTTGAAAATACCATGGCTTTCTGATAAGCCAGTTTGGGTCCCTCAGTGGCCTCTATCTAGAGAGAAATTACAAGTGGCCCACCTATTAATCCAAGAACAACTAGAAGCAGGACACATAGAACTTTCCACCGCTCCCTGGAATTCCCCCATATTTTTTAATCAGGAAAATGGAGATTGTTACATGATCTTAGAGAAATCAATAAAACCATGCAACTTATGGGCCCTACGCAATCTGGACTTCCTAATCCTGTAGCTATTCCTAAAAATTTCCATCTTATAACTCTTGATATAAAGGATTGTTTCTTTTCCATTCCTCTACATCCTCTGGATGCCCCCAGGTTTGCTTTTTCAGTTCCTTCTATCAATAATAATGGCCCTGATAAAAGATACCACTGGAAAGTTTTGCCACAGGGAATGGCTAATAGCCCCACTATATGTCAAATCTATGTAGACAAAGCTATTCAGCCTATTAAGAACAAAATACCCAAACCTTATGTGCCTCCATTATATGGATGATGTTTTGCTTGCTCATCCTAATCAAGAAGTCTTATTCACCATATTCAGTGATATGTCAGAAAATTTAAAATGATACGGACTAAACATTGCTGAAGAAAAGGTTCAAACTAGATCTCCTATATTATATTTAGGATTCAAAATTATGGATACTTTCATTAGGCCTCAAAAAATTTTAATAAATAAAGGACACTTGACCACCCTCAATGATTTTCAAAAACTGCTGGGAGACATTAATTGGCTTTGCCCTACACTAAGCCTCACTACTGGACAATTAAAACCCATATTTGATATCCTTCACGGGAATCCTGATCCATATTCACTGCGAACATTGACTCCTGATGCTAGGGAAGCTTTAAAGTTAGTAGAAAAGGCCATTGAAAGATCCCATTGTGTGATAGAATTGATTTTGCTAGACCGCTGATATTGATTATTATTTCTTCACAATATACACCCATAGGAGTATTTTAGCAACAGGGACCTTTATTATGGATACATTTACCCGTCTCTCCTAAAAGTACAATTGAGTCTTACACCTCCATGGTGCCTAAACTTATTCTTCAAGGACTTAAGACTTCTACTAAAATATTTGGCATTCACTCTACTACTACTATTATTACTCCCTATTCATCATCACAGGTTGAATATTTGTGCTTCAATGATAATGATTGGGCTATATCTAGATGCTCTACTTCTGCAAATGTTGATAACCATCTTCCTAAGTCTCCTATACTATCTTTTTGTATCAATCATCCCATTATATTTCCACAGGTAATAAAAAATCAACCTATTCCTAAGGCATTAAATGTGTTTACAGATGGGTCCTCTAACGGTACTGCTGCAGTAGTCACTCAGAAAGAAAATATGATTCATATTACTGGTCAAAAGTCAGCCCAATTAGTTGAACTTGAAGCTATTATTATAGCTCTTGAAAGTTTTAAAGAACAGCCTATAAATATTTTTTCAGAAAGTCACTATATTGTACATGCTGTCCCTAAATTGGAGCTAGCAGGCTCAATAGCACCACATACTCCAGCCTTTAAATTGTTTTTTTCAATTTCAAAACCTTCTATGGGAACATAAAGAACCTTTATTTATTGGACATATCAGAGCTCATACTAATTTGCCTGGTCCTCTCCATGAAGGTAATCAAAAGGCCGATGCCCTTACTCAAACAATCTTTATATTTTCAGCAGTCCAACAAGCTACCTCGTTCCATTCTCAATTTCATGTTAATAGTACTACTTTACAGCAAAAGTTCAAAATAACCAAAGAGCAAGCTCGAAAAATTGTGAAGGTTTGTCAATCTTGTGTAACACATTTGCCCAATCCACATTATGGGGTTAACCCAAGAGGATTAATGACCAGTCATTTGTGGCAGATGGATGTCACTCATGAGCCAAGTTTTGGAAAATTGTGATTTATTCATGTCACCATAGATACATGCTCAGGCATGATTTTTGCTTCCTTACATGCTGGAGAAAAAGTTAAAGATGTTACATCTCATTGTCTACAAGCTTTTGCTGCATTGGGCATCCCCAAAATGCTTAAAACAGATAATGGCCCTGCATATACGTCCTCATCTTTCAAACAGTTTTGTGCAAAATTCAATATATTCCATAAAACGGGTATCCCGTACAATCCTCAAGGCCAAGGTATAATTGAACGAGCTAATCACACACTCAAAATTATGCTATTGAAGCAAAAAGAAGGAAATTGGACAAATCTAGGGACAGATTGGCCGTTGCCCTGTTTACCTTAAATTTTTTAACTTTGGATTCTAATGGATATTCGGCTGGAGACAGACACTGGAATCCACACCAACAACATAAACCTTTGGTTTACTGGAAGGATGTTCTTTCAGGTACATAGAAGGGTCCAGATCCGGTATTAATTTGGGGGAGAGGATCTGTTTGTGTTTTTCCACAGCATGAATCCTCCCCAATATGGATACCATCAAGATTAATAAAACAGGTACAAAATCAAAAGGACCAAGATGAAGTTGTTGCAGAATCAAGATTAATAAAACAAGTACAAAATCAAGAAGACCAAGATGAAGTTATTGTGGAATGATTCCCTTAAAAGAGTCCTTCAGTAAATTCACAACTTAAGTCTCATTCCTTCCGGCTAGGACGAGAAGATCTCTCTTTAGTGTGCACACAATTGTATTTTTTTCTTTTTTTATGTCTTTATGTCTGTGCACTTGTCTAAATTTCATGTAAATGTGATGTCACAAATATATGTTTGTATGTTTGTGCATCTGTCCAGTGTGACGTCACAAATAACAAGTGCTTATGAAAATTAATATTATAAAAAATATATATAATTTTAAAAATGTGTGTGTATATATGTGTGTGTGTATATATATATATATATATAATGGATTCAAATAACACTAATTCATTTAAGTTTAGAGTATTCTAATTGGGTAACAATATAAAAATATAGCTACCTTCAATTTTGATTTATAGGTGTCTCTTGGACTTCTCTTCAGGTAAAATTATGTCTAATACTGTATAACCTGATATTTTGGTATTTGACATGGGATTTGTTTATTTGTAATTACAAATTAAAAGGTAAAAAAAACTTTATTTGTTTATTAGCTGATTAATTTGAATTATTTCAACAGGTAATTTCATAGAAGGATTGCTGTGTATGCAGAGACTCGGGGGTTCCAGCTAACAAATTATTTTTCCAAAGGCTCTTAATTTTTCTTTAATTTATCTTTAGTGCCATGTTTTTGTCAGTTAAATACCCTCAGTCTTTCTTTGATTTGTTCTGAAATTGATATTTTGCCAGCTTATATTTGTGGGAGCTCAAGCAGCAATGTGTGTGAACAGAGATCAACTTTAATTACCTAATCTAATAATTCTATATTTTAGTTTGACAACTCGCCTCTTGACTCAGTGCTGGAATGGCACTGCCTTTCCTTTAATAATTGATGCTTGAGTTTCTAGGTAGCGGGCCCTGAAGATTCTCCAGTGGCATTGTCTAGACATAAAAAAGACGGCTGCTGCTACAGCTGCAGGGTTCGCGGTTGCTACAAGCATCCCTGCTGCTCAAGCATCAAACAACCTCACCAGCAGTGTGGCCTCTGCTCTGCATGCATGGGGACTCCTACATCAACGTGTTATAACAAGTGGACATTTTGATCTTTTATTATTTGGGACATTATGGGACAATGCCTTGCGGGTATTTGTCTAAGAATTCAGTGCGTTACTTGATGGAACTTAGGGCATCTGATTTGTTTAAAGAACTTGATACGCTATGGAACTTGGCTCGTTAGCAGAAGGCTTGCTGCCTTAAAACCGCAGCATCTCCTCACAATTGGATGGCTGTTAGTCATCACACACAGTCGATCCTGAAGGAATCGATTTGATGGCTGGTAGCCAATGACGGGTAAGATCCGCAGAAGGGGACAACCTAAGACAGGCACAGTCGATCTGGATGAGGTCATCACCCATCCATGGGACAGTCTCATGTGGCCTACATATCAACCTAAGACAGGAGTCAAGGGCACAGCCTTGATTATCCGATGACAGGTAAGAATATTGGTTGCACATGGGATGCCCTAGAGCATTTCCTCTTTTAAAAACAAAAGGGGGGAAACGTAAGATCCCTAATTGAGGATAGCTAAGATGGCGGTTAGCTGAGAGCCATAAAAGTGTTCAAATATTTTCACCTGATATTCATGCATTTATCTAAGAATCTTTTTATGCCTATGAACACTGTGACGCACCTGTAAGCTCGAGCTGTAAGCACTTGTCCTTGTTAAGGCAAAATGTATTTAACTGGGGTACGGTTAGTCAGAGGGTTGGTTGGAGTTGGGGAGGTTGTTGGAGCCGGAGAGAGAAGTTAGAAGAAGAAGAATAAAAGAACTTTTTCATTTCTAGTCTGCCTCCGAGTTTTCTCCCGCGGTATCGTTGCTGCAAGCGGCAATTGCTGCAGGCAGCGACAACTTGAACTACAGGAAATGATTCCATAGGCCTGTTAACTGACCAGAGGAGGCAGAGATGCAGAGACTGAAGCAGGGTACTTGTACTATCTTTTTTCTTCCTTTCCCAATCAGTTGACCTTGGGAGTCTGATAGGTTGAATATTATTGACCCCAACTGAATACTTGCAAAAACATGTTAGTTTTTTTTTTTTTTTTTTTTTTGTAGCCTAGATGTTTAAAATATCGAATAATAGAAAAAAGACAATTCGAAATCACATTTAGACATGAATGATAGCATCCACCCGTGTTGATTTGTAGTTGATTTGCTTCCAGTTTTGAGGTTTCCTAATAGCTGATCCTTTAGCAAGACATCAGATTGTAAATGATTAATTTAACATCTTGCTTACTGAAGGAAAAGTAATTATTGATATTTGCACTGTATAATGAAATGTGTCAGTTGTTGAGCTAAATAAAAAGGACTTACTGGTCCACACTCAGGAATACCTCACAGTACTGTCATTTTTCACAGTGGTAGTAGTAATACTTGAGGTCATATTAATTTTGAACTTACATGTCAGGAATATTTCTATCAATCCTTTCAACTATCACTCTATGAATTATATAATGTTATCACCCCTGTTTTACAGATGATGAATCTGTGGCACAGAAAAGCCACTGACCCCAATCAAGGTCAAATAGTCAGCAAACACTGCAGTGGGCACTCCAGCCACCGAGGGTGGCCCCAAAAGTCACTCCTTAATTAGTATATTTTATAATTAGGATTATTCATCATTCATAAAAAAGCTAACAAGTATTGGGCATAATTACTGTTGTTGTACATTTATGTTTGTTTTTAATAGGTGAAAATAATTAGTCTACATCAAAATACATGATCTCTGCCCTATTAGTGTGTTTTTCTAACTCCAAGGATAATGGATAGATCATAAAGCTGAGTATGAAATAGTAGTATTCCTCTTTTTAATTGGCATCACACAACAAATCTGTGTTATCTTTATTAAGTTCATGACATTATTTTGAAAACCATGGTTAATATAAAATTTAACTATTATCTGAAGTAGTTATTTTTTGTTTTTATTTATTTTATTTATGTATTTAAAATTTATTTTGTTCTTCTTAGATATACATGACAGAAGAGTATCTTTTGACATATTTATACAAACATGGAATATATCTTATTCTAATTAGGATCCCAGTCTTGTTGTTGTACATGATGTATAGATTCACTGTGGTGGCGTACTCCTGTAATTCCAGCACTTGGGAGGCTGAGGCAGGAGGATCACGAGTTCAAAGCCAGCCTCAGCAAAAGCGAGGCATTTAGCAACTCAGTGAGACCCTGTCTCTAATAAAATACAAAAAAAAGGTGCTGGGGATGTGGACCAGTGGTTGAGTGCCCTGAGTTCAATCCCCAGTACCAAAAAAAAAAAAAAAAAAAAAAAAAAAAAAAAAACAAAAAATTGGACCAGTGGTTGAGTGCCCCTGAGTTCAATCCCCAGTATCAAAAAAAAAAATTCATTGTGGTGTAGTCACATGTTGTACTTAGGAAAGTTGCGTTAAGCTTTATTGCACTGTCTTTCCTATTCCTATTCCCCTCCCTTCTCTTTATTCCTCTTTGTCTAAGCCACTGAACTTCTATCTATCCCCAACCTTGTTGTGTGTTAGCATCCATATATCAGAGAGTATATTCAACCTTTGGTTTTTTGTGATTGGCTTATTTCAGTTAGCATGATAGTCTCCAGATTCATCCATTTACCAGACAATGTCATAAGGTCATTTATTTTACGGATTAGTAATATTACATTTTACATATATATATATATGTATATGCATACATATATATGTACATATATGTATATGTATATGTATACACACACACACACAAACACAAACACACACACACACAACATTCATCTGTTGAAGGGCACCTAGGTTGGTTCTATAGCTTAGCTTTTGTGAATTGAGCAGCTTTATAAACATTGATGCGGCTGCATCACTGGAGTATTTTAAGTCCTTTGGGTATAAACTGAGGAGTGGGAAAACTGGGTCAAATGGTGGTTCCATTCCTAGTTTTTTTGAAGAATCTTCATACTGCTTTCCAGAGTGGTTGCACCAATTTGCAGTCCCACCAGCAATGTATGAGTGTACTCTTTTGCCCACACCCTTACCAACATTTATTGTTTCTTGTGTTATTGATTATTGCCATTATGATTGGAGTGAGATGGATCTCAGTGTAGTTTTAATTTGCATTTCTAATTGCTAGAGATATTGAACATTTTTTTTCATATATTTGTTGAATATTCCTATGTCTTCTTCTGTGAAATGCCTATTCAGTTCCTTTCCCCATTTATTGATTGGACTATTTTGGCTTTTTTTTCCTTTGGTGTTAAGGTTTTTGAGTTCTTTATATATCCTGGAAATTAATATTCTATTTAAGGTGCAGGTGGCAAAGATTTTCTCCCATTCTGTGGGATCTCTTCATACTCTTGTTTCCTTTGCTGTGAAGACACTTTTTAATTTACTACCATCTCATTTATTGATACTTGATTTTACTTCTTGCACTTTAGGAGTTTCGTTGAGGAAGTCAGTTCCTAAGTTGACATGATAGAGATTTGGGCCTAGTAGGCATAGGGTCTCTAACCTCAATGCCTAAGTCCTTGATCTGATTTTGAGTTTTGTGCAGGGTGAGGGGTAAAATTTCATGTGGTTACACATGGTTTTCCAGTTTTCCCAACACCATTTGTTGAAGAGGCTGTCTTTTCTCCAATGCATGTTTATGGCTTCTTTGTCTAGGATGAGATAGCTATATTTTTGCAGGTTTGTCTCTGCGTCTTTTATTCTGTTCCATTGGTCTTCATGTATGTTTTGGTGCCAATATCATGACATTTTGTTACTATAGCTCTGGAGTATAATTTAAGGTCTAATATTGTGATGCTTCCTGCTTCACTTTTCTCACTAGGGATTGCTTTGGCTATTCTGGGCCTCTTATATTTCCAAATGAATTGAATGACTGCTTTTTCTATTACATGAAAAATGTCATTGGAACCTTAATGGGAATTGCATTAAATCTGAATAGTACTTTTGGTAGTATGGCCATTTTGAAAAAAAATATTAATTCTGCCTATCTAAGAACTTGGGAGACCTTTCCATCTAATAAGATCTTCTTCAATTTTTTTCTTTAGTGTTCTATAGTTTTCATTGTGGAGGTCTTTCACTTTTTTGGTTGAATTGATTTCCAAGTATTTTATTTTATTTTATTGAGGCTATTGTGAATGCAATAGTTTTCCTAAATTCTCTTTTAGCACATTTATCATTGGAGTATAGGAATGCAATTGATTTATGGGGTGTAAATTTTATGCCCTGCTAGTTTGATGAATTTGTTTATGAGTCCTGGAGGTTTTCTGGTGGAGTTTTTTGGGTCCTGAAGCTGTGATTTTTAATCAATTGACTTTCAATGTTAAGTTATTTTGGTTACACCACAGACAACTTTAGATGAAAGTATTTGGCTTCATGTTCAATTATGTTGATACTCTGATCTCTATACTTTATTTCATGTTGATGACATGTGATCATGTGTTGTTTTTTGTTTTGTTTTGTTTTTTATTTAATTAATTTAATTTGTTATACATTCTTTTAGAGTGCAATTCCTTTCATATTACATATACAGAGCACAGTTTTCTAAGTCATTGGTTTTACACAAAATATTTTCATACCATTTGAATTTTTATACATGCACTTAGTATATTGATGTCCAACTCCTTCTGCCATTGTTTAATCATATGTTGTTTTCTTGTTCAATTATTTAAATCTCACAGACCCTCCTTTTACTTCCATATAGGTAGCTAGGGCTGGGACCAGTCAGTGTTTCTAGGTTCTAATGATGATAACTCAGTTCTTGTTTGATAATTTTATGCTTAAAGTCCAGTTTGTAAATAGATGAGTTATCCTTTTTTATAATTGATTCCCATATCTAATTTTCCTTAAACAAAGCCTTAGATCTTATTCATGAACTTAGTGTATTAAACTGATAGCTGATCTTTTTAGCTCCTCCTGTATACTGTAAAAATGGACAAAAGATCTTAATATATTAGAAACTTAGTTATAGTATCACTTATTGCTCACCATATGGCTCATAATGAAGGCATAACATTTAAAATAAATAATTTGCTTTCCAAATTAAATAACATACAAGAATAATAACTTTAAAAATCTAATTGTTGTTCTCTCCTGCAGAGAAACTCTTGCAGAGAGTTAAACATTTTTTGTCAAATATGATTATATCCCTCTTCTTGTATACTTTATACATTCATTTTATCTTTCTTAAATGAGAAAAATTTTAAAGATAACTATTCATAATTATTTTGAGTTAAACCTAGAAAAATTAATCCAAATTTTATTACTTAGCAAATCTTTCCAAACTTGTGTTTTTATAAAAAAAAAAAACCTTAACACTCTTATGGTCATTAAAGACTTTCAGTGTTAGTCCAATCATATTTCTTAATATTTTCCCCTACATCAGTATATTTGGTATTTTTAAGCTAAAAATACCTCACGGTTCTACTATATCATATTTGTTATTAAGTCTTTCATAATTTTAATTGCACTTTTACATTGGAAACCAAGCATATATTCCAGAAATCAGAGGTCATCTTTAAGTTCAAGAGAATTTTCAGGATAGTAAAATAAATATAAACTCTAAGGGAAATGTCAATTTAATTCTATGCAATTATATTTAAAAATTGAAATGAAGATAACACATTTTGAAAATTGAAAAGAAAAAGTGAAAAATAAATATGTTGCTTCTCTGGTAATATGTTGACATTGGAATGGCCACACAAAGTTTGTTATGTTCAATTTTCTTTCCTTTCTTCTTTTATTTTTATATGTAAAAATAACATTGCTATATTCAAGCAGTTAAGTACTAGGACCAGTCACTTTATCTCTGAATCTTTTGTTTATCATGAAATAATCTTCAGCCACCAAAATGTTAGTATTATGAAATAAAGACAAGTTGGTCTGAAAGAGTAAAATGTTGTTTTAGACAGATAAGCCTTATGTAAAAACATTTAAATGGATGAAAAAAAAATTAGATTCCAAGTTAATGAAAAGACAATAACTTGTTTTTATTTCATGCGTATTTTGTGGTTTCTGAGATAATTATTTAAAACATAAATAGCTTGACTTCTTACTATAGAGTCAAGAATTGAGTACTTATTGCTTGGCAGAGAGTTGAACAGAATAAATGAATTTGGTATTTGAATGGAAAAAGGCTCCTGTTAGTTTTTCCATTTCATGTTCACTGGCTTGCCTCAACTCATTGTGTTTTCTTTTCTTAACCAACCCTCCAGGAATCAAGCATTTCCATATACTGCGGTCATTCAACATATTTTTTGAATAGTTGTCATTGGGTCTTGGGTCTTGGCTACACAGAAGTAGTAATGGAGAAGGCAGTGGGGGATAACGGGAAAGTGGGAAATAGGGTTGTGTTGCACTGTGGGAAGAACCTTGAAATTGGATCTAGAGTCCCCAGGTTTCAATTCACACCATGCACTTATGTGCCCTTGGGAACAATTCATTCAACCTCTGGAGGTTCACTTTCTTCAAGGGCCTAGAGAAGGGCCTGAGTCCTGACAAAAATGCTTGAAGTACTTCAAGCTGCAGTGTTTCCTATGCTTATTGTGAGAACTACATTGAATGATGTGTGATGGTTCTTTGTTAATTAGGACTCATTACTTAGGTATGAGTGGACAATCAGTGGTCCAAAGTTTAGAACACCCAATAAATATGTTTATAGTGTCTAATTGTTTCTTTGAAGGATTAACATTCATGGTAAAAAATTATTATGAAATCATGGATACTGTTTGAACAACTCAGTTTTAACAAAACATCAACTATTTTCTTTATACTTTCCCAAATAAAAGAGTTGACTCCAGGATAAAGTAACCTGCCTTTCCCCTTACAGTTCTCTGACACTTCCACTGTTGTTGATTTTTTCATTGACTGACTGCATAAATCTGTATTCTCATTTCAGAAAGCATATGTAAGATGAAAGCAACCTGGATTATTTGAGCTTTCTATTTATATTATATATATATATATATATATATATATATTTTAAAGCGGGCAATGTTAGCTGTGGGCAAAACTATATCCAGATTTTTGGAATTAGAATTTTAATTAATTTGGAGAACCCTCATTGAGGAAAAGAATCTATTACTATAAATACAAAGTGAGAAATGAAAGTGAATTTTTTATTTTGAATGAGAGAACAAAGTAAAACAAATTATATCCCTTTCTTGTCAGACCTTTTTTTGGTTATTTATTAGAAATGCTTACACAGAAATGCTTCATGATTACATCTTGACTTCCCTGTTTTACCTGGAACTTTGCAGCTGAGAAACTCCTGGTAGCCAGAGGGATTAGTACAAGAAGAAGATGTACAGGTTTACCTAGCTCTATGAGGAGGATCTTTTAAACTGGTTTGTTTTCATTTCATCCTACACCTCTCATTAAGAATCACAATAAGATGATTTTCCAAGGATTGTAGTCTTTTTAACAAACTTATTTGTTATGGTTTGGATGTGAGGTGTTCCCTCACAGTTCCTGTGTTAATGCAGGAATGTTCAGAGATGAGATGCAGGTGGGTGTGGTTGGAGAGGGTGGGTCACTGGGGGAGTTCCCTGCAAAGGTTTCTCTTCCCTGTGGCCTGCTTTCCCTCTCTCTGCTTCCTGGACACCAAGTGATGAGTACCTTTCCTTTGCCCTTGTGCCATGATGTTCTGCCTCACCTGGACCAAGATCCCTGAGTTGGCCAACCATGGACTGAACCTCTGAAACTCTGAGCCTAAGTGAACTTTCCCTCCTCGGAATTGTTTTTGTCAGGTATTTTAGTCACAACCCAAAGCTGACTAGCACATCCCCGTTAGTGTAACTGTTAAGTGCTACCAGGCAAGAGCAACTAAAAGGTTCCTTTTATAGCTAGTTCCCTTGTCTATGAATTTAAACATAATTTCTTGGGGTCAGGCAAGGAGGGAACATTAAAAGATTACCTGCTTTATACCTCAGAGGAATTTTATTTGGCTTTGTTTTCCTATTGATGCCCTTCTTTCCTCCTTCTCTCTCCAGGCTGGTGATCCTCCTGCCTCAGCCTCTGGAGTTGCTGGGATTACAGGCATGAATTAAATTCTTCCCAGAATTTAGCTACTGCACCTGGCTGAATTCTGCCTCTTTTCAGTAGCTAAAAGGATATTTTTAAATGTTCAAATTGATTTTAGGAATCATTTAATAAGATATCAATTATTTTCAACTATGTTGAAATAACCCAG
Organism: Tamias sibiricus; assembly: GCA_025594165.1. Taxonomy (NCBI): domain Eukaryota; kingdom Metazoa; phylum Chordata; class Mammalia; order Rodentia; family Sciuridae; genus Tamias; species Tamias sibiricus. The sequence continues at coordinate 35,759,935 of CM046668.1, forward strand.
TAACCTTCTTATTTTTCTACAAAAAAATGTAAAAAATTAGTGGGCTTTATATGCACATTTGCCAATGTGTCAGCAAGTATTTCTGCCTCCTTAAAAAATATGAAAATATGTTTCATTGGGATGTTAGACAATGCTTCTTAATTTAGGCTTCACAATAAAATCACTGCAGACTATTTAGTTAATAATCTGAGAGTGTGACTCCACATGAGTAGATTTGAAAGCTCTTCAGATGATGGGCAACCTGGTTTGAGGCCAGCCTCAGTAACTTAGTGAGGCTTTGTCTCAAAAGAAGCAATAAAAATACTAAGGATCTAGCTTAGTGGTAAAGTTCTAGGTACATTTTCCAGTACCAAATAAACAAACAAATAAAAACCAAAGCAAAACAACAACAAGGGATAAAGAGATAAAATTTACAGATTAACTTCATTCTAGTCTCTAAATTAACTAACTTTTTCAATTTTGCTCAAACTAGATGGCCTGATTTGTCAAGTTAGAATTTTTTTTTTCCCTTGAGATTTCTAAGAATGTTTTCCCTTAAGATCTGGGCAAACCTGGAGGTAAGGGCTGGGAGCTGTGCTGTTAAGTGAGATAGCTGGAGAATGGGACAGACTGAATGGAAAAGCTGGCATGCGGTCCAGATCAGACACCATGCCCCACTGGGGGATGTAATCCAGCTTTTGAGGTCTATGGAGGAAACGACAATCTAAAACCCTTACTTTGGTGTGACTGGTATTTCAGTGATGGGACTAGGAGTGATGCTTGAGGAGGTGTTCTCAATAGACAGAGAGGGGATGCTGATTCTTGTGTTTTTATCAGATCTCTTGATGACAGCAGATGTATACAAGCAGAGGGTACATTTCTCTCAAGAAGGAGGAAGGGTTTTGTAGTTGTTCACACTGTAGCAAAGGGCCACATCCTTTCCTGAGTGACACAGTAAATTTTAGGAATATGTGTCCAGCATTTTAGAAAATTGAATAGAATTGGCAGAAAAGGCTATGGTAATTGTGGCTTCAGAAAATGTCAATGGATGAACCTAGAATCAGAGTAAGTATGATGAGTTGCCAATTAAGTATATACTTAAGACAGAAGGGGCACTTAAGGAAAAAAATTCCAACAGTAGTTTGGTGCTCTTAGTTCCAGAATATTTCAATAAAATCTAGGAGTTGTGGTTAGAGTAACTGAGTGCTTGGAGTTTATTTCAAGTTACTCCTCTGGAAGTGAGGGAGAAAATGTGAAAATCTGGTAAGGTGATGCATTGCCTAAGAATGGGCTACATTCTGAGAAAGTGGCACTAGGTGATTCAGTCCCTGCACAAACATCCTAGAGTGTAGGTACACAAACTGTGATGCTATGAGGTGACTATAATCTTATGGAATGTTGTAAATGTGGACCATCCTTTTCTGAAATGTCATTATTCAGCACAGGACTATATTTTAAAATTCTATTATAGGAACATTGCAGAACTAAGAGATGGAAACGAGTATCTTTGTGGAGACAATAATCCACTTCGGTAGGAGAAAGAATTTTCCTGTTTCCAACTAGTGAAGAATAAAGGCTGATTGTGAATGCAGGTAACATGAACATCACCATTACGGAAGCAACAGTATTTTCACACTCCTGCCAGGAAAAAGAATGTATGGCACTTTGTTAAACCAGCAAAAATAAGAAAATAGAAAACAATAATGTAAGATAATTAAATAATAAACATTAAAGAAGATGAAAATATAAAATAAATATTTTAAATCATTATAGCAAATGTATAATACTATCTTATTGATAGAACTGAGAATGAGCTAATCCCCTTTCTCCCAATCCCAGTTAAATACAGTTTATATAATTATAACAATGTAATAAATTATGCCAATATATGATGATGTCTACCTGTGTGTCGTAGTCTAAAAATTGAAAGCTACTATTTTAGGAAATTGCATAATTCTAATCTGAGAGTTACCCACTTGGTTGGTTAATTTATTTATTTGTTTATTTTCATTCAACAAATATTTATTAAATTCGTAGCATTCTCCAAGTATTGGCGAATGTGTTAGAATTGCAAGCAAATTAGAAAAACATAGTTCCTGATTTCATGGAGTCTGCTTTCTAATGGGGGAGATGTATAATCACCAAACATAACAAGCCTAAACTTCATGCCATAATAAGGTTATATGAAAAAGTGTCAGGGTGCTTGCTATGGGAAAACAGGTGACATGATATAGAAAGTGTGATCACAGGAGGTGACTCTGAGAAAGTGACATTTAGTTGAGTTCACTTCAACTTCTGTTAAATAGAGAAGGTTTGAATTTTCACATCTGATATTTTATAGCTCGTCTCCTGTTTCTCAGTTTCAAACGTCACAAAAAAATTTAGAAAGGGAGTTGTTTCCCTCCCCTCTATAAAAGGAGGTTTTAATTTCTACATGTTTACAATGGGCTCATCTATTTAATTAATTAATTTGGAATCAAATCAGACTTATTTTATTTGCCTTTAAATATAACAACACATCTGAAAGTAAATGGAGGGGGGAAAAAAAGAAAACCTTTAAATTTTTTTCCCTCTAAACCAGACTTCTAAAAATAACATCAAAAAACCCCAAGTAATTAGCTAAATAGGCTTCATATTCAAAGAGAAATTACCAATTAACCTTCCCCTGGCCCCCTATGAGGAAAGACAGCTAGAGAGTTGAAGAGTGAGGAGTTCCTACCGAGGGAGGAGCTGATCCGTTTTGAGGGACGCCCTTGCTGAAGGCAGTATTACTTGAAAGAAAATCCCAGCCACGGATTCCACTTAGGTTTGGATCTCTTAAGGGCTGAGGAAAGGACTCTGTTTGCTGAGAAGAAAACAAACAATCAAAACAAAGGAGGGGGCTGGGTGACAAAACCTGCACAGCATCAGGTCTGCTTTCTGTCACTGGGTTTCAGTTTGGCTGTGGATATGACCAAAAAGTTTGTTTTATTTTGAGCTCCACACTGCAGAGATGAAAGAGACAAACATAGTCTAAACTGTGTATCCTTAATTGGCTGATCAGAACAGGATCTAGTATTGGTGTTAGAATCATCACCTTCCTGGAATTCAGAGACCATGTGCCTTGCCTACTGCTTCTCCTTGGTAAGTTAGGCTGTCCTTATGTCACCTAACGAAACAGCACATTTTAAGGAAATCTGTACATGAAAATCCAAAATAGAAAGAGAAAGGCTGGTGTTCTTTTTTCATTACTCTCATCACACTGTATCACTGTGATATCCCTCTGTTTTCATATATAATGAATAATTTCAAATCTGCTTATTTATAAATTTTTTCTTTAGATTGTGTCTCCTTGAGGGATCCTGCTTATCTTTGTAATATCAGTGTCAGACTATGTCTGACCTACTTTGAAAATGTTCTGTCTGAAACAAAATGGGGGATGCTCTGTTAACTTTACTTAAAATGGATAAGCCCACCAAAATTGGGGCTCTTGTTCTCCCTCTCTGGTAAAATTATTCTCATGTTTGCCAGTGAGCTCCGTAGCTTCCAGTGAACACCATTCTGCCTGTCAGCTGCATTTGACACGATTCACTATTCCTTCTCTTGAAAACGTTCTTTGCTTGACTTGTGGGCCAACATATACATTTATTTTCCTCCCTTCCTCAGTCACTGGAGTGCCCCGAGGGTCATGTCTAAGGTCCCTTCTCCATTACTGTCCCCTAGATAATCTGATTTCATCTCTTCCAATCTGATGTGCACATTTGTATCAACACACTGTGACATCCCCTTTGAACATCAGTGTCATCTTTCCAGTAGCTTTTAATTGATAAATTCTTATCTCAGTCTAGCCTGTCCATTACTGAAGTCGATTTTTCTTCCTCAAGCTTGTTTCTTTACTTTATTGGTCAACGGAAACTCTATCTCCTTCTAGATGCTGAGACCCAAAATCTTAGAAGAGTCCTTCAGTCCTTTGTCTGAAGTACTGAGCACCTTTTACCACTTCCATTACTTCTATCCAGATCAATGTGATTTCTTATTTGGATTATCACCACAGCTTCCCAATTTTGCTGCCTCCACACTTGGCTTCTTGTATTCTATTCTTCATATGGCAGCAAAAATAATACTGTTAACTTGGTCCAGATCATGTCATTCTGACCAAACCCTCCAATGGCTTCCCTTGGCAGAGTAAAGAGCAGTGTGTTTGAAATAGCTGTAGAGGTCTGTATGATGTGAAATCCAACTCTCATTCTAACCTTATACACTTGGCTTGTTCAATGAAGAGTGTCCTCTAGGCCATTCTTGCTGCTTCTTCAGGCCAAACATGCTCTTCCAGTTGAATGAGATGCTCCCTGGCTCCAAATAACTTTGTGGTTTGTTTCCTATTTGTCTCTGATCTTGACTCAAATGTCACTTATTCAGTAAGGACATCCTTGAAAATCCTGTAAATAATACCAATCACCTCTTTTTCTTCCTGCCACCCCATCTCTGTATTTCTCAGTAATACTTTTCATGTTTTTAAAATTTGACATGTTTTATTTTCATTATCTGTACTTCTGTACTAGAATATAGGTTTTTTTTAAAAAAATATTTATTTATTTGCTTTAGTTGTACACAATGTTTTTTTTTTTTTTTTTTTTTAATTTGTACGTGGTGCTGAGGATCGAACCCGGGCCGTGCTCGTGCTAGGCAAGCGCTCTACCGCTGAGCCACAACCCAGCCCAGAATATAGGTTTTTAAATGGGAATATTTTTTTTTTAAATATCTGCTTTCTTTGTTGTATTCCCAACACATAGAAGAGTGTTTGGCACATAGCAGGCACTCAGAAATTAGTTGCTAGATGGATGGTTCAATGAAAAAAATGGAATGGTTTATTTAGAGAGTTTGAAACCCTTTAGTTAAATTATGAAAAATGTAGTTTCTCAACATAGAGTATAATTCCAACCCATAGAGAATTCAATTTCACTATTTACCACCCCCAGACACCCTGATGGAATTTGTTTGATGTTAGGCTCATCTAAATGTATTACTACCCATGTTGGTTTTCCATTGGGTGGGGGAAAAAAAGAACATTAATGGGATCAATACCAGAATCCCAAATCAAAATTTGCTGTATTACAGTATAATTTTCAATCCACTGATTGTTATTTTCAGCATAAATGACATGATTATGTTTTAAATTCTATACGTAAAAATTATACATCCCAACAGAGCACTTATTAATGTCACATTTAAATTTAGATCAATTAAAGAGGTAAATCATTCTATCCTACATACATAAGAAATGTTAAACCAAAGACTGAACTTTTAGGTCAATGCGTAAATTGTTCTCAGCATTTCTCCCATGTATTTTGTGGTGTTTTTGAGGACCCTCTTTATGTGTAGCTGTAGCAGTGGTAGATCTTTCTAAACAGGTGTGGTCAGATGTTTCTCTGACTAGAAGCTGGCTGTAGGGAGGGCAGTGATCAGGGTGGGTAGAAGCAATGACAAGGCACCAAGGTGCCCAGTACCACCTCCTGGGCATCACCAAAGGCTTGGGCAGGCAAAATCAATGACATATAGACATGTAATATTTGAATCATTTCCAGGTGATTCAAACAAAGGTAAAGTTGAATAAGAACCACTGCTACATAATGGTGGGGGTGGTGGGTGAGATGTTTTTATAGTGTAAAGTTTCTAAAGTGCAAATTAGGATTAACAGCAACAGTCTTAACTGAGACTTCCTTAGAAGCTCTTGAGAGTGGTGTCCAACAATCTCCATTTTAACAAGCTACCCAAAGCATGCTGAAGTTTGAGTATTCTGAACAGAGAGATTAAGGGCCTTGGCTTTGGATTTAAAAAAGATTTAGGTTTTAAGTGACTTTCTACATATCTCTATATACAGTCTATACCTGCCATTCACACTAAATCAATAAAGTCAATATCTCTACATAGGCCTCAGTTTCCCCAGATGTAGAAAAGGGTAATGTTATTATTTACTTTTCTGGCAAATAATAGGACACTTTGTCTAAATACTTGGCCCATACCAAGTGTTCAATAAATAGTAAATGATACTAAGGGGTAAATATTTCAGAAAGAATAATGGGAAAGAAACTGAGCCTATAAATGAGCCCATTTTTAAAGACTTGGGGAAGACAATTATGGGAATACAGAGTAGAATTATATGAGCATACTATGCTTTAGAAGACTGTCACCAGCTAATATTGAAAAATGAACAAAAATATCCAGCCTCCTGAATACTTAAAAAGTTGCCTTCCTAAATAGAATTGGAAATAGCAGACACATTGCTGGCGTGTGATAGTTATATAATGAACACTAACATTTCCTACTTTTTCATTTTATTAGATGCACGTATTACTGACTTTCTTTTAGTTTCACTTGTTTAAATACTCTTTGAATGTTTAGATAACAGTTCTGATCATTCAATCTACCAATAGCAAATGGGTTAGATCTGAACTTCTGGCTTAAATACATTTCCTTTTGAGGCAAACCTGATTCCCTCCTAAGTCTAAAAGCAAATGCATTTGTTCACAGGAAGAAGGCATGTACTGAGAGAATAGAAGGATACCTGAGATTTTAAATAAGATACACCTGTTTATTTTGAAATCTTTCTTTTGTAGTGACAAGGATCAAGGATGCCTCTGTGTGTGTGTGTGTGTGTGTGTGTGTGTGTGTGTATGAAGGTGATTAAGTATCCTTACAAGTTTACTGTAGATCGAAGATTATTATCCACTTTAAATTACATAGAATGACTTTATGTTCTCTATATGCATGTGTGCATATATACAAATATAATATGAATTATAAAGAGTAGTGCCAGTAAATGGCCTAGCAATCTTTTGGGATGAATGCCATTGGACATAGTATTTTTACTGAAATTGTCATAAATTTGCTTTTCTAGCATGTGTGAGGCACTGGGTTTGATTCTTAGCACCACATATAAATAAATAAAAAATAAAGTCCATTGACAACTCAAAAAAAAAAAAAAAAAAAGAAAATTAAACACAGGTTTTGTTACTTTGCTTTGAAAAATGCTGCAAGTTGATTAAATAAAATTCTGAAAATACTTGAAAACTTTAAAATGACAATGAGAATAAAACTTACTTAGAGATAGATAGCTAGAAAGAGAAACTATTAGGCAAGATGGAACGATTGATTCAAGAACATTAGCTAGGAAATGTGAGTGCAGGAAATATTTCAAACATTTTTACACATACACAAGAGGGTCCTCAAAAAGAAGTTAGGACACTTGAAAGAAATTGCTGAGAACAATTTATCCATTAACCTGAAAATTCAGTCTTTGTTTTAACACTTCTTATGTATGTAAGATAAAATGATTTCCCTCTTTATTGATTTAAATTTAAATAGGACATTCACAGATGTCCTGTTGGTATGAAAAAATTTTTATGTACATAGAATGTGATCATGTCATTTATGCTGAAAAAATAACAACTGATGTATGGAAAGTTATGCTGTAGTATAGCAATTTTTGTTTGGAATTCTCGTATTAATCCCATTAAAATTCTTTATTTTTTAAATGGAAAACCAACATAGGCAGGTAGGCCTTTAGATGATTAAAAAAAGGTAGAATCTCAATATGTGCATTTAAGCAATTTTCAATAATACATGGCTATTAAACTTATATAATACCACGAATTTTAAGTCAGTACTCTAAATGAAACAATTGAATCTTTATGTAAATATATATATGCCTCTCTTTAGAAAACGGGCACTAATTTTCTCTTATATTTGTTAAAAAGAGAGCTTTATAGTTTAATTTTACTCTGGTTAATCATAACTTGTCAACAAGTTATTGAAGATTTGTAAGACTACTTTCTCTACTAATCAATAAAAAATGAGGTTACCATGGTAACTATACCACTCTGCTTATGTAACCTCAGATCCAGAGTAGTTTTTCATCTGAACTGTTCCATTAGCTACACTGATTTCAGGTGCTCTCTTGCACTTTAAACTATAAAGGAAAAATGCTTTTTTACTGATTATACAAGCCTGAGTATTTTTAGATAATTTGTTTATAATCGAGACCAAGTGCCTTGAACGTTTGGGAAATTTTAAAGGTGGAAATAATTTAGAAGCACTTTAAAAAAGACTTTGGGCATAACAAAGAAATGGTGGCGGTGGAATATTTGTTTAAGTAACTGTGGACCTAAGAGTTTCAATTTTCAGAAAATGCCTTGAAGTAAAAAGGATCAGTCATTTGATGGAAATGTTTTGCTGAAGAATTCTATAGGAGACATCAGTATTATTGTTATTGGTAGACTGTGTTATTAACTCAGATCATGTAAAGTAAAGGAAATCTTTCTTAGCTCCCAGTAAGTTAATGCAGTGGAAAAGGAAATTTGGAGTTTGGGAAATTTAACAAACTGTTCATATGGCCCATTCTTTCACTGTTGAGCCTTTTAATAGGCCATTGGCTCAACTTAGAATGATTTCACCATTTCTGTATGCCTCCATCCCTACCTGGCTCCTGAGATTTCTTGGCTCACTTGTATTTGTTTTTAGACTTTAGTTGAGGTATCATATTCTCTGGAATATTGCTCTTACCCCCACAAGACTGAGCTAAGGCTCTTCTACGCTTGCTTGTGATACCTACTGAAACGGTTTCATGCCTAATTATAATGGTTGGTTCGTTTATGTTATCATCCATTAGGGGAGGTGTCCCAGAGGGAGAGGCCAAGATCTTACTAGGTTCTACCAGGCTGTTCTGCCAGCTTGATGACCCATTTAGTCCTTTGCTTATGATAAGTTTCCAATAAATACTATACTAAATAACTCTTAGTTTCCTACGGGTGTCATAACAAAACACCACAAACTGGGTGGCTTAAAACAAAAGACATTTATTTTATCCAGTTCTGGAGACTAGACACCTGAAAGTGAGTTGTTGGCAGGATTGGTTCCTACTGGAAGCTCTGAGAAAGAATCTGTTTCAAACTTCTCTTCTAGTATCCTCGAAGTTATTGGCAATTCTTGGTTTCCTTGGGTGGTACGTACATCAATCACTCCAACCAACCTCCTGTGCATATCTCTTCTCTTCTGATAGGAAACCACCATAGTACTGAATTGGAACCCAGCCTACAACATTAATCTGATTATGTCTGCAAAGACCCAGCTTCAAATAAAGTCACGTTTATAGGAAGCAGGAATTGGGACTTCAACATGTTTTTTAGAAGACATAAGCCAACTTGCAACAGTAACTACCTTGTATGTTTTTATTTTAGAACTGGGTTAATATAAAATGTAATCTTAATCATGGGCAGATCAGTTACTAAACTGCTAAACTAGCTAATTATTTAGCCACTTTAATAACAGAACAAGTCACAGAATGTAAGAAAATTTATTTATTGATTTCAGACCCTTTGACTCAGTTACAAAATGTATGCACTAGTTTGCTACATGGACCTTACTTCAATTCTAAAAAGGGTAAATTCACTTGCAGCAATTTCTGAAAGAATGAAGCCTGAATGACCATATTGTATTTAAGGTTTCTGATTCTTATGTGTAACTCAAAGTTTAATGTTTCTAATTTGGGTCATCTTTATTTGGCACTCACTGCAAAGTAGGGGGAGAGGAGGCAACAGAAAAGTTATTTCTTGGCATTTAGCAATTAGTTGATTAACATGCAAATTTTATTCAAAGTTATATAAAATATGCATCTATTATTTTTGGTTCATCAGATTGAGTTATTTTTAATTTTAATAAGATGCAACAATAATTAAGTGATTTAAAATATATCATTTAATACCAAACTAGTTTCTCAGTAGCAATGACTGCCAGGATGCACATGAAGCTCCAGGTACATTCTCAGATACAAGATCCAACAGGCAGTAGGCAGAGGATGGGACCTGGAAACCAGCCCGCATTGGCATGGACTAGAGATGATTGCAGAACTCCAGGGAGAGGAAAGCAAAGATCCAAACTAGCACTAGGCAAGAGGGGGATTCTTGCATGTTTCTGCGTGTGTGTGTGTGTGTGTGTGTGTGTGTGTGCATGTTGTGTGTGACCTTGGGTTAATGCATTTTGGGATCTACTTGGGTGTGAATGAAGCATCTAATTGTGTATGAACGTATGAACGTCAATAGGTCTCTGCATTCAGTATATGAATGGATTTTGCTGGTATTGGTAGATGTTTTATAACTTATAAGCTGTGTCTCTTAGTTTTTTTTAATTAATAAGATTTTAGTATTTCAGAATTTAAAAATACTCACAAGGGGTTTTCTTATTTTTATTATTCTTTTAAACCAGTAGGGGGAGGTCACACATTACTTTTTGGTGGGCTTCAGAACTTCAGACTTTCTTAAAAAGATCTATCTTCTTGCTAAAAATATTAAAAAATAATAATTTAAGTTAAAGTACTTGTGGTTATGATTCTTATAAGTACACTAGTACTAGTTCTTAAAAAGCAGGCTTATGCTTTAAGTTCCTTATTTTTCTAATTAAAAAAACAATGTGAAACACTCCAATATTCCTGGTAAAATATAACTACCTTGCTGTTGTTGTATTAATATTTCCATACTGCTAAGTCCATTTGTGACAGCAAAAACTTAATTACTTAATTTAAATGACACTTCAAAAATAAAGAATAATTTATTGGTCAGTTTTTAGTGCTAAAAGTAAATTATTTTAATATTTGCTACTGTATTTTTCATCTATCTTTATTATTACTTAATTTGTAGTTTAAAAACATTTGAAGAAGAAAGGAAACATTTTAAATTTCAAGATACAAACAAAAATAGCTCTTTGTCAATAGAATACATAAAATGGGGGATTCTATGACTATTGTTTCAGAAAGTATAAAAGCTGATTGCACCACATTGTGTGTATTCTGTAGGAAAAATACAGTAATACTTACATGGCTAATAATGGAATGATCTTAGTCAATATATTGTGTGGTTTTGAGTGGATAACACCATTACTCTTTGTATTTTAGTTCTTACTAAGTTAATCATGTTCACTGTTCCATCATCAATTGTCATTCACTCATTTTGTAAAATTTGAGCATCTGCAGTTAATGTTATTGTATTTTTTTTTGTTTACTACAGCTGGTTGCAGTATACTCAAATGATAATTTTACAGCTACACACACAAGTTCACAAAAATAAACATTAGAAATAGAAACATCTTACTTTGCAACAAATACACAATCTAAGACATCTAAAATAATGACAATCAAAATGAATTTATCTCATTATATGTAAATCTATCTATTGAAAGGTATATTATACATTTTTAAAACTACATGGGTTAGGTATTGCTTATGTTTGAAAATCATAAATTCTCAACTAAGATTGTTCTATGTTGCCAATCAAATGGAATTCTTAAAAATTACAGAGAAAAATAATAGAAAATAGTGATGAAATATAAAAAGATAATTATGAAATAGGATTCAAACCAAGAAGTAGAATAAAATGCATTAAAAAGAGCACTTATTAGAAAAACAGAATGGTGTCATTTGTATACGGCATACTTTGCAAGCTTTTAATTATTTTATGCATACATACACACACAGATCTCCTGAAGTGCAGTGGAGAAAATTTGCAGTGGGAGAGCAGGCAGAGGGAAAAGGTGACAGGACCGCCAGTCCTCCAAGTCTGTAGCTGCCATCACAAGGACTCTGAATGTGTCAAACCAAGAGTGTATCTAGAAATTCGTTCTCAGAAGACTATTGAATTGAAATCACAAGTGGCTAAAGAAATAGGAATGAAATAATTATTTTCTTTCATCTGATAGAGAAAAATACTGATTCATGAGCCTTTCTACTCCTTACCGGGGTTAAAATTTTAAGCATTCCACAAGGAGTGTCTTTTTTCTAAAGGTTTATGTTCAGCAGCTAAATTTTAAAGCTGTTGAAAACACAGCAGTTATTTGTGAAGCCTAGTGCAAACCTGACCTAGATTTGCTATTTTCATTGACTAAAAATAGTGAAAAATATCAATAATCTTTAGACACTGGCAAAAAAAAAAAAAAAAAACCATAAAATAATTAGTAATCTCAAGAACCAAACAAACAATTAAAACATACTGACAAAGTTGGAGCACAGCAATTAGAGGGAAGTTAGTCATTTCTTTTCTAGTTAAATTATATGTTAACAGTAAGGTTTATGACTATCATATTTATTGATTCATTTGCTCTTCCAAGAATAACTGCCTTATAATAGGTACTAAATGTATGTTTTTTGAATGAACAGGTTTTACTTTAATTAATGTAGCAATTTAATTCAGAAAAGTAATCATAGAAAATCACCCTATTTTCAGCTATACTGATTGGAGATCAGCATTGATATTACAATAAACAGGACATGACATATGGTAGAACAAAATGCATGTATTTTATTCCTAAGAATTATCATTTAAACTTCCTGTCATTTATGTTGTCATTTGCAATATCTTTGTGTTAGCATGCTGCATGGTTTTAGGAGCAGTAACATAGTCTTAACAAAACAACAAAAAACAAAAAACAAAATGGCTAGGGCTTTGGGCTTAAAATGTTCAGTGGCATTTAATATTACAGAAATTTACATGTTGGGATTAAGTGGCCTGAAATTCAAGTATGTAATATAAAATGGGATAAAGCAACCTACTGCAATCATATTGTGCCAATATTCAGGCAGGGCACAGAGGAAATACACAACAGGTTTTGAAACCAATCAAATTAATCACAGCCCAAGCTTGGAAAGAGAGAGAAAGATTGCTGCTCCTCAGGTCACGCTGTGATGATGAAGGAAACAGATCTGATCATTTGATTACTGGGCTATAGATACTAAATCGTGGAAACCTTCTCAAGTAACTAACTTCTAGTAATGTGTGGGGATATTTTTAGGGCTCGGGAACATGAGTTGAGTCTCTTATAACTCAGGTAACTCATAGCGTGTTTTAGAATGAAGGCCCCAAACACAACCAAAACCATTCATATTTGAGATCAAGAAGTAAGGAAAAACAATAAGGAAAAAGGAACTAAAATGTGAAATTGAAAAACAGAAAATCAGCAGAGTAGCTCTGGAAGTATGTAAGTTAGGTACTGACAAATACCCAGATTTTGTGAAATACATAAATGTTGAATTACTGAGAAAAAGCAACACAAAGTAGTATTTTGAAGTGAGGGTGAATTTGACTAAAATTTAGATCTAACCTTCTCTGTGTGATTTTGGACTTGTCATTTATCCTCATTTATAAAATGGAGAGGTTAACATCTATTTCACAAGACGTCTGTAAAAATAAAATGACATAGTATAGGTAAACTGTTTACTGGAACACTTGACTTGACAGGTATAAGTAGTTTCTATAGCCACAAGATTCTCTTCACTATTTAAGTTCTTCATATTTGGAAACGGATCTGTCTTTAAATTTAAGATATCAAATGTATTCTCATATTTTCTGTTCCAAATGTATGATGTAAAGTAAGTTGCTACTAAAGAATTATTGGTAGTTTACAAAATTTTTAATAGTCTCCAAAGTTGAAATACTTGAGTGCACCAAATTTCATGAACCAAGATGAATACTTTTGCCTTTTTTTTTTTTTTTTTTTTTTTTGTGGCACCGGGAATTGAACTCAGAAGCATTCAACCACTGAGTCACATCCCCATCTCTCTTTTGTATTTTATTTAGAGACAGGGTCTAACTGAGTTGCTTAGTGCCTCGCCGATGCTGAGGCTGGCTTTGAACTAGTGATCCTCCTGCCTCAGCCTCCCAAGCCACTGGGATTAAAGGCATGTGTCATGGTGCCCAGCCATACTTTTGCATTTTAATAAATGAAGATGATGTCATAACTTTTTAATGTCATGATATATTGTCATAATTCCTGTCCCTGTAAAAACTAAGTGTTTAAAGAAACACATTGAAAAGATTCATGGATATTTGAATGCTTTGGATAGCCACTGTCTTCTTGCCATGACAGAAAAAGCAAGGGGTAAAAGGAAGGATTATTATTTAGAAAAAATAACACCTTATTTAAAACTGTGGTGTTTCCTTCCTTTGTTAGATATTTCTTTTACCTCAAGAACTAAATACCTACTACATGTTCGATTTTGAATTTCCCAAATTCATATGTCAAGTTTTAACTTAGAATGTGAATTTACTTAAAAATATGGTAGGAGCCGGGCGCGGTGGTGCACGCCTGTAATTCCAGCACTTCGGAGGCTGGGGCAGGAGGATCATGAGTTCAAAGCCAGCCTCAGCAATGGCCAGGCACTTAGCAACTCAGTGAGACCCTGTCTCTAATAAAATACAAAAAAGGGCTGGGGATGTGGCCCAGTGGCCAAGTGCCCCTGAGCTCAATCTCTGGTACCAAAAAAAAAAAAAAAAAAAAAAAAAAAAAAAAAGGTAGATACAAGTGTAACCAGTTGTGTTGAGGTCATATTGGAGTAAAGTGGGCCCCTAATCAAATATGACTGGTGTCCTTATAAGAAGGGGAAATTTGGACACAAATTTGCACACAGGAAGAACACTATGTGAAGTTGAGGTAGAAATCAGGATGATATATTTACAGACCAAAGAATGCCAAAACTTGCCAACAAACCACAAAAGCCAAGAGAGAGCCTTAGACTAGGTTCTCCTTCATAGACCTCAGAAAAAATATCAGCCCTGAATAACCTCACCTTGAATGTCTAGCTTCTAGAAGTGTGAGTCAATAAAATTCTGTTTAAACCACCAGTTTGTGGTATTCTTTTATAATAACCCTAGCAATCTAATTGCTAATTGAAATACAAATTCTGAGGAATTGTGCAAAAGTTTATATTAGGGTTCTAGTGCTGTGAAATAAATTTAGCAGCTTAAAATAGCACACACTTATTATCTCACAATTTCTGTGGGTCCAGGTGCAGATCCTCTGGTCCTCTGCTCAGTTTCCTCCCAAGGCTGCAATAAAGGTATTAACTTGGATACTTTCTTCTTGGAAGGCTTGATTGAGGTAGAATGGACTTCCAAGCTCATTCAGGTTGTTGACAGAATTCTTTCCTTGTGATTGTATGGCCTAGGTCTCCCATGCTTTGTTGACTGTTGGCTGGGGGCTATTCTCAGCCCCTTAAGGTAGTCTGTGGCTCCATGCTTGGTGTCTTCTTCCTGGAAAGTTCACACCATGGCTCTTTGCTTTTACGAGACTAGCAGCAGAATGGCTCTCACTCTCGACTACAAAGGTTGTCTTATATAATGTACGGTAATCATGATAGTAATATCCCATAACCTATCAGTTAAATAAATTCACAGGTTCCACCCACACTTCAACAGAAGTATTTACCATGAACTTAGCTCACTGGGGGTTACTCTAGAGTGGGTTGACCTAATACTTAAAATACATTTTTATTTTTTTTTAGTAAAAAAAAGCACTATCAACACACACACACACTTCACACACACACACACACACACACATACACACCAGATCAACGGTTCAATTAAAAATCATCATAGCATTATAGAGTTTGCAACCCTGTTATAATCAAGCTTGTAAGATAGAGTATAAAGTTATATTTACCTGGAGAAGATTAATCACTCTAAACCCAGTCAAGATATCCTGGGATGTCCACTGCCATTCTTCATAAGGTTCTTTGGCTTTTCAATTTTTCTTAGGCTGTGACTGAACTTACTGCCCTTCATTGTACATAAAAAAAAAAAAAAAAAAAATATGCCCTTAAATACTTCAGGTCTATACTTGAAATAAAGGTAAAATGTCCACAACTATACGGAAAAGAAAAATAAGAATATTTTTGAGTTATAAGAATCAAAAGAAAGAAAATAAAATTGATGAGAATTTTAATGAATTTTTAATTTTTTTGATGAGAAATACATGTAAATACAGGTAAGAAAGAGCCAAGGATAGTATAGATATTATAGATGCAATTTGGTAATTTAAATTAAATACATTTAGAAAATAGTTATAGATCTATTCTATAAATGTTTAGCTATTGTGACTTATTTATAATTTAGATGTACACTATAAGCTAAATTGCATTTCATTTAGTACTATATTTTTCTAGGCACACATTCAAAGGAAAAAATATTTTAAAATTTAACTCAAACTTACATGTGATCTAATTCTGATAAAATGATGGACTATGTCCTCCCACTTCTGAATCTTTAAATTTGCAAAGCTTTTTCTGAAGCTACATATTGATTAGATTAAGTAGACATTCTGCAGAGTTAAGATTAAAATGTACATACCATATTAGAGGGTCAGTCAGCAAAGGAATGCTTTCTAAATTTTTTGTCCCCAGACAGCCATCAGGCAGCCAGCAGAAAAATGCAATTTGAAGCCATGGAGTCTCCAGTTTTTATCTCTGACATTATGTTGAGAGTCGACAGATGGAAGCCCAGCAGCAGACATGCAAAGTGGATGCCAAATGAGGCACATACACACCGCAGAGGGGTGCCCTACCCAGGTGGTCATCTTCTGCCTTCCAGAACCTTTAGCATGGCTCACTCCAAACTGGACTATGCTGTAGTGATATTGACATGTTCTTCAGTCATTGGTGAATGTCAGTGGGCTCTTGGCTCTCTGCGTTAGGAACTTTAGTATGCTCTCTGCTCTGTACATATGTCCAAGTTGGCAGCCAGTTGGCATGGCTGCTGATGTGTCTCTATCTGTCAGATCTCCTCATCACCTTTGGGACAGAAATAGACGATATGAGTATGTCAGCAAGAATGTTATCATTGGCTGAGGAAAGATATCTAGGGAAATTAAAATTTGGAGATATTTTAGAAATAAATTTACAAGATATCGTCTAAACTAAGGATCTACATATCTTTAGAAATATAGGGAAATATAATTGAAATAGAAAGACTTTCACTATAATTTTAACTCAGACTTTCATAGTCTTAGTAATTAATGAGCAAAACACACTTGAGAAATTTATCCGTGGAGAGTAGATGTAGACCAAGCTTATGGAATAGCCTTCCCAACAAAGCATCAGGCAGGGTATTAAAAAAAAGCAAAAAGAAAAAAAAACAAAAACTGATATTTGTAATTGACGAAAATTACAATTATATATCATTTCATAAAACAGAATCAAGCAGATGTTCTAAATATCCACTGTAATCGGTTTACAGACATTTTTAGGATGACGTGTATGTTTTCATACTCACATGCACATATGTCAACATTTCACATTTGTCCTACTCGTCATTCAGCTAATGGAACACACCCAAATAATTTTTTCTTCAAATTTATCAGGTAACCTTGAAATAATTGATTAAACTGATTCCATTTTAAATTAACTTCTCCATCATCTTTTCATTTTAGTGATGTTATCTTTAATTGTTACATTCATTCATCCATCCATTCATACTAACAAATATTTACTGAGCTCATTACCTCCTGTCCATCACTTTAAGCACATTCTCTGACTGTGCTCCCTAATTAATTGCATGAAATCACTATCTACACACTCAAGACAAAAATTTCAGAATCATTTTTGACTTTTCCCTTTTACTCACCTCTCACATGCAATCAGTTCTCAATCTTCTTGATTCTATTTCTAAATATCACAGATCAGTCATCCTCTTTCCAAATCCAGCAGCAGCATTCCTTCCCAATGAAAGTGACCATGAATAGTATGGTATAATATAGACTTCAGGAAATATAACAATGCCACCATATTTTATGATAATGAGGACGCATGTTTCACAAAAGCTTAAGTATTATCACTTTCAATCATCCTGGGGTCGTTAATTATGGAATAGTAATAATAAGGATGAGAGCAAAGGTGAGGAGCGATTTTTTTGTTTTGCATTGGACTGGTGGTGACAAACAATTTTGCCTCATTTTTAGATATGTGAAAGTTGTCAAAATGTTCTTTTTTAAAAAATAAATTAGACATGGGGGCTGGGGTTGTGGCTCAGTGGTAGAGCAAATGCTCTACCACTAGCATGTGCGAGGCCTTGGGTTTGATCCTCAGCACCACATAAAAATAAATAAAAAAAAAATTTTTAAAAGTATAAAAAAATTAGACATTTCACTGATGACTTCTTTTCCTGGAATGGAAAACTTAAACCGTAGCTTTTCTGTAGTTGCTTTCATAGTATTAAGAAGCAGGAGGGGGGGGGAGAGAGGAGAGAGAGAGAGAGAGAGAGAGAGAGAGAGAGAGAGAGGAAGAAAGGAAGGAAGGAAGGAAGGAAGAAAAAAAGAAAGGAAAGGAAAGAAAGAAAGAAAGAAAGAAAGAAAGAAAGAAAGAAAGAAAGTTAGTTCCTGAGCAGCCTGAATCCAGGATAACATTTCTAGTCTACCATAGGTCATGGGGATTTATCTGAGTTCCAATTTGCTGGGTGAGTAAACAAAAGAAAACAACAATAAAAAAAAATCCAATCCACAATTAAAGATAATTCTTTAGGGGCATTGTAGGGCTAAATAAAGAGAGAACTTAATAAAAGACTGGTCTTCATATTACCTAAGCAAATATTGGCTAGGATCCTGACATTGATCACCACTGAATAAATCCTGTAACACTGCAGTGTAATTTAGTGGTTATAAACATGGGATCTAATGATAGATTCTGTAGGTTTGAATTTAAATCCTCCCGATTTTTAGCAAATAATTTAACTTATTTCATTTTAGTTTCATTATATGAAAGGAGACATACCACCTTGGAGAGGTTTAAATTGATATAATATACAAAATCTTTACAACAGCATTTTCCACAAAGTAAGAAGCAGATGGAGATACATGGTAGCTATAAATGCCATCCAGACCCTGCAATGGAAAGGAAGCCTTTACTGACTTGATT
Source organism: Tamias sibiricus (assembly GCA_025594165.1). Classification (NCBI taxonomy): domain Eukaryota; kingdom Metazoa; phylum Chordata; class Mammalia; order Rodentia; family Sciuridae; genus Tamias; species Tamias sibiricus. The sequence continues at coordinate 35,778,620 of CM046668.1, forward strand.
TCACATTCTACCTACCTCCAGTTTCCCTTCTTTAATCTATCCTCCATCTTTGCTCACACAATTGCAAGAATTTACTCTTTAAAACCAGAATTGACCATGTCTTTGCACACGTCTTAACTTTCATTAGGGACTCTTCATAGGTTTTAGGTTAGATCAAAATTTCCCAACTCATAATGTAGGTTGGGTGACTATCAGGTTTATCATCAAAGATTAAGAATGAGAACTGGGCATGGTGGTGTATGCCTGTAGTCCCAGTGGCTCAGAAGGTGGAGGCAGGAGGATGGCAGGTTTGAAGCCAGCCTCTGCAATTTAGCGAGGCCTTAGCAACTTAGTGAGAACTTCTCTCAAAATAAAAAATAAATAAATAAATAAATAAATAAATAAATAAATAAAGGGCTGGAGATGTGGCTCATTGTTAAGTACCCTTGAGTTCACTCCCTGGTACCAGAAAAAAAAAAAAAAAAAAAACAGAGAGAGATTGCACAATTCATAACTTAGGTCCATTCCAAGCAAATGGGGACATATGGTCACTGTGGATATAAAGTCTTCCTGTGGTCTGGTCCCTTCCTTATGGCTAGTTTCCTGGTGCACTGCTACAGTCATGCAGACCCATGAGTAGTCCCCAAACTAGCATGTTTTTCTGTGCATCTACATGCTGCCCTCTTTGCCTGACAACCATTACACACCTACTCTCTTCTCCCTATTCTTTATCAAATTTATACCTGTCTTTTAAAGCCATTGTCAAGTTCTGTAACTCTCCCAGGATGGAATCATTTGTGGATCTATGTATAATATGCTCTGGGTTTATCTTTATTATGATAATAATACAATGATTATGATTACCAGGCATGTAAGTTCTGATGAGAAAAGCACACTGGTTCTAGAATAGATTCTTATATGTATTTCCTCTATACAATCTACAGAGCACACATGTATTTTTAAATTTTGATAAAGATAAAGAAATTGGAGCTCGGGGATGTTTAGTGACTTGCTGGGGCCCACACAGCTTGTAAGTGGCAGAGTCAGCACTCAAGTTCAGGTTGATCAACATGTAAACCCACCTTTTCACTAAATTGCCCCTCATCACAAAGAATTATAATAAGCTATCTATTGTGCTTTTACCTATATTACAGATTTCTTGAAGGTTAGTTGTATTCTTTATTCATTTTTGCTTTTAGATTTTTTGCACCTTAGTCCAGTATTCAGCACGTGGTTAGCACACAGTAAATGTTTGACAGATGAATGAATCAACAAGTCTTGACCAATTCAATGACCTTGTGAACAAAAGCCAGTTCCTCTTAATTTGATGGCGTGCTTCCCCGAGTCTTCTGTTCCCACACTTGTTTCTTTACCCTGCATGGGGTTCTGCTTCTCCTTTCTTGGCTGAACACCTATCAAGGTCCTGGAAGTCTGAAACTAGCACTGGGTTACAGTATTTGCAAAAAACCAAGGCAAGCTTTTACATACGGAAATTAAAAAGATACTGATCCATAGGAGGACAGTGGGTAATTCAAACCAAACATTCACTACATAATGCATCAGGAATTTTAGGTAAAGATCACCTCTCTTATTTTGCTTCAAAATTAACCAGAAATATCCTTTTAAAATAACTTGCTGAAAACATTAAGGAAATGGAAGTTTTGATAAGGATAGGGAGAGGAAGAATGAGAGGTAATTTTGGAACATAAGGATACCCATGGAAGAAGCCAGGTCTTAATGGGATTTTGAAGCAGGGGACTTTGGATAGCTAGATAACAATATGGCAAGAATGACATTGTAGTGGCACCAGGATTCTAGTGATTTGGGGAAGAGACTGTCAGCCCATGAAAGCAGGACAGTGGCACAGAAAAGCATTTAGCCCTGTGAAAAACCCAGAGGCAAAGTAAATCTGCCATTTGACTCTTGTATTTCTGTCAACTACAGGCAGAGTGCTGCAGATACAGATGGGACCCCTCACAAATGTGAGTCCTCGCACTATGGAAAGAAAATGTGTTTGAGAGCACTTTATGACATGAACAGCTGAGCAGGCACACAACTTGGAAGTATGAGTCAGTAACCTTTAATGTTTTGGATTTAAAATGTTAAACTCTTACTCTACTATCTCAACATAAGTCTCCCAGTTTTTATTTCTATCTACTTTTGGTTTACCAATATTACAGTTGGTGAGATCATGCAGGATCCGTAACACAGCGAGAAACTTAAAAGAGTATCAGAGCTGGAAGAGGACTAAGGATGACCTAATTCAATGACTTCATTTCATAGATGAGAAAATAGAAACAAAGAGACATTACAGGGTATGCTGGAAGTTTCCCAGCTAGAACGCAGTGAGCTGGTCCAGGGTTCCAGTTTCTAGATTCAAAGTTCAGTTTTATTTTTCTTGCAGTGCATAGTTCCCATGAGAATTATGTCATTACCAGACTTATCTCTCTGCATTTATAAATGTCTGGTCAAAACTAATGCCATATATATGAATATTTTAGAGCTTCATATAGATAGGGAAGTCAAGATTTTTTTTGATGGGAAGGAGTAGATGCTGATATAGCATTGAAATATGAAGTCTTTTGCAAATTTTATTAGTGGTAGATATAAGAATGAAGGACATAGCAATTTTTAGGAAAATGTGCTTTATATAAGAGGAATTGTTAATGACAGGAGTGTCTTTTATATCGTAGTTTTTTATAAATCCTGTTTCCCAATGTGTGGTCCACAGAACAGCACTACTTGTCTCATATGGAAGCTTATTTTAAATACAGGGCTTCAGGTATCACTACAGACCCCACTGGATCAGAATTTACATGTGACATAACCTCCGAAAGACCTATATGCACATACTGTAGTTGGAAAACATTGTTATAGAGCACCGGTTTCTTTTTTGGAGAAAACTCTTCCTGTTTAAATATCCTTATTTAAATAACCCTTAGGAGGCTATAGAAATAAGAGGGTTAAGATTAGGATAAAAGACTTTCATATGTTCATCCAAAAATAATCACTGTTGATCTGTGAAGAACCTAAGGTGTTGAGGCAAATATAAATGGGAATCAGAACAAGGTTTTGGTCTCGCCCGGTTATTTTGGGTGAAATGCTGAAACAGTTTGCTCACCTGTGGCAAGTGAAGGTAATTATACCTCAGAGCCAGAGGCGAGGTGACCGAGGTGACCCTGATGGTGGGTCGCTCCTGACTGTTGCACCTGTCATCCAGCCCTGTTGCCCCTACACCACAGCATTTGTGTGTGAGGAATGAGTGAGGGATGTGTGGGAAAGTGCCGTTTATTTCTTCCTTCATTCAACAACCGCTCACTGCACATCTTTGAAAGAAAAAGTTATACAAAAATGAGTCAGGCACAATTAGGTGGCTTAGAGGTGGCCTTCAGTAAACAAGTGCTCAATCCTGAAACCCAAATTCTCTTCTCAGCTTTGTCACTTATGGGCCATGTGATCGCAAGTGAATCTCTTGGCCTTCTTATATTATCATTATTAATATATTTTAATCGAGGATATTGTGCATAATAATCCACAGCTTTGAAACCTTGAATTATGCTTAATAAACTAAGTTAGAAATGCTGAAAGAATTTTGGAACAAGCTACATCTGAGATAAAATCCTCCAACCACCAATGGATAACCTTGGGGGAGTTATGCAGCCTATCTCAAGCTCGATCTTCATCTGTAAAATGGAGTCATATCACTGATCTTGCAGGCTGGCAGGTGACTGTCAAATGAGATCAAATGTGGGGCTGGCGGCATATCACCTGGTGTGTAGAAAGTATCAATAAATAGGAGTTAATATCAGTTTATTCTTATAGGCCGAGGAAAATCTCATTTCCTACAAGAGGCATGCCAAATGGGATGCTCAAGTTACTGTTTGCATTTTTCACCCGTGAAGGTGTCCGTGAATTGAAATTAGCACTGTGTGTGAGCCTCATGGGATTCAAGTGTTGCTAAGGCAACCACTAATTTCCAAACCAGGGTAAACAGTTTCACAGAATGTACAGTTTCCTTTAACAAATTGGATTCCAGTGAAGGGCACACCTTGCCTTCCCCTGCCGCTCGGTACCCAAGTGAAGGTTGTGCACCTGCAGCTATGAGTGCCAGGGGCTACTTTCATCTTATGCCAACGACACTCTGAAGGTAACAGCCAGTAACAGAGATCTCTGAGGCCTGTCAGAGTTACCCGGTCTTTACCTTTTGTACTTTGTCAAGTTGAAGTCACATTTCTTGACTCACACAGTAGGGCACTGAAACAGCTCCTTGGTACATTCATGTAATAGACTGCGAAGCAAAGAGGCCATGTGGTTTACCGTCTTCTTGTTCTGCCTTCGCTTCCACACTCCGCAACAGTCCTTATTTCCCCTACTCACTCATAGGGATTCCTGCAGAGAATGAACCTATTATTAAGCCAGCATTGCCTCTCCTGCTACATTCTTGTGTTAAATTAGTCCTCTTCATTGTTGCAAATAATAGGCAACCACTTATATATCAATGAAAATTCAATGCACTGCTGCAGGGGGATTATTTCAGCCCTCGATAAACTACACATTCCTGCTATTGTTTATGGGGAGTGATTTTAAGTCTCTCTTGCTTCCTTTTAAATCTTTTCTTTAGGGAGGAATGGCCAATCTTCCTCATGTACTTAGCATATTTTCTCCTTGAACCCCTTTGAACAATGGGCACAGTAACAGTGGCATCTTTCTGCAATAATTTTTTTCGAGTTGGCTCCTGCTTTAGAACATACCAATAGCAAAGCATGAATACAATGCGAAAAATTCATGGAACCATGTTAATTACATTCCTTAAGAATAAGAAAGGAAATTTATGATTATCTCTTCTTTTCTGGTCAAGTCCCGAAATCAGAAATAGCCTCACTAGCTTTTTCACAGCTGCAGTAGGAAAAGGGCTTGATCGTTCCTTTCCTTGAGGCCAAGCAAGATGCTAGGCCTCTCATGCTACTGTCTCCCTAGTGTTAATATAACACTGCCAAGTAGGTTTTTTTTTTTTTTTTTTTTTTTTTTTTTTTTAATGCCCATTTTGCTAATGTGGAAACTGATTAGAATTTTAGAAGGTCTTACATTGAAAAAATTCAGTCTGGATAAACCAGATATTCTTGCAGGGTACCAAACAGACTGATGCAATCCACTAAGCAAAATAGTTCTCCTCATGCTAGAAGCAGAGTGATTTTTAAAAATATTACACAGTGCATCATGCATAAAGGAGAGCATGTACATGTATGTCTAGAAAGAATAATGATAAAATGGATATTCACCTATTCGACATTCGCTTAAGGAAAACAGTCACTTTCCTGACGTGCCTGTCCTGTGCCTGTTGGCCCTCGGATCCATTGCTCTGTGTCAGAGGAGGGATGAACTTTGTAGATGACGTTACCCAGTACCCTTGCCCCTGTGTTAGGCCAGAAAGATCCATGGCACGTGACTGGCAGGCATTTCAGATTAAATTTCCTGGGATGCAAATACTTGTGGTGGTTTCTTGTTTTTCATATTTATTTCCTAACCATTGAACCTTAGAAGCCCTGATAGCTCCTTCTTGCTTATGGCTCACATCCAACCCCAGAAATAACCACTATAGTATTCCTCCTTCTTTATTGGTTTTATGACTTATATGCCCTTAAATACTATATGTTTACTTTTATCAGTTTTCCATTTTATGTAAATGGAATCACATAATGTTTTCTTTCCTGTGATGTCTTTTTTTTTTTTTTTTTTTACATTATGTTTTTGAGAGATTCACTCATATTGGTATACTTAGGAATTCATTCATTTTTCTCTGCTGTATTGTATTCCACTGTGTGAAATAGCACAATTTGTTTATCCATTTTACTTTTGATGGGCTTTTATTTTCAGTTCTCATTCTTACGAATACATTACTATAAAGTATACTGTGCGGTATCTGTCTCCTGTTACATACAGGCAAGAGTTTCTCTAGAACATATATGCCTATGAGTGAAACTCTAAACCTATAAATCATATGAATTTCCAGGCTTATGTAATGACATCATATTGTCTCCCAAAGTAATTGTACTAATTTATAGTCCCACCATCAGTGAACAAGTATCCCAGTTGGTTTTAGCACTTGGTTTTTTGAGTCAGTCTTAAAAGATTTAAATGAAGATAAAACTTACATAATATATCTGAAACTATTTTATATTCTTTCCTACGGTGAGATATTCTTGTGTTGATATGTTTCACCTATCATTCAAGAAAATGTAAACTTGCTTTTTATGTAGATGAGAAAACTCCCATAGATCATTACTGTTAAACTTTTCATTTTATGGAGGTTAAGTGATTTGTTAATGGTGGCTATTTAGAGGGCAATAGGGCATAAAATATCTGGCTCTTCGAATTTCTTGTTTGACTTAGGGCCCAAGACGAAGAGAAAGAAACAATGAGAAGCAAATCATTTCAAGAGGAGGAATGATTATCCTTTACTCATAACTTGCTGAAATATCCCAAAAAGGATTTTACAACTTTGTTTGTTTATGGTACTAGGAATTGAATCTGGGGCACTCTACCAGTAATCTATATCCCCAGCCATTTTTATTTTTTTTTTATTTTTAGACAGCATCTTGCTAAATTTCTGAGGCTATCTTTGAACTTGAGATCCTCCTGCTCTGTGTGCCAAGTCTCTGGGATTATGGGTGTGCATCACTGTGCCTGGCTAGGATTTTTAACTGTTTAGCCCAATTCCTACTTGAGGAAATAAAGTGTTGAGATGAAAGGGATTAACAAAAATATTTCTCTGGAGAAATTAATTGCATTCTGGTAGTATTCTCACCACCCAGGGAGTAAAGAAATAAAGTATTTTTCTTTCACTTCCTGTTGACTCTGAGGTGCTGCAGTGAATGGCTTAGGAGAGCCTGACTTGGACCTCCTGCATGTGACACAAAGGATGTGGCCAGGTTCACTCCTAGAAAACCCTAGAGGCAAACAAAAGCTGTGTGGGGGCAGGTGCTCTGGTGAGGCAGAGAAGAGGAGAGGCTGCCCTAGACTGTATTTGGAAGTCAAAAGATCCACAGTGTGTATTAGAGAGTTCTGTGCTAGAAGGTTGGGCTGGAATGGAGAATCCGTGCAGGGTGGACTGGTGAAGGTTGAGGAGGAAGACGTAGGCAACGCCACAGAGGGGAGTCACTGCGGGGCCAGCTGAGGGAATAAGGCGTGGGGGTAGTGTTTCTCAAAGAATCTACACGGGAAATCCACAAAGGAAAGATTCCCCTTTAAGTGCACGGGTGTAGAGAGACTACCTACTTGTTCAAGTGTTAATGTTTGTAGAGCAGCGTGGTAAGACCTTTCTTGTTCTTTCCTTTTCCCTCTTCCCAGTCCCTGTAGGAGCTGAGTGATGAATGGTGGGACGGAGACAAGCATGAGGTGAAGAAGAATCCTGAGGTCCCAGGGAAGGACGTCAGAGCTGAGGCATGAATGCTAACTTACATGAATTTCTGAATTTTGCTGTTACATGTACTGAACAACTTAATTACCTGAATAAAAATGTTTTGTGAGTAAGAGTGACAGAAAACTTTTGAAAGTGATGAGAAACGTCATAGACACCCACAGAAAAAGAGGCAGTTTGCATATAAAAACTGATCTCTTCTCTACCTAAAATGCCTACTAAGAGTTCAGTAAATACACATGTATTATAAAGGAATAAATCCACTGGGACAAAGAGAAAAGAGTGGAGACAATAGCAGATCCAGCAGCAAAAGCCTTAGAGGCGGGAAAGCAGCAGGAGGAGTGGTAACAGACAAAGCAGAGCCAAGAAGTCTGAATCCTACACAGTGGGAAGGCCCGCAATCAATTCGATTTCATTAGAGGATTACTAAAAGGCTCAGAAGTTGGCTAGCACCGAGCCCCGCAGACGTGGAGGTGAAGGGTGGGCCAAGGGGATTGTCAAAAGTCTGTTTAAAAGCCATTAGAGTCCCTAGATTCCCTCCAGGTTATCCTCCATAGCCTGGATACATCCCTCCATATTTCCAAATAACATACTTATTCTCCTTCCTCACATTTCACTTTTAGGTGTTATCTTTGACTTCCAGCTATATTTCCCTACGCATTTGTTTTTTAAATCCCTGGTAGTTTCTTGGTCACATTGGATGATTACTATATGAAATCTGTATTGTTTTGACTATGTAAATGCTATTCACTACTGAGCCATTTAGGATAGTTAACTATTATTCCCAGACATGATTTTTTTTTCATGCCATTAATTACACTTTTTTTCTTGAAAAATTTTGTTAATTACACTCCCCCCACCCCAAGGAATCCGTACCGTGGTGAGTTATATAGGATGTTTAGTAGGATAAGAACACCCACATTCATAAGACCAAGAAAAAAAAAAAAAAAAAACTTTTAAGGAAAAACTGAATCTGGGGATGGAGCAGGAGAATCTAGAATTAGTTATGTTGAAGGAGACGGTAGGTGTTACTTTGGTTGAATTAGTTTCATGAAGCATATTTTGTGTTATGCCCTCTGGACATAAACTCACTCATTTTCAATATGGTTCAATCCTTACATGTCAAATTATAGTGTTGAAAAAGAGGAAGTAACGAAAAATTATGTCACAATGTATTTGAGAAAGAGTGTGGTGGCATTAATGGTGAATCAGGAAAAGCTTTTGAATTTTAACTTGAGAATTCGAAGGGAACAGGTAGCCATTGGGAAGAGGGTAGTTTCAAACAAAGAGTAAGTATTTACTAAGTAGTTAGGCATAATATTTTCACAAAATATTTACAGTGCTGTCAAGAAAGAATAGAAAGCTGGGTGTGGTGGCGCATGCCTATAATCCCAGCAGCTTGGGAAACTGAGGCAGGAGGATTGCGTGTTCAAAGCCAGCCTCAGCAACTTAGTGAGGCCCTAAGCAACTCAGTGAGACAAAATACAAACAAGGGGGATGGGGCTGGGGATGTGGCTCAGCGGTTAAATGTCCCCAGGTTCAATCTTTGATACAAAAAAAAAAAAAAAAAAAAAAAAAGAATGAATACAAGGAGAGCAAATCTTGTGGCCTTAGCTCAGTTTGGTCAATAAATTGCAGAAAAGAGTAGAGGGATGAATCCATGGTCTGTCATGCAGTAGAGAGAAAATAAGGAACTGATGGGCTAGTACTGTTGCTACCTGCCCATTAAGGGAGGCAGAGTACTCATGGGCTGCTGAGACAATTCCATTTAGTGTTATCAGATGGAAAACCAGGCCATTCACTGAGGGATGCACTTAGGAGGCTGTTAGGTTTGGGTGGAAGATGCAAATCTATAGAGTGTATATTACCTGTGGAAGATACGTAGGAAGAGAATGAACAGATAGGTTAACAGTTCAAGATATCAGTGATATCTTAGTCTTTTCTCCTGGAGCCAGTTGGACTTTGCCCTGGCCTGGGAAGCTAGTATTCCATCCCCACTGATACAAGAGATAATTAACACAAAAGAGGTCAAAAGAGTTATTTCTTAAGTTTGTCTCCATAAGCATAGGACTTGCCATAGAGAGACTTTGAAGAAATGCATCATAATAAAAGATAAAAACATTCCTTTTCAGACACTCTCCTCCTCTCCCTACAATAGAGAGGGAAAAAATTGTAAGCTTTAAAGGGAAGAAAGGGAACTAATTCAACTCCTGAGTCTGGAGATTGGGCAAATTACCGTGTTTTCTCACAGCAAGCAAAGACCAGAATAGAAACCGTCTCTTGCGATGTCTTAGGAGACAGTACAAGAGCTTCACAGACTCTGCCATGGCCATTAGTGCTTTGGCATCAAGACAGCATTTTCCAAGTGCTCCGAGAAGTCTGCTAAAAGGCTGCAAGAGGGCCGAAGTTCATGAACTCAAGGAAGAGGCGCTGCAGTGCTGATATCTGTGGATCAATGAGCAAAGTCCAAACCAGGAACAGGGACATTTCAACAAATGACAAGTGAACATGTGAACAGATTGTCTTTCAATCCTACCATGTCCCCAGGATTTAAATGTGATACTGGGGAGAAGACAGGTTGTTCCTTCAACTGTTTAAAATTAAGTTTTGATTGTCGTAAAGGAGAGATTACGCTCAATTGTTGAAAAATAAATAAAATTCATTTTTTCCTGGACATGTCATCTTGTAGACAGGGATTCATACAGTAGATAACTGAATATGCTATCCTGAGATGCAAATGGTGGAACTCATATGTAGGTATTGGAGTGGGAGTCGTCGATGTATCTGTGGGAGCTGAAAGCTTAGTAACAATCAGATTCCTACCTTAACATGTAGAGCAAGAGAGAAAAAAGTTGAGAGCAAAATGTCTGAAGAACACCAAAATTGAAATAAATGGAAGAAAAGGCTCTTTAGATAATACTGAGGAAACATTTTTAGGGAGACGTATGCCTAAAGGCCTTGTGTAACTGGGCTTACCCATTTCATCTCAAAAGAACTAGCACCCTTTACATCTGTTTCATGAGGAATTATACATATTGCTAAAATGAAATTTTTCTTTCCTTTCATCATTCACATAATTAAGCTAAATGAGTCCTGCAATTCTTTGTTTTATGTCAACTTTGACTTCAGGCAGAAAGGGGAATTTGAATATTAGTACACACAAATATTTCAATGGCCTTTCATTAAAAACAAAGTAAAACAAACCAGTGTCTATCTCTCCCAAACAAGGAACATAGAAACACCAAAAGGCTTTCAAATATTGTGCATTAGATTTTGGAAAGCTGTGATTCCTCATATGAATGGCTATATTGCAGAGGAGCCAGAAAATTTAGAGTTTTAGTAGGTTGGTAATTCTTGAGTCTTTATTAAACAGAGTTTCAATTGTCTTCAAGTAAGGCCCCAGTAATAGATGTCCTCCCGGTGTGCGCGTTGGTATTCTTGAGCACTTTAGAGATGTAGACTCTTATTTAGGATGAAGCTGAAGAGTCTGCCAACACTTCATGTGTCAGCCTTGGTAAAAACTGATGTTCATGTGTTTCTGTCACTTGTCACCTGGGATAGATTTCAGTTGCCATTGTGAATATAAAAAGCTCACTACCCCATTACTAATTCCCATGAGTTATTTAGTCCTGTCTTTCTTTTCTAAAGGTTAAACTCTTATCTTTCTGCTAAAAAGTTAGATAATTAACATTCTCACTTACAATGCTTCCATAACATCTGTAGATTATGCACCATTAATCAAATTCCTCTGCAGGCATGATTGACTTTTGCAAAGAAACTTGGGAATAAATCCTTTCTCTTTAGTAATAAATTTGTTGTTATTATGGTTTAAAAAAATCTCTTTCTGAGAAACTCAATTTAGAGAAACGGTCTCTAGCTACTTAAAACAGTTATAAAACCATATAACAGAAATAAGAGCAAATGACGTATTTTAGAACCTTTAAAAGTGCTGACATCTCATTGCATTCAAAAACTTCAGAATTTGTGATTTCCAAAGCATTGCATATTTATAAAATCATTTGTATTGACATTTAAATTCTCCATTTTCAAATGACAGAAGCTAAAATTAAGGATATATACTTCATCAGCATTTTAACTCGAATTTAAAATTCACTTGTATTGAAAAGATATATCAAAAATCAGATTTTAACTTTCTAAAATTTCTGTGTCTGAATTATTTGTCAAGAACACCTGCACAAGGCAAGTGCTGGACATTTATAGAAAATGTGTCCTAGAAACGATTTTCTCATGGAAAAAAATCTGTTTTATATCTGTGATGTTTCCTTGACATTTTCTTTCTGCTGTAGGTTTCTTATAATGCCTCCTTGATCTGTCTGAGGAGATAGATTGCAGGAATTTTTTGGAAGCTTTAGAGATCTATTAAACATAGGAATAAAACTCTTCTTTCTATCATAAGACCTTGCCTTCAGTTCTCTTTCTCATGTTACCTTCTCCCTTCTTTTTTCTTCCCCTGTGTAAGTAGTAGAAATATCAATGCAGCTTGAAGAAAATGAACGAATGTGAGATATTTTTTTTTTCTTTCTGGTTGGATAGTAGGCCACAAACATGAATTGGGGAGTCAATAAAACTAAGTATAAATGTATAGGCAAGCCGGGTGCGGTGGCGCATGCCTGTAATCCCAGCACTTGGGAGGCGAGTTCAAAGCCAGCCTCAGCAATGGCGAGGCACTTAATAACTCAGTGAGACCCTTTGTCTAATAAAATACAAAAAAAAGGCTGAGGATGTGGCCCAGTGTTCAAGTGCCCCTGAGTTCAATCCCTGGTACCAAAAAAAAAAAAAAAAAAAAAAAAAATGTATTAGGCAAAATATAGTATGTATTGATGTGAATGACTCTTCCTCTAAACTTTGAATATTAAACATTTTCAGAGTACAAAGTAATAACCTTGACATAGAGATATATATTTTTTGTAATCTCAGTGGTAGTGATAGAGGTAAATTTTTGGGTGGAAGATCCAGAGTTTTGAAGAGAGGAATCATAAAAGGAAACCATGGTGGCACCAACAGACCATGATTAGGGATACTGAAAACCTTATAGAGTCTAATGATCTTCTAAAGATTATCTGCAGTAATTAAGATCTTTGTTTAATATGAAATCTCAGAAAGGTGATACTCAGAATAGTTTAACTTATCTTCCATTTATTAATAAATTTGCTTGCAAGAATTATTTAGTGTCCATTTAAAGTTTAATCTCTATCCATTCTGTACCATTCATGATTACCTACCCATTTCTAAATCTTTATACATTGGCTAAAATTGTACTTGGTTTCTTCTTCTACCTGATGAATTTCTACTGATTACTGAAGGGGCAAGAAAAAAGTCTTTGAGGGTTTTGAAATCTGGTTATTCATAAATTTCCCATTTTCTTGTCATGATCCTGTATAACTTAGAGTGTTGCTGAATTAATCAGTTTTTTATATTATCCTTTTGTTTAAGTCTTTGTTTCTCCATGTTAATTGTGATCCTGGGGGCAAGGACCATATTTCAACCATCGTATTCCCAGCAATATGCTCAGTGTCTGACACAAGCAGTCACGGTTTCAAAATACACGTGAAATTGTAGAAATTTGTATCCTTAGGAACAAGAAGGGTCACAGTCGACATCTTGATCTTAATAAATGATTAGTTATTTCTTCAGTTATATCCAACCTTCATGATTTATTATTATAGGTTGGTGAAACTGTAAGATTCAAACATTTTGATTGGAAAACTTGTGACAAACATTTTGTAACTTGCACCTACATAAACCATTGTTTAGGGAAAAATAGAAAAATTCATCAAAATTAAGGATTTCAAGAATGAAATTGTATTTTTAGTTGCCTTTACATAACCTTTAATAAATAAGCAAACAATGCTGTCAGAGAGGTTAGAATATCTATTATCAGTCTGTACCCAAATCTCCTGCCTACCCTTAAAATTGTGATACACCAAGAGTTTAGCTCTTAAACACAAGTCAATTCTAATTGAATATTGTTTCTCATGCCTTGGAATTTTAAACATATGTCTTCCTTTTATTAGGTATACTGAGAGTGAAACTGACCAAGAAATGGGAATTATTCTTCTACTGATATTCCTAAGCATCCACACCTTCCTACCTTCTCTGTATCTCTATCTCTATTTCTGTCTTCTTCAGATAAAGATTTGGAGAGGTGTATATTTTCCTCAATAATTAGTACAGTGGCTCACACATAGTAGAGACATAATAAATATTTGTAGATGGATGCACATGTTTGTGTAACTCAGGTAGTTCATACATGGAAACACAATATATGGTCCCTATTTTGTACCTAATTACACCTAAATTACTAGAAAATCACTAATACACGTGCTATGCTGTTTCAGTAAACACTCTTTCTGCTAAAATTTGAAATATTTTTATTCAGTTGTTAGTCTGGTGTTTAATAAACATAAACTGATTACAATACCTAGTATGTAGAGTAGTGTTGGTCTCTATCCTCAAAGTCCAGAGGTCAAATTGATATGATTATTGGCACTCAGTTTTCTCTAATAAATCAGTTTGAACTTTGATTGAAAATAATGAAACGTTTTCTAGGACATGTAATTATGAATATTGTCAACAAGAGAGAAATCAAGTGTTTATTGAGCTGTTTGCAGAGCTTCCATTACAATGAAAATGCTTTGCTCTAATGGCAATGTATAAAATTTATGGGCATCAAATAATCTTAACATTTTAGAGCTAAAATTTTTAGTTTAGAAAGTCATTACTTTCAAGACCTTGCATTTTTATATGAGAAAATAAGATGTAGAGTGTTTAAGCGACCAAGTAAGAACACATAAAAAGTTAGTCCCTGGAAGAGAATTCATACCTCATGGCTCCTCATTATACTTGTTTCAGTATGCCTGTAGCATTCAGGATACTCTATAACTTAATGAAATCCAAATACACACAAATGTTACATACTTGAATTACTTAATTATTAATTTTCAATTAATATAATGGGAAATGAAATGTCTCAAGGTAAATAACAAAGATTCAAGCAGTTTGGGGCAGGAAGCCATGTTTTTCTTGGTAGAAGACCAGTGTCTCTGCATGCTGCGTATACTGTGGAGAGCTCCACCCTGTGGACATTTTCAGAACTTCAGCGCAGAGGGCCAACCTTGGGCATTATGAAAGGCCTTCAAGATCTTTCTATGGGAGTGAATTTTAGTTGTCCAATTTCTCTACCTCTTTGTTTGGATTTTTGTTTGTCTATTTGTTGCTACTTGTTGTTGTTTTTAAATTGAATGGTAATGCCTGTTTCTGAAGGCTATTTTGTGCCACCTCCAACTGACTGGGAGGCTAATGTGAAATGTTATCTTTGGATGTTGTGGATAATTCTTTAAAGCTCTCCAGTGTTTGAAAGGCAGTATGTGAATCAATAAATAATTTAAATAATGATGATGATGACAGAGGAAATCCTTTGGGAAAAGTATCTTCACTAGGCTCGTCAAATTAGTCTTTCAACATTTCAAGGTATCAACCAGAAACACAGACAATAGAACATATACAAATTAATATCTTGGTCAGGTGGAGAAGTTAGAAAAAATCCTTTAATAGAACTGAAAGTGTAGCTATTGATTTCTTAGGAGATAGGATTGCTAAAGGCTGAATTGCTTCTATGATTAAATCACAAGCTTCAGCTCTGGCATCAGTGTTTCCTTCAGTCAAAATCACAGAGGATATCTGCAGATCCCTAGAGCTGTTTCTCTGAGTAAACTAGTAAAACATAAATATTTCCCTGAGGGGTTTTGATCCAGTGCTAGATTAGCTGCCTGAAGTTGATCATTTCAGTTTTTCTTGGAGAGATCTATACAAGCTAGTTACCTACTTGACTTGCCCTTCTGTATCTGAGAATTAAAATGGATAACAGTTGAAACCTCTGCATTTATTTAGTGCACTTCAGGGCAAGATGGAAATGCAGGTTCCTAAGGTATCAGGCTTTTATATTTCTACCTTCTGGGTCAGATATTATTGCTTTTGATGTTTGAATATATTATACTTTAGAAGAAGAAATTATATATTTAGAGTTCAGAGTTCATGGCCAATCACCCTTTAAATCCCCAAAGTCAAATACTTTAAAACATGATTTTATAAAACGAACTGTACACACACCAGTCCTTAAAGCCCAAAATATAGCTTGTAATAATGAAATAATTAGGAGGTAGGTTTGAAGAACTGCAAATCAAATATGTTTATTGGGTAATCTCAGCTGTTGGTGTACAAACCCAAGATAGTTTTATTTCTCTCCAATCATTTTCTTCAACCATGTTTCATTGATTATCTTTTTCCTGATACTTAATGACATCCTGGGAGACCCATAGCTTTCCTGTCACTTTCAGTTATTAAAAAGTGCAATCTGGTCTCGTCCAATTTAAAACTTCAATTTCATCAGCTTCTCTCCTCTAGTGCTGACAGAGGAGCCTTGCATTTTCACTAGACTACTCCGCTCCTTCTCTCTTCCTTCTGGATCTGGCGCTCCATCAATAGTAGAAATAGGAGGCGCTGCAGAAACAGGAAACAGTCTGTTAGCCTCCCTGGTGCATTTTCACTGCTGTGAGTTCTGATGCACATAACAAGGGCCAGCAGTGGATGTCCCCTGTCCAGCAGGCATCAGATATTGCTCCTCCAGAGCACAGGGGTGATTCTTTGAAGGCTGTAAGACAGCGCTTCCCAGGGGCAGGAGAGTCACTGGTTCTATTTTGTCCAACCCACTTGCCTGCCTTTCCTCTGTCTGCCCTCACACCATGGTGGCCCTGTTCTCACTGCCTCTCTTTCTCCTGTGGCCATCTCTCACTGGTAGGGGACATGGGTAACTCAATCCTGGCTACCATCTGTACTGTCCACTTAACTCATAGGAAATTGTTGCATTCTCAAAATTTCAAACCATAGAAATTCAGACTGCTGCATCATTTCTGCCTCTTTACTATGTTTTCTGGGCAATTCTCACGTCTACCTGCTAAAATAGGCTCCAGAGGAAGATTAACTGGTTCATGGCATAAACTGACTTTCATCCGGGAAATTAGATGCCAATCTCCCCTCCTGGAAAGAATTACTCCTTGCTTACTCTGGGGTAGGGTGACTATATATTTCATTGTCTGAACCAGCTCATGTTTGAGAATTAAAATGGACTGCAGGCATAATCTTGTTTATTTTGGGGGATTGATGGTGTGGGTAGCAAAGTGGGTTTGCCACAGTCAGGATGTCTGGTCCTTCATTATTTGTTTTTCAGCTTAGAATATTAGGATTTGATGCTTCTTTGTTCCCAGATTTTAATCCTTCATTATAATTTATAAGGTAGGAGAGAAAAAAAACAACCCGTTCAGTATCAGCATAACTATAGAAATTTAATTGTTCCAAATCAAATATTTCAAGAATTCTAATTTAACATGATTAATGTAACCTAATTGTTTTCAAATTGGCATGTGGTCGGAATACAGTTTCCAGAAGAAGACCAACACTCCGTGACTATGGCCTTCTCAATGATTGTCATTCTATGGATGTTTCTTTCATCTCCTGTGTTTCTGATTTCTCTCCCTTTGCTGGATACCTGTCCTCAGCCTATGTGCTGCATGCAATACATTATCTCTCACTTTTTGTGCTGGCTACTGTACCACCTTTCTGTTCCTTTACAGTGCAGAATGTCTCAAAGCAATTGTTTGTATGTATTGTCAACTTTTCAAGCTCTCTTCCTTCTTGTTCACACACATTGTTCTTGTCATGGTTACTCATAGTCAAGTCCAGTGGTCACTTCTATGTCCTCATCTTGACCTCAGCAGAATTTATTAGTGTCCACCTTCCTTTCTTAGTACATTTCTTTCTCTGTGCTTTGATAACATACACACACTTTTTTTTTTTTCTTTCTTCATTAGTGGTCCATTTTGAACCTCTATGGGACTTCTCCTTTTTGTATCTTCAAATTATACAACATCTCAGGGCTCTTTCTTGAGCCCTTGATCTCCCTTCTGACATACTCTCTTATCAGGTGGACCTGTCTTATAGCACAAAATGACAAAATGTGGTCTTTATGTAAGTGATTTTCCAATGTGTTCCTAGCCATGATCCCTCTGGTCTTGTACAGCTAATGGTCTTCTCAGCATCTTCACTCTTCATCATCTGCTCAACCCCCTCTCTACTCTATATTGCTCAGATCAAACACATGAAACCACATGTATCTGAGCAAAAAAATTTTAGAGTTCATCTTGATTCTTTTCTTTATCCAACCTCCTATGTCTAATCCTCCCATTTAGTCTAATATCATCTATTCTAGTTTGTTTATAACCTGTCTACACCATCTCTATTTTGGGTGTTAACAGCTTAATCTAGATACTGCAGGGTGTCTCTAGCTTGTTGTATCTTGACATTTCTGACTATCTTAATTTTTGAGATACCTCCTTTTAAGCTATGTTTGAACATTGTGTAGGCTATCCAGAAATGTGGTCAGAAGATTAAAGTGAAACACAGTTACCCATAAAAAAATTTTATGAGTAAAAATTCAAAGGAATTTACTTGTCCTGACTTATGTCTATAGATTGTTTATGACTCTTTAGGTTGACCTTTATATTAACTTATTTTCCACATATTTTCAGAACATATTTCTTCTTTTCTTTGTGAAGAAAAGGAAAAATAAAACCCTTTAAGCAAAAATCTCAAATCCCCTAGGTTTGAAACTTGAAGTCTTTTAAAAAATTAATTATGTCTTATTTATGCATCGTTATGTGAATCACACTTCAGCTTATTTATGCTATTGCAAATCACTTGGATGTTAAAAACACTATGTGCTTTCTTGGTATTTATATCACATAAATGTTTTCCTCCCCTTCTTACCCGTAACTGAATTGGAGGGGAGTTGGATGGGGGACATGCCTTTTAAAACACAAGGACATGCAAGATGAGAGCCAAAGGAGAATATGCACAATGGTTACTGTGATTATTTTTACATATCCATTCTTTTATCTGAGTAATTTCCCATATACCTGAGAAAGACTAAGTGTTTTAGAAGTAACTGGCTTATCTCTGCATCTAGGGTTGTGTCTAGAGACTTAACTCCAAGTCCATCAGCAGAGACCCATCCTTGAGACACAAAATCAGGAGTAGTTGTGTGATTTCTTTTGGACTAAGGAGACACAAAAAGAGTGTTTCTGTATGGCTTCTGGAAGATAAATTGAGTATGACTTCTCAGAGAATTTCCAAAAGTGACACTCTGTCCCCAAGGGATGAGATTAGGAAGCAGACAGTTCTGACAAGCAATTGTGACCATATTGTATTGTATAAATTAGCTATAGAATGAAGCAGAAATTCTGGCAAGACAAATCTATGATAGAGGAAAAATGAACAACAGGTTCCTGGTAAGTTCGCCCTATCACCCTGTTTATAACCTGTCTACACCATCTCTATTTTGGGTGTTAACAGCTTAGTCTAGATACTGCAGGGTGTCTCTAGCTTGTTGTATCTTGACATTTCTGACTATCTTAATTTTTGAGATACCTCCTTTTAAGCTATGTTTGAACATTGTGTAGGCTATCCAGAAATGTGGTCAGAAGATTAAAGTGAAACACAGTTACCCATAAAAAAAATTTATGAGTAAAAATTCAAAGGAAGTTACTTGTCCTGACTTATGTCTATAGATTGTTTATGACTCTTTAGGTTGACCTTTATATTAACTTATTAACAGTGATTAATTCACATCTGAAGTATATTTTACTTTAGACCTTCCAAGTAACAAAGCTAACGAATCTCTTTTTATTGTTTAAACCATGTTTAGTTGTGTTTTCTGTTGGTGCCCTTTGCACACATCCTAAGAGGCACAGTGAATCAGAAGAAAGGGTGGAAAGCTCTGCTTCTCTCAAGGTTTCCAGCAACCTGGGAAGTGAAGAGTGTTCCTGAAGGAAATGAGAACAGAAAGTACTGATGCAACTTGATAATTTATAACTGCTCTTAGGCTGTAATGTCAACAGCCTCACTATTGTGTGAAAAATGAGCATCAGAAATCCTGTGTCCATATGTTAGCACTGACATTACTATAAAATATAGAACCTATTTTCCCCTTAATTTTTGAGATACCTCCATTTAAGCTATGTTTCAACATTGTGTAGGCTATCTAGAAATGTGATCAGAAGATTAGAGCGAAACACAGTCAAAAGAACACTATTATCAAATAAATAAGAGATTGTAAATTAAAGTTAAAAGGATAACTTAACAATATGACAGAAAGAATGAGATTATTGGATATTGGAAGCACACCAGAATCAACCTACACACTTCCCTGGCTCAGTTTAGGGGTGAGACATCTCAAGATTCAAAAAGACAATCATATTGCCACGTTTGTCACCTCAACACTCCTTCTCTTCTGGTTGGGTTTGAACTTTATATCCTTGTAGGTGGGAAAGTCATAGTTCTCCTTTTGTAGTAGAAAATTTAATTTCTGAGCAAGTTCAGACCTCAAATAATTTTAGTAAGGAAACAGATTCATTCAATCAATTTTGGGGCTTTTACAATTATGATCTCTATTTGGACTTTCAGAATCTATCTTGAGGTCTGGGGATGTGGCTCAGTGGTGGAGCACTTGCCCAGCATATGCAGAACCTGGGTTCAATTCCTAGCTCCACATGGGGAAAAAAACAAAAAAAACAAAAAGAAAAGAATCTATTTTGGTAGTCAAGACCTAGAATTCAACACTTTGTTTTCCTAGTTTGACTCTTTCAATAGTGAATTTCATCCTCAAGGTCTAATTTTAACTATGGAAGTAATGAAAGTACCACAGTAAAAGGCAATACTGAGATATGATCCCAGTTACTTGAGTGACTGAGGCAGGAGATTGCAAGTTCCAGGGCCAGCCTCAGCAATTTAAGGAGACCTTATTTAAAAAATCAAAAGTAGTGGGGGCTGACAGATGTAGCTCAATGGTAAAGTATTCCTGGGTTCAATCCTCAGTATCTCCCCCACAACACATTACTGATAATGATAAACAATCCCCCAGTCCCCTCACCTTCAGGGCTTTAGTTGTAATTTGAAAATGGTAGCCTACTATAGATATTACGTAAACCAGAAGTTTCCCTCTGTTCACTTCTGGGAAGTGGGAATAGCTGGTTATATCCTGACATTTCTGACTATTTTAATGGAAGCAAAAAAATTTTATGAGTAAAAATTCAAAGGAATTTTTATTCTACTAGGTTTTTAGAAGTTTAAGCTTAAATGTTTCTTCATCTGTCTGTCACAGAATGTTCCTTTGTAGCTATGTGTGTCTCCATTCATCCTTTTTGGGACAGCTTTTATGTGCTGTTGATTAACACTTACTTGCAAGTAAGCATCCTCCTGGTGAACTAAGGTTTTTCTTTATGGAATCTGGGAGTCACTGGATAGGGCATATATTTTCTATTGCTTTCACCATGTTACGTAGCCTCCAAAACACAATACATCGAGCTGCAGATATATGTGGTCAGAGAAATTTCATAAGGAAATGACAACATTGGAGGGAAAAAGTCAATATTTTAGACGTGGGCCTTCCTCGTGATTTGCCTGTCTGTGCTTACAGATGGGAACTTCCATGGTTAGTCCCTCCTTTCCTGACTTTATGTTTGTTGGCTTATCCTCTTTATCTACTCCTTCAAGTTTCTTGCTGAATTTCCACTTAGTTTCCCTCTTGAAAATGCCAACACTCCTGATGGGTTCAGCTGTGTCCTACAGTTTCAGTGCTCTCACTCTGGGATAGGTGAGTGTTTTGGTCAGCTTTTCTGCTGTTGTGATTAAAAAGACCTGACCAAAACACTTGTAGAGGAGGAAAAGTTTATTTGGGGGCTCATAGTTTCAGAAGTCTAAGTCCATGGACAGCAGGTTCCAGTCCTTAGGGCTCAAGGAGAGGCAGAAAACATCATGGTGGAAGAGTGTGGCAGAAAAAAGCAGCTCACACAATGATAAGGAAGCAAAGAGAGACTTCACTCTCCAGACACAAAATATATACCTCAAAGCCATGCCCCCAGGGACCCACTTCCTCCAACCACACCCTACCTGCCTTCAGTTACCACTCAGGGGATTAATTCACTGATTGGATTAAGGGTTTTATAATCCAGTAATTTCTCCTCTATTGCATTGTCACATGTGAGCTTTTGTGGGACACCTCACATCCAAACCATAACAGTGGATGTGTATGGGGACACCGTTCCAGGCTCCCAGGAAAGGAGCAGGAGTTTTAATGTGAGTCCTTCCTGTTCCCCCTTCATACTGGCATTTTCATTGTTATACAAATTTTTACGAAAGCTCATCTGAGAAACACAGACTTTTTTAAAAAATAAAGTTTATGTACACATAAAGCTTACAACACTATGTTATAAGATATATGTGGGTACTAAAATGGGTTACTACAGTGAAGAAAGTTAACATATCCATCATCTTACAGTTAACACATGTTTTACTGTCTTTGTGTTAAAAGCAGATAAAATGTACTCTTTTAGTAGAAATCCCAAATATAGTACAATTTTTATTAACTATAATACTCATGTAGTACGCTAGATATGTAAACTTGTCCATCCTATATATTCTAATATTTTTTCTCTCTTGAAGATAGCATGATTTAAAACCAAATTGAGGAAAGAATATTTCTTCTATTAGCAAAACTGTGAGGTGCCACAGGGTCTGTAGGATCATGCAATGGAGCTCTTGGGGTCTGGCATTGGCACAAAGAACCACAGTAACTTTTAATGGTTGGTTTCTCTGTTGGATGGGAATGGCATTAGCCTCAAATTAATTCCTGGGATTCAGATTCTCCTCTGATATAAAGAGGAGGAGTTGCAAAAATCTTGTCACCACATCTAAGTGGGGATTCCTTTAAAGTCCAGCCAAAAGTTCATTAAATTTTAAAAATTTCTTTGCTTTTGTTTCAACTTAAAAGGTTTTTGACCTTAGGCAAATTATATAAGTTGAAAACTTAGTTTTATCATTTAGCAAATGGCAATTATACAAGCTAGCTGTTCTTCAAATATTGGGAAACTTTTAACATATAGCACTTTATTTGTGCCTCTAACTAAGCTTGATCACATTTTACCTTATAGCATAATTATATAATTAGTCATTATTAAGGATCTTCTTTTATAAAGCAAAAGGAGACAATGTTCTGCTAAGCATTGTGAGGAAACAGAAGAAGCAAGTGCATATGTATCTGTATATGTGAGTACACACACACACACACACACACACACGTATTTTTCTCTCTTTTATTGGTGATATCCTCAAAAGAAAGTCCTTATTAATTATTGTATTCCCTATGACATGTAGCACAAAACTTTGGTCATCATTGGTATCCAAAACAATTCAGAGATTGTTCACAGTACAGGGGATGAGAAAATCATTTTCGAAAAATTTGCAAGGCTATTACTGAAGTACACATATCATAATACACTGACCTTTCTCTCAAAATGATCAGAGAGTAGTTCAGATCTTTGACTCCTGTAGTCTAATCATAGACCTCGACATTTAACCAGGAATAGAGATTAGCGTGGCTTTTTCATCATGGCTTGTTGGTTGTAATCAGGTTGCAGAATCATTATTTCTGATCAATCAGAATTATCGCCTCCCAGGACCTACAGGTGAGGGTTATTTTCTTTAAAAGAAGTGCTCATAATTTCTTTAGCATGTTTGTCTCTTTTTCTTTATCTGGCGTGATATTTTCCAGACTGTGGGTGCTTAACAAATATTAAATGATAATTCTTTATTGACCTTACTGGGTTTGGGGAGCATTCAGAATTTTTTGGAGAAGCATTTTAAATGTTTTGTGATCTTTAGGATTTTAAAATAGAATTATGATGACCTTTCCAAAGTAAGAAAGCAGAAAGTTGCTCAATCTGAAGGTCAAGCAGTTAAAACTGTTATGATTGGTCTCATTTTGCTCAGTAATTGTATCTAAGTGGATACGGAGAGCTGATGTTTTGGTAGTTCCAATTTGTAATGTGTTCTAGGGATGGTATTATAATAAAGCACAAAATGGCCTCCTTGACATGAGGTGGAGTGCAGACTCAAACACTGCACAGAGATCCAAACTAGTAACTCAGATTCTCCCTATATCCTCAGTGGGAGTACTGATACAAATTATGACACTTATAAGCTTATAGTGGCTTCATGACTTAAAAGACCACAGGAAAGTGCACCCTGTCAATAGCCCTATACCACATGTTCCTAATGCTGCTATAAAAAATTGCCCAAAGTGTAGTGACTTAAAACAACACAAGTATATTATTCTACAGTCCTGGAGGTTAGAAGTTGCAAACAAATCTTACTGGGCTAAAATCAGAGTGTTGATAGAGCCTGCCAAAGTCATCAGAATCTGCTGGAAGCTCTTGGAAAGAAATCTGCTTTCTTGGCTTCTTCAGTTTCTGGGGACCGCCTACATTCCTTGGCTCAGAGTCCCATTCCCCATCTTGGGAACCAGCAGGGCAGCATCTTTGAATCCCTCTCCTAATCTGACCTTCCTGCCTTTCTCCTGTAAGGACTTATAACTCCATTGGCCCCACCTGGAATTCAGGGGAATATTCTGACCTCAATTTCCTTAACCAAATCACATCTGCAAAGGTGAGGTTCCTTTTTTCATGTAAGGTAATATATTCACAGGTTTCAGGGACTAGGTCATATGCATCTTTGGAGGGGGTCATTATTTTGTTTACTGTACACTGAAAATAAAATTTTCCATTTTCAAAGTAGAAAAACAGAACATTGTTTCAATACCAAAACAACAAAATCAAAAATTGAGGAAATGCAGTGATTTGTATCATGGAATGACTGGAATTACAATTGTCCTGGGTTGAATCATGTCCGTGCTGGGCATTTACTGTGTAAATTTTCTAGTTTTCAATTTTGTTACCTGGATAATGAACTTATAATGCCTAACCAAGAGGACTTTTTGGAAAGCTTATATATGTTTTTATCAAAATATTGCATTATAATTTCTTGGCTATGAATCCATTAACATTAAGGTAGAGTTGAAGTTTTAGTCATTGATTCATAGTCACTACATTTATTAATATGTTACTTGAGTTGGTCATAAAACAAAATTCAAAATGGCATTTGGAGTATCCTTGTGGCCTTGAAAAGAAGGATACATGAATGTTCTATTGCATGCCAACTCTTGTCTACTATAATAAGGCAGACAAGTGGGAAAATGAATCATTCCATTTGGTTAATTCACTACTTGCGGGAAAAGTTCTAGCTTCCGCAGAAAGAAATGCAAAATGTTTAATATCAGAGAGTATCAAGTCTATGATCTCACAGGGTGGTGGCTGGACATTAATCACATTAATGTCTTCAATTAAACAGATTCTCTTGAAAAAGTAGAACAAGTGAGAACCAGTAAGGTGTTTTAGTTAGTTAATAGATTGTTGTTATAGCTAGGAGAAAATGGATGGAAATTGAATTCTACACTATAATTTTTTTTAACCTTAAGACAGATTTGCAATAATTTTTTGGTCAAAAATTCACTTATTCTTAATTTTTCTCATATTAGTTTTGCAGTGTAAATAAATGTATTATTCTATTTCCTCTGCAACCCATTGGAGTTTATCTGAAGCCTGAAAATCTGATCTAATACTATAATTTCATTATTGCACTTGATGTCAGGTGTTATTAGAATTAATTTGAAATAGGCACATTTCAGAGGACTGCCTTAAATATTTCTTTTATTGGCAAATTAATTTTTAAAATATTTTGGCTGATTTGTCAAGATAAAAATAATCTACCTTCAGAGAAACTACATGTACTATCATATTTATAATTTTAATATGCATAAAATCTTGTGTTTTAGGAGATTTGATTTAGAGCTTCATGTAATGGCTCATACTATATGTTGCATTTTGATTTTGTTACTCTATAAGTTCTACACAATTTTTTTTCCACATTGAATACATTTATGCAAGTATGTCATCAAATAGCTAATAAGGTGTAAAGAAGTCATTAGCCTTTCTTTGGGAAGATAACTAAGCTGGTGAACTATAAAATTCTGAGTTCTTCTGAGTGTCACTTGGAGTTCTGGGGGATGTCTCTCTTTTGAATTCAGAAGTCATAAATTGAATATCTTGATATACTTGAGTAAGCAGGAAATGAGTACTGCTTTTGCAATTGACTCATAGATGTGATCCTAAGCAGGAGGACAAGAATGAAGAGGGTAAGGATGAATAATAAATGGATTTGAAAATGAGATTTAACATGTAGAGAATACTGAGAATTTTTCAGTGTTCTGAAGAATCCGTTTCTTTTGTTTCAATCATGCTTCCTAAGGAATAGAATATGCAACTGATAGGTTATTCAACATTACTAATTATTATTCTAGCATAAAATAAAAATGTCTTTAGAAATATTTCCTGCTATAACAGTTGCCCAATTGACTATAGACCCAATGGAGAAATCTGCATTTTTTTCCTAAGACTTTCTTCCAGTCATACCTGTGGATAATATATATTTTTAAAAACAGTTGGTAGAAATTAATATTGTGAACTTGACATTGAGATTAGTGATTTCAATCACAAACAAGTGAAGATGGAATCAGACGTGTATTTTTACAGGAATGTAAATTTCCTCATAACTTCAGTTTCTTTTTTAGGCCTAAATTTTCCTTTCATTTTTTTCCCTTTAAGGATTCTGAAGAATTCCAGCCTCCCTACTGTTGCATCTTACATAGATTCATGTTGAATATGTATTTCCCAGCATCTAGAGATGCTGATTCAGTGTAGTTGGTGACAGGTGTCTCAATGACAAAGGCAGGAGGCCTTTAAAATCTTCACTTTGGGAGTGTCGGGATGGGTATGACATAGGCCCATGCTGACAATATAAAATGAAGCTCTTGGCATAATTGCTTTCCATTCAAAAGTTAGGAAATGCAGCTGCGTCCTCTTCACCTCCAATTCCTGCAGTCTCTATGCATGGAATGGAGAACTGCCTCCTTCATTTCTGAATTTGTTTCCTCCTTCTTTAAAGGAACTAAAGATCAATGAAGTTAGAGCTATTCTAGTTCTAAGTAAACTTTGCCTGGCCAAAATAATCCATTTAGCTGAGAAAAAGATCTAATATAAAGAGAAAGACTTTGTGTTCTTATTTATAAAGGAGCGAGTATCTCTTTCCTTCCAGTGACAGGACCCACAGGCGCTGCAGCACAACCTCAGGCAAAACAGGCGGGGGGGAAAAAATAAAAAAAGAGGAGAGAAGTACTGCCTCTCTCCAGAAATGACTCATACTATTTATTCAGATGACAGGAAGAATAAATTAGCTTAAGATTTATAGGAACCTATTAGCTCCAGTGCATGCATTGTAGATTAATTCAACTATAAGAATATCCACGAATTGCTCTTAGCATTGTGTGGCAAAATGTGTGGGAGAACACACATGTGTTAATCTTTTTTGTGTTTTTTTTAATCACCTAAGTTAAGAAAAACCATACTTATCTACAATAGGTTAAAAAAAGCAGTGTATAAATATTATAATACTAGATTTTTTTCACATGAATTGATAACTTAGATGTTATTTGCCTGAATTAACTATACATATACACAGCTCTGTAATTTAGTCAGGATGATTTTGTCACAGTGACTTCTTGCACAGCACTTGGAATTATTGAACAAATATATCCAAAAGTGAACAATCAATTACAATGTTTGGGCTTGTGGGTAATTTGGATCAGTCTTACAATCCACAGTTAGGTATGGCTCTGAACAGCCATAGAAGCAACCTTGACAATTGTCAGTCTACCATGCATCCTGCATAACACCTATAAATTTTGTCACTGTCACAAACAAATAATAGGTAAGTGGATACCGATTCTGCTAATAAAGTGGTCTGAAAGACAACCTCAGAGACAAATAGCTATTGCCCAGTGAATATTTTTCTTTGTTGATCACTCTATGGCAAAGAAGAAAGACTGGTAGGTTTAGAAATGTGTTGAAGCTAGTGGTAAGCTTAGTATGCAATATATCACAAAATAAAAAGTACCGTCATGTGCTCATCTGAGGAATAAGATGGGGTAATAAGAGGTATGTAGTTATTTAAATTTTTCATTTTTGTCAACTATCTGTTGGTGGGTTCAAATTATTAGCTTTTGAAAGAAAAACATATCTTTTGAGCAGTATGTTAAGTTCTGTGATATATGAAGCAAAAACTCCAGTGTGATCATTGAATATTATTTTCAGGGAGATCCTTCCCTTTCATTCTCTTTCCTTTCTTCTGCATTTCCATTTGCTTTTCTTTCCTTCTTTATTTCTGGGGTTGACAATCTTGTGGATACAACTGTTTATTTAAGTAGCATTTAGAGATTTTGCTTTAGTAGATCCAAAGAAGTAATACTGAACAGACCTCTGTGATGGTGAATGAAAAGGCCCTGGAAAAGACCCTTGATATTTACTATAAGTATTCCTCTTGGTGAATGTATACCCTGTTTAATAATGGCGAAACTGTAAGTAGCTTTCATGAAAATGCAATAATGTCATTCAAAATGAACTAAGCCATAGGTCACATGGCTTTAGTCAGGGATTCTGTTACATAATTTCAGAGCACAAGTGGATAGCTCTACAAAGTGTGAATTCCCATGGACTATGACATTTAAGGCATCCTTTTGTACCCTGTGTTTTTTTCAGCATACCAGCTGTGGAGTGATTAGTGAATCATTTTAGGACATTACATACTAATTGCTAAAATGATTAAGGCTCTTTCCTCTCTTTTACTCAATCCCTTAACCCATCGTTTTCCACTTTCACAATTTAAACACAGATTATCCAAATTTTGATTCGCTAACGTGCTTATTTAGCTGAAGATCAATTTTGTTTCTGAGAGATTAGCATGAGGCTCCCTGTTCTCTTGCAACTGGGATGGCAAATCAGGATCCTTGCTTAAATGGATGGATGACTAGAAGAATGGGAATTAAGAGATGAGAAGCGGGAGGGGAGAGGAGGGAAGCTGGAGACTGATCTACTTACCCTGGGACTCAGAGTTGGAGTTAAGAATGTCTATCCCACCAAAAAGCTTATTGAAACCTACACCCATGAAGCTGTGGCTGGCTTTCTCCTCCACCAAGGATAAACATCAAAGCATCTTCATACAAAGTAACATTCCAGACAGATGAAATAAGACAATTGGGTATTAAAAAACAAACTAACAAACAAACAGAAACTAAAAAAAAAAAAAAAAAATGGAACAACTGAAAATCCTACTTGAGATTCTCACTTTGTTGCAAACAATGTATGTATGTGTGTGAGTGGGTTTTTTTTTTTTTTTCCCCAGAAAACATTCTCAGAGTCTATCAGTGTGTTCGTACAACCCTGATCATATCATTATTCATTTCCAGAGATAAGAAAATACTACTGCATTCTTAAGAGCAAAAAGGAAAAAAAAAAAAAAAAAAAAAAAAAAAGTCTGGCTGATAAAATAGTCAAACAGGGCTTGATAACAATTTATTTCTGACCTTTTAATGCCTTCTGTTCTTAATGATTTTCTGTCATTTCTGTCTAGTCCAGACTTGAAACTCAGTCTCTGAGGTGCTTGGCTTTATGTTGCCACTTAACTTTCAACTTCCATTTTCAGCACAGAAAGGTAAATCAGTAATTGTCACTCTGGTTTCCCTAGGTTTGTCAGGCACCCAAATGGGATTAGGACATAGATCTGAAGGGTGTTTCATGTGACTTTTACTTTAATTTTGACATAATCATGGAAATGCCTTAGGACTTCAGAAACTTAATTATCGTGAAAGTTAGACTCACCTCTTCTCTTGCTTGGGTTTTTCTTTCATTACTTTGGTCCTTTCTTTTCCCTGACTTGTCAAGAAATGATTAAGTAAAAGAGAAGGAAGAAAGAAAGAGGCATTTTCAGTGAGATGTCTCTGTAGCTGACAATTGTCTCTTTCTCAATGCCTTCCTTTTCTCTTTTCTTTTTCTTTTACATTTTAATTCTACGAGAATGATGTGTGCAGTTCTTGGTATGGGCCTCACTGCACAATTGTAGAACTATGGGAACTATCCTCTGCAGCGTTAGTGCCTTGCCCTTTTTTTCCCAAAATCTTGTTTCTTCTTCTTCTTGTCTCATTAAAGAAAGCCCAGTGAGACATGAGCCCACCTAATGATCTTCTTTAGAAGAAAGGAGAAATGAGAAAAATGAATCTCAAAGAAATCATCTCTGCAGAATTTCTGTCTTGAGAAGAGAAAAACTTGTTTCCCAATGTTTATCCAGATGGATTCGTATAAAGATCTATCAATGTAGATTATTGTGTCTGTACTAGTTCAAATATTTTTTCTTACAAGTGAAATATGCTGAAGTCAAACAAGCTTAAGCCAGGACATCTTCAGGCATGGCTGGATTCAGGACTTCAATCTCATTTTCTCTTGTTCTGTATCATTCACCCCTCTCCCTACTCCTTTCTCTTCCTGCTTGCCTCTGCGTGTTCTGTGTGTTGCCTCTATTCTCTCCTGCCAAAGACTCGTTCTTTTCATATGATGGAAACATGGCTACAAGCAGCCCTAGTCTGAACAGAAAAGAAGATCATATAGGATCTTCTATATAGAAACTCCACTTGGTCCCAAAAATGGACCCAACCTGCTCAGTTACATGCATAGGGCGTTGAGGACCTGGATCAAGTGTTCATCTCTGCTGGCAGATGGTGATCCGAACTGTGACTGATTATCTTACTATATTGGATGAGAGGAAGCAGGATAGAAAGAAAGATTGGCATGCTCCTTCTAGAATTAGGGGTACAAGAAAGGATATTGAGAAAGCCATATTTATCAAAAAGTAGATCTCTGTACATTGCTGCATATATAGTAAACCAAAAACCAACATACTTAGATAGTTGATATTTTTGTTTATTTTTTGGTACTGGGGATAGAACCCAGGGGTGCTTAACCATGGAGCCACATCCCCAGACCTTTTTATATTTTACGTAGAGACAGGGTCTCGCTGAGTTGCTAAGTGCCTCGCTCACTTGCTAAGGCTGGCTTTGAACTCAAGATCTTCCTGCCTCGGCCTCCCAAAGCCGGCTGGGATTAAGATGTGTGCCACCACGCCCGGCTTGATGTTTTTATTTTTAAATCCTTGCACAGTGCACATATATGATGCTACCAGGCTTTCTCCCCTGTAACACACATAGTGACTGTATTCTGTGGCATAGATTAGGGAGAATTTAACTTTTTCTTATTCTCATCTTCCCTCCAACACAGAAAATATTTTCTGAATAACTCATACAGGCAGAAAATGGTTCTAGGTGCTATTTAGTTTTTTATCACAACAACTAATAAAGACACTTTACATTTTCATGGTGATTTTATATCTGTTGCCTTAAGAATTCTCCAACAGATGTATTTACTCTATTCAAAAGGAAAACATCATAAAGGAGCTAGGTAACTTGTTTATGATAACTGGTGCTAAGTTTTACCATACTTTCAACAGTTACTTGTAACAAAAATCAGGAGATTTTTAAAAAGTGTTTATGTGAACACAAACACACATATTATTTATTTAAACTTATATTAACAGATAATAGAGAAGTACCTGAAGATCACTGTACTGAGCAGTTATTGCCCTTGAGTCTCATTTCTAGACCTCATTGATACGTTGTTAACACTTAGATCAATAAACAATTATTGTTCTTTGTGAGATGCTGAAAGTAGATTTGGAGAGTTTACAGATAAGAAGTATATGTTACCAGGGGCTGCAGAATGTCACAGTAACAATTAAAATGTGTTTATCTATCTATCTATCTATCTATCTATCTATCTATCTATCTATCTATCTATCTATCATCTATCATCTATTATCAGTAAGTCCTGAAATCTTTGTATATATCTATCAACCAAAGTTATATAGAAGATATTTGAATTTTTGTTTCTCCCTGCAGATTTCCACAGGGAGCAGAGCTGATATTACTAGCTCTTTGCCTCCTGGTGAGTTACAGTTATAATGGGGACAGCAGGCTTCTGCACCTCTGTTTAATAGAAAGGACTGTACCAGCAGAGATTTTCTAACTCTGCATTTAGAATCCCCCCAATAGCTATTATTACTTCTTAAAACCATTTGAGCATTAGCGCCAAATCAAATGGAATAGTTTTATTTAAATAATTTAAGGGGCTGAGTGATATTCTCACATTGGCCATAATAAATAATATTATTAATTTTGTGTGAGAGAGAGGAGGATCAGAATATTGTGACTTTGATTTTCTTTCAACTGAAAAGTATTTTGAAAAGGATTAAAGGAGCAGATTTCCCTCCTCTGGGGTTGACTCCCCATGCGTCCCACCTCTGGTCCTTTCACAGAAACCCCACCCTTTGTGTGTGGCCCTCTACTTGCCCCTGCGGAGCTGCGTCCTGTGGAGGGAAATCTTAGACTTCTGTGGAGCCAGCTTACTGATCAGCAGGGTTTGCTCACTCAAGTGGAAGGACATTCTGATTCTTTCCCTTGGGTTTTCTTTTCCTTCCTGAGAAAACCCTTATGAAGTATTCTTTCACCCCTCTTATTGTGTTTCCAATCAATCTTTCATTTGATATGATGTGAAAAAATATAAGAAAGAAAATCTTAAGACTCAACACCAAGGGAAGAACTCTCCACATATGGCAGCTACTCTTCATTGTTACATTATCTGCATTTTATCTAAGCACCACAGGGTAGTCATCTTAACTCTGAAAGAAAAAGTGTGTTTTTTGATCTCGCTGGTGCTGCCAAGGAATGTTCAAGTATCACTGCCTTTCTCCAAATTCTGAATATAAAAATTAAAATATAAATAAATAAATAAAATGTAGGTTTCCAGTTTCTTCTCTGATATTTGGAATTAGCAAGTCCAGGGTGGTGCTTGGGATCAGTATTTAATGATATGTCCAGGTGATATTCTTAGTATCCAGGTGATTACGTTTTTGGTGCTTGGGATCAGTATTTAATGATATGTCCAGGTGATATTCTTAGTATCCAGGTGATTAAGTTTTTGGTAAATATTGAATTATCCTCCATAATTTGGCAAGTTGATGACAGTCACTTTACTTGATATTCTGAAGCAAATATCAGTATTTATTTCATGTTCTTCTTCCTAGGGTTTTGGATTTCACAACTGCCATTGTCATCCCTATGGAATCCTTTCATTGCAGAATGGAAGTTGCCTCTGCTCAGCTATAATCTTCTCTGGGGGAAAATTTTTTAAGGTCTTTGTTTACTCATGATGGCTAGAAGA
This sequence comes from Tamias sibiricus, assembly GCA_025594165.1. Classification (NCBI taxonomy): domain Eukaryota; kingdom Metazoa; phylum Chordata; class Mammalia; order Rodentia; family Sciuridae; genus Tamias; species Tamias sibiricus. Next base: position 35,811,200 of record CM046668.1, read on the forward strand.
GGAGGAAAGAAAAATCAGAACAAAAAGGACAATTGCTGAAATATGGCTTATCTAGCACTAAGGATGACGACCAACAGGAAGTAACATGCTTTGATAAATGTGTAATGAAAAATTTACTTGCAGAGGAAACAATGCTGGAAGTGGCTGGGAGCCAAGAACATCTGTGTTCCTGGTATCCCAAATGTGTGGAAGGAGCAGATGTAACTGAATATATAACAGAAAACCTGGCACAATTCCTAACAACGTGGAGGACTCTGGATAGGCACAGAAGACTTCCCGAAGTCCAGAAAAATGAAAAATGCTGGGGAGCTCCCAAATAATATCAGCTACCTCAAGGAGAATTATTATTAAAGTGTTCAACAGAATGAAGACAGCTTGTTCATAGAAGAAAATGGGACATAACCTATTGCATACAATTGGGAGGACAACTCAGGAAATATATTATGTACGAATAACCATACAATTACATCTAAGCATAAATACTGCTGTAAAGAAAAATATTCTTTTGTCCTTTCAATGCTTACTTCTTATATTCTCTATAAAACTGTAAGCTCTTTCAAGGCCAACACATAATCAGAACCTTACAAAGTAGTCTTTCATACTTTTCCTGGGCTCAGCCGGTAGTTCTAAGAATGCCTGGCAAAAGTATCTTATAAAATAGAATAAAATGTAAAATCCATTTTAGGAAGAGCCAGATGAGAGCAGCAGATGTCTGTTTTACTCCATCGTATCAAGAACATTTATCTTAAGGTTTTATTTATAAGTAAGTATCTAGATAGGTCACAGTAGTTGGCACAGTTTTAATATTGTATATGTAGTTGGAATAGACACACACCCTAACTACATATACTACATGTATACATGTGTATGTGAACATATATGTGTGCACAACGCCTCCCCACCCCTACCATCACACACACACACACACACACACACACACACACACACACACACACACATACACACACAGAGCCAGCCCTTTCTTTGGCAGTCCTCCAGTCAGGATTGGTCATATGACACAGTTTTGATCAATGAGAGGTAAGTAACAGTGTGTTGGCTCAGTTTTTGTTTTCCTGATAAAAGTGGGTAAACTAGGCTGAGTTGTCTGTTAGCCCATCTCTCTACTTATTACCTGCACTGTGGACATGTTAGTATTCCACAGTCATATTGTGATTATGAGGTGACGTGTATGGGTGAAAACAGACAATCTAAGCATGACAGAGCAGAAAGATCTATGATTCTCTGATGACCACTGCACCAGCACTGGGCTACTATCTTTGGACTTTTGTTTATGTGAGAAAAATTGGAAATCTAATTCGTTTCAGCTCTTAACCATTATTTAGTTACTACTTTGTGCCAAGCATTATTTTCTGTTGGGGATACAGCCATGATGTTGTTTTCAAAATTTTTCATTATTCAAAACATAGCATGAGTCCAAACATAACAAAACTCTTCAAAAGCTGATGCTCTATGGGTCATGTTAAAAGAAATGTAACTGTGGCAACCAAATTCAGGAGAACTATGCTTCTGTTGGACTGCAGTATGCTTAATACTGCTCTCATTCTAGATGACACCAAAGGACACTAATAAATCAGAAAAAATCCAGAGGTATGATCAGAGTGGTGAGGCTTTAAAAAGCATTTTAAAATGGAAATGATTACTACAAATTGAGGAAATTTGGCCTTAAAATTCAAAAGCAGAAATGGAGAACAATTTTTAAAAATCCATAATCATGATATCAAGATTTTCAAATACTTAAAAGTGATTCAAATAGAAGAAACAGTCTTATTGTCTTCTCCAAAGGGTGATACTAAGAAAGATAAATATATTGAGGAGGAAGATTTCCACTAGATGACAAAAGACTATTTCCTGAGAGTTAAGTCACCTAACAAGGAATGCACAGAGTCATCCCTTGAGAATAATAGTCCACTAGATAAACCTTCACCGTAGGAAGTATGGATCTCATTTAAATACTGGAGATGCAGAACGTGGAAGTTCCTTAATAATACCTATTTAATGAATGACTGAATTCTATTATGCTCAAATATCCTTTGAATCTAAATTTCTGTACAGTTAGGATATATGTGCACTGTTTGTGAGATCCCACCTCCATTCTCGCTTATTGATGTATGTGGGTATGTACAACAAGATGTTTAGCTGGGCAAAGGAAGAAATACATGTTGGCTACATGAAAGAACACTGCAGGTACTCAATTTCTGGCAAGGAAAACTCCAGGGTAACGATAGTACCAGCTCAGAGTGCTTATAGAGTCCAGAAGACATTTTATCTCTTAGAGGACAGTACTTCCATATAGCCATTATGGGCTTGTGGCTCATGAAAGGGTATAACGAGGATTATTTTTTCCTCTGGTATCTATTGGCTGTGAAGGAAAAGCTTAGGTTGCTGCATCTAGTCTTAGAAATTGATTCAAAGGGTTACTTATGCTTTCAGGACATAATCCTCCGAAACAGTTCTAGCATCAGTTTTTGCTATTGTGAGCTGTCTATTATTTGGTTTTCTGTCAACCAGACAAGATGTCAAGTCATGTTTCCTAGCTTCAAATTGCTGCATATTATCTATCCCCTGGTGAACTTCTTTTCCACATGTTCATATTTAAGTAGGAATAGAGGTGAATACATAAAGTTGAATGCCTGAATTGTTTTTAAAAGGCCAATTCAGAATATTTTAAAAGTATTTTAGTGTGTCAAATGTGAATTGACACACAGTATTTTGCTCACAGCAAGCTAAAAAATCTTTGGTATATGAACTTTTTATATGACTTAGCAACTAACAATTCAAAAATGTAAACTGACTGTTGTGTAATGAATGTTTTTGGAAACACATTTGAAATCTATTCTTTACCCAACATGCTTGGAAATGAATGTCTTGGGCATTATCTTTTCTTCACTTGGCAAGCATAGCTGCAGACGTTTCCACTTGTCCAAAGAATTTCTTTGTTGATAAAACTTCCCTCATTTTTTAGTGAGAGTGGTGTTTTTGAAAGGAAAGCCTAAACGGGTTTTAAGCTGCCTCATTACAATGCTGGAGTTTATCATTAGTGCTCATTATCTGTGTATTTATTAAGGATGTCGCTTGCGTTGGGGTAAATAATTTCTTTTTGTTCAAATATAGTTTTGACATTTATTAAAGAGTAGCTAATTCTCAATTTCTCAGGGTAATATAGAAAAGCCCAGTCATGGATTAGCAAAGTAATGTATTAGAATATGCAGATTAGGCAGTTACAGTAATTAACATATGCATCATTCAAAGTAGAAACTAATGTTTTGCAGTTTTGTTCAGCTATAATGGGAAAGTGCTGAAATTTCAAGCATAGTTATAACAATCAGTGTTATATATACAGCAAAATATATCTCAAAAGAATATAAAAGCAATGATAAATATAACAAAGAAAGCTTAAAAAACATTGCTATCCACTCTTGGTTTTTTTTTTTTTTTTTTTTTTTTTTTTTTTTTGTACATAGCTGCTGGTGGGTTTTGGTGGGTGAGGAAGTGACGGACAGGTGGCATCATTATTATTGGGACACTGATATACAGTAACTTATGAATGAGGAATCAGGGAAACAAAAAGTAAGGTGATTCTGAGGTATTGGAAAAGGAAACAGAATGATTGGCATGAACAGAAACCGTGGAAAAGAATAGGAAGGATGGGAAGCAGTGTCATTGGGTATCTTCTATATACTAACTCCTACAAAATACTTTGCGTTTTATGATTATGACCAAACTTCATACTAACATCAATCCTTTGAAGTAGGTAGCTGTGTTAGTCAGCTTTGCATCACTGTGACCAAAATACCTGACAAGAGCAACGTAGAGTAGGAAAATTTATTTTGGCTCATAGTGGAGGAAAACTGCTCAGCTCATAGCAGGTAGGAAGCAAAGAAAGGGTGGGGGAGAAGTTGGAGTATGATAAACCCTTCCAGGGCATACTCCCAGTGACTTCTTTCCTCCAACTAGGTCTGGTGTCCAGGAGTCCATTCAGCTATTAATGGATTATCCATCAAATGGATGGATGATGAGGTCTAAGACCCCGTGATCCAATCATTGCCTAAAAGCTGCATCTCCGAAACTTGCTGCACTGGGGACCATGCTTTCAATCCATGAGCTTTTGGGGGTTGTACCATAGCAGTTCCATTCTTCATAATTTTTAGATTAGGAAAAGAAGAGTCAGAGGGCTGAGGTAACTCGTGAAGATATAAAACTATGAAAAATTAAGATTAGTTTTGATGCCTATGGAATATCTACAAAGAAATGGTTAAGTAGGTATTTGGGCATATGGTCAGAAATTAAGGAGTGAGGTAAAGGCAGAGGTAGAAATTTGGAAGATATCAGATCAGAGTAAAAATCATAATTATGTCATAAAAGCACCTAAAGCAGGAATAAAAGTAGAGGGGAAACCATAAACTGTAACTCCACCTGGTTTCAAAGATGTTTAAACAATTCTGTTATAAACTGTAATCTTGACTTGACTGGGTGGTGGTATTTATTAGAAACATGTAAAATTTTTCATATTTTAGATTCATCTACCCTCTCATTTTTTTCCCTAGTAAAGACTGAAGTACAAAGAAGGTGAATTGTAGTTTAGTCCAACATGTGTTGAAAAGGGGTGAGGGTTGGTGGTGAGTAGAGGGCTCCAGCATCAAGTTTCATCTCAAATATTTTGTTTTGTTTTGTTTTTACCATGAAATAAGTAGTAATTAAGTGTAAATACAAAATTAAATGATAAGGTAAAAATATAGGGACCTTAACATGATACAGAGCAAGTTAGTATTTTAACTAAGGCATAAGTATGGTCTAAAGAAAAAATGCAATTAGACAAAGAGTAGGGATAAATTAATAACATGATCAGTTGGAAAAATTTCCTAACATGTTGCATGTAAGACAAAGATAGTTCAGGAAATAAGCCAGCTTTTCTCAGTAGGGATGAGACCCTGTTTAAACATCATCTCACAACCTGTTCTCTTCTCTAGATTGAACAAGTTGAGAAACAATAGAGGAAATAGAGGAGACAAACAAAACTGCATCTTGTAAGACAAGTATCAATGGGTTATGGCAATACCATTTGGAATAAGAGAGTATTTCATAAGGTACTTAAAAGGGTAAGTTAAAGAGGGTATTAAATAATTATTCTCTGTATTACCAAAGACTTACATTGCTTAAAGTTGATTAGATTTAAAGAATACTTTCTAGCAGCAGACATTAGCTGGTGAAGTTATGACACAATTTTGACAGGCACTTCCTCACAGGTCTCAATGTGACATATTGAATAGGTTTATATTTGTCTAATTTTCCTTCCTCTTCTTCACCTTCAGGACTCTCCATACTTAGGTCTGTCTTTTCTCTCAGATAATTTGTTCTTTGTCTAGGTTTTGCTCATACTGGCTGGCTGTTAACTAATTTCTCCTAAGAAGTTGATTCTTATGTTATAGAAACAGGGAAAATTAATGGAAAGATTACTGGAGCAGAAGACAGTAGTCATGTGTTTTGTGTCTTGGCCTTTGCTGATTTTCTATACTTGGATTTTATTAAGTACAAAAGAAGAGAGGTGTTTAGGTTCTCTAAAGTTATCCTACAGCTTAGGGTTTTTCCAGCTAGAAGATTAACATTCCTTTTCATGTGAACTACTCCATAGCAATTTGCCTTTTGCAGGGAAGTTTGTATGACTTCTGGTGGCAGGACCATAATGAAAGTTCCTTGGAAAAAGTACCAGGGAATAAAGTGCAGACCATCAATTTGAAAGGACTTTCTTGTTCAGGTACAGAACAATGTAGTGCCATATTTTACTTATTTTTTTCCTTAATTTTAAAAAATCTGTCAATTTACTTCCTTAGGGCCTCTCATCCGTCCTAACTTTCCAGAGTTTTGAGATGAAAGATTCAGGGTTCTTGTCACGTGAATTCAAAGAGTGAAATCCACAGACCAGGATGAGCGAGTTTAGTAAGCAAGATTTATTAAAGAACAGAAACAGGAACAGAACTCCTGAAGTGTAATAAGGGACCTGACAGCAGGTTTTCTCCTCCATAGTGTGTTAGTCTAGGGGTTTTAATGGCATTTGAGTCACTGGTATTGGTCCAAAATTATGGTAATTAAGGTTTGAGAAAAATATCAACAGCTATTAGTTCAAATTTATGTTAATTAGTGTTTGGAAACAGACTAACGCTACTGGTCCAAATTTATGCTAACTGGGGTTTAGAAACCTAACACAATTGGTCAACTCTCAAGTCCTGACTTCCGTTCAGGTCTGCCCCACTTTCATTTTCTAGCACCAGGTCAGGAAGTAGGATATTTAGGTCTTCAGATGGCTGTAGCTCCCAGTGAAGTGGCTATTGCAGCAGACCTCTGAATTGTGCCAGACCTGCCCGAGGAAGGATGACAGGTCTAGCCAGGGCCCTGGCTGACCTCACCTCAGGACCACCAAGCCTGCATGGGACCAGCAGGAGCCACGTCAACAGGATGACCCTAAAATCCACTGGAGGTAAAAGAAGATAAGCAAAACTTCAACTCTTAGACATAAGGACAAAACCATCTTTTCTGTATTAAGATTATTGCTAACTGGGTAGGCAGGGCTCTTATTCTGACTGGACTCTAGTACTGAGAAATTTTCAGTTTCAGAATATGTGAAGGAAATTGTGCTGAGACAGATGATATGAGAGTAAAAAGGGGCAACAGAAGAGAATGGGCTAGAAAAAGTGAAGAGATGATATCTTTAACATATTAAAAAAAAAAAAAAAACACAAAGAAACAAAGAAAGAAAGAAAGGCTGAAGAAACTTCAATGTCTTTCTACCCAATGTGAAAGAAAACTAATGTGCTGCTGTCAGGTTGCTTGTGTTGGAGGATTTCCAAGTTGTTCATAACATACAACTGGAAGTCTCATGTATGTCTTATCTAAGCTTCAGGCCTCCTTCCTAAAGTGCTACGAAGGACTCCTCATGTTCAAAGAGTGCTTAGATGATTAGAATTCCTGGGCAACTTACTTTTACATTGTACCACATAAATAGGGTACTGGCTTGTGATTAGAAGCTAGCCTTGTCATGTGCGATAGTTTGGACCTCTAATGTCCCCCAAAGGCCCATGGGTTAAAGGCTTGGTTGCCAGACTGTGACACCATTAGGACATGGTGGAAACTTCAGGAGGTGGGGTTAGTAAAAGAAAGTTAGGTAACTGGGAGAATATTCTCGAATGAGGTACTGAAACCTCAGTCCTGTCTGTCTCTCTTGTTCATTTCCTGGGTACCATGAGGTGAGCAGTCTCCTTTCCCATATGCTCCTACCATGATGTACAGCCTTGCTACAGGCCCAAAGTGATGGGGCCAATTTATCATGGACTGAAGCCACTGAAATAATGAACCAAAGTAATTCTTTCCCCCTATTAACTTGACTCTCTCAGGTGTTTTGACATAGTGATGGAAAACTAAGACACAGTTCAAGAAATATTGAGTACCTACCATGTCTGAGGTCCCGTGTGAACAAAACTAGACAGGATTCTACTCTGATGAAATGTTGATCATTGAAGAAATTTACACATTGTAGAAATTTACATATTAGTCTCATATTTAAAAATAAATGTATAATTATAAAGCATTAGTGTCATGATAGATCTCATCTGATAATGTTGATGTTGGTTTGTTATTTTGTAACTTCTTTGGCTAATTGTGTTTGGGGGCAATTATTTAACAGTTGTTGCTTTACTTTGCTTTTTGGTAAAATGGGGAAAATGTCATGATCTAATTCATATAGTGCTTACAATGACGCCTGGCATATGGTAAACAATATATTTTAGCTATCCACAGAGTCTGAGCTGCTATATACATGCCATGTACTGGGTGACTTATAAATTGCAGATATTTATTTCTCATAGTTCTGGAAGCTAGAAAGTCCAAGACTAAATAAAGTGCCAGCAGATTCAGTGTCTGGTGAGGGCCTGCTTTTCTGGTTCCTAGAAGAAAGTTTCTTGCTGTAACCTCACATCTTAGAAGTGGTAAGGGGTTCCTCTCAGATCTGTCAGGGCACTAATCCCATTCATAAGGGCTCTACCCAGTGACCTGATCTCCTTTCAAGGTTACCACTGGCTAATGCTATCACCCTGAAGATGAGGATTTCAACATAGACATTTTGGAGGGGCATAAATATTCAGACTATATAAATAGAGCAATATTATATTATTGGTGTTGCTGTTACTATTATAGTGATTTTAGCCCTAGTCCCAGCAACTATTCCCTCTTAATACAAAAAGGTCCATTCTCTCGTGCTTTTTTGAGCAGCTTCTGTTAGTTAGTGTCACACAAGAATCTAAAATGAGTAGCAAAAAGATGGTGGAACTTTATACATTAATTATATTCCAATCACTTCTTAACATAGCAAAAGTAAGATAATGATCATTTTGTCATTCATTCTCGTTTTCTCATCCATCCTTTTACCTACCCACATATCAAACATTCCCTGAAAAAATAAAGGCAGGTGCTAGGGGAATGAAAATATAAGTATGCATCAATTCCTGATCTGTTTCCTAGTATAGTAAGGCTGACAGACAAGTACACAAACAGCCGCAATGCAGTGAGAACAGTTATGTAACTGAGAACTGAACAAAGTACAACTGAGGCACAAGGGACCAGTTTCAGTCAAGTTGGGAGATAAAGGAAGGCAAATGACAGGCAGAAGAGAGAGCTCTCCTCTTCTTTTTCTTTTCTTCTCCATGTAGATTACAAGAAACAAACCTTCCCCTTATCATTCTCATCTGCAGACTATACACTGGAGAGAGCTAAGAAGCTCTCTCCTAGTGTTCCATTAATCATTATGTAATTTTATTCAGGAAATAAACATAACAGTGATCTGACTTTTAACTTATGATTGACTGTAGCAATCATATGTCGTTATTTTTGGCAAGTTTACATTATACCATTCACTTAGTTTGTCACCATGGCTCTCTTATCAAAGAAGCTAATGATACTCACAGGCTCTGGGTTTGTACTTTTACACATTATTTCCCTTAAGCCACCCTCTTGCTCTTGTTTTTTTATTATTTTCCCCTTTGATGGCAGTTTTTCTATAAATCCTCTAACCCTTCTGTCATTTCCAAAAAAGAACAGAAGAGTGTCCATTTTAAAAGTCTCTAGAATTATAAATTATGGGAATTGGAAAAAAAGAATGAGAAATGTGCTCTAATAAGGTATGCTGGTGACAATTTTTAATGTACGTTTTGGAGGGAAGAGAAAGAAAAGGTATGAAAAGAGAAGCTTCTGAAAGCAGAGCAATAATGAGTCAAGCAGGTTCTAGTGCATATTTCCTTTCTGTGAAATTTTTACCTGAACAAGGTGAATTGAAAATAGTAAGCTAATATTTGTCAATTGATGTAGAAGAACCATGTTTCACCAATGCAGATTTATTTCACAGGTGAATATTTATGTATGTAAAAGGTAGTTGAGCAGAGTAATATGACTGGGGTCAAAATTTCATTATTTGGTGGGAAAAGTTCTAAAAATTTATTATTCAGGATTGGATAAGTCAAAGTAGACAGTAACATGGGGGGAAAATAAAGATATTATGAAAGAAAAATATAAAGTTATAAGCAATACATTTTGCAGAACATTCTATGGTTTATTAAATCTGTGGTGTTGGAAAGAAAGACTATTAATATCTTTGATTTCAAGAAGCTGAATGAATGTGAAAAGTAGACAAAGCAATGTTGGCACATGTCCTGCTGTGCAAAAAGAAGTTACTAGTTAAAGTTGCTATAAATGTCTATGGCAGAAATAAAATACCTTTGTAGGAAAAAATTTGCAGAAGAGGAGGCACAGCAGCATCTATTTGCTAAAGGAGTCATGGAAAAAGACTTGTGGAAGAGGTGACAATACTGAGGGGAAAATGTATAGGTTATCTGAAGTTTCAAAAACCAATCAAATCAAAAGGAAGAGAATGGAGATAAATAGAAAAGGGAAGAAAAAAAAAAAACCAGAAGTCTACCCAGGGAAGCAGAAAATCTTTAGGTTTTAAAGCAAGAAAATGCCAAGAGGATAAAAGACTATGAGACAAAAAGGAATAAGTCAAAAATTGTGGGAAAAATATTTGTATCAAAATCCTCTTGATTTCCAGTCCAGCTCACAGCCATTCTTTCTTGGGCTCCGGTCGTATCCCAGCAGAGTCTGGCTCCTAGTCAACATGGCAGCTGAATGAGTCTCAATATACAATTCATCTAGCATTTGGGGGAAATGTAAATGTGGAAAGCGTAGGAAGACCTTATAAATTGAAATGCTCAGAGAAAATCCTTGGAGATTAAAAGAAACAGACTCTGGAAGGATACACTTTTTTTTTTTTTTTTTTTTTTTTTTTTTTTTTTTTTGCCATTGGGAAATGGAAATGGAGGACTTGGGCAAAAAGGGAATTTCAACGATTACTTTTGTCAGGATTTTTTTTGGACTTTTCTAAAAATATCCAGCTAATTTTTAACAGTCAATATTTTTCCAAAGCATAAATGGTCTAAACTGTCATTTGTGTATCATTTAGTTTATAATTTCAACAAAGCTACAGGGCCAATTAATTGGCTAGGTAATGAATAAATATACCCTTCCACTATTTTTCTTTTGTAAAGAGACTGAGGCCATTAAACATCAAAATAAATCAGGTGAGCTATGAATTTTCTTCAAATTATTTTGTTGTGAATTTGGAGTTTTGCACTCCTGCCTCTCCCACCATCTCCCCAGTTGTAATTGTGTGTTCTCTGTCAAAACTCCCATGGCACACTTGTTGCAAGGCAGAAATTCAGGCTCCATTTTTTTTCAAATGGTCTTGGAAAATATTTTGATATATAATATTTAGTTAAGCACAATTCAATTGTTTTAAAAGAGATATAGAGTAGGGAGATGTAAAAAAATTTTATATCAGGGACAGGAAAATTAACCTGCATGTGTAATAATGTAACCAAAATTAACCTGCATGTGTAATAATGTAATTGTCAGCCCCGAACCATTATCATCGTGGCCTGCCTTTCTGATGAAATGTCAATGGTGGAATATTGCATGATGAAATGACCTGACAACATTGATGACAAAATGTCAATGATAAGATGCTATATGCAAAAGTGTCCCTACAATGAAACATTGTATAACAAGATGTCCTTATGACAAAATGGTCAACAATATGTCACGAGAACAAATGAGTACACACACACACACACACACACACACACAAAATCACCAAGCAACTTGGTTGCCTAATTACTTTCAATCTAATTTACATTGATTGAAAGTCTTTTTACTTTTTCAATCAGAGACTGCTAGCACATTTAAATGCCAAAAAATTTTTTTTTTTCCCTTTCTGGGACACTGCAGGTGGCCCCTTTCATCTCTGTGCTTCACACTACAGAATGTTGCAGAGCAGGTGATCCTGGCATCTCTGAGTCAAGAGAGCTAGTTCAATCGCCTGCTTTGCGTTCCCCACCTCTCCCACCTCCTTCCCAGTTGGAACAGTAAGTTCTCTGTGAAAGCTTCTGCAAATGATGACAAGAAGGAGAGTTCTCAGGGAAAGCAGCTGAGCTTTCATGCAAGTAAAACTGTTCCAAATGTAAAACACATTTGAAAATCTAAATGTGTGCCCCTGAAACCACATCAATAGAACCTTTAATGATCTTCAGAACCAGTCTTTTTTTTCTTCCAGTCAGTAGGAAGATTGTTTCAAATCTGTTTGTGCCTGAAGCACTTTTGATTGTGACAGTCTTCTCATTCATGGGCTAAACATGGCGTCCCACTGGAAGTGCCGTCCAGGTTCACAGCAATACACTATGATATGAAAGTATAAACAGAAGTCAGAACTGCATTTCTCCTCTGAGATAACAAGTGCAACTAGACTTTCACACTGCCTATTATGCCATAAAAAATAAAAGGGAAAGGAAAATAAGACCTACACTATGTCAGCTGCCTCGTTCATGGGAATGACACTTACCTGGTCAATATGGAGCCCTTTAAATGACTTCTCTATGGATAGTTCCTTGCTCCTAACCAGTTGTTAAAATTTTCCATAAGATAAACAGATATTAACATCAATTTGAACTTCTTTCTGACTTTTGTGGGTTGGCTAAATCATAATTGATTGAATAATGGATTTTTTAAAAATATTGGCTTAATTTTCCTCTTTTGGTTTAAATTTATGCCCCCGAAATAGGACTTAGTCATAGCCGAGTGACTGGGACCCCCTCCCCCCATATATAAAGATTTAAGTTTCTTGTAACCTTCTTTCTCATAGTAATGAGCTGACTGGATAAAATAATGCTAATGTTCTATATAGATGGATATGCTCCACCCTCATTATAGAACTATTTCAAAAGCCAAGGATATTGAAAGTTATAACCGTAATGTCAGCCCTCATGACTAAATCATGAGGCACATGAGTTTTTCGTTTAAATTTGATGTTCTCATGATCTCAATATTTTTCATGCAAATCTTGTTATTTCTGCATCCTTTCACACTCCAGCTTAAATTGCTTGTCAATCGCCGTGCTTTTCTTGAGTGCAGCACTTCTGAGCTCCAATACGATTTTATACATCTATTTATATCTACTTCTTTAGTATATTTTTCCTTAAAGAAGACATTGGTACAGCATTCCAAATCACATTTAATGAAGTCTTTTGAATTGGAAACAGTGACTCTGGAGGCCAAAGGAGATGCGGCAAGATGACTGGTTTGGTCAGGAGATAGGTATGCAGAGGAACTGTAGGTTAAGAGAGGAAGAAACCCTTTTATATTTTAATATTTATAATATTTTTAAATATTATAACTAGAGTGCTTGCATAAGGGTTGATTAGAGCAAGGGCAAAGCCTTAAACTAGCAAAGAGAAGCACCATAAAATAGGAAGATTATTATAAATTTAGTTAACAAAAATGGACTTTTGAAAGTGCCCTCACAAAATAACCCTTGACATCTCAAACCTTTTAAGGGAGCCCACTTTTTCAGAACTTATAAGTCCTTAATTTTTAATATATTAGACAAACATTCTCTCTCTTTTTAAAGTGAGCATTATTTCTGATTACCATAATATTTACTGGTACCTTAGAAATCTTACCTTAGAAATTTAAGGGGAAAAGACCAGAATTAAATGTACTTCAGTCATATCAGTGCTCCCACTCTTTCTGAATTTTGCAAGATTTTTTCCTATGGAGATCTACAATTGTACAGACAAGTTTTGGTCCCCTGTGCATCCCCTAACCACTACAGTGCCCTACCTTGTTCTCTTATGCAAGGCAGCATATCTTGTAAAATCAGCTTCTGTGCTTACAAGGGGCTGGAATGTCACTAGTATAACAAGACATGCCATAATGTGTACTCGTGTAGCTGAAGACACTTCTAATTGATTATACATTTATTTGCCACACCACTATTCTCCTTGGAATATTGCTTAAGAAAAAAAGTGTTTGAATAATCACATACAGTTTTAGGGATTCCTGATGTTTGCTAATGAATACACTACAAAGCTTTATTTTTCTGATGTGTTTTCAAATGTGTAAACTACTTATTGCTTTTTCCATGCATTTTTATATTCCAGAGGATTCTCTAGTGACAGAACATTTTCAATCATTACTTCTCTTTCGTGGAATCAATTACCTCCTGATAGATTCTCTTTCCAAGTTTAAAATTGCATTTAAAAACTCATCTCTTTTCTGAATTCTAATTGGGTGTACTTTGAACTCTCGATTCTTTTAGTGAATATTTGTTTATGAATCTATGATTTAAAGGGCTCGCCAACACATTTATGAACTGAGTGTAATATTCATTATATAATATGTAATATCTTTGGGAAATTACACTTTTAAATAAAGATTCTACTTATGCTCAAAGGAAAGTCCAAAAGCATAATCTTGACAAAGTAAAAGTTGAGACAAAATTATGTATTTTAAGCATAATGTGCTTTGCCCACAGGATTTATTTAAAGTCACATTTAAAAATAGAATTACCTATGATTGTCTTCCTCTTACATTTAGAATCATACATAGTAGATGGTTTTCCATATCCTTAGTACACATCAGCCCATCAGATTTTCAACAAATATTGTCATATACAAACCATTTTATTTATATTCTGCTATTTTTTCAATAACACTGTGAGATAAGACTTTTTAGTTCTTTTCAGATGAGAAACATGGGAAAAATCGAACTAAAATCACCTATAAGAATTTTCCCCAATTAATTAGCAGCAGAATGGGGATTTAAACCTACATAGAGCTCACTTCAAAACTATTCATATTCTTTCTAAAATGGTACCATATCTGTTAAAGTAGATGGTAAAAGATTTTTGAATCATGTGCAGTTTTATCTATAAAAGGAATTTCAGATTTTAGAGTCACTCCTTTTATTAAAAATAAATCTTACTGCTTGTTTAACTGATATTTTTAGTCATCAGTATGAGCTACTGAGTAGAAGGTATTAATGCTCAATGCAGATATGGCAACTTCTCTATCTCAAGGTCACAAGGAAGACACACAATGACATGCCTTGGAAATAATGTAAGCTTTTATTCCCTAGTACAGCATTCTGTAGGATTTAGCACTATTATTAAAAGTGCCAAACAGTAAAAATCTCAACCCAGTTCCTTTAGACTTTAGGTGAGTGAGTAAAAATCCAATCTTTTAAGCCAGGCTCACAAAATTTCATTCTTTAGTCTTTTTTGACTGGCCAGTGTCTTAAAAGTCTTTCAAAAGTTTACTTCACCCATATGCTCTATCTTTCTTTAAGTCTATTTGGCTAATTTATATCTGCTTCTTAATATTTGAGTTTGCAGCTCTTGCTCTGACCTGTCATGTAAGGAGTCTCCTTTTTGTACTATGGTTCTACCCATTGTTCTCCTTAAGTATTTAAACTGGGTTGAGGTTAGTGTGAGATGATTTTACCTTTGACCCAAAATGTGAAAGAGTGTCAAAAAATTCAGTAATCAGGATGTGTAGTACTTGCAATAATTCATGATGAACAAAATTAAGGTGTCATCTGTTAGGTAGTAGTTAACAATGAGCAGTGTTATGGTTTAGAGGTGAGGTGTCTCTTCAAAAGTGGGGGACAATGCAAATGTGTGAGATAATGCAAGAAGGTTTGGAGGAAAAATGATTGGGCTACAGCCTTAATCTAATTGCTGAGTTAATTCCTGGTAGGATTAACTGAGTGGTAACTGGAGACAGGTGGGGTGTGGCTGGAGGAGGTGGTTCATGGGGGCCATGGCAATGGGGTATATATTTGTATCTGGTGTGTAGAGTCTCTCTCTCTGCTTCCTCATGATCATGTGAGCTGCTTGCCTCCAGCACACTCTTCCGCCATGATGTTCTGCCTCACTTTGAGCTCTGAGGAATGGAGCCAGCTTTCTATGGACTAAGACCTCTGAAACTGTGAGCCCTCAAATAAACATTTCTTCCCTAAAATTGTTCTGGTCAGATCTTTTAGTCACAACAGCAAAAAAGCTGACTAAACCAAGCAATGACACATGACCCAATAACATAGCAGGGTCACAGTTTCTTTAAAAATTACCTTTAATGGATGATTAGGTAACTTGTAGAACAAAAACAGGTATATTAACCCTGCGAATAAACATGAGAAAACAAAGGGAGTCAATTAAATACATCAAGAAGGAAAGCTTAATGGGGTTAACTCCTGACAGGATCTACTGAGGTCCTCGTAAAGTTAGGATTTATGGCCATATTTCTCAGTGTATCTCAAAAGGGAAATTTCATTAATAGCACAAGTGCACTAAGATGAAATTTGTCCAGTGGTGACCCCACCCAGCTCCTGCATGAACATAGGATCGACTTATAGATGAAGTCCTCCTGAATAGGATGGTTGCCATGACAGTTCCAGAGAGGACCAACTAGAATCAAAAACTCCTCCACCCAA
Source organism: Tamias sibiricus (assembly GCA_025594165.1). NCBI lineage: Eukaryota > Metazoa > Chordata > Mammalia > Rodentia > Sciuridae > Tamias > Tamias sibiricus. Next base: position 35,827,079 of record CM046668.1, read on the forward strand.
AGTAAAGGAGGAGAGAGACATCTCATTGGTAAAAACTGCAAAAGCTGGGCCCAGCTCCCAAGGCAACTATCAAGCAGTAATAAATTTGGAAGCAGCATTGCTTCATTTGTCTTTTTTTGCTTGGGGATGATCCACTCTCTTGAGAATGTTCTTTGCTTGAGCCTTTCTTTACTTTCACTCAAAATTAAATTTTCTTGATTGAGGTTGTGTGCCTGGCTAACATTTCTTTCATTGGGACATAAGAACCAAAATTTTGAGCTCCCACTCTCCTGTGACCTGTCTAGTCCTTGCTCCAGTATGAAAACTGCCCTCCAGAGACTGATTTTTTTTTTCTTTCAATCTTGAATCCAAGGCCCTTCTTCTTTCTTTCTTCATTAATTTCTACTTCTCTTATCACCTGGTCTGAAAAATGTGGGAGTAGTAGCCAACCCAGATTGGAAGAGCTCAAACTGTAAGCCCATGTGGGCTTTATTCAGTGTAGGAGCCTACATTCAGTATGCTTCAAAGAAGTCCTCTGTATAGTCGATAATTTTAAAGCAACAATAGCTAACATTTATTGAACATTTACATTTAGACTCTGTGCTAGGCACTTTATCTAATTATTTTACTAATTTCTGGCAAGTATCCTCTGCAATAGAAACTGCTGTCATTCCTAATTTACACAAGTCTAAACTACTCAACTATGTTATATTAATGATAGTATAGTTTAGATAGACAGTTTTAAAATAGGACATTAAAACCACAGAATACACATTTTGAAAGAGATAACTAAGACTAATCCCGATCCATAAATAAGAGACTGAATTAGTTTAGGAAGCAATAAAGTGTTTTGCTAAGGGAGTTTGTTGTATAAAACTTGTCATGGCAAAATTTTTAGTTATTCTCTTTCTTTTTATATTATTATTATTATTATTATTATTATTATTATCATTATTGGAATAATTTCCCTGTCCACTGGAACCAGGAAAATTTACTTCCTAAAGGGGAGAAAACGTATATGTTATGGTTTGGATGTGTGAGACAAGCTCACGTGTGAGACAGCGCTAGAAGGTTCAGAGAACAAATGATCGTGTTGTGAGAGTCTTAACCCAGTCCGTGATATAATCTCCTAGTGAGGATTAACTGAGTGGTAACTGAAGTGGTAGGGTGTGGCTGGAGGAGGTGGGAATTGGGGCATAGTTTTGGATATGTATTTGTATCTGGGGAGTGGAGTCTTCCTTTCTGCTTCCTGATAACCATGAGGTGAGTTGCTTCCTTCTTTGGCTTCCCTTTACCATGATGTTCTGCCTCACTTTGAATCCCAAGGAATGGAGCCAGCTTTCTATGGACTAAGACCTCTGAAACAGTGAGCCCTTAAATAAACCTTTCCTCCTCTATAGTTGTTCTGGTCAGATCTTTTAGTCATAGCAGTGAGAAAGCTGACTAAAACAGTTTAGTTTAGGACAAAACAAAAACACTTGCTTTAAATTTGAAATTAATTTTTAAAATTATCTTGCAGATACTACAAACTTGAAAGCCCACACTTTTTAAATTGCTGTGGTCAGATATTTGCTAAAAAATGAATAAATTTTATTTCCAAATGTTTGGTTTAAAATATCAAGAGCCACAGCTCAGAGGCCTCAGGTTCAGCTCTAATGTAAGAGCTTCCAAGTACACACTGGTTAGACCAGCAGGAGTGCGAGGGAAATTGGAGGTGTTATTAGGATTAGGTGTGCTGGCCCTTTGTGTTGAAGAAGACAGCAAGCACTACAGAGAAGCCCCACCTCCATCATGATGGCTGAGCAGTCTCTAGCCCTGACTGTGGGCCTGAGAGTAGGGTCACATTATGGTGGTGTTATATGTCTCAGGATTGTGCAGAGAAAACAGTTAATGGATGCATTTAGAACAAAGAGGATATAGGGTGAACATACTTGCAAAACAGAGGCTGTGATGGGACTCAGACATCTTCAGAGGATGGATGGAGATGGAGCATGCTCAGCAGACCTTTAGAGGATGGAGATGACCGTAAACCTGTAGCATTTCTCCACTTCTCCCTCCCATCTACATTTCCCTCCATGTTAAAATGCTACTTCCACCTTCCCTAGAGCAAGAGCTATCTAGGGGAGAAGGAAGTCCAGAAAGGAGTGAGGAAATACTGAATGGACTGATGGTCATCTCAAAATGTTTAAGATTGAAACTGGAAATGACTATGTCTAATCTATAATTTGCAAGATTGAAATTTTAATTTTCAGAAATGGAAAATAGTGGAATAAATTAAGATCACTTGGAGACAATCAATGAGAGATCTACCTTTATATAACTTGTTTTCTAATTTTAAAACTTAGATCAACTACACGAAAATAATAATGTAAGCTTCAGTTATCTAGAAAATTGACTTATGTGGAACACTGTTCACACGCTAGGGTAGAGGAGCATCATTTTGTGTAAAAACATAAATTACATTTCATTATCCATTCAACAATAGAATCAGAAGTGTAAACTTTAACATTCTAAAGATTATAATATTACTATCATATATATTTTATGATTACTATGAATTATGATTTAGAGATACCAGGTTCTACCAAAAACAGACTAGGATATTTTTATGATCAGACATCAACACTGATCTAACATTTCTCCTAGTATTTTCCAGGCTATCAAATGAGGTTTGATGATTTTTACTCACAAATTCATATTCATTTTTCTTATTAAATATCTCCTATGGTGCATTTTACTGGGGTTTCATATATTTCTCATTCTAAATTCAGTTTGTGTTTAAATTGTAAGTAGCACACCCTGGAAATCAGCAGAGGGGAAATGAAGAAATTGGAGTACGAGGACAGAGAAGCCACACTTTTTGGTTAGTCTCCTGAACCTTAAGTATTGATGAAAGTTACAACATCAGACCCTGAACTTCTTTCAGCGACATGCTCAAGGTGAAAGAAGTTTTGTGCATATAAGGGTATATCCTTCTAGGATTCTGCTTAAGAAACATCAAACATTCTAATAAAATCAGGGGGAAAAATTTGAAATTTTTAAGAAACCCCAAATATAGAAGTTCAAAGAAAATGCTATGCTTTGGCAGAGATCTCAGACATTAAGATCATATTTTTGTCTATTGGAATATTTTTTTCTCATTATGTAGAAGGAAAACCAAGTCTAGTGAGATAAGGTACAAAAACTACAAATACTTGAATTCAGTAAAAACTTTCCCTTCTCTGAAATCAGGGTGAACAACTATAACAAACTTTGGCTACCGTGAAGTAGGGATCCTCCTAGACACCTATTTCTTTCCATAATTATTTGATAATTTTGAATGTTAAATTTTACAATTTCTTTCTTTGAATTAACCAACATTTCAACTTCGAATAGTGAAAGAAGAATCTCTCTCCTGGGCTATATATTTAGAAACATCACCTGTCATCTGATAGAATAATTATTGTTATTTTATTTTCTAGATTAAAATCAAAGGCAGGTAGAATGCAAGTAGGGATTGCTGGGAAGAAGGCCAGAGGAAACTGGAGTTAGAAATGTAAAATGTGTGCAAGAGTTTGTCTAAGAAAAAAGCAAAATCACTATGTTTGGAAAAGGTTGAAATCTCATTATTTTGCAAGAGGTACATTAGCAACTGCAAAGGCTTCAGGAATTCCAGGTAATCAAGAGTCTTAGAAGCTCACTGAGCCAGCATGCTACTTGCCATGAGTGCTGCCTCTGTAAAGCAGATTTTTCATTTTCACATTAATAGCATGGTTGAGAAGCTCTTGATAGAGTAGCTTCTGGGGGAATGGAATTTGTCTGAAGAAGAAATAAGCCTGGAAAAGCTAGAGTAGCCATAACTAAAGGCTGAAATTTACTTCCCTACCAGGCCCTATTTTTTTTTTTTTTTTTTCCTTAGTGGGAGAACCTCTGTTTTTGAAATTTTGGTATGTTTTTTTAGCAATCTAGGCTTGTTTTAAATTATTAGGATCAGGAAGGAAGTGATTTTAGGATATATCTTGTCAGCAGGTTCTTTTTTGATAAAATAAAATGTTTGAAGAGACAGAAAGAAGATGCCTGATGTCTCCCCAGATTTCCCTGAACAGTGGAATTCATGATGAATCTTTAGCTCTCTTTACTCTCTGTCTTCTATTACTCCTCTAGTCACTGTAGCCAGAGGTAAAGTGATTGCAGGTCCCTCTCTTCATTTCCACCTCTTAACTCTGCTCCTTGATCACACTGCTCTTACCTTTGCACATTTTCTCCCTGATGTCCTCATTTCTTCATTGCACCATTTCAAGCATAGATTTCCCTGGTGGAGAAATATAACATTCTCTGAAAACAAAGCAGCTGAATTTGATACTAATGTAGATAGTCTAGACAATGTAGCAGGAGTTTTAAACAGAAAAACCAAAGCCAAATAGAAAATAAAAGGAAAAAAACCAAATAAGTGGGGAATAAAGTGATGACCTTGGATTTAGGACTCATTACAACCTGGAACAATTTACTCCATAAATATGCAAAGGAAGGTTTGTATTTAGAGGAAGGCTTAGTGCTTATTTGGGTTTTGCTTTTTGTGTGTTTTCTGTTTTTTTGAGATGCAGTTCCACTGTGTTGCCCAGGCTGGCTTTGGACTCCTGGACTCTAGCAATCCCCATTCCAGTCTCTGGAACAGCTGGGACTACAAGCATGAGTCAGTCACCACACCCAGCTCAGGAGACTTTGTTTTTTTATAGGACCAAGAACGTTTCACTGGCATATTGAAAGGTTATTAAATTTCATCCCTTTTCTTATATGATATGATATATTATGTTGAGGTTCATCAACATATTTCAATATGCAAAGGTATATAGGTATGTCTAAAGCCTTAGTATATCATGTTAGATTTTTTTCCAATATCACTCCCCAGCTCTTCCCTCTATAATGTTAGATTTAATAAAGTTTGCATAAGTAAACTCCATATAATATGCAGACAACACTTTGTATATATGGATTCCTCATCCATGGATTCAATAAGCTGCTTCTCTACTGAATACAAACAGAATTTTCTTTCTTGTCATTATTTCCTAGATATTATATCATATCTACTATTTGTATATAATTTATATTGCATTAAGTATTATAAGTAATCTAGAAGTGATTTAAAATATCTGAGAAAATATACATAGGTCATATGCAAACACTATATCATTTTATATACATGGACTTGAGCACCTGAAGACTTTGTATCCATGTGAGTCCTGGAACCAATCTTCCATGGGTACTAAGGAATAACTGTGTACTATTTTGTAGTTTCATTCCTCTGTAAAAACAGTCAAAATAATACAGACTCTCTAAGAAATAAAAATGGTATCAAAGTATTATTTCAAAGAGCAGTATTAAATCTTAAAATTGTATTTCACTATCATGGCCCTTCTTACTCTCTACCTTGCTCTTTATTACCATCATTTTTAATTCTTAATTTTTTTCTTTTATGTATTTGTGTTCATAATGATTTCATTTGCATATACATTGTGAATTGATTGCTGCATGAAGCTAGTTAACATGTCTATCACCTCACATGGTTACTGTTTGTGTGTGTGTGTGAACACTTAAGATCTACTTTCTGAGCGTTTTTTATCAGTAGTTACATTAGATCTACACGTACAAGTTTGTTGACATGTCTTCCCCTTCCCTCTAGCTCCATCCCTAACCACTACACTCTGTTCTAGTTTCTAAGCTCTGGTACCGAAACCCAGGAAGAAATCTCGGAGGCAAGTTTGTACCTTTGACAATGCTTCTTTCTTCTCTCTTCTTTCCCTTCTGTCCTCTAGCCTCGCTGGCCAGTCATACCCTATTAACCACCTGCCTACGTTACACTCTGTTGCCCGACTGACTGAACTCCGTTCTCCTTGGACTTTTAAGAATCCAACAGTCACATACTCAGGTGGAACCATGGCTTACTAGCTACAACAGCCCCCTAATTAGGGCTTCTTCAAAGTTTGTTTTTCTCTGACTTAAGAATAGGTTTGTTTTTATTTCCCTTAATACCATGTACTTCAGGTTCATCCATGTTGTGGCAAATGATAGTACGTCCTTCTTTTTTATGAGTGAATAATGTTTTATAGGACAATATGTATTTGCATATATTTACTTATATGCACAAACACACAAATACCACATTTTCTTTACTTATTCATCCACTGGTGGACACTTAGGTTCTTCCCATGTCTTGGCTATTGTGAACTACGCTGCAGTGCAGGAGGAATACTGATATTGCCTTGAGGTTCTGATATTTTTTCCTTTGAACAAACACCTACAAGCGGGATAGCCCAATCATGTAGCAGTTCTATTTTTAAGTTTTTGAAAAAACTCCATACACTTTTTCATAATGATTGTATCAATTTACTTTTCTACCAGCTGTGTACAAAGGCTCTCACATCCGTGCCAACATTTGTTATCCTTGTCTTTTGGCTAATAGCTACTCCAAAGTATAAGATCATATCTCATTGAGATTCTGATTTGAATTTCCTGATAATGATCTTGAGTGCCTTCCCATGGGTCTGTTGGCCATTTTTTGTCTTCTTTGGGGGGGGGGGGGGAAAAAAAAAAAAAAAGAAAACTACTTAGGTCTTTAGGTCTTTTTCTCATATTTTTGATCAGGTCACTTGGGTTTTGTTTTCTTTGCTATTTAGTTGTTTAAGAATTTCTCATGGGCTGGGGTTGTAGCTTAGTTGTAGAGTTCTTGTCTAGCATGTGTGAGGCACTGCATTCAATTCTCAGCACCACATATGAATAAATAAAATGAAGATCCATGGAAAACTAAAAAAAAAAAAAAAAAAGAATGTCTCCCATTTTATAGTTTCTTATTTCATTTTGTTGATTATGTTGATTATTGTCTTTGCTATGGAGAAGCTCTTTAGTCTGAGTCACATTTGTTTATTTTTGCTGTTGCTGCCTGGGCTTTTGATGTTATGGAGAAAACATCGATGAGTCCAATGCAAAGGAGTTTTTCCCTGTTTTCTTCTAGAAGTTTTACAAGTTTGAGTTTTATATTTAGGTATTTAATCCACTTGAAGTTCATTTTTGTGAGTGATAAAAGATAGAGATGCAAAGTTCATCCTTTTGCAATGTGGAGGTCTAATCTTCCTGTTTATTGAAGTGACTCTTTTCTTCATTGTGTTTTCTTGGTAGCTTAGGAAGATCTGCTGGCTGTGTATAGTTGGAGCTGTTTCTAGGCTCTCTGTTCTGTTTCATTGGTCTATGGGTATGTTTTTTTGTTAGTACCATACTGTTTTAACTACTATCACTTTGTTATGTAGTTTGAGGTCAGGAAATGTGACGTCTCAATGTTGGTTCTTCTTTTTCAAAATTGCTTGAGCTATTTTAGGTCTTTGGTGGTTCCATACAAATTTTAGGGTCTTTTTTCCATTTATGTGAAAAATGTTGTTAGAATTTTGATATGGATTTTATGGTACTTATAGATTGCTTTGTGTATATGTACACTTTAACTGTATTAGTCCTTTAGATCTCTGACTATGGGATATCTTTACACTTATTTATATGTTTTTCAATTTATTTAATCAATGTTTTATAGTTTTCAGTGTACAGATGTTTCACTTCTGTGGTTAAAATTATTCCTAAGTATTTTATTATTTTGATACTATTACAAATGGGATTTTAAAAATTTCTTTTTCAGAGAGTTTATTTTTAGTGTATAAAAACACAAATGTTGGTTTTGTATGCTCAGCCTTACTTAATTAGTTTATTAATTTTAATAATTTTTTGATGGAGTCCTTAGGGTTTTCTACACATAAGATCATGTATCTGCAGTCAGAGATGATTTTACTTCTTTTTTTCTGGTTTGGATGTTTTAAATTTATTTTTCTTGCCTGGTTGTTCTAATGAGGACCTCTACTGAATTCAAGTGGGGACAATGAGTACCCTGTCTTGTTCCCCATCTTGAGGAAAAGCTTCCGGCTTTACTCCATTGATGATGAGGTTAGCTTCAGGGTTGCCATGTATGGCCTTTATTATGTTGAAGTACATTTTTTTTTTTGTATGCATTTTGTTCAGGGTTTTTACTATGAAGGAATGTTGAACTTTACAAATGATCTTTCTAATCCATTGAGATGATTTTTATCCTGTATTCTGTTAATGTGGTGTTTCTCCTTTATTGATTTGTGGATGGTGAACTGTCCTTGCATCCCAGGGGTAAGTCCTGTTTGATCATGGTTCCTGATCCTTTTAATGTGCTGTTGAATATGGTTTGCTAGTATTGTGTTGTGATTTTTTACATTTATGTTCATCAGAGATATTGTTCTGCAATTTTTAAATTCTTGGAATGTGAAATTTTTAGTTCTTGTTTTTGGCACCAGAGTAATGCTGCCCTTATGTGATGATTATTGAAGATTTCCCTCTCCTTCAGTTTTTTGAAAGTGAGAAGGATTGACATTGATTCTTCTTTAAATGTTATTTATTGTTGCTAAAATGTTTTGATTCATTTTTTTATTTTTTTTCTTTGATCCATCAGTTGTTCAGGAGTATGTTGTTTAATTTCCACATAGCTGTGAATTTTCCAATATTTCTTCTGATTTGACTTATACTTTGATTCCATGGTGTTCAGAAAATATAATTGGTATGATATAATCTTGAATTTGTTAAGACTTGTTTTTATTTTACATTATTATTATTATTTTGCCTAATGTATGATCCATTCCTGGACATACAAATATATATTCTGTTTCTGTTGGATGGAATATTCTTTATGTGCCTATTCAGCCCATTTGGTCTATAGTGTAATTTAAAAGTCTGTATTTCAAATTGATTTTCTGTCTAGATAATCTTTCCCTTGTTGAGAATGGGATATTAAAGTTTCTTATTATTATTGCATTACTGTTATTTTTCCTCCAGTTCTGTTAATGTTTGCTTTCTATATTTAAGTACTCCATGTTTGGGTGCATAAACAGAATTGTTTTGCCTTCTTGATAAATAGACCCTTTTATTACTAGATGATAAATGACCTTTTTTATTTCTTGTGTCCATATGTGTCTTATAGTCTATGTTTTCTGATACAAGTATAGCTACCTGTACTCTCTTTTGGTTGCCAGTTGCATGGAATATCCTTTCTGTCTCTTCACTCTCAGTGTATTTGTCCTTAAAACCAAAGTGAGTCTTTTGTAGGCAACATGTAACTGGATGCTATTTTTAAAATCCATTCATTTACTCTATGGTTTTTGATTGGAGAATTTAGTGTATTTATATTTAAAGTATTATTGATAGGTAATACTCATTATTGAAATTTCCTTTTTTTTTTCTATTTTATAGACCCTTTGTTCCTTTCTGCCTATTTTCTTGTCTTCTTTGTGATTTGATGTTTTTTTGGAGTGATATGTTCTTTTTCTTTTTTTCTTTTTGGTACTGGGGATTGAATCCAGAGGTGTTTAATCACCATGTCACATGCCCATTCATTTTAATTTTATTTTTTATTTTGAGACATGTTGCTAAGTTGCTTACCTCATTAAGATGCTAAGGCTGGTCTTGAATTTAGGATCCTTCTGCCTCAGCCTCCTGAGTCATTGGGATTACAGGTGTGCCCCACCATATCTCACTTTACTGATATACTTTGATTCTTTTCCTTTAGATCCTTTTTTTGTATCTACTACAGGATTTTCCTTTTCAGCTGTTATGAGGCTTACATAAAATATCTTACAGTTACAACATCCTATTTTAAGCTAATGACAACTTTGATACAAAAATTCCCCCTTATATTTTAGATAATTGACCTTGCAATTGATATTTTTATATTGTATATCCATTATCAAAATTTTATTAGGAATACAGTTGTGACTTTAACTTTATGCTAGCATTTGAAAGTATTTTATGTACCACTGTTACAGTTTTAGAGAATTTTGAAATTTGATCATATATGTAATGTTACCAGTGAGTTTTATCTCTTTGTACACAATGTGACATTGTTAATTAGCATCCTTTCATTTTAGCTTAAAGAACTTTGAACATTTCTTTAAGGGGGGGGGGTCTAGTAGTGATTAGTTCCCTCAGCTTTGTTTGGAAAATTTTTTTATTTTTCTTCACTTTTGGAGTAGAAATTTGCTGGTTATAGTAGTTTTTTTTTTTTTTTTTTGTTTGTTTGTTTTTGTTTTTTTGGTTTTTTTTTGGTACCGGGGATGGAACTCAGGGGAATTCAACCACTGAGCCACATCCCAGCCCTATTTTGTATTTTATTTAGAGACAGGGTCTCACTGAGTTGCTTAGCACCTTGCTGTTTCTGAGGCTGGCTTTGAACTCACGATCCTCCTGCTCAACCTTCTGAGCTTCTGGGATTATAGGTGTGTGCCCCCGCATCTGGCTAGTATTCCTGATTAGTAATTTTTTTTTCTTTCCCAATTTTGAGTTTGTCATCCCATTATTTTTTGGTCTCCAATATTTTTGCTAAGAAATTTGCTTATGTTTTATAAAGGACTCCCTCCATTACATGGTTGGGTGGAGACATTGCCCATACTATGTGGTTATGTGTGGCCACTGGCTGGGCTTCTAGTCAGGCAAGACCTCAAGCTATGCTTGACATGACCTTGATGCTTGGATTTTTTGGAGCCTTTGCTCCAAAGTTGGACAGGTTTGCTGGCTGGGCTTTACAACTGTAGCCTGGACTTTGCCTGGGAATCATTGCTGGACAGAAGTGCTGACTATCCTTGGCCACACCTTAATGCTAGTTAGGCTCTGTGAATAGGTGGAGCTATTGGCTAGCCATTCTGGTCAGGTGAAGTCATCAATAGGTACATGGTTCCACCCTCAGGATTCCTGTGCTTGTTGTAGTTACTCTGCACTTCTTTGTTCTTAGCTAAACCCAGATGACCTAGCCCTGCTAATCCCCTGTGTCCCTATAAAGGAAGATTGAAGTAATCTTTCTGGGAAGTGCCTCAGAATCTGGGGAAACTGGATGTTTCACCTTGGGATCTCTTTTAGCATGATGTTGTGACAGTTCTGGTGCAGGGCCATGCAATCATAGTGAAATGGTTTATTTTATTTCTAATATGGCTTTTCTCAGGTTTTATTCTCCACAGGAATGCTTTAGTCTTGCATTTAGTGTGTGGGATTTTCCCCAAACGTCTGTCTGTGTATGGTTGCTAATCATCATTTTTGTGAATGGAGCTAGAGTTGGGAACCTCTTTTTCTTTTTTGTTGATGGCACAGTTAATTTATACATTTACCTCTTTGTTTACTTCCCATTAACAAAGATGAAGATTTAACTTTCTTACAGATTCTTCTATTTTGCTTCATTATTAAAATATCCATGGTGTTCTACATATTAGAGTCAACAAACCCCAGATAGAAAATTATCAGAAAACAATTGCATCTGTACTGAACTTGTACAGTATTTTTTTCTTGTCACTGTTTTCTAAACAATGCAGCATAACAATGTTTTATATCAGATTCATGTGGAATTAGGTATCGTAAGTAATCTAGAGATGATTTGAAATATATGGGAGAATGTTTATTTTGGGTTATATACAAATACTATGCCATTTTATATTAGAAACTTGAGCATCTGTGAACTTTGACATCTGTGAGGGGTCCTGGAACCAAACCCTGCAGATACTCTTTATATAAATACCATTTAACTCTTTATAAACACCACCAACTTTTTATAAATGCCACTTAAAATAGTGGTGCCAGGGCTATCATTAATTGAATTCTACAATTGTGCACTAAATTCTTTTGCAGACTCTATTGTATTTTGTGTTCTCAGAAGACATCTGTTGGACCTGATGAAATAGGGGCTTCAAAGCTGACCCCAGCATTGTCCATTAGGAGCTATATGACCTTAATAATTACTTAACTTTTCAATTAAATTAGTCAAATGTCCCCAGTTTCTTTACTTTAAAAGTGAATATTACTATATACCTATTTTGCACAAAACTATTAAATTTATTTACATGAAATGCTGGCAAAATGACTAGCATATATTACTACTTCCATTAATACTAATATTATACTAAAGAAGATAAGAACATGACACCCCAAAATATGCTGTTCTGGTATGTTTATCGTTTTAGGTTAAAGATATATTAAAAAAAAAAAAAGGCAGATATAGGAAAGGGAACTCTGACCTTCCAAAGAACAGGAGATGATATTCTTGTGTGAAAAGTGTCCTCCCTATATCCAGAGAGGAAGACATTTTTATCCACAGAGATAGAAAGTTGAAGAAGAAAACTAAAGACTTAGGTTAACAAATTTCATCAAAATTGTTTTACTCGTTAGTGAAAGAAGGGAGATTTCAACATGAATTTATGTGAATGACTTTCAAAATGTTACCAGTAATTTCCCAACTCTCTTATCAGGAGCAACCAAAGCCAGCCACACCACTTATCCTTTTTAGTTTGCAAAATCAAATAACCAGTCCATTGATCTCAGTAAGTGTCTCAGAATGGAGACTTTTAGACTGTTCAGGAAGTCAATCAGTGGAAGATTTAGACCTAAGTGGTAGGATATTTCTTGTTGGAACCTTTCATAGAACACTTGTCTCTGCTTTTCCAGTGACCAAACAGAAGACCAACTAAGAATCACAAGTGATGAGTGACGTTTTTATTTATTGCATCCTGGATAGATTGTGTATCATGTTAAGCTGGAACGGGCTTGTCTGCTCTTGAGCTACATAAGGTACCTCATCACCCCATTACTGCTAGGGGAGGGTCGAAGTCCAGGTTCTTTTCTGCTGCACTCTTGGGGTGTGACTTCTTATTGTCAGGTAGGGCTAAGTACAGTACAGCCTTCTCAGTTGGCCTTCACTGATATCACTGGGCTATCAGGGGCAGGGTCTCCTTGTTAATGTTCCTTAAGGAGCCAGCACTGACACCAAAACATGGTGGGAGAGACTCATTACTTCTGGAAAGTGCCTAAGGTCCAGGCTTCCCACTTGGCTCCTTCTGGTACCACTTAGGTAGGGAGGAGAGGGGACACCTCACCACTTCTAGTTGGGGTAGGTAAAAGTCCAAGTCCTGTGTGGTGTCCCTGCCAACATGAAACGAGGAGGCTTTTAATCTTCAGGTAGAGATGGAAGTTCCGACTCTGACACCACCCTGGAACGGGTGGGAGCTTCTTGCAGCTGGTTGAAGATCTCCGTTTAAGGCTTTCCACTTGACCTCTGCTGATCTGAGTGGGAGAGGAGCTACAGATTTCCTCTTGGTGGTCGGCAGGAGTCAGGTTTTTTCTAAAAGTTTCCTGTCTTGTTCTACTGCCTTTGATTAGTGCTTGTCTAGAGAGCAGGTGGCTATTGCTACTCTTTTCTTTTTATCTGCATCTACTGGCATGTGTAATATTTTTTTTTCTGTTGTTACTAGAATGAAATACCTGAGACAGGTTAACCTTATAATGAAAAAGAGGTTATTTAGTTCACATTTCTGGAGATTTAAGGGCAAGCCATTGATGTTTGCTTACTCTGATGAGGACCTTGTGGTAGAAGGCATCACAACAGCAAGAGGATATGTGGGAGGAAGAAATCAATTTCCAAAGAAGGAACCTATAGACAGACTGGGCCTCCAGTCTTTTTCAGGGACATGCACTTAATTGACCTAAGAACTCCCTTCCTGCCCCACCTCTGAAATGTTGCACCAATTCCCAATACTACCACCATTCTGGGGACCAAGTCTGCAACATTTGCAGAGGGACACACTTAAATAATATACAAACCATAATCACCAATCATTGGCTTTTCTGGTGGCTGCTTCTGTGCAATCTGGGATGTATGAGGCCAAAGGAAAACACAATGAATTCACTGTCACATTTTTCCGCAGGTCCTGAAACCCCAGTGGATCTGCCTTTCCTTCATGTGTTTGATTCATATATAATGTTCAGAGTTTAATTTTCATAGAAACAGTAGGGAGAAGGGGATCAACTCTCTCTCACCTGGAACTGGAAGTCCTGAACTGACTTTCAAGTCCTATGATTTTTGAACCAAATTAAAAAATTAGGACACTTCATTTCTAGAATGATATAAATACGTAAATGCAGAATTTGTTCTTAGACTTATACTGCTACTTCTGAACCTCATGCAGCAATTGCCATTTCTGTATTTCCTGTATTATATGTAATTAGTAATATAATGGATTTTGGGGGTGGAAATATGAAGCTATGGGGTTGGCCCTTTTTAGGCAGCCTTAACAGGAAATTTCTTTGAAAGGCAAATATCCATCCTCACCTGAGAACTCCATGGGTGAGACCTAGCAATCTGATTTTAAACAAGCCTTAAGGTGATTCAGATGTGATCTAAACTTTGAGAGCCACTGAACTATGGGGGTAATTGAGGATCCTTGTAGTTTAGTGTGGTCTACTGGTGGGAGAGTGCTTCCAAATCTACACATTAATAAATTGTGCTACACATGTGTGGCCCTGTCCTGGAGGCTTCTCATGCAGACATCTCTTCCTTTTCTTTAATTTAATGAGTGAATAAAATAATAGAACGTTGGCATACTTGAATACTTGATGCTGAAATAACTTGCAGTTACCTGAAAAGTCTTGGAGTGGAGAGGAAACTCAAATATACTCATTTCTACATGAATAATATTAATATAGCTTGAGCCTACTTTACACTCAAATCCCACAGGAAGAATATTTAAGGTTTTCTTGTATAAAGTATGCTTAAAATTCCACTGTAGGAATTATTATATTTTAAAATTATGCTTAAAATTCCACTACAGAAATTATTTTGAAGGAATTGGCATCTTTCAGAATGAAGTAACACACAAAAACTATCTTTTTTTTTTTTTTTTTTCAGTAGAGGAGGAATAAATGGAAAACGAATAGATCTAAGCCGGCTTTTGAAGAAGATCCAAGATATGCAAAGAGGCCATAATGAGAGGAGATGCTGATGGGGACTTCAGTGGGAGTGTGCCAACACAAACTTGGCTCCTTCACAAATTTGTCCAGGAATTGTGGTAAGTAGAGCCATTGTCTTGTAATGCAATGAGTGCCCCTCCATATATGACTGATTCTGACCAAGTTGGTTATTTTCATCCTGGATTATTAGCAGCCCTTATGGAATTTAGCAGTAATCTTACAATTTCTGTAGGTAGAGGGGCAGCCAGCTTTTAAGTAGGCTGTTTTCTCAGTGCTATGGCAAAGTACAAACTATGTACAGTGAGGGACTTTCTCCAACTCTGTTGAGCATCAACTTTATGGTGATTATTATAACTTAAGGATATCATAATTCTGGATTATCTTTTGACATTGTAGTTCATCATCATCTACCTCAAGGATTCTATAATGTTTAAAACCTCTCCTCTCTCAGGGGGCAGATAGAATGACATCTCACTTGCTCCCCTAAAAGGCACAAAATCAAATTACACCAAAAGGCTCCTTAGAGTACAGCTCTTTGCCAATTACTTGAATTATTTTGCAGCCACTTTGGCATATTTCCCCTCCAGATGAAATGAAAATCTTTTAGTCTGCACCAGTGAAGGATTTCATATTTCTTAGTGCTTCCACACATACAGGATAATGAGAATAAAAGCTTCTCGGCCTCACAGATCTTTCCTACAGTGCCATAATGCAGGGAAAATAACATCCATTTCTAACACGTGAAGCCCGCATATTTCCTGAAGAAGAAGAGAAAGACATTAACATTACACAAGAAAACTATTTGCTCTTTGCTTTAAATTTCCGAATTTGAGCACACCAGAGATTTCATACTTCAAAACTACATACATCTGTGCTGAGACATGGAGCCTCCGAGGTGCTTCATTATTGGCACTTAAAGCTGGTTTCACGAAACACCTGGTCTGAGTAAGCAATGTGATCACAGAGTGTCAGCAGGCGGACAGATTTTAAATGGAAGATTGCTACTTACCCAAAAGCCATTTTGAAGCTAAAAACAGCAGTATCAGCAAACCAGTAACAATAACTTAAATATCCCCAAGTACATTATTAACACTTCCAACCCTCTAAAGATCAGATGACTTATTGAAAGTTTTTGTCTCAAGAGAACATTTATCGTTTTATGAAAATACTACTTTTCATTGATAGCTTGACTTATCCTTTATTATTCCCATTGGCCCCTTTGTTTTTCTTTCTGATTGGTGGTATTTTTTTCTCTCCCAGTGCCTACTGCAGCATTCACTGAAATCACTACCCATTGCTCAGTATTCTTCCCTTTCCTCAACAGCACAGCCCTTAGCATTGAATCCTTTGCCTAAAGCATTAAGAACTGGAGGGAGGGGGGAAATCACTACCCATTGCTTTCCTTGCAGTTCTCATTTGAACTAGTGCTTGCAGAAATTGAACTGAACTTTCTTCACTGTCACTGTATCTGTAAGGTAATTGCCTCAACTTGTTGAGCCAATCGGAATTGCTGTTCTGGAGTTTTGCAAATGTGAAGAATCCAATGAAGCAATTTGTAAGCCATATGAGGTACATCCCTCTTTCCCCATTTGAAGTCATTCAGCTCTCTATGGGATTTTGTATGACCCTTATGAAACATTATGCTCCAGAATTCCATTTTAAAAGCTTCAAACATTAGTGTTTTTTTTTCTTAAAGCATTCTTATTTATGGGGTCATTTTTGTTATATGGTTCTTATATTAAATGAAGGGGGCTTGAAACTCTTTAGTAGTTCAATCTTTTGAATAAATCGAAGAAAAGAAATATCATTTTAAAATAGCACAAACACACACACAAATACAAATGTGATTGTGAAAAATATAAGAAGGAATATTTTGTTATAGGCTTGTGGAACATTTTTTTCCATTACAAAATTTGTGTCCAGTGCGGAGTTATTCAGAAATGCCTCATTACTATTGCTTCTGGAGTTGGGAAAATGGATTGTTTTAAGAAAAAAAGAGAGGAAATGAGAGTTTCATACCTTCAGAAAAAAGCACAGGAAACTTAGCCTTACCTGCTCTCTTGTTTAGAGACATAGAGAATGAACAAATTATGTATTTAAGTACTGGACCATATTTTTAACCTTGATGTAAAATTTAAAGTAGTTTCCTACATAAGGGAAGATATTGCTCTGACCCAGCTGAATCTTCACTGAATGCTTAACTAGCTAAATTATCCCCTTCATATTTAATGTCATGCTTGTCATTGTCTCTTCAAAGAGAGAATTACTAAAAAGTGGTTCAATTTTAAAAAATTTTAAAACATTTTTCTCTCTTGCAGAACAGTCATTAGAAAGATAAAATAATCACTTATCAAAATCATAACTCCACAGATCTTGTTACACATATTTACCTTCCTGTCTCATTCTTTTTCTTAAAAAGCCACGTTATTTACAAATTCTAGATCAATGTACTGGCTTAGCTGAGAAAAGTACTGTTGGGACTCAAGGCAAAGGTCTATGAAATTTAAGTTAACTTAAGACAGTGAAAGGGAATAAAGGCTATGTTGTTTTGGGAAGGTGATAAATTTAAGAAACTCAAGAATTCACAAGAATCAAATTGGGGTGGAGGACAGACAGAACTTATTCCAGTGTCATCCATAGCAAACAGCGAAGTCAACGTGGCCATTACAGAGAGATGAATGAAAATGACTGTGGGGTGATGACTGATAGGACTATTATTCCTGAACCCTCTGAAAGGGCTCAAAATCTGAGATTTTGATAGAAGGGAGCTGTAAAGGTTGTAAGAAAAAAATGGGGAAAAATAAGTGTATTACCTAAGGTTAATCATTATGATCTATTATCTAAGGTTTACGTGACCTTATTTTAGGTAGTAAGAGAATTTATACAACAACAGGATTATGTAAGATAGCTTTCTTTTCTTTAAAATCATAACAGACACGAGAGTAATTAAGTAGTTTTCTACTTAGCAACTATTTATCAAAGAACAAAGCTCATGTTTATGTGTATAGATGTTAAATTCAGTCAGTGAAAACACTTGGATACGCACAAGCAGATGTGCTGGTGACATTAGGATGTGGAACTGAATTTAAAAAGTCACTAAAGTTTTTCAATAGGAGGCAAAAATTGTTTCCAGATATGATGGTTGGAACAGGGGACTACTTGAAGAATATGGGACATTTGGAGAATAATCTTAAAAGTACTCAACAAAGAAAATTGGATGGGCAACTCAATAAGAGCTAAGTTATGTTTGGGAGGGCAGAAGAAGCTAATAGGGGATTTAAAAATATGGCCAAGAATTATGATGTCAAAATTCTGGAAATTGAAGGCTTTTCAGAGATTTGAGGAAGGAGGGTGCAGGCATGCTTACAGAGGATAAAACTCCCCATCAAAGTGCCCTGAATATGATGGCACAAAGTTGAAAAGTAATTAAGAGTGTAAAAATTGGTATAGATTTCTTCCACAAAATTACTTTATCTATAATTGGAAGAGTCTCAGTCCTGGCTAACTAAGGAGACTTTAATGCTAATTAGATTGTTGCAGTGACAAGATCTTATTTTTTCACATAAACATACTTTCCCCCCATTGACTACTAAAATATTTTCCTTTCACTTTATCACAGTAGCTCATTTTGATTACGTTCAGACCCCAGTACATCACCTACACCTACCCAGCTAATCTGAGTAATTAAAGAAAAATGATGCGTGATGCATTTATAGTTAAGAGAAATGAATATAAATCTCACACAACAGCTGGATTCCTATACTTGGCAACATGGCATGGTTTGAGAAAAGCAATCATCTTCTTTTCCTGTTGGCAAAACACTTCACTGGTCTCTCCAATTTGAGTCCTCTTCAGGATTTAGTGTCTTCTCACTTTGTAATGCACAGAACGCTACTTCCAGATGGACAGCCTTGTCATATGCTATTTTTATGCTGTACTTTAGAATTTTAAAGTGGGAGCAGTTATTCACCCAACATGAAATGTATCACTTATTGTATACATTGGAGCAGCTTTTCAAATCAGCATGCTCAACCAGCTGCTGATGAGCTTAGTACACTCAGGAAAGAAAGCAGGCTCAGTCAGCACACATTTAAAGTTCTTACTTGTGTGGAACTGGTAGGGATTGAGGACAACACAGAAGAGAAGAAGGTAAGATTCTTGTCCTTGAGGGGTTTCTAATCTAGTGTAGTAATTAAAACAAACACATACACTCGACAAGAATTTAAAGACAGAGAGCATAGTGGCAAATACCTCATGCATATCCAGGTGGTGAAAAATCTCTCTTGCTGTCTGCCTCTTTCTCAATTTTCTCTGTTAAGTACTTTAAACTTTTTTCTCAAAAGCTTCCATATTCTGCAAGTAGTGCCTGTTTCATCCATTATATCTAGAAATAAATTTTGCCTCCTATTGAAAAACTTTAGTGACTTTTTAAATTCAGTTTCATATCCTAATGGCACCTGTTTTAGCAGACTTCATGTCTGCTTATGAGTATCCAAGTATTTTCACTACTGTATTTGACACCTACACACATATGCATGTGCTTTGTTCTTCAATAAATAGTTGATAATGGTTGATAAGTAAAAGTTCTTCCAAGAGGGGTGGAGTGGGGGGGGGGGGGCGGAGAGAAGGAGGCCGGGCAGGGGGGAGGGAGAGAGGGAGAGAGATATCAAATTTGGACTGCTATATCAGAGAAGGCCTCCAGAAGCAGATGAACTTTCACTGAGTTTGAAGGCAATTATTGACATTTCAATGGGAAAGTTGCTATTTGTAATTTGAAAAGAGGTTAACAGAAAAAATATGCAAATGGTATTTGGAGCACTTAAATAACAGTTTTGGTTGCAGTGAAAAATGATGTGTAAAGAACTGAACTGAGGTATGACATTACAGAACTGGGTAGAGAATTAGGAATTTGGATTTGATATGGAAATACGACATGATAGTACTAGACATGATAGAAAGTTTGAAAATGACATTTAAAGAAGAATGGTTGGGCTGGGCATTGTGCACACACCTGTAATCCCAGCAGCTTGGGGGGCTGAGGCAGGAGGATCACAAGTTCAAAGCCATCCTCAGAACTTAGGCCCTATACCACTGTATGGGGGGGGGAGGGGGAAGAAAGGGCTAGGGGTGTGGCTCAGTGGTTAAGTACCCCTGGGTTCAATCCTTGGTCCCAAAATAAATAAGTAAATAAATAAGAACAGTTGAGTAACTGTTTACAGAAATACAGGGTGCAGATAACAAATCAGCTGAATAATTGTAGCATTAAAGGTATAACCTCTTGTTCTTTTAACCTGACTACAGAAAAAAAAAAAAGGCAAATTCATCAGTAAATTTTAATTCTCTGTATGAATTAATTCTTTTCAGATCAGTTTGCTAATTAGGCGTTTTATCAGGACAGTGCCTTGAGAAGTCAACAAAAGTTATTGCTTCCTTTTGGTTGGGAGAGAGATGGCAGGTAGAAATGTTTGCTGAGATTAGAAGGGGCTGGGGTTGTGGCTCATTAGAAATGTTGTGGGATTAGAAGAAATATCAACTTTTGGGAAGCATCTAGATAAAAAATATTTAAAAAATATTAATCTCTTTAATTAAAAAATACTTCTTCCTTTCTACGTATCGTGTACTTTTAATCACCAAATGGTATCAACTTGTACATCAGACTATTGTCAGCACCTCAAGCATCAAGTCATTTCTTTCTTGAAAGTAGTTTGAACTGATTTTGAGAGAGTCTCATCTTTTAGGTAAAGAAAGTGCTTAATAATCCTTTGTTCTTATCTGCTCTGTACCCCTGAGGAATATACTGTACATATGTTGATGAGTGAAGGTAGGATTCTATGATTCTGGGGGTGGGTGGACAATGGGGGGTAATGGCTACATCATTTCTGAAAGGTCTATAAGTGTTGATTTGGAATCCTGCCTTTTAACCTAAAATCACAGTCATGAAAATCATTCACAAGTTTTGGGGATGGAATGTTAAAGTAGAGGGCATCCTTTCACACAAATTTCTATTTTTTTTTTTTTATACTTGGCACATTATAATTATAGACGATGGTGGGATTTGTTGTTGCATATTCATATGTGCACACAATATAACAATATAATTTGATCATTTGTCTTCCCTAGTGCCTCAGCTCCCCCTTTCCCTCTTCCATCTGCATTTCCCTGATTCCTGATTCCTTTCCTCTAGTGGTCACCCTTTTATTTTCATGAGATCTGCTTTTTCCTCTCTAGTTTTCACAATTAAGAGAAAACATAGGACCCTTGACTTTTGAGTTTGGCTTGTTTTACTTAATAAAACTTTGTTGTTATTAACATTTTCCCCCAGAGACCTTTTCCATAACTACACAATGCTTATTATCCTTTAATATGCATTTAAATGTGAGTAGTAAGATGTGCACAGATAGCTACATGGCCTTCTCTTAATATTTTTATTAACATCTTGCTAGTTTATGTTGTTTAGTGAAAGTTCCTATGCTTTTTTAAATCGTTAAATTAAAAAAAAAAATGTTTAGCATTTATATAAATAGTTGCCATCCACTAGAAAAGCCTTTTTTTAAAATGCCTTTATCTTATTTATTTATTTTTATGTGGTGCTGAGGATCAAACTCAGCGCCTCGCATGTGCTAGATGAGTGCTCTACTGCTGAGCCACAACCCCAGCCCCTAGGAAAGTCTTAATTAATATTGATAACAAACTCACGCACCTTTCAAAGTGCTCTACTCTGCTTCATCGCATCATATGATTAAAGATTGGACAGTTGTAGTTGATGTCTATCTTAGCCACTCCGCCCTCTCTCTTCCTCATCCCTGTGGCTGTGTGCATCACATCCTTGCCTTCTGTCTTAAGATTCCACCTTTTCTTTTTTACCTTTTTCAAAGCACCAGTCTTGCTGCTGTTACTGAAAGCTCAGTTCTTGTCCCTGATGCCAATCCAATAACAAGGACATGATTTTGAGAAAGAGGCAAAAGAAGTTTTATTGCTTTGCTAGCAAAGGAGAGGCACAGGGGACTCCTGTCACAGTTGCTGTGATTCTGTCCATCATAGGGAGCTTGGGGGGGGGGGCGCTTTTAAAGAGGTGATTTAAAGGTAGCATTCCACATTTTCTGTGGAGTTGTAATTCATTTGTTAATCTGGGGGAGATAGTCATTTCTGAGATCATCTGGTGCCATCTCCAAAGTCTGAATTACATTGTTACTGTGGTGGGTGTGTGCTCCAGGGCAGATAACTATGCCTAGTATGGAGAAGAAAGGTAATCCCGTTTCCCCTGAGATTAGAAAAGGGGAGAGATTAGGGAGGAACAGGGAGAGAAGAGGAGAGAGAAACTTGCCTGTTTTAAAAATAAGTTGCAGAGACAGAACAGCAGGGGTTATATTCAAAGCATAAAGTGGACCACTGTTACATTACAGTTCCTTTTGGATTTGAACAAAAGCAATTACAGATTATTTTCTCATCATTGTGACTATGCTCATTTGGACAATAAAATAGAATAATTGAAATTGATATTGCTCTGAAAAATACAGGTATTTTATTTATGATACTTTTGGTTGTAAAAGAAAAAAATTGAAAAACTGTTTAAGTGATGAATGGATTTATTACCCCAGGTAAGAAACCAAGGGTATAATTTTTGCAGGGCTGGGAACTTCTGAGAAACTGAGGCAGCGTGAAGACTCCCCTTCAAACCCTGATTCTTGTGATCAAGTCAAAAAGTCTTCAGACATGTCACTCAGAGTAATTGGATTGATTTTATTAGAAGGATAGCAAAGGGTAAAGGTAAAGGGGACACACTCAAGGGAGAGAGTGAATTCTCTCAGAGAGGAGAGACAAAGCGTCCCTGTCTTTCACTCCAGTTCTATTGGGGATCCCAGAGAAGTTTTCAGAGAGTCCCGCCCAGGTCTACCTTTTGACTTTTGAATGATGGCAAGATGACATTAGACTTTCAAGTCCTCACGGCCATGACAACTCTAAGTCACTTTGGCCCATGCTGATGGGTTCTAATTGGATTCTTTTTTTATATCCATTTTTTAGTTGTAGTTGGATACAATACCTCCATTTTATCCATCTATTTTTACGTGGTGCTGAGGATCGAACCCAGGGCTGCGCATGTGCTAGGCGAGCGCTCCACCACTGAGCCACAACCCTTAACCATAAATTCTTACAGATGTTACTGTTCGGGCGAATTATCTTTATCTACTTGAGTTTCAGGATGTGGTCTGTGAAAAGAGTCACAAAAATCTCTGCCCTTTAGGGTTACTTGGGTTCTTTTAGTCAACATTATTTCTGGCCTGCGTTTCTTCTGCAGATAAATGGTAGTTTGATGAGGAATGTGACATAGCCTGTCCACCTAAGCCAGGCAGGGCTGCAGGTAAATTGCTTCTTGGGATAAAAAAACATCTGTGGGTCAGCACAGTGGGCCCATTTTATACAATTATATCCTTAACCTTGTGTTCCCACCATTTGCATCTGTCTTTCCCCTATCATAATTTTGGAGTTGTATCCTTTGGGGTGATTTACCTCATCTCCTCCAGTGATTTAGGTTTCTCAATCTCTCCATCTGTAACCTGTCAGGCTCAGTGTGCTGGCTCTTATCTTCAGTCTACTCCCTTCACAAATGTATTGCCTCAAAATTTTGGAGGCTGGAAGTCTGACATCAAGGTGTGGGCAGCATTCAACCCCTCTGAGGTATATGTGGGAGAATTTGTTCTATGCCTAGCTCTTAGTTTCTTGTGGTTTATTAGCAGTCTTTGGCATTCCTTGGCTTGTAGATGCATCATTTCAAGCGTTTTCTTCATCTTATGACATTATCCTTGTCTCTGTCTTTACACAGCTATCTACCTACTATGGAAAGAGCAGTAGTGATCCATACATATATAATAATACCTGTCATAATACTAGTCATATTAGATCCCACCCAATATGACCTTGTCTTAAATTATATCTACACAGATCCTATTTCTAAATTAGGTTATATTCTAGGGCATGAGTGTTAAGATTTCAAAATATCTTTTTTTTTTTTTTTGGAGGGGGTGAATAGAATTCATTCCATAACAGAGTCTTTGCTTTGTATTCTCATATAGCAAAGACCAAAAACTGATAGAGCAAGTGCTTCTTCTTTATTTTCTTTTGCCATGAGCTTCCACTCCACACACAGTACACTTCCCCAAGCATCTTAAAGGAAAGGAAAATGTCACTTGCCCTGCATAAATCAATCATAAAGGGAGAAGTAGAATTATTGGGATTGGCTTAGATGGAGAGATGATAAATTTGCTGTAAAGAACCAGGTAGGAAATATTTATGATTTCTTGGGCATATATTTTAGATTGCAACTACCTATTATAGCTCCAAAGCATTCACAAACAAACATTAATGAATAGCTGTGTCCATATATATGGAGAGACACACACACATATATATTTTTAAACAAAAATGGATGAATTACAGTGGATGAATTGTGCTTAGGGCCATAGCTTGTTGCCCCTGGATTAGACTAGTAACTCCCTTGAACATGCTGTCTTGCAAGACATTGGGTATAGCAGTTGGGATGTCTGGGTTTCTTTTGTAACTGGCCAGTTGTGTGACCTTAACAAGTTATCAATTTACTAATCCCTCTGACATTCTTTTTTTTTTTTGGTACTGGGGATTGAACTCAGGGGTGCTCTACCACTGAGCCACATCCCCAGCCCTTGTTTTTTTTTTTTTTTTTTTTTTTGTATTTTATTAGAGACAGGGTCTCACTGAGTTGCTAAGTGCCTCACCATTGCTGAGGCTGGCTTTGAACTTGTGATCCTCCTGCCTCAGCCTCCCAAGTGCTGGAATTACAGGCGTGCGCCACCACGTCTGGCTGACATTCATTTTTTTATGAGTAAAATGGAGGAATAGTAATAGTACATATTTTATATCTAGCATTTCACAGCATTTTTGCATAGATTAAGCAATAAACTAGAAATCGCTTGGGCCATTGTTAAATGGTTGGATTTTGGACATATGACCCATGTCCATATTGTGGAGAAACTTGAGGGGAAACACTTTATACCAACTTGCTATCCCCAATAGTATTCTTTCTTAGACTACCATTCCTTTACATGAATTAATAACTTTAACTATATATATGGATGAGTAATAGATACAAGGATGAGCTGTAGTACAAGATGTGGTAAGACTGCCAAGTTTAATTAATGATACTTATGGTGACCGCTGGAGAAAAATGAACTATAGGGCAATAGATTCAGCCTATGGATTTGGATTCTATTGGTCTCTGCAGTCAATACAGATCACCCTAGGATGGAAAGTGCAGTAGTGATCCATATTGATGGTAGCACCTGGTGAGCGAACCCTTCAAATTTGTGCTTGCACTGCTCTGGTTGGTTTTTATTGCTTTTGTGTGGATGCAGTTTAACTGATGCTTACGTCTTATCCCATCAATGCTACTTGCCCCATACTTCCTGGGTTCATAGCACTGGTCTTTACTCAGGGAGACAGAATCTTATACTGGCAAATAAGGCTTTAATTTCTTTTCTTCTAAGACTTACCTTAATGATGTCTTTCTACAGGATACTAATTAACAGGTAATTATTTCTTTTTTCAGGATGCCAATAAAATCTTGTGAGGATGACATTATCAAATAAGCCCTCCCATCCTTTTATTCAAATTACACATATATTTCTAATCAAAGTTGGGCTCTACTTTGCTAATTATTGAATTTTAGAATTTTAGAAAGGGAAGCAACATTTGTTATCAGGTGCAGACCAAGCAACTCAACACTGAAAAGAGTTTGACCATAGCCATTTAGCCTTTAGTGTTAGGTATTTGATGATCTCTATGATATGGAAAGTTTCAAAATATTTCAAGTTTAAGAGAGTAGTATAATGAATCTCCTGTGAACACATTAAAAGGATTGTGTGGGAAAGCCTCCTCAATATTCCGTTCCTAGCTTATCTTGTTTCTACTAAACTTAGGCTGACCACCATTGTTGGCTCCAGTAAATACATTACTGTTAATTATCTTAATACTCCAATTATTTCTCAAAGGGGTTCCAGTTTGGAAATGAATTTAAGGTCATCCTATCTATGAACCTTCATTCCTCAACTAGGTCATTTTGAAGTAAATCCTAGACCCTCATCATTTCTTTAAATATTTTTGCCTCTTTCCCAATAAGTTTTTTTTTTCAATTTCCATATAAAAATGCTAATCAATAATGAAATATTTGAAAGCAAAAAATTCAGAATGCATGCTAGATAATTTTTTCTTCTTCCTTTTCCTCTACCTCCCCCTTGTTTATTTCAGGTCCTGTTTTTATGTTTCAGATGGATGTTTTGACTAAATTAACTGATCAGTGTCACCCTGTGTGGCTCATTATGTCCCACAGGGACTGCTTATTTAATGGTTTGGCCAAATCCATTGGCAGTTTTAGCATTTGCCTATGTAGTTCAGCTACTAAATATATAAATAATGCTTTTTTAGTGCTCAAAATATGATAGATGGGCTATGGTAAAACAAATTACATCTAATAAATATTCCATCTGTATAATTTATTCATTATAAAATTAAATACACAGGAAAAATCCCTTGTTTTTAACATCCTTCAAAAAGCTCTAGAAATTCTTTTTTTTCTCTACTATTATATAAAATATTTACTGAAAAACCCTGGATGCACCTGAAGAATAATTAAAATATGTAAGAGGTTTATTTCAGCCATTTGAGATTTCTTATAATGGGTTGTTTTGAAGTTGGGGAAGGGATTTGTTTAAATGTGACACAGTGTTTTATGTAAGATGGTGATTTAAATGTGACAGTAATTGTCTTTTGCTTTCTGTTTTCAGAGGGTTAAGACAGTCATGATATTGAAATGAAAACAACCTGGTTAACTCCTAGTTAATCATTATTTTTAGCTAAAGCAGAAGGGACCTTTTTTTCTCTACAATATCTTATGACAAAACTTTCTCTGCTTTTAGAATTTGCTTCCTAACAATCCAGGTTGAACCACTGCAAAGACTACAACCACTTGGGAATATTCCATTCAATACAAACCAACAGAGGCCAAGTTTATCTCCAGCTGAGACATTTTGAGCAATTGTGTGTCAGGTTTTGTGTGTAGTAACAAAAGTTCCAAGACCTTTAGACAAGTTCTGAAGTTTTTAGTTCATTTGAAAAGGACAAAATCAAGACAATTGGTTGTGTGTGTGTGCATGTGGTGTATGTTGTGTCTGATGTACATCTGTGTTGCTATATAGAGAAATTTTATCTTTAGATTTCTCTATATAGCAGAACATAAATAAAAATTTAAAAACCCAATTCTTCCCGATGAATGCTTTGAATGAAGAGATCAGTGGTCAGTCTGAAGTTCTTTACATTAAAACCCTAGGATTCCTATTCATTTTCTTCTGTCACTAAAACACAACCCAATCCAGTTCAAGCATAAGCATCATTCATCTTAGAATTGAAGATACTGGGGTACACAGCCAAACTTAATCCATTTATTGATTAGTTTCTCTATGTCTTTCATGGTTTTTGGTTTCTTTGGGGACCTCTTTACCTTTGGGGGATAACAGGTATGAAAGTCTGTGTTAGAAGTTACGATGCAATTCACTTCTCTTGGTGCTGTATTTATGACATGATTGGTATCTGCAAGCAGGTAGGGAATTGGGAAAAAGTTCCATCCGACTGTGAATGTGCATTAGTCTGATTATAGCACAGACCAGGAGACAGAGCTCTTTGCTCTGATCCCAGGAACATCCTATTGCTCTTGTACTGATACCAGGAATCGTTCTGTCTTTTTTAACCTTCTCCAAAGATCAGATTATTCTGGTTCTGGACCATGACAATCACTCTAGTGTGTTATCAGTTGTCAAGGCATGCTCTCTGCAACCTTAAAGCATTCTGACAATCACAATACTGAATGACTCCTTGCCCTAACCTCTAAGAAATTCCCATTCTTGCCACATTTTGCAAAAATTTGCAAGTACACATGAAACTAATGAAAAGAGGTTAAGCCCAAAGCTTTTAGCTTAATTGTGCATGCAGTCAAGGTAGAAGAGTCAGGATGCTGCATCTTCATACTGAGTGACTTGTATTTTCTTTTAGTTAAGCCCTAAACCTTTCTAGGCTAGCATGCATAAATAAGATAAGGGAATTGAACTTGTGTCCCAAAAATGGAACTCTAAATACTTAGAAAAGAACCTTCCTTAAGAGTGGGCAGAAATCTGTTCATCTTTGCCAGCTCAAGGAACAAGGCAAAGGTCTACTAGTTATAAAAAATGGAGATAAGAACAGCTGGAAAGAGCTTAACTGGCACTTTTTTCTCTTTACATCATCTTCATGGTTCTGATTTACCTCTAAGGAGTCATTTCAGAAAGCAAATGAAGAACTATACCTGGGAATTCAAAATGTGCTGAAAAAATAGAGAAACAAGTTATTTTGGAAGTAAGGGGAAAAAAATCTTTCTTGATACTACTTTATTTTGTGATGATTGCCTTGTCTTAACTGATATTCTATAGATGAATCTAATGTAAATTTTGGAAGGAAATTTTCAGTATATGAACATTTGTTTTGGCAACCTCAGGGTTTCTTCTGGACTGGAAATACCTTTGTTAGCTTCAGAGGAGCAGACAGTTTTATATGCAAAATGACTTTCTGGAGAAACAAGCATTTCATTAGGCAGCTCCTGGAAATGTTAAGAGATGCTAATTGCTTGGCACACTTAGAGGATCTGGGAGCACAGAGGGATGCTCTTTTACCCCAATTCATGGAAAGCAGAAAGTGACACCAAATGGAATCTAAGAAATCCATTTACTGGTTATGATGTTACATTCTTGTTTCTTTAAACAATTTTTTTTATGTATATTTTCCCTAGTAAAACGTCAGATCCAATCTGAGACGGAGCAGAACAATTTAATTCCTCAAATTATGGAGTCTTAAATGCAGTAATTGTGCTTGAAGGACCAGATGTCCTTCCCAAGAAATTATCATTTTTACAATTAAAAACTCCTCAAATAGTATTAATCAAATGTTAAACAAATACTGTTACATCCAGAGGTAGAGCTAATTGCTGATCACTTTGAGTTGAGTCTCAAAGAACAATAATACAACAAATATCTACCTATACATTATGGCTAATGAGGTGTGAACAGATCTTCAAAAGTAATTCCCTACTTATTGACCATATGGATAAATATTTCCACCTTAAACATCTATGTCTTCCGTTAAAAAAAGGGAATCATCCATTGCTAAAACATAAAACAGCATTTTGAATGAAAACCAAATTATTAAATTTTAAGTTTTTATAGGGATAGTTGAATATTTTCAAGAGTTATAGAAGTCTTTAGACAAAACATGATATTTTCATCAGATATCTATGCTTCATAACAAAACCAAAGCACATTTATTGAGTGCTTATGTGTGTCAAGAACTATTTAGTTCCTAATTGGTTAATCTTTTCAACAGTTATATCAGGTAGATACTATCATCACCAAAATCTTCATTTTACAAAAGAGAAAACAGATACATAGACCTTATGTAACTTGCTCAGAATCATACAATCAGCAGATGATAGAACAAGAATTGAACCCAATTGGTCTGGATCAAGCACTCAAATAGTATTAATCAAATGTTAAACTATATTTAAATACTATACTTGAAGCTTGTTAAAATGCATGTTGCTGGGTCTGAGCCCCAAAGTTTTTATTCAGCATGTGTGAGTTTAATATCATTCTGGTAAAAATACCAGAAAATTTGCATTATACAAGTTTTCTGATAATACTGATGCTACTGATCAGGGTCTTCACATTGAAAACATTTGCTCTAAGCTACAATGTTTTTAACATAGACTCACAATCTCTTCTACTGGATGAGACAGTAGTTTTTGAGGATAGAGAGAATGTGTGTTGTATTTACTTTTCAGTTTACCGTTTTTGTTGTTTGCAATACCTAATTGTCTAAGGTAAGAATAAGTGAATTTCCAGAATTCTCTTTCAAAATGCCAAAGACCCTACTTATGATATTTAATTAAGCTGTCATCCTACAAATATCAATTCCTTTATTAGGAGTTAAAAAATTAACCACCTGGAAAGCCCTAGAGGGATTTGTGTGGGTCACTTTGAGGAAATGATGAGACAGCATTGGGAAGGTCAAGGGCCAATCCTTGAGGAGGAAAACCCTGGGTGCACGCTGTCTGTAGGAACATGGAATGGAAACATGAGTGTAGTTTAAGCTGGGTGGTGGGAGACCAAAAAGCAGGAGAGGGATGCTGAGAAGAGGAACTGTTATTCCTCTGCTTGGAAATAACCTCTGTGAAGAAATGTGAGGGAGTTTATGAAATTCTTTGAAAGACCACTGAAAATGGTGGAAAGAGCTAAAGATTTAGAGGCACATGGACAGGGGTTCAAAATGCTTCTGCTACTCACTAGCTATATAACACTGCAGAACAGAATTCAATCTTTATTTTGTCGTCATTAAAATCACTTGACTCGAAAGAGGACTATGAACACTGAGCAACTTAACATGTAAATTATACACCAGGACTGGCTGGGGTTTACCAAAGGTTAGTTTTCTTCATTCTTTAAGACTTCCGATTCATGCTACAATTGAACAAATGGCTTTCCATTTTGATGGTGCTGGGGTTCAGAAAATGATGCTGAGAAACAGTCTAGACCCCAACAACTCTGCCCTGCCACTGCCTCCCTTTCCTCTTCATCCTCTTTCTTTCCTAAAGTGTAGGAGGGAACTCTCCTGGAAGTTCTCTTACCTACCTAAAGACCAAATCTACCAAGAAAGAACTTAACTATCTTAAGTCTTCCTACTGAAATTTCATTAACCAGAATGATGAAACTCATATCACGGAGGAAGAGACCAAAAATCAAACATCTCACCTAGAGCAGAGGAACTTTTCCTTAGGACATTTGTTCTCTGTTCTTCTGGGCCAATCCATTTCCTCATAAGAGTCATTTTCTACTCCTTTAAATTTTCCTCTCCCTTTTGAAGGCAACATTTAAGCTTCAGTCATCTGGTTCTCCTTCAAATTTCATATTTTGTGTGGGTCTTGTGTACATATGCACATGAATAAATTTGCTTTTTGTTCTGCTAATATAGTGCCACTGTATTTCGACAGAATAAAATTTCAAATAGTTACAAGGAAAGTTTAAGCTTTCCTCCTGTGGGGAGTGGATCATAAAAGAATGAATATGCACATATCTATTTCATGATATAGAATGAACTTAAACTTGTTGGACTATTCTTTAAGTTTTCTTATATTATAGCTGTACCTTTTGTATTTAGCTAAGTTGATTTTTTTTAGATTAATTAAAAATTTTATTAAGCTGTTCTTACAAAGAATGATGATTTCTTTAATTATTAGATTTTTCATTATTCTTTTGTACCAGATGTCGGGGATAATTTATATTGGCTCTCTGTGTTATTAAAATCAATAGTACTGAAAATATCACAGCTGCAACCTTTGTTGCCTTAGTATATTCTCAGATTACTCTTAGAAAAGGCTTATCTTCTCTGCCTTTAAGAAAGACATGCTAAATCACAAACATGTGAAATGGTTAGAAGAGTCATATGTTGTTAGAATCCAGCATTTCAATGCCCACTTTAGTGCTTCCTATCTGTTAGGTGTTGCTGCTTCATTGAATTACAAATAATGGAGCTGACATATTCCTGTTCATTCATATTAAGCACATGAAAAGTTTTGTTATTATAACATTACAGACAAGTTTCCACACCTTGGAAATCACCTATTCATCACATGTTTTAAGAGGACCATTTGAAGCAGCCCCTAATTTAAAACTTTGTTCCTCTCACTTCCCCTCACTTTAGTCCTTGGTTTTGGCAGGAGGTAAGTGAGTGGAAAGGAGGGGGAGGCTTGCAGATGCTCATGCAGCTCAGCAGTCCTACTTTGTCTACTTGGATTAGTATGTGTGCTATGGTAATCCCTTTGTGCTTTCATGTTTTTAAAAGCAGTTTCCCAAGAACATTTCCAAGTTTTACAGCTAGTTTTAAACAAAAGCATCTTTTGCCTTAAACCTTCAGTTCATATCTTTCTTTGAAATAATAAAAAAAGAAACTGACAATAATGATCAAAATGAACTGTTTAAAACATTTGCTGTGTTCTATTCAATTATGTAGATAATATTCTCCATGCATAAGATGTTTCATTTTCCTTGGAAACATCCCAGTCCCTCTGGCTGCTGGGGTCCCTGTTTTTTGGTTGTACACCGTGGATCCTTGCAGGGAACAGGCCGGGAGGTGATGTAGGAATGCTGTAAAGCATGTCAGTCACTGCTGCCACAGTTGCTGTTGGCACATTCTGTACTTGTCTTATGTCTGGTGAGGAATTCATATGTACACTTTTTCCATTATAAATGACTAAAAACCCTCTGTGGCACAATGGCACATGCTTGTAATCCCGATTACTGGGGAGTTGAGGCAGGAGGATTGCAAGTTTGAGGCCAGCCTTGCAACTCAGTGAGACCCTTTCCCAAAACAGAAAATAAAAAGGGTTGGGGATACAGCTCAGTGGTAGAGTACCACTGGGTTTAATACCTACTTCCACAAAAAAAAAAAAAAAAAAAAAAAAAAAAAAAAAAAAAAAAAAAAAAAAGAAAACCATCTGTGTGCCTTTTATGTTTTTAATGGTACTTGGTTCCAAAACCCTGCAGCCTAATGAAATGTCATTTACAATGAGACCCCATTTTTTTAAGTGTCAATAAATAAAAAATTAAATATATTAAGAAATTTGATAATAGGCAGTGAACGTTTTGCCTTCAAGCCATTAGCTACAAACTAGCCTAAATCAAGAGGAAATTTATTGAGCATTAATAAAATAATTGCATCTCTATAAAGCAAGAGTTTAATGTCTGTCAAGAAGAATCTCAGTGGATGTTCCACTCTCTGCAGTGACATCAGGCCTCTACCACTTGTTCTTAACCTTCATTCAAGCCCAATGGACCTGTGACTTATGATATGATCCCATTTGTAACACAGGTACCATATGGTTTGAAGAACTGCATAGTATCTAAAACTGAGACTAACTGGTTAGTTGATTGGGTCAGTTATTTAACAAGCATTTATTTAGGATTTATGACAACCTAGGATGGTTGGTGGTACTGGGGATAAAACAGTGAATGAAATAAGGCCGACCCTCATGGATCTTATATTCTAGTTCAGGAAATAAATGCATGATATTTTTTCAAGTCGTGAAAAATACTATGAAGAAAAAAAATAAAGCAGAATAAAGCAACAGAGATTGATTTGAGGATAAAGTCAAGTTTAGACAGAAAGTATGTTTAATATTAGAACCTGTGATATGTGGTATATATTAAAAATGATCCTTGGTATATCAAAAATGAATAGTAAACAAAAATTATTTCTCAAACAAATGAATGAATACTACTTTCTTTGCGGTGTCCAAGAATTATTGTTCTAAAAGGCTTGTGATGGGTTTTGACAAAGAGATAAGAGATTTCGATTTCAGGAGACTGGAGTAGTTTTAACGAAGGTGGATACTCTGTGAAGCAAACAGGTTGATTGCAGTCTTCTTAAGCACAGGGTGCTCCTGACATAAAATAATGTTCATTAAGCTTTTCTACCTATGGACTGGGACAATAAGTGACCTAAATAGTAGTGACAGTGATGTTCCCACGGGCCCCGAGATCCATGATGTCCAATATTGTATGGGTGATCGTAAAAAAGAGAAAAACACACACACACACACACACACACACACACACACACATTTAGAACATTTTTTCCAACATATAAACCAAGTCATCCTCCATTGTTTTGGATATCAATAAATAAAATTAGAAAAGAGTGAGTCTTAAGAGTTGTTTTTTATTGTTGAACATGTATTTTGGAAAAGTGGTATCCTAAATCACTTCATCATACAAATGACAGTATACCAACAGCTGGATAGAGTTTAACAACTATTATAATTTCCTTTCATATGCTCTCTAGCAAACAGTATGCTGCTACATCAGTATTAGATGAATCCAAAATCTTTGTCTCTCAACTGTTGTCCCCATTGCTGTATGAAATGTTCTCAAAAACTCTGCATGTCCTGAGTTCTTCAGAAACATGATTATTGCGTATGAAATGTCTTATAACTTACTACTTTGTCCCTTTTTTATATAAATAAAAAAAACCCCGTGAGTTTTTTAAAAATTTATATAAGAAATAAAGCCTCAAAAGAAAAAAAAAACAAAAAGCAAGAATCTTTCAATGGGGGTTAAAGAAATCAGGCAGGTCAGGGAGATCTTTTAAGTAATTCTTAACCTTTTACAAGTGAATACCTTTTACAAGAGTACAGAACCACTCCAATTAGAGGAATGGGCAGAAATTTCCATGTTTTTCTTAACTTCATTCAAGGTCAAAGTTTTTTTTTGTTTTTTTTTTTTAAACTTTCTTATATTTATCTGTTATGCACTCACTATTCACAGTTAAAGCTTTCTACTCCACTTATTGAACAAATTAAGCAGCACTTTTGTGTGCACATGCACAAAGAGAGTGAGAAACTCCACAGAAATATTACAAATAAAGCCAGGATGTTTCCTGTTCAATATTCACTTATTCTTTTACATTTAGTACGTATGAAATTGTCAGCATTTCACCAGTATCTTCTCCTTTGTGATGCTTCACTCCAGTAGTAATGGAGAGTACTACAGCTTACCAAAAGAAACTTTTATCCGTAAAAGAGCTTTGCTATTGAATGAATCAGAAGATAAAACCAAGGCACTTTTTAAATATATCTCTCATTTTTTTTCTCAGCTTGTTGCTCTAGACCTTGAGTTTAAACTAGTTCAGAATCAATCAACTCAACTCAGAAATAGAATGAAAGACTTCTCAGAAGAAAGTGAGAACACAGGAAAAAAATATTTTTTTAAATCGCCTTTTGTTCCTTGTATCTCAGATAGAATTTATTGCTGTGTCACATGGGATCAGGGCACACGTGAAAGCTCTTGGAAGGCAGATGCTCAGGTCAAGCAGCCATGATTCTCATATAAATTGCAAGATGGGTTGAGTGTTACCAGATGAGATAGTAAGACAAGGAGAAAAAACCAAGTAGCTGTTTCATAAAAATAAAGTAACATCTACCTTTTCCTTTTATGTAGAATATAATGCTAGTTGGGAGAAGATCAGACTTGACCTCAGAGAAGCAGCCAATTTGTAATTTTACAACCCAGAGGAACATTATAAAATAAGAATGGAAACTTCTTGAGGTAATGGCAAATGCTCTCTACTTTCTTTTGGAATACCCACAGAGTTATATTCATACTGGTGCATGGTGAATTCTTTAGGAATAAGTTATCTGAGTAATTTTTGGAGAATTACTTTTTTCAAAAATGATAGGACTTTAGATTCTCAAGCTTAGTTTTGCTGAGGCTCAGAAAAATGACAACTAAAAGTATAGTGCTTTGGCATACTGAGTACTTTGAACTGAAGGTCAATGGAAGGACCATGGCAGCAAAGTCCCTTCTAACTCCTACCCTTCTCTTTCTTCCCTGAGGCAGACCATACAAACTAGAATTCTTCCTTCCCAAGGTGCATCATAGATACTAGAATCCTTTTCCCCAAGACAATAATGAAACCTAGAAATTTAACTGTAACCTTATCCTGCCTTACTATGAAAGAAGTAACCATAGGGAAATTCTCTGACCTGCCATGTTTAATAGAAGACCACAGTGTAGCCAGGCTCAGGTCAGTCCTGCCAACCTCTGTCTGAGCGCAGGCGGCGCAAGGACAGCCCCACTGAACTCTGCTTGAGTGCAGGTGGGCCAAGGACAACCCAGAGGACCCCCACTTGAGTGCAGCCAAGCCCAGGTCAGTCCTATTGACCTCTGCTTGAGTGCAGCCAGGCTCAGGTCAGTCCCACCAACCTCCACCACCAGAGTGCAGGTGGGCCCAGGTCAGCCCAGCCAACATCCATGGAGCTCAGGCAGGCCTAGGACAGCTTCACTGACCTCCGCTCAGAGGACCACCTCTTCCAACCAGCAGACCACCACAGGAGCTCAGATTCAACCAGTTTGGCTCACAACAACCTGCATGGAAGCCAGCCCCAGGGTAGGTCCAGAGTCCACTACCCCACCCCCACCTGGGAGCACAAGCATAACCCATTTCCATCTTGAGATACTGCAGACATAGCCATAGCCTTCCCCACGCAGTAGCCCCTACCTTTTGACAACAGACAGGGCCAAAATGCAGCGGCATCTCAGAGCAGGCATCCCAAAGACATTATAAGGCCCACCCTTTCAGTCCCATCTCTGGAAGACTTTGCATACATCTTGGGCACCTTCACTGTTATCTTGAGTTACCTCTGTTACTGCCAACACCACCTTTAGTTGCAGTAGCATACATCAAGGGACACCTGCAGGCTCTGAAAGCCAAATATTGAGGTGAGGCACAGACAACCTGCACAGATATTACAAGAATATATGGTAGAAACTATAATATCTCAGATATACACTGCAAGAAAGGAAGGCAAATAGACAACATGAATGAACAAGGGAGGAAAGTACCCCAAACAAACCAGGATATTGTAATAATAGAACCCATGCTCAGTGAAGTTGATGAAATGTTAGAGAAGGAGTTCAGAAGGTTTATAATTAAAATGATCTGTGAATTAAAGAATGACCTAAATGAGCAAATATAGGCAAAACTTGATCACTACAACAAAGATATAAGAGAACAAATACATGTAGCAAAAGATTACTTCAAAAAAGAGATAGAAACTCTGAAAGAAAACCACACTCAGAAATCCTTGAAATGAAGGAAACAATTAACCAAATAAAAAACACAATAGAAAGCATCACCAACAGACTAGGTCAACTGGAAGAAAGAACTTCAGATAATGAAGGCAAAGTATATAATCTTGAAAATAAAGTTGACCACACAGTGAAGATAGTAAGAAACCATGAACAGAACATCCAAGAATTATGGGACAGCAGCAAAAGACCAAATCTAAGAGTAATTGGGATAGAGGAAGGCACAGAGTTTCAAACCAAAAAAATGCACAATCTCTTCAATGAGATAATATCAGAAAATTTCTCAAGCATGAAGAATGAATTGGAAAACCAAATACAAGAGGCTTACAGGACACCAAATGTACAAAATTACAACAGATCTACACCAAGACACATTATAATGAAAATTCCTAGCATACAGAATAAGGACAGAATCTTAAAGGCTGCAAGAGAGGGGAATCAGATCACATATAGGGGAAAACCAATTCATATCATGGCAGTTTTCAACTCAGATACTCAAAGCCAGGAGATCATGGAACAACATATACCAAGCTCTGAAAGACAAGGGATGCCAACCAAGAATCTTATATCCAGCAAAATTAAGCTTAAGATTTGAGGACGAAATAAAAACCTTCCATGATAAACAAAAGTTAAAAGAATTTACAACTAGAAAGCCAGCACTACAGAACATACTCTGCAAAGTATTCTATGAAGAGGAAATGAAAAAAAAAATGATGAAAATCAGCAGTGGGAGGTATTACACTAAAGGAAAAAATAATCAGAGGAGAAACCATGTCAAGCTAAATATTAAAAATAAACAAAAGTGACTGGGAATACAAATCATGTCTCAATAATAACTCTGAATGTTAGTGGCCTAAACTTACCAATCAAAAGACATAGACTAGCAGATTGGATCAAAAAACAGACCCAACAATATGCTACCTCCAAGAGACTCATCTCATGGGAAAAGACATCCACAGGCTGTAGGTGAAAGGTTGGGAGAAATCCTACCACTCACATGGACTGAAGAAACAAGCAAGGGTTTCCATCCTCATACCAAATAAAGTAGACTTCAAGCTAAAGTCAATCAAAAGGGATAAAGAAGGACACTACATACTGCTCAAGGGAGACATATACCAACAAGACTTAACAATTATAAATATATATGCCCCAAACAATGGACCATCCATGTTCATCAAACAAACTCTTCTCAAGTTCAAGAGTCAAATTGACCGCAACACAATAATTCTTGGAGACTTTAACACATCCCTTTCACCACTGGATAGATCTTTCAAACAAAAGCTGATCAAAGAAACTGTAGAACTCAAAAATATAATAAACAACTTAGACTTAACTGACTTATATGCAATATTTCATCCTTCAATGAGCGAATACACTTTCTTCTCAGCAGCACATGGATACTTCTCTAAAATAGACCATATACTATGCCACAAAACAACTCTTAGCAAATATAAAAAAAACAGAGATACTACCCTACATTCTATCAGACCATAATGGAATGAAATTAGTAATCAATGATAAAATAAGGAATAAAAGCTACTCCAACACCTGGAGACTAAATAATATGCTACTGAATGAACAATGGGTTGCAGATAACATCAAAGAGGAGATTAAAAAATTCTTAGAGGTGAATGAGAACACAGACATAACATATCGAAATCTCTGGGACACTATGAAGGCAGTTCTAGGAAGAAAGTTCATTGCATTGAGTTCATTCCTTAAAAGAAGAAAAAGTCAACAAATAAATGACTTAACATTACTTCTCAAAGCTATAGTAAAAGAACAAAAATCCAACACCAAAAGCGGTAAATTACAGGAAATAATGAAAATCAGAACTGAAATCAATGAAATTGAAATGAAAGAAATAACTGAAAAATTTGACAGAACAAAAAGTTGGTTCTTTGAAAAAATAAATAAAATTGACAGACCCTTAGCCAGGCTAAAAAGGAGAAGGAAAGGGAAAACTCAAATTACTAATATACATGATGAAAAAGGAAATATCACAAAAGACACTATAGAAATACAGGAGATAACTCAAAATTATTTTGAAAACTTGAACTCCAACAAATTACAAAACATTGAAGGCATCGACAAATTTCTAGAGTCATATCATTTGCCCACATTAAAGCAGGATAATATACACAATTTAAACAGACCAATTTCAAGTGATGAAGTAGAAGATGCCATCAGAAGCCTACCAAACAAGAAAATCCCAGGACCAGATGGATACAGAGCCAAGTTCTACAAGAGTTTTAAAGAAGAACTAATACCAATACTATTCAATTTATTTCAGGAAATAGACAATGAGGGAGCACTTCCAAACTCATTCTATGAGGCCAGTATCACCCTGATCTCCAAACCAGGCCAAGACACATCAAAGAAAGAAAACTTCAGACCAATATCTCTAGTGGACATAGATGCAAAAATTCTCAATAAAATTCTGGCAAATGGGATACGAAAACATATAAAAAATGTAATACACCACAATCACGTGGGGTTCATTCCAGGGTTGCAAGGATGGTTCATATACGGAAATCAATAAATGTAACTCATTACATCAATAGACTTAAAGATAAGAACCATATTATAATCTATTTTTTAAAATTTATTTATTTGCTTTAGTTGTACACAATGCGTTTGTTTTTTCGTGGTACTGAGGATCCAACCCCGGGCCGCGATTGTGCTAGGCAAGTGCTCCACTGCTAAGCCACAAACCCAACTCCCATCTTAATAGATGCTGAAAAAGCATTCGACAAAATATAGTACCCCTTCATGTTCAAAACACTAGAAAAACTAGGGATAAGAGGAACATATCTCAACATTGTAAAAGCTATCTATGCTAAGCCCCAGGCCAACATCATTCTAAATGGAGAAAAATTGAAAGCATTCTCTCTAAAAACTGGCACAAGACAGGAATGCCTTCTTTCACCATTTCTATTTAACATAGTACTTGAAACGCTGGCCAGAGCAATAAGACAGATGAAAGAAATTAAAGGGATACAGATAGGTGAAGTAGAAAAAAAAAAAAAAAAAAAACACCTTGGGAATCAACTTAACCAAAGATGTGAAAGACCTCTATAATGAAAACTACAAAACACTAATGAGAG
Organism: Tamias sibiricus; assembly: GCA_025594165.1. NCBI lineage: Eukaryota > Metazoa > Chordata > Mammalia > Rodentia > Sciuridae > Tamias > Tamias sibiricus. The sequence continues at coordinate 35,866,728 of CM046668.1, forward strand.
AAATTATAGAAGACCTTAGAAGATGGAAAGATCTACCTTGCTCTTGGATAGGCAGAATTAATATTTTCAAAATGACCATACTACCAAAAGCGCTATACAGATTTAATGCAATTCCAATCAAAATCCCAATGACATTCCTCATAGAAATAGAAAAAGCAGTCATGAAATTCATCTGGAAAAATAAGAGACCCAGAATATCTAAAGCAATCCTTAGCAAGAAGAGTGACCTTAAATTATACTAAATCCTTAGCAAGAAGAGTGACCTTAAATTATACTACAGAGCAATAGTAACAAAAACAGCATGGTATTGGCACCAAAATAGACTGGTAGACCAATGGTATAGAATAGAGGACACAGAGACTAATGCATATAATTTCAGTTAAATTAAATTAGACAAAGGCACCAAAAATGTACATTGGAGAAAAGATAGTCTCTTCAACAAATGGTGCTTGGAAAACTGGAAATCCATATGTAGCAAAATGAAATTAAACCCCTATCTCTCACCATGCACAAAACTCAACTCAAAGTGGATCAAAGATCTAGGAATTAGACCAGAGACACTATGCCTAATAAGAAAATGTAATATCTAATCTCCAACATGTTGGATTAGGCCCCAAGTTCCTTAATAAGACTCCTGTAGTGCAAGAATTAATATCAAGAATCAATAAATGGGATAGACTCAAACTAAAAAGCTTCTTCTCAGCAAAAGAAACAATCAGTGAGGTGAATAGAGAACCTACTAATTGGGAACAAATTTTTACCACATGCACATCAGATAGAGCACTAATATCTAGAATATATAAAGAACTCAAAAATCTTAACATGATAAAAACAAATAACCCAGTCAATAAATGGGCCAAGAAACTGAAAAGACACTTCTCAGAAGAAGATACACAATCAATCAACAAATAAATGAAAAAATGTTCAACATCGCTGGCTATTAGAGAAATGCAAATCAAAACCACTCTAAAGATTTCGATCTCACACCAGTCAGAATGGCAGCTATTAAGAACACAAGCAACAATAACTGTTGGAGAGGATGTGGGGAAAAAGGCACACTCATACAGCTGGTGGGATTGCAAAATGGTGCAACCAATATGGAGATTTCTTGGAAAACTGGGAATGGAACCACCTTAAGACACAGCTAGCTACCCCACTCCTCCGTCTATACCAAACAACTCAAAAACTGCATACTATAGGGACATATCCACATCAATGTTTATAGCAGCACAATTCACAATAGCTAAACTGTGGAACCATCCTAGATGCCCTTCAGTAGATGAATGGATAAAGAAACTGTGGCATATATACACAATAGAGTGTTACTCAGCAATAAAAGAGAATAAAATCATGGCATTTTCAGGTAAATGGATGAAGTTAGAGAATATAATGTTAAGTGAAGTTAGCCAATCCAAAAAATCCAAATGCCAAATGTTTTCTCTGTTTCCTCACAGTGGGGTTGGGATGGGTAGCATAGGAGGATTAGAGGAACACTAGAATGGCCAATGGGGAAGTAGGGGAAGGGAGGGGCCAAAGGGTAAAAAAAAAAAAAAGAATGGTAGAATGAGATGGATATGATTACCCTAAGTGCATGTATGAAGTCACGAATGGTGTGAATATACTCTGTATACAACCAGAGATATGTAAAAATGTGCTCTATAAGTATAATATGAAATGTAATGCATTCTGATGTCATATATAACAACTTAGAATAACAAATTAATTAATTAATTAATTAATTAAATAGTATACTACAGACCCTTTTTCCAGAAGTCATCCTACCCTATATCTAGAAGCACAGAACACCACAAGAGAGGCCCAGAAGAACACTAGCTGGTCTTTCTGGGCTTCCCTATTCAGCTAACTACCAATAGTTCATATCCTTTTGTCCAATCATATCTCTACATGCCTGTCTTTGTCTCATCTAAGCATAAATAAATGTTTTATTCTGAGTCTTTTAATCCTTATTCTGAAAGCTTCTGCATCATGTAAAACTGTGATTAAATTAAATAATTTCTTTTCTTTTTTTTTTTTTTTTTTGGTACTGGGGATTGAACCCAGGGGGAATTAATCATTGAGCCACATCCCCAGCTCTTTTTGTATTTTATTTAGAGACAGGGTTGCACTGAGTTGCTTAAGGCCTTGCTAAGTTGCTAAAGCTGGCTTTGAACTCATGATCTTCCTGCCTCAGTCTCCCTGGCCGCTAGGATTACAGGCTTGTGCCACCTTGCCTGGCTGTTATGCTTTTCTCTTGTTGACATGTTTTTGGTATAGGAATCTTGGCCATAACTCTATGGAGGGGGTAAGGAAAAGTATCACACCTTTCCACCCCCACAGATTCTTATACATAGGATTGCTTCTAATGGAAACTTAGTTACAACCTAGAGACATGTTGAGTGTGCTCGATAGGACATGCTTCTCCTGACAGAATCTGAATGTGAAATAGAAGGAATGTGAAACAGAATTATTCCTTGGAGATCAAACCTGTTTTCTGTACACACTGGTGAAGGCTTTGGGAGTAAAGGGTTAACAATGGTAGTGTATGTGCAGTGTCAGGGTCCTCAGTTAACTACTATCATACCTTTAGTAACCACAATGGGGAAAGGAGAGCCTTGGCTTAGAGGAATGCGAAATTGATCAGGGACATATATTACCATTAACCCCAGGTAGAGTAGAGCCCATTTTCTTCCAGTTTCTCTTTTCTGACTGGCCATCCTTATATTTTTTTTTCTCCTTTGTTAACCTCATTTTTATGGGTGCTCTGAAAATATTGGTTATTGATTTTACAGTTGCCATAAGGTTGATAAATGTTCAAAGCTTCTTCCCTAGAACAAGCTTTGGAAATAAAATTATAAAAAGTCTAAAAGCTACTCAAAGAGAATAGTGATGCCCATGAATGTTTGTTTCTGCTGTATATATTTTATACCATGTTGGTTTGTCTTATTCATCACTGAAGCTCCTTAACACATTCATTAATTCATCTGTTCATGAACTTGAATTGTGTGTTCACTATGTGCCTGATATTGGGTTTGAGGCTGGGATAAAAAGATCTATATACATACCTTTATCTATATCTATCTCACTCTGTTATCTGTCCAGGAAAACTAGTTAAGACCCAGATGTTGGCAAAACTTTCATAAATGTTATATGACAGGCTTGACTAGAATATTGTAAGGGAACAGAGAAGTGTGAGGTATGTTTTGAAGGAAAAGGTAGTATCTATGTTGAGTCTTAAATTCAAACTGGAGCTTGGGAGAAGATGGTGTTACCAATGCAACTTCAAGTCCAAAGCAGGAGCCTGGGGGAGCCATGGTATTGTCACTTTTCAAACCTACACCAGTGTTCTGCCTGTAGACCCTCAGTAATATCAGTTGAGAGAAGAAATGTACAGATGTGCATGTAAAGTAACAAAGACATTTAAAATATTTGCATAAAAGAGGATCACTTTTATAGAGCTAACATAGCACCCTCTCAGGGGACTATTAAATTATTTTCACTTTTAGCATTACTATGTTTTTGTCATTGTTGGTGTTTTTCTCTTTTTTATGTGTCTTCAAGAATAACAACAGTGTGGTTTTCTTACATAAAAGAATGAGAAAATTATAGAGCTAACAGAAATGAGATAGAAGTAATTCTAAAATCATAAGTAATTTTAAAAATTGCTACTGATTTCTAAAGCATATTTTAGAGACTTCAATAGCATTAGACAGTAGTTCTGCAATTAGTTCATGCAAACTTAATAGAAGGTAGTAAGAAATGTTTAATCTATGCTTTTATTTGTATACAATGAATACTTCAAACTCCAATTAATTATCCTTAGTTTTGAGGCTAATTAATTCCTGAATATCCAATTACCTGGTAAATTTTATAAGGACATGCAAATATTATCAATAATAATATCTAATATCTCTCGAGTTTTGCAAAGGTAGTTTCTTAAAAGAAAATGAGACATCAGTCCAAGAATGGGAAGTTATTTACAGGAATTTTAAATTCTTCTCCTGCTTTGGTAAGAAGTATCTTCTACGTTTTAGTTCAGAATTTTCAGATATTCCCCCCTACTTACACAGAACTACTCGTGCTAATTCTACACATTCTGTTTGACGGTAATATAAAGGGATCAATTCAATAATGACTATCCTTCTCCATCTGATTGGATTTTAGGAGGAAATTATGGTAAAGAAAAAACAAAAAGGCTTTGAGAGTCTGAGCAGATGTATATCAGTTGTTTGCTATGTCCTAAATAAACACATGTCTCTTCTTTCACTATCAAGTAAGTGTTTGTGTTTTTGAGAGATCAATTAGATTGGGACATAGGGGTGGTGAAGAAGATATTCAGTGAACTGATTTCTTCCTGCCCTAACCCAGAAGCTTTCAGAAATCAGTACCTCTTGTGCACAAGGCTTTATGGGTATTCTTATTTAAACCCCAAAATAATTCTAGGAGGAAAGTAATTTTATTATTCTTAATTTATAAATGAAGAGATTGCAATTAAGTAACTTATCAAAGACATGAAGTTAATAAATGATGGGACAGGGATTTAAGTCCAGTTTTTGTTTTTGTTTTTAATTCTAAATCCAATGATCTCCTTATGAAGTTTAAATATTAGAGTACAGGGATGGAGATGTAGCTCAGTGGTAAAGTGTTTGCCTGGCATGTATAAGGCCTTAGGTTTGATATGCAGTGCTGAAAAAAAAAAAAAGTAAATTAAAAAGTAAACATTTTAATTGTGTTTCTTCTTGGTAATATCAGTTTTTGCTGGGCAAAATATGGTTAAAGGTAGGGCCCACCAACTGGATGAGTATTTATTCACTCATGTATCTCTGCAGAAGTCTCAACTATTTCCATAGATGATGAACTAAATGCTGGTTTTCCCTCTAATGTGGTTTGATTCTTACGCATCTACATTTCTCAACTGAGTTTCAGAAAAAACTATAATTAGTTGGGCCTGAAAAAAATCTAATACTTTGCCTATGACTTTCAGGAAAGGATGAGTGCACACAGTATAAAAACCTTCTAAATTAAATTTGCAAAATAAACTCATCATTTCTAGTTGTCTCTGTTGTGCATAAAGCACAAGGAGTGCTTATGCTATTATGCTCTGAGGGCTTTTTATACTGTGTGACAGGTTGAAGAACTGCAGTAGGAAAGAGTGGAACAGCAGAGACTGGTTGTACAAGTCACCTCTTGTCTCACCTAGTTAATATCAGCAGAGTCTAAGAAGGTCCGACACCTGTATGTGATTCAGGGAATTAGGATCAAAGAGATTCTTCCATGATTTGACTTTGGTTTGCACTCTCAAGTGTACCTTGCTCTTGCAAATCTATTTTTCATTTTCACCATCTGAAAAAAGAAGCTTGCTGCTTTAACTAGAGGCAATAAAACATGGAGGTAGAATCAATAAGTCATAAATTAACAATTCAAAGATTCCGTAAGTGTAAGCTAGATAGGATTCCTATTTAGGGCATGACATTATTAGAAGTGGTCAGTGGTTGTGTTCATAGATTTAGTTGTCACCACAGTTCATGGTATGAAAAATAAACATATCCATTAAGAGAGTTACCCTGGTAAACCTTGCAAATCCACCTTGTTTAACAGAGATGGCAATTTTGTCTTTGAGACACAGAACTTAAGTAAAATCACGGCTCTTTGTTACAGGTAGTATATGGCTGCCTGCCAAATGGTTCTGTCTCACTGAATGGCATCTGAGAGGGACTAGGAAGAGCTCAAATGCATGGGTGATACATGAAAGAAATCAAATAACTGAGACTGACTTCTAGGAGAGGAAAGCCATTAGCAGAAATATTATTAAGCATTTAGACAGCACTTTGCTTATAAAATGCTTTATAATCAGTTTTATTGGATTTTTACAGGCTTTCACCAGCAATGTCAATTCTGTGATATTGTTCTCTCTGACATTTAGGCTGAATATTTTTGCTTTAATATATTGGAGGATCTTGCTGACATCAACCTGCCTTTAAAAGAGAGGTATCAGAAGACTCTGAAAGGTCACACTAAAGAAATTAGATATGACCTCTCAACATGAGAGAACTAAACTGATTTTAGTTTTAAATTTCCCTTCCTTCATTGGAACTTTTAATGCTAGTATTCTTCCCATTTTATAAGTTAATGAAATGAAGTTTATATTTTTCCCATTTTACAGATTAATACTATTAATGGCTTAATAAAATAAATGTCAGTTATAGATTGAGACAAGGACTGAGCTTTTAATAAATTCCCTTTGTGGACCTTCCTTCTAGCAGTCAATTTCCATATCTAATTGTATTCATGTGTTTGGATAATATAGACAATGAAAACCAAGATTCTTTATTTTATATTTTAAAACTACATTAACTGTTGTGGAATATATAAAAATTCAGACAATTAGTTTCTATAGATGAATTAGGAAAAACTCATAAATATTCAGAAACTCTATAGATTTGCATTTAAAATAATATTACAACAAAATTTACTTGGGTTAACTTTAGATTGTGTGGATCTTTCTGTAGTTTCACTGCATGTTGAATTTTAAATGGTCTATATCAGGGGTCCATATAGCCATGTGGCCAAATTCTACCTACTACCATTTTACATAAATACAGATTTGGTAGAACAGAGTTATGCACATTCACTTAAGTATTGGTTGTGTTTATGTGTTGCTTTCATGCTATAAAAGGGCTCACATGTGTAAATATATAGGAAGTTATGGAACTAACATGTTATCAACATTGTACTAGATGCGAGATAGACTGTTTAATGTCTTGAACAGAGATTAACATTCAATATTAAGAAAATATCCTATAAAAAGTTTCTCATTTCCAAACTTTTTATTGGTATGTTTCTCAGCAACCTAGAAAGTTGCCAACAATCCAACACAGGAAGTAGAAGTATTAACTCGGGAGAGATGGATTCAATTCCATTTCATTCCATTTCAATTACACATGGGAAGCTGGCCTTTGCATTTGCACATAAGCCAACCTAAAGTATTTAAAGTGAGACATATGCATTACTCTTCTAAGAATTCATTTATCAACCAAGTTAAAGCAATCAAAGAGGATTAAGGGAGAAAAATTCTTTTACTGTATGTAATGTTATGCAATGTACCAAATCAAGGCAAAGGATAGCAATGTTGTAATTCCATGGCTCTAAGATTATATAGATTCCAAATAGTTTTTTTAAAAAAATGTCTCCTGTATATGCTATGTGTTTCACAGCACGTTGAGAATGCCTTTGGCTGCTGAGAAAAATTTAGAGGGTTCAGAGTTCACCAAAGACAAGAATCAACAGTTCTGGTAGGATGATTTTTATCCACCCTGTTATAAGTTTGTTTTGATTTGGTACAAACACAAAGATTAAGCATTTACCTGTATTTAAATTTTTGTTTGTGATTTTAAAATAATAATCTCTGTTTAACCAGAAAATTGGACTGCTAAAATCCTTAAGGTAACTTTTTGCTTTCTTCTTTTCCAACAGGGTTTCATTTTTTTCTAAATAATAAGATGGCAGAGAAGAGATGGGACCTAAAATCTAGTCTACCCTCCACTTGCTAGATCTTGATCCCTGATATGACTTGTCTTTACCCAGAGGGAATTAACAGAGGCTCAGTATGGGCCAGCTAGTGCCTTTATATATGTACATACTATTTGTTATAATCTTAATTCTGAATTCATGTTCTGTCAGCACAAGAAGTTTTTCACCATGATGATTTGCCCATACTTTAGCATTTTTTCCTGTTACAGCGATTTATGAATTCTTTTTCACTTAAAGTCTTATTTGACCTTCAGGAGAGAAACATTTGCTGCAGAATTCTGCCAGATGAAATAACTCACTGAATGAGGCCTTCCTTTGCAGACTGGACACAGGTACTTTTTTTTCTCTGAAAAAGAGATCAAATTTGTTACAGATGGAGCAATTGGTTCCAATTCTTTATCTCTCCTAGCAACCACATTTTCTCCATGGCTTTTGTGTAGGCAGAAATATTTACCTGGTCTTTGACTTGGTTCCTCAAAAAATTAAAAATAGAATTAAAATATGATCCAGCCATCACATTTCTGGGTATACACATCCAAAAGAAATGAAGTCAGTATCTCAAAAAGATAAATTCATGCATGCTCACTGCAGCATTATTTACATTAGCTAAGATATGGAGTCAAGCCAAGTGTTCATCAACAGATAGATGAATAAGTTTTACACACGTGCACACACACACACACACACACAGGAATATTATTCACCCAGAAAAAAAGAAGAAAATCCTGTCATTTGTGACAAAATGGGTGAACCTGGAGAATGCTCTGCTAAAAGATGTAAACCAGGCACAGAAAAAAAGCTAATGCATAATTTCTTACGTGGAATCTAAGAAAGTCAAATCATAAAAATAGAAAGTAGAATTGTGGTTGTCAGGGACTGGGGAGTGGGAAAAATATTGAAATATACAAAATATCAGTTCAACAAATGAATAAGTTCTAGATATTTAATATACACATGATGGTTCTACTTCATGGTATCGTGTAGTGTACTTGCAATTTTCTAAAAGCGTAAATCTTAAATGTTCTCATCTGTGCTAGCTTTGTGTCACTAGGGCTAAAAAATTTGACAGGAACAGCTCAGAGGAGGAAAAGTTTATTTTGGGCTCACGATTTCAGGTTGGCTGATTCCATTGCTCTGGGCCAAAGTGAGGCAGAACATCATGGTAGAAGAGCATGGTGGGGGAAAGCTGCTGCTTTTTTTCAGTTGGAAAGCAGAGTGTTTTAGTCAGATTTTGTTCTGCTGTGACCAAAAGACCTGACAAGAACAAGTTGAGAGCAGGAAAAGTTTATTTGACACTCGTAATTTCCATAGATAGCCTGCTCCATTGCCCAGGGTTCAAGGTGAAGCAGAGCATTATGATAGAAGAGTGTGGTGGAGGAAAGTGGCTTAGGACCTTATACCAGGAAGGAGGGGGGGGTACTGACTTCTCCTCTCACCAAGGACAAAATATATACCCCAAAGGAAGCCCCCAATGACTCACATCCTCCAGCCATATCCTATCTGCCTACAGTTACCATCCAGTTAATCCCTGTCAGGGGATTAATGCACCAATTAGGTAAAGACTTTCATAACCCAGTCATTTTATCTGTAAACCTTCTTGCATTGTCTCACACATGAGCATTTGGGTGACATCTCACATCTAACCCACAACACAAAGAGAGCTTGGTGCAAGGAGCCAGGGACACTATAGACCCTAAAGGCACACACCTGGTGACCTACTTCCTCCAGCCACACCCTACTGGCCTACAGTTAACATCTGTATCTATTAGTCCCTTCAAATTATTAGTCCATCAAATGGATTAATCAACTGATTAGATTATATATCTCATTACCCAATCATTTCACCTCTGAACATTCCGGCATTGTCTCACACATGAACTTTTGGAAGCATCTCATTTCCAAACCCAAACATTAGCACAAAAAAAAAAAAAAAAAAAAAAAAACTAGTAAAGTGACAGATGCTTGATGGTAATCCTTTTACAATATATATATATATCAGTACGTAACTTTGAACATATTCCTATTTGTCAGTCATACCCCAATAAAACTAGCAGAAATGCTGCATGCTTTCTACTTGCCCTTTTGTACCTCTGAATTGCCATAAATAAAACATGCCTCAGGTGGCTGGTTAGTGTAAGTAGAGGATGGAGGACATATGGACAAGAAGCTTTCCAGTTGACCCAGTGAACTGCAGGGAAAGCAGATGAGCCCCAGTGTTTGCAGGGGATGTAGAGCCCTCAACTGAGCCTCGTCTATAAGATAGCTCACCTGCAGAGTCATAAGAATAATCAATTTTGTCTCAGTTCCCCGAGAGTTTTGTGTTGGTTTGTTCTGCAATATTTTGGGACAATAGCTAACTGAAACAAAAGATAACTCTTCCTGTTGTGAACATCCCAAAGCAACACTTAAATACAATTCACAAGGCACCCAACACCGAAGCCAGCAATTTTAATGTGCTTTGCAATACTTCATTTTATCTAAGCAGGTCCACACCATTTTTCTTAACACAATTCATATATATGCATTTATGTTCTAACTCTAGACAAGTTAGCAAAAATGTTTCAACTCATTATATATTAATGCAAACATGTCCAAATTGGAATAAGTGACATCCATCTTATGGCTTTTTCTCCCCCCGTTCTTTAATACTTCTGAAATAATCCTTATATTTTCACTAGAATTTTACATTTCCTCTGGCAATTATATTTGTCTTTTTTCTTATTTCTTATATAAATTAATTGTCATCTCAATGTATTGTCAAAAAAAAAAAAAATCAGAGATTCTAGGAAAGGTACTTCCATGGAATTGACTTAATTATTCGGAGTCCAATTATCCAGTTTCAGGCCATTCTCTTTGTTTTTACTTCTTCTCTCTATATTTGGATATTTCTCAGGCCATTAATGATCTATTTTGCTTCCTATTAACATCTCTGGTGAAAGGTATATTGAAAGAGCTAATTGAGACTCGTGGAAGTGTTGAAACTTTTGAATTAACTAATCTCTTACTATTCTGTCTTACCTTATGAAGAGAAATAGCCGTGTTTATTGCAGTTTACCTGTCAACTTAGATGTAAGGCTTTGATGTTATGGTATCCTTTTAGCTGCATAAAGATGTCATCTTTATAAGACAACAAACTGAGGCACTATCAGCTTTCAATAAATCATTATAATTTACCCCTAAAGGTTATAGTTTGCTGTAACAGTTACTTTCTTCTTTATTTATTTTGAATTAACATAGAATTATTTAAGCTTATAATATACAATGTGATGTTTTGAAATATGTATACATTGTGAGATGATTAAATCAAGATGTTAAATTATGCAGTACTTCCCAACTTAACTTTTTTTTGGGTGGTGAGAACACTCAAATCTAGTCCCTTAGGGATTTTAAAGAATACCATAAATTATTATTAATTATAGTCCCCACATTGTGCTTTAGATCTCTTGGATGTATTCCTAACTTAAATTTTATATCCCATAACCTAACATTTCTTCAAATTCCTTTAGATTCTCCTCTATCAGTAGTCTCTCATAAGCACTATTCTGCTTCCTGTTTTTACTGCCATATAAGTGAGATAATGCTTTTTCTGTCTTTCTGTGCCTGGTTTTTATCACTTAACATAATATTTTCCAGGTTTATCCATGTTGTCATAAATGACAGAATCTCCTCCTTTTTAAAGGCTGAATAGTATTCCAGTGTGTGTGTGTGTGTGTGTGTGTGTGTGTGTGTACGTATACATAAGGCATGCATAAGGCTGGGTATGGTGGTACATGCCTTTAATCCCAGCAGCTTAAAAGGTGAGGCAGGGGGATTGTGAGTTTACAGACAGCCTCAGCAACTTAGGGAGGCCTTCAGCAACTTAGTGAGACTTTGTCTATAAATAAAAGTACAAAAAAGAGCTGCAAATGTGGCTCTGTGGTGAAGTGCCCCTGGATTCAATCCCTGGTTAAAAATTTTAAAGAAGACTCTGTTTCATATATAAGTGGCCAAGTCAACATATACACACAATGTACCAAGCACAAACTATGTAAAATAGATGCCTAAGAGTCAGAGTGTGGAACTAGGTAGGGAAGGCTCCCATGGCATATGCATGCATGAAAACCTATATATCTTTACCTTTTCATCATCAGCTGTTGGATACTTGCATTGATTCCATATCTTGGATATTGTGAATAATGCAGCAATGATCATGGGCATACAGATATCTCTTTAGATACTGATTTCATTTTATTTGAATACTCAGAAATGGGATGGCAGTGCCTCACTGATTTTCGTAATGGCTACAGTCATTTACATTCCCCTTGGTGACCATTTTTCACTATTGTGTTGTTGTTCTGTGATGCTGAAGTCTCTGCAAACTACAATTCTTCTTTTCCAGTCATTTTCTTTTTTATATTTTTTTAGTTGTAGTTCTTGTTAGTTCTGCTAAGAGACCACTAAAGGAGGATGAAAGGTAGTTGGAGAGAGAAGGCACTTGCTTTTACAGGTATCCTTGTCTCCTGACAGCCTGGTCGAGCCATAGCTTTGAACCTCTGATGTTGGTTGTTGATTTCAGTTTCTTGCTTTTTTCCACATTCTTAGAACCAGACTTACTGCATGTCTTTGGAAAACTCAATAACAATCTGCTAGCAATGCGATCTTCAGTTAAAAAAGCTATCTCCGGCCGGGCTCGGTGGTGCACGCCTGTAATCCCAGCACTTGGGAGGCTGAGGCAAGAGGATCGTGAGTTCAAAGCCAGCCTCAGCAATGGCGAGGCACCTGGCAACTCAGTGAGACCCTGTCTCTAATAAAATGCCGAAAAGGGCTGGGGATGTGGCCCAGATGTCCGGTGCCCCTGAGTTCAATCCCCAGTAGCAAAAAAAAAAAAAAAAAAAAAAAAAAAAAAAAAAAAAACCCCAAAAAACTATCTCCTTTAAGCTCTTGAGATACTAGGAGGAGTCAGGGGCTCTCTCCTAGTAGATGTGGACAACCATAACTTCTTCAGTCTATCCTCTAGTGTTCTTATGACTTCAACTTCTTCCTTCTTTTCTCACATTTTAAGGTTACTAACTCTGAGTTAGCCCAGTGCCCTCTTCCCAGCCCCCTTGTTCTATGTCCCTGTACTTCTCTATACAACTCTTGCTCTAGATTTCCTCTGTTGAACTAGCTGGTGTGGTTATCCTCGGAGGACGGTGTCCTGATGCTGTGGTGCTGTTTGGGTGTGAGAAACCTTGAAGACAAAGTGTGTTGGCTTGCTTTTGGGCCTTCACTCCTCAGCTCGCAGCTTGCCATGGAAATGCTCGCTATAAACATTGTCATGGGAGCCTCCCCCAGTTCCACACTCTGACTCCTAGACATCCATTTTATATAGTTTGTACCTGATACGTTGCGGGTGCATATTGACTTAGCCATGTTAAGTGGTTCATTTGCACTGTTCCCCTCATCAGACACTGAGATCTAATTGTCATGCTTTCTGAATGCTTTAAATTGTTTCCCTCCCCCATGTTGTCATTATTTGGCTCACTTCTGCCCTCAGGGAACGATGTAACATCCTCATCCTCATCAGCCACTTGATGAGACTGAACAGTGTCAATGTCAGCCTCTCACTTGAGTTTTCATTATCTGCCTCTGACTTGGCAAAATTTCCTCCTGCTAGGGTCGATGTGAGGCTTTCGCATTAGGCCTATTAGTTTTAAGTAAGGGTTGCCTTGGCCAGTTCTGGTCTGGTTCCCTAGAGCCTCCTTTCCTCACAGCATCCCACCAGTCATTATTAACTTATGACACAATACTGTGTAATAGAGTCTGCAATTAGTGCTGAGAAAATGGCTCAGAAACAGTATCTGTGCCTTGATTTGGCATTTTCTGTGCTGCTTCACACAATCTGATTCCTTTTCCTGGGTCGAGCCAGCCCTGAGGCTAATTGGCTCTTGTGTTCCATCATTCCCTTATACTTCAATTGTTAGCACTGTTTACAGTATGGGCACTGAAGCTGAGTCCCCCCAGCAGTACTGAAGTTTGGTACAGGCCATAATGTTTAGTGATTTACTTCTTTTTTTTCTTTTTTTCTTCCCTCCACCAAACTAGCTAGATGAATGACAATGTTTTGTATATCTCAAGAAAAAAGCTTCTCAGTATTATGTGTGGCAAATGTCTATGTGCTCTTGTCATTTGCTTTCCATACATATAAAGCACATGGTAGCACTCTTGGAAGAGAAATATTTGTTGTTACGCTCTATTTTAAAATGCTTACCCACCATCTCTTTGGAAAAGCCAGGAAAGCACATAGTCAAAGTGAACTGCAGTTGAACTGAGTCCAATACCCAGTAAATTGTCAAAGAGAATTTCTAAGTCTGTAGGCCTGTACCTACAATTTTCTTTTCTCTCCCCACCCCACTTTTTTTCATCAGCCACATTTAATGGAATCTAACTTTTATATCTGCTGAAATGCATGATTAGCAAAATGGGAAACAGCATGTGTGTGTGTGGGGGGGAGTCTTATTTTAGTAACATAAAACATACATTCAGAATTTTGAACTACGTATTTTAGTCATTTCACTTGAAGAAGATCTCCTTCCTTCCCCTTTCTTCAAAGTTGATTAGGCTGATAACCTGACATTAATTCATATAATTCTTCTTACTATGTTAGGGAAAAGTCTATGAGTAACAGAGAAAAAAAGCTTGTAGGAAGTGAAATTATGAAGAGTTAGGAGTTTCACTCCAGGGAAAGTTGTAATGAAAACTGACAAAAATAAATAAATAAATAAGAAAGAAAAGAAAAGGACTATTTGTCGTAGCTTTTTTCAAACTATTGAGAACACATGCTCTCTCCATTCCCTGCCATCTTTCTTGTTTCCTGCTCAGAGGAAGGATCTTGATCTTAAGATATGTAGCATCAATGCTATAATGGCAGTAAATGTATAGTATATTTTATAGGCTCTGAGAGGCAGGGTCAAACAGCCAAGGTATGAATTTGAAATAACTTATGGACAGCTTTGTACTTTTCCACAATTGGAGAATTTATCTAGGTGAAAAGAATGTATTTTGCCTTTATCTTATACAACTTGAGCCAGCTGGTCTATATCCAGGAAAACTTGATGACAAATTCTGGGACAGTGAGAAGCAGTAGATTTTCTCTTGCTGGGTGGCATATGATATCATTCCATTTCTTCTAAATGTCTCCTTGTCCCTTTGACGTGTAATAATAATTAAACCACACAGATCTTCCTTTGTTAGAAATGAAACAGCAATGATGAGTGATGAGCATTGAGTTTGAAGTTTCTGCGCATACAGAAAACCAAATCCATAAAGCAATTCCATCCATGAAGGATTGAACTCATCTCTTAGTTCTTAGAGCAGAGTGAACCAAGAATTATGCAAGGTAATTATACACATGCTCACTTAATATCAAGAATAATAACTATTTTGTAGATCAATAAAATGAATAGTCACATCATTAGGAGCAACCCTGAAATGTAGTCATTGTTACACTCAATTGAGAGAAGTAGTAACCAAACTCAACTTGTGCATAATTAGTAGAAAAGAAAATCTGGAAAGTACTCAAATGTGAGGAGACTAGATGGATAAATTATGGCATACATATAGTCAATAGAATGCTATGAAACATCCACATAAATAAAATCCAGCCCTCCAAAATATGGTGTGGCATGAAAACTAATAGTAGAAGAGTATGATTCTATTAATATGGAGTTCAAAATATGCGGAGTGAAGCAGTATGTCATTTAGGGACACAAGGAAATTTGCTAAAACTACAAAGAAAAACAAAAGAATGATAGATGGAAACAATTCTCTGGAGTGGGGGGAGGGATTTTCTCCTGGAAAATTGTGCCAGGAGACTCAATACAGTTCTCTCTCTTAAACTGTGTGGTGGTGTCAAATTTTATTATTGTTTTAAGCTGTACAAATTCATTATAGATATGCTCTTCTTTGTGCATGATACCAGAAAATAAAATAAAATAAATAATGGAACACAGTACTAAATTTAAGGGTTATAACACATTAAATTTAGTACTCTGGTACAATGCTACAATCATGAATGATATCCAAAATTATATCTACTTTCACAAATAAGCAGGAATCTTTGTTAAGACACTAAAGAGACATAGTGGACTCTATATAAGAAGCACTATCTTGTACCTGAATGCATATGAGAGACTTAGGTTTTATTTTTAACCCCAGCCTTCGCATATTCCTGCATTTGACCTGTCATCCGACTCCTTTGTTTTCCTATAGATGTGTGTATTAAACAGTGCCCTTCAAACACCTGCAATCAAATGAGAAATTAAATGAATTTCCAAGAGACATTGAATAACCTTTACCAACACCCCCTAGATTTAGGTAAATAAAATATCATCATACAGACTTCAAGGCTGAAAATAAATTGGGGGATAATGAAATTGTAAGATGAAATTTCTCAAATGCATTGTGGTATCATAACCATAATTGTAATATCTTATTTTAGAAGATAATCCAGAGGATAGGAATAAAGTCTGTATAATTCTTTTTGAATTATGCCTGGTACAGTGCTATAAAATAAGATTTCTTGGGATGCTAAAGTGAGAAACTGTTTGGAGCAATTTTGATTTTCCAAATTTATTTTTTAAAAAAGTACTCTGGAAATTGTTTTAATGGAAGAGAAAATTAAAGATTATTTCAATAGTTTTGGTATACCTATGAATAAGCTTCACATATTTCTATTGAGCAAAGCAATGGTGATAAAATGGGAATTATTTGCTTTGAACCAGTTGTTGTGGAAGAGCTTCAGACTAAGAATAATAATACCTAAATTTTTTATTCTCTATTATCTCACAAATCCACTGTGTGGCCTTAGGCTTTATTTGTGTCATTGCAAATTTGGGAGTAAATTGCTTCCAAGTTCTCATTTCGTTTTATAATTTAGTCTTTTATCCAACGCATGCCATACTTAAGAGATGATACCTTTTCTCCCCCTTTTAACTTAGGAGATTTGTTGATACCCTGGATAATGATCTTTCCTGCTTGGTGCTCTGTATTGTAGACTAGCTCTGTGCTTTCCATTATGGGCAGGCATAGGCAGGTGTCCTCAACCCTCTCCTATTGTGATTGGCTAGGAGCCTAGAACCAGAAACTGGCCCACACCTCTGTTCCTGCAAAGCTGCTGGGCTGTTTCTGCTTTGCAGCTGCTTGACTTAAATGCCAAATTCTACTAGCAAGTGGTGACTGACCACCTGGCCAGGGCCATGGCAGCCAGCTGCCTCTTAGAGCCTGAGGCTAAAATATAAGCATTCTGATGCGTAACCTCAGTCCATCTGAACTCACTTCTCACAGTTGCTTTTCTCTCTGAGAATTAATTCAGGACTGACTCTTTTTTCCTTCATTTATTTTCTTTTTCTGTTTCTTACTAAATCAAATATTAATAAATTGCCTATTAAGTGCTCTTGTGTGGATAGAGCCTATTATACATATCTATGCCAACGTGTGAGAATTGAGATATTGCATGCAGGGGAGGAAGAAATACAGTCTCTCAAACACAAAAAAATGGAGAGAGAGAACATCCCATTTCTTCTCTATCCCCATTGCTAATAGAATTTAATTTCCTCCACCCTCATGGAAGTCACCTGCTCCCAAAAGCTGCTTGGTGGATTTAAATGCTATTAAAAAATCTCAGCTGACAATTATTAGTTGACTCTGTTTCTGACATAGCTCATATCTTTCCCAGGAAGTTTTGTTTTTATATGCAGACAGCACCAGGTATCCAACAGTTAACCTAATATATCCCTGTTATTCTCTTGGGTGCCGTTTTGCAACTAAAAACTATTCCATGTTGTTTCTTAATGAGAATTTTGGTCAAACACCTAGTGGAAGTAGCAGGTCAAATCTTAGGTTTAACCCCCTGGTATTTCCTCTTTGCTTTTAAAAGCTCATTGGGCTGAAGCCAAGGAAGCAGTTAGAATCCAGAGGAACCCAGAGGGAGAGATTTATGAATGCATGGTGAGCTCATATTATCAGTTCCTATTTTAGTGTTTCAAAATCTCCCCTGGTGTTGAGAGCATCTTGATAATTAAAAGAAAATATTGCCTCCTAGAAATTGCATCTTCATTTCAAAGCAAAAATTCAAAAAATAATACTTTGTTTTATGGAGTTTGGATGAACTATGCTTTCCCCTCTCTCTCTCTCCCTCCCTCCCTCCCTCCCTCCTTCCCGCTATCCCTTTCTTTTCCTTTTTGGAGAAATCTCTTTTTCTACATGTAATAAAGACTATTGATAGAAACATAGACGATTAGATGAGAAATCACAAGAAAATTGATTATTCCATTTGATCTGTTTTCCCCCAAATTAGGCAGCAGATCCTTCATGTTGGCATCAAATGTTCTGCCCTGCACTGATCTTGGCTTTAATATCACAGGTCATAGATTTCATCTGAGCCACCAAAATGTAGTTTGGGACTGGGGCTAAAATTTTACAAAATGTGAAATAAACACAATATTTTAACACATAAAAATATACCTCAATTATGATTCTTTGATAAGAGGAAACAGATTTGCAAATATATGTGTTTGGTGCTCCTAGCAGTGCCATTCATATGCTTTAATGAAGTAATATATTTGCATGATGCTTTTTGTAGTTTAAATCCTCACAGTGATATTGACCTGCAACGTGTAGGCCCACTGGAGAAGAGAAAAGGGTTCAGACAGCATCTGCCAACATGGATCCTTTTTATACTGATTATCAGGGAAAGACGCAAACATATATATTTAGACCCTGTGGTCTCATTTCCTTTAATAAGAGAGCATAACTAACTCCAAACACACTGCTTTGTGACATAGTAGCTAAGGGTCTGACATGCCCACACAAAGAGGGGAATCATGGGGCTACTGCAGGTTTTTGTTTCCTTGCCAAATAGTGAATAATCTTATAATCAAATGTGCAGCAATAAGAGGCCCAGCTGGGAGGATTAAGGAATAAGCATCTATTGGGCTGCCTGATCTCTTTGTTCTTTAGGTTTAGAGTAGGATAAATGAAAAGGGGGAGGCCAAGAGGGAGTGGTTTAATATAGAATAAATTGTCTAAAAGGGATCAGTGAAAGCAGGATTATCGATGAGTTGGAGAGTGAGCTAGCTGACTTTTTATTTTAAAACTAAGACAGGATAGAGGTATGGGGATAAAGTAGGAAATCAGATAAGAAAAACAAAGGATGCAGGCATATTGGCCTTAAGTAGTCTTTTTCTGTTTCTGAGATTTCTTATGTTCTTGTGCTCTGAGGCAAGATCAATTGAGATTAATCTGTTGTATAGAAAGCATTGTGATCGCATTGCAGGCTTTTAAAGTTTAAATTTGTTTATTGAGCACAATTTGGTTAGCATCAGGTGCTGAAGTTATAGACACCAACACTAGCATAGAAATTACTTTATTTAGCTCCCAGTTGTAAGTTTCTATAGCAACTGGGTCCTATACCAGAAAGCTGAGATTCTCAAGCTCAAATGATTTAGTCAGAGATGGCAATATCATATTTGGGGGGCACTTGCTTCCTTTTCCCATTTTTCTCTTCTGTGTTGTAGGAAGTCTCTTCAGTGTGACTCTATCTGCTTAGTCATACTTTTAATCACACCTTTTGCTTCGAACTTTCCTCTTGGCAGCAGTATAAAGTATCTATTTTGGTGGTGTTTCGATTTCCATTGACTAGTTGGTACATTGATGCAAAGGAGGTGGATGTGATTTGTTTTAAATACAGTTGAAAATTCTCAATTGTGAGGAAAGTGTCTGTGATGCCAAATTTGGTTAGCTGCTCCAGGCAGAAATTAGGATGTTAATTCAAAAAAGAAACCTAATTTAATTTTTGTATTATATTTTTGTTCCGTTCATACACACAAAGTCGTAAGCCTTTTAAACATGTGGAATGTCCCTTGTGAGGTTCTTTTAAAATTTTTCAGTAAACATAGAAGAAAATTGATTTTATATTTGTTTTATTTATTTATTTTTTTGTTAAGAAACCTGAATTTTCTGGAGGTGTTGTTGTAGTTGAAGTAGTACTTTAAGGTGATAGTTTAGCCAACACTACAGAAAGACTTAGGAAAAAATAATTACATGTGCGTACTAATTGTGATAATAATCACTACGTTCAAAAAAGGAACTCATATATTAGCTTTCTTGCCACACAGGCTTTTGAATGGTTTTGATCCAAACAAATAGAAGAAAAAGAAATGTATATAAAATAGAAATACAGAAAATTACATGTTTTAAATAATGCCATCTTTGCCATGAAACTCCTTGTTTTATAAGAAACTAGCTTAGGATATTTGAAATAATCAGGAAGGGACTATTTTAAAGACTAGTTAGCAGAAGAATGCTCATGGAAGAATGTATAGCCCATTCATTAACTTAGAGAATGACAAGAATGTACCATAAAAGAAAAGATTCTATGTCTGTCCTGATAAAACAAAACAAAACAAAAGATTTCCACTTAATGTTCACATAAATTGCTAACTTGGGGCCTATTAACATTTGGAAAACACAAATTCTAAGAGGCAGCTGCTAGAGATTGGCCAATTATAATTTCACAATTCAAAGAAAAAATCTTATTTGACTCTAAAATTCTATACTTGTTTTCTCCTTTCATGAATTATCACACAGCCAAAGCACGATGTGTGTGAGAGGAAGAATTAAGCAGACCCACTTCCTGGTTGTCTGGAAAAATCACATCACCTCAGATGACCTTGATTCTCTTTGCACTCAATAAGGAAATTTTTTTCTAATTTTACAACAGATTTAACTATAGTAAAATTAATTCAGATTGTGATGATTTGTCTCTATTTGTCCTTAGTTTCTTGGAGGAATCTTTAAATGTCATTAGTCCTTTAGCTGAGAATCTGTGTCATCATTTCAGTATGTCTACTCTATCATGATTTATCCAAAGTCAGATGAGACCAATTTTTGCTCTCCCAGACAACAGCTTCCAGAGCTCTGTTAAAACTCTGAATGGATAATTGTTCCTTTAACAAAATGTGCAAAGACAAAACATCTGATGAATAAAGAGCTGTTATTAACCTACACTTACTATCAGGATTTAGAACTAATACAAAATGGGTTCTGCCACAGAACATAGATTTACTTTTTCTTTTCTATTCTCTCTATGATGTAGTTTTTTTCCTTCAGTTCACTTATATCACTAAATTTATAATGTATTGGGTCACCTAGTGTAGTAACTTGATTAAAAACAGTTAAATATTTACTGTTAAAATTTCATGGAATAGAGAACTTGAAAGTTGCAAGTTGGATTTCTCAATATTTTATTGCATAAATGAATATAGCAATTATTAGAGTAGAAACATGCTTCTTACAATTTAGTTTTGTTAGCTAATAAAATAAGTTTATTTAAAAATATGTTTTAACCAAAATTTATTCTTATAACCACAACCAATTATTTTTCTTTGATACTTTGTCAGTACTATTAAGCAATCAAAAGATTAGTGTGTTTACAGAACTTTTTTGGGTTATACATAAAAACATTAACTTAGCAGGTCTGAGGCTGTTTGCTTCAGAAGACTTGTTTGCAAGGTTGGTCATTGGCCGGTGTCTGGGAATTTGGCTTCTGAAGCATTCCCTGACTGGTAAGGTAATTTTTCTAGTCTAGACTGGTTGTACAAATAATTGTAACATCTGCTTCCTTCTGTGAGTCTGGAATTCTGGTAGTTACTAGCTAAAAATACCATTTACCTAGAACCTAATGAAACCCCTAAACTCTGAGTTTTAAATGGGTTTCCCATGGTGGGGACATTACACATATGTTTTTTCTTTTCTTCTTTTTTTTTTTTCTAGAGGGAAAAAGTGCTTTGTGTGTCCTATCATGTGAGGCAGGGGACACGGAGGCTTCCCTGGACTTCTGTTTTCATCTGGTGGTGTTTTATCTTCTGATCCAGGTTTTCTTTCCATGTTTTCTTTC
Source organism: Tamias sibiricus (assembly GCA_025594165.1). Lineage (NCBI taxonomy): Eukaryota > Metazoa > Chordata > Mammalia > Rodentia > Sciuridae > Tamias > Tamias sibiricus. The sequence goes on from CM046668.1 coordinate 35,888,170, forward strand.
CACATATTCATAATAAATATTAGATGCTAGCTCAGTATACCCGAGTCTCATTAGTGAGTCACCAAATGTATAATTGGTCTTGGGGACTTCTGAGACATATTGTGTCTACTCTGGATGATTTAATCAATTTGGGAGTTTAAAAAAAAAAAAAAAAAAAAACTGAGTCATGGCATGGATTGAATCTATGGGAATAAACACCTGCAGAGTAGATCAGCATTTCAGCAGATGTGCCATGATGAATATGCTATTTACCAAATTCTCATTAAAATACTCACAGACTTATGATAATATGAGAGCCAGTATTAGCAGTGTAAACCAATAAGATGTTATGTAAAGTTTGACATAATCTTCATCAACTGCACTATTGCTAGCTTTTCCTATACTTACTGAATCCTAGTGGAATTTGAACTTCCATTTTGATGGATTCTTGTCCAAAGTTGTACAAGAGATCCTAGACTAAGAGTGAGCTAGCAGTAAACCTGATATGCAAGATTGTTGCTGGGTCCAAGTAAAATTAAGCTCACCATTGAAAGTCTGAAATACAATCCAACACTCATATCAATGTGAGGAAAGAATTCTCACAATTGGTGTGGTCTGAATGCCTCAATAAAGAACTTCATTAAGAGTGATTCTGGGTTGCAGTGGGCATTGCAGTTGGCAAAAGTAAATAACTTTTTTTTCAAAGATATAGATTTCCAGAGTAATCCTTTAAAAGTCTTACTTATTGTTTGAGTTCCAAATAACATTAAAGCATGATAAAAATCGCAAAACTCATAAAAAAACAAGAAACCGTGAGGAAATGGTAACAAAAGAAACAAATAAGCATACAACAAAAATTATAAAAAACAAATGTATGAAATTTATTCAGAGAAATGTCTATGCCTACCAGTGGTTTAATAGGCAAACTCTTTCAAATGATTAAAGTAACAGATTATTCTCAAGCTATGTGATCTTGATCTTCTTGTTGAGGGTGGGGTGGGGGGGGGCAGCTTTCCACTTCATTATTTGAAACTGGTATAACCCTCCTTCCAATGTTTGACAAAGCACAGAAATAGAGGTCATAGATCAATTGAACTTCATATTGTGGATATAAATGTCTTCAATCAAATACCAAGAAGATTAATTCAAAGTTAGATTTAAAAATCATATGGCATAATAAAGTAAAGATTATCCAAGAATATTCATTTATATTAGGAAATCTATTAGTGTAAGCCTTCATTATATGTGTACTTCCAATAAGAAAACCCACATGGTCATGTAGTGGGCTTTGTAAAAGAATTTGATAACATCTAACTACAAGCCAGCCAAAATCTCTTACTAAGTAAGGAGATAAGTACATTTCCTTATCTTTCACAAATGGTATTTTCTCCTGAAGCAACAAAAAAATTAGATCCCTGCTTGGTCATGCTATTCAGCAATATTGTAAGGTAGATGATATTATTACTCACACTGTAGCAACAAAGAAACTAAGACACAGGAAGTTTGAAAATTGCCACTTTTATGTGGCTGTTGAAAGGTAAATCAGTGTGCATTTGGATGTAGCAATGAGATTCCAGAGTCTATCCTCATAACCCTATGCTATATTCTTCAGGAGAACATTTTTAAAATGTTAAATTTACATATCATACACAGTGGTGGTGCTATACATCTGGATATAGGAATCCAGAGTACAGAGAGAAGTATTTTAGAGAGAAAATTTAGAAATCATTATTGTGAAGGTAGAATGTAAAGCCCTGAAACACAATGAAATAATAAAAAACAAGAAGAAATCTGGGGATTCATTGTTAAAAGTTTTAGAAGATAAGAAAGAATCAGTAAGTGAGACCAAGAAGAAAGAAACTGAAGGGTAGCTGGAGAATGAGAGTCAAGGGAGAATGAAGTATTTCAAGGAAAAAGAAATAACCCCTGTGTCCAATGCTGCTGATGGGCCAAATAAATGTGGACTGAAAATTAAGGTATGGGTTGAACAACTTAAATTCATTGATGTCTTTTTTTTTTTTTTTTTTTTTACCGGGGATTGAACTCAGGGGCACTCTACTACTGGACCACATCTCCAGCCCTTTTTTGTATTTTATTAGAGACAGAGTTTCACTGAGTTGCTAAGTGCCTCGCCATTGCTGAGGCTGACTTTGAACTCATGATCCTCCTGCCTCAGCCTCCCAAGTGCTGGGATTACAGGTGTGCAGTGGCTTCATTGATGTCTTGACAAGAACAGATACAGTGGAGTAGTGGGACAAAATCTTACATGCTATGGATTTAAGAGAGAATAGCAGGGGAAGAATTATAGATAAAAAGTTTTATTAAAATATTTTACTATAAAGAGAGAAATGAAGCAGTAGCAGGAGGGGGAAAGTATTAGGATGAATTTTTCAACATGAGATAAACACATCCCATGCATATTAGCTGATGGGATGATCCTATGGAGAGGCGAAAACATAGGTTGCAGGAGAAGGAGCATCTTTGGAGCAATGTCCTGGGTACAAAAGAAGATGCAATCTGTTGTGCCTGTGAAGGGGTGAGTTTTAAACAGCAACATGTAATCATTATAGCAGAGGGAAAGCAAAGCATATGAGTAGATGGATGAATTTGGTGTCCTGGAGAAGTTGTCTTGTACTCATATGAGGTTTTCTCAGTGGAAAACAAAACAAAACAAAATTTACTGAGAAAGAAGATCGGGAAGATGATGCATAGAAGAGTCAAGTGTATCTGACAGAATTATGAATGAACTAAAGAGATGTTACTATTGTTAGTCTTCAGCATGAGAAAGTAAAAGCACTTATCAGGAGTTGCTTTTAATTTCAGGGGTGGCTGTTTCATCACCTACATGGATATTGAGACCACCAAAATGCAGATAATAATGCAATCAGAGAAAATTAAAATTCTTCATAAAAAAAGAGAAAATATCAACAGGGGATAAAGTTTGCATACCCTAATGACATAAGATTCAAAGGTGGGAGTTTTATTTTATTTTTCCTCATTTTTTATTGGTGCATTATAGTATATATTGTACATAGAGATGGGATTGTTACCTATTCATACAAGCACACAATATAACAATATGATTTGGCCAATATTACTCCCAAAAGATGGGAGTTTTTAAGGAAAGAAGAAGATTCTGAAAATGACAATGAAGTGCAATGAGGAAACCTACCCTGTGTTCAGGCCCAGTGTCAGGGGTGTTGTGGTCAACAGAACAACTATCATTAGAAAGTCTCTAGACAAAGCAGTATGCTCAGGCCCTTGTTGTAGGAAGGAGGGGTAGGAAAAGTCAGAGAACCTTCTGAAATTATAAAAGATTTTGTTGCAGATGGACGTCAAGTTCCAGAAGGTACAGTGGGAGCTTTTAGAAATGGGGGTGTGGTGCTCCCTGGGAAGAGGATAGGAAGTATCCAAAGCCACATGGAGAATGGAGGGTAGGAGTTTCGGGATGATCTGAGAGTGGTCCTCAGATTTCCATTTCTGTGACAAATACCTGAGATCAGCAATTTGATAGGAGGAAAGGCTTCTTTTGGCTTAGAGTTTTGAAGGTTTCAGTCCTTATGTGGTGGCCTGTTGCTTTGGGACCTGTGGTGAAACAATATATCATTGTGGGAAGTACTTGGTAGAGCAAAACTGCTCACTTCATGGAGGCCTGGAAGCAAAGAAGAGAAAGAGGAAAGAGCCAGGGTTCCAATATCTCCTTTAAGGGCATGCCCTCAATGATCTAAGCCTACCTCCTAAATGTTTACCTCTCAATAGCACCACAGTGTGGCAACCAAGACTTGAATGCATGATCCTTCGAGGTGTGTTTCAGATCCAAACTGCAGTGCTGGGAGTCGTCTTTGGTGTCAAGCATGAACATGTAAAAAGGACATGAGGAGTTAGTGCAGGTGGTCTCAAGGTTAATGATGGCAAGACCATGAGGGAAAAAAGAAGAGTAGAGAAGAGTGACTGAGAAGCTCATTCGTTTTTGGAGAAGGTCAAGTGAAGTCAGGCTGGCAGTGCTCTTATTCTGGAATCCTACAATTCTCTGATGAACTGGCAGAGGGAAGCTATTAGGACTAAGGGTGTGTTTAGCTGTTAAAGGCTCCATCTTGATACTTATTGGGAGTTGGTAGCAGTCTTACTGTAAGTACTAGAGGCTTGCTCTTGACTTGTCTAGCTAGAATGTAACTGATAAAAAAAGCAGAATGAAGAAATGTGTTATAAACCTGACTCCAATTTTACTTGCAAGATTGGATTTATATGCATACAAATGCATATATACAGAAAAAATAAAATGGCAACATAGACACCAGAACATTAAAAATTATATTGCTGTTGGTGAGCTTATAGATTATACATATGCTCTTATTTACTGTCTCTTAAATTTTCTAAAATAAGCAGCTGTATGTAGAAGGAAACTTTTTATATTATAACATTTTTTATTTAAAAAAATAATATTTATTATTTATAGGTTACTACATTTAATAAATATTTGCTGAAATGTTGATGACTTTTGAATATTTGTTACGGTTGTTGCTTAATTCTTAGAAGCCAGAGTCTTCATACTTCTCACTAGTAACAATAACAAACAATGTTAAAAAATAAAGAGTTACTGATTGTTTTTAAGGAAAATAAGAGTGGATAGACTCCTCACAGCAGGTTTTCAGCTAAAATTTGAGAATGTGTAATTTAACTAGGAGAGAGTAATTTTAAGTTTACTTGAGTGGTTTAAATAATTACATAGAGACAAGGCAGGCATTCCTTGGTTAGATAAATGCATACTATTAGAAAACAGTGAGGATGATTTAAGGCAAATTCACAAGTCCGTGTTAGAGAATTTAAATCAGCATTTCAATAATTGAGGAGGATTTAATGTAAAACAGGGAGCCTTCCTGAAATAAGCAATCAAAATAATTCATTAAAGCAGTAATCACTAGTAAGCTTGGCTGTTGCTCTACTTGATATGTAAACAAAATTGGTAAATATTGTTGAAATAACACCTTAGGTACTCCAACTACCTTTATTACTGAAGAAATAAAGCAGTTCATTATCACTTTGAATTTTCAGTTTGTCCCCCTTGGAATGCAGAAGAGAATATTCAACTAAATAAATAGTTTATCAGATTATAAATATGAACTAAATACTTTTAAAATCTATGATATAAATAAAACCAACTAAATTTACTCATCAAGACCAACTTTTGAAAGTATCAAAGATTAATCAAGTAAAATTCATGGTTCCTATAAGTTATTTTTTTTCAAGTGAGAATATTTTATTTTAAAAATACCACATTTGGTATGATCTCATTGAAATAAGATTCTTTTCCATCCTTCCTTTCACCCTACCTCCCTTCTCTCCTTATTTCTACCCATCCTCACTGTTTTGTTTCCTTCCTTCCTCCCTCCTTTCCCTTCCTGATTTCCTTCCATATATATGACTAGAAGACACTTGGAATGATGATGCCTAATGCTATTTCTGGTGTGTGAGGCACCAGGCTTTTAGTGATTCTCCTCTACTTCTCATTTTTGCAGCATTTTGTTGTATAGCTTAAATTCTGTATAAATCCTTTAGTATTTTAATAAAATAATGCCACCATTTTTCCAAATATTTAATATCATTGTAGTGTAGAGACATTGAATGACATGACCAGTGCTTTTCTGGCATAGCATGACCAGCATGATTCTGAAATGGCCCCAGATTCCTTTATGGTTATGTGCATCCTGTTGCTTCTACCTGGAATGTTCTTCCCTTCTCCCTTTGATTGCTATAGGTTTACGTGACTCATGAATGCATTTAAAATATGTTTTTATGGAATAAAGGGAATGAAAAATGCCTGTCATGCTTGTTTCTCTATTATTTCACCTCTGCTCTTATCTGCTTCCTGTGTCTTACATTCTCAATGAGCATATTTCTTGCAAAAGCAAATTTTGTATTTTAGGACAGAAAGCATTCACCACTACATGTACTTTTGACCCTACTTACCTTCTTGTTGGGAAACCCTTGTATCCCTCTGGCCTTCATTGTGCTTCCAAGTCTGACTTTCTTCTCCATGAAGCTCTACTTTTTGTTTATTTGCTATTCTGCCATCATGTAAGTGCCCCAAATATTTATTATATTCCCCATTTTGAAGGTTTAAATATTATCTGTCCAGGGATTGGATAAGGTTCCAGTAGGATGTCTCTTTGAGACATCCAAGTAAAATACATAAATGACCCTTTATCACACTTTCTAAAGTAACATCAGACTTACAAAGTGGTAGTCTGGGTTAGACTGTATTCTATTTTGACATAGGATATGTAAAGGAACCTGGAGACATATTAGGGGTTTCTAATCTAAGAATGCAGAGATGGGGATGTATGTTTGGAACTTAGGTCAGAGAGAGAGAAATAGTTTTTAGTGGAAAAGACAGAGAGAGAGAGAGGTTAGAATTAAGAGTATAAATATCCAGAGTCATTTAGCCACGAAAACTGGTTTAGTCTCAAGGACCAAGAAATATAAATGGGGATATAAATTCATGGAATCTGAAGAAACTCGGGATATATATCAGGTATACAATGGCAGAGACAACTACTAGAAAATAATTAAGCTTAAAAAAAGAAGTTAAGGTAGGTACGACTTCCATGAAAGTGGGTAGACCCAAATATGAAGGATGAGTAGAGTGTATGGAGGATATTCAGAAAGGTTGGGTTAACTGGCATTAAGGAAGTAATACTGACTAGTTGAATGTACTAGAAATAAAAAGCATAGTTTTAAACAAAGATCTGAACCAACATAAGGATCATGACCTTAGCAATTTATTTTTAATTCCAGATTTGTGGTCATGTGACTCCAGGGGCTCCATTCCTCTAGCTGTAATTTTACGTGGGAGGTCCTATCAATAATCACTGTTTTCTTTTCAATAACCTGAGTAGCTTGTTAAAAGATTATCTAAATTGACAGATATTTCTGGCTACAAGGACTGATGATGCAAGATCTTTCTTTCTCCTTAAGAAGCTGAGTTAATGGAAACTAAATTCATAAGCAATCACATGATACTTTATTTAAACCCATCATTCCAGGACTTGTAAAAAAAAAAAAAGTAGATTAGGAATAATAGCAAAGCTATCACTTTGCTTCAAAAAAACTGAACTCTAATATTCTTTATTTATCTCATTAAAAATGTATTTACATGTTTGATATTTCCTTTTTATTCCTGATGATAAAAGTGATTTTATTTACACTGCTGATGTCATCTACTTATCCATTCATTTAACATCTACTGAGTTAGTCTTTTAAGTGTTGAACTGGGTACTGGGCATACAAGCATTAATAAGACATGTTTCTTTTCTCAGGCTACTCACAGGTAGTGAGAGAACAACATATAAAGAAATAATTACAACCCATAGGGATAAGTACAGATAAAAAGTCATTCCAGTTCTATTGGTGCCCAAATAAATTGCACAAATCTATCCTGAATGCAGTTGGCAAGGTGAGGATGATGAGGGCTTCAGAGACAAAATTTAAAGAATGAAGTGCTGATAATTAAATGAGATGCACAAGTAAAAATATCACAAGCAATGACACTGAGGTTAACTAGGCTGGCATCAGCAAGGAGGTATGAGCAACTTGGTGTAGCTGGAGCACTGAGTTCAAGGTATTTGAGGTAGAAAATGAGTTTGAGAGAAACAAGAGCACTGAGGTTGGAAGATCAATATACCAGCTCAGACAGTCAGGCAGAGAATGAATTCAATCTTCTTCTGGGGCCCTTTTCTATTCAGACCTTCAATAGATTGGATGACACTTACCACCTTTAAAAGAGCCATCTACATACTACTACTACATACAAATATTAATATCTTCCAGAAACACCTTTATAGACATGTCCAGAAATGTTTAAATGGCCTGTAGGAGCCCTGTTTGGGGAGATGGCTTAAATTGCGGTTGACTATGGGCCATGGAGATTTGGGCATTGCCACCTTCCGTAGTCTCACGGGACTTGGCCCGGGATCTCAAGTGACTTGAGCCGAGATTGCTGATCGGGTCTGTGCCATTTTTTGGTGGTGTGTGTGGTACGTGTTAGTCGTTGTTAGAGCCAGAGAGAAAAGTTATCAGAATAAAAAGCTGTTTGTTTCCAGTTCGCCTCTGAACTTCTTCCCGCGGTTTCGTTGCTCCAAGCGCCATCGCTTCAGGCAGCAACAATAGCCAACTGGGCATCCTCTGGCTCAGAATAGCTGACATATAATAATGTACATTTAAATTTCCTTCATGGCTTTTCCTGGCTTGATAACTTATTTCTCTGGAGTGTTAAATAATATTCCATTGTTTGGATATACCATATTGTACTTATCCATTCACTTAGCAAAGGGTATCTTGTTTGCTTCCACATTTTGGCAATTGAGAATAAAGCTACCTACTACCAACATCTATATACTAATTTTTGTGTGGATGTAAATTTTCAGTTCATTTGAGTAAATGCCAAGGTGTGCAAATTTTGGATTGTAAAGAGTTTATTTGGTTTTGTAAGAAACTATCAAGTTGTCTTCCTACTATTTTGCATTCCTTCTAGTAACAAATATGAGTTTCTGTTCCTCCATGTCTTCTCCAGTATTTTGTATTGCTAGGCTTTTAGATTTTATCCATTCTAATTAGTGTGTTGTGGTATATCATTGTTTTAACTTTCAATTTCCTAATGACATGATGGTAAATATCTTTCTATATGCTTTCTTGCCCTGTGTTTATCTTCTTTGTTGAGAGATGTCAGCTCAAGTCTTCTGCCCATTTTTTAATTGGGTTGTTCATTTTCTTATTGTCATGTTTAAAGAATTCAGTCCTTTATCAGATGAGCATTTTGTAAATATTTCTCTAATCTATAACTTGTCTTCTCATTCTATAATAATGCATTTTAAAAGAAATAAAATATATTCAAAAGAACACCCCCTTATTCCTCTCCTTTTCTCTTTCTGTTTCCTCTGTCCTCCCCTCACAACATTCTTTCTTCCATTCTTTTTTTTCTTTTTCTTGTAGCATTTTATATATTTTTATATAAATTTTTATTTTTTATTTTTATTTCTGCAGTTTCTCTGAGGCAAAATACAGTTTAATTCTGTAAATTATCAATGTTAAACAGTAAGTATACATAATAATGAAGACTAAATGTTGTGGGGATACTTAGCTATATTATTAACAGTAATTTAGCTAAGTAGTAACTATAATAAAATACAGTATTACCATCTTGTTTATTAAATTGTCTTTCAATCAGAGAACAAGATAGAGTACATCATAGCCACAGTGCTGGAAAGAATATCATAACGTTTTGGCCTCAAAAGCTGCATCATTAAGATGTATTGAACTGAAGACATCAAGCAGAGGTGTTTTGTGGGATTCCCTACAAACGTGAATGAGTGTTCTAGAAAAAAAGAAACCATTAACAGATATTTTGGTATGTCACCAGGATTTTCTTGAACCTGTGAAGATACTCTCTCCTCAGTTACAAGTGAAGGAAGCCAAAAGTTCTGGATATGGCTGGTCACAATGGTGGAAGTCATATGAAACATGGTACTTATTGGATCTCTGTAAATCATACTAATGTAAGAAATTAAAGTATGAATTAAGGAGCAATTTAGATGCAATGTATTACATAAAGCAGAATACAACTGATGTAAATACTTGTAGCATGTTGGTATTCATTGTGTTTATATTTTTGTTGTGGAAACTCCACAGAAGCTATAAGAAGAAATATTAACTTGCACAGTTGTTTTTAAACTGTGTTTCACAGTGCAGCTATTCAGAGATGGAAGTGTTCCATGGGTATTCTAATGCTTTTCAAAATTTCTTATTAACTATAAAATCATTTATATTGCTTTTGCCTTTTGTTCTGATCTGTACTTTTATTTTTTTTTTTAAATGTTCGGCAAGTAAAAGACAGTTGGAAACCCATACTTTAAAGAACTCTAAAGTTTCCCAATTGGACTTTTTCACCTGATGACCTTTAAAATTTTTTGCCCATAATCATCATTAATCATTTTAAAATCAAATTTCACCATTACTGAAGAGAATAAATTAGAACCACCATTTCAATCACAGCTCGCTCTCTCTTCTTCAGGTGCTCAAAATCATATTCCATATAACATATGTGCGCTTTTACAGTTAGAAAGTAATTATTTTTTTCAAAAGCAACTTATTAACATTGCGGGTAGGTGTGGTGCAATTTTGAGTTAGTCATTTTTAATCCCATAGAGTTTTCATTATAACATATACTTGGTGCATTATTTGTATGAGCTTCCTTATTATAAAAATTTTCACTTGGATATCTTGTCAATAAATATTAGACTCAATCACCTATTGAGATGTGATATCTTATATCAGCTCTTAAGATAAGTTTTTTTTTGAGAGTCGTCATTACAAGAAAATAATTTTCCCAATCGCAGTAAATGTTAAGTCACTGTGATCTGTCTGGATTAGTTAGATAACAGGCATTTCTTTGATCTTGAAACCCTTTTCCTCTTTCTGCAATTGAACATACACTTTTACATGAGAAGAGCACTATTTGGGGAATTGGTTCCCTTGAGGGAGATCAGTTTTAAAGCACTGACTCATGATAACTAAACCATACACTATTCATTACTAAACCAGGTGGATCTTTGTTTAGAGTGAAAACTACCATTTCCTAATAGTGAGAAACCTTATGTCTATCTACTATTCAGGTATCATTTTACCAGGGAGATCGAACTAGTAAGTTATATAAGTACAGGGCATTAATGAAAATAGAGTAAAGATAGCTGGGTAGTCTTGAGAAAAATTTTATCTGGGATGAGGTAGATCCAGGAGAATTATCCATATTATATTATAGAACATACCTGTTTAATTGCTTGAATATCATGACATAATTACCTGTAAAGTGCTGGTTATCATTGAGTCTTTTTAAATTATTAGCTATCCTTTTTTTTTTTAATGCTCCATGTAACACCACAGTTTTTCTGATTTGAAATAAGGATGTAACCTCAGATATACTGTAAAAGGTCTCAGTGATTTATAGTTTTCCAGAAAACTTAAGTATGTTTGATCTCCTTAAATTGAGTATAATGCTTTTGTTCTTTGGATAGGTTGCTACTATAGACCCATATACATTAATATAAATTGATATACTTTCAAATTTATTATAGCATTGTTTCTATTTACCAGAAATAATTTTTAGTAACCACATAATAACACACAATGTTACCTCCTCTCATTGGCTATTGGGTGGATTGGACACCTGGGATAATCAACACCACTTATGTTCTCTTCTTTTGGAATTTTGGATTCAGAAAGAGACAACAATTGATTTCATTTATTGAATTCATCTAACATGTAAATTCAGGAGCAGAGACATGACCATAATAGGCTATATGAAACATAATTAGATGGAAGAAATGAACCTATGCAAAGAGAACTCAGAATAGATAACATTTGTCTGTTAGGACAATTTCTGAGGTCCATTTAAGTTTCATTAGAACTCTCTGCCCTCCCCTCACACTCTCCATTTCTGTTTCTTTCTTTATTTTCTTCTTCTTTTTGTCTGCTTAAGCAAGCTTGAGTTGTTTCTGTCACTTGTATCTAATGTATCTCACTAAAGAAAAGTAGAAATTACTAATGAGAGAATTCACATTGAGGGCACATTCAAATTGCATGGCACATACTCAATAAACTTAGTTTAATCTGATATTAAAACATTATAACTTTCAGATCCCGAAAGTAACCTTTATTTGACTTTGTCCTCAAACTCTGGGAATCCTTTATTCACTCAGGCACTTTCTATAATGATATTTAAGATGCACTTCAAATCTGAGATTACATGAAATCGTTTGCCTTATTTCACAAGGCAAAATATTGAGGCATTATCTTCTAAGAAACAAAGTAATAAGTCATAGTTACATCTAATGAGTTGTTATTGAATTTGTACAGGCAAATCAAAGACCTTCTCTTATATAGCTAGGAATGCTGATCTTAACTGTTATGTTGGCTTGCCATTGATATCTTAATCTTATTGACAAAAATCTAAAAGTGCAGAGCCTCAAATCAGTTTTGTGTTGAATCTACTTAATTTGTAAAATCTGAAAGGAGTAGGCATTGCTTAATGGGAGTAACATTTACTTTTTTTATACCTGCAAATGGTTACTTAAACACTTTTTACTTTATATAAAACACTTTATCTTTCAATCTGTAATTTTATCACCTGTTCCTCTTAGCAAGTGTCTTTTTCTGTGTGTGCACAAAACATTTACTTTGTTATCTTTGTTTGAATTTATATTAAGGGAAGAAAAAAGGTCTAGATCTGTTTGATCAATTCCTGCAGGTGCTAGTACCCTTTAATTGCAGTTTTGACTACAGCAGGGATAACAGGGCTTGTGATTTCATACAACACACCAGAGTGGGCTTCAGATGGAGTAAACACTCTGGAAGTAAGTGCTACAGGTTACTATTTATCTCATGACCCAGTGAGAGTTGACATGTGTCATCAATAGTGACATGCCAAAGATTCAGATTTCTTTGACATAGCTGCTGAAAGTTAAGACAGTTCTCTGAATCTTTATAGTCTTGAAATTTATCCATCTTCTTTCCCTGTGAGAATATTAGTACTTCTTGAGTTCAGCAAGGTCAGATGAAAAGCAAAGTTATTTTTTTACTGTTGTTGTTGTTTTTTGTTTGTTTGTTTTTCTGGTACCAGGGATTGAACTCAGGCGCACTGAACCACTGGGCCACATCCCCAACCCTTTTTGTATTTTATTAGAGACAGGGTCTCACTGAGTTGTTAAGTGCCTCACCATTGCTGAGGCTGACTTTGAACTTGCGATCCTCCTTCCTCAGCCTCCCAAGTGCTGGGATTACAGGCATGCGCCACCATGCCCGGCTCATTATTATTATTTTTTTTTATCTTCTCCAGTTTCTAGTTGGCCTTTTTGTTTTAGATAACAATCAGTGGAAGAAGAATTTTGGAATTCTAGGAAATCGTATTTGGTAAGGGAAATAAGCCATAGATACTCCAAGTGGAAGCCCAAGAAAGGTCTGTAGTGCCATATCTGAGATAGCAGCAACAGGGAAGAGCAATTTTGGAAGGTGAATACAAGAGACTGATGCACCTGACTCAGCCCATTTTTAGCTGCTTCCTTGGTGTTCACCCTGGGTAATAAATATAATCTATATAGTCCTCAGTTGCATCATCTGAAGAATGGGAATAGGACTAGTATTTGCTTCATTAAGTTCTTAGATACAAGGGAGACAATGCATGTCTCTAGAAAATCATAAACACTCTGAAAATGTAAATGAGACATAGTGAAATTACTTTTACCCAGTATAATCAGGGAAGATGCCAAGAAATAAAGAGGATGTGACTAAAGGATAAATAGGGTTTCAAAGACTGAGGTGATAGGTAAAGATTCTTAAGGGATGAATAGAAGGGTGTGACATTGTAGCATAGGACCACAGGAAAATGGATAAACTAGTTGAGAGATAGATCTAAGTATATGTGTGTCACTGTTTTATGGTTTGGATATAAAGTATCCCCATGTCCTCACATGCTGAAATCTTGGTCCCTAATGCAGCAATGTTCAGAGATGGAACTTTTGTGATGTGATTGGATCCCAAGAACTCTAATCTCTTCGGTGGACTAACCCATTGATAGTTGAAAACTGTGATTTCATACAACACACCAGACTGGGCTTCAGATGGAGCAAACACTCTGGAAGCAAGTGGTTCAGGTGGTGAAATAAGGCCTGTTTGAAGAGAGTAGGGCCCTGGGGGCATGCCCTAGAAAAATATTTTTTGTCCCTGGCCCCTCTCTCTCTCCCTCCTTCCCTGTCTGTCTCTTTCTGCTTCTTGGCTGGCATGGGCTGAGCAGCTTTTCTCTGTCATGCCCTTCTCCCATGATACCCTGCCTCACCTCAGGCCCAAAGCAATGGAGCCAGCTGACCACTGACTGAAACCTCTGAAACCATGAGACAAAATAAATCTTTTCTTCTCTAAGTTTATTTTTTCCCAGCTATTTATTACAGTGACAGACAATTAATGTATAGCGCTTCTTAAAACTTGCACCAAAAAACCCCATAAGGGCATTGGGAATCATTGGACCCTGAGGATGGGAACATCCTTACCTCCATCGTTTATGCCATTGTCACAATAAAAGTAAATTCATCAAGTACATAGAATTGGCCAGGCTCAGTGCTTTTCATTCACTATCCCTGGTGAGTGCCAACATAATTCATGGAGAAATTCCGCTGCATGAGATTAGGCTCACAATTAATGAGTTAGTACAATTTGTAACTGAATCTTGGAGTTGTGACTCCAGAGATGTCTCTCTAAACCTCTCTTTACATGGCTTCTGGAGATTTGGTCATGCATATCAAATTCTTTGGAGGTCTCTCATTTTATTATCAGTATTTTTAAATCAAGAAAATATTGAATTCAACTCCATAGTATATACACATGTTTTAATAAAATATGTTTTAAAACTTTTTATATGCAGATGCATTCATGTAACTAGTAGTTTAACAGCTTAACACAGAATATTTTATTTCAGAAAGCCTAATAGTTTCCCGGTGTCACCTTTCACAGGTACTGGTATATAACCTTGAAAGAACATCATGAAATTTTTAATTTATTTGTTTGATGGTGCTTTTGGCAACAGAATCCCTAGCCAAGACTTTGCTAATTTGTTTCCAAAAATTAATAAAATCCTGATGCTTCTCCTTTAATATTTCATAATTTAAAAAATTTGCTATAATATTAACAACTTTGCATATTTGTTAATTAAGGTTTTGTGGTAATAGAGTAGGATTGTATAAGGTTTTCTTGAAGCATTACAGAAATTTAGCTTGTGATTTACAGTTAAATATTCGTTGTGAGGAAATATGGATCTTTCTTAAAGAAAACTTTGTAAATGGGTCTCTAAACATCAAGTATAAATTAAAATGTCTCCCAGGGCATCAATAAAGTATAAATTTCAAAGAAGTACTTGTAAATAGCTTTATCCTTTCCTAATGTCATGCCAGATAAAATTCTAATTAGTGTTTTTGCCATATTAGAAAAGAATACTATATTTTAATTGCAAACAATTGTATTAATTTGCTTAATTTGTACTTACTACTTATAAATTAGCTCCTATTCATACTAGCCCAAATACTACCTGAAATTAGTTAAGCCTAAAATCCTGATTAGCATCATTTCTTTGGGAAAAAAAATTAGAAAAGTTTGAAAGATTTATGAAATTTGGGTATAGTTTAAACTACAAAAAAGTCTCAGTTTGTTGATAATGAATAGAAATTTGCCCCAATTTAGTATAAAATAAAACAACACCCCCCAAAACAGATATCTATATAACACTATTCCTAGTTCTATATCTACATACTAAATTGAATAGATAGAAATTTAATTCTTAATTTTTATGGAACAGGATGCTTGGTCCCTAGAGAAGAAAGTAAGATTACATTTGCATGTAACTTTTTTTTAAGGTCACACAATAATTTATTAAGAGCCTGCCCTTCCTGCCCTTGTAGTCTCTAGGTCACTTTTTCTGCTTGTAGATCTTGTTGGCCAGCCCCAGGAAGATGGTGGGGGGCAAAGGCGCAGAACACTGCTTGACGAGACTTATAAGGTGGCTGTAACTGTCTTCTTCATACTTCGAGAACACAGCTGGTAGATTCATCTCCTCATGTGGGCCACCTTCTTGGCGTCCTTCTGCCCATAATTGTCCTGCAAGATCTGACACTGTTCTGGAATGGCCTGTTGCAGACACTGAACCACCAGCCAGCTGCACTTGTTGTCCTGGATGTCAGTGCAAACTTTTCCTGTCACACTGGGATCGCCAAAGAGGTCAAGGTAATCATCCTGAATCAATGCCTGCCATGTACATGGCGGCAGCGATAGGCAGTAGAAGGAGTAGAAAGCTATCTTGTACTTGACAATGGATTTGTACTTCTTTTCAGTGTATCTGCCAAGATCCACATTGCCCTGGGGGACTCTGATGAGGTCCAGGGTCTGCCCAATCTCCATCTGATAGGAACTCTGCAGGAAGAACTCAATCAAGTTCAAATAGTAGGGCTGATCCCGGCAGTAGAACTTCAGCAGCCAGTAGATACATGCTTTCAGAAGCAGAGCATCATTGATGACATCCAAACCTACGCCTGGCTTCTGATACTAGCAGAGCTGTCCCCTGCAGGTAAGGGATGAATCCATGATGTCATCTGACACCAGGAAGAAAGCTTGCAGCAGTTCCACACACCAGCCCACTGTCAGCGCCCTCTGGAGACTATCGGCATCCTGTTTTCTTGGATCTCGGAAGGCTACCACCACCCTCAAACCCCGGTTGTACTTGTCTCCAATGGCACTATATTCCAGGACCTCCTTGAGTCGAGCAATAGCATCTGCTGCCTCTGGGTGCCCCATCTCATCTTCAGTCAGTACCTTGACTATCTGGGAGAAGTGCTGGATGAAATCCTACTTTTCTTGGGCATGAACATCTGATTTCTGGTCTCCGTTCATTCTGAGAGGAGAGCAAAGGGCTCTGCTCCTGGATGCTGGTTTTTGGTTCTACACGTAACATTTTAAAGAATAGGTGTATTGAATTGAACTACCAGAAAAAAGAGACAAAATAATTTAAGGAATCATCATGACTATGGGACTCATTTCTTCTTTGGAAAAAAAAAAAAAAAAAAAAAACTTATGGTTTTTTTTTGCCAAAGAGGAAAAGAAGATTGCTGTTTTGGTAAGATGACTTTCTCTGGAGAGTTGCTTAAAGACAGTGTCTCCAGCTGGGGATGTGGCTCAGTGTAGGGCACCTGCCTAGCATGCTAAGGTCCTGGGTTTCATTCCCAGCCCTAAAAAAAAAAGATAATGCCTCACAGTATGATTTTTTTTTTTTTTTAAAGTCAAATGTAAAAACCTGTCAAAATTTTTCTTTTATTTTTATAAAATAAATTTTTTATGGGAAAAGAACAAACAATCCAGTGGGTCAATAATAATTAGTTCCAGTACCATAAAGCCTGAAATGATTTTTAAAACCGGTCTTTACTTTTGAGGAGTTTAGGTTTAGCAACGTATTTTTAAAAACAAAATAAATAATTAAAATATTTGTTGCATTCTACATATAAAGTACAAGGGAAGGTAGTAAAAATGATTTAGGATTTAGGAAGGATTTACAGAAGAGGAGTTAATAATATAACCAGAAGAAAGGTAAAGGAATAGTCTTCTGATTAGTCCAATATGTACAAAATAACATGTGCAAAAGCATGGAGAAGCAGAATACATATATTTAGAGGAACATGGATTCGGCATTTCTGGACATTATAAAGTAAAGGGGACCTGGTAGATGAATGAAACTGCAGGGCAAGCAAATCAAGAGAACAATGTTAAATTTTGTTAAAATACCTGGAGTTTTATAATTCAGAGGAGAAAGTTTGTGGGTCAACTTTGCAGGATACCACAGTTCACTCCACTACTGCAGAAGACAAATTCACTCATCATAAGCTAGGTGACAGGGAGATCAGTTACAAGGTTATTGTCACAGTTTAAATGAGGAATGTAGAGTACTGAACCTAAGAGAGAGGTAGTAAAGGTGGAGAAGTAGGACAGATTGAGAGTCGTTTCAGTAAGATTTAGTGATTAATATAACTAGTGAGAATGAGAGAGTCAAATTTATTTCAGGAGTGTGGCTTTGGAGAAGGGAAAGGATAATATGTTCAATTTTGGATATGCTGAATTTCAAGTTCCTGTGGAGTACCCAGGTTATTTAAATTCAGTAGAAACTCTGTGTGTGTGTGTGTGTGTGTGTGTGTGTGTGTGTGTGTGTACAAACACACATGCAGCTTGGAAAAAATGGCAAGGATGTGATAGTATACTGATGAGAATATCATGTCATTCAGTGTTCCACTAGGAAACTGAAGGAACATTTAAAGCTAATTTAGATTAATCCTAGGATATATTTACAATGAGATGGAGTGTCCAGATGTGGGAAGGATAAAAGGAACCCAAAGATACTGAAGGAAGCTGTGATGCACCTTAACAAAACTATCAACTTCTTTACCTAAACAGGTGGGAAAAAAAAGTAAATTTCACCTAAAGCCAGAGCAGATATGTAAGAAAAACAGGCTGACATGAGAGGAACAGCAGCTATCTATTGAATGATACAGAAAGCTTGAGGAGACCTCCCAGGTGGGAAATGGGGTCAATAACCTGACCTGACACTTTTGTTTCTCTCTGAACTCCTGTCAGTGTTTCCCATTGACCAAATCTGATCAGTGGAAGCCAGAGTATATGGGAGCTCACTGATATCTTCTCTATAAATCAGCTTCTTAGGCATAGAGCAAGACAGGGAGAGGTCAGGAGTGGATTGGAAGAGCAAGTGAAGCTATCCACAGCAGAAGCTTCAAAGGATGGCTGATCCAGGCAGTATGCCAACCAAGACAACAGACAGTCCCTGAGAGAAGAAAAGTGGGCAACGTCTGAACCAGCTATAAAATGAGAAGGAATTGACTTAGTAGTTGTTGTGGAAGAGTTTGATATTAGGCCAGTCATGGAAAGTCAAAATGATGGCAATATATATTATCATGGAGCGGTCAAGCAACCAGAAGAAAAGGTCAGGAGAGTATGGGGGCGGGAGGGTTATTATATATTGTGATTTTAATAAGAAAAGTTTCAGTGGGCAGATGTGATAAGAGGTTATATTGCAATGGACTAAGTGGCCAAAGGAAGTGAGGAAGGGGAAATAGTGAGTCTAGACTTCTTTTTAGGGAAGTTTAGTGAAATGTTATAAAGGAGAGTGATAGCTAGAAGAGCAGTAAGAAGGCGAATTCTCGATGGAATGTTCATAGGGTACAAGTTCAATTTAAAATTTTAGATTTGGGGGTTTAAGGAGCATACTTTAGAAAGTCAACATCCATATTCAAAGGCTGTTATAATCCTCAATAGAGAAAAAGCAGCTACAATATGTGTCTTTTTCTCTTCGGTCTCAAAGCATGTGCTGGCACTTGGACAAGATAGTATGTGAAGTGTTAATTTAAGGTACTCTTAACCTGGTTTCCTGGACCACATTTTGTCCCTTACTGATCTCGAAGTTAAATGAAAGTGTATTTCTGTGGAGACAATCCACTGCTGAGAAAAGAGAATCCCCAGATCTTTTTAAGTACTAGGTTTCAAATGACACTACCACTGAGCAGTGATGAGACAGTACAAATGTGTAGAGATTTTAATAGACAGAGCAGGCTCCTGTCTTCCTTCCTCAACCCATACTATATTTATAAATGCCCTTTGTAGCAGTGGAAGTCAGAGTTGAGCAGTGGTTCTCAATGTGTGGGGAGAGGGGGGGATGATTTTGCCTCCCCAGGAACATGTGTTAACATCTGGAGACATTTGGTGGGTAGAAGGAGAGACTGCTAAACATCCTTTAACGCACAGGGTACCTAAACACATTACAAAGAATCATCTAGCCACAAGTGTTTGTAGCAGGGCTTCAGAGTTCCGAGGAAGGAGAGCGAAGTGCAAGAGACATTTATCTTGCTCCTGTTCAATGGTTCCTCAAAAATAAGAGATAGATGTGCTCTAACATTTACTATTCCTGGCATTCCTCATAACATTGTAGGGTTTTAGAACTAGAAGAAACCAAGGCTCTGCTTTATAAGTGAATTTAGGCGTAGCAATTCCCCAAAATGTCATACCATACTAAAACATGAATGAAGGAGCAGGAAATATGGCAACAGGATTAGGGGGATTTGGACCTAAGAGGGATTCCATATCATCACTATAGTTTTCCACTTTACTAGAGTAGCAGGTAAGCAATCCCAAAAAGCCCATAGGTAGGCTAAGAATAACTAAGTGCATCATGAATAAAGAATCTCATGAAAGGCTCCATTGGGTAGGTGTTGTAAAACCACCAACTAAGCCTAGGGAAGCAGAGGGGCCTGCTCTCACAAGGAACAGAAAAACCTAAGGGTTGTCCTGTGGTATAATTAACACCCCGGAACTCTACCAGCAACAGCTCAGGGCAGAGAGATGGATTAATGCCCTGTCCAGTCCTAGCTGAAGGTCCATACACAGATGAGTGAATTCCCAAGAGTGTATAGCTAGGGCCCAAGTGAGTCAATTAATAGATTGTGATGGGATTTAAATAGATGACTAGTTAGACCAGAGGCAGAGAGGTGCAGGAGAAAGGGGGAGATAGGAAAAAAAAAAAAAAAAAAAAAAAAAAAAAACAAAAACTTAAATGGACTCAATAAGGATATCTGTATGAGGTAGAGAACGATGGGGAGGTCAGAACCTTGGAGTGAGTGAAAGAAATTATTTCTGAACATATGAGTTTTATTGGCTGATATTACTGATATTTAAAATCTATTATACCTTTTGAAATTAATATTGTATGACTATTATACATTCCCTTATTGAAGCAGTAACCCTATTTCCCTTTGTGTGTAGGATTCAACAAGTAAACATTTATATTTAAATTTAAACTGTCCTAACGCTGATTTTAGAGACACTTTTCTTGCACATATCATAATCTATCACGATTAATTTAGTGACTGCCTATTCTGATTATTTCTTGACAATTGGCTAGAAGAAGAATTTGTTTATGAACATTTTTGTAGTACTATAAAACTAATGCTCATTTTTTAGAAAAAATTCAGAAAATGAGCCATCCATTAAAGAGTATCACAGGCATACCTAAATTTAGAAAGATTATAATTAGGAATGTAGTTCTATTAAAGAATAAAATATAGCTCTGTTTTATGGAGAACCAGCAAATAAATCAAAGCAATTTTGTTTTCTAAAAATCTTTAAATAAACCTTCTTATCTATAGTGGCCATCTTAAAAGCTTATAAGAATACCGAGTTATTTAGATAAATCCAGGGAGAAAATCTACCAGTGAGAAAAAGTTTATCCTTCCTTTCTCCAATTTATTTTTTATTTCCTTTCAGGAAATCCCTGGTATATAGTAATAAAATAATATGAATGGATCTCTCAGCTCTCCCTTTGCTTTCCTTGATAATACGGATTTCCACATCTTTTTTTGGTCTCTGCACTGGTTGCTGCTACATCAACCTCAACTACAGGAAGACTTTCTCTGCGCTTCCCCCACCTTGCACAATAAAGTCATGCTTATTACATTTTTTTTTTTTTTACAGTGCACTTTAGCCTGTTTTTTTCTTACTATAAGAGAATACCTGAAACTGAGTGATTTATAAATAAAAGAGGTTTATTTTGGCTCATTGTTCAAGATGCTTAGGAATCCAAGATTAAGTGGCTGCATCCCAAGAGGGCTTTGTGCCAGAAAGCAGAATTGCAAGCAGTCATGTGTGAAAGAGACAAATAACAGGGGTTAGCCTACCATTTGGACAACCTGCTATTAGTATAACTCATCTAGTCCTCAGAGAATTAACCAAGTCTTAGAGAGAGGCATTAATCCCTCTTAATGACCTAGATAGTTCTAATAGCCCCACCATCTTGTAACACTGATAAATTGGGAAACAGATTTCAACTTGAGTTTCAGAAGGACAATCACATTTGAACCATGACAGTACCTCATTATTATTTTCCATACAGATGGAAAAGGCTTGGAAGAAGGAAGGTTCAGAGGTTAGGAAATGTGGGAGAGACAAATGAAGTTATGATTTCAAATTGACATAGGAGCTGCTATCTCAATGGGCATCTCCCCACATCTCTGTTATGCCAGTAAAAAAGAGAAAACAGTTGTGTAGCTTAGTTGTAGAAATTTCCTGGGTTTTGTCTATTGCTTGAGCCAAGAATTTAGGGATTTGGGTTGATGCTCATTGTTTTTCTTTATATTATCCAGTGCCATTGAAGCATCTGCTCACCCTGCAGTCCTTGAACCCCGCATTCCTGCCATGCTGTTCTACAACAGTTGCTTAGTTTCTCAATGCCTTCAATGGGCTCTTTGTTCCAGATTACTGTAGGTGAAATATGAATCAGAGATGTGCTGCTTCACACTGGGCATTGAGTTTCTCCTCCTAGAATTCTAGATGAATTTTTGGTTTGTTTTTAGCCCTAATTAAGCAATATGAGCAATTCCACATTCCTTCTTATTTACCAAGATTGTTTAAGGTTAGATCACTCAGGGCACAATGAGGAGCCCTTGTGTATAATGGTAGATCTTCAGTGTCACCTCTGCAACCCATTCATAGTATTGTCATTTTTTTTCTCTCTCCTGTTAATCAGAACTCTTTATTCTAAAACCCACAAAGAGTCTCTGGTGAATTTAAGCTGCCAGGCAATTTATCTGAGATACACATATATACACACATGTGAATGTGCACACAACACACACACACATGAGATGTAACAGGAAGGCTGAAGAACTAGGTTCAGAAAAATTCAGAAAACGTAACTGGCTGGAAGCAGAGGCAAGATCATCTAAGGGGAATATCCCTGGGTGCATACTGGGTCTTGCAACCAGCCCTGCTGACCCTGGATGTAAAGGCTGCTGCTGCTGGCACTACTGTTACTGCTTCCCCAAGACAGGCAGAATTAATTCTATATTTGCTTTATTTTCCTAGCCTGAGTACCTGATTGATGAAGCATAGCTTCCAACAATTGGAGAGAGCAAATGTCTAATTCTTTTTTTTTTTTTTTTTTTTTTTGGAAATGGTCCCTAATTTACCAAATCAATACATTGGTGAATTTCCCCAAATATAAATAAAGGGAACGGACTAAGATTGTTCCAGTGCTTTTTCCAGATCCACACCTCTACCCTTTGCACTGCGCTCTGTGCTGTGAATTCCCAACTTGTACAGAATCCTTTAACCCAGTCCCTTAATTTCTGTCTTTATCAAGGGCCGGCCAAGAGAAAGCCCAGGTGGAAGATCAGTGGGAGAGGAGAGGGAAGAAGGGATTTATTCCCTTGTCTCCATCCCTGCAGGGTCTCCTTGAGCTGGCTTTATCCCTTGACTGAAGGGTTAGCTTCTGCAGGAGGTCCTTTCTATCCAGCTCTCTGGGACACTGGGATGCTGTAACTCCTCCCTCCCTTCACTCCTTGAAGTCCGTGGGTGGTAATGACATGAGATGCTGCACTATCCCTGGTGGTTTCTTTATACACTACCCTCATTTTTGCAAATTGCCCCTTAATTAAATCCTCCTCAAATTATCCTAATTTGAATGTGCCATCTGTTTCTGGTTGGAACCCAGAATGATACAGGCAGCGTCAAAGTGGCAAATGTCCTCTCTAGAGACTTTTCTCCCTATGGCCTTCAGCAGAGATGTCCTATGTGGAACACATTCTTTTCCTTTTCCCTCCTGTAATTCTTTAGCCTTTTGAAAGTGGAAAATTTAAAAAGAGAATGGTGATATCGGGATTATTTTACTGTAATCCTGTATGCAAGAACTTAGAAGAGAGTCCTAAAACAATATGGTATAAAATAGAGAAAACCAAAACAACAACAACAACAACAAACAACAACCCCCCCACCACCACAACAACAAAAACCAAGGTAGAGAAGAGAGTATAGGTTGTCACCTATTTTGGGGTATTAAATAAAATAATGCATTGTAACCTGCTTAATATGGACCACAGACTATTATAATGAAATGATTCACTTAGCCAGATAGTGAGCTTAATAGACTAATTGGCATCTGTATCTAAAACCAACATTTTTTTTTTTCATTTATAGACTTGGGAAGATCTCCAAATATTAGGCATTTAAAGAGTACTGTGATTTCTGTGCTGCAATGTCAGAATTTACCTCCAGTTCGGTAGTTGAACCAATACCACCAGAATTTTCCTGTTTTATGCCTTACATTACATTTTATTGTTATAATGGTTCAGTGCTTGTTTATTTCCAGGTATAATTCACTTTTTAACAAAGGCTATCAATAGTTTAGGCCAAAGAAATAAAAACAAATGTGGGTAATTTCAGACACCAGAACAGTAGGAGAATTGATGTAGATTTTGAGGAAATAATTCTTGGGCACTTTTCATCACTCTGTATACACAGTTCCCTATTTTGCCTAGGCATATCCCCAGAGATGGATTTTTGTACCTGACATAACCATCCACTTCCCCACCTTTTGAGAGTGGAAATATGTATCTGGTTGGAGCAGATGAAACCTCTGTTCCTCCATGATCCTTCTGTACACACATGTGCTCCTGATGGCTGCTCGCTGTGAACACCTGTGAGACTCTGCTTGAGGGCTTTAGTCTGGCTGCAGGAGAAACATGCTTGCCCTATGCACACAGCAAGCTGAAGGGGCCAGAGAGTTGATGTTCTAACCAATTATTAAAGGAGACCGTGGATAAATACCTTAGCTTTCCTATCCCCCTAGTGGGATATCATCTTCCCCAAATGCCCTCACTGGGTTATCCCCACTTGCTCCAAATGGTAACTGGCTTAGTCACCCACCTTTTACTGGTTTCCTTCCCTTTTCCTCCTCACTGCCTGGTGGAGATTCCTGAAATAATCTTTTAAATAAAGTCCCTACACTTGAACATGTGTCT
Source organism: Tamias sibiricus (assembly GCA_025594165.1). NCBI lineage: Eukaryota > Metazoa > Chordata > Mammalia > Rodentia > Sciuridae > Tamias > Tamias sibiricus. The sequence goes on from CM046668.1 coordinate 35,912,583, forward strand.
TAGTGGCTGCCTTTGGGGGAATCTAACACAGACAATAGCATCAAAAATGGCCATAGAAGAAAACCCTCAAACATGCTTTTGAAACTGGATTTGTCTCCAGCCATATGGAAACAAGACACTATTATTGGTGTGATGCCATATGATACAATTTCTGCTATACTGAGACTCTTACCTGTATTGAAAGATACTATACTTGTGCATGATGAATAAGTAAATAAATAATAAAAAAAATAAATTTATTAACAGAAATCTTAGATTGTCAAAAAAACATTTCAGATATATTGGGTTAAATAAAATATATTTGTAAAATTAAAAAAAAAGAAATTGGGTGGATTCGTAGAGGAAAGAGATGTCTCACTTCAGGCAAAACCTCTAGCTCTTGGGAAATATGGGACAATGACAGTTATAAAGACATGGCATTGATTTGCAGATAACTGCAATAAAAGTCTTTAGATAAAAGTGACAGGCCTGAGGCAGCCAAGTTTCAACCCAGAACTTGGTATAATAGCCACAAGACACATAGCCACATTTACAAAGATCTCTCCTTCAATAGTGGGAGGGCCAAGTGCTGACAGACACACAAAGTGAGCTGAATTCACAGCCCTGGCAGAGCTCCTAAACCAACATCAGGGCCTGTTAGGAACGATGGATACTAACATTTGGAATGAAGATTGCCTGGTTGATATTTTAGGAGGAAAGAGATTATTTACCACATTACATGACCTCTGTACAGTAGAAACTGGTAAAGCATGCTTATGGATTAATGTTAAAATTTCTAGCAGTGAGAAGTAGAATATAAGACAAGGTGTGGGGGAGTTTATTGGTACAGGGCACTCTCCTGAGATTCAATATTAAGATGCTGGCAGAGACCCTGAAGGCAGGTAGTAATATTTAGTTGGAATGGCTCCTTAACACTTGAAAAAATGATTGCCCATGGTAAATGATGTAGATGTGCCAGAAGTTCCTTTGGAAAATATTAAAGAGATTAATGGTCTTGGCATTAACATGAATGTACTTGAGTTGGCTGTAATACTAGAATATCAACCAGTTGACCATGTTTTCCAATAGAGCTCAAAGGTTACTTCTTTCTCTTATGTGAGATGGAATGTGGTAGTGAAAGACATGTAAATATTGTTGAGAAATAGGGGCTATTTAATTACAGTGAATGTTGTCATGGAACTGGGTTACCTAGTGTCAATGAGAATGATAGTGATTTTGTAATTTTAGAGGCCATATAGCAATACTTACCTCTCAGAGATATGGATGTAATTCTTATAATGTGCATTAAGGTTAAATTGGCAACCATGAGATCATAACCTTCAGGAAAAGTGGAATATCTAGTCCATCAAAACCTAACGTTATAGGGGCTGGAAGCATGGATTCTGAAGAATATAAATGAAAGTGCTAGAGCCCTTAATAAAATGCCATCCATTAAAAGCCAGTCATTTAGTGGCAAGGTGATTGCATTGGACCCTTCAATACTGAATAAGTAGATATTTCATCCTTACTGGATTTGGAACACATACAAATTATGGGGTTTTCTCCTCTGGCTGAAATGTTTCAACCAGCATCAATGTCCAATGTCCACATTGTACTGGATTTGTTCTCTTGTGATTTTACATGGCATTGCTTTACTGTATGTGAAGAAGTTACTACAATGAGTATGGGATTTAGTGATCCCACCATATACCGTGACTTTCAAATGCTGCCAGCCAGGTACTGAAATAGCTTCGTAGAGGTAGGTTCGAGGTTATAACTTGTGGACAAACATTATGAAGATCTGAAATATTGTGCTTTAGGAAAGATAGAAAGTGCAGGGCCAGGAGATAATGAGTGGAAGCAAGAGTGACATCTCTATCATGTACAGCTACCCTTTTAGGAAATTGTGATTTTCTTTCCTGAAACTCCACACTCTGCTGAACTAGCTGCCCTAGTTCTAGGAGTAGAGGAAGCAAGTTTCTATTAAGGAGCATAATAAAATTTCCACTAATTCTAAATTCGTTATTGCCACCCAGTCGTTTTAGTCTCTTCATGCTAGTAGATTAATGAACAAGCAAGAGAGTTACTATATGTCTGAATATTTGCTCCTTGTTATTATTAGGAAATAAGCTTACTTATTTGTAACAGGCATAGGGAAGAGTATGTAAAAATCTTAGGCAATTAGGGTACTTCTTTGGGTGGTCATCCCCAGGGATGACTGTGTATAGTCAATTTTATGGATTGCAGTCCATCCACAAAGTGAAAGGTCTGAGTTGTCCCCTGGACCAAAATCAGAACTGTTTTTCAAAGTTGAGTGGAATCTAGAGTGAATTAATTGTACAGGAAATGATGAATATTATTGTTAGTACCAATGGTAGTGATGTGACTATTATGGTTTGGATCTCTAATGTCCCCTAAAACTGTTATGTTGAAGGTTTAATCCCTAGTGCAGCAATGTTCAGAGGTGTGCTTTTTGATCATGATTGGATTATGAGGGTGCTAACTTCATCTATGAATTAACCCCTCAGGAGATACATAGCTGAATGAACCATTAGGAAGTAATGGAAATTTCTGGAGGTGTGACAGTTGAAAGAAATGGGTCTTTGCAGTCATGCTATTAGTGACTGTATCTTATGAAGTGGGTACCATTTCTCTTTCTATCTCTCTCTTTCCTGACTGCCATAGGTGAGTAGCTTTCCTGTGTCGCACCCTTCTGCCACATTATTCTGCCTTGCTTTAGGCCCAAAGCAATGGAACCAGCCAATCATGGACAGTAATCTCAAAAATCATGAGCGAAAATAAATTTTTCCTTCTTTAAGTTGTTTTCCCCCACTCAGGTGTCTTATCAGAGTGATGTAAAGCTTACCAACATAGGGGCTGTAGGCTTTCCTATGTTGTCCATTAGATGCTTTATTACAAACTAGGTCATAATAACATTTTGAGAAATCAGAGTTGGGATTAGAGAATATTTACTTGGGGACATAAATCTTTTGAGTCATATAAATAGTAGATTCTAGCAGATCCTGTTGGTGCTTTGCTCATATTATGTACTTGGTACTAATACCTTGCCCTGAAAGCTGCTTGTAATGATCACCTCTGACTTTTGCCTAAGATTCTTTATTTTGGCCACAGGAACATGCTGATCCAGGAAGCAATTATTGCTATATTGGTGAATAGTAAATTCTCTGGAAACACTGCTCAAAAGAATACTGATAGATGGTAAGATATTGAGAAAATATCCCAGCATCTTTGCCTCTTGGTGTGGATAACTCTGCAGCAGGTTCTACACTGTTTTCAGAGTTTCTCCAGTAGTGTTGAGTTCTAGCTGCATAGCAACTTTAATAGAGAATGCCCCCTTTCTTTTGACTCCTGTCTCACTTTACATTTCAGTGATGTTTCCTGGCATAACATAAAAAATAAAATACTGACATTTTAATCCTTGTCCCTAAGTCTCCGTACTGTAGAATTCCAAACCAAGGAGTGTATCTGAATTAAAAGATAACGAAGTGATGTATGACCTCTATCAACTAGTTATGGGATTGGCTGCTAGTTATAGAAACAGTACAAATAGAGGCTTAAATACATAACCATTTGGCTAATATAATAACACATTTGGAGGTCTTCAATCCCAGGCTGGCACAAACTCTCAATCATGCCAACAGGGATCCAAATCTTTCTCAGATTTCTCTATACCCATAGAAGTGGCTCATATCTCATGACATATTCCAGGCAAGAAGAAATAGAAAATAATAAAAGAAGAAGAAAGAATCATAAGACACCTACTTGGATTTTTCAGAGGGAACAGTCACAACATGGGTACTATAAGCAGCAAGACATGTTGGAAAGTTAGAATTGGAGCAGTAGAGTTTATAACTTTATCGTCATTATAGTAAGAGTTTGAGAAAGATAGGATGGATGGAAATAGGGTTTGGGACCTTCAGCTTGTGGTGTTTTCATATGAATAGGCAGATTCTAAATTTGTTTTTTAATAATCTGAAGTAAATTCTAATGTAAATTTTTTCCCACTTTCCAAACCAAAAAATAAGCAGAAAGGTTGCCATGTTAGATTATTATAACTATTTATGGGTTTTTGAAAAGGAAATATCTAAAATAATTTACTATATTCAGTTGTAAAACGTCCATATGATCTATTTAATAATTCAACAAATATACATTTAGTATATTTTATGTACATGTATGAACATAACAGACAAAATCTCTCTTCTTGAGTTTCTGCCCTCTGTATTAACTCACTCAAATTACTTCATGTAACAAAAGAACCTGATACCATCTCTTTCTTCTTTTGGACCGTAAAAATAAATTTATGTCATAAAACTTTGCAATAAATTTTTTATTCTGATTGTAATAATGTTTTGTTCTTTTAAAAACTGAGGAAATATGAAAGTTTATTTTTCTATTTCTTAAACTTTGTCAAAAAGTTGCAACTAATTTGTATAGCTTATGTCTCTCCAAGTTCAAAAATACCCCAAACATTTAGACTCAAGAACCCCAAATAGTTGAAATTTCTAAAGTCCCAAATAGAAAAAAGAAATGATTCAGGATATACCTATTTCTGTCCATTGCCTTGAGTCATTGGCAACACCTCCTTATGCAAATTTTTGCTGTCATTTGCTTTGTAGACTCATGCTATTTAATAGCCTCAGATGAGCTCTGACAAGTAAAATATGAAATGTTCAATTATACTTTTATATCTTTTGTGGCAGCAAATGATTTTCTCTCTGCCAGTTTTGTCTGTTAGGCTAACAGTCCTACATATTTTTTAATTGCAATTTCTATTTGCAGTCATATATTTTCAAACTGCCTTGAAGTAATGTAACAGCAAGATTTTTATCACCACAACTGGTGGACACCTGGGTCACTCCATTGCACATTTAGTACATTTAGGGAAATATTTCCAAGCTGTAATAAAGCTATTTCCATGTGCTAACTCCCTTCAATCTGCAGCTTGTGCAAAGACGTTTTCTCTGTATGTAAAAAGAAAAAATTCCCTGGGAGATTGTTCATTTTTAAATACATAAAATTTTAAAACCAAAATAAGCCTAAAATTATGAATAACATATAACTTTACACAAAGTTTTATTTTATCAAGGAAAGTCTTTTGTCAAATTGTAACAAAAGAGTAGTTAGAGATATAATCACTTATGTATATAATTTCTGGAACTTCAGCTTCTTAATTATGTTTAGTACTTAAACTTTAAAATGACTACATCCTTGACTTGTTGTTGTTACTAGTATGAAAGTTTGGAAGGAAAACACATAGGTTAGAATAACCTGGTGTTAGTAACATAACCATGTTATGTATTCATTTGAGTCAGAATCTTGTTCTTATCTTTCTTTTCATGTATGTAGGAACTTGAACTTGTCTATGCTAAGGATTCACTCAGATTCAGAAAGGCTGCTTTTCATGGACTCAATTGAAGGATGGGAATTTATGAACCATAAACTAGAATATATATGTGGGAACATATAAGCTCATTAAATTCATAAGAGATAGACTGAACCTATTTGGCCTAACCAACTTTTTATCCCTATAGGAAAGCAAACTGAAAACCTGGGCACTGAATCCTTGTTGGAAAGAGTGGAATCTTAATGGGTAATTTACTTATGTGATATGAATGTTTATTGATGGCACAATATGAAAGCTCAATGGTCCCTTGACATAAATACCTGTGAGGATTCTTTAAAAAATTCGAGGGATATATTTAATTGCCAAAATAACTAGGAACTCTTCCAGCTATTGAGGGGAAAGTAGTCATTATAAAAATTCTGCAATATAAGTAAGAGTCCATACAATGTACAATGCACATCTTTCATGATTTTCAAATTTTCTACTGGATACTCACATAAAAACAAGAATAAAAACCAGGACCAGGGTAAAGCACTTGGCCAGCATACACAAAGCCCTTGGTTTAGTCCCCACTCCTGAAAATAAATAAACAAATTAATAAGTAAATAAATAAAAACCCAACTAAAGTCTGAGTATGTAATCTAACTATATTTTATGTATTGAATCAAAGTTCTTTACCCCTCATTGATTTTAATGTACAGTGAATTAAAAAGCTAATATATAAATTGTGAGAAGATTTTATCTCATTTTGTTCAGAATGTTACCAAAAATTATTTAACATTTTGGAGAATTATATTATTGATGGCTATTGCTTTGAGTCATCATGAAAAATTTAACCTGTATTATGAAAATGTAATTGTCCCTTGAAATTTATTAATACATAATATTTGAAGCTTTTTTTTACTGGATATAAAGCCAATATTACCACATTTTAAAACCTAACAAGTGCAAAAATTTTATTAACAATGATAGCTTAAAAATAACTTACCATATTGTTATTATATACATTGTCATTATTTATATTTTAAATCAGTTTTAAAAAGTCAAAGCTTTAAGAATAAACAAAAATCAAATTTATTTGTAAATCTTTTTGGGGTGTGTGTTCTTTCTCAGTTTTATTATAATTCTCCCTCATGTCTACCCACAGCTTTTCAACCCACAACTTTCTCTTGTATTATTGTTTTTTTCCCCATTTACTTTATGTTTTGCATTATCTATGGAAAGTTATCATCTACAGTGTAAGATGTTGACTATATGAAGTGGAGTTTAAAATACAATGTTATAATGCCACTTTCCCACCCTAGTAACAGCCTATAATTTGTCTTGGAATATTCCCCCTACTTTAATTAATGTTATTTACATTTTCTTATGGACAAATTTTTCTACTCTGTCAGACCTTGTACTTTCTTATCCTTTGTGTATGAAATGGTGCTAAATTTTACTTCTCCTGAACTCACACTTTCTCATTTAAAATAGGTGCCAGCATTTGTCAACTTCATGAAATCTTTTGGCAGAGTGATGTTTGAGTATTGCATATTAATGATCTCTCTTTATTTTGTAGACTATTATATATATGTATGTACGTGTATAAATTTACATGCACGGAGTAGTTCTATTAGCTAAACATTTCACTTTTGTTTATGCTATGGGGGAAAATTCAGGAACAAAAAATAGATTGTTGAGTCTGGAAAAGTGAGAGGCATTGGCCTCAAGCCTCCTTCTCCTGAGTTGTTCAGTACTGACCTAGCACACTAGGTATGGGGATTAAGCTGTTTCGGTATCTTCTTTCATGAATACTGAAACACCCTGAAGTATCATAACGTAAGGACATTTAAAAATTTTTCCTTTATACACGTCTATGAAAACCAACCAATAAAGAACAAAAGTGAACACATTTGTTCCTTAGATATTTAAATGTTACCCTTCAGGATATAATTATGTCCAGGAATACAACCTTAAGAATCTGTTTAAGTTCATAGTATGAATCTTTGAAAAGTTATCAACATACAACTATGAGGCCATCAATGTACATCTTATCTATATTATTTTCATGTTAAAGGGGACTGCCTTGCTGCCAATTGCAGCTACAAACTACAAATACATTTTATTCATTTGTCATCTATTTTGCTTGGACTTCTACAAATCTCTCATCTTCTCCCATCCTCAATGGGGAACAATGAAATTTCTATATATTTAATTGTTGAAAAAAATCAATGTTAGTTTGAAGAAGATCCTTACCCGCCCACTCATGAGTATTTTGAAGTACTTGTATGTTTTTCCTGAATGTCTAAGGATGAGAATTGGGAAGCAAACAAAAGGTGATAAAAGCTGAATAAATGATATAAAGGGAGTATATTTTTACCTTTGCATTCAAGGGAAGTTATATTTAAACTTTATTCTGCATTTCATACAAATGTATGGATCTCTAACTTCAGTTTGTTATGCTCAAATCCCCTCATTCCATATATTTTTATTGAATATATATTATTTTTAAGTGGTCCTCAGGATTTCTTAAGTTATACAATTATATAATCTCATAATATATATGAACCATCTACAGTTTATGTTGTACAAATTAACTCTTAAAAGGCTATAATTTCACATGGATTATCCCAAGGCCAGCTACATGATTTGTCTGAATTGAATCTTAAGGATTTCAGTAGTATAAATATACAGCATATATAAATGTAAATGACAGTGAAAGCAAACAACTAATTGTCCAGTAAAAAGTACTCAATTTATATACTTGAACATACGATTAGAAAACTATGTTTTAGTGTAAACGGTGAACCAAACAGCCTATTTTATCTGAGTTCAATGATTCAAGAAATTTCAGTAGATTGTTTTTTTCTAGGCGAAAACTATTATTTTTCCAATTTTTTTCAAAATGTTTTGAGGTTTGTGGTGTTCTTTCAAATGTGAAGAACATACACAAAACACACAAATCAGTCACATTAATAGCCAAGGAATTTTCTAATGCCTGAAATACCCTAGAAATTAACCTATTGTCAATGTATACACATCAGCATAATCTAGCTGAAATTTCCACCTGAGTTGGTTGATTAGTGCTCGTTAAATTGGTCCCTCTATTCATTTGTGCTGGCAGACATGTTCTCCTATATGTCATGTGATTGACAGTCTTGTTTGATAGAAGAGGGAGAACTCCTTCCTCTTAGCATCTTGTCAGCCTGAGGCCACTTTCCATCTCTATGCTATTTTTTGTTTGTTTGTTTTTGACTACCTCTCCTACTTCCCTAAATATTCTTCAGGTTGACCCACAATATCAGGAGAAGCTTGGAACCGTCAGTGTTCATTCTCTTCTTTCAGGAGTTCACTAATGATTTATACCCTCTGTGCCTGTAAACACTGGACAAGAGAGAGAATTGAATACCCTGCGTTCCAAATCATCATTAATAAGCTGATTCCAGTTTTACAGTCCTGCAAAATGCAGCATTAGAGGAAGGATAAAGATTACTTTGTTGGAAAATGCCTGACAAAATGACAAACACCCAAAGAATATGGTGATAAACCACAGATCAATCAGGTTAATTTTTAAAGTACTGGTGTACTCTTGGGAAAAACCTCTTAAACACCAATACTGTTTTTGTACCACGAAACATTGGATGAGTCCAACAAAAAGTCCAAAGTCCACAGTAAACATGCCTTCAGATGAGTAAGGAGGGAGCTGCACCAAGCAGCAGGCTTCCAAATCTCAATTAAGCTGCTGTGCTTGACTTGCCTTGTGATTGAGAGTTTGGAAACCTTAGTAGAGAAAGAAAAATGGTTTATGTAATTTCCATTGGCCTTCACTACAGCCACAAAGGTTGCCATCTAAATCAACTTCTTGTTGGCAGCCACTGAGACCAGCAGCGGATTGCCTATATTCAGACCCATGTGTCACTTTACAACAATGAAATTAGGGAACAATATAGCAGAAAATGATAATAGGCTCTTGCCTTAAAGTAAGGAACACACAACCCTCTATTATGTCCCTGAAAGTATTTACAAATGACTTGAATTGGAACAGATTATTCTTTCCACAGAATGCGAAGAATGCTATTTCATCATGTCTTGTAAAATTTTACAACCTTCAGAAGAGTTAATGTCCAATGGTTGATTGGTTTTATGCTTTTACTGGCCACCACATATTTTCTAAGTCTAATAATTTTCAGGGGCAGTTGCTGATATTTCAAAGCATAAAGTATTTTAAGATAGGAACAAAAAGATGAAGATCAAAAAAAGAACCTTGCTGAAACCCATATATTGTCTATTTGACCAAAGACATCTGGAGAGTGTGACACACACAAAAGAATGCCCATAAAGTGTTTTGTTTCAAGACATATATAATCATAATGTCACATCTAACTCCCCTTTCCCTGATCTTGACATGTTAGTAACGTTCCAGTCAATAAGTTATTGAAAGGCCGTTTCATTACCTGGTATCAGCCTCAGAGGTAGCAGACGATGCTCTCTCTATTTTGAGGTGAACATAAGATAGATCCAAGGACATTAATTTGATGGATAAACACTCACCCAAAAATCTTCCAACAAAATGGGCAATGCACCATGTCATTACCTGTTGCCTGAAAAAGAGATAAAAAGTCATCAAAATGACCCTTCTTCTACTTCGGCTACCTAACTCCCAACAAATTACACTGCTATAAAAAGAATGACTAATTATGCATCCACTAGGTACTATAAAGTGTCCGATTATGGGTCTAATTAGAAGGGAAGGGCATAAAGTAATGGGCCCTTATTTAGAAATGTTGTTATTCTCAGGACACCCTTTAAAGTGGTTTCTGTGTATTGTTTTATGTATTACATTTATTCTACCTTTCTGCAACTTGCTCAGATTTATCTCAATAGGACAAACATCTGTCACGTCTTGCATATTGCTTTAATTTGATTGTCCCTGACCCCTTAGGCAAATACAGACAGGTGGAAAACATACTGGCTATTTCACACAACATCTGTAGTCACTTTAGCCAGTCCTTTTTTTTTTTTTTTTTTTTTATGGCTTGTCACAGCATGGGAGGGTGGCAGAAACCTAACTGCTTCTCTCTTATTGTAGCAGGGAGAGAGAACCAGGTGGAATTGCACCCTCTGTTTGCTCCAACAGCTCTGTACTACTTAGCATTTGCAAATGCAGTCTGGGGAGAACAGCTGCCTGGATGCTGGGCTGGTCATTGAGATTTTGGGGGAAAGGGAGTAAAAGTCAATGAGGACAGGATTCAGTTACATCATTGTCTATTCTGTAACTCCAAAGGAGTGTAATAAATGACTCTGCACACAAACACACACATTCCTGCACACATTCACACACACACTTATAAACACCATGTCTTTAGCAGCAATTTGATGTGATTAATGAGGCTGCTCTGGCACATCTTGAGGATAGCATATTAGTCACAGTTAATGACTCTTGCATAGCCTACTCAAAGAGCAATATATCCTTATTAAATGCTTCTATCATGGAACTGGGAAAGACCTCAAAATATCCTGTGGTCAATGACTCTATTTCAATATTGGTGAAGGGTTATATTCAAAAGAGCCATGATTGATAGATTTTTTAAAGAATTATTATTATTAAGCAAGACAAAACAAAACAAGAAAGTAGATTCTCCTAAATGCCTTTCATGGCAGTTCTAGCCTATAATCATTATTTAAGCCAAGAAATATTTCCTTGTAAATGAGTTTTTACTTTAATCCAGTCAATTTCCTCTTGTGTAGGCAACAATGGAAAAGAAAAATTGCTCGACTACACACACACACACACACACAATACACTTGGAGATGCTTATTTAATAATTCTCTTGCCTGATTACTATAAATTAAAAGTTAACTCCCCTTTCCTCCCCCTCTGGAATTAAGTTCCAACTTTTAAAGGGAGTCTTTTATTTTTATTTTTAATTTTTTCTCTGGCGCCCCTAATTTAGTATTTTCAAATACTAAACTAGGAAAGAGAAAGAGACAACTTGTATCACCTGGGCAATGATTCACTAGAGTGTCCTTAAAAATCAAGATTCCTGTCAGGTATGGTGGCGCAGGCCTATAATCCCAGCAGCTTGGGAGGCTGAGGCAGGAGGATCTCAAGTTCAAAGCCAGCCTCAGCAAAAGCAAGGTGCTAAGCAACTGAGTGAGACCCTGTCTCTAAATAAAAAATACAAAATAGGGCTCGGGATGTGGCTCAGTGGTTGAGTGGCCCTGAGTTCAATCCCTGGTACAAAAAAAAAAAAAAAAAAAAAAAATCCTTCCATGTATGTATAACATGCCAACTTACGTTCTACTGTCATGTATATCTAAAAAGAACAAATAAAACTTTTCAAAAATGAAGACTTTTGGGCACCTCCATTCACTCAATCAAAATATCTGCAACTGGGGACCATAATCTGCATTTTAGCAAGAATACTGACAGATCCTTATGCATATTGATGTTAAAGAGTTCGTTTATCTTTAATTAAACTATACTGATGTCTTTTCTACAAGGCACAGAAATTATATGATCTCTAGTAAACTTTCCTATCTCATCATATCACCACTCTGCACATCTCAGTTTAATCAAAGATTAAACATTAGCCTCTCTAATCTATTTATAACCCTTCTAGCTTTTCCTTAATTTTCCATCATCCTTCCTTCTGAAGATACTTCATTTCTTTCTAGTGCCTCCTCATAATTTGATTGCAAGTTGATTCCTGTTGATCCTTCCTTTTTATCCATCTACAACATCCCCTAGTCCCTTGGTACTGGGTTTCCCATTTTGTTGCCTTTACTCACGCTTTTGCTACTTTCAGGGTTGGCCTTTCTCCTCACTCTTTCCCACATCTTAGCTACCTGACCAGTCTCAGTTAAGATTCATTCTATACCATGAGGCTTTTAAAAACTGCAGCAGCCATTCATGATGGCCTCTCCACTGTACTTCATGTCTGTTTGCATTCAACTCCTTTCTTTTAAAGTAAATTTATTTATTTATTTTTTTTTTTTATTCTTTTAAAAAAATTATTTATTTGCTTTAGTTGTACACAATGCATTTTTTATTTTTATGTGGTGCTGAGGATCGAACCCAGGCTGCACATGTGCTAGGCGAGGGCTCTACCACTGAGCCACAACCCCAGCCCTAAATTTATTTATTTTTAAACTGACAAATAATAATCATGCATATTAAGGGGTACAATGTGATATTCTGATCTTCTATTTGACTCATTCATTAATTTATATTTACACCAATATAATTTAATTTTTTGTTTTGCAAGTATTTGGGATCAATATCCTATAAAAAAGATTTCTTCAAAGATCCTGACATAATTATTTCTCATCCAGTATGTGTGGCTTATCTAGCATATACAGAAGATCACTGAATAAAGAAACATCAACCAAATCAGCCTCAGTTATTTACTAATTGAGATACAATTTTTAATATCACCAGACCAGAGCATGTTGCCTATGTTCATTCCTTCCAGTTTTTTCCTAATCATTTCCTGTTTAAGCCACTGCTTGCTTGTTTCAGTTCTTACCATTTTCACAAAACTACTCTCTGCCCTGCCCCCCTCCCTTACTAATGTTATGTGAAATCTAAGACCTGATTCTTGGCCTCCATTTATTCTTGACCACTTTTAATACTTGCTGTTGGTGGCCATTTTCTCTTGAAAATTCACCTCATTTTAGTTACGCTTTATTCCTGTCTCTCTGTAACTCCTATGTTTGCTTTCATTCCTTCTTTTAATATTGGTAAATTTAATATTGGTAAATTTAATATTGGTAAATTTAAAATTGGTAAATTCTTTTAATATTAGTAAATTCCTCCATTGTAAATTAGTTTTTTCTTCATTCCTTTAGAGAACAGGATACATTTCAGTAATTCCTACAAACCAAAAACTCCAGGTGTTTTTCTTAGGCTGTAGCCATTCTTCAGTCTCGCATTTCTAATACCTTGATATCTACATCTGTAAATCTATATTTTTCTTTATTTTCTGGTGGACATTTATACTTGCATGTACTCAGACTCCAAATGGCAAAAGCTTAACTCATACTCTGCTATAAGTCTCTCCATTTCCTTTTTACTGTAAGATCAACATTTAATCATTAAATCCCAGACTCCAAATTTTAATTTAATGTGACTTTCTCTCCTTACTTCAAGAATTATCAGATGCTATTGCTTCTTCCTAGTGTAGTTTGCGTGGATCATACACATTGAGTTGGCTGGGAATTTGTCAATCCATTCAACAAATACTCTTGAAATATTTTATCAACATTTATGCAGTGGTATTAGAGAGTAACTAATTTCAAATTATTTAAAAAGTATATAAAGAAAGAAATTTACACACTGATTTCCTTACACTACCCAAAGCAGCATCAATATTCTGTGAAAAGAAATAGGCAGTATGTTGTTAAACAAATTTTCTCCCATGACTTTCTAGAACATTATCTTAAAAATCTTACTAAAGTATTTAAAATATAGAAAATAGGAATTCTTTATTATTTGTGTATCCCATGTGATTTGTTTTCAGAAGTTCAGCCAATGGTGATCATCAAGTTTAAGCAGCTCTATCACAAAATTTTAACAAATACATGTCACAACCCTCTGTCATGCCTCACCAAATAAGTTTGGATTAAAAATATAGGTTGCTATATGTGTTGCCTGAGTCAATTTACATTCTGGTATTTATATGGATTGGCATGTTTGGAAGGAATATTGTACTATTTGATTTACCAATTAGAACTCCTTTGCTTCTGCCTACCTTTCCTTATAAGAAACCATTTTATCACTATAAATTTAATCTCTGTCTCATTTCTCATCAAACACAGTTGTGTTAATTTCAACACCTGGCCTTTATTTGTGTTGTTTTCTCTGTTGGAATATCAACAAATATTTAATGAACAAATCATTAAAATGTGGCCTTTGGAATCCAGAAATAACTAGGATGATTTCATTCTATTGCATCAGAGCAATTTGACCTTGCATTAGTAATTCAATTACTCTGAAATTCACTTTTCTCAGTTTTAACTTAGAAATATTGAAGATTCTTCCATGATCAGTACTAGATAAGAGGATTACATGAGGCAACATATTATTTTTCAGTACTTTGCAAAACTCCTGGTATAAATGTGTGCTCAATGATTGTTAGCTCTTTATTATTGGTAGTAATAATTGGATAGTGGTAGTAGAGAAACCATAATAATATGAAAAGCATTATGCTGGATGTAGGAAATAGTGGAAATTATTGTTCCTCCTCTCAGAGACTCTGTAATTTAGACAAAAAGAAAAATTTAATCCAGCACTTAGGATAAACTTTGGGTTCTCTATACTCTTACATAGCAAGGCAGCCTAACCTAGTTTAGATACTGTATTTCAATGCATAATCATCTCATATTTTATCCCCCTCCCCCCTTTTTCCCAAAAATGTGGAGTATGACCATTACGTGAAGCTTTTTTTTTTTAAAAATGTACCAGTATTACTTAAAAATTATTTATTACCAAACCATCTTTGGTGCAAGATTAGGATGCACATAACACACATGTATATACATTAATGTAGTGGCAATGATTATGCAGTGAAATATGGTAGCATAAGAGGCCTTCCTGATGGAATGAGAAAGATATGAAAATAAATAATCTAATGCAGAGGGGAAGGAGAGTGGGGCATGCTCAGATCAAAAGGATGCAGCCTGAGGGACTAGAAGCAGAGGAAAACTGGAAGAAGGTAAAGAATTCCTATTCTCTGAAGTTAGACAAACTGTGAAAGTAAAATTTGAGATAAATTCAGAATTAGGTAGGATCCAGATTACATAGGATTCTTTGGGCTTTATAAAAGAATTTGCACTCTATCCTAAGCAGATTGTAAAAGAAGAATGTTGAACAACTGGGTGTCTTGAATCAATTTTGGCTTTACATATTGCATTAGTTTCCCATGCGTGCCCCTACAGATAAAAATCTGGGGAACCCAGCACCACAGAAATGTGTTGTTATAGTTTTGGAGGCTAGAAGTCTAAACTCAAGTTCTAATCTCTTACTATGATAACCATCTGAGCTAAATCAATTATGAAAAGGAAAGTTTTATTTTGGCTCACAGATTTAGAGGTTACATTCCATGACTGATTGGCCCCTTTGCTTTGGGCTTTTGAGGACACCTGATGGCAGGAGTGTGTGGTGGAGCAAAGCTGTTCATTTCATGGAAGGACACTAAAGAGTGAAAGAGAGATAGAGTGCGGTTCCACTATCAGATCAATGAACAGAAGACCTCCCACAAGGCCCCATCTCTTAAATTTTCCACAAAATGTCCAGTGTCTACAGTCTGAGGGCCACGACTTTAACATAAGGGCCTTTATGAGACAGTTAAGATTCAAACTATACCATTCGGCCCTTGGTTACAAAATGTTCATGTCCATTTCAAAATGCAGAATGCATTTAATCCATCTTCAAGAATCTCCAAAATCAATTTCAGCACTGTCCAAAAGTCCAAGTCCAAATTCTCCTCTGAGATTCAAAGGAAACTTAGCTATGAACTTCTATAAGAAAGAAAAAGAAAGTTTCACATACCTAAAATGCAATGGAACATGTAAACATTTCTGTTAAAAAGAAAGGAAGTAGGAAATAACAAGGAGGGATTGCACTGACATAAGATGGAAGCCCAGCAGGTCACACATTAAGCCTAAAGCTCCATTTCTGATATTCAGGGTATATTGTGGCAGTTATGTGGGCTTCCAAAGGCTTGGGAAGCCACCCTCCTGTAGTTCTTCTGATTGCAGCCCACGTGGGTGTTATGGTCTGAGCTTGAGCTTAATCAATATAGATTATAGATTGTAGGTTATGAAATATTAATAAGTAGGATAATAGAATTATGTGATAAGTGTTATAGAATAAATAATGTTAAGCTGCTCTAGTTATAAGTTAGAATAAGTAATAGTAGGACAGAATAATCATGTAACTGTAAGACATAAGATTTAAGTTGTTAGAAATATGATATAGAACAGTGTAAGTTGTTAAGTATAAACTATTGGTTAACATAGTTACAGATAAGTATAGGTTAATGGAACAATAGTTAAACACAAGGTATAGTTATAGGCAAGTATAAGTAAGTATAGCCATAGTGATTCCATTTTTATGACTCCCCTGTGAAACTGTTATATAAGCTATTTCTAAGATGTTAAAAAAATCATTTGTTTTCCGTACTTCATACACCCACAGATGTACTCAAACCCAGGATGCTTTGCTCTGCTGCTTTCTCAGCCCTAGTATCTTGCTTGTTGCAACTTGCAGATTCCATAGGATGTGGTTTTTCTCTTTAAATACTCTAGCCTATTTGCAGATGGCTGCTATTCTCCCAGAGGGTCAGTTGGACCCTGTAAGGAACAGTCTCTGGCCAGATAGTAAAGACTCTAATTTGTTTCAAGTTAGGACTGAAGAGTGTTTTCTGAGCAGTCGCCCCATAAGAATGGACACTCTCTAAACCTGGCTTTGCTCACTCACTGAGCCTGTTGTTTCTCTCTGCAGGCATTCCACATCCCTGGCATTTCTAAGTTCCTAGGGTCTCCATTCCAGCTTTGGTTTCACTTACAGCTCCACTATGAATCACTCTGATAGGGGCACTTGCAGGGACTCTGACCCTGCCACATACTGCCTGGCTTCTCTGGCTTTTGTTTGGAATCTTGGTGGAAGCCTCCATGACCTCCAACACTTGCATTCTGCATACCTGCAATACCAATACCATTCACATGGTGTCTCTTACTGGTGCAAACTCTACTTAGGTAGGTTTGCTTGAACCACAGCTATAGCTTTTGCCTTGCTAGATTAGTCAGTACTGGGCAAGCAGGAGGCTGTAGGGCTCTCTGATCAAAGACTCTACTGTGGAAAATCTTTGATACAAAGTTGCATCACTGAGCCACTGATGGCTATGGCCTTGCTGATTTCTGAGATTTCTGCCAGATGTCTTTCCTATTGTTCCTGTGCAAAGTACTTGGGTGTCTTTTAATAGTACTATTCTCTTTAGCCAACCCTCCTTGGCTACAATTTAAACATACTCCCTCCCTTTCCTGGCTAAACTGTAAAATTTTTTTCCAAATTGTTTCAATTTTTTCTATCCTGCTCTTCTGTGCTCTGAATCTTACTGTGAATTTGGTTAACAGCAGCTAGCAATACCCATGCTGCTGACTAAATCATTCTGGCTTGACATTTCTTCCACCAGATAAATTTACTCTTAAGCTCAGCCTCCCAGAAAGTATCAAGACATGGACAAAATGTATTTTTTGCCAGGGTGTAACATGGATGGCTTTTATTTGGATTCCCAATACAGTCCTCATTTTTATAAGAAACCTCATCAGCACAGCATTTATTGTCCAAATTCCTACAAGCATTCTAGTCTTCTGAACCTCCACCAAAATTGCCCTTTAAGTTTCATTTGTAGCATTTCTAAGTTTCTCTATTCTGTTCTTCCAAACTTTTCCAAACAAAATTTTAAAATTCTTCTGCATTGTCTGAGTTATAGCAACAATAACCCCACTTTGTAGTATCATTACTTTTATCAGTCAAGTTTCCATTACTATAACAAATAGCTGAGATAGATCAAATTATAAAGAGACATGTCAGAGCACTAATCTCTAGAATATATAAAGAACTCAAAAATATTAACACCAAAAAAACAAACAAACAAACAAACAAACAAACAAACAAACAAAAACAAATAACCCAATCAATAAATGGGCCAAGGAACTGAACAGACACTTCTCAGAAGAAGATATACAATCAATCAACAAATACATGAAAAAACGCTCAACCTCTCTGGCAATTAGAGAAATGCAAATCAAAACCACTCTAAGATTTCATCTCACACCTGTCAGAATGGCAGCTATTAAGAACACAAACAACAATAAATGTTGGAGAGGATGTGGAGAAAAAAGCACACTCATACATTGTTGGTGGGAATGCAAAATGGTGCAGCCGATATGGAAAGCAGTATGGAGATACCTTGGAAAACTTGGGATGGAACCACCTTATGACCCAGCTATCCCACTCCTTGGTCTTTACCCAAAAGACTTGAAAACAGCATACTACAGGGACACAGCCACATCAATGTTTATAGCAGCACAATTCACAATAGCTAAACTGTGGAACCAACCTACATGCCCTTCAGTAGATGAATGGATAAAGAAACTGTGGTATATACACACAATGGAGTATTACTCAGCAATAAGAGAGAATAAAATCATGGCATATTCAGGCAAATGGATGGAGTTAGAGAATATAATGCTAAGTGAAGTTAGCCAATCCCCAAAAGCCAAATGCCAAAATGTTTTCTCTGATATAAGGAGGCCAATTCACAGTCTGGTTGGGATGGGGAGCATAGGAGGATTAGAGGAATACTAGAATGGCCAATGGGGAGAGAAGGGAAGGGAGGAGGCAAAAGGGTGAAGAGAAAAAAAAAAAAGATAGTAGAATGAGATGGATATCATTACCGTAAGTGCATGTATAAAGTCACGAATGGTGTGAATATACTTTGCATACAACCAGAGATATGTAAAAATGTGTCCTACAAGTATAATATGAAATGCTATACATTTCTAACAACTTAGAATAAAAAATAAATTTAAAAAAATTATAAAGAGAAAAGATTAATTTTAACTCACAATTTTAGAGGTTTCAATCCATGACTAATGGCATGTGGTGGAATCTAATGGTAGGAGTGTGGAAAGCAAAGATATTCACCTCTTGGTTAGATGCCAAAGCAAGAGAGAAGAAGGAAGTAGGGCCCCACTATTTCTTTCAAGGGTATGCCCCCAATTATTGGAAGACCTCTCACCAGACTCCACCTCTTAAAGTTCCACTACATCCCAATAATGTCATGGACTTGGGAACAAACCTAGACATATGGTCCTTTGAGAAACACTTAAAATTCAAACTATAGAACACAATATTGGCAAATAGGGTTATTCTCTCTGTAAATTATCTACCTGAGTATCCCTCCCTTCTGATGATTTCTGATAATCCCTAGTATACTTGGCTTCTAGATGTATGCAATCTTTGCCTGTAACTTCACATGACATCCTTACTGTTTGTGAGTATTTCTGAATTTCTCATTTCTTATTGGGTCATCAATCATTGCTTTAGGACCCACTTTAATCTAATATGACCTCATATTCCTTGATTAATTTAAGTAAGTTCACATTCACAGGCATTAGGAGTTAGGACTTAAACGTATTATTTTGGGGGTATATAATTAAACACACCAACACCTACCGATATAGTCAAATTTAGAGAATTTATTTCAGGAAAATTGGTAGAAGCAAAGGAGATAATTAAAAGGATTTAACAGCAGTGCTTATGAGCAATAAATGTTATGTGAACAACATTGTATTAATAGGGAAAAACATACATCAATTTGCAAAATCAGATTCTGGAAGTAGAATCAGGAAGAGTGGTTTATTTAATGATTACGTTGGGAGAATGTATGAAGGAGAGAAGGACAATGATGATTCATAGTTTCTTGCCTAGGCAAGTCGATGAATGTGCACTGAAAAAGGAAAGAGTGAAGAAAGGTTGCTATGGGTTATAAGCCAAGACTCCATCATTCTATTATTTAATTTTCTTTTCTCTGTATGTGATATTAGACTATGCATAGGGACAGTGAACCAGAAATCATAGGTCTGCCCTCATGGAGCTTATGGAACTAGCTAGTAACATGAGAGTCAATTTCTGCTTTAATAAAAATATCATAGAGTTTTAAGGTATAAATCAAACATCTGCAGTCATGAATGTTTTGTAAAATTGCTGCTGTACCTGCTTTCATATCTGTTAATTGCCTGGTTCTTAGTAGAATCCCTATCTTCTGGACACTTTTTTAAGCAAGGTTTTGTCTAATCTTTTGATATAGTGATTTTCTATTTCTAATTAACCTGCCTATGACATTACATTTTGCATAGGGTGACCTTTTCTAACTCACTGTATTATGATCCACTCTTACCAACAGACTTTCTCATCTTTCCTCCCAATTGGCTGTTTGGATAAAATTCTACTTTGGCTTATGCAATGTATCCAATCTTTTACACCCAATCATGTGGTCTTTCCCCTGAATTTGAGTTCTTCCACTCACCACAATTCAGTTTGTACCATTATTCATCAGTTCCTGAGTTGTAGCACCATATACAGCAGTGGTTTTAGGGTTCTTTCATGGGACTGGTGTTTTTCTTGCC
The DNA here is from genome assembly GCA_025594165.1 of Tamias sibiricus. Classification (NCBI taxonomy): domain Eukaryota; kingdom Metazoa; phylum Chordata; class Mammalia; order Rodentia; family Sciuridae; genus Tamias; species Tamias sibiricus. Next base: position 35,933,110 of record CM046668.1, read on the forward strand.
TTGCTCTTTATCATGTGCTTCTAGAGTTTTCTAGAATTCAGTATTTATTAATTCCTTCATTTATTCATTCAGGAATTCACACACTTATTCATTCATCAAACACACATTGAATTACTACTGCTCCCTGTCTCTGGTCATTATATGTCAAACACTAACATAATGCAGTTCACATCCTCCGAGAGTTAGAATAGAGATACAGGCAAGTCAACTGTCCATTAGAAGGAGTGTGATAAGTGCTAAAGCTTAAAAAGAACACCTAGGTGGGGCATGTATTCTGGACTGGCCAGGTGAATGGAAGAAAAATCATAAAAGATTTGTCCGGGCAAAAATAGATAAGCTGAATCATGGAGGTTTGTCAGAACTACCCATACTATGGTGGTAACAGAAGTATAAGGTGATAAGCGAAGATGATAGGGAGAGAAGGGCACGGGAGGGGAAGATAACAAATATAAGTGTCAAGATGTTTTAGTTAGCTTTTTCATCATTGTGACCAAAGGACCTGGAAAGAACAGCATAGTGGAGGGAAAGTTTATTTGGAGCTCAAAGTTTCAGAGGTCTTAGTCCACAGAGGGCTAAGTCCATTGCTCTGGGACCTAGTTGAGGCAGAATATCATAGCAGAATGGCATGGCAGAGGATAGCAGCCCAGAACATGGCAACAAGGAAGTGGAGAGAGAACTCTGTTCACTAGGCATAAAATCTAAACCCTAAAGGCAGGCCCCCAATGACCTACTTCCTTCAGCCACACCCTTCTTGCCTACAGTTACCACACAGTTAATCCATATAAGTGGATTCATCCATTGGTTGGGTTATAACTTTCATAATCAAATCTTTTCACCTCTTGCATTCTCTTGCACATGAGCTTTTGGGGGTACCACATGTCCAAAATATGACACAGGAGGTGAGAGAGAACACGGTCATTCTAAACTTGCAGATGTATGTGTTGTATGTAATGTGAAAAAGTGAGAAAGAAGAGACCAAACAGATAAGTAGGGCCTAAACCCAAATTTGTATGCTGCTATCTTTTATCCTGATCTGATGTCTTAAAAGAGGAATTGGTTGTCAATGTGTTTATGGTACTGAAAACAAATCATGACATTTCTACCTTCCCTAATTGTTTTCTAAACTAACTTATGCAATTTCCTTCCCTTCCATAAAGTGTCTGTACACATATGTAAGTAGAGATGTGTTTTCAAAGGTAAGTTTATGCCAGGTAATGGGGACTCACAAATGCCATGTGCCAAGCTAATGACACTGGGTGTTGTTCCGTAGAGGATGGTAAAACAAGGTATGCTTTGAGTGAACTTTGAATGAAGTTGCACAGTTGTGTTTTAGAAGGTTGGTACAGTGCAATATTAATATGTGAGGAATAATGTCAAAGGGGATAGTTTGGTTGAAGGCTAGTGACTGAGGAGATAGACTGGTTAAAGAAAACTATGCTGTGATTGGTGATATAAACTTTGTGGGTAGGCTTCATGGGTTTGAGTTAGTTCCCTCACTTACTAGGAGTATCTTAGAAAGTTACCTCACTTCTCTGTGCCTCAGAATAAGGATTTTAATATTGGTGACTATTTCAAAGTTGTGTGAATGAAATGCATTAAGACAAATTAAGCAGTTGTAATATTGGAAAACAATAACTATTATTGGATACACAGAATTGTACAATACATGTTCCTTTATTATGTTAGAAAATGGACCATGATGATAAAGATCCATGGTGGTAAAATAATGATCCATGTAAAAAATAAATCCTTCAAAGCTATGTTGGTGTAATCACAGTCTATGTAATCCATAGCTGGCGAATAAAATAGTCATTAATTTTTCACTTAATTAGTTTCCCAAGACTACCATGCCATACAACAAAAACTGTGTGGTTTAGAATGACAGAAATGTATTCTCACAATTCTGGGGACTAGAAGTTAAAAATTGAGGTGGCATCAGGATCTTGTCCCCTCTGAAACATATAAGGGAAGGGTCCTTTGTCTTTGAGATTCTGGTGGCCCCAGATAGAGTTGGTTTGTAGAAGCATGATTCCAATATTCACATGTCATTCTCCAAATGTCTCTTTCTCCACGTATGTCTATATCCATGTCCAAGTTTTCCTTTTTAATACAATGACATGCATCATATTGAATTAGGGCTCATGCCAATGACTCATCTTCTCTTGAGTCATTGGGAAAGGACCCCTTTTCCCAATAAGGTCACGTCTTGTGTTACTGGGGGTTAGGACTTCAACATATCTCTTTTTGGGTAACACAATTGAACCCATAACATTGCTTCTGCAATTACTGTAAAACATTAATATTTCTCAAGTTTTGCCAGTGAGGTTAAGTTTTAGTAAATGAACAGCATTATCACAGACCAAAAGTAGTAACATGGACTTCATTCTCCATATTATGTCAGACCCAGAATTAATAAGCAGTAGAAGATATTTTACATAAGAAAGTATTAAAGAAAATGAACTTATTCTACTTTCTCTTATCAAAAGATTTGATTTGTGATCTATTGCTCAAATATAAGTGAAACCTGAATGCTGCTCCAGGATTCTAAATGTCATTTTGGTAGAAATTAAAACTAATAAAAAACACTATGAGTCAGGCACAGTGGCTCATGTTTGTAATCCCAGTGGCACCGGAGGCTGAGATAGGAGGATTTTGAGTTCAAAGCCAGGCTCAGCAAAAGCAAGGTGCTAAGCAACTCAGTGAGACCCTGTCTTGAAATAAAAAATACAAAATAGGGCTGGGGCAGGTCAATGGTCGAGTGCCTCTGAGTTCAATCCTCAGTACCCTCCCCACCCCCCAAAAAAACTATGGTAGAGAACAATATTAGATCTGAAATGGGTATGGGGATTTCTCTAACAACATGCACTTCAAAGAATTAACATTATGAGCTACTTTAGCACCAGAAACACATTCACGTCTAAAATACATTAGGGAACAATGGATAGGTCATACATTCATCACATTCTCTCACACACAGAAACTGTGCAGTGGTACTTGTACATTAATAGCCACATCTTTCACATTGAAACTCCAAAGATGGAAACGGAAGGAAGAAAACAGCAACTAGAAATTATAAAAATAAATTTTTAATGATATTTACCTAATAATGGTTTACCAAAAATTATCAGTTTTTAATTTGGAAGGTTTATTGAACAAGAGAGGAAGTAGTTATGTTTTAGATATTTATTAGGACATGTACATAATGAATAATAGAGTCATTGAAAAATAATTTCAGAAATGGGAGTAGTATCTGTGAAGAGATTAAAGAATCTGAACAGGACTTTTATTATTCTTGTACTACATTATACTCAAACTATTGAAATTATTTTACTTATGGAAAGTTTAGAAAAATTGAAAATGAAAATATTAATGATAGTTTTATTAGATAAGAATCCAGTGTTGCTTCATATAAAATAAACAATACCAAGAGAAGTTTAATAAATAATCAGCAGAACCAAAAACTATTCAACCAGTTGTTAAAACATATTTACTATTAGCTGAAGAATGATGATGAAAAATATCAAAATTATTTCATGAAAGGGATTAGGACTTTTCCAATGATTACATATTACTGGCCCTGCTCCTTCAAATTAAAAGAACGGTTGTGAGGAAAATATGCAATCCTCAGAATGGTGACTTTAGGAAATTCTTCCACTGAAGTCTTAAATATTGGTTGCTTGGGAATTGATTTGATAATATCAGAAAATAGTGTTACATATTGGGAACAAATATAAAGCCAAGGAGAGACAGGAACAAAAATTTAATTTGTATCTTCTATGGGAGACACTTTATAACAGTTATCATATTCAATCTCCGTAAGAAGGTATTATTCCCATTTGATGTTTGAGGCAATGGAGGCAAAGAAAATAAAAGGAGGCAGCCCATGGTTACGTAACCAGTGAGCCAGGGACCAATGTTCAAATACTTTTCTTAAAATCCAAGGCTCCTTGCACTATAGCAAAGAATTCCCAAGGAAAAAATTCATTTTGTTTTGTTCTAAAACTAAGAGATAAAAATGTCACCTTTTTTTTTTTTTTTAAATCTAATTAAATTTATGAAAGGCCTAGTGGTTTTTGACAACAGTTCCCTGAGGCAGCACATTTTTTTGTTTTTGGAAATGCTGGTCTATGTCTTCGAAATAAAGTAAATTAACAGAGGGAATGACAGGCAATAATTTACTTGACTTAGTGATGTTTATGAAAAAGTACCAGTAGGCAATATTTGCATCTTTCATCGTGTTATCTAAATGGTTAAGTCCATACACATGACCTTACTCTCAGAGAATGGGCTTGAAGCATTGCATTTGTGCCTATGCAAGTAAGCAGAGGTGGGTCAGACACTTTTCAGAGAATCTGCTCAATGTCCAAGTACTAAATAAATTCAGTTTCTCGCCTTCTTTCCAGCTTCCCTTTTTCCACAGCTTCATCAAACTGACTCCCATAATTTAGTATTTCTTTGTGTCTCATTTCTATATTCCTTCAATCTCTTCTTTATTGGATTTACTTTTTCTGAATTTAGTCCATGAGCTTAGACTGTCATTGCTCTGTTCTTTAAAAGTTTAAGGGAAATAACTTGGGCAAAGCACTTTAAAGTGTAATGACCTTGTTCATATTCAGAGGATGCCAGTAAAAAATTCTATGGCTTTTATTATTTTATACATGTCAGATGTAAACTTGTTTGAATCAAATCAATGAAAGAAAAAATGAAAAATAAACTGTGACTAATGTATTAACTATGATTAAATTTTTATTTAAAAATTATGAAACTAAAAGTTCATGAGAAACCTTTTAGGACTATTTAACTCAAAGCCCAAAGTGTCAAGATAAATGGGAATGCAGATGAAAAAGCTTTCACTAGAAATAACATCAAATGCTTTTTGGTCACAGGTCAAATAATTTAGTCACTCAAATGATTTTATATTATTTTTTTACATATAAAATTTGCATGGTGGTCAGTTTCCAAGATCCCCCTTAAAGATCTTTTCTCTGAGCATTCATACTCACCTATTCATACCCACTGAGTCAGGGCTAACTTGAGTGACTAATAGAATACTGCAGGAAATATAACTTTCAAAGCTTGATTGCAAGAGGCCTTGTAGCTCTTTCCTTGCTTTCTTTCATTGCTCACTCAGCAGTGAGGGAGCTGCTGAGCTGCTACATCATGAAGATACCAAAATAGCCCACATGGAGAGAAACTGACTTGGGAGTTCTGAGATTAAAATACCATTAAAGTAGACCTGCCAGCTCTAGACAAGCTTTCATATGACTGTAGCCCCAGCTAACATCAGCCTGTAACCTCAGAGACCCTGATATGATTTTGAATTACTGACCTGAAGAAATTGTTGGGGATAATAAATAATTAGTATGATTTTAAATCTCTTAATGTGGGTTGATTTGTGATGTAGCAATAGGTAACTGATGCAATTGAATGAATTAATATATCAGGTAGACAAAAAGGAAAAAAATCTCAATTTGCTGTTTTTCCAAAAAGTGATATTTAAAATAAAGCATAATTATTTGCTCTTTAAAAAAATATTTAAGGTTAATTACTACAGAGAGAGGTCAATACTGATTAGTGATGAACTGGAAATCAAATGGAGACAATGGTATTCTGAAAACTCCTTTTCAGACTTTGCTAGCTGAAATAACATTTTAGGTTTTATTATTTATTTATTTATTTATTTTTGCAAAAAAAAAGCCACCAGACAGCTATAAAATAAAGCTCACCATTTGTTTATCTAATCAGCAAAGATTAACTGAGCACACAATGTGCTAGCGTGGTAATGTTAGGTACTGGAGGTGAAGGGGCAAATAATACAATTTCCTCCATGACTTCATAGTCCACACATCAATGTGTTGAATTAAAATTAATTAGGGCCATTTATTTACACTTCAATATTCTTATGTACCAAAAACCTATAATTGGCTGAGTTTTATATTTTTATATTTATTTTATTTTATTCTTATTTTGTGTTATTTAATTTTCTTCAGTAAAGTTTCTACCAGTTCTATGGCTCTGATGAGAAGCCAGCTAAGTTCCTCAATTGCACTGAGAATAAACAAAGGGAGTAATAATTACAAAATTCCTTTGTTTTCCAGAGAGATTATAGTTATGATTATATTTTATAATCTTTCCAGAATTCACTCATTTATTCCAGAAAATCAAATGTCACCTGCATAGTTCCAAGTCTTTAAGTGTATTAGTCATATTAAAGAATACAAAAATGACAAAATGTTGAGAGCTCCTTATCATCAAAAAAGATCCAAATTTTTGTTATGCTCTATTTTCTAAAATTTTGATCAAAAAATTAAATATTTTTATTGAAATATATACAAAATAATTTTTAGAATTTCAACACTTTGTCAGATCACAGGACAAACAAGGCACTTTTTAAAATTTTTAACAGGTACATTTGATGGGAAAATAACAGATTAAAAGTACTTTGTGGGGCTAGGGCTATGGCTCAGTGGTAGTGTACTTGCCTGGCATGTGTTTCTATTATAAATAAATAAAAATGAAGGTCTATCAATAACTAAAAAATTTTTTTAAATTTTTTCAGAAAAAGTACTTTGGGAGTCAATATTTTACTCTGTGTAAAAATAATAATTGCATAAATCACACTAAGAGGCCTGGAATTTAGTAGTGGTTAGTCAATAATGAATTTTGTAATAATTAAATTTTACTTTTAGATAGGTAGTCAAATTTACTTCTTAATTAAAAATTAATATATATTATTATAGATTTCTGATTATTCTTTAAATTACTATTATAGATTTCTGGTTGTTTTAAAACTACATATATATATATATATATATATATGTGTGTTTTTGAATATAGATATATTTAAGAACAAATTATTTGAAAAGTCTTGGTTAGAAGTAAAATTATGTCCTAAAAAAAGTTTCTTTCTTCTCCTTATCACTCATTCAACTTAATTTATAATAATTTGAACCCAAATAAAAAGAATCATTCAGAATTCATTTTTAGACTTCAAGTTAATTAACAATTTCAATAAAGAAGTGTTTTGTTAGGTGTCTACACAATGCTTTAGGCTAATACTGAAAACAGTGAAGTTGAGTCATAGTCAAAGTGGAACAAAACTCTCAAGAAATTCTGCTTAAGGTATCCCTTTGCTTTCCCAGAAGCCCTGAAACTGTTACTTTTCAGCAAAGTGAACTTAATGACATGCTTTTTCTTTCCCTGGTGACTTCCTACAGCTTAATTAGCTGATTCAGGTCAACTACCTGGTTCATCAGTTTTGAACATCTGAGACTCAGTCTTAAATTCCCTTTTGAGAAATGAATTCCCATCACAAGGGCCTTGTGGGTGTGTATGTGTAGGAAAATAATTTTGAGCAATTAGGAATTAATGATGACCTTGCAGGGGATAGAAGAGGACATAATCATAAAAGTTGAACATACATCACTGAGAATGAGCAGTGCACTACTGTTGGCGTTATTAGATGCCATTACAATGGAAGTATCTACAATCATTAATGTCTAGAAGCTTCTTGAGCAAATGAGGAGGCACTGGAAGGTACAACCCAAGGCATTACTCTTGAAATTTCATTAGTAATAATCTGAAAGTCTATGTAAATTAAATTGGTAGGGTGGGAACTTGGAAAAAAATTCTAAAAAGAGAAAAATAGAAATTATACTACAAATGAAAAAATCATGTAATATCCCCACGTATTAGATACGTAGGGGAAAGAATATAATAGAATAGAATGGACTATGTGCTATTTATTTATTTATTTATTAAAACAATCCTCCTACTTTAGTTTCAGGAGTAGCTGGGATTACAGGCACATGCCACTACACAAAGTAGGTCGATGTGTTTAGGTAACATCTAAATTATATTTCATTGGTTTCCTACCTGTTAACTGGTCTCCTAGAAAAGTTGTTTCATAAGTACATAATACTTCATAGACTTATTGAATGAAATGAATTATGTTTCTCAATGCTATGTGTGTCGACTGGGTTTAGCTGGGTAGTTCTCATTTGAGATATGTCATGAAGTTGCAGTCAGAAGTTGACCAGGCTGAACCATTTAAATACTAAACCTGGCTGGACTTCCAACGTGCTCATTGACAGGGTTGGTGGGTACTACTGAGACTCTGTGCAGGTGTTCAGCTTGTCCATGTGGCATAGGCAAGATCACCTCCATCATTTATAGGACCCAACCAGTGCAAAATGAAAATACAGAGTCTTGTTAAAAAGTACTAAGAAGTTCAAGGCAGTGACAGTACAGTTGTATGTTTATGAATCTTATTCATATTCAATGAATCTTTGTTCTGAGAAGCAGTATTCCAAGAACTAAACATTCAAAAAGGCTCAGATACAAATGCAAAGCTTTCTTATGACCAAGTAGGTCTCAATTCTATTGGTCAAAAGGAGATCACAAAGTCAGCCCAGGTTCAAGGACAGTGAAATTAGATTATCTTTCTTATAGGGGGAAAGTATAAGGTGGTGGCCATATTTGGAGATTATGTACCACGTGACCTTAAGGCCTTTTAATAGTCATTTAGTTAGCATAGTGCCTGTCCTGTAAAAGTAATTATATAATAACTGCTATCATAATATCAGATTATAAACTTGGGGTATAAAACCCAAGTTGCTGGGGCTTTGTATATCTGCTATACATCTAAGTTAAAAATGTATGTTCTATCAGATTATATTTACTTTTCCAGGAAATCTGCCTTGAAAAAAAATACTAGAAAACTAAGAGTTAACAGCTGTTAGATTTTGTAATGACTAAAAACATTCTTAAGGTAATTATTAATGAGTTTGATGATAATAGGCCTTCTCTTTTGCCTAAAGGTATTTTGCAGAAATGGATAGTTTAGCTTTGACTTCTCTGCCTATTAAATAACCATCTGCCACCTGTAGTCTATTGTCTAGCTCTATTTATCACAGATGAGTGCAGAACAAAAAAAAAAAAATGAAAATAAATTGCTTTAATTTAGTACCTTTTCCTCACACTTTACCAAAAAGTGCTACATTCTTTGAATGCATCTTAGCTAGTGTGTAACTTGGGATTTCAAGTTATAAAAAGCTTTTTATAATCTTTAGTCATTTAACACTACCTACATTTTATTTGATGGCTTTTCTTTTCAGTTTGTGCCAAAAGCAATATAATTTTTCAATTAGGGAGCAAACATGCTTTTTAAAATGAGATGGTGTTTCTGACATCCAAATTTTGTTTATGGGCACCAACAATATTCTAGAATACCTTGTGTATAAAGATAATTATAAGTAAAAAGAACTGCAAAATGATCATTCAGGATGCCTCCAAATAGTTTTTCTGTTGTGAGAAAGACAAAAGAATATGGTCATTCACAAAACTATGCTTATTCTACTGTGCAAGATCCATGGAGTACACTGAAAACGCCTTTTAAAATGTCAGTGCAAAATAATGTCAATTTGGATTGATGGAGGTAGCGCTTAATCTAAGTCTATAATTCAGTTTGGAATAGTTTGTATTTTTATAAGTTCTTAATTACATAGACCTTCATATTTAATTTATAAGAGTTCATTCTTTTTTCTACTTTAGCCCTTACCTTATTTGCTTTTAACTTCTGTTCATATATATATATATATATATATATATATATATATATATATGTTCATATATATGTTTGCACATATATATGAACAAACATTATATATATAATATGTGGGTATATGTTTTTTTCCCTAATGTCTTATTTCAACGATGGCTTGTATAGCATAGTTGTCAAATACACTAAGGTTTTGATTGAAACATAGTGTTCATAAATTGCATACACCATAAGTACAAACTAGTGGATTTTTGAACATGTCCTTGTATCTAGCACCCCAGAAATTATTCATCTGAATCCTTCCTATGACTAATTCAGCTCCCTCCCAGTAAGGATAACTGCTGTCCTGTCTTCTACCATCAAATATTAGATTTTCCAGTTTGTATATTTTATGGACTCTTGTAGGCAGCTTCTTTTGCTCAACTTATATTTGTGGCATTTATCCACATCATTGCATGTTATAATAGCATTTATTCTTGCTATATAATGTGTCTCATTGTGTGAGGATACCACAGCTTATCTACTCTATTTTTGCTTGGCATTCAGGTTGTTTTCAGTTTGGGGATTTTGTAAATAATGCACCTGTAAATATCCTCATGTATTTTAGTGAACATTAAGGCATAAATCTGGCAATATCATGGCTGGATTATAGGGTATACTTATGTTAAATTTTAATAAATACTAATGGTTTTCCAAGTGGCAATATCAATTAACACTCCCACCAGTAATGTATTAGAATTGCAGTGGCTTCACTTCCTTGGTGTATGAATATGTATGAATATGGGATTGAATATACAGAGTAAGAGAAAAATAGCTGGGGTTTACATAGTTTCCAGATTAGAAATCTGAGTGAATTCCCAGTGAATGGATCTACTAGATATAATTGAGGAGAGTGCATTTGTAGCATGTTTAGGCTACATATTGTAGGCTGTCACTTTTTTATGCCTCTCTAATGGCCATTATCTATTCTCCAAAAACAATTCCATATATTCCTTGGAGACAGATCCTGTCTCCTTTTAATAGTGTGTTTTAAATGTAGCTGTTCCACTGAAATTATCATAGATGGCCAATCACAGACAAAATTTTTTTTCCTTTCCTATCTCTTCCTATTTTGTCCCTCTCCTGTCTTTTCCTCTCCTCTCAAAATTGTCTTTTTTTGTTGTTGCCATTTTAAAAATACAATTTTTTTTTGCCAATATAATTAAAGAGGGAGCATAGGGGTAGATATTTTTTTCATTATATATATTAAATTTAGGTATGTGAATTAAAATCTGATAAAGATGGCTAGTGGGTAATTAAAACAGTGTGAAGTTCAGAAGAGAAGTCAAGGTCAAAGATGAAAGAAAAATATATTTTAAAAGTTGTTGAAGAAGAGGATCCAAGATGGCAGATTAGAGGAAGACGCACTTCAGGACAGCTCCGTGGAAAGAATCCAACAAAGCAGATAAATTGCCTTTCATCATATATATATAGGCTGAAAATACCGATCTCCTCGATGGTTTGATTACCACTACCAGAGAGAGAAAGAGACAAGCTGTCTACAGCGGCTGGAGCCGCGAGGCTCCTGCAAAACCGCCTGGGTGGTGCACAGGCCGTCCGAAACAAAGTCAGTGTGGGGAGACCTCGCTGCGACTGCAACCCCAGCCAAACTCACGGCACACCAGCATGAAACCGGCGATAAAAAACCAGCGATAACAGCCGGCGGGATTGGTGCTGGGGAACCACGGGAGACCATGGGCCCACAGCACCAGATCAAATCCACACTCTGCCTGACGCGACCCTCAGTAGTGGGGCCCCGGACAGAGCGGTGCAGAGATCTGCGATCAGCAAACAAGGGCAGAGTGGAGCGGGCCACGGTCCAAAGCAGCGCTGTCTGCACCGCAGTCGCAGGTATGGCTTCCCGGTGCTACTTCGGCAGGGAGACATCCACCCAACGGCTTTGAAATCGATCAGTGAGGATACGGGAGTCCGCGGAGCTGCTGTTGACTGGAAGGAGAGCACCGCCATCTTTGAAAGCTCCAGACAAAGGGGAGGAGACGGAGAGAGGCGGCTGCGGCCATCCAGAGAATCTCCAGCTCTCTGAAGACAACGCACAATTGGGTGAGACTCAGGTGGTCAGCAGGGGAAGGCGTTTCTGAGGCTAGTGCAGCTGCAGCAAGAGGCTGCAACTGTGGGTGGGCTTGGGGAGGGGGTGCCTTCTGGAGGGTCCCCTTCCCGGTGCCATTCATCTGCTGACACACACAAACCCCCTGGGCCACTCCTTCACTGAGCCGTGCAGCCACTGGCCTAGAATGCAGCCTTGATTTCACTAACAGGATCGCAGACTGTCTGGACGTGGTCCAATAGCAATTGGTTTGAACTGGAAAGGAAAAAAAAGAGGGGGGCTTCCCAGGGCCCGTTTTGTCTGAGACTTGGGGTTTGACTTTTTTTTTTTTTTCCTTTTTTTTTTGTTGGTTTGCTTGTCTTGTTGGATTGCAGGGAGGTTTTTTTTTTTGTTTGTTTGTCTGTTTATTTTTCTTTTTCTTTTTTTGGCTTTGTTTTGTTCTGCTTTTTTTTTTTTTTTTTCTCCTTCCGCATTGATTGTTAGTGTGTTTGTTTGCTTCCGCTCCTTTTTTCTTTCCTTCTTTCCTTCCTTCTCACTCTTGTATCTTTTCTTCCTCCTTCATCTTTCATGTTTACATCCTGCCAGTGCATACTAAACAGAGGCAAAAACAAGTTATACGCAGAACTTGGGATTTCTAGAACCAGCGCAATGGAACTGGGTAGCAAAGTGGTGTTATATATAGTTTACTCTCTATTTCCTTGATTCTCTCTCTCCTCTCTCTTACACCAAATCCTACTCTTTTATCATTTTTTTCTTTTCCAACTTACTTTATATATATATTGATCTTTTCACCTAATTGTCAACCCCATTCTCTTTCTTCCATCATCTACTGATACTAAACCGCTTCCACTAAACCACTTCAATAGATATCTCCTTTCATACTTTCCAAGAAAGAACAATTCAAGACACTTCCTTCTTCCTAAACATAACACCTCTGTATCCAATACTTGAAGCTATAAAACCCTATCAGAAGCGTACAGAGTAAATTGGAAATAATATCTGGGTTAACAAAATCTGTACATTGTGATCAAACTTGGATTTTCTGAATAGAAAGTGTTAGGTTTTAAAAGTGTAAAGGAATTATAAGGTGATCTGATAGCATTGTACTACAGGAACAACATAAGGCTTTAAGGTAAAATCGAAATAGTCAAGGTCCCACAGTGCAGGAAGAATAGACACACAAGCAACATGAAAAAACAAGGAAAGAAAATGACACAAACAAATCAAGATACCTCATCGGTAGATGTCATGGCAAACACAGTTGGTCAAATGCGAGAGATGGAATTTAGAAATTACATATGCCAAATGTTTATGGAACTTAAGAATGAACTCAAAAATGAGATGAGGGAGCAGGTACAGGAGGCAAAAGAACATTTTGACAAAGAACTCCAAAAACAAATACAGGAAGTAAAAGATTACTTCAATAGGGAAATAGAGGCTCTAAAGAGAAACCAAATAGAAATTCCAGAAATGAAAGAAGCAATAAACCAAAATAAAAGTTCAATTGAAAGCATCTCCAACAGAGTAGACCACTTGGAGGAAAGAACCTCAGACAATGAAGACAAAATATATGTCCTAGAGAAGAATTTAGAACATACAGCAAAACTTGTTAGAAATCAAGAACATAACATCCAAGAATTATGGGACAGCATAAAAAGACCAAACTTAAGAGTGATCGGCGTAGAGGAAGGGGCAGAGTTTCAAGCCAAAGGAATGAGTAATCTATTTAACGAAATAATTACAGAAAATTTTCCAAGCTTGAGGAATGAAATGGAAAACCAAGTTCAAGAGGCATACCGAACACCAAACAAACAAAATCTCAACAGATCCACACCTAGACACATTATAATGAAAATGCCTAATACACTGAGCAAGGAGAGACTACTAAAAGCCACAAGAGAAAGGAAGCAAATTACATATAGGGGGAAACCAATCAGACTATGTTCAGATTTTTCAACCCAGACCTTAAAAGCAATAAGATCCTGGAATAGCATATTTCAAGCTCTGAAAGAAAATGGATGTCAACCAAGAATCTTATATCCAGCAAAATTAAGCTTTAGATTCGAAGATGAAATAAAAACCTTCCACGACAAGCAAAAGTTAAAAGATTTCACAACTCGAAAGCCAGCACTTCAGAGCATCTTGGGCAACATTTTTCATGAAGAAGAAGAGAAAAATGATAACGAAAATCACCAAAGGGAGATATTAAACTAAAGGAAATACCAACCAGATGAGAAACCAAATCAAGCTAAAGACCATAATTCAAATAAAAATGGATGGGAATAAAAATCACATCTCAATAATAACCCTGAATGTTAATGGCCTAAACTCGCCAATCAAAAGACACAGATTATCAGAATGGATTAAAAGAAATGACCCAATAATTTGCCGTCTCCAAGAAACACACCTCATAGAAAAAGACATCAACAGACTGAAAGTGAAAGGCTGGGAAAAGTCTTATCACTCACATGGCTGGCGGAAGCAAGCAGGGGTTTCCATTCTCATATCAAATAAGGTAGACTTCAAACCAAAACTAATCAAGAGGGACAAAGATGGATATTTCTTATTACTTAAGGGAACCATCCATCAACAGGATATAACAATCATAAATCTGTATGCCCCAAATAATGGAGCACCTACATTCATCAAACAAACGCTTCTTAAGTTCAAGAGTAAAATAGACCACAACACAGTTATTCTAGGGGACTTCAACACACCTCTCTCACCAATGGATAGATCATCCAAACAAAAGCTAAACAAAGAAACTTTAAGCCTCCTCAAAACAATTAACAATTTAGACCTAACAGACATATATAGAATATTTCATCCCTCAGTAAACGAATACACATTTTTCTCAGCAGCACATGGCTCCTTCTCCAAAATAGACCATATTTTATGTCACAAGGCAACTCTCAGCAAATATAAAAAAATAGAGATACTACCCTGCATGTTATCGGACCATAAAGGGATGAAATTGGAAATCAACGACAAAACAAGGAATAAGAAAAACTACACCATCAACTGGAAGCTAAACAACATGCTACTGAATGAACAAGGGGTTGAAGAAGACATCAAAGAGGAGATCAAAAAATTCCTAGAGGTAAATGAGAACACAGATACATCATATAGAAATCTCTGGGACACTATGAAGGCAGTAGTAAGAGGAAAATTCATTGCACTGAGTTCATTCCTTAAGAGGAAAAAAAACCAACAAATAAATGACTTAACATCACACCTCAAAGCATTAGAAAAAGAAGAACAGACCAACACCAAGAGCAGTAGAAGACAGGAAATAATTAAAATCAGAGCAGAAATTAATGAAATTGAGACTAAGGAAACCATTCAAAGAATTGAAAAAATAAACAAAATTGACAGACCCTTAGCGATGCTAACGAAAAGAAGAAGAGAAAAAACTCAAATTACTAACATTCGTGATGAAAAAGGGAATAGCACAACAAACACCTCAGACATACAGAATATAATTAGAAATTACCTTGAAAACTTGTACTCTAATAAAATAGAAAATACTGAATGCATTGACAGATTTCTAGAGTCATATGATTTGCCTAAACTGGATGTGGAGGCTATACACAATTTAAACAGATCAATTACAAGCGAAGAAATAGAAGATGTCATCAAAAAGCTACCAACAAGGAAAAGTCCAGGACCTGATGGGTTTGCAGCCGAATTCTATAAGACTTTCAAAGAAGAACTAATACCAATGCTCTTCAAACTATTTCAAGAAATAGAAAAAGAGGGAGCTCTTCCAGACTCTTTCTATGAGGACAATATTACATTATTTCCAAAGCCAGGCAAAGACACATCCAAAAAAGAAAACTTCAGGCCCATATCTTTAATGAACATAGATGCAAAAATCCTCAACAAAATCCTGGCAAATCGGATACAAAAACATATCAAAAAGATAGTGCACCACGATCAAGTGGGGTTTATCCCAGGGATGCAAGGCTGGTTCAACATTCGGAAATCAATCAACATAATACATCACATCAATAGACTTAAAGACAAAAATCATATGATCATCTCAATTGACGCAGAAAAAGCATTTGACAAAATACAACACCCCTTTATGTTCAAAACACTGGAAAAACTAGGAATATCAGGAACATATCTTAACATTATAAAAGCTATTTATGCAAGGCCCCGAGCTAACATTATCGTAAATGGAGAAAAATTGAAAGCATTCCCTCTAAAAACTGGAACAAGACAGGGATGCCCCCTTTCACCACTGCTATTTAACATAGTACTGGAAACTCTGGCCAGAGCAATTAGACAGACGAAAGAAATTAAAGGGATCAAGATAGGAAAAGAAGAGCTCAAATTAGCACTATTTGCTGATGACATGATAATCTACCTAGAAGACCCAAAAAACTCTACCAGAAAACTTTTACAACTAATAAACGAATTTGGCAAAGTTGCAGGATACAAAATCAATACACATAAGTCAAAGGCATTTGTATACATCAGCGACAAAGACTCTGAAAGGGAAATGTTGAAAAATACCCCATTTGCAATAGCATTAAAAAAAAAATAAAATACCTGGGAATCAACCTAACGAAAGAGGTGAAAGACCTCTATAATGAAAATTATAGAACACTAAAGAAAGAAATTATAGATGAACTCAGAAGATGAAAAGACCTACCTTGCTCTTGGATAGGTAGAATTAATATTGTCAAAATGTCCATACTACCAAAAGCATTATACAGATTTAATGCAATTCCAATCAAAATCCCAATGTCATTCTTCAAAGAAATAGAAATAGCAGTCATGAAATTCATCTGGAAAAATAAGAGACCCAGAATAGCCAAAGCAATCCTGAGCAAGAAAAGTGAAGCTGGGGGCATCACCATACCAGACTTTAAATTATACTATAGAGCAATAGTAACAAAAACAGCATGGTATTGGCACCAAAATAGACTGGTAGACCAATGGTACAGAATTGAGGATACAGAGACTAATACATATAATTACAGCTATCTTATATTAGACAAAGGTGCCAAAAATATACAATGGAGAAAGGATAGCCTCTTCAACAAATGGTGCTGGGAAAACTGGAAATCCATATGCAACAAAATGAAATTAAACCTTTATCTCTCACCATGCACAAAACTCAATTCAAAGTGGATCAAGGACCTAGGAATTAGACCAGAGACAATACACCTAATAGAAGAAAAAGTAAGCTCCAATTTCCAACATGTTGGATTAGGCCCCAAGTTCCTTAATAAGAATCCTGTAGCGCAAGAATTACTACCAAGAATTAATGAATGGGATAGATTTAAACTAAAAAGCTTCTTTTCAGCAAAAGAAACAATCAGTGAGGTGAATAGAGAGCCAACTAATTGGGAACAAATATTTAATACATGCACATCAGATAGAGCACTAATCTCTAGAATATATAAAGAACTCAAAAAACTTTACACTAAAAAAACAAATAACCCAATCAATAAATGGGCTAAGGAATTGAGAAGACACCTCTCAGAAGAAGATACACGATTAATCAACAAATACATGAAAAAATGTTCAACATCGCTGGCAATTAGAGAAATGCAAATCAAAACTACTCTAAGATTTCACTTCACTCCAGTCAGAATGACAGCCATCAAGAACACAAGCAAAAATAAATGTTGGAGAGGATGTGGGGAAAAAGGCACACTCATACATTGCTGGTGGGACTGCAAAATGGTGCAACCGTTATGGAAACCAGTATGGAGATTTCTTGGAAAACTGGGAATGGAACCATCCTATGACCCAGCCATCCCACTCCTGGGTTTATTCCCAAAGGACCTAAAAACAGCATATTACAGTGACACAGCTATCTCAATGTTTGTAGCTGCACAATTCACAATAGCTAGGTTGTGGAACCAACCTAGATGTCCCTCAGTAAATGAGTGGATTAAGAAAATGTGGTATATACGCACAATGGAATTTTACTCAGCAATAAAAGAAAACAAATTAATGGCATTTGCAGGTAAATGGATGAAGTTGGAAGACATAATGCTAAGTGAAGTTAGTCAGTCTCAAAAATCCAAGTACCAAATGTTCTCTCTTATATAAGGAGGCTATTTCAAAGTATTGTTGGATGGGGGTACATAGGAGGATTAGAGGAACACTAGAATGGTCAAGGGAAGGGAGGGCAAGGGAGGGAGCAAGAGGGGAGGGAGGGGGAGAAAAAAAAAAGGTGGTTGAATGAGACGGATATCATTTTCCTTAATGCATGATTGAAGACCTGAATTGTACGAATATACTTTGTATACAAACAGTTGTATGTAAAAAGATACTAAATATTTGCACTATGAGTTGTACATATTAAAAATTATAAAAAATAAAATTTAAAAAAAAGTTGTTGAAGTCACAGATACATAAAATTCATACAGAATAAGCAGAGAGAACAAGACTCAGGGATAAGTCTCAGTCTGAGGGGAAGGTCCTGAAAAGTCCAGCATTTAGTGGTCAGGACACAGAGTGTGTAGAAGAACAAGGAGATGAGGTATAGTCAGTGGACAGTTTTCCACTGACAGTTGAGATAGTTCTGATCATAACTTACTGGTTGGGAAGCAAGTTTCTAAGGCCAAGGCATTGCTGGCATTTAGAACAGTGCTACCCAAAGCATTCTAGAGAAAATGTTTATCAGATAGTGACAACACCTATTTAGTTTAGATGACTTGTTTTCACTTTTGTTTTGTAAGCAGACTTTTTCTTTGTGAAGGGAACAATGTGTGGATTTGCATCCTGGAATAAGCTTTCCATCTCAGACCCAGTAGGGTTTGCTAAAGATTGTACATATTGTAGGGACTCTTGGTAATGGAGGCATTTCCTGATTCATTTTGAAAAAAAAAAAAAATAACTGTAAAATAATTGTATTAAATAAAATCTCATTTGGATTTTTGCTGTCTAGAATCATCAATAGAGCTGTCTGTGGAATCAGAAGGGGTGAGGGTGGGAGGGGCAGAGTGGTTTGTGGTCTCTTCTGGGAGCTCCTCACCTACTCCTTTAGGCTCCAAAAGGAACCACAGGGTTCTGCATTTCACAGTGTGAAACCACAGGGTTTGACAATAAAAAGCAATTAGCTTTGAATTCCATGTTGACTCTTAACTTTCTGGCTCTGTGAATTGAAGAAAGCCACTTGAGCTCCTTGAGGCTCAGTTTTCTAATCTATAAAAGTGGGTTAACAATAGTGACTTTACAGCCTGGTTCTGATGATTGAATCAGTCAGGATAACTGACTGTGCCTTGTGCAGTTTTAAAGACTTGACTAACATAACAGAGAAGTTAATCTTCATTCTGAGAGGGCTTTCTGATTCCCACCTTAGGCCCCACACGGCAGGAAACCCTGACAGCAGAAATGGTGCTGACTCAAGTTCGTGCTTGAATATCTCAAGTTTAATAGTCCCCAAACCCAGTTGTGTCTAAGCATGTGAATGCACTAAAAATGTGCACCATTTTCTAGTAAAATCTTGTAACCATGAGCAGCCACTTGCTGACTTGCTGCAGTATTCTAGGGGTCAGTGTTCTTGCAAGTTAACAGCACCATCATGGGTACAACTTAAACCTCAGTCTCCAAGTTCTAACATTTTTAAAAAAGGAATTTTACCCCTTTTAGAGATGCTATTCAGAACCCTAGACTTCTTGACACCTTTTGAGTCTCCCTTATATTTATTCTTTTTCTTGAGTTTCTCTCCTTTTTTAAAAATTTTCCTCAAACTCCTTTCTCTCCCTCCATGCCCCCCTTCCTAATTTTCCTTATTGATTGTCCCTCCCTCTTTGTTGAACTTGTATTTAAAGAAGATTGGAGCTCATGCATTTATGTAGCATTTTTAAAATTTAGAAATTCTACATACATATTTCTTTACTTGTCATGCAACCTTTTTGATTCAAATGGTATTACCAAGTTTCTTTACTTTTCTCATTCTTTTTTCTCCAATCAACATTGTATTTCAAAGTAAAAAAGAAAATCAGTTCACACTTCAAAAATGGAAGATGTAACATCTTCAAGAAAATTCAAAGGACTGTGACTCCTCTTTCAAAAAGGTAGTCTTCAAAGAAAAGTTGAGACAGTACTTTGAGTCATGACAATATACTGAAGTAATACTTCCAAGAGTCATCATTAACTAAGCACTTAACTATGTCATTGGAACTTTGCCAATTCCTTTGTCATCTATTAACACTTAATTCTCAGATTACCCAAATGAAGGAGCTACTGTGACTGTTCTCAATTTATTGCAGAGGACATGAAGGCACAGAAAGATTGAGAAAATTTCTCAGGATCACACAGAGAGAAAATAAAGAGGGAAGATTCAAAATTTGGTTGTGGGACTGCAGAGGCCTGATTTTCACAATACACTATCATGAAGTTCGTGACATCTAAGGGGATTGATTTGTCAGATGGCTTGTGCATATTCTTCCCCAGACAAAAAAGATAGAGTTAAGAAGCAGAAAGATTTGCACTAGTCCCGACCTGGGTAATTTTATGAAACTGTATATAGAATAGGGAATATATTTTTTATTGATTCATATACTCTTGGATCCTGCACAGCAGAAGGCATTAGAGGACTCAACAGATTGCTCCGTAATCATCCAGATCCAGACAGTTTCTCAGGAATGAAAGTTTGTAATGTTTTCAAACTATTTAGGGATTGGCAGCTGGATACGCTATTAATTCCTTTTGGAACACGCCACTTAAGATAGGCCTTAATACAAGCAGCGTTTTATTTTTAATTAAAATACTTAGTTCAGGGAGTATTTATTAATAATTCTAACAGCAACAGATGGTCTGCTTATGTGTTGTAACAATCTTTACCCAAAATCAGTCAAAATAATTAACAAAATGTAAATTATTAAGCACTTAAATATGTATTATGTGTCATTACCATTCCCATAACATATTTTAATCATTTGTGAGAAAAAAATGATGGTTAAACAATAATATATGGAATATTACACACCAAATGTTTAGAAAACTAGATTATCTTATTCTGATAGATTAAAATTTTTGTATCCATAGTCTTTTCTAGAATTCCTGTTGCCTAGAAATGTAGTTAAAGCCAAAGCTAAGTGAATAGAATTGTCCTCTGGCAAGAATATCATATAAAATACTTTGTAAAAGAATTTCTGTTTGTTTCTTTCTTTCTTTTCTTTCTTTCTTTTTTTTTTTTTTTAAGGATGTAAAAGAATTTCATGTAATATTGGAGAGGAACCTGAAAGTCCACTCCTGTTATTTTTGGGTTTTGTTTTGGATGGGAGTGGTGCCCAGGAGCAGTTCCTGTGCTTTCCATTCATCTGAAATTTGACAGAGGCTGCCCTGAACCCCGGCTTCTGTAAAGTTCTTGAGATTCTAGCAGAAGCGGCCATCAGTGGATGAAGATTAACCCCCTCTGACTCCTTGTCTCTGCATCATCATTTCACATACCCTTTGTGCTGCCTCTATGTCTACTACTTAGAGTTACAAAGCATTGTTTTATATTTTTCAAGTATAAAAAATTGGGTCATCAAAGTGAGATACATTTTTGGGACCCTGTGTCAGTGTGATCTTTGAGCACATTAAATGCTAGTTTGAACTAAGCAATGACATTTGAAATTAATTAGGCTGAGAGCTAGCGGAATCAGTTCATGATGGGGTGACCATAGATCTAATGTGCACCAATTTGATGCAGTGTTTGGAATGATATGGGTCTGTCTGGGAGTCACAAGTAAAAACTATTATTTTTGTAGCACAGGTCCTGAAAACCAAATTTTGCTGTAGAAACAGTATTTGCATAAATAGGGATTAAATAACCTTATTTTAGTTCAATTTGTATTTAGATTCAGGTTTTAAAAGTTAACTCACATATTTAAATCTAATATTTTAATTAGTTGCATTTAAATAGCATTTTTTAATCATTAAAGGCTGAGGTAGAGGGAAGTTAAGGGTCATTATATGTGACTTTGAATTTTGTCATGGGTGATTTGTTTAAATTATCTGACTTCGTTTTCTCACAGGTACAGGGAAGATAGGAATAGTATCTACCTGATAGATTTTTTTTGTGTGACTATTGAGTGAGTTAATTATTGGAAATTCTTACTATAGTGCCTAGCACATAATAATGAACTATCTAATCCACCCCTTTCCTTAAAAACTAATAAAGAAACTAACTTCCAAAAGCATAATTGACTCCTCGCCCCCAAATTATCAGGCAGCTAGAAATTCCAGAAACAGAAATGATATATTATAGATTCCAGGTCCCTGTTTATTTAATCAAATACTCCTGATGTTTATATCTGGGAAAGAACATTTGTATTTTAATTTTCGGGTTATAATTTGGTACAAATGATCACATTTTTGTGTACTGGAAGAACAACATCAATAAATTAGTTTTGGAGATTGTTTCAAAGCTGCACAGTAAAATTATTTATTTTGAGGGCTGGGGTTGTGGCTCAGTGGTAGAGCGCTTGCCTAGCATGTGCGCGGCCCGGGTTCAATCCTCAGCACCACGTAAAAATAAAGGCATTGTGTATGACTAAAACAAATAAATAAATATTAAAAAAATTTACTTTGAGTCAGAAATATTTCTTAAAACTCTAATTTATAATCTCTTTTTTTTTCTTAAAATATTTATTTATTTGCTTTAGTTGTACACAATGCCTTTGTTTTTATGTGGTGCTGAGGATCGAACCCGGGCTGCACATGTGCTAGGTGAGCTCTCTACCGCTGAGCTACAGTCCCAGCCCCTATAATCTCTTCTGATCAGCCCTAATATTAAATGTTTCATGGTAAATGACATTTTCTTAAATTTCACTTCACTATTCTAATTTTTTTTGTGTGCTAAAACTATCCAGTTAATCTCGGTAAATGGTTACTCTGTTGGTTTTAATATTTTTTCACAATTTTAATAACCAACTTAAACAGATTTCCTTGCAATTTGAACAAAAACACAAACCAATAATTCAGCTGTAATATTTTAGTGTAAATGTATGATTTTATTGATAAATATATATACATATATTTTATGGTCATTAAAATCTTTTTCTTTTCCCTTCTGGTCATCTTCTACTGAAATAGCTGCAAATACTTCTATGTACTATTGGACAGGTTCTTTTTTTAAGCCATTTATAAACTGTATTTTCTGCTTTATAGGGAAGTTTGAAGGGCAACATGTATTTATGTACCATGATTCTATTAATTTCAATTTTTTTTTTGTTGGATTGGTAAGAGAATTTTCTGAATTAATTTTTTCTAGACTTCTTGTCATTTGTGTTTCTGTAAAATTGTTTTTCATTTGTGTACTCAAATAATTTCTATGATCTAATTTGGCCTAAATAGAGTTATCAATTTATTAAACTTGTTTAAAGATAAGGAATTGACTTTAGCATTTATTACCAGGCTTTAAGACATTGGAGACTTACCTTAAAAAAGCCAATTTAGTCATGAAAATGCATTGTCAGTGTGTTCTGCCAGTTCATTCCCTTCCTTCCCCCCAAGTAGGAACACCTGCGGTCCATTCAGGATGGCATTAGGAGGGATCTGCTACCCTGGATCATAATCAGTTGCAACTGTTCAAATGTCATCTGTGGAGGTCTTGAGGCTAGATGGTCCCTTTGGTATTTGAAGCCAGCCCTTCATTCTGCATTTCCTTCGTAGGCTGCCCAGGATGATCACTAATCTTTGCAAAGTGCACGTGCAGTTGCCTTGGGGTTTCTAGGGCAGTAAGTATCTAGAGAGATGCAGACATTAATTATCAACTTCTGCTGCACATGGTGGCAGGGAGGAGAACTGGGGATTAAGCATGCTAAGTAGAACTTGAAGGAAAAAAAAAGTGTGTTGTGTTCTTTGCAAATTTAGCATTCTGTCAGACTCCTGGTCAACAGATTCTGCATAGAGCCTCTGAAAACCCACAAGTAAAGCAAAAATGCAGATGCTCAGGGCTTGGCCATCAAAATCTGGGAGTGCCTCGAGGGTAGAAGTTTGGATTCATTAACTACTGTCAAATGTGTGCCATCTTAAAATGTTTATACTGCTTGAAGTTTTACTTAATAAGGCCATGGCTGTTAGAAATAAGGAGAGACAGAAAGGAAGAGAACTAAGTGTGATTTAAAGAATTTAATCCTCTGATGTGAAAGTTTCCTTTATTTACAACCCAATACATTTTCTGAAAAATAGTTTGTGGGATTTTCTGTACACTAGTTTTACCAATTTAAAAATGTTTCCTAATGTGCAAAGAGCATTTTATTTAGTTCAAATTCATTTTTTTTTTCAGTTTGTTAAAATACTTACATAATTTTCTTTCTCTTTTTCTATCAATTATATACAATGAGACCGTGTGTTCCACTAATTCCTAATATATACATGCTGATCTTCCATTTTTCTTTTTTATTAAGTCATCCCACTATCATTTTGACTTTATCAATAGTCTTTTTTTTCTATTTTTTTGTTTGTTTGTTTTGTTGGGTACAAGGGATTGAACCCAGGAATACTCAACCACTGAACCATATCTCAAACCCTTTTTATTTTTTATTTTGAGGCACAGTCTCATTAAGTTGCTTATGGCCTCACTGAATTGTTGAGCCTGGCCTCAAACTTGTGATGCTCTTGCATCAGCCTCCCGAGTTACTGGAATTACAGGTGTGTGCCACCACACCTGGCATTAGTCACATTTTTGAAAGTAAATGCTGGATTCAATTTTCCTTTCAACACAAAAAGGAACATAAGTGCAACATGAAAGGCCCTTGTCTTCTATATTGATGTTTCTTAGCCACTCAGTACTCACATGAACTTTTATTTAACATTCCCCAAATTCTACATTGACTAACTTTTAAAATATTTTAGTTATTTAAATAAACTTATTTTGTTCTTCCTCAAATTATTATTTTTTCATTCTTCAGGCTAAAATTGATCATATACTCCTTAAGTGAAGTGGCTAGTAGTAGTAGACCTTGAGTAAGATCTCTGGCTCATAAACAATGCTTAGACTATTGTTGTTAGTTGAAAACTTACAGTACATGAGTGGATAGGGCTCTCTAGTCCTTTCCACTATTCCAGTTCAAGTTAAGAGAGAAGGATAGAGACATCAAATTTCATTATATGTAACTCATTGAGTCTAAAAATTATTTTTTAGGACACCTGTATTAGTCAGCTTTTCATTGCTGTGACTACAATACCCATTAAGAGCAACTTAGAGGAGGAAAAGCTTATTTTGGGTTCACAGTTTCAGAGGTCAGTCCATGGTTTTCTGACTTCATTGCTGTGGGCCCAAGGTGAGGCAGAATATCATGGTGGAAGATGTGGTGAGTGCTGCTCCACTCAGGGCAGCCAGGAAGCAGAGAGAGACAGGCAAGGGCCAAAGAGAAGATGAATGCTCTAGAGCATACCCGCAATGACCTACCTTCTCCAGCCATGCCCCCACCAGCCTATGGTTACCACGCTGTCAGTACATTCAGACTAGGATGAACTGAATAGTTTATAGCTCTCACAATGTTATCATTTTACCTTGCAATATTCCTGCATTAACACAGGAGTTTTTGGGGGGACAACTCATACCCAAACCATAACAAAACCTAAGAGTAAGGGACTTGAAATCCTACTTGAACATTTAAGCCAGTTAAAGAATCTTAGATTTTCAACCATTGAGAGTTCTAGGAAACAGGTGGCCCAGGAATTAAGGTGTAGGTACAATTATCAGAAGTATTTGAATTTACTTAATAAATAATTATTTAAAAGTAGCAGAAGTCTCTCCTTTAGTTGTCTCATGGGAACTAACTCACAGGTGTGAAGATTGGCATTAGTTTGACATCATATAACTGTACTTTAGGTATGTGATTGTGCTGGCTAGCAGGAATTACAAATTACTGGGGTTGTTTTGTTTTTAGTCCTTTTAAAATTTTTATTTGTTTTTCAATGGTAAACTGTAATTTTGCATAATAATGGAATTAACTGTTACATATTCATACATATACGCAACAGAGCAATGTAATTTGGTAAATTATGTTTTATTGGACTTTATGATAGGTTGTACACAAGCTGGGGAACTTCAATCCCAATTTCATATTCTAGAGAGAGGATGTAGCAACAATGAAATTCCTGTAGCAAAGGGCAAAGTTTTGCTGGCCTGAAGCACCACACGTATTATATGGGTGTATATGTCTATTTTCTAGCTTGCACCCTTCATGATGCAATAAATAAATAAATTAAAGCTTTCTAAGAAATTATACATAAGCAGATTACATGAATCTGTCAAACAAATATCTTCAGTGCAGGAAGGCTGGAAATTTCCAGCTTAGTAAGTGTAAGAGACAATACTCAGGTACAGCATTAATGTAGATGATACTAGGTAATTTCCTGGCTTACATAGGTCATAGCCCTCACTGGAAACTATGATAAGACAATGTTACTTTATAATACAATTATAGAGAAAAACTTATATTACGATGATGTTCATTACCTATAAATGTTATTCCCTTATTTTTCATTGGTAACAAAATTCATTTCAGATATATAACAAGTTGTGACCTGCTGAGATGAGTCAAAAACAGGTTTAGCCCCAGTCTGGGGTGGGCATGTATCCTAGCTCTGTCCTGTGAAGCATCAGGCATGTCTACCATGGCCTTTGTGAAATGTTTATCTTCATTAATAAAGAAAAATCTTTTACCTTTTTTTTCCTCTAATTTGAGATGTGGAATAAGATAAGGAGGCTCTATGTTGTGAAAGTCATCTGTGATTACAAGTGAGAAAACTAAGAAGAAAAATCAACATATTAAAAGGATAGAGAAATAGATATAAAAATTTCAGAGCCAGTAATAATATCATTGCCAGTATTGTGGAACTACCTACCTTCAAACATATTATTGAAAGAAATAATTACATGCCTGTGTAAACCACTGATGTTTGGCCAAATGTCTTTTAGTAAATATAACTTGGTTGTATTTAAAGATGTTCCTATATGGTTGACCCAAGCATGATTTAGATAACTATGGAATATAAAATATGCTTATTTTACACTCATTTGTAGAGAAAAAGATATGGCTTAATATTGAAGAATCCATTGAACTTGAATTTATGTAAGATTTACTTGAAGCAAATAAAAATCTAGTCAATATTGTGCAAAATATATAATGTAAATAATGATAATGCACTCAATAGTGTTTACTTGAATCTTTACGCTTTAAATGTGAACTATAGATGATCTTATTGACAAATTATGACAAAGTGAATTTGGCCTATCATAATCTACAATGCTCTAGTCACATACAAGTCATACATAAAGTTTTTGCATGTTACTCTCAGAACATCATCTTTAGTTATTGTGGATTAAAATTACAGATTTTTTGAGATTCCTTTTTTTCCAAGACAGAAACCTCTTCCCTTGAAGATTATATAACCATTTTAACCAAAAATTATTGTATTAGTAACAGTGTTTCTGTTTCCAGACCTAGGTATCAAAGGGACTTGGCAGCTCCATCTTTCCTTTCCTAAGAGGGCCCTCTTAGGCAAAACATGATAAGTCCAGTTACCTGGAACATTTCATGTTATGAGGAAGCCCAGCTAGCCACAGGGACAGGCTCAATAGCAACAGAGAGATGCTCACAAATAGCCGGTTTATGCATCCCTCCCAGCCTAGGTATTAGATATGTGATGGGGGAGTCATCAGATGACCTTGGCTTCAGCCATCGTGTAACTACAGTCATATGAGTGACCCTGAATGGGAATCACCCTACTAAACCTGTCAATTATTGGGAAAAATAAAGAATAATAAATTCATTTAAGTCATTAATTATTAGGATGGTTTGTTGGTTTGTTATATACCAATAGATAACTACCATAGTGACTAATAACTAATAATGGAATGTTATATCCATGGTGTTTTAGTCAGTTTTTTTGCTTCTGTGACTAAAAGGCCTGACCAGTACAATTATAGAGGAGGAAAGGTTTATTTGGGGGCTCATAATTTCAGAGGTCTCAATCCTTAGATAGTAGGATTCATTCCTTGGGGCTTGAGGTGAGGCTAAACATCATGGTAGAAGGTGGTAGAGAGAAGCAGCTCACATGATGATGGGAAGCAGAGAAATTCTACTTGCCAGATACAAAATATACACACCAAGGGCATGACCCTAGTGAACCACCTCCTCCAGCCACACCCTACCTGTCTTCAGTTACCACTCAGTTAATCCCACCAGGGGATTAAATCAATGATTGGATTAAGGCCCTCACAATCCAAGCATTTATAAAACTTTTTAAATTGTCTCACACATGAGCTTTTGGGGGACACCTCACACCCAAACCATAACACATGACAAGATATTGCTACAATTTTGAGAAAATGTGAAAAGAGACATGTTTTTAAATTAAGTTATTCAAATTAGAAAAAATAATTTCCTGCCCATGATTGGGTTCTCTTTATACATGAACTTGTTTAAAAGAAAAACACACTAAATATCCATTGCACAAGTATAAAAAGTGGTTCAACATGTGTGACAATGTTGTCTGTGTGGCCCCACTTTATCCTTTGTTTGTGTCCAGTAGATGTGCATAGGGTTGCCGCCTGCTTTTAGAATATCCAGTCTTCTTTCTATAGTCTCAAACTGATGTAACCATAAACTTGAACAGCGATATAAGGATTTCCTTTTCCTGCTCTGGAAAGTTCTTTCCTTTGAGTAGGATTCAGTAGAAACCTACACTATTTGAAGCAGTCATCTAGCAGTTGCTTAACGTGGATGACTATGCCCTGGAGTCTTATACAGAAGGAGATGGAGCAGATTGTCAATTATTTCTGCACTCAGGGCTATGGACTAACAATATTCTTGAGTGAGGCAGAGGTTACATATCAGCTGCAACCCCACAGGCAACCCAAATCTGCCATTAATGGCAAGGAACTAAGAGTTTCAACAAGGCTGGGTTTCCTTGGTTGTGAGTTCCCAGTGATGCAGACTTGGACCAGGACGTAACACTTCTTGTTCAGATGAGTCAGTGCATCAGTTAGAAGATGAACAGTTCAAACTCCAGGGCCTATGTGTTATCAGGCCTTTATGTCTCTGAGACCTGCATCCTACTGACAGCCCATGCAATTTGAGAGCTCCTGAAGATGTTTCTATCTCTAAAATAAAAATATAGCATGAATTTACCTTATTGAAATTCCATAATATAGCCATTTTTTCATGTTCAAACTACAAAAAATACCAAAGGAAGTTATTTAAGTATCTAATTAGAAGTCCCAGGATCAAACTTTCATGTGATTTAGGGTAGTCTGTGGAGAACATTTTTATTAAGTTATAGAATGAAGTGGTAAAGCCATAAATCTTCTATGTGAACTCTTGATAGTAGGACACTAAGCTAACAAATTTTGAGGTTAAATTAGTTCCAACGCCACAAATGCCAAAGCAGTCCCCAAGGCAAAGCCATTTTTCATAAATAGCATTCATTTGTCTAAGCAAACTGCATCTTCTCTTCATTGTGAATGTACCACATATTAGGAGGGTGGTCTCACTCTACATACTGTGGGGTGGTTCTAGTCCCCTTTTTCCAAACTTTGTTTTGCTCTTTCTCATGTCAGACTTGTAAAAATTCTATTTCCTCTTTCACACATCTGTCCAGATGTATGGATAGATCCGAGGAACAGAAAACAAAGGTCCTTTGACTTTTAGATACTGTGAACTATTTGTCACTTCTACCCTCCCTGAGGGAGAACTCAGTGGATGGGTTGGAGTGGTAACCATAGTCCCAACAAGGTCCTAACCCTCAGTTTGACTCCTTTCTTTTTCTTTGGTCTGCCTTTTTCTTCAGCATCCTCAAAGCAGATTTTAAGTAATCTTGAAGTTTGGAGGTGGGTGAGAGGAAATCTTCCCTGGCAGATGTTTTCCTTCTGAACTTCTCATTTAAGCCTTGGCTTCTGATATCCTCAGACCTAGGACTTTGTAGCTGTGCTTCAAGGCAGTGGATGTCTCTGGGTTTAGTTTGAATGCAGGTGGCGTTATAGAATACAAAGGAACTAAAAGAAATGAAAATCACAGGTAATTTAAAAAATATATAGTAAAATATTCAATAATATAGTAAAATATTGTCTTCTTCCTTTATCAAATACAAAGAAACCACTTTAGGTTCTGAGTGTATTCTTTGGCCACACCCTCACTTCTTTTTCTTTATGTCTACTTTGTATTTCTGGGTAGAAAGGGAGGATAACTGTACTATGTGGGTGTGACTGCATCTTCTCTTCTGGTTCTCAGCTCTGTATTTTATGCTAATACAGAAAACTAGAGCAGTAAACTTTTAAAAAACATTTTTTTGTAAGGACTGTCTGTGATGGTTAGTTTTATGTGTCTACTTGGTAGGCTCTAGTCCAATCTGTAGCTATAGGGAGATGATCATAGGTAGTCTGCTTTGGTCTAATTCAGTCAGGTGAGAGGTTCTAGGAGCAGGACTGAGGCTTCTCTGAAGACCATATTCTGCCTGTGGAAACAGCTTTAGTTTCCTATGAGTTCCCAGCCTTCTCTCCTTGGTGGTCTGCAGACTTGCCTGGACTGAGCCTCCCCCCTACAAACCATGTAGGACAATTCCTCACAATTAATCTTCTACTATCAGCCTCCTAGAAGTTCTTTTTCTATGGTTGAGCCCTAACTGATTCAGGGACAAAAGATTTGATGGATGATAACTTAATACATTGTCTTCCCATAGAAATATTTTTCTTCTGCACACCTTTAAACGGGCTTCACATGCTGGTCTTACAGGTTTTGCCCTATATAGTTCTCAGTGGCGCCATTCATATATCTTGTTCTGAAAATGCCACCTCTTGAGTATTTTAACTGTGACAGTTTCTGTTTTAATGTTTTCCCTGAAGTGTTGAAAATGTGGCCATTTGAGTCACATTAGATGTCAGTTCTCTTGGGCTTTTGACACCAGATGCTGGTGGACTGCTCTTTGACTATGCATAAAGCTGGGGGTTATCAAGGTCCAAGAGAATATTGTTGAATCCCCCTGCAGGCCAAACTGCAAAAAAATGAAGGATGAACCTTGCTTATAAATAATTGTTGCCATCAGTGTTAAATAATTGTGTTCCTAAAAGCAGGACATACTTTAAATTGATTGCTTAGTATTTTGAAATGCTCTGGATACTAGAAGTTGGGCTTTTAATTCTGATGTTAGAGAACAAGCATAAGTCATATGTTCTGAAGGGCTTGGAGAATTATACTTTGGGGGAGTTGCTCATTGGTTAGAACACTAGACTAGCTTGTATGATTCTGTGAGTTCAATCCCCAGCACTGAAAGAGAGAGAGAGAGAGAGAGAGAGAGAGAGAGAGAGAGAGAGAGAGAGAGGGAGAGAATTTTACTTTTTGTAGCTTTCCTGGGTTGCTCTTCCCTCTGAAATGATAGACTGGGTTAACTGATAGAATATGTGACTATTTTTTCCGGTATTTCTTTATATTTCCAACTCTCTTTCTCTCTCTATGTATGTGTGTATATATATGTGTGTTTATATTATATATATGCAAAATTATCTGGAAACACTGAACCAGCCAAAATAATTTTACAAAATTCTCTGGCTTTTAAATTCTATCTTAAAACCATCAGTGTTGCAGTCTCAGATCATCCAGTGGCACAGGTTTGACCCCATGATATGCTGTCTTTTTAAAAAGCATGCACTGTTTCACTATCCCCAGTCTTTTTCTCCATCTGTCTGCTGACCCATGTGGCTATTTTAACATCCACCTCAATGGAAGCCTCATACCTGCCTGGCCAGCAGAAAGTAATACAATGACAGCAGTTTCTATGGGACTGAAGAGGAGGGGATGGAGAACTTTGGATGCCCTGTCTTTTTCTGGACAGCTAAAATTAAGATGGAGGACAGCTCTGGGAAAAGTCATGCCCTGGAATTTTCAATCAGCTTGTATCAGTATAGAGAGTGGGTGAATAAATGGGCAATCTATTTCAGGGCAGTTTCCCTTCTGGAAGAAGGGACAATTTGTTTTAGGGTCACATGCTGGGTAACTAGCTGCATAAGAAACCCAAATGGTTTCTGAGCACAAGCCATTCACCAGAGTATCTTGTGACGGCTTTCTTGGGAAGGTTACTCTGTAATGAATCTGAGTCTGTCAACACACTGATCAAGATTGTGTTCAGCCCACTAGTCATGGAAAGTGTGTTTGGGTGCTAATTGCTTCCTTTGAGAGTATACAAGCTTATTTACAGACTAATTTTCATCTGAATTTCTTCCACACTTCCTGTCATGACATTTAACTAGTATAATTTCTTCCAATGATCCTGTAGATAGTTAAGAGACCCAAACGCCTGTTTACTGAATTATCACCTATAACAAAATAAAATTTTAAAGGAAAATCAGCAAAAATTGTAGTTTTATCCTCACCCTCCCCAAGATGACCTTCTTCATTTCACATTAAATGGAAAGGAATAATTTTTCTCATTAAAAGAAATTAAATCATTTTTGGATAATCAACTTGGCTCAGTTGATGCGAACTATTGCATATGTAAGACTTTAAAAGTGGTTTTGGGAGTATCTGATATAATTAAAATGCATTGATAATTTTTGAAAATATTTAAATAGCCACATAAGTTATCTGATAAATGTGTACAAGGCTAAATTATATTAAAGTCAGTGGGTACATACCCAAACATTCCTATGGTTGCTGGATTTTATGTTGAAATTTTAAATTTATTAGAAACCCAAATTTACCATAAAGGTCTCATGTGTGGTGAAAATTAAGTTTGTACAAAATCTTTGTGAACTGAAATAGTCAAGTCTCTCACCAACTTTAAGTTTTCACACAAGAGCACTGTGGTGAGATGAAAGCGGTGTTCTGTGACAGCCTCTGTAGTATTGTTGTGTCTCCTGTTCTCCACCCTTGAACAATCCTGTTCGATGACTTCTGTGTCTCCATAGGTAACTCAGGAAACTTGTCTGATGTAACATCTTGGAAGGCACAACTTTCACTCATAGGCAGGAAAACGCTTACAGGGCTCCCTGAGATTATCAATTAACTTTTAAACTGTTCATATTGTCCAAAAAATATAATGTCTAGGGAAAATAAGACAATTTGTCCATATTCCTGTCCTCAAAAGTGTATTTCCACACTGGTGACCTGAAGACCATTTCCAAAACATGGAGTTGGTCAAAGGCAATCAAGGGCACTTCATTATTTTGGAGAGAATTCAAACTTGGAGGGAGCTGACAACTCTGTTCAATAGCTGCAATCTCTTTAATCACAGTTAGATCAATAGTGAAATATTTACTGTGGATGCTTCCAGAATGATTTGAAGCCAGCTTTTTGGAGAGCATTGATAATCTCAGGGTAATCTGAGCAGTCCTTATGTGAGGTGTCAGTTGTCACACTGAACAATGATACAGATCTATGGATCATAAATAATAAAATGCTATTTTAAGAGGTTTCATCACCTCAACATAAAATTATCTCTGTCTAAGAACATGACAGGGCAGATCTCAGTGGGGAAGAAGGGGAATTTGAGATTTTAGAATATCAGCAGTGAAGATCAGAACATAGTAAAAGCCCAATTATTTCAAATTTGAAGAAGCTGTATAAACTTTTTTTTTTTTTTTTTTTTTTTTTGGTAAAAAGTAGAATAGACTTTTTACAACTATATGGTGCTATAACTTTTGTTCTATCTTTTGTTAACTATCAATATTGTAAGTCTTTCCCCTCTATTGTTAAATGAGCTTCAGCTCTCCTGGGACAAGGGTTATGATATTTTCTATATTTAGTTGATCTCATCTTGTAAATTTAATGAATAATTAAATTTCTAGAAAAATGCATTGCTAAATGCAAGTGATGGGCCAGTGTTGACTGCAATGCTATATAAATTATTGATGTATATCTTCAGAAAACAAGCCTAATAGTCTATTATGAACCTTATTTGAATGAAAAGACAAAAAGAGCCACTCACAGAGATTGTCTAGCAGCACTTCACAGACAATTGCACAAATTATCCAAAAGCAACCACGACATGAGCTCCATTCCATTTATAATATGACACAGTTGATATGGCCCACTGCTTATAGGGCCATATCTCAATTATTTTAAATAGAAAACTTTAACAAATGCACTCAATTAGACCCAGGTTTTAATCAGGTGCAACCTGGTCTGGGAAATGTCATTTTTAAAAAAAGCAAAACCTTCCTTCAAACAATTACAGAACTTGAAAAGATTGTATGCATAGGTGAAGCTATAATTCTAAAACACTAAAGGTGCTTTTGCAGAAATATTCAATGGCAAACCTGCCTGGGCAGAAGATAATTGGGAAGAAACAAACTTGAGCAGGCAGTGATATGTTACCATCAGGCCTTTTAGAAAGGTGTTGCTATGAAGTTCATTAATATTATCTTTAAAGTTCAAAATTCTATACTGTGACAAATTATTTTATGGTAGTAGGTTGGTTTGTATGTTCCTGGTCAGTAAAATCAGTGGTTTATCACAATTAGAGCAATAACTTATAAACTAAATATCTCATGGAATTTCAAAGAATGAATTATGACTTTGAATTAGTATGCAAAGCAAAGTATATATAGGTGGTAATATTGATATGTTCTTATCAAACTAATTTCTTACGCTTACAATAAGCCCTGATTGAAAATATCTGCTAGGTGTCTGAAGATTCACATTTCTCATTGTTCACTGACTCAATTCAATTAATCATTTTCAGAATATGGAAAAAGTTTTCTTAAGAATGAAACAAGGGGCTGGGGTTGTGGCTCAGTGGTAGAGTGCTCGTCAAGCACGTGTGCGGCCCGGGTTCGATCCTCAGCACCATGTACAAATAAATGCACGGTGTACAACTAAAGCAAATAAATAAATATTTTTTAAGTCTTCCATATGTGCACAACACTATGTTTAACAATTAAAGATATTAGTCACCATTTTTAGAAGGCTATTAATGTATACTTACTAATTTAATGTCCTTGATTGGATTCTCATTTATAATGCACACATTAGAAAAATAGTTATATGATGAAGCAGTCTACAATTCATCAAGATATATGTATATGCATATATGTACACATATAAAGTAAATGAATATATAATTTAACATTCAACTTCAGATTCATATTTAGCCTAAGTAGACTGGGGTGTTCTCTTAGGAAAATCCTCATATGTATCAGAAATTTTCTTTTTTTTTTCATGATGCTGGGATCAATTGAACCCAGGGACTTGCACATGCTAGGCAGGTGCTCAATCACTGAGTTACACTCCCCAAGAACATGGAGGTTTTTTTTTTTTTTTTTTTTTTTTTTTGTGTGTGTGTGTGTTGTACCAGGGATTGAACTCAGGGGTACTCGACCACTGGGCCACATCCCTGGCCCTTTTTGTATTTTTTTATTTAGAGACAGGGTCTCACTGAGTTGCTAAATGCCTCGCCATTGCTGAGGCTGGCTTTGAACTCGCGATCCTCCTGCCTCAGCCTCCCAAAGTGCTGGGATTACAGGCGTGCGCCACCGCGCCCGGCCGAACATGGAGTTTTGATAAGTAGCATAGCTTATTGTAATGCTCTGTTATTTATGAGTAACCATTATTGTCCATGTGAGTTCTGATTAGAGTCTTTATGTACTGCCAAGTTCAAATAAAATTAGCACAAGTAATGAAAATGTTGGCAATTGATTTATAAGAAAAAGATAGATCAAGGGGATTATTTAGCTTAGTATAGAGGAGGATTAGAGTTGAAAGTGCTTAATGTTCAGAGTATGACAACCAGAAGCTGGATATGTGTATAAATACAAGATAAGGATGAAATGTATATAATTGCCAATAGTAGTGAGGAGTTATACATAGTGCAACTTTGCTGAACTGTTGCGGGGCATGTGGCTTTTACTTTAAAGCTCTGTAGTTAGCAGAAACCATGGTTGGAAATATCAAGGATTCTGAGTAATTAGACTTAAGCATGAATTTCAAGTTATCTTTCTTCCCCTCTTTTCTGACATAGAAAATGACTGATCAGGAAGAAGTTGCTCAACATCACTGATCATCAGCAGAATTTAAATAAAAATCACCAGAGAGCACGTTGCATCTGTTAGTATAGCTACTACCAAAAAGATGAAATAACAAGTGTTGGTGAGTGAGGAAAAGGGGAACCCCTGTACACTACCAGTGGGAATGTAGGTTGACTGTAGACATTATGGAAAACAGCATGGTGGTTTCAAAAGAAGTCAAAAATAGAATTGCCGGGCGCGGTGGCTCACGCCTGTAATCCCAACACTTTGGGAGGCTGAGGCAGGAGGATCGCGAGTTCAAAGCCAGCCTCAGCAGTGGCGAGGCACTTAGCAACTCAGTGAGACCCTGTCTCTAAATAAAATACAAAAAAGGGCTGGGGATGTGACCCAGTGGATGAGTGCCCCTGAGTTCAATCCCCGGTACCACAAAAAAAAAAAAAAAAAAAAAAAAAAAAAAAAATAGAATTACCATACAACCCAGAAATCCTCTAACTGGTATACACCCAAAGAAAATGAGACCACTACTTCATAAAGATATCTGCACTTCCACATTCATTAAAGCAGTATTCATACTAGCCAAAATAAGGAAACTACCTAGGTGTCCAACAATGGATGAGTGGATTAAGAAATTTGCTCTATAAGTATAATATGAAATGTAATACATTCTGCTGTCATTTCCAACAACTTAGAATAAAACATAAATTTGAAAATAAATAAATAAAAGAAACTGTGGTGTATATATACAAAGGAATATTATTCAGCATTAATGAAAAGGAGATTTGCCATTTGCAACAACATGGGTGCATCTAGAGGGCATCATGCTAAATGAAGTAAGCCAGATCCACAAAAAGAAATATTGCATGATTTTACTTATATGTGGAATCTTAGAATGAAAAAAAAAAAGTCAAATATATAGAGATGAAGAAAAAGAGTAGTTACCAGGGGCAGTGTGGGAGGGATTCAGGGGAAGAAAATGTGGATGTAGGGTAAAGGATACAAAGTAGCATATATGGAATATGAACAAGTCCAAGAAGTAGTGTACAACAGGACTACAGTTAGCAATAGTATATTGTATTTGGAAGTTCTGCTAAATAAATAGATTACAGCTACTCTTACCACAGGGTGAACAATGGGCAACTCTCTGAGAAGGTGGATAATTTAGTTTGTTCCTCTGTGGTAGCCATTCTACTATATGTGAATCTTATTACATTATGTTATAGAACAACATACACAGTAAACTATATTAAAAATCTTTTTGAATTGAACATTTATAGCTTACAATTTAATATTTTAATATTGGTGTTCTTTGTTTAGTTTTCACAAGAAGCAAATTGTTTGAATAATACCTAGTTAAAATGAAAACTCTCAGCCTTTTGTTTCCTTTAAAAGCCTAGTCATTCATACATATATCTTTCCATCCATCCATCCATCCATCCATCCATCCATCCATCTTTCCATAAGATGAAAAATAAATTGATCTCTTCTCTGGCATCATCTCGGTTTGCTCATCAAGCCTAGATCCCCAATTCCTGCTATATTTTTGTATTTGAGGGGATTGTTTTGAACCTAGATTATATAAAAAGAATTGCATGTTTAAAAATTTCAGCAAACAAGACAGTGCTATTTAAACTTTAGTTATTGGAGGTTAGTGCATGTCAATTTCAATCCAACCCTACCCTATTTTTCTTTTTTAGTTGCTTAAATTACAGAATTATGAGGACAAGAATGTGACATGATGGTTTAATTGCCTCTGCTATGTGTTTTAGAAAAGTTTGGATAAAATTAGTTGTTCTACAATTATTTGAATTTGGTTAACTGCCAGCTGATAGAAATCAGACTTAAAACTGAAAAATAAAAACATTTTTCTTAGGTCCTGCTTATTCTTCTTTCTCACATTCTTCAAATGTTTGATGATTTTAAGCAGTCACTTCCTGTCTTCTTCCTAAATTTACCATTCTGTCACCATTTTGAAAAATCTGAGAAAAAAATACATATTCACACAGCTGTGAAATCATTCTATTGTAGGTGGGTAACTAAGCTTAACTCCCTCTTTTAGCCTTTCAACTGCAGTTTGCTGTGTTATTAGAGGTTTTTAAATGAAGTTCTACTATTAATCTAATATAAGCTAATTCATTGCTGAATTACAATATTGAAAGGCTAATTTTATTAAAGTTTATAAAGTTTTATGGTAAAAACATCCATATTCTAATAATTATTCATTAAGATCTTTGGTAAAATTATTCTGAATATATATATAATTATTCAATTTAAGTCTGTGCACTTTTACAATTGTGCACAACTCGCAGTGCACTTTTGCTACCAGAAGCCACACAGAGATTTTATGTATTTGCAATTGTGTAAATTCTCTTCTGTAATTCACTTTGATATCTTAAATATGGAGCTCAATAATTGTATAAAAATTAAATATATATATATTTATTTACATATACATACATACGCATATCTTTCTTTTATTTACTATACCCAAACTTCCTGATCCTTAAGAAATCTACCCCAATGCTTTCCTACTATGAATAGTATCTGGTGAAACTTTTTTCTTCTTTATAGTTATTCAACTCAACTAAATAACTTTCTAAGATGACACCTAGCATTAGAAAATAAAAAAGAAGATGGTGAAGTTTCAGAGTCTGTATTTGATTTAATTTAAATCCTGACATGGATGGATCCCTAAAAGAGCCATGGTATTTTATCCCAAGTTGCATTCTATTGAGCTGCTCTGTAAAATGACTTCAGAGTGTTTGGAACACAGGAAGGTGCAGGAATGGTTTTGAGATTGAGGTGGGGACTGGGATCAAGTTTTTCTCAGTCTCCTGTCTAAGAAATGGTAAATTGCATTGCCATAGCTATTTCCACATGTGGAAAGAGAACATAATGAGTTTTCATTTCTACATATTCTAGGGTTTCTCTAATTGGGTACTTTCTTTGAGAGGAAACCTTCTTCTGATATTTAATAGAAGTTAGAATATCTGATTATTTGCTAAAAATAGGTCTCTAAACCTGTATCTTCTTGAAAAACAATTTAGGTTGTGACTACTAACAGTTTTCAGTGAGGTGGAAATTCAAAATAATAAAAAACTTAGGAAATCAACTCTAATTTTAGAAGCAATCATAAAATAGCTTCTCTCTCTCTCTCTCTCTCTCTCTCTCTCTCTCTCCTATAGGAAATGACTGCTGTATTTGTGGAGAGACCCTTTCTGTCCTGTTCTCTCCAGAGAGCTCCATAAAATTGTATTTTCCTGTACCACTTGCACTGCACTTTTGCTACCACAAGCCACACTCAGATTTTACGTATTTGCAATTGTGTAAAATTCTCTTCTGTAATCTACTTTGATATCTTAAATATGGAGTTCAAGAAAGTTGAAATATTATCAATTGGTACTCTTGGGAAAATAGAGGAGGCGCTGAGGGGGTTAAAGTCAATCACTAGGACCATGACTCTGCTTATAATCCTATGCCTGGACAGACTTAAATTGAATTTTAGTTATCCTCTGTTTCTGTGTACATGCTCAGCTCTTGAGCTCTTGAGAGGATCCTTTTTTTTTTTTTTTCTTCCCCACAAGGAGGATGTAGGCAGAGCCAGTGGCTGAAATCGAATCCATTGCGTCAAATGGCTTGTGAGCTGATTGAATTTAAAATTGAAGTTTCTTATTCCCTGAATTTTGCTTCAGAGATGTGTGAAGGGGGAGGCAGGTGTCTTGTAAATATAAATGTGACTCAGCTGTAAAACATGGAATAGGGGAATAAGGAACTTCATTGTTCATTTTTAAAAAGGAAAAAGCATAGGAGACTGTAACATAAACAGTCTTAGCAGTGATCAGGAATCTGCTTTTGCACAACTTACCCAAGTATTGCGACACTTTTCTTGTTCTAGCTTTCATTAAATATTACTAAAAGGGTTGGAATACCATCATTGGAAAATGATCACTGGCATCTCTAGAAATCCTTTTCCTTTCTATTTACCAAGGCTTCCTTAACAATAACATTTTTAAATAAGTAGAAATAAAACAAAATAAATATATTTCAGAAGATTCTTTGGTAAATAAGGTATATTTGTAATGTGACAGATAGACAAGTATATACACAACGTTCTATCTATTGGGTCTCACTTAAAAATTTTGCAGTCAATTTCCATACAATAATTTGAAAGCATTTTAGTTGATTTACTTGATTTTTCTCAAGCTACGTTATTTTAGAGAGGAAAAGATAAGTCAGCCAACCTCGGCAGGAACAGACGTCATTCTGCTGCAATGTTGCAGATTAGAATGTGCTATTTTCAGTATGTATTAGAGTTTCCTTACTTTGTTTTTCTTTCAAAATCATACACTAAAATCCGATATTCTCCTTTCAAATAAAGCAAATTCCCTGTTGTCTTGAAGAAAGTTGTTCTTAGCCACCCTGAATTTAAAGAGAAAAACTCCAACAGCAGTCAACAAATAAGAAACACACTAGTTACTTAAAAATTCTCTCTTGGGTGTTGTCCAAGAGACTCTAGGGACCTGGGGAAATAGAGTATTTTAAGGGAAACAAAAACATACTTCAAAAGAAAAAGGTATTGAATTTCTATTTCTTCCTGAATTTTTTTTTTTTTTTTTATGTCTATGCTTGGTTGAACTAGGGAGTAGGGATTTTAACAGCCTATATCTTCTTTTCATGGTGGATCTTGGTTGCACAGCCATCAAATAATAAGAATTACAAAAAGAAATTGGGTGTTCTATTTGATTCTAAAAAATAAATAAGACCGAGGAAAGAAAAATTAGAGGGCTGATGGGGCAAATTCTTGGCTGGAAATTGTTTCTGGTAAGAAGTACACCAGGTAAAATACAGGCCCAAATATGACCAGGTACTATTTATAATTTTTGTTTTATTTATACTACACCTTGTACAACTAGTCAGGAAAAGTGGGAAGACTTTATCCTTCATCTGGAAGAAAATAGATTTCAGTGATATGTACAAGAATGTGAAGTGATCTTGAATAAGGAGCCAAGTGTTCTAGTGGATTAATAATATGAATAATATGAAGAGTGATAAAAGAGATATCTATTCACACAAAATTAATTTCCTTTGATAATAATTTATATCATACTATAACATGTTCATTGTAGAAAACCTAATAAAAAGAATATAGATAAAATAACCATGGTAAATATTTCCACATATTTTCTTTCTCATTTCTGTGTGTTTTAAAAAGTGAAATAGAATAAGATTTCCTATTGCATCTTTTCTCACATTATTCTTCTCCCTGCCACCTTTAAACCAGCAAAGTTCCCTTTTAATATTGCCTGCCCTGAGTGTGAGGTTATATGCAGCCTAAAACACACTACATTAACTGAAGTGCAAAGTGGATTTTGAAGTGTATTATAATCCTAAGAACAAAGTTTTATTTGCGATTACTAGGCTTCTTTGAACAAAATAAGACTTCTAGGTTTCAGGAGGCCACAGCCTGTAGAAGACTTAAAGTGAGAGTTCATAACATGAACTACAGAATAACTCTTTTAAGAGTTCTTTCCCTTCCAAAATGATATAAGCAAAACCAGTTGTCAGGGAATGGGACATTAGTGAGCATTGCAATAATAAAAGCAGTTTTGTTGCTCATCCCTTCCAACACTAAAAGTCTAGAAGTGAGGGTTGTAGGATCTTGTATTGAAGACTTTCCTCAGTCAAATTGTGGACACTGAAAGGTCATGAAAGTTTTCACATACAATCCAGTCCCTAAATGCTGTATGAGCCATGACAAGAGAAGTGTCTATGCAGAAATTCGTCAGCATTTCAGCATGGTACAAGGAAAACAGCAGAAGCTCCCTGAGTCTGATAGTAGAAAGGAATTAAAATATGCTAACAGGATCAACTGGCATGTAAAGGACTGGAATTCTTAGTAGCGTAATTATTGACTAGGCAGATTCTGAGCTAGGCTTTTAGATGAGAAGCCATGATGGGATTATGGGCACAGGCAGTAGATGTGGTGGGTATAGTGGATGCAAGAATGTCACAAAACCTGGCCAGATACATTGGTAGAACAGAGGAAAGTGTGTCAAATATATACTTATTTACTGAACCAGAGATATTTAACCCCACACCCTACCACCATTTGGGAACTCATATCATCATGGAAGAGAAAATTAGAAAGAGAATACGGAAAAAGAAAATCTTGATTTAACTTAGTTGAAATAACAAATTGAACACATCAATAAAAGAATTAATATGCATTTTAATTTTATTTTTTCTTTGCTTCCTACTTGAAATTGGGACTTATAAGTTTAACTGCTTCCCATTTTAATGAAATGAAAATTAACTACATGGCATTGCCATACTACCATTTACTTACTGAGTCTGTATTGTAAGACATTTATTTTTATATTTCAACTAACAGAATATATATTAGTATATGTACAAGATTTTTATAATTATAAATTGGATTGAGGAAAATGATAATTACTACATATTTTAAGTTTCCCTTCAGAAAGAACATATTAGTTTATTCTTCAATTAGTATTGTCTAATAAGATTTTCTGTTTCCCTTATCCTGACTAATACAGGACTACAACATTTAAAATTGCTTAATAATTTGAAAGGCCAAGACATTATAATTTTAATTTCATTTGTTTGATTGCTAGGTTATGCCAAAGCCTCAAAAGTCATTGAGAATTTTTCTACTGTTTTGATGTAAAACAGAAGTATTCAACAGGGAAAGATTTGATTTTCTTTTCAGATAGTCATTCTTGGATATCTGGGTCTGCCTGCTAAGATTGGAGAGATGTTTGCTCATAAATGCAGTTAAAATAAGTTGACTCCAAAATTCAGGGAATCCATGTTTACATTTGTTTATGATGGAGGGAAAAGATACAAAGGTTTTTCTGCAGGAGAGAAGCAACCAGGGAGCCTTACTTAGCCTTGTGGGCCTATCTATCTGGGAGGGGTTGACATTGTGATTCTGAAAATTTTTTCCTTCCTTCCTTCCTTCCTTCCTTCCTTCCCCCCCCCCCCCGACACACTTTCTCTTTCTTTCTTTCCTCCAAAAAGAGTGAAATTAGAATAATTCGTCCGTTTTGTAATTGCCATTGTGCCATAGAAGGGAAAATGTTTAATTTAAATTTATGAACTCAAATTCCTACTTAATCTATGGGTAAGTACACATGTATTTAAGGCTTTTTTTTCGTGTGTGTGTGTGTGTGTGTGTGTGTATTTTATGGTTTACATTCATATTAGCAAAGCATAAAAAGCATACCTATTTACCTCCACCTTCACACACTCCAATGTAGAATGCAATAGGCAAAAATTCTGTGTCATCACTGTATAAGTTTAGATATCATTGAATGAAGGGGTGATTAATATTTCATCTGATTTTAATTATCTATTTTCTTTTAATTGTTAATTTATTGAAAAAATGTATAATAAATGTATTATCTCAGTTTCTCTAAGCATATAATTTAGTTGTAGCTTGTTTGGGTGTTTGTGATCAGAATTTCTCAAGGGGTTTAATTCATGATATCATCTGGGGCTGTAGTCTTCGAAGGCTGAGGCTGGGGGATGCACCTCCTAGGTGGCTAATTCCTGTAACTGTTGGCAGATATGGTCAATTCCTTGACCATCATTGGCAGGAAACTTCACTTTCTTTCAATGTGGGCTTTTCCATTGGTCTGTTTAAGGGTCCTCATAATATTGAAGTTGGTGTGTTCTGGAGCAAGTAACCCAAGATAACAAGACAAAACCCTCCATGTCTTTTTTGACCTAGCTTCAGT
This sequence comes from Tamias sibiricus, assembly GCA_025594165.1. Taxonomy (NCBI): domain Eukaryota; kingdom Metazoa; phylum Chordata; class Mammalia; order Rodentia; family Sciuridae; genus Tamias; species Tamias sibiricus. Next base: position 35,976,459 of record CM046668.1, read on the forward strand.
TATCACATGCTCTTATTTCCACAATATCCTCTTGGAAATCTAACTCATCCTATTCATTGTGGAAGAGAACTCTAGAAAGCTCCCCAAAGTTAGCAGGGCACGGTGGCACATACCTGTAATCCCAGCACTTGGGGGGCTGAGGCAGGAGGATTGTGAGTTCAAAGCCAGCCTCAGCAATGGTGAGGCACTTAGCAACTCAGTGAGATCCTGTCTCTAATAAAATACAAAAAAAGGACCTGGTGGTCGAGCGCCCCTGAGTTCAATCCCTGGTACCAAAAAAAAAAAAAAAAAAAAAAAAAAAAAAAATCCCCAAAGTTAGTATCTTAACCTTTTCCATATAAGTGCTGTAATAGTTTGAGTCTGCAATGTCCCCCTAAGTCTTATGTGTTGGCTTTGTCCAATGCAACAATGTTCAGAAATGAGGCTTTTAGGAAGTGATTGGATCATGAAGGCTCTGACCTTATCAGAGCAGTGTTTAATGCTGTTGAAAAGTGAATGTCGGGCTGGGATTGTGGCTCAGTGGTAGAGCGCTGGCCTAGCACGTGCGTGGCCGGGTTTGATCCTCAGCACCACGTACAAATAAACGCATTGTGTACAACTAAAGCAAATAAATAAATATTAAAAAAAAGTGAATGTCTGATATAAGCCTTAATATTACCTCTACTGAGTAATTAGTAGAATGACATATGGCATGATCAAAAATTATATGTTAAATCTGTATTGTGTTAGTATTTTCCTTTTAATTTTATTTTCTCTATAAAACACAAGACAATTAAAAGCTTCAAAATTCTAAAACACAGTGTAGCAAACAATATTTAGTTATTAAATTACACTAACATTAAAATTGAAGTCTTTGGTATATTAGGGATATAAAATCACATATTTCCCCTAACAATTCAAAAAATGGCAATACTTCAAAATGAAATATTTCATAAAAGAACAGTAGGAGATATTCAGCTTGTTTATGTTTACCACAGGTACCCCAATTATCTCTCTACCCGCCCCACCCCCACACACAAATATATGTCTATTATTTGTTACACAAAGGAAAAGGGAAAACTGCAATATGCACATGACTATAATATGTGTACAAATTTCCTAGAAGGCGATTTTAAATAAGATATGACTCCTCAAGTAGGCAACTGCAACAATTTTTTGACTTCAAAAGTAAAAGCAAAACTAGAAATGTCCTTGTATAACTTCAAGATCTGTTTGACTTTCAGGTAAAAATCAAAGACTTTTGTATAGTTTATTCCCATTTTTATATTGAACTTATTTTAGCCTCAGTAGATCTATGATATACTGTTCTCAGTGGAATAAGAAACAAGTAACATGGATGGCTTAATAGGGAATTTGACTTTGAATTTATTTCCTATTTAAGCTCCAAGAAATTTTCACAAAGACTGAAATGTTTTGGACTATTTTTAAAAGAACAAACAGAATTCTCCCAGCTCATACACTATCTACAGGCTAAAAAGCACTCTGACAGCTTAAAAAAAAAAAAAAAAAGTCCCTTTGAGATGGCAAAATGGAACCCCAAGTACAGTACTTCCTCTAGCATAATGTCATTGAACAGTTCTAAGTCCTTTGTTCTTTCTAAGCCTACTTTGAAAATGGAAAAGTTAAAGATGTGCATATGATATAATGGAATTCTTTGTGCCCTCCTTTATAAGAATAGGATATTTCATGATGGAATGAATCCATGAAACGTTGCCATTGTAGGTCCATTTTTTTTCCCTTTAAGTTTCAGCATGGAACTAGGTTACTTTTTGTTCTCCTATGTATTTACAAATCCATTATCAATTCTCTTTGTGATGATTATTTCTCTTTTATTTAATGTTTCTAGATTAATACAACTTCTGAGCATCAGATACCCAAAGTGAACTTTTTTTTCTATAATAAAAGGAAACAGATTGAACAAAATTATTTGTTTTTCACATTTTAGCAAATAACAATAGAACAATTTGTAGCAATGGTCATTAACTTCGGAAAGTATAAAATACATTGTTCAAGTATAAAATACACTTGTTCATAATCTGTTTTTTTATTGCAAAGGAGGATATTCTTCACGTGGAAATTAACAAAATAATACATTTCTACCATTCTTAAATAAAACATTTAACAGACACTGCAGAATACAACCCAGGCACTTTTCAATGATATTTTAAGTGGCACTTTAACCATGATGCAGTTAATGTGTAAAATCTGACTGCAAATACAATAGGAAAAAAAATGTTATCTTAAATACTTCCCTACATTTCTCCAATCCAAATATGAAAAGAAATTTAATTCCTAATAAACTCAAAATAGTACAGCTAATCACATTAATTTTCAATTCTTCTTTCAAAGGATTTTATTTTAATTGTCCTAATTTCTCAACACCAGAATAGCTATCAAAAGAACACGTTACAGCCATTTCTAAGTTTGATTTTACACTTAAATCCCTGGAAAATGTAGTGCTACACAAGGGAATTGTTCAACTGAGGCTTGGCATCTGTAACTAAATGTAATTTTAATTCAGGATTTATATGTTATGTTGCCATTTTTAGAGAGAAGGTAATTATACAAAAAGTATACTGTATTCTAACAGATTTTTACAAACACTCTATTTTGTTTTTCTTGTCCAGTGAACAGTGGCTACACAAATAAAACTAACATCTTAAAGTGTAATAGATATGTGTTCGGGGTTGATATAGCTAGGAAGACTTATGATATTAATTTGAGCTAAAGCTTAGCTGGGAAACAAATATGATTTGTTGGTAATGATTCAATACCACATCTCATTTACCATTCTATATAGAAAATATTCTAATACTTGGGCAAAAGAGAGAGTTTTCTCATAGGTTGAAGTTATTTTTAAAAATGTTGTCCACAGCTTAACACATGTGAATTTATTTCATAGAGACAATATATCACTATTTGAATTTTACATGGAATATTAAATATATAAAGGGATGCATAGTACAATTTAAATTCTGCCTTAATAGACAAGAGAGATTACTAAATTTTGATGAAAGATAAAAGATGCCCCCAGACCAGGAGCAAAATATAATGAAACAACAATCTTGAGAATTTAGTATAGATCAAGATGTGATTGGCTGATAAAAATGTGTTTTCTTTTGTTTCATTATTTTTCCTGTTCATTATGGACTGCCTTACCTTTCAGTAATCAGTTGCAGTTATAAATCTGAAATCTCAATATATATTAGTTCTGCTACTTAAGTGTACCTTTAAATGCCTTGTATGTTCATCATATGGCATTTGCAAAGATTTTATGGATGTGATAGTCTCCTTTCCCCAAGAATTGTTTATCATTCACATTCGATGTTAATGGAATTATCTGAAATTAAAATGATGGCAGAATTCTTTTGATCCCATATTGCGTATTAAGTAAACATATTCCTAAAAATTAATCTCACAAAGACTATTTTTAAGATTATAATTCACCTGTACATTATTTGTTGGTAAAGGTAGAGGCAGCATAAATCTCAGCTACGTAGAAAATCTTGGGATTATATGTATACCTTGATTAATACATTGAAATACTGGCATCTATAATTCAACTCCTGGATGATAGCATTAAATTACTTTCAATGAGTGATTTAAAAATGAATTGATTACTTTTATAACAGTAACAAATGGAAAAGGATATTGCATTCCATGAGCATTTTTCAAGAAATTAATGAGGCAACAAGAGCTGTGTAAAGCAGGTAATCACTTATTAATCGATCTATTATTAGGATTATATTAAACCTAGAGTTACATATTCACTCCCAGATTTCTTTAAAATGGACAAGGTGGCCACACCATTCCTAAGAAGTCTTTAGTCTGTTGCTGAGGAAACCACTTAGCCATTTGTTACAGTAGGGAGAGAGGTTGACAGATAATTAGTGAAATAAATGTATGATCTCTGTGAACTCATAACTATCAACATGAACTAAACTATCTTGTTATGTTAGAATACATCACAATCCCCAACAGGCATTCTTCCAAAGTATTTGATGGGAAGAGTGCTAAGCTGGGGAAAATAAATCCAAGAAAAATTACCACCATGTGAGAATTAATTTGCTTTGATTTTATTTGAAAACTTCTCAATATATTCAGTAGTATTCCTTAGTGAAATTCACTTGTGAGTTTACTAGCAGGATAAATGGAATAATTCACCTTTGAACATTACTTTGTTGGCATTCTTCAAACATTAAAAACTATTAGGATCCATTATAGTGCTTTTACCTCTCCCCCCACCTTCATATTTTACATATTTCTCTGAATATGGATATATGTTCAGATATTACAGTTATAATAGATTAATCCTGATCTACTATCAGTATTACATTTTTCCCTCTCATGTAATCTGTGGGGCATGTAAAACTTAAGTTTTTCTTCTTAGACTTATATATAAAATCTTAAGTGCCTTTTTGAAATTTGTTTTCCCTTCGTAAATTATTCAGAAATATTTTCCAAATGGTTTTCAAATAAAATGCAACAACAACAGCAATAAAACTTTTCTATTGGTTTGTTTTAAAACTTGAAAATTCCATAAAATTTGACCTGTCCAAATCAGCTATGCTGTCTTCTTCCATCCTAAGAAACAGTAGCATATTAATCATGTAGTAAACAAAGAAAAATGGATGCCTGATTAACTTCCTGGCCTGAATTGACTGTAATAAAAGCAGTTGTTTTTACAACTTGAATCGGGTTGTAAATGATATGAGTAGTCAGTGAATCACTCTGTTTCTGATATGGTGTTCAAAAATTTGTATCAGATATGTCTTCTTCACACCAATAACAGTTTTGCTATGGAGTTTTAATGAGATTCAAACATATATTAATCTATAATTTTACTAGATTTCATTAAAGTTGAAGTATCAATTAAAATTATGGATTATTATTTTTCTTCCTGTGGGCAAGGTAGCTGTACTATTAGTTCTCATTAGGTTTTATCACTAATTATTTTATTAGAGACTAGGACTGGTAATATGTCAGACTAAATAAGCAGTGTTGAAAAATTTTACAAGAAACACCATAAAATAAGAGGCAACAGTCATTTGTTATGATTATTTTTCCATGTTCTTGTAACTCTGCTTGTGTCTCATTTTCTCCTCGAGTAGATTCTTCCCTGCAGTCTTTACCTTAAGGATATCCCTTAGTTCAAACTATGGGAACCATTTTTATTGCTTTTATGGACATTTATCATTGTATTCCCTTGTGGAAAAGTAAAGAAAATTTCTCACTGGTTCTGTTATTTACTATTTTTTTTCAGTTTATTATGATTGATTTTGTGCTATTGTACCACTTTTATGGCAGTCCCCAAAGTCAACAACTGCCTGTATCCCATCTAACCCACTTCTGATATTTTACAAACTTTCTTATTTTGTTTTGTTTCTATAAGTTCTCTTTTATTTTCTATCATTTATGTTTCTTTATGCTGTTTGATGTATTGGTCATAAGGTGATTTGTGGTATAGTGTGATCATTGTGGGTTGATGTTTCCTATTTTGTTATATGACTTTTTTTTAAATCTTTTAAACTTGTTTATGTAAAGTTTAAAAATATTACTTTTCTAACAATCTGGCAAGGGCTTTGAAATTCAAAGGGAAAACATGAAATTAGTATTTTGTACATGTACTGATATATAATACATATATTAAAAGTTTTTATTTAGTAATTTGGAGAATTTAAGAGTATTCATCACTAATATTTAAGATTTTACAGAGATTAGTGCAATTTGTTATGATTGCAATATTCTGTGTCTAGTTCTGCTCACTTGTTTTAAAGTTGCAGGCTTAGAATTTTGAAATATTAATGTTGTTCAGTGATTTCCTTTCTATTGGTGGTAGAGGACTGAATAACTAGGACCAAATCTGCTCCAAGAAAAATTAGAAAATTGGACACACTATATATTAAAATAATGTCTTTGAAGACATATTATATCTTTCTATATGGAAAACTTAACTCAAAATTTAATGCCTTAAAATAACAGTTTTTTTCAAAAAATTTTCAAAATTCTGTAAGTTTGGAATTTGGGGTGTCATTCTGGTGTGAACCATGTTTGGCTGGCCATTGGAACTATCATATCCATGTGCTCATGTGTTGTCTGGAGATGTCTGGTTTCATAAAGAGCTGGGATGACTGGAATCTCTCTCCATAGTCTTTCATTCTCTGGCAATCCAGCCTGAGCATGGGCATACAGTGATGGCTTCCTTTCCTCAATGTATACTAAAATATTCCTTCAAACTCAAGAACACTACTGATAAATCAATCCCCAAAAAACAAAGGCCAAATGTTTTCTCTGATATGCGGATGCTAATTCACAATGCAGGGAGGCCTAGGGAAGAATAGAGTTACTTTGGGTTAGGTAGAGGGGAGTGAAGAGGGGAGGAGGTATGGGTGTAGGAAGGATAGTAGAATGAATCAGACATTATTACCCTCTGTATATATATGACTATACGACGCTTGTGATTATACTTCATGTACAATCAGAAGAATTTTACTCCATTTATGTACGATATGTCAAAGTGCATTCTACTGTCATGTATAACTAATTAGAACAAGTAAAAAACAAAAAAAAAAAAAAAAAAAGAAGAAGACTACTGAAAACTTTCTCATTAAAGCCTTCAATGTTTACTCAATATATAAGAATTGATGGGGCTGGGGTTGTAGCTCAGCGGCAGAGCGCTTGCCTAGCATGTGCACGGCCTGGTTGGATCCTCAGCACCATGTAAAAATAGAGGCATCATGTACAACTAAAACAAATATATAAATCTTTAAAAAAAAAATTGATCATGTCATTTTGTATCCTTTTTAAACTCTCTGCTACACTACTAGTTTGCATCCTAGACTTACTTTTCCCTATTATTCATTAGTTCCTCTTATATTATTCTATTTTGGTGGACATTTTCTTCAATTTTCTATTTTGTTTCTTTCTTTGCATTTTCCTTCATATTCATTTGTACTTGGATTTCATCCATTCCCTATCAATGAATATAAAAAATCTTCATTTCTGTTTTTTTTTATTTCCTCATTCTGAACTAAATTTTCTAAACACCTGATGGACATTTCTAAAAGGATCTCTAGTCTTGCAAACTCAGTATGTCAAAAAATACAAATTTATGGTCTACATTCATTTATTGTCTCTCCCTCCTGAAGTCCATCTTTCAGTGAATGTCACAAAAATAAATTTATTGTCCAGGCTTGAAACATTGGAATAATGCTTGATTTCTCCTCTTTTCCCAAAAATTCCATTGAATTTCCTCTGAAATGCCATTCTAATAATTTCTTTTGGTTTTGCTTCCTGTGGTGAAGTTCTGATCCTTATTGTTTCCATACCTTCCTCTTTGCACTCTAATGGATATATAGTCCAAATTTACTTCTTAGAAACTGCTTTCTGTAGAATTATGACAATAATTATTTATTCATGGATATTACTTGTACATCCATAATTCCTTCTCTTTGTCCACAGTAACTTCTTTAGTTCAGGATAGGTGATAATTTAGGCTAAAGACAATTAATTCCAAACTTACAGAGAAGTTTGATATACTGTTGAATTTTTTTTAACTATTTGTTTGTTTTGTTTTGTTTTTTTGTGGTACCTGGGATTGAACTCAGGGGCACTTGGCCACTGGGCCACATCCCCAGCCCTTTTTTGTATTTTATTAGAGACAGGGTCTCACTGAGTTGCTAAGTGCCTCGCCATTGCTGAGGCTGGCTTTGAACTCATGATCCTCCTGCCTCAGCCTCCCAGGTGCTGGGATTACAGGCGTGTGCCACCGCGCCCGGCTTTTTTTTAACTATTTGAAGGTAAGTGTTGACTTATTGTTTCAAAACTCTTTGAACGTATAGTACACAGTTCCATAAAACAGCATTCTCTTCCATAAAAACAATACGACTATCAAAATCAAGAGATTAACACCAGAATATTATTTATATTAGTTTCCTTTCAATTTTGTACAAATTACACACATTTATTTTGCTATAGTTCTTGCAATAAAAAATCCGAATGGTACACAATAGACGAAAAATCGAGATGCTGACAGGACTGCACTCTGGATGTTCTGGAGGAGAGTTCATCTCCTTGGTTCTTCTGGCTTTAAAAGTGTCTGCATACCTTGTTTTCTGATATCCTTCCTGCATTTTCCAAAGCAGCAGTTTAGGATCTTCAGTTCTCTCTGTCTTTGATTTTCCCTCTTTCAATTATAAGGGCACTTCACTTACATTTTACTTTTGGTTCATGTGATTATATACCCAGATACTGCAGAATAATCCTTCCGACTCAACATTCCTCTTTTATTCATATCTACAAAATATCTTTTGCCAAGTAAAGTAACATTCACAAGTTCTGAGGATTAGGATGTCTACATCTTTTGAGGGACATATTTCTGCCCACTTTAACATCTAATCTTCAGTCCCTGTTTACTAATTATTCCCACCACTATCATCCTTTATAACAAAGCAATAAACCTTAAATTACACATTGTGTTTGGCTTTGACTAACATATTTTCATGATCTTGTGTTCTTCATTTTGCATCCTATTAGGAGGTAACCTATTTTATCTTATTTCTGATTAACTTTGATCAGTTGATTAAAGTGTTTTTTTATAGGCTTCCCTGCTTCAGATCTACTTTCTTTACTGACAGTTCCTTGTGGAGGCATATTGAGACTACATGAATATTCTATTCCTCATCAAACTTTCAATTTATTAATTTCTTTATTTTGTTATGGATATTTGGTAGAGACTTAATATTTTATTCATTGGGTTATATTTTGAAACTATCATTTATTTTCATATATCATCTCTGTTTTAGATAGTGGTGGTGGGGAATCTCTTAAACTAACTTCTGTGTTCCTTGACATGACTGCAGCATTCTTAGAGAAGTTCTCTTTTCTAGTTGTGCTCTGGAATTAGCCATTTCTCCAAAAGAGCACTAGTTGATTTTATTGAAGAATGATAATTCTTCACTTTGCAACAAATATCTGGAATTTAGGTATATTCGTTGTTATTGTAATACAACTTATTTTATGTTTTCTCACTGGACAAAGGTAGAGAATACAAACACACACACACACACACACAAACATGCACACATACTCACTCAATCAGTTATTTGTTGTTATTGAATCACTGATTCAAGTCTAATACTCAATTCTAGTGAAGGTGAAGGAGAAGGAGAAGGAGAAGTGAAAGAGGAAGGAAAGGTTTGGGGGAAATTTCGCCTCACATATCTTGAGGTAAAAACCTAAATACAGGAGAATTTTCCCTAGGTTGAATTCAAGATATAGAGCACTTCGTCATTCCTAAAACTGCCTTCACTCCCTTTACAATCAATAGCCTCCCTGACCTCTAGTCCCAGATCACAGCTACCCTGTTTTCTTTCACTTTAATTTTGTCTTTATAGAATTAGACACAAAAATGATAATTCCACACATAATCTTTTGTGCTTGATTTTTTTTTTCCATTTAGTATGATGCATTTTGGATTTATTTATACTATTATACCTATCAATAGTTTGTTATTTTACTTTTACCCCATGTCATTAAGATATTGTAGTTTAACTATTCCCTACTTGATGATCCTTTAAACACTTTTCAGGTTTTGCTTTTAAGAATAAGTCTGTTATAAACATTTATTTACAAGTCCTTATGAGAACATTTGCTTCTTTTCTCTTGGGCAACTAATTAGGGGTGTGATTGCTAGCATATATAGGTGTGTATTTAGAGTACAGAATACCTTTGAATTGTTTTCCAGAATGGTTGTACTACTTTGATTTCACCTATAATGTGCAAGAGTTCCAGTCATTTGCATCCTCTCTAGCATGTGAAAATGTTGGTCTTCCTGATTTTGCCATTCTTGTAGGTAGGCAGTGATGCATTGCTATGGATTTACTTTGTGTCCCCTTGATGGCTAGTAATGGTAGGCATCTTTTCATGTGTTTATTGACCATTTGTGTATCTTCTTTAGTGAATCATTTTTCAAATATTTTGCCACTTACAAATGGAGTTGTTTGTCTTACTATTGAGTGAGAAGAGTCCTTAATGTATTCTGGATACAAGTCTCTCTTCAGATATGCTTTGCAAATGTTTTCTGCCAGTCTGAAGATTGCACTTTGTTTTCTTAACCAAGTCTCTCAAAGAGCAAAGTTTTGTTTTTTTTAATTGGATGAAGTACAATTTATTTTTTTAATGGTTTATGCTCCTTGTGTCCTATTAAAAAATATTTGCTGCACTCAATAGCATGAAGATTTTCTCCTGTGTTTCAAGGCATTTTACTCTTTCAACTTTTACAATGATATATAAAATCTGTATCTCAATGAGGTAATTTCTGTATGTAGTATGAATGAAATTTGAGGTTCAATTTTTTTGACATAAAGATAGTTGAGTGTTAAGGCTCCATTTTTTTAAAAGACCACACTTTGCCCCACATAATTATTTTGACAATTCGATGACATAAGAATCTATTTATAGATTTTTATTCCATCCCATTGATCCAGGTCTATTAACCTGTGTTGATTATTGTATTCTGATTATAGTCCTGTAAGTTATTCAACCTTATTCTTTCTGTTGAGTACCTTTATTTGCTAAGTCCTTTTCCATACAGTATACATTTTGAAATAGGTTTGTTAATTTTCTTGGGAAAAAAAGAAGTAGGTTATTTTATTCAAACTTTTGCAGGTCAAAAATCTGGTATAATGTATGCCTGGACCTGTTGCTGACAGCTTGTAATCATAGGGAGGTCAGGAATAAAGTGGTCATTGTAGAGTGTGGGGATGTGGAAAGAATTTGGTCCAGGTGACATCTTAACTCCTGAGTCAAGGCAGCATTTTGAATTTCATTTAAACTATACAATAAATTTTATTTTATAATAAACCAATTCAACTTACTTTTTTTTGTCCCTTACAAATAACAGTCTTAAATTTCACACAATCATTCTAGTTCAGACACTTTTTAAAAAAAATCTCTTGTAGAACTGTGGTTCCACACAACTCTGCTTTCACAGCTATGAAATCAGATAATTTTAAGAAGCTTCTCATCACCTGTAGGAAAAGCCTAAACTTTTGATCATGAGATTTAAGACTATCAATCATTGAACCTTGTTACAATTTTTTTTTCCAACTCATCTTTTACCTTTCTCTACTTCACTTCATGTAATCTTTGGTCCAATCATACTTTATAATTTATTATTCATTTTATCTCAATCCTGAAAAAACTTTCCTCTGAAACTTTTTTTTTTTTTCCCCCACTGCTGCTTCTAAATTTGGGAGCTTATTCCTCCTGTCTTTGACAGATGAAATTCTAAATGAACTACATGTTCATTATCTCGACAGGTTTTATAAGATCTCACAATTAGAATGAATCTCTCCATCATTCATCCCCACAGTGTCTGGATGACTTTCTGCTTCTCTGATAATGGTTATCAAAGTCATGTTTTGTTACATCTTTTGTATATCTCTCTGTCCCTCTAGAATGTCTCTTCTAAAAGATAGGGACCACCTTTGTGCTTTCCAAAGTGCCTGGGAAAAATGTATTCTGCAAAGTACTTGTTAAATCAATTCTAAAGAGCAACTAGTAGTATATTCTCAACACTTTTTAAACATTTTATTAGAAATTGACAATTCATAATTGTATACATGTATGGGATACAAAGTGATGTCATGGTATATGAATACAATTTGAAATCATATCCTTCACCTCAGATAATTATTAAAACAACAAATACAACAGTTTTAAAAGTGACTGATGCTTATAGATCTGTTTCCTTGTAGCTTTCATGAAGTTAAGAACTTGGTAGTCTACTTTGGAACATGTAGGACTATGTTTTTTAAAATTATTATTATTTTTTTAAAAATTCATTTTAATTAGGTACATATGACAGCAAATGATGCATTTTGATTCATTGTACACAATTGCAACACAATTTTTCATTTCTCTGGTTGTACATGATGTAGCACTGAAGGGAAATTTTACTGGCATTTCTGGTCTTTCAGTCCTAAAGAATATGTGCTATATAGGATTTCTTTCTTTTAGGATTGTAGGGATTGACAAGTATAACCAAAGATACTTAAATTATAAGTTATTTGCATTATCTCTATGTAAGTTTAGACATTAATACAATTCTACATATTTATCAACATAATATGTTTTTTTTTATCAGTGAATATTGTGGGAATCCATTACAAAAATATGATTTTGGAATAATATTTTACAAATAGAAAATACTATTTTATAATATGGATATCATTATTCTAAATGCATGAATGAAGACTTGAATGCTACAAATATACTTTGTATACAAACTGTTTTGTGTAAAAAGATGCTCTATATGTGCAGTATGAATTGTAATACATACTACTACTATAAATAAAAAATATTAAAAAAGAAAATACTATTTTAAAATTTAATGTATATTATACTCATACCAGAAGTGTATAATCAATCTTAAGAGGTTGCTGCTTTCTTCACCTCTTCATTTTAACACACAAGGTCGAATAGTAATTATCAGTCAAGGTCTACTGAGTTCAGATACACTTGTGGTTTGATTTCAACAACTATAGAAGTTCTTTAATACAGGATTTTATAAGGATACTAAGGAAGCTAACACTGAATAAATCTATACCATATGTTGAGACTATAGAAGATATGCTACATAGAATTTACTTGGTTACTAATTCATCAAAGCAACCTGCAAACACTCTATACTATACTTTCCCTATTTTATTTCTAATTCTCCTATGTTTAAGAAAAGGTGAATAACTTTAGCCCGATGTGGCCAAGATAATTTTCTCCATGACCTGGTTCTTTTATTGGCATTAAAAATGTACCAGTGGCATGACAGAACAGTGGCTTGTTACTGCCTCCCAATAGCCTAATTTTAAATAATCAAAATTTAGATATTACATATTAGTTGTATATCAGCTTTTTCATCATTGTGACCAAAATACCCAACAAGAACAACTTAGCATAGGGAAAGTTTATATTGGCTCATGGTTCCAGAGGTGTAGTCCAGGTTGGGCTGACCCCATGGCTCTGGGCCTAAGGTGCATCATGGTGGACAGGTGTGGTAGAGGGAAGCTGCTCCATCCACGGCAGTCAGGAAGCAGGGGGAGGGGAAAGGTTCATAGGGAAGATTGACTGTTTCAGGGTCTCCCCCTTTCAGACTTGCCCCACCTGCCTAAAATTACCATTTAAAGTAGGATGGACTGATTGGTTACAGGTCTCAAAATCCAATTATTTCACCTAGGAACATTCCTGAATTAACAGAGGAGATTTTGGGGGACGCCTCATATCCAAACCATAACAAGCTGTCAAAACATTGGTAGCTTAAAATTGGTCATCATATGAGTATTCACACTGTAAGTAATGGCAAATGCTATCTATCCACCCAGGAAACTGGTTTCTCAATAGAACACTGATTGTATTAGTTCTGGATCTCTTATTTATATTTTATACTGTTCTTTGTTTCAAAGCAGTCTGCCCTAAAACCCTGCTTCCTTACATCATATAGATGTCACTAAACACTGAATTGCCTTGAGGATCTGTAATTTTTTTCATGTAATTATCCTATTGCTTACTAGAAATGCTCTGCCCCAAATGGTGGGTATGTAACAAGCCCCATTTAAGCTTATGCATGACCTTGGGAAGTTAAGAGATGCTATTCAAATGATATTGAGCAAAGTCTGACACATCTGATGAGCTTTTTACTACAACTAAGTCAAACAATGAACTGTTCATTCAGACAATATCAACAGAGTATAGTAATTTTTTTGTGATGATCTTGGCAAAAGAACAATTCTTCTAAAAGCAGTCCTTGTTTCCAAATGATACTCTATAGCACTGTCTATTTTTATCTAATTTGACTCCATCTTCATCCAGATGTTTTCCTTTTCATTTAGTTTTAAAGCAAAAGCTGACACATTCTTTTCCTATATTTACAAGTGCTGAACAGTTCATAAATTCAATTAGTTTTCTTTCTAATATTTAACTGTTTCCCAATACAGTATGAGGCTGTTATTTATCTGAAAATTGAAATCTGCAACATAGAGTTTCTCATTATCTCACCTATCACCATTTAGCCACCACTGCACTAAAATTTACCAACAACAAGAGGCATCACACAGGGAAACTGGAACTGGCAGTCTGTATAGCTATGTCCCTGGCCCTACCTCCTGCCACTCCAACCTCTGGGGTCAGAAAGGTAGGTCACCTGTCCTGAGGTTGGTCTAGCATTCTGACCTGGATCCTCAACTCCAGCCATATTTGGCTCCCTCTGCTGATGGAGTGTTACATGTATGTTTACCTGATAATTTTGCTTCTATAAAACTGATTCACCAGTGCCTTCATTACTGCTTAGCATATGGGGGTCTGGGACAGGGAAGTATCATATTTGGAGGGCATAGGTTATCTCACTGGACAGTGCTAAATTTGAGTTGTCTTGTTACTATCATACAAAGATATGAACAACTTTATCTGCTTTATTTTCAGAAGTATGTATGTATGTATATGTGTGTATGTGTGTGTGTGCATACTTAAATACCATAGTCAGTTTGGTTTCCTCCTCCATTCATTCTAGACTGCCTCACTCCTCCATATGTGCTGATATATATATTTGGCCTGAGAACATTTTATAGAGAAACTGGGGACAAGGTAACAGAAGAAGAGCTCTGCCTTTTCCTGTTGTTTCCGTGGTTTCTTGGATATTCTTTCTCCTCTTTCACTATCATCTTGCATTTCCTGGTACAAACAATAGCTTTCTTTTTAAAACTAGAGGCAGAGGAGGAGGAAATCTGGGTGAGGAAGTAGGTAAAATGGATTGAAAATGGAAATGATGACATGTTTACAGTTGTTTGACCCTTTATGATGGGTTTGAACCTTCCCAGTTAATACATGAAGACTGAAAATGTGTAGGTCATTTTGCATGGTATCCTAGTCTAAACCTTGCAAGGATGATTGCCAACCAAGTCATACTCCTTTTTACAACCTTAGAGAGATTCTGTACTCCTGAGGGGGCAGCAAGTCAAAGAGAAATATTAGATGAGCTGGGGTGGTAGCTCAGTGGTAGAGCTCTTGCCTAGTATGTGTGAGACACTGGGCTCCATTCTCAGCACTGCATATAAATAAATAAAATAAAGGCCCATTGACAATAATATATTTTTAAAAAGGACATATTAGAGACAATTCTTCTGTCTACATGAAATAAAGGGGGGTCATAATGTAGTTTTAGCCTAGTGAAGAGGGTATACCAAACATCAGGGGACATGAATTCTGAATTGGTATATACACATATTGTTAGCTTAGAATTCAGAAAACTTAACTTTCTGAATGAGAAACCTGTATTTTCCTTTTTCTCACCTTTCTATTTAGCTTTTCTTATCCCTCAGGGTCCTCTTAAAAAGGCCTAATGGCTACAGTGGTTAATCCTAGAAAATGTTTTCCATAGAAAAAGGAGGCGTTAGGGAAAATAAATCAATCTGTTATGCTATTTAAAACTTTATTATGTTTTGTATAAATATATTTTAAAAATCTTAATAAAGAGTGGGAATTTCCAAAGTGAAAATGCTTATATGTTTGGAGATATGGATAAAAAATACTAACAAAAGAGAATTGAAAGTGATACATATTTCCTGCAGAATTTATATTGACTTCTTGAATAGAGCTCGGTTCTTTGGTTCTTTACTCCTGAAAAAACAGAAAGAAACAGAAAGACTTTTTTTTTTTTTTTTTTTTTTTTTTTTTTGTACTAGAAATTGAACCCAGGAGCTCTTAACCACTGAACCACATACCCAGTGCTTTTTATTTTTTATTTTGAGACAAGGTCTTACTCCATTGCTTGGGAACTTGTTTAGTTGCTAAGACTGACCTCAGACTTGTAATTCTCTTGCCTCAGCCTTCCAAGCCACTGGAATTATAAGCATGTGCCACCATGCCCAGTTGATAAACAGAAAATAAAGATTTTAAAGTACATTATTATTATAGAAAAGAAAGGAAAGATTTTAAATTTTTCTATAACTTAGAGGAGTTGTATTTCAAGGGCATCCAAGGAAACAGATTCTAAAAGAGATTTTGGAGCTTGATCTTCTGCCAGCCAGTGGAAAAGTGTGTACC
Source organism: Tamias sibiricus (assembly GCA_025594165.1). Lineage (NCBI taxonomy): Eukaryota > Metazoa > Chordata > Mammalia > Rodentia > Sciuridae > Tamias > Tamias sibiricus. Next base: position 35,992,554 of record CM046668.1, read on the forward strand.
TCTTCTGGGTGATGAATGAAATGATGATATTCCCTGGTCTACTGAAGTTCACCAATGATGAACTAGAATAACCAGTGGAAGGGAATGCTCTGATAAGCACAAATAACTCAGATGTTTGAGATGCTTTTAGAAAGCAATAAATATGGGACCATGGAATTAAATGCTGCTGAATGCTATGAATTTACTGGTAAAAGAAAAAAAAAAAAAAAGAGAGAGTTGCATGATTAATCTCCAACTTAAAGTAAAATGTGAAAGTCAGAGATACTCCTTGGTAGAATATGAAGAGATTCTCAGTCTTCACAAGTGGTCCACTCTAAGTTAGTCTTTCCCACTTGCTTAAAGACAATGCCGGTCTTTGTTTCACAAGACAATATATAATCCACTCCATCAGAATCTCCTCTATCTCCAGTCCTGGTCTAAGACTAAAAGTAAGTCACAGTGTAATCAGTGAGATATATGTCAGGCCTGCTGCTGAAGGGTAAAACGGCCTACATACCTTAGGAAACCTGAGACTGAGCTAACAAGCACTGGTAGGAACCCTATGCATATGGGAATGGACTTTGAGGGATTTGCACCAATGGCAAACACTTTGCCATGATCAGGTATTACATGCTGGCGAGGATGACAGACAACTATGCTAACACACTGCTGGGTGGGCTTTTGGATGTTGAGAGGAAGTGATGGCTTTCACTGAGTGAGATACAATGCCAAACTAAAATGGTGGAAGACAGGATCAAAATACCCAAAGCAGTCAGTCCATAGGAATGAACTAAATGAAATGCATAAGACCTGAGAACAATTCAGATGACTTCATTCTGCAGGGGCCTAGATGGACAACATTCTGTTTTCTACAACAATAAGGTGAGGTAATGAGAGCAACTCTGATTGTTGTAGAATAATAGCTATTTGAATGGAGAATGTCAAGTAGAAGCCTTTGAAACTGGTCCTGAAGCTAAGATGGTAAACCAAGAAAATGTTGTATGAACTTTGCTATAAAAGATATAGGGATGGTAGTCCCTATTTGAGCCCCCATTTAATTTACTGGTCTTACACCACATCCCTTCAAAAATCAGAAAAATTCTGAATGATGATAGTGAAGTACTGTTAACCTAAACAAGTACAGGTTGAATATTTCTTTTGCATTTTAATGCTTGGGGTTAGAAGTGCTCCGGATTTGGAATTTTTGAAATTTCAGGATATTTGCCAGCTGATAATTTCTAATCTGAAATCTAAAATGCTCCAAACTATGAAACTTTTTGAATGCCCACATGATGCCCCAATTACAGGAGCTACAACAAAGGGAATAAAATTAACACACACACACACACAAACACTCAGAAAAAGCACCATGATAAGCCATATTTAAGTTTGGAATAAAAGAAAAACATGAATAATAATGATCATGTCTGTATTAACAATTTTGATATTTTGTTCATCATGGATTTTTTTCATTAGTTTAACTTAGAAATATTGCATTGAGATATTTGTTTTAATTTCTGAGTTTTTGTGTTTACTTCAATTTTGGTGAGTTGTTCTTTTTTTTTTTTTTTTTTGTACCAGGGATTGAACTCAGGGGTACTAGACCACTGGGCCACATCCCCAACCCTTTTTGTGTTTTATTAGAGACAGGGTCTCACTGAGTTGCTAAGTGCCTCGCCATTGCTGAGGCTGGCTTTGAACTCGTGATCCTCCTGCCTCGGCCTCCCAAGTGCTGGGATTACAGGCGTGTGCCACCACGCCCGGATGTTTACTTCCATGTTATGTCTAATGCAAGTGTTTAGTCCTGACTTTGTTTAACTTTGCCTCAGGAACTTACCTTTATTAGCCACTATTCTTATGAAGTTGTTATTTCTAATTCCTAATGAAAAGAATTAGAAGAAGTAAACAATCTCATGTTATATACAAAGATAGGCATATATAGTCTTATTCAATGGATATGTTATTCTCTACCTGTATGTCATAATATAGCCTGAATGGAAAATCCATCTCATGATACATTGGCCCACTATTTTGATAGCATTATATTAAGTAGAGCAGATGAGATAGAAGCATGTGTGCTGGTGGCTTTACAAAGACACATGTAATCCAGAGCTTTGGAAATAAACTATATGAAAAATTCGGGGACTTTAAATATCAGCAAAGTTTGTAGCAATTCAGTGGTCTTATATATACCAGGTTATTTCCATAGTAAAGGACAGTTTATTGGATCTTTCATCTCCCACTGTTAAGAAGGTAACATGATTCATGGTCGAGAAGTGAAATGGAAAGCCAAGAGATTTGAGTTAAACACAGAAAGAAAGAAAGAAAGAGAGAGAGAGAGAGAGAGAGAGAGAGAGAGAGAAAGAGAGAGAAAGAAAGAAAGAAAGAAAGAAAGAAAGAAAGAAAGAAAGAAAGAAAGAAAAAAAGAAAGAAAGAACTTTTCAGAAAGTTCTCACTGTGGCATAATTAGCCTTGCCACATGGACTCCTTGCTTGAAGGCAACACAGCAGACTCTCTGATATTAGATGTGTCAGTGGTAGGCAAAAATCACCTTGGAGAATTATGGCATGACCCAAATGGAGAATTATAATGTGTACTCTTTAGTGTTCTGGAGCAAGTATATGCCATCTGCAGCAGAAAATTATATTCTATTAGATAAACAGCTATGACATGCTAGGGGTCTTGATAGAGACAGAACACCTAAATGGACATCAAGTAACCATGCAGAGCGGATTTCTGCCAGACTCATCTAGTCATAAGTTGACCAAGCCCAGTGACAATTAATCATGCCAGCATCAGGCATGAACAGGGCCAGAGGGCACAAGTAAGCAACACAAGCAGGTGGCTCAAATTCTATGTCATCTACCACTGTTGCATTGGCACATCTCACTTAGCACTTAGGATGCACCTGCTGTGTTTGGAAAATTCATTTTGAATAGCTAAGGGAGGAAGGAAAAGGCTAAGCTTAAGTTATTGATGGGTTGGTTTGGTGTATCAGCTAAAATTGAATGTTCTGTGATAAAAACCAACACAAGGATGTGCCTGAAAGAGGTGAGGAGAAATCTCCTGATGATTATAACTTTGAGCTGTGCATATGTGGAGGAAAATTGGCTTGAAGTGTGAATATTTATGGGCTCATGGGCAGTGATGGATGAATCAGGGGAATAACCAGTGGTTTAAAAGAATTTTTTTTTAAGGTTTGGAAAAATACTTTTGGGAATGAGATACACAAATGGACCTATAGGAGTGGGCTTGAAATGCAAACAAAAAAAAAGTGTGTAATGCATTATAATTTCTGCAATAGATCATCCACTGTAGAAAAAGCATTAAACAAGCAGGCATACAGGGTATCTTGGCCAGGTAACATAATTCAGATTCTGTCATCAGTCACTCTGATTTGGCAAAGTGAGAACAAAAATGGAATAATGGCATGAATGTCAATAATGAATGGGCTCAATAGCATGGGTTCCCATTCAGTAATTGATCTTGCTACTGCTACTGCCAAATATACAATCTGACAGCAACAGAGCACATTGTTGACCCCATTACAAAGCACCTTTCCTTCAGGAGAACAATGAGCTATTTGGTGGCAAAGTGATTCCATCAGATCCTTGATGCTCAAGAAAGGGCAGCAATTCATCTTGACTCACACTGACATATGCTCCAGATATGTGGGATATCTTGTCTGCAGGATCTTATCCAAGCTCCACTATCCAGTGGCTTATGCATTATTTGTTTCATGAGCATAGAATTCTCTTTAATCTTATTTTGGATTGAGGAACCCACTTCACAGTACATACAGTGTGACTGTGGGTATATGGCAACTTGATCATTGGTATTATCATATCCCATACCATTCAAAATTGTGTAGTCTGGCTAAGCAATGGAATGGTCATTTGAAAGTACATCTGAGGTACCAGATGGCATCCTCTAATATTGAGACTTCATACTCCTAAATGCAACATGTAAATTAAGGACCTATATATATGGTGCTTATCCAATAAAAATTCATGCACCTGAGAACCAAGGACTGGAAGGAGTAGCCCTCTATAACATTACTCCCAATAATCCATTTGGGGAACTTGTGCTTTCTATTTCTACAAATTTTGGGTCTGGGTATAGAGGGCCTAATTCCCAGAAAGAGAATGCTTCCACTAGGAAACATGATCTAATTATTCAACATTCTTTTTCCAAGAGACCAAGAATCACAAAAAAAGTAACTAACCTGGTAAGGAAATTTGTGCACATCACAAAAAGAGTTAGAGCTTGAGCTATACAACAGGTACAGTAGTGAAGAATGTATTTCACATCCATATAATATAATAGGACATCTCTTGGTATTCCTCTTTTTGTCAGCTTTACATAACTGTGACCAAAAGCCCTGACAAGACCAACTTGAAGAGGAAAAGTTTATTTTGGCTTACAGTTTCAGAGGTTCAGTTCATGATTGGTGGATTCTAAAAGTTCTGGGTCTGAGATAAGGAAAGATGAAAAGATATGGCATAGGAACGCAACTTAGGAAGTGGCAATCAGGAAGCAGAGAGAGAACTTCACTCACTAGGGATAAATTATATCCCCCAAAGGCACACCCCCAGTGACCTTCTACTTCCAGCCATACTCTATGTACCTACAGTTACCACCCAGTCAATCCATATTAGTGAATTAATCCAGTGATTAGGTCATGCCTCTCTAATCATTTCACTTCAGAACATTCTTACATTGTTTCACATGTGATGTTTTGAGGGACATCTCATATTTAAAGCATATAAACTGCCTTGTGCAATTTTGAGAGTAATTTGGCAGCACATCAGCAACTATCTTTTTAGGCAGAGAATTAGGGACTCTTTCCCATCAGGCATGAAGGATGCAGATCAAAGTCACCAAGTAAGACTCTCTTATCAACAGAAATGAATCTTGGATGGTTAACGAAGGAGGGAAATAATATCAGTCTTTGTTTCCTGATTGGCTATGGTGGCAGGAGCTATAGATGCTCAAACTACCCTTCCTGAGTTTTCCTAGGAAAAACTTCAGTCCTGAGTAGCTGTTCTGAAGTGAGGTGAATTGATGATTTGAAGTAGGTGGATTTGAGTGGCATGGAGAAGGGACAGTAGGTTGTATTCTGGTGAATTGCTCAGATTTCCCTTCAGTGATCAAATTTTTTTATTACTGTTGCTACTGGGTAGCTAGAGGGCTGAAGATCATGGGGAGAATGAACCCTTTCCCAATGATTAACCTCAGTTTGAGAGTGTTGATTGACCCTTGTGGGGTACAAAGCCTAGCTTCTTTGCCTGAGTTGCAACAGCTCTGATGGGGCACACAAGCTCCACAGAACCCCAATGGGTGGGCTGTCTTTGCTGCATCTGTGTCACATTTAAGCTCACTTTACCCAATCTGACTCCCCTCAGTTGCTCAGAGATGCTGTTCTAAGAAAAGTCTCCCAAAATCTTCCTGCACACAAATCTCAGAAGCTCAAAGTCTATTTTCTGGAGAAGCTGACCTATATAGGATTTATTCAAATGACCAAGTTTTACTTAATGTAAAATAATTTATAAAATGTTTTCACTGAACTGTTGAAGAGTAATATATTGCATAATCTCTCTCTGTGTGCTTTTTTGAACACTGATTTCTACTCCATAATTTTTATGTGTATTTCTGTTTCTTTTCTTTTTTCAACTTCAGATAACTTCTGACATCATGGGAAAATAACATTTAAGAGGCTGAATTTATTTCTTGATCTCACCATTAACCAATCCTATTAACTGAGATGAAGTAAGCTTCCCTGAGTAAGAGCTGATTCATTTGTTAATTGATAGGATTGTTCTGATGATTGATTTTTTTTAAAGCATCCTGTGGTTATGAAGTTAAATATTTTCCTTTAAATCAAATTTTATATTTAAGTCACATATGCAATATAAACTATTGAAGTGCTAAAGAAATCCTGAATCTTATGGGATAGGGTCTTGATCATTCTAAAAATGGGCACATGTTTTATGTACACTGTTTGTCAATGCCAAGATGATGATAATGAAACAAAGAGAGGCTTCCCAATGGCAGATGACTTGCAAAAGACAATGTAACAATGCAGCAAATAATTCATTGTAGTCTTGAGGCATCTGGAGTGTTTGTGATACGAGAATTTGTAGACATGATTGAATTCATGACTCCTTCATTCACAATTACTTACTGAGTGCCTATTTTATGCCCAGAGTACACTAATCTCTGGGGATACAGAGATTAATACAAAGATCTCAATTCTTGAATTATTGAGGAGAGAGAGAGAGAGAGAGAGAGAGGAAGGAGACATGTACACCAATATTACAAAGCAAAGATATGCTATACTAGAGTATAAACAGAATGCTGTGATGAATTTTGTAATGACTTATGAAGACAGGATATACTTCTATAAGGATTGCCTGTCAATCAGTTTGAGTATGTCTGCATTTAACAAAAGCTAACTGATTACTCTACCAAAAGTCAACAGAGTAACTTCTTGCAACCAATAATTGTAGTTACTTCTGTCATCTCTGTAATTCTACTTGGGCCATCATAAGCCCTTACAGCAGACCTTATGTGGCTTCTATTTTAACTTGTATATCATAGTCTTCTCGAAGCTGGGGAAAGACCACTAACTGAAAGCAGCATTTCTTAAACTTGAATGATGATCCCAAGCTAGACATCTCCCAAGCAGTTGAAGGTAGCAGGAGGGAAAGATTGCTGGAACAGAAGGGAAAAGAAAACTATGGAAGAAGAAAGACTGCAAAGGAGAAATTATTTTATGGTTAGACATAAATTGCAGAATATAGAAAATGATAGTTTGCATAATTGGCTGCATTTTCTACCTCCTCTTTGAAACCAGTACACAATGTACTCCCAGACAGGTAACATGCAGAAGATGCTTGAACTGAAGTCAGTGATTCTTTCTCCCATTTCCTGAATTTCACTCTCACTGGTGCACTAATGGTAGGTGACTGTAAGAATGGGAGTTGATGTGTAAGGTCCCTGGGGATTCTGGTAAATGAGACAAGCAGCTCTCACATATGGAATGGTGGTGGGGGTAGAGGGTAAGATATGATTTTGAGATCAATGAAGGAAGGAAAAAAGGTTATCCTGGATTGGAGGATAACAGAGGTCAACATACCCTAGAAGTGCAGAAAACCATGATTGGTCAACCAAATGAAAACAATCCTAACAAAGAAAGCTGGCATAAAAATAATTAAAATTCATTCATTTTTCAATTTATGGGTATGTAACTAGCTTAATTATTGTTTGGTCTTTCAAATAATATAATTGGAAAAATTTCATGTGTAAAATTAAAAACAATATATACCAGCAATGGCTATCAGGGTGCTGTGGTCAGTGCCTACTAGATTGCTGGGATTAATTGTGTACATCTCTTCTCATTCCACATGCAGTGACTTTGGTTTGATATGCTGAAATTATTCATAGTAAAACTATTTATATTATAGAAATCATAAATGTCTTTAAAATACATTTCCCCAACCCACTTTCATATGTGGCTGCTGCTTGATAAACATTTACCAACATCCCTATATAAGGAAACACAGCCTTACTAGGCACAACATGCATCTGTTTCTTTCTTAGAATTTTCTACTTGGTAGTAGATTAGTCCATGGTCAGAATGAAGCACCCATCATGTTCTGTCTAGGACAATCCTGATGAACACTTGTTGTTTCAGAGTCCTGTCCTGTTAGGTATTTGAACCTGAAATACTTCTATAACACTGCATGAATTACAAAGAAATACAATTAGTAATTGCAATAAAACCAGTCAGGATGAGTCACTGTATTTTATTTCTTAGAAATTATCCTAACAAAATATTTCTCAGCTTCTCCAAAATTGGCATTTTCCAAAGGACTGATATGGAGCTTTTAAGTTACTCCATGCCAGTCTTTGCAACCCATAGTTCAATTTTATATGCAAATTTTAAATGTATTCAATTCTACTAACTTAGAGAGAAAGGGTTCAAAATAATATTTTCATAAAATACTTACTAGTCTTCATGGTCTGAAATTCATCAAAATAGATATTAACTAACTGAAGCTTTATATAGAAAATCTAAAGAATAATCGGGTATTTTTAAAAAGGTGTCAACTAAGGCATATTAGTTTTCTATAATTGCTGTAACAAATTACCACAAACTAAATTAGTGGCTTAAGCCAAACTGAATTTATTCTTTTACAATTTTTAACTTGTAAGATCAAATGCAAGTTTCAATGGACAAACATCAAGTATCATCAGAGCTGTGCTAGTTCACAGGAGCTCTAGGAGAAAATTATTTATTTCCTTGCCTTTTCCATCTTCTGAAGGCCACCTATATTCATCTAGTCCCATGTCCTTCTCTCTAACCTCAGACTATAAAGATGCTCTGATTTGAAGATGCATCTAAATATCACTCCACCTCAAGGTTCTTAACTCAGTCACATCTGCAAAGTCCTTTTAGCCATGTTGAGAAGCAACAGGTTCCTGGGATTAGGCTGGAGACATCTTTGAACAACCATCATTTTGCCCGTCACACTAGGTGGCATTTTCTCAGCGAATATACTATGTTAGTGAATGAGTCTGTGGTGCTCAATCTTCTATTACTGCCCTGAACGAATAGGGAAAAGAAGTTACCTAAGTTTGTAATAATTTTTAGAAAGATAGGCTACAATAAAGTGTCAATATGTTTTTATGCATGTATCACCACTACTTTGTCCTATAACATCAAGATGAAACTATAGCCAGATACAAGATCCAATAGTGGATAATTTCTTCATTACTGCAATTCCTTGAAACATTTGTTCATGGTGGCCAGATGTCTATTGTTTTGTTAGGAATTAATTCTGTAATTGTTTTTTAAAAAAAGAATTTGCTGTCCAAGGCCACACATGTGGCTCAGGTGCATTTCAACAGCTCTACTGTTAGTTTCTCTAATTAGAGCAGGATTCTGGATTCACATGCATTTTTTTCCCCATCAAGGGCTCCATGCCCACTCAATTAAATGAAAGAAATAATCACTAAATGGAGCTCCCTTAGATCTTGGCCAAATATTGTGTAAATTTGAATACAAAGATTATTTCAAAGATAAAGGGAGATATATGTGACACAATTTTGTTTTAATTTTTAATAAAGAACTTTGGTCAAATTAAAATATAAATAGATATGACTAATCAATACACAAAAATATTTCTGTCAAATATTTGTGCATAAACATAAACTTCCAAAATATGGTGTATATACAATTTTAGAAAAGTGTTCCTCAAAAGCGAGATTTCTTAAAATTATCTTATATAATTATTAGAAATAAAGGAAAGAATACTTGGAAATAGAAATTATGCTAGAGAATTGAACACAAGGGGATAATCCCTGATATGAATGGATGGAAAACAGATAAAGTCATGAAGGAAAAATAATTTATAAAAGCATAAATAAATTTAGTTGAACATACAAAATCAACCTCATTCCTTGAAGATGTAATTCTACTACCTCTATCTTTAATTGCTGGAAATGACAGGGGTTTGAGATTGGAAACGCCAAATGAAAATGAAAATGAAAGATATGATAAAATGGTCATTTAATAAATCAGGCATACCAAGAGGTTAATAGCAATAATATAATAAGCTAGGACAATTATAGCAATATGCTTGAATAAAAGTTTATGCAAATATAGTCTCTCAAAATGGAAAAAGGTCATTTAAAATTGAATTTATAAAACATATTTGTCTTTTTAAATAATGTGTTTTTATTTCCAAAACTCCTTTAATTTTGTCTTTGCTTTTTAAGACCACTGTAACAAAGTACTAAGCAGTATCTTAAAACAATAGTAATTTATTCTCTCACAAGGTGCAGTCAGGGTCATGCTCCCCACCTAAGCCTCTAGGGGAGGACATTTTCTTGCTTCAATTTCCTGGTGGCCCTAGGCATCCCTTGGCTGTGGCAGTGTGACTTCTGCTTTCTGCATCCATCTTCAGATGCCTTTCTTATCTCTGTGTGCCTGTCTCCTACTAAATTAAGAGCCCACCCTTCTCTAGTGTGACCTTAACTAATTACATCAGCACAACAATATTTCTAAATAGCACCTATATTCTAAGGTGCTAGACTTAAGATCTCACTATACTTTTAAGAGTGAAGGAATTCAACCTCATAACTATACCATTATATAAAAGCCTGGTTATCTTTTGAAGATTCAGGAAATGATCTACCTAAAACTGTACATTTTTGTCTCATTATTTAATGGCACAATAATTAGTCCAAATGACTAAATCTATGTTCACATTGACTTAGAAATAAAAATTTCACATTTACACACAAATAAAAACTTCTGATTACTATATAAAAAAAACAACTTGGGTATGTTTTTAGTGAATGGGTAGAATTGAACATATTTTAGTATCAGTATCATTAAAGTTTAGTATACATTCAATAAAGGAGTGAAGGTGTTGAAAGTAGTGGCCAGATTATAGATTTACCTCCATTCTCAAGTTTCAATTGTGAATAAATAACTGTAGTGGCATTTACTCTACTTGCATAAGAAATAAGTATCTTTTTAGTGCTGTTTAGCCTGCTCTATGAACTTGATAATATACTAAATATTATAAAAATCATGTATGTGCATGTGGTTACCTCAAATACTTCATGGAACAAGGCAGGATATGTGTGAATAAATAAGAAAATGAATGTACATGTTGAAAAGTCATCTTTCTTAATTTAAGCAATGCATGAGATATGATAGATTTCTATTAGAGAAAACTAGACAAAGATGTGACTCTCAAAATTGGCTACATATTTTATTTTTTTGGAAATGCACATACAGCAAAGCAACTCAATTAAGAACCTATCTGCACAGAAATATTTTATTCAGTCACCAATCAAACTTTGCAGGGTTTCAGAAAAAGAAAAGCCGGTCCAGTTTTCTTACCTCATGTGCGGTACTTAGCACAGTATTGGAAAATACATTAATTATTTAAATTGTGTGTAATTTTCTACTCATATATAAAGCATATTTTTCTTTAAGTTTCCAAAAATCATTTCTGGAGTGAGATATCATCAAATAAAAAAGTAAGTAGGCTCCTACCTTCGTGCCAACATAGACAGGAAAGGAGATCCCAGTTTCAAGGGCAAAATATACAATTACAGATGTTCCTTGACTTACCTTAGAATTGGGTCCTGATAAGCCCATTGCAAGTTGAAAATATGGTAAGTCAAAACGTTTACTACACCTAATCAACCTATCATCATAGCTTAGCGACACAGTGCCCTGAAAAGTATTAATTATTCACCCTTGGGGTCCCTTAGCTGATGGAAAACTAAAGGTCAGTGCAGCTGCCCATCTTTGCATGAGAGTATTGACCATACTGCATATTACTAGCCTGAGAAAGATAAGCATTCAAAATTCAAAGTACTTTCTTCCAAATGCATATTGCCTTTTTTTCCATCATGAGGTCGAAAAACTCTTAATTCAAAGCATCATAAACCAGGAACCGTCTGGATTTTCTTTCTGATGTTTTGCCTTTTGCCAAGAGTACTGTCATAGAGTAGTGTGTGCAACACCTTCTGTTTTGCCTGGAGCAATCCAGTGAACACCTATTGTGTTCATTTGTCTAGCACTTGAGTTGAATTGTTATTTTGTAATGAGGTATGAATTACGAATAATGCATGAAAATAAATCAGAACAGGTTTGGTAGACTTTCATTTTATATTTCCAGCTTCTTCCAAAGTCTCATCTACTAATGTGTGAAACAAATATACAGTGAGCAACGTTCTTCTATTTTAACATGAAAATGATGACTAGCCATAACTCATTACTCCTTCCTGATTTCTCCTAGTATACAGCACCTGGTCTCTTTCAAAGAAAGAGTGTCAAATTCTCACTAGTGCCAAATCAAAATACACTTAGATGTATTTAGTGGCTTATGCCAGTTTATTCCTTTCACTAAAGATAGTGGCAGAAAAAAAAATCCACACCACTGCGGTATTGGTAAAAGGTCTCAGAATGTCGCCCCCGCCCCCACACCCTGTGCATTCAGGATGGCATACATCCATGTGACTCATATTCATATTAAAACAACTTTGCATTTCAGCAAGACCATATTTTGAAAATTGATTTTATTTTTAGTATTAAAAAGGAAAGGGATACTTTTTGAGCGAAAAAACTCACAGCATGACCCTCTAGGTTATGTCCAATTTCGTCAGCTAGTTTTAGTCATCTAAGAAAAAATCTGAAAAAGAAACAAAGGGACCATATAAAATGGCATACAATGACACATCAGCAGAATTTGAAATAATCAGACAGAATGAGGGACCCCCAAGGGAGAAGAAAGCTATTTGGCTGCCTGACTAATTATATGCACTAATAGATTTCCATTGGGCCTTCTGGTTTTTAAGAGTTCATTTAATTGCTGGATCAAATTAGATATATTTCTGGGCTCTTCTCGTGACCAGAGCATATATGTAGGAAAGAGCAAAACTAGGAATCAGAAAACTTGAATTTAGACTCTTCCAACTTTCTAGTTTCCTTTGAATAATTTGAACCACACTTTCATTACCAATAAAATGGAAATAACAATAATTTAAAAGAAAAAGAAAACTGTCATGAGGATGATCAAGATAATTGTAAAATGGAAATAATTATACAAATACATGTTATTATGGATCTGAGTAAACTTGAGCTTTACAACAATAGCTTTACAACTTGAGCTTTACAACATCATTTTAAATTTATTTCCCTTACATGTAAATAAGTTTTCTTTATGGTCATATAATGCTTTTTATTTTTCATTTATTTAGTTGTTTACTTACTTTTTTTTTTTTTTTTTTTTGCTGTACTGAAGAGTGAACCCAGAGACACTCTACCACTGAGCACATATTTACCCCTTTTCATTTTTTATTTTGATACAGGGTTTCCTTAAATTGATGAAACTGGCTTCAAACTTGCAATTTTCCTGCCTCAGCCTCCATAGTCACTGGGGTATAGGTGTGCCCTACCACACCAGGCTTCTTTTCCTTTTAAAAATATGAAGATCTTCCCTTACTTATTAGAAAACAACAACAAAAACTAGTGCATAGAAAATACCTGTTTCATAAATGATGCTTAACAAACACAATCTCATTTAAAAATGTGTAAACTTTGCTACCAAGGGATTCTGAAGTAGTAAACAGTATTTTTCCTATAAGCCAAAGTTAGTCAAGAATCACCATTACATGGAACTTCCCTACTAACCTCGTTTGAGTCCCATTTTCTAAATCGCCCTTGCAATTTAGCAGCAATGTGAATAAATGGCATTTGATTTTGCATGATTTATATAATGATGCTAACATGAAGTTTTTGCATTAGTCTGTTTTTTTTTCACAGAGAAATTTATCTAAGGCTGGACCATGTCTCCTATTCTTTTTTCTTTCAATGTGACCAAACCTTAAATCTCTATGTATTTTGAAAGACTGATCATCAGAAGAAATCTATATCCCTTTGCAAATAGGATGCAATGATTTGATAACTTGCCTCATTAGTGTATAAACCCACTAGATATTCCTGTATAAACTTGAATTGAAACAGGTGATAAGTGTGACAGTAGACAGATGAAGAGAGACTTGAACATAAGTGTACACATACCAATGTATTGAATTTCTGATGGCATTCTATGTCTAATTTTATGTACCTATTTTCCATACTGATGGAAATTTATGATAAATGGCACAGAATGCAAGATTAATTTCAAATAATATTCTTGAAGTCAAATGTGTAAGTGAAATGGAATTCAGAAACATCATGGAAAAACAAGTAATTGTCACTTCACCTAGATGATAGCTTCATGGTGCCACATAATGTTTTTTCCTTATCATACCTATAGCCTCTGTTAAGCTACTATTGCTCTCAATGAAAAAAATCTGTGAATTATGAGTTCCTCATGCAAATGTGTAACCTAGTATGGCTCGTGAGTTCATAATGAACTACATTATTGGAAGTAACATTTTGTTATGGAACATGGTTTTTACTTGCACACTTACTTTTGTTCATTAAAACAATGAATACTTCATAATGAATAAAGTGTTCATATGCCATTATTACATCCACTGCTAAGGTGCCAATAGTGATCATAAATCGAACTCATGTTCTTTTACATCTATGCCAAAATCTACTGAACCGACATCTAAAAATTATTGAGGAAAAGAAAGGTTAGTTTTTCCTGCACAAGTCAATATCTATATATCTTTCAGAAACCTAATGGATGATATTTATTATCCATTTTGGAAGATAGAGAACATGTACAGAATTTGACATTTTATGGCATGAAGATAAAATAAATCTAATTCATGTGGTACAGATTATCACTCTATAATTTTTTTTTTGGGGGGGGGGTCCTGGAGATTGAACTCAGGGGCACTAGATCACTGGGTCACATCCCTAGCCCTTTTTTGCATTTTATTTAGAGACAAGGTCTCACTGAGTTGCTAAGTGACTCGCCATTGCTGAGGCTGGTTTTGAATTTGTGATCCTCCTGCCTCAGCCTTCCAAAGTGCTGGGATTACAGGTGTGCGCCACCACACCCGGCATCTATAATTTAAAAATGTGAAATTTTCAGGAATGAAAATAACCAGAAAGAACTGATAAAGGTTTAGGGATTTCCATTGCCTTAAGTTCATTGATTTGAGTAGCATAATGGGCACATATACCAGTATATATGGTAATACTCATTGATCTGTTGGCACCAGGGGCTAAGTAATTACACATTAATAATTTTTCAAATACTGAAACTTAATCCTTTTAACACAAACATTTCAAGATGTTAACTATATTTGGGAATTCTTTGTACAGTGTTACATGCTTTTGAACTTAAAAAGAATACTTTATTCCATTTTATATTACTCAAAGCAAAAAACTCTAAAATGATTAATTTAAAATTTTTGATTAATGAAGTTTTTAATGAATTCAAAATTATAAATAACCTATAAATAATACACTGAAAAACAAATAAATAATATTATTAAAATTACCATTCTTGATATGGGAACTAAATGGAATTATAATGTCCAAGATTCTTAGAGTCCTCCTTATTAGGTTTAGTTAGAAAATATCAGCTAATTACCAAGATGAAATTAGCATGGATAAAAGGAACATTCATCTATTTCTAAATATATTTTAATGCTAATTATGTCCATTGATTTTTGCCTATTTGCATTATCTAAGGGAAAGTTTAGAGTTGAGGGCAAAATTGGTATGAATAGCAATGTTGGAAGAAAAAGAATGGCAGGTAGCAATAGCAGATGTTCTCAAGATTCTCCAAGGGATTTGAGAGATTACTCCAATAACTGTTGAATAATTACTTCCTAAAAGTTAATCTATTGTTAAAAAATCGTTATCATCACCATCATCATCATCATCATCATCATCATCATCATTATCATCAACATCTGAATACTTAAGAAAAGAGATGAGATAATTCATGCTAAGTGGCAATTAAATGGAATAGGGATGGTTTAGAAAAGCTTTGTGAATTACATAAGACTTAATTTCACTCATAAGAGTGGAAAGGATTTAGAGAAATGCTTATAAGAAAGGAAAGGATTTAGAGAAATGCAAAGGAAGGCAGGAAGTGTTCTTTACCTTACCACTGGTGTAAGCAATAATGTTAAAACATGTCTCTACTTTGGAGAAAATGTATAGCATATTTCTCATAAATGAATAAGACTATACTGATTTAGAACTGAGTTGAGTAAAAACATTATATTTACATAGCTATTAATTCAATGCCTCAATTTGCATATTCTTTGTACTTCATTACCATACCTGTCAATCTCTTCTGGACAGCAGCCCTAAAGTGGCAAACACTCAGAAAAAATTACAGGAAGGAAAAAAGCTAACATACCCATGGCTTTAAAATATTACACTACTCATTTTTAGTGGTAGGATATATGGATTTCGTTATAATTTATGAACAAATCCTTTTGGCATTTTTAAGCAATAGAGTTATTGATCACAGTGTTTGAAATAAAACAACATCTTTAATAATTTAAAGAAATTTGAGATTGTAATATAATCATATATATTTTAAAATGGTTTTAGTGAGGAAAATTATTTTGGAGTCTAAGTAAGTATTCCACTTTTTTCTTTATAAAGCATTTTGTGGTGTGATTTTTTAAGATTCAAGTATCATAGAACCAAAATACATAAGTTCTCATTTATGATTAATAGATGAATCACGATTAAGAAGAAATTATTCATAGCTCAGTGATAAAAAACCTTGAACTTTGGAGTGACATACACTTGGATTCAAATCTAAGTTTTTCAATTTAATCCAGTTTGAATTGGTGCCTCTTTCCTCATTAATAAAATGAGGATAATGAGCAATATATATTGTTTAGATTTTGATTTGATTTTTAAGTTGGGTATGTGGTGAGAATTTACTTGATAATGCTTTTCACTATGTATGTAGCATTGTGCCTGATTCAAAGTTAAAGCTCAATAAATGTAAGCAACAAATACCAGTCACCTTTTGCTTGTATCTGTTTTCAAATTTTTTTTTAGTTGTATGTAGATGGACACAATATCTTTATTTTTATTTATTTATTTTTATGTGGTGCTGAGGATTGAACCCAGTGCCTCACACATGCAAGGCAAGCACTCTACCACTAAGCTACAACCCCAGCCCCTTGCTTGCATCTTAATTCCACATTTTGTGTCCTGTAGTTTTGCTATTGGTATAATTAAAAGCCTAGGAGAAATGGGGTACAATCCCTTCAACATGTTCTGTTAACTAATTGTTATCACTGTACTTCCTATACTGTAAGTTCTAGCGCCCCTCAAAATCCTAATACTTTTGAGATTACTCATAGTTCTCTTTCAGAATCCTTCTTGCATTATCAGAGTTACAAAATTAGTTATTTCACTTTTACTCCTTTGCATTTTTTCTATAGGATATTTGAAAGCATAGGAGTTACTGGTTATTTAGATTAACACCTTTTTTCTTACCTCATTCCATGAGGTCTTGATAGGCCATTTACTGTATAATTATATATGGTTATCACAGCTGAATCTAATTATTTATTTATTTAATTTAATTTGTTATACATGCTTTTAGAGTTCAATTCCTTTCATATTACATATAAAGAACACAGTTTTCCAAGTCATTGGATTTACACAAAGTATTTTCATACCATTGGAGTTTTTATACATGCACTTAGTATATTGATGTCAAACTCCTTCTGCCATTGTTTCTATCCCCTTGTCCCTTTCCCTCCCCTCCCCCCTTTTTTCTATTTAACATTCCTTCATTCTTTTCATCCCCTCTCCCTTGCCACTATAATTCAGTATCATCATAGCAAAGGAATTAATCCACCTATATGTATATGTACACACACACACACACACACACTGCTATATGGCTTCCAAGAAATATTGCACATTTCAATCAGTACAATGTAAGGGTGTGAAACAGTTTAAGTATGACAGTTTGAGAAGCTCTTATGAAGAATCCCTTCATGTATTTATAAGATGATGACATATATACTAGTCAAAAGTCATGGAGTACTTTGTAAATACAGAGCATTTGTATCCTCATCTTCACTACAAGGTAGTTAAGTTGTATTCATGGGCACATATATCCATTTAATAGACATCCAATGACATATGCAAAGAGCATAGCTATATCCTTCTATAACTCTGGGTGTGTATGCCTGTGTGTATACCAGGCAAATCATTAGATACTAAAATAATCAAAATACAATACTAATATCAGTAAAATAACAGATTATCGAAGTCAGGAAAAAGAAAAAAGTTATTTACTAGGCAATGATTCAACATTCAATCTATCAAGGTTTGAGTCCTAGTCAGGACAAAGACATTACAGAAGTCCTAAAAACAGATATTGCATGCATGCACGTGTGTGTGTGTGTGTGTGTGTGAGAGAGAGAGAGAGAGAGAGAGAGAGAGAGAGAGAGAGAGAGAGAGAGAGAGAGGGATCGAGGGGGAGAGAGAGAGAGAGAGAGAGAGAGAGAGAGAGAGAGAGAGGGAGAGAGAGAGGTAGATGTGAAGGGACAGGGAGTGAAAGAGAAAGACAAACAGAGTCATATCAGATTTCCATAGGTTTTCTTTCTTTTTTTTTAATATTTATTTGTTTTAGTTGTACACAATGCCTTTTGTTTTTATGTGGTGCTGAGGATTGAACTTGAACCGCGCACATGGTAGGCCAGTGCTCTACCACTGAGCCACAACCCCAGCCCTCCATAGGTTTTCTAATGGAGTAGATAGTTCAATCCTATAGATCTTCATCCAGGGGGATTAAAATACTGCTTCAGTTAGGCATAGGGTCTCTGGTCTAATTCCTAGGTCTTTGATCCACTTTGAGTTTTGTGCATGGTGAGAGATAGGGGTTTAGTTTCATTCTGCTGCATATGGATTTCCAGTTTTCCCAGTACCATTTGTTGAAGAGGCTATCTTTTCTCCAATGTAGTTTTGTGGCACCTTTGTCTAGTATGAGGTAACTGTATTTATGTGGGTTTATCTCTGTGTCCTCTGTTCTGTACCATTGGTCTACAAGTATATTTTGGTGCCAATGCTGTTTTTCTTACTATAGCTTGGTAGTATAGTTTAAGGTCTGGTATTGTGATGCCTCCTGCTTGACTCTTCTTGCTAAGGATTTCTTTGACTATTCTGGGTCTCTTATTTTTCCAAATGAATTTCATGATTGCTTTTTCTATTTCTATAAGGAATGATGTTGAGATTTTAACTGGAATTGCATTAAATCTGTATAGCACTTCAGGTAGTATGGCCATTTTGACAATATTGATTCTGCCTATCCAAGATCAGAGATCTTTCCATCTTCTGAGGTCTTCTTCAATTTCTTTCTTTGATTTTTTTTTTCCTGTTTTCATTGTAGAGGTCTTTCACCTGTCTTGTTAGATTGATTCCCAAGTATTTAACTTATTTATTTATTTATTTTTGAGGCTACTGTGAATGGGGTAGTTTTCCTATTTTTTTTTTTTTTCGAGGATTCATCACTGATGTATAGAAATGCATTTGATTTATGGGTATTGATTTTATATCCTGCTACTTTGCTGAATTAATTTATTATTCTAGAAGTTTTCTGGTAGAATTTTTTGGATCCTCCAAGTATAGAATCATATTGTTGGCAAATAATGATAGTTTGAGTTCTTCTTTTCCTATCCATATCCCTTTAATTTTTTTCTTTTGTCTAATTGCTCTGGTTAGAGTTTCAAAGACTATGTTGAATAGAAGTGGTAAAAGAGGGCATCCCTGTCTTGCTCCTATTTTTAGAGAGAACACTTTCAGTTTTTCCCTACTTAGGATGACGCTGGCCTTGGGTTTAGCATAGATAGCTTTTACAATATTGAGGTATGTTCCTACCCTAGTTTTTCTAGTGTTTTGAACATGAAAGTGTGCTGTATTTTCTCAAATGCTTTCTCTGCATCAATTGATATATCATACGATCCTTATCTTTAAGTCTATTGATGTGATAGATTACCTTAATTGATTTCCATATGTTGAACCAACCTGGAATGAACCTCACTTGATCATAGTGCACTATTTTTTAAATATGTTTTTGTAAGTGATTTGCCAAAATTTTACCGAGAATTTTTGCATCTATGTTCATCAGGGATATTGGTCTGCAATTTTCTTTCTTTGATGTATCTCTCTCTCTCTGGTTATGGTATCAGGGTGATAATAGCTTCATCGAATGTGTTTGGAAGGGTTCCCTCCTTTTCTATTTCATGGAATAATTTGAGGAGTATTGGTATTAATTCCTCTTTATAGGTCTTGTAGAACTCTGCTGAGAATCCATCTGGTCCTGGGCTTTTCTTGGCTGGTAGGCATTTGATGGTGTCTTCTATTTCCTTGTTTGAAGTTGATATGTTTAAGTTTATATATGTCCTCCTGGTTCAGTTTGGGTAGGTCGTATGCCTCTAGAAATTTGTTGGTGTCTTCAAGGTTGTCTGTTGGATTAGGCCCCGACTTCCTTAATAAGGGCAAGAAATGAAATAAGGGCAAGAAATGAAATCAAGAATCAATAATGGGATGGATTCAAACTAAAAAGCTTATTCTCATCAAAAGAAACAATCAAAGAGGTGAACAGAGAGCCTACATTTGGGAGCAAATTTTTGCCACACACATGTCAGATAGAGCACTAATCTCCAGGATATGTTAAGAACTCAAAAAACTTAACTCCAAACAAGCAAACAAACCAATCAATAAGTGGTCTAAGGAGCTGAAAAGACACTTCTAAGAAGAAGATATACATTTGATCAACAAATATATAGAAAAATGTTCAATATCTCTAGTAATTAGAAAAATGCAAATCAAAACTACTCTAAGATTTCATCTCATGCCAGTCAGAATGGCAGTTATCAAGAATACAGACAACAATAAATGATGGTGAGGATGTGGGGGAAAAGGCATACTCGTATATTGCTGGTGGGACTGCAAATTGGTGCAACTAATCTGGAAAGCAGTATGGAGATTCCTTTAAAAACTTGGAATGGAACCACCATGTGATCCCGCTATGCCACTCCTCGGTTTATACCCAAAGGACTTAAAATCGGCATACAATAGTAATGCAGCCACATAATTGTTCATAGAAGCTCAATTCACAATAGCTAAACTATGGAAGCAAACTTGATGCCCTCCAACAGATGAATGGATAAAGAAACTGTAGTATGTACACACAATGGAATTAAAAAAGAATAAAATTATGGCATTTGCAGGTAAATGGATGGAGTTGGAGAATATCATGCTAAGCAAAGTAAGCCAATCCCCAAAACCAAAAGCTGAATGTTCTCTCTGATAAGTGGATGCTGACCCATAAGGTGGGGTGGGCATGAGGAGAATGCAGGAACTTTGTTGATTGGGCAAAGGATTGGGAAGAAAGAGGAGGGGGGCCTGGGGGTAGGAAAGATGGTGGAATGAGGTGAACATCATTACCCTAGGTAAATGTATGACTGCACCTGTGGTGCAACTCTACATGATGTACAACCAGAGAAGTGAAAAGTTGTGTTCCATTTGTGTACAATGAATTGAAATGCATTCTACTATCATGTATAACTAATTAGAACAACAACAAAACCCAAACTGCTTTACTTGTCCTGGAGCTCTCTTTCTTTTATTGCTGTTTTCCTGTGGTGGGGTGTCCAGTCTTCTGTCACTATGACTGCAGCACCTTCCTGCTCTGTCTGCTTGTCTCATTCTCTGTAGTTCTGACTGACTTGACTGATCATGCTTGAGTGACAGCAAACTTGGGTACAGATGTTAATGCTCTGTCTTGGATTCTGGGTATAAAGTATGTATTTTGACAATGTAAAACATTAAAATTTTAAAACTAGGACAGATATAGCTAATATTTTAGAGGAAATCTTGATGATACAAATTGCATTTCATTACAAATAATTCTAGTAAATTGAAAAAGTAATTACCAGTTTGGTGAAAGAAATGTAATGTGGTGGTTTGGCTTCCAATCAGGCATTTAAAACATTTTCCAGCTAATAAATAAAATTGTGAAATTAAAACCAAAAATACCATGAACTCAACAAGGATTAGGAAATGTTAATATACAGAAACATTCAAATTTGTAATCAGTAGGAGGGTGAAAATCAAAGGGCCATTCAATCATTATTAAAGAAAGGGTTTGTGAATTCATTATAGATTAATCTCATTTTCATTTCTGATTGGTAGTTTAAGACAAGTTATACATAATACATATGAATGTTGGCAATGCATTTAACATAGGAATTCATGAACATTTGAAAGATTGCCCTGTTCACTGAGAGAACATACAGCTTTGGGAGGAACACAGAGAGCAGGGAAGGGAGAGGGAATCTGTGTAGTGTCTATTAGCACAGCAGAACGGATCCCAGCACAGATAAGATGGTGATAGCTCAACAGCCCTCACAACCCTGCCACTATATCTTTGTGGATAAGATGCAGAACACACTGATATTGGTATAGGACAGTGAGTTGAGAGACAGATGATTGCTGATTAATGGATCATTGTCTACTATGGTAAAGTCTTGAACAATGGGTTTCTAAGCTCTGTTCCTTTAAAAATGTCCCATTCTCCAGTTTTATCAATAGTTTTCCTGAACACACAGAAGTCATGATCATTTTATTTGTAAATGACACAAATGTAGATTGGAAGTAAATACATTGGACGTGAATTTGGATTCTAAATATTTTGCCATGATTGAAGAATGGCCTGAATCAAAGAGGAAATTTAATGAGTAATGCTCTACACTTACCCTAAAAAAATTAAAAGACAAAACAACAGAACTTCAGTTAGAATGAAATTAAAAATCAGTGAATTGGTGTATTTTGTGTAAAAATAATTTTAAGGACCTGCATAACTCTGAGATGACACAAATTAATATGATCTATGACTACCACAAATTAATTTAAGATGCACTGATGCAGGCCTCATGCAAAGAACAAGGCTAGACTAGACTGTGATAATAATTAATGAATGCAGTGCTGTTCCTGGAAATACAGTGTACATGGAACAAAAAAGTAAACTCACTCTTGTCAATTTTGTGTCCAGCTACATGAATCATATTTTAAAGGAATGACAGACATTCTAAAATTCCTTAGAATGGGGAAAGGAAAAAGGTATGTAAAACACCTCAATGATATAGGTACTGAAGCACATGCTAATGGTTATGTGTGGAAGAAGATGACAAGTACATATCAAAGGTAAGGCCCCAGGGTTTAGTGAGTCGACTCACCAATGACTTACTGGGGTCCAAGTACCAGATGATGCCAGGAGGAGACACAGTGTGTTTGAAATCCATGCCCATAAAATGACAACTTTTCTCAGGAAATGCCTTTTAGTCACAGATGTTATCAGTGGAGACTAGACTGCCCAGAGGGAACAGCATAATGAAAGTGACGATAGGTGAATTGCTGCAGGGAAGCTAGGAATTATCAATAACATACCTTAAATGTCAGAAATGATTTTTATGACAACGTCTAACTGTGGTAGATTGCATATTATTCTCAATTATCAGAAAAATCATCTTTGACATTTAAGGTACATCTCTCACAGCAGACAATGCGGTCCTATGGCAATTGACAGAGATATATAATCGTTCAGGGAGACCCACAGGATTTGTGGTGCTTCCTTGTGAGAAGAGCATTCTTTACTTTAGGCTTGGCTGTGTGACTTGCTTCTGCCAAAGGAATGCAAAGGGATATGACATGGTGCACTGGCATGAAGCTTTAAGAGCTATTGGAAGGTTCTGCCAGTATGCATTTCCTTTTGTCATGAGAATGAAATAGGAGCTGCATACCCATCTACATTCCAGGTGGCAAGATAGATGGCACACAGCTGAAGGCTTGTTGAAGGTGCCCAACCAAAGTCCAATGGGGGGAATAAACACATCTTTGTTCTTGTAGGTCACTAAAATTTGGGGGCCTTTCGTTACTGAAAACTTTTCTGAAATAATCTGATGAAATAACAGGGAATTCAGACAAAGTAGCTGTCACAGGGCATGTAAAGGAGACCCATGGAGAGGTCCCATCAGTGTTCCATGACACCATTTGGCTGGTTAAGCTTAAATAAGAAGCTTATAACATTGTAACTTTGTCAAGAGATCTAGAGAAGACAGGATAACTATCAATAAGGGTATAAGAAGGTTTAGAGATATTTAGTTGTCTATAGAAGGTAGCATTAGAACAATATAAAAGATTTGTTCTTAACTTAAAGAGAAACTATGTAGTTATTAGAAATATTTAAAAGTAGCATGGCTTCTTTTGAGCTGGGATGTTTCCCAACACTAAAGCCATACAGAGATGAAATGATTGCTTTTCTGGGATATTGGAGAGAAAACACTGGGCTAAAGATTCAATATATATTATAATGTAACATAATGACTAAGATCCTCTTATACATTTGTAAGAGGCCAAAATGGTAAAGAATGGTAAAATATGTCTTTGATTTATTTCCTCTTCATGTCCTTTCCCTGTTTTTAATCACTACCCACACTAAATACTAGGTCTTTTTTACTATTTCTTTCTGCAGTTTATGTAAGAGATTTGGACACATCATCAATGTAATGAGGACCTTGTAGAAAAATATTAGATAAGAGGCCTAATCTTAGCTCTACTTTTCATGCACAATCTCCTCTGGAGTAGATCATTCTTATCTCTCTGAGTTTTGCTTGTTTATTAACTAGGCATAAGAATACTTCATAGTGATGTAAGTAAAGTAGGTCAAAGCCTTTATAAATAATGTAGGAATACAAAAATGTACACAGCTATTATCATCATTATCTTCTTTATCCTCCTCCTCCTTCTCATCATCTCACTGTAGATAATTATACTCAAAAAAGATTACATCCTGATAACAATGTTAAATAAAAAGAAATGATTACTCAGTGTGGAAATATAAGTGGGGATTATTCTTTTTCCAACAAAGAGGTAATCCTTACCAGGAATATGTCAAACTATAATTCACATGTAGATGAAAGATTTCCTTAAGGGAAAAGGCAATTATTTAGGCATTGAAATTAGACAATTAGACCTATTTAAAATATCTGTAGTAATTCACTGTAGGGTATGTTGACTGAAAAAAAAAAAAAAGATTTAATGCAAGTTTGCTCCTCATTCCTATACACCCAAAATCTTTCTTCCCATTAATGATTTTCAAATGAAAATTGATGGCACTGAATTGATCAATAGAGCAAAATCCAATGAAGATGAAAGGCAGAAAAGTGAAACTTCAAAGAAACATGGGAATGTTGGAAGCATGCTTCATAACAAATTTGAGTAGTTACTAATCAAAAGTTTCAAAAAGTAATTGAAAGACAATATGGAGAAAGTTGGTGAGGATTTAATATAGTATTTGCTCTGTCCATTTTTATCCCGTGCTGCTGCTTAATAAGTTTCTAACCCTCCTAGTATGTTCAGAGTGCTATAATAAAGTATGATAAACTGGATAACTTACAAGTAATACACGCTTATTTCTTAGAGATTGGAGGCTGTCCAGGATCAAGCCACCAACAGATTTGTTGTCTGGCAAGGGGTGCTTTCTTGTTCATGAACAGCACCTTCTGCTGGGTCTTCACATGGTGGGAGGGACGAAAGAGTGTATAAGGACCTACATTTTAAGGGTACCAATGCCATTCATGAGATCTCTACCATTATGATCTAATGACCTTGCAAAAGCTCCACCTCTTAATACTATTGCCTTGGGGATTAGAATTTCAACATACAAATTTTAGGTGGACACCAACCTTCAGATCTTAGCACCTAATCTTCAGGTACTAAGTACACTCATTTTCCTACACTGGTACATGTTTGCATACCATGTGTGTCAAGCTTTCCATCACTGTGACAAAATACCTGAAGTTATCAACTTAAAAGAAAGAAACATTTATTTTGGTACAAAGTTTCAGAAGTTTTTATTCTATGGTTGTTTGGAATTTTGGGGGGACATATAATGAGGCAGAACATCATGGTGGGGAGCTCATGGTAGAAAAGCTGCTCAAGACATGATGGGATGGGAAACAGAAAAGAAGGGAAAGAGTGAAAAGGATCAGGTCCCAATATCCCCTTGAAGGGCACACCTTCAATGTGCGGACTTCCTCTATTAGTTCCTGCCATGGAAAAGTTCCACCATCTCCCAATACCACCACAGCCAGGATATCAAGCCTTTAAAACATGGCCTTTGGGGGGCATTTAAGATCCATACCATTGCACCATGTTCGGCTTTCTCCCAGCCTTTCTTCTTATTTCCATTCTCACCTACTCCCATGTTGCTGAATTGCCTTATCTTTCATTATCAAATTCTTTACTCTTTCAATACTTTTATTTTGAGGGATCATTTAAGTAATCTGCCAATATGTAACTGATAACCAAGAGTTATGACATTGTGAAATAGGCTGTTTATGATTGAATTTATGGTAAAATTTAAGACAGTATAACAAGCAAAGTGATTTATTAATTAGAGTGGAGAGAGTATTGGTGATAAGGTAAGTGCTTCAAATATCATTGCAATTAAATTATAATATTAGATTTATCTGGATATTTAACTATAGCAAAGGCAGGGAAAGGTATAAATTATTACTTTGACTCTTAGAAAGGGATAGATTAAAGATTAAGCACTACGATTAGAAAAGGCTCTTTAAATTGTTTTCTCCTTTTACTTTCCGGTACGCTACATGAGAAATAAATTTTCTATGTTATTGTTATTGCTCTGTAATTTATGCAATTCTTTCTGACAGTTTCTAAATGCCATCTATTTTCATGTACTATGTTAACAGCAGTTGCTGCATTTGGGTATGGAGTATATACTTTTTCATGGGCAATATACCTTCTGAAGACAAAAAGAGTTTGACAAGCACACTTTAGAAGGATTTTTTAAAATGCACATTATATTCTCTTTATAATGTGCTTGAAATCCTGAAAATTTACTTGTGTTGTGATAGGAGGAAATATAAGTTTAAAAATAGTGTCTCTCCCCCCCCCTCTTTTCTATTTACTGTATATTGTCAAAATGGATGTGTGGTGGTATAATAAATGTAGCCAATTTCTTGAAGCTAATAACTAATCCTGAGTGAATCTGAACCAATGCTATAGTCCATTAAGTTTCGAACTATAGTTATAATTTTCTTTAACAGACCCAGATACAGGCTATATTTTTTTTCATTATCATAAACCTGAAGAGGAGACTAAAAGTGGGAAAAGATAGAGGTTTACATAATTCACACAGAGGCTCTTGTTAAAGGCAAGAAGGAGTGGATTAGAAAATCTGAATCTGCTTTATGGTTCTGATATCCTCCTTGACTATTAAATATGCAGGACTTGAAAACATAAGACACTTATGGAAATAAGTCAGGAAGGAACCAGGTCTCAAAACAGTACAAGCAACAGAAAATAAATGGTCTTTAAAGTCTTAGTAAATGCACATGTTGCTGCCACTAACTAGATTATGTGAAACAGAACAGAAGGTAGCTTTACTAGAGCAAAATATTTTGATTTAATACCAAAGCACCAAAAAGCGCATCTCTAGTGTGAGCAATACCTTAAGCTTTACTACTTTAAAAAATTATTTGGATTTTTACCACATTTAAAAGAGAAAACCAATATAAATCAAGTGCCCTTTCTTTTCAGGTGCACAGCTTATAGAAATATGTTTATTTTGTATCCCTGTATTTGCATACATACCACTCTCTTTGTTTCTTTGATAAAAGTTTTATGGGCAATAAATTATAAATCATGCTTATGTATAATTTATCCCTTTAAATACATATTTTATTTTTGGGCTTTTTAAATGAAAACCGTCTTTAGCTTTGTATTTTTAAGAGATTCAAATTCAATACTTTAAGAAATTCATGAATAAAGCATGTTTCAACCTTCATTTGCATTTTTATAGTGTCTGCTGTAGAACAGTATAGATTTTGCTTTCTGAGTGTACTCTTTCAAGCAGACACGATTCCCTTAAGAATAAGCCTTGAGAAGATTCACTTGCCCTTCATAAAACATACATTTCATTATCTTCCTATAAATTGGACACTTCCCTAACATGGTTGTGCATTTGTGTCTACTCCCTGAATATTGTAATATCCTCTAGTTCACATACACACACTACACAAACTGAAAATGGCCATTTCATTGTGTTGAATTGAATGGCAAGTGACCTGACATGAATCCAAAATGCCATCTACCTCCAAGAAGATAATCTTAAGATTGTAAAATCTTTTAAGTTAAAAAATCATATGGGAAATTAGTTTTTCTTAGCTGCGATTACATTTTAGGCTAGGCTTAATGTTAGTATTATTGCTTAAAGTAGCTATTAGTTTAGAGTATTAAGAATACTAAACCAAAGAACTTTTGTTGACAAGCTACAAGGGAACAGGCTTCGCCCATTCTTATCAATAAAAAAGCTCAGAACTGCAATATATCTAGATGGGCTCCTCTAGAGTTGGATACTAACAGATAGTGTAGATAGCATTCATTTTTTTTTTTTTTTTTTCAGTCCCTTTCTCATAGGCCTATTTCTTAGCAGTTACTGCTAATCTGGGAGCTTTTTTTGGTTTGGTACTTATGGGAGGATATGCATTTCCCTTGAGGCTAAGGCTTTGAATGAGAAGAGATACTTGGGTTTTACTGGAGGCACCACCCTACTGTCTAAGGACTAAGATTTGTCACCACCATCGCCCCCTCTCATTCATTCCTCTTTTTTTCTGATGTCATAAAGCTCAACAGTCATCTTTGGACAATCATTTTTTTCTTAACTAAATATCTGTTTCCTTTATGTGCTTAAACATGTCCCCTGAAAAGATATATTGAAGTGCTACACCCAGTACCTCAGAATGTGACCTTATTTGAGAATAGTGTTTTTTCAGTAGAAATAATCAAGCTGAACTAGGGTGGGCCGTAATCCAAAATAAAGGAAAAATTTAGACACAGATATAAACACACACACACACACACACACACACACACACACACAGTAGACAATACAAAGAAACAAAGGGAAAGCTCCAATATAAAGACAAAGGCTGAGGAATAACTGTGCCTACCAGAATCTAGGAGAGAAGCATATAACAGTTTCTTGCCCAACACCTTCAGAGGGAATATGGACCCACCCCATGCTTCGAACTTGGAATTGTTTTTTGTACCAAATATTTGATAATAAATTTCCTTTTGTTTTAAACCAAAAGTTTGTTGCACTTTATTGTAAATGCCCTGGAGGATTAATGCAGTTTCTTATTGCTCTTAAGATAAATCTTGCCAGATATAGTGGGTGATACACACCAGTAATTCAAGCTGCTTGGGAGGCTGTACAGCTACCTCAAGGCCAGCCTGAGCAATTTAGAGAGACCCATCTCGATATTTAAAAAGGGCTGGGAATGTGCTCAGAGGTAAAGTGTTTGCTAGTATGTTCAAGGACCTGGATTTAATCCCTAGCACCACTCTTCTCCCCAGCCATCTCCCCCCCCCCCCAACACACACACACACACACACACACACACACAAACACACAGACACATTCAGGGATAAATCTTGTCTTCTTAAAAGTAAATGAAAGGAGGCCTTTCAGTGTCAGAAACCTACAGCATCTGCATTCAGAAAGCCTCCCTTCCTACTCTATCATGCAAAAATAGTCTTTCAATTCCTCAAAATGTCTCAATTTTTATTGTCTCTTACCTACAACATTCTTCATTCTCCTCCCTGCAAATTTAACACTGTCCTTTCCCCTGACACTTCCCCACCTCAAATTCTTCTTCTGCTTCTCAATCTTCTTTTAGGCCCGAACATCAATATTACTTTTAAAAAAGACCTTTCTTGTTTTTTTCTAATCTCCTATAATACCCTACTTCTCTTCGATAAAACTCATTTAACAAATTTAATGTCTACTTTCTTGCAAGGGTGAGTTTTTCTTAAGGGAAACTACCATATGTACCTTGTTCCTGCTTTGTCTATAGTAATTACCAGCTGGCCCTTAAATACTTATTTAACAGATGAACAATAGAATGGTAGCATGTCATCTGCTCCCTTCCTGCTCCTTCCTCTTGGTTGTTCTCTGTTATAAGGAAGTGTATCCTAGGGATGTTATAACACATTTCCACAAACTATGTGCCTTAAAACACATTTATTCTATCATAGTTTTGGAATCCAGGAGTCTAAAATTCAGCTACACTTCCTTGTAAGGATGAGAGTACTTCTCTGCATCTTCTAACTTCCACTGCATTCTTTGATTTGTGTCAATGAATGCCATTCTCTGCCTGTCTTCCCATGACTTCTTTATGTCCCCATGTCTCATGATTTCCTCTTCCTTTATCTTATAAGATCACCTGTCATTGGATTTTGAGTACTCTCTAAGTTTAGGATGATCTCATTTTGAGATCTTTAACTTAATTTCATCGGCATTACCCTCCATAAGTACTTTCCTTTCTCCCAGTAAGATCATATTCACAGGATATAAGAGTCTGGATATGAACATATCTTTTGGAGATTGTTAGGGTCCAGTTTCGCTAGTTTCCCACGAACCACAAAGAAGCCGATCAGTAATGTAATACACAAACGGAGTTTATTGAGCCAGCTAGCTGGGGTCAAGCTCTCCTGCAGACACGCAGGAAGCCCAAGACCCCGAACAAAGGAAAGCCTCAGATTATATAGCATTACCTACCTCATTGCCCACGCCTGCGAAATTCACCCTGAACAAAGAGAAGCCTCGGATTACCTACATCCTTGTTGGAGCAAATAGCCCGCACATGCGAAATTCAAATAGCCTGCCTCCGGGCTTAACATCCTAGCTCACCTGGGGGGGGGGGGGGGGGGGGGTTACTATCCTAACATTCCAGCATCCCAGGGGGGCCTCCATTACTATCCTAACAAGATCACTATTTAACTTAGTAGAGGGTAAGACTGATTAAGAGATTTTATGAGATCTATGAAAATGTGGACATAAGCTAAGCTGCTTTGGGGTCTAGGCAAAAGTGTTGCATGAAGTGGAATTAAAGTATTTTTTTACTGTTACATGGACTCCAGTAGTCTTGTGCAGTCTGGAGGCTTACTGACACAAGAGGACATTACCTACGGTATAGACATTGACCTTCTTTCACTGGAAGAAACTGAAAATTTCTGATGTTCTTTCTAGGAGTTTCACATGCAGAAGACATGAGCAAATAAAAGTTTCAGAAGGGAAAAAAGTTGGATAGTGGACATTTGAGGAGATTGCAGCTGAAAGGGGTTTCTGGGGAATCTCTGAAATGACAGGGTAATGGCTTGAAGGGGGCAAAGCAATAATCTTGACATGGGGAATGAATGCAAAGGTGAGTCTATTTTTATCCATAGTCTGGTAAGCTAGGTGACATTTAGGCTATAGTATAATTCAAACAAAAAATGAAGTACTTCATTATTATATAAAATAAAATAAAAGGAACTTTTAATTAATCAAATTAATGTGAGAAAATGAGATGAATAGATGAGGTTCACAGACTCTCTACTTAATTTTAGCCTTAAATTCACCATTTTTTCCCTTCATTAACAATACTATAATATATAAAATCAATGAGTGATTTAGGTCTTTCTCTCTTTGATTGAAATCTCCCCCTAGTGAGGCTAATTAGCAATAGCAATATTAAAAAGTACAATCAATCCATCTCATATGTAAGGGGAATAACTCATTGACTTAATTACTAGCCCACTATGGTGTCCTAAATAACCCAGGACTAAAATAGAGAATATCACCAAAAGGTATCATATTGTACATTATTAGTCATTTCTGTTTGTCATAATGATTTTTTTTCCTGATAATTTCTAATATAATTTCTTGAGGCACTGCTCTTTTGTGCAAAATACTTAAATTAGTATGATATATAGGGGGTAAAGGCACAAAGAAAAACATAGAATCACAATTCCAGGTTTGAGTACTAAATAGTCACATAATCTAGAGTACATTCTCTGATCTTTGTGATAAATTGAGGCCCTCCTAGTTCCATGACACTGGTTCTAAATAGGATGTATACATCAGGATTTGTCTGGCTTTTTCAGCAGTCTCTTTACAGGGTGGATCTGTGTGTAACATGGTGAATGAGGGTGTTCTTTACACCAAAGGATCAGCTGAAAGGTTTTGGCAATGATCCTGAAATCTACAAGAGATGACTTCACAGGGAGTCTCAAAGGGAACAGAGTTAAATTAGTCCACTTTGCCTGGGGCTAACCACACCAGGGAGTAAAGCAGAAAGAGAATAAAGGAGTAGAAGTTATTAGATCTCATACATAGAAGAAAATGAATCTTAGGATAATATTTTAACCTTAAATTTACCAGTCAAATTATAGAAACTAGTATCATGCTTATGAAGAATATACCATTTCATGATCCTTTCATTATCTCTTGAAAACAAAGTTCAGAATGTACCCTATGTGAATAATTAACAAATCCTTTTCTCTCTCCTTTCTTCTGTCTCTTCCTTCCCCTCTCTTTCTCTCTTCTTTTTTCCTTTCTTATACTAAAATTATTCTATAAGAAACAAAGACCTTCCTCAATCTTTTTTTTTTTTTTTTTTTTTTTTTCTTTTGGTACCAGGGATTGAACTCAGGGGCACTCGACCACTGGGCCACAACCCCAGCCCTTTTTTGCATTTTATTAGAGACAGGGTCTCACTGAGTTGCTAAGTGCCTCACCATTGCTGAGGCTGGCATTGCGATCCTCCTGCCTCAGCCTCCCAAGTGCTAGGATTACAGGCGTGCACCACCAGCGCCTGGCTACCTTCCTCAATCTTTAAGTTAGATTTAGTTGGGGTGCATATCTACATTAGAGGTAAGAATTTCTTTTCTTAAAATGTACTTACTTACTTAATTAATTAACTTTACTAATTAATTTTATTTTTTATTTTGCTTTTTTATTTTTATAGTTGCATTATAATTATACATAACAGTGGGACTCATTGTTACATATTCATACATGAAAGGTGAGCATTTCTTACCTTTTGTTTATAACATGTATTTCAAATTCATACCAATAATTTGGAATCTACCCTAGATGAAAAAGAAATGAAAGAAAACAGTGGAAGCAATTTCTTCAAGAGAAATACTTCCGAACTAGAAAGTTTAGCACTCCCTTTTTCAGCCAGACCAAGTGAGTCAGCAAAATAAGAAACATTCTTATCAATACTTAATATCAAAACCAGTTCTCTGTTTTAAAACATAATTTTAAGTAAGTTGCATTCTCTCATATTTTTTGGCTAATCCAAAAAAATGATTGTCTGGTACATTTTGATATGTTACTACATAATTACTATATTGTGAAACTTACAAAGGTTTTTGGAATAGCCATTAAAACTAAAATAAGAAGTGGTAAAGTTAATAAATTGAGAGAAAATTAGAACTTATCCATTTTACAAACATATATGGCATGTTAGCAATGTTATTTATATGTTTAAGGCATCAATCAAATACAAATAATTTAGATTTGCAAAAGAAATAAATGTGAAATGAGCCACAATAGTTTTATAATAACAAGTAGTATAGAAAACTATGATATATTTAGTAATTTTACCTCTAAAATTTTATAGAGATTTTCAAAACAGATAATAAATAATAGCAATTATTTAATAATATCTCACTTTTCCTGGGATTAACATGTTGCCAGATACTGTCTACACACTTTTTTTCGAATTATTTCCTCAAATATTTACCACCTTTATACTCCTGGGCCTCTTCTGGTTTCCAGTGTAGTGTCTAAGGAACTTGGAAGTTTTCACTTTACCTAA
Organism: Tamias sibiricus; assembly: GCA_025594165.1. Classification (NCBI taxonomy): domain Eukaryota; kingdom Metazoa; phylum Chordata; class Mammalia; order Rodentia; family Sciuridae; genus Tamias; species Tamias sibiricus. Next base: position 36,025,752 of record CM046668.1, read on the forward strand.
CAGCAAGTAAAAATCTCAGCCAAAATAGAAATTAGCAATTCTTCTTAGATATATCAGAAAACAGAGGTCACAAAGCAAATGGTTGCCCATAAACTTGGAGCAATAGAAAACAAAAGAGATCACAGTTTACCAGACCAGAAAACCATTAGCAGCAATGTAAACAGGAACTCATGCTAGGATAGGAAAACCTAAACTGTAGCTGGTGAATTGCTGGTGGTTCAGTGTGGGCAAGTAGTCATTTTGAAATATATGCAAAGGACTATTCTGGAGAAAAATATTTATCAGAGCCCAACATCATTACTGGTATATTATCAGAGACTAGTCAATCTAGGGGAGAGAAATATCCAGTTTCAGCCCCTCTTAGCCATTCTGTTCTACTTGAAGAGGGGATAAATCTAATAAACATTTGTGAATGTTACTTTGAAGGTCACCAAGTAGGGGCAGAAGTGCCTTAAAAAACTGAGACCTAATCACAGGACTATAGAAAGCTTCCTGTCTCAGCTCAGCTCAGCATCACATTACTGTGGACCTAACTTTATGATTGTACTGATACTGGTGTTAAGAATCAGGACTGAGTCCCATTCCCCTGGTGTTAAAGATTGAACACCTGGGAAATGCAAGACAAGTGCAAAAAGTTTTATTTAAAGGATAGAACAGAGATAGAGTGCAGAAACACACACACACACACACACACACACACACACACACACACACACACACACACACACACAGGGGGTGGGGTGGGGAACAGAGGCTCCTACACAGAGGAGGGGTCCAAGTCAGTGACTGAGGGAGTGTGAGTGTTCTGCCTTTTTATAGATTTTAGATTTCCTTTGTTCTCATTCCCCATTTTCCCCATTTGCCTCTTATCTTGCCCACAAGACCAAAAGGTGGGTCAAAAGGTGAGAAAGGAGCTGTCCATGGGTACAAGCAGGAAGGGAGTAGCCCAGGGGGCATTCATTCACAATCCTTGCAGGGAAAAAAAAAAATTCCCTGGTGACAGGTAACCTTGGCAACAGGTTGGAGGAGGGTGAAGTGCTCTGGAGGTATTAGAATTTTATTTCCTCTTGAATCAGCCCCCATCTTCCTGATCCAATCATTCATTACCTACACTAACTGTCCTTTTGCCCCCCCCACCCTGCCTCAGTACCTTTTACCCAGGACACCTACCATATCTGCTTTTCCCAAAAGCTTATAAGGCATATTGAAAGGCAAAAAGCACAGTTTGAAGAGACATAGTATGAATTAGAACCAAACTCTGATGTTGCAGGCATGTTGGAACTATCAAACTGAGAATTTAAAACAACCATGATTAATAAATATGCTAAGGGCTCTGCAGGAAAAATTAGACCAGATTCATTCAAGAACAGATGAGAATATAAGCAGAAAGGTGGAAATTCTTAGGAAAAAAAAAAGGAAAGAAACTCTAGACATCAAAAACATAGTAACAGAAATGGAGAATGCTTTTGTGAAGCTAATAGTACTGGACACTCCTGAGGAGAGAATCCTCGAGAGTGAAGATCTGTCTGATCCCTGGAAAGTAGTTCATGGGGCAACTCAGGTCACACAGCTTTAAAGTAGCAGAGCCCAGATTCCCATCCTGATTTGCCTAGTTCCAAAGTACGTGCTAAATCACTTCACAAAATTTGCTTTCTTGCTTCTTTATTTTTAACATAACCTAATGGCATCATCAGACAAATATATAAGGAATGGTAGAATAATACATGTTGACAAGGAAAAGTACTGATACGTTCTTAAGGAAAAATGAAATCTTTAAAAAATATGTTCAGTTTGATCCAAGAGTTGTAACATATGTATTTTCTATATGTGTTGAAAAAAATAAAAGGATGTTACTCACTTGCCTGATGGTGTTTAATTTTGAACAGTGGAATTATGGACGAGTTCTCTCTCTCTCTCTCTCTCTCTCTCTCTCTCTCTCTTTCTCTCTCTTTGTTTTCCTTTTCTGGTTTTCTTAGGGCTTTTCTGCATCCCTGAATATTTCAGAAATGCATATGTCTTAGTCAGTTTTCTGTTGCTAATAACACAATACAACAAGCTGGTTAAATCTTAAAGACCAGAGGTTTACTGGGCTCTTGTTTCTGCATCTGGTGATGACCTTTGCTGGCAGAATCCAAGGTGTAGCAGGGTATTACCTGGGAGGAGATAGGGAGAGAAATACAGAGAGATGAGAGGGGGTGGGGTGTGAGAGAGAGAGAGAGAGAGAGAGAGAGAGTTCTTTCTGTCCTTCTTCTTATAAAGCCACCAGGATTCAATCATAATGGTTCCCAAAGGACCCACCTCTAAGCACCACCTTCTGATGAAGTCTCCACCCTCTTGATACCTCACAATGGGGATTATATTTCAACACACGAACATTGACAGAGATATTCAAACCATACCCAAACCATAACTGCATGTATATGGCTTGTGTATTAACAGTTAAAACCCTTTTTGAAAGCAGCAATAATAAAAGCAAAAACAAAAAGATGCAGAATATTCAAAATTAAAACATAAACCATGTGTGAGCAAGCAAGCCCAGGAGAAGGGATTGAGTAATCTGTAATAAAACACTTAACATTTCATTAAAAATAATATGGCTTATGATTTAGAGTATTTACATGATTTCTAGAATTGTAAATTCCAGTATTAATAACGAATCCTCAAGAAAATTTGTCCTTATTCTCTATGCCTTAGGCTCCTTGTAACTCTCCATCATTTTATAATACTAATGATGGTTGATAATATTTGAAGGGAGTAATGTTTATGCAGCAATGGATGTTGTTACATTCTCAGCTTCAACAGGGATCCTTTCCTTCCCCATTTCTATGGTTCATATGTCTCAAAAGTGTATGTCACTCAGGTAGAAAATATAATAGATATGGAGAAGTAAAGGTTTTTATTTTTTCAAACTTGTCACCTTCATAGAGAAAATGACTCTTTATTTTGCAACTCAGACAGGAGGCAAACAGCACATGGCACTGCTGACTGAGCTGCAAAATCAAAATTGACAAATCCTGGAGGAGAAGAAACTTACCATTGCAAAGTCAGGCATCGCTGTTCACACTGCTGGGCTTCCCTGGTGTCCTGCTGCTGCTGCTCAGCAGCCCCCAAGGTCCAGGTGACATTAGGCTAGCTTTTCAGAGAAGTCCAAAAGGAAAACTAATTTTATCATAAGGAAATAAAAGTGTTGGCACAGAAGAACAGGCGCTCTTGCTGCTCTCGTTATGATGAAGGGTCAGAGAGAGAGGCTGATGCTAAAACTCAGCATGGGGCATAAGAAAAGGAGGAAGAATTGAATTTCTTTTCACTACAATGTTCTTGAAATAAAACATAATTCAAGAGTTAATAGCAAAGACTCAATGATGGCAAGTGTGCTGTTAAAATGTTGTGCTCATACATCATTGATAGCAGTGAAATTCAGCTCAACTCTTTTGGAAGATGTTTTGACAAAACCATGAAGAACTATATTTATGCTTATATATTTTAATATGTATGCAATGCTATTTACTATCTAGATACTCACATTGGTGCTGTGTATTGGAAAATTAGAGCTTGCTAAAGATATATTGATTTTGGATTATTTGTTCAACGATTAAGAAGATATCATATCCACGTGGTATGGTTATTGAATAGCATATGCACGTGATGGATTATTCAGTGGTTAATAAATAGCTATCAACTTGATGGACCTGTCTGCAGCCATCCTAGGGTCAGTTATGCAGAATAGTAAGGAACACAAGAAATGCCTAGAATAATGCTACTTTGGTCAGAACAACCAACATATAAGTATGCATACAGTGGCTGAAATTCTATGAAAAAATTTGTGAATTCAAAGATAAAGATGATAAGAGATAGACAAATTAAAATAATTGTGCTAAAGAAATAAATTAAGGCAAATTTTACTTTTTCTATCTTTAAGACTTCAGAAAGTCACATTTGCCTTATTGAAAGAAGAAAAACATAAAATGATCAAATAGGATTTAATTCTTGTGTGTGTGGAATAGCATTCAGATTAATTGCCAGAAAGCATTTGATAAGTGACTCATTTTAGAATTTGATTTTGTAACTTATGTGATCAAATCAACATTAAGCAAATAGGCATATAATCACTTCCAATTTGTATTAAATCTCCTGTTACTGATGTGACATGCACAGATTTAAGGTAAAGAAAGAACAGAAGCCTGTAGGTTTCACAAGTAAGCTGCTTCTCTACAATGATTGTTTCCCAAAATGTCTCCAGTTAACACATAACATAAGTGGAAAATGGAACTGTTTGTATGGTACACTTCATACATAGTGAAAGATGTACTCATGGGACAGACCGAGAGGACAGGATTGGCGTGAAATTCATTTGCATTAGCTTGTCCCTTGCCCCACTTGTATTATAAGTACTGTGAGGATTAATTGTTCATCATAGAGCAAGAAGGCAAATTTGGTGGGAAATATGTAAATATGTTTTTCTGTGTATGTGTGTGAAAGAGAGAAAGATAGATACGGACAGAGGCAGAGGAAGAGAGAGAGAATTCACATGCACTGGAATTGAGTAATGGGAGTTCACAGAAAATCATCTTTCTGCTGTGTTCTCCCAATATTGTCAAAACTAGGTTTTCTTGGATAATTGTGGAAAGAGTTCTCACCTCTCTCCTTGCAAATCACTGCAAGGTGCACTGCTCTGCCTATGAAATTGAAAGTAAAGCAACAGGCAGCCTCTAGTTACTTGGGTAACACATTTATAGGCTTATAATCTCTTTATTTCCTTTTTTCATTCATTCCTTAATAAAGTCATCTGCAGTTAAGAAATAGCTGTTAAGATTCATATCTTGTATAGTTAAAGATGAGTTCATGACCCTTGGCTTATTAGTGAACAGAGAAAATAAGTAAGGAGAAAATGTGCTCTAGGAATCTTCCAAATGTGGAAAATGATAATTAGAAAGAACAAGAACCAACCTTACTTGAAACAACATATAAAGAAAAAGGAAAACAACAACAACAATGTAATATCACAGGGTTTTATAAGTCTATGGAAACATCAAAGAATTTATCCTCTTTTTGCTAGTCATAGTATAAAGTTAAAAGACAATAATGGTAAGAATCAGGTATTAATTTTAGATTGTTAAGGTATAAACATAATGTCCTCTCATCTCCGTTTTCTTTAAAATTTGGTTCTTAAATTAAAAACAATATTTGAAAGATCTGTTCAGCATAACTGAAGCTGAGAAATTTATTGACTACTCATTTCATCAATTTCTTTCAGCATATAAATTGCTATTCAAGAGTCTTTAAGCCTGTTTAACACAAGTAAGTTAGAAAAGTTATTACTATGGATCTCCTATTATCATCTAGAATGATAATTTTCAAAGTATTTTCTTGAGAGCTGTGTACTTTAGAGATTCTGCCTATCTTCAATCTAATTTTTATTTTTATGTGATTTGTTATTAAAATTTATGATAAATAAACATAATTCTCAAATGCATTTACCAGATATTAACAATTTAGAAATTACTGATATATTGTTTTATCTGCATCAAAAAATTGTGTCTTACCATCCTTACCTGATTGAGTAATGTCTTCTGATTATTAAGAGTAGTGAAAACACTAGTTGCAACTGGTCATCAGAAGATTTCCTAGATTTGGTGCAATAGAAACTCAAAATTACATTGACTATTGAGGTGATTATATCACAGTAACTGTGATTCACAACCTCCAATTCCAAATGTCTATGCTCTCTATGCTCACTAAAGTAACCTCATTGTCCTTATTAAATTGATAATAAACATGTACTATTAATTTAAATTTACAGAATAAATTTATCCCCACAAAATACTATTCTTGAAAATCTTTCTTCAATAGGGAAGAGAGGTTATTGTAAGAGTTCACTTGTGTAAATGATTTCTGCTACTAAGACACTCTCCAAGTGATATAATGTTTTGGGGAACACATTTATTTTTCATTTCTTCTGATTGCAATGCAATCTTCTTTTGTGGAAAGTCTGTACCAGGTGGCTACAATAAAGTCTTGGAAATAGACTTTACTAATAGTTTATTATTAGGTATGACAAGAAAGGACTTGCCTTCCACCTGTGAAGAGTATAATTGGTCAACACCGTTCATGCCACAGCATCTTTGCGTTTTTCCCGAAGCATTTGTGCCACGACTTGATCTCATAAGGTCATAGCCAATGACTGAGACTGAGGTGGCCCAGGACAGGACTCAGGAGTCCTCAGTGAGTGTTCTGAAATTTTGTCACTTTGCCCTACCCTGCTTCTTTTTTGCATTATCTTCCACAGGAATTTGTCACCTCCTCCAACCATGAAATACTCTGTTTCTGCATCTGCATCTGCTTCCTATTATACCCCAAATGTCCCACTTAGATGAGTGTTTGTGCATACCTTTTAATCTTTTTAATGTATAAAAAGTTATTGAAAAAAAATAATATGTTAGCAAGCTTGTTGGGAAGATGAATGTTTTAAGTTCCTACTTGAGACAGCTATTGTAGGACTTTTCTACATTTTATTTCAAATTTTGTCCTTTAGAATGAGAAGAAATTCCACCAAGAATATTAATTTATTTTAGTTAGCTCTGTAAGCCAGTTATGGTTTAGGGTTTGTGCTTGAAACTAAGAATATGTTAAAATGTAATTTAATTTTTGACATATTTTAATAAAATATATCATGGTTCAATAAAATTATGTTTTTCCTTATAAGGGGAAAATAAGCAAAAAAGAAATGAACAAAAATGATTTCAACCAGTTGTATAATGGGAAAGTCATATAATAGAATAAATTTAATGGCAGACCTTTAATTATTATTATTATTATTATTGTATTTATCACATATTATGGATTTCAAATTGAGGTATCCAATGACACTTCCTATGTTTGGTTATGCTTTGATTCAGAAGACTATTGTTGGGCTCAGGACCTGCCTAGCATGTACAAGACCTGGGGTTCTGTCTCCAGTATTGGGGAAAAAAAAGTTATCAAAAGATATATTGCTTAGAAAATTATTTTCTTATGTAATATATTTTTCATGGTTTTAGACTGAACTAATTAGACTTCAGAGTGATAGGGCTAATGTTGACTCTTTTCCACATCATAATCATGTGGACATAGTCTTATGGTTTGGGAGTAAATGTAACAACTCCTTAATGCTAATTGAGTCTGTTTACTTGGCTCATTCTGTCCAGTTCTTTAGGCTAAAACTTGGAAACACATTACATGTAGGTTACCTGCTTGGTTCCTGTCATTTTGTAGCTTCCACTTTGCAGTGACGTGAATAACATTAATTGGAACAAATTCCTTGTCCCTACATTTTCTTTACTGTGCAGATATAATCAAAATCTAAATTCTTAAATTCAAATCTGTATTTGTGTTTATAAACAAACATCCTTTCCTTACATGTAGCTTATTAATCTTTACCTTTATATGTGGTGAAATGCTTGTAGCAAAAAAAAAAAAAAAAAGACAACTTAAGGACCCCCCAAAACTTAAAAAAACTATAGGTGTACTTGAAGAAAACCCTCAGTGAATCAGTGCTATGGTTTGAAAGTGAGATGTATCCAAAAAGCTCACGAGACAATGCAAAACTATTCAGAGTGCAATGATTAATTTACAAGAACTGTAATGAGTGGATCAATCATTGGATGAATTAATAATTTGAAAGGACTATTATACTTGGTGACAATTATAGGCAGGTAGGATTTGACTAGAGAAGTCAAGTAACTGGGGGCATACCTTTGAGGTTTATGTTTTGTTCCTGACACCTTGCCCTCTTTCTCCTTCCCATCTGTCATGAACTGAACAGCTTTCCTCCACTGCACCTCCTGCCATGATGTTCTTAAGGCTCAGAACAGTGTAGTTGACTGACCATGGACTGAAATTCTGAAACCATGAGCCCAAATTAACTTCTTCCTCTAAGTTGTTTTTGTCAGATATTTTCATCACAGTGACAAAAAACTGATTAATAGAGTTAAATGGATTAAATTTTATGGTCCTGAGCCATTTCATCTTTTTTCATGTACAAATGTTCATAAGCACTATGACTATCTTATATACAATTTGAAAAGAAAATTTAAAAGCATAAGACACATTTCTATATTTAAGAAACTTTATGATACATAGACTCAATAATCACCAGTGAGAGTCTGTGTGTATTTTGTTTAAATTCTTATTTTTCATTCACTAAGGGAAATCCTAAAACGATTGCAATATCACTTTTGCTATGTGATGTAATGGAAGCTACATATCTCCATTCTTTGTCATGGTATAAAAAGATTTAACTTTTTCCTGTCTGCATGATATAGTTCCTATCTGAAAAACACACTGGCCATTCAACATTATGCAATTTCCTCCTAGTGCAACAAATGCCTTCTTTGTGTCTTTATTCTTAGGCTTATTATACTGAGTTAAGAGGATTAATCTACCAGTGGAACTCTATTATTCTGTACATTAGGTCAGGAAAAAAGATTAGTTTTGCAGAGAAAAAGTACAAGGCAAGAGTAACATTTGATACTTTTTCTGTGTTGTTTTAATTAAGCTATGTTCTGAATTTTAAGAAATATGTATATTAATAAAGAGTTATTTTGGAAGTTGACGTAAGCTCTAGGCTCTGGCACTTAATTTGTGTGTGACGCTTTTCAACTCAATCTGTATATGTCCTGTTTTCCTAATTTCATTTGTCCACTCATCCACAACATTGACTTCTTCAAATCAACACATATTTATACTCAATTCTTTCCCATCAGAAAAATCACTATATTTTTCAAAAAAAGGATCCTGTTTGTGTTATGTGCTTAAGTGAGTTGGATAAGGTAAAATAAACAAACATGTAGATTTTCTATATAATAATTATTTGATCATTTAATAAAAGATTTGTTAACTGCAGATGTGAGAATCTATTCTTAAGATTAATACAAATGTAACAGTGTCATAACTGTTATTTCTTTCTCTTAAATACTTAATTTGCATGTACATATCTTCTAGATCTTTTCCTTGCTGATTTCATTCTTTTTTCTCTTCCACATTATCTATACGCAGATAACACTCAAATTTATATCTGTAATGTAGATCTCTCCTTTCTGTGAGTCATCTTATACTTTGCTTTACAACAAATACATTCTATTTGTTATAAGTGAACTAATATTCTTTTCCTAAACTACTGCTTCCATCTATACAGTCAATTCTGCTATAGTCACAATCAACAGCCCAACTGTCCAAACTAATTCTGATAAATACCTTAGACTCTTACTTTTCTAGTTCTTCCATACTCAAGAATACCCTGACTTCTTCCAGTTCTTTGCATATCTTAAAATTTTCCTTTTCCTTTCTTCACATGCTAGTTATTATCCATTCTACTATGTGGCCCCCAATCTCTAGGCATTCTTCCTCCAATCTGTTCCTCACACAGGTCCCAAATTTTTTTTATTGCTTTCATATTTGTCCATGTTTGCTCTATTAATAGAAATACTAACTGTGTATCACTGCTAACAGTATTGTTATTGCTTGAAGCTCTATCACCTTCTATGGTCACCTCCAGCATCTAACCAGAGACAGGTCCTTGTTTTCTGAATCTTGTTGCATAACTTGACAGTGTTGTGTCTACCTGAATCAATCTTCTATGTTTAGCGCTCTCAAATTTTCTATATTTCTAGTAGCTCCCAGATTAACAATCCCTTAAGAATCATTCTCTGAGTTTCACAGCTCTTCTCCTTTATTATGCCTTTTATGTTTTGCATTATAGTCATTTGGTCATATCTCTTATAGCCATAATAGAATTATTATTAGCTTGTTATTATTGCCTTGCAGGAGAGTTATGTTGATTGATACCTTTTTCTTAATGTAAATGTGCAGCTATTTTTATTACTTATGGTTTAGCTTTTACTGTATGTGCTTTCTAGGTTCAGAACAAATTTCTACTGAACTAGTATTTACCCCAAAATAAATAATAGCAAAGAAGAAAACAAATTTACAAGGACTCCTTTTATCAACAGCATTACCCCTTATCATCAACAGTTACTTATTTTTATTTTGGGCATTGTATAAACTATTTTTTATATCAAAGAAGAAATAGACCTTTATAAAATTATATAACATAATTGTTCCAATTTTTATTTTCTATCATTTCAGAACCTGGTTATGTTATTAGATAAAATAAATCTCTAAAAATATATTTTCTTCATAAAGTAACTGGCATATAATAGGCACTTAATAAATGATAAAGTGACAAGTACAATTTTAATACTTGATACTTATTGCAAAGTCTGACAAATTGCAGGTGTTACAGTAAATAATCAAGAGACTAAGTGAATGAATGATTTAGTTAAATGAAGAAATTAAATCAAATTAGTGACTGTAAACTGCAGTTTTTCATCAGAGTCACCTGTGGAAAAGAATTTTTAAAATGGCAAAAATGAAAATTATTTCTACTTAATCTATCAAATAAGACTTTACTAAATGTAGTTTTAAAAAAATCAGAAATCTTTGATCAATTTTTCAAGTGTTACCATCAATATCCATGATATGCTTTCCTTTTTAACACATGTGTAACCTGTGATTTTACTACCCTGTTATCAAAAAACTAGTTTGAGTTACCAATATGATTATTCCTCCAATCTCTTTCTTCTTGGCCTCACGGATCTATTTGTCATCAAAAAATTATTTCCTCAGAGGGAAGAGGCATATTTGAGATAGGGTGGGGAGTCATAGGAAATCACTGGAGTGCAACAGCAGAGAGTGACCAGGTGAAGCAAAGAAATATTGATTATTAGAACAGTAAGAGAAATAAATTGATCTAACAGTGAATGTTCAGCCACTCAGGAGGGCAAGGTAAGTGCCCATTCAGTGGGGCTATGGGTGAAAGGGAAAATCACCATCATCTCAAGTCCAGAATCTGACACCTGGAAAACATACAGTATAAGAAGACAGGGAAACAAGGATCTTCCTAGTGAGCTAGTACTAGAGAAGACATTTCTCTGTATTTACCAGAATATTTATAAATACTATAATGGGGCACCATCTTAAGAAGGGTCATATTGTCTGACATCACCACATGGGGAATCAAAATCCTATGCAATTTTATATTTCCAAGACACAAGGGCCTCTTCTCTTTGTTGGATGCCCATTCAGACAGAGTTAGGCCCAGATAGTGATTGTAACACAAATCTCCTGAGAACCCTATGCATTGGAAAACACAGGGTGAGGTGCAGGGAAACAGAGGGCACTATCATTTAAAATCGGTGGTTTGATCTCTATGACAAGAGAAATGCCTACCGTGTGTGGATTTGCGAGGGGGCTGGGTCCTGGAGTGTTATGGCCAGGACTGGTAGATTACTAGGCAGCTGTGCCTACCTCTCCTCCCCTTACTCAAGTGCATATCAAATTGGTTTTGTCACTTCCTCCTTGCTCAAAGCTATTTAGTGCATACTCTGTGAAGGTATTTGCCACATCCCAAGACACAGTGAGAGTCTTGGTAGTTAGGGGAGAAAACCCTATCAGTCTACAGTCTCAACAGGCGAGAAGGGCTGGTCAGTGGCTTCTACTGTTACTATGTCCTCATTCTTGGATGTGAATATTGAGACTGCTGAAAAGAATATAGCTCTGCCATGGACAACTTTGTCCTAGACTGCTCTGGTGGGGATAGCTTAAAAGGACTTGACTGTTATATGTTCTATGAAGTTTGGCTGATTTGTCTGGAGTTGAGAATGACGACACCTGACAGCTTCTATGATCTTTTACTCCCCATATTTGTCAGATTATGAAATTAGAGGTTCTGGAAAGTGGATCCCTCAGCTTCTGACACAGTATGTGCAGAGTCAAAAACTTAGGAAATCACAGATAAACTATAGCATGAAGTTTATTTGGAGTTAAAGTCAACACTACACAGCAAGTCAATATCTCAGGACACATCATCAAAAGATGACAGCTCACTAAAAAGACCTTCACATAAAAGTAGAAAAGAAATCCACTGCAAGTGATGTGCAAATTTCAGTGAGGAAACACAAGAAACATGAAGAAATATGACAACATGATTCCTCCAAAAGTTCATCACTCCATAGTAACATAATCCAAAGATATTAAAGTCAATGAAATACATGATAATTAAAAAATTGATTATTAAGATGATCAAATAAGATATAAATAAGCAGCAGAATGACAAGGAAGACAATGCAGGATATGATATAGTAATTTAATTCAGAGATAGAAATTCTGAAAAAGAACCAAATGCGTCTTAGAAATTAAAAACTCAGTAACTAAAAAACAAAATAAAATCCTTGGTTTCACTAATATATCAGATCAAGCAGAATAAAGAACATCATGGCTTAAAGGCAAGATAGATAAACTAGTACATTCAGGCAGTAATAAAGAAAATAAGAAACTATAAACAGAACATTAAAAATTTCTTGTACATTAAAAGGTAATAATTTTGAAACATAGATTTAAAAGAGGGAGTCAAGGTATAGGCTAATAGCATAGAAAACCTATTTAGTAAACTAATAATAGAAAAATTGTTAAATCTTGAAAATAATAAGGGGATCAGTCACTGGAGGCATTTAGAATGCCAAGTAGATATGACTAGAGAAGAAAACCTCTCCCTAACATATAATAGTTAAACTGCCAAACATACAAAATAAAGATTATTAAAACCTTCAGAGATGCTCCAAATCACTTATAAAGGCAAACCCAACCTAAAAGCAGAAAATTCCTCATCAAAAATTCCAAGGCTGATGGGTGTGGTGGCACATGCCTGTAATCCCAGCACTTGGGAGGCTGAGGCAGGAGGATTGCAAGTTCAAAGCCAGCCTCAGCAATGGTGAGGCACTTAGCAACTCAGTGAGACCCTGTCTCTAATAAAATACAAAAAAGGGCTGGGGATGTGACTCAGTGGTCGAGTGCCCCTGAGTTCAATCCCTGGTACAAAAAAAAAAAAAAAAAAAATTCCAAGGCCAAGAGGGTATGTATTACAAGCCCTAAAAGAAAATAACTGACAATGATTACTACTACATACAGAAAAGTTATCCTTTAGAATTAAAGAAAACTAAAGACCTTCCAAGATAAACATAAAGTTTAAGAGAATTCATCCTACTAAACCAGCATTTCAGAAGACACAGAAATTCTACACCTAAATGGGGAAGCAAGATAAAAACAAAAAATCACAGAAATAATAAATATCAGTATCCATGTTTCCCAATGATATGATTTTATGCTTAGTAGATTAAAAAAATAAAAGAACACAACTCTACCAGAAGAATTGTAATGCTGATAAATTTAAAAAAAGTAGCACATACAAGATAAACATACAAAAATCAATAGCTTTCCTGTACTCCAAAAATGAATGTGCTGAGAAAGAAATCAGGAAAGAGTCTCATTCACAACAGCCTCAAAAAATTGGGAATAAGTCTAAGAAGATGAAAAATTTCAACAATGAAAATTCTAGATCATTAAAGAAAGAAATTGAAGAAGACCTTAGGAGATAGAAAAACCTCCCATGGTGTTCTTGGATAGGCAGAATTAATATTGTTCAAATAACCATATTATCCAAAATGATTTGCGGATTTAATGTGATCCACATCAAAACACCAATACCAATCTTAAAAAAAAAAAAAAAAAAAAAAAAAAAAAAAAAAAAAAAAAAACTAGAAAATGTTCTAGAGTTTACACAGAAGAGTAAAAGAGTAAGACTCAGAATAGCCAAAACAATCCTGAACAATGAGAGTGAAGCATGAGGCATCACAAAACCTGATTTCAAATTATACCACAGAACTATAGTAGCAAAAACATTATGGTATTGGTATAAAATCAAACATGAAGAACACTGTAATTGAAGACAGAGACAAATTCACATAGGTACAGAAATCTGATAATTGGAAAAGAGTGCCAAAAGCATGTCAGAGAAATGATAGATTTTTAACAAATAATAATAGGAAAACTGGACATTCATATGTAGCATAATAAAACTAGATCCCTGTACTTTGCTCTATATAAAAATCAACCCAAAGTGGATCTAAGACCTAGAAATTAGAGCAGAAACAATACAACTGCTAGTATAAAACATAGGATCAACCATTCAACATACTGGTCCTACCAACTTCCTTAATAAAATTCCTAAAATTCAAAAACTAAAGCCAAGAATCATTAAGTGATATAGCACTATATTAAAAAAAAGTATTACATAGCAAAGGAAAGAACAGCATAAAAACAGAGCCTACAAAGTGGAGAAAATCTTTGCCTGCAGCTTTCCTAACAGGAGATTCATATCCAGAATACATAAAAAATTCAAAACCCATCAATAACAACAACAACAATAATAAATAAAAAATAAAATAAAATAAGTGAACATTTTTCAAATGAAAAAATACAGATGATCAACAAATATATTGTTCAATGCCCTTACCAATAGGGAAAATGCAAATTAAAACTATGCTGAGATTTCATCTTAGTTTCAATGGTAGCCATCAAGAATATAAATAACAAAAAAAATGCTGGTGAAGGTGTGGGGGAAAATGTACACTTATCTATTTTTGGTGGGACTGAAAATCAGTGCAACAACTTTGAAAATCAGCATAGAGGTGCCTTGAAAGACTAGGAATGGAACCACCACATGACCCAGTCATCTCACTCTTTGTATTTACCATATAGATCTAAAATCAGCATGTTATATTGATACATGCATAACAATGTTTCTAGCAGCTATTTTAGTCAGCTTTTTTCCTGCTGTGACTTAAAGAACTGACATGAACAACTGGTACAGGGGGAAATGTTGCTTTGGGGACTTTATAGTTTCAGAGGTCTCAATCCACAGACAGCAGACTGCACTCCTCAGGGCTCAAGGTGAGGCTGAACATCATGGCAGAAGAGTATGGTGGAGGGAAGCAGCACATATGATGATCAGAAAGCAGAGAAAGAGAGAGAGAGAGAAAGAGAGAGAGAGAGAGAGAGAGAGAGAGAGAGAGAGAGAGAGAGAGAAACTCCATTCACCAGATACTCACCTAAAGCCACATCCCTAATGCCTCACCTCTTTCAGCCACACCCTACCTGCCTTCAGGTACCACTCAATTAATCTTATAAGGTGACTAATTCACTGATTGTGTCAAGGCTAGAAACCCAATCATTTCTTCTCCTAATCTCCTTGCATTGTCTCACATGTGGGCTTTTGGGGGATACCTCACATCCAAACCATAACATTTTGCCCCTGACCCACAAGAGCTCAGACTCATCTGACAATGAAAAATACATTTAGTCCATTCCCAAAAGTCCCCATAATCTCAATAGTTCCCAAATTGCTCAAAGTTCAAGTCCAACATCTTCTATGAGGCTGAAGGCAATCTTACATTATGAGCTCCTGTAAAATTAAAAGCAATTTACAAGTATCCAATATATAATAGTACAGAGTAGACATTTCCATTTAGAAAAATAGGGGCATAGAAAGAAGGGATAGGACCAAAGCAAGAATGAAATCCAGCTGGGAAAATATGTCCTATAACTCAAAGTTCAGCATCAGCAGTACATGGCATGATGATGTACTCTTCAAAGAGCTTGTGTAGCTCCACTTCTGTGTCCTTGTTGGTTGCAGTCCAAGTGACCTTTCTGTTGGCTTGTCCTACATTACTGGCATTTCTTAATCTTAGAAGTCTCCACTGCACCTCTGGCTTCCTCCTCACATCTCCACACTTTGTCCTCTCAGGGACTGCCTACAGAAACTCTGACCATGCTCCCAGGCCTTCCTTTGAAATCTTGGTGGATGCCTCCATGCAGCTCTAACTCCAGCATCCTGCTCTCTTGCAGAACCAGCACCACATGGTTGATGCCAAGGTCTGCCACCATCTTGGGTAGTAACCAAGTCTCCAGGAACCCTAGCATTATCAGCCTCTGAGTACTTGGGTGGCTGAGCATGTTGAAAAAACTTCCTCGGTCCCCTTGTGCAAGAAGGATGCCCCACTTATCTCTTCTCAAGAGAATTCGTATTTTTACTTCCTTGAGCCTGAGGTGGGTGCGGGTCTTGCCAGATCCTGAGATGCCTTCAAGCCATTTTTGTTATTGTCTCTGGGCAAAGTCTTCAGGATTACTTTAGTGGTAGTAATGTCTCTAAAAACTGTAACTTCCTTAGTCCAGTTTTGCTCCTGCCTTTCAAATCCAATTTTTTCCCAAGTTATTCAAATCTTTCTGCTCTGCTTTTTGCTCCTGAATATCACAATAAGCTTGGCTAAAAGCCACCAGCAATATACATGCCACTAACTGAACGCTATGCAGCCTAGACATTTCTTCCCCTAGATTAAGAAGTCCATTGCTTTTAAAATCAGCTTCACAGAAAGTCTCAGGAAATGGGCAAAATGCAGACAACTTCTCAGCCATTATAGGCAGGAATGGCCTGTACTCCAAATTCCAATAGTGTCCTCCTTTTCTGAAAACTCTTGACGCCAGTCTTCACTTTCCACAGTCCTATTGGCACTCTGGTCTTCTGAGCTCCCACCAGAATTAGTCATTAATCTCCAATTACAGCAATCTAAAGCATTTCTGGCTTGCACTGCTACACATCTCAAAATTCCTTCCACCAATTCCAGAAAGCTCAAAAAGCTTCTGATCCACATGGTAGGTTAGTCATAGCAATGTCCCCACTCTTGGTACCAATTTCTGTTTTAGTCAGCCGTTTTTCACTGCTGTGAGATAAAAGACCTGACCTAAACAACATCAGAGGAGGAAAAGTTGATTTGGGGGCTCATGGTTTCAAAGATCTCAATTTACAGACAGTCTACTCCATTCCTTAGGGCTCAAGGTGAGGCTGAACTTCATAGAAGAAAAGTATGGCAAAGGGAAGCGGCTTACAAGATGATTAGGAAGTAGAGAAAGAGCAACACTACTCACCAGATACAAATATATACCCTAAAGCCATGTTCCCAATTGCCCCACCTCCTCCAGCCACATTCCACCTGCCTTCAGTTCCCACTCAGTTAATCTCATAAGGTGATTAATTCATTGATTGGGTCAAGACTTTCATAACCCAATATTTCTTCTCTGAACCTTCTTGTTTGTCTCACATGTGAGCTTTTGGGGGACACTTCACATCCAAACCATAATAGCAGCATAATTCACAACTGCCAAATTATGTTACCCATCAATAAAAGAAAAGATAAACAAAATGTGGTAAATATGTACACAATGAAATTTTAATCAGCCATAAAGAAGAATTAAACTATGTCATGTGCTGTTATTTCATGTACCTGGATCATATCATGCTAAGTGAAATAATCCAGACTCATAAAGTCAAGGGTTGAACATTTTTTTTCATATGCAAGAAGAGAGAGAGAAAGAGAGAGAGAGAGAGAGAGAGAGAGAGAGAGAGAGAGAGAATCAAAAGGAATTTAAAAAGAGGGTGCATCTCACAAAAAATAAAAGGGAGAGCAATAGCATAGAGAAACGGGATGAATAAGGAGGTAGAAGGGGAATGAAATCTACCAAATTATATTCACGTGTGAATATATGACAGTGAATCTTAAGAATGTATATAATTGTGATTAAATAATATAATAATGATAATAATACAGATCAATGTAATATAGCAAGGGGATTGAAGAATGGAAAAAAATAGGGAAAGAGAAGGTACTAGGGAATGAGAATGATCAAATTATGCTATGTGCATATACAAGTATGGCATAATAGATCCCAGTATTATGTATAATTGTAATTCACCATAAAAATAAGAAAAAATGAAAATTTCTTTAGAAGACTATTGGGGGTCACCCTGAGCAGGAACTGAACATACCCCCTTAGCCTTGAGTAATGGGGGTGTGGAACTGGCATCGCTCACAGTGAGAAGCAAGTGGGCCTTACCTCTCCTGGGCAAGGAAGTGCACCTCTGGGATTGGGCGTCACCCAGTGGGACTGGGCTACACTCCCCTGTTTGTTGTAACACAATCCCTTATCTTATTGGGGTAGAATATTCTATCAAATTTCTTTCCCCTAATGAAAATAGGGGTTGGGGTGTGTTCACTCTCTTGCCTCTTGACTCTCTTGCTCCTCTTGCCCTCCAGTACTGGAGCTGACCCCTGAGGTAGTGGTGCTGTCCCTGACCCCCGAAAAAGGTATTTTGTGTTTGTGAGGTCTTTTCATTGCCAGCCCAATTCATGTTGAGTGACCCTGAATCCATCACCTGCGCTGGAGGTGGGTGATAGAAGAGTAGTTAAGCAAATGAAAGGTAAAAAAGAATAAAACACAATTATTGCAGTAAACCATCAAACTTCTAAAATAAAATGAGGGAGAAAGAAATGAACATAGAATATTCAAAATAACCAAAAGAGAAACAACAAAATGGCAGCAATTAGTACATTTCTTTCAATCCTGGGTGTAATGATCTGAAATTATCAGTTAAAAAAAAAATGCAGAATAGCTGATTGGGTTAAAACACAAGACCCAGTTCTTTGCTGTCTTTACTTCTCCAGCAAAGACAAACACAGACTGAAAGTGAAATAATGGAGAATGATATTCTAATCAAATGAAATCTGAAAGCAAGCAGGAGTAGTTGTACTCATAACTGAAAAATTAGACTTCAAATTAACGTTGGTCAGACAAGACAAAAGTGGTCACTACATAGTGATAAGTGGAACAATCTACCAAGATATATCAACTGTAAATATATATGCAGAGAATATAAATCAAACACAACAGGCTATAAAGGTAGAGATAGGCCCAATACAATAATAGTAGATTATTTTAATATTCCACTCCTACCAATACATAGACCTTCCAAACAACAACAAAGAAACAGCAGCTGTCTGTGGACTGTACATGGACCAAACTGGCATGGAAGCCAGTGAACAGGAAAATCTGGTATCTGGAAACTTCCAGTGGCAATCCTGTTGGTTAAGACCACCCAGATACATGTGAGTCTCTTGAGCTCTGCCAGGTCCCACACAGTACCAGAGATAGGGTGACCTGCTACAGCCACATAGCCACACAGACTCCCAGTGATGGGTGTGGCTTCCCAGGATGCCAATCAACCTGTTGACTGCAAGACGTTATGAAGCAAGACTCCACCACTTAATCCTTATCCCTGCCTTTGATGTACCCCCTTAAATAAACTATGAGAGCCATTTTTAACTGTTCTGTTCCAGCTCCTTTTTGGACTGGAAGATCCTATCAGGTGCTCTGCTTTTAAAAACTTTGACTCTGCCCCTTATTTCTTATTTTCTCAAGTGGCTTATCCCTTCCTGAACAGGAAAAGTTACTCTGGTGAGGTGCTGGCCACCTCACAATATATTAGAGTTGTATCACACTACAAATCATATGGATTTAGTAGACATCTACAGAAATATTTTTTTTAGTTGCAGAATGCACATTTTTTCCCATCAATAAACAGAACTTTTTTCAAAACAGATCAAATTTTAGACCATCTTAACAAATCCAAAAAAATTGAAATAATTTCTTGCATTTTATTAGACTATAATGGAATAACACTAGGAATCAACAATAAGAGAAACTGCAGAAACTATGCAAAAAAAATGTGGAGATTAACAAAACACTTTTGAATGAGCAGTAGGTCATTAAAAACATTGGTGAGCTTAAAAAATTCCTAGAAATAAATGGAAACAATGTACCATAAGTTATAGTACAGGTAAAGAGCAGGTAGAGAAATGTTTATAGCTACTAAGTATGAACATCAGAAAAACTGAGAGACCTCAAATAAATAACCTGATGAATCATCTCAAGGCCTTAGAACAAACGAACACAAAATTGGTAGAAGGAAAGAAATAATAAAGACCCAAGAAGAAATAAAAGAAGTAGATATTAATAGAACAATATAAAGGATCATCGAAGCAAAGAGTTCTTTAAGAAAATAAAATGCATAAACTATCCAAAGAAAAAGAGAAAATACCAAAATAAATAAAATTGGAAATAAAAACTGATATTTCAACAGATACTACTGGAATCCAGAAGCTCATTAGGGAATATTTTGAAAATTACATACCAATAAATTGAATAATTTTTGAAAACTAGACAAATTTCTAGACATATATGTTCTACCAAAAACATAAATAGATCAATAACAAGCAATTAGATTGAAGCACTAATAAGAACTCTACAACACAAAAAGAGTGCAAGACTCAATAGATTCACAGCTAATTTTACCTTTTTTTTTTGGTATCTGATTAAAACCAGGGGTGCTTAACCACTAGCCACATCCCAGACTTTTTTAATTATTTATTTTTAAATTTTGAGACAGTGCCTCACTAAGTTGCCCAACCTGACTTTGAACTTGAGATCCACTGGCTCAGTGTCCCAAATTGCTGGAATTACAGGCTTGTGCCACTGCACCCAGCTTAACCTGAATTTTAAAGAGCTAATACCAATGCTCCTCAAAATATTCCACAAAATAGAAAGGAAAGGATCTCTATAAAACTCATTCTCTAAAGTCAGTATTACCTTGCTACCAAAACCTGGTAAGGATTAAACAAACAAACAAACAAAAAACTTTATTTCATTGTCTTTAATAAATAGGCATGAAAAAATATCTATAGAATATTTGCAAATTGAATTTAATATCACATTAAAATAATATAATCATGATCAAGTTGGTTTCATTACAGGGAAGCAAGTATGGTTCAACATATGCAAATCAATATATGTGACATATCAATATATGTGCAGTTAAGGATAAAAATCACATGATCATCTCAACAGATGTATAGAAAGCCTTTAATAAAGTTCAACATTCCTTCATGATAAAAAGTCCTGAGTAAATTAGATATAAAAAGATTCATACCTCAACATAACAAAGACTATATATGAAAATAAAAGCCAACATCATACTGAATGGGGGAAAACTGAAATCATTTCCTCTAAAATCAGGAAGGAGTGAAGGTGGCCATTTTTCATTTTTATTCTTTATAGTGCTGGAAACTTTAGCTGGAGTAATAAGGAATAAGTAAAACAAATGAAATACAACTAGGAAAGGTGGAAGTAGAATTATCCCTGTTTGCAGACAAAAAGAGTTTATACTTAGAAACCCCTAAAGAGACCATAAAAAGTCTTTCTGAACTGGTAAACAAAATTGAGCAAAGGAGCAGCATACAAAATCACCATACAAAAATGGGTAGCTTACTTATATACCAATAATGAACTTACTGAAAAATAAATCAGGAAAACAATTTCATTTGCAACAGCTTCAAAAACCAAAACCAAAATAAAAATTAAAATATCACCTAGGAATAAACTTGACCACTTAAAGTCTCTCTCTTATCAATTTTAATTACACGATATATATATAGTTAACTGTAGTTACTGTGATGCACAATAGATCTCTTGAACTTATTCCTCCTACTGGGCTGAAATTTTATGTCCTTTGACCAACATCTCCTCAACTACGTCCCTTCTCCCAGCTCCTGGTGATCACAAGTCTACTCTTACTTCTGTGAATTCACCTTTCTTTAGGTACCATATATGAATGACATCATATGGTATTTGTCTTTCTATGTGTGGCTTATTTCACTTAAAACAATGTCCTTCAGATTTATTCATGTTGTTTCAAAAGAAAGGATTTTCTTCTTTTATAAGCCTGAATGGTATTCCATATATATACATACACACCAGATTTTCTTTATCTATTTTTTTATAAGCTTAGACATTTTTAAATTGGCAGCACAATAGATTTAAAATAGACATTTTAATTGGTAGTATTAGTTTTTTGGGGGGGAGTTACCAGGGACTGAACTCAGAGGCACTCAACCACTGAGCCACATCCCTAGCCCTATTTTGTATTTTATTTAGAGACAGGAGCTCACTGAGTTGCCTAGCACCTCAATTTTGCTGAGGCTGGCTTTAAACTTGCAATCCTCCTGCCTCAGCCTCCCTACCTGCTGGGATTACAAGTGTGCTCCATGCACCCAGCAGTAGTATTAATTTTGATAATGTAAATATGTTTATTTTGAATTTCTTTCTCCTCTTCCCAAATTCATGCATCAGTGACATGCTTAATCGCTTTGATAGTAGCAGTAGTAGTGTTTCTGAATCTACTTATATTTTAATGTAGCTCTGCGAGCTTTCATTGAAACAGATAATTGCCAAGAGATGAATCATTCTCCAACTTAGCTGTGCATGATGAACATTCCAGTTGCTTGTTAAAAATGCAAATTTTTGAGCTCAACTTAAAAAAATAAAAGATTTTGTAATCTGAGGGTGAGATAAGGATATGCATTTTTAATAAAGTTGCTTTAAAAGTAGTTCAAACAAACATGAAACCTCCTCCCCCATTCCCCAACCCCAGTATTTTAATGTTAGATATTGTCAGGACCATGGAAAAGAAAACATTATTTTTTTTCACTTCACAATTAGATACTTTTCCTATTCTGTGTGTGTGTGTGTGTGTGTGTGTGTGTGTGTGTGTAAATAGCAGATGAATGCATGCTATTTTAAAGAATAAAATATGGTTCTCATGCTTTTTTATTTACACTAATAAATGTGCTTATATGGTAAGTATTGGCTTTGCTTTCTGATTGGTATTTTTGCTTTCTCCACTTTTTAACTTCCTTCAAGTTGTTTTACAGTTATATTCAGGTGATCACATGCAGAATAACAAATGAGTGAATTGTATATTTATTGTGGGAGACCACAGAAAGAAAAACCATCTGTTATTTTGATGTGTGTGCATTTATGAGTATGTACATGCATATTTCCATATGTACAAAATTCCATTTAAATTATTAACTCTAATGGAAAAATCTTTAGTGTTTTTAAGCTTGTCTGATATTGTTAATGATATGTAAAGAAAATTATTTATGGTCTGTGATAAAATGCTACTTTTAAAGTATGATATTTTTCTGCTTTCATACACGTGCAGGAAAGCTGTTTAAACCAAACCATGTTAGTTATAAATATTTATACAGCAAAATCACATCATGATTTTAAAACCACATGTCACTCTTTCCACTACTGTGTAACAGTGATTAATAGAAACTAAGTGGAAGCTGTCATTTTAGTGATTCTTCAATTTAATTATTTATGATTAGAAGTGAACAGAGATCTGGGTGTGCTCTTAAAAGTAATTTCTTTCTCAGTACACTCGTGTCTGTGAATTAGCTTATGTTTAATTCACCTCCACTGTGCTTAATGCTTTCTTCACTATTTTTCTTCAGATAAAGAAATTATTTCAAAAATAGCTCTTCTTAAATAAATTAGGAACAATCAAGAGTATTCATGGCTATCCATTTCAAAATGCCAGAGTCATACAATAACAAAGGCAAATTTAGGACACCTATTTGTAAATCAACAGGAAAAGTTTCTTATACTTAGAAATCAGTTGGGAATTTGGTGGAAAGAGGCAATATCAAATTAGACTGTAAGATTGTCCTACTATACCTGCTCTTCTTTCTATCCTTTCACAGTGCCCTTGCTTTTAAAAGCAGGAAACTGAATTAAAGCCTCGGGCTATTTCTGAAATTAATAGAGAAATTTCCTCCATTTATTTCTTCCACCATTTTGAACTTTCCTTAGAGGTCCACTCTGAGGTATGCCCTGATTCAGTGGAACTAAACTATGAATTACAAAGGCATAGTCATCTAAGTTCTCCTTCTACTGTGAAAATTAATGAGCAAAGCCCTGGGATGGCAAAAACAGATTTTGTTTTAGGTGTATTTGGGGAAATTGCAGTCATTTACCATGATTGACCTTTGCTTAGAAATTGCCTACTCTTCCTTGCTAATAATTGCTCAATTTTCTTCACTTTGCTCTTTGGTTAACAATGAATTCTCTTTGTTATAATGTCCTTTATCAAAGAATATTATTCCTCACGTCTTGATCTGCAACGATACATCTTAAAGAACATAGTATGGTTGTGTACTATTTATGTTCAAACCGAAAAAAGAGCTGAGGGTCTTGGAGGTGGAAGCTGCATAAACTCTGAGGACTCTGATCATTGACCTCTTATTAGAGCTTATCAGAGCTTCCCAATTCCTACTGCAGTGCTCTGGCACTATTTAAGATCCCAGAATAGTGGAATAATCCTGAGGTACATGGCGGGGGGCATTCAAATATGAATAAGGCTAAATTTTCCATAAGACACACAAAATGTTTATACAGAATCAGAAATTAACATTCATTACAGAAAAATAGAAAAAAAAATATTTCTTAGCACCTGATTTTGTGGCTCAGTGCCATACCTGCAATAAATGTTACAAATTAATATATCCTTTTATAGCTTAATGATTGTCCTCATCTACAATTCAGTAACATTATTTGTAGGAGCCCTAATTAAGGAGATAGCTAAGATTGTGGTTAGCTGTGAGCCATAAGCATTACCACCTTCCATGGTCTCGCGAGACTTGGCCCGGGACATTGTGGATCAGGTCGGTGCCATTTTGGTGGTGTGGTGGTGGTTGGCAGAGTGTGGATAGCATGTGGGAGAGGTTGTTGGAGCCGGAGAGAGAAGCTAGCAGAATAAAGAGCCTGTTTGTTTCCAGTCCGCCTCTGAACTTATTCCCGTGGAGTTGTTGCTCCAAGTGGCAATCGCTTCAGGCACCAACAGGTGGTGGCCCGTACAGGGAATTTGGCCGGCAGGTAAGAACTGAAAATGGGAGCGAAAATAACGAAAGGTCAGATAATAAAAGCCATGGATGAGTTTTTCCATATCGCGGACTCAGTGGATAGTGAGGAGAGTGATCAAGAAAGCATAGCCTCTGAGTCAGTTAATACCAGTGAGAAGAGTAGTGGTGTCAATTCAAAAGTAAGAGCTGCAAAAGCCATCAGAAACTTATTGAAATTAGCCAAAGAATATGTACTCTCCTTAGAAGCTGAAATTCAGGATACCAGTAAAAGTGATAGTAGTGAAGAGAAATCAAAAGGTGATTCTGGGACACAGTCTCCAAGTAAAAAGAATAAAAATAAATTAAAAAAGAAAAAGGACCCTCAAGTAGAGGTATCACTTGTGTCCCCTACTCCCCCATGGGTGGAATCCATTACAGAAAATATGAAGGGTATTACTAGGCGTTTGCAAACCCTAGAAACAGAAATAAAAAGTCTTTCTGAGCGCTTATGCGATCTTGAGGGTAACTCACAGATACATTGGGAACTGCCAGTATTTGAAAATGAAAATGGACAGAGGGTCCACCAGTCAGTAGATTTCAAAACAATAAAAAATCTCAAAGAAGCAGCAATGACGTATGGGCCCCAAGCTCCTTTCACGTTGAGTATGCTGGAGTCCCTTAACACCTTTAGCTTAACCCCCTCATACTGGAAAAGTCTATGTAAAGCAGCATTAAGTGGGGGGCAATACTTGGTTTGGTGATTGCAATTTCAAGAACTTTGTATAGAAACAGCTAAAAGAAACACAGCTGCAGGATTTGGAGATCATAATATAGAAATGCTTTCAGGAGAGGGGCAGTTTGCAGACTCACAGGCTCAAAAATATTATGTCCCAGGTGTATATGCTCAGATATATGCAGCTGCCTTAAAGGCGTGGAAAACTTTACAAGGACCTGGGGATCTACAAGGTAGCTTGTCAAAAGTGATTCAAGGACCTAATGAGCCAAATGCTGACTTTGCTGATTGACTTTTGAGAACTGCAGGTAGATTGTTTAAAGACATTGATCAAGCTATGCCATTAGTTGTTCAATTAGCATATGAAAATGCTAATAAATACTGCCAGGAAGCCATCAGGCCATGGAGAAATAAAAAGGATCTTTCCATATATATACAACTATGTAAAGATATAAATGACACCTTTGTCACAGAAAATGTGATTGCAGCTGCAATGAGAGGTGCTTCCCCTCAAAATTTCACAAGGGCTCAACCTAGACATTATAATCAATCAGGATATTCCAGGCAAAATTATCACAATCAATCAGGATATTCTGGGCAAAATCCCCAAAGAGAAATAAGACCAAACTCATACTGTGCCCCAGGCTGCTGCCCCAGGTGTAAAAAGGGAAATCATTGGGCCAATAAATGCCATTAAAAATTTGACATCTATGGAAATCATTCTTCCAGGAATTGAAAAAACGGGGCAGGCGGCCCAATGCCCCAGGGCCCACAAATGTACGAGGCATTGGAGGAGGAGTAGCCTCAAGCATCCACTCAGATGCTTCCGAACACAATCCCTACTACCCATCCACTCCCTCGCCAGAGGAACAGGAGGAAATGCAGGATTAGACCTCTGTTCCACTGCCCGAATAGTGTTAACACCTGAAATGGGGGTTCAACTGATTCCCACAGGAGTCAGGGGACCTCTTCCCTCAGGGACTATAGGACTTATTCTCGGGCGAAGTCCTGAAAGCTTATTAGGTTTGCAAGTGACCCCAGGTATAATAAACTAGACTACAAAGGGGAAATAAAAATAATGCTTAGCTCACCACAAAATATAAGTTCTGTTAATCAAGGAGATAGAATTGCTCAGCTGCTTCTCCTTCCAAATTTACATAATTCATTTAAAATGAGTATGCCTCAAAAAAGGAACAATAGAGGATTTTGTTCCACTGACTCGAGACCCAAGGCTGGCTGGGTTTAGCTTGTTCAAGGAGGCCTATGTGTAAAATAAAAATCCAAGGAATAGAGATGGAGGGACTGATAGATACTGGAGCTGATTCTTCCATCATTAGTTTACGTCAATGACCCAAGCACTGGCCTTTGCAAAAAGCTTCAACCAGTTTAAGAGGCTTGGGATATAATAACCTCCCAAGAAAAGTGAGGTAATTTTAAAATAGGAGGAT
This sequence comes from Tamias sibiricus, assembly GCA_025594165.1. Taxonomy (NCBI): domain Eukaryota; kingdom Metazoa; phylum Chordata; class Mammalia; order Rodentia; family Sciuridae; genus Tamias; species Tamias sibiricus. The sequence goes on from CM046668.1 coordinate 36,052,436, forward strand.
GATGAAGGGCATAAAGGAATATTTCAGCCTTATGTTTTACCTAACCTACAGGTTACTTTATGGGGAAGAGATATTTTGCAACAAATGGGAGTACACCTTGCAACCAAGCCTGCATATGTTAAATGTGAAAATCTATAGGGTAATCTTAACCCTAAAGGAAATCATTATCAAAAAGTACAGGGTAATCTTAACCCTATAAGAAATCATTATCAAAAGATACAGGGTAATCTTAACCCTAAAAAAAATCATTATCATAAAGGAAAAAGATATTTTTTTTCAGGGCCACTAAGAAAATAATTTTGAAAATACCATGGCTTTCTGATAAGCCAGTGTGGGTCCCTCAGTGGCCCCTATCTAAAGAGAAATTACAAGCAGCCCACCTACTAGTTCAGGAACAACTAGAAGCAGGACATATAGAACCTTCCACCTCTCCCTGGAATTCCCCCATATTTGTGATCAAGAAAAAATCAGGAAAATGGCGATTGTTACATGATCTTAGAGAAATTAATAAAACCATGCAAATCATGGGCCCTACTCAACCTGGACTTCCTAATCCTGTAGCCATTCCAAAAAATTTCCATCTTATTACTCTTGATACTTTTCTATTCCTCTACACCCTCTGGATACCCCCAGGTTTGCTTTTTCAGTTCCTTCTATTAACAATAATGGCCCTTATCAGAGATATCAATGGAAAGTTTTGCTGCAGGGAATGGCTAATATCCCCACTATGTGTCAAATCTATGTAGATAAAGTTATTCAGCCTATCAAAAATAAATACCCAGAGCTTATGTGCCTCCATTATATGGATGATGTTTTGCTTGCTCATCCTAATCAAGAAGTCTTATTCACCATATTTAGTGATATATCAGAAAACTTGAAACGATATGGACTAAACATTGCTAAGGAAAAGGTTCAAATTAGATCTCCAATATTATATCTAGGATTCCAAATTATGGACACTTTTATTAGGCCTTAAAAAATATTAATTAATAAGGAGCATTTGGCCACTCTCAATGACTTTCAAAAATTACTGGGAGATATTAATTGGCTTCGCCCTACACTAAATCTCACTACTGGCCAACTAAAACCTTTATTTGACATCCTTCGCGGGGACCCTGATCCATCTTCACTGAGAACATTGACTCCTGATGCTAGGAAAGCTTTAAAGTTAGTAGAAAAAGCCATCGAAGGAGCTCATTGTGATAGATTTGATTTAACTCAACTGCTGATATTGATTATTATTTCTTCACAATATAAACCCACAGGAGTATTTTGGCAACAAGGGCCTTTATTATGGATATATTTGCCCATCTCTCCTAAAATTATAATTGAGTCTTATACCTCCATAGTGGCTAAACTTATTCTTCAAGGACTTAGGACTTCTACTAAAATATTTGGCATTCACCCTGCTACTATTATTACTCCCTATTCATTGTCACAGATTGAATATTTATGCTTCAATGATAATGATTTGGCTATAGATAGATGCTCTACTTCTGCAAATTTTGATAATCATCTTCCTAAGTCTCCTATATTATCTTTTGTATCAATCATCCTATTATATTTCCATAGGTAATAAAAAATCAACCTATTCCTAAGGCACTAAATGTATTCACAGATGGGTCCTCAAATGGTACTGCTGCAGTAGTCACTAAAAAAGAAAATATAACTTACATAACTGCACACAAATCAGCTCAACTAGTGGAACTGGAAGCTGTGGTAAGAGCTCTGGAAAATATTAGAGAGCAGCCCATGAACATTTTTTCAGATAGCCACTATATTGTATATGCCATCCCAAAATTAGAGCTAGCAGGACCAATAGCTCCTCATACTCCAGCCTTTAAATTGTTTTATTAAATACAAAAACTTTTGTGGACAAGAAAAGAACCTCTATTTGTAGGGCATATTAGAGCACATACCAACTTGCCGGATCCCCTTCATGAAGGTAATCAAAAGGCTGGTGCCCTTACCCAAACAATCTTTATACTTTCAGTGCTCCAGCAAGCTACTTTATTTCACTCCCAGTTTCACGTCAATAGCACCACCTTGCAGAGTAGGTTTAAAATCACAAAGGAGCAAGCCAGATCAATTGTAAAAGATTGTAAATCTTGTATGACACATTTGCCCAATCCTCATTTTGGTGTTAACCCTAGAGGATTAATGCCCAATCATTTGTGGCACATGGATGTTACTCATGAGCCAAGTTTCGGAAAATTGCGATTTATTCATGTGACCATAGATACATGCTCAGGCATGATTTTTGCTTCCTTACATTCTGGAAAAAAGTTAAAGATGTTACGTCTCATTGTTTGCAAGCTTTTGCTGCACTGGGCATCCTCAAAACGCTTAAAACAGATAATGGCCCTGCACATACGTCCTCATCTTTCAAACAGTTTTGCGTAAAATTAAATATATCCCATAAAACAGGCATCCCATACAATCCTCAGGGTCAGGGCATTATTGAAAGAGCAAACCACACACTGAAAAATATGTTATTAAAACAAAAAGAAGGAAGGAAATTGGAAAAATCCTAGGGACAGATTGGCAGTTGCCCTGTTTACCTTAAATTTTTTAACTTTAGACTCTAATGGTTATTCTGCTGGATACAGTCATTGGAACCCACACCAACAACATAAACCTTTGGTTTACTGGAAGGATGTTCTTTCAGGTACATGGAAGGGTCCAGATCCAGTATTAATTTGGGGGAGAGGATCTGTTTGTGTTTTTCCAAAGCACAAATCCTCTCCAATATGGGTACCATCTAGATTAATAAAGCAGGTACCAAATCATAAGGATCAAGATGAAGTTGTTGAGGAATCAAGATTAATAAAAAAGGTACAAAATCAAGAGGACCAAGATGAAGGTATGGAATGATTCCCTTAAAAGAGTCCTTCAAAATATTTCACAACTTAAGTGTCATTCCTTCCATCTGGGACGAGGAGATTTCTCTTTAGTGTGCACACAATTGTATTTTTTTTTTCTTTTTATATATGTCTTTATGTCTGTGCATTTGTCTAAGTTTCATGTAAATGTGACATCACAAATATATGCTTATAGCTTTTTGTGTCTGTCCAGTATGACGTCACAAATAACAAAGCGCTTATGAAAAAAAAAAATATATGTATATATATATATATATATATATATATATATATATATATATATACACACACATATGGATCCAAATAACTTTAATTCATTTAAGTTTCAGTATTCAATTTGGGTAAATAATTTAATAAGTGAAGGTATCTTCAATTTTGATTTATAGGTGTCCCAGGGATTTCTCTTTAGTGAAGAATATGACTAATGCTGTGTAACCTGATATTTTGGTGTTTTGACATAGGAATGTTTATTTGTAATTAACTTTATTTGTTTTATAGCTGATTAATTTGAGTTATTTCAACAGATAACTTCATGGAAGGTTATAGAGACTCGAGGGTTCCAGCTAACAAATTATTTTTCCAAAGTGTCTTTAGCTTTTCTCTATCTTTAGTGCAGTAAATACCCTCAGTCTTTCTTTTTTTTTTTTTTTTTTTTTTTTTTTTTTTTCTGAATATGATATTTTGCCAGCTTATGTTTGTGGGAGCTCAAAGCAGCAATGTGTGTGAGCAGAAAACTTTAATTTTCTAATCTAATAATTCTATTTTTTAGTTTGACAACTCGCCTCTTGACTCAGTGCTGGAATAGCACTGCCTTTCCTTTAATAATTAATGCTTGAGTTTCTAGGTAGCAGGCCCTGAAGATTTGCTGGTGGCATTGTCTAGACATTAAAAAAGATGGCTGCTGCTACAGTTACAAGGATTCGCGGTCGCTGCAAACATCTCTGCTGCTCAAGCATCAAACAACCTCATCAGCAGTGTGGCCTCTGCTCTGCATGCATGGGGCCTCTTAGATCAACGTGTTATAACAAGTGGACATTTTGATCTTTCATTGTTTGGGACTTTACAGGACAATGCCTTGCAGGTATTTGTCTAGAGAACTCAGTGTGTTACTTGATAGAACTCAGGGCAGCAGATTTGTTTAAAGAATTTGATATGCTACGCAACTTGGCTTGTCAGCAGAAGGCTTATTGCCTTAAAGCCGCAGCATCTCCCCACAATTGGACGGCTGTTAGTCATCATACACAGATCCTGAAGGGCTCCATTGGATGGCTGGTAGCCAATGATGGGTTAGATCCCCAGAGGGGCACAACCTATGACAGGCACAGTTGCACGGGACAGTCTCATGTGGCCGACATATCAACCTAAGACAGGAGTCAAGGGCACAGCCTTGATTATCTGATGACGGGTAAGAATGTTGGTTGTACATGGACGTCCTAGAGCATCCCCTCTTTTAAAACAAAAAGGGGCGAAATGTAGGAACCCTAATTAAAGAGATAGCTAAGATTGCGGTTAGCTGTGAGCCATAAGCATTACCACCTTCCATGGTCTCGCGAGACTTGGCCTAGGACATTGCGGATCAAGTCAGTGCCATTTGCATGATCTCTCGATACTTGGCCTGGAACATTGCGGATCGGGTCGGTGCCATTTTGGTGGTGTGGTGGTGGTTGGCAGAGTGTGGATAGCGTGTGGGAGAGGTTGTTGGAGCCGGAGAGAGAAGCTAGCAGAATAAAGAGCCTGTTTGTTTCCAGTCTTCCTCTGAACTTATTCCTGTGGAGTTGTTGCTCCAAGCAGCAATTGCTTCAGGCAGCAACAATTATTTAGTGAAGAAAATCCACACAAACCAAAGCACTAATCACAAACATGTAAGTACTGGAAAGAAAGAGATAAAGATGTGTAATAAATTTTTAATAAAATTTTCTTGTATCTGAAGAATGTTACAAAAGAGTAACTGGTCATTCTCTTTCTTTAGTTTTGAGGTTCCTGAGAATGGGAGTTAATTTTACACCAGTATTTAAAATACATTTTAATTTTTTTGTGAATATATTCATATTTTGCCCAGGAGTGTTGGGGCCAGGATAAGGGCAGTGAGGTCCTCAAAGTGTAGATTTTAAGGAGGGTCCTTACTTTCAAGGTTATACGATCCGGAGAGGAGAGCAAGTACTTCCTTAAATTTTGTCCCTTGGCTTCTCACTTCCCTCACGCTGATCTCAGCCCTTTGATCAATATTTGTATTGTTGTGAATACTACCAGGTAACACAGAAGCAAACTTGCTTTGGAAATGAGATAATGACATTAATATTTAGAACATCTTGCTAATATAAATAAACTGCTGTGGTGCAGTTCCCTCTCTTCCAATTAGTATTTGTTTCTTGTTAATTAATACTTGGATGTTACATTGGCTTGAATTTATGATGCATATTGTCCAGTGTGGATTTTTCAGAAAATAAATATTTGAAGATATTCATATATTTTTTAAATGAAACCCAAGCAGACACTTGGTAATGACAAATTATTTTTTAAAGCAAACTGAGAATTCATTTTTAGTTGGTGTGTGTGGTTTGTAAGTCATACAAACTCCTCTGAAACCTGAAACATGTTTGGTGTTCAATATCACTGATTTGTGCAATACGGAAGAATTCTGAAACAATAGACTTACTTTAGGTTGCCTATGTTCTGACGACTTAATTCTCCTTAAAAGAAACAAAGCAGGGTAATTAGAACACATTGTTCTGAGTTGAAGAGTCATTAAAAATATAAATTATCTATAAGGCTAAATAGTAGGACTATGGTAAAGGTCAAGGCAAAGAGACTGACCAGAGAACTTAAGAATAGAGTGAAATCCTACCATCTCTAGACCTTTTGTTAGAGCTGAATTATCCACATGGTACTCTGTCTACTGCCCCCAGAACTATTATATTATATATTAAAAAATCTGTTTTAATTTATTTTGCAATTAGAATAAAAAAATGGAGACAACCCAGCTGAGTATCTTTATATCATCTGTCACAGTATAAAATATAATTAGTATGTTTTAATTCAAGAAGAAACTATTAAAGTAAAAGTCCCTCTTATCCATGAAAATCATAATGTGTTCATGCTCATGGATTTTGAAAGAAATTCATATTTTTGGTGAGAAGCCTGATGGCCTAGTTTAGGTCACATTTCCATCTGCTTGACTGCTAGAATTGCAAATTGAGGCACGATTTAAGATGTGGGTTGAATGCCAAGCGGTAACAAAATGAAACAGCGAATGTCTATTTCTTATGATGGTTAGGAATTATGAATCCTGATAATGGTCCTCGTTATGTTGAAATTAAAGGAACCGTTACATGGAAGTTGCCACTTCCTCTCAACAGTATGGTCCTGTGAAAGCTAAGTAGAAATAGGTAAGTCTGATACGTATGTCTAAGCTAGATAGGGGAAAATACTGATAAGCTAGTTTCTCATCCTTCCTTTGTTCCTTCCATAAGTAATGCTGGTTGTAGTAGTATCAATGATTTTCTAATGCTAGGGTATCCCCAGTTCTAACTGAAGATCTTGTTCTGTATGACAGATCAGTTTTTTGAGGTATACTGGTTTGTCAGGCAGCGTTGATGTAGAAAAGTGCCATAAAACAGGGTGACTTACATCGTGGAACTTCATTTTCTCTTAGTTTCTGAGACTGGAAGTCCAAGAGCAATGTGTTGGCAGAGTTGCTTTCTTCTGAGGCCTCTTTCATTGGTTTGAAGATCTATCCATCTCCCTTTCTCACCACAGGCTTTTCCTCTGTATGCCTCTGGGAACAAATTTCTTCTTTTAGTAAGGTCACTGGTCATAATGGATAGGACCCCTTAATGATCTTAATTTAATTTACATTACTTCTCAAAGATTCTATCTCCAAATACAGTCACATGCTAGGTGTTAGGATGTCAACACAGGAATTCATTTTTCATTTTGAACTGAACTTACATACAACCCCTGTCATATATCAAGTTTCCATACGTTCATGTGCCTGAATTCTTTATTATGTCCATCTTTTAGTTTGTAAAAAATTCATACAACACTAACTCCATTATATTTATTACAGCTTTATTAGAAGTCCCTGTAGGTGATAAAGTAAATTTTCACAAGTTTTTTTTTTTTTCACAAATTTATATTAGCCCACACAAATGCCCATATAAATTTTAAAATCAGCCTATTAAATTTCATAAAAGTTCTTGTTGGTATAAAATGACTCGAAAAACAATCTGTTCATCCTGTGGGCTCACCAGGGTCAACCTCCACCCCCTAAAACAAACAAACAAAAAAAACAACCCTTTGACCTCTTAAGGTATTCTGTTGAATACACTTAATATGTGTACATATTTTGTTTTAAAAACATATTCTTAAATAGTACTTACTTTGGGATTTAAAAATTTATGCTTGCTTAGGGTATTAAAGGGAAGGATTAAAACATGAAGTTTGGAGTTCCTCACTATCATCTTGGTTTGCATGTTGCAAGGATTTATTTAGGGTGATGTTATTTCAGCTTTAATGCTTCCTTTTGTTGAAAATGTATTCATGGCTTTTTATTTTATAGATATTCAAGGAGCAAGAACTATGCTCTATTATGAATGTTTTGCTTTATTTACTGTTAATTGAAAATAAATGAACTCTTCTTTCACAAATTTTAAACTGTTGTTATTTGGACAAATTCAAATTGATTTACATTTCTTTAAAAACAACAGAACGGCACTCTTCACACCAGCTGATTCATGTAAGGGAATAATTGAAAACATAACACTTAACTTGGATGAGCACAAAAATGTGGCTATATGAATATGACTTCATTCTCATATTACCTCATATATTCACTGGTTGTCCATGAGGTAACATGTAAATTTGCAGGAACAATTTATTTGCACCATAGAAATCTAGTGATCAGAAGAAGTTTGTGGAGTTTCTTAAAGTATGCAATTTATTCATGATACATAGCTTAGTGGTAGAATTTAGCTTCGTGGGTATGTCTATTGACTTTGTCTAGGTGTTTGGAAAGAGGTTTTTTTTTTCTGAATTTGTTCAAGGACATAGAAAGTATGGACATTTAGTATTCTGCTACAGTGCACTATGTCTGCTAATCCTTTTTATTCTGCGAAACTAGCATGTGAAAAGGTTGTAAAACAAGAAAATAAACCCAAATGGTTATTTCCTGTTTTGGTTTAATCCTATTAGAATATAGCGTTTATAAACATTGTGGCTAAAATAATAAGAGTATGAACCATTCCATTTGTGTCCAAAATTTACTAAGACATCAGTTTGTTCTAAATCATATTAAATAAAAAAAAATTCAAAGCACAAAACAAAAAATGGAACTAAAAAACACAATTTTTTTTTTTTTTTTTTTTTTTTTTTTAGTTTAACATATGTTTCACTTGGGTGAGCATTGCTTGGTTTTAAGCATTTACCTTGGACTGAAATCAGAAGAAACTGAATTCTAGGACTTGAGATTTCCCCATGGAGAAATGAGTAATCTGCAGGGAAGGAGAGTAACAAACTTCCATAATTGTGAAAATTAAAATCTGCCCTGTAAATGAGGTCTTACACAACATCAGACCACGAACAATGGATATGAAAGTGAGTCAACAGCAAACAGGACAAACTGCCGCACAAATTATGTCTCCAGTATAGATGAAATCAATTTCATGCACAATTTATTAGTGCTGTCACAGATGGCCTGTCCTATGACAGAATCTAGGTGAAATGAGCTATTTACCTACACCAGAACCAAGCGGTCTCTTGGAACTGTGTCTCTTAAACTTCCTTGTTCCCTAGGGTACTTGTTAAAAATAAGGATTACTTTTCCTACCTGAGATCTACTGACTAAGACTTCACCATGTAGGAATTTGAGAATGTTTATTTTTTATGCGTTAACTTCAGAAAAACACTGCTTTACAGGGAGGTAATTCAGGAACCAGGATAATACTAGTCAAGAAAGTGTGCATGTGTGTGTGTGTGTGTAAGCACGCACACGCGCACATAGTACTATTTTTCAGAAAGTAACATCTAAATTTTTAAGAGCATATCTGCCTAAAAATGCACATAACTGGATAGAATGATATGATCATTAATCATTTGATTTCAGTTATCTTCTTAATAAGTGTAATCAGGATCCTGGCTTTTAGTTTTTATTTTATTTTTTGTTGGGAAAACATCCTTACTGGAAAGAAATCAGGGCTTTTTCAAGAGCTATACAGAGTATATTAGCATCTCTTTATACCAAGCAAGCTCTAAAGTTTATCTTCCTATGGTGAGTGGAAAATGCTAATTTCTAATACAACTTTTACTTATTTCCTTTAAAATAGCCAACATGAAGAGAATTTCACAAGTCTGATTTTTCTGTAAGTATAACATACAATTATTTAAAGCCATAGCATTAAACAACTCAGGAAATTCCATTCAATAATTTCAGGATGTGTTCTTATAGATAAAACTTTACAGAGAGGATTTCAATTTAATTAGGTATATAACAATTATACCAACCCATTTTCCTTTGAAATCAGACATTTGCATATGTAGCCTGTCTGTTTGAGACCATTTACTTCCTGGTAGGAGGAATATATTTGACAGAAAGATATCCATATTTTTTTTCTTTTTTTTGTTCAGTAAGAAGATAGGTGCAGTGAGATTTGGCTTGGAAGCACACATCAGTCAATGGAAAGGCAGAATTAGGTGAAGTATTCCTTACTGACCTCCCAAGCTCTCATGGAAATGTGTTTGCTGCCATTGCTCTTTCTGAGACAACTTAGCCCTAGAGAAATTCACAGTTTTTGCTTTGTTGTCCACAGTAGCTCTTTGCTGTCAGCATGGTATGTGTCAAAATTGCTTTTGAGGATGATTAGTCAAAATAAATGCTTTTTCCTCTACATTTTAATTTTTGTGGAGCCTTTCCACAGAGGCCAATGTGAGGGGCAGATGCTCCATAGCACTAGCCTCATCTCTTCCTTCTCCTGTGACCACCTGCTTCCTGCCTCAGCACTTGGATCCACCGCACAGTCCAGCTGCTTCCTCTGTTCCAGGCCCCATGGCTCCCTCAGTCATGGCACAAGTGCTGTGTGAGCAGTGACCCTTGTGACTTCCCTGTCATCGTCCAGCTGCCTTCAGTCTGAGCACTGACTTTAACAGATTCCCCTCACATTGCTACTGTCAGCCTGACGCCAGCCTTCACTCCTTCCCTCATCCATTTACTCTCTTCCTGCCTCTGTTAGGAGCTTTAGAGAATCTTTACATGCCCCCCTTCAACCCTCTGATGCCTCACAGTTGAACTGTGTGAGGAGGTGAGCTGCCTATCTCCTTGGATTCTGCCCATGTTCATTCCAAGGAGAATCACAATTCTCCCCCAACCCCCAGAGGAGAAAATGCAGTACAGAGTGCTTCTCCAAGATATAGTTGACAATGTTGTGCCACTAAGCTTCAAATTAATTTGAATTTTGTGGAAATAAGCCTTAAAAATATGCCTATATCATACTTAATTCAGATGCAAGGTTATCTCTTGCAGGCCTGGAAGACAAGTGTAATAAAAGATAGGTAGCAAAATTGCAATAGAAAAATCGCCACAATATGAACCAGAATATGTGATGGTACTGGATTTATAATTTCTTTCTAACTTTATCAACATTTCTGGCTTCTAGAAGTCTCTTTGCTGATCCAAGTTTTAAATACCATATTAATAAAATATAACTTGTAAAATTTTGTCTGCTTGTGGACTTGGCCAGGTAAAGGTTTAAATTAAATTCATGTCATTATAAAAATGAGATAAAAATTTTAAACTTTAACATATTTTGACAATATTTAATTCTATCAAAGAGGTAACATTTGGGGGCTGGGGTTGTGGCTCATTGGTAGAGTGCTTACCTAGCACGTGTGAGGCACTGGGTTCAATCCTCAGCACCACATAAATAAATAAATAAATAAAGTTATTATGTCCATCTACAACTAAAAATATTTTTTCAAAAGGTAACATATTCTGTTTGGAAGTGATATGAGAACAATGATATTTTGAAAGATATAAAATAAGAAGCAAATCTCTTTTAATAAGATTACTAGAATTTTTCAGGATATATTTTTGTGGGTACACATAGATATATATTATTTATTTACTGGTCATTCCCTTCTCTCCTATACACAAAATTGTGTATTTTAAATGTCTTCCTACTTTTTCACCTAAATTACATCATAATTTGCACCATAATTTATACCATACTATAAATTAAACTTCATCTTAAATATAGTTTCATTTTATTTTAATCTTTATCTTAGTCTTGAATGCTTATATTATATTCTATTAACAATTTTGTATCTTTTGTTTTAATATTTTAAGTTTTTATAAAATAAATGTGTAATCATGGAAATTTTTCAATATAGTGTCAAAATTATTTTCCATATAACTTCTGACTTACTTATATCTTGCTTTTTCCCCCCTTTTTTTATTGCTTTGCTTTTAAAATAAAATAGCTTTCAAAAATGTAAAATAACAAGATGTAAATGGCACTTACAAAGATCAGGGTAAAGATAAAATAAACATAGAAAAAATAAACTGAACAGGAAGTATGAATGATTGCTGTAAGCATGTATTCTTTAGACATGTACATCAAATTAGATTTTGGACTTTTAGTAGCTAAACTGAGGGGTGGAAGTGCTGCTTAACATGGAAGTTTACCAGTTGTAAAATCTAGTCAAGCCAATTTCCTGGAAAGGTGCGGCCTTTATTGGTAGACAGACCTCAAGCAACAAGAATGTTTGGTGACATGCTTTTGCTATAATTTTAAAATATAAATACAAACATATTTACCACTCTTGATAGTATCAAAGTTATTTTCTCAAATATAGCACTGGCCTTGTCACATGTTTATCCAATGCAATAGACAGAGATAGCTCCCCTTTCCTTCATTAATTCTTATTTCTTTGTAGCAAAATTGAATATTTTTCTCATTGTATTGTACTCTAGTTGCATTTCCTAGTTTGTAAATTGCCCAGTCTCTTCTATCTCTAAGATTTTCCATGAAGGATCTCACGTGGAGAAGTTGGATCCCTGGAGCTCTGGCATAGTTGATAAACATAACATTCTATAGCTTGTTAGGATTCTGCTTACTGGAATGGGTTTTCCACAGTTGAAGCTTTTATATCTAAATGTAATATTCTTACTTATGGTAGGAGTTATTCCTTCTTTCTTTGTGTATTTTTATTTTTAAAAAGATGTAGCCGGGCGCGGGTGGCGCACGCCTGTAATCCCAGCACTTTGGGAGGCTGAGGCAGGAGGATCATGAGTTCAAAGCCAGCCTCAGCAATGGCGAGGCACTTAGCAACTCAGTGAGACCCTGTCTCCAAATAAAATACAAAAAAGGGCTGGGGATGTGGCCCAGTGGTCAAGTGCCCCTGAGTTCAATCCCTGGTACCAAAAAAAAAAAAAAAAAAGATGTATCACCCTGAATTCTGTTGTGTTCTGGGTTTTAACACATCATTTAAAGTTGAAGAGAAAAAGCAGATAACAGGCGACAATGCATTAGTAATTTTGTTTTTATAGGCCAGACAGTTCTACTATAAACTAAGAGTGTAAAAGAACCTTACACTTCAGACTAGATTCAACATTCCATTAATTATATTTTCAATCAAAGAGATAGAAGTTTTCACTCATCCTATGACAATCAATCTTTGCTCTAACCCATTAGTAAAAAAACTATTACCTAATTCTCTTGATACTTTCTCCTCTTGCTAAACCTTTCATGAACTATATTAGATCTGTGATATCAGAACTCATTAACACAGTATTCTTATAATCTGCTTTTCTGTTTTGTATTGATTCTCAAAATATTTAAATTTCCTGCAAGAAAGTTGTAATTTTTAAAAATAAGTTTCTATGTTGTATGAATTATGCTAATATTTATTTCAAAAACATACAGCATGTTTCCAAGTGTTGCATTTAATCAGACAGTCTTTTTGGCATGTGGTCTATTTAACCTACTGTCTTCTCTTAGGATGCATTTTTGAATGTTTTGAAGAAATGCTGGGTACACTTCTCTTAGAAAGGCAATCTGCTCCTGTTCCATCATGTCCACTGCACCTGCTCTGTCCACATGCTGTGTGAACCTGAACTGCTGGAGTCAGGATGCTACGGTCAATGTTATTTTCCCCAAGAAATCACATTTTTTAAAATAAATAAATAAAAAAATATCTGCAAGCGCCAAACACAAGTTTTGGAGCTACAGGAAAAATAAGCAGACAACTAAACCCAGTCTAGTCCTTTCGAAGAATAGTAACATTTTTTTTTTCTACAGAGTTTGATGAATTTGGAGAATATCAAAAAGCCCGAGGGATACAGCAAAACAACAAAGAAAAGAATTTGAATTCTTTAGTCTGAAGAGAAGGTTGGAAGGTTAAAGACTGTCTTATTAAAGGGATTTAAGTTATATAGAAGTTTTGTAATTGAGTCAAAATGAATTAACCTTTCTCAAAGGCAATTTTGATTTCTGTTCCAGTGTCTTTAAATAAGAGCAAATGGGGAAGAGATGCAGGAAGAGGGGATGATAGAAGGCCCGTGGGTATGGGGAAGGTTCCCTGGGATTTCCTATATCTCACCTCATGATCCTGCACTCAGACATCTCAATTTCAGTTTTTCCCTTCTTGTTCTCTCCTTTCTATCTGTCCTTTCACCTTTTCTATCCAGAATGAAGCACTGTCCTAACAAAATGTCCCTTGGACACTACTGCAAAGTAGTGTCCAGATTGCAGTACCTTCCTGCTGATGTTAGAGTGAGAAAAAGTCAGCTAAGGTATGGAGCACGGTCTTAATGAGTATAAAGCAGATGTTTCTAATAGTGATGGTTGTTAAACACAATAGAATTGTTTGGGAGGGAGCTATGCATTGCTCCCCCTGAATCACCATAGCTAGCTGTGGTAGTTCAGAGAAAGCTTGAAAAAAAAGAAATGCCCCAAAGGGCTTGTTGAACTTTTCATTCCACTGTCTCCTAGGTAAACAATGTAAACATTGTGTCTCTAATTTCTATGATTATAGCCTTCCGTTCATTCTGGAAAATGATAATTTTCACCAATTTTGGATTTTTGCTCAAGAATTTTAGTCTAAAATCTAAACCTGAAGAGTAGAGTATTTTCATTGATCAAAACTGTTTTCTGAATGACCAAAATATGCTTTACATTTTTAGAATTTGTGCTTAAAATTTTCTCAGTAGTGAAAGGAGATAAAAAGCTTGGTCTTAAGATTTTTGTTGGTAGTCAGTACAAGGTGATTCTTAAGTAAAATAATCTGGAAACGTTTATCAAATACATATTTGTATCTAATAGTGTTAGAATTTGTATGGCTTTGTTATCTACTCATAAAAATATCCTATATTAAACTGTTGACTTCTCAAAATCCATTGTTTGGGCTATTTTATGTGTCATCTAGACTGAGTCATATGATGACTTATTTAAACATTATTTCTGGGAGGGTCTTTGTGAAGGTCCCTATGGAAAAAACTAGAATTTGATGTCCTGGGTAAAGCAGGTATTCCTCTCCAGTGTGGGTGAACATCCTCCAACTTGTTAAGAACTGGAATAGATAAAAAGGTGGAGGAAGGTTGAATTCACTCTCTGCCTGACTGCTTGAGTTGGAACATAGGCTTTCTCTTACCCCTGAATTGGGTCATACTCCTGTTTCTCAGATTTCGAGTACCACCAGCTTTTGGGGTATTTCATTCTAGATGACAGATTATAGAATTTCTTAACACCATATTAATATAATCAATATCATATGGCCAATTTCTTATAATAATCTTTCTTTTTTTTTTTTTTTTTGTGGTACCAGGGATTGAACTCAGGGGCACTCGACCACTGGGCCACATCCCCAGACCTTTTTTGTATTTTATTTAGAGACAAGGTCTCACTGAGTTGTTAAGTGCCTCATCATTGCTGAGGCTGGCTTTGAACTCGTGATCCTCCTGCTTCAGCCTCCCAAAGTGCTGGGATTACAGGCGTGCGCCACCGCACCCGGCTCTTATAATAATCTTTATATACATCAAACACACACACACACACACACACACACACACACACACACACCCTATTGCCTCTTTTTTTTATAAAGAACCCTGACTGACACAACCATCATAAAAATTTCGTAGTCAAGCAAATGTAAGCTTAGTGAATAGGCATTGAATGAGAATAGATTATAGCCATCATAGCATTTTTTTTTTTTGTACTGGGGATTGAACACTTAACCAGTGAGCCACAACCCCAGATCTTTTAATTTTTATTTTGAGACAGGGTCTCGCTATGTTGTTTAGGGCCTCATTGAATTGCTGAGGCCAGCTTTGAACTGGCCATCCTCCTGCCTCAACTTCCTGAGCCACTGGAATTACAGTGGCCAATATGCCTGGCAAAAATCGCAGCTGGATAGTCATAGCAGTGTCTCAGCATGGGAAGCATGGGAAATATATTTATAGAGTTTGAAGGTCAGAGTTGGGTGATTTTAAGGCAGAAATTTCAAGACTGAGAAGTTGTAGAAATTGGTCAAAATTTAGGGCATATTAACTTTGGATTGGTGGATACAGCAGGGTGAAGGTCTTCCAGAGCATGTGGATTTGTTAATTGTTTAATTAACACAGTCATATTTTATAGTAGCAGATATTTTACAGGATAGGAAGATGAGTTGTTTTGCTTGGTCCAGCATCATTTAACACAGGAACAGGAAAATATGCTGGACTGGATGAACACAGGACAGGAATTATGTTAGTTTTGATTTCTTGATTTTATATTTGAGCTCTTAAATCAGCGATAACGTACAGGACTAAAATTCTTAATTATTATTTATTAAAAATAGATGTAAGCTCATTTTAAGATCCCCTAATTTTCATTCATAATAAAAATAGATTAACTCTTATTTTCTTATTTCTTTTATGAAATTATGGTGATTCTGTGGAGGTTTCCAACTAATACTATATTTTAAGTCAGGCTGTAAATGCTTAATACATGAATTGCATATGTAATTGTGTTGAAACCAAACTCCAGACCTTTTTGAAGTTTTCACATCCTGAGTTGATTTTGAAGAGTATCCATTAAGACCATGATTTAAACTAATGTACATGGCAAGGCTAAAACTAGGCAAGGAAATATGCTTTTAGATAATTTCTTAGCAAAATGATTTCTTATTGAAATAATGCATTTTTATATGTTGCTGGAAAGAGAACAGAATGTAAAATAAAACCTATGTCTAAAACACTGACCTGTTAATTGAAATTATACTTGTATAAAACATCATTGACCATAAATAGTTCAATTAATATTAAACTATGCTAATATTAATAAAAAAGAGAAAAGTCCCTAAGTGTTTGCTCAACAATGAAATGAGTAAATGAATGGTAAGCTGACATGGAGCCATTATAATCATATTCATGAACACTTTTCAAATTATGGAAAATTGCCCATGAGATAATTCAAGTGTAATAAAACCAATAAATATTCACATTTGCAGTATGTATAATCTTGTGGCTGACATCATCAGTTGCCCACCAAATATATGGTTTATTCCCTTTTATTTAAACTAATATATTTGAGGAAGGAAATGCTTAGATAAGCACTGTCCTGCCTTCAAGCTGAAGATAGAGGTGACCATATGATGCTCTGCTAAGGACCTCTGGGGAAACACTTTACTTAATAAACACCGTAGGATCCTCTTTGATACTTCTCCTGTCTCCACAAAATGTTGGCAGCAGACAGCTGGCTAGCAAGGGGTGCCATTAAGATACAGCTGGAAGGTAGGTATGGAGGAGTAGAAAGAGGACATGGGCATGGGCACTGGGAGCACCACAGCAGTCCAGGACTATCTCTGTACTGATCAAATTTGGGAAAAATGAGGGAAAGCACCTTGCTTTTCATTAAGCTACTGTAATTCGTTTTCACTGTGGCTGAAGAAAATCCTCAGCTGACTCAGACATCAATTCTGCTACAAATCAACAAATCTATAAATATAGAAATGGAAGAAAAAGTGTTAAATGTGAATTATAGTGATTTTCACATGTTGTCTTTATTGATCTCTCTCTCTCTCTCTCCCTCTCTTTCTCTCTCTCTCTCTCTCTCTCTCACACACACACCAAGGATTGATCCCAAGGGCACTTAAATACTGAGTCACATTCCCAGCCCTTTTTTGTATTTTATTTGGAGACAGGGTCTTCCTGAGGTGCCCAGGGCTTCACTAAGTTGTTGAGCCTAGCTTTGAAATCACAATCCTCCTGCCTCAGCCTCCCAAACTGCTGGATTACATGTGTGTAACACCAAGCCTGGCCCTTATTGATAATTTAAACAATGTTATTCAATATTACACATTTCAAGCTTGTGAAACAGTCAATGGTTTATTTTCATCATAAACAATTGCATTTATATATATTAAAAGTCAGTGTTCTTTTATTTAAGAAGTAGATCAAGAGTGAAACAGTTAATATGACTACATAGTTTTGTGGCACAAAGACCAGACATGATATAACAAAGAATAAAAATTTCTAATATGTAGAAGAAAAGTTTTAGGAAACTAATGTGTGTTTTGGACATACTGAAAGTTTGTTCAAACAACTCTAATGTGTGTCTTAAAGTTCAACTGATTTAACCAGAGAAGCTATAATGTTTCTATGTGTCTTTCACAGGTTCTTTAGAAACTTTAATTCAACAGACAGGCTTGTGGCCCATAATTGTTTATCAGTACAAAGATAATTTATAAATGTACCTGAGTGTAATGGGTATGTTGGTAAAGTATTAAAAAAAAGTTAGGTTGATAAGTCTTATGTGATCAGAAATTATTCAAAAAATAGTACAAATCCTTATTCATGGTAATTTTGAGTGTTTTTTTTTTTTTTTTTTTTTTTTTTTTTTTTTTTTAGTGTTCTTTATTTGGTTTCTGAATCTATCTTTTTAACGTTCACGAAATGAAACATGCTTTTTGGTTAAAAGGAGACAATTTCAATGAGAAGCTTTGCTAGTTACTCCAACCATTCTGGTAAGGATTTCTTTATTTTTATTTATACCCACCCCCAGTGATAATTTGGCAGCAAGACAAATACATGGAAATGGTTTTTAATGTCAAAAATGTTTGAGGAACATACAAAGTTTTGAAAGTGTAAGATATTCAAAATTGAAGTAAGTGAAGGTCATATAATAAACTTTGCTTATGGAGATTTATTTTCTTTTGATCATAAATCATTCAACAACACTGGCTAGACCTCTGTGGATAGAATATCACTTCATTAGCACCTTGGAAGTTTAAATAATCAAATACAAGATTTTTGTCTGTTTGTGTTTTTTAGTTCTAGAGGCCAGAGCAATAGGGCACTGATATTTTATACAAATGTGGGAACTGGAAGAGTATTCACTGCTCATTTATCCTCTCCCCTTACTTTTGCATTTGAGGAAATGATGCTAAGCTCCACACAAACTGAACAATTCTATCTGCCACCTCCCACCACTCCAATTCCTATCAATTTTCCATGTTCAGACTTGAGCACATTTTGTTTCCTTTGCTAGGACACATCTCAACTTGTTGAAATAATTCAAGAGATATCACTTCTTCTAAAAAACTTTTTCATATCTGGATCAGACCACTGATTTTTGTTTGTTTTCTCAGAAAAGCCTGTACAGAACTGGGCATGGTGGCACACACCTGAAATCCAAGTGGCTTGGGAGGCTGAGGCAGGAGAATTGCAAGTTCAAAGCCACCCTCAGCAATTTAGTGAGGCTTTAAGCAACTTAGTAATGTCCTGTCTCAAAATAAAAAATGGATTGGGGATGGGACTGAATGCTCCTGGGTTCAATCCCTGGTACAAAAAATAAAATAAAAAAATAAAAAAAGAAGCCTGTACATTATTTAGTCACCATGTTGGGTCATAATTGTTACTTTTCACTTCCTGGTGGACCTTTAATTATAAACTTAATTGATGATGGACATGAATCAAGTATTTTTGTTGTTGTTCATCATGGCCCCAGTACCTAGAAAACTAGCTTACACACAGTTGGTGTTCATATCGAATAAATAGCTTGCTAAAAGTTAAAAATCAAATATGTAGTTTATGATCTTTACTTGTAAAGCACAAATGCCTACATACACAAGTAAAACACATAATGATGTTTTGGAGTTATTAAATTATAGATGAAAATTCCAGAATAATTTCAATTTAGCAAGAAATTTTGGCTGCTTCTTTTTATTCCATGGAGCTAGAAAAACAATAAAATATTAGTTGTATTATAAAGTAAAATTTAAGTTTCCCAAGAAACATTGAAATTCTATGTGATAATTATTTGCCTAGAAATAATCATAAATAAAGTATTGCATTTAAACAATGGAATTCAAATCTGCAATGAGGAAAAATGAAATAATACTGCATGCAACCATATAGATGAATCTCACAAAATAGTATTGATTGAAAAAAGCAAGAAGCCAAAAATAAAAATAAAATATTGTGTTCCCACTTACATGCCACTTAAAAGTAGGCAGAACTAGTCTGGGACGTTGTAAATCAGAAAAATGAATATCTTTTGTGAGAGTGAATGGAAGGAGGTGAGACCATATTTCTGTGGTGCTGACCTTGTTCAGCTTGTTCTCACAAGTCCTGGTTGCATAGGTAGTCATGTTATGCAAATTATATATAATTACAATTTGGTTTTGTGCATACATTTATTTTAATAAAAAATATATACACGCCGGGCGTGGTGGCGCATGCCTGTAATCCCAGCACTTTGGGAGGCTGAGGCAGGAGGATCACAAGTTCAAAGCCAGCCTCAACAATGGCGAGGCACTTAGCAACTCAGTGAGACCCTGTCTCTAATAAAAATACAAAAAAGGGCTAGGGATGTGACCCAGTGGTCGAGTGCCCCTGAGTTCAATCCCGGTACCACAAAAAAAAAAAAAAAAAAAAAAAAAAAAAAAAGTATATATATATATATATATATATACACACATACACACACATACTCCCACCTTCCACTTACCCTAAACATCTGAAATGTGAGGACCCATGTAGTAGATGCAATCAGTGAAATAATGTGTTATAATTCACACACAGACACACCTACATACTACCATAGGATTACTTCCAGGGGTTTGGAAATAATTTCCCAGTCTCCTCAGCAACCCATGAGACTATTGCACTCTGAATTGGAGTTGTACTCGATGCATGCTTTATTAGCTTTTCTACCTACCACACCCTGAGTTTTCTCTACTTCCTCCTATGTGTTTTCCTGAGTTGTTTCTAAGTGGACTACCTAGTGCTTTTGCCTTTACACCTGCTTGGGGGAATCACTGGTACACTCTTCTGAGATGTATTTATTATTTGGAAAAATTTTAAATTATGAACTTGTCTTTCCTGTCCAATTATCCTCTGATTTTCTTAGATATGGAACTTCCCCAGATGTGGATATCATGAAAGATTGTTGTTGCATCCCATCTCCTTAAGCATTTTTATGAAGGGACAATTAGACACTGTGAAGAAAATAGATAAATGAGGAGCATTTCCTCATCTCCATTTCTTCCTTCTCTTTACCAAGAATAAGTGCCTGAAAATGGTGCTTAACTTTCCTTAGTGTTAATGTGCATTTTTAGGAACTTGTGTTTAAAATACCAGGCTGATGCATTAATATATCATTTCTATTAAATCTTTACACAAAAAACTTGTTTTTAATCTCATTTGGAGCTCTTGTGAGAAGGACTTGTCTAACAAGTAGGGCACAGTCCTCCTCTCACTTTTTCTCCTTTATGCTTTGCAACCCATGTAAGCATCACGTTTGAAAGCCTCTGTATATATTATTATTTTTTTTTGTAGGGCTGCCAAAGCAAAATATCACAGACTGGGTGGCTTACAACAGACATTTATTTTCTCACAATTCTGGAGGCTAGAATTCCCAGATCAAGAGAGAGGCAGGTTTGCTTTTTTTGCTGAGGGATCCCTCCTTGGCTCCTGTTGTGTCCTCACATGGCCTTTCCTCTGTGTGGACACAACCCGGGTCTCTCTGTGCATCTTATACCCACTTATAATGACATCAGTCAGGTTGGATTAGGGCATGCCGCAATGTCTTTGTTTCAACTTAATCTTTAAATGACTTTTCTTGGAAAAGAGTATAATCCTGAGGTACTAGGAGTTAAGACTTTGACTTAAGAGTTTTGAGCAGACAAAATTCATCCCATAACAGCCACTTTAAGTCTAGAAAATATAATGGTAGAATCTACTGAAAGAATTACAGGAAGAAATGAAATAGAAGGATCTGTTGAGACTAGATCTACGTAGAAATGAAACCAGACGTGCACAACAGAAACCCTCATTAGCAATAAGGAGTATGACTTTTCCAGATTTAGATGTCACTATGCTGTCTTGTTTTGGGTTGCCAGACAGTGGGCTAATTTACCCGAAGAAGGATATTGTCCTCCACATTTTAAAATTACACATTAGCTTTTAGGAATGATATTGCGGAGTCTTTAGAGGTCCACTCTCCTGGGATTTTGGGTTTCATATAGCTCACCAACTAGTTCTAACATTCTTTATCCATGAACTGAAGAAATCATTTCTCTTATAGGAGTCATGTGATGTATATAAATTGCCAAGCACAAAGTAGAACTTAGTATTTGCTCAATCAACTTTATGTTGTTGTTCTTTCTTCTTATTATAATTATTTTGATATTGGGGATTGAACCCAGAGGTGCTTAATAACTGAGCCACATTCCACCCTTTCTTTTAATTTTTTGTTTCAAGACAGGGTCTTGCTAAATTGCTTAGGTTCTCCCTAAGTTGTTGAGGCTTTTCTCGAACTTGCAATTCTCTGTGTCAGCCTTTCAAGGGCTGGTGCCACCATGCCTGATTATGTTCATATTATCTTAAAAGTTTTGAAAGCATACCTCAGAGCCATGAAAGTTTTGAAATGGTGAAGAAGGCTGAAACAATGGAAAGCTTGGTTGGTCATGGCACGAAAATAATTAGGAGCCTGGCAACAGAATGTATTCAGAAACCAAAAGCAGAGGTTGAATAGAAATTCTCTTTTTTAAAATCCTATATTTATTGGCTCATTTTAGTTATACATATTATTAGGGTTCATTTTGAGATAATTATACAAGCAAGCAATATAATTTGCTCTAATTTATTTTTTATGCTATTTTTGGTGAACCTCTTTGGTGTCTGAAGGTTATTGGCAAAAATGATGTTTGCAGAGTTCAGTAATAGCACCTAATCAGGCTTTAAAAGATTAATCAAAGGGATTGTTGTTTCTCTTCAGAAAGCACTGGATTTATTCATTGCTCTGCATGCCACCCTGATACTGTAGTCACCTAGGTATTCACAAGGGTTTGGTTCCAGGAACTCCCATGATACCAAAATCCACAGACACTCAAGTCCCTTACATAGAGTAGCATATTTACATATAACCTGGCACATCCTACTGTATACTTTTATATTATCTCTAGACTACTCATAAGATCTAATATGTTGTAAATGCTATGTAAATCTCTGCTGTACATTTATTATTTAGGGAATAATGACAAGGAAAAAAAAGTCTGTGCAATTATAGTACAGATGCAATTTTCTTTCATGTAGTCTCTAACTGTAGTTGATTGAATTCAACCCACAGATTTGGAGGGCTGACCACATATGGTAAACAGGAAGGTCAAAATGAGTACCTTTATATAGAGTTTTCTTGTTTGTTGATACTTCCAGTTGCTTACTTTCTATACTTTTCTAGGCATTTGCCTAATGGATTTGGGATGTTGACAGTTGTAGAGCCACGGATTTGAGCTGTGCAGAGTAAATACCTAAATGTTTGTTTGTTCTGTGCACACACCAAGAAAGTAAACCCGAGTGTCTTTTGAAATCGTGAACAACTATAATAGAGCAGCTCAAGTTAAAGCAGAGTCTAAAGCATCTTCAAAAATAGCAGAACAAATAGGGACAGTGCTTACTGGTGCTTGGCCATTTTCATGATGACTCCTACCACATAATTCCCAAAGTACTGCTCCTTCAACTTTGTGTTCACTCTAAACACATCATTGTCTCTATACAGGAAACAACTCAAACAATGTCATTGAAC
This sequence comes from Tamias sibiricus, assembly GCA_025594165.1. Taxonomy (NCBI): domain Eukaryota; kingdom Metazoa; phylum Chordata; class Mammalia; order Rodentia; family Sciuridae; genus Tamias; species Tamias sibiricus. Next base: position 36,075,375 of record CM046668.1, read on the forward strand.
TCAATGGGTAAACCTCTGAAAATTTGTTTGTACCTTATATTAGTAGATTTGTCAAAAGAATTCAATTACTAATAAACCAATGGTACATATTTCTGTTGCTTCTAAAAACAGCACACCCTTCTTCACAAAAATGCAAATATCATCTGAAGTTTTAAGTCTGTTTTTAGAGGGCATAAATTCGACCTTGTAAAGGCAAACTTGTGATCCATTCTTTGAAGGTGAATGAGTAGTATAAATTTGGTATGTAGTACATTTATTTAGGAGCATACCTTACCTCCACATTATTGTTTGTAACAATTTTTTAGACTTATTTATAACATCCCATATTTCATCTTCAATCTATCTATCTCTCCAGATATTTAATTTTGGTCTTTTGTATATTAATATAATGCATATTCCTACATTCATCAAAGTCTGATTTCAATGATGGCACACACACTTGTCTGATTTTGTTGTTGTTTTTGGCTACACATTCAAAAATACACATGAGGGATGTTAACCTAGATTGTTCCGTTTGTAAGTTTTCCTAACCTGTTAGTGTGTTAGGCAGTGTTTTTTTAACTTTACAGGAAAGCCATCCCCATAGAATGCTGCAAAGATTGATAAGCCATGATAAAATGACAGCTGTTAGAACTGAGCAGACCATACTTTTCTTTTCAAAAAGGAACCTGAACACCAGGGATTCTTCTTTTACTGTTAAGTGTCTTTTGGTGATTTAAGTAGCCTGCCATCACAAGAGAAAGCTGACATTGTTACAGTGGTGGCCCTTTCAGGCTCCTTCATTTAATTTTTTTGACAAGTAATTTTCAGAGATCCTTTTAGTTTGTTATTATTGTTTAACCAAGGGTCTATAAACAGCAGAAAGAAAACTAAAGATATAAGGAAAGTTTTGATTTCTTCTGTTCATAGTTTCTCAACAAAAGGTATTTGGTTGAAAAAGACTAAAACTAAAGTTTAAGAAAACCCTGTTAACTTTCCTTTTAAAATTGAATTATTTAAAATTCATTTGGATTATATTAGATCAAATAAAAATATAAACACGAATACATCCAATCATCAGTATATTAGATAACAGCCTCCATTATAATTAATTAATAAGATTGGTAAATTATCTTAGTTTTCTTAAGCAAATCAGTAATAAAAACAAGTAAAAAAATGGTTTTACTTATTTATTTTTGTTCTTCCCTAGAATAATAGGTAACTGAGAAGCAATCACCTAAAATTTATTGCTTGCATTTTTTGTGTAAAAAAAAAATGTTTTAAACATTGTATCAGTCAGGATTCTAAACCTTGAAAGTAGTTTCTTTAGAGTAAACATTTTTAATACATATTTATTTGTCTTTAGTTGTACACAATCTCTTTATTCTTAGGTGGTGCCAAGGATCGAACCCGGGCCGCACACATGCTAGGCTCTATCACTGAGCCACAAACCCAGCCCTAGAGTAAACATTTTATTGTGAGGTTAAGGTTACTTTAAGCCATGACATTGTCTATTTGAGTATATAATTTTTGAATGTATTTTGTCTTTTTCTACTTCCCTAAATGAATGGATTTCCCAAATATTTGCACATAAGCCTTATCTTGTCTCTTCTCTCTCTCTCTCTCTTTATCTCTCTCTCTGTAATCCAATCCACTCCCACATATTCACAATGCTATGAACTATCCTAATTCCTTAGACCTTTGATTTCTCTAAATGGTTGCCTCTGGGGCCAGCAGGCAGTGTCTGTAAAATGCTGAGCAGAAGATTGGTCTATGTGATGAGACCTCTGTCCTTTGCATAGAACACACCAGAAATTTGCAGTTGTCATCTCCAAAAATCCTTCCATTATCTATAGATCTAATATAAAGGTATGTAAAGTCTCCAAACCTTCTAGTGATACTTATGTCCAAAAGAAGCTATGTGCAAGTGTAAACATGGAAAAGGTGAGGTCATCTTTGAAGATAAAAGGGGATAATTGTTACAGATGATCATGGCAAATATCAGGAAACCATGGCCTCAAATTTTTGAAAACAGCACAAACAACAACAAACCAAAACAAAACAATCAAGTCTGTTTCTCAGCCCAGGGCTACCTATATCCTGTGTTCTTTTTCATAAACAGTGATTATCCTAACAAATTGATTTTCTACAGTCTTTATCTCCAAATGAAATATCTAAAACCCCCAAAATCCAATGACTCTTTAAATAGATAATTTAATCATAGCTCCACCATTCTCACACAATAATTTTTACTCATTTATTGATAAGTATAGTGTGATATAAAGTCTGAAATTGAAATTTATCATTCTTTTAATCCATTAAAAACCCATTTCCTTAAACAGCATGGAATCAACTGAGTAATGTATTTAAAATACATGAATAAATCATTTTGCTGTTTGAAAAAGTAATAGTAAGAGAAAGATATGAGATTAAAATTGAGGAGAATCACTAAGAAAAAGCATCAGTTTCGGTTTTACACTTTACCTTGTGTCTCTTGCCTGCTGTGGAATATTTTATTTATCTTAACTGCAACACCATTTGCCACCCACATATTCTTCTTATGTGGGGTTTGTCACTCCTCCCATGAGAATCATGGTCTCAATTTTCTTTCCTTGTATCTGGATGGAGACTTATGACTGACCTGATCAATAGAGTGCAGCAGGAATGGTCCTATTTCACTTATAATGCAAGGTATACAGAGAACAAAAGATCCATATGATTCTCTCTTGGGAATCAAGATATCATGTTCTGAAGAAATCCAAACTAGTCCAAAAGGAGAGACCACAGAAAGGAACCAAGGCCACTGGCCAATAACCACTGTCATCAAACATGAGTGACCAAACCATGAGATTACTTCAAGTTTAGAGTCTTTCAGTTGAGGTCACAGGCAATATGGAGTAAAAATAAGAATCGCTGAGGTGTCCTGTCTGAATTCTCAGCCCTAAAAATCTCAGAGTAGAATAACTTATTGTTCTATGCCATTAAGTTTTTGGGTGATTTTATATAGCCATAGTAACTGGAACATCTACCTCTTCTTAAATGAATAAAGCATGAGGAGCAATGATGATGGTCAAGTCACAACTGATTTTACATTTTGATTGCTTGGTACACATTGGGCATCCTGTGTTAGGTGTTTTTGTCCAATGACATGAACATTTATTAACTCTCTTTTAAACAAATGAGACAAGACAAAAATTCATGAAAATTATACTCTTTGTAATTTCTGTGTGTGTGTGAGATTAATTCCTTCCGTTCTCCAGATCCTTGACCCATACTATATCTAATCTTGGGTTTCTTTGTCAAGACCGCAGGATTCCACATGCTTGGCTCTTATTGTCACAATCATAACTCTTGTTCATGTGGAAAAACGTTTATGTGCTCACTGTACTTGTTCAAGTCGTGTAGGTACATGCTGAGAAGCTATTCCTAGGAAGTAGCTGCCTTGAGACTCCCTGAAACTATCTCATTGCAACTTTGTACTGATCTCCTTCTCTGTGATAGTGGAGAGAATACAGAAGGCTGGGCACACTTTCAACTTTTTATATGCCATAATATTTAATTTCTGCCTGTAAGAAATTATGAGGAAGAAAGTTTTTGAGATGGTCGATTTACACAAATTTAATATTGGGAAAGGGTAGAATAGTTACCTTTGAATAACTAAGGAGGAAATGTTGAGAAATAACATTCTTAGAATATGATTTTTAGAGTAGGATTATGGAAATACTGTGACTATTGATGAGCATTTTTAATACATTTTAAATTATTCAAAATGTGAACTTCTTTAATTGCTTGTAGCAAACCCAAATAGTTTCCTAAAAGATTTTTTTTCTCTACAAATGCATTTCTCTTTAAAGCTATGTTGATGGGAATCTCTCTTTTAATGCTGAGTTGAGTACTAATTACAACAGATATTCTCTTTGATGAATGAGACACTCCATGCTATCATTTTTTTCTTAAATGTCTTAACATGTTTTATGTTATAGTTGAAGAAATATCATAATTGAATAAATATTAGGTTTAAAGAAACATGTTACAAAATAGTGGAACTCAAGATTAAATGTAAATGTTCTAGATAACTTATTGGAAGAATGGTGTCATTATTAGGAGTGGGCAGAAATTATACTTAATGACCAATTTTCTAAAAATACAATTCTTTGGAAACAATACATTTTAAGATTCTTTTCCTTGGAGAAATGGTAGAATATTTCAGTTATTTTGAAAAATTTGGCCTAAGACAAAATTAAAACACATACAAATGCACATGAATGCACACATTTTGAGGGTGACTTAAGTGTTTTTCACCTTTTTAAAACAACATACCAGGGGATATGGCCCTTAATAGCTTCAGAAGAGTTTGATTATTTCTGGGGTTTGAAATAAACACCAGCATGCACTACACTTTTCATGCATTCATTTTGATGATTTGATATTTCAATAAATGTATGTTGTTGATTTATTTGAATTTCTGATTACACATTAAACAATTATGAGAACACAAACCTTATGAAAAGCATATCCATCTGTTATTATCATGCACACATTTTCATTTCACAGACACAACCTCTGAACACAGATTCTCATTTTATTCTCCATGTGAGATGGATTCTTCATAGATATAAGAAAATACCTTCATTTTTATCCTACTCTTTTGATCTTGTAATTTACTTTTTAACAAACATTTCCTAGGAAATGTCTGTTCTTCTTACTTCTTCTTTTTATTATTTTAATTACTGTTTTGTTTTAAAAGTTGAGCCATCTTGAAGATCATGAATTATTTTTAAAAAGTTAAATACTAAAATAAATTGAGTGACATCTTGTCTATTGAGTCTCAAGAGTTTAAGGAAGGAAAACAAACAGAAAAGAGATTGCATTGTTATTGTTAATAAATTAGTAATACAAATTTAGATCTATTTAATTTAAAACACTTTCATGTGCTAAACATAGATGAAGGAATAATTTTATAAATATGATGACAAAAGCTACTGTGATTAGAAAGAATGTTTGTATCAAAAAACATGGTCTCTCTGGATAATTTTGAATGTGTAAATGACATGGGAACCATGCATTAAATACTGAAAAAATTAGGAAATAATAACATGAATTAAGAAATGAGCCTTTGCATATAGAAGAATTGTCTTATTTCCCTTTTTTTCTGTTTAATTATTTTTGGCAATTTTTTATTTTAAAAGAGAAAGAAAGGAGAACTGATAAACTGCATTCATATTTATGTGAATATATATTTAAGTTAACAAAATCTATAATAATTATAACTTTATTAAACAAGGTCCTAGCAGAGACAATAAAACCAAGTAAGTAATGTCTAATACAAAAATTATTATAGAAATTTGACCTTAACCACTTGTGGGAGGTGGTTTAGCAATCCAATTTAGGCTCTTATTCTTGCTTCTTGTGTTGTGACTGAAATCAGCAGGGAAAACAGTAAGAAAAGAGAGAGAGAGATATGAAGTAGAGGAAAGCAATGGCAAATTGAAATTTGGGAGAATGGATTGAAATCCAAAAGGATGACCTGCAACCTGTGTGCCTCTCTTTCACTTCCTGCAAGTTCAGTGATGAGGATCATGTTCTAATATGTTATTGCCCTTCATCAACACTATACAGAAACTTGGTCCAGGACTTGTAGAGGGTGGTGGAGAATGTGCAGCAGGGCAGCTGCTGTCACAGGGCAACATGATGAGCCAGCATCAGTGACAAGTGTTCACTGATCCTCTACCAATACAGCATTAGTTGGCCCTATAGTGGAAATGATGCTATCATTTCCAAAGGGACAAACAATTGGTTGGGGAAGTAGGAAAAAAAAAAAGAAAATCTTATCACAATGTTTTTCAGCCCTCCATAGCTTAACTCCATTGAATAAATTATTGTTTCTTGGTATTTAATTCCAAGGAAATGGAGAGGCATTAGAGGTAAAATTAAAAAAAAAAAAAAAAAAGATTTCTGTAAAAGGATACAACAAAAATAATGTTGAGAAACAATGCTAGTGCTCACCTTATATGTAAACATGAAGGCCAATATGATGGTAATAAGAGGTTGGAACTTTAAGTAATGGTTAGGTCATGGGAGCATCTTGCCTTGTTATGATTTGAATATGAGGTATGCCCCATAAGCTTATATATGAGATAATATAGGAATGTTCAAAGAACATACAATTAGATTATGAAAGCTCCAACCCAGTGGATTAATCCACTTGATGGATTAATAATTTGGAACTGAGACATGGCTTATATCTTGCTAAAACATGAAATAGCTTTCATTTCTCTTTCTGATAAAATTGCTAATGCATGTAAAAAAAGTTATTAGCATCTTTAAGTAGAGCAAAATTAAATATAGTATAATTGGGGGATACCTCATATCCAAACCATAACAAGGCAAGATGCTCTCATGGCCTAACCCTTTTTTAAAGTCCCACCCTGTTATTACTATTATATTGGCCTTCATGTTTACATATAAAGTTAGCATTAGCATTATTTCTCAACATTATTTTCATTGTATAGTAGTTCTTTCAAATTATAGTCAAGTAACTATTGGCAGGTAGGGTATGTCTGAAGGTAGTAGGTCATTGGGGGCATTCCTTGGGGACTTAAATTTTGTCTCTGAGGAGTAGAGCTCTCTGCCTCCTTGTTGCCATGTCCTGAGCTGCTTTCCTCTGCACATCCTTCCACTTTGATGTTTTGCTTCACTCAGGCCCAGAGCGATGGAGTTGCCTGACAACTGACTGAAATTCTGAAATTGTGAGCCAAAATAAACTTTTCCTTCTCAAAGCTGTTCATGTTGGGTCTTTTAGTCAGAGGACAAAAAACTTAGTAACATACCCCACATGAATGAAATTAATGTCCTTATAAAAATGGCTTTTTATAGTGTTTGGATGGCTTGACCACTACCTTCTTGTGTGTGGACATGGCATTCTTCCCTCAGAGGATCAGCAATAAGGTTGTTTCTTGAAAGCAGACAGCAACCCTCACCAGACATCAAATCTTCTAGCAATTTGACCTTGTACTTCTCAGACTCCAGAACTGTGAGAAATAAATTTTCTGTCCTGTATGAATTCCCTCTTGTGTGGCATTTTGTTACAGCAATAAAAAATGGACTAAGATAACATTTAATTTTGATAAAGAATTTTGGACATTTGTAAGATTTCATCAGTTAGTGTAACTATGTTATTCTCTAGTTAATAGTTAGACAGCCTAGCTAATTCACTCTAACTGGAAATTGGCTGTTTTAGTTATCTCTTAAAATCCACTTTCAATTAAACTTTTTTCAATGACATCATCTGTCCCCCATGAGAATATGAATCACCATATCAAAAAAATTAGAATAAAAATTTTCTTATTTAGTGTTTTGAGAGAATACTTTTATTGGCTACTGACAAATGAGCAAAACTGAGGGTGGATAGTGGTCTGGTGTTGAAAGCACAAATTTAAAGTCAGAACTGGATTCCTTTGCTCTGCAGCTCACTGATTCATGACCTCTTCTAAATCACTTCCTCTTCTTCAGCTACAGTTTACTTACATAAAAAGTTTTCAAAATAGAGACAAGGAAGGTATTTAAGACAAGGAAGGTATTTAAGACAATACCAGGCACATGGTAAATGAAGTAAAAGGAGCTCTTACTTTTATTCTCACCCCTGGAGAGTTATACCATCGATGTGCTAATGACAACAAAACATACTTGCTTGATGAGAACCTAGGGGGCAAAGTTTTGTTTGAGTTGGTTTAAAGAACAAGTAATATTATGCAAAACGTCATGTCCTTTGTGAATTTTCTTAACTCTAGAAATACAACAGTTAAATTCAGAGAGCCAGTAGTGCAAGACATTTGAAAGGCATTGGAGCATAAGGCTGGACAAAAGATGCATAGTTATGTGAAGGGCTGGCTTCTGAGGCTATTGGCTGAGGAATTATTATTCAAGCTGAACGATCCATATGATATTTCATTGCATTATCCTGAGAAAGTTCACTAAAGGAGATTTTGCTATAGGCCTTGAAAAGAATATTACAACCCGCTAGGAGATATGGAATCTTTATAAGATATAATTTTTAGAATCTTGCATAGTGACCAAGTGTTCTCAAAGTTTGATTAAAAATTATTTGTTGAATGAAAGACACTTCTCTATTAATTTTGCTTTAGATTTCTCAGAGGCAATTACATTCAGTTTTACTCTACTTAATGATTCTAATAACTTCTTTTGCATGCATTAGCAATTTTATCAGAAAATGAAAGATATTTCATTTTTTAGCAATATGTAAACCCAAGCATGTCTCAGTTCCATAAATGCAATCTTTCTAATTCTATTCAAAAACTTCTGACACAACAGACCATAAGACTGTATTTACATACACTAATATTCTTGAAAGCCATACATTAATGTCAGGGGAATTATCAATTTTTTTTTTCATGTTGCTCGGGATCAAACCCAGGGTCTTATGCATATTAGGCCACTGCTCTAACACTAAGCTATCTCACAACTGTCTTGCTGTTGCTATTACTATTGTTTTACATGTAAAGACTCTGAAGTATAGGGAAGGAAATTCACTTTCCCCAGGGTCATATGAAAGGGAAGCAGAATTCAAATCCAGGAAGGTTTGGCTTCAAATTTCACACATCTATCTTTAACAAAACATCCATTCTTAAAATTCTTTCAAACTCATAGGATTTTCTGATTAACCACCACCACCCCCACTTTTTTTGTTGTTGTTGTTTGTTTCAGAATAAAGTCTCAGTTTAAAGCTTGCAGCATTGTTTTTCCTGCTTACCTTTCCTAGGGGCAGCATTCAAAATTAACCTCACGTTTTGTTGAGTATGTGAACTCCATGTCCAGAAAACACTGGCTTTTAGAGCATCAGTTCGCCAGTCTTGCCTTATGCCTATTGCTTAATTATACTGTCTTTTAGGTTTTTTCCTAAATTGTTTCCTAAAGGAGGACTTTTTCTGAATTGTTCATTTTAAAACAGTGCATTAATATTAATTATTGGACTAAAGTAAGTTGAGATGGGTTTGTGAGATATTCACCAAGTACTTCCAGCCTTTGCCATGATATCATTAAAAGAAACTGAGTGGTTATGTTATGTCAATGCAGAGAATAATCTAATTGCTTTTACTACAAATGTATGACTCTGTAACAATTAATTTAACGCTTAGTATTTTTTTAAATAATATACCCATTTTTATCATTTAATATCAAGAAAATGAAAGTGGATTTTTACAATGCAAGAATAAGAAAGCTTTGATGATGAATTAATTTGCACAAAATGCATCTCAACATTTATGACTCAGCATTTAAAGGAGCCTAATGTCTACATGAGAACCAGAAGACAAAAATCTGGTAAGGAAATGTAAATTTCTTCAAAACTTGGTTATTTTAGAAGAATATGCCTCAAGATGATCATTTAACACATGAAGATGAAGAACTTGTGATTGATTACTCATTACTCTTTGAAGCATGGTATCTCATTTAGTCAAAAGATTGTTGCTTTAAACCAATTTTATTACTTGTTGATTCACCCTGGGCTTTGCCCTAAGTGCTTCCAGCCAATGTCTGAGCATGGCAGCTGACTATAGGCAGACAATTCTTGTCCAATTCACTACCACACTCCATTGGGAAATCTTTGCTGGGGGGCTATGCTAGCTTTTCATCACTGAGACCAAAATATATGACAAGAATAGCTTAGAGGAAGAAAAGTGTTGCAGAGGTGTAGTCCATGGTCAGCTGACTCCATTGCTTTGGGCCTGAGGTGAGGCAGAACATCATGGTGGAAAGGTTTGGCAGAGGAAAGATGTTCCATTTGCGACAGCCAGCAAGTAGGAGGGATACCCACTTACCAGTCACAAAATATAAACCCCAAGAGCATGCCCCCAGTCACACCCTACCTGCTCACAGTTACCCAGGTAATCCATATCAGTGGACTAATAACTGACTAAGTTACACTTCACATCATTGAATCCTTGAACCTCTGAACACTCTTGCATTGTCTCACACATGAGATTTTAGCGGATACCTCATAATTAAACCATAACAACCTCATCCAAGCCATAACAAGGGCTCTACACTGGTCAAATGAGACTCTGAGAACTAGCTGCACTGTAGAATTGAGGCTCTTCATACCAATGCTTTTCCTTCAACACTTGACTTTCATACATGCCAGGTGTTCAGGCTCTCCCTGCCATTTTCTGCTCTCTGTGTCCTTCACTGATATAATTCTTTTGTATATCTGTCCTATCTTGGCTTTTGCTTCTCAGAAGACTGGGACTGACACAGAAGTGATATACACCAGTCAAAACAGATGCTATAGTTGTCAGATAAGTGTTTTTATACATTCTCAGGGTAACTGAGCTACAACATATTTGTGGAAAGCTGATGATTATTTTTATAAAAAAATAATTTCAGTGTGAGAATATGTGCATTTTCTGAGTGGTACTCATTATAATTTTAGAATTATCTGAGCCCTTGAATTTCCATAATTTTGCTGTAGAATATCTCAGCTTGTGTGAAAGTATTTTGATAGTTCATATTTTATTAGGACAAACATATTCTATGCAAAATTGGGATTGAGAAGTCTTATGATTTTTCAATCTCTGAAATCAGAATAACATTCAAAGAATTATAAATAAAGATAATTTAGTTTTTCAAATTTTGTTCTGCACAGATATTTGTCAGATTATTACTTTTAATGAAACCAAAAAGAAAGTATGTATGAAAATATATGTGCTGAAATATTTATGTATTTTGACATGAAAATTAGAATTTTGAACATACTACATTTATGAGAATTTGCTCTGAGTCTTCTAATACTTAGGTAACTGCAGTCAATTTGATAAAAATACTGAATATAATAAAATAATATTGAAAAAAAATTTTTTTCCAGAAATAGATAGTCACAGAGTATAAGAATGTGATTAAAATAGGTATTTATATAGGATCTTCCTACCTGATTGTTCCTGTTCATAATTAATTAGACTAGAATTCCTGGAATCAAATTGACTCCCATTTTCCTCCCTTCCAGAAAATCTCATTGGGTCAATGTTCAACGTATATTTCAAGACTTTAAACACCATAGACACTATGGCCTAAAACATCATCGTGTCTCCTCTTGGTCATTGAAGTCAACTCCTATTTTGCTAGTTTCCAGCCCTCTCATCATCTAACCTAGTTTCAGCATAATTCTTTAAAAATTTATGTCTGATTATTGGCTTTTTATATCAGCATAAAATCCATAATTCTTACTATGGTTTATAAGGCTTTGCAGATGTCCCCATTCCAACTCCTTTACATCACTGTTTACTATGCCACAACCCCTCTATTCACTGTGTTGCAGCTGCAGAGACCTTCCTCATATTCTTCATATTTGTTACACATACTCTCTGGGTCTCAAAGCCTAGTTCCTCTGAATGAAATTCTTTACTTCCTGATAGCTACATAGATCCATGTTTGCTATATTAGGTTTTTTAATCAGAGTGTTCACTACTGTCTATCCAGTCTAAATAAGCATCTGTTACTTTATATCCCTCTATCCTGCTTTCATTTTAATAAATATTATCATCATCTAAATGAATACAGTTGTCCTTCTATATCCATAGAGGATTTGTTTCTGGACCCTCTATGAATACAATAATTCAGGGATGCTTCAGTCTTTTTATCTAGACTAGCTTATTTGTCTATAACCTACTCATCTTTCATGTTTTTCAATAATTTTAAGTTACTTAAAATATCTAATATAATATAAATTCTATGCTAATACCTGTCATATTGTGTTTTGTAGGGAATAATGACAAAAAAAGAAATGGTTGGTATGTGTTTGGCATAGATGCCATTATTGTAGACCTAACTACATCATAGAAGGAGCTGTGAGGTGGACAATGCTTACACAGCAAGTACTGGAGGGACACTGAGCGCCTGTAGATTGGCTGAAGGCCACAGCAAGGTGAGCCACATGGTACTTCATTTGTGTGAATTTGGCATGGTGCTTGGTGAGTGGCAAATTTTGCTTTTTGGAACTTCTGGAATTTGTTTTTCTGTATTTTCTATCTCTAGTTGGTACTCTGCATTTGCAGAATCCACAGATTGGAAGGCCACCTTTGGACATGTTAAAGTGTACATTTTTGTGGCCACTTCTTTGTAGAATGTAAATTTTAAAAAGGCAAAAATATTGTTTTATTTACTATTGTATCACCAGAATGTTGATCAGTGGTCCTGAGTAGGGATTCAATCAATATTAAATGAATAATAGTTCTAATCTTGTACTCCAAGAACTTCCTTCAGTTTCCCTCTACAGCAGTTGTCTGTTGGGTCTGCATGAGAATGTTTATGGGTACAAGTAGGCATTGACAGACTATTACCTTTTGGTTTCTTGCTTTACTGAACATTTTTTTTGCATAGTTATTGTTTGCCTTTTCAAGAATGTTCATAAATATCCTTGGAAGATAAAAGTCATGTCTCTGAGAACAGATTTGTTTTTGACAGAATAATAGAGATAATGTCTTTGGGACAAAGTTCAGGCAAGATCTCTGGCTAAAATAAACTGTTGGGGTTTCCTAAACTCAGAGTATATCTTCTCTCTCTCTCTCTCTCTCTCTCTCTCTCTCTCTCTCTCTCTCTTTTTGAGAGGGGAGTACCAGGGATTGAACCAAGTGTCACTTGACCCCGGAACCACATCCCCAGCCCTATTTTCAAGAATGTTCATAAATATCCTTGGAAGATAAAAGTCATGTCTCTGAGAACAGATTTGTTTTTGACAGAATAATAGAGATAATGTCTTTGGGACAAAGTTCAGGCAAGATCTCTGGCTAAAATAAACTGTTGGGGTTTCCTAAACTCAGAGTATATCCTCTCTCTCTCTCTCTCTCTCTCTCTCTCTCTCTCTCTCTTTGAGAGGGGAGTACCAGGGATTGAACCAAGGGTCACTCGACCCCGGAACCACATCCCCAGCCCTATTTTTTTTGTATTTTATTTAGAGACAGAGTTGCTTAGCACCTGCTCTTGCTGAGGCTAGCTTTGAATTCACTATCCTCCTGCCTCAGCTTCCTCAGCCTCTGTGATTAAAAGGGTGCACTGTGGAACCCCCCTTTTTAGCCCCACGCCTCTTTTTAGTTTAACGGCTTCTTTTTGCTTCTGTAAAATGCTTGGCTTAAAGATAATAGGAGTCAAACTGCTGTGACTCCATTTTGTAATCAGCTGCCTCTATTTTATCAGCCTCGAGCTGTTGTAAGTCTTTGGTCACAGGAAACAAGGAGAGAACAAGCCCAGACATATTAAGCCAGCCCACGCACAATAAGACCTTATAAGGTAAAAGCAGGACGCTGCAGTGAGCTTGTGTAACAGTCAGCACATTCCATTGCTCTGAGGACAGCCTCCATCAATGAGAACCCCCTTAGTCCTTCCCCAATCAATTTAAAATGTGCTTGGCATGCGTGGGCTCCCCTGGCCAATTGCAATGTGACAAGACATCTTAACTGTAAAGATGGCCAATCATGTAAACCCCCTCCCTTTCCTTACTTCTACTCCAATAAAAGACTTGCCCCTCCTAGGTTTAGGACTGTTGGTATGGATCCACTGTGTTGGTGTTGGTGAGGTCTGAGAGTCCGAGCTTAAGCCTGAATAAAGGCTCTTTGTTTTTTGCATACACTCCAGATTTCTTGGTGGTCTCTGGGGATCCATTCTCTGGGCATTACATGTGCCACTGTGCCTGTCTCAGAGTATGTCTTCTTAAGCACTCTTTGCTGAATTTGCAGTATCAGCTGGCACTCTGTTGCTTTGTGGATATTGGGTTTGATAGAACTGGTGCAAAGGCTTATTCTCTGATTGTGTTCATGTGAGAAATAAAGTCCTTTGTCATCCAGGAGTCTTCTTCCAGTATCCCTTAAACAGTGGCAGTTTAATTCATTAGTTTGTAAATAGATTAAAATATAAGACCCTTCACTGTTCTTGACAATAAGCTGCAATCATTCCTAGCCACATTTGCTTTACATTAGAGAGCTATTAAGATTATATCCCTAATTATTCACATCCAGCAAGAACAAATGCATCCTGAGTACTAATCATTGTGGTCCAAGCACTAGGAATATAATCTCTTGGAAGGTGCAAGTCTCAGAATTACATAATCATTTTCTTCATAGAGAAATATATATGATAAACAGAGGTATACACAAAACATATTACAACTTGGTTATTATAAACACTGGAAAGATTACAACTGAGGAATGAGTTCAATGTTACTAGAGGTGGAAAGGGAGAGAAAGGTACTCTATTATACTAACAGGATTAGAGAAACATCAGCAGTCCTGTTTTACTAGAGCTCAATGTGCAGTTGAAGATTCCAAGCAATCTATAAATGGGTAAAATAACTCATGTTAAAAGTTAGAGTTTTTAAATGATGGTACAGGATACTTTTTAGAATTACAAATGGATTTCAGATTCATGTGACATTAAGATGACATATTATTTGTGTTTATGTGTATGTATTCTTTTCCCCAGAAATATTTGCTTGCTTTTTTTAAGTGGAGGTGGTAAAATCAGCCCTGTTCAGTTGAGAGAGCACAGAGGCAGAAATTTAGAGAAATCATATCTGTAGATGAAGGGCCCATGAGGGTAGTAATTTGATTTCATGACAAAACGAAGAGGAAAAGTTGAATATTAGGAGGCTTTCAACATGAGAAAATGAATGTTTGCTCATTAGGAAAAACTATAATGCACCAATAAAAATATGAAAAAAGTGAATTGTTATTTAGAATATTCACGTAACTAACTACAATAATTGTGGCAAGTTTTTGAAGGGAAGGTAAAGTGTTTGCTTGTGGACCTCTAGAGTTATCTATGTTGCTAAGAATCCAGGGAGCAATGCAAAGGGAGTAGATCTTTGGAAGTGGAATCCTAGAGGTCAGATGAGTGTTCGGAGTTAGAAATACAAACTATAAATTTCAGTTATCATTGACTGCTGCTTTTATTTTAATTGCTTCTTTGCAAAAGTTTTAAATTTTTGTATCATTATTTTGTTTTTAGATCTTAAGATGAATGACAAGTTTTTTTAATATTTTATTTTATGGTAAATCAATTATTGAATTATTGGTATACATTTTCTTAGATAATTTTGGCTAAGTGCTGTAATTTTATAAGCCACATTCTCTTTGCCATTTTCTTCTAAACATGCATATATTTTAAAAAGTTATTTAGATTAGTCTGGAGTTAAATATTTGAACTGTTATTTAAAATTATTTTTAGCCACATTCAGTGGCCCATGCCTGTAATCCCAGTGGCTTGGGAGGCTGAGGCAGGAGGATTGCGAGTTCAAAGCCAACTTGAGCAATTTAGTGAGGTGCTTATCAACTCAGTGAGACCCTGTCTCTAAATAAAATACAAAAAAGGGCTGGGGAAATGTCTCATTGGTTGATTGCCCCTGAGTTTAATCCCCAGTACCCCCACTCAAAAAATTATATATGTGTATATATATATACATATATATATGATGTTCTAGTCAAACAATGTAGCATGTGTAGCCTGTTGGGTTTTTTTCTTTTTCATCATTTTGGGGGTTCAGCATGATGAAATATCAACAATTTAATCTTATTGAATATAATCAATTTGGATGATTTATAAACATTTTCTTAGTGACCTGAACATGATAATTGAATACTAGTTCTACGGTATTTATAAATAATGTTTATATCTCTTTATTTATTGCATTATTTAAGTATTTAAGTTATGTATTCAAATATTTACATGTATACATACATACAAAATATACATATATATGTATATTTATATAAAATATATACATACATATAAAATACATGTATACATACATATAAAATATACATATATATACGTACAAAAAACAAAATACATATATTTTGTTTTTTGTACCGGGGATTGAACTCAGGGTCACTCTACAACCAAATCCCCAGCCCTTTTTTGTATTTTATTTAGAGAGAGGTTCTCACTGAGTTTGCTTAGTGCCTAGCTAAATTGCTGAGGCTGGCTTTGAACTCGTAATTCTCATGCCTCAGCCTCCCCTGTTGCTGGGATTACAGGCATGCGCCATTGCACCTGGCAATATATATTTAAATATAATCCATGAAAATCTTTATAAGCATCATAGATTGAACAATTACATTTACCCTTCTCTATTCAAACTCTCCCCCAAAGAAATTTATCTTACATTATTCGTTCAGAAGGAAGAGTGTGTATACTATAGGAAAACAAGGTAGCTCTTGAGAGATTTCAACCAGATAGCAGCAAGTAGAAGTGGCACTTGGGAAAAGCCAAGACGCAATACCATTTGTGCTGTAGAATGGAGGAAAGTATCCAAAATCAAATGCATTTATAAACCTTTCATGGCTGGTGGAAGAATGGGGCCAGAAAAGTGGCGCACTGCTGAAATTGAAGTCTTGGATTAATTGCTATGTAAGAAGCTGGCAGAATCCTGAGTTCCCACAAGCACTCTGCAAAGCCAGAAAATCATTCTCCACATATACTTCAGGGGATTCCAGGAGTTTTACCCTTTTCAGTGGTTAAATAAGATGGCTTGTGGACTGAGAGATTGAAGGCTCAGTTTCATTCTTCTTTATGGCTGAACAATATTCCATTGTACACATAAATAGCACATTTTCTTTATCACTATATATTTTGATGGACATGTATGTAAATTATATGCCTTGGCTATTGTGAACAGTTCTGCAATATACATGAGAGTGGAGATATCTCTTTGACATATGATTTCCTTTCCTTTGGATACATACGTAGAAGTAAGATTACTGGGTCATATTGTAGTTCTGTCTAGTTTTTTAACAACCTCTCTATGTTGTTTTCCCAAAATGACTATAAATTTATATTTCCGGTGTATGAGAGTTCCTTTTTCTCTGCATTATTGCCACCATTTATCATCATTATTATTTTGATCTTATTTTTAAGATTTTGGTGATGGCCATTTTCACTGAGATTAGATGATATCTCATTGTGGTTTTGATTTGCATCTGTCTAATAATTTTCCATTTTAAAATATATTTGATGTCCATTTATATATCTATTTTTGAAAAATGTCTACTTAGATCATTTGCTCATTCTTTAAGTGAATTATTGTTATTATTTTCTTTTGAGTTAAGAGTCTGATATATTATGGATACTAAACAATTGTCAGATATTTTGTAAATATTTTCTCCTATTTTGTGAGTAGCCTGTTGATTGTTTCCTTTGCTGCTCAGAACTTTTTTTAGTCTAGTGTAACTCTATTTGATATATTTTACTATTGTTATCTGTGATTTAGAGTCATATCTAAAATAATCTTGGCCTAGACTAATGTTCTGAAACATTTCCCTTATATTTTCTTTCATCAGACCTTCAGATGTTAAGAACTGTCATTTGGGTCTTTGATTCATTTTGAGTTGATTTTTTGTGTGGGCTGAGAGATAGGGTTGTAGTTTCATTCTTCAGAATGTGAATATCCACTACCACTAATTAAAGATGATAATGTTCTTTCCTAGTATATGTCCTCAATACCTTTGTTAAAAATCATTTAGTTTCTGTTCTGTTTCATTTGTCTATGTGTCTGTTTTTACTTTAGTGCTATACTGTTTTGGTTACTATAACTTTGTAGTATGTTTTGAAGTCAGGTAATACAATGCTTCCAGTTTGGTCTTTTTGCTTAAGAATATTTGGCTATTTATCATATTTTAATATTCTATGTGAATTTCAAATTTGTTTTTCCTATTTGTTTAAAGAATGTCATTGAGTTTTGAAAAGGATTGCATTTGATCTGTTGAATATTTTGGGTAGTATGAGTACTTTAACAATATTAATTATTTTAATTCATGATCATAAGATTCTTTTCCTATTTTAGTTGCATAGTTCTTTCACTCTTTGATCAAATTAATTACTAGGTGTTTAAATTTTTGCAGCTTTTGCAAAAAATATTGTTCTTTTTCAGCTAGTTTTATCTTTAGTGTATAGAAATGCTGCTAGTTTTTTATGTAGATCTTATATCCTGCAAACTTGCTAAATTGTTTATTAGTTCTAACAGTTTTGGGTGGAGTATTTAGGGTTTTTTGTTTTGTTTTGGAATTTTTAAATTTGTTCTAATTAGTTATACATGACAGCAGAATGCATTTCAACTCATTGCACACAAATGGAGCACAACTTCTCATTTCTCTGCCTGTACATGCTGCAGAGTCATCCTATGTGATTATCTTTAGTACTACTCCTGGTTAATAAAACATTACTCTGCTTTAAAATGACTGAATTTAACTCATTTGGGTGGAAAAAATAGATTACCACACTTTGATAATTTACTCTTCAATTAGAAACACCAAAACAAAACTAAATGAATATCATATATAAAATAAACATGAAAGAATAGAAGGTAACTTCTATTTCTCAACCTACTCACTTTTCTTAGTCTCACATGAACTTGAGGTCTAATTCAGAGTTAAGCACAGAAATGAAATAACCAGAAATTTTAATATATAAGAATGAAATATAGGGTAGTTATTTTTAAATTGGGTTAATTTTAGATACCCTGATTCCCTGAATTCATTTTACATTAAAATAATTTTAGCCCCAAATTTATCTTATTTTGAATATGAATACATTTAATTGAAGAAGAATTTTAACATATTCTTCTATTTTTTTAATAGAAATGTTTGTCATCTGCATATTAGAACAAAATCTACACTATTTGTGAATAAATTTATGTTTTTATAAAGGGGAAATAATATGTATATAGTTCGAATCAATGGATTTATTTTCTTAAAGTAGTTCTAGGTTGCAGAAATTTCAGCTGAAAGTACACACAGTTCTTATATACCCTCTCACCATCTCTTTTTCCTCCCACTTTCTCCTATTATTAACTTCTTGTGCTAGTGTTATACATGTGTTGTAATTGATGTACTGACACTGATAAATTACTATTAACTAAAATCCACATTTTCATTAGGGTTCAGTCTTAGTATTGTGAACTTTGACAAATATATATCAATGTATCCAGCATTATAGTATCATGCAGAATGGTTGCACTACCCTAAAAATCCTCTGTGCTTCACCTATTTATGCTTTCCTCCTTCCACTGAATCCTTATCAGCCATTGATTTTTTACTATCTCTATAGTTTTGCCTTCTCCAGAATAAAATATACTTGGAATAATGTATTCTGTAGCCTCTTCAGATTGGCTTCTTACACAGAATATTACCATTTTAAGATTTTTCTTCATTGTTTAGTAGCTTGATGGCTCATTTTTTGTCAAAGATGAACAATGCTCAGTTGTATGGATGGAGTCTGTGTGTATTCATTCCTTATTGAAGGACTATCATGTTGTTTTTAAGTTTTTGAAATTATGAATAAAGTTGTTATAAACATACAAGAAAGAGATGCTTGGATTTGGAACATATTGTGAAGAATTGCTGTTGTGTAAGATATATAGTACATGGGTTATTACATAAGATTTTTCCAATACATCCATGGCCAATGAAAGTTTTGTTTTTCTTCCAATCAGTGCAATGTGACTATTTCTGGCTCTGTGTGTGTGTGTGTGTGTGTGTGTGTGTGTGTGTGATTTCAAATGAGTGTCTGAGTGCTTTCCACAGAGTCATTCAGGGATTCAGTCTGATAGAGTTTCTGTTGACATTATATGGTTTACATAGTTTCTCCAGGCATTGACATACAACTGACTCATTCAGAATGAAAAGGCAGGGAAGGTACATTCAGTTTTTAGTCAGATTGCCCCCAAAAGCAAAAATTTTGCTTCTATTTACTGATAAAAACCAGCCACTGTGTCCCAAGTTTTAGGCAAGGAGGGTAAGAAATAGTCACTTCTTGGGTAACTACATTCTGACTACTGTTCTGCTATGCAAATTGATAAATGAATCGTTAGTGGAAAGTTAAATATATCTGACATGATTTTAAGGGGAAAAGGAAGTCAAGTTTGATGTCAAAAATTAGGGTTTGTCTACTCAGTGGTTGTCAATATACTGAGGTGAGGAATACTAAAGTTCAGACAAACGTTCTTTTTTTACATGTTAATTTGAGACCTCTATTAGATGTTCAAGTTGATTGACAAATATGCAGTGAAATGGAGAGATGTTATTTGAGATATATATGAAAATAATTTCAATAATGAAGATACATTTAAAATTATGTCTATAAACTAATATAGAAAGTATATGTGAATAAGGAAGTAAAACAAGTCCAAGGATTGTCAAAAGATTACTTGCAAAACTCAAATAAATTGGCAAGAAGTTAACATAAAGAATCAAAAATAAGAACCACCATATCAACTATTGCCCAATTTCCTTTTTTTTTTTTTTTTTTTTTGCATTCTTTCTAAAAATGGCGGAGGACTTAAAGAAATGGCTATAAGAGAAAGATAGCTTCCTCAAGTAATTGACTTATAGTAGAAATGTTAAGCTTTTGTTTTACTAGCAGGAGTCTCATATCCTAATTTTGATTCTTTGGGTAGTGTTTTTGCTGATGTTCAAGTTCAATAATGGACATTTCTGAGCTCTAGGGAACTGCTCTGTTTTATTTTTAATTAAATTTGAGACTTTGAAAGTTTGAAGGCGATTTTTTTTTTCCACTGCAGTGGTTAAGAAGAGATTGGAAAATAGTGTTTGTCAGAAATTTTTGTCTTGCTTTGGAGGGATGGCATATAATCCCCATGTGAAGTCACAGAGGCTGCCTCTGAGACGCATTTTCTTTGCTTCTCATATCAAGTACTTCAACACAGGGTATGTTGCTTTCCATGATCTGTAGAAGTGCTATACACATATTTGTCATGGTTCTAAAATGTGATTGCCAACTAATACTAACATTTAATATAATAGATATGCCTATATATAATTTATACTTTATTTTATGAAATAATCCTTGGTTTAAGCTGCAGAATGAAAGAGTTTTGTTTTAAAACATGGTGCATTATTCAAACCATAAGGTATCATATAATCTTGCATTATTTTATACCAAAATCCTTCAAATACAGTCTAGGTATTGACATAATTTGGATATATGTTATCCCCTGGAGATTCATGTGATGGATACTTGGTCCCCAACATAGCAGTCTAAAGAGAGTGGCATTTTTATTTATTTATTTATTTATTTATTTATTTATTTATTTATTCATAGTTGTTGTATATATAGTAACAGCATGCATTACAATTTAAGAGATAGGGCCTAGTGCAAGGTAACTTGGTCATGAAAACATCACCCTCAGAAGGCATTAATACTCTCTTCAGAAGTATGTTTCTGTGAGTTGTTATAAAAGAGCAAGCCTGGAACCTTAATGTCTGTGACCTCCTGTCTTGTTATGTAATCTATTCTTTACTCCCATCATTGCCATGGTATCTATCATGAGGACCTCAGCAGAGGCCAAATATGGGACCACTTGATCTACTTTCAGCATCCCAAAATGTAAATGAAACAAACCACTTTTCTTTTTAAAGCACCCAGACTCAGTTATTTCATTGAGTATCCTTTTACCAAAATGCCTGGAAGCAGAAGTGTTTCAGATATTGCTTTCAGGTTAAGGATGCTCAATAATAACATAGAAAGCAACTCATGACAGAGTAGAATAATAACTAAGAAAATTATTTTTGTGGAGGAATATGGTCATTTCAAAAGAACAAAATACATAAAAATGTGTAGGATTTAATCTTTGGATTTACAAATGTATATAGCCAGACATGGTGGCACACACTCTAATCCCAGTTACTCACGAGGATGAAGCAGGAGGATCACAAATTTGAGTCCATCCTAAGCAACTTAGCAAGACCCTGTTTCAAAGTAAAAAAAAAAAAAAAAAAAAAAAAAAAAAAAGGCAAGGAATGATGTAGCTCATTGGTAAAGTACCGAAAGTACCGCTGGGTTCATTCGCCAGCACGGCCCCCACAAGAAATGTGTATTTGTAACCACATGTAAAAATAATTACATTTAAATATTGATGAACCTATCTTCTTATTTATACATTTAATTTTTTTCCAAATATTTTACAATTGTAGCATGTATTTATATCATCAAAGAAGTGATATTCAGGTATCTATTGAACATGAGGACTGAATTACCTGTGAAACCATGTATACAAAGATAAGATATGAAAATGGTGTCATAGAATGATGTATATTACTTGGGTTAATAAAAAATGAGATTATTCATGACTTCTTTAGATCAAAAAATTTTCTGGGAAAGGCATTAGCAGAGTTTGTCTATTAGGCTAGATAGTAAATATTTTAGGAATTTCATACCACAAGGTCTCTAGTGACTATTAACTTATTCTGCTGTTACAATACAAAAGCAGCCATCGACAATAAACACTTTAAAAATACTGTTTTTAACAAATACAGACATCAGACTGAATTTAACCTCTGGGCTGTAATTTGACAACTTCCGGTCTAAGATATTCCTGTGCACTGACAGCTCTTGGTCTGGAGTCTCTCCAGTGAAATTTATTAGATGGTAACTTTCTTGGAGGCAGGATATTTTTCTTATGTCTTTACATAACTTATGATACTTAACACCTAGCAGCACAAAGAGCCCTTGAAAGGAAATTTATTGAAAGAATGAATGGATTGGTCATTGAACAGTCCTGTCGTGTCTACAACATTCCCTACACCAGTCGCATATTCACCTGTAAGTAGGGCTGACACTGAAACACAGTAGGTTGTAATTTCTCATAGAATTGTCCGGATTTAAATCGTTTATTTAATGCTTCAGATTGCTATACCTTGGACAAGTTATATAGTTGCTTTCAGGTATAAATTTTACAATTGTTGAAGTTAATGATAAGGACATGTTATAAATCCAAATCATTAAATAAGGACATGTTAAAAATCATGATAAAGAGTTGGTAGAGGAAATATTAGTTTGTACCCCTTTATTTGAATGTCACAATTTGCCTACCTGTGCAGGGTCATAAAAATGATAGTGTGGTCTCCCTTCTTAAGGAAAAAAAAAATTATTGAATCCCAGAAAGTTTACGGCAATTCAAAGGATCCCAGAGTTAGGGACAATGAGGCTGGAATAAATACCCACTTGATTTGTAATAAATTATGAAACATATATATGGGAAGGATACTTACCTATTTCATCCTGTTTCCTTGACCAGTGAAATTGTGTCTTTAAGATTCCCTGCAATGTTAATATTCTACATCGATATTGCCAAATTGACTAACTCATTTATCTTTAACCTTTCTCTATCCCTGACCACAACATACACAATTATTCCTACATACCCACCACACACACAAGCAAATTCTAAGCATATTCAAAATTATTTATTATGAGAAAGAATTTAAGTTAAAAATGGAATTTAAAAAAAAAAACTATGAGACTAAGAACATGTCAAAGAAGCAAAATAGAATACAGAACCAAATTAGAATTGTTTCAGAGCAGAGCATCTTTTGTGATTACGATTAAAGAAGTTTGGTCCATGATAATAAGATAAATTTCTCCAGTGTCAGATCTTTCTTCATTGCTAGCATTGTTTTAACATATTTTGAGCAGGCAAT
This sequence comes from Tamias sibiricus, assembly GCA_025594165.1. Taxonomy (NCBI): domain Eukaryota; kingdom Metazoa; phylum Chordata; class Mammalia; order Rodentia; family Sciuridae; genus Tamias; species Tamias sibiricus. Next base: position 36,098,846 of record CM046668.1, read on the forward strand.
TCCTTCTCCAGCCACTTAAAGAGGCCCAAGATAGGTTCAGAATGAAGCTCAGTTTCAAAAGCAGTCTATTTACTATATTTTTTCCTAGTGTTTCCACCTACTCCTTCCTTTTTTCTCCTGAGCACAGCTGCAAGTTTAAGTAGGCAGGCAAACTATAATCAGCCACTTAGATCAGCTGCCGGATCACAGTTGTGCCCGATTTGCCAATTTGCTTGTTTAACTTTTATTTTTGCTTGATTGATCTTGTTTTCTTCCTCTCCAAGATATTCATGATGACAAGATGACATGCCAGATCTTTTCAGTGTGTCAGAGATCAGTCACACAACACACTCACACATACTAATCAAACTGGCCAGTGTATTATCATGTTAATATATGTAATTTTGTCCATTTTGCATAAAAAATTACAGTCATTTCATAGTATTTCATTTTGGATCTAAATTCAATTTTAAATGCAGAATACAGTTGATTTACTTTTCTAAAGGGGAGGATATATGTGTATGTATTCATGTGTGTTGTATATGTATACAGTTTATAAAATTGAAAATTGTGTGGACTTTTTATTTGCAGGTTGTTTCATCAACCTGATTGTATCAATTCTATATACATAGAAATATGTATATTTTATAACTATATAATATTTCATTGCAAATATATCATACTTATTAATCCATTCTTCTATTAATGTACATTTTGTTCCATTCAGTTATTTTTCCAATAAAAAAATTTTTATTATTTAAAAAAAATTGAAAATTGTGATATTATTTTATTACTTTCTTTTCATTAAAAGAAAAGAACTTAAAGCAAAAAAAACCCTTTTTTTTTTTTTTTTTTTTTTTTTTTTTTTTTTTTGTGGTACCGGGGAAAAAGCAACCTTTTTTGTATTTTTATTTTTCATATGTGGCTGAGGCTGGCTTTTTCGCGACTTTCCAGTGCTGGGAAAATGACAAGAATGACTTTTCATTCATTCTTAGTATAAATAGTAACTCTAACCCATTTTCACCTCCCTCCTCATACTTGAAAAGCTGAAAAATGTTCAGCATATTAACTTATAATATGTCAGACGTGAAAGGGGGAAAGAAAAAGTACTATGATAAATATAGCTACAGCAGCTATATAGCATTTTAAAATTCATGGAAATTTTTAAAGACATCAAGTTTTGATGTCATAGAACGATGGATGTTAAATGGCAGGAGGGAAGAGAACAGGACCATCACAAAGCTTTAAAATGTTGATCAGAAATTTCTTTGCATGTGTGTCTGTACATGAGAGAGAGAGTGAGAGAGAGATGCATATTTGCTTTCCTTAATTTTCCAAAGAAATTTTGTTTTATAGTAATAGCATGTGGTATTAAAATTAAATTATCTAACATAACTTTAATATTAGATGCTTGCAGAATATTAGATGTTTGCTATAAATTCAAAAAAAATGGACATTTTTTCCTTTTTGTTTTAGCATTAATTTGTGTGTGTGTGTGTGTGTGTGTGTGTGTGTGTGTGTGTGTGTGTTTACTACTAAGAATCAAAACCAGGGCTTTTCGCATTCTAGGCAAGTGCTCTATCATTAGCATTAATTTTTAAATTATTTTTTCTAAAATTTTTTTCATTACTTTCTGCACTTGAATGTTAATATATCTATCACAGAAATTTCAGTTTTATATATTAAAGGCCAACACTAAACCTTTTGTTAAGTGCATTTCAAACATGAAGGAAAAGACTATGTACTTGAGAACCTTTTTAAAATGGAGATTCTGATTCACATCATCTGAGGAGAGTCTATTATTCTAAGTTTCTGGACAGCTCTCAGTGATGACAATGCTTATGGTCCATGAGAAAATTTTGAGTAGAGTATTCTATGTTTAAAATAAGCAAGGGTTTTATAAATACAACAACAACAGAACAATTTTACATGGATCTTAGGTAAATTCTTAATTACAACAAAAACAGTTATAGAGAAAAACCAAATTAATTGAATCTTTTCTGTGGAAAGCATCATGTTTCATTAGCATGTTAAGACATATTAATACTGAAATTATGCAATTGTTATGAGTCATTTGTCCAACTTTGACTTCTTTTTGTTTAGTTCTATATCTACTGACTTATGCAAGTTGTAAGGCTTGCAGATAGGGGAATATTTCTGGAACACCATTTTGAGAGGAAAATTAGGAAACAGCTGAAATGTTCTTAACTTCTTCAAGTCTTTTGAAATGGCAATGAAATGAGATTAAAAAATAAACAACTCAAGCCGGGCGCGGTGGCGCACGCCTGTAATCCCAGCACTTTGGGAGGCTGAGTCAGGAGGATCGCGAGTTCAAAGCCAGCCTCAACAATGGCGAGGCACTTAGCAACTCAGTGAGACCCTGTCTCTAATAAAATACAAAAAAGGGCTGGGGATGTGGCCCAGTGGTCTAGTGCCGCTGAGTTCAATCCCCAGTACAAAAAAAAAAAAAAATAAAAAATAAAAAAAAATAAAAATAAACAACTCATTTGCCCGCTAAAGCTACAATTTATAAGTTATGAATGAAAAGCCAACTATGAGGAAAAAGGATTAATATATCCTGTTGTAAGTTAGTATGAAAGTTTGTATTTGGCCTAGTGGTAAGCAATACTATGGATTGCATGGGTTGGACCAGATCTGATCTGAAAATCAAGCAAATTGTACTCTAATGAAATATTCTGGGAAGATAATGAACTATAAGGACCTATCTGTATCATATCATAGTTTTCATAAATTCCATGCTGAGAAAATAAAAAAGAATTTATGTATCACTGAGTCATCTCTGACTATATCTCCTAAAACATTAGGTGTTAAGTGGTGTTATCAGACATGAGGGTGTCAAATATCTTAAGTGTCTTGGTTCTAAAATAATTAAATGAATCAATTCAGTGGATCAAGCACATAGTCTTTTGCTCTATTTGACTCTTTTTCTTTTCATATTTCTAATAACAAACTTGAATTCTTTCTTATGTATCCGTGTAGTCACTTGTCTATACTTTGTCTATACTTGCCATAAGAAAGAAAAAATATCTGTGATAAGCCAAGTGGTGTATAATGCTATTTATTTTAATGAAATCATTTCACAGGTTAAAAAAAAAGTAGTGGTAGGATAATATAAGATCAATAAAATGTAATTCCAAAGACTACAAGACACTGTTACAAGCATTGCAAAGAATTAACATAGTAATAAAATTGCATTATTTCCAAACAATGTATGTAGTGTTGGAGTAATTGTCCAGCCTGTGAATGTTTTCTTAGCATATTTGAGGTTATTTTTGGTTAGACTTGCTTATGAACAGTATTCTCTGATTTCCCTCTATTTTAATTTACTGGATTTACCATTCCCAACACCACAATGTAAGTGGCTTAAACAATAGTAATATATTTATCATAGCTCTGGATGTTTAAAGTCCAAGATCAATGTGTTAGCAGATTTGATTTCTTTTGAGTACTGTCCTGGGTTTATAGATGTCCACTGTCTTGTGTCTTCACTTGGTTTTCTTTCTGTTTATGTGCATGCTATCTCTATATGTGTACAAATTGATCCATATAAGAGCACCATTAGAATGAATTGAGGCCTATTTTAGCAGACTTGTTTTTATTTAATCACCTCTTTAAAGGCCCTATGTCTAAATATAGTCATTGTGTTAATCAGCTATCTATTACTATAACAAAATACCTGAAATAAGAACTTAACAAGAGGAAAGGATTATTTTGGCTTACGGATTTGGAGCTTTCAGTCTATGGTCAGTTGACTTATTGCTTTGGGGCCTACAGTAAGGTACTGTAAGCTGCCTGTCGTGGCCAGCCACAACGCCGCGGGAGGAAAACTCTCGGAGGCAGAGTAAAGATACTACTACTTTTACTTCTACTTTCTTAGAGAGAGCTTAGAGAGAGAAAGAAAGATTTTTCTTCTTAGAAAGAGCTTAGAGAGAAAGATTAGAGATAGCTTTTTCTTCTTCTTCTTCTTAGAGCTTAGAGAGAGAGAGAGAGAGAGCTTGAAAGAGAGAGATTTCTTCTTTAGAGAGAGAGAGAGAGCTTAGCTTTTAGAGCTTCTTTATTCTTCCTTTTTTCTTCTTTCTTCCTCGGGAGCCTCGGCCTGACTCTGACCAGCAATTACTTCTTCTATCTGGTTTCTCTTCTGTAACTGCTCTGCCTACGTTCTGGCTGCTCTGATTCTTTTCTTCTTCTCCGACCCGAACTCTTCTTCCGACTGAGCGACGGCATGACTGACTGAATGAATTCATTCTTCTCCTGACTCCGACCGCTTTCACCCGGTTATATACCTTTAGCTTTGCGGGTGCCTCACGTGCATTTACAGGTGCGTCACATACATACTTATTAACAGGTGGAACTTATGGCTTCCAGCTGACCGCAATAACCATCTCCCTAATTGGGGCTCCTTCAAGGTACTACATTACATTGGGAGAATGTAGCAGAAGAAGCCAGTTCACCTCATTGGAAAGTACATATGAAAGACAGGAAGGAATTTGGATTCCAATAACCACTTCAGGGGTGTGTTCTGAATGAACTACTATGATCTAACTTCTTCCCATCAAGTGCCTCCTACTAAAGATTGCACCACCTCCTGAAGCACCACAGGCTGGGTGCCAAGCCTTTAACCCATGGGTCTTAGGGAGCTACTTATCCACATACCACAGTCAACATTACAAGGAACCAGGAGTTAGGGAATAACCATGAATTTCAAGGGGATACAGTTCAGTCCATAACACTTTCAGAATCTTAGAGAGATGTTCCTCAACTTATGATGGTATTATGTTTTGATAAATCCATTGTTAGTTTGAATCTATCCCATTTATTGATTCTTGATATTAATTCTTATGCTAATGGAGTCTTATTAAGGACATTGGGGCCTAATCCAACATGTTGGAGATTAGGGCTTTCTTTTTCTTCTAATAGGAATAGTGTCTCTAGTTTAATTCCCAGGTCCTTGATCCACTTTGAGTTGAATTTTGTTCATGGGTAGAGATAGGGGCTTAATTTCATTTTGTTGCATATGTATTTCCAGTTTTCCCAGCATCATTTGTTGAAGAGGCTACCTTTTCTCCAATGTACATTTTTGACGCCTTTGTCTAATATGAGTGCAATTATGTGAGTTAGTCTCTGTGTCCTCTATTCATTGGTCTACAAGTCTATTTTGGTGCCAATACCATGCTGTTTTTGTTACTATTGCTCTGTAGTTTAATTTAATGTCTGGTATAGTGATGCCACCTGCTTCACTCTTCTTGCTAAAGATTGCTTTAGCTATTCTGGGTCCTTATTTTTCCAGATGAATTTCATGACTGCTTTTTCTGTTTCTATGAGGAATGTCATTGGGATTTTGATGGGAATTGCATTAAATCTGTATAGTGCTTTTGGTAGGATGGTCATTTTGACAATATTAATTCTGCCTATCCAAGAACAAGGTTGATCTTTCCATCTTCTAAGGTCTTCTTTGATTTCTTTCTTTAGTGTTCTGTAGTTATCATTATAGAGTTCTTTCACAACTTTATTTAAGTTAATTCCCAAGTATTTTTTTTTTGATGCTTTTGTAAATGGGTAGTTTTTCTCATTTCCCTTTTGGAGGATTTGTCACTGATATATAGAAATGCCTTTGATTTATGGGCTTCTTTTCAGCAAAAGAAGCAATCAGTGAGGTGCATAGAGAGCCTACTAATTGGGAACAAATTTTTACCATATGCACATCAGATAGTGCACTAATCTCTAGAATATATAAACAACTCAAAAACCTCAACACCAAAAAACCAAATAACCTAATCAATAAATGGGCCAAGGAACTGAACAGACACTTCTCAGAAGAAGATATACAATCAATTAACAAATACATGAAAAAATGTTCAATATTTCTGGCAATTAGAGAAATTCAAATCAAAACTACTTTAAGATTTCATTTCACTCCAGTCAAAGTGGCCCCTCGGAAGAACACAAGCAACAATAAATGTTGGAGAGGATGTGGGGAAAAAGGCACTCATACATTTTTGGTGGGACTGCAAAATGGTGCAGCCAATCTGGAAAGCAGTATGAAGATTCCTTAGAAAACTGGGATTGGAACCACCTTATGACCCAGCCATCCCACTCCTCAGTCTATACCCAAAGGACTTAAAAACAACATACTACAGGGACACAGCCACATCAATGTTTATAACAGCACAATTCACAATAGTTAAACTTTGGAACCAACCTAGATGCCCTTCAGTAGATGAATGAATAAAGAAAATGTGGTATATATACACAATGGAATATTAGTCAGCAATTAAAGAGAATAAAATAATGGCATTCACAGGTAAATGGATGAAGTTGGAGAACATAATGCTAAGTGAAGTTAACCAATCCCCAAAATCCAAATGTTGAATGTTTTCTCTGATATAGGGAGGCTGATTCACAGTGTGGTTGGGACGGGGAGCATAGGAGGATTAGAGGAACACTAGAAAGGCCAACGGGGAGGGATAGAAAGGGAGGGTACAAAGGGGTTAAAAAAAAAGATGGTAGAATGAGATGGATATCATTACCCTAAGTGCATGTATGAAGACACGAATAGTGTGAATATACTTTGTATACAACCAGAGATATGTAAAAGTGTGCTCTATGTGTTTACTATGAATTGTAAAGCATTTTGCCACCATATATAACAAGTTAGAATAAAAGAAAAAAATCCATTGTTAAGTTAAAAGTATTATAATTTGAAAATGTATTTAATATACCTAACCAATGAACATCACTGCTCAACCTAGTCTACCTTAAATATTCTCAGCATACTTATACTATTCTACAGCTGGGCAAAATAATCTAACACAAAGCCTATTTTATAATAAAATGTTGAGTATCTCATGTATTGAATACAATACAATGTAAAGCATTGGTTGTTTATCCTCATGACCCCATGGCTGATATGGAGCTCTGGCTAGTGGCCACTGTCCAGCATCATGGGAGAGTGTTCCATATATCATAGCACAGCAAAAGATCAAAATTCAAAATTTGAAACATAGTTGTTGTTATTTTAACTTTGTAAAGTTATTTTAACTTTACAAAGTTAAAATAACAACAACAACAACATAAGTTGAACCATTATAAGTTGGAGCCCATCTGCATTTGTGTGAGACCAAGTAATTTAACAACCTTATTCTGCAGGTGAGACTTCCCCAGAGAACTGAATGCCTGTTCAAACTCACCAAAATAGTGTAGTGTAGAATTAACTGTAGATATCCTGAATTCCTGACTCATTGGTTTTTTTTTGTTGTTGTTGTTGTTTTAACTTTACTATACCACAAATGCAAGCCTGATACACTTTCTCAGATACCACATCTAGAGTTGTACTTGAGGATTGAGGAGGCACAAAAACAGTGAAGTAGAATTTATAGCTAACAGTGCTCTCTCTAATCCAGTGCTTCTAGTGGGTAAATTTTTTATCAGAGCTAGAAAATAGTCACAGGAAGAAAAGTCAGATAGACTAGTGCAACCAAGGTCTGAGTCTGAATTGATTATCATGGCCATGGTGACATAAAATTAAATTCACTTTCTTAGCATTCCTGAGATTTGATTTTTGCTCTGTTAGAGGGAACATTCCTAAACAGAAACAGATTTTATGAGGATTATAGACATGTATGTGTGAAGATTGTTATTTTATTTTTAACAGCAGTGTGGTAGATTATATCATGAAGTATTGGGGAAAATTATTTAAAAAGTAGCAATAATATCAGTTTGAAAGGCAAAATTGTGAGAGTAACTATTTTTAAAAGAAGAAATATGACATAATCTCTAGATGTATAAACTGAATTAAATTACTAAGATTCTCATTCACAAATATTTCCTTTTACCAAATAATTTAACTTATAGGCTTCTTTTAAATTACTAGTATCTGCTTAAAATTCATTGACTTTTTAAGGTTCAGTTGAACAAACCTGGGTCATTTAAATTTCATAAGAGTTTGTGAAACTAGTAAGCTCATTGAGGCCAAAAATAAAAACAAAGTGCAAAATACAGTTGGCAGATGAACCAAGGAAAGACATAGATAAGTTAATCATAGCAAAATAATGCCAAAATGAATCTTTGTAAAGATTTGGCAAAAAGAAAAAAAAAAAAAAACTTTAAGTTATGCTGAAAGTTATTTTGTGAACTCCCTCTGAGACAATTTCCTAAATTTTAGAAAATTTATATTACAAGAATGTATTAAATGCTGGAGAAAAGATAAAAAATGTTTGTATACAAGCAGTTGTATGTAAAAAGATACTATACTTGTGCATGATGAATAAGTAAATAAATAATAAAAAAATTTAAAAAAAAATGATGCTTTTACATGTCTAGTCCATAAACTCTAGGGTGGTTGGGATTGTTAATCTGCATTGTCAACTTGGTTGGATTAAGAGATTACCTAAGATTAAGAGACTCCTGGGGGTGCTAGTAAAGGTATTTCCAGAAATGATGGGCCTGTGAGATAGTAATCTGAAGGAGGATACCTCATGTGAGTGTGGGTAGCACAGTCCAAAAGACTGGGGACCTGTATTGAACAAAAGGTGAAATAAGGAGGAAGCCAACCTAGATACAAGCTCCATTCTGTTTGAGCATGTGCTTCAACTGCAGTTAGGATCACCTGAGGACATTGGTCTCCAGCTTTTTCACCCATCAGAAGCAAACTCTGAACAGTGATTCTCCAGGGAGTTCCAGGCCTTTAGCAATGGGCAGGAGCTGTATCATTTGACCTTCATTTTCTGAGGCTTCAGCTTCCTGGGCTGAGAACCTACTGGTTCCTCTAGCTCTCCAGCCTGCATATGGCCATTGGGCACTATCCAGCTTCTGATCCTGTAAGCTAGTCTAGCTCTTTCTCTGTCTCTCTGTCTCTCTCTGTCTCTGTCTCTCTCTCTCTCTCTCTCTCTCTCTCTCTCTCTCTATATATATATATATATATATATATATATATATATCCTATTGGTTCTGTTCCTCTGAAGAACACTGACTAATAGAGTGATATATTTTCCCATGTTTGGCCTGGGTGCCTTTGAGTCTGACAAATCTTATTATGACTAAAGGCCAAGCATGAATAAGCAAGCTGCTCTTTCAATAAAATTATTTTTCTAACACTTCTTTTAGAATATGGAATTGGACAGTTTATATGTTGTGTCAGGAAAATACTTGTGTAATATAAAAGGTTAGCACATACTATGGTCAGATAGGAGTTGTTATTAGTCTGTATAAAGGCTCTGCACAGTCTTCCAAAAACAATTGTCAGTATTTGTGGCTATATTTATTCTCATTTGCATGTTTTTATAGGAACTCTGTTATTTAGGTACCAGATTATAAGACTATCTTGATCTACATATAGTGGAGACAGGCTGAATGGAGTCAGGCAATGCTATTTAAGACTCTAATGTAACCTGTATAAAGATTTCTTTAGCCAACCTACTGAATGTAGATTTCAAATTATTGGTGACTCTCCATATCAGACCTTGCTTTATTTCTTTCAAATAATTTGTCTTTCTTGAAAATCTAAGTATTTTCCTTGTTTTTCTGTGTTCCCTCATTAGATTATAAAGTGTGTAACTGGGGACTAGTCACTGCTATCTCTCTTAACACCTAAAGGAGTACTTGATACAAAAGAATGTTTAATATATATTTGCTGGCTAAATTAATGAATTATTTTTACTGATGCATACTATATTTACTGCTCAATGATATTATGGTCATTGTTGTTCTATTACTTAAACCTAGTATTATCTAGGGATTGTGTGATGACTACAATTTCAGTAGAATTTCCTAATATTTTCCTCAGAGTTTTCTAATCTCCAATGTTATTTTTATAATAACAGACAATAGACATTTGTCATGAAGGGAACTGTTTGTTGGAATGGGACACGTGCCACAAGAAGTTAGAAAGAAACGCTTCTTACTTACACATTCCTAAAGAATTTCATGTGAGTCCCATGGAAGTATTTAAAAGGTAAAAAGAAGAAAGTGAAATTGGAAGAGAATTTAAGGTGTTACAGGTAACTGATGACAAAAGAAATAAAGAGAATTCTTTCCAATCATACTACAAATGTTATTATCAAGACCTTACCACCAGGTGCAGTGGCGCACGCTTGTGATCCCTGCATTTGGGAGGCTGAGGCAGGAGGATCCCGAGTTCAAGGCCAGTCTCAGCAATGGCGAGGCACTTAGCAACTCAGTGAGACCCTGTCTATAATAAAATACATAAAAGGGCTGGGGATGTGGCCCAGTGGACGAGGGCCCCTGAATTCAATCCTTGGTACCAAAAAAAAAAAAAAACAGACCTTACCAATAAATATGATGCAATATGTAGCTGAAGGGCTCGAGTGATGTTAATGTATAACTTTCAATTAATTTTTTAGTGTTTCTTTCTGCTTTTCACATTATATAATTAAATACATAGATTAAAAACTGACCAAAATAATATTATATAAAGGAACACCTGGAAAATAACTAGATTATAATAAAAATTTGAAAGTCTATGTTTTCTAACTATACAAATTCACAAAATTAAAGTAATGGAGCTGCAAAAGCATCATGTTTATAAGTCTTCATTTCCACACTTGATGTCCAGGAGTTTTAGCTTGGTATATTATGACTTTACTTATTGAATTCGGGGTCTCCCTTTTATTTCAGTGTTTATAAAAATTTCTTAATCGATTTACTAAAGGTTAAAGAACATGCTCTTCTAATTTTTTGTGCATATTATATTCTAGGAGCCACATATTTAAATCAAATATTAATGAACTATTGATATAGAAGCATTGTCCTGCCCAATTAAGTAAATTGAAGAGTGAGACATGTCCATGGAACATTCGAGATGCAAAAATCTCATAAGTCAAATTGGCCACTGGCATTGAGACAGTTTATAAGTGTAAATCCCTTTCTTCAGAACAAATTGATTAAGAAATATAATAAAACTGGTAAAAGCTGACTGCTTTAGATTTTAAAAAAATGCCAGTGGAAAGCTGTGTTACCCACTCATTCTACCATCCCTACCCCATAGCCAATAAAGAACTCTGATAATTAATCACAATTTATATGACTACCAAAATTCATCTATTCTCATAGCTGTGGTCTCTAAATTTTATAAATACAAATACAAGAGAAAAATTTTTTTTCCTGGAAGAATGATATTTTATGGGGCCATTTGTCTTCTTCATGTCATGGGGTTTTAGCAGGTTATTGCACCAAATGTAAAATAGAGATAGAAGTTTTTGAAAAGATTCCCTAACCTAAGCATTTCTACCAGCTAGCTAAGTACAATCTTACCAGTTCTTCATCTTCCAAGAAAACACCTTCACTTGTCATGTGCACATTACTTGGTAAGATGTGAGAAGACAATGTTCTCAGGGAAGGCATATAAGGACCTGGTTCTGCTTTGTCATGATGATATGGGCCAGGTATCTTGGTATCTGGGGCAAGCATTGGGAAGTGGAAACCCCATATTTTATTTATTGGAAAGAGAGTCGTTATTTTAATTTTCTCTCCACATTTTGAAGACATTCTTTTAACATTAGTTCACTAACTCAATTAACAGGAAATAAAACATCATTGTTCAAGGGTATGGACAATGAAAGGTATTCTGAGCTTAAAGAGGGATTAAGTAGAGAGGTTAGAAGAATTAATATTTTCTGCCTGAGTTAATTTCCAATTCTATTTTTAAATTAGACACCTGTCCTATTTTCAACAGAACTCTGCCTAAATATTTCCAGTTATCAGAGAACATGCTATTCTGAAGTGAGACTCTTTTACTTGTGGAGTTCTAATTATCTGGCAATATTTACACAGATTTGAAGTCTGTCTGTTTGTAATTATGAATTTCTATCTCTAGTTTGTCCAGTATAGAAGATAAAGGATGTTTTTTTTTCACTTAATTTATTTATTCATCCATTCATCCAGCAAGTATTCATTCCCTATGTCAGCACTATGGATACAAGAAGGAATAAAGCAAATTTCCTTCCCCTGGGAAGCTTACAATATTATGTCAGACAGATGTGAGCTGTGCAGTGGAGTATGAAGGTCAGGATTCTGGGGGCCTTTTTTCCTATTTCCAGATCATTCACTTGCTTCACTATTTATGGGAAACTTGTGCCTAGAATGTACCTTTTGCTTCTCTTCCTAATTCAGGCTATCATTTAGCCCTATTGAAAATACTTCTAAGTTGTCCTTCTTTCTTTTTCTTTTTTCTTGCAATATTGAGGATTAAACTGGGAGGTGCTTTACTACTGATCTACATCCCCAGCCCTTTTTAAATTTTTAATTTGAGGCAGGGTCTTGCTATGTTGCTGAGGCTGTCCTCAAACTTGTGATCCTCTGACCTCTGTCTCCCAAGTTGCAGGGATTATAGGCATGAGTCACCTTGTCTGGATAATGCTCATTTCTCTTAGTCTTGCTACAAACTTTAAGCCATCACAGTCTCTCAATTAGACTATTGTTCTACTCTCCATTTTGTTTTCCTGTGTCCATTCTCAATGGTCTACAATTTGTTCTTTCCAAACACTTTAGAATGACTTTTTAAAATACAAGACATCTTGAATGGCAAATCTACTGAAAAAATTCTTCAAAAATTTTTTGTCACCCTGAAAATGAAATCAAAATTCCCTGCCTTGACTTACAGAGCTTTACTTAATCTTGCAACTGCTTTCCCTTTGCAAGCACACTTCATACTTCTCACTGAGTTTGTCACTATGTAAGTATCTTATTTTTAAAGTTATTGCTTTTACTTTCTCTCTTGGTTAATTCCTTTGCTTTTACTCTTAACACCACCTACAGCTACCTACTTGATAATACAACAGATGTTCTCTAACCACTCTTGAAAAGGAAAATCGAGAAAACATTCCTTTCTATCCTAGTAGTCTATATTTTACATTTCTATAATTTTCATTTTTTTGTTTTCTCCCACATTTTGTTTTTAATCTGTTTATTAAAGTTTTCCCTATTAGGCTATAAGTTCCATAATGATTCCCAGGTGAGTCACTCAAGTCCATTTCATTGTGTGCCATATATTGGTCATTCAGTAAAGAGGGTTGGATTAAGAAGCAAATGGATTAATCAGTATTTAGGAAGGAGACCTACCATAATTTGCAGTGTTTATTAGTTATACTTAATGTTTGATGAAGTTAGGAAGTCAGCAGGTGAATACACACATACATATGCATACAAATATACAGCCATGTATCACTTAATGATGGTGATTCCCTCTAAGAAAAGCATCAAGAGGCAATTTCATTATTGTGCAAAAATCACAGAGTGTTTTTGCAAAACCTAGATGGTGCAGCCTACTACTATGTAGATACATACCTTGGATACACAGGGCATGTGTGTGTGTGTGTGTGTGTGTGTGTGTGTGCATAATTCATATAGATCATCTATATATATGTATAATGCAATCAGGAGATACTGTAAATAATTATCTGTATGAGCTTGCAGCTAGAATTATGACTCTTGTGTACTAAACTTTTTTTTTTAATAAGTAGAAGGAGTACAAGATAAAATAATTGTAAAAATATATTACAGGAAATACATAATCAATAACATAGTTGTTTATTATCATTGTCAACTATTATGTACTGTGCAATATTGTATGTGCTATGCTTTTAAATGACTGTCAGAAGGGTAGTTTATATAACAAACATGTAAGACTTTGTGCTATGATGGCAACAAAGCCATTAAATGATAAGAATATTTCAGCTTCAATATATTTTTATAGGAAGAACTTCATATATGTGACTTGTGGTTGACCAAAACATCATAATGCAATGTTTGTATAAAATTCTTGTTTTTTTTTTTTTTTTCATATGGAGCTTAGGTCTCAGTCCTGTTATCAATCAAATTAACCTTTTTTAAAAATATTTATTTATTTACTTTAGTTGTACACAATGCAATGCATTTATGTTTAAGTGGTGCTGAGGATAGAACCCGGGCCGCACACCGGCGAGGTGAGCGCTCTGCCGCTGAGCCACAATCCCAACCCCTCAAATTAACCTTTTCATGATAATATTTTCAATGTTCATCCTAAAATATGGAGCCCAAGTATTGCTACAATATAAATTACATGGACCTTTATGGAATAAATTTGCTAATACATATTAAAATTTAATATTAACTATTTTGACCCAATAATCCCAAGTATGTTCTAAGAAAATAATTAAACTTATACAAAAATATTTAAGTATAAGAATTTCTTTTATACTTTTATACAGCCATAAGACTGGGATCCTAATTAGAATAAGATGTACTCCATATTTGTATAAATATGTCAAAATATACTCTACTGTCATGTACTTGACAACCAAGCCTCAATTTTATAAAGCAAAAATAGACAAAATTATATGCACATGAAATTCTGCATTGAATCTAAATGTTTTTCATGTATTATAATTTAAACCTAAGTATAACAGCTTTTCCTACATAATTTTAAAGCAAAAGTGAATTTATAATTAAAAAATCAGTGTCAGCATGAGTGAGAATCATCAGAAATAGCAAAAGAATAATTTTCATGAAGATGTTAAATATTACAGTGAATCTCCACATCTTGTACAACCTCAAGACTGGGATCGTAATTAGAATAAGAGGTGCTCCATGTTTGTATAAATACATCAAAATATACTCTACTGTCATGTGTAACTAAAAGGAACAAATAAAATAGAAAAAAATTATTAGGCATAGAATAAAAAACATGTATTTTAATTTGTGTAAAATATGAAAGTGTGAAGGCAAAAAGAAATAATAAATCATTGTATTTAACTAAGCAAAACTGATAAATAACCACAAAACCTGGAACTAAAAATTAAGTACAGTAAATAAAATTTATATATAAAGTCAAAATTTTTCTGTACTAAGTAATTTGGACTGATTGTCATTGAAGTCAAAACATATGTTTTTTGAAAAGCTTCTTAAAAGTTAGTGTTTGTAAAAGATGGCAATTTGGAGAGAAACATCTGATATTTGGAACTGCTTTTCATCTAGGGTGGCCACTGATGCTGCATATGGGGACTAAAGCCTAAGAGGCTGTGTAGGACTTTTGTGAGATAGGTAGGCCAGGAGGACTCAGCTGAATATTAGTATTTAACTGGGACTCTAAGGGATTGTTTAGCAGTAACAACAGGGAACCATAAGTAGGCCTGTCTCATCCAAATTTGAGTCATCTCAAACTCTGAAACTGAATTGAGGTAATAAGTCAGTGCTAGTTCCCCAGTAGGCTGTGAGAAGTGAATGAAAAAGTCTCTCTGTAATAAGGTCATCATCCTAGGCTTTCCATTATTTTTGTACCTTTTTAAATAAGAAATTTTGGAAGCAAAAATAGTAAACATATAAAACAACTAGGCCCACAATAAGCAAAGGCAAAATGAATGGAACCCAGGAGAAATAATAAGAAATAGAAACATTTGTACAAAGCTGTAATTTTTAGAATTTTAGGCATAGATTTTTTTAAAAAAACTTAAGTTTAATATATTAAGCAAGACAAAAGAAAAAATAAACATTTTACAAGTAAAAACACAGAAAATATGGCAAAGTACAGATATTTTAGAACTAAAAAATTAAAATAATTAAATTAGGAATTCAAGTGCTGATTGGAACTTACACATAAATCAGAAGACAGAATACAGGAGGAAAGAAAGATACAAAATATAGATAGTGTGTGACATGGAGGATGATATTAAAACTATACTGGTGATTTTTGTTATTTGCAGTAGCTACGGTTCTATAAGTAGACATAGGCAATAATGTTTTCAAGGTGTAATAGAAGATTAGTGTCCTATGAGCCTCTGGTCACAACTTTTTAATTGAATGATCAATATACAACCTTATTTTATGTCTGTTTGTATTTAAAGACACTTTGATATTGTACATAGTGCTGATTTATTAACATTAAATCATGGCCAACTGCACTGTAGTACATGCTTCAATGAAACTCATCTAACATTTGCATTTTTTTTTTTTTTTGTAAGAAACTTCACAATCTTGTGCTGAGAAACACTAGACAATGCTTTATCATTACATTTGGGAATTATTTTAACAACAAAATCACCAATAAAAAGCAAAAACATGTGTAAAATTTGGCATTTAAATAGACCAGGATAGGCCACTTATTTTACAGTATGAGAGCTGAAGCATGAGGAAGTGTCACCTTGTTTGATCTCAATTGGAGGAGTGGCCACTAAATAAATTCTCACATCTGTCTGGGCATGTTGCAAATGATTGCACAAGCACTAGGATTATTGATTTTGTGGCTAAAAGTAAACCTCAGGAAGTAGGCAAATTCAGAAATACAGAACCTGCTACTAATAAGAATCAACTGTAATTGGAATGGCAAAAAGAAAGTAAAAAATGAGGGCAGAAACACTTGAAGAGATAAAAGGAATTATCCAACACTGAAGAGATATCAGTCCTCAAGTTTACAGATCCTTAGTGACCCAAGCAGGACAAATATAAATCAATACATAATCTGTCAAAGCAAAACTTTTGAAAGCCAAACAAGTTAAACAAATTCAAGTGTAGGAAATAAAGAGAAATAAAGTTCAAAAGAATAGAAAGTTTTAAGGGAGAATTCATTTTCAAGCAGAACTTAAGGAGAAGATGCCTAAGGAAAAGAACAAATAAATAAAACCAAGGATATATTAATCTTTAAAAATCTTTTTAACAAGTATTAGAACAACAAACACAAAAAGTATTGAACATTTGAAAGGTCCAATGTGTAAATGTATCTTAGGAAACATAAATATGATTAGCCTTCGTAAATGTACCAGGAATTTAAAAAATTGACAATAAAAAATAATGTCTTCTGGCAAAAATTCAATTATGATAGTAAAAATGTAATAGAAATGTAACTGTAAAATAGTAACATATTCAGGATAAATTATAGGGCAAAGAAGAAAACAGTGGGCACTATTATGGTCTGGCTCTACTATAATCAGGCATATCATCCACAAAGGCTCATACTGAAGGCTTAGCCCCAATGTAGCAATGATCAGAGGTGGGGTTCTTGGGAAGTGTTCAGATAAATAGGGCTTTAACTGCTGCTGCAGGTTAATCCACTGATGGATTCATAACTTGAGGGCATTAACAGGAGGCAGTAAAAACTATAGGAGGTGGGGCCTTGTTGTAGGAGGTAGGTCACTGGGGCCCTGTCCTGGAGAGAGATGTTTTGTCCCTGGCTCCCTCCTCTCCCTCTTTCTTTTTCCTGGTCAACATGAGATGAGCAGCCTTGTTCTGCCACACCCTTCCACCATGTTTCCCTGCCTCAACACAGACCCAGAAACAATAGAGCCAGTTGACATTGGACTGAAATCTTTGAATCCTTGAGTCCAGATGAATCTTTCCTTCTGTAAGTTGATTTTCAGGTATTTGTAACAGTGATGGAAAGCTACCACAGGTACTGGAAAAAAGTTTGAAACTAATGATACTCCAAATACTATATATTACAAACATAAGATTTGGGTACAGTTTAGGGAGATTTACTTGTTTAATGTGCATGTTAGAAAGGAAGAAATGTTAAAAATCTATAAACTGTAACTCATCACTAAAAAAGAGCAACAAAATAAAAGTACATAGAATGAATAAAATAAAAGAAGCATAAATTAGTGTAATCAAATATAGATGTAAAATAGTATGAAAATAAAAAGTTGTATCTTTGAAAAACTAATAAAATTGATAAACAGCTTGTGAGACTGTATTAAAAAAATAAAACACAGGAAGGAGAACAATCTATGCCCACAACATGAAGAGATATCACTAAAGATTACATTCATATCAAAATAAAAATAAAATGTTATAATCTTTAACAAATAAATATCTAACAATATAAGAAATGCATGTTATTTGAAAATGTGGCCTATTTATTGTGGGAGAAAATAGAAAAATATGACACACTAGTTTATATTTTATGAATAAAACTTTGTAGAAAACTTTTGAAAAAATACTAAGCCATGTTCATAGAAAGGGATTTAATAATGAAAGGATGTCAGTTCTCCCAAATTTGCTGCATAGATTTAATTTCATTTAAATAAAAATTCCATGAGGGCATGTCATGAAGTTAAAGTGAAAAAAATAAATAAGAAGCATATGCTGTTTAGGGATACTCTTTGTGTTAAAACTCTAAAGGAAAGTGATGGAATAATTCAGGAGAGTTGTTAGCTTTGGGTGATACAGGAGAATATGAGCAGGGAAAGGCACAGAGGGGCTTCAAAGTAATTGGCAGTGCTCTATTTCCAGCTGTTTTGTGGTAACTATATATTCATTTTTAAAATTCTTTCCTTAAAGTTGTACCTATGTGTTTTATACATGTTTTGTGTGTAACATTTTTACAATTCAAAACCTTGAACAAATGAATGAACAATAACACCATAATTCTAAAAATGGGTAGCATGTAATATCTTAGAGATATCCTACATGAAATTAAATCCTAAGATTTTTTTTAAACTTTATTAAGAAAAGGGAAATATTTTCACCTAAGAACTATAGCAACTTTTGTTTCTGCTGAGAGTTGCAGGTCTGGATTTTCCTCCAAGATACTGTCTACTCTGGGACAAATTCCTCTGAGTACATCATTTTGTATTATTGTAAAGCAAATACTTGTCCAATATTTCTGGAAAAGGCTCAAATTCAATGAAGAATAAGATAGAAGAATGGTTTAAATGATTTAATCTTTACTGTACTTTAGTAATTGAGTGCTTGTTTCAGATCAAATTTATATTTCCTATGCCTATATATTATTGTGTGCATAAGGAAAAGATTGAAATATCCTGAAATTGTTAATTGTCACCCTCTAAAGTTGGTGGAATTATGAAATATTTTTATTCCTTCCGTATTTTTGTTCATGTCCCAAACATTTTGCAAGGAACATATTACTATGAGATTAAGGGGTGGAGTGGGGGGAGCTTGAATAAATTCCAGAGCCCAGTGCAGAACACCTTCCACAAGTAGCCTCCAGAGGCTATGACTATAGCCTCACCATTTTTTAGTTCAGAGAGACAATTATCCTCTTTATCTGAACTCTGTTATTCAGCTCATGTTGTATTTGCTGCCATATCATCTGCTGGGCTCATATTGATTTGGCAGTCAACCAGAACACAAAGACTTTTTCCAATAGATTGCTGTCCAGTGATACTAGTACAAGATTTTGTTCGCCAAAATGTGGAGCATTATACCTGTTAATGTAATTATCATAATTTGTAATCCTAGCTTCTCAGTATACTTCAGTAGAGCAATAAATAGCTGGATGACGTGAGTCCTGCTTAACTAAGTCTCCATTTTCTTTTGGAAGATAATTTTACCTTAATACTTGTTTACCTGGTGCATTTCCATTTTCCTGGATTTATTGCTACCTATCTTAATTATTACCAGTATCTGGTAGGGAGTCTCTCTGGTGACCCTCTCGGCTTCCTTTAGTCTATCTTCCTTTATTTTGCCAAAATAGATTTTCTCCAATGTTTTGATTTCATCTTTTTCCTCTCTTTGATATTTTGGTAAGTCTACAATATTTTACACATAAACTTCAAACTTCTTAACACATAAGATCTCTATTCATTTGTTCTTTGTCTATTTATCT
The DNA here is from genome assembly GCA_025594165.1 of Tamias sibiricus. Lineage (NCBI taxonomy): Eukaryota > Metazoa > Chordata > Mammalia > Rodentia > Sciuridae > Tamias > Tamias sibiricus. The sequence goes on from CM046668.1 coordinate 36,118,395, forward strand.
AGTTTTATTTACTTTCATGATTCCACATTCCACTATTCTCTACAGTGTCAAGAAATGCCAGGAGTTGCCACATGAAAATGCCACTTCCATGTTCCCTTTACTGTTGATTCATCTGCTATAATATCATCATTAGCCCCACTCCTGTAATATTATTTAATTTTGCTAATTCCTGATTTTTTTTTTTAAATTTGCCTCAAGAAAAATCAACTCAAACTTCCAAAATGGTCTTAATGTCCTTCTCCTGGGATCCTATGACCCTTGCAAACTTTATAGCACTTAACACACCTGCTTATATCATACACTAATTTTATTGAAGACAGGAAACACATCTTGTTCGACTTAGTATCTTTAGTGGCTAGCAAAATGATGAGGTCTCATTGGGCACTCAATAATTATTTTGGAGACAATATTTATCATCTTTAGTTCCTAGAGGATACTGAGACAAGGAAATCCCAGTTAGTCACCTCTGATATTAGAGGTATTTTTATATATGCATTCATTACCTTTCCCCCTTATAGACAACTTTTACTCTTCCTTACAATTTTTCTGCAATTTACATTTCATTTACATTTTTCTGCTAACATTATTGAAAATTGTTTTTTGTGCAACCACATCTTTCCACAACCTCATAATGACAGGGGTGGCTGTATGACTGCTGTGCAAATCATACAATCAGATCATTTTATTCTTTTTGCCTGGATAATTAGTTCATGGATGGCAATCCAATTAAAGCTGTGGAGACTCAGATAATGTTTGATAATACTGTTGGAAAAGATGCGTAGACTTTATCCCACTGGACTTATGTCTTAGAAGATATGGGATGAGAACTTCTTGTGAATTATCTTAATAATAATGTGGGAAGAAAGAGAAAAGAAAAACAAAACAATGGAAGAAACCCTGTCTAAAAACACAATTTGGATTTCTGGGCCAAGCATTGATTTGACAAACACTTCACTTTAAATTGTGAGTCAATAAATGAATTTATTTGTTTCTTTTTGTAACTAAAACCATTTGAGTTGGATTTTGTGTCAACCCAAGTGTCTGAACCATATTTAATCTCTCCCTGTAAGTCTTCATATAGCCATTCATATCAGTTTCTAATTGTCATCCTGTAGGATTACCTAATATTTACCCACCCAAGATTCTAGTTTTCTGTACTTTCTCTTCCTTATTGGAAGTCAGTCTGAGCTACTTAACTTTTCTCTATTGAGGCATTTCTGTTTAAAATCTAATTGCTTGGGTACATGCTATTCAGATTATTGTGATAAATGGTACTGTACACATTGTTAGTATGTGTATTTTCTATATTTCTGACTACTTCTTCAAGGAGTTTAATTTGTGAAGTTTTATTCAGGAAAGCAGAGGACAAGCAATTTTTTCCCCCATTTTGCTTTTTTAGCCAATAGACTTAGTTTTTAAATTTGAGTTATAAAAATATAAAAAATTCATGAATTTTGACATATGTATACCTTAATGGAAACATTCATATATTCAACATAGTGAGTATATCCAACATCCCACAAAGATTCTTTATGCCCCTTTGTAACACATTCCTTCATCAACTTTCCACCCATCCCTTTCTATAAGAGATTGTTGATTTGTATTTATTCACGAAGATGTATTTTCAATGTCTAGAAATTTAAATTAATTGAATCATATACTAGTACAGTTTTTGACCTGGCTTCTCTTTGCTATTTTATATTTCAATAGCTTATTCATCTTTTTGGTTGGCAGTATTATATTACACATACCAAAATTTGCTTATACATTCACTGTTGAGACCCATTAAGACAAAAATTAGTGTAAATAGTTAAGTACACAACTTTGTAAGAACACATACTTTGATTTCAATTGAATTAATGCCCAACATTGGAATGATTAGGCCCTACAGAAGGGACATGTATAAAGTTTTTAATAAATTGACAAAGAATTTTCCAAAGTGCTTTTAACATTTTAAATTCCCAATAGAAGCATAAGAAATTTCAGTTGCTCTAAATGCTCACCATCATTTAAATGTGGTTTCACATTAATTCACTAATGATCAGTGATACTGAACATCATTGCATGTGTCTTAATAGTGTTAAGTCATTTTTATTTGAGCCACTTTTGGAGGTTTTATTGGTATTTCAAGAGGTTTTAATGAAATGGTTTAGAGCATAATTGCACATGCTTGCCATTTATACTTCTTTGATGAATTGTCTGTTCAAATATTGTTTCTTTTTCATTGCAGTATTTATTTATTTTTATTGAGTACATTTGATGCGCATATTTATGTCTAATTCCAGATATATGGTTTATAATTTCACCAGGATTATGGTTTGTGTTTTCCTTTTTTGTAGCAGTATTTTGAAAAGCATAACTTTTAATTTAGCTAAGTTTAATTTATTGTATTAATTTTTCTTTTATCATTTTTTGTATTATATTTAAGAAATGTTTGCTAAAATCAAGGTGATTTAAATTTTCTTCTATGTTTTATTCCAGATGTTCTATAGTTTTAGCTCATGTTTTGATCTATAATTAATATTATTGGGATTAATTTTAACATCTTGTTCTTTTTTTTCCTATTTGTTTTTTTTTTTTTTTTGTCTTTCATTCTATCTTCTTTTTTAAAATTTGTGTAGAATTAGTATTATTTCTTTTTTCCAAATATCATAGAATTCACCAGTATATCAGCTAATTTATTTCTCCACTAATTATGAATCATATATAGTATTTTTTCTTTTATGGTACGCAATTTTTGTTTTAAAATTTATTTATCTACTTAGATTAACATAGTTTCATTTGGGTCTAATTGCTATAAAAGAACTGTATGTATTTAATATGTATGTTTTTTATGAATTCAGACATAAGCAACCATCCATGATACCACATCACCATCCAAGTAATGGATATAATCAAAAGCTCTCTCTAAGAAAGTAGAAGTAAAAGTAGTAAAAGCTTAACTCTGCCTCCGAGAATTTTCCCGCGGCACCGTGGCTGGCCACAACAGGCAGCTTACAATACCTTCTAAAATTTTCTTGAGTCTCCCTTATTTGTGGTAAGAACACTTAACATGACCTCTGCCTCTAAATTTTGAAGTGTAGAGTATCATATTGTCAACTATAGGCACTATGTTGTACAGTAGATTTCTAGAACTTATTTATCTTATTCAGGGAAACTGAAGCTTAATAATCACAGAGTAATAATGCCCCATTTCCTGCCCTTGGAAACCACTACTGTATTCTCTGTTTCTTTGAGTGTGACTTTTGTAGATACCTTATGTAGGTGGAAATTATGCAGTATTTTCCTTATCTGGCTTATTTTAATTAGCATAATGACCCCCATGTTCATCCACATTGTCATGATGGCAGGATTTCCTATTTTAATATTTAATAATATTCCCTTGGATTCATATATGATATTTTCTTTATCTGTTCAATTGTGAATGGACACTTGGGTGGTTTCCATTTGTTGTCTAATGTGACTAATGCTGTAATGAACATTGAAGTGAATATATGTTTTTGAAATCCTGATTTATATTAATTTGGATATAAACCCAGAAGTAGGATGTTAGATTATATGGTAATTCTGTTTTTAGTTAAGAAGTCTCTATACCTGCCACACTATTTTTCATTCCCACCAACAGGTTAAGTGATTTGAAAGCACTGTTAAGTGATTGGAAAACATGTTTGCCTCTTTGATGTTTGCATATAAACTTTGATAGGTAGAACCAGAGCAGCCTTTGTTCTAAGGCCTTACTTTCTAAGGTCTCCCAATGGAGAGAATGCCATTCTGAGCAATTTACACTAGTCCCTTAAGGCAGAAAAATTTTCCGCTCATGCTAGTGGGAATCAAATGATTCCCAGCCCTATGTGAGTTCCCAGAATAGCTCCACATTTTCTTTTAAGGGAATTCTCAGATAGTTTTCTTAAACACATGTACTAATAAGTACTAGGTTGAAGACTCTGAAGAGATCTGCAGATCCCTAAGCAAATCTTTTCTCTCTGTTATGCTATCACCTAAGTTTCAGCCAAAGAAACCTTGATGAACACTCAACTCCATGTTCTTACTGCAAGGAGACCACAAGTCTTTACCTGTGTCCCCCTTCTTGTATTGTGGTTTGTAAATCTCTCCAGGAAATAAGATAGAGTGATCACAATACTCAGTCTACTTGTTTTCTAAGTCTCTCAAAAACTATTGTTGTGGACTGCTTGACAGCCAATACTTACCCTTTTTATTTGTTTAAGGTGAAGGATTAAATTCATTCTCTGGGGGCTGGAGTTGTGGCTCAGTGGTAGAGCCTGGCATGTGTGAGGCCCTGGGTATGATCCTCACCACCACATATAAATAAATAAATTAAATAAAAGATCCATTTACAACTAAAAAGATATTTTTAAAAAATTCATTTTCTGTGGATTCACCTTGTCCAAAAGCAGCAGAAGAGAAATGTTTAAGCCAGGGATAAGAAACATTACCAGTTTTCTTCGAAAGAATGGGTAAATAAAATCTGAAAGATCATTTCTAAGACATAAAGTGTACGAATTACTGGCAAGTTTCTGCCAGTGATGTTAGCCACCTACCTTGGTGGGTAATTTTTCTGGAAGATTCCATATCAACCTGGAATCCAAGGGAAACTGTTTATATTATATACTATTTTATACTGTTTGCTCATAAGAAGGGATTTCCAGAAGGTCCTCTGAGAACCTGGAGAAACCAAGATCGATGATCTCCACTATGTAAGCACATCTGCAACTTTAGAAAAATTGCTTATTTTTCTCCTAAAGATATCATTTGAGAGAATAGCATTGGTAACTCTAACCCAGAGTAAGATTAAAAAGTATTCTGAAAAAATCTAGTTTTGAGCTTCTCCCCTGAATAGAATGGGGTGTATAATACGTTAGTGCAAAAAGACCGGTATGAATGCAAACTTCACGAACCAGCTCAGCGCTTTAATCAGGAATGAAGTTTCCAGCCTGCCAGAGTGAGTCCTAGCTAGGCCCACCTGCAAGCTTTCCAGCTTGGCCTGCCGGCCTGTGTTCCCAGCTCAGCCTACCAGCAAGAGTTCCAGCTAGGCCCACCTGCAAGGTTTCCAGCTCAGCAGCCGACTACCAGCAGTGGAAATAGCGGAAACAGCGCAGTAGGCAAAGTCCACGGAGCAGCTTGGAAGGGAAGGCAGAAAATTAGACATGGAACTATCATTGCCATGTTTTTTTAACCATGGCTGCAGCGATCACAGAAAGAAGGAACAAGGGAGATACTGCTGCACATGGAAATCAGCGGGCAGAAAAGGAGGAATCCGTGAGTATATAATCCTACACGCAGCTGGGAGGGCCATCATCAGCCAGAGGGGGAACATGTATATGAGTCCAGCATGAGGGCACCTCCGTGACTCTGCAACTGTGGAGGACCGCAAAGAGCAGACACCATCTGGACAGATGGACTTCCAGGGCCATTCACCTAAAGCTTTAAGCACAGCACCATTCTTCTCTAACCAGGTAGGTAGACTTGACTCCACCCACAAATTCTCCATATCAGCCAGGGCACCATCTGCAGGACAAACAATTTAACAACCTGGGGGAGAAAGAGCAAAGCTTCCCCAAAGACTGCCTGAGACTTATTTGTGGGTTCAACTTTGCTTTTGTTTCCTGTTGTTTTTGTTTTTCTTTTTTTTCTCTCTTTTCTTTTTCCCTCATCTTTCTTATTTAGACCCTGCACCTGCATTCTCAACAGAGACAAAAACAAGTTTTATACAAGAATTAGGAATTTTAGAACTGTGGCAACCAAATAATACATCAAAGTGGTGTTATATATAGTTTCTTCTCTATTTTTTGACTCACTCTCTCTTTCTCCTCTTGTTCACTAATTCCTACTACCTAGACATTTTTTATTTCTCTCAACGCTTGCATAAGTTTGGCTTAAATATACATCGGTCTTCACACTAAATTGTTCACTCCAATTCCTTCCCTCTCTCTTCTGCTGATATTAAACTACGTCTATAGATTTCTATTTTCATACTTCCTAAGGGCGGTGGGGGGGTCAATGCAATATCCTCACTTCCTTCCTCCTAAGCATATCACCTTTGTATCCAATATCTGAAATTATAAACCCCATTACAAACATACGGAGTATATTGGAGACAATATCTAAATTCACTAATTCTGTACATTTTGACTAAACTGTGATTAGTTAAATAGAAAATGTCTGTTTTTAAAGTGTAAAGTATTTATAAGGTGATCTGATAGCATTGTACTACAGGAGCATCATTAGGCCTTAAGGTAAAAACAAAAAAAGTCAAGGTTCCACAGTGCTAGAAGAAAAGACACACAAGCAATATGAAAAAAAAACAAGGGAAGAAAATGTCCCAAACGTATCAACATACCTCCTTAGCAGATTCCCTGGCAAGCACAGTAGATGAAATGTCAGAGCAGGAAGCCAGAAAATACATAATCCAAATGTTCATGGAACTCAAGAATGAATTCAAGAAGGAAATGAGGGAGCAAATACAGATAGTAAAAGATCACTTTGACAAAGAACTTCATAAACAAATACAAGAAACAAAACATTACTTTAATAGGGACATAGAGGTTCTAAAGAGAAACCAAACAGAAATTCTGGAAATGAAAGAAGCAATAAACCAAATTAAATGTTCAATTGAAGGCATCACCAATAGATTAGACCACTTGGAAGAAAGGACCTCAGATAATGAAGACAAAATATATAATCTGGAGAAAAATGTAGAATACACAGCGAAAATGGCAAAGAATCAGGAGCAGAACATTCAAGAAATATGGGATAGCATAAAAAGACCAAATTTAAGAGTGATTGGGGTAGAGGAAGGTGCAGAGTTCCAAACCAAAGGAATGAGTAATTTATTCAATGAAATAATAGCAGAAAAATTTCCAAACATGAGGAATGAATGGGAAAACCAAGTTTAAGAGGCTTATTGAACACAAAAGGTACAAAATCATCACAACAGATCCACACCAAGGCATATTATTATGAAAATGCCCAATATACCGAACCAGGAGAGAATATTAAAAGCCAAGAGACAAAGGAATCAGATTACATATAGGGGGAAACCAATTAGATTATGTTCAGATTTTTCAACCCAGACCTTGGAAAAAGCTAGAAGATCCTGGAACAGCATATTTCAAGCTCTGCCTCCTTATATAAAAGAAAGGGATGTCAACTTCACTTAGCATTATGTCTTCCAACCAAGCTTTGGGAATAGACCCAAGAGTGGGATGGCTGGGTCATAGGATGGTTCCATTCCCAGTTTTAAGCTTTCCATAACGGTTGCACCATTTTGCAGTCCCACCAGCAATGTATGAGTGTGCCTTTTTCTCCACATCCTCTCCAACATTTATTGTTGCTTGTGTTCTTGATGGCTGCCATTCTGACTGGAGTGAAGTGAAATCTTAGAGTAGTTTTGATTTGCATTTCTCTAATTGCCAGCGATGTTGAACATTTTTTCATGTATTTGTTGATTAATCGTGTATCTTCTTCTGAGAGGTGTCTTCTCAATTCCTTAGCCCATTTATTGATTGGGTTATTTGTTTTTTTTAGTGTAAAGTTTTTTGAGTTCTTTATATATTCTAGAGATTAGTGCTCTATCTGATGTGCATGTATTAAATATTTGTTCCCAATTAGTTGGCTCTCTATTCACCTCACTGATTGTTTCTTTTGCTGAAAAGAAGCTTTTTTTAGTTTAAATCTATCCCATTCATTAATTCTTGGTAGTAATTCTTGCGCTACAGGATTCTTATTAAGGAACTTGGGGCCTAATCCAACATGTTGGAAATTGGAGCTTACTTTTTCTTCTATTAGGTGTATTGTCTCTGATCTAATTCCTAGGTCTTTGATCCACTTTGAATTGAGTTTTGTGCATGGTGAGAGATAAAGGTTTAATTTCAGTTGCATATGGATTTCCAGTTTTCCCAGCACCATTTGTTGAAGAGGCTATCCTTTCTCCACTGTACATTTTTGGCACCTTTGTCTAATATAAGATAGCTGTAATTAAATGTATTAGTCTCTGTATCCTCAATTCTGTACCATTGGTCCACCAGTCTGTTTTTGGTGCCAATACCATGCTGTTTTTTGTTACTATTGCTCTATAGTATAATTTAAAGTCTGGTATGGTGATGCCCCCTGCTTCACTTTTCTTGCTCAGGATTGCTTTGGCTATTCTGGGTCTCTTATTTTTCCAGATGAATTTCATGACTGCTATTTCTATTTCTTTGAAGAATGACATTGGGATTTTGATAGGAATTGCATTAAATCTGTATAATGCTTTTGGTAGTATGGACATTTTGACAATATTAATTCTACCTATCCAAGAGCAAGGTAGGTCTTTCCATCTTCTGAGTTCATCTATAATTTCTTTCTTTAGTGTTCTATAATTTTCGTTATACAGGTCTTTCACCTCTTTCGTTAGGTTGATTCCCAGGTATTTTATTTTTTTTGATGCTATTGCAAATGGGGTATTTTTCATCATTTCCCTTTCAGAGTCTTTGTCGCTGATGTACACAAATGCCTTTGACTTATGTGTATTGATTTTGTATCCTGCAACTTTGCCAAATTCGTTTACTAGTTGTAAAAGTTTTCTGGTAGAGTTTTTTGGGTCTTCTAGGTAGATTATCATGTCATCAGCAAATAGTGCTAATTTGAGCTCTTCTTTTCCTATCTTAATCCCTTTAATTTCTTTCGTCTGTCTAATTGCTCTGGCCAGAGATTCCAGTACTATGTTAAATAGCAGTGGTGAAAGGGGACATCCCTGTCTTGTTCCAGTTTTTAGAGGGAATGCTTTCAATTTTTCTCCATTTAAGATAATGTTAGCTCGGGGCCTTGCATAAATAGCTTTTATAATGTTAAGATATGTTCCTGATATTCCTAGTTTTTCCAGTGTTTTGAACATAAAGGGGTGTTGTATTTTGTCAAATGCTTTTTCTGCGTCAATGGAGATGATCATATGATTTTTGTCTTTAAGTCTATTGATGTGATGTATTATGTTTATTGATTTCCGAATATTGAACCAGCCTTGCATCCCCGGGATAAACCCCACTTGATCGTGGTGCACTATCTTTTTGATATGTTTTTGTATCCGATTTGCCAGGATTTTGTTGAGGATTTTTGCATCTATGTTCATTAAAGATATGGGCCTGAAGTTTTCTTTTTTGGATGTGTCTTTGCCAGGCTTTGGAATTAATGTAATATTGGCCTCATAGAAAGAGTCTGGAAGAGCTCCCTCTTTTTCTATTTCTTGAAATAGTTTGAAGAGCATTGGTATTAGTTCTTCTTTGAAAGTCTTATAGAACTCGGCTGTAAACCCATCAGGTCCTGGACTTTTCCTTGTTGGTAGCTTTTTTGATGACATCTTCTATTTCTTCGCTTGTAATTGATCTATTTAAATTATGTATAGCCTCCACGAGTACAAGTTTTCAAAGTAATTTCTAATTATATTCTGTATATCTGAGGGTGTTTGTTGTGATATTCCCTTTTCATCACGAATGTTAGTAATTTGAGTTTTTTCTCTTCTTCTTTTCGTTAGCATTGCTAAGGGTCTGTCAATTTTGTTTATTTTTTCAAAGAACCAACTTTTAGTTTTGTCAATTCTTTGAATGGTTTCCTTAGTCTCAATTTCATTAATTTCTGCTCTGATTTTAATTATTTCCTGTCTTCTACTGCTCTTGGTGTTGGTCTGTTCTTCTTTTTCTAATGCTTTGAGGTGTGATGTTAAGTCATTTATTTGTTGGTTTTTTTTCCTCTTAAGGAATGAACTCAGTGCAATGAATTTTCCTCTTACTACTGCCTTCATAGTGTCCCAGAGATTTCTATATGATGTATCTGTGTTCTCATTTACCTCTAGGAATTTTTTGATCTCCTCTTTGATGTCTTCTTCAACCCCTTGTTCATTCAGTAGCATGTTGTTTAGCTTCCAGTTGATGGAGTAGTTTTTCTTATTCCTTGTTTTGTCGTTGATTTCCAATTTTTTTATCCCTTTATGGTCCGATAGCATGCAGGGTAGTATCTCTATTTTTTTGACATAATATATATGGTCTATTTTGGAGAAGGAGCCATGTGCTGCTGAGAAAAATGTGTATTCGTTTACTGAGGGATGAAATATTCTATATATGTCTGTTAGGTCTAAATTGTTAATTGTTTTGAGGAGGCTTAAAGTTTCTTTGTTTAGCTTTTGTTTGGATGATCTATCCATTGGTGAGAGAGGTGTGTTGAAGTCCCCTAGAATAACTGTGTTGTGGTCTATTTTAACTCTTGAACTTAAGAAGCGTTTGTTTGATGAATGTAGGTGCTCCATTATTTGGGGCATACAGATTTATGATTGTTATATCCTGTTGATGGATGGTTCCCTTAAGTAATAAGAAATATCCATCTTTGTCCCTCTTGATTAATTTTGGTTTGAAGTCTACCTTATTTGATATGAGAATGGAAACCCCTGCTTGCTTCCGCCGGCCATGTGAGTGATAAGACTTTTCCCAGCCTTTCACTTTCAGTCTGTTGATGTCTTTTTCTATGAGGTGTGTTTCTTGGAGACAGCAAATTGTTGGGTCATTTCTTTTAATCCATTCTGATAATCTGTGTCTTTTGATTGGCGAGTTTAGGCCATTAACATTCAGGGTTATTATTGAGATGTGATTTTTATTCCCATCCATTTTTATTTGACTTATGGTCTTTAGCTTGATTTGGTTTCTCTTCTGGTTGGTATTTCCTTTAGTTTAATATCTCCCTTTGTTGATTTTCGTTATCATCTTTCTCTTCTTCTTCATGAAATATGTTGCCCAGGATGTTCAGAAGTGCTGGCTTTCGAGTTGTGAAATCTTTTAAATGGAAGGTTTTTATTTCATCTTCGAAAAAGCTCAACTGGATATAAGATTCTTGGTTGACATCCCTTTTCTTTCAGAGCTTGAAATATGCCACGCTTTTAACAAGCAAAAGTTATGTAAAAGCATTTTCATTATAATGTGTCTAGGTGTGGCTCTGTTGAGATTTTGTTTGTTTGGTGTTCGGTATGCCTCTTGAACTTGGTTTTCCATTTCATTCCTCAAGCTTGGAAAATTTTCTGTAATTATTTCATTAAATAGATTACTCATTCCTTTGGCTTGAAACTCTGCCCCTTCCTCTACGCCAATCACTCTTAAGTTTGGTCTTTTTATGCTGTCCCATAATTCCTGGATGTTATGTTCATGATTATTAACAAGTTTTGCTGTATGGTTTAAATTCTTCTCTAAGACATATATTTTGTCTTCATTGTCTGAGGTTCTATCTTCCAGATGGTCTATTCTGTTGGAGATGTTTTCAATTGAGCTTTTATTTTGGTTTATTGCTTCTTTCATTTCTGGAATTTCTGTTTGGATTCTCTTTAGAGCCTCTATTTCCCTATTGAAGTAATCTTTTACTTCCTGTATTTGTTTTTGGAGTTCTTTGTCAAAATGATCTTTTGCCTCCTGTACCTGCTCCCTCATCTCATTTTTGAGTTCATTCTTAATTTCACAACCATGCATCTGCCGACTTCGAAAGCCAGCACTTCAGAGCATCTTGGGCAACATTTTTCATGAAGAAGAAGAGAAAAATGATAATGAAAATCACCAAAGGGAGATATTAAACTAAAGGAAATACCAACCAGATGAGAAACCAAATCAAGCTAAAGACCATAATTCAAATAAAAATGGATGGGAATAAAAATCACATCTCAATAATAACCCTGAATTTTAACGGCCTAAACTCACCATTCAAAAGACACAGATTATCAGACAGGATTAAAATAAATGACCCAACAATATGCTGTCTCCAAGAAACCCACCTCATAGAAAAGATATCATTAAACTGAAGGAGAAAGGCTGGGAAAAATCTTAGAAAGACTCAATGGGTTTGAAGCAAACATGGGTTAAAAAGATCAATTTATATATATAGTAAGTTGGAAAAGAAAAAAAAAATGATAAAGAGTAGGAATTGGTGTAAGAGAGAGGAGGAGAGAGAGAATCAAGGAAATAGAGAGTAAACTGTATATAACACCACTTTGCTACCCAGTTCAATTGCGCCGGTTCTAGAAATCCCAAGTTTTGCGTATAACTTGTTTTTGGCTCTGTTTAGTCTGCACTGGCAGGATGTAAACATGAAAGATGAAGGAGGAAGAAAAGATACAAGGGTGAGAAGGAGTAAAAGAATGAAAGAAAAAAGGGAGCGGAAGCAGATAAACACACTAACAATCAATGCGGAAGAAAAAAAAAAAAAAAAAAAGCAAAACAAAACAAAGCCAAAAAAAGAAAAAGAAAAATAAACAAACAAACATACAAACAACAACAACAACAACAACAAAAAAAAACCCTCCCTGCAATCCAGAAAATCAAGCAGACCAATAAAAAGAAAGGAAACAAACAAACAAAAAAAAGTCAAACCCCAAGTCTCAGACAAAACGGGCCCTGGGAAGCCCCCCTCTTTTTTTTCCTTTCCAGTTCAAACCAATTGCTATTGGATCACAGTCTGTGATCCTGTCAGTGAAATCAAGGCTGCATCCTAGGCCAGCGGCTGCACGGTTCAGTGAAGGAGTGGCCCAGGGGGACCGTGTGTGTCAGCAGATGAATGGTGCCGGGAAGGGGGATCTTCCAGAAGGCACCACCTCCCCAAGCCCACCCACAGTTACAGTCCCCTGTGGCTGCTGTGCCAGCCTCAGAAACGCCTTCCCCTGCTGACCAACCAAGTCTCACCCAATTGTGTGTTGTCTTCAGAGAGCTGTAGAGTCCCTGGGTGGATGCAGCAGTCGCTCTCAGTCTCCTCCCCTTTGTCAGGACCAGCCCCTGCAGCTTTCAAAGATGGCGGCGCTCTCCTTCCAGTCAACAGTAGCTCCGCAGACTCCCAGACTCCCGTATCCTTGCCGATCGCACCGGGAAGCCACACCGAGGGTCACGTCAGGCGGAGTGTGGATTCGAACTGGTGTGTGGACCCGCGGTCTCCCGTGGCTCCCCAGCACCAATCCCGCCGGCTGTTATCGCTGGTTTTTATCGCCGGTTTCACGCTAGTGTGCAGTGAGTTTGGCTGGGGTTGCAGCAGTAGCGCGGTCTCCTCACCCTGACCTTGTTTCGCACGGCCTGTGCACCGCCCAGGCGGTTTTGCAGGAGCCTCGCGGCTCCAGCCGCTGCCGACAGCTTGTCTCTTTCTCTCTCTGGTAGTGGTAATCAAACCATCCAGGATATCGGTATTTTCAGTCCATATATATATAATGAAAGGCAATTTATCTGCTTTGTTGGATTCTTTCTACGGAACTGTCCTGAAGTGCTGCTTCCTCTAATCCGCCATCTTGGATCTGAACCAACCAAGAATCTTATATCCAGCAAAATTAAGCTTTAGATTCGAAGATGAAATAAAAACCTTCCACGACAAGCAAAAGTTAAAAGATTTCACAACTCGAAAGCCAGCACTTCAGAGCATCTTGGGCAACATTTTTCATGAAGAAGAAGAGAAAAATGATAATGAAAATCACCAAAGGGAGATATTAAACTAAAGGAAATACCAACCAGATGAGAAACCAAATCAAGCTAAAGACCATAATTCAAATAAAAATGGATGGGAATAAAAATATCTCAATAATAACCCTGAATGTACGGCCTAAACTCACCATTCAAAAGACACAGATTATCAACAGGATTAAAATAAATGACCCAACAATATGCTGTCTCCAAGAAACCCACCTCATAGAAAAGATATCAATAAACTGAAGGAGAAAGGCTGGGAAAAATCTTACCACTCATATGGGTTGTGGAAGCAAACATGGGTTTCCATTCTCATATCAAATAAGGTAGACTTCAAGATTCAAACGGGACAAAGATGAATTTCTTACTGATTAAGGGAACCATTCATCAATAAGATATAACAATTATAAATCTATATGCCCCAAATAATGGAGCACCTACATTCATCAAACAAACCCTTCTTAAGTTCAAGAGTCAAATAGATCACAACACAATTATTCTAGGGGACTTCAACACACCTCTTTCACCACTGGATAGATCATCCAAACAAAATCTAAATAAAGAAACTTTAGACCTCATTAAAACAATTAATAACAGATCTAATGGACATATATAGAATATTTCATCCCTCAGTGAACAAATACATTCTTCTCAGCAGCACATGGCTCCTTCTCTAAAATAGACCATATGTTATGCCACAAGGCAACTCTCAGCAAATATGAAAAAGTAAAGCCACTTTCCTGCATTCTATCAGACCATAATGGAATAGAATTGAAAATCAAGGATAAAACAGGAAATAAAAAAAGCTACTCCAACAACTGGAAGCTAAACAACATGCTACTAAATGTTGTTTAACATTGTTATTTAACATAGTACTTGAAATTCTGGCCAGAGCAATTAGATAGATGAAAGAAATTAAAGGGATCCAGATAGGAAAAGAAGAACTCAAATTAGCACTATTAGCTGATGATATGATAATATACCTAGAAGACCCAAAAAAACTCTACCAGAAAACTTTTACGACTAGTAAATTAATTCGGCAAAGTAGTAGGATACAAAATCAATACCCATAAGTCAAAGGCACTTATGTACATAAGTGACAAAGCCTCTGAAAGGGAAATGATGAAAACTACCCCATTTACAATAGCATTAAAAAAAATACTGAGAATCAACTTCACGAAAGAGGTGAAAGACCTCTATAACAAAAACCAAAGAACACTAAAGAAAGCAATCATAGAACACCTTAGAAAGTGAAAAGACCTACCTTGTTCTTAGATAGGCAGAATTAATATTGTCAAAATGTCAATACTACCCAAACTATTAAACAGATTCAATGCAATTCCAATCAAAATCCCAATGACATTCCTCATAGAAATAGAAAAAGCAGTCATGAAGTTCATCTGGAAAAATAAGAGACCCAGAATAGCTAAAGCAATCCTTAGCCAAAAAGTGAAGCAGGTGGCATCACCATACCAGACTTTAAATTATACTATAGAGCAACAGTAACAAAAACAGCATGGTATTGGCACCAAAATAGACTGGTAGACCAATGGTACAGAACTGAGGATACAGAGACTAATATAATTTCAGCTATCTTATATTAGACAAAGATGCCAGAAATGTACAGTGGAAAAAGGATAGCCTCTTCAACAAATGGTGCTGGGTAAACTGGAAATCCATATGCAATAAAATGAAATTAAACTCTTACCTCTCACCATGCACAAAACTCAATTCAAAGTGGATCAAGGACCTAGGATTTAGACCAGAGACAACCCGCCTAATAGAAGAAAAAGTAAGCTCCAATTTCCAACATGTCGGATTAGGCCCTAAGTTCCTTATTAAGACTCCTGTAGCACAAGAATTAATATCCAGAATTAATAAATGGGATAGATTCAAACTAAAAAGCTTCTCAGCAAAAGAAACAATCAGTGAGGTGAATAGAGACAACTAATTGGGAACAAATTTTTACCACATGCACATCAGATAGAGCACTAATCTCTAGAATATATAAAGAACTCAAAAATCTTAACACCAAAAAAACCAAATAACCCAATCAATAAATGGGCTAAGGAATTGAAAAGACACTTCTTGGAAGAAGATATACAATCAGTCAACAAATACATGAAAAAATGTTCAACATCACTGGCAATTAGAGAAATGCAAATCAAAACTATTCTAAGATTTTATTTCACTCCAGTCAGAATGGCAGCCCTTAAGGACACAAACAACAATAAATGTTGGAGAGGATGTGGGGAAAAAGGCACACTCATACATTTCTGGTGGGACTGCAAAATGGTGCAACCGTTATGGAAAGCAGTATGGAGATTCCTTGGAAAACTATGAATGGAACCACCTTATGACCCAGCCATCCCACCCCTGGGTCTATTCACAAAGGACTTAAAAGCAGCATATTACAGCGACACAGCCACTTCAATGTCTATAGCAGTACAATTCACAATAGCTAGGTTGTGAAACCAACCTAGATGCCCCTGAGTAGATGAGTGGATAAAGAAAATGTGGTATATATACACAATGGAATATTACTTAGGAATAAAAGAGAATAAAATCATGGCATTCGCAGGTAAATGGATGAAGTTGGAGAATATAATGCTAAGTGAAGTTAGCCAATCCCCAAAAGCCAAACAAAAGACACTTTTTTAAATAAAGAAATTACCAAATGTAAATAAACACTAACTTTAATATATATATAGTATTTAAAGTTCATGATAGTTTCCTGAAATTGCTAGCTGTTTTGTAACCTCATAATATTTGTTTCTAGAATCTTAAACTTGATAACAGTTATAGTATACAATTTGCAAAGGGTTTCACACATATAGTACATTAAGTGAGAATTTATGACTTCTTAATTCTAATAATTCATAGATTAAATTAGAAATAACCATGGCCTATTAAAAGAAACAGCTGAACTAAAATTTCTGGGAAGTGGAATAATGGGGATAATTAGGACACAATGTAAGTCACAAAGGTTGCTAAGTTACAGTGATATCTACATCATGGGTGCTTGTTTTCTCCATTTTGAGCCAGAAATCAGAATTTCTAATAGAATTGCTTAAATCAGTGACTCTGAAGCAGGAAAATCCCAACATCCCAGACAAATGTTTAATGTAGAAAATGGCCCTGTTATCAGGCTGTACTTATTAACCATTATTATTATTTTGGATTACATCAAGTGGCCAAGATAAAATATGTTCACCGAAAGTGCCTAATTTAACTAGATTGTCTTTATTAACAAGGCCCTATTAAGTGGTTTCAGCTGTAATAGCATTTGAGTTCCATTAGGTTTTGAAGTGATTTAGAAATTCAAATTATTTTTAAAAATTAGATGTCAGGGTGGTGGATAATTAGTAAATACTAGGTTTAAGTTGCAAATTTATACTCAGTAGTGAAATTGAACAGAAACATTGGCTGTTGTTGAGCTACAAACAGAACTGAGAAAACACTTTTAAAGCCACATGTTCTTTGGCACATGCAATATAAAAAAAATTTAAGCATTTAAAAATATTATGTTTCTTTTAATAAGATGTAATTAGGAAAACTAAACTAATATTGTTCTTTATAAAGACAGGAAAGATGATAGGAATTTTATTTGTACACCCACATATGGAGGTTTCTAATTACTTATAATAAATAATTTCATCACTAAAATCTTAAAACTCTGCCTAAAACAAAAAGAGAAAAGAAAATGGACATGTAAACAAAATAAGACCTCTTGCCTACTCTTTTGAAGTTAATTAGGCAATGGAATTGAATTAATATTAAGAAGAGAAAATATGTTAAGACTTTCTGAATCAATTGTGAAAAATAGAAAAAGACTAGAAATACAGTTTATTTTGTTCCTTTAATCTTTCATAGATAGCATAAATACTTATTGGGCTGCTATTATACAGCCAGTATTCTTTTAACTACTAAATATATAATAACAAGAAACACAGGCATGATTTCTACTGAAGGATGGAATTTAATGTCAAATTGTTACATGGCCGATGTTATGAAAGAAACATAAAAAAAATGTAAACCAACTCTTGAAGGAGTTTGCAGAGAATAACATACTTTCCAACTCAAATTTTGCAAACAAAAGTAACATGATGCCAACACAATACAATGACATTTTAAGAACACTAGAGATAAATATCCCTTCTGAACACAGGAATAATAATTTTAAATGAATATTTAATGAATTGTTTTTGACTGTTGTCATCCAACTGTGCAATATATCATCGAAAGATGGGACATGGTGGTGCACGCCTATAATCCCAGCACTTGGGAGGCTGAGGCAGGATGATTGCGAGTTCAAAGCCAGCCTCAGCAATGGCGAGGCACTTAGCAACTCAGTGAGACTCTGTCTCTAATAAAATACAAAAAGGAGCTTGTTGCCCAGTGGTTGAGTGCCCCTGAGTTCAATCCCCGGTACCAAAAAACAACAACAAAAAAAAAAAAAAAAAAAAAAAAAAAACACAAAAATAACCCCAAAAAGATGGGGAGAGCAGTGACGCGAACCCTGGTCTCTGATTCCCTTATGGCTGCTTTTGCACTGGGAGCTGACTATGCATAAGTGCAGGGCATGATGCCCCAATTGCGATGGTAACACCAGCCAGGGGTGGGTACCTGGAAAGGCTTGAATCTCTAACTGTCAGAACCATTATTCACATGCTAACTCACAGGGTTAGAGAAATCTGGGCATAACAAGATGAGCTGGATATCTCTCAAAGTTCACTGGATCCTTCAGGCCTCCTGCTTTGCTAACATTTTCTCACAAATAACCTTCTGGTGACAAAACCCATATAATAAACGTGCTGAGCTAGCTCTGGTGTCAGTCAAGCCTTACCATGGCTTGGCTTTCTCATGGGGCCCCAGGTATCTCTCTATGTGTGTCTATTTGTCTTATCTTTATCCCCTCATTGGCTGTGCTGGTCTGGTTGTGGCTAAAACATATCTCCTATTTGACTTTAACTTCTTACCCATTGACCAACCTCTTCCCAGCTCTCCTTCCCAACCCTCTCCAGCCTTTCATCACCATTTTTGTATTCTGTACTTCTATGACACTGGCTTTTTTATATCCAAATAATGTATTGTGTATTTTGAAGTAGCTAGAAGACATTGAATGCTTTACCACAAAGAAATGATGAATGTTTAGGTAGTGGATGTACTAATTACTCCAATTTGACAATACACAGAAATACATATATTGAACCTTCACATTGTACAATATAAATTTGTACAGTTATGGTGTCAATTTAAAATAATACACCTTAATCATTTCACAAATTTACAAATTTAATACAATAGTACACAAAACTTATTTATATCCCAACCAAATGTGATTTATCTCAGCAATGCAAAGTTGGTTTGTTTTTCAACAAATAAAAACCAAAAAGCTTATGGTCATTTGACCAGAGGCCAAAAAAATAGTGATTGAGAAAAACCAAAAGGTACTCTTTTAGGACAAAACCAGTAATATGGAAATAAAATCAAATTCTTAGTCTCATAAAGAGCATCCGTGAAAAACAATACCGTATTAATTGTGAAAGACTGAATGCTTTCCATGTAAATTTTTAAAAAAGGAATCAGGAATATTTGTTCTCACAATTTCTAGTCAATTTTGCAATAAAAAAAGAGTAAGTGAAAAAATACAAGCCATTCTGATTAGATAAAAGTATTAAAATTATCTTTATTTCAGAAAATCAGCAATGTAAAAATCCTATGGAATCAACAAAAATTCTACTAAACCTAATCAAATATTTTAGTATTCCTAAAGGTATAAAATTATAATTTTAGTGAGGAAAAGACCAATGTAAAGATTATGTATTATCAATGTACACCTGAAAATTAGAACTAAAAATCCAATAAAATTTGTATCAGCATCAACAATATGAAATATCATAGAATAAATCTGATAAAATATATACAAATCTGCACATTGAAAACTTTAAAATATCTTTGGAAAAAATTAAAAATACCCAAATATATGGGGATATATTTCATCAAACCCTACAGTGATTTTGTATAAATTGACAAACTGATTCTGAAATTTATCTGCAATCATAAGGACTTAAAACAAATAAAACAACATTGAAACAAAGAAACAAAGTTTGAGGACTTACTTTGCCTAATTTCAAGATGCACCTTAAGTTATTAACAATCAAAAGTGTGTGTTTTGGATCAAAATAGGCAATTAAGTCAGTGGGGAGTGTGTAAAGTATTCAGATATAGACCTACAAATATATATATTTTTTAAAAATAGCAAAGATAATTCACAGGAGAAAGTGAAAATTTTCAACAAATGTTTTGAAATAATTGGATATTCATGTGTAAAGAAAAAGTTAACTTCTGTAAATTGCATTATACACAGAAATTAACTCAAAATGAATCATGGATCCAAATGCAAAACTTAAAACTGTGATCCATCTAGTGAAACAAAAACAAAAACAGGAAAAAAAAAAAATCTTTGTGACTTCATAATACAAAGACTTCTCAACTGCAAAAAAAAAAAAAAAAAAAAAAAAAAAAAAAAAAATTAAATCTACATGAAACTTCTTCTAAATTAATACCCTTTGAACTTCAAAAACACTGACAAATGAATAAAAAACTAGCCATAGACTCAGAGAATGTGTGTTTATATTACATATTAAGAGAAACACAATAATGAGGAAATAAATAGTCCAAACATAATGGGAATAAAATATGCACAGATATTTCACCAAAGAAGATATCAAGGAGAAAATAGACACAAAAATGGTGTTTAACTTCTTTAAGTGTTATTGAAATACAAATTGAAACTATAAATAAAAGTTCATTGTACACTAACTAAAATTGCCAAAATTAAAAAAGGCTGACCATAACAAATTTTGTTAAGGATTTAGAGCAATGGGACTTTCACACATCACTGTTAGGAATGTAAAATGGGACAAACACTATGGAAAACAGTTTGACCATTTCTTATGAGACAAATATTCTCCTACCATATGAATCAACTGTCCACAACTGGTACACAAGAGTGAAAACAGTACATGTCCATAGTAAGTATATAGTTGTACCTACAAGTTTATTTGTAATAAGTAAAAACTAAAAAACCAAATTCTCATCCCCAGGAGAATGGATGAACGGTTTGGTACATACATTCAAAGAAATATTAGCCAGCAACAAAAATTAATGAGCAAGTGTTACACAGAACAACATGGAAGAAAGCATGTCAAGTATCCAGGAAGATGGTGGTGACAAGGTGGCTCAGAAGGATTATCACTTGTCATAATGAACTTCAGTGGGTGATGAACATGTTTACTATTTTGACTTTGTTAAGGGTTTCATTTATTTAAAATAGTGTAATTGTGATATTTTCCAGTTTATTAACTACAATTGTAATTGTTTTGGAGGAATGAGAGGGAAAGTACTGGTGTAATTGTTATTTTTATATAGAAATGTACCAGAAAGAATCTCTCTCTCTCTCTTTCTACACATACATAAAACACACAGAATATGCCTAAACATCAATAATGCCAACAGTAAATTGCATTTTCACTTTTCTTTGATAAACTTTGATATACACATGAATAGTCTTTGAATGTTTGAAAAATGAATGCTTTTTGATTTGGAGTTTTCCTTTCTTCCTTTTCATATTTTGATAAAATATTTAAAGTGACATTATTTGTCTATTGCTCTGGATTGAGTGTTAATACTGTTTTAAAATATTTTTACCTAAAAAGAATGCC
Organism: Tamias sibiricus; assembly: GCA_025594165.1. NCBI lineage: Eukaryota > Metazoa > Chordata > Mammalia > Rodentia > Sciuridae > Tamias > Tamias sibiricus. The sequence goes on from CM046668.1 coordinate 36,139,585, forward strand.
TTCAAAACTATTTTTAGATTAATAGTAAAATTAAATATTTTACAATATGCTTAATTAGTTGCAGCAAAACAAGTAAATAGCTGTTATTGCATACTGATATTAGGAATATGTGATGCATGTTATTTTTTTAAAGGTTTGGACTCAATATGGCAAAATGAATGTGTGGCAAACTTTGGTCTGAAATGTATTTTTATTGTAATGTGGCAGCAAGATTTGGATTGTGTGTAACAAATTTTATCTGCTGTAAATTTTTCATTGGCACTCTTAGGCTACACACAGAACCTAAAATGATATTTAGCCCGATCAGTTCTCAAATTATACAGGAATACGTCTCACCTTTGAAAGATAAGTGATGTTGAGGGCCTGGGGTTGTGCCTCAGAGGTAGAGCACTTGCCTAGCACGTGCGGGGGCACTGGGTTCAATTCTCAGCACCACATAAAAATAAAATAAAGGTATTGTGTCCAACTAAAACAAAAATATTTTAAAAACAGAAAGATAAGTGATGTTGAAATACTCAATAATCATTTTTTTAAAAAAAATCAATACTTTATTTTTAAACCTATAACCATACCTATATCTGTTCCTATATCTACATCCATCCATTTTCATTGTAGAAAACTGAGGGGAAACAAGCATAAAGGAGAAAATAAAAGCCATCATTAATTAGAGATGATCACTTTACAGATACTCATTTTTGAAATTATGCTTCTTTCATCGCTTTTAGTTAATGTTTCCAGTGCCTCGTAATATTAAAACTTCACATTTCTTAGATATCGGTATGGAAAAGCATCAATATAGCAGGGCATGTTTATAATTGGTGGTGTTGTTATTATTCATTTTGAAATGTCCAGAATAGCAGTCAAAAGTATAAAAGAAAAACTTCAAGATAAATTTGAAAGCAGTTTTTACATTCTATGAGTGGGGATTTAAATTTGATTTTGGATTTGATTGTCTTTCTGTTTTTTGAAAAAAACCTTTAATTGATCATTTTAATTAAGTTCATCTAAAATTTAAATAATAATAAAGAATCTCCATAAGAGGTAAGGTTCAGTTCAGTAATACAAATCTGTTGTATTTTTAAAGTCTCATTCCACACATTATGTTCTTGGTGTACATACTTGTTCTTAAATATGAAACCATACAACTCCTTCCCATACCTGAAAGGATTATTTTAAGATGTGATTAGTACAGTATTAACACATGACTGTTACAAACATCTGTTCAGTGTTCTGTGCATTTATTTGAGCATTGACATGAAAGGCTAGCAGAAGACATAGAGTCATGCTTGCTTTTTAACTCATGCCCGGAGAAAAACAAACAGAAGCAGAACAGAACTTGATGCAATGAAACGTAGATTGTATTGTTAAGTCCCACAGACAGAGTTATTTAATACCCAATAACACAGACCTTTGCAAATGCTTGAAATTGAATTTTGGATTGTTTCTTTCTTTTTCACAACTGCATTCCTGGTCTGGAAGTGGTGTTTAATATCTCCTGGCAATTATCCTGGGATTCAAAGCCAGTCCTTTGGTGAGAGGTTAGTTCTTGGAGAGTAAAACTACATTGTTATCAAAGACAAATTACTGACTCTTAAGACTTCAGGAGGTAGGTTCTTGAATTATACAGCAGGAGAGAGTGGTGTCCACACCCTTTCTCATTTGCAAGTGGAAATTCTGACCAAATGTAATTGTCTTTTCTTTACCACAAAGAAGTAAACCAGGGCCCAGCAAACAAACTGCATACCTTCAGGAAGTTCTACCGAGAATTCAGTCTTTGGACTCTTAAAAGAAGCCATACTTTACATGACATTTTAAAATAAATTTATTTGAAAATAGCTGTGTTTATGTGTAATTGCAGTGCATACATTAGAAATATATACATAAATAGAAGAGAGATCAGTGGGGTACAGGAAGAGGATGGGGAAGTACTGAGGAAGGAAATGGAGCAAATAATGAGCTTATATAGATATATCACAATGAAACACACTATTACATATAATTACAATGCACCAATAAAAGCATAAAGAAAATAAATGTCACCTGAAAGTTAGGAACATTTACTTATACACAATTTTTCTTATCCAGTTCACTGTCAAGTTTGAAAGACGTTTTCTTTTCTTTGACAATTCCTCATTAGAACTTTTTCCCTAAAAAAAAATACAAAACAAAGAAAAAAATCTGTGCATATATATATATATATATATATATATATATATATATATATATTTACCAGGCATGTAGCAAAGGCAATTGTGAATTTGGGAAGAAATCATACCATACAATAATAGCAAATCAGGAAGATAATAATACCTTTACTTTTTGGATTACTTGCAACCATTAAAAATGATTATGAAGACTTGTAAACATACAGGTAAATGCTAAGATGCTAAGCATCATCATGTTATGATGTTAACCGTTGATTATAAGAAGTTAAGTGAAAAAAGCTGCATGCAAGATGTCATCCAGTGACAGCAACAATTTCACTGGGGAATAAAATGACGAGGAAACAATATACTGAACTGATAGAAAGGGTTATAGTAAGGTGTTCGGATTATAATTACTTTAATCATTTTCTTCCAGAGTCCTAATTATGTTTAGCAGTTTTTATAATTAAAAATAAGAAAGAAATAAATTAAAAACAAGAAAAGCAGACATCTATCTAGGTGGACTGAAAGTTGGGACAGAAGAAAAACTCTGAAAGCTAAAAGAAATCATAGTTTAAAATATTTTACAAGTTAAGAGTTTTTGATTTAGTAAGGAAAGTTTGTTGAGACAAATTTGACTTCATATAGCCAAAGTGTATACTTTTCTTTCCTTAAACTGGGCAAGGCATTTAGGAAATCCTTATTCTTCACCAGGGTGGAGTCTCCTCTGGGTCCTCAGTCTTATGGGAGATGTCAATAAAGGGTCCTTGAGTTCTCACATAGTGGACAGGAAAAAGGTTTATAAATAATTTTCTGTTTATTTTTTTCATCTTTTATATTATATTATTGCTATTCTCCAAATAGCTAAAAGATAGGCTTATATACATATTGAGTAGGTTAAGAATTACTGCACTGTGTGGTATTAATATCAATTTTGATGTTAGTAACAAGGAAGGACATATTTATGACCAAATATTTGTATCGACTCTGTGATAGAATTAGAAGGCAAAAGTTCTAAGTCTTTTTTCTTTTTTTTTTCTTTTCACAGTTCCCAACCTTAACTGCATGTTTCCCTCTATTTCTTTCTTCTTTATCCTCTCCCTGTCAATGTCTATACTCAGGAAATAACCTGTGAAAAAATAAAGTTTCTTTAATCTTTTAAAGTGTATAAAAAATTAATTCTTTCTGGAATATGAGCTTTTTAAAAGAACCAAAGCTTTAAATTTCAGTAAAATTTGGCCACTTCAAATAGTCCAAGTAGATTTGGCCTAAAGGGTAGATAAAAGTTAGCAGGTAATAAGTAATATTATATGATCCAGGTTTGACCTTAAAATCAAAGTACATCCCTAAAACTCATCCCTCCTGAAAGATAGGAGAATAAAGAGCAATCCAGGTCATGTCCAGTCTTCCCTTGCCACTTGGAAGATGCTAGTTGATAAGAAGAGCAATTGAGGCAAACCCACAAAGCTAACTGAGAAAAAATGTGGCTGATCCTATAAAACATAAATGAAGAGAGCAATAAAGGGATAGAATGCACTGACTGCTGTCATAATCCTGAATTTAAACCATAGTTGTTTATACTAATTTCTCCTTCCCAAGCACTATAATCATCATCATCACTATAGAATAACATTTAAAGACTACTTATTATTTGTAAGTCACCAGACTGAGAATTTTCTGTAAATATTCTCAATTGAATTTCATAATGATTCAGCAAGAGAGTTTCTATTATTTCCTTGTAACAGATGAGAAAACAGGAGATCAGAGAGTGTGTTGCAGTTGGATTTCCCAGGAAGCAGATTCTAACATGGAAGTTATCATAAAGGGTGATTACTGAATAGTGTATCTGATGCCAAAGCTTATGAAAAGGAAGAAAACAAAACAGTGGTGGGAGGAGAGAGTAATCCAGGAGTGCAGGCCTACTGGACAGTTCTGGAAGAACATTTGGGAGCACTTGTTATAGTACCTCAAAGATATCCTGCTGAAGAAAGGTAATGATTCTTTACAGCCCATTCGATCACTTCTTAGTTGTGGACTATCTCGGGAAGAGGGTGTGTTGATACCTGAGGTGGATCTCTGTAGCTGGGGCAATCTTGGAAGGCACTCAATATTCAGGCTGAAGCCTGTGCACCCTCCTAGTGCTTCATTGAAGGGGGATCTGGGTGAGACAACCCTGTGTATATCACAGCATATAGATAATTCAGGATGTCACAGGAGGAGTCAGCACAATAATTTTGGCCTTGATTCTATAGCTTGATTTCAGCCACAAACATTCTATTATTCTTAGCCTAATCTGAATTGTGTTCTTATTGTTACAACCAAAAGAATGCTGGGATATGTATGTTATTAACCTCCCCTGCTTATACTTTCACTATAGATTCTTCAAAATATTACAAATATGCTTTTTGTGAAAGGAAATGCAATTGGGATAGTTTTGAGAAGGTAATAAACTCACTCCCCATATCCAGTCTTACCATCAATTTTTTGAGATGATTTTCCTGTTCTCCCATCTCAAAATGATTCAAGATCTTAAAAAAGTCTCATAGAAGCAACCTTTTTTCAGTGTGTGATGGCACATTTACTTGTTGGATTACATGGGAATGCTCAAAACAGTTTTCTGAGTGGGTGAATGAATGAATGAATGAATGAATTATGAATAACCAGTTCTCTTTTTCCCTTATTCTATTGTTTACCTTTATAATTCATCTAGGAAAGTAAAACATTTGGGCTTTTTAGCCTAAGTTTCAAATGTAGCATTTTTATTGTTATCTATTATTTCTTGTCATTTTTTTAAAAAGTTTAATTCACAATTTTAATCCTGTTAGTAGAAAGGTGATGTGTTATTTGAACATAAATTATTTTTTATTGTTTGAATCAATGAATGAATCAAAACAAAATATGCAACAGCTAGCATTCGAAAGTAATGAAATGACTTCATGCTCACTAAAAGGACAATTTGCAAAGTAAGTAGACATGGATTCTATTTAAAAAATTCAAATCATATTACACAGACACAATCTGTGGTTACACAGACACTAAGTTCTTTTTTAAAATTTTGTTTATTTTTTATTTGTAATATTAGTATGTATTACAATTCATAATGCACATATATAGCATCTTTTTATATACAACTGTTTGTATACAAAGTATATTCGTACCATTCAGGTCTTCAATCATGCATTTAGGATAATGATATTCATCTCATTCAACCACCTTTTCTTTTCTTCCTCCCCCCTCACCTCTTGCTCTCTCCCTTCCCCTCCCTTCCCTTTGACCATTCTAGTGTTCGTCTAATCCTCCTATGTACCCCCATCCAACAACACTGTGAACTAGCCTCCTTATATCAGAGAAAACATCCGGTATTTGGATTTTTGAGATTGACTAATTTCACTTAGAATTATATTCTCCAACTTCATCCATTTACCTGCAAATATCATTATTTTATTCTCTTTTATTGCTGAGTAAAATTCCATTTTGTATATATGCCACATTTTCTTTATCCACTCATCTACTGAGGGACATCTAGGTTGGTTCCACAACCTAGCTATTGTGAATTGTGCTGCTATAAACATTGAAGTGGCTGTGTCACTGTAATATGCTGCTTTTAAGTCCTTTGGGAATAGACCCAGGAGTGGGATGGCTGGGTCATAAGGTGGTTCCATTCTCAGTTTTCCAAGGAATCTCCATACTGCTTTCCATAACGGTTGCACCATTTTGCAGTCCCACCAGCAATGTATGAGTGTGCCTTTTTCCCCACATCCTCTCCAACATTTATTGTTGTTTGTGTTCTTGATAGCTGCCATTCTGACTGGAGTGAAATGAAATCTTAGAGTAGTTTTGATTTGCATTTCTCTAATTGCCAGTGATGTTGAGCATTTTTTCATGTATTTGTTGATTAATTGTGTATCTTCTGAGAAGACAGACACTAAATTCTTAGAAATTTCCAATAAAGTTCATTGGCTATTATTCCATCTAAAGTTTAAATCTAAAATCATTTAAGAGATATGGAATACATTTATATACCTTTAAAGAATAGCAACGGAATCTTGCTAAAATTACAATGAGGGAAAACAGTGGTTTCAAACTATTGATTTTTGAACATAGCTGTCTCAATCATTTCTATTTCAGTTAAGTCTTAGGAAAAAAAATTTTTAAAGTGAAACAGGAAAGTAATTACTGAAGCAGAATAGTGCAAGTAGAAGTGTTTTTTTAACTGCAAACTGCAGTACAGTTGACACTCAGAACTCCAAAAGAATGGATGAATGCAGAAAGCTTTGTAAGGTCCATGCAGCAAGATAGGTGTAAACTAGGAAAGGTTGAATCCCACTGAGGCAAAATTAAAAGTTTAGGAAGAGCAAACAGAGCCAAAAGTGAAAAGGAATGAGCTCAAAAGCTACAAATGTTAAGAGCAAGGATTCAAAAGAGAAGAATGAAGAAGTAATTGAAAGATGATGTTCTTAAAATTAAAAACTAAGCTCTGAGAGTTTACTATGTAAACATTTTGCCTTTAAACACATAAACACACCATTTATTTATAATGTTTAACTTTTATAAATACAAATAACACATACCACACAAAAGAGCCCAGATAATAAAAAGAATAGCCATTTTTTTTTTTTTTTTCTTAGCATAAAGAGTCATTGCAAGCTGGGCGTGGAGAAGCATGCCTGTAATCCCAGAGGCTTGGGAGGCTGAGGCAGGAGGATTGAGAGTTCAAAGCTGGCCTTAGTAATTTATCAAGGCACTCAGCAACTCAGAAAGACCCTGTCTCTAAATAAAATATAAAAAAGGGATGGGGATGTGGCTCAGTGGTTGAGCACCCCTGGGTTCAAAACTCAGAATCAAAAAAAAAAAAAAAAAGAGTCATTGCAGAACATATTTTTCTATCAGTGTAGTGAAATTTTTACTTTCTAGTGGCTTCTCCCTTGATCAAGGGTAGATATTTTTGTGTCAACTCTTCAGTTTAAAATTATATGAGTAAAACTTAAAATATATTCAGAACAACTAAAAATAACTAAATAACCAATATAGAAAGATAGAATATGATAAAATAACAAAAGTAAAAATTAAATATAGATATAAGAAAAAAAGAAACAAATAGAAGTTCTTTGTTCTAATAGTTTCTAAAGTCTGTAGGACCTTAGGTTTACTTAGTTTAAGAGAAATTATTTCTTATTTTCCACCTTCATCACTGACCTTTATAATTGCCTCCCAGTAACGACAGATATTAAATAAATGCCATTTTTCATTCCTTAATTGTTAGATATCTGATGTGAATTGCTTAGCTAGGTTCATTTTCTGAATATCCCTCTGATGGCTCTAAAGGATCATTTGTATTAAGATGTCAGAGAAGTGATATTTTCAGGGAAAAAATATTTTGTTGCTTAAATTGATTGTCCCATAAGTTATAATAAACAAAAATTATGTATAAAATAGCACACAGTACTATAATAATTTAAAATACTCCTTATTTTATAATAATGGATGATAGTGGGAAAATGGGGGCCAGAATAACAGGTAATTGAATATTTGTACATTATTTTTTCTAGCCAATCAAAAGGACAAGCAACAAACAACAACAACAACAAAAACAAGGTAAAACAAGATAAAACATGATTCTATTCATTCTTTCCAGAAAATATTCTGTAAGTAAGCTACAGTCCTTTATGTTATCTCCCAAGCCAGCATACTTAGGCATAGTTTCACAGCTTCTTTGATGCCCAATCCTGATTTTTAAAATAAAACAAACAAGCAAACAAATAAACAAAAACACCCCCAACTACATTTATATGTTATATGTATTCTTAGATTTTAATTTTAATTTTATATTCAGTTAATATTTTAGGATCATTTTTGAATAGATATCTAAATTGCTATTTATATTTTAGAAAAATGAATAATTTCCAAAACTACTTCTTTTATATATCAAAGGAAATTTTACCCATTGCACATGAACAATCTCATAGTATATAAACAAATTAACACTATATGCCATTGGAACATTTTATCTCTTTGCTGCATATTATTTCCTTATATCTTTTATTAGCAAACAGAATTATTCAGAGACATCTTTTCTCCTTGCCTTTGGAACCAGCTCGTTCTTTTTGTTTTAGTTGTTTAATAGAGTTGTCGCAGGGATCTGACCTAAGACTCAACTGTTTGATCAGAAAAACTCTCACTCTTTGCAACCTCATACAACTTGTGTTGTCAACTTTTCTATTATCCTTACATGTACAAATATTTTGTCTCAATCATGGTCTCTCTCTGAATTTTCCAACTAATATTTGAAGATCTTCAATGCATATATCCACTTTAAACCTTACCAATGATTTATCTTGATGCATCTGGCAGTGAATGGATTGTCTTTCTCTCAATCCAGTGCTCTTTGTTTGTATTAGTAAATAACTTTCTTAGTTTTTCACATGAAATTTTCTTTAATTTTTGAAGAGATAGAAAATATGCACATAGCAGCACCCCTTATCAATGAGGGACAGATTCCACTATGTGTTTTCCTACTCATATGTAAACTGTGATAAAGTTTAATTTATAATTAGACACAGTAACAGAATAATAACAATAATGAATAATAAAATAAATTATAACAATACACTGTAATAAAAGTTATTCAAAAGTTACTAATTGTTTATCCTTGGATTTTTTAATCTAATATTTTTAGTCTACAGTAAACCTTGGGCAACTTTGAAATCTAAGAAATCATAGATAAGGGGGCAATCCTGTAAATATTTATACTTTTACCTTTGACCCTTGATTATTAGGAATATCTAAGTTGTCAGCTTTAATCCTACTGGTATGTTTAACAGAACAGAGGTGCTTGATAAGAGAGGAGAAAGCAGGAGGCAAAGTCCTTGTAGATTTAAACATGCAACTACAGAAAGCTTCTCGTCAGAAGGTCAATGCAGAGATCTAAAGGTGAGAGAAGAGTGAAGATTGGAATCTTGTATGTGCTTGGTTTAGGAGAAAGTTTTGAAGGCTTTATAGAAAGAGTGAACTGAGATTTTATCTGTTTCTATTACCTATACTGAAATGGAAGATGAATTGTATTATAAATATTTTTGTGTTTATATAAAACAGTTAAAAATGTTTTTCAGTTGCTTCCTGTATATGGGAGTAATTGTCATTCCTTTGAACAAATTTGACTCTTACTAGAATGTAGGTAACTAGGCTTCATCAGGATTACGTACATTTGGCTTAAATATCTACAAGATTTCTATCAAAGCATTTCTTCCTTAATGTTAGAATTTTCATCTTTATCTTCTCTCCAGGGATTTTTATAGTTAACCTTTGATGTTGGTTGAGTAAAAAGTAAATGTGTGATTATAGACATTAATTATTATATTTTCCTCAAATCTTCTTCTTCTTCTTCATCTTCTTTTTTTTTTTTTTTTTTTGGTGGTTATGGGGATTGAATCCAGGGCCTTGTGCACACAAGGCAAGCACTCTACCAACTGAGCTATATCTGCAGCTCTATCTTTTAATTTAACATTTATATTAGTGTCTTCATTTTTCACCCTAAATTGTAAGATTGTTCAATTTATTAACTTCTGTTTTTTTACAAATTCCTTTCCAGATACTTCATGAGATAGTTCTCCTGAATGACTTTGATTTGCCCTTCTCTAAATCTAGTTCCTCTTTTCAAAAACACAAATTCCTTTTCTTTGTTTACATTTTTGCCTTTTCAAAGTAAAAAGCAAAACAAAGGAAGAAATATTGAATGAGCTAAAGTATCCCAGAACACTCAGCTAGAATCTAAGATGTCTTGCTTGCTTCTGTCTCCCTCTTGGGACCTGCATATTTTCCTAGTGGGTGACTTCAATCTTGAGAATGGTGAAAACATTTAAGGAATGATTACATTTATAGGAACTTTATAACTAATCTAAAAATTAATGAATTGAAGATGTGACTCAATTTCAAAGCAGGACTGAAAATATGCTCTTTAAATATCTGAGGTACATAAGTAGCATGGTGAGACTAAATCATGCTTAAAATAAGTGGTCACTGTGCTTCTAAGAGCAAGAAACTTGAGAAGGAACATCATCTTGTTTCCATTCAATGAACTCTGGTTTGACCCAGTAGTCTAATACTAACAGCAGACAGAACATAAAGTTTAGTCTATCCCTCTATGACTTCATCTCTTTCAAATTTTCTTAAATGTTATCCATGCAAGTAAATTAATTTCTACAGATGTAATGGGCATACACAGGTGAGGCAAAAGAGTCATGAAGCCTACTTAAAGGTACTATAATCACTCTATTCTATATTTAAAATATTAGTAGTAGTAACTGAATTTATTTCACATTTTATTAAAGCATCATGAACTACATTTTGAATAACAATCATGTGGAGGACTTTTAATTAACTGGTTTTAACAATATTTGGAATGGAGAATCAAAAGAGTAGGGCTAGGATAGTCTAGAACAGTGTCTACAGGATGGCTTATCTTGAATACTGCATATTTACATGTCTTAAAGTACGCCCTCAATGCACTTTAAAATAACCAAGTTTTTTCTTTTCTTTTTAAAATTTATTTGTTCTAATTAGTTATACATAATAATAGAAGGCATTTTGACACATCATTCATAAATGGAGTATAAATTCTTATTCTTTTGGTTGTACATGATGCAACTACACAGGTTTTGTAATCATGTATGCACATAGAGTAATAATCTCCAACTCCTTCTAATATTATCCCTACCTCTAGACCCCTTCCCTTCCCTAAACTCCCCTCTGTCTAATCCAAAGTACCTGTATAAAATAACCAAATTTTAAGGTATGAAATTCTTCCTTGAAATAACCATCATCACCAGTTAGGACAAGTATATGCTTGGAAAATATTTTATACTTTGCTACGTTAAAAATTTCCAACTATATCTTGTTTTTACATTTCCCAGTAGCATCTGACTTTATGGACTACATGTTTATCTTTTAAAAAAACATTTAAAAAATGATGACATTTGATAGAACAAGATCAAATTTAAAGCCTTTTTTTAAGATGGTCCTGAAAAAAGTCTTTTTTACCTTCATTACCAAGCTTTTATAAGTATCATTAAATATTTTTTCCTTTAACTCCTTTGAAGGTGAGATATTCATGTTGAGACTTGAAGCAATTGAAAAAGTATTCCTCCTTTTCGTGGAATCTATGGGTTAGTGAAATATGCTTTTGAGCATAGCATTACATTCATTCTTAGGTGTTAAGGATAGGCCATCTAATATTCCTGCCTTCTTTTTAAAAATTTTTTATTTGTTTTAATTAGTTTTATATGAAAATAGAATGCATTTATACACTTTAATATATCATACATAGATGGGATATAATTTCTCATTTTTCTGAGTGTACATGTTGCAGAATCATACTAGTCATGTAGTCACATATATACATATAGTAATAATGTCTGTTTCATTCTACTATATTCCTGCTCTCTTTTTTAAAAAAAATAATTTTAATTTATTTTAATTTATTTATTTTTTGGTATTGGGGGTCTAACCCTGGGGGCTTTTTACCACTAAGCCACATCTCTAGCCCTTTTTATTTTATTTTTATTTTGAGACAGGAGAAAGTCTCACTAAGTTGTTGAGGCTGGCCTTGAACTTGTGATCCTTCTGTCTCAGCTTCCAGAGTCACTGGGAATACAGGCATGCACCACCCAACAATATTTTTATTTTTAATTCTTTTGACTAATATAAGGGTCACATTCATAGATATCATTAATTTTCTGTGGCCAACAATTTTGTTTTCATTGATTTTCACTAATTGTTAATCCCTGTATGTTGATTGCTCTGCTATTTTCTTTTAGATTTAGTCAATCTTTAAAATATCTTTAGGATTTTTCCTGGTGAGGAAATCAACTTGCACTTCTGAGAAAGTTAAAATATCATCTATTTGAACCCAAGGCATATTGTTTTGGGCTATTACTTATTACAAACAATCCCTGAATTTGTGGGTTATATCAATAATTATTATTTTGTTCACAAATATATAATTCTGATAAGACCCAATGAGGAAAGCTTGTTTCTATCCTAAGCCATATGCTAGAGTAACTCATTTTGGCTGACAGATCTATTTTATACTATACTTACTGATCTGACTGTCAAATTGATTCTGGCTGTCAATTTGGAGCTCAGCTGGGGCTGTTAGTTGGAAGCTTCAGTTTCTCTCTATATGAATCTCTCCATGGAGCTGCATGGCTTTGTGTTCCCAACATTGCAGCTGGGTTCCAGTAGAGTATGCTAGGGGAGCCAGACAGAACCTGCAATGCTTCTTATTACCTAGAGTTAGCAGCCCCAGAAAATCACTTCTGCTAAATTCTATTGGTAAAGCAAGTCATCAACTACAGAGGAATTAGACTTCACTTATTGATGAAAGGATCTTTAATTTAATAGTCATATCAATATGATCAACATCTAATTCTTAGCAAGGTCTTATATGTTATCTGGTCTAGGTCCTGAATCTACAGATTATTTTTCTTTCTTTTTCTGATTTTGCTTTTCTTCCTCTTCTACCTCTGCAGTGCATTTAGAGATCTTGTATTGATTTATAGCTCCCCGAACCCTCTTTTTGTATATTCTATAATTTTTCCACTAAAAAAAAAAAAAAAAAAAAAGACCAACCTTGGCTCCACATCCATGACTTTCTTCCTTGGTAACATTTCATCATTTTTTTTTTTTTCACTCAAGGAAAGGAGGGAAGCTGATGCACCATTTTGACTTATAGCCAAAATTATTTGGCATAGCCCAAACAATGCTGTTTTCTGCATCTGGATCATTTTTCAGTTTTGTCCTTGTAGGTTATAATTTTTAAATAACTTTTATATAATTTACAGGGTGTCTCAAATAGAAGGTTTTATTTATTAATTAAATTTATTTTATAACTGATATATAAAAACTAAAAATGGTACATACTAATGGGGTAAATGTGGTGCTTTCCTACACATATACATGTCTAATGTTTAAATCAGGTCAGACATATGTATCTCCTCATCATTTTTATGGTAAAAAGTTTCTACCATATACATTTTCATTAGCACATATTTATTATATGTATTTAATGTGATGTACTGTGATATTTCTATATATGCATATGGCATGCATTGATCCTATTCAAACTCCATTTTTCTATTGTTTTGTCCTATTCCTCTGTGGCACAGTCCCCAGCAATCATGTCACTTTGAGGTCAACTTCTCAAATTTTATACTTTATTATTATATTTTTAATCTCCATATATGAGAGAGAACATGTGATACTTATCTTTCCGTGTCTAGTTCATTTCACTTAACATAATGACCACTAGTTCCATTTATTTTGCTGCAAATCACAGTATTTTATTTTTCTTTGTGGCTGAATAATGAAGTAAGCATACAAAAGACTTACCTGGATGCTGGTGTTTATTTTGCTGTGATTTTCAATAGCTAAGATATGAAATCAGCCTAGATACCCATCAATAGATGAATGGCAAGAACATTCAAAATCCATTCTTCTAGGTTTTTGAAATATACAGTAAATTATTGTTAATATAGTCACTCTAATATATAAGAGCCCATAAGAACTTTGTGCTTCTATAAAACTGTAAATTAGTAGCCATTGAGAATGTGAAGCCTTTCCCTGTCTTCCTTCTCCCCTTTCCTCCCTACTTTCTGGTAACCACTATTTATTCTCAACGTATATGAGATCAATTATTTTAGATTTCAAATATGAGTAAGAGAATGTGGTACTTGTTTTCAGTGCCTGGCTTATTTTACTTAGCATAATGATCTCCAGTTCCATCCGTGTTATGGCAAATGACAGATTTTTTAAAAAAAAAAATTATGGTTGAATGATATTTAATAGTATATATGTACCACATTTTATTTATCCATTCTTCAGTTGATGGAAATTGTTTCTATTTCTTGGCTATTGTGAATAGTGCTGCAATGAACCTGAGAGTATAGAGGTTTCTTTGATGAACTGACTTAATTTCCTTTGGAATATATACCCAATAGTTGGACTGTGTATTATATGGTATCTCTTTTTTACTCTTTTTAGGAACTTCCATAATATTTTCCATAATGACTGTACAATTTACATTCCCACCAACAGAATGTAAAGGTTTCCTTTTTTTAACATCCTTCCAACACTACTTTTAGTCTTTTTAAATTTCCATTCTAACTGAGGTGTGGCAATATCTATTGTTTGCATTTCTCTGATGATTAGTGATATTGAGCATTCTTTTGATATATCTTTTGACCATTGGTATGTATTCATTTATTTTTCCATATTTTTTATTTGTGCAGTATAGTTGTACATTATAATGGAATTTGTTATGGTATGTCTTCTTTTGAGTAATGTCTATTTAGAATTCTTTTTTGTTTTCAATTGGGATTAGACTATTGAAATATTAGTCTCTGTTAGACTATTGAAATATTTCTGCATGTTTTCATCAAGCTCATTGAATTTTAAAAATAGCTGTTTTGAATTCTCTTGAGTTTTCCCATAGTGATTACTACCTGGTCAGTCTCTTTCTGGCACTTTATTTTTAGTATCAAGTGAGGTCATTGTTTCCTGAAAGCCCTTGATGCTTCTTGGCATCAATGTTGTCTAGACATTGAAGAACTATTGGTTTTATTTTGTCTGTTTGTTGCTTGCTTGGTTGGTTTGCTTATTTTTGCTATGTTTTGGTGCCTTATTCTGGAATCAACTTCTCCTTAGATATGTAACTTGTAAGTATTATCTCCTACTCTGTAGATTTTATTCACTCTATTGATTTATTTTACTGTGCAGAAGCTTTATAGTTTGATGTAATCACAACTTCTCTTTCTGCTTTTGGTTTCTGTGACTTTGAGGTCTTCTCTAACATATTTTGCACCTTGCAATGTTGTGAAGCATTTCCTCTATGTTTTCTTCTGTAGGTTTCATAGTTTTGGTCTTACATTTGTCTTCTATTCATTTTGAGATGATCTTTTTTAACTGGTAAGATTTAAGGGTCTATTTCATTCTTTTGCATGCAAATAGCTTATTTTCTTAGCACTATTTATTGAAATCATTGTTGTTTTTCCAATGTTTGTTCTTTGTACGTTTGTGAAAATTTGAGGAACTGATTTACTTGTAGGTTTTGTATCTCCTTCCATTGATCTATATTTGTGCAAATATCATATTGTTTTGGTTACTACAGCTTTGTAGTATATTTTGAAGTTAGGTAATATAGGGCCCCTGCTTTATTCTTTTTATTCAAGATGTCTTTGGCTATTTTAGGACTTCTGTGGTTTTTGAAAAAAAATTAGAATTATTTTGTTAGGAATTGCACTGAATTTGTAGATCATCTTGGGTAATAAATATATTTTAACAACATTGTTTCTTCCAATCCATTAACACAGCCTGTCTTTTTCTTTTAACTATTCAGTCACTCTATGTCATTTAATTGGAGAACTTAATTAATTTACATCCAAAATAATTATCTCTAGGTAAGGCATTCTTGTAACTATTTTAAAAATGGGGAGTATGCTTTTTTAGAAAAAGTATTTATTTTTTAGTTGTAGTTGAACACAATAACTTTATTTTATTTATTTTTATGTGGTGCTAAGGATGGAACCCAGGGCGAATGTTCTACCACTGAGCCACAACCCTGGGCCCAAGGAGTATGCTTTTACAAATTACCTGTTAAGTATTGCATAACTGGAGCATATCAGTGTAGTTAGTATTTTAAAATTGCTTTTTGTAGTATTTACATAAAAGAAGTGAATTTAATTTTGTACCAGGTTTGCAATATTAGAGCATTCTGAATTTGTCTGTTTAAATATTTTTATTAGCTAATTCTGTACCTTTCCATTTTTTCTTCTTATGCATTAATATCTATTTCAGTTTGAAGAACTCCCCTTAGCATTTCTTATTAGACAGGTCGGGTGGAGATTTATTTTCTAATGTTTTATTGGCCTGGGAATTTATTTATGTTTTCTTCATTTCCAAACCTTATCTTTGCTGGAAACAGTATTCATGATTGGAAGGTTTTTCCTTCAGTCCCGTGAAAATTTCATGCAATTTTCTTCTGACCTGTAAAGTTTCTATGGCTAGGTCTGTTATCCTCCAAATTGGGGTTCCCACATGTGCTATTTGTTTCTTTCCATTTATAGTCTTGAGATTCTTCTGTATATCTTTCACCATTAAAAGCTTGATTATAGGATGTCCTGTGGTAGACTTGCTTGAGTTAAATTTGAGTGGTAATCTTCCTGTACTTTATTTCTTTCCTTCTCTAGTTTTGAGAAATTTTATGGTATTAATTCTTTGAATAAGCTCTTTACCCTTTGACTTTCTCAAGTTCCTCTCAAACCCAAATAGCTTAAATCTTTTTCTTTTAATACTACCACAAAGTTTCTGTAAGTTTTCCATACTCCCCTTTATTTTTTCTCTTATGTGTATTTGCAAATAGCCAATCTTCGAGCTCAGTAATTCTTTCTTCTGTTTGATCTACCTGCTATTGAATGTATTTAATTTTGCTGAGTATATATTCCACTGCACTTTTAATTTTGCCGAATGTATTTTTCAGCCTAAGGATTTCTGTTTGATATTTTAAATTGCTTCCATCTCACCATTAAGTTTCTCTGTTAGACTATTGAAATATTTCTGCATGTTTTCTTCAAGCTCATTGAATTTTTAAAATAGCTGTTTTGAATTCTCTGTCAGAGTTTTCCCATAGTGATTACTACCTGGTCAGTCTCTTTCTGGCACTTTATTTTTAGTATTAAGTGAGGCCATTGTTTCCTGAAAGCCCTTGATGCTTCTTGGCATCAACATTGTCTAGGCATTGAAGAAGTAGGTATTCATTCCAGTGTTCCTTCCTGTCTTAGTTTGTCTGTTTTTCCATAAATTATAAGCAGGTTTCTTGTTTTCTCTGAGCCTGTAGTCTCTTTCACTATTTTAGAACTTTATGTCACCTAAGCCAAGGTTTTCCAGCTGTCTTCAATTGATATGTTGTCACTTAACACTAGAGGGTGATCCAAGCCGAGGCTTGACTCAAATGCAAAGTTAGTATATTCATCAGAATGAAGCACAGTGATATCTACAAAGAATATTCTATCACTTCCAATCTACTCCAGGGCCTGGATAAGCCCAGATGTTCCATCCACAGTCACAGGTCTGCGTTCGGAAACCACAAGGTTCTGCCTGCTCCTGGGCAGAATCACCATTAATGCATCAGATCAAGCATTCCCATGCCCAGTCCATGGCCACCAATTCCACCAAGATACATTGCATTTTGTGCCCACAGCTTGCCAAGACAAACACAGCACTAGGGAAGGACCAGGGCCCATGATGCTGTGGACTTCCTTCTTATTGCTGAGGTGCACTTATGGCCCAAGAGTGATGTGACAAATCACAGCTAATATTAGCTGGAGTAGAATTCTGATAGACTAGAGTATCATATATTTCTCTGGAATTGGGCTATTTCAGAGTTTGCTTCTACAGGAAGACCTGGGTATGGAGGCTGTTAGGATCTATCCAATGTTATGTTTCACCACTATCGTACTGAGTTCTCTTGCAGTCTTGAGCTTACTGTCCTGTCCTATCCTCAGTGAGTGGGGTCTTTCCCCAGGCTAAGTTATCCAAGTTTGGGGTATTGTTGGTGCTGGCAGTCCCTTAGCAACCTAGGTTAATGCTAACCTGGGTGCTACCTGGATCTCACAGTCACAGGTATCTGGGGCACATGAAACAACTGACAGTTACACAAGCTAAAATTTGAGTCCACCTCACTGGGTGCAGGTCTCACCTTATTCAGGGTAAGTTCTAGAGTATCATCTGTGAATACTGTTTTGGTGATAGCTATGCTGCCAGAGCTTAGAGGTGGGATGATGAAAATAGTTCCTTGGTCACACAGGTTGAGGTTAAGCTTGGTCACATCTGAGTCTCACAGACCTGTACAGTCTGAGGAGGAGGGAGTGTATGCTCCAGGTTGGGTCCACTCCAAAGCTGGCAGTAATTCAGGCTAAAACTTGAGTCTGTTCCACCAGTACACAGGTCCCTGCCTGATGCTAGGGAACTTCTAGAAACTCTATCTATGAATTCTGGCCAGTGTCCAGGGCCTTTGATCTTTAACAGGTTCTAGGTCTCACCATGGTACCCCTGGCTCTAGCTCCACAATAAAGTTTTTAGCTGAATTTTTGATCTGCTCTCCAGTGGGTAGTCTTCCTCCCTGTTTTGCTGCTGTAGGTTGGGGGAAAGGGGTAGTAGATATAGTCTCTTTGCTACCTGGCTAGCATAGTTCTGGTGGCTCATCTCATGGCTATTTGTCTTGTGGTAAAGGTCAAGGGGGCTCTTTCCCAGCACTTGGTTTCATCATGGTGGATGGACTTAGTTTCTGCTCATTTGGTCTAAATGGAGGCATCTGTCTCTACAATGGTATGCTTGAACTTGAGTGAAAGGTGATGTAGGCAGAGCCTTCCTTCATGTCTTCTTCAATGCATCTTTTCATTTTGCTGTACTAATAACAGGCACTATGATCCCTCACTTGTTTTACTTAGTACTTGTAAAGGAACTTTGGTGTGTGTTTATCTGTTCAACTTATGTCTCTGGAGAAAGGATCTCTGGAAAATCTTACTCAGCTGCTATCTGCTTTGCCTTCTGGAAAGCATCTATACTTTGTGATCATGGGCTAAATTTAAAATGGGGGTACCACAACCCTTACAAATGTGGAAGATGCTATCATACTGTTAACAATCCTATCAAAATACAAACAAAACAAAACAAAACAAAAAAAGCTAAAACAAAACACTGAAATGTAATAAGGCAAAGAGAAGTAGAGTCAGGTAGGAATCAATGGTTGATCATCCTTTCTTAATTAGATTTTCTCCTTCCTGAGTATTTCTATGTCAGATATTTTTCCTGAAATATTCTCAAAGGCTCATAGGTTGAAGGCCTGGGGGCTGGTGGTGAAGGTAGGAGTGGGCCTAATTGGAGGAAATAGATTACTGGGGGCAAGACTTTGAACTGTATTAGACCCATCTCCTTCCTAGACCTCTTTCTCCCTGCTTCCTAGTTGCAGGTGAACAGTTTTTCTCGCCCCTACCCTTGCCATGATGTATGCCTCACCATAGGCCCAAAAGCAAGTGGTGTGACCGTGGGCTGAAACCTGTGCAACCATGAGCTAAAATGAATATTTGTGTTGCAGTGCAGAAAGCTGAATAACAAATTATTCAAAGCATATTTTTTCCTTTATTTTTAACAGGGAAAGTCATTTTTTTTTCAATTTCTCATAATTATTCTCTGTTGTCTGAAACAGTAGACTCCTGTAGATCTTATATTGTGTCTTCCTAAGGTTTGATGCTAAATTTGGATGCATTAAATCCTGATTACCCAGGCTGTCTTCATTGATAATGGGGGAAAAAAATAAGGATTTATGCTTATGTTAAAATTTTCACTTAAAAATGGATCATTATTTCTTATTAGTAAATTATATACACAATGATTTTGATGCATGTCTCACATGGGATTTCAAAGGCATCCTGAGGGGAGGGTAAGTTTTTCACAATGCAGGGGAATGACAGTGATAACTTCACCCTGTTGTTTGATTTGTGTTTACATGTATTTTGATTTACATGTGTCCAATTAAGTGGATTTTAAGTTTACAGTATCTAATCTTAATGAAATTATCATCAAAAAACATAGAAGACATTTAAAGTGGCTCCTGTAGAGAAGCAGCAAGTTGAATACGAAGAGTCAAACATGAAATAAAACTAAAATTTTACCTAGAATTATTTGTATACACAGCCTGTATGTTGTTAATACATATTTTAAGAAGAGAATGAAGGTGTTCCATGCCTTAGGCAGCATTCAGGGCCTTCCTGAGCCACACCTGCACCTCTTCTATAAACTGTTGCAGTTGGCCAACCTCTGCTATGTGGAAGCCATGTGCAATGAAAAGGTAAACTGGGATGTGGTATGTGAGAAGAGATTCACTAGGACTCCCTGGACTGCACTTCATGGGCAGGAGAGAAATACAGAGGAGGCATTGTAGCCCATATCAAGAAGAGATTGACAGGAATTACACCCCACCTGATGCTGCACCATAGGGAGGAATTTCAGTTTTATATAACCCATGAAAACAAAGGCTGTGTAGAAACCTGGTATCTTTGGCCAATTTTCTGTTTGAATCTGACTAAAAGCATGGAATGTGCCCCACACCCAGTGATACATCTAAAAACAAGGGCTACAGCCTAAATTCCAAGCTCTGGAAGCCAAAATCTTCAGTCTTGTCAGGAGAGCACTTCAATCTTTGAAACTTCATTGTATTGTATCCAGGACTTTCTCTATACTAGTTTGTTATAGTTATAAAACAGTTAACAAAACAACTTACACTTGTATTTATTTTCTGTTTCATACTTCTTTGCCCCACGTTTTGTTCTCTCAGTCCATTTCTTTAAAATATAAATATGTTGGTGATATAAAAATAAAAGAGAATAAGTAAAAAGAGAATGAGATATGATAGAAAATTAGCCAAACAATGCAATTATTGCTGTGTTTTCCTTGTCACAAGGTTTTAGCTAATTTTAGCCTCATACATAGTTTTATTTTTATTTAATTTAATTAATTTATTTATTTTTGGTACCCGGGATTGAACTCAGGGGCACCCGACCACTGGGCCACATCCCCAGCCCTTATTTTTGTATTTTTATTAGAGACAGGGTCTCAATGAGTTGCTAAGTGCCTCACCATTGGTGAGGCTGGCTTTGAACTCGCAATTCTCCTGCCTCAGCCTCCCAAGAGCTGGGATTAGAGGCGTGCACCACCGTGCCCGGTCCATAGTTTTATGTTTAAAAAGAAGGGAAGGGAGTGGGAGTGAGAATAGGAAAGATACTAGGATGAATTGGAGATCACTTTACGTATATGTGAATATAAAACCAATGTCATTCTGCATTGTGTACAACCAGAAGAATGGAAGTTATGCTCCATACATGAATAATATGTCAAAATACATTCTACTATCATGTACAACTAATATAAGAACAAATAAAAAAAAGAATATTATTCAGCATATTTGTTACATTGATTTCACATTTATGTATGTGTGCATATTTTATTGTATGCATGATATAGTTGTTTTATTTATTGACATTAATATGTGTTAATGTATAAATTTTATTGAATTAATTTGCATGTATTTCATATCTATTTACTTTGAGTTTATACTTATTTTATGTTAGTATATATTATATATTAATGTGACTTTTAGTATTATTTCAATATGATAATTTTACACAAATCCATAAATTTATATACCTTGTATATGTAAATATTTTTTAATGTAGTTAAAAACTGATACCATTCAATAGTTGGCCTCTAATTCTGTGAAATACTCTTCATGGCTTTTAGTGGTCTGACTCCATTCTATGGATATAGTCATAGGAGTCTTATTACATGGATATAATCATAGGAGTCATATTACACAGAGCAAACAATTATTTCCAGATAAACAGAAAAGAAATTCTTCTTTATTTACTGTTTATATATATAATATAATAATATGTAATATGTATAATATATATGTATATATATATATATATATATACATATTTTAGTTGTAAGTTGACACAACACCTTTATTTCTTATTTATTCACATGTGGTGCTGAGGATTGAACCCAGCGCCTCACACACACTAGGCAGGTGCTCTACTACTGAGCCACAACCCAAGCCCCTATTTACTGGTTTTCTTCCAGTTGAATTTTAATCTTTTTATATATTTAACTGCATCACAATACTTTAGTGATCAATAAATTCTACCTTCTCATTATCCTTAATTATTACTTCATTGTACTTTGATTTCTTCTTAATTTCTATAACAGGAAATATGCTCCAAAAGCTTATGTTTTTTATTGTTGTCAGTGTTCTCAATCTTCTAAAACAGGTTATAATTCCTGAAATTAAAGAAGTTTTTTAAAGGCATGCAAAAGCTAGTCTGAGAAAAAAACAGAACAGGAAAGAAGCTAAGTGAGGAGAAAAGCAGTCAAAACATAAAGGGAAATAGGAAAATGTTCTTAGCATGTGATTAAACATTTCAAGTTCAGGGTACAAAATATGGTTTAAAATAGAAAAATAGCCTCACTGAACTTCACATACACTTAAATTCAGTTTTAGAATCAGTTAAGGAAAAAACTGTCTCATTCAGCCTACATACCCCATTTTTTCTATGCTTATTTCCTAAATAAGATATGCTTGGTAACTAACACTGATATAAGTTGTCTGAATAAATAAGAATAAAATCTCTTAAAGTGTAGTCTCTTTTTGTCTTTCTCAAATCAACTTCATTGGAAGTCAAGTTTACTATATCACAATATGATGAAAATAACTTGAGACTTTCAGATTATCTTGTGATTTAGTTAGTATTGTTATTAAGGTTCATTAAGACAGAAGTGAATTTCCTTTTGTATCATTGTTCTTCATTTCTTTCATTCATGTTGCTGTTATCTCTTTCATTCGTGATTTCATTTATTCTGTTTTTTCTTTTTTCATGGCTTCCTTTCCTTAAGGAAATTTATGTTAAAAACTTGAAAAATTCTGTTTCCAAACAACATATATATTTTAGGGAAGATAACAAAGTTATTATTTGATCATTATTGAAAACATAGGTATATTTTCATATTACTTACGTAACTGAGCACTTCACATGGACTATTCCTTTAATCCTTTTGTCTTTCATTCCTGAATCTAAAAACAGCACCTGAAACACCATCTTGTGTACAGATTTCAGGAAGTTATAGGGGGAAAAGTAATGGAGAAAGGAAAGTACAATAGGGAATAAAGAAATGTGAATAAAGGTGGGTATTGAATTACTATAGTGGGAAAAACTGAAGTTCAGTGTCATAAGAGATGTTGTGAGCAGCTCAGCAGAATGTACATTAGAATAGTCTGTCCAAATGGAAGAGAAGAAAGCTTGTTATTGGTGGGGAGTTCCCCTGTATCATCAAAGAGCACATGTATACTCATGCTATACTTTGCCTTGGAGAAAAACTCAAGTCTGCCAAAGTGAAAAGGCAGTTGTATGCAAGGAGCTGTCCATCATTGCTGTGCTGAAATCAAATTAGCCAAAAGGGTATTTTTATAACCCAAAATGTAGTCAAGAAAAATCCTAGAGTTAAAAGGACAGATGTGAATTATGCAATGAGTTGCAGGTGTGAATTTGCAAGTTCAGCATTCAAAATCCACTTCATTTTGCTTCAAAACCAGAACTAACAACATAGACTATAAGATATGCAGGTATTAGTCAGGACATGAAACAAGTTTTAGGAAATAATGGCTTTCCAAAGTGCTTCAGAAGTGCTATTATAGTACAAAGTGCAGTATGCAGTATCATATAAAGGAATTTTATAGTAAATGCAGTATACAGTATCATATAAAGGAATTTTATAGTTAAGAGCACACACACTGGAACCAGATCAGAGACTTCAAATCCTAGTTCATCTACATTTGTCCACAAGAATGAACTAGTGGGATATCCATGGCAATTACTCAGCTTTGCTTCACATTTCTTTGTCTTTTTTTTTTTTTTACAATTTTTTAATTGTAAAATAAGCTTTGTAATAATTCCTAGATATTAGGTTTGTTGTGATAATTCAGTGAGCTTACACAGGTAAAATACTTCAACTTTAACCAGGGATATAGGAAGTGTTATAAAGTGATAACTATTTTTAATACTATGTCAGCATTCTAATTCTTTCCAAATTCTAATGCCTCTTTCAACTGAGAAAGCAGTAATTTTGAAATTTTGAGTCTAGATTGTGAGATTCTCAATGCAGGGTATTGTGTCTTGTTAATCATTTTTTGTTCACCACTGCCTAGCATGTGGTTTATGCAGCATGTAATGCCTCATACACAGAAACACATGAAAAAACAACCTTTCCTGAATAACATTTCCTAAGCTGTGCTCTTAATAATTGCTTTCACAGAGAGTCCAACTAGTATAGCTACCTAAAATTTATCTGGATACTTAAGTTGACTTGAATCTTTATGTCACAAAAGACCACAATAAACATATTGTACTCAGAAGTCAGAGTTTTATGTTGTATGTAATATATTCTTACTACTCTGTTAATTTACACAAAACTACAACAAATTATAGATTCTTTACAATTCTAACACAACTTCCCCATATATCCACTAGTATGATTTTTTTTTGGAAATTTTTAACCCCTTCAAGCTAAAATACTGATGCTCTCAAATAATACATAATGTCCTTTCTGGAAGTCTGTAAGTTCTTTAACTCTGTCTTTATGAGTTTTATACTAGGGTCACATTTCACTGTATAAGGATCTTTATTAATATATCAAAGAACATTTTTAGTCTTTTTAAATATACTTGCTTTAAGTTCACTTTAAATATTGAATGTTTATCACCACCATTGATAGGATCCCTTTTCTTTCCAACATTGTATACTTCAAATGGCTAAGTTCTGTCTGTTTTTATAACCTGGAAAGGGCTGGGGGAACTTCTGTAGTATTTATTGTTTTTCAATCAGTGTACAATTTTCTGAAGTGGTGTGTTCCGTCATCTTCAAATACTTACTTCCACAAGATAATTTGGAACAGGAGGATGTTGTTAGATCTTTTTTTTTTTTTTTTTTTTTGTATGAAATGGAATTGTTTGATTGGTATCTAATAAATGATTGCCCCTTTTGCCAAAGCCACCGACAACATACACTCCTTGGGTAGCTTGACTAAATATCATCATTAGCACAGTATCTTAGGAATTTACTGTTCAACACTTCTCCTCCTGGTGTTGAGTAGGCTGTATTTGGTCTAAGCAAAGACTCAATATATTTTAAGTAAATTACAATTAGTTCTAAGGAATTTATTTTCATATTCAGTGTGAAATAAATACTGAAGCTGTATATAACAATAGTAGAATGAAAGATAAATTATAATGAAGAATTAATACTGTAAACAGAACTAAGACATTTAAAATTGGTACATATTGGTAAATACATATGTGTGTGTTTGTGAATATACATGTGTGAAAAATATTTATTAATAAAAAATATATATGTTCTTTACATTTTTCTCTTTCTTATTACAGTACTTTCAGTATTGTATGATACATGGTGTGGCTTAAAAATCTTAAACAAGTGAGTATAGAGATAAATAGTTGCCAAGCAAAAGTGAAGAAGCTTAATTTTTTCCATTTAATAATGTTCATGAAACTATGAGTCAACAGGTTTGCTCTTCATGACTTGGCTAAGTCCACTAATCAGTTTGTGGCCAACACTGACTTTGGTAGGCAACTCTGTTAATTCTGAAATGACTCTACCATATGTGTATCAAATATCTTTAGGTTGATCTATGATTCCTTCCCTTGGGGACAACTATACTCCTTCTGTATCATCTCTAATCTTCCAACAGGTACTCTTGGAAATATTCAATTGGCAGTGGCCAGGTTCCCAGTGGAATTGTGTGAGATCTTTGAGGCCCATGTTTGGAATTCCACACAAATATTACATTGGCCCAAACAAAAGTCACAAACTTAGGGCATATTCAAGAAGAAAAATACACTTTGCCTGTTGACAAAATGATTTGAAATTTTATTGAAAATGGCTTGGAAATAAGAAGAAAGTTAAGTATTGAAGTAGTTTTTCTATTCAGACTAATACTATAAGTTTAAAGAAATGTACTACATTATCTGTCTCATAATTTAAGCTTTGATTCTCTTCTGTAGAGAACACTAGTAATAAAATATTTTAATTGCTTTCTTTAACCTTAGATTTTATTTTTCATAGATCTAATATCTTATTCCTTTGACATTTTTTAATTGTTGTTCTAGAATTAATTGTCCTATATTACCTATGAAGAGAATACCTAGGCCTATTATTTAGATCTGCTTTGCCTTGAAAATACATGTAAATATTTCAAGTATAAACTTAAGGGGAAAATTTCTAGACAATTGGAAATAGCAGTAAAATTTAAATTCAGAAATATTTTCAGTGGCAAAATATGGTGTGTCTCCATGAAGAACTCATGGATATTTATTTTTAAAAAGTAGTATTTTGTGTAATTACACAGCCTGACCCATTGTTGCAGCATCAGATTAATTCTGGGAGAGCATGGTGAGAATAATTCTGGAAATGTGAGTAGGTTATGTATATTTTGCACTCCTTAGTTATTTTGGAGTTTATCATGAAGGAGATAGAAATGCACTAATGAGGGCCCTTGCATAGTTGTTCCAGGAAAATGAAAGAGAATTAACAGTCATTCAGCACTTGCCATGTTCAACTCAAATGGTTCCTGCCAAATCTTAAATTAAAAAAAAATTTTTTTACAGACAAACACACTGTGTCAGAGAGCTTAATTGATTTATCTAAGATCATGTCTCCTGCAACATTTTCTAACATTTAACATAGATTTTTAAAAAATAATTTTTAGTTGTCAATGGACCTTTTTTATTTATTTACATGTGTTGCTGAGAATCAAACCCAGTGCCTCATACATGCTAGGCAAGTATTCTACCACTTAGCCACAACCTCGGCCCCTTCACATAGATTGCTGGTTCAGTAGTCTTCTTTCCACCTTATTTCAGACTTGAATAAAAGTGGAATTGAAATTATTTGTAATGAGATAAATTGGTAGATTATCAAAAATTCCAGATGGAAGCCGGATGTGGTGGCTTATGCCTGTAATCCCAGCACTTGGGAGGCTGAGGCAGGAGGATCGCAAGTTCAAAGCCAGCCTCAGCAATGGTGAGGCACTTAGCAACTCAGTGAGACACTGTCTCTAAATAAAATACAAAAAAAAAAAAAAAAAAAAAAAAAAAAAGAGGGGGGTGGCTGGGGATGTGGCCCAGTGGGCGAGTGCCCCTGAGTTCAATCCCCAGTACCAAAAAAAAAAAAAAAAAAAAAAAAAAAAGTTCCAGATGGAATGCAGTGGCGATTGGATTCAAGGAAGGAACCACAGGAAAGAAAGATGAATACTTAAGCATAAAGTTCAGTTGAATGTCTTTTAATTTGTACTATGTAACCTAGAATATTGAATCCTTTTAAAATTAATTGAAAAAGTACTTGAGAAATTGATTATTATCTACATAATATAGTGAAAGAAAGTTTTAAACAATTAAGATAATGAAAACTGTTTTCCAGCTGGGCAAGGTGGTTCACGCCTGTAATTCCAGCAGCTGGAGAGGCTGAGCAGGCGAATGGCAAGTTCAAAGCCAGCCTCAGCAAAAACGAGGTGCTAAGCAACTTAGTGAGACCTTGTTTCTAATAAAATAAAAAATAGGGCTGGGGATGTGGCTCAGTGGTCAAGTGCCCCTGAGTTCAATCCCCAGTACAAAAATTAAAAATAATTTAAAATACCTATGTTTTCCATAATCATGGGTGAATTACATTTTATATTGTCAAATTCAATTACTTTACTTATGCTACAAGATGGCAGTGCTATTTTCCTCTTGCACATGAGGTAGAGATATATTTCACTGTAAGTTTGGGACTTTTTCATGGAAAAAATGCATATAAATGCAAAGGTATTGTTTAACTTTATTTGTCAGTAAGCTATAAAATATTCATGCACAATATTTCATTTATTTTGATAATGTGAGAATGGTTTTCATACTTATTACAAATGCTTACTTTGAGATAAAATATTTTCTTCCTTCTACATATGTATTATACAACAAAAATATTTTAAGTGGGTACAACAGTACCAGCTGAAAGTGATTCAAATCAAACACATGCCGTGATACAAGCCAAACACTTTCTTTTTTTAATTTAAAATTGTTTCCTCATAGAATAAGTAATATTTTACCCTTGAAGGATTTTCTTTCTTTCATTTGTGGAAAGACCAGATGGGTCTCATAGGTCATTCGCAGTTATGAAAGAAACAAAAAAAAATCTCTCTTCAGAGGTGAGATATCCTTTATTTTTCACTAGAAAACAAATTATTTGCTTGGATGGGAACCTTTTGTATAGCAGTGTAATTGCTGATATCTGTGGGGTGTCCTGGAAAATGAGATGCTCTGTCTCAAGGAGTTATAACTTATCCTTGTGCATAAAATCTGAATAAATAAACAGGAACAGACCTTGGAGTTTCTCACAGAGAGGAGATACATGAAACACAGCTGAGAAATCAGAACTAAAGCTTTACATTATAACAAGTGAACATGATAAAATGATTTGGCAGTGCAATTAGGCTGATTTTTTGATGTATACATATTAAAGGATTGTTCTACATTTTAAATAAATAGTCTGATTCTTTCTTATCTTCCAAACCAACAAATAATAATATATGAAGAAAAAATTTTAAGATATTAAAATTTAACTTTTAGCTGTTTCATTTTAAATTCAATTAATTAATAATAATAATTTATGAAATCATCTATACAATATATGGTAAATGACTTATGAATTAATTTATTTAACAAATATTTATTAGGGGTAGAGCAATGAATAAAATAATCAAAATGTTTTTATCTTAAAGTTATAAATCATATAAATATGAGAACACAAATAACTATATAAGAGGTCAATTTGTGACAAATACTATGAAGAAATATAAGGTTGTCTGAAGATAGTGTCTCTGGAAAGGAAATATTTGAACAGACATTTTAAGAAAGGAATGGAACAGATATGTAGGTATCATGAAGAAGGATGCTCAAGGTAGAGGGAAAAGCAAGTGCAAAGGCCCTGAGCACAACATTATTTGGTACATTATTGAACATCAAAGATTTGAGTGAGGCTCTATTAAAGTTATAATAGACGACAAGGGAAAATAAAAATTTGATATTTGGAATTTAATGAATATATTAAATAGAATATATTCTGGAACTTATTCTTAATTCACTTTCCTTGACTAATTCTGATTAGAGAGTTGATTATGATGATAGTCATGCTTGGGTTCTCTGAGTATCAGACTCCTATTGCCAAAGGTCTACCTGAGTGTTATGGGCTGAATTGTGTCCCTTACCCTCTTAACCTCCAGGACTTCTGACTTCTGGAGATGGGGCCTTCACCACGGGATTCAGGTTGATTGAGGTCACTGAGGGCCCCATTACCCGATGTGACATGTGTGACACAAGAGGAGGAGACTAGGACACACACATATACAAAAGACCATGCGAAGATACAAAGAGGAAATGGCCATCTATAAGACATGGAGAGAGGCTTCCAGAAACACAACACTGCCAACATCTTCATCTCAGACTTCTGAGACTCCAGAATTGTGATAAAGTTGTCATAAGCCAACAGTGCACTACTGTTGTGGCAGCCTTAGCAAACTGTTGCACAGTGTTTACCGCCAACATGTTAAATACAGCATTTTTAAAACTGAACTCATCATCTTCCTTATCAAATCTGATTTTTCTCCTGGAAGACCTCTCCTAGCCGAAGCTTACTGTATTTATCTAGTTGCTCAAACCAGAAACTGTCATTCTTTACTTTCTTTCTCCTTGTATTTGTTAATGAGTTCTCTCTAAACCACAAAAGCTCTCCAATCTATCCACTTTCTATACTCATTGTCCTCAACCTAGTTCAAGACAGTCTTTTAGTTGAATTACTGCTAAAGTTTCCTAGGTGTTATAATGTCCAGTGCTTTGTGTGCTCTGACACAATCTCTCTGAAATACAAATCAGTTATTGCCTATTCGTTTGGAGACTCCATTGCTTTAAAGATAAAATGGAATTATTATCATGCTTTAAAAGCCCTTTGTGAACTTTTCTCATATTTATCTCTCCAGTCTGGTTTCTTTCCTCTTGTAGAAAACTTTGCTACAAAAACTGAACTTGTATTTTTTTTTTTTTTTTTTTTTTTTTTTTGTTGTTGTACCGGGGATTGAACTCAGGGGCACTCGACCACTGGGTCACATCCCCAGACCATTTTTGTATTTTGTTTAGAGACAGGGTCTCACTGAGTTGCTAAGTGCCTCCCCATTGCTGAGGCTGGCTTTGAACTCGCGATCCTCTTGCCTCAGCCTCCCAAAGTGTGAACTTGTATTTTAACTTTCTTGAACATACCTTTCTCTCATCTCTAAATATCTGTACAATGCTACTTATTTATTTATTTTTGAAAAACATTTCTCTTTGATCTTCTCCTGTCCCCACACCTAACCTTTCCCTGAGTTAACATCTTCCAGGTCTTAGTTCTTGCATCGCTTGATCTGCAAAGCTTTTTATGGTTATTAAAATCTTGGTTAGGATCCCAACCTACACACACCCAAGCCTTATAGCAGTTTTATCCAAGTACTCATTAATTTGTTGAGCCTGGATTTCTCAGTATGATGTGCTACACTTGAGGGTAGGAATATATTCCTAGTAAAGTATTTCCATATTATCCATGCTCTACAAGTGTTTTGAATGTACAAGTGAAGAATTGAAGACATAGAGCTCAATGTTATTCAGATTATTTTATGTAATCTGATTAAGCCTTTTATAATTGGCTCACTTATACTTTTTTAAGTTCCACTAAATATCTTCAATAATATGAATTGCAACTCTTAAAATAGCATTTCTCTTGCTTTTGTTTTTTTAAGATATAGAGATAAAGCATACTATAGTATTTGTTTTTACTCACATTTATGATAATTATATTTTAAAAACATCAATTGCTATTCTTACTTTAATCCCAATTTTAATGATATTTATGACTGTTCTTATGAATGAAAGAAAGAAGATTGTATGTGGAACACAGCATAGTAGAGCATTCTTAATAATTTAATGTTTGAATGCTACATAAAATACAACGAAAAATTTTCTTAAATAAACTCATTCTTTGAATGATACTATTATGAAAATATGCATCATCAATTTATTAGTCTAAAAAAATTTAAATACCCCACTTCTTTCTTTTCCAAGCCCTCATTATGTACATTCATTGAAAACTTAGCTGTCCTAAAATGATATTCTACTTTGGCTACATATCTTTTGGGATTATATGGTCATAAAATTTACTTTAATTTTGAAATTTGTTCTATCAACAAATCTAACTTCATACAATAAATTTTTGATAGTTGCATAAACTTAAAAATGTACAAGCAAAAATTATAATCATTTTCATTTTTTATCATTGCATCAAAATTATATATAATAATGAGATTTATTATGCCATATTCATATGAACACATTGACAAGTATATTCTTAACCAAATAACACGAAAAATTTATATGGTTTCATGAACCATATGTTCAGCATAATTTTGCCCTCATAATAAAGTAATACAGAACACTGAACATAGCTGCTATCCATTTAAATTATTTATCCTCCCTGCAAATCAACTTATCTATTAAATGAAGATAATAATTTCCTGCCTTGACATATTTCTTGTGAAAATTAAATAGGTCGATGCATTTAAAACAATATATAAATGCTACATGAAAGACATTCAATAAACATCATTTCAAAGAGATTAGAAGCATCTTGCCCATTATTGCAGAAAAGACTGTATGTATGTTTTGTTTTTGAAATTCTGTGTGATGATTTTCATTGTGTAATATTATTACAGTTCTTTCTCTGCCAAGTACATAGAGTTGTAAAATTCATCTAATGTTTGACTTTCACTTTCTGAAGCTTTAAAAGGAGTGACTGTCTATAATCACTTTTTGAAGTAACTTCTGTTGGCCACATTGTTAAGTTTTCAATTATTACTGCTTTAAATCAGTTTGTGCAAACAATATTCAGAATCATCTGGTTAGAGTTTTTGTTCCAAAGGTGATTAGCTATAACTTTAACTCTTTCTGTTCACTGGTCTCATTTGAGAAATTCCTTCAGTAGTGAGCTAGTCAATATCCTAGACCCTGAGTATTAAAATGGCTTAAAAAAAGCCTTCCTTTACTTCCACAGTAAAATTCATAAAAGTAAGTTCACCAACTAATAATAATTCAGGGTTAATATATTTATGCTTAAAGTAACTCACTCTTTCAAAACAAATGGAATTAATTGACTCTCTTCAGTGTTGAAAGCCTATTGTTCTGATTTGTTTCAACATTTACTGTGTGCCAGAAATGCACCAGTAAGATCGAGTTACATAATTCTACATCAACACCAGTAATTATGCAAGTTAAATTGGGTTTAACCTAATTTATACACACACACACACGATATATATATATATATATATATATATATATATATATATATGTATATATATATATATATGCAAAACCAATTTTTAAGCATGGATAACTTCATTTTACTTATTTCAAACTCTAAGTCATAGAAGACATCATGTACATATAATGAATAGCTTTTAAAAGTTTGGTTTCTTAGCTATCTATAACAAACTTCAAAACCTTGAAAAGAAAGACTGCTGACAAAGCAGAGAATATGGGTATACTTTTTCTCAAACAATAACCCACAAATGAAAGATGAAACTAAAATTCAACCAGAAATAAACCCCTGATTGTTCTCCTGTCAGACTGTCACCTATATGAAACAGCTGCTAAAGCAAAGACAGCTGTTGCTGCTAAAAGTACTAATGCTAAGGCTTTTACAAAGGATTTTATTTTCATTAATATAAAACTGTGTTGACATATTTTATCAATTCAGTGACACTGCCCATCTCAATTAGAATACCACAAGGCCCTTGCTAGTATCACAGATTGGTTCAGTTCCGCATTCTTACCATTTTGCTAGTGGAATGAAACTCCAGTCACCTCACAATCCCCATTTCGTACATCTTATTAATGAAGAACATTTACAAAGTCTTGAAAATAGGCTATTCTTACCGGGAAAAAAAACACAATTATCCCACTTCCTCCATATGTTAATTCATAGGTAAAAGTGGAGAAGACGATTTTATCTGTTTTTCTCCAATTTCT
Source organism: Tamias sibiricus (assembly GCA_025594165.1). NCBI lineage: Eukaryota > Metazoa > Chordata > Mammalia > Rodentia > Sciuridae > Tamias > Tamias sibiricus. The sequence continues at coordinate 36,172,489 of CM046668.1, forward strand.
TCAAAAACTGCTAATCCCGCAAGTACTTTATCAAGAGACACAGTAATATTCAAAGACAGGCAAATAAAAAGAGAAACCTGCAAATCCAAATATGAGATATGTAAGAAGAGAAATTCAGCTTTCACCTTGTGTAACCCCTGAAGTTATCTTACCACCATCTCTTTTTCTATGCAGCTCCCCTAGCCTGTCACATGCTTGGTCCCTTCTCAGCTAGATTTTTTTCTCATCATTCCCATGCATTGTTCAGATGAAATGTCCCTTCATATTTCAGGTTCCCTGAGACACAGTTAATAATCCCTCATCTATTTGTTACTCATTTTATATATGCTTATTTATAGCACTTATTACATTGTAATATAAAAGCCCCTATTTTGCAAATCTCTGAGGGCATGAACTTTGCTTTCTTCTAATGATGATTCTATTACATAGCCCAGAGACTATTCAACATTAGAATACTACATATTTGATGAAAGAATTAATGAGATAAGAAACATCATCCAAATAAAAATTAGCCAAAGAAGAAATTATTATTTTCTGTAACTTGAACTGAATAGCCAAGTATAGGGAAGATTTTTCTATAGAAAGGAACATATATGGAAAGAAGCTGATAGAGAAAATGTATGAATCAAATTGGTATTCTATTTTTAAAGAACTCATGCCACTTTATTTTTCATATGCAAATGGGAATGATTAACTATATTTGAAACAATGGGATTTTCACCCAAAAAAGCTAAAGTCATCCCAATCCAGCTAGCAAAATATAGTGTTTGATGGTAATAAATGCTGGAGAGGATATGGAGAAAAAGGAACACATTTATACTTGGTGGGATCATAAATTAGTACAACCACTATGGAAAGCAGTATGGAGGTTTCTCAAAAAACTAGGCATAGAACCATCCTATAGCACAGCTATCCAACTCTTCAGCATTTATCCTAAAGAATTAAACTCATCATACTATAATGATACATGCATACTCGTGTTTATAGCAGCACAATGCACAATAGCCAAATGATGGAACCAGCCTAGGTGTCCACTGATGGATGAATGGATTAAAAAAATGTCAGCCATAAAGAAAAATGAAATTATGGAATTCGCAGGAAAATGGATGGAACTTGAGAACATGAAATAAGTCAAACTCAGAAGGTCAAGGATTGTGTGTTTTTTCTCATATGGAGACTAGAGAAGAAGGAAAAGAAAGGTGGAGGTTAGTCTTGTGAAAAATGAAGGGAGATTAATAGAATAGAGGAAAGGGATCAGGAAAGGAGGGGAAGGGGAAATCTTGGGGAATGATATTGGCCCAATTTTCTATTATATTGTGTGCTGGTATTAATATGTAACAACAAATCTCACCATTATGTACAACTATAATGCACCAATTATTTTCCCAATTAAAAATGTGGGACAAAGCATAGAATTAGGAACTCCTGAAAAATTAGTTTTGCATATGATACTTTTACCATGTATTCATAAATGTTGATTTATATTCAGAGAATAGAAATTGGGGTAGAGAACATGGAGTTATATCATGAGTATTTTTGATGCCACTTCTGATGTTCATCATTGAGAAAAGATGTCTTAGAGAAAGAAAATATTAGAGCAAGCACTAAAGGGCAAACATACTGAGAAACAGAATTCAGCTGATGCCTGAACAATGGTTATGTGAACAAACAGTAAAATCCAAAAGTGGAAAATACTACTCCAGAAAATAACAATTTATTGGCCAAGAAAAATTGTGAAACTCTTGTTAAAGGAATTTAATCATTAAATAGGTTTTAAGATGGCTTAATTTTAATGTTCCTTCCTTGATCTAAATTTCATAAGGCTGATATTTTAGTCAACCAAGTTAGAACAAGAATTAGGAGTTTCGCTTCAATTTTTTTTCTTTAAATGTACTGAAAGTCATTATTATCATTCACACTTCTTTTCAAAAAATCAGTTCATCTGTGAAAATTCCAAAGCTTACATAAAACGTCTTTGCATTGAAAGGTAAAATACAGTGGCTTTAGTTTTATCTTAGTGTTTTTACTAATCTGATATTTGTCACTTTCATGGTAGTGCCTAACTCTAGCTAATATCTCAAACTCTCTCTACAAAATAGCAAGCAATTTTTTGGGCATCTTTCAACCTTGAAATGTCTCCTTTCTGCTTTTACCAGAGATCTTCACCATTCAACATGGCAAGAAAAAGAATTAAAATACCTCCAGATTGAAAATATGGTACTAAAACTGTCTTCATTCTCAGACAATACGATTGTCTATGAGAACATCTAATATAAACCATACAAAACTAGACATTATGTGAGATTAGCAAGTTTTCAAAGTGTTGCACCATATATGGGAAGATGATAAACATTTAGGAATATACCCCCAAAAGATGAGTAGGGCTTTTATACTGAAAACTATAAAATATTATTGAGAGAAATTAAAGAACATAGAAATTAGACATAACTGTCTTCACAGATCAGAACATTAAAAATTGCTAAAATGATGTCCTGTATTGATACATAGATGAAAAACAATGAATTAAAATCCCAGTAGGATTTCTTTTAGAAATTGACCAGGTCTAAAACCCATATGCAAATGATAAGAATCTAGAATAGCAAAACAATTTGAGGAAAAAGTCAAATTTGGCAGATAAGCAACCATATAATTTGCCTAGTAAACTGTCTATACATTAATGTTGGCTACTAATATCTAAAGATGACCAACAACATCATGAAGTATTCTTTTTTGTTTGGGGGTGGTGGTGCCAGGGATTGAACTCAGGGGCATTCAACCACTGAGCCATATTCCCAGCCCAATTTTTAGTATTTTATTTAGAGACAGGGTCTCACTGAGTTTCTTAGCGCCTCACCACTGCTGAGGCCAGATTTTAACTCACCATCCTCCTGCCTCAGCATCATGAGCTAGTGGGATTACAGGTGTGAGCCACCACATGAAGTATTCTTTTCCTGTAAATAGATTTATTTAATTTTTTTGAATGTTAAGTATAAACTCTTCCATATTATTCCAAATTTTATAATCTATTCCCATTTTATAATATTTTCTGTTGTTACCTATCTATCCTAAATTCTAAAACATCATTATATTTCTCTCTGATGGGGATTCTTAATTAACTCTTCCTTTATTCAGTTTTTTTTCCTATTTTGCCTGAGTCTGTACTTGAAATAAAATTTCCAAGTACTATATTTAACTTTATGTCCTTAGCATGTATTTATAGTTTTAATTGCTAAATCATATTATGTGGAAATTTTATGTATAAGTGTAATATATAATCTGAATATAAATTAATATTTTAATTTCTTTAAATAATTTTATAACTTCAAGATATGTAAATAAGTATATATTAATTTCATTAGATTATATGTAGCAGTCATATCTACCTATTTGTACCTATCTTGAATGTTTTCTAAATGTGTCCTCTTACTTTACCTTGTCTCTGTTGATTTTCAAAAATGTTCTTTGTCCCACATTTGTCAAACTTGAGTTTTGGTATTATTTGAACTTTGTTAAAATGTTTGGTTACTAAATAAGATAAACTTTTTCCATATATTTGTTTCCTATTTGCATTTATTATGAAGTGTATCTGTATCTGAGTTAGGGTTAAGGTCTATTTGACCTACAACTCATTGATATTTTTCTTGTACATCCATATTAGTGCCAGTCATATTACAATTATAAGCCTTTCTCTGTAATTTTGTAGTGAATGGTTATTCAATTTTTATAAACAAATATTAAAATTTTTATAGTCAAACAACATTGATTTATAACTGTCAATAATGTTTGAGTTTAGAAATTCCTCTACACAGAGAGTAATAAATATTCAATTTAATCTAGTTTTCCTTTTATTCTTTTGTCTATTTACCTATTCACCGTTTATTTTTCTTGATACTTGTTGAATGCTGTGAAGATATATTCTATACTATGTTGGGTTTGTGTTTTTACCAATTGGTAGTGATCAGCGGTACAAAATTTCATAAGTAATCTTTTCTTTACAAATGATGTGAAGTGCTTAACAGAAGAAGGAGTATTTCTGCTATTACCCTCCCCAGAGGTGTCTTGCCCTTGCATCAAGACATCTCAGGTTACGTTTCATTTCTATGCAGGAGCCCTAATTAAGGATATAGTTAAGATTGCGGTTAGCTGTGAGCCATAAAAATGCTCAGGCATTACCACCTTCCATGGTCTCGCGAGACTTGGCCCGGGACATTGCGGATCGGGTCAGTGCCTTTGTGTGGTGGTTGCAGGACTGTGGATGGTGTTGGAGTTGTTGTTGGAGCTGGAGAGAGAAGCTAGCAGAATAAAGAGCCTGTTCGTTTCCAGTCTGCCTCTGAACTCATTCCCGCAGCGTCATTGCTCCAAGCAGCAATCACTTCAGGCAGCGACAAGTGGTGGCCTGTACAGGGAATTCGGTCAGCAGGTAAGAAATAAGAAAATTTAAAAAATGGGAGCGAAAATAACGAAAGGTTGGATAATAAAAGCCATGGATGAGTTTTTCGATATTGCGGACTCAGTGGATAGTGAGGAAAGTGATCAAGAAAGCATAGCCTCTGAGTCAGTTAATACCAGTGAGAAGAGTAGTGGTGTAAATTCAAAAGTAAGAGCTGAAAAAGCCATCAGAAACTTATTGAAATTAGCAGAAGAATATATACTCTCCTTAGAAGCTGAAATTCAGGATACCAGTAAAAGTGATAGTAGTAAGAAGGAGCCAAACCATAAAAGTACGGTCTCCTCCACTAGGCCGGTTAGGAATTATGAAACTAGTAGTGAAGAGGAATCAAAAGGTGATTCTGGGAGCACAGTCTCCAGTAAAAAGAACAAAAATAAATTAAAAAAGAAAAAGGACCCTCAAGTAGAGGAACCACTTGTGTCCCCTACTTCCCCATGGGTGGAATCCGTTACAGAAAATATGAAGGGTATTACTAGGCATTTGCAAACCCTAGAAACAGAAATAAAAAGTCTTTCTGAGCACTTATGCACTCTCGAGGGTAACTCACAGATACATTGGGAACTGCCAGTATTTGAAAATGAAAATGGACAGAGGGTCCACCAGTCAGTAGATTTCAAAACAATAAAAAAATCTCAAAGAGGCAGTAAATGATGTATGGGCCCCAAGCTCCTTTCACGTTGAGTATGCTGGAGTCCCTTAACACCTTTAGCTTAACCCCCTCATACTGGAAAAGTCTATGTAAAGAAGCATTAAGTGGGGGCAATATTTGGTTTGGCGATTGCAAATTCAAGAACTTTGTACAGAAACGGCTAAAAGAAACGCAGCTGCAGGGTTTGGAGACCATAATATAGAAATGCTCAATGGAGAAGGGCAGTTCGCAGACTTACAGGCTCAAAAGTATTATGACCCAGGTGTATATGCTCAGATAAACGCAGCTGCCTTAAAGGCATGGGAAACTTTACAAGGACCTGGGGATCTACAAGGTAGCTTGTCAAAAGTGATTCAAGGACCTAATGAACCATATGCTGACTTTGCTGATCGACTTTTGAGAACTGCAGGTAGAATGTTTGGAGATGTCAATCAAGCTATGCCATTAGTTGTTCAATTAGCATACAAAATGCTAATAAATACTGCCAGGAAGCCATCAGGCCATGGAGAAATAAAAAGGATCTTTCCATATATATACAACTATGTAAGATATAAATGCCGCATTTGTCACAGGAAATGCGATTGCAGCTGCAATGAGAGGTGCTTCCCCTTAAAATTTCACAAGGGCTCAACCTAGACATTATAATCAATCAGGATATTCCAGGCAAAATTATCATAATCAATCAGGCTATTCTGGGCAAAACCCCAAAAAGAAATAAGACCAAGCTCATACCATGCCACAGGCCATTGCCCCAGGTGTAAAAAGGGAAATCATTGGGCCAATAAATGCCATTAAAAGTTTGACATCTATAGAAATCATTTGTCCAGGAATTAAAAAAAAACAGGGCACAGGGCCCAATGCTCCAGGGCCCAAAAATGTATGAGGCATTGGAGGAGGAGTATCCTCAAGCATCTACTCAGATGCTTCCCCAACACAAGCCCTGCTACCCATCCACTCTCTCACCAGAGGAACAGGAGGAAATGCAGGATGTTCACCTCTGTTCCACCGCCCGAATAGTGTTAACACCTGAAATGGGGGTTCAACTGATTCCCACAGGGGTCAGGGGACCTCTTCCCTCAGGTACTGTAGGACTTATTCTCAGGGGAAGTCCTAAAAGCTTATTAGGTTTGCAAGTGACCCCAGGTGTAATAAATTCAGACTACAAAGGGGAAATAAAAAATAATGCTTATCTCACCCCAAAGTATAAGTTCTGTTAATCAAGGAGATAGAATTGCTCAGCTGCTTCTCCTTCCAAATTTACATAATTCATTTAGAATGTGTATGTCTCAAAAAAGGAACAATAGAGGATTTTGTTCCACTGACTCGAGACCCATGGCTTGCTGCGTTCGGGATTGCTCAAGGAGGCCTATGTGTAAAATAAAAATCCAAGGAATAGAGATGGAGGGACTGATAGATACTGGAGGTGATTCTTCCAACATTAATTTACATCAATGGCCCAAGCACTGGCCTCTGCAAAAAGCTTCAACCAGTTTAAGAGGCTTGGGATATAATAACCTCACAGAGAAAAGTGTGATAATTTTAATATGGGAGGATGATGAAGGGCATAAAGGAACATTTCAGCCTTATGTTTTACCTAACCTACCGGTTACTTTATGGGGAAGAGATATTTTGCAACAAATGGGAGTACACCTTGCAACCAAGCCGGCAGGTGTTAAATGTGAAAATCTATAGAGTAATCTTAACCCTAAAAGAAATCATTATCAAAAAGTACAGGGTAATTATAACCCTATAAGAAATCATTATCAAAAGGTACAGGGTAATCTTAACCCTAAAAATTATCATTATCATAAAGGAAAAAGATATTTTTTTTCGGGGCCACTTAGAAAATAATTTTGAAAATATCATGGCTTTCTGATAAGCCAGTGTGGGTCCCTCAGTGGCCCCTATCTAAAGAGAAATTACAAACGGCCCACCTACTAGTTCAGGAACAACTAGAAGCAAGACATATAGAACCTTCCACCTTTCCCTGGAATTCCCCCATATTTGTGATCAAGAAAAAATCAGGAAAATGGCGATTGTTACATGATCTTAGAGAAATTAATAAAACCATGCAAATCATGGGCCCTACTATACCTGGACTTCCTAATCCTGTAGCCATTCCAAAAAATTTCCATCTTATTACTCTTGATATAAAGGATTGTTTCTTTTCTATTCCTCTACACCCCCTGGATATCCCCATGTTTGCTTTTTCAGTTCCTTCTATTAACAATAATGGCCCTGATCAGAAAAAGTTTTGCCGCAGAGAATGGCTAATAGCCAGACTATGTGTCAAATCTAAGTAGATAAAGTTATTCAGCCTATCAAAAATAAATACCCAGAGCTTATGTGCCTCCATTATATGGATGATGTTTTGCTTGCTCATCCTAATCAAGAAGTCTTATTCACCATATTTAGTGATATATTAGAAAACTTGAAACGATATGGACTAAACATTGCTAAGGAAAAAGTTCAAATTAGATCTCCAATATTATATTTAGGATTCCAAATTATGGACACTTTTATTAGGCCTCAAATAATATTAATTAATACAGAGCATTTGGCCACTCTCAATGACTTTCAAAAATTGCTAGGAGATATTAATTGGCTTCGCCCTACACTAAACCTCACTACTGGCCAACTAAAACCTTTATTTGACATCCTTCATGATCCATCTTCACCGCGAACATTGACTCCTAATGCTAGGAAAGCTTTAAAGTTAGTAGAAAAAGCCATCGAAGGAGCTCATTGTGATAGATTTGATTTAACTCTACCACTGATATTGATTATTATTTCTTTACAATATACACCCACAGGAGTATTTTGGCAACAAGGGCCTTTATTATGGATACATTTGCCCATCTCTCCTAAAAGTATAATTGAGTCTTATACCTCCTTGGTGGCTAAACTTATTCTTCAAGGACTTAAGACTTCTACTAAAATATTTGGCATTCACCCTGCTACTATTATTACTCCCTATTCATTGTCACAGATTGAATATTTATGCTTCAATGATAATGATTGGGCTATAGCAAGATGCTCTACTTCTGCAAATTTTGATAATCATCTTCCTAAGTCTCCTATATTATCTTTTTGTATCAATTATTTTATTATATTTCCACAGGTAATAAAAAAATCAACCTATTCCTAAGGCACTAAATGTATTCACAGATGGGTCCTCAAATGGTACTGCTGCAGTAGTCACTAAAAAAGAAAATATAACTTACATAACTGCACACAAATCAGCTCAACTAGTGGAACTGGAAGCTGTGGTAAGAGCTCTGGAATATTTTAGAGAGCAACCCATGAACATTTTTTCAGATAGCCACATGTATTGTACATGCCATCCCCAAATTAGAGCTATCAGGACCAATAGCCCCTCATACTCCAGCCTTTAAATTATTTTATCAAATACAAAAAACTTTTGTTGGCAAGAAAAGAACCTCTATTTGTAGGGCACATTAGAGCACATACCAACTTGCCTGGTCCCCTCCATGAAGGTAATCAAAAGGCTGGTGCCCTTACCCAAACAATTTTTATACTTTCAGCTCTCCAGCATGCTACTTTATTTCACTCCCAGTTTCATGTCAATAGCATCACTTTGCAGCGTAGGTTTAAAATCACAAAGGAGCAAGCCAGAACAATTATACAAGATTGTAAATCTTGTATGACACATTTGCCCAATCCTCGTTATGGTGTTAACCCTAGAGGATTAATGCCCAATCATTTGTGGCAGATGGATGTTACTCATGAGCCAAGTTTCGGAAAATTGCGATTTATTCATGTGACCATAGATACATGCTCAGGCATGATTTTTGCTTCCTTATATTCTGGAGAAAAAGTTAAAGATGTTACATCTCATTGTTTGCAAGCTTTTGCTGCATTGGGCATCCCCCAAATGCTTAAAACAGATAATGGCCCTGTATATACGTCCTCATCTTTCAAACAGTTTTGCACAAAATTCAATATATCCCATAAAACAGGCATCCCATACAATCCTCAGGGTCAGGGCATTATTGAAAGAGCAAACCACACACTGAAAATTATGTTATTAAAATAAAAAGAAGGAAATTGGAAAAATCCTAGGGACAGATTGTCAGTTGCCCTGTTTACCTTAAATTTTTTTAACTTTAGACTCTAATGGTTGTTCTGCTGGAGACAGTCATTGGAACCCACACCAACAACATAAACCTTTGGTTTACTGGAAGGATGTTCTTTCAGGTACATGGAAGGGTCCAGATCCAGTATTAATTTGGGGGAGAGGGTCTGTTTGTGTTTTTCCAAAGCACGAATCCTCTCCAATATGGATACCATCTAGATTAATAAAGCAGGTACCAAATCAAAAGGATCAAAAAGAGGTTGTTGAAGAATCAAGATTAATTAAAAAAAAGTACAAAATCAAGAATACCAAGATGAAGGTATGGAATGATTCCCTTAAAAGAGTCCTTCAAAATATTTCACAACTTAAGTGTCATTCCTCCCGGCCGGGACGAGGAGATCTCTCTTTAGTGTGCACAAAATTGTATTTTTTTAATATATGTCTTTATGTCTGTACATTTGTCTAAATTTCATGTAAATGTGACGTCACAAATATATGTTTGTAAGTTTGTGTGTCTGTCCAGTGTGACGTCACAAATAACAAAGAGCTTATGAAAAAAATCTATATATATATACATATATATATATGGATCCAGATAACTTTAATTCATTTAAGTTTAAGAGTATTCAATTTGGGTAAATAATTTAATAAGTGAAGTACCTTCAATTTTGATTTATAGGTGTCCCAGGGATTTCTCTTTAGCGAAGAATATGACTAGTGCTGTATAACCTGATATTTTGGTGTTTTGACATAGGAATGTTTATTTGTAATTAACTTTATTTGTTTTAAAGCTGTTTAATTTGAGTTATTTCAACAGATAATTTCATGGAAGGTTACAAAGACTCAAGGGTTCCAGCTAACAAATTGTTTTTCCAAAGTGCCTTTAGGTTTTCTTTACTCTATCTTTAATGCAGTAAATACCCTCAGTCTTTCTTTGTTTTGTTCTGACTATGATATTTTGCTAGCTTATGTTTGTGGGAGCTCAAAGCAGGAATGTGTGTGAGCGGAAATCAACTTTAATTTTCTAATCTAATAATTCTATTTTTTAGTTTTACAACTCGCCTCTTGACTCCGTGCTGGAATAGCACTGCCTTTCCTTTAATAATGGATGCTTGAGTTTCTAGGTAGTGGGCCCTGAAGACTGCCGATGGCATTGTCTAGACATAAAAAAGATGGCTGCTGCTACAGCTGCAAGGATCGCAGTCTCTGCAAACATCCATGCTGCTCAAGTATCAAACAACCTCACCAGCAGTGTGGTCTCTGCTCTGCATGCATGGGGCCTCCTAGATCAACGTGTTATAGCAAGTGAACATTTTGATGGTTCATTGTTTGGAACTTTACAAGACAATGCCTTGCGGGTATTTGTCTAGAGAACTCAGTGTGTTACTTGATAGAACTCAGGGCAGCTGATTTGTTTAAAGAATTTAATATGCTATGCAACTTGGCCTGTCAGCAGAAGGCTTATCGCCTTAAAGCGGCAGCATCTCCTCACAGTTGGATAGCTGTTAGTCATCATAAACAGTGGATCCTGAAGGGCTCCATTGGATGGCTGGTTAGCCAATGATGGGTAAGATCCCCAGAGAGGGACAACCTAAGACAGGCAGAGTGGCACAGGACAGTCTCATGTGGCCAGCATATCAATGTAAGACAGGAGTCAAGGGCACAGCCTTGATTATCCGATGACAGGTAAGAATGTTGTTTGCACATGGAAGTCCTAGAGCATCCCCTCTTTTAAAACAAAAAGGGGGAAAATGTAGGAGCCCTAATTAAGGAGATAGCTAAGATTGCGGTTAGCTGTGAGCCATAAAGATGCTCAGGCATTACCACCTTCCATGGTTTCGCCAGACTTGGCCTGGGACATTGCAGATCGGGTTGGCGCCTTTGTGTGGTGGTTGCAGGAGTGTGGATGGTGTTGGAGTTGTTGTTGGAGCCAGATAGAGAAGCTAGCAGAATAAAGAGCCTGTTTGTTTCCAGTCTGCCTCTGAACTTATTCCCAAGGCGTCGTTGCTCCAAGCGGCAATCACTTCAGGCAACGACATTTCTAAATATTTGTTTGCACTTCTTTCTTATATATTTTCCCAAATGCATAATGAAGAATTTTGTAAATTTCAATAATATTATCCATATTGAATTTTAAATGAACACTTTTCTAGAATGATCAAAAGTAAATTACTAGTGCTCAAACTCATATTAAAAATTAATACAGTAAAATTAATGAAGTAGGTAAAAAATGAAAATTAGAGAAGAAATTCATGAGATAAAATGAGAAAAATAACAAAACCAATTAATATTAAATAACTAACTGTTGCTGCCTGAAGCGATGGCCGCTTGGAGCAACGAAGCCGTGGGAAGAAGTTCAGAGGCAAACTGGAGACAAACAGCTTTTTATTCTGAAAACTTTTCTCTCTGGCTCTAACAACAACTAACACGCACTGCACACACCACCAAAATGGCGCTGACCCGATCAGCAATCTCGGCCAAGTCACTTGAGATCCCGGGCCAAGTCCCGTGAGACTACGGAAGGCGACAATGCCCAAATCTCCATGGCCCATAGTCAACCGCAATTCAAGCCATCTCCCCAAACAGGGCTCCTGCAACTAACCCCAAGTAACATTTTAAAACCATTGAACATTAGCCTTATTGTGTACTCATCAGAGACAGAAGGCATACATATGTTATACTAATCCTGAAATAAGCAAAGTAACAAACAATAGATACTATAAGTTCCTGGGAAAATAATATAAAATATATTACATTGATACATCTGAAAATACAGAACACTGAACAATAAATGGGTTAAAGAACTGAACAGACACTTCACAGAAGAAGAAATACAATTGATCAACAAATATATGAAAAAGTGTTCAACATCTCTAGCAATGAGAGAAATGCAAATGAAAAGAACTCTAAGATTTCATCTCACTCTTGTCAGAATGGCAACCATCAAGAATACAGGCAACAATAAATGTTGGTGAGGATATGGGGAAAAAGGTACATGCATCCATTGCTGGTAGGACTGCAAATTGGTGCAACCACTATGGAAAGCAGTATGGAGATTCCTCAGAAAACTGGGAATGTAACCACCATTTGACCCAGCTATCCCACTCCTTGGTTTATACCCAAAGGACTTAAAATTAGCATACTATAGTGACACAGCCACATCAATGTTTATAGCAGCTCAATTCACAATAGCTAGACTATGGAACCAACCTAGGTGTCCTTCAATACATGTATGGGTAAAGAAAGTGTGGTATATATACTCAATGGAATATTACTCAGTTTTAAAAAAGGGTTAAATTTTGGCATTTGCCAGTAAATGGTTGGAGTTGGAGAATATCATGCTAAGCAAAATAAGCCAATCCCACAAAACCAAAGGCCGAATGTTTTCTCTAATATGTGGATGCTAATTTACAATAAGGCAGGGGAGCACTAGGGAAAAATGGCATTACCTTAGATTAGGTAGAGGGAAGTTAAGGGAGGGGAGGAAGAGGAGTGGGGATGGGAAAGATGGTGAAATTAAACAGACATTATTATGGCATGTATATATGTGACTACATGACCAATATGATTGTGAAACCTGTACACTTAGAAATATGAGAAATAATATCCCATCTATGTATGATATGTCACAGTGCATAAATGCATTCTACTGTCATGTATAACTAATTAAAACAAATAAAAAAAACCACAAAAAATGAACAATTTTAAATAAGACTGGATTCTAAGATTCTCTAAGAAGAGAATAACCAAATAGATACATAATTATATGAATTGAATAAATTACAAAAAAACCCCACACTTTTCTTGTAAATAAAAACATCAATCCCAGATTACTTTTTCTTTATCTTTCTTTCTTTCTTTTCTTTTTTTGCATTATTTAGAGTTGTATCCAGAGGTGATCTACTGAGTTACATCCCCAGCACATTAATTTTTGGTTTTTTATTTTTTATTCTGAGACGGGGTATCACTATATTGCTGGGGCTGACCTTCAAGTAGCTATCTTTCCACCCCAGTCTCCTTAGTCATTGCAATCACAGGCATGTACCACCATACTTGGCTACTCTACATGATTTTATCAGCCAATTCTATCAAATGTCCAAGGAAGAAAATTTCCCTATGTAATATAATATTTTGTGAAGAACAGAAAAAGTGATAAGTGGACAATTTTATGAAGGTTATATGATTGATATTAAAAACTTTCAAGAATATTATATGAGCTGAATTTAGAGGACAAATTCACTGTCTATAAATATATAAATGCCCTAAATAAATAATATAAATAAACCAAATGCAAAGAAAATTAAAATTACTACTCCTGAGCATAAAGATATTAAGAAATAAGCAGAACAGATTAACTGCTGATATAGAGAAAGTTTTAGTGGTCTGGATGAGAAGATCTAAGCAAGCCACAACATTCCCTTAAGCAAAAGCCTGATCCAGGGTAAAGTCTTAAGTCTCTTTGTTTCTGTGAATGCTAAAGGTGCTGAAGAAGCTGTGAAAGAAAAGTTTGAAGGTTTCAGAGGCTGACTTTTAAGATTTAAGGAAACAAGCCATCTTCATAACATAACAAAAGCACAGGTGAAACAGCAAGTGCTAAATTAGAAGCCGAGGCAGCTATGCAGCACATCTAGATAAAATAATAGATGAAGGTGGCTACTCTATGTAACAGCTATTCAATGTAGATGAAACAGACCCTTCTTGGAATCCATAGCTAGAGAGAAGTCAATGCCTGGTTCAAAATTTCAAAGGATAGGCTGATTCTCTTAATCAGGGCTAATAAAACTTTAATTCAAAAAGAATGTTAATAGCATCAAGTTGAAGACAGTGTTCATTTTCTTTCCAAAAGATCCTATGGCCCTTAAGAAATATACCAAATCTACTCTGCCTGTGCTCTGTAAATGGAATAAACAGAATCTGAATGACAACATGGTTAGTTGACTATTTAAGTCGTTTGTTGAAATCTCCTGAACAGGTTAAAAAATTTCTTTTAAAATATTACTGTTCGTTGAAAATTCACCTGATCACCCAAGAGATCTGACGGAGATGAAAAATTAGGTTAACGTTGTTTTCATGATTGCTAACAAAACATCATCCGTTCTGCAGCTGGTGGATCAGGAGAATCGAGTAATTTCAACTTTCAAGTTTTATTATTTAAGAAATGAATTTCATAAAGCTACAACTAGAATTGATAGTGATTTTTCTGATGGCTGTGGGCAAAGTAAACAGACAGTCCTTATAAATGATTCCCCATGTTAGATGCCATTATGAACACTTATGACACATGAGAGGTCTAAATATCCACATTAACACATTAACACGAGTATGGAAGAAGTTGATTCCAACCTTCCTGGATTCTTTTGAGGAGTTCTATACCAGTAGAAGAAGTAACTATAGTTGTGGTAGAAATGGAATGGAAACAAGAGAACTAGAATTCAAAGTGAAGTCTGAAAAAGTGACTGAATTGCTGCAATCTCGTGATTAAACTTCAGTGGATGAGGATTTTTTCCTTATGGATGAGCAAAGAAAAGTGTTTTCTTGAGAAGAATCTATTCCTGGCGAAGATGCTGTGAACACTGTTAAAATGACAACAAAATGTTTAGACAATTTTACATAAACTTAGATGATAAAGCAGTGCCAGGATTTGAGAGGATTGTTGCCAGCTTTGCCAAGTTCTACTGTGCGTGAAATGCTATCACATAGCATTGCATGCTACAGAGAAAACTTTCATTAAGTGAAGAGTCAATCAATACAGCAAACTTCATTGTCCTCTTATTTTAAGAAACTGACCTAGCCACCCCGACCTTCATCAATCCCCACCCTGTTCAGCCTGCAGCCACAAATGCTGAGATATTACCTTATCCCAGGAATAATATTATGACTCACTGAAGGCTCATATAAATGTAAGATATTTTTAGCAACAAAATATTTTAATTAAGCCATGTACATTTTAGAGGTAATACTACCAAATACTTAATAAAGTACAATATAGTGTAAACATAACTTTTATGTGCAGTGAGAACCAAAAATTTCTTGTGACTTGCTTTATTCCAATGTTTGCTTTATTGAGGTGGTCTGCAACTGCAGATGCAATGTTTATGAGGTATAGCTTCTATATACAATAAAATCAGGATAAAAAAAATGTAAGGCTGCTGGATACAAAGCCAGTAAACAAAAGGCAATTGTGTACCTGCAAGCAATAAATAATTAGAAAATTCATCCTAAAAATAAATTACAAATACAGGAAACAGTACATTCAATGCAGTTTGGCAGGACACACACACACACACACACACACATATATATGTATATATATGTATATATATGTATATATATATATTCGTGTAACCAAGCTTATTCTCAGCATCCTGAAGCCTCTCTCTTGCATCCTTCAATTAGGCCCTCATACTCTCCTTGTCAAAAGAAACTACTGTTCTTATTTCAAATGAAAGCTTACTTTTGCCTCTTTTCAAAATTTACAGTAGCTAAATCATAATGTGTGTACTTTTATAAATCTGGCTTTCATTGTTCAAAATTACATTTGTGAGATTTTATTAATGTGATTATGTGTAATGTTATTTTGTTGCTTTTACAATACCATTGAATGAATACATCATATTTTCTTTGTCTATTTGATATTGATGGTCATTTTCTCAGTTCTTATCTTTGATTATAATGGATAATTCCTCTTGGATTAGATTTGAATGGGTCTTTTCTATACATACACATATGCATTTCTGTTTTGTATGTACCTAGGAGTAGGAATCCTGGGTCACATGATTTGCTTTAGTCAATTCTATTAAACAGATATCCAGAGTGCTTTTAGCAGTTGCATTCCTACACTAACGTGAGAATTCTTATTGTTCCATATTCATTAAACCTTTCTTTTATATTCAGTTTTTCTCTTTTGTTAGTGTCCATCATCATTGCAATGTTTTAGTTAATATAAACTAATGAAACATCCACTATATGACAGAAGAAATATTATCAATCTAGCGAATAGACACATGTATAGTCAATTGAACTGCAAATAATGGCTTGGAGATAAATGTGAATTTATTATCTGTCCATAGCTCATCTCCAATATATTGATATGGAAATACAAGATGAACTTGCAAAGACTCAGAAAAGTGCAATGTTCAAGAAGAATCAAGTAAAAGATATTTTACTCTGTGATGAGCAACAGTAGCTAAGAAATATAAAATATCCTTTTATTTTTTCATAGATTAAATAGATTATACAACATTCACCACCGTTTACAGGCAACAAATGGTGATATCTGGTTGAATGTAATCAATTCAATAGTCACGAGTAATTTATTTGTCAATACACTTTTCATGGCTGACGTGATATTAATTTGATACTAATTTTCTTTGAAAATTTTGGGATGTTTTCATATAAACAAAATTAACATTCTATTATTTTAATATAGTAGACAGCATGTCATCTTAGAGATGGTGGTCTTATATAAAAACTCACTAATTTATTTTTCACTTCCTTACAATTACTTTTCCTTTTTTTTTCTGCCTTTTTGAGTATAATTGACAAATATAAACTATATATGTTTAACTTGTAAACTTCATGATTTGATGTTGTATGTATAGATTGAGAAATTGTCACCACGAACAAGTTAGTTATCATTTTCATCATCTTACGTAGATACCTTCTGATGTGTGTGCATGTGGTTAGGATACTTAAGATCTACCCTTAACAAATTACAAGTACAGTATCATTAATTATAAACACCATGCTCTAGGTAGGTTAGACCTCAAGAATTTATTCATCATAAATAACTGAAGCATTATACTTTGACAAATCTCTATTTCCCACAACCCTCAGTCTTTATGACTACCACGCTGCTCAATCCTTATGAGTTTGACTATTTTAAATTTCATATATAAGTGAGATCATGCAGAATTTATTGCTTTGTGTCAGACTTATTTCACTTAGAATACTGTCCTCCATGTTCATCCATAGTAATGCAAATGTTAGGATTTACTCCTTTCTTAGGTTGTGTGTTTCATTGTACACATATGCTAAATGTTTTTCATTCATCATTGATAGATATTTAGATTATTTGCATGTCTTGGCTATTGTGAATAATGCTTTAATAAACCTAGGAATGGAGATATCTCATCAAGATACAAATTTTCTTTTCTTTCTATATTTGCCCAGAAGTGGGATTGCTGAATGAAATGGCAATTTGCTTTTCAATTTTTTAGGGAAACTCCATAATCTTATCCATGTCACTTTACATCACCATCATGGCATACCAAGGTTCCCTTTCTTTTCCACATCCCAGTTAGCTCTTGCTATTGTTTGTAATTTTGATGACAGTTATTCAAATGTGGGAGGTGAGATCTCCCTGTGGTTTTATTGTACTTCCCTGATGATTCATCAAATTTAGTAGCTTTTCACATAGCTATTAGCCATTTGTATTTCTACTTTTAAGAAATGTTTATTCAAGTCCTTAACTCATTTTTAATTGAGTTCTTTGTTTTTTTCTATTGGGTTGAGTTCTTTGTGTGTTTTGGAGATTAAACCCAGGCATAGTGTTTGAAAAAAAATCTCTCCCATTCTATGGACAAACTTTGCACTCTGCTTACTGTTTCCTTTGCTGGGACAAAGTTCTTTAGCTGAATGTAACTCCACTTGCTTATTTTTGCTTTTGATTCCTGTGCTTTTTGTGTCATATACAATTATTTCCCAAAGTCAAGACAAAAGCCTGTATGTTTTTCTCCTAGTTGTTTTACAGTTTCACATCTTAATTTGAATCTTACATCCTTTTTAAATTAATATTTACATTAGGTATGAGATAAGTGTTGCTGGTGTTGAGAATCAGGTTTGAGTCCTCTTCTCCTGGTGCTGAAGATTCAACACCTGAGAAACTTCAAGACAAGTGCAAATCTTTTAGTTAAAGGATAGGGGAGAGAGAGGGGTGGGGGGCTTTTCTACAGAGGAGGGGGTCCAAGTGGGTGCCCGAGGGAGTGGGAGTGTCTTGCCCCTTTTATAGATTTTAGATTTCTTTTGTTCTCATGTCCCCTCCTTCTCTTGTCCTGCCTATGTGACCCAAAAGGTGGAGTGATCCAAGGGCAAGAATGAAGCCACCCAGGAGTACCCCAAGAAGGGAGTTACCCTGGGGACATTCATTAACAACTCCTTGCAGGGAGGAACAACTTCCTGCAGGTAGGTAATCTTAGTAACAGATTGGAGGAGGGGGAAGTGCTCTGGAGGTATTAGCATTTTATTTCCTTTTGAATCATCCCCCATCTTCCTGTTCCAATCATTCATTACCTACACTGTCCTTTTGTGACTGTCCTTTTGTGTCCAGCCTCATTAAGAACCCACTATTATGACTGTCCTTTTGTGTCCAGCCTCATTAAGAACCCACTATTATTCCTTTTCATGCATGTGGATATGTGGTTTTTTCCAATATCATTTAGTGAAGAGACTATCCTTTGCCAACTTTATGGTCTTGGCAATTCTTGAAAATCAGTTTGTTTTAAATTCATGAATTTATTTCTGATGTTTCTGTTCTGATCCATTGGTCTGGATGTCTGTTTTTGTGCTAATACCCCATTGTTTTGATTACTATTCCTTTTAAATGTATTTCAAAACTATAAGTATGATGTCTCTGGTTTTGTTCTTTCTTTCTTCTTTCTTCTTTGTGGTTTCATGTAAAATTTAGGATTTTTTTCTTATTTCTGTGGAAAAATGCCATTTGTATTTTCAGACAGTTGAATTTGCAGATTGCTTTGGGTAGCATAGGCATTTTAACAATATAAAAACAGCCAATACATAAACATGGAATGTCTGTTCAATTATTTGTGTCTTCTTTATCACTGCATCATAATTTTCAGTGTACAGTCTTTACTAATTTTGATAAAATTCATTCCAAAATATTTTATTTTTTTCTTTGATAATGGAAATGTACTTATAGGAATTAATTTCCTTTGTAGATAGCTTGATGGTTAAATATGGAAACATCACTAATTTTTGTGTGTACATATAAGTTCATGCTATCTACAAAGATAATTTTACTCATTTTTTTTAATTTGGATACATTTTGTTTATTTCCTTGTCTAATTTTTCTGGCTTGTCATAGAGTGCTCAGTTGAATCAAAGTGTTTTGCAGTAGGTAAACCTATCCTGTGCTGGGTGTTAGAGAAAAACCTCTCAGATTTTCCTCACTGATTAAGGCATTATTTGTATGGTTTTAATTGTTTTGAGAAAAGTTTATTTTATGCCTATTTTGTTGAAATTTTTATTTTTATTATGAATGAATGTTGAATTTTGTGAAATATTTTCCTCTGTTCAGAGAATGATATGGGTTTTATCTTTTATTTTGTTAATGTGGTGTACCAGATTGACTCATTTGTGTATTTTGAACTGTATTTACCTTCCAGGGTAAATTCTACTTGGTCATGGTGTTATTGAATTCAATTTACTAATATTTAACTGAGGATTTTTGCATCTATTTTCAGAAAGGATTTTACCTGTAGTTTTTGGTGTCTTGGAGTATCTTTTATCAGTACAATGTTGGTTTCATAAAATGATTTTGAAAATGTTCCTCCTTTTTCTAATTTTTGGAAGTCTTTAAGAAATACTGATATCAATTCTTCATTGACTATATAATAATATTAATGTTGGACTTCTCTGTCTCTCTCTTTTTTTTTAATATTGGGAAATGTTTGGTTACTAATGTCATCTGGTTATCTTTTATTGGTCTCCTTCAGAGTTTCTTCTTGAATCAGTTTTGGCAGGTTGTTTCCAGGAATTTACCAATTTCTACTAGGATATCTCGTTTGTTGTTGTATAATTATTCACAATAACTCCTGCAGACCATTTCTTTATCTGTCATATATTACAGTGTCTTCTTTTTTAATTTGATTTTTCATATTTGGAGTTATTCTGAATATATAAACAAAATTTTAAAATCCCAAGCCAGACTAATGCAGAGAAAAAAATATTTTGAACATGTTGAATTATGTATGAAAGTATCCTTTTATGGAAACAAAATCATATTTTGGTATACTTTCATTATTTGATTTTGTTTAAGCTACATGTAGGAAAAGTAAAATTCATTCTGTGTTATTAGCATTAACACCCCTTTTCTTTCCAAGTTAAAAAATATTTCTTTCCCCCTTCTCTCTCAGTTTGGGGAAATTCTTTGGTCCAAACAACTGTTATTATTTAGAAAGGTGTGAACTGTATGGACTCAATCATTGTATCTTTAAGATGATATAATAAATGCATTTGGTTAAGTTCACAATCTAATAGAATTTTAATTCATGGAATCTGCCATAAAAGGGAAGCAAGCTAGTGATATATCAAAAAGTAAGGAAAATTTTGGAATACTTGGGGAGAAATTTAAAAAAATAAATTCAAAAAGTGCAGCACAATTACACATGACATAAAGGGAATTGTAAGATGTTATTATATAGTAGGCCCAAATAACAGGTGAAGGAAACTAGATAAAGCTAGATGACACTAACAAATGCAAATATTTCTAATGTTTGCTTATTTTTATCATGTCTTTAAAGAGAATTAAAATTGGAATCAATAGAATATCATCAAAACCAGCCAAACCAAACCAAAGTAGATTGAATAGAGGATGAAATAGAATACAAAGAAATTACACGAATGTATAGATTTTGAGTATGTTAATTCTGTAGGCACACATGATTTGAATAGTAAAAGAAGCAAAAAAACATTGTTTCTTACAATTCACTAAAAGTCAACAAGATATTTGAAGACTTTTTGTGGCTAAAGGAAAAAAAATGATGAGAAATGTTATGCTGAAAACTATAATTTATATCTTGTGCTGGTGCTTAACAGAAAAACAAAAGCATTATCTAATGGTTAGAGAAATATGGGTCACTGGATTTTTTTCAAAGATTAAAAATATCTTGTTATGCCATAATAATGGCTTTGGAGGTTACAAGAAAAATAATAAATATAATGAATATTCATATTAGCGAACTTTTAGTGCTATTCCACATGACATATCTATCAATATATTGGGGGAATACCAACTGTTCATCTGAACTGTTAGACTCACCACTAATAGTAGAATGAGTGTGTTGGTGGCTGATCTGATATATCATTATCAGTAGTGCAGGGTGAGAATGGAAGACATTATAAAAAATGCTCTACAGAGACTTAGCCCAATTCTGTATAACAATCTCATTTATGACCTAGATAACAACATGGGAAATATATTCTTTCATTAAGGATAGGTTAGAATACTAAACCATTATAAAATATTAGAAGAAAATGGCCAGGAAAAAATAGGAAAACATTTGATACAATATAAGCCAATATTTAACAGGAACAAATTGGAAAATAGTTTATGCTAAAGGGGCAGTATAATAATCACTCCTTCAGTGGAAAATAAATTGAAGATATAATAACACTCTATGCTGTTTTTAAAACCAAGAAATGTATTTGTATATATTATACTGATATATTAAACTCTCTTAGACTTGTCTTCTTTTCATCAGAAGATTCAACCTAAATCACATTTTGAAAACTGGAAATCAGGAGCTGAGATGTAGCTCAGTAGTAGATTGCTTGCTTAGTATATGCAAGGCCCTGGGTTTTAAACTCCACCACAGCTAAAAAAAAAAAAAAAAAAAAAAAAAGCAAAAAAAAACCCCTAAAAAAATCAACCAAAAAGCAAATTGAAAGTAAATTAGAAAAGGCCATGAAAAATACAAAAAAAATGAAAATCTGTATCTCTCTCTGTGTATATAAACACACACACACACACACACACACACACACACACAATATATATGTATGTTTATACACACACACACACACCATTGGTGCTTCTAGAGTATTTGAAGCTGGCAGTTCATAAGATATTGCTTTATGATAATGCTGAGTATATTTCCTTCTACCTTGAAACTCAGAATATAATGAATAGAATATTAATAAAATTGAGTTCTATGATCTAGGTAATAGAGATAGGAAGTTTTGGACTATTCAGTCTAGAAATGTTCAGGACTAGAATTACTTGAATTTGTCTATGGGATAACCTATATTTTGTTGTTGCTCCCAGCTTTCTGACTCAGAATAGTGGTTCTTTGATAAAACATATGAAGATGTAGATACCTTATGTTCATTGCCTAGTCCACCTCTGCAGATACATACAGTTAGGTAAGAAAAATTCTAGGATGTTCTCCAGGTACCCACACCTTGTGTATATAAATCTATTCCCATTTATGTGGACAAGACTTGTCATTTTTTTACCCAAATATGCCAAAGTGAAAATATTATACATATGTATTAAAGTCCCATATCTATAGACTTTTAGTAAAAAATATTTTAATCAGAATGTTAATCAAAGGAGATTATATTAATAAAAAGATGAGCATTTTTTTTTTTTTTTTTTTTTGTTGGTACCGGGGATTGAACTCAGCGGGACTCAACCACTGAGTCACATCCCCAGCCCTTTTTTGTTTTTATTAGAGACAGGGTCTCACTGAGTTGCTAAGTGCCTCACCATTGCTGAGGCTGGCTTTGAACTCACGATCCTCCTGCCTCAGCCTCCCAAAGTGCTGGGATTACAGGCGTGAGCCACCGCGCCCGGCAAGATGAACACTTTGAAAGAAAATCTTCTCAACTGCAAGGACATAAAGTCTGCCCCAACAACCTGAAGGAATTTTGAAACTAATCTTTTCCCCATGCAATCCTCTGGTGAGAATACAGCTCATCCAGTGTGAAGTTCAGCCTTATGAAACCATGAGATGAGGATCCAGTTTTGCTGCACCAGGACACCTGAAACTAGGAAATGTGGAAAAGTAAATGAGTAACACTTCTGTTACTAAATTTTTGGTAATTTATACAACATAAAAATTAACATGTTGGGTTTGATTCAAGGAAAATGTAAATATTGTAGACAATAAAGTTGGCATTTTACAAAATATTTGTTTCCCTTTCATTCAATTTATCTGATCAAGGGAATTATGGCTCACATTACATCCTAGATGATCCTATCAAATCAAATCAGAAATCATTCCTGTAACAGGTTATACAACCTTAACAGCAGGTTCCTAATGCATGGCTTCTTTGTGCTTACAACTATGACTGTAAATCTATTTTCACTTTCTTTCTTTGCTCTACACAGGCACATCTACTTCAGGTCCTATGTTTGTTTTCTGATTGCATTGCCCCTTTTGATTTGTACTTTGGATCTTTCTTATTTCTGTGAATGCTTATACCATTTTGTGTTTCCCAAGACTATTTCATCTCCAGAGAAGCCCCATTTTTTTTCATTTCTACCCTCATATTCATTCAAAAAATAAAAATATAGTTGGACAAAATTCTGCAAATGATTTAATGCATGTACTTCGTAGTTAAAATACATTCTATGCAAAGTTCTTCAGACTTTATCCTACATGCAACTGTAATGTTGAAGAAACTTAAATTAGAGAAATATCATAATTATGAATTTCACAAATATGCCTCTGGCTATCAGATTGTATAATGGAGAATAAACTAAAGAGCATATTAAAATTAAAACATATGAAACCTGAATTTTTTTCTAGAGAACAGTGTAATATTCTAGCAAAGATGATGATGCTGGCAAAGAAGAAATAAGTTTTTAAAAATTCTGGAAACATAAGAACTCAAATAAATGTTAAAGAAAATGAATGAATCTCTGAAACCCATGTTTTTGGACTGAGCAATCAAATTAATCATGGAATCTCCTACTAAAATTAAGAACTCTGGGGAGATAGAGTCTTGCGAAAAACTAGTATCTAGTTTTAATTGAAGTGATTGACAGTTGAATTAAATGTGCTGTTAATAAGTAGAGTGAAGATATTCTATAGGAAGTCACCACAGTATTTGTAATTGTGACCATGAATAAGGTTGATAAGAACATTCAAAGTGACAGGTAGGAAGGCCAATAGCAAAAACCAGGGACCACCATCCTTTATGGGATGGGTTGTAGAATAAAAACCCACAGATAGTATTGAGGAGAGTTCAGAACAGTAAGAAATGTATAAACAACAACAGAAGAGAGAGAGCAAAGGAAAGAAAGTGTGTCAAGGTAAAAGCTGTAGACATCCTGGAAATTTTAAGAAAGAAAATAACTAAAATTACTTTGTCACCTTAGTAAGTTTACTTAGAAGTGTTATAGATTAAGCCAATATTCATTGAATCAAGAAAGGGATATGAGGGAGGACAAACAAGAAATATAGGATTCTCACTTTTTTTTTAAATTATTGTATTAAAGTCAGAAAGTGCTATTAATTTGAGGAATAATGTTTACTAGAGTTGGAAGGAAGATCAGTAGCTCGTATTTTCAACCTCTTCCCTCTCTACTTTCATTATAAGTGGATTCATGAATCCTTTTTCTGGTTAATTCTCTTATCTCTAAATTCTCAGATTAACTTTTTCCATTTTCTGAACCACTTAATTTATTAATTCAATACGTAGTATTATATTGACATCAAAGCTACTTCTGCTAACAATTTTTACTAGTAAAGCATGTCATGGCAACAGATTTTCTTTGTTGGAAAATTTGACTTGTAACTTCATTGGTGTGTATCTTACAAAGAAAAAAAAATAAAAGTAACATCAAAACAAAGATGCAATTTAAGGTTCTTGACTACTTGGGACTGTGTGTGTGAAGATATTCTATTGGATCCTACATCATTCCAAATTGAGATAGCAGATGTAACATGAGTCTCTCGAGAGTCAGAAAAGGAGAATTAAAAGAATGCCATTTTTTAAAATTACTTGAGACATATTGGAAATGAGGCTGTTTTGCTTGCTTCTAAACAGCTATGACCACCTCCAATTTGTTAACTTCATTTTGGAGTAGTTTCATTACTTTTATCTTCTCTACTTATTCCTTCATGCTCCTTCCTTTTGGCTGTCCATGTGTTTAAACACATTTTCTGAAAGCATGTTTAGTTTGTAAAGCACGGCTTACAAAACAAAATGAATGAACTCCAGTGCTATGATGAACAGAGCAAAGTGTTTTCACTTCAGTAGCCACTTTCCCTTTATCTATCTTTTTTGCAGTAATAGTCACTGTTAAATAAATTGAAGTTTCTGCCTTTTTCTTTCATGATATTATATACTATTTTTCTCTATTAGAAAAGTAATTTGTATCAAAGGATTAAAAATACAGTAACTACATTCACATTTGTGTATCAATTAGATCCTTCCCATGCTAAATTAGGCCTGGGTTCAGAGACATAAACTTCTTGCTTTACATTTTCTTGTAGAAGACAGGGATGGGATTATTCAAAAGTCGGAGAATGAAAATTGTCTCTTCCTGGGAAATATCTACATTATGTGTGAACTAAGCATGTTGGGTGGCAATTTGTAACTGTCATACTCATTTGTTCTGATATACTTGTCTGGATTACATCATTTTTGTTGCTATGATACTTGTTGGGGACTTAAGAACACATGGCCGAATAGGAACTCTCCGGTTGCTTCCCACTTCCTGTTACAGACCTGGCCTAACCCCGGAGGCATTCCCCTGACCTGTTGGGAGCCAAAACTACCCTAAAGATAGGATAGTTATTCCACCAATAGGACTTGCCCATGTTCTTTACCTGTCTCTATAATCTCTTTGCTGATTGGCTCATGTCCCATATAAACGTGGTCCACCTTCCTCAATAAACTTGAGTTCCAGCACTGATGTGACTGGGCTCCCTGGTATTTTCCTGTGTCTTCTGAAGGCGGGGGAGGGGATACCAGCTACCTTTACCTTCCCATTTTCACCTTATGGCTGAGATATGCTTTCCTAGCCTTCTTTCAGGACAGAAAAGGTCCATCCCGGGTCTAGGGAGAGCTACAAACTTCAGCCCCTACTGTAATTTCCCTACAGATACTATTGCATAAGGTGATGCATTTTTAACCTATATTTAGTGTCCAGAATTTTCATTGAAAAAGCAACTACTCATGTGCACAGTAGTTCAATGTATGATATGTGAAAGAATTGGAGTAATTTAGAAGAAAAGCAATATGCTGTCACTCTAAAAGGAGCAAAGATATTTCTGGCAAATCTATTTCAACAGAGGACTTGGGAAGGCCATCAACTTATATCCACTTAGTGGACAAGCTGTTCTCCACTAGAATATTCAGGAGATAATAGATTAAAGGATATTTTTATCTATTTTAAGGGTAGTTAAAATATCTGATTCAAATAGTGAGTTATAGGAAAAGAGATGTTGTTGAGAAACTGAAGCTTATTATTGTAGTATACTAAAAACAAAATAAAAAAAAAAACAGAAATATATATCCTGTTCCAAATTTTTGAAATAAAAGATATTGGTAAAATATTGCAGTTTATTCAGAATTTGATTACTGAAATGTTTTCTTATACACAAGCATACTATAGAAAATACCTTTATACTAACAGAATTTTAACTAAAAATCAAATAATGAAACTTCTTTTATTCTGTCAACTTATTAAAGGAAACAGTTACAGAACAGCATTATCTGGCCACATAGTCTCTCATTTCCACATAAAAGGTACCATTTTAATGTCATACAGTCAGTTAAGAAATTTAATTATAGAGTAGTTAAAACAATAACCATTGAAAAAAATAAATCATGTGATAAAGAGTTGTAAGAGAACTGCTAAAATTTTGCATACTCTATATTTTGACTAACAAATAAAAAGACTTTTAAATAAAAGAGAATAATAGTTTAAGCTTTATTTCAATTTACATACTAGTGTAAGTGTGGACCAAAACTATAGCAAATACAATAGAAGGACTAAATTAAACTGACAAAACTCTTAATGTTTATTTTAGTAAAATATTGTAAGATGTGCTCATGTTCACTTTATTTCGAAATGCCAATTACAAGCTGTGATGAATATAACAAACTTTCGTTTACTATGGTTCTCATATTTTATTTAGGAAAATCTTAAGTAATATTTAATGGGGAAATCAGAGTTTTCAGAATAAAATGTATTTTCCATGTCAAGAATTACTTCAGATAAATAAGAATAAGTATATTAAAACATGAGCTGTACTTAAAAAGAAAAATTAGCCACTTAATTGTAGAATAGCTAACAGGATAGTTTGAACACAATGTATTACATTTGAAGAAATAATTTACCCAAATGATTTATGTAGGTACTGCTGAATTTATGATTATGTTTATTATTTATCAGGGAAATATGATTTTTTTTTGAAAAATGTGAATCCAAAGATAGAACTTTTTTCATAGTTCTTGTATTTTCAAAATACAATTAATGTGCAATTTACAACCCAGAGAAATAGCATGTTACACCCCCCCACACAAATTATAGTTTGCTTTTGTAAAAAAAAATACCTTTCACATATTTTCCAAATTTTTTTCTACTGTGTGTATATATATGTATATGTGTGTGTGTATCGTCTATAAAAATAAGAAGCACAATTAAAGATTGCAATTAATGTTATTTAATATCAATTAATTTTGATTAATGTTAATTAATTAATATTAATGTGGGTTCCACATTCTTAATTCTAATGTATATTATACCTTTAACTTTCATAGGAAATGTCTAAGCACCCTAAGAATTAGTCATACTCCACAATTATAGAATGTGAAGTTGGAAATCTACAACATGATACTTTTTTTAGTAAAATATATAGAAAAATGTTTGTACATGCTGTATTTTTGTATATGCAAAGAAATTAAATTGTTTCCCTAAATTGAACAAACACATTTAAATTATCTAAATAATACCCATTGTAAAGACAAACACATTTAAATTGCCTAAATAATATCCATTGTAAAAAGTATTTGTGTATGTATCATATTGATACACTGTGTCAAACACATTCCCCCCCCCATTAGAATTACATAATCATCCTGATTAAATAAATGTGTCAGTAAATGAGTCTACCCTAGGATTTTACTTTGGTAGTAAAACTTTCAGTTGTGTACTTGTTCATCATCTTTCTTGTAATCTATGAAATACACTGTAGAAATATGGATTTATTATTTTGATTTTCAGAAAAGATAGGCTTAGAACTGAATTTTACAGCTATATCTAGAAAATTTACCTAATCTCTGGGAATTATGTTGACTTTAAGATCATGCATAATACTGTCTGCACACTGACCTCTCCATGGACTGTTACCAGACTTACCTGTAGTTGAACCTGTTATGTGATGCCAATTTTCCTTAAAAAATGGATCCTGTGGAATTAAGGGAAAAACAGCATGATGTTTCAGTTCTCATCTATTGTGCCTTGTGACTTCATTTTTAAACTTGAGCAGTTTTTCCACTCTATAATTTTAATGTCTAATGAATATGTTATAAATAACTTTATTCCTTTTCTCTCTAGGTGTTTAATTATCAAACAGCATAGGGGTCTTTTGTACTACCACTTTCCTTTTCTATTTTATAATGATATTAACCTGCTAGGACATTATTTTAGGTATTGTCCCTAAATATATGTAACTCATGTTAACATAAAGTTACTTCTTCCTTACAATTATATGCCTCCCCAACGCAATCCATCTTTAATAATTTAGCATAGAAATCCAGAGACATTTAAATTGTGATTCATGCTACTTGCATAGCAGGTTATGGTTTTGTCAGTCTGCCTATCAAATATGCCCTTACTGCTGAATATCCAGACTCTAAGGCACTTCACTATATATAATTTTGTTATAATACAGTCTATGTAACAGTTCAGATCCTTGAAAATGTCCCCATGTATTCATTCCACAGAATGCTGATGTGTTCTCATAGTTCTTTATGGCCATTCTTCCTCAGCAATGGTCTATATGGATTTTTGAAAGTATAAAGAAAAAGACTGAAGAATTTAGATTTAGCAATTTAACATAAAAAAGACTTTTTACGTCAACAGATGTATTTTTTTGGTTCCTTCAGATTAAAAGGGACTGGAAAGTAAAAGCTGTCAATAATTCCTATCTGAATTAGGGAGACCATCCAGGGTGGACCAAGCAGAATCTGAATTTTTAAAAATGCATGAATACATTTATTTATTTGGTTGTTAAGAAATAGCAACAACAAAATCTGACAGTTGCCAAGAAATGGGATTGTCAATGGAACTTTTAACAAGTCACTTAAACTTGATCTCTCTAAACTTTAATGCCTAAATTTGAAAAAAATGGTATGTTATAAAGCATAAAAGGGAAAATATAATCAAACAGATGAATTCTGAGTAGGTACTAAATAAATGGTAATTATTAAAATGTAGATTTTTGCATCTAGCTTGCCTAGGTTTAGTTATATTCACTGCTGTATGAATTTAGAGAAAATACTCTATAAAATGATAGTTTCTTTGTCTGTTTCATATGGTCATTATAAGGCTTCAGTGAGTTAATATGTCTAGAAAACCTAAAAAACTGTGTGACATGTGTGCAGTAAGATATGATTAAACATAACTAGTAAAGGTGTTTCTAACATCAAATTTTAGACCTGCAAGAAAAGTGTACATGAAATATTTAGGAGCAGAGATGAATAGTCATGACCTTCATTAAAATATTCTTGTGATTGTATTAAATATTTGTACCATGAAATTCCAAATAAAGTAGAAAGAATAAAGAAAAATGTCCATATAGTCAAAAACTCAGAGAAATTTTTTTTTTTTTTTTTTTTTTGTGTGTGTGTGTGTGTGTGTGTGTGTGTGTGGTGCTGGGGATTGAACCCAGGGCCTTGTGCATATGAGGCAAGCACTCTATCAACTGAGCTACATCCCCAGCCCTGAGAAAAATTTTTAAGCAATAGTGAAAATAGGTTGCCAAAATAAGAAATTATTACCTTTATGTCTTACCATATGTTCCACTCTTATACAACCTCACTTATGATATAATGTTATTTATATTATATATATATATATATATATATATATATATATATTTGCTTATGATCAGAGTCACTAGAGGCATAAAAACTATATGCCAATTTTAGAGACCTTGTTCTGTACTTGAAAGATATTTGTAATAAAGTTTCTTGTAAAGTTGTTACACCTAAAATATATGATATTTGTATGGGAACCTTAGTAGTATGGCCAGTATCAGTTGAGGATGGAAACCTGAAAGGAACAAAGATACCTTGATTACTATAGTCTTTGTGCCAGATTTATTTCTTTAAACTGGTTTTAATATTTGTCTCTAGTTTGGGTTTTAACATTTGTCTAGTGGTGGTTTTTTGGAAAGAGCCAGTGATGTCACAGAACTAAGAATTTTTCAAGAAAACCAAAAGTCTTTTTCCCTAGGAGTTTGAACTAGAGTAAAAATGACAAATACACACACACACACACACAGTTTCTTAGCAAACATTGTGGTGATATTGTGTTTTAAACTAACATTACTCAGAGTAGTTCTGAGATAAGCCAATTGGTGATTTCATATTCTAGCATACTCAAGAGTTTTCATAAAGAAAATACTGATTCAACTGTATTAAAATAAAAGTAATTTATCTCAAAGTCATAGAATAGATAGATAATATCTCTCTGTATATGTGCCTATCTATCAATTTCTTTGAGAGTTTAGGAAGCACATTTTTGCAACAAAGATATTAAGAACAATGTTGAAAAAATCTGGAGGTTGTAGATAGTTAATGGTGGAGGTTTTGGTGAATAGCACACCCAGACAGGACATAGAAATTCTGTATCTCTTCCCAACACAGCTAGCCCTATGCATGTCTTCATTTGTATTCTTTGTAATATCCTTTATAACAAACCCAGAGGCAAAAGAAAATATATTTTTGTTTTATAGTTGAAATACTGACATTTTGATATTTTCTTTTAGCATCTATCACAAAAACACCCTGGTATCAGTGAACTATCTTCTATGCATGGTGATGAACTTAATAAAATATGGACATTAAATTATTTTTATCCTGTAGTGATGAAAAATCCAAATTACTAATTTAAATTATTCTATTATTTCATAATACTTGCCCTGCCTCCATCTTTTATTTTATTTTATTTTTTTAGTTGCAGATGGACCCATACCTTTATTTTATTTATTTATTTTTATGTGGTGTTGAGGATTGAACCCAGTGCTTCACATGTACTAGGCAAGTGCTCTACCATTGAGCCACAACCCCAGCCCACTGCCTCCCTCTTAATGTAATGTACAATGATGGCTTGTCTATACTAGGAGTTTACTGTGTATATGCAAGTATATAAAATTCAACTAGTGGAAAAAGTGAGCACACTCTGATAATCTATATAAAAGAGCTATTTTCTTGATCTATCCAAACTATCTGAGTGGTTTAATCTCACCCAAGAGCAATTTTAAAAACAAATCTGTGGTCATCTTGTATGAGAGTATGGAAACTTGGCAGAGTGTTGATGTATAGCTTATTAAACTCTTTATAATGTCCAACTATGGATATAAAATCTGGGACTCAGTGAGCAGGCTATTTGTAATTTATTTTAGAAAGCATTGTATTATTTACTTGAGTCAACTTGTTCTTTGAATGATTAAAAATACTTTCCATTAGTTCAATACCCACAAAGATATAGGGAACAAGACAATCTAAGAAAGTGATAGGTCACAGTATAAAAGAGAAGTCAGATAAACACAGTGATGATTTTTTCACAATTCAGATACTGAAATATCATGTATTACCATTCTTTATTTTTGTATGCACAACATAGTCACTATTAACCATTGTAGGAAGAAGTTGTATAAATTCCGTAGCTCTTTAGTATCCTTTGTAGGATGTACTTAAATTGCATTTTAATACAAAATAAATGATTAAATATAGCAGATTTTTCATGAAGATAATGATTCACTACTTTCTGAATTGATTCTTCCTGTTGAGCTCATTAATGATAATACAACTCTTATTCCAATCTGCAGGGAAATAAAAGTGCTTCCTCTACCTAACTTTGATTATTTCTCAAGAAACAATTCAGGATGCCCTGCTCTAGTCTCTTGTTTATGATCATATGTTGTCACAAATTGTCATATTTACATTAGTTCAATAATGGAACATTCACTGAATTATAGATGAAGCCTGCTTATAATTTTCTTTTACACAAGTTATTAAAATAAAACATTTTACTATCATATTCTCTTTTCCTGGAAGTTCTGCAATTTTAAGAGAGAACATGGATCAACATAATTATCTTATTAAAATATTTTATTTTTCATCCAGTTTACTTTTTGAGTGAATGATTCATTGCTGTCTTTTTATCATTATGCTTGAAATAATTGAAGGTGAATCAGATTTATTTCTTGGTGGTGATTAACCTAGAAATGCTTAACCTTGAAGATAAATAATTGTGACTTCCTAAATCTCACTGCAATGGAATGCAATATAACACAGTAACACAATATAATATATTCTACAGAAATTCTATTCTGCATCACAAGTTTTATACAATACCAATCCCATGAAGACACTGTGATGAGCATCATCACAATTTTTTTTTAATATTTATTTATTCACTTTAGTTGTACACATGCAATGTATTTATATTTACGTGGTGCTGAGGATCGAACCCGGGCCGCGCACGTGGGAGGCGGGCGCTCTGCCGCTGAGCCACAACCCCAGCCCCGCATCATCACAATTTTAATGAAAATTAAAAACAAAATCTTGGGGAACATTTAGACTATTTGGTCTTTTATGATGATTTATATCTGTCTTAGTGCATTTGGATGCTATAAGAAAACATCATAGATGATGTAGCTCTACAACAGAGGTTGACTTCTCAAAAGCCCTAGAGGCTGGGAAGTTCAAGATCAAGGTGCCAGCAGATTTTTTTGTGTGATGAGGGCTCATTCTGTGATTTGTAGATGGCACTCTCTTTCTCTGTCTTCATGTGTGGGACAGGGCAAACAGACTCCATCACTAGTGCTTTTCCCTCATGGTCCTATTACCTCCAAAAGACCCCACCTTATAACACCATTGTGTTGTGGGTTAGATTTCAAAGTAAGAATTTGGGAGGAGCCGGGCGCGGTGGTGCACGCCTGTAATCCCAGCACTTTGGGAGGCTGAGGCAGGAGGATCACGAGTTCAAAGCCAGCCTCAGCAATGGCGAGGCACTTAGCAACTCAGTGAGACCCTGTCTCTAAATAAAATACAAGAAAGGTCTGGGGATGTGACCCAGTGGTCGAGTGCCCCTGAGTTCAATCCCCGGTACCACAAAAAAAAAAAAAAAAAAAAAAAAAAAGAAATTTGGGAGAAGACAAAAATGTACATACTATAGCACTATCTTTGTAGATTTCAATAATTTTCTTAACTTCCCTGAACCTCAGTTTTTTCATACATAAAATGGAACTAATTATAACACTGTGTGTGTGTGAGTGGGGTGTGGTGATGTTTAAAGAACAAAAATGCAAGACAGCTCTTGTCCACAGACTTTATAGTCTCTCCATGGAGATTGGCAACTAGTGGAGGGGGTTTGAAAATGTTTATACATAGACTCTGCATTCAATTATCTCCACAGAAAAGGAAGGAACAAAAGCAAAGAATAAGGTAGTAACAGAATCTGCAAAATATTGACACAGCCTAAGAAAGGGAAGAGATTCAGGAACATTTCACTGAGGATGTGCTGCTTTAAAGAATGAAAAGGAGTTTCATAAAGAGATAAGGAAGAGCAGAAGAGATGATTGCATATTGATGATGTGTGTGGGAAAGTCGAGGAGAAGTGATACAGCATGCAATGGGGTGGTAAGAGCTGTCAAGAAGTTCAGAATGATGGGCAGGGGAAGTGAACGGGAGTCAGACACATTCCATAGAGGTGGATATGAAGAGAGCTCCTTTTACTCTTCAGGGACAAATGATTTCCTTCCTTACAGCTCTAACAAAATTTCACAGTTTTTAAAGGCTCATTACATATCCACACATCATTTATTGATGTCAGATACTAAGTTCAGGGAATAAAAAATAAAATAAACAGTGGTTTCCTGTCTGTAAGTCCATTTGGAGAAAAGAATTTATAAATAATTAAAGCCTGCTGCAGTCATGCTGTTAGTAGAGCCACATTTTAGATGCTATGGGTAGAATTCAAGTCTGCCTGTTAACAGAGTTGTCTTCTTACTACAATAAACACTGATTGAAGTTATCATGAGGGGAAAAATAATTAAGAATTCAGGGTTCAGTATTCCAAGGAGAAGAGAAATCAGTTGAGGGGATCTGGATTGTTCTTAGATTTTCCCTCTCGAGAGATTTGTTTTTTTTTTTTTTTTTTTTTTTTTTCAGTGCATGGGGCAGAGCAACTCTAAAGAAAGCAGCAGCCTAAAGCCTATGGTACTCATAGAGGTGAATAAAAAAAAATATTAGATTTAAGGCCACAGGCAGTGAGGATTTGAAGGTCAATATCTGAAGACAGTGGTACATATTTGCAGGTTTGATTCAAAGGAACTAGTCCAAAAGCAACCATTAGGTGGTTGAAAAACTAAGCAGGTTTTCAGTAAACTGCTTCCATTAGGACTATGAGAATACTTGGTATATGAAAGAGCAGAACCTTGGAAAGCCCCCAAGCTTTCAACTGAGAGCTTTTATTTATTCTTTTATTTAATACTTAATTTTAGACCTTTTCAATTGTTGCCAATATGTTAAAGATTCCAAAAGCACTGACTGCAGAAACACTTTCATGAAATCTAGTTGTATATTTGCTTCCCAAACTGTGTTTGCCTGTGCATGCATTGTATTGGTGAATTATGAGGTCTTTTTTTTCCTTTTTCTTGTTTTCACAAATTTCTTTCCCTGAACTCCTTATTGCAGTTAATCTTAGTCCCATCTATCTAGGAAACAAAAATATATACACCTGTAATTTCTAATTCCTTTTCTTCACTCTTTAGAAGAGATTATATCCCAAGTCCTATCAATTAATGTCCACATCCCTCTAAGAACTCATTTTCCTTCTAATTGCCTTATTCAATTTATATCATCTCTTTCTGAGATTATTTCATTGTTTGCCTAATGACCTCCTTGCTTCCTGGATGTCTCAAACATTATTAGAGATTATCATTTGTCATAACATGCCATTTTATGTTGCTAATCATTGCCCCAGTTCACAATCTTACCTTATTTCTTACAGCTTCTCCCTACAGAACCTGGCACCCCAAATACATGATGTTCCTAAATGTGTTTGGTCTCACTCCTTCCTCTATCTAGAATACCTGTCCTATTCCCTCCATATCTGGCAACATTGCTGCTCCCCTTCAAGGTACAATGTGGAGAGTGTATATAAGTCATATTGCATTGTTTCCACTCAAAGATAAAGTTATTTTTTTCATTGTGTCTTCATAACTTCTTTAGACATAGAACTAGATTAACACTTAACTTAATATTAATATGACTTACTTATAAGCCTGTCTCTTTTTTTTTTCATGGTGGGCTCCATTAGATTGGGTGTACACTGATTGGCCTTGTTTCCTCACAACTCAATATAGGACTCCTGTGACATAATAAGTGGTTGACTGAATTTTATTTTATTCCCCAAAGATCTTTTATTTTCACCTTAAAATCCCCCAAGTTTGGAATACATGGACTTTTAAAATGAGAAATTATATTCTTTTATATCCTGTGATATAACAGAAAGTTTGAGGTGGGAGTGTGGGAAGCCACATTCTGAAAAGCAGCATACTGAAGAACTTTAGTCCTCATCAGAAAACCTCTTTACCTGTTATATAAATAACTCTTAAAAAAAAACTAAAATATGAAGCAGTTTGACTGAAATAAATCACAAAGGTGTCATTTTAAGTCAGACTTGGCTTATGATCTTTTCTGTTGTTGTTATCTCTTATGCCTCCAGACTTGCATATCTTAATTGTTATCATCTTTCTGAATTCAAACAGAAGACATAATTAATACTTATATAATTTGTACTAATCTCTGTAATTTTAAAAAGAATATAAATCTCTTCAACAATATTTTCTATTTCAATTTTTTCTTTACTTCCTAGGTCCTCTAAGGATAAGAAATTTAAAAAAAATGAGAATCAGAAAATAAGGAAAAGGAAAAAAATTAGGTTGCTCTTATCACAATTGTAATTAAACATTTGGGAAAATATTGTGCTTTTTTCCTTTATTTCTGAATAACACAAACAATTTTATAAATCTGTCAGTTTCTAGTATGCATGATTCCTACAAAAATAATATTAAAAAGAAACTTTAAAATGTTAGGAACCTGGAAGAAAAGGCATTCATCTTCGGGTAAAATACTGTGTGTATTTTTAAAAAGTCACCGATACAGGGAGTAGTAACAGTAGTTTTTTTTTTTTTTTTTTTACTTTATTTTTTTAATGTCCTATATTGGAAAGAACAATTCACATATAACATTAGAGAAGGCTATTTCCATTGTCTAAAACATTAGCTAGTCATTCTTCCTCAGTCAAATATTTTGATGAGATAGCACATTACCTTTACAGCCTTGTTGTCCAATAAAACTTTTCTCCAGAATTAATGAACCACCATCCCTGTGTCCAAAAGAAGAATTTTCAAAAAAGCAGAGCTTTCAGATGAGGGGCAGTCACCACTGATTGCTCAACATAATGAGTTTTAGGACATTCGTGGATGCCTACTGGTTATGAAGAATGAAGACATCATCATATTTTTGTAATTTTCCTTAATAATTTGATATTAATTTATGGAACAATGAGGTTATGGTTTTCCCATAGGTATTTACTTTCTGTTTAATTAAGTTAAACTAAAGGGTAATCAATGAATTCATAACTGTATTTTCCATGTCAAATTCAAAATCTCTTTGTGTAACTTTCATAGCTTATTCCATGAGTTTTGGGCATAGTAAAAAAATTTCCAGCCCGACGTATCAATGTATCAGACAAAAAAAGTACACAGAGAGGGAAGAATAACTTAAATTGCTTTCGCAAATCTCCACTTTTCTGAAATCCTACGGCAATATCAGCTTTGTATCCATAGAATGGCACTTCAGTTTATATTGTTTAAAAACAGTTCTAAAGCAGTGAACTTACCAGGAAATCACCCTAAACATCCAGAAATCCTCATCATAAAAAACGGTTGAATGATTGGATAAGTCAATGACTCTTAAACTATGGTATTACCATTCATTTTAATAATCATAAATACAGAATCATTAGCATAAAACTAATACAACAGAAGTGAGGGAATAATCTATAGGATAAAACTACGTTCAAAATGAAAAAGATACATTCCTTGTCAGAGTACCTAATTGCATAATAAAATCCAATAAATAAGGAGACAGTTACTATAAGAGACTACAAAAGCACAAAGTTAGAAGTGGACATTTTTGTGTTGGAAGATAAAAATAATTTATATTTTTAAAGAAAATGATGTTCATAAAAAAAAGAAACCACTGGAGACACATTAAAATAAAAAAAAAAAAAACCCTCTGATTAAGCCTTAAATTTAGATTTTTATAAAAATCCATAGGACATTTGAGTAATAGTGATGTCTCTTTTGTGTCTCTTCTAAAAAGATTCAAAGCAAGTACCTTAAGGGAATGTTAGGATAAGACATGTTAGAATATCTGAAATCCACTTGAGAAGAAATTTTTTTTTTTACATATATTTTAATCCAGATTGTTTTTGGGGAAGATAAAGTCAAGAAAGAGTATGTTATTTTATTTTTATTTTCCTAAGATATATCTCCTTAGATTTGTCTTTAACTTTTTTATATTACAAGGGGAGTTTTTGCTTATAGTTTCAGTTCCACTGAAACTGTTTCTGAAGTGCTTAATTTGTTCATGCCCTTAATAGTTTATGACAACCACATGAGTAAATATTTTCCCATTTTGCAAATGAAATCAATGAGAACCAAAGAAGTTAAACTATTTGTTTAAATTGTAAAAGAAAAAATAGAATTAACATTGTAAATACTTAAAAATATATATTCAATACTCTGCAGCTGTACAGTAATGCTGCTGTACCATTGATAAAATGAAATGCATTGAATATTGTTGGTAGGGTTTTAATTTGAGGCAATAAAGTGTGTCTTTCTTGACATCCAAATAAGAGATTTCTATTTTATCTAAAAAAGAAGCTTTTCATACCTATGATTTGTTGTTTAGGATTTAAGTATAAAGTTACTATCACTTTTTTTTGTGTGTTTCTAAAATGAAGTAGAAAAATTAAGAAATAAAATGTTAGTTATTTCTTATAACTCCCTCTCTAAGGAAGTTTTACACTTTTATGATAGCTCTATGAATCTTCACAAGCTTATTTATTAAATTTTAGCACTAATTCACAGTAATTTTTATAACTACTTAAAACACTAGATTTTTTTTTGGCCATGTGATACAGTTGAGGTATTAAAAGCATCAAAACACCAAAAAAAGTTGGAAATCATTACAAATTACTAATGCTGTGCAGTAAGGATTATAAATACCTATGGAAGAATTTCTGGGCTAAAAATGCAAATAGGAAATTTATAGAAAAGGAAATTCCAACCACTTATTGCACTAATGAAACAGTTTTAGTCTTGCAAATAACCAGAGAATTGTTAATTGAAACATCAACAGAAGATGGACTTCATCAGATTAGCAAACACTTAGAACATGGTAATATCATATATTGACGGGGAAGTCTATTTATGGAGGAAGCCCTCTCATCTTCAGGCAGGAGCACTTTAAGTACTATTTGGCAATATATATTTAAAATTTACAGTATATATTTTCTATGTTTTGCAATTCTACTTCTAACTTTTAGAATTTAGCCTACCAGAATACTCATATCATAACAGAAAGAAATCACACGGCATTCACAGCAGCATTTGTAATGAAGTGACAAACGTTTGTAATGTAGAAAAAAGGTAAATAAATATTAATTGAGACTAAGACAAAAATAGTAAATTGGGTTTGGGGATGTGGCTCAGTGGTAGAGCAATTGCCTAGCAGGTGCCAGTCCCTGGGACTTGATCCCCAACACAGCCAAAAACTGCAAGCAAATTGAATTAATGTTTAATACTTTGCTAAGATAATATTAATTAAAAAATTATTTCTATGATTGTTCTTCCTCCCTCCTAAAGAGTATTATATATTTCCATGACATGTTTAATTAGTAAATACATAGAAAACAATTCTGGGAGCTGCACAACATTCAGAAACCAACAAGAAGACTAAAATTAGAAACAATTAAAAGCAATAATTGTAGTGACTTTATTCTTATCCTACCAATTCAATATTTTCTTTGCTCAATACTAATTCAACATTTAAAATTTTGGTTTAAAATTCAGCTTAAAAGAAATCCAATAATAGATTTGAAAGAATAAATAGTGTGATTCTAGGCTTAACATTCTTTATTTACTATTTAGAATTATGTCTCCATTGTAATATACTTATTTTAGTTTCTACATTATCTTTGACAGAATTATAATTCTTAAATCTTTTTTTAAACATATCATATTTTGAGCCGGGCACGGTGGCGCATGCCTGTAATCCCAGCACTTTGGGAGGCTGAGTCAGGAGGATCGCGAGTTCAAAGCCAGCCTCAGCAATGGCGAGGCACTTAGCAGCTCAGTGAGACCCTGTCTCTAATAAAATACAAAAAAGGGCTGGGGATGTGGCCCAGTGGTCTAGTGCCGCTGAGTTCAATCCCCGGTACCAAAAAAAAAAAAAAAAAAAAAAAAAAAACATATCATGTTTTGGTTTGCATATGATATGGCCCCCAAAATCTCATGCAGGATTGTTCAGAGATGAAATGATTAGATTCTGAGAGCTCTAACCTAAGCATATTAATGGCAGGCAAGTTGGGTTTGGCTGGAGGAAGTTGGTCACTGTGGGTTTGCCCTTGGGGATTATAATACACCAGATTCCTTGACCTCAACTTTTCTCTGCCTCCTGGGTGCCATGTCCAGAGCTGCTTTCTTTTGCCACTCCTTCCTGCCATGATGTTCTCCCTCTCCTTGGGCCCAGAGTGATGGAGTCAGCCAACCATGGACTAAACCTCTGAAATCATCAGCCAAAATAAATGTTTCCTCCTCTAAGTTATTCTTTTGAGGCATATTGATTACAGTAACACAAAATTCACAAACAAATGTTAGGTATCATTTTAAATCATCATTAAAATGCATGATCTACAATGTTTCTTTCTGAATAACACTGCATAAAAAGTATAAAATGATTTAAGCCATTTTGATTATACACAATGCAAAGGTTTTATCTTTTCAAGGATGATAATGTCCAGAGAATTTTGATGTAGGTGAAGATTTATTCTACCCCATACAGTCTTGTTGTTAAGCTCTTATACCAAATTCTATCATACATATAAACAAACATTAACAGACATTAAGCAGACATAAAATAATTCTTGACACTTATTTTGTAAACTCAGTGAAATTCTAGCTCTGTGACCTTTTAATTCTTCAACCACACCTTGAATGAAAGATACATGTAAGGCAGGCATGCTAATATTCTGGAGAGAGGATTCCATTTCCCTTTTAACTGATAGGAGATAATTAGAAATTCTTGAACCCAATGACTGGACACAAGACCATGTAATGATGAAACTTTTCAAGAATTTTATGCTCTGATTATGCAACGATGAGAAGTGACTCTTAAATACTTTAGCCAATTTACATATTTGAATACTATTAATTTTACCGAGAGCCTGTTACTAATATTCATTTATAATGATTAACAAGCCATTAATTTCACCAATTGAAGCATATTTCTAAGATTCATTATGCTATTTGGAAAAGGTCTTAGTATTGATTGAAATATGGATAGTAAAAGTGCTTTTAGTAGTAACTCCCAAGTTTAGATTTTCTAAATTTAATTATAACTGAACACCCTTAGAATTCAATTTCCTGATTAGTATAAGTGACTAAGCCTAGAGGTAATATAATCTGTCTAGTACGGTACTTGCATTTTAAGTGCAGTCATCAAAACAATGAGTATATTCAGTTTTACCAAATATGCATGATTTGTATTAGCTAAAATTTGTTGACATGACTGTGGAGGGCTTGGAGTTCATCACTGCACTGTGGTGTTCTGATTAAGAACTAGTACATTGTAGAATTTTGTTAAACTCCCCTTCTTTTTAGACATAAAAATGTTTTGTTAATCTGTCACATAACTTATTTCCTCTTTTCCTTATCCCTTTGAATTATAATAATAGTCAAGAATCATGGTTATAAGAACACAAGCAAACTTAAGTTGATTTAAATGGGAGTTCAACTTTTTAAAAATATCACCCCAAATTGTGGGGCCCAGGACTGGCTTAATCTTTGTTCCATCTCAATTGCTTCATGGGATGCCAAGACTCTGTCCTCTCCACGTATCAGTTCTTCCTCACACTGGCATGATCATATAGTTCATCATCTAATAGATCATCCTGAAAGGAGAAAGTAAATATGTCAGAATTTTGAGTAGAATTTCTATGGTTACCTCTGATTGGACAAGCTTAAATTATATCTTGAAGCATTATTGTGGTCAGAGAATGGTTTATGATGATTGACACATTGAAGTACACATGCATAATTACCTAGATGGACATTTCATTAACATTTCTGGAACAGCATTTAAAAATTAGGGGTGGGACTAAGGGTGTAGCTGACTGGTGGAGTGCTTGTCTAGCATGTTCAAGGCCCTGGGTTTGATCCCATCACTAGGAAAACAAAACAAAACAAACAAACAAACAAACAAAAAACAAGAAAAGAGAAACAACAACCACCAAAGAAAACCAAGGGCAGTAGTAAAGAGTGAAGAGTAGCAATGATAACTAAGGAGGAAACCAACATTTATCCACAGTACTATTAACCTTTTACTGTTTCTTTATGGGATTATCATGATAAATCTTTAATTTTAAATAACTTGAAGGCAGAGGAAAGATACTAAATTCTTTTCTCATGTTATTTATACTGAACATATAGGTGTAATAGAAAGAAAATTACTATCCAAACACTAATTTGATATGCAAGTATTATAAAATGTTCACATAAATAAAATTTACAAATCTTCTCTTTAACCAGTCTTCTGCTAAACTGGTTGGAGCTGGAAGACATTCTTTTGTGTGTGGGCATTGGTAAAGAACACATGGAGAGTACAAGGGGAAGGTGCTTTTCATCCTTTTTCTCCAAAATTTGTGTTTCCAAATTATGGTAGAGACAATTTAGGAAAGTGAATCTAATCCTGCCAGTCTCTGAACACCTGCTATTTCCAATACTGTATTTATCCTTAAAAAATTGAGGGAGAAAATGAGATTTTGTCATTTTACTGTTCTTTGACCTGATCATACAACTTTATTTTCATTGTGAAAAGAACACTCCCTACCACTAAAAATAAAATTCCTCCTTTTTTCCAAGTTGCTCAAATAGAATGCATTTATAATTTGTCCATTTATTTGATTAAAATAATTCATGTCCAGCTAGGCATAAACTCTTAGGCTGGTCTCCCTCGCTTCTAGTATTGCAGAAAAGAACAGGGGCTAATAATAATAGGTGTAGTCACATTTAATTACTAGAATTAATGTAAAGACTTTGTAATTACTTTCCATAAACCTTTTTTTTTTTTTTTTAATTCAATGAAAACAGGCCAGGAAAGCAGCTAATTTCAGAAATCCTGTGGCTGCTTGCCACAGGATTTAAACAACCAATGATAGTCAGGGTCATTGACTTCCTAAAAAACCAAGGGTGCCCAAAAGTTGCAGGTTTCAATAACACCATTGGGAACTTTCCATTTAACTTGATATTTAAAAATGGCTACTGGGAGTTTTCAATAGACTAAATCAATGTTGAAAGCAAAGTGCTATTAAAAACATGGATAAACATTGATTTTAGGTTTCAGGTCCTTTCAGGAACTATTCTTGGGGAGGCTTCTAACACCTCATTCTTATAGTAAGAAGGGACTGCTATGGTTACACATAACACTGCATACAATAGTTGTCACAGTCGGCTTCTTGCCAGTGTTCTTGCTTTATTGCATTTTTGAAACCATGTAGCATTTTCTTAGTAACCACATTAGGATTAAAAAAAAGTCTCTTTAGGCTTTGTGGCCTCATGTGGCATGCATACCTAATTTTCAATATGGCTGTAATTTTGGGCTATGTGACAGGCAGCAAATCTTATATTTTGAGCATTTCCATTAGTGTCACTTCTGAATCCATCATCATTCAACTTATGTCTACTGAAATATGTTTTGCTGATCTGGACATAAATGGGCTGTGAATTGTAGCTACAGATGGCTCAGAAACATACTTTATAGTGAGCTAACTTTGAATGACTGGAGGAAAATTGACAGAAATACTACAAGAAGAAATTGTATATCACTTCAATAATGACAGAAATAAACTAGAATCAAAACAACAGGAATAATAATAAGTTGCTCCCCACAAATTTTTTTTGCATCCACCCAATGGATACTAAAATGAGGATGGACATTTCAAGTAGAAAGCGTGAGACATTCCCATTCTCCAAATGTAGAGAATTTTCTGGCTAGCTATTGGGCTGGCAGGATTTGAGAGGATATGTGCTCTCAGAAGTGGTCCACGAAGGGGAAGGTCAGTGTGTGAAATTGAGCCAAAAACTTTGACAGGAGCCAGGATCCTGCTACATAGCCCATATAAATGCCACGTCCAGAGGGACAGAGCTAGATGGTAAGTGAGAGGCAACATTCTATTTGAGAACCAGATTGTTAGCTGAGGCAGATTGCAAAGAAGGGAAGACACATGGCCAAGTGTTATGGAGAGGTAGTTAGCTGGAGAATATTAATAACAATTGCTCAGAAAACTGTGTAACTGATTTAAATGTTATTGGAATGCTACTTCCAACAACTTTAAAAAAAAATTCATCAATAATCATTTTTAAATTTCTTTCAAGTGAACTGTAGAATTATTTCATACCAGTTTGAATGTCTATTTTTCTACTGCTATTGACCAGGTGGTTTTAAGATTCTTCTGTTTTGATCTTCTGATGTTTTATGATGCTGCATCCAAGTTTAAGTCTCTTTTACTTATTTCTCAAAGTTCTTGGTGGTCCTCATCCATTTGGAAGAATTATATAATATTCACGGGATATTTTCCCCATTTCTACTTTCTCTTTCCATTTTTTTTTTTTTTTTTTTTAAGTTTAACAAATAGTATCTGGACAAATTCTCTCTCTTTGACCATTTTTTTTTCACATTGTTTTCCTCTTTGTCTCCCTCTGGAATAATGTTATCATTAAATATTATCATTAAATATTACAATTATGTTTTCAAAATTTAAAATTTTCTTTTCTTATCCTCTGCCCACTTTTTTTTTTTTTTTCACAACAAAATTGTCTTTCACTTTCATAACTTACCAAACAACAGTGGGGAGTCAAACTCACTTTACGTAATCATTTCTTCAGTTTTCTTCTTGTTATCTACAGCAATAATTTCTCAAAGACTGGTGACCTTGATTTTTTGTTACTATTTCCAAGTGAAAGTTTAGTTTATTGCAACTTCTGTTTGAACTGATTTCTCAGTATGTGTTCCCAATTTCAATCTATCAGTTGTATTTTAATAGTGTGTACATGTTGATAAATATGTAAAGGTGTATTGGGTTTCCTCTATCATTGGGACAAGGAAACCTAAACTCAAACTACCTAATAAGGCTTAGTTTGTCAAAAGTCCTCTGCTCTTGGTAAGACCAACTGGCTGCTGCAGGTATTGCAAGAG
The DNA here is from genome assembly GCA_025594165.1 of Tamias sibiricus. Lineage (NCBI taxonomy): Eukaryota > Metazoa > Chordata > Mammalia > Rodentia > Sciuridae > Tamias > Tamias sibiricus. Next base: position 36,217,222 of record CM046668.1, read on the forward strand.
CTGTGAGATTTGTAGGCAAGCTTGGGTAAGTGAACATAGAGACCAAAGAGAGGCAAGCTGGTGTCTACATACTCCCCTGTTCACCGGATGTGAGATGAAAAGACTCCGAAGTGGCAACATAATCTTAGAAAACTTCATCTCTCCCAGGCATGCCATCTCCAGAAATAGCTCCAATTTTTGCCTTTAGCAAAACAGCACAGACTAAAGCACTGTATGAGCTGGGTTGGGGATGGAAAGTATGTAGGGCCAGCTCATAAAGACATTTTTACCACAGAAGACCCTTTAAAAGATTAAACCATTTTCTGCTCCTCTACTTACTCCCACTCTCAAAAAATTATGTGTTTCAAATCTGTGAGTTTTTAAAGAAATACCCGTCCACCTCTATTCTTGCCTTCTAATGTGCTTGTACTGGATGGCAGCTGATACTCTTCTGATTATTTCCTTAATATGTATGTCTTAATTTTTCAACCTGTTAGAAATATTTTAACAGCATTTGCATGTTGATGCTCCACCCCTGTTAGGTTCTATGTGTTGCTTGATAGTACAAGACTTTGACATTTTATACTTTTTTGCAGTAAGTTTTAGGGCAGAGCAGAGGGCTGATATGGTTGCTTCTTCTGCAAACATGAAATAAAATCCTCTAGCATGGTGTTTAAATATGAGGTGTCTTACATACACTCATGTGTGAGAAAACACAAAAAATTCCCAGAGGTGAAATGATCAGACTATAAGAGTTGTAACCTAATTACTGAATTAATCCACTTATATGGATTAATGGTATAGTACCTTTAGGCAGGTAGAGTGTGGATGGAGGAAGTAGGTCACAGTATGCCTTTGGGGGTCATGTTTTGTCCCTGGAGAGCAAAGCTCCCTCTGTTTCCTTGTTGCCAATCCCTACCTTCATGATATTCCACCTCACATTGGGCTCAGAGATAGAGTCAGCTGGCCATGAACTGAACCTCTGAAACTCTGAGATGAAATAAAAGTTTTCTTTCTTTATATTGTTCTTGTCAGGCATACAGGTCACAATGACATAACATCTGAAAAAAACAACAACAACAACAACAACAACAACACTATTTTCTTTATTAATGATTATATTAACTTACTGTTGTTGCTTTAACAAATTATCACAAACTTGGTTACTTATAATAACTCCAAAGTGTAATACTACAGTTTGGAGATAAAAGGTTAGGAAAGGGGTCTTGTGGGCCTACAACTCAAAGTATTAGCTAGCCTATGTTCCTTGTGGAAGTTGAGGAAGAAATCCAGTGCTTGCTGCCTTTTTTTTTGACTTTCTCAAGGCTGCTCATGTTTCTTAAATATAGTTGCATCTTTCCAAGTTTTGCTTAGTTTTCATATTTCCTGCTCTGATTCTCCCGCCTCCCTCTTTCCCTTATTAGGATGCTGTGATTACACTGGGCCCATGTGAATAACCAGGATTAACTCCTTATCTCAAGATCCTTAACTTAATCATGTCTGTACATTCCCTTTTGACACGTAGGGTAATATTCTCACTGGTTCTGGAGACTATGATGTAGACAGCTCTTTGGGGGTCATCCTTTCACCTATCACAAACATGCGTATGGTTTAAGTTCTTCGGTCATTATTTGGGAACATCGTGACTAATTCCTAGAAACATTCCATCCATTATATATCATAATTTATTTAACCAATCACCTAGTAGTAATTTAGAAAACATTGACTGATTAGTTACAGGGAGTCAGACATGGTGCTAGGAAAAGAAGAAAAAATGGAAGACAAATTTATAAAGTCTCTTCTGGTATGCCTTTCATTCAACTGATGGTGCAGTAATAAATGGGATTTTTTTTTTTCTACTTGGTGTTGCAGTTAGGGACAAGGTTAAGAACAATGCCTAAGTTGGTTTTGTTTGGGCCATTTCCAGTGGTTTCTACAGTTATTATAGATACTTTTGGACAACTGATATGCTATGACTGTAGACATTAACTACTATCCCAAGAAGAAGAAGATATAAGGAATACTTGAGAAAACTTCACATATATATGAATATGTATGAATATAATCCCTGCCATCCCTGAAACAATCTTATCTAAATTGGTGATGGAAGACAGAGGGAGCCAATGAGATTTCTCATAGACTGTGTGAAGGTCAGGGTTAGACCTGATAGTTTTCTTAGAATCCCTACTTTTCTTACCCTACTTTTGTGCTGGTAGAAGCACAATAAATACTTGCTGATAGATTGGCTGAATTACCAGAAACAGCAAATAAAAGCACTGGGATGATAAGCAAGAGGATGTCTACCTCGGGCTCTAGGGTCAGAGTCCCACAGGAGTCAGTGATCTCTGAGCTGTTGATATCTATGGTTACTCTTGCAAGTGTTATCTTTGCAATATGAAAAGACTATAAGTTTCTGGGACTTCACTTTGAACACAATTTTCTTCTGGTGAATAAATACAAGACAGAATGAACTATTCTCTGAGGTTCCTAAAAGCAAAATGTGCCTTATAACCACTGACTGTTGATGCAGAAAAATATCTAGTGTATGTATTGATTTATGATGAAAAAGGCCTTGTCTTCACAACCAGATTGTTTATATAAAGTATTAAAAAAAAAAAAAAAAAGAAGCTTCAGATTCCAGTTGACAGACATATCAGACACAATTTTCATAGGTCTAAAGTTGAGATAATTTTAATATTGAACAGATATTCTGCAGCCCATCCTGATCATTATTTATGAATGATTTCAATTGCTGGATTAAAGAATAGTGATACAGACTGCAAAAATGTACTATTAAACCACTGAATTTTAAAGGAGAGGCTGTGAAACCCTGGGGTGCCATGAGCATCAACCCAATGTGCTGTGAAAACACATTAACTTTGGTTGGATCTGCTCTACCACCACCATTTGATCCTGAAATAGAAATGTAAAAAAAGGAGTAAGACAAACAAAATGCAGCTGAAGTGCAGAATATTTCCTCTATGAGTAGCACAACACAAAATGTTTAGCTCAACTCTAAAAAGTACAGAATGTTCCAAAATTAGAGCAAGAGACCATTCATAGCCACTATCCCCAAGTAAAGGCGGTGGTGTGGGGAGAGAACTTTTCTCACTAAATTAGGTGTTTTGTCATCGTGTTGTGGTTAGCATTTCTTGTTTCATGGAGGAGATACCAATATTATATGGAATGTGAATAAGAAATTTCAAAAACTATTTTCCTCCTTGCTTTGAATTGATTTATTTTTAAATATTTTCATTTTAAACATAAAGGTATATTAAATTTTTTATCTCTTTTTACAGTGAAAAGCCCATGTTTTCTTCTGAATGCACAACACTCTCATAATTTTCATGTACTATTGAAAATGTTTCAATTCCAGAAAGTGGATGAAGACAAATAAATCTTATTCTTGTCTTATTTTTGCACAATAGGGGTTCCAGTAACCAGGGGATGCTACATCACATTCTTGTTCAATTTGTATAGCAACTTGATGCCAGGCAAGGTACTGCCATTTTTCTCCTAATTAACCTTATGAGCTTTGAGTAAAGTCAATCTTGACAATGTCCTACTTTAGGTGTATGATGACCATCTCAGTTCTGTTTGTAATTCTATTACGAATGACCTGACACTAGGTAACTCATAAGGAACAGGCATTTGCTTTTCACATTTTTGGAGGTTGAGAGATCCAAGATCAAGGTCTTGGCAGGTTTGGTGTCTGGTGAAGGTTGTTCTGTTTCCAGTATGAGGGGTTGTTGTTTCAGTCTCTAGAGAGGATGGGCATGTACACTTATAAAGCAGAAAGCAAGACAAAGTGATACTTCTTTTAACCTTGAGAACTTTTATTGTAACAGTGGATATTCCATTCACAAAGGTCCCCCCTCATGATGTAATCACCTCCCAAAGGATAAACTTCTTAATATACTTTCAATGGATGTGAAATTTCCATATCAAATTAATAGAGGACACCATCATTCTAACCATAGCAATTACCTTCTGTTCCAAAAGTGATGACTCCCTAATGGTCTAACCTGACAAAGGATAACTTTTTCAGGGAATTGGTTATATACATATTGAAGAACTGATATGTGAAAAAGCTTGAAGTTCTCCCAAGATTTGCATCTGAAGTCATTATATTTAGCCTGCTACAATTACCCTTATCCAAGAAAAACAGAGTAAAGGTATTACTATAGACCTGGGGGAAGATGGAATAGACACACAAAGGGCTTGTTTGATATGATCTGGGACCACAAAGAAGATGCAGCTTTGGCCAGAGAAGCCTCTTGAGGACTTGAGGATGAAAGCATGACAGAAAAATCCCGTATTTTGTCATCAGTCCTCCAATTTTCCACAGGTCCTATTGTTGGAAAATCCTTGAGAGACATCAAAAAACTGAGACTGAGCTAGGAAAATTAAGCCATCAGGAATTTGGTGCCTTGCTGTGAAGTGAAGAGCAAATGAAGGTGAGAGATTGGCAATGAGGAGAGTTGAGTATACCTGGAATAGTTTCTATGGAGTAACTTGCTCTTATAATCTGGTTCTTTCATCTACAAACCTGTCCCTCTTTCTGGAGGAATATTTCCACCACTTCTTGCCTAATACCAACCCTCATTTCTAAATCCCATTGCTATAGAAACAAGCTGGTTAGAAAATGTGTTAGAAATTTATGAGCCCATATGAAGCACAGAAATTTATCGCTGAAGATTTAGAATAATGGCTATAAACAGGGGAGTCATATATTTATTGACCAATTAATTGTGTGGATATTATTTTTTTTATATTTATTTATTTGCTTTAGTTGTACACAATGCAATCCATTTATGTTTACGTGGTGCTGAGGATCGAACCCCGGGCCGTGCACGTGCTAGGCGAGTTCTCTACCGCTGAGCCACAACCCCAGCCCCGTGTGGATATTCTTGTTAGTGTCTAGTATCATCTTTTTTTGTTCAGGTCTAGGAATCTTAACCTTGTGTTCTTTGATTTTCAAATATACCATGTCTTGCTAATTTTATCATCCATCATGCTGCCCATGAATGCTGGTTCTCAATGACCCTCTCAAAGATTGTTGCTGAGTATTGTTGAGGATAATTAAGTCTTATTTGAGTATACAGGAAAATGTGAAAATGTACAATAATTAATTTTTTGGCCATGTTAATTAGACCATTCAAAATTATTTTATAACATTATCATGGAATAATACATCTTCCAAAAGCACCTCCTCTAAAATTCTTCAGGTCATAACCACTGTGTTCTTAGGGCATTTTTCAATTTAAACTGTACCTATGTCTTTAATACAGATCATCAAAAGGAACAGTAGGCAAGAATGTCTGTATCTTGTCTAGAGGGCTTAAGATCAACCTGGGAGAGGTTGGAAGTCACCACTTTGATTGCAAGGACCTGTTATCATTAGGAAACCACCACTTTCAATCATTTTGGAGGAGATAATCCTGGCTACCTATATTAGTATCCTGAGGCTGTTATAACAAAGTACCACAAACTAGGAGCTTAACTAAGAGAAGTTCGTTGTTTTACAGTTCTAAAGTCCAGATTTGGTTCCCTCTGAGGATTGAGGGAGAATGCATTCATACCCAACTCTAGCTTCAAGTGGTTTGCTGGAAATCTTTTGGTGTTCTGCAATGTGTGGCTACATAATTCCAAAAGTCACATAACATTCTCCCAGTTTCTCTGTCTCTAGGTTTAAATTTCCCCTTTATATAAGGACACAGTCATGTTATATAAATGGCCACTCTAAGTACTTCATTATAAAGTTGATTTTCTGTAAAGCCCATATTACCAAACAAGGTCACAATCAAAGTACTAGAGGTAAGGACTTCAGCATTTTGTGGGAGACAAAATTTAATCCATAACACTGTCCTTTCAAGACTGCCTGATATATTGTGGCATGTGGGAAATGGTGCAAGTACCATTGGTATAAGTGATGATGGTAAATATCCCCCAACCCCACTGCTTTTGGGTGCCACATAAAGGAAGTGGCACCATGATTGGAAATGGATAGTAGAGAGCCACAGACCCACACATGAAGATTAAACCCAAGGGTCAGCTGCAGGCTAACATGAATTTTGAACTTTTTTTTTTTGTCTGATATGAGTGAAATTTATAAAGAATCACAGCTTTAACACTGTTATAGAATCCTAATGGTATATGGTCCTATGATGGAATGGTTTTTTTCTTCCATTTTTTGGTGGTATGGAAGTAATTTCCAATTTTTAAAACTTAAAATTTTTGTTCTTATTGCTTCTTTCCATGGAAATATCTATGGTTATATATGCTAGTTTGTCTAGAAAAGTCATATACCAGTATCATCTCATTAGGAAATTAAAAAAATAAAGTGTTACTCTGCACGTATTGTTGATAACATGATGTCTGGTGAAATGTAAGCACAAAATGATTGTCTCAGTTTCATGTTGTATTGAAATCTGCAAGAATAAGCAGATATTTCTCTGAGAATTGAATTTTAAAAATAAAATAAAAATGATGCCATTTATAGCATAGTTAGTAAATAAAGTGATTGTTTTTGTTTTTCCAGTGTTTATGATAGCATCTCAAAAACAGACTCCTTCTAGAATATGTAGCTGAATACTGTGGGTTCTCATCTAATCCATGGATACATTAGAAAAAGCAAAGCAGCTCTGTAGAATTATTAATGTCAATGATGTTAAAAATTCCTCATTGAAGAAAACTTAAATGGAGAAGTACTTTAAAACTATAATCTCTGACTTGAAATACAAATTAAAATATATTTGAAAACCTTACTCTCAGAAGATAGGTTTTTCATTAGGAGAAAGATCACTGAAATAATGTTCCAGTATCAAAGTATGTGAAATTTCAATTCTAAGGAGAATAAATGTACAATAAAGTAATTATCTACTATTAGTAACTTTGAGGGGAAAAAGTTTCTTCCTTTTAATGAAGAATTATTATTTCACTAAATGTATCATAGTTTGGCTAAGTTTAGTTTTTAATTCAGTGATAATTTAGCTTTATAATTTTGAGTCTTATCATCCTCTAGGTAAAAAAAAAGGATGGGTAAAACATCTATCAACAACTTTTTACTATTTTATGACTTCATGATACATTTATGTCATGGGACTGGAGTCTGGTTCTCAATATTTTAAAATCAGGATATTGATTTTATCTGTCTATCTAGGGATGTTCATATGGTAGCATATTCATTAAAATAACAATAGACTAATTTGAAAGTCAGAAAGCAATTTTATAGCTGTACATGGAGACATTCAGATGTTTAACCATGCTCTTTTTTATATAGTCACTCAAAGTTTCTGTGGATTCCTACATTCTACAGAATTAAGCCTAATATATTTATCTTAGCAGATAATAGAGGATGACCTTATTGCAAATATTTTTCTATACTTACCTCCTGTTACTTCCATCCATTCCTGCTACATTCCAGAAAATTTTCCAGCTTTACATTGTCCTGTTTTTGTGAATCAACTACATACATTATATCCTTCAATTAAAGTGCTGAACTATTCAAATCTTTTCAGGGCCAGCTCTTGTTATCTCATTCATAAAATCTTCTTTAAGCCCACCTTGTGTTTCCAAATGACAAATAAATAATTATTATCTCTTTTCTATATACCTTTACTTAATACTGTAGCTATGTTCCTTAGATTTTGTTTCCCTTTGGGTATGCACTTTTTTTAAAAAAAAATCTTTATTTATGTATGTGGTGCTGAGGATCAAACCCAGTGCCTCACACATGTGAGGCAGGTGCTCTACCACTGAGCTACAGCCCCAGCCCATGGGTATGCACTTTGATGGCAGAAAATAATATATTTCTTCTTGCAAAATGGTCTTCCAATTAGCATTTTCTCAATAAAATAATAATCTAATAATAATAATAATCTAATTGAATCTTAAAATAAAAAATAGAGGTAAGTTAACCAGTATAAATGTACTGGTTAATGGGTTTTAAAATTAATGAAAAAAAATTCACTAGAGAAATTGACTAAAAATGAGTAGAGAAATTTAGACAGTTTTTATGAACAGTATTAATAAAATCTTGCAGTTTGATTCAACCCTCTATACCAAAAAGAAATATTTGACAAGCAATTTCAAACATTTGCCTTTCTTATTCTTGAAGTACCAGCCAACTTATTATATAATGCTTGGCTCATAAGTATGTGCTCAATAAATGTCACATGAATGCATGCCAACGTCAAACTCTTTGTTTTTGGTATTCTTTCTCTCTCATTCTTCCCTACTAGACTTTAGGCATGCCTTAGCAGTCTGCTGACATTACATATAAGAGGTAACAATTAATTAGGTCACAGTTTATCTTACACTGGCTTTATTTTAGTCTCTTTAATGAGATTTGAGCAGCACCCTTGTGTAATCATTTTCACATTTAGAAACCATCTGTTAGAATGGGTCACTTCTGCAGATGGCTAATCTCATTAATTTATGTTGAATTTTTTCAGCTTCAATAGCAGACTGAAATTCTTCCACAACTTTCCAACCTTTGGAGAAACACATTTGGAGCCTTCAGAAATCTAAGAGACAACGAAGGAACTAAGTGTATCCCAATCTATCTGCAAATTTCTTTTACAATAAGAATGATTCACAGCATATAAAGTACAAGTCAAATTGACTCATTTATACAGCCTATTGTTACTCCCCATGGAGAGCCAGCATGCCATTTAGAAAGGTGGTAATTTGAGCATTAATTAGTATTGACTCAAATGTTGACTTGTGACAACTCTGTTCCTCCAGAAATGCCATAGGATGAATCCTATTGAATCCCCATGCTTCTTCATCCAATCTTAAACATTAGTGATAGTAGAGTTTGAATCCTGTATGAACATGTATACACAATTATCTGTTAAGAAAAATATTTGGCAAGTACTTTTTCAGATAATTTTTCTTTCTCTACTGCTTGAACACTAGTATTATCGGAAAGAATCCAAAACTATATATTTTGCATACAGAGTAAAAATCACTTGCACATAATAGTACACTAGAACATTCAAATGTCCTAGAGAAGAAGGGATACCCTAATTATATGGGGCTAAGTAATTGGGGTTATCCCATGTAACATGATATCATAAAAATATTTCCTTCATAAAATTGAAAACTTACTTTCATAAATGTCAATAACACTCTGGAGAGAGTTCACTAAATATTAGAATTAAAGGAACCTTACAGACCCATCCCATCTCTTCACTTTTCACTGAGGAAATTAATACAGAAAGCTATTGTGACCTATACACAATCAAGCAGCTAATTAGTTAGAGAAGACAATCTGGGAAGATTCTCTTAAAACTGTTTTCATTTAACTATCTCTGTTTTCTATGTTTTTGGATGGCTCAGGGACTAGGGCTCCTCAAAATACCTGAAATACTTACAGGAAAAATTATGTCTTAGAGTCTAGAAAAAAACTTTTTTTTTTTTTTTTTTTTTTTTTTTTTTTTTTGGTGGTGGTGCTGAGGATTGAACCCAGGGCCTTGAGCATGCAAGGAAAGCACTCTACTAGCTGAGCTATACCCCCAGCCCTAGAAAGAGCTTTCCCATGTCTAGAGAGTTTCTTGCCCTAAATGTTACTGATCTGTACTAGCTAATTAATCAGCCAAACTTTGTACATTCCTTATATGTAGCTAGTGTGCTACCCTTTTTAAAGTAACATGGATGGAGTGGGAAAGACACTAGCAAAAGGGATGATATGGTCATTGTTTTGTGTGATTGCATCAATGTACAGGACAGACAGATAATCTGAGTCAGGTTTTAGATCTGCCCTATGTGGAATATTGTCAATCTGGCAGCAAATGGCAATGGATAATGGCGGGATTGCATGATGGCCCTTGGGAGTTCTCTATTTAAAGATATGTGGTATTCTGCTCACATTTCCTTGGCTAAATCAGACCACGAAGGTGATCCTGGTTTTGGTGGGGTAAGCAGTGCCCCGTCGTCTCTCCATCCCTGCATGGAGAGGGGCATTGAAAATCACAGGGCTGGACCTGAAGAATGAGGTAAGGAGAAAACTCCACAAAGAGGAAGGGTAGGTAGCAAGTATTTGAGAACAACCATAGAGTCAATTTCAGAATCCAGAACCACAACATATTTTTTTTAAAAAGTTATATTTAAATAGTAGCTAATAAGGGTTTAAACTATTGAAACACCAAAAACTGGCTTCTATCAATTTCCTAATTAATTACAGAAAAATGTTTCAAATACATATCTTTAAAATTGAAATCAAATAATGGTAGAATGGAACAAAGGAAGGAAGGGAACAAAGGAGGAGGGCAGTGAAGGGAGGGGAAAGGAGAGAGAAAAAAATTAAAGAGAGAGGGAGAAAGGGAAAAAAGTTTTCACAGATGTTTCAGGCTGACTAACTTTTTTTTTGTAACTCTGGGATCTAGCAGTTTCCTTAGATGTGGAATTTTCAATGCTTAAACCAGGAAAGCCTAGATAAATTGAGATAGATGGTTTCTATATTTATACATGACTTTCATGAAGAAAGAATGTTCATAGAGAATAGGCATGAAGGAGAATAAATTGTGAGTTTGCCTGCCACAGATTCACATATGATAAAAGAAGACATAATATTCTTGGGTCAGAGACAAAAGCCTTAGTCAGAATATGGAGTTTCTTATGCTTAGCCAAAGTCCCAATCCTACAGGTGATAGGAAAAAATATAAGGGTTTCTTTGTAACAGACAAGGAACTCTGAGCTTGGATAACCCAGAATATTGTTAAATTTATTTTTAACTGATACATGGAAACATAAAAATTATGCACATCACTGGAGAATCAAGTAATGTTCTGACATACATATGTACAATGCTTAATGCTTAAATCAGGTTAATCATGTCCATCTCTTCAAACATTTTTCATTTATTTATGGATAAAACTTTCAGATGTCTTTCTTTTACTTTTTGGAAATGTACAGTATGTTATTTTTATCTGTAGTCATGCTACTGTGAAATGGCACTGGGACTTCTTGCTATTATCTAATGGTAGCTTAGTACACATTGATCCGCCCTTTACATTCCCCACTCCACTCTCCAGCTTCTAGTAACCTCCTTTCTCTTCTCAAGGTCTATGAGGTCAACTTTTTAAGACTCCACATAGGAGTGAGATCATGTGGAACTTGTCTTTTCGTGCTGCATTATTTTACATAACATAAGATCTCCAGTTACACCCATGTTATAGCACATGGCAGCATTTCATTCTCCTTTTTTAGATGAGTAGTATTCCATTGTGAATATGTCCCACATTTTCTTTATCCATTCATCAGTTGGTAGTTACTATGGATATTTCCATTTCTTGGCCGGTGTGATTAGTGCTATAGTGAACAAGAGGGTGCAATTGTCCTTTAAACATACTGATTTTATTTCCTTTGTATGTATACTCAGTGGTCAAATTGCTCTATCACTTGGTAGTTTCGTTTTTAATTTTTTACTATTTTCCACAAAGGCTATACTAATTCACATTTCCAACAGCAGTGTAGAGTGTTCTTTTTTTCCATGTCTTTGCCAGCACTTGTTATTTCTAGGCTTTTTGATAATAGCATTCTTACCAGGATAAGGTAAGAACAATCTCATTGTGGTATTGACTTGATTTCTCTGATGAGTAGAAATATTAAAAAATATCTGTTGATCATTTTTATTTCTGCTTTTGAAAAAGGTCTATTTAGAGACATTGCCCATTTTTAAATTGGGTTATTTGTTGCTCTTGTTTTTTTTTTTTTTTTTTTTTTTTTTTTTTTTTTTGCTATTGGGTTCTGGACTTCCTTATGTATTCTGTATGTCAACCCCTTGACAGGTGTATAACTTTTGAATATTTTCTTCTATTCTGTAGGTTGTTTCTACACATTATTGATGGTATCCTTTGTTGTGCGGAAGTTTTTTTGGTTTCATATAATTCCATTTTTCTCTTTTTGCTCTTGCTTCCTGTGCTTCCTTTTTTTTTGGGGCGGGGGGGAGTTGTCCTAAGAATCTTTGCACATTCCAGTGTCCTGAAGCACATCCCCTGTTTTCTTCCAGTACTTTTATGGTTTCAGGTCTTTAAGTATTTAAACATTTTTCAATTGCTTTTTGTAACTGATGAGAGGGTTTATATTTATTCTTCTACCTGTGGTTATTAATTTTCCCAGAACCATTTATTGAAAACACTCTCCTTTGTCATATGTATGTTCTTAGCACCTTCACTGACAATCAGTTGTCTGTACATGCAAGAGACATTGTGTTCTATTGGTCCATGTGTCTGTATTTATGCCAATTCTGCAGCATCGTAGTATATTTTGAAGCTAAGTAGCATAATGGCTCTTCTTTTGGAGAACTAAGTCTTTAAACATCCAAAAAAATCCAGTTGATATTGCTCCAGATAAAAACACTATTTTTATTACATAATAAGTTAGTGTACCGACCCTTGACTCTGGGTAAAAAAATATCATCACTGCCTTTCAAGGCTTTTTCCTGAAAAACAACAACAACAACAAAAACACTTATAAGAATCTAGTCCAGAATAAAGATAATCAGTTTTTCTGTCAGCAAGACACATAGAAATGGGCCAGACCCATGGAGAATTGTCTCCTAACAGTTTTGATATCTACAACTGTTAGGGGATGTAGTTCAGCAATTTGATGGGATATTGAGAGAGAAAAGTCAACATTCTGTCTTTTGTAATTTAATTATTCAAGGTATATATATATATATATATATAATATATATATATATATATATATATATAAAGAAGAGCTATACTAGAAGTTAGGACAAGAGTTTAGGAAAAGTAAAATGGCCTTTAGGCATCTATAAGTGAGTAATATAAATATATTAGAATAGTTAATTTGGGGATCTGTAGTACGTGGAACAACTAGAGTTATATGCTCACAAATCATTGTCCAAACTGACTGTCATCCACACAGGAGTAGTGCTTATCCATATAAAAATAATAAAGACGACTTCTAGATCTGTCTATATATTGCTCATAATATAAGAGCAAACCCTATGAACATGGGTAGACTTCTTATTTTCTCTGACTTAGAGGCACTTCTGGGGGACTAGAACACAGACTGTCAGGCCCAAGAGAGTGTAGACTCAACACCTTCCTTCCAGTCCTGTGCTACCTTCACAACCAAACTTCTCTGGCTGTTCACTTGCCTGAGACCATATCATCAGCTGCCCAAAGACTCTTTCATTGGCTTTTAGTAAATAGGAATATTACTGAGTACCAGAGTCACTCTTTTGTATCTTTTGAATTCCTAGTTTTAATATGATTTTTCCTATCTATTAATAGACACAACATATAATAAGGCAGTGGTTCTCAATAATAGGCATTTTTTGCAACCCTCCCTTTACCCCCAGCAAGGGACATTTGGCAGTAACTGGAACCATTTTTGGTTGTCAAAACTTGCTTTAGGGGCTGGAGCTGTAGTTCAGTGGTAGAGCACTTGCCTTTCATGTGTGAGGTACTGGGTTCGATCCTCAGCACCAGATAAAAATAAAGAAATAAAGATAGGGTATCCATCTACAACTAAAACATATTAAAAACAAAACTTGCTTTAACATCTGGAGACATTTTCATTTGTTCTAACCTAGTGGGCAGAGGTGAAAAATGGCATAAAATGCTACACTACATAGTAGAGTCTCCCACGGCAAAGAAGCATCTGGCCAAATTGCTAATAAGGACCAGGTTAAGAAACCACACTGTAAAGTTTAACATATTGTTAGCCACTTATAATTAAATAAAATATTTATTTTAACTCTGTCATGTGAGCATATATAATTGTTCTCATGTGTCATTTGGTTGCTTCTTCACTATTGGTTGTATGTATGATTTTATAGGAGGGTATCATAGATTTCTTTACTTTAAACCTCTGACCAGTAAATCAAAAGAAAAATTGCCTTTTATTTGAAATTGATTTAAACTATGAAGGAGTTTGTACTATTGTATGTTTGGCCAGTAAAACCTTTTTTGCTGCATCTATTTTAGTAAGACTGAATTACTAAGATTGAGTCAGGAAGAAGTTCATGAGGTGCTTTCTTTTAGTGGACTTAAATTTTTAAAAATGGAGTTAAAAATAGTCCTAAAATCTCAATAACCCAAGGACTATTCCTATAATTTATTTGCCATGTAAGTTGCTTTATGATCTGCTTTGTATATGCTGACACTTTAATTATTAAATGTTTCTCAGGTCATCATATTTTATCATGGAGCACCAAAATCTTTAAAATGTATTCCATTCAGCATGTACTTGGGTAATAAGTAACCAAGGAGCTATTGTTATTGGCAGATGAAACCAACAAAAATATAATTCAAGGATACAAAGTTTTATGGATGGCTTAGGATGTCTGGCTGCTTAGAATCTATAGTTGCATGTCCCAGTGGTGACTACTTTGAGAAGGCAGAGTTTCATTGTGTTAATCTACTTAGACAACAATCTAATTGCCAGTCCTTCTCCTGAAGCAATAGGTTTCATTTGAATCTGACATTCCATCTGTTAATCTCCTTGAAATTTCAGATAAACAAACTGAAAGAAATCAATCACTACCCCACAGCATGCTCTCAGAATTTCAGGGATTCCTAGGAGGCAACAAAATTGAGTGTGATCACCAATCTAAAATTGCAGTTCAATTACAAGGTAGGAAGAGAATAGAAATAAGATGAGTTATCAATATTTAAACACATATATATGTATATGTGTGTGTGTGTGTGTGTGTGTGTGTGTGTGTGTATATATATATATATATATATATATATATATATATATATATATATATATCTCCATTTGTGAATGATTTTCAGACTCTGCAACCAGTATGGTTAAATTTCCTAAGTTGTGATAACATTTTGGAAGTTGTTGTGAATACTGTTAGTGCCCTACCCAGATCTCATTTCCAGGAGTGGATCCATACTTAGCAGTTGGGAATATTGCCTGCTCACAACTCAGAGTGACGTGTTCTCAAGAGAATCTTCTTGAAGCCAATGGGGCCTGTCAGGAGGCCTCTGTGAGAAGTCCCCCATGGCCATGTCTGACTGTCACTGGGACATGACAGTTTGGACCCCTTGCATCTAGGGTTACTCTAGAGTATAACTGATGTAGACATCAGGCTTGAGAGATTCTATATCAGAGACCACATTCTTGTTGAGGTTCCTTATCCTCCATTAACCTGCTTTCCTTGCTCATTTCTCCTGGAAGTATTCCTCTAATTAATATCTCTCTCCTTCCCTCCCTCTCTCTCTTTCTCTTGACAAACCCAGAGGTGCTTAACCACTGAGCCACATCCCCAGATCTTTTCATATTTTATTTAGAGACAGAGTCTTAAGTTACTCAGTGTCTCGCTAAATTACTGAGATTGTCTTTGAACTTGAAATTCTCCTGTTTCAGCCTCCAGAACCACTGGGATTACTGATGTGGGACACCAGGCCAGATAATTAATCTCTTTAATAAGAGTCCCTATCTCAGGCTATACTTATTGAGAACTATACTTAAGCTCTCAAAATATCTAATAAAAATAGGGATATTATTTATTTATCTATCTATTTATTACTGTTTGTCCTCAAGAAAATTCTAATATCAGTAGTTAATATTTATGTGTATTTTCTCTATGCCAGGCATTACACTAATTATTTAAATATACCATCTGAATATATATTTCTTAAAGCACTCTAAGATGTATTTGTTAATTTTTTTTATTTTGTAGGTAAATAAACTGAGACAAACAAAAATTAAGTTACTTGCAAAATAAATGAATAAATAAATGAAGTGCACATTATTCACATGCTACACGAATGTTTTATGTTTTATATGCAAAATAAGTAAATTTGAGCTTTAAATGAATATTTAACTGGCCTTTGTTAAGATACCAGTTATAAGGAGAAAATATGTGGTAAGTATCTTAGAGAACAATAAGATGGACTCAGGGGAAATTGATGTATTCGTGTGTGTGTATGTGTGTGTGTGTGTGTGTGTGTGTGTGTGTGTGTATGTATTTACTGGCAGTGGGGGTGATGGAGATTGCTTGCTAGTTTTTGGAGCCATCACTATTAAGATGACATAAGAACTGAGGCATGACACAAATTAGAGTGATTTTTGCAAATATCATGAATAAAGGCATTTTGGGCAATGGAACAACAAATTCAAAGGCCCTGAGGTGGGAGCAGATTAGGTGTGTTTAGGGGAGCATAAAGAGGTTGTAGAGGATTTGGCAAGGGTGAAGACGGAGAAGTATGAGGACAGAGAAGATGTTTTCATTAGTATGAGCTACACTTCAGTCACATGGTGAGCATAACAGGGACATACCTTGCATGGATCCCTCAGGTTTCTGTGTATTTCTGGGGCAGATGAAGAAGCAAACAAAACATTTAGGAGATCCGCAGATGATTAGTCATTCAGGAGAGAGAAAAGAAGTTAACTTGGGTTAATGTGGTAATATGGAAATCTCAAGAAGAGCTCAAATTCTAGATAGACTTTGAATCCAATATTTATTTGTATAAAAAGTTAAGCAAAATTATTTCTCCTAGTCAGCTGCCTTGATACTTTCTTTGAGGGAGGCACCTGCCATTGTTGAGACTCCGTCTTAATAACCTTTCTTGGCCTGTGGTGTGAAATATAGAGCTCAGGTTATGGCTGACTGCCAGGATTCCAGGCAAGAAAGAAGAAACTCTGCATAAATAAAATGAGAGGAATTAGCACCTGTGGTATGGGGCAGGTATGGGTTTAAGAAAGAGACCAAGATTTGGAGAAGAGAGCCAGATGACAGAATGCAGATTGTTACACCAGGGATTCCTCCCTGCTGTTTCCTAAACCCTCAGTGTTCCTAAAACATTCTTGAGGTGATTGAATTTCTTGTGGAGAGGCAGCTGTTTCAGAATCAGGCTGAGATAGGGATGAAGCTGAGGCAGCATCAGGGACCACACAGTGGAGAGGCCTCTAGCAGACCTAGGGTTATTTGAAACTTATGGAATACTCAGTGAACCGAATTCATTAGTCACTTTGTTAGACTGCTTTCCACCAAATCCCATAGAAATCTCACACAGGAATATGCCTAGTGGTTCTATTGTTCATAGAAAAGAGACATATTTTTCGAGTGGGCATTTATAACTGGATGCTTTACGTTCTAAACTTTCTGATTCTGTTTCATACTGTACTCATCATTGTATCGCTCTTCTCTGTCCCCATCTCTGGACCATGGAAGGAAGTTCCCAATAGCCTCTTCTCTGAAATTGGACTCTCTATAGGAAAAAATTGTGGCATGGAAATAAATGCAAGCTACCATCTGAAGCACTGAAGCAATTTGCACCAAATTCATTGTGGGAAGAGGGGATTAGGGAAGCTTCCATGTTAAAAATTATAGGGAATATTTATAGATAGCTGAATAATATGTATACAAAATTAGCATTATTTTAGATCATTCACTTGACATCCTTTATTAAGATAGAGGGAAATTCACACAAACATCATATATATAATAGCTGCCAAAGTTTTTAAATAAACTGTATATTTTTGTGGTAGTCTACAATAGGTGATAAGAGGGAAACTGAAGTTTATTGCATGCCCATGTCTAAATGTATAAAATTTCAGCTTGACACTTATTGAGCAAAATGAAGTGACAAATCTAGTTAATTTTCAACTGTGATTTGCTGTCATGACATATGCATGAATTTAATCAACTGTAATACAGAGTAAATATATCTTCTATAATCTTATATTTCTAAAGAATTTACAATAGATCCTGATTGATTGTGAGGGGGGGAAAAGTTTTTTAAATTATTTCATAAAAGTTTCAAAAGTGCTTGATATTGGTTTGCTTTTAAATGAGACATCATACTATAAGGAAAATTTTTATTTTTATGACATTTAAAAAACAGCAGGCATTTAGAGTATGCATTAATTCCAGTCATGTTTATGTTGATTTTCTCAGTGAAATCCAATATCACAATCACATCATCAAATAATGAGATTCAAGAAAGCATTATTGCTAAAACAGGTAGCTCAGTGGGATCAAAATAAATGCAAAAGAGTACAACTATTGTTTTCCAATAATGCCAAGAATGTAACAAATAATCTTGGTAGAAGAACAGAATGATATACTTTATAAATGCTTTTAATTTAAAATGATAAAATGTCTTTCCTATTACCTTTAAAATGATATATTTTGAAAGTCACAGCAGTAGCTTCAACCATCTTTAAAAAACAGCAGTTATTATTTATACGCTTACGCACACAAGGAACTTGGTGGGCAGTCTGAGACTATTTCAGCTGTTCTATGCACTGTAACTTCTTTTCACAAGAAGATGCCAATTTAATGCTTTACCATTGCAAAACCATTTAAGTGGTTGTTCTATTTATATGCACAGATACAGTTACTGTCAGTGGGATGAACAAAATCTCATTTTCTTACAATGCTACTAAAGGAGGAAAGCAAAATAAAAGTGCATAGAAAAATCTTATCTCCTGTTAATACTTTTATTCACATGTATATTAAACAGTAGGAGTTGGACTACTTAATATTTGACCTTGCTAAATTTTATACTCAATTTGCCCATTCAAGAGTTCTTACAATAGCCAAAATGCAAAACTTAAGAGGTCATAATAAACTCCCTTATTTAATAGATATGTAGAATTATTATCAATGTATCCTATGTTGGAAACACTAGTTTTCTTTCGTTTATAACAATTACAGTCTTATACCTGTTATTGATTTCTTTATATGCTCATTGGCCTTAAGCATGTCATTTCATTTCATTACAAGTGGAAAACATAATTAACAAGACATTACAAAAGATTGTTAAGTCCACTGAACAAAAAAAAGCAAGAGAGAAGGTGAATAATGTAGATAAGTTTTCCTGTTGGATTTGATTTCCTTTAGCATTTCTTTTATATAAATACATATATGCTAATGTTTAAATACTATATGTAAATTTATAAGAAATATTAAATGCCCACCTATAAGTATGAAAAAATGCACTGCTCTTTGAGAAAGTTTTTTTTATAAGTATACTAAATGTTATTAATATATAATATACATTGTAATTTATCTAGGAAAAATGTATATATATGTAAATGCTTTAAACAGGTGGATATATTCACATATAAACATAATATGTTTTAAAGGATAAGATAAATATAGAGCATATATGTTAACATATTTATAATATATTAAAAATATTTATTTTAATAAATATTAATGCTATAAAACATGTTTATAATATATTTTAAGCATATACTTTATAATATATTTGCAGTTAATTATTATTCATATATAACCTTTATATATTCATAATATATATATACAAATATAAAATTGTTATGGTTTAAACATGAGGTGTCCTCCAAAAGCTCATATGAAACAAGGAAAGTTCAGAGGTGAACTGATGGGGTTTATAGGGCCTTAACCTAACCAGTGCTTTAATCCCTTGAATAGATTAACTGGGTAGTGTCTGTAGGTGAATAGTGTGTGGCTAGAGGAGGTGGGTTACTGAGAGGTATGACTTTAGGATTGATATTTTATCCCTGGTGAGTGGAGCATTAATTGTCATATCCTGAGCTACTTTCCTCCATCAAGCCCCTCAGCCTTGATGTTCCTGATGCCTTTATGTTTGGCACAGAGCAATGGAAACTGATACCTGTGGACTGAAGCCTCTGAAACTGAGTTGCAAATAAACTTCTCTAAAATTGTTCTTGTCAAAGTCTTTTGGTCACAGTGGTGAAAAAGCTGACTAAAATAAAAACCTTTATAAAACAACATCATTACATTTTTCAACATTTATGAATTTTCTAATTATGAGCATTTAATACAAAAGTCTCTAAAATTTTTGTGTCCTTTTAAGTTTTGTGTGAGTACCACCACTAATCTAGAATACATTAACATAAATTAATGATGGAAACAAGAAATATTTATTTTTATTTTTTTATTTAATTTAATTTGTTATACATGCTTGCAGAGTGCTATTCCTTTCATATTACATATAAAGAGCACAGTCTTCCAGTCACTGGTTTTACACAAAGTATTTTCACACCATTTGCGTTTTTATACATGCACTTAGTGTATTGATGTCCAACAAGTCAAAGAGAAATTGAATGAAGAATAAGGGGACAATAACTTCTTGTTTAATAATCCTGCATAAATATTTCACCCATTAAAAAAGCCATTTTCTATTTCATCTCAGAAACAGATGATTTTTGTTCATATTATCACATGGGTGAAATTTCTTCCTGTAAATAAATTTCTTTGAAAAATAATTTATTACACACTTGCACTATCCTAAACTATAGGATATAGTGACTTTCATTGCAATCCACATCCTATAAAATTCACTTTGCTGTTTCAATATTCAGGAAGAAGACAGGTGGAAATTTATTTTGTGATTGGAAACCAAAAGAGTCTCAGAAGTATCTTGTTTTCTGTATACGTAGATATTACAGACACAACCTTTCTTATCTAGTTGTTTACCAGTAAGAGAAAACATGCTTCAAGATGTGAAAATCTTTTTAAAAATTAGAACCTTACTTCAGTGCTGGTAAACATATCTAAACGACAGACCTGGCAGTGCTCAGTGCTTGCTGTTCACAGCAGTCTCACAGCTGCTTCAGTAATGAGAGCCCCCAGACACCTAACCATAGGCTCACAATATGTTCAGCCTCCTCTTTTAATATGCAAGTATCTGGAGACTCTTCTCAGTGTGATGTAATTTCTCTAGTTTTATAATGCATCATGCTGCTGGGATGACAGGGAACAAACAATGTGGACTAAAAGTAACTTTCTGAATGATGAATTTATGAAAAGAAGAGGGAAATGGTATTTGTTCTTTAGGAGCAAATGACATGTTAAAATTACTAAGGAATGTCAAAAGAAAACAATAATGTAAGTCTTATTTCCTTGTGTTATCTATATTGTCAATATTACTTCTCTCCATGATCATTCTCATATGTTCTATATCTACCACCAACTAGTAATTTATTCTGTAAAGTTGAATGCATTTAAAAAACTAACATTTTGTGTGATTAAAACTCAAGGCAATAAGCTATACATCTATTTTACATTTGTCTCCTGTTTTCCCAAAGGAGAAACATCATTCAAAAATAAACTGTTAAAATTAGAAGGACTTAAAATCAGCATATTACAGTAATGCATCCACATCAATGTTTATAGCAGCTCAATTCACAATAGCTAGACTATTGAACCAACCTAGGTGTCCCTCAATAGATGAATGGATAGAGAAAATGTGATATAAATACTCAATGGAATATTTAAAAAGGGTGAAATTATGGCATTTGCCAGTAAATGGTGGGAGTTGGAGAATATCATGCTAAGCGAAAAAAGCCAATCCCATAAAACCAAAGGCCGAATATTTTCTCTAATATGTGGACACTAATTCACAATAAGGCAGGTGGCACTAGGGAAAAATAGTGTTACCTTAGATTAGGTAGAGACAAAGGGAGGGAGGTGATGTGTGGATGGGAAAGATAGTGGAATGAAACAGACATTATTACTGTATGTATATATGTGACTAAAAGGCCAACACATTTCTGCAACACGTACACTTAGAAAAATGAGAAATTATATCCCATCTATGTATGATATATCACAGTGCATAAATGCATTCTATTGTCATGTATAACTAATTAAAACAAACATTTTTTTAAAAAAAGTAATTAGAAGGGATTTAGGAAACTATTTAGTTCAAATAGGGCATTCTTTAAGAGAAATTATGTTTCCTACTCTATTTCCTTTATTTTTTCTCTCTCTGTCTTCCTCTGTGTGTGTCTGTGTGTATCCATAATGTTTTACTTTATTTGTAAAAAAGATAAAATAAATAGCTCTGAACACATACAACACAGGAGTATGACCTAGGATTTAGATTTACCCATATCAAATGATTTGAGATATATATATTTACATTTGCATTACCAACAATTGTCTACTCTTTAAAAAATATTTCTTTTAATTAGTTATACATGACAGTAGAATGTACTTTGATACATTATATATAATGGAGTATAATTTCTCATTCTTTTGGTTGTACATAATGTAAAATCACACCAGTTGTATAGTTATACATGTACACCAGGTAATAATGTCTGATTCATTTTACTGTCTTTCCTACCCCCATACTCCCTCCCCTCCCTTCACTCCCCTCTACTTAATCTAAGTAACTCTATTCTTCCTTAGCCCTTCTCATTGTGAATTAACATTGGCATATCAGAGAAAATATTTGGTTTTGTTTTTTGGGGATTGGCTTATTTCTTTTAGCATGATACCCTCAAACTCCATCCATTTACTGGTAAATGCCATGATTCCATTCTTCTTTAAGGCTGAGTAAAATTCCATTGTGTATATGTACTACATTTTTTTTATCCATTCATCTGTTGAAGGGCATGCAGGTTGGTTCCATAGTTTAGCTATTGTGAATTGAGCTGCTATAAACATTGATGTGGCTGCATCACTGTAATATGCTGATTTTAAGTCCTTTGGGTATAGACTGAGGAGTGGGATAGCTGGGTCAAATGGTGGTTCCATTCCAAGTTTTCTGAGGAATCCCCATACCACTTTCCATAATGGTTGCACCAATTTGCATTGCTAGTGGCAGTAGTTTTGATTTGCCTTTCTCTAATAGCTATAGATGTTGAATATTTTTTTCATATATTTTTGATCGATTGTATTTCTTCTTCTGTGAAGTGTCTGTTCAGTTACTTAGCTCATTTATTAATTGGGTTATTTGTTTTGTTGGTGTTAATTTTTTGAGTTCTTTAAATATCACAGAGATTAATGCTATGAGATGCTTGTGGTAAAGATTTTCTCCCATTCTGTAGACTCTCCGTTCACATTGTTAATTGTTTCCTTTGCTCAGAAGATTTTTAGTTTGAATCCATCCCCATTTATTGATTGTTGAAGTTACTTCTTATGCTTATGAGTCTTATTAAGGAAGTCAGATGCAAAGCTGACATGGTGGAGATTTGGGCCTCCACCTACATGGTGGAAATTTGGCACAGGGTTTCTGATCTAGTGCCAAAGTTTTCGATCCACTTTGAGTTGAGTTTCATGCAGGGTGAGAGATAGGGGCTTAATTTTATTTTGTTACATGTAGATTTTCAATTTTCCCAGCACCATTTATTGAATAGGCTATCTATTTTCCAGTGAATATTTTTGGCGCCTTTGTCTAGTATGAGATAGCTGTAATTATTTGAGTTTGTTGATGTGTCTTCTATTTTGTACCAAAGGTCTACATGTCTGTTTTGGTGCCAATACCATACCATTTTTGTTACTGTGGCTCTGTAGTATAGTTTAAGGTCTGGTATTGTGATGCCTCCTGTTTTACTTTTCTTGATAAGGATTGCTTTAGCTATTCTGGGTCTTTTATTTTTCCAGATGAATTTATTATTTCTTTTTCTAATTCTAAGAAGAATTTCATTGGGATTTTAATTAGAATTGCATTAAATATGTATAATGCTTTTGGTAATATGGCCATTTTGACAATATTAATTCTGCCTATCCAGGAGCATGAGAGTTCTTTTCATCTTCTAAGGTCTTCTTTAATTTCTTTTGTTAGTGTTCTGTAATTTTTATTGTAGAAGTCTTTCACTTCATTTGTTAGATTGAATTGATTCCCAAGTATTTTATTTTATTTTTTAAGCTAGTGTAAATGGTGTAGTTTTTCTTATTTCTCCTTCAGTAGATTTGTCACTGAAGTATACGAACACATTTGATTTACGGGTGTTGATATTATAACCTGCTCCTTTGCTGAATTAATTTGTGAGTTTTAGAAGTTTTCTGGTGGAGTTTTTGGATCTTCTAAATATATAATCATGACATTGGCAAACAGTGATAGTTTGAGTTCTTATTTTCCTCTGTGTATCCCTTTAATTTCTTTCTCCTGTATAATTTCTCTGGCTAAAGTTTCAATGACAATATTGAATAGAAGTGGTGAAAGGGGCCATCCTTGTCAGGTTCCAGTTTTTAGAAAGGATGCTTCAATTTTTCTCCATTTAGAATGATGTTGGCCTTCAGTTTAGCATATATAGTTTTTACACTTTATATTCTTACTATCCCTAGTTTTTCTAGTGTGTTGAACATGAAGAGGTGCTGTATTTTGTCAAATACTTTTACTGAACCTATTGAGATGATCATATGATTCTTGTTTTTAAATCTATTGATGTGATGAATTATGTTTATTGATTTCCATGTGTTGAACCAACCTTGCATACCTGGGATGAACTTGTCTAACATTTGAAAACAGACTTTTAAGCTGTTTTTTTTAACCAGGAATGATGGTATATTGGATCATCTTATTTCTGGTCTACCCCATTTTGATCTATCTGATTACTCTTTACATACAAAATACTTATTCTTTATTATGTCATTATTAAAATTGTTGAATTGTTTGAACATGTACAGCATTTTCAGATATTGTGTATATTTTAATTTGATAAATTATTTGTGTATGCCACTAGCCCATGAGCAGACGTTTAATGTTTATCATTTTGTACTAGGTTCTGTGCATTTGATAAATATTTTTAATTTCCAATGGCAATATTAAGAAAATAACTGTTGAGATATTATTTGAAGTTTTTTTTACCCATTCTCTTGGTCTTCTCATAACACTATCATTCCATTGATGATTAGGCAGCAACTGCAGAATCCTATAAATACCACTTTCAAGAGCAAACTGATATTGTTGAGAAAAGTGTCAAAACAATATTTTGAAAATTATAGCAGGGTCAATATCCCTGAAATTCATAGTGCTTTGGATTTGCAAATACCCAGTTCTGTGTAAAGAAAGTAAAATAAGGTATGTTTATGATGAACACCCAAAAGTCTGCATACAATTTTAATCTTGAATCTATAGAGTTGGAAATAATTCAGAAATTAGCCGGGCGCGGTGGCTCACGCCTGTAATCCCAGCACTTTGGGAGGCTGAGGCAGGAGGATCGCGAGTTCAAAGCCAGCCTCAGCAGTGGCGAGGCACTTAGCAACTCAGTGAGACCCTGTCTCTAAAAAAAATACAAAAAAAGGGCTGGGGATGTGACCCAGTGGACGAGTGCCCCTGAGTTCAATCCCTGGTACCACACACACACACACACAAAAAAAAAAAAAAAAAAAAAAAAAAAAAAAGAAATTATATAAGAATTTCTTGAGCAGATTACATGGAAATTCCAAAGGTGGAACACTTTTGAGAACTAGACTGGTGAATTTGTTTTGAAATGCTAGGTCACTAAGTCAGTATCCTTTGTCTTTATGTTACCATTAGGCTAGAAGTTAGGAGAAATGGGAGAAGGAAAATGCTGAAGTGAATGAATGATTATTTGACAAACATGGACATTAAAGAAAAAAGTGATCAGATCACAAATTGTGAAGATTATAATTTATGTAACCATTCATTACCAATATATTTGAGCTCAGGTAAATTATTATAAAACAGTAAATGAACTTACATTTAGAATATAAATTTAAAAATATCTAACCATAAAATGGGAATCAGTAGAAGGAGACACATTCATGAACTCTGAACCATTGTGTTTGTATCCAGAGGTGCTTTTTAATCTCTTTACATAGTCTCATAATAATCATTTACTTTTTAATTTCTGACTCTTTCCTATATGACTACATCCCAAATTATTATCTTTTTCCTGATTTCTCACTCACATGATCTAGCATCAAGTGATAGGATTCCAACTCTAACTTACATAAAGTGACCACTAAATGGCCATTTTGATTCCTTCCTATCAAATAAACTAAGATTGCATGACTGTGTGTGGGGTGGAAAAAGACATGTGGGTTGCACATTATAGACATAAAGGCTGGCATCAGGTTATCAGGCATGAAAAATCTTCAATTCAGAGGACAATAGCTGAACAAGACCCTAAGATATGTTAATTGAAATTTTATGATGTCATTCTCTTCAGGGAATTGGAAAAAAATATTTAAGTCTATAGTCTACTATAGAAAACACAAATATTATAAGCATTTCAAATTATATTTGTAGGAAGGATGTTTTCTTTTTTATCTTGGTTAAACTTCATTATTGTCCCTAATCCCCAAAACAAATCTTATGAACTCAATCTTTGTTAATAGTGAGATTTTTTTCCCCAATTTACTTATGTTAATTTAACAATGGGTTTTATTTTTTCCACAACTGACTTGAACATTTTAACATTTAATTATTCTAAATTACCAGTTAATTTAGGCAAAAAAAAAAAAAAAAAAAAAAAAAGCATTGGTTCAACCATTTTGATCATAAAGGATAATAATAGTAGCCTAGTTTTATAATAATGTACCACTCCATGAATTAACATAAATGTTATGATTGGTATATGAGTAGATACAAATAAAATGTGATTTGCAATAAAGATCTAAGTGTAGAAATATAGCATAATTAAATCATTAAAATAATTAAGGGCTGGTTATGTAGCTCAGTGGTAGAATGCTTGGATAACATATGTGAGGCCCTGAGTTCCACTCCCAGCACAACAAAGAAAAAAGAGAAAGCGATATAAACATCCTAGTTTTACTTTCAAGCTTTATAATCAAAACATATATCTGAACATGTAGATATTTATTAACTGGTGTGGTAATAGGAATAAATCAATTTTAAATCTATATTGTAGATATACCTACAATATGAAATATATGTCATAAAGCTCAAGACTTTACAATAGAGTAGTCAATAAAGCTTAGGAAATACTTTATTGACACATAAATATACTTAAGAAATGATGGTGATAAGGATAAATTTAATAATTCCTTTTCTAACACAGTGATTATTTTTAGATCTTCAAAATCTAAAATTGAAAATTAATTAAATGTGACATATTCAAATTTTCTGAAGACCTAATGAATTTGTCTGCATTTGTATATAATATCACAAATATAAGAAAGTCATATGTATATAAGGGATAAATAACTCTGAAGTAACATTGAGAGAGCAGAGGGATAGGACTAGGAATCTCATTTGTGAATTTTTGTCCAATGTCTATAAGATTATCCTGCAAAATCTTCAAGAAGGAGGCAATTACCTATATATCTCCACAATAAAGATAAAGCATTCAGTAGAATGAGTGATAGTAACCAGGGAGGTAAATGGGTTGTCAAACTCTGTCACCTTATCACTGAGGATTTCCTACATAAAAATGACAGGGAGGAAATGTGATGGCCTTAGACTTAAATGATAGTGGAGCAAAAAATAGAAAAGGATAATCACCTCTATACACTGAATTTGATTCATTCCTCAGTGTGGGAAGGTGAACTGTCTTACAGGTGACCAAGGTGTGTAATGTTACAGGCTCAGAATAGTAAAGATGGCACATTTGTATGTTGTATTGGTGGAGAGTGATCATCATTTTTTCAGAAGAATATTAATGCTATTCCTCTTATAAAGGAAGCTTCAGAGTGGGAAAAAAAAAATTGTGGCAGTTGCCCAAGGGCCGCCCTGTGTTGAGGGCTGCCCCTTCTTTCAGTGCAACAGACAAGTGGGGTTGCTCTACCATTCTGCCAGAAAGCCAGCTCCCATGCATAAAGGCACTGCATATACAGGAAAAGAAACAAACACCTGGCTACAGAGTTAAAATGTGACCAGGGAAGATTAGTAGCCATTAGTCTATTAGTATCTTTTTCAAATTAGTCATGGATGAATTAGTTAGAAACTTTGTTTAAAGGGGAATGAACCCCAAATAAATACAAGTAAACAGAGGAAAGCATTAAAGAGTGTGCTGAAAATAAGACATTGATAAATACTGGAGGATGAGCCTTGCGAAGGCATATTTTTATGGAAAAATGAATACATATGTTGGCTCCACTAAATTGTTTTGGTATGTGGGGCACAAATTGTTTGTAGAAGCTGTTTTAGATAGCTTGATCAAAATACCTAATAAGAACAACACAGAGGAAGAAATGTTTTATTTTGGCTCATGTTTCCAGAGTTGGCCACAGTTGGCCAACTTCATAGCTCTGGACCTAAGGAGAGGCAGAACACCATGCTGGAAGGTCATGGTGGAAGAAAATTGCTTAGTTCATTACATTGAGGAAGCAGAGATAAAGAGATCCACTCAGCAGGGACAAATTTATAAATTCCAAAGGCACAGTCCCAATAACCTATCTACTCTAGCTGTACCCTACCTGCCTACAGTTAGCACCCAGGTAATCCATATCAGTGGGTTAATCCACTAATCAAGTTTCATATTCTTAATCAAGTTATATCTTTCATATTCTAATCATTTTACCTCTGATATCCTTTCCTTGTCTCACACATGAGATTTTGGGGGATGAGCTTTTGGGGGATGCCTCATATAAACCATAACAGATAATAGAAAATCATAAAGCTTTACTAATAGATTAAAAATCAGAATGTAAGGGTGTTCCTGAAGAAAATCTCAAGTCAGGTTTTTGTAAGGATCAATGAAAAGTAGAGTTGAGAAGATGATGTTTTAAATGAGATGAACTTACCTAAGGATAAGAAGTGTTTATCTCTCCTATGTCCAGGAATTTTCTCACATTCTGCTGTTCCTTCCAATATGCTGACTTGTAACATGCATTCTGAAAACAAGATTAAATAAAAATAAGGGTAAATACCAAAAGAACTGAGAATAAATTATTATTGTAGCAACAGAGTGTTCATTTTATACTAGCTATTTTATTAATCATGTTAGGCAGCCTGTTCCTTCTAGTTTAATTATAAAGAGTGATTCAAATAAAAGGATGCAGAGAAGAAGCAAATTTATACAAATTTCATGACACTGCTCTTCACATCTTTCCACTGTTAAATACCTGAAGTGTCAAAAAAATTTTAATAACACATAATCCTTCAAACTAAACTATTATCCTACATGTCCAAAGGAGCTGGCACAGACACAAGTTTTAACCCAGGATGGAGAGCAAGAACCTGGCAGGAAGGAGGGGGGGAATGATGAAATCTCACCTCTAACTTGCTTCTGATTTGAAGTCTCTATATGCCTCATATAAGTGGAAGGATACATTATTTGTCTGTTTGTAATTAGCTAATTTCAGTTGATATGGTCCCCAAGGTTAATTCATGTTATAACACTCAACAGAATTTCCTTCTTTTTTAAAGGTGAAAAAATGTTCCATTATGTAATAGCAAATTTTGCCTATCCACTCATTCATCCATGGATATTTGGGTTGCTTCCACCATTTGGCTACCATGAATAATGTTACCATTAACATATGTACAAAAATAACAGGTCATGCTCTTGTTTTCAGCTTTGAGGGGCATGTACACAGAAGTGAAATTGCTGGATTATACAGTAATTCTTTGTTTGATTTTTAAGAAACAACCATATCATTTTAAATTCCCCATAGCAATATACAAGTGCTCCAATATTTTTATAAAATTTTGTTACTTTCTGTTTGTGTACATTTATTTATTCATATAATAGTCATCCTAGTGGATGTGAAGTAGTTTATAATAATGATTTTAATTTTCATTTTCCTAATGGTAATTTTTGTTGAACATCTTTCCATGTGTACATTGATATTTATGTATCTTCTTCAGATAAATAGCTATTCAAATTCTTTGTCCATTATTAAAATTGGATTGTTTATTTTTGTTTTTGAATTACAAAATTATCCTCTTAGTTATGGTAAAAGTTATACATATCTAACTTACTAAAATCTACATTAAATTCAACATTTTACCACTTTTTGTTCAATCTAATGACATTATGGCATTTGTAAACGTATTTTCAGCAACATTATTTGTAATAAAAACAACCAAAGACAAAAAGGTAACATTAAAAATTAATCAAAATCCTAATACTTCCAAAAGGGCACTTGTTAATGTTAATTAAATTATTAATTAAATAACTGCACCAAAATATTTTTGTAACATTAAATTAAACTATAACACTAAATTTTGGATGGCAAATCTTTCAAAAATATAGGAAATTAAATTGGAATAAATTTTAAGTGAACATTTTAGGATAAAAATGTGATAAATAGCATCATGTTGATTTTTTTTTTTTTTTTTTTTTTTTAAGAATTACTTTTCAGAAATGATTAGGTAACTGTCATGATAATCTCAATCTGTGAGGCCCTTTTTTTCCCCCTCTCCTTTGCTGTTCCTCCTGCCTTGTCATTTCAAAGGTATCTAATATCTACTTTGGGATAATTATTTAACAAATTCCAGGCTGAAAATGTGGAAACCAACTGAAGAAAATATGATACAGCCAGTATCTTTTCTTTTAATTGGCTTATTTCTTGAATGGTATTTTAGTCAGCTTTTTTGCCTCTGTGGCCAAAAGAACTGAAAAGAACAATTAGAGGAAGAAAAGTTCATTTGGAACTCACAGTTTCAGAGGTCTCAGTCTCTAAATAGCTGTCTCCATTGTTCTGGGCCCAACTCGAGGCAGAACATCATGGCAGAAGAATGTGATAGAGGAAGGAAGGGCAGCACATTCAATATGGATGAAATGTAAACCCCAAAGGCATGTCCCTAGGGACCCGCCTCTTCCAGCCACACCCTTGCTTATGGTTACCAACCAGTTAATTCCTATCAGGGGATTAATGTACTGATTAGGCTAAGGCTCTTATAACACAGTCACCTCACCTCTAAACCTTCTTGGATTGTCTCACACATGGACTTTGGGGACACTACATATCTAAGCCATAACACACAGATAAACAGGGGAAACAAAAAGACATCCATTCTAGTGCTGCAGGTGTGGGTTGAGCACTGGATGTGACCAGTGAAAGTGCACCTATGGCAAAAATGGGGAAATTGACAAAAGAGGAGAAGGAACTGTTTTCTTTTTCTTATTTTTGATTTTTGGAACTTGTCAAGTACCAACTGCTGTGTTTAGCATTTTACTTCTGTCCTCTCTAAGGCTCAAAGCTGGAATTTACACCTGGGTCTGTGAAACTCAAAAAACTCTGTGAGAGCTCTGGGGTGTTTTTATTTCAGCACTGCTTCCTGTAGTGAATTGCATAGTTGGCACAATCTTGGAAAAGTCTGCTCATCTAACTTGCAATTTACAATGAAGATAATTAAAAAATTGTTCACTGATCAGGAAAATATTTTATATATGCTTTAGAATGATGATTCAAATAAATTCTAATCAATATTTCCTAGGCATGGATGTTGAATATTGAAATTTTGAAACAATTGTGGCATTCTAGTGATATAATCTAAACTTTACAGAAATAGAAACTGAGTCGTAGAGCAAGAAGAATATTTTTAATTCTGCTTCAGTTCTCACCAGTACCACTGGTTCTTTATTCATTAAAAAAAATAAACATATGCAGAAGCAGCAAACCTTTACACTCTAAAATATATTATTAATTTTTAATAAGCATAAAAATGTATTTTTTCACAATTAAATATTCTTAGATATTTTATTTTAAATTTCCTGGCAGATGAGTTTTCAATTTACTTGAATACCCACCATTCAATGAGTATCTCAGTTAAAATTTATAAGGAGGAGTATTTTTTTCTAATAACATATTTAGATTTAAGTATTCAAATGAAAACAATGAAGATAATATGCCATGCCCAATGTATGGATTAGAGAATCCAACTATATTTTCAATAATGTAGTCACAATGATATACAGTGAGGGAAAAAGGATGAAATGAACAGCAAATGACAATATGAAAATTCCTCTTAAAAAACAAATCTATAGTTCATTCTTACCTTTAAAATATATGGTAGAACCACTTAAAATTAATATGAGTAAGGAATTAAATGGAAACTTATTAAAGAATATGGCCTTTTCTATGGATAATTGTTGCAAAAAAAGTATTCACTATACTTTCTTTAAGAGAAAACACTTTAAGCTCACTTGAATTAATTGCTGCAAAGTAAACTGTTTGTATTTATTATTGTTTATAATCAGTTACTTATCTACATTCTGTAAGTGTTCCTCAGCTGTATCTTTATAACTAAAGGGTGCAACCTAGTGTTAGGTTTACATTGTCTAATGCCCCATGTTTAAACCATTTTGAACTTAAAAGTATAAGGAATGACTAAGTTGTGAATCCATCTGCAAATAACCCAATTGATGCATATACATTATTATCCTTTTCCTAATCTAGCCAATAACCTAATCAAAGCAGACATAGTTTGACCCTATCATAGGTATAGATAATGGCAATGGCTTTGAGCCATTTTAACTTTATAGATTTAGAGTGATTTTCAAGACATCAGCCTTTTTACTAAGAATTATGGCAAAGTGATGAAAGACATTAGAGACAGAACTGTATTCTTATGACAGAATAAAAATTTTAAATTGTTTCTTTTACTGGAACAACATAGACTGTTCTTTGCAGCTTCTCAATGTGGCCTTTTACTGAACTCTGCACTCTAATTTAGACATTACAGGAATGATGTGTAAGCAGGGAAAAGTCATCTTCACAAGAGACTGTCACACCAATCCAGTTCACTCAAGGACAATGGAAAAGAGTTGGAGTACAAATATTCCAGACAATATAATTAATCTAGAAATTATGGAAGGATTTTTAAAATTTAAACAAGAAAAATATACTTGAAAAAGAATAGCTCTAAATGCATATATTCCATGCTAATCACAGACAGGTAGGATACCCTTTTCTTCTTTGTTTCTCAAATTCCCTTTGTTCACAGTATTTTTTGTACCTCATGAAAATCCTGAGTCAAAAGTATCCTGAGGCTGTTGCCTAGGGAGGAGTCAGCTCCTGGTGCCTTCTGCTTTACTGCTTCACTAACCTTCATCCACTGCAGGAATCTGGGAAATCTTCACTAATATGGATTTTGGCTGAAGTCACAGGTGAATGTATGCTAATGGAGTAGGAAAGATCACACATCTGGCATTCACTTCTGGTCAAATTGTGCTATGGCTTCAAATTTCCCTAAATGATAAGTACAGAAATCAGTATTTTGAACCCAAAATAATATAAAACAGTCTTCATAAACTGGTCATCTTTTCAATTATGGGAAACGTGTAGTTTAAAGATTGTAGAATTTAAAAACTAAGAATAACATTAAAATGTGAGATGGAAATTGGAGGGATGTTATACAGTTTCTCACTGAAGAAGTTGCCTCCAGATCTAATTTACCTCCCTGCAGCTGAACTTCATTTAATAGAGTAACATTTAAATCATTGCATTATTTAAAAAAAAAAATGAAAGAAAAAGAAGAATTTAAAAAGACAGTATAAAGACATCAGCAGCAGATAAGACCCCACAGTTTTTCTTGAAGAAATGGTATGAGAATTTACAAATTTACAAATAGATGAATACAATTCACAGGAATGATTTCAGAGTAAACAACAAACAGAAACAACAATAAACCTATACTTATATAATCTTAGGAAGCTTGGATACATTTTTTTTTTTCTTACAGAAACAACTAAGAACACATAAAAGCCTGGCTGTTTTGCTTGAAGCAGCCCAGTCATATCCAATCTCTTATTCTGACAAACGAGAAAACAGAGGCACATATAGGGGTTGTTTTGGCAGCAAAACTGGGACTAGACAACATCCTACATGATCCACCAATTCATTGCACACAGAAATTGGCACTTCAGTTCTAAGTCATATGTGACTCAATTAATTGGTCTATTCTGAAGATGTTTAAGCATTAGCCAGAGAATCTCCAGCACTGTCATATTTTGCTTCAGTATTCCTTGCTCTAAGAATCCCAAGCAACTTCAGATAATCAGCAAGGGGACACCTAAAAGATGGGCAATAGCTAGTATTTTAAATCATATTAAGTTGTAATACATGTTATCAACTCTTAACCCACCCTCCCATCCTTTGTGACAAAATTGTGTCAATCTCTCCTCTTTCTGCTTTTGCAACAGTCAAGCATATTCATTAATTGTTCAAAAAAGGCTGAAATATTTTCAGCTGATTTTCTCATTTCTGGATATTAGTTATGGGGAGCAGACATAGTGTGCTTAGAAAAGCACAGCTTGAGACATCATTTGTGGAAAGCACACTACATGTTACTCAACCATGGACACATCTGAGAATTGTATCAATAGTTGATTCCATTGTTATGTGAATATCACAGAGTATGCCTATAAAAACACAAGATCAAATTAAACACAAGAGTTTCAGTAAACATAAAAAGAAACAGAAAATGTATAAGGCTATGTAGGCATGAGAGGGCATATTGTTTTACACTAAACTTTTTATATGTAAAAATACTCTCTAAAATAACAACTACCGGGCGCGGTGGTGCAGGCCTGTAATCCCAGCTCTTGGGAGGCTGAGGCAGGAGGATCGCGAGTTCAAAGCCAGCCTCAGCAACGGCGAGGCACTTAGCAACTCAGTGAGACCCTGTCTCTAATAAAATACAAAAAAGGGCTGGGGATGTGGCCCAGTGGTCAAGTGCCCCTGAGTTCAATCCCTGGTACCAAAAAAAATAAGTAAGTAAGTAAGTAAATAAATAAATAAATAAATAAATAAAATAACAACTAAAACTAAAGCTCACTAACTACATTAACTAGTAGCAGAGTTGTTTTTCCTCATTATCAAGTACAATGTACTGTACATCATTGTAAGTGCTTTACTTTTATAATGGTAGTGTAGTAGGTATATTTACACCAGTATCAACACATCAATCTTACTATGAAGTAAGAATCATCACTAGGCATTCAATTCCATTATAACCTAATGTGACCAATGAAATAAATGTTTTCTATTGTTGACCAAAACATTGTTACATGGCAAATGATTTTATGGGAAAATGAAAGAGTTTGAGAAATTAAGAGAGCGAATACAATGGTTTCAGATGTATAGCAGAATTGGAGTAAGTACTTAGTTATATTTTAAGTTTGCCTACAAAACTGACTTGAAGACACAGTTAAAATTATTAGTGTAGGAATGTGGGGTCCAAAGCTGTGAAAAATATGAGCTATTGCCCTACTTTGAAGATCTCAAGTTACCCTAACAGTATTTTCTTTTCTCTCTTTCCCCATAAGAACCCTGGACCTCTGAATCATGGAACAGACTTGTTAACTCATAGAGTGATCTTAGGAGCCATTGAGCCACATGCTGCAGTTTCCCACGAGGCAAGACAATGAGAGAAGCAGATGGCATCTGCATGTGCAATAGGAATTGCACCACAGGAACAGACCTGTAAAATAAGGAGACTCAAGGAGTACATATGAGGTGGCTGGAATATCGATAGCTCCAGAGGTGGGTCTGTGGCTTGTTTGCTCTGAAATGTAAACAAATTCTTTCTAAAGAGGCTAGGGTTGGTCCTCCTACAAATATTAACTAATGTCCCAGAGCAATACATAATTGCCCACTTTGAAATCATGCTTTCCATTTAATCATTCATCTCTGCCCATGCAGAAACATGAAAATACTCATAGTGAGTAGAGTTCTTTGAAAACAATGAGAATTTTCTTGGCAGCATGATTTGAAAGCAATTGTCTCACATACCAGTAAAACCAAAACTTGAAAAACAAACAAAACCAGAAAATACAATCATAGGGAATTAAGGTGGTTTCTATGTTACTTTCTTATCACTAATAATCTAGCATTGTTTTAGGAATTGGTAATATGGAAATATAGAATATTATGTATTGGAGAAGCCACATGATGGCTTCTATCCAATTCTGTTACAAGTTATAGCTTGAACACATATGAATCATAGGATTTAATCAGAAAGCAATTCTAGTTTGTCTTCCAATGTTCCTTTAAAATTTCTTTAGTATGGGATATTTACCCACTATGTCTGGGTGAAAACCATGTATTCCACATTTTTTTTCTCTCATTCTTAAGTGAAAAATACTAAATCTAATAAAAATAAAATTTTATTTTATAATGATAATTTCAGTTACCTTCTTGAGGAATAAGTTCTCTGTTATCATTAATGTTCCCAATTTTATTTAAAATTATAGCTATTCCTTCTTCTCCCAAGTAGGCATTCATTTGCATATTAATATTGCCCATCATTTATTCAAAACCTGTTCTTCCCCCATTGAATTGTATTTACAGTACCATGGTTGGAAATCACTTGACTTTTAATGGAAGAGTTTACTTCTCAGCTTTCAATTCTAAGTTGTTGATCCATATGTCTATTCTCATGCCAATAGTTCAGTGACCTGATTATTTGCTTATGAATTGACAGAGTCATTTCTTTCCTAGTTCTCCAGAGTGAAAGTGTGAAAGTTGGAAAAGAGAATAAAGGACAGGGAAATAGAAAACTATTTTACTTTTCAGATATGTTCACAATGGTTGGGACTGTTAGGTCCCTTTCCACAGGGATCTGCTCTAACGGATAATAACTTTCTATTAGCATAGAAA
Source organism: Tamias sibiricus (assembly GCA_025594165.1). Lineage (NCBI taxonomy): Eukaryota > Metazoa > Chordata > Mammalia > Rodentia > Sciuridae > Tamias > Tamias sibiricus. The sequence goes on from CM046668.1 coordinate 36,253,424, forward strand.
AGCTAATGTTGACTTTAGCCTTTGCCTATTGTTCCTAATGGTCCTATTGCACAGTTTCTAAGATAAATCCATGCCAGGATGCTTAGGATGGCATAGTACTGAGTGATGAATATTCACAGAACTGCCTATGAATCTTAGAGTACAGGCAGATCTCAGTGGGCCACCTCTCCTTGACTCATCTGGACCTAGCAGGACATCTTCTTGTCCTTAGATGTCTCAGAAAGAAGTCAGAAAGCAGATTCTTGTGTGTCCCCTATGCTTCCTCATACTGAATGGGATAAATATTAAACTCTTTTATCTGCTTAAGGTCAGTCTCTTTTATTGTGAGATAAACAAAACACCTTCACCTTCTCCTGAGTGGAGAGGAGTTAGCAGCAACTTTCTACAAAGCAGTCCTTTCACAAATGTTCTCTGTTCTTCTTTTCACATTCCATTCCATCAATACCCTCATCATGGATAAGGGTTTGAAGTCTGATTCTCAGCTACTTCTATTAGAACATTTTGTAAGGTAGGTCTTCTTAAGAGTACAGAATGTACTGTCCTTGTACTTTCAGCCTGAACTACAATAGAAAGTGTCATACTTAATTTCCTGTTGCCATGTCATATGCTCATTAAAGGCAGTAATTAATTCTTATATTTCTTTTTTTTTTTATACCAGAGTTTTCTGATTTTGTAGAAGACAACTAAAACTTCCTTATGTGCTCACAGAAGCATCACTTTAAATGTGTCCTAAGAGAATTACACTAAATCATGCAATTATATACAAATGTCCAGGATTCTCTCAGTTGGGAAAGGACCATAGGCTTTAAAGAGAACACCCTGGTTTTGCCATATTTGCTCTGTTAACCTGGGTTTATAGCTTTACTGTCTGAGCCTCAGTGTTTTAATATACCAAGATGAGAAGAAACTATGTTGCAGTGTCTAAGACCTCCATATAATCTATGCGAAGTTGACAGAGACTTGCATGTAGCAAACATGCAAAAAAATTACATATTTTGTAATTAGTCCTATTGGTCCTATTGCACAGTTCCTAAGATATACCCATGCCAGGGTGCAGACTTCAAACCATTATCCATGATGAGGGTATTGATGGAATGAAATGTGAAAAGAAGAACAGAGAATATTTGTAAAAGGACTGCTTTGTAGAAAGTTGCTGCTAACTCCTCTCCACTCAGGAGAAGGTGAAGGTGTTTTGTTTACCTCACAATCACTGATTCCCTTAAATTTGAAATTTTAAAATAGTTTACAAAATCTATTTAGAATTTCATCTCCATTTTGCCCTGCTAATCCTTCACTGCAAATACTAATGTTGGTAAAAATCAAGATGGAGACAGACAGAAGAAAGAAAATAAGTATTTTTCCCAGTAGATTATATATCCCACATTAACTCATTATTGATTGCATTGCTAAAGATCATGATTTTGTTTTTTTTTATTGGTACATTATAATCATACATAATGATGAGACTCATTATGACATTTGTGTATGCAAGTAACAAACTTTGGTCAATTTTATTCCCCAGTACCTCCTCTCTTCTCCTCCCTCCTTTCCCAGTCCCTTCCTCTGCTCTACTGGTATCCATTCTGTTTTCAGGAATTCCCTTTTTCTTTCTTTCTTTCTTTTTTTTTTTTTTTTCTCTTTATCTTCCACATATGAGAGAAAACATAAGCCAACTTCAATTTTGGAATCTGACTTGTTTCAGTTAACATAATGATCTTTAGTTTCATCCATATTCCTGAAAATGACAAAATTTTATTCTTTATGTCTGAATAAAACTTCATTACATATGGATACCATATTTTCTTTAGCTATTTATTTGATAGACATCTTAGCTGGTTCTATAACTTGACTATTGGGAATTGCTTTGCTATAAACATGGTTGTGCATATATTGCTATAGTATGTTGACTTTAATTCTTCTGAATATATATTGAGGAATGGTATAGCTGGGTATTAATAATTGTCCCAGTCCTCATCTTTTGAGCAAGCTAAATATTGATTTCCATAGTAGTTGTACTAATTTACAGTCCCCAAAGCATTGTAGTATTCCTTTCCCTCATACCTTCACCAGCATTTATATTATTTGTATTCTTGATGATTGCCATTTTAACTGGTGAGATAAAATCTCAGTATAGTTTTGATTTATATACCCTTGTTTGCTAAAGATGTTGAACATCTTTTCATATATTTCTTTAACCATTCATATTTCTTCCTTTGAGAAATGCCTATTTAGTTCATTTTCCCACTTATTGATTTTGCTATTGGAGTTCCTTCTATCCCTAGTTTCTTTTGTATTTTTATCATGAATGGAAGCTGAATTTTGTCAAATACTTTCTCTGCATCTATGAGACGACTATGTGATTTTTGGCCTTAATTTTCTTTCTGTGATGAGTTATGTTTATTGATTTGCATATGTTGAACCATATTTGCATCCTTTGAATGAAAATAACTTGTTCATGATGTGCCATCTATTTAATGTGTTTTCAAGACAATTTTTAAATATTTTATCAAGGATTTTTGCATCTTTGCTAATCAAAGATATTGGTCTGTAGCTTTCCTTCCTTGCTGTGTCCTTATTTATTATTGATATAAGAGTGATACTGGCTTCATAGAATGAATTTGATTGCACTCCCCCCCCCTTTATTTCATGGAATAATTTGAGGAGCATGGGCATTCATTTTTTTTTTTTTAATTTATGATAGAATTTAGCTAAGGATACATCTAATCCTGGGACTGAGTTCGTGGAATGACTTTTTACTCTTTCAGTCTCATTGCTTATTATTGGTGTGCTTAGGCTTTCTGTATCTTTTTGATTCAATTTTGGTAGGTCATATGGAGAATTTTGTCCATTTTCTAGGTTTCCAAATTATTGTAAACTTCAGCTTTAACTATGACATCCACAATACCAATAAGGACAAGAACAAGAATTGTGGGGACAGATTATGATATAAACTAATTAGTTTGAAAAGATGATAAACATATAGTACTGAACTACACTAATGGAAAAAAAAATAGGGTTGGAAGGCAAATGAAAGGTTAGAACAATCAAAAGGGGAAAAAGAGAGCAAAAGTTATTTAGCAAGTAGAGGCCTTAAGGAAGGAGAAAAACAAAAATTAAATAAGAAGATGTAGAAAGAGAGAGGCAACAAGAAAATCTGACTACTAAAAAGAGATGAAAGGAAAAAAATAGCAACCAAAAAAAAAAAAAAAAAACCTGTCAAATATGAAACAACTAATCATCCAAAACAAAAGGATATTAAAAAGACAAAATATGATAAAAAAGAAAATGTGTGTATGTAAATCAATCAGCAAATATTGAGAACAAAATAGAAATTCTTGATGGAAGAACTGTCTCCACTGAAGTGATTAAAACCATGGAAAAGGAGGGACATTCACTCTTCAGGACAGAATGCCCTTCTTGCTGTTTCTTCTTGGGTTATGCATCCCTTAGAGAGAGAGCAAAGGGTGAAGGTTATTAAATGCTTCCTCTTTTTGTGTTGTTCCTCCTGCTGCCAGTTTGGGCTGGGGACCAAAGCTGGTTGAAATGTTTCTGAGCTTCTCTGCTCATCAGTACATGGTAGGGTAGATGGGAAGCATCCTCTATTGGAGTTTTGTCCAGTAAGAACAGGTGGATGGACTCACAATACAGTGGAGTATATGTAGCATTCTACATGAACCAGGCAGATGCTGATCTCTGCTGGGCATCCAGATCTCAGGTCCCTATTCCTAGGGTGGGGTAAACTACTGCCCTGGAAGAAGTGTGCATAGAAGGTCTTATTTACTCCACCACTCATGAATATGGGCTTCCAAGTCTTCAACCTTGAATGTAATCATGTCTGCCTCTCAGTTTCCCTATCCTGTTCAGCTGGTCTCTGAAAGAGAGTTCTTTTCTGTGCCTGTTTCTGTCATATTCTGTCAGGTATACTCTAGGTCACATGGTAGGCACTGGCCAGGACAGTGTGTGGATATTTGCTATGATCTTCTAGGTTCCCCCAGGAGTAAATTGAAGTCTGACCTCCACTGATGAAGTGAGAAACAAGGAGCACTGTTCAAACAGAAGCTCACTCTGAATCAGCTAGGATCAGACTGCCTTTATATTCTCCAGGTGATTCTTTGGCAAATTCATCTACTCTGTCCTTCTCTTTCTGTTTTAGCCCTCCTGTCTCTGGTAACCAGACACCAACAAGGCCACCAGTCTGTCACATGTATTTTCTCTTCCTCTGTCAAAACACCAGAATTTTTCTGTCTCTTTATGAGTCTTTTCTGATTCACTGATTTTCAGTGAATTCCCTCAGTTGTCTATTTGATAAGAAGCTGTATCCCTATTCCTCATTTATGAGCAGCAGAGTAACTGGGAAGTCCAGCCTTCCTCTACTTCACCATGTTTGTCTACCTGTGACTTTGAAAAACACATAATGATGTGTATTTAGTCTAGAGTAAGTATAAATTGAACTAAAAAAGGATTAAAGAAATACTTGGGAAAATAAAAATTTTCACAAACCAAAATTGATAAAAATAGAACTCAGATTTTTAAAATATAAACATTTACATTAGAATGTTAACTTATGAAATAATTATCCTGTGTGTTGTGTGTACAAACAAAAATTCCCTTGAACTGCACAAGGAGCAATTATTTCTATTTAATAATAAAGAAAAATTTTCATGAAAACAAAAGTCTGTATATTTGGATAATGTGCTCACTGAAACTTATAGATTATAATTATTATACCTAAAAAAGAGTGATCAACTAGAATAATATATCACTTGTTAATATGTACATGGGACAATAATAACATTCTAGTGTTATTTATATATTGGTATACTTGTAAATTAGATCTATAAAATAAATTTATAGCAGAAAATTTCAGATGCTGTTTTTTCTCTCAAATGAAACTAAATTTTTTTAGTTATTAGTTAAAGCATTCTACTTTAACTGGCTTATCATGTGAAAATAACTGTAAAAACCTTTTTTTTTACATTTTTAAAAACTTTTATAGATGAAGGTCAATAGCTTTAAGGTAGCTTTTTATTTCAATGATAAGAAAAATTAAGCATTGAGCCTTTGAAGCTATTTTTTTTACCAAACATATACAGAAACTAATATTTCCAATGTATCATTTGTAAGATTATGTCAATGCATGTGGATTTTATAGATACATTTATTTATCATAATAAAAAAACTACTGAAAATATAATTAGATAATATAAGAACTATAATTAATTTCTTCACCTTGAAGGTGTGCAATTGTTTATTTATAATGATATGTTAAATATATCCTAAGGATGAACTGAAATATTTAACAACTGGTAATAATATAAAGTAATATGCAATTTGTTATATGAAATAATATATTAGTCTTTAAATAAGTACTTTCTAAGGGTTGTTTGCAATTGTGAAAATACTTCTTCATGTCACAATATGGTATCTACTAACAACATGTGATTATAGAACACTTGAAATGGAGCTAATATGACTGAGGAACTAAATTTTAATTTTATTTAAACTTAATTTAAATTGGAATTTAAATATTCACATATAAATAGTGACTTCTTTATTAGACAACATACTCTGAAAGGCTGAATTATTTATCTTATAAATTTAATGACCAAAGATATATATCAGAGTGCAAATTACTCATTACTTTATTGATATTCCAAATTTGTTTGAAGTGACATCATTAGATAAAATACATTTTTATCTGATCTATGATCTGTCAAAAGGAATTACAAAGTACTTACCCTCTGATTTTCCCAGCATCTGGCACATTGTTGCAGCCAGAGGGCGACCAGGTGCATTGCCACCTGTCCTGGATGGGACATTCTTTGTGTCAGTGCTTCCTATAATGGCCTAACTCAGAGAAACCTTGGTCACTGTGGATTATGCTTTCAAAAAAAGTCCTGTTTTGTCACCTGCTCTATTCTCTGCACTAAAGTGAGCTCCTTTGGAATAATGAGCGGACATAGGACTTGCATGCATCCATGCCACCTGTCATTTTAACACAATTAATGATTGCTGGCAGCATCCCTGGAAGGCCCATCAATTGCCATTGTGGCCAGTACTATGCATATCAACCACAGAAAAAGATATGAATATTTTAACAATTGTTACAGTCTCTGTTGGTCATATTCACTGGCTTAGGATATAATTATTTTTGTTTTCATTGACATGTATTTATTATTTTACATATTATCAGGGAATCAGTTCTGTGAATACATCACTTAAGAAATTCATACATTTTAAGAAGCTGCATATATTTAATAGTAGAAATAAAAAAGAAATAAAAAAGCATGTTTATCCAGTTGAAACAATACCTTTTTACTTTCTGTCTGGATGACTTCGGTTTGGTTGATTTATTAATACATTTTGATCGTTTCTGATGTAGTTTAACATCTGTTCAATTATCATATTCTTAACTTGCATTTCCTCAGCATGTTTTCTGCTCCATCTTCCCTTTGTTCCCTTGGACAAATTGACTGATGTTGATTTCATTTGGGATGTGCAATATTAAAGGTTAAGTGGAGATTATGCAAGTGAAATAAGCCATAAGGATAAAATTGGAGAAGTTCAAAGGGAAAATAATGGAGGAAAAGGTGATCAGCAGATACAGAGATTATGAGCAGTAGGATAGTAAAAGAATGATACCTATTTTAAAATCTAGGGTGTTAGCGATTTTTCACTATCTTGATTTGTTTCTTTTCATGAATTTTTACTATTACAGTACTAATGTGGTAACTATTTCATTGCTACAATAGCTTTCTGGAATGATTCATTGTACCGAAGTCAGGGAATTAAAGAGAGGATATTTTCTGTTTTCATTTTTCTGTACTTTCTACTAATTACTTAAATATGCAACATAATCTCTTCATAGGTTGGTCTTGATTCCTCATATTCTGAATGAAAATTAACTTTTGTTTTTAATATTGAAAGCTTCCTCACAGTCTTAAGTATCATTCTTTTTACCATGGGTACTTTTCAATTTTTTTGTGTGTCTTTATTCACTTTCACTTTCTGCAGAACCTTTAATAGACAACCCAGATAATGAAAGAGAAATAAAAGATCAAGTGTGGAGTTTAATTTCTGTATATTCTCTTTCTTCTCCTCTCATTGTAAGAAAGAACTAAACATTGACATAAAATGCAGGTGTTCTTTAAGCATATCAAAAAAAGTGTCTCTCAAAATAATAGAGTATATTATGTTAAATAACTCTCTAAGAAGTGCACATTCACCATGACCAATTAACTTAATGTATAAGATTTATGGGTCACTTTTACCACTAAGTAATTTTACTTACAGGATTTATTTAATCAGTTCATTTTCATTTTATATTAGGTACTGTAAAGTTTCAATTACATGTCATTTGTTAATACAGGTTTCCCTGGATTTTAATATGTCAAGAGGGAGAAATTGCAGATTTCTTTTGTAGAGATGTTTAGACAAAGTCAGTGTCATTATCTTGAAATTGAAACTCCTAAAAATAGAAATGTAATTTTAGTTGCTAGACTTTTGTTTTCTTTTCTTTTTTAATTGCATAATGGAATGCAATGAAATTATTTTACATATAAAACAGTAGAGACAAAGCTGGTAAAGAGGAAAATGACAGGCACTTAATATTTATCTGTAGTTCTAAAAACTTGAATAGTTTTGTGATGTATCATAAATATAGTAAGTTTTAATCCTCAAAGTCAATAGCTTGACTCTGAAACTTTAGAAGAAATATCCCTACCTTCACTTTTCCTTTAACTTCTTAAATAATTAAAACTAAATTTCTAATTTCAGAACATAAAAGTCAACTTAGGAGGCAGAAATATCAATTATCAGTGTTTTTAAAACATTATAGTTTACTGGATTTTATCACCTTTATGTATGGAAAAACAAATGTTAGTTATCTGGGTATGTTCATAGTAATATCATTCCCCCCCCCCTCTTTTTCTTCCTCTCTTTCTTTTCCTCCCTCTTTCTCTTTCTTACACATGCCTCTTTATTTTTGAGAAAAAAAAAAAAAAAAGAATAACCCATACAGTATTATTGCATTTAAATCTCTGCTGTGATTTTAATGGACTTTATAACACATCACACTGAACAAGAAACTGGTAAGGAAACATTTCCATATATAGTACCATCCCCCAAAATGCCTCAGGTAATTATTAGGATGAAGTGGAGTGAGGTTATAATGGATCAAGCCATCCTATTTTAACTGTACTGATTATGTTTCACAATGGTTATATGGGCCCCTTGTGGATTGTATGAATTAATATGACTCCAAAAAGGAATTGCATCGCCCTTCTTAAAGAGTGGAGCTAGTTTCTGTATTGTATGCTGTCACTTCATAATGTGACAATTGAAAATTAATTCTATGATTATCTATAACCCAGGAAAATCCTGAACCAAACAAGTATCAGTTAGCAATGTGCTCCAAATGCAGACTTAGTTTCCTTATACTAAAATAAATAAATAAATAAATAAATAAATAAATAAATACTGATTTTGAAAATGCTGTAAAAAATTTGTGTGCACACATGTGCCCAAGAGTTTGTGTGTATGTTTATGGAATGTTATTGAAGCAATTCTTCACCCAGTTCAGCTGTCTTTAATATCAAAGAGCCTCCAACTCATTCATTCAATTATTGAAAGCAAGAGAAACCACATATAATTGTTTTGAAATAATACAATTATGGTGATTGATTTTCTTTTAAACATTTATTTGTTTGGTTTGGCTTCATAGATTTTTTCCTCCAAAGAAAAGAATTTTAATTTACTTATCACCCCTTTTAATCTAGATATAGCATGGATTTAAGTTTCAATAGTGAGTAATAACATAAATTGCAGCTGTAAGCTAAACTGACCTGGCTATATTTAACATATAAAATTATTACAAACAGGAACCACTTTCTTAACATATTAGAATATTTATAACAATATTTGACTAACATTTTTCCAAAAGAAATGTATAATTCTTGGATGAAAAGTCTTCTTGAATCCATTTTTTACTCAAATAAATAAATAATATTTAGAAAATCTGAGGCAAAAATCTAAATATTTGAGTTGAAATAACTGTATAAGAAACTTCTTAGTTGAATAGCTTGAGAGTGTAAATATATTGTATATGAATGTTTCTTCAAATTCTTCAAGATTTAGTCACACAATTTAATGAAAATATTTTGAGCTTTTATCACCAGTAATAAGCTATTTGTGTGCCAGGAGTTATTTTTCTCAAATTGTGCTATCTAATGACATTATCTCTAATACTTGCACAAAGAAAGTTTGGCTGCCATTTTTCATCACTTCCTGAAGACCAGCAAACAAAGAAAGTATCTTGTTAATTCTTAACATGGATAGTTTCATTTTACAAATCTATTGCCAACAAATAAACTATCACCTTGATGTTTGTGTTTAGGTATTAAAATTGAGCATTTAAAATAGTATATTTGTAAATGATTTACCACAATAAATTTACCCTAGGAAACTTGGAGATTTAATAACTGTTGACATAATTCTAGGACTAAAAAGAAGGAGTAAGAGTTTACTGGTTGAATTTGTTCAGTCACTTATTTTTTCCACCCAAATCAGTTATATATCTATACAATACAATAAAGATATGTACTGGTTTACCTATTGAGCAGGCTCCAGTGAATAAGATATTATTCCTATATTCAAAGACTTTAAAATTTGTAGGTCAGACATTTATAACTAAAACTTATAAGAAAGCATTTTGTATATTTTGTTAGTGTATGTCTAATCTAGGAAGCTATAGAAGCCTAAAAACACAAAGAAATTCTAACTCAGCAAATAAATGTTGAAGACTAGAGAAAAAGTATCAAGAAATAATAACATTGAATTTTGACAATCCTCAAAGAGTACCGGAGAAATAATTATATAGCAGATTATTTTAAAAAGGAACAATTTTCATAAATCCTTAATATTCTTATAATTTTTTTTGAAAAATGTAAGCACATTATTGCCATAACTTGCACAGCTGAACCCGAGGTACCAGCGAAGGGTGACAAGGGATTAAGAAAAACACACACACACATAAATATAAAGATCAGGTGGGACACTGCTCTCTGATGGAGAAACAGTGACTAAAGAATTGGCCCAGCAAGTTTATATATTTAGGGTCTCATAATCAAGAAGTAGAGGACTATAGAGGCATTGTTCTTTGTGCACTAGAAAGTTACAGGGCTAGAAACATTCTTGTAGCTATTTCACTGTTGCAATGCTTGGAGCTTCCTGCAAGACTCAGGAAGCCCATTGTCTAAAGTTAACTGTTATATAAAGTTACTGTTAAGCTGGCAGGCTCAGAAGTAGCAGTGCTGGTGAAACACTGTAGTTGTCTTGTCATGCTCAGAAGTCCTCTCTCTCTAGGAGCTATGTGACTGAGATGTAGGTCCAGACTTACAGTACTCTTGCATAGAGCCTCTTTGGGCAGGGCATCCCTATAGCAACTGCAATCCTGTACCCTTGCACAGAAACATTCCTAGGCAGCAGGCCCACCACAGCCATCAAGCAATCAGGGATCTCCAATCTCAGTCACTGCACTCCACACATTATCTTTGTAGCATCCTTTGCAGACGATAAACTTGAATGTTACTAAAAGTCATACAACAGTTTCTACCATGATCATTTTTCCTAAATTGAATATGAATGTGCCAAAATTTTTTTTGAGAGTTTGTTTTTGCTGTTGTATTTTTTTTTAGTGTAGAATTTTAAATGATGTCAAATCCTTGTTCTACAATATTCACAATTCTAAAGAGTCATAGGTAGCATAGTAAGTTGATTTTAAGTTGGGCAGGGATAACTCTGATTGTAGTGTGGAGTGTTTAGTAGGAGATACAAGACTAAAGAAGATAAACTATTCCAAATCTCCAAGACAATGCACTAATTTGATAATTTTTTTCCTACTGTATGTACAGCACTACTAAAGTAGTGACTGGTATATTAGTAGACACCCAATAAATGCTTATTAAACAAAAATATATTACACTATTGCATTCTCTAACAAAAAAGGCTGAAATGGCAGAAAGAATTTGTGTGCAATATTTGGAAGTGAAATTATCAGGACAGATTTGTTGAGTGGATTTGCTAGGCATGCAGAAGAAACAGAACATTAGAGGGACTTGATACTCTGGGAGACTGGCAGTGTCGTTCATTGAGATATAGTGTAAGGGAAGAGGATACTGTGGCTCTTCTTCAAGTATTCTCAGAAGTTAGTGACAGGTTACTCCTATGAATTACCAATGAATTACGTAAATTGATTCATTCTGACTGAAAAACTTACTTTATGAAAATCTAGGTACACACATTCTACCTCTCACATAGGTTAACTTTTAATTCCTTTTTAAAATAGTGTTCTTGAATTTAATTCTTCTTGACAGAAAAGACAAAAGAAAAGAGGAGGCTTTGTATAGTATAGCTACTCTTTTTATCTTTTGGCCACTTAACTGCCTATGGTAGAAAATTTGGTAAAGTCTTTTATTGATCTCTTGATCCTTTTCTTGCTTTAAAAATGTGTGTAAATATTAAATTGCACAAGGCAGGCATGGTGGTGCATGCCTGTAATACCAGCAACTCAGGAGGCTGAAGCAGGAGGATTGCAATTACAAAGCCAGTCTCAGCAAATTAGTGAGGCCCTGTCTCAAAATAAAAAAATAAAAGGCCTGGGTATGTGGCTCAGTGGGGAGAACCCCTGGTTCAGTTCCTAGTTTTTTAAAAAAATGCACAATGTTTTTCAGAATTTTTCTGATAATAGTCTCATTGATTCATTTAAGTGTATCTTTTCTTGTTGCTCTCAGATTCATTGGTAACTTGCTAAAAGAATGACAGTATGAACAGAAGAAAGGCATTTTGAGATTTTATTTGCAAGTCTGAGGACTGATTGGATGATAGAAGAAGAGAGAGACATCACAAAAAGAAGTTTGCTTTAAGTAGTAAAATTGAAGTTTGAGTTAAAAAATAAAGGAATAAAGACATTTTTCTTTGTTGTTTCATTTAATTTTGGTCATACTATTTGTTCAGGTTTTCATAGAATAAAAAAAGGAAACATTTTATTTTGAACCAGCAAAAAGCAAAAACACATCTTTCCTATAATACAGTGCAACAACTCCTTCTCAGTGACTTCTGGAATTAGCTCTAGAGGGGAGAGATAGTTCCATTACCAGGAGTTTTGAGGTTCATTGTATCTTTAATCTGCAGTTGCATTGCTGTACATCCTAAGTAGAAATCCTCTGTTGCTGTAATGCCTCTAAGATCCTATTTCTGGTGATTTCTTCAAAATTATGGGACAATATTCTTCTGTCCTGATCATAGGAATTTATGACATGTTCTCTATTTTACTTGTACCTCAGATGACATAATATTTTCCTACAAGTTCATGTGTTGGTTTTAAAATAACTTAATTCAACTCTTGTAGACAAAAAGAAACATTCCCTTTCTGTGGTCATTCAGGATGAGATAGCTGCACCAGAGGTCTCAGTAACAACGCTTCAGGGAAATATTTCTGGGATCTGACACATTCAGCAGAGAAAAGGAAGATGAAAAAACTGGCCTTTTTCTGAAAATGTGATAAAAGCAACATCATACCAGAAGAAAACTAACAGCAAATGGAGGTAGATCCACCTAGGAGACCTGGAGGTCAACACATATTCAAGTGAAGATCAGAGGATGAGCTTCCCCAGAAGAGGAAGCAGGAGATCTGAAAGAGAAATCTTTTCATAGAAAGGAAGTGCTCTATTTATAGAGCCTGGCATCAGTGTCAGTCAATTCAAGGGGCTCTAAACTGAGGAGAGCATCTTGGCCCAGTGTCCAGAGAGTGCAAGGACTTCCTGGACCCTGGAGCAAATGAGCAGTAGGTCATTCTAAAGTAGCTATTCTTCCTGAGTGGTACAGAATGAATAAGATCAATAAAGAGAATTTCCTGCCCTGGAGGGAAATTGGATTCACTTTACAAAATTGTGAAAGCTCAAAAAATGAAGGCTGATTATAAAACAAATATGAAGGAAAAGTTTCTTGAAGTTCACAAAGATTTACACTAAAAACAGACCATATCCTAATAGCAGGTGGTCACTTGGAACATACAAATGATTGTTAATGCAGAGAGAATTCAACAATACTTTTATAAAAAGTTCAAAATTCTAGAGGTGGAATATTAAGGAAACAAATAAATATTGCTGTAAAACTATAAATATGAAAAGAATATGTAAAACATCCTGATGTGAAGAAATCATGCAGAGAAGTTAGAAACTACAAAAACCTGTGATCATCTGTAATTAACAACTAGGAGTGACCTAAATACACCATATTGTTATACATTTAAATATGATCCTCAAATTAAAATATTCTAACACGAAAGTGATTTAAGAACTAAAACAAGTTTTTCTTTAAAATTGCATTAAATGATGTTTTATCTGTAAGATGATACATAATGACCTATCTGACCACCAAAATTACTGAAATATATTCATAATTTTTAATTTTAATCAACTTATTTTCATTATATTAGGTATATAATGTTTTTGCCTCATTTTTTTCTCCTTTAAAGGTTTTGTTTCCTATTTTTAAAGAACTTTGTAACATGTTTTATTCTTTAGCAGAAAGGCATGGCCATAAAACTGGGAATGTACCTTAGGTCTTAATTTTTATCCTATGCTATGAATATAAAAGATTTGGATTCTAGCTAATAAGGCACAAAACAGTTGAGGGAGAACTTCAAATTTTGGAGCTATTGGGTTTTATCTGTTTCCTTTCCAAAGTGTCATTGATTTTAAAATAGCAGATTATTTTATGTAAAGGTCATGTTTTATAAAGGGGATACTTACCTTAGGTCTTAATTTTTACAAGTCACAGCAGAGAGGATTTTAGTGGTAGATGATTAAAAGCAATCATTTATAAAAACGATGTCACAAGATATGCAATGCAGGATGCAGGATATTAAATTAACAAAAAGAAGTTTAATAGAAATAAATTCAATACTAGATTTTGATCCAAAAATCTAGATGTGTACAAAAGTATGTGAGAGGCCAGTGTATGCACATATTGGAGGATTTGTGACTGGGAAGTAAATGTGAGCCAGCAGTGAGATCTGGTTGCTAAAAATGATACAAGCTTAGAATTTATTATTAGTAATAATTGGTGAGGAGTGATAATTCTGCTCTGCTCAGATGATCTGCTGTCAGAATCCAAATGGAACTGTGTTTGGTTTTGTATGACACCTTAAGAAGCAAAATTCAAAGACTAATGCATTTCCAACTGGAGCAACCAATGCCTTGAATGGACTTCTAGCAGTGGCATACAAGCAATGATTAAACAAGGCAGAGGCATTTAATATGAATAGTGCAAAAAAATACAGGGCAGCAAATAGTTCCATGCTATGAACCTCAGAGGATCCATGAAGCACTTCATGAAGCCACATTTCTTGTATATATTTCAAAATATAACAGCAATGAAAAATAAAAGATATATAATGAAGTCTTTAAAAAAATCTGTTCTTCCTATTATGGTTACCACTATTTTTGACACATCAACATTTTGAATTATTTCAGAAAGCATTAAAATGAAAGTGAGACTAGGTCACTTCTTCTCTCATTCTCATATTGATTGCTGATTCATTCAGAGCAAAAATCACAGTTCTTCAGAATGAACTCATAAGATCTTTGTATGTCCTGAAGCCCCAATTTCTCTGCAGCTTCATTTCACTATATTTAGCTACTTTGACTTCTCCTGTGATCCTTTGAATTGGAAGCATGCTTCCCCTTAGGGCCCTCTCCATGGTTTATTCCCTCACTTGCATTAGGTCTCTGCTCAAATGTTGTCTTATATGTGAGATCTGCCAGACTACACTATTAACCTTGAAAAGCCACCCAACTGCCCATGCTGCCTCTCCCCTTTCGTTTATTTTCTCTCCTGGCATTCATCATCAACTGACATACTGCATATTTCTTTTTTGTTTGTTTCTCCCTCTATAGTGCAAAGACAGTGAGGGCAGAAATCATTTCATTTGTTCTTTGTTAGAACTACCTGCCAAAAATATGCACTAAAATACTGTAGATACTTAATAATGATATGTAGTGAGTAACTTCAGGATCTATCTCTCACCCTGTTCATAATCTCATTAACATCTCATTATTTTGAATAATTTAATTATTCATTGTGTTGCAACAGGACAGACATGCATTGTGCTTTATCACTACATAGTGCAAGACTGTCTTACCAAGGTCATTTATTTTATGTAATTCAAAACAAAGAATCAGCCTACATTTGACATTCAATGTGTTCCCCACTAAGTTTTCTTCTTCTGGAGAAAAACTAAAGTTTGTATGTATGAAAGTGATGACACGGTAAATGCGTACAGAGACATCAGCTGGAAATGGAGTTCACAGTGGTTTTTGCATCACCAAACTTCCTTTGTCAATGCAATGCCACGTTGCACTAATTTAGCACTTATACTTGGTAACTTGTAAGAAAAAATAGCATCACATATTTATTCAATTTAACTAAGTTTTATTTGCCTTTGATTTTCAAAAAGGTGGAAGTACCCAGTAATATAGTTAACTATTACATTAAAAAATACTGTAACACTCTTCATAAATTCCATTTTTAATAATGAAAAGCATATCTCTATCTTTGTGGAAAATCATGGATCATCATATTGCTAAATGAAAACTGTGGACTCTGAAAATAGATATCTTTTGCATTCACTTAGGAGGGAAATAAAATATTCTAAGTAGATCACTCATAGACAAATAGAATACTAATTTTCTATCTGGTTGTATAGAAAGAAGAGAATTATTTTAGAGAGTGACACAAAATTAATTACTTTAAAAGACTGCCAAACAAAATAATGAAATTGCAATGTCCAAAACTCATTCATGTTTGTAATATCAATGAGATGAGTCAAAATTCCCAAAGCCTATAGAATCATTTGAGAGTACAGCAAAATAAGTTTACTTCCACTTGTAAAACATGGTGCTGTATTCCATTGTCATGTTCTTTTCTCTTTATTTTTGAAACTCAAATTTAATTGTATTCAAACTACTTAGACTAGGATTTGTGAAACTACTCCAAGATTGAGGTTTTCTGATTTCTTTATATTTCACTTGAATAACTAACAGATAATTCATCTTAAAAAAATCACATAATGGCAAACTCTACTGGGTTCCCTCTTACCATTTGGGAACTCTCTTTTCTTCTAATTTGGATAAATCCTACTATTTTACACTAAAAAAAATTCATATTACTTTTTTATTTAAATTCTACAATTTTCCCAATAATGAATAAATTCTGAATTCCAAAATATATGTATTATGTTCTTTATTCCAACTGTTCACCTTTCCAACTAGTGGCTTCCCACTCTCACCCACTTGTCTTTCACCTATGTCCAGTATTCTTCAGTTTCTCAAACATGATAAGTTCACAGATTTTGATTTTGTTCCCTTGATTTTCCTTTTTCTTAAAATTTCTTCTAGTTTTTGGTCTGTTTTTTTTTTTTTTTTTTTTTTTTTTTTTTTTTTTTTTTTTTTTTTTTTTTTTTTCAGTTCTCTGTTCCTCATTTCATTTTGTTCCTGGTCTATATCAGCACTTAAAACAGGTCTTCGTGAATTTTTAAAAATAGTTCAAATCTACATATCCTTAACATTCTCCACTTTTCCTAATTTGCTTTCTTACCTTTCAGTGTATGTATCCTAACATTTAAAATGCTACACTATATTTGTTGACTGTTCTGTTGTTAATCATTCCTTGAAATGTAAAGGAGGAGAGATGGGGAAAAGAGAAGAACAGTGAAATAAATCTAATCAAACTTCTCTATGTACATAAACCCCAAAGAATTTTACATTTATGTATATTCACAATGCACTTATTAAAAAAACTAAAACTATAAATAAAAGAAGAATAGAGCTAAAGAAAGGGAGCAGGGGAATAAGAAGGGGAAGGAAAGAGGAAATATCAGGGATTGAATTGGAGCAAATTATATTCGCTGGTATGATTATGCTTGTATAATTATGACAAAATGAATCCCAATATTATGAATATCTACAGTACACTAATAAAAAAGAGAAAAAAAGGTAAGGTCTTAGAGCAGAGTCATACCATAAGTGCCTATAAATATGTGTAGTTTTTTATGCAGATGTTGTGTATATTACTAAAGTAGCAGGTTAGAAACCTTACTGCTTGATTTATACTCTTCAAAGTACATATAGAAAATAAGTGAATTATTTAAAAGGAAATCATATTAGAGTAAATGGAGGTAAAGCTAGCCTAGTCATGTAAATTGGTAACAGAATTATGTAGATATTTTATATGAAGTGGTATAGAAACAAGCCTTGGCCCCCTGTTACAATAGCTGCTGGCTTGGAGTACTTTTCTAAAGAACACTTGTATTCTTGTTTGACTCCCATGGTAAAAAAAATCTGTCATACTAATTGTTATGGTTTGGATGTGATGTCCCTCAAAAGCTCATGTGTGAGACAATGCAAGAAAGTTTGGAGGAGAAATGATTGGGTTGTAAGAGTCTTAACCCAATCAATGAATTAATTCCTTGATAGGGATTAACAAAGTGGTAACTGAAGTGGTAGGGTGTGGCTGGAGAAGGTGGGAATTGGGGGGTGGCTTTGGGGTATATATTTGTAGCTAGCCAGTGGAGTCTCTCTCCCTCTGCTTCCTCATCACCATGTGAGCTGTTTCCCTCTGCCACACTCTTCCACCAAGATGTTCAACCTCACCACAAGCCCCGAGGAATGGAGCTTGCTATCTAGGGATTGAGACCTCTGAAATTGTAAGCCTCCAAATAAACTTTTCCTCCTAAAATTGTTCTGACGAGATCTTTTAGTCACAGGAGTGAAAAAGCTAACTAAAACGCTAATAAACTATGAAGTAAATTTTACAATATTGAGATTTCTAAAATCCTACCGTTTACTTATTTACCAAGATGGACAATTCTCACTTGACAATTAACAATAATAAAGGTGCCTCCACTATACCTTCATTTGTTTTACATTATATTTTTGATTCTGTTCTTTCTATTGCACAAATAAATCATATCTACCAAAATTATCTCTCATAAGAAAAAGAAAGAATCTATAAGAAGATAGTAAAATGTTAAATCAGGAAAAATAAGAATAAAACTTATCCTGGGAATTCAAACAAAATATTTTCTAGAGCATTGTGCTCAGGAATTTTATTTTTCTTAGTGATTTTCCAGATCTTACAAATATACTGTATAATATTCATCTCTCACTCAATTACAGCACACTGTTATACTACATGACTCTTTGAAGAAATACTGTTTGGAACAAAAAACCTGATATCTTTTATTTGAAACTTATGACAATTTTTTTTCTGGGTGTTGAACAAAGTTGAAATATATATTCAGATAAGATTAACTAAGTAGAATGATAAACTTATATTTACTCTTAAAAGTTTCAACATCTACTTTTACTGTTGCATTACAATTTTTTACATTTGAGTCTCTTTTTAGTCATTAATAAATAATAGTCATCAATAAATCTAAAAAACTAATGCCTATAATAATCGAGCAAACTTATCTTGTATTCAAATATGTTTTAAAATGGAAAAAAAGAGTTTTAGTATAAAATGAATGAACATAGATGAACATGTTTATAAAACCATCAAAAACTGAAGGATACTCCTAAACTTTAATAAATCCTCACGAATATGTAAAATATGTAAACGTGGCTTAAGAAGGAAAGTTTTCATATAATTATTATATAACTAAAATGTGATTATACAATACAATATAATTATAATTATATATGATAATAGAGTTATTTAAATGTGTGTATACATATGTACACAGTGACACGCACACACAAATACATGAGATTTTGTTAGAATTTAGTTATGGATAGAAGTTCTAAAAAGTAAACTATTTGTTTCAAGTAGTGTGGTTAGTAATGTAAGTAGGTTATAATCCAATAAAAGATAATACATCATTCATAGAATGAAAAAAACAATAGCAAAATAAACCCCCAAAAATTTGATCCTGAAATATTATATATTTTGTCTAAATAAATTTCCAGAAATTAAAAGTCATTTAAATTTTTTACAAGAAACTATACTGTATTATTTCAATATTAAATTTAAGTTAAAAACAGCATTTGAATGCAGAGGAAGTCTTTGTAAAAGATGGGATTTAATATGCTGTAAGTAGCCTCCATTTAAACTTTCCTGACCTTTTTGATTAGAAATTTCTTTTGCTATGGTTTCTTGTCATATAGAATATAGAAAATGTTCTGAGTAGGTGGGCAGCAAGCTGATGATATAAATGGAGAGTTTTAATTTCTAATTTTAAAAAAGCCTGTATTAATCTCCAGTGGTGTTTTGAAGCCATTGAACACCACCTTAGGCAGTGTAGGTATTTTAGAATTTAACATATTAGCTCTTAACTATAGGCATAGAGCTTAAGGACATAGCACAAAGGAAGACCTCTTTGTTTTGTAATAAGAGATTTATGTGGCATATTTTTGAATAATTAATACATGGATATTTGTTTTTAAAATGATTTATATTCTGGGAAAATTAGTAATTGAATTGTAATCCTTATGTTTATTACCAAGCAGTGGGTTGCCTCTAAAATCTTACTTGCATTCTGTTACACAGTCTTGCAAGAAAAAAAGAAGAAGAAGAAGAAGAGGAGGAGGAGGAGGAGGAGGAGGAGGAGTAGGAGGAGGAGGAGAAGAAGAAGAAGACATGCTTGTTTTGGGTCTAGATGGAAGTTGGAATATGATCAGAGAATGCTTAAGATAAAACATAAATAAAATATTTTTTAAAAAATATTTATTTGCTTTTAGTTGTACACAATGCGTTTATTTGTATGTGGTGCTGAGGATCGAACCCGGGCCGCGCACATGCTAGGCGAGTGCTCTACCACTGAGCCACAACCCCAGCCCCATAAATAAAATATTTGAGAGTCCAGTTCTGAAACTTGAAGGCACACAGGATTTAATTACCTCTATTATTGTACAGGAATAAATTTGATACGTTATAGCTAAACTGACTTTCAAAATATTGCAACATTTTGTTTTCATCATTAGTCAAATTGTTATATTTTTGTTTTAATTAACAAAGAAAAATCTTTCTAAAATTAGATTAATTAATTTATATTAAAATAATCCATCAAACAGCATTCCTTTTACCTACTTTACTGAATATACTCTTAGGACTCATATTTTGTGGATACTCCCCCCAAAAAGCATCAGTATTTTGCCATATGCCTTTTTCAGTTGCCTATCATATCACACAAGCAGTAATATGAAGTTACTAAGTGAACCAGATATTGAACCTGAAATTTTTGACAGGGTAAATACAGGGCTGTCATCTTGAATTTATGGTACTCAGGGTTCAGCAAAGTATTCAGGCTATGGAAGCCACATGCAGTCATACACATTGCCAAAGTACCAAATTACTAGTAGATGAGAGATCTACTGATTTTCTAGTTAACAACACTGTTAAAATGGCCACATTTTCTTGATAGGTAGGACTCATACTCTCTTCTAATGTGATCAATACCTCCTTTGGTCAGTAAATGACATACTTGCTTTTTTATGGTTATGAAATAGTCAACATAAACTAGCATATAATCAAAAATTCTAACCTAAGGGGAAAGATGACTATAATACAGTACACACACAGATATTCATAATCAATGCTTTGCTTCAGATCTTGTGATAAAATTTGAAAGGTTCATATGTCTATATAATTATACTACCACATATCCACTTTGGGTTCCCTTACTTCTTTATTTGCATTGTTAGCATAGAATGCTTTTTACTTTGAGGTCAATTTTGTATTCATCTGTCCTCTGCCACCCACGAACTAATTGATCAAGTAAACCCATTTGTCTCAGGAGTTTCAATGCCAGTTCCTCAGTCTCTCACACAGTAGGTATGCATTGGATTTTTTAAGTGCATTATTCAAAGAATGAATGAATATTGTAGAAATTTGATGAACATATCTTTTTTTCTGCATAAATTGGAACATATCTATTTTGCATCACAGCAATAAGAATAAAAGTGTTTGTGAGGTCCAGGTTTTCAAGATACTGTAATGAATTGATCAGAATATTGTGTAACATACTTAAAAAACAAATATTTATATGTAAATGATTTTCTTTGTGGTAGAGTACCAGGGAGAAGATTTCAAATCATCCACTAGAATTTTCTTATAACAGGAGGATGCCTGGCCTATTGCCATTGGTATAAAACTTAATGGCTGTATAAAGTAACACCTATTCTGGTTGGCTCTTGTCCATACTATTCTGCAGTAGATTTAGGTACACACTGTCTCATTAGAAGGTGTGATGCCTGTAATAATTACAAATAATTTATTGTTAGTCAAAATAGAACATCACTAACAAACTAACAAATTTAGTCTGCTTTTTAAATAATGCAATTAAATTCAAAGTTCAGTGTAGGATTACATATAAAATGTGTCACTTCCCTTCATTAGCATTAATAAAGTAAGTTGCCTTTGGCTGTGAAATGAAGAGAAAATATATCTGATCAAAACAGATGAGAAGTCCTAAGAAGGGGGCAGTTTGCAGAAAGACATATAGTGATATTATTCAGCCTCAATGAGAAGGTGAGATCTAAACAAAGATTTGAAGAGGTTAGGGAGTCAGCCAATGGTTTATATAAAGGAAGAACATCTTAGGAGAGAAAACAGCTAGAACAAAATTTCTGGCATGGTCAAGGAACATGAGGAGGAAAAAGGCCAGAGTGAAATAGGATAGACATGAGAAAAAGGAGATATACCTAGATCATATAGGGGCTTGCAAAATGTTGCAAAGACTTTGTCTACTACTGTCAGTCAAATAAAAAAGGATTCTGTACAAAGGAGCTTCAAGCCCCGCAGCAATTTAGAATTTTTTTAAAGAATGCTTTAATTTTTGCCAAGAGGGCAAGAATAACTTCATGGAATCCTGTTTTGAGTTTATTCCCATAATCCAGGCCAATGTTTATTCTGATTTGGATCAAGGCGGTAGCAGTGGAGAAGATGTAAAGTGGTTGTATTCTGTGACATTATAAATTCAGAGTTAACAGAATTACCTGATAAACAGGTTATGAGTAGTAAGAGAAGTCAATGTTTCTATAATTTTAACCTCTGATTTGACCACTGAAAGTGTAGGGTTTCACATACATGAACTTAGGTGAGAATGCTTTGAGAGTATGCACTTATATTTGGGAGAGAGGAGGAAAAGATCTGGAATTGAATTTGACTAATGTTAGACATAGCTAAAACAGTTTTCTTTTGCAATAATAAGATACCAAGAGAAAATGTTAAAAATAAGGGTGTAAAATTCCCCATATTTCTTTCATGCAGGAATTATAATGGACAATGTACCATGAGTGAGGAAAAAGTTTGTGTTTTGTGTAGTATAGAAGGAATTTCATGCTTAAAATTTTATCATTTTGGAGGAGTTATATCAGTAAAATGGTGAGTTAGGAAGCCCCAATATCCACTCTCCATGGAGACACTAGGCTAACAACCATATAGGGACCAACAACTCCAGAAACCATTTCAGAAGGTGCAGTATCAGAGGCAATCTCAAAACTGAGAACAGCCATATTGAAATGGGTAAGAAAAAAAAAAAATCAATTTTCGATTGCCACTCCCCAAAGACAGTACTGCTCAGCTCAGCTCATGTCTGCTCACCCAGGGAAAGAGGAGAATAGAATATTTATTCAATTCTAGATTTTAGGAGGGAAGTCTAATCATCGGTGTTTGTCCCCATGGATTCAGAGTGCCAATGAAATCTGAATAGTTTGTGTGCATGAAAAATATTTCTCCACAATCGATATGAAATTGACCAACAAGCATATGAAGATATGTTCACCATAACTAATCATCACAAAAAAGAAATCAAAATCACTCTGTGATATCACCTCACAAGTATGAGAATGGCTGCAATTACATACCTTCCACCTGCCACACACAAATACACATAAACACAGAGAGAAAATAATAAACACTTTCAAGGTTATTGATACATTGGAACTCTTGAAGCTCTGATGGTGGGATTGTAAAATGAAGCCATTGTAAAAACCAGGATGGAGTTTCCTCAAAAGATTTAAACTTAAACTAACATATGATAGAGCAATCCCAATTCTGGGCACATATCTAAAAGAACTGAAAACATATTTTTAAAACAATGTTTGCACTTCTATAGTTTATGCAGCATTATTCACAATAGCTAACACATGGGAACACCTTAAATGTGCATCGCCAGAATACTGGATAAAAAATTTATCCACATATGTGGATATTATTCAGCCTTTACAAAGAGGAGACACTATAACCTGCTACAATATGAAATAATTTTGATGACATTATCCAAATAAAATAAGTCAATCACAAAAAGACAAATATTGCAAGCTTTTATTTATATAAGGCATCTAAAGTAATTAAACTCATTGAGACAAAATGGATTGGTGTTGCCAAGGGCTGTGGTAAGTGGGAAATGGGATTTGCTGTTGTGTGGGCATACTTGAAAAGATGAAAAAGCTCTAGAGATTTGTTGTATAACAATGCATATTCAGTTAATAATACTATAGAGTAGACTATTAAAAACTATACTGAACTATATAAACTATATAAAATCATTGAGAAATTAATCTTTTGTGTTTTAATATCAATTTTAAAACTTGAATTATGTTCAGCTCCTTAGCCCATTTATTGATTGGATTATTTGGTTTTTTGATGTTAAGTTTTTTAAGTTCTTTATATATCCTGGAGATTAGTGCTCTATCTGATATACATATAGTAAAAATTTGCTCTCAAAATGTAGGCTCTTTCTTCACCTCATTGATTGTTTCTCTTGCTGAGAAGAAGCTTTTTAGTTTAAATGAACAGACACTTCTCAGAAGATATACAATTGATCAACAAATATATGAAAAAGTTCAACATCTCTAGTAATTAGAAAAATGCAAATAAAATTACTCTAAGATTTCATCTCACTCCAGTCAGAATGGCAGTTATCAAGAACACAAGCAATAATAAGTGTTGGTGAGGATGTGGGGGAAAAGGCACACTCAATACATTGCTGGTGGAACTGCAAATTGGGGAAGCCAATCTGGAAAGCAGTATGGAGATTCCTTAGAAAACTTGGAATAGAACCACCATTTGACCCAGCTATCCCACTCCTTGGTCTATACCCAAAGGACTTAAAAATAGCACACTATAGTGATACAGCCACATCAATGTTTATAGCAGCCCAATTCACAATAACCAAACTGTGCAACCAAACTACATGCCCTTTAATAAATGAATAAATAAAGAAACTTTGGTATATATACACAATGGGATGTTACTCAGCAATAAAAGAGAATAAAATATGGCGTTTGCTGGTAAATGGATGGCATTAGAGAATATCATGCTAAGGGAAATAAGCCAATCCCAAAAAACCAAAAGGCTGAATATTTTTTCTGATAAGTGGATACTGAAGCATAATGGTTGGGGGTGGTGCATAGGATGAGTGGAAGAACTTTGGATTAGCCAAAGGGGAGGGAGAAAGGGAAGGGGGCACTGGTTTAGGAAAGATGGTGGAATGAGGTGGACCCTAGGTACATGTATGATTGCATGATTAGTGTGACCCTACTTTGTGGACAACCAGAGAAATGAAAAATTATGCTTCATTTGTGTATAATGAATAGAAGAGCTTTCTCCTGTCATATATAATTGATTAGAACAAATAAGTAAATTTTAACAAAACCTTGTATTATGTGTATTTGTCTATCATTAAATGCATCCATAACATTATTCAAATAAGTAGATTATTCCATTTATGACCATGCAGACTTCATTTATATGTTTTAGTATTTGATTACAGTTTGTAAATTTTATTCCCAACTACTTGGGATGCTAAAACATGATCACTTTTGGGTGAGACTTCAAAAACAGCTAGGGCAACTTAGAAAAATCTTGTCTCAAAACAAAATTACAATTAAAAAGAAAACTGTATTGGGAGTTTAAGGAAGGAGAATAGCCAGTTCCATTCTACCATGGGCAATTTAGTGAGACTCTGTCTCAAAATGTTTAAAAGAGCTCAGAATGTAGCTTAGTGGTAGAATGTCCCTGAATCAATTACCATTATAAAGGAGAAAGAGAAGGGGAGATGGAGAAGGAGAAGGAGAAGTCATAGTTAAATAATCAGATGTTTGTTGTATATATAAGTGATTGTGAATTCAATAATTAATGTTAAATGAAAATTGAGATAAGTATGCATCTAAGTGTGTACTGGTACTATTAGCAGCAATGAGAGTGACATGATTTTCCAAACTATACATGATACTTGATAAAGTTCTGAAATAAATACAGTGCAAATTGTGTAAACAGGTTTTTTTTTAATCCACTTGAATACTTAGATTATTTGCAATTCCTGTACTTGCATCAATTGTGGCAAACAAAATTAATTTTGTAAACTTCCAAAATACCTCCTCAATATTGATATTATATTTCCTGGAAACACAGTTTTGGTTAAATTCTTGAAAGTGGCTATGATGCATTTGTTACATAGAAATATGGACTATACTTTTTTTTAAGTTTGGAAGTTTATAACTTTCTTAAAAGAGTTTAAGACTAGAAAAATTGGCTGTTTGATGAATTGTCTCAGAGTCCTTTAACTTTAATACATTTGGTATATAGAAATATAATTTTCAAAGATATGCTTTATATTATTTATTGAATAAAAGGCTTTATTGGAGAGGGTACTAGGATGTAACCCAGGGGCATTCTACCACTGAGTTGCATCACCAGTCCTTTATTTTAATTTTGAGACCAGATCTTGCTAAATTGCCTAGGGTATCCTTGAATTTGCAATCCTCCTGCCTCAGCCTCTGAACTATCTGGAATTTCAGAGATGTGTCTCCAGCCCTAGCAAAAACCATTTTATTATATGTGTATAAATCCAATTCTTCCAAATATAACTGTATTCCTTATATATGCAATTATTTATATTTTAGATTTTAAACATAAATAACTTCTAATATTCTGTCTTCTCTATTATAATTTACTATTGTGATGTTCATAAATAGAATCTGTCAATTAGTACATTTCTACTGAAATAATTCAATGTCTGATAATTATACATA
Organism: Tamias sibiricus; assembly: GCA_025594165.1. Classification (NCBI taxonomy): domain Eukaryota; kingdom Metazoa; phylum Chordata; class Mammalia; order Rodentia; family Sciuridae; genus Tamias; species Tamias sibiricus. The sequence goes on from CM046668.1 coordinate 36,279,520, forward strand.
ATTAGACAAATCAAAATCACCAGGATTACAATCCATTAAAGTATCATAAAATGTTATTACAATACAGAACAAACTGTGAATACATTTATAATGACATCAAAACCTTGATATTGAACTGTGGGTATGCTCAGTGCACACCTGTTTTAATTGAAATTTACTTTAAAAATGGTTATTTCTAAAAAAGTTTTACTCATAAATTTATTTCTATTTAAACTTTTTGAGCATTGTAGTTAAAACTAAATTTGATAAATCAAGGAAGAAAACTCTCAGCCTTCTGTAATTACCATGATATTGACATTTTTGAAAACTACATATGCCATGGTTTTGTAGAATGTCCCCCAGTTTGGGTTTGTCAAACTTATTGCTATAAGTATTTGACATTTGGCTTGGAGGAGGCCAAGATGCAACTTTCTTCAGAAATCTGGATTCCAGTTTCATCTTACACCAGCCACCTCTACCATATTTGAGCACAGTGAGATTAAATTTCTATATCTGAGCTGTGGTGGTGGCAAGGTGGACCCAACACATTTCCTGACCTCCAAGATCATCCCCTGGGTCTGATGCAAAATGACATCAGAGATAACATCATCAGTGATGCAGTGAAATGCCCAGGTATTTAGCAAGTATGAAGGCTAATATTTCAATGAAAGATCATTTGACAATCAATTTTTTTTGTATTATCAACAATTAGACTTTTACCAACACAGCATAGCTTTCACTTATGTTTCTCCCCTAATACATTGTATCAAACTATCCACTTGACTCTGAATGTAATACCATATTTTTCACTTTTCAATTTCATTTTTATTTTTCTTAAGCCTCTTTCCTATATTCTTCCCACATCCACCAGAATGTGGGCTCCATTAGGGCAGAGATTTTAACTGTCTGGTTTAGCATTTTATCCCCCTAGGCCAATGCCTACATATATTTTCTCATGACTAGAGTCAGATTATATATTTTGGCAGGAATAAATTGTAAGTGATGCTATGTTCTCAGTTCAGCATATTCTAAAGGCACATCATGTCAATCTGTTGCATTGTTGGTGAAGTCAATTTTGATTACTTGGTTAAATGTGTTCAGCAGGTTTTATATTCTAATAGTATGATTTTCTCTTTCCAATTAATAAGTATTCTATGGAGAATTCTAGACTATTTAAATACAATGTTCATCTTCAAATTTTTACTGGAGGTTTGGTAGTCATTGATGATTCTTGTCTGGATCAGTTGTTACACTGATGGTTGCAAAATGATTTTTTTAACTGTTGTTTTCTTCACAGTTTTTAGTGGGCACTTTAATGCAACAAAGACCTTTCCCCTTTGTTTTATATCTTTATCATCTATGGGTTCTTAGGAATTGTTGTTTTCTTTTTCAGTTTTTAAATTTTTGTTTTTCCTATATTATCAATTTCATGAGATAGTACTACATACAATGTGTGGCCCTGTATTTAATCCTGGATCTGCAAAATGTTACCATAAAGAATATTATTGTGAAAATTATAGAAATTAAATATTACCAATGTTATGGTTCTATAATTACATATGAGTACATCTTTACATTCTATTTAGGTTTTAGAAGGAACTCATGGATAAAGTGATGTGATATCTAAAGTAACTCACTAGTGGGTGTGTGTGTGTGTGTGTGTGTGTGTGTGTAAAGAATAGTGAGAGGGAGTAAAAACACCATGAACAGTACTTCAGTCAAAAATTCTTTAGCTAAACTTATCATGAGGAAATATTAGATAAACCCAAATCAAGTTGTTGAAACTGTACCCGACAAACCCTATTCTGCAATACCTAAAAGTGCATGCATTATGAAAGACAAAAAGAGAGAGAGACCGAGACAGAAAGAGAGAACAAAGCTGGTAAATAGTGTTAATAATTTTTTAATTTATCTGGGTGAAGGACAGGTGGAATTCTCTATACTATTTATGTAATTATTCTGAAAATTTAAAATCATTTCAAAGTAAAACATTAAAAAATATATTTTGACCAGGCGTGATGGGACACACCTGTAATCTCAGTAGCTTGGGAGGCTGAGATAGGAGGATTGTGAATTCAAAGCCAGCCTCAACAAGAGTAAAGTACTAAGCATGTCAGTGAGACCCTGTCTCCAAATAAAATACAAAATAGGGATGGGGATGTGGCTCAGTTGGTTGAGGGCCCCTAGGTTCAATCCCTAGTATCTGGAAAAAAAAATTGGAATTTATTTTATCAAACGACATGAATGCCATTTCTTTCAATTTTTTAATGTGTCCTATGATATAGATTTTCTTATTTTATTGACTTTATTCTTCCTATGTGCTCTGATATATGTTTCAACCATATTCACCTGTCCACTAATGTGAGCTGTTGAAAAGTCCTTCCCCAAACCAAGGTGGTCTTTTGCTATTGTATAACAATGGTGTTAGAAAATATTGATAACATGGGTATTTAATACTCTTTCTCCTTGAGATGAATGGGTGAAGAGATAAGGTGACCAGCAGCAGTACTTATGACAGAGAAGGAATAACTCTGCCTAGTACATTGGGTTACATTTTCATTTAGTTGTATTTCTTGGTCCAGATAATTTAGCAGCATTTTCATTTGTATTTTTACCTCCAAGAAATAGATTATTTCTTATAGCCTAAGCTAATTCAGTTCATAAATTGATACTACCTTTCTATGTTAATGATACATGTCAGAGGCAGCATTCTGGAGCCAATTTATGGAGGTTTCATGATAACTGGCTCTTGAGGGTCAAACTGTGTGTTAGAAAACATGTGACAATGCACTCATTCTGGCATTATCAGCAGTCAGAATTAACTTCCAAGAGAGAATATGTTATTTATCTTTTTCCTTAGTCAATATGGTATCCAAATTTATTGACTTGGCTCCGAATATAATACCATAATTTGATTCTTCATTTTTCAATTTCATTTTTTAAAAATTTTCCTGCAGCAACTTTTTCCAGTTATTTCCATATTCACTCACCCTTTAGGTTCCATGATAGAAATTTTTACTATGTTGTTTAGCCTTGTATTCCCAGGACCAATGCTTATACATAAGACCTACCTAGTAAATATGTTTGAATGAAATAAATAAATAGATGGGTGAAATAATATTCTTTGCATACAAATAACTGCTAATTTTGTATTAAAACTTCTTTTAAAATATGTTCTGTGAAATTATAGAAAGAGTTTTAGCTCTTTCATCAAAGCGACGTAGCTACCTGGTCATCAGACAAGGGTTGTTTTTTATGTATGAATACCTTATAAATAGCCCAGATAAGAATGTCAGTGAATGTCTCTCAAAAATACTTACAGAATGTACTGAAAGTAAATTTACTGGTGAGTGAGATATTAACATAAAAATGATCTCTATACATTTCAAGTAATGGATCACATAGGTCATGGTGGGAGAGGCAGGGAAAACAAATAAACATTGATCTTTTTTCTTACAATGTGACCTTAATGTGTTGAAATTATGGGCTCTTTTCCCCAGATAAATGGCTTTCTGTGAGTGACTGCCATTTCACTAGCAACTGAAAAAAATGTAATGGCCAATTTAGGAACTAAGTCATATTATTAGATTTATAAATTATTACTTATGCAAATCCCTAATATTCGAACTCTTGGTAAGTTGTCCTATGCCTTGGTAAGAGGTGATACAATGTATTTAATGACATTATTTGGGGAATTTAATTTCATGAGATCCAGCATGGCCTAGTGAAAAATGTGGACAGTGAAGCTACAGAAGCTGATCTCAGACCAGTCCCAGAATTTACTAGTTCAGTGACTGAACAAGTTACTCAGTATCTGAACCTCATCTGTAAACAGGGATAATAATAGGGTTGTTGAGAATGTTAAAATATCAAGTTCCCAGAACCATGCTTAGCATTTCAGAAGTATTCACTAATAATATAATGAATATTCATGTGTAGAGAGAGCGTTTGGAAACTATTAGTGTATGAGAATTAGTGTATATAGAGAGATACTACAATTAACAGTGCACAGTGTCCTGTGGACACTACCCAGAGTAAAGTGTATATTAATGACCACTGGGAAAGTGGGATACATACAGTGTCCACATGGGTTCAAGGTGCTAATTCCTTTTACTGTGCAGGAGAAGAGTGCACCACGTTTTTGAGACTATGTCCTTAACCTATGGTATAATATCTTATCTCATCTTTTAGATAATTTTTGGAGTAAATATTTTCACCAGTTAATAGCCTCTAAATTTTATGACTGGGTTGTTTTGAATTTGAGATTATCCTACTGAGATAGTTCCTGAAATTAAGATCCTATGTGTAAGGATGCCACTGGAAACTCACAATAAAATTTGTAATAGCATTGTACCCCAATGAGCAACACTGGACAAATGACATCACCCCCGCACCTCCACTTTTACCATTTACCAGATAAAACTTTGGGACTAGTTTTATTGTGTGGCCTATGGTCTACATTTACTCTCATCTTTTTCTATTTAACTGGATATCTTCAATACCTTTCTCCTGATTTCATAAGAATGACCAAGAAAACACCCTATTCTCTCCCTCCTCTCTCTCTCTCTCTCTCTCTCTCTCTCTCTATCTCTCTCTCTCTCTCTCACACACACACACATACACACATATATATTGCTAAATGTTAGAGGTTTTAGAAATTCTATGGACATCTTCAATGAAAAGTTATCTTTTTGATCAATAAAATCATGGCATTCGCAGGTAAATGGATGAAGTTGGAGAACATAATGCTAAGTGAAGTTAGCCCATCCCAAAAAGCCAAATGCTGAATGTTTTCTCTGATACAAAGAGGCCGATTCACAGTGGGGTTGGGACAGGGAGCACAGGAGGATTAGAGGAAAACTAGAATGGCCAATGGGGATGGAGGGGAAGGGAGGGGGCAAAAGAGTGAAGAAGGAAAAACAAAAGATGATAGAATGAGATGGATATCATTACCCTAAGTGCATGTATGAAGTCACAAATCGTGTGAATATACTTTGTATACAACCAAAAAAAAAAAAAAAAAAAAAAAAAGAAAGAAAGAAAAGAGAAAGAAAGTGAATACTTTGCAGCGGGTGGGGGAGAACTTTTTTTAAAAAGCTCATAACACAAATGTTTCTTTTATAAAAGAGAAGAATATGATATGTGATGCCTGTGATACTTTAAGAAAATATTTTCATCTTTCTGCATGGTTAGGGTTTTCAGGGTAAAAATAAAACAGAAACAATAGAATATTAGGACTTGAATTAGAGGAGAAGCCCTAAACCTAAGAGTGAATAGGAAAGGTTTTATACACTTAGATGTATGTTTTTTTTTTTTTTTTTAATATTACAGGGAAATAAAATCTAGAATCATGGAAATATTCCAGGGGTCAAAATCTGAATGCTTGCAGGCCGTGGTGGCGCACGCCTGTAATCCCAGCACTTGGGAGGCTGAGGCAGGAGGATCATGAGTTCAAAGCCAGCCTCAACTGTGGTGAGGCACTTAGCAACTCAGTGAGACCCTGTCTCTAATAAAATACAAAAAAGGGTTGGGGATGTGGCCCAGTGGTCGAGTGCCCCTGAGTTCAATCCCCAGTATCAAAAAAAAAAAACAGAAGAAAAAAAAAAACCTGAATGTTTGTCATACCTTTCCCCAGAGAAGATTTTATATTACCAAAGATAAGAACTCAGGGTTCTACCACTTATTTTCCTAAAACGAATATGTTCCCATCAACACATTGATTTTCTTCTTCCTCCCTTAAAAAGGGAATTTAAGCTTAGAAATTTTGTTTACCCCTTTTCACTACAGGCCACTTTCCATACAGCCCTGTCCATCTGACTGCCACTGCATCATTCCCAGAAAGTGTGTGTGTGTGTGTGTGGGGGGGGGGGGGGGGTGTTGGGACAAGAAGAGTCACTGTGGTTATAAATCAAGTTTTTACTGTTTTGATAATACAAATAAATATGAATATAAAATGTGATCATTATCAGCAGAATATGAGTGGGAAAATGCAAAAACTGTATTGGCAAGTGATTTCTTACACATTTCTGATTGCAGAACTTTTCAGATTGTTGTCTCTTAAATTGGCATATGTGCATTTGTTTGAACTGTAAAATAATTTATTAATGGAAAAAAAAAATCCCAGGGGGACAGATTGTTAAGTGGAAGCAGCTAAAAGTAAGCTTTTGCTATTGAAGAAGTGGGGCAGGGATAGTTTAGGTAAAAGATAACTTTTATCCTATTTTTCAATGGAAGGAAGAACATTCTACATTCTCTTCTTCGTCAAGCCTTGGGGAACATAAATTTTGAAACCCTATTAAAATACTTGATCATTTATTTCCTTACATCTTGTCTGCAAAATTTCCTTCAGCTTTGATCATAAGTAACTTTTCTTTTAATATGCCATGCTTTCAATGTTGTGTCTAACTTGATTTTTCTTCCTCTCTTTGTCTTATACCCTACTTAAGTGTAAGACATTTAGAGGAGCTAAAGGGAATAAGCTCCAGATCCTCTTTCATCCATGTAATTTTTCCTGTTCTTATAAAACAGAACAGAACAGGAAGTTATCACCCTACTCCAACACCCATGTAACACTTGATTATAAAAGACATTTGTTCTGCAAAGCTTCTCTCCATTTATTGTGATCAATTCAGACAGCTTTCAGAGACAGACACTATGTGTTAGATTCTCTATGAAATAAATTGAAATTGCGGTTACATGAAGATCTACCTTTCTTTATGGATCTTCTATCAGATATTGAATTGTGATAATTTTTCCTTTTTATCAATAACTGATAAGTCTAATTTATAAATAACCATGTTACTTAGACAAAATACAAAATACAAATTTCACTTTTTTTTTTTTTTTGTACCAGGAATTAAACCCAGGAACATTTAACCACTGAGCCACATCCCCAGTCTTTTTTTTTTTTTTTTTTTTTTTTTTTTTTGTATTTTTATTAGAAAATGGAGTTTTGCTGAGTTGCTTAGGGCCTCACTAAGTTGCTAAGGCAGGTTTCAAACTTGTGATCCTCCTGCATCAGCTTCCCAAGTCATTGGGATTACAAGTATGTGCCATTACGCCCAGCTTGACATTTTTAATTCATTAAAAATTTTACAAATTTCAAATTATGAGTATTTGTTAATAACTTTTATAAACTTGGAGGATATTTTTATGGACACAAAGCTTATATGAGACTAGGGAAGAAGAGAGATGGAAAATAAAAATTAGAAGAAGAAAAGAGAAAATTTAAAATAATGTAACAGAACTAGAAGGTAGAAAATGGGGAAAGAAACATGAAAATGGAGTAAGCATATGTTCAAAAATCACATAAATATATTACTGTATCAAATGTATTAATTTGAATACTGGTAGTGTTCTTTTAGTTTTATTTCCTTCATAGAGTTTTCAGCAAAATTATATTCAAATTAAGGTATACTTGTTGATAGTTACAAATTGAAATGTGAAGAGAATTTTAGTGACTAATAATTATTTAATTGACATTTGTTGGAAATTTACCATGCTGCAGAAACATACATATATATACATATATAAAATATATATATATTATATATATATATATATTTTAGTTGTTGATAGGCCTTTATTTTATTTATTTATATGTGGTGCTGAGAATCGAACCCAGTTCCTCACATATGCCAGGCAGGTGCTCTATCACTGAGCCACAGCCTCAGCCCTGATATATTGGTTTTTAAAGTACATTTAATTATTCACCTTACCAATGTCTAATGATGCATGTGCTCTTGTATCCAACATTTTTGAGATTAAAAAACTGGTAGATGTCTGGTAGTGGAGGAGAACTCTATTTGGACCTTCCATGTCATTTGACCACATTACAGAAAAGAATTTAAGGATGTGTCATGTTTGAGTAGCAGAGTGAGAGATTTATATAAAAGGAAATTGAGACTGGGAGTTAGAGCAATAACAGAGAGTGTGAATCACTTCCTCTCAATCTAGGGTTTTAACATTTACAGAAAGACAGTAGCTGGGGGGCTGAAGTGGAGGTGGAGTCAGGGCACTGTTATGCAGTGCAATTTTGTGCTAGCATTGCCCTGGCATGTTCTACTCATGCTACCTCCTAAATCACAGTCCCCATTAGCATCTTAGCTCCATGAATTCATACGAAACTACTTAGAAACATCACAAATCTGATAAACGTGGCAGAAGTAAAATTTGAAATCATGTTATCTCTTCCCAGAAACTGGGATTCTAAACACATTGTGAAATAGGGTTTTTATTTAGCTACTGTTCCTAGTGATATATCATCATATTCAATTGGAATTTTCTAGTGAAGCTCAAGAAAAAAGTAGTTGATGGAAACAGCATTGTGGACAAAAGAGATCATAAAATTTAATGTTGTCATGTTTAAATCCCCTCATCTACATTAAATACAAAATCATGTGGACATTGGAGAATTTTTTAAAGATTTTTAAGGAGATCTAAATTTGCTCTTGGAATGGATTTTCTTCCCTCTGTAGATGAATCAAGAAAGAGAAAGTTAATGAGGACAATTCAGAAAGTTTCAAAATTGCCCCTTGCATTTTAAGACTGAGGTTTATTTCATGCCTAATACCCTAACAGTAGGGATTTTCATGATTATAGTTTTTTCTGGGTCAAGAAATGTGGCTATAATTGAGAAGTTATGTATCAAATATACATATATACTGTAGGGGAAACTCTTAGTTTATCTCAGAGATTGCAGGTTTAAGGAAAGTGGACTGCAACAAAAAGAAGTTTCTTTTGACTCTAGATACTTAGTGCTTAAAGCAGCAGTGTGAAACCAACCATAAAAGACAGTGAAACTGAAAAAAAAAAAAAAAAAAAGGATTATTAGCAAACATCACATAAAACTTTCATACTTCAGCCAGCTTTCATGTACCAAGATTGCGACGTTGGATCAGTGAAGTCTACAACTGTACAAAATTCAGTACATTGAATCTAACATGTTTCAGTGTAGACCTGTTATTCTCATTCATCCTACCATTTTATGAATTTATGACATATGAAAGTATTAACCCAAGATAATCTGAAGATTCATTAGTTTTATGCTTTAGTTTAAAATTTATTCTTTACCTAAATACGTTAAGCGTCATAATAAAAGCAGGAATAAATAAAGAAAGAAAGAAAATATAGCTTTTGTCCTTAAATAACGTATTAGTTGTAGTTTTTCTGTTAAATCTGACATATACTGCTCCTACTGCTAAAGCATAAATAGAAATTTATTGCTCAAATAATTTGGGAGTCCAGCAGAAGAACTAGCTTGAAGAATTACGGGTCTCTGTCTCATTATCTCTCCTTTGGAATTTATCATTTTGTCATCCTTTCTTGCTACTGATGAATTCCATTGGGGTGAAGAAGGTAATAGCACTGCTTCAAACCATTCCAGGAATACATCATTCCTAGACAATTTCGAAGAAACAGTGTTTCTGTTTCTTAGCACTTACTTAAAAATCTGATTTGATGGACTTGAGCTATATGTTCATCTTCGTTGCTTTTTGTGGATTATTAATCCTGGAATTAATAGGTGAGGTTGTAGTGCAACAACTGTATGGTCCAGATAACTCAGAAGACTCAAAGGCTCTACAGGTGTGCTCAAGATACTTTAATCAACATCAGGGTGTGGCATAGTAGGACAGAGGAATCACAGGCAAGCATCATATACACAAAGATTTCCACATGAACTTCACCAGCATCTTGTATTGTTGCAGAGAAAATGCTTCATCTCTGATTTGTGTGCCACCAATTTATATATAAATTGGGCTATAGATGTCATCTGTCATAACTGAAAATAGCAAGGAAAAACTAAATGATAAACAGGCATGAGCCAGCTCTCCTCATCCCTCTTGTGTGCAGTCTTTTCATTTTCCAGTGAAGGAATGTAGAGATATCCAGTCTGTAATGGACAAGCAGAGGTTAGGTATTAGAATGGAAGAGGTATGAAACCAGTGGAAATGGAAGGAGCCACACAAGCACAAAGACATTATTGAGTAACCCATGGAACTGACCAGTTTAAGTAGAAAGAGACCACAAAAGATCCAGAGAAAAGCACATAGCTCCCTGAATTCATATGAACACAATAATACCCCTTCAAATAACCAGATGTCATCTTAAGAAGGAGGAAAGGAATAAGGCAATTCTGAAAGACTCAAAGTCATCCAAATACATAATTTAAACCAACAGTAGATCTGTTAAGTTTTTAAACTAAAACCTGAGAGAAGCGATTTGAATCACTGAAATCTGAAACTGGGTTATTTGGCAAGTGTAGGTTCTTTCTCATTCCTTGAGAAAGAGAGTGGAAAAGAGGATTCTGATTTCATCACAGTAATTGTCTATATTTTAATGTTCATTTTATCATGGCCTTGATTTCTTAAGAAAGCAAAGTCTTACTTAAAAAAAAAAAAAAGCTCTCTTACAATCATATTAACCCCTATGGTTATTTTAAAAATATTTTCCTGTCATTGATCAAATAGATCACAATTTTTTCTTGATAACTTATAACACTACTTGTAGTGAGTTGAATAGTGGCCCTCCAAAGTTCATGTCCATCTGAACCTCAGAATGTGAACTTCTTCGAAAATAAGATCTTTGCAGATATAACTAATTAAGAGAAGGTCATATGGTATTAGTTGAGCTATAAATATAATGACCTGTGCCCTCATAAAGATAAGAGACCACACAGAGAAACACATAGGAAATAACCCTACAAGTAAAAAAAAAAAAAAAAAAAAAAAAAGAGAGAGAGACAGAGAGAAAACAAAAGAAAAGACAGAGACAAGAGTGATGTATCCACAAGTTAAGGAATGCCAAGGATTGCTGAGAGCCATAAGGGACTAGAAAGATTTAAAAAAGGATTCTCCCTGAGAGGATTTAGCGACCCTGATTTCAGACTTCTGTCTTCCTCAACTTTGACAGGATATAGTTCTATTGGTTTATACCACCAAGTTAGTGGTACTTTTTTATGGCATCCCTAAGAAATGAAAAGATTTTAAAACTATCACCACAAAGGGGTTAAAGGAGATGTCTGGTAGAAGAGGAGAACTCTATTTGGACCTTCCATGTTATTGACCACATTACAGAAAAGAATTTAAGGATGTGTCATGTTTGAGTAGCAGAGTGAGAGATTTATATAAAAGGAAAGGACACATTTGAGACTGGGGGAGGGCAATAACAGAGAGAGTGAATCACTTCCTCTCAATCTAGGGTTTTAACATTTACAGAAAGACAGTAGCTGGGGGGCTGAAGTGGAGGTGGAGTCAGGGCACTGTTATGCAGTGCAATTTTGTGCTAGCATTGTCCTAACATGCTCTACTCATGCTACCTCCTACATCACAAGCCCCATTAGCATCTTAAATCTCCACCCAGGGATATGAGTCTTACTGTTATAATGAGGTTAGGGTCATTTCTCCATCAACCCAGTGTTTGATACTCTGCTCACTAAAGGCGTGTTTCCTCCAAATGTCTTGTTATTTTGCAGTTGTGTTGCTTTTTTATCAGCCAGTGGGCAAGCTGCAGGCAAGGATGAGGGCATAAGGACATAGGCAGCTCATGAGCTCTTTGTTCTGCCTTTCAGTGGATTATGGGCATTTATCTTATGAGACTGTTCTCTCTGTATCCCTGAATTCTTATTTCAGTACTTGGAAGTGGGTGATACAGGAATAGGTGGTGCATGCCTATAATCCCAATGACTTGGGAGGCTGAGGCAGGAGGATTGCAAGTGCAAAGCCAGCCTTAGCAACTTTGCTAAGACCTATCTTTAAAAACAGAAAAGAAAAAAACAAAACAAAAACAAATAAAAATGAAAAAAAGGTTGGGTAGGTCAATATAGGTCAGTGATTTAGTGCCCCTGGGTTCAATCCTTGGCACCAAAATAGTGTATGCTACTATAACAAATACCCAGAAATCTGTGGTTTTGAAATTATATAATGGGTCAAGAAAGATTTTTTAAGATGTTTGATTTAAAAAAAAAACAAAACAAAACAAAACAAAAAAAAAACCGTTATATTTCCTTGAATAGATGATTTGTGGAAATATAAACATGAAGGTGCTTCTGTGGAAGTCTCAGAAGGGAAGTAAACATTACTGGAAAAAGAAGAAAAGGTAATCTTGATTATAAAGGGGCAGAAAACTTGACTGAGTTGTGTTTTAATGTTGTTGAAATTAAATCTTATAAACAATGGGATTGTATATTCTGCCAAGAGGGTTTACAAGCAGATCAGGAGAAATTGGCTGGGTTTCTCTGGTATTTATAGTAAAATGAGAGATAAAAGAGATAGACCATGAAAAGAACAGTGAAGTAAAATGTAATGAGCACTTGATGATTTGTAAAATTCTTAGTGGATCCAGATAGCAAAAACTGAGGAAGTACCTTCTGGAGAGAAAGTGAGAGGTACCTGGGTAATCTCATAGTAAAGAGATGAGGTGGGTGATTCATGGATCCAGTCAGCCATATCTGGAGAACACAGCAATAGGAATGGGTTCTCAAAGGAACGATCTGTGAGTTCCCTTTTCTAATGGTATGAATGGCCTTCAGATACATTCAAGATCAACAAGATTGTTTGAGAATGTTCTAGCATCAGAAACATTGGAAGACTGGACTGAAAAGAACAAAGATGAGGTAAAATAAAGAATGACTGGAAGGGAACAGTTGCAGAGGCCAGAGAGGGATGAGATCCTGGTAATGTAATGCCCAGAGGGTAGCTGCTAAGCAAACACCCTCTAGAAAACTAGAAAATGTTTCACTGGCCCACACAGCAGACCCTGGGGCCACAGAGGATTATTCTTAGAACTTGGAAGATAATGTAATTTTCTTGACTGCTTTTCAAATTGCTTAAAATCAGTGATCCCCTTATTCCTTCCAATCTCTACTAGGATGTCTATCTTATATGACTTTCTCAACTTTGGAGGAAGGATTATCATATAAACACCTACATTTTTGACTTCTAGTCCCCTAAACTGAGAGAACAAATTTCCATTGTTTTAAGCTGCTGCATTGATGGTCATATTTTATGGCAGCCTGGGAAATACAATGTATTCTTTCAATGAAGTAGCCAATATTCTGATGATTTCTGATATTTTGCCTTCCTGAGAGTGAATCCTAAAAAGTATCTTTTGTCCTACAACTTTGAATCTTCCCTAAGCTCCCATAGAAAAATTGCATGAACTAATTCCTTAACTTTATGAAATTTGAGTTGTTAAAATTGGTTTATATGATGTAAGATTTATGATGAGTTACAAGGGAGGAGTTATCAAATCTAGCGATGCTAGCTAGTCTCCTCTAGGTTGAATTTGTATGGGTAAGATATCAAATATTTCAGAAACTCTAAGATGTAAGAAAAGTTCCTATAAATTTCTCAATGACCTCATTGTTAGTAATATGTTTCTAATTATGTATTTCTGGTATTACTGTGTTTGTTATGACAAAAACAATATAGTGATCTCAGTCAGACTTTCTGATACTTTTTTGAAAAAATAACTACCTTGGCTGTAAATTTTCATCTTTAATTTCAATCTACCATTTTTTTGAGACAGTGGTTTTCAGTTAGTAATTTACATCATTAACCATGGAGTTGGTTAAAATTCAAATGTTTAAAACTTACTTTAAACTTAATAAATCAACTTACATGATCGTACATTCTTAATGTACTCTAACTATGCTTGAAATATTCATAGTGCATTTTGTCTCACAATCATTACATGCTGTTAATGAAGTGTTTTTTTTTTTCCTCTACACAGGTTATGTTCAAGTATTTTTAAAGATGAGATGTAGTATTCACTATCTTTGAAAGTAGAGCTAAACATATGTATCGGTGTCTATCCTGATTTTTTTTAACTTTATTATCTTCTTTTGTGTGCATGCCACAGAAAAAATCCAAATTTCCTTGTTACTTATATTATTCTTGGAATAAGCTCTTGTCAGATGTTTGATATTTGAAAATAATTAGTTCTAAACTAAATACAGACATTTTAAGTCTTCTGTAATATAAAGGACATTTTAACATTTTGCTTTCTTCTAATGCTTTCCTTAAATTTCTTGTAATCATCCACATAGCTAATTATTTCATCTTCAGTTTAAAAAAAATGTTCATCTCAAATCTCCAAGGGAAAGGACTGCACCACATACTTTTAGCACATATTGTTGAAACTACTTAAAGACAACCTCAGTATAGTGTGTTAGATTTCTAGCAGTCTAAGTGGAGAAACAGATTGGTTCATTCAAGTACCGAACCAAGATTTAATGAAGCCAGAATTAATTAGTTAGAAATAATCAAGTGAAGAGTGCATGTGATTTTTTAAATCTTTTTCTTTCATTTTTTATTCTAATTTGTTGTACATGCTTGCAGAGTGCATTTCATATTACATATAAAGAGCACAAGTTTTCGAATCCCTGGTTTTACATAAAGTATTTTCACACAGTTTGTGTTTTTATACATGTACTTAGGGTATTGATGTCTAACTCATTCTGCTATTATTCCTATCCACTTGCCCCCTCCTCACCCCCTCCTTTGTTCTATTTAAAGTTTCTTCATTCCTCTCATCCCCCCTCACTTGCCATTATGTCTGTATCTTCATAACAAAGGAATCATTCCACCTTTGGTTTTTTGGGATTGGCTAACTTCACTTAGCATTATTTTCTCCAACTCCATCCATTTGCCTGCAAATGCCATGATTTTATTCTCTTTTAGTGCTGAGTAGTGTTCCATTGTGTATATATACCAAAGTTTCCCTATCCATTCATCCATTGATGGGCATTGGGGTTGGTTCCACAATCTAGCTATTGTGAATTGTGCTACTATAAACATTGATGTGGTTGTGTCCCTGTAGTAAGCTGTTTTTAAGTCTTTTAGGTATAGATTAAGGAATGGGATAGCTGGGTCAAATGGTGGTTCCATTCCAAGTTTTCCTAGGAATCTCCATACTACTTTCCAGATTAGCTGGGTCAAATGGTGGTTCCATTCCAAGTTTTCCTAGGAATCTCCATACTACTTTCCAGAATCTCCATACTACTTTCCAAATTGGACTACCAATTTGTAGTCCCACCAGCAATGCAAAAGTGTGCCCTTTTCCCCACATCCTTGCCAGCATTTATTGTTGTTTGTGTTTTTGACAGCTGCCATTCTGACTGGAGTGAGATGAAATCTTAGAGAATTTGCATTTCTCTAATTGCTAGAGATGTTGAACATTTTCACATATATTTGTTGATTGATTGATTATATATCATCTTCTGAGATGTGTCTGTTCAGTTTCTTGGCCCATTTATTGATTGGGTTGTTTGTTTTTTTGATGTTAAGGTATTTGAGAGATTTATATATCCTTGAGTTTAGTGTTCTACCTGATGTGCTTGTGGTAAGCATTTGCTCCCATTCTGTAGGTTCTCTATTCACCTCACTGATTATTTCTTTTGCTAAGAACAAGCTTTTTAGTTTGAATCCATCCATCCACTTATTAATTCTTGGTTTGAATTCTTGCTCTATAGGGGTCTTTTTGAGGAAGTGGGGCCTAATCCAACATGATGGAGATTTGGGCCTACTTTTTCTTCTATTATGTACAAGGTCTCTGGTTTAATTCCTAGGTCCTTGATCCACTTTGAGTTGAGTTTTGTGCATGGTGAGAGATAGAGGTTTAATTTCATTTCATTACATGAGGATTTCCAGTTTTCCCAACACCATTTGTTGAAGAGGCTGGCTTTTCTCCAATGGATGTTTTTGGCACCTTTGTCTAATATAAGATAACTGTACTGTGTGGGTTAATCTCTGTGTCTTCTATTCTGTACCATTGGTCTACTTGTCTATTATTGTGCAAATACCTTGCAGTTTTTGTTACTATTGCTTTGTAATACAATTTAAGGTGTGGAATAGTGATGCCACCAGCTTCGCTCTTCTTGCTAAGAGTTGCTTTGGCTATTCTGGGTCTATTATTTGTCCAGATGAATTTCATGATTGCTTTTCTATTTCTGTGAGGAATGATATTGGGATTTTGATCAGGATTGCATTGAAACTGTATAATGCTTCTGGTAGTATGATCATTTTGACAATATTAATTCTACCTATCCATGAACAAGGTAGATCTTTCCGTCTTCTAAGATCTTCTTTAACTTATTTCTTTAGCATGTTGTAGTTTTCATTGTAGAGGTCTTTCACTTCTTTTGTTAAGTTGATTCCCAAGTATTTTATTTTATTTTTTTAAGGCTATACTAAATGGGGTATACTAAAAGGCTATACTAAGTTTCTCTTTCTGAGGATTTGTCGCTGGTGTATAGAAATGCCTTTGGTTTATGGGTGTTGATTTTATATCCAGCCACTTTGCTAAATTCATTTATTAGTTCTAGAAGATTTCTGCTGGAAATTTTTGGATCTTCTATGTATAGAATCATATTATCTGCAAATATTGATAATTTGAGTTCTTCTTTTCCTATCCATATCCCTTTAATTTCTGTCATCTGTCTACTTGCTCTGGCTAGGGTTTCAAGAAGTATGTTAAATAGAAGAGGTGAAAGAGGGTATCCTTTCTTGTTCCAGTTTTTAGAGGGAATGCTTTCAATTTTTCTCCATTAAGGATGATTTTGGCCTGGGGCTTAGCATAGATGGACTTTACGATGTTGAGGCATGTTCCTGTTATCCCTATTTTTTCTAGTGTTTTGAACATGAAGGGGTGTTGTATTTTGTCAAATGCTTTCTCTGCATCTATTGAGATGATCATATGATTTTTATATTTGAGTCTATTGATATGATGAATTACATTTATTGATTTCCTTATCTTGAACCAACCTTGCATCCCTGGAATGAACCCCACTTGATCGTGGTGCACTATCTTTTTTATATGTTTTTGTATTTGATTTGCCAGAATTTTATTGAGAATTTTTGCATCTATATTCATTAGAGATATTGGTCTGAGGTTTTCTTTCTTTGATGTGTTTCTGCCTGGTTTTGGAACCAGGATGATATTGGCCTCATAGAATGAGTCTGAAAGTGTTCCCTCTTTTTCTATTTCATGAAATAGTTTGAGAAATATTGGTGTTAGTTCTTCTGTAAAGATCTTGTAGAACTTGGTTGTGTATCCATCTGGTCCTGGGCTTTTCTTGGTTTGTAGGTTTTTGATGGCATCCTCTATTTCTTTGCTTGAAATTGATCCATTTAAATTGTGTATATCATCCTGATTTAGTTTGGGCATATCATATGTTTCTAGAAATTTGTTGATGCCTTCACTATTTTCTACTTTATTGGAGTATAAATTTTCAAAATAATTTCTAAATATCTTCTGTATTTCTGCAGTGTCTGTTGTGATATTTCCTTTTTCATCATAGATATTGGTAATTTGAGTTTTTTCTCTCCTTGTTTTCCTTAGCATAGCTAATGGTTTATTAATTTTCTTAATTTTTTCAAAGAAACAACTTATTGTTCTGTCAATTATTTTTGTTTCAATTTTATTGATTTCAGCTCTTATTTTAATTATTTTCTGCCTTCTACTGCTTTTGGGGTTGATTTGTTCTTCTTTTTACAAGGCTTTGAGGTGTAATGTTAGTTCATTTATTTGTTGACTTTTTTTTCTTTGAAGGAATGAACTCCATGCAATGAACTTTCCTCTTAGTACTGCCTTTATAGTGTCCCAGAGATTTTGATACCTCTAAGAGTTTTTAAAACTCCTTCTTGATGTCTTTTGCAACCCATTGTTCATTCAGTAGCCTATTTTTTACTCTCCAGGTGTTGGATTAGGTTTTGTTTCTCATTTTATCATTGACTTCTAATTTCATTGTATTATGATCTGATAGAATGCAGGGTAGTATCTCTAATTTTTTATATTTGCTTAGAGTTTCTTTATGGCATAATATATGGTATATTTTACAGAATGATCCATGTACTGCTGAGAAGAAAGTATATTGGCTTGTTGATTGATAATATACTCTCTACATATCAGTTAAGTCTAAGTTATTGATTTTATTATTGAGTTCTATAGTTTCTTTGTTTAGCTTTTGTTTGGAAGATCTATCCAATTGTGAAAGGGTTGAGTTAATGTCACCTAGAATCATTGTGGTGTGTTCTATTTGACTCTTGAACTTGAGAAGAGTTTGATTGATGAATGTAGAGCTTCATTATTTGGAGTATACATATTTATAACAGTTATTTCTTGTTAATGTATGATTCCCTTAAGCAGTATGAAATGTTCATATTTATCTCTTTTGATTAACTTTGACTTGAAGTCTACTTTACTTGATATGAGGATGGAAACCCCTGCTTGCTTATGTAGACCATGTGAGTGGTATATTTTATCCCGTTCTTTCACCTCCAGTCTGTAGGAGTCTTTTCCTATAAGATGGGTCTCTTGAAGGTAGCATACTGTTGGGTCTTTATTATTTTTTTTAATCCAATCTATCAGCCTATGTCTTTTAATTGGTGAGTTTAGGCCATTGACATTCAGGGTTATTATTGAGACATGATTTGTATTATCAGTCATTTTATTTATTTTTTTTTATCTTTTTTTTAGATTATTTATTTACTTATTCATAATGCACAAGTATATCATCTTTTTACATACAACTGCTTGTATACAAAGTATATAAGTACCATTCAGATCTTTAGTCATGCATTTAGGATAGTGATATCCATCTCATTCAACCACCATTTCCCCCCCTTCTGAAGGAGCCCTAATTAGGAAGGGCTGTTGTAGCTAGCTGGAAGCCATAAGTTCCACCTGATATGTATGTGACGCACCTGTAGGCACCCGCAAACCTGAAGGTATATAACCGGGTGAAAGCGGTCCGAGTGAGGAGAACGGAGAATTCAGTCAGCCGGGCAGTCACTCGGTCGGTCAGAAGAATCAGAGCGGCCAGAACGTAGGCAGAGTGGTTACAGAAGAGAAACCAGATAGAAGACAGAAGAGAAACCAGATAGAAGACAGAAGAGAAACCAGATAGAAGACAGAAGAGAAACCAGATAGAAGACAGAAGAGAAACCAGATAGAAGAAGTAATGACTGGTCAGAGTTAGGCCGAGGCTCCTGAGGAAGACAGAAGACAGAAGAAAGAAGGAAGAAAGAAGAGAGAAGAAAGAAGCTCTAATCTTTCTCTAAGCTAAGCTCTAACTTTCTTTCTCTCTAAGAAGCTAAGCTAAGCTCTATCTTTCTTTCTCTCTAAGACTCTAAGCTACAAGAAAGTAGAAGTAAAAGTAGTAAAAGCTTAACTCTGCCTCCGAGAGTTTTTCCTCCCGGTTTTCGGTACCAGGTAGCTTACACCCTTCTCCCCCCCTGCTCCCTCTATTGCCCTCCCTTTTCTTTGACCATTCTAGTGTTCCTCTAATCCTATGTACCCCCATCCAATCACACTGTGAACTAACCTCCTTATATCAGAGAAAACATTCGGTATTTGGATTTTTGAGATTGACTAATTTCACTTAGCATTATATTCTCCAACTTCATCCATTTACCTGCAAATGCCATTATTTTATTCTCTCTTATTGCTGAGTAAATTTCAATTTTGTATATATACCACATTTTCTTTATCCACTCATCTACTGAGGGACATCTAGTTTGGTTCCACAACCTAGCTATTATAAATTGTGCTGCTATAAACATTGAAGTGGCTGTGTCACTGTAATATGCTGTTTTTAAGTCTTTTTGGAACAGACCCAGGAGTGGGATGGCTGGGTCATAGGGTGGTTCCATTCCCATTTTCCCAAGAAACCTCCATACTGCTTTCCATAGCAGTTGCACCATTTTGCAGTCCCACCAGCAATGTATGAGTGTGCCTTTTTCCCCACATCCTCTCCAACATTTATTGTTGTTTGTGTTCTTGATAGCTGCCATTCTGACTGGAGTGAAATGAAATCTTAGAGTAGTTTTTATTTGCATTTCTCTAATTGCCAGAGAGGTTGAGCATTTGTTCATGTATTTGTTGATTGATTGTATATCTTCTTCTGAGAAGTGTCTTTTCAGTTCCTTAGCCCATTTATTGATTGGGTTATTTGCTTTTTTGGTGTAAAGTTTTTTGAGTTCTTTATATATTCTAGAAATTAGTGCTCTATCTGATGTGCATGTATTAAATATTTGTTCCCAATTAGTTGGCTCTCTATTCACCTCACTGATTGTTTCTTTTGCTGAGAAGAAGCTTTTTAGCTTAAATCTATCCCATTCATTAATTCTTGGTAATAGTTCTTGTGCTACAGGATTCTTATTAAGGAACTTGGGGCCTAACCCGACATGTTGGAAATTGGAGCTTACTTTTTCTATTAGGCGTATTGTCTCAGATCTAATTCCTAGGTCCTTGATCCACTTTGAATTGAGTTTTGTGCATGGTGAGAGATACAAGTTTAATTTCATTTTGTTGGATTTCCAGTTTTCCCAGCACCATTTGTTGAAGAGGCTATCCTTTCTCCACTGTACATTTTTGGCACCTTTGTCTAATATAAGATAACTGAAATTATATGTATTAATCTCTGTGTCCTCAATTCTGTACCATTGGTCCACCCATCTGTTTTGGTGCCAATACCATGCTGTTTTAGTTACTATTGCTCTATAGTATAATTTAAAGTCTGGTATGGTGATGCCCCCTGCTTTACTTTTCTTGTTCAGGATTGCTTTGGCTATTCTGGGTCTCTTATTTTTCCAGATGAATTTCATGATTGCTTTTTCTATTTCTTTGAAAAATGACATTGGAATTTTGATTGGAATTGCATTAAATCTGTATAATGCCTTTGGTAGTATGGACATTTTGACAATATTGACTCTACCTATCCAAGAGCAAGGTAGGTCTTTCCATCTTCTGAGTTCTTCTATGATTTCTTTCTTTAGTGTTCTATAATTTTCCCTATAGAGGTCTTTCACCTCTTTTGTTAAGTTGATTCCCAGGTATTTTATTTTTTTTGATGCTATTGTAAATGGGGTTGTTTTCATCATTTCCCTTTCAGAGGCTTTGTCACTGATGTATAAAAATGCCTTTGACTTATGGGTATTTATTTTGTATCCTGCTACTTTGCCAAATTCATTTACTAGTTGTAAAAGTTTTCTGGTAGAGTTTTTTGGGTTTTCTAAGTATATTATCATGTCATCAGCAAATAGTGCTAATTTGATCTCTTCTTTTCCTATGTGGATCCCTTTAATTTCTTTTGTCTGTCTAATTGCTCTGGCCAGAGTTTCTAGTACTATGTTAAATAACAGTGGTGAAAGGGGGCATCCCTGTCTTGTTCCAGTTTTTAGAGAAAATGCTTTCAATTTTTTTCCATTTAAGATAATGTTAGCTCTGGGCCTTGCATAAATAGCTTTTATAATGTTGAGATATGTTCCTGATATTCCTAGTTTTTCTAGTGTATTGAACATAAAGAGGTGCTGTATTTTGTCAAATACTTTTTCTGCATCTAATGAGACAATCATATGATTTTTATCTTTAAGTCTATTGATGTGATGTATTATGTTTATTGATTTCCAAATATTGCACCAGCCCTGCATCCCCGGAATAAAACCCACTTGATCGTGGTACACTATCTTTTTGATATGTTTTTGTATCCAATTTGCCAGAATTTTGTTGAGGATTTTTGCATCTTGTTCATTAAAGATATTGGCCTGAAGTTTTCTTTTTTGGATGCGTCTTTGCCTGGCTTTGGAATTAATGTAATATTGGCCTCATAGAAAGAGTCTGGAAGAGCTCCCTCTTTTTCTATTTCTTGAAATAGTTTGAAGAGCATTGGTATTAATTCTTCTTTGAAAGTCTTGTAGAACTCAGCTGTAAACCCATCATGTCCTGGACTTTTCCTTGTTGGTAGCTTTTTGATGACATCTTCTATTTCTTCGCTTGTAAATGATCTGTTTAAATTGTGTATAGCCTCCAGATCCAGTTTAGGCAAATCATATGACACTAGAAATCTGTCAATGCATTCAGTATTTTCTATTTTATTAGAGTACAAGTTTTCAAAGTAATGTCTAATTATATTCTGTATATCTGAGGTGTTTGTTGTGGTATTCCCTTTTTCATCACGAATGTTAGTAATTTGAGTTTTTTCTCTTCTTCTTTTCGTTAGCATCGCTAAGGGTCTGTCAATTTTGTGTATTTTTTCAAAGAACCAACTTTTAGTTTTGTCAATTCTTTGAATTGTTTCCTTAGTCTCAATTTTATTAATTTATGCTCTGATTTTAATTATTTTCTGTCTTCTGCTGCTCTTGGTATTAATCTGTTCTTCTTTTTCTAGTGCTTTGAGGTGTGATGTTAAGTCATTTATTTGTTTTTTTTTTTTTTTTTTTTTTTTTTTCCTTTTAAAGAATGAACTCAGTGCAATGAATTTTCCTCTTACTACTGCCTTCATAGTGTCCCAGAGATTTCTATATGATGTATCTGTGTTCTCATTTACCTCTAGGAATTTTTTGATCTTCTCTTTGATGTCTTCTTCAACCCCTTGTTCATTCAGTAGCATGTTGTTTAGCTTCCAGTTGATGGAGTAGTTTTTCTTATTCCTTGTTTTGTCGTTGATTTCCAATTTCATCCCTTTATGGTCCGATAGCATGCAGGGTAGTATCTCTATTTTTTTATATTTGCTGAGAGTTGCCTTGTGACATAATACATAGTCTATTTTGGAGAAGGAGCCATGTGCTGCTGAGAAAAAAGTGTATTCTTTTACTGTGGAATGAAATATTCTATATATGTCTCTTAAGTCTAAGTTATTAATTGTTTTAAGGAGGCCTAAGGTTTCTTTTTCTAGCTTTTGTTTGGATGATCTATCTATTGGTGAGAGAGGTATGTTGAAATCTCCTAGAATAACTGTGTTGTGGTCAATTTTACTCTTGAACTTGAGAAGAGTTTGTTTGATGAATGTAGGTGCTCCATTATTTGGGGCATATAGATTTATGATTGTTATATCCTGTTGATGAATGGTTCCCTTAAGTAGTAAGAAATATGCATCTTTGTCCCTTTTGATTAGTTTTGGCTTGAAGTCTACCTTATTTGAAATGAGAATGGAAACCCCTGCTTGCTTCCGCAGGCCATGTGAGTGATAAGACTTTTCCCAGCCCTTCACCTTCAGTCTATTGATGTCTTTTTCTATGAGGTGTGTTTCTTGGAGACAGCAAATTGTTGGGTCATTTCTTTTAATACATTCAGATAATCTGTGTCTTTTGAATGGTGAGTTTAGGCCATTAACATTCAGGGTTATTATTGAAATGTGATTTTTATTCCCATCCATTTTAATTTGTATTATGATCTTTAGCTTGATTTGGTTTCTCTTCTGGTTGGTATTTCCCTTAGTTTAATATCTCCCTTTGTTGATTTTCGTTGTTATTTTTCTCTTCTTCTTCATGAAAAATTTTGCCCAGGATGTTCAGAAGTGCTGGCTTTCGAGTTGCAAAATCTTTTATCTTTTGCTTGTCGTGGAAGGTTTTTATTTCATCTTCGAATCTAAAGCTCAATTTTGCTGGATATAAGATTCTTGGTTGACATCCCTTTTCTTTCAGAACTTGAAATATGCTATTCCAGGAACTTCTTGCTTTTAAGGTCTGGGTATAAAAGTCTGAACATAGTCTGATTGGTTTCCTCCTATATGTAATCTGCTTCCTTTCTCTTGTGGCTTTTAATATTCTCTCCTTGCTCAGTATATTAGGCATTTTCATTATAATGTGTCTTGGTGTGGATCTGTTGTGATTTTGTATGTTTGGTGTTCGGTAAGCCTCTTGAACTTGGTTTTCCCTTTCATTAATCAAGTTTGGAAAATTTTTCTGTAATTATTTCATTAAATAAATTATTTATTCCTTTGGCTTGAAACTCTACCCCCTCCTCTACCCCAATCACTCTTATGTTTGGTCTTTTTATGTTGTCCCATAATTCTTGGATGTTCTGTTCTTGGTTTCTTACCATTTTTGCTGTGTAATCTAGATTTTTCTCTAGGGTATATATTTTGTCCTCATTGTCTGAGGTTCTTTCTTCCAAGTGATCTACTCTGTTGGTGATACTTTCAATTGAGCTTTTATTTTGGTTCATTGCTTCTTTCATTTCCAGAATTTCTGTTTGGTTTCTCTTTAGAGCCTCTATCTCCCTTTTGAAGTAATCTTTTACTTCCTGTATTTGTTTGTGGAGTTCTTTGTCAAAATGATCTTTCGCCATCTGTACTTGCTCCCTCATCTCATTTTTTAGTTCATTGTTAAGTTCTGCAAGCATTTGGCAAATGTAATTTCTAAAATTCCAAAATTCCATCTCTGGCATTTCACCAACTATGCATGCCATGGAATCTACTGAGGAGTTATATTGATTTGTTTGTGTCACTTTCCTTCCTTGTTTCTTCATCTTGCTTGTACGTCTATTCTTCTTGCACTATGGGACCTTGACTATTTGATTTTACCTTAGAAACTTACATTGCTCCTGTAGTACAATGCTATCAGATCCCCTTATATTTCCTTTACACTTTAAAATCAGACACTTTCTATTCAGAGAATCCCAGTTTGATCACAATGTACAGATTTAGTTAACCCAGATATTGTTTCCAATTTAGTCTGTAAGCTGCTAATGGGGCTTTATAGATTCAAGTAATGGACAGAGTGGTGATATGTTTAGTAAGAGGGAAGTGAGTGAACTGACTTGTTCTTTCTTAGAAAGTATGAAAAGAGAGGTCTATGGAAGTGGTTTAGTATCAGCAGATGAGAGTGGAAATAGTGAATGATTAGTTGGAAAGACCAATTTATATATAAACCTAATTTATGCAGCTGTTGAGAGAAGAAATAAAGAAAGATGGAGAAAAAGAAAAAGAAAGGAAGAAAAAGAAAAAAAGTGACCAAGGAGTAGAATTTAGTATGAGAGAGAGTGAGTCTAGAAAATAGAGAATACACTATATATAACACCACTTTGCTATATATTTCAATTGTATTCATTCAAAAAATCCCAATTTCTGTGTATAACTTGTTTTTGTCTTTGTTGAGTATGCAATGGCAGGGTGTAAATAGGGAAGATGAAGGAAGGAGAAAAAATACTAAAGTGAGAAGGAAGAAAAGAAAGAAAGCAAAGAGGAGCAGAAGCAAACAAACACACTGTCGATCAAAACAAAACAAAACAACAACAAAAAAAAAACCCAGAAACTAACAAACAACCCCCCCCAAGAAACAACAAAACAAACAAAAACGTTGAAACCAGGAATAAGTCTCAAGCCAAATGGACCCTTGGAAGCCCTTCTTATTTCCCTTCCAGATTAACCCAATTGACCCAGATCATGTCCAGTCAGCAATCCTGTTAGTGGAGTCAAGGCTGCACCATTCGCCCTTTGCAGAATGGCACAGTGGGAGAGTGGAGGGGGCTTATCCTCAGGATGGGCCCTGTGTTCAGCAGCAGGGAGCTGCCACTCTGGGCCCTGCAGGCCAGGCAAACTGGCGGCTGGATCTCTTCTTCCCGTGGGCGGGCGGATGCCTACCTCTTGCTCTGGTCACAACTGGGCGGGTCGCACTGCTCCCGGGGAGTGGAGGTGGTGGTTCCCCAAGTCTGGCCCTGCGTGCAGCAGCAGGGAGCTGCCACTCTGGACCCTCTATCTTTGGTATTTAGCTTGGCTTAGTTTCTTCTTTGATTGGTTTTTCCTTTATTGTAGTTCTTCCCTTTGCAGATTTTCATTGTTATTTTTTATTTCTTCCTCGTGAAATATTTTGCCAGGAATGTTCTGTAGTCAGGCTTTCTTGTGAATTCTTTTAGCTTTTGTTTATCATGGAAAGTTTTTATTTTATCATCAAATCTAAAGCTTAATTTTGCTGGATATAAGATTCTTGGTTGGCATCCCTTATCTTTTAAAGCCTGGTATATGTTCTTCCAGGATCTCTTGGCTTTGAGGGTCATGGTTGAAAAATCTGCTGAGATGTGAATTGGTTTTATTTATAGGTAATCTAATTTTTCTCTCTTGGGGCCTTTAAAATTCTATCCTTGTTTTGTATGCTAGGCATTTTCATTATAATGTGTCTTGCTGTTGTAATTTTGTACATTTGGCATCCTATAGGCCTCTTGTATTTAGTTTTCAAATTTATTCTTTTTGCTTGGGAAATTTTCTGATATTATTTCGTTGAAGAGACTGTGCATTCCTTTGGTTTGAACCTTTGCACCTTCCTCTATTCCAATAAATCCTATATTTTTTTCTTTTGATTGTGTCCCATAATTCTTGGATATTCTGTTCATGGTTTCTTACCATCTTCACTGTGAGGTCAATTTTATTTTCAATATTATATATTTTGTCCTCATCGTCTGATGTCCTGTCTTCCAAGTGATCCAATCTCTTGGTGATACTATCTATTGAGTTTTTTAAATGGCTTATTGTTTCTTTCATTTCAAGTATTTCTGCTTGTTTTTTTTCTCAGACTCTCTAGCTCTTTCTTGAAGTAATCTTTTGCTACCTGTATTTGTTCTTTTATCTCTTTGTTGGTGTGATCAGTGGTCACCTGTATTTGATCTCTTATCTCTCTTTTGAAGAGAGCCATTTTTGCCTGTATTTGCTCACTTAGGTCATTTCTTAAATCCCAAATCATTTTAATTATGTATATTCAGATCTCCTTCTCTGACATTTCACCTATATGCTTCCTATGGGTTCTATTGTTGTAGTATCTTGGTTTGTTTTGAGGATTTTTCTCCTTTGTTTTTTAATGATATCGATGTGTTTTCCTCTCTTGCAGTGTAAGTCTGAGGTATTGTGGCTTCTTCCCTATTGTCTTATAGTGTCCCTACCCGATACCTCACTTCTAAGGGAAAGATCAATATTACAGCATTCAATCTACCTAATGTGTTGCCATATATCAGTTAGCTTCTATTTTTATATTTACAGTTTTGTCACTATAAACAGAAATGATGAGATCAGATATCTTCTACTGTATAGTCAGTGTGTTTGTGTGGTGGTTTACAGTATCTAATGGTAGAAGGGGTGACTTAGAGGTTGGCTAAGACATTTGTGAGGTAAGATGTGAGAAAATAGAGGTATTAGATTATTTGACTAGTGAGAGGGTAATCCTAAGATTTTGGCTGTTAGTAGGAGAGACAAGAGATACGCATCCCCATGTACTACTCCCTGTTAACTCACCACAGGATATTTGTTAGCACCTCTAGTAGAGCACCCTCTGGTGCAGCCTGGTCCACAAGGACCTAAGTGATGTCTTACCAGGTCCTTATTGTTGTCCCTTGATAGTAGCAGCACTTTCTCAATTTTGTGACGGTGACAGCCTCAAGCCTATAATTATCTTGATGTTGGGCTGTGTAGCCATGGAACTCCAGTGCAGAGTGTCTCTCTGGGCAGGCTTGGGTTGCCTTTCTGAGTTGCAGGTGTGGGGTGGGTCTCTCTCCTCAATATCCCCCTGGCCACAGTGTGGTAAAGCAGTTGGTCTGGCTTACCTCTCCCCACTCTCCTCATCCTTGGTCTCCTCCCAGTCCCTCTGTGGTGGAAGGAATTGGGCAGGTGGGTGGCAGTGGCCTTCCTCAGCCAGGGGCCTACTCCTGGATCTCCTGGCAGCTGAATCATGGGCAAGCCAAGTGGGGGTCACGCAGATGGGCCATGGTGGCCTTCCTTGGCCTGGGGCCTGCTCTTGGACCCCCGGTGTCTATGGTGTGGGTAGGCCACATGTGATTTTTTAAAAATAGAATATGTTTGCTGTTTTAATTTTCTATATTTTGGACTTATAAAATAATCCTTTTTTTCCCTTAAGTGACCTGCAAATCATAATAATTTATTGAACTCTTTTATAAATAGAAATAAAGTATATACAAACTATATTATACCTGCCTGATCCCTCCAGGATTTCAAATACATGGTTAGTAATTTTATTTTCATGTTGATACCACATATTTGCATGGCTTCAATAAGAATTTATCTTCCTTGTTAATAGGACATGATTGGAAACATTGGCTACACATCCAAGACTGTGACTAGAATGTCATATTTGAAAATGTTGTTCACTTAACCAGACATAACCAGAAGTGTTTCAAGAAATAGGACTGACTTTGAAAAAGTAACATTTATAAACATTTTGGAAAAATGGGCCTAGTCTCACACTTAAAATGAGTAAGTTAAAAAGTTGAGTCATTAATTTAGTAGAGTAATGACAATTCTAGGAGTTCTAGGAATTTTAAAATATTTGGTGATCATCAAAAGAGGGAACTTGGCCCAAATTTGTAAGTACTACAGATAAAATCTGGTAAAAAATTTCTTCAGTTTGCTTCTTGGACTTAACAAGCATTTAAGTCCATCTGATTTTCCTATTGAGAACCTCTAAAACATCAAGTGAAGAAGGCTTTTGTGATACCATTCTTACTGTACTGATGTTAATAAGTAGACCAAAGTTATTGTTATCTGCCTTTTTCTATTATAAAGAATAGTTTTTCTTTGAGACATTTTTATTTGTTTTTATCCAATAGACATTAACAGTAGAGAAAAAAAATTGTGTTTCAATGGAAAACCAAATCTTCTAGAGCACACATTCCCACATTCGCCTGCCTTGCTCATTGTCTTTGAGCATTATCATTTTGCCCCTATTTATAAATATCTTTCTTTCTTTCTTTCTTTCTTTTTCTTTCTTTCTTTCTTTCTTTCTTATTATTATTATTTTTTTTTTTTGGTACCAGGGATTGAACTCAGGGGCACTTGACCACTGAGCCACATGCCCATCCCGTTTTGTATTTTATTAGAGACAGGGTCTCACTGAGTTGCCAAGTGCCTCGCCATTGCTGAAGCTGGCTTTGAACTCACAATTCTCCTGTCTCAACCTCCCAAGTGCTGGGATTATAGGCATACACCACTGTACTGGGCTCTAATTATAAATTTCTAATTGCTAGCATATGTGCTAACTGTCTTCTCTGGTGGATGTTTGGTTTATACAATATCCCTTCTCCCATCCTCCCCCTGCTCAAAACAACAAAGAGAGATTTTAAAATGGTGAAATAGAGCAGTTTGCTTTCCTGGATACTCCATGGCATGAAACAAAGTAATCAGACAGGCAGTTTCTCAGCAAGGCAAGTGAACAACAACAAAAAGATGGGAGAGGACCTTACTGGCATTTAATACTAGACTCTCAAAGCAGATCAGGGACACAGGAGGTTGGATATAATAAAATAAGAAAGACATTTCCAGCACCACAGCTGCTGCCACAATCAAAAACACCAGTCAGAGTGGTCTCTCAATGAGCACATTGGAAGTATAAGGAAATTAAAGAAATCTGCATTTCCAGAGTACAGAGTTTAGAGATCAAAGACACTCCCTGACTAAACTGAGAGGTGCGATGAACAATTTGAAAGGGTGGGGGCCAGAGAAATTGAATTTGGAGAACCTGAGGCCAAGAAACTTGGGGACCACAGGTTGTAGGTGACATAGTGGACTAAGAATTGGCTCCTCCACCACACGAATGGAACACAGGGGAGACCTATGGGGTGCAGTCTTTCAGCATGAACCTGCAATTGTTGGGTCCTGGAGGTGTGCTGACTTAGAATCTCTAGACCAACTGGCTTCCAGTGAAGAGCCTATAGCATATCTAAGCCTAACCCCCATTCCCCGCAGTTTCACCTATGGAGTTTACCTCTGGCAACCTACCAACCCCACCCTGAAGGTGGAGTAAGCATTATACCCCAGACAACCCCACCTAACTGCTTAGAAGAGAAGCTGAGGCTCTTGAACTTCAGAGGAAACGATTCTTTAACTTTCCATTTAGATATTTTTTCCTTCTTCTTTTTCCTACTTAATTGTGACCTTAATGGTTCATGGACATTTATATATATTCATATTTGTCTTTTTTTCCTTTTCACATTTCTAGAATTTTTGAAACCAGTTATTTTTCATGGATTAGTTTTTTGAGGACTAGATAGTATGACTATTACATTCAAGTTTTGTTTTACATTCTTTTACTTTTAAAAATTATTTACTTTATATATTTTTCCTCTCACTTATCTGTTTTCCTTGAATCTCTTTCACTCTTTTCTTCTGTTAACAGTCAATCTTATTATTCTCTTTCACTCTTTAAGTTTTTACTTCTATCTTCTCTCCTTCTCCCTCATAATCATTACATTCTTATATCACTTCTGTTCTCTCCATGTCCACTATCCAAAATTATAAACCTTTTATCAAACTTACTATTTTCATTGTAAACAATAACTGATCATATTGCTTCTGTTTATTGTGATAACATTGTAGACATCATAGCAGAGACTTTTTGGTTTAATGCTGCATATTATTTGCATTGGTTGTCGTTTTTGTCTCCCCCTAAATGGTGAGATACTAGAAACCTTGAGGGAACTATAAGTCTATAGGTAGAAATTCTACTGACTCAGATACATACTATTAGATAGGTAGACACATAAATAACATGAAAAAGCAAGGAAACAAATCACCCCAAACAAGTGAACATATATTTTTTAAAATATTTATTTATTTACTTCAGTTGTACACAATGCAATGCATTTATGTTTACATGGTGCTGAGGATCGAACCCGGGCAGTGCACTTGCAAGGCGAGTACTCTGCCACTGAGCCACAACCCCAGCCCACAAGTGAATATATTTTAAAAATGATAGCCATCACCACTACATTGGAAGAAATGTCAGAGAATGAGTTTAGACTATACATCATTACATTGATCTGCAATGTTAAGGATGATTTAAGAGTGATATCAGAGAGGAAATACAAGAAGTGAAAGATCATATAAATAGATAGAGATTTTGAAAAAAATCAAGTGAAAATCCTCAAAATGAAGGAAGCAATAAACCAAAATAAAAATTCAATGGAAAGCATCACCAACAGATCAGACCCCTTGGAATACAGTGTTTCAGACAATAAAGACAGAATATAGAATCTTAAAAATAAAGTTGAACATGGAGAAAAGATATTAAGTTACTATGGACAGAACTTCCAAGACATGGGATATCTTGAAAAGACCAAATTTGATATTTATCAGATTAGAGGAATGCTAGATATACAAACCAAAGGAATGCACAATATTTTCAATGAAAAAATATCAAAAAAATCTCCAAACCTAAAGAAAGAAGGGGAAACTCAGATACAGAAGGCTTATGGGACCCCAAACAAAGTTTTAATAGACCCACACTAAGGCACATTGTTATGAAAATGCCTAACATACAGAAAAAGGATAGAATTTTGAAGGTTGCCAGAGAAAAGTGCCAAGGCACAATTAGAAGGAAACCAATCCAGATCTTATCTGATTTTTTTTTTTTTTTTTTTTTTTTTTTTTTTTTTTGTTAACCCATACCATCAAAACTAGGATTTCTTGGAAAATTATATACCAACTTCTGAAAGAAAATAGATGACAATCAGGGGTTTATATCACAGAAAATTAAGCTTCAGATTTGAAGATGAACTAAAAAACCTGCCATGATATACAAAAGTTAAAAGAATTTACATCTTGAAAGCCTGAACTACAGAACATTCTCAATAAAATATTCCATGAAGATGAAATGAAAAAAAAAAAAAATGTGAAAACCATCAAAGGGAGGAAATACAACAAAGGAATAGTCAATCAAAAAGAAAATAATTGAAATTAAAAACAAGAAATAAAGCTAAATGATCAGGAATACAAGTCATATCTTAATAATAACCTTGGATGTTAGTGGCCTAAACTCACAATCAAATGACATAGACTGTCAGATTACATTAAAAAACAAGACCCAACAATATGCTGTCTCCAAGAGACTCACCTCATAGGCAAAGACAACAACAAACTGAAGGTGAAAGGATGGGCAAAAAACATATCACTCACAGAGATCTCGTAAGCAAACAAAGGTTCTATCCTCATATCAAGCCAAAGTTAGTCAGAAGGGACAAAGAAGGACATTTAATTCTTAAGGGAACATCAACAAGACAGAATAGAAGACACAGATACAAACCCACACATATAAAGTTATCTCATACTAGACAAAACCATAAATGTACTTTGGAGAAAAGATAACCTCTTCAACAAATGGTGCTGGGAAAACTGGAAATCCATATGTAACAAAATGAAATTAGACCCCTATCTCTCAAGGCACACAAACTCAACTCAAAGTGGATCAAAGACCTAGGCATTAGAACAGAGACAATGTGCCTACTAGAATAAAAGGTAGGTCCAACAATCCATCATATCAGATTAGGAACTGAATTCCTCAACAAGAATGTTGAAGTGCAAAAGTAAAATAAAGAATTAATAAATGGGATGTTATCAAACTAAAAAGTTTCTTCACAGAAAAGGAAACAATCAAGAATGTGAAGAAAGAACTCACAGCATGGGAGAAAATCTTTGCCACCTCATCTCAGCTATCGCATTAAACTCCAGGATATAGAGAACTGAAAAAACTTAATACCAAAAAAAAAATATATGCCGGGCACGGTGGCACATGACTGTAATCCCACCACTTGGGAGGCTGAGGCATGAGTATTGTGAGTTCAAAGCCAACCTCATCAATGGCAAGGCACTTAGCAACTCAGTGAAACCCTATCTCTAAATAAAACATAAAAAAAGGGCTGGGGATGTGGCGCAATGGTCGAGGGCTCCTGAGTTCAATCCCTGGTACAAATATATATACACACACACACACACACACACACACACACACGTGTGTGTGTGTGTGTGTGTGTGTGTGTGTGTATCCCAATCAATAAATGGGCAAGAGGAACTCAACAGACACTTCACAAAAGAAATACACTTGGTCAACAAATAGATGAAAAAAAATGTTTGACATCACTACCAATCAGAGAAATGCAAATTAAAACTATACTGATATTTCAATCTAAATGGCAATGATCAAGAATACAAGCAACATTCCATGTATTGATTCTTGAATTTACTTCTTGAGCTTTAGGAATTTTGATGTTAAGGAAGTCAGATCCTATAGGCTGAAATGCTGAATATTTGGGCCTGCTTCTTTTTCTTCTATTAGGCACAGGGTCTCTGTTCTACTGTCTAAGTCTTTGATGCACTCTGAGTTGAGTTTTTTGCAGGGTGAGAGATATGGGTTTAATTTCCTTTTGTTACATGCTTCTTCTCAGCAAAGGAAACAGTCAATAATATGAAAAGATAGCCTACAGAATGGGAGGAAATCTTTACCACCTACACCTCAGATGGAACAATAATCTCCAGGATATATAAAAATATCACCCCCCCCCCCCAAAATAATCCAATAAATAAATGGGCTAAGCAACTGAACAGACACTTCAGGGAAGAAGAAATATGATTGGTCAATAAATATGTGAAAAAATATTTAACATCACTAGTAATTACATAAATGCAAGTTAAAACTATAGTGAAATTTCATCTCAATCCAATCAGAATGGCAATCATCAAGAATACAAGCAACAAAATATTGTCAAGAATGTGGAGGAAAATGTACACTCATATATTGCTGGTGGGATGGCAAATTGATACAACCATTATGGAAAGTAATATGGAGATTCCTCAGAAAACTTGGAATGGAACCACCACTTAATCCGGTTATCACACTGCTCAGTTTATACCCAAAGAACTTAAAATAAGCATACTACAGTAATGCAGCCACATCAAAGTTTATAGCAGCTCAATTCACAATAGCCTAACTATAGAACTAACCTAGGTGTCCTTCAACACATGAATGAATAAAGAAAATGTAGTACATATACACAATGAAATGTTACTCAGCCAAGAAAAAAAAAAATGAAATTTCATTTGACAGTGTATGGATAGAGTTGAACATTATTATGCTAAGTGAAATAAGTCAATCTTCAAAAAACCAAAGGTGGAATGTTTTCTCTGATATAGAGATGCTAATTCACAATAAGAGGTTGGGGGGAAGAGCTAGGGAAGAATAGAGTTATGTTCTATTAGGTAGAGGAGAGTGAAGAGAGGGTAGGGGGCATGGGGATAGGAAACATAGTAGAATGAATATGACATTATTACCCTTTGTGTGAATATCTATCTATCTATCTATCTACAAAACTGGTATTATTCTACATCAAGTACAATCAGAAGAATGAGAAATTATGCTCCATTTATGTATGATGTGTCAAAGTGCATTCTACTGTGATGCATAACTACTTAGAACAAATGAAAAATGAATGCAATAAATGTTGGCAAGGATGTGGGGGAAAAGGTGCACTCATTCATTGCTGGTGAAATTGAAAATTGGGGCCACCACTCTGGAAAGCAGTATCGAGATTCCTCAGAAAACCTGGAATGGAACCACATTTGACCCAGTTATTCCACTCCTAGCTATAAACCCAAAGAACTTAAAATCAGCATCTTATAGAGACACAACGACATCTTTTTTTATAGCAGCACAATTCACAATAGCTAAGCTATGAAACCTACATAGGTGCCCTTCAACAGATGAATGGATAAAGAAAATGTGATATATAAACACAATGAAGTGTTACTCAGCCATAAAGAAGAATGAAATTATTGCATTTGCTGGTAAATGGATGGAACTGGAGACTATCATGCTAAGTGAAATAAGCCAATCCCAAGAAACCAAAGGCCAAATGTTATCTTTGATATGCTGATGCTGACTCACGATAGGTAGGACAGTGGGTGAGGGAGTAGTGGAAGTTCACTGGATTGGACAGGGGGAGTGTAGGAAAGGGAGCTGGAAGTGAATAAGAAAGACAGTAGAATGAATCAGACTTAATTTTCGTAGTTCCTATACAAATACATGACCAGTGAAACTCTGCATCATGTACAATTACAAAAATAGGAAGTTATATTCAATGTATGTATGTCAAAATACATTATATTGTCATGTATAACTAAAACAAACAAATAAAAAATTAAAACAAAACCAAAAAAATCCTACTTGGAACGTAGAACATTAATTTATATGTATCAAAGCGACTGAGCAAGGGATATTCAGACTGAACATCATTTCCAGTGTTTCTGTAAAAGTTTATCTGGTTGAGAATAAAGATTGAATCTGGAAAATTAGATTGCCCTGCCCTGTTAGGGATCAGTCATCATTCAATCCAGTGAAGATATTAAAAAAAAAAAAAAAAAAAAAGACAAGAAGAAAGAAGAATTCATCTCCTGATTGCTTGAGCTGGGACACTGGTCTTCTATCTTTCAAGGCCCTCTGTTTTGGGTGGGCCCTTAATCTTTCCACAGGAATCTATATCCTCAGTTTGTCTAGCTTTCAGGCATTCAGAGTCAGAATGCCTCAGACCTATGGCTTCTCTTGGTCTCTAGGATGCAGATGGCAGACTGGCAGACTTGGGTGAGCCAATCTCTTATAATCTCTGTCTCAGTCTCTCTCTCCTATATATAAATATGGAGAAAGAGGCAGAACCATTCTGTTGGTTCTGTTGCAACAGAGAACCCCAGTTAACAAAAGATTAGCACTGTAATATTAAAAATTGGACTGGATCACACTGCCTTATTCTTAATCCAATTTTTGATTTTTTCAGGTTTATTTGATATTTGGCTATAACCCTCCAGATTAATATTTTTATTTTTTTGCCCTCTCTCTTGAGTTGGCACCATTGAGCAATAAAATCTGACTGTCCAGATCCTTATCAGTATAATATGTTCCCTTACAACTGTTTCCTTTCCCTAGGAACAAAAAAAAAAAAAAAAAAAAAAATCTGTGAATGAAATCTGATGACTTTAGATAAATCTCAAAGGAAACATGGCCACAACAAACAGGGCATAAAAAGGAACTTTTCCTGGACGATTGCAATCTGAATAACTTTAAAAGTGCTGGAAGGATGTTGGATAATGCATGCTTTGAAATGATAAGAAGCCAAGACTCTGTACAACATCAACAAGTATACCATTATCTTCCATTAAGAGCTTAAACAGAAGCAAAAATGAAATATATAATATATTCCTTTACCAACCTCTTGGAATACACAGAACTGGTTACTCTCAGAATTCAACTCCTGACTCTTTACTGTAACCCAATATTTTATATTAATTTTTTTTTCATCTTAATTTCTTTTTCTAAAAAAATGCTTTCTTTTCAGGACTCCAAAGTAACTGAGCTTTGTTATCACCTCTAAAAAAAAAAAAAAAAAAAAAAAAAAAAAAACAAAAACTTTAATTTGGTATAAACAACCCCAAAAAATCTTCTAGGAGTTTCTTAGAGACTGCTGTCCTCTTTACTAGGAAGATTGTGACCACTTCTGATATTTTCAGCTACAAATGATATTCATTTTTTGGTGAAATACGGGGTTTCTCTCTATCTGGAAGTTTACTTGGCACCTGTGCAGCTGGGAAGCAGGAATGGTGGAGAAATATTGCACTCTTTTGTATTATAAGAAATTGCTAATGGCAAAGAGCTCCCCTGCATATGCCCAGGATTCACCATCTATGTCTTCTCTACCTTTCTTTGTGTCTCCTGTGAGACTTCCTGACCATACTTTCCATTTTTACTTGCCTCTATAAAGCCCCAGTCTCTATTCTGTTTGTTTGAGAAGGTTCTTATTAATGAAATATCTCCCTATTGCAACACCCTGAATAAAATCATTTCCTTAATTGCTTTATTTCTAATAACCCTGTATAAGTAACATTTGGATACAAAAGCATCAGAGTACAGAATGTGAACTTCTGTTTTTGAAAAACTGTAAAGAAAAAGAACAGAAGAAGTTGCAAAATGATTTCCTGAATTCAGATTGTGACCAATTTATTTTTTTTTTTATGTGAGAAAGGTTCTGTACTTATCTCTCCATGAAGCAAAATGGTGTTAGAAGAAAAAAAAAGAAACCCTCTTGTATTAATACCCAACAGCCTGGCCCTTGATGCTATACAAACTATAGGGAAATTATCCTCAATTCAACTGGGAAATATACAGCACAGCCAAGAAAATGGGCTTATATTAGTGTTTTATTTTTTTATAAGACACAAAAGCTCAAATACCCTATCACAAGGGTGTTAGTTATTTATTAACATCAACAAATATGCATTTGATATATGTAGAACAAAATTATGTCTTCAATATATTAAATATTTTCTGAAGAATCATGTATATTCTAAAGTCCTTCTCAAAATCTTGAATAGCTTAAAGTACATTGAGATAGGAGAAAGAAATATGTCAAAGTGAACAACAATTAAATCATTTTAGCAGAGCTTCAACAAATTGAAATAAAGTGATAGAAACACTGCAATTCTATAACATGGATTCCACTATTTCTCATTTAAAATACACATTTACAAGAGAAAAAGCATAAATCATATTGAAAATTTAAACTTGAAAGCAGTGTGATCTACAGAGAGCAGTCCCCTCCTGTCCTAAGTTTTGCTTTCTATTTTCAATCACCCCACAATCAACCCTGGTACAAAAATATTACTACAGAGAACAGAGAAATGAAGATATTTTGAGAGAGAGAGAGAAACATCACATTCATATAACCTTTACTAGATATATTGTTATAATTATTGCATTTCATTATTCTGAAATCTTTAGTTACTCTCACTGTATCTAATTTATAGATTATACTTCATGGTAGGCATGTATGTATGGAAATAAACAAAAGTATAGTGCATATAAAGTTTGGTACAATTTGCAGTTTCACATATACACTGGGGGTCTGAGGACATATTTCCTGAAGTTAATTGGGGGACACTGTCATTGTTTTTTAACCCTTTCATATATAATTTTTATGATAAAAAAATATAAATCACTTTATTTAAATCCTTTTCTGGTCCCGCTTTTTAGGTTTAGGTACTGCTTCCTCTGAGATAAGAAACTGCTTTAGGCAAATTGAGGTAAAAATCAATTTTTCATAGTAGATTTATAATCTTTTCCTTACTGAAATGCTACAACTTAGCATTTCAAAACTCCCACAGGATTTTAGCTCCACTTAATTCCTAACTGACTCTGGTAGGGACTGTATTGATTATTTTCATCATACCTATGACCTTTATATAAGATGAAAAAATATGAATATCATGGACAGCAAGAAGTAGTCTGAGACAATAAAGATTCAGGCAGCAAGTTTTTCAAGTTCAACAGTGTTAATGGACAAAGACTAGAGCCTGACCTCAGTATTTCATGAATAGTATTCTCTTCACCTTCTGTTAATCATAACACTGAACACTAAAAAGATGGCAATACTATTTCTCTTCTGTAAAATATTTACTTTCATTAGTTCCCCCTAACATGAAAACATAGGAATGTTCAAATATTCTGAGAAATTTTCCTTCATAAGTATACAAAATGTAGCATCCTAACAACAGTAAATTGCATGTTATCTGATTATTTAGGTAAATATACTTCATTTAAAACTTTGGGTACCTCTACTGAATAGTTATAATAATAGATTAGTTGCTAATTAGGTAAAAGTCAACTAAGCCAACTGTTTCTAATATTTTAAATAAGCATCTTTTTGCATTTCTGGATATTCTTGCTCATGGCCCGATATTCTCCTCTCTCTCCATTGTGGATAGGCATGCTAAGATGGTGAGATAAAATCAAGGCTGCCTGTGGCCTTTATATCTCAGTGGCAGCAGACAATGAGTTTGGGTATAGTAGCACAAATTTGAAAGTTATGAGATCTGACTCACATCAACACATAAGTACAGGAGCCCTGTTTAGAGATTGACTTGAATTACAGTTGACTATGAGCCGTAGAGATTTGGCCATTGTCGCCACCCGTAGTCTCACGAGATTTGTTGTGGGATCTCGAGTGACTTGGCCGAAATTGCTGATCGGGTCAGTGCCATTTTAGTGGTGTGTTTGGCGTGTGTTAGTCGTTGTTAGAACCAGAGAGAAAAGTTATCAGAATAAAAAGCTGTTTGTCTCCAGTTTGCTTCTAAAGTTCTTCCCGCGGCTCCGTTGCTCCAAGCGCTTCAGGCGACAACACATAAGGCAAATATACACTGGGGATTTAGAGAGGCTACTTAGTCGACTGTTAATTATCAAAGTTGGAACTAGGGTTTCTCTAATGCTCCTCTGCCTGACATTGGGGAAATGCCACATTTTCTCTTTTGTCATAGTCAAGGAGTAAGCAAGCAGCACGAAGGAAAAAAAAAAAAAAAAGAAAGAAAGAAAAAAAAAAAAAAAAAAACTACACTGAAATGGGTAGAAGGTCACTTGCCTTAGGAATGCACAAGGTTATACTTGCATTATTAAATCAAGCAAGATATTTGATATTTATCACTTAAATCAAGTGAAGCTTCTAAATGCCAATTTGAACACTATGAAAAGTCTTCAACAAATGTACTACAATCAAGTAGAGTGGGCTAAATATTTTTTCACATCATTTACCAGTGATTGTTGTAAATGTACTTCCACCTTAATTAATAAAAGATGATTTCAAAATGAATAAATCACAAAGGATTTCCTTCCAGCACTTGGTCTAATGATGAATAAATGAAGACAAGAGAATTCTATTGGAACATAAAGACATTTTTTTTCTGCTTAAAGGTAAGTTAAAATGGCTTTTAAAAATACACAAAGAAAATGTGTTTTACTGAAAAGAAAAATCTTCATTCACTGAGTTTGACATTAAAGCTAAGGGAAATCTGTAGAAATAAAGTCTCTTCAAAGACCTCCTTAAGTGTAGGCGTTCTGATTAACTGATTGAGAAGAGGACAATAATATTTTCCTCCTCAGATTAAAAAAAATGTTAAAAATAAATGCAGTTAATACAACTGCAATAAAAGAGTCAGTGAAGTGGAACAGTCAATGTTATAGAACAGTGAGATAGCAATAATCATAACAAAAGAATATTTAAAATAGGGAAAGAAATAGAAAATGAAATTTACTATTGTGTTAAGGGGGACATTTTGTGTGCTTATGAAGGAAAATGTCTTTGAATATTTAGGCTTTCATGTATATTTTCATGTTGAGGGCAGCTCTTAGTTAAAGTGTTTTAGGGAAGAGAAACAGTCTTGCATCTTATCAGTTCACTGTTATAATTATATCAGGATGAAGAAAGCACTGTTCTTGGAATACTGAGGCCAACCTGTAGTCTCTTTCCATCAACATCTTGTTGCTTTTGTACAAGTAATTCATATCTTAAAGCCTTACCATTTTTTTGGTTAAAAAGAGGGTATGAAAAGTCATAATTTCCAATGCTCTTATTGAGACTCTTTTTAACTTAAAAACTCTATGACATGGCATCAAATAACAGGGAAACAAATAGAGGGTATAAATAATTTTTTAATATTTATTTATTTTATTTGTAATTGGACACAATGCCTTCATTTTATTTATCTATTTTTATGTGGTGCTGAGAATTGAACCTAGGGCTGCACACGTGCTAGGCAAGCGCTCTACCACTGAGCCACAACCCCAGCCGCATATAAATCATTTTTTAAAAGCCACTGCTGGGCTAGGTGTATAGGTAAGTGATATAGCATTTGGCTAGCCTGAGTAAGGCCCTCCCCTGGTTTCCACCCTGAGTACTGATAGGGTAGTGGGAGGGAGGAGTCACTGCTATCATCAGAATGTATTCCTCTAAAATATTTGTGTTAAATCCTAACCACTAGTGTGATGTGATTTTATTAGAAAGCATGGTCTTTAGTGGGTGATCAGACCATACTTGTGAAAAGCACTCTTATAAAGGAGATGTAGAGATCTGGCTAGTCCCTTGCTCCAGGGAAGAAAAGCAAGAAGATGCTATGAAAAAGTGGACACTCTGCAAGCCCACTTGGTGTAGTGCCTTGGTCGTGAACTTCCCATCATCCAGAAATTTGCAAAATAAAGTTCTGTTGTTCATAAGTAACTCACCTTATGGTCGTTCATTTTATCCATCCAGATGGACTAAGAAATCCAAGCAACATTATCCAGCATTGCTTCCTTATAGCAGCCTTTGTTTTTCAACAATTATAGGAAGGTTGTCAAAACAAAACAAAGCCAAACAAAACTTGTCTTCACTTTTTAAACATGGAAATAAGAAAAAAGAAATACATTGGCATGACAGAAGTGTTTTCATTATGTTCGGCTGAGAGAGTTTCTAATAGAAGTACGGATGTGATGCGAGTTGACTTGAGAGGAACTGCTGATAAAAAGCTATCATCCAACATATGATGGAATGTCACAGGAAAAACACAAACTCAGTATCAAAGTCAGCCACACTCAAACCCAATATCACAGTTAAACTTCTGAACATCATTTTCCACAAACTAGAAAAACATTATAATCAGAATGCAGTCAGCACTGTTCACTGGGAATGGATTAAAAACCCTTTCAAAGGTTAATTAGCTACTTCATCTTTCTCTTTAACAATGACAAAAGTTACTCATGAAAATAAAAGATTTCAGGCATTCGATTTCAAGTCTTCACTGTGGTTCATTGTATTTAGAAAGCAATTTGCAAATTTCTGAATTTGGAAGAACTTCTCAGCTGGCTAGCTGCACATGTATAATTTAACTACTCTACCTAGATGTGAAAATCCAACCTCTCATCTAACTCTTCTTCATATGGCACATTGTAAAATTGCTTTTGATGAAAAAAGCAAATGAAAAAAAATTATTTTTTATCTATATTTTCCCATTCTGAAATATAATCTTTTAGTTTTGGTACTGGAGATTGCATTTAGGGTGATGCTACCACTGAACTACATCTCCAGCCCTTTTTATTGTTTTATTTTGAGTCAAGATTTCACCAAGTTGCTGAGGCTGGCTTTAAACTTATGATTCTCCTGCTTCTCTCTTCTGAGTAGCTGAGAATATAGGTGTGCACCACTGTACCTGGCTGAAATATAATCTTAATAAATTTGTTGGGACACTGGCTTAAATTGTTGGAAATAGAATTTAGAATTGGTTGACACTTTCCAACAGCTTCTACCTTTTCAGTAAAATCTACCATGCCATTTTAAACCTGATGAAAACTTCACTAATTAGAAACTAAATTATCTCAATTAATGAGAAAAATACAGATTTTAGCTTCAAAGTGTTTGTAATTATTGGTATGTGTAGCAAATTCACAATTTAGAACTATAAATAAAATAATACCTTAGATGCTAACTTATATAATCTAGTACTTAGTGAAACTATATTATCCAATAGAATTTTTGTTAAATTTTAGAATATAATTAATTTCTAGTTACATGTTAAGGTTTGAACAATATTGCAGTATAAAATTGCTTAAGTAGAATAGATAATATCAGGTAAATTCAAAAGAAATCCAGGAAAATACAGTGGTTGTTATTTTAGCATCATGAATGTAAAGATTATTGCAACAAAATTCCTTGATTAATACCATAGCTTATTGTTGAGATATGATTTGTATTTCTTTCATTTTGATTTATTTCTGGTTTTTTATTTGTCTTAGTTTCTCATTTGGTTGAATGTTCGTTTAGTGTAGATCCTCTCTTTGCTGGTTTTCACTTTTTTTCCCCCATTTCATCCTCATGGAATATTGTGTTGAGAATGCTCTGCAGTATAGGCTTTCTAGTTGTAAATTCTTTTAATTTTTGTTTGTCATGGAATGTTTTAATTTCATCTTCAAATCTGAAACTTAATTTTGCTGGATATATAATTATTGGTTGGCATCCATTTTCTTTCAGAGCTTTAAATATATTATTCCTAGATCTCCTAGGTTTGAGGGTCTGGGTTGAGAAATCAGTTGAGATCTGAATTGGTTTCCCCCTACACGTAATTTGATTTTTTTCTCTAACAGCCTTTAAGATTTTATCTTTATTCTGTGTGTTGGTCATTCTCATTATAATGTGTCTGGGTGTGGGTCTGCTGTGATTTTGTACACTTGAGGTCCTATAAACCTCTTGTATTTGATTTTCCATTCCATTCTTTAAGTTTGGGAAATTTTCTGCTATTATATAATTGAAAAGATTGTGCATTCCTTTGGTTTGTATCTCTGCACCTTCACCTATTCTGATAAGTCTTAAATTTGGTCTTTTTGTGTTATTCCATAATTTTTGGATGTTCTGTTAATGGTTTCTTACCATCTTCTCCACATGTTCAACTCTACTTTCAAGATTATATATTTTGTCTTCATTGTCTGAAGTTTTGTCTCCCAAGTGGTCTAGTCTGTTGGTAATGCTTTCTATTAAATTTACAATTTGGTTTACTGATTCCTTCATTTCAAGGATTTCTGTTTTTTTTTTTTTTTTTTTTTTTTTATGATCTCTAACACTTTATTGAAGTTGTTTTTCACTCCCTGTATTTTTTCTTTGATTTCACTCCTTGTACTATCCTTTACTTCACATATCAATTTAACTATATACAATCTGAACTCCTTCTTGGACATTTCTTCCACTGTGTTATCAGTAGCTTCTCTTGTTGAAGAATCTTGGTCTCTTTGGGGTGCTTTATTCCTCTGTTTTTTTCCTGCTGTTAGTGTGTTTTTCCATCTAAAAGTATGAATCTAAGGCAGGATAAATTCTACCCTATAAATCTATAGCGTCCCTGAAGGTTTCCAGCACTTTGCCTTTAATGGTGAGACAAATATCAACAGCACCCAGTGTACACAATATATAGTCTTAAACATAATAACTCCCACTAAGGCATCTTACTGCTTTCTCGAATTAACTCAAAATGATGCATTCAATAAACTATCTATAGTACAAACAGAATATTTGTGCCAGGCATGGTGGCACACGCCTGTAATCCCAGCACTTGGGAGGCTGAGGCAGGAGGATCGTGAATTCAAATCCAGCCTCAGCAACAGCGAGGTACTTAGGAACTCAGTGAGACCCTGTCTCTAAATAAAATACAAAAAAGGGCTGGGGATGTGGTCCAGTGGTCAAGTGCCCCTGAGTTCAATACCCAGTACACACACACACACACACACACACACAAAAAAAAAAAAAAAAAAAAAAAAAAACAGAATATTTGTTAAAATAATTTACAATTTCAAATGGTAGATGAGAGAACAGAGTAGTGTAGTATGCAATAAGGGAGGAAGAAAGAAGCTAGAGGTAAAAATTTATAGGAAGAGTGGAAGAGGAGCCAGCAGAGATTGGCTGTTGGTTGGAGAAAAGTTGGAAAAAAAAAATAGATAGGAGAGAGGAAGAATAGAAAAAAAGAGAAAAAAAAATTAAAGACATAAGAATCTAACAAAAATGCAATACACCATTCATATATCACTGTCCTCCACATTCTGATTCATAAAAAGCCTCCCATTTCAAATATGGTAGAGATTAGTGAATCAAAAAGTAAAATAAAATAAATCTTGTTGGAAAGTCAAACTATCTCTGTCAGTGTTTAACAGTTTCTCAGCCCTGTCTCTGTTGTCTCTTGGGATCACCAAACCCAGATCAGCCCTTGCAAACCCAGTCTCTATCCCACAGATCTGTGCTTCAGATACCTCAGTCCACCATGCTGCAGTCTCAAAATCTCAATGCTGCTTCTACTTGCAGAGAGACCACCAGGAATACCCTCATGCAAAGGAGCAACCCCGAGATGCAGCATCTAAACAAGGGCCACCAGCACTCTCAGCAGGAAGACCTCAGGTTCCTTCAAACCTGTAGGCACCCCCACACTGGACTTGCATTTCCCAGCTGAAGACCCCAGACAGAGGCTTTTGTGGTGGTAAACCTGCTGGCACTCAGGCCCCAGGCCCTGGCTGGTGTCCCAAATTGGGTGCATCCACATGCAACCAAACCTGTAATCTCACCTGAAGCAGTCCTCTAGGTCATGGTAGCAGAGGTAGTGGCAGTGGTTGTTGGCAGCAGGTAGTGG
Organism: Tamias sibiricus; assembly: GCA_025594165.1. Classification (NCBI taxonomy): domain Eukaryota; kingdom Metazoa; phylum Chordata; class Mammalia; order Rodentia; family Sciuridae; genus Tamias; species Tamias sibiricus. Next base: position 36,323,996 of record CM046668.1, read on the forward strand.
GTCTGCAACTGCAGCTGTGGGGACAGTGTTATCAGGCAATCTCTGGGAGTCAGCAGCAGTGTCATCTTCAGTTGCATCAAGGGCAGTGAAGGGCAGTGGTTTCTTCTGTGGCAGCAGCACCCAGAAAGAAGACCTCTAGGTGATCTCAGGCTGGCAGAAGTGGAAACAGAGGCAGCAGCAATGGCGGTAGCAGTGCAGGTGGCATTTGATTCACAACAGACTTCTGGTTCAGTGACAGCTACCTCAGAGGTAGTGTTGCAATTCGTGTCTGAGGCAACTTAGGCTGTGCCGAGAGAAAAGACCTCCCAGCATGGTAGCGGCTTCTGCCTACTATAGCTTATTGTGACATATATTTCTGATTCAGAGGAGAGTGTAATTATAGTATGGAAACATACATGGTTTTCTTCAGTCAGGATTAGTTAATTTTCAATATAACCCTGGGCTATCATTTTAGGAAGTGTTTATACCACCCCAATCTAATTTTTTGTCTTTCAAAAATGTTGTTTAACATTATAAATATAAACATATTGGGAGAATGCAAGGAAGAAAATTAATTTGTCATGAGTACTTGCAAGATGAACATACTGTATTAATTATTTCTTAAAAGCTGAAATTCTTGAACTTAATATTCTGAACTAAATATTTTGAAGCAATACAAACTAAAATAATAGGCTACATAATTTTGAGGATTTTATAAAAATTATAAAGGCATAATAAAACAAATTACACTTTTCTTCCATTTTCTATTACTTATTTTCCCATTTTATGTTACCTTATTTTTATTTAGATTTAAAATAATTGTGCTTTTATACAATATTAAGGACTATAGAGGCAATGCATACTATCTGTAAACATATTATTTTATTCAAAAAGTATACAGAAAATAATGATCATCCTTAACTTCAGCACCCAGAGATTCCCTTTAGAAGTAGTTGATTATGTAATCATTTAGAAGCTCTTTTTTTCCTACACATTAATTCACATTTTCTTACTTCCTGTTTTTCTGGCTAGTTTCATGTCTTTTCATCTTTGTGGGAAGTACTATGCTGCCTGTTTCTTTATTTAAAAAGAGCAGAAAATATACAAGTAAACAGTGAATTAAAAGATGAGAAAACAGGTGGTAGGTGCCATACTAAAGTATGATTCTCCAGAATGTTAGCCAAGGCTTTAAGTGTTACAGAAGATTATCCCCACTGTACCATTTATATTAAAGATATTCAATAAATATCTTTGGAATAAACTATTTGCTGTGCTTACTCATTTTTAATTTCTTTAGACTTCCCGATTATTCAGAAAATTTCAGGGAATGATTATCTTCATTTACCCAAATTTTTAGAGACTTTCTGATAAAATATCAAGGGAGAATTCTTAGTTACTTCCAATGCACAAATTAATGAGTAGATTCTTCTTATATGACAGTGAATAATGTTATTAAAACTTTCAGTGACACATATCAGCTAGAAGGTTTTTCTTCAATGTCCTTTTATTTTGCACTCATGGTAATACTAAATGTTAATCAGCTCTTTGCTGGCAAGCTTCCTTTTTTGGGTGTGAGAAATAATTAGGATCCTCCTCTTCATTGCCTATCCTGATAAAAGAATGCAAATAAAATGTGGTCATCCATGATCAAAATCTATGACTAATTCAGTATGTCTTTGTGTTTAGGATGATTTACTTTCTTTATATATATTCAAAACATGATAGAAATGGAATTTGATGTTTCATTATTTGGATACAAGGGGTTAACCTTCTTCTATGGTCTAGTGAATCATTATGAAATTGAACATTTACAACATTTTTCATGATCATTTAAGATATAGAGAATTTTGTTCGATTTCTTTTATTTTAACTTTTATATATTATCTCATGAGAATCAAAGGGCCGCATACCTTGTTTTCTTTAGAATATTTTGAAAGTTCCATATGTTCAGAGCTAAATAAAATACTGCCATATGCTAAAGGGCAAAAAGGCCCCTGGGTCTGCAAGACTGGGTTTGGCAGGTATTCCTTGGCATAACAACTGTTGTGTAGGCACCATACAGGGTGATGTGTTTTGCTCCAGGTTCTCTAGGAGGACTTTGTTTGTTCAACTGAGAGTAAGTGTTAAGAACCTCTAATTTTGGATTATGGTTCTCCACCAAAGAGGCTCAGATAATTAAATATGATAAAGAAGGTAGATCTGTGAACTTAAAGACAGTAATAGGGAAAGCCTCATGATGTTAGAAGTGGCAAGCTTAAATGATCACTTCCCCGTCAGGAGTTAGTATTTTCATCAACAAATTTAGCTTTGTGTATAACATATGGTGGCTCTTAGAGCCAGTAATGTACCCACTTTGCTGACACCTGGTGATTTAAAAATTACATATTATTCTTATGCTCTAACAATTTTATCTGGAATGTTACTAAAGTTCTGCTAGCATATTACCTTGTATACATGTATAAAAAACAGGTGAAATTTTTTGCAGTGAGCTATGTATGTCTTATTGGGTTTGGATATAAAAACAAGAGGTAATGTCCGATAAAAATGTTAACCAGTGCTTTATTTTTCAGGATGTGCCTGTGTATTATAGCAGTATTGGATGAAAGGCAAAATCAGTTGGCGCTAATAAAATACCGACTAGTAATATGGTTTCAAATCTCTTCATAGGATGTTTTAAGTAAGTTTTGAATTGAGTGATTAACCTGTGCATATTAGTTCAGGGAGTCCTATCTTCTTAAAAAAAAAAAAAAAAAGAAAGAAAGAAAGAAAGAAAAAACAAACCTACTTGGTGGGTGGGGCATTTGGATGAAACCTGTGGGAAGAAGTTTCATCTTCCACCAAACTACATACTCAGACAAGTTATAGTCAGGGCCACAGTGCAGATCTAGATTGAGTAAGTGGAATTGACCTTCAAAGGACAATAGCAAATTTTATTCCCAGCCAAAGAGCATGTCACATTTACTTTATAGCTAAAATCAACACTTTCTTAGAAAGCACATCCTGGAATTACTCTCCCTAACACAGTCTGTCCAAGGGCAAACTGACCTCCTTAGTGACTTTCAACCAATCAGTTTTCTCAGAGAAAATAAAACAAGATGAAAGAAAACAACCCATTTCCACAGATCATTTGTGATTTAAGGCTTTGAAACCCTTATCTTTCTTTTTGTTCAATGAGACAATCTACTCAATTGACCAAATGCATATGTATCAGTAAGTTCAGTTATACTATTATCTCAAGAGTACTACTGAATTATTATTTTAAAATATTGGCCTCTGAATTATTCAAAGCAATTATATATATATCATATACATATATTATATATTTTTCATATGTTTATAAATAATTACTCTTAAGTGGACCATATGGAGAAATACACAGTATTATGTAAGCTAAGAAATAAAAATTAGAAGGTTTTGGTTGACAAAAATGTGTTTAGGAAATACCTTAATAAGTAATTATTGTTCATATCATATATACATTTAGGCAATTTTCCTTATTGTAACTTACAAAAGTAGCCAACTTCTTATGAAGTTGGTCTACCTGTGCCTACCAGATAAATAACATGCCTAAAATGTTCAGAAATCAGATACAATATATCCAATAACACAATAAGACTTAAACAAGACTTTAATTCCAGGCTGCACTTTATTTTTTATGATAACCAGTGAAATTCACAATTATCTGTATAAATTTATAATTAAATGACAAGAGTTCCTATGAATAAAAATTATGTTTATAAGCAGTGTGGCTTAGTGGAAAGAGAACCTAGAGCAAGTATAATCTGATTTCAAATCCTGGCTTAATTTTTAACTTGTTCTATGATCTTGATAAATAAAATAGTTCTTTGAGCATGGGTTTCCTCATTATGAAAGAGAAAGAATGAAAAGTAAACCAAGGATTTGTACTGATAATAAAGTGAGGTGAGGCATCTAATTGATCTTAGTGTAATTGTGCTCCACATACAATCATTTTCAGTACTATATCATTAAAATATTTTATCTAACGTATACTCTTTAAAGTACTTAAAAGGCATATTATGTTTTTTAAATTACCTTCTTCAAATTAGGGATACTATGTAAAAAGTACTGTATGCATAATTCCTTAAGCCATGATAATTAATTTTTAATTTTTTATTTCTATTATTACCTGCTTACATTAGAATAAGCTGCATTTCTGCTAGAATTTCATTACCTGCTTATTGCATTATTACTACATATTCTATGGAGACTAACTAATCCCTCCTTTCTATTTATCCAAATTGCTAATGCTGACATATCTAATGAATATCATATTATGTATCAATTTGATAGTAAATATTAGAAAAGAATAGATTGACTGGGTCAGCAAAAGTAAATCACTTATCTATACTTACTATCACCTTTTCCTTCATATATAATTTTGCCAAAGATATCACTAATGTTTCAGTTTTGAGGCTCTTTTAAATAGTTGAGGATTAAATGTCATGCCTCATTACTGCTTGATGTGGTAAGGATTTTATTCAAAAATCATCTCAGTAATGATACATACTTTTCAAGTTTGTGCATGTGTATAATCATATTATTTTCATATATTCAACCTGTACTTTATCACAATGTTCTTTTTCAGAGCATACATTATTAAATAAATTTAGTAAAATTAAAGTTCAATTGAAAATGCATTTGGTGTTATGCAAAATGTCATTTGTTACACATTTAAATTCACTGAGATAGAAGACTCAATATCTTTCTCCACCTGAAGGGGAGAGAGGTTAGGTGACACAGTGAATTAATTTTAAGGCTGTCTCTTTTCATCTCTTAAGACCTGAAGGTCACATTTACTTATATTGACTTACAAATAGGAAGTCTAGTGATTTCCAGAAATCACCCATGTACCACACAAATTTCTAATCATGCAGATCTATGCTCAAAAGAGTCCCAAAGCAACAGCAAAGGGAAAATGCCATGGATGAAACATGACATACCAAGTCTTCAAGAGTTTTTTGTAAGAGGCACAATGAGTTCTAACTGGGTTTCTTAATGGCCTCCATAATGTTATAGAGTGATAAGGCTTAGTAATTCTTTTTAATTTATTGAGAAAACTATGAAACAAGAAAAACAAGTAAGCTATTCAAGGTCAAGGTTATAGAGTAAATTAGAGCAAGACTCAGAGGGAACCATTATGTCTGCTAAATCTCTTAGTCAAAATTTGAAGAATCACTGCAATACTCTGAAAATATCTGCTTTGTTGATTTCTGTGTGACCCCATGCCACTCTTGTAGGTAAAATGGCAAGCTTTGTTATGTTTATGATTTATTGTGATTTAATCAAAATAGTGCTGAATTTTAAAATCTAATTATAGTGCAAAACATAGAACATATAATCCTAATTAATATTTACATTTGAAGCAAAATAAAAAGATAATCCAAGAAGTTTCAAAGTATATAGCCTTAGGAGGTTTACATTATATTTCAGTTTGTTTTGTGCTACTATAGTGCAATATCTTAGGTAAGCTACTTTATACAGAGAAGAGGACACTTTAGCTAACAGTTTTAGAGGCTGGAAGTCTAACACGTGTTGGCCCCATATGTTTGACCTTTGGCAAGAGTTAAATAGCAGATGGCATCATAAGGGCAGGAGCATGTACAAGAGATCACAAGGCCAGAGAGAAAATCAGAGTTATTCAAAGGTCATGCTATGGCTTTTATAACAATTTTCTCTCACATGAGCTCACTACAGAAGACCAGTATTTCCTTCCAAGGGCAGTACCCCATGACCTAAGAACCTTGCACTAGACCCCACCACTTATAGGTTTCATCACCTCCCATCTCATATCAACACACTGGGGACAGAGCTTCCAATACCTGGGCAACATACTCAAACCATGGCAAGGACAACAGACATGGAGATAACTTTATTTACCTTTGCATACTGACAAATGCATGTCCTACACACTCATTTTCTGTGTGTGTGTGTGGCTCTGAACATCACAAGGTATCCTTAAGCAACCTGGCTTAGAATATGATCTCTTTATAGAGCTGTCTCAAACATTTAGAGAATTGGGATGATTCCCCTGGACAAAATAATTTAGGAAAATTCTCCTTTAAAAAAAAATAGTCTTTTGGGACTAAGGAAGTAAATAGTAAATTTCAGAATCTTCGTTCTAGGACTAAACAAACCAAAAGCTCATACAAACCATAGCCATCTAAAAAAAATTCTTTCTTTCATCAACTCATAACCACCATCATTACAGCGAAGACTCCATCCTTTCTACATATTTTTTTCAGGTAATATCCTATTATTATATAATATTCTCTTCAATGTGATTTCATTTGTTTAAGCAAGGAGAATGGACAACATGATTTTTCTTATTTATCCATTTCTGTCAAGCTTTATATATTTGTGCTTTTAAATCATTTTCATTGGGGAATTAAATAGCTTAAAGCAAGGAAGTTCATCATTCAGTAATGGTCTGAATTTTATTTATAAGAGAAATTTACTCCTCTGAAAAATAACAGTACAATAATGTTAATTGCAAAACTATTGTTTCATAAAATGTTATGGAATTTTACGAGGTTATTTGATGTTTACAGATGCATTATGAAAATATAACTATGTACTTATAAATTGATGATACACCTATACATTTCTTAGTCCAAAATAATGTGAATGACCCTACTTCCTGCATTTTGAGTATTTCAGTTTCTCTGCATGAAGAGTTTTTTATGTTTTCTGTAAAACAGATACTTACAAGTTAAGAGAGGTTGAGAGATGGAAACACAGATACATACACACATACATTTAAACATACACATATATGTATGTGTCCTTGAACACAGTAATAATACTTTCATGTTTTTTATGTGTGGCTTATCTTCCCATGTGAGTTTTCATTAAGGCTATATCCCCAGATGCCAACTCCTCAAAATGATTTCTTTCATACCTACTTTTCCTCAGTTACTATTTTTTTTCCTGGAAATTTTATCCGAATTTACTGTGTTCTGAACACCTCAGTCATTTTCTCTTCTATTACTGATTATTTTTCCAAGTTCAACACATTGCATAACCCCAAATCTTCAGAGTGTGCATTTGTTTCCAATCCATTTCTGAATGTTTTTATTGGTTTGTTTTTATACTTCTCTACAAATCTATTTAGAAAAAATTGTTTAAATTGTATACCAAAATGCAGCTGGTAAAGTTATTAGTTCAGTCTGCCCTAAAATAAGATTATATTGAAATCCATATCTTAAAAATTTAATCTCATTACAATAATTTCTCCAACCCAAATCCTAACAATATATTTACACCTATAAAACTCAAAGACATTGGAAACATTCACATAAAATGAGATTCATTTATTTCTAGTGTGACTGTAACAAATTGTCTTATGAATAGAGCTAGGTATATCACACTCTGATTTTTCCACTTATAAAACTGAGAGGATGTGAAATCTCTAAATTCCTAAAATCTATTTCATCCAAATTACATTCCGTGTGTATTTGAGCTGTGTTACTACCCACAAAAGTGATTTGTTCTCATTGAAATGAAAATAAGAAACTTACTCAATACAGAGAAAACATTGATTTACTTTTTTTCCCTCAGGTTCACAGTCAACATTGGAATTTCTCTTCACACATTTTCACTATGTTTTCATAGTATTATTAGGAAATAAAAAGACAATTTTTTGACATCACGTGTGCTTTCATGTATTTTTTTTTTTCTTCAATAATACTATTGGCAACAAGAGTAATACTCTTCTGAGTTTCAGGCTTTAATTTTAGGTTTAAGAAACACACGTAATAGCTATTTTTGAAAGCATTTTGACTTTTTCGCACATGTGGACTATAAAAAAATACGTTTCCTATACCTATATTCTCATTGTGATCATGTAGAAATCCATAAAATGCATTATGAAGTTTTCCAAAAATTTCAGGTGATCTGCCATTTTAAAATATGTAAATTAATTTATTTTCTATCTTTTTCCTTAGGGAAAAAACTAGTTCAATTTAAATATATATATATTTAGTCGCTGAAATTATTTATTCACCAGAACTGTCTGTAGAAGTTAATTGTTCTCATTTTTTTCTTACTAAATTAGAGATTAGAGTTATCCCTTTAAGAAGTTCTTTGCTGAATCTTCTAAAAAATTTTGATTATAGCTTGAAAGGATCATTATTTTCCTTATAAAAACTTCAGTTTTGTACTTTTTTCTTTGAAATATTTATAATTATGTGTGTCTAATTAAGTCTTTCATTAAAATTGCCTTAATTGCTTTTATGCTAGTAAAAATGACAAACACATACCTTCAGTCTGTTTAATGCCTTAATTTTTCCCCATGAGTTAGATTACATAGTGAGTACCAGGTTCATAAAATATTTTATGCACCATTTCCTTCAGAAAGCTAACATTTTCCTCAAACTAGCGATTTCTGAACAAAATGCAAACAATTCTGATTTACAATAATCCCTAGAGATAATTTACTTTTCCCTTACTGTACACCTCATCATGTACTATGCATGACTTTAGGAAAACAATTCAATGACAGTGAAATATCCAGTGGTTTAAATAACACATTATTTTGATTTTTCCTGTATTGTAAATTGTTAGACAATGATGTGACAGGCTTAAATAGAAACATTACATAAACTGTGCCACAGAGTTTAAAAGAGCATTTGAGGATGCCATGATAAATCTATGTGTTTATGTAGGCTGAACTTTTAGGAATGGACTCAGGTTTTCAGGTTCAAAAATAATTTTATAAGAGAAAGGTAGCACTGTTTTTTTTATTCCATTTGTATGACACTATCAACAAGTGCCAAGTGATTCATTGTTTCCCTATTAGTGTTTAGACATTTCCTAATCAAAAACACCTACTTTTCTGTATTATTCTGTTTTTCTAGACAACTGGCTAAATAATTTGATATACTTAAACAGTGTTTCTAAATTGTTATTTCTAGACTGACTATTTCCATTGTAAGGGAGATTTTTGATGTTTCATATCAAAATAGGGGTTTTTGAGAATTTTTCATGGACTAGTTAAATAAGAAGTCTGTTTACACAAATAAAAATGTTGGGTTCATATAGTTATCAAATAATAAACTAGAAATTCTAGAGGTACTCCCTTTTTATTCTTCATTTTATTTTCTTTAGCTATTATTACTATCTAAAATAATAATTTATGCTGGCCCTACTGGAATGTTTATTTTTTCCAGCTATGGCAATATCTGATATAGTAGGAGTTTAATAACTTTAAATATTAGTCAAAGGAATCCTGGGTACAAGAGGACAATAGTGCTCAGACATCTATTTTTCCAAAAATATCTTACTTAACAAATGATTCAAATTTAAATGTGTTTCCCATAATTTAATTTTGTAAGGTTATGTGAATATATTAGTCAAGTTTTTCTTCTCTGAAATACATTCAAATGCTGACTTTCTAAGTCAAATATTACTCTCTATAGACTTCTATTTTCAGTATGTTTTATTGAATCAACAGAAAATACTCATCTATCCTTTTTCTTGAGGTTTGAAGAGACTTTTGTTTCAACATCTGTTTCAAATTCTGGTGACAAGTGTAGGTTTGGAGCCAGAAAACACATGTTTGAATAGGGACCTTACCCCTTATTTCCCATATAATATTGAGAAGTTTGTTTACTTCCCCAAGAGCCTCAGTTACATCTTCTATGAAACTGGAAATAGCAATCCTAGCTCAAGCTCTACTGCAGACTCAAGAGAATGTGAAAAGTTTGAAATTGGTTTTTTAACACTAGAGAGCTATGTTTGTGTCCTTTTTCTATCAAATCAAATAATAAAACATTTATTTGAAATATTATATTAGAGGGTTTCAACATTGGCAACAACCAAATTATATTTGCAATTAAAATGTTTAAAATAGTAATTTTAAATAATCAAGGTCTAAATAGGTATTTTTCACTAATTATGCCATTAACATTTTACAGAATTTTGGTAAGTGCCCATTGAGGAATATCAGAGAGATACAAAATTTTCTTGCAAAAAGTTAATTTCTAACTAGAAAGAAAACAACAGAGAAATTTCTAACTAGAAAGAAAACAAATTACATAAAAATATGCTAGAAAATATTTGAGAATGTCATTTATCTCTCTAAAAATTTACCAGTTTACACAAATGATAAAGAAAATCACCCAAATAATGTTATTTTTTAATTTTTTTATTCTAAGTTGTTATAATATATGACAGCAGAATGCATTACACATATAGAGCACAATTTTACGTATCTGGTTGTATACAAAGTATATTCACACCATTCATGTCTTCATACATGTATTTAGGGTAATGATGCATCTCATTCCACCATCTTTTTTACCCCCATGCCCCCTCCTTAACCTCCCTGCCCATTGCCCTTTCTAGAGTTTCCCATGCTCCCTTTCCTAACCCCACAATGAATCATCCTCCTTATATTAGAGAAAACATTTGGCATTTGGCTTTTTGGAGTTGACTAACATCACTTAGCATTATATTCTCCAATTCCATCCATTTACCTGCAAATGCCATTACTTTATTCTTTTATTGCTGAGTAATATTCCATTGTTTATATATACCACATTTTCTTTATCCATTCATCTACAGAAAGGCATCTAGGTTGGTTCCACAGTTTAGCTATTGTGAATTGTGCTGCTATAAACATTGATGTGGGTGTGTCTCTGTAGTATGCTGTTTTTAAGTCCTTTGGGTATAGACCAAGGAGTGGGATAGCTGGGCCAAAAGGTGGTTAAATTCCAAGGTTTCCAAGGAACCTCCATACTGCTTTCCAGATTGGCTGCACCATTTTGTAGTCTCCTCAGCAATGTATGAATGTGCCTTTTTCCCCACATTATCACCAACACTTATTGTTGTTTGTATTCTTAATAGCTGCCACTCTGACTGGAGTGAGATGAAATCTTAGAGTAGTTTTGATTGCACATCTCTAATTGCTAGAGATATTGAACATTTTTTCATGTATTTGTTGATTGATTGTATATTATCTTCTGAGCCCTGTCTGTTCAGGTCCTTGGCCCATTTATTGATTGGGTTATTTGTTTTTTTGGTGTTGAGCTTTTTGAGTTCTTTATATACCCTATAGATTGGTGCTCTATCTCATGTGCAAGAGGTAAAAATTTGCTTCCAGGCTGTAGGCTCTCTAGTCAACTCACAGATTGTTTTTTCTTTTGCTTAGAAGAAGCATTTTAGTTTGAATCAATCCATTTATTAATTCTTGGTTTTAATTCTTGCGCTATAGGAGTCTTACCAAGGAAGTAGGGGCCTAATCCAATATGATGGAGATTTGGTTCTACTTTTTCTTCTATTAGACATAGGGTCTCTGGTTTGATTTCTAGGTCCTTGATCCACTTTGTGTTGAGTTTTGTGCATGGTGAGAGATAGGGGTTTAATTTCATTTTGTTGCATATGGCTTTCCAGTTTTCACAGCACCATTTGTTGAAGAGGCTATCTTTTCCTCCAAGGTACATTTTGGTGCCTTTGTCTAATATAAGATAACTGTAAATATGTAGGTTAGTCTCTGTGTCCTCTATTCTGTACCATTGGTCTACCAGTCTATTTTTGTGCCAATACCATGCTGTTTTTGTTATTATTGCTCTGTAATATAGTTTAAGTTCTGGTATACTGATGCCACTAGCTTCACATTTCTTGATAAGGATTGTTTTAGTTATTCTGGATCTCTTATTTTTCTAGATGAATTTCATGACTGCTTTTGCTATTTCTATGAGAAATGCCATTGGAATATTGATTAGAATTGCATTAAATCTGTATAGTGCTTTTGGTAGTAATGTCATTTTGACCCTATAAATTCAGCCTATACAAGAACAAGGTAGATCTTTCCATCTTCTAAGGTCTTCTTTGATTTCTTTCTTTAGCATTCTGTAGTTTATGTTGTAGAGGTCTTTTACCTCTTTTGTTGATTCTCAAGTAATTTATTTATTTATTTTTTGATGCTATTGTAAATGGGGTAGTTTTCCTCATTTCCCTTTTAGAGGATTTGTCACTAAAATACATAAATGCCTTTGATCTGTGGGTGTTGATTTTGTATCCTGCTACTTTACTGAATTCATTTATTAGTTCTAGAAGTTTTCTGCTGGAATTTTTGGGTCTTGTAGGTATAGAATCATATAGTTGGCAAATAGTGTTAATTTGAGTTCTTCTTTTCCTATCTGTATCCCTTTAATCTCTTTCATCTGTCTAATTTTTATGGCCAGTGTTTTAAGAACTAGGTTAAATAGAAGTTGTAAGAGGGCATCCCTGTCTTGTTCCAGTTATTAGAGGGAATGCTTTTACTTTTTCTCTATTTAGAATGATGTTGGTGTGGGGCTTAGCATAGATAGCTTTTATGATGAGATATGTTCCTGTTATCTCTAGTTTTTTTTATTGTTTTGAACATGAAAGGGTGCTATATTTTATCGAACTCTTTTTCTGCATCTATTGAGATGATCATAATATGGTTCTTATCTTTAAGTCTATTGATTTGATGCATTACATTTATTGATTTCCATTTGTGGAACCAACCTTGCATCCCTGGGATAAACCCCCCTTGATCATGGTGAACTATGTTTTTGACATATTTTCTCGATTTGTCGGAATTTTATTGAGAATTTTTGCATCTATTTTTATTAGAAATATTGGTCTGAAGTTTTCTTTCTTTGATGTGTCTTTGCCTGGTTTTGGGATCAGGGTGATATTGGCCTCATAGAATGAGTTTGGAAGTGCTCACTCTTTTTCTATTTCCTGAAATAAATTGAACAGTATTGGTATTAGTTCTTCTTTAAAGGTCTTGTAGAACTTGGCCTTGTATCCATCTGATCCTGGGCTTTTCTTGGTTGGTAGGTTTCTGATGGTGTCTTCTATTTCATCACTTGAAATTGATCTGTTTAAATTGTGTGTATAATCCTGATTCAATTTGGGCAAATCATATGACTCTAGAAATTTGTCAATACCTTCAATATTTTCTACTTTATTAGAGTACAAATTTTCAAAATAATTTCTAATCATCTTCTGTATTTCTGTAGCGTCTGTTATGATATTTCCTTTTTCATCATGGATATTAGTAATTTGAGTTTTCACTCTCATCTTTGTTAGCATGGCTAAGGGTTGATCAATTTTATTTATTTTTTCAAGGAACCAAATTTTTGTTTTGTCAATTTTTTAAAATTGTTTCTTTTGTTTTAATTTCATTGATTTCAGCTCTGATTTTAATTATTTCCTGTCTTCTGTTTTTGTTGTTGATTTGTTCTTCTTTTTATAGGGCTTTGAGAAGTAATGTTAAGTCATTTATTTGTTGACTTTTTCTTCTTTTAAGGAATGAACTTCGTATAATGAACTTTCCTCTTAGTACTACCTTCATAGTGTCCCAAAGATTTCTAAATGTTCTATCTGTGTTTTCATTCACCTCTAAGAATTTTTTAATCTCCCCCTTGATGTCTTTTGCAACCCATTGTTCATTCAGTAGCATATTATTTAGTCTCCAGGTTTTGGAGTAGCTTTTATTTTTTATTTTATCATTGATTTCTAATTTCATTCCACTATGGTCTGATAGAATGAAGGATAGTATCTTTATTTTTAAATATTTGCTAAGAGTTGTTTTGTGGCATAATATATGGTCTATTTTAGAAAAGGATCCATGTGCTAATGAAAAGTAAGTGCATTTTTTCACTGAAGGATGAAATATTCTCTATATGTTAGTTAAGTCTAAGTTATTGATTGTATTTTTGAGATCTAGTTTCATTGTTCAGCTTTTGTTTGGATGATTTATCCAGTGGTGAAAGAAATGTGTTAAAGTCTCCCAGAATTATGGTGTTGTTGTCTATTTGTTTCTTGGACTTGAGAAGAGTTTGTTTGATGAACATAGATGTTCCATTGTTTGGGGCTTATAAATTTATTATTGTTATGTCTTGTTGATAAATGGTTCCTTTAAGCAGTATGTAATATAATTCTTTATCTCTTTTGATTAACTTTGGCTTGAAGTCTACTTTATTTGTTATGAGGATGGAAAATCCTGCTTGCTTCTGCAATCCGTGTGAGTGGTATGATTTTTTTCCCTACCTTTCACCTTCAGTCTGTGGATGTCTTTTCCTATGAGATGAGTCTCTTGGAGACAGCATATTATTGGGTCTTTTTATTTAATCCAATCCGCCAGTCTATGTCTTTTGATTGATGAGTTTAGGCCATTAACTTTCAGGGTTATTATTGAGACATGATTTCTATTTCCAGCCATTTTTTGTTTATTTTTAGTATTTAGCTTGACTTGATTTCTCCTTTCATTACTTTTTCCTTCAGTGTAAAACCTCCTTTTGCTGATTTTCACTGTTGTTTTTCAGTTCCTTTTCATGGAATATTTTGCTAAGGATGTTTTGAAGTGCAGGTTTTTGAGTTGTAAATTCTTTTAATTTTGTTTATCATGGAAAGTTTTTATTTCATCATCAAATCCAAAGCTTAATTTTGCAGGATATAAGATTCTTGGTTGGTATCCATTTTCTTTCAGAGCTTGATATATGTTGTTCCAGGATCTTCTAGCTTGCAGGGTCTGGGTTGAAAAATCTGTACATAATCTAATTGGTTTCCCTCTATATGTAATCTGATTCCTGTCTCTCATGGCTTTTAATATTCTCTCTTTGTTTAGTATGTTAGGCATTTTCATTGTAATGTGCCTTGGTGTGGATCTGTTGCAATTTTGTACATTTGGCATCCAGTAAACCTCTTGAATTTGGTTTTCCAATTCATTCTTCATGTTTGGAAAATTTTCTGCTATTATTTCATTGAATAGATTACTCATTCCTTTAGTTTAGAACTTTACACCTTCCTCTATCCCAATAACTCTTATATTTGTTCTGTTTATGCTATCCCATATTTCTTGTATATTCTGCTCATGGTTTCTTACCATTTTCATTGTGTGGTCTACATTCTTTTCAAGATTATATATTTCGTCTTCATTGTCTGAGGTCCTGTCTTCCAAGTGGTCTAATCTTTTGGTGATGCTTTCAATTTGGTTTATTGTTTCTTTCATGTCAAGGATATCTATTGGGCTTTTTTTTTTTTTTTTTTTTTTTTTTTTTTTGAGCCTCTATCTCCCTATTGAAGTAATCTTTTGTTTCCTGTATTTGTTTATGTAGCTCTTTGTCAAAATGATCTTTTCTGCCTGTATTTGCTCTCTTATATTATTCTTTATTTTGCAGAACATTTTAATTACGTACATCCTGAACTCCTTCTCTGTCATTTCTTATGCTGTGCTAGATATGGATTCTAATAATGTGGTATCTTGACTTGTTTGGGGCACTTTCTTCCCTTGTCTTTTTATATTGCTTGTGTGTCTTCCTTTCTAGCACTGTGGATCTAAGGCATTATTGTATTTACCCTATAGGCTTATAGTGCACATGTTGGGTTCTAATACCTCTTCTTTGAGGTGAAGAACAATGTTAACAGATACCAATATGAATAATATACACCCTAAAACCAGATATTTGCTATTAAGATGTTTACAGTTTGGTCACAATGTACAGAAATGATGAATTCAATTATTATATATAATAGACTCAGTAGGTTTGTAAAAGGGTTTATAGTTTCTGATGTTGGGCAAAGAATTTGGGGTGAGAATTAAGAAGATATGCTGAGGAGGTAGGAGGTGAGCATATTGAGTTATTATTTCTTAGGAAGTATGAAAGAGAAATCTAAATAGTAGAATAATAGCAGGAGAAGAGACAGGAAGTAATTTGGGGTATACAAGTAAGTGGGAAGACAGTGGAGTACATAAAACAAACACGTGTATATTCAGAAAAATTTAAAAAATATCAAGCTAGTAGAAATTGGTGAAAAGAAAAAAAGGTAGAAAGAAAAAAGAAAAAATATATATACAACATTACTTCAATATACTATTCAGATGTCCCAGTCCTCAAAATTCTAATTCATGCAAAGTACTTTGTTTCACATATGTTGGGGATGTGAGGATGGGAGAATAGAGAGGGAAAAAAGAAAAGAAAAAAAAATCCTCAAGGAAGAAACAGGGATTGTTTTGGTTGGAGATCAGTATCTTTCCTGCTTCCCTTCACATACAATAGGTGGGGTTGTCTGTGTTAGCTGGTATCTCCACCCTCCAAGGTGTCACTCTGCTGGGGTAGTGGCTGCTGAGGAGATAGCTGGGATGGGTGGGGTGTTAGAGACTGTGTACCTGATCAGCTGGAGTTCTAAGCTGGGAGTTGCCCCCACTGGAAAATGGTGATGAAGGTGACCCAAGATGGAGGTACCTGCTTTCTGTGATATGGTGTCAAGTCAGGTGGGAGGGAGCCGGGCAAGATGGTGTTGGATGATTAGTTCAGAGAAGAGCTCTGTGGCGGGCAGTGTGTGGCTATCAGCTGACTTCAGAGCCTGTGTGAAGTTCGTAGTGCAGGTAGGCTACTATGCATAAGGGACCATCTCTGCTGCTGCAGAGTCCCAAGATGCCAGCCATCAGGAGAGCCCTACTTTGGTAGATGGGGGTCTACAGAGGAGTGGTGGCTGGAGTTCCTGCATGAGGGAAGCTGCCCCATATTCTTTATGGGAGCAGCATCCATGATTTCTGCTCAGATGGGTGGCTGAATGTTCTGCATGGGCGCTGATGTAAAAGGTCCCACTCAGCGTGGGCGAGTAGTTGGGAGACCAACCACATGTTATTTTAAATGTAAAGAGCAAGTGCTATAATCTAAGGATTGGCAACACCAAACTTTTACAAATTTTTAATAATTACAGAATACCATTGTACATATAACAAGTGATTAACATATGTTGATAAAGTCAACTGGTAATTTATCTTCCTGAAAATAAAGCCAGTGTTATTAGAAGAGATAGGATATTTTCTAGTGTTCCTCTAATCCTCTCATGCTCCCTGTTCCAACCCCACTGTGAATCAGCCTCCTTCTATCAGAGAAAACATTCAACATTTGGATTTTTGGGATTGGCTAACTTCACTTAGCATTATATTCACCAACTTCATCCATTTATCTGCAAATGCAATTATTTTATTATCTTTTATTCCTGAGCAATATTCCATTGTGTATGTATACCACATTTTCTTTATCCATTCATCTACTGAAGGGCATCTAGGTTGGTTCCACAGTTTAGCTATTGTGAATTGTGTAAAAAAAAAAAAAAACAAAAGATATACAATTGATCAACAAATACACACAAAAAAATGTTCAACAACAATTAGAGAAATGCAAATCAAAGCTACTCTAAGATTTTTTATCTCACTCCAGTCAGAATGGCAGTTATTAAGAATACAAACAATAATAAATGTTGGCAAGGATGTGGATATGGGGTAAAAGGCACACTCATGCATTGCTGGGGGGACTGCAAATTGGTGCAACCAATCTGGAAAGCAATATGGAGATTCCTTGAAAAACTTGGAACGGAACCACCATTTGACCCAGCTTTCCCACTCCTCAGTTTATACTCAAAGGACTTAAAAACAGCATACTACAGTGATGCAGCCACATCAGTGTTTATAGCCACACAATTCACAATAGCTAAATAGAACCAACATAGATATGTTTCAATAGATGAATGGATGAAGAAACTATGGCATAATATATATACACAATGGAATATTACTCAGCATTAAAATAGAATAAAATCATGGTGTTTACAAGTAAATTGATGGAGTTGGAGAATAGTATGTTGAGTGAAGTAAGCCAATCCCCAAAAACTAAAGGCTGAATGTTTTTTTCTGATAGATCTATGCTGATCCATCATGGGGGTGGGAGAGAGCATGGGAGGAATAGAGGAACTTTTTATAGGGCAAAGGGGAGGGAGGCAAAGGGAGGGGGCATGGAGGTAGGAAAGATAGTGGAATGAGGTGAACATCATTATATTAGCTACATTTATAAAGATACAAATAGTATGACTCTACTTTGTGTACAATCAGAGAAATGAAAAATCACCTGCTTTTATAAGGATGAGAAATGGTGATGAGGACCCATCATTTTTTTTTTTTTTTAAATGAACTGAACTCCAATTTGACACTCTGCTTGGCTTTTCTTTGGGCTAAAGTAAACAGATAGGGGTTTGGGAGGATCATTAGGCCACTGTATTATTAAATGAATAACACAGTCATAGCTTTCCAGGTTTTCATGGCTGTGCCAAAATACCTGAGATAATCATCTTAAAGGAAGAAGGTTTATTTTAGAGATTTCAGTTCATAATTACTCAGTCCTGCTATTTTTTGCCTGTGGGGTCACAGTAAATAATGCAGGGCGTACATGGCAAAGGAGGCCTGTTCACTATGTGGCTACCAGGAAACAGAAAGGGAGAAGAGAGAGAGAAAAGAAATGTTGGAGCCCCAATGTCCTCTTTACAGACAGTCTTGGAATGGCTTAACATTTTTCCTCTAGGTCTTATCTCCTGAAGATTCTACTACCTCCCAAAACATCACCAACAAATCCTTTAATATTTGGGCCTTTGGCAACCATATCAGGTCCAACCTACAGCATTACCTACTATGGTCTGAGTATTATCCCTTAAAAATTTGTAAGTTTAAACCCTGACACAAATATAGATATATTTGGAGATTGGGCCTCATTAACCTTAAGATCAGATGAGACCATAAAGTTGAAGCTTAATTCAATAGGTCTTGTGTCTTCTAAAGAAAAAGAAGAGAGTACAAGAGATACTTGCATAGAGAAAAGTTATAATGAGTACACAAGGAGAAGGTGGAGTATGCAAACAGAGAATGCTTTAGAGAAACCTAATCTGTGGCCACCTTAATTTTGAAATTCAGTCTCTCAGAATTTTGAAAACAAATTCCATTGTTTAAGCTACCCAGTCAGTATTATTTTGTTATAGCAGATGTAGCAGATTAAAGATTCATTCAAGTAAAAGTATTCAGTTGAGTAGCTGACATTTTCCTGAAAAACAGATGAAAAGAGACAATGAACTGGTGGATAGGACAGCTGTATCCTGAGGCTGGGACTATCATCATCAAGGATACCGAGGAGTAATAGAACACCATAGAAAAAATTTTAAATAGAGGGAGGCAAAGAAGGTGAAATGGAGGAGCAATGGAACAACATGATCATCCCTTTGAAACCTTGGTTTTTGGCTAAAGTTTGGAAATTGATTGAAAAAGGACTAATCATGAGCATATTGTAGGAGTTCAGTTAAGAAGTGATATCGCCTACTACTTAGAACAGGATAGGCAGTGGGGGAAAACTAGAGAGACTGGAAGAATATTTAAGAAAGAAAATTAATAGTCCATGGTGATGAATTGCATTTGAGTTCCATGCCTAGAAAGAACCAATCACTAGACCTTGGCAGACTTGTACACTGATGCTTGCCATCAATACTCTTCTCATTCCATTTACACAGTCATACCAGTGTGTCACTGCCTGAAGCGATTGCCGCTTGAAACAACGACGCCGCGGGAAAAAGTCCAGAGGCAGACTGGAAACGAACAGGCTCTTTATTCTACTAGCTTCTCTCTCTGGCTCCAACAACAACTCCAACACCATCCACACTCCTCCAACCAACACACAATGGCACCGGGCCTATCTGCAATGTCCCCGGGCCAAGACTCGCGAAACCATGGAAGGTAGCAATGCTTGAACATCTTTATGGCTCACAGCTAACTGCAATCTTAGCTATCTCCTTAATTAGGGCTCCTACATTTCCCCCCTTTTGTTTTAAAAGAGGGGATGCTCTAGGACGTCCATGTGCAACCAACATTCTTACAAGTCATCGGATAATCAAGGCTGTGCCCTTGATTCCTGTCTTAGGTTGATATGTCGGCCACAAGAGACTGTCCCGTGCCACTGTGCCTGTCTTAGGTTGTCCCCCTCTGGGGATCTTACCCGTTATTGGATACCAGCCATCCAATGGAGCCCTTCAGGATCAACTGTGTATAATGACTAACAGCCGTCCAATTGTGAGGAGATGCTGCGGCTTTAAGGCAATAAGCCTTCTGCTGATGAGCCAAGTTGCGTAGCATATCAAATTCTCTAAACAAATCAGCTGACCTGAGTTCTATCAAGTAACACACTGAGTTCTCTAGACAAATACCCGCAAGGCATTGTCCTGTAAAGTTCTAAAAAATGAAAGATTAAAATGTCCACTTGTTATAACACGTTGATCTAGGAGACTCCATGCAGGCAGAGCAGAGGCCACACTGCTGGTGAGGTTGTTTGATGCTTGAGCAGCAGGGATGTTTGCAGCGACCGCGATCCTTGCAGCTGTAGCAGCAGCCATCTTTTTTAAGTTTAGACAATGCCACTGGCAAATCTTCAGGGCCTGCTATCTAGAAACTCAAGCATCAATTATTAAAGGAAAGGCAGTGCTATTCCAGCACTGAGTCAAGAGGCGAGTTGTCAAACTAAAAAATAGAACTATTAGATTAGAAAATTAAGGTTGATTTCTACTCACACAAATTGCTGCTTGAGCTCCCACAAACATAAGCTGGCAAAATATCATATTCAGAACAAAATAAAGAAAGACTGAGGGTATTTACTGCATTAAAGATAGAGTAAAGAAAAGCTAAAGGCACTTTGGAAAAATAATTTGTTAGCTGGAACTCTCGAGTCTCTGTAATGTTACATGAGGTTATCTGTTGAAATAACTCAAATTAATCAGCTATAAAACAAATAAAGTTGATTACAAATAAACAAGTCTATGTCAAAACACCAAAATATAAGGTTATACGGCACCTGTCATATTCTTCGCTAAAGAGAAGTCACTGGGACAGCTATAAATCAAAATTGAAGGTATTTTCACTTATTAAATTATTTACCAAAATTATTGAATACTCTTAAACTTAAATGAATTAAAGATATTTGGATCCATATATATATATATATATGTATATATATATATATATATATACACACACATATATATATTTTCATAAGTGCTTTGTTATTTGTGACATCACACTGGACAGAAGTACAAACCTACAAACATATATTTGTGACGTCACATTTACATGAAATTTAGACAAATGCACAGACATAAAGACATATATAAAAAGAAAAAAAAATACAATTGTGTGCACACTAAAGAGAGATCTCCTCGTCCCGGCCTGGAGGAATGACACTTAAGTTGTGAAATATATTAAAGGACTCTTTTAAGGGAATCATTCCATACCTTCATCTTGGTCCTCTTGATTTTGTACTTTTTTAATTAATATTGATTCCTCAACAACTTCATCTTCTTCCTTATGATTTGGTACCTGCTTTATTAATCTAGATGGTATTCATATTGGAGAGGATTCGTGCTTTGGAAAAACACAAACAGATCCTCCCCCCAAAATTTATACTGGATCTGGACGCTTCCATGTACCTGAAAGAACATCCTTTCAGTAAACCAAAGGTTTATGTTGTTGGTGTGGGTTCCAATGTCTGTCTCCAGCAGAATAACCATTAGAGTCTAAAGTTAAAAAATTTAAGGTAAACAGGGCAACTGCCAATCGGTCCCTAGGACTTTTCCAATTTCCTTCTTTTTGTTTTAATAACATAATTTTCAGTGTGCAGTTTGCTCTTTCAATAATGCCCTGACCCTGAGGATTGTATGGGATGCCTGTTTTATGGGATATATTGAATTTTGTGCAAAGCTGTTTGAAAGATGATGATGTATATGCAGGGCCATTATCTGTTTTAAGCATTTTGGGGATGTTCAATGCAGTAAAAGCTTGCAAAAAAATGAGATGTAACATCTTTAACTTTTTCTCCAGAATGTAAGGAAGCAAAAATCATGCCTGAGCATGTATCTATGGTCACATGAATAAATCGCAATTTTCCGAAACTTGGCTCATGAGTAACATCCATCTGCCACAAATGATTGGGCATTAATCCTCTAGGGTTAACACCAAAATGAGGATTGGGCAAATGTGTCATACAAGATTTACAATCTTTTACAATTGTTCTGGCTTGCTCCTTTGTGATTTTAAACCTATGCTGCAAGGTGGTGCTATTGACGTGAAACTGGGAGTGAAATAAAGTAGCTTGCTGGAGCACTGAAAGTATAAAGATTGTTTGGGTAAGGGCATCAGCCTTTTGATTCCCTTCACGGAGGGGACCAGGCAAGTTGGTATGTGCTCTAATATGGCCTACGAATAGAGGTTCTTTTATTGCCCACAAGAGTTTTTGTATTTGATAAAACAATTTAAAGGCTGGAGTATGAGGTGCTATTGTTCCTGCTAGCTCTAATTTTGGCACGGTATGTACAATATAGTGGCTATCTGAAAAAATGTTCATGGGATGCTCTCTAAAATTTTCCAGAGCTCTTACCACAGATTCCAGTTCCACTAGTTGAGCTGATTTGTGTGCAGTTATGTAAGTAATTTTTTCTTTTTTAGTGACTACTGCAGCAGTATCATTTGAGGACCCATCTGTGAATACATTTAATGCCTTAGGAATAGGTTGATTTTTTATTACCTGTGGAAATATAATAGGATGATTAATACAAAAAGATAATATAGGAGACTTAGGAAGATGATTATCAAAATTTGAAGAAGTAGAGCATCTAGCTATAGCCCAATCAATATCATTGAAGCACAAATATTCAATCTGTGACAATGAATAGGGAGTAATAATAGTAGCAGGGTGAATGCCAAATATTTAATAGAAGTCTTAAATCCTTGAAGAATAAGTTTAGCCACCATGGAGGTATAAGACTCAATTATACTTTTAGGAGAGACGGGCAAATGTATCCATAATAAAGTCCCTTGTTGCCAAAATACTCCTGTGGGTGTATATTGTGAAGAAATAATAATCAATATCAGTGGTTGAGTTAAATTAAACTATCACAATGAGCTCCTTTGATGGCTTTTTCTACTACCTTTAAAGCTTTTCTAGCATCAGGAGTCAATGTTTGCTGTGAAGATGGATCAGGGTCCCCGTGAAGGATGTCAAATAAAGGTTTTAGTTGGCCAGTAGTGAGGTTTAGTGTAGGGCGAAGCCAATTAATATCTCCCACCAATTTTTGAAAGTCATTGAGAGTGGCCATATGCTCCTTATTAATTAATATTTTTGAGGCCTAATAAAAGTGTCCATAATTTGGAATCCTAAATATAATATTGGAGATGTAATTTGAAAGTTTTCCTTAGCGATGTTTAGTCCATATCGTTTCAAGTTTTTTGATATATCACTAAATATGGTGAATAAGACTTCTTGATTAGGATGAGCAATCAAAACATCATCCATATAATGAAGGCACATAAGCTCTGGGTATTTATTTTTGATAGACTGAATAACTCTATCTACATAGATTTGACACATAGTGGGGCTATTAGCCATTCCCTGCAGCACAACTTTCTATTGTTATCTCTGATCAGGGCCATTATTGTTAATAGAAGGAACTGAAAAAGCAAACCTGGGGATATCCAGAGGGTGTAGAGGAATAGAAAAGAAACAATCCTTTATATCAAGAGTAATAAGATATAATTTTTTTGGAATAGCTACAGGATTAGGAAGTCCAGGTTGAGTAGGGTCCATGATTTGCATGGTTTTATTAATTTCTCTAAGATCATGTAACAATCGCCATTTTTTTTTATTTTTTCTTGATCACACATTTGGGGGAATTCCAGGGAGAGGTGGAAGGTTCTATATGTCCTGCTTCTAGTTGTTCCTGAACTAGTAGGTGGGCCGCTTGTAATTTTTCTTTAGATAGGGGCCACTGAGGGACCCACACTGGCTTATCAGAAAGCCATGGTATTTTCAAAATTATTTTCTCAGTGGCCCTGAAAAAAATATCTTTTTCATTTATGATAATGATTTCTTTTAGGGTTAAGATCACCCTGTACCTTTTGATAATGATTTCTTATAGGGTTAAGATTACCCTGTACTTTTTAATAATGATTTCTTTTAGGGTTAAAATTACACTGTAGATTTTCACATTTAACACCTGCAGGCTTGGTTGCAAGGTGTACTCCCATTTGTTGCAAAATATCTCTTCCCCATAAAGTAACTGGTAGGTTAGGTAAAACATAAGGCTGAAATGTTCCTTTATGCCCATCATCATCCTCCCATTTTAAAATTACCCACTTTTCTCTGGGAGGTTATTATATCCCAAGCCTCTTAAATTGGTTGAAGCTTTTTGCAGAGGCCAGTGCTTGGGCCATCAATGTAAATTAATGATGGAAGTATCAGCTCCAGTATCTATCAGTCCCTCCATCTCTATTCCTTGGGTTTTTATTTTACACATAGGCCTCCTTGAACAATCCCGAACCCAGCAAGCCATGGGTCTCGAGTCAGTGGAACAAAATCCTCTATTGTTCCTTTTTTGAGGCATACTCATTTTAAATGAATTATGTAAATTTGGAAGGAGAAGCAGCTGAGCAATTCTATCTCCTTGATTAACAGAACTTATACTTTGGGGTGAGCTAAGCATTATTTTTATTTCCCCTTTGTAGTCTGAGTTTATTACACCTGGGGTCACTTGCAAACCTAATAAGCTTTTAGGACTTCCCCTGAGAATAAGTCCTATAGTCCCTGAGGGAAGAGTTCCCCTGACCCCTGTGGGAATCAGTTGAACCCCCATTTCAGGTGTTAACAGTATTCGGGCGTTGGAACAGAGGTATAATCTTGCATTTCCTCCTATTCCTCTGGAGAGGGAGTGGATGGGTAGTAGGGATTGTGTCGGGGAAGTATCTGAGTGGATGCTTGAGGATGCTCCTCCTCCAATGCCTCGTACATTTGTGGGCCCCGGGGCATTGGGCCCCGTGCCCCGTTTTTTGAATTGCTGAACAAATTATTTCCATCAATGTCAAATTTTGTATGGCATTTATTGGCCCAATGATTTCCCTTTTTACACCTGGAGCAGCGACCTGGGGCACGGTATGAGCTTGGTCTTATTTCTCTTTGGGGATTTTACCCAGAATAGCCTGATTGATTATGATAATTTTGCCTGGAATATCCTGATTGATTATAATGTGTAGTTTGAGCCCTTGTGAAATTTTGAGGGGATGCACCTCTTATTGCAGCTGCAATCATATTTCCTTTGACAAAGGCATCATTTACATCTTTACATAGTTGTATATGTATGGAAAGATCCTTTTTATTTCTCCATGGCCTGATGGCTTCCTGGCAGTATTTATTAGCATTTTCATATGCTAATTGAACAACTAATGGCATAGCTTGATCAATGTCTCCAAACTCTCTACCTGCAGTTCTCAAGTCGATCAACAAAGTCAGCATATGGCTCATTAGGTCCTTGAATCACTTTTGACAAGCTACCTTGTAGATCCCCAGGTCCTTGTAAAGTTTTCCATGCCTTTAAGGCAGATGCATTTATCTGAGCATATACACCTGGGTCATAATATTTTTGAGCCTGTAAGTCTGCGAACTGCCCTTGTCCATTGAGCATTTCTATATTATGGTCTCCAAACCCTCCAGCTATATTTCTTTTATCTGTTTCTATACAAAGTTCTTGAAATTGTGATCGCCAAACCAAGTATTGCCTCCCACTTAATGCTGCTTTACATAGACTTTTTCAGTATGAGGGGGTTAAGCTAAAGGTTTTAAGGGATTCCAGCATACTCAACGTGAAAGGAGCTTGGGGCCCATACGTCATTACTGCCTCTTTGAGATTTTTTATTGTTTTGAAATCTACTGACTGGTGGACCCTCTGTCCGTTTTCATTTTCAAATACTGGCAGTTCCCAATGTATCTGTGAGTTACCCTCGAGAGTTCATAAGTGCTCAGAAAGACTTTTTATTTCTGTTTCTAGGGTATGCAAACACCTCGTAATACCCTTCATATTTTCTGTAATGGATTCCACCCATGGGAAGTAGGGGACACAAGTGGTTCCTCTACTTGTTGGTCCTTTTATTTTTTTAATTTCTTTTTGTTCTTTTTACTGGAGACTGTGCTCCCAGAATCACCTTTTGATTCCTCTTCACTACTATCACTTTTACTGGTATTCTGAATTTCAGCTTCAAAGAGAGTACATATTCTTCAGCTAATTTCAATAAGTTTCTGATGGCTTTTGAAGCTCTTACTTTTGAATTTACACCACTACTCTTCTCATCGGTATTAACTGAACTCAGAGGCTATGTTTTCTTGATCACTTTCCTCACTATCCACTGAGTCCGTGATATCGAAAAACTCACCAATGGCTTTTATTATCCGACCTTTTGTTACTTTCACTCCCATTTTTAAAATTTTCTTATTTCTTACCTGCTGACCAAACTGCCTGTATGGGCCACCACTTGTTGCTGCCTGAAGCCATTGCCGCTTGAAGCAACGACGCCGTGGGAATAAGTTCAGAGGTACACTGGAAACGAACAGGCTCTTTATTCTGCTAGCTTCTCTCTCCAGCTCCAACAACAACTCCAACACCATCCACACTCCTCCAACCACTACACAATGGCGCCAACCTGATCCACAATGTCCTGGGCCAAGTCTCGAGAGATCATGCAAATGGTGCTGACCCAATCCGCAATGTCCCGGGCCAAGTCTCGTGAGACCATGGAAGGTGGCAATGCTTGAACACCTTTATGGCTCACAGCTAACCTCAATCTTAGCTATCTCCTTAATTTGGGCTCCTATACCAGTGTATATGCTTACTCCCAGCAACCAAAATTTTTATCTTCTTGTCAGAGAGTTGTCCTAAAGATCAAGAGAGTGTACTTAAAGTCAAACTTTCTCATGATCCTCAGTTTCCTATAATTTCTAAGAAATATGTTTAAATTTAGCACAGTCTACTGCAGCTCATAGAAGAGAACAATTAGGCATTCCCTTCAACTTTGGAAACTTTTTATTCATATAGGTCACTAGACTCTGACCCATTTTCTTCTGAGGAGGTGCAGCTGCATTTTATCAATTACATATTATGTAATAAATAATAATAGCAATTAGGTTAATGTATGTTCCTGTTTTTGTCATAATAAAATACAGCATCCTCCACAAGGCCTTCATTCACCTTATTCTACAGTGTTACACATTTCTTAAGTCCATGATGCAAGCAACTGTCAATCACAGCCCAAAATCTCAGGAAACCCTGAGACTGAAGAAGGAAGTTAAATACTGCTCTTTGGTCTTTCCTTCCATTCTGTCAGATAATTGTTTGCATATGTAGTATTTCTGAATACCTATTTATGATATCTGTAATCATAAATTTTATAGTATTTGATGCTTGAGAACAAGTATGGTAAAACATCAATCATCACCGAGAACTGAATCATCCAATAAATTTTCAGATATCCTTTGTTAATATAAACATATTAGCTATGATATTACCTCCTTAACAAGTCTTCTAAAATTAATTACAGAGCACACCATCTCACATATGTGTGATTTCACTTGTACTACTTCACCCAGAAGGCACGTAACAGTAATATTTGCACAAGATCTTCCTGATTCTTTTGGTCATACTATCTGTATATTCAGCAAAACAAAAGAAAAATAGAAGTAGAAATGATAAAGAACTTTGCAATCTGTTTTAGTCATTTTTTCATCAATGTGAGAACAAGACCTCACAAGAACAACGTAGTGGAAGGAAAGTTTGTTTTCACTCATGGTTTCAGAGGTTCAGTTCACTGCTGACTGCCTCCAAAGTTCTGGGCCTGAGGTAAAGCAGAACATCAAGGTAGAAGCATGTGGTAGAGGAAAGTAGTTCAGGACGTGACAGTCACAATTTATTTTTGGAAAACTTGAATGGTTTAAGCAGCTGTAAATTTGGTCACAGGAAATATGTTCTACAAAGTTGAAGTATTTATTTTGGACAAAACCAAAACTTCACAAGAGTCCAATTATTTCTGCAATACCCAATGTAAATGTCTTCACTTCTGCCTTTCTGATAGAATTATCATAATTTCTACAAATGAGTTTTAGTGTTTTCTGAGCAAATATTGGAGCACTAATCTCTTTCTCAGAAAGTTCCACCAGTAAATGGAGACACATCCTTTAATTTATCAGGAAGAAAACTGATGTTTTAGATTCACCTAGGAGTGCTCTCAGCTTTTCTGAAAATTCTATCATCTATCCTTGAGATAGATGAAGGAGCCCCAATTAGGGAGATGGCTATTGCAGTCAGCTGGAAGCCATAAGTTCCACCTGATAATAAGTATGTATGTGATGCACCTGTAAATGCACGTGAGGCACCTGCAAAGCTAAAGGTATATAACCGGGTGAAAGCGGTCGGAGTCAGGAAGAGAAGAATGAATTCCTTCAGTCAGTCATGCAGTCGCTCGGTCGGAAGAAGAGTTCGGGTCAGAGAAGAAGAAAAGAATCAGAGCGGCCAGAACGTAGGCAGAGCGGTTACAGAAGAGAAACCAGATAGAAGAAGTAATTCCTGGTCAGAGTCAGGCAGAGGCTCCCGAGGAAGAAAGAAGAAAGAACAAAGAAGAAAGAAGCTCTAAAAGCTAAGCTCTCTCTCTCTAAAGAAGAAATCTCTCTCTTTCAAGCTCTCTCTCTTTCTCTCTAAGCTCTAAGAAGAAGAAGAAAAAGCTATCTCTAATCTTTCTCTCTAAGCTCTTTCTAAGAAGAAGAAAAATCTTTCTTTCTCTCTCTAAGCTCTCTCTAAGAAAGTAGAAGTAAAAGTAGTAATAGCTTTACTCTGCCTCCGAGTTTTTCTCCCGCGGCGCCGTGGCTGGCCATGACAGGCAGCTTACAGATAGATATTCAATTTACTCATAGATGTTGTGTTTCCTCAACCTGCCTTATGGTGGTGTTTTCCCGTACATCCATTTGACCAGTGAGTTCTGAGGAAGTCATTCAATCTCTAGGCATATATTTTTGTTATTATTAATTGCATATTATTTATTTAAATTCTCAAAATAGTTTTAAGTGTTTTAATTACTACTCCAAGGGGGAAGAAATAAGGAACAAAGGTAGAACATTTACAGAAATTTTATTTATCTCAATAAAAAAATTAATTCAAATAAGTAACTCAAAGATAAATAATTCTGCATGTATATATCAACTCTTATTTGAATATATTTATTCCTGATAGTGGAATACATTAGACTTACATAATAAATGTTAATTTGAAATAAAACATACACGCTATTCACACAGAGATAATTTTTGGAATCAGTGCTATTATGGTACATTAAAGTTAAAATTGCAGATAATCCTAATAATTCAACATTTTAGGTGCTACACAAAAATGGTTATTATTAAAAGTGAAATGTTTAAATGCTATTCCAGGGGCATTCAATAGATAATTTTGGAGGCAGTTTTTTAAATTGAGGTATAATTTTTATCCATTGAAATGCATAAATGATCCTAAATATATAGTTTGATTTTTGACAAATGCACACACCTGAATAATCCACACATCTACCAAGAATAAGAAGTCCTTTGCTGCCCTTTTACATGCAATTCTTTCCTCCACCAAATACAATGTTTCCTCTGGTTTCTATCATTCTGGACTAAGTCTGATTGTTGCAAACCATTGTATTGATGCAATCATACAGTAGGTACTATTTTGTAGATAGCTTCTTTATCTCAGCATAATTATTAGAAAAATAATCATTGTTGTTGTGCAAATTGATTTTTTTTCCTTTTTGTGCCTTGAGAGTATTCCATTATGTGAATTTACCACAATTGTGCATCTAGGCTTCTGTTGGATTTTGTCCAAGTTCTGTTTCATGTTGGAGAGTAGTTCTGGCTCATGTATACTCTGTCTTATTTATAGGCAATGGTCTATTTATCTTTAAGAACAGACTGATTAAGAATAGCATTATGTGTAGCATCAACACAATGACTCTCAGGTGCAGCTCAATATTTCAGGCACACATTGCTCAGATGTGTGTTTGGACTATGACAGTGATTTAGACAGAATCTAATTCAGTTTACGGAACAACATCAGTGGAGTCTTTTCAACTTTTGTGCCTTTTCTGTGGTTGTTCCTCAATTGCAGATTATTAAAATAAGCAATCTTGAAAATTCAAGTATTATGTATTTGAATACTCATTTGTAACATTGTAATGTACATATATAAAACAATGTATATGTGTATATTATATATGTATTATATATATATATTATATATATGTATATATATACATATATATATATTATATATGTGTATGTTGAAAGAGGAGGAAGGCCTTTAAAAATGTTTCTTCTGGAAAAACAAAACTTTTGTTTCCTAGAAAAATATTTCTTCTTTTTAAAATTTCCACTATTTGATTATTCTAGAAGACATAAGTATACTATTTAAAAATCTTGAAACTTCATAACAAGATTTATGTTTTCACTAAATTTTTTCTTGTATATGAAAAAAAAATCCTTGTTTATTTTAGATGTGGTAAACTTCTTTCTATTTTTGAGTTCATATTGAAAGGACTTTAACAAACCATCAAAGTTACAGACACCTTTAAGCCTGGAGGTGTGGCAGCCATGGGATTGGTTCACTTTTATCTTCCTTCAAAATACAGCCTATTCTTCAACTCCATGGAGTTCCACTTATTTCTATGTATTGTCATCTGCAGGATGCACTGAAGTATTTGAGCCAAACTTCATGCTTCTAAGAAAAGCTCAGCCAATGGGCTAGTAGTGCTGGCCCATTTTTAACTCAGTGTGAAATTCTCTATTGGTAAGTCTTTGTTCAACAACTCCCTATTTGTTTGAATAAGACTGTCAATCTGCACCATGAGTTGTCATCCTGTCTTAATCCAACACCATTTATTTTTCTCCATGCCAACTCCTATTCATTTTTTATTGTTTGTGGCAATTCTATATCTATATCTTCAACACCATAAGTGAATCAAAAGAATGTATAAATGTGAAGTCTATCACATTTCCTCCTGATTTAGTTGGGTCATGCAGAAGTTAGGAGAAGCTGATGCCAAGGCAAAGTTAGAAGTGCAAGACATTTAGTGGGGAAGAAAGAAATCTATAAAAGTTGAAAGAGAAGGAAAGTCTTCAAAAATGTTTCTTCTGGAAAAACTGAATATTATTTCTAGAAAAATATTTTATTTTCTTTAAAAATTCCACTATTTGATTATTCTAGAAGACATAACTATACTATTGTAAAATCTTGAAACCTCATAACAAGATTTATTGTTTTTTTACTAAAAAACTTACCCTGTGCACTTCAGTTAAAATGTTTCCTCTGGTCCCACAGACTTTTCTGTGTTATACTAGTTTAAAAACCAAAGAGTGGCAAAATAGTGCAATTGTTTTTTATTAGCCTGGGACCTTAGAAGACTTAATGTAAAAGAAACTATTTCAAGTGACATTGTTACAAGTGGGTTTCTCAGCATAATTTTTACTTTAAAAGTCCCAGGGAAAGAACTGCAAGGCTCTACAACACCAAAACAGAATTTTCCTTCATGAAAAGTTTAATATAATCCCTCAATCCCAGAAGTTTCTTTACATTTATTAAAATTCTGAATGGAAACTCTGAACTCATTAGCTTCCACCATTTATCCCTTATTTTCTGGGTGAGTACTGTAATCAAAATTAAATTTGCTTTGAAATGCCTTAGTAATGTAATAATATATCACAAGGGTAAATTCCTCATAGCATACCTCTTCAGAATCTGCAAATCTCCTAGCATGCAATGCATGTCTCAAAAGCCTAATAATTATATGTGGCTTTGTGCAAAATGTGATAGGAAGCTAATTATTCATTCTTCTTCATTCCTTTTCTTTATTTACTTATTTAATAAGCATGCATCAAGTGTGCATGATGTGTCAATTAATGATTATATAGAGATATAAGCTCTGATATCAATTAAATACTTCTACTTTTTTCAAAGTTTTTAATATACTGAAATAAACGTGTTACTTTTATAATTTATATACAATTGTTTGAGCTCATTATCTATAAAAATTGTATCATTTAATCATATTCACCATCTTTATAGCCCTGAAAGACATGCAGAACTAGTAACGTTTCATTAATATATATTTATAAATTACAGGCATATATATACATATATATACTAATCAAATGTTATATGTAATTATATGTTATAAAATTCAGTTATATGCAAGATGTCTTTCTGTTCTCTTTCAGATCTAGCAAATCCTGAGCTGTTTGTAGTAATATGGTCCAAATTTAGTTAGGGGCTTACTTTTATGTTGTCATCAACAACACAGGTGACTGGAGCTTCATTCTCCAGATTTGGTGTTTAAAGTTTCTGAGTGAAGCCAATTGCATAGGCTGGGTCAGATGGGTTGGACTTCTGAGGGACTGATGACTTCTGGCTTGCTGGCTACAGTTAGCATTTACATGGTCCATCCAGAAGGAGTAAAGAATGGTAACTCAACTTTTATCTTCTCTGGATTTCATGACAGAGGACAAAATAGTGCTCAATGAATGGGACACTGAACATCCATCTCATCAGTAACCCTCCATGGTGACTTCCTTTACTCCCTATAATATTTTGTGATTTTTAGATTGGATTTCTGGGTCAGTGGCTTTTGAAATCAAAAGTCAAAAATTTTCTTTCTCTTTTTTTTTGTTTGTTTATTTGTTTTTCTGTTCAAGTGTTGTGCTCTAGAGTACATGATGTCATGGAGGCTCTGATAAACAAGTACAGAAATAGAATATACATGTTTAAGAACAAGAAGGATTATATCTAAATATCATGTTCCCGTATTGTTGTAGCTACTTATTGAAAAAAACTGAGCTAATTATGAAGGGCAAAAAAAGATTTATAAACCTGATTTGGTAAATAAATGTAAAAACAACAAGAATTCATTTAGTTGATCTCATGTTACTCTGAAACATCCATCACTCAAGTTTACTTTAAAGTCTGAGTATTTATTTAAATGAGTGTATTCAGATATGTTTTCTTTTTATAACAGTTAAAACCATGGACTTTTGTTTATTTCAAAGTTATGTTGCTAAACATCATAAATATCTAGCCTTGAAAATTTTTACTGTGGAATAACAGCAAAAATGCATAATTCATAAATTATAATTTTTATTAATTGAACACATCTGTGAAACCAAAAGTCATATGAAAAAATAGAACCTGTCCTGCATTCCAGAGGGCCCATTGTTCTTTCTTTCTGTATTAATCAGTATTCTTCAGATAAAGAGAATGGGGGGGGGGGGGGACAGATATGAGAAGTATCATGTCTTCCATCTATACTTCTATAAACTTGAGACCCAGGAAAACCAATGATCTAGTTTATAGGCCTGAGAGACAGAAAATCAGTGGTGTAGATTCTATTCTAAATCCAAATGCCTGAGAAAGAAGAGTGCCAAGGGTAGAAGATCTATGTTTCTGTTCAAGCAGTCAGGTAAAGAGATTTCAAACCCAATTTTCCTCTGCCTTTTGTTTCCAATCAAATCCTCACCAGATTAGATATTGACCATATGAATTATTCAGTCTACACATTTAAATGGTAATTTATTTCATTTCAAATATTTCTTGAAGAAACATATAGACACATCCAGAAATAATGTTTACTTAGATATCTGAGCATCCAATAGCCCAATCAAGTTGGTACATAAATTAATCTTCACACTTTCAAATGATAATCAATATCTTTACAATGTTAGTTCTAATTTGACTATTGATTATGTAGCAGTTTTGTCTCTTAGATTATATGTAAATGGAATTATGTCTTTTCTGTAAAGCTCTGTTGCTTGATAATGCAGTTGTGATTCTCACTGATATTGCTGTGTATAGTATCTATTTATTCTCAATAGTATATAGTATTCTGTTGTGTGACTATATACAATTAGTTTACATATCTCACAGTAGATGGACATTTTCCTGTATAACAGGTATTTCTGTTCTATATATACTTAATGGTGAAATTTCTAGATTAGACACCCTTTTAGGGTATCACAAAACACTTTGGAGTGTGTCTTTGTGAAATTTTACATGAATAAATTTAAGCTGTATAGGTGTACATTTAAATCCTTATATTCCCATGCCTCATTACCAGAGACTGATTCCCTCTGGAGCTACGTTTTATCAAGCAGAGTCTGGTTTTAAAACTTGTGCACATGATTATTCTTTTACAAAGAAGTTTTCTTTTTGAAATGTGAGTCAAGCTGACTCCTTATTTGAGCTTGCTAAAATGGTGTTTTTTTTTTTCTTTTTAACTCCTTTAAAAAATATTGCTGCTATATAAATCCCCTTTCTACATGTGTTCAATAATCATATTCCTTTTGGGGGATCCTTTGTTTTCTCTAATTTAAATAAATAGACTGAGAGAGAGAAAAAAATCTTCTTATCTTTATTTAATTAGCATCCACTATTGTTTTCTCTATTCGGTTTTTCATTGTTACAATATTTGTTAAACACATAATATATACTGAACAAGGCAGCCCATTTAAAAATACATTAGTGGGGGGACATTAATATTACAAAAAATGTTAGGTATTAATAGAATATTGACAGTGGTGAATAAAAATTGTGTTCAGATTGACCTCAATCTTGTCATCCTCCTGCCTGCACTTCCTGAGTAGTTGATATTACAGGGGTTTACCACCATGCCCAACACTATACTGGAAAGGTTAACATGTTTTGGACCTAGAATATCCCCCACAGACTCATGTGTTGAAGGTTTGATCTCCAATGCCACAGTGTTAGCAGGTGGTGCTCTTGGGAAGTGATTGGATCATGAGGGCTCCCAATGGATTAATCCATTGAGGGGTTCATAGCTGATGGCATTATTGGGAGGTGGTAGAAACTTTAGGAGGTGGGTCCTAGTTGAAGGAAACAGGGAACTAGGGCCATGTCCTAGAAGGGTGTTTCTTGTTCTGGCCCCTTCCTCTGTCTCTGCATCCTTGCTGCCATGATATGAATTGCTTTCCTCCAACATGCCATTTCAACATGATGCTCTGGCTTACCTCAGGCCTCAAACAATGAAACCAGCTGACCATGATTTAATCCTCTAAAACTGTGAGTCAAAATTAATTTTTCCTTCTTCAACATGTTTTTCTCAGGTGTTTTGTCACAATGCCAAAAGGCTGTTGAGTATAAATACCATATTAAAATTTCAATGTTTTAATTTGTCTTCAAATTTTAATAATCAAAACAAATCTTTGTCATTATTTATCAAAGTCATCAAGAAAGTCATGTAAATTAACTTTAAATCATAGAGTTATAATTGAGGAAAAATCTATTTTTACAGACACTAAGAGAATTAAAGCATATTTTGTGTCCTTTAGACAAGCAAACAAGATATCTTAATGGTATTATTTGCATAGTTCAGGCCAAACTCTTTTGTTAGGTATATATAGATTATTCTGTAAATTATCAAACATTGAAGTCATAAATTCAAATTGATGTTTCTTAATATGTTAAAAACAAATTCCAGCTTATTATAGCACTAATTAAAGTTTTGTCTGAGGAAATTATAAAGTTAGATAAATGTAGAAATAAGAGGAGATAGAAGCAAAGATTCACCTGACAAAATTCAAAAATAATTAGAAAGAGCATTTCAATTTTGCTAAAATTCCTTGTCTCCTAGAAAAATGTAAAACCAACTGAATGAATGGAATTCTTTTCTAAAATAAAAATAATAAATTAAACTAGATGGGATTCCCAAGATACCATATGAGGTTGATAATTCTCTTTATTTTTGCTGTCCACAAACACAAATAAAATAACAAAAAGGGTATTTATTCACATGAACTGAGTATGAATTATGGTACAATGGGGGAGAGGTTTCAATAATTTTTGAAAGTAGAAAAGGGATGACTAGCTTAGTGAAACTTGCAAATAGTTCCTATTGAGGTAGACACAGAATATAAACAATCCAATTTGCCCATAAAACCTTAAGCAGGGGGAGAAACCAGGTTCCCTAGAATACTGAAATTAGGCACAAAGCTGAGTTTGGGCAGCATTAACTGAGTATCTTTATGTAAAATGGACTGGAGCCCAAAGTCTCTGCTTTCTTGTAGCCAAGGCATCACCTTACCTCTTCCTGCACCCTCAGCAGTAATCCAGAAGTTCATTCTCTGGGGATTGGATCCACTGATTAGAATTGTGGTCCCTTTTATTTTGGTCTTCCTTTATACACAGAATATAGGTACATCTGAGCTTAAAAGCTGGGGGTTTGGTGAAAGGTAGAAATGATGCACAATTATGTTTTTCTTTGCTGCTCTACTCTCAAAATGCTTCAATCTAGGGATAGTATTTCCCAAATCCCCATGACTCCTTTTCAAGTCAAGAGTGTGGAGGGAATGTTTTTCTGAGGGAGAAAAGGCTCTCATAGAGGAAGACATCCTATGTCTGCCACAATAGCACAATCATTGTCAAAACCACAGTGAAACCCATTGGATGACAAACCCCAAGAAAGCTCATGGAGTTTCCAAGCAGACTGTTCATAATAATCTTAAATATGACTAAAATTTTTAATTTTATTAAAAAAATGAAAAGGGGCTCACAATTTTAAATTAAACTAATAAAAGTAGATTATTACCACTAGAAGAGTTAGAAAATTGTCTTAGTATATTGGAAAAGTGACACAGAAATGTAAAATATAATTTATGATAAGTCACAGAAATAATAAAACTTATGTATTGTAGGTATCTTTAAACATATTTGTCTAGTTCTTTTTTGAGATTCATATACTGATCTGTCCAAATTTGAAAAGGTTAAAATTTGCATGTATCTCAAAAGAGTTATTTTCAAAATTAGTGATCATATTTTATATAAATTTAAATATATAAGACAGAAACATCTCTTGCTTCCCTCTCTTACTGCCCTTCTAATGAGATAAGGTGAGATTTTGGGGAAAAGTGTGAAAATAAAGTGTGGTTGAACACTTGATACTAAACACTTATCATGGAAGCAGGAATAAATTTAAGGAGGACAGGAATGAGGAAGAGAACAGAGAAAATCTCTGTGAGTCTGTCTAGCTCACAAAGGCCCATTGTACCTCAGGTTGGAGGGAAACAAGATGAAATTATCACACCTTTCCCTTTTGCAGTTTTCAGAAGTATATTTGAAGTAGAAGGCGTATTTTGGGAAGCCCTATTTATTCCTACATGTGCATAAATTTCTACTACTCCTTGCTATCATTTTCCCTTGATTTCCTTACTTTTAGTGAAGACACAAAGCGCAGTACAGACTCTGAAAGCACTAGGAATACATAAAATGATATTGGCAGCCACAGGAAGATATGGACTACTTGGTGGCACAGTGATTCTGTGGTTATCTGTGTGTAAACAAAGGTAATTCAGTTTAACCATTCCTCTAGTGAGAAAGAAAATTCAAGAAGACCCATCAAAATAATTATCTTAAACATTTAAGATTTTACTTCAATTATACAATGGTAACTCAATGTTTTAGTTAAGAGTGGATTTTGCTGCAGCTAAAAATATCAAAATCTCATTTGACAAACACATCAAATGTACCTGTTCAC
This sequence comes from Tamias sibiricus, assembly GCA_025594165.1. Classification (NCBI taxonomy): domain Eukaryota; kingdom Metazoa; phylum Chordata; class Mammalia; order Rodentia; family Sciuridae; genus Tamias; species Tamias sibiricus. The sequence continues at coordinate 36,361,221 of CM046668.1, forward strand.
ATAAGTTCTTCCATATGTCTGAGCCACTTTGAGCGGCAGCTCTCCATCATGTTATAACTCAGCAATGAGTTTATATAGTTTGCTTAGTCTTTGTCCTCAAAACACTAGTTTGGCAGCTCTGCCTTCAGGTTGGATTTGGGGCTTGCTATTTATTTATTTAATGAGAGATCTATTTGATTCAACAAGCTGAGTGGTAACCCTACAATAAGGCATCCATATTTCTCCTCATAATTTTATTGGCCCTTTTAATTCTACTTACACAATTCTATGGGTATTTTTTTCTAATGAGAGAGAATTTTCAGCTTTAATAATAGTTTAACTCCACTAGCAATTATTTTTTATAAATTAATTTCTAGATGCAAGTATTAAAAGGACAAATTAATGATAGTAGAAATATGTTTAAAAAATAATTTGCATCACAGGTTGTGAAGTTTGCTGTTTTTCATTCTGTTTCACATCTGCATCGTAAACAACTATACACCCTCCTGAGTTATCTACCATTAGCTAATCATATAAGAGGTTATTGCTATAAATTAGAATCATTGCTCTGCTTTCTTGAGGGGAACTAAATTAAAAGAAATTAGACCTCTAGGTCTCTGCTTCAATATTTCTTCTCATCTACAACAATATTTCTTGGAGAAATGCCATATCTGCCTTTAGCTGTTTAACTCAGTGACTATTCTCTATCCTTTTAACAAGAAAATCAGTGTTTACTCAGAATATATATGTCACAATATTATATTGATTGTTTGCTTTTCTGAGGTCAAAATGCCATCTGCTGGGGCTGGGTTTATGGCTCAGCAGTGGAGTGCTTGCCTGGCATGTGTGAGGCTCTGGGTTTGATCCTCAGCACCACATAAAAATAAATAAATAAAATAAAGGTATTAAAAATGCCATCTGCTGTATAAGTTTAGCCTTTTTAGAACATAGTGCCACATAGAATACCACAAATTGGTATTCAGATGATTAAAATTTTTTTTCAACAAGAATGTCATAGTTACTCTCTCCAAATTTGTTTATGCTTAAAATTAAAATAGCATCATCTATGTGAAATAAAAGCAACAACCCTAGTTCATTCAGACAATTTTTACATTTCCAAAATTTTTATATAATACATGATTTATAAAACTTAATAGCAGGATATGTTGATATTTATATGTGAACATTTACAATTTTGTGAATAATATTTTTAAATAATTTGAAAATATAAACTATATTTTTAGTACCTTGTGTGTGAAATGATTAAATCAATTTGTATTTTACTCTGAAAGTTCAACTATAGATAATTCCCTAATGTAATCTTGAATTAAGAATCAAATATCCTATATAACTTGATATTCTTCATTCGTGCAAGTTAAACTATAAGAAGTCATAAAATCACATATGGAAATTATAACAACTGAAGACAATCTAAAGAATAAAAATTTAATCCTTTATGTTAAATGATATGTGCATGTTTTAATTAGTTGGAAAAAAGCAGATTAAAAATAGCATATGGTGTGGCTTTGAGTATTTTTTTACACTTTGTTTTTTCAAAACCTCTTCATTGTAATATATTATTCTGTAATTTTATATTATGTAAATTACTTTTGCATGAATTATTTCTGATTCTGTGTTTCTAAAAGGTATATGTAAGTAGATTTTATTACTTCCATTTTTCAGAAAAGAAAAAGAAGTCTCACAGAAATTAAATGACTTTAATTTGACTTGTGCATATAGTACGGGAGAACAAACTTAGATTTTCTAATTTCAGATTTTAAACATGATTTCTCAAAGTTTTGCAACCTTCTTTAAATTTCAGACCTTGATGCTTCAGGTCTGATGGGTTTGAGAAAATATTAAATTTAATTTTTTTATTTTTTTATTTTAAGGGTGTAAAAAAAACAATTATTTTTTTCCTCAGCTTTCTGCATACTATGTGGAAGTTGGATATATCTCTCTGAATTCATTGTAATCTAACCTCTCTCTTCTCTTGAGTGACACACACACACACACACACACACACACACACATACACACTATGTTTTTTGTTGTTATTGTTAAACAGATATTGGCTTTTACTGCATCATAAGTAATTACCACTAATTGAGCAGTTTAAAGTAATACACGATTGTTATGTAATATTTGCTGTTATATCAGGAATCTGGGTATGAATTAAAAGGTTACCGCTCAAGTTTTCCTTAGACTTAAGCTGCAGTCTCATAAATGAAACCCTAGATCCTCTTCCAAGCTTACTGATGGGTGATGGAATTCCTGTCCTTGCTCCTGTAAAACCCAGGTTCTCAACTCCTAGAGGTCGCCAGCTCTCCTTGCAACATGGTCATTTCTACAACATGGCAGGTGGCTTTCTCATGGTCAGAAGGAAATTCTGTCTCCCTTGTGCAAGGGAGTTGTATACAGAATAATGGAGGCACCTATTTTTTTTTTTTTTTTTTTGTACCAGGGATTGAACTCAGGGGCCCTAGACCACTGGGCCACATCCCCAGCCCTTTTTTGTGTTTTTTATTAGAGATAGGGTCTCACTGAGTGCCTCGCCATTGCTGAGGTTGGCTTTGAACTCGGGATCCTCCTGCCTTAGCCTCCCAAGTGCTGGGATTACAGGCGTGTGCCACCATGCCCGGCGAAGGCACCTATTAAACAAGGAATATTCACAAGACCCACTTAGTAAAGAAGCATGTACAAGGTATATACAGGAATCAGAGATCTTGGGGCCTATGATGGCGACAAATTTAACATAAGATCAAACAAAATTATCTTGATTTTTTTTATATTGAGAATTATAATAAAAATAAAAGGAAAAAAATAATGGGATATTAAAATGTCTTTGAAAAGATCTGTTTAATTGCTAAAGTTATACTATAGGTGGTGGCCATCGCTTCAGGCGACTACAAACAGGCTTTTTGCAAAAATATTAAATCCATCCATGGTAGTGTGTACCTTTGATCCCAGTTGCTTGAGAGGCTGAGGCAGGGAGATCACAAAATCTAGACTAACCTGGGCAACATAGCAAGACCTCATCTTTAAAAAAAAAAAATCACTAAATCCTATATATCTCATATATCTCTATCTTTATATCTATCTACTTTCCATATAGTAGAAAACAGTATGAAAGTATACATAGTAAAATATCATATCAAGTCTATAGATTACTGAATTTAGGTAATTTCATTCTCATTATATTTCTTTAAAAATTTTAATATCAGAACATCATTTATATAATAATTTTAAGAAATAAAAATTAAAATATATTAAGTGCCTAACATCCAATTTGAGTAGCAGATATTAATAAATAATATTTCAATATAGCACAGTTTAATGCATATTTCTCACAAATAAGACTTGGTATTCTTTACTCTTTTCCACATTCACAAAGATTGAATTATTTACAGTAAAATTGTTCTAATTTTAATGTAATAAAACAATATAGACACAATACAGGGGAAACCTTATTTATAATACTTTTGCTATAGAAATAAAATAAGCTGATTAGTAAGGAGTAAATTGGTGGGTTAGAGGTTTGACAAAGGATCAGGCAAACATTTCAAGTATACTTAAATATTTAATTCCAAATATGCATAAGTAAAAGTGACTCTAAGTTTCTTTCTTTAATTAAGAAAAACATTGAAGGCTCTATATTCTATTCTGGGAATAGCTTTAGGACAGGTTTATTAGGATTCATGGGGTTTTGTTTCTGGCTCTTTTTTTTTTTTTTTTTTCTTGGTGTGAAACATTAATTTCACTGCTACTTTTAGGTTATATTTGTTGATTAGTTACTCATTTAGCACTCTGTATATATCATTTTAGTTAATGCTTAAAGATCTTTGTGAGGTATGTACCAATTTACCAATGAAAAACTAAAGCATAGACAACTTACCAATGGGAAACCAATGGAAAACTAAAGCATAAACATTTATGAGTGGAAAACTAAAGAATAGACCAATGTTTTAGTAATGGAAAACTAAAGCATAGACATTTTTCAAAAATGTCCCTACTCATACAATTAATATGTAACATATTTGAACCCAGAAAATCAAACTGATGTTCATCTCTATGTTAGCATCTTATATCATATATTTTTCAGTTTGCCATTTTTATCAAGTCTTAATCAGAGATACCTTTTAAAATTCTTCTCTCTTTTTTTTTAAGTTACAAATATATTAGTTGATATATTGCAAAATCTTCCTTCTTAACTCTTGCCCTGAGATAAGGTAAATTTAGTCTTCTACAAAATATATTTTCAAGTTCTTTGTCTTCTTTTTTTTTTTTTTTTTCTAGTGAGGTACTAGTAGGAGGTCAGTACACAGTTGAAGTTCAGTATAAAATGAACTTTCCAAATGTTACAGCACCCTGGAATGTCTTGGGGATGGCAATATACTGGTTTTCTCAGTTATCTAGTGGCCAGAACCCCTAGCTTCTTTTCCCTGACTCAACAACCCATCCATTTACTTAAAAGTGTAGACACAGAAAACTCAGAGAAATAAGTTCTTGGTTATAATGGTTGTAATATTTTTTTCCAGCATGGACTCTTCTGGTATTGTATGAAGTTTTTTATATTTAAGATTTTGATCCATTTCGAATATATCCTGCTGTCATAGATGATTGATATGGTACTTAACTTTACCTCAGTCTCTTCTAATGAAATATCTCAGCAGAATTTATTGAACATTCCATCTTCTTCAATGACTTGAGGTATATATATTGAATATAAATGGCTAGAATATATATTTGCTTTTTATGGACTTTCAGCTCTGCTCCTTGGACCTACTGGTTTATTCATATACCATTAAGATGTTTTTGAAATTGTTGAGGCTTTGTAACTAATAGAAAGTCCTTCTTCTTTATCTTTTCTTTTAACGAGTTTTAGGATGTTCAAACAAGTTTTTCCAGTTTGTTTTGCTACCTTCTCAGCTCCAAAACTTTCTATATTTTTATTCAGAACATGTTAAATTTATAAGGCAATTTATGGTGAATTGTTATCCCTTTTTTTAAAGTAGGTATTGAACATATTTTCTTTTTTCATTATTTATGCTTGGCCTTTCTTAATTATGATTTTATGAATATATGTGTGTGTGTGTGTGTTGTGTGCATGCATGCACACACACAAATTTGTATTTATTCAAGAGGATTGCATGTTTTTCTGTAGATACAGGTCAATTTTTATCTTCAGAACCTTATAAGTTTCAAAATTATCTTTTACATTTCTTAGTAATGTTATTTGTAGATAATGTATCACTACTATGGTTATGAGGAATCAGATCTTTCTTCCATATGTGTATTCAAGTTAATTATATGAATGTATTGATGTCGATACATGAATTTTTTAAATGTTCTTATTTATTTTAAAATTTTTATTTTTTCTTTTTAGTTATACATAACAGTAGAAACTATTTTGATATATTGATATAAGCATGGAATATATCTTATTCTAATTAGGATCCCAGACTTGTGGATGGACTCAATGGTGACATTCACTATGATGTATTCATATGTGTACATAAGAAAATTACGTCAGATTCATTCCACTATCTTTTCGATTCCTATGCCTGCTCCCTTTCCTTCATTCCCCTTTGTCTAACCCAATGAATTTCTATCTCCCCACATCCTTGTTCTGTGTTTAGCATCTACATATCAGAGAGAACATTTGACCTTTGGTTTTTTGGGATTGACTTTTTTCACTTACATGATAGTTTGAAGATCCATCTATTTACCAATGAATGTCATAAAGTCATTCCTTCTTAAAGTCAACATTCTATTGTGTATATACCATAATTTCTTTATCCATTCATCTGTTGATGGGTATCAAGGTTGGTTCTATAGCTCAGCTATTGCGAACTGTGCTACTATAAACATTGATGTGGCTGCATCACTGTAGTATACTGATTTTAACTCTTTTGGATATATACATGAATTTTTATACCACTGGTTTTTTTTTTTCAATTATTTGTACTAGTTTCTCAGTTGTTTCACTTGGATCTTCTAAGATTGAAATTATATCAGTGCAATTACAGATTATTTTCCTTTGTCTTTCACAATCTTATCTCTCTAATTTATATCCTGTTTAATTTTTGACAATTCTAAAATGCTTAATGTTCACACATATGCAGGTATATACATATATAGGTTAAGATAAATTTTATCATTAAGAGATAGCTGTTTTGCTTATGTGGGGAATTGCTTTTTAAACAACGTACTTCAACATGAGTGTATTAAGCCATTTGTGACTTCACAGTGAGTCCCATTTCTGGTGATGCTGCCCATTAGGCCACCCTCCACACTGACAATTGAAATTTCAGTTCTAACACATGAAATTTTGGGGACAAATTCAAACCATAGAAATAGGTTGATAAATTACAGATAGATCCTTATTTTCTCAGAATAAAACTCACTTGTTCAGTTTTTATTATTAATGTACTATGCAGATGACTTATTAATATTTTATTTATAATCATTTTATTAATAGTTGAAGGTAAAATTATGTGTTTTCAATTACATGCCCTTCAATTTTGGGGTAAAATTTTTATATGAAGTTGTATTCTTATTTTAGCCAGTCTCCCTGACCCTCAGCATGGATTATCTAGAGACTCTTTTATTTGTATCTTCAGGGAATCAATATGCTTGCTTGTTTGTTTTTTAATTTTAATTATTTTGTTGTTGTTTGTTTTGTTTTGTTTGTTTGTTTGGTATTGAGATTAAAACAGTATTCTTTATTCTTCTGTTCCAATCCCCATAGTGCCCCACCCCTTAATTTTATATTTGGATACAGTTAGTTCTTATCAATAGTCCTTTGCTTTGGTGTATTCTTACATTTCACTGATCCTCCGAAAATTTTTCCTATGGCAATATTATCAACACATTTCAATGAGAACAATATTACTGAATTCCTGCATATGTGACACTGCTTTTCTCTTGATTTTAAGCTTGAAGGTTAGTTTTGTTATAGAGTATGTGATAGTGTTTTAGTCAACATTTCATTGCAGTGACCAAATTACCTGAAAAGAAAACTCAGAGAAGGGAAATTTATTTAGGGCTCAGGGTTTTAGAGGTCTGGAAGGGCCCGTCAGAGGAAAATTCAACTCATGGAAGGGTCAGGAAAAAGAAAGGGGTGTGGGAACAGGCTGCAGGAAGAACAACCCTTCCAAGTCAGGACCCCAGTGACTCACCTCTGCCAATCAAGCTCCACCTGGCCACAGTTACCACCTGGTTAGTCCTTTCAAACTAGAGCAGACTTATAAGGTTACAGTACTCATAGCACAATCATTTTACCTCTGAATATTCTTGCATTAACAAGAGCTTTTAGGGGACTCTTCACTTTTAAATCATAGCACACAGATACACTTGTTCATTGAAATTTTTATAAACAATGTTCTGCTGTCTTCAAGCATTATTACCATAAAGAAAATAAGGCTAGATAGATCACCCACTCTTCTCTTCCATGAATATTTCTCATCTCTTTGCCTTTCCTTTCCTTTTGCTTCTGTGTTGTTCTATTCTTTTGTTTTGCCTTCTTCTTTGAATTTTCTGTGTATGCATATTCCTGACTTGTATCCCTCAGTTTCTCCTTCATTCTTTTAGTAATTTTATCTGTATCTTAAGATATCTATATATTGAGAAACCTAACTTTATTTTCAATATTATAAATTTTAAATTTTGTTCTACTAATTTCAGTTCCATTTGTGTGAGGTATTTAATTTGTCTCATACCTCTGAGAAAAATACACAATGTATTTACCTTCTTGTATTTATCATCTGTTCCAAGATGTTGCTTTTTTGCTGTTAGATTTTTATATTATTATTTCACTACATTGTATTTCAATGTATAACATTTCTAATTTTATTTTATCATCTCTTCTCAAAATATTTTTATATATTTTTACCCTCTTAGATATATTTTCTTTACTTGCTTGTGTGATGTTTACATAGCTTCTGTCTTGATTTATTTGAAATAAATAGTAAATTAACTGGGATTCAGTGCACTGTGTTATTGGTGGAAGAGTTGGTTATCGTGAAGTCAGAGCCATATTTTAGGCTGGTATTAGTCTTGAGAACAAATTTTTGTGTTTGGGTTTATATTAATATTCTCCAAAATAATGTGAAAGACAATTGTTGGTTATTTTACAATGCAACTATATCATCTGCTGCCACAGAAATACCCTGTAAACTGAAATGTACTTTTTGGTGAGATTCTTTATATTTATTCATCTATTCTGCCTTTTGTACCTCAACCAGATCCAGGGTAACATTGTCTTGAGCCAACGAATTCCCATTCTTTCAGCAGCCAACAAGAATATTGCTCATTTGGAGAAATGTGATCTATATAAAGTCAGAAGTTCTTTTTGGTACTGTTTTCTTTTTCCACTATTTCCTCATTCTATTTTTCCTGCACAGACACTGTTGTGTTTCAATATTTGCAGCTTTTAGAGATACCCTTCAGTCATTTTCTCCCACTGGTCTATTATTTCACTGCCCTGGAGCTTGCAATGCTGTTGATGAGTTATTGGATGCAAGCCTCATTCTTTCTATCATGATTAAATTGTTTGGGAAATGCAAGCATCTCACTTTCTCTCTCTGGGTTGCATATGTACACTTTAGACATCTAGTAGTATTACTTACTTGCAGTACAGAAGTTTTACTTTGGTATCTTTGTAAATTGATTTTTTTAAAGATATATCACTCTTCATTCTGCTTAGTGAGATTAAACATGAAATTTATTTTCAGTTTTATTAATTGTTGCCTTGCTTCTTTCTCTTTATTTGCATTTCTTTAGTATCTCTACATTCAACTTCTGTTTAAAATCTTGAGGTATGATGGAAGACATAAGAATGGGTAGAAAAGAGATATGAGTGAAAACATAAGAGTGAACCAAATTTAAAGTTCATATTTTAAAACCATATATATATCTGACATGACTATTCATTACTATTAGATCAAGTATTAGACCCTATTCACAGGTACACCAATGTCAAAAAAAAAGGGAATGAAGCAGAAATAAGGAAGAAAATCTCCTGTTCCCCTTCCCAGTGGTGGTCTGCATGTCAGTAAATGACACCCCTGTCTTGGTAATGGTCATTGTTCTCAATTACCAACACAAAGTAGAACTACAGACACACTCTTAGATCTCGTATTGGTATTAGTGATCTTATGTGGATAAATACACATAGCTAAGGTGCCGCTCTCATGTTCTTCTCCAATCCCTGCACTCTACCCTGTCTCTGGGAGTGTGCACTTCTTTATTTTTCTCAATAAACTCCAACTGTGCCTCACTTGGAATCACCCTCGAATTTCTGTGTGTGGCGATGTCAAGGACCCTTATGGCTTGAGTTGAAGTTCATTATCTATCCCTTTCGGGAAATCTCCTCAGGATCCCAGCCTAGTGGCAATTTTACATTATCTCTTTTACTAATAATTTATTTTCATAGGACTCTTCTTTATTTTCCCCCCTGCTCCAGTCTAATGGGATGTGATTTTTCTTATGGTCCTTTACTATGTATTTAACTTTCTCATTTTATTGCTCTATTTTTTGTTTCAGCTCATTAATATATTTTCTATTGAATTATGATTCTTTTATATCAAAAATCCTTATTCAGATACTTTTATGTATTTTATATACCAGGTCACTTTGTCAGTATTCATTGGTATTTCAAACAAACACATTACCCTGTTACTAATATTTTATAATTGCCCATTTAGGTTTATCTATACAAAGTTCATTGCTCAATTTGTTTCCTGTTTTCATATTTCTTCACGGTTTGTTGTTCTGGCACATTTGAATTTTTAGTCTTTTCTTAAATATTGTCCTTAGAGTGATCTCTGCAAAGATGTATTTCATGGTAAATTGATAAATGATAACTAGATGTAAAATGATTGAGAATGAACTCTCTAAGCATTTTGTAAATGTTAATCTTTATAATTCAGGAGCTCAAATTATTGACTTCTGTTTTATTAAAGATATTTTGTGCCCTCCCTCAACCTGGACCCTTACCAGAATTCCTATCTTATGCTTTCAACATTATACTCAGGGTGGTATTATTTTTTTAGTTTGTCCTCCCATCAACTTGGTGAAAGTTTCTATCAGGAAGAGTCAGTATTTATCATTTATTTATTTATTTATTTATTTCCTCTCTTTTCTTTCTACCTTTCTCCCTTTCTGATATATTATGCCACTTTGATGGTTCTTTGCACTCTGGTCTTTTCTACTACATCTACTATACTTTATGTCTTATGTTTGTAATTTAGCTCTATGTAAGCCCACATTTAATCACTGTATTTAGTGAAAGAGGTCAGAATGTACGTATTCCACCTAACTCTGATCAGGAAAATCATTAGTGATTGAAACACTAAAACTTTAAAAATTAACAAAAAATTAAATAGGAGATTCAACAAAGATGAAAAAAGGGAAAGCATAAACTTGAAAATAGTTCTAACAATTCTTCCAAATGTAAGAGATAAATGATTAAAAATATCAAAGACTAATTCTGAAACATATGGAATAAACATATATTAAATCAGAATTCCAGAATTAGATAATAAAGAAAATGAGGGAGAAATATTCAAATAAAAATGAGCTAAGAAATGAAACATTGGTAAAATAAATAAAATTTCTGATTATCTAACACTATCCCAAAATATGTGAAGTTGAGAAAAACAATACATAGATAACATGTAAAGAAGATTTTGCATCCAAATTGCTAAACAATCCTACAAATCAATAAGAAGATATAATAGAAAAGAATAAATAAACAATGTAAAGAGATTATTTTTGTCTTCTAAGAAAAGAAAATATTTATGGAGAATAAAAATATATACAAAAATATACTGTGGTAAAAGATATGCAAATTAAAACCACAGAGAATTCATTCTATATTCTTAAAATTTAATCAACTTTCATTGAGAATTCATTAAATGCAAGCCATTTTAGTAAGAATTCAAGGGTCTATGAAGTTGTGAGTGTAAGTGCCACTGCCAAGTTTATAAAATGACAGAAGAGAAGTGTAGAGGAGAAAATATTATCCCAGTTTAAGAAAGACGTGATTAATAGTAAAGTATTAGTATAGTAAAGGAAGTTATGGAAAAGGAGATTTGCTACTTAAGTAATTTATAGGGAATTAATAAAATGTAGTAATCGATCCAACTGTAAAATTATAAATCTAACTCATTTTTTTTCCATTGCAGGGGATTAAACCTAGGACCCTGTGCATGCTCTCTACCACTAAGCTACATATCTAGCTTAAAACTTAAATATTTTTATATTTTACTCTTTTTCAGCCAGAAATAATTTATTTATATTATTGAATTAGCCCTATGACCTAAAAATTAATGCTACATACATTAGTCTGTCTTGGTACATGGTAAAAATGTGAACAACAGCTAGTCTCTTTGTTTGTTTACAACTTGAAGAGCCAGAATTCATCATTGTATCATAACAAATTTTGATTGTATGAATAAAATATAGAAAATCGCTTATTCAATGTGATAGAAATTAAATACTCAATGAAGAAATCTTTATTATCTTTTTTTGTAGAAAGATCTATGAAGATGGAGTGATGTGATAAAACAACAACAACATATTTTAAGAAGACCAGTGTGCCGGCCCTATGTTTGATAGACTAGAAAAGGGAAAAGATTGAGTTACAAGGTAATTACTATAGTTTATTATGAGAAAAGAAGCAACTGAACACAGGTAGCAGCAGATGAGTAAAGGCAATGGTTCCATTCAGGAGGCAAACTGAAGATTAAAAGCAGAGGCTATCACAAGGCATGGTGGGCACAAAGGATGGGTAGAAACTGAGAGGAAACAATGCGTATTTTTTCAGAATGAAACTTCTCTATGGTGTATTGAGTGGGTCATTCTTACTACATATTAAGAAAATAAATTAATCTAGTAAACTTGTTAATCTAGTAAATTTGTTAATATAGTAAATAAATTAATCTAGTAAAACTCAGGATAAAAATAGTAAAAAGTGTTGACTGTGCCTGAAAATATGCAAATGATTCTGAGTGAAAGCTATTTCTAGAAGGAGATGAATATTGTAAAGGATTATATTAACAAAAGAGTAAATGGAACTGGAAAATACTAGAAGCAGATGTTGTCTTTTGTTTCCAACTTGTCAGAGCCAGCATGTCCTTTGTTTTTAATGTTTGCCATTTAAATTCCTGATGCCCACCATCCGCTAGGCATCAGGTGTGTGAATTTACTCTAAACACTGTGTAAGAAACCTTAAACAATAACAACAACAACAAAAAAAAAATTAAAAATTAAAAAAAATGGCACTTTGTTCTGAAAGCATTGCTACCTAAGTTTTAAAAATAAGACCATTTTATTTTAAAATGTAATTGACCGATATGAGTTGGGATATTTTCAATACACTTTAAGACTTCAAAGAACTAAACAGTTCTTCACCTTTATTGTTAATCTGTTTACATATGCATAATCTGTGCTCCACACTCTGTTTAATATCTACTTGAATAACAATATATGAAAACACACATATAAATATTATATTCAAATAAAACTAAAATATTCCTGAACCTTCAGAACTTCATTCTCAATTGTCAGTAATAATTTTAAAATAATATTTAAAATTTTCTAATACAGATAATATTTTATACCATAAATAGGAATGAGTATGAGCTGTCTTTGGAAATCTTAGCCTACTTTCCAGCTTGAGTACAGATTCCATTAGAAGAGTTTTTAAAAAACTTACATTTATGTTGAAGAAATGTACTCTTTGAAGTTAAAATTTAACTTGGTGAATTATCATGCTTCATTATCCAATCACCAGCATATATGTAAAGATTCATAATTTATATTTCTATAGATTTTATCAGAAGAAGGCTAAGTTTATTAGAATCAGAATAATTACTATTAAAATGTTTTAAAATGGTAAGATTCGGTTTTTTTCCACCTCTAATGTATGAAAATGAATTTTGCCTTTCTGTTTCAGAAGAAGGGCTAATTGATGATAGTTACTTGTAATAGGACCTCTACTACCTTGGGAAAAATTTAGTGGGTAGTACTTAAAAGTACTGACATGATATAAAAATGTTTTTAGTTTTAGTGATTTCTATATGTAATTGTTTCTTTAGTTAAAATCTGTATTTTTTCTCACCACTGAGATAAAGCTGATTTCTCCATCAGTAGGCTACAGTGTTAGACATCTCTGACCACATCTATGCTAGTCATTGAGTAACCTTTTTCCCCTTACCAGAAATATTATAAAGCAATACCAACAAAACTCTCACCTTTTAGAGAACACCAAAACCATATTATTGAACCAAATTCTTATCTATAAATGTTTTTTAGATGCTCCAAAACTAACAACATATTTTACTATCTATATAGTCAGGTTCTCAAGGTAATAAGGAATTTCTACGAACAACTTTATCATGAACATAATCCATGCATTAATTTTCAATTTGCAACAAATAAAAACATATAAAATGGCTCTAACATTAAACAAATAATTCATCTATAAGTTTTGAGGCACCATAAATTTGGTTTTAAATATCATAATATATTGAGGTCTCCAATATGAAGTGTTATTAATGATTTTGCTATAAATATGATCTTTTCTGTTAAATTAAAGAAAACTTTCATTATAAAATGTAATTGAAAATATCAACAGTTTCTAGTTTCAGGCATCATGTGACATAGAAAAAAATAACTTTATTTGGTTGCTGTGTCAAGAAATTTTTAGTCTTCTAGTCACTCAAATATTTCATTCTTATTTCCACAATCCCTATGCTGTGACTTAGTCAGAAAAAATAGATGTTTATTAACTAACATATCTTTTCTACACTATGTATTTAAATAGCTAGAAAGATGAAATTTTGGGAAAAGTTTACTCCTGAAATTAGAATGAATTATCTACAGTTTATCAATCTGTTTTTCTCACCATATTAAAAAAAGGAGAAAACAAAAATGCATCTTCCATCCTACATAAAGTTCATCTACATTTAGGCTCCTGTTGAAACAGTAAGAATTATCTTTTTTAATAAGATATTTTGTGTGATGGATGTCCAAATAAAAAAAATCTAAAATATAGGAACTCTTGAAGCATTGATTTAAGCATCAAGGAATCATTAATTTGTATGTTAAAAACTTTAAGCACATATTACTGTTAATATAATTTTATATTTGGGTTTACCTTACAATTTAAAAATTGAATTTTAATATTCTTAGCAAAGTTCATGAGAAATGATTCAGTATGAGCAGGTGAAAGTGAAATATATTTATCCTCTCTATGCAGGACTATAAAAGAACCACATGGGTGAAGCCCTGAAATATAGGGTATAGTTGGCTGGATTAGTTTTTCTATATGTTCAAGATTTTCTTTTTGTTATGCATGTGTGTTTTAATATACATTGTGTCAAATTTTCTAAATTTGAAAAACAGCATATTTTAAAAATTAAGCTTATTATTATTTTATTATATTAAAGAAACCTGTAAGGAATCATTTGAAAACTTAAAATATATAGTTTTAGTTAAAATAGAATGTAATATATTTGTTTTATCTATTAATCTTTTATTTGCATTTTACCTCCACAGGGGCAAAATGTTCTGAGGAATACCATTTTTTTTCATATTTTTATTGCACATAGCTTGTAATACAAGTTCATTTAAATTGTTGTAGTCTTTTAAAATCTGTCTAGTAAGTTTATTGGCAAATTAATGTTTCTATTATAGTTAAATATTCAGAATATTATAATAATGTGTTCTAAAATAAATGTAGAAAAAGGAATACATTTAAATGTTGGCTTATTATTCTTTCTTTATGACTTTGGTCTACGATTTCAAGTGACATGCATATACACATATATACAGATAAATATACACACATATATATCTTAGGAATGTATATCTAGGTATAGTTTTATAGATCCATCATAAATACATTGTATATCTAAAAATACATACAATAAATACACTATGTATCTTTTTAGCTACACACACACATTTAATATAACTCTTTAAATATATAAATTGTATTTCTCTTTCTGAGTCAAAAGGTCAAAAATGTGTAAACAATAACAGAATGATTTTTCCCTTCGCTGTTGAAAAATAAGGAAGCTGAATTATGATTAGTTTGACATTCTTCCTTTCTTTCTTAAGAAAGACAACGTTAATAGAAAGATCAGAGGCTTACAAGATGATTTATGAAAGTTAAAGCAGTAACAAAACTGTGATTTTGCAGTATAAACTGCTTTTCCTGGAAATCCTGGAATTATGACTTACTCAATGCACAACTCAGGGTATTTATAAATTTAAGAAACAGACATATTTCTAGAGAAACCACTAAAACTAATCAAAACTAATACAGTTATACATAGAAAATCTAAATATTTTCCCAATATTTTTATTAACATTTTTAAAATTTAAAATTTAAAATTTAAATTTTATTTGAAAAACCTATATATCTACCACCTAGATGCTACTATTAATATTTTAATGTTTTGTCACATAATTATCCAAACATTTCTCAATCTAGTCATCATTCTATCCCTATTTTGTTGCATTTAAAAATAAATTACAAATAATATTATTTCTCCTAAATAACTAGCATGTATGTTAGTAATGGAGTTCATTTACATAAACATATTTTTATTTAGGAAAAGCTGGTACCTAATGGATTATCCAAATCTTAATTGAACATTTAGTGAGTTTTGACAAATATATACATACCTGCATAACACTAAACTCATACAAGGTATAAAACATTACCTAATGTAATGTCAAACCCTATTTCCCCCCAAGATAATCAATCTTGATTTTCCACCATAATTGTACTTTGACAAATCTTGAACGTCATGCAAATTGAATTATACAGGGCATACATGTTAAAGTAAGGGTTTGTTGTTTCCAGTTCATACGAGAAGACTAGAGGTTAATGAATGTTGTGACTTTATGTTGTTGTTTTGAGTAGTATTTCATTGTGTAGAACTTGTATTACAAGAGTTCAAGACAGAAGATAAATAAGCAGATGGAAGAAAGATAATAAATAGAAAGCTGAACACAATCACACAAATGTACACCTATGGGGCAACTTAATTATGACAAAGGCCATTTTCATATGAAAATGAGAATATGGCCACTATTAACAGTGAAGTGTGATTTGTGCCACCAGCACTACACTCAATAAATTGTTAGTGTTACTCTTAGAGTTCAGTCATCAGTTCTGTTTTTCTGTGAGAAATCCAATTATTCTTAAGGGAGTTAGTGTATAGAGAACATTCCTTTCAATTTAAATTTGACTGATTTAGAATTTCTTAAAAGTGAAGTCACACAAGATGGATTTATTTATTTATTATTATTGTCTAGACAGGCTCTTGCTAAACTGCTAAGGTTCTCACTAAGTTGCTGAAGCTGGTCTTGAATTTACAATCCTCCTGCCCATGCCTCCTTTAAGCCTAAATCACTGTGACTATAGGAGTATGTCACCTGGCCTGGCCAGGATGAATTTTTTAATGTAAGTCTTTCTACAGGTCTCTGATTGTATGACCAGATTCCAAAAGTCCATTACAAACACCTCTGAAATAGAGAACAATAAGTTCTCTATTCTAGAGAACAATAAGTTCTCTATTTCAGCCCAATTAATATTCCCTTTCAGATAGATGTTAAGAAAGCCAATTTCAAAATTATTCCATCATATTGGCACTTAAAGAGAGGAGAAATACACCCTGAAGAATGAATGATTTATTCATTATTTGGGTGATATAATTTTTAATTACTAAGATACTTCAGTTAAAATTGCTGGGAGGAAAAAGAAGCTTCCCAAATTTGAACAAATTGCCAACTATATTTTTAATGAAGTGGGATAAATTATTGTATATCTTTATATTATTTAGTTTAATTTGTATTTGATTAAATATTTTATTTTGACTTCTGGTTCATAAAGCCTGAAAAGATAGGTATATTTGTGAACACTGTGAATACTAAAGGAAATAGAAATTGTTACCTTGAAAATCAGACTTCCTAGAATATGCTGTTCTATGGATGATAAAAATGTAGATGAGATGATTTATAAATAGGAATTGTGCCCAGAAAGTGTAAGCGAGATTATAGTTGAAGTATTTACATTTGTCCACAGTGTAGAACCTGAAAATAACTTCTTGCTTCTCTTTCCCATTCATCCACTTCCTGTGCAGCAAGATCTGAGACTGAGGATGGTAGGTCAGGACAGATGAAGTTAAGAAAGGCCTTGAAACATGTGTCTGTCGTGTTCTCTTTGTTCATACCTTGGGTAAAGAGTTACAATCGTTTTATTTTACAATGAAAGAATTAAATGGAGTGTCTTCAAACTGAAAGAGAAAAATTGTAAAAAAGAGTAGGGAGGAGACATTTGGGGAAAAAATCAGATCAATCTACAAAAATGTAAAAGTCTCTAAAGGACCACTTCTGGAATATAAAGAGTGATGCTGATATTAAGGAAATTGGTCACTTTTCTTTGGAATTTGCTCATTGGCAACATCTGCAGTTATATCCAGAACTTCTTTTTATTTTATGTTATTTATTTATTTTGGTATATGGGATTGAAACCAGGGGCACTTAACCACTGAGCCACATCTCCACTCCTTTTTATTTTGAGACAGGGTCTGATAAGTTACTTAGGTTCTCCTTAAGTTGCTGAGACCAGTTTTGAATTTACAATCCTCCTGCCAAAGCCTCCTGAGTCACTGGGATTACAGGTGTGCTCCAACACATTGGACTAGAACTTTTTTTCTTTATGTGGGATGAGGGTCGGGTATGATGGGGAAGTGGTTGTGTATTTGCTTAACTTGAAACACAGACATTATTTGATTCATGAAGCTGCTTGTTTTCCCACTCAAGGGTCTGCCTGGAAAGATTTCCTAAGCCTCTCTCATATGTCAGAGACACAGAGCAATCACTGAATGTCCTTCATAATGAGTGGTTGATTCTGAGTGAGACAACAGAGCCAGAGCTCCTGACAACCCACTTAATTGGTGAGGCTGGATTTGGACAGTAGCAGAGAAAGCCAGCTAAGTAGAAGCACCTGTGCAGGTATGGCTTTCCTACCATCCCCAGTGTTTTCCTAGTGTAAGTCTTGGTGTCTGTTTCTCTCAGAGGATCGGCCAGGGAGAGGGAGGGCAGAGGAAAGGAAGGAATCCCTCAACATAGTGAAAATTCTGAGGAGTTTTTAATCATGACCACAGTATTAATTTTTTAATCTGATTATGTAGTTTTTTAAAATGTACTGAGATTTAAATCAATTTTTTAAAAATCCTCAAAATTAATTATCTCACTGCCCTTATTAAAAGTAATGAGTACTTCTAAAGGAAACTTACTTATGTAATAAAATATTAATATTTATATGCCTCTAAGTTGTAATTATTCACTGTATATCAGTTATAAAAATAAGATTTACTAATGTGAGAAAAAGTATGTGCTTTTGCTTTGGGCCATTTTTTACTCACTTCAGTCATACCGTCAATGAAGTAACCTGTCAATCTAGATTCTTTGTGACAATGAGCACTTTTGCCTCTTCCAATTAGGTAAGTGAATCTTTAGCTAAAAGGTTAAGTGCATGGAATGAATCAAGACCAATACATGACTACAGAGAGCACTTTCAGTATAATAGGAAGAGGTCTGGATAAATAGTCAAATATTTGAATGGACAATGATGCAAGATGTAGGAAGCATGAGAGAAATAGTTGTAAATACGTGTGTGGAAGTAGAGGAGAATAGAGAGAGAATAAATAAAAATGTTCATAATTTTTGAAGGATTACAAAGCACACAAAGAGCCACAACTCATACCTCATTTTACTATGAACACTGTGATGCTTTGCTGTGGATAGTCTTAACAAAGAAATAACAATCATTTATCAGAAATAATAAACAATTATTCAATAAACAAAAACAATTATGTTTATCAAAATATAATAATCCACTTACAGTGGAAATGTTTTTCAAAACTTAGGCTTCCTGTCCTTCATAGTATATTAAAGGGCAAAAAGTATAATTCCCTTGAGCAGCAAGTACCATATCATGATTTGCCTCTGCTAAAAATAGAAAACCTTTACCACCATGTATATTGGAAAGAGTTTACCACAAATGTCAGCACCATGTTTTGTTTCTGAACTTTATCAATAATATCAATAATACTTTACTTGATTTTAGTCATTGTGAGGAATCCAAATCTATACTACATTCTCCAGGGCCTCAGGGCCCGAAGAGAAGATATCAACTCTAAATAAGTAAGAAACCAAGATGTCAAAAGAGGCTTCAGGAGAGTTTGTAATGAAAATGTGGGAAAACTGTGTGGCCCAGTTGGCACACACCTCTAATTCCAGCTATATGCGAGGCTGAGGCAGAAGGATCATAAGTTCAAGGCTAACCCAGACAACTTAGAGAAACCCTGTCTCAAATAAAATATAAGAAGGACTGGGGATATAACTTCATGACAGAGTAGCCCTGGTTTCAATTCCCAGTACCACCACCAAAAAAAAAAAAAAAAGGAAAAATGTATGAATGTGAGTTAAGTTTACCCAAAAGCAAATTATAAGCATTTTTGTTCATATAGCTTTTCAGTCCTGTTTTCATTATACTGACACACATGGATTTATGATGGATATCTAATCAGAATAGCAAACATATTCTGAATATCCAGTAGATATGATCTCTGAGTTACTTTATGTAATCACATCCACCTCCTTCCATCCTGAATAATGCTGAAAATTGTGTGGACCTGTAGATAATAATAGAACACACATTTTAATTTTTACTGAGATATTCATAGATATTCCATAATGAAAGATATGATACTGTATAAAATTCAGCAGTGTTAGTTTAAAAATATAAACAATTATATGTATTTCAGGATTTCTCAGAAAATGAACTATATTAATGAGAATTCTTGAAAATATAAGTGAAAGGTAATCAAATTAGAGGTAAATGGGGTGATTAAGAAACAAAATGCTTTGATAGGTGGGAATTGGTGCTTTACAGGAACTGAAATAATAATCAATAATGTAGCATAAGAAACTGAAAAGATGAGGCTGGAGAAACAGGCAGAAACATGACTCTATGGGGCTTTGTAGTATATGTTATAGGTTTTTGTCAGAGCACCAGGAAAAGGAGAACGACTTTGAAAGTTTTGGAAGCGGGGAGTCAGTAACTTGGATTTTATGACTCTGGAAGCAATGTAGAAAATGAATTTTTATGTGGAAGAAAGAAAGGAAGAAGGATCCTGGATAAAAGAACATGTTACTAGTAGAGGTGACAGGAAAGTTCTTTGGATTAAAGTAATAGCTATGGAAATGTAAATAAGTGCATATGTTCAAGAAAGTTTTATTAACTGATCTATGTATTCAACACCACCACCAAAAATATTTGATACGTACTATGCAACTGGAGATGTTCTAGTCTGAGAAGATAGATCAGTGAACAGGACGGATGGTCCTAGAAATGCAATTTGCTTCTCTAGACTCTAGCAAAGGCTACCAAGAAAGTACTTCCTTCTTTCTGGTAGGCAGTGCAAGGTGCAATAATTTGTCCTTTACTTTGGAGATTGTGTCTTGGCATGCCCCTGACCACTGGATCCTTAAACATTTTATGAAAATGACAGATTACAGGATTTAAAAAGACTAACTTCCCTGGGTCTAGAGCTCATATATCTTGACCTTCAGTCTGTCAAATTCTTGCTTATCCTAATCAATCAACACAATGTCATCAATGTAAAAGTAATTTGATCTTCTAAAAGAGATTCAGATATCCCAGATCACATTGTATCATATTATATAAGAGGGCAGAAAATTAGCACAGCCTTAGGGAAAACTAAAAATATGTATTATTGCCTATTTCACTTGACAGCTCAAAAATTAATACTCTTTTCTTATAATGAAGGGGAAACATTCAGTGGCCAAATCAATGATCATATTCTATGTGTCTGAAGATTTATTTTTTCTGTTCTAATAAAAGTACCACATCTAGAACAATGGCTGGAGTTGAGACAACAACCTGGTTGGATTGGTAATAATCTGCGGTCATCCTCCATGGTTGATCTGGTTTCTGAAATGGTCACACTGGAGAATCAAATGAAGACATAAAAAGGACTCCATCCATAAATCCTTTGTAGCCTTAAGTGTGATACTATCTTGTGCCAAAACTTTTTGCCAGGATGTAATAGTACCTTTGCCTTACCATCTTTGATTTACCATTTTGGGTGTATGTAAGGAACTACAAAGGCTTCCACTTGACTTTACCTGTTGTGATAGCTTTTGCCCTCCAGAGGAAGAATCCACTGTGGGGACTGTGCCAACTGCTAAGTATGTCTGTTACAATTATTTATTGAGAGATCGAAAAGTACCACCAGGTGTCCTAAAAAACCAAAGGGATTCCCAATGGCTTGGGAGACTGAGGAAAGAGGATCACAAGATCAAAGCCAGCCTCAGCAAAAAGGGAGGCCCTAAGCAACTTAGTGAAACCCTGTGTCAAGATTATAACAATAAAAAACAGGCTGGGGATGGGGCTCAGTGTTTAAATATCCCTGGATTCAGTCCCTGGTGCCAAAAAATGTGGGGGTGGGGGATGCACTGTAAGCTACACCTTGGTCAGGAGTCCCTCAGCCACATATACCCCTCTGTGCAGGTGCTATGGTAGATCTTGGGCTATCAGTGCCCTCTCAGACACAGGAACCATCACTCCTAACAATGTAGGGATGGGATATTCACCTTTTGCTTAGTGTGCAGTTCTCTGCATAAATGGCCATGTATCCCTATTAGAAATTTCTATACGAATCACTACCTTTTATACTTGCCATATTTGTTAAAATCTTTCCTTCTAAGTACCCAGCTACCTCAGAGTTGATGGATTCCTGGGTGTTCAAATAACTCAACTGTTAAAACCAAACAAAGAATCATAACATTTTATTGCAGGACAACTCTCAACCACCCAATCATTCATTGTTGTTGTTGTTGTTGTTGTTCTTCTTCTTCTTCTTCTTTCCTGCTTCTATTTTTACCTCAAGGAACATTGTAGTTTTCTAACATCTTCACGCATTTCTGTGGGTCAGAACTTTTTACTAGACATTTTCGCCTTGCAGTTTGTTGCAATGATTGTGATTCCACTTCTTAACTTCAGAAAGTAAAATGGTCCATTTGGCTTCTGTTCTTTCAGGGTTTTATCAACCCAGAGCTAACTTTAAGCTAAGTTCTTTTAAAGACTTTAGTATCCACTCAGATGACCAGCTGCTGAGTTTTTCCAGACCTGAGGGATTTATTGAGATTTCAGTACTAAAACTAGGACAGTTGATCATCACGTTTGCCACCACCCCTAGATTACAGAGGAGACACATCACTAAACTGAGTAATTGATACTGCTGCCTCTCTAACAGCACTTCTCATGACCTGGGTAAATACCGTGGTCTCTGGTACTACTAGTAGGTCATAATTATGCAGTGTCTCTGTCTGTATACAGGGTATACTTTCAACACACCTGATTTCCCAAAGTTTTAAATCCCATCCTTTATAGTTTGCCATGACAATTCTGCCTTTTCAATTCATTCAGTGAAATGAAACATCCTTTTCTTTTTCAACACATGTAGGAGCCACCTTACTTATACATTAACATCATTCACAGGAGACTTTGTCATGTTGTTAAATATTACCTTTTGGGAGAATGCTCCTAAGTAAAAACCAACCAACCAAACAACAACAACAACAACAAAAACCTATTTCCAATCCAGTTTTCTATCGTTGGCATCTCTGTACTCTGTCCTCTCACTAAAATAGATGACATTCTTGTGTATGACCAATGTGGCCTCTGGCTTTCATGTGTGGATTTTACAGCCTGTTCCTCAGCCCCATTTTCTGATAGTCTATGGTAGAGCACCAGCAGTAGTCAGAAAAAGCTATTCATACCATGGCCTTCCAGCACTGTTCTTGATACATTTCAAGCATCTAACACCTTATGTGAGAAACTATACTCTCTTCCACAGAAATACCCTCCTGATTTATCACTGATGAAAGTTTTAACAAGTGGATTACTCCATCGAGCCAGAAGCTGCTTGGGCTCCATCTCTCACCAGTCATAGGGTCCTCAATGCCTACCAGGTGATAAAGCACACATCTCAAAATCCCCATCATTTCACCTGCTTTTTTGGACCAATCCCAGTACCAACTATTGTAAGACAGGCTTTCTGGAAGAAGGCACTGAGTTGGAATTATAAAGTGTAAGAAGATCATTAGAGAACAATTTCTAATGTAATGTAAGCTTCATAAGATACCTTGGGAAGAATAGGTACTTTTGTTTTCTGATATTATCTTGTAAGAGGCAAAAAATCACCTAAATTTTTGAAGATAGTTTTTTCCTATAATTACTTGGACTTATGTTCTGAATACCATATTTACAAAAGTTAGGTATGGCCAGACACAGTGGTGCACACCTATAATCCCAATGTCCTGGGAGGCTGAGGCAGGAAGATTACAAGTTCAAACCCAGCCTTGGCAACTAAGTGAGGCACTAAGTAACTCAGTGAGATTCTGTCTCTAAATAAAATACAAAATAGGGCTGGGGATGTGGCTCAGTGGTTGAGTTCAATCCCTGGTTAGCACCAAAAAAAAAAAAAAAAAAAAAAAAAAAAGGTTAGTTAAGTATGATCATTTTAATTGTGGTAGTAATTACAGAGTCAGCCCTCCATATCTACGGGTTTTACATTTGCAGATTGATCCAACTGCAAATGGTGTGCTGTGTATAAATTACATACAAATTACTATGCATTTTGTATAAGGAACTTGAGCATCTGCAGATTTTGGTACACTTAGTGATCCTGAAACCAATTCTTCAATGACACTGAGGAATGACTATATATATATAATTGACACTCTGGTCATGGTATCTATAACCTGCATATAAAGAAAAGGTATTGAATGAAAGCTTGGCCTTATTGTATTGGGCCATAATAAAAACATAGGCCACTTAGGACAGAGTTCAGATGCTGGGAACAGAAACCTGACAAAAAAAGACATAGTGGTACAAATAGGTAATTACGTTTGTCTTTTTCATGTTGTAAGTAGTTGGAAGGTAGGTATTAATGGCCTGAATTGCTGCTCAAAGTCCCAGACTCCTTTAATCTTTCTTCTCCACTATTCTTAGCCTGTCTCTTTTATTCCCATGGTCATAAGATGGTAGCTACACTACAGGCATCAAGATTTGTATCACAAATGAAGAAGGGAAAGGGTAAATGGGAAAGGTGGTTTGTGAGTCTCTTTTATCAGGGTAAAAAATAGCCTTCCCAGAAGCCTTACAGGGAAGTTACATCTCTTAGAACTATGTCATGTGGCCACCACGACCTGCAAGGGTGCTTGTAGGTGTATTTTTTCTACCTGAGCACATTAATATCCAAAACCATGTCAGTATATTTTTTATTAAGAAAGAGCCTAATGAAACAGTGCTGTTTGCTAAAGGGCATTTTTTAAATTTTTAAAATGGCTACACTAACTTGTAATACTATTAATATTGTGGAAAAAAACTTTATAGTGGAATTTGATATTCTTAGTATTATATATAATATTGCATGGTATGTTCAAATTGTTTTATTTATAGATTGAGCCCAGTTTTAACTTTTTCCCTGAAGCTATCTTACATATAGTTAATAAATTAAAGGCACACATACCTGTTATATTCTTAAATTTCTAAGACAACAAAGAGAAGAAATAAATTTTTTTGCAGCTATCATGAAGACATATAAAACTTTTAGTACAGATGCTGTTAAAATGAACTTTAATTTTTTTTTTTGCTTTCCTCTTAGCATATAGCAATAATAGATATATTATTTTTAAAAAAGAAGAGAAGACCACACTCTAAAATAAGATAAAAATCTTAGGGGATCAGTAAAAAGCAGAAACTGAACAAGGTAGAGCTAGTGCCTGAGGCCAGTTCGACTGCATGACCTGAGGCAGAAAAGGGTGGCCAGGAGGTCATTTTCTGACATAATTGGGAATTAAAATGTTTCCTTTGAGATTATGGTGACCAAAGTTAGTTTCACTGATATGAATGTGCTGGCTGGAGCAGGGATCTTTGTCCGAATAAGACGGGTAAGTAGGATACAAAGTAGCTGAGGGCAACATTGCTCAGGGCTGCAGTTTCTGTCAGACTGTTGAGCTTAGCAAATCGTCTTTTATATCCCCAGCATGACTACTGGTGTATCATTTCTGCTAGGTGAGGTGGTGCCTACCTATAATCCCAGTGGCTCAAGAGTCTGAGGCAGGAGAATTGTGAGTTCAAACCCAGCCTCAGCAATTTCATGAGGCCCTAAGCAAATCAGTGAGAACTTGTCTCTAAATAAAATACAAAATGAGCTGGGGATGTGGCTGAGTGGTTAAGTGCCACTGGGTTCATCTCTGGTAGCAAAAGTTTAATAAAAGAAAAAAAAAATGACGAGAAAAACCACTGAACATAGATATGTGCTGAGTTGCTCCAGAGCCCCAGCTCCTCTTTAAAGCCAAGGTATCTGAAACATTTTTCTTGACTCCCTTTGTCTCTCTTCAATTGTCCAAATTCCATATTTTGGAAAAAATATTTATCTCAGAATCTTATTCATCAGCAACTTATTTCTTAGATTTCTTTATTTAAAAAAATTAATAATAAAATGTCACTACTATAGGCATTTCCTTTTAAAATTTTTTTTCAGTTGTAGATAAACACAATACTTTTATTTTATTTTTATGTGGTGCTGAGGATCAAACACAGTGCCTTCCACATGCAAAGCAAGCACTCTACCACTGAGCTACAACCCCAGTTTGCCATTTCCTTTTTTTAAAAAATTCTAATTTGTTATATGTGACAGCAGAATGCATTATAATTCATATTACACATATAGAGCACAATTTTTCGTATCTCTGGTTGTAAACAAAGTATATTCACACCATTTGTGTCTTCATACAAGTACTTAGTGTAATGATGTCCATCTCATTCCACCTTCTTTTCTACCCCCATGGCCTCCTCTTTCCCTCCCACTGCTTTGCCCTCCTCTTTAGAGTTCCTCTATTCCTCCCATGCTCCCCCTCCCAACCCCACTATGAATCAGCCTCCTTATATTAGAGAAAACATTCGGCATTTGGGTTTTTGGGATTGGCTAACTTCGTTTAGCGTTATATTCTCCAACTCCATCCATTTACCTGAAAATGCCATGATTTTATTCTCTTTTATCGCTGAGTAATATTCCACTGTGTATAGCCATTTCCTTTTAAATATATCCTGTCTGCCCTAAAAAGACACACTAATGAAATCAGATCCATAGCATCAAACTACCCTTTATATATAAAATATTGTTTATGAAATTAGTATTGTCTAAAAAATATGTTGGTGAATAGACTGATTTTTTACCTACCAGTTACAAACATAACTATTTGGTGCCAGAGAAGAAAGCAGTAAAGAAGGCAGGATTTCAACATCATCCAAGCCAGGAGCAGCAGTAAAGTTGCAGTAGAGGGCAAGATGGCTTATTTGAAGGTGAGAAAGTTCTGCGACCAAAGTGGAACTCTCCAAATGTCATCTTCTCAAGTATTGCACCTGGAAACCTTGAAATCATCTTTTTCTGACTTTCCTGAAAAGTGTGGCATATTTAAGTATCATGAGGAAATAATTAATGCCTAAAATTCATAGAATTATTTTTAATCAGGTAAACAATTCTATGATTTTGTAACAAGAAAGGAAATAGAAATTTCACTTTTACTCTGCTATCATAATTTAAAGATAAATTAATTGTGTTGTCCCAGTAATGTCTACAATGATAACATAGTAAAAAAATAGCATAGCTGTGTGTATATAATTTTTATATAAGCAGAGAATGAAAACTTGCCAAATATTTGAGAATTTAATAACCAAAGATAAACATGCCTGTGAGTTTGATCTCACAGAAGCACATGGGGCACATTTATTGACATAATGAATGTTAGGCATTTAAACAATTATGATGCATACACCCCCCAGGCCTAGACTTTTCAGAGGCTCCTCAAAAATACTTCAGCAGTCACTGTGTGTAGATTTAATCAGAGATTAAATAAAATAACTCTCATTTACATGAATAACTGTCATTTACAGAATTGCTATGTGATCTATTGACAAGTTGGTGAGGAAAGCTTGGGTCAAATTGAAAGGTGTAATAAACTTTTTAAATTTTTTTCTTAGCAGGTCCAAGAGTCTGTAACATTAACTTCTTGTTCTCTCCTTTTTCTTGATCAATCTCCCTCTAAAGCTACTTCCCCCTACTTACCCTATCCCAAACTCTTCTATCACTCACCACAAATCATGAGTATTATATCATAATATGCAATCACATATCACTTTATAGCAGAATGTGAGCCTGTTACAGCCCTTAGACTTTTTGCCTATGCTTGTAATATAAAAGTATTAAAAAAAAATCAACAATCCAATGCCAATGCTGAAATCTAGATTTGCAGCTTTTCTCAGAAGCAATTAGGAACTCTAGCACTGCTAACTTTGCTTTCCCACTTGTCAGTAATTGGCAAGGGCTGAGTAGAATATGCCCCTCTAGAAAGGTTAGGTGGTGCCCAGTTCAGAGGCTCCTCCAGGCTCTTTTGCATTGTGCTTGGATTTAGGTATTTTTTCTCTCATTTATGTTAACAGCATGGCCTCTGTAGGCTTTTGAGTTTGTGACCCCTATTATATAACTTTCTCTCTCAACTGTCAACTAAGCCCAATTAACATGTTTATTGATAAGACAATTTCTCCCACTGGTACATATTAATAAGAAATACTTGAAAGCCTTCAAACTTCAACCTTTCAAAATCTCAGAAAGCAAATTATTTTAAAAAATGTAGTTAAAGGGAATGTGTTTATGTAGTTGTTATCTCTGGATAGTTTTCCCTGGAAAGCTCATAAACATGGAATTTCAGTTCTACTCATGCATTTGTCTGTGTCTGTCTACTACATATTTTTTAACCCTTTTATCTACATCTGTAAATGTAAAGAAACTGGATTCCTTCCTCACTTCACTACTTCCACTTCCACCATGATTTCTTCTTTTCTGTATTATCTTTAAAACTAAGATTTATTATTTTTTCTTAGAGAACAGGTATAGCCTCATTCTTATGTAGCAGGCCTTTTCTCTACTCCCAAGTGTTTTATGCATAACTTTATTAGAACCACTAACAAGTTGAGGTATAATTTTTCTGCTTTCATACATAATGGCATGAAATTTGGTCTCTGAGATGTAACAGAAGTATTTCCTTCACTAATTTTTCTCAATTTGGTGATCAAACTGGATCATCTGTTCCATGGCCTCAACTCCCTTTCTAGGACAGATTTGATTCTAGGCCTGTTAAGAAGGAACTTTTTTCTTCCCAAAGCTGGAAGAGTTCCATGAGTTCAAACACTCAAGGACAAGGGTGGTTTGGATGAAGCTGGAAGCCTGGAGACTAAAACTCAGTCTCCCTTAGCATTCATTCAGCCTTGGTTACCTGATACCTTACCTGGGCCGTATCCCAAGAGTTACTGAAGCCATAACCCCACTCCCCACACCCATGCCTCTGGCCTTAAGAAGGTTACTCAAAACTTTCTCTCTGGCCTTAGGAAGATTTCTCAAAACTTTATTCAAATTGACACACTTCCACCACCTCTAAACATTGACAGTTTTGTTTTTTATGGACTCCTTTGAATTCTGTATTCTATAGGTCCTTGGATAGGGATTAAATTTGGGGTGACTTTCAATTGTTCCTTAGGTCTAACAAAGACTAGATGTTTTAACAATCTCCAGAGGGAGGAAAAAAAAAATGAAACAACCTTATTAGGATAGAATGTGGTAGGAAAATGGGAAAGATTTCCCCCTTGATTCCTGCCCCTTAGTGAACACCTTGCAATTTCTTCTTCCCATTGGGTACAGATGGGCTTGGTCTAAGGAGATGAAACTACTTAAAAGATGGTCTAGAAGTCAAAGAAAGGGGAAATCAAGGACATTTTTAAGTTATCTCAAAAGCTTTTTTGTTTACCTTGAATGAGAAAATCATCCTGTTCTTAGGAGGGCCTCAAAACAGGAAATTGTGGAGAGTCTGTGTTATCTGAGAGTGACCTTTAGCCTATGGCTTGCAAGAAAACATGAATTTGTACCCCAGAGCTTCAAGGAAATAAATTCTGACAGTAATCAGTGAGTTTGGAAAAGAATAGTGAGCACCAGATGAGAACATGACTTAGTTGACCTGTTGATTTTAACCTTGTGAAATTCTAACCAAAAATCTCAGCTACAGCATGTCCATACTTCTGACCAACAGAAATTGTGAGATGGTAAATAGATCTTTTTTTTTTTTTTAAATCACTGAGATTTTGATAATTTGACATGCATTATATCAAATAGAGATTTCTCACAATTGCCAAGAGAAAAGACAGATTAATATCTCAAAGGGTTACCATATGGTATTTATGAGACTTTTTCACTAAATTTAGTTTTGGTGAGGGTAGAAATTTTATATTTGTTGTCTTTGTATCCTCAGTACTCATCTAATATCTGGATCAAAATAAATTAGTTTTTTTCTATGCATGGCATTATGTATGCTAGACAAAGTGATAGATTTTTTTTGTTGGATAAATTGATAAATAATATAATCCAGCAAAACATTATTGTTTTAGGAATGTTAACTATTAAAGAGAAGAAGAAATACTTAGGGGTTATTTGGGGAAACTGCAAAATTGAACCTTAATACTTTTAGCATTTATAAGTATAAGCAAAAGATTTTGATGTTGGATGTGTAACAAAAGCAAGTAAAGGAAATTAACATGCATTTAATATGATTTTTTAGTCACATAATGAGATATGAACAGTGTATTAATTGACATTTTTGTTTTGGAAAGAATACCTGAAGTTATAAGAAGAATTATATTTCTTAGAAACATTTATGTATAATGTATAATGTAAAAGCTAAAGTTACTTTAACCTTTTAACAGTATGAAGGTGCACACAGATGCCCACATGCACATATAAAATAAATTAACTGAAAACTAATGTCCCTAGAAATCCCACATTTGAAGTATGGTATGTGTGAACATGGGAGGCATTACAATCTAATGTTATACAGCAACAAAATCTAATACAATTTGAGACTTCATACAGAGAGCAATCATATCAGGGAGTATGAAGGTAATAGTTCTTCTTTACTAAGTTTTGGAAAGGGCATTGGGAATACACTGTATGTTCAAACCTGGGGATCTCTGGATTGAAAAAAAAAATAAGGAAATCTATCAGTTAGAAATAGGTGAGAAAAGAGGTATGGAAGGTTAGGATGTCAGAAGGATTGAGGCATTTGGGGAAAATAAGAAAATAACTTATAACACCTAATTGACCCAAATCATCTGGAGTAGGTGAAATTTTCTTTAGTTACATGGAGAATGCAGTCACAGAAGACATGGAGGAAATTACCAGAGCATGCTTCCCAAAGGTTACCTTGAAAACAATTTCTTTAGGAATCTGAATGGACTCTGGAAAGCAATTCAATCTTAATTTTTTCCTCCCCAATGATCTTTCCTATCACTTCTCACTCTTCATCTTGTTACTTAACATTTTTGTACTATCTAGGGCTTTAATTCTTTCTTTTTGGTTAGAAACTGTAAGCTACTTTATATAGAAAGTTATCCAAGTTTCCTTGTAGCCATTGTTGATATTAATGACAATGAGAAGATTAATCTTTTACCCAAATTTTGGAATAACTAATGAGTGTACTCTTAATTAGTGGAATGATGAACTTGCTAATATGATCTGTGGAAATAAAATATGACAGTGTTGGTGATGACACTTTGCAGTTATTCATGCATTTATCTTAGTTTTTAGGAAATTCAGGATATAGGATTACATTAAAAAATGGTAAGTAGCCGGGCGCAGTGGCGGACGCCTGTAATCCCAGCACTTTGGGAGGCTGAGGCAGGAGGATCACGAGTTCAAAGCCAGCCTCAGCAATGGCGAGGCACTTAGCAACTCAGTGAGACCCTGTCTCTAATAAAATACAAAAAAAGGGCTGGGGATGTGGCCCAGTGGTCGAGTGCCCCTGAGTTCAATCCCCGGTACCAAAAAAAAAAAAAAAAAGAAAAATGGTAAGCGGTAGTACCCTAATTCTAGAGTAATTCAGTATCCTGAAATAAATGTTCTATACCATTGTTGGATCTGGATACTCTTTGGCTTCATTTTCACAGCTACAAGTTTCTGATAGCAGTGTTTGTCTTACAGTTAGATTTCTTTTATATATTTATTTTTGTCTTTAGTTTTTTATTTTTTTTAAACTGTCATTGAAATAACCCCAAATCAAATGGGTCTATGTGAGGATATTTGGTGCAATGCTTCAAAAAATTTTTTTATTTAATTTCCATTTTTTTCTTTATGCTATTTTCATCTAAATGATGGTTTGCCTGTTATATTTTCACATCTTTAATGAGTTCTTGATTATGTCTCTCCTGAAAGAAGTAGACTTACCTAATAGGGACCAGCCCTGGTGAGGTGCCTTCAGGTTTCTGTGTGATGGATTTTGTGCATTACAGTCTACTGATAGAGCAGTGTGAACTGAATGTCAATGCCCTATGTGGCTCCTTTCTCCTCCCCTCCTCCTCTTACAGCTCTGCTCTTTGAAAGAAGGAACGATTAAAAGATATTACCCCCTTCCTTTGCAACGTTAGAGCTAGGGGTTGTCACCATTGTATCTGTAGTGACTGATGCCAGAGAAGTGTAAGAAATTGAATCACAATCTTTCAAGAGCAGAAGGATTTGCCTGCCACAAGAGGGCTAAATGGTAACCGTCAAGTCCTCTTACTGAGCAATTGTGTTTCTGCTCAACAAGCAGGCAAAAGCTTTTTAAACTGCATTTTCTTTGTAATAACTTATTTTCTTTTAAGTTAGTTCATTTCTGTCAAAAGTAGGTCAACAATATACCTTAAGGCCATTTCACAATAGATGAATATGATAAATACAGAGGACTGCACTTAGGATGAGGAAGGCAATTAGTATTTAATGAACCATTTCTTAGTAATTTCTTCAAACTGAATTCATGGAGATATTCCAACTAATTGGAGGTATATATATATATGTATATAGAATGTTTTATGTTTTTCTCATAATTATTAATAACTGTGCTATGTCAAATCTATTTTGCTGGTGGGAAATAAGTTCCTTTAATACAATTTCAGTATGACTCCACTTTCTTAAAGGTACTTTGGATCTGAATTCAGTGCAGTCAAATTTCAATTTCACATTCACTTTTTTCAGTCACTCTTACCCCGGGCATAGGTGAAACATGGCTCAGTCATGAAGGGACTGTTTATTCTCTTTCGATTTCTTCCATCTTCCCAGAGCTTGTTTCTTGTCTCTTGCTGAGGGGAAAGAGAAAAGGGAAAGAAGATATCCTATACCACTAACCTAGGTCATTTTGTGTTCTTCAATACTAGTAATAAATACTGTTTACTTTCTGTGTGACAGCAAAGCCATGTAGGTACGGTCACTGACTTTTCTTAATTGTTTCCAGTGGCAATAGAGTTTTTGGCTCAGTCTTTGGTTAGTGTGGAGTATAGAGGTCCTCATAGACCCCCATGATGGACTGGCAAGCATCCTCCTTGGTCTTTGTGGATCCTGTGGAGATGTCACAGCATCTTTTGAGTGCTTCCTACATGGTGACATTGCACCAGGTTCCTCAGATGGGCTCAATTTCCACCATTTCCACAGAATCTGACCTCAACCACCTTACAAGTTCCTGATGAAAGAATGGCAGGCAAAGGTCAAATCCATTTTTCCTTAGCTTTTCCATACAAGAGATTCAGGAGTGTTATTTGTACTCTCTCTGCCTCATCACAGAACATAGTCATTTGTATACTGTATTCTGTTCCCATATACCCAGCTGAAGTGAGATGTTAAGCCTATCTTTGGAAAGATCACCACAAATTTCAGAGATTTATTCTCAACTTCTACTTCCTTGGGTTTGGAGGGAATAACCTCTTGAAAACCGTTCCAAATTTCCTTAGGGAAATGAGGAAACACAGTAGTTTTAGACTCTAAACGCTCTCCGGAGTCAGTTGTCTGCACTTAAAACTGAGGAATTTTTATTGAATGTTGTACCCATATCTAGTAATATACTAAACATGCCCAACCTGTGTTACCTCTTAACAGGAAATTCAGATGCTTGACAAGGTGTCCAAAGCATTGAAGTATCTGTGACAGTGAATTCACAGATATCAAGCCCCAAGCTACATGGTTGGTATATAAAATGTTATATAACTCTATGGATTCCTAGATCATACTAGTTATTATATTTCTAAAGTAAATTTTTATTCCAAACATATTTCAGAAGTTGCACTACCAGGAAGAAATTTACCTATAGAAGAATATTAACCACAAATATAAAAGTCAGATTCTGATTTCTTGGTGCTCTCTGCAGCTTTTCTTACTCCCTTAATAGAAACATTTCCTCAAAGAAGACAAAGTAACTTAACAAACAAACAAACAGAAACCAGCAACTTAAATAAAATCCACCCATTTCTTCTTTAATCTAGAGTATGATTCAAATATACTGATAACCATGATAACATGACTCAGAATAATCATGTTTTAGTATTACCCCCTTTTTGTTTTAGTCATGTTTTAATATTACCCCCTTGCAATTTTTTCCCTATTATTTTTCTTCTCTAGCCACAGCTGTCTGTCTGACTGTCCCTGGAACATACTCAGCTGATTCATAGCTCTAAATTCTTACCTTTGCAATCAATTTTTACCGCTAGAATATTGTTTCATCAAATCTTTCATAGTGCACCCTCTCTTCCCTCATATGCATTATGGTCTGAACTGTCACCCAACACCAATTCATATTTGGAGGTCTAATCTCCAATAAGACTATATCTACTGATAGAGTTGTGAGAGGTACTTAGTGTTAAAAGAGGTCATAATTAGGTGGAGCAGGAGGGTGGTGCTAATCCTTAGGATTTGACCTTATAGAAGAGGAAGGGAATGAGTGTGCATGCACCAAGGACAGGGCATGTGATCACATAGCAAGATAGGGCCTGCCTGCAAACCAAGAGAAGAGGCCTTTTAATGAAGCTCACCTTTCTGGAACATGGATCATTGAGTCAGAACTGTGAGAAATAAATTTCTATTGTTTAAGTCACACAGTCTGTGGCATTTTGTTATAGCAGTCTGAGCTGACTAAGACAGGTGGTGATTCAAATGAAACCTTAGGGAGAACTTCCTTGGCAGCTCATAGCTTCTAACTGCCTGCAAAGTTAACATCAAATATGCTTCATGACTTGATCCTTAATTTCAGCTTGTGGCTTTCATCTATCATTTTTGTTACATTGCATAGTCTTGATGCTTGACACTAATTGCTTTTTTTTTTTTCCCTTTAGATGGTAACTGGGACTTCTTTGACCAAACTGACTTTATCTCACACATGATAATTGCCTCTGTTGATCCAATATAGCTCTATAGTATACTTCATTTCAGGGGATCCTTCATGGAAACTATCATCAAGTGTAACCTGTAGCTTCACAAGCAGGACTCAGATAACATAGAAAGAAACTTCCATTTTGCTCCATGAGTTGTTGTAATGCCACCAAGAAGTGTGGGTTTGGGGGGGTGGGGAGGGGAGAAGTGACTTTTGACACTAGAAATTTGTAAAGTTCTCCCAATGTACCAAAATATCATTGGACTGACATCAAACAACTATGTAAAAGGAATATCTTTGTCATTATAAAGGCCTTTCCCCCCTACTGAAACAAACCTAATAAATTATTAGAATAAATTGGGAATAAAACTTCAAATATCATCACAAGAAGTTACCAATGTGATATACATTCCATATGACTTAAGAAATTTCTTCTCTAATCGTTAGCTTTAGCTTTGTTGTCCAAAATTTTAAAAAAAATAAGAAATCTTTACCTACATTTCTAAACAAATTCACTTCCCAGTCACAACCCCCCAACTACTTTTTTAAGCTTGCTAAATTGTTTATGTCAATCTGAGGAGGGAGAATGCTCTTACGACTCTGCTCAAGCTTTCACATATTGAACATAGAGGTAAGCAAATAAATATCATTATCAGAGATGGTAGTGGTAGTGGGACTCTAGTGTGACACACAGGAAATTAGTGTGATAGAATCAATAATAACCTCCAAGACAAGTAAAGGATGTGATATTCCAACAATCATGGAACAGAAAGGCTCTGGCCATATTCAGTTATTAAATCTCATGATTTATTGAATTAATTTAAAGTATAAATCAGATGGCACAAGGAAAGATACTAGGTATATTAGCATATTTAGGAAGTGATACAAGTTGGGTAGAACTAATCATTTGAAAGAAAGTCACAAATTAGTGCATAATATTACAGATTTGTTTACTTTTATAATCACACAAATTGCCTATTTGGCACAGCATACATATATTTATTACCTGTTTTTGTCTATTCTACAAACAAAATAATAAGCAAACTCTACCTTTAAAGGTAAGTTTACAGGAGAATTTTAGTAAATTATCAATAACTTATTTATATATAGGTAATATAATATTTTTGTAATCCCTGTGATTAGAAAATTATATATCAATGACTTTTTATTATTTTAAGTAATGTGTAGAAATTGGGCAGTTGTTAAATTTATTTCTTGGAGTCAGTTTATTGCTGTATCACATCTTGTAACAGTATGTACATCTTCTTGAGAATTTTGAAATAAAAACTATTTGAAATCATATTTTGTGCCAATTTATAATTTGTAATACATCCATTAGCATATACCCAGAGAAAAACATTCACAGAATTTTTTCTTTATAGGTTTCCCTGCAAGTCTTAAATGGCATATGATTTTACTTTAATTTGCATTTACTCATAAACAATATTTAAAACTCAACATTTAATTTTTTTTTGAATAATGATTCCCTGCACTATTTATACAAATATATGTACTCTGGGGACCCTCTTTTCTAAGTGATATCATTGGGTTTCATGTTTTTTTCCTAACAAAATATAATACAGAAAATATCTTGATCATCTGTTTTTCTTTTGCTTTTCTTTGTTTTTTCTTTCCTGAACAATTCAGTCCTAGAAACACTAGTAAAAGCAAAACTAGATAGATGTTTATGACCTAAGGGTGAAAAATTAAGAGGAGGCAGAAGGGGCTTAAAGAATGAGAAAAGAATGTCCACGCAGAGGAGTAGGCAGCTGTGTGCAAAATCAGGCCAAGCAGGCAGAGGAGATGGCCTGGCTGCAGGCATCATACCTAGGCAGAGTGAGGAAGGTTTATGCATGGGGAGGGGGCCTGCTCTGTGATGCTGGAGTTCAAGAAGTGTGAAATGTGTATGTGGTCAGTGGCCTGCCATATAATGTCATAACCTCATCCGAGAGGAGAGGTGAATTGTGGCATGTTCAGATTTTGGATTGTGATAAGAAAGAGGCTTTGGAGGTTGTACCAGCATAGAAAGTCAGAGCTGAAATGGAATGAAAATGTCATTCATCTATTGATGAGGCTGTACGATGTATTAGAAACTCCAAATGGTGTGGAACAAGACTCACAGACAGAAGTGTATGTGGGTGTCAGAGTCTAACCTAAGTAAGGAGGGTGTCCAAGTGATGTGATCTGGAATAGGAGATGAGAATTCAAAGCAGGGCAAGGAACCTGTCCACTTATTGAACCCAACATGGAAATTTAGACCTCAAACAGTTTGAGGTGAGCATTCACAAAGAGTATTAATCTGATGTCTTTGTTGGTTTTGTGTTACTATAACAGAATGTTTGAGGCCAGGAACTTTTTAAAGAATGAAGTTTATTTAGAGGACAGTTTTGGAGCCTGAGGTGGAAGACACAGTGGCCCCATTTGTTCCAGCTTCTGGTGAGGGCCTTTTTGGCTACATCACAATATGGAGAACAAGTAGAAAGGAAAATGGTTGTGTTCCATAGGGGCCAAGTACATAGGGTGGTCTTGCTTTAAAATAACTAGCTCCTATGAGAACTAACTCACTCAGTGATACCAGCATTAGTCTCTTCTGAGGGGACTGCTCCATGGCAGTGCTCCAATGACCCAAGATTCCAACACTTCAACACCACCACACTGGGGACCGAATTTCTATCAAATAAACCCTTGGGGGATACTCCAATCACCCATTCCCCCCAAGATTCATGTCTTTCTCCCAGTGCAAAGTAGAAACATTCCTTCTCCAATAGTCCCAAAGTCTTAGCTCATTTCAGCATCACACGAAAGTTCAAGTCCAAATTTGAATCTGAAACTAAGGGCAAAAATCCTTCTATCTAGGAGCCTTTCAAATACAATGAAAGTAGTCTGCTTCCAAGATAAAATGGTAAGATATAGATAGAATAGATACTCTTATTCCAAAAGGGAAAAATTGGGGAGTGTATAAACTCAGAAGGGCAAACATCAACTCCTTAGGCTTTAAGTCCGGCATCCTGTATACACTGCAGTAGGAGATTGACTCCCAAGGTCTCGGGTAGTTCCAACCCTTAACGTGCTTGGCGCAGCTCGTATTGCTGCTCTTATGGGCTAGATTTGCATAATAGGATTTCTGCTTTCCTAAACTGGCATTTCGTGCTGTTGGTGGCTCTATATTTTGAAGGTCTTAAGAACAATGGTCTCATTTCCAGTTTTTCTAGGCATTTTAATGAAGACTCTGTGAAGTGGTTCCACCTCTGTGGCAAGCCTCTGCCTGACTTTGCAGATTTTCCTTTGAAATATTGCAGGAATTTGTCATAGTCTCCTAGCTCATACATCAGCACTATATGGTGGCTGAAGACCTCCACTTTCTTCTTTTGGAGCAGTGGCATGAGTAGTATCTTTATCTACTTGAACCATGGCTGTAGTAATGGCAGAGTAGAGTGCTTCACTGAAAAGCAGAAAGCCAAATCTGGGTTCAGTGGTGGGCAGTGGACCTGCAACCCAGTTGTACTCCAACTTTTCTTTCTCCTCCTCACTATCACAGTAAACCTAGATAAAAGCTGCTAGCCATATCTATACCACTGCCTGAATGCTGTGCTGCCTTGAAATTTCCTCCAAATTAGCACATCACCTCTAAATTCAATCACAAAAACATTAGAAGAACATGTGAAAAATGTAGATAATATCTATGCCAGAGTGTAATATAAATGGCCTGTCCCTTCTAGTAAATTTATGCCTGTTATTTTGTAAAAATCAAGAACTTTGCACTGTCTCACTTTCACAGAAGGCTGCATGCCCTGTAACAAACAGGACCATACTAGGACCAAGCTCATAGCACATCAACCTTTGGAGGACACATTCAGTCCATATCCACAGCATAGTATCTGACATAAGATATATGAACCCAAATGATGTGATAGGAATATCCACATGGGGGAGATGACAAAGAAAATGGGCCATTAATTATATCTGGTGGAATTGATCAAATAGTTTTATATTATAAGGAAAATAAAAATCTTATCTCTTACTAAGAAAGTTCTATTTATAGAAAGATTAAAAAATTAGAAAACAACTGTGGTGTTACATATTTTTACACATATTTGTTAGATAAATACATTTGTTGGATATATGTCTTTATATCTGTAGAATACATAAGAACATGTGTATGTGTGTGTGTGTGTGTGTGTGTGCATCCAAACACAAACAAAATCTTATATTTCAGAGTATTTGGAAATAATTACATGTTAATAATAATGAATGCAATTAGCTCATGGGAAAGAAATCTGAGGCTTAATGCAAAAATTGCTGATTTTAAGACTATATCAAGATATGTACAAGAGAAACCCAGAAAATTTTGCTTTACTCAAAATAAACAGTGTTTAAAGAAAGAGAGGACATCTAAATGACACAAAACTAGGTTTTATTCAGTTCCCACTGGCTAAATAGTATAATTTGAGTGTCCTAATACTAGTAACAATAACTTGTTATTTTACATTGAATAAAATAAGAAACCAGGAGTTCATACAGATATAAATAAGCAAATAAATAAATTGAGAGTCTGATGAAGAAAGAGATATTTTTATAGAATCAAAATAGCTCCTTTTAAAATGCTTGTTAATAATTATTACAAAGTGGTAGAATAATGGAGAAGTGTCTCTAATATACCTTAAGTGAGCGAAGTGAATGTCATCAATAGTGGGACAAATTGTTATGGCAATCCACTGACAGAAATAGTACAAAAGAATACAGCATTACTCTTGTGATATTCCTGCCCAAAATGCATAACACAACTCTTATAATGAAGAAAATATTAGACAAACACAAATGGATGGACAGTATTCAAAATAATTGTCATATAAGCCTCAAAAGTGTCAAGATTGTGAAAATCAAGGAAAAAGTGAAGAAATGTTCCTGACTGAAGAAGACAAAGAAAATGAAACATTCCAATGCAATGAATGAAGGTTAATGTAAAGATTTTGGTAGAAACAACATAAATTGAGATTTTAAAAAAAAGAAAAGAAAAAATCTGGGGATTAAATGTTCCTGGGTATTATAGTTAGCAGCTTCAAAGATGTTATAGTTATTGGATGTTAGAGTTAGCATCTTCAAAGATGCTACATGGTAAAAGTGGTAGAATACCTTTCCTAAAATTTGATTACCAAGAGAAAGGCACTTCTGTCTTATGCCACATTTTCTTGTTATCTCATTTTCTTGCTCTGATGGAAATTTTCTGCCATATTGCCAACAGTTCTGGAAAGGATTAATTCTCTATGTAAGAATGTGTGGGAAGCCTCTGACCAACAGCCAGCGGTGAACTGAGTCCCTCAGTCCAATAACCTCTGAACAACTGAATCCTACCAATTCCCCATTGTGTGAGCCTGTCCCAAGTCTCTCCTTAGTTGAGTCTTTAGATGAGATCATAGACAGAGTAGTGACCTTGCTTGCAAACTTATTATCCTACTGCATAACCCAGAAAGCCATGCCCAAATTTCTGATCAACAGAAATTGTGAAATACACTTGTTTATAGTCACAATGTTCGAGGACTTTTTAAGTATAGGAAATCTATTACAAATAGTTGGCAATAGTAGTATTATTTGTTGATATTGAGGATTATATTATGGTTACATAAGAAAATGTGCTTGTAGATAGGAAATACAGATGTTTTCAAGGATAATGAGGTATAATTTTGGCAAATTAATCTCCAATGATGCAAACATTTTTGCAATATCTTCAAATTTTCTCATTCTTTAAAAATCAAAATAAAAACAATTAATTAAAGCACATGTTTTCTTTACTATCTGATTCCTTTTTTCTTGGAAAAAAACACTATTATTTTCTTGGATCTACTTTTGGTTGTCTGTAAAGAAAATAACATTTGGTTCTCTGGAAACCTTATTGTTTTCCATGGATTTAATAAAATAGATCAAATATCAAAGTAGATGAAGGAAAATGTGTGAATTCAATAGCTAACTCCAATGTCTCCTTTCATTTTATTTCTAGGTGATGCTTTGATGATGTGGAAAAATCCTACCAGAATATATAACAATAATGTTATCTACAGAAATACATTCCTCCATTAGTATAGATAAGTAAGAGTTAACTAAGCAGATACAAAATTGTATTTAAGAGATAAGGAAAGAACATCATGATTTCCAGACAAGCTAATTCTTTTCTTAGTTTCACAATAGCTATCTGAAAGCAAAAATTTGGAATAATGATGATTATTATCAGGCATTATCCCTCACATTAAATATTTAATAATTTTATTTTCTGTAATTTTATTTTAAATTATACATTTCAGTTCTTATATATCTAAATTCTTATTTAAACAAAACATCTGTTTGAAGGTGGCCATTAGGTGAGATATTTAAGTGCCTATCTTTTAATCCTAAAAGAAGAAATGAAGTATGGTTGTTGATGTACAGCAAACCCATATTCATAGAACATATATTTATGAGTTTATAGCAACTATAAATACTTTCAAGAAAGTATTTATACAAACATGTTTATGTCAAAATATATGCTTTGTGTAGCTAAAATTCTGTGTCATATTTACTTCCTTGAACTTATTATTTTTAATAATTTTACTAGGAGAGTGATAATTCATTAACACCTGGAGATAATATTTATAAGTTGAATCTATACATAGTTAATGAAACTCTTTTTAATTAAAAAAATATAATATCTATAACTGGAAAAATCAGCTAGTATAAGTCAGGCTTGGACAACCTATAGTTCTTCTGTTTTCAAGGGAAACACAAGTCAATTCTGGGGACAATATGCTTTTACATTATGTGTTCTTGATTTGTCTTTTGTTTTCTTCCTTTTTTGTGCTTTATTCTTTGTTTCTATATGTAATTCACTCATATTTGACTTTTTTCTGTTTCTGCTTTCTGTGCTTTCTTTTTTTTTTTGGGGGGGGTGGGGATACTGGGGATTGAACTTAGGGGCACATGACCACGGAGCCACATCCCCAGCCCTATTTTGTATTTTATTTAGAGACAGGGTCTCACTGAGTTGCTTAGTACCTCGCTTTTGCTGAGACTGGCTTTGAACTTGTGATCCTCCTGCCTCAGGCTCCAGAGCCACTGGGATTACAGGCGTGCACAACCATACCCTACTTTCTGTGCTTTTCTATTACTGCTTTTTCTATCAAGATTGACTTAAAATATGGATTTGTGTCACTATCAATACTAATTTTATTAATTATTGTGGAATATTTTGTGAGGCCACACAATTTAAAACCTTAGGATGTGCTCTAAAGCCAACAGTCAGATTTTTGAACATTTCTAGGCTGCTAGTAACTGCTTTCATTTTCTGACTGAACAGTGTGATCAAGACTGTTTTTCCTGATATTCAGATAAGATGTGGATTCTCAGAGGGAAGAGTTATATGGAAAAATGAAAGTGTATAACAGCCCTCATTATCAATGAAGAAGAGAACCTCAGAAATCCTATTGTTCTCCAAGACCACATAGAAACATTACAGTTATAAAACTACTTATTTCCACCTCTGTCTTGAAGTCTTGAGAAATTCTTCTTAAAGGTTTGAAAGTTTGTGTGGCTTTTTATAAGCACCTCAATTTTAGGAAATTTGGCAGAAAGTTTAATTACCAGAAGGAGATCCTACTATTAATCAAATTTGGAATTGCTACCATTACAAATAAATGGTTGTAGGCAAATTGAGGATTTAATTACTTCCTTCAGACACACATTCTGTTTGCTTTCTCTTTGAAATTTTCCCTAAATGAAGATGGCACAGTAGCATTGTGAAGGAAGTACAGATAAACCTCATTTAATTTGCTTCCATCCATTTTAAGATTCTGCTCCTATTAAAAGAAATGGCTTGTTGATAAGAAGGCAGCCCAGTATTATGACAGATTCAATCTCCCCAAATGACTGACTCCAGTTTGGCTCCAGTGAAAGATTATTACCTGAGATTAAAGTTATTTGGCTGGTTCTCATAATAGTTCAAACTAGATAGTTGAATCAAAATATTAAAAGAATAAAATGGTCAGAGAACTGTCAGAAATCTTATTAAATTTGTAACACTGTTGAAAGCTTACCAAAAGTTTTTGTTCCCTAAAGCTACTGCTTTGAGCAAATCAGAGGTGATTTCTTTTTAACTGCTAAAGAGAGTTTTTTCCAATTTGTTGTATATGAAATAACAAATGTGGAATCCATAGATGCATTGTGGAAGCTTGTCTATGTCAACTGATTTTTGAGATACACATATACATACAAACATATGCACACAAACATGTATGTATATACACATAAATATTTAGTAGTACAAATATGAAAAAAATTATAGATAAACCATTTGAGGAAAATTCACATAGAAGACGTTCAC
Organism: Tamias sibiricus; assembly: GCA_025594165.1. NCBI lineage: Eukaryota > Metazoa > Chordata > Mammalia > Rodentia > Sciuridae > Tamias > Tamias sibiricus. The sequence continues at coordinate 36,403,942 of CM046668.1, forward strand.
CAACTTTACTTGACTATGTAAATATGTCATCATGGTCTATAATAGTTTAATGAAATATTTAGATAAATTTTGTCTTTCAACCTAAATTCGGTTGCTTTTTTTTTTTTTTTTTTTTGGATTTATGACACTAATTAGCCTAAAACAAACTTCAGTTGTCACTAAAAGTAGAAAAATGCTGCAAAGATTTGTTTATGAAAAATTTATGTTATTTTAGAATCAAATGTAGAAAATAAGAGTAAATAAACTCCGATTGGTATAGAAATGACAGTGGTACTAATAAAACATGAGCTATGTCATGAAAATTCATGGACCTATTTATGTGTATGAGTTTATTTTTATCTATCTATGTATATATCAATCTATATTTCTATTTGGAATTGATCACTTGAGAAAATCTAGTGATAAAGTAATGGTAATTTATATTTGGTTCAATACAGTTTCTTCTTATGGGCCTTTTTTCTCTTAATATTTTGAAACTTTATACTATTTCAAGTGTTATTTGTGTATTTATTTGTTAATATGTATCTAATTATACTTTGGATAAAAAGTATTTTTTTCCAGTATGGGGGATTGGACCAGAGCCTCATGCATAATAGGCAAACATTCTACCACTAAGCTACATCCCTACATTTCTAGCATGATAAAAAACATTTTTAAAAAATAAAAATTATTCTTTTGTTGAGGATATATTAATATATCTCTGTTGCTATAGCAAAATACCTGAGGCTGAGTACTTTATAAAGAAAAGAGATTCATTCAAATCACAGTTTTAGAGGATGAAAGTCTAGGATCAGATAACTACATTTGTCTGGTTTCTGGTGAAAGCCCTCTTGGCTATACTACAACATGATCAAGAAATAGAAAATAGCTATATAAGAAGAAATCCAAGTTTATGGTAGGATTCCCTTTATAACAGCCTATTCTTATGAGAACTAATCTCTCCATAAGTCCAGCATTAATCCCTCCAGGGATAATGCTTCCTATGATTTACTCAACTTCCAGTAGACCCAACCTCTTCAATATTCACCACCTCTCATCAACACCCCATGAACCCTTGGGAAACACATTCCAGTCATATCCAAACCACAGCATTCCACTCTTGGCCACCAATACCTTTAAGCAAAACATTAATTCCATCTCCAGTAGTCTTAAGCATTAATTTGTTTTAACATTACTCAGAAGTCCACGTTCAAATTTCTTCTGAGACTCAAAGCAAATGCCAGATTTGAGCCTATAAAACTACAAGGTATCAAGTTCTCTACTTTCAAAGTATAATGTTGGGATAGGTCCAGGGTAGATATTCCTAGACATATGTGAAAAGAAAGGAGTCACAGCCACAATTAGGACAAAAACCCAGGAGGGAAGACACTAAGCCTTAAAGCTCCAAGTGCAGCATATTATTTATAGTACAGTTGGGAGTGGTACTCATGGATTTGCTGGTCATATAGCCCATCTCACTGCGTTCCTGAACTGGCCTTGCATTATGGTCCTTTCTGCTTTGTCAGACTGGCATTATATACTTTTGGTAATTCTGCCTTCCTGGAGCCTCAAGAGTGAATGTCCCATTCTCAGAACTCTTTTACACATTCTAATGGGGGATTTCTGCAGTGTTTTCACCCCTGCAGCAAGCCTTTGCCTAACTTCTCTCCCAGGTTGGTGTGTACACTGCAGGTGATTCTATCATAGGGTTCTAGCTGTACAGTATTCCTTTAGCTACACTAGCCATTGTTCTGGGGCAAACTCTGTGTAGTAGCTTTTACCCTTCAGCAAACTTCTGCCTAGCCTCATAGGCTACTTAATTCAGTGCAAATCATGCCTGGACCTACTTGAACTATGGTTAGATCAACTTTGGAGCACTTAACTAGAAAATCACATTCTGAGGCAGTTCTGGGCATCAAGCTCATGAAAAGCCTAGTTCATTGATTCAAAATTTGACATTCCATAGTTCTGTAAGGCATGTTTTCAAGGCAGCAAGTTCCTTGTGATGGTATAATCAGAATAGCCTTAATTTCTATTAGAATCTTCATTTCCATCAGAAACAACTTCCCTGGTTTCCTCATCTTCTGAGCCCTCAGCAGAATCACTCATTGTTTTAGTCAGCTTTTTTATTGCTGTGACTGGAAGACCCAGAAGAACAAAATAGAGGAGAAAAAAGTCATTTGGCTCATAGTTTCAAGGTTCAGTCCATGGTCTGAGGACTCTAGCTCTGGGTCTGAGGTGAGACAGAACATCATGGTGGAAGGGTGTGGTGGAGGAACAAGGTTCAGGATATCACAACAAGAAACCAGGCAGAGAGTTTTATTCACAAGGGACAAAATATAAACCTCAAAGTTACATCCCCATAGTCCTATTTCCTCCATCCACACACTAACAACTGTAGTTACTACACAGTCAATCAATATCGGTGGATCAATCCACTGATTAGGTTACAACTTTCATAATTTTACACTTACCTCTGAATATTCTTCCATTTTCTCACATGAGGATTTGGGGAATACCTCATATCTAAGCCATAACACACACACGATGCTTCATGTACAATGTTACGAGCTTATTGTGGCCTGCTCTTCCAAATTCTGCAAAACTTCTACCTGTTACCTACCTCCAAAGATGCTTCCACATTTTTAGGTATTGTTAGGTAGGAGTTCAGGGATACCAACATGGTGGAGGCAGAGTACAAGAAGGATGCTGCTGGAGAACAAGATAGAGGAATCATGTCCCTGTTTACAGTAAGTCCTGTTACTATGTCAACTTCCACCACTGAAGACTTATCACCATGACAACTCCTGCCATAAATTGGTATTTTAAAATGACCAGTGGGGGTAAATGGGAAGTATTCTAATTAGGTTTTCTGAAGTAACCAGTGGGGAAAATTGGAAAATTTTATAATCAGGTATGGGATATTAAATGGGGTAAGTCTTCAATCAGGTCCATATAGGGAAAACAGTGCCTCACAGCTCAGCATATAAGACACTAATTTCCAGAGATGGAGTCGTGAGCCCCTTTCTCTTGCTCAGCCCAATTTCCTCTATCTAAGGGAGTGTTATTTGCATCTTCGCTTTTTATAAGTCTGTACTTTGCCTGTTATTTGTGTGTGTCCTGCTTAATTCTTTGTTCAGACCTGGGCCCCAACTGGACATCCTGATGTTAACAGTATTGTTATATAATTGACCTCACTCTTGGAACCAATTTTCTGCATTCGTTTTTTTTTTTTTTTTTTTTTTCTTTCTGTTTCTGTAATACTTGAGGCTGGGTATTTCATAAATAAAAGAGGTTAATTTGACTCTACAATTTTGAAGTATGAAAGTTCAAGATCAGGTCTCCTGTAAAGGCCTAATATATCATAACACAGTAGATAAGCAAGAAGGAATACAACAGCATGCCAAAAATATGTAGAAATTAAATAGAATATAAATAACATTCTAATTTTGGCTTCACCAGAATAAAACAAAAATCACATCAATGAATTTCCTCAAATTTTTTTAAATAAAAACCTCAAGTATAAGTGTTTTTATTCCAGAAACTTATAGCCTCCCTGCTCCCTCCAATGAATAAGTACAAGGAAACATTCAGTGTAGAATTTTTTCTGATATCCTCTAACTGTGGGAGACTTTTGGAATTCCATTTGCATTTATCTCTAATGTATAGTCCCCTCTGTGCTTCTATTTGTGCATCTTTCCCACAGTTAGAACTGACAAAGATAGACTGTAATATATTTTATTCTTATTTTACCATTTACTTCTTTGGTAGAAAATGAGATGGTGTATTTTAAATGCAAAATAAATCATGAGATGTAATACACATTTTTTATTTAAATTAGCCTCTTAGACAAATTGTTTATACTGTACTTTTCTTTTGGATATACCACTTTACAATTCTTTCATGTAGATCTTCTTAATAACCAAATGCCAATGTTTCAATATTTCAGATGTTTTATCCCTTCTTATACAGGAAAGATTATTTTTTTCAGGAAATTATTGTGTCTTCTGACTATAGAACATGCAAATAATCTGTAAAACAGCTCAGACTTAAAATTGTGAAATGTAATAAAAAAGAAAAAGAATGCCCCTAGCATTTTCCAAATGCCTCTGTCATAAACTTTGCTACTTCACAGATGCTCCAAAAGGAGAAAGGTAAATGGTCTCTACTGTTGATTCACATCCTGTCCAGTAATAGGTAGGGCTGGGGTGGGGGTACTGCCCCGGTACAAGTACCTTTAGATTTTAATGAAATTCCAAATGAAATCCCACTGTGTCATGGCATCCTCTAACAGCGTGTAAGTTATATAAAGTGAGTATTTAATATTTAATTTATTAAGGAAACATTAGAAAAGTTTGTAAAATAATTTCTGAGTTACAATGTTTATTTGTTTGAAATCAGGGAAACTCAACATACAAGGCAAAGCAAAGAAAGCAGGTTTTGAAAGTGGTCCAAAATTTTCTAAAATCATGTTATATATTTTGAATTGACAAGAAATCTGTGCAAAATTAGTAATTAAAAAACAATGGGATTTAAATTATGGAAAAGCCATTATGTGACAAGTCTTCAGGATTATTTTTTAACTTTCCCCAATATTCAATATAGTGTAATAATTAGGATGTTTGTTGAATACAGAATCATTGATAGAGCTCTGTGCCACTCATCCCACTCTTGTTTTCAATAGCAGTTGAGGACAATAGTCACATAGGAACATGAAATAAAAAGAAAAAAGAAAGCAGCATGACAAAAGAGGGGCTAATAGCACTGGTAGGCAGGGAGAGCTGCCCATAAAATCTAAGACAATGGTTCTTACCAGGAAAGTGATAGAGAAGAATAAAATAATAAAAATAATCAGAGAGGGGCTGGAGTTGTGGCTCAGTGGTAGAGCGCTCACCTAGCATGTGCAAGGCCCTGGGTTCAATCCTCAGCACCACATATAAATAAATAAAATAAAGGTATTGTGTCTAACTATAACTAATAAATATTTGAAAAAATAATCAGAGACTATGTATCATAATTATTAATACATGTAAGGAAATCATATTCAATAGTCCAGATACCATATATTATGGGATCTGTATTCAGTTCATCAGTACACACTGACAAAGAGCTTCCTATGAGCCACATTCAATTCCAGATACAGCAGACAAGGCAGTGAGCAAAGCCAACACAAGTCCATGGATCTTACATTCCAACGTTAGAACTGTCAGTTATATAAAATAAATAGTAATTATAAACTCCATGCAAATAGTGTATATGGTAGTAGAAATGGTAAAAATGTATATAACATTATTGAATGTAGTCAATGTATAATAACATAGATGGTGGTAAATATTAAGGGTAAACCTAAAGCGGGGAATGAGTTGGCCTGTTAAATTTTAGTTTGGTGCTCATGGAAGGCATTACGAAGAAGGTGTCTTGTATGACCTGAGGGGACTGAGAGACTAGCTTTCCAGGGTGTGGGGAAATAATGCTTCAGGAATTGGGATAAATGAGGTGTGCCTGACCGTGTCTGAGGAAGGATCTGGAACAATACTGTTAGAAGTGTGTGGAGGAGAGGAAGAGCACTAGAATAAGATGGGAAATCTTGGATATAATAGGCCAGACCATGAAATGCCTAATAGGCCAAAATGGATTCCAAATTTTACTCTATGTAAATAGGAAAGCATAGAAGAAATGTGATTTATGTCTGAAAAGGATTCTTCCATTGATTACAGTGATAGTTTCATGGGTGTATACATATGTCATATCTCATCAAAATGAAAATTTTAAATAAGTGTAAATTTTCATGTCAATTATGCTACAATAAAAGCAGTTGAAAATTTCTGACTGCAGCGCTGAGGACACAGGGCAAGGCAAAAACAAGGAGATTTGTCTGGAGCTAATGCGATAGTAGAGTTGTAAGATCACAGTGACTTGGACCAAAATGATGTCAGTGGAGATGATGAGAAGTGAGCTAGTTCAAATGACATTTACCAATGAGTGGGTGTTCACCATGTAACAAGAAGGCTGTGAAGAAAGATAGCAAGATTTTTTGCCTAATGAACGATAAGGAGGATAGGTTTTTCCATTAATTAAGATGCCAAAGTCTATAAGAAATATGGGGTTAATTTATTTATTTGTTTTTTTTGGTACTGGGGATTGAACCTAGGTGCTTTACCATTGTGTTGCTTCCCTAGTCATTATATATATATATATATATATATATATATATATATATATTTTTTTTTTTTTTTTTTTTTTTTTTTGAGACAGGGTCTCACTGAATTGCTTGAGAAACATCTTGATACATCTTGATATACAGTAACAGGAGATCAGTTTTAGGAGTGTTAGACCTGAGATTCTTATTAAATATCCAAGTGAAGTTGTCAAATAGGCTTTTTGATAAATGCATCAAGTTCAGTGGAGCAGTCTCAGCTGAAGATATGAATTTTCTCTATATCTACCTAGCTATCCATTCATCATCTATTTATCTATCATCTATTATCACCTATGTATCTATATCTAATATTCTCCTGTACATTTATATCTATATGTAAGGTTTAAAATTATAAAACTGTATGTTAGATTTAGCAAAAGAGTAAATAGTAAAGAAGAAACAAAGAAACAGAGATGGGGAATTTCCATAGTTAGAAGTTGGGAAGATAATATAGAATCAGTAAAGGAAACTAAGAGGAATAGCCAGAAAGTAGAAGGAAGACCAAGAAAGAGGGTGTTAAATTACATGCAAATTACTGTTAACATATTAAGTAAGATGAACCCTGAAAAACAAGCTTAATATCATCAAAGTGATGTTATGTCTGGGCACTTGGGAGGGAAAATTTCATTTGAGAAAGTTTAAGAAAGATTAAGAGGATAGAAGCTGGAGATACTAAATATAAATAAATATTTCCCAGTGTTTTCCTCCAAAGAGATGAAAAGAATTTTGTCATTTGCTGGACAATTTGCTTAAGCTACAAAAAGTGATATATTGCCATGTTAGTAAGAAAGAAATTCTTGACTAAGAAATTTTGAGGTAACACTGACACTATAGGGGAGAATTTTTCTAGATTCAGATAGAGGGATTGTGATAAAGTGTACAGATATAGTAAGTGGTCCTAGCCAGAGCATGGACAGGTCCTAAGAAAGGAATAAGGTAGCATGCATGCTTACAGAGAGAGGTGTGTGTGCAGGTAACTGGACAGATGTGGTTGCAGCTTGTAAAATCTTTGCTAGGTAGATAGATGAATGAACTAGGGATGTTTACTGATTGTCTGGCAACATTATAAACTACTTGAAGTTCATGTTCCCTATGAATAGACACCAATCAGTATAGCAGCATTATTTTTTACTATAACCAAGTTTAGAAAATGTGCATAGCTGGTAGTTGTATCCTATAATTGACACTAAATATATAAATTATAATGGTAATTAATATAAAAGTGTTTTTGAAAAAAAATTCAAATCTATCTGAAAAGGGCTACAAAAAATGAAAATTTGTTTGTTATATTTGGCCACTCACATTTCCTGAACTCTTATCTTTCAGATACTGTTTCTAGCACTTTCCAAGAATTTTGTCACATAAAGCATACAACACTCCAAAACAGTACCTGAAATTGTTCTTATTTTAAGAATTAAACCAGCCAGGTGTGGTGGCACACTCCTGTAATCCCAGCGGCTCAGGAGGCTGAGACAGGAGAATGGTGAATTCAGAGCCAGCCTCAGCAATAGTGATGCGCTTAGCAACTCAGTGAGACTCTGTCTCTAAATAAAATACAAAATAGGGCTGGGGGTGTGGCTTAATGGTCAAGTGCCTCTGAGTTCAATCTCTGGTACCAAAAAAAAAAAAAAAAAAAAAAAAAAAAGAATTAAAGCATAGACAGAATTAATAGTAAGGTCATGTATCATATACATTGTAGGAATTTATTTGCAAATGTCATTTGAGTACTTAATCACAAATTCCTTTGTACAAAATGTTGCAAGTATAATTTGTGAAATAAGTTTTAAGTATTTGAAAATATGGTATTTGTTGTTTAAAGAACTATTTCAATTTTATTCAGATGATAATTCTTTTGTAAAAATGAAATTAGGGCCCCTCTTAGAGGTGGGTGAAAGAGGATCCCTAATTTATAACATGACATAAGTAAGTAAAATAAAATATGTGGTAATAAAAAGCCAATTTGTCAAATTTTTGTAGAATTTCTTCCCAGCCTGACATAGAAATCAATAGGGACAACTGTATTTACACACATTTACATAAATATGCACAAATATTATATATGTGGCATTTATGTAAATATAACAAACACATTGTGTATGCATGTGCATACATATATAGTACACATTCTCTACCCTCCTACATTCATCATATATATGCTAGAAAAGTATGCATGCAATTTTATTAGAAACAAATGAAAATGTTAAGTGATATGTAGTTTTCTTAAAACAGAAAAGATATTAGTCTTATTGTTAAAGTACTTTTATTATATTGCTCTGTTTTATGTTATTCAATTATGCCAAACAAGTCATTGTCATTTATGATCTTCATAGGAAATAAAGTTGAAAAGTTGAAGAATTTAACAAACTTTCTATTGGATACCATTTTTTAAAAAGTAATGTTAAGGGCTGGGGTTGTGGCTCAGCCTAGCACATACTCGGGCCCAGTTTGATCCTCAGCACCACGTAAAAATAAAGGCATTGTGTACAACTAAAATAAATTAAAAAATAATAATAATGTTAAAAGGTAAGAACACATCAGTTGAAAATGTGATTGGTGAATAAAGTATTCTTTATAGGTTTATACTGACATTCTAATATTTGGTCAATTCAGGTAATTCAAGAAAAAGTGGTTTGTCATACTAGTGTGGTTTCTTGAAAACAAAAATCTACATACATCAACAATTGTCAAGAATTTTTTTGTCATATAATTTCTGATTGGGATATTGAAGGCATAATGCAAACATTAATTTAAACTTTTACATTAAAAAATTATGTTGATGGAAATATACAAGAAAAATCTCCTGACTTTAAGGAAGCCATTTTCAAGTGAAGGGAAATAAATAACTAATTTTAACAAATTGAAGTTTGCATAGACAAAGACAGGACAAGATGAAAGTTTGTAGGATGAGTAAATAAACCAGATTTGTATTTATGTTGGTTTAATATGTTGATATCAGAAAAGGTTTCACAAAGCAGATGAGAAAGAGCTGAATCTTAAGGGACAAATCACAATTAGAGAATTTGATTTTGACTGTAAGGGGAAAGGAAGCTGCCATCCTGCTATGAGGCTGGCTTGGGGTATCAACATCTTTCACCTAGATCATCTTCAAAGCCTGCTTCCACTTTTCCCTCCAATCTCATCATAACAGCTCAAGTAATGCTTAAACTCTTGTCCATCAAAATCTTCTTAGAGTACTTCTTTTCAAAGCCTCTGATCTTGGCTCCCCCCACCTTGCTTTCACTGCTTCCTTGCTCTCCAATGGTGCTCTCTTCTTTCTTATACATGACAGTGAGATTCCTTAGGATCTTGGACATGATGTCTTGTCTACTCTTGCTTACAGGACTTCTTTATTTTCTTCAATCATTTCTTACATGCCATTCAGTGCTACCTGATGCCACCTCCCAATAGGTCAAAAACACCTCTGTGTGATATTGTTCCCCCTTTCCATGCTTCATTTCATATTTTATAGCATTTAGTACCAGCTAACATACCATGTGATTTATTCATTTATTATGTTCATTATTTTTTAAAAATATATTTTAGTCTCCTATCCCTAAGACTTTAATAATATGCAGAAAGGCAGAAATTCTTTCATTAGCCATATGCATCAAATAGCATAAGTAGTGTCTAGCAAATAATGAGTGCTCAATAAATACTTATAGAAAGTCATAGCAGAATAGAATGCTTTGTGTAAATAGGTTCAGAAGAAGGGCCATATACTGGTCTGGAAACTTCAAATTATTTAGAACTGCCAAAATATATGTGCTTGAATGTCAAGATTAGAGAGCAATCCCTCAAAAATCTATGCAAAAGCCATTCCGGTCCCATATGTTGAATATAAGGAATATATTTATCTTGAGTAAATAGGGTTGGAAAACCTAGGCTCATGTTAAAACATAAAAAAATGTATGTCAAAAGTATACTTAGTACTTTTAAATAGCAAATGTTACTTAGAGATTTAAATAGTCTCAGCTTATTTAGCAATGGTCAGAGAAAAATGTTTAAAATATGAATCCCCCAACCCCATTAAAAAGAGCCCTAAAGATAATTAAGTACCTGGCCTCTTACAGAGATATAAAAAATAATTAGGAGTTTCTTCTCTTTGGTGCTCTTTATAAAAGAGCTAAGTATATGCCTGTTAAAATAAGTCTATTATATCCCTGCAGGACTCTTATGTTAATTGTAATAACAAGCTATATGTGATTTCATAATAGAAAGAAAAATTTTGGCCTCCTGCAAGACAAAAGACAAATGGACAAAGAAAGCTTTTTGTCATAAATATTGTCTATTAAATAAACATATCTGGCTCTCTCTCTTTCTCTGTATCCCTCCCACCTTCCCCCACCTTCTCTCATACTTTTTCTGTTATAAATTAGAAATAAAGTTTAAATCACTTAGAAGATTATTTTTTTTTACAACCAAGAAGCTAGGCAGGAGTATAATCTATTCTGAAATTCATGAGAAAATCCTTTAAAATGTCAGACAACAGTTAAAACATTCTATGATTAGGGCATATTTTAATTTTCTTAATGTCAAAACTCTGCTGTGGGAGAAGCTTATGCACACTCATTTGATATTCACATGAGCTGATATTAAAATGGAACCACACTCTTAGAAGTATTGATAGCAGGAATTGAGGATACATTTTAAAAAGAGACCAATCTGACCTTCAGGAAAGAAAGTATAGAATAAGACAGACGGACCAAAAATAAAATAATTGCACAACAATAAATAGCATAATGTCTTTTAAAAGTATCTGGTTAAGAGTGAATCACTTTCTTCTCAGCATTGTTGCTCATTAAACCCATTTGCATTTAATAATACGGACTGATCTGGGACCAGTATTATTAAGAATTAGATAGGAGTAAGGTGCTACTATCTTTTCAAGTAAAACATGAGGGAAAATTGAAGAAAGGTCCTGTGAATGCTTCCAACATAGACAGAAGCAAATTTAAACTTTCACTATTCTACAAATGTATGCATTGTGCCAGGAGCTGTATTTCTTCCTTCATTGAGTTTAGGCTTCATGAGTGCCTTCTTGGTGCTGGGCACTGTGTTGTATATTGTAATACAGGAAAGAGCCTGCCCTGGGGGGGGGGGTTACTCTTTGGTGAGAGAGAAAACAAACACATAAATCAATATTCAATCAAGTAATAAACTGAACTATGTATAAAGGGCAAATAGAATGTGGGGCTAAAATCTGACAGGGAAGGTGCTCTTTCTATGGAGGTCAGAAAGTTCTTTTGGAAGAGAGAACTTTGCAGTTGTGGCCCAACAAATTGGGGGCAAGCCATATAAAGATAAAAGACAAGTGCTTATGGAACAGGGACTAGGAGGTCATTGATCCTAAGGTGCAAAAATTTTTTGTGGATTTTTGGAAAATTAGAAGCCTAGTATGGCTGCAACAGAGAAAATCAGGCAGAAGAATGGTAGGTGGTGAGCTAAGTCAGAGTCGCCTGGTTTCAGAGCACATTAAACTTTGTCAAGCATTTGCAAGAGTTTCAGCCATTATACCCATTGTGAAGAAAAGTCATTGAGGGGCTTTGGAAAGGGTAGTCATTGTGTAATGTAGTCTAATTCATCCTTTAAAAAGCTGCAAAAGTGGCTTTGACTATGAAGAAATATCCTTGAATTTGAGATTGGTAATAACTGCAAGCAAACAGAAAACTTCCCAAGACCTCATATTCTACAGCAGACACTACCAGGTTCCAAGTCTTTCTATAAAAAATATTAGAGAGCATAGTTGGTAAGGGAATCTCTATCATTTGCACAAAATTTTTACACTCCAGAAATGCTTTTGACCATGATCTGCTTATGCAGATAAACCCAAAGAAAACATTCTGAACCTGAAAAATAGGGAAACAAGTAAAAGAAAACAAAAGAATAGTGATAATTTCCTTGACTGAAAATAGCAAGGTAATTTGGAGCATATAAAATGCAATAGAAAAAAAGTTAAAAGCAAAAAAATCTTAATGTAATCCATTGAAATATGTTCAATATAAAGAGAAAAAAACAGAAACCCATGGCCAACTTTTAAAAAGGTACACATATACCCCAACTCCTTCCTCTGAGTCATCTGATAGGGAAATACGAGTCCAAGTGGTTGCCAGGTATCTTGGAAGAAGCCACAGGGTGGAGCCACATAAGACCCTTGGAGAGGACATCACAATGCCATGTGTCCCAGATGGCAGACACAGAACTATAGGACTTGGGCCTATCCTTTCTTTCTATGCTCCTAATTTTGTGAATGGAAATGTTTACTCTGTACTTTATAGATATAGGATACTTATAAATTGTTTTCGATTTTTATAGGAAGTCATGTTGTGAGTTTGCCTTGTGTCTCAGAGGAGACCTTTGGACTTGAACTTTTGGGCGATCTTGGAACTGTTGAGACTATGGGGACTCTTGGAAATGGACTAAACACACTTTGCATTGGGAGGTGGGTGTGAGCTTTTGGGGTTCAGTTATGTTATTGTTTGGATGCGAGGTGTCCCCCAAAAGTTCATGTGTGAGAAAATGAAAGAAGTTTCAGAGGAGAAATGATTGGGTTATAAGATCCTTAACCCAATCAGTGAATTAATCGCCTGATGGTATAAACTGAGTGATAATTGAAGGCTGGTGTTGTGTGGCTGGAGGAGGTGAGTCATTGGGGGCATGCCTTTGGGGTATGTATTTTGTATCTAATGAGTGGAGTCTCTCTCTCCCTACTTCCTGATAATGATGTGAGCCACTTCCCTCCACCACATTCTTCTGCCCTGATGTTCAGTCACACCTCCAGCCCCGAGGAATGGAGCGGCTGTCCAAAGATTGAGACCTCTAAAACCATGGGCCCCAAATAAATTTTCTTCTCTTCTACAATTGTTCTGGTCAGGTCTTTTAGTAACAGCAGAAAAAAAAAATGCCTAAAACACTAGGTTAGGTAAACATTTAATATATTTAAGAAGGATACTCCTAGTAATATTTTTCTAGTTGCAACTTTGTCTCATATATGTGGATACACCATGAATCATAAATATAATCCAATTATTAGATACATACCTAGAAATTACATATTATATTTTCTTTTTGACATATATCTTTTTATACTTTGTAATGGATTGGACTATAACCAGCATGAAAGTATGAACCACAGCTGTCTTCTTTATCCATATATTCTCAGGGCCTTCAACATTTATCTGTTGAATAAATGAATTAGTTGTGATTCCAAGTCCATCTTTATTCTATCTCACTCTTTTAATACTCTGTGCTTCTACTTTATCAAGGGCTTGTACATTATGGCTCACTTTATAATCTTCTGAAATTAAGTCTATGTCTTTACATACTTTTCCTATCCAGATGTCTTCCTATTTGGTACTACTGGTATATTACATCCATTTTCATAACCTAAGTATTGCCTTTGCATCACTGACTTAATTTTTTTAATTTCAGCTTTGTCACAACTCTAGGCATCTCAACTACTAGGCATATCAACTTATATGTTCCATAGGCATTTAACATTCATCATGGCCCATTAAGTTGAACTGACACTGCCATTCTTAATGTTTCTCATCAAATCCATCTTATATCAGGGTTAAAACATAGATTTTTATTTGATGCTTCCATATTTCTCACTTTGCATGTTCAAATTATCGGCAAGCCCTGCTGACCATTTGTTAACATAACTTTATGCATACTTTCTATATGCATACTTTATAGTTTTATTATTGGAAATTTTGTTCAAGCCAACTCTCATCTGGTATCTCAGTCACCATAGTACAATTCTACCTGACTCATTTTTCATTTACAACCTTGCCTCTAATTAATTGATCATTAAATTATGTCCTTCTACATAGAATTTTTTTTAATTTAACACTGCACATTTAAAATTATAATTTGGCACTTTGCCATGAAATCAGAGGTGATTTATGTAGTCATTCCAAAAGTGTTCCTTTTGTAATTCCTCTTTCCTGTTCTCTCTCCTTCCTGCTCCAACTCCAGTCAACTATTTATCTGTTTTCTGTTTCTAAGGATTACAAGTTAAATCATATGTAGAATAATAAGTAGAATTATAGAGCATATACTATTATACAACTTATATACAACAATCATTTTAATATTTTTCCCCATGTTTTTGCATATATATCAATCTTTGGGGAATTTCTTAAGTAATGTTGTCTTTTTAGAGACTTCTATTGCTTATATTACTCTTGTTTGTACTGTACATTTGTCCTGTTGATACTTGTCAAAATTGCTAGAACATCCTTGTGGTAGTTATTGAATTTCCGTGTTATGTGTTGTATCTGTTTCATATTGCCAGTGTAACCTATTACTACACACGTAGAGGCTTAAAGCAAGGTAAGTTGTTTCTTTGGAGGTTAGAAGTATAAAATAACTTTGTGTGGATACTTCCCTTCTGGAGGTTTTGGAAAGAATCATTTCCTTATCTGGTTTACAGAGGTCCCTTGTATCCCTTGGCTCATGGCCTGCTCCTTCATCTTCAAAGTTCACAGAAAGGCATCTTCTCTGCTCTCCAAACTCTCCTTTCACACTTTGTTCCTTTCTCTTTCTCTCTTTTCTCTCTGAAAAAGTCTCTTTTTCCATGTAAGATGTTATCTTCCAAGATTGCAGTTATTAGGATATGAATATTTTGGGGGGAACATTTTTCAGGCTACTTCATGAGCCCTTTAAAGTAAACTTAAAATTCATTTTTCTCAGACATCTATATTGTTAGAGAGATGGCATATATTCTAGGTTCTATCAACCATAATCATTTATACAAGATTATATTTAGGAGGTATGAAAGGAAGGAAGTAGTGGTGAATCTTTTGTCATGTATGATGAAATATGTTTCTAGATCCTCATGGGTAGCAGTAAAATACTTTTAGATTTTAGCCCTAAATAATGTAAGTGAGCATGCATATGGTTGTTTATAGAATTCAAATGTCTAGTGTCAAAAAGTACATCAGTCACATATTTATGAAGTATATTATTGTGGTTTGGCATTTTTCCACCAAGAAGATCTTTGGCCCACACAAGTATTATTTTGTTTTCTCCAATTCAAAAGTAAAAAATATGGAAATTGGTACTTCAGGTGATTTATGGTGGGAAACTCCAAATAAAATATTAATCTGGAATTGATCATCATATTTGGATGAAACTAAAGACTCTTAGATGGTGTTTACAACTTGAGAATTAGACTTTTGTCAGTCTATTATAATACAACAATTAATTAATTTTTGTCCCTGGTTTTCTGGGTTTTTGTTTTGCTTCTTCTTCTTTTTTTTTTCCTTGTATAAAGAAGCACCCACTGAAAGCAAGTCAGTGTGATTTGCATGAGGAATATCAGGAATATGGAGCTTGATCTGCAACAGTGTTAGAAATTGAAAATTAAAGGCTCAACATCCCAAACATTTTCTCAAGGAATTCTCAAGGAATAGAGAATTTTTTGTTTGTTTACTTAGTGTAAAAGAATTACAACTAAAAAGAAGTGGTTAAAGTCAAGGTGGAAATGTTTAACTTTTATTATTTTTATGACAGTATATATATGACTTGGATCTGAAGACTCAGCAGACCTCATTCATGAAACAGAAAGTATTAGTAGGAAAATAGTAGAGTCCTCTCATTTTAAAGGGGCCTATGGGAAGATTTAGTGGCCCCATAGTATCCTAAGCCCCTAAACCTGCCTGCTTCTCCTGTGTCAGCTAAACCAGCATCTCCTCCCCCAGCTGATAATGCTGGTTTTTCCTTTGTTTAGTGACCCTGTCATGACAACCCTGTGACAGTTATTCTGTTTGAAAACCATTTCTCCAATCCCTCTCAACATGTTCATTAACCTTCACAACTAAAGATAATTACCTACATGATCCACGGGGCCAATCATTAAATCAAATTGTAGAAGAAAGGGACTTTTACCTAGAAAATGAGATTTTACAGCTATCAGAAAAATACATAACTATGAACAAAATCTGAATGCAGAGAAAGAAGAATTTAAATTTGATTCAGGCTCAATTTATCCATATGGGTACATTTACCAAAAATTCAATCACCCTGATTAGTTCTAATTTATATTATTTATTTATTTATTGTTCCATATGTCAAATTAACTGTGGACTCTTTGGTAGTCTGCATGATATATGATTGTTAAATAAAATATATATGAGTCTATTATTTTTGACTGAGCTCCTACTCTAGGCTCCAGTAGACTGTCAAGAATAGACTTACTCATACTAGGTTTCACATAATTAAAGTGAACTTAAAAATAGGACATTTTCCAAGCCGGGCGCGGTGGCGCACGCCTGTAATCCCAGCACTTTGGGAGGCTGAGGCAGGAGGATCGCGAGTTCAAAGCCAGCCTCAGCAATGGCGAGGCACTTAGCAACTCAGTGAGACCCTGTCTCTAAATAAAATACAAAAAAGGGCTGGTGATGTGGCCCAGAGGTCGAGTGCCCCTGAGTTCAATCTCCAGTACCACAAAAAAAAAAAAAAAAAAAAAAAAAGGACATTTTCCAAAAACAGAATATTTATAGCAACTAATCAAAAAGGGCTGAGGTAAGATAAGCCAACATGATAAGGAAGTCCTCATTGTTCTAACCCCCACAAGAATTTTGAATAACTGAAATGCACTACTTAAAAAAAAAAAAAAAAAAAAAAAAAAAGGAAGAAGTCAGAAATTCCTAACCCTTCTTCCACTATATAAAGTTTCAAAAAAACTTTGTAATCTGTAGCCTGGATGAGAGCCCTCACTAGAATCTGACCACACTGTCATCTTGACCTGTTATTAAACAAAACAAAAGAAATGAAGTCAATTGATATTAACAATTGATGTTAACAAATCTTCTTTGTTGCCCTATGCTGTTTCCTTATTCTTGCAAAAAACTTTGTACAAAAATACACTATTTTGCCATATTTATTCTGTAGATTGGAATCTACATGGTTCATGGATCAGTGATAAAAAAACAATTAGTTCTTTAAAATCCAAGTTATTGAAATTTTGAGCTTCGACACTGTTGATGAAAGAATACAAAGATACAGGCAGTCCAAAAATTGTTGTAATGAATTCATATTATGCAATCTGACCAAAGACCCACTAATTCCCAGGGATCATTCAGATGACAATTTTTCAAGGTAGTAGAAAAAATTCATTGGCATAAGGACCAGCATTCTAGAAAAACATAACTCCTATATTCAGTAGGTTTAGGATGAAAGGTGAGACTTTGACATTGAAAAGGGATTTCAGTGTGGCAGAAAACATGATGCAGTTATTATAAAACAGAACAATCTTATGTGATTCCCCGGTAGGTAGCAAGCCTGCAATATTAATACGTGTATGCAATTACTTATATTATTTTTTATTTGAAATATTGACATTGATTACTGTATATTAATATCTTAAGAAATGTTACAACAATATTTCAGGAAATAATTTGTGCATTCCCTGCTCTCTTATTATTTATGAAAGCAAATAAAAGAGAATATAAAAATAAAAAGA
The DNA here is from genome assembly GCA_025594165.1 of Tamias sibiricus. Lineage (NCBI taxonomy): Eukaryota > Metazoa > Chordata > Mammalia > Rodentia > Sciuridae > Tamias > Tamias sibiricus. The sequence goes on from CM046668.1 coordinate 36,421,587, forward strand.
GAGACAGACCTCAGTGGATTAGCTATGCTTTATTAAGCAACGGAAGGGGACATTTTCCAGAAGGGAAAATGGAGATTGGCTACAATGAAGGTCTGAGTTTTATAGGTTTTAGCAGGGCCAGGTCATGGTAGGAGTTGGTCAGTTACTTTGGGCTGGTTTACTTTCGGTAAACAGGGGAATTTGGCAGATAAGGGAGATTGCAACAGGTCAGATTCCTGAGCTCCCTTTTTCCTTGAGTGTTTTGTAAGTCTCCATTTCCTTCAATTTATATTTGAAGAAAAGTAAATTGAAATTTCATTGTCATTAACAAAATTTAGTGCACAAAATAATCACAATAGATTATAATAATGTGCACGTTTATTTGATCTAGCATTGATCTGTGCATTCTTAATAGAACATCAACATAGTATGGTGAATAACTTTTATCATATTGTAACAGATATCTCACAGTAATGATTTTTTTTAATTTAAGCAATATTTACTATCAATTATTTTTTGTGCAGAGTAATAAAGGGAAAATATATAAAGACCAAACTTCTTAGACAGAAGCACCAAGTATAATCTTGGAAGTAATGAAAAGCTGGGTGTGGTGGTTCTCACCTATAATCCTAGTGGCTCAGGAGGCTGAGACAGGAGGATTACAAGTTCAAAGCCAGCCTCAGCAATAATGAGGCAGTTAAGCAACTTAGTGAGGCCCTGTCTCTAACTAAAATACAAAATAAGGCTGGGGATGTTTCTTAGTGGTTGAGCGCCCCTGAATGCCATCAGTAGTATCAAATAAATAAATAAAGTTGGAAGGAATGATAAAAACAAGTCTTTTGTTGGTTGAGAATCAAAAAAACATGCTTGAGGAGAATTTATTTGAAGAGTAATATCAGGAACAAAAAGTGAGGAATAATGAAAAATGAAGAAGGCAAACAGGGAAAACCAAGTCAAAGAGAGTGAAAGAACTTGTCACTGCTAGAAGCCATGGGCCCAGTGCCATTTGCACCTCCTACAGAGACTTGGCATAAACCTCACAATCATCTCTACCAGAATCTGTAACTTCCCTTTGTATTCAAGGTTACTTATGGAATGATAATTCCCTTACACCTTCACATTTGCCTGTGCAGGAGAGCTGAACTGGTTTCCTGTGGGATCCTAAGATTGCCCATTTCTAAGAAAAAATTGTCTCTGCTTTGCCTTGAATCAGACTTCCCCACATTCTGATTCCCAAGATGGCACTCTGCAGGGTGGTAGTCTGAGAGAGAAAGGCATTGATTTCTGTCTTTGCTTCACTCTCAGGAATGCTTTTAAAATTGTGCAATATTCACTTAGTTGATTTTTCCTGAGTGAAAAATTAATCTAGATGCCATTAGAGTAAAATATACTTAGAAATGCATTTCAGTTTGAATATAAAACTGGTAATTAGAGAACTTTGCATATAAAAAAGAAAACTCTTCACCTGAAATAACCCAGTGCCTGCTGTTCATTTGCATATCCTCACTTTAACTGATTCAGGCAGTCAGAATATGCTAATAGCTGAACCCATTTCATATCCTAATACAGGAAATCCAATAGCTCAAAGATCGGCATATATGTGCCTTTTAGAGAATCTCTAAAATTACTTGGTTTAAAAAAAAAAAAAAAAAAAAGTATTTCTTTTCTTGTAGTTTTGCACAAATTCTCAGGGAGCCCCTTCAGGAACTCCAGTAAGCAGCCCATCAGCACCAGTTTTAAGCTGCAAAAAATTGGAATCTTTCTACCACAGGCAATATGTAATCTGAATTTTAATCACCTCCTTTTCTTAACATGTCTAATCTTTCTCCATCTATTCTCAAACAGCCAATCAATTCAGCTCTACTTTATAAAGAAATCTGTTATATAAATTCTGTTTCGATATAGGAGCAAAATTCTGTGGTGGGTAATGCAGTGTTCTTTGTTCAAATTAGGAAGTAGAAATTTAAAACTTAGTTAAATAACCTCATTTGACTCTCTGTTATTATACTAAATCTCTGTATAATCTTGCACTTCAGAATGCCAAAGCATTACCCAAGGCTTATTCAAAATGAAGGTCCCTGGTACCTATACCCAGCAAATGTAAATCTAATCAATGTAAGTGTTGCTTGTGTTCCAATATTTTTAAAAAATCACCTAAATGATTCTGATCCTCCTTTGAGAAATTCTACTTTAGATTGATTCCCCAAACACCCAAACAAACAAAAAACACCCATGACTTGTACATTATATATAACAAAGGTATACAAGATTTATTAGCCCTATGTATCTATGAAAAATCTAAATCAAATATTGCAATGACTTTTTTTAATTTTAGCTCTCAGATATAGTCAGCTTGAAAACATAATAACTGCCAGATGTAAATTGGAACATTGTATCTCAACTACAAAGTGTTAGCTGAAGTTGCCAAATGCTTAACACCTGCATGGTTTTTGGGGCTAGTATATCATGAAGTCAATGTAGGAAATTTTCTGCAGGCCAGAGGGGAATAATATCAGCAGTTAAGATCAGTTATATACCACGACCAAGGGATGATTCTCTCAAAGTGTGAAAAAATGCTGCATGTATTTCCCTATAACATAATATTTACATGATTAACCTAACTCTATTTCGTGTTTTATGTTTTATTTGTTTATTCATTTCTGCATCTGTAGTTCTTTAACCTAGAAAACATTCAGTCAATGTTTATAATTGAATGGATGTTCTTCATAAATAGATTTGGGAAACTACAATATTTACTTGACTTGCTCTGATCCAATTCTCTCTCTCTCTCTACTCCCTTAGTTTGTATGTCAAAACCATTTGTATTAGAAGCCAACTTTGATGGGACTGGTGGCAGCATTTCAAACTGAAGATCCCTGCTCAGTGAGATAGTTTTAACACCTCGTTTCTTGAACGATATTTTGGAAAACTTCCCAGTTCTGCCTCAAAAACAGGTGGGACTGGGGAAAGATGCGTCTGTCAACAGGGCTCTATTACTACTTCAGTTTCTGTCAAGTAGTCCTTTGGCGCATTTACCTTCCCTCCTTAGCTATTCAACATCCAAGCGCCCGGCTGTTGGCTGATGAACTGCTTGCTGTCAGCGCAAGCAGCGGTCCAGACAGACCACACCTATTTGGGCTGCCCGCACTAAGGAAAAGTAACATTGGAACTATTCTGTGGAGGCGGAATAATTAGCACGGATCTTTTGAAAAGGTCAAACTTAGTCCAAATGAAAGTAGCATGAGCATCCCATTGTGTTTGGATCCATAATTTAAAGTCAAGTTCTTTTTTTTTTTTTTTTTTTTTAACCCCAAGAATGTTTCACCTCATTCTAGTTGAAGTTAGTTTGATGACAGGGAATGTAAACCTGGCCCATTATGGCCAGCATGACAAACACAAAAAAATCACTGTTGGACTGAGCAATTTGATTCAGATGGTTAAATGGGTTATATTTCACTCATTAGCCTTTAGCACGAATTCAACAAAACACTCATGGGACCTGGAACTTCTTGAGTAAAGGACATTCCATCCTTCACAATCTCAGTTCCTTAGTTTTAGAAAATGCATTTTTTTATTGTTTTCATCACCACTGTATATTAACAAACAAATAAATAACACAT